>CM042688.1:501103267-506103267 GCA_023614405.1 Avena insularis | reverse complement strand
TCATCCGGAACCTTCTTAAGTTCGCGAATGTCTGCCTGATATCGTCAAGGAGCGTTTTGCTTTCCTTGGTCTTGATAACCACATCATTCACATACACCTGTACATTTTGACCAATTTGGTCGTGCAAACATTTCTGCATACATCTTTGGTACGTTGCCACTGCATTACGTAAACCAAATGGCATGGTGCGATAGCAACAAGCCCCATACGGGGTGATAAATGCAGTCTTTATTTGATCATCCGGGTTCAGAGGTATCTGGTGGAAATAAGAATATGCATCAATGAATGACAACAGTTCACACCCAGCAGTTGAGTCTATGACCCGATCTATCCTTGGCAGTGGAAATTGATCTTTTGGACACGCCTTGTTTAGGTTCGTGTAATCGATACACATATGCCAAACCACTGCCACATTCGGATCATCCTTCTTCTTCTCCACCAGCACCGGATTGTTGGAGATATGCCCAAGAGGCAATAATAAAAGAGATTATTATTATATCTTTGTGTTTATGATGAATGTTTACATCCCATGCTATAATTGTATTATTAGGAAACACTAATACTTGTGTGTTTTGTAAACATAAAAGAGTCCCTAGTAAGCCTCTTGTTAAACTAGCTTGTTGATTGATTGATAATCATGGTTTCCTGATCATGGACATTGGATGTGATTAATAACAAGGTTATATCATTAGGAGAATGATGTGATGGACACACACCCATAGTAAGCGTAGCATAAGATCAAGTCATTAAGTTCGTATTGCTGTAAGCTTTGAAATACATAGTAACCTAATCCTTCGACCATGAGGTTATGTTAATCACCATCACCGGATGGGTACTTTGATGACATCAAACGCCGCTCAGAACTAGGCGGTTATAAAGGTGTCATTGGGTATTCTGAAAGTATGTGTTGAAGCGCATAGACCAAGATTGGGATTTGTCCATCCATATGACGGATAGATATACTCTAGGCCCTCTCGGTAGAATGTCATCTAGATAGCTTGCAAGCATGTGACTGGGTCACAAGGGATGACATAACATGGAACGAGTAAAGAGTACTTGTCAGTAACGAGGAAGAACTAGGTATGAAGATACTGATGATCAAACCTCAGATAAGTAGAATGTCGCGAGACAAAGGGAATTGGTTTCGTATGTTAATTGGTTCAATCGATCACGAAGTAATCATTGAGTATGTGGGAGTCGTTATGGATCTCCAGATCCTGCTGATGGTTATTGATGGGAGAGGTGTCTTCATCATGTCTGCATATTCACGAACCGTAGGGTGACACACTTAAGGTTCGAAGTTGTTTGAAGTAGATATGGAATTTGCGTTGGATACCGAATGTTGTTCGGAGTCTCGGAATGGATCCGGGACATCACGAGGAGATCCGGAATGGTCCAGAGAATAAGATTCATACATTGGGAATCATTTTCTAAGTTAGGAAATGTTCCAGAGTGTTTGCATGGAGATTCTAGAAGGTTTCAGAATGTTCTGGAAGGTTCTAGAGGATTTCTTGGAGTTTGCTTGAAAACCAAGAAAGGGATCAAAGAAACCAAGTGGGGCAAGACACGGATTCGTGGGGGAGGAGGATTCCTCCCCCCAACCCGCCGGCCCAAGGAGGAGGGAGTCCTACTAGGACTCCCCCTCCCCAGGCGCGCCTCCCTCCCTTAAATAGAAGGGAGGGGCGCCCCCTCTTGCACCTTGTCTCATAACTCCCAATCTCAGCCGCCTCTCTCCTCCATGTTTCTTCTGCACAGGCATAGGCGAAGCCCTGCAGAATTCTCATCTCCACCACCACCACGCCGTCGTGCTGCTGGGATTCCGTGGAGAAGATCTACTACCTCACGTCATTTGGAGCAGGAGAGGAAGGTCTCGACCGACGCGTGTGACCGTCTGCGGAAGCGCTGCCGGAACGCGGCGCCGGAAGGATCGTCCACACGATCTTGAGATCGGCAAGTGATCGACTACATCATCCACGAGATCTAATCTCGTTAACGCTTTCGGTTCTACGAGGGTTAGTACCGATCTATCTCGTTGCTCATGTCTAGTAGATTAGATCTTGGCTTTTATCTAGATTAGATCTGGGTTTTGTTCGTTCTTGCGGTAGAAATTTTTTGTTTTCCATGCTACGAACCCATCAGTGGTATCAGAGCCTTGTCTATGCGTAGATCTGTTGCACGAGTAGAACACAATGAGGTTGTGGGCGTTGGTGCTCGTGCTGCCTTTTTTGCTATATGTGTACTTTGCATCTTGTGGTATGGTGGGATGAAGCGGCCCGGGCTAACATTACATGTCATCGTACATGAGACTTGCTCCACGCTTGACGTGCAACTCGTATTGCACAAGTGGCTTTGCAGGTGTCTGTCTCTCCCATCATAGTATAGATCAAATCTACACTTTGCACTTGATAGCACTTGTATCAACGTTGTGGTTCAGTTTCGTAGGTAAGATGCGTTCTTAGTCGAAAGCCCCAAGCCACGTAAAACTTGCAAAGAAAATTAGAGGCGTCTAACTTGTTTTTGCAGGGGTTTTGTGATGTGATATGGCCTACATGTGATTGTGATTGTATTTGATGTATGCAATGATCCTTGTTGTAATATGGCAACCGGCAGGAGCCTAATGGTTGTCTTTAATTCTGTTAAGACCTGCGTGTCTATTCATCTTGTAATAGCTTTGTTCCAAGTAGTTGTAATAGTTTCTAGTGAAGATGAACAACCATGAAGCGGCGCCACGGACCTTGACGCAATGCTGGTGATGATGGAGATCATGTCCGTGCTTTGGAGATGGAGATCGAAGGCATAAGAAGAAAGGGCCATATCATATCACACAAATTATGAATTGCCTGTGATGTTAATCCTTTATGCATCTTGTATTGCTTAGATCGCGACGGTAGCATTATAAGATGATCCCTCTCACTAAATATCAAGTAATAAAGTGTTCGTCCTTAGTTGGCACCGTTGCTAAGACTAAATGCTTCAAGCATCTCGTGATGATCGGGTGTGATAGACTCTACGTGTGCATACAACGGGTGCAAGCCAGATTTGCACATGCGGAAACTAAGGTTAATCTTGACGAGCCTAGCATGTACAGACATGGTCTCGGAACACGGAATACCGAAAGGTAGAGCATGAGTCATATGATTGATATGATGAACATGAAGATTGTTCGCCGATGAAGCTACATCATCTCACGTGATGATCGGACTTGGTGTAGTGGATTTGGTTCGTGTAATCACTAAAACAACTACGAGGGATGTTGTTTTGAGTGGGAGTTCACCTAGTTGATTTAAGAATTAAATTTGAACACTATTTATCATAAACTTAGTCTTAACTACTTGCAAATATGTTGTAGATAATGGCAAACGTTTCCATCAATTTCAATGCGTTCCTAGAGAAAGAAAAGCTTAAGAACAATGGAAGCAATTTCACGGACTGGTTCCGTGGACTGAAGATCGTCCTCAGGGCTGGTCAGTTGACCTATGTGCTCGAAACACCGCTAGGTGACCCACCTGCAGAAGATGCCACCGATGACGTCAATAATGTTTATGCCACTCGGAAACATCACTACTCCACAATTCAGTGTGCCATCCTGTACGGTTTAGAATCAGAGCTTCAAAAGCGTTTTGAGCACCATGACCCATTTGAAATCATTAAGGAGCTCAAACTCATATTTGAGACTCGCGCAGCCATGGAAAGCTATGAAGCTTCCGAGAAGTTCTTTACCTGAAAGATGGAAGAGGGTAGCTCCGTTAGCGAGCACGTGCTCACCATGTCTGGGCACGCAAACAAACTTCGAGAGTTGGGGATACCGATTCCTAATGAATTGGGGATTCACCGTGTCCTCCAATCACTGCCACCAAGTTACAAGAACTTTGTGATGAACTACAATATGCACTGCATGAACAAGACGTTGCCTGAACTATCGTCCATGCTGAAAACTGCTGAAGTGGAGATCATGAAAGAACACCAAGTGTTGATGGTCAATAAGACCACCAATTTCAAGAAACGGGGCAAGCCTAAGAACAAGGGCAACTTCAAGAAGGACGGCAAGAAAGATGCCGCACCTTCTAAGAAGCCCAAGGTTGGTCCTAAACCTGAAACTGAGTGCTTCTACTGCAAGGGTGCTGGTCACTGGAAGCGTAACTGCCCCAAATACCTGGCGGATCTGAAGAACGGCAACATAAAGAAGAAAGGTATATTCGATATACATGTTATAGATGTGTATCTTACTAGTAATCGTAGTAGTGCCTGGGTATTTGATACTGGTTCGGTTGCTCATATTTGTAACTCGAATCAGGAGCTACGGAATAAACGAAGACTGGCAAGAGACGAGGTGACGATGCACGTTGGAAATGGCTCCAAGGTTGATGTGATCGCCGTCGGCACGCTCCCTCTACATCTACCATCAGGATTAGTTTTAAATTTAAATAATTGTTATTTGGTGCCTGCGTTAAGCATGAACATTATATCTGGATCTTGTTTATTGCGAGACGATTACTCTTTTAAGTCTGAGAATAAAGGTTGTTCGATTTATATGAGTAATATCTTTTATGGTTATGCACCTGAGATGAATGGTTTATTCTTATTGAATCTCGATAGTAGTGATACACATGTTCACAACATAGATGCTAAACGAATAAAATTAAATGATAATTCTACATACATGTGGCACTGTCGTCTTGGTCACATTGGAGTGAAGCGTATGAAGAAACTCCATTCTGATGGACTTCTTGAATCACTTGATTTTGAATCACTTGAAAGATGCGAAGCATGTCTAATGGGAAAAATGACTAAGACTCCATTCTCTGGTATAATGGAGCGAGCTCTGAGACTTATTGGAAATAATATATACCGTTGTGTGCGGTCCAATGAGTGTAGCATCGCGTGGATATCGTTATGTTCTTACTTTCACGGATTACTTGAGTAGATATGGGTATATCTACTTCATGAAACATAAATCCAAAACGTTCGAGAAGTTTAAGGAATTCCAGAGTGAAGTAGAAAATCAGCGTAACAAGAAGATTAAGTTTCTGCGCTCTAATCGCGGAGGTAAATATCTGAGTTACGAGTTTGGCATGCATTTAAAGTAATGCGGAATACTTTCACGATTGACACCGCCGGAACACCACAACAGAATGGTGTGTCCGAACGTCGTAATCGAACTCTCTTAGATATGGTTCGGTCTATGATGTCTCTTACAGATTTACCGTTATCATTTTGGGGCTATGCATTAGAGACAGCCGCATTCACTTTAAATAGGGCACCATCTAAATCCGTTGAAACGACACCGTACGAATTGTGGTTTGGTAAGAAACCTAAGTTGTCGTTCCTTAAAGTTTGGGGTTGCGAAGCATATGTAAAGAAGTTATAGCCTGATAAGCTTGAACACAAAGCGGAGAAATGCGTCTTCATAGGATACCCTAAAGAAACAATTGGGTATACCTTCTATCATAGATCCGAAGGCAAAGTTTTCGTTGCTAAGAATGGATCCTTTCTGGAGAAGGAATTTCTCTCGAAAGAAGTGACTAGAAGGAAAGTAAAACTCGACGAGGTTATTGAACCTTCTTTCGGAGTTGAGAGTAGCGCAGCACCGGAAGTTGTTTCTGTGCTGCCTGCACCAACTAGAGAGGAAGCTAATGATGATGATCATGAAACTTCGAACGAAGTTACTACTAAACCTCGCAGGTCAACGAGGGTCCGTACCACTCCTGAGTGGTATGACTCTTCCTTGAACGTCATGTTGGTGGACAACACTGATGACCCTGCGACATATGAAGAAGCTATGGCGAGCCCAGATTCTGACAAATGGCTAGAAGCCATGAAATCCGAAATAGGATCCATGTACGAAAACCAAGTATGGACTTTGGTGGACTTACCGGATGGCCGTAAGGCTGTCGAGAACAAATGGATTTTCAAAAGAAAAACAGATGCTGATGGTAATGTTACCGTCTATAAAGCTCGACTTGTCGCAAAAGGGTTCCGACAGATTCAAGGAGTTGACTACGATGAGACTTTCTCACCAGTAGCGAAGCTAAAATCTGTGAGGATTATGTTAGCAATCGCTACATATTTCGATTATGAAATTTGGCAGATGGATGTCAAAACGGCGTTCCTTAATGGTGACATTGAGGAAGAGTTGTACATGGTACAACCCAAGGGTTTTGTCGATCCTAAAGATCTCGACAAGGTATGCAAACTTCAGCCTCCATTTATGGATGAAGCAAGCATCCGGAGTTGGAATCAACGTTTTGATAAAGTAATCAAAAACTTTGGATTTATACAAACTTATGGAGAAGCTTGTATTTACAAGAAAGTGAGTGGGAGCTCTGTAGCATTCCTAGTACTATATGTAGATGACATATTGTTGATTGGGAATGATATAGAACTTCTTAATAGCGTCAAAGCCTATTTGAATAATAGTTTTTCGATGAAGGATCTTGGCGAAGCGGCATATATTCTAGGCATCAAGATTTATAGAGATAGATCAAGACGCCTAATAGCGCTTTCACAAAGTACATACTTAGACAAAGTTCTAAAGAAGTTTAGAATGGAAGAGAGCAAGAAAGGGTTCGTGCCCATGTTGTCGTGTAAGACCTTGAGTAAAACTCAAAGTCCACTCTGACGGAAGATAGAGAAAAGATGAATAAAATTCCCTATGCCTAAGCCATAGGTTCTATCATGTATGCCATGTCGTACGAGACCAGATATAGCACATGCCGTTAGTTTGACTAGCGTATATCAAAGTGATCCCGAATGGAACCTTTGGACGTCAAGAATATCCTAAAGTACCTGAATAGGACTAAGGATATGGTTCTTTCTTATGGAGGTGATGAACATCTTGTTGTAAACGGTTACACTGATGCTAGTTGGAACACCGATCCAGATGACTCGAAGTCATAGTCTGGATACGTATTTATTTTGAATGGCGCTGCAATAAGCTGGAGGAGTGCCAAGCAGAGCGTTGTGGCGAAATCTTCAACTGAATCGGAATATATAGCTGCTTCGGAGGCTGCACAAGAAGGCATATGGATGAAGGAGTTCATTACTGAACTTGGCGTGGCTCCTAGTGTGTTAGACCCGATGGCCATCTACTGTGACAACACAGGTGCCATAGCTAATGCACAGGAGCCAAGGTCACATAGCAAGCTGAAGCACATCAAGCTACATTTTCATGCTATTCGCGAGTATGTCCAAGATGGTGACATAAAGATTTGCAAAGTACACACTGATCTGAATGTAGCAGATCTGTTGACTAAACCTCTCCCTAGAGCAAAGCATGACCAACACCAGAACGCCATGGGTGTTCGGTATATTACCATGTAATCTAGATTATTGACTCTAGTGCAAGTGGGAGACTGTTGGAGATATGCCCAAGAGGCAATAATAAAAGAGATTATTATTATATATTTGTGTTTATGATGAATGTTTACATCCCATGCTATAATTGTATTATTAGGAAACACTAATACTTGTGTGTTTTGTAAACATAAAAGAGTCCCTGGTAAGCCTCTTGTTAAACTAGCTTGTTGATTAATTGATGATCATGGTTTCCTGATCATGGACATTGGATGTGATTAATAACAAGGTTATATCATTAGGAGAATGATGTGATGGACACACACCCATAGTAAGCGTAGCATAAGATCAAGTCATTAAGTTCGTATTGCTGTAAGCTTTGAAATACATAGTAACCTAATCCTTAGACCATGAGGTTATGTTAATCACCATCACCGGATGGGTACTTTGATGACATCAAACGCCTCTTCGTAACTGGGCGGTTATAAAGGTGTCATTGGGTATTCTGAAAGTATGTGTTGAAGCGCATAGACCAAGATTGGGATTTGTCCATCCATATGACGGATAGATATACTCTAGGCCCTCTCGGTGGAATGTCATCTAGATAGCTTGCAAGCATGTGACTGGGTCACAAGGGATGACACAACATGGAACGAGTAAAGAGTACTTGTCAGTAACGAGGAAGAACTAGGTATGAAGATACTGACGATCAAACCTCGGATAAGTAGAATGTCGCGAGACAAAGGGAATTGGTTTCGTATGTTAATTGGTTCAATCCATCACGAAGTAATCGTTGAGTATGTGGAGCCGTTATGGATCTCCAGATCCCACTGATGGTTATTGATGGGAGAGGTGTCTTCATCATGTCTGCATATTCACGAACCGTAGGGTGACACACTTAAGGTTCGAAGTTGTTTGGAGTAGATATGGAATTTGCGTTGGAGACCGAATGTTGTTCGGAGTCTCGGAATGGATCCGGGACATCACGAGGAGATCCGGAATGGTCCGGAGAATAAGATTCATATATTGGGAATCATTTTCTAAGTTAGGAAATGTTCCAGAGTGTTTGCATGGATATTCTAGAAGGTTTCGGAATGTTCTAGAAGGTTCTAGAGGATTTCTTGGAGTTTGCTTGAAAACCAAGAAAGGGATCAAAGAAACCAAGTGGGGCAAGACACGGATTCGTGGGGGAGGAGGATTCCTCGCCCCAACCCGCCGGCCCAAGGAGGAGGGAGTCCTACTACGACTCCCCCTCCCTAGGCGCGCCTCCCTCCCTTAAATAGAAGGGAGGGGCGCCCCCTCTTGGACCTTGTCTCATAACTCCCAAGCTCAGCCGCCTCTCTCCTCCACGTTTCTTCTGCACAGGCATAGGCGAAGCCCTGCAGAATTCTCATCTCCACCACCACCACCATGCCGTCGTGCTGCTGGGATTCCGTGGAGAAGATCTACTACCTCCGCTGCTAGAACAGGAGAGGAAGGTCTGCCGACTCCGACGTGTGACCGTCATGAAGCGCTGCCGGAACACGGCGCCGGAAGGATCGTCCACACGATATTGAGATCCGCAAGTGATCGACTACATCATCCACGAGATCTAATCTCGTTAACTCTTTCGGTTCTACGAGGGTTAGTACCGATCTATCTCCTTGCTCATGTCTAGTAGATTAGATCTTGGCTTTTATCTAGATTAGATCTGGGTTTTGTTCGTTCTTGCGGTAGAAATTTTTTGTTTTCCATGCTATGAACCCATCAGTGGTATCAGAGCCTTGTCTATGCATAGATCTGTTGCACGAGTAGAACACAATGAGGTTGTGGGCGTTGGTGCTCGTGCCGTCTTTTGCTATATGTGTACTTTGCATCTTGTGGTATGGTGGGATGAAGCGGCCCGGGCTAACATTACATGTCATCGTACATGAGACTTGCTCCACGCTTGACGTGCAACTCGTATTGCACAAGTGGCTTTGCAGGTGTCTGTCTCTCCCATCATAGTATAGATCAAATCTACACTTTGCACTTGATAGCACTTGTATCAACGTTGTGGTTCAGTTTCGTAGGTAAGATGCGTTCTTAGTCGAAAGCCCCAAGCCACGTAAAACTTGCAAAGAAAATTAGAGGCGTCTAACTTGTTTTTGCAGGGGTTTTGTGATGTGATATGGCCTACATGTGATTGTGATTGTATTTGATGTATGCAATGATCCTTGTTGTAATATGGCAACCGGCAGGAGCCTAATGGTTGTCTTTAATTCTGTTAAGACCTGCGTGTCTATTCATCTTGTAATAGCTTTGTTCCAAGTAGTTGTAATAGTTGCTAGTGAAGATGAACAACCATGAAGCGGCCACGGACCTTGGACGCAATCTTTGGTGATGATGGAGATCATGTCCGTGCTTTGGAGATGGAGATCGAAGGCATAAGAAGAAAGGGCCATATCATATCACACAAATTATGAATTGCCTGTGATGTTAATCCTTTATGCATCTTGTATTGCTTAGATCGCGACGGTAGCATTATAAGATGATCCCTCTCACTAAATATAAAGTAATAAAGTGTTCGTCCTTAGTTGGCACCGTTGCTAAGACTCGTCGTTTCGAAGCATCTCGTGATGATCGGGTGTGATAGACTCTACGTGTGCATACAACGGGTGCAAGCCAGATTTGCACATGCGGAAACTAAGGTTAATCTTGACGAGCCTAGCATGTACAGACATGGTCTCGGAACACGGAATACCGAAAGGTAGAGCATGAGTCATATGATTGATATGATGAACATGAAGATTGTTTGCCGATGAAGCTACATCATCTCACGTGATGATCGGACTTGGTGTAGTGGATTTGGTTCGTATAATCACTAAAACAACTACGAGGGATGTTGTTTTGAGTGGGAGTTCACCTAGTTGATTTAAGAATTAAATTTGAACACTATTTATCATAAACTTAGTCTTAACTACTTGCAAATATGTTGTAGATAATGGCAAACGTTTCCATCAATTTCAATGCGTTCCTAGAGAAAGAAAAGCTTAAGAACAATGGAAGCAAATTCACGGACTGGTTCCGTGGACTGAAGATCGTCCTCAGGGCTGGTCAGTTGACCTATGTGCTCGAAACACCGCTAGGTGACCCACCTGCAGAAGATGCCACCGATGACGTAAAGAATGTTTATGCCACTCGGAAACATCACTACTCCACAGTTCAGTGTGCCATCCTGTACGGTTTAGAATCAGAGCTTCAAAAGCGTTTTGAGCAACATGACCCATTTGAAATCATTAAGGAGCTCAAACTCATATTTGAGACTCGCGCGGCCATGGAAAGATATGAAGCTTCCGAGAAGTTCTTTACCTGAAAGATGGAAGAGGGTAGCTCCGTTAGCGAGCACGTGCTCACCATGTCTGGGCATGCAAACAAACTTCGAGAGTTGGGGATACTGATTCCTAATGAATTGGGGATTCACCGTGTCCTCCAATCACTGCCACCAAGTTACAAGAACTTTGTGATGAACTACAATATGCACTGCATGAACAAGACGTTGCCTGAACTATCGTCCATGCTGAAAACTGCTGAAGTGGAGATCATGAAAGAACACCAAGTGTTTATGGTCAATAAGACCACCAATTTCACGAAACGGGGCAAGCCTAAGAACAAGGGCAAATTCAAGAAGGATGGCAAGAAAGATGCCGCACCTGCTAAGAAGCCCAAGGCTGGTCCTAAACCTGAAATCGAAAGTGCTTCTCCGTAAGGGTGCTGGTCCTTTGGAAGCATAATCGCCCCAAATACCGGCGGATCTCAAGAACGGCAACATCAAGAAGAAAGGTATATTCGTTATACATTTTATTGTTGTGTATCTTAATAGTAATCGTAGTAGTGCTCGGGTATTTGATCTTTGGTTCGGTTGCTCATATTTGTAACTCGAATCAGGAGCTGCGGAATAAACGAAGACTGGCAAGAGACGAGGTGACGATGCGCGTTGGAAATGGCTCCAAGGTTGATGTGATCGCCGTCGGCACGCTCCCTCTACATCTACCATCAGGATTAGTTTTAAATTTAAATAATTGTTATTTGGTGCCTGCGTTAAGCATGAACATTATATCTGGATCTTGTTTATTGCGAGACAGTTACTCTTTTAAGTCTGAGAATAAAGGTTGTTCGATTTATATGAGTAATATCTTTTATGGTTATGCACCTGAGATGAATGGTGTATTCTTATTGAATCTCGATAGTAGTGATACACATGTTCACAACATAGATGCTAAACAAATAAAATTAAATGATAATTCTACATACATGTGGCAATCGCTGTCTTGGTCACATTGGAGTGAAGCGTATGAAGAAACTCCATTCTGATGGACTTCTTGAATCACTTGATTTTGAATCACTTGAAAGATGTGAAGCATGTCTAATGGGAAAAATGACTAAGACTCCATTCTCTGGTATAATGGAGCGAAGCTATGACTTTATTGGAAATAATACATACCGTTGTGTGCGGTCCAATGAGTGTAGCATCGCGTGGATATCGTTATGTTCTCACTTTCACGGATGACTTGAGTAGATATGGGTATGTCTACTTCATGAAACATAAATCCGAAACTTTCGAGAAGTTTAAGGAATTTCAGAGTGAAGTGGAAAATCATCGTAACAAGAAGATTAAGTTTCGCGTTACGCTGGAGGTGAATATCTGAGTTATGAGTTTGGCATGCATTTAAAGAAATGTGGAATACTTTCACGCTTGACACCGCGGGAACACCACAGCGTAATGGTGTGTCCGAACGTCAGAATCGAACT
Organism: Avena insularis; assembly: GCA_023614405.1. Lineage (NCBI taxonomy): Eukaryota > Viridiplantae > Streptophyta > Magnoliopsida > Poales > Poaceae > Avena > Avena insularis. The sequence goes on along the minus strand of CM042688.1, from coordinate 506,091,204 downwards.
CTCTTAGATATGGTTCGGTCTATGATGTCTCTTACAGATTTACCGTTATCATTTTGGGGCTATGCATTAGAGACAGCCGCATTCACTTTAAATAGGGCACCATCTAAATCCGTTGAAACGACACCGTACGAATTGTGGTTTGGTAAGAAACCTAAGTTGTCGTTCCTTAAAGTTTGGGGTTGCGAAGCATATGTAAAGAAGTTACAGCCTGATAAGCTTGAACCCAAAGCGGAGAAATGCGTCTTCATAGGATACCCTAAAGAAACAATTGGGTATACCTTCTATCATAGATCCGAAGGCAAAGTTTTCGTTGCTAAGAATGGATCCTTTCTGGAGAAGGAATTTCTCTCGAAAGAAGTGACTAGAAGGAAAGTAGAACTCGACAAGGTTATTGAACCTTCTTTCAGAGTTGAGAGTAGCGCAGCACCGCAAGTTGTTTTTGTGCTGCCTTCACCAACTAGAGAGGAAGCTAATGATGATGATCATGAAACTTCGAACGAAGTTACTACTAAACCTCGCAGGTCAACGAGGGTCTGTACCACTCCTGAGTGGTATGACTCTTCCTTGAACGTCATGTTGGTGGACAACACTGATGACCCTGCGACATATGAAGAAGCTATGGTGAGCCCAGATTCTGACAAATGGCTAGAAGCCATGAAATCCGAAATAGGATCCATGTACAAAAACCAAGTATGGACTTTGGTGGACTTACCGGATGGCCGTAAGGCTGTCGAGAACAAATGGATTTTCAAAAGAAAAACAGATGCTAATGGTAATGTTACCGTCTATAAAGCTCGACTTGTCGCAAAAGGGTTCCGACAGATTCAAGGAGTTGACTACGATGAGACTTTCTCACCAGTAGCGAAGCTAAAATCTGTGAGGATTATGTTAGCAATCACTACATATTTCGATTATTAAATTTTGCAGATGGATGTCAAAACAGCGTTCCTTAATGGTGACATTGAGGAAGAGTTGTACATTGTACAACCCAAGGGTTTTGTCGATCCTAAAGATGCTGACAAGGTATGCAAACTTCAGCGCTCCATTTATGGACTGAAGCAAGCATCCCGGAGTTGGAATCAACGTTTTGATAAAGTAATCAAAAACTTTGGATTTATACAAACTTATGGAGAAGCTTGTATTTACAAGAAAGTGAGTGGGAGCTCTGTAGCATTCCTAGTACTATATGTAGATGACATATTGTTGATTGGGAATGATATAGAACTTCTTAATAGCGTCAAAGCCTATTTGAATAATAGTTTTTCGATGAAGGATCTTGGCGAAGCGGCATATATTCTAGGCATCAAGATTTATAGAGATAGATCAAGACGCCTAATAGCGCTTTCACAAAGTACATACTTAGACAAAGTTCTAAAGAAGTTTAGAATGGAAGAGAGCAAGAAAGGGTTCGTGCCCATGTTGTCAGGTAAGACCTTGAGTAAAACTCAAAGTCCAGCTATGATAGAAGATAGAGAAAAGATGAATAAAATTCCCTATGCCTCAACCATAGGTTCTATCATGTATGCCATGCTGTGTACGAGACCGGATATAACACATGCTGTTAGTTTGACTAGCAGATATCAAAGTGATCCTGGAATGGAACCTGGACATGATCAAGAATATCCTAAAGTACCGAATAGGACTAAGGATATGGTTCTTTCTTATGGAGGTGATGAACATCTTGTTGTAAATTTACACCGATGCTAGTTGGAACACCGATCCATGACTCAAGTCACACCTGGATATGTATTTATTTTGAATGGTGCTGCAATAAGCTGGAGGAGTGCCAAGCAGAGCGTTGTGGCGAAATCTTCAACTGAATCGGAATATATAGCTGCTTCGGAGGCTGCACAAGAAGGCATATGGATGAAGGAGTTCATTACTGAACTTGGCGTGGCTCCTAGTGTGTTAGACCCGATGGCCATCTACTGTGACAACACAGGTGCCATAGCTAATGCACAGGAGCCAAGGTCACATACCAAGCTGAAGCACATCAAGCTACGTTTTCATGCTATTCGCGAGTATGTCCAAGATGGTGACATAAAGATTTGCAAAGTACACACTGATCTGAATGTAGCAGATCTGTTGACTAAACCTCTCCCTAGAGCAAAGCATGACCAACACCAGAACGCCATGGGTTTTCAGTATATTACCATGTAATCTAGATTATTGACTCTAGTGCAAGTGGGAGACTGTTGGATATATGCCCAAGAGGCAATAATAAAAGAGATTATTATTATATATTTGTGTTTATGATGAATGTTTACATCCCATGCTATAATTGTATTATTAGGAAACACTAATACTTGTGTGTTTTGTAAACATAAAAGAGTCCCTGGTAAGCCTCTTGTTAAACTAGCTTGTTGATTGATTGATGATCATGGTTTCCTGATCATGGACATTGGATGTGATTAATAACAAGGTTATATCATTAGGAGAATGATGTGATGGACACACACCCATAGTAAGCATAGCATAAGATCAAGTCATTAAGTTCGTATTGCTGTAAGCTTTGAAATACATAGTAACCTAATCCTTCGACCATGAGGTTATGTTAATCACCATCACCGGATGGGTACTTTGATGACATCAAACGCTCAGAATCGGGCGGTTATAAAGGTGTCATTGGGTATTCTGAAAGTATGTGTTGAAGCGCATAGACCAAGATTGGGATTTGTCCATCCATATGACGGATAGATATACTCTAGGCCCTCTCGGTGGAATGTCATCTAGATAGCTTGCAAGCATGTGACTGGGTCACAAGGGATGACATAACATGGAACGAGTAAAGAGTACTTGTCAGTAACGAGGAAGAACTAGGTATGAAGATACTGACGATCAAACCTCGGATAAGTAGAATGTCACGAGACAAAGGGAATTGGTTTCGTATGTTAATTGGTTCAATCGATCACGAAGTAATCGTTGAGTATGTGGGAGCCGTTATGGATCTCCAGATCCCGCTGATGGTTATTGATGGGAGAGGTGTCTTCATCATGTCTGCATATTCACGAACCGTAGGGTGACACACTTAAGGTTCGAAGTTGTTTGAAGTAGATATGGAATTTGCGTTGGATACCGAATGTTGTTCGGAGTCTCGGAATGGATCCGGGACATCACGAGGAGATCCGGAATGGTCCGGAGAATAAGATTCATATATTGGGAATCATTTTCTAAGTTAGGAAATGTTCCAGAGTGTTTGCATGGAGATTCTAGAAGGTTTCAGAATGTTCTGGAAGGTTCTAGAGGATTTCTTGGAGTTTGCTTGAAAACCAAGAAAGGGATCAAAGAAACCAAGTGGGGCAAGACACGGATTCGTGGGGAAGGAGGATTCCTCCCCCCAACCCGCCGGCCCAAGGAGGAGGGAGTCCTACTACGACCCCCCCTCCCTAGGCGCGCCTCCCTCCCTTAAATAGAAGGGAGGGGCGCCCCCTCTTGGACCTTGTCTCATAACTCCCAAGCTCAGCCGCCTCTCTCCTCCACGTTTCTTCTGCACAGGCATAGGCGAAGCCCTGCAGAATTCTCATCTCCACCACCACCACCATGCCGTCGTGCTGCTGGGATTCCGTGGAGAAGATCTACTACCTCATTGCTTTCATTGGAACAGGGAGAGGAAGGTCTGCTTCGACTCCGCACGTGTGACCGTCTGTGGAAGCGCTGCCGGAACGCGGCGCCGGAAGGATCGTCCACACGATATTGAGATCCGCAAGTGATCGACTACATCATCCACGAGATCTAATCTCGTTAACGCTTTCGGTTCTACGAGGGTTAGTACCGATCTATCTCCTTGCTCATGTCTAGTAGATTAGATCTTGGCTTTTATCTAGATTAGATCTGGGTTTTGTTCGTTCTTGCGGTAGAAATTTTTTGTTTTCCATGCTACGAACCCATCAGTGGTATCAGAGCCTTGTCTATGCATAGATCTGTTGCACGAGTAGAACACAATGAGGTTGTGGGTGTTGGTGCTCGTGCCGTCTTTTGCTATATGTGTACTTTGCATCTTGTGGTATGGTGGGATGAAGCGGCCCGGGCTAACATTACATGTCATCGTACATGAGACTTGCTCCACGCTTGACGTGCAACTCAGATACACAAGTGGCTTTAGGTGTCTGTCTCCCATCATAGTATAGATCAAATCTACACTTTGAACTTGATAGCACTTGTATCAACGTTGTGGTTCAGTTTCAGAGGTAAGATGCGTTCTTAGTCGAAAAGCCCCAAGCCACGTAAAACTTGAAAATAAAATTAGAGGCCTAACTTGTTTTTGCAGGGTTTTGTGATGTGATATGGCCTACATGTGATTGTGATTGTATTTGATGTATGCAATGATCCTTGTTGTAATATGGCAACCCAGAGCCTAATGGTTGTCTTTAATTGTTAAGACTGCATGTCTATTCATCTTGTAATAGCTTTGTTCCAAGTAGTTGTAATAGTTGCTAGTGAAGATGAACAACCATGAAGCGGCGCCACGGACCTTGACGCAATGCTGGTGATGATGGAGATCATGTCCGTGCTTTGGAGATGGAGATCGAAGGCATAAGAAGAAAGGGCCATATCATATCACACAAATTATGAATTGCCTGTGATGTTAATCCTTTATGCATCTTATATTGCTTAGATCGCGACGGTAGCATTATAAGATGATCCCTCTCACTAAATATCAAGTAATAAAGTGTTCGTCCTTAGTTGGCACCGTTGCTAAGACTCGTCGTTTCGAAGCATCTCGTGATGATCGGGTGTGATAGACTCTACGTGTGAATACAACGGGTGCAAGCCAGATTTGCACATGCGGAAACTAAGGTTAATCTTGACGAGCCTAGCATGTACAGACATGGTCTCGGAACACGGAATACCGAAAGGTAGAGCATGAGTCATATGATTGATATGATGAACATGAAGATTGTTTGCCGATGAAGCTACATCATCTCACGTGATGATCGTACTTGGTGTAGTGGATTTGGTTCGTATAATCACTAAAACAACTACGAGGGATGTTGTTTTGAGTGGGAGTTCACCTAGTTGATTTAAGAATTAAATTTGAACACTATTTATCATAAACTTAGTCTTAACTACTTGCAAATATGTTGTAGATAATGGCAAACGTTTCCATCAATTTCAATGTGTTCCTAGAGAAACAAAAGCTTAAGAACAATGGAAGCAAATTCACGGACTGGTTCCGTGGACTGAAGATCGTCCTCAGGGCTGGTCAGTTGACCTATGTGCTCGAAACACCGCTAGGTGACCCACCTGCAGAAGATGCCACCGATGACGTAAAGAATGTTTATGCCACTCGGAAACATCACTACTCCACAGTTCAGTGTGCCATCCTGTACGGTTTAGAATCAGAGCTTCAAAAGCGTTTTGAGCACCATGACCCATTTGAAATCATTAAGGAGCTCAAACTCATATTTGAGACTCGCGCGGCCATGGAAAGCTATGAAGCTTCCGATAAGTTCTTTACCTGAAAGATGGAAGAGGGTAGCTCCGTTAGCGAGCACGTGCTCACCATGTCTGGGCACGCAAACAAACTTCGAGAGTTGGGGATACTGATTCCTAATGAATTGGGGATTCACCGTGTCCTCCAATCACTGCCACCAAGTTACAAGAACTTTGTGATGAACTACAATATGCACTGCATGAACAAGACGTTGCCTGAACTATCGTCCATGCTGAAAACTGCTGAAGTGGAGATCATGAAAGAACACCAAGTGTTGATGGTCAATAAGACCACCAATTTCACGAAACGGGGCAAGCCTAAGAACAAGGGCAACTTCAAGAAGGACGGCAAGAAAGATGCCGCACCTGCTAAGAAACCCAAGGCTGGTCCTAAACCTGAAACTGAGTGCTTCTACTGCAAGGGTGCTGGTCACTAGAAGCATAACTGCCCCAAATACCTGGCGGATCTGAAGAACGGCAACATCAAGAAGAAAGGTATATTCGATATACATGTTATAGATGTGTATCTTACTAGTAATCGTAGTAGTGCCTGGGTATTTGATACTGGTTCGGTTGCTCATATTTGTAACTCGAATCAGGAGCTGCGGAATAAACGAAGACTGGCAAGAGACAAGGTGACAATGCGCATTGGAAATGGCTCCAAGGTTGATGTGATCGCCGTCGGCACGCTCCCTCTACATCTACCATCAGGATTAGTTTTAAATTTAAATAATTGTTATTTGGTGCCTGCGTTAAGCATGAACATTATATCTGGATCTTGTTTATTGCGAGACGGTTACTCTTTTAAGTCTGAGAATAAAGGTTGTTAGATTTATATGAGTAATATCTTTTATGGTTATGCACCTGAGATGAATGGTTTATTCTTATTGAATCTCGATTGTAGTGATACACATGTTCACAACATAGATGCTAAACGAATAAAATTAAATGATAATTCTACATACATGTGGCACTGTCGTCTTGGTCACATTGGAGTGAAGCGTATGAAGAAACTCCATTCTGATGGACTTCTTGAATCACTTGATTTTGAATCACTTGAAAGATGCGAAGCATGTCTAATGGGAAAAATGACTAAGACTCCATTCTCTGGTATAATGGAGCGAGCTATAGACTTATTGGAAATAATACATACCGATGTGTGCGGTCCAATGAGTGTAGCATCGCGTGGTGGATATCGTTATGTTCTCACTTTCACGGATGACTTGATTAGATATGGGTATGTCTACTTCATGAAACATAAATCCGAAACTTTCGAGAAGTTTAAGGAATTTCAAAGTGAAGTGGAAAATCATCGTAACAAGAAGATTAAGTTTCTGCGTTCTGACCACGGAGGTGAATATCTGAGTTATGAGTTTGGCATGCATTTAAAGAAATGTGGAATACTTTCACAGTTGACACCGCCAGGAACACCACAGCGTAATGGTGTGTCCGAACGTCGTAATCGAACTCTCTTAGATATGGTTCGGTCTATGATGTCTCTTACAGATTTACCGTTATCATTTTGGGGCTATGCATTAGAGACAGCCGCATTCACTTTAAATAGGGCACCATCTAAATCCATTGAAATGACACCGCATTTAATTGTGGTTTGGTAAGAAACCTAAGTTGTCGTTCCTTAAAGTTTGGGGTTGCGAAGCATATGTAAAGAAGTTACAGCCTGATAAGCTTGAACCCAAAGCGGAGAAATGCGTCTTCATAGGATACCCTAAAGAAACAATTGGGTATACCTTCTATCATAGATCCAAAGGCAAAGTTTTCGTTGCTAAGAATGGATCCTTTCTAGAGAAGGAATTTCTCTCGAAAGAAGTGACTAGAAGGAAAGTAGAACTCGGCGAGGTTATTGAGCCTTCTTTCGGAGTTGAGAGTAGCGCAACACCGGAAGTTGTTTCTGTGCTGCCTGCACCAACTAGAGAGGAAGCTAATGATGATGATCATGAAACTTCGAACGAAGTTACTACTAAACCTCGCAGGTCAACGAGGGTCCGTACCACTCCTGAGTGGTATGACTCTTCCTTGAACGTCATGTTGGTGGACAACACTGATGACCCTGCGACATATGAAGAAGCTATGGTGAGCCCAGATTCTGACAAATGGCTAGAAGCCATGAAATCCGAAATAGGATTCATGTACGAAAACCAAGTATGGACTTTGGTGGACTTACCGGATGGCCGTAAGGCTGTCGAGAACAAATGGATTTTCAAAAGAAAAACAGATGCTGATGGTAATGTTACCGTCTATAAAGCTCGACTTGTCGCAAAAGGGTTCCGACAGATTCAAGGAGTTGACTACGATGAGACTTTCTCACCAGTAGCGAAGCTAAAATCTGTGAGGATTATGTTAGCAATCGCTACATATTTCGATTATGAAATTTTGCAGATGGATGTCAAAACGGCGTTCCTTAATGGTGACATTGAGGAAGAGTTGTACATGGTACAACCCAAGGGTTTTGTCGATCCTAAAGATGCTGACAAGGTATGCAAACTTCAGCGCTCCATTTATGGACTGAAGCAAGCATCCCGGAGTTGGAATCAACGTTTTGATAAAGTAATCAAAAACTTTGGATTTATACAAACTTATGGAGAAGCTTGTATTTACAAGAAAGTGAGTGGGAGCTCTGTAGCATTCCTAGTACTATATGTAGATGACATATTGTTGATTGGGAATGATATAGAACTTCTTAATAGCGTCAAAGCCTATTTGAATAATAGTTTTTCAATGAAGGATCTTGGCGAAGCGGCATATATTCTAGGCATCAAGATTTATAGAGATAGATCAAGACGCCTAATAGTGCTTTCACAAAGTACATACTTAGACAAAGTTCTAAAGAAGTTTAGAATGGAAGAGAGCAAGAAAGGGTTCGTGCCCATGTTGTCAGGTAAGACCTTGAGTAAAACTCAAAGTCCATTCTGACGAGAAGATAGAGAAAAGATGAATAAAATTCCCTATGCCTCAGCCATAGGTTCTATCATGTATGCCATGTGTACGAGACCGGATATAGCACATGCCGTTAGTTTGACTAGCAGATATCAAAGTGATCCTAGAATGGAACCTTTGGACAGCGTCAAGAATATCCTAAAGTACCTGAATAGGACTAAGGATATGGTTCTTTCTTATGGAGGTGATGAACAACTTGTTGTAAACGGTTACACTGATGCTAGTTGGAACACCAATCCAAATGACTCGAAGTCACAGTCTGGATACATATTTATTTTGAATGGTGCTGCAATAAGCTGGAGGAGTGCCAAGCAGAGCGTTGTGGCGAAATCTTCAACTGAATCGGAATATATAGCTGCTTCGGAGGCTGCACAAGAAGGCATATGGATGAAGGAGTTCATTACTGAACTTGGCGTGGCTCCTAGTGTGTTAGACCCGATGGCCATCTCTTTGTGACAACACAGGTGCCATAGCTAATGCACAGGAGCCAAGGTCACATAGCAAGTGAAGCACATCAAGCTACGTTTCATGCTATTCGAGTATGTCCAAGATGGTTACATAAAGATTTGCAAAGAACACACCGATCCGAATGTAGCAGATCCGTTGACTAAACCTCTCCCTAGAGCAAAGCATGACCAACAAACGCCATGGGTGTTCGGTATATTACCATGTAATCTAGATTATTGACTCTAGTGCAAGTGGGAGACTGGAGATATGCCCAAGAGGCAATAATAAAAGAGATTATTATTATATATTTGTGTTTATGATGAATGTTTACATCCCATGCTATAATTGTATTATTAGGAAACACTAATACTTGTGTGTTTTGTAAACATAAAAGAGTCCCTGGTAAGCCTCTTGTTAAACTAGCTTGTTGATTAATTGATGATCATGGTTTCCTGATCATGGACATTGGATGTGATTAATAACAAGGTTATATCATTAGGAGAATGATGTGATGGACACACACCCATAGTAAGCATAGCATAAGATCAAGTCATTAAGTTCGTATTGTTGTAAGCTTTGAAATACATAGTAACCTAATCCTTAGACCATGAGGTTATGTTAATCACCATCACCGGATGGGTACTTTGATGACATCAAACGCCGCTCAGAATCGGGCGGTTATAAAGGTGTCATTGGGTATTCTGAAAGTATGTGTTGAAGCGCATAGACCAAGATTGGGATTTGTCCATCCATATGACGGATAGATATACTCTAGGCCCTCTCGGTGGAATGTCATCTAGATAGCTTGCAAGCATGTGACTGGGTCACAAGGGATGACACAACATGGAACGAGTAAAGAGTACTTGTCAGTAACGAGGAAGAACTAGGTATGAAGATACTGACGATCAAACCTCGGATAAGTAGAATGTCGCGAGACAAAGGGAATTGGTTTCGTATGTTAATTGGTTCAATCCATCACGAAGTAATCGTTGAGTATGTGGAGCCATTATGGATCTCCAGATCCCGCTGATGGTTATTGATGGGAGAGGTGTCTTCATCATGTCTGCATATTCACGAACCGTAGGGTGACACACTTAAGGTTCGAAGTTGTTTGGAGTAGATATGGAATTTGCGTTGGAGACCGAATGTTGTTCGGAGTCTCGGAATGGATCCGGGATATCACGAGGAGATCCGGAATGGTCCGAAGAATAAGATTCATATATTGGGAATCATTTTCTAAGTTAGGAAATGTTCCAGAGTGTTTGCATGGAGATTCTAGAAGGTTTCGGAATGTTCTAGAAGGTTCTAGAGGATTTCTTGGAGTTTGCTTGAAAACCAAGAAAGGGATCAAAGAAACCAAGTGGGGCAAGACACGGATTCGTGGGGGAGGAGGATTCCTCCCCCCAACCCTTGCCCAAGGAGGAGGGCGTCCTACTAGGACTCCTCCCCAGCGCGCCTCCTCCCTTAAATAGAAGGGAGGGTGCCCCTCTGCACCTTGTCTCATAACTCCCAATCTCAGCCGCCTCTCCTCCACGCTTCTTACGCACGGCATAGGCGAAGCCTCAGAGAATTCTCATCTCCACCACCACCACCACCACGTCATGCTGCTGGGATTCCGTGGAGAAGATCTACTACCTCCGCTGCTCTTGGAACGGGAGAGGAAGGTCTGCCGACTCGCCGTGTGACCGTCTGAGCGCTGCCGAACGCGGCCGGAAGGATCGTCCACACGATCTTGAGATCGACAAGTGATCGACTACATCATCCACAGATTTAATCGTTAACGCTTCGGTTCTCTGAGGTTAGTACCGATCTATCTCGTTGCTCATGTCTAGTAGATTAGATCTTGGCTTTTATCTAGATTAGATCTGGGTTTTGTTTGTTCTTGCGGTAGAAATTTTTTGTTTTCCATGCTACGAACCCATCACGGATTAGATAGCCAATCCGGGTAAAGAACTTCCATGATAAATCCTGCTGCCAGTAACCGAGCTATCTCATCTCCAATGACTTTTCTCCTATCCTCGGTGAAGCGGCGGAGAGGTTGCTTCACCGGCCTTGCTCCGGGTCTCATGTTCAAAGAGTGCTCGGCCAACTCCCTCGGAACACCTTGCAAGTCCTGTGTGGACCAAGCAAAAATATCCCGATTCTCACGGAGGAAGTTGATGAGCTCGCTTTCCTATTTATCATTTAACCCGACACCAATTGTTATGGTGCGCTCTAGGAACATATCATCAATAGGCACTTTCTTGGTATCCTTTGTGGCTTGGAACGAAACGTACCATGCGGATTACTCAATGCCGGCATATATTGCTGTGCGGACTGAGCCAGCGCTGCCACCTCCTGGATTTTTCTTTTCTCTTGCGCAATCACAAGTGACTCGGCTAGGTTAGACCCAGCTGACGCACACTCAATGGAACATCGGAAATCTCCAGCAATAGTAATCACTCCATTTGGCCCGGGTAACTTCATCTTCAAATAACTGATGTGGCAGCTTGCCATGAACTTGTTCAGTGCTGGTCTTCCGAGTAACGCGTGATACGCACTTTCTAAGTTCACCACTTCAAACTCCAAATTCTCAGTTCGTCAATTATCCCTCGTACCAAACAGTACGTCAATCCGGACCTTGCCTATGGGCTCAGAAGAGATGCCTGGCACAATGCCATGGAAAGTTGTCCTTGTATCTTGGAGCATGTTCTCCGAGATACCCAACTTGCGCATTGTATCCACATACATGATGTTAATGCTACTGCCATTGTCAATCAGTATGTTGGAGAACCTCACATTGATGTTAGGCCCAATGAATGTCGGATCCAGCACTAACGCATATGAACCAGGACTCGGCATAAGCTTAACATGATCTTTGATGCTCCAGGTAATTTCCTGGTCCGACCAAGGCATATACCTCGTCACTGCTGGCATTACCGCATTGACCTCCATATGTCAGTGTTGTAAGCTCTTTCTATCTGTTTCCTCAGTGGTAAACACACAGTAACTCTGATGATGCTCCCTATACTCATTCCTCCCCTCATTTCCGGGGTACCTCTGATCCGACTGATGCTGGTTTTCTACTTGATGCACCGCATCCCTTCTCTCATGGTTATCATACCTCGGCGGAGGGGGAGGCAACATTAGCTGTTGCGTGTTTGCTCCGGAGAGCAATTGCTGCCGGGGTAACTCCTGCCGAGGTTGATCATTCCGGGGTGCCTGAGCATTCCCCGAACCACCTTGTTCTATTTTACGCATCCACTCACATTGCCTTGTTGTATGACCCGCTGGGTTACTTGGATTTGGCATGTGAAATTTACACGGCTGATCCAACATTGACTCATAAGTATACCTCAGACGGTCCTTCTTTTCTTGCCACTGTTTCTTTTGCTCTAGCGTCCAAGTTTTCTTGCCATTGTTTCTCAGTGTCCACTATTGCCCTCCAGTTTTCTGACGTTGATTGCTCCCTGCTCCGGGCTGATCTTGATTCACAGCCGCAACTTGTTGCAAACTGTACCGGTGATCCGGTCTATCATCTCTTCTTTTACCTCTGTAATCATTCCTCCGGGATGATCCGGCTCCATCTCTCTGGTAGTACTCCTCATTTGACTCGTTTGACATGAGCCTGGGTTGAGTCGGATCACCCAAAGCATACGAATCAGCAATCCAGATCATCTCTGCCAATGTGGTTGGCATTTTCCTTTGCAACTTCTGCCACAGCTCGCTTGCATATCTGCACCCCTGCACAAACCATGCTATGGCCTGTGACTCTATCACACCCTCACACGAGTTTCTCACGGTACACCACCGGGTTAAAAACTCCCAGTCCGTCTCGTTCGGTCTCTGCTTACACATAGCTAGGGTCTATGGCCTATTTGGCCTCTGATACGTACTTGAGAAATTGCTGATAAAAATTTCCTCAAAATCGATCCAGCAGTTAATACTTTCGGGTGGCAAATTGTTTAGCCATACCCTCGCTGGCCCCTCCAACATCTGGGGTACGTATCTCACAGCCCATCTCAAGTTGCCTCTAGCAATTTTCACAGCTGTAGCATAGTTTATCAACCAATCCTCCGGCTTAGTACTGCCGTCATACGTCTTTGTGCCTCTAGGTAACTGGAAGTTAGGTACCAGTGGCTCCTTCATGATCCGGGGTCCAAAACGCGTAGGACCTAGGGGACCTTTACATTCAATCTGCTCCGACCTATACAGCCGATCCAGTTTTAACCTGGCATCATCAGGCATCAAATCCCTGCTTCCCAATCTTGACCCTATCACATGATAGTCCAGCCTTGGGTATCCTGCATTCACCATTTCCGAATCTCCATCGTTATACCGGTCTTGCTCTCGTAGAGCACCTCTCTGTTGCATACCTCGGCCGACACTTTGCTCTTGCCTTGGTATATTCCGCTGCTGCGGTTGTCCTGCCGAATTGCGCTGTCCGGCATTGCCATTTACAGCATTGCCTTGGTCGCGGTTACCTCGGCCAGCTTCACCTCGGGTCACACTTCGTCGATCATTGTTTCTTTGTACTTCTTTTGCTTTTCCTGCCCTTGTCGGGTCATACGGGACGATCTGTTTGTTTCTCCTGGCCGAGGTTACTACCTCTTCTCTCCTAGGACTGCCATGAGGAGACGATACGGCTCTAGCGGATTTCTCCGGGTTACCCACCACCGAATGAACGATCTTGGAGGCCCCAGCTCTCTCTGGGTTAGCCCTGAGCAATTCCTCGTTTTTCCTGTTCGCGATCCGAACCAACTCATTGACCCTATCTTGCTGTCTCTAACGGGCTTCATCCGTTAGACCCTCTAACTCGGACGCAGCTGCATCCGCTGCTCTGAGGTTTTTTGCCAGGGTACTATACTTTGGCAGCCCCACGAATCAACAGTTCTCTGGCTCCTCAATCCTAGTACCACCCTCCTTGTTCATTTCACTCATGAGATTTCTCCCCTTGACTTTTACAGCATCTACTTTATTTTCCTTTGCGTACTCACGCAGCGTCATGTTCAACGACTACTGAGCCGTAGCTATCTTTTTCGCTCCCTCTAGAATTTTTTGCCTAGTTTCCTCTAGCTCGGCCTGTGCCTGAGCCGGATCTACCACTGCTGTTACCGGGTTTGCCAAGCTATCCATCGCTTCCCGCAGTACATTCTCAGGCCTCTCTAGTGGAGGACCTCTACCTTTCCTCGGTGCCTTAGGTGTTACCTCCGGATCTGGTGCCGGATCCTTGCTTGCGCTTTTGGCGATCATCATCACCTCAGCACGGTCCGGGGAGCGAGTGATGCGCGCCCCGTGAACCACGCTAAGGGGTGGCTCCCCAGCCTCGACGACGTGCCGCGGATGAACGCACGACACATCAATAGCAACGTAGACCTTGTGCGCACCGAGCTTGATGAAGAGGCCGTTGCACGGAAGTGGGCACGTGCCGAAGCAGCCAGCGTTGTCGCTGACAAAATCCAGCGCTCCAAAGCGCTGAACGAGCCCGGAGACGATGCGTTCACCGGTTCTGATGAGGTTTCTCGTTCGGATCTTGACCCCTACTAGCACCGCTAGCCCCACGGTGGGCGCCAACTGTCGTGGTGGTGTCACGGCAGATGCCATGGATAGGCTAAAGGTGGGGACTAATTGCACTAGGGGAATCCAGGGAGGGATAGTGTGGTGATTCCACACACAGAAGCTTTGTATTCGATTCACCTTCACAGATTACAAGTGCTCCTCAAGCTGTATTGGAGAGAGGAGGAAGAAGGAACTCTCTTACTCTCACCGCTAGCTAGCCCTCAGGAACCAAGTAAAATCTAGCCAGTAGAGATCAACCCTTCAAAGACCAACCCTTTCTACAGAGGCCCTAGCCCTCCTTATATAGGGGCGGCTAGGTCTCCAACTAGGGCATACGTGGAGGCATATTGGAATATGCCTCCTCTCAAAATAGTAAGCCAACCGGGTCGTCCATGCAGAGGCTACGTGAGCCTCTGCGGCGCCTGCGTTAGCCGACATTGGCGTCGTCACCTTTGTCGGCCACACCTCGGTGGTCCTGCCCCTATCCGCTTCGCTCATGTTGTGCGTACCGGGGTTACTTTTGACCAGCGAGATACCTTCCTTCTCCTAGAAGCTTGCTATGACCCAGATCGTAGTTGATCCGGCCACACCTGTTCCTGCATACAATCTAGATGCATCCATCCGACTTACGGCTTAAGTCGGTTGAGACCCAGTTAGGTGGACATCCCTTGGTCCGGGTTACCCCGAGATTCGGCCTGCCTTGAGGTGACTCGGCCAGCATTCGCTTTGACCTTGCCATACCTCGGCTAACTCGGCCTTTATACCCCGGCGTGACCCTACCCGGGGGTATCCCCCCAACAGATGGGTTGGTGAACCTGAGGCAGCAATGCACACAAACAATATAGGTTGTGCTATTGCTACTTTGGTTCGGCAACTCCATCTCTGAAACAAATTATGAGGCCCTAGATTTATTCTCATATGGAACTAGATATATGATCCTTGAATTGTTTCTGATCTTTTAATGATTGTATGATGCATATGTATATGAATGGTTTTCATCATAAGTATTTTTAACATGTACCTAAAGATTTGTTTGGTTTTTTATTTATAATTACAATATTTAGGCTTGTTTTTGTACCTAACTATGTATATCCCTGAATAATGATTTGTATGATTACATTTCAATTTATTATTGTGGCCAATGATTCAAATTTGTCCCAAAAGAGAGGCAGACACATTGGTGTCAGATTTTTTCAGGGATGAGTTAGTGAACCTGGGGCGATGTACAACAACATTACAGGTTGTGCAATTGTTACTTGGTTCACCTACTCCATCCGTGAAGAAACTTATGAGGCCCCTAGATTTATCCTACATTCACTCTGATGCAATTATTTGTCATTGTGTTGAGATGAAATGATATATGAACCGATCAAACTATTGCTGACATGCTTTATCTTTGATATCCACGGATATATTGTCTTACATATACATGTTGTCAATTCTTGAGTTGTAATACAATTCAATCATATGTATGAGTTCTAAGTTATGTTCTTAAAAATCAACAGGAGGATGATGAAGAAGTGGACGATAGCAAGGTATCCAGGGACAGCAAGAGCCGCTACGTGCTGAGGCGGTTACGGTGTGGGATAATCCGTTTCCACCATAGGGAGAGACTGTTTTGCCCATTCTGTGGAAGATCAATCAACATGGACTTCAACAACATGATCCAGCACACAGAGGGCATTGGCATAGGCAGAGGCAGAAGCCATAGGCTGATTACCTTGGCGCGACACGCAGCCTACGGCAAATTCCTCCGGGAGTATGTCAGTACTAGCCTGTATCCCATCGACTAGGCTGTCGCTGCCTCCTGCTGATAAACCCCTGCCCTGCTAGGCGTCTCCATGTCCCGGCCTCTTGCTGCAGCCCTTGCTTTTATTTTGTTCTAGTTAATTATTACCTGTGTGTGGTATGTAAGACAATATATCCGTGGTGTCACTGATGAACCTTCTATATTAATCTACTCCTTTATATGGAGTGCCTTAAAGTTTCTAGTGTTCAATTATATTTACTGATCATGCTCATGCACACTACAAAATATTTCTAGTGCTTGATTATATTATAATTGTCAAGAAATACATCAACAAGTTAAATTGGTCGAAATTTTGTATTGAAGTAACTAAATGTATCAAACACATAATAAACTAGAAACTAAAATCTAGTTCAAACACATAATGTATCACCACCACTTGTTGTCGTCCTTGACTTGCTTCCCCTTCAACCGCTTGATGTCGCCACCGTCCCAAGATCCCTGCTCGTCCTGAAACCGCTTTCTGTCCTCCTCGCGCTTCTTCTCCTGGGCTAGCTTGCAACCAGGGCATAACTCTCTCATGAAAAAACCCTGCCTTAACCATCCCATCTTTCATGGTAATGAGCTTACTGTACAACTCATACACCATGTAGGCGTCTCTGGCTGCATACTCGAGGCGCACCTGGCTCATCGGTTTCCACTCCTAGTAGTCGTGATCGAGTCGCTTCAATTTGTTCAGTTTTTCATAGGATTTATCGATGATTTCCGCTGCCAGATCACCCATGCCATCCTTCGCTGGGTATGGTTTGATCTTGTATAGATTTTGGATGTCGATGTGGTGCCCATCTGGGATTTTTATCAATGCACGAGAAAGCATAATTGTGTCATTTGTGATATCCACGCTAGTGAAATTTATCCCTTTCCTACACAAGAACTCGACCAGAGCCGGACAATGCATCTCAGTTGGTTTACTCCTGCACTTAGAAGGTTCTAGGGACGTAAGGGAACAAGGGATGCAGAAGTGGTGATCTCAAATTTAAATTTCACATACCTGCAGAAGTGGTAAACAAGGACCTCCTCATGTATGGAGATTTGCATGACAACAATCTCTTGTGGAGGATTTTTTCACTTATTTGCATGGGTGTACTCCAAGTCTAGCCCCACAAACTTGTGCTTCTCTTTCTCAAGCAATTGCTCAAACCCGGCGAGAGTTGTCTCCACAGTCGCTTCATCATTTGTGTACACCACTATCAAAGTCTTGGTGCCATGGGCAGGGACTAAGTGGGTCTCTGTTGTTCGTTTCCCATCGTCCATGCCTGCAAGGAAATGGGTGAAAGGAAATACCTGCAAGGAACTGCCTGCGAGAGGAAGAAGGAGATGAATCGACGGTTCCAGAATAGAGGAAGAAGAAGCGCCTAGGAAAAACTGCAGAGGAATGACTGAGGAAGAGGAATGGATGTAGAAGAAACGTGGTAACTGCAACTTTCGGTTCGAGAACTCACCGTGGTTACATGGAGATCGTGGCAGTGCCTCCGGTTCAACAAGTGGGGCCAGTTCCTGCGAGAATATGGAATTAGCTGTGCATGTTTCTATGAGAGAAATTGAGAGAAATCATTTATATTTTGTCTTTCATAATTAAGCACAATGAAGTTGGTATAGCCCAAGAGATTTGAACAAAAGATATTTGGTAGTTTAACATACAACAATACAAAAGTTTCTGAGCATGTATTCTTAAAATTTAAATTCTAATGATTTATTCAGAAGTTCTAAGCTACAACCGACATTATAGAGCCAACACTCTCGTCTTCGTCCTCCTCGTGCTGCTCGTCGTTGTCATCTTCCGCATCCTCCTGTTTCCTCTGCCGGACCGGTGACCACCTCAATAATTAGCTTGATATAGTGCCTCATCACCTTGACCTGGACGACGAGCAGATCATCAAGGCAAATTCTATTTTTAGCACAGAATTCAGCCCAGGGGTCAGTGAACTCAATGCAATCGTCATATACTTCCGATATGCAATATCGCCCCAAGATTTTCAGGCCTTTCTTACAATTATTCTTCATGCATACACAATAGAACCCTTACAGGCCCAACATGGCAGAACTTGAGCTACCACAGAGACCTCGGCAGAGGTGGCCGAATTGGTGCAGGTGCAACCACGGCGACGGCGAGCTCGGATTCTAGAGGAGGAAAACAGAACCGAGCATGGTCGACATGGTGATAGATCTCACCGGGAACCAATTCTCGTCCCTGCACCGTGCCATGGGTGCGTCCATGGTGAGGGCGAGCTCCGACTCGGGATGGGGAGGAGAGCGGGGCCGAGCAGCTTCGTCACATCCTAGCTCTGCGCCATGGCCGCGACCATAGGTTGCCGCTTCGGGGAAGAAGACGTGTAATGGATGCAGGCGCCAACGCTGCAAGCCTATAGGGAGGAGAGCTGGGCCGAGCAGGTTCCTCCATGTCCCAGCTCCGCACCATGGCTGCGACGCCCCACAGATTGCCGCTCTGGGGAAGAAGAAGACGCGTAATGGATGCAGGCGCCAACACTGCAAGCCTAATTGACACCTAAGCGACAGGAGTGACAGGAGCGACATAATGGCGAGAACTGACAGGAGGGCCCAACTTGACGGCCATTAGCCTGATTTTTTGTATTGAAACTTAAAGTTGAATTCGTGCCGAAAAAGGCCCTCTGAGTATTTGGCACACCAACTGTAGTCATCACGGCTGATTTTAGGGAACTTGGGTACCGCGTTGCCTGGACACCCCAACTTTCGGGCCGCAAAATGATATTCTCCATTAGAAACGAATTGGCCATGACCTTCTCATCAGCACCCGCAGCCACCATCACGGTGGAGTAGATGGCCAGAAACTCCTTCGGGTTGGTGTTGCCTTCAAACTTGATGGGGACAATGGGAAGGAATTTCGGTGGCCACGCCACCTACCGTAAGGCAGGAGAGAAGGCGGGGCAGCCGCTTCCGTATCCCAAAGCCATGCTCCCTGCCTCAGCTGCGCCCTGCGGGCTAGGGACGGCTGCACCCACAGCCTGCTGATGTAGCCGCATCATGTAATCTCGAATTAGCGCCTTGTTCACCATGGCGGAATCACGTCAGCACCCTATGGCGCGCCTGTACGCAGGGTCAGCGGATGACCCCACAAAGACGTGATCTTGTTCCATAGGTCTCGAGGCTCTAGCCCCCAAGTGGCCTATAGCATGGTTGTTGGTTCTCCTTCCACCGTCGTGGGTCCAGCAGCCCCCAGCCTAGGGGCAGCATTCCAGGAGCACGGACTTGGGGCAGGGTTTTGCATGGGTCATGCGGAGGTGGTGGGAGTGCGCTTCGCCCCATGCCTCAGCCCTAGGTTGGACTGGGAATGAGCATGGGTGGACTCTGGTGCAGCCTAATGAACTCCAGCTGCGCGTCGAGGTCGTCCCTCCATGCCGCATACTCCGCCGTCCTAGGAGCTGGTGGGTGCTGAGCTATGGCATGTGCAGCACCGATTGCTTCCCCCAAAGTTCGGTTCCCAGAGCGGTGGGACTGGGGTTGGCGGCTAGTCCTTGGCGTGTCGAGGCGAGTCCTGGCGCGAGCTGGCGTCGCTACGTGCTAGACCAGCGCTTGATGCTCCGTCTCAGGGTCTTCTCCTCAGCACCGACCGGTGCGGTTCCTCCTGACAAATGGCCCCCTCTGGCGGCGTCTCCTATGCCACCAGAGAGAGACACTCCACCGGCGGCGCCTCATGCATTGCCGGCGAAGGTAACCTCGAGTACGACGCCTCCTATGTCCCCTGATGGTGGTACCTCTGTGCAATGGCGCCTCCGCCAGCATGCCCTGATGGTGCCTGTGACGGTAGTCGCGTGCCGTGCATGAGGCTCGGCATCCAATCCCCTAGTTTTGGGAAGGGCGTGGGAGCGAGTTTCGTGCAGTGGGCGAGTCTACCGTGGCAGGGCCGGTCCCGGCGCCAGCACCTCTCTTTGCCGCCATGGTTGGCGATGGCGTGGTCGATGTCGATGTTGAACACGAAGATGAAACGGATGACGGTGATGATGACAGTGATGATGACGAAGCTCATGAAGATGTTGATGATGAAACTAATTGCCGAAGCCGAAAATGCGAGCGCCCCCTACCTGGCATGCTAGATGTCGCGTCTCACCAACATGGACATCGAGGATGTTGGACACCCCCTATTTGTTCGGTAGTAGGCACGAAGGTGTTCCGGACTCAACGTCGATGAAGGAACCTGCTGATTCGAGCACACAACACACACAAACATTTTTTACCTAGGTTCGGGCCGCCCTTTGGCTAATAACCCTACTCTCTGCTTTGGTGGATTATCTGGGATTGATCGAGGTACACGAAGATGATCTCTATGGTGCCAGGGAGTCGCTTTCTCTCTAGCTTCTACACTCCCCGAGCTTCCTCTTATTTCCTTCTCTCACTTTGCTACAACTCTACCTCTCTCCAAGCTCTCAAACCCTTTTATCTCTGGGAACTCCCACCCACCTCTCATGTGGCCAAGTGCCTCCTTTTATAATCCAAGGGGTCACTACAAGGGCCAACATGGAGCAGCACCGCCTGGGGCATTCCCGAGCTCAATCGCGGTGTGCCACGCGGTCTTCAGGCAGATGGGCAGTGCCTATGGCCAATGGATGGCCAAGGTCGGTGCATAGGTGCACTCGATGGCTGAGTGACATTCAAATAGATCGTATGGGCACTTAGAGGGGGGGGGGTGAATATGTGCTACTTCAAATTTTAATGCTTTTTAAATTTTAGGCTTGATACAAAAGGTAAATTCTCTAGATATACTACTATGTACAATTTCCCTATATGCAAACCTAACTACTAGCGAGTAAAGTGAGGAAGGGGAAACCGTGAGGGAGCACACGGAGACACGGGATTTGTTTTACCATAGTTCCTTCCTTGTTAAGGGAAGTACATGTGCGTTGGAGGGGTGGGCAGTACTAAGACCACCACGCCACAATAGGCCTCACCCTGTTCTCTGATGGATCTCGCCACCAAAGGCTTGATCCACCTTTCCACTATTGGAACCCTTCTAGGCGGGAACCAGCGCCTTTACACAACTAGGGGGCTCCCGTAATGACAACAAGCTGCCACAAGAACAATTGTTATCAATAATAAAACACAAGATCTAGATATTAACAAGAATACTAGATCGGGGATTCTCCAAGTGAATGGATAGGAGTTGGAGCGCTTGATTCATGATGACGATGAATGATGTCTCCTCCTTATATTCCCCCAAAGATTGAAGCCTTCGGGTGGTTGAAGTGAGAGATCTAGGGAGAGAGCTTTTGCAACAGGTCTGATCTTTTTCGAATGAACCAAGAGATCTGACAGGAGGGGAAGATGAGGCTTTTATACCCCCTGTTCAGATGGAGCCATTGGAGCTTTTTGGGGCCGGATTATCCGGCTCGGGGAAGAGAATCCGCCCCGCTCCGGACTATCTGGGGAAAATCCGCCCCCAGTCCGAGACTCGCGCCGTGCCAGCCTTGCACTTCTCCTGGGGGCTGGATTATCCGGACCAAGGTGAGGGCCGGATTATCCGGCTAGGGAAGAAAATCTGCCCCACTTCGGATTATCCGGGGGAAAATCTGCCCTGCTTCAGATTGTCCGGGGGAAAATCTGCCCCCAGTCTGAGACTCGCGTCGTGCCAGCCTTTGCCAAGAAGGTCAGGGCGGATTATCTGGCCCTTGATGGGGGCGGATAATCTGGCCCCCAAACACCAAAAACACTTCCCTGCACACTTAGCACACATGAGGAAACTCCACGGTATTGTTATCTAACAGACAAAACATAGGGAACCATTAAATGTTCTTTCAACCTCCCCTTTTTGTGTTAGATGACAATACTAGGATTTGCAAGATAGCTCTAATAACAACACATTTAGCAAGTGAAAAAGACTCCCCCTCAATGTGTGCATAATAAAAATTTGCATTTGAATACAAATGCACACAAGTAGGTACAAGTCTACTTCATTGGAACATAGGCAAAATATTCATACCACTGTGAGCGAGATAGAGACGTCCTCAATATAGTATAAGAATATCCAATGATTTCCATTATGAACGCCTTCCTCGATATAGATATCCAATATAGCGAATATGATAGATGAATCCATAAGGATAAACCACAAGATAAATCCAGAGCCACACATAAACATAGTCTCATACGGAGCAAAACACAAATGGAAGTTCAATGCTAAATGGGCACAAGCGAGAAAAAGACCAAAAAGACAAGTGCAAATGCTTGCACCCGACCCATGCAAATCCACGAAGTCCTAATAGAACTACTTATCCCCCTTTGGCATCGAAACGCCAAAAAGGAAGAAGAGCGATGCTAGCGCCCCAAGGGATCACACTCAAGATTGTACTACACACTCAAGATTGCAAGAATCAAATCAACTAAAGGCCAAAATTGAGTGTGATTTCCATAAGAACACGAGATGAACAAAAACAACCAATAAGATCCACATAAAATGAACTCTTCTCATGGAAGAGGGCACCTTGTTGGAGTGCATGGTATGACACCACGAAAATATATCTTGGGTTCATGACCAATACTCATCAATAAGCTCACATATCACAAAATGATATTAAGAGAAATGATTTGACTTGCTTTCGGAATTATGGGGGGGAGGGTTAGGCCAATCAATTAGGACCACACTCCCCCTATATCCATGCCCACACCTATACCAAATAACAATGAGATATAAGAGTGAGTGCATGTGTAATCAAGACAAACTCCTTGAATCAATGATATTTAGCTCATTCCTCAAGTAACAGAAGCTTGCTTCATCAAGTGGCTTCGTGAAAATATCAGCAAGATGGTTCTTCGTGCTCACCAAAGATAGATCAATATCGCCTCGAGCTACATGGTCCCGAATAAAATGATTCCGAATCTCAATATGCTTCGTCCTTGTGTGCTGCACCGGATTGTACGCAATTTTGATTGAACTTTCATTATCACATAAAAGAGGCACTTTGTCACAATTGACATCATATTCCTTTAAAGTTTGCCTCATCCATAATAATTGAGTACATGCACTAGCAGCAGCCACATATCCAGCTTCGGCGGTGGAGAGAGATATACAATTCTACTTTTTAGACGACCAACATACTAAAGACCTTCCCAAGAATTGACAAGCTCCAGAAGTTGATTTCTGATCATCCTTATCGCCAGCCCAATCTGAATCAGTATAGCCACATAGAGAGAAATTGGAGCCCTTGGGATACCATAGACCAAAATTAGGGGAATGAACCAAATATCGGAAGATCCGCTTGACTGCCACTAAGTGGCTTTCTTTAGGAGCTGCTTGATACCTTGCACACACACCTACACTCAACACAATATCGGGTCTAGATGCGTAGGGGTAAAGGAGAGATCTGATCATGGACCATTATACCTTTTGGTCCACATCTTTACCATGGGGATTAAGTTCAAGGTGACATTTTGTTTGCATCGGTGTAGCGACGCCATTAAGATTTGTCCTCTTGAATCTCTTGAGCATGTATTGGATGTATTTTGCTTGATTTATGGAGGTTCCTTATCTAAGTTGTTTGATCTCAAATCTAACAAAGAACCATAACTCCCCCATCATAGACATCTCAAACCTGTCAGTCATAAGCTTTGAAAATTCATCATTAAAAGCTTTATTAGTAGAGCCAAACATAATGTCGTCTACATATAGTTGGCATACTAAGAGCTCCCCCTTAACCTTCTTAGTAAAAAGAGTGGGATCGATTTGCCCAACTTCGAAGCCACAGTCTAGCAAAAGCTCTTTAAGGTGCTCATACCACACGCGTGGGGCTTGTTTAAGGCCATAGAGTGCCTTATCGAGTTTGTAGACATGGTTTGTAAAGTTAGGATCCTCAAATCCTGGGGGTTGCTTTACGTATACCAACTCATGTATAGGACCATTAAGAAAAGCACTCTTAACGTCCATTTGCTGTAATTTAAAATTATTATGAGCAACATAAGCAAGAAGGATACAGATGGACTCAAGACGAGCCACTGGAGCATAAGTCTTACTGAAGTCGATGCCCTCAACTTGGGAATAGCCTTGTGCCACGAGTTTTGCCTTGTTCTTTACAACAATGCCATTTTCATCTTGCTTATTTTTAAATATCCACTTTTTGCCGATAACATTGCGGCAATCCTTGGGCTTCTCTACTAATTCCCAAACCTTGTTGCGTTCAAATTTATTCAATTCTTCATGCATAGCAACAACCCAGTCCGGATCTTCAAGAGCTTCAAACACTTTTTTGGGTTCCACCATTGAGATGTGAGCTTGATGCTCACCGAAACTTGCCAGCTCCCTTCTTGTGGATACCCTTCGTCGGAGATCACCTACAACTTTGTCAAGAGTGTGACCCCTTAATTCAAGATTTCTACCTGCACGAGCTTTGCGATGAAGTTCGATCAATTTGTTGTCTCTTGGAGGAATAACTTCATCATTTGGGACATCGTTGGAATCATTAGCTTGGCCTTGATCTTCAGCGTGATCAGTTGGAATAGGAGATGATGAATCTTGCCCTTGATGTTGATCCACAACCATAACAGGAGGCTGCTGCTGTTCAGGATTTTTAGGGCCAGATAATCCGGCTGAGGGTGGGGCCAGATAATCCGGCCTAGGAGAACCTGAAGTACCTTCACAAACTTGACTGGTTCTAGCTCGAATAGGAGAGGGGCCAGATAATCTAGATCAGCCGGAAAATCCGTCCTAGGACTTGCAGCAGGTTCTTCGACATGTTGATCATTTCTGCCAGTTGAGGAGGGTTGGCCGGATAATCCGGTGTCCACCGGATAATCCGGCCTAGAGCTTTCTGGTGTAGTTGCTTGATGATCTTCCCTAGTTCATGGGATTTGTGTAGAGGTTTCTCCAATAGTTGGAGCATGTTGAGATTGTGTTGATGAGGTCTCTACTTGAGTAGAGCATTGTCCTTCCCGGTCCGCCACAAGGGGTTTTTCAATGGGGAGGGAAAATCCCATGCCCATTCTTCTTATGGCATCTTGGGGCATTTCAACATCTGCATCACAAACATCAACTTGCCCCGCATGGGAGCCATCATTTTCCTCGAACACCACACTATAAGATTCTACAACAGTTCCGAAGAGCTTATTGTAGACTCTATAAGTGTGGGATTCGACACCATAACCAAAAAAATGCCTTCTAAAGCCTTAGACTCGAATTTAGATAAACAACTCCTTTAATGAGAAAGAAACACTTACAACCAAATACTCGGAAGTAGGAGATGTTTTGCTTGTTACTAGTAAGTATTTCATAAGGAGTCTTGTCCAAGATTTTGTGAAGATAGAGCCGGTTGGATGAATGGCATGCGGTAGAGATTGCTTCAGCCCATAAGTTATAAGGAGACTTAAATTCAGCTAGCATAGATCTGGCCATATCCATTAAGGTCCAGTTCTTCCTCTCGGGAACACCATTTTGTTGAGGGGTGTACGCAGCGGAATATTGATGTCTTATCCCCTCTTCACTTAGAAATTCATTCAGAGAGTAGTTCTTGAACTCGGAGCCATTATCACTTCTAATTGCCAAAATAGGGAGATTTTGTTAACGTTGAACCTCGTTGGCGAAATCAATGACCGTTTGTTGTGTCTCACTCTTCAACTTGAAGAAAGAGACCCATGTATATCTTGAATAGTCATCGACAATTACTAGGCAATATTTCTTCCCACCGAGGCTTGCATGAGATGGAGGACCAAAGAGATCCACATGAAGGAGCTCCAAAATCCTCGTTGATGAAATAATGGTCTTCTGTCGATGGGGAGAGTCATGCATTTTTCCTTCAACACAAGCCCTGCAAACATAATCTTTGGCAAAGGAAACATTTTCTTTTAGTCCAAGGATGTGGCCACCCTTGTGGAGACTTTGCAAATTTCCCATATTGATGTTGGCTAGTCGGCGATGCCATAGCCAGCCCGCGTCGGCCTTTCCGAAGAGACACATCGGGCCTGTAGTGGTTTTCCCCGAAAAGTCCACCACATACAGGTCATTTTCGACATATCCAACGAAAGTGACCTTTAGATACTTGCTCCACAAGAGTACCACCAAATTACCATCAATGAAAATTGAAAAGCCCAACTTACCAAGGGCACGAACATAAAGTAAATTGTAACCGAGGGTCTCAATAAGCATGACGTCCACGAGAGAGATATCGTGAGCAACCACAACTTTGCCAAGACCCAATACCTTAGATTTTGACTTGTCACCATAGGAGACGGTTATGTGATCATGGTTTGGCCGCATCTTCGAGATGATCTCCTTGCCGGTCATATGAGTAGTGCACCCGCTATCGAGTACCCAGTTAGATCCACCGAAAGCATAGCCCTGCAAGAAAGTTACTTCTTGGTTTTAGGTACCCATTTTTCAATGGGTCCTCTCATGTTAGTGACAAGGGTTTTGGGAACCCAAATAGACCAAGATATGTAACTATCAAAAGGACCTACATAGCTAGCACATACATCACCATAATAATCACAAAATAATTCATAATTAGGATTATTAGCCCCTTCAAAACCATCATAGTTAGTCTTGTCATTAGTGGTGGTGCATGTCTTTGGTTGGGCAGTTTTGCTCTTCTTGTTCTTCTTCTTCTTCTTTTTCTTCTTCTTTTTCTTGTTCTTCTTCTTCTTTGTCTTGGGGACATAACCAAGACCTTCTTTCCCATTGTTTGTCCTTTCCTTGCTAAGCACCTCATCTAGGACTTCTTTACCTTTATGTTGAGATCCATTTACAAGTTCTTCTTTTAGCCTTGCATTTTGTTCAACAATGTCTTCATGTCCACAAGATAGAGTGGAGGTGCTGGGCATATCATACTTGTCCAATTGAGTTTGGAGCTAATCACGAGACTCATTTAGAGTAGAATGATCACTCTCCAATGCCTTGTGAGCAATACCAAGTTTCTCAAACTTCTCTGAGAGTCTAGCATGAGCAACCCCAAATTCAATCTTTTCCTTCTTTAGTTTCTTTGCCTTAGAAAGAGCATTGTCACGTTCTTTAATGAGCTGGGCAACAACCTCTTCATGAGACTCCTCAATTGACTCAAGTTTCTCCTCCAAGGATACTCGACCTTCCTCTTCTTCCTCTAAGGCATTCTTCAAGGAGGCAATTTCCAAGGCATCTTCTCTTTCAATTCTACCCTTTTCTTCGAGAAGTTCTTCAAAATGAGAAAGTTGACTCATAAGAGCATCAAAGTGAAGTTTGTGCTCACCTTGCAGGTTAGTGAAAAAATTGTCCAAAGCAATGACTTCTTTTATCTTAAGACCAGTATGATCATCCATATCCATATTTATATTAGTCTTAGGAAATGAAGAAATGGAAGATGATAGCTCGGACCCTCTTGCCATAAGGCAAGTGACGTTGTTATTGATGAAATTTTTGTTTGGAGAGTCGAAGAGTGATGACGGGGTAGATGTGGTGGCTATAGCAGCCACCTCTCGAGAACTATCTTCATCCTCTCCGTCTTCACTTCGAGAGGAATATTCTTCTTGTGCCACCAAGACAATCTTGGGTTGCTTCTTGTAAGGACCATTATTTTTAATAAATGGCTTCTTTCGAGGTGCCTTGGACTTTTCATTAAGGATGAGCGCCACCATTGTCTTCGCTACTTTGATATGGACATTCAGCCACAAAGTGCAACCTATCTCCACAATTGTAGCATGTTCTTAGTTTTGGGCCATTCTCTCTTCTTCCAGTTGACCCATTCTTGCGCTCGAGTTCAGACTTGGTCTTGGCTAGATCCTTCAAAAAATTCCTTGCATAGAAAGCCATGTACTCACCATGAGCACGCTTGACTTCCTCGGGGCAGCCCATGGAGACAACATCGTATCCTCTTTCATCCTCATCTTGCTCAACAACATTTTCTTTTAGAGCCATGATGGCCCAAAATATCAAGCTCGTTGGGGAACCCCAATAGGAAGGTATGATGAGCACAACAGTAAGTTTTCCCTCAGTTATGAAACCAAGGTTATCAATCCAGTAGGACCAAGGAAACACCTCCAAGGTGTTGCTAGCTAGTCTTTGGCAGGGCACACTACCGGTGCTAGCAGCAACGTGGAAACCTGCAGAACACAACCACAAAAATTTGCCCCAACTTACAATGAGGTTGTCAATCTCACCGGTTTTGCTGAAAACAAAGGATTAAACGTATTGTGTGGAAGAAATTAATAGTTTGTAGAAAGTAAACAGAAAGTAGTAAACAGTTGTAGATTGATGGTAAAAGAAAGGATCGGGGTCCATAGTTCACTAGTGGTGGCTCTCCTTAAGATAGATGACATGTTGGGTGAACAAATTACAATGGGCAATTGACAAACATCGAGAAAGCAATCATGCATATACTACTCATCTTGACTCCTTTGAGATTTGATTGGGCATTACAACATTATACATAGAACATAATCCAACTGCATTTATGACTAATAATCCACCTTCAGGTTATCATCCGAACCCCCTCCAATATTAAGTTGCAAGCAATAGATAATTGCATTACGCATTGTGCGTAAAGTAAACAATACGATTGTTCTATGAACAAAGGATTGCTGTTTTCTCCCTAGTAGCAACAACACATCTAGTACCTTAGAGATTTCTGTCACTTCCCCAGATTACTAGAGGCATGAACCCACTATCAAGCATACATACTAACTCTTGGAGTTGCTAGCATCTACTTGGCCAAGATAGCTAATAACAACGGAAAGCATGCAAGGTCACAAATAACAAAGACATGATAGAATCAATAATCAATCTGAAATAGCATCTCAATATCCATCGGATCCCCGCAAACACAACATGTAGAATTACAAATAGATGATCTTGATCATGAACGGAGCTCACAAGATCTAAACATGATAGCACAAAGGAGAAGAACCAGCCATCTAGCTACTACATGGACCCGTAGCCAAAGATGAACTACTCACGCATCACATCGGAGCCTTGCATGATGATGAAGAAGGCCTCCAGGGTGAATTCTCACCTCCGACAGGGTGCCGGGAAGAGCTTCAGATCCCTCCCGATCTAGGGATGAAGATGACGGCGGCTACAGACTCTTTCGTGGATTTTTGATCGGGTACTTAGGGTTTCTGTATCAGAGGAATCTTATAGGCGAAAGGGGAGGTCGAGGGGGTGCCCAAGGCGGCCAGACCACCCCCTGGCGCAGGCCATGCTTGGCCGTGTGGCCAGGTGGTGTGACGGCCCTAGGGACCCTCTCCGTCTCGTATTCTGGCTCCGTGTCCCCCTTGGTGAAAAACTGACTTTGGCTTTTTTCCCGTCCAATTCCGAGAATATTCATTTTCTGACTTTCCTGGAACCAAAAATAGAAGAAAACAGGCAACTGGCACTATGGCTCTTGTTAATAGGTTAGTCCAAGAAAGTGTATATAAAGTACTCCAAAATGTGGAAAAAACATAAGAAAGTAGATAAAACCAAGCATGGGACATCAAAAATTATAGATATGTTTGAACATCAATAATCCACGAAAGAGTCTATAGCCGCCATCATCTCCATCCCTAGATCAGGAGGGATCTGAAGCTCTTCCCAACACCCTGCCAGAGGGGAGAATTCACCCTGGAGGCCTTCTTCATCATCATGCAAGCCTCCGGTGTGATGCATGCGTAGTTCATCCTTGGACTACAGGTCCATGTAGTATCTAGATGGCTGGTTCTTCTCCTTTGTGCTATCATGTTTAGATCTTGTGAGCTCCATTCATGATCAAGATCATCTATTTGTAATTCTACATGTTGTGTTTGCGGGGATCCGATGGATATTGAGATGCTATTTCAGATTGATTATTGATTCTATCATGTCTTTGTTATTTGTGATCTTGCATGCTTTCCGTTGTTAGTAGCTATCTTGGCCAAGTAGATGCTAGCAACTCCAAGAGTTAGTATTTATCTATAATTATTGATGCTAGCAAATCCAAGAGTTAGTAGCTATCTTGGCCAAGTAGATGCTAGCAAACATATCTATAATTATTGATGTTCAATGCTTGTTTTATATCTACATCCTTATGTTTTGTCCACACTTTGGAGTATTTTTATACACTTTCTTGGACTAACCTATTAACAAGATGCCATAGTGCCAACTGCCTATTTTCTGCTATTTTTGGTTCCAGGAAAGTTAGAAAATGAATATTCCCGGAATTGGATGGGACAAAAGCCAAAGTTAATATTTCACCGAGGGGAACACGGAGCCAGAAGACGAGATGGAGAGGGGCCAGAGGCTGGCCACACCACCTGGCCGCACGGCCAGGCCTGGCCCGCGCCAGGGGGTGGTGTGGCCGCCTAGGGCACCCCCTCGGCATCCCCTTTCGCCTATAAGAAGCCTCCGATATATAAACCATAAGTACCAGATCAAAAATTCCACGAAAGAGTCTGTAGCCGCCGTCATCTCCATCCCTAGATCGGGAGGGATCTGAAGCTCTTCTCGACACCCTGCCAGAGGGGAGAATTCACCCTGGAGGCCTTCTTCATCACCATGCCTGCCTCCGGTGTGATGCGTGAGTAGTTCATCCCTGGACTACGGGTCCATGTAGTAGCTAGATGGTTGGTTCTTCTCCTTTGTGCTACCATGTTTAGATCTTGTGAGCTCCGTTCATGATCAAGATCATCTATTTATAATCATACATGTTGTGTTTGCGGGGATCTGATGGATACTGAGATGCTATTTTAGATTGAGTATTGATTCTATCATGTCTTTGTTATTTGTGATCTTGCATGCTCTCCGTTGTTAGTAGCTATCTTAGCCGAGTAGATGGTAGCAACTCCAAGAGGGAGTATTTATGCTCGATAGTGGGTTCATGCCTCTAGGAATCTGGGGAAGTGACAAAAATCTCTAAGATACTAGATGTGATGTTGCTACTAGGGAGAAAATAGCAATCCTTTGTTCATAGAACAATCGTATTGTCTACTTTACACACAATGCTTAATGCAATTATCTGTTGCTTGCAACTTAATACTGGAGGCGGTTCGGATGATAACCTGAAGGTGGATTATTAGTCATAGATGAAGTTGGATTACGCTCTATGTATAATGTTGTAATGCCCAATCAAATCTCATAGGAGTCAAGATGATTAGTATATGCATGTATGCTTTCTCGATGTTTGTAAATTGCCCTGCTGTAATTTGTTCACCAAACATGTCATCTATCTTAAGGAGAATCACCACTAGTGAACTATGGACCCGGTCCTTTCTTTTACTATCAATATACAATCTATTTACTATTTTCTGTTTACTTTCTGCAAGTGATTACTATCTTCCACACAATACGTTTAATCCTTTGTTTTCAACAAAATCGGTGAGATTGACAACCTCACTATAAGTTGGGGGAAAAGTACTGTGGTTGTGTTGTGCAGGATTCCAAGTTGGAAACAACACCTTGGAGGTGTTTCCTTGCTCCTACTGGTTCGATAACCTTGGTTTCATAACTAGGAAGTGAAATAATGAAATTTAAACAATCTGATAACGAATATGTTTCTCCATCTTGGGAAAGAATGAAATCTTTGGTAAGGAATTGTCCCACTCATGGACTGACTGCTTGGATGATTATCCAAACCTTTTATGCAGGACTGAATTATTCTTCAAGAAATCTGCTGGATTCTGCTGCTGGAGGTACCTTTATGAGCATTACTTTGGGTGCTGCAACAAAGCTTCTGGATAATATGATGGTTAACTATTCTGAATGGCACACTGAAAGTGCTCCACAAGGTAAATTCTGTTGAAGAAACCTCCTCCTTGAGTGATAAAATTGATGTTATTATGTCTATGCTTGTTAATGGGAAAGCTCATATTGATCCAAATCATGTTCCCTTAGCTTCTTTGGTTGCTCAAGAAGAGCAAGTTGATGTGAACTTTATAAGAAATAATAATTTTAGCAACAATGCCTACATGAATAATTTTGGTAATAATAATTATAGGCCATATCCTCCCAATAATGGTAATGCTTATGGAAATTCCTACAACAATAATAAGAGTGCACCCTCTGAACTTGAAGTCATGCTTAAAGATTTTATTAGTAAACAAACTGCTTTCAATAAAACTATTGAGGAAAAACTCTATAATGCTAAAAGAAAAATAGCAACATTGTTTGAATCACAATCTTCTTTGAATAAAATGGCTACTAAACCTGAAACTACTGAAAATCCCTTTGCTGCTACTAATGCCATACAAGTTAGAATTGATGAAAATGTTAGACTATTAGCTAAATTGCATGCTAAGTGGGAAAGAGAAGATGAAATTGCTAGAAATATTAGTATTTCTACTATCACTACCACTAATGTTGAAGCTAGTAAACCCAATGGAACCTTTTCTAATAAAAATGCTGAAATTCTTCGAAATATGGGAAACAATAGCTCTACTACTTTAGATGATAATTATGATTTTGATCTTGATGGTTGCAATATCTCTAAAGTAATTATGTTTCTACAAAAGCTTGCTAAAAGTCCTAATGCTAGTGCTATGAATATGGCCTTTATAAAACACATTACTGAAGATCTCATAAAAATTAATGAACAAAAGATGAAACATAAAGCCTCTATTCCTATGAAATTAGAAGATGGTTGGGAACCCATCATTAATATGAAAGTAAATGATTTTGATCTCAAAGCTTTATGTGACCTTGATAGTAGTGTTTCTATTATGCCTAGAAAGATTTATGAAATGCTTGATTTGCCACCATTGGAAGATTGTTATTTAAATGTCCCACTTGATGATAATGCTAAAAAGAAACTCATGGGGAGTATTAATGATGTTCTTATTATGGTTAACAATGCCTATGTCCCTGTTGATTTCTATGTTTTGGATGTTGAATGCAATGCTTCTTGTCCTATTCTTTTGGGAAGACCTTTTCTTAGAACTGTAGTTCATCCCTGGACTACGGGTCCATGTAGCTAGATGGTTAGTTCTTCTCCTTTGTGCTACCATGTTTAGATCTCGTGAGCTCCGTTCATGATCAAGATCATCTATTTGTAATCATACATGTTGTGTTTGTGGGGATCTGATGGATATTGAGATGCTATTTTAGATTTATTATTGATTCTATCATGTCTTTATTATTTGTGATCTTGCATGCTCTTCGTTGTTAGTAGCTATCTTGGCCGAGTAGATGCTAGCAACTCCAAGAGGGAGTATTTATGCTCGATAGTGGGTTCATGCCTGTAGGAATCTAGGGAAGTGACAGAAATCTCTAAGATACTAGATGTGATATTGCTACTAGGGAGAAAACAACAATCGTTTGTTTATAGAACAATCGTCTTGTTTACTTTACACACAATGCTTAATGCAATTATCTGTTGCTTGCAACTTAATACTGGAGGGGGTTCAGATGATAACCTGAAGGTGGATTATTAGTCATAGATGCAGTTGGATTACGGTCTATGTATAATGTTGTAATGCCCAATCAAATCTCATAGGAGTAAAGATAATTAGTATATGCCTGTATGCTTTCTCGATGTTTGTCAATTGCCCCGCTATAATTTGTTCACCCAACTTGTCATCTATCTTAAGGAGAATCACCACTAGTGAACTATGGACCCCAGTCCTTTCTTTTACTATCAATCTACAATCTATATACTGTTTTCTGTTTACTTTCTGCAAGCGATTACTTCCACACAATACGTTTAATCCTTTGTTTTCAGCAAAACCAGTGTGATTGACAACCTCACTGTAAGTTGGGGCAAAGTTTTGTGGTTGTGTTGTACATGATTCCAAGTTGGAAACAACACCTTGGAGGTGTTTCCTTGCTCCTACTGGTTCGATAACCTTGGTTTCATAACTAAGGGAAAATTTGCTGCTATGCTCATCATACCTTCCTCTTGGGGTTCCCCAACAAGCTCGAATATATTTTGAGCCATCAGGGATGGGGCTGTAGATGATGTGAGGAGAGTAATCATTTGCTTCATCTCTTCCATCTTGGTCTCAAAGGATTTCAACACGGTTGTTTCCAACATCTTGAGGTCATCCATTGTGACCTTGTCCACAGCCTCATTCCCATTTTCCTTAGTACCAAAACTTCTCTTAGGCGGTTAAGCCCGAGTAAAGAGCCGGGGCTCTGATACCAATTGAAATGGATCGTATGGGCACCTAGAGGGGGGGGGGTGAATAGGTGCTACTTCAAATTTTAATGCTTTTTCAATTTTTGGCTTGACACAAAAGGTAAAATTCTATAGATATACTACTATATAGAATTTCCCTATATGCAAACCTAACTACTAGTGAGTAAAGGCGAGTAAAGTGAGGAATGAGAAAACCGTGAGGGAGCACGCGGAGACACATGATTTGTTTTACCGTAGTTCCTTCCTTGTTAAGGGAAGTACATCTATGTTGGAGGGGTGGGCGGTACTAAGAACACCACGCCACAATAGGCCTCACCCTGTTCTCCGATGGATCTCGCCACCAAAGGCCTGATCCACCTTTCCACTATTGGAACCCATCGAGGCGGGAACCGGTGCCTTTACACAACTAGCGGGGCACAACTCCACAACCGAATTGGAGGCTCCCGTAATGACAAAAAGTTGCCCCAAGAACAATTGTTATCAATAATAAACACAAGATCTAGATATTAACGAGAATACTAGATCAGGGGTTCTCCAAGTGAATGGAGAGGAGTTGGATCGCTTGATGTTGGGGGGATAACCCCGGGTAGGGTCACTCCGGGGTATAAGGACCGAATTAGCCAAGGGTCGGCAAGGTCAAAGCGGATGCTGGCCGAGTCACCTCAAGGCAGGCCGGATCACGGAGTAACCCGGACCAGGGGGGTCGCCTAACATTGTCTCGTCCGACTCAAGGAGTAAGTCGGAGACACTTGTCTAGCTTATATGCAGGAACAGGTGTGGCCGGATCAACTGTGATCCGGATCCTCGTTTGGCTTCTAGGAGAAGGAAGGAATATCTCTGGACAAAAAGAAGGCCCGGTGCGTACTGGATGAGCGAATAAAGCAAGGGCAGGACCACCGGATCATGGCCGACAAGGGTGACGACGCTCACGTCGGCTGACGTAGGCGCCGCAGAGGCAACGTCGCTAAAGCAAGAGTGACGTGGGGGAAAAGCACCCCTGTCGGGTTACTACTTTGGGAGGAGGCATATTCTTAGGAATATGCCTCCACGTATGCCCTAGGCCAGGACCGAACCACCCCTATATAAGGGGGGGTTAGGGTTCTGGTAAGGGGGTTGGGTCTTTACGGATACATAACAAGGGAAATACTTGTGGGTCTGGAGTTCTGGGACGGGAGAGTAGGCAAGAGTAAGAGAGCCTCTTCTTCCTCCTCTAGTCAAAAACAGCTCGAGAAGCACTTGTAGTCTGGGAGACTGAACATCAATACAAAGCTTCTGTGTAGAGAATCACTCTACTATCCCTCCCTGGATTCCCCTAGCGCATATTAGTCCCCACCTTCAGCCTATCCATGGCATCTGCCGTGACACCACCACGACAGTTGGCGCCCACCGTGGGGCTAGCAGCGCTAGCAGGGGTGAAGATCCGGACGGGAAATTTCATCGGCACCGGTGAATGCATTGTCTCCGAGCTCGTTCAGCGCTTCGGTGCGCTGGACTATGTTAGCAACAACGTTGGCTGCTTCGGCACGCACCCCCTTCTGCGCAACGGCGTCTTCGTCAAGCTCGGCGCGCACAGGGTCTATGTTGCCGTGGACGTGTCTTGCGTTCATCCGCGTCGCGTCATAGATGCGGGGGAACCACCCCTCACCGTGGCTCGCGGGGCGCATATCGCCCGTTCCCCGAGCCATGTAGAGGTGATGATGACCGCATCGAGCGCGGGCGTGAGCAGGGATCCAGCGCCAGACCCGGGGGCAACACCCAAAGCACCAAGGAAAACTAGGGGTCCTCCGCTGGAGAGGCCCGAGAACGTGCTGAGGGAAGCTATGGATAGCTTGGCTAACCCGGTGGCAGCAGTGGTAGATCCGGCTCAGGCACATGCCGAGCTAGAGGAGACCCGGCGAAAGATACTGGAGGGCGCAAAGAAAATAGCAGCGGCTCAGCAGTCGTTTAACATGACGCTGCGTGAGTACGCGAAAGCGAACAAGGTTGATGCAGTGAGGGCCAAAGGGAGAAAACCTCATAAGTGAGATGAACAGAGAGGGTGATGATGGACCAGAAGGGTCGGAAAACTATCTGTCTGTGGGGTTGCCGAAGTATAGTACCCCGGCGAAGAACCTCAGAGCAGCAGATGCCGCGGCGTCCGAGCTAGACGGTCTGACGGGTGAAGCTCGCCAAAGACAGCAAGACTGGGTTAATGAGCTGGTTCGGATCGCGAACAGGCAGAATGAGGAGCTGTTGAGAAGTAATCCGGAGAGAGTTGGAGCTTCTAAAATCGTCCATTCGGTGATGGGTAACCCGGAGAAATCCGCTGGAGCCGCATCATCGCCTCATGGTGGCCCTAGAAGAGAAGAGGTAGTAACCTCGGCCAGACGGAACAAGCAGATCGTTCCACGCGACCCAAAGCGCAAGGGAAAGGAAAAAGAGATACGGAAAAAGCGACGATCGGCGAAGTGTGAGCCGAGGTAACCATGATCAAGGCAATGCCGGTCAAGGAATGCTGCCAACGGCAACGCCGGACAATGAAAACTTCGGCAGCGGTCAACCGCCGTAGGGGAATGCACCAAGGCAAGAGCAAAGTGCCGACCGTGGAATGCAACAGAGAGGACCACAACGGGAGCAAAACCGATACAATGATGGAGACTCGGAGATGATGAACGCGGGATATGCCAGACCGGACTATCATGTGATAGGGTCGAGATTGGGAAGCAGAGATTTGATGCCGGATGACGCTAGGCTAAAACTAGACCGCCTGTATAGGTCGGAACAGATCGAATGTCAAGGTCCTCCGGGTCCAGCGTGCTTCGGACCCCGGACCATGAAGGAACCACCAGTACCCAATTTCCAATTACCCAGGGGCACGAAGACGTATGACGGCAGTACAAAGCCAGAGGATTGGCTAATAAACTACGCGACAGCTGTGAAAATTGCAACTGGCAACTTGAGGTGGGCTGTACGATATGTACCCCAAATGTTGGAAGGTCCGGCTAGGGTTTGGCTGAATAATTTGCCACCCGGAAGCATCAACTGCTGGATAGATTTTGAAGAGATGTTCATCAGCAACTTCTCAAGTACGTATCAGAGACCGAACAAACCGTAGACCCTGGCAATGTGCAAGCAGAGATCTAACGAAACAGACCATGAATTCTTAACCCGGTGGTGTACCGTGAGGAACTCGTGTGAGGGAGTCATAGAGTCACAGGCTATAGCATGGTTCGCAC
This sequence comes from Avena insularis, assembly GCA_023614405.1. Classification (NCBI taxonomy): domain Eukaryota; kingdom Viridiplantae; phylum Streptophyta; class Magnoliopsida; order Poales; family Poaceae; genus Avena; species Avena insularis. The sequence continues at coordinate 506,053,798 of CM042688.1, read as the reverse complement.
AAGGATGTAGATATGGTAGCGACTTGTGGATGAAATTGCAAAGGAAAATGCCAGTCGCATTGGCAGAGATGATCCGGATCGTGGATTCTTATGCTTTGGGTGATCCAACTCAACCTAGGATCGCGTCGAACGAGTCAAATGAGGAGTACTATCCGAGGGACGGATCCGGGTCATCCCGAAGGAACGAATACAGGGGAAAAAGGAGAGACGATAGACCGGATCATCGATATGTCTCGCAACAAGTTGCGGCCGTGAATCAAGACCAGCCCGAGGCAGGGAGCAACCAACGCCAGAAAACGGGAGGGCAATGGACTCCTCGAAACGATGGCAAGAAAACATGGACTCCGGAGCAGAAGAAGCAATGGCAAGAAAAGAAAGATCGTCCGAGGTATACCTACGAGTCAATGTTGGACCAGCCGTGCAAGTTTCACACGCCAAATCCGAGCAGCCCGATGGGTCACATGACGAGACAATGTGAGTGGATGCGCAAGATAGAACAAGGTGGTTCGGGGAATGCTCAGGCACCTCGGAATGATCAACCTCGGCAGGAGTTACCCCGGCAGCAATTGCTCTCCGGAGCAAACATGCAGCAACTGATGTTGCCTCCCCCTCCGCCGAGGTATGACAACAGTGAGAGAAGGGATGCAGTGCATCAGATAGAAACCCAGCAACAACCGGATCAGAGGTACTCCGGAAACGAGGGAAGAAATGAGTACAGGGAACATCACCAGAGCTATTGTGTGTTCTAATGGAAAAGCAGATAGGAAGAGCTTGCAACGCCGACATATGGAGGTTAACGCAGTTATGCCTGCAGTGACGAGGTACATGTCTTGGTCTGACCAGGAAATTACCTGGAGCATCAAGGATCACCCCAAGCTTATGCCAAGTCCGGGCTCGTATGCACTAGTGTTGGATCCGACGTTCATTGGACCAAACATTAATGTGAGGTTCTCCAATGTACTGATCGACAATGGCAGTAGCATTAACATCATGTATGCGGATACGATGCGCAAGTTGGGCATCTCGGAGAACATGCTCCAGGCTACGAGAACAACTTTTCACGGTATCGTGCCCGGCGTATCCTGCGAACCCATAGGCAAAGTCCGGGTCGACGTGCTGTTCGGTACAAGGGATAACTGCCGAACCGAAAATCTGGAGTTCGAAGTGGTAAACCTGGAGAGCGCGTATCATGGATTACTCGGGAGACCAGCGCTGGGCAAATTCATGGCAAGTTGCCACGTTAGTTATCTGAAGATGAAGTTGCCCGGACCAAATGGTGCAATTACTATCATTGGGGATTTCCGACGTTCTATTGAGTGCGCTTCAGCCGGGTCTAACCTAGCCGAGTCACTCGTAATTGCCCAAGAGAAAAGAAAAATCCAAGAAGTGACGGCATTAGCTCGGTCCGCGCAGCAGTATATGCCGGCGTTAAGTAACCCGCATGGAAGCGTTTCATTTCAAGCCGCGAAGGACACCAAGAAGATACCGGTGGATAACGTGTTTCCGGAGCGCACCCTGACAATTGGAGCCGGATTAACTAACAAATAGGAAAGTGAGCTCGTCAACTTCCTCCGTGAGAATCGGGATATTTTTGCTTGGTCCACACAGGACTTGCAAGGTGTTCCAAGGGAGTTGGCTGAGCACTCTTTGAATGTAAGACCCGGAGCAAGGCCGGTGAAGCAGCCTCTCCGACGCCGAGAGGATAGGAGAAAGGTCATTGGTGACGAGATAGCTCGGTTGCTAGCAGCAGGATTTATCATGGAAGTGCTATATCCGGATTGGCTCTCTAATCCGGTACTGGTGGAAAAGAAGAAGGATGATCCGAACGTGGCAGTGGTTTGGCGTATGTGTATCGATTATACGAACCTGAACAAGGCATGTCCGAAAGATCCATTTCCGCTGCCAAGGATAGATCAGGTCATCGACTCTACCGCGGGATGTGAACTGTTGTCATTTATCGACGCCTATTTTGGTTTCCACCAGATACCCCTGAACCCGGACGATCAAATAAAAACTGCTTTTATTACCCTGTATGGGGCTTATTGCTATCGCACTATGCCGTTTGGTTTATGAAACGCAGGAGCAACGTACCAAAGGTGTATGCAAAAATGTCTGCACGATCAAATAGGTCAAAATGTGCAAGTTTACGTGGACGATGTGGTTATCAAGACCAAGGAAAGCGCAACGCTCCTTGACGACATAAGGCAAACATTCACGAACTTGAGGAGATTCCGGATGAAACTTAACCCGGAGAAATGTACCTTCGGTGTCCCGGCTGGGAAATTACTCGGATTTCTCGTTTCTAGCCGAGGTATCGAGGTTAATCCAACTAAGATCCGAGCCATCGAACGAATGGAGCTGCCGAAGTGTCTCAATGACGTCCAGAAGTTCACCGGATGCCTAACGTTGTTGAGTCGGTTTGTATGTCGGTTAGGGGAAAAGGCACTGCCTCTCTACCAACTCATGAAAAAATCAAATAAATTCGTTTGGACGCCGCAGGCTGATGAAGCATTTGCCCACTTAAAAAAGATGTTGGCCACTGCACCAGTGTTAGCTTCTCCACTGTCGAAGGAGCCAATGTTGCTCTACATAGCCGCAACCAACCGAGTTGTAAGTGCAGTGATTGTAGTGGAACGAGATGAAGAGGGTAAGTCGGTGCAGAGGCCAGTGTATTACTTGAGCAAGGTATTGTCTGTCTCAAAACAGAACTACCCGCATTTTCAAAAGGTGGCATACGGAGTTTATATGGCGGCAAAGAAGTTAAAGCACTACTTTGAAGAGAATCCCATCAAAGTGATATGCGAAGCCCCCATATCCGAGATAATGGGTAAAAAAGATGCGAACGGCAGAATCACGAAATGGGCAATTGAGCTAGCACCATACGCGCCCCAATACGATAGAAGAGAAGCGATCAAGTCCCAGGCTGTAGCGGACTTTTTCGTGGATTGGGCTGAGGTACAATACGAACCACCGGATCCGAACTACTGGAGGATGCACTTCGACAGATCGAAGACCAAAGCCGGATTAGGTGCCGGGGTTGTGCTTACCTCGCCAAAGAAGGATCAGCTCAAGTACGTGTTGTAGATCCATTTCGCAGCGTCAAACAATGTCGCCGAGTACGAGGCTCTCGTGCATGGTCTAAAAGTGGCAAAGGAAATTGGCATACGTCGAATAATCTGCTTTGGTGACTCGGATCTAGTAATACAGCAAGTGTCCGGAGTGTGGGACGCCCTGGATCCAAACATGGCACTATACAGATTTCATGTGCAGAAAATCTCGGGTTACTTTGAGGGATGCGAGTTTCATCATGTACCTCGTGTGGAAAATGAAGCTGCCGACATGCTGTCGAAGCTCGGCTCGACCCGACAGGCAATTCCACCGGGTGTTGCATTGGAGCACCTCAGAAAGCCATCTATCAGGCCATCGCCAGGAACCGATTCAATTTATGTCTCGGAAAACACGGAATCCGGAGCTGAGCCCATGAACATTGACGTGGGAAGTAGTACGCCGAACCCGGGGACTACCTCGGCAAACCCGGGGATTATCTCGGCAAACCCGGGGACTACCTCACTAGACCGAGGGACTGTTCGGCGTGATCCGGCTGAAGTTATGCCGGTGGATCAGATGGAAATTGACGAGGAGATGTTCCCTGCGAGAGCAGTACCAGCTTGGGCGCTGCCTATATACCAGTTCTTGAAAGATAGAACGTTACCCACTGAGGAAGTGCTAGCCAGGCAAACTCAGCGGAGAGCCAAAGCTTACACAATCATCAATTCCGAGCTGTACAAGCGGAGTGTAACCAATATCCTCCAGCGGTGCGTTGATCCGGAAGAAGGACTTGACATCCTCCGAGATATACACCAAGGAGAATGCGGGCATCACGCCTCATCCCGGGCCTTAGTGGCAAAGGCATTCCGGCATGGATTTTCTTGTGGCGCCTTGGAGCAAGCGGAGTATCTGGTGAGAAAATGCAATGGTTGCCAAAGGTATGCCAACAAGACACATATGCCTATGTCGGAACTCAAAACCATACCAATTACATGGCCATTTGCTGTGTGGTGCTTGGATATGGTTGGCCCGTTCAAACCAGCCAAAGGGAACATGACGCACCTTCTGGTCATGGTGGACAAATTTACAAAATGGATCGAAGTGAAGCCTATAAGAAAGTGTGATGGAGCTACAGCTATGACATTTCTCAAAGACATCATCTTGAGATACGGTTATCCTCACAGTATCATAACTGATAACGGCACCAATTTTCTTTGAAGGAGCATTTGCGATTACGCCAAGATAAGAAAATCCGACTCGACATAGCCTCGGTAGCCCACCCCGCATCGAACGGACAAGTGGAAAGATCCAACGGATTAGTGCTATCCGGGATAAAACCCCGACTCATTGAGCCGCTGCAAAGATCAGCGGGGTGCTGGATAGAAGAACTACCAGCGGTATTGTGGAGTTTAAGAACAACTCCGAATCGATCAACAGACTACACGCCGTTCTTTCTGGTATATGGGGCAGAAGCTGTATTACCAGCCGACATAGAGCATGATTCGCCTAGGGTCACCCAATACACAGAAGCCGAAGTGCAAGAAGCCCGGCAAAATGATGTTGAACTGGCACTGTCCAGATCCGCCATATATCAGCAAAATCTCCGACGCTATCATAGCCGGAAAGTATGCCCCCGAGTCTTTCAGGAAGGTGATCTGGTGCTCCGGTTGGTACAGTACCACTGGCATGCATAAATTATCCCCCCCTTGGGAAGGACCATTTATCGTGAGCAAAGCATTGCACAATGACTCTTACTATCTCATAGATGCAAAGCCACAGGAAAAGAACAAGGCGGACAGGTCCGGAGAGGAATCCAAGCGACCGTGGAATGTAGCACTACTTCGTCCGTTCTACACTTAGCTAAAGAGTGTATGTACCCGAGTCATCCTCATATGTCGGTATGTATGTCGGCAATGAGCCTATCAATGAAACAGCGGAGCCTCGAGCAGTAACTCGGGGACTGCCTTAATAAATGATTGTGGTTATTTTTTATGCGTTAGCTGGAATGACTCGTTTCACTTAACCCGGATTAGTAATGTGTGAGCACCAAAAACCCAACCTTTCGACTCGCTGCTGTCCAACAAGAATTGGCTTCATGGCGAGCAAGGGAACAAGTTTGGAATTGCGTGGCACATGAAAAACGACTAAGGAAACGAGTTTATTCGAGCTAACGTTTGTTTTTCGGACTAACCCTGTATTTATTTTCGAGTTACTATGCTGAATTATTTTGAGCTAAGCCTAAAAGTTTCTAAGTATTGTTAAAACAATTTTTGAAGCTCGAGTTCGTAAGTCGTAAAACCGAATCAAGGTAGACACGGACCGAGCCAGAGAATTGGACGAACAAGAACATGAAACTCGGGGACTACGCCCAAGTTAATCCGGCATAGAAATGTACTAGCAAAATATCACATATCCAGCATACAAGTGCACCCGGCATACCGGGGATCTGATAAATTTTCAAGTTTTTTAGAATTAAGGAGCAGCAGGAGGAGGAAGTTCGGCGTCATCATCACTGTCTTCGATATCTGAAGCAGCATCTTCTCCGTCATCGCCCGACCCATCCTCCATGTTCTCCATCTGTTCCTCCTCGCCGGATTCCAGAAAGCTCGGCCCCTCAACCCAGTCATGGACTGGAGAATATTCGATGAGGCTGTAGGCGCAAGCCTGGCGCCGAGCTACCCACTCCGGATCATCAGTCCATTTGGATCCGGTACGCCGATGGGTGAGGAGGCTCAGATCGATTTTCTCGTACCATGAAAGGATATGATGGAGAAGGGTATCTGCCACGGCCCGCCCAGCGGATTCCCTCCAGAGGTCGAGTTGAGTCTCAATCTCCATTAGCTTGTCCGCAAGAAGTGTGATCCTTTCGGGCGTCCTCGCTTGGCGAGAATGCGTTGAAGATCCGGACCATAGCGTCGAGGAGATCCTTGCCATAGTTCTTGATAGTTTCCACCGGTGACACCTAACCAACAGGTCCTCCAGGTCTAAAGGGATACTCTCACCATCAGAGCAATGGGAGTACCCTCTCTTGGCGAAATTGTAGCAAGGCCGGTCTTGGCAATAGCAGTACCCTCTGGAAAGTTATCTGAAAATAGGGAAAGGGAGGATGCTGAAGCACCGGCATATGAGTTAACCCGGAAAACTGCGTCGGGCAAGAGAAAGAAACTTACGTGAGATATGGTGATGGATCCGGGTCAACTCCTGGATACAACTATCGCGTCTCTGCCGAAGTTGTTCAAGCTCGGCGAGCGCCGACCCAAGCCGGACTTCAAATTCCTTGAGCAGATCCTGGTCCTTGGAGATCTGAAGGGTAAAGCGCTCACGCTCTTCGGTGAAGTTCTGGACAACTACGGAGCTCGGTTTTGTGTTGGGCCTTCATCTTCTCCATCTCGGCCTTGAGTTTGGCTATCTCGCCGTCCTTGGTCGGGAGGAGGGCAAGCTCATCGTCCTTCTTCTTCAGCTCGGCTTGATGCTGTCACCTTGTTAGAAAATGCAGCATCATATCGAGCACGGGCACACTATCCTCAGCGATGCTGAAATGGTGTGTTGACCCGGCAAAGCCGAGAGTGAATATTTGCGAGCCAAGAAAAGAAAGAATAGAGAGCACAACGATGTTGGCCGAAAGGGGACATACCTCGGATTTCCTCCAAGTTTTTTCGCATAATCTTGTTTTCAGCCTCCACCCCAGCTACAAAAAACCGAATAAGGAGGTTAATCTGGCAGAAACAAACGAAGCGATGAGGTGTTAAGAGAGGAAATTACCCCTCTTTTCATGCTCCGCGCCAAGTGCAACGTGTTTTGCGCGCAAGGTCTTATGGGTATCAAGCAGGCGCTGAAACTCGGCGCTCCGACGGTTGGTAGTTACCTGACAAAGGCACAGGCATGTAAGCTTAGTTCGGTGCATATTCGAAGTGTACAAGATCCGGGCCAAGCGGAACTTAATCCGGCTCTAGGTGTGTGCATATTCGAAGTATACAAGATCCGGGCCAAGCGGAACTTAACCCGGCTCTAGGTGTGTGCATATTCGAAGTGTACAAGATCCGGGCCAAGCGGAACTTAACCCGGCTCTAGGTGTGTGCATATTCGAAGTATACAAGATCCGGGCCAAGCGGAACTTAACCCGGCTCTAGGTGTGTACATATTTGAAGTTTACATGCGCGGTTACGTTGATCTTCTAAGGAGCATCCGGCCGAATAACAGGTACTCCGCCGGAGGCTCGGGGACTAATGGTTATTATCTACAACATGTAAAGAAGAAACAACGTACCTCCATCATACGCCCAGCAAGGTTAATGGCCTTGTCGGCAGTATTCATCTGAGCGGAAAATTCAGCTGGGCCGAACTTTTCTGGGAGATCGTCGTTGTAGACGAACTCCGCCTTATTCCAGTTCATGACAAACTCGATGAGGCTCGGAGGGTACCGTTCGCCAGTGGGCATGTGAGGCGCCACCAAACCCTTGGCGTGAGCTTCTTTCCTTTCAATCAGGGCAAGAGCTGGGCTAGTGTGAAGAACCATCTGCTGCGAATCAGCTGGCTCGGCAGGAGGATCCGTCGCTGCTGCAGATTTCTTTGGAAGCATCGACGGCAAGGTTCGCTGCCCAGCCTCGGTGGAGGTGAACTTGCCTTTGGCCTGCTTGGAGGAAGTGACCGCAGTGGATTTGCCCCCGGAAACCACTGGAGTGGGTCCTCGCCGAGCTTGAGATGACTCGGACGAGGCAGATGAGCTTGGCGCAGGAACTTTGGTGGCTGGCGTTGGAGCAGCTGTTGGTTTCTTCGGAACTGGGACAGGCGCTGGTTCGGTGGCTGGTGCTAGAGCTGCTGCTGGGGCTGGAGTTGCGGTAGACTTAATTGTTGCTGGTTGCGGCAATGCCTAAGTGCCGGATGCCATCGCCTCGGTCGATCTGACCCCTCCCGATCCGAGGTCGTGTCCCTCTGAAGGAGGTACTGTGGAACCCGGAGCGGCCACAGAGCCTTCCGAAATAGGGCTCAGCAGGCGTGACTCGTCGTCGCGGGGAGGGGAAGGACTGGAGCGAATAGGAGAGGAGATGCTCGATCCGCTCTGAGGGACCTCCACAGGAGCCCTGCAAGAGAAAATAATGCCAAGAGTGAAATTACCCCGAAGCAGGGAGAAATGTGTTGCGCAGTGAAAAAAGAGCTTACGCATCCGAGGTCTCTGCCTCCTTAGGTTTCCGGGACCTCCTTGCCGGGGCTTTGCCTACTCGTTTGGAGGCAGTCTTGTCTCCGGCCTTCTTTTGCCTTTTGGAAGGCTGAGAAGGTTCGGAAGAAGAACTCGACGCGGTTCCGCGCTTCTTCTTTGACGCCGCCGGAGCAGGCTCACCCGTGGAAAGGGGAGGATCCTCGTGGATGTGCCGACCGGGGTTAGCTGATGCCGGGTAAGCAAAAGAAAGAGGGACAGCCTCAACGGGTTCAATCACATCGATATCCGAGTCATCCTCATCGTTGGGCCAATCTCTAAGAGAAGAGAATTTACCTCTGGGTTGTCTGGTGGCGTCGGGTGTGGGGAGGAACATCTCCTGGTCCGGCTCCTCCTCGTCCGGAATTTCTCAGTCTGGGGCCCACTTAAGGGTCGGATCCGGGCCATCCTCGAGGGTTTGCTGGAGAAACAGCTGAGAAAAAAGCACAAGGAGCAAGGTCAAGAATGTGATAAGAACCGACATGAGATTGATCCGAAATAAGTTTACCCCGCGAAGCTTACCGCGGGAGGGAGCCTGCCACGGCAGTAATGCTCGATTCCCCACGTCCATTTGGCGGAGAAGTCCTTATGGGTGGTGAAAAGAGCCTTGACCCGGCGGAAGATCTCCGTATTGCTCAACTCGAATGAGGAGGTTCGGTTGGGGTCACGACTGAAGCTCATATGGCACAACTTGTGAGTGCGCCGCTGAAGGGGAGAGATTCGGTTGCGCACGAATGTGATCATGGCATCCTCGTTGCGCAATCCGAGCTTCTTCAACTCCGCAAACCTTTTGTTCACTTGGTTGGCCAGGGCTGTAGGCTTCCTGGCAACCTCCTCCCAGAAATCCGTGTCAGGGGGACCCGGAGCGTAGGGCAGCAACCGGATCAAATCTTCCGTGCCTTCATTCCAGACGTAGAAGAAGGTCCGGGCCCACCCTTTGCAGGAGTCAAGCCTGGTGACTCGGGGAAAGATTGAATACCTCCGGGGCGAGATCGAGGCAGCTCCGAACTGAGTTAGATGTTTGTCCTCCGACTCGACGTGGATGTTGGGGACCACGTTGCGACGGAGGCCAAAGAACCGGATCCACAGCTCCTTCGTAGGCCATAGCCCGGTGTAGCCCTCAATCGAAGAAACGAAAGCGGACAAAGAGGTGATAGCATTAGCGGGGAGATGATGTGGTTGCAAGTGATAGGTCCGGATCCAGTCCCAGAAGAAATCACTCACTATAAGCCCAAATCCTCATTGGAAATGGGATAAGAAAACAACAAATTTGCCCGGATTGGGTGAGGGCCAGCTCGAGGAGGAGGCGAGCAGCGGCGCCCGGCGAGGATGCGCCGGGTCCGGGAGAGCCCAGAGATGTCATCCTCGCAGACCCGAAGCGGCCCAGAGGTCTGGCCACGGCGTCCTCCTCCATATCCTGTTCAACAACGGCGAGCGCTTCCTCCGTCATCTCAATTCCGGTGTCTTCGCTGGAGCTGGCGGCGGCGGAGCTCTGCGGTCTAGACTGACAAGGACCCGTGGCTGAACAAGAGGCGCAGCGGTGATTACGGTGCAGAGAAACAAAGAAAATGCGGTGGCGGTGCTGCGGCGAACGCTTGGCGCAGTTGAGCGAGAAGAAGAGGAACAGGCGTGGAGATGGAAAAGTTCTAAGGCGCGGCCTCCCTATTTAACCACCCCGATCATCAGGTAGGATCGTCTTTGTGCAGGAACACCACACGATGTGGCCATGTATCACCAGCATCGACCAATCAGAGAGGAGCCACACCGGGGGCCGCAGAGTGAATGTGATCCAATGACACGACGTGCAATTGCGGTAAACGAGGAGACAGACGTGACGTAACCCCTGCACAGTAATCACTGACATTTACTGCGGCGGTTACTGCGCAGGACCTTAAAATAAGGCAACGTAATGATTTACCGTTATGTGGGTTGGCATACGAGAGAAGGAAGCAAGGCACGGATCCGAGCCACGGTGGTAACCCGGCCGGCAAGTGAAAACTTGAACCGTGCGGAGGGAAAGTAAAACCAAACGATCCGAGCCAAAGTGGTGACCCGGCCGGCAAGTGAAAACTTGGAGCGTGCGAAGGGAACGCAAATCCATATAAGGCCGAAGCTTGGATACGAATGAACCTGATGTGGCCTTAGCAACCAAGGCCGCTAAGGCCGCACCAGCTTCGGGGACTAATGTTGGGGGGATAACCCCGGGTAGGGTCACTCCGGGGTATAAGGACCGAATTAGCCGAGGGTCGGCAAGGTCAAAGCGGATGCTGGCCGAGTCACCTCAAGGCAGGCCGGATCACGGAGTAACCCGGACCAGGGGGGTTGCCTAACATTGTCTCGTTCGACTCAAGGAGTAAGTCGGAGACACTTGTCTAGCTTATATGCAGGAACAGGTGTGGCCGGATCAACTGTGATCCGGATCCTTGTTTGGCATCTAGGAGAAGGAAGGAATATCTCTGGTCAAAAAGAAGGCCCAGTGCGTACTGGATGAGCGAATAAAGCAAGGGCAGGACCACCGGATCATGGCCGACAAGGGTGACGACGCTCACGTCGGCTGACGCAGGCACCGCAGAGGCAACGTCGCTAAAGCAAGAGTGACGTGGGGGAAAAGCACCCCTGTTGGGTTACTACTTTGGGAGGAGGCATATTCTTAGGAATATGCCTCCACGTATGCCCTAGGCCAGGACCGAACCACCCCTATATAAGGGGGGGTTGGGGTTCTGGTAAGGGGGTTGGGTCTTTACGGATACATAGCAAGGGAAATACTTGTGGGTCTGGAGTTCTGGGACGGGAGAGTAGGCAAGAGTAAGAGAGCCTCTTCTTCCTCCTCTAGTCAAAAACAGCTCGAGGAGCACTTGTAGTCTGGGAGACTGAACATCAATACAAAGCTTCTATGTAGAGAATCACTCTACTATCCCTCCCTGGATTCCCCTAGCGCATATTAGTCCCCACCTTCAGCCTATACATGGCATCTGCCGTGACACCACCATGACACTTGATTCGTGATGACAATTAATGATGTATCCTCATTCAATTCCCCCAAAGATCGAAGCCTTCGGGTGGTTGAAGTGAGAGATCTAGGGAGAGAGCTTTTGCAACAGGTCTGATCTTTTTCGAATGAACCAAGAGATCTGACAGGAGGGGAAGATGAGTCTTTTATACCCCCTGTTCAGATGGAGCCGTTGGAGCTTTTTGGGGCCGGATTATCCGGCCTAAGTGGGGGCCAGATTATCCGGCCTGGGGAAGAGAATGCGCCCCCCTCCGGACTATCCGGGGGAAAATCCGCCCCCAGTCTAAGACTCGCGCCGTGTCAGCCTTTCCACTTCTCCCGGGGGCTGGATTATCCGGCCCAAGGTGAGGGCCGGATTATCCGGCTGGGGAAGAAAATCCGCCCCACTTTAGATTGTCCGGGAGAAAATCTGCCCCCAGTCTGAGACTCGCGCCGTGCCAGCCTTTGCCAACAAGGTCAGGCCGGATTATCCGGCCATTGATGGGGGTGGATAATCCGGCCCCCAAACACCAAAAATATTTCCCTGCACACATAGCACACATGAGAAAAGAAATGGCAAGAATGGAGAGGAAAAGAAAGACCTAAACCCTAAACCCCAACAAGGTTGCTTCCAACATCTTGAGGTCATCCATTGCGACCTTGTCCATAGCCTCATTCCTATTTTCCTTAGTACCAAAACTTCTCTTAGGCGGTTAAGCCCGCGTAAAGAGCCGGGGCTCTGATACCAATTCAAATGGATCGTTTGGGCACCTAGAGGGGGGGGGGGTGAATAGGTGCTCTTTCAAATTTTAATGCTTTTTCAATTTTAGGCTTGACACAAAAGGTAAAATTCTATAGATATACTACTATATAGAATTTCCCTATATGCAAACCTAACTACTAGTGAGTAAAGGCGAGTAAAGTGAGGAATGAGGAAACCATGAGGGAGCACGCGGAGACACATGATTTGTTTTACCGCAGTTCCTTCCTTGTTAAGGGAAGTACATCTATGTTGGAGGGGTGGGCGGTACTAAGACCACCACGCCACAATAGGCCTCACCCTGTTCTCCGATGGATCTCGCCACCAAAGGCCTGATCCACCTTTCCACTATTGGAACCCTTCGAGGCGAGAACCGGTGCCTTTACACAACTAGCGGGGCACAACTCCACAACCGAATTGGAGGCTCCCGTAATGACAAGAAGCTGCCACAAGAACAATTGTTATCAATAATAAACACAAGATCTAGATATTAGCGAGAATACTAGATCAGGGATTCTCCAAGTGAAAGGATAGGAGTTGGAGCGCTTGATTCGTGATGACGATTAATGATGTATCCTCCTTCAATTCCCCCAAAGATCGGAGCCTTCGGGTGGTTGAAGTGAGAGATCTGGGGAGAGAGCTTTTGCAATAGGTCTGATCTTTTTCGAATGAACCAAGAGATCTGATAGGAGTGGAAGATGAGGCTTTTATACCCCTGTTCAGATGGAGCCGTTGGAGCTTTATGGGGACGGATTATCCGGCCTAAGTGGGGGCCGAATTATCCGGCCTGGGGAAGAGAATCCGCCCCGCTCCGGACTATTCGGGGGAAAATCTGCCCCCAGTCTAAGACTCGCTCTAAGACTCGCGCCATGCCAGCCTTTGCACTTCTCCTGGGGGCTGGATTATTCGGCCCAAGGTGAGGGCCGGATTATCCAGCTGGGGAAGAATATCCGCCCCACTTCAGATTGTCCGGGAGAAAATCTACCCCTAGTCTGAGACTCGCGTCGTGCCAGCCTTTGCCAAGAAGGTCAGGCCGGATTTTCCGGCCCTTGATGGGGGTGGATAATATGGCCTCCAAACACCAAAAATACTTCCCTGCACACTTAGCACACATGAGAAAAGAAATGACAAGAATGGAGAGGAAAAGAAAGACCTAAACCCTAAACCCTAAACCCAACAAGGTTGTTTCCAACGTCTTGAGGTCATCCTTTGTGACCTTGTCCATAGCCTCATTCCCATTTTCCTTAGTACCAAAACTTCTCTTAGGCGGTTAAACCTGAGTAAAGAGCCGGGGCTCTGGTACCAATTGAAATGGATCGTATGGGCACCTAGAGGGGGGGTGAATAGGTGCTACTTCCAATTTTAATGCTTTTTCAATTTTAGGCTTGACACAAAAGGTAAAATTCTATAGATATACTACTATATAGAATTTCCCTATATGCAAATCTAACTACTAGTGAGTAAAGGCGAGTAAAGTGAGGAATGAGGAAACCATGAGGGAGCACGCGGAGACACATGATTTGTTTTACCGCAGTTCCTTCCTTGTTAAGGGAAGTACATCTACGTTGGAGGGGTGGGCGGTACTAAGACCACCACGCCACAATAGGCCTCACCCTGTTCTCCGATGGATCTCGCCACCAAAGGCCTGATCCACCTTTCCACTATTGGAACCCTTCGAGGCGAGAACCGGTGCCTTTACACAACTAGCGGGGCACAACTCCACAACCGAATTGGAGGCTCCCGTAATGACAAGAAGCTGCCACAAGAACAATTGTTATCAATAATAAACACAAGATCTAGATATTAGCGAGAATACTAGATCAGGGATTCTCCAAGTGAATGGAGAGGAGTTGGAGTGCTTGATTCTTGATGACGATTAATGATGTATCCTCCTTCAATTCCCCCAAAGATCAAAGCCTTCAGGTGGTTGAAGTGAGAGATCTAGGGAGAGAGCTTTTGCAACAGGTCTGATCTTTTTCGAATGAACTAAGAGATCTGACAGGAGGGGAAGATGAGGCTTTTATACCCTATGTTCAGATGGAGCCGTTGGAGCTTTTTGGGCCGGATTATCTGGCCTAAGTGGGGGCCGGATTATCTGGCCCAGGGAAGAAAATCCGCCCCGCTCCGGACTATCTGGGGGAAAATCCGTCCCCAGTCCAAGACTCGTGCCGTGCCAGCCTTTGCACTTATCCCAGGGGTTGGATTATCCGGCCCAAGGTGAGGGCCGGATTATCCGGCTGGGGAAGAAAATTCGCCCACTTCAGATTGTCCGAGAGAAAATCCACCCCTAGTCTGAGACTCGCGCCGTGCCAGCCTTTGCCAAGAAGGTCAGGCCGGATTATCCGGCCCTTGATGGGGGTGGATAATCCGGCCCCCAAACACAAAAAATACTTCCTTGCACACTTAGCACACATGAGAAAATAAATGACAAGAATGGGGAGGAAAAAAAGACCTAAACCCTAAACCCTAAACCCTAAACCCCAACAAGGTTGTTTCTAACATCTTGAGGTCATCCATTGTGACCTTGTCCATAGCCTCATTCCTATTTTCCTTAGTACCAAAACTTCTCTTAGGCGGTTAAGCCCGAGTAAAGAGCCGGGGCTCTGATACCAATTGAAATGGATCATATGGGCACCTAGAGGGGGGGTGAATAGGTGCTCTTTCAAATTTTAATGCTTTTTCAATTTTAGGCTTGACACAAAAGGTAAAATTCTATAGATATACTACTATATAGAATTTCCCTATATGCAAACCTAACTACTAGTGAGTAAAGGCGAGTAAAGTGAGGAATGAGGAAACCGTGAGGGAGCACGCGGCGACACATGATTTATTTTACCGCAGTTCCTTCCTTGTTAAGGGAAGTACATCTACGTTGGAGGGGTGGGCGGTACTAAGACCACCAAGCCACAATAGGCCTCACCCTATTCTCCGATGGATCTCGCCACCAAAGGCCTGATCCACCTTTCCACTATTGGAACCCTTCGAGGCGGGAACCGGTGCCTTTACACAACTAGCGGGGCACAACTCCACAACCGAATTGGAGGCTCCCGTAATGACAAGAAGCTGCCACAAGAACAATTGTTATCAATAATAAACACAAGATCTAGTTATTAACGGGCATACTAGATTAGGGGTTCTCCAAGTGAATGGAGAGGAGTTGGAGTGCTTGATTCGTGATGACGATTAATGATGTATCGTCCTTCAATTCCCCCAAAGATCGAAGCCTTCAGGTGGTTGAAGTGAGAGATCTAGGGAGAGAGCTTTTGCAACAGGTCTGATCTTTTTCGAATGAACTAAGAGATCTGACAGGAGGGGAAGATGAGGCTTTTATACCCTCTGTTCAGATGGAGCCGTTGGAGCTTTTTGGGCCGGATTATCCGGCCTAAGTGGGGGCCGGATTATCTGGCCCAGGGAAGAGAATCTGCCCCGCTCCGGACTATCTAGGGGAAAATCCGTCCCCAGTCCAAGACTCGTGCCGTGCCAGCCTTTGCACTTATCCTGGGGGTTGGATTATCCGGCCCAAGGTGAGGGCCGGATTATCCGGCTGGGGAAGAAAATTCGCCCCACTTCAGATTGTCCGAGAGAAAATCCACCCCCAGTCTGAGACTCGCGCCATGCCAGCCTTTGCCAAGAAGGTCAGGCCGGAATATCCGGCCCTTGATGGGGGTGGATAATCCGGCCCCCAAACACAAAAAATACTTCCTTGCACACTTAGCACACATGAGAAAAGAAATGACAAGAATGGGGAGGAAAAGAAAGACCTAAACCCTAAACCCTAAACCCCAACAAGGTTGCTTCCAACATCTTGAGGTCATCCATTGCGACCTTGTCCATAGCCTCATTCCTATTTTCCTTAGTACCAAAACTTCTCTTAGGCGGTTAAGCCCGAGTAAAGAGCCGGGGCTCTGATACCAATTGAAATGGATCGTTTGGGCACCTAGAGGGGGGGGGGTGAATAGGTGCTCTTTCAAATTTTAATGCTTTTTCAATTTTAGGCTTGACACAAAAGGTAAAATTCTATAGATATACTACTATATAGAATTTCCCTATATGCAAACCTAACTACTAGTGAGTAAAGGCGAGTAAAGTGAGGAATGAGGAAACCGTGAGGGAGCACGCGGAGACACATGATTTATTTTACCGCAGTTCCTTCCTTGTTAAGGGAAGTACATCTACGTTGGAGGGGTGGGCGGTACTAAGACCACCAAGCCACAATAGGCCTCACCCTATTCTCGATGGATCTCGCCACCAAAGGCCTGATCCACCTTTCCACTATTGGAACCCTTCGAGGCGGGAACCGGTGCCTTTACACAACTAGCGGGGCACAACTCCACAACCGAATTGGAGGCTCCCGTAATGACAAGAAGCTGCCACAAGAATAATTGTTATCAATAATAAACACAAAATCTAGATATTAACGAGAATACTAGATCAGGGATTCTCCAAGTGAATAGAGAGGAGTTGGAGCGCTTGATTCATGACGATGATTAATGATGTATCCTCCTTCAATTCCCCCAAAGATCGAAGCCTTTGGGTGGTTGAAGTGAGAGATCTAGGGAGAGAGCTTTTGCAACAGGTCTGATCTTTTTCGAATGAACCAAGAGATCTGACAGGAGGGGAAGATGAGTCTTTTATACCCCCTGTTTAGATGGAGCCGTTGGAGCTTTTTGGGGCCGGATTATCCGGCCTAAGTGGGGGCCGGATTATCCGGCCTGGGGAAGAGAATCCGCCCCCCTCCGGACTATCCGGGGGAAAATCCGCCCCCAGTCTAAGACTCGCGCCGTGTCAGCCTTTGCACTTCTCCCGGGGGCTGGATTATCCGACCCAAGGTGAGGGCCGGATTATCCGGATGGGGAAGAAAATCCGCCCACTTCAGATTGTCCGGGACAAAATCCGCCCCCAGTCTGAGACTCGCGCCATGCCAGCCTTTGCCAAGAAGGTTAGGCCGGATTATCCGGCCCTTGATGGGGGTGGATAATCCGCCCCCCAAACACCAAAAATACTTCCCTGCACACTTAGCACACATGAGAAAAGAAATGACAAGAATGGAGAGGAAAAGAAAGACCTAAACCCTAAACCCTAAACCCCAGCAAGGTTGTTTCCAATGTCTTGAGGTCATCCATTGTGACCTTGTCCACAGCCTCATTCCCATTTTCCTTAGTACCAAAACTTCTCTTAGGCGGTTAAGCCCGAGTAAAGAGCCGGGGCACTGATACCAATTGAAATGGATTGTATGGGCACCTAGAGGGGGGTGAATAGGTGCTACTTCAAATTTTAATGCTTTTACAATTTTAGGCTTGACACAAAATGTAAAATTCTATAGATATACTACTATATAGAATTTCCCTATATGAAAACCTAACTACTAGTGAGTAAAGGCGAGTAAAGTGAGGAATGAGGAAACCATGAGGGAGCACGCGGAGACACATGATTTGTTTTACCGCAGTTCCTTCCTTGTTAAGGGAAGTACATCTACGTTGGAGGGGTGGGCGGTACTAAGACCACCACGCCACAATAGGCCTCACCCTTTTCTCTGATGGATCTCGCCACCAAAGGCCTGATCCACCTTTCCACTATTGGAACCCTTCGAGGAGGGAACCGGTGCCTTTACACAACTAGCAGGGCACAACTCCACAACCGAATTGGAGGCTCCCGTAATGACAAGAAGCTGCCACAAGAACAATTGTTATCAATAATAAACACAGGATCTAGATATTAACGAGAATACTAGATTAGGGATTCTCCAAGTGAATGGAGAGGAGTTGGAGCGCTTGATTTGTGATGACGATCAATGATGTATCCTCCTTCAATTCCCCCAAAGATCGAAGCCTTCGGGTGGTTGAAGTGAGAGATCTAGGGAGAGAGCTTTTGCAACAGGTCTGATCTTTTTCGAATGAACCAAGAGATCTGACAGGAGGGGAAGATGAGGCTTTTATACACCCTGTTCAGATGGAGCCGGTGGAGCTTTTGGGGGCCGGATTATCCAGCCTAAGTGGGGGCCGGATTATCCTGCCCGGGGAAGAGAATCCGCCCTACTCCGGACTATCTAGGGGAAAATCCGCCCCTAGTCTAAGACTCGCGCCGTGCTAGCCTTTGTACTTCTCCTGGGGGCTGGATTATCCGGTCCAAGGTGAGGGCCGGATTATCCGGCTGGGAAAGAAAATCCGCCCCACTTCAGATTGTCCGGGAGAAAATCCGCCCCTAGTCTGAGACTCGCGCCGTGCTAGCCTTTTCCAAGAAGGTCAGGCCCGATTATCCAGCCCTTGATGGGGGTGGATAATCCGGCCCCCAAACACCAAAAATACTTCCCTGCACACTTAGCACACATGAGAAAACTCCACGGTATTGTTATCTAACACACAAAACATAGGGAACCATTAAATGTTCGTTCAGACATCTCAGGCTCCGATATGTCACTCCTATCGATGGCACGCTGCAGCGGACAGCAATGCCATGATGATGTCCAGGAGTGCTGGTGCGTGATAACCCACAAGTATAGGGGATCGTGTGTAGCCTTTTCGATAAGTAAGAGTGTCGAACCCAACGAGGAGATAAAGGTAGGATAAATATTCTCTCAAGTTCTTGATGGGTTCATAGCATGGAAAACAAAAATTTTCTACCGCAAGAACGAACAAAACCTAGATCTAATCTAGATAAAAGCCAAGATCTAATCTATTAGACATGTGCAACGAGATAGATCTGTACTAATCCTTGTAGATCCGAAAGCCTTGTGCAAGATCGAATCTCGTGGTTGATGTAGACGATCACTTGCCGATCTCAAGATCGAGTAGATGATCCTTCCGGCACCGCGTTCCGGCAGCGCTTCCGCAGTCGGTCACACGTGCGGAGTCGATGCAGACCTTCCTCTCCCCGTTCCAGCGAGGAGAAGAGGTAGTAGATCTCTCCATAGAATACCAACAGCACGACGGCGTGGTGGTGGTGGTGGTGGAGTAGAGAATTCTGCAGGGCTTCGCCTAAGCCTAGGTAGAAGGAAGGAGGAGGAGAGAGGCGGCTAGGGCAAGAGTGGAGGGGGCAAGGGGGGGTGGCGCCTCCACCCCTCTATATATAGAGGGAGGGGTGCGGCCTAGGGTTCCCACCCCTAGGCCCACCTCCTAGGGCCGACACACAAGGGGGGCTTGGGGGGAGTTTCCTCCCCCCAAGTTTCCCCTTTTTCTTTCTTGGGTTTCAAGTAAACTCCATAGAAATTTCTAGAACCTTCCGGAACATTCCGAAACCTTCTAGAACCCCCATATAAACACTCCGGGACATTTCCGAACCTAGAAAATGATCTCCATTACATGAATCTTATTCTCCGGACAATTCCGGATCTCCTCGTGATGTCTCAGATCCAATCCGAGACTCCGAACAACATTCGGTCTCCAACGCACATTCCATATCTACCTAAACAACATCGAACCTTAAGTGTGTCACCCTACGGTTTGTGAATATGCAGACATGATGGAGAGACCTCTCCGATCAATAACCATTAGCGGGATCTGGAGATCCATAATGGCTCCCACATACTCAACGATGACTTCGTGATCGATAGAACCATTAACATACGAAACCAATTCCCTTTGTCACGCGATACTCTACTTATCCGAGGTTTAATCGTCAATATCTCCATACCTAGTTCTACCTCGTTACTGATAAGTACTCTTTACTCGTTCCATGTTATGTCATCCCTTGTGACCCAGTCACATGCTTGCAAGCTAACTAGATGACATTCCACCGAGAGGGCCCAGAGCATATCTATCCGTCATATGGATGGACAAATCCCAATCTTGGTCCATGCGCTTCAACACATACTTTTAGAATACCCAATGACACCTTTATAACCACCCGATTCTGAGCGGTGTTTGATGTCATCAAAGTACCCATCCGGTGATGGTGATTAACATACCCTCATGGTGAAGGATTAGGTTACTATGCATTTGAAAGCTTGTAATCTGAACTTAATGACTTGATCTTATGCTACACTTACTATGGGTGTGTGTCCATCACATCATTCTCCTAATGATACAACCTTGTTATTAATGACATCCAATGTCCATGATCAGGAAACCATGATCATCTATTAATCAACAAGCTAGTTCAACAAGAGGCTTACTAGGGACTCTTTTACGTTTACAAAACACACATGTATTAGTGTTTCCTTATAATAAAATTATATCATGGGATGTAAACATTCATCATAAACACAAAGATATAATAATGACCACTTTTATTATTGCCTCTTGGGCATATCTCCAACAGTCTCCCACTTGCACTAGAGTCAACTATCTAGATTACATGGTAATATAGCTAACACCCATGGCGTTCTGGTGTTGGTCATGCTTTGCTCTAGGGAGAGGTTTAGTCAACGGATCTGCCACATTCAGATCAGTGTGTACTTTGCAAATCTTTATGTCACTATCTCGGACATACTCGCGAATAGCATGGAAACGTAGCTTGATGTGCTTCAGCTTTCTATGGGACCTTGGCTCCTGTGCATTAGCTATGGCACCTGTGTTGTCACAGTAGATGGCCATTGGGTCCAACACACTAGGAACCACGCCAAGTTCAGTAATGAACTCCTTCATCCATATGGCTCCTTGTGCAACCTCCGCAGCAGCTATGTATTCCGATTCAGTTGAAGATTTCGCCACAATGCTTTGCTTGGCACTCCTCCAGCTCAGTGCAGCACCATTCAAAATAAATACGTATCCAGACTGTGACTTCGAGTCATCTGGATCGGTGTTCCAACTAGCATCAGTGTAACTGTTTACAACAAGCTGTTCATCACCTCCATAAGAAAGAACCATATCCTTAGTCCTATTCAGGTACTTTAGGATATTCTTGACCGCTGTCCAGTGCTCCATTCCAGGATCACTTTGATATCTGCTAGTCAAACTAACAGCATGTGCTATATCCGGTCTTGTACACATCATGGCATACATGATAGAACCTATGGCCGAGGCATAGGGAATATTATTCATCTTCTCTCTATCTTCTGTCGTAGCTGGACTTTGAGTCTTACTCAAGGTCTTACCTGACAACATGGGCACGAACCCTTTCTTGCTCTCTTCCATTCTAAACTTCTTTAGAACTTTGTCCAAGTATGTACTTTGTGAAAGCGCTATTAGGCGTCTTGATCTATCTCTATAAATCTTGATGCCTAGAATATATGCTGCTTCGCCAAGATCCTTCATTGAAAAACTATTATTCAAATAGGCTTTGACGCTATTAAGAAGTTCTATATCATTCCCAATCAACAATATGTCATCTACATATAGTACTAGGAATGCTACAAAGCTCCCACTCACTTTCTTGTAAATACAAGCTTCTCCATAAGTTTGTATAAATCCAAAGTTTTTGATTACTTTATCAAAACGTTGATTCCAACTCCGGGATGCTTGCTTCAGTCCATAAATGGAGCGCTGAAGTTTGCATACCTTGTCAGCATCTTTAGGATCGACAAAACCCTTGGGTTGTACCATATACAACTCTTCCTCAATGTCTCCATTAAGGAACACCGTTTTGAAATCCATCTGCCAGATCTCATAATCGAAATATGCAGCAATTGCTAACAAAATCCTCACAGACTTTAGCTTCGCTACTGGTGAGAATGTCTCATCGTAGTCAACTCCTTGAATTTGTCTGAACCCTTTCGTGACAAGTCGAGCTTTATAGACGGTAACATTACCATCAGCATCTGTTTTTCTTTTGAAAATCCATTTGTTCTCGACAGCCTTACGGCCATCCGGTAAGTCCACCAAAGTCCATACTTGGTTTTCGTACATGGATCCCATTTCGGATTTCATGGCTTCTAGCCATTTGTCGGAATCTGGGCTCACCATAGCTTCTTCATATGTCGCAGGGTCATCCGTGTTGTCCACCAACATGACGTTCAAGGCAGGGTCATACCAATCAGGAGTGGTATGAACCCTTGTTGACCTGCGAGGTTTAGTGGCAACTTCGTTCGAAGTTTCATGATCACCATCATTAGCTTCCTCTCCAATTCGTGCAGGCGGCACAATAACATCTTCCGGTGCTGCGCTACTCTCAACTCTGAGAGAAGGTTCAATAACCTCGTCGAGTTCTACTTTCCTTCCAATCACTTCCTTCAAGAGAAACTCCTTCTCAAGAAAGGATCCATTCTTGGCAATAAAAACTTTTCCTTCGGATCTATGATAGAAGGTATACCCAATTGTTTCTTTAGGGTATACTATGAAGACGCATTTCTCCACTTTGGGTTCAAGCTTATCAGGTTGTAACTTCTTTACATAGGCTTCGCAACCCCAAACTTT
This sequence comes from Avena insularis, assembly GCA_023614405.1. Taxonomy (NCBI): domain Eukaryota; kingdom Viridiplantae; phylum Streptophyta; class Magnoliopsida; order Poales; family Poaceae; genus Avena; species Avena insularis. Next base: position 506,031,519 of record CM042688.1, on the reverse strand, counting down.
AAGGAACGACAACTTAGGTTTCTTTCCAAACCACAATTCACACGGTGTCATTTCAACGGATTTAGATGGTGCCCTATTTAAAGTGAATGCGGCTGTCTCTAATGCATAGCCCCAAAACGATAGCGATAAATTTGTAAGAGACATCATAGACCGAACCATATCTAAGAGAGTTCGATTACAACGTTCAGACACACCATTACGCTGTGGTGTTCCCGGCGGTGTCAATTGCAAAAGTATTCCACATTTCTTTAAATGCATGCCAAACTCATAACTTAGATATTCACCTCCGCGGTCAGAACACATAAACTTAATCTTCTTGTTACGATGATTTTCCACTTCACTTTGAAATTCCTTAAACTTCTCGAAAGTTTCGGACTTATGTTTCATAAAGTAGACATACCCATATCTACTTAAGTCATCCGTGAAAGTGAGAACATAACGATATCCACCACGCGATGCTACACTCATTGGACCGCACACATCAGTATGTATTATTTCCAATAAGTCTGTAGCTCGCTCCATTATTCCAGAGAATGGAGTCTTAGTCATTTTTCCCATTAGACATGCTTCGCATCTTTCAAGTGATTCAAAATCAAGTGATTCAAGAAGTCCACCAGAATGGAGTTTCTTCATACGCTTTACTCCAATATGACCAAGACGACAGTGCCACATGTATGTAGAATTATCATTCAATTTTGTTTGTGTAGAATCTATGTTGTGAACATGTGTATCACTACTATCGAGATTTAGTAAGAATAAACCATTCATCTTAGGTGCATTACCATAAAAGATATTACTCATATAAATCGAACAACCTTTATTCTCGGACTTAAAAGTGTAACCGTCTCGCAATAAACAAGATCCAGATATAATGTTCATGCTTAACGCAGGCACCAAATAACAATTATTCAAATTTAAAACTAATCCCGAAGGTAGATGCAGCGGGAGCGTGCCGACGGCGATCACATCAACCTTGGAGCCATTTCCAACGCGCATCGTCACCTCGTCTCTTGCCAGTCTTCGCTTATTCTGCAGCTCCTGTTTCGAGTTACAAATATGAGCAACCGAACCAGTATCAAATACCCAGGCACTACTACGATTACTAGTAAGATACACATCAATAACATGTATATCGAATATACCTTTCTTCTTGATGTTGCCGTTCTTCAGATCCGCCAGGTACTTGAGGCAGTTATGCTTCCAGTGACCGGCACCCTTGCAGTAGAAGCATTCAGTTTCAGGCTTAGGACCAGCCTTGGGCTTCTGAGCAGGTGGGTCACCTAGCGGTGCTTCGAGCACATAGGTCAACTGACCAGCCCTGAGGACAATCTTCAGTCCACGGAGCCAGTCCGTGAAGTTGCTTCCATTGTTCTTAAGCTTTTCTTTCTCTAGGAACGCATTGAAATTGATGGAGAGGTTCGCCATAATCTACAACAAATTTGCAAGTAGTTTAGACTAAGTTTATGATAAATTGAGTTCAATTTTAATTCTTAAATTAACTAGGTGAACTCCCACTCAAAACAATATCCCTCACATTGTCTTAGTGATTACACGAACCAAGTCCACTACACCAAGTCCGATCTTCACGAGAGAAGATGTAGTTGCATCGGCGAACAATCTTCATGTTCATCATATCATTTATATGATTCATGCTCTACCTTTCGGTATTCCGTGTTCCGAGACCATGTCTGTACATGATAGGCTTGTCAAGATTAACCTTAGTTTCCGCATGTGCAAATCTGGCTTGCACCCGTTGTATGCACACGTAGAATCTATCACATCCGATCATCACGAGATGCTTTGAAACGACGAGTCTTAGCAACGGTGCCAACTAAGGACGAACACTTTATTACTTGATATTTAGTGAGAGGGATCATCTTATAATGCTACCGTCATGATCTAAGCAATACAAGATGCATAAAGGATTAACATCACAGGCAATTCATAATTAGTGTGATATGATATGGCCCTTTCTTCTTATGCCTTTGATCTCCATCTCCAAAGCACGGACATGATCTCCATCATCACTAGCATTGCATCAAGGTCAGTGGCGCCGCTTCATGGTTGTCCATCATCACTAGCAACTATTACAACTACTTGGAATAAAGCTATTACGAGATGAATAGACACGCAGGTCTTAACAGAATTAAAGACAACCATTAGGCTCCTGCCGGTTGCCATATTACAACAAGGATCATTGCATACATCAAATATAATCACAATCACATGATGGCCATATCACATCACAAAACCCCTCCAAAAACAAGTTAGACGCCTCTAATTTTCTTTGCATGTTTTACGTGGTTTGGGGCTTTCGAATAAGAACGGATCTTACCTACGAAACTGAACCACAACGTTGATACAAGTGCTATCAAGTGCAAAGTGTAAATTGGATCTATACTATGGTGAGAGAGACAGACACCCGCAAAGCCACTTGTGCAAAGCAAGTTACACGTCAAGCATGGAGCAAGTCTCATGTGCGATGACATGTAAGGCTAGCCCGAGCCGCTTCATCCCACCATACCGCAAGATGCAAAGTACACAAAGCAAAAGACGGCACGAGCACCAACGCCCACAAAACCATTGTGTTCTACTCGTGCAACAGATCTACGCATAGATACGGCTCTGATACCACTGATGGGTTCGTAGCATGGAAAACAAAAAATTTCTACCGCAAGAACAAACAAAATCCAGATCTAATCTAGATAAAAGCCAAGATCTAATCTATTAGACATGTGCAACAAGATAGATCTGTACTAACCCTTGTAGATCCGAAAGCCTTGTGCGAGATCGGATCTCGTGGTTGATGTAGATGATCACTTGCCGATCTCAAGATCGAGTAGACGATCATCCAGCGCTGTGTTCCGGCAGTGCTTCCGCAGTCGGTCTCACGTGCGGAGTCGATGCAGACCTTCCTCTCCCTGTTCCAGCGAGCAGCGGAGGTAGTAGATCTCTCCACGGAATCCCAGCAGCACGACGGCGTGGTGGTGGTGGTGGAGTAGAGAATTCTGCAGGGCTTCACCTAAGCCTGAGCAGAAGGAAGGACGAGGAGAGAGGCGGCTAGGGCAAGAGTGGAGGGGGCAAGGGGGGGTGGCGCCTCCACCCCTCTATATATAGAGGGAGGGGTGCGGCCTAGGGTTCCCACCCCTAGGCCCACCTCCTAGGGCCGGCGCACAAGGGAGGCTTGGGGGGAGTTTCCTTCCCCCCAAGTTTCCCCTTTTTCTTTCTTGGTTTTCAAGTAAACTCTAAAGAAATTTCTAGAACCTTCCGGAACATTCCGAAACCTTCTAGAACCCCCATATAAACACTCCAGGACATTTCCGAACCTATAAAATGATCTCCATTATATGAATCTTATTTTCCGGACAATTCCGGATCTCCTCATGATGTCTCAGATCCAATCCGAGACTCCGAACAACATTTGGTCTCCAACGGACATTCCATATCTACCTAAACAGCATCGAACCTTAAGTGTGTCACCCTACGGTTCGTGAATATGCAGACATGATGGAGACACCTCTCCGATCAATAACCATCAGCGGGATCTGGAGATCCATAACGGCTCCCACATACTCAATGATGACTTCGTGATCGATAGAACCATTAACATACAAAACCAATTCCCTTTGTCATGCGATACTCTACTTATCCGAGGTTTGATCGTCGGTATCTCCATACCTAGTTCTACCTTGTTACTGATAAGTACTCTTTACTCGTTCCATGTTATGTCATCCCTTGTGACCCAGTCACATGCTTGCAAGCTAACTAGATGGCATTCCACCGAGAGGGCCCAGAGCATATCTATCTGTCATATGGATGGACAAATCCCAATCTTGGTCCATGCGCTTCAACACATACTTTTAGAATACCCAATGACACCTTTATAACCACCCAATTATGAAGCGGTGTTTGATGTCATCAAAGTACCATCCGGTGATGGTGATTAACATAACCTCATGGTCGAAGGATTAGGTTACTATGCATTTGAAAGCTTGTAGCAATACGAACTTAATGACTTGATCTTATGCTACACTTATTATGGGTGTGTGTCCATTACATCATTCTCCTAATGATACAACCTTGTTATTAATGACATCCAATGTCCATGATCAGGAAACCATGATCATCTATTAATCAACAAGTTGGTTCAACAAGAGGCTTACTAGGGACTCTTTTACGTTTACAAAACACACATGTATTAGTGTTTCCTTATAATATAATTATAGCATGGGATGTAAACATTCATCATAAACACAAAGATATAATAATGACCACTTTTATTATTGCCTCTTGGGCATATCTCCAAAAGTTCTATCAACCACTGATACAACTCTATGCACACTAAATGTTTGCATTATCTAGGAAATAAAACTAGAGCAACAATACGAGTAATAGAGATAGCTTTGCATGATAATAAATAACAAGCAAGTAAAGCTAGTTGCTACAGCAATAAAATACACTAAACTAACAGAACCATTAGTGTGGAATAGTGGTGGTAATTGTGGTGACTTTGTTCAAGTTTAAATAGCGAATAGATCAGGTTCATTGTCTTTGATGCAGTTTTCTATGTGGGAGAGGCTAAATATACATGCGCTTCACTACTTGGAATTACATGTACTATATGATTGGATTGTTAGAAAACATCCGTAAGTACTAATCAATGCATTAAGGTTTCCCCAACCATAGCCTTAAGTTTAATGGTCCTCTTACTCCCATACGTGCAACGTTCCGGTTCGCGTCCTCAGGTTTCTGTTACTCCGGCAGAACTCCCCCTTCCTTTTCCACATACTACAAACCTATGATGTTTAATCCATGCGCACACAAATATAATGGACACCAAAGGACGGTACCATATCAACATACAACTCTAATGAACCAAAGACGTTCAACCATTCAATCTAAGAACAAAGAAACTACGCAAACATGACATAGATCATAGGATTATAACTTATAGCATCAAATCCCATGTTTACATAGGACGGTATAGAGGTGTGTGGGAGGATGAACCACTGCATACTAGGAGGATTAGGTGATGGAGATGGCGGTGAAGATGGTGAAGAGGGCGGCGGCGGCGCCGGCGACGCGGGGGACTCCTTCCCCGCCACCGGTATCATGGGGGAGCACCGCCCCTTAGCCCCCTTCCTTCATGGCTTCTTCGGAGCCCTCCCCCATGGAGATGAGATCCATGGGGGAGATAAAAACGTGGCTTTGACGGCTGCAAATTCGTGGGCGGAGATGTGTTGGGAGAATTAGGTTTCCTCCCTTTATATAGCTTCTCGGATTCCCATCACCCCATCTTGGGCTGCAGTAAATCGGGCCTAGCAGGCCCGTACAGACTCGGAATCAGCTAAATTTTATGTCTAGAAAGTTTTTCATGAAATTTCCAACAACTTTGTAGTTGAAGAGTTTTCCATTTGACACCGTCTTCGACCCGAAACTTGACCATCTTCAAAAAGAGTGCTGAGACAGATTTCTAGAAAGATCCCAATTTGACTCCAACAAGGTTTCCACCTGTATTCTTGGTAATTCCTACACATCAAAGTGTAAAACAAGAACATTGTGCACTTTTGCAACTATTAGTAGGTTAGTCCAAATAAATCATAAACTTTATACAAAAAGGAGTGTCAAAAGCATATTATTAGCATAAAACCATCAAAAATTATAGATACGTTATGGACGTATCAACATCCCCAAGCTTAGTTCCTGCTCGTCCTCGAGTAGGTAAACGATAAAAACAATATAATTTTTGAGGCGACATGCAGACAACACAATCTTGATCATCATTATTGTAAAAGCGTTGATAGTTGAGATCAAAGGTACTCTAAACATGAACATGAAAGATAGAGTTATAACAATAAGACATAGCAACTATGTTGTAACATGAAAAGGCACAAACAAAATATTCATGAATAACAATGCTTTGCAAGATGTTTGTTTGTTTCACATAAAGAAAACATAATGAGAATAGTATCCAGCTTGTCCCTCATAGAGTAGCAAAACATAAATGCATCAATCAACAAGTCTTGGGACAAATAGTTTAGGAATAAGCAATATCAAAGTTATGCATCAATCAACAAGTCTTGGGACAATGCACATAGAACTAAGAATGACAACTATGCTCTCTTAATTGGTGCATAAAGATAGAAGGTGGAGACTCAATTTAAAAGTGGAAGAAAGGCCTTCATAGAAGGAAGCAGGGATTCAAGTCTCATAAAGAGCTTCCAAAAATTATGGTACTTATTAGCTTTCAGCTCTCATTGCCCCTATCATAAGCATCTTGAAGTGATTAAGGTTAAAGTGAACAAACTATGGAGTATATGCTTGACAAAGTATAAGTTAGAAATCTCATGTCCCTTGAATACGAGGGCCGCTCCTCATACTACTCAAGTTTAGTTACCGGTAAGTTCTTGTCATAGTAAGTACATGTGTATCATAGAGAACCGCCAATGGGGTATCCCTTGCCCGATGATATGGAAGAATCCCCATATCAAAATGACAAGGCAAGCAGACAACGAGCATCTCAGCAATCTTCTTATTTACCATGGGAAAATGTTGCTTTTTTCTCTCTGTCCTCTTTTCTCATCTTTTTTTCTTTTTCTCTTTTTCTCAATCTCTATCTCTTTTTTTATAAGAAGAATGCTTCATATATTGCTCATTATGGTTACGCTGCAGGTTTCCACCATGATTATGCATGGATTAGACCAGCGGCCCAGGCGTTTCTCTAACACACATACATAACTCCATGGACTTACAAGCTCCCCTTTCATTTCACACCGATGACATCCATAGACAAAAGAGCATGATATCAACTAGGTACAATGTACAAGTGCAATGTTGAAAGCGTTCCCCATGACAGCATGGTTCTGATAATCCCCAACATATAAGTGCAAGCGCATACAACATAGATGACACAATGGTTCAAGTTTATTAGGGGTAAGAAAAGTAAAGTGTGCCATCAAGTTCGTGAGAGCTTTAATCATTAGTTTTCTCATAAAAAGTTTAATTCGGAAGGTAGATAAAAACATGAATATAATTGGAATAGCAAATGCTAAAAGGTAGGTATGGTGGACTCTTTGGAATAACTTGGTTTTATTTGCAGTTGGATGCATGAGTGGAACTCATACTTGGTTATGGAGGCTAGCAAAAGACTAGGAGCGACCAACTAAAAGAGCAATAATGGTCATAATCGTGCAAAGCGACAAAACATCATTAATTAAAGCATAAAGTGATATTACAAGTCGAAAACTAAAGGATCATAAAGGCTATGGTGACTTGGGATAGTCATAACATGGTGTGAGCGTGCGCCAAGTCAACCCAAATAAAGCATCAAAGGAGAATACCACAATACTATGCTTTAATATGCTAAAACAACGCATGATTCTTTCAAGGAACATTAAGCAATCTCAATTTTTTATAACATGTCATGCTACAGCAAAAATCACTAAGCATAAAGCCAAAACAATACCAAGCATGACATGACAAAGGATAGGCCACAGTCAAAAATAAGCTCCCTTGACCACTTAAGCATGAAGTTTTCCTACTCTTTTCCAATCCAAACCACACTTATTTGAAAACTAATGTATGAAAGGGGGGGTCCAACCAATTTATTCATGCAAACTAAGAAAACCAAGCAAACGAAAACAAAGACACTCCAAGAACAACACAACTGTGCATGAAACAATAACAATGAAGTGTTTGGAAGAACCTGAGATTTTTATTGATGAAGAAGGGGATGCCTTGAGCATCCCCAAGCTTTGACGCCTGTACTTCTTGGATATTTCTTGGGGTGACATGGGGTGGCATCCCCAAGCTTGAGCTTTAGTCAATTCTTCATCTCATTACATTATTCTTTCCTTAACACCTAAAATTTTTTCCTTCATACAAAACTTCACATAATCTTCATTAGCAACATTAGTGTACTCAAGATAATAAGTCTTTGGGTTCAGTTTCAACACCAATAAAACTTCTATTAAAACACAAGATACTGTAGCACTTTCCTTAAAAAGCTCAATTCCCTAAAGAGAACCCAAAAAGGAATCAACAATAAGCAAATGCAAATAATGGCAGAAATCTGTCAAAACAGACCAGCAGATAGAAATCAATTTTTTTGAAGACCTTCTGTTGCTCAAATCAAAAAGTGTTGAACTAATGGAAGTTGGATAACAACCTGGGTCAGAAGCACAAAACATTACAGCTCAAACCGACGTACAAAGATTTTACATGAATTTTTACAGCGAAGCATAAAAATCTGTTTCGGGACAGCAACTTCCCAAGCATTACTTCTCTCTCATTAGAGGTTACTCTTGGCACAAAAAGAAAATAAAAAGGATAAGGTGAGGTTATTACTGAAGCAATAACTTCCAAGACTCAACTAAAACTTCTGGGTTATCTCCCAATAAGTACTTTTCTTTCACGCCTTTAAGTTAGGCATAGGAGCAAGATTCAAGTATTTTCGAATGAATAAGCATTAAGATCAATACCAGAAATATCTTTCTTTTTCAAGGCTTCATGCATTCCTACAAGTTTTTAACTGAAAAGCTTCCATGGAAAGATTTTTTTTGGTTTCATAGGCATGAACACAAGTGTTCAAGGTCGACCCCCACTTAACCATTACTCATCTTTCCAATCACTTTCCTTTTTGAAAACATTTTTAGGTAACAAGTACAACTAATTTTTTTTTGTAATTCGCATTTCCTATCCATACTAAGATAGAGAACAACTTAAAACAGAAAGTAAAACCTACTTAGAGATAAAACAAACAAGTGCACATAAGAATATTCACCCACACGCTATTGCTCCCTGGCAACGGCGCCAGAAAAGGTCATGATAACCCACAAGTATAGGGGTCATGTGTAGCCTTTTCGATAAGTAAGAGTGTCGAACCCAACGAGGAGCTAAAGGTAGGATAAATATTCTCTCAAGTTCTATCAACCACTAATACAACTCTACGCACACTAAACGTTTGCATTATCTAGGAAATAAAACTAGAGCAACAATACGAGTAATATAGATAGCTTTGCATGATAATAAATAACAAGAAAGTAAAGCTAGTTGCTGCAGCAATAAAATACACTAAACTAATAGAACCATTAGTGTGAAATAGTGGTGGTAATTGTGGTGGATTTGTTCAAGTTTAAATAGCAAATAGATCAGGTTCATTGTCTTCGATGCAGTTTTCTATGTGGGAGAGGCTAAATATACATGCGCTTCACTACTTGGAATTACATGTACTATATGATTGGATTGTTAGCAAACATCCGTAAGTACTAATCAATGCATTAAGGTTTCCCCAACCATAGCCTTAAGTTTAATGGTCCTCTTACTCCCATACGTGCAACATTCCGGTTCGCGTCCTCAGGTTTTTGTCACTCCGGTAGAACTCCCCCTTCCTTTTCCACATACTACAAACCTATGATGTTTAATCCATGCGCACACAAATATAATGGACACCAAAGGACTGTACCATATCAACATACAACTCTAATGAACCAAAGACGTTCAACCATTCAATCTAAGAACAAAGAAACTACGCAAACATGACATAGATCATAGGATTATAACTTATAGCATCAAATCCCATGTTTACATAGGACGGTACAGAGGTGTGTGGGAGGATGAACCACTGCATACTAGGAGGATTAGGTGATGGAGATGGCGGTGAAGATGGTGAAGAGGGCGGCGGCGGTGTCGGCAGCGACGCGGGGGACTCCTTCCCCGCCACCGGTATCATGGGGGAGCACCGCCCCTTAGCCCCCTTCCTTCATGGCTTCTTCGGAGCCCTCCCCCATGGAGATGAGATCCATGGGGGAGATAAAAACGTGGCTTTGACGGCTGCAAATTCGTGGGCGGAGATGTGTTGGGAGAATTAGGTTTCCTCCCTTTATATAGCTTCTCGGATTCCCATCACCCCATCTTGGGCTGCAGTAAATCGGGCCTAGCAGGCCCGTACAGACTCGGAATCAGCTAAATTTTATGTCTAGAAAGTTTTTCATGAAATTTCCAACAACTTTGTAGTTGAAGAGTTTTCCATTTGACACCGTCTTCGACCCGAAACTTGACCATCTTCAAAAAGAGTTCTGAGACAGATTTCTAGAAAGATCCCAATTTGACTCCAACAAGGTTTCCAACTGTATTCTTGGTAATTCCTACACATCAAAGTGTAAAACAAGAACATTGTGCACTTTTGCAACTATTAGTAGGTTAGTCCAAATAAATCATAAACTTTATACAAAAAGGAGTGTCAAAAGCATATTATTAGCATAAAACCATCAAAAATTATAGATACGTTATGGATGTATCAGTGCGTCACCAGTTACCAAGGCCAGGCCTGTCTTGTCAGGCTCACTTGACTCCAGTTACCAGGCCACGCCTGGCCCTGGAGAAGCGTTTCCATGGTCCTTCCAGGACTCAGTCGAGGCCTCTTTCGGGCGATCGGACCGCCTTTCGTGTGTCGTTGTCTTTTCCTCCTTGTCCGCACCTGGCTGGCGGATCGAGGCTCATCTTGTTGCGTTTGTCTCATCCATAGACACCTACATCATAGATGACAGTTAGTCTCCATAGGCTCATCATGCCAAAACCATACCTTCTTGGAGCATTCGGTGCCCACATCATTGCGACACCCTTGTCAGCCAGGCCATGCGTCCACTGAGTCGCTGACTGGTGGGTCCTGGACCATGTGCTACGGTGCAATGCAAGAGACCCCCGATCCATTACGCCGATAGTAAATAAAACAAGTAAAAACAAAGCAAGTAAAAATAGGGTTTTTGGAGTGGTGGTTGAACTCTATAGGGTTAAGATATTCTCGGGGGTGGAGGAGACACATCTAGCATGTTGTAATTAATCATAATTAGGATAACCTGCTTCTTGTATCATGATATGTGTGGAGAGAGTTCTGCAAAAAGATGTTCACCAAGGCTCGTAGCCAGTCACTTTATTGAGCCAAGAATGAGGTCACCTCTAAATAACCACTGCGATGCCTGGAAGCAATCACCATGCAGACCACCACAATTAAGGGTTTCCCGTGGATATCGTAATTAGCTTAGTGAATCTCCCTTTGTTCCCCTTCATCCATGTTGGGTAATAGCGGTGCTTATAGTCACAGTAGCAACCGACATAAAAATCGAAGCAGGTCCAAAGGGTTTCACCCTCTTACTTTAGACCTAAAGGCAAATGATATGTGGCCGACTACACATACCATATAAAGGGAGAGATCAAATACACATCATAGAACAATGGATCTTCTACACAAGTAATAGATCATCTTTGTTTCATTTCATAATAATGTTAGGGTTTCTCCATCTCCCCAAGAACGAAGGGAACTACTCACACGTGGAAGCGGTCAACAACATCATCATAATCAAATGGATGGATAAAAGTAATGGGATGAATCTAGTGCAAACCACAATTGAATCTGGAATTACAACAAGATCTAATGGATGGAAGATGGGGGTAGAGATGGTGATGGAGATGTAGTGGTTGATTATGTAGGGGATGATGCATTGTCCTCCAATGATTCATGCAGCAGCAAGGATTTTCCCTTCTTCTAGTTCCTCCTTCAGATCCCTTTCTGGTGTGTTTTTCCGTGGCTAGAAGTTTTGGTGAATCTCAGATCTATCTTCAGATTTTCTCAAGGAGGAAGTATTTGATGAGGCGGTCCCGTCACCAGGTCGTACATGCGCGTGGTACGGGCGGGCTGGACGTTACGTTGGTTGGAGCCTCCTGTGCATGGGCAACTCTTCCAGGTGCGAAGGTAAATCAATAAAATGATTTTTTCACTTACAAATACCATATTACTATGTAATATGATAGTCTCAATTGATATGTTCATTAAGGACTCACTAAATTGGGATCCTGTTGAAACAAGGACAAAAAGATGCGTGCTAATGCGGTAAAATACTAAAAACCCTATACTACTAATGAAAAACAATAAGTAAAAAATGCTCAATTTTTGGACTCATCATGCATCATACTTTGCATGATCGGAACATCCATGACATGCCCCAACTCGATTTGATTGAGCATATGTGGCCTCGTGCAGGAAACCAACATGGTTAAACCCCTTATTTGTTTGATGTAATTCGAATTATGTTTGGTTGGTTGTGTGAAACCATGTGGTTCTGAACTATTCATATATATGATCTATTATTTATTTATTTATTCCATAGATTTTATTTTATTTTGTTGTCCAAATGAGAAAAGAATTGGCTGAATGGCTAGCTCTAGCTAGGCTGGCCTACGCGGACAACATAGGTCACGCCGCTAGGCGCTCTGGCAAGTTAGGCTGGACCGTGATCCAAATTTCATCCCTGGCCTGATCCATCCGGACCAAAATGAATGGTTTGGATTACCAGTTTGCGTCGACCCACTGGAGATGACTAGCCGATGGAGATTCTCTTAGGGCATCTCCACTGGCATGACCCAACCGGTTCTAACGCGTCCAAACAGACTCGCGCACCATGCGGGGCTCTCTAGCGGCACGACCCATCCGGACCAATGCGTCTGGCCCGACCCATCGGCGCACCAAATTTCGGCAACATTTGCATCGGCTCAGACAGCACGCGGACCGCGCAGGTGTCCGCCAGCGGTCGCACGGGTACATATGTAAGTGAAACATTTGTACTCAAACTTGTTTCCCATTAGATTTAGCCTTGCCCAAAAAGGCACATTTGAACAACATTAAATAAGGACTATTACTACTGCTAGAGGAGGTCGTCTGTATGGCTACTCGTCGCTGTTGCCATGGACACTATTACCATGGACACTATTGTCGCGGCCACCATTGCTGCTGGCCCCGTTGATAGCCTCCCTCGTCGCCCAGATGGCATGCTACTAGAGGCGTTCACGTCGACGTGGGCCACGATCCACCACCTTACCCGCCTCCTTCTGGCACTCCGCCTCCCGGTTGGCCAGGTCCCTCTCCATCTCAGCCACCTAGTGGTTCCTCGCCTCCTAGTCGGCCTGAGCTGCCTCTAGCACCTCTCCCTTGAGGATATCCCTCAACGCCCTCACTACCGGCTCTACTAGCCGATCATCACCGGCGCAGCGTACCAGCTCCTCCCAGCGGGTGCGGTCTTTCACCGCCTCCCTGTGCTGTAACGTCTCGGCTAGAGCCCTACTAGGACGAGGCCAAGCACTTGCGCGATCTATAGGGGATGAAGATCGCCTCCTCCTCCTCCCCCTCCTTTGTGTCCACCTCCGCCTCCGCCCCCTCCTTGTCCTCCTCCTCCACCTCTATCTAGTCCCCATCGATGAGAGCCCACACGACCACCACCTCGGCAGAATTGGCCATGCGCTCCTCCTTCACCGTCGTGTTAGTGGCGTCCTCAGCTATTTCCACCGCCCTGCGCAAGGCGACGACATGGCGAAGCTAGCGCATAGCAACCTTGTAGGCCTCCCTTGCCACCCCTCCAGCATGGTCATTGCCGCCTCGTGGCAGATCTCATGGAGGGCCGCTGATTCGGCCTCCCTAGCAATCGCCTCCACCGCCTCCTTTGTTAGAGTCCTGGAACCGGGGGTACCACGATCCTATGGCCGACGATCCCACTGACAGGGCGACTGCCCCCTCCAGAGGTGGAGGCTGATGGCTCAGTGTTGATGTAGAGCTTGTTGGAGAACCCCAAGAAGAAGGTATGATGAGCACATCAGCAAGTTTCCCACAGTTATGAAACCAAGGTTTAATCGAACCAGTAGGAGCAAGGAAACACCCCAAAGGTGTTGCTAGTTGAGCCTTGGCAGGGCGCACTACCGGTGCTAGTAGCAACGTGGAGACCTGCACAACACAACCACAGAACTTTGTCCCCAACTTGCGATGAGGTTGTCAATCTCACCGTGTTTTGCTGAAAACAAAGGATTAAACATATCGAATGGAAAGAAGTAATAGTTTGCAGAAAGTAAACACAAAGCAGTAAACAGTTTGTAGATTGTATGTAAAATAAAAGGACCGGGATCCATAGTTCACTAGAGGGGGCTCTCCTTAAGATAGATAACATGCTGGGTGAACAAATTACAGCGGGGCAATTGACAAACATCGAGAAAACAATACATGCATATACTAATCATGTTGACTCCTTTGAGACTTGATTGGGCATTACAACATTATGACTAATAATCCACCTTTAGGTTATCATCTAAACCCCCTCCAGTATTAAGTTGCAAGCAACAAATTATTGCTTTACGAATTGCGTGTAAAGTAAACAATACGATTGTTCTATGAACAAAGGATTGTTGTTTTCTCCCTAGTAGCAACATCACATCTAGTACCTTAGAGATTTCTGTCACTTCCCCAGATTACCAGAGGCATGAACCCACTATCGAGCATAAATACTAACTCTTGGAGTTGCTAGCATCTACTTGGCCAAGATAGCTACTAACAACGGAAAGCATGCAAGATCACAAATACCAAAGACATGATAGAATCAATAATCAATCTGAAATAGCATCTCAATATCCATCGGATCTCCACAAACACAACATGCAGAATTACAAATAGATGATCTTGATCATGAATGGAGCTCACAAGATCTAAACATGAAAGCACAAAGGAGGAGAACCATCCATCTAGCTACCACATGGATCCGTAGTCCAAGGATGAACTACTCACGCATCACACCGGAGGCTTGCATGATGATGAAGAAGGCCTCCAGGGTGAATTTCCCTCTCCGGCAGGGTGCCAGGAAGAGCTTCAGATCCCTCCCGATCTAGGGATGGAGATGACGGTGGCTACATATTCTTTTGTGGATTTTTGATCGGGTACTTAGGGTTTTCGTCCCGAGGGCATCTTATAGGCGGAAGGAGAGGCCCAGGGGGTGCTGGGGTCGGCCAGACCACCCCGCACGCAACCTGGCAGCGTGGCTGTGGTGTGGCGCCCAGCCCTTCTCCGTCTCGTATTCTGGCATCTGATGACTTTCGGAAAAATAGGCACTTTGGCTTTTGTCCCGTCCAATTCCGAGAATATTCATTTTCTAACTTTCCTGGAACCAAAAACAATAGAAAATAGGCAGCTGGCACTGTGGATCTTGTTAATAGGTTAGTCCAAGAAATCATATGAAAAGTACTCCAAAGTGTGGGCAAAACACAAGAAAGTGGATAAAACGAAGCATGGAACATGAAACATTATAGATGCATTTGCAATGTATCAGAGGCATGAGGCATATACCCTCGGGAGGGGAACTCGAGGCTGATGCTTCGGAGCATGCCCAGGGGTGCATTCGCAATCTCAGAGTGAAAGTAAGGAAGAGGAGAAAACCCCGCAGGAAGGGCGAGGACCGCGTGGACAACATCGGTAAAGAGAAGCCGGACTGACCCCATCTAGTGCAAAGACACCACGGATGTCATCGGAGCCAGAGAAGCTGTCCCTTACCACTTTGGTGCTAAGGGGACAAGGGAGACATCGGATAGAGAAGGATGATGCGAGGCGCTGCAACTTTACGAAGGACCAGAGTGAGGCCGGAGGCACTAGATCTAGCCTACAGAAGGTGGCCTTGTAGACCAGGTCTTCGAGGCAAGGCGATGTGGGGACCCTTCCCACCCATGGGTGGGGGAACAGGCATGGCCACCCTATAAGAGGAGGCCTTCTCATACCTTAGAACGATTCGATCCCAGGGATCTGTAACCCTAGACATTGACATACCTTTGTACCTCGCGAAGCACCGCGCGCAATACAACCAAGCAGGAGTAGGGGATTTACCTCCTCACGAGGGTCTCAAACCTGGGTAAAGAAACCTTGTGTCACCCTCTCTGTCGTGCTCGTGCACCACCGTCTTCACCGTCACTGAGAAGCTCAGAATGCATGTTCAGTCCCCTCTCGAACTCAGGGCATGTTCGACCCCTTGTTCCTTCATGGGACACTTTATCCGACATTTGGCACGCCAGGTAGGGGGCTGAGGCGTATTTCGAAGACCTTCACCAACTCCATCGGTATGTGGGCTTGCACCGAGTCAAGGTCCGGGTGCGGCCACCGTGGCACCGCGGGCTGGGCTCGGATAGATCCCCTGCCCTGACGCACCAACACGGAGCCAGGTGCATGGACGAGGGATGATCAGGGATCCTCCTTTCGCCCGTCACAGGGGCCATGACCCTCCCCTGTGGTGACCAGGCGATCTTTCGCACCGCGTCCCCTCGCGGCTGGTCTGACCGGCCCACGCCAGAAGTAGCCGAATGCATGGTACGGGCATAGCCTCCCCGCCGGCCGACCGAACTGGACTAGGGGAGGTGGTGCGAGGTCCTCAACGAGCTCCTTAATGTCACCACCCTCACCTTTCCAAGACCGGAGGTTCTTACAGAGGGCGAGACATTGTGGGGCTATGGCTCACTGTGCAACCCAGCGCCTCGGTGGTGCCACAAGCACTACGGCGCCGTTGCCCGGCCTGGCAGCGGCCGTGGAAACGCCTCACCACCACACTATAGAGGAAACAACCGCCCCTGCGAGGTCCTGCTAGACTACTTTGCGAGGGTCAAGGCGACTGGTGGAGGCGACTGCGTTAGGGCAGATTGGTTCCCTCTGAGCCAAGAAGATGTAACCAGATCTTGGTAGGTAAGTTTCCCTATAGAATCCACTAGCTCGTGGTTGGC
Source organism: Avena insularis (assembly GCA_023614405.1). Lineage (NCBI taxonomy): Eukaryota > Viridiplantae > Streptophyta > Magnoliopsida > Poales > Poaceae > Avena > Avena insularis. The sequence continues at coordinate 506,014,950 of CM042688.1, read as the reverse complement.
CCTCCGCTCACCGTTCTTCACCCGGTCCACGGAGGCAAACGAGTACCCCCTCACCTACTACGACACCTGTCAGGAACACTGGGAGCTTGACAGGAATCTCCGCGAGTTCTCGTGGCACCTCGACCAGTGCTCTCGGTCAGGGGTGGTACATCTGCTCGTCCGCAGCATGGGCGGCGGCATGTCCAGCACTGCGGTCCCTATCGGAGACCATGGGTAGGGGCGTTGTTGACCGCTTGAGGGGGATCGAGAAGAGGCACCTCAGTGAGAAAGATTCGAAAGAGGAAGGCAGGGGACGTCTTTTCTGCATTTTCCATCGTGTCCGAGGACACGACACAAGACAATGCTTCAAGCTAAAGGCGATCTGGCTGGAGCACGAAGGCCTAAGGAAGCGCAAACACGGCGATGAGCCCGACAACCCACTAGGTTCTCACCCTGGTAGGGACAAGGAAGAGGTTGTCGAGCCAAGGCCGCTAAACGGTGGTGTGTTGGCCGAGGGGAACACCTCATCACGGTGGACACCGGGGGCTCTAGAGGGCCATGACGCCCACCCTCGATATGTACCTATTTTCTAGCTAGATGTTGTCGAGGACGGGGACCCGGGGGCTCCAGAGGGCCATGGCAACCACCCTTAGTATGTCCTTATTTTCCAGCCAGACGTTGCCGAGGACGGGGACCTGGGGGCTCCAGAGGGCCACGGATCCCACCCTCGGTATGTCCCCATTTTCCAGCCAGACGCTATCGAGGACAGGGACTCGGGGGCTCTAGAGGGCCATGGCACCCACCCTCGGTATGTCCTTGTTTTCTAGCCAGACGCTGTCGAGGACAAGGACCCCGGGGCTCTAGAGGGCCATGACGCCCACCCTTGGTATGTCCCCATTTTCCCGCCAGACATTGTCGAGGACTAATGAGTGCATATTTGCATCATGTTTTACATTATTATTTTGCATGGTAGATGTTGGATCTTGGTATTTTACGGCGCTCGCGCGCACATTTTATGTCTGTTTTCACCAGGGTTAGGACAGATGATGGATCTAATGGATACAATTCTTGGAGTAGTTGTACTGAGGAGAAAAGGAGTCAAAAAAATGTAAATCGCTTATTTGGGAAATATTAATAATACCAGAAGAAAACCCGAAGTGAACAAAGGAGATAGACGGTTCAACGACCAACTATATGACCGGAATAAATTTTCCAGCCGTATAGTTCTGGTCGTATAGTTGGCGCCGCCTCCTTAAATAGTTTCACCCCGTGCAACTGGATCGGGGAGACGACATACAGAACACCCAAAAATCGCCGAAACCTCACCTCCCTGGAGGGGGAACTTGTCCACTGGGGATCCATCTTCAACCTGCCCTGCTCCGGGAGGCTAAGGCATTGATCTTCATCATCCACCGCTGCATCACCACCATGTCCATCCATCCCATCTACATCTTGTCTAGATCTTGTTGTATTTCCCGTACTCGTTGTGGATTTATACAAGTACTATTCATCTATGATTGTTTCCATTACCATTGTCATGATGTTGATTGCCTCCATGTCTGAGTAGATCTCTAGTTCTTGGGGAGATGGAGAAACCCTAGCATATGATTGAGATAAGATAGAGATTATTATGTTATACATCATTATGTGTATGTGTTAATTGTCTTCATCTTGATGTTGGGAGTTGTGCACCTCCTTAATATTTGCCTCCTATGGGGACTCGATGAAGGGCATTACTTGTTGGTAGGTGGGGGGATGATAGCACTTACTGTGACTATAAAGCTGTTGTCATTGCTTACGTGCTAACTTGGGGAATCAAGGAGAAGTCATTAAGCCATGTCCATGCCACGTGAGAAATCCCTTAATAGCGGGATAATACGGCAGATGTCGTTTATTCGTCAGCTATGGTTATGAAGGATGATGTGAGTAGCGATTGCTGCCTATTTGTCCATATATGGAGCTCCTCCCACATACATACATATTATGAGAATATTTGTTATAATGATCTTGATTGCTTAGTCAAAATTGCTAGCGGTGTATCCACCACTCCGCGAGAACGCCCTTTTCCCTATTGCATTTCCAAAGTTCTATTACACACGCGATTCTTACTTTCTTCATTAAGTTTTGCTTTACTTTAAATTACCTCGTTCAATCAAAAATCCCAAAACAACTCTAATTTTCTTGCATCTTAAAGTTATTTCTTAAGTACTTCATTTAGTTGTAGTAAAAAGCATTTTAGTCTTTCGCCTACTGCGTCCTATGTGATCGATATCTTTATTTCCAAACTAGCTACAAACGATCTGTGCACTTGCAGTCATCAAGGACAGGGACCCGGGGGCTTTCCTCGTGAGGCCCGGGCGATTCCTCCACTGCACCATCTATGACAATCCCGTCCTGACATCACTCCTCACCGGTGGCCTGCTATTCCCCCTGCTGCGAAGGTGACACCCTACCCTATTCATCCTTGCTCTCATCTACTTTGAAACCCCATGTGGATCATGAAGGCATTGTAATAAGTTGGACCAATTTGGCATTTCTCTTCTCAGATTTTGTGCCTGGCGCCAACTCTGTCATTTGTTTTTCTTTAGAGAAAACGCTTTTGAAAGCTATGCGCGGCTGAAATTCCCCTACATGTGCCACGCGAGTGGGGGATAGGCACTGTGTCTACCACCGGGCCACCATCCGTCGACCTAGGGCCTAAAGTGTCGAGCTCTGACCTTACGTGCCAGCTCTAGAAACAAGTCACCTCACCCATATGAAGGGTTCTGTAGCCGAAAACAAAAAAATTCTATCTACTCGAACACTAATACTAGGAACTATACTATGTAGACATAAGTAACAGAGAAAGAATACAGTATTCATACCTTTGAAGATAGAGGCACGCCTTACGCAGGAAGGCGTATATTGATGAAGACGAGTAGCACCCCAGGTGTGGTGCCTCCGAAGTTTGTCACACGTCCGGTGTAGGAGACATCAACCGGACTCCGATCCAGACGAGCAGCGGAAGAAGTAGATGCCGGATCACGGATCACACGATGGTAGTGTGAAGGTGGAGAACTCACCCACGAGGTCCTCCCCAATATTACGGAGAAGTCCTCAGTGGATGAGAGAGAGAGAATGAGAGGGAATGGGGTGATCCCAAAGGGGGAGGGGAGACCCCTATATATATTGGGAGGGGGCACACCACCTAGGGGCCAGGCGGTGTGGGACTAAACCCCACACCTGCCGGCCACCTAGGGGCAGCCGCTGGCCCTAGGTGGGCCCCATTGGGGCGGCCCACTAAGCCTAGGCCGGCTGGGCCCCACTCCCTAGGTGCCTTGCCCTATTGGGCCTCCCTTCGGGTGAGGCCCATTAGTATTAAGGAGCCTTCAAAAATAAAATAAAAAATATATTTAATACTAATTCTCCAATTAACATTCAAATACACATATTATATTATTTCTTCACTCTGGAACACCTTCCGGACCACTTCCGATCTCCATCGGATGTTACCCGGAACTATTCTGGTTTCTCTTTCTCTATTTCTCCTACGATACCTCATCTACCCTAAGCGTCCCTACCCTTAAGCGTGACATCCTTTAGTTCAGAAGCACTCCGCACATGATTGAGACTACTCTCACATCAATGATCAACAGAGGGACCTAGATGGCAATGTGACCCCCATGCGTTTCACGAATACAATCTCTCGAACCGTGAGATAGTCGCTTCGTGTTCCCTTTGTCATTCGCTACCTAGTTCATCCGAGACTTGATCTTCGGTATCTCCATACCTTAGTTCGATCTCGTTACCGATGAATTTGTTTTCTCGTTCTCATGTCGTTGCATTCCGTGACCTAGTCACATGCTTGCAAGCTTCATTAATGCAACGTCACCGAGATGGCCACATGTATCCGTCTGTTACATGGATAGACAAATCCTGGTCTTGATATGTACTGCTCTACGCATCCCTTCGGAAAACCTGAGTAGCACCTTTTCGATCACCCTGTTACGAGATGATTCTTGATAACCATCTAAGCTTCTTCCGGAATGGTGATTTGCATTACCTCACAGTCAATGGATCAGGTTGCGAGGTTCTCTGTGTTTTATCATCAATGGTGACTTTGTAACTATATCTCATTAAGATATAACGGTCGGATGTTTTTCTATCATGTTATTCAACTAATAACATGACCTCATTGTCAGTTGGCATAAATTCCCATGATCTTGAAACCCAGACCATCCTCATGACCAATGAACTAGTTCACTAGAGGTAACTAGAGACACGGTTTGTTTACATACCACACGTGTATTAACGTTTCGTATTAATACAGTTATAGCACAGTATGAAACATATTATGAACATATAGGAGATATATCAAATAATACACTTTATTATTTGCCTCTAGGGCATAACTCCTTCAGTCTCCCACTTGCACTAAAGTATAAACAAAACTAGTTTACAATAGGCAGGAACCTAACACCAATGGAATCTCGGTGTTGTTCGTGCTTTTCCAGATGGAGAGCTTTAGTCAAAGGATCTGCCACATTCAGTTCCGTATCTACTTTGAAAATCTTGACTTCACCTTCGTCAATGTTCTGCCGGATGACGTGAAATCTAAGCTTGATGTGTTTGGCTGTGGAATGAGTTCTTGGTTCCCTTGCGTTTGCAATAGCACCCGTGTTATCGCAATAGATCGTCACGGGGTCTTGCGCATTGGGAAAAACTCCCAGTTCGATGACGAAATTCCTTAGCCAAATAGCTTCATTTGTTGCATCAGCCGTATCAATATATTCAGACTCCGTTGAAGATTGCACCACCACCGGCTGCTTCTTGCTCTTCCAGCTTACCGCCCCACCATTCACCAAGAAAATAAATCCTGTTTGAGACTTCGAGTCATCATGATCTAAATTCTAGCTCGCATCTACGTAACCCGTTACGTTTAGAGCTTCATCATTTCCTCCATAGATTAGGAACATATCCTTTGTTCTTCTCAGATACTTTAGGATATTCTTCACAGCTATCCAGTGATCCGGTCTTGGATTACTTTGGTATCGGCTCGTCAAACTAAGAGCCAATGCCACATCAGGTCAAGTACTCAGCATTGCATACATGATAGATCCTATGGCTAAAGCATAGGGGATGTAAGACATCTTCTCTCTATCATTGTCCGTTATAGGACATTGAGTCATATTCATTTTGCAATTCTTTATCATAGGTGTAAAACCCCTTTTGGTGTTTTCCATTTTGAACCTCTTCAAATCTTTTCTATGTAAGTACTCTGACTCAATGCTATTAGGTGCCTTGATCTATCTCTATAGATCTTGATCCCTAATATATATGCCGCTTCACCTAGATCCTTCATGGAAAATTGGTTGCTCAAATATGCTTTCACGCTTTTCATAAGATCCACATCGTTTCCCATGAGTAATATGTCATCCACATATACTACCAAGAAAACAACTGAGCTCCCACTCGCTTTCTTGTAAACACAGAACTCTTGTTGGTTTTGGACAAATCCAAAACTCTTGCTTCAATCCATAAATGGACCGTTGAAGCTTGCATACCTTTCCAGCATCCTTAGGATTAACAAAACCTTCTGGTTGCATCATATACAACTCTTCATCAATGTGACCATTGAGGAATGTGGTCTTGACATCCATCTGCCAAATTTCATAGTCGAAATGTGCAGCGATTGCTATTAAAATCCTGATAGCTTTAAGCATTACCACGGGAGAGTAAGTCTCGTCATAGTCAACTCCTTGAATTTGTCGAAACCCCTTTGCAACAAGTCGAGCTTTGTGAATGGTCACATTACCATTCGCATCTGTCTTTTTCTTAAAGATCCATTTATTTTCCACGGCCTTGCGGCCTTCTGGAAGACCCACCAAGTCCAAACTTGGTTTTCATGCATGGATCCTATTTCAGATTTCATGGCTTCTAGCCATTTCTCGGAGTCAGCACTATCCATAGCTTCTTTGTAGTTTGCAAGTTCTTCCTGTTCATCTAGGATGACAAACATCACAAGGTTGTTGTACCAATCAAGAGTGGCACGAACCCTTGTAGACCTACAAAACTAAGGAGTCTCGACGTCATTGTTTTGATCATCATCAATGGGATCTTCCTCCACATTAGAGAGAGGTTTCGGAACAGCTTCCGTTGCGCTACTCGGAATTTGAAGAGAAGGGTCAACAATTTCATCTAACTCAATTTTCCTTCCATTCACTCCTTTTGCAAGAAACTCTTTCTCGAGAAAGGTGCCGGTTTTTGCGACAAACATTTTGCCCTCGGCTTGTTTGTAGAAAGTATATCCAATGGTTTCCCTTGGATATCCTACAAAGATGCATTTTTCCGATCTGGGTTCGAGTTTGTCAGGCTGTAGTTTCTTGACATAAACCTCACATCCCCAAACTTTCAGAAATGACAACATTGGCTTCTTGCCATGCCATATCTCATATGGGGTTGTCTCCATGGATTTGGATGGTGCTCGGTTTAAAATAAAAGCGACGGTTTCTAATGCATATCCCCAAAAAGACACAAACAAATCAGTTAAAGACATCATGGACCATACACTATCTAATAGGGTTCGGTTACGACGTCCCGACACACCATTACGCTGTGGTGTTCCGGCTGGCATAAGCTATGGGACAATCCCATAGTCCTTTAAGTGCATGTTAAATTCATAACTCAAATACTCGCCTCCTCGATCCGATCGAAGGTGCTTGATTTTCTTGTTAAGTTGATTCTCTACTTCTTTCTGAAATTCCTTGAACTTTTCAAAAGTTTCAGACTTGTGCTTCATTAAGTAGATATATCCATATCTGCTTAAGTCGTCAGTAAAGGTAACAAAGTAACGATAACCATTGCGTGTTGAGACACTCATTGGTCCACATACATCCGTATGTATGATCCCAAGTAGGTCTATAGCTCTCTCCACTATCCCGGAGAATGCTGTCCTAGTCATCTTGCCCATGAGGCATGGCTCACATGTATCAAGGGATTCGAAATCCAATGATCCAAGAAGCCCTTCTGAATGAAGCTTCTTCATGCGCTTTACGCCAATGTGACCAAGATAACAATGCCACATGAACATGGAATTATCGTCACTATGCTTACAACGTTTAGCATCAACACTATGGATGTGTGTATCACAATCAAGATCAAGTAAGAATAAACCATCACACACAAGAGCATGAACATACAAAACATCATTCATATAAATTGAACAACCACTTGTTCCTAATTTAAACAAATAACGGTCTTGTAACAAGTAAGACCCACTCACAATATTCATACTCAATGCAGGTACATAATAGCATTTATTCAAAACCAACAATAATCCTGACGGTAGACGGAGATGCATGGTGCCAACGGCCATCACTTCAACTCCCGAACCATTGCCGACGTGCATCGTCACCTCGTCCTTCCTCAGGCGCCTCCTACTCTACAGATCATGCTGCGAGTTACAAATGTGAGCAACAGATCCGGTATCAAATACCCAGGTGTTACTCCTGGCGCTTGTAAGGAATACATCAATAACATGTATATCATATATACCTTTGTCCGGGATGGCTATCTTGCCATCTCGCTTGTCTTCAAGGTACTTGGGGCAGTTGCGTTTCCAGTGCCCTTCCCCTTTGCAGTAGAAGCACAAAGTGCCAGGCTTAGGGCCAGGCTTGGCAGTCTTTGAGGTGCTGGGAACAAACCTACCATCCCTCTTAGACTTCTTACCCTTGCCTTTCCCCTTTTGCTCCGGTTTCTTAAAGTTGGTGGTCTTGTTGACCATCAGCACCGTGTGCTCCTTCTTGATTTCAACCTCAGCAGTTTTGAGCATGGTGAACACCTCAGCAAGGGTCTTAGTCATCCCTTGCATGTTGTAGTTCATCACAAAGCTCTTATAGCTAGGGGCAGTGAGTGCAGCACCCTATCAATCACGAGATCCTCCGGGATTTTGCAATCCAGGGCGTTCAAGGGCTTAACATAGCTAGACATTTTGACCACGTGCTCACTAATACTGCTGTGCTCTTCCATTTTAGTAGAGAAGAAGAGCTCGGAAGCATCATACCTCTCTGCACGAGCCTGTGGAGCAAAGACAGCCTTGAGATCTTCAATGATCTCAAAGGCATTCATCTTCTCAAAACGCTTTTGAAGCTCCGGCTCCATGGCATAGAGCATTCCACTCTGGATGAGGGAGAAATCGTCCGCCTTGGACTACCAGACATTCTTTTCGTGCTGGGAGGCGGAATCTGCAGGCTTAGCCGGAAGCTCAGCCTCGATGACATAAGTCAACTTGTAGGGGACTAGGAGGATTCTAAAATTGCGGAACCATGCGGTGAAGTTGGTTCCATCAGTTTTCAGCTTGTCCTTCTCGAGGAAAGTGCTAAGGTTGAAGGTGGGTGGGCGAGACATCTACAAAGGATTTGCAGAGTGTTTAGACTATGTTCATAATAATGAGTTCAAGTTTTAATTAAAAGAACTCCCACTTAAACAAACATCCCTCTACTCGTTCAGTGATCACATGTTCCTAATCTCCTGCACCTCCTCCGATCGTCACGGCGATCAGTGCAGTATCAAAGGTGGGCATTCCCTAATGTCAATCACATCAACCATGTGATTCATGCTCGACCTTTTGGTCTATTGTATTCTGAGGCCATGTCTGCACATGCTAGGCTCGCCAGTTCTAACTCGTGTGTATTCGCAGTGCAACATGGCTTGCACCCACTGTATGCGAACGTAGATATGTCTGACCCCTACTCACCGCAGGGCGCCTCATACCGAAGAACTTTCTTGGTGGTGCACACACGAGTGGAATACGATAACTGGAATACTACGAGGGAGTATCTTATTACACTACCGTCTAGTAAGTATACTAGCATAATAAGTAATACTTCAAAAGTAAAGTGTTATGACATGGTTATAGCTTCATGATCGTCGTCAACAGCCTTAATGAGAGTTTCACAAACTTGTCATTGCCATGTTATAACACTTTCCCCTATGCAATAATGAAGATAAACGCTTCTATATTAACTATTGCATGTTTTACGCGGCTTTAGGGCTTTCGCTGTAGAACCCCTTCCCACCTACGAACGTCGAGCCACAGCATGGATTCAATGATTGCCGCTCTTCTTCCCTTTTCAGGGCCCTCTAGTGTCAATGCCATATCAACTACTATAGAGAGAAAGACACCCCCCTAAGCCACTTTGATTTGTGGACCAGTCTCGTGAATCAACACGTGAGGTCGGTTGGGGGCCACTTCATCAAACAGTGCCGTGATATGAACAATAACATTAAAGAGGGTAGCAACTAGAGAATGAATTCCCACATATTGCTATGTGTTCTATCCGTATGACATGTCTACCCATAGACCTGCTCTGATACCACTGAAGGATTCTGTAGAAGAAAACAAAAAATTTCTATCTACTCGAACACTAATACTAGGAATTGTACTATGTAGACATAAGTAACGGAGAAAGAATACAGTATTCATACCTTTGAAGACAAAGGCACGCCTTACGTAGGAAGGCGTATATTGATGAAGACGAGCAGCACCCCAAGTGTGGTGCCTCCAAAGTTTGTCACACGTCCGGTGTAGGAGACGTCAACCGGACTTCGATCCAGCCGAACAGCGGAAGAAGTAGATGCCGGATCGCAGATCACACGACGGTAGTGTGAAGGTGGAGAACTCACCCACGAGGTCCTCCCCAATATTACGGAGAAGTCCTCAGTAGATGAGAGAGAAAGAATGAGAGGGAATGGGGTGATCCCAAAGGCGGAGGGGAGACCCCTATATATAGTGGGAGGAGGGCACACCACCCAGGGGCCAGGCGGTGTGGGAATAAACCCCACACCCGCCGGCCACCTAGGGGCAGCCGCTGACCCTAGGTGGGCCCCATTGGGGCGGCCCACTAAGACTAGGCCGGCTGGCCCCCACTCCCTAGGCGCCTTGCCCTATTGGGCCTCCCTTCGGGTGAGGCCCATTAGTATTAAGGAGCCTTCAAAAATAAAATAAAATATATATTTAATATTAATTCTCCAATTAACATTCAAATACACATATTATATTATTTCTCCGGAACACCTTCCGGACCCCTTCCGATCTCCATCGGATGTTACCCGGAACTATTCCGGTTTCTATTTATCTATATCTCCTACGATACCTCATCTACCCTAAGCGTCCCTACCCTTAGCGTGACATCCTTCGGTTCGGAAACACTCCGGACATGATTGAGACTACTCTCACATCAATGATCAATAGAGGGACCTGGATGGCCATGTGACCCCCGTGCGTTTCACGAATACAATCACTCGAACCGTGAGATAGTCGTTTCCCGTTCCCTTTGTCATTCGATACCTAGTTCATCCGAGACTTGATCTTCGGTATCTCCATACCTTAGTTCGATCTCGTTACCAATGAACTTGTTTTCTCGTTCTCATGTCGTTGCATTTCGTGACCTAGTCACATGCTTGCAATCTTCATTAATGCAATGTCACCGAGATGCACACATGTATCTGTCCGTTACATGGACTAGACAAATCCCGGTCTTGATATCTACTCCTCTATGCATCTCTTCGGAAAACCTGAGTGGCACCTTTTTGATCACCCTATTACGAGATGATTCTTGATAACCATCTAAGCTTCTTCCGAAATGGTGATTTGCATTACCTCGTAGTCAAAGGATCAGGTTGCGAGGTTCTCTATGTTTTATCATCAATGGTGAACTTTGTAACTAGATCTCATTAAGATATAATGGTCAGATGTTTGTCTATCATGTTATTCAACTAATAACATGACCTCATTGTCAGTTGGCATAAATGCCCATGATCTTGAAACCCAGACCATCCTCATGACCAATGAACTAGTTCACTAGAGGTAGCTAGAGACACGGTTTGTTTACATACCACACGTGTATTAACGTTTTGTATTAACACAATTATAGCACAGTATGAAACGTATTATGAACATATAGGAGATATATCAAATAATACACTTTATTATTTGCCTCTGGGGCATAACTCCTTCACCATAGTTCCTGGTGATCGAAAGAGACACGTCCTCTCGACCAAGGGCCTAAAGTGCCAAGCTCTGAACTTACGGACCGGCTCCGGCGACAAGTCACCTCATCAACGGTTCCTAGTGCTCGAGAGGGATGTCTCCGGCAACAAGTCAATTCACCCACGGTTCCTGGTGCTCGAAAGGGTCATCTCCCGTTGACCCAAGGCCTAAAGTGTCGAGCTCTAAACTTAAAGGCTAGCTCCAAGGATAAGTCACCCATGGATACTGGTGCTTGATACCCTTGCGCGACACATGTAGCGAACCCAAGCATCATGTGTATTGCCCTATGGTCTTCTCCTTGAGAGGCTTACATGGAGGATCGTGAGGGCACTTCCCTCCAGTGGCCAAACCTCGTACTACACCTAAGGTATCCTCCTCGAGGGGCCAACAGGTTAAGCATTTCCCTACTATCTTCTCCTCGAGAGGCTTACGGGGTGGCTCGTGAGGGTACTCCCCTCCAGCGGCCAAACCCCACGCTACACCCACAGTCTCTTTCTCGGAGGGCCAACAAGATGAGCATTGCCCTACGGTCTTCTCCTCGAGAGGCCTACGAGGTGGCTCATGAGGGTACTCCCCTCCGAGCGGCCACTACCAGTCGACATCAGGACCTGAGGTGTCGAGCTCCGGACTTGCGGACTAACTTTGTTGACAAGGCCCCTGGTGCTTGATAAACTTGCATAAACATGTATGTGGGGTCACCGCAGTACGTATTTGTCTCAGGTTCTCCCTCGAGAGGCTTACGAGGTGGCTCGTGAGGGTATTCCCTTTAGCGGCCACCCCTATAGTCCCCCCACAAGGATCTGAGTGCATTTGCACTACCCTATAGTTCGCTGCTGGAGAGACCTACGGAGCAACCTGCGCGGACACGCTTTTCTGATGGCCTTGCCTTCGAGAGCCCCCTAGGATGTGCATGGACCTACAGCCTCCTCCTCAAGAGATTTGTAGAAGGCTTGAGAGGGATCCTCCCTCGACGGCCAAGGCCCATGTTAAACCTGCCAATTCGCCCTCAAGGGGCTAGCGTAGTGCACTGGAGGTTCCCAGTGTTAACCCTTTTTTCTTAAGGAACACGGGGGGGGGGGGGACCTAAAGATCCGTCTCTTCCTGATGGTCGGAGTGGACGAGAAACTCCCGGACCCCTCCCTTAGAGAGATAGAGCCAGTGGAAACCTCACAGCTCCCCCATGATAGGCCTGTGAGACAGAAGCGCGTCTAGGGGAGCACGTTCTCTGAAGAGGCTAGGGAATGCGTAAGAACATGAGGTTTTCCCCTACTCAGGAGCCCGAGCAATGGTGTGGCAACCCACACCAGCTGTGGTGGTCGAATCATGACACTCCCTAGCTCTCTCAGCCATCGTCAAGGCCACCCGGCCCGGGGGCTGGCCGCTCTCAACACACCTCAACGAAGTGCATCAGAGAAGATAAGAACGGGAAGAAGCAACTAAAATACATCCATTACATTCATGCTTGGAAAGCAAAAGAGTAGCAAACACTACAAAAATGGCACCTACACAGCTAAAGGGTCGGCGGCCCTCCCGACGCTACGATGGCTCCTGCGGCGGCTCTGCCCCGATCTACCTGAGGTGACGCGGGTAGTCGACGCAGCACATCAGTGGGTCGAAAACAGCCACGGAGAACCCACCGCCGGTGTAGCGAAATCTGAGCACCGAGCCTTGCTGAATGTCATGCTTGGTGAGGAAGCGATCCCAACCATTAGTGAGGTACATCTAACCTGGCGAGAGGACCTCCACACTCGCCTCCCACCTCTCGTGACCTCCGAAGTGGTGCAACAGCACCTCCGGGGCAAGCTCATCAACCATCTCGAGCGTGAAGCGCGGGGCAAGCCGCACCCTTGCGAACCAATCAAGACCCCGAGGAGGATGATGAAGTCGATAACCCATGGGGGCTCGTGGTCGTCCTCAATCTTAATCACGATAGGCGGAGGTGGTTGAGAAGGAAGCATCGCGGGTTTTGGGACACCTTCAGGGCCCCCATCGCGCTCCCCGCATCGCCCTCAGCCGCTACCGTGGGGGCATCCCCAACCATGTTTCACTGACACCTCCCCCTCAGCCGCCGTAGCGACCCTAGGGGAAGGAACGAAGCCTAGGGTCACGACGTGACCACCACACTTTATCGGGGGGTCTCCGCCGCATTTGTCGCCATGGCTTTACCCTTCTCACTAGCCGAGAGTCGCTTGGGCGCCATGGGAGAAAGTGGGGTTTCTCGGCGACCGGGGAGCAAGAAAGAGGAACTGAAGGAACAGAAGAAGTGCGTTGGGGAGAGGGCATCGCATCCGTGCCCCAAATTTAACAAGGCGAGGGGTCACGTCATCACGATGGACGTGTGGCACGAATCGCAGGTCTCACCCGTTTGTCGTCATAGTATGGGAGCGGTTCTCGAGGCAAGGTCGGTCTTCTTGCATCCGATGACTCCCGAAGCCCCGATGTTTCGAGTGCACGGCAGAGATGGATGCGAAGGCGGTCACCGTGTCAGTCGGAGCCGTGTTAGGGCCCACCAACCGATGGGACCCTTGCTCCTTCGTGCATTTGAAGAGACACGTGCACGACAAGCGCCCGGGGATACTGTCGGAGTCCTGGCACTGCGGGTACCATAATCCTACGACCGACGACCTACTGACAAGGCCGCTACCCCTCCAGAGGTGGAGCCTTAGGCAGATGGCCTCGGGAGGGGAACCCAAGGCTGATGCCTCGATAGAGGCCTTGCTCGGGTCCTTCCGCATACAACCACCCCACGCGAGGGTGCGCCAGCTCGCCCGGGTCCTCCAGCGGGCCTCGGATGCTTCAGAGCGTGCCCTGGGGGTGCATTCACAATCTCAGAGTGAAAGGAAGGAAGAGGACAAAACCCTGTAGGAAGGGCCAGGACCGCGTGGACCAAATTTGTAAAGAGAAGCCAGACCTCCCCCATCTGGTGCAAAGACACCGCATATGTCATTGAAGCCAGGGTAGTTGCCCCTTACCACTTTGGTGCTAAGGGGACAAGGGAGACAGCGGATAGCAAAGGACGGCGTCGGGCTCCCCAACTTTACGAAGGACCAGAGTGAGGACGAAGGCCCTGGATCTAGTCTACAGAAGGTGGCCTTGTAGACCAGGTCTTCAAGGAAAGGTGATGTGGTGACCCTTCCCACCCATGGGCGGGGGAAGAGGCCCAGTCGCCCTATAAAAGGAAGCCTTCTCCTACCTTAGAATGGTTCGATTCCAACAATCTGTAACCCTAGACATTGACACACCTTTGTACCCTCGCAAAGCACCGCCAGCAATACAACCAAGCAGGAGTAGGGGTTTTACGTCCTCACGAGGTTCCCGAACCTAGGTAAAAAAACCTCGTGTCACCCTCTCTGTCATGCTCGTTTGCCGCCATATTCACCGTCCCTGAGAAGCTCGGAACGCGTGTTCAGCCCCCTCTCGAACTTAGGGCTTGTTGGACACCTTGTTCCTTCACGGGACACTTTCTCCGACATCCCTCAAGGAAACATGGTGAATCTCGTGCACCGCCCATTGGACGGCCTCCATTGAAGCCACCTCCACCACCTGCTCTAGTGCCTGCTCGGCCACACGGCCTTCTTCCACGAAGGGGTCCACCTCCTTCTCGACCGCCTGCTGGACCATCAAGGTGGCCCAAAGCTCTACGCCGTTGTCGGAGAGTTGCGGTAAGCGGGTGCGGCACATCTCCCTGATCCTAGTCCAATGACGATCTTGCGGCGAGACATGGCTGGTTGTGGTTGGCACTTTTTGTTGGGCCACGCAGAGAAAAATAAAACTTTTCCTACGCGGTGATCCCAAGATCCAGCTCAAGTAGAAGGCCACGAGGATTACCACTAGACGCGCAGTTGCGGAATTGATGAAGCACGTCGCTTGATGCAGTGCAGTCCTCGCGATCCATTCCAGTTCCACGATCCATGATCCGTTCTTTCTTCACGATCGTCGAAGTGCTGAACGTATAGCACCTCCGCCGGTATCCACACGTACGAGGAGGAGCGCCGGCGATGGACTACTAGGTCGATGCAATGGCGGCGGCAGGACTGGAGCTAGGGTTTCCAACACATGGAGTGACCTAACCTTGTGCTCTAAGCACCCGTGCTCCAGCTTATATAGGGAGTGAAAGTGGGCTCCACTCTTGTGACCCATTCACTAAAAGGCCTATATTTGCCACTGCAAGTCTCACTTGCTGACTAAGTCCATGTCACTATTTGGGTCCAACCCAAATAGGTTTCCTGTTTGGGTCTAACCCAAACTGCTCCCGCTCTTAAGTGTGTGACCCGACAGGCTCATGTAACTCGGACACGATTCTGAGTCTCACTCGTGATCGATCAGTTGGTAGCGGCTCCTAGCAGAACGTGCCAACTCCCAAGTACCAATAAGTCATGATGACATACCTTCCAATGCGACTTTTGTCTGAGTCCCTTTTGCCTCACGATATACCTTGTCAGACTATAGGCGAATGATCGTCATCCCTTAAATAGTCCGACTCTCTTTCTCGATCCGAGATAAGTGATTCATCCGACTAACTCTTAGTCGGCTGCCTCGGTTAACACTTATCTGAGACGCGCATGGCCATGCTTTCCGAATCATATCTTCCGAGAGGGCCCAGAGAATATCTCTCCAGATAGAGGGGAAAAATCCCATCTCGGTTATTCACATCACGCAACTTGATTCTCAGTCGACCCGAACTCCGCCTTTATAACTGCCCAGTGACGGAACAACGTTTGACAGAACCTAAGTCGGTGATCCTCAACTCGGATTGTGCAATAACCTTAGGTCTAAGGATTACATTGATTGAGACATGCAAATGACGACTTGTTCGTTGCATCTCAATGTGGGTCAGTCCGACTCGCTAAACTCTTTAGTCGAATCCGTGTAAGTCGGAATGGCATCCCCATGCCCATGACAAGTGGAACCTAGTCATCTGCCAACTTTCACATTGGTCTAAGTTGTGTGTCCAGCACAACCTCAATGACCAAGGACAATTAGTATGAACAACATGAATATATAGTTCCATAATCAAATCACATATTCGATGATACATATCAGCAGTTCATACATGGACCATAACCTTATGAATACATTGGGAATAACATCATACATGATTGCCTCTAGGGCATATTCCCAACAGTCTCCCACTTGCACTAGAGTCAATCATCCGACATCACATGTCTAGGCACCTAATGCCCATAGCTCTCAGGTGCGCCTCATGCTTTGGCTGTGGAAGTGGCTTTGTCAACGGATCCGCAATGTTTGCATCCGTGTGTACCTTGCATAACTTGATATCACCTTGATCCACGAACTGGCGAATAAGGTGGTACCGCATGAGTATATGTTTGTTCTTCTGGTGTTGTCTAGGTTCCTTGGCTTGTGCAATAGCACCATTGTTGTCACAATACACGTCTAACGGATTGGACGAGCCCTGAACCACACCAAGATCCATGAGGAAATTCCTCATCCAAATGGCTTCTTTTGCCGCCTCCGAAGCAACAATATACTCACCCTATGTCGTAGACGCAGACACCATCTCTTGCTTGGAACTCTTCCAGCTCACAGCCCCTCCGTTTATTACAAACACATATCCGGATTGCGAACGATAATCATCCGAGTCAGTGAGATAACTCGCATCCGTGTAACCCTTTACACTGAGTTCATCCTCACCTCCATAAACCAGGAACATATCCTTAGTCCTTCTCAAGTACTTTAGGATATTTTTAGCTGCTGCCCAGTGGATTTCTCCAGGGTCAGCCTGGTACCTGCTCACAACACTTAGAGCATAGGAAACATTCGTCCTAGTACAAATCATAGCGTACATGATGGATCCGACTGCAGAAGCATACGGAATCGCACTCATCCGACTTCGCTCATCAGTTGTCGAAGGACACTGAGTCTTGCTAAGTTTTACGCCATGGGACATCGGTAAGAACCCCTTCTTAGATGATTCCATGTTGAACTTCTTCAACACTTTGTCCAAATATGTACTCTGACTCAATCCAATGAGCCTCCTTGATTTATCTCTATAGATCCAGATTCCTAGTATGTAAGTCGCCTCACCCAAGTCTTTCATCGAAAAACTCTTTTCCAATGATTCCTTGGTCTCTTGCAACATCTGGACATCATTTCCAATCAGTAATATGTCATCCACATATAAGATCAGAAAGTTCACTTTGCTCCCACTAAACTTCTTGTATAAACAAGAATCATGATCACTTTTGATGAAGCCAAACGATTTGACTACCTCATCAAAGCGAATGTTCCAACTTCGAGATGGTTGCTTCAACCCATAAATGGATTTCTGAAGCTTGCATACCTTGTCAGCATTAGCCGGATCGACAAAACCCTCGGGCTGTATCATATACACGTCCTTGGTTAAATTTCCATTAAGGAAAGCCGTTTTGACATCCATCTGCCATATCTCATAATCGAAATAGGCTGCTATAGCTAACATGATCCAAACTGATTTAAGCATCGCTACAGGAGAGAAAGTCTCATCGTAGTCAACTCCTTGAACTTGTCGAAACCCTTTCGCGACAAGCCGTGCCTTATAGATAGAAACATTTCCATCCATATCAGTTTTCTTCTTCAAGACCCATTTGCACTCGACGGGTCTTGCACCGTCTGGCAGATCAACCAAGTTCCAAACTTGATTTTCATCCATGGACATAAACTCGGATCTCATGGCTCCAAGCCATGACTCGGAATCAGAACCCACCATCGCTTCCGAATAAGTTGCCGGCTCATCACTGTCCAACAACATCACATCACGAACACTTCGCAATCTGGCTGATCTTCGCAGTGTCGGTGCAATTTCCGGCTCAGGTACCACGTCCGGCTCAACCTCTAAGGCTTTTGCTGACTCGCTGCTAGCCGGTATTTCTTGAATTTCTTTGAGATGCACCGTACTCCCACTGACTCCCCGACTGAGAAACTCTTTCTCAAGGAAGACACCGTTTTGAGCGACAAACACTTTGCCCTCTTCTCCGGTTGTAGAAGTAGTAACCCAAGGTTTCCCTCGGATACCCCACGAAAATACACTTATCCGACTTAGTTGTAAGCTTGTCCGACTGAAGTCGCTTCACAACCCCAAATCTTGAGAAAAGACAAACTTGGCTTCTTGCCAGTCCACATCTCATGCGGTGTATTTTCTACCGACTTTGATGGTACTCTGTTTAGTGTGAACACTGCAGTTTCTGGACAATATCCCCAAAATGATAAAGGCAGATCTGTCTGACTCATCATTGATCGTACCATGTCCAACAAGGTCCGATTCCTCATTTCCGATACACCGTTTCTCTGCGGCGTTCCTGGAGGAGTGAGCTGGGGAACTATTCCACAACTCTTCAGATGGTCATCAAACTCATGGCTCATGTACTCGCCTCCTCGGTCCGACCGAAGAAACTTTATTTTCTTGCCAAGTTGATTTTGTACCTCATACTGGAATTCCTTGAACTTTTCAAAGGCTTCCGACTTATGTTTCATCAAGTAGATATATCCATATCTACTCAAATCATCAGTGAAGGTAATGAAGTACTCATAACCACCTCTGGCTGTCGTGCTCATTGGGCCACATACATCACTATGTACTAGTCCCAATAAGTCGGACGCCCTTTCACAACTCTTTGCAAAAGGTGTCTTCGTCATCTTGCCGAGAAGGCAGGATTCGCATGTCTCAAACGACTCCAAGTCGAACGAAGTTAGGAGTCCATCATCATGGAGTTTCTTCATGCGTTTCCAACTTATATGACCAAGCCGACAATGCCAAAAGTAAGTCATATTCAGATCATTTGGTTTTAACCTTTTCACGTTTATGTAAGACAGATTCACCCTCAAGATTCAAAATAAATAATCCATCCTGGACGGGTGCAAAGCCGTGAAACATATCATTCAAATATAAAGAACAACCATTATTCTTAATATTTGACTGATAGCCCTGTCTCATCAAACATGAGGCAGAAATAATGTTTCGACTAAGCACTGGAACATAATAACAATTATTCAGCTCCATTAAGAATCCGGAAGGTAAATGAAGTTGCATCGTGCCGACTTCCAACGCAGCAACTCTTGCTTTGTTGCCGACCCGAATGTCAACCTCGCCTCTTGCCACGCTCCTAGTTCTTACTAGTCCCTGCAACGAGTTGCACATGTGAATGACTGATCCGGTATCATATACCCAAGAACTACCAGGTGCATCAGCAAGATAAATGTCTATAACATTGCAAACAAGCGTACCTGAGCCGGAAGTCACACCTCCGCTCTTGGCTTTGTCAGCCAGATACTTGCTGCAATTCCTCTTCCAGTGGCCATCCGACTTACAGTAGAAGCAAGTGGATCCGGCTACAGGAGATGGCTTAGTCCCTGAGGAAGCGCTTTGGACTAGGTCCTCAGCCTTACCTCCTGACTTTGCCTTCTTCTTCTTAGTCCAAGAACTCTTCTTGAACTTAGCCTTGTTTTGTACCATCAACACTTGACTGGCACCTTTCTTGAGATCCGCCTCAGCCTGCTTGAGCATCCCATGTAATTCAGTGAGCTTCTTATCCATACCATGCATGTGGTAGTTCGATATGAACTGGCCATATGCACTAGGAAGAGAGTTCGGAATTATGTCTGTAGCGAACTCTTCGCTAATGGGGTAGCCAAGTCTTTCCAGAGACTGCACGTAACCAACCATCTTGATCACATGCGGACTCGGTGGATCGCCATCCTTAAGCTTGCAGCTCAACAAAGCTTGAGAGACTTGATACCTCTCAGTCTTTTCCTGAGCCTAGAACATACTTTTGAGGCTTTCGATCATATCGTAGGCCTCAACATTCTCGAACTGCTGCTGCAAGTCCGGTTCCATGTGAGCAAGCATACGAGCTAATCTCCGTGGATTCATCACAAATCCGACGGTAGGCATTGGTGGCTGCGACAATCGCATTCTCATCCGGCTCAGCTGGAAGTGGGTTGTCTAGGACACGATCCCTCTTTTCTTGTTTGAGAACAATTCTCAGATTACGATACCAGTTGGTGAAATTAGTTCCATTCAGCTTATCTTTCTCTAAGATGGTTCTCAAAGCAAAACCGGAAATCTGAGGAAGACTGCTAGGTGCCATTGATCTACAACAGAAAATATGCAAAACACTTAAGACATGTATCCATAAAAGAGCAAGCATATTAAACCTTTTAATATTTATGCTCCCACTAGAACCAACACCCCTCCGATGGTTACTTAGTGATTCAGGACCCTAAATAAGCAAGTCGACTAGTGAGCTTTAGCATCACTGCTAGCCGTCAAGTGATCTAGGTAGACAACTCCTTGTCAATCGTATCTCATACGACTCCTGTTGGATGGGTGGCATCACATGCCCGGCTCCCATCCGACTTTTCCCCAAGTCCCACAACCGTTGTGATAGACCTGTCTAGATTACCAAGTGCTTCTGCTATAAGAGTCCGACTCAAACCCACCTAGTTGGAAAGAATTGATAGCACCTCAATTTTATGAGCCCACTATAAAAAATGTCCGACTTGTTATGGTGCAGCACTGGCGGGGAAACCGACTAGACCTTCTTTGAGGGATTACTTTCTACCAACTATCTAATAGAGGTAAAACAGAGACATAACAATAACACAAAATAAGGCAATTATAATATGAAATGGTATGGCTCTCTTCATGGTGATCTCCATCTCCATAAAGCATGTAATCCGACTCGTGTCAACTCTTGTCACGTGCCGTCTTACACCATGTAGCCGACTTGTACACCGACTTGCATGCCATCCGGATTCTCCAAACAGCTACACTAGCTAGTAATGCAAATTACACAGAGATCCGACACGCAGGCCGTTATACAATAAGATGACAGCACCTAGGCTCCAGTCGGCTGACAAAAACCGTGATACGCAGATCACGTATGGATTACACATATCACATGCACATAAGCCATACCATTCACAACATCATCCTGCAAAAACAAGTTATGCATAGATACGATATCTACCGGCATTGTGAAACTCGCAACGACATCTAAGGCGCTACGATAGGGCGAAGCCTGCGGTCCCGCTAGCCGGATAGCAGGCGGGGATCGAAGGGGCAGCACCCCACGATTTTTCTGAAGAGCGCGAATCTCATCTGCATTCCGGACATGGGTTTCGTCATCGGATAAAACAATTTTACCAAAATCCGATCCGGACTCCGATTCAACCAAACTCTTTGATCTTCGATCACCGCATCCAGGTTTACGTGTCACAGTCTACCCCGATGGCGGAAGCCGACCGGTAGGGATATGTCGTTCCATGATCTTAGTAGTTAGATCACGGAAACCAGATCATCCATTCCCCCGAGTACAGTTGATCCAATCAACTTTGTACAAAACCGATCTATCTCATAGATCGACCACCAAAACTGCAATTAGATCCAATCTAACGCCAACCGCATATCACATATGCACGACCTCGAGCCTAAAACTAGAAGCTAACGCTCTGATACCACTGTTGGGCCACGCAGAGAAAAACAAAACTTTTTCCTACGCGGTGATCCCAAGATCCAGCTCAGGTAGAAGGCCACGAGGA
The DNA here is from genome assembly GCA_023614405.1 of Avena insularis. Lineage (NCBI taxonomy): Eukaryota > Viridiplantae > Streptophyta > Magnoliopsida > Poales > Poaceae > Avena > Avena insularis. Next base: position 505,993,403 of record CM042688.1, on the reverse strand, counting down.
TTACCACTAGACGCGCAGTTGCGGAATTGATGAAACACGTCACTTGATGCAGTGCAGTCCTCGCGATCCGTTCCGGTTCCACGATCCACGATCCATTCTTTCTTCACGATCGTCGAAGTGTTGAACGTACAGCACCTCCGTCGGTATCCACACGTACGAGGAGGAGCGCCGGCGATGGACTGCTAGGTCCGGTACGGCGGTGACATGACTGGACTGGAGCTAGGGTTTCCAACACATGGAGTGACCTAACCTTGTGCTCTAAGCACCTGTGCTCCAGCTTATATAGGGAGTGAAAGTGGGCTCCACTCTTGTGGCCCATTCACTAAAAGGCCTATATTTGCCACTGCAAGTCTCACTTGCTGACTAAGTCCATGTCACTATTTGGGTCCAACCCAAATAGGTTTCCTGTTTGGGTCTAACCCAAACTGCTCCCGCTCTTAAGTGTGTGACCCGACATGCTCATGGTAACCCGGACACGATTCCGAGTCTCACTCGTGATCGATCAGTTGGTAGCGGCTCCTAGCAGAACGTGCCAACTCCCAAGTACCAATAAGTCATGACGACATACCTTCCAATGCGACTTTTGTCTGAGTCCCTTTTGCCTCACGATATACCTTGTCGGACTATAGGCGAATGATCGTCATCCCTTAAATAGTCTGACTCTCTTTCTCGATCCGAGATAAGTGATTCATCGGACTAACTCTTAGTCGGCTGCCTCGGTTAACACTTATCCGAGACGCGCATGACCATGCTTTCCGAATCATATCTTCCGAGAGGGCCTAGAGAATATCTCTCCAGACAGAGGGGCAAAATCCCATCTCGGTTATTCACATCATGTAGCTTGATTCTCAGTCGACCCGAACTCCGCCTTTATAACTGCCCAGTGACGGAACAACGTTTGACAGAACCTAAGTCGGTGATCCTCAACTCGGATTGTGCAATAACCTCAGGTCTAAGGATTACATTGATTGAGACATGCAAATGACGACTTGTTCGTTGCATCTCAATGTGGGTCAGTCCGACTCGCTAAACTCTTTAGCCGAATCCGTGTAAGTCGGAATAGCATCCCCATGCCCATGACAAGTGGAACCTAGTCATCTGCCGACTTTCACATTGGTCTAAGTTGTGTGTCCAGCACAACCTCAATGACCAAGAACAATTAGTATGAACAACATGAATATATAGTTCCACAATCAGATCACATATTCGATGATACATATCAGCAGTTCATACATGAACCATAACCTTATGAATACATTGGAAATAACATCATACATGATTGCCTCTAGGGCATATTCCCAACACTTTTTTTGGCGGTGGTTGCTCTTGCTTGTGCTTGTTGTCTCCGTTGTGCCGACGGCCGTCTTTTATAGACTACGGTGAAGGCGGAAAATGGTCGGCCAGGCGCGGAAAGTTTTCTGCCCGTGAACGGGAATACGCGCGCGAGAAGCGGAACGCAACGATGGTGGGAAACGCCGGCTGCGCCGGAAGTTTTCTGGCCACCGACGGAAAGGCGCGCGCGAGAAGCGGAACACAACGATAGCAGGAAACACCGACCGCACAGGAAGCCACTGGAGCTGATAGCCGATGTCGCGTCTCCATTAACATCCCATCGCCAGGCACGTCAAGCGGCGACGGCAGGAGAGACGGACAGATGTGTCGTGCTGCTGAACGCGGTTGGCCGGGCCGCGACCGAAATCTCCCGGCCCAACCCAAACCGACTTTTTTGGTCGCTATTTTGGATCAGCCCAGAGATACCTTACCCGTACATCGGTCATCGCGGCAACCCCATTTCCAACCATAAATACCTACCCTCGTCCAACGGATTGTAGCACAGCGCTGCCGTACCTTACTTTGCTTGTCTCCCTGTTCCACACGCACTGCCACTGCCACACCGCACACGCACTGTTTTGTCCGCCCAGCTACCCAAGAAGCAACGACAGGCACACCGGTGTCGGCAATGGAGTCGCGCCCGCACACGCACTGTTTTGTCCGCCCAGCTACCCAAGAAGCAACGACAGGCACACCGGTGTCGGCAATGGAGTCGCGTGTGAAGCCCGGGTTTAACGGTGTCAGCGGCGCCTCCGACAGCCGCAGGGGCTACACGGGAGGAGCCGCGGCGGACGGCTGCAAGCAGCCGGGTGACAGTTGCAGCGTGGCGCTACGGGGGTTCATCTTGGCAGCGACGCTTGTTGCCGCCGTGCTGATGGGCGTGGACCGGCAAACCAGCACCGTCCAGGTCACCATCGCCGACACGCTGCCGCCGCTCCAGGTTCCCGTCACGACAAAGTGGTCCTACGCCACCGCCTTCGTGTAAGTCCCTGTACTTTGATCTTGGGGAACTGATCTAGTGCCACAATTGCACTGGCGCTCTTCAGCTAACTGTATCTTTTGATTGTTTTCTTCTCTTCTTCTACTCCTTCCGTCCAGAAATTAGTTTCGATATGTCTAGATTTCCATGTATTTAGAATCATTTTTCATATAGATACATAACAATCTAGAGAAACCCAACACGTACTTATTTCTGGACTGAGTGGTATCATCGATATATATCCTTCTCTAGCTGTGATATATATGCAGCCGATCGAGAAACAAAACAAAATCCGATTCATCGACAGGGATACGCACTTTTGGCGGTGAGAAGGATGGCACGCAAGCAAGAAATGTCTATCCAGCTAGCTGATTCCTACCGTCCACTGCTCGATCGTGTCTCTCGATCTTGGAAGCTTTGATCCCACGTACGAACAAACCTTTCTCTTTCTCCTACCTAGAAACACTCTTTGCGGTCTACTACTATAGAAAAAGAAGTCAAGATAAATTATAATTAAAATAAAATAAAATACAATAGCTTAAAAAAACACAGTGCAAACATAGACTCAATCCTATGAACTCACGCATGCACATCTTACCCTTATGAGTATCTTTGGTAACTAGATGGGTCTCCAAATTAACGAAGTCACCACATGTGTTTCGCCGTCGACTGGGCTCCATTGAAATAATATTCCCTTTTTATAAGATACCGAAGCGTGAAACTTTGATATTTGACAGAAAAAATCGATGATGGGTCATGGCAATTTCCGTGAGCAGTTTGTTCTTTCCAAAATTGAAATCCATGCCTTAGCTCTGCGGGACTAAAATCATTCGCTTCCTACAATTTGGGCTAAATTAACCTGATATCTTTTTTGGATAATAATTAACCTGATTTATGTACGTGCTCGCTGTTGTACCCAAAACCTCTCTTTCAGCTGCTTTAAATTGTTCTTTAATTACTGCATAAGTGGTATATCGATCCAGCATTGTAGAGGATTCTCCGATACATTATAAGTGTCGCTCCGTTACTACAAAGTTTGTAATAGTTTTGTATGAGCGATACTTATTACGTACCGGAAGGAGTACTGCATTTCACAATGTTCTTAATGTCTAGGTGGTACTCCCCCTTCCAAAAAAGAGTGTACTCTCGTTGTTTTTAGAAAGTAAAACTATGTCAAATTTTGACCGAGTTTACATCTAAAACAAGGCAGATAGGAGTAGATCTTAACATCAAGAACGGTTGGCCAGCACAAGTTTACATCCAAACCCAACAAGAATGTGGTGCCAGTGATGGCAACAACAACAACGACGTCATTTTATCCAAGGTTGAAGGAATTAAATTACACGTCACTGCATGCATGGCACAAGAAAAAAATTGCGTGGATCTTCCGTGGGCCACACGTGGCTCGACCGATCGTCTGATCCGCCCACCATTATTGCAGAAAGGGACAATCAAACGGTGCATTATTAGTTCCCAGCTGCTAACTCCGCGCCAAACCTCACAAGAGCCACCCTGGGCCATGCATGCATGCTCATCCTAAGCAAGCTAGCACCATCGATTTTATCCTTTTACAAAAGACGATACTCTCTCCGGTCCGGTTTTCCGGTCCGGTTTATTAGACACGCAGGTAATTTAAGAATAATTTTGATCATTAATTTTAGTCAATAAATTTTGCATAATATGTCATAAAAATTATACCATTGGTTTCATCTTTAAAATTAGTTTTCAATGGTATATTTTTGGGGGCATATACTCCATACTTTATTGGTCAAAATTGATGGTCAAAGATTTTCTTAAACTACGTGCGTACCTAATTAACTGGACCAGAGGGAGTAATATATATACGATACAGACGGTTTGATCGACACCCACCACAAAGTATTACTAGCTAGAACACTATATATGCCAACGATCCTTTTACAAAAGGCGATAATATATACTCCCTCCATTCAGAAATAACGGACTTGAGTTTCTCTAGATTCGTATGAATCCATACACTAAAATACGTTCATGCAAATCTAGATAAATCCAAGTCACCTATTTATGGACGGAGGGAGTATGATATGAAATAACACATGTGTCCCTGACAAATGCAGAAAGGACCTTGCGAAAAGATGATAAATTACAATCTAGTCCTTCTCTTTCCCCACGGACGAGCCGGAGGAAGCCACACTTGCCGTCATCAAACACCACCGCAGGGACTTCGCCACTTGCTTCGATGCCGATTAGAACCTCAACAACAGTTGGCTTCAAATGGGGCTTCCCAACGGAGGTTGAACAAAGGCTTGAGCCTACCAGCAAATTCAACAGGTCGCCATGGACCAACAAGGATGTGCTGGAGAAATTAAAGGCTTCACCTCTCCCCCACCAACGGCGTCCAGATCGAAGCCCAGCAACCTTTCTCACATGGCCAGCTCCACTAAGGAGAGGAGAAGAGGAGAGTATGGCTTTACCTCTATCTGAACACCACTGGCGACAAAAGGCCTCTGGCCACCGCACGAAGAAAGCAAATACGCCATCGAACCTTGAGCTCCCGCCACGAGCCAAGGGAGGCGGATGAAGAGAAGATTTGTCGTAGCCAAAGACTAGGAGCTGGACCTTATTGAGGGAGCTGCCTAGCTCCTTCACGATCTCCGCCTCTGGCTCCCTCCCTGGGAGCACCACAGCAAGGAGAAGAACCACCGCACAGAACTGGGTCTGACCCGATAAACCCAGCTCGAAGCTCCAGATGCAGGCCTTTTTAGGAGGGATGCGCGGAGCCCTCGTCCACCCCAGCGCCACCGCCTGCCACCAGCGAGGCACAACGCAGAAGAGGAAGCCCGTGACACAGTGAATCCGTCTGCCATGGATCACCAACCTACCCTCAGACTCCACCTGGGAAGAGAAGGAATTAACCCCAAACCTAGACCTAATCCTAAAACTACTACTATACGGGGAAAGCTAGAGTCTAGATCCATATCTACACCAACCAGCGAGGCCGATGGCGGTGAGAGGGAACGGATCCGGCCGGTCAAAGGCGACTCTCAAAACGGGAGGGGGAGAGGCTTTGAGAGAGGAGGAGTATAGAAGTACCATGTGAAGTACTCATCAGCTGTAGGAATAGGACCGACGTTAGCGTTAGAAACGTGGACTCCTTGCATTCCTCTTTATAGGGTGTTCTAGTAATGTTACAACAAGGCGTTCCACTGGTAATATGTAGGGGTATCTCTAGCAGATCCCTTATCCGTTAGAGTAGTAAACTGACTCGTATCTTGCTAATCAAACCCCTATATTTAAGTCCTTAATATTTTTCCTTTTTCTTCTAGCTCGTGGCACATATTTCATACACTTGGAATAAAGTTCATACAAGCAATTCGAACATACAATTCAAACATACGAACAATTCAAATAGAAAAAACACAACACTTAAACAATAGACATACATATAGTCATCAAATTGAACAATTGAAATTAAAATATGCATGGACTTCTTAAAACACCACCACATCGATCAAGCTCATCCAAAAATAAGCATATTGACCATGTTTGATCCTAAAAAAATAACAACATATCACCTCATGCCGTGGACCATCTCCAAATGTTATCCCATAACACACGAACTCAAGCATCCTCATGTCCAAAGAACTCATCTCCACCTTATCGGCCACCACCAACACCATCACCTCCATCCTCACCACCATCACCACGAACACATTCATCCAAGCATGGCATAATGCAATGTCCTCTTGTGTGCCATAGTTTTGTGTCCTTGATATCTTCATGCTTCTTTGAGTGTCCTCCACTCGATCATCATCGTCCTCTTCCTCCACAACCTCAACCTCCTCTTCCTCCTCTTCCTCCAGCTCAGCCTCTTGTTCTTGATCCAAGTTGTGATCTTCAATGATGTCCATATCACTACCATCCAATTGCGACATGAAGTCGGACACCTCAACCTCCAACGCACTACAAATAAACCAAAACAAACATCACCCATGACTTCAACCATCACTGAATGCGAGGCCAAGAACAAAAAAGATTTTTTTTACAGTCTGGCGTTCCACCAAGCACTAGATGGCCATGGAGGTTCTTGGCGGCAGCGGCAGTCAGATCCGAGGAGGGGGGGGGGGCGACGAGGCGGACGGTTTGTCATAGACGCCTTGCGAGCTGGTGGAACCAGTGTAGCCTTCGGATTTGCTACCGCGGCCTTCTTCATCTTCTTGTTGTCCTCCGCTCGACAGGTGCCCACTTCTTTGGCGTCAGCTTGCTCTGCCGCCTACCGAGCACCGGAGAAACTTGAGGACGATGCGCCATCGCCGGGGAGGCCTTCCCTGAGGTTCCCATGACCCAGAAACGTTGTTTGCCCCAACCTCTTCCTCCCCGAGGGCGCAGGCGAGATGCTCGATTGCTGCTGCGTCGAGCCAGCGGAGCCGGCGTGGATGGTCGGCGAGGGTGTGGAACCGAGCTGCGCGTCCATTTCAGCCGGAGTCAGGGACATCAACGCCGGCTTTAGGTGGATGGACGAGAACTATCGGACGGGAGGAGGGAGGAGGGGAAAATTTTCTCTACGTGGTCGGGCTCGCTTATATTTACTCGACCTGGGCCGTTTTGGGGGCGACTCTTATATTATTTTACTCCTCTAAATGTATAAGGTATCTGTTAGGTATAGATTTCTTAAAATTATAAGCAGCTAACCGTTTTTAAGAGATCACCTAGAGATGCCCCGATAAGGTCTTTTGGCTCTTGGGTGCATACGCTTCCTTTGTTTGAAATATTATACTGTATACAAAACACAGTCCCAGTTCTCCGTAGAAAAGAAGGCGTATATTTTTAATCAATTGTCTGTGTTGTAACTTCGACCAATTGTATAGGTAATTTCTAATCAAAAGCTTGTATTTATATGCTCTACAACTAAATCATATGCCTTAAATGGGGAGAAAGACGTCGATCAAAATAGCCGAGGGACGATATAAGTCGCCCTCATTTTCCAGTGTACGGTAGCACCTGTAAGCGCTCCAGCTTCATGCACCCACCTAGTAGATCGATGTACTAACTAACGCCCTCATTTATTCTGGAAAAACAGTCATTATCATCAGAAGAGAAAAAAAGTCGATCTTTCCAAATAATCGAATTCTAGTACTCCCTCCGATCCATATTAACTTAGATTCATCTAAATTTAAATGTATTTAGTTAAGTTTTAGTACTAGGATGTAGACAAATTTTAGTCAACTAATATGGGTCGGAGGGGTATACCGAATTGACCGATTAAGAGAACATGCACTCTATACGGCGCATCCGTACGTGCAGGTACTTCGTGGTGGCGAACGCGATGGCGTGCGTCTTCTCGGCGGTATCGCTGGCGGCGTGCCGCAGCCGGAGTGCGGTGGCGCCGCTGATGATCGGCGACCTAGTGGTGCTGGCGCTGCTGTTCTCCGCGGTGGGCGCGGCAGCGGAGTTCGGCATCTTGGGTGAGCGCGGTAACGCCCACGTGCGGTGGGGCAAGGTTTGCCACGTCTACAACAAGTTCTGCGAGCGTGCCATGGCCGCCGTCATCGTCTCCCTCATCGCCGCCTTCACCAACCTCGTCCACCTCATGCTTGCCATCCTCGACATCCACAAAAACTCCTCCTACTACTAGCTATCTCACCCGCTGATGCACGGCCACGCGCGCATCGGAGGTCGGTCGATGTATGATGGTATACTAGCTATAGATTCCCCAGTGGGTTTACTAATGGTCTCAACCTTAGGCGCGTTGATTTGACTGTGGTCATCACAAGTTCATAAGTATCCTAATGTAACAAGGTCATAACTCATTTGTGATAACCGTATATGCACATGAGACAGTGTGTCCTATATTTTACCTGTTTATATATATATATATATATATATACCCACACTTGTGCAACTGTATGTTATTTGGTTATTAATCGGAAGTCAAGAGAAAAAAAATGGTTTGCCCTCCCGGCTCGCTCCTCCCCCGAGCAGCTACCAAGCCCCCTCCCTACCTCTAGAACTCCTCCCTTATCTCGCCTCCGCTACTGCCGCTACCGGCGGCGGTGGCGGTGTCCATCTCATCGAACGATGAGGGCAGGAGAAGCGCTCCACGGGCGAAGGTGGGGCGATAGCTGGATGTCCTTAGGCGGAGTGATGATGTGGAGGTGATGGCATGCTGGCGACCACCACCTTGCTCCAATCTGATCTGATCTGGGCCTCACCAGTGGGGACGTGCGGGGCTGCCTTCTGCTCTATGCCAGTCCGGCAAGGGGTCGTCTGGCAGCATGGTGGCCTGCTGGTCTTGCGAATAAGGGTGGAGGTCCTAGTGTTCCTCTCGCATCAAGGCAACAGTCAGCGTGATCGGTCATCCTCGATCTGGCCATCGACGTGTTCTAGAACTTTTGGCGAATATCTTCACGGATTGGCGCATGACGCTCCTAGATATCTAGATCGGATGGAATCCGGTCGTGCACGTCCATATCAGCCTGTGTGGCTTCACGAGGGCGTGAGACGAAGCTCCGTTGTATGTTGACACCATGGGACATGTCAGTATCACGATTTGCATGGTGTTCATAGTGGTGGAGAAGGTCATGATAGCTGAGATGAGGAACAGTAATGGTGGAGGGGGTCTTGGAGGCGATGCAGACTTTGCTTCACAGGCAAGTGTCTAGAATTGGCTTGCGGGACTTTCCACCCACTTCAGATATGGTACATGTGAGCCTGGTGTTTGATTACTTGCAGGAGCAGCCTCGGCAAGTGGGGGTGACAGTACTAGAGGAATTCAAGTTTTGTTGTGCTCCTCAAGTGCTGAGCCTAGAATTTCAGGGTGAAAACCTAAGGTGTGTCCTTCATCGGTAGATCTCATACTTTCTTCAAGGTAAAAACCTAAGATTTTGGAGGAGAGGGGAGTTACAGCTCTCTTGATCATCGTCACTCCCATGGCGTACCCATCACTGCCGACGAACTGCTTCACCTTGTGAAACGCCTCCTCGGTGACGAGACCATGGGAACCGGGTCTGCGAAAGCCTCATCGATGTGCGCTCTGCTTCCCCTTATTTGGCAGAGATCCCACACCGATTCTCCTTCCTAGTGGACTTCGCAGCCGACGCCTTCTTCCAGTGAGCCATTGAAAATCGGCAGCAAGGGGGATTCAAGATGGAGGTAGCAGAGAAGAAGAAATAGGAGAAGAGTGGGGAAGAAGGAGGTTCTCGGCAGATTGGTGCTCAAAAGAGTGCCATGCCACCAAACCATTGAGTCTCCACTTCTCCATGATCTGTCATGACTTCAATGCATTCATGGTTGAGGCGTCGCCCACTACGTCTAACTATTGCCGACTCGGGAGGAACGTGAGGAGGGGCCTCATCACCCCCGAGAAATGCACAACCTCTATTGCAAGGAGTCTTCAAGTGCGAGGGGACCACTCGTAGCGTGCGCCCAAGGTGATGAGGGATAACTCGGGGCCCATACCTTATAGGGGCATAGCCCGGCGATGACATATTTGTCGGAGCCATGCCCAGGGGCTTCTGTCGGATCCAGAGAAACTAGGGTTCCCTATATTGACTAAAGTGTGGGCCATGGAGCTTCGAAAACCACTCAAAAGAAAGGGAATGATCCATTAAGGGCTCCTAGGAGAGGGTGCGACCCCTTTTGGGTACCGATCTATAGGTGTACTAGGATGTATCCTGCGGCCCCAGGTCACCGGGATGGTAACGTCATCGGTGACATTTCATGTCGCCCCGGGAAGGAAACGTCATTAGCCCCATCATCACTGTCTGAACCAGTCGGGACAAGACAGCCACACCCGGTCAAGGGTAATTTAGGGGCATGCAAGGCAATCGGTCTGATAGCTATAATAAGGAGGAGTCTACCACTAGGCTGGGAATGGCCCCGGTAGTCGCTACCAGGGGTAGCGATTGAGTCAATTGAGGGCAAGAGCGAGTCTCCATCTGCGGATCGAGATTGAGAGCAGACAAAAGGGTTTACCTATATTTAGTCCCCTGTAGGGTAGAGACCTACTTCCTTCTTGATTGTATTGATTGCGAGTGGATTACAAGATGCGATAGCTCCACGGCTAGGCAGCGAGTTGCTTGGATGGGGCAGCTAATAGCACGTGAGTACAAAGAGTGCCCTAGGGAGGTTTATATAGGATCACCTTGCTAGGGTTTACAGGATTACAACCGAATTAGTTTAGGTTTCGGAAGGTCCAACCTAATCCAACTGGGCCTAACTAGGGTCTTGGGACTTCAGATTCCAGTCATCGGGCTTCATTGCAGTCTCCTTCCAGTCATCGTGCCAGCAGGCCCACTCTCGTGGTCCTAGGCTAGTCGAAACGTCCCAATTGGTATTTCCCCATCAGTAGTCCCCGACTATGTTAGGGGTTCGGCGAAGGTGTCAACTTGGTAGTCCCAGTTGGCGAGTCCGAGTAGGCGCCTAGTCGAATTGATGGCGAACTCCTCCAATGAAGGGAGAAGCCTCAGTATGTTCTCAATTGCTGCTCGGCAAGTTGGTTGGTGTTTGAGTCGCCTAGCCAAAGCGAATGGAATGGGCGAGTGAAGTAGGCGAGTCGAGTGACCAATCTGGTCGAAGTTGGACCATCAACACAATCAAACTAGTTGTTAGGTAATTTCTAACGGTAACTTCGATAGAATTACCACTAAGTAACCGCTAGATCGTGATCGTCGGGCGCACCGCTATATAAGAGAGTGGTGGAGCAGAGTATGGATCCTCACCCGTGTTCCCCATTTTTCTTCCTTCTTCCACTCTACGCCAACACGATCTAGAACCCAGATCGTGCGAGCTTGTTTCCATGGCGCTCGCCTGGTCCAAATCCAAGTGCACTACGGTGATGTTGCAATCCTTCTAGGATGCAGGCATCCTCGTAAAGGGGTAGTGGCGAGTTCTGCTGGCAGACGAGAACGAGCAGAAGCCACTGTCGTGGTGGTGTCACGACAGATGTCATGGATAGGCTAAAGGTGGGGACTAAATGCACTAGGGGAATCCAGGGAGGGATAGTGTGGTGATTCCACACACAGAAGCTTTGTATTTGATTCACTGCCACAGATTACAAGTGCTCTTTGAGCTGTATTGGAGAGAGGAGGAAGAAGGAGCTCTCTCACTCTCGCCACTAGTTAGCCCTCAGGAACCAAGTAAAATCTAACCAACTAGAGATCAACCCCGTAAAACTCCACCCTTTCTACAGAGGCCCTAACCCTCCTTATATAGGGGTGGCTAGGTCTCCAATTAGGGCATACGTGGAGGCATATTCCAGGGAATATGCCTCCTCCCAAAATAGAAACCGACCGGGTCACTTTTCCCCCGCGTCATCCATGCAGAGGCTACGTGTGAGCCTCTGCGGCGCCCGCGTCAGCCGACATTGGCATCATCACCTTTGTCGGCCACACCTCGGTGGTCCTGCCTCTGTCCACTTCTCTCACGCTCTGCGTATAGTGGTCACCTTTGACCAGCGAGATACCTTCCTTCTCTTACAAGCTTGATATGACCCAGATCGTACATAGTTGATCCGGCCACACCTGTTCCTGCACACAAGTTAGATTCATCTCACCGACTTACGATATAAGTCGGCTGAGACCCAGTTAGGTGGACATCCCCTGGTCCGGGTTACTCCGTGATTCGGCCTGCCTTGAGGTGACTCGGCCAACATTCGCTTTGACCTTGCCGTACCTCGGCTAACTCGGCCTTTATACCCCGGCGTGAACCTACCCGGGGGTATCCCCCCAACATTAGTCCCCGAAGCTGGTGCGGTCTTAGCTGCCTTAGCCGCTAAGGCCACAGCAGGTTCAATTTCACCGAGCTTTTTGTTCCTTTTCCGGGTTACCTCCTATCTCAGATTTCATGGGTTTATTCTCCCTTGGCACATTTCAAGTTTTTACTTGCTGGCCGGGTTACCTCATACCCATCCGGGTCACTCTTCCTTCTCTTGTACGCTTCCCCACGTGGAGGCTAATCATCATGTTTGCCTCATTTTAAGGGCCAGCAACAGTAACCGCCGCAGTAATTGTCAGAAGTTACTGTTGCCCATGTTGCTTCGTGCCTTCCTCCTCGTTTACTGCACCATAACGTCACGTCGTGGGATCCGCTGCGCCCTGGGGCCCTCCGTGTGGCTCACTGCTGATTGGTTGACCCAGGTAATACATGGCCACACCGTATGGCCCGCCCGCAAAATGCGATCCCACTACCCCCTCAAGGGAGTGGTTAAATAGGGGAGGGGCGCGCCCCTTGGGTCCTTTCCCCACTTCCGCGCCCCTCTGCCTCTACTTCTTCTTCATCTTCTCTCGCGACAGCGCCGCTGCCACCGCGTCTAAGTAGAAGCGCCGCCGCCGCACTGCCTCCACGCGCACCAGCATTGCCGCCGCCTCCGCGCATCTCTTCCACCACGGGTCGTTGCGGTCTAGCCGATCGCCCGCCACGCTTAGCGCCCGGCGATAGTGATCTCGAGATGACTGAGGAGGAGCTCGCCATCGCCGAGAAGGAGATGGAGGAAGATGTAGCGACCGCCGACTGCAGTGCGTGGGCAGGCTCCTGGGTTTGCCAGGATGACCTAGATTGGCTTTACCGCACCAGGCGCATCCCAGAGGGAGTCACTGCACGCCTCGCTGCCTCCGATCTTGCCCCCTCACCCAATCCGGGTGAGTATGTGGTGTTTCTGTCCCACTTCGCGGGATTTGGTGCCGCGATTAGCGATTTTTTCCATGACTGGCTCAATACGTATGAGCTCTAGCCGCACCACCTTCCGGCGAATGCCATCACGTCTCTCTCCGCGTTTGCCTCCACCATCGAAGGTTATGCCGGACTATGGCCCACGAAGGAGCTTTGGATCCGGTTCTTTGGCTTCCGCCGGAATGTGATTCCGAACATTAAGCTTGACCCGGAGGACAAGCAGCTTACGCAGTTCGGCGCTGCGTCAATTTCTCCCCAGAAGCAGTCAATCTTCCCCCGAGTCATGAGGCTTGACTCCTGCAAGGGATGGGCCCGGACATTCTTCTACGTCCGGAACAGCACAACTGCGGATCAGATCCGGCTGCGCCCTTATGCTCTAGGTCCTCCCAATCTGGATCTGTGGGACGTGGTCTCCAAGAAGCCCACTATCCTGGCGAACTAGGTCAACAAGAGGTTCCAGGAGTTGAAGGATCTCGGATTGCGCAATGAGGATGCCATGATTACATTTGTGCGCAACCGGATCTCCCCCCTCCAGAAATGCACGCACAAAGTCTGTCATATGAGCTAGGGCCGCGACCCCAACCGGACCTCCTCTTTTGCCTTGAGCAACAGCGAGATCTTTCGCCGGGTCAAGTCCCTCTTCACCACTAAGAAGGATTTTTCCTCTGAGTGGACGTGGGGAATTGAACACTATTGCCGAGATAGGCTTCCTCCTGTGGTAAGTCTCGTGCCTCCAATTTTCTCCGAATTAAATCATATGCCGGTTTTTGTTGTATGTTTAACCCTGCTGTCCTTTCCTTCCCTTAGCAATTGAAGGGGATATGCCCGAGAGGCAATAATAAAGTGGTTATTATCTTATTCCATGTTTATGATAAATGTTTATTTTACATGCTAGAATTGTATTGATTCGGAAACATCAATACATGTGTGTTTAATAAACAAAAAGGGTTCCTAGTCATGCCTCTCTTATAGACTAGCTTGTTGATTAACAAGATGATCAAGGTTTCCTTATCATGGACATTGGATGTTGTTTATAACAAGGTCACACCATTGGTGGAATGATGTGATGAACATTCATCCGAAGTATAGCATTACGATCAAGTCAGTATGTTTATATTGCTATAACATCATACGAAGTAATCTTTATCCTTAGACCATGAGATCATGTTAATTGCTAACACCGGAAGAGTATCTTGATAACATCAAACGTCACACCGTAACAGGGTGACTATAAAGATGGGTTCAGTACTGCGAAGGTGTTATGTTGAGGCTCATGGATCAAGAGTGGAATTTGTCAATCCAGATGACGGATAGATATTCTCTGGGCCCTCTCGGTGATATCACATTGAAATAGCTTGCAAGCAAGTGATGTGATCACTAGAATGTTATATCACGGGAACGAGAAAAGAGTGCATGTCGGTAACGAGATCAAACTAGGTATGGAGATACCAATGATCAAATCTCGGACATGTAATATATCGCGGGACAAAGGGATTTAGTTACTAGCGTTAAAGGTTCTCACGATCACAGAAGTCATCGTTGAATGTGTAGGAGTCAGTATGGATCTCCAGGTCCCGCAGCTGATTATTGATCAAAGAGGGGTCTCGATCATGTCTGCATTATTCGCGAACCGTAGGGTGACAAACTTAAGGGATACCGACACCATTTGGAGAAAATATGTTTCAGATAAAGATTTAAGAAAGCGCTGGAATTATTTCAATAGACACCGAAACTGTTTCTGGTGAAATTGCTGAAATTGGTTCTGCATGTAATATTGAAATGCTACAGGGGGTTTTATGTGAATGTTTGTTAATTAAAGTAATTAACAAAATTCTGAATAAAAATAATAAAAGAGTTTTATTAAATGAGAGAGCATTAAATTTGTAGAAATTTAATGCATTTAAAGTGGAGACTTTAAAAGAGAATGTGATGGGGAAAATTTATGTGGAGGGAGTTACCACCACATGAATGAGAAGGTGAGGGGTCACCCCTTGGGGCGCCGGCCATGGGGAGGGGTACCCTCCCCTCCTCCTATAAAAGGCCCCCCTCTCACACCTTCATACACACACCTCCTTATGAAGGATCTCTCTCTCTCCCTCTAGTATTATTCCCCCATGGTCTCGGATTAGCGAGATACATGTTCCCGGTGGCTTTATCTAGAAAGGAGTTGCTTGCTGCTTTGCTTTGGGAGCGAGGGAGGTTGTCCGCTGCAGGGACGTGTGTGCGATCACGGATGCACCTGCTGCGGTGCTTTGGACTTGGTGATGCTGGAGCTGGATCGATGGACGTCTGGGAGCGGACCTGCTGGACTTCATCACGATCTTGAGATCGGCAAGTGTACGACTACATCAACCACGAGTTCCTACTCGTTAACAAAGCTCGTTGTCTACGAGGGTAAGTTCTCGTTGGATGTATGTCCACCCGTTGCTTTGTACCTAGTAGATAAATCTTGGTGTGTAATTCACACCGTAGGAAAAAATTTGTTTTCTATGCTGCGGACCCAACAGTGGTATCAGAGCCTGATCTATGCATAGGTGCTTTGCACGGGTAGTACACATATGTTTATATGTGGGCGATGATGATCATGTTATTGCATCTTCTATGTATTTTGGATATTGGTGGCATAGTGGGATGAAGCGGCTCGGACCAACCTTACATGTCATCGTACATGAGACCGGTTCCACGACTGACATGCAACTAGTTTTGCATAAGGTGCTGGCGGGTGTCTGTCTCTCCTACTATATTCAATATCTGATTTACAACGAGTTGCTAATAATTTGGTTATCCTCGTTGTGGTTCATGTTCGTAGGTAAGAATGGTTCTATCTCCGAAGGCCCTAAGCCACGTAAAACTTGCAATTGATAAATTAGAGGCGTCTAGTTTAGATCGTTGCTGGGCTAGTGTCTTGATATGGTATTGTTGTAAGTAGATGTATGAAAGATACTCTTACAACATATTCAACGTGTAAGTTCCATAGACCTTGGCCTTACACACAAGGAATGATAGAGATCATACCACGATGCAAATGATAGAGATCAAATGCATGGACCATATCATCTCACTTTACACATTAGATGTTAGCATCTTATACTGCTAGTTTGGCGCTTTCTATAGCATTGTAAGATGATCCCTCATTTAAATATCAAGATAAAATGTGTTCTTCCTTAAGTATGCACCATTCTATGGATCGTGTTTTCGAGACATCACGTGATGATCGGGTGTTCTCAACTCTACGCTTTCATGCACGGTTGTATGCAGCTTTTACGGGTGTTTTACACCTTGCCAATACTAAGGTTCTTACTTGGCGAGCCTAGCATGTACAGACATGGCCTTGGAACACGGACCGAAAGGTTAAGCATGAGTCATATAGTTGATGTGATGACCATATTGATGCTCTCCTTTGAAGCTACACCGACTCACGTGATGATCGGACTTGGTGTAGTGGATTTGGTTCATGTAATCACCAAAAAGGCACGACGGATGTTGTTTTTGAGTAGGAGTTCATTTCTAATTTGGATTAGTCGAACTCAATTTGTCATAAACTAAATCGAAGTGAATTTGCATAGTTTGTTGTAGTCATTGGCATTCGTTTTCTACCTTATGCTTAGTTTTTATTTGAGATAATAGAACTATAGAATTCTGGATATTTACTTTACGAACTGGTATCGTATTGTTTTGAATGTCAATTTAAAGTTTATAAGTCCTATTGCAAACTTTCAGCAAACTCTATTTACTCCATGAAGTTTAATAAGTAGTATTAAATCAAGAGTAAGAATTCCAATGTTAGTATCTAAAGTATCATGTTTGCCTCCATGATTATTGATATTCAAAAAGTTGTTTTAATATCAAGATTATATTGGAGCTGAAAATTGTTTTAGAAACCATCATGTGTGAAAGATATTGTGATATCTGAAACAAAGTTTTTGGTTGCATTATGATAGAGTGTAATTTAGCAAAATACATGTTCTCATATTGTATGCGAATTTGTGAAGGATGGAGATGCTAGGCATCCAAATCTCCCAAAAAGTTTCGGGAACTAAAATTATACTCGTCATTCTTCCTTATAGGCTATAGTAGCTTGATCATGAAAGTTGTCATGATAAGGATGAATAGAAGATGTAAGTAAAATGTTTACTACACTAATAGATTACTAAAGAATGGATTTTTGAAAGAACACCAAACATTTGATGATGGTGATCCACTTCAAAGTGCAAGTCCAAAGGTATTAGTATTTGACTATATACGCTTTGTACCATGTGTCATGTTGATGACACCACTATTGATGTTGATAGATTCTTTAAAAAGAAAAGGAATTGCTGAAAGAGAATCTATAAATATTTGGCAGAAAATAAAAGGTTGGAGATGTCCAACTTAGGTATATAGAAGATATACATGTTATGGCTATATTCCTTGCTTGTTAAACAATGTGGTTCTTAGGTATTGGATACCGGTATTGGATATCGAATTGGTTGGTATGAAGTGTCATACAGGACAATGCAATTCATGAACTACAATGGCCTAAGTAACTAGCAAGAGAATGAGTGATGATGTTCATCTAAAACAAATAAAGTGTTATTGTGTTTTTCGTTGTCATCAAACCAAGCCTTCAAGATTTGTTTAATAATTGTTATTTTGTTCTGGTATTATGAGAGCAATGGTTGTTCAAATAATTACCGTATTCCATAAAGGATGGATGAACTTTTACAAGTCTAGTTGGAGAAATCACATCCATAAACACTATTGCTAAAATGTCGCAAAACAAATGATTGAAAGATCACTTATGAAGTGACATCACTGTTTGAATTATATTTGAAAGAAAACATGAAGAAACTCCATGTTGATGGAATTTTGGAGTCCTTGATTTTGATCAATTGACGCATGTGAGACTTTCCTCGAGATAATTGAAACTCCGTTCATAGGCCAAAGAAACGGATGACTAGCTTATTGGAAATTGTGCATGCTGATGTGCATAAGTCCATTATGTGTAGCCATATGCGATGGATCTTTTTGCTTCATATGCTTTCTTCAAGAATTTGAGTGAATATATCTGTATATTTACTTAATAAGGAAGAAGTATGAAACATTTGAAAATTGTTCAAAGACTTTCAAGATGAAGTGGAAAATCATTGTAACAATAAAATAAAGAGTTTATGATTCGATCATAAAGGAAGATATTTGAGTTACATGTTTAGCAAAACACCTAAGACTTGAGGAATTGTTCCATGATTTGTGTTTCCCGATAAACCATAGGAGTATGGCATATTCGAGAGATAAAATCAAACCATGTTTGACATGATAAGATCAAGGGTGTCATTTATAAAACTGCCATTATGTTTTAAGGATCAAAGCTTTAGAAACTACCGCTTTTACACTGAAAAGAGCACCATCGTGATCCGTTGAAATGACACCATATAAGTTATGGTTTGGGATAAAACCTGAATTGTCTTTTCTTAAATTTTGGTATGCTATGCATAAGTAAAATGTTTACAACCAAAGTCGGATAAGCACGTCTTTGTAGGTTATCCCAAAGAATTTGTTGGGAATTTCTCCATAACACCAAGGACAAAAGAGTTTGTTACTTGGAACGTCAAGTTTCTTGAGAAGGAATTTTTCACGAAAAGTTAAGTGGGAGGACAATACAACTTTGATAAGGTTGTTGAACCTTAGCTATATGTGCTAATAAGTGGCGCCAAGAAAAGTGTCCATGGCGTCCACAATGCTCATGGCTCCCGTGATTACAAAGGTTGTGATCTCGGAGATTAGAGTTCCTAATGAACCGTGTGGGTCGGTAAGAATCAAATAGTAAGATTTGATAAGCAAGTCATTATTGTTTTTACAATGATGAACCGACTACATGCAAAGAAGCGATGATGGGCTCTGACTCCATAAAATGACTAGAAGTCATAGAATTCGTGATAGTATCCATACACGAGAAAACAAGTTTCTGAACTTGGAAGACCCTTCGGAAAGGCGTGAAGCCTATCGGTCGTGTTTGGATCTATAAAGAAATAAGACATGGATGTTTAACATCTATGAAATGGTCGACATGTCGGAAAGAAGTTTACGACAATGTTCAAGGAGTTGACTATGACAAGATTTGATCTTTCATAGCGATATATAGTCTTGACGGATTAATGTAGCAACCACTACATATAATTTGGTATATGGTAGTTGAATAAACAAAACAAGGTTCTTCTAATAGAACGGTAACCTAGGACATGTACATGACATGGTTCGAAGGGTTTTGTTAATTCAAAGGGTGCTAAAAGGGCATGTAAACTTCAATAGTTGCAGTAAGCATAGTGGAGTTGGAATCTTCACCATGATGAAACTGTTAAAAGAGTTTAAATTCATCGGATATGATGAAGATGCTTGCATTTGCAAGAAATTAAGTGGGAGCGCTGAGACATATTTCTACATTATGTAGAGGACATATTGTTGATTAGAAATGATGTATCTTGTATTGACACAAGTTAAGAATTTCATTAAAATAAGATTTAGATGAAAGACTTGGGCAAACCCGGAATATTAGGCATCAATATCTATATGGATAAATTAAGGTGCTAATATGGTTGTGCCAGACATACATATATGAGATATTGAAAGGGTTCAATATGGAAACAACAAGAAAGGTTCTTGCTGCATGGAAAGAATTGTATTCAGATTCAAGTGTTTCAACACTTGGTGAGTAAAATCACATGAAGATTCTGATCGATTATACCATGATATGTATATATCTAGAATGTCCTATGCTCTAAATGTTATGAGCATATACCAGAATGATTCATAAGATGATCATTGGACAATAGTAAAGATATTCTTATGAGCTTTGGAAGAACTAAGAATATATCATGTATAAGTGACAAATAGTTAAAAGTAGTTCATTGTAAAGTGTTACATTGATACTAGTTTTGTCACAAGATACAAATTAAATTTATCTCAATTTAGACTATGGGTGGCACAATATAATGGAAAGGATGTTCCATGATGGATTTGGATGAGTTCCAAAGTTGAGATATTGTGACGGATACTACAACAAAAGGCTAAGTATATATATCGCTATAGTAGCAGCATAGGAGGGCATTTGTGTTAAGTAGTTTGTTATCAAACTAGGTGTGGTTCAAAGTGGGCTAATACTATGAAGATATATTGTGTGATAATAATATCAACATATTTTGAGCCGAACAAACTAAAGGTCTCACCAAAGGACCAAATTTATACAATGCCATCTCATTTGAGAATGAGTGATGCGTAGAGACGCAAAGACATGCAAATACACACGGATCTGAAACTTTCACATCCGGAGATTATGTTAACCACTAGCAATAGCGTATATGCAACACCAGAAAGCCATAGGTGTTCAATGCGCAAAGTTTTTCAAACTAGATTATTGACTCTAGTGCAAGTGGGAGACTGAAGGGAATATGCCCGAGAGGCAATAATAAAGTGGTTATTATCTTATTCCATGTTTATGATAAATGTTTATTTTACATGCTAGAATTGTATTGATTTGGAAACATCAATACATGTGTGTTTAATAAACAAAAAGGGTTCCTAGTCATGCCTCTCTTATAGACTAGCTTGTTGATTAACAAGATGATCAAGGTTTCCTTATCATGGACATTGGATGTTGTTTATAACAAGGTCACACCATTGGTGGAATGATGTGATGAACATTCATCCGAAGTATAGCATTACGATCAAGTCAGTATGTTTATATTGCTATAACATCATACGAAGTAATCTTTATCCTTAGACCATGAGATCATGTTAATTGCTAACACCGGAAGAGTATCTTGATAACATCAAACGTCACACCGTAAGGTGACTATAAAGATGGGTTCGATCTTTGAAGGTGTTATGTTGAGGCTCATGGATCAAGAGTGGAATTTGTCAATCCAGATGACGGATAGATATTCTGTGGGCCCTCTCGGTGATATCACATTGAAATAGCTTGCAAGCAAGTGATGTGATCACTAGAATGTTATATCACGGGAACGAGAAAAGAGTGCATGTCGGTAACGAGATCAAACTAGGTATGGAGATACCAATGATCGAATCTCGGACATGTAATATATCACAGGACAAAGGGATTTAGTTACTAGTGTTAAAGGTTCTCATGATCACAGAAGTCATCGTTGAATGTGTAGGAGTCAGTATGGATCTCCAGGTCCATGACTAATTATTGATCGAGAGGGGTCTCGATCATGTCGCATTATTCGCGAACCGTAGGGTGACAAACTTAAGGGATACCGACACCATTTGGAGAAAATATGTTTGATAAAGATTTAAGAAAGCGCTGGAATTATTTCAATAGACAAGAAAGCTTTCGTGAAATTGCTGAAATTGGTTCTGCATGTAATATTGAAATGCTCTGAGGGGTTTTATGTGAATGTTTGTTAATTAAAGTAATTAACAAAATTCTGAATAAAAATAATAAAAGAGTTTTATTAAATGAGAGAGCATTAAATTTGGAGAAATTTAATGCATTTAAAGTGGAGACTTTAAAAGAGAATGTGATGGGGAAAATTTATGTGGAGGGAGTTACCACCACATGAATGAGAAGGTGAGGGGTCACCCCTTGGGGCTGCCATGGGAGGGGTACCCTCCCCTCCTCCTATAAAAGGCCCCCCTCTCACACCTTCATACACACACCTCCTTGTGAAGGATCTCTCTCTCTCCCTCTAGTATTATTCCCCCATGGTCTCGGATTAGCGAGATACATGTTCCCGGTGGCTTTATCTAGAAAGGAGTTGCTGCTTCCGCTGCTTTGCTGGAGCGAGGGACGGAGGTTGTCGGGGTACCGGACGTGTGTGCGATCACGGATGCCGCTGCTGCGGTGCTGGACTTGTGATGCTGGAGCTGGATCGATGGACGTCTGAGCCGGACCTGCTGGACTTCATCACGATCTTGAGATCGGCAAGTGTACGACTACATCAACCACGAGTTCCTACTCGTTAACAAAGCTCGTTGTCTACGAGGGTAAGTTCTCGTTGGATGTATGTCCACCCGTTGCTTTGTACCTAGTAGATAGATCTTGGCGTGTAGTTCACACCGTATGAATTTTTTTGTTTTCTATGGTGCGGACCCAACATCAATTCCTTTAGCAAACTATTGAGGATGGCACCAAGCCTTCTCTCAAATGGGCGCCTGACCAGGATACCTCGGACGAGGAGGAACCGGATCAGGAGATGTTCCTTCCGATGGCAGCGACGATCAAGCGACTCCACGGTAAACTCTCTTCCATTAGAGATTGGCCCGATGATGAAGATGACTCGGATGTTGAGGTGATGGAAGCATTTGACGCTATCCCCCTTTCTTATGCTTTTCCGGCATCAGCTAACCCCGGTGGCCAGATCCATGAAGACCCTCCCCTTGCCGTGGGTGATCATGTCCCGGTCGCGCCGAAGAAGAAAAGGGGAGCCGCATCTTCTTCGTCTTCCGGACCTTCCCAGCCAGCCAAGAGGCAAAAGAAGTCCGCGGACAAAGCTGCCACCAAGGCCACGACTAAGGCTGTGGCCCGGAGAGCTCGCAAGCCGAAGGAGCCCCTGACTTCGGATGAGTAAGTCGTTTCTCCCTTTGCTTATTCACTTGCCCTTCCTTTATAGTTTCTCATCATGCATTATTTGATTCAGCAGGGCCACGGTGGAGGTCCCACAGAGTGGATCTGGCATTGCCTCGCCACTCCGGCATAGCCCTTCTCCCTCCCCCCGTGGCGACGATTCACGCCCGCTGAGCCCCATTCCGGAGGGTTCAGCGGCTGCTCCGGGTTCCAGCCCACCTCGTCAAGAGGAGAGTAACCTCGGAGCGGGGGAGTCTAGCTCTGCCGAGGCTGCAACAACCACAACTTCGGCTCCACCGCAACCAGCTATCACCAAGGTTCCTTCAGCACCTCCGCCGAAGAAGAAAACAGCACCAGCACCAACTCCAGCCCCAGCAGCAACATCAAAAGCAACAGCAGCAGCATCAAGCCCCTCCGCCTCGTCCGAGTCTTCCAAGGCTCGGCGAGAAGACACTAGCAGCACCAAGGCTAGTGCCAAGGTAGCTCCCAAGGGCAAATCTGCTGCAACAACTTCCACTTCTCAGCAGCAACCTAAGGGCAAGAAGGTTCCTGATGCCACCAGGGCAGCGTCCATCGAGGCTAGATATCACACACTTGCGTCCATGCTTTCAAAAAAGACTCCATCTCCGAAGGACGCCCCTGCCGAGCCAGCTGATGCACAACTTGTTTTGCACACCAGCCTCGCCCTTGCCTAGGTTGAGAGGAGAGAAGCTCATGCTAAGGGTCTAGTTGCCCCCCATATGCTCAGCGGTGAACGATACCCTCCGACCTTGATCGAGTTTGTGAATAACTGGAACAAGGCGGAGTTCATCCACAACGACGATCTCCCGGAGAAGTTCGGTCCCGCCGAATTTGCTGTGCAGATGAATACTACTACCAAGGCAATTAACCTTGCGGTTCGGATGATGGAGGTACGTTTCTTCGTCTTTTCCTTAACATGTTGTAGATATTAGTGATATAACCATTAGTCCCCGAGCCTCCAGGGGAGTAACTCGTTACTCGGTCGGATGCTCCTTAGAAAACTAATGTAGCTCCTTGATAACTTCGAACATGCACATACTTAGAGCCGGGTTAAGTTCCACTTGGCCCGGATCTTGTACACTTCGAATATGCACACACCTAGAGCCGGGTTAAGTTCCACTTGGCCCGGATCTTGTACACTTCGAATATGCACACACTTAGAGTCGGGTTAAGTTCTACTTGGCCCGGATCTTGTACACTTCGAATATGCACACACCTAGAGCCGGGTTAAGTTCCACTTGGCCCGGATCTTGTACACTTTGAATATGCACACACCTAGAGCCTGGTTAAGTTCCACTTGGCCCGGATCTTGTACACTTCGAATATGCACACACCTAGAACCGGGTAAAGTTCCACTTGGCCCGGATCTTGTACACTTCGAATATGCACACACCTAGAGCCGGGTTAAGTTCCACTTGGCCCGGATTTTGTACACTTCGAATATGCACAAGACTAAGTTATATTTTTGTACTCTTTTCAAGTGACCACCAACCGCCGAAGCGCTGAGTTTCAGCGTCTCCTGGACACTCACAAGATGTTGCGCGCCAAACATACTGTGCTTATCGCTGAACACGATAAAAGGGGTAAGTTTCTTCCTTGGCATTTTTGTTGTTTCTTCCTCCTTTTCCGCCGAACTAATCCATCATTCGGATTTCGCAGCTGAGATGGAAGCTGAGAATACCATCATGAGGAAGAACCTGGACCAGAGCAAGGGTAAGTCGTTTGGGCTCAACTTTGCTATGCTCTCTATCTCCTTTTCTCCTTGGCTCGGCAAACATTCATACCTCGGCTTTGCCGGGTCACCGAACTATTTCAGCATCTCTTGAAGATAATGTGCCCGTGCCTGACCTGATGCTGCATTTTCTCGAACAAGCAGGGCAGCATTAGGCCGAGCTCAAAAAGAAAGGCGATGAGCTTGCCCTCCTTTGAGCCAAAGATGATGAGATTGCCAAGCTCAAGGTAGATATCAAGAAGCTGAAAGCACAGCATCAAACTGAACATCAAAAGGCTGGCCAGGACTTTACTGAAGAGCGCGAGCGCCTCAACCTCCAGATCGCCAAGGATCAAGAACTGCTTAAGGAGGCCGACTCTAAACTTGAGTCGGCGAACGCTGAGCTTGTTCAACTCCGGGAGAGGCGTGACAAGTGCACCAAGGAGCTAACCCGAATCCACAGCCATATTGCCGGTAAGCTCTTTTCCTTCAACAGACACTGACCTTTCCGGGTTTTGCTCCATTTACTTACTCCACCTGTCTTATTTTTTGAGGCAAATTCCTAGAGAGCGAAGTCGTCGCATCCAAAGTTGTTGCCAAGTTCCGCCAGAAGAGGGGTACCCCAATTGTCCCTGGTGCTGGAGAAATTCCATATGACCTAGAGGACTTGCTAGTCAGTTTGTCCTCTCGGGTCGAACTTGTGAGGAACTATGGCAAGGACATCTTGGACGTAGTAGTCCGGATCTTCAAGGCCTTTTGGACTGAGGAAGATACTCCGGAGAGTATGCCTGTTCTTTTTGCCAGGCTTATGGAATGCGAGACTCAGCTCGATCTCTGGAGAGAATCTGCCGGACGCGCCGGGGCTGAGATCGTTCTCCACAACGTACTTACGTGGTATGCGAAGATTGACCTCAATCTCCTTGCGCGTATGCACACTAGATCAAAGTGGTCTACTGACCCGGATTGGGTAGCTCGGGGCAAGGCTTGCGCTCACAGCTTCATCCAATACGCCCCCATTCATCAATGGAACGAGGGACCGAGGTTCCTGGATGCCGTCGATGATGAAAACGTTGAAAATGCTGAAGATGAGTCGGATGAGGACGAAGAAGACGAAGTCTCGGACATCGAGGAAGACGCAGATGATTCTGAAGCTGAGGCCGAGGCTGCCTTGCTGGCGCCGAATTACCTCCTCCTGCTGCTCCTTGATAAACACTTTAAATTTCATCAGATCCCCAGTATGCCGGGTGGAATTGTATCCAGTACACAAGTGATATTTTGCTACTAAGTTTTTATGCCGGATTAACTTGGGCGTAGTCCCCGAGTTTCATTTTCTTGTTCTTCCAATCTTCTGGCTCGGCTCGTGTCTACCTTGATTCGGTTTTATGACTTACGAGTCCGAGCTTCAAAAATTTTCTTAACAATACTTGGAAACTTTAGGATTAGCTCAAAATAACTCAGCATAATAAATTGAAAGTAAACATAAGGTTCGTTCGAAAAACAAACGTCGGCTCGATTAAGTTCTTTTCCTTAGCCGTTTTTCATGTGCTACGCAATTCCAAACTTGTTCTCTTGCTTGCCATGAAGCCAAATCTTGTTGGACAGTAGCAAGTCAAAGAGTTGGGTTTTTGGTGCTCACACACTACTAATCCGGGTTAAGTAGAAAAACTTACGCCAGCCGACATATAAATGAGAAATACAAAAGACAACAAACATTATTAAGGCAGTCCCTGAGTTACTGCTCGAGGTGCCAACATTTCATTGATAAGCTCATTGTCGGCATACACACCGACATATGAGAGACTCGGATACATACACTTCTCTGCTAAGTGTAGAAAGGACGAAGTAGGGCTACATTCCATGGATGCTTAGATTCCTCGCCGGACCTATCCGCCTTGTTCTTTTCCTATGGCTTTGCATCGATAAGATAATAAGAATCATTGTGCAATGCTTTGCTCACAATGAATGGCCCTTCCCATGGGGGGGATAACTTATGCATGCCAGCAGTACGTTGTACCAACCGGAGTACCAGATCACCTTCCCGAAAGACTCGGGGGTTTACTTTCCGGCTATGATAGCGTCGGAGATTTTGCTGATATATGGCGGATCTGGACAATGCCAATTCTCTCGCTTCTTCTAGCAGATCGACATCATTTTGCCGGGCTTCTTGCACTTCGGCTTCTGTGTATTGGGTGACCCTAGGCGAGTCATGCTCTATGTCGGCTGGTAATACAGCTTCTGCCCCATATACCAGAAAGAATGGTGTATAGCCTGTTGATTGATTCGGAGTTGTTCTTAAACTCCACAGTACCGCTGGTAGTTCTTCTATCTAGCACCCCGCTGATCTTTGCAGCGGCTCAATGAGCCGGGGTTTTATCCTGGATAATACTAATCCATTGGATATTTCCACTTGTCCGTTTGATGCGGGGTGGGCTACTGAGCCAACCTCCAGCCGGATCTTCTTATCTCGGCAGAATCGTGCAAATGCTCCTTCAGCAAAATTTGTGCCATTATCAGTTATGATACTGTCAGGATAACCGTATCTCAAGATAATGTCTTTGAGAAATGCCACGGCCGTAGCTCCATCACATTTTCTTATTGGCTTTACTTCAATCCACTTTGTAAACTTATCCACCATGACCAAAATGTGAGTCAAATTTTCCCTTGCTGGTTTGAAGGGGCCAACCATGTCCAAACACCATACGGCAAATGGCCAAGTGATTGGTATGGTCTTGAGTTCCGACATTGGCATATGTGTCTTGGTTGCGTACCTCTGACAACCATTGCATTTTCTTACGAAATCCTCTGCTTGTTCTAAGGCACTTGGGTAGTAGAGTCCATGCCGGAAAGCTTTGCTACCAAGGCTCTGGACGAGGCATGATGCCCACATTCCCCTTGATGTATATCTCGGAGGATGCCAAGCCCTTCTTTCGGGTCAACACATTGCTGGAGGACATTAGTCACACTCCTTTTGTATAGCTCGAAATTGATGATCGTGTATGCTTTTGCTCTCCTCTGAGTTTGCCTAGACAACACCTCCTCAACGGGTAAGGTTCCATCTTTCAGGAATTGGAATATGGGTAGTGCCCAAGCTGGTATTGCTCGTACAGGGAACACATCTTCATCAATTTCCATCTGATCCACCAGCATAACCTCAACTGGATCAAGCTGAGCAGTCCCCGGGTTCTGCGAAGCAGTCTCCAGGTTTCCGAGGCAGTCCCCGGGTTTCGCGCACCATCTCCCATGTCAATGTCCATGGGTGGAGCTCCAGACTCCGGATCCTCCGGGACGTAGATTGAATCGGTTTCTGGGGACGGTCTGATAGATGGTTTTCTGAGGTGTTCTAATGCTACACCCAGTGGAATTGCTTGTCGGGTTGATCCGAGCTTCGACAATACGTCGGCAGCCTCATTTTCCACCCGGGGTACATGGCGAAATTCGCATCCCTCAAAGTAACCAGATATTTTCTGCACATGGAATCTGTATAATGCCATGTTTGGATCAAGAGCGTCCCACAGCCCCGACACTTGTTGAACTACCAAATCCGAGTCGCCAAAGCATTGGATCCGACGTATCCCAATTTCTTTTGCCACTTTGAGCCCATGCACAAGTGCTTCATATTCAGCGACATTGTTTGACGCTGCGAAATGGATCTGTAGCACATACTTCAACTGGTCATTCTTTGGCGAGGTAAGCACAACTCCGACGCCTAACCTGGTTTTATGTTTTTGACCCGTCAAAGTGCATTCTCCAGTAGTTTGGATCTAGTAGCGGTGGTTCATATTGTACCTCGGCCCAGTCCACAAAAAAGTCGGCCACAGCCTGAGACTTGATTGCTTCTCTTCTGTCATATTGTGGCGCATAGGGGGCTAGTTCAATTGCCCATTTCGCAATTCTGCCACATGCATCCTTGTTACTCATTATCTCGGATATGGGAGCTTCACATATTACTTTGATGGGGTGCTCCTCAAAATAATGCTTTAGCTTCTTTGCCGACATGTACACACCATACGCCACTTTCTGATAGTGCGGATAATTTTTCTTTGAGGCTGATAATACCTCGCTCAGATAATACACCGGCCTTTGCACCGACTTACCCTCCTCGTCGCGCTCTACCAGAATTACTGCACTTACAACTCGGTTGGTTGCGGCTATATAGAGCAACATTGGCTCCTTTGATAGTGGAGAGGCTAACACTGGTGCAGTGGCTAACATTTTCTTTAACTGAATAAAGGCTTCATTGGCCTGCGGCGTCCAAATGAACTTGTCCGACTTTTTCATGAGTTGATAGAGAGGCAACGCCTTTTCTCCCAACCGACATACAAACCGACTTAACGATGCCAGGCAACCAGTGAACTTATAGACATTGTTAAGACACTTCGGCAGTTCCATTCGCTCTGTGGCCCGGATTTTAGTTGGATTCACTTTGATACCTCGGCTGGAGACAAGGAATCTGAGTAATTTTCTAGCCGGGACACCGAAGGTACATTTTTCCGGGTTGAGCTTCATCCGGAACCTCCTTAGGTTCGCGAATGTCTGCCTGATATCGTCAAGGAGCGTTTTGCTTTCATTGGTCTTGATAACCACATCATCCACATACACTTGTACATTTTGACCAATCTGGTCGTGCAAACATTTTTGCATACATCTTTGGTACGTTGCCCCTGCATTTCGTAAACCAAATGGCATGGTGCGATAGCAGTAAGCCCCATATGGGGTGGTAAATGCAGTTTTTATTTGATCATCCGGATTCAGGGGTATCTGGTGGAAACCAGAGTATGAATCTATGAATGACAATAGTTCACACCCTGCAGTTGAATCTATGACCTGATCTATCCTTGGCAGTGGAAATGGATCTTTTGGACACGCCTTATTCAGGTTCGTGTAATCGATACACATACGTCAAACCACTGCCACATTCGGATCATCCTTCTTCTTCTCCACCAGCACCGGATTAGATAGCCAATCCGGGTAAAGAACTTCCATGATAAATCCTACTGCTAGTAACCGAGCTATCTCGTCTCCAATGACTTTTCTCCTATCTTCGGCGAAGCGGCGGAGAGGTTACTTCACCGGCCTTGCTCCGGGTCTCACGTTCAAAGAGTGCTCGGCCAACTCCCTCGGAACACCTTGCAAGTCCTGTGTGGACCAAGCAAAAATATCCCGATTCTCACGGAGGAAGTTGACGAGCTCGCTTTCCTATTCATCATTTAACTCGACACCAATTATTATGGTGCGCTTTGGGAACATATCATCAACAGGCACTTTCTTGGTATCCTTTGTGGCTTGGAACAAACAATACCATGCGGATTACTCAACGCCGGCATATATTGCTGCACGGACTGAGCCAACGCCGCCACCTCCTGTATCTTCCTTTTTTCTTGCACAATCACGAGTGACTCGGCTAGGTTAGACCCAGCTGACGCACACTCAATGGAACATCGGAAATCTCCAGCTATGGTAATTACTCCGTTTGGCCCGGGCATCTTCATTTTCAGATAACTGATGTGGCAGCTTGCCATGAACTTATTCAATGCTGGTCTTCCGAGTAACGCGTGATACACACTTTCCAAGTTCACCACTTCAAACTCCAAATTCTCAGTTCGGCAGTTATCTCTCGTGCCGAACAACACATCAAGCCGGACCTTGCCTATGGGCTCACAAGAAATTCCTGGCACAATGCCATGGAAAGTTGTCCTTGTAGCTTGGAGCATGTTCTCCGAGATACCCAACTTGCGCATTGTATCCGCATACATGATGTTAATGCTACTGCCATTATCTATCAGCACCTTGGAGAACCTCACATTGATGTTAGGCCCAATGAATGGCGGGTCCACCACTAGCGCATATGAACCAGGACTCGGCATAGGCTTGGGATGATCCTTGATGCTCCAGGTAATTTCCTGGTCTGACCAAGGCATATACCTCGTCATTGCTGGCATTACCGCATTCACCTCCATGTGTCGGCGCTACAAGCTCTTTCTATCTATTTCCTCAATGGTAAACACACAGTAACTCTGATGATGCTCTCTGTACTCATTCCTCCCCTCATTTCCAGGGTACCTCTGATCTAGCTGATGCTGGTCTTCCACTTGATGCACTGCATCCCTTATCTCATGGTTATCATACCTCGGCGGAGGGGGAGGCAACATTAGCTGTTGCGTGTTCGCTCCGGAGAGCAATTGCTGTCGGGGTAACTCCTGCCGAGGTTGATCGTTCCAAGGTGCCTGAGCATTCCCCGAACCACCTTGTTCTATTTTGCACATCCACTCACACTGCCTTGTTGTATGACCCGCTGGGTTACTCGGATTTGGCATGTGAAATTTACACGGTTGATCCAGCATCGACTCATAAGTATACCTCAGACGGTCCTTCTTTTCCTGCCACTGTTTCTTCTGCTCTGGCATCCAAGTTTTCTTGCCATCATTTCTCGGTGTCCATTGTTGGCCTCCAGTTTTCTGACGTTGATTTCCCCCTGCTCTGGGTTGATCTTGATTCACAGCAGCAACTTGTTGTGAACTGTACCGGTAATCCGGTTTGTCATCTCTTCTTTTACCCCGGTAGTCATTCCTCCGGGATGACCCGGATCCATCTCTCTGGAAGCACTCCTCATTTGACTCGTTTGACACGAGCCTAGGTTGAGTCGGATCACCCAAAGCATATGAATCATCAATCCGGATTGTCTCTGCCAACGTAGTTGGCATATCCCTTTGCAATCTTTGCCACAACATGCTTGCATATCTGCATCCTTGCGCAAACCATGCTATGGCCTGTGACTCAATCACACCCTCACATGAGTTTCGCACGGTACACCACCAGGTCAAGAACTCCCGGTCCATTTCATTCAGTCTCTGCTTGCACATTGCTAGGGTCTGTGGCCTATTCGGCCTCTGATACGTATTGAGAAATTGCTGATGAACATTTCCTCAAAATCAATCTAGAAGTTAATACTTCCAGGTGGAAAATTGTTTAGCCATACCCTTGCTGGCCCCTCCAACATCTGGGGTATGTATCTCACAGCCCATCTCAAGTTGTCTGTAGCAATTTTCACAGTTGTAGCATAGTTAATCAACCAATCCTCCGGCTTTGTGCTGCCATCGTATGTCTTAGTGCCTCTAGGTAGCTGGAAGTTAGGTACCGGAGGTTCCTTCATGATCCGGGGTCCAAAACACGCAGGACCCGGGGGACCTTGACATTCAATCTGTTCCGACCTATACAGCCGATCCAGTTTTAATCTGGCATCATCAGGCATCAAATCCCTGCTTCCCAATCTTGACCCTATCACATGATAGTCCCGCCTTGGGTATCCCGCGTTCATCATTTCCAAGTCACCATCATTATATCGGTCCTGCTCTCGCGGAGCACCTCTTTGTTGCATACCTCGGCCGACACTTTGCTCTTGCCTTGGTATATTCCGCTGCTACGGTTGTCCTGCTCCTGCTGAGTTTCGCTGTTCGGCATTGCCATTTACAGCATTACCTTGACCGGCATTGCCTTGGTCGCGGTTACCTCGACCAGCTTCACCTTTGCTTACACTTCGTCGATCGTCATTTCTCTGTACCTCTTTTCCTTTCCCTGCCCTTGCCGGGTCATACGGGACTATCTGTTTGTTCCTCCTGGTCAAGGTTACCACTTCTTCTCTCCTAGGACCGCCATGAGGAGACGATGCAGCTCCAGCGGATTTCTCCGGGTTACCCATCGCCGAATGAACAATCTTGGAGGCCCCAGCTCTCTCCGGGTTAGCCCTGAGCAATTCCTCATTTTGCCTGTTCACGATCCGAACCAACTCATTGACCCTATCCTGCTGTCTCTGACGAGCTTCACCCGTTAGCCCCTCTAACTCGGACGCAGATGCATCTGCTGCTTTGAGGTTTTTCGCCGGGGTACTATACTTTGGTAGCCCCACGGATAAACAGTTCTATGACTCCTCAATCCTAGTATCTCCCTCTTTGTTCATTTCACTCATGAGATTTCTCCCCTTCACTTTTACAGCATCTACCTTATTTGCCTTTGCATACTCATGCAGTGTCATGTTCAACGACTGCTGAGCCGCGGCTATCTTTTTTGCTCCCTCGAGTATTTTTTGCCTAGTTTCCTCTAGCTCGGCATGTGCCTGAGCTGGATCTACCACTGCTGCTACTGGGTTTGCCAAGCTATCCATCGCTTGCTGCAACACATTCTCTGGCCTCTCTAGTGGAGGACCTCTACTTTTCCTCGGTGCCTTAGGCGTTACCTCCGGACCTGGTGCCGGATCCTTGCTTGCGTCAGCGCTAGGCACAGTCATCATCACCTCAGCACGGTCCGAGGAGCGAGTGATACGTGCCCCGTGAACCACACTAAGGGGTGGGTCGCCTCCTTCAACGATGTGTCGCGGATGAACGCACGACACATCGACAGCAACGTAGACCTTGTGCGCCCCGAGCTTGATGAAGAGGCTGTTGCACGGAAGAGGGCGCTTGCTGAAGCAGCCAGCGTTGTCACTGACAAAGTCCAGCGCTCCAAAGCGCTGAACAAGCCCGGATACGATGCGTTCGCCGGTGCCGATGAGGTTTCCCATCCGGATCTTGACCCCTGCTAGTGCCGCTAGCCCCACGGTTGGCGCCAACTGTCGTGGTGGTGTCACAGTAGATGCCATGGATAGGCTAAAGGTGGGGACTAAATGCACTAGGGGAATCCAGGGAGGGATAGTGTGGTGATTCCACACACAGAAGCTTTGTATTTGATTCACTTCCACAGATTACAAGTGCTCCTTGAGCTGTATTAGAGAGAGGAGGAAGAAAGAGCTCTCTTACTCTCGCCACTAGCTAGCCCTCAGGAACCAAGTAAAATCTAACCAACTAGAGATCAACCCCGTAAAACTCCACCCTTTCTACAGAGGCCCTAACCCTCCTTATATAGGGGTGGCTAGGTCTCCAATTAGGGCTTACGTGGAGGCATATTCCAGGGAATATGCCTCCTCCCAAAATAGTAAGCCGACTAGGTCACTTTTCCCCCGCGTCATCCATGCAGAGGCTACGTGATCCTCTGCGGTGCCCGCGTCAGCCGACATTGGCATCGTCACCTTTGTCGGCCACGCCTCGGTGGTCCTGCCTCTGTCCGCTTCGCTCACACTCTGCGTACAGTGGTCACCTTTGACCAGCGAGATACCTTCCTTCTCCTACAAGCTTGATATGACCCGGATCGTACATAGTTGATCCGGCCACACCTGTTCCTGCACACAAGTTAGATTCATCTCACCGACTTACGATATAAGTCGGTTGAGACCCAGTTAGGTGGACATCCCCTGGTCCGGGTTACTCCGTGATTCGGCCTGCCTTGAGGTGACTCGGCCAGCATTTGCTTTGACCTTGCCGTACCTCGGCTAACTCGGCCTTTATACCCCGGCGTGAACCTACCCGGGGGTATCCCCCCAACAGCCACGATCCATGGAGTTTATCTCCTTCTTATCCATTTGGAGCGTGGGCTAGGGTTTCCCACCTCCATCTTGTTGAGGCAGTTTCTTCATTACTACCAGATCAAAACCTCCGATCTAGGGCCACATAGAATTGAGAAGTTAGCAGTCTTTGTCACTTTCTACGAGAGCTACCTGGGCTACCACCCATACTTCCCGCTCTGGCTCAAGCTGTTCCACGGCCGAGCCAGCTGCGAGGGTAAATGCGGACCCTTGCTTGCGGCGGGCGGCGTTACCTTCCAGGTGAAGCCCCACGCCAGCTTCTACAAGCTTATGTTGCCCAAGAAAGCAGCTAGCAAGTGGAAGAAGTATTGGTTATACACCAAGGAATCTTCCCCGGCCGAGGAGGTGGCGATCCTGGCATACACTACATAGTGGAGCAATCTACGGCGGTTGTTAGTGAAGAAGCTTCCCAAGGCCTAGAGGGCGGTCATCACTGAGATGTGCACCTGGATGACCGATCTTGAGAAAGAGGGCTTAAAGACGATCAACCTCTTCAACTACTGGCTCGGGCGGTGACTAGTGTCGCTCGCCACTAGAGCCCACTGGATGTACGATTATACTGGGTGATCCGTCCCCTCTAGGTCAAGCCAAGATTTTTGGGTCGCGGAAGATTACTCTGCGGCCTTGAAGAAGATCACGGAGGCGACCTTCACCGACATCCAACAAGGGCTTAGTCCGTATAAGACGAACGGCAGGCTGGCCCCCCAGTAAGTGTTTTTATTTATTCGAAGTCATTTCCTTTTTCAATCTCATTTCTGAGTCATTTATCTGACCCACGCAACGTACTTTCTTGTAGAAGTTCGAGATCTTGGAGCACTGGTTGCCTCTGCTAGATGAGCAGATGCTGGAGGGGCTACTAAACGAGGATGTAGGAGACGCATCCAACGAAGAGGAGGAGTGTGAGACTCCCTCGGCGGGTTGGAAGATGCGCCATCAAAAGCGTCACGAAGATGAAGCCAGTCATAGCCTCGAAGAGGGGGACATCAACCCAAAGATCATCATGGAAGAAAGCTCCAAGTGAGCCCCGCCGCCATCCAAGCCCACGGCCGAGCCAAGGGATCCCCCGAAGCCGTGGCGACAAGCAAGCCTGACCGAGGTGGGCATAACGCGGCTAATTGGGCCCGTGCTGGAGAAACCCGTGCATGTTAGCACGGGACTATGAACCTTCCAAGTGTCCAAGTGAGTTCCTTTTGTTCTTTGCTTGTTTTATTTTGTTACTTGTCCTGGATTTTCTGAGTCGCTAATTGTCACGTGTTTGCAGGAGTGGCCCCAAGAAGATCAAGCATGCCATGGTGGTGAAGATCACAACGAGCCGTGCCAAGACCGGGGATGATCGTTCCAAGAAGAGGAAGGGGAGACCGCCGAGGCACCCTACACGGGTTCTAAGAAGAAGAACACTGATCCCGCCGAGGTCGACATGGCGACCGCGGAGAAGGGAGGCGTTGTAGACCCTCCAAATGGCGGCTTTCTCGAGGAGGAAGAGGAGGAGACTCTGAAGGTCGATCCACCACCAGAGGCGTCTTCACAGGTAGCTAGCACGTGGGAGGAGACGGCCACGACTTTGTCGCGGTTCATCACGAAGGCGTCGACTATGACTATTGATACTCAGTCACCAACCAAGGCTGAGGTCATCTTAGGATTAGGGTGATGCCTTCCGGGGACGCGATCGAGCTCCATCGCTTGCTGGACAAAATGCTCCAGGTATATCCAATCCACGAGGGTCTAGTCGCTAAATTTTAGTGACTGGACACTCTAAAACCTTAATTCCCCCAGTCCCCGTTGCTAGGAAATGGCGAGTCTAGTCTTTGAAAATTGTCGCTGGTGTGAACCTATTTTTTTGTGTGGTTGCAGCACGAGTCAGCTGAACGGCAAGCTGTAATGGAGCGGATGGAGCAGGATCTAAAGGTAGCTAAGCATGCCAATCACCATCTCTGAACTGCCGCGGGGTGAGTAGCTGTCTTGAGGTGTGTTTGGCCAATGTTGTGGTGAGTATTGACTTGGTACTTTCTTCGTGCATATAATCATGCCTCCGTTCTTGCAAAGGCACGTGAATTCTACGTGCCCGTTGCCGACCTGGATGTTGCAAGCTCATTGGTGACCAGAGGCGTCGATCGTGGCCAGGTTGATGCACACGGCGTCGACGATGTGCGTCTATACCAATCTCCAGAGTATCACCCCCACCGAGGTGGTTCCTGGGGGATTTACAGAGGTGTGGAAGTACCTCGAGGAAGCACTTGGTATTGTGGAGTGGATGATGTGCTCTGCGTTCCATCGGGGGGCGACCGCGGCGCTGAGCCTTGGGCTCGCCCACTTCCCGGAGGACTTCAATCTCAATGACATCACCATCGGGTTTCCTTCAGCAACCGACGAGGTGGAGATCACCGATGTCCTTGCACTTAACGTGAAGGCCACTCCGTACGTGGAGCACATGTTGGCAATGATCAATCTCCTGGCGTACCAGGAGACCCAAGTGGCGCCAAGTGACGCCAAGCTAAAGCACCACGACCTTCCATCGGAGCAGCCATTCCAATCAGCAATTGTGAAGTCGCTAACAACCTATCTGATCAACCCATGGAAGCCCTTTTCAAGGGTTAGGGGCGTGGGGGAGGCTTCTTCATCGAAGCCTACGGAATGAGAGATGCATCTGTAAAGTAGAGTTATTTTCGAGTGGCCTTTTGTAAACATACTTGGTATAACTTGAATGAATGGAGAATGTAGTTCATTGTAATGCATTCGGGGTTTTTATGCTCAAGTCCCCGAGCGTCTTTACTCGTATTCGTGTGCATGTGGTTAGCAGGCACGGTATGTTTGGACACTGTTCGGGTAGCTTAAGTCAATTTGCCATGGATCGTGGAGCCAGTCGCGTGGCAAATCCAAGGGGTACTTGATACCTTCGATCCGGATTACGAATGTAGTATAGCTTCTTTTTCCCTAGTAGACCTAGGTTATCGAATCCTCGGGAAGCAGATGCGTAGTGAAGTTACTTTAACGGACCTTCGGGAGTTTTAGAATTCCTTTTGTGTTTTTACTGGACGAAGTGTTTGCGTCTTTTTGTTGTTGTCGATGATGGAGAGAGAGGGCCTAAGGCGTTCGGTTTCACCTGTAGTTGTGCAAAACATCTGATGGGAATAAAAGATAAAGATAAAGTATGCATGTAATTGTTAGAGCAAGATAAATTTTATGTGGGCAGTGCATCCATACTTGCTATTACCTCCACAACCGCTTGTAGCAATAATCTACTAGTCTCATACATAGAAGAAAGTGAACTAATGATATGCATAGTGATGTCACCGTTAATCCCAAGTAAATCTCTCACATATAGCCATACTACCCCTTCTGTCACTAGGGTTCCCAACCTGCAGATCAGTCATTACTCATACTCCCTATACCTGGCTCAACCCTCGGGGTCTTGGGTACCTGACAAGTCCTTAGATTGAGGAAAGAGAGGATACAATAATCATCATGTCATGCAAACTAATACATGATCCCAACTATGATAAATAACATGCACAAACGCTACATGGCTAGACCGAAGCCCTTAGCCCAAGGAGAGTTACTCACACATAGAGATAAGATCAACAATCACAAACATTGCAATGGAAATCATGAGATTGATAGCAATAGTCTTACAATGTTGCCAATCGAAGAAGAGATCTACTATTACAAGTGGTGGAATATGGCTATGGAGATGGAGAAGGGTTTTGAGATCTAGGCGGTGGATGATCTGGGCCAGAGACTTGAGGGCGAGGCAGGAGGATTTTCTGGTCACCCGAGGCTTCTTTATATAGGGGTCCCTTCACGAAAGTTGTTCTGTTTAACCTAGCGGTGGTGGTTCCAACTATATGACCAGAACTATACGGACGGAATTTTGTTCCGGTCGTATAGTTGGTCATTAAAGTGTCCGCCTCCGCTTCACGGCTCCTAGTTTCTTCTGGTTGTTGGAAATCTCGTATCATTAACTTTAATGTAGTGATTCCCATCTTCAAACGACATTATCTGCGCAGGAAAAAATAGAAAGAAAGGATTTGCATACGCCTTTGAATATTAGGCATTAGTGGCTGGGTTTAGAGAGATATTTCATCAAAAATATGAATAATATCCAGTTTAAATGTGGATGTAGATGGCTATATTTCAGAGCCATCAACCTTCCCAAGCTTAAACTTGACCGTCCCCGAGCAAGAAAACCAAAATCAAAAAGGAACTTAGTATTTAAACCAAAATAACAAGATGATGATCTTACTCATGATTGGTGGTCTCATGTTTCCTCCACTTCATAAATCTGAAGAACTTCAGCATAGATAGAGTAATGGAAAGCATATCATATGGGTTTTATGCATCCTTATAGCGTAGCAAAATTATTGTCAACATGGATAATTCATATTAATAAGCTTTATTCAATGTCATGTAATCAACTCATAGGCTTGCCTTTGAACAATAAAGTATAATCATGTAAATTGAGAGAGTGAGAGTTGTCATGAAAAGCATATACCTACAGTATCTCAATTCTCCCACTTCAATAAATCAAGACTTTTCAAGAACTACTTTTCTATTCATTGTCCTTCAAGAATTTCAGTTCTTGAGTAATTGAGAGCATGCAAAAGATTTTTATTAGTTTATCAGGCTGTGATGGACACTCGTGGCATCACTAAGGTTTTTGTTCCTTTTGCATAATGATTACTCATAACATCCAGAGGAGTGATTCCACCATGATTACAGCTACCTGGGAGTGCCAAGAATCTTACCCACTATAGCATTGCTGCTACATGTGTTTAATCAACTCGTAGCCAAAATCTAGGAGTTTCCTCCATGAAGATCATTCGTAGGCCAGCAGAGTTGTTGGCATCCCATGAAGTTTGACATGCATAAAACTATATCATTCTTATGATTAACAAGTCAAACTTTGACATGCTCACAAAAACCACTAAACATTAATTCAATCGAACAAATCCTTTTAAAGAGAGTTATCAAGTTAATCAACATTTTCAGTGGTGTTGAGTGTCTCTAGAAATAAGCCTTCAAGACTAAACACTACAATATCCAAGCCTTCAATTGTGAGACTTTTTCTTATTACAATTGTTTGGCAATTTTTAGGCAAGACTTGGTTAATTACGAGAGCTGGAACAAAACGTACCCAACTAAATACTCATGCAAACAAAAATCTTACTAGAATACAAAGACTCGGTCCACCAATATAACATCTCGACATTTACTACTAACTAGCATG
This sequence comes from Avena insularis, assembly GCA_023614405.1. Classification (NCBI taxonomy): domain Eukaryota; kingdom Viridiplantae; phylum Streptophyta; class Magnoliopsida; order Poales; family Poaceae; genus Avena; species Avena insularis. The sequence continues at coordinate 505,954,476 of CM042688.1, read as the reverse complement.
GGTTTCTCAAACTTCAAAAGTGGGGAGTCATAAGGCATACCTCTCATATTTGGTTCCACTCCTCTCTTCCTTTTTTATTTTCTTCTTGGAAACTCGAAGTCGATCACTCTCCTGCAAATACATGAAAACCTCGAGGCGGAAAGAAAAGAAAGAGGGAAAGTAAGGAAAAATGGAGAAATCTTTTTGTGGTTTTTAAGAGAGGGAGTTTAAAGAATAGAAAATTGGTGGCAAAGCTCGGCTAGAAAATCTCGAAAGCAAATAGAAAGAACTAATAATAAAGTGTTGGGGAAACCAACACGAGTTCTTATAAACTCGAATAAAAAACACAACCTCGAAATAAATAAAAGCAAATGAATGCCAAATAAAGATACATGAGGAAACTTCCCCAAGCGGGAAAAGTCATTACTCTAGTTCGCAAATTGAGTTGAGAGGTTACTAGTTCTTTCTCAAAGGTTCAAAGAGAGGCTATGCATCCTCTCCACAGTCCCTCCAAGTTCTTGGAAGTCTTGTATGTAGCAAACCAGGTTTGTGGATGCTCCTCTTGATAAGGAACTTCTTGCTCCTCTTCTTGGTCCTCATCCTCCTCCAGAACCTCCTCCTCGGGTTGGTGTTGCTCAACCTGCAAGTCATATAGCAAAATTCCTTCCTTGATAGAGAAAATACCATTAGGCATAGGAGCGGGGTAGAGACGCCCAGCTCCAGCAATATGTAGTTAATAAACACTACCTCTCCTAGTGAGTATTCCACAAGACTTTAAGGTAGAGAAACCAACACGTCGCTCACTTAGCACGGGTTGCAAATCACCTAGGTTGATGCCTAGGGCAGTGGCAAGTACGGTGATAATGCCTCCACCTCTGATTGGTCCTTGGCTTTGCGAGGATTGGTGCTCCAAGTAGCGCACAAGGATGGCGCCCAAGTTGAGTGACAAGCCGCAATTGATGTAAGCAGCCTTTGCATGGACTAAGATGTCCTCCTCGTTGAGTCTTGTGAACTCATTATGAGCCTGCAAGGTGTTAGCAATAACATAGAATAAATAGCGAATTGCAGGATGTTGAATATTCTACCCCTTGCTCGCTTTAGTAGTGAAACTCATTCCATTATAATATTGTTCAGGGGAAGGTTCTAAGCCAATAAAGGATGCACGTAAGGCATTAACATCATTGTTCGGCAAATTAAAACATACACACCATTCATCTAATGTTAAAGTGTAGTTGTTGTTCATAAGTCAGAAAGAAATCGTGTCCTCTCCTTGCCATAGTTTAACGGTGCTTTGCAACGAACTTAGGAATTCAATAGTTAAGTGGCGATAAGTAGGCACATCATTATACACAAAGTTTTGCAGGCCAGCTCTATTGCAAAGTAAATTGAAGTCATCAGAAATACTGAGTTGGTTCAATATAATGGGGAAAGCCCACTTGGTGGCCTTCACTTCGCGGTTCTTGATCTTGTCGAAGCGATCACGTTGGAGCTCATTCCTGAACCGTATCCCCATGTGTTCTTGAGCAACAGCCCGAGAAGCACTAGCGGTGGCACGAGCACGAGTCTTTCTCCTTGTGTTCATCATCTAAAACATTGAAGAAATAAAAAATAAAACTTTTTGATCCAACAACAGTAAGTATAACATATTCCTCATCACAGCACACTAAAGAATCTTCTCAAAATAATAATATAGGCAAGAGAATCATGGCAATTAGTTCATAGTAGGTCTCACCCTAGATTGATAATGACAATAGATCAAAGATGAATTTATAAAAAAGTAATTGGAGGATCAGGGGAGAAACATACTGTAGATCACTTGTGTGCAAGGAAATCGAATGAAATTGAGTAGAGATGAAGATCTCTTGAGGTTTTGAGAAAGTTTGGAGGCAGAAGAGAGAAAAAGGATTGAAGTTTTGGTGTTGGAGGTACCTTCCTGTGTGATTTATGGTCAGACGTAACAATACGGGCGAAACTAAACGGCTGGAACAATGCGTTCCTGCCGTGTAGTTGGCCTGCTGTCAAAATTTTAGGGTTTCCGCCTAGTGGCGCAGCTATACGGCCGGAACTATACGGCCAGAACTATAGTTGGTCGTTAAACCGTCTGTACCTGGAAAAAGAAATTATACAAAGGCATCGATATCTATACGACCGGAACTATACGGCCAAAAAATTTATTCCCGCTGTATAGTTGGTCGTTAAATCGTCAGTACATATGAAATAAAAATTGTCAATAGCAAAGATATCTATACGACTAGAACTATACGGCCAGAATTTTTATTCCCGCCGTATAGTTGGTCGTTAAACCTTCTGTATGCATCAAAACAAATTGTTTCTTCGAAAATTATTTCTTTTCCTGTAACTTAGTGATATACCTTGTTTTTCTTAGAAAATTGACAGTAAATATTATCGACCAACAACAGCATGAATAAAGCAGGATTTTTAGTACTACCAAACTTATTCTCCTCAATTGGAGTTTTCTAGCACTCTTTATTGAACATAAACTTAAACTAAAACTTAAAAACTTTACTCAAACCTTTATTCAACATGGGTTGCCTCCCATGAAGCGCCCTTTTATGGTCAATAGCTTGACCTCAATGTTGCTTACTTAAGCCAGATGAGTGGAACACCCACTCCAAAGTAGTTGGCATTCAAAGTGATGGCCTCCTTTGCATCATGCTTGGCTTTCTTCTTCCTGGAGAAATGAATAACAAAAGGATCCCGCGAAGGCAATTGAACCTTCATGTTCCCTTCATGTAGATTAATCAAAACCTTAATAGTTCTTAAGAAAGGATGGCCTAGTATAATAGGAGCAGTAGCATCTTCATGCATGTCAACAATAACAAAATCAATGAGATATCTGCACTTTGTGATCTAGGTGCAAGCGTCTCAACAATTACAAAGAGTATCTTTAATAAGTTAAATCTTGGCTCTTTTGAGATCACCGAGTTAAAAGTGCATCTAGTAGATTCTACCTACAAAAAAGTTGTAGGAATTAAGGAGAATACTTTAGTATACATTAAAGGCTGTCATCAAATATGTCATCAAGCTTCACAGGTAATTTTTCAGTAATTTGGTTATATTCTTCCTCAAGCTCACGTACCTTAATTGCTACCTGATTAACAAAGTGTTGGTACATAGCTTCCTCACTACCATCACTTATCGGAATCTCGACGTTGATCCTTTTTATGAGATCTTCAACGACATAGCTTGGTGAAAGGGCATTACTATAATCAAGTTCTTCAGGATCCTCCCTTTGGATTCTCATCATTTTGAGGTCTTCAACAGGATTGGGCTCAGCTTTACCTGCAAATGTAGCTAGAATGAGAGTTTAACTCTCGGTTCTCTTACCTAGTTGTGCCTCAACAATCCTCGTTCTTTCTTGGAGGGCCTGCAAATCATTTCTCAAACTTACATCTTGGTTAGATAATTTACCAAGCATAGCATCATGGTTCTCCGTTATTTTAACAATAATATGTTTTTGTTCATTTTGTGAGTCTATAAAAGACTTAAGTGTTTCTTGGAGACTACCATTACTAGTTCCCATATTATTATTAGAGTTACCTGCAGGACTAGAATAATGTTTCTGAAAATTAGGATTATAATTCTTCTTCCAAGTAGGGTTATAATCATTACACGCTATGAAGTCTATTTCTTCAATATTCGTTTCAGGGATAGCTCTTACCTAGGTTTCCTTACCTTTTATGGATAGTATGAGCTCATCCAACTTAGCATTGAGTTCTTCATTTTCTTGTGGTGAGACAGAGTTCACCTTCTTCATGTTACCCACATGCCATTTGGCATGGTTGTCTTGCATATTGTCTAGCAGCTGCTTTGCTTCGGTAATATGTTTACCCATAAATGTTCCTCCAACTGCAGTATCAAGCATAGACTTAGACACAGGGTTAAGACCATTATAAAATAGATGGAGAATTAACCAGTCTTCCATCCCATGATCAGGACAGTTTCTCATGCATTATTTCATCCTCTGTCATGCAAGCGCTAGTGGCTCATGCTCTTCCTATCTAAAACTAGTAATATTATATCTGAGTTGCATAGTCTTTGCAGGTGGTCAAAAATTAGTCATAAATAAAGAAGTGCATTCCAGCCATGATGTAATAGTATTTATAGGCAAAGTTAGCAACCATTCTTTTGCTCTTCCTCTAAGAGAGAAAGGAAATAAATGCAATTTGACCGCATCAGGGTCAACGTCTTTTATACGCATCATATCACATATTTCAGTGAAAGTATTCAAGTGCATACCTGCATCCTCAACAACAGAGCCTCCAAATTGATTATGTTGAACCAAACTTAAATAATGGGGATTAATTTCATAGTCATCAGCTGCAATTGTTGGCTGAGTAATAGGAGTACACAAACAATCATTGTTGGGAGTAGCAAACTCCCCAAGCTTCTTTATAGCCATAGTTCCTATGTTTTTGGGTTTTCTTAAACAGAGAATATAATAGTAAAAGTAAGAATTTAAAGGCTAACTAATTTTTTTGGTTTTTCAAATAAAGACTGAAAGCAAACTAACAAAATTAAAAACAAGAATTAAAACTAGCAAGGTTCCTACTAACCTCACCAGGGTAGCTATTGCTTTCCTGGCAACAGCGCCAGAAAAAGGGTTGATACATTCGATCCGGATTATGGATGTAGTATAGCTTCTTTTCCCCTAGTAGACCTAGGTTATCGAATCCTCGGGAAGTAGATCATAGTGAAGTTACTTTAATGGACCTTTGGAAGTTTTAGAATTCCTTTTGTGTTTTTACTGGACCAAGAGTTTGCATCTTTTTGTTGTTGTCGATGATGGAGAGAGAGGGCCTAGGTCATTCAGTTTCACCTGTAGTTGTGCAAAACGTCTGATGGGAATAAAAGATAAAGATAAAGTATGCATGTAATTGTTAGAGCAAGATAAATTATATGTGGGAAGTGCATCGATAATTGTTATTGTCTCCGCAACCTCTTATAGCAATAACCTACTAGTCTCATCCATAGAAGAAAGAGAACTAATGATATGCATAGTGATGTCACCGTTAATCCCAAGTAAATCCCTCACATACAGCCATACTACCCCTTCTGTCACTAGGGTTCCCAACCTGCAGATCAGTCATTACTCATACTCCCTATACCAGCCTCAACCCTCGGGGTCTTGGGTAGCTGACAAGTCCTTAGATTGAGGCAAGAGAGGATACAATAATCATCATGTCATACAAACTAATACATGATCCCATCTATGATAAATAACATGCACAAATGCTACATGGCTAGGCCGAAGCCCTTAGCCCAAGGAAAGTTACTCACACATAGAGATAAGATCAACAATCACAAACATTGCAATGGAAATCATGATATTGATAGAAAGTGTCTTACAATGTCGTCAATCGAAGAAGAGATCTACTATTACAAGTGGTGGAATATGGTTATGGAGATGGAGAAGGGTTTTGAGCTCTTGAGGCAGCGGATGATCTGGGGCAGAGACTTGAGGGCGAGGCGGGAGGATTTTCTAGTCCGAGGCTTCTTTATATAGGGGTTCCTTCACGAAAATTGTTCTATTTGACCTAGTGATGGTGGCGCCAACTATATGACCAGAACTATACAACCAAAATTTTGTTCCGGTCGTATAGTTGGTCGTTAAAGCATCTGCCTCCGCTTCACGGCTCCTGGTTTCTTCTGGTTGTTGGAAATCTTGTATCTTTAACTTTAATGTAGTGATTCCCATCTTCAAACGGCATTATTTGCGCAGGAAAAATAGAAAGAAAGGATTTGCATACCCCTTTGAATATTAGGCATTAGTGGTAGGGTTTAGAGAGATATTTCATCAAAAATATGAATAATATCCAGTTTAAATGTGGACGTAGATGGCTATATTTCAGAGCCATCAGTACTCTGTACTTGGTGTTTTTGGGAGTCACGTGCGGGTTCGTCTTGGCGAGTCCCCGAGCGTGGTACTTAACTGTTCGATTCATATGTTCAAGGTAGGGAAGGACGTAATGCGCTATTAGTGTGTAGCATGTCTCTCCTCTTGGCTCGGGGAGCTAGTCGCGTGGAGACTCGAGGCATTCTCTCATACTTGGTATTTTCCCTAGTCGTGTGAGGATTCATGTTTGACGAGTCCCCGAGCGTGGTACTTAACTGTTCGAGTCGCTTTGTCCAAAGATGAGGGGGACGAGGTGCCGTGGGAAGCATGGTCGGTCATCTTAGCTCGGAGAGCCAGTCGAGTGAAGCGTCTCCGATGGTGGATCCCGATTTGGTGTTTTTCATGGATGATGTAAGGACCGAGTGACCTCGGTGCCCTTGGACCACACTACTTGGTCGTGCTAAGTCGCACTACCAAGGGTTGATGACCGGTGTTAGCATTTTGGTAGGTTATACGAGTGCAACTTGCACAAGAGATTGCGAGTAGACACAATTTGTAGACATGGTACTTTTTCATTCATCATGGGTACAGGAGTGTACAAGTTGGTGTTCTAGGTGTAGAACTTGCGAAGTAGGTTCACATTCCATGGTTTCTCGATGTTGAGCTTGCCATCACCACGGATGTCGATGATGTAGTAGGCATCATTGCCAAGGACTCGCCCTATAGATAATGGTCCCTCCCATGGGGGATAGAGCTTATGCATGCCCTTCTTGTCCTGGATGAGTCGAAGGATGAGGTCGCCCTCCTGGAAGGTGCGAGTCCAGACTTGGCGGCTGTGGTAGCGGCGGAGACCTTGCTAGTTGATGGTAGTCCTAGAGCGAGCTAGGTCGCATGCTTCATCGAGCAGGTCAATCCCGTTTTGGCAAGAGTCTTCATTTTCCTCTTACACGTAGTGGATGACTCAAGGTGAGTCGTGCTCGAGGTTCATGGGCATGACCGCTTCGGCGCCATACACCATGAAGAAGGGGGTGCACCCTATTGATTGGTTAATGGAGGTGTGTATGCCCCATAGTACTAAGGGGGGTTCCTCTACCCAACAGCTTGACATGCGCTCGAGGGGGCCTATAGGCGTGGCTTGAGTCCATGGAGCATGCTCTGGTTGGATCACTCTTGGCCGTTCGACTTGCGATGAGCAACTGAGGCGAGGTCGAGTCGGACATCGTCTTCTTGGCAGAACTAGGCCATGGAGCCTTTGGCAAAGTTCTTACCATTATTAGTGATGATGTTGTGCAGGTAGCCGTACTGGTAGATGAGTTCATGGAGGAACTTGGTGGCATTCTTGCTGTCACACTTCTTAATGGGCTTCGCCTTGACCCACTTCATGAACTTCTCGACTGTGACTAGTAGGTGGGTGTAGCCGGATGTGGCGGTTTTGAACCTCCCACCATGTCAATGCCCCATACGATGAATGGCCATGTAATGGGGATGGTCTTGAGAGCCGAGCCAGGGATGTGTGTCTGGTTGGCATATTTCTGGCATCCGACGCAGCATTGGACGATGTCGATGGCGTCGGCATGGGCGGTGAGCCAGTAGAAGCCATGGCATGACCTTGCACTAGCGTGGTGGCCGCAGTCCCCAACATGGATGTCCTACGGGATCTTCTGACCCTCTTCTGGTGAGACGCAGCGCTAGTACACGCCTGTCACACTTCGTTTGTTGAGCTCTCCATTGATGATGACGAAGGACTTGTAGCGGCACATGGTCATCCATGCTTTGGTCTCGTCCTTGAGCAGGATTTGGTACTCAAGGTAGGCGATGTAGGGGTTGGTCCAATCGCTTGGTTCTAGGACCATAGCGGCCAGAGCTTAGTCGGGTTGTAGTGGGATTCCAATGTCAATCTCCTTAGGAGGAGAGACTGAGGGCTTGTCGATGATGTCGAGAAATACGCCCGGTGGTGGTGCTTGGCGAGCCGACCCAATGTGTGAGATCATGTCAGCTTGCTTATTCTTCCGCCAATCGATCCATTTGATGGAGTAACCAGCGAAGTAGCCACCCAGCCGGTCCACTACTTGGCGGTATGCCAACAATAGGGGAGATGGCGTCACAGGTGCCGGCGACTTGGATGGCAACAAGACTGGAGTCGCTGTAGCACTAGAGGCAGTTGACGTTCATCTCCTTGGAAGCTCGCATGCTTAAGAGGAGGGCCTCGTATTTGACCATGGTGTTTGTGCAGGGGTGAAGTGGATTTGTAGCACGTAGTGGAGCTTGTCGCCTTTAGGAATGTGAAGATGATTCCAGCTCCCGCGCCATCCTGATTCTTGGAATCGTCGAACTGGAGGGACCAGTAGTGAAGGTAGGGCAGCATCTCAGGTTGCTGCGCCTCTTCCCAGTCGATGAGGAAGTCAGCTAGGGCATGTAACTTGATGGCCTTGTGTGGCTCGTACTTGATGTTGTGGACACCAACTTCAACATCCCATTAGCGACTCGCCCTATCGTGCCGCGTTTGCGGATGATGTCATGTAGCGGGTGGAGGAGACAGCCATGATAGGATGCTCCTGCAAGTAGTGAGGCAGCCGTCGTTGGGCTCGGAAGACCACGTATACCAATTTATAGTACTATGGGTAGCATTTCCTTGAGTCGGTGAGGACCTCGTTGAGGTAGTACATGGGGCGCTGTACGGGATGGTCCTTGCCTTCTTATGGTCGCTCGACGACCATTATGGCCTGACAACTCGGTTGGAGGCCACAACATATACGAGCATTGGCTCCTTGTTGAGGGGCGCGGCGAGCACCGGTGCCGCGAGTAACACTTCTTTCAATGCGTTTAGCATGTTATCGGCCTCGTTGTCCCACTCAAATATGGGGTTCTTGCACATCAGGCGATAGAGAGGCATTACCTTCTCACCGAGTCGGGGGATGAAGCGATTGAGAGTCGTGACTCACCCTGCCATCTTCTGGATGTCGCACAGACATTCGGGTTTTCCGAGTCACGCGATGGTGTTGATATTGGAGGGGTTTGCTTCAATGCCTCGCTTGGAGACCATGTACATCAGCAGCTGGCCAGTGGGTATGCCGAACATGCACTTCTCTGGGTTAAACTTGATGTTTTACTTCCGCAGATTCACAAAAGTATCGGCCAGGTCGGCGAGCAGGTCGCTCTGGCGATTCGATTTTACTACCACGTCGTCGATGTAGACGTGGATGTTGATGCCAATTTGGCTCGCTAGGCACTCCTGCATGCACCGCTGGTAGGTCACCCTGGTGTTCTTGAGGCCAAACGTCATTGCGCTATAGAAGAAGGTTCCGAACAGCGTGATGAAAAACATTTTCTCCTCGTCCTCGACGGCCATTTTTATCTGGTTGTAGACAGAGTACGAGTCGAGGAAGCACAGCGACTCGGACCCCGTGGTCGAGTCGATGATTTGGTCGATTCACGGGAGTATGAACTGCTCCTTTGGGCAGGCGCTGTTGAGGTTAGTGTAGTCGATACACATCCTCCAGGTATTGTTCTTCTTCCATACTAGGACTAGGTTTTCCAGCCACTTAGAGTACTTGATGGGTCAGATGAACCCTATGGATAGTAGCTGTTGTACCTCTTCAGCGATTGTCCGGCGTCGTTCTTCATTGAAGGGCCGTAGTGGTGGCTTGACAGGTCGCGCCTTAGGGTCAGCGTTAAGTTTGTGCTCAGCGAGTTCCCTCTAGACACCAGGCATGTCAGATGGCTTCCATGCGAAGATGTCGTGATTCTCACGGAGAAACTCGACAAACACGCTTTCCTATGCGAGGCTCATGTTGGTCTCCATGATGACCTTCTGGCTCGAGTCGCCTGGGACGAGCTTGACGGTTCGAGTGTGCGCGGAGGCCTCGAAGGCTGCTGGTGCAGAGCTTGCTGTGGTGGGCTTTTTCAGGATCGTCGGGTCATCCTTGTTAATGACACTCGCGTATTTCGAGAGTTTGTCAGCATGGTTTGTCAATTCGGTGATGACGGTGTCGGCGAGCTTGGCGCCGTTGTCCTTGCATTCCATGGCCATGTCGGGGTCACCATGGATAGTGATGATGCTGCGTGCCCCCGAGAGCTTCATAAAATTGTAGGCGTAGTGGGGGAGCCATGAACTCGGTGATGCCTGCCGGCCTAGAACACAGTGGTACGGGCTTCGGAAGTTCACCAAATCAAAGACTATTTGCTCGGTGCGGTAATTGGCAGGGGTGCCGAAGGTGACTGGCAGCGTCATCTTGTCGATTAGGTATGCCTTCCGCCCCGGACGATGTCGTGGAAGGTGCAGAGTGTCGACTCGACCATCGACTGTGGGATATGCAGTCGCCTGAAGGTGTCTAGGTACATGATGTTGATGGAGCTTCCCCATCCATCAGGGTCCCAATAGTTAGCCACTTTGGGCTTGATGACCAAGGTGACTCGCCCTAGGTACTCGATCCTGGGTGTGTGATCTTCACGACTCCAGGTGATGCTCTAGTCTGACCAGTTAAGCCAATGTGGGATGTCGATTTGTGTCACTGCATTGACAGCAACTGCGTGGGCGAGCACCTTCTTCTCGCGCTTCGTGCCAAGTCCGGTGAATGTGTGCAGCGAGAAGGCCGTGTTACCGAACCCGCTGGCAATGTCGTTGTCTCTTGGTGGCTCGTTATTGGGGTTATCCTTGGCGTGCCTTGCCTTCTCGATCTCTTTGAGAGAGTGGCAATTGGCCGCAGTGTGGGCGGTGGGCTTCCCTTCCCTACAGTGGTAGACACAGGGTTGGTTGAGGAGTGATGCAGGGTCGAATTTCGGCATCATGGTATTGTTGTTGTGGTAGTTGCTTCCGTCATGGCAGAAGTTCTTGGGTCGCGCTACCCGTAGTTGGAATTAGCGATGAAGTCGGTTCTACCATAACCATGGCATTTTCCCGTGTGGCGAGTGTTGTTGTAGCGTAGCTCGTGGTGCCTGCTGGCATCGTGGCCACCAATGCGATGTCTTCCACCCGACTTGTCGTCCGAGTCTTGGTTCAGATATTCCTTTGCATAGCGCTTGGAGATCTCGAGGTGTTCGGGGATATTTTTGAGTGTCTGATAGACCCTCTTGATCTTGGAGACTAGAGGTTCATACCGCCACGCGTTCTTAAAGTAGTGGATGCCGGAGGCATTGATCCATAGGTCCTGCCAGCGTTAGACACAGTGGCGAGTCGACTCGTGCAGTCCCTGGATGCAGTATTCTAGGTCCTCGATGGTGGTGGTGCATGTGGAGGATCCCTCGAAGTGCTTGATGAAGGCGTCTCGCATCTCCTCCCATGAGTCGATGTTGTTCTCTAGGAGGGTGTTGATCCATTGGCGAGTCGCCCCCTCCATCATCAAGGGAGGTAGCGGGCGGCTAGTAGATCCATGTGACTGGCGATTCCCATCGCCATGAGGTATATGTCGATCCACACTATCGGGTCATATGTGGGATCGTACTTGTCAATTTCTTTTGGCCCACGGAAGTTGTTGGGGTACCTTTTGCCTCGAACCATTGGTCTAAAGCACTACGGGTCGATCCGGCTGAGTGATCCCCTCGGCTTGGGCTCATGGTCGCCACGGTTGGAGAGGGTGTGACGTAGACCGTGCATCTGTCGAGCTCGCCAGGACTGGTTGGGGAAGATATGGGTTCATGCGCAATTGGTTGGCCATTGGCGGCGACCGTGTTGTGCACCGGTCCTGGCTCGTTGGTGGAGTTTGCAGGATTTTCTACCCGCGGCTGGAGCTGCTGTGGCTCAGGTGGTAGGAAATTTACGGTGTTGGCGACCGTTCGTTCGCCGGGTAGCTGCTGGAAGACGCACAACTGCTAGTCGAGCGGGAGTACACCCGTCCCCACAGGTCGATTCCCGCGGTTTACTGCTACACCACTATGGCGAGTAGGGCCTAAGCGTACTTGACCTGTAGCACGCCCTCTCCCGTGAGGTTCAGGTTTGTGACTGCGGCCTATCCCGTGATGACATTGTCCATTGGGGTGGAGTAGAGTGGCAGCCCGTTGGTGTCGAGCTCCTGTGGCACGATCATAATCTGCAGCGGCTCTGGAGGAGGCGACTGGTGGGGTGGTGGTGGATCTCCATGTGCGGTCGCCCCAGCAGTCGGGCGACTAGCCTGGTGGCACGTTGTGGCAGTGTTCGAGCTCGGCCGCACATGCGGGGTCATGCTCATCATCAAAGTGTAGAGTGTGGCCTTGAACGGTGGGGTTGAGGCGGATCCTGATGCGGTGCTGGTGGAAGAGCGATAGCTCCTGTGCCATTTGCTGCTCAAGGCAAAATTTCTCGCGCTCGGCGAGCTCCTTGGCCATTGCCACCTCCAGTTGTTGGCGGTGCTCTTCAACATCCGCCATTGTTTGTTGTTGGCGGAAGGGGCTGATACGTCCATTTTGCATCACTATTCTATATCATAATTTACTGTTATTCATTGATATATTTCATATTAAGAGATGATACTTATGTTATTTCATCTATTTTTGCATGGTTGATTACTTTTGGAGGATGGACCACTGAAGTCAGGATTCTGATGGAAAAGGCACTGTTTGGAGGCAAAATTCGTGAAGATCAGAAAATCCCAAAAAATATATGGAAAATCCTATTTTTCCAGAAGACGAAGGACGCCAGAAGGGAAAGTGGAGATGGGCCACGGGGCCCACCACCCCACAGCACGGGCCAGCCTGGCCACTGAGGTGGTGTGGCCACCCTGGCTCACCTCTGGCATCTCCCTTTGGCGTATATAATCCCCTCAAAATCCTAAGACTCGGGGAGCGACAACAGAAAGATTTCGCCACCTCTGTAGGGTGGAAAACTGCAGAGAGAGAAAGAGCTCTCCGGCAGGCAGAAATCTGTCAGGGAAATTCCTTCCCGGAGAGGGGAGATCGTCGCCATCAACACCATCATCAATCTAGACTTCATAGGGATCATCATAATCATCATCTTCATCATCATCTCCACCAGCACCATCATCACCACTCCATATTGCTGTAACAATTGGGTTGAATCTTGTATAGTTCTTAGGAGAAACTTTCCCGGTGTTGATTACTTGTTGTAGTTGATGCTATTGAGTGGAACCATTGAATTATCGTTCATGTTCAGATTGTTACATATCATTATTTCATCTCTGATCTTGATCCATATGATGTCTCGTGAGTAGTTCGTTTAGTTCTTGAGGACATGGGAGAAGTCATGTTGTTAGTAGAGGAATTGTGTTGAGAAAGATTTAATAGTTTGATATTTAAGTTGTGGTGTTATTCTTCTAGTGGTGTCATGTGAACGTCGACTACATGATATTCACCTTTATGGGCCTAGGGGGATGCATTGTGTATTTGGCTACTAATCGTGGGGTTGGCGGAGTGACGAAAACCTGAACCCCCGTTAGGAAACCTTTGCGCAAGGGAGTGTAGGATCTCAAAGTTTAAAGATGTGGTTAGGTTTTTATCTTAATTACTTTCTTGTAGTTAAGGATGCTTGCAAGGGGTATAATCACAAGTATGTATTAGTCCTAGGAAGGTCAGTACATTAGCATAGGTTCACCCACACAACACTTATCCAACTAGAGAAGATTAATCAACTATATGAAGCGAAAGCACTTAACAGTATTCCCATGTGTCCTCGAGAACGTTTGGTCATCTTAAGTAATACAACCGGCTTGTCCTTTGCTAAAGAAAGGATTGGGCCACTTGCTGCATTTATTATCATTGTCTTTTATTTACTCGCACTTTATTTATCTACATTATCAAAAACCCTTAAAAATCTGTTTGCTAAGTATTTACAAGGAATTCCTGATCCAAGCCACTCGTCAACACCTTCTGATCCTCGTTGGGTTCGACACTCTTACTTATCGAAAATACTACGATACACCCCCTATACTTGTGGGTCATCAAGACTATTTTCTGGCGCCATTGCTGGGGAGTGAAGCGCTATTGGAGAGTGGAACTGGTAAAGGAAACTTCTGCTGTGAGTATTGTTTATTTCTGTTTGTTACTTTATTCTCAATATGGATAATTCACTTAGATTCTTATTTCGTAATGCTACTACCACTACTAAGGTAGTAGATGAACCTCCACCTGCTAAAAATGATATTTTTAAGATATCTACAAGAATTGTTGATCGTGTTATGGATAACTACTATTTTGGAGATGGAACTGTCCATCCTGGTGATCATTTGCTCTTTATACATGAATTATGTGGGTTGTTCAAGTGTGTAGGTATTACAACAGATCAAGTCAAGAAGAAGTTATTCTCATTATCACTAAAAGGAAGAGCTGAGGAGTGGTACAATCTGCTGAAGAATGGCCAATCTCTTGAATGGAAGGAAGTTGTACCCCTCTTTTATTCAAAAATTTATCCTCCTAGTGAGATTCATAAATATCGGAATCAAATATACAACTTTTGGTCTCGTGATGGAGAGAGTACAGCTCAAGCTTGGGGGAGATTGTAATGCTTAAATTTCCTATTCATGAGCTCCCTGCCAATATTATTATCAATAACTTTTATGCAAAGCATTCTCTTCATGATAAGGATCTATTGGATGCTTCTTGTGCTGGATCATTCACACGCATGGAAGAAGAAGCTAAATGGGATCTTCTAGACCGTATTTAAGACAATGTTGAAGCATGGGAGAATGATAAAGGAAGAAAGTCAGGTTTAAATTATGATTATGAATGCATTAAATCTTTTATGGGAACTGATGACTTTCATAATATTAGTAATGCTTATGGTCTTGATTCACAAAGTATTGCAAATTATTTTAAGGCTTTTGCTTCTTATATTGAAATTCCTAAAAAGAAATGGAATAAGTATCATGAGCCATATAAAGATATTGTTAATTGTGTTCCTGCAAGAGATACTGAAGTTTATACTGCTAATCATATTTTACCTGAACCTTACATTGAGGAAATGCCTTTCCCAGTTAAGATAAAGGAACATTCTATGACATCTAGTATGGTTAATGAAAGTACAAAGAAAGCTGTAGAACCCAATGAACAAATAGATGATGAACCTGCAGTAGCAAATATGAAAGACTTTGTCTCTAAAAATGTAGAAGATGGGCATATTATCCTTTGTAAGGATACTTCTAAAATTGTTTCACATCCTAATGGAACTAGGAAAGCTAGTGTCCCTATGTTTTCTATCAGATTAAGTGATCATTGCTACAATGGTTCATGTGATAGTTATATCGTTAAATTTATGCACGATACTGAAAGTTACTATGAGAGAGGGAAAATTGTTCTTATGCATCTCGATAATATTAAGTTTCCTCGCTTTATGTTGAAATTCTTTATGTTGCACTTGTTTTTCCTTCCTATCCTAGTAGCCTCTGGTTCAATAATTTAATTTCCTACAAAATTCCTTTGCATAGGAAGTGGGTTAGACTTAAAAACGTGTATATTTTCTTCTTGATGCTCTCTTTTTACTTTAATCCATATTATTATGTGAGCATCATTGAAATTTATCATGCCTATCTTAATGGCTATAAAGAAAGAGCTTTTTGGGAGACAACCCAATATATTTTTGCTTTCAGTTTATTTTTGTTTATTTGAGTCCTGGAAGTTATTGCTTCTGCAATAACCTATCCTTGTCCTTTTTGTTTGGTTTTTGTGTCAAGATCAGCCTCTAATGAGAGATAAGTAAGATTTGGGGAAGTTGCTGTCCCGAAACAGATTTTTGTGCTTCACTATAAAACATCGTGAAAAATCCCAGAATGTCGTACTGATCTATAATTTTTTTTGTGTGTGCCCCAGGTTATTATTTAACTTTTGTTAGTTTTGCACTTTTTTATTTGAGAAACAGAAGATTTTCGAAAAAATTGATCTTTACCTACTGGTCTGTTTTGACAGATTTCTGCCATTTCTGCATTTGCCTCTTAAATCGATTTCCTTTTTGAATTCCTTTTGGGCTTTCGAGAGGAGTTGTTTCAGTATCTTATGTTTTGATGGATTTCAGTTGAAATTGAACTTAAAGGTTTATTACCTTGCATGCACTAATGTTGCTAATGAGAATTGTGTGAAGTTTTGTGTGAAAGAAATTTCCATGTTGTTGGAGAAAATGATGTAATAAGATGGTGAATGGTCAAAAGACTCAAGCAATATGTTTATGAAGATGAAGATATTGATGTTATTCAAATGGTGACTCCGGAAAAAATTATTAAAGAACAAATTCAGAGACCTGCAGAGTCTGTTTTCAAATAGGTAACAGTTCTGGTAAGAAAAGGTCCACGCAAAACCTTCCAAGTTATATTTTTGCAGTTTTTATCTAACATGGGAATTAATGAGTCGAAAGAGGGACAGAAACGGAGCCCGGGTGGCTCACACCACCCCGTGGCGCGGGCTCACCTAGCCGTGCCACCAGGGGGTGTGGCCAGCCCGGAGCCCGTCTCCGACCCGTTTCCTCCCAGTACTTTCCTTTTGTTGTTAAACTTTGTAATATATAATCCCTCGGATACCCCGAGGCCTGTATATCGTGTTCTCGTCATGTTTTCGTTTCGATATATTTCTGTCAGGAACTATTCTCAAAGTTTAGAAGCATAATGGTCTTCGCCAACGATAAGGGAAAGGAGCTTGCGAAACATGATCTCCAAGACTTTGAGTAGGAGGAGGAGATTGAGAGTGAAGTTGAAGAGGAGGGAAAGGAAGACTAGCATCCGTACACCAGCACCACCATTGCAAGCATTGGAGTGGTGGCAAATCCTGTAAAGTTCAAAAGGACTGCACGGATGTCCACTAGAGGGAAGGTCCCGTGTCATTGCTTGGCTTCACGGTCACCTCCTCCATGCACCAAGAATCCCTTCCATACCCTTATTCATGAGCAGCAATTCCAAAATATGCCCAAGGAAAAATTACCCTCCAATTGGGAAATGCCTCGTTCTAACCATGTAGGAAAAGAATACTTCAAGGAGGAAGAGTGGGGAAAGAATCGCAAGAGCTAGGATTCACAGCCCGACATGATCATGAACCGCATTGAGCACAATTCGAAGTTGATTCATACTCTCACCTTCGAGATTGAGGATTTGAGTGAATTGATTGAAAAGCTCATCGAGAGAACACCACCACCACCGAAGGAGTAATTCGTCATCAGGTTTTGGCATCCCCTTGGTCTGTTCCAAGCTTGGGGGAGTGCCGCGGTATCACATCTTTTATCTTTTATCTTTTTACCTTTTTAAGTAGAGTCATATCATGAATAGAGAAGCTATCATATAGGATGGTTTGCATTGTGGAAGTATCTCCCCTCTAGTTAGTTATCTATGTATCCCTTGGTGTGAGTTGCCGTTATGGAATATTAATGAGAAGTTCGATCATTTACTTTTTGCACATCTTATATTAGTTTGCAATTTCTGTTATATGATTGATCTTGTTGTTAGTATTGGTATCACTTTGGGATCATTAAGTAAATTTAGTTGGTTTTGGCAAACCTGGCTCTGGTCAGTAGCAACATTATTTGAGAATTGAATGAAAAAGAGAAAAGTACTTTTAAGAAATATAATTTCATCATCTTTCTTTCTTTATTGGCTCATAAGCTTAGTATTCTCTAGGTAAGATCTTTTGTGCTTCCAAGGAAAATTGCATGTTTGTTTTTATCACTTGTATGTTTGTTTGTTTCCTCCAACTCTTATGCTTGTTACTCGGCCTTGCTAGCCAAAAACCTGTACTAAGAGGGAATGCTTCTCGTGCATCCAATCCTGAAACCATAACCTATGCCATTTGTGTCCACCATACCTACCTATTAGCATTATTGCAATTCCAAGTAAATTCATGTTTTTATCTACCTTCCGAATTAAACTTATTATGTGAAAACTAGTGATTAAAGCTCTCACGAACTTGATGGCACACTTTATTTTCTTGCACTTAATAAACTTGAACCATTGTGCCCATCTATGTTGCGTATATGTTTGCGTTTTGTAAGTTGTGAATTAGCAGAACCATGTTACCATGGGGAACGCTTTCAACATTGCACTTTATTTAGTTGATATCATGTTATTTTGCTTATGGATCCCGGTGGTGTGAAATAAAAGGGGAGCTTGTAAGCTCATGGAGTTTGTATATGTGTTAGAGAAATGCCTAGGCGGCTAGCCTAAGCCTTGCCTAATCATGGTGGAAACTTGCAGCATAACCATAGTGAGCAATATGTGAAGCATCCTCAATAATAATAAAATCTATGCAAATAGCAAATAAAAATATTGCTAAGATGCTCATTGTCTATTGCCTTGTCATTTTGATATGGGAAAGCTCCTGTAAAGGGGTACCCTGTTGGCGGTTCTCTATGATACACATGTACTTACAATGACAAGAACTTACTCATGACTAAAGTTGAGTAGCATGAGGTTCGGTACTCGTAAGCAAGGGGCATGAGATTTTCAACTTATAACTTGTCAAGCATATCCTCATATTTGTTCACTTTAACCTTAATCACCTAAATATGCTTATGATAGGGGTAATGAGAGATAAAAGCTAATAAGTACCATGATTTTTGGAAGCTCTTTATGAAACTTGAAATCCCTGCTTCCCTCTGCGAATGGCCTATCTTTTACTTTCCAGTTGAGTCAATAAACCTATTCCTTTCTATCTCAAGCAAGTATTTGAGTTGTTGTGTTTCAATCATTCATATGATGATTTATTCAATCATGTTTCTTATGTTCCTTGTTTTGCACACTACTCTTATCTTAGTGATATTACTTTGAAAGCTATCGCTGAAAACCCATTATGTTTGAACTCCTGCAAATTGTTAACTATTCTTTGACCAAGAACAAAGTTTGCCATTACCAATTATGATTTACTTTGTGTATCTTTATTGTGTTTCCTTTAATTATTGCAAGTTAAGTTATATAATAGTGATTTATCTTCAATAATGATTTATGTATTCATGAATGTCATGCTTCTTGTCTGTATTCTTTTATCGACACTTCAACATGAGGTCGTGTTTATTGAGCTCAGTTTTCGCTTCGGCACAAGCAAAATCTAAGCTTGGGGGAGTTGATACGTGCATTTTGCATCACTATTCTATATCATAATTTACTGTTATTCATTGATATATTTCATATTAAGAGATGATACTTATGTTATTTCATCTATTTTTGCATGGTTGATGACTTTTGGAGGATGGACTAGTGAAGTCAGGATTCTGATGGAAAAGGCACTGTTTGGAGGCAAAATTCGCGAAGATCAGAATATCCAGGAAAATATATGGAAAATCCTATTTTTCCAGAAGACGAAGGAAGCCAGAAGGGGGAAGTGGAGATGGGCCATAGGGGGCCCACACCACCCCCTGGCGCGGGCCAGCCCTGGCAGTGCCACCAGGTGGTGTGGCCACCCTGGCCCACCTCTAGCATTTCCCTTTGGCATATATAATCCCCTCGAAACCCTAAGACTCGGGGAGCAACCACAAAAAGATTTCGCGGCCTCTACGAGGCGGAAAACTGAATAGAGAGAAAGAGCTCTCCGGCAGGCAGAAATCTACTGGGGAAATTCCTTCTCGGAGAGGGGAGATTGTCGCCATCAACACCATCATCAAGCTAGACTTCATTCGTATCATCATCATCATCTTCATCATCATCTCCACCAGCACCATCATCACCACTCCATACCATTGTAACAATTGGGTTGAATCTTGCATAGTTCTTAGGGGAAACTTTCCCAGTGTTGATTACTTGTTGTAGTTGATGCTATTGAGTAGAACCATTGAATTATCGTTCATGTTTAGATTGTTACATATCATTATTTCATCTCTGATCTTGATCCATATGATGTCTCGTGAGTAGTTCATTTAGTTCTTGAGGACATGGGAGAAGTCATGTTGTTAGTAGTGGAATTGTGTTGAGAAAGATGTAATAGTTTGATATTTAAGTTGTGGTGTTATTCTTCTAGTGGTGTCATGTGAATGTCGACTACATGATACTTCACCTTTATGGGCCTAGGGGAATGCATTGTGTATTTGGCTACTAATTGCGGGGTTGCCGGAGTGACAGAAACCTGAACCCCCGTTAGGAAACCTTTGCACAAGGGAGTCTAGGATCTTAAAGTTTAAGGTTGTGGTTAGGTTTTTATCTTAATTACTTTCTTGTAGTTATGGATGCTTGCAAGGGGTATAATCACAAGTATGTATTAGTCCTAGGAAGGTCAGTACATTAGCATAGATTCACCCACACAACACTTATCCATCTAGAGAAGATCAATCAACTATATGAAGCGAAAGCACTTGACAGTATTCCCATGTGTCCTCGAGAACGTTTGGTCATCTTAAGTAACACAACCGGCTTGTCCTTTTCTAAAGAAAGGATTGGGCCACTTGCTGCATTTATTATCATTGTATTTTATTTACTCGCACTTTATTTATCTGAATTATCAAAAATCCCTAAAAATCCGTTTGCTAAGTATTTATAGGGAATTCCTGATCCAAGCCACTCGTCAACACCATCTACTCCTCGTTGGGTTCGACACTCTTACTTATCGAAAATACTGCGATACACCCCCTATACTTGTGGGACATCAGGGGCGTGGTGAAGGGGTCTGGCAGTGCGCTTCTACCCACCATATAGATGTCATCATAGTGGTTGGATCTGGCGCGGACCTTGTCAGGGGACTTCGATTAGGGTCGGAGTCGAAGATCCGAAGGATGGATGGGTCCTCGAAGTCATTGGCGTTGGAGACTCGCATGATGGAGTCCACGTGTGATGCGGTGGTGATGGACCCGATAGCCGAAGTCGGGGTTGCCAAGTTGGCGTCATCGCGGAGAGCCACGTAGCTTGCCTCCGCATCGCTTGCGGCCCGGTCATACTCGGAGGCAAGGAGGGTGATGGTGCGGACCTGCTCATCTGAGAGTAGATCGTGTGGAGGCGATCCATTGGTGACATTGAATCCCGTCGTTTCCACCGGGTCGATGGCATCTGTGAACCCAACGGAAAGGTCGATGGTGCTGACTGGAATCACCACGATGTGGGTGACCGGGCACGACACCGGTATGTAGCTGCTCGGCATAATATGGAGGAATCCGTCGTTGGCAACCATGTGAACTTTGGTGAGTGGTTTATCGATTGGAGTGTAGGGTCTCGCCGCAAATCTCAGGCTTGACTAGCCAAGCCCTACGTGGGTGCCACTGTCTTGGGAATTGTCACGGCATTCGTTACCAGGGGTAGCGATTGAGTCGATTAAGGTAAAGAGCGAGACGCCATCCATGGATCGAGATTGAGGGAAGACACAAGGGTTTACCTAGGTTTGCCCCTCCCCCGTTGGGTAAAGACCTACTTCCTGCTTGATTGTATTGATTGTGAGTGGATTACAAGATGGGCGAGCTTGCTGGCTAGGCAGCGAGTCGCTTGGATGGGGCAGCTGATAGCACGTGAGTACAAAGAGTTCCCTAGGGAGGTTTATATATGGTCACATTGCTAGGGTTTACAGGATTACAATCGAATTAGATTAGGTTTCGAAGGGTTTGACCTAATCCGACTGGCCTAACTAGGGTCTTGGGCCTTCAAATTCCTGTCGTCGGGCTTCATTGCATTCTCCTTCCAGTCACCGTGCTAGCAGGCCCACTCATCGTGGTCCTGGGCCAGTCGAATCGTCCTTATGGGCATACCCTAATTGGTATATCCCCATAAAAAGGTGTAAATCCTGGCAACCAAGACCTAGGGAGAAAGTGTGATACTAACGTTGTCCAGCTCAGTGTGTGGTCCTAGTGTCCTCACCCAACAAGGTTTGTTAGAGCATTACATTCCACTATGGTGTCCCCTTGTGATATAAAAGGAGGGCCAAGGCTGAGAGAGAGAGAGAGGAAGAGGCCAAGTACTAACATAGCAAGATAGAGGGGCTCTCTTCCTGGCGCACCTAGGAAGAAGTATCTTTGTACTCCATTCCTCCCCACAATAAGTAATACAATCAGACATACGGGACATAGAGAAGTTAGCCTCCGGGTGGCCTGAACCTGGGTAAAAAACTCACGTTCAAGTGCTTTGTAGGTACTCCTAAATCAGGGGCCTCTTCGACGCCCACTACTGAACAACTAAAAGGGGTATGCATTACCCCTGATGTACGTGTTCCCACACACAACACAAATTGAAAAGGACCGGAATGATAAAAGTCCTTAAATGGGTTACAGAGCTATGGCCTCCCTTGAAAAGTACAAGGCCTTATGTGGGCTAAAATAGTAACAGGCCAAAATAGTTGTAGGTCATATATGGGTTGTATAGTGATGGTCTCTCAACAAATGGAACATGCCTTCCACGGGCCAAAATAGTAATAGGTCGTAACGTTAGCAGGTTGTATATGGGCTCCACAGTAACATGCTAATTGAATCTAGGTTGGGTCATTTGTAGGCCTAAAAAGTAACGGACCAACATCGTATTGGGCTTGTAAGATCGTTTGTACCACTTAATCTTTAGCAGGACTTAAGTGGTTCTTCCATGTACATATGGGCTCCACAGTAACATGCTAATTGAATCTAGGTTGGGTCATTTGTAGGCCTAAAAAGTAACGGACCAACATCGTATTGGGCTTGTAAGATCATTTGTACCACTTAATCTTTAGCAGGACTTAAGTGGTTCTTCCATGTACATGGATTAATGACCATGGTAGAAGATTTGACGGTGGTACCGGCTAGTTACGATGTTTTCCACGTGCCAATTGGCATGATTTTGCAGTTTACGGTATGGAGAAACACATCTACCACGATACCAAAAATTGTGGTTGATGAGGAGGCTTCCACCACGGCTTTCAAAAAACCTTGGTTGATCTTTTTGTGAAACCACGAAAAAAGGCCCTTATACCACGAAAATCGATCATGGTAGATGGCGATTTTTATTTTAGTGGTAGATAACGGTCCCAAATCTAATCCTTGTGCATATCTAACTAATATCATTGATCATCCGCACTAGATCATCCATGTACCCCCAAAGTATGATTTATCTAATCAACCTTGTACAAAATCAATCAATCTCATATATCGACGACTGAAATAGCAAATAGATCCAATCTATTGCTTCCTAGCCTACATATCACATATGCACAAATAGAGCCTAAAACCATAAACCATAAGTTATTGCTTTGATACCACTAATGGCCACATAGAGATAAACAAAAACTCCCAAGAATTAGCCGAGGAGATAGGCCATGAAATTACCACTAGATGTGCAGGTGTGAAACTTGATGTAACGTATTGGGGCAGTGTAGTCCAATCCCACGAATAGATCCTCTAATACACAAACTCCTTCATGAGCGTCACACGAGCAACACCTCTATGGTATCCACACGTACGGGAGAAGGACCGAACAAATGAATGTTAGGTCATGTTTTGCCCAATTTGGGAGTGGGGTGTGTGGACACTATGGTTCAGAAATTTCCATGCCACTCCACTTATATAGCCTACCTAGATAGTCTCAACACCCACCCAAGCCATATTAACCCCTAATTACCATCCACTCCAAGTGTCTCATGTACTTAAGTGTGTGACCCTCTAGGTTCACGAACACTTGGACATGACTAAAGTTACTCCTCCAAGTATCTTGTCATGACTCTGAGTCCATATTTCTTCCATGAATACTCGGACTCAGGTAGATAGCTCATAGTGGTTTCTAACAAAACGTGCCAACTCTAAAGTGATGCAAATTCATAATATGAACATTTCCAATGTGACTTTTGCCCAAGTCCTTTTGACTCACGATATATCCTATCAAGCTATAGGCGAGTTATTGTCATCCCTTTAATTGCTTAACTCTCTTCTCATCCCATGACATGTAATTCATTGGAATAGAAATTAGTATGACTCTTTGGTTAACACTTAACCAAGTCATGCATGTGATTTATGTAAAATTCATGCTGGATCTTTGTAGTTTATTGTGACATATTTCATCAGATTTGCATCATATCTACTGTTATAATCATGTTTTCATTTAATTTGGTGACTTTCCTAAATATCCCCTTTATTTGGCATGTAACTCTGCAAGATAGTAAAAATATCTTTTGTATAATTTTTGACTTTCAGGGACCTTTGTGAAATCAAAAGGACCTAAGATTTTTTCTATGAATCGTTCATCAATATGGAGGCCTGGAGCACTTGGACCATACGAGGAGTTGCATGAGGCCCAGATGGAGGTCCATGGCACAACTAAACATGATTGCATGAGGCCCAGATGGAGGTCCATAGAGTTCCTTGTGGCTCTGATGTTGTCTATCTTCGCATTGATCTCTTTGTATTGACCTAAAAATTACTATATATATGGACCCTTTCGCCATCTCGCAATAAGGCAGAGAACAGAGACGAGAGCATACATAACTAGATACAAAATAAGGAGGCGTAAAAGATTGGAGGGAGAAATGCTATCGAAATCCTCCCCTTTTGCATCTCCAACCTCTCCAACATCACCACCAACGTCACCATGTTTACGAGAGATTAGACAAGTGAACCCGTAAAACCTAGTCCATTTTTAATGACAAGAACAAACTTTTACTTGCATTTACTTGTTGGTTTATTTTCTACATTTACTTATTCCAAAAATACAAAAATACTTTTTGTTTGTTGCATTTACTATCGAAAACCCTAAGAAATCATTGCCATTACCTTTTGCATTTACTGTAGCCTTTACATATAGATTAGTTTATTTATTTGATTTCACATTAACTTCAGTTTAATTTATTACTTGTTATTTGTTTTCAGGTATAATACCAAACCTTGTGCTTGTCAACCACACGGTGTAGTTGGGGACACAAGACAAGTTATCTTGTTTTGAAGATTGCTAGAATAGGAAAGAAAAGTGGTATTCTTATTTCCTCGAAACTTCAATACAAACCCTCGAGTAACCCTTGTGGTGAAAACACACTTTCTACATCACTTTGCGCTTGGAGTCCCTATTGGGGAATGCGCTACGCAAAAAAAATTCCTAGCACATAACCAAGATCCAATGAGAGGGAGAACGTAACGGATCATAACCTCGAAGATCGAAATAGTGGAAGTTTGTCGATGACGAGGTTGGTCATGCGTCGATCCTCGCAACAAGCCTTTAGCGAGTCACAAGGAGATGTATTATCACACAGACAACTCCAATGATTAAGTGCTCCACACGTCTCACCTCCACTGGTATCCACACGTCTAATGAGAATGTCACCATGTCAAAGTGAGATAATGCTCACAAACAAAGCGGGAACGTGTCAATGAAGATCTGGCAACACTTTGTTGTCTAGCTAGATTGGATCTAGATGGAGGTGTAGACGAACAACACTCCGGCATGAAGAAGTTTATCACAAAGACGACATCAACATGAAGAAGAGGTGGAAGACGAGCTCTAATACGCCAAGGCAGCGACGACCGGCATTGGCGCGGCGGGGTTGAGCGGGCCAGCGGGCAGGGCTAGGGCATGGCTCCACCAAAACTTCTGTGTTTCCTTAAGCCATGCCCCCATATATATGTACGGCTAGCCTCCCTCCAAGACAAAGAGAGTGGCAGTAGGACTTCATGTCCCAGTAGGTATCTGGATACCTCCTCCAACTGGACTAGGGAGTGGGTACGAGTCCCAAAGGGACTGCTCCCTCCCCACCACCTCTCAACACCCTCTGGCCTAGGGAAGGCCTTGGCCGACTTGGCTAGGGTCCCCCCTTACATGCAAGTGCGGCACTGTGGGGCCCATGCGGCCCCTCCGGCCCATGGTGCCCCCACCGGGATAATTACTTTTAATTATGAATATTTATTCTGAACCTTTCCAAAAAAATCTGAACTCCTTTGAATTAATTCTGGAACCTTCCTAAAAATTTCTCGGTGTCTTTGATAACATGTCCAGAATAATTCTGTCCATTCTCGGTGATATTCTAGACTCCTCCAGAATATTCCGAGACACTCTGAAACAACCTTTCAGGGTTACTTCATTCAAATATCTTAATCGCACGGACATTCTAAATGCCGATAACTTCTTAAGTGTGTGACCATGTGGCTTTGGATATTTACGTACATGCTCGGAACTCCTTGAGAAAATGGTTACTATTAGCATCTTGTTATACGTAGTAATCCCCGCAAATAATATGAAGATATTTATCGTTTGAACCGTAGTATTATATCCCATACATATTATATTGCTCTGTCAATACTTTACATTGCCCAATGTGAAACACTAGGTTATCCTTGTTACTTGGCATGTACTCTTTACTCATACCATACTATCGATGTTATTCTAGTCAACAACTTCATCACATATATGGCCAGACAATGATGAACGTCATAGTACATGAGTGGGCCCAGAGTGCATCTCTCTATCGTCATGAGTAGCAATTCCCGCAAGGAGACCATGTGA
This sequence comes from Avena insularis, assembly GCA_023614405.1. Lineage (NCBI taxonomy): Eukaryota > Viridiplantae > Streptophyta > Magnoliopsida > Poales > Poaceae > Avena > Avena insularis. The sequence goes on along the minus strand of CM042688.1, from coordinate 505,928,388 downwards.
ATTATTGGCGTACCATTCGGTAAGAGCAAAGACCTACTTTATGATTACTCCTGTTTGGAGCAACTTTGAATAATCCCGCCACATCCATATTGTACCCAGGTTCACATGTATATCATGGTCTAACAATATTTAGTAAAGGAAATATATGTTGATGAGAAACTACTGATAACAAATATTGATGTTGTCGTAATACTTTATTCGAAAGATAGTTGTGGCCTCAGACAATTTACCTATTTCATGGTATATCATGTTGGGTCTATCCATCATCGTTGTTGTCCCAAAAAATCCGATCTAATATACCATTAGCAACTACACAACACTTTGTTGTCTTGCCCATAGTCAGGAAACCGGGACTATCATTGATATATGAACTAGTCTCAGAGGCGAGACCAAGGACGTCTTATTGGTGTTTATTAGTCCACACATGTATTAGGGTTTTCCTCCAAATACACATTATTTAGAACCAATACAATTATAGAATAGAACAATAAACTTAATTATGAAATAGAAATATGAATAACAACACATTTATTATTTCCTATGGGGCATATTTCCATCAGTCTCCCACTTGCACTAGAGTCAATAATCTAGTTTATATTCAGAAATTTAACACCTATGGATTTCTAGTACTCTTCGGGCTTTGCAAGTGTGATCAACTAAGTCAACATATCTACCACATTCATATCTATACAAATTATACACATCTTGATGTCACCATCACTCGTGAACTGTCATGTGAGATGCTATCGATGTTGTACATGCTTGTTCTTTCGGTGAGACCTTGGTTCCTTTGCTTGAGCAATGGCACCTTTGTTGTCACAATGAATATCCATAGGCTCTAATGCACTTGGAACCACACCAAGTTATGTAATGAAGTTCGTCATCCAGACACCCTCCTTTGCAGCATCCAATGTTGCTATGTACTCCACCTCTTTTGTTGAATCTACAACTGTATCTTGCTTAGAACTTTTCCATGTCACTTCTCCCCCATTCAAAGGGAACACATAACCAGATTGAGACTTGAAATCATCAGGATTAGTGACAAATATCACATCAGTGTAACCCCTTGAAATGAGATCGTTGTCACCTCCATAGACGAGAAATATATTCTTAGTCCCTCGTAAGTACCTAAGTATATTTTTCACTGCTATCCAGCGATGAACTCCTGGATCACTCTTGTATCTTCTCGTAATAGTTTAGAGCATAGGATGCATATGGTATTGTACATATCATGCCATACATGATTGTCCCAATTGCTGATGCATATGGGACATCACTCATGATTTCCCGCTCAGCATCTATCATGGGACATTGCTTCTTCCTTAAAGGTCCTCCATGTACCATTGAAGTGATCCTCTCTTGGATTCTTCCATTTTGAATCTCTTCAAAACTTTTTCTAGATATGTATCTTGACTGATCCCTATTAGGCGCCGAGATCTATCCCTATTGATCTTTATTCCCAATATGTAAGCTGCTTCACCCAAATCTTTCATTGAAAAACTTTCTTTCAATGAGTCCTTTATAGTGTTAAGAATTTTTTTTATCATTTCCAATGAACAATATGTCATCCACATATAATATTAGAAACTTTATTATTCTCCCACTCTTTTTCTTGTGTACACAAGCTTCTTGCACGTTTTTGATGAAACCAAACCCTTTAACTACTTCATCAAAATGTAGATTCTAACTCTGTGATGCTTGCTTTAGTCCATAGATTGAATATTGAAATTTGCACAACTTTCCAACATCCTTTGGATCGAAAAAACCTTCAAGTTGTACCATGTACACATCCTCGGTTAGCTTTTCATTAGGAACACTGTTTTGACATCCATCTGCCATATCTCATAATCAAAATATGCAGCGATTGCTAGAAGTATCCGAACAGACTTAAGCATCACTACGAGAGAGAATGTCTCATCGTAGTCAACTCCTTGAATTTGTCGAAACCCCTTCACAAAAATTCGTGCTTTATAAATGGTCACATTATTGTTTGCGTCTGTTTTCTTATTATAGATCGATTTAGATTCTATAGGCTTTACGCCTTTAGGAGGGTCCATCAAGTTCCAAACTTGATTCTATCTCAGATTTCATGGCATCTTTCAATTTAATGGAGTCAGAGCCCATCATAACTTATTTGTATGTAATTGGTTCATAATTGTCCAACAACAATACTTCTTATTCAAATCTTACAACCGGAAGATGAACTCTACCAGATCTACGTGGTTCAATAGGAGCTGTAATTTCTAAGACTACAATGTTTTTAGGCGGCATTTGATGGAGCCATAGGTATTCCTGGAACACTTACCGATGTTGTGCTACCCTTCCAATCTTGATATGGTCAAATAACCTCATTAAGCTTGGTTGTCCTCCCACTTAAACCTTTAGTGTGAAGTTCCTTCTCAAGAAACACTCCTCCTCATGCAACAAATATCTTGCCTTCGGTTGTGTGGTAAAAGGAATACCCAATAGTTTCTTTGAGATACCCTAGAAATACGCATTTGTCCTACTTGGGATCGAGCTTGCTTAGCTGTAAACATTTTACAAAAACCTCGCATACCCAAATTTTAAGAAACGATAAGTTGGGTGTCTTTCCAAACCACAATTCATATGGTGTCATTTCAACGGACTTTGATGGCGCTCTATTGAGTGTAAAAGCAGTAGTCTCTAAAGCATATTCCCAAAATGACAAAGGGAGATCGGTTAAAGGCATCTTAGATCTCACCATTTCCAACAAAGTTCAATTATGACGCTCCAACACTCCATTATGTTGGAGTGTTCTAGGAGGCGTAAGATGTGAAATGATCCCATGTGCTTTAAGATGTTTGCTAAACCCATGACTCAAATATTCACCTCCATGTTCTGACCGTAGAAACTATTTTTCTTGCCAAGTTGATTCTCTACATCATTCTGAAGTTCCTTGAACTTTTCAAATGTTTTAGACTTATGCTTCATAATATAAATATAACCATAACAACTCAAGTCATCGGTGAAGGTTATAAAGTAGAGGAATCCACCATGTGCGGGTATGCTCATCTAACTATATACATTAGTATGTACTATTTCTAGTAAGTCACTCGCCCGTTCAACTTATCCATTAAATGGTGATTTGACCATCTTACTCATTAAATAAGCTTCACATGTATCAAAAGATTCCAAATCTATTGAACTCAAAAGTCCATCATTGTGGAGTTTCTTCATGCATTTATGTCCAATGTGACCCAATATGTAGTGCCACAAGTATGTGGTATTCAATTCATTGGTCTTTCGATGTTTACCCTCAGTGTTATGGATGTGTGTATCACAATCAACATCAATAATAAACAGACCACTCTTCACGGGAGCATGTCCATAGAAGACATTATTCATATAAACCGAACAACCATTATTCTCTGATTTAAATGAATTACCATATTGTAAGATACAATATCTTGATATAATATCCTTACATAATACAGGTATGAAGTAACAATTACTAAGTTCTAATATCAATCCCGACGGTAGATGTAGAGGTCTTGTGCAGACAATAATCACTGCAACGCTTGCTCCATTCCCCATGTGCACTGTCACCTCATTCTAGCAAGCTTCCTAGGATTTCGTAACTCCTGTATCATATTGAAACTGTTAACAACTGATCTGGTATAAAATACCCAAGAGTTACTCTTAGAACCTTGCAAGTAAACATCAATAACATGTATATTCTATATACCTGAGCTGGACGATTCAGTCTTCTTTTTCTCCGCTAAGTACTTCAGGCAGTTCCTCTTCTAGTGACCCTTATCCTTACATAAGAAACACTCAGCATATGGGGTTGGACCAGGCTTCAGCGCCTTGCCATTGTTAGGGGCACGGTGTGCCTCGGTTCTCTTCTTATTGTTTCCCCTAGACTTCTTCTTCTTGAAGTGAGTATTTTTCTTCACCATCATCACATGATTAGTGTTATTTTGTATGTCATTTTTAGTCACCTTCAACATCGCGAATAGTTCAGCCAATGTCTTGTTTCATCCCATGCATGTTGAAGTTCATGACAAACCCAACAAAACTAGGTGGGAGTGATTTCAGGATTATCTCAGTTCCTAGTTATGTAGGAAAGGGAACGCCAACGTTTACAACATTTGAACATACCTGTGTAACTTGATTACAGGAGAAATAACCAAACCTCCTTATACCATCTTGCAATCTAGTAGAGCTTGAGATATCTCAATCATTTAGCTCGGGCTTGCTTCTAAATATGCCCCTCAATTCAGAAATTGTTTCATATGGACCCTAGTCTTCAAACCTCCTTTGAAGATCTGGTTCCATGGATGCAAGTAAGGAACATTGGACAGCGATATAGTCATCACTACATGACTGAAAGACATTGAATGCTTCATTGGTAGCGTTATCAGCAAGAGCATCAACAAGAGTTGCTTCCAAGACATAGTCTTTGTTAGCACCTTTTAGAACTATTCAAATTCATGCAGTTTATCTTTCTCTAATATACCAGCTAAAGGGAAATTGTTGTGTGCCATTGATCTACAAACAAGTACAAATTCATTTAGACATTTTTTAATAATTAATGAACTACACAAATTAACAACTTTAATTTAGAGTGTAGCTCCCACTAAAATCAATATCCCTCATAATTGATACTTAGTGATTCAAGATCCACGTCTTGCTTTCCTGACACCAATGTTACATCACATGTCGAGGAGCAAACTGGTAGGTACTCTTACCAATCATATATATCAACATATGACTCTTGTTAATGTTTCGATACTTGTTTTCCATACTCTAGATGTTCTAGATAGCATGTCAAGTGAACCTTAGTACACCGGTAGTGCGACCGTTTCACACCCACATTACGAACGTCGCTAGGTGCTCCCATGTTACATGACCCACACTAGTTTGAAGCCCATGTTATGTGGATCCTAACCAAGGGATAACACTTTAACTTGATAATTTTAGTGAGAGATCACCCTATTTATTATGACTACCGTGCAATAAATAAAGTGCAAAAAGGATTAACATCACATGCAATTCATATAGTGATATGGTATAGCACTTGATACCAACAATCTCCATCAACATCTTCTGGCCATGTAATCCTGCATGCGCCCTAGGCATAGCATCAAGGTCCATCGTTGCTTGATCATCATCGCCTTGTCCTTTATTTTACAAATAATTCTACTCTAGCTAATAAAGTAAAATCAATTATGGCCTATTACAATAATAATATGACAATCATTGCAGCTTTGGCCACTCATACCCAACGAGATTACAACATAACACATCGCATATATCACATTGCAAACTTCATCTATACCACATCACTTCCATGTAAAACCAAGTTAAACGTCTCTAACACGCTTTGCTAGATTACGGGGCTCTATGGTTACATAGAGATCCGTTCTTTACCTACATGGTAAGTAAGGATCATGATACAATTGTTTGCCTTTTAACTTATATGGGGTGTGTCCACATTTCACTATAAATAGTATAATAGCTTCACCAAACTTCATCTATATGCGTGACCCCCGTGCATACTTCACCAAATCCACAAAAATCCAATGTGCAAATATCTTTCTCAACTATTGTGGAAAAATCGACACCCGACAAAGTTGTTTCGTGCACTCGAAGTACACTTCACAAATCTATCTCGATCCAAATATCATGAAGTTGGCTTGGTTCGCTAATCATGCAATACCTCCAAGATCAAAACTGCGACAATTGGGTAGCAAGAATAAGATCAATAATGCTAGAATTCGAAGACTCCTTTATCCGCATATGTGCCTATGCAAAGACCGCTTTGATACCACTGCTGGGGAACATGCTACACAAAACAAAATTTTCTAGCGTATAACCAAGATCCAACGAAAGGGAGAAGGTAAGGGATCATACCTCGAAGATCGAACTAGTGGAAGTTTGTCGATGATGAGGTTGGTCATGCGTTGATCCCTGCAACAACCATTAGCGAGTCCCGGGGAGATGTATTATCCCACGAACGGCTCCAACAATCAAGTTCTCCACATGTTGCACCTCCAATGATATACACACGTCCAACGAGAACAGCACCGTGTCAAAGTGAGATCAAGCTCACAAATGAAGCTGGAACGTGTCGATGAAGTCTGGTAGCACTTCATCATCCGGCTAGATTTGATCTAGATGGAGGTAGTAGACAAAAACACTATGGCATGAAGAATAAGTTCCTCCACGAAGATAATGTCAATGCGAATAAGAGGTCGAAGACAAGCTCTAAGATGCTAAGGCGGTGATGATCGGTGGTGGCTGAGGTGGCCGGGAATAGCGGCGAGCAAGGCTAGGGCGTGGCTCCTCCAAAACTTGTTTGTGTTGCCTTTGGCCGTGCCCCCGTATATATGTGTGCAGCTAGCCTCCCTCCAAGAGAGAGAGTGGGAGTAGGACTTCATGTCCCAGTAGGAATCCTCCTACCTCCTCCAACTCGACTAGGGAGGGAGTACGAGTCCCAGAGGGACTCCTCCCTCCCCACTGCCTCTACCCACCCACTGGCATAGGGGAGGCCTTATCCGACTCGGCTAGGGTTCCCCCTTCATGCGTGCGTGGCCTGATGGGGCCCATGCGACCCCTCCGGCCCACGTTACTCCCACCGGGATAATTACTTTTAATTTTGAATATTTATTCTGAAGCTATCCAAAATAATTGAACTCCATCGAATTAATTCCGGAACCTTCCTAAACTATTCCCGGTGTCTTCCATAACATGTCTAGAACAATTCTGTCCATTCTAAGTGATATTCCAGGCTCCTCCAGAATATTCTGAGACACTACGAAACATCCTTTCAAGATTACTTCATTCAATTATCATAATCGCACACACATTCTAAATGCCGATAACATCTTAAGTGTGTGACCCTGTGGGTTCGGATATTTAGCGACATGTTCGAAACTCCTTCCGTGACAATGATTACTATACATTTGGGTGAAAGGCCGGTTGTTATTTTTTTGATGTCTCCCACCTCTCCCACCTCCCCTCTGGTGATCTCCCTGGCGATCCATGGCGACTCTCTCTAATTCTCCCGTGCAATGGACCCTCGTGCCCTTAGAGATACTATGGATTTCTCCCATGGCATGGGACTTGAATTAAAGGTTTGATCCTCCTTCTCCACCCATGTGCAACCCCCATCTCTTTGATCTGGTTTTACCCTAGTGGTTTCTTTTGGCCGAGCCAATTTCCGACTTGATGTGGAGAATGTTTGTACTGCTCTTAAATCATGCCTTGGAGGAAGTAAGCATGGTTTCAATGTCACTATGATTCGTGACCGGACCTTTAAATTCGAAGTTTTCTCCAAAGTTGTGGGTTTCATGATCTACAAACTCAGATGTTTTGAATGTCCGGCATTGAAATGCTATTATTTCTATGGGGTTTCGGTGGTCCAGATTGGATCAAGGAATCATTTGATTGGTTTAATGAACAAGAGTTGAATTGGACTTTGGTTTCTCGCCGGAGATCACGACTGACTGGCGCCAATTCCACGTTGTTAGCTGCTCATCGGAAGATGGTCTATGTGGCTCGACCGCCGGCCTCATCGCTATGTGATCAGACTTCCTCGGATTGGACGCCAATTTCCCGCTTGAATTTTCAAACAAACTCTGGCGATCAACGGCCTGCTGCTTCTGCCAGCCCATCACCCCATCCCCCTTAGCCCATGTGGTCTGCACTAGATGCCTTGTGATGGGCCATTAACTTCGCGATTGTATTTCACAAATTCGTTGCAAGGTTGTTATGGATATGGTCATATTAGGAAATCTTGTTATATCCTTAAACACAAGTCTCAGGCTTATCGAATTAAACAAAAATGACCAGAGCATATCATCTCCTCAGAAAAAGGACTTGTCATTACGACTTCTGATACCGAGAACCTTGACCCCTCCACTTTCTAGCTGAACCATGTTCATCCCTCGCCATCTTCGCCTCCCCAATCTCACACCTGCAACAATCTCCCCCCTTCCTCGACAATGGCGAACTACCCCTACGACCCTAACCCCCACCTCCCACTTGGCGCCGAAGTCATTCAACCCTGCATCCATCACCGACGTCGGGTTTTCACATTTTCAGTGGAGATGCCCTGCTTCGGTGTGACGACATGGCCATTGTCGTCCTCGAGCCTCCCTCGGACCCCGAACAGTTCGCTGCGGATGCCCACCTCATCAGAACCTACTTCAACGATCGTGGCCTCCACATCCGCAACTTCTCTAGGTCTGCCATGGCCAGGCTGCGCCTTGCTGATTCTCGACACCTCATGAGGACACTGCTATTGAGCATAGCCCATTTTTTGTTGGGGACAGTATTCTTAGGGTGATTCCCCATAACAGAGGACTAAATCATAGGAACATGACCTTCACACATGATGTTTGGCTGATGATGGTCAATTACCCCCAAGATGCATGGCTAGTGGACAAAGTTAGAGAATCTGTTAGTGAATTTGGAAAAAATTTAGTCTGGAATAGAGATCACTCTAATAGAGCTAGAATCCTGGTTAAGATCAGAGTGCCAGATATGCTTGAAATCCCTATTAGCTTGGTTCTAGGGTATAATACTAGTGATGAAGGACATGGCCATTCCTGGACTGTGGTTAATTACATCCTGCAGGCTAAGGTTATTGGAGGACTTGGTGGTGATGAGGACCCCCTTCCACCTGATGGTGGTAACCCACACCCCATGCCTCATCCATTTGGTGGACAATGGGATGATATGGTACATGATCATGTTCTAGAAGAGCCTGCCAATGCTGCACCTGACCTTCCCAATGTTGCAATCCCACATGGGAATGCTGCACCTGCTGCTGACATTGAGCCAATGATTACAACCCCTCCCCAACATAGCACTACACATGCTGATCATCTAGCTGAACTTGAACCTATGATGGAAGCTATTGATTCCTTTAATGTTGTCCATGGTCTGCTATCTGACATGGTGAAGAATGCACACACTACTCTGGGCAACACTGATATATCACTTATCCATGGTGCTAGTTTCCAAATTCTTGATGTGGACACTAAATATGGTAAACAGAAAAAGTGCCTCCTGAAGCTTTATGCCACTCCACCTGATGTGCCTGCCACCTCAACTGTTTGTATAACAGAAATCCCAGGAAATGATGAGCAAGCTGCATTGGATATCTCTGCTGGTATTTCTTCTTGTGTGGATGGTGACAGTTGTTCCCAGGTGGCTAAGCGCAAACTACTTGCTCCCAAGGATGTTGTTGCTGTCAGGCGCAGCAAAAGGATTGCCAACCAATCTGAAGGATATAAGAACAAAGAAGCTGCAGAAAAAGCACATGAGAAGGAATCAACTGATATTGCACAGATCAATGCTACTGGAAAATCCAGAAAGGTGGCCAAGAGCAAAGCGCATCCACATGAGGTTGTTATTATGGATCAAGATGCTCCACCCCCACATGTCCTCCCTATTGACACCATCCAGTCCATTGGTGTCAATCAATGCCTGATTTCTCCTAGTGAGATTTCAGAGGACAAGCTATATTCCAAATGTAGCTAATGTATTCTCATTCCGCTTCCTGTAATAATGTGTGTCATACATGGCATATGACACACAGTTTTAAGTTTCATCTACTATATCCATTTTGCTTTACCTGGCATGTAATAAGCACTATTTTCTTTCTCATGATGAGAAGAACTATATCTTTATATCTTTATGCTTATCTGGATGTTTCTATGCCTTCTACTAAGCATAATACCTTCCTTTTATTTCTATGGATTTATCAACCTAGGTGCAAAGCACATCTTGTAATAGTCTTTACCCTGCCAGCTACCCCTCTTGAAATCCTGGTTAATTATGTTAATTAGATGCATTCGATCCATTACATGTGGAATTATGAATAGAAGCTGGATGATTCTAGACTGGAATGTTAGAGGTATCAATTCTGATATGAGGCATGATCAAATTAGAGAAAAGGTGTACTCTAGAAATTGTGATATTATTTGCCTTCAAGGGACCAAAAGAGAAGATTTTGATCACTCCTATTTAAGAAAATTCTTCCCTAGTAGATTTTCACATTTTGCATTCTCTCCATCTCTTGGTAATTCTGGAGGACTGATTACTATTTGGAATGGTAACCTTTTTAAAGGAAATGTACTATGTAAATATAAGTACCATATCTCTATTGCTTTCACCTGTAATCACTTTGATATCACATGGATTCTGAACAATATTTATGGGCCTGCACATAATGAACGCCGAGCTAATTTTCTCAACTGGATGCATAATATTGACACTTCCAGTTATCCATACTAGATGTTAGTGGGGTATTTCAACCTCATAAGAAGTCCTGAAGACAGAAGCAGAGATGGCGGTGATGCTCATAATATGATGCTTTTCAATAATGCCATCCAATCACATGATCTTGTTGAAGTACCACTAAAAGGAAGATCATTCACCTGGAGTAATATGCAAGACCCCCCTCTACTGGAAAAACTGGACTAGATTTTCACATGCCCTCTATGGACTACAACATTCCCCAACACTATGGCCTATCCTCTTTCAAGAATTGGTTCTGATCACACTCCAGTCAGCATCCAAGTGGGCACTTCCATCCGTAAAGCTCAACTATTTAGATTTGAGAGCTTCTGGCTGGATTTTGATGGATTTTATGACACTGTGAAAACTCTCTAGAATTCTGCCCCCTTTAATATTGATGTTGCCCTTTCTATTAACTGCAATTCAAATATCTCAGAGCTGGTCTTAAGAAATGGAGCAAGAAACTTTCAAATCTCAATTAGACTATTGGAAACTGCACATTTATGCTGGCTCTACTTGAAGGAATTGAAGATCAGAGACAGCTTGCCACTCATGAGATGAATTTCAAAAAGATTCTGATGAAACATACCAATAAACTCCTGGAGGCCAAAAGGATTTACTGGAAAAGCTGGGCCAAAATTAGATGGGCCAAAACTGGGTGATTAGAACACTAAATTCTTCCATGTTGTGGCAACCCAGAATTTTAGGAAAAATCTCATTACCCATATCAAGACTAATGACAACATGATTGTGACTGATCATGAACTAAAGGCTGCTGCTATTTGGCACTCATACAAACAAAGACTAAGCACAAGTGAAAATATTATCATAGACTATAATCTTGATGATTTGGTTTTACCACATGACCTATTACACATGGATGCTCCATTCACAAATGATGAGATTGAACTTGTGGTCAAAGAATTTCCTTGTGATAAGGCACCTGGTCCTGATGGTTTTAATGGGAAATTCCTCAAAAAATGCTGGCCTATCATCAAGGAAGATTTTACAAAACTAGTTCATAACTTTTATGATGAAATAGTAAATATGGATGCCATCAACACTGCCTTTATTACTCTCATCCCCAAGACTAATGACCCTGAATCTATGAATGATTTTAGACCCATTTCATTGGTTAGCCTTCCTCTAAAATTTATCACCAAGATCATGGCCAATAGGCTCCAGAAGGTTATTAAATCCATTCTTCATAGTAATCAGTATGGTTTTATTAAAGGGAAAAATATTCATGACTGTCTAGGATGGCCATTTGAATACCTACATATCTGCCATGTGTCTAAGAAACCTATTATCATTCTGAAGATTGACTATGAGAAGGTATTTGATAAGATTGAATATAATGCAATCATAGGTATGTTGAAAGCTAAAGGTTTTGGGCCCAAATGGATTTCCCTAGTCAGATCTGTTGTTTTCTCTGCTTCTACCTCAGTCTTATTAAATGGTGTCCCAGGGAAAAAATCTCTTGTAGAAGAGGTGTCAGGAAAGGAGACCCCTTATCTCCCCTATTATTTGTCTGCACTACTGAATTATTACAGGAAATTGTCAATGATGCCTGGCACAGAAATGAAATCAGCTTGCCCCTTGATGATGATTTTGGGCAAAAATATCCTATCCTTCAATATGTTGATGACACACTGTTGATTATGCCTGCTGACAATACTCAACTAAATAATCTTAAGGACAGACTCCAACAATTCAGTAGTATGACAGGTCTCAAGGTAAATTATGATAAATCTACCCTGGTACTATCAATGTGCTAGAGGAACATGCATGTCAACTTGCCTCATCTTTTGGATGCAAATTGGAGAGTTTACCATTTACCTACCTGGGTCTCCCACTTGGTACCACAAGACCATCTATAGATAGCTTGATGCCCATTGTATCCAAATTTGACAGAAAACTCTCGGGATTATCTTCTCTCATGTCATACATAGGAAGACTCACATTGTTGAACTCTATACTCAACTCCATGCCCATTCATTCCATGTGCTCTTTTAAAGTTCCCATAACAATTTTTGTCCATTTTGAGAAAAGTGGACGACAGTTCCTTTGGGCAGGGAAAGATATCAATAAACATGGCAAATGTCTTGCTAAATGGGAAATGGTCTGTTGACCAAAATACCAAGGAGGTTTAGGTGTCATAAACCTCAGGGTACAAAATCAAGCCCTTCTTATGAAGAATCTCCACAAATTGTACAACAAGATGGATGTACCATGGGTTGATCTTATATGGAAAGCCTACTATCATGGAGATTCTGCCCCCACTCTCTGAACCATATTGGATCCTTCTGGTGGAGAGACTTTATGAACTATGTTGATATATACAGAGACATGACTCATTGTAAAGTTGGTAATGGAAAATCTATGCTTCTATGGAAAGATTTATTGAAGGATGAATGTTTTGAAGATAAATACCCACATTTGTTCTCCTTCTGCAACAATGATACTTTAACCATGAACAAGGCTATCTCAGCAGCAGAAAATGACTTCTATGACCTCTTCCAACTTCCCTTGTCCATTATTGCTCATGAGGAGTTAATTGAAATGTTGGAGAATATCAGAAGCATAAATCACATTGATGACCATGACTCATAGTACTTTTCGTGGGGTGAGACCTTCAAAACCAGGAATGTATATAGAGCACTGATTGGGATCCACCCAACACCCAAGCCTATTCTTGATATCTAGAAATCATGTTGTCTCCCAAGGCACAATTTTTTTGCTTGGCTCCTTCTGAATATGAGATTAAATACCAAAGAATTAATGAAAAGAAAGAACTTCTTCGTGGAATATAATGACTGTGTAATATGTGACACATGTCCCCAGGAAACTCTACAACACCTATTTTTTGAATGCAGCTTCAGCCAGGGATTCTGGTGGGCCCTGGGCTTGAATGGAACACTGATATGGATATTCATCAAATGATCAACGATACAAGCTGCAGATTTAGTGCCAGTTTTCTTATGGAAATTATCATCACTGGATGCTGGAGTATATGGGACCAAAGAAATAGCTTTATTTTCAAAGATCTTAATCCCTCCATCATTAATTGTATCTCTCTTTTCAAAGCAACCTTCTCCTTGACTATGCATAGAGCTAAACCTAGTCTCAAGGAAGGTATGCAGCAGTGGCTTGACACACTATGATTGTAAAACGATTGAGACTGGCTCACTCCTCTATACATTATAAAAATTTATAAAATGACACAGTAGGGGCCTTCCCTACTATTTTTTGTCAAAAAAAGTGTCTTGATACACATAGTAATCCACACAAATAACATGAAGATCTTTATTGTGTGAATCGTACTATTATGTCCGATACATATCGTATTACTCCTTCAATAATTTACAATGCCTGAGATGAACCACTATGTTATCCTTGTTTATTGGCATGTACTCTTTAATCATATTGTACTATCGATGTTCCCATGGTCAACAACTAGGCCATGTGTCTGTCAAGACAATGACAAACATCATAGTACATGAGTGGGCCAAGAGTGTATCTCTCCATCATCAGGAGTAGCAATTCCCGCAAGCGCACCATGTGAATTATTGTCATACCATCCGGTAAGAGCAAAGACTGACTTTATGATTACTCCTATTCAGAGCAACATTTGAAGAATCTTGTCTCATCCATATTGTACCCAAGTTCACGTGTGTCTAGTGGTCTAATGATCTTTAGTAAAGGCAATACATGTTTGTGAGAAACTATAGATAACAAATATTGATGATGCATTTCAAGGTATATCATGTTGGATCTATCCATCGTCGTTTTTCTCCCAACAACTCCGATCTCATATATCACTGGCAACTCCACAACACGTTGTTGTCTTGCCCATAGTCAGGAAACTGAGACTATCATTGATATATGAACTAGTCTCAAAGGCAAGATCGGGTATGTCTTATTGTTGTTTATTACTCCACACATGTATTAGGGTTTTCCTCCAATTACATATTATTCGAAACCAATACAATTATACCATAGAACAACAAACTTAATTATGAAACAGAAATATGAATAATAACACATTTTTTATTGCCTCTAGGGCATATTTCCTCAGTTCGAACAAGTTAGTATCCATGTAGATCTAGTGTAATCAAGTGTATTTTCTAGTGTCATTGCTAGGGAAATAGAAGTATCAAAACAATTGTCTCATCGCCAAGCCTAGAGAATAGTTGAACTTATCCCTTGTGCATGATGAGTGCATATTTGCATCATGTTTTATATTATTGTTTTGCACTGTAGTTGTAGGATCTTGGTATTTTACGGCATTCGCACCCACATTTTATGTCTATTTTCACTAGGATCAGGACAGCTGATGGATACACACAATTCTTGGAGAAGTTGTATTAGGGAGAAAAGGAGTAAAAAACAACGTAAATCGCTTATTTGGGAAATATCAATGATACCAGAAGAAAACCCAAAGCGATCGAGGCATCTAGACGGTTTAACGACCAACTATACGACCAGTCTTAATTTTCCGGCCGTATAGTTTCGGTCGTATAGTTGGCGCCTCTACCGCCTCTTCAAATAGTTTCACCCTGTGCAACTAGATCAGAGAGACGACATACAAAACAACCAGAAATCGCTGAAAACTCACCTCCGGAAGGCATCTGGAGGGGGAACTCGTCCATCGGGGATCCATCTTTGCCCTGCGCAGATCCGGGAGGCTAAGGCATCGATCTTCATCATCAACTGCTGCATCAGACCATCTCCATCCATCCCATCTCAATCTTGTCTAGATCTTGTTGTAATTTCCGTACTTGTTGTGGATTTATACAAGAACTATTCATCTATGATAGATTCCATTGTTATTTCCATGATGTTGATTGCCTCCATGTTTGAGTAGATCATTAGTTCTTGGGGATATGGAGAAACCCTAGCATGACATTGAAATAAGATAAAGTTTATTATGATATTCATCGCTGTGACCATGTGTTAGATTGTCTTCATCTTGATGTTGGAAGAAGTCTGTAACATCCCAGCATGAGAGCTTAGAAATAAGCTGAGATGAGGTGTGTGCATTGCATTCATGCATAGAAAATCCAGATAATTTTCGCGCTTTTAAATAAAACTTTTCAAAGAGATTGAATCTTCTCTTAACTTGGTGGGACTATAGTAGATCATCAAGTTGACTGTGATAAGTTTCAATATGACCCTTGCTAAAACCTTATCTTTGGGTAATATAATTTGATTTAAGGGTAGATCAAATGTAATAAAACTAAGTCACAACACTACTTAATAAGGAGTACTAGATCTTTTAGAGGTCATTACATGGTATTCCATACAATAACTCAAGGATGAATACTTAATATTCCAAAGATTATATCAAGGTATTATCTACCCAAACCCTAAATACCAAGTCAAGTATATAACCCAAGTAAAAGAAACTCAATAACTAAATGTTGGAACATATGTTTGCCATAGATATTCCTACCATGGATATCATAGTAGTTCTTAAATATGAATTCTTATCACAAAAGTAGTAGAATGGAAAGCAAGCCAAAACCATTCATTATAGACCTTTTTTATCATATTAACATATGGCATTCCTAAATAGATAAGTCCTAGTGTCAATTGATCATCAATATTGAGTGATCAATCCTTGACCTAGTACTTAATAACCTTTAGCTTTGACCTATTATGTTTACCTTCCAAAGACCTTAAGTAAATTAATAAGAAGAAGGAACTAGTTGTGGTGGAGTGTGCATCATCAATGGAATGAGATCCTTAGTGGTGATCAAACCATGGGATGTTGGAGGAGTTAACTCACTCATGAGTTAACTAGGATAAGTATCTAAACCTAAGAATTAACTAATACTTGAGAAGTTATAAGAAAGATAGTAGTGTTAGAGTATCAAGTAATAACCTTGTTAAGCCAAGTAGGTATAAACCTAAAGTAAGTTTCCTTAACAAGATAAATCCTATAGAGAGATTAGTACAAGCCTGCTACGTAATTGAGTATAGATCCTGAGCAGATAATTAGAAGCCTAAGCTTTGTATGATCAAAGGATGGTGGTCATTATTCTCAAGGCTCTTGAGGATAGATGACCAGTTGATGAAGAAGTATTGTGAGTATACCAAATTAGGCTAAACCTTTGTAAGCTGCATCATCTAGCTTGAGCATGGGAAGTCAAGCTAGAGTATGATGAAGTATATAACATGAGTTGTATGGAGTAGTTAGAAGCATCATGTTTTAACCAAACTAATACAAAAACAAACTTGTATTATGGGAGTAGTACCATATCTCTTCTAGAGGACCAATATCACATTTGATATAGAGTAGATTGTAATATTGCAAGCCTTAGAATGAGATAAAGGGATAATATACTAGGAGAAGAATGAAGGAATGTTGTAGAAGGGACATGACCATGTCGTCAAAGGAGGATGGCTATGATAGAGCCAGATGACTAGATCAATTAGACCGGAGAGATCTTAGTGAAGCAGAGGGGAGATTTAAATAGAGTATATTTAGGAAAGTAAATCCTTAACTAGAACCCAAACTTAGGTGAAGTGTTGGGGCTAGGAATTCTGGAGAAATCATTAAACAATATCACAGTATGAGGCTATATCAAAATCCCACTCTGGGTTGAGACATCAACTATAATTACCTAGTTATACATCAATCTTTAACTTTTAATTCTTATGGATTATAATATTCTTGGGTGAATAAGTTGGTTCCTCATTTTTTTTTAAATTGATACATTATAATAAGTTTAGAAAATTAGAGGCAATTAGGATTTGCTTAATTTCCAAAAAGAATTAGTTATTATTATTGTTTGAATATATTCCACTTATAAAATGATAAAGGAAATTGATAACAATATAAGAGTATAACTCAAATAGTACTTCTTAATTCTTTCCTTTATTCCACAAGTATTAAATAAATACAAATCTATTTGAAGTAAAAAACAAATATATTACAGAGACAATCTCAAAGAAATAAAAAAATTATTTAATAATGAATATATATTACATTGATCTGAACAAAGAGTAGTAATAACATATTACAAAAGAAAATAAAAGAAAGCCCTAAACTAACCCTAAACTACTTCTTCTGATCACTTGGTCTTGTATCTATAAATAAGATAGAAACATAAATAAAACAAAGAGGGGGTTAGTGTTAGATTGCTCTCAGTCTCAAATAGTGTAGTGCACTTCCAATCCTCGTCGAGCAAGTTAAATTAAATAAGGGATAAAACACCATCAAGTGTAGAATCTGTTCTTTTAAGGAATAAAGGCCTCAAAACAACATCACAGGCTGAAGGGGCAAGTTTCACCAGCATAGGTAATAGTAAAAGGATGTGGAAGTTAAACTATATTTACTTGATCTCATCCATAGCCAAAGCAAATAGTGAAGCAACTTACACACCTAAATGCATGCATTGAGGTGTCAGCAGCAGAGAGCATAGGGAAAGTTTAAATCACAATAGTATAGAGCAAAGCAAGCTTTGTTATTCACTTTGTAGAGAGACAACCTCAGTCTGTCACCAGCACAAACAAGAACAGCACCAGATCTTGAAAACATAACACTAGATCAAGACACTTTCCACCATAGAAAAACCAGGAAATCACCAGCAAAGATGGTGACTTTAGGAGGGAGATGAACTAGGTGGACAACAAGGTAACACAAGAGCAACAACACTAGGAGGAGCAAGACAAGGCCAAGAGAAAGCCAAAACAAATCCAGAGCTACCACAAGCTAGAAGTAGAAGGCAACATCAGTACAAGGCTACCTGGGTATATCCCAACATTTAGATCTAATCATTTTCCATCTTACACATTCATTTTCTTGCAAGCACATGATAAGTGAACATATTAGGCAGCCGATAATAAATAGTCAGATTATGCATGTGTTCTTGCACAGGCAGGGTCTCAGACCAGCATTATTGACCTATGATCTAATTTTAACTAGATAGATACACATCACAGTTGCTAGTATAGGGCACATTCCTAAAAGGGTAGCACCTTTGTATCTAGTAGGTTCATATCTGCTTGAGTACAAGCTCAAGCATATATTCTTCAACAAAGATGATCATCTTCCTAAATGATTTAGGAATCATAAATAGACATTTCTGTTAGAAAAGACAGTAAAGATCAACACTATCTATCACTAGGTCACATTGTACAGAAACCAATAAGTTTAATCACTTTCCTACAAGCATATAGGAATCACCTCTTTATAAATCATCTTCTTATTAATCACAGAACATAGACTAACACTAGTAATTTTAGGTTTACATAGTAACAGGATTCAATCCTGAGACTGAACACATTAGTACTTCACCAGTAAACAATTAACCAAGCATCAGAACAGAGAGCATCCCAACTTAACTCCATAGGAGTAAATCGATAGCCACAACAACTTAGGCATCCACATTAATCTAATCATGCTTTCACAAAGAATTTTATGACAGAGAACAGGATAACAAAAGCATGTTCAGCAGAGTGTTCTTTGATAGAGAACAGAGTAACCAACATGCTCAACAGAGAGTTACACTACACTAAAAGTAGATCAACATCAAAGAATTAGCATAGGAAAGATTAACCCTAGAGCTATGCTAAATCACCACTGTAGGGGGTATGAACCCTAGGAATTTAGGGATGAACCCTAGGAATTTAGGGATGAACCCTAAATGGGGAAATCCATTGCAAGTGGCCATATGGCATTGAATAGAGGCAAGGTAGAGAACAAAGGAGAATAGGGCACTCACTCAAGGTCCTCGTAAGGTTCTCGAAGAGGAAGCAAAGAGGAGGTCGGCGGCAGAGAGGTGGCGGCATGGGGAGCACCCTGAGGGGGCGCTGCAACCCGCACCTGCACATGGCAGTGGCAGCCATGGAAGAGCGATGCCACCAGCACCACAGTGTCGTTAAGGGAGCGCTAGTGCACGGCGAACCCCAAACCCTAGCCATGAGGTGGGGGTCAGCATGGCCAGCAGAGAGCACTAGTGCCAGATCGTGCAGGACAGCGTCAAGCAGTAGTAGCATATGCATCGTCCTACACTGCGGCAACAGACATGGCGGCCTGGGGCAGCTGGAATCAACCGCGACGACAGCGACATCGAGCGTTCAGAGAGGGTGTCGCGCGAGAGAGAAGACAGAGGAGAGCGAATGAGTGAATGGTACTGGGCCGGGTGTGGGCAGCCCAATACTACCAGGGCATTTTGCCTAGCCCTAGCGGGTTAGGACAGGCTGGCCCAGTCCAGTGGGCCAGGCTCGTGTTTTAAAAGAAGGACTTATATAAAATATTTAAATACAAATAAATCCCTAAGATAAATTAGGTTCTCAAAAAAAAATCCTAAATAAAAGTCCTAAAAATACAAATAATATATTTATGAAATCACAAAAAATAACCTTTATCCATAAAAATAATAAATAGAAATTTGAAGCCATTAAATAGAGATCTATTATTATATTGGTATCTGTTTCTTCTGGAATTTTATAAAAATATACAAAATACTTAAAATTAAATAACATTCATTTTTTTAAAATCCAAAAGGAAGTACTATTATAGAAAAATACTAGTTTATATTTTTGAAAAGTAAATCAAGTGTGTTCAAAATAAAGTTTTATTTCCTTAAAGGATTTTTAATTAAATATTTAAGAGAGTTAAAAATTTAAATAAATTCATCTTTAAACTCTTAGAAGAATACTAATTATTATAAAAATGCTAAATATCAAAATAATAGAAATTTAATAATTCCTAAGTAATGGTTTTCTTTTATTAATTAAAAGAAACTTAAAACCTTTACAAGGTGGGTAAAACACGCAAAAAAAGAAACAAATCATGGCATGACATTACTATGCATTGCATATTGCTTCTTTAAATATTGTCCTTACCGAGCAATAATGGTTTTCTATAAAAACCGGAGCTCAAGGTCAAGTGGAAGTATCCGACTTCACTACCTTGCAGTCACAAGGAAAGTTCACACTTGCTCATGACCTTTGATTATTTTTTGTCCAATGCTTGTAACTCAAATATTGTCATCACCTGCATTTCAGAAAGGTCAGAAAACACTATTTTCATAATAATATGATTATGGATTATTTACCAGATGGTAATAATCTACTAATATAGTTCCAGTGGTAAAGGAACATAATATCTAGGACTTAACAACCAATGTCGCCAGTGATTCTAGCGACATATATTACGCGTTAACCATGAGATTTGGAATGGGACGGAGAAGTCAGCTGGATCTTCTTCCTTTCGCATGAACGGATGACCTTATCGCGAGGCTATGAATTTCTCATGGAGAATCCAGCACATGGGTGGGACCCCTTAGTTCCTCGCGATACCGGTGTCTTGATTATCTATGAGGGGCTGCCGGAGGTATAGCTAGTCCTTTATGGGGCTTGCCAGGGGCACAACCGGCTCATAGAGTCTTTGGGTGCCTCCTAGAGTTATAGCTTGTCCTATATGGGGCTTAACAAAGGTGGGGCATGTCCTGGTGATGGGTTCATAGCATGGAAAACAAAAAAAATTCTACCGCAAGAACAAACAAAACCCAGATCTAATCTAGATAAAAGCCAAGATCTAATCTACTAGACATGAGCAATGAGATAGATCGGTACTAACCCTCGTAGAACCGAAAGCGTTAACGAGATTAGATCTCATGGATGATGTAGTCGATCACTTGCCGATCTCAAGATCGTGTGGACGATCCTTCTGGTGCCGCGTTCCGGCAGCGCTTCCGCAGACGGTCCCACGTGCGGAGTCGAAGCAGACCTTCCTCTCCCTGTTCCAGCGAGCAGCGGAGGTAGTAGATCTTCTCCACAGAATCCCAGCAGCACGACGGCGTGGTGGTGGTGGAGATGAGAATTCTACAGGGCTTCGCCTATGCCTGTGCAGAAGAAACATGGAGGAGAGAGGCGGCTGAGATTGGGAGTTATGATACAAGGTGCAAGAGGGGGCGCCCCTCCCTTCTATTTAAGGGAGGGAGGTGCGCCTGGGGAGGGGGAGTCCTAGTAGGACTCCCTCCTCCTTGGGCCGGCGGGTTGGGGGGAGGAATCCTCCTCCCCCATGAATCCGTGTCTTGCCCCACTTGGTTTCTTTGATCCCTTTCTTGGTTTTCAAGCATACTCCAAGAAATCCTTTAGAACCTTCCAGAACATTCCGAAACCTTCTAGAATCTCCATGCAAACACTCTGGAACATTTTCTAACTTAGAAAATGATTCCCAATATATGAATCTTATTCTCCGGACCATTCTGGATCTCCTCGTGATGTCCCGGATCCATTCCGAGACTCCGAACAACATTCAGTCTCCAACGCAAATTCCATATCTACTTCAAACAACTTCGAACCTTAAGTCTGTCACCCTACGGTTCGTGAATATGCAGACATGCTGAAGACACCTCTCCCATCAATAACCATCAGCGGGATCTGGAGATCCATAACGGCTCCCACATACTCAACGATTAATTCGTGATCGATTGAACCAATTAACATACGAAACCAATTCCCTTTGTCTCGCGACATTCTACTTATCCGAGGTTTGATCGTCAGTATCTTCATACCTAGTTCTTCCTCACATCGATAAGTACTCTTTACTCGTTCCATGTTATGTCATCCCTTGTGACCTAGTCACATGCTTGCAAGCTATCTAGATGACATTCCACCGAGAGGGCCCAGAGTATATCTATCCGTCATATGGATGGACAAATCCCAATCTTGGTCTATGCGCTTCAACACAAACTTTCAGAATACCCAATGACACCTTTATAACCGCCCAGTTACGAAGCGGCGTTTGATGTCATCAAAGTACCCATCCGGTGATGGTGATTAACATAACCTCATGGTCGAAGGATTAGGTTACTATGTATTTCAAAGCTTACAAATCTGAACTTAATGACTTGATCTTATGCTACGCTTACTATGGGTGTGTGTCCATCACATCATTCTCCTAATGATATAACCTTGTTATTAATCACATCCAATGTCCATGATCAGGAAACCATGATCATCAATCAATCAACAAGCTAGTTTAACAAGAGGCTTACTAGGGACTCTTTTATGTTTACAAAACACACAAGTATTAGTGTTTCCTAATAATACAATTATAGCATGGGATGTAAACATTCATCATAAACACAAAGATATAATAATAATCTCTTTTATTATTGCCTCTTGGGCATATCTCCAGCCTCCCACTTGCACTAGAGTCAATAATCTAGATTACATGGTAATATACCAAACACCCATGGCTCGTGTTGGTCATGCTTTGCTCTAGGGAGAGGTTTAGTCAGCGGATCTGCTACATTCAGATCGAGGTGTACTTTGCAAATCTTTATGTCACCATCTTGGACATACTCGCTAATAGCATGAAAACGTAGCTTGATGTGCTTCAGCTTGCTATGTGACCTTGGCTCTGTGCATTAGCTATGGCACTGTGTTGTCACATGAGATGGCCATCGGGTCTAACGACTGGGAACCACGCCAAGTTCAGTAATGAACTCCTTCATCCATATGCCTTCTTGTGCAGCCTCCAAGCAGCTATGTATTCCGATTCAGTTGAAGATTTCGCCACAACGCCTCGCTTGGCACTCCTCCAGCTTATTGCAGCACCATTCAAAATAAATACGTATCGGTGTGACTTGAGTCATCTAGATCGGTGTTCCAACTAGCATCAGTAACCGCTACAACAAGTTGTTCATCACCTCCATAAGAAAGAACCATATCCTTAGTCCTATTCAGGTACTTTAGGATATTCTTGACCGCTGTCTAGTGTTCCATTCCAGAATCACTTTGATATTTGCTAGTCAAACTAACAGCATGTGCTATATCCGTCTCGCATACACATGGCATACATGATAGAACCTATGGCGAGGCATAGGGAATTTTATTCATCTTTTCTCTATCTTCTCGTAGAAATGGACTTTGAGTTTTACTCAAGGTCTTACCTGACAACATGGGCATGAACCCTTTCTTGCTCTCTTCCATTCTAAACTTCTTTAGAACTTTGTCTAAGTATGTACTTTGTGAAAGCGCTATTAGGCGTCTTGATCTATCTCTATAAATCTTGATGCCTAGAATATATGCCGCTTCGCCAAGATCCTTCATCGAAAAACTATTATTCAAATAGGTTTTGACGCTATTAAGAAGTTCTATATCATTCCCAATCAACAATATGTCATCTACATATAGTACTAGGAATGCTACAAAGCTCCCACTCACTTTCTTGTAAATACAAGCTTCTCCATAAGTTTGTATAAATCCAAAGTTTTTGATTACTTTATCAAAACATTGATTCCAACTCCGGGATGCTTCCTTCAGTCCATAAATGGAGCGCTGAAGTTTGCATACCTTATCAGCATCACTAGGATCAACAAAACCCTTGGGTTGTACCATATACAACTCTTCCTCAATGTCACCATTAAGGAACGCCGTTTTGACATCCATCTGCCAAATTTCATAATCGAAATATGCAGCGATTGCTAACATAATCCTCACAGACTTTAGCTTCGCTACTGGTGAGAAAGTCTCATCGTAGTCAACTCCTTGAATTTGTCGGAACCCTTTTGCGACAAGTCGAGCTTTATAGACGCTAACATTACCATCAGCATCTGTTTTTTTTGAAAATCCATTTGTTCTCGACAGCCTTACGGCCATCCGGTAAGTCCACCAAAGTCCATACTTGGTTTTCGTACATGGATCCCATTTCGGATTTCATGGCTTCTAGCCATTTGTCGGAATCTGGGCTCACCATAGCTTCTTCATACGTCGTAGGGTCATCAGTGTTGTCCACCAACATGACGTTCAAGGAAGAGTCATACCACTCAGGAGTGGTACGAACCCTTGTTGACCTGCGAGGTTGAAGAGTAACCGCTCAAGTTTCATGATCATCATCATTAGCTTCCTCTCTAGTTGGTGCAGTCGGCACAGAAACATCTTCCGGTGCTGTGCTACTCTTAACTCCGAAAGAAGTTTCAATAACCTCGTCGAGTTCTACTTTCCTTCTAGTCACTTCTTTCGAGAGAAATTCCTTCTCCAGAAAGGATCCATTCTTAGCAACGAAAACTTTGCCTTCGGATCTATGATAGAAGGTATACCCAATTGTTTCTTTAGGGTATCCTATGAAGACGCATTTCTCCGCTTTGGGTTCAAGCTTATCAGGCTGTAACTTCTTTACATATGCTTCGCAACCCCAAACTTTAAGGAACGACAACTTAGGTTTCTTTCCAAACCATAATTCGTACGGTGTCGTTTCAACGGATTTAGATGGTACCCTATTTAAAGTGAATGCGGCTATCTCTAATGCATAGCCCCAAAATGATAACGGTAAATATGTAAGAGACATCATAGACCGAACCATATCTAAGAGAGTTCGATTACGACGTTCGGACACACCATTACGTTGTGGTGTTCCCGGCGATGTCAACTGTGAAAGTATTTCACATTTCTTTAAATGCATGTCAAACTAATAACTCAGATATTCACCTTCGCGGTCAGAACGCAGAAACTTAATCTTCTTGTTACGATGATTTTCCACTTCACTTTGAAATTCCTTAAACTTCTCGAAACTTTCGGATTTATGTTTCATAAAGTAGACATACCCATATCTACTCAAGTCATCCGTGAAAGTGAGAACATAACGATATCCACCACGCGATGCTACACTCATTGTACCACATACATCGGTATGTATTATTTCCAATAAGTCTGTAGCTCGCTCCATTATTCCAGAGAATGGAGTCTTAGTCATTTTTCCCATTAGACATGCTTCGCATCTTTCAAGTGATTCAAAATCAAGTGATTCAAGAAGCCCATCAGAATGGAGTTTCTTCATACGCTTCACTCCAATGTGACCAAGACGACAGTGCCACATGTATGTAGAATTATCATTCAATTTTATTCGTTTAGCATCTATGTTGTGAACATGTGTATCACTACTATCGAGATTCAATAAGAATAAACCATTCATCTCAGGTGCATAACCATAAAAGATATTACTCATATAAATCGAACAACCTTTATTCTCAGACTTAAAAGAGTAACCGTCTCGCAATAAACAAGATCCAGATATAATGTTCATGCTTAACGCAGGCACCAAATAACAATTATTTAAATTTAAAACTAATCCCGATGGTAGATGTAGAGGGAGCATGCCGATGGCGATCACATCAACCTTGGAGCCATTTCCAATGCGCATCGTCACCTCATCTCTTGCCAGTCTTCGTTTATTCCGCAACTCCTGTTTCGAGTTACAAATATGAGCAACCGAACCAATATCAAATACCTAGGCACTACTACGATTACTAGTAAGATACACATCTATAACATGTATATTGAATATATCTTTGATGTTGCCATTCTTCAGATCCGTCAGGTATTTGGGGCAGTTACGCTTCTAGTGACCAGCACCCTTGCAGTAGAAGCACAGGGTTTCAGGTTTAGGACCAGCCTTGGGCTTCTTAGAAGGTGCGGCAGCTTTCTTGTTGTCCTTCTTGAAGTTGCCCTTGTTCTTAGGCTTGCCCCGTTTCTTGAAATTGGTGGTCTTATTGACCATCAACACTTGGTGTTCTTTCATGATCTCCACTTCAGCAGTTTTCAGCATGGACGATAGTTCAGGCAACGTCTTGTTCATGCAGTGCATATTGTAGTTCATCACAAAGTTCTTGTAACTTGGTGGCAGTAATTGGAGGACACGGTGAATCCCCAATTCATTAGGAATCGGTATCCCCAACTCTCGGAGTTTGTTTGCGTGCCCAGACATGGTGAGCACGTGCTCTCTAACGGAGCTACCCTCTTCCATCTTGCAGGTAAAGAACTTCTCGGAAGCTTCATAGCTTTCCATGGCCGCGCGAGTCTCAAATATGAGTTTGAGCTCCTTAATGATTTAAAATGGGTCATGATGCTCAAAACGCTTTTGAAGCTCCGATTCTAAACCGTACAGGATGGCACACTAAACTATGGAGTAGTGATGTTTCCGAGTGGCATAAACATTCTTTACGTCATCGGTGGCATCTTCTGCAGGTGGGTCACCTAGCGGTGCTTCGAGCACATAGGTCAACTGACCAGCCCTAAGGACGATCTTCAGTCCATGGAACCAGTCCGTGAAATTGCTTCCATTGTTCTTAAGCTTTTCTTTCTCTAGGAACGCATTGAAATTGATGGAAATGTTCGCCATTATCTACAACATATTTGCAAGTGGTTAAGACTAAGTTTATGATAAATAGTGTTCAAATTTAATTCTTAAATCAACTAGGTGAACTCCCACTCAAAACAACATCCCTCGTAGTTGTTTTAGTGATTACACGAACCAAATCCACTACACCAAGTCCGATCATCATGTGAGATGATGTAGCTTCATCGGCGAACAATCTTCATGTTCATCATATTAATCATATGACTCATGCTCTACGTTTCGGTATTCCGTGTTCCGAGACTATGTCTGTACATGCTAGGCTCGTCAAGATTAACCTTAGTTTCCGCATATGCAAATCTGGCTTGCACCCGTTGTATGCACACGTAGAGTCTATCACACCCGATCATCACGAGATGCTTTGAAACGACGAGTCTTAGCAATGGTGCCAACTAAGGACGAACACTTTATTACTTGATATTTAGTGAGAGGGATCATCTTATAATGCTACCGTCGCGATCTAAGCAATACAAGATGCATAAAGGATTAACATCACAGGCAATTCATAATTTGCGTGATATGATATGGCCCTTTATTCTTATGCCTTCGATCTCCATCTCCAAAGCACGGACATGATCTCCATCATCACCAGCATTGCGTCAAGGTCCGTGGCGCCGCTTCATGGTTGTTCATCTTCACTAACAACTATTACAACTACTTGGAACAAAGCTATTACAAGATGAATAGACACGCAGGTCTTAACAGAATTAAAGACAACCATTAGGCTCCTGCCGGTTGCCATATTACAACAGGGATCATTGCATACATTAAATACAATCACAATCACATTTAGGCCATATCACATCACAAAACCCCTGCAAAAACAAGTTAGACGCCTCTAATTTTCTTTGCAAGTTTTACGTGGCTTGGGGCTTTTGACTAAGAATGCATCTTACCTACGAAACTGAACCACAACGTTGATACAAGTGCTATCAAGTGCAAAGTGTAGATTTGATCTATACTATGATGGGAGAGACAGACACCTGCAAAGCCACTTGTGCAATACGAGTTGCACGTCAAGCGTGGAGCAAGTCTCATGTACGATGACATGTAATGTTAGCCCGAGCCGCTTCATCCCACCATACCGCAAGATGCAAAGTACACACATAGCAAAAGACGGCACGAGCACCAACGCCCACAACCTCATTGTGTTCTACTCGTGCAACAGATCTACACATAGACAAGGCTCTGATACCACTGATGGGTTCGTAGCATGGAAAACAAAAAAAATTCTACCGCAAGAACGAACAAAACCCAGATCTAATCTAGATAAAAGACAAGATCTAATCTACTAGACATGAGCAACGAGATAGATCTAACCCTCGTAGAACCGAAAGCGTTAACGAGATTAGATCTCGTGGATGATGTAGTCGATCACTTGCCGATCTCAAGATCGTGTGGACGATCCTTCCGGCGCCGCGTTCCGGCAGCGCTTCCGCAGACGGTCACACGTGCGGAGCCGAAGCAGACCTTCCTCTCCCCGTTCCAGTGAGCAGCGGAGATAGCAGATCTTATCCACGGAATCCCAACAGCACGACGGCGTGGTGGTGGTGGTGGAGATGAGAATTCTGCAGGGCTTCGCCTATGCCTGTGCAGAAGAAACATGGAGGAGAGAGGCGGCTGAGATTGGGAGTTATGAGACAAGGTGCAAGAGGGGGCATCCCTCCCTTCTATTTAAGGGAGGGAGGCGCGCCTGGGAGGGGGAGTCCTAGTAGGACTCCCTCCTCCTTGGGCCGGCGGGTTGGGGGGAGGAATCCTCCTCCCCCACGAATCCGTGTCTTGCCCCACTTGGTTTCTTTGATCCCTTTCTTGGTTTTCAAGCAAACTCCAAGAAATCCTTTAGAACCTTCCAGAACATTCTGAAACCTTCTAGAATATCCATGCAAACACTCTGGAACATTTCCTAACTTAGAAAATGATTTCCAATATATGAATCTTATTCTCTGGACCATTCCGGATCTCCTTGTGATGTCCCGGATCCATTCCGAGACTCCGAACAACATTTGGTCTCCAACACAAATTCCATATCTACTTCAAACAACTTCGAACCTTAAGTGTGTCACCCTACGGTTCGTGAATATGCAGACATGACGAAGACACCTCTCCCATCAATAACCATCAGCGGGAGCTAGAGATCCATAACGGCTCCCACATACGATTACTTCATGATCGATTGAACCAATTAACATACGAAACCAATTCCCTTTGTCTCACGACATTCTACTTATCCGAGGTTTGATCGTCAGTATCTTCATACCTAGTTCTTCCTCATTACTGATAAGTACTCTTTACTCATTCCATGTTATGTCATCCCTTGTGACCTAGTCACATGCTTGCAAGCTATCTAGATGACATTCCACCGAGAGGGCCCAGAGTATATCTATCTGTCATATGGATGGACAAATCCCAATCTTGGTCTATGTGCTTCAACACATACTTTCAGAATACCCAATGACACCTTTATAACCGCCCAGTTACGAAGCGGCGTTTGATGTCATCAAAGTACCCATCCGGTGATGGTGATTAACATAACCTCATGGTCGAAGGATTAGGTTACTATGTATTTCAAAGCTTACAGCAATACGAACTTAATGACTTGATCTTATGCTATGCTTACTATGGGTGTGTGTCCATCACATCATTCTCCTAATGATATAACCTTGTTATTAATCACATCCAATGTCCATGATCAGGAAACCATGATCATCAATCAATCAACAAGCTAGTTTTAACAAGAGGCTTACTAGGGACTCTTTTATGTTTACAAAACACACAAGTATTAGTGTTTCCTAATAATACAATTATAGCATGGGATGTAAACATTCATCATAAACACAAAGATATAATAATAATCTCTTTTATTATTGCCTCTTGGGCATATCTCCAACACCTGGAGGATCGTGTCTTCATGCGGGGTCATGGAGAGGGCAGTGATTGGCTTGGATCACCTACTGGGCCCTACATCAAGGAATTGTGGACGGGAAATGTAAAGACCCAAACCTGGCTTGGTTCGAATCCCTGTGATTACAGTGCTAGTCCCTGGATCGAATAGCTAGCACCCACAGTTTAAGATGTAATATCAAGATACAAAGGTCATATTACATCGCATGATCCAGAATATGAATACTTTATTACATACTCATAGCCATAGGTTATCCATTACAAAGCAGCAGAATACAAGTAAAGCATGGAGTCCTTCATCTTCATGTGCCACAGGCAAACATGTTGGGTGTAGACTCATAACCCCTAACATCAATCCTCATTCATCATTAGAATAACCTGCAACATGATAGGTTGCAGCCACAAAGGATCAATACTTTGAATGTATTGGCAAGTGTCACAAGTCTGTGAATATAAGTTGGACTATCACTACATGCATATTTGGCTAAGTAGATCTTAGGATTATTTGCAGAAAGCAATATGGTTTTATCCTATGTTTGTAAAATACTTTTCATCTTTCAACAACTTTCTGAACTCCTTGCCAAACTCCAAGTGCTTCTAATCTCTTGTTGTCACCATCAAGTTTTACTTTGAGAAATTGGAATGTCGAGATCTTCCATAGCTTCAGGCCTTAGTTGCTCAGAGTTGTCCATAACCGGGGACACGGCTAAGTACTTAGAATTTAATCTTCTGCAGAAGTTGTACACTTTACCCACAAGACACAATCTCGTCTTGACGCCACCAAAGGGTCTGGATTAGTACTCACCAAGATGGAGTACCGGCAGATCGAGAATGTGACAAAGTCTTTCCATAGAAGTCCTCCCAATACATAATGCCAGCACATCCACCAGGCACCAATGCAAGGATAAACCTCCAATGCATAATTCAAGTTAACCTGAAGAGGTACCAATGAATGGGTCTCCCACTATGTAATTGACTAGGCCAGAGCCCATTTGGCATGTGGCTGTACACGAAAGCCACTGTACGAGAAACATGTTCAATCTCTAAGTCCCTGGGTGGTATTCTCCTAGTGCACACACGAAAGAGATATCCATAGACATGGTTCCCTTCGTTGCCACCTTATTCTCAACTGAGTATCCACATTCCACCCAGGTGATTCATTGAGTCCTTGTTTTATTATATAAAACATATATTTTCCAACACTTCATATAATCACAATATGGTATATTCCACCCTGAATCTATAGCAGGGCTAAGCATACCACAACTACAGTATTTCCACTAAGGGATATATAAAGGATATCCTAATAGGATATAGCATAGCATAGTATCATAGTAGTCCTATCATGCATACTACAAAAATCCACTAAGTGTAATGAAAACTAGTAGGACATGGATGATAGTGCCACTTGCCTTAGTAGTTGTGGTGTTGGTACACTCTTTGCAGTAACACACTTGACAATCCACACAATCTATCAAACAAAATAACCAAGACAAAACATGCACAAAGTCAACACTAATGGCAATACAAAAATCATGCAAAATATGCAAGCATGCAAGATGGCAATTTTTATTGTACAAATTGTTATAACAAGGTTTTGAACAATACTAAGTGTTTTCTGAACATTTTATAATTGCAAGATTACAAATGCAACCATTTGTGCAATTGTAACAATTAGCAATAATTTCTATCATTCGGAAAGGCCAAACTCACTAAATAATTTCCATGCTATTAGGCATAGCCAACCAAATTTATACTTTGGTGTTACTGGATAGAGGGTTCAATTTGCAATCCATAGCAAAAAGATTCACCCAAAAATAATTTACAAAACATTTTTTATGGTTAAAATACTCCTAAAAAGGTTCTGCCTAAAACTTCTATTTTACAGAAGCTAAAGGGTGAAATAAGGCCTCAGCAGTGAAGCTCTCATTTTTCTAAATCCATAGACACCAAATTTGCATTTTTCTGATTTGTGGATCAAAAGTTATTGAATTTCTAAGTTTAATACAAATTCTGCCTATTTTCTAATTTAAACAGACGCTCAGGCCTACGTGGCATGTTCTTATTGGCTCATACCGGTTCGGGCGGATCGGCAACGTGGGCCGTTGGATTTTAAGTGGAAACGAGTGGATCAGATCGGCTGATACCGCTTCGGTAAGTGGTCTAATCTCAAGCGCTGGTGACGGATCGGACGACGCTCAGCGCGTCGACCATGGACTGGCGGCGCTGGCGACGGTGTGCTGCGGCGGTGCGTTACGTGGGTGGTGCTCCGGTGATTCTAGAGGGGCAGGGAGATCATGGACTATTACCAGCGATCGCCGTGGTCGAGGTGGTCTCGGGGATGCTCGCGGTCGATGAAGGGGCGCTCAGATTCGCCGGGAATTCCTCGCCGGAGTACCTACCGACGGTGGAGCTCGCGTCTCTGAGACAGTGGAGTTGCCCTGGGGCTCGAGCAGACAAAATAGAAGGTCAGTAAGATGTGCCTGGTCATGTAGAAGCTTGCAGTGGCCAAAGTAGGGCGGCGGGAACCTGCGACTCACCAGAACTCGTCGGTGAACGGCGGCGGCAGAAAAGCTCCGGTGATGACCGTGGCGTCGACCTGGGGCATGCCAACACAAATGGAGGGGGTTAGCAGATGCGCTTGAGGATGGTGAATCTAACAGGGCAGAAAAGAGAGCGCGGGGCAGCGGGTTCTCGCCGGAATCATCGCCGGAGCTCGTCGGGGTCTGCGGTGGTCCGAGCAAGATTCCGAGCAGCCTAGTGGCTCTCAGGTGGTGGTGCCTGAGGGGAAAACGAAGAGAAGGGGGTGGGGATTAAGAGGCCGTGGTCAGAGTGGAGATTAATTCGCGTAAACGCTCGAATTCGGCCGGACTTGGTAACGGCAGAGAGGAGGAGGGGTGCCGCTGCTCACTGGAAGAAGCTGAGGTGGCGGGTGACGTGGAGGTGGGGTCGAGCCGTCAGCGAGGGGGTGTGAGGAGGGGTCGGTGAGAAAGAAAAAAAAGGAGGGGGAGAAGGGGAGTGTCGGGTGGGCTTAGTGGGCTAGGGTTGTGGGCCGACTGTTGTTGCTGTTTTTTTTATTCCTTCAGTTTTTCTTTTTCTTTTTCTGTTTTCTTAAATAACTTTTGATTTAACGATCCAATTTGAATCAAACAAATTTCTAAAAATTTGTAAAACTCAAATTAGGTTTTTAGGGCATTATAGAACTCATTACTTTCCAACTCAAATTTTTCTAATCAAATTTATTCACTTTGGCTTTAATAGTTAATATTGCCTTTCTTAATTATATTCTCAAAATAATTCATATCTTTTTATCCATGGCTCCAAATTGGATGAAACCAATTTCTATTGTTTTATTATTTTGTCCTTTATCTTTTTAGCCCTCATAGGAGTTATTTTGTTTAATATAAATATGGAGTATATCCATAGTATTGTGTTGTTCTTAGTGTTAACAAATAATTAGAGTTTTAGGGTTTGAGATATTTTTCACTTCTCTTGGCTTTTTAAAATGCAACCAAGTCAAGATTCTCATGCATGCTTCATGATTTGGGATTTTATAACATGCACACCACTTCACAAACAAAAACCATTTTATTTGGCTTGGGTTTTGGAGGCATTATATTAAATGTTCCAAAAGTTTTTGTTCCTTCTGAATTTCAAAGAACTAGGTTCTTCATTTTGTTTAAAATTTTCACATTTCAAAATTTGGAAAAGTTTGGGATGTGACAGACTACCACCCATAAAAGGAATCTCGTCCCGAGATTCGAGAAGGCTAGAAAGAATAGGTTGGGTTTTAGGATACTTGGGTGCTACCACCCTTAAAAGGAAACTTTGTTGGGTTGCATTTGATGATTCACTTGGCTAAGGGTCTAATGATTGATATCCAAAGGTTGTTAACATTTCTTCATCTTAAGATTCTTATACCACTGAATTGAGTTAGCTACAGCTTACCATCCACATCATCTAGTTCTTCAAGGGTTCCATATATGTTGATGTGGTTCACATGTCCTTTCTGGGTCACATTGGAATTTCTCCCATTAGAGTCTCCAATATTCTTATTATTCTTCTTCTCAGGACAGTCTGTTGCAAAGTGTCCAAGTTGTTTACAATTGTAACACTGCAACTGGCTAATGTCTTTCTTGGGATCATTATGTTGGTTCTGACCAAGGTTATCTCCATTGTTAGTACCATTCACATTGTTACTACCACTTCCATTGTTTATGTGGTGATTCTTGTGGTGATGGTGATTATGTCCATTTCCTTCATGATGATGTGATCCAGAATCCCCATTGTCCTTTCTGAATGAACGCATCTTCTGTGATGATCCTGGGTGATATTTGTCAAAGCTATGCTTCCTCTTCCTGCCCTCAACCTTGTCCTTCTTACTCTCTAAAATTCTAGATTTGTCACATAGTGATTGATAAGTTGGAACATAAGCAACTGATAATTGCATGGAAAGTTCATCATTCAGTCCATCTAGGAACTTTTCCTTCCTCTTAGCATCAGTATCAGTATCATATGGAGCATAACGTGATAGATTGTTGAATTCCTCAATATATTCAGCAATGCTGCGGTGACGCTGTTTAAGGTTGTGAAACTCCTTCTTCTTTAGGCTCATCACGCCTGAAGAGATATGATTAGTGCGAAAGCCATCTTCAAATATTTCCCAAGTCACTTCTTCAATGGGGTGAGTGACTTGAAAGTTGTCCCACCATGTAGCTGCAGGGCCTTCAAGCAAGTGTGCTGCAAATCTCACTTTCTTAGCATTCGAGCATCCAACGGTCACTAGATCCCTATTTACTGAACATAACCAGTCATCAGCTACCATTGGATCATAAGTACCAGAGAACTTTGCAGGTCTCAACCTCAGAAATCTAGTGAGCATATCCAGAGGTGGTGGATTGTTGTTGTTATTGTTGTTGTTATGATTCTGATTGTTGATGGTTGCCATGAATTGTGTCATCATCTGCATTAGCTGAGTCTGTGCAGTCATCATCTGTTGCATCTCATTTTCATTGTTGTCGTTGTCTCCATTGTTATCATGGTCGTTGGCACGTCTTGGAGGCATTTGTTGGTTTAATGGGGATAAGTAATGATAGATAGACAAATAGGTCTAAGGGAGTTCTAACACACTCAGCCCAAAACAAACCAGTTCAATCAAACATTCATCAAGCAACCAATCACTTAGCAACTTCTGAGTTTAACTCATTATAGAAGAAAACAACAAGTTTTCTTGAAACAAGCAACCTAGTATGGTCATACCACATAGGTCGGCATGATCCATATGCTAACACAATATCGGTAACTCAAACATGATAATTGGTAGGCAATCTAATGTCTCATGGGTCGCACTATGATAACATCAGTGGGAGCTCTCTTTCGATTTGGGCAATCATCGGTGAAGTGTCCTATCTTCCGGCAGCAATGGCAAAACACTTTTTTCATGTCTCGGGTACTCTTTCTTGAAGTGTTGTTGTGGTTTTCTTGAACTTCCTTCTCTGGGCATTCATTGATATTGTGTCCTTCTTTCTTGCATTTGGAGCAGGTGATATGGCTAAGGTTTTCTTCTTTCTTCCTAAGAGCTTGGTACATTCCATCCTTGACTTGTTCTTTCACTTGTTGCACTATGAAGTCGAGATGGAACTTGGAAGGAATGTGGTTGGTTCCTTCACATAGGTAACAAGTAACTTGAGATGTGGGGCATTCTCCAACTGGATGGTTGTGATCACAAAAGGGACATTGATCTTGATGTTCCTTAGAGGTGTGGCCTACTTCTCCACATATTTTGCAAGCTCGAGGACTTGTCACAACTTGTATCTTGATCTCCTTGTTGGCATGATCCATCCTCAAGGTCCTTGGAGAAAGCAAAGGCCGGTCCTCTACATGTTTGAAGGAGAAGAGGTTCAGTAAAGAAAGATCAAGGTATACGAGAAAATCTAATAAGTATAAAAATATAAGTTCATTCCTAACAAGGGGTTTGTCCAATTCCTAGGGTTACGAACCTACAGGCAACACAGTGCTCTGATACCATCTGTAAAGACCCAAACCTGGCTTGGTTCGAATCCCTGTGATTACAGTGCTAGTCCCTGGATCGAATAGCTAGCACCCACAGTTTAAGATGTAATATCAAGATATATTACATTGCATGATCCAGAATATGAATACTTTATTACATACTCATAGCCATAGGCTATCCATTACAAAGCAGCAGAATACAAGTAAAGCATGGAGTCCTTCATCTTCATGTGCCACAGGCAAACATGTTGGTTCTAGACTCATAACCCCTAACATCAATCCTCATTCATCAATAGAATAACTTGCAACATGATAGGTTGCAGCCACAAAGGATCAATACTTTGAATGTATTGGCAAGTGTCACAAGTCTGTGAATATAAGTTGGACTATCACTACATGCATATTTGGCTAAGTAGATCTTAGGCTTATTTGCAGAAAGCAATATGGTTTTATCCTATGATTGTAAAATACTTTTCATCTTTCAACAACTTTCTGAACTCCTTGGCAAACTCCAAGTGCTTCTAATCTCTTGTTGTCACCATCAAGTTTTACTTTGAGAAATTGGAATGTCGAGATCTTCCATAGCTTCAGGCCTTAGTTGCTCAGAGTTGTCCATAACGAGGACACGGCTAAGTACTTAGAATTTAATCTTCTGCAGAAGTTGTACACTTTACCCACAAGACACAATCTCGTCTTGACGCCACCAGTGGCCGCTAGATTAGTACTCACCAAGATGGAGTACCGGCAGATCGAGAATGTGACAAAGTCTTTCCATAGAAGTCCTCCCAATACATAATGCCAAAGACATCCACTGTGCACCAATGCAAGGATAAACCTCCAATGCATAATTCAAGTTAACCTGAAGAGGTACCAATGCATGGGTCTCCCACTATGTAATTGACTAGGCCAGAGCCCATTTGGCATGTGGCTGTACACGAAAGCCACTGTACGAGAAACATGTTCAATCTCTAAGTCCCTGGGTGGTATTCTCCTAGTGCACACACGAAAGAGATAGCCATAGACATGGTTCCCTTCGTTGCCACCTTATTCTCAACTGAGTATCCAAATTCCACCCAGGTGATTCATTGAGTCCTTGTTTTATTATATAAAACATATATTTTCCAACACTTCATATAATCACAATATGGTATATTCCACCCTGAATCTATAGCAGGGCTAAGCATACCACAACTATAGTATTTCCACTAAGGGATATATAAAGGATATCCTAATAGGATATAGCATAGCATAGTATCATAGTAGTCCTATCATGCATACTACAAAAATCCACTAAGTGTAATGAAAACTAGTAGGACATGGATGATAGTGCCACTTGCCTTAGTAGTTGTGGTGTTGGTACACTCTTTGCAGTAACACACTTGATAATCCACACAATCTATCAAACAAAACAACCAAGACAAAACATGCACAAAGTCAACACTAATGGCAATACAAAAATCATGCAAAATATGCAAGCATGCAAGATGGCAATTTTTATTGTACAAATTGTTATAACAAGGTTTTGAACAATACTAAGTGTTTTCTGAACATTTTATAATTGCAAGATTACAAATGCAACCATTTGTGCAATTGTAACAATTAGCAATAATTTCTATCATTTGGAAAGGCCAAACTCACTAAATAATTTCCATGCTAATAGGCATAGCCAACCAAATTTATATTTTGGTCTTACTGGATAGAGGGTTCAATTTGCAATCCATAGCAAAAAGATTCACCCAAAAATAATTTACAAAACAATTTTTATGGTTAAAATACTCCTAAAAAGGTTCTGCCTAAAACTTCTATTTTACAGAAGCTAAAGGGTGAAATAAGGCCTCAGCAGTGAAGCTCTCATTTTTTTGAATCCATAGACACCAAATTTGCATTTTTCTGATTTGTGGATCAAAAGTTATTGAATTTCTTAGTTTAATACAAATTCTGCCTATTTTCTAATTTAAACAGATGCTCAGGCCTACGTGGCGTGTTCTTATTGGCTCATACCGGTTCGGGCGGATCGGCAACGTGGGCCGTTGGATTTTAAGTGGAAACGAGTGGATCAGATCGGCTGATACCGCTTCGGTAAGTGGTCTAATCTCAACCGCTGGTGACGGATCGGACGACGCCGCTCGCGTATCATGGACCATGGTGGCGGCGCTGGTTACGTTAGGTGGGTGGTGCTCCGGTGATTCTAGAGGGGCAGGGAGACCGTGGACTATTACCAGCGATCGCCGCGGTCGAGATGGTCTCGGGGATGCTCGCGGTCGATGAAGGGGCGCTCAGATTCGCCGGGAATTCCTCGCCGGAGTACCTACCAACGTTGGAGCTCGTGTCTCTGAGACGGTGGAGTTGCCCTGGGGCTCGAGCAGACAAAATAGAAGGTCAGTAAGGTGTGCCTAGTCGTGTAGAAGCTTGCAGTGGCCAAAGTAGGGCGGCGGGAACCTGCGACTCACCGGAACTTGTCGGTGAACGGCAGCGGCAGAAAAGCTCCGGTGATGACCGTGGCGTCGACCTGGGGCATGCCAACGCAAATGGAGGGGGTTAGCAGATGCGCTTGAGGATGGTGAATCTAATAGGGCAGAAAAGAGAGCGTGGGGCAGCGGGTTCTCGCCGGAATCATCGCCGGAGCTCGTCGGGGTCTGTGGTGGTCCGAGCAAGATTCCGAGCAGCCTAGTGGCTCTCAGGTGGCGGTGTCTGAGGGGAAAACGAAGAGAAGGGGTGGGGATTAAGAGTCCGTGGTCGGAGTGGAGATTAATTCGCGGAAACTCTCGAATTCGGCCGGACTTGGTAACGGCAAAGGAGGGGAGGGGGTGCCGGCCGTTCGCGTGGAAGAAGCTGAGGTGGCGGGTGACGTGGAGGTGGGGTCGAGCCATCAGCGAGGGGGTGTGAGGAGGGGTCGGTGAGAAAGAAAAAAAGGAGGGGGAGAAGGGGAGTGACGGGTGGGCTTAGTGGGCTAAGGTTGTGGGCCGACTGTTGTTGCTGGTTTTTTTTATTCCTTCGGTTTTTCTTTTTCTTTTTCTGTTTTCTTAAATAACTTTTGATTTAATGATCCAATTTGAATCAAACAAATTTCTAAAAATTTGTAAAACTCAAATTAGGTTTTTAGTGCATTATAGAACTCATTACTTTCCAACTCAAATTTTTCTAATCAAATTTATTCACTTTGGCTTTAATAGTTAATATTGCCTTTCTTAATTATATTCTCAAAATAATTCATATCTTTTTATCCATGGCTCCAATTTGGATGAAACCAATTTCTATTGTTTTATTATTTTGTCCTTTATCTTTTTAGCCCTCATAGGAGTTATTTTGTTTAATATAAATATGGAGTATATCCATAGTATTGTGTTGTTCTTAGTGTTAACAAATAATTAGAGTTTTAGGGTTTGAGATATTTTTCACTTCTCTTGGGCTTTTGAAATGCAACCAAGTCAAGATGCTCATGCATGCTTCATGATTTGGGATTTTAAAACATGCACACCACTTCACAAACAAAAACCATTTTATTTGGCTTGGGTTTTGGAGGCATTATATTAAATGTTCCAAAAGTTTTTGTTCCTTCTGAATTTCAAAGAACTTGGTTCTTCATTTTGTTTAAAATTTTCACATTTCAAAATTTGGAAAATTTTGGGATGTGACAGGAAAGATAGCCCGGTTGTGCAACAAGGAGTTGATCTCTCATGGGTAAAGCAACGCACCTCTACAGAGTGTAAGAACTGTGACATGTTACTCCCTGTTCCGAGAAGGAGCTACGAACGCGGCGGGAAAGGAACTCCACGAAGGTTCTGGTCAACCTGTGAAGGCTATCGGACATAGTTTTCAGAATAAAAGCAACCTTTGAAGAAATGTTTATGAAAACCTGCATTGCCTACGACCTTTGGTCTGTGGCTGTAGAGATACTGCATCATACACTTCTTTTTAGTGGATTTGCTAAGTATGCTCATACTCAACCATACCATCTTAACCCTTGCTAGATTCTAAGCCATTGAAGACGATGTCAACACCAACTTGTGCTCAAGAACCCATCATCGATAGCTCAAGCTCTTCAATAAAGTCAATAAAGTCAACATATCCATCAACCAAAGTGAAGACGAGGTTCTGATTAGATAGGATAGATACTTTAGCCATAAAACCTACTTCTGTAGAGCATTGCATTAGTAGAAATTGCAAGCTAGATAGTTTATATTAGCCAGATAGTTTGGAGTTATTATTTCTGGTTCTTCGTGTACGAAGTTTCTTTTTTTTCTCTTTAACCTAGAGTGTTCTATGGATCTTTTGTAAAGAGTCGAGTTGTAGTCTATAGTCATGTCTTGGACCTGCTGTGTTTCTAGTGTACCACTCTGAGGGATGTAATACTAGTAAACGGTGTTTCATTGGTGTTATGTCAATGACTATAGCGTACTACATCATGAAGTGGTATGCTGGGTCACCACAAAGTCGACCTCTCAATATTTGCCTTTTGTGGGGACTTGATGGAGGGAACAACTTGTTGGTAGATGGAGGTGTGTTAGCACTTACAGTGACTATAAAGTTGTTGGCACCCCTTTGATGACCCACAAGTATAGAGGGTGTATCGCAGTATTTTCGAGGGAAGTGAAACCCAATTTATTGATTCGACACAAGGGGAGCCAAAGAATATTTATAAGCCTTAACAACTGAGTTGTCAATTCAGCTGCACCTGGAAACAATCTTGCTCACATCAGTTTATCAGTAGCAACAGTTTTGTAGTAGGAATAGCAAAGTAACAGCAGTAGTAAAGTAAAGACAATAGTAACAAAAGCAGTAAACAATGGGATTCGAGTGCCGTAGGCAAGGGATGGATGGACGGGCGTTTCATGGACAAAAAAATTCACATAGCAATCAGAACATAGGGCAATTGCAGATAAATAAGATAAAGCATCCAAGTACTAGACAATCCTAGGCATGTGTTCCATATATAGTCATACGTGCTCGCAATGAGAACTTGCACAACATCTTTTGTCCTGCCAGCCCGTTTGCAGCGGGGCCTCTAGGGAACTACTGGCAATTAAGGTGCTCCTTTTAATAGAGCACCGGAGCAAAGCATTAACACTCCGTGAACACATGTGATCCTCACATCAAAGCCTTTCCCTTCCCGTTATCCCGATTTCTGTCACTTCGGGGCCATAGGTTCCGGACAACGACGTGTGTATACAACTTGTAGATAAGACCAAGAACAATACTATCATAATGAATCAATAATAAGTTCAGATCTGAAATCATGGCACTCGGGACCTAATGACAAGCATTAAGCACAACAAGTTGCAACAAAGTCATAAAGCACTAATAAAAGATACTAGGCACCATGCCCTAACAATCTGATGCCATTCATGAACGATCTCATCCAATCCCTACCATCCCCATAGCCTACAGCAGGGGATTACTCACTCATAGATGGGGGAAACATGGATGGTCGATGAAGATGATGGTGGAGATCGATGGAGATGGCTCCGGGGGCACTTCTGTCCTACAGGTGCTGCAGAGACTTTTTTTCCCCGAATCTCCCCTTCGGTGGCGGCGGTGCAGCAGAACTTTTCGTGGAAAAACGACGAACCCCCCAGAGTTTTTAGGTCAGAAGGCTTCTTATAGGCGAAGAGGAAGACCGAGGGATGCCTGGGGCCACCACACCATGCCCTGGCACGGCCAGGCCCAGCCCGCGCCTGGGGGTGGTGTGGCCAGCCCCTGGCCCTCCTCCGTCTCGTATTCTGGCTCCTGGAGTCTTCTGGAAAAATAGGCACTTTGGCTTTTGTCCCATCCAATTCCAAGAATATTCATTTTTTGACTTTCTTGGAACCAAAAACAGCAGAAAACAGGCAGCTGGCACTGTGGCTCTTGTTAATAGGTTAGTCCTATAAATCATATGAAAAGTACTCCAAAGTGTGGACAAAACACAAGAAAGTAGATAAAACCAAGCATGGAGCATCAAAAATTATAGATACATTTGCAATGTATCAACATCCCCAAGCTTAACTCCTGCTCGTCCTCGAGTAGGTAAGTGATAAAAAGAAAGAATAATTTTTGAGGTGACATGCACCATCAAAGGCTTGACCAAAGTATTTGTAAACATTCAAAGCTGGGATCATAGCACGTCAATCATAACATGAAAGACAAAGTTCTAGCAATAAGACAAAGAAACTATGATGTAACATGAAAAGGCACAAACAAAAGATTCATGAATAACAATGCTTTGCAAGACGTTTGTTTGTTTCACATAAAGAAAACATAGCATAATAGTATTCAGCTTGGCCCTCAATAGAGTAGCAAATATAAATGCATAGGACACCTTCAAAGTTCATAAGAGTGACTAGATACAATAGTTTAAAACAAGCAATATCAAAGTATGCATCAATCAACTAGTCTTGGGACAATGCACATAGAACTAAGAATGGCCACTATGCTCTCAAAGTAGGTGCATGAAGATAGAAGATGGAGACTCAATATAATGGTGGAAGAAAGGCCTTTTGTAAAAGGAAGTAGGGATTCAAGTCTCATAAAGAGCTTCCAAAAATTATGGTACTTATAGCTTTCAACTCTCATTGCCCCTATAATAAGCATCTTGAAATGATTAAGGTTAAAGTGACACAACTAAGAGGATATGCTTGACAAGTTATAAACTGAAATCTCATGCCCCTTACTTACGAAGACCGATCCTCATGCTACTCAACTTTAGTCACGAGTAAGCTCTTGTCATTGTAAGTACATGTGTATCATTAAGAACCGCCAACGGGGTACCCCTTGCACATGATACGGGAGCTTTCCCATAATCAAAATGACAAGGCAAGCAGACAATGAGCATCTCAGTGATCTTTTTATTTGCTATTTTTATAGGTTTTTATTGAGGATGCTTCATAGAGTGCTCATTATGGTGATGCTGGGAGTTTCCACCATGATTAGGCATGGCTTAGGCTAGCGGCCCAGGCATTTCTCTAACACACATACAAACTCCATGATCTTACAAGTTCCACTTTTATTTCACACCGCCGGGATCCATAAGCAAAAGAACATGATATCAACAGGGTACAAAGTAGAAGTGCAATGTTGAAAGCGTTCCCCATGAAACATGGTTCTACTAATTTCAACTTATAAAGCGCAAGCATATACGCAACAAAGAAGGACCCAATGGTTCAAGTTTATTAGAGGCAAAAAGTAAAGTGTGCCATCAAGTTCGTGAGAGCTTTAATCACTAGTTTTCTTATAACAAGTGGAAGGTAAACAAAAGCATGAATATACTTGGAATAGCATAAGCTAGTAGGTAGGTATGGTGGACTCTTTGGAATAACTTGGTTTAGGGAGTTGGATGCATGAGTGGAACTCATACTTTGTTGTG
Source organism: Avena insularis (assembly GCA_023614405.1). Classification (NCBI taxonomy): domain Eukaryota; kingdom Viridiplantae; phylum Streptophyta; class Magnoliopsida; order Poales; family Poaceae; genus Avena; species Avena insularis. The sequence continues at coordinate 505,885,702 of CM042688.1, read as the reverse complement.
GAGGCTAGCAAAAGACTGGAGCGACAAACTAAGAGAGCAATAATGGCCATAATCATGCAGAGCGACAAAACATCATTGATCAAAGCATAAAGTGATACTACAAGTTGAAAGCTAAAGGATCATAAAGGCTATGGTGACTTGAGACAGTCATAACATGGTGTGAGCATGTGCCAAGTCAACCCAAATAAAGCATCAAAGGAGAATACCACAATACTATGCTTTAATATGCTAAAACAACGCATGATTCATCCAAGGCACATTAAGCAATCTCCATTGTTTATAACAAGTCATGCTACAGCAAAGAATACTAAGCATAAATCCAAAATAATATCAAGCATGGCATGACAAAGCACAGGCCACAGTCAAAAACAAGCTCTTTTTACCACTTAAGCTTCCTACTCTTTTCCAATCCAAACCAAACTATTTGAACACCAATGTATGAAAGAGGAGGTCCAACCAATTTATTCAGCAAACTAAGCAAACCAAGCAAACGAAAACCAAAACAAAAAAGAAGACGCTCCAAGAACAACACAACTTTGCATGAAACAATAAAAATGAAGTGTTTGGAAGAAACATGGGATTTTTATTGATGAAGAAGGGGATGCCCTGGGCATCCCCAAGCTTTGATGCTTGTACTTATTGGATATTTCTTGGGGTGACTCGTGTGGCATCCCCAAGATTTAGCTTTAGTCCATCCTTCATCTCAATACTCATTCCTTCCATACACCTGAAATTTTTCCTTCATACAAAACTTCACACAATCTTTATTAGCAACATTAGTGCACTCAAGATAAATAAGCCTTAAGGTTCAGTTCTAACACCAAATAAACTTACATTAAACACTAGCTATTGTATAACTTCCCTCAAAAAACTCAATTCCCCAAAAGAACTCAAAAAGGAACCAACAAGAAGCAAATGCAGAAAATGGCAGAAATCTGTCAAAACAGACCAGCAGGTAAATACGAATTTTTTCGAAGACCTTTTGTTGCTCAAATAAAAACGTGTTGGACTAACGAAAGTTAGATAACAACCTGGGGCAGAAGCACAAAAATTCACGCCTCAAAAAGACGTTCAGAGATTTTACACGAATGTTTACAGTGAAGCACATAAATCTGTTTCGGGACAGCAACTTTCCCAATCATTACTTCTCTCTCATTAGAGGTTAATCTTGGCACAAAAAGCAAATAAAAAGGATAAGGAGCGGTTATTACTGAAGTAATAACTTCCAAGACTCAACTAAAACTCTTGGGTTATCTCCCAACAAGTACTTTTCTTTAACGCCTTTAAGTTAGGCAAAAGCAAAAACTGAAAATGCATAAAATGGAAGTAAGCGGAGATAATCATGGTGGAAACATTGTTTTGTTCAATGAAATCCTTTTGTTAACAAGGTTGATCAGGTCTTGTTACCAAAACAATTTCATATGATACAAAACTTTGTATTCCACTAATGATTATGTAACCTCAACCTTGATAGCAATGGTCCCAATCATAATAGTTTCAAATTTTTCTCTTGGTAGGGGACAGTATACTTCTCTAACTTGAATGCCCTCAACATATTCAATTGTATTCAAACCATAAGTCCTCTCAATCTTCTTGGGGAAATAGACAGTGTGTTCCTTGTCATTAACATTGAAGGTCACCTTCTCTTGATTACCATTGATAACAGCTCCTGCAGTATTTTAGGAAAATGTCTCCCAAGAATAATAGACATATTATCATCTTCAGGCATAATAGTTTGAGAGGGTTCTCTCATAAGAAATATGAGTTGAAGTAAAAGAGAGCATCAAGAAGCAAATTCAAAACACATTTAAGTCTAACCCACTTCCTATGCATAGGAATCGTGTATGCAAATAAATTCGCAAGGAACAAAGTGGCAGGCATAGGAAGATAAAACAAGAGTAACTTCAAAACTTTTAGCACATAGAGAGGTGTTTCAATACCATGAAAACTTCTACAACCATATTTTCCTCTCTCATAACAACTTTCAGTAGCCTCATGAATAAACTCAATAATATAACTATCACCTAAAGCATGCTCTTCATGATCTACAAGCACTAGAGCTTTATCATAAACATCTTCAAAAGAAACCTTGGGAACATAACATTCATCCTCCTTTAGTAAGCATGGAGGACAATCAAATAATGTAAGGGATAAAGAGTTACTCTCATTAGAAGGTAGGCATGGGTAGCTAATCCATTCTTCCTCCTTTTGTTCATCACTCTCCTCCTCTTTTTCATCTAATGAGATTTCAGGTTCATCAATTTCTTCTTCCATAGGATCATGCAAGGCATTAGTCTCTTCCATAGGGTCCTACAAGGTATTAGTCTCTTCCATTTGTGGAAAGCATCTATTGAAATATTCAAGGATATGGCTATTTTCATCCTTTTAATTATCAAAGAAAAATTTAAGTATACCATAAACCTCATACTTATAAGGTGAATCATCAATATTTTCAAGCAAACTAGCAAGTTCAAAAGCACCCTTCTAAGCAATAAATTCTTCAATTTGTTCCGCATCATAAAAGTCATAAATTCCTTTAGCATAGGAAGATATGGTATCATTATCATTATACTCACATTGAAAAGGGAGGTGTTTATACCTCTTTCTGCAACGAGATTCATCACAACAATAAGTAGCATTATAAATAGAGCACACGTTTCTAGCAATGGTATACAATCTATCAATTTGTTCCCATAAGTGTTTCCCTTTTTGTGACAAGCGGTGTTCCTTATAATTATATTTTTGATCTTCTGTGAACCCACCTTGCCAATAAGCTTCAGTTTCAAAGAAACCAACCATTGACAACAAGCATGATAAAGCAAGACAATAGCAGACCAACGAAAATAACAATTAGAGTAGGAACTAATTTTTTTTGTATTTTCAATAAAGAAAGAAACAAACAAGGAAGAAATAAACTTAGCTTGAACAATAGTGATTCCAAGTGGACTTGATAAATAAAGCTATGCTCCCCGGCAACAGCGCCAGAAAATAGTCTTGATGACCCACAAGTATAGGGGGTGTATCGCAGTATTTTCGAGGGAAGTGAAACCCAATTTATTGATTCGACACAAGGGGAGCCAAAGAATATTTATAAGCCTTAACAACTGAGTTGTCAATTCAGCTGCACCTGGAAACAATCTTGCTCATAGCAGTTTATCAGTAGAAACAGTTTTGTAGTAGGAATAGCAAAGTAACAGCAGTAGTAAAGTAAAGACAATAGTAACAAAAGCAGTAAACAATGGGATTCGAGTGCGATAGGCATAGGGATGGATGGACGGGCGTTGCATGGACAAGACAATTCACAAAGCAATCAGAACATAGGGCAATTGCAGATAAATAAGATAAAGCATCCAAGTACTAGACAATCCTAGCCATGTGTTCCATATATAGTCATACGTGCTCGCAATGAGAACTTGCACAACATCTTTTGTCCTGCCAGCCCGTTTGCAGCGGGGCCTCTAGGGAACTACTGGCAATTAAGGTGCTTCTTTTAATAGACCACCGGAGCAAAGCATTAACACTCCGTGAACACATGTGATCCTCACATCAAAGCCTTTCCCTTCCGGTTATCCCGATTTCTGTCACTTCGGGGCCATAGGTTCCAGACAACGACGTGTGTATACAACTTGTAGATAAGACCAAGACCAATACTATCATAATGAATAAATAATAAGTTCAGATCTGAAATCATGGCCTAATACTGTCATAAAGCACTAATAAAAGATACTAGGAACCATGCCCTAACAATCTGATGCCATTACATGAACGATCTCATCCTATGCCTACCATCCCCATAGCCTACAGCGGGGGATTACTCACTCATAGATGGGGGAAACATGGATGGTCGATGAATATGATGGTGGAGATCGATGGAGATGGCTCCGGGCACTTCTTGTCCGTGCAGGTGCTGAACAGACTTTTCGTCCCCGAATCTCCCCTTCGGTGGCAGCAGCGCAGTGGAACTTTTCATGGAAAAACGTCAAACCCCCTAGAGTTTTTAGGTCAGAAGGCTTCTTACAGGCGAAGAGGGAGACCGAGGGGGTGCCTAGGGCCACCACACCATGCCCTGGCACGGCCAGGCCTAGCCCGCGCCTGGGGGTGGTGTGGCCAGCCCCTGGCCCTCCTCCGTCTCGTATTCTGGCTCCTGGAGTCTTCTGGAAAAATAGGCACTTTGGCTTTTATCCCGTCCAATTCTGAGAATATTCATTTTCTGACTTTCATGGAACCAAAAACAGCAGAAAATAGGCAGCTGGCACTGTGGCTCTTGTTAATAGGTTAGTCCAAGAAATCATATGAAAAGTACTCCAAAGTGTGGACAAAACACAAGAAAGTAGATAAAACCAAGCATGGAGCATCAAAAATTATAGATACATTTGCAATGTATCACCCTTACGTATCAACTTGGGAACCGAGGAAACTCACGGAACACTATCCAGTCCATGGGATACGTCCTACGGGATTAAGTCCCTTAATAGCACAGAAATTTGATTGATGTCGATTGTTGTCTGCTGTGGTTATGAGGATGATGTGAGCAATGGTTGCTGCCTATTTGTCCAAATACGAAGTTCCTCCCACATATACATAGTTGAGAATGTTCATGATAATAATTTTTACCTTAGCTCTTTATAATGCTATAGGTGTATATGCTACTCCCTGAGAACGCTTTCTCCCATTGAAGTTTCAAATCTCTTTTACATACATGATACTTACTTTCTGTGTTCAGTTATTTTACTTTACTTATTGTTCTCTTATACCCAAAACCCAAAAACACATTTTGACACAATACTCGCATTTTATCTTGTTACTTAGAACTTTATTTAGCATTTCTATTGTAGTATTTAATTCAAGAGTTATTAGACTTCAGACTCCTTCTCCCTGTGGGATCGATATCTTTATTTTGAAACTAGCTACAAATGATCGGTGCACTTGTAGTCATCAGTGCACCACTATGAGCTTTTCTTTTCCTTTAGATTTGCAAAGCATTTTCATTGTCTTCTTTTGTCTTTGTTTTTCTTTTTATTTGTTTGCATTAGTTTTTTCAGTTTTGCATTTTTTAAATTTTCTCTTATCAAAAGATATTTTAGTTTTTGTAGTTATTACTCTCTTCGATTCATATTAGTTTTCGTAGAACTAGATGTGTGTGGACATGTTTTAGTGCTAGATACATATGATTCAACGACAATTAATATGGATCGAGGGGTACCTTGATTTTCAATAATGAAATGTTATTAAGTCTGGCTTCTTAGTGCTACTGATTTTCCTCTACCATGTAACCCACCTAGAGTCTTAATGGAACATTTTGTGATTAATCATGAGTTAATTAAATTAATATGTGAGGACCAATTTCATGGAGGTATAAATGATGATCCTATATATCATTTGAGGAAATTAAATGATAGATGTGAAACTTTAAAAATGAGTAATGTAAGCAAAAATATATTCAAAGCTAAGGTATTCCTTTATACTATTACCAAAGAACTAGGGAAATGGATGTTAGATTGGCCTAATAATGGAAATATTAGTTCTTGGTTTAATATTAAAGCTTCATTCATAGAAAGGTTTGAGCCATCCAATATTATCACCTTAAATAGATCATTGATCTTTTCCTTTAAACAAATGGGTGATGAAACTCTTGTGGATGCATGTGAAAGATTTCGAGAGCTCATTTATGGAACTAGACACGGTCTGAGAGATTGGATGATACCTCATACTTACTATAATGGTCCATATATACATTGCATGTCTCTTTTAGATAATGGAAGTGGCAAAGCATTTATGAATATGACATCTATTGATGATCATATTATGCTAGATGGTTTACCTATAGAAGTTCAAATAAGTAATACCCTAAGTAAGTGAGACTTATTAATGAACCATTTGATGATAAATACGAAAAGGTCAAAGGAACTATAGTAGAGGAACTTAAAATTCTAACTTGATTTAGACAAGTGTAGCTTGCATGAACTTGGGAGTATCTTACAGAATTTTGCTAATGATTCATCTATCAATATTCATCAAGTAGGTTTTGGATCTTACATGGCTAACCATGTTGATGAGTACATTTTTGAAGCATATTTACCTTGTGTTTTTGCATGAGTAGCAATAGAATTTTAGTATTTTATGGCGCGCATGCGCACCTTTTATGCATGTTGCCACAAGATCCAAAATTTAGAGTTGTCATATTATACATTAATATGATATTTCAAAGTTAAAAGTCATCTAAATGATTTTACATGCACCTAGGTGAAGAGGGGACGCGAAGGGAGACTCCAGGAGAGTTAACGACCATTGGTATGAAGTGAACCTACCCTACCATCCGACCATACCACCTACCAGCCACCTCGCCTTGTTAAATACATTCACCTCGTGAAGATGAATTTGATATCCGACATTCAGAGACACTAGAAACCACAAAAACCTCACCTCTGGAAGGGATCTGGAGGGGTTACTTGTAGAAGTCCATACTCCTTGCTGCTACATAGATCGTCAAAGTCCAAGGCATCATTCCCCATCATCAACTATTGCATCTTCATCACCATAACCATTCCCATCTCATTCAACTCCATCTTGTTGTAATTACAATTATTATTATGGAATTGCACTTGAATTCATTCATATATTCATACTTCATTTACATGATCATGATGATGTTGTTGTTTTCTTCCATGTGTGAGTAGTTTACTTTGTTCTTGGGGAGATATGGAAAACCCCTAGCAATATTATGATATGAAATAAACATGAACTATAACTTTGGTGTATGATTACGTGTTAGTTTTCTCTCTAGATATTATGTGAAGTCGACCATATAAAATTTGTCTTCAGGACTAGAGAGGGTATTATCGTTGGACATATGGTAGTATGTATAGTGCTAAGTGACATAACATGATGGCATTCTATTCATATGGTCAAGGGGAATAAGGAGAGATTCACTGAACTCATATCAATGTCCATGGGGAAACCCTTAATTGTGAGGGATAGGACTGGCTTACTCATGATCATTGCAGTGGTTATTAGGAATGTAATATCAGTGTTGTCGGGGACACTGATATTAATGCTAGAGGTGTATCATAAATTCCTCGAGAACATTTCTTCCTACTAAAGTTTCATTACTATTTACATCGTGTTTGTCACTCTATGTTTACTTTACTTTAATTTATTACTTTGTACCCAAAAAAACTTTCTCAAACACTCTTACTTGAAATCAAGGGCATCTTACAAGTTTATTTTGATAGATAGTGACAAGGGGCATAAATACCTTAACCAAACAGGTCTCCGTGGTTCGATAATCTTACTTTTGAAACTAGCTACAATATACATGTACACCTTTAGTCATCAAGCTATTTTCTAGCTCTGTTTCCAGGGAGCTAAGCGCTTTTGGTCTTTGTTCTTAGTTGTTGATTTATTAATTGGTACACTAAAGTTGTTTACCAGTTTCAGGTAAACACCATGATTGCGCTCGGGCTTATGAACAAGCTCGACAAAACTGAATACCTTGGGAGATTTAATATAGGTTGTGTGAAAGAATTCCCGAAGGAAAGCAATGTATAATATGAGGTTAACCCTCGTTTCATTTCTATTTTGCATGAAAAAAGTTTTGCAGGAGATGATCTTGATGAAGATCCTTATGCTCATTTAAGTAACTTTACTGAATTATGTTGGACAATTAAACTGAGAGGCTATTCTGATGATGAAGTAGAACTAAAATTGTTTAGCCAATCTCTAACCAACACCGCTCTGGCTTGGTATCGAACTTGTCCTATAGAAAAAATTGATACTTGGGATAAACTAAAAGGAGAGTTTATATTTCACTTTTATCCCAAAGTAAAAATCATATGGATCAAGAAGAGAAATTACAAATTTCAAGAACCGCCTAGGTGAAGGTTTGGTAAGATCCTACACAAGGTATAAATCTATGGTTCATAAATGTCTGATACGTTGCTAACGTATCCATGATTTTTGATGTTCTATGCTTGGTTTTATCTACTTTCTTATGTTTTGTACACACTTTGGAGTACTTTTCATATGATTTCTTGGACTAACCTATTAACAAGAGCCATAGTGCCAGCTGCCTATTTTCTGCTGTTTTTGGTTCCAGGAAAGTCAGAAAATGAATATTCTCGGAATTGGACGGGACAAAAGCCAAAGTCAGTTTTTCACCGAGGGACACCAGGAGCCAGAATACGAGACAGAAAGGGGTTGGGGCCCGGACACACCACCTGGTCGCACGGCTAGTCTTGGCCCGCGCCAGGGGGTGTTTTGGACGCCCCAGGCACCCCCTTGGCCTCTCCTTTCACCTATATATTGCCTCCAATACAGAAACCTTAAGGACCCGATCAAAATTCCACGAAAGAGTCTGTAGCCGCCGTCATCTCCATCCCTAGATCGGGAGGGATCTGAAGCTCTTCCCGGCACCCTGTCGGAGAGGGGAATTCACCCTGGAGGCCTTCTTCATCACCATGCAACCCTCCGGTGTGATGCGTGAGTAGTTCATCTCTGGACTACGGGTCCATGTAGTAGTTAGATAGCTGGTTCTCCTCCTTTGTGCTTTCATGTTTAGATCTTGTGAGTTCCGTTCATGATCAAGATCATCTATTTATAATTCATACTTGTTGTGTTTGTGGGGATCCGATGGATATTGAGATGCTATTTCAGATTGATTATTGATTCTATCATGTCTTTGTTATTTGTGATCTTGCATGCTTTCCATTGTTCGTAGCTATCTTGGCCAAGTAGATGCTAGCAACTCCAAGAGTTAGTATTTATGCTCGATAGTGGGTTCATGCCTCTAGTAATCTAGGGAAGTGATAGAAATCTCTAAGGTACTAGATGTGCTATTGCTACTAGGGAGAAAACAACAATCGTATTGTTTACTTTACACACAATTCATAATGCAATTATCCGTTGCTTGCAACTTAATACTGGAGGGGGTTCGGATGATAACCTAAAGGTGGATTATTAGTCATAGATGCAGTTGGATGGCGATCTATGTATAATGTTGTAATGCCCAATCGAATCTCAAAGGAGTCAAGATGAGTAGCATATGCTTGTATGCTTTCTCAATGTTTGTCAATTGGCCCGCTGTAATTTGTTCACCCAACATGTTATCTATCTTAAGGAGAGCCACGACTAGTGAACTATGGACCCCGGTCCTTTCTTTTACCATCAATCTTCAACTGTTTACTATTTTCTGTTTACTTTCTGCAAACTATTACTTTCTTCCACTCTATACGTTTAATCCTTTGTTTTCAGCAAAACCGGTGAGATTGACAACCTCATCGCAAGTTGGGGGCAGAGTTCTGTGGTTTGTTGTGCAGGTCTCCATGTTGCTGTTGGTATCGGTAGTGCGCCCTGCCAAAGTTCAGCTACCAACACCTTTGGGGTGTTTCCTTGCTCCTACTGGATTGATAACCTTGGTTTCATAACTGAGGGAAAACTTGCTGCTTTGCTCATCATACCTTCCTCTTGGGGTTCCCCAACGAGCTCGATATATTTTGGGCCATCAAGATCTTTTTCTGGCGCCATTGCCGGGGACTCAAGGACATCTTCACAAGGGGAGTCCTTCATAACCAATCTCTTTACTTTGTTATTTTGTTTTGCTTAGTTTACTTTTGTTTTGTTTGCTTGTTTCTTTATGAAGAACACAAAAAATTAGTCTTACAAGTTTGCTTTTTTATTAAAAACACAAAAAAATGACTACTCTTGAAAACACTAAGTTGTGTGACTTCACTAGCACCAACAACAATGATTTCATGAGCACACCTATTGCTCCACCTGTTCCTGAAGCTACTTTCTTTGAAATAAAACCTGCTTTACTCAATCTTGTTATGAGAGAACAATTTTCTGGTATTAGTAATGAAGATACTGCTGCTCATTTAAATAACTTTGTTGAACTTTGTGAGATGCAAAAGCATAGGGATATAGATGGAGATATTATTAAGCTTAAATTGTTTCCTTTCTCTTTGAGAGGAAAAGCTAAAGAATGGTTGAATTCCTTAACTAGGAATAGTATAGATTCTTGGACTAAATGCAAAGATGCTTTCATTGGAAAATACTATCCTCCTGCTAAGATTATATCTATGAGAAGTGAAATAATGAAGTTTAAACAATCTGATAATGAACATGTTGCTCAAGCTTGGGAAAGAATGAAATCTTTGATAAAGAATTGCCCCACTCATGGACTGACTGCTTGGATGATTATCCAGACCTTTTATGCATGATTGAACTATTATTCAAGAAATCTATTGGATTCTGCTACTGGAGGTACCTTTATGACCATTACTTTGGGTGCTGCAACAAAGCTTCTGGATAATATGATGGTTAACTATTCTGAATGCCATGCTAAGAGAGCTCCACAAAGTAAGAAGGTAAATTCTGTTGAAGAAACCTCTTCCTTGAGTGATAAAATTGATGTTATGCCTATGCTTGTTAATGGGAAAGCCCATATTGATCCAAATAATGTTCCTTCAGCCTCTTTGGTTGCTCAAGAAGAGCAAGTTGATGTGAAATTTATAAGAAATAACAATTTTAGCAACAATGCCTACAGGAATAATTTTGGTAACAACAATTATAAGCCATATCCTCCCAACAATGGTAATGCTTATGGAAATTCCTACAACAATAATAGGAGTGCCCCCTCTGAACTTGAAGTTATGCTTAAAGACTTTATTAGTAAACAAACTGCTTTCAATAAAACTATTGAGGAAAAACTCTCTAATGCTGAAAGAAATATAGCATCATTGGCTGAAGCTCAATCTTCTTTGAATAAAATGGCTGCTAAACCTGAAACTAATGATAATCCCTTTGCTGCTACTAATGCCATACAAGTAAGAATTGATGAAAATGTTAGACTTTTAGCTGAATTGCATGCTAAGTGGGAAAGAGAGGATGAAATTGCTAGAAACATTAGTGTTTCTACTATCACTACCACTAGTGTTGAGGCTAGTAATATCTCTACTACCTTAGATGATAATTATGGTTTTGATCTTGATAATTGCAACATCTCTGAAGTTATTAAGTTCCTAAAAAAGCTTGCTAAAAGTCCTAATGCTAGTGTTATGAATATGGCCTTTACAAAACACATTACTGATGCTCTCATAAATATTAAAGAAGAAAAGATGAAACATAAAGCTTCTATTCCTATAAAACAAGAAGATGGTTGGGAACCCATCATTAATATGAAAGTGAATGATTTTGATTGTAAAGATTTATGTGATCTTGATAGTAGTGTTTCTATTATGCCTAGAAGGATTTATGATATGCTTGATTTGCCACCATTGGAAGATTATTATTTCAATGTCCCACTTAATGATAATGCTAAAAATAAACTCATGGGGAGTATTAATGATGTTCTTATTATGGTTAACAATGCCTATATCCCCGTTGATTTCTATGTTTTGGATGTTGAATGCAATGCTTCTTGTCCTATTACTTTGTGAAGACCTTTTCTTAGAACTGTTGGTGCTATTATTGATATGAAAGAAGGCACCATTAAATATCAACTCCCACTCAAGAAAGGTATAGAACACTTCCCTAAGAAGAGAGAGAATATTTCTTTTGTCTCTCCTATGAAAACAAAATTTGCTCTTAATGCTTCTTCATTTGAGAACACTTGATTCTTTTTCTTGCTTCTTATGCCTAACTTAAAGGCGTTAAACAAAAGTACTTATTGGGAGATAACCCAAAAGTTTTAGATGAGTCTTGGAAAGTAATAACCGCTCCTTATACTTTTTATTTGCTTTTTGTGCCAAGAGTAACCTCTAATTAGAGATAAGTAATGATTGGGAAAGTGGCTGTCCTGAAACAGATTTCTGTGCTTCACCGTAAAAATTCGCGTAAAATCTCTGTACGTCCTTTTGAGTCGTGAATTTCTGTGCTTCTACACCAGGTTGTTATCTAACTTTCGTTAGTTCAACACTTTTCGATTTGAGCAACAGAAGGTCTTCGAAAAAAATCGTCTTTACATGCTGGTCTGTTTTGATAGATTTCTGCCTTTATTTGCATTTGCTTCTTGTTGGTTCCTTTTTGAGTACTTTTGGGGAATTGAGATTTTGAGGGAAGTGCTACAGTAGCTTGTGTTTTAATGGAAGTTTTCGTAGTATCGGAACTGAACCTAAAGACCTATTATCTTGAGTGCACTAATGTTGCTAATAAAGATTGTGTGAAGTTTTGTATGAAGAAAAAATTTCACGTGTATGGGAGGAATGAGTAATGAGATATTGGAAAAGAGTAGGAAAGTTCATGCTTAAGTGGTAAAGAGAGCTTAAGTGGGAGGAATGAGTAATGGATTGGAAAAGAGTAGGAAAGTTCATGCTTAAGTGGTAAAGAGAGCTTGTTTTTGACTATGGCCTATGCTTTGTCATGCCATGCTTGATATTGTTTTGGCTTTAGGCTTAGTATTCTTTGCTGTAGCATGACTTATTATAAACAATTGAGATTGTTTAATGTGCCTTGGAAGAATCATGCGTTGTTTTAGCATATTAAAGCATTAGTATTGTGGTATTCTCCTTTGACTCTCTATTTGGGTTGACTTGGCACATGCTCACACCATGTTATGACTATCCCAAGTCACCATAAGCCTTTATGTTCCTTTAGTTTTCAACTTGTAGTATCACTTTATGCTTTGATCAATGATGTTTTGTTGCTCTGCATGATTATGGCCATTATTGCTCTCTTAGTTGGTCGCTCCTAGTCTTTTGCTAGCCTCCGCAACCAAGAGTGAGTTCCACTCATGCATCCAACTCCTAAAAACAAGTTTTTCCAAAGAGTCCACCATACCTACCTCTTAGCATATGCTATTCCAAGTATATTCATGTTTTTGTCTACCTTCTGAATTAAACTTGTTATGAGAAAACTAGTGATTAAAGCTCTCATGGACTTGATGGCACACTTTACTTTCTTGCATTTAATAAACTTGAACCATTGCGTCCATCTTTGTTGCGTATATGCTTGCGCTTTATAAGTTGAAGTTAGCAGAACCATGTATCATGGGGAACGCTTTGAACATTGCACCTGTACTTTGTACCCCGTTGATATCATGTTCTTTTGCTTATGGATCCCGACGGTGTGAAATAAAAGGGGAACTTGTAAGATCATGGAGTTTGTATGTGTGTTAGAAAAACGCCTGGGCCGCTAGCCTAAGCCATGCCTAATCATGGTGGAAACTTGCAGCATAACCATAATGAGCACTCTATGAATCATCCTCAATAAAAACTTATGCAAATAGCAAATAAAAAGATCACTGAGATGCTCATTGTCTGCTTACCTTGTCATTTTGATTATGGGATAGCTCTTGTATCATGTGCAAGGGGTACCCCGTTGGCGTTTCTTTATGATACATCTGTACTTACAATGACAAGAGCTTACTTGTGACTAAAGTTGAGTAGCATGAGGTTCGGTCTTCGTAAGTAAGGGGCATGAGATTTCGGCTTATAACTTGTCAAGCATATCCTCTTAGTTGTGTCACTTTAACCTTAATCACCTTCAAGATTCTTATGATAGGGGAAATGAGAGCTGAAAGCTAATAAGTACCATCATTTTTGGAAGCTCTTTATGAGACTTGAATCCCTACTTCCTTCTATGAAGGCCTTTCTTTTACTTTTATGTTGAGTCTCCACCTTCTATCTTTATGCACCTACTTTGAGAGCATAGTGGCCATTCTTAGTTCTATGTGCATTGTCCCAAGACTTGATGATTGATGCATAGCTTTGATATTGCTTGTTTTAAACTATTTGTATCTAGTCACTCTTATGAACTTTGAAGGTGTCCTATGCATTTATGTTTGCTACTCTATGAGGGACAAGCTGAATACCACTATGTTATGTTTTCTTTATGTGAAACAAACAAACGTCTTGCAAAGCATTGTTATTCATGAATATTTTGTCTGTGCCTTTTCATGTTGCAACACAGTTGCTTTGCCTTATTGCTAGAACTTTGTCTTTCATGTTATGATTGAAGTACTATGATCCCAGCTATCAATGTTTTATAAATACTTTGATTAAGTTTATGATGGTGCATGTCACCTCAAAAATTATTCTTTCTTTTTATCACTTACCTACTCGAGGACGAGCAGGAGTTAAGCTTGGGGATGTTGATATGTTGCTAACGTATCCATAATTTTTGATGTTCCATGCTTGGTTTTATCTACTTTTTTATGTTCTGTCCACACTTTGGAGTACTTTTCATATGATTTCTTGGACTAACCTATTAACAAGAGCCACAGTGCCAACTGCCTGTTTTCTGCTGTTTTTGGTTCCAGGAAAGTCAGAAAATGAATATTCTTGGAATTGGACGGGACAAAAGCCAAAGTCAGTTTTTCACCGAGGGACACCAGGAGCCATAATACGATACGGAGAGGGGTTAGGTCCCGGCCACACCACCTGGTCGCGCGGCCAGGATTGGCCCGAGCCAGGCGGTGGTCTAGCCGCCCCAGGCACCCCCCCCCCCCGGCCTCTCCTTTCGTCTATATATTGCCTCTAATATAGAAACCCTAAGGACCTGATCAAAATTCCACGAAAGAGTCTGTAGCCGCTGTCATCTCCATCCCTAGATCGAGAGGGATCTTAAGCTCTTCCCGGCACCCTGCTGGAGAGGGGAATTCACCCTAGAGGCCTTCTTCATCACCATGCAAGCCTCCGGTGTGATGCGTGAGTAGTTCATCTCTGGACTACGGGTCCATGTAGTAGCTAGATGGCTGGTTCTCCTCCTTTGTGCTTTCATGTTTAGATCTTGTGAGTTCCGTTCATGATCAAGATCATCTATTTGTAATTCATACATGTTGTGTTTACGGGGATCTGATGGATATTGAGATGCTATTTCAGATTGATTATTGATTCTATCATGTCTTTGTTATTTGTGATCTTGCATGCTTTTTGTTTTTAGTAGCTATCTTGGCCAAGTAGATGCTAGCAACTCCAAGAGTTAGTATTTATGCTCGATAGTGGGTTCATGCCTCTGGTAATCTGGGGAAGTGACAGAAATCTCTAAGGTACTAGATGTGATGTTGCTACTAGGGAGAAAACAACAATCCTTTGTTCATAGAACAATCATATTGTTTACTTTACACGCAATTCGTAATGCAATTATCCGTTGCTTGCAACTTAATACTAGAGGGGGTTCGGATGATAACGTGAAGGTGGATTATTAGTCATAGATGCAGTTGGATAGCGGTCTATGTATAATGTTGTAATGCCCAATCGAATCTCAAAGGAGTCAAGATGAGTAGTATATGCTTGTATGCTTTCTCGATGTTTGTCAATTTCCCCGTTGTAATTTGTTCACCCAACATGTTATCTATCTTAAGGAGAGCCACCACTAGTGAACTATGGACCCCGGTCCTTTCTTTTACCATCAATCTTCAATTGTTTACTGTTTTCTGTTTACTTTCTGCAAACTGTTACTTTCTTCCACTCGATACGTTTAATCCTTTGTTTTCAGCAAAACCGGTGAGATTGACAACCTCATCGCAAGTTGGGGCAGAGTTCTGTGGTTGTGTTGTGCAGGTCTCCACGTTGCTGCTGGCACCGGTAGTGCTCCCTACCAAAGTTCAGCTAGCAACACCTTTGGGGTGTTTCCTTGCTCCTACTGGATTGATAACCTTGGTTTCATAACTGAGGGAAAACTTGCTGTTGTGCTCGTCATACCTTCCTCTTGGGGTTCCCCAACGAGCTCGATGGGCCATCAATGTCCCCATCATTATTTATCACCATGGTATGTTTTACATATTTTCTATGGAGGACTTAACCAAGAGATTAAAAATGAAATTGATTTAGCATCTGGTGAGTCCTTTAGGGAACTCACCATAACATAAGCTTGGGAACTTCTAGAAAGAATTCGTTGTAATAGAGAAACTTAGGGTTTTGATTTAGGAGGCGAAGGTGGAATAGAAGTAGAGTATGATTGTTTAAATTCTTATAAATGAATTGGTAAGGTAAATGAAACAACTGATGAGTTCCAACTTGATGATGGTATTATTTTGCAAATTCTTCAGTCTTTTTCATAGAACATTGAAGCACCAAAGAAAGAATGGCTTCAATAAACTCCACAACCTAAACCAGTTGAAGAAGTGCAACTGGTAGTTTATGTTCCAATGGAGCGACCAAAATGAAGGCCACCATATGTGGATCCTCTTCCTTTCCCTAGGACCATGAAAAAAGCACATTGTAGGTCAGCATCTTGCTGAACAACTAGAGGAAGAACAAATAATTCTCAAAGAGCAAGAAGAAGTAGACAAGGTAGAACAGGTTATTCGAGGTGCCGTAGAAGAGAAATAACCAAGTAAGAAATATTTGCTATGTTTTCAAACTGCAATGTAGTTAAACTCGATGCTAAAGCTTCCCAATTCGTTGATGGAAAGGTAAAAGCTAAAAATGTTGGTACGCTTGTTCTTCCTTGCACTTTTGGCTGAGTCCTCTTACTATGGCCTTTGTGATATTAGAACTATCGTAAATGTCATTCCTTATGAATTTTATCTAGATATTCAAGATGGACTTGAACCAGCTATGCTTGAGAATACTGCTATGACAATCATGATTGTTGACAAAACACTTAGAATCCCTATGGGAGTTATTAAATATGTTCCAATTTATGTTGGTCCATATGAATATCCCATTGAATTAACTTGTGATAGTTTGATCTGCCTACTGACTCCTATTTCCCAATTATTTTTGGAAGAACTTTCTTAAATACCGTAGGGGCAATTATTGATTGTAAAAAGGAGACAGTTTCTCTCAATTTTGGAGAATATGAAATCAAATTCCATTTTTAAAAATTTCAACACAAGCCAACTTATGAAAAATTTGAAGAGCGAGATAAAGAAGAGGAAGGTAATATTACTATCATTGTTGCTCTATTATATGAAACACCTATTGATGATTTTGGAAGAAGCTTGGTTGAAAATGATAATATCCCTGAAGACATTGGTAAGTTGGTGATAAATGAGTATCTTGACTCGTCTCCTATAATCGACTCTCCCATGAATGAATCATATGAATTACTAGAAAGAAAGGAGATGAGGATCTTCCACTCCCAGAACTCAAACTTCTTCCTAAAGAATTGAAATATAGGTATTTGGATGATACTGATAAATATCATGTCACTGTAAGAACTTGATGATTGTACTGAATATGCACCATAAATCTTTTGGATATTCCATGAATGACTTGAAAGGCATTAGTCCCTCTATGTAGCCACTCCGTGAATATTTATGGAGGAAGGTGCTCAACTAGTTGCAGATTTTCAAAGAAGACTCAAACCAAAAATGAAGGAGGTGGTAAGAAAGGAAATAATTCTCCTATTAGATGCAGATATAATTTATCGCGTGAAATAAATTGAATGGGTAAGACTTGTTCATTGTGTTCCAAAGAAAGGTGGATTTACTATTTTACCAAATGAACACAATGAGTTAGTCCCTACCAGAACTATTGTTGGGCATAGGATGTGCATTGATTATAGAAAACTAAATAAATAAACTAGGAAGGATCATTATCCCTTTCCATTTATAGATCAAACATTAGAGAGGATTGCTAAGGATTCTTACCTTTGTTATGTAGATGGATACTTTGATTTTTCTCAAATAGTTTTTTTTAACCGAAAAAACTATGAGGCAAAAGCCCCAAAGTAATTTATTACTTAAGCCAAAGAATACGAGGAATTGTACAAGCTATACAAGGAAAAAGAAAGAAACAGAGACCTACCTATGTGCCAAAACTATGGAATGTACAACTGGGGGAGGTCTACGGTAAAGAGGCAATCCAGTTTAAAAAAAACTATCTATGTTTCTTCTTGATTCTATGCCCTAACAGAGTGATATCATGGATGAAGTTACACTTACACTTTGCAAAAGTGGGCCTATCGTGTTGGAAGACTTTGTTGTTTCGCTGCGTCCAAATATGCCAGCAAGCTACAATCAGAATTTCCATGAAAAAGGTTTCCAAACTCTTTTTTAGCTGTTGCGACAATTGTCTGCACATCATCTCCATAGGCCAATTAATCTGCAACTATGACCAAATCCTCTGGCTAAAATTGCACGTGAAGAAAAGATGGATTCTATCTTCATAAGTTCTGCAAGGACACAACACACAATGGTTGTCACCCGGCACATTCCAGTTTCTTCTAACAATCAAGTCTCGAGTATTTAATCTGTCTCAAAGTAATAGCCAAGCAAACACTTTGGTTTTCATGATACAAGCAGATCTCCATATCCACTGATATACAGCAGGCACAACCAGATTTCCATGCATATGCGCATAAAATTTAGCTGGTATATATCGGTCACCCCATGCATAGGCCCAACTATCATTGACCTGGGATAATGGTTGTTCATTCATTCCCTGTCTAATCAACAAAAACTCCTCACATGCTTGTGCCGAGAGTGTCAAATAGAAGATGGAGGGTAACTCTGAAACCTGAAGTACCTCAGCAACAAGCAAGCTCTTATCAAGAGCGAAAGAAAACAGTCTCGGGAACCTTAGCGACAAAGGCTCACTAGATCCCATGAAATGCCACTTATTAGTCCAAAAGCGAATAGTACCGCCCAAACCAACAGAA
The DNA here is from genome assembly GCA_023614405.1 of Avena insularis. Taxonomy (NCBI): domain Eukaryota; kingdom Viridiplantae; phylum Streptophyta; class Magnoliopsida; order Poales; family Poaceae; genus Avena; species Avena insularis. The sequence goes on along the minus strand of CM042688.1, from coordinate 505,867,159 downwards.
GAGACAGCCACATCTTTGAAAGTATCAACTAGCTTCAGAATATCTCGCCACCAAAAAGAACCACACGACTGGTCTGACTGCGGAACTGTGTCCGTGTAGTATGTATTCCAAACCAACTGCACCCATGACACCGTAGCCTTATTGAAAAATTCATCAAGGTGCTTTAGCAGCAAGGCATCATTTTTCTTCTGAAAGTTTACCACACCCAATCCTCCCTTATCTCTAGGCTTACATACCATCTCCCACGCTGCTAGAGAAGGTTTAGGTTCATCCCTGTCTCTCCACAAGCAGTGACGCAAAGTTCTATCTAGCTGCTCCATGAGTCCCTTTTGCAGATTTAGAGAAAGCAAAAAATGCAGGGGCATTGAGCTTAGGGCCGAAGAGATGAGCTGCAGTCTAGCACCTTGGGATAAAAAGATCGATGTAGCCGTGAGTCGACGCTCCAATCCGTTAACCAGAGGCAATAAATCTTGTATTGAAGGCTTTGTTGTGCCCAGAGGCAGGCCTAAGTAGGGAAACGACAGAGACCCAATCTGACAACCCAAAACCTCCGCAAGCGATGCAACCAAATCAGCTTCCACATTCATGGGAATAATGAGGGACTTCTGGAAGTTGACTTTCAGACCTGTAGAGAGGCCAAACTTATGCAAGATATCTTTCAAAGCCATCACTTGATCAATATCAGCCGATAAAAGTAGTATTGTATCGTCTGCATACTGAACCACCAGAAAATCCGTATCATGAGTGGTGATTGGTAAGGTGAAAATACCTTGTTGCAAAGCATCGTTGATCACTGACTGAACAAATCACCCCCACAAACATATAATAAAGGGGAGAGGGGATCGCCCTGGCGTACCCCACGTTTGCAAATGAATTGCTTCCCAGGGACACCATTGAGGTGGATTGATGATGTACCCGAAGAAAGAGCCTCTCTCATCCATCTAACCCAAAGATTATCAAACCCCTTGTGTCTCAAAATACTCAAAATGGCCTCATGCTCAATAGTATCAAAGGCTTTGGCAAAGTCCAACTTGACAATCAAAATTGGTTTTTTAGATAGTTGGCATTGATAGATATATTCATAGGCCCAAGCAATATAATCTTGGATTTACCTTGACTTGATTAAACCATTGTGACACCCTCGGGATCAGGGTTAAACAAATCCAGACCTTAGCCTGACATAAGCTTAACCTAGAACTCGAGGATATCCAGTGAGAAATCGGTAACACAACAGTAACCCTGCGACACAAAAAATATTACAGCATGCTCATAATTGAGTGAAGAACCAAAATATTAGAAGCATAGGTCACTGACCACAAATAAAAAACAACGGAAGGAAAATTATGCTATTAAGTATAGCAAACTTAACAAATGGCCTAAGAGGCCTGAAGCATAACGATGACGTCCCATCCCATAGATTCCAGGCTGCCGGCCGGGAACCCCAAGCTACTCATCGGTGTCGATGTCGTACAAATCGTCTTCAGGGGAACACTTACTCTGAAAGTATCAACAAAGCAAGGGTCGGTATAGGGTGTACTCCGCAAGACTTATGGCTGGTGGGGTTATTTTGCATAAAGCCATCTTTGTTTGTAAAACAAAAGGGAGAGAAGAAGCTCGTGTAATCAGAATATTTTAAAAGGGGATAAGAGAGCGCCATCTCTAAAGACTTGATCATCATCTTGATATCCACCAAAGTAATCCTCATCTCACACTAGGATCACCCCCTCGTACCCATAAGGAAGCATCCTTAAGAACACGTTGAACTGCCAAGTTTTACAATTAGGTTAAAGTTCTCTATGATCTTAGAATTCGGTCACCAAGCGTTCATAACCGTGAACACGGATTTTCGAAAAGATTTAACCCTGCAGAGGTGTACAACTTTACCCACACGTACTAATCGACTCTTAATGCCAGATCATTAGCCCTCTTCCTTGGAAGGCCAGCAGAGGGTGGTTAGACACGACCATTACCTTGCTTTCGCCAATACCATGAGTCACGCCCTAAGGATGGTTCCGCCGTAATGGGTCAAATCCCGAAGCCGGTCCCTAGAGATGTGTGTCGATGTTGGTTTAATAGGGGCTCCATCGACCCCAAGCAACCCCGGCCATGCTTACCTACCTGTTATGATGCACCTTCACCCGCCAAATCTTTCAAAATGTTTTCTATGCATATGTCAAATGGAACGCCGAACTATGTGACTCATGGAATCTACTAGGCAAGTTAGTCAGCGGAGGGGTCCCCATAAACCCCGTGTGGCTGTACGCTCGTCTTGGTCCAAAGGCAAGAACTTGGTTCCTAGTGGTGGCGAGCATGGGACTACAAAAACCACATCCCATCGTGGCCTCCCATACAAGCCTTAGCATGTTTAACCTTTACCACTGATCTTACCTCATCAGTATACCTTGTTCTCCTGTCATGCTAGATTCTTTGCATTTGATACATCTTCTGGATGAACCAGCACTGACGGCTAAGCATGGCTAAGCAAGACACAGATAAAAGCTCTAGCAGTGCACACAAGCCAAACCTAGTTATGCTAGGAGCAGTGGATCAAGTAATATAAGCTCAAGGGAGTAATGCAGCAGATAGGATACGCTATCTATCGATAAAAGACCACAGTAGAATCGTATGCATCATGGCAAGAATGAAATACTTTCGAAACCATAGGATTGTATAATGGTGGGGCTACGCTTGCCTTGTTTGTTGATACCCAGATATAGATCTTCGGAAGCCTTGTACTTGACTTGATTATAGTTGGTCAAGTATTATTCGTCGATCTTCTATGGTGTTGATCTCGGTCTTTGATCTCGGAGTCGATATCGTATTCTACCGGAAAGAACCAAACACCGGAAAGAAAGGGGAAACAACAATCAACACATGGCATCGATGCAATTCTCAAGCAAGGATGATGATATGACAAGTTAATTAGTACTTAAATGAAACCCTAGGGCATGCTTGACCATTTTAAATAGGGTCTGAGGGTCACAAACCCTAAAACAGGGGAAACCCCAGAACACCTGTGAGGGGTTGATTTCGTTCTCTAATTAAACTTGCAATTAAAGTTGTTTAACAATGCATGATTATGACTCTATTGTAAAGATCTCATTTTTCTGAACATTTTGATATATTATACATATTTTCTGAGTTATAAATAATTATTTATTGAATTTACAACATTTATAACATTTTCTATAATTAATAAACCAATTTAAAAACCTTTTATTGCCTCATGCTGACATCACCACGACGCCAGCAGAGGCACTAGAACTTTTCTCACCGGGGCAGAGGCTAGCCACAGAGGCTGACCTATGGGCCCAGGGCCACTTTGAAGGAAATATGCCCTAAGAGGCAATAATAAAGTTGTTATTATGTATTCCTTGTATATGATAGATGTTTATTTTGCATGCTATAATTGTATTGATAGTAAACATCAATGCATGTGTGTTTAATAAACAAAAAGGGTTCCTAGTTATGCCTCTCTTATAGACTAGCTTGTTGATTAACAAGATGATCAAGGTTTCCTGATCATGGACATTGGATGTTGTTAATAGCAAGGTCACAGCATTTGTGAAATGATGTGATGAACATTCATCCGAAGTATAGCATTACGATCAAGTCATTATGTTTATATTGCTATAGCATCATACAAAGTAATCTTAGTCCTTAGACCATGAGATCATGTTAATTGCTAACACCGGAAGAGTATCTTGATAACATCAAACGTCACACCGTAACAGGGTGACCATAAAGGTGGGTTCAGTTCTATGAAGGTGTTATGTTGAGGCTCATGGATCAAGAGTGGAATTTGTCAATCCCGATGACGGACAGATATACTCTGGGCTCTCTCAGTGATATCACATTAAGATAGCTTGCAAGCAAGTGATGTGATCACTAGAATGTTATATCATGGGAACGAGAAAAGAGTGCATGTCGGTAACGAGATCAAACTAGGTATTTGGATACCGATGATTGAATCTCGGACATGTATTATATCATGAGACAAAGGGATTAAATTGCTGACGTTAAAGGTTCTCACGATCATAGAAGTCATCGTTGAATATGCAGGAGTCAGTATGGATCTCCAGGTCCGCTTTTGATTATTGATCTGAGAGGAGTCTCAATCATGTCTGCATTATTCGCGAACCCTAGGGTGACACACTTAAGGGTTGCCGGACACCATTTAGGAGCACATATGTTCCAGACAAAAGGTTTGCAAAGCGCAGGAAATGTTTCCATAGAAACAGGAATTGTTTCGATAGAAACCAGAATTGTTTCGGGTGAAATTGCAGAAAGTGGTTCTGCATGTGATATTGAAATGTTGCAAGGGTTTTATGTGAATGTGTGTTAATTAAAGTAATTAACAAAATTCTGAATGAAATAAATAAAATAGTTTTATTAATTGAGAGTTGCATTTAATTTGGTGGAAATTAAATACATGTGAGTGGGATTTTGGGTGGAGGCCATGTTTATGTGAGTGGAGGTTCTCCACATGAATGAAGGAGGGGAGGAGTCCCCCCCTCATGCGCCAGCTATGGGAGGAGGGTCTCCTCCCTATATAAAGCCCCTCTCCCTCTCACAAACCACCTCCTCATGAAGGATCTCTCTCCCCTCTAGATATTCTCCCATGGTCTCGGATTAGCGAGATACATGTTCCAGTGGCCTTAAGGCCTGAAGGAGTTCTTGCTTCCGCTGATTCACTGAAGCGAGGAGGTGGAGGTTGTCCGTGGCTTGAGCGTGTGTGCGAGACGGATCTGCTGCTGATTTGCGGCGCTCGGACTTCCACACGATCTTGAGATCGGCAAGCGTACGACTACATCAACCACGAGTTCCTACTCGTTAACAAAACTCGTTGTCTTCGAGGGTAAGTTCTCCATGGATGTATGTCCACCCTTTGCTCTGTATCTAGTAGATAGATATTGGTGTATAGTTCTCATCGTAGGAATCATGTTATTGCATCTTCTATGTACTTTGGATATTGGTGGCATAGTGGGATGAAGCGGCCCGGACCAACCTTACATGTCATCGTACATGAGACCGGTTCCACGACTGACATGCAACTAGTTTTGCATCAGTGGCTAGCAGGTGTCTGTCTCTCCTACTATAGTCAATATCTGATTTACAACGAGTTGCTAATAACTTGGTTATCCTCGTTGTGGTTCATGTTCGTAGGTAAGACCGGTTCTATCTCCGAAAGCCCTAAGCCACGTAAAACTTGCAATTGATAAATTAGAGGCGTCTAGTTTAGATTGTTGCTGGACTAGTGTCTTGATATGGTATTGTTGTAAGTAGATGTATGATAGATACTCTTACAACTCACTTAACATGTAAGTTCCATAGACCTTGGCCTTACACACAAAGGAATGATAGAGATCATACCACGATGCAAATGATAGAGATCAAATGCATGGACCATGTCACCTCACTTCACACATTAGATGTTAGCATCTTATATTGCTAGTTTGGCGCTTTTGGTAGCATTATAAGATGATCCCTCATTTAGATATCAAGATAAAATGTGTTCTTCCTTAAGTATGCACCGTTTTGTGGATCGTGTTTTGAGGCATCACGTGATGATCGGGTGTTCTCGACTCTACGCTTTCATACAACGGGTGTAAGACAGTTTTACACACGCGAATATTAAGGTTCTTACTTGACGATCCTAGCATGTACAGACATGGCCTCGGAACACGGACCAAAAGGTTAAGCATGAGTCATATAGTTGATATGATGCCCATATAGATGCTCGCCTTTGAAGCTACACCGATTCACGTGATGATCGGACTTGGTGTAGTGGATTTGGTTCATGTAATCACCAAAAGGACATGAGGGATGTCGTTTTTGAGTGGGAGTTCATTAGTAATTTGGATTAGTTGAACTCAATCTATCATAAACTTAGTCTAAATATATTTTACAAATTCTATTGTAGATGGCACCACCTGCTTTTAATTTCAATGTGTTCATGGAGAAAGAGAAACTTGCGAATGGTAGCAACTTCACCAATCGGGCTATGAATTTGAGGATTCTCCTCATCACTGCACAAAAGCAATATGTGCTAGAGGCGCGCTTAGGCCCCCACCAGCTCTCGATGCCTGACGAGGAAAAGAACGTCTATATAACTCGTCAGAGGACCACAACTTAGTTCATTGCGGCATCTGTATGGGCTAGAGCGAACTTCAAAACGTTTGAAAATGGCAATGCCTTTGATACCATGGGAGAATTGAAAATGATTTTCCATACCCATGTCGTGAGAGAGTTATAATGCTTCAGAAAAGTTCTTTAGCTGCATGATGGAAGATAACAGCTTCGTAAGTGAGCACGTACTCAAAATGTCTGGGTACGCCGATAAGCTTGTGTCCTTGGGAGTAACGATTCCCATTGACTTAGGCATACATCGTGTTCTCCAATCTACGCCACCTAGCTACAAGAGCTTCGTGATGAACTATAATATGCAGGGCATGAAGAAGTCTCTTCCGAGCTTCACAATGCTTAAGACTGCGAAGTGGAGATTAGGAAAGAACATCAAGTGTTGATGATCAATAAGACCACCGGTTTCAAGAAGGACAAGAAAGGCAAGAAGGAAAGAAGGGCGGCAAATCTGTTGCAGCTCAAAAGAAACCCGAGCTGGCCCTAAGTCCGACACCGAGTGCTACTATTGCAAGGGATAGCCATTGAAGCTTAATCGCCCCAAGTATTTGGCGGACAAGAAGGCCGGCAAGGCAAACAAAGGTATATGTGATATACATGTTATTGATGTGTACTTGACTAGTACTCAAAGAGCACCGGGTATTTGATACGGATCGGTTGCTAATATATGTAACTCGGTTCGGGGTTGCGGAACAAGCGACAACTAGCAAGGGATGAGGTCACAATGCGGTCGGCAATGGATAAAGAGTTGATGTGATCGCCGTTTAACGCTGCCTCCATATGCCGTCGGGATTAGTTATAAACCTGAATAATTGTTATTTGGTGCTGACCGAGCATGAACATTGTATCCGGATCGTGTTTGATGCAAAGTGGTTATTCGTTTAAGTCTGAAAACAATGGTTGTTCGATTTATATGAATAATATCTTTATGGTCATGCACCGTGTTGAATGGTTTATTTCTGTTGGATCTCGATAGTAGTATTACGCATATTCATAATTTTGATGCTAAAAGGATTAAACTTGATAATGATATATCTGCATATATGTGGCAATGCCGTCTAGGTCATATTGGCGTTAAACGCATGAAGAAACTCCATTCTGATGGACTTTTGGAATAACTTGATTTTGAATCATATGATACATTTGAACCATGCCTTATGGGTAAGATGACTAGAACGTTTTCCGGTTCAATGGAACAGGCGATGATTTATTGGAAATCATACATGATGTGTGGACCAATGAGTGTTTGCCGAGGTGGATATCGTTATTTTGTTACTTTCACGGATGATTTGAGTAGATACGGGTATATCGATTTGATGAAACATAAGTCTGAAACCTTTGAAAGGTTCAAAGAATTTCAGAATGAAGTGGAAAATCATCATATGAAAAGATCAAATTTCGCGATCCGACCGTGGAGGAGAGTATCTTAGTTCTGAGTTTAGCACACATATGAAAGATCGGAATAGTTTCACAACTCACGCTTGGAACACCACAACATAATGGTGTGTCGTAACGTCGTAAATCGTACTTTATTGGATATGGTTCGATCTATGATGTCTCTGACTGACTTGTCATTTTGGGGTTATGCACTAGAAACCGCTGCATTCACTTTAAATAGGGCACCATCTAAATCCGTTGAAAAGACACCGTATGAATTATGGTTTGGAAACAAACCTAAGCTGTCATTTCTTAAAGTTTGGGGATGCGATGTTTCTGTGAAGAAACTTCAACCGGATAAACTCGAACCCAAAGCAGAAAAATGCGTCTTCATAGGATACCCTAAGGAAACGATTGGGTATACCTTCTATCACAGATTCGAGGGAAAGGTCTTTGTTGCCAAGAATGGATCCTTTCTTGAGAAGGAGTTTCTCGTGAAAGGTGTGAGTAGTCGGAAGGTAGAACTCGAAGAGGTTATTGAACCTTCTCCTCATGAAATGGCGAGTAGCGCAGCACCAGAAGTTGTTTCGGAGTTGACTTCACCTAATGAAGAGAGAGCTAATGATATTGATCATGAAACTCCGAAAGAGGACACTACCGAACCTCGCAGGTCAAGCAGGACACGTGCAGCTCCTGAACTGTACGGCAATCCTGTTATGAATTTCATGATTGATGAAATAGATGACCCTGTGACGTATGAAGAAGCGATGATGAACCCTGATTCCAACAAATGGCTAGAAGCCATGAAATCCGAGATGGAATCCATGTACGAAAACCAGGTTTGGACCTTGGTGGACTTATCTCACGATCGAAAGGCCGTTGAGAATAAATGGATTTTCAAAAGAAAAACTGATGCTGATGGTAATGTAACCATCTATAAGGCTCGACTTGTCGCAAAGGGGTTTCGAAAAATTCAAGGAGTTGACTACGATGAGACATTCTCTCCCGTAGCGATGCTTAAGTCGGTTAGGATTGTGTTAGAAATTGCTGCATATTTCGATTATGAAATATGGTAGATGGATGTCAAAACTGCGTTCCTCAATGGTAATATTGAAGAAGAGTTGTATATGATACGACCTAAGGGTTTTGTCGATCCTAAGGATGCTGATAAGGTGTGCAAACTTCAGCGATCCATCTATGGACTGAAGCAAGCATCCCGGAGTTGGAATCTCCGCTTTGATGAGGTGATCAAAGAGTTTGGATTTGTCCAAACTTATGGAGAGGCTTGTATTTACAAGAAAGTGAGTGGGAGCAATGTGGCATTTCTGATATTATATGTGGATGGCATATTATTGATTAGAAATGATATAGATCTTTTAAACAGTGTTAAAAGTTATCTAAACAGCAAATTTTCGATGAAGGACCTTGGTGAAGCTTCATATATAGTAGGCATTAAAATCTATAGAGATAGATCAAGACGCCTAATTGGGCTATCGCAGAGTACATACCTTGATAAGATATTAAAGAAGTTTAATATGGACGGAAGTAAGAAGGGGTACTTACCTATGTTGCAAGGCAAGACATTGAGTAAGACTCAAAGTCCGCTCTGGCGCAAAGAAAGAGAGATAATGGATAAGATCCCCTATGCCTCAGCCATAGGCTCTATAATGTATGCCATGCTATGTACAAGACCGGATGTGGCACATGCTATTAGTTTGACTAGTAGGTACCAATCTGATCCAGGTTTGGAACACTGGATAGAAGTCAATAATATCCTTAAGTACTTGAGAAGAACTAAGGATATGTTTCTTGTATACAGAGGTGAACAAGAGCTAGTCGCTAAGTGTTATGTCGATGCTAGCTTTGACACTGATCCGGATAACTCTAAGTCTCAATCCGGATACGTATTTCTCTTGAACGGAGCAGCAGTTAGTTGGAGGAGCTCCAAACAACCTGTGATGGCTGGATCAACGACGGAGGCAGAATATGTTGCTGCTTTAGAAGCAGCGCAGGAAGCGGTTTGGATGAAGGAGTTCATAACGGAACTAGGTGTGGTTCCTAGTGCGTTGGACCCAATGGTGATCTATTGTGACAATAATGGAGCCATAGCCAACGCCAAGGAACCAAGGTCTCACAAGAATTCCAAGCATATTAAGCGCTGGTTTCACTCCATCCGCGAGCATGTCAAGGATGGAGATATAAAGATTTGTAAAGTTCACATGGACCTGAATGTAGCAGATCCGTTGACTAAAGTACTCCCTAGGGAAAAACATGATCAACACCAGAACTCCATGGGTCTTAGATTTATCACTATATAAACTAGATTATTGTCTCTAGTGCAAGTGGGAGACTGGAGGAAATATACCCTGAGAGGTAATAATAAAGTTGTTATTATGTATTCCTTGTATATGATAGATGTTTATTTTGCATGCTATAATTGTATTGATAGGAAACATCAATGCATGTGTGTTTAATAAACAAAAAGGGTTCCTAGTTATGCCTCTCTTATAGACTAGCTTGTTGATTAACAAGATGATCAAGGTTTTCTGATCATGGACATTGGATGTTGTTAATAACAAGGTCACAGCATTTGTGAAATGATGTGATGAACATTCATCCGAAGTATAGCATTACGATCAAGTCATTATGTTTATATTGCTATAGCATCATACAAAGTAATCTTAGTCCTTAGACCATGAGATCATGTTAATTGCTAACACCGGAAGAGTATCTTGATAACATCAAACGTCACACCGTAACAGGGTGACCATAAAGGTGGTTTCGGTGCTATGAAGGTGTTATGTTGAGGCTCATGGATCAAGAGTGGAATTTGTCAATCCCGATGACGGACAGATATACTCTAGGCTCTCTCAGTGATATCACATTAAGATAGCTTGCAAGCAAGTGATGTGATCACTAGAATGTTATATCATGGGAACGAGAAAAGAGTGCATGTCGGTAACGAGATCAAACTAGGTATTTGGATACCGATGATTGAATCTCGGACATGTATTATATCATGAGACAAAGGGATTAAATTGCTGACGTTAAAGGTTCTCACGATCATAGAAGTCATTGTTGAATATGCAGGAGTCAGTATGGATCTCCAGGTCCGCTTTTGATTATTGATCTGAGAGGAGTCTCAATCATGTCTGCATTATTCGCGAACCGTAGGGTGACACACTTAAGGGTTGCCGGACACCATTTAGGAGCACATATGTTCCAGACAAAAGGTTTGCAAAGCACAGGAAATGTTTCCATAGAAACAGGAATTGTTTCGATAGAAACCGGAATTGTTTCGGGTGAAATTGCAGAAAGTGGTTCTGCATGTGATATTGAAATGTTGCAAGGGGTTTTATGTGAATGTGTGTTAATTAAAGTAATTAACAAAATTCTGAATGAAATAAATAAAATAGTTTTATTAATTGAGAGTTGCATTTAATTTGGTGGAAATTAAACACATGTGAGTGGGATTTTGGGTGGAGGCCATGTTTATGTGAGTGGAGGTTCACCACATGAATGAAGGAGGGGAGGAGTCCCCCCCCCCTCATGCGCCGGCTATGGGAGGGGAGGGGTCTCCCTCCCTCCTATATAAAGCCCCCCTCTCCCCTCTCACAAACCACACCTCCTCGTGAAGGATCTCTCTCCCCCTCTAGATATTCCCCCATGGTCTCGGATTAGAGAGATACATGTTCCCGATGGCCTTGCGTCTGGAAGGAGTTGCTGCTTCCGCTGATTCGCTGGAGCGAGGAGGTGGAGGTTGTCCGATGGCTTGAACGTGTATGCGAGGACGGATGCGCTGCTGATTTGCGGCCCTCGGACTTCCACACGATCTTGAGATCGGCAAGCGTACGACTACATCAACCACGAGTTCCTACTCGTTAATAAAACTCGTTGTCTTCGAGGGTAAGTTCTCCATAGATGTATGTCCACCCGTTGCTCTGTATCTAGTAGATAGATCTTGGCGTATAGTTCTCATCGTAGGAAATTTTTTGTTTTCTATGCTGCGGACCCAACACACCTCAGCTGCCACGCTGGAAAAGCTTGCGTGACGCTGACGTTGGCACCACATCGTGTCCACGCAGGCGCCATGTTGACGCTACGGTGGCGCCACGCAGGACTCGCCGGAGAACGCGTCGGCGGCAGCGACTGGCGGCGCTAGGGGGCGAGTGGGGTCACGTGGAATGGCTCGTTCGAATGAGCATGACGCGGGGTAGCTAACGGTGGTCACGCTGCCGTTTATTGGTCATCGGAGCATCATGTGCGACGGCATCCGACGGTGGCGGATGGTGGCGTTCGGCGCGAGGACGAAGCGGGGCGAGAGGGAGGGAGCGGAGAGGTCTAGAGGAACCGCGAGCTCATCGTGAGCGTGTAGGGGTCGACGGCAAGGCCTGAGATGGACGGTGGCGACGGCACGGACGGCGGCCGGAGTTGGGGAAGCCGGAGATGGAGGGCGGGATTGAGGGCATCCGCAACCGATTCCTTCTACGAGGTGAACGAGGGCAGCATGTCGAGCTCAACGGTGGCCCTGGCTTGACCTGGGGCGGCTCGGAACAGCGGAGACGGCCGGGCTCTACGGCGGCTAGGTTTTTGGGCATGCCGTAGAGAGCGAGAGAGAGCGCGCGAGGGGGAGAGGATAGGGACGAGGAGAGACGTGCTCGTGTTGGCGGCACACATCACAGCGCGCAGCTGGGATCGACGGCGAGCGCACCGGCACGCAGCAGCTTGCCCGTTGGTGGGGAAGACGACAGAGGGAAGGGGTACGGGCCGGAAGCAGGCCGCACATGGGCCGGCTTGGGCTACGAGAAAGAAAGAGAAGAGGCAAAGCTTGCTGGGCTGCTCGGCCTGGCATCTGGCTCCATTTTTTTGGCAAAACCTTTTTAAATTATGTTTTCTGTTTTTCCATTTGTATTTCCAAATTCCTTTCTATTTTTAGAATAATTTCCAGAATACTAGAGCTTTGTAAAAGTATGAAAATATTGTAGGGGGCCTTGTAAATAGTTTGGGCTACGAACATTTTGGGTTTTCAAAATTCAAAACCTTTTTGAATTCATTTGAGAGAGGGGGAAACTAGGGTTTTAGAGTTTTGCATTATTTCTTTTGCATGAAATTTAAAAGATGATGCTCATGAATGCACAAACAAACCCTAAATACTATTTAAGTAAAACTAGGGTGTTACAACCATACTGATTTTTTTGTATACATCTTAGAATTTGACTTTGAAATCTGTTGGCTGCCAACTTAGTCAGAAACTTCAAGCAGACATTTGTTAGCGAGATTGGTCTATAATCATTTACATTTTCAGGAGCATCTTTTTTGGGAATAAGGGTAATGAAGGAGGTGTTTATATTCTGGAGCCCAATACGTCCAGCATGGAAATGATGAGCAAGATTGTAGAATTTGGACAGTATAATGGGCCAGCACTTTTTTAAAAAGAGTCCATTGAACCCATGGCCTTGTCCCTAGGCATAAACTTAATGATGTCATCAATCTCCTTTTTCTCAAAGGCCTGGACAGAGATTCCAGCCCATCAACTCTGGTGAGAATTCTGTTCAAGTCAAATTGCATATCTATGCCCCCAGAGGAACCCATTCTATTTTCGTAACTCGACCACAACATGCCTGCCATTTCTGTATGATCAGAAACTTCCCTGCCATCATCATCTCTCAAAGACGAAATGTTGTTCCTCATGAACCTCTCTGTAGCCATCGCGTGAAAAAACTTTGTGTTGTCCTCTCCCATTTTAATCCATCTAACCGTACACCTTTTGCGCCAATAGTTACACTCAGCCAACAACAGCTCCTCAAGGTGCAGCTTGACCAATTTTCTGAAGTTAAATTCAGTGACAAAAAGGGGCCTCTTATCCTCAATAGAATCCAGTATAAAAATAGCCTGATTGCAACGTTGGATTAATATTTTTAACTTGGACAACCCCTTCAGCCAATGTTTCAGATCATACTTTAGTTTCTTGAGCTTATCAGCAAGAATAGCTACACTCGTTTTTTTATTGGAGGGGACATCCCAAGAATTTTTGACACAATCTAGGAACCCACGCATATCAGCCCAATAATTCTCAAAACGAAAAATGCTTGCTTTGGGAATGTGTGTATCAATATTAACAACACATGGAATATGATCAGATTTAGGCTTTGCAAGCGGCATGACCATAGTGTTTGGGAAGTGTGTTGTCCAATCTGGGTTAGTGAAGAACCAGTCTAGTTTTTCTAAGAGATGGTTTTGCTGTATGTTTGACCAAGTATAAGTCCTGCTCTTGATTGGTAGTTCCACTAGTCCAAGATGACCAATGATATCATTGAACAGGAACATGTCGCTCGTGTTACCCCTGGCCTATTTCGGTTATCCTGAAATTGAAGTCTCCCAAAATCAGATAGTTGCTGGAAGGAACAATATTCAGATTATATAGCCATGCGACAAACTAATCTCTTTCAGTACCCTGACAAGGTCCATAAACAGTAGACATCGTCCAAGTCTCATTGATGTGTACAGAAGTAGGTTCAATCGAGATGCCAAAACATTGTATGTCAATCAGAGTAGCAATGTGAAGACACTAATCTTGTGTTGAATTGGGAGAAATGCCACTTCCTGGTTCAAGAAGCTATAGTGCTCGACCATAAAATCTCATGTAAGGGTATAGAGGTTGATAAAACAAAAATAGAAGCAATAGAGAGGCTACCACCTCCACGTGATGTGAAAGGTATAATAAGATTTCTTGTTGATTTTATAGAAGGTTCATTAAGAAATTCTCTAAACTTTCTAGACCATTAACTAACCTCTTACAAAAACATGATCATTTCAAGTTAGATGAAAGTTGTCTCACTGCTTATACCATATTAAAACAAGATCTTCTAAATGCTACTATTATTAAACCACCTAATTAGAGAAAGCCTTTTGATTTATTTTGTGAAGCTACTAATAAAGTTGTTGGAGATGTTCTTTGCCAACATGATGGTGATGAACTCAATATCATTCATCACGCTAGATGCACTCTCAATGGGGCTCGAAGAAACTACACCATGGCTGTGAAGGAACTTTTCGCGGTTGTCTTCTTTTGTGATAAATTTAGATCTTATATTACTGACTGGAAAGATAGAGTGCATACCGATCGTGATAACTTAAAAGAAATCCTTGAAAGAGCTCATGTTAAGCCAAAAATGATTTATTGTACTTTACTTCTACAAGAGTTTGAGTTGTAGATCATGCAAAGGAAGGAAGATCCACCTGAAGTACCAAAATTATTTGAAGAAATGAAAGCACAAAAAGTCTCGTAAATCTACATACCTCCAGGTACGATTCATCCTAAAAAGAAATTTTCTAATGCTCTTTGTCTAGGCTTTAGCAATTTTTTGCGACTAACCATACACAAAGGGAATAAGAATATAATGCAAAAATTGAAGAGAAGTAAATTCCCAAACTCATTCCTTGAAAATCGGTAAGTTTGTAAGTTCAAACTTACTCACGTTTTGATTTTTAAATCCCTATTTTGCTATTTTTGTGAAGTCCTTGCGGTTTTCTGAGTTCATTGGCAATTTAAAGAGGCTGGTAGAGATGGGCGGTATGATTTTACGTGCATGTACTAGTGCTCGTTAACTCCACATTAATTAGATCTTTATTCCCGTTTTCTTTCAGAGATGTGGTACGACTGGACAGTATGGGAGCACCACCACGTACTGATGGTCATTATCTCCTCTGGACTCTTTTTGCCTCGTTTTTTCATTTCGATTCTCTAATAAAAAAACTTTTTCTACCGATGTTGGAAGTCGGTAACCTCTGGTACAGGGCAACGGTACAGAGTGAACCCGCCTATACCAAATTTTTGGAAGGTTTTTTTGAAGAAGGAAAATTTTGCTCTGAATATCGAGTACGGACGCACAATATGGTCCGGACCCATACAGATGGTCGTTACGACCCCCAATTTTCATGTTTGCTTCTTTTTTTCCTATTTCGTTGGCATTCTATTCTTGTGCGACTCTAAGACCATTATTGTGATATTTTACTATGCCTTGCCCCTTATAAACTCTCCCAAAGAGTCTTCTTCTCTTCTCCTCATGTCAAAGATATCTCATCTATGCTACTTCTCAAGAACCTCGAGAGCATGTCGCAACCATGGGAGATTGTTCAAGAAAAGGAGGACAACAAGAGATCCTCCAATGACGCCAAGGAGAGGGACATTGAAGAGAAGATAGAAGAACTTCGGAGCAACTAGCTTGGCCTGGAGGATGGATTCAAGTTAATGGAGATGATCAAGGAAGGATGGAAGATGTTCAGTCTACTCATAGGCCTAGATGGTGATCATGATGAGGTTCATCTAGATCCCAAACAAGATAAGGATTTATCGCTAGAGAAGTTGAAGCTAGAAGGATATGAGGTTCAAGTCTCTATTGATAACTTAGACCATCTTATCAAGAGAATTAAGATAAACGCCCCAGGATACACTAAGCATATTGACCTGGTACATCATTACCTTAATTAGATGGACACGAAGATAATGAAGGAATGGAAGCCAACCTTGGCATTAGTCTTTGTGCAATTAAAACTCAAAATAATACTATTAAACTGTATAAGTCTCACGTTGATATGTTGGAGAAGATTAATGAAAACCACAGGGTCAATATCATGATCCTATAGGCAATAAAGACACTCTGTGCCAACCTCCGCAACGCAAGAGCTCTATATCCACCTTAGAGATAATACCACAGTATCAAATAATCGCAAGAGATTATTTGATACCACCTGGCTTGATTCCAAGCTTGGGGAAATCTATAACACCTTGTAATCTATCTTTAAGTTTTAGCATGTTTACTTTTTCGCATGCATACTAGTTTTAAAATTCCAAAGATTGCATTAGTTTCATATTAGCTCCCTTGAAGGAAGGAAAGATTTGTATCCAATGAATTTTCGATCCATTATTATATATGAAGTGTTCTCGATTTATAATTATTATATTATATGTATGAATTAGGATGAGTGCTATAGTACTTGTACTTTGTGGTGATTTTAGGGTCTTCCACACCATAGTATTGATAGAGCTTGGTAAGAAATTTTGGTAGCATGTTATAGTCATTTTTTATTTCTTGAGAAAGAATATTCCAAGAAAGGAAATTCTTAGAATTATAAGAAATAGAAAAACAAAGTGCTGGCAAAGGTTTATTAAAATGAGTACAAGTTGAGATAGATGCTCAAAAGATTACCATGAAACACTTCATACTTGCCTTTGAAACAAGATCATGAGTTAAACTTTATGATTCTATGATCTACTATTCTTCATGTGGACTATTAGTACAAAGGTGTGGAAGCCTCTAAGTCATTTGAGATGTGGAAGTGTGATAGAGCTCACAATATTATTCTATATCTGATATTATAATTATTGCTTCAAATGCCTCATGTATTGTGATGACTCGAGCTTCATGAACATGATGACCGTGTCCATTAAGCTGCTATCTTGCTCGGGGACGAGCAATAATAGTATAAGCTTGGTGAAATTGATGAGTGCATTTTTGAAGCATATTTACCTTGTGTTTTTTGCATGAGTAGAAATATGATATTAGTATTTTATGGCGCTCGCACGCACATTTTATGCATGTTTCCACATGATCCTAAATTATGAAGGTATTGATGAACATATCATTTAGAGCTATCATATTATACATTAATATGATATTTCCAAGTGTTAAAATTATCTAAATAATTTTCCACACACCTGGGTGAAGTGGAGACCACTACAAGAAATGTGCTACCTGGTGACCCCAAATATTGGTCATAGGAAGGTCATAGTTGTCCATCTATGACATTTCTATGACCAAAAGAAATAGGTCACACACTGAGTGTCACTATAGACAACGACGTTTTTTTGAATTGGTCATGGACTATTATGACCAAAATAGATGGTCATAGTCCATGACCAAGATTTTGGTCATGCTAATCTGGCTTGTCCACATAGCAATCCGATGTGGAATCCAACGTGGCAGTAAATTCATCTCGGTCTAGTTTGACCTTTTAAATGGGTCTACCCCCAAAAATTTCGGCCTTTTTATATTTCTAGGACGGAGCCTATTTACAGTACAATTTATTTTGAGATTTTCCATGTTAGAGCTTATTTCTCTTTGGGGCTTTTAGGCCTTTAAGCATCATATTTTTTGGGGCACGACCTTTTAACAATCCATAATTTTTAAGCCTTTTTGTTCTACTTTTTATTAAATGTTCATGCCAATATTAATTGGGATGGAGCCATTTTAGAGCCTATATACTTGTCACATTCTGATTAACCATCCGCGTCATTTGAATTTCCACATGTTGCCAGCAAATAAACAATATTGCAGTGAAAATAGAAAACAAATGAATATTACCAATCCATAGGACAAATTTGGCTAACCGTATAATCTTTATAGAGTTTTTATCCCAGATACTATCTCAATATATAACTAGCTCTTTATTGAGTGGGGCTTCTGACTTCTTCACACTTCCAGGCAGCAACTCTTGTAGATAGAGGAAACACAACTTTCGGCTATGTCTATACAAAAAACCCAAGTAGATTCATGAGAATAGTAGTACAATACTCTACACAACTAAGAAAAAAATTCATATATAAGTTCAAGCATATTTCATGTTGCATAGAAGATAATTACAACATTACTGCACCAAAGGATATGCAATAAGAAAGGGTATCAAATAGGGACTCGCATTTCACTAGTAGTTTTCCCTACACAGTAGCTTGATGTCCCAACCATGGAGAATCACACGTTGATCTGCAATAGTATGCCCTCGAGCAGTATCAACATTTACTTAGTCAGACATTTTGAGGTAACACTCGTACAAAAAATAATGGTTTGCACATCATAGTTTGGTACTTGTACTATTAATCGCATATCAGTTATGTTATTATAGATATCACACAATTGATGATGTGCTAGGCAAGCCAATGGTAAGTTAGTTCTAGCAATTAAGATCAAAGATAGCTCGCTATTAAAACAAGACAAACGTTTGTAATTAATTTTCATTTGCCCATGCATTTGAGTATTGGATTGTCTATATAAAGTTGTAAGCATAATTTCAGTGGACTCCAGAATCATAATATATATGCATAGCAATAAACTAAAATCATCTCTGCAAGTGCATGAACATAATGCATACAATGGACCGGCAACTTTATGAGTATTCATTCATGATTACAGTTTGTTCAAGCAAGATGGTTGTTCAAGCTAAAAATAAACCTAGATATTCATATGGTTTCCACCAAAGAGCTAGCATAGAAACAACATTCGAATGCAAAAACTTGCCATCAGATAGTTCCTATTGCTATAATTATATTCATTCAAACAACTAATAAGAGGCACAATATAGACAAAGGCACCAGGGAAAATAGACACGCATTTATCCTCATAGGAATTATACAAAGAATTAATAACTATAGTTCGTCCTTGTAAGATGGTCCTTCCCAGTAAAATCAGTCCTTCCTAGTAAAATCAGCATAGAAACTCTTTCAGCAGGTGAACTAAATATAGTAATACTCAACATTTTATCACAGTTAATTCTCTACTTAAAGTACAAGCATAGTCTTGATCGATTTGCCTCCTCGGATGCTGCCACTCGGTTTAATCGATGCGCCCTACCATGCTCTACAACATAGTCTTGATCAATTTGCCAATTCACTTCTCCTTCAACCAGACACTCTCCTTGATTGGGCTCTAAGACTTTGGCATCCGTGGCTCCACTGCTCACCGATGATCCTACGGTGATCTCCGGTGAGATGGTGGTGTGGTGCTAGTGTTCTGGTGTCTACTTGGCTCCTCCATGACTCGTCGATGTTGCGGTGCTACAGGTGCGGCATGGTGTGGGTCGAGATTCACGGTGCTCCCCGTACCACCGTGTCGTAGCTGGCGGCACCGGCCTCCTCTACTTCCTCTTCATCATGTTGAAGCGAGTACCATGGGTAAGTGTGTCTTCCTCTTCTTCCCATCTTCCTCTTCCCTTCGATCTTCTTATCTGGCTCCAATACCTATCCCGAGACATTCATGCCAAGCATGATTTGCTTCACTTTTAGTTTCTAGGTTCCTAACTTGATCAAAATGATTCTACTTATTATCTTAGGACCTGGTTATCTCTTGGTATCCATGCTTGTGGAATTAATTGCTCTAGGGTTCTAAACATGTGTTTTTATGTGTGTGATGGTTAAGTTATACTTTTGAATTCCATGCTAGTGGCCATTCTACTGATCATGTACTGATTGATTACTTGTACACTAAACCAAAAATTGGCTTCTAAGACTGTTTACTGAAGTTGTTACTGTTAAACTTGATAGTAAACATGTAAAATATGATACTCATCTTTAATGTTAGATCAGTAGCTTGGATTGATCTAGTTTCTATCAATACTGATAGTGAAAACTAGTTTATGAACTTTGATTACTAGGGTTTCTACTAGGAAAGTGATATGAACATATTTTCTACTTACTAGCATATGAACTAAGAAGATTGTTATGGTTACTTGTCTTGTTTCTCTTGTAATCCACTGTGATCTTGCTTAGCAAGCTTTTACTATTGCAATAATATAGTGGTTTCTAGTGCTTTTGGGATACTATTGTGGTGCTTTCCACTAGGAGTGTGCATAGTGGTGATCCAAAATAGCATGATTTGCTACTATGAGATGCTATTAATATAATATAATCTATTTTGATGATTTTGTTGCATAGTTAAGTTAGTATTGCCCTAGGCATGTGATGCAAAGGCTGATGCCAAATCATTTTTGTAAGAATAGATGCTATAATGGTCTCCCCAGTATCTTATGATGATTTTGCACTCCACTTGAGTGCAAAACTGAGGATAAAACTATTATCCCCATTTCTATGCCCATAGAACCGATAAGAACAACTATTTGGTATGGACCTAGTGGTCAACTTATTGTTTGTAGAGTAGACAGATGTCTCTATTGATATTGTGGTGGATTTTTTTCTACTGCTTGATCTTGTGAACTGCTCCTCCTTAGCTCATGGATCTCCTCCTCCTTGATCTCCAGACTTAATCTTGCTTATGTGATCATGGTGTTCTTCCTTGTTGCGTTTGTGGTACTGCGAAGTTGATAAGGTAGCTTAGAAGTTGAAATGTGGATACATTTCTTCTTTTCTACTATGTAGTTGTTGCTGTTGTGATGATACACACCAGTGTCTGTGTGGTCTATTGGTAGCCTACTTACATGTGGACCTTCTTGGTTCAAGTTTCATGGTGTGTTTAACTCTTCCTTGTGGATGAGCTCAAATGGAAGATATTTTCTGGTATTTGACCATATATTTCTACTATGATGTGTTCCTAGATGGAACCGAGGAAACCAGACCATCAACAAAAGCTGGAAAACCCTGCTCTTTCCTAGGAGGCGATGTATCCTTAATGTAAAAGTAGGTGCATTCCCACCACTTCATTGATTCATGGCTGCCTATCTCCGAAAATTCCTGATTATTGCAAATCTTGAAGCCAACGCTACCGAAATTGGCTAAGTCCCCGCCTTCTACTACAAATTGTATATTTATCTTGTAGTAGTAGTTAAACAGATCTAATCTTGGCTTGGTTCCAAGATACCCTTGTGTAGAGAGGCATACCCATTAAGTACAAGAATACTATTAGGCAACAAGTTATGAGGTTGCTGGTTTTAGTGCTTCAGTACCTGAAGGAATAACCCTGAAGGCGTAAATTAAAATCCACGCTCGGCGTGGGACTTGAGCACCACTCTTTCTTTTTTGACGGGGTTCAATCGCCTTCTCCCGCACCACACACTTGTTGTAGACGTCATTTTTGTGAGGAGACATGGGGCCTCAATGTTCCAGAGATCTATCTACATCGTTGTCCAGGGGATCCAAATGCCCTTCTCCTTCACCTTCTCTTTCGCCTTTTCCTCACTAGAAGAAACATCGCATGTACCACATATGGATTTCATGGTAGAAGTTTGTATTTTCGTGGTTAAAGAGTCTTCAACCACATACCAATATATGTGGTTACATTTGTGTCACCTAAAGATATACCACGAAAACCATAGTGGTTGAGTCGACATCAACATTGAAATTGGGTATTATGGTATATGTGTTTGGCCGGACCATCAACTTCTTACGTCATGCCAACTAACACGTGGAAAACTTTGTTAATAGGACGGTAACACCGTCATCTATTCTTCCATGGTCATAATTCTATCGTAGATGGCATACCCACCTAAGGGATTCAACAGTTTAAGTGGCCCGCCCCATCTACGTTTCCAATATGGACATGTCATGTTACTGTTTTGGCATGCGAAAGGCCTAGTACTGTTTTGGCAAGGCCATCATTATATAATCCATATACAATTTGTTAACATTTTGATCCATTACCGCGTTGGCCTGCAAAAGCTCCAAATTTATTTTGGACTGTCCACTAATATACGGCTCGTGTAGGACCTGTTACATCTTCGTTCCATTACTTTTTGGCATACATGAGGGCCCATTTCAATTTTGCAACACCCATCAATGTGCGGCTTTACATGTTACCATTTTGGCCTATTGCTATTTCGACATGCAAAAGTTCCAGCATTGTTTTCTGTAGACCAGCACTCTACGGTCTATGAAGGGTCCATTATTATCCCGATCCATTATTGTTACAACCTAAACTAGACCGTGATAGCACACGTTGCCGCGCCCGTCCAATTTTTACATAATGATAGAAATTATCGCAATATAAATCTACAAAATGTGGGCATTTATAATTTCTGAACAATATACTGTTCATTTTTATGATTGGTTAATTCTCATTGTCATTGTCATCAGATACATGATGGTAGCAAGAAAAAAAACCTAGCAACATTTGATCAAAGCCATTAGCGAACAAATCCGTGAGTCCATATCGAAGGCACTTTCCTTTCAACAAGAGCACACTTGTTTCCTAGAAAAGGCATCGATGCAAGCTTATAATTACTCAAGAAAAGGAACAATTAGAGTTAGAAAGAAGATGAAAAATTGTATGATACCAAGATGAAAAATAAATTATCTTCATTAAGGAACTTCTGCATTTAGGATCCAACTTTCGACAGAACTATGTAAGGTAGAGGGAGTGTTAACTAAACAAGACTGGATTACTAAACTAAGAGCTCTCCATTTTTTAAATTGAATATACAAAGTTCATATTCAATTGATCCTAGATAGAAATAATAAAAATAAAATTAACAAACCTCAAATTCTCAACATAGACTACTTCGGAATAAGTAGCAAGACTTTCTGCCTATTTTTTTTAGGTAAACTAAATATGTAGCTAGGAATTAACTTGATGCGCATAAATAGAAAACTTATATGTACCGTGAGTCTACTTCATATGCACAGAAGGAGTATAATATCATAGCTATAAAGGTGCAGCCCTTAATGTTTGGTTTACTCTAGCCACCTAGAATTAGGTAGGATAGTGAATAAGCATATCCCAATTTATAATGGGTAAAATGAGCTAAAAATAGTGGACGGGGTTGGAAGCTGCTTCATTTAAATGTGAGAGTATGTAAGTAAGAAAAGTGTCCTTATCTGCCAAACTCTTTGATTTCAGATGTAAATTTGAAAGAAGAGTAACTAAACCGGCAACTCAACTTCCAGGTATCTAGATGACCACTATTTGCAAGCCTAGCTCCGGTTCTATTCAGATGGAGAATATTGTGCTTTCAAATGAAAGGAACTATCTGAAAAGAAAGAATTAACAGTTAGCGTTTTCATGGATATGCAAAAACTATACTATATCTAACAAATATCTTTAATAACGCACACATGCAGAAAGTGGACTTCCGATAAACCTTATAGTGACCAAGTGACGGTCGTTAATTGGTTGCTAGTGCTAACAAAGGCTTTGAGAAATATTTCTGGAACTGGCAATAATTAACAATGCCAATAGAAAACAGAATCTCTCAGCCCGTGGAACAGAAAACAATATAAGAAATGCAAGGACACGTCTGAAAATGAGTACTAATACGAACACAACAGTAGTATTTGAAAATAACCGTTTGTAGTGAACACAAAACAACTGTTCTTGAACTAATGTTCATTGAATATCTCAATTTAAGTCCATAGGTCAAGAGCTCGTATGCATGAGAACAACCACCTCGATGTAAGAATTCAATGTTGTAAGAGCTCAAATAAATTTCAAGTGGTAAGAAAATTTCTGCACAAGTAATCATATCATACAGGCTGCATCCATATTGATTCAAGATACAGTGCACAAATTGTTCAGAAACTTGCTTGATAACTTTTAAGATCCATCAAAGAGTACTTGGGACTGTCCTAAAAATATTTTTAGAGCATTTTCATCTGACACAACTTCTCACAACATTACAATGATGATAGACTTCCCAGTATCCTAATAATAAGGTTATAAGATAGCTGGATCAGTGGCAGTAACCATACAAAAGGTACCAGATTATTTTCGAGAATAAGATATCATAGAATTGTCCAAGAAACTTTTGGAACCATCAATTATGCATTGCAAAAACCTATTTGCATAAGATAAATAAGAATCAACCTCTTGCCTTACTTGGAATATTCTCATAGCTCACCTTCCGATAGGTGGGAAGACAAAAAGAACAAATCAACTGGAGGACTGCTTGGTCTCAGTCTTGTATACCTGCCACACAAAAAGCTTTTATGATTTGGTAACAGAAAAACATGCGGAAGGCAAATTTTGTAACCATAAGTGAGGCCATTTACGGAGAGCACAGGTAAAGATAGGTGAGCAGCCAGGCCAGCGATGCAGCTTCGTGTTCTCTTGCCTTGGCTATCCTCAAGCCGCTGATGGCGGTGTCCTGTGCTCCTCCTCCTCATCGGCCGCTGTCGAGAAGAAGGCTACGAAGACGGTTGGCTTCACAATTGACGCCAAGTAAGCGAGTCTCCTCAGGTGCTTGCTTCGCCTCACCAGATTCATCGCCGGTGGATGATTCGCTTAATTCGTAGCAGTAGTTGCCGCTTAAATTAATCATCTTAAACATGGTGCTCGAGCTCTTTCAGCAAATATAATTCAATTATCTTTTCCCCGTTAGCTTATTTTATAAATCTGCCAAATAATCCGTAGATATCCTTGACATATATGCAATGCAATCAGATTGAATTCTTACAACTTGGAACTTAAGATGGAACCATAGGAACATAGCGACATGGAGAGAGTCCCCAGACCCCAGTCTCCACATACTTGGTGGATCTACACCAGCCGATGACGCCGGCTACATAGGCAAAAACCATAGATGTCAGAGAGGGGAAAAGGGGGAGATCGAACCTCAAAACCGAATCCAATTGTGGCACATAGTTCTTTACTGAGATGGCGAGATGGAAGTCATGAACGCACTTCAGTCTCCATATGGTCATCCCCACAAGAACCGCCTCACCCAGTCAAGCACGGGACGAGCCGGGCGGCACCCTCCACGGTTGTCGGGAGCTCCCCTCACACCCACCTTCTCGGCCGCCTTGCCATCGCACGTGAGTGAGAGAAAGAGAATTAGAGGAAAGAAGGGAGGAGAGGACCAAACGATGATGAGGAGGCGAAGCATGAAGTATGATGGCGATACAGTAACGTACATCCATTAATTTCTTCCCGTGAGTGGCGCACATTACTGCTTGCTTCAAGGTTTCAATGACCGGGCCACAACGACTCTTGGCCTTTGCACGCCGCATCAGGTGTGGAGGACTGCATCGCCGTGAGAGGAGACCACGTCAATGGGCGAACCCTGCATCACTCGGATGCATCTCCTTTCATGACCGGGAGGTTTCTCTAGTACGGGCGACATTTTTCTCTCTCTCCCGGCAAATCGAAGTGAATCCGGGTGTGAGCCTCAAGTACCTACGACCCGCTTGAAAGAAATTTTGGCCCGTTTAACCATAGAATGCCCAGGTTAACCTGTGGAGCAGCGGCCTAAATAAAGTTCTGCCCGTCATTTGACACGAGTTCACAGTGCAAACGGGTTTCTGGGACGCTTCGGCTGGAACAGGAGATCTGGACCATTCAAGTGTGTGATCGGACGGTTCACGACGCAAAATCGTTGTGGAACCTCCTAGCTGGTTGAGTTATACTGTTTCTTGATACGAGGCCCGCTGCGGTTTATTTTTTACAACCCACCCAAAGGTTTCATCCCATCGATGACCTAGTAATGGTCAGACAAACTAGGGTGCCATTTACACCTATGACCTATTAACGGCCAAGTGATGTTATTGTTGTATGTCGGCCCGTGGCACATGAGGCTCATCAATAGCCCATTAAGCAGTACTGACATTGCTAGCACGATTAGTGAAGCCTTGTATTGTTCTATTACTTAGACCTATATGGCCCATTTTAAGGTCCATTAAGTTGGCCGTTTGGCCCACTAGTTGTGGCCCAATAGAGGCCCGGCAACGAAAATGTCTCATGCCAAACATGCTTTTGTCCTGATAGGCGCATTTTTTTTTTGTGCAAAATTCCATAGATCTATTAATAATCATCAACAACAGTACAAAGAATCCTAAAAGTAATAAAAATTACAAATAGGTCAATGGACCACCTAGCGACGACTACAAACACTGGCACGAGCCGAAGGCGCGCCGCCGTCCTCGCCCCTCCATCACCGGAGCCGGGCAAAGCTTGTCGTAGTAGAGCTTGTTGGAGTAGACAGACGGGAAGTCGTCGTGCTAAGACCCCAAAGGACCAGCGCACCAGAACAGCAACCATCGCCGAAGATGACCAACGTAGATCAGACGAGACTGACCTCAAAACACACCAACGAAAAACGAGCAGATACTAAGGGATCCGTCGGACACACGACTCCACACACCCTCCGTCGATGCTAGACGCACCATCGAAGCGAGGATAGGACAGAGAGTACCTTATTCTGACTTCAGAACGTAGCCGCTGCCACAACATCCTAAAAAAGACACTAAAAATAGTCTAAACAAAAAACTGAGACCTCCCGCTGGCGAGAGGCCGTGGTCCGCCACGCCTCCAAGGCCCTAAGACCGCCAGAGACGGGACGGACCAGTGACATCATCGGCAGAGGGAAGGAACCCTAGATGGGTTTTGTCGCAGCCGCCTCCGCCTCCAAGAGCCTCTCTTAGTCCCGTACCGGTTCTGTTCGAAGAGGATATTGTCCTGATAGACGCATTAGGAACAAGGTGTTAGGATCTACAGAGATCTAGATCGATTCGGTAGAGGCAAGGCTAGTGTTTGGATCTTACAGAGAGAGAGGGAGAGGGGTACCTTCTCCGGTGGACGAACTCGATGACCCGTTTACCATCTTGGTCGACGGCGAGAGCGTGGCTAGGGTGACTAAGCGGTGGCGGCGGCGGTGCTTCCCGTGGCTCGCGCTAGGAACCCTAGATCGGTAGGGATGTAGGTGGAGGGAGCGGCGGCAGCGTCGAATCTCGTAACCTGTGCCTCGACCCCCACCTCCTCTTTATAGCGCTGCCACAGGGGCCCACCAACCATATGAGGGTTGGGCGCCCCCGATCGAAGCGGATAAAGAAGTCGGTCGATCCGTTGGGATCAACCGGGAGAGAGTCAACCTAACATTCTCCCCCTTGATCTCGACTTTACTTTTTACTTTATACTTTACTCATTTCATCACAGTTCGGTAAATAGAGCATGTTTCATCGTCACAGCTCAATTGCCGATAGAATCAGACAGCTACAATGTACCTCTTGTTTTGAAACAAATTCTGTTTCTTTTGGGCCTCTTATGATCCAGGAATCATAGGCTTTCCCTTAAACCCATGCCGGCAAAGTGCTCCTTGAACACATTGGGTGGTAGGCCTTTCGTTAGCGGATCCGCAAGCATATCCTTTGTCCCTATATGCTCGAGTCTTATAGTGTGATCCTGGATCTTATCTTTCACAACATAATACTTTATCTCTATTGTTTGGAAGCATTACTCGACTTGTTGTTGTGAGCATAAAATACTGCGGGCTCGTTGTTACAGTACATCTTTAGTGGCTTGTCAATGCAATCTACCACTTTCAAGTCGGGTATAAATTTCGTTAACCATATCGCCTGCCCCGTTGCCTCATAACAAGCTATAAATTCTGCATACATCGTGGATGATGCAACTATTGACTGTTTGGAGCTTCTCCACGAAATAGCCCCTCCTGCGAGAGTGAAGACGTATCATGTCGTGGACTTTCGATCGTCTCTGTCTCCCGCAAAATCAGCGTCTGAATACCCTCTTATTTCTAGGGAATCAGACCTTTTATATGTTAGCATGAGGTCTTTTGTGCCTTGCGCATAACGCAAAGCTTTCTTTACCATCTTCCAGTGCTCTATGCCTAGATTCTCTTGATATCTACCGAGTACCCCGGTGATAAAAGCTAAGTCAGGGAGAGTGCACACTTGTGCATACAGTAAGCTTCCAACGGCCGAAGCATATGGTACTGCTTTCATTTGATCGATCTCATATTGATTTTTGGGACATTGAAATTTCCCAAAACTGTCGCCCTTGACTATTGGAGCAGGTGTGGTATTGCACGCATGCATACTATATTTCTTTAGAATCTTCTCTAGGTATGCCTTCTGTGACAGTCCTAGAACCCCATTTGATCTATCTCGGTGAATTTCTATGCCCAAAACATATGAAGCTTCACCAAGATCTTTCATATCAAAGTTTGAGTACAAGAACTTCTTTGTTTCTAGTAGTAGACCGACATCGCAGCTAGCAAGCAAGATATCATCCACATACAGAATTAGGAAAATATATCTCCTACTTTTAAACTTTGCGTAAATACAGTTGTCCTCGACATTCTTTTAAACCCAAATTTCTTAATGGTCTCATTAAACTTTAGATACCACTGTCGTGAAGCTTGCTTTAATCCATAAATGGATTTCTTTAGGCGGCATCCCATGTTTTCCTTGCCTTCCATGACAAAACCCTTAGGTTGTTTCATGTAGACTCTTTCTTCTAAATCCCCGTTTAGAAATGTCGTCTTTACATCCATTTGATGCAGCTCTATATCAAAATGTGCAACTAGTGCCATTATGATTCTGAAGGAATCCTTACATGAGACTGGAGAAAAAGTCTCATTGTAATCTACTCCTTCTCTTTGTGTAAATCCTTTTGCCACAAGCCGTGCTTTGTACTTCTCCACATTCCATCTAGAGTCACATTTAATTTTGTAGACCCATTTACAGCCTACTGTTTTGGCTCCTTTGGGAATTTCCTCTAAGTCCCAAACTTCGTTGGAACTCATTGACCTCATCTCATCTTCCATGGCCTCTAGCCACTTGGATGAGTGAGGGCTACTCATGGCTTCTTCAAATGAAGTGGGATCATTCTCCATTTGAACTCTTTCTGTGTTATAGACTTTATAATCAGTAGAAATCGCTGATCTTTTAACTCTTTGAGACCTTCTAGGGGGCTCATCTGTTGGGACATTTCGTGCCCTTCTAGGTGCCTCATTCGTTGGCACATTGTGCATCTCAACGTGTGGCCCATCCTGTTGAGGTGGTTGTTGCTGCTCCCTTTCATGCTCAACAGTGGGTTCAGTCGGCTCCTGACAGATAGGTTCCGGATCCTCACTCACTGTTGTCATGGGTGGAGTTGCAACAGATGCTTGCACCACAACCTCAGGGGTTGTCGATGTAGGAACAACAGGTAGCGAGAAGAATGGTTCCTAAGTCATCGGATTAGGTGCATGCACCCTCTTCTCCTCAAGATCAATTTTCCAAGCTACCATGCTCCCCCACATCATTTCGTCCTCTAAGAAGACAGCATGTCTCGTTTCTACAAACTTTGTGTATCTATCTGGACAGTAGAAACGAAAACCTTTTGACTTTTCAGGATAGCCAATGAAATGGCAACTGACTGTTTTAGGGTCAAGCATTGCAATATTTGGATTAAATACTTTGGCCTCAGCTGGGCTCCCCCACACCCTTAGGTGTTGCAGCGAGGGGACTCTCCCTGTCCATAACTCATATGGTGTTTTGGGCACCGACTTGCTTGGTACTCTATTGAGAATATGAATAGCGGTTTTTAACGCCTCCATCCACAATCCCAATGGCAAGGTGGAGTAACTCATCATGCTGCGAACCATATCCATAAGGGTACGGTTACGCCTTTTAGCTACTCCATTTTGCTGAGGCTCGCTCGGCATCGAATACTGGGCCACTATGCCAGTCTCTAGTAAGAACCTTGCAAAAGGTCCAGGGACTTGGCCATATGGGGTGAGTCGACCATAGTACTCCCCTCCACGGTCAGACCTTACTATCTTTATTATTTTACTATGTTGGTTCTCAACTTTAGCTTTGAATATCTTAAATTTATCCAGCGCTTCCGATCTTTCTTTAATTGGATAAATATAACCATAACGGGAGTAATCATCTCTGAATGTTATGAACGAGTCATAACCATCCACACTTTTCACAGGAAACGGTCCACATATGTCGGTGTGAATAATTTCTAGTGTTTTAGCACTTCGATTTGCACCCTTTTTTATTTGCTTTACATACTTTCCTTTAACACAATCGATGCATTGTTCTATGTCGGAGAACGCTAGCGGAGGAAGAATATCGTTTTTAACTAGTCTTTCTATTCTCCCCCTCGAAATATGGCCTAAACGATAGTGCCATAATTTCAACGAGTCTTGAGTTCTCTTTCTTTTCTTTGGTCCTTTATCCGACGAGGAAACTTTCTTTTTCACTTTACACACAGAATTAACTTTCTCGCGAGTGGATAATAAATAAAGCTCATTGTGGAGGAAAGCAATACCCACACAATCTTTATTACAATAAATGGCACACTGCCCATGTCCAAAATGACACTGATATTAACTTTGTCCAAACACAACACACTTATTAAGTTTCTATGCAAAGAAGGAACATAAAGAACATCCGTAAGCAAGATCATTGATCCATCGGCAAGCTCCAAAGAGATGTCACCAACAGCCTCAACATCCGCTTGGACTCCATTTGCGACTTCAACGCTGTTGGAGATATGCCCAAGAGGCAATAATAAAAGTGGTTATTATTATATCTTTGTGTTTATGATGAATGTTTACATCCCATGCTATAATTGTATTATAAGGAAACACTGATACATGTGTGTTTTGTAAACATAAAAGAGTCCCTAGTAAGCCTCTTGTGGAACTAGCTTGTTGATTAAATGATGATCATGGTTTCCTGATCATGGACATTGGATGTCATTAATAACAAGGTTATATCATTAGGAGAATGATGTGATGGACACACACCCATAGTAAGCGTAGCATAAGATCAAGTCATTAAGTTCGTATTGCTATAAGCTTTCAAATGCATAGTAACCTAATCCTTCGACCATGAGGTTATGTTAATCACCATCACCGGATGGGTACTTTGATGACATCAAACACCGCTTCGTAACTGGGTGGTTATAAAGTTGTCATTGGGTATTCTGAAAGTATGTGTTGAAGCGCATGGACCAATATTGGGATTTGTCCATCCATATGACAGATAGATATGCTCTGGGCCCTCTCGGTGGAATGTCATCTAGTTAGCTTGCAAGCATGTGACTAGGTCACAAGGGATGACATAACATGGAACGAGTAAAGAGTACTTATCGATGTGAGGTAGAATTAGGTATGGAGATACCGACGATCAAACCTCGGATAAGTAGAATATCGCGTGACAAAGGGAATTGGTTTCGTATGTTAATGGTTCTATCGATCACGAAGTCATCGTTGAGTATGTGGGAGCCGTTATGGATCTCCATATCCCGCTGATGGTTATTGATCGGAGAGGTGTCTCCATCATGTCTGCATATTCACGAACCGTAGGGTGACACACTTAAGGTTCGAAGTTGTTTTTAAGTAGATATGGAATATGCGTTGGAGACCGAATGTTGTTCGGAGTCTCGGATTGGATTTGGGACATCACGAGGAGATCTGGAATTGTCCGGAGAATAAGATTCATATATTGGGGATCATTTTCTAAGTTAGGAAATGTTCCGGAGTGTTTGTATGGAGATTCTAGAAGGTTTCAGAATGTTCTGGAAGGTTCTAGAAGATTTCTTGGAGTTTGCTTGAAAACCAAGAAAGGATCAAGGAGTCTGTGTGGGGCAAGACACGGATTCGTGGGGGAGGAGGATTCCTCCCCTCCTCCCAATCCGCCGGCCAAGGAGGGAGGGGAGTCCTACTAGGACTCCCCCTCCCATGGCGCCTCCCTCCTTTAAATAGAGGGGAGGGGGCGCCACCCCCTAGATCTCTACCACTTCATACCCTAGCCGCCGCCTCTCTCCTCCTCCTTCCCTCTGCTCCGGCTTAGGCGAAGCCCTGCAGAAATCTCTACTCCACCACCATCACCACACCATCGTGCTGCTGGGATTCCGTGGAGAAGATCTACTACCTCCGCTTTCATGGAGCAGGGAGAGGAAGGTGCCGACTCCGCGCACGTGTGACCATTGCAGCGGCCGGAACGCGGCGCCGGAAGGATCGTCCACACGATCTTGAGATCAGCAAGTGATCGACTACATCAACCCCGAGATCTAATCTCGTAACGCTTTCGGTTCTACGAGGGTTAGTACAGATCTATCTCGTTGCACATGTCTAATAGATTAGATCTTGGCTTTTATCTAGATTAGATCTGGGTTTTGTTCGTTCTTGCAGTAGAAAATTTTTGTTTTCCATGCTACGAACCCATCAGTGGTATCAGAGCCGTATCTATGCGTAGATCTGTTGCACGAGTAGAACACAATGGTTTTGTGGGCGTTGGTGCTCGTCTTGTCTTTTCTTTGTGTACTTTGCATCTTGCGGTATGGTGGGATGAAGCGGCTCGGGCTAACCTTACATGTCATCGCACATGAGACTTGCTCCACGCTTGACGTGTAACTTGCTTTGCACAAGTGGCTTTGCGGGTGTCTGTCTTTCCCATCATAGTATAGATCCAATCTACACTTTGCACTTGATAGCACTTGTATCAACGTTGTGGTTCAGTTTCGTAGGTAAGATCCGTTCTTATTCGAAAGCCCCAAACCACGTAAAACATGCAAAGAAAATTAGAGGCATCTAACTTGTTTTTGCAGGGGTTTTGTGATGTGATATGGCCATCATGTGATTGTGATTATATTTGATGTATGCAATGATCCTTGTTGTAATATGGCAGGCGTGAAGCCTAATGGTTGTCTTTAATTCAGTTAAGACCTGCGTGTCTATTCATCTTGTAATAGCTTTATTCCAAGTAGTTGTAATAGTTCTTTGGTGATGATGGACAACCATGAAGCGGCGCCATGACCTTGGACTTAATCTGGTGATGATGGAGATCATGTCCGTGCTTTGGAGATGGAGATCAAAGGCATAAGAAGAAAGGGCCATATCATATCACACTAATTATGAATTGCCTTTTGTTGTTAATCCTTTATGCATCTTGTATTGCTTAGATCACGACGGTAGCATTATAAGATGATCCCTCTCACTAAATTTCAAGTAATAAAGTGTTCGTCCTTAGTTGGCACCGTTGCTAAGACTCGTCGTCTCGAAGCATCTCGTGATGATCGGATGCGATAGATTCTACGTGTGCATACAACGGGTGCAAGCCAGATTTGCACATGCGGAAACTAAGGTTAATCTTGACGAGCCTAGCATGTACAGACATGGTCTCGGAACACAGAATACCGAAAGGTAGAGCATGAATCATATAAGTGATATGATGAACATGAAGATTGTTCACCGTTGAAACTACATCTTCTCTCGTGAAGATCGGACTTGGTGTAATGGACTTGGTTCGTGTAATCACTAAGACAATGTGAGGGATGTTGTTTTGAGTGGGAGTTCACCTAGTTAATTTAAGAATTAAAATTAAACTCAATTTATCATAAACTTAGTCTAAACTACTTGCAAATTTGTTGTAGATTATGGCGAATCTCTCCATCAATTTCAATGCGTTCCTAGAGAAAGAAAAGCTTAAGAACAATGGAAGCAACTTCACGGACTGGCTCCGTGGTCTGAAGATTGTCCTCAGGGCTGGTCAGATGACCTATGTGCTCGAAGCACCGCTAGGTGACCCACCTGCAGATGATGCCACCGATGACGTAAAGAATGTTTACGCCACTCGGAAAAATCATTACTCCATAGTTCAGTGTGCCATCATGTACGGTTTAGAAACGGAGCTCCAGAAGTGTTTTGAGCACCACGACCCGTTCGAGATCATTAAGGAGCTCAAGCTCATTTTTGAGACTCATGCGGCCGTGGAGAGCTATGAGGCCTCCAAAAAGTTCTTTACCTGCAAGATGGAAGAGGGAAGCTCCGTTAGCGAGCACGTGCTCACCATGTCTGGGCATGCAAACAAGCTCCAAGAGTTGGGGATAACGATTCCTAATGAGTTAGGGATTCACCGTGTCCTCCAATCACTGCCACCGAGTTATAAGAACTTTGTGATGAACTACAATATGCACTGCATGAACAAGACGTTGCCTGAACTATCGTCCATGCTGAAAACTGCTAAAGTGGAGATCAAGAAGGAGCACCAAGTGTTGATGGTCAATAAGACCACCAATTTCAAGAAACAGGGCAAGCCTAAGAAAAAGGGCAACTTCAAGAAGGACAGCAAGAAAGCCGCCGCACCTGCTAAGAAGCCCAAGGCTGGTCCTAAACCTGAAACTGAATGCTTCTACTGCAAGGGTGCTGGTCACTGGAAGCGTAACTGCCTCAAGTACCTGGCAGATCTGAAGAACGGCAACATCAAGAAGAAAGGTATATTCGATATACATGTTATTGATGTGTATCTTACTAGTAGTCGTAGTAGTGCTTGGGTATTTGATACTGGTTCGGTTGCTCATATTTGTAACTCGAAACAGGAGCTACGGAATAAACGAAGACAGGCAAGAGACGAGGTGACGATGCGCGTTGGAAATGGCTCCAAGGTTGATGTGATCGCCGTCGGCACGCTCCCTCTACATCTACCTTCGGGATTAGTTTTAAATTTGAATAATTGTTATTTGGTGCATGCGTTAAGCATGAACATTATATCTGGATCTTGTTTAATGCGAGACGGTTACTCTTTTAAGTCTGAGAATAAAGGTTGTTCGATTTATATGAGTAATATATTTTATGGTAATGCACCTGAGATGAATGGTTTATTCTTATTGAATCTCGATAGTAGTGATACATATGTTCACAACATAGATGCTAAACGAATAAAATTGAATGATAATTCTACATACATGTGGCATTGTCGTCTTGGTCACATTGGAGTGAAGCGTATGAAGAAACTCTATTCTGATGGACTTCTTGAATCACTTGAAAGATGCGAAGCATGTCTAATGGGAAAAATGACTAAGACTCCATTCTCTGGGATAATGGAGCGAAGCTCTGAACTTATTGGAAATAATACATACCGATGTGTGCGGTCCAATGAGTGTAGCATCGTGTGGTGGATATCGTTATGTTCTCACTTTCACGGATGACTTAAGTAGATATGGGTATATCTACTTTATGAAACATAAGTCCGAAACTTTCGAGAAGTTTAAGGAATTTCAAAGTGAAGTGGAAAATCATCGTAACAAGAAGATTAAGTTTCGCGTTACGACCATGAGGTGAATATCTGAGTTATGAGTTTGGCATGCATTTAAAGAAATGTGGAATACTTTCGCAGTTGACACCGCCGAGAACACCAGAGCGTAATGGTGTGTCCGAACGTCGTAATCGAACTCTCTTAGATATGGTTCGGTCTATGATGTCTCTTACAGATTTACCACTATTGTTTTGGGGCTATGCATTAGAGACAGCCGCATTCACTTTAAATAGGGCACCATCTAAATCCGTTGAAATGACACCGTACGAATTGTGGTTTGGTAAGAAACCTAAGTTGTCGTTCCTTAAATTTGGGGTTGCGAAGCGTATGTAAAGAAGTTACAACCTGATAAGCTTGAACCCAAAGCGGAGAAATGCGTCTTCATAGGATACCCTAAAGAAACAATTGGGTATACCTTCTATCATAGATCCGAAGGCAAAGTTTTCGTTGCCAAGAATGGATCCTTTCTTGAGAAGGAGTTTCTCTCGAAGGAAGTGACTAGAAGGAAAGTAGAACTCGACGAGGTTATTGAACCTTCTCTCAGAGTTGAGAGTAGCGCAGCACCGGAAGATGTTTTTGTGCCGCCTGCACCAACTAGAGAGGAAGCTAATGATGCTGATCATGAAACTTCAAACAAAGTTACTGCAGAACCTCCCAGGTCAACGAGGGTTCGTACCACTCCTGATTGGTATGACTCTTCCTTGAACGTCATGATGGTGGAAAAAACTGATGACCCTACGACGTATGAAGAAGCTATGGTGAGCCCAGATTCCGACAAATGGCTAGAAGCCATGAAATCCGAAATGGGATCCATGTACGAAAACCAAGTGTGGACTTTGGTGGACTTACCGGATGGCCGTAAGGCTGTCGAGAACAAATGGATTTTCAAAAGGAAAACAGATGCTGATGGTAATGTTACCGTCTATAAAGCTCGACTTGTCGCGAAAGGGTTTCGACAAATTCAAGGAGTTGACTACGATGAGACTTTCTCACCAGTAGCGAAGCTAAAGTCTGTGAGGATTTTGTTAGCAATCGCTGCATATTTCGATTATGAAATTTGGCAGATGGATGTCAAAACGGCGTTCCTTAATGGTGACATTGAGGAAGAGTTGTATATGGTACAACCCAAGGGTTTTATAGATCCTAGTGATGCTGACAAGGTATGCAAACTTCAGCGCTCCATTTATGGACTGAAGCAAGCATCCCGGAGTTGGAATCAACGTTTTGATAAAGTAATCAAAAACTTTGGATTTATACAAACTTATGGAGAAGCTTGTATTTACAAGAAAGTGAGTGGGAGCTCTGTAGAATTCCTAGTACTATATGTAGATGACATATTGTTGATTGGGAATGATATAGAACTTCTTAATAGCATCAAAACCTATTTGAATAATAGTTTTTCAATAAAGGATCTTGGCGAAGCGGCATATATTCTAGGCATCAAGAAATATAGAGATAGATCAAGACGCCTAATAGCGCTTTCAGAAAGTACATACTTAGACAAAGTTCTAAAGAAGTTTAGAATGGAAGAGAGCAAGAAAGGGTTCGTGCCCATGTTGTCAGGTAAGACCTTGAGTAAAACTCAAAGTCCGGCTACGGCAGAAGATAGAGACAAGATGAATAATATTCGCTATGCCTCGGCCATAGGTTCTATCATGTATGCCATGTTGTGTACAAGACCGGATATAGCACATGCTGTTAGTTTGACTAGCAGATATCAAAGTGATCCTGGAATGGAGCACTGGACAACGGTCAAGAATATCCTAAAGTACCTGAATAGGACTAAGGATATGGTTCTTTCTTATGGAGGTGATGAACAGCTTGTTGTATGGCGGTTACACCGATGCTAGTTGGAACACCGATCCAGATGACTCGAAGTCACGGTCTGAATCGTATTTATTTTGAATGGTGCTGCAGTGAGCTGGAGGAGTGCCAAGCAAAGCGTTGTGGCGAAATCTTCAACTGAATCAGAATACATAGCTGCTTCGGAGGCTGCACAAGAATCCATATGGATGAAGGAGTTCATTACTGAACTTGGCGTGGTTCCCAATGCGTTGGACCCGATGGCCATCTACTGTGACAACACAGGTGCCATAGCTAATGCACAGGAGCCAAGGTCACATAGCAAGCTGAAGCACATCAAGCTACGTTTCCATGCTATTCGCGAGTATGTACGAGATGGTGACATAAAGATTTGCAAAGTACACACTAACCTCAATGTGGCAGATCCGTTGACTAAACCTCTCCCTAGAGCAAAGCATGACCAACACCAGAACACCATGGGTGTTAGGTATATTACCATGTAATCTAGATTATTGA
The DNA here is from genome assembly GCA_023614405.1 of Avena insularis. Taxonomy (NCBI): domain Eukaryota; kingdom Viridiplantae; phylum Streptophyta; class Magnoliopsida; order Poales; family Poaceae; genus Avena; species Avena insularis. Next base: position 505,829,838 of record CM042688.1, on the reverse strand, counting down.
CTCTAGTGCAAGTGGGAGACTGTTGGATATATGCCCAAGAGGCAATAATAAAAGTGGTTATTATTATATCTTTGTGTGTATGATGAATGTTTACATCCCATGCTATAATTGTATTATAAGGAAACACTGATACATGTGTGTTTTGTAAACATAAAAGAGTCCCTAGTAAGCCTCTTGTGGAACTAGCTTGTTGATTAAATGATGATCATGGTTTCCTGATCATGGACATTGGATGTCATTAATAACAAGGTTATATCATTAGGAGAATGATGTGATGGACACACACCCATAGTAAGCGTAGCATAAGATCAAGTCATTAAGTTCGTATTGCTGTAAGCTTTCAAATGCATAGTAACCTAATCCTTCGACCATGAGGTTATGTTAATCACCATCACCGGATGGGTACTTTGATGACATCAAACACCGCTTTGTAACTGGGTGGTTATAAAGGTGTCATTGGGTATTCTGAAAGTATGTGTTGAAGCGCATGGACCAATATTGGGATTTGTCCATCCATATGACAAATAGATATGCTCTGGGCCCTCTCGGTGGAATGTCATCTAGTTAGCTTGCAAGCATGTGACTAGGTCACAAGGGATGACATAACATGGAACAAGTAAAGAGTACTTATCGATGTGAGGTAGAACTAGGTATGGAGATACCGACGATCAAACCTCGGATAAGTAGAATATCGCGTGACAAAGGGAATTGGTTTCGTATGTTAATGGTTCTATCGATCACGAAGTCATCATTGAGTATGTGGGAGCCGTTATGGATCTCGGATCCCTGATGGTTATTGATCGGAGAGGTGTCTCCATCATGTTCAGATATTCACGAACCGTAGGGTGACACATAAGGTTGAAGTTGTTTTAAGTAGATATGGAATATGCGTTGGAGACGAATGTTGTTGAGTCTCGGATTGGATCCGAGACATCACGAGGAGATCCGGAATTGTCCGAAGAATAAGATTCATATATTGGGGATCATTTTCTAAGTTAGGAAATGTTCCGGAGTGTTTGTATGGAGATTCTAGAAGGTTTCGGAATGTTCTGGAAGGTTCTAGAAGATTTCTTGGAGTTTTCTTGAAAACCAAGAAAGGATCAAGGAGTCTGTGTGGGGCAAGACACGGATTCGTGGGGGAGGAGGATTCCTCCCCCCTCCCAATCCGCCAGCCAAGGAGGGAGGGGAGTCCTACTAGGACTCCCCCTCCCATGGCGCCTCCTTCCTTTAAATAGAGGGGAGGGGGCGCCACCCCCTAGATCTCTACCACTTCATACCCTAGCCGCCGCCTCTCTCCTCCTCCTTCCCTCTGCTCCGGCTTAGGCGAAGCCCTGCAGAAATATCTACTCCACCACCATCACCAGACCGTCGTGCTGCTGGGATTCCGTGGAGAAGATCTACTACCTCCATGCTCATTGGAGCAGGAGAGGAAGGTGCCTTCGACTCTTCACGTGTGACCGACATTGGGCGCTGCGGAATCAGCCGGAAGGATCGTCCACACGATCTTGAGATCGGCAAGTGATCGACTACATCAACCCCGAGATCTAATCTCGTAACGCTTTCGGTTCTACGAGGGTTAGTACAGATCTATCTCGTTGCACATGTCTAATAGATTAGATCTTGGCTTTTATCTAGATTAGATCTGGGGTTTTTTCATTCTTGCGGTAGAAACTTTTTGTTTTCCATGCTACGAACCCATCAAACGCATCCTTCATTTCTTTCCATAGTCCTCGTCGAATGGAATCCCTATAAAGAATTTGCAAATGAACAGTTGCCCCTGAGTCAATCCACCAAGTAGATTTTGAAAACTGTGTATACAAGGATTCATTTACAAATGAAACTATATTGTTACCTTTTCTTGCCATTAGCTCCTTTAGAAAAACACAGCAATCTTTCTTGTAGTGTGATACATTGCAAATGTATCTATATTTTTTGATGCTCCATGCTTGGTTTTATCTACTTTCTTGTGTTTTGTCCACACTTTGGAGTACTTTTCATATGATTTCTTGGACTAACCTATTAATAAGAGCCATAGTGCCAGCTGCCTGTTTTTTGCTGTTTTTGGTTCCAGGAAAGTCAGAAAATGAATATTCTCGGAATTGGACGGGACAAAAGCCAAAGTGCCTATTTTTCCAGAGGACTCCAGGAGCCAGAATACGAGACGGACGAGGGCGAGGGGCTGGCCACACCACCCAGGCCTGGCTGGGCTGGCACAAGCAGGCATGGTGTGGTGGCCCTAGGCACCCCCTCGGTCTCCCTCTTCGCCTATAAGAAGCCTTCTAACCTAAAAACTCTGGGGTGTTCGACGTTTTTCCACGAAAAGTTCCGCTGCACCGCCGCCACCGAAGGGGAGATTCGGGGGACAGAAAGTCTCTGCTCCGGCACCCTGCCGGGACGGGGAAGTGCCCCCGGAGCCATCTCCATCGATCTCCACCATCATCTTCATCGACCATCCATGTTTCCTCCATCTATGAGTGAGTAATCCCCCGTTGTAGGCTTTGGGGATGGTAGGGATTGGATGAGATCGTTCATGTAATGGCATCAGATTGTTAGGGCATGGTGCCTAGTATCTTTTATTAGTGCTTTATGACTTTGTTGCGACTTCTTGTGCTTAATTCTTGTCACTAGGGCCCGAGTGCCATGATTTCAGATCTGAACATGTTATTGATTCATTATGATAGTATTGTTTCTGGTCTTATCTACAAGTTGTTTACACACGTCGTTGTCCAGAACCTATGGCCCCGAATTGACAGAAATCGGGATAACCGAAAGGGAAAGGCTTTGATGTGAGGATCACATCTGTTCACGGAGTGTTAATGCTTTGCTCCGGTGCTCTATTAAAAGGAGCACCTTAATTGCCAGTAGTTCCCTAGAGGCCCTGCTGCAAACGGGTTGGCAGGACAAAAGATGTTGTGCAAGTTCTCATTGCGAGCACATATGACTATATATGGAACACATGCCTAGGATTGTCTAGTACTTGGGTGCTTTATCTTATTTATCTGCAATTGCCCTATGTTCTGATTGCTATGTGAATTGCCATGTCCATGCAACGCCCGTCCATCCATCCCTATGCCTACCGCACTCGAATCCCACTATTTACTGCTTTTGTTACTACTGTCTTTGTTTTGCTACTGCTGTCACTTTGCTATACCTACTACAAAACTGTTGCTACTGATAAACTGCTGTGAGCAAGATTGTTTCTAGGTGTAGCTGAATTGACAACTTAGTTGTTAAGGCTTATAAATATTCTTTGTCTCCTCTTGTGTTGAATCAATAAATTGGGTTTCACTTCCCTCGAAAATACTACGATACACCCCTATACTTGTGGGTCATCAAGACTATTTTTTGGCGCCATTGCCGGGGAGCATATCTTTATTTATCAAGTCCACTTGGATTCACTATTGTTCAAGCTAAGTTTATTTTCTCCTTGTTTGCTTGTTTCTTTATCAAAAATACAAAAAAAATTAGTTCCTACTATAGTTGTTATTTTCGTTGGTCTGTTATTGTCTTGCCTTATCATGCTTGTTGTCAATGGTTGGTTTCTTTGAAATTGAAGCTTATTGGCAAGGTGGGTTCACGGAAGATCAAAGATATTATTATAAGGAACACCGCTTGTCATAAAAAGGGAAACACTTATGGGAACAAATTGATAGATTGTATACCATTGTTAGAAATGTGTGCTCTATTTATAATGCTACTTATTGTTGTGATGAATCTCGTTGCAGAAAGAGGTATAAACACCTCCCTTTTCAATATGAGTATAATGATAATGATACCATATCTTCCTATGCTAAAGGAATTTATGACTTTTATGATGCGGAAAAAATTGAAGAATTTTTTGCTTGGAAGGGTGCTTTTGAACTTGCTAGTTTGCTTAAAAATATTGATGATTCACCTTATAAGTATGAGGTTTATGGTATACTTAAATTTTGCTTTTATAATTACAAGGATGAAAATAGCCATATCCTTGAATATTTTAATAGATGCTTTCCACAAATGGAAGAGACTAATGCCTTGCAGGACCCTATGGAAGAGACTAATGCCTTGCAGGATCCTATGGAAGAAGAAATTGATGAACCTGAAATCTCATTAGATGAAAAAGAGGAGGAGCGTGATGAACAAAAGGAGGAAGAATGGATTAGCTACCCATGTCTACCTTCTAATGAGAGTAACTCTTTATCCCTTACATTATTTGATTGTCCTCCATGCTTACTAAAGGAGGATGAATGTTATGTTCCCAAGGTTTCTTTTGAAGATATTTATGATAAAGCTCTAATGCTTGTAGATCATGAAGAGCATGCTTTAGGTGATAGTTATATTGTTGAGTTTATTCATTAGGCTACTGAAAATTATTATGAGAGAGGAAAATATGGTTGTAGAAGTTTTCATGGTATTGAAACACCTCTCTATGTGCTAAAAGTTTTGAAGTTACTCTTGTTTTATCTTCCTATGCCTGCCACTTTGTTCCTTGCGAATTTATTTGCATACACGATTCCTATGCATAGGAAGTGGTTTAGACTTAAATGTGTTTTGAATTTGCTCCTTGATGCTCTCTTTTACTTCAACTCATATTTCTTATGAGAGCATCCTCTCAAACTATTATGCCTGAAGATGATAATATGTCTATTATTCTTGGGAGACCTTTTCTTAAATACTGCAGGAGCTGTTATCAATTGTAATCAAGGGAAGGTGACCTTCAATGTTAATGACAAGGAACACACTGTCTATTTCCCCAAGAAGATTGAAAGTACTTATGGTTTGAATTCAATTGAATATGTTGAGGGCATTCAAGTTGGAGAAATATACTGTCCCCTACCAAGAGAAAATTTGAAACTATTATAATTGGGACCATTGCTATCAAGGTTGAGGTAACATAATCATTAGTGGAATACAAAGTTTTGTATCATATCAAATTGTTTTGGTAACAAGACCTGATCAACCTTGTTAACAAAAGGATTTCATTGAACAAAACAATGTTTCCACCATGATTATCTCCGCTTACTTCCATTTTGTCCATTTTTAGTTTTTGCTTTTGCCTAACTTAAAGGTGTTAAAGAAAAGTACTTGTTGGGAGATAACCCAAGAGTTTTAGTTGAGTCTTGGAAGTTATTACTTCAGTAATAACCGCTCCTTATCCTTTTTATTTGCTTTTTGTGCCAAGAGTAACCTCTAATGAGAGTGAAGTAATGATTGGGAAAGTTGCTGTCCCAAAACAGATTTGTGTGCTTCACCGTAAAAATTCCTGAGAGATCTCTCTATGTCGGATTGATCTGTAATTGTTTGTGCTTCTGACCCAGGTTGTTATATAACTTTCGTTAGTTCAACACTTTTTGATTTGAGCAACATAAGGTCTTAGAAAAAATTCGTCTTTACCTGCTGGTCTGTTTTGACAGATTTCTGCATTTGCTTCTTGTTGGTTCCTTCTTGAGTTCTTTTGGGGAATTGAGCTTTTTGAGGGAAGTTCTACAGTATCTAGTGTTATAATGGAAGTTTATTTGGTGTTAGAACTGAACCTTAAGACTTATTTATCTTGAGTGCACTAATGTTGCTAATAAAGATTGTGTGAAGTTTTGTATGAAGGAAAAATTTCAGGTGTATGGAAGGAATGCGTAATGAGATGAAGGATGGACTAAAGATCAAGCTTGGGGATGCCACGCGTGTCACCCCAATAAATATCCAAGAAGTACAAGCGTCAAAGCTTGGGGATGCCCAGGGCATCCCCTTCTTCATCAATAAAAATCCCAGGTTTCTTCCAAACACTTCATTTTTATTGTTTCATGCACAGTTGTTTTGTTCTTGGAGCATCTTCTTTTTTGTTTTGGTTTTCGTTTGCTTGGTTTGCTTAGTTTTCTGAATAAATTGGTTGGACCTCCTCTTTCATACATTGGTGTTCAAATAGTTTGGTTTGGATTGGAAAAGAGTAGGAAGCTTAAGTGGTAAAAAGAGCTTGTTTTTTACTGTGGCCTGTGCTTTGTCATGCCATGCTTGATATTGTTTTGGCTTTATGCTTAGTATTCTTTGCTGTAGCATGACTTGTTATAAACAATGGAGATTGCTTAATGTGCCTTGGATGAATCATGCGTTGCTTTAGCATATTAAAGCATAGTATTGTGGTATTCTCCTTTGATGCTTTATTTGGGTTGACTTGGCACATGCTCACACCATGTTATGACTGTCTCAAGTCACCATAGCCTTTATGATCCTTTAGTTTTCAACTTGTAGTATCCATTTATGCTTTGATCAATGATGTTTTGTCGCTCTGCATGATTATGGCCATTATTGCTCTCTTAGTTTGTCGCTCCCAGTCTTTTGCTAGCCTCCACAACAAAGTATGAGTTCCAGTCATGCATCCAACTTCCTAAACTTGAATCCCTACTTCCTTTTACAAAGGCCTTTCTTCCACCATTATATTGAGTCTCCATCTTCTATCTTTATGCACCTACTTTGAGAGCATAGTGGCCATTCTTAGTTCTATGTGCATTGTCCCAAGACTAGTTGATTGATGCATACTTTGATATTGCTTGTTTTAAACTATTGTTTCTAGTCACTCTTATGAACTTTGAAGGTGTCCTATGCATTTATATTTGCTACTCTATTGAGGGACAAGCTGAATACTATTATGCTATGTTTTCTTTATGTGAAACAAACAAACGTCTTGCAAAGCATTGTTATTCATGAATATTTTGTTTGTGCCTTTTCATGTTACAAAATAGTTTCTTTGTCTTATTGCTAGAACTTTGTCTTTCATGTTATGATTGAAGTGCTATGATCCCAGCTTTGAATGTTTACAAATACTTTGGTCAAGCCTTTGATGGTGCATGTCACCTTAAAAATTATTCTTTCTTTTTATCACTTACCTACTCGAGGACGAGCAGGAGTTAAGCTTGGGGATGTTGATACATTGCAAATGTATCTATAATTTTTGATGCTCCATGCTTGGTTTTATCTACTTTCTTGTGTTTTGTCCACACTTTGGAGTACTTTTCATATGATTTCTTGGACTAACCTATTAACAAGAGCCACAGTGCCAGCTGCCTATTTTCTGCTGTTTTTGGTTCCAGGAAAGTCAGAAAATGAATAATCTCGGAATTGGACTGGACAAAAGCCAAAGTGCCTATTTTTCCAGAAGACTCTAGGAGCCAGAATACGAGGCCAGGAGGGCAGGGCTGGCCACCTCCCTCCCAGTGTGGTGGGCCTGGCCATGCCAGGGCATGGTGTGGTGGCCCCAGGCACCCCCTTGGTCTCCCTCTTCGCCTATAAGAAGCCTTCTGACCTAAAAACTCTAGGGGGTTCGACGTTTTTCCACGAAAAGTTCCGCTGCGCCGCCGCCACCGAAGAGGAGATTCGGGGGACAGAAAGTCTCTGTTCCGGCACCCTACCGGGACGAGGATGTGCCCCAGAGCCATCTCCATCGATCTCCACCATCATCTTCATCGACCATCCATGTTTCCTCCATCTATGAGTGAGTAATCCCCCGCTATAGGCTATGGGGATGGTAGGGATTGGATGAGATCGTTCATGTAATGGCATCAGATTGTTAGGGCATGGTGCCTAGTATCTTTTATTAGTGCTTTATGACTTTGTTGCGACTTGTTGTGCTTAATGCTTGTCACTAGGGCCCGAGTGCCATGATTTCAGATCTGAACTTATTATTGATTCATTATGATAGTATTGTTTTTGGTCTTATCTACATTTTGTATACACACGTTGTTGTCCGGAACCTATGGCCCCGAAGTGACAGAAATCGGGATAACCGGAAGGGAAAGGCTTTGATGTGAGGATCACATGTGTTCACGGAGTGTTAATGCTTTGCTCCGGTGCTCTATGAAAAGGAGCACCTTAATTGCCAGTAGTTCCCTAGAGGCCCGCTGCAAACGGGCTGGCAGGACAAAAGATGTTGTGCAAGTCTCATTGCGAGCACGTATGACTATATATGGAACACATGCCTAGGATTGTCTAGTACTTGGATGCTTTATCTTATTTGTCTGCAATTGCCCTATGTTCTGATTGCTATGTGAATTGTCTTGTCCATGCAACGAACGTCCATCCATCCCTATGTGAGATCCAGGCACATGACTTAATAGGATTGATAGGATACCCATATCAACAAGTTGCAACTCTTTTCCGGAAGCTCATTCGAAAATAACTCTAAAGTTAAGCGTGCTTGGCCTAGAGCAATTCTAGGATGGGTGACCGACCGGGAAGTGGGTAACCGGGTGCACACAAGTGAGGACAAAGTGCACAGAAAAGACTAGTGTTGGTCTGTTGGGCCAGTCTAGATATCCTATTAAGCTGCCAGGAGTGACACCCCCCGGGCCCAGGAGTGGACGGGGTGTTACAAGTGGTATCAGAGCCGAACCTTACGATTACACGGGTGTGTGCGGGTTAGTGGCGGGACATGTGGAGCATGGCGCGTGTGGCCCGGAGTAGACACGGCATGGCACATGTCGACCTTTGGACGCCTTACGCAGCGTGCCAAGAGGGAACGTTCCTGGGGTGTGCTTGATCGATGAGGGCATCGATCTTCTAAAGGGTGGGTGTATGTGAGATCCAGGCACATGGCTTAATAGGATTGATAGGATACCCATATCAACAAGTTGCAACTCTTTTTCGGAAGCTCATTCAAAAAGAACTCTAAGGTTAAGTGTGCTTGGCCTAGAGCAATTCTAGGATGGGTGACCGACCGGGAAGTGGGTAGCAGGTGCTGAAGTGAGGACAAAGTGCGCAGAAAAGACTAGTGTTGGTATGTGGGGCCAGTCTAGATATCCTATTAAGCTGCCAGGAGTGACACCCCCCGAGCCTAGGAGTGGACGGGGTGTTACACCCTATGCCTATCGCACTCGAATCCCACTGTTACTGTTTTTGTTACTACTGTCTTTGCTTTACTACTGATGTTACTTTGCTATTCCTAGTACAAAACTGTTGCTACAGATAAAATGTTATGAGCAAGATTGTTTCTAGGTGCAACCGAATTGACAACTCAGTTGTTAAGGCTGATAAATATTCTTTGGCTCCCCTTGTGTCGAATCAATAAATTGGGTTTCACTTCCCTCGAAAATACTGCAATACACCCCCTATACTTGTGGGTCATCAAGACTATTTTCTGGTGCCGTTGCCGGGGAGCATAGCTTTATTTATCAAGTCCACTTGGAATCACTATTGTTCAAGCTAAGTTTATTTCCGCCTTGTTTGCTTCTTTCTTTATTGAAAATACAAAAAAAATTAGTTCCTACTCTAGTTGTTATTTTCGTTGGTCTGTTATTGTCTTGCTTTATCATGCTTCTTGTCAATGGTTGGTTTCTTTGAAACTGGAGCTTATTGGCAAGGTAGGTTCACGGAAGATCAAAGATATTATTATAAGGAACACCGCTTGTCACAAAAAGGGAAACACTTATGGGAACAAATTGATAAATTGTATACCATTGCTAGAAACGTGTGCTCTACTTATAATGTTACTTATTGCTGTGATGAGTCTTGTTGCAGAAAGAGGTATAAACACCTCCCTTTTCAATGTGAGTATAGTGATAATGATACCATATCTTTCTATGCTAAAGGAATTTATGACTTTTATGATGCAGAACAAATTGAAGAATTTATTGCATGGAAGGGTGCTTTTGAACTTGCTAGTTTGCTTGAAAATATTGATGATTCACCTTATAAGCATGAGGTTTATGGTATACTTAAATTTTGCTTTGATAATTACAAGGATGAAAATAACCATATCCTTGAATATTTTAATAGATGCTTTCCACAAATGGAAGAGATTAATGCCTTGCAGGACCCTATGGAAGAGACTAATGCCTTGCAGGCTCCTATGGAACAAGAAATTGATGAACCTGAAATCTCATTAGATGAAAAAGAGGAGGAGAGTGATGAACAAAAGGAGGAAGAATGGATTAGCTACCCATGCCTACCTTCTAATGAGAGTAACTCTTTATCCCTTATATTATTTGATTGTCCCCCATGCTTACTAAAGGAGGATGAATGTTATGTTCCTGAGGTTTCTTTTGAAAATGTTTATAATAAAGCTCTAGTGCTTGTAGATCATGAAGAGCATGCTTTATGTGATAGTTATATTGTTGAGTTTATTCATGAGGCTACTGAAAATTTTTATGAGAGAGGAAAATATGGTTGTAGAAGTTTTCATGGTATTGAAACATCTCTCTATGTGCTGAAAGTTTTGAAGTTACTCTTGTTTTATCTTCCTATGCTTGTCACTTTGTTCTTTGTGAATTTATCTGCAAACATGATTCCTATGCATAGGAAGTGGGTTAGACTTAAATGTGTTTTGAATTTGCTTCTTGATGCTCTCTTTTACTTCAACTCATATTTCTTATGAGAGCATCCTCTCAAACTTTTTATGCCTGAAGATGATATTATGTCTATTATTCTTGGGAGGCCTTTTCTTAAATACTGCAGGAGCTTTTATTAACTGTAATCAAGGGAAGGTGACCTTCAATGTTAATGATAAGAAACATACTGTCTATTTCCCCAAGAAGATTTATAGGACTTATGGTTTGAATTCAATTGAACATTATGAGGGCATTCAAGTTGGAGAAATATATTGTCCCATACCAAGAGAAAAATTTGAAACTATTATGATTGGGACCATTGCTATCAAGGTTGAGGTAACATAATCATAAGTGGAATACAAAGTTTTGTATCATATGAAATTGTTTTGGTAACAAGACCTGATCAACCTTGTTAACAAAAGGATTTCATTGAACAAAACAATGTTTTCATCATGATTATCTCCGCCTACTTCTATTCTATCCATTTTTAGTTTTTGCTTATGCCTAACTTAAAGGCATTAAAGAAAAGTACTTATTGGGAGATAACCCAAAAGTTTTATATGAGCCTTGGAAGTTATTACTTCAGTAATAACCGCTCCTTATCCTTTTTATTTGCTTTTTGTGCCAAGAGTAACCTCTAGTGAGAGAGAAGTTATGATTGGGAAAGTTGCTGTCCCGAAACAGATTTTTGTGCTTCACCGTAAAAATTCGTGAGAGATCTCTCTATGTCGGATTGAGCTGTAATGTTTTGTGCTTCTGCCCCAGGTTGTTATCTAACTTTCGTTAGTTCAACACTTTTTTATTTGAGCAACATAAGGTCTTCGAAAAAATTCGTATTTACCTGCTGGTCTGTTTTGACAGATTTCTGCCATTTTCTGCATTTGCTTCTTGTTGGTTCCTTTTTGAGTTCTTTTGGGGAATTGAGATTTTTGAAGGAAGTGCTACAGTAGCTAGTGTTCTAATGGAAGTTTATTTGGTGTTATAACTGAACCTTAAGACCTATTATCTTGAGTGCACTAATGTTGCTAATAAAGATTGTGTGAAGTTTTGTATGAAGGAAAATTTCCAGGCGTATGGAAGGAATGAGTAATGAGATGAAGGATGGACTAAAGCTCAAGCTTGGGGATGCCACGCGTGTCACCCCAAGAAATATCCAAGAATTACAAGCGTCAAAGCTTGGGGATGCCCAAGGCATCCCCTTCTTCATCAATAAAAATCCTAGGTTTCTTCCAAACACTTCATTTTTATTGTTTCATGCACAATTGTGTTGTTCATGGAGCGTCTCCTTTTTCGTTTTCGTTTTGGTTTTTCATTTGATTTGTTTTCTTAGTTTGCTGAATAAATTGGTTGGACCTCCTCTTTCATACTTTGGTGTTCAAATAGTTTGGTTTGGTTTGGAGAAGAGTAGGAAAGCTCATGCTTAAGTGGTAAAGAGAGCTTGTTTTTGACTGTGGCCTATGCTCTGTCATGCCATGCTTGATATTGTTTTGGCTTTATGCTTAGTATTCTTTGTTATAGCATGACTTGTTATAAACAATTGGGATTGCTTAATGTGCCTTGGATGAATCATGCGTTGTTTTAGCATATTAAAGCATAAGTATAGTGGTATTCTCCTTTGATGCTTTATTTGGGTTGACTTGGCGCATGCTCACAACATGTTATGACTATCTCAAGTCACCATAAGCCTTTATGATCCTTTAGTTTTCAACTTGTAGTATCACTTTATGCTTTGATCAATGATGTTTTGTCGCTCTGCATGATTATGACCATTATTGCTCTCTCGTTTGTCGCTCCCTTATTATTGCTAGCCTTCACTTACACTAAGTTTTACTCAAGCTTCCAACTCCCTAAACCAAATATTACCAAAGTGTCCACCATACCTATTAGCATCATTTCCTACTTCCGTGCATATTCAATATGCCTTGTTTTCTTCCGAATAAAATGTTTGCTTGTTTTGAGAAAGTTAGTTAGTAAAGCTCTCACGAACTTGATGGCACACTTTATTTCCTGCACTTAATAAACCTGAACCATTGTGAACTCTCCATGAAAGTTATATGCTTGCTAATTATAGGCTGGGGATTAGCAGAACCGTGCTGTCATGGGGAATGCTTTCAACACTTGTAAATATATACCCAGTTGATACCTTGCTCTTTTGTTTGCGGATGTCGTCGGTGTGAAATAAAAGGGGAGCTTGTAAGTCCATGGAGTTATGTATGTGTGTTAGAGAAACGCCTGGGCCGCTGGTCTAATCCATGTTGACATGGTGGAAACCTGTAGCGTAACCATAATGATATCTATGAAGCATTCTTCTTATAAAAAAAGAGAGAGATAGCTATTGAGAAAAAGGAAAAAAAGAGATTTATGAAAAGAGGAAAGAGAGAGAAAAAAGCACCATTTTCCTATGGTAAATAAGAAGATTGCTGAGATACTCATTGTCTGCTTGCCTTGTCATTTTGATATGGGGATTCTTCCGTATCATCGGGCAAGGGTACCCGTTAAGCGGTTCTCTATGATACCATTTACGATGACAAGAACTTACCGATAACTAAAGTTGAGTAGCATGAGGAGCGGCCCTCGTACTCAAGGGACTTGGGATTTTCAGTTTATAGTCTGTCAAGCATATAACTCAGATTGGACCTCACTTTCACCTTAACCACATTAAAGATGCTTATGATAGGGGCAATGAGAGATCAAAGCTAATGAGTACCATACTTTCAGCATTTGGAAGACTTTCAAACTTTTCAAAACCTGTTCATTTCCTTGTTGAGTCTCCACCTTCTATCTTTATGCACTTACTTTGAGAGCATAGTGGCCATTCTTAGTTCTATGTGCATTGTCCCAAGACTAGTTGATTGATGCATATCTTGTTATTGCTTGTTTTAAACTATTTGTATCTAGTCACTCTTGTAAACTTTGAAGGTGTCCTATGCATTTATATTTGCTACTCTATGAGGGACAAGTTGAATGCCACTATGCAATGTTTTCTTTATGTGAAACAAACAAACGTCTTGCAAAGTATTATTATTCACGAATCTTTTGTTTGTGCCTTGTCATGTTGCACCATAGTTTCTTTGTCTTATTGCTAGCACTTTGTCTTTCATGTTATGATTGAAGTACTATGATCCCAGCTTTGAATGTTTTACAAATATTTTGATCAAGTCTTTGATGGTGCATGTCACCTCAAAAATTATTCTTTCTTTTTATCACTTACCTACTCGAGGACGAGCAGGAGTTAAGCTTGGGGATGTTGATACATTGCAAATGTATCTATAATTTTTGATGCTCCATGCTTGGTTTTATCCATTTTCTTGTGTTTTGTCCACACTTTGGAGTACTTTTCATATGATTTCTTGGACCAACCTATTAACAAGAGCCATAGTGCCAGCTACCTGTTTTCTGCTGTTTTTGGTTCCAGGAAAGTCAAAAAATGAATATTCTCGGAATTGGACGGGACAAAAGCCAAAGTGCCTATTTTCCGAAGACTCGGAGGCAGAATACGAGATGGAGGAGGGCCAGGGGCTGGCCACCCCCCTGAGCTGGGCAGGCCTGCCGCTTGAGGCATGGTGTGGTGGCCCCAGGCACCCCCTCGGTCTCCCTCTTCGCCTATAAGAAGCCTTCTAACCTAAAAACTAAGGGGTTTTTTAACGTTTTTCCAGAAAAAGTTCCGATGCGCCGCCGCCACCGAAGGGGAGATTCGGGGGACAGAAAGTCTCTATTCCGGCACCCTGCCGGGACGAGGAAGTGCCCCCGGAGCCATCTCCATCGATCTCCACCATCATCTTCATCGACCATCCATGTTTCCTCCATCTATGAGTGAGTAATCCCTCGCTGTAGGCTATGGGGATGGTAGGGATTGGATGAGATTGTTCATGTAATGGCATCAGATTGTTAGGGCATAGTGCCTAGTATCTCTTATTAGTGCTTTATGACTTTGTTACGACTTGTTGTGCTTAATGCTTGTCACTAGGGCCCGAGTGCCATGATTTCAGATCTGAACTTATTATTGTTTCATTATGATAGTATTGTTTTTGGTCTTATCTACAAGTTGTACACACACGTTGTTGTCCGGAACCTATGGCCCCGAAGTGACAGAAATCGGGATAACCGGAAGGGAAAGGCTTTGATGTGAGGATCACATGTGTTCATGGAGTGTTAATGCTTTGCTTCGGTGCTCTATTAAAAGGAGCACCTTAATTGCCAGTAGTTCCCTAGAGGCCCCGCTGCAAACGGGATGGCAGGACAAAAGATGTTGTGCAAGTTCTCATTGCGAGCACGTATGACTATATATGGAACACATACATAGGATTGTCTAGTACTTGGATGCTTTATCTTATTTATCTGCAATTGCCCTATATTCTGATTGCTATGTGAATTGTCTTGTCCATGCAACGCCCGTCCATCCATCCCTATGCCTACCTTTCGAATCCCATCATTCTGCTTTTGTTACTACTGTCTTTGCTTTACTACTGATGTTACTTTGTTATTCCTACTACAAAACTGTTGCTACTAATAAACTGCTATGAGCAAGATTGTTTCCAGGTGCAGCTGAATTGACAACTCAGTTGTTAAGGTTGATAAATATTCTTTGGTTCCCCTTGTGTCGAATCAATAAATTGGGTTTCACTTCCCTTGAACATACTGCGATAAACCCCCTATACTTGTGGGTCATAAATCCCTACATTCACCCTGAAAGACCTTCCAATTGGTAGTGGTTCTATAATTGGGAAAGACAACATTGAAGAATTCTTTAATCATGTTAGTAAGCATGAAGATACTAAGGATAGATCCCTTGTAGAACTTGCTCCAAATTATGAGATTGCTGCAGCTTCTTTAATTCACATGTTAGAAGCTAGGTTTGTTAACCTCAACCCCTTAATGCAAGTAATGTTTCTTAAGCTTAAAGAAATTGAAGACCCTGAAAAGAGGGATTTTATTCTAGAAACTTTGTTTAAGGAGTTCTATGATGTTGCCAAGGAAGCTAGAAAAGTTTTTGGACGTTTCAATATGCTAGGCTCATGTGTAGATATTGTTGGTTCACGAGAAAAGATGAACAAAATCGAGCCTAATGGGGAGGAACCTAAGATACCAATACCCTTTAAACTAGTAGCAATACATGATGCCATAGAAAAGAATCTTGATTGGATTGTTCCTGCAAACACTTTTGATGAGAATAGTGAACCCAAGAGCATTGAGAAAGGATCCTCTAGAACTTACTTGGATGATATACCTTGCCTTGTTGAAAATATTTCTGGTATTGGTCTTAATGCTTCTTCATTTGAGAACACTTGATTCTTTCTTTGCTTCTTATGCCTAACTTAAAGGCGTTAAAGAAAAGTACTTATTGAAAGATAACCCAAAAGTTTTAGATGAGTCTTGGAAGTTATTACTTCAGTAATAACTGCTTCTTATCCTTTTTATTTGCTCTTTGTGCCAAGAGTAACCTCTAATGAGAGTGAAGTAATGATTGGGAAAGTTGCTGTCCCGAAATAGATTTTTGTGCTTCACCGTAAAAATTCGTGAGAGAGATCTATATGTCGGATTGAGCTGTAATTTTTTGTCCTTCTTCCCCAGGTTGTTATATAACTTTCGTTAGTTCAACAATTTTTTATTTGAGCAATAAAAGGTCTTCTAAAAAATTCGTCTTTACCTGCTGGTCTGTTTTGACAGATTTCTGCCATTTTCTGCATTTGCTTCTTGTGGGTTCCTTTTTGAGTTCTTTTGGGGAATTGAGCTTTTTGAGGGAAGTGCTATAGTAGCTAGTGTTCTAATGGAAGTTTATTTGGTGTTAGAACTGAACCTTGAGACTTATTTATCTTAAGTGCACTAATGTTGCTAATGAGATTGTGTGAAGTTTTGTATGAAGGAAAATTTTAGGTGTATGGAAGGAATGAGTAATGGGATGAAGGATGGACTAAAGCTAAAGCTTGGGGATGCCACGCGTGTCACCCCAAAAAATATCCAAGAATTACAAGCGTCAAAGCTTGGGGATGCCCAAGGCATCCCCTTCTTCATCAATAAAAATTCCAGGTCCTTCCAAACGCTTCATTTTTATTGTTTCATGCATAGTTGTATTTTTCTTGGAGCGTCTTCTTCTTTCATTTTTGTTTTGGTTTTGGTTTGCTTTTGTTTGCTTAGTTTTCTGAATAAATTGGTTGGACCCCCTCTTTCATACATTGGTTTGCAAATAGTTTGGTTTGGTTTGGAAAAGAGTAGAAAAGTTCATACTTATGTGGTAAAAAGAGCTCGTTTTTGACTGTGGCCTATGCTTTGATATGCCATGCTTGATATTGTTTTGGCTTTATGCTTAGTATTATTTGTTGTAGCATGACTTGTTATAAACAATTGAGATTGCTTAATGTGCCTTGGATGAATCATGCGTTGTTTTAGCATATTAAAGCATAGTATAGTGGTATTCTCCTTTGATGCTTTATTTGGGTTGACTTGGCACATGCTCACACCATGTTATGACCGTCTCAAGTCACCATAGCCTTTATGGTCCTTTAGTTTTCAACTTGTAGTATCACTTTATGCTTTAATCAATGATGTTTCGTCGCTCTGCATGATTATGGCCATTATTGCTCTCTTAGTTTGTCGCTTCTAGTCTTTTGCTAGCCTCCACAACAAAGTATGAGTTCCATTCATGCATCCAACTTCCTAAACCAAGTTATTCCAAAGAGTCCACCATACCTACCTACTAGCTTATGTTATTCCAAGTATATTCATGCTTTTGTTTACCTTCCACTTGTTATGAGAAAACTAGTGATTAAAGCTCTCACGAACTTGATGGCACACTTTACTTTATTGCCTCTAATAAACTTGAACCATTGGGTCCTTCTTTTATTTATATGCTTGCGCTTTATAAGTTGAAATTAGCAGAACCATGTACCATGGGGAACGCTTTCAACATTGCACTTGTACTTTGTACCCGTTGATATCATGTTCTTTTGCTTACGGATCCGTGATTGTGAAATAAAAGTGGAACTTGTAAGATCATGGAGTTTGTATGTGTGTTAGAAAGCGCTGGGCGCTAGCCTAAGCCATGCCTAATCATGGTGGAAACTTGCAGCATCACCATAATGAGCACTCTATGAAGCATCCTCAATAAAAACCTATGCAAATAGCAAATAAAAAGATCGCTGAGATGCTCATTGTCTGCTTGCCTTGTCATTTTGATTATGGGAAAGCTCCCGTATCATGTGCAAGGGGTACCCCATTGGCGGTTTTTAATGATACACATGTACTTACAATGACAAGAGATTACTCGTGACTAAAGTTGAGTAGCATGAGGATCGGTCTTCGTAAGTAAGGGGCATGAGATTTCGGTTTATAACTTGTCAAGCATATCCTATTAGTTGTGTCACTTTAACCTTAATCACCTTAAAGATGCTTATGATAGGGGCAATGAGAGCTGAAAACTACAAGTACCATAATTTTTGGAAGCTCTTTATGAGACTTGAATCCCTACTTCCTTTTACAAAGGCCTTTCTTCCACCATTATATTGAGTCTCCACCTTCTATCTTTATGCACCTACTTTGAGAGCATAGTGACCATTCTTAGTTCTATGTGCATTGTCCCAAGACTAGTTGATTGATGCATACTTTGATATTGCTTGTTTTAAACTATTGTATCTAGTCACTCTTATGAACTTTGAAGGTGTCCTATGCATTTATATTTGCTACTCTATTGAGGGACAAGCTGAATACTATTATGCTATGTTTTCTTTATGTGAAACAAACAAACGTCTTGCAAAGCATTGTTATTCATGAATCTTTTGTTTGTGCCTTTTCATGTTGCATCATAGTTTCTTTGCTTATTGCTAGAACTTTGTCTTTCATGTTATGATTGAAGTACTATGATCCCAGCTTTGAATGTTTTGCAAATACTTTGATCAAGTCTTTGATGGTGCATGTCACCTCAAAAAATATTCTTTCTTTTTATCACTTACCTACTCGAGGACGAGCAGGAGTTAAGCTTGGGGATGTTGATACATTGCAAATGTATCTATAATTTTTGATGTTCCATGCTTGGTTTTATCCACTTTCTTGTGTTTTGTTCCAACTTTGGAGTACTTTTCATATGATTTCTTGGACTAACCTATTAACAAGAGCCACAGTGCCAGCTTCCTGTTTTCTGCTATTTTTGGTTCTAGGAAAGTCAAAAAATGAATATTCTCGGAATTGGACGGGACAAAAGCCAAAGTGCCTATTTTTTCGGAAGGGATCAAGTGCCAGAATACGAGACGGAGAAGGGCCAGGGAGCCACCACACCACCTGGACGCGCGGCCAGGCCTGGCCCGTGCCAGGGGGTGGGGTGGCCGCTCCCGACACCCCCTCGGCCTCCCCTTCCGACTATAAGATGCCCTCAGGACGAAAACCCTAAGTGCCCGATCAAAAATCCATGAAAGAGTCTGTAGCCGCCGTCATCTCCATCCCTAGATCGGGAGGGATCTGAAGCTCTTCCCGGCACCCTACCGGAGAGGGGAATTCACCCTAGAGGCCTTCTTCATCACCATGCAAGCCTCCAGTATGATGCGTGAGTAGTTCATCCTTGGACTACGGATCCATGTAGTAGCTAGATGGCTGGTTCTCCTCCTTTGTGCTTTCATGTTTAGACCTTGTGATCTCCGTTCATGATCAAGATCATCTATTTGTATTCATACATGTTGTGTTTGCGGGGATCCGATGGATATTGAGATGCTATTTCAGATTGATTATTGATTCTATCATGTCTTTGTTATTTGTGATCTTGCATGCTTTCCGTTGTTAGTAGCTATCTTGGCCAAGTAGATGCTAGAAACTCCAAGAGTTAGTATTTATGCTCGATAGTGGGTTCATGCCTCTGGTAATCTGGGGAAGTGACAGAAATCTCTAACGTACTAGATATGTTGTTGCTACTAGGGAGAAAACAACAATCCTTTGTTCATAGAACAATTGTATTGTTTACTTTACATGCAGTTCGTAAAGCAATAATCTGTTGCTTGCAACTTAATACTAGAGGGGGTTCGGATGATAACCTGAAGGTGGATTATTAGTCATAGATGCAGTTGGATGGCGGTCTATGTATTATGTTGTAATGCCCAATCAAGTCTCGAAGGAGTCAAGATGATTAGTGTATGCATGTATTGCTTTCTCGATGTTTGTCAATTGCCCCGCTGTAATTTGTTCACCCAGCATGTTATCTATCTAAGGAGAGCCACTTCTAGTGAACTATGGATCCCGGTCCTTGTCTTTTACATACATTCTATAAACTGTTACCGCTTTGTGTTTACTTTCTGCAAACTTTTACTTCTTTCCATTTGATACGTTTAATCTTTTGTTTTACGCAAAACACGGTGAGATTGATAACCTCATCGCAAGTTGGGGACAAAGTTCTGTGGTTGTGTTGTGCAGGTCTCCACGTTGCTACTAGCACCGGTAGTGCATACCTTAAGCTCAGCTAGTAACACCTTTGGGGTGTTTCCTTGCTCCTACTGGTTCGATTAAACCTTGTTTTTATAACTGAGGGAAACTTGCTGCTTTGCTCATCATACCTTCCTCTTGGGGTTCCCAACAAGCTCTACATCAACACCGCCATCAAGCATTTTTCTGGGCGCCGTGCACTAAGCCATCAACGGCCCATGCTCTTTGTGCGGCATGTAACTCACCCTCTGCTTTCATAGCGGCATTACGGCCGGGCCTCTTATGCTCTCCCGCACCACTGAGCATACGCTTTCGACCCTGTGTGGCCCATCGACCCAGCGCCGACCCCACGCACGCCTCCTGGCCATCCGATCCCGCAGGCCGGCATCGCACGGTTGTCCGCGCGTATCGCCAGGTCTAAATAGGACCGCGTCCTAGCCCTCCCTAACCCTAGCAGCCATTCGATCCCCCCGCTCCCTCCTGTCTGTCTCGCGCCTATGGCGGCGGAGAGAAAACACTCCCGTGGTCCGCCCCCCATGCGAGTGAGGCGAGGTGGCCGCCCCGCCCGGCGCGACGCCGCCGGCGAGCCCCTCCCTCCTCCCTTCCTTTTCTTTTCTCTACCGTCAACCTCCACCGACCCCTCTCCATTCCCGTTCGAAGTAGCACAGGAGCATGGCGAGCAGCGGCGCCCCCCTGGCCCCTTTGTCGGCGTGTGCGTTCACCTCAGAGCGAGCGCACCGCCGTCAAACGGCTCAGCGGCGGCGACCCATCTCGGTGGCGGCCGAGAGTGCCCTTTTCCCTTTTTTTGTTTGATTCGGGGTCGGGATCTGGGGAAAAACTAGGGACT
The DNA here is from genome assembly GCA_023614405.1 of Avena insularis. Taxonomy (NCBI): domain Eukaryota; kingdom Viridiplantae; phylum Streptophyta; class Magnoliopsida; order Poales; family Poaceae; genus Avena; species Avena insularis. The sequence goes on along the minus strand of CM042688.1, from coordinate 505,809,300 downwards.
TTTGTCTGTGGGAAACGGGGATTTCTTTACTTTGCCCCAGATGGGGTTGGTCCTTCTTCCCTATGCCTCGGCTTGCCGATGCGCATAGGGATCGAGTGGGACGGCGCGGCCCGAATGGGCGGCGCACTTTGCCCTTTTCGGGTTAGGGTTTTCTTTCCTTTGCTTTTGCCTTTCTACACGGAAACGATCTACGGAGCACAAGGCTCTGATACCATTGTTAGGATCTACAGAGATCTAGATCGATTCGGTAGAGGCAAGGCTAGTGTTTGGATCTTACAGAGAGAGAGAGGGAGAGGGGTACCTTCTCCGGTGGACGAACTCGATGACCCGTTTACCATCTTGGTCGACGGCGAGAGCGTGGCTAGGGTGACTAAGCGGTGGCAGCGACGGTGCTTCCCGTGGCTCGCGCTAGGAACCCTAGATCGGTAGGGATGTAGGTGGGGGGAGCGGCGGCATCGTCGAATCTCGTAACCTATGCCCCGACCCCCACCTCCTCTTTATAGTGCTGCCACAGGGGCCCACCAACCATATGAGGATTGGGCGTCCCCGATCAGGGCATGGATAAGGGGTCGGTCGATCCGTTGGGATCGACCGGGAGAGAGTCAACCTAACACAAGGGACACTAATGCAAAAAATGATCTATACAAATAAACAAAATATTACATCAGCTGCAAATTTTTCCCTGAAAAATTGAACGGTATTCAAATCTAGCATTGCCCTCGCAACAGAGTTTCCCTGGCAAATTGGATCAAATCTCGACCAAGTAACGTAGATTGATGCCTGTTTTTGTCTCCCTTTCGAAAAGGAAAAAAACAGCAGTATCAATATAGCCAACGTGACGGCATTTAAAGGTTCAGGCCATCCAGGTCCATGGAAGAAGCATCGAATCAAATCTCAGTGCCAAGAAAAATGGAAGTTTTGGGGAGACGAATATATTTGGAAACGCGCTTCATTGGCTCCGGAAAATGATGCCCACATTGAATGGAGGAGTCGTGCCAAGCTGTAGGCAGGCACACACGTCGCGTTCCTTTGATCCCTCGCATAAGTACACGAACACGACCCGCAGGCCGCAGCAGAGAGCATCAGCGGCCTGCCTGGGACTGCGAGCTAGCGAGCGAGCAAAAATCTCGGGGAGCGATAAAAATCTAGCGAGAAGAGGTACGAGGAGGAGGAGGCATGTCGTGGCAGGTGTACGTGGACGAGCACCTGCTCTGTGAAATCGACGGCCAGCACCTGACCGCCGCCGCCATCCTCGGCGAAGACGGCGCCGTATGGGCGCAGTCCGAGACCTTCCCCCAGGTCTTCCCCCCTCCCTTTCTTGCCTGTATGTCTGCCATTGTTATCCATACCTTCCTACCTGGTCAATCCATGCTTGACTTTGCGGAGATCTTGTGTCTGGTGCTTGCGGCGAAACCGGAGCCCGATCCGTCGAGTGGTCGATTTCTTACTAGGGTCTAGTTTGCGTTTTTTTTTTTTTGAACAATAGTTTCCGGTTCATTGCTTGGTTGGTTCTACGGCTGGACCTTTGCTAGCTTGGATGGTTGGGGGCAAGTACAGATGTGGTTTATCTTTGTGTAGCAGATTTTGGACTAAGCATGTGAAATTACCAATAGAACAAATATAAATATCTATGCATTGCTCGGTAGTATCTCTTTTGTGACCATCCAAGCGAATACATGATTTTCTGGCTAGCCCTAGAGACAGAATTACCAAAATGAGATGTATAAAATTGGTGGCACAAGTATCTTCCACAGGTACGACTGAAATTGACCACCAGATTGCAGGGAGCAACATGCTACATTAAGATGTCCTGTTGTTACAATGCATAAAATATGTTTGTGCTAATTGCTATTTCTAGCTGTATAAAATTGTGGCATGGTAAATTTAGTGGACAGAAAACTACGATCCACTGCTACTGGGCCTTTGGTGACACCAATGTACTGTCCATCTAAAAAAAAGTTGATCTGATATACAAGTTTACCGCTCGGGGTGCCACAGTTAACAAGCACAGTTCAATTTTCATTTGCATGTTTCCAGTGCCATGAAAATCTCAACTACATCGTCATCACTTACTTTCAAGATGATATCCCTCTCAAGGTGGAAAATAATCACTTAACTATTGGGGTCAGCCATACTATTTTCCAACTTTTGATGAAGAAGATGCAATCTTCTCTACATTTGCTAATAATCATGAAACAGGGACTTCTGGAATTATCTTTCTTCACAGCTGAACAAATCTACATAAGAAATGGAAACAATTTTTAAATCAGCCCAGGGGAGGCGCATCGGCGGCTTCTGTGCTGGCCGCCGCAGCTGCCCACTGTGCGTGGTGACCGGTGAGTGAGACTGTGAGAGGCCAGAGGGTTTGGGGGTCGTCTCCTCAGGAGCACATGACCGACTAAGAGTTAGAGACGCCTAGTGTGGCTAGAATTAGGATGATTGAATCTTGTGTCGGTAGTTTAACTGTGGGCTTTCACATTTCTGGACCTTTGGCAGTAGAAATGCTGCTATATAGTATCAATACTATATGATAACAGATCTGCATATTTTCTTAGGTGGTGCCATGGCATCCCCACTGGATCTGCCCATCTATATGTATAATGGGAAGAAATTCTGGCGATATTTGTTTCCTTGGTAGATTAATATTATTTCTCAGCTGTGGTGTAAAAGCACAAAATATCCCTCGGGACTCCATCAGTTAGGATGTTCAGTTTGCAAATCTCTGCTCCTTTTATGTTACAACATTTTAACGACTTATCATCAAGTTATTGCTACATTTCACAGGTCAAACCTGAAGAAATCACTGCAGTAATGAATGACTTCAATGAACCAGGCTCTTTGGCACCAACTGGATTATACCTTGCTGGTACAAAATACATGGTTATCCAAGGTGAACCTGGAGCTGTCATTCGGGGCAAAAAGGTTAGGAGCTGGCATCCCATTCTATAATTGTTATGATGTATTCAGTTGAAATTCACAATGTCTGTTTAGGCAAAGGGATTACCACTTGTCTCCATTAATGAAATTATATTGTTACAACGTTTCTATGCAAGTAGCATAACTGAACAATCAACACCGGAACAGAGATCGTAATCGTGTCTTAGATACATGTGAATTAGAAATTAGAAGGTTCATTACTCGTTGTTTTTGGGTCTCTTGGGGAAAGGAATTACTAGTTTGATGAGTTAGCTTCTGCAGTTGTATGGCCACATCACCGATATGAGTCCTGCAGGTTGTGAGTTGACACTTAGGAAAGACCGTGTTTTTGTCAGACAACTTAGTCTTCACATCTCTCATATTTCTCAAGGGCCAAACACAGGCAACAACTCTCAACGATCAAAGCTTCTTCGTGTACCATATAAAATGTTGAGTAAGCCACCCAGGAGCTGGCCAATCAAGGGAAATCTGATTTCCCTGTCGAAAAGGTTACTCAAAATGCATCTTATCTGCATTGTAAAGGAAAGACAGCTGCATGATGGTTTTCAATTAATGACTGAGTAACAACATCATTCGCCCTCTCAATTGAAAGACAATACAATTTGTGAATTAAACAATTATTTACACAATACTGCAACTGCTGTGTAGAGGGTTGTGAAATAGAAGTTGAAATAAGTAAAACTCACCATTGATTATGTTTTTGCGACAATTAAAACATCTCTGATATCCAGTGAGAACTCTGCTAGTGAAGAAATGTTTGAGTCTAGCATATACTCTTGCAACTTGACAAACTTCGGCTGGCATCTTGTTGCTTACTTCTATTAATTTGATGACTCGTCCTGTGTGCTTACAAGTTACGGCCAAGGTTTTCATACTACCACCGACTAACATAGCACTTGTACTGGACAGTGTGGCAGATAGTATGAATGCCTTCACCAGTACACCAGGCACACAGTCTGGATTGTACAAATAAAATGTATCATCGTGAACCTTTGCACCGAAGGTTGGAAATTGTGTTTAGATAGCAAAAATCTTCATTTCAGTTTAAATTGGTCACAGACAACTTATGTATGCATTGATCAATCTCAAAATCATGTAGTGACGGTTAATATTCAGTTTATATGATCAAACCATAATTTTACTGCAAGTAAATTGAACACACTTTCATTTTCCGTGACACTAAAAGAGTTTGGTCGTATTTCCGAATAACAAAGTTGTCATGCTTTCTCTGCAGGGAGCCGGAGGGGTTACTATCAAGAAGACGAGTCTATCCGTCATCATTGGAATCTATGAGGAACCAATGACACCTGGACAATGCAACATGGTCGTGGAGAGGCTTGGTGATTACCTTGTTGAGCAGGGCTTCTGAACTCTGAATCCTAATTTGAGCCAACCGGGCTTATGTCTACTGAAGTCTGAAACTTACTAGTACCATATACCCCATGAATAATTAGCACAAATCCGGATACCTGTCTGTCGAACAAGTGGTGGTTCCTCCTCACTATGTTGAAATCGCCTCCTACATGTCATGGGCCTTACTATATGCGATCTTTAAACACCGGGTGTGATTTTTTGCGAGTACCTCGTCTCCCTACTCTTACTGATAGTACCTTGCAATGCACGACAGAAAACGCCACATTGATCGTTCTATCAAACATTTTTCAGATTTCACAGGAAAATTCCAGCTCCTTATAAGAGAGAGACAAATTTCAGAAGAAGTCTGGAAACCCGAACATGGCATGACCATATTTACAGAGAACCTTTCATATTCATCGCAGCAACATCTATAAGAATGTCTGCGCAGGCCGTCCAATCATGAAAGAAACGTTGCTTTCAGTTGCTCCTGCAGCGTCTCTGCACGGCCATCCCTCTTAAATCCAGCAGCGTAAACGGATCGCGTCCTCTCTGGGGCGGAGTCACATGAATCACCCCGCCCTTCTGAAATTCTGAATGAATACTGGTAACCAACCCCACTGAAGAGGCCATTCCTCTATTATGTGAGGCTGCAGCAGTGTGGTATGTTTCTGATTCAAACTGGGCGTGAGATTATGTGCCGTGAGAGGGAGAGGGACCGAACCTCTGCTTTGGAATCGGTTCCCATTTCCGGACGGAGAGAAGGGACCGAGGCGGAAGACACAGACTGTCGTTCAGGGAACCGGTTGTGGTGGATTCTTTCACCAACAGTGAGCAAATTCCCTCCCTTGCTCCTTTTGTTGCCAGCAGCAGGTTTTCCATCTTCGAGGAAATCCTGGCCTCGGAATATACCACATGAGGATTACCATCCAACTACTACTTTCTATTCTGAAATGTGGACGGCCAGCTAGTAGAACGAACTGTCAGAATTGCAGACAACTCATACATATCCTTGTGTGTAGTATGGGTGAATTGTTTCGGGAGAATGGACTCCTTGAGCGATGAGCCGCAGACGGGGCAGCGAGGTACCACTGCTGGCGATTTGAAATATTCCCGCGAGATGTTCCTGCTGGCAACTGTGGCTGAGGTGGTCCTAACTAGCAAGCCAAAGTTCAGAGCGAGTGATTGTTGAGGGGGCAGTCGCTGAGGAGATTTTAATTGCGAGTTAGTGTGACTTGGCCAGAGCGATTGTAGCAGGGGGCAAGCAGGCGCAGGCTGCATGGGATTGAATGCCTCAGGTGTCCCCCCCACCTCTGAGAATTTTCTTGGGTTCTGTAGCACTTCGATCGGTTACTGGTAGCTGATTTCGGCAGTGCTCCCATCTTGTATGCTAGTTCACGGCAAGCAAAATTGCTACCAACGTGTCCTGCTCAACCTGGCCGTGCCATCACTCGACTCACGCACAAGGCAGAAGCAGTACAGCGTGAGCATTGAGATATCATATGGGTTGTCAAGGTTCTCCATCCACGGTTGGGTTCATCTGAGCCAAAGGAGGCCGACAGGCGAAGCTATAGCTCTGCATCGCCTGCATGCATGCCACGGGTTCAGGCTTCAGGGCCGCCGAGGCACCCACGGATACGGCCGGCGCGCCATAACGCCCGCCGGGGCAGAGCTGCGCGTAGGGCCTCAGCTTGTGCGTACTATGCACTGTGCTCGCGTAGAAGTACTAGTAGTACTGAACCGTGGCGGGGGACACGCGCGCTGCGGCGCGACGACGGCGCAGGTTATCCATCCATCCACGCATCGGAAATGAATTCTCGTCAGGGTACGTATGCTCCACATACGGCGCTCTCGCTCCATCAGAGCGCGGGGAGGAACACGCTGCCGCGAGAGCAGTGGCGAGGCAGCGCCGCGCGCGCACTCCCATGCGCTACGCACGGCCGGCCCCGGTGGCGATCTGGATCCTAACATGCGCTGTTCGTTGGGTAGATAACATTCAGGATCGCAGCTGTTGCAGGTAACAGCAGCTGCTCCCTTGGTAGATGATCTGGAATTTTAACTGGCCGGTGTCTTAGGCAGAGTTTTGGTGTCACGTGTCCCAAGTTATTAGTTATCTCAGTTTGCAAGTGAATTGGTTAAGACTTAAGAGATTTTAAAAACTACAGTACGTACAGATGATGCTACGAAAACAGCGCGCGGTTTGCTGATCCAATGTTGCAACTCTGAAGTCTCTGATGGTGATCATGAATGTAACCACGACCTAGACTTACGCATCATCTCGATCCTGCCGGCTGTTTCAACGCCAACTCAGATTTTTCTACATATCTCCAAGAAGTCTATCCATGATAGCTGAAATTAATGGTGCCTTCTCCGTTTGTAGCAGCATCTTTCCCAACGGTACGAAAGGAGAGGTGGACTACTGAACAAATCTCTCTGACTAAAGAGAATCCCGAGGAGGGAATCAGTACCTGCTGATCGATTAGTTTAGGAATGCCCAACTGAACAACCTACACTATATCTGCAATGCAATGTATCCCGTCGTTTGTGCTGTATCATATTTGGCCAAGCAAATTGTACTTGGTTCATACGAATTTTTAGATAAATCCGTGACATCTAATTTTGAACACATGTAGTACACCACATCAAGGAAATGAGGTGCAATGTCTATGAAACAGAGTGGGACGACGGTATAATGACGGTGAGTGGAAATACTAGTACTTCAGTACACTTTTTTGTAAACAAGGCCAAAAAAATTGCTATATCCATTACGTTAAGTAGAAGTGTTTTAAAGGTCTTACGAACCAAGTTTTGATCACAGACCTGAAAACATAGATCTTTGATCGGGCGATGATGGTGTTTGTGCACTGTTTTCTTCTTGAAGCCATCGTTTTTCGAGAAGACAGACTTTTGGTGCTGTCTTGGTGGTGATAGTACTGTTGTTTTAATGAATGAGGAACTGTAGCGGAACTTTTCTTTTTTGTAATTCTTTTTTTTTTGGGCTATGTGCATCCGTATGGCCGCTAGGCCAATGCGTTGTTGCAGAGGCTGGGTGTAATTAGTATCCTCTGATATTAATATATGCTTCTTTTCACACCAAAAAAAACCAATATGTATACTAAAGGTGAGTTTTAATTTTTTTACTAAGGCTGGAGCAAACCAAATTACGGGTATTGCACATAAGGTTATTAGACCCACCCAGACATCATTTATGCCAGGGAGACATAATCTTGAGGGGCTGGTGGTGCCCCATGAGACCATACATGTACTTCATAGGAAGAAAATGGATCGATGTCTTATTTAAAATCGTCTTTGAGAAGGCGTATGATAAGGTGAAATGTTCCTTTTTACAGAAGACATTGCGTATGAAACGAAAAACTCCGGAAACGAACACGAAATTGGAAATCAACGAAAACGAATATGGAACGGATACGGGACGGATACGATACGGAAACGGACATTTATCGTAATATGATAGTGGTGTAATATCCTGGTCTATATACCAAAAGGAACATATCATAGACAAAGAATAGCTCACAACTTCGATAAACGACAACTGAACATAAAGTAACATACATAATTCAACACTTTGGACAAGAACATAAGTTCACATAAATAGTTTCACATAAACGCTAAGACATTCACTTAATTAGTATGTAGGCTAGGTCGGTTGCATGTATTATGTTGACCCTGCATATATTTTATGGCCCAACAAGAGCGAGGAAAATCACTGACACAAAATACTATTTCGTACATGGGTCTATCTAGTTATGTTTTTGGAAAGTTTTCGTATTTGTTTATCCGTAATTTCCTTACCGTTTCTGTTTCCGCCGAAAATGGCTCACTCGTTTCCTTTTCCGTTTCCGTTTGTAATATTTCGTTTTCGTTCCTTTTCCGTAAAATGCCATTTCCGTTTCCTTTTTACCTCTCGGTTTCCATTTTCTCTGGAAACGAACGAAAAGTTTCCTTACCGTTTTCAACCCTAGTGTGAGCATAAAAGTCAATGGTGACATTGGTCATTATTTTCAAAGAAGGAAAGGTCATAGGCAGGGGCTCCTTTGTCTGTGATACTTTTCAATATTGTAGCTGATATTGAATTCAGTCAAATGTGCCATTGAATATTAAATTTAGAAGAGAATTAACTCGTAATAAGTGGACACTTTGGTTACATTTATGCTAACAACTAATGATGGTACATCTTTCGCAAGGGTCCGATAGATGTGTTTGGAATCTTACTTCTTCGGGATCTTCACAGTTAAATCTATGTACGTGGATCTTATGAATGATCATACGCATTTTCTTCGTAAACACTTATGGAAGTTAAAAATCTCTCTAAAAATTAAGATTTTTATGTGGTTCCTTCATAATAAGGTTCTATTGACAAAAGATAATCTTGCAAAACGGAATTGGGTTGGGTGTTCTAAGTGTTACTTTTGTGGCTCACATGAGTCCATTGAGCATGTGTTCATATCTTGTCCTTTTGCACGTCTTATATGGCATACTCTTAATATTGTGTATGATCTTCTATGTTTTGCAGTTGGTTGGACATGGTAGATGCCAAAACAAAAGCAAGGATACATATTGGGGTTTCTGCTTTATGTTGATCCATATGGAGGTGTCGGAATGATATTAATTTTAACATAAAAAAGAATTCCAATTTTATGCAGGTTATATATATGATGGCATATTGGATGCAACTTTGGACGTACCTGTTACTGTTACCTGTGGAGCAGCGAGATGCCATGGCAGCTAGATGCACACAGTTGCGAACTGGCTCGCAACACATTTGTCAATTACAAGATATTTAGTTTTGTGCTTTTTATATTCTGTTGGTTGATTTTTTGGCAACTTTAGCTACTGTCTGAGTCGAGATAACGGATTAATTTTTTTAATAAAAATATTGCATTGATGCAAAGGCCAGGTGATATCCCCCGTTCGAAAAGAAAAGGTTAGCTTGTAAATAAACAAGGTGGCCTTCCTGCATTACACACAGATCAATAGTAGACGAAATCTGCTCAAATAAACTTAGTTAAATAACCTAGCGCAGCACATGTATCGAGAAGGATCACACGCCAACTTCAAAATTTCAAAATGATAGACAGTCATGTCCTCGTACTTAAACTAATGGTACGCGCACTAGACCCCAAAAGCATTCAAACTTTCTGCAAAACGGTTGTTTAATTAGTGCAGGCTGTAGCTGTAGTGCTTAGGACACAGGTAAGCTGAGCAGTGACTAATGACAAACGGCTACAGAAGCTACGCGCAAAGAAGTCTCGTGAAGCGCGGAAAATTAGATTAGTAGCAGTAGGAAGAGTCATTAGCGTGAGGGCATATGGAGATCAGGAGGTAATAAGAAGGGCACATGCCTGGAGATTTTCAAATGGAAGAGGGTGTGTACGGTATCAGCTGCGGTACTAGGTAGTTTTCACTGATTCAGTAAAATGCACGCACGCGCAAATGATTGGCAACTGATTCATGAAATTAACGTGGTATAGCATGAGTGCACTGCAGTAATTAAGTGGAAAACTGAGATGTCCTGCTTATTGCTACTCCCTCCAATCCAAACTAATGAACTCAGATTTATCTTAGGTTCAGATACATTTCTCATTGTTGAAGAACAAATTTGCTGTTTGAAGTACTAGTACTAGTCTTGCTCCTCTCCGTGGATAAGCAAAATAGAAAAAACCGCTGGTGTAAAATGCAACAGGTGAAACCAGAACAGCGACATTGCTGGGCTCGATGCAGAATCCAACTCTGAGAACATTTGTCCATGTGTTCCCTGTTTGAAAAACTACGTGATCTGTACGCAACTAACTGTTCTCAGATGCCGGGTTAGGTAGGGTTAATTTGCCCCTTTGCGGCCCGGAAAAGGTAAAATAAGAGCAAATACGACGAAACCATGTACTACAACACACGAGAAAGTAAGGTACTCGCACAACATACGACGAAATCAGGCAACGAATAAGCAGTCAAAAGTCCAAACAACGGCGGAAATTAATCAGCATGTAGTGCGAGGGCTGACCTATAGACTAGTCACGGTGGTTAAAACGGGTAGTATCATGCCTGCAAAAAGTGGCATGTTAATGCAATTAACGATTAGAGATATAACACTCATGCTGTCTGAAAACTAAAAAATAGGCATAGTAGATACTGTATCATAACACTAAAAAAAACAAGGCCTTAGTTCATTTAAAAAAAAACTAAAAAGGTATAAAAGGTACCCTCGTGCTAACCCACTTAACTTTCTATTGAGCAGCAACCTGGAACGGAAAGGTTCCTGCATGCGTTCTGTTGGGTTGTGGCATGCAGCATCCACGGCCGGTGGTCTAGCGTGCATTGCATGTGACATCAAAACGCCAGGTGTGGATAGTATTTCGTACACTAGTAGTCCTTTTTATGCATGTGAGCGTATGGTACTAATTGGAGTATATATTTTGAAATTTGAAGCGAGATGAGATCCACTCCACCGAGCTAGCTAGATGGCGGTATCGATCTCCACTCTCCGAGAAGATAGACAGGCAGCCGTGGTTGGTCGTGGAAGGAAGAATCCGGTGGATAGGACCGTTAGCTAGATGCGAGTGTACGGGTGGGCGAGGGACAAGCGGCATCCGCAGATCAGATAGTGTCCGTTGTTTAATGATGATGATGCCGATGGGATTGGAGGAACGGACAGAATATGCCCATCCATCTCAGGCGCAGAGCGTACGTACGTATCGGTCGTTTGAAATGGAATACGTGCCGTACGAATACTACGTAGTACGTCTGTTTCGGTACACATCGATCCTTCTGCAGAACTGCGCAGGTCCAGGCCACTGGGCGAGGCGGGCGGTGAGGCAAAACGGGATAATGTGGATCGTGGAGAAGCGTGCGCGCGCGTAGTACGTAGTATGCAGGCCGCCGGTCAAGTCGCGATTCGATCACAGGTCGCATTTGTTGGGTTTGAATGTATCGAGGCCCGCCTGCGCATGTGACGTGAGGAGGACCTGCCAAGGCTCACCGGCTGTGTGTCTGCTTCTCTGTTCTCTCTACCGCTGCATGTGCATGCATGCACCGCCGGGCTCGCCGGGGAATAAGATGGATTCATCGCTCGATCGACGCGACGCGACGCATGCATGGCCCCGGCCCGTCGTCGGATGCGGCGGCAGCGGGTGGCAGGCACACGGACGGACGGACGGACGGACGAAGACTGCAGGGCCGCGTCGCTTCGGCATCTATCTATCCGGCGCGCATATGACCGGCGCCCGGCGCGGCACGTTGCACGTACGTACGGCGCGGCGGGTAGACCGGCGGCTCTTGTTTTCGCGTGTCTTCTCTTTCTCATGGTCCGGGTTCCCATGCGAGCGTGCAGCGTGTGTTTTGTATGCGTTCCTACTGTTCCTCCTCCTTGGCAAGTAGCGACTGGCCGAGCCAGCCCTCGGTTCGGGCGCGCGCGTCTGCTGGGTGGTGTTGGTGTGGCTCGAGAGCCGAGCCGGCCCGGCCCGGCCCGGCCGGCCTTGTCTACGTACATTACGTTTCACGCACTATATTTACGCATGTTGCACATGATAGATACTTCTTGTTCGGAATTTATAGGGATAGAAACGTTCGGATTCATGTCCCTCGGAACGAAAGGTCTGCTAAGTTGCTAGGAATCTTTTTCTACTAGCAATTTTGGCTTTTTTTGTTTTTAATTTTTTGCTTGCACACCGTGCAGAAGGGAGGCTTTCGCTCCGTCATGCCAGATTCCAAACGTTCGCGCAATAGTGGAGTCCTTGTTCGAATCTTTGGTTTGATTCTAGTATCCAATAACAACATAAAACTTCCCCCGCAAATAAAACAACATAAAACGCCAAGAGTTTATGCCCCACCATATCTATCTTGGAGGAGTTATCGTCCCGCTATCATTTATGGAAAATCATCTAGATATATTTTAACCAACCGGTACGAGAGACCCCGCAGGGAGAACATGCAACCAAAAGAATCGATCTAGGTTTCCATTCCCTCGTCGGCGATACCATCGGTCCACCTCGCCTCCGGTGGTCTTGAGCCTGGAGGTGCGACGAATCGCGGGCTCTGCCGGCGGCCAGAGGGTTCTTTTTCTTCTTGTTTAGGTATTTGCAATGTCTTCTTCGGGATGGTGAGGCGGCGGGCTATATTCTGAAGTCAAAATAAGGTCCTTCCCGCCTATCCCCGTTCCATCGAGACATCTAGCGCCAACAGAGGACATGTGGAGTTGTCTTACCGGCAAACCTTCTGGGATACGTTTGGTGTTCGTGTCAGTTGGGGACGTGGGTATAGCCCTTTGGATACCCACTGTTAGTATATCAGGTCCAACCCAACTAGATGCCACATGATGATTGGCTAAGGACAATGAAGCCCAAGACAAGCTGGCAACTGTGAGTCTTGGAGGCTCAGAGCCCTGGTGCTTGGAGCAAGAACTAGCCCAAGTTTAGGAAATTCTAGGGTTTACCTTAGGCTGTAACCGACTCGGTCACGGTACCTGAGACCTAGCCTCCTATATAAAGGCTAGGAGGGGCACCGAGGAGGCTCTCTCGAACTCATACGCAATCTTACCTAGGCAAGATCCAATATGTGTCACCATAGCCATCACAACGACCTTGTAGTCTTCTCTAATAATCAAGAACAGACAAGCAGGAGTAGGATTTTTCCTCCAGGAGCCTAAACAAGGGTACCCTCTTGTTTGTTAGCCGATGAATCCAGAAGCGTGCCCTTCATCCCTAAAACCCAAGTCCAGTATCCATGGGCATTGTCGTGGAGACCCCATGTTAGTGATGGAGATATGCCCTAGAGGCAAATAATAAATAGGTTTATTATCATATCTCGATTAGTTCATAATAGTTTATACCATGCTATAGCTATATCATGTGGAAACATTGATGCAAATGAGGTATACAAGCAAACCACAATCCCTAGTAGCCTCTATACAACTAGTCTGTTGGGCAACCGATGATCAAGGTTTCCTGATCATGGTGCATTTATGCCAGTTAACAAATGGAGTCACATCATTAGTAAATGATGTGATGGACATTACCCACATAAGTATTACAACATGATCAAGTCACATGGTTTGAACGTTCTAATAATTAGAACTAAGTGACCTTCTCCTTAAACCATGCGATCATATTTAATCACTATCACATGTGGCTTCTTTGACTATATCAACCGTCACACCGTAACAGGGTGATCATAAAGGTGCATGTTGGGTATTCTAGAGGGACGCGTTGAGGTGTATGCATCAAGATCGGGAATTGTTCACCTGCGTGATGGGAAGATACACTGGTCCCACTCGGTAAGATTGTATCCAATAGGTTGCAACCATTGACTAGGTCATGGGTGAAAGGACACTGATGTCACCTAGAGGGGGTGAATAGGCGATTTAAAACTTTTACGAGAGGGTCTTAACAAAGGCGGAATAAAACTAGCGTTTACCTTGTGAATCACAAAACCTATGTATACTAGGGTTCACCTATATGCACTAACAACTTATGCTAAGCAAAACAAGCAACTATGCATCTTACTTTGCTTAGTTGTATTAGATACGCGATGGTATCAATGTTAAGATGATCCCTAATTAATGCCAACCATAGTGTTCCCCCTATAGTATGCACCACCAAGAAAGTCCATCGTTATGAAGCAGAGCATGACGATCGGGTACTAGACATATCGATGTTCACATATGGTGGGTGCAAGCCATGTATGCACTGTGAATACACTTTGGTTGAATTGGCAAGTCTAGCATATACAAACATGGCCTTGGAACACGAGAAGATTGAAAGCTCGAGCATGAGTCACATGAATAATGTGATCGACATGTTTTGTCCACCCTGGAAGCTATATCAAAGGCCGTGACAATCGAAGATGATATAGTGTAAAGGGGTCATGTAATCACTAAAACAACTTAGGGATGTTAGTTTTAGTGGGAGCTCGTGTAATAATAATTTAATTATAAAACTTGAACTCATATTATGAACTTAGTCTTGTCTTTTCCAAATGTTCTTGTAGATCATGCCAAATAAAATTCTACTGTTCAACCCCGGGTCCTTGTTCCGTGATGAGTTGCTTAAAATAGATGGGTGAAACTTCATAGACTGGTATCAACTCTTAAAAATGTCCTTATTACAAATGATGCACTCTACAATATACAAGAACCACTTGGAGATGCTCCCGATATTGGTGCAAGGCATGAGTATTATGTTGAGTTCCACAATTTTTATGGTATGTACATATGTGCCAGTAGCACTATTCAGTTTGTCCTGGCGCCTGAATTGCGTGCACAGTTTATGCACACTCAATCGTATGAGATAATCGTTGAGCTCAGAGTCATGTTCATAGAACAAGTCAGACTTTTGAAGTTTGAGTTGTTTGACAAGTTCCTTTCACAAAAGATGGAAGAAAACACATTCTTGGATACTCACTTAGAGATCATGCATGAATTACACACCTGCCTCATGTATGATGTGGACTACTGGATGGATGATCACTTTGCGGTGGAAGTTACTTTGTATTCGTTTCCTCCCAGCTTCAAAGAGATTGTCAAAGGCTACGTCATAGGAGATGAATTATTCACCTTTCATGAGTTATTTATGCAGTTGAGAACCGTGGAGGTAGATCCCATGACTGGGGAGATCATTGACGGAGCAGGTATATGTGATATATAGTTTATAAATATGTTTATCACAAAACAATTGTTGCAGTTCTATCAAGTATACTGATGCTTATTCTTGTTTTATAAAAACATGGCCTTTTGGTTGAGCATTGCGTGAGGACAAGGAGACCTAGCGTGTTAATGGCATACAAGATGTTGATGGCCGACAATACTTCTCCTTCTACATTTATCATTGGACTTGTTAGAATTTGAGCATTTTTTGTAATCGATTTAAGTGTGTGAACTTATTAGTGTGTCTTGCACCTCGCAAGACGGTTATTCATAATGAGTTAGTGACAAATCAGTTGTTTAATTATTATGAATGATTTCTATTATGGTCACATTTTCGATTATGAGTATGTTGTTCTCACTATCATCCTTGTGATAATAGCTCATGCATTTGTATATGTTGAAAGCTAAAAGAATACCCAAACATGATAATGAATAACACTATCGTTTAAGTCATGATAGTGTTGCATGCATTCATGCTCAATGTAGCATGAAGTCATTTGGGTACTAGATCATTTTGACACATGCAATACATGCCTCTTTGGGGAAATATGACTAAAACAAATATGTTCTGTTAAAACATACTATATATTAAATTTTTTGAATACTGTATAATATTGATGTATTATTAATTAATATAGTAGATATCGCTATCATTAAACGCAGATGCGGATTTAAGTGAATAAAAGGTATTTTCTAAATGAAGCATGAGCCTGAAACCATTTGATATGTTTAGATGCTTCCAGAAGGATATGAAATTAACAAGAAAATATAAGTCTATATGATTCGATCAAAATGACTAATATTTGAGTTAAGATTTTAGTACATAAAAGACCTGTGAAAGCTATTTCACGAATTATGATGACTAAACTATATCAAATCGTATTGATCTGGTCTAAGCATCTTAATCATAATGTATTAGATACATATGGTCTGAAACAATCTCATTGGTTTATTAGAAAGTTAGAACTGTAAGTCATAAAGTTAGCAAACACTTATGAACATAGGGGATCATCCAGATTCATGAAAACAACACCATAAGAGTTATAGAACGTTCAAGTTTCTAGAGACGTTTATAAAGTCATTACGAATAAATCTTTGTAAAAATATTCATAGGCAACTATGTATGAACTTTCCACGACTGAAAGGCAAACTTGTTGCTGACCAGTACATTATTGTCAAGAAAAGTTTCTCGATAAACATGTTAGTGGAAAATAATAAAAGGTCAAAATCAAGATATTCGATCTTACCCGAACGAAACTCTACAGGATGAGGTGAAACTAATGATAATAACCATAATGTTTCGATTAAGCAAATTACTAAAGGAAGAAGGATTCAATAATGCTTCTTCCACATCGTGGAAATACGTTATTGACACACTTGTCATGTTAAATGAACATTACATACCTACGAACTATGAATAAGCGTTGATGGAACTAGAAAGTACGAGAAATGACCGAGAGTCATTGAATCCTATGAGGCTACACTTAAGATTGCAAAAGCGATACGTTGCTTTATCTAGCTTGTTAAGTAAGGAAACTACTTAATCTTCCCTAAATAACTTTGAAGTTATAAGGAGGAAATGGAGAAAAGGACATATATCTCAATTTGTCACAAGATTGTCTTGACAAATTCAAATGATTAACTACAATGTGTAGCAAAGCTTTAGTTCGTTGGATTTATATTTAGCAATTGAATGCTGATGTATTTTATAGTGTAAAATTCTCGATTTGATAATAGATCATAGGATGTTTGGAATTACCAAAAGATCGAGAAGACCTACACTTGTGAAGTATTTAAGTGGGGGTTAAATAGTTCTTAGTCAAATGTGTGAATGACATATATGAGTGGGATCTATGAGGATATCATGAATGTTTCATATATGATAGCATATTTGAGTGGCATCATAACATCATTCTAATATATGTGCATGACACATAGTGAATGATGTAAATGGTATTAGTAATATTTAAGTAAATATTCTTTGAATAAGGTTGAACAAAATATTAAACATCAAAATCTATAGAGATCGATAGGTGTGTTTAATTAAACCATTAAAGTCAAAATGTTTCGCTAAGATTCTGAAGAGAGTTTAGAATGTCCTGGATTCTGAAGTAATACAGAATGGAACAAGACAAGAAGTATGTTCTTACTTGTAAAACTAGGAGAAACATTGGGTATTGTCAACTATGGTTAAAGAGGAAGAAAGGGATGATCTTCATCCCATATGACTGTATCATATGTCTTTTCCACATGTAACCATGTTGCATACTTGGCTAAAATGTGACCCACTTTCTTGAATGATAGAACAAGCTCTGAGATGATTCATGAATCACTGAAATAGGATAGATCACACCATTGGACCTTAGTTGAATTAGAAAGGATCTGCATGGATAAAGAAGTAGGTAATTACTTCAGAAAATAACAAGCATGACAAGTTGGGCTAATGAAGTTACACTTCAACTAAGTGTGTTTCTAGTGTGTATATGACAACTTTGAAAATCTCGTGACTGATCGACCGTCTTGTTAAACACTAAGAAACAAAGTCTCACTCTATCGCCAAACGATTACAACACGTTATGTGATAATGTTATAAATGTCAGAAGACATTAATGATTTGCAAAAGACATGTGATCTGGTAACACGGATCAAAGGCAGGACGTTTCCCATAGGCAAGCATCATCATAAACACATTTGTTCATGGTCGAGTAAACAAATGCAACTAGATCATTTGTACTCTAGTACAAGTAGGAGACTAAAGGAGATACGCCCTAGAGACAAATAATAGATATGTTTATTATCATATCTTGATTAGTTCATAATATTTTTATACCGTGCTATAACTATATCAATTAGAAACATCCATACAAGTGTGGTATACAAAAAACTATAGTCCCTAGTAGCCTCTATAGAACTAGTTCGTTGGGCAACCGATGATCACGGTTTCCTGATCATGGTGCATTTATGTCAGTTGACAATGGAGTCACGTCATTAGCAAATGATTTGATGGACATTATCCACATAAGTATTATAACATGATCAAGTCACATGGTTTAAACATTGTAATAATTAGAAACTAAGTGACCTTCTCTTTAGACCATGCGATCATATTTAATCACTATCACCCGCTGCTGCTTTGACTGTGTCAACCGTCACACCGTAATAGGGTGACCATAAAGGTGCATGTTGGGTATGTCAGAGGGACACGTTGAGCCATATGCATCATGATCGAGAATTGTTCACCCGCATGACGGGAAGATACATTGGGCCCACTCAGTGAGATTGTATCTAATAGGTTGCAACCATATGACTAGGTCATGGGATACAGTATCATGATAACGAGATAAGAGACTTGTCGATAACAAGATTGATGATCAAGTCTCAGACAAGTCATGTATCAAACAAACAAAAGGAACTAGACTCGGAGTCTATGGTTCAAATGACAAAGCACAGTGGAATGCATGGGGGTCATTATGGGCATCCTGATCCCGCTATTGAGAAATGATTGAGAGTGATCTTGATCATGTCTGTGTCATTCCCGAACCGTAGGGTAACAAACTTAATGGTCTTATGATGCTGTGAGATCGATATGGAAGCATTGGGATCATAGATAGAAAGAGGAGAGAAATCCAGAAGTGTTTCGGGTGAAGTCCAAAGTCATTCGGAGTGATCGAAAAGGAGTTTTTGATCATGCGGAAATGTTTAAATATGTTTTAATATTAATTATTATGATTAATAATAAAATAATATTTAAAGTTAATTTTAATTGGGCAACCTCCGCTAGTGGGCCAAAACCCCGAGGGAAAAGGGTCCAAGAGGAAGGCCACCAGGAGGGCAGTCGCCGCCGCCTGGGCCCCACCAATCGGGCCCCTAGGGAGCTTCCATGTGGGCATGAGGGCGGGCGAGTGGGCCAGCGAGGTGGGGCCCACATGACCGGCTAGCCTCCTTGGCCGGGCGCCTCTCCTCCCCTCATCCTTTAGCCCCACATTGCCAAGTGGAAATGTGGGGGTGCCTCCTTTTCCCCTTATTAAGAGGGGAATAGGAGAGGGAAAATACATAATAAAAATTGGGGATCTTCCTAAGGCAATTTTTCCTTAGGCAATTTCTCCCTCTCTCTCTCTCTCCGATAAATCTCACGAGTGTGGCTCCAAGAAGAACTGCATACGTGGGAGACGACACTGCCCCGACACGTCGCCGCGCTGCTGGATTCCAGTTCCAGAGGGTCTACTTCTGCATCCCGGCTGTATCAAGGAGAAAGGGAGTCATGGTCGGATACTAGACATGTGCGAAACCATAGAGGTGTTGTCATTAGTGGCACCTGAGTTGTCGTGCAAGGACCTAGGGTGACATGCGAGGAGCTTCACGATCTTGAGGTCGGCTACAAGTTCGACTACTTCATCCACATTCCTGCCGAGACGTTAACCGCTTTCGTTCTACAAGGGTATGTCACCGAAACCTTCATCCATGTTACTGGTTAACTCATAGATAGATCCTGGCATTGGTGTTGCGATAGCTAGGAATTTTTTGTTTTCCGCTACGAACCCCTTCAGTTAGTTGGTGTGGTTGGAGGTTTGGCCCTTCCAATCTATGGTTCTCGTCTTTGGCGATGGGTGATGCTCTGGTGCGCTGGTTCTTTGGGGTATTAGCATAACGACTTCCAGGTTTTCGACTAGAACAAGCTCTTCTTCGATAAGCTTTGCTCGACTCTGGTGATGGAGGGGTGAGGACGGAGCCATGCCTCTGGCTCTCTCTATTGTTTGTAGTCTTCCCTATGTGGTCTAAGGACCTATTTATATTTTTATTAGTTTTAGAGATCTGTGTACTATAGTTGATGATTATTAATGGACCGGTGGACTTTTCGTAAAAAAATATCGCCCCGCTATCTCTATGCGGGTTTTGCACTGCTCGCTGTGGTGCTCTGGTGGCAAGAGAAGTTGTAGGCGGGTGTGGAAATCCTAGGGATCTATGATAATAAAACTAAGATATAGAGCTCTGTTGCGTTGGTGGTGGTGCACGTCGTCGGGCGACCGTTCCTGGCCTTCTCCATTAAGCTTTTATGGAGGAAGAAGATGGAGGAGGAGATTGGTTCGGGCTCCTTCAATAAGTGTGACCATCTTTGATCTAGTAATTTTGAAGTTGTTCTCTTCTTTCAGGCCATTCGTGGAGACGAGGGGGAGTTGGGGAACTACTTGGTGCGAGGTGGATCTGGGTGGTGGAAGGTGGTTCAAGTTGTTGTCGATGTGAGTATTCCCACGTTGATAGGCAGATCATCAATCCAAGCCAACGGGAGGCTACTCATGATGCCTTGACGTTATTTCAGTCTCCAAGTGAGGCTCTTCTTTGATGGATCCTCGGCGGCGCTTGTCGTCGCCTCCTTCCCAAGTGTTGTGTTCCCTGGTATTGGAGGCGGTCGATGGCCATCAGGTGATTCCATCCTTCAAGCGCGGTGTAGAAGAGCAAGGGCTTGATCGTGTTTCAACTTTTGCTTCTGGGCTATTATGTGCTATTGTCCAGGACCAAGTTGTAATTTCTTTTTGGGTTGTGGTCCTGTTTGTAATTTATTACCCATGAGGATAATGAATGCAGCTCTCTAGGTCCTTCGGGACCTTGCCCTGTTTTAAAAAAAAGAACTTAAGTTTGCTTACGAGTCTGAATTTATTGAGTGTCACATGGATCCTTGCTGGATCAGTGATCATCAGATCATGGACGGAGTGAGTGGATCCGTGCAGTCATGCGTGCGTACGTGCACGAATGGAGCAGCTAGCAGCTCTTCCGATCAACCGCTGGACCGCTGAGATGTTCGGTTTCACACGATTGGATCGATCACTTTCCTTTGTAAAGCTCGTGCAAGATTTGGCAGAAAGAGGGATCAGTGCTGCATGTATTAGTACCACGGCGTCAGTCGATCAGGGACGCCAAAACGACGCAAGGTCCAAACAGGGGCGTCCGAAAATATTACGGCCGAAAAGTGAAAACGCTCATGCTGACGGGCACGGCCGATGTTTCCCCTGGTCGACGGACCCGAAAGGCTAGGGAGGAGCTATGCTACGAGTGGAGGTCAATTGCACGGCAGCCCTTGCACACTTACAGGGCCGGGGCCCACGCCCCTGTCCCAGAGATCGAGTGCTCGTGTCTCGTATCACCCGTCAAATCAGAACCTAATCATTGCCGAAAAGAAAGCTAGTATGCCTAGCTAGCTATGTGTACGTACGTCGAAAGGAGAGGGAGCGGAGACGAAAGGGGAGGGAGCGGAGAAAGAGGAACTTTCATGCCACCGCTACTCAGATGGAGCCAACCTAAACTCTGCGCTATATATGCAGCAAACAAACCCTAAACACTGCCGCCCCCTGTCTATACACACGCAGATGCCGAGACGACGACGACGCGGCCACTTGCACCGGCAGCGGCACCACCCCTGGGTGCTCACATGCATCGGCTGGCCGGGGCATACATATGACTTCGTTGCAGGAGCCAGGAGATCATGTGCTCACCCCCCAAACCCCATCTTTAAATTATTTCGATGCTGTGCGGACTGCAGCATGAGCTCACAGAGTTGACCTGACAGCTGACCCGGGGCTTCCTTTTCATCGTCGTGAGGTGGGAGCAGGCCATTTTGACCGATCATGTGCAGCATTATAGTGGAACTATAGCCTAGGAGCTCAATGGGAGAAGGTCCGTGCATGCTAATGCAGAGTAGGAGATCCATTGCACTTGCACGCATGTCCTCCTGGTTTAGGGCCTATCTGATTCAGAGAACTCTCGTGGAAATTTTGGAGGATTCATATCTGGAGGATTTTTTCTAGCGGTGATTGTTTGGTTTGTAGCCGTGGCGGACGACAGAAAAAACTTGAGGGTGGGCACACTCGAAAGAAAAAAATTGTACTAGACTTTACAGTATTAGGAAATGGCTTATAGGAGACACTGAATTGGTGGCACACTTGTTGGAATTTGGGTGTGGTACCCATGGCCTAATTTAAATTCTGAAATTTTCAAAGCCCATTCATGTCTAGCAAGAGGTGGTACCAAAGTTTAGTCCCGCCTTACTAGTTTGACAGGAGTTGCACCAATATATATAGTGGAGTGTTCCACTACTTACTAAAGTGAGAGAAAAGGAGTGACATACACGCGCGTCACGGTTTTTCGACGGTTTTGCCGGGGCTAAAGCCCACACCCAAATTCCAACACCTGATTGGTGGATAGATACGGGTGCCAATACACATGTTTTTTTCTTATCAGATCGCAAGAACTTGCTCCGTGCTGATGGGAAACGACTCACGTGCTTCTGTGCATGGTGTTGGTACGGTAAATCTAAAGTTTACTTCGGGGAAGACCGTCCAGCTGAAGAATGTGCATCACGTTTCCTCCATCAATAAGAATCTCGTCAGCGGATCACTTTTATGTCGAGATGGTTTTAAGTTGGTTTTCGAGTCCAATAAAGTTGTAATTTCTAAGTGTGGATAATTTGTTAAAAACGGTTATGAGTGCGGAGGCTTGTTCCGCTTATCTTTGTTCGACTTATCTACTCAAATTATTAATCATGTCCGCAATGAAAGTGAATCCAATATTTGGCATTCACGACTTTGTCATATTAATTCTGAGTACATGACGCGGCTAGCTAATATGAATTTAATTCCGAAATTTACTAATGTCAAGAGTTCCAAGTGTCAAGTGTGTGTGCAAGCTAAGCAACCTCGCAAGTCTCATAAGACTGCTGAGGTACGAGATTTGGCACCACTGGAACTCATACATTCAGATCTTTGTGAAATGAATGGCGAGTTGACAAAAGGTGGAAAGCGATACTTCATGACTTTAATTGATGATTTCACTCGATATTGTTATGTGTACCTCCTGAAATCTAAAGATGAGGCTTTTAATCACTTTAAAATCTATAAAGCTGAATCAGAAAACCAACATGATCGAAAGATTAAGCGGCTTCGGTCTGATCGTGGTGGAGAGTATTTTTCCAATGAATTTGATTCTTTTTATGTGGAGCATGGTATTATCCATGAGAGGACGCCTCCCTAATCACCTCAGTCAAATGGGGTGGCCAAAATAAAGAACCGTACTCTAACTGATTTGGTTAACGCCATGTTAGATATGTCGGGTCTATCCAAGGAATGGTGGGGGGAGGCGATAAAGACTTCGTGTCATGTCCTAAACCATGTTCCCAAAAGGAACAAAACCATTACTCTATTTGAGGAATGGGAAAGGAAAAGTCTGAAACTCTCCTACTTACGGACTTGGGGTTGTTTCGCGAAAATGAATGTGCCAATACCCAAGAAGCGCAAGCTTGGACCAAAAACCGTGGACTGTGTTTTTCTGGGATATGCATTTCATAGCATTGGCTATAGATTTTTGATAGTGAAATCTAAGGTATCCGACATGCATGTTGGTATAATTATGGAGTCAAATGATGCGACTTTCTTTGAAGACATCTTTCCCATGAAAGACTCGTCTAGCTCATCAAATCAGGAGATGTCTAGTTCATCTATTCAAGAATTAATTACAATTCCTGAACCCACCATTTCG
This sequence comes from Avena insularis, assembly GCA_023614405.1. Taxonomy (NCBI): domain Eukaryota; kingdom Viridiplantae; phylum Streptophyta; class Magnoliopsida; order Poales; family Poaceae; genus Avena; species Avena insularis. The sequence continues at coordinate 505,785,830 of CM042688.1, read as the reverse complement.
ATAGAACACTATGATAATCCTGTGGAGGATAACAATGACGCTCCTACTAGGAGTAAGAGACAGAGGACTGCAAAGTCGTTTGGTGATGATTTCATTGTATACCTCATGGATGATACTCCCACTTCTATTTCAGAAGCCTATGCATCTCAAGATGCTGACTCCTAGAAAGAAGTCGTTCGAAGTGAGATGGATTCCATCATAACAAACGGAACTTGGGAAATTACTGATCGTCCTTATGGGTGCAAACCTGTAGGATATAAGTGGGTGTTCAAGAAGAAACTTAGACCTGATGGTACTATTGAGAAGTACAAGGCACGTCTTGTTGCCAAGGGTTATACCCAGAAAGAAGGCGAAGATTTCTTTGATACTTATTCACATGTGGCTAGATTGACCACCATTCGAGTACTACTATCCTTGGCTGCCTCGTATGGTCTTCTCGTTCATCAAATGGACGTCAAGACATCTTTCCTAAATGGAGAGTTAGATGAGGAAATTTATATAGATCAGCCAGATGGATTCGTGGTAGATGGTCAAGAAGGAAAGGTGTGCAAGTTGCTGAAATCTTTCTATGGTCTTAACCAAGCACCCAAGCCGTGGCATGAGAAGTTTGAAAGAACTTTAACTGCTAAAGGCTTTGTTGTTAACGAAGCTGACAAGTGTGTGTACTATCGCCATGGTGGGGGCGAGGGAGTCATCATGTGTCTGTATGTTGATGATATACTGATATTTGGGACCAATCCTGGTGTAATCAAGGAGGTCAAAGATTTTCTCTCTCGTTGCTTTGAGATGAAAGATTTAGGAGTGGCTGATGTGATTTTGATCATCAAGCTGTTGAAAGATGATGATGGTGGGATAACACTGCTTCAGTTTCACTATGTGGAAAAGATCTTGAGTCATTTTGGGTATATGCTGACTCGTGTAATAACGAGCTCGTTGGGTAACCCCAAGAGGAAGGTATGATGAGCACAACAGTAAGTTTCCCTCAGTTATGAAACCAAGGTTATCGAACCAATAGGAGCAAGGAAACACCTCTAAGGTGTTGTTGCCAACTGGGAATCCTCCACAACACAACCACAGAACTTTTCCCCAACTTACAGTGAGGTTGTCAGTCTCACCGGTTTTGCTAAAAACAAAGGATTAAACGTATTGTGTGGAAGAAAGTAAAAGCTTGCAGAAAGTAAACAGAAAGCCGTAAACAGTTGTAGATTGATGGTAAAATAAAGGACCGGGGTCCATAGTTCACTAGTGGTGGCTCTCCTTAAGATAGATGACATGTTGGTTGAACAAATTACAGCGGGGCAATTGACAAACATCGAGAAAGCATACATGCATATACTAATCATCTGGACTCCTTTGAGATTTGATTGGGCATTACAATATTATACATAGACCGTAATCCAACTACATCTATGACTAATAATCCACCTTCAGGTTATCATCCGAACCCCCTCCAGTATTAAGTTGCAAGCACCAGATAATTGCATTACGCATTGCGTGTAAAGTAAACAATATGATTGTTCTATGAACAAAGGATTGCTGTTTTCTCCCTAGTAGCAACAAAACATCTAGTACCTTAGAGATTTCTGTCACTTCCCCAGATTACTAGAGGCATGAACCCACTATCGAGCATAAATACTAACTCTTGGAGTTGCTAGCATCCACTTGGACAAGATAGGTACTAACAACGGAAAGCATGCAAGATCACAAATAACAAAGAAATGATAGAATCAATAATCAATCTAAAATAGCATCTCAATATCCATCGAATCCCCGCAAACACAACATGTAGGATTACAAATAGATGATCTTGATCATGAACGGAGCTCACAAGATCTAAACATGATAGCACAAAGGAGAAGAACCAGCCATCTAGGTACTACATGGACCCGTAGTCCAAGGATGAACTACTCACGCATCACACCGGAGGCTTGCATGGTGATGTAGAAGGCCTCCAGGGTGAATTCTCCCCTCCGGCAGGGTAACGGGAAGAGCTTCAGATCCCTCCCGATCTAGGGATGGAGATGACGGCGGCTATAAACTCTTTCGTGAAATTTTGATCGGGTACTTAGGGTTTCTATATCGGAGGCATCTTATAGGCGAAAGGGGAGGACGAGGGGGTGCCCTAGGCGGCCACACCACCCCCTGGCGCGGGCCAGGCCTAGCCACGCGGCCAGGTGGTGTGGTGGCCTTCTGGCCCCTCTCCGTCTCGTATTCTGCCTCTGTGTGCCCCTCGGTGAAAACTGACTTTGGCTTTTGTCCCGTCCAATTCCGAGAATATTCATTTTCTGACTTTCCTGGAACAAAAAATAGCAGAAAACAGGCAACTGGCACCGTGGCATCTTGTTAATAGGTTAGTCCATGAAAGTGTATAAAAAGTACTCCAAAGTGTGGACAAAACATAAGAAAGTAGATAAAAATCAAGCATGGAACATCAAAAATTATGGATACGTTAGCAACGTATCAACATCCCCAATCTTAACTCCTGCTCGTCCTCGAGTAGGTAAGTGATAAAAAGAAAGAATATTTTTTTAGGTGACATGCACCATCATGAACTTGATCAAAGTATTTGTAAAAAATTAATAGTTGGGATCATAGTACTTCAACATAGCAAGAAAGACAAAGTTCTAACAATAAGACATAGCAACTATGTTGCAACATGAAAAGGCACAAACAAAAGATTCATGAATAACAATGCTTTGCAAGACGTTTGTTTGTTTCACATAAAGAAAACATAGCATAGTGGCATTCAACTTGTCCCTCATAGAGTAGCAAACATAAATGCATAGGACACCTTCAAAGTTTATAAGAGTGACTTGATACAAATAATTTAAGAACAAACAATATAAAATTATGCATCAATTAACAAGTCTTGGGACAACTCACATAGAACTAAGGATGGACACTATGCTCTCAAAATAGGTGCATAAAGATAGAAGGTGGAGACTCAATATAAAAGTAGAAGAAAGGCCCTTCATAGAAGGAAGCAGGGATTCAAGTTTCATAAAGAGCTTCCAAAAATTGTGGTACTTATTAGCTTTCAGCTCTCATTGCCCCTATCATAAGCATCTTGAAGTGATTAAGGTTAAAGTGAACAAACTATGGAGTATATGCTTGACAAAGTATAAGTTGGAAATCTCATGTCCCTTGCATACGAGGGACGCTCCTCATGCTACTCAAGTTTAGTTACCGGTAAGTTCTTGTCATAGTAAGTACATGTGTATCATAGAGAACCGCCAACAGGGTACCCCTTGCCCGATGATACGGAAGAATCCCCATATCAAAATGACAAGGCAAGCAGACAACGAGCATCTCAGCAATCTTCTTATTTACCATGGGAAAATGGTGCTTTTTTCTCTCTTTCCTCTTTTCTCATATCTCTTTTTTTTCTTTTTCTTTTTTTCTCAATATCTGACTCTTTTTTTATAAGAAGAATGCTTCATAGACAGCTCATTATGGTTATGTTGCAGGTTTCCACCATGACAACATGGATTAGACCGGCGGCCCAGGCTTTCTCTAACACATATACATAACTCCATGGACTTACAAGCTCCCCTTTCATTTCACATCGATGACATCCATAGACAAAAGAGCATGATATCAACTAGGTACAAAGTACAAGTGCAATGTTGAAAGCGTTCCCCATGACAACATGGTAAGTGCAAGCATATACAACATAGATGACACAATAGTTCAAGTTTATTAAGGGCAAGAAAAGTAAAGTGTGCCATCAAGTTCGTGAGAGCTTTAATCACTAGTTTTCTCATAACAAGTTTAATTCGGAAGGTAGATAAAAACATGAATATAGTTGGAATAGAAAATGCTAATAGGTAGGTATGGTGGACTCTTTGAAATAACTTGGTTTTAGGAGTTGGATGTATGAGTAGAACTCATACTTGGTTATGGAGGCTAGCAAAAGACTGGGAGCGACCTACTAAGAGAGCAATAATTGCCATAATTATGTAGAGCGACAAAACATCATTAATCAAAGCATAAAGTGATACTACAAGTCAAAAACTAAAGGATCATAAAGGCTATGGTGACTTGGGATAGTCATAACATGGTGTGAGCATGCGCCAAGTCAACCCAAATAAAGCACCAAAGGAGAATACCACAATACTATACTTTAATATGCTAAAACAACACATGATTCTTCCAAGGCCCATTAAGCAATCTCAATTGTTTATAACATGTCATGCTAAAACAAAGATCACTAAGCATAAATCCAAAAAAACATCAAGCATGGCATGACAAAGCATGGGCCACAGTCAAAAACAAGCTCTCTTTACCACTTAAGCATAAACTTTTTCTACTCTTTTCCAATCCAAACCAAACTATTTGAAAACCAATGCATGAAATAGGGGGTCCAACCAATTTATTCAAGCAAACTAAGAAAACCAAGCAAACAAAAACGAAAAAAAAAAACGAAAACGCTCCAAGACCAACACAACTATGCATGAAACGAAAAAAGGAAGTGTTTGGAAGAAACCTGGGGTTTTTATTGATGAAGAAGGGGATGCCTTGGGCATCCCCAAGCTTTGACGCTTGTACCTCTTGAATATTTCTTGGGGTGACACGGGGTGGCACCCCCAAGCTTGAGCTTTAGTCCATTCTTCATCTCATTACATCATTCTTTCCATACACCTGAAATTTTTCCTTCATACAAAACTTCACACAATCTTTGTTAGCAACATTAGTGTACTCAAGATAATAAGTCTTTAGGTTCAGTTTCAACACCAATAAAACTTGCATTAAGACACAAGCTACTATAGCACTTCCCTCAAAAAGCTCAGTTCCCCAAAAGACCTCAAAAAGGAACCAACAAGAAGCAAATACAAATAATGGCAGAAATATGTCAAAACAGACCAGCAGGTAAAAACCAATTATTTCGAAGACCTTCTATTGCTCAAATCAAAAAGTGTTGAACTAACGAAAGTTAGATAACAACCTGGGGCAGAAGCACAAAAATTCATGCCTCAAAACGACGTAAAGAGATTTTACACAAATTTGACGGTGAAGCACAAAAATCTGTTTTGGGACAGCAACTTTCCCAATCATTACTTCTCTCATTAGAGGTTACTCTTCGCACAAAAAGCAAATAAAAAGGATAAGCAACGGTTATTACTGAGGTAATAACTTCCAAGACTCATCTAAAACTTTTGGGTTATCTCCCAATAAGTACTTTTCTTTAACGCCTTTAAGTTAGGCATAAGAAGCAAGAAAAAGAATCAAGTGTTCTCCAATGAAGAAGCATTAAGATTAATACCAGAAATATCTTCAACAAGGCAAGGTATCTCATCTAAATAAGTTTAGAGGATCCTCTCTCAACTCTCTTGGGTTCACTATTTTCATCAAACGGGTTTTCGGGAACAATCCAATCAAGATTCTTTTCTATGGCTTCATGCATTGCTACAAGTTTGAAAGGTATTTGTATCTTAATTTCCTCCCCATTAGGTTCGGTTTTGTTCATCTTTTCTCATGTACCAATAACATTTACACATGAGCCTAGCATATTAAAACATTCAAAGACTTTTCTAGCTTCCTTAGCAACATCATAAAATTCCTTAAGCAAAGTTTCTAGAATATAATCTCTCTTTTCAGGGTCCTCAATTTCCTTAAGTTTAAGAAACATTACTTGCATTAAGGGGTTAAGGTTAACAAACCTAGCTTTCAACATGTGAACTAAAGAAGCTGCAACAATTTCATAGTTTGGAACAAGTACTGCAAGGGATCTATCCTCAATATCCTCATGCTTACTAACATGATTAAAGAATTCTTCAATATTATCTTTTCCAATTATAGAGCCATTACCTATTGAAAGGTCTTTCAGGGTGAATTTAGGGATCAACATGGTGAGCTAAGGAAGAGGTAACAACTATAGAAAGACTTAATTTTTTTGTGTTTTTAATAAAGAAAGAAAACTAGTACAACTAATTTTATGTGTGTTTTTTATAAAGAAACAAGCAAACAAAGCAAAAATAAACTAAGCAAAACAAAAACAACAAAGTAAAGAGATTGGTTATGAGGGACTCCCCTTGTGAAGATGTCCTTGACTCTCCGACAACAGCGCCAGAAAAGTACTTCCTGACTCGTGTAATAACGAGCTCTTTGGGGAACCCCAAAAGCAAGGTATGATGAGCACAGCAGTAAGTTTCCCTCAGTTATGAAACCAAGGTTATCGAACCAGTAGGAGCAAGGAAACACCTCCAAGGTGTTGTTGCCAACTTGGAATCCTGCACAACACAACCACATAACTTTTCCCCCAACTTAGAGTGAGGTTGTCAATCTCACCGGTTTTGCTAAAAACAAAGGATTAAACGTATTGTGTGGAAGAAAGTAAAAGCTGCGAGAAAGTAAAGCAGAATGCAGTTATAGATTGATGGTAAAAGAAAGGATCGGGGTCCATAGTTCACTAGTGTTGGCTCTCCTTAAGATAGATGACATGTTGGATGAACAAATTACAACGGGGCAATTGATAAACATCGAGAAAGCATACATGCATATACTAATCATCTTGACTCCTTTGAGATTTGATTGGGTATTACAACATTATACATAGACCGTAATCCAACTGCATCTATGACTAATAATCCACCTTCATGTTATCATCCGAACCCCCTCCAGTATTAAGTTGCAAGCAACAAATAATTGCATTATGCATTATGTGTAAAGTAAACAATACGATTGTTCTATGAACAAAGGATTGTTATTTTCTCCCTAGTAGCAACAACACATCTAGTACCTTAGAGATTTATGTCACTTCCCCAGATTACTAGAGGCATGAACCCACTATCGAGCATAAATACTAACTCTTGGAGTGGCTAGCATCTACTTGGCCAAGATAGCTACTAACAACGGAAAGCATGCAAATTCACAAATAACAAAGACATGATAGAATCAATAATCAATCTGAAATAGCATCTCAATATCCATCGGATCCTCGCAAACACAACATGTATGATTACAAATAGATGATCTTGATCATGAACGGAGCTCACAAGATCTAAACATGATAGCACAAAGAAGAAGAACCAGCCATCTGGTTACTACATGGACCCGTAGTCGAAGGGTGAACTACTCACGCATCATACCGGAGGCTTGCATGGTGATGTAGAAGACCTCCAGGGTGAATTCTCCCCTCCGGCAGGGTGCCGGGAAGAGCTTCAGATACCTCCCGATATAGGGATGGATATGACGGCGGCTACAGACTCTTTCGTAGAATTTTGATCGGGTACTTAGGGTTTCTATATCGGAGGCATCTTATAGGAGAAAGGGGAGGCTGAGGGGGTGACCTAGGTGGCCACACCACCCCCTGGCGCGGGCCAGGCTTGGCCGCGTGGCCAGGTGGTGTGGCGGCCCTCTGGACCCTCTCCGTCTCGTATTCTGGCTCCATGTCCCCCTCGGTGAAAAACTGACTTTGGCTTTTATCCCGTTCAATTCCGAGAATATTCATTTTCTGACTTTCCTGAAACCAAAAACAATAGAAAATAGACAACTGGCACTGTGGCATCTTGTTAATAGGTTAGTTCAAGAAAGTGTATAAAAAGTACTCCAAAGTGTGGACAAAACATAAGAAAGTAGATAAAAACCAAGCATGGAACATCAAAAATTATGGATACGTTTGCAACATATCAGTATAGCGACTACAAACCTTCTCCCACACCATATGATCCTAGCATGTTGGTTCGAAAGAATCAGAGAGATCCTAAGGATGCTAAAGATCAGCTGAGATATTCTCAGATTATTGGCTCGCTTATTTCATTAGTCAGCGTTACGAGGCCTGACATCTCCTTTGCTGTAAGCAAACTGAGTCGATTTGTGGCAAATCCTAGAGATGTTCATTGGCAGGCCCTTGAAAGGGTTTTGCGTTATTTGAAAGTCACTGCGAGCTATGGGATTCACTATTCTGGGTATCCAAGGGTAATTGAAGGGCAGGCCCGTCTCCACGATTTTGGGGCCTCGGTGCGACTTATAAAATGGGGCCTTAGTTTTTGTTCAAACTCAATAACTAGTAAAATAAAATCATACATTCACTTCATTTATTATATAACTTCATCATCAGCATTAGCATCACTATCTTCATCATCAGGCTGATCATTACCTTCATTATCAGTATTATCATCATTCTGTTCATCATGTTCTATAGTATCCTCAATCTCTTCCGCATTATCACCACGGCCATCATCAACATTAGCATCCGGAGTTTCATTTTCAGAATTTATTCGAGACTTCTCCACGACAAATCTATCTAGAGCACCCTTTTGATACTCGGCTGCTGCTTCCAATCTCTATCTTTTCTTCTTCTTTTCGTAACCCGATTGACGCTTTGTTCGTCTCATGATTGCCCTATTTCACAAATTAACAAATTTACAAATTAATTCAGATGATTCGCAGGCGGCCAGTTCGGAGGCAGCAAGACATAAGGTTTGCCTGATCTTACCGATTTTCCTTGACGTGTGAACTACTGAACCCTCACGGCCTCACGGAGACACGGACAATTCCCCGTTCTGATGATCAATTGATCAGATATGGATTGCTGGCTGGCAGGGCACTCAAGCTGGATGGAACGCTGTTCGATAGCTGGTTGGGCGTTGTTCCTGATGAGCAGCCGAGCAGGCTGTTCAATCGCCGGGCGACGGGCGTTGGCCGATCGTTGGTTCGACGAACAGGCGAGGCGGCGAGCGAATCAGATGGGAACGTTGCAAAAATACACAGCCTGGCCGCTTAGGAGTCTGGGACCTAGCGATCTGGACCAGGAGACGGATCGATCAGGAGAAAATCGGACGAGAACGCGTAGAGCGGAGGCCAATTCTTAACTGAACAGAATTATAGAACAGATCGATCGATAGATAGACGATGGAGTAAGAGATCGTGGACAGCTAGGCCTAGCGGCATGGTACTGGGTTATACAAATTGGGGGCCCAGAAATTTGCGGGCCCTGTTCGATCGATCATGTCGATCCTGTCCATCGACGGGCCTGTTGAAGGGTATAGTGACTCAAACTGGATTTTTGATGCTGATGAGACTAAGGCCACGAGTGGTTATGTGTTTACACTTGGTGGTGGCGCTATTTCTTGGAAGTCTTACAAGCAGACCATCTTAACGAGGTCAACTATGGAAGCAGAACTCACAACATTAGATACAACCACTATTGAAGCAGAGTGGCCCCGTGAACTCTTGATGAACTTACCTGTGGTTGAGAAACCAATACCCGCAATCCTTATGAACTGTGATAATCAAACAATGATAATCAAAGTAAACAGTTCTAAGGATAATATGAAATCATCAAGGCATATGAAGAGGATATTGAAATCTGTCAGGAAAATGAGAGACTCTGGAGTTATTGCATTGGATTATATCCAAACATCTAGAAACTTGGCATATCCTTTCACAAAGGGTTTATCACGAAATGTGATAGATAATGCATCGAGGGCGATGGGTTTGAGACCCACATGTTGAGTTGCCCACAGTGGTAACCCACTTTATGTGATCAGAGATCCCGTGAAGTAGAGTTGGGAGACAAGCTATTGGTAGCTGGGAGGAGAGTGCCCTTACATTATACTACCACTCCGTATAGATGCAATACTCTCCTATTCTGTATGGCAGGTTGATATTTATCTTAATGTGTTCTAAGTGGCTTATCTAAAGCAAAGATGTTGCCCTGCAGAACATCTTCTAAAAAACACACCTATATGAGTCTGACTATAAAATGTCGTAGTCCGTAGGAGTTGGGTTCTCTCTAATAAACTCATAAAAGGCCATGGAGTATGACGCATAAGCTCCAAACTGCGGGGAACCTTCGCGGCAGCCCTGTATCGGTCTAGACTTTGTGTGAAGCTAGTGCACACAAAACTTGTAGTTCAAGGCATAGTCCACTATTCAAGTTGCAATCTGGTGTAATATGAAGTTCTAAGTGGAAATTCAACTTAACAGTATCCACCTCGCACCGGTATATAAACAATGTTCTAGAACTGTTTGATGTGATGTGATGAGATGCGCCTATGAGACTTTATGGGGGATTGTTGGAATTCAGGTGTGGGCTTTAGCCCATGGCCCAATTCAAATTCTGAAATTCTAAAGGCCCATTAATGCTTAGCAAGGGGTGGCACCAAAGTTTAGTCCCACCTTGCTAGTTTGAGGGGAGTGGCACCAATATATATAGTGGAGTGTTCCACTACTTACTAAAGTGAGAGAAGAGGAGTGACATACACGCGCGCTCCTCCTCCTCCGCCGCCTGCCTCGCCTCGCCGCACGCACCGCGGTTTCCGGAATTGTGCCTCGGTGCCGATCTTATCTTTTTGTTGCTCGGGAAAAATTACTGTGCGAGTTATTTCTCTATCATCCATTTCCGGTGGGTTGTTACTAACTCGAACATGGGCTAAGCCCCACGTCCTACCCGACCGACTCTATATATAAGCGGCTCAGGTGTAAACCATAATTACGCTACGCACATCCCTCTCTCTGCCTCCGCCTCCAGAACCTTGCGCCGCCGTCACACCTTCCCCATCCCCTCTACCGATGTGCACCGGACGACAGGACAGTAGGCCTTGATACATTGCAAATGTATCTATAATTTTTGATGTTCCATGCTTGGTTTTATCTACTTTCTTATGTTTTCTCCACACTTTGGAGTATTTTTCATATGATTTCTTGGACTAACCTATTAACAAGAGCCACAGTGTCAGCTGGTTGTTTTCTGCTATTTTTGGTTCCAGGAAAGTAAGAAAATGAATATACTTGGAATTGGATGGGACAAAAGCCAAAGTCATTATTTTACCGAGGGACACCTGGAGCCAGAATACGAGACGGAGAGGGGCTGGGGCCCAGCCACACCACCTGGCCGCACGGGCTAGGCCTGGCCACGCCAGGGGGTGGTCTGGCCGTCCCAAACTCCCCCTCGGTCTCCCTCTTCGCCTATAAGTTGCCTTCTGACCTAAAAACTCAGGAGGGTTCGACGTTTTTCCAGAAGGAGTTCCACTCCGACGCCACCATCAGATTCCACAAAACAGCACCAGAAACTCCGTTCTGGCACCCTGCCGGGATAGGGAATTGGAGGAGATCATCGCCATCATCAGCACCATCTCTTCTCCATCGACCATCCATGTTTCCCCCATCTATGAGTGAGTAATCCCCCACTGTAGGCTATGGGGATGGTAGGGATTGGATGAGATCGTTCATGTAATGACATCAGATTGTTAGGGCATGGTGCCTAATATCTTTTATTAGTGCTTTATGACTTTGTTGTGACTTGTTATGCTTAATGCTTGTCACTAGGGCCCGAGTGCCATGATTTCAGATCTGAACATGTTATTGATTCATTATGATAGTATTGTTTTTGGTCTTATCTACAAGTTGTATACACACATTATTGTCCGGAACCAATGGCCCTGAAGTGACAGAAATCGGGATAACCGGAGGGAATGGCTTTGATGTGAGGATCACATGTGTTCACGGAGTGTTAATTCTTTGCTCCGGTGCACTATTAAAAGGAGCACCTTAATTTCCAGTAGTTCCCTTGAGGCCCCGCTGCAAACGGGCTGGCAGGACAAAAGATGTTGTATAATTTCTCATTGCGAGCACGTATGACTATATATGGAACACATGCCTAGGATTATCTAGTACTTGGATGCTTATTCTTATTTATCTGCAATTGCCCTATGTTCTGTTTGCTATGTGAATTGTCTTGTCCATGCAATGCCCGTCCATCCATCCCTATGCCTACCGCACTCGAATCCCAATTTCTGCTATTATTCTTTGTTGTCTTTACTTTACTACTGCTGCTACTTTACTATTCCTACTACAAAATTGTTGCTACTGATAAACTGATGTGAGCAAGATTGTTTTTAAGTGTAGCTGAATTGACAACTCAGTTGTTAAGGCTTATAAATATTCTTTGGCTCCCCTTGTGTCGAATCAATAAATTGGGTTTCACTTCCCTCGAAAATACTGCGATACACCCTTATACTTGTGTGTCATCAGGCCTCCGGAACCCCGCCTCTCGTGAACCTGTACGGGTGAGGGGCGATCAGGTTTTTGGGGAGCGCTTATGCGTGACTACTGACGGAATCACGTCGATCGACCGCTCCTTCCCCAACGACAACTTCTTCCCGGACATCAGCAGTCTCTACATCGATGATATGGCTGACGATGCTGGTGTCAACGTGAACCTCAACGCCAACCTGAATCCTCCTCCAGTAACATATGCAATCTGCTCCTACCTATTTCAATCTTTGTTACTATTTCTGCTACTAGCTTTTGGGATAGATGTGATCTATTTATCTGTGTTAGATGTGATTTGTTCATCTATACTGCTAGTGTGCATGATTAGATTAATTTATGCGACTATAGTCATGCTTTACTATTGTTTATTTTGGATTAAATATTTCAGTAATTTACTTACTTATTCAACAACACTGCTCAGAACGCACGCCCCTGACAATCTCAACGGCGTAGGAAAACCACGCTCGCCTGCACCAACCCACTCCTGTTGGCGTCGAAGGTTGGGTTTCATCGCCCCCCAATATCGGGATACCCATGTACTTGACCGGTCATACAAATTAGTGGCGCATTGCTTTGGCAGAGTGACACTAGTTGTACATGAGCCGTGGCGTTGTATTTACTCCACACCTTTAGCAATGACCATTCAACGGTGTGGCTGCATTTCCCGTGCCCCAAGTAATAGTTTGTGGAAGATGGAGTTTCTCCCCAAAAAATTTACGGAGATGCTCGACGGCCAACAATCCTATGAAGTCCATATGTGGAGGAAATCGTCGTGTCAGCTGGTGCATCAAAGTGTGTTTCGACGACGATAGACAAATGTACCTCCGCCGCGGCTGGAAGGAGTTCGCTGAGACAACCTTGAGGAACCCATCTTCCTAGCATTCAAGTACTATAACAAGGTGGAGAACCAAGGCAACATTAGCTATTGTAACGCCCCTGGTAGTCCAGTTACTAGGGGTGTCGAAGCTGTGCACCACCCGTTACTTTTACAACTGTTGGGGTGATGGTAAATATGGTGTTGCATCTTCAGTTTCAGTATCACTCCCGGTATCGGATTGAACCAGAGATGCGGAATCAATGCACATCAACAAATTCCCATTAAATTATAACATAATCATACAATTATATAACCTGACACTAGGGAGCCAAGAAGAAACAGAGTGGGCATCGGTAGTCGAGATCTAGGTGGCCGGTAAGGAGGCTAGAGGCGATAGGCGCCGAAGCTAGGGCGTCTTCTTTTTCCCCATTTTTCTTTCTACCGGGGAGTCGAGACAGAGTTGCGCCACTGCGGAAGGGAAGGCTCTAGTCGCTTGATGCTCCTCCCTGGATTCGTCTCGTCGGTACTCTCTCCGTTTCATAATATAAGATGTTTTATTTTTTTGTGAAAGAAGTGTATCTACACCTTTTCTAGTGTGTAGGTTTGGAGTGAATCTGCATATTAAAATAGTTCTAGACACACTTATTTCACAAAGCTAAAAAATTATATATTATGAAATAGAGAAAGTAGTAGAGAAAGTGATGAACCGGGCCACAAATATACGGGCATACCACCTTTTTCCTAGAATTATGGGTGGGCCACGGTCTCCCCGGGCCTACCCTGCGTACACCAATGGTCTGTGTGATTGATTTTGTAGATCTTTTTGCAAACAAATCATGCGTACTCCCTCTATCATAAAATAATGGATTTGAATTTGTCTAGATTCACATGTATCTATACACTAAAATGTGGCTAGGTGCGTGTGAATTTAGCCAAATTCAAGTCACTTATTTTGGAACAAAAAGAGTACTACTCCCTCTGTTTCAAAATATAAGATGTTTTGGCTTTGTGAAAAGAGTGTATCTAGACCCCTTTTAGTTTAAATTCACTCCAAACCTACATGAATCTATACACTAAAAGAGGTCTAGATATACTCCTTTTACAAAGTTAAAACATCTTATATTTTAAAATGGAGGGAGTACGTTTCAGTACAAACATAACATTCACTCAAACATCATTGCTGGAATCCCCCTCCCCAAACATCTTATATTTTGATGCATCGTGTTACCATCCATCCCCCTCCCCTCCCGCGGCGCACCCTAGGGCGCCGCCAGGGGGCTCCCCTCCCATCGCCTACCCCTCCCCTTCCTTGATCTTCCACCCCTCCGCCACTGCCGCCGGCACCGACCGCGGTGGCGGCGGGCCCGACGCTGAAGGGGCCGGGGAGAGTAGATCGCGGTGGCTGTTTCGCTGGTGGCGGCTGGGGTCGGCGCTGGTTCTTTGGCGGCGTGCGACGGCCAGGGCGACGCCCCTGGTCGTGTGGCGACAGTGGCTGCCCCCAGGCGTGAGATCCGATCGTGGAGATCGACTGTTTGCGGCGGCTGGGCCGATGCCTAGATCTACTGTGGCGGCGGCTTTCCCATCGGGTATCGGCGCAAGGTGTGGCGGTTGTGGTCGTAGGTCTAGGCTTCCACCGGAGGGTATCGGCATGGCCTTTTGGTTTCCTAAAGTTGCGTGGGGAGGCGACACGTTGCTTATTGCTCGGGCCGACAGACCGGCGGGGCACGTGGTTATTGCAGGCTTGTCTCCTCTTCCGCCGGAGGGGACGGGCAGCGGACGGCGACGTGGGGGCCTGTTCTTCTGTCCAATAATGGCGGGCGGTCCTAGGGTTCCTTCAGCGTGAAGACAAATATCTGCTTGTTGCTTGCTCTCGTGGAGCTAGCCTGGAGAGGCGGGTTCCGAAAGGCTCCACCGGCGAACTCCCATGGGTGCATTATGCCTAGAGATTGCTGGATCGGAAGGTATTCGGTCGTGCGCACCTTGTTTTTCTGGCCGTTTGGTTTCAGCGGGATCGTTGCGAAGCTCCACTGTTTGTTCCCACCAAGTGCCATTCAATGAGCCATGGTGAAGTCGGATATGGAGAATGTCAGAAAAGTGGAAATATGAGGGCAGCAATGGTGATTTGAGTCTTTATGGCGATGACGAACTAGCTGCGTGATCTGTGACTTGTAGTAGTGACTGTTTGTGGGGGGAGACAACACAGGAGGAGTTCCCAGTCTTACCTTGTAGGGTGAAAATCCAAGGTATGGTCTTAACTGGTTGTGCTTGACAATGACCTTGTTGAAGGCATTGTTTTGCGAGCGAGGACTTTCTCCAGGGTGAAAACCTATGATCTTTGATTGGGCAACGACGATGCTTGTAAACTGTTTCCTTCTTGAAGGCATTGTTATTGGAGTGGAGGACTACTGATGTTGTTCTGGTGGTGTCAGTGTCGTTGCTTTGAGGAATAGTTCTCTATAGCGGGACTTTTCTTCTTTTTTTGTAATTATTTTTTCTTCTTTCTGGGCTGTGTGCATCCGTAATGCCGCTAGGGCATGCGTTGTTGCAGAGGCTGGGTGTAATTGGTATCTCTGTGATATTAATATATACTCTTTTCCAAAAAAAATCATTGCTGAAATCCTTTATTTTTCTTTTGAGGTGGAAGGAGGCCATTTTGACTGATCATTTGCAACATTATAGTGGTACTATAGCCTAGGAGCTCCATGGAAAAATGTCCATGCATGCCACTGCAGAGTAGGAGATCGATTGCGTGCATGTCCTTCTGGTTTAGGGCCTATTTGATTCAGGAGATCGATTACCCAAACAACTTAGTCTAGCTTTTCTTATGAGTGAATTCCACTTTTTATCCCTTAGTTATGCATTTGTGACACCAATTACCCCGTTGTTTCGATTACCCCTTTTGGAAGATTTGAACCCCCATGTTTTGATGTGTGTCGATTGGGCAAAGTGTAAGGTATTGACCGGAGTTTAAATGTATCAAGACTATGACAAGGAATTGAAAATATGGATACAAGAAGTGTGAACATGATTGTCGATCATGCCCTCCAATCTTTACACATTTTACCGCGTCATCCTCTCGTAACATGCCAACTCTATGTAACAAAAACAATAAAAGTGCTAAATTAATTTCAAAATATGTTCAAAAGCTCATAAATAAGATAGTTCAGTTTTAGTTCCACTAAATGTGGTAATTAGTGTCACAAATGCACAACTAGAGGGTAAAAAGTGGAACTCACTCTTTTTTTATCGACGTGAGGTGGAAGAGGCCATTTTGACCGATCATGTGCAACGTTATAGCGGTACTATAGCCTAGGAGCTCTATGGGAGAAGGTCCATGCATGCTAATGCAGAGTAGGAGATCGATTGCATGCCTTCCAGTTTAGGGCCTATTTGGTTCGAAGAATTCTTGGAGGATTAAAATCCTGAGGATATTTACTCGTGGTGATTATTTGATCCGTAAGACTGATTTTATATAATTTTTTTTCAAAGAAATCATTTGTACTAGTCCCTCAGTCTAAAATCAGTTGCCTCAGATTTGTTAGATACAAATATATCTAGACATATTTTATAAGTAGATACATCAGTATTTAGACAAATAAGACAACTAATTTGAGACCGAGGGAGTACATTTTAGAAAAAACTAACATTCACTCAAACATCATTGTTGCAATTCTTTATTTTACTTATGAGGTGGGAGGAGGCCATTTTGACCTATCATTTGCAACATTATAGTGGTACATAGTTGGAAATTCATGGGAAAAGGTCCATGCATGCTAATACAGAATAGGAGATCGATTTTTTTCGATAAAGGACGCTTTATTACTTATAGTTAAGTATTACACCCGGCTTATACATAACTAGGATGCACACAGCAGACACAAGTCCATGGATCCAAATAGAGAGAAAAAAAGGGCGGATTACATATCAAAATGAGAATTTGTAAAACACCAAAGATGCTGATGGGGGCCCAGTCCGTAGATTATGTTGCCACCCATACCGGGTGAACAAATCCTACGCCGTATCCTCCAGCCCCGTACACACCTCCATCAAAAGGACGCAATGATCTGCATGATGTAGTGTTGACCAAGCCTGGAGGGTGCTGGTGCATCTGTAGATAACATGCATAAGATTAAAGACTTTATAATTTCTACATAGTCATAGCGACCATATAATGGCAATCGCTCAAACCCGAAGAAGTAACTTATACTTGTGATCTATACCATGTAACCAGTTACCAAATATATTGCAATACTACGCGGTAGATACAAGCCTGAAGCTGCTTGGGTAATTAACCATATAAACCTAGCGATATTGCATTGGAAAAATAGGTGTTTGATTTCTAGGATTGATTGAAATTATTGTACTACATTTCGGAAGAAACCTAACATTCACTCACACATCATTGTGGGAATCCTTTATTTTTCTTGTGAGGTGGGAGGAGGCCATTTTGACCGATCATTTGCAACATTATAGTGGTACTATAGCCTAGAAATTCCATGCATGCTAATGCAGGGTAGGAGATCGACTGCATGCATGTCCTTCTGGTGTAGGGCCTATTAGGCTCAAAGAATTTTCATAGAAATATTGGAGGATTCAAATCTAGAGTTTTTTTTCCGTGATGATTGTTTGACTTGTATGATTGATATTATAGAAAAAATTCAAAGAAATCATTGTTACTTCATTTTAGAAGAATCCTAACATGCACTCAAACATCATTGCTGGAATGCTTTGTTTTTCTTTTGAGGTGGGTGGAAGCCATTTTGACCGATCACTTGCAACATTATAGTGGTAGTCTAGCCTAGAAGCTCCTTGGGTAAAGGTCCATGCATGCTAATGCAGGGTACGAGATTGATTTCATGCATGTCCTCCGAATGTAGGGCCTATTTGATTCAAAGAATTTTTGGGGAAATTTTGGAGGATTCAAATCCAAAGGATTTTTTCTTGTGTTGATTGTTTGATTTATATGGTCAATTTTGTAGGATTTTTTCCAAGAAATCATCTGTTCTACATTTCAGAAGAAACATAACATTCACTCTAGCATCTATGTTGGAATCCTTATTTTTCTTATGAGGTGGGACGAGGCCATTTTGGCCGATCATAGGGTAACATCACCGCCATCCTCTTGATTTTCGAGGTGGCCGCCATTGACGAGGCGCGTTCCTCGCCACCGATGAAATAATGTAGCATATGGCCCAATTTTGAAGAAACTGACAAGTACAAGGGGTTGAGTAACAAAATCCTAGCGTGTGGCATACACGCACTCAAATACCTGCCGAGACGGTGGCCAAGCTAGGTCGGTGTGCCACGATGTCGTCATAGCTCGTTTGGGATTCTTTTCAGATGCGTGGTCTGTTACTTAGGCAAGCGAATCGATTTCTGTGTTGATACGGTTAAACTAAACTTGCACTAGCGGTAGCGGTGTATTTTACTCGTTAGTTTACTGTCCCTGGGCGTGAGTTTTGGCTAATACAGTATGTTGGACAGCTACTTGAGTTAAGTAACAGAGGGAGGTCCGGGCCAGATCCAGTCGCTGGATATGCTCAGCCGAGACGACAACGGCCACCGTTTGTGTGCTGACGGAATACATGGGACAGTAGTGCTGCTGCTGCTGCTGGTAATACACTAGCGTACTACAGAGGATCGATGGAGCTTTGAATTCGAGGGGAGTTTACAGGGGATGGTTCTTGTGAATGTCGCCTTTCCCGTGCCTGCATATAATATGCGGCAACAGTGCAGATGTGGAAATCGTTCGTACCCCTGTATGGTCATGGTCAGCTCGCGCCACAGTTTCCAGTACCCACAACTTACGCAGTATCGCTACTACCCCCATCGATGTTGCATTGAAAGAGATACTCGTAGCTCGAAAAAGAAGGGAAAAACCCTGACACGTCAAAACAGTTGGAAGCAGCTATAGTAGCGAAGAGAACACGCGAGGAAACAAGGCCACAGACGCCTACAGGAGGAAGAACTATACAATCGCACAGGCACAGCACGTCCCCCGGAGGAGTAGTATAATATTAGCGGCACAGTGCGCCTGCGAAATTCTTCCCGGACGACGCAATGTTTTCTGTACGCTGTTGCTCCCATTGCGAGGGAGCAGCCCAGCAGAGAGGGTCCGAGCCGGACCGGACCCCGATCTGATCATCGGCCTCCACAGCGCCACGTCACCACCACGATATCGGCATCCGCCACATGCGCGCCGGCCCGTACACCAGCCACCAGGCAGGCAGGCAGTCTCCTCGAGTGGATCTCCCCAGCTCCGTGTCGTGATGGGACGACACTCCGGCCGTACGCGTTGAGATCACCGTCGTCGTCCCGTTGCACTGCTGTTCAAATCCTTAACTTAATCAAATCAAATCAAACTTACCTGTAGCTGTTACCCCTTATTTCCGTGAGCTTTTTGGAGGTTTGCGTAGATTCTAGCATCTGGGTGAATTGATAGAAGGGAGAATAATGCGTACATCCACCAGGTGTACTGCTAAAATCCTGATGAAAAGTACGAAAATCCACTCCCAGTTTCCCATGCACATGCTGTAACAAAATAACCAACACAAGTGCAGAACATGAAAAACTACAGAGAGTTTCATTTCTGGAGGGAGAGAATCGCAACGGAGACATGATGATCACATGGGTTAAGGCGACCGATTACATGAGGAAGCACTAGACGACTGACTAGAAATTAACAAGTCGGTAATTAATAGTAATTATACTTGGTCACGGCCACCGCCGTGTTGCAGCGGCGACTGTCACATCACCATCCCTTGTGCAGGAACAAGTCCCGGTCCCTGTCGGCCGCCTCCGACGAGATAACACGGTCGAAGCGGCTCACGACGGCCTTCTTGAAGTTGAACGCCTCCTCCTGCGCTGCCCCCGCCCGGTCGCACGACGACCTCTGCATGCCCACGCCGCTCAGGCTCGCCCGCGCCTCCTGCAGGATGATCACCTCGCTCAGCGGCACCCTCTTACGCGGCATGATGCCGCTCACCTCCTCCGGCCGCTGCTTCGGCGCGCTCTGCGACCGCACCTTCGCCACGGACGACTGCGTGCTCGACATGTAGCTGGGGCAGTTCAGCGTCGACGGGCTGTTGCTGTACCCGCCGCCGCACGCGCTCTTCGTCGGCGTCACCGGCGCGTAGCTCGTGTACAACCGGGGAGTGCTCTGCGCCGTCGCGGGCCTGACCTTCTCGCACCATTCGTAGTCCGGGAAGCTGCGCGCGGTAGGCGCGGCGATCCGCGGAGGCGCGCCGGGGAGTTGGTGGTGGTGGCACGGAATGAGCGGCGACGACACGGAGTTGGAGTAGGCGTAGCAGTCCTCGCTGGCGCCGGCCTCGGACGCCACCGGCGGGCTCGTCCGGAGGGAGGAGGAGCGGGACTTGGGCCGGCCTGTGTCCATCTCCACGATCTTGGGGCTCCGGTCGTAGCCGCTGTAGCACGACGACGACTCCACGCTGGCCGACAGGCGGCGGCTGTAGTACGCCGCCACGCTGCTGTGCTCGCTCCGCGTGTCGTCCATGGCGTAACGCTCTTGCTGCAGACACAAGCAACCGCACCACAGACAGATTTTTTACACATCCGCGGCTAGAACAACACTACTACTAGTACTACTACCTGGGATGGACAAGGACATTAATAGGGGGATGGATGGATTGCTTTGGTCGCAAGCGAGTCTGCACGGCCGTAGTCACGTACCAACGAGTAGCGCGGGCGGACGGGAGTCGGGTGGCTGAGGCGGAGCTGCGGGAGGGCGGCGGCGCGCGAGCGGGCGGCGCGGATGGAAGCCTGCGCGCGGACGAGCGCCTGCATGCTCTGCAGCGTCGCCGCCGCCTGCTTCCGCACCAGGTAGCCGCGCACGAGCGCCTGCAGCTTCACCAGCGCCTTGAGCGCTCGCAGGGCCTTCTTGGCCTGCGAGATGATTTGGGAGTACAGATTGACTAACCTGTAAATTGCAGTTTGCGAGAAAGTAGTAATAGGAGTTTGGCTAACTCACCAACAATCCACGGAAAGCAGTCTGAATCTTGACTGCCGCGGCGGCACGGCCCCGGGGCTCCAGGCAGGCGCCGCCTACGCCGGACGAGGCCGGGCCTTGGCTGGTGAGCCGCACGACCTCGACGGCTGCCTGTGCGGCGGCGACGGCCGCGTCCGCCGCGGCCGCGGTTGCCGCAGCGACGGCGATGGCGTGCTTGCTCTGCTCCCGCTCGGTGTCCTTGTACAAGGACTTGAGCCACGCCGCCTCGGCCGCCCGCGCGATCGCCGCGTTACCAGCCGGCATCGCTGGCTCTGCCTCTGTAGACGAGTCCCTGGACGACTTGCAGAAGCTCCACCGCTTCCTATCCCCGTTCGGAGCCGCGGAAGCGCTCGCCGTGGCCGGCTTCCTCTGTTCTTTCCCCTGCTCCTTCTCTTTCTTCCCGCCTCCGCCGCCTAACAGGTTGCGCAGCCACCGGCCCGCCTTCCCCATCGCCGGAACTCACAGCTCCGGCAAGCAAGAGAAGCCGACGAACGGGTCGCGAAGCAGCTGCACACACTCTGAGGTCTGAGAAGGTTGAGGCGTGCGGGAGAGAGGGTGAGGAGGAGGCGCAGCGATGGAGGCGTGAGAAGTGGGCAAGTTTGAATAAGAGAGGGAAACGGCTACGGCTATGGAGATCGAGGGAGGAGCGGGTTTGGAATAAAAAGAAACGGACGGCCTCATTAGATGACAAGACCATATTTCTCCCCGAAAAATAAACAAAATACTACTAGTGTGGCTCATAAATGCTTGCATGCATGGTGGCGAGCGAGTGATGAGTTGCTTGCGCAACGTTCCTAGAAGCGATTAAACAAATGCGATCTAATCCAGGAGGTGGCATGCAAAGACGGCCTGGCACGGGAGCAAGGGAACAAGCGGAGATTTGGTGGCGAGCTAAGCTCAGGATTCAAAAAGCAGACGACGCAGTGAGAGTTCAAAAAGATAGGAACTGAAGGGGGACGCATGTATGGTATGGCGCCGCATGATTCCAGTGGCTGCTTAAAAGCTGTCGCTCGTAATCTGCATGGGACGGACGCTAAACACGCACACACACACACAGAGAGACTTGCGCGTTGCGATTCGTGAGCCTGAGAGGTCAGTGTCAGCAGGGATAAGGCAGTTTAAAAAGGAGAGAAACCGGCGCTTATCTAGTGGCCGGCCGGTAAACTCGGCTGGAAAGCGGACAAGTGGTGAGCGGGGTCAGGCGGCGGTATACTGTACTCCGTGACGGAGCTTCGGGTAGGCTATATCGGTAGCGATCGGGCCTGCCCCATGCAGGGGCATGTCAAGGAGCAAGCACGAGACGGTGAAAAATACAGTGGTTTGGACTTTTGGGCTGCTTCTTATTTCGTCTCTTTTCATTCACATTCACAGTGCGTGACGGCGTACGTGACACCCGCCCGCTGTCCTGCATTGCCCATGCATGCACAGCCGCGCGCCGTCGCAACCGGGCAACGCACGCCAGCACACGTACGTACTCCGTAAGAAGCGAACCGTTCGAGATTATACGTACGGTGAAAACGTACGTGGTGACCGGCCACGAGGGATCTGACGATCGATGATGATATCGCCCTCTAGGCTCTAGAGAAAGTACTCTCATCAGTAGTGCCGGGCAACGCAGGGCAGCGGCGGCAGCAGCAGAGTAGTACAAGCTTTTTCGTTCCTTCGGGTGTACTATGGGCTTTGCCTTGCGCTGCCGCGCTCGTGAGTACCACTTTGACTTGTAGCTCCCACATTCCGTTTACTTTTCGAACCGAAGGACAGGTGCTAGCTAGCTAAAGTGTGGTGCGGCGGAAGCGTACGTGCGTGAGATGCGGTGGCACTGCGACGGACGGTGCATGCGAATGCGAAGGATCTTTGTGGAGACGACACGTACAGTAGCAATGGGGTCTAGCGAATATATACGGACCCGGCCGCTTCTCGGCAACAAGCCAAGAACCCCGCCATGATGAGATTCTAAAACCTCGACAAAAGCTTTCAAATCCTTTCTACAGGACAAACCTTTTGTACGTGACAAGCTTTACGCAGAGGATACAAATGTGCCTAAATGGGCCGGTGAGCCTCTCGACTCTTATGCACGACTAGCTGAACGCTCCTGAGTTGCTACGGTTAGTTACAAATAATAATCTTGCCGTAAATATGCGCATGGAAATGTAAGTCAAGATAGCCACATAATATTTTAAAAACAAATATCGGCATGAGGAAAAATTGTATAATATATTTTTTTTTGTCTAACAACACTCACCAATTCAAATTGGTCTCCTTTTAATGCTAAACATCGTGTTCACTTGCCAACCTTTTGGACTAAAACCTTCGGCACAATTCACATTTTTACCCCAAAATCAACATATGAAGTCAATTTGACTCTATATGTCAACATACTATTCCTCACACATAAAATCTATATGTATACCTAATAATAAAGGAAGGAGTGTTTCTCATCTTCCTACACTTCTTGGACAGTTCTAACCCTGTTCTCAAGTTCAATTACTGGCGATGCCACTGCGTAGGTAAAATAAACGGGCTTTCGTCTGTCCCATCCAGGTGCTCACACGCATCCCCACACCAGATCCCAGTGTCGCCGCTGCCGCCTACCTCACGCCTTCCATCGTTGTCTCATTGCGAGGATAGCCAATTGGTGCTCCCGTTTGTCTCGAAGGATCTCGGCGCTCGAGCTTGTACAGGCACCTGAGCGGATGCGCGCGTTGTGGTCGTCGACGCCTAGGGCGAAAGGGGATGGGCCGAGGTGGCGGTCAGCGATTCAGCCTCCTACCAGTCATCAAGCATCACCGAAACGAAAACCTAATCAGCCATTGTACGGTATTTTAAATTCAGCCAAGGTACCAGCCAGCGGACCTTGGCGGACATCCGCCACGATTATGCATTGAACAAATTGTCATGGACTAATAAGTATGTGAGATCGTCATTAGTGAATCAATTAGATGAGACGGACAGGTCTGGATGCGAAGCGGACATCCGCTTGCATCGCAATATACGCCCTAATCCTTGGATCTGATTTTTTTAATTAACTTACTTCATGCACAAACTTATTGCAAATTGAAGAATTTAGTTTGGTCAATTATTTTTGTCAAACACAGGTATATGAACATGTCTTCTTAAAAGAAAAGTTCTCTTGCAAAATCCATTTGTCATTAATTGGTAGGAGGAGATACAATATTCTCCATGTCCTTGTACTGGCTGTGGTCACCCCTCGATCCCCATGGTTGATGCGTAGGCAGCGAGGCTCCCGGCGCGGCCTGTACCTCCAAGGCGAGGAAGCCCATTGCAGACCCTGGCCTACCACTTCCCTTCGCAGTGGTTGCGCGTGTGTCTCCACGTTCTTAGGCATCAGCGGGAGAGGCATACGAAGCAGGTTGGCCGACCTCGGATGGGTGCTCCCAAGAAAAAAAAGCTATACAATCTTTGTATCTTACCACATCTTGAAGAAGTCCAGGTCCCTAATTGTTGATTCGTGCGCCACTGACTGATCCGATGATTGTTGATTTATGCTGCTCTAAATTTTCTTCTGCTTATGTGCTAATTTTTTAATGATGCTCATTGTAAAAAAATTCTGGCTTTAGTTCATGTTTACATTAACAAGAACAACGCCTCTTACCAATTAAGGGATTTGAGAAAATACTCAAGATCTGAGTGTTCGTGGATGTAAATCTTTGTCTTCATTTGGGTCATCACTGAATCATGAGCTACAAGTAGTTTACAGCGGTCAACACCTTTGTTCATAGGGGCGGAGCTTCCAGTAGGGCAAGGTAGGGCAGCCTCCCTACCTTGATTTAGTGTTAATTGTTAAAACCATTAGATGCACATGTTTCTTCTGAATAATTTGAGTGGTTGTACATCGAAAACGGACTTCATGTGAGAAAGATTTCTCTTCTTGGAGAGATTTATCATGGATCTTGTTGTGATTATGAGCATATACAAGTTAAGCTTGAGCTATTCATCATTCTTACACAGAGAATAGAGATTGTCTTAGTATTTAATAGGCAAACGTGTTTCAGTTGGTTTATCGCCTCATTGAGCTGATTTGTTTTACTAGTGACAAGGTCAACTATTGAAAGAGTTTTCTTGACAACAAATATGATCAAGATTGAGTTGGGAAAAAAGATATCGATAATGGCTTATTGATGACTTCATGGCGTGCTACATTGACTGAGGGATATTAAAATGCCATGATCGGAAAAAGTACAGAAGGCTTTTAAAAGTAGAGATTTGCCATTTCCTAGAACTTTCATTAAAACTTTACTGTTGGTATGTTTTTATGTTGTATATATATTCAAATATGCTTTTGTTCTGTCGTACTACTAAGTGGTTGTGTTAGAATGATATATATGTATAATATTATTGTCTTTACACTATTTTGTCTTCGCATCATTTTTTTAGTTCGCCCTACCTCAGATTATTTTCGTCCTTTGCCACTGTTTATCAGTATGTAAGCTGGAGGATATTAGCTGAACAATGAGGAATGAGGTACTTTTACATGTTTCTAGATCCATCTGTGCACTATTTGTAGCTCCAAAGTTAAGCTAAACGATTTATCTTGCTTGTGTGTGTAGTGCGAGCATGCAATTCATTCCATGGTCAATATGGTGTGTATTTAATTTCTTATACCCTTCTATGTAATTGCATGATGTCTTCGTTACATACAAATTAATTTCCATTCACAATTATTTGCAAGTTCTGACTCTACCAAGAACAAAAATATAAATTTCGATTATATTGAGAAAACATTTGAAAGGGCTGCTAATTGTTTAATTTTTTTAAGCACGATGGATGCCCTTGATATTGAAATTAATTTTCGAAGCTTGGTAGATCATAGTCCATGGTAGATCAGAGCTCATAGGCCCAAACACAATTGGTGTGCCTCATGACGGTAGAGCCCATAGTTGAGTCTATGCAACTAATCAAGAACCAGTACTAAACATTTACTAGGTCATTATCTAACATGATCATTTCATAGCTTGGCGCTGCTTCATTCTGTGCACCTACAAAATTGTAAAGGAACATGAAGCAAGCATGATAGCTGCTGATTATCTTCACTGAATTTGACCAGACCGATTGTCACACCTTCAAAGCTTGAAAGATGTTAATGGCTATGAATTTCCTAGCAAGCAACAGGCTACGGTCACCTCTCAACATGTGTTTGATGCATTATAACTTTCCAACCATACATTCTATTTTGACCTGAATTTGACTAGTTGTTTGCATCTGATGATATTAGTTTGATCTTAGCAATCATATGCATCCAAAAAACTGTCCACTAGAAAAGCTTCATACAAGTAATATCATCTATTTCATTCATCATCCATGTACATATATGTTATCTGAAGAATAACACACATCAAAAAACTAAAATTTCATGGCGGGACACACCTACACACCTGCACTAGAACGCCATATGGTACTTTGGCATGTGAAGAAATTCTATCGAGTAAACTAAACTATTCTCTACTTTTGCTTCCTAATTGGCTTATTGAAATTCCGATGGATGCTTTGGTGTCGTTCCTTGCCATAAACAAACATGTGAAAGTTTTGATAACCTATACAACATATATTATTAGAATTGACATCTCCTTAATTAGATCTTAACCTTCATATGTAGTCTTAGTACAAATGTGATTTCACTTCCAACTATATGCACCGGTCGCAGTTGGAGGTCAAGGTGTCCAAAAAAAAGATCAACTTGGAAGATTGCAAGATCGAAGGTGGTGATTGATTTGGAGCTGGAGATGATATACTGGTAATCAAACCATAGCAGGCAACACTTGATTTCCGGCGTGAGAAAAGTAAAACCATGTGCTACGATTGAGAACAGTAGGGCTACATTGGCATTGATGTGTTGCGCTCGACAGAGGGCTCTTCGGGGAAGAAGAAAAGAGGGGGATAGCTTGATGGGCCGGCTGCTAGGTTGGCCTTCAGGTGTGAATGCGAGAAAGAGAGTTTGGCCAGCTTCTTTCTGGCCAAAGTGGTAAGGCTCTAGATGTCTGTCTTTTCTTTTTAAGTTTTCCATTTCAAATCAACATATCATGTACTCCCTCCATATGAAAATAGATGTTCAATTTTTTCTAAATTTGGATGGTGTATAGATACATCCAAATTTAAACAAACTTTCGTCATCTATTCTGAGATGGATGTAGTATTTAAATATTTGTATCTTCAAAATTCAAAAGAAAATACTAGAAATATACACCGTTCTCATCAACTTCTACTACATTTTTTCTTCTCTAAAATTTAAAGTCAGTTTTCATTCAGTGTTTATTGTTCTTCTCCTGTTACAACGCACAAGCACTTTTTCTAGTAATAATAATGAACATAAATATATTTTTGGTGATGGAAGCTTGGAGGATGGCTCATGTAATGACCTAGGCTCCTGTTTATCGTGCAATATCACCGAGCTATGAACGGGACCCTCACCCGAGTTCGAGCCACACATCTCCTCCCAGTACTCCGATGCGCCTCGACGGGCTCCATGACGCCCTTTCTCCACCTGACGTGGGCATACCCTACAGGTACTCGAGCTTGGTATATACGGCCCAGATATGACAGGAGCCCACGGCATTACCAGGGCCCAATACAGGATTCGGGTGGCTTACAGAGACTCTGATTGCTTGTAGCACAAGATGATGCTTAAGATAGAAAGCTTATAGGGACAAACCCTAATCTGTAACCTACTCAACCTGCTACCCGAGACCTAGCCTATCTATATAAAGACTAGGAGGGGGAGACGAGGAGGACAATCAGAACCCTAGTTTCCATAACCATCGCCAGATTGCATCTGTGCACCCCTATAACTTTCGACTCCCTCGATAATTCCAAGAGCAGACAAGCAGGAGTAGGGACCTGTACGAGGCCTGAATCTGGGTAAATCTTGCGTCACTATATGCTTGTTTGCTAGCTGATTGATGCCTCCAGCGCTCTCTCCTTCTCCAAAACCCAAGTCCATAACAATGGGCATTGACAAGTTAATCCCTCATCAATTGGCGTCGTCAATGGGAACTGGGAGTGCTGATGTCGCGGCTTCTTCGGCCCCGTCAACCGCGATCTACAACTCTGCAGCTGCGGAGATTCACCAGCTCTTCGGCGCTTTTGACTTCCCCGTCCACACGCCGGCCACTCGCTTGACTTTCGAGTCTGTAGGCGACGGAATCGGCCTGGCAATCGGGAGCTTACACTTCCAAGTTGGTTAGCTGGGCACACTTCGCCTCCCTAATCAGCCAACAGTTCCCGCGATTGCTCCAGCATCGTGGTTTCCGCCACCAATCGGCACCCTAAGCGAACTCAATGCCCCGACAACATATGGGAGCATGGACAGCGACAACAGTCGCGGATCCAATCTGGGTGACCTGGCCACAGAAGATGGAGCCTACGGCTCTGGATCTGAGAGTTGTGGGAGCAACAGCTTCCCCAATCACGTCATGTGTGCCATCATCAACGCAGGCGACACCGGTGTCAATCGCGACAACACCGGTAACGGGCCAACCAATGGCGGAAACGGTGCCCCCGTCAACACAGCGCCCAGCAACAATGGGACAGAAGGGGACCCGAGCCTCACGGCGAATGAGCGCACCGAAGAGCGCGTGCTGATCAAGATCAACGACAACGAGTGGGCCCGCTGTCGAGAAGCTCTACAGGGCAATCCTCTGCCCCCTAACTTGTCATAGGACATGCTTATGGGCTACCATTGGCTACTGAAAGAAGAATACAAACACCAGCAGCAAGTAATCGCACAACTCGACGCGCGCAGAAAGGCAGCGGACGAGTCGAGCCTTCAGCGGGCTCAGCTCTCCTCCCATGGAGGATCCTTCTCCAAGGAAAACAACTACGTGGCTGCCAAACAACGATCTCGATTGGCCCACCTCACCGACAAGGAACGCGAGGAGGCCACGAGAGTCCTCGACTTCAGCTCCATGATGGTGGATACGAGGGGTAACATGCTCCCAAAGACGCCGCAAGCAGCAGTAGTGGTGGCCACCATGTACCTACTCAACAACCAGCCGCCAGCTGGAGATCCGGGAGCCGCCATGCACCGATCTATGATCGCGGGCTTAGGACTAGTCGAAGCCGCCCTTGTCAAAGAGCCGACACCGCAGCCGAAGAAAGGTAAAGCTCTGGAAAAATACTACTACTCATACTCCTCCAGCGATGATAGCCACGATCTATCATGGCGACATCACTCACGGCGGCACGACTGCGACTACGACGCACATGATGACATCACGCAGCGCAAGGTCGACTAGATGCGGGTGAGGTGCCCTCGTTCGACTAACTCGGAAGATGACGAGGTAGAGCATTGCAGCGCCAGATGCTTTAGCAGAGCTATCAGGCAGAAGCGAATGCCTAAGGGGTTCAAACTCCCATCGGAAAACCCGAAATTTGACGGCCTGCAGGACCCGAAGATCTGGCTGGAGGATCACATCTCCTCCCTGAGACTACATGGCGGCAACTCAAGCACGGCAATGCAATGACTACAGCTACAGCTACAGGGTGCCGCCCACGCATGGCTCAACAATCTCCCGTGCGGATCAATTCGCAGCTGGGAGGAGCTGGTCTATAGCTTCATGCGCAACTTCAAGGGCACTTACAAAAGGCCCGCGTCAATCGAAGAATTAAGAGGCTACCACCAAAGGTCCGGCGAGTCGCCGCGCTCGTACATCCAGAGGGGGTCCATCATCAAGAACTTTGCAGAAGATATCTTGGAGGACCACGCAATCGATGCGTTCAACGGTGGTGCTCGCCGTAGAGATCTCAGGGAGGAGCTGGGCCGCTCGAAGCCCAAAACAATCGATCACCTGATGGAGATCGCGAATCGGTGGGCCGACAGAGAGGACTTGGTGAAAAACCGTGCCTACTCCGATGATGACGATGACCTCGGGCACAGATGTGACCGCCGAGGGAAACATCGAATGCGTGTCTACAAGGACCGTGAAGAAGTCGACATGGTCGCGACAAACGCGACGACAACCGCAACAGCGGATACCGCAGTGGTGGATACCGCGAGAGCGGGAAAACCACGCAAGTGTGGCAGCGCCGCACTATCGACGAGGCGCCTGGACTATCCATCCATGACAAATTGTCCAGACCGTGCAACGTACACTTCTACATCGACAAGCACGACGGCAAGAAAAAGTCCAGCCACCTTCTCAAGGACTGTCGCGAGTTCCTCAAGCTCCACGAAGGCCTGGCCAAGATGAATCACGACGCGATCAACCAGGGATACAGAGCTGCCCCGGGTGCCATGGCTCATGGAGCGCCACCACCACCACCTAGAGCGCCACCAGCTGCGGCTACACCAATCCAGAACCATGGAGGCGAGCCGTACCCACGAGCGCTGGGCAATATGGGGATGATCCAAAAGGGGTGCCCCTCAAATCGAGTGCAGAAGGCAATCACTCGCCAAGTCAATTTGGCGATAAACTCTCCACCTTCCACCACTGAGTACCTCAGTGGAAGTGAGTCCTGCATCACCTTTGACAAGCGCGACCATCCGCGCCAAGTACCTCGCCCAGACCATTGTCCTCTCGTACTTGAGGCACAAATTGGGGGCTTCGATATGAGTCGTGTCTTCATGGACGGCGGAAGCAACATCAACCTCATGTTCGCGAGTACCTTGTGCGCATTGAGGATCCCTCTGACGTGTCTGGAAGTTTCAGATACGACGTTCCATGGCATTGTCCCAGGGAAGGGAGTGTACCCCCTGGGCAAGATCAACCTCGACGTCATCTTTGGCACGCCGCAAAATTTGCAGCGAGAACACATCGACTTCAAAGTTGTCGACTGGCCCTCACAGTACCACTGCATCCTCGGACGCGTCGAGTTCACGAGGTTCATGGCGGTACCACACTATGCCTATCTGCAGATGAAGACGCTAGGCCCAAATAGCGTCATCACAATCAACGGAATCTTCGAGAGGTCTGATAGCTGCGACAGGGAATTCAACAGAATCTCCCAGTCTTTCGGCATGCAAGAGGAACTAGCAAGGTTGAAGGAGTCGACAGACAACAGTCTACCTCCCCTGAGCAAGCCAAGCTCACCCGACCTCTCCTTCGACTCATCGGTGCACACCAAGAAAGTCCAGGTCCACCCAACAGACCCAGCCAAGACGACCCTCATCGCCAACAACTTGAGTTACGCATAGGAACTCGCACTCGTCGAGTTCCTCCGTGAGCACTGGGAAATCTTCGCCTGGTGTCCAGCAGACATGCTAGGAGTTCCCAGGGAATTCGTCGAGCACTCACTCAATGTGAATCCAGATGCAAGGCTAGTCACGCAAACAATATGGCGACTGTCTGAACCAAGAGCAAAAGCAATCGGTATGGAGACCAACAGACTCCTCGACGCAAATTTCATACACGAGATCAAGGAAAGCACCTGGCTCGCAAATACAGTGCTAGTGCCTAAAAAGGACACAGATATCCTATGGATGTGCGTGGACTTCACCTCTTTGAACAAGCACTGCCCAAAGGATCACTTCCTGTTGCCATGGATCGATCAGATAATCGACTCCACTGCAGGATGCGAGCGCCTCTGCTTCCTCGATGCCTACTCAGGCTACAATCAGATTCGAATAAAGGAGGAAGACCAGGAGAAAACGGTGTTCACAACACCCTTTGGTGTGTTCTGCTACAACACGATGCCCTTCGGACTAAAAAACGCAGGAGCCACCTATCAGCGCTGCATGCAGGCCTACCTCAAGAATCAACTTGGTCGCAATATCCAAGTATACGTTGATGACATCATCATCAAAACCAAAGAGGAAGCCAAGTTAATCACCGATCTCCGCGAGACCTTCGATAACCTAGATCGCTATCGGATCAAGCTCAATCCGGACAAATGTGCCTTCAGCGTACCATCTGGGCAATTACTTGGGTACTTCATCTCTGCGAGGGGGATCGAAGCAAATCCAAAGAAAATAAAAGCTTTACTGGCCATGGAGAAGCCGAAGAATGTAAAAGGCGTCCAGCAGCTGGCTGGGCGAATCGCGGCGCTCAATAGATTCATCAGCCGAATGGGCGAAAAGGCACTGCCCTTCTACCAACTTCTCCGCAAAGCTGACAAGTTTGAGTGGATAGATGAAGCGCAAGAAGCATTCTAAGACCTCAAGTGCCTGCTATCCACCTCACCAGTATTGGTCATGCCTCGCGAAAAGGAGCCGCTGTTGCTATACATCTCCACCACCAACCAGGTGGTCAGCACTGTGCTCGTGGTGGAGCGAGTCGAAGAAAATAAAGTCCACAGGGTTCAGCTCCCAGTATACTACCTCAGCGAGGTGCTCACACCAACAAAGCAGCGGTACCCACACTACCAGAAGCTGGCGTATGGCGTCTTTATGATGGCCAGGCGACTGCGCCACTACTTCCAGGAGCACCCAATCGTGGTGGTAAACGACGCCCGCTCGGGCACATAATCAATAATCTCGACGCCACTGGACGAGTCGCGCTCTGGGGAATCGAACTGTCTCCACGAGATATCACATACGAGAAGCGTGATGCGATAAAATTGCAAGTTCTTTCGTACTTCCTCGTGCACTGGATGGAGAACCAGCTCCCCGACAAGCCAGATATGTCCTACCTCTAGACAATGCACTTCGATGGGTCCAAGTGAAAGGATAGAGCTGGTGCAGGTGTCATACTGACATCGCCCCAAGGAGACAAGATGAAGTATGTTCTGCGAATGCAGTTCACAGCCTCCAATAACGAAGCTGAATACGAAGCATTGATCCATGGAATACGGATGGCGAAAGCCTGTGGCGCCAAGAGGCTCATCATCTACGGTGACTCCAAGCTGGTGGTCAACCAAAAAATGCACGAGTGCGACACCCTGAGCGACAATATGATCGCCTACCGTGACCTCTACGACACACTCGAAGGAGACTTTGATGGCTGCGAGCTGTAGTACGTTGGCCACGAAAGCAATGAGGAGGCGGATATACTCGCCAACATCGGCTCCACCTGCGCCCCAATACCACCTGGAGTATTTCTAGAGCGCATCTGCGAACGCTCAATCAAGTCGAAGGCTCCAGAGAAGAAGGCAAGCACGTCAACGGACTCGGGGGCTGCGCCACCCAATGAGCCAATGACACTCGACAACATGGAGCCTGATACAGGACTCGAAGGCCCAATGGAGGTCATGATGATCGAGCCATCTTGGACACAGCCATATATTACATACCTACTTAGCAAAAGGCTGCCAGATGACCCGACTGATGCGCGACACATAGCACGACGATCCAAAGCATTCGCCCCCATCAACGGCGAACTGTATAAGCACAGCATCACATGAGTTCTTCAGAGGTGTGTATCCAACAGGGACGGAAGAGCCATCCTCCTCGACATACATGAAGGCACCTGCGGACACCATGTTGACAGTCGCGCCCTCGTCGCCAAAGCTCTACGAGTTGGATTCTACTGACCAATGGCCATGCGCGATGCCAAGGACATCATCCAACGCTGCTACACTTGCCAGCAATTCGCGGACAAACCGCACGCACCTGGTGCGGAGCTCAGACCAATACCAGTGGCTTGGACCTTTGCACAATAGGGACTCGACATGGTCGACAAGCTCCCAAGGTCCTCACGATGAGGATACGTCTATCTCTTAGTCGCGGTCGACAAGTTCACCAAGTGGATCACGGCCATGCCAGTGACAAACTAATCATGAGCTAGCGCCGTTAAGTTCTTCGAGTCCATCGTCTACCGTTTTGGAGTACCACATAGCATCATCACGGACAATGGGACGAACTTCACCTCCAAGGAGTTCCAGGAATTCTGTGAAAACCTGGGAATAAACATTAGCTACACCTCGGTAGCCCACCCTCAGACCAACAGTCAAGTCGAAAAGGCCAACGGCCTCGTCTACGACGGAATCAAGAAATGCTACTCCGGCCACTCGAACAAGCTACTGGGTGCTATCCAGACGAGCTACAATCGCTACTTTGGAGCATACGCACAACTCCAAACGGCACCACAGGCTACACTCCGTTCTTCATGGTGCACGGTGCTGAAGCGGTACTACCTGCAGAAGTACGCCACAAAGCCCAACGGGTGGTTGCATACAGCGATAAGGAATCAAATCTCGCACTCGAAGACTTCGTTGACCTCCTTGACGAGGCACGCGAGATTGCAGCGGAGAGATCCACGATCTACCAGCAAAGCCTCCGCAACTACCACAGCAGAAGGCTACGCCCCAGATCCTTCGTCGAAGGAGACCTGGTGCGACTGAAACAACAAGGGCATCTCAAATTTGAGTCCCCTTGGGAAGGACCTTACGTGATTACCGAAGTAATCCCAGGTGGCGCCTATCGCCTTAAAGATTTCAAGAGCGGAGTCGCATACTCCAACCCCTGGAACGTCACGCAGCTACGCCGTTTCTACCCTTAGATGTTTTTTTACTTTACCAATAAGGCTATTCAGTCAGGCTGCTTAGCCACACATTGTACCTCGTGATATTCTATGAATAAATAAAGCTAAGTGCCCCAAACCCTGTGTTTTATGCTTTTCTCGCAATTATTTTACTCGGGCGCTGCGCCACCCTTTGCATCTTGTTCCACGAATAGTACAGCATCCTGAGTAGCTGACACACTACCAATTGAACCCTTGATAAACACCAACCCATCTGCAACGCACATGACAGGTTGGCAGGGTGCTAAGATGAGTACACGTCAGACTAATGAAAAGGACCTGTACCCTATAATACACTCGAAAAACATATAAGCTAGCAAGCTCTTTACATATTAATGGGTACCAAATACACCCACCCTAATCATATGAATTTTACAACACTTGTACATCTATATGCAGGAAACACTATTGTTGCAAAAGGAGAATATTTGTTTGCTCCTCAAAGAAATCTACAATATCCTCAGCTAGCCGGTCAATCGCGTGATAGTGCAGCACCATATTCCAAGTCATCCCTTCAGGCAGCGGCGATGGTCCAGCGGCAACAGACGTGATGTCCACATCTGGCTGATGCAGTCGTACCAGCGACAATGCAGCCTTGGCACCTATGACCAGCTGCTGTCGCACTCACTCGCGGACCGCATTGATATCTTGAAACTTTGCTAGGAGAGCCAACAGGCTTGATGGCACCATGTCGAGAGGAAACATCGCTTGGAAGATATGCCTAAGGCACGACTGCGCCT
Organism: Avena insularis; assembly: GCA_023614405.1. Taxonomy (NCBI): domain Eukaryota; kingdom Viridiplantae; phylum Streptophyta; class Magnoliopsida; order Poales; family Poaceae; genus Avena; species Avena insularis. The sequence continues at coordinate 505,750,862 of CM042688.1, read as the reverse complement.
TCTTCAAGCATTGAAGCACTCGCGAAGAACGATCTTGTAGCATCGCCAACACGACTGCACGGTCGTGATCCACCCAAAAGTACCCACTAGCCTGCAGCTGCTCCTGAGTTAAGTCATTCATTCGAATGGCTATCCGGTCTTTCTCATCCTGCGAGTGACGAGCGCTAATAACTACACAAACAAGAGCAAAGTGTAAGGCCAAGGCATCGCCGCGACTGGCTAAAAGAAAATATGAGAAGACAGAGAGCTAACATTTAAATTGCTCGTTCAACTACGCCACTTCATCCAAGAGATACTTCTCATGGGCGGTGGCCTTCTCAGCTTTCGACTTCCACACATCTGCCTTACCACGGATCATGGGCAACTCACGCTCCAACTGCTTAATACGGTCGCGCAGTCGCGAGAGCAACGATAGCTCCTCCACCTTTGAACGCGGTTGCGCTGTAGTTTCATCGGTGGAAGGAGAGTCATGAGGATCACTCAAGGGACCACTTGAAGGACCCTAGTTATAATCAAGCAAAAGGCAAATGAGACCAATCATACATTGATAAAAAAGGAGGATTGCATTCAAATTCGATAAAAGTATCAAGGGGGCACCCCCACAAAAGGCAACAAAAGGAAGCTACAACTATTACTAAGGGCAACTATGGAGCAATTTGCTTCTTCGACTTCGGGGGCTTCCTTGAATCCGTGGCAGTCTCCGATGCCACAGACTTTCTGGTGGTATCCCCAGACGCCGTAGCTTTCGCCGCCTTCACTCGCCGCAACTTTTCAGAATACTTGGCGACTGTCTCGATGAGACGAGGCCCGTATTTACTGCATTTAGAGGCGAAGGGAGCGAACACTACCTGTTGGACTTCCGCGTCGACAGGCATCGCCTCAGAGATCGCGCTCGGGTCCAACTCCGCACCATGCGCCTGTGCCATCGCGAGTGCCATGGTGGCACCCACAGGCCGCTGAGCATTCTTGAAATACATTGGGACGCCTTCTGCGAAGGACTCCACCAGGCCATCAAGAGTCTCGATTAAACCAGTCTTACGAGCCATATCCTCATGGAGGCGGCTCAGCATGTTCTTGTCCTTCCCGAGCGTATCTTGGAGTGACACACTATGGTCCTCGACTGCCGCCACGACGCCATCCAAGGCATCCGCACGGTGCAGGGCCTGGGAGTCGAAGCTTACGCCGGTGGCATCTGCATACACAAAGTATCAACACAGCAACATGAAATCAAATAGAGAAAAAAAACAAGTGCAGCTGAACAATACCTGAGAGAGCCTTCGCAATCGAGAAAAGTTGTTCTTCGAACAACTTCTCCCTTTCGACAGTGGAAGCGCGCAAGTCTTCCTCACGCCTCTGTGACTCTTCTAGAGTCGTGACTGCCTCATCGCGCTTTTTCTCCGCTGCGGCAAGCCCCTTCTCGAGGGAAGTGACGCGGCGGAGAAGCTCATTATGCTCCCCTACAAAGGGTAGAGCATGACAAAACTGATTTTGCAAATTTCTACATAAGCAGAGTAAAGAGAGAAGACTAGTACAAACCTTCGACTGCGTGGTGGCGATTGTCCAGCAGGGTGTGTTGTCGACCCAAGGCAAGGATTCGCTCCGCAAGGTGAGCAGAATCCTTCAAGATGGGCTACACCAAGCGAAACAAAGATTCAGCGACAACCAAAAGCACAAATTCGACTGCCAGCGGCAAAAAGACACTTACGTGTTCCTCTAAGGACTCCGAAGATTCATATCGAGTGGGTGTCCGTTCAACCATTTGGTGCCTCTGTTGTGAGGGGAACTCGAAGAGTTGGTGCCGGAGTGGGCTGCCACCAGAGGAGAAGGCGACCGTATGGCCACCTCCTTATTCTTGGAGTCTGCGACTCTAGATTCTTTCACAAATTGGCAATCGTTAGAGGATGACGAAGCCGTTTGACTACAAACAGGACCAACACCACTATCAAAAGAAAACTCCAAAGGACAACAAGACACACTCGCAAATATCGACAACTTACCCATCAAATTTATCAAGATCAAAGGAATCATCTGACGACTCCTTCGGCAACCTCGTCTTCTTTCGTGCGGGAGGAGCCATGGTGCGTATAGGCATGACAGCGATTGGTTCCTCCGCAGCAGTAGGAGGATCCTCCGGCATCGTCGGCGAGGAGGCATCCGAATCTTTGCTACGAGAGTGCTTGCAAGTGCCGTGTCCACTGGACTCGGGGGCTTCCTCCTCTTCCTCAATCAGGACGGTCAAACCCGACTCGTCCTCTTCCTCTGCTTCGTGTGGGATAACCCCTTCAGACGGAGGAGGCAAACTGGCAGCCACTTTCCAGTCCTACAATCAGAAGAAACATCAGTACATACCAAGCACTCGGGGGTTACTCCTAATAGGAGCGCTGGCCGCGCACCCGAAAGAATTTTATGCAGGTATCCAAGCTTCACAAAAACCCTTCACTCGAATCAACGATTCGATTGTGGACTCCGAGTTACTCCCATAGGGAGCGCTGGAAGCACATTCGACTGAAACAAGCAAATAAAGACGTCAGAAGTCGCAAAAGTACTTATAGTCCCCACTCGAGTCTGCGACTCGAATAGGCACTCGGGGGCTACTCCCATAGGGAGCGCTGGCCGTGCACCCTATGATTATTTTTTCTTATCCATTACACCGTGTGTTGATAACATCCACACTCGAATGCTATGGCGACTCCACCTCATAGTTTCCCTGCAAAGAGACTACATCTCCTGGGCCACCCGAATCATCTCCGCGGTGACAATAGTTCGGATGCCATGCTTACATCGTGAAGATAAGACCTAAATAAGGCCTAGCAACGCATCTACTGCGCACTACCAGAAATATATCCGTGCCTATAGGTATGATGATTATGCCTTGACGGACGCGTCGAGTGCTCACACTCATACACTGGGGTTCGACTCCTGTAAGACCTCTGTGGCCTGAGTCCAGTTACGCCATCACTTTTCCGAATTCGAGTCCGGGGACTCGAGTTTGAGTAGACTGTGTTGTTTTGCCCTAAGGCAGTTAACTGATCCCGATAGATCGGATAGATCAGGCACGTATATCAACAATCCCTATGATATAGAAACGGGGCACTCGAAGATATGCTCAGCTATGCACTCGAAAAGACTTCATAAAGTCTCCACTCGAATCTACGATTCCACTGGACACTCGGGGGGTACTGACGTGGGCATACCCTACAGGTACTCGAGCTTGGTATATACGGCCCAGATATGACAGGAGCCCACGGTGTTACCAGGGCCCAATATAGGATTCAGGTGGCTCACGGAAACTCCGATTGCTTGCAGCACAAGATGATGCTTAAGATAGAAAGTTTAAAGGGACAAACCCTAATCTATAACTGACTCGACCTGCTACCCGAGACCTAGCCTATCTATATAAAGGCTAGGAGGGGGAGGCGAGGAGGCCAATCACAACCCTAGTTTCCACAACCATCGCCAGATTGCATCTGCGCACCCCCTGTAACTTTCGACTCCCTCGATAATTCCAAGAGCAGACAAGCAGGAGTAGGGACCTCTATGAGGCCTGAACCTGGGTAAACCTTGCGTCCCTGTGTGCTTGTTTTCTAGCCGATTGATGCCTCCAGTGCTCCCTCCTTCTCCAAAACCCAACTCCATAACAATGGGCATTGACGAGTTAATCCCTCATCACCACCCTTCCCACCTTCACTTCTCCAGAACCACACCCATGACCCCAACCCTCCTGACGCCACCATTTGGCCACAGCTTCTGCAGTGCACCACTCGTTATCTGGCGCTGCTGCAAGCCTCAAATAATCCGGCGATCTAGAAACTTAGCGAATCGCTAATGGATTCATCTAAGGATCTAACACGGGATTGGGAGGTGGATTTCAGCCATAGGGATATGGAGAGTGCGAAAGCTCTATTGGGGCTATCGGAGGTGATTCCAGGAGAAGATTTGGAGGTGGCGGGGCAAACCTTCAGGGATATGACTTAGGCGCACCTATCATCAACGGTAGCTAGATTCATCTCGGTATAAAAATGTTTCACTTAACTACATGTTACCTGGACCCACTCGCTAGTGACTGAGGCTAGCTCATTCTCGGTTGAAATTTTTTAACCCTTTAAAACCCTAGAAATTTCAGAAAAACATTTAACCTTAGAAAAATCATAACTAATTCATCCTAACTCAGAAATACAAATAATATATCAAAATGTTCATAAAAATAAAATCTATCTAAATCGATCATGATATAACACACTTGTGTGGAATAAAAATTTAAGAATAAATAAGGACCTCCCATATACTTTCTTGATTTCAAATTTAAAAGAATTTGAAAATGAACAAACTTAGATTTTAAATAGGAAAACAATAGAGCTTTTCAAGCCTCAATTAAATCAATGTATGACTTAATTTCTTGAGCAATAAAATTGCTATAAATATTTTGTGACTTAAGTAGCATTTTAAATAGTAATTAATGGTTTAATAAATCCAAAATGGTGAAAACCATATTTTTGGAATATGGCCTTAAAGGAACTTGAAATTCTAGGATGAAATCAAACACCATTTCATTCTTAGTAGAAAGATAAATATTAACCTTAATAAAAACATGTCTAAGTAATTTTAGAATAGGATAATTCCAAATAAGACTTATGGAATTAGTGAAATTAGATGAAATGATTTATAAATATTACCCCCTACTTGAGAATAATATTGAAGGAGTATTTTCCCAAACCTAAATTGCTTAGCTAAGATTAGAGTCAATTGGTAAAGGAAATTAGGATTATTTTGCCCATAGAAAATAAAATGAAATAACCTTTGGATTAGAAGTAAAATTAGTTGAAAGTAACTATTCATTTACTAAAGAAAAACCCTTAGTATTATGAAGTACTATTATGCCCATAAAACCTAGGTAGTTAAATAGAAGTAGAAATACATTTATACCTAAAGGATAATTTTCCTCAAAAGTTATTCTTTCTGCTAGAGTAAAGAAAGTCCATTAATGCAAGTTCATCACAAGTTGCAAACAACACCTTGAGTAAAGTGTAGAAGTAAATATGCCATGACTTGTTGTGATACTGAACCTTGAGTGAGAATATCCATTGTTTGAATTACTATTGAGTGAAGTAAACTTGAACCAAACTCAAATCCTTAAGAAATAATGAACCCAAAACCTTAATCACTACAACATAAACCAAACCACTAGTTATTCATAACAAGGGATTATAACGCTTTCATATCATATATTATGCATCACAACATATTGACACTCTTTAAACATTAGCCCTTACCGGACCGATGATGTGGCTCTGCAAATCTAGATCTTCTGACGACTAAAAGAAATGTTGATTGCATAATCTTGCAATTAGGAGGCAAGTTCACTCTTGCATTAATCTTATACTACCAAGCTTGCATACCATTTGCAAGTGTAATCTTGAATGTCATTTGAATTACTTTCTAAAAACTGCTTTTTAAAAGTATTACATTATCACATGCATTCAAGGGCAAAATACTCTTTTAATTATAAATATGAAGTATGGGTTACTAGCCCAGGGTGGTCGGATAATCTATTATGATGGTCAATGGAAACCATGATGGGAATCATCATGGTAAAATATTCCATTGAACCGAGAAAGAAAACATAGGATTAAATAACAACTGTAGTCAGTTATTCCAAGGCGTCGTATAGACCGCGCTAACCACAAATCCTAGAATGGGATAGGTAAGTCAGCTGGTATCTTCTTTGTACCGTATCTCCTTGGATGAATAGGTCCGGTTGTATTCCTTGCGAGGAATGCCAATGGGTGGAAGCCCATAACGTCCCCGTTATTTGTGGCAGGATGATGACCCTAGTGTCTTAAAGAGGCATGTAGTTGAACCATGGTCATTGACTAAGTATTTGCAATGATTAGATGGCGAGGTAGAGAAAGCTAGTAATTGGCAAATCTTGAGACTAGGCCTCAGACCAAGGAAGTCTGAATGGTATTATGCTTGATCAAGCTATCCCGGTTGTGTAACAACACTAAAGATGTTTGTGAACAAAGAAGCGCACCTCTCGCGAGTGTATAAAACATGTCATGATACTCCCTATTTGGGAAACGAACTATGAACGCAACATGGAAAGGAAATCCATCCAGTTCTAATAACCCATGAAGGCTGATGGACATAGTTTTCTAAACTAGCTTACCTTTTCTAAAAACCCGATTTCGAAAACTGGCATAGGCCTAGGATCTCTTATCCACAGTAGTAGAAATAGTACATAAAACAACCACATAGTAGAACTTGTTGAGTACGCCCGTACTGAATCTATCTTTTTAGCCCTTTCTTTGGTTATGAATTCAATGATGTGACTTCAATCGTGGAACTAGAAGAAGGAAGGAGACGTATTCTTGAATGATGGAGTTAGTCTAAGTGAGTTAGATAGTCATATACTACAGTCAATATTAGTGGAGATAGAACTAAACCTATATGGGAAACAAAATCCCAACAATAGACACCATGCCATTTAAGACATTGCTAACGAAGCGATAGTCATGCCTTAGTTATCGAGCTAGACTTAGAGGCAAATATAGTGCTAGTCTAGACTACAAATTGCTTCTTCTAGATTTTGAATTGAACAAGAACTAAGCTAACGAACCTCATTGTGTCATGGAAGTTCCGAGGATCTTCTATGAAGATCTATGATATGAATAATATAGTCAAGACTTGGACCTATGATGTTTCTGTTGTACTACTCTGTTGGGTGTAATATTCGTGGAACAGTGTTCCGTGAGTGTTATGCCAATGATATGCGCACTACAACATGCAATGGTGTGTTCTGTCACAACATTTGTATTACACAAAGTTAATGCCATTCGTTTACTATCGGGATGCTTTCAAAACATCTCTGACGGGATTATCCGTATCTTTTTATTTAGCTTTTTGCGTAGACCCACAAGATGGTAATGCTTTTATCCATTATAGAATTATTGCTACAAATGTTTATAATCAACCCATAGCCAAAAACCATAGGTTTGCCTGCCCCATAAGGATCGTTCGTAGACTAGTGGAATTATTATTGGACCCTAGAGTGCGATAGTGTTGTGGACATACTTAGAGTGATACCATCCTTCGATCAATAGGTCAGGTTTTGGTATACATATCAGTTATGATTCCATGTTGAGTGGTCTTTTGCCTCATGATATGTGCTTTATGGTATTTTACCATGTCTTCCCTTCCTTTTTACGCTATAAAGTTATTCCACGCGAGTTGTGCCCTCTCTATCCTCTCCTTCCTCGATCTATTTTCTAGAAGCCCTCACCGACTCATCTTATCACGACTACCTCTTCTTCAGCTTGCTAAGAAAATACTACATCAAATTGGCTTTTTGTTCTTTCCTGTTATCCATGGAGGTTAGTTCTAAAATGGTAAAATGTTTCTAGCACTATGTTTTTCTTTGCCCTCATATGTGGTCGATTTATGTACTTTCATCATGAAAAGGTTTACTTTTGCTTTATTAGGCGTAGCGTTGATACATTGCAAATGTATCTATAATTTTTGATGTTCCATGCTTGGTTTTATCTACTTTCTTATGTTTTGTCCACACTTTGGAGTACTTTTCATATGATTTCTTGGACTAACCTATTAACAAGAGCCACAGTGCCAGTTGCCTGTTTTCTGCTGTTTTTGGTTCCAGGAAAGTCAGAAAATGAATATTCTCGGAATTGGACGGGACAAAAGCCAAAGTTAATATTTTACCGGAAGACTCACGGAGCCAGAATACAAGACAGAGAGGGGCCACAGGGTGGCCACACCACCCCTAGGCACGGGTCCCCCCTGGCCGTGCCACGGCATGGTGTGGTCCCCCTGGCTGGCCACCGACCTTGCCTCTTTCGCCTATATATCTCCTCCCGAGGCAGAAACCCTAGATAGTCAATCAAAAATCCACAAAAAGTTCTGCTCCGCCACCGCCACCGAAGGGGAGATTCGGGGGACATAAAGTCTCTGTTTCGACACCCTTCCGGGACGGGGAAGTGCCCTCGGAGCCATCTCCATCGATCTCCACCACCATCTCCATCACCATTGCTGATTCCCATGATGAGGAGGGAGTAGTTCTCTCTCGAGGCTAAGGGTTCTACCGGTAGCTATGTGTTCATCTCCCTCTCTCTATGCATGATCATATTGTGATCATGAGCTTGTAATCTATAGATCTACCTTGCTACTCAAGTGCTTTAATAGATCTCTGCTCTCCCCATGTGTGTGAAGTTGACAGTGTGCACACCATGGTGGTACTTAGGCTAGAGATTACAAATACTTGTTATGAGTTATATTTGGAGTTGGATGTCTTTATGAAATTGTGGTGTTTGTTGGAACCATCTAGTGCTCAAGGTGACAGTGTGGGGTTTTCTAGATGGGAAAGACTTACTTTGAGGTGTGCTGTTATAGCCCTACCAACGATTAGAGTGTCCAACCGGATAGTAGTTCAGCGTAGTATCATAAAGAAGAATATATTTATATGAGAGTGTTCACTAGTGAAAGTATGATCCCTAGGCCTTGTTTCTAAGCACTAAAACACCGTTTGCTATTAGATCTATTACATGTTTGCTTGCTTCCTTCTTTATTTCAGTTTGCCTTTAATCTTTTCCCACGTCAACCACACGCCAGCAAGCTATTTTCTATCACCGTTACCACTTATAATTATCTATACCACTTGTATTTCACTATCTCTTCACCGAACTAGTGCACCTATATACCTGACAAGTGTATTGGGTGTGTTGGGGACACAAGAGACTTCTTGTATCTTGATTGTAGGGTTGCTTGAGAGGGAATACCTTTGACCACTTCCTCCCTGAGTTCGATAAACCTTGGGTGATCCACTTAAGGGAAAACTTGCTGCTGTTCTACAAACCTCTGCACTTGGAGGCCCAACAATTGTCTACAAGAATAGAAGTGCGTAGACATCAAGCTATTTTCTGGCGTCGTTGCCGGGGAGGTAAGGTAAAAGGTACTCACATCCTCCAATGTGAGTGCTCGAAGTTATTTCCTTTAGATTCTGCAATTTTGTCTTTTTGTTTCTTGTTTTCACTAGTTAGGCTTAATGGAAAACAACAAAAAAATTAAAGAGCTTTATAGTATTTATCTTGAGTTAGGACATGAAGTGTTTGAAGAGAAAATTAAAAAACCTATGGAACTTTATTTGCATGTTAATAGCAATGTTGTTAGTATGAATTCTTTGGACACAATTATTGCTAATGCTATGGAAAAGTCTAAGCTTGGGGAAGCTAGTTTTTATGAAAATGATCTTTTTAATCCCCCAAGCATGGAGGAGCAAATTTACTTTGATGATAATATGCCTCCAATATATGATGATTGCAATGATGATTATGATATTTTCAGTCCACCTACTATTGAGAAGGAAATTAATTATGATTACAATATGCCTCCTATATTTGATGATTATGGTGATGAGAATAATAATGATGGCTATTTTGTTGAATTTGCTCCCACTACAATTAATAAGAATGACTATGTTTATGTGGGGAGTATTAATTCTTTTGTGCATGTGTCTCATGATAAGAATGTTTCTTGTGATTGTTATATTGTTAATTTTATTCATGATGCTACTGAAAGTTATTATGAGAGAGGGAAACATGGTTTTATGTGTCTCAACAATATTAAGTTTCCCCTCTTTATGTTGAAAATCTTGAAGTTGCACTTGTTTTGCTTTCCTATGCTTGTTACTTTGTGCTTTCATGACTTGTTTATTTACAAGATTCCTATGCATAGAAGTGGGTTAGACTTAAATGTGCTTTGAATTTGCTTCTTGATGCTCTCTTTTACTTCAATTCATATTTCTTATGTGAGCATCTTCTCAAATTATCATGCCTAACTTAAAGGCGTTAAAGAAAAGTACTTATTGGGAGATAACCCAAAAGTTTTAGATGAGTCTTGGAAGTTATTACTTCAGTAATAACCGCTCCTTATCCTTTTTATTTGCTTTTTTGTGCCAAGAGTAACCTCTAATGAGAGAGAAGTAATGATTGGCAAAGGTGCTGTCTCGAAACAGATTTTTGTGCTTCACCGTAAAAATTCATGTAAAATCTCTGTACGTCCTTTTGAGCCATGAGTTTTTGTGCTTCTGCCCCAGGTTTTTATCTAACTTTCGTTAGTTCAACACTTTTCGATTTGAGCAACATAAGGTCTTCGAAAAAATTCGTCTTTACCTGCTGGTCTGTTTTGACAGATTTCTGCCATTATTTGCGTTTGCTTCTTGTTGGTTCCTTTTTGAGTTCTTTTGGGTAATTGAGCTTTTTGAGGGAAGTGCTACAGTAGCTTGTGTTTTAATGGAAGTTTTATTGGTGTTGGAACTGAACCTAAAGACCTATTATCTTGAGTGCACTAATGTTGCTAATAAGGATTGTGTGAAGTTTTATATGAAGGAAAAATTTCAGGTGTATGGAAGGAATGAGTAATGAGATGAAGGATGGACTAAAGCTCAAGCTTGGGGATGCCACGCATGTTACCCCAAGAAATATCCAAGAAGTACAAGCGTCAAAGCTTGGGGATGCCCAAGGTATCCCCTTCTTCGTCAATAAAAATCCCAGGTTTCTTCCAAACACTTCATTTTTATTGTTTCATGCACAGTTGTGTTGTTCTTGGAGCGTCTTCTTTTTCGTTTTTGTTTTGTTTTTTTCGTTTGCTTGGTTTTCTTAGTTTGCTGAATAAATTGGTTGGACCCCCTCTTTCATGCATTGGTTTTCAAATAGTTTGGTTTGGTTTGGAAAAGAGTAGGAAAGTTCATGCTTATGTGGTAAAAAGAGCTTGTTTTGACTGTGGCCTATGCTTTATCATGCCATGCTTGATATTGTTTTGGCTTTATGCTTAGTATTCTTTGTTGTAGCATGACTTGTTATAAACAATTGAGATTGCTTAATGTGCCTTGGATGAATCATGCATTGTTTTAGCATAATAAAGCGTAGGATAGTGGTATTCTCCTTTGATGCTTTATTTGGGTGGATTTGGCGCATGCTCACACCATGTTATGACTATCTCAAGTCATCATAGCCTTTATGATCCTTTAGTTTTCAACTAGTAGTATCACTTTATGCTTTGATCAATGATGTTTTGTCGCTCTGCATGATTATGGCCATTATTGCTCCCTTAGTTTGTCGCTCCCAGTCTTTTGCTAGCCTCCACAACCAAGTATGAGTTCCACTCATGCATCCAACTCCCTAAACCAAGTTATTCCAAAGAGTCCACCATACCTACCTACTAGCTTATGCTATTCCAAGTATATTCATGTTTTTGTTTACCTTCCAAATTAAACTTGTTATGAGAAAACTAGTAATTAAATCTCTCACGAACTTGATGGCACACTTTACTTTTATTACCCTTAATAAACTTGAACCATTGTGCCGTCTATGTTGTATATGCTTGCACTTATTTGTTGGGAATTAGCAGAACCATGCTGTCATGGGAAACGCTTTCAACATTGCACTTGGTACTTGTACCTAGTTGATATCATGCTCTTTTGTATATGGATGTCGTCGGTGTGAAATGAAAGGGGAGCTTGTAAGTCCATGGAGTTATGTATATGTGTTAGAGAAACGCATGGGCTGCTGGTCTAATCCATGCTGACATGGTGGAAACCTGCAACGTAACCATAATGAGTTGTCTATGAAGCATTCTTCTTATAAAAAAAGAGTCCTATATTGAGAAAAAAAGAGAAAAAGAAAAAAAATATTATGAAAAGAGGAAAGAGAGAAAAAATCACCATATTCCCATGGTAAATAAGAAGTTTGCTGAGATGCTCGTTGTCTGCTTGCCTTGTCATTTTGATATGGGGATTCTTCCGTATCATCGGGCAAGGGGTACCCCGTTGGCGGTTCTCTATGATACACATGTACTTACAATGACAAGAACTTATCGGTGACTAAACTTGAGTAGCATAAGGAGCGACCCTCGTATTCAAGGGACATGCGATTTCTAACTTATACTTCGTCAAGCATGTACACCATAGTTTGTTCACTTTAACCATAATCACTTCAAGATGCTTATGATAGGGGCAATGAGAGCTGAAAGCTATAAGTACCATAATTTTTGGAAGCTCTTTATGAAACTTGAATCTCTGCTTCCTTCTATGAAGGCCTTTCTTCCACCATTATACTGAGTCTCCACCTTCTACCTTTATGCACCTACTTTGAGAGCATAGTGGCCATTCTTAGTTCTATATGCACTGTCCCAAGACTAGTTGATTGATGCATACCTTGATATTGCTTGTTTTAAACTATTTGTATCTAGTCACTCTTATGAACTTTGAAGGTGTCCTATGCATTCATATTTGCTACTCTATGAGGGACAAGCTAAATGCTACTATGCTATGTTTTCTTTATGTGAAACAAACAAACGCCTTGCAAAGCATTGTTATTCATGAATCTTTTGTTTGTGCCTTTTTCATGTTGCAACATAGTTGCTATGTCTTATTGCTAGAAATTTGTCTTTCATGTTATGATTGAATTACTATGATCCCAGCTATCAATGTTTTAAAAATACTTTGATCAAGTTTATGATGGTGCATGTCACCTCAAAAATTATTCTTTCTTTTTATCACTTACCTACTCGAGGACGAGCAGGAGTTAAGCTTGGGGATGTTGATACATTGCAAATGTATCTATAATTTTTGATGTTCCATGCTTGGTTTTATCTACTTTCTTATGTTTTGTCCACACTTTGGAGTACTTTTCATATGATTTCTTGGACTAACCTATTAACAAGAGCCACAGTGCTAGTTGCCTGTTTTCTGCTGTTTTTGGTTCCAGGAAAGTCAGAAAATGAATATTCTCGGAATTGGACGGGACAAAAGCCAAAGTTAATATTTTACCGAAAGACTCACGGATCCAGAATACGAGACAGAGAGGGGCCACAGGGTGGCCACACCACCCCTAGGCACGGGTCCCCCCTGGCTGTGCCAGGGCATGGTGTGGGCCCCCTGGCCGGCCACCGACCTTGCCTCTTTCGCCTATATATCTCCCCCCGAGGCAGAAACCCTAGATAGTCAATCAGAAATCCACAAAAAGTTCCGCTCCGCCACCGCCACCGAAGGGGAGATTCAGGGGACATAAAGTCTCTGTTTCGGCACCCTGCCGGGACGGGGAAGTGCCCTCGGAGCCATCTCCATCGATCTCCACCACCATCTCTATCACCATTGCTGATTCCCATGATGAGGAGGGAGTAGTTCTCTCTCGAGGCTAAGGGTTCTACCGGTAGCTATGTGTTCATCTCCCTCTCTCTATGCATGATCATATTGTGATCATGAGCTTGTAATCTATAGATCTACCTTGCTACTCAAGTGCTTTAATAGATCTCTGCTCTCCCCATGTGTGTGAAGTTGACAGTGTGCACACCATGGTGGCACTTAGGCTAGAGATTACAAATACTTGTTATGAGTTATATTTGGAGTTGGATGTCTTTATGAAATTGTGGTGTTTGTTGGAACCATCTAGTGCTCAAGGTGACAGTGTGGGGTTTTCTAGATGGGAAAGACTTACTTTGAGGTGTGCTGTTATAGCCCTACCAACGATTAGAGTGTCCAACCGGAGAGTAGTTCAGCGTAGTATCATAAAGAAGAATATATTTATATGAGAGTGTTCACTAGTGAAAGTATGATCCCTAGGCCTTGTTTCTAAGCACTAAAACACCGTTTGCTATTAGATCTATTACATGTTTGCTTGCTTCCTTCTTTATTTCAGTTTGCCTTTAGTCTTTTCCCACGTCAACCACACGCCAGCAAGCTATTTTCTATCACCGTTACCACTTATAATATCTATACCACTTGTATTTCACTATCTCTTCACCGAACTAGTGCACCTATACACCTGACAAGTGTATTGGGTGTGTTGGGGACACAAGAGACTTCTTGTATCTTGATTGCTGGGTTGCTTGAGAGGGAATACCTTTGACCACTTCCTCCCTGAGTTCGATAAACCTTGGGTGGTCCACTTAAGGGAAAACTTGCTGCTGTTCTACAAACCTCTGCACTTGGAGGCCCAACAACTGTCTACAAGAATAGAAGTGCGTAGACATCAAGCGTCCTAATTCGTTTTCAGGTTCTAGTCGAGGAGTGAATATCCGGCCGTGATTTCTTCTAGGGAGCCTCATGCAAGCTCTCGGGTTGCCGTTGCCTACCTACCGTTTGGACTACATCTTAGACGGAAATCCGGTGCTAAAGGTCGTCTTCTATATGTTGCCTTTGAGGTTTAGAGGCCCTCCATGCCAGCATGTGATGACTGGATATCCCCATTCCACCGCTCGATAGGCCAAAGACAAACTATCTAGACGTGATATCGCCTACGTTGAAAGGTGAGATCGGGTGGAGATCCAATACTATAGTTATGCCAAGAAGAAAAACGTTGAGGAAGAAAACTTTCTGCTAGAGACTGAAATACGCCTTGTCATCGCATTGAAGACAATTACACCATGAGGGGGTCCTCAAGGCATGGGAAAATGTGGGGTGTGATATGTACAATTATCTGGGATAGTGAGCACACAAGTTTACCCAGGTTCAGATCTGACTGCGGTGGCCAGATCTTACTTCCCGCTAGAATCCACTATATCAGCAGCGCTAGAGGTTTACATAGGATTACAAGGAATAGTATCGCCTATGCAAGTTGTGAATGTCGATGTCCTAAAGTCTGGCCCCTAGGTCGGCTTATATTGTCATCCGACCTAGAGTTTATAGGAGAATCCTATCCGGCTATGATATAATGCCGGTACATAGTACAACTTGGACTACAATTCAAACTACATGCCTAAGTCAGTAAGTCTTTTGGGCCTTCTTGTTGCCAGATGGGACTCCATCTTCTTTCCCTGACTGGGCCACCCTGTGGAGCAAAGCTCTAACCCGTAGGTGGGCCACTCTGGTTAGTGAGTAGCTATGGGTATACCTATAAAGTATACCCCCAATGGTTTCCCCCAGAAGTCTCCAAAATCCCAAGTTAGATTTCTTGTCTAGATTTAGTGTTCCTCGGCTGCAGAACCTTGAAGGGTTCCTGAAACTTGAAATAAAACTATAGGATCTGAGTCATTGTTGAGTCGGATTTGCTGATTCATCATTCCTACCTCCACGCTCATTTGAAACTAAGACGCAAATATCCTAGGTGACGTACCCCGACAACTGTCGAACCAAGGGCACCAGGGGTACCCCGAGTCCATGGACGGCTGGGTTGCGACATAGACCGGTGGTGCGCCTTGCGAGGGCACGAAAAGCCCTTCCCAAGGGTCACCATGAGGCTACACTAAGGACCCTTTGGAGCGTAGAATCCGCCTAAGATTCCCCCCCTCAAGAGGGGACGGACGGACAGTGGTCCCACGACATAAGCCAGATGCGTGCACGTGCCACCACGAGAAGATGACAACCTTGGCAGCAGCATAAGATGCCGCCACAGTGCAGCCTCGAAGGGCACGTTTGGTCAAAGGTGCAACTGGCGAAAGCCCTGACACCAAAAGAAATATCTCTCCATTTCGGTGCAAGAATATAGAGGCTGGCGTGCCTATGTGCAGGACATCATCCATGACCAAAGACCCGAAGAGGACATGCGTCTCCTCAGCGTCACATGCAAAGTAGCTTGGTAGACCGGGACTTCGGTGGGCGGCAGTGTGGTGACCCTTCCCGCCCAAGATTTGGGGGAAGAGGCCTCGTGCCCCTATAGAAGGAGCCCTTCTCTATAGAAGGTGCCCTTCTCCTACCTTAGAAGAGGTCAATCCTTGCGATCTCAAACCCTAGACATTCATCACCATTGCACCCTCGCGAGACACCACGAGAAATAGAACAAATAAGGAGTAGGGATTTTACCTCCTCACAAAGGATCCTAAACCTGGGTAAAAACCCCCATGTCACTCTCTGTCATGTTGGTACTCAGTTGTCGCCGTCGTCATTAAGAAGCTTAGAGTGCATGTTCAGCCCCTCATGAACTCATGGCTTGTTGGATCCCTTGTTCCTTCACAAGACACATTCTCTGCATTTGGCATGCCAGGTAGGGGGCTAAGGCATGCTTCCGAGGTCTACCCGACCCCAGTGACATGACATCATGTGTTGGCACGGAGGCCTGGTAGGGAGACGCCCACGACATCTCGACACGGGAGGCCATGTTGCTCGAAGCGCGGAGGCTGCTCCACCATGCTCCCGCCGCAACCAAACGAGCAGCGTGGCATGCCCGCCTCGTCGAGATTCTGGGCGACCCGAGCCATGGCTTAGCGCGCCCGCCCTGCGATCTGGTCCAGAGATCGGCATCGAAGGCGCCGGGATGTTGCGCCACCATGCACGGTAACGTGTTAGGCACTATTGCTTGCATCCTAGGTGGCTCCTAGGCCCCCGCCTCTAGGCGGCATTTCAAGAAACTCTCACGTGAGTTAGTGGCAGCAAGGCCCAGTGCTACCGCCGCTAGACTCAGGTGGTCGCAACATCCGATCTCCTTCAACATCAGCGATCACCAGGGGTCCACCCATTCCATGGGAGTCATACCCATAGTATGCACCCCCACTATCAACAGTGTCACCGTAGCCAGGACCCTCGTTGATGGCGGTGCTAGATTGAACTTGCTCTCGGAGGAGGTGTTCATGCGGATGTAGGTACCCCTAACCTACCTGTCGCCGGTGTTGACGTTCTCGGGAGTGATAGAAGGCGTCGCCATGCCCCTCGGTCAGATACGGCTCCCTGTCATGTTTGGGACGAGCAACAACGACCGCACCGAGCTCATCTACTTCGACGTTGCCCGGATCATCCTGTCGTACAACACTATTCTGGGCTACCCAGCGCCGACGAAGTTCATGGCAGTCACCCACAATGCCTACAACATGGTCAAGATACCAGGCGGCGCCGATAGCACTATCACGATCCACTGCGATGAGGTGGAAGCCATGCGCTCCCTCGAGCAGGCCTACAAAGGTGCGGCGACCGCTTGCCTTGAGGAGGAGGCCGACCCGGATGTCGATGAGCCCCCTGCGCACAAGAGGCATGCCCTGACCGAGCAAGACCCAAAGTACACCGAGGGCGCTCCGATGGTCCTTCCGGAGATGGAGGTCACGTGCTCCCCTGACCTGGTCGGGAAGAAGAAGCCGATGTTCTCTCAAGAGCACACTGCAACCAAAAATATCCCTCTTGATTCTGCCATACTGGGGGCTACCATCACCATTGGAGCTTACCTCACGGCAGAAGGGGAAGAGGTTCTCATCGCCTTCCTGTGCGTAAACACGGACAAGTTTGCCTGGACCCCGTTCGACATGACCGGGGTGCCTCCAGAATTGATCAAGCACCACCTGGCGCTATGTCCCACGACACGACCGGTAAAGCAGAAGGTGAGGTGGCAATCCACCAGGAAGTAGCAGTTTATCATTGCTAAGATGGATAAACTAGTCAAGGCGCACCTTGTCCGTGAGGTCCTCCACGCAGACTGGTCGTCCAATCTGGTCGTGGTTCCCAAAACCACCGGATCGACTAGGTAGTGGACTCCATAGTGGGTTGAGACCTGCTATGCTTCCTAGACGCCTTCTCGGGTTACCATCAAATCAAGATAGCCAGGGAGGACGAGGAGAAGACATCCTTCATCACCCTGGGCAGAGTGTACTATTACACATGTATGTTGTTCAGACTCAAGAATGCATGTGCAACCTTCTAGAGGATGATGCGCATCACTCTGGGTGAGCAGATGGGCAGAAACACGGAGGCCTACGTCAATTATTGGAAATATGCCCTAGAGACAAATAGTAGTAAGGACTATTATCATATTTCATATAGTTTATGATTAAGTTTTATATCATGCTATAACTATATTGAGTGGAAACATCAATACACGTGTGATATATAAACAGCCAGGGGTTCCCAGTGAAACTCTAGTCACTGGTTCATTGGTCAACAAATGATCATGTTTCCTGATCATGTGGCATTTATGCCAGTTGGAAATGGAGTCAACTCATTCTGAGAATGAGATGATGAACCAATACCCAACCTAAACATCATGACCCGATCATGACACGAAGTTCAAGTTACGATGATTAGAAATGGATCCTCGTAGACTATTCCTTAGACCGTGAGGCTATATCAATCACTGTCTCTCGAGAGTGCTTTGATAGCATCAAGCGCCACTTGGTAATACATTGGTTATAAAGGTGTGTTCAGGTAATCATAGGAAACCATTGAGGCAATATATGTCAAGAGCGGGATTTTTCCGTCCATGTGACAGGAAGATACTCGAAGGGCCCACTCGGAGAAGTTATATCCAATAGCTGCGTAGCGTGTGATTTGATCACAGGGATATCACTTGTCGGAATGAGTCAAGTAGCATTGTTTGGTAACGAGATTGAACATGACATGGTGATGTCATTGATCAGATCTTGGGCAATGCAAGTATCGAGAGACAAAGGGAATAAGACACGACTGTCCCGGTTCAAACGACAAAAGATCTTCGTGGAATGCACATGGGTCACATGGCCATCCAGGTCCCTCTGTCGATCATTGGTGCGGGAGTGTCCTGACCATGTCTGGAGTGTTCTCGAACCGTGGGGTATCATGCTTAAGGGCTTGATGATGCTTAGAGAGTGTTTATAGGATCAGAAGAATTGTCGAAGAAGAGTAGAGAGAAAACCGGAAGGGTTTCGGTAAGTCCGGAGGATGTCCGGAGTGGAGGTGGAAGATGTTCCATAGCCACGAAGGTTGAATAATATGTGAATGAATGTTAAATGTTGATTTAATCATTTATTCTTAATTATTTAATAAAGAGAAAATCAATTTAAATGGTCAAAGGCTTAATGGGCCAATTCCCGGAGGGGAGAGGGCCCATTAGGGAAAAGGAGAGAGGGAGAAGGGGCAAGGGGGCTGGCCGGCTGGGACAAGCCCCTCGTGGGGCCCACTAGGGCTGGCCGGCGGCCTCCCCTCCCCCTCCTCTCCTTTAGTCGCACCCCGGGACTTTGAGGGAGGTAGTACCTCTCCTCCCCCTATATATAGTGGGGGTATTTGGCCAAATAAATACAACCAATAATGAAAAAAGCTCTTCTCACTTTTGGGAGGACCTCCAGTTGATATTCTCTCTCTCTCCCGTGACCGTGGTCCCAAGTCTGGACTGCGTGAACGAGAGACTTCTTCACCGTGGAGCGCCGTCGCGCTGCGGGATTCGGATCTAGGAGCTCTACTTTCACAACTGCTGCTAGATCGGGGAAGCGGGAGTCATCGTCGGGCACCAGACGTGTGTAACTCCCCGCGAGGTTTCGCACTTGAGGCACTCAAGTCATTGGAGCCACAGGAGCACAAGGACTTCATCACGACCTTGAGGTCAGCTTCGGCTCGTCTACATCAACCACGCTCTCCTGAGCGTTGACAACGCTTTTCGGTCTTCATGGGTAAGTTCATGAAAATCCCCTCCCGTTACTGTATTACTAATAGATAGGTCCTGGCAGCTTCAGGGGTTCAGGGGCGTAGGGTAAAATTTTATTATTTTCATGCGCGGAACCCCTATCGTGGTATCATAGCTAGATCTATGCGTAGTAATGCTAGTACGGGTAGAACACACGAGATGTAGTGTGTGGGCGTTGATCTTTTAGTTGTTACCCTCCCACGTGTACTTGTGTATACCGTAGTAATGCTTGATGAAGCGTCCCCCAACCAACTTTACGCGTTCATTCGCGTGACTGGTCAACGCTTGACATACGGCTTGTACCGTATAAAGTGGCTTAGGGGGGTGTTTGTCTCTCTCGCATTAGTTGGTATTCCATTTACAACAGAGGGCCCCGAAAGGGGTGTAGTAGAGACAACTACTTGATCAGCGTTGTGCTGAAAGTTCGTAGGTAAGAACGGTTCTTGTGCGAAAGCCCATTCAGCCACGTAAAACATGCAAAGATAAAGTAGAGGCATCTAACTTTGTTTTGCAGGGGGGCGTTGCTTTGTGATATGGTTGTGGCAAAGGTAAAGTGATTACCTTTTGTTACGTAGTAGTAGATAGTCACGGAGGTGATGGACTACCACGCCGGAATGACACCGGTACCCTGGTGTCTACGGCGCCGGAACCCTGGCGCCGGAACCCGGTGACGACGGATGGAGATCACGACGTGAAGGACCATATCACATCGCATTTACATTCAATGTTATTGTTTGTATATCTTATCGTGTGATAGTATTAGATACTCGACGGTAGCCTAATAAGATGATCCCTGTTAAAATTACCAACGATTGTGTTCTCCCTTAGTCTGCACCACCAAGAAAGTTCTTCGGTATGAGGCAATCCATGGTACAGGCATGGGTGTCAGACATATCTATGTTCGCATACAGTGGGTGTAAGCCATGTTGCACAGCGAATACACTAAGGTTGAGTTGGCGAGCCTAGCATGTGCAGACATGGCCTTGGAACACGGATGGTCGAAATATCGAGCACGAGTCGCATGAATGATGTGACCGACATTTAGTGTCCACCCTTGAACCCACATAGATGGCCGTGACGATCGGGGGAGATGTGGCTGATAGGGGTCGTGTTATCACTAGGAACCCTTCATGGGATAGGTGTTTCTGAGTGGAGTTATTATTAACTCATTTAATTATAAACTTAGTCTAAATTCCTTTTGCAATTATAAATGTAGATGCCACCTTTCCTGTTGACGATTGATTGGTTAGTAGGAGAGAAGCTCAGATTAGATGGATCAAACTTCTCTATATGGGTTGCGCGTCTCCATGTTCTCCTTAGAGAGAATGACATGGTCGACTAAATACTCGACGAGATGGATTTGGATCAGCCCATTGACCTAGAGACCCCAGAGCAGCGGGAAGACCGCTATCTCCGTCGGGAGATGGCCTCCTTCATTTTAGTTACAATGCGTTTCAGAATGGTGGACGAGTTGTGGCCTTTCATGGGTGATGTCTACCCTCGTTCGGTAATGCTACAACTTAGGACACACTTCGTGGAACAAACACGCATATGGGAGCATGAGCTGATGGGAGACTTCCTCTCCATTAAGATGGAGGAGAATTCATCACTTGACGACCACTTGGAGCGCATGCATGATGTGTACATGAGGCCTGCATACTTCCTAGATAGCTGGATGTCAGGCTCTTTTGCAAATGGCGTTGTGCCGCGGTCGCTGCCACCAAGCTACCAAGCACAAGTCACGACTTGCATCATGAGAGGCTGATACATTGCAAATGTATCTATAATTTTTGATGTTCCATGCTTGGTTTTATCTACTTTCTTGTGTTTTGTCAACACTTTGGAGTACTTTTCATATGATTTCTTGGAGTAACCTATTAACAAGAGCCACAGTGCCAACTGCCTGTTTTTTGCTGTTTTTGGTTCCAGGAAAGTCAGAAAATGAATATTCTCGGAATTGGACGGGACAAAAGCCAAAGTGCCTATTTTTCCGGAAGTCATCAGATGCCAGAATACGAGACGGAGAAGGGCTGGGGGCCGGCCACACCACCTGGCTGCGCGGCCAGGCCTGGCCCATGCCAGGGGGTGGTCTGGCCGACCCTAGCACCCCCTCGGCCTCTCCTTCCGCCTATAAGATGCCCTAGGGACAAAAACCCTAAGTACCCGATGAAAACTCCACGAAAGAGTCTGTAGCCCCCGCCATCTCCATCCCTGGATCAGGAGGGATCTGAAGCTCTTCCCGGCACCCTGCCGGAGAGGGGAATTCACCCTGGAGGCCTTCTTCATCACCATGCAAGCCTCCGGTATGATGCGTGAGTTGTTCATATTTGGACTACAGATCCATGTAGTAGCTATATGTATGGTTCTCCTCCTTTTTGCTTTCATGTCTAGATCTTGTGAGCTCCGTTCATGATCAAGATCATCTATTTGTAAGTCTGCATGTTGTGTTTGCGAGGATCCGATGGATATTGAGATGCTATTTAAGATTTATTATTGATTCTATCATGTCTTTGTTATTTGTGATCTTGCATGCTTTCTGTTGTTAGTAGCTATCTTGGCCAAGTAGATGCTAGCAACTCCAAGAGTTAGTATTTATGCTCGATAGTGGGTTCATGCCTCTAGTAATCTGGGGAAATGACAGAAATCTCTAAGGTACTAGATGTGCTGTTGCTACTAGGGAGAAAACAACAATCCTTTGTTCATAGAACAATCGTATTGTTTACATTACACGCAATTCATAAAGCAATAATCTGTTGCTTGCAACTTAATACTGGAGGGGGTTCGGATGATAACCTGAAGGTGGATTATTAGTCATAGATGCAGTTGGATGGCGGTCTATGTATAATGTTGTAATGCCCAATCAAGTTCCAAAGGAGTCAAGATGATTAGTATTGCTTTCTCGATGTTTGTCAATTGCCCCACTATAATTTGTTCACCCAGCATGTTGTCTATCTTAAGAAGAGCCACCTCTAGTGAACTATGGATCCCGGTCCTTTCTTTTACATACAATCTACAAACTGTTTACTACTTTGTGTTTACTTTCTGCAAACTATTACTTCCTTCCATTCGATACGTTTAATCCTTTGTTTTCAGCAAAACCGGTGAGCTTGACAACCTCATCGCAAGTTGGGGACAAAGTTCTATGGTTGTGTTGTGCAGGTCTCCATGTTGCTACTAGCACCGGTAGTGCGCCCTGCCAAGGCTCAGCTAGCAACACCTTTGGGGTGTTTCCTTGCTCCTACTGGTTCGATTAAACCTTGGTTTCATAACTGAGGGAAACTTGCTGCTGTGCTCATCATACCTTCCTCTTGGGGTTCCACAACGAGCTCTACATCAACACTGAGCCATCAAGCATTTTTCTGGTGCCGTTGCCAGGGAGTCAAGGACATCTTCACAAGGGGAGTCCCTCATAACCAATCTCTTTACTTTGTTATTTTTGTTTTGCTTAGTTTCTTTTTGCTTAGTTTGCTTGTTTCTTTATCAAAAACACAAAAAAATTAGTTTTACAAGTTTGCTTTCTTATTTGAAAACACAAAAAATGGCTACTCTAGAAAACACTAAGTTGCGTGACTTCACTAGCACCAACAACAATGATTTTATGAGCACACCTAGTGCTAGACCTGTGCCTGAAGATACTTTCTTTGAGATAAAACCTGCTTTACTCAATCTTGTTATGAGAGAACAATTTTCTGGTATTGGTAATGAAGATGTTGCAGCCCATCTAAATAAATTTGTTGAACGCTGTGAGATGCAAAAGCATAGGGATGTAGATGGTGATATTATTAAGCTGAAATTGTTTCCTTTCTCTTTGAGAGGAAAAGCTAAAGAATGGTTGAATTCCTTAACTAGGAATAATATTGATTCTTGGACAAAATGCAAAGATGCTTTCATTGGAAAGTACTATCCTCCTGCTAAGATTATATCTATGAGAAGTGAAATAATGAAGTTTAAACAATCTGATAATGAACATGTTGCTCAAGCTTGGGAAAGAATGGAATCTTTGGTACAGAATTGTCCCACTCATGGACTGACTGCTTGGATGATCATCCAAACTTTTTATGCAGGATTGAACTGTTCTTCAAGGAACCTATTGGATTCTGCGACTGGAGGTACCTTTATGACCATTACTTTGGGTGTTGCAACAAAACTTCTGAACAATATGATGGTTAATTATTCTAAATGGCATACTAAGAGAGCTCCACAAGGTAGGAAGGTAAATTCTGTTGAGGAAACTTCCTCCTTGAGTGATAAGATTGATGTTATTATGTCTATGCTTGTTAATAGGAAAGCCCATATTGATCCAAATAATGTTCCTTTAGCCTCTTTGGTTGCTCAAGAAGAGCAAGTTGATGTGAACTTCATAAGAAATAACAATTTTGGCAATAATGCTTATAGGAACAATTTTGGTAACAACAACTATAAGCCATATCCTCCCAACAATGGTAATGCTTATGGAAATTCCTACAACAATAATATGAATGCTCCCTCTGAACTTGAAGTTATGCTTAAGGACTTTATTAGTAAACAAACTTCTTTCAATAAAACTATTGAGGAAAAACTCTCTAATGTTGAAAGAAATATAGCATCTTTGGATGAAGCTCAATCTTCTTTGAATAAAATAGCTGTTAAACCTGAAACTAATGATAATCTCTTTGTAGCTACTAATGCTATACAAGTAAGAATTGATGAAAATGTTAGACTATTAGCTGAATTACATGCTAAGTGGGAAAGAGAAGATGAAATTGCTAGAAACATTAGTGTTTCTACTATCACCACCACTAGTGTTGAGGCTAGTAATAGTTCTACTACTCTAGATGATAAATTTGATTTTGATATTGATGGTTGTAATATCTCTGAAGTTATTAAGTTCCTACAAAAGCTTGCTAAAAGTCCTACTGCTAGTGCTATGAACATGGTCTTTACAAAACACATTACTGATGCTCTCATAAAGATTAAAGAAGAAAAGATGAAACATAAAGCTTCTATTCCTATAAAACAAGAAGATGGTTGGGAACCCATCATTAATATGAAAGTGAATGACTTTGATTTCAAAGCTTTATGTGATCTTGATAGTAGTGTTTCTATTATGCCTAGAAAGATTTATGATATGCTTGATTTGCCTCCACTTGAAGATTGTTATTTGAATGTCCCACTTGATGATAATGCTAAAAAGAAACTCATGGGGAGTCTTAATGATGTCCTTATTATGGTTAACAATGCTTATGTCCCCGTTGATTTCTATGTTTTGGATGTTGAATGCAATGCTTCTTGTCCTATTACTTTGGGAAGACCTTTTCTTAGAACTGTTGGTGCCATTATTGATATGAAAGAAGGCACCATTAAATATCAACTCCCTCTCAAGAAAGGTATAGAACACTTCCCTAAGAAGAGAGAGAAGATTTCTTTTGCTTCCCCTATGAAAACAAAATTTGGTCTTAATGCTTCTTCATTTGAGCACACTTGATTCTTTTTCTTGCTTCTTATGCCTAACTTAAAGGTGTTAAAGAAAAGTACTAATTGGGAGATAACCCAAAAGTTTTAGATGAGTCTTGGAAGTTATTACCTCTGTAATAACCGCTCCTTATTCTTTTTATTTGCTTTTTGTGCCAAGAGTAACCTCTAATGAGAGAGAAGTAATGATTGGCAAAGTTGCTGTCCCAAAACAGATTTCTGTGCTTCACCGTAAAAATTCGTGTAAAATCTCTGTACGTCCTTTTGAGGTGTGAATTTTTTTGCTTCTGCCTCAGGTTGTTATATAACTTTAGTTAGTTCAGAACTTTTTGATTTGAGCAACAGAAGGTCTTCGAAAAAATTCGTCTTTACCTGCTGGTCTGTTTTGACAGATTTCTGCCATTTTCTGCATTTGCTTCTTGTTGGTTCCTTTTTGAGTTCTTTTGGGCAATTGAGATTTTTGAGGGGAGTGCTAAAATAGCTTGTGTTTTTATGGAAGTTTTATTGGTGTTAGAACTGAACCTTAAGACTTATTTATCTTGAGTGCACTAATGTTGCTAATAAAGATTGTGTGAAGTTTTGTATGAAGGAGAAATTTTAGGTGTATGGAAGGAATGAGTAATGAGATGAAGGATGGACTAAAGCTCAAGCATGGGGATGCCACGCATGTCACCCCAAGAAATATCAAATAAGTACAAGCGTCAAAGCTTGGGGATGCCCAAGGCATCCCCTTCTTCATCAATAAAAATCCCAGGTTTCTTCCAAACACTTCATTTTTATTGTTTCATGCACAACTGTGTTGTTCTTGGAGCGTCTTCTTTTTCGTTTTTGCTTTGGTTTTTCATTTGATTTGGTTTTCTTAGTTTGCTGAATAAATTGGTTGGCCCCCCTCTTTCATACATTGGTATGCAAATAGTTTGGTTTGGTTTGGTTTGGAAAAGAGTAGGAAAGTTCATGCTTATGTGGTAAAAAGAGCTTGTTTTTGACTGTGGCCTATGCTTTGTCATGCCATGCTTGATATTGTTTTAGTTTTATGCTTAGTATTCTTTGCTGTAGCATGACTTGTTATAAACAATTGTGATTGCTTAATGTGCCTTGGATGAATCATGCGTTGTTTTAGCATATTAAAGCATAGTATAGTGGTATTCTCCTTTGATGCTTTATTTGGGTTGACTTGGCGCATGCTCACACCATGTTATGACTATCTCAAGTCACCATAGCCTTTATGATCCTTTAGTTTTCAACTTGTAGTATCACTTTATGCTTTGATCAATGATGTTTTGTCGCTCTGCATGATTATGGCCATTATTGCTCTCTTAGTTTGTCGCTCCCAATCTTTTGCTAGCCTCCACAACCAAGTATGAGTTCCACTCATGCATCCAACTCCCTAAACCAGGTTATTCCAAAGAGTCCACCACACATACCTACTAGCTTATGCTATTCCAAGTATATTCATGCTTTTGTTTACCTTCCAAATTAAACTTGTTATGAGAAAACTAGTGATTAAAGCTCTCACGAACTTGACGGCACACTTTACTTTTCTTGCCCTTAATAAACTTGAACCATTGTGTCGTGTATGTTGTATATGCTTGCACTTATTTGTTGGGAATTAGCAGAACCATGCTGTCATGGGCAACGCTTTCAACATTGCACCTGGTACTTGTACCTAGTTCATATCATGCTCTTTTGTATATGGATGTCGTCGGTGTGAAATGAAAGGGGAGCTTGTAAGTCCATGGAGTTATGTATATGTGTTAGAGAAACGCCTGGGCCGCTGGTCTAATCCATGCTGACATGGTGGAAACCTGCAGCGTAACCATAATGAGCTGTCTATGAAGCATTCTTCTTATAAAAAAAGAGTCCTATATTGAGAAAAAGAGAAAAAGAGAAAAAAAGAGATTATGGAAAGATGAAAGAGAGAAAAAAGCACCATATTCCCATGGTAAATAAGAAGATTGCTGAGATGCTCGTTGTCTGCTTGGCTTGTCATTTTGATATGGGGATTCTTCCGTATCATCGGGCAAGGGGTACCCCGTCGGAGGTTCTCTATGATACACATGTACTTACAATGACAAGAACTTACCGGTGACTAAACTTGAGTAGCATGAGGAGCGGCCCTCGTATACAAGGGACATGAGATTTCTAACTTATACTTCGTCAAGCATGTACCCCATAGTTTGTTCACTTTAACCTTATTCACTCCAAGATGCTTATGATAGGGGCAATGAGAGCTGAAAGCTATAAGTACCATAATTTTTGGAATCTCTTTATGAGACCTGAATCCCTACTTCCTTTTATGAAGGACTTTCTTCCACCATTATATTGAGTCTCCACCTTCTACCTTTATGCACCTACTTTGAGAGCATAGTGGCCATTCTTAGTTCTATGTGCATTGTCCCAAGACTAGTTGATTGATGCATAACTTGATATTGCTTGTTTTAAACTATTTGTATCTAGTCACACTTATGAACTTTGAAGGTGTCTTATGCATTTATATTTGCTACTCTATGAGGGACAAGCTGAATACTATTATGCTATGTTTTCTTTATGTGAAACAAACAAACGTCTTGCAAAGCATTGTTATTCATGAATCTTTTGTTTGTGCATTTTCATGTTGCATCATAGTTTCTTTGTCTTATTGCTAGAACTTTGTCTTTCATGTTATGATTGAAGTACTATGATCCTAGCTTTGAATGTTTTACAAATACTTTGATCAAGTCTTTGATGGTGCATGTCACCTCAAAAATTATTCTTTCTTTTTATCACTTACCTACTCGAGGACGAGCAGGAGTTAAGCTTGGGGATGTTGATACATTGTAAATGTATCTATAATTTTTGATGTTCCATGCTTGGTTTTATCCACTTTCTTTTGTTTTGTCCACACTTTGGAGTACTTTTCATATGATTTCTTGGACTAACCTATTAACAAGAGCCACAGTGCCAGCTGCCTGTTTTCTGCTGTTTTTGGTTCCAGGAAAGTCAGAAAATGAATATTCTCAGAATTGGATGGGACAAAAGCCAAAGTGCCTATTTTTCCAGAAGTCATGAGATGCCAGAATACGAGACAGAGAAGGGCTGGGGACCGGCCACACCACCTGGCCATGCGACCAGGCCTGGCTCGCGCCAGGGGGTGGTCTAGCCGACCCCATCACCCCCTCGGCCTCTCCTTCCGCCTATAAGATGCCCTCGGGACCAAAACCCTAAGTACCTGATCAAAAATCCATGAACAAGTCTATAGCCGCCGTCATCTCCATCCCTAGATCGGGAGGGATATGAAGCTCTTCCAGGCACCCTGCCGAAGAGGGGAATTCACCCTGGAGGTCTTCTTCATCACCATGCAAGCCTCCGGTGTGATGCGTGAGTAGTTCATCTTTGGACTACGGGATCCATGTAGTAGCTAGATGGCTGGTTCTCCTCCTGTTTGCTTTCATGTCTAGATCTTGTGAGCTCCTATCATGATCAAGATCATCTATTTGTAATTCTGCATGTTGTGTTTGCGGGGATCCGATGGATATTGAGATGCTATTTCAGATTTATTATTGATTCTATCATGTCTTTTTTATTTTTGATCTTGCATGCTTTCTATTGTTAGTAGCTATCTTGGCCAAGTAGATGCTAGCAACTCCAAGAGTTAGAATTTATGCTCGATAGTGGGTTCATGCCTCTGGTAATCTGGGGAAATGACAGAAATCTCTAAGGTACTAGATGTGTTGTTGCTACTAGGGAGAAACAACAATACTTTGTTCATAGAACAATTATATTGTTTACATTACACGCAATTCGTAAAGCAATAATCTGTTGCTTGCAACTTAATACTGGAGGGGGTTCGGATGATAACCTGAAGTGGATTATTAGTCATAGATGCAGTTGGATGGCGGTCTATGTATAATTTTGTAATGCCCAATCAAGTTCCAAAGGAGTCAATATGATTAGTATATGCATGTATTGCTTTCTCGATGTTTGTCAATTGCCACGCTGTAATTTGTTCACGTAGCATGTTATCTATCTTAAGGAGAGCCACCTCTAGTGAACTATGGATCCCGGTCCTTTCTTTTACGTACAATCTACAAACTGTTTACTGCTTTGTGTTTACTTTCTGCAAACTATTACTTCCTTCCATTCGATATGTTTAATCCTTTGTTTTCAGCAAAACCGGTGAGATTGACAACCTCATCACAAGTTGGGGACAAAGTTCTGTGGTTGTGTTGTGCAGGTCTCCATGTTGCTACTAGCACTAGTAGTGCGCCCTGCCAAGGCTCAGCTAGTAACACCTTTGGGGTGTTTCCTTGCTCCTACTGGTTCGATTAAACCTTGGTTTCATAACTGAGGGAAACTTGCTGCTGTGCTCATCATACCTTCCTCTTGGGGTTTCCCAACGAGCTCTACATCAACACTGAGCCATCAGAGGTGACACGGAATCAATGGAGTTCCACCAATTTGTGACACATCTCAGGAATGTGTTGGTTGAATCAAATGTCGCTGAGGTCATCAATGACAAAGGTATATATTTGATATACAATTTTATAAATGTTATAATCTTGCAAACACATTTGCAGTGTTAAGTATATTTGATACTTGTTCTGTTTTGCTGAAAACATGTCCTTCTACATGCGAGGCGCTTGCTGGAGAGGAGGTGACATTGTGTGTTGATGACGAGCATGATGATGATGGCCGACGACACTCTCCCTCGACATTTATCATTTAGTTTATGTTTTAGGATGATTATTGTAATCAAGAGATTGTGAACTTCTTTAGTGTGTCTCACACTTTGTGAGACAGTTATTCATATCAGTTTGTAACAAATAGTTGTTCTACTTTTATGAATGATTTCTATTCACGTTCATATCTTGTTTGATTATGTGTGAATTATCCTTGTTGTTTGAAACTAATTGATAATGAATGAACATTGGGAAAATATTAAAAATGCCTTAAAATACCCAACTTAATGATATTTCATTAAAGAATGAAAAACATTGTTTAAATTCAAAAATTATGTTGATAATATGTGAAAGACATTTGATTTCTTTTCACATATAAATTATGCCTAAGTTCGGCAAAATAACTTGAACACCGTGTATTACTTGAATACAAAGTGTTTCATGAATTGTTTAAAGTAAATACATATTCGATGTATTGTGTTTAACGAAAATGGTAACGAAAGTGTAAAATAGTTTACCAACGGAAACATGAATATGAAATTATTTGATGTGATCTAATTGTTTCATAAAAAGGGTATAAATATAAAAGAGAATCTAATTACTATGATTTGATCAATGGTAATGAAATTCAACGTTATAAGAATGGCATAAAAGTAATTGTGAAATGCAAAGCATTTTGAAACGTCGGAATGCAAAGCATCACAATGTTATATTAGATATCAAAATGGGTGAATAGATGACACCAAATAAATCATTATAGTGTAGATGTAGAGACCATTAGTTGGAAATAGTTAACACTCAATTAGAAAATATAGTGAACCATCTGGATTCGTGAAAGTTTTGGGGTTATTCGATATAACCAAAACAATAGCGAATTAGTCCTTGTGGAGTATTCATTGGAAACTTTGAATACGAAATCCATAGCTGAAACCAAAAGAGAAGCAAAACTTGTATTGCTTGGATTTTGGTGCATTCTTGAGGAAGTTCACATTCAGTGATACTTCTCAATTATGGAGCAAATGGAAGATAGTGTGAAACATGATGAGGATTCAAATCCCTGCATCAGAGTGTTGAGAAGCGCTACAGAAAATGTTCCTGAACGATTCTCTTCACAAAAAGGAAGGAATCAATGATAATGATCATTGTGTTTTCCCCACTAGCGTTTTCACTACATGAAGTAGGATTCAAAATGTAACCCATATCTTGTATGGAGACATTTGTGAATAGTTTGTCATGATTACTGGAATATGACATACCTACGAACTACTGAGGAAATAATGGTAAACTAGAATTACGAGAAATCCTAAAAGCAAAATTCCCTTGAGATTAGAAAGCAATTCGTTGCTGAATCTCACAAGTAAAAGGGGTTACTTGAATTTTCCCAAATGACTGGAAAGCCATAGTGGAAAAAGGGGGTAAATGACAAAAGCACAATTTGTCATGTATTGGACGAATTCAAATGAATTTGATTCATGTGTGTTTAAATGTCTAGTGGATTTAAAACTAGTAAGTACTAGTATCTCATAATAAAACTCCAAGTTTGATATTTGATCAAAGGATTTGAAAGTTGGTCAAAATAGTGAGTGGGTGTGCAATTTGCATGAAATTGAGTGGGAGCTATGAAAGTCTTCCTAAAACAATATGTTGGTGACATATTTTTTGAGTGGGAGCTTATACAGTGATTCTTAAGGGTGTTAAGAATAAAAGCGCAAGTGCTTATAAATAATGATTTATAAGGTGTAGAAGTTGATAATAGGTGTATTATGATATTATGTAGTATTCCTTAAGGGATTCTGAAAAGGGTTTCAGAATAGATGTTAATTAAGGAACTGGTCCTTAATAACTCAAATTAGGAATAGTATTGAGTTTAACATCAATGGTTGAAAGAAAGAAAAGGATGATCATCATCCACTATGTTGAGATATAGGTTCTACCTTAGAAAACCATGATGATAACTTAACATAATATGTGATCCAATAAGGAACATTTTAAAAGTGATTAAGTTTGAATCACGGAACGTTGAACTAAGTTTGTCCACAGTGTCTAATAGAGAACTGTAGACATATTTTCCAAATCCGAGAAAGGATGACATATCTTAAAGCATAAAGGGTTATGTTATAAGGGAATATGTTGTAAACTCCCGTAATACCGATTAGAGTCAAGTAGGAAGCAAGGTGAACAAAACATCGAAAGTTCCACAGAGTGCACTAGTGTTTCGACGAATACATTTATAATAATAGATAAGGGTACCATCTATAGTGTTGTATAATGTTATGGAGGGGCTAGTTCGCTTTTAATGTAGAATGATGTGTCCTCGGACTGTAAAGTACAGACCCAAGACTCAACCTCTTCCATGAGCAAGCATGTTCAGGGTACCGGATATATGGTGCCAATGATTGAGAACAAATGCAGCTAGTGTATTTGTATTCTAGTGCAAGTGGGAGACTGTTGGAAATATGCCCTAGAGACAAATAGTAGTAAGGACTATTATCATATTTCATATAGTTTATGATTAAGTTTGATATCATACTATAATTGTATTGAGTGGAAACATCAATACACGTGTGATATATAAACAACCAGGGGTTCCCAGTGAAACTCTAGTCACTGGTTCATTGGTCAACAGATGATCATGTTTCCTGATCATGTGGCATTAATGCCAGTTGGAAATGGAGTCAAATCATTCTGAGAATGAGATGATGAACCAATACCCAACCTAAACATCATGACCCGATCATGTCACGAAGTTCAAGTTATGATGATTAGAAATGGATCCTCGTAGACTATTCCTTAGACCGTGAGGCTATATCAATCACTGTCTCCCGAGAGTGCTTTGATAGCATCAAGCGCCACTTGGTAATATAGTGGTTATAAAGGTGTGTTCAGGTACTCAGAGGAAACCATTGAGGCAATATATGTCAAGAGCAGGGTTTGTCCGTCCACGTGTGATTTGATCACAGGGATATCACTTGTCAGAACAAGTCAAGTAGCATTGTTCGGGAACGAGATTGAACACGTGTAACACCCTCGAATCGTTTCTATGCGATTACACGGGTGTTACAAGTGGTATCAGAGCCGACCCTTGCGATTACACGGGTGTGTGCGGGTCAGTGGCGGGACATGTGGAGCATGGCGCGTGTGGCCTGGAGTGGACACGGCATGGAACATGTGCCGACACTGGACGCACATACGCGTGCCAAGAGGGAACGTTCCTAGGGTGTGCTTGGTCGATGAGGGCATCGATCTTCTAAAGGGTGGGTGTATGTGAGATCCAGGCACATGGCTTAATAGGATTGATAGGATACCCATATCAACAAGTTGCAACTTCTTTTCCGGAAGCTCATTCGAAAAAACTCTAAGGTTAAGCGTGCTTAGCCTAGAGCAATTCTAGGATGGGTGACCGACCGGAAGTGGTAAATCGCACGAGTGAGGACAAAGTGCGCAGAAAAGACTAGTGTTGGTCTGTGGGGCCAGTCTAGATATCCTATTAAGCTGCCAGGAGTGACACCCCCCGGGCCCAGGAGTGGACGGGGTGTTACAACACGACATGGTGATGTCATTGATCAGATCTCGGGCAATGCAAGTATCGAGAGACAAAGGTAATAAGACACGATTGTCCCGGTTCAAATGACGAAAGATCTTCGTGGAACGCACAGGGGTCACATGGCCATCCAGGTCCCTCTGTCGATCATTGGTGCGGGAGTGTCCTGACCATGTCTGGAGTGTTCCCGAACCGTGGGGTATCACACTTAAGGGCTTGATGATGCTTAGAGAGTGTTTATAGGATCGGAAGAATCGCCGAAGAAGAGTAGAGAGAAAACCGGAAGGGTTTTGGTAAGTCCGGAGGATGTCCGAAGTGGAGGTGGAAGGTGTTCCATAGCCACGAAGGTTGAATAATATGTGAATGTATGTTAAATGTTGATTTAATCATTTATTCATAATTATTAAAAAAGAGAAAATCAATTTAAATGGTCAAAGGCTTAATGGGCCAATTCCCGGAGGGGAGAGGGCCCATTAGGGAAAAGGAGAGAGGGAGAAGGGGCAAGGGGCTGGCCGGCTGGGCCAAGCCCCCCGCAGGGGTCCCACTAGGGCTAGCCGGTGGCCTCCCCTCCCCCTCCTCTCCTTTAGTCCCACCCCAGGACTTTGAGGGAGGTAGTACGTCCCCTCCCCCTATATATAGTGGGGGTATTTGGCCAAATAAATACAACCAATAATCAAAAAAAGGTCTTCTCACTTTTGGGAGGACCTCCAGTTGATATTCTCTCTCTCTCTCTCCCTCTCTCCTATGACCGTGGTCCCAAGTCTGACTGCGCGAACGAGAGACTTCTTCACCGTGGAGCACCGTCGTGCTGCGGGATTCGGATCCAGGAGCTCTACTTCCGCAACTGCTGCTGGATCAGGGAAGCGGGAGTCATCGTCAGGCACCGGATGTGTGTAACTCCCCGCGAGGTGTCGCACTTGAGGCACTCAAGTCATTGGAGCCACAGGAGCGCAAGGACTTCATCACGACCTTGAGGTCGGCTTCAGCTCGTCTACATCAACCACGCTCTCCTGAGCGTTGACAACGCTTTTCGGTCTTCAAGGGTAAGTTTGCAAAAAGCCCCTCCCATTACTATATTACTAATAGATAGGTCCTGGCAGCTTCAGTGGTTCAGGGGCGTAGGGTAAAATTTTATTGTTTTCATGAGCAGAACCCCTACATCAATGACATAGAGGTAAAAACCCGGACACACTGGTGGCGGATCTAATGGAGACCTTCAACAACTTGCGTAGGGTGAACATCAAGCTCATCCCTGCCAAGTGTGTGTTCGGGGTCCCGTCGGGTAAGCTCCCCCGTTTCCTGGTGTCACACCAGGGCATTGAGGAAAACCCTGACAAGATCAGAGCCATCGAGGAGATGCGGCCTCCCAAGCGGCTCAAGGACATGAAGTGCCTGGCGGGGTGCATGGAGGCCCTCGGGAGGTTCATTTCCAAGCTGGGCGAGAACGCTTTGCCCTTCTTCATGATCATGAAGCAATCTGGAAACTTCCAGTGGACTCTAGAGGTGGCCGGGGCTTTTGAAGCCCTCAAGAGGTACCTCACTAGTCCACCTGGCATGGTAGTGCCAAGGGACCATGAACCTCTATTGATGTATCTAATGTCGACTCCCCAGACAGCGAGTGTCGTCCTTGTTGCCGAGCGCGAAGAGGAGGTCGACAAGAAGGGGAAACCCGACCTCCAAAGCCTCTGTAGGGCACGGGGGCTAGGGAGTCCGGCGAAGCTGGCGACATGCAGGGGGTTGGAGGAGAGGAGCCCCATGCCAAGGTTATACCTATGGCCTCGGCCAAGACTATGGAGCTCGTGCAGTGACCGGTCTACTCTATTAGCACAATGCTCCGAGATGCTCGAGAGCAGTACCTGGTGCAGCAGAAGTTCTTTTACGTGCTCCTCGTGGCATCATGAAAACTACGCCACTACTTCCAAGGTCACCCCATCAGGGTGGTCACCAAGTTCCCTCTAGAAACGATTATGCGCAACCCCAACTCTATGAGACGCCTCGCCGAATGGGCCATCGAGCTACAGCCTTTTGAGGTAACATTCGACACCATGCCCATAATACGCGGGAGGGATCTCATGGAGTTCGTCACACAATGGACTGATCCAGGCAGGATCAAAGTGGGGGAGGAGATGACCTAGCTACCCGGGAAGATGGCCCCAGGATGCTGTGTCGTAAACTTTGATGGAGCGTTCAATGTCGATGGAGCGGGAGGAACCGCGGTGCTCACATACCCACCGGGGACAAGCTCTTATACACCGTGCATCTGCACTTCAAGGACGAGGTCAAGCGCTCCAACAACATCGTCGAGTATGAGGGCCTCATCGCAGGCCTCAGGGAAACAATTTCTCTTGGCATCAAGCGAATCACGGTCTAGGGGGACTCGCTACTCCTCGTCAATTTTTTCAACAAAAGTTACAAGCCCAAGGACGAGCATATGGCGGCGTACCTCAAGGAGGTACGGAGATTGAGAAACACTTTCTAGTCATGGAGCTGCTTCACATGCCCGGGGCGGATAACCACGAGGCAGACGAAATTGCCAAGCGCGCGTCCCGCTGAGAGCCCTAACTACCAGGAGTATTGGAATAAAGGTTGTTCAAGCCATCCGCCACTCCTGCAAGATGGCATTCTTCTGGATGATGAAGACATTGCAGAAAGCCTCATCCGTCGCGCTAAGAAGTACTGCCTGGTGGATGGCAACCTCTACTGCCACCGCCCCAATGGAGTTGCTCTATGGTGCATCTCGGATGACAAAGGGTGAGAGCTGTTGGGTGACATCCATGCTAGAGAGTGTGGCCACCAAGCCTACGCATGTACCCTTGCTGGAAGGCCTTCCACATCGGCTTTTACTAGCTCACAACACTCATCGATGCAACCGAGCTGGTTAAGTCTTGCGAGGCGTGCCAATTCATGCCAAGCAGATGCACCAGCCCGCATAGCAGTTGCAAAGCATCCTGCTCTCATGGCCATTCGTGGTATTGGGGCTAGATATCCTGAAGCCTTTCCCTAGAGCACCCGGGGCAACCGCTAACTCTATGTCGCCATTAATAAATTCACCAAGTGGGCAGAGGTGGAGCCAGTCCGAACAATCCTGGCAAGATCGGTGGTCAAGTTTGTACAGGGTTCGGTGTGCCGCTTTGGTGTGCCTAACCACAACATCACCGATAATGGAAACAAGTTCACCAGTGGCCTATTCAAATCCTACTATGAGGACATGGGAACAAAGATCTACCACGCGTGCGTCACCCACTCGACACCATTGGGCAGGCAGAGCGTGCACCGGAAGTCCTAAAGGGCCTCAAGACTAAGAGTTTCCGCCGCAAGATCAAAGACTATGGCCGGGGATGGATCGATGCGCTTCTAGGAGTACTGTGGTCCATCCGCACCACCATGAACAAGCCAACTGGTGAGAACCCTTTCTTCCTCATTTATAGAGTTAAAGCACGGCTTCCCACGGGTCCTAACCTTCAATGAGACGGCGCAAGAAGGACTACAACAAGATGACCTCACCCTCCTCGAGGAAGCTCACCACAAGGTCAATGTACGGGTGGCTAGGTACCAGCAAGTGCCGCGCCGATATCATTGCCGGAACATACACGCATGCACCTTGGAAGCTGGAGACCTAGTTCTCCGGAGGGTCCTCTCCCGCAAAGGCCTCCACAAGCTCTCCCTAATGTGGGACGGTCCCTTCAAGGTCGTGCACGTCGTGAGGCCATGAGCGGTCTGGCTAGAAACAGAGGAAGGAGTCCTAGTCCTGAATGCTTCGAACATCCAACACCTCCGCAATTTTTACCCCTGAGCTCCACCAGCATAGGTGGCGGTGTCGTTATATTGGGAATGGCAGTACCTAAGCAGGTTAGATAGAGGTGTGGGGACTAGCAAGGAAGCTCTCGACATTGTCCACAGGCGGGATTGGATATAAGCAAGTTTAGCGAGACACAGGAAGTACCTAGGTCCGGAGCCCTCGTGGTGAGTAAAGCTCCTACTCCTGCTGATCTGACTACGAGTAGTATACGGGCTACAATCGCTCCTTGAGCTGTATTCTCTAGATGCTCACTTAAATGCCCTGACACCAACCCTTGCTACGAGAGCCTTGCCTCTCCTTATATAGGCAGAGAGGCAATGGTCTCACTGGCCAGTCCGGCTGGCGGGCCCCATAGGTAGGTCCCAGCCGACTGGTCATCTACAGTACCCAGTACACTTACGTCCTATCAGAGTACATGCGGTAGGGTCGTCGTGGGCATAGTGAACACCGTGCGAGCCTGTCGTCAGCATTGGGCCACTATTCCCGCGTCACCTAGCAAAGTCTTCGTTATTGCGGTGTAGTTGCGAGTCTTGTCATCGTACCAGAGCGTACCGTGCACTGTGCAACACATCGCTCAGTCCTCCTGATTGAGTCCGGCTATGTTGATGTAGCCGGTTCCGTGCCTTGCTGCTCCTTGTGGTTCCGGCTATCGTAAAGTAGCTGGCCTAACTTGCTCGTGTCTGGCTGCGCTCAGCCAGCCGGACGCAAACCGACTGCCGCTATTCTTGTTCGGTTGGGGTATCCGGAGGTCATCCCCCCGACACTAGCCCCTAAGCTCGTGTAGATTTCGCCCTTAGGTGAAATGTGCACGCGCTCCTCTCTAACTTTGAAATTTCTGGTCGATGCCGCCACGCCGCCTTGACGCCGCCATCATTACCTTTGGCGGGCAGCGCAACGTCCCGTCGCACGTCGCCTCGGGAAACCGCCGCCTGCCTCTTCAGTTTCTGCTCTGAGATCGTCTGTGCATCCCGCGCCTACACAAAGGATCCTATGCGGTGGGGAGGGCGGGGTGCGGCTCGATGGGTGCGGCATGGCACCGCGAACGGTTCCACTTTCGGGTCTTTAAAAGGTCGCCTGGGGGATAGCAGTTCCTACTTCCGTTTGCTGCCTCCCCAATCTTCCCCTGCGCCCTTGCCTTCTTGCTCTTCCTTGCTCACCGCTGCCGCTGTAGTTCGCCGTGTCGCCCGTTTTGCATTGTTGGAGACACGGGCCGCCGCCACTCCTTAGCCG
Organism: Avena insularis; assembly: GCA_023614405.1. Classification (NCBI taxonomy): domain Eukaryota; kingdom Viridiplantae; phylum Streptophyta; class Magnoliopsida; order Poales; family Poaceae; genus Avena; species Avena insularis. The sequence continues at coordinate 505,712,822 of CM042688.1, read as the reverse complement.
GTGCGACCCCCAGCGAGCCGGAGATGGCCGCCGAGCGTGGAGCCTGGTGCGTCTCCTCCATGACGGAGGAGTACATCGAAAAGTACCGCGCCACCCACGTGCTGCCGTCGGAGACGGAGGTAGAGGTGCGGCTCGCGCCAGCGGGGGAGGAGTTGCCGCACCCTACGGAGGGGGAGCGAGTGATTTTCTTGTCGCACCTCGCCCACGGCTTCGCGCTGCCGGTGCACCCCTTCTTACTCACCTTCCTTGCCTTCTTCGACCTCCGCCTCCACCACCTCGGCGCCAACGCTATCGTCACGTTGGCGCACTTTGTGGCCTTTTGCGAGAGCTACCTCGGGATCTAGCCGGATCTCGGGCTCTTCTGTCGGCTCTTCCGCGTCCGGCCGCAGGTCTAATTCACCAAGGGGCCGCTGGTGACGTGCGGTGGTGCCTCCATCTACTCCCGCATGTAGACCGGCTACCCCAAGTTCCGGCTGTAGGACACAGTGCGACTGTGGCAACAATCGTACTTCTAGGTCCGCAACCTCACCGACAAGGACCGGATCAACCTGCCAGCTATCCAGGATGTGGAATCTAGCCGGAAGTAGTGGGATCTGAAAATCTACGGGGAGAAGAGGGAGTCGGATGCGATGCTGCAGCGCATGCGCACCCTCGTCACCACCGGCTTAACCGGCCTGGACATCACCCTCAGCTGGATGTCCCGGCTGATGATGCCGCTACAGCAGTGGGCACACAAGATGTGCTTCTACTCCGGCCGGCTAGACCCGACTCGGCTGTCCCGCCATGATCCCCGCTACCACAACTTGAAGGAGTGGGTGTGGATGATTACGAAGGAGCGGCTGCCGAAAGGCTAGAAGTTTGGGCTGGTCCCCTACAGCCGTGACAACAGCGTGCCCCGGGTAAGTTTCTTGTCAGCTAGTTTTGTTGCTTGCGATTTTTTGCCGTACGGCTGACTTTTGTGCCTCTTTCTTCTTGACAGATCTTCCCTTATATCCTCCGGGGGAGACCCCCCTCCAGAACTTTACACCGGAACTTCCCGAGCCACGCGCTCGCCGGTCTAGCGAGGAGTCGGATGGGGACGGCGATGTCTTCCCCAGCCGGAATGACGAGCCGGCCCCCGACCCCCACGCGGAGGTCGACGAAGAGGAGGAGGCAGCACCGGCTACTGAGCAGGCCCGACGTCGCGTGGCGGATGACGACTCCAGCCGGTCTGGTGCTAGGGGAAGCGGCTCCAGCCGATCCGGTGCCGGTGGGAGCAAGACTAGCCGGCCCGCCATGGAGGAGCCGGACCAGCACCCTTCCGCCCGGCCGCCTTGGTCACAAGAAGGGGCCACCCCCCGTGGTGCCGGGGTAAGCTATTCGCTGGCCCTTGTGCCACTTCTTCCTTTCTTTGTGCCCATTTTTCTGTCTTTTGCTTATTTGTTTTTGTTTCTTTCCTGTCTTTTGTTGCCCAGCACACTGGTTTCCTTTGGTGCTGCGAGCCCGGCGCGGGCGCCCACTGGCTCGCCGCCCACGCACCGGACACCACGCCACCTCCATCTGCTCCCGCCCCTCCTCCTTCGTCTAGGGCACCACCTCCACCGCTGCCTCGAGCTGATCCGGCTGCCGCAGCCGGAGCAGGTGGGCGCTCCGCCGACCACGGTGGTGCAGCCGAAAACGGCTATGAGCACTTCACAAAGTGGAGGTAGTTCCCCCCACGACAGCATGGATAGCCGCCACCAGCAAGGAGCTCGTGGTTGTCACTAATGACAACTCCGACGATGAGCCGGGGGAGGAGTGGTGGACGGCGGTCGCAGAGGCAAAGGAGTTGCTGGCCACCAACACCATTGATGACGACGCCTCCTCCGCCGCCTCGCTGGCGGACCTTGCCGCCACCCTTGAGCTGGCGGTGAAGGAGATCCAGCTGCTCAAGGCGATAGCTGTCGGCAACCAGACCCTGGAGCAGAAACTCGCCACTTCCAATGGGACCTCCTAGAGTAAGTCCCCTAAACCGGATACTTTGATCTTTCCCTTCCTCCATTTTTTGCTAATAGTCGGTTTCCGTAGCCATCATGGTGTGCGCCCAGCGGGAAATCGATCACCTGAAGAAGTTGAACGACCGGCTAAGCAAGTCCAATTCCACGCTTCGGCTGCAGAATAAGGACTAGCACGCCAAGCTGGATGCCCTAGAGGCCACCGTCAAGGAGCGCGACGCCACCCTCGCCAGTCGGGCCCAAGCTTTTGACCTCCTTGAAGCCCAGAACAAGGACCAAGAGAAGGAGGTCAAACGGCTGACAACTCGGGAGAAGGCTCTGGTGGAGGAGCTGATGCAGGATGGGCATATGGCCAAGGGTGAGTTTTTTCCCGACTATCTTCATCTTTCCGGATCCGGTAGCCGGATCTGACATTCCCTTTTTTGACAGCTTTTTATCCCGGTGTAGACCTACTGGCGTATAACCGGCTGCAGGAGAACTGGCCGGGGGAGTAGCCGACTGCCCAGGAGATGGTCGTCCTCCTTGGCGAGGAGGCCGCCAAGCTTCGCCAGGCGGCTCAGGCTATCTTCACATTTCTATGGCCAAACGCGCCGGTTCCGGAGATGATGGCACAGCTGGCGGCCAAGGTGGCGGAGGTGCCAGCTACCGTCGATCGTCTATGGGATCTGGCCGTGCGAGACAGGGCAGAAATGGCCTTGGCCCTGATGCTCTCTTGGTACAAGGACGCCCGCATCGAGAAGATCGATGGGGGCTTCCGTGCTGGCGCCGACCTTGTTGCCATCCGCCAGGACCATTCGGAGCTCCGAGCCTTCGCCATCAAGATTCCCGATTACACGGATGTCGACGAGGTCCTCACCGACTTGGAGTCTACCAGTACGCCTGATGCGGAAGCCTCGTCGCAGCCGACTGGTGGGGACGCCGGAGCCGGATCTGCCAACGCGCCTCCTCCGCCTGCCGAGACCGCTTCCAGCCAGGATCCTCCTCATGGCAAGGGCCCTAGCGTCTAGACATGATCCCTGGAATGCCGGGTGTACTTGTTATTTATCTTGTTTCGTTTGAACCTTATTGTCTGTGCTGGCTGTTTCTGACGCCGGGTGAACTTATGGGAGCTTCGTCTCCCTTTTTTATTCAATCGCACTTGTTTGGCTTGCTTCTGTCTTGTGATTTTCTGTATTCTTCTAATTTTTGATACTTTGCCAGTTGAACTTATTCGACTGCCTTCACTCGGTTGAACGCCTTTAGCCGGGGGAACTCCAACTCTAGTGGGGGCGTGCCAGCGCACCCACTGGGTGTAACCCCCGAGATTCGGAGTAGTTCGCGTAGCCGGGTGCTTTGAATCTTCTTCTTTCTTTTCTTAAGTCCTTAGCATCGTCTGGCTAGACGCCTCTAGCCGGTTGATGCAACCGGGAGGTATCTGACTGAATGCCTTTAGCGAGGGGATCTTCAACTCTAGTGGGGGCGCGCCAGCGCACCCACTGGGTCTAGCCCCCAAGATTCGGAGTAGCTGGCGTAGCCAGGTGCTTCGAATCTTCTTCAGTCTCTTCCTGCCCTTGCCCTCACCTGGGCTCCAAATATCCGGCTAATCTCCGTTTAGCCGGTCAGGACTACATGGTTCCACTAGGGTGCGCGAGCGCACCTAGTGGGTGTAGCCCCCGAGATTCGGAGCGCTTGATGAAGGCAAGGGCTTCGAATCTTCCCTCTCCTTGAATTCCGACTCGATATAGTCATACAAAAACAAACACATATGCATACCCACTCGTTAATAGGTTAGTCGGTGAAGGTAGAGCCTGTTAGCCGGAAGGCGGTTTTAGTTTTTCGAAAACTAGCTTGTGCTTCTATGGACACTTAGTCATTTTCCCGTGCGCTTTGCTGTTTACGCTGCGTCCTTGCCGGGCAGCCGGGTTGCGGTCTGCAGCCGGAATCGAAGGGAGCTGACAATACATTTTGCATGGTACTGAAGGCTTGGTAACCAGATCACCTCAAACTAGTTGAAAGGCCAGGACGCCCGATCCGTCGCATCTCCTCCCCGTTTTTCATGTGGGATGCCTCGGGCTTTTCCCTTGCTAGCCAGACAGCCGGATTGTAGTCTGTAGCTGAGACGAAGAGTGGGCCTCTAACATCATCGCACACTACTCAGCCGGTTTGTTGATTTAGCAGGTCAGGCCAGCCGGCGAGCCCCCGGGTAGGGGTTGCCGGAGCCAGAAAACTGAACCGGAAACAAATATGCACAAATTTCTAGCAAGGAGCCCCCGAGCATCTCGTAGGGGTCCGCATTTTCATTCATAGGGTTTGCGGGATACATACACTTTCCGATGACTAGGTGTAACATGGCGGAGCAGGGCCGCGTTCTAGGGGCGCTCTGTCTCTTCATCCGACTTGTCCATCTTGTTCTTGCACGGCTGCTGTGCGTCGATGAGGTAGTAGGACTTGTTGTGCAGTGCTCGGCTGATGATGAAGGGGGCCTTCCAAGGCGGTGACAGCTTCTGCATGCCCTTCGTGTCTTGCACCAGCCGGAGAACCAGATCGCCCTCGCGGAATGCGATGGGGGGGATCCGGCCCGAATGGTAGTGGCGTAGGCACTGCTGGTACAGGGCTGATCTAGACAGTGCCAGCTCGCGGGCTTCCTCGAGGAGGTCCACGCCATCCTCCCGCACCTCTTGTTTGCCTTTTCGTCATAGAGGAGCTTGCACGGTGAGTCGAACTTGATATCCGTAGAGAGGATGGCCTCCGAGCCGTAGATGAGGAAGAATGGGGTGAAACTGGTTGACCTATTTGGCATGGTGCGGAGGCTCCATAGCATAGCCGAAAGCTCCTCCATCCAGCATCCGGGCGACCGCTCCAAGGGCTCGATGAGGCGCGGCTTGATGCCGGCTAGCACTAGGCCGTTTGCCCTTTCGACTTGCCCGTTGGATTGCGGGTGCGCTACAATAGCGGGGTCCAGCCGGATGCCCTTGTTGCTGCAAAACCGGGAAAAAGCCCCCTTGGCGAAGTTCGTGCCGTTGTCCGTGATGATGTTGTTGGGGTAGCCGAACCAGTTGATGATGTCGGATTGTTGGTGAAGAAGGTGACGACTGTCGCCCCGTCCATTTTGTGAACTTGTCTACCGCCACCAGCACATGGGTCATGCTTGCGCACGCCCGCCTGAAGGGATCGACCATGTCAAGGCTCCAGACAACAAAGGGCTAGGTGATCGGTATAGTTTTGAGCACCGCAACCGGCATGTGCCTGAGCTGCCCAAAACCCTGGCACCCGTTGCATGCGCGGACTAGCTGCTCGACAACCTCGAGGGCGGTGGGCCAATAGAAGAAGTGGCGGAACGCCTTGGCGACTATTGCCCGCGATGAAGCGTGATGTCCGCACTCGCTCTAGTGGATGTCCTTGAGTAGCCGGTAGCCTATGTCCACATCGACACACCGTTGGAAGATGCCGGATACGCTGCGCTTGTATAGCTCCTTGTTGATGGTGGTGTACGTGTGCGCGCGTCGCTGGACTTGCCTTGCCTCCACCTCATCATCCGGAAGTTCTCAGTTGGCGATGTAGTTCATGAAAGGTTGCACCCAGGATGGTATCTCCCAGATAGTGAGGACGCTCTCGCTCTCCGGCTGAGGGATGTTGGGGGGCCGTTCGGATGAGGTACCCGGAACGGTAGCCCTCGAGCAGCTTGATGAGTCGGTAGCCCCCGGGTCTTGCGAGCCGGTGGGCACAGACTTGCCAGAGTTGGTGCGGGCCTTCTTCTTCGCGGGTTCCGCCGGTTCCGCTTCTGCCGTGGCATCAGCCGGAATGCTCCCCGCCCAGATAATGGAATCTTACTCGGGAGATGGGTTGATGGAGGGCTTGCGCAAATGCTCCAAGGAGACCCCTGGTGGGATCACTTTCCTAGTGGATCCGATTCGTGCGAGCGAATCGGCTGCCTCATTGTTGGAACGAGGGACGTGATGGAACTCACATCCATCGAAGCAGGCGCTGAGCTTCTGCACGTGGAACCGGTAGAGAGCCATGTATGCATCGCGGGCATCCCACTCTTCGGATAGCTCCTGCACCACCAGATCCGAGTCGCCGAAGCAAATCCAGTTGACGCCAATCTCCCTGGCTAGCCAGAGGCCATGCACCGGCGCTTCATACTCGGCAACATTGTTGGAGGCCTTGAAGTGGATCTGGAGGACGTACTCCAGCCGGTCTCCTTTGGGCAAGGTGAGGACAATGCCGGCTCCCAAGCCCCTGAGCATCTTCGAGCCGTCGAAATGCATCTTCAAGTGGTCCGAATCAGGAGCTGGTGGGAGGTATTGGGTCTCAGCCCAGTCGATGAGGAAGTCTGCCAGGGCCTGCGACTTGATTGTGAGCCGGGGCTCGTACTGGATGGAGTAGGCGGCAAGCTCGATGGCCCACTTGGTGACTCAGCCCGTGGTGTCCTTGTTGCCGATGATTTCTGAAAGGGGTGCGGTGCACACGACCTTAATCAGATGCTCTTGGAAGTAGTGCTTAAGTTTCTTGCACGGCAGGTACACACCATAACACATCTTCTGGTAGTGGGGGTAGTTCTGCTTAGAGAGGGAGAGAACCTCGCTGAGGTAGTAGACGGGTCGTTGAACCGGCTAAGCCTTGCCTTCCTCAGGGCGCTCCACCACAAGGACGACGCTGACGACCCGGCTGATGGCTGCTATATAGAGCAACATCGGCTCCTTGCTAGCCGGCGTGGCTAGAACCGGCACTGTGGATAGCATGCGCTTGAGATCATGAAAGGCAGCGTCAGCCTGTGAGGTCCAGGAGAACTTGTCCGTCTTCTTCATCCGCTGGTACAGCGGAAGTGCCTTCTCCCCCAACCGGCTGATGAAACGGCTGAGGGAAGCCATGCATCTAGTGAACTTCTGGACTCCAAGCAAGCTTCTGGGCGGCTGCATCCTCTCGATGGCTGCAATCTTTTCCGGGTTCGCTTCGATCCCTTGTTGTGAGATGAGGAAACCAAGTAGCTGGCCGGATGGGATGCCGAAGACGCACTTCTCCGGATTCAGCTTCATCTGGTACTGGCAGAGGTTGCCGAATGTCTCTCCCAAGTCTTCGAGGAGGGTGCGCTTCTCCTTGGTCTTGATGACCACATCGTCCACATAGGCATGCATGTTTCGGCCGATCTGCGAGTGCTAGCATTTCTGCATGCAGCGCTGATAGGTAGCGCCCGCATTTTTCAGACCGAAAGGCATGGTTACATAGCAAAAAGGCCTGTATGGGGTGATAAACGATATTTTTATCTGGTTAGCCAGGTTTAGCCGGATCTGATTGTAACCGGAGTAACAATCCAAGAAGGATAACAATTCGCAGTCGGCCATGGAATCGATAACCTGATCGATACTGGGCAAAGCGAAAGGGTCTTTTGGGCTCGCCTTGTTTAGGCTGGTGTAGTCGATACACATGCGCCAGGTCTTGATCTTCTTCAACACCAGGACTGGGTTGGCCAGCCAGTCTGGGTGGTACACCTCCATAATGAACCTGGCTGCAAGGAGCTGGGTGATCTCGTCACCAATGATCTTTCTTTTCTCCTCTACAAACTGGCGTAGAGGCTGCTTGACCGGCTTGGCATCCGGCCACACATGGAGAGAGTGCTCGGTGAACTCCCTCGGCACACCTGGCATGTCCTTGGGGACCATGCGAAGATGTCCCGATTCTCATGGGGGAAGTCGACAAGCGCACCTTCCTATTTGTTGTCCAAGTTGGCACCAATGGTGACGAAATTGGTCGGGTCGGAGGGGTCGAGCAGGATCCTCTTCGCCTCCTTTGCCGGCTAGAAAGCTGCTTCTCAAGCCGGCTTGCTTCTAGCCGGCATTTCTTGCTGGGCCATGGCCACATTGCGCATGATCACGCGCTTCTCTTCGGCTATGATGAGGGCCTCTGCTAGCTTGGAGCCGGCTGAGGCACACTCCATCGACCGCCTGAAGTAGCCGGCGATAGTGATCACGCCGTTTAGTCCCGGCATCTTTGTCTTGAGATACGCGTAATGGGGGACGGCCATGAACTTGGCGAGGCCGGGGCGCCCGAGGAGAGCATGGTAGGATCTCGAGAGGTTCACCACCTCAAAGCATATCGGCTCGCGCCAGAAGTTCTCCTCGGTCCCGAAGATGACATCCAACTGGATTTTATCCAGCAGAGGGCAAGCCGGCCCCGGCAGTACACCGTGGAACGTCGTGGTAGTCGGGCGCAGGTCGCATTCACGGATGCCAAGCTTCTCTAGCAAAGACCGGTAGAGAAGGTTGAGGCTGCTGCCTCCATCGATGAGGACGCGGGGAGAAGCGGCACGTGCGCTCGTTGGAGACGATGAAAGGGTCAAGCACCATGGTGTAGCCCCCGAGAATCGGAAGCTGATCCGGTTGGTCTTCCCGGCTCCAGGTGATGGGGGTTTCCGACCAGTTTAGGTACTAGGGGACTAGAGAGACGATGGCATTGACCTCCTTGGAGCGCCGCCTGCGGCTGTGCTTATCATCCAGCTCCGTCTCGAAGATGTGGTAGGCGGCGTGCGGCTAGGGGTAGCCATTGTTGTTGTTGTTGTTGTCGCCATTACCATCATTTCTGGCTCCCCTAGCCGGTGGTGGGGGTCCACCAGGAGGGGGCGGGGGGAGACGTTGCTGGTTGCCCTGGTCCTTTAGCTGACGAGTCCAGCTGCAGTTCAGGGTGGTGTGCGTAGCCGATTTGAAGGGACCGCTATGCCACTTGCACGGGCCGTCAAACATTTGGTCGAAGGTGAGCCGTGGCTTCTGCCTTCTCACAACGTTGGCCGGCGCGTCGGGCGCGCCCTCCACAACATTAACCTGCCGCGCATGGTAGCGAGGCATCTGCTGTCCGGCTTGGCGGTCCCTGCGGAACCGGTTGTCGTTGTCGTGGCGCCTGGAGGATCCTGCTTCTCCAGCCGGATTACTCGGACGGTAGCGAGCCGGCTCCGAAGGAGTCGGACAGTCGCGAGCTGGCTCCGAAGGAGTCGGGCGCCCGTCAGCACTTACTCAGAGGGGTTTCTTCATCGCGGCATCCGCCGTGGCGTACTGGTCCGCAACCGTCATGAGCTCCGCCATGGTTTTCGGCTCGTCACACAGTAGCCGGTGGCAAAGCATGGTGCCTTCTCGGCACCCCTTGATGAAGAAGCCGATCGCCTGGCTCTCCAAGATGCCCTCGCAGGTGTTGTGCAACTCCGTCCACCTGGCGAGGTACTCGCGGTCTGTCTCACGGCCGCCCTGGATGCACAAGGCCAGGTCGCGCGGGCGGCTCGGATGCTTGTACGTGTCGTTGAAGTTGCGGACAAACACCTTCTCGAAGTCTGGCCAGGCGTTGATGTTGTTGGGCGCAAGGCTGTTGAGCCATGTCCTCGCTGACCCGGTTAGCATGAGGGGGCCATAGCGCACAGCTATGCGCTTGTTCCCATGGGCGATGCCGACTACCGTGGCATAGTCAGTCACCCAATCTTCCGGCTTCATGCTGCTGTCGTACTTGGGGGTATCCCTGGGGAGAGTGAACTTATCCGGAAACGGTTCATTCTGAATGCGGGGTCCGAAGAAAACCGGTCCAGTGGAATCTTCTTCTTCCGTGATGCGCGCTTGAGCGAGGAGCTCGAGGCGGTCGCGGGCATCCGGACGATCCGGGTTGGGAGCTCCTACCCGGACCGAGAGACGGGAACCGGTAGGTCCTGGTGCTCTGATTGGTGGAGGGGGAGGCGGTGGGTTAATGTTCATCGTTTTCTCCTGGTGTGGCTGGCCCTTGTTGTCAGAGCTGCGGCGCTTGCTGCAGGCCTTAGCCAGAGGAGAAGATGCCTTCTGGGTCTTGCGGGGCACGCCCTTGCTGTTGGCAGGCGGTTTGCTCCCCTTGGAGAAGCTGGGGTCCTCCTGCATCTTTCGGTTGGCGTCAACCTGCTCATCCGCGATGCGGAGGAGCTCCTGCACCCGGCGTCTGCCGGGCCTCGCCTCGCCTCTAGGTTGGGCGTTTGTCCGCGCGTCAGCGCTGTGAGATTCTTGATGGGTGTGCTGTAGGTGGGCTGGATGAGAGCAGGTAGTGGATCCGGCTTGCCATCCCTCTCCATCCTGCCGCCTAGCTCGCCGCCTCGGCGCCGCACTTGTCCGTGCCGTCTTGGCTCTGCAGTAGCCGGAGTATGGTCATGCGTGCGGTCATACTCGCGCCGGGTGATCTCGATCGGCTTCCGGGTCACAACCAGCTCCATGGCTTCCTGCAGGAGAATATGCCTCTCCATGGCAAAGTTGGCCAACGCCTCCTCCCGGTTATCCTCGAGGTTAACCAGTGTGAGGAGCCGGTCGATGGCCTCCTCCACCGGGTTCCTAGGCTGCGATGGAGCGGAAGTCCCGACCTCGTCCATGCCCCTTTCTCGGGGTTGGCGATGTTGGAGCTAGAGCCGGTCATCATCACCTCGATGCCGTGCGGAGCAACGGGAGCGCCGCTGCCGAGGTGCAGCGGATCCGTGACGGAAACGATCTCCCTAGGGAAACGCTCTGGCACAATGGCAACGTAGATGGGGAGGTCTGAAGGAGATATGCCCTAGAGGCAAATAAGAAATAGGTTTTTATTATCATATCTCAATTAGTTTATAATAGTTTCATATTGTGCTATAACTGTGCCAAGGATAAACATTGGTACAGGTGTGGTATGAAACAACAAAGTCCCTAGTAGCCTCTATTCATACTAGTTCGTTGATCACGAAGATGATATGGGTTTCAAGATCATGGGCATTTATGCCGACTAACAACGAGATCATATCATTGGAGAATGATGTGATTGGATATTCCTTGAAGGATTGCAACACGATCAAGTCATCTAGTTCATTGTTGCAACAGCTATACCTAGACTCCTTCTCCTTAGACCGTGAGCTCATATTACTCACTGTTTCCCTAGGCTGCTTAGACTGCATCAAACGTCATCTGGTAACACGGTGGCTATAAAGGTGTACGTTGGGTATTCCGAAGGAACAATAGATAACATGTGACTGCAAGACCGGGATTTGTTCACCCACATGACGAGTAAAGATACATACGGCCGGCTTGGTGAGAATACATCTATAAGTGTTGCAACATGTGACTGGGTAACGGGGATGTAATATCACGGTAACAAGAAAACAGAACTTGTTGTGAACGAGATTGAACAAGGTATGGGATACCAATGATCGGATCTTGGACAAGTTGTATCGAGAAACAAAAGGAAGAGGATGCTACATTTACACGGTTCAAACGACATTGTCATCAGGAATGAATAGGGGTCACATGGACATCCCTGGTCCCTCTGTTGATCATTGATACAGATCATGTCTAGAGCATTCCTGAGCCGTGAGAGGATACACTTAAGGGTACGATGAGAGCGATCATTCGTAAGACAGAATCATAGTAGAGAAAGAGAAAGCCGGAAATGTTCCGCAGAGAGATCCGAAGTTGTTCGGAGAAAGAATAAAAAGGACCGGAATCATTTCGGGAAAGATCTGAAGTCGTTCGGAGGAAATCGAAAGGGAACCGAAAGGTGTTTCGGGTAAAGAAGGATTTTGTAATATGTATTTACATATTAATTAATATTAAATATAATATTAAAATCTAATTTGAAGGGTTATTCCACTAATGGGCCAAACTTCCTAGGGCATAAAGGCCCATGAGGGAAAACCGAAGGGGGGAAGGGCCAAGGCCCAGGCGCCTCAAGGGGGCCCACCCGGCCAGCCTAGGGCTATGCACGGGGTGGGGCCCACCCCTGGCCGATTGGCCCATGAGGCCCATGCGCCTCCCCCTCTCCCTTAAAAAGTCCCACATGGGAAACCCAAAGGGGAGGGCACACCCCCTCCTCCTATATAAAGGGGTGCCCATGGGTGGGATTGAACACACAACTTGAGAAGTCCTTTGGATGACTTTCTCCCTTCCTCTCTCTATACCTCATGACCATGGCCCCATGTATGGGCTGTGCGATCGAGGCACACCTGCAGTACGCCGTTGCGCTATAGGGATTCCTAGCCGGATATCAACTTCCGCACTCCCGGCGGGATCGGGGAGCCGGAGGTCTCATCGTGCACCGGATGTGTACGAAGACACGAGGCGCAACACTTGGGGCGCTTAAATGTCGTGAGCCGGAGCTGTTGCACGATGAAGATGATGAAGATCAAGAAGGAGCAAGGGGTGACCTGCGAGGAGCTTCGCGACCTTGAGGTCGGCTTCGAGTATGACTACATCAACCACGTTCCCCGCGGAACATTAACCGCGTATGGTCTACAAGGGTATGTATTCTCTACGCATCGGCCGTTACCGCATTACTACATAGATAGATCCTAGGCTAAGTTTCTGGGGTTCCGTCGTAGGGAAATTTTTGTTTTCCGCACCGATCCCCTACAGTGGTATCAGAGCCGATCTATGCGTAGGAGTGCTGTACGGCCAGTACGCACAAGTATTGTGCGGGCATTGATCCCTTAGTTGTTACCCTCTAACGTGTACTTGTTTATATCGTGGTATTGTTTGATGAAGCGGCCCGGACCGACCTTATGCATATTCGTACGCGAGACTAGTTCCACGCTCAACGTATGGCTTGTACCGTATAAGTGGCTAGCGGGTGTATGTCTCTCATTCAATAGTTGATATAGCATTTACAATGGAGGGCCCCGAAAGGGGTGTAATAGAGACAACTGCCGGATCCATGTTGTGGTTGGAAAGTTCGTAGTTTAGAAACGGTTCTAGTGCGAAAGCCCTAACAACCACGTAAAACTTGCAATAGATAAAGTAGAGGCGTCTAACTTTATTTTGCAGGGGGCATGTGATTATGATATGGCATTGGTCGCTACAAAGGTAAATTAGTTTACTTTTCTGTTGCTAAGTAGTATAGTAATAGTCATCGTTCCGATGAACGACCTAGTGGAGGCGTCGTGGACTTGGCGTCAAACCAAGGGCAAGATGGTGATCATGCCGGAGCGCTCGATGGAGATCAAGGTGCAAGAAAGACCATATCATATCACATTATACATATGATGTTGATACCAGTTTTTACATCTTATTGTGTGCTAGTATTTAGATACTCAACGGTAGCAAATAAGATAATCCCTATTTAATTCCAATGTTCCGTGTTCCCCTTGTGTGTGCACCACCAAGAAAGTTCTTCGGTGTGAGGCGATCCAGGGTTACAGGCCTGGGTGTCAGACGTATCTACGTTCGCATACAGTGGGTGTAACCCATATTGCACAGCGAATACACACAAGTTAGATTTGGCGAGCCTAGCATGTACAGACATGGCCTCGGAACACAAGAGATCGAAAGATCGAGCATGAGTCACATGGATGATGTGATTGATATTAGTGAATGTCTACCTTTGATAATACACTGATGGCCGTGATGATTGGGGGAGGTGCAGAGGATAGGGATCATGCGATCACTAAAATCGTCCAGGGGATGACCGTTTTAGTGGAGACCAATTATAAATTGATCTCTTATTATAAACTTAGTCTAGATGTCTGTTTGCAATATCTTATTAGATCTTAGCCTATCACATTGAGGTCCTTTGCGACCATGGGAATATATTGCTTAATTTGGAACTTAGCAAAAGGGTCCAACTTCATAGATTAATACCCACGCCTGAGGGACATCCTCATAAGAGCTGATCGTCTCTTCTTGATACAATAACCATTAGGAGATAATTCGATGACTCCAGAATGTTTGTGTTTTCTCCATAATCATCCAATAAGCCATTCTCCATTCGATGGAGAGTTGGGCTACATTTTGTATTATGCAGAATAAGGCACATAGAGTATGAGCCGTTGGATGGGTTTTCCTCCATCATGGATGAAAAGAGAATGTCTGGAAAAACACTTAGCGATCTTGCATCAGAGTTAAGAACTCTTAGAAGGGCTTGATTGCGATGGAGGTCATTGATGAAAAGGTATATGTTAGATATACAAAATTATAAATGTGGTTCATGCAGAACTTATTGCAGTTTACAAAGTATTTGATACTTGTCCCGTTTTGTGAAAATAGGATGATCTTCTTGAGAATTGCTGGTTTTGAGGCAATGTGACTTGATGACGTCAAGCAAAATAGTTGATGGCCGACATCACCTCTTCCCTCAAAGTTTATCATTTGGATTAGTGGACCTGAATATAGATTTGTAATCCCACTTTGTGTGTCTTTCTTTTGGCGAGACGATTATTCATATGAACAAGTTACAAACCAGTTTGTACTATTCTTATGAACAATACCTTATGGTCACATTACAATTACAAATAAGTTATTCTCATCACTATGTCAATGATAATAGTTTAAACATTTATAAAGGATTGGAATGCTAAAAGATATCCAAAGCTTAATAATGAAATGACACTACAGTTTAAGTCATTTTGGTTATTGCAGGTTCTTTATGAAAGATCGGGGTCCTAGATGCTTAATCTAGAGACCTTGCAAAACCATGCCTCTTAGGCAGAATAACAAAAACTCCGCATTCTGGTAAAACGGTGATATCCAAAGAAATGTTGAATCTTATACATATTGATGTATCGTATTTTCAACAAGTAGTGGAAATCATTAGGTAATTGTGGACTTAAGTGAATAAGCGTATTTACTTAATGAAACATGAGTTTGAAACGATTTGAATTGTTCAAATGAGTTCATGACTAATGGGATATTGAATTAACTGAATTAGCAAGTCTCTTTGATTTGATCGACACGACTAAAGTATTCAAGTTAAGTTTAGCATAAAAAGAACTTGTGAAAGATGTTTCACAAATTATGATAATTGGACGAATTCAAACTATGTTGAAATATCTGAACATTATAATCAATATGTATTAGATACATATGGTATAATATCATCTCTTATAGGGGTTATAGTTGTCATTTAGAGTTAAGGATCAATATAAGCAAACACTCATTTGAAATACAAAGGAACTTCTAAAGATTCGTGGAAACAACACCATAAGTGTTATGGCACGTTCGAGTTTCTGGAGATTTCGACAAGTCGAAATCGTGGCGAATAAACAAGTCTTTGTAGAGCATTCTTAGAAAGCTATGGATGCATCCTCCACAAGGGACAAACCTGCGGTTGTCCTAAGTTAATGAGTCTTGATGAAGATACAGGTGGAAGAAAGTAAAAGATCAAAACAAGGTATTTGACCTTACCTCCGAATTGTTGAGTGGCGCAGTGGAATTTGTTCCGTGAATCCAAACTCTACAAATAGAGAAGAAACTAATGATGATGATCAGAAAGTTTCAAGTAAATACTTTTACTAAAGCAAGTAGGATTAAACTATATATTCTACAAGTTTGTGGAATTATATTGTTGATTCACTTGTCATGTTTTGAACAAGACATACCTACAAATTACAAAGAAGCGTGATGGACCTGAGTGCGAGAAATGACTAGGAGTCATAAAATCCTATATTAAGTTACATTTAAGATTGCAAAGTAACATGTTACTTGATCTTATTAAAGTAAAGAAGTTTACTTGATATTTCTGATTGACTGCAAAGTCATAAGAAGGAAATGAAACTTAATAAATGACAAAAGCTCGATTTGTCACAAGTTTGGACAAATTCAAGGAATTGACTACAACAGTAGTGATGCTGAAGTCTTTTGGATTTACACTAGAAATATATGGATATTGAAGTCTCGTAATTGGAATTCTCAAATTGATAATGATCAAAGAATTTTGGAAAGTCCAAGATTATCGAGAGGACTTAGATTTGAGTGGGAGCAAATCATCTTGGCTAATTCATAATATGTAGCTGACATATTTTGAGTGGGAGCTAAGTGAAATCCCTGTATCTCAAACATGAATGTCATATTGGAGTGGGAGCTAAGTGAAATCCCTGTATCTCAAACATGAATGTCATATTTGAGTGGGAGCTAAGTGAAATCCCTGGATCTCAAACATGAATGTCATATTTGAGTGGGAGCGTGAAATCATTCTAGGATATGTGGACGACATATGTGAATGATGTGATTGGTGTTAATAATATTTAAGTTAGATAAATAAGGATGAAGTTAAAGTTATTAAACAAAGAGATCTATCGAGATAGATTGGTGAGTTTGATAGACACGAAATGTCGAATGCTTCCTGGACTTGATTCTGAAAGTTATTCAGAATGTCCTAAGCAGGATTCTGAAGTAGCTCAGAATAGAACAAGGTAAGAAAGTATTTCTTACTGTATGAAGCATTGAGTATTGCAACTATGGTTGAAAGAAAGAGATGCATTGCATCTCCTATGCCTCAGTCATAGATTCTTCCATATAACCATGTTGTATACTCGACATAAAGTGACCCGAGGATCTGGTTGGTAAGACAAAGTCTTAACTGGAAGAACATGTCTTTAAGTGATTCCTGAGTTGATCACTGAACCAGAACTAAGTTTGTACTTAAGTAGGAAGAAGCAATGTAAGTGGCATAGATGCATTTCATGCACTAGGATCTACATAGATATAGAAGTATAAAGGCTACATCTGATGTGATGTATAATGTTATGGCGGGGCTAATTCGCTTTTAACATAGAATGATGTGTCCCAGGGCCCAGGGCCCATGAGAAAGCCCTCGAGGTTGATCTAACGTCACTGTAAGCTCCTAGAATCCGGCCTTGTTCTGCTGCCATGACTATAGTATATACACAAAGGATAGCAAAGTGTGTTTTGAAGTTTAGATGACAACAATGATTTACAACCGTCATCATAAACACTAGAAACAAAAGTCTCGCTTTGTTGCTAAAAAAATACGTCATCCCATTATAAGATAATGGTGTGAATGTCAAATTAGGAAGACATTAACGATTTGCAAAAGACATAATGATCTGGTAAAACAGAACATGGACATGACGTTTCCCATGAGCATGCATGATCTGTAAACGCATATGGTATATGGTTTATATGAGTAAAATGCAAGCTAGTTTATCTGTACTCTAGTGCAAGTGGGAGACTGAAGGAGATATGCCCTAGAGGCAAATAAGAAATAGGTTTTTATTATCATATCTCAATTAGTTTATAATAGTTTCATATTGTGCTATAACTGTGCCAAGAAGAAACATTGGTACATGTGTGGTATGAAACAACAAAGTCCCTAGTAGCCTCTATTCATACTAGTTCGTTGGTCACGAAGATGATTTGGGTTTCAAGATCATGGGCATTTATGCCAACTGACAACGAGATCATATCATTGGAGAATGATGTGATTGGATATTCCTCGAAGGATTGCAACACGATCAAGTCATCTAGTTCATTGTTGCAACAGCTATACCTAAACTCCTTCTCCTTAGACCATGAGCTCATATTACTCACTATTTCCCTAGGCTGCTTAGACTGCATCAAACGTCATCTGGTAACATGGTGGATATAAAGGTGTACGTTGGGTATTCTGAAGGAACAGTAGATGACATGTGACTGCAAGACCGGGATTTGTTCACCCACATGACGGGTAAAGATACATACGGCCAGCTTGGTGAGATTACATCTATAAATGTTGCAACATGCGACTGGGTCACGGGGATGTAATATCACGGTAACAAGAAAACAGAACTTGTTGTGAACGAGATTGAACAAGGTATGGGATACCAATGATCGGATCTCGGACAAGTTGTATCGAGAAACAAAAGGAAGAGGATGCTACATTTAGATGGTTCAAACGACATTATCATCAGGAATGCATAGGGGTCACATGGACATCCCTGGTCCCTCTGTTGATCATTGATACAGATCATGTCTAGAGCATTCCCGAGCCGTGAGAGGATACACTTAAGGGTACGATGAGAGCGATCATTCGTAAGACGGAATCACAGTAGAGAAAGAGAAAGCCGGAAATGTTCCGCAGAGAGATCCGAAGTTGTTCAGAGAAAGAATAAAAAGGACCGGAATCATTCCGGGAAAGATCCGAAGTCGTTCAGAGGAAATCGAAAGGGAACAGAAAGGTGTTTCAGGTCAAGATGGATTTTGTAATATGTATTTACATATTAATTAATGTAATTAATATTAAAATCTAATTTGAAGGGTTATTCCACTAATGGGCTAAACTTCTTAGGGAATAAAGGCCCATGAGGGAAAATCGAAGGGGGAAGGGCCAAGGCCTAGGCGCCTCAAGGGGGCCCACCCGGCCAGCCTAGGGCTGTGCGCGGGGTAGGGCTCACCCCTGGATGGTTGGCCCATGAGGCCCATGCGCCTCCCCCCTCTCCCTTGAATAGTCCCACATGGGAAACCCAAAGGGGAGGGCACACCCCCTCCCCCTATATAAAGGGGTGCCCATGGGTGGGATTGAACACACAACTTGAGAAGTCCTTTGGATTACTTTCTCCCTCCCTCTCTCTATACCTCGTGACCATGGCCCCATGTATGGGTTGTGTGATCGAGGCACACCTGCAGTACACCGTTGCACTGTAGGGATTCCTAGCCGGATATCAACTTCCGCACTCCCGGCGGGATCGGGGAGCCGGAGGTCTCATCGTGCACTGAATGTGTACGAAGACACGAGGCGCAACACTTGGAGCGCTTAAATGTTATGAGCCGGAGCTTTTGCACGATGAAGATGATGAAGATCAAGAAGGAGCAAGGGGTGACCTGCGAGGAGCTTCGTGACCTTGAGGTCGGCTTCGAGTACGACTACATCAACCACGTTCCCCGCGGAACGTTAACCACGTACGGTCTACAAGGGTATGTATTCTCTATGCATCGGCCGTTACCGCATTACTACATAGATAGATCCTAGGCTAAGTTTCTAGGGTTCTGTCTTAGGGAAATTTTTGTTTTCCGCACCGATCCCCTTCAAGGTCGCCGAAAAGCAGAATGGAACTGTTTGCCGGAAACGTGGTTCTGGCGAAGCAGGAAGCATTGTCAATGACGCAATCGAACTTGTCGAGCGTAAGCACTAGGCCGGAGGCCATGCGCTCACCGGCTGAAGTGCGGGGTCCCATGCAGAACGTGACTCCGATCAAAGCCATTCGCCCCACGGTGGGCACAAACTATCGTTGTATTGGGAACGGTAGTACCTAAGCAGGTTAGATAGAGGTGTGGGGACTAGCAGGGAATCTCTCGACGGCGTCCGCGGGCGGGATTGGATACAAGCAAGTGTAGTGAGACACAGGAAGTACACAGGTTCAGAGCCCTCGTGGTGAGATAAAGGTCCTACTCCCGCCGATCTGACTACGAGTAGTATACGGGCTACAATCGCTCCTTGAGCTGTATTCTCTAGCTGCTGCCTTAAATGCCATGAGACAAATCCTTGCTACGAGAGCCTTGCCTCTCCTTATATAGGCAGAGAGGCAACAGTCTCACTGGCCAGTCCGGCTAGCGGGCCCCACAGGTGGGTCCCAGCCGGCTGGTCATCTACAGTACCTGGTACACTTACGTCCCATTAGAGTACATGCGGTAGGGTCATCGTGGGCAGAGTGAACGTCGTGCGAGCCTGTCGTCAGCATTGGGCCATTGTTCTCGCGTCACCCAGCAAAGTCTTTGGTATGGCGGTGTAGTTGTGAGTCTTGTCATCGTACCAGGGCGTACCGTGCACTGTGCAGCACGTCGCTCGGTCCTCCTGATTGAGTCAGGCTACGTTGATGTAGCCGGTTCCGTGCCTTGCTGCTCCTCGTGGTTCTGGCTACCGTAAAGTAGACGGCCTGGCTTGCTCATGTCCGGCTGTGCTCAGCCAGTCGGACACAAACCAACTGCCACTATTCTTGTTCGGTTGGGTTATCCGGAGGTCATCCCCCCGACAAGCGGTAATGAACCATTCTTTCCTCGGTCATGTGAAAACTCAAGAACAGTTTCCTATTTTTTGGTGTTTTCGATGCCGCGTTCATTGGTTCTTCCTTTCTTTGGTGTTGTTTCCTTACACGCATCGTATGAGCGGGGGCTAGGCACGGTGTCTATCACCAGAGCCACTCCCGGTAAACATTGAGACCTAAAGTGTCAAGCTATGAACTTGTAGACTAGCTCCGGCGATAATTCACCTCACCTACGGTTCTTGGTGCTTGATAATTCTCACATGGTACGTGTAGGGAAAGCACTCACTGTACAGAACCTACGGTTACCTCCTCGAGGAACTATACAGGGAAAGTATGCATCCTACCGACACCTCCCCGAGGGTCTTATGGACATAACCGAACATACAAAGCCTACAGGTCACCTCCCTGAGGATCCTATAGGACAAGTACAAGCCTCACGCCCCCCTCGTCGAGAGGGAAGCGGGGCGGTCCACGAGGAAGCCCTCCTCAAGTGGCCCAAACTATGCAAAACCTAAAACCACCTCCTTGAGGGGTCGACGGGTCAGTGCATGATCACCTCCTTGAGGAAACAAGGAACAAAGCATAAGCAGATAAGGCCCCATTCCGGGGGAAGTGCCCTTACAGTCCTGATAGAAAATGATAAGTTCTAAAGTGCCTCATGGGCACCACACAGACAAAGATCAAACCTCCCCATCCGCGGCATTGGCGTCTGCGTCGTCAAGGCCAGCATCATTGGGGGCAGGGCCTTCTGAGCCGTCGGATCCGTCATCCATCTCTTCATCCACCTTGCGAGGAAACTTTAGGATTAGCATATCCACGAGCTAGGAAACCCTTGTATCGAACTTGGCTACTCGGCCTCTGTTGGGCGCACAACCTGGGCGTAGTCAACCTCGGGCGCCAATTGCAGGAGGTTGGTGAAGAGCAGTCTCCCCACAGCACCCAGCATCACCCGACATTCGCTGGCGATGAAGTCATTCATGCCCCGTGCCAACTCGCCCAGGGGAGCAAGGACCCTGCCGGTAAGCTCGAGGAATGCATCGGCTTCATGACCAGCTGGGAGATCAGCAGAGTTGAAGCCCTTGACCCTGAGGATGGAGAGAAGAGCGGTACTCTACTCCATACGAGAGGAGAAGGACCCCCTTTGAATCTCCAGCGCCTCGCCAGACAATCACTGACCCTCCTCACGAGACAATCACCCGACATTCTCCTTCAAGGTCATGATCTAACCCTTGAGGTTCCCAACCTCGCGGAGCGAATCATCCTAGGACTTCTCCGCAGTTTCGAGAGCCTGGCACAGCCAAGAGTTCCCCTCTTGTTCTTTGGCAAGAGAGCCCTGGGCCTCTTCCAGCTTGGCACTGGCCTCGCGGGACCGAGCATCGAGATCTTTCTGGCGTTTGGCCACGGCCGCCTCTCGGGAGGAAACACCCTCTTCGTGAGCGGATAGAGCTTGCTCTCGTGAGGAAACTTGGGCCTCCGTGTCGGCGACAATCTTTGCCGCCTTTGTCGAGGTGCTCTGGAGCGTGTCCTCCACATAAAGGCAGACCTTCTCCTACTCCACTGCCATCGTCTTCTAGGCCTCGCTGAGCTGGTCCTGATCCAGGGCCAGCTGAGGGTCCTCCTTCGTGGCATCGGCCAGAAACCGGTCTAGCTCGGCACGAACGCTGGAAATGAGCTTTCCCAAACGCTCAACCCGGGAAGAACACTGGGGCTCCGGCACGGCCAACACCAGCGCCTGAAGTGGCCAGGCTCACGAGGGCCCTCATCATGGAGGAGCATCGGGGGCTGGAGCTAGAACTAGGCCTGATTGTTGCGAGGGGAGCAAGGGTCGCTGGGGCTGACTCGTGAGTCCTCTCCCCACTAGAGTTCTCAGCCAAAAGGGTCCCTTGCTCGGCGTTGCTCGGGTCTAAGTTGGTCCCTCCTCGACAGGCGCCTCCTTCCCCGGAGATGCCAGGGGAGCAGCCGAGCCCTCTATGGGTAAGACGCCCCGCACGCCCCCTCCACAAGAGGAGTAACTATAGGGTAACCATTCCAACCAGGAGATCCGCCCTACGCAATCCTTACCACAACTGGTGGCGGCGAGGAGGCCAGGGAGAAGTGTGCACGCACTAGCATAGTGACCTCCTCCACCCTAGGCGCCGTTGGCGTGGTAGGTCGGTCCACGGTTTGTACCAAGGGGTCATCAGAGCAAACCACTAGGTGAACTTTCTTTGAAGAGGTTCGCTTCATCCACCGCTGCTTTCGTAGAGGATCACCGCTGCGAAGTATGGGATGGATTAGCCATGGAGTGTGTGAACAAATAAGGAAGTACGACAGTGCCTTACTTGGAGGCGCTGGCAGGGGATGTAAGCCCCAGCTCCCCCGCTTCGCACCGGGAGGAACAAAGACCCTCGCGGGCATTGATTTCCTGCTCCCACTCGCAACGTCCTTGTGAGGGGAATTCACCTCCCCGCCGGTGCTGAGGAGGGTCGGTGAGCGGGCGTGTTTCTTGCAGGATGCCTCCCGAGCATATTTTTAAAAACTGGGCCGGTTCTGTGGTTTAACCAGAAAAACCTGAACTGATGGACTCGCCGGTGTTTTAAGAGGCGTCGGTCCAAACAACAAAAAACTAGAAAAAGATATTTACTAGATGAATCGAACTCGTGAACCTTATTCTAGGCATAAATAGCAACACGCAAAGCCCAATGCCACTTGGACACGCCATGTTTTGTGATTACATACTTAAATATACATTATATATACCTTTTATGGTCATTTTGTTCTAAAATTTGCTTAAATTTTGATGAAAAACAACGTTTTTGTTGCCATCGAACCGAATGAACCGATGGTTCGACCAGAAAACCAGTGAACTAGTCGTCTCACCAGTTCACTAACCGGTCTGGGTTTTAAAACTATGGTTCTGAGGGCCAGTCTCGCTGGCTCCGCTCTTTGCCTCCATGGCTTCCCCAGAAGTGGCCTCCCGATCCCCCTTGTCAGGAGTGAGGGGAAGTGAAACCATGCCAAGGGGATTCTCTCGTCTCCCCGTGTGGCTGGCAGGAAGTATCCCCCATTTGTCGAACTGAGGAAGGGACGCACAGATGTCGGCCTTCCGCGGGTCGAGGTAGAGAGGCAGGACCCCGTAGGGATCTCCGACACGGCAGAGGTATGGAGGAGCTCGTGGAGAAACCTCTCCATGGCAGAGTCATCAGTGATGCTGTTCCCCAGGGACGTGTGATCCTCCTTGTCCAGGTCCCATAGATCCTTGCGGTGCCTCTGTAGTTTGGCGATGCGGCGGCAGAGGAACTCCATGGCCACTAGGGGTTTGGTTAGGATGGAGGCATTGAGAAACTCGATGCACGTGTTTAGGGCCTTGACCTTGTTGCCCTCCAGGTACGCCGCGGACCATCGGCTGTTGATCTTTGCGGCTAGCGTGGTAGGGAGTTGAAGGCACAGGCTATTGATACGTCCAAACCGTATCTACTTTCCCGAACACTTTTGCTATTGTTTTTCCTCTAAACTTATGTGATTTGGATACAACTAACACGGACTAACACTGTTTTCAGCAGAATTACCTTGGTGTCTAGTTTTTGTGCAGAAAATCAACTATCAGGAAAATTCCTAGAAAATATGCCAAAAATCCTATTTCACCAGAAGACTCACGGAGCCAGAAGACAAGACAAAGGAGGGCCCCACACCACCTAGCCGTGCGGACCAGGCCTGGCCGCGCCAGGGGGTGGTGTGGCCGCCTCGGCTACCCCCTCGGCCTCCCTCTTCACCTATAAGATGCCTCTTGACCTAAAAACCGACAGGGGTTGGATGTTTTTCCAGAAAGAGTTCTGCTACGCCGCCACCACTAGATTCCGCAAATCAGAACCAGAAACTCCGTTTTGGCACCCTGCTGGGACGAGGAATTGGAGGAGATCATCGCCATCACTGTCACCATCGCTTCTCCATCGACCATCCATGATTCCCCCATCCATGAGTGAGTAATCCCCCGCTGTAGGCTATGGGGATGGTAGGGATTGGATGAGATCGTTCATGTAAAGGCATCAGATTGTTAGGGCATGGTGCCTAGTATCTATTATTAGTGCTTTTTGACTTTGTTGCAACTTGTTATGCTTAATTCTTGTCACTAGGGCCCGAGTGCCATGATTTCAGATCTGAACATGTTATTGATTCATGATGATAGTATTGTTTATGGTCTTACCTGCAAGTTATATACACACATTGTTGTCCGGAACCAAAGGCCCCGAAGTGACAATAATCAGGATAACCAGAGGGAATGGCTTTGATGTGAGGATCACATGTGTTCATGGAGTGTTAATGCTTTGCTCCGATCCTCTATTAAAAGGAGCACCTTAATTGCTAGTAGTTCCCTTGAGGCCCCGTTGTAAATGGGCTGGCAGGACAAAAGATGTTGTGCAAGTTTTCATTACGAGCACGTATGACTATATATGGAACACATGTCTATGATTATTTAGTACTTGGATGCTTTATCTTATTTATCTACAAATGCCCTATGTCTTGATTGCTATATGAATTGTCTTGTCCATGCAACGCTCGTCCATCCATCCCTATGCCTACCGCGCTTTAATCCTACTATTTACTGCTATTGTTACTACTATCTTTACTTTTACTGCTGCTATTACTTTGCTATTGCTATTACAAAACTGTTGCTACTGATAAACTGTTGTGAGCAAGATTGTTTCTAGGTGTAGCTGAATTGACAACTCAGTTGTTAAGGCTTATAAATATTATTTGGCTCCCCTTGTGTCGGATCAATAAATTGGGTTTCACTTCCCTCGAAAATACAGCGATACACCCCCTATACTTGTGGGTCATCACGACTATTTTCTAGCGCCGTTGCCGGGGAGCATAGCTCTATTTATCAAGTTCACATGGAATCACTATTGTTCACTGCTATCCGTCCATCATGGGTAAGTCTTGTGATGGCAAGGTTCCTATTTTACCATCCACTACAAGGAGAGGTACGGTTCTGAACACCTCTGTTGCTCTTGATTCACCATCTGTGATGAGTAAGCTCCTTACACCACCCCATACACATGCTACATATACTGCTACTACTGCTGAATCTGAAACTGCTGACACTTATGATGTTGCTTCTACTGTGCTTGATAAGAGTGGTTCATTAGGTCCTTTCCTAGATGCTACGATTGCTAGAACTAAAGCTGGAAATACTGAAACTCCTAACGAAGACACTACTACACCTGTTAGTTCACTTAAGCCTATAGAGAGCTATGATATTGAAGACGGATATATAGAAACGAATGATGAATTTATTAAATAATGTCAAAATACTCATGGTAAAAGTGCTATTAAGAGTCTCCTTGAGAGGCGTACTATAAAACCCAAATTATCCCCTAATGATAAGTTTGCTACATCTCCCATAAACATTAAAGATAAGGGTTATGATTTCTCTCTCGATTTATCTTACATAACTGTTGTTGAGAAAGAACCTTTCTGTGGAACTAAAATGAAAGTGTTGTAACACATATGGCTGAGCTTTCTACCATGAGTGGCCTATTTTCTGATGATATTAAGATGCACACCTACTTTGTTGCTAAAATTTTCCCTTTTTCACTAAAAGGAGAAGCTAAACCTTGGTTTAATAATTTACCTCCTGGATCTATTGATAGCCCTGATTACTTGATTAGTACTTTCCTTCAGAAATATTTCCCTCCTAGTGCTAGACATGCCATTTTGCAGGAACGTTTTGATATTAAATAGGGAGAAAAAGAGGTGTTGCCTGAATCATGGGCAAGGTTTTGTGCTTTGATTCATGCACAACCTGGATGTCCATTACCTAAGAATGAGCTTTTTGATATATATTATAATGGACTAATTGAAGAATCTAGGACATACCTAGATAGTTGTGTTGATTGTGTTTTCAGGAATAGAACTCCCAAAGAAGCTGAGGAATTAATGGCTAAAATAAGGAAGAATTATGATGACTGGACTCCACCTGAGCCAACTACGCCTGAGACAGTTACACCTGAGTTAACTATGCCTGAGCCGACACCAACGTCAAAGAAGAGGAGAGTTATTGAACTAAATGATGAAGTAATGAAGGAAGCTAAGAAATGTCTTAAGAAGAAGGGTATTAAAGCTGAACACATGAAGAATTTACCTCCTATAGAAGAATTATGTAAGCCAATCTCCCACTCATCCACTATTGAGGTACACTCTCTCCAACATTTTGATGAAGGTATTCCTTACTCTAAACCTCCTGATCAATGCTTAGAAGAATTTGATATTTTTATTGTTAAGTAAGATAATTTTAATAAAAGAGTGCATAATCATCTAATGGAAAACTCTAGAGCTATTATTGAGTTAAAAGATATTGTGGAAAGAACCTCTAATGATGTTAAAATGCTTGTTAAACATTTCCAAATGGTTCAAACTCAAATTGATTAGCTTATTAAAGTACAAAAAGATTTGCTAGTAAATGCTTCTAAAGAAAAACATGCTTATGAAATTATAACTAGAAGTGGTGCTGCCACCCAGGATCCTCTATATCCTGAGGGGCATCCTAAAAGAATTGAGCAGGATTATCAAAAAATTGAAAATAGTGGTACTACTCCTAAGAAAAGGAAAAAGAAACATAAAACTATTGTAGAACCTTCTGAACCTGCTAAAGATCCTAATAGTATATCTGTCTCTGATGCTAAAACTAAAAGTGGTAATGAGGAAAATGATGCTCCTGATAAACAAAAAGTTGAAGAAGAACCGGAAAGACACACTAAGAATACAAAATACACTAAAGAAGATTTTGTTGCTAAGAAACATGGTAGTGAAAGAGAGCTTTGGGTCCAAAAACCTATGCCTTTCCCTGATAAGAAACACAAGTCAAAGGAAGATGAACACTACAACAAGTTTTGTGAGTGGATGAAACCTTTATTTTTGCAAATTCCTTTGACTGATGCTATTAAATTGCCTCCTTATTCAAAATATATGAAGGATATTGTCTCCAATAAAAGGAAGATCCCTACTGAGGAAATTTCTACTTTGCTTGCTAATTATTCCTTTAATGGTAAAGTTCCAAAGAAACTTGGAGACCCTGGGATTCCAACCATTCCATGCTCTATTAAAAACAATTATGTTAGAACTGCCTTGTGTGATTTAGGAGCAGGAGTTAGTGTTATGCCTTTTTCTCTCTACAAGAGACTTCAATTGGAAAAACTAATACCAACTGATATATCTTTGCAAATGGCTGATAAATCTACTACTATTCCTATTGGTTTATGTGAGGATGTTCCTGTTCAAGTGGCTCATAATTGCTTGATATTAACTGACTTTGTTGTGCTTGAAATGCCTGAAGATGACAATATGTCTATTATTCTTGGGAGACCTTTTCTTAATACTGCAGGAGCTATTATTAATTGCAATCAAGGAAAGGTAACTTTTAATGTTAATGACAAGGAGCATACTGTCTATTTCCCCAATAAGATTGATAGGAATTATGGCTTAAATTCAATTGAAAATATTGAGGGCATTCAAGTTGGAGAAATATATTGTCCCATACCAAGAGAAAAACATGAAATTATTATGATTGGGACCATTGCTATCAAGGTTGAGGTAACATAATCATTGAGTGGAATACAAAGTTTTGTTTCATATAAAATTGTTTTGGTAACAAGACCTGATCAATCTTGTTAACAAAGGGATTTTAATGAACAAAACAATGTTTTCACCATGATTATCTTCGCTTACTTTTATTTTATCCATTTTAGTTTTTGCTTTCGCTTAGTTTACTTTTCTTTTGCTTGTTGATTGCATATTAGAGTGTCTTAGAACTTATGAAGTTTAGTTTTTGTTTTGTTATTGCATCATTCCAAAATCATCTTTCTGCAGAAAAATCATTCATCAATACCTGAAAATTGCTCAAAAATAAAGTGTCTCGAAAAATTCCAGAAAATTCATATTAAATTTTTACGCAAAAAAAGGGGCAGAGAAGTGCCTGGAGAGTACCAGGGGGGCCCACCAGGCAGGCACACCACCTGGTGGCACAGCCACACCAGGGGCGCGCCTGGCCATGGTGTGGGCCACCCCTGGCCCTCCACTCACTCTCTCACTTGCCACTTCTCTCTCTCTCTCTCCCGAGAAAACACCAGTTCATTGCTCAAACTCGCATTCTTGTTGTTCTTGCTCGCGATTTTTCGATCTCCTTGCTCAGCTCATCTTTACCGCTGAAATTTGGAGCATTTGTTCTCTGGTATGTGACTCCTCCGCTTGTCCAAGTAGATTTGTGTTTAGTGGATTATATCTTGAGTATTTTTCTAATGTAGGTGACAGGTTATGTGAGCTTGTAAGCTTGTTCAATGCTTAGAAAATTGTTGTGATGCATGTTTAGGCCTCTTACAAGTCTCTATAAGTAGTTCCTTTCATTATGTAATCACTTTGCAATCACTTGTATGATGGTTGTTTAAATTTCAGAATAGAAGAAGATGAACAACCACACTTTTGGAGAGATATTTGGGAGGGACACACCCAGGAGGGCCAGGCCTTCAAGATCGGCTTCTCAATTTAGGCCATCATATAATGAAGATCTTACTACACCACGCTTTGGCAATGAAGGAGACGAGGGAGATGCTCACCCATCTACTTTCCCTTGTTTTACCTTTTTGCGAGCTGCACGGATCCTCGATGAGTTCTTACTCCTCGTTCAGAGGGTTGGGCTGACCACTTACATGGAAGATGAGAGTGAACAATATGCCATGCTCACCAAAACTTTCACTGAGAGTTTCACTTTCACTAACACCCCTTATCAATCAACTGTTTCATTCAAAATTTATAATCTGCCTATTACCATGTCATTGGAAAGATTTTGCAGCATTATAGGCATAGGCATGACTAGGACAGTGAAGAAGATCCAAGGTCGACCCGCTGATTTGCTGGAGCTCTACCGAAGTGTGACAAATGATGATGACCGCGCAGCTCAGCGTGGGAAGATAAGGAACATTCAACTCCCAGCTCTTAGATACTTTGCCTACTATCTTGCCACTAGCATTTTTGGTAGGGAGAACACTAGTAATATTTCTAATTATCATTTATCCCTCCTCGCTGCTGCACTTAATAATGATACCAAGTATAATCTTGGTTCTCTCATTGCTCGCCGCCTAGACGCTAGAGGACCTATTTATGGAGGCATTATTGCCTCACACATGGTCGTTGCTTTAGAACTTTCTGTGGATCCTAATGACACTGTGTTGACTCCACAAAGGCTTGATCTTCCTGCTATGAAAACGCATCACTTTGTTACTACTGACTCTAGTACTGAGAGTTTAGTTTACAGGATGTTGTTCACTGATGTAGATGAGAGGGAAATTCCCTTGCCACAACCTTCTGTGTTCAGTATTTGCAGGATGCCATGGTCGTGCTCCAAGGAGGAGGCAGACGAGCAACTCCGCCTGCTGGGTTTCCACAGGCAGCACCAAGAAGATGCCCCTCTTACGACTACTCTGCACTTTCTGTTGGGCCCTCGAAGTTAAATGTGACGAAGGTACCTCTTCGCCATATTACAGAGACGCTCCATCTTGGCCAGCTTGGGATTGATCTCCACTTAGGCCAAAAGCCTAAGCTTGGGGGGAGGTACGCCGACATCACACTCATCTACATATCATGTTCAGTCGACACTTTGTATATCCATGTTTCGCTTTCTTTTTACCTTTTTCTTGCTTTGATTCTGCTTTCCAAAACACAAAAAGACAAAAAATATTTTCGTTGTTTCTCTTTGTTTGCTTCTTTTTCTTTTTTCCTTGGTTTGCCTTTTTCCTTTTAGCTTTGTTTTGATTATTCGAAAAACCCAAAAAGATTTTTCTTTGCTTGTTCTTCCTTTTGGTTCTTGCCTTTAAAAATCGAAAACCCAAAAGTATGTGTTGTTCTTCTTTGGTTTTGTGAAGTTCGTTGCAGGGTTCAGCAGTCCTCAGTGGAGTTTGGTTTCATGTTATTATTCAAGACACACAAGTGAAAGGCAATAATGAAGATAAATGACAACTTGAGGTGTGGTAAGAGGCTGGTAACAAACTCTATTTGTTTTCATTTTTGTACATATACTCATCATTGTGGGCATGCTTAGTTTGTTCATGTAAGGTGTATGTTATTTATGGATGCTTAGTAGTTCTTGCTTTCTTATGATTAGCCCTAGCTTGCTAGTAGTTTGTAGCATGACATATGCATGTTTGCTTGTATTGTTCTATTCATAACTTTGTATGACACTGTGGTATCCTCCTCTAAATGTTTCACTTGAATTGACTTGGAACATGCTCACGCATGCATATGACTGAAACAATCAGTTAAGCCTCGATGATTATTTCGCCTCAGGGTTCTTGAATCACTTTCATGCCATGATTAGTCCTGTTTTGTTGCAAGCATGATTATGACAGTTATTTCTCTCTCGTTTGTTGCTCCCTTACTATTGCTAGCCTTCACTTGTGCTGAGTATAAGCTTTACTCGTGCATCCAACTCCCCAAAACCAATATTGCCAAAAGTGTCCACCATACCTACCTATTAGCATCATTTGCTATTCCCTGCATATTCAGTATGCCTCGTTTTCTTCCGAATAAAATGTTTGCTTGTTATAAGAAAGTTAGTTAGTAAAGCTCTCACGAACTTGATGGCACACTTTACTTTTCTTGCACTTAATAAACTTGAACCATTGTGCCCATCTATGTTGCGTATATGCTTGCGCTTTATAAGTTGAAGTTAGCAGAACCATGTATCATGGGGAATGCTTTCAACATTGCACCTATATTCCATTGATATCATGATTCTTTTGCTTATGGATCCCGCGGTGTGAAATAAAAGTGGAACTTGTAAGATCATGGAGTTTCTATGTGTGTTAGAGAAACGCTTGCGCCACTAGCCTAAGCCATGCCTAATCATGGTGGAAACTTGCAGCATAACCATAATGAGCACTCTATGAAGCGTCCTCAATAAAAACCTATGCAAATAGAAAATAAAAAGATCGCTGAGATGTTCATTGTCTACTTGCCTTGTCATTTTGATTATGGGATAGCTCTTGTATCATGTGCAAGGGGTACCCCGTTGGCGGTTCTCTATGATACATATGTACTTATAATGACAAGAGCTTACTTGTGACTAGAGTTGAGTAGCATGAGGTTTGGTACTCGTAAGCAAGGGGCATGAGATTTCAACTTATAACTTGTCAAGCATATCCTCATATTTGCTCACTTTCACCTTAACCATTTAAAGATGCTTATGATAGGGGCAACGAGAGCTCAAAGCTAACGAGTACCATACTTTCGGCATTTGGAAGCCTTTCAAACTTTTCAAAACCTTTTCATTTTCCTTGTTGAGTCTCCACATATTCTTTGTGCACTTTCTTGAGAGCATAGTTGTCATTCTTAGTATAATATGCTTGTTTCAAAACTTGGTTAATTGTGTCATGACTTTGATGCTTGTATCTCTGATATCTTTACTTCTAGTCTTCACTTGAACTTCAGAGGTGCCTTGGCATTTATGTTTGCCCTACAATCAAAGGCAAGCGAGATACCACTCTATCATACCTTTTTATGAACATTGCAATGTTGCTTATGTTTATGTTTCATGCTACTTATTATTTTTGAGTTGGAATCTCTTCATAGCTTGCAATGACTATTGAGTAACTTTATTTGCATACTCCTTATTATGAATTATCCAAGTACTTGATCATATGTTGAGAATATATACATCTTATGAAGCAAATGTGTTCATGAAAGTTTCTTTTATCGCACTCAGTTTTCAACTGAATTGCTTGAGGACAAGCAATAAGCTAAGCTTGGGGGAGTTGATACGTCCAAAACGTATCTACTTTCCCGAACACTTTTGCTATTGTTTTTCCTCTAAACTTGTGTGATTTGGAAACAACTAACACGGACTGACGATGTTTTTAGCAGAATTACCTTGGTGTCTAGTTTTTGTGCAGAAAATCAACTATCAGGAAAATTCCTGGAAAATATGCCAAAAATCCTATTTCACTAGAAGACTCACGGAACTAGAAGACGAGACGGAGGAGGGCCACGAGGGGCCCACACCACCTGGCCGCGCCAGGGGTGGTGTGGCCACCTTGGCTACCCCCTCAGCCTCCCTCTTCGCCTATAAGATGCCTCTTAACCTAAAAACTGACGGGGGTTGGACGTTTTTCCAGAAAGAGTTCTGCTACGCCACCATCACCAGATTCCACAAATCAGAACTAGAAACTCCGTTCTGGCACCCTGTCGAGACGGGGAATTGGAGGAGATCATCGCCATCATCGTCTCTATCAATTCTCCATCGACCATCCATGATTCCCCCATCTATGAGTGAGTAATCCCCCGCTGTAGGCTATGGGGATGGTAGGGACTGGATGAGATCGTTCATGTAATGGCATCAGATTGTTAGGGCATGGTGCCTAGTATCTATTATTAGTGCTTTTTGACTTTGTTGCAACTTGTTATGCTTAATGCTTGTCACTAGGGCCCGAGTGCCAGGATTTCATATCTGAACATGTTATTGATTCATGATGATAGTATTGTTTATGGTCTTACCTACAAGTTGTATACACACATTGTTGTCCGGAACCAAAGGCCCCGAAGTGACAATAATCGGGATAACCGGAGGGAATGGCTTTGATGTGAGGATCACATGTGTTCATGGAGTGTTAATGCTTTGCTCTGGTGCTCTACTAAAAGGAGCACCTTAATTGCCAGTAGTTCCCGTGAGGCCCTGATACGTTGCTAACATATCCATAATTTTTGATGTTCCATGATTGGTTTTTATCTACTTTCTTATATTTTGTTCCTACTTTGGAGTATTTTAATACACTTTCTTGGACCAACCTATTAACAAGATGCCAAAGTGCCAGCTGCCTGTTTTCTGCTATTTTTGGTTCTAGGAAAGTCAGAAAATGAGTATTCTCGGAATTGGACGGGACAAAAGCCAAACTCAGTTTTTCACCGAGGGGGACACGGAGCCAGAATATGAGACAGAGAGGGGCCAGGGGGCGGCCACACCACCTGGTCGTGCGGCTAGTCCTGGCCCGTGCCAGGGGGTGGTGCGGCCACCTAGGGCACCCTCTCGGCCTCCCCTTCCGACTATAAGATGCCTCCGATATAGAAACCCTAAGTACCCAATCAAAAATTACATGAAAGAGTCTGTAGGCACCGTCATCTCCATCCCTAGATCAGGAGGGATCTGAAGCTCTTCCCGAAACCCTGCCAGAGAGGGGAATTCACCCTTGAGGCCTTCTTCATCACCATGCAAGCCTCCTGTGTGATGCGTGAGTAGTTCATCCTTGGACTACGGGTCCATGTACTAGCTAGATGGTTGGTTCTTCTCCTTTGTGCTATCATGTTTGGATCTTGTGAGCTCTGTTCATGATCAAGATCATCTATTTGTAATCCTACATGTTGTGTTTGCAGGGATCCGATGGATATTGAGATGCTATTTCAGATAGATTATTGATTCTATCATGTCTTTGTTATTTGTGATCTTGCATGCTTTCCGTTGTTAGTAGCTATCTTGGCCAAGTAGATGCTAGCAACTCCAAGGGTTAGTATTTATGCTCGATAGTGGGTTCATGCCTCTAGTAATCTGGGGAAGTGATAGAAATCTCTAAGGTACTAGATGTGATGTTGCTACTAGGGATAAAGCAGCAATCCTTTGTTAATAGAACAATCGTATTGTTTACTTTACACGCAATGCATAATGCAATTATCTATTGCTTGCAACTTAATACTGGAGGGGGGTCGGATGATAACCTGAAGGTGGATTATTAGTCATAGATGTAGTTGGATTACGGTCTATGTATAATGTTGTAATGCCCAATCGAATCTCAAAGGAGTCAAGATGATTAGTATATGCATGTATGCTTTCTCGATGTTTGTCAATTGCCCCGCTATAATGTGTTCACCCAACGTGTTATCTATCTTAAGGAGAACCACCACTAGTGAACTATGGACCCCGGTCCTTTCTTTTACCATCAATCTACAACTATTTACTGTTTTCTGTTTACTTTCTGCAAGCTATTACTTTCTTCCACACAATACGTTTAATCCTTTGTTTTCAGCAAAACCGGTGAGATTGACAACCGCACTGTAAGTTGGGGGAAAAGTTCTGTGGTTGTGTTGTGCAGGATGCCAAGTTGGAAACAACACCTTGGAGGTGTTTCCTTGCTCCTACTGGTTCGATAACCTTGGTTTCATAACTGAGGGGAAACTTGTTGTTGTGCTCATCATACCTTCATCTTGGGGTTCCCCAACGAGCTCGTTAGTACACGAGTCAGCAAGTATTTTTCTGGCGCCATTGCCGGGGAGTCAAGGACATATTCACAAGGGGAGTCCCTCATAACCAATCTCTTTACTTTGTTGTTTTTGTTTTGCTTAGTTTATTTTTGTTTTGTTTGCTTGTCTCTTTTTATCAAAAGTACAAAAAATTAGTTCCTACTATAGTTTTTATTTTTGTTGGTCTGTTATTGTGTTGTTTTATCATGATTTCTATCAATGGTTGGTTTCTTTGAAACTGAATCTTATTGGCAAGGTGGGTTCACGGAAAGAACAAAAACATTATTATAAGGAACACCGCTTGTCACAAAAAGGGAAACACTTATAGGAACAAATTAATAAATAGTATTCCATTGCTAGTAACGTGTGCTCTACTTATAATGTTACTTATTGCTTTGATAAATCTTGTTGCTGTAAGAGGTATAAACACCTCCCTTTTCAATGTGAGTACAATGATGATGTTACCATATCTTCTTATGTTAAGGGAAATTATGACTTTTATGATGTGGAACAAATTGAAGAATTTATTGCTTGGAAGGGTGCATTCGAACTTGCTTATTTGCTTGAAAATACTGATGATGCACCTTATAAATAAGAGGTTTATGATATACTTAAATTTTTCTTTGATAATTACAAGGAAGAAAATGGCTATATTCTTGAATATCTTAATAGATACTCTCTACCAACGGAACAGATTAATGCCTTGCAGGAGCCTATGGAAGAAGAAATTGCTGAACTTGAAAGCCCATTAGATGAAAAAGAGGAGGAGAGTGATGAACAAAAGGAGGAAGAATGGATCTACCCATGCCTACCTTCTATTGAGAGTAACTCTTTACCCCCTACATTATTTGATTGTCCCCCATGCTTACCAAAGGAGGATGAATGTTATGTTCCTGTGGATTCTTTTGAAAATGTTTATAATAAAGCTCTAGATGATGGTCCTATATTGGTTGATAATACTAATTTTACTACTATTGAAAATGAGATTGATCAGTCATCTTGTTATAAAATTGATAAAAGTGGGTATGAAGGTTTTAATCCCACTATTTTTAAGCTTGATAAAAATTATGTGTTTGTAGATCATGAAAAGCATGCTTTATGTGATAGTTATATTTTTGAGTTTATTCATGAGGCTACTGAAAATTATTATAAGAGAGTAAAACATGGTTGTAAAAGTTTTCATGGTACTGAAACACCTCTCTATTTGCTAAAAGTTTTGAAGTTACTCTCGTTTTATCTACCTATGCCTGTCACTTTGTTCTTTGTTAATTTATTTGCGTATAAGATTCCTATGCATAGGAAGTGGGTTAGACTTAAATATGTTTTGAATTTGCTTCTTGATGCTCTCTTTTAATTCAATTCATATTTCTTATGTGAGCATCATCGAAATTCTTATGCCTAACTTAAAGGCGTTAAGGAAAAGTACTCATTGGGAGATAATCCAAAAGTTTTAGATGAGTCTTGGAAGTTATTACCTCTGTAATAACCGCTCCTTATCCTTTTTATTTTCTTTTTGTGCCAAGAGTAACCTCTAATGAGAGAGAAGTAATGCTTGGGAAAGTTGCTGTCCCAAAACAGATTTTTGTTCTTCACCGTAAAATTTCGTGTAAAATCTCTGTACGTCAATTTTAGGCATGAATTTTTGTTCTTCTGCCCCAGGTTGTTATCTAAATTTCGTTAGTTCAAAACTTTTTTATTTGAGCAACAGAAGGTCTTCAAAAAAATTCGTCTTTACCTGATGGTCTGTTTTGACAGATTTCTGCCATTATTTGCATTTGCTTCTTGTTGGTTCCTTTTTGAGTTCTTTTGGGGAATTGAGCTTTTTGATGGAAGTGATACATTAGCTTGTGTTTTAATGGAAGTTTTATTGGTATTGAAACTGAACCCAAAGACTTATTATCTTGAGTGCACTAATGTTGCTAATAAAGATTGTGTGAAGTTTTGTATGAAGGAAAAATTTCAGGTGTACGGAAGGAATGAGTAATGAGATGAAGAATGGACTAAAGCTCATGCTTGGGGATTCCACGCGTGTCACCCCAAGAAATATCCAATAAGTACAAGCATCAAAGCTTGGGGATGCCCAAGGCATCCCCTTCTTCATCAATAAAAATCCCAGGTTTCTTCCAAACACTTCATTTTTATTGTTTCATGCACAATTGTGTTGTTCTTGGAGCGTCTTCTTTTTTGTTTTCATTTTGGTTTTTCGTTTGCTTGGTTTTCTTAGTTTGCTTGAATAAATTGGTTGGACCCCCTCTTTCATACATTGGTTTTCAAATAGTTTGGTTTGGATTGGAAAAGAGTAGGAAAAGTTCATGCTTAAGTGGTAAAGAGAGCTTGTTTTTTACTGTGGCCTATGCTTTGTCATGCCATGCTTGATATTGTTTTGGCTTTATGCTTAGTGATCTTTGTTGTAGCATGACAAGTTATAAACAATTGAGATTGCTTAATGTGCCTTGGAAGAATCATGCGTTGTTTTAGCATATTAAAGCATAGTATTGTGGTATTCTCCTTTGACGCTTTATTTGGGTTGACTTGGCACATTCTCACACCATGTTATAACTATCCCAAGTCACCATAGCCTTTATGATCCTTTAGTTTTCGACTTGTAATATCACTTAATGCTTTAATCAATGATGTTTGTCACTCTGCATGATTATGGCCATTCTTGCTCTCTTAGTTGGTCACTCCTAGTCTTTTGCTAGCCTCCGTAATCAAGTATGAGTTCCACTCATGCATCCAACTCCTAAAACCAAGATATTCCAAAGAGTCCACTATACCTACCTATTAGCATTTGCTATTCCAAGTATATTCATGTTTTATCTACCTTCCAAATTAAACTTGTTATGTGAAAATTAGTGATTAAAGCTCTCACGAACTTGATGCCACACTTTACTTTTCTTGCATTTAATAAACTCGAACCATTATGTCCATCTTTGTTGCGTATATGCTTGCGCTTTATAAGTTGAAATTAGCAGAACCATGTATCATGTGGAACGCTTTCAACATTGCACTTGTACATTGTACCCCGTTGATATCATGTTCTTTTGCTTATCGATCCCGGTGGTGTGAAATAAAAGTGGAACTTGTAAGATCATGGAGTTTGTATGTGTATTAGAGAAACGCCTGGGCCACTATCCTAAGCCATGCCTAATCATGGTGGAAACTTGCAGCATAACCATAATGAGCACTATATGAAGCATCCTCAATAAAAACCTATGCAAATAGCAAATAAAAAGATCGCTGAGATGCTCATTGTCTACTTGCCTTGTCATCTTGATTATGGGATAGCTCCTATATCATGTGCAAGGGGTACCACGTTGGCGGTTCTCTATGATACATATGTACTTACAATGACAAGAGCTTACTTGTGACTAAAGTTGAGTAGCATGAAGTTTGGTCTTTGTAAGTAAGGGGCATGAGATTTCGGCTTATAACTTGTCAAGCATATCCTCTTAGTTGTGTCACTTTAACCTTAATCACTTAAAGATGCTTATGATAGGGGAAATGAGAGCTGAAAGCTAACAAGTACCATAATTTTTGGAAGCTCTTTATGAAACTTGAATGTCTACTTCCTTCTATGAAGGCCTTTCTTTTACTTTTATGTTGAGTCTCCATGTTCTACCTTTATGCACCTACTTTGAGAGCATAGTGGCCATTCTTAGTTCTATGTGCATTGTCCCAAGACTTGTTAATTGATGCATAACTTGATATTTCTTGTTCTTAAACTACTTGTATCTAGTCACTCTTATGAACTTTGAAGGTGTCCTATGCATTTATATTTGCTACTCTTTGAGGGACAAGCCGAATGCCACTATGCTATGTTTTATTTATGTGAAACAAACAAACGTCTTGCAAAGCATTGTTATTCATGAATCTTTTGTTTGTGCCTTTTCATGTTGCAACATAGTTGACATGTCTTATTGCTAGAACTTTATCTTTCATGCTATGTTGAAGTACTATGATCCCAGCTATCAATGTTTTACAAATACTTTGATCAAGTTTATGATGGTGCATGTCACCTCAAAAATTATTCTTTCTTTTTATCACTTACCTACTCGAGGACGAGCAGGAGTTAAGCTTGGGGATGTTGATACGTTGCTAACGTATCCATAATTTTTGATGTTCCATGCTTGGTTTTTATCTACTTTCTTATGCTTTGTTCCAACTTTGGAGTATTTTTATACACTTTCTTGGACTAACCTATTAACAAGATGCCACAGTGCCAGCTGCCAGTTTTCTGCTGTTTTTGGTTCCAGGAAAGTCAGAAAATGTATATTCTCGGAATTGGACGGGACAAAAGCCAAAGTCAATTTTTCACCGAGGGGGATACGGAGCTAGAATACGAGATGTAGAGGGGACAGGGGGCAGCCACACCACCTGGCCATGCGGCCAGGCCTGTCCCGCGCCAAGGGGTGGTGCGGCCACCCAGGGCACCCCGTTGGCCTCCCCTTCCGACTATAAGATGCCTCCGATACAGAAACCCTAAGTACCTGATCAAAAATTCCACAAAAGAATCTGTAGCCGCCATCATCTCCATCCTTAGATCGGGAGGGATCTGAAGCTCTTCCCGGCACCCTGTCGGAGAGGGGAATTCACCCTGGGGCCTTCTTCATCACCATGCAAAGCCTCTGGTGTGATGCGTGAATAGTTCATCCTTGGACTACGGGTCCATGTAGTAGCTAGATGGTTGGTACTTCTCCTTTGTGCTATCATGTTTATATCTTGTGAGCTCTATTCATGATCAAGATCATCTATTTGTAATCCTACATGTTGTGTTTGCAGGGATCCGATGGATATTGAGATGCTATTTCAGATTGATTATTGATTCTATCATGTCTTTGTTATTTGTGATCTTGCATGCTTTCCGTTGTTAGTAGCTATCTTGGCCAAGTAGATGCTAGTAACTCCAAGATTTAGTATTTATGCTCGATAGTGGGTTCATGCCTCTAGTAATCCGGGGAAGTGACAGAAATCTCTAAGGTACTAGATGTGATGTTGCTACTAGGGAGAAAACAGCAATCCTTTGTTAATAGAACAATTATATTGTTTACTTTACACTCAATGCATAATGCAATTATCTGTTGCTTGCAACTTAATACTAGAGGGTGTTCGGATGATAACCTGAAGGTGGATTATTAGTCATAGATGCAGTTGGATTACGGTCTATGTATAATGTTGTAATGCCCAATCGAATCTCAAAGGAGTCAAGATGATTAATATATGCATGTATGCTTTCTCGATGTTTGTCAATTGCCCCGCTGTAATTTGTTCACCCAATGTGTTATCTATCTTAAGGAGAACCACCACTAGTGGACTATGGACCCTGGTCCTTTCTTTTACAATCAATCTACAACTGTTTATTGTTTTCTGTTTACTTTCTGCAAGCTTTTAATTTCTTCCACACAATATGTTTAATCCTTTGTTTTCAGCAAAACCGGTGAGATTGACAACCTCACTGTAAGTTAGGGGCAAAGTTCGGTGGTTGTGTTGTGCAGGATTCCAAGTTGGCAACAACACCTTGGAGGTGTTTCCTTGCTCCTACTGGTTCGATAACCTTGGTTTCATAACTGAGGGAAACTTACTGATGTGCTCATCATACCTTCCTCTTGGGGTTCCCCAACGAGCTCGTTAGTACACGAGTCAGCATGCCCTGCTGCAAACGGGCTGGCAGGACAAAAGATGTTGTGCAAGTTCTCATTACGAGCACGTATGACTATATATGGAACACATGCCTATGATTATTTAGTACTTGGATGCTTTATCTTATTTATCTGCAAATGCCCTATGTCTTGATTTCTATATGAATTGTCTTGTCCATGCAACGCCCGTCCATCCATCCCTATGCCTACCGCACTTTAATCCCACTGTTTACTACTATTGTTACTACTGTCTTTACTTTTACTGCTGCATTACTTTGCTATTGCTATTACAAAACTGTTGCTACTGATAAAATGTTGTGAGCAAGATTGTTTCCAGGTGCAGATGAATTGACAACTCAGTTGTTAAGGTTTATAAATATTCTTTGGCTCCCCTTGTGTTGAATCTATAAATTGGGTTTCACTTCCCTCGAAAATACTATGATACCGCCCCTATACTTGTGGGTCATCAACTATCCTCCAGGATGTCCAGGAAGAACCATCTCTTCCGAAAGTCCTCCAGCCGCTCCATCCAGCCCATGGGAAGCCCGAACGCCCCCTCCTTCACAAAAGAGACGCATCCGATGATGTGGGAGGTGTAAGTAAGGTGGAGGGCGTACATATGGTGCAGTAGCGCCACAGAGGGTTTCACCCCGATGAACATATCGCACCAGAAGGCGAAGATGGATAGGGTGGTGACGGAGTTGGCTGAAGGAGCAGGGCGGAGATCTAGTAGTGCTCTAGGACCGCCATGAAGAAAGGGGAGAACGGGGAAACCAGCCCCGCGATCATGATGTGATAGAAGAAGGGGTGCATGGAGATGACGAGGCTCGTCAGATCTACAGATCTGGACCACACCTATGTTACTCCACACTCGTTCCAAATCGAGGCGAGTTGTGAGCAGAACTGGTCGACCCTCGAGTCCAGGCGGATGGTGGAAGGCATTAACACCTCCCCGGTCTCCTCCCCTTCGTCCTCCACCCTAGGGGCTCGACGGGGACTGGTCTCTTTTTCGACACAGCAAGAGCCCGCCGGCGAGGCATCTCGTACAACTGGACTAGGGGTTGGCAAAAGAGGGATGAGGAGAGAAGCAATGGCATGGGGAACGAAGGTGTGGAGAAGGAGGTTCGATAGGCAGGTGCACGACCCTTTAAGGGCAGCCTCTCGGCACTGGCCCGTGTCCCCGAGCGGTTACTCACGCGGCTTCTCGAAGGAAGTGCCCTGGGAGCCCGAGGTGACATGCGTCCTCCTCATTGCTAGTTGACCGTTTAGGTGCCCCTTGGCCCTTCACCATAGCTAGCAGGGCGTGCAGGCCAAGCATCCAGGGGCTACTATCAGACCAAGGGCACTAGAGGTACCCCTAGTCCGTGGATGGCTAGGCTACGAGACGGACCGGCAGCGCGCCTTGCGAGGGCACGAAAAGTCTTTCCCGAGAGTTGCCATGAGAGGCTACACTAAGGACCCCCCGGAGGGTAGAATCCGCATAGGATTCCCCTCTCAAGAGGGGATGAACAGACAGTGGTCCCACGATGTAAGTCGGATGTGCGCACGCGCCACCACGATAAGATGATAACATTGGCGGCAACATTGGATGCTGCCCTAGTGTGGCCCCACAGGGCACGTTTGGTCAAAGGTGTAACTAGCGAAAGCCCAACAACAAAAGTGATGTCCCTCCATTTCGGTGCAAGAAGCTAGAGGTCGGCGCGCCTCTATGCATGACTTCATCCATGACCGAAGACCCGAAGAGGACAAGCGTCTCCTTAGTGGCATAGGCTTAGTCCATGCAAAGTAGCTTGGTAGACCAGGACTTCGGTGGGCGGCAGTGTGGTGACCCTTCTTGCCCAAGATTTGGGGAAAGAGGCCCGACACCCCTATAAAAGGAGACCTTATCCTACCTTAGAAGAGGTCGATCCTTGTGATCTCAAACCCTAGGCGTTCATCCACCATTGTACCCTCGCGAGACACCGTGATCAATGCAACAAAGAAGGAGTAGGGATTTTACCTTCTCACGAGGGTCCCAAACCTGGGTAAAAAAAACCGTGTCACTCTCTGTCGTGCTACTACTCCACTGTCGATGCCATTGTTGAGAATCTTAGAGCGCGTGTTTAGCCCCCTCACAAACTCAGGTCTTGTTGGACCCCTTGTTCCTTCATGGGACACATTCTCTGACAAAAACTTTTCAGGACTTATCACGTCACTAACATATATCCTATTAGTTTGACCAATAGTGGACTCGCGTCGTGTGGAACCGAGGCGTTGTTTCAATGCATGCATGGAGATTGAGGAGGCAGAGGTTTCAAAAAGAAGCTTCCTCGAGCGTTTTGTGATGCGTGGAAAAATCCGGCGCATTTAGAGCGGATCTTGGTGCAGAGAGGCTATAAAGAGGGGAAAATCTCCTCATTTTCTTCATCATTCTGTGCCAGTGCCTTCTTCCTTGCGACCTCTCGTGCCTCCCCATTTCATTTCCTCTACCACCAAAGCCACAACGCCACCCATTCTTGGTCTTCCGGCGAGATGGCTGAGTCTTCATCCATAGCAGGTGTGGTGGCAACATCGACTGCGAAGGAAGAGAAGAAGTTGCGCAGGATCTAGATCCCATGTGTCCTCGTCGATGAAAAGCTAGAGCAGATGGAGGACAAGGGTTATCTTCCCACCGACGCATCACGAAGCAGCCTCGAAGAAGCTACTTTGGTGCCACGCGCTGACAAGCACGCCCACTTTGGGACGCGCGTCGACCGTGGGATCAGTTTCCCGCCATCGGAATTCTTCTCCGACGTACTAAGGTACTACGGTGTCCAACTCCACATTCTCCCTCCCAAGTCTCTTCTAGAGCTTAGTGCTCATGTAGCTCTTAGTGAGGGGTTTCTCGGAATGAAACTGAGTCTTACTCTTTTCCAGTACTACTATGGTACCCAGCCCCGTCTTCAGGATTTTGGGGCCCGGTGCAACTCACAAAATAAGGCCCTAAATTTTGTTCAATCTCGATAACTAGTAAAATTAAAATCATAGGTTCACTAATTATATAACTTCAGAATGTGTTATTTCATACAATAGTCAAAAATATATCAATATTTATTCTAAAATAGTAAAGATAGAACAAACCTTGGTAGTAAACAAAATAATTTAGTTTCAATCTTGAGACTTGAGAGATAGGAAGCGAGATCTTGGGAACATACCAGCTGCGATCAATTGAATCAATCAATTAATCTACTGTTCTGCTTCATTGCTCCAAGTCTAACTCGGCAAGTTCAATATGCAATGGGCCAATGTCCAACCAGATTGATCTGGATTGCTGCTTCTTTCTGAAATAGGCCAACAAGGAGAATTAAGGAAGCCAGAACGGACAGTACTGCAATAGTAGGGCACGCCGGCCGGCCAGCCAGACGCGAGCGAGGGAGAAGCAGAGATTGACCCGGGCGGGCGTCGCGCGAGTTAGGGCGGCTGCTTGCATGGATCGTGAATACCAGGGCTACAACGCGTATGGGAGACTGGCAGAGTGCCGATCGAGAGCCCCATGGGTATTCAAGAACCGTCAACCATACTTGGGCTGGGCCTCACGGTTCACAACCAAGGAAACTAGAAAAAGACTGACGGGAAGCACACAGCTGATTACTGGGCTGCTGGAATTCGGGGGCCCCTGGAATCAGGGGCCCAGTTCGGCCGATCGGCTCGAACGCCCTCATCGACGGGGCTGATGGTACCCGGAAGAATTCTATTACTGTTGGTGTTCCTTACAACACTAGTACTCTTAGCTTAGTCCTCATGAGAGATCGAGTCTATCCTAGGATTTTAGCTAGTGAATCTGTGAAGAGGTGGCCAACAACGTTCTTTTACCACAAGGATATTCTAGCTCCCGACAAGTTAGAGGGCTTGTTGGCTTTTGTTGAAGGTGCTGCACCCCACAAGGATTCGTGGGATGCAGAGGTGCCGGAATTATCTGACGACTCGATCCTGGCTAAGAGGCGGATCGAATTTCTGATGAAGGAGAAAGGTTTGAGGGATATGACTTAGTGCATTGCTGGTTGGAACGTTGGATTCAACCTATGTAGCACCACGACAACTGGCTAGTGATCAAGGAAGATTTGATGCATACAATTACCCTTAATAAGAAGGATAATCTGAGGGTTAGCCCGAACCGGATTTCCACAAAATAATTCAAGACCCGGATCCAATGGTTGATCAAGGAACGGGTCAATAAGAAAGTCTCGGATATCTCTATGCACATGTATACTGTAGAGAATCCCCTGTCCGCGGTAAACCTTTCGACTTAATTGTTTTGTTCTTCATCATCATCATCCCATGTTATGGTGCCACACTGAAATATTTGTTCCGACTTTCAGCTTGCATCGCTTCCCGAGTCAGAACTAGATCCGATCGAGAGTTATCCTCTAGAAGAGCCGGAAGTAATTGAGGATGATGAGATGGAAGAACAACAAGACGTGCCTTCCAAGAAGCACAAGGCACCTGTTGTTTCGACTAGAGCGCAAGTTTTTCCAGTCATCAAGAAGTAAGATCTTGTACCAAGATTTGTGCTTTCTTTGTTTTCTTTCCAAGTCATAACGGATTTCAATTTGTGACTTAGAGCTAAACCATTAGGAAAGGCCAAGATGAAGCTAAATGGGAAGCCGGTTAGAATGTTGCACCAGTAGAAGCTTGTTTTGACATCACCGGTTGTGCCACCTCGGACTCCCACTCCCAATGTCTCGTCAGCGCCAAAGGATATTCCGTCTCCACGCGCTGAAGATACTAAGGCTTGTGTTGAAGAGCCAGTGATTACTACGTCATAACCCGAAGTCACCGTTAGTGGCTCTGGAGCTGATAAGGGTGAATCCCACAAGGGCAAGGATCACATGGTTGGCTCTTCAGAGCTAGTGAAATTTCCTAGCTCCGCAAAGCTCGGAATTACAAGAAATAAGGCGAAAGATATTTTGAAGATGGTCCAATTCTACCTGGAATCCAGGCTTGTATCTGATGCTGAGGCAAGCCAAGAAAATGAAGATGTGAAGTTGGAGATCTTCTTGGAGCAGATTCATCTAAGGGATCAAAGGCTAAGTGTCGAAGAAATTCCGCCACCAGAAGTGCAACCAATTTCGCTAGCTCAGAAGATTTTTCTTTAGACAAAATTTAGATTCGAGAA
This sequence comes from Avena insularis, assembly GCA_023614405.1. NCBI lineage: Eukaryota > Viridiplantae > Streptophyta > Magnoliopsida > Poales > Poaceae > Avena > Avena insularis. The sequence goes on along the minus strand of CM042688.1, from coordinate 505,668,140 downwards.
GATGTACAAGGAGCATACTTTAAGTATTTTTCCGACTTCCTTTAATAGTATTTGTATCTTATCCTCCAGCCCCCAAGCATTAGGTCGGATAGGAATCAGTAGTGTAGAATCTGAGTTGATGCTTCTAAGATGCTAAAGAATGAAGTAGTGTAGCCCCCGAGGCTCGTGTTGAAGTTTAACTTTAGTGTAAATAACAGCTCTGATTCTTAGTAACCTTCTAACTCTGGCTATTAATCTGGCTTAGAGACAATTATATGTGACAACCGGGAACTTTTGAAAAATATATGCAACAAGCGCAAAGATATTAAGGCTCTTCGGTTGGAGATTTCTAAGCTGAAGGTGGAAAAGGTCGAGGCGGAAGGTAAACATTTCTGACTCTCCGCCTTGCTTGTTGGTACCGAATTTTTATTCGACTATTTTTCTTTAGCTATTTCAGACTTGTTGAAGCAATCTTGCAAGCTTGTGGAGGAGGTGGAGAATTTCAAAGTCTTGGAGAGGGAAAACATTGAACTTTGCCAAGAGATTGAGAAACTCAAGAAATATCACGAGGAAAGCGTGAAAAATCTCTTGGAATCCAACAATCATGCCACTGAGAATCTTGAAAGGACCCTAGCCCTCCGAGATAAAGAAATTGCAGATCTGAAGTCAGAATTGCATAGGCAAGGCGACATCACCGAGGCTCTTCGAGGTGAACTACGAAGTTTGAGAGAGGAGATCGAAGACTTTGTTGGGTCGATCCATGTTTGGTAATTTTCCAATGCCTTACTTTTTTGCTTTTTATATTTTTCCGACTTTTCATCAATTTTTTGGCTTTGTCTTTTCACAGAGCCTCTCAACCTTACGAATGCCTCCACTTCCGAGTCTCACAGAGATAAAATTGTCTCAATTGGATATTTAATTCATGACTTCTGCCAGATTCTTGATGAAGCTGGTGAAACCGTTAATCTATCCAATTTTTGAGAACGATGTCTGCCTTCAAGCTGAGGGACAAGTCCAAGGAGATTCCGAAACTGATTGGTGACTGGAAGATGTCCTATGCCCGGACAGCTGTGCAAACTGCCCTTACTATGGTGATGAGTCACCATGGTAGCATGCAAATCTAGCAGGTGACTAAAGGCATTTCAACCGTCGATGAATACATCAAAAAACAAGATATTAAAGCCATTTGGGAATCTTGTGTTGGATATATCCACAGCTACTCACTGACCAGGGTGGTCAACCTCAGTTAGTGAGTAGCGGTGGGTATACCCGAAAAGTATATCCTCATCACGCTTTCTCAGAGAAAAAGCGAATCGGAATAGAGCTGCTATGAAATAACTAAGCAGAGTATGTGCAACGACTATCTGTGTCATTTAATTCGCTCACCAGGAGTGTACGTGGATCACTAGTAGGGGGTTTCCTGCCATTGCGTGGCTGGTCTATGGACGATGTGAAAGTCACTGACGAGAGGATGGATCGCTTGCTTAGCGACATTACCTTTTGCCTTCTGTCAGTTGGCATATATATTTGTACAATGACTCCGACGACGATGATGCCTCATAGACGTACGACCATCAATGATCGACTATTTAACTGTTATTTAGACTAAACTATGTGCCTAAACTCCAAGTATATCTATTTTTTGTATGATTAAAATGTTACATTTAATTTTGATGTACTTCTTTCTTTTGCTTTTTCACTTATTCATTTCCATCCTGTATTGACAACCAATTTGGCTCATCAACCATTCTTCGAGTCAGTCTTATATCTTTATGGCTTTTCTCTTAGGCGTCAATGTAGTGCTACTATATCATCAGACGTTTTGCCTACCGCCGAGCCTAACAGGGCACAGTGAGAATTCTAGTATATATAATAATGATTATTGCCTGTAGGACATATTTCCAACAAGTATCTAGCAGAGAATTCATTGATGTGGTACCTTGTTGACCCGAAGGGTGGAAAGAATTCCATACCAACAAGCATATCTAGTATCTGCTCGGCCCTAAGGGTCCTCTACATAATGTATTAGAAATATGTCTCAGCACTCCCACTTAATTTTTTGCAAATGCAAGCATCTTCATCATCTCCGATGAATTTAAACTCTTTTAATAGTTTCATCATGGTGAAGATTCCAACTCCGCTATGCTTACTTCAACTATTGAAGTTTGCATGCCCTTTTAGCACCCTTTGAATTAACAAAACCCTTCGGACCGTGTCTTGTACACGTCCTAGGTAACCATTCTATTAGAAGAACATTGTTTTGTTTGTTCAACTACCATACATCAAATTATATGTAGTGGTTGCTACATTAATCCGTCAAGACTAAATATCGCTATGAAAGATCAAATCTTGTCATAGTCAACTCCCTGAACATTGTCGTAAACTTCTTTCCGACATGTCGACTATTTCATAGATGTTAAACATCCATGTCTATTTCTTTATAGATCCAAACACAACCGATAGGCTTCATGCCTTTCCGGAGGGTCTTTCAAGTTTAGAAACTTGATTTCTCGTGTATGGATACTATCACGGATTCTATGACTTCTAGTCATTTTATGGAGTCAGGGCCCATCATCGCTTCTTTGCATGTAGTCGGTTCATCATTGTCAAAACAATAACGACTTGCTTATCAAATCTTACTATTTGATTCTTACCGACTCACACGGTTCAATAGGAACTCTAATCTCGGAGATCACACCTTTTATAATCACGGGAGCCATGAGCATTGTGGCCACCATCGGGACACTTTCTGGCGCTGTGCTACTTAGCACATATAGCTAAGGTTCAACAACCTTATCAAAGTTCTATTGTCCTCCCACTTAACTTTTGTGAAAAATTCCTTCTTAAGAAACTTGACATTCCAAGTAACAAACTCTTTTGTCCTCGGTGTTATGGAGAAATTCCCAACAAATTCTTTGGGATAACCAACAAAGACGTGCTTATCCGACTTTGGTTGTAAACATTTTACTTATGCATAGCATACCAAAATTTAAGAAAAGACAATTCGGGTTTTATCCCAAACCATAACTCATATGGTGTCATTTCAACGGATCACGATGGTGCTCTTTTCAGTGTAAAAGCGGTAGTCTCTAAAGCTTCAATCCTTAAAACATAATGGCAGTTTTATAAATGACACCTTTGATCTTACCACGTCAAACATGGTTTGATTTCATATCTCGAATATGCCATACTCCTATGGTTTATCGGGAAACACAAATCATGGAACAATTTCTCAAATCTTAGGTGTTTTTGCTAAACACGTAACTCAAATATCTTCCTTTATGATCGAATCATAAACTCTTTATTTTCTTGTTACAATGATTTTCCACTTCATCTTGAAAGTCTTTGAACAATTTTCAAATGTTTCATACTTCTTCCTTATTAAGTAAATATACAGATATATTCACTCAAATTTTCAGAGAAAGCATATGAAGCAAAAAGATCCATCGCATATGGCTACACATAAGGGACTATGCACATCAGCATGCACAATTTCTAATAACCTAGTCATCCGTTCCTCTCTGGCCTATGGACAGAGTTTCAATTATCTCGAGGAAAGTCTCACATGTGTCAATTGATCAAAATCAAAGACTCCAAAAATCCATCAACATGGAGTTTCTTCATGTTTTCTTTCCAATATAATTTAAAACAGCGATGTCACTTCATAAGTGATATTTTAATCATTTGTCTTACAACATTTTAGCAATAGTGTTTATGGATGTGATTTCTTCCACTAGACTTGTAAAAAGTTCATCCATCCTTTATGGAATACGGTAATTTATTTGAACAACCATTATTCTCGTAATACCGGAACAAAATAACAATTATTAAAACAAATCTTGAAGGCTAGGTTTGATGTCAACGAAAAACACAATAACGCTTTATTTGTTTTTGATAAACATCATCACTTATTCTCTTGCTAGTTACTTAGGCCATTAAAGTTCATGAATTGCGTTGTCATGTATCACACTTCATACCAATCAATTCGGTATCCAATACCTCAGAACCACATTGTTTAACAAGCAAGGAATACAACTATAACATGTATATCTTCTATATACCTAAGTTGGATATCTCCAACTTTTCTTTTCTACCAAATATTTTATAGATTCTCTTTCAATAATTCCTTTTCTTTTAAAAGAATCTATCAACATCAATAGTGGTGTCATTCACATGACACATAGTACAAAGCTTGTATATAGTCAAATACTAATACCTTTGGACTTGCACTTTGAAATGGATCACCATCATCAAATGTTTGGCATTCTTTCAAAAATCCATTCTTTAGTAATCTCTAAGTGTAGTAAACATATTACTTACATCATCTATTCATCCTTATCATGACAACTTTCATGATCAAGCTACTATAGCTTATAAGGAAGAATGACGAGTATAATTTTAGTTCCCAAAACCTTTTGGGAGATCTGGATGCTTAGCATCTCCATCCTTCACAAATTCTCATACAGTATGAGAACATGTATTTTTCTAAATTATACTCTATCATAATGCAACCAAAAACATTGTTTCAGATATCACAATATCTTTCACACATGATGGTTTCTGAAACAATTTTCAGCTCCAATATAATCTTGATATTAAAACAACTTTCGAATATCAATAATCATGGAGGCAAACATGATACTTTAGATACTAACAATGGAATTCTTACTCTTGATTTAATACTACTTATTAAACTTCATGGAGTAAATAGAGTTTGCTTAAAGTTTGCAATAGGACTTATAAAATTTAAATTGACATTCAAAACAATACGACTCCAGTTCGTAAAGTAAATATCTAGAATTCTATAGTTCTATTATCTCAATTAAAACTAAACATAAGGTAGTGAACAGACGCCAATGACTACAACAAATTATGCAAATTCACTTTTATTTAGTTTATGACAAATTTAGTTCGACTAATCCAAATTAGAAATAAACTCCCACTCAAAAACGACATCCCTCGTACCTTTTTGGTGATTACATGAACCAAATCCACTACACCAAGTCCGATCATCACGTGAGTCGGTGTAACTTCAAAGGCGAGCATCAATATGGGCATCATATCAACTATATGACTCATGCTTAACCTTTTGATCCGTGTTTCGAGGCCATGTCTGTACATGCTAGGCTCGCCAAGTAAGAACCTTAGTACTCGCGTGTGTAAAACTTTCTTACACCCGTTGTATGAAAGCGTAGAGTCGAGTACACCCGATCATCACGTGATGTCTCAAAACACGATCCATAGAACGGTGCATACTCAAGGAAGAACACATTTTATCTTGATCTCTAAATGAGGGATCATCTTACAATGCTACCAAAAGCGCCAAACTAGCAGTATAAGATGCTAACATCTAATGTGTAAAGTGAGATGATATGGTCCATGCATTTGATCTCTATCATTTGCATCGTGGTATGATCTCTATCATTCCTTTGTGTGTAAGGCCAAGGTCTATGGAACTTACACGTTGAATTCGTTGTAAGAGTATCTATCATACATCTATTTACAACAATACCATATCAATACACTAGCCCAGCAACGATCTAAACTAGATGCCTCTAATTTATCAATTGCAAGTTTTACGTGGCTTAGGGCTTTCGGAGATAGAACTGTTCTCACCTACGAACATGAACCACACCGAGGATAACCAAGTTATTAGAAACTCGTTGTAAATCACATATTGACTATAGTAGGAGAGACAAACACCCGCCAACCACTTATGCAAAACAAGTTGCATGTCAGTCGTGGAACCGGTCTTATGTACGATAACATGTAAGGTTGGTCTGGGCCGCTTCATCCCACTATGCCACCAATATCCAAAGTACATAGAAGATGCAATAACATGATCATCATCGCCCACATATAAACATATGTGTACTACCCATGCAAAGCACCTACGCATAGATCAGGCTCTGATACCACTGCTGGGTCCGCAGCATAGAAAACAAAAAAATTCCTACGATGAGAACTACACGCCAAGATCTATCTACTAGGTACAAAGCAACGGGTGGACATATATCCAACGAGACCTTACCCTCGAAGACAACGAGTTTTGTTAACGAGTAGGAACTTGTGGTTGATGTAGTCGTACACTTGCCGATCTCAAGATTGTGAGGAAGTCCGAGCGCCGCAACTCAACAGCGCATCCGTACTCGCACACACGTTCAAGCCACCGGACAACCTCCACCTCCTCGCTCCAGCGATCCAGCGGAAGCAGCAACTCCTTCCAGACGAAATGCCACTGGGAACATGTATCTCGCTAATCCGAGACCATGGGAGAATAATTCTAGAGGGGGAGAGAGATCCTTCATAAGAAGGTGTGTGGAAGAAGGAGGAAGAGGGTGGCCTTTTATAGAAGGAGGGGGGTGCCCCTCCTTCATGGCCGGCGCATGGGGGTGACTCCTCACCTCCCCCATTCATGTGGTGGTAACCCCTCCACATTAAAATGCCTCTTCACATTCCCCTTTAAAGTCCCTACTTTAAATGCATTAAAATTCTCCAAGTTTAATGCTCTCTCATTTAATAAAACTCTTTTATTAAATTTATTCAGAATTTTGTTAATTACTTTAATTAACAAACATTCACATATAACCCCTTGCAATATTTCAATATCACATGCAGAACCACTTTCTGCAATTTCACCCGAAACAATTTCCGGTTTCTATCGAAACAATTCCTGCGCTTTGCAATTCTTTCGTCTGAAACATATGTGCTCCAAAATGGTGTCCGGTAACTCTTAAGTGTGTCACCCTACGGTTCGCGAATAACGCAGACATGATTGAGACTCCTCTCAAATCAATAATCAGAAGCGGGACCTGGAGATCCATACTGACTCCTGCATATTCAACGATGACTTCTATGATCGTGAGAACCTTTAACACTTGTAACTAAATCCCTTTGTCTCGCGATATATTACATGTCCGAGATTCGATCATCGGTATCTCCATACCTAGTTTGATCTCGTTGCTGACATGCACTCTTTTCTCATTCCCGTGATATAACATTCTAGTGATCACATCACTTGCTTGCAAGCTATCTTAATGTGATATCACCGAGAGGGTCTAGAGTATATCTATCCGTCATCGGGATTGAAAAATTCCACTCTTGATCCATGAGCCTCAACATAACACCTTCGTAGCACTGAACCCATCTTTATAGTCACCCTGTTACGGTGTGACGTTTGATGTTATCAAGATACTCTTTCGGTGTTAGCAATTAACATGATCTCATGGTCTAAGGATAAAGATTACTTCGTATGATGTTATAGCAATATAAATATAATGACTTGATCGTAATGCTATACTTCGGATGAATGTTCATCACATCATTCCACCAATGTTGTGACCTCGTTATTAACAACATCCAATGTCCATGATCAGGAAACCTTGATCATCTTGTTAATCAACGAGCTAGTCTATAAGAGAGGCATAACTAGAAACCCTTTTTATTTATTAAACACACATGTATTGATGTTTCCGATCAATAAAATTATAGCATGCAAAATAAACATTTATCATAAACATGGAATAAGATAATAACCACTTTATTATTTCCTCTCGGGCATATTCCCTTCAGTACCATGGGAGCAAATTTCACTGGTAACCTGTTAGTCCTAGCAACCATTCTTCTGTGGGTCAAAAACATCCATGCCTGAATCACGACCACTAGGGCAGCTGCTTAGATGATAACCTTCAGTTGTTGGTCCTAATCAAACCGTCATTGCATAAGTACCTAACAAAACAACTGTAATGTCTAGCAAACTAGCTAGTGAGCTAATGTTAGGGGGAGGGAGCATGGAGGTGGTGTTTTTATCCATGGTTGAAGCTGACGATAACCTACGAGAATCAGATAAGATGGTGACATACACGAAGAGGACAAGTCGGTGCCACAGATCTGCGAGGTTGTATCAGTTGGTGCCACGGAATATGGAGTGAAGGACCAGGTGCCGAACATGTGCCTACACACCAGTAGTCGGTGACATAGATCTAAATCGCCACTGCCGCCACGAAAGTCGTTGTCCAAGAGGGAAATAAGGAACAATTTGTTTTCCCGCAGGTGGTGATAAACTAAGTGGAAGGTGAGGCTACTTTTAGGGCCATACCGCACATCCAAGTTTTCGCCTCCCGTTGGCTCCCCGCGCACACCGTTCCTCTCCTCGTGCTCGCCGCAAACTGTCCCCGTGGAAACTATCGATTTGGGCGTTCCTGCAAAGATAGGATTTGGGGTGCTTTAAGACTTGTGCTAGCCAAGTCCACTTAACTCCGTGACTGACCAAACCGGTGGTTTTCATACCACTAGATGCAAGAAACACCTTCATGGGCAACCAAACACGTCCTTCTTAAATTTCAGATACTTCTCTTAAAAAACCTGCCACATTCCTTGTACCCTGACCTAGTTTTCCACAAGCTTCACAAAAGAAAGCTTCTCATACCTCATTATAAACAATTGTCGCTAATTTTGTCTAATCAGTGAAACAAATCTCACCAAGGGTTTGCTTACATCATAATTGACATGAACCCATATATAGTTCCCCCTAACACCATTAGGTTTCACTGTCACCATCTTCAAACTAGTCCTGTCTACCAGTTTCTTCACGATGTTCTCCTTACAGCACCCCTCCGGAAGTTCATGGATTTGTGCCCAGATCAGCATAAAGAAGAGTTCTTTGTCTTCTGCTCGTGAGATTCCATCGTAAGGTTCTAATAGCACATCCCAATTCTGAAAGATCCATGGACCTCTCTCCACAACACGGTCCCAATCACCTATGCAAAATACTTGAACGATGAACATATTAGCACTTATTCCTCTATGCGAGGTTCCATGCTGCCCTCATCTCACTGTAGAAGGCCGCTTGACTGGACGATTTCTCTTTTTGGACCCTTGCTAGCGGCATCCATTGTATACTCTCATGGATCTCCTCTTCAACATCATCAACGATGAGACCATGGAAATCTTACTCCTATAGATCCAACTGCTCCAACATCGCATCTATTGACATCACACACTTCCTTCGCACTGCCGCCGCTCACTGCCGATTGTGCATCCGACGAGGATGCCATCCTATTTCTGTGAACAAAGCGTCTCCAAAATCCTACTGTCAAATGAACCAAGGCCAAACATGAGAACTAGCCTCCGCTTAATCATTTTGAGAACAAGAAAACAGAGGGAGGGGGAAGCAGGATCAGATCAGGAACTTGTCTTAGTGTAGGATACAGACTCGCCGACAGACTCGACTTAGGGAGGAAGAAACCCTGGTCGTCATAGGGGGCAAAACATTATGTTCACACCTTGCATAAAGATTTGCTTTTTTTTTCAAATAATACACATTTTTTAATTAATTTGACAAGTGTTGCACGAATTCAGAATGTTACAAATCTAGCATTTTGTCGGTGACGGTCACGCCGAGTGGAATCTATTTGGCGACGCCCTGACCGAGTGGCCTATTCAGCGTGGGCCTGGCCGAATCATCTGTATTCGGTGACGCTGTGACCGAGTGCATGTGGTGGCGGGGCCCGCTCTACTCGATTGCCTCACTCGACGACAACCTGGCCGAAAGCCTCATTCGGCCATAGCCTGGCCGAAAGCCTCCTATGAGGACCACGCCGCGCGAGCCCGTCCCACACATTGCCTTCTTCCTCGCGTTGCTCCCTGCCTCTCTCTCTCTAGCCGACGAACCTCACATATTTTGCATTAGATTTCTTCGATTCAGCCCAGATTAGCCACCAAATCTTCTATCTAAAACCACTATAGAGATATAGGAACCCCGATCTACTGATGGGTTAGCTCAGGACTCGATTTGGTGGTGGATTTTCGGAGGAATGGTGGTGGTGCTGCGGTGGAGCAATGGAAATGGTGGTGTTGTGGTGGAGCTTGGAGCAGGGCCGTTTATAAGCTGCACCGTGCTGCTTCTTTTGTGAATCGAGGTTGCTGTACCGAGTGGCTTATCACGCTTCAAGGATAAACTCTAATCCCTCGTTAATCATAGTTATTGTATATGGTTATGCGGCTACTCGGGTTGTGGTTAAGAGGCTATTAGAATAATTAGGAGGGTTTTATTATATTATTTAGAATACATGCGGATAGTTGTACATAGCTTTATTTAGAATAGGTGGATTTGTAGGAATATTAGCCAGGCTATTAGTATATTATTTAAAATATTTGCGGATAGTCGTACATGTATTTACGGACTGTCGATAATTAATTATTTAGAATGATTTTTTTATGTCAGCAGAGATGTCGAATGTAGTGAAGTTTGTGTTTTACTACGGTCCTGGTAATATCCAATACTATAAATATGGAGTAGATTTGCGTGAGTTTCATTTTACGCAGTTGGATTTGACTGCCCCTCAAACCTAGAGTGTTAGTCAGTTGAAGGAATGGTTGATGGACTGTTTAGGATATAATCTCGAAACATACACCGTCAATGTACAAGCATTGTAGACAAAGTCGACCAAAAATATTTTCTAGATTTTAAAGGATGTAGATCATAACAGAGATTGGTTTAAATGGTTAAAAGGTTGCCAGGATAGGCACATACACCCAGTTGCACTAGTACTTCCTGTCTTGAAGGAGATCAATCCGCAAGCATCAGAAGGTGGACACGGTCCTGACCATAGTGCTGAATCTAGTGGCAGGACGTTCTCTATGTCCAATGCTAGAGGTGGTGGTTATGAATCAGAGCAGAGTAGTCAGATAGGAGGAGGTGGTAGTGGTTACGAACCAGGGCAGAGCAGTCAGGATGTAGGTGGAGGATACGATAGTGGAGAGGTAGATGCGGACGAGGAAGGTAGGCACATGCAGGACTTGATGGAGGATGAGGATTACATGGATGATGAAAGTGGTGATTCTGATAATTCAGATAGTTCCGATGAAGAAGGCAAAGGAGAGGATGTGTCGATCCCTGCATCCTAGAGTCAAGACATCTCCGATGTCATGACCGTTAATGACTGTCATGATTCTGTGTGGGAATATCACAAGAATAAAATTGCGTAGGGCGCTAGATATCCAGACAAGAAACATTTGCAAGATGCAATCATTGCTTGAGCATTGTCTACACACAGGGTTCTCAGTACAACCGTATCAAATAAGAGATACTTGACAATGGAATGCGTGGATATAAATTGTCCAGCTAGGGTGCATGGATATCTTCCTAAATATGACACAAATTGGTTGGTGAGCGACATGATGATGCACATATGTCAGCTTTTATCTATCCCTACAGATCATCGTAACCTCTCGTCCATGCTTCTGGCTCGGTTGTTTTACACGAAGATAGTGGAGAGCAAAGCGGTGAAAGTGAAGGCTATAATAAATAAAGTAAGGGTCAAGTTTAAATACAACATTTTGTATGGCAAGGCTTGGAGGAAAAAGCAAAGGGCTCTTGAGGACATGTTTGGTTCGTTCAGAGACGCGTATGACTCTGTAGTCAGACAACTCCTTACACTGCAGGCTAGGAACCCAGGAACCTATGTCGACATCCAACACTATGTGATACCAGAGGATCCATCCGTAAAGGTGCTTCATCGAGTGTTCTTCTCTTTCTCTGTGTGCATCCAACCTTTCACTTATTGCTGACCAGTTATATGTGTAGACGGCACGTTTCTTACTGGCAAGTATAAGGGTCAGATCCTTACCGCCATTGGTCAAGACGGCAACAATCGAATTGTCCCACTCGAATTTGCTTTTGTTGAGGGAGAAAACACTGAAAGATGGACATGGTTCTTCAGGAAACTCAAGATAGCAGTTGTGAAAGATAAGCCCAATGTGTGCATCATTCATGATAGGCATGTAGGTATACTAAATGCGGTTAAGCATTTGACACAGCCTGAGCCTGAAGAACAAACACCTTGGCTCGACATGCAGAGCCGTTGGTGCATGCGCCATTTGGGAGCTAATTTTTTCTCACAGTTCAGGAACAAGAATCTGATGAATCTTTTCAAAAAACTGTGCAAGCAGAACCAAGAATGAAAGTATGATTTCATACGTGCACATCTCGATGACTTCACTCAGAAACATGTCAGTGCGAGGAAAGCGGCCCAAACCGTAGCTATAGCTGCACATCAAGCAGTAGTTGCTGCCCAGGCGGCTACTGGAGAAGCGCATCTGGAAGAAGAGCCTGTAGGACTTTGTGACTTACTAGGATTTGATCCGCATGGTACTAGGAGAAGGCTCGGGAGACAGATTAAAAAAATTCAACAGTGGATAGAGCACGAGCCTTTTGAGAGGTGGTCTTTGCTACACGATACCCATGGAGCTAGGTATGGTGTCATGACTACAAACCTAGCTGAGTCATATAACTTTGTCCTCAGAGGTAACAGGGCTCTGCCACTTACAACCATTGTCGAGGGTATTTTGTATGACACAATCAAATATTTCAGAGACAGACGACAGTGAGCTCAGTTGCATATATTGAACAATTCGAACACACACTTCTGTGAAAATATTATGGACTACATGGATAAAAAGATGGCAAAAGCTCGAACACACACTGTTGTGGCCATCGGTAATGCAGAAAGAAGGTTTGAGGTGCGGTTACCCACCGATAAGTTTGGTGTGGTAATGAGCTAAGGACGCATGAGGTGAAGATTGGAAATGAGCAATGGCCAACCTGTGAGTGCACGTGCAACAAACCAAAAAAAATTTATCTGCCTTGCTCGCATGTGCTTGCTGTGTGTGGGCAGCTAGGGTTGGACGCAATCTCGTTCATGTCTCCGTACTACCTAAAAGAATCTATGGTTAATACCTGGACCGGTGAGATGTCAGGATTTCGAGTAGTGGGCAATTTTAACACGGTAAACCCTGGTGAAAGGCAGTACATCCCTCACCCTGCTCTAATGTGAATAGGCAGAGGAAGACGCCAGTGTAAGCGCATCCGGAATGACATGGATGAATCAGAAGCTGGAGGCTCAACGCAATAGTGTTTTCTATGCAATGATTTTGGCCATAGGGCAAGGTGTTGTCCCAAGTTTGGTGCAAGCGTAGTACCTACACGAGGACGTGGTACCCAGGCTCGAAGAAGTAGACGACGCAGGTGAACTTAGGTTTCGATGAACTATGTTCCATGTGTAATATGTGACGAACTATGTTTTAATTTGTAATATATGGTGAACTATGTTTTAATTTGTAATATATGGTGAACTATGTTTTAATTGGTAATATGTGGTGAACTGTGTTTTAATTTGTAATATGTGGTGAACTATGTTTTATTATGTGATGAACTATATTTTAATATGTGATAAACTATGTTTTAATTTGTAATATATGATGAACTATGTTTTAATATGTGATGAACTATGTTTTAATTTGTAATATGTGCAGAAATGGCGAGAAGATACAGCTTGCTCAGTGAAGATATTAAAAAGAAACATCATGCTAGAATCTTGGAGGATGAGCCTAACTCTCTCGAGCCCTTGGTCACCCGCACTCCCAACGTAAACTGGAGGATACACCCGGCTTGGGTTTCTAGGTACAATTTTATTGTAATCATGCATTACAATAATTATGATTGGACGCACTAAGTCATAATGACTCTACAGGTTGAAGTGGGCCAGGCTTTTACCTTTCGCTCATCTAGTTGAGGACACTGGAGACTCTACACGTCTGTTATATGACCAGTCGTTGCTCAGCTGCTTGGTTGACCGCTGGAGGCCTGAGACACACACTTTTCACTTTTGTGGAGAGAAATGGCTCCTACTCTCCAAGATATGTCATACCTGTTTTGACTTCCTTTGGTAGGCCATCCCATTGGGCCACTGGATGCACCAGCCAGTTGGCAAGGCAATATGGCCCAACGTTTCGAGGGTATTAGTGCCTTATCTGGTCCATTTGAGCACGATGATCCTGGGCCCAAGTTCGACTGGTTACTAGGATTTCAGGTGTGTTCACTAACTTGTTAGTCCACTTGTCTTTATGCATCGTACCATTCTATGTTTTTTGGTACTAAAATATCTTTGCATTAATGCAGATCTAAAGATTTGGCTACCCATAGATCTAGTTGACTGAGCCACAGATCACTCGGTGCTTGGAGGCATTCTTACTTTGGCTTCTTGGGAAGGTGATGTTCACCGAAAACCATGTCACCACTATCACCGCTCGCTACATCCCTATTGCATTGGAGATTGCTAATGCAATAAGCGCCGACATGATTACACAAAGGAGTTGGGGTTCTGCGGACTTGTCAGCTACGTACCGAGGTATGTGCAGCGGTTGCCGGCGTAAATCTCATAGGTCAGGCTTGCTTGGATGCCCATTACTGTTGTAGCTTTGGTCCTGGGAGCGGTTTTCTATTGGACGACCGGACGTAGTTGTTGAGACGGCATATCCATCGCATGCATTGGGCGACCCTCCGACAGGACTGTTGGACGCAGGGCGCATCGACTTACCGACTTTCGATACAACTGAAGTGAAGATACATCGGTAATGATACATACGTCTACCTGCCCTCAGTCCAGCGCGGGTACTTTTCGGTCTTGTCCCCATGTTCCTCTGTAGCCCACGCCTCGACAGCCCTTTCCCTTAATCTCTTCCTTTCCACCTCACGGGCATCCTTGAGCACCTGTTCCTGCCACTCCTCTTCCTCCCTTCTCTTCCTGTTCAGCTCGCGGGTTCGAGCTTGTTCTGCTCTGAATTCTTTCATTTCTCTCTCCCATTCCTTCTTCTTCTCCTCTTCGGCCATCCATTCAGCATGTTCCTCTTCGTGAAAGGCAGCCCACGCAGCTCGGTTCCTATCATAACACTCTTTCGCGGCCCAAGCTGGCTGCTCCGTGTCAATCCAATGGTACCACTTGCAAAGTGGAGGAGGATATTGCAAGCAAATCAATGGAATGAATAAAAAAACACATGATAACATGAATGGTTCATATTAACCATGCTCTGGAAATATACCGGAGACCTCTCGTACGACGAACTTTCTTGCCGGGGCGGGCTTGCGTCGTAGTTGGGACACATGAAAAACTTCATGCCCATGCAGGTGGAGAAATCGATCGACTCCTTGTCCTTGGCGAGATGGCCGCACCAACAGCGCTCGTGTGTCACCCCTTGTGGCAACCTAGCATCTTTCATTTTCCTAGGCCTATACTCTGGGTCCGAACAAGGCACACTCATGATGGAGAGGAGAAGAAATGCGAGAGAAAGAGGAGAACAACTGAACTGGGTGAAGAGAGAATATCCCGGTGCCCGAATTTATAGAGGCAATGGGAAGAATAGGCGAAAAAAAATGGCGGGAAATCGTGGCGGGAGATAGTGGCGGGAATCGGCTGGCGAGACATAAACGGCGGGAACTGGAAACTAATTTAGGTTAAGACGTCGCATTTAGTAGAGATGCTACGGTTTAGGGCTTGCATTGATCATGCAGGATTTGGTTAGGGGTAAGCCGACTTATCCACTCGGTTTGGGCCTGGCCGATTAATCCTATCGGCCTGGGCCTGACCGAAAGGTGCTGTCGGCTTTGGCCTGGCCGATTGGACCAGCCCCAGACGGCTACGTCCTGATCCAATCGGCCAGGCCCACGCCGAATAGACCACTCGGTCAGGGCATCGCCGAATAGTTTCCACTCGGCGTGACCGTCACCGACAAAGCACTAGATATGTAATATCCTGAATTCGTGCAACACTTATCAAATTAATTAAAAAAATATATTATTTTAAAAAAAATGGCTAAAGATTTACCATAGGACAAAAAGATTTACCATGAGAACCTGCCAACCCTCTTTTAATAACAAAGATTTACGGTAGGCCATGATCGCACGCGCAAGTAGTACGTAAGATCAGGTGTTTTGTCACTGTAGTTTGTAGCTACTAAATGTGTGTACCACTGTGCTCTCGTTCCTGTGCTCGACGATTTTAACACGACACGCAGCCAGCGGTGTACTGTACGCGCAGAAGTCGGTACTTGGGTGGTACGAATCGAGATATCTCCAAATCTTGGTGACCCGATATGGGGGTTTCAAACTACTGTGGTTCGTTCTCTGAAGTCAACTCAAGCACAGTCGACGTAAAACTAGCACTAGGCTACAAAGCTATAGGCTGCTGCATGCGCCCTGACTATGAGGCAGGAGCTATGTGAGCACTGAGCAGACGCGCATGGTACGTGCACTATTGTAGTACTAGTACCAACAAATAAAATCCCACTCATTACTGCCTTGTGTGTTTGACTCAACTTACTCGAGTGGCCTGCCTCTTGACTGGGGTTTTCTCACCATGCATCGTGGTTCCAAACCGTAAACTAGATTGTCAAATCGCACATGTACAGTCGTCCGCACGCATCACTATACCACGCGCCAGTGCCACTACTGCAGTACGTAGTAAAACCCATCCGTCCCGAAATTGCTGGGATTGCGAAACGGATTGGCACGAATGGCCTTTTCCGAGACGGAGAACTTTGACCTGCCAAGGTTTCAGAGTAGTATCGTGCACCCGAAACGGATGTGCTGAAAACCTGGGACCGGAAATTTGTTGCTGCGAACTTGCCACATGACCATAGTATAGGTTACAGAATATCTTATTTCTGTCTGCGATTTTGTTTGGCATCTCTCGGTTGTCAAGGTACCACTGCGCGAACATGACGAGCGAATCATGTCATGTGTTTGTTTGAACAAAAGTGCTCCCATCCATGCCACCAAAAGGCAAAGCGATAGAGATACCACTCGCGCGGTTTTTGAAGGCCCGTCCACGTCCAAGTCCAGATCCGTGCGTGTGTTTCGGGCGAAACACCTGCTCCCTCCAGGGAAAGGCGCAGCGCCGATGATCCATCCAAAGCTGCCTGCCTGTTGGTTCGGCTCCAGCTTTTTAAAAACCCTTTTCGTTTGGTTCAAGTTCAAGCGCCTCTTGCCGTACGTACCCCTACCACGTGCACCCATGCGTATGCGTACGCCAGCGTCCTATTCCCCGGACGGAAGGGGAAGGCAACGCCTCTCGCCACCAATCGCCTGCACGGTCAACCTATCGAGGGTGCGTGTGGTTGTGTGTGCGCGCGGCCAGTGGATGGGTTGGGGTTCCGGGGAGCGAGGCGGTGTTGTTGTGCGTGAAGGGGGAAAACGTCGGGGGTCTACGAGGGCGCCATGCGTTCCACGACCACGAGCGAGCACGTCCGTGGAGTGGCTCGATGCTGATGAAAGCGATGAGCGCGTCGCATCATCGTTGGCACGGGGACCTAGAGCGTTGGTTCCCACCTTGACGTGTCGAGACCGGGCGGGCGGGCTCACCGTTGCGAGGATGGAAACGAGGCCATACAGTGCCCATCCACGGCCGCGGAAGCCTAGACGGCCCAAGCAGGGGTGCGGGCCAGGCTGGTAAAGTCTTGGAGAGATTTTGGGGGTGGCTTTTGCAGACACTGGCTGGGCTGTGTACAAGAAGTCCATGATAAGTTGGCTGTTCACCGAAGGAAGCCGAGTATTTTATTTCCGGAACGATTTTTTTTCCGACAAAATCTGTATGGCGAGGCACAAATAAAGAACACTTTTGCTATTTATTTATTTTTGTAAAAAGAGATCACCTAGCCGCTGCGTCCACTTATGCACGCAACATTTTATTATAGTATATCATTCGGAATTATTACAAAATCGTGGATCACTCAAGGTTGAAACATAAACCAATCAGCAAAAAATAACGCACATATGACAACTCCCGGTCTAAAAGAACCCGTCATGGGTCGCTCTTGCCCGAGGGATTCCGAAGTATTAGTCCCGGTTGTGGCGCCCTCCTCTCGCACTAATAGAAAACATGCATTTGGTTTGAAGTATTAGTCTCGGTTGTGTCTAAAACCGGGAGTAATACTCCGGACCCAACGGCTAGAAACAGCCACATGGCCCGGCCACCTCTAGACCCAGTTTGAACGGGACCTTTAGTCCCGGTTGGAGACACCAATCGGGAGGTTTGGCACAACCGGAACTAAAAGGTGGGCTTTAATCCTAGTTTGAAACACCAACCGTGACTAATGTGTTTCCTATATTATCTTCTTCCCTGTCCGAGCCACACACTTCATTTTGCATCTGCTTCACCCTCTCTCTTTTTCCTCCATTGAGCTCGAGTTCATCCCATTTTTTGACAAGAGTTGTGAAGATTTGGCGATGCCCCATGACATGGGTATACCCTACAGGTACTCGAGTTTGGCATATACGGTCCAGATACATCAGAAACCCACGGTGTTGCCAAGGACCAATACAGGATTCGGGTGACCCACAGACTCTTTGATTGCTTGCAACGCAAGATGAAGCTTAAGATAGAAAGTTCAAAGAGACAAACCCTAATCTGTAACCGACTCAAGACCTGCTACCCGAGACCTAGCCTATCTATATAAAGGATAGGAGAGGGTGGCGAGGCGGACAATCGCAACCCTAGTTCTCACCACCGTCGCCAGATTGCATCTGTGCACCCCTATAATCTTCGATTCCTTCGATAATTCCAAGAGTAGACAAGTAGAAGTAGGGACCTCTACGAGGCCTGAACCTGGGTAAATCTTGCGTCCCTGTGTGCTTGTTTGCTAGCCGATTGATGCCTCCAGCGCTCCCTCCTTATCCAAAATCCAAATCCATAACAATGGGCATTGGCGAGTTAAACCCTCGTCAATTGGCGCCGTCTGTGGGAATTGGGAGTGCTGATGTCGCGGCTTCTTCGGTCCCATCAACCGTGATCTAAAACTCTGCAACAGCGGAGATTCGCTAGCTCTTCGGTGCTTTCGACTTCACCGTCCACACGCCGGCCACTCTCCCGGCTTTCGAGTCCGTAGGCGATGGGATCAGCCTGGCGATCGGGAGCTTCCGCTTCGAGGTCGGTCAACTGGGCACGCTCGCATTACCGACCAGCCGACGGCACCCACGATTGCTCCAGCATCGTGGTTCCCGCCATCAATCGGCACCCTCAGCGAGCTCAACGACCCAGCAACAGCTGGGAGCACGGACAGCGACAATAGTCGCGGATCTGATCTGGGTGACCTAGCCACAGAAGATGGAGCCTACGGCTCCGGATCTGAAAGTTGTGGGAGCAACAGCTTCCCCAATCACTTCATGTGCGCCGTCATCAACGCGGGCGATACCGACGTCAATCGCGAAAACGCCGGCACTTGATCTGGCACTGGATCGCCCAACGGCGTTATACCCAACGGTGGCCCCACCAACGACGCGCCCACCAATAACGGGACAGGAGGAGAACCGTCGCTCACGGCGAATGAGAACACCGGAGAGCCTTCGGCGAGCTAGGCTCTCCTCCCACGGAGGATCCTCTTCCAAGGGCAACGAGTACCTGGCCAACAAAAGGCGATCTCAACTAGCCCACCTCACCGAACAAGAGCGCGTAGAAGCCACGAAAGTCCTCGACTTCAGTTCTATGATGGTGGATACGCAGGGCAACGTGCTCCCGAAGATGCCGCAAGCTGCGGTGACGGCGGCCACCATGTACCTCATCAATAACCAACTGTCGGCTGGGGATCCGCGAGCTTTCATGCACCGATCTACGATCGCGGGTTTGGGGCTAACCGAGGCCACCCTAGACAAAGAGCCAACACCAGAGCCGAAGAAAAGCAAGACTCTGGCAAAACGCTACTCTTTGCCCTCGTCCAGCGATGATAGCCATGACATGTCTCGGTGTCGCCGCTCACGGCGGCACGATCGCGACTACGACGCGCGTGATGACATCACGCAGTGCAAAGTCGACAAAATGCGCGTTAGACGCGCTCGTTCGACTGACTCAGAGGACGAAGACGTGGAACTCTGTGGTGCTAGATGCTTCAGCAGAGCCATCAGGCAGAAGCAAATGCCTAAAGGGTTCAAACTCCCATCAGAGAACCCAAAATTTGACAGCCTACAGGACCCGAAGATCTGGCTGGAAGATCACATCTCCTCTGTCAGGCTCCACGGCAGGAGTCGAAGCACAACCATGCAATGCCTGCAGCTGCAGCTACAGGGCGCCGCTCGTGCATGGCTTAGCAATCTCCCTCGCGGATCCATCCATAGCTGGGAAGAGCTAGTCTATAGCTTTGTGCGCAACTTCAAGGGCACTTACAAAAGGCCCGCGTCAATCAAAGAACTAAGAGGCTGCCACCAGAGGTCTGGCGAGTCGCCGCGCTCGTACATCCAAAGGTGGTCCATCATCAAGAACTCCATAGAAAACATCTCGGAGGACCGCGCAATCGACACGTTCAACGGCAAAGTTCACCGTATAGAGCTTAGGGAGGAGCTGGGTCGCTCGAAGCCCAAAATGATCGACCACTTGATGGAAATCACGAATCGGTGGGCGGACGAAGAAGACTCGGTGAAAAACCGCACCTACTCCGATGATGACGATGACCTTGGGCGCAGACGCGACCGCCAAGGAAAACATCGAATGCACGTCTACAAAGACCGCGATGAGGTCAACATGTTCGTGGCTGGCTACGCCGACAAACGCGACGACAATCACAGCAGCGGATATCACAGCGGGGGATACCGCGACGCTACGAAAACCATGCAAGTGTGGCAACGTCGCACTCGCGAAGAGGCACCTGCAACCTCCATCCATGACAAACTGTCCGGGCCATGCAACATGCACTTCTACATCGACAAGCATGAAGGCAAGAAAAAATCCAGCTACCTTCTAAAGGACTGCCATGAGTTTCTCAATCTCCACGAAGGCCTGGCTCAGATGAATCGTGACACGATCAATCGAGGCTACGGAACTGCCCCAAGCGCTGTGGCACATGGAGCTCCTCCATCACCACCCGGACCTCCACCACCTGCGGCTACGCCAATCCAGCAGCATGGAGGCAAACCATACCCACAACCTGTGGGCAACATGCGGATGATCTAAAAAGGGTGCCCCTCCAATCGCATGCAGAAGGCCATCACTCGCCAAGTCAATTTGGCGATAAATTCTCCACCTTCCACCACTGAGTACCTCGGTGGAAGCGAGTCCTGCATCACTTTCAACAAGCGTGACCACCCGCGCCAAGTTCCTCGTCTAGGCCACTGTCCCCTCATACTCGAGGCGTAGATCGGGGGCTTCAATATGAGTCGCGTCTTCATGGAAGACAGAAGCGGCATTAATCTCATGTTCGCAAGTACCTTGCGAGCAATGTGGATCCCGCTAACGTGCCTGGAGGTGTCAGACATGACGTTCCATGACATCATCCCAGGGAAGGGCATATACCCCCTGGGAAAAATCAACCTCAACGTCATCTTCGGCACGCCGCAAAATTTTCGGTGAGAGCGCATCGACTTTGAAGTCGTCGACTGGCCTTCACAGTACCACTGCATCCTCGGACGTGTCGCGTTCGCAACGTTCATGGCAGTGCCACACTACGCCTATCTGTAGATGAATATGCCTGGCCCAAACACCGTCATCATGATCAACGGAAAGTTCGAGACGTCCGACAGCTGCGACAGGGAATTCAACAGAATCTCCCAGTCCTTTGGCATGCACGAGGAGCTCGCCAAATTGAAGGAGTCGACAAACAACAGTCTGCCTCCCCTGAACAGGCCAAGTTCACCCGACCTGTCCTTCGACTCGTCGATGCACACAAAGAAAGTCCAGGTCCACCCAACGGACCCGACCAAGACGTCCCTCATCGCCAACAACTTGAGTTCCGCATAGGAACTCACGCTCGTCGAATTCCTCTGTGAGCACTGGGAAATATTCGCCTAGTGTCCAGCGGAGATGCTAGGGGTTCCCAGGGAATTCGCCGAGCACTCACTCAACATGAACCCAGACGCAAGGCCAGTCAAGCAGACAATAAGGCGACTGTCTGAACCAAGAAAAAAAGCAGTCGGTATGGAGATCAACAGACTCCTTGACTCAAATTTTATACGCGAGATCAAGGAAAGCAACTGGCTCGCTAACACAGTGCTTGTGCCTAAAAAGACAGGGATATCCTGCGGATGTGCATGGACTTCACCTCTTTGAATAAGCACTGCCCAAAGGATCACTTCCCGTTACCACTGATCGATCAAATAATCGACTCCACCGCGGGATGCGAGCGCCTCTACTTCCTCGATGCCTACTCAGGATACAATCAGATTCGAATGAAGGAGGAAGACCAAGAGAAGACATTGTTTACAACGCCCTTCGGTGTGTTCTGCTACAACACAATGCCTTTCGGGCTAAAAACGCAGGAGCCACCTATCAGCGGTGCATGCAGGCTTGCCTTCAGAACCAACTTGGTTGCAATATCCAAGTCTATGTTGACGCCATCATCATCAAAACCAAGGAGAAGGCCACGTTAATCGACGATCTCCGCGAAACCTTCGCTAACCTCGACCGCTACCGGATCAAGCTCAATCCGGACAAGTGCGCCTTCGGCGTACCATCTAGGCAATTACTCAGGTATCTCATATCTACGAGAGGGATCAAAGCAAACCCAAAGAAAATAAAGGCCATACTGGCCATGGAGAAGCAGAAGAATGTAAAAGGCGTCCAGCAGCTGGCTGGGCGAATCACAGCACTCAGTCGATTCATCAGTCGAATGGGCAAAAAGGCACTGCCCTTCTACCAACTCCTCTGCAAGGCTGACAAATTTGAGTGGACATACGAGGCGCAAGAAACAGTCGGCGACCTCAAGCGTCTACTGTCCACCTCGCCAGTACTGGTGATGCCTCGCAAAAAGGAACCACTACTGCTCTACATCTCTGCCACCAACCAGGTGGTCAGCACGGTGCTCGTGGTGGAATGAGCCAAAGAAAATAAAGTCCACGGGGTACAACGCCCAGTATACTACCTCAGCGAGGTGCTCACGCCAACAAAGCAGCGGTACTCGCACTACTAGAAGCTGGCATACGGGGTTTTCATGATAGCCAGGCGACTACGCCACTACTTCCAGGAGCACTCAATCGTGGTGGTAAATGACGCCCCACTCGGGCACATACTCAACAACCCTAACGCCACTGGACGAGTCGTGCTCTAGGGCATAGAACTGTTGCCACGCGACATCACATACTAGAAGCGCGGCGCGATTAAGTTGCAGGTTCACCCGGACTTCCTCGTGCAATGGATGGAGAACCAGCTCCCCGACAAACCAGATATGTCCTACCTCTAGACAATGCACTTCGATGGATCCAAGCGAAAGGACGAAGCTGGCGCAGGTGTCATACTGACATCGCTCCAAGGAGACAAGATGAAATATGTTCTGCGAATGCAGTTCACAGCCTCCAATAACAAAGCCGAGTACGATGCCTTAATCCAGGGATGCAGATGGCGAAAGCCTGCGGTGCCAAGAGGCTCATCATCTACGGCGACTCCAAAATGGTGGTCAACCAAACGATGCACGAGTGTGACGCACTGAACGACAACATGGTCGCCTATCGCGACCTCTACGACACACTCGAGGGAGACTTCGACGGCTGCAAGCTGCGGCACGTAGGCCGCGAAAGCAACAAATATGCGGATACACTCGCCAACATCGGCTCTACCTGCGGCCCCATACCACCTGGGGTATTCCTCGAGCGCATCTGCGAGTGCTCCATAAAGCCCAAGGCTCCAGAGAAGAAAACAAGCACGTCAACGGACTCGGGGGCTACGCCATCCAATGAGCCAATGGCACTCGATGACATGGAGATTCGTACGGGGCTCGAAGGCCCAATGGAGGTCTTGATGATCGAGCCATCTTGGACACAGCGGTACATCACATATCTACTCAGCAAAAGGCTGCCAGATGACCCGACTGATGTGCGACACATCACGGGATGATCCAAGGCATTTGCCCTCATCAACGGCGAACTGTACAAGCGCAACATTACATGGGTACTTTAACAGTGCGTCTCCAACGGGGACGGAAGGGCCGTCCTCCTTGACATACATGAAGGCACCTGCGGGCATCATGCTGGTAGTCATGCCCTCGTCACCAAAGCTCTGCGAGCTGGATTCTACTAGCCCACGGCCATGCGCGACGCCAAGGACATCGTCCAGCGCTGCAACGCTTGCCAGTGATTCGCGGACAAACCTCACGCACTTGGCGCGGAACTCAGGCCAATACCATTGGCTTGTCCCTTCACACAATGGGGACTCGACATGGTCGGCAAGCTCCCCAAGTCCTCGTGAGGAGGTTATGTCTACCTCTTAGTCACGGTCGACAAATTCACCAAGTGGATCAAAGCCATGCCGGTGACGAATCAATCAGGAGCCAGAGTTGTTAAGTTCTTCGAGTCCATTGTCTACCGCTTTGGAGTGCCACATAGCATCATCACGGACAACGGGACGAACTTCACCTCTAGGGAGTTCCAGAAATTCTGTGAAAACCTGGGAATCAACATAAGCTATGCCTCGATGGCTCACCCGTAGACCAACGGTCAAGTCGAAAAGGCCAACGGCCTCGTCTGTGGTGGAATCGAGAAACGACTCCTCCGGCCACTCGAACAAGAATCTGGATGCTGGTCAGACGAGCTGCAATCCGTACTTTGGAGCCTATGCACAACTCCAAACAGTGCCATGGGATACACTCTGTTCTTCATGGTGCAC
Source organism: Avena insularis (assembly GCA_023614405.1). Lineage (NCBI taxonomy): Eukaryota > Viridiplantae > Streptophyta > Magnoliopsida > Poales > Poaceae > Avena > Avena insularis. The sequence continues at coordinate 505,643,748 of CM042688.1, read as the reverse complement.
GGTGCTGAAGCGGTACTACCCATAGAAGTATGCTACAAACCCTCACGGGTGGTTGCATACAACGATAAGGAGTCAACTCCCGCACTCAAAGACTTCGTCGACCTCCTTGACGAGGCACGCAAGATAGCATCGAAGAGATCAATGATCTACCAGTAGAACCTCCGCAACTACCACAGTAGAAAGCTACGCCCTAGATCCTTCGTCGAAGGAGACCTGGTCCTGCGACTGAAGCAACAAGGGCATCTCAAGCTCAAGTCCCCTTGGGAAGGACCTTATGTGATTATAGAAGTAATCCCAGGTGGCGCCTATCGCCTCAAAGATTTCGAGAACGGAGTCACATACTCCAACCCCTAGAAGGTTGCGCAGCTGCGTCGTTTCTACCCCTAGTCGTTTTTATATTACAAATAAGGCTATTCAGCCAGGCTACTTAGCCACATATTGTACCTTGTACTATTCTGCGAATAAATAAAGCTAAGTGCCCTGAAACTCTGTGTCTTTTTCTACTTTCCTGCAATTTCATCACTCGGGGGCTGCGCCACCCTTTACACCTTCGTTCTACGAACAAAATCGCAAGTATCCTGAGTAGCTGACACACCACCAATCGTACCCTTGACAAACACCAACCTAGTTGCAACACACCTGACAGGTTGGCAAGGTGCTGAGATAAATGTATGTCAGGCTAACAAAAAGGAACTGCAGAATACCATACACTCGAAAATTATACAAGCTAGCAAGCTCTTCACATATCAACGGGTACTAAATACACCCAATACAATCATACGAACTTTACAACACTTATACAATTATGTGCAGTATACAAATCACGCTACTGAACGTTCGTCTGCTCCTCGAAGAAATCAACGATGTCCTCTGCTGGACGATCAACCGCTTGATAATGCGGAACCATGTTCCAGGTTATCCCTTCTGGCGGAGGCGGTGGCCCAGCGGAAATAGACGCAACATCTACATCTGGCCTATGCAGTCGCACTAGCGACAACGCAACTTTAGCACCATCTACTAACTACTGTCGCACAAACTTGCGGACCGCGCTCATATCCTGGAATTTCGCCAGAAGAGCCATCAGGCTTGAAGGCACCATGTCGAGAGGAAATATTGCCTGGTAAATGTGCCTAAGGCACGACTGATCCTTCTTCAAACATTGAAGCACTCGAGAAATATGATCCTGCAGGGTCGCCAACGCGACTGCACGGTCGTGGTACACCCAAAAATACCCACTAGCCTGCAGTTGCTCCTGGGTTAGGTTATTCATTCGAATGGACACCCGGTCCTTCTCATCCTTCGGATGATGAGTGCTAACAACTACACTAAGCAAATAGCAAAGTATAAGGACAAGGCATCGCCGCGACTAACTAAAAAGATAAGATGAGAAGACAAAGAGCTAACATTTAAACTGCTCATTCAATCGTGCCACTTCCTCCAAGAGATACTTCTCGCAGGCGGTGGCCTTCTATGCTTTCAACTTCCACACATCCGTGTTACCGCGGATGATGGGAAACTCACGCTCCAACTACTTAATGAGGTCGCGCAGTCGCGAAAGCAATGACAACTCCTCCACCTTTGAACGCGGCTACGCCGTGGTTTCATTGGTGGGAGGAGAATCATCAGGAACACTCGAAGGACCCTAGGTACAATCAAGCAAGAGGCAAAATGAGACTCATCACACATCAAGAAACAGAGGACTACATTCAAAAGTTGATAAAATGTCAAGGGAACATCCCCCATAAAATCACGGTTCATACAAAAGGCTAGCTATAGCTATTACACATGGCGACTAAGGAGCATTCTGCTTCTTCGACTTGGACTTCAACTTTGGGGGCTTCATCGCATCCGTGGTAGTCTCCGATGCCACGGACTTGCCGGTGGTAGCCCCAGATGCCGCGGTCTTTGCCGCCTTCACTCGCCGCCGCTCCTCGGAGTATTTAGCGACTATCTCGATAAGCTGATGCCCAAATTTAGCGCAGCTACTAGCGAAAGGAGCAAACACTATCTGCTGGCCTCCGACGTCGACAGGCATCGCCTTGGAGATCGCGGCGGGATCCAACTCCACGTCGTGGGCTTGCACCATTGCGAGTGCCATGGTGGGGTCGACAGACCGTTGGGAGTTCCTGAATTCTGCGGGAATACCTCCAGCGATGGATTCCACTAGGTCATCAAGATTGTCGATTAGCCCGGCCTTGGGAGCCAGGTCCTCACGGAAGCGACTGAGCACACCTTTGGCCTTCCCCAACGTCTCCTGAAGGGAAACGTTGTGGTCCTCAACTACGACAATGGCGCCAGCCAAAGCATCCGCGTGACAAAGAGACTAGGCGTCAAAACTTAGGCCAGCAGCATCTGTGTACACAAAGTGTCAGCTCAACAACATGACGTCGCACAAGAAGCAATGCAAATCAAACAGAAAATTACCTAAGAGAGCCTTGGAAATCGAAAAAAGTTGTCCTTCGAACAACTTCTCCCTTTCAGCATTGGAAGAGCGCAGCTCTTCCTCACGCTTATGCGACTCTTCCAGAGCCACGACTGCCTCATCGCGCCTTTTCTCCGCTGCGGCAAGCTCCTTCTCGAGGGACGTAACGTGACGGAGAAGTTCATTGTGTTCACCTGCAAAAAGGACAGGGCATATCAACACTTGAGCTGACAAATCTCCATGAAGACAAAGACAAAGTCAAAAGCTAACCTTTGACTGCGCGGTGGCGATTGTCCAGCAGGGCGTGCTGTCGGCCCATAGCAAGGACTTGCTCCGCAAGGCGAGCAGCTTCCTTCACAATGAGCTAAACCAAGGGAAACAAAGACTCAGCATCAACTCAATATACAAATTCGACTACCAAACAGCAAAAAGGACACTCACATGTTCCTCCAGGGACTCCGAAGATGACTGTCGCGCAGTCGTCCGTGCAACCATCTGGTGCTCCCCAGCATGTGGGGAACTCGAAGAATTGGCGCCGGAGTGGGCCACCACTTGAGAAGAAGGAGACTGTTCGACCACCTCCTTGGCCTTGGAGTCTGCGACTCCGGATTCTTTCACAAATTGGACGTCATTAGAAGAAGATGATGCTGCTTGACTACAAAACACATCCAACACTACTTCAGAAAAGCAACTCCAAAAGAAAGCAAGATGAATTCACAAAGGCAAAATTCACCAAGTTAAATTTATCAAGGTCGAAGGATTCTTCGGCAGTCGCAGCTTCTTCCGAGCGGGAGGAGCCATGGCGTGGACAAGAACGGAGGGGATGGGCCCCTCTGCAACAGCAGCAGGAGAATTCTCCGGCGTTGATGGAGAGGACGCATTCGAATCCTCACTGCGGGAACGCTTGTGAGTCCCGCGATCAGTAGACTCGGGGGCTTCCTCTTCTTCCTCCATGGGGACTGTAGACCCCGACTCGTCCTCCTCCTCCGCTTCACGAGGGATAATCCCTTCAGGATGAGGAGCAAACTGGCAGCCACGCTCCAGTCCTGCAATCAGAAGATACATCATTATACATCAAGTATTTAGTGGCAATCGACAAAGAAAACTACTTCATAGCACAATTCTACCTCAGGAGGAGGGTTAGAGGTGTCGAAAGGAGGCATGATTGGTTCGCTTGGTAGATCCTCCTTGGCAGTGTACTTGGTCACCAATCGCAACCTCCTGTCTACCTCACCCGCAGAAATGCCTTCCGCAGATATGCGAGTGACATCGCTCGCACCAGCCCAGTGGTACATCGGGTGGACTCTAGCCTGCAAACGCTGAATGCGGCGGCGCAACCACGTGCGAATGAGAGCGGCGCCACCCTCTTCTTTGCCTATGCGGCCTTCGAGGTTGCAGACGCACTGATATAGCACCTCCGTTTCCTCAGACTTGCCAGGCATCATGACATTCTTCTAGGAATGCCTCCTCTTACAAGCTGCCATGGAGTCGAAGGGCGCGAGTATGTAGTGCTCTCCGTCGGCCTTCTGGTCGCGGATGTAGAACCACTTGTCTCTCCATCCTTGGACAGATGCGGTGAGCTTGATGTCAAAGTAGACGGCGGAGGAGTCAACGTGGATTCCGTAGCCTCCTACATCGTAGACTACCGAACCAGACGTCGACTGACGTTTGAGCTTAAAAAGCCTCTTGAAGAGGCCAAAGTGTGGCTCGATTCCGAGCCAACACTCGCAAAGTGTGATGAAGCAAGAGATGTGGAGAATGGAATTTGGAGATAGCTGGTGCAGCTGGAGTCCATAGAAACAAAGAAGATCCCTGACAAAAGGATGCAGGGGAAGAGAGAGACCTTGAATGATGAACGCAAGGAACATCACTCGGAAACCTGGAGGAGGACGCGGGATTACCTCATCGCCAGGAACTCGCGAGTCATCTTCTGCGGACGGAAGAGCTCCATCTTGACGAAGAACGTGCATCTCAGAAGACTTGATGATAGACGCTAGCAGGAGCCATTGGTGACACGGGTGCCACCCTTCTTCTTCCCAGCAGCAGCGGCGCTGGTGCCCACAGCAGTGGTGCCGCCCTTCTTCTTGGCAGCGACAATGGTGGCCACAGATCCAGCGATGGCGCCTCCCTTCTTTTTTCCCATCTTTCGATGGCGATGCAAGCGGAGAAAGTAACTAGGGAAAACGCGGATCTGGTCCAGTGCCATGAAGAGGAAGCATGCAAGGAAGCAGAGAGAACAGCAATGGCGAAGGAGGCACGAGCACGAAGAGAGATGAGGAAAAATTACCGAAGCTGCGCTGCTACTTAACCTCCTCGCAGATGTCATCCAACGACCAGCAAAAAACCCTACTGAACGCATGGCGCACATCGCCATCGACACGTGGCGAAGGTGAACCACGAACCGTCCCCACTACTCTCATTACACGCGGAAATCAAGGAGACGCAGTTAAAACACATGATTACACACACCCAGTCAAATCAAAGTCAGGAAGTGGGACCCACCGCTCGTCACGTCCCGTCAAAACGCTCATGCGGGCAACTAAAGTCATCACATTGTCAGCACTGACATCATCGACTCAACCAGAAGAAGATTTTGACTATTTTAGTCCTTGCTCGAGTCTTCGACTCAACCAAGCACTCAGGGGCTACTCCTAATAGGAGTGCTGGTCATGCACCCAAAAGAAATTTTGATGCAGGTGTATGCGCATTCAAGACAACCCATCAATCGAATCAACGATTCAATTGTGAACTACGGGTTACTCCCATAGGAAGCGCCGGAAGCACATTCGACTGAAGCAAGCAGCAAAAGACGACAGCAGTCGCAAAATGATTTTAGTCCCCACTCGAGTCTACGACTTGAATGGGCACTCGGGGGCTACTCCCATAGGGAGCGCTGGTCGTGCACCCTATGATTAGTTTTTCCTTGTACATTGTACTGTGTATCGCTAACATCCACACTCGAATGCTATGGCGATTCCGCCTCATATTCTCCCTACAAAGAGACTACGTCTTCTGGGTCACCTTAATCATCTCCGCGATGACAAAAATTCGGATGTCGCGCTTACAGCGTGAAGATAATACCTGAACAAGGCCTGGCAACGCATCTGCTGCGCACTATCAGAAATATATCTGTACCCGCAGGTATGATGAACATGCCTTGACGGACGTGTCGAGTGCTCACACTTATACACTGGAATTCGACTCTTGTAAGACCTCCGCAGCCCGAGTCAAATTACGCCAGCACTTTCCCGAATTCGAGTCCAGGGACTCGAGTTTGAGTAGATTGTGTTGTTTTATCCTAAGGCAGTTAACTGATACCAATACATCAGACAAATCAGGCACGTATATCAACAATCCCTATGACATAAACAGAACACTCGAAAAAATACCCAGTCATGAACTCGAAAGACTTCATAAAGTCTCCAATCGAATCTGCGATTCCACTTGACACTCGGGGGCTGCTGACATGGGTATACCCTAGAGGTACTCGAGTTTGGCATATACGGTCCAGATACAACAGAAGCCCACGGTGTTGCCAAGGCCTAATACAGGATTCGGGTGACCCACGGACTCTTCAATTGCTTGCAACACAAGATGAAGCTTAAGATAGAAAGTTCAAAGAGACAAACCCTAATTTGTAACCGACTCGACCTGCTACCTGATACGTCCATTTTGCATTACTATTCTATGTCTTAATTCACTATTATTCATTGATATATTTCATATTGAGAGGTGTTACTTATGTTATTTCATCTATTTTTGCAGGGTTGATGAATTTTGGAGCTTGGACCGCTGCAGTCACGATTCTGATGAAAAAGGTGCTGTTTGGAGGCAAAATTCGCGAAGATTAGAAAATACGGGAAAATAGATGAAAAATCCTATTTTTCCAGAAGACTAAGGATGCCAGAAGACGCAGTGGAGATGGGCCACAGGGGGCCCACACCACCCCCTGGCGCGGGCAGCCCTAGGCCACGCCTGGAGGTGGTGTGGCCACCACAGGCCCACCTCTCCCCTCGGGCGATATCATCCTCCGAAACCCTAAGACTGAGAGCGACCATAGAAAGATTCCGCCGCCTCTGCAGGCGGAAAACAACGAGAGAAAGATCTCTCCCAGAGATGATTCAGGGGAATTCCTTCCCGGAGAGGGGAGATCATCGCCATCAACACCACCATCAAGCTGGACTTCATCGGGATCATCATCATCATCACCATCAGCACCCTCATCACCATCTCCATATTGCTGTAACAATTGAGTTGAATCTTGCATTAGTTCATAGGGGAAACTTTCCCAGTGTTGATTACTCTTTGTAGTTGATTCTATTGAGTGAACCATTGAATTATTGTTTATGTTCAGATTGTTATACATCATTATTCCATCTCTGATCATGATCCATATGATGTCTTGTGAGTAGTTCGTTTTGTTCTTGAGGACATGGGAGAAGTCATGTTGTTAGTAGTGGAGTTGTGTTGAGAAAGATTCAATAGTTTGATATTTAAGTTGTGGTGTACTTCTTCTAGTGGTGTCATGTGAACGTCGACTACATGACACTTCACCTATATGGGCCTAGGGGAATGCATTGTGTATTTGGCTACTAATCGTAGGGGTTGCCGGAGTGACAGAAACCTGAACCCCTGCTAGGAAACCATTGCACAAGGGACGTAAGGGTCTTAGAGTTTAAAGCTGTGGTTAGGTTTCTACCTTAATTACTTTCTTGTACTTACGGATGTTTGCAAGGGGTATAATCACAAGTATGTATTAGTCTTGGATGGGGCGGTACATTAGCACAGGTTCACCCACACAACACTTAGCAAGCTAGAGAAGATTAATCAACTATATGAAGCGAAAGCACTTGGCAGTCTTCCTATGTGTCCTCGAGAACGTTTGTTCATCTTAAGTAATACAACCGGCTTGTCCTTTGCTGCATAAAGGATTGGGCCACTTGCTGCATTTATTCCTACTGTCTTTTGTTTACTCGTACTTTGTTTACTTGCTTTATCGAAAACCCTTAAAAATCCGTTTGCTAAGTATTTGCAGAGAATTCCTGATCCATACCACTAGCCAGCATCTTCTGCTCCTCGTTGGGTTCGATACTCTTACTTATCGAAAATACTGCGATACACCCCCTATACTTGTGGGTCATCAAGACTATTTTCTGGCGCCGTTGCTGGGGAGTGAAGCGCTATTGGAGAGTGGAACTGGTAAAGGAAACTTCTACTGTGAATATTGTTAACTTCTGTTAGTTGATTTATTTTTGTTATGGATAATTTGCTGAGTTTCTTATTTGGTAATGCTACTACCATTGCTAAGGTAGTAGATAAGCCACCACCTGCTGAGAATGATGTTTTCAAAATACCTATAAGAATTATTGATCGTGTTATGGATAACTACTATGTTGGGGATGAAACTGTCCATCCCGGTGATCATTTACTCTTTATACACGAATTATGCGGATTGTTCAAGTGTGCAGGTATTACTACATATCAAGTTAAGAAGAAGTTATTTTCATTATCGCTGAAAGGAAGAGCTGAGGAATGGTATAAGCTGCTGAAGAATGGTCAAGCTCTGGAATGGGAGGAAATAGTGCCTCTCTTTTATTCAAAGTTTTATCCTCCTAGTGAGATTCATAAAGATCAGAATCAAATTTATAACTTTTGGCCTCTTGATGGAGAGAGTACAGCTCAAGCTTGGGGGAGATTGAAGTTGCTAATGCTCAAATGTCCCATTCATGAGCTCCCCAACAATATTATTATCAATAACCTCTATGCAAGGCTCCCTCTACATGACAAGGATTTATTGGATGCTTCTTGTGCTGGATCATTCACTTGCATGGAAGAAGAAGCTAAATGGGATCTTCTGGACCGTATTCAAGATAATGCTGAAGCTTGGGAGAATGACAAAGGTAGAAAGTCAGGTATAAATTATGATTATGAATGCATTGAATCTTTTATGGGAACTGATGACTTTCAAAATATTAAAAATGCTTATGGTCTAGATTCTCAAGCTATTGCTTCTTATTTTAAGGCTTTTCCTTCCTACATTGAAGTGCCTAAAAAGAAGTGGAATAAGTATCATGAACCTTATAAGGATATTACTAAGAGTGTTCCTGCAAGAAATACTGAAGTTTATACTGCTAATCATGTTTTACCTAAACCTTACGTTGAGAAAATCCCTTTCCCAGCTAAGGTAAAGGAACATTCTATGATATCTAGTATGGTTAATGAAAGTACAAATAAAGCTGTTGAACCTGATAAACAAATGGTTGATGAACCTATAATAGCAAGTATGAAAGACTTTGTCACTAAATATGAAAAAGAGGGACACACTATCCTTTGCAAGGATACCTCTAATATTGTTTCACATAGTAGTGTTATGAGAGCTAGTATTCCTGTGTTTTCTATTAGAATAAGTGATCATTGCTATGATGGTCCTTGCGATAGCTATATTGTTAAGTTTATGCATGATACTAAAAGTTACTATGAGAGAGGGAAAAGTGTTCTTATGCATCTCAACAATATCAAGTTTCCTCGTTTTATGCTGAAAGTTTTTATGTTGCACTTCTTTTGCTTCCCTATGCAAGTTGCCTCTGGTTTCAACAACTTGTTTGTTTACAAAATTCCCTTGTATAGGAAGTGGGTTAGACTTAAATGTGTGTGTGTTTTTGCTTCTTAATGCTCTCTTTCACTTCAATTCATATTCCTGAGTGAGCATCTTCAAAATTATCATGCCCATCTTAATGGCTATAAAGAAAGAGCTTTCTGGGAGATAACCCAATTTGTTTTTGCTTTCAGTTTGTTTTTGTTTCTTTGAGTCTTGGAAGTTATTACTTCGTTAATAACCGCTTCTTATCCGTTTTGTTTGGTTTTTGTGTCAAGATCAACCTTTAATGAGAGAGAAGTAAGATTTGGGGAAGTTGCTGTCCCGAAACAGATTTTTGTGCTTCACCGTAAAAAATCGTGAGAGATCTCTGTATCTCGGATTGAGCTGTAATTCTTTGTGCTTCTGCCCCAGGTTGTTGTTTAACTTTCGTTAGTTTTACACTTTTTGATTTGAGCAACAGAAGATTTTCGAAAAAAATGATCTTTACCTGCTGGTCTGTTTTGATAGATTTAGCCACTCTTGCATTTGCTTCTTTATTCGATCTCATTTTTGAGTTATTTTTGGGTTTTCAGAAGGAGTTGCTACAGTAGCTTAAGTTTTGATGGTTTTCAGTTGAAGTTGAGCTCAAAAGGTTTTATGACTTCACTTATACTAATGTTGCTAATGAGAATTGTGTGGAGTTTTGTGTGAAAGAAATTTCCAGGAAATGGAGATAATGGTGTAATAAGGAAGAGAAGGGTTTTATGACTCAAGTAATAAGTGTATGAAGATGAAGATATTGATGTTATTCAAGTGATGACTCCGGAAGAATCTACTAGATACCAAATTCAGAGACCTGCAAAGTCTGTTTTCAAATAGGTAACAGTTCTGGTAAGAAAAGTTCCGTGAAAATACAATACAACTATATTTTTGCAGTTTTTAGACAATAAGGAAAGCTACGAAGCGAAAAAGGGACGGAACCGGAGCCAGGGTGGCTCACACCACCCTGTGGCGTGGGCCCACCCCTGGCCGCGCCACCAGGTGGTGAGTCCACCCCGGACTCCGCCTCCGACTCGTTTTCACCCAGTACTTTCCTCTTGTTATGAAACTTCGTAATATATAACCCCCCTGGATCTTCCGAGGTTTGTATATCGTGTTTTTGTTGTGTTTTCGTTTCGATCTGTTTCTGCCAGGACTTACTCTTTGAAAGTTTAGAAGCACAATGGTGTCCGCCAAGGATAAAGGGAAGGAGCCTATGGAGGAAGACCTCCAAGACCCCAGGAAGGAGAAGGAGATCAAGAGTGAAGATGAAGAGGAGGCAAAGAACACTGATACTACCATTGCAAGCATTGGAGTGGTGATGAAACTTGCCAGGGTTAGAAGGACTGCACGGATGCAGACTGGGGGAAAAGCTCCTCGTCACAGTTTGGCTCCACGGTCACTTCCTCCACACACCAAGAATCCTTTCCATACCCTTATCCATGAGCATCAATACCAGAATATGCCCAAAGGGAAATTACCCTCCAATTGGGATTTGCCTCGTTCTAGCCATGCAGGAAAAGAAGACTTCAAGGAGGAAGAGTGGGGAAAGAATAGCAAGAGCTGGAATTCTCAACATGACATGATCATGAGACGCATTGAGCAAAACTCACAGCTGATTCGTAATCTCACTTTCGAGATTGATGACTTGGGGAAATTGGTCAAGAAGCTCATCGAGAGGATACCACCACCACCGAAGGAGTAATTCGTCATCAGGTTTGGCATCCCCTTGGTTTGTTCCAAGCTTGGGGGAGTGCCGCGGTATCACATCACTATCTTCTATCTTTTTGCCTTTTTAGTAGAGTCATATCATGAATAGAGGAGTTATTATGTAGGATGGTTTGCATTATGGAAGTGTCCCCTCTCTCGTTAGATATGTATCCCTTGGTGTGAGTTTGCCGTTATGGAATATTAATGAGAAGTTCTATCATTTACTCTTTTGCATAGTTTATATTAGTTTTCAATTCGTGGTTATATGATTGATCTTGTTGTTAGTATTGTTATCACTTTGGGATCATTGAGTTAATTTTGTTGGTTTTGGCAAACCTGGCTCGGTTAGTAGCACGCTATTTTTGAGAGTTGAATGAAAAAGATAAAAGTACTCTAAAGAAAAATTATTTCATCATCTTTCTTTCTTGATTTGCTCATAAGTCTAGTATTCTCTAGTTAAGATCTTTTGTGATTCCAAGGAAGATTGCATGTTTGTCTTTATCACTTGTATGCTTGTTTGTTTCCTTCAACTCTTATACTTGCTACCCAGCCTTGCTAGCCAAAAACCTGTACTGAGAGGGTATTCTTCTCGTGCATCCACCTCCTTTAAACCAAAACCTTTGCCATTTGTGTCCACCATACCTACCTAGTAGCATTATAGCTATTCCAAGTAAATTCCTGTTTTATCTACCTCCCAAATTAAACTTGTTATGTGAAAATTAGTGATTAAAGCTCTCACAAACTTGATGGCACACTTTACTTTCTTGCATTTAATAAACTTGAACCATTGGGTCCTTCTTTGTTGCGTATATGCTTGCGCTTTATGAGTTGAAGTTAGCAGAACCATGCATCATGGGGACCGCTTTCAACACTTCATTGGTACTTGTACCTAGTTGATATCATGTTCTTTTGCTTATGGATCCCGGCGGTGTGAAATAAAAGTGGAACTTGTAAGATCATGGAGTTTATATGTGTGTTAGAGAAACGCCTGGGCCGCTAGCCTAATCCATGCCTAATCATGGTGGAAACTTGTAGCATAACTATAGTGAGCATTCTATGAAGCATCCTCAATAAAAACCTATGCAAATAGCAAATAAAAAGATCGCTGAGATGCTCACTGTCTGCTTGCCTTGTCATTTTGATTATGGGATAGCTCATGTGTCATGTGCAAGGGGTACCCCGTTGGCGGTTCTCAATGATACACATGTATTTACAGTGACAAGAGCTTGCTCGTGACTGAAGTTGAGTAGCATGAGGATCGGTACTCATAAGTAAGGGGCATGAGATTTCAACTTATAACTTGTCAAGCATATCCTCTTAGTTGTGTCACTTTTACCTTAACCACCAAAACCTATGATAGGGGCAATGAGAGCTAAAAGCTAGTAAGTATCATAATTTTTGGGAGCTCTTTATGAGACTTGCAATCCCTGCTTCCCTCTTTGAAGGGCCTTTCTTTTACTTTGTAGTTGAGTCAGTAAACCTACTCCCTTCTATCTCAGCAAGTACTTTGAGTTGTTGTGTTACATTCATTCATATGTTGATTTATTCAATCATGTTTCTTATGTTCCTTGTTTTGCACATTGCTCTTATCCTGATGTTTACTACTTTGAAAGCTATCATTGAAAACCAGCTATTTGTGAACTCCAGCAAATTATCAACTATTCTTCGACCAAGAGCTAAGTTTGCCATTACCAATTATGATTCACTTTATGTATCTTTATTGTGTTTCCCTTACTCATTGCAAGTTGAGTTATATAATAGTGAGTTGTCCTCTATTATGATCTATGTATTTGATGAATGTGATGCTTCTTGTCCGTATTATTTTATCGACTCTTCACTCCATAAACCTGAGGCCATGTTTATTGAGCTCAGTTTCGCTTGGGGACAAGCAAAGTCTAAGCTTGGGGGGAGTTGATACGTCCATTTTGCATCACTATTCTATGCCTTAATTCACTATTATTCATTGATATATTTCATATTGAGAGGTTATACTTATGTTATTTCATCTATTTTTGCATGGTTGATGACTTTTGGAGCTTGGACCATGCTGTGGATTCTGATGGAAAAGGTGTTGTTTGGAGGCAAAATTCGCGAAGATCAGAAAATCTGGGAAAATATACGGAAAATCCTATTTTTCTAGAAGACTAAGGATGCCAGAAGACAGAGTGAAGATGGGCCACAGGGGGCCCACACCACCCCCTGGCGCGGGCAACCCTAGGCCGCGCCTGGAGGTGGTGTGGCCACCCTGGCCCACTCCAGCCTCTCCCCTCTGGCGTATATCATCCTCCCGAAACCCTAAGACTCGGAGAGCGACCATAGAAAGATTCCGCCGCCTCTGCGGGGCAGAAAACACCAAGAGAGAAAGATCTCTCTGGCAGACAGATTTCTACCGGGGGAATTCCTTCCCGGAGGGGGGAGATCATCGCCATCAACACCACCATCAAGCTAGACTTCATCGGGATCATCATCATCACCACCATCATCACCATCAGCACCCTCATCACCATCTCCATATTGCTGTAACAATTGGGTTGAACCTTGCATTAGTTCATAGGGGAAACTTTCCCGGTGTTGATTACTCTTTGTAGTTGATGCTATTGAGTGAACCATTGAATTATTGTTTATGTTCAGATTGTTATACATCATTATTCCATCTCTGATCATGATCCATATGATGTCTTGTGTGTAGTTCGTTTTGTTCTTGAGGACATGGGAGAAGTCATGTTGTTAGTAGTGGAGTTGTGTTGAGAAAGATTCAATAGTTTGATATTTAAGTTGTGGTGTACTTCTTCTAGTGGTGTCATGTGAACGTCGACTACATGACACTTCACCTATATGGGACTAGGGGAATGCATTGTGTATTTGGCTACTAATCGTAGGGGTTGCCGGAGTGACAGAAACCTGAACTCCCGTTAGGAAACCATTGCACAAGGGACGTAAGGGTCTTAGAGTTTAAAGTTGTGGTTAGGTTTTTACCTTAATTACTTTCTTGTACTTACGGATGTTTGCAAGGGGTATAATCACAAGTATGTATTAGTCTTGGATGGGGAGGTACATTAGCACATGTTCACCCACACAACACTTAGAAAGCTAGAGAAGATTAATCAACTATATGAAGCGAAAGCACTTGGCAGTCTTCCCATGTGTCCTCGAGAACGTTTGGTCATCTTAAGTAATACAACCGGCTTGTCCTTTGCTGCATAAAGGATTGGGCCACTTGCTGCATTTATTCCTACTGTCTTTTGTTTACTCGTACTTTGTTTACTTGCTTTATCGAAAACCCCTAAAAATCCGTTTGCTAAGTATTTGCAGAGAATTCCTGATCCATACCACTAGCCAGCACCTTTTGCTCCTCGTTGGGTTCGACACTCTTACTTATCGAAAATACTGCAATACACCCCCTATACTTGTGGGTCATCACTACCCGAGACCTAGCCTATCTATATAAAGTCTAGGAGGGGGCGGCAAGGAGGACAATCGTAACCCTAGTTCTCACCACCATTGCCAGATTGCATCTGCGCACCCTTGTAATCTTCGATTCCTTCGATAATTCCAAGATCAGACAAGCAGGAGTAGGGACCTCTATGAGGCCTGAACCTGGGTAAATCTTGAGTCCATGTGTGCTTGTTTGCTAGCCGATTGATGCCTCCAGCGCTCCCTCCTTCTCCCAAACCCAAGTCCATAACAATGGACATTGGCGAGTTAAACCCTTGTCACCCCATCTACCCAAGGGTTCTAAAAGGTAAGAAACTTTATCCTTTCATTTTTGATTGCTAGTTTAGCTCATTTCATACTCTAGAAGTAGTGGGATTTGTGGGTTTAGTTTGAGGGTAAATTTTGCAACATTAACATTTGGTCACTAGTTTACTTTGCTTTTAATGTGATGAACTTGTATTAATTAGGTGACTTCTCTATTTATAATGTTGTGTAGTGGTTTTTGATACACTTAATTATATAATGCAAATTTTGCCACACTCCTCGAGCTCGTGTTCATCCCCTTTTTTCACATGATTTATCAAGATTTGGTGGCGCCCCATTTATCCAAGTGTTCTAAAAGGTTAGCAACTCCATCCTTTCATCTCTAATTACTAGTTTATCTCATTTCATGCTCTCGTAGTAGAGATATTTGTAACCACTTCATCTTCAAATTTTGGATGGATATAAACAAAATAACATCATCATTGTGCATAGACATATATATGTACCATAGTAAACAATATTAATCACAAAACTGTAACAAAAATAGGGTTAAAATCTAAAAAGCTTTATAGGCAGATACGCTAGCTCAATACATCTTCGAGAAGCTCCTCGAGATCAAAATATGGGAGTGCCTCTATGACGAGCTCCTCAAAGATGTCTGAGGATGGGGTCCTAAGACATCTTCGAGAAGCTCCACCATAGTGGTGTCCCTGTCGCACCATCTTGCCGTTTATAACTTCTCTAGCTAGATCAATATGCTTGGTAGCTAACAAATTTCACATATATAGGAGTGCCTCTATGGAGAGCTCCTCGAAGATGTCTGAGGACGGAATCCTAAGACATCTTCGAGAAGCTTCGCCATAGTGGTGTCCCTCTCGCACCACATCTTGTAGTTTATTAATTTACAAGGATGCATCTTGCCTATTTATAGATTAAACGCCACAACATAGTGTCGACACTCACCCATGACATAGTGCCTCCACCCACCGGATAGTGTCGTCACTCACGGCATAGTGTTGACACTCACCCATGACATAGTGTCGCCACCCACGATTGAATAATTAAGTCTAAACGTTTAGTCCTGGTTGGTGTGTCTATCCGGGACTAAAGGTCCATCTTTAGTGTCGAGACTCACGGCCTAGTGACACCACTCACAACATAGTGTCGACACTCACCCATGACATAGTGTCTCCAACCGGGACTAAAGATCCATCAACCGGGACTAAAGATGGAGTATAAAGTTTTTACATCAGTGCATAGCTTTTATAGATGGAGTAGAAATTTTAGACCGGTACTAATTTTAGCATCGTGATTGCGTTTGATGTACTTATATAATGCAGATGAGACGGCCATGGATGTATGATGACTGACGCTCTGGTGAGTTCATTAAAGCGTGCGTTCTTTTCTCGTTGTGGCCGAGGAAAATAAGAGGAATGGTTTTATGTGTTGTCCATGTGGTGTCTGACAGAATCATAAGGAATACTCTTCCTCAAGAGTCCTTCACGGCCACCTGTTTCGGTCCTGTTTCCTCAAGAGGGGTTATGATGGAAGAAAACGAAGAATAATAGAATGATAACAACTATCCTATGTCCCCTGAATACGGTGGTACTACAATGGAAGACAATGATGAAGAAGAAGCTGAAGAACGGGCATTAGATGAGCCCGCTGATGATCTTGGTCAAGCCATTGCTGATGCAAATAGAGAATGCGAAAGTGAAAATGAGATGTTGAAGTTTGAGCAGATGTTAGAGTATCACAACAAATTGTTGTACTTAAATTGCGAATATGGCCACAAAAAGCTAAGTAGCACACTAGAATTACTGCAATAGAAGACAGAGAACGGTGTGACTGACAAGGGATTTAAAAAGTTTCTAAAAATAATGAAGAAGCTGCTTCCAAAAGATAACAAACTGCCCGCCAGTACGTACAAAGCAAAGAAGGTTGTCTGCCCTCTAGGCTTAGAGGTGTAGAAGATACATGCATGCGATTTAATCTTTATTGGTATAATGCTTGAGATCAAACTATCTAGATGTTGCTATCTTAAGATAGATTATTAAGCATGGATGATTCCTAGTATTCTAGGAAAATTATTACTGAAGTTGGCTGATTGTGGATGTGGCTTTTATTGGATGGATGCCACTTTGAAACCTTCTAGGGGATGGTACACAGTGATAACCTCCAGTTGATCTAGTTGTTGCTTTGCTTTATTACTGAATTAGATCAAGGATGCAAAGTACGAGATCTAGTTTAGTCCCTAGATAAAGAACATATACTACCAGTGGCTAATATCATCTTGTGATGAGCTTACACCCCATCTGGGTGTAACTCTGAGGATTTTACCCAATCCAACAGATCTTGTCCTTATAATTGATAAGAATAGATACAAATCTTGATTTGTTGAAAAATATCAAACCTGATATCGATGGTGATGTTCTTGTGGTGCCTGTGCTGCCCTTGCTGTTGATGGTGAGCTTGTCGAGCTCCTTGATGTGACAAGCTTGTCATTTCTCCTCCTTGACCCCTCCTGTCCTGGCCTTGCCCAACACCTAATCCACCCCCTCTTTAGGTAACCATCTTGGCTTGTTAGCTAGTGGAAATCTGTCTGAGAAGATATGGTTGTTCCTATCGTTTTTGCTAGTGTGGTAAATGTTTAGAGAGAGTTTGCTCTCTCTGCTATGGCTGGGTACTTATTCCTTCATCTGGGTGCTACATGTGTCGACAACACCTCACACCTGCATGTGTGTGTGAGTTGCTCTACTATTTGGACCAGTTCCACTATTGTATTGTTACCGCAGTTACTCTACCATTCTACCCCTCTCTTTGGTGAAACTTGCCCCTTTAGCTACTGATGTTATATTGAAGCCTTCTAAGTAAAAGAACAAATGCTACCTTTTGGTGAAACTTGTCCGTTTTATTTTTTATTAGCTCAGTGATGAAATTAAATAGTGCACTTCGCAATAATACTAACAGTAACCATTTATTTTATTTTGTTTTCTTTGTTTGCTTACAGGTACAAAATAACACACAGAAGGATAATAAGATGAGGATTAGGTTAGGAGATTAGTATAGGTTTTTCTTTATCCTCTTGTGATTTCTTTTATTCATTTGTAAATACATTGTATATTACATGTTTATTCAGTAAAGCTTTTCTTTTCTTTATTTATTATTATTTCATTTCTTAGGAATGTTTATTTATTGGTATTCTTATACAACTTGTTATATGTTGTATAATGAAGAAATCAATATTTCTATTCTTGTCTTAATTTGAATTACTTGAATTTCCTTTTATTATATTCATAATATATAATATAATAATACCTCATATTACACCACTCAAAGATTATTTTAAAACAATTAACACTTAAATGCTTTTTGGTTTGAAGTATTGCAAAAGTCAATTCAAATTTAAATGTCAATTTAAATCATATACCCCAAAACAGCTCAAATTATCTAGAGGTCATGTCATAATTTATAACATTCAACTGAATGAGCTAAACCTAACTCATCAAAGTGAAAGAAACAGTGATCCCTCTAGTGTTTTAGTTCTGCGCGAAAATTCACCGGATTTTTTTATGCATGAATGCAAATACACAAACTCTCTTCTACAACCCTAAATGTTGGGGCTTTACAGACATAATGCCATCAATAATACTCCCTCCATCCAGACTTATTGGGATACTAGTAGAATTAGAAAAATTCTAAAAAATTAGGCTAGATTTGCTACTTAATTTGTGGTTTAATTGTCTCGATTTCTGGAAACCAGCCTCGTGGCAACCTTTTGTGCATGACTCCATGAGACTACCCTATGCATGACATTGCATGTAACGGAGTAGTAATTAATCCACGTAGTTAATGAGAGGAAATAAACAATTACAACCTGTCTATGCGATTTTTCTACGCTAATAGAATCCCACCTTGGTCACAATGCTGCTCGATTAAGCCCAATAAACCTGGATGGAGGGAGTACTTCTCTTCTTCATAAAGGCATTTTGATTGATAATGATTAGCTTGTCAAGCAAAGGTTCAACCCTAATGGTTAGAGTTTTGGTAAGGAGTTTGTACATACATCTAAGGAGGCAAATATGCCTATACTAACTGATCCTATCCGCTTCAGAAATTTTAGGCAACAAAGTAATGGTACCATAGTTCAACCTTTGGACATCAAGAGTACCAACATGAAAAGCAGCAAACAGGTTCATAATATCACATTTAACAATATTCTAGCAATGTTGATAAAATTCAATGGGAATGTTGTTTGGGCCAGGAGCTTTATTCTTGGCAATGGAAAACAAGGCACACTTAAATTCTTCAGAAAAGGGTTCACTCAGCTTTTCATTATCCATGTTGTCAAGTTTTTCTTTTGGTATCCACATCTCAAAATTAATAGGGAAAAGATTCCTAGGAGCTGCCCCAAAAAGATCTTTGTAATACTCAGTGGCATGTTTAAGGATATTATTAGTGCCCTCAATATTTACATTGTTGTCTTTCAAGGAGAAGATAGTATTCTTCCTTTTCCTCCCATTGGTTACTCTATGGAAATAGCTAGTATTTAGGTCCCCTTCTAAAAGCCATTTCTCATGGGATTTTTATACCAATGCATGTCCTCCTCAACATACAATGTCATAAGCTCCACCAAGATAGTTTTTTTCCTAATTTTTAGATCATGGACCAGCTCACCATCCTCCTCAAGGATCTCTAAAGCACTAAGCTCCTCTTTTAGTTCCATTTTACTTTTCCTATTGTGTCAAAAAATATTTGAACCCCAACCTTTAAATTATTTCTTAAGTATTTTTAGTTTAATGTTCAACACATCAATAGATTCAGAAAAGTGAACAAATTTATTCCAAATTTGATCAACAGAGGGAAGGAACACCTCATTTCCCAACCAGGAAATATCAAATCTGAACTCTCTAGATTTACTAAGAATGTTTGTACTGGTACCAGAGTCTAGTAACAAAGAATTATGGTCAGAAATATCTCTCACCAACTTTCTTATAGTAACCAGGGGAAATAAATCTTCCCAATTAGGGGACATCAAGATCCTATCAAGCTTCTCTAAAGTAGGGGAAGCATGTTTATTGGACCAAGTGTATTTACCACCGTGCATGAAAATTTCTCTCAAACTATGAGTATGAATAACAAAATTGAACAAATCTG
This sequence comes from Avena insularis, assembly GCA_023614405.1. Taxonomy (NCBI): domain Eukaryota; kingdom Viridiplantae; phylum Streptophyta; class Magnoliopsida; order Poales; family Poaceae; genus Avena; species Avena insularis. Next base: position 505,624,144 of record CM042688.1, on the reverse strand, counting down.
AAGAATGAGCACTGACAAAATTAGTACTCTTCTCGCCACTGTGCCTGAGAACATTGAAGTCTCCACCCACAATGTAAGGCATCAAATTTCCATGACAAAAAGCAGCCAACTCAGTCAGAAAATTTTCCTTGTGCTCTTCATGAGCAGCCCCATACACCACAATGAGACTCCAGTTGCACGTTTTATCCCAGAGGACGAACTACAACATATATGTACCAGCTTTAAAAACATTAACATCCAAGGAATCCGTTTTGATGCCACATAGTATACCACCAGATTTCCCTACAGAAGGAGTCCACTTCTAAAAATACTTGTTGCCAGGGTCCAATTTCCTGAAAAAGCTCATCTTATAAGCTTTCTTCGAAGTTTCTTGGATTCCAATAAAATCAAGAGAGTAATCAGACATCATGTCATTTAGACAGGAGGAAACATCTTTTTTACCCACACCGCAAACGTTAAAGAAGACACCTTTCATCTATAAGCCTTTGACAATGGACGGTTCTTAGCAGTGTATCCTAGGCACTTTGCCTATGTAGCACTATAGTTAATAAGGAAAGATATTGATGTTATATCTTAGCTAAGAGCAAGTACAATAAATTTCAGTCAGCAGGCTATATGAATTAAAATAGTATATTTGTGCTTAGTTGGATGAGAGAGAAGACGAGAGAGAAGATGAGTGGGCTCTTAGTTAACAGCCAGCTGCAACACGTTCTCCTAGGCACTATATGAGAGTGTAAAGTGGGCCATACATTAATAAAGTAGGATACTTTTATCTCTATCTATTGTACATGTTGCCTACTACCTCTGTTCCAAGGCTTAAGACATATAACTTTTTTTAAAAGTCAAACCAACTAAAGTTTGACCAAGTTTTTAGAGAAAAATATTAATATTTACACTATGCAATTCATACCCTTTCATACATCATAAAACATATTTTCACATGGTATCTATATAATATAATAGTTGATAGTTTTTTCTAAAAGTTTGGTCAAACTTTACATTGCTTGACTTTAAAAAAAAATTATATGCCTTAAGCCTTAGGATGAAGGGAATATTATGTTGACTCTAGATGGCATGGATATGCTTATAGCCAGCAGTTGATTCTACTCTTGCCTTGTTCTAAGAAACACCTCTTGCATGAAACCACAGGCAAAAAATATGGTAGATCAATCAAATGCATGCATGTCATCTAAATCATTAAATGTAGAGACACCACTTAAAAATTAAAGCATTTGAGAAGTTTTCTCTTAATAATTTATTTCTTCTAGAATAATGTGTTAAGATACACCTATTGTGAAAGGCCTAACGTTGGGGTTTTGATCTATCTCTGACAACTCTACCAGGCAGGATTCATGCTAACCTGACGTGACACCGATTCTATTTCTGGGAAGCATAAATAATCCTACCTTGCACCTGCCCCAGTGCAGCTCCCGATGTGAAGCGGTAGGAACAGAACAAAGCTACACAAGAACGCACGACACACGGCGGCACCATACCACCCCACGCTTTCCCCTCTACCGAGTTGATTGATCAATCCCGAAAAGATGAGAGCACCCAGCCAAATTTCACGTGCCACCCCAACATCCTGATCGACTCTACTTGTGTTGTTTTCTAAGCGATTCCCTCCTTACCCCCTGGTCGGCATCGGCTCGCCGAATTCCACGTGCCTCTCCATTTCTCCGCTCCTCTTTCCCGAGCACTTGATCTTTCTTCGATTTCAGTTCTTGGATCAAGGCTGTCCTTCGCCCCTCGATCAGCTTGCTATCTGAGCAATGGCGGAGCAGGTGGTGGAAGACCTCCGAGAGAGGTGCGCGACGCCGGCATCGCTGCTGCACGACGTGGCGGCGGAGATGGCCGACGAGATGCGCGCGGGACTGGAGAAGGAAGGAGGGAGCAGGGTCAAGATGCTGCTCTCCTACGTTGATAAGCTCCCCACTGGGTTAGTTCATATACTCGGTAGTTCTTCAGTCTTGTTTTATTTGTCTGCTAAGGGGGAAGCTTGCAAAGTTTCATACACTTCAATTTATTCGCTGTACACTTTTACTTACTTTGTGCGCTCGTTGTCACATTTTAGTGAGGGTTAACAGGCTGATGTTGTAAACTTGAATGTGTTGATGAAGTAGATTTTAGAGCAGAGACTGTGTTCATATGAACTGAGGGATAATACATGTGACAAGGGCGCCCGTTAATGGATGGGATATATTAGCTGGTGATCAGGAAACAGAAATATGAGCTCCCTATCACGTTCATAGCATTACAGTAAGACCCGAATAAGATGCGCATTTGGCGGAACACATGGATGTCGGAATTAAAAATAGAAATGTAACTCCTGATCATGTTCATCCCACTAAAACACCATGCACTTGTTATCAGGCTTCAGGTCTGCTGCATGCTAGATAAAACTTAATGATTACGGTTGCTCATTTCACTGGCCATCGCACAATTCTCTATTCTTTGACCTGTGCACACCTTGAGAATTATTTCATATTTGGCCCCTTACATTTGTGCTACTAAATTTAGGAGAGAGGAAGGTTTGTTCTATGGATTGGACCTAGGAGGGACAAACTTCCGCGTCTTGAGGGTGAAGTTAGGTGGTAACGATAAGCGTATTGTTAACCGTGAGTCCAGAGAAGTCGCCATTCCAACACATTTGATGTCAGGGAGCTCCACGGTACATTTATAAGCTGAACGCACCAACTTAGCATAGATTTGTTATTATATACTAGTATGTCTTTGTTTCATTGTTTGATGGTATTCACTATTTATGTTACAGGAATTGTTTGGTTTCATTGCTTCCGAATTAGCCAAGTTTGTTGCTGATGAAGATAAGGGTAATAGCTTTGCAAACGGGAATAAACGAGAACTAGGGTTCACGTTTTCTTTCCCTGTGAGGCAACACTCCATTTCATTGGGCACCCTTGTCAAGTGGACAAAGGCATTTTGCATAGAAGATGCTGTAAGAATTCCTTGTGCTCACAAACCCAGCTTTTTTGTACATTACGCAATGTAAGAATGTTTCCAATTATACCTTCGGAGCCTTGATATATTATTTGATTATAAACCATAATGGATAAAAAACTAGGAATTACTACATTAGAATTTACGTTTTGTTAGGTAAGCAACATCATACAAATCAAATACTTAAGGTATTCCTCAACAAAACTCACATATGTCTCAAATCAGGTAGGCGAAGATGTAGTGGGTAAGCTGCAAACGGCTATGGAGAAGCAAGGTCTAGACATCCATGTGGCTGCACTGGTGAGTGTCAAGAAGTTATTATATTGCACTATTCATAAATTCTTGTAATCTCAATCTCATATATTGTTTGATAAAATAGATCAATGACGCTGTTGGGACATTGGCTGGAGCCAGATACTATGATGAAGATGTTGTCGCCGGTGTGATATTCGGTACTGGTACAAATGCTGCCTATGTTGAGAAGGCAAATGCTATACCAAAATGGGAAGGAGAGCTGCCAAAGTCAGGGGATATGGTGAGGTTTGAAGGTCATAACTTTTCACTCCAAGCCTAGTAGTACTCAAAGAATTTGTGCTGAATTCTTCTGTTATTTTATTATTTCTCTAAGTTATATTTGTACTACGTTTTTCATATACCAGGTGATTAATATGGAATGGGGTAACTACTATTCATGCCATCTTCCAGTCAGCGAATATGATCAAGCATTAGATAAGGAAAGCTTAAATCCGGGAGAGCAGGCAAGTTTCTTTTACATTCTGTCTGTTCATGCTGTTGGTTCAGCATTGGCTGAAAACTCATTTTGGTTCTTTCAGATCTACGAGAAGTTAACCTCCGGAATGTATTTGGGTGAAATAGTAAGGAGGGTATTGCTTAAACTATCTTTGCAATCTGCAACTTTTGGTGAAGTTGACCACACTAAGCTCAAAACTCATTTCCATCTGCGGTACGTTGTTTGGCTAGCTTTTCACAAGCTCATTTTAGGTGTAGTGTTTGCTGCCAGATTCAAACTTCACATGAAGTACTCCCTCTGTTCACAATTATCTCGCGTTCTGGGTTTAGTCAAAGTCAAACTTTGCATAGTTTGACCAACAATATAAAGAAAAAACATCAACATCCATGATTCCCGATGCATATAATATGAAAATATAGTTTATAACAATTCTAATACAGTATTTTTTATATTATTAATGTTAATATTTTTTTCTAAATATGTGATCAAAGTTTATAAAGTTTGACTTTGACTAAACCTAGAGGTAATTGTGAATGGAGGGAGTAATAGATCTGTCTTTCTGCTGTATGCAGGACTCCACATATTTCTGCAATGCACCACGATGAAACACCTGATTTGAAGATTGTGGCAGAAAAGCTGGAAGAAACCCTAGAGGTATGCAGTATGCTCACTTTGTAATCATTGCACGGCAGTCATCATTAAAACATTTTATACTCCCTGTGTTTCATAATATAAGATGTTTTAGCTTTTATGCAGCGAATGTATCTAGACTACTTTTAGTGCGTGGTTCACTCTGAACCTAAACACTAAAAGATGTCTAGATACATTTGTTTCAAAAAATTAAAATATCTTATATTTTGAAACGGAGGGAGTAGTTTTATGCACACACTAAAGCGATATGGTATCCATACCTCCAGATTGCAGGCACATCCTTAGAGACGCGGAAAATGGTCGTCGAAATTATTGACATTATAGCAAGAAGGGCAGCCCGGTTGGCTGCTGCAGGCCTTGCAGGGATCCTCAAGAAGCTTGGGAGAGATGGCTCCATCGAGAAGCGTCGGTCGGTCATCACCATTGATGGAGGAATGTTCGAACACTATGTCAAGTTCAGAAAGTGCTTGGAAACTACTCTAAGTGAACTGCTAGGAGAGGAGTCGTCGAAGTTGGTAGTCATCAAGCACGCAGATGACGGTCCGGGGATAGGAGCTGCCCTGATTGCTGCTTCCCATTCCCAAAACCGAAATGTTTAGGGGAACCCAAGTGTTGAATGTTAGTAGGCAAATTATACTCTTCCATACATTTTTATTTCCCCTTTTCTGGGGTGAACCGAACACGAAAACTCGTTTCCCAGCATGTGCAGTTTACCATGCTGAAACTATAAGCGGTCTGTACTAAATGAGGCTAGATGAGGTCACCTTGGACAGTTGGTGAAATAAAAAAGGGAGCAAAGGTCTCATAAATCTAACTACCTTTCTAATCAGAAGTTTAATTTTCATTTTAAAGCATTAGAGCATCTCTAGCAGATCCCCAAACGGCAAACCCCATATTCGCCTATCCAGGCCGCGTTTTTGGAGGTCGAAAAACAGCCCGCATAACAGCAAACCCCATATTCGCAAACCCCATATTCGCCTATCCAGGCCGCGTTTTTGGAGGTCGAAAAACAGCCCGCATAACAGCATATTCGGCCGCGCCGCATTTGCGCGTCTGGACCGCGCGGCTGTTTCTGGCCCGCAAACAAAACCGGATGCAAAGGGTTTTGCAAAATAAAACAATCTAAATTATTACACAAATTGATACGACAAATACAACAATAATCCGAGTTATTACACGAATGTTTACTGTCATACATTACAAACAATACAAATTGGAACAAATGTTTTCGAACAATATGAATCAAATGGTACAATAACAAATGAAGCAAACAACAAATAGTTGGAAACACAAATCTTCCAACAAAAATAGTGCGCACGGGTCCATCTGCAAAGGCGCAACAACCGCGGCAAACCATCAGAACTACGGCGACAGATCCGCGGTTGGGACGAGCTTGGGAAGAAGCTTACCGGCGGCGGCGAGGCGTGCGCGGCGATTCCGGCCGATTGGTGCCCGATTCACGCGTGCCGACGGGCTGAGCGGTCGCAGCAGGCACGCGCGCGTGCTTCTACCGGTCGAAATCGGAGGGGAAAGGCGGGGGAGGCCGGGATCTGCGGCGGCGCGCGGCGGGAGGAAGAGAAGAAGGGAAGAGTTGAAACTTCCTTCGCGCCAAGGGACGGAAATGGATGGAGGCCGGCCTCGCACAGCCCCTCCGACCCGGGAACATGGGGGTCGCGCGGCGCGAATCGGGGCAGCCCGGATTTTTTTTGGAAATGGGGGTCTGATACGGGATCTGAACGGTGCCTTTTTTGTCCTCCGAAACCGGAAATCGGAGATTATTATGCGGATGGGGGTCGGATGGGGAATCTGCTAGAGATACTCTTAGCCATGTGTATTGTACCACACCCGCGTCCGTGTTTCTGTGGGAATTAAACAGTTCCCTATAAAGTTCTCCTCGTCGGCAACAGGGTCAGACTGAATTGTGGTTTCAGACAAGCGCTTGTGAATATATTCAGGCCACAGCAGGAAAGCTACCTGGGGAAAGATAATATTCTGCACTAAATCCAGCAGGTACAACAAAAGAAAACAGAGTAGACATCACAACTTTTGCCCGGGTGAAAGTTTCCTATTTTAGTACTCCCTCATACCTATATTAGATGACTCAAATTTGTCTAGCACTAAAACTTGACTCGTATCTAGATGAATCTAGCTCAACTGGTTGGGAAGTGGATGTACAAATCCAACATCTGAGTTCAAGTCCTCACGGAAGCGAATTAAGGTTTCTATTTATACTTGAGGACCAGGCTCTCCCGCTACTCATTCAATTTATCCTTAGGACCAGACTTGGTACTTAACCAAGTTTAAAAATCCTGATACTCATGCTTAATGGTTGTGTGTATCTCTAGTTGGTGCAGAGACCGGGGAAGTGAAATCCTCCCTCCATTTTAGACCCTCCCGTGGCGACCCCTAGATGCCACCGGAGGGCTCCCAGATTCCGCCGCCGACCTCCCTCCTCTAGATTCCATCCCTCCACCGCTGCCGTCGGTGTCGCCCCCCTATTACCTAAGGTGCTAGGGGTGGCGGCTGCGGCGGTCTTCTTTGGATGGGCGGCTAGAGCGGCACCGACGGAGCGGATCGGGGGCGGCGATCTCGGACAGGCGACGGCGGGTGCTCCTGTTGTTGCTTCAGGCGGCGACATCACGTCGTGGGCTTAGGGCATCCGCCTAGGCCCGTTGTCTTCCGAGCGGCGCGGATCAAGGGCTTGGGGAGGAGGTGTCGTGGTGGCAGCATTGGAGGCGATTTTGCAAGGACTTCCTCGACAGCGCTGACGTGCGGCTGCCATGGCGGGCGGCGGTTGCATCAGGTCTGCCTGAATCTGATCTAGACCTCTGGCTGCCGAGGCAGCTGCACGCTGGGTTCTGGCGAGCCGCTTCGGTGGCATGTTGGATTGCCTTCTCCTCTACCTCCGGCTGGTGGCGATGGGGCTGTTGGCTCAGATTGAATAAAGGGGATGGTCCTATGGTTCATCTCACGCCAAGATGAAGACTCGCTTGATGTTTGTCTCCATTGATCTGGTTGAAGTGCCGTGTTCCGGAAGGCTTCGCCGGTGAACTCCACAGCGTGCATATGCCGAGAGATCGCTGGATTAGGTGGGATTCGCTCGTGCGCACCCATGTTTTTAATCTGGCCGTTTGGGTTTAGAGAGAGCGCTTCGAAGCTCTGTTGGCTGTTAATATCATGGAACATGTTCTCGTTCCATGGTGCCGATGAAGAATGTCATGGATACCGAGATCTGAGGATTGACAATGGTGGTTCGAGTCCGGGTGGTGATGAGAAATTGGCTTGGTGACTCGTGACTTGGTGCAGTGATATGCAAGCGGGGGCCACAGTACAGGTGAAGATCATGGTCCTATCTTTCAGGGTGAATACCTAGGATCTAGCCTTAATTGATTGTGCCTGGCAATTGCTTTGTTGAAGGTATTGTTTTTAGAGCGTGAACTTTCTTCAGGGTGAAAACCTAGACTTTGATCGGGTGATGACGGTGTTTGTGAACTGTTCCCTTCTTGGAGGCGTCGTTTTTTGAGAAGATGAACTTCTGGTGCTGTCTTGGTGGTGGTAGTACTGCTGTTTCAATGAATGAGGAACTATAGCGGGACTTTTCTTTTTTGTAATTATTTTTTTAGCTGTGTACATCCGTATGGCCGCTAGGTTAATACGTTGTTGCAGAGGCCGAGTGTAATTGTTATCTTCTGATATTAATATATACTCCTTTCTAAAAAAAAATCTAAACCAACTAGTATGGTCGGAGGGAGTAATTGACTTGGATTAGATTCGAATGTATCAAGTCATATTTTAGTGTATAGATATATTTAGATCTAACACTACGAGCTGTCGATGGGCGTTCCAATATCTCGTCTATGTGACAACACCAAACTTAATAGCGGGAGCGGTATAGAGCGCTAGTGCCGTTAGCGCGAAGCTATAAAAGCCTTCGATCACGTTGACACGGTAGCAGCAAAAAGGTCATGCTCAAGTGAAGCTACAAGAATAACTGAATAAGGCAAGATAAGGGCCAAGAAGGCGGTCTTCTCGGGTCAGCGCTGCAAAAGTTGGTAAGTCCACATGGTAGATATTGAATGCAATCTTGAGGCATTTGAGTTTGATGAAACAGTGCTATGAGGAGTTAAGACATTTTTTTTAATATAGTAGTAGCGGGTCAGTGTGAGAATTTTGAAAATCTATTTTTAATAGGATCGAACTCTGGTATGGCAAACTGACAATGCTTCTTTGAAAGCCGCGAGACTTTTTTTTCTTTGCATCTGCGGTCAAGTTTCTGTGCTTTTTGCATCTGATCTTTTTGGAAGAATCCCATCCATGAGTTCCTCATCGAGACTAGGAATCTCTTCAGTCTTCACTGGCTATACCAAAATATTTGACTCATTTAGCATGAAGTCGATTTAGCTAAACTACCAGATTGTCCGTTACTCTTGCGATCTTCTTTCAATACTTAAACGAAGGACAACCTCTTCCTTACAGCGCGTAGGTTGGTTACGAGTGTACTGTTAGAGCTATATTATTGTGTATTTTCCCGTTTGTATGAGGGTTTCCTGCATATTCTTCACACTCTTCACACTTGTACATGTACACGTATATATTGTGGGATTTAGCACCCTGATAATACAAGTTGCATATTCATATCAGAGCCAGGGTTAGGCTTCCCGCACGCGCAACTCGTGCACTGTTTCAACCAGTTTTTTTTCCCGATCGCCGTCGATCGGCTTCCTCGCCGTTGGTCTTCTTCCCGGCCGCCGGCGGTCGCTGCTTCTATCTCAGTTTGCTGGGCCGTTGGCCGCTCTGCTCCTCCCCGTCTCGGTCGCCACCGCCGCCTCCCGTCCCGGCCCTCCCGGCCCGGCCACTCCGCTCGCCCGGCCTGCCTCAATTTCCGCCGGAATAGATTGCTGCTGCTTCGATCTGGCCCGTCCCAGTGCTCATATCGCCGGAGCTGCTCTGGTATCAGTGGAATCGGTCGGCCTTTGTAGGCATCTTCCTGCGTGCTCGCCTGCTCGGTAACCAGCTGTTCTCGTTGACTTGTAGAAGCGAGATCCAGATCCAATCGGTGGTGTCAAAAAAAAAAATCAGAAAAAAAAAACAATGTCGGCTCTTCCTACTTCGTCCGTTTCTTCCGATGCTTCCGTGTGCTCGGGCCTTCCGTTCTCACTTGGTCCTTGTTTGTCGACTTTGTCTTTGTCGTCGACTCGCCGTTATACGTCGACTCTCACGGCTTCTTCACGTGGTTATTCGACTTCGTCTCCGCTGCCTTGTTGCTCTTCCCCGATTCCGTCTATATCGACACGCCGTTCTACATCGACTTTCACGGCCTCTTCACGCGGTTATGGCCGCCTTTCGCTGACTTCGTCTATGTCGGCACGCCGCTCTACATCGACTTTCGCGGCCTCTTCATACGGTTATGGCCGCCTTTCGCCGATTCCGTCTACATCGACATGCCGCTCTATATCAACTTTCGCGGCCTCTTCATGCAGTTATGGCCGTCTTTTGTCGACTTTGTCTATGTCGTCTCGCCGCTCTACATCGACTATTGTGTCTTCTTCAGGCGGTTGTGGTCGTTTTTCGCCGACTCCATCATTATCGGCGTGCTGCCCTACATCATCACCTTTGGCAGCCTCTGTGTGTGTCGATGACCGCTCTTCGTCGACCCGCGATTCTACCTCGACCTCTTCAGCCGTGTCGCTGTCTGAGTATGAGATAACTCAGCTTCGATGCCTGCTTGATGCTTGGAATTCTTCACCGACAGGTTCTGCTGGTTCTGCGACTGACTTTTCTGGCATTGAGAGACCATCTTCCCCTCATCTAGGTACACCCTCGTGGATTCTTGATACTGGAGCTTCCTTTCATATGACTTATGATTCATCCTCTTTGACTTCTGTTCGACCAGTCGAGTCTCCTGTTCGTGTTCTTACTACTGATGGTACCCCCCTCCCAGTCGTTAGTCGAGGCATTCTTAGTACTTCCTCATTTCATGTGCCTTCTATTGTGCATGTTCCTCAACGTAACATGCAACTCTTTTCCGATAGTCAGATCGTTGACTCTCGTTGTAGCATCACTCTCGACTTTGATTCCTGTTCTGTTCAGGATCGCCGCACCGGTGCTTTGCTTGGTGCTGGCCCCTGATGTCATGATGGCCTCTGGGAGCTTGACTGGCTTCGTCTTCCCTCCGCTGCGGCCGCTGCTAGTCCCTCGGCCCCTGTTGCCGCCTCTACTAGCTCTTTTCAGCAGTGGCATCATCGTCTTGGACACTTATGTGGTTCTCGCCTCTCCTCTTTAGTTCATCGTGGTGTTCTGGGGTCTGTCTCCGGAAAAGCCTCTTTGGATTGTCTGGGTTGTCGGTTTGGTAAGCAGATTCAGCTACCCTATCTTTATAGTGAGTCTATGTTCGAGCATCCTTTCGATCTTGTTTACTCTGATGTTTGGGGTCCGGCTCCCTTCGCGTCGAAAGAGGGTCATCGCTACTATGTTATCTTTATAGATGATTTTTCTCGCCACACTTGGATCTATTTCATGTCTTCTCGTAGTGAGGTCTTGTCTATCTACAAGAAATTTGCTGCCATGGTTCGTACCCAGTTCTCCACTCATATTCGTGTGTTTCATACAGATTCTGCTGGCGAGTATATCTCTCGTTCACTGCACGCTTTTCTTGCTGAGGAGGGTACTCTTGCTCAGTTCTCTTGTCCTGGTGCTCATGCTCAGAATGGCGTGGCTGAGTGCAAGCATCGTCACCTTCTTGAGACGGCACGCGCGTTGATGATTGTCGCTTCTCTTCCGCCTCACTTTTGGGCTGAGGTTGTTTCCACTGCCACCTATCTTGTCAATATTCAACCCTCTGCTGCTTTGCAGGGTGGTGTTCCTCTCGAGCGTCTCTCTGGTAGTTCTCCTGATTACTCGGTGCTTCCGTTTGTTTGGTTGTATTTGCTATGTTCTTCTTTCTCCTCGTGAACGCACCAAACTGACCGCTCAGTCAGTTGAGTGTGTCTTTCTTGGATATAGTGATGAGCATAAGGGCTATCGGTGTTGGGACCCCGTTGGCCATCGGATGCGCATTTCTCGTGATGTCACTTTTGATGAGTCACGTCCCTTCTACCCTCGCCCCTCCTCCTCGGCATTCTCGGTGGAGGATATATCATTTTTCTTGTTTCTTGACACACCACCCTCTGTTTCTAGTGATCCTCCTCCACGTCCCATCCTTGCCGATGCCTCTCCTTCCACATCTCCACCCTCTTCACCACCTAGTCATTCTCATTCCTCTTCTGACCCTCCACCCAACTCACCGTTGTTTCCTTTTCCCTTCCATTATTCTCGTCGCTCTCATGTTTTGGATGCTTCCTCAGATGCTTCTTCTTCTTCTTCTTCTTCTTCTTCTTCTTCTGATGCGTATTCTTCTGATGCGTATTCTTCTTCTTCTTCTTCTTCTTCTTCTTCTTCTTCTCCTCCCGGTGTTCGTCCCATCACATGCAAGTGGGTCTTGTGGCTCGTGGCTTCCAGCAGGAGCAGGGTCGTGACTATGATGAGACTTTTGCGCTTGTGGCCCATATGACCACTATGCGCACTCTTCTTGCCGTGTCCTCTGTTCGCCACTGGTATGTGTCTTAGCTTGATGTTCAGAACGCATTTCTCAATGGTGAGTTGCGTGAGGAGGTTTACATGCAGCCTCCTCCAGGGTATTCTGTCCCTGATGGCATGGTTTGCCGTCTTCGGCGCTCTCTTTATGGCCTGAAACAGGCCCCTCGCGCCTGGTTTGAGCGTTTTGCCTCTGTGGTGACTGCTGCTAGCTTCTCACCCAGCGCTCATGATCCCGCGTTGTTTGTTCACACTTCTCCTCGTGGGCGGACACTTCTCCTCCTCTATGTTGATGACATGATCATCACCGGCGATGACTCTGAGTATATTGCCTTTGTTAAGGCTCGACTTCGTGAGCAGTTTCTTATGACCGATCTTGGTCCTCTTCGCTACTTTCTTGGGATTGAGGTTTCCTCCACTATCGATGGATTTTATATCTCCCAGAAAAAGTATATCCAAGATCTCCTTGCTCGTGCTGCTCTTGGTGATGAGCGCACTGTTGAGACTCCTATGGAGCTCAATGTCCAGCTTCGCGCTTCTGATGGTGATCCTCTCCCTGATCCGACGCGATATCGTCATCTTGTTGGGAGTCTTGTCTATCTTGTTGTCACTCTTCCAAATATATCATATCCTGTCCATATTCTGAGTCAGTTTGTTTCTGCTCCCACTTCTGTTCACTATAGTCACCTTCTTCGTATTCTACGCTATCTTCGTGGCACGTTTTCTCGCCGCCTTTTCTTTCCCCGTTCCAGCTCGTTACAGGTCCAGGCCTATTCAGATGCTACGTGGGCTAGCGATCCTTCTGATCATCGTTCCCTTTCTTCTTACCGTGTTTTTCTTGGTGGTTCTCTCATTGCCTGGAAGACGAAGAAACAGACAGCTGTTTCTCGTTCGAGTGCAGAGGTCAAGTTGCGAGCTATGGCTCTTTTAATGGCAGAGGTGACTTAGTTACGATGGTTATTGGAGGATTTTGGTGTTCCTGTAACGACACCTACTACCCTCTTGTCTGACAGTACATATGCTATCAGTATTGCGCGTGAACCTGTGAAGCATGACTTACTGAGCATATTGGTGTTGATGCTTCTTTTGTTCGCGCTAGTGTGCAGGATCAGATTATTGCTCTTCAGTATATGCCTTCAGAGTTACAGTTGGTGGATTTCTTCACGAAGGCCCCGACTAGAGCGCAACATGGTTTTTACCTCTCCAAACTCAGTGTTGTGGATCCACCATGAGTTTGAGGGGGAGGGGTGTTAGAGCTATATTATGTATTGTGTATTTTTTCTTTTGTATGAGGGGTTTCCTGCATATTCTTCACACCTCCCCTGATAATACAAGTTGCATATTCATGACATATACTATATCGATCTTTATGCATTTTATTTGCCTTGCTTTTTTTGAAAGGTATTCCGTCGTACCCTAGAAAATTCAGTGGGAGATTTGTCAGTGAAGGGTGGGAGATTTGTGACCAATAGCTGGCTTGATTATATCACAGACTTCCTGGTTGCCAGCATTCAGGCTGAGCGATCAGGTGCTGCTTTTGTTGAATAAAGCTCTTCGAGTTCTCCGCAGAAAAAGGGGTGGAATATTTGTGAGTGAAGGTGTACCTTTTTTAATGATAATTTGTTAATTTTCCTTTCAGACGAAAGCAGGCAGTGTATATGGTACTGTGCCATATTGAAATTCGCTGCCTTGCACAATCTACATATCAACATCTTCGATTGCAAGAGAAGCCATAGTAAAGGATATGTGCAGTAACTCTAAAACAGCATGTTCTATAGATGTTACTCTCTCTATTTCAAAATATAAGATGTTTTAGCTTTGTAAAGGTAACTTTACACTTCCGTTATAAAACTAAAACATTTTATATTTCAAAACGGAGGGAGTACTAACTAAGATCATTTGCTAAGCACGACATGGTCCTTCTGAAAAGATTGCAGACTTTTCTTGCGAGGTGAAGGGAGTGTGAGTCTTATATTTCAAAACGGAGGGAGTACTAACAAAGATCATTTGCTAAGCACTCCTTTTGAAAAGATTGCAGACCTTTCATGCGAGATATAAAGAATGAATGCAAAGTACATACCTTTGTAATTGCGCAAATATCAACATTGCTACCACTACCCAAGCCCTTGAAGATACCACTACGGATTGCTTCAGATACAAATTGTAGAGAAACGGAACATAACAATTTAAGTGTAGAGAAGTTGTTATAACCACGGTTATTCATTCTTTGTGCTGTTAGCATTGAGTGAGAACATCAAATAACATTTACACATGCGTATGCCTGGGAACTAAAAGGCAACGCTCGTGTCAGTTTCTCCAAAAAAAACTATCTGCACTTGTAAATTATTGTCAATACATATGATTTCTCTGCTCCTCGAATCAGGCTTTCACCCTGCTTTATAAATAAAACCACAACGGCCGAACCGATACAAGGTGATCAGGAGAACCTCTTATAAAGCAGATCAAAGATAAACAAAAAGAAAAATACGGAAAACCAAAACTTGCCACCGAAAATATAGAAGCGAGACCGAGTAGAACCGGAGCTCCACGACGACGCCCTCGGGAGGGTAATGACACAATGCGCCGCTGCCGTCGAGACCATGAGGGTCAAAGGTTTTCACCTGGAGCCGTAACACGAGGAGGATAACCACAACGACGCCCCCAAGAGGACGACGACACCCACATGAATCGCCGTCATCGGTGTCGAGGCGCTAAGCTTTCACCCAAAAAAAATACTTGCACTGCTCCCGAGAACTCAGCCGCCCGTTGTTTCCGAGTTAGAGCATGACGCAAAAAAGTGGGATGCAACACGATGACTTCATAGGAGGTCACCCATCCTAGTACTACTGTCGCCCAAGCACGCTTAACTTCAAAGTTCTGATGGAATTCGGTGCTTTAGTGCTGGTATGATCGCATCCGACATGTTGTGCACCCCGTTCTCCCTTATGCTTACCCCTCCAGCTCATTCTCATGCCTATACTATGGTCTTGCATACCTTGCTTTTACCCATTTTACCACTGCTAAAAGCCGACCAACAGCGAACGCAAAAATATATAACGCCCTCGGCGTGACGCAAAAAAGAGGGATGCAACACGAAGACTTCCCTAGGAGGTCACCCATCCTAGTACTACTCTCGTCCAAGCACGCTTAACTTTGGAGTTCTAATGGGATCAGGTGCTTTAGTGCTGGTATGATCACATCCAACATGTTTTGCACCCCGTTATCTCTTATGCTTGCCCCTCCAGCTCATTCTCATGCCTACACTATGGTCTTGTATACCTTGCTTTTACCCATTTTACCACCATCAAAAGCCGACCAACAGGGAATGCAAAAAAAAAATCTATAGCCCCCTGGCGTGATGCAAAAAAGAGGGATGCAACACGAGGACTTCCCAGAAGGTCACCCATCCTAGTACTACTCTTGGGATCTATTGGGGGGATAACCCCGGGTAGGGTCAAGCCTGGGTATAAAGGCCATAATAGCCGAGGTACGACAAGGTCAAAGTGTAAGATGGCCGAGTTACCTTAAGGCAGGCCGACTTACGGTAGACCCGGCCCAGACGAAGTTCATCCAATGTTACCTTGGCCGACATTAAATATATGTCGGCAGTGTCATTGTAACTTGTATGCAGGTACCCGCAGAGCCGAGTTAACCTGGGTCGAGTCGGTTTACGACTTGGCTTACAAGAGAAGGAAGGAATCTCCTTGGTCAAAGGTTTTCTCTCTCCACTGTAGCGTGAGCGCAGAGGATAGAGAGGAGGACCAGCGGGTATTGGCTGACATGGGTATACCCTATAGGTACTCGAGTTTGGTATATACGACCTGAATACTGCGGAAGCCCACGGTGTTGCCAAGGCCCAAATGGAGAACTCGAGTGGCCCGCGGACTCTCGGTTGCTTGCGGGACAAGAAGAAGCCAAAGATAGAAAGTTTAAGGGGGAAAACCCTAACCTATAACCGACTCGACCTGCTACCCGAGACCTAGCCTATCTATATAAAGGCTAGAAGGGGGCGGCGAGGAGAACACACACAACCCTAGTTTCCACAACTCTCGCCAGATTGCATCTGCGTGCTCCTATAATCTTCGATTCCTTCGTTAATTCCAAGAGCAGACAAGCAGGAGTAGGGACCTCTACGAGGCCTGAACTTGGGTAAACCTTGCGTCCCTGTGTGCTTGTTTGCTAGCCGAATGATGCCTACAGCGCTCCCTCCTTCTCCAAAACCCAAGTCCATAACAATGGGCATTGATGAGTTAAACCCTCGTCAATTGGCACCGTCTCTGGGAATTGGGAGTGCTGATGTTGCGTCTTCTTTGGCTCCATCAATCGCGATCTACAACTCTGCAACAGCGGAGATCCGCCAGCTCTTCGGCGCTTTCGACTTCACCGTCCACATGCCGGCCACTTGCCCCGCTTTCGAGTCCGTCGGATGGGCACGCTTCGCATGCCTGACCAGCCAACTGCACCCGCGATTGCTCCAGCATCGTGGTTCCCGCCACCAATCGGGACCCTTAGCAAGCTCAACACCTCAGCAATAGCTGGGAGCACGGGCAGCGACAACAGTCGCAAAGCCGATCCAGGTGACCTAGCAACAGAAGATGGAGTCTGTGGCTCCGGATCCGAAAGTTGCGGAAGCAACAGCTTCGCCAACCACTTCATGTGTGCTGTCATCAACGCTGGCGACACCGCCACCAATCGCGAAAACGGTGGCAATGGATCTAGCACCGATCCGCCCAATGGTGGCATACCCTGTAGCACCCCGGTAAAACCACTACTAGAAAATCGCGTGTTATTTTTTATTTTGTGCATCATCATGACTATATGCTCATGTCATCATGGCACATTGTATTTGAGCATCGTCATGTCATCATGCATCTTTTGCCTAAAACTATTTTCGCAAATGCCTATTTTGTTTTCTAGATATTCCCCTTCTCTATTTTAAATCAAAACTCGGTCTTTTTCAGATCTTTGGTTTGTGTAAAAACTATTTGTAAAAGTCTTTTAAAAATATAAAACTATTTTTGTCAAACCGGGGGAGACCGCCACCGGCCAGGCCCAAAGGGCCCAACCGGCCGCAGCCTACCACCCAGGCTAATCCTGACCCTAGATCTAAGTCTAGACCAAACCCTAGTCTAAACCTACCCAAACCGTAACCCCTGCTGCATTTAACGTCAGCATGGTACACGACGCACTGCGCAAGCGGCACGCTGCAGCGTGGCACACCGACACGCCCACTCGCGTCGCTTAGGCCAACCACCTCACGCCCCATCGCGCCTACCCCGCGCGTGAGCCGGTCCCACTCACCCCGGGCCCACCACCTTGTCTCTTTCCCGGATCGATACCACCAACCACAGTGTCCCTTCCACGCGACCTCCTTCCACCCCCATGATCCCGTCCTTCCCTGCGTCGCTCCCAGCCTCGCTCCCTGCCTCGCTCCCGAGCACCTCGCCGCTGCCGCTAGCGAGCCTGCGCCTCCTCGACCGTGGGCCCCAGCGCTCACCTCGGATCCTTGCTCGCTGCCGCCTCTTGGCCTCTCCCTGAGCTGCGCGAGACCCCACCGGAGCCGTGCCGTCCGCCGCCTTCCTCCCCGGCGGCCGCCTCGACCCCACAAGCGCCCAAGGACGCGAGCCGCCTCCTTTCCACCATGGCGCCACCGCCTCGCCTCCTTCGAGCCCCGCATACTTCGTCGCCCAAGATCTCCAGCCAGTGGCCTCGCCTCCTTGCAAGCTCCTCGCCAGCCGCCTTGCGACGACCGCGTGCTCCGCCTCCGCTTCGTGGCTGGGAAGCTCGCCCGCTTCCTCGCTGCCAAGGACGACGACGTCCTCCCGCTTCTCCTTCTGGTCCAGCGCCTCCTCGCGCTATGCCGGCCATCCCCGAGCAGAGTCTATCGTCTCTGGTTCCCCCTCCGTCAGCAATACGACCCTGCTGCCTCTCTGTCCTGCGATGCCGCCCCTCTATGCGAGCGCCATCCGGCGCCTGCCGCTAGTACCTGGCCGTCCCCGGCGTCTGTGCCCCCAAGTCGAGCTCAGCCACAAGGAGGTGTTTGCAGGCAACCTTCCCTCGTTTTGCCTAGTTGTACCTCAGGTAGTATGTATGCATGTGTTTTTTAAGTGTCCGTGGCCATGTGGTGCTCTCTCGTGCTCTCTGTAGCTGTTCAAGGCTCCGGTGTGGTCTGTCTAGATGCGGCCAGTGCATGTTGTTTCTCGCGTCTACGACGACAAGATCTGCGACACAGGACATCAAGAACTCCATCATAGAAACCCTAAGATCTCGAATCAGATGGCGGAGACCCTGAAGAGCTCGGATCCGAAGACCGATCCCCGTCGAACCCCGAGACCCCGGATCCAAACCCCGGCATTGGCTTCATGCTCTCCTTCCCGGACACCAAGACCCTCTCCCGGAGGCGAAGGCCGATCTCGTCGACCCCTAGACCCTCGGAGCCCAAGTTAGTCGAACCCTAATGTGATCCCCTTTCCGAGACCCCTATTTTTTTAATATTGACATATACTTGTTGCATATTAATTCATCCATACTCGCATACATGTTTTTTTTGTCTGGGGGTATGGAGGCTATATGCGGGCTATACTTGTATTATACCGCCTCCATTTAAATTTATGTAGCGAATCGATGTCATGTTTTGTCTTCTTAATCCAACATTTAAATTGCGGGGTACCTAAATAACTTGAACCATTAATTAATTGTCAGGACCTTGGTTCCGCTTAATATTGCCTAATTGCACTGCATCTTTGCCATGTCATGCATCATATCATAAACATGCTGATTCTTCCGCCGTAGTATTAAATAGTGCATCCGATGTTTCTTTTAGTGCCTTGGTTCTTCGCGGATTAGGCCGTTGAGTGGATGCGAGTATCGACAAGTTCTTCAGCTAATGTATCTCCGACGGTGTTTCCCAGACGAGCAATCTCCCCCTTTCTACCTATTTTGTATTTCTAGTCTTTACTTCCTCCTGTTGACCTATTGCTATCCTTATTGCGATGCTTTAGTTTCCATGCACCATTTATATTCCCTGCAGCCTCTATATTTCCTTGGACACATCCTATTGCCTGTTGTTTGATAGGCAGTCGCCCTTGCGAGTCGTAGTAGCTTGCTCAGGTGCTGCTTCGCGTCGTTGTTGTTCCACCGTTGTTGGAAGGTTGGCACATGCTTAATGGTGGAGATGCTTAATGATGGAGATGATCATGGCTTTAATTACAACTTGATATTAAAATGCTGGGAATAGATATAACTAATGCAGAGGCATCAGTGGGCAATAGCTAATATTTGGTTCTTCCACGCTCACTTGTGTCCCGTAGGCCCCGAGTACTTGATACCTGTTCCTTGACTATCGCACTATCCACATGTGGGACCATGAATCCCCTTAGCCAGAGCTTGATTCATTTCTTATTTCTTGGGGCCACAAAGTAGTTTGGGGATTTATTACTGTCATGTACTTATGCCATGCTTTACTGCTTTATCTACGATTGTGCGTGGAGCACCTGTACTATTTTGGAACGTGGAATGTTTTCGCGGTATCGACAAGCCCAGTCACACTTTCGGGTTCCCAGTCGTTTACAACCATTGACACAAACCCTGGGTCCGTCTCGGAGCCGGCCAACTTCGTCGCGGGTAGCTTAGTGGGGTGGCCCCCTGAAATCTTTTATGAATCCTGTGATTGCTTTGTCGTGAAAGCCTCATTGGGTTTTGATTTGGTTTTTCCGAGGTTGACCGTGCGTGTGTTGCTATTTGTGCACCCCTGCAGGGTAAATATTTTTGAAAGTCGTCTCCGCGGTTATGGACGACTTGGAGCACATTATCTCGATCATAGACAACTATAACTAAAGTAGTGCTATAAATTTGACTTTGACATGTCTAGTAATCAGTTTCACTACAATGGAATGAGTAAATAAAAGTGCCAACAACTGCTGGATTTGGGATATCTCTGGCTAATTGTATCTGACTAGTAAGTGCTGCAACTATAATGGAATGAATAAAACTGCCAACTGTGTGAGTTCCTCGGTTTGACTTCCTCGTTTGGTCTCGAGGGGGAATACCAGGATGGGTATGATTGGTGTTAGTATAAGGTTGGTTCCGAATAGTTCTTTCTTATCTCTCTCTAATAGCCGATAGTTTATCGAGTCTCTATAGGTTTTTTAGTGCATGCTTCGCTACCGCTTCAGTCCACCATACCTATGTAGGCGAGAGCCTTGAATTCTAGACTCGGTAATCGGCCTCGATCGACACTCCTCTTTTTTCCTTTGCCCTTTGTCAGCACCCCTTTTGTTTTAGCAGGTTTGAGATCGACATCGTTAGCAGGGTTACCCTTCTGGCTTGGCCTGGGCAGGGTTATGGACGCCATTGGTTATTCTTCAGGGCTCTTAGCCCCATTTGCATCTTATCCGTACTCGGATGTTGTATCGTTTTCAAGGTGATTTGGATCTTTGTATTGTATATATGCATTCTTGACTCAATGAGTCGTTGTTGTATATATGTGTTGTGGGTTCCATCGTGAACTATTGTGTAATGGTATTACTTCGTTTTCCACCGCATACGAAAGTGCTGTGGGGCGCCTTGAATCGCTTTGCGGGGTTTGGCGGGAAGCGCTGAAACTTGCATAGGGCCGATTCGAGGGTGTTACATACCCAATGGCGGACCACCCAATGGCGGCCCCACCAACGGTGGCAATGGCGCGCCTGTCAACAACGGAGGGGCAGTCGAACCTCCAACCATGGTGAACGAGCACACTAGTGAACATGTCGTGATTAGACTCAACGACAACGAGTGGGCCCGCTGCCGAGAAGCTCTACGAGGCAATCCTCTGCCTCCCGGCATGCTGTAGGACATGCTGATAGGCTACCATTGGATAATAAAGGAGGAGTACAGACGCCAGCTATAGGCAATCGCGCAACTCGAAGCGCGTAAAAAGGCGGCAGATGAGTCGAGTCTTCGTTGAGCTGGGCTCTCCTCCCACGAAGGATCCTCCTCCAAGGGCAACGAGTACGTGGCCAACAAGAGACGATCTCGGATGGCCCATCTCACCGAGCAAGAACGCATAGAAGCCGCGAAAGTCCTCGACTTCAGCTCTATGACAGTCGACACGCGGGGCAACATGGTCCCAAAGACACCGCAAGCCGTGGTGACAGCAGCCACCATGTACCTCCTCAACAACCAGCCACCAGCTGGAGATCCGCGAGCCGCCATGCACCGATCTACGATCGCGGGCTTGGGATTAGTCGAGGTCGCTCTCGACAAAGAGCCAACGCCGGAGCCGAAGAAGGGCAAAGCTCTAGCAAAACGCTATTCCTCACCTTCATCCAGCGACGACAGTCATGATCTATCCCGACGTCACCGCTCATGGCGGCATGATCACGATTATGATGCGCGCGACGACCTCACGCAACACAAAATCGACAAATCAAGGGCAAGACGCGCTTGTTCGACTGACTCCAAAGAGGACGAGACTGAACTCTGCGGCGCCAGATGCTTCACCAGGGCCATCAGGCAGAAGCGAATGCCTAAAGGGTTCAAACTCCCATCGGAGAATCCAAAATTCGACGGCCTACAAGACCCAAAGATCTGGTTGGAGGACCACATCTCCTCCGTCAGGCTACATGGCGGGAGTCGAAGCACAACCATGCAATGCCTGCAGCTAGGGCGCCACCAGCGCATGGCTCAACAACCTCCCGCACGGATCCATTCGCAGCTGGGAAGAGCTGTTTTACAGCTTTGTATGCAACTTCAAGGGCACTTACAAAAGGCCCGCATCAATCGAAGAGCTGAGGAGCTGCCAACAAAGGTCAGGCGAGTCGCTACGCTCGTACATCTAGAGGTGGTCCATCATCAAGAACTCTGCAGAAAACATCTCGGAGGACCGCGCAATCGATGCATTCAATGACGGTGTTCACCACATAGAGCTCAGGGAGGAGTTGGGCCGCTCGAAGCCCAAGACAATCGACCACCTGATGGAAATTGCGAATCGGTGGGCCGATGGAGAGAATTCGATGAAAAACTGCACCTACTCCGATGAAGACGACGACCTCGGGCACAGACGCGACCGTCGAGGCAAGCGGCGAATGCGCGTCTACGATGACCGCGATGACGTCAACATGGTCGCAGCCGGCTACGCCGACAAACGCGACGACAACCGCAATAGCGGCTATCACAGTGGTGGATACCGTGAGTCCGGGAAAACCACGCAGGTGCGGCAGCGCTGCACTCGCGAGGAGGCACCCGCAACAACCATCGAGGACAAACTGTCCGGACCATGCAACGTGCACTTCTACATCGACAAGCACGATGGCAAGAAAAAATCCAGCCACCTTCTCAAAGACTGCCGCGAGTTTCTCAAGCTCCATGAAGGTCTGGCTTGGATGAATAGCAACGCAGTCAACAGGGGCTATGGAGTCGCCCCAGGCGTCGTGGCACACAGAGCTCCTCCACCACCACCCGGAATACCACCATCCACGGCCGCACCAGTCCAGAATCACGGTGGCGAACCATACCCACGACCCGTGGGCAACATGGGGATGATCCAAAAGGGGCATCCCTCAAATCGAGTGCAGAAGGCCATCACTCACCAAGTCAACTTGGTGATCAACTCTCCACCTTCCACCACTGAGTACCTCAGTGGAAGCGACTCCTGCATCACCTTCGACAGGCGTGACCACCCGTGCCAAGTCCCTCGTCCAGGCCACTGTCCCCTCATACTCGAGGCGCAGATTGGGGGCTTCGACATGAGCCGCGTCTTCATGGACGGCGGCAGCGGCATCAACCTAATGTTCGCGAGTACCTTGCATGCAATGAGGATCCCTCTAACGTGTCTGGAAGTTTCAGACACAATGTTTCACGACATTGTCCCAGGGAAAGGTGTATATCCCCTGGGCAAAATCAACCTCGACGTCATCTTTGGCACCCCGGAAAATTTTCGGCGAGAGCGCATCGACTTCGAGGTCGTCGATTGGCCTTCACAATATCACTGCATCTTCGGACATGTCGTGTTCGCAAGGTTCATGGCGGTGCCACACTATGCCTACCTGCAGATGAAGATGCCGGGCCCAAACGGTGTAATCACAATCAACGGCAACTTCGAGAGGTCCGATAGTTGCGATAGGGAATTCAACAGAATCTTCCAGTCCTTCGTAATGTAGGAGGAACTCGCAAGATTAAAGGAGTCGACAGACAACAGTCTGCCTCCTCTGAGCCGGTCAAGTTCACCTGACCTGTCCTTCGACTCGTCGGTGCACACGAAGAAAGTCTAGGTCCACCCAACGGACCCGACCAAGACGGCCCTCATCGCCAACAACTTGAGTTCTGCATAGGAACTCGCGCTCGTCGAATTCCTCCGTGAGCACTAGGAAATCTTTGCCTGGTGTCCAGCAGACATGCCAAGGGTTCCCAGGGAATTTGCCAAGCATGCACTCAATGTCAACCCAAACACAAGGCCAGTCAAGCAGATAATTCAGCAACTGTCTGAACCAAGGGCAAAGGCGGTCGGAATGGAGATCAACAGACTCCTCGACGCCAAATTCATACGCGATATCAAGGAAAGCACTTGGCTCACCAACACGGTGATGGTACCTAAAAAAGACACGGATATCCTATGGATGTGCGTGGATTTCACCTCCCTGAACAAGCACTGCCCAAAGGATCACTTCCCGCTGCCGTGAATCGACCAAATCATCGACTCCACCGCGGGATGTGAGCGTCTATGCTTCCTCGACGCCTACTCAGGCTATAACCAGATTCGAATGAAGGAGGAAGACCAAGAGAAAACAGCGTTTACGACGCCTTTTGGTGTGTTCTGCTACAACACAATGCCCTTCGGGCTCAAAAACGCAGGAGCCACCTATTAGCAGTGTATGTAGGCTTGCCTCAAGAACCAACTTGGTGACAACATCCAAGTCTACGTTGATGACATCATCATCAAAACAAAAGAGGAAGCCTCGCTAATCGATGATTTACGCGAGACCTTTGCCAACCTCGACCGCTACCGAATCAAGCTCAATCCAGAAAAATGCGCCTTCGGCATACCATCTGGGAAACTACTCGGATATCTCATGTCCGCAAGTGGTATTGAGGCGAACCCGGAGAAAATAAAAGCCATATTGGCCATGGAGAAGCCAAAAAACATAAGAGGCGTCCAACAGCTAGCTGGGCGAATCGCGGCTCTCAGTCGATTCATCAGTCGAATGGGCGAAAAGGCACTGCCCTTCTACCAACTTCTCCGCAAAACTGACAAGTTCGAGTGGACCGACGAGGTGCAGGAAGCATTCGAAGACCTCAAGCATCTACTATCTACCTCGCCAGTACTGGTGACTCCACGCGAAAATGAACCATTACTGCTATACATCTCCGCCACCAACCAGGTGGTCCGCACAGTGCTCGTGGTGGAACGAGCTGAAGAAAACAAAGTCCACGGGGTGCATCACCCTGTCTACTACCTCAACGAGGTGCTCACGCCAACAAAGCAGCGGTACCCGCACTATCAGAAGCTGGCATACGGTGTCTTCATGACAGTCAGGCGACTGCGCCACTACTTGCAAGAGCACCCAATCGTGGTGGTCAACGACACCCCACTTGGTCATATACTCAACAACCCCGATGCCACCGGACGAGTCGCGCTTTGGGGAATCGAGCTATCTCCACGAGACATTACAAACAAAAAGCGCGACGCGATCAAATCACAAGTCCTCCCTGACTTCCTCGTGCACTGGATGGAGAACCAGCTCCCCAAAAAGCCAGATATGTCTTATCTCTAGACTATGCACTTCGATGGATCCAAGCGTAAGGACGGGGCTAGCGCAGGCGTCATACTGACATCGCCCCAGGGAGACAAGCTGAAATACATTCTGCGAATGCAGTTCACTGCCTCCAACAACGAAGCTGAATACGAGGCCCTGTTGCACGGGATGCGGATGGCAAAAGCCTACGGCGCCAAGAGGCTCATCATCTACGGCGACTCCAAGCTGGTCGTCAGCCAGACAATGCACGAGTGCGACACGCTGAACGACAACATGATCGCCTACCGCGACCTCTACGACACACTGGAAGGGGACTTCGACGGCTGTGAGCTGCGGCACGTAGGCCGCGAAAGCAATGAAGAGGCGTACGCACTCGCCAACATTGGCTCCACCTGGGCCCCATACCACCTGGGGTATTTCTCGAGCGTGTCTGCGAACGCTCCATCAAGCCAAAGGCCACAGAGAAGAAAACAAGCGCAACAATGGACTCGGGGGCTACGCCACCAAATGAGCCAATGGCACTCGACAACCTAGAGCTTGACACAGGACTCGAGGGACCAATGGGGGTCATGATGATCGAGCCATCTTGGACTCAACCCTACATCACATATCTTCTCAGCAAGAGGCTGCCAGACGACCCGACTGACACGCGACACATCGCACGGCGATCCAAGGCATTCGCCGTCATCAACGACGAACTATACAAGCGCAGCATCACAGGAGTACTCCAATGGTGTGTCTCCAACGTGGATGGAAGGGCCATCCTCCTCGACATCCATGAGGGTACTTGTGGGCACCATGCCGGCAGTCGTGGCCTCGTCGCCAAAGCTCTACGAGCTGGATTCTACTGGCCCACAGCCATGCGCAATGCCAAGGACATCTTCCAGAGATGCAATGCTTGTCAGCGATTCGCGGACAAACCGCACGCACCTGGTGCGGAACTCCAGCCAATACCATTGGCTTGGCCCTTTGCACAATGGGGACTCGGCATGGTCGGCAAGCTCCCAAAGTCCTCGCGAGGAGGCTACGTCTACCTCCTGGTCGTAGTCGACAAATTCACCAAGTGGATAGAGGCCATGCCGGTGACAAATCAGTCAGGAGCCAGTGCCGTCAAGTTCTTCGAGTCCATTTTCTATCGCTTCGGAGTGCCACACAGCATCATCACGGACAATGGAACGAACTTCACCTCTAAGGAGTTCCAGGGTTTCTGTGAGAACCTGGGAATCAACGTAAGCTATGCCTCCGTAGCTCATCCACAGACCAACGGTCAAGTCGAAAAGGCCAACGGCCTCATCTGCGGTAGAATCAAGAAGCGACTCCTTCGGCCACTCAAGCAAGTCGCTGGATGTTGGCCAGATGAGCTGTAGTCCGCACTTTGGAGCCTACGCACAACCCCAAATAGTGCCACGGGATATACCCCGTTCTTCATGGTGCACAGCGCCGAAGTAGTGCTGCTCATAGAAGTACGCTTTAAAGCCCCACGGGTAGTCGCATACAGCGAGCAGGCGTCAACACTTGCACTCGAAGACTCCGTCGATCTCCTTGACGAGGCACGGGATATCGCAGCAGAAAGATCGACGATCTACCAGCAGAACCTGCGCAACTACCACAGCAGAAGGCTGCGCCCCAGATCCTTCGTCGAAGGAGACTTGGTCCTGCGATTGAAGCAGCAAGGGCACCTCAAGCTCGAGTCCCCTTGGGAAGGACCATACATGATTACAGAAGTAATCCCAGGTGGCGCCTATCGCCTCAAAGATTTCGAGATAGGAGTCGCATACTCCAACCCTTGGAACGTCGCGCAGCTGCGGTGCTTCTACCCCTAGTCGTTTTTTCTTTTTTTTTAACTACAAATAAGGCTATTAAGCCAGGCTACTTAGCCACACATTGTACCTCATACTGTTCCGTGAATAAATAAAGCTAAGTGCCCTGAAACTCTGTGTTCTTCTTTATTTTTCCGGCAATATTTTCACTCGGGGGCTACGCCACCCTTTACATATTCGTTCTACGAACAAATCGCAGTATACCGAGTAGCTAACACAATATCAATCAAACCCTTGACAAAACACCAATCCAGTTGCAACGCACCTGACAGGTTGGCAAGGTGCTGAGATAAAAATAAGTCAGGCTAACGAAAAGGAACTGCCGAGTACAAATACACTCGCAAAACACATAAACTAGCAAGCTCTTTACATATCAATATAAATTAATTACATATATCCAATGGTAAGGAAATCGGTAATTGTTAAATGCTCGGTCGGCTTAGGAGTAGCGACTAATCAGAATTCGGATGATTAACTGATTTAATCAGTCGACTATTAATCGGTGCAACCTACACAAATTAGAACCTCAAACACGTGTATATATGAAAAAATAGTATATGAGCCTTTATATGTCCGTACCTACATCTCTAGATCTCAAAATCCCATTAAAACATGTATTCTTCTCCTCCCTTACCTAATCTTCAAGGTCACGAGCGACTCAGGATCCACTAGCTGGCGCCATGTTCCCTCCTTCCGCTTATCCTCCTCCGACCTTTAAAGTTGCTCTTCTACCACCACCTACCCAAGGTATGACTCCTCTTGCACCTCAACCACCTACCCTATTAAAGGCAGTCTCGAGCACCCGGACGAGATTCTCAAGGCGCTCGAGCTCTTGTATCTGAGGTCTGGTCAGCAAATGCGAGGAACTGGTCAACAACAACAAGGAGCTGGTTGATGACGGTGGGAATCGAGCTCCTGGAGGCGGGAATCAAGCGGGAGCTTCATAAAACCTACTTCATTGTGGCGGGCTAGTGGCTGGACGAGTGATATGCATTGAAAATTTTGCAATTTTTTTACCAAGTGTAGTAGTTTATCGGGAATAGACCTAGTAATCGGACTGCCAGAGCTATTAGTCAGGCTACTATTAGTGGTAATCGACACGGTTAGGTCCCTAGTAGCGATTAATAGGCATATTAATCGCTGATTCGGCTAATTATTTGAACAGTGCATATATCCAAATGAACTTTTACAACACTGGTATACTTATGTGTAGGATACAAATCATACTACTACTACAGCAGAAGAACGTTCGTCTGTTCCTCAAAGAAGTCGACAATTTCTTCTGCGGGACAATCCACCGCCTGGTAATATGGAACCATGTTCCGAATCATTTGGTGGAGCCGGCCCAGCAACAACAACATAACATCTACATCAGGCCTATGCAGTCGCACCAACGACAAAGCAGCCTTGGCACCAGCCACCAACTGCTGCCGCACGCACGAACTACACTCAAATCCTGGAATCTCGCTAGAAGGGCCAACAGGCTTGAAGGGACAGCGTCCAGCGGAAACATCGTCTGATAGATGTGCCTGAGGCATGATTGCGCCTTCTTCAGAAAATGAAGCACCCGAGAAGCACGATCCTGTAGAGTCGCAAGTGTAATTGCACGGTCATGATCCACCCAGAAGTACCCACTCGCCTGCAGTTGCTCCTGGGTCAAATCATT
This sequence comes from Avena insularis, assembly GCA_023614405.1. NCBI lineage: Eukaryota > Viridiplantae > Streptophyta > Magnoliopsida > Poales > Poaceae > Avena > Avena insularis. The sequence goes on along the minus strand of CM042688.1, from coordinate 505,595,992 downwards.
CATTCGAACAGCGATCCGATATTTTTCATCCTGCGGATGGCGAGCACTGACAACTACACCACACAAAAGAAAAGTGTGAAAGATAGGCATCACTGCGACTGACTATAGGAAAAGATAAGAGGATAGAAGGCTAACACTTGAACTGCTCACTCAGCTGGGGCACCTCCTCCAATAGGTACTTCTCGTGAGCAGAGGCTTTCTCTGCCTTCGACTTCCATACATCGGCGCTACCACGGAGGATGGGCAACTCACGCTCTAGTTGTTTAATATGGTCGCACAGTCGTGAAAGCAATGACAACTCCTCCACCTTCGAACGAGGTTGTGCCAAGTTCTCATCGGCAGAAGGAGGATCACAAGGATCACTCGAAGGAGAACTCGATGTACCCTACCACGAATCAAGCAAAAAGCAAATAAGAGACCAAGAATACATTTGGCAAAGGGCATATATGCATTCAGACACAGGAAAAGTTTCGATTGGGACACCCCATAAAATCATTGTTCCATAAAACAAAAGGATAAGCCACTGCAGCTATTACAGAAGAAGACTAAGGCGCAACATGTTTCTTCAACTTGGCCTTAGGCCTCGGAGGCTTCATCGCATCCGTGGCAGTCTCCGACGCCATGGACTTGCCAAAAGTACCCTCAGAAGCCGCAGTCTTCGCTTGACGTCGCTCCTCGGAGTACTTGGCGAGTGTCTTGATAAGCTGGGGACCGTAATTTTTGCATTTACCACCATAGGGAGCAAAAACTACCTGCTGGCCTCCAGCATCGACAGGCATCGCCTCAGAGATAGCTGCAGGATCCATCTCCATGCCATGGGTGTGCACCATTGCGAGTGCCATGGTGGCGCCGACGGAGAGCTGTGAATTTTTGAAGTCCGCGGGGATTCCTCCAGCCAGGGATTCCAATAGGTCACCAAGGTTGTCGATCATCCCACCTTGGGAGTCAAGTCCTCGCGGATGCGACTGAGCACATCCTTGGCCTTCCCCAGCGTCTCCTGAAGGGAAACACTGCGGTCCTCGACTGCGACGATGGCACCAGCCAAAGCATCCGCGCGGCACAGAGATTGGGCATTGAAACTCAAGCCGCTGGTGTCTGCATACAAAAAAGCATTAGTACAACAATCACACGTCAAAGCATAGAAGAGCAAGACATATCCAGATGAAAAAGTCATACCCGAGAGGGACTTGGCAATCAAGATAAGCTGCTCCTCGAACATCTTCTCCCTCTTAGCAGTGGAGGCAAGGAGATCCTGCTCTCGCTTCCGTGACTCCTCCAAGGCTGTGGCTGCCTCGTCACGATTCTTCATCGCCGCGGCCAATGTCTTCTCCAATGCAGCAGCATGGCAAAGTAATTCATTGTGCTCAGCTGCAACAAACAAAGAGTGTTACCAAATCGAATCAATAATATTTGCAAAAGACAAGGACGATGTCAAAACTTACTTTCGACAATGCGATGGCAATTGTCCAGTCGTGCATGCTGTCGACCCATGTTAAGGACCTGCTCCGCCAGGCGGGCAACTTCCTTCACGATGAGCTACATCAGAGACATTCCAAGTTCAAGTAAAGCATGCCAAGAATAAATTCGACTGCCAACTACAAGATACTTACATGATCCTCCACAGACTCCGAAGAAGGCTATTGCACAGTCATCCAGGTAACCATCTGACTCCGGACTCTTTAAAAAATTGGACATCATCAAAAGATGACGTCGCCACTTGACTGAAACACAAAATCAAACAAGAGCTTCAAGACAGATGACAACTCAAAGAAGAAACCAAAGCGAATTCGTGAATACAGAACTTACCAGTCAAATCTATCAAGATCAAAGGACTGCTCCTCCGACTCCGACAATTCCTTTGGAAGTCGAAGCTTCTTCCGGGCAGGAGCCATAGAGCGCACAGGAACGACGGGTATCGGCTCCTCCGCACCGATAGAAGGGCCCTCTGGAGTCAAAGGAGACAAAGCATCTGAATCCTCGTTGCGAGAACGCTTGCGAGTGTCCGGACCGCTCGACTCGAGGGCTTCCTCCTCCTCTTCAAGTGGGACGGTCGATTTCGACTCGCCCTCTTCATCTACTTCGTGAGGAATAACCCCCTTAGGAAGAGGGGGCAAACTGGGAGACACCTTCCAATCCTGCATTCAAAAAACAACTCATTATACATCAAGAAACTAGAAGCAATCGACAAATCAAGCTACTTCGTAGCACAATTCTACCTCAGGAGGAGGGTTAGAGGCGTCGAAGGGAGGTACGACTGGTTCGCCTAGGAGAACCTCCTTGGTGGTGTACTTTGTCACTAGTCGCAACCTCTTATCTACTTCACCCGTGGAAATGCCATCGATAGATACGCGAGTGGCATCGTCCGCACCAGCCCATTGGAATATAGGGTGGACTCTGGCCTGCAGAGGCTGGATGCAACGTCGCAACCATGTGCGAATGAGGGCGGCGTCACTTCCCTCTTCTTTACCCATGCGGCTGTCGAGGTCGTAGACGCGCTTGTACAACACTTCTATCTCCTCGGACTCGCCAAGCATCACCATGTTCTTCCAAGACCGCCTCCTCCTGCACGGCGTCGCGGGATCGAAGGGCGCGAGTCCGTAGTGCTCTCCGTCGGCCTTCTGGTGGCGGATATAGAACCACTTGTCTCTCCACCCTTGGACGGATGCCATGAGCTTGATATCAAAATATGTGGTGGAGGAGTCAACATGGATCCCGCAGCCTCCTACGTCGTAGACTACGGAACCAGATGCCGACTGGCGCTTCAGCTTGAAAATCCTCTTAAAGAGGCCAAAGTGTGGCTCGATTCCGAGCCAGCACTCGCAAAGTGTAATATAGCAGGCGATGTGGAGAATAGAGTTGGGGGACAGCTGATGCAGCTGGAGCCCGTAGAAGCAAAGGAGGCCCCTGAAGAAAGGATGCAGGGGCTGAGAAAGTCCACGAATGATGAATGCTAGGAACATCACCCAGAAACCAGCAGGAGGACAAGGAGTTACCTCGTCACCAGGCACTCGCGAGTCATCCACCACGGGTGACAGAACTCCATCTTGACGGAGGAGACGCATCTCGGAGGATTTGATGATGGACGCGTGGCACGCACAATTGGTGACACGGGTACCTGCGCCCTTCTTCTTCCCGGTGCTAGTGGCGCTGGTGCCTATAGTGGTGGAGCCACCCTTCTTCTTGGCAGCAGCAATGGCGGCGACGGACTCAGCGGCGACGCCTCCCTTCTTTTTCCCCATCTTGCGATGGCGGTGCGAGCGGAGGAAGTAGCTTGAGAACATGCGGAGTTGGTCCAGCGCCACGAAAAGGATGAGCACTAGGAAGCAGAGAGCAGCGGCAATGGCGATGGAAGCACAAGCAGAGAAAGAGCAGATGGGAAAATTACCGCAGTTGCGCTGCTACTTAACCCCCTTGCGGATGCCATCCAACGGCCAGCAGAAACCCTACTGGACGCGTGGCGCACATCGCGGTCGACACGTGGAGAAGCCAAAACACGAACCGTCCCCCACTATCTCCATTACGCGCGGAAATCGAGGAGACACAGTTAAAACGAAAGATTACTCATGCCCGGTCAAATCAAAGTCAGAAAGTGGAACCCACCGCTCGTCACTTCCCATCAAAGCCGCTCATGCGGGCAACTGAGGTCATCACATCATCAACACTGATGTCATCAAGATGAGCACTAGAAGAATTCGACTACTTTAGTCCTTGCTTGAGTCTTCGACTCTACCAAGCACTCGGGGGCTACTCCCATAGGGAGCGCTGGTCGCGCACCCTACGATTTTCTTTTTATGCAGGAACATTCAAAGCATACCCAACCACTCGAATCTACGATTCGACTATGGATCATGGGTTACTCCCATAGGGAGCGCCGGAAGCAAATTCGACCGAAACAAGCAACAAAAGACGACAGCAGTTGCAAAATTTTAGTCCCTGCCCGAGTCTTTGAGTCAACCAGGCCCTCGGAGGCTACTCCCATAGGGAGCGCTGGTCGCACACCCTATGATTATTTGTACACAGTATTGTGTGTTGATAACATCCACACTCGAATGCTGTGGCGACTCCGCCTCATATTTTCCCTACAAAGAGACTGCGTCTCCTAGGACACCTGAATCATCTCCACGATGACCAAAAATTTGGATGTCGCGCTTACAACGTGAAGATAAGACCTGAATAAGGCCTGACAACGCATCTACTGCGCACTACCAGAAACATATCCGTACCTACAGGTACGATGAACATGCCTTGACGGACACGTCAAGTGCTCACACCCATCACTAGAATTCGACTCCTGTAAGACCTCTGTGGCTTAAGTCGAATTACGCTAAAACTTTTCCGAATTCGAGTCCAGGGACTCGGGTTCGAGTAGATTGTGTTGTTTTGCCCTAAGGCAGTTAACTGATACCGATATATCGGTTAAATCAGGCATGCATATCAACAATCCCTATGACATGAACTGAATAGTCGAAAAAATACTCAATCATGCACTCGAATGTCTTCATAAAGTCCCCAGTCGAATCTATGACTCCACTGGACACTCGGGGGCTATTGACATGGGTATACCCTACAGGTACTCGAGTTTGGTATATACAGCCTGAACACTGCGGAAGCCCACGGTGTTTCCAAGGCCCAAATGGAGAACTCGAGTGGCCCGCGGACTCTCGGTTGCTTGCGGGACAAGAAAAAGCCAAAGATAGAAAGTTTAAGGGGAAAACCCTAACCTGTAACCGACTCAACCTGCTACCTGAGACCTAGGTTATCTATATAAAGGCTAGGAGGGGGCGGTGAGGAGAACACACACAACCCTAGTTTCCACAACTCTTGCCAGAGTGCATCTGCGTGCTCCCATAATCTTTGATTCCTTCGTTAATTCCAAGAGCAGACAAGCAGGAGTAGGGACCTCTACGAGGCCTGAACCTGGGTAAACCTTGCGTCCCTGTGTGCTTGTTTTCTAGCCGACTGATGCCTCCAGTGCTCCCTCCTTCTCCAAAACCCAAGTCCATAACAATGGGCATTGATGACTTAAACCCTCGTCGACAAAGGTGACGTTGCCTATGTTGGGGACGTTGCCTATGTCGGGTGACACCGCACCACAGAGGGGCTCAGAGAGGCTCACGCCATGAGGCCGGAGCAGCTTACGAAGGAGAAAAGAGGAGCACCACTTTGCTATTTTGGGAGAGGCATATTGGGAGAATATGCCTTCCACGTATGCCCTAGCTTGTAACTTGGGATCCCCTATATAAGGAGCACCAGGACCTCCATAGAGAGGGTGGGACATTTTTACTAAGGGAAAACCCTAGAGAGATAGGTGGGGTAGTACAGAAGTTCATCCTCTTCCTCCCCATGAACAGCTCAAGGAGCACTTGTAATCCACCATTGACAAGAGAGAATACATGCATCTGTGTGTGGAATCACCACACCATCCCTCCCTGGATACCTCAGCGCACTTTGGCCCCATCTTTAGCCTATACATGGCATCTACTGTGCCACCACAATGACAGTTGGCGCCTACCGTGGGGCCAGCAGCAACACTAGCTGGAGTGAAGATCCGGACAGGAAACATCGTCGCCACCGATGAACTCATCGTCTCCAGGCTCGTTTAGCACTTTGGAGCGCTGGACTACATCAACGACAACGCTGGCAGCTTCGCTAACCGCCCTCCTCTATGCAATAGCCTCTTCATCAGCCTCAGCGCTCACAAGGTCTACGTGGGAATGGATGAGTCCTGTGCTCACCCATTGCACGTCGTTGAGGGAGGCAAACCACCTCTCAGCGCGTCTCGCGGCTCGCGTATCACCCACCCCGCTAGCTGCATTGAGGTCATGATGACAACGCCAGATGCAGGAACAGGCAAGGACCCGGCGGAGAACCCGAAGACAACCCCCAAGTTACCTAGGATAAGAGGACCTCCACTAGAGAGGCCAGAGAACATGTTGCAGCAGGAAATAGATAGCATAGCTACTCCCATAGCACCTGTAGTAGATCCGGCTCAGGCACATGCTGAGTTCGAGGAGACCCGACTGGAAATGTTAGCAGGGCAAAGAAAGTAGCTGAGTTGCAGTAGTCATTGAACATCACTCTGCATGAATACGCAAAAGAGAACAGGATTAGCCCTACTCGTTTGGATGGAGTAAAAATTAGGGGTAGAAAATGGATCACTGAGATAGACAAGGAGTACGTGCCTAAGCCAGGGCATTCAGCTACCCTTGTGACAGCTGGGTTGACAAGGTATAGTACCCTGACGAAGAACCTTAGGGCTGTAGAGGCAGCACCGTTCGAGTTAGAAGGTCTGACCGAAGAAGCCCGGGAGAGGCAGCAGGAAAGAGTAAACCACTTAGTGCGGGTAGCAAACAGGCAAAATGAGGAAATAATCAAGGCAAACCCGGCAGTAGCAGGAATCTCTCATGTAGTTCATTCGACAGGGGGTAACTCGGCGAAATCCATTAGGGCAGAATCATCACCTCATGATGTCCCAAGAAGAGAGGAGGTGGTAACCTCGGGGAGAAAGAACAAACAGATGGTACCATATGACCCGGCAAGGGTAGGAAAAGGAAAGGTAGTACAAGTTGATGAGGATCGCCATAGTGCCAGCCGAGGAGAAGCTGGCCGAGGTAACCACAACCAAGGCAATGCCGGTCAAGGAAACGCTGGGAACGGCAATGCCGGATAGTGTAACTCGGCGGGAGCAAGGCAAAACCCACCTCGGCAATAGCAGCAGCAGTACATACCTCAGCAGGAGCGAAGTGCTGGCTCGGCAATGCAACAACAATATGCTCGTTCGGGTCAAGATAGGTACAATGATGGTTATTCAGCAATGGTGGATGTCGGGTTTTCCTAGGCCAGAGCACCATGTGATAGGATCAAGATTCGGAAACAGGAACTTGTAGCCAGATGATGTGAGATTGAAGCTTGAACGAATTTATAGGTCCAAGATGATCGAGGGACAAGCTCCTCTAGGTCCGGCATGCTCCGGACCTTGAATTATGAGAGAACCACTTGTGCCGAACTTTTAGTTGCCCAGAGAAACAAAGACGTATGACAACAACACTAAGCCGAAGTATTGGCTCATTGATTATGCAACTGCTATGAACATTGCCACAGGAAATTTGAGATGGGCTGTGAGATATGTACCACAGATGTTGGAAGGGCCAACAAGGGTCTGGCTGAAAAAATTGCCGCCAGGAAGTATTAACTGTTGGATGGACTTTGAGGAGTTGTTCATCAGCAACTTTGCAAGCACTTATAAGAAGGCTGAATAGGCCACAAACTCTGGCGATGTGCAAGCAAAGGCCAAATGAGACTGGCGAGAGTTCTTAACTCGCTGGTGCAATGTGCGTAACTCCCGTGAAATGGTAATTGAGTCACATGCCATTGCTTGGTTTGCACAAGGATGTAGGTATGCGAGTATGTTGTGGCAGAGGCTGCAAAGGGATATGCCAACTATGTTGGCTGAAACAATTTGGATTGCTGACTCATATGCGTTGGGTGATCCAACTCAACCTCGGCTAATGCCGAATGAGTCAAATGAAGAGTACTACAACCGAGATGGAACTGGGTCATCCCACCGGAATTACTTCCGAGGTAAAAGGAGAGATCAACAGCCGGAGTAGAGATATAGTTCACAGCAAGTTGCGGCAGTAGATCAGGATCATCCAAATGCCGGTGCGAGCCAGTGTTAGAAAACTGGAGGGCAACAGTGGACTCTGAGAAATGATGGCAAGAAAACTTGGACGCCAGAGCAGAAGAAACAGTGGCAAGAAAAGAAAGATAGGCCGAGGTATACATATGAATCTATGTTGGATCAGCCATGCAAGTTTCACATACCAAATCCAAGTAACCCGGCGAATCATACGACTCGGCAATGTGAGTGGATGAGGAAAATAGAGAAAAGTGGCTCAGGGAATGCTCAGACACCTCGGCACGATGCACCTCAGCATGATTCACCCCGGTAGCAGCAGCTCACTAGGGAAAATGGGCAGCAACTGATGTTACCACCACCTCCTCTGAGGTATGAGAACCATGCGAGAAGGGATGCAAATTCCATGTCCAAAAGATATGTGGGTACTTTGAGGGATGCGAATTCCATCATGTACCTCGGGCGAAAATGAAGAAGCCGACATACTATCTAAGCTGGGCTCATCTCTATAGGCCATCCCACTAGGAGTTGCCTTGGATCATTTGAGAAAACCATCTATTTCCCCTTCACCAGAATCTGAATCAATATATGTCCCGGCAAACCCTAGATTAGAAGCTACCCCAATGGACATTCACTGGGGGAACACCTCAGCAAACCCGGGGACTACCTTGGCAAACCTAGGGACTACCTCGCAGAACCCGAAAACTGTTCAACTTGATCCGGCAACAGTTATGTCGGTTGACGCTATGGAGGTGGACGAAGTACTTTTCCTAGTTCGTGCTATACCAACATGGGCAAAGCCAATATTTGAGTTCTTGAAGGATGGAACTTTTCCAAGTGATCAGATACTTTCAAGACAAGTTCAGAGGAGAGCAAAGGCATACACCATAAATAATGCAGAATTATACAAGAGAAGTGTCACAAGTGTTCTACAGCGATATGTTGACCCAAAAGAAGGGCTAGACATCCTCCGAGATATACATCAGGGGGAATGTGGGCATCACACCTCGTCCAGGGCCTTAGTGGAAAAAGCTTTTTGGCATGGATTTTACTGGCCAAGTGCCTTGGAGCAAGCTGAGGAACTAGTAAGGAAATGTAATGGCTGTCAGAGGTATGCCACCAAGACACACATGCCAATGTCGGAACTAAAAACTATACCTATCACTTGGCCATTTGTTGTGTTGTGCTTAGATATGGTTGGACCATTTAAGCCGGCCAAAGGAAATATGACCATATTTTGGTCATGGTGGACAAATTTACAAAGTGAATTGAAGTGAAGCCAATCAGAAAATGTGATGGAGCTACGGTTGTGATGTTCCTCAAAGATATTATTCTGAGATACGGCTATCCTCACAGTATCATAAGAGACAATCTCACCAATTTCATCGAAGGAGCATTTTCGAGGTTCTGCCGAGATAAGAAGATCAGGCTAGATGTTGCATTAGTGGCCCACCCCCGCATCGAACAGACAAGTGGAAAGATCCAACGAACTAGTACTGTCCGAGATAAAACCCTGGATCATTGAGCTGCTGCAAAGATCAGCGAGGTGCTAGATAGAAGAACTACCAGAAGTACTGTGGAGTTTAAGAACAACTACGAATCGATCAACAGGATATACACCATTCTTTATGGTATATGGGGCAGAAGTTGTATTACCAGCCGACATAGAGCATGATTCGCCTAGAGTCACCCAATACACAGAAGCCGAAGTGCAAGAAGCCTGACAAAATGATGTTGATCTGCTGGAAGAAGCGAGAGAACTGGCCTTGTCTAGATCTGCCATTTATCAGCAAAATTTCCGATGCTACCATAGTCAAAAAGTGAGCCCCCAAGTCTTCCGGGAAAGAGATCTGGTACATTGGCTAGTGCAGTGCACTGTCGACATGCATAAGCTATCCCCTCCATGGGAAGGGCCATTCATTGTAAGCAAAGCACTGCACAATGATGCCTATTACCTCACTGATGCACAACCACAGGAGAAGAACAAGGCGGACATGTCCGGCCAGGAATCCAAACGACCATGTAATGTAGCTCTACTTCGCCCGTTTTACACTTAGAGAAAAGTGTATGTATCTCGAACTCTCATATGTCGGTCTGTATGTCGGCAATGAGCTTATCAATGAAACCTCGGCACCCCGAGCAGAAACTCGGGGATTGCCTTAATAATTGTCATTTTTCTATACTTACTTTTTTATATGTCGGCTAACTTAAATTACTTACACCTTAGTCGGATTAGTAATGTGTCGGCACCAAAAGATAACTCTTCGACTTGCTGCTGTCCAACAAGAATTGGCTTCATGGCAAGCAAGAGAACATGTTTGGAATTGCTAAGAACATGAAGAACGACTAAGAAAAAGAACGTAATCGAGCTGATGTTTGTTATTCGGACTAACCCCTGTATTTACTGTATTTCTATTATGTTGAATTATTTTGAGCTAATCCTAAAGTTTCAAGTATTGTTAAGTCAATTTTGTGAACCTCGGACTTGTAAATCAAACGCCAAATCAAGGTAGACGCGAGCCGAGTCATTGAATTGGGGGAACAAGAAAATGAAACTCGGAGACTTCACCCAAGTTAATCCAGCATAGAACTTAAGTTGTAGCAAAATAACCCATTGTGCATAATACATCTACGCCCGACATACCGAGGATTTAACAAATTTGAAAGTATTTTTCGATCAAGGAGTAGCAACATCCAAAGTATCTGCAGCAGGAGGAGGCAAGTTGGCTTTACGGTGGGGAACTTTGGTTTCAGCCTCATCGTCCGGGTTAGCTTCAGCTTCTTCAGCGTCTTCGGTTTCATCGGCATAGTCTGAAACTTCCTGCTCTTCGCCATCCAAGCCATCTTCGACATACACATCATCGAGAACTTCAAGGAAACTCAGCACCTCATTCCATTGATGGCAATAGGCATATTGGATAAGGTCATAAGCGCGAGCTTTGCGTTGGGCGATACAGGCCAAGTCAGTGGTCCATTTAGATCCAGTATGCATGCGGCTGAGAACCTCTAGGTCAAGACCTTCATAATAGGATAACACAAAGCTTAAAGATATGTCAGCACTAGCACGCGCAACGGATTCCCTCCACAGATCAAGTTGAGTCTCGAACTCCATCAATTTTGCAATCAATGGGGCATGTCCTTTAGGAGTGGGCTCTGTGGGCCAAAGGGCACTAAATACCCGGACAACATCATCCATGATGTCCGAACCAAAGCTCTTCATGGGTTCCACCCGAGCTACGAGGCTCACCAATGTATCCTCCAAATTGTAAGGAATTGGCTCTGTAGAAGGACCTACCAGAGTACCTCTCTTCAACCGAAACTTGTCAACAACAGTGGCAGCAAGGGAGTTGGTCTCTGGAAAGTTGCCTAAAAATGAGACAAATAACATAAGTCACTAAGAGCAAACGATCTAGAAAAATAAATGCCGGCACAAGAGGAAAAACTGACGAGAGATATAACTGTTGATCTGAGTCAGCTCCATGAGCCACACATCGTTCCTCTTCTTGAGTTTTTCATACTCGGTGTTCACCGACTCAAACTTGAGGTCGCTGTCCTTCAGCATATCTTAGCTTTTCTCAAGAGCAGTTTTCAGCCGATCCTTTTCTTTAGTGAAGGCTTGGTCAACTTTGTCCAGCTCAGCTTTCTGGAGGCTCTTCAGTTTTTCAATCTCAGCATTAAGCCGAATAATCTCATCATCCTTGAGCTGAAGTCAGGAAATTTCATCATATTTCTTCTTTAATTCGGGCTGATGTTGCCCTGCTTGTTCGAGAAAGTGGAGCATCATGTTAGGCAAAGGCATGCTATCTTGAAGAGACACTGCAATATTTTTTGACCCGGCAGAGCCGAGGTAAAATTATCTACCGAGTCAGAGGAAAAAAGGTCAAGGATGAACAACCAAGGAGAATTACCTTTTATCTCGGCCAATTTCTTCCTCATGAGGATATTTTCAGCCTCCACTTTGGATCTGCAATCTGAATTGCGAGTTAGTTTAGAAAACCAACGATGAAGAGAAGTAAAAGGGAAAGTTTAAGCGAGAGAACTTTACCTTTCCTCTTTGCCTCAGGTAGAGCGGTGATGACCCACAAGTATAGGGGGTGTATCGCAGTATTTTCGATAAGTAAGAGTGTCGAACCAAATGAGGAGCAGAAGGTGTTGACAAGTGGCTTGGATCAAGAATTCTATGTAAATACTTAGCAAATGGATTTTAGGGGTTTTTGATAATGCAAATAAATAGAGTACGAGTAAATAAAAGACAGTAATAATAATTGCAGCAAGTTGCCCAATCCTTTCTTTAGCAAAGGACAAGCCGGTTGTATTACTTAAGATGACCAAACATTCTCAAGGACACATGGGAATATCGTCAAGTGCTTTCGCTTCATATAGTTGATTAATCTTCTTTGGTTGGATAAGTGTTGTGTGGGTGAACCTATGCTAATGTACTGACGTTCCTAGGACTAATACATACTTGTGATTATACCCCTTGCAAGCATCCACAACTACAAGAAAGTAATTAAGATAAAAACCTAACCACAACCTTAAACTTTAAGATCCTAGACTCCCTTGCGCAAAGGTTTCCTAACGGGGGTTCAGGTTTCTGTCACTCCGGCAACCCCGCGATTAGTAGCCAAATACACAATGCATCCCCCTAGGCCCATAAAGGTGAAGTATCATGTAGTCGACATTCACATGACACCACTAGAAGAATAACACCACAACTTAAATATCAAAGTATTAAATCTTTCTCAACACAATTCCACTACTAACAACATGACTTCTCCCATGTCCTCAAGAACTAAACGAACTACTCACGAGACATCATATGGATCAAGATCAGAGATGAAATAATGATAAGTAACAATCTGAACATAAACAATAATTCAATGGTTCCACTCAATAACATCAACTACAACAAATAATCAACACCGGGAAAGTTTCCCCTAAGAACTATGCAAGATTCAACCCAATTGTTACAGCGGTACGGAGTGGTGATGATGGTGCTGGTGATGATGATGGTGGAGATGATGATGATGATCCCGATGAAGTCTAACTTGATGACGGTGTTGATGGCGACGATCTCCCCTCTCCGGGAAGGAATTTCCCCAGCAGATTTCTTCCTGTCGGAGAGCTCTTTCTCTCTCTATAGTTTCCGCCCCGCAGAGGCGGCGGAACCTTTCTGTGGTTGCTCCACGAGTCTTAGGGTTTCAAGGGGATTATATACGCCAAAGGGCGATGCAGAGGTGGGCCAAGGTGGCCACACCACCTGGTGGCGCGGTCAGGGGTGGCCCGCGCCAGGGGGTGGTGTGGGCCCCCTATGGCCCATCTCCACTTCCCCTCTGGCCTCCTTCGTCTTCTGAAAAATAGGAATTTCCATATTTTTTCTGGGATTTTCTGATCTTCGCCAATTTTGCACCTGGGCAGTGCCTTTTCCATCAGAATCCTGACTTCAGTGATTCATCCTCCAAAAGTCATTAACCATGCAAAAATAGATGAAATAACATAAGTATCATCTCTTAATATGAAATATATCAGTGAATAATAGTAGATTATGATATAGAATATTGATGCAAAATGGACTTATCAACTTCCCCCAAGCTTACAACTCGCTTGTCCCCAAGCGAAAACTGACCACAGGTTTATGGGGTGAAGTATCGATAAAGAGGATACGGACAAGAAGCATCACATTCATCAATACACAAATCATAATAGAAAACAACTCACTATTATATAACTTAACTTGCAGTAAGTAAAGGAAACACAATAAAGATACACAAAGTAAATCATAATTGGTAATGGCAAACTTTGTTCTTAGTAAGAAAATGATTAACAAATTGCAGGAGTCAAACATAATGGGGTTTTCAATGATAGCTTTCAAAGTAATATTCACTAAGATAAGAGCAGTGTGCAAAATAAGGAGCATAAGAAACATGATTGAATAAATCATCATATGGATGATTGAATCACAACAACTCAAATACTTGCTCGAGATAGAAAGGAATAGGTTTACTAACTCAATTGGAAAGTAAAAGATAGGCCATTCATAGAGGGAAGCAGGGATTTCAAGTTTCACAAAGAGCTTCCAAAAATTATGGTACTTACTAGCTTTCAGCTCTCATTGCCCATATCATAAGCATCTTGAGGTGATTAAGGTTAAAGTGACACAAATATGAGGATATCCTTGACAAGTTATAAGTTGAAAATCTCATGCCCCTTGCTTACGAGTACCGAACCTCATGCTACTCAACTTTAGTCACAAGTAAGTTCTTGTCATTGTAAATACATGTGTATCATAGAGAACCGCCAACGGGCTACCCCTTGCCCCATGATACAGGAGCTATCCCATATCAAAATCACAAGGCAACAGACAATGAGCATCTCATCGATATTTTTATTTGCTATTTTCATAGGTTTTTATTGAGGATGCTTCACAGAATGCTCACTATGGTTATGCTGCAAGTTTACACCATGATTAGGCATGGCTTAGGCTAGCCGCCCATGCATTTATCTAACACATATACAAACTCCATGAGCTTACAAGCTCCCCTTTTATTTCACACTGCCGGGATCCATAGACAAAAGAACATGATATCAACTAAATAATAAGTGCAATGTTGAAAGCGTTCCCCATGGTAACATGGTTCTGCTAATTCACAACTTATAAAGCACAAGCATATACGCAACATAGATGGACACAATGGTTCAAGTTTATTAAGTGCAAGAAAATAAAGTGTGCCATCAAGTTTGTGAGAGCTTTAATCACTAGTTTTCACATAACAAGTTTAATTCGGAATATAGATGAAAACATGAATATACTTGGAATAGCAATAATGCTAATAGGTAGGTATGGTGGACACAAATGGCATAGGTTTTGGTTTAAGGATTGGATGCACGACAACCATTCCCTCTCAGTACAGGTTTTTGGCTAGCAAGGCTGGGTAGCAAGCATAAGAGTTGAAGGAAACAAACAAACATACAAGTGATAGAAACAATCATGCAATCTTCCTTGTAAACACAAAGGATCTTAACAAGAGAATACTAAGCTTATGAGCCAAACAAGAAAGAAAGATGATGAAATTATATTTCTAAAAGTACTTTTCTCTTTTCCATTCAATTCACAAATAGTGTTGCTACTGACCAGAGCTCGGTTTGCCAAAACTAATTAAATTTACTTAATGATCCCAAAGTGATACCAATACTAACAACAAGATCAATCATATAACAGAAATTGCAAACTAAAATAAGATGTGCAAAAAGTAAATGATAGAACTTCTCATTACTATCCATAACAGCAACTCATACCAAAGGATACATAAATAACTAGCTACAGGGGAGATACTTCCACAATGCAAACCATCCTATATGATAACTTCTATATTCATGATATGACTCTACTAAAAAGGTAAAAATATAAAATATAATGATGTGATACCGCGGTACTCCCCCAAGCTTGGAACAAACCAAGGGGATACCAAAACCTGATGACGAATTACTCCTTCGGTGGTGGTGGTGTCCTCTTGATAAGCTTTTCAATCAAATCCTTCAAGTACTCAATCTCAAAGGTTCATGATCATGTTGGGCTGTGAATCCTAGCCCTTGTGATTCTTTCCCCACTCTTCCTCCTTGAAGTATTCTTTTCCTGCATGGTTAGTACGAGGCATATCCCAATTGAAAGGTAATTTTTCCTTGGGCATCTTTTGGAACTGCTGCTCATGTATGAGGGTATGGAAGGGATTCTTGTCGTGTGGAGGAAACGACCATGGAACCAAGCAAAGGTGCGGAACCATCCCTCAAGTGGACATCTGTGCAGTCCTTTTGAGCTTAACTGGACGTGTTCTCACTCTAATGCTTGCAATGGTGGTGCTGGTGCGCGGATGCTGGTCTTCCTTCACTTCCTCTTCAACTTCACCCTTGATCTCCTCCTCCTGCTTGGGGTCTTCGAGATCATCTTCCATAGGCCCTTATCGTTGTTGGAGACCATCATGCTTCTAAACTTGAGATTAGCTCCTGACAGAAACAGATCGAAACAAAAACAAGGTGAGAAGACGATATACAGACCTCGAGGGATCCAGGGGATTATATATTACAAAGTTTAACAACAAAAGGAAGGTACTGGGAGAAAACGGGTCGGAGAAGGGCTTCGGGGTGGCCACACCCCTGGTGGCGCGGCTAGGTGGGCCCGCACCACGGGGTGGTGTGAGCCACCCGGTCTCCGTTTCCGTCCCTTTTTTGACTCATAATCTTCCATGTTAGATAAAAACTGCAAAAATATAAATTGAAAGGTTTTTTCACGAATCATTTCTTACCATAACTGTTACCTATTCAAAAATGGACTCTGCGGGTTTCTGAATTTGGTCTTTAATAAATTTTTCCGGAGTCACCACTTGAATAACATTAATATCTTCATTGTAAGAATCTCCAGAAATATAGTGCTTGAATCTTTGACCATTCACCACTTGTGTAGTGTTGTCTTTTAAGGAAGAAATTTTTATTGCACCTGAATGATACACCTCTTCAATAACAAAAGGTCCTTCCCATTTTGAAAGTAGTTTTCCTGCAAAAAATCTGAGACGAGACCTATAAAATAGAACCTTCTCACCAACATGGACCTCTCTCTTAAGAATTCTCCTGTCATGCCATCTTTTAATTTTTTCTTTAAAGAGTCTAGTATTTTCATATGCTTCACCTCTCCAGTCATCTAAAGAACTCAAGTCAAACAATATTTTCTTACCAGCAAGTTTGAAATCTCTATTAAGTTCTTTCACTGCGTAATAAGATTTGTGTTCTATATCTAAAGGCAGGTGACAAGCTTTTCCATAAACCATTTTGTAAGGGGACATTCCCGTAGGATTTTTATAAGTAGTTCTATAAGCCCATAAAGCATCATTCAACTTTTTAGCCCAATTTTTTCTAGATCTATTAACAGTCTTTTGCAAGATGGATTTAATTACTCTATTTGATAGTTCTACTTGCCCACTGGTTTGGGGATGATAAGCTGAAGAAATTCTATGATTAACGTCATATTTAGCAAGGGTCTTCCTAAAGCCACCATGAATGAAATGTGAACCTCCATCAATCATAAGATACCTAGGCACTCCAAACCTAGGAAAGGTAACATCCTTAAGCATTTTTAAAGAGGTCTCACCATCAGCACTTTTGGTAGGCATGGCTTCTACCCACTTAGTAACATAGTCAACGGCAACAATAATATGAGTATAACCTTTTGAAGGAGGAAAAGGACCCATAAAGTCAAATCCCCAACAGTCAAATGGTTCAATAACAAGAGAGTAATTCATAGGAATTTCATTGCGTCTAGAAATATTACCAACTCATTGACATTCATTACATGATAAGATAAACTTTCTTGCATCTTTAAAAAGGGTAGGTGATACGTTGCAAACATATCTATAATTTTTGATGTTCCATGCTTGTTTTATATCTACTTTCTTATGTTTTGTCCACACTTTGGAGTATTTTTATACACTTTCTTGGACTAACCTATTAACAAGATGCCACAGTGCTAGTTGTCTATTTTCTGCTATTTTTGGTTCTAGGAAAGTCAGAAAATGAATGTTCTCGGAATTGGACCGGACAAAAGCCAAAGTCGATATTTTACAAGAAGACTCATGGAGCCAGAAGACGAGACGGAGTGGGGCCACAGGGCGGCCACACCCTTCTTGGCACGGTCATCCCAAGGCCGCGCCAGGGCATGGTGTGGGCCCCCTGGCCGCCCACCGACCTTACCTCTTCATCTATAAGAAGCCTCCCGATGCATAAACACTAAATGCACAAGCCTCCAGCCATGAAAAGTTCCGCAACACCGCCGCCACCGAAGGGGAGATTCGGGGGACAGAAAGTCTCTGTTCCGGCTCCCTACCGGGACGGGGAATTGTCCCCGGAGCCATCTCCATCGATCTCCACCACCATCTCCATCACCGTTGCTGATTCCCATGATGATGAGGGAGTAGTTCTTCCTCGAGGCTAAGGGTTCTATCGCTAGCTATGTGTTCATCTCTCTCTCTATGCATGATGATATTGTGATCATGAGCTTTGTAATCAGGTAGATCTACCTTTCTACTCAAGTGCTTTAATAGATCTCTGCTCTCCCCACATGTGTGAAGTTGATAGTGTGCACACCGTGTGGCACTTAGGCTAGAGATTACAAATACTTGTTATGAGTTATATTTGGAGTTGGATGTCTCTATGAAATTGTGGTGTTTGTTGGAACCATCTAGAGCTCAAGGTGACAGTGTGGGGTTATCTAGATGGGGAAAACAAACTTTGAGGAGTGTTGTTATAGCCCTACCATGGATTAGAGTGTCCAACTAGAGAGTAGTTCATAGTAGTATCACAAAGAGAAGATATTTATATGAGAGTGTTCACTAGCGAAAGTATGATCCCTAGGCCTTGTTTTCTAAACATTGAAACACCGTTTGCAACTAGATCTGTTACCGGTTTTCTTGCTTCCATCTTTTTGCCTTTAGTATTTTGCTCCCGTCAAGCTATTTTCTGGCACCGTTGTCCTATATCCTTACCACTTGTATTTCACTATCTCTTCGCCGAACTAGTGCACCTATACACTTGACAGGTGTATTGGGTGTGTTGGGGACACAAGAGGCTTCTTGTATCTTGATTGCAGGGTTGCTTGAGAGGGATACCTTTGACCACTTCCTCCCCGAGTTCGATAAACCTTGGGTGATCCACTTAAGGGAAAACTTGCTTCTGTTCTACAAACCTCTATACTTGGAGGCTCAACAACTGTCTACAAGAATAGAAGTGCGTAGACATCATGCTATTTTTTGGCGCCGTTGCCGGGGAGGTAAGGTAAAAGGTACTCACATCCTCCGGTGTGAGTGCTCAAAGTTATTTCCTTTAGATTCTGCAATTTTATCTTTTCGTTTCTTGTTTTAATTTCACTAGTTAGGCTTAATGGAAAACAACAACAAAATTAGAGAGCTTTATAGTATTTATCTTGAGTTAGGACATGAAGTGTTTGAAGAGAAAATTAAAAAACCTATGGAACTTTATTTGCATGCTAATAGCAATGTTATTAGTATGCATTTTTTGAACACCATTATTGCTAATGCTATGGAAAAGTCTAAGCTTGGGAAAGCTAGTTTTGATGAGCATGATATTTTTAGTCCCCCAAGCACGGAGGAGAAAATTTACTTTGATGATACTATGCCTCCAATATATGATGATTACAATGATGAATATGATATTTTAAGTCCACCTACTATTGAGGAGAAAATTAATTATGATTACAATATGCCTCCTATATTTGATGATTATGGTGATGAGAATAATAATGATAGCTATTTTGTTGAATTTGCTCCCACCACGATTAATAAGAATGACTATGTTTATGTGGAGAGTATTAATTCTTTTATGCATGTGGCTCATGATAAGAATGTTTTATATGATAGTTATATTGTTGATTTTATTCATGATGCTACTGAAAGTCATTATGAGAGAGGGAAACATGGTTTTATGTGTCTCAATAATATTAGGTTTCCCCTCTTTATGTTGAAAATCTTGAAATTGCACTTGTTTTGCTTTACTATGCTTATTGATTTGTGCTTTCATGACTTGTTTCTTTAAGAGATTCCTATCCATAGGAAGTGGGTTAGACTTAAATGTGCTTTGAATTTGCCTCTTGATGCTCTCTTTTACTTCAGTTCATATTTCTACGTGAGCATCTTCTCAAAATATCAAGCCTAACTTAAAGGCGTTAAAGAAAAGTACTTATTGGGAGATAACCCAAAAGTTTTAGATGAGTATTGGAAGTTATTGATTTAGTAATAACCTCTCCTTATCCTTTTTATTTGCTTTTTATGCCAAGAGTAACCTCTAATGAGAGAGAAGTAATGCTTGTGAAAGTTGCTGTCCCAAAACAGATTTTTGTGCTTCGCTGTAAAAATTCGTGTAAAATCTCTGTACGTTCGTGTGAGCTGTAATTTTTTGTGCTTCTGACCTAGGTTGTTATCCAACTTTCGTTAGTTCAACACTTTTAGATTTGAGCAACAGAAGGTATTCGAAAAAATTGGTTTTTACCTGCTGGTCTGTTTTGACAGATATCTGCCATTATTTGCGTTTGCTTCTTGTTGATTCCTTTTTGGGTTCTTTTTGGGGAATTGAGATCTTTAAGGGAAGTGCTACAGTAGCTTGTGTCTTAATGGAAGTTTTATTGGTTCTGAGACTGAACCCAAAGACTTATTATCTTGAGTATACTAATGTTGCTAATAAAGATTGTGTGAAGTTTTGTATGAAGGAAAAATTTCAGGTGTAGGGAAAGAATGATGTAGTGAGATGAAGAATGGACAAAAGCTCAAGCTTGGGGATGCCACCCTGTGTCACCCCAAGAAATATTCAAGAGGTACAAGCGTCAAAGCTTGGGGATGCCCAAGACATCCCCTTCTTCAACAATAAAAATCTCAGGTCTTTCTAGACACTTCATTTTTATTGTTTCATGCACTGGTGTGTTGTTCTTGGAGCTTCTTTGTTTTAGTTTTTAGTTTTTTTGCTTAGTTTGCTTGAATAAATTGGTTGGACCCCCTCATTCATGCATTAGTTTTCAAATAAGTTGGTTTGGATTGGAAAAGAGTAGAAAAGTTCATGCTTAAGTGGTAAAAAGGAGCTTGTTTTTGACTGTGGCCTATGCTTTGTCATGTCATGCTTGGTATTGTTTTGGATTTATGCTTAGTGATTTTTGCTGTAGCATGACATGGTATAAACAATTGATATTTCTTAATGTGCCTTGAAAGAATCATGCGTTGTTTTAGCATACAAAAGCATAATATTGTGGTATTCTCCTTTAATGCTTTATTTGGGTTGACTTGGCGCATGTTCACACCATGTTAAGACTATACCAAGTCACCATAGCCTCTGATCATTTAGTTTTCGACTTGTAATATCACTTTATGCTTTAATTAATAATGTTTTGTCGCTTTGCATGATTATGGCCATTATTGCTCTCTTAGTTGGTCGCTCCCAGTCTTTTGCTAGCCTCCATACCAAGTATGAGTTTCACTCATGCATCCAACTCCAAATAAAAACCAAGTTATTCCAAAGAGTCCACCATACCTACCTATTAGCATTTGCTATTCCAAGTATATTCATGTTTTTATCTACCTTCCGAATTAAACTTGTTATGTGAAAACTAGTGATTAAAGCTCTCACGAACTTGATGGCACACTTTACTTTTCTTGCCCCTAATAAACTTGAACCATTGTGTCGTCTATGTTGTATATGCTTGCACTTATATGTTGGGGATTAACAGAACCATGCTGTCATGGGGAACGCTTTCAACATTGCACTTGTACATTGTACCTAGTTGATATCATGCTCTTTTGTCTATGGATGTCGTCGGTGTGAAATGAAAGGGGAGCTAATAAGTCCATGGAGTTATGTATGTGTGTTAGAAAAACGCCTGGGCCGCTGGTCTAATCCATTCCTAATCATGATGGAAACCTGCAGCGTAACCATAATGAGCAATCTGTGAAGCATTATTCTTATAAAAAAAGAGATAGATATTGAGAAAAAGAGAAAAAAATAGATGAGAAAAGAGGAAATAGAGAAAAAGGCACCATTTTCCCATGGTAAATAAGAAGATTGCTGAGATGCTCGTTGTCTGCTTGCCTTGTCATTTTGATATGGGGATTCTTCCATATCATCAGGCAAGGGGTACCCCGTTGGTGGTTCTCTATGATACACATGTACTTACAATGACAAGAACTTACCGATAACTAAACTTGAGTAGCATGAGGAGCGACCCTCGTATTCAAGGGACATGAGATTTCCAACTTATACTTTGTCAAGCATATACTCCATAGTTTGTTCACTTTAACCTTAATCACTTCAAGATGCTTATTATAGGGGCAATGAGAGCTGAAAGCTAATAAGTACCATAATTTTTGGAAGCTCTTTATGACACTTGAATCCCTGCTTCCTTCTATGAAGGCGTTTCTTTTACTTTTATGTTGAGTCTCCATCTTCTATCTTTATGCACCTATTGATAGAGCATAGTGGCCATTCTTAGTTTAATGTGCATTGTCGCAAGACTTGTTGATTGATTCATAACTTTGATATTGCTTGTTCTTAAACTATTTGTATCTAGTCACCCTTATGAACTTTGAAGGTGTCCTATGCATTTATGTTTTGCTACTCCTTGAGGGACAAGCTGAATGCCACTATGCTATGTTTTCTATATGTGAAACAAACAAACTTCTTTCAATGCATTGTTATTCATGATCTTTGTTTGTATCCTTTCATGTTGCATGCATAGTTACTATGTCTTATTGTTAGAACTTCATCTTTCATTCTCATGTTTAGAGTACTTTGATCCCAGCTTTCAATGCATGCAAATGGTTTGATCTTGATTGTGATGGTGCATGTCACCTCAAAAATTATTCTTTCTTTTTATCAGTTACCTACTCGAGGACGAGCAGGAGTTAAGCTTGGGGATGTTGATACGTTGCAAACGTATCTATAATTTTTGATGTTCCATGCTTGTTTTATATCTACTTTCTTATGTTTTGTCCACACTTTGGAGTATTTTTATACACTTTCTTGGACTAACCTATTAACAAGATGCCACAGTGCCAGTTGCCTGTTTTCTACAAATGAATATTGTCGGAATTGGACCTAACAAAAGCCAAAGTCGATATTTTACCGGAAGACTCACGCAGCCAGAAGACGAGACGGAGAGGGGCCACAGGGCGGCCACCCCCCCTTGGCACGGGCAGCCCTAGGCCACGCCAGTTAATGGTGCGGGCCTCCTGGCCGCCCACCGACCTTACCTCTTCGCCTATAAGAAGCCTCCCAATGCATAAACCCTAAATCCGCGAGCCTCTAGCCACGAAAATTTCCACAGCGCTGCCACCACCAAAGGGGAGATTCGGGGGACAGAAAGTCTCTGTTCCGGCACCCTACCGAGACGGGGAATTTCCTCCGGAGCCATATCCATCGATCTCCACCACCATCTCCATTGCCGTTGCCAATTCCCATGATGATGAGGGAGTAGTTCTTCCTCGAGGCTAAGGGTTCTACCGGTAGCTATGTGTTCATCTCTCTCTCTCTATGCATGATCATATTGTGATCATGAGCTTTGTAATCAGGTAGATCTACCTTGCTACTCAAGTGCTTTAATAGATCTCTGCTCTCCCCACATGTGTGAAGTTGACAGTGTGCACACCATGTGGCACTTAGGCTAGAGATTACAAATACTTGTTATGAGTTATATTTGGAATTGGATGTCTCTATGAAATTGTGGTGTTTGTTGGAACCATCTAGAGCTCAAGGTGACAGTGTGGGGTTATCTAGATGGGGAAAGTGAACTTTGAGGAGTGTTGTTATAGCCCTACCATGGATTAGAGTGTCCAACCAAAGAGTAGTTCAGAGTAGTATCATAAAGAGAATAAATTTATATGAGAGTGGTCACTAGCAAAAGTATGATCCCTAGGCCTTGTTTCTAAACATTGAAACACTGTTTGTAACTAGATCTGTTACAAGTTTTCTTGCTTCCATCTTTTTGCCTTTAGTCTTTTCCTCTCGTCAAGCTATTTTCTGGCACCGTTGTCTTATATCCTTACCACTTGTATTTCACCATCTCTTCGCCGAACTAGTGCACCTATACACTTAACAAGTGTATTGGGTGTGTTGTGGACACAAGAGACTTCGTGTATCTTGATTGCAGGGTTGCTTGAGAGGGATACCTTTGACCACTTCCTCCCTGAGTTCGATAAACCTTGGGTGATCCACTTAAGGGAAAACTTGCTGCTATTCTACAAACCTATGCACTTGGAGGCCCAACAACTGTCTACGAGAATAGAAGTGTGTAGACATCAGTAGGACAATAAAAACCTGATTGTAGAACCTTTTGTGTGGTTCTATCTCCAGCATGATGTCCTCCATAGGCACTACCATGACATTTCTGCAATATCTCCTTTTGTTCATATTCTGGAACACATATTCGCATAATACCATCCACTCCCTCTTTATATAAATGTGGGTCATCCCAAAAATAATGCCTCAAATCATAAAAGAATTTCCTTCTTTGCTGGGCTGTAAAAGTTGGAGGAAAATACTTGGAAACAATAAAGTTAGCATAATCAGCATACCAAGGACTCTCTCGCGAGCTTACCCCTATTGCAGCCAACTGTTCATTTGGAAAACTATCATTAACAGGCATAGGATCAAAAGAAATGTTTTCCAATCGAGATAAATTATCAGCAACAGGATTTTCAGCACCTTTCCTATCTTCAATATGTAGATCGAACTCTTGTAAAAGCAATACCCATATAATAAGCCTAGGCTTAGCATCTTTCTTTGTCGTAAGGTACTTAATAGCAGCATGATCAGTATGAATGGTAAGTTTTGAATCAACAATATAAGGTCTAAACTTATCACAAGCAAAGACAACATCTAAGAACTCTTTTTCAGTAGTAGCATAATTCTTTTGAGAAGCATCAAGAGTCTTACTATCATAATGGATAACATTAAACTTTTTATCTATTCGTTGCCCAAGAACAACACCTACAGCAAAACCACTAGCATCGCACATAATTTCAAAGGGTAAATTCCAATCATGTGGTTGGATAATATGAGTAGTAGTTAAAGCTTTCTTTAGAGTTTCAAAAGCTTCCTTACAATCATCATCAAAAACAAAAGGTACATCTTTTTGGAGAAGATTAGTAAGAGGTTTTGATATCTTGGAGAAATCTTTAATAAACCTTCTATAGAAACCAGCATGACCAAGGATACTATGAATACCTTTGACATCCCTAGGACAGGGCATTTTATCAATTGCTTCAACTTTGGCTCTGTCAAGTTCAATGCCTCTTTCGGAAAATTTATGTCCCAGGACAATTCCTTCATTAACCATGAAGTGGCATTTCTCCCAATTAAGAACAAGATTAGTTTCTTCGCATCTCTGCAAAACTTTATTAAAGTTGTGCAGACAATTATCAAAAGAAGTTCCATAGATGGGAAAATTGTACATGAATACTTCCATAATTTCCTCACAAAAACCATGAAAGATAGCAGACATGCATCTTTGAAAAGTAGCAGGAGCATTACACAAACCAAAAGGCATACGCCTATAAGCATAGGTTCCATAAGGACACGTAAAAGTAGTTTTTTTCTTAATCTTGTTGTTTAACAACAATTTGAGAGAACCCAGAGTATCCATCAAGAAAGAAAAAATGAGTCTTTTTAGACAACCTTTCTAACATTTGATCAATAAAATGCAGTGGGTAATGATCTTTCTTAGTAACTTTGTTAACCTTTCTGAAGTCAATGCACATCCTATAACCAACTACTACTCTTTGGGGGATAAGCTCATTATTCTCATTAGGCACAACAATAATTCCTCCTTTCTCAGGGACATAATGAACATGACTAACCCATTGACTATCAGCAATAGGATAAATAATACCAGCATCAAGGAGTTTTAATACCTCATTTCTTACCACTTCCTTCATCTTAGGATTTAAATGACGTTGATGTCCTACCACTGGTTTTGCATCGGGTTCTATATTAATAGCATGCTGACATATAGTAGGAGAAATCCCCTTTAAATCATCAAGGGTATAACCCATAGCTCCTCGGTGTTTCTTCAATACTTCTAATAATATTTCCTCTTCCTTTCCTGAAAGTTTAGAACTAATAATAACAGGATATATTTTTATCATCGATGTAAGCATATTTAAGATCGTCAGGTAAAGGTTTCAGATCGAAAAATGGATCCTTTTTAGGCGGTAATGTGGTACCCAAATCTTCCATAGGTAAGTTATGCTTAAGCATCTTGGGTTGACAACGGAGAATCTCGTCAATCTCATTTCTTTCTTCCATGAAGATCTCACTTTCGTGGTCTTCCATAAATTGCTGCAAAGCATTGTTAGGAGCAAGAGAAATAGAAGCAAGTTGTTCAACTCTAAAATCCTCATCAGTCAATTCATTTTCGTAAGGACCTTTAGCAAATTTTGAAAAATTAAACTCATAAGATTCTCCATCAAATTTAGTTAAAGTTTTCTCCCTCTTACAATCTATAATGGCTCCACAAGTGTTCAAGAAAGGTCTACCAAAAATGATAGGATAGGTTTTACTAGCAGCTGAACCAAGTACTAGAAAATCAGCAGGATATTTAATCTTACCACAAAGAACTTCCACATCTCTTACAATACCAATTGGAGAGATGGTCTCTCTATTGGCAAGGTGAATAACCACATCAATTTCTTCTAGTTCACAGGGACCAATTTCATGCATAATTTCTTTGTAAAGCTCATAAGGAATAACACTTGAACTTGCACCAGTATCACATAAACCATAATAGCAATGATCACCAATTCTAACAGAAAGCACAGGGACACTATATTTCCTAGTTCTACTAGGATGTGAAACAATATTAGAAGCATCCTCACAAAAGATAATGTGTCCATCTTCTACACTTTTAGTGACAAGGTCTTTCACAATTGCTACTGTAGGTTCAATGTTTATTTTTTCATCGGGTTTTACAGCTCTCTTTGTACTTTCGTTAACCACACTAGTTATCATAGAATGCTCCTTTACCTTATCCAGGAAAGGTATTTTCTTGATGTAAGGTTCCGGTAAAATACGATCAATGGTACAAACTCCAGTACTTCTAGTAGGAACACAATCAACAATATCTTTATATGGTGCATGATACTTGTTCCATTCCTTTTTGGGAATTTCAATATAAGAGGCAAAATCCTTAAAACAATTTGCAATAACTTGAGAATCAAGACCATAAGCATTACTAATATTATGAAAGTCATTGATATGTTGCTAACGTATCCATAATTTTTAATGTTCCATGCTTGGTTTTTATCTACTTTCTTATGTTTTGTCCACACTTTGGAGTATTTTTATACACTTTCTGGGACTAACCTATTAACAAGATGCCACAGTGCCAGTTGCATGTTTTCTGCTGTTTTTGGTTCCAGGAAAGTCAGAAAATGAATATTCTCGGAATTGGACGGGACAAAAGCTAATGTCGATATTTTACCGGAAGACTCATGGAGCCAGAAGACGAGACGGAGAGGGGCCACAGGGCAGCCACACCCCCCTTGGCGCGGGCAGCCCTAGGCCGCGCCAGGGCATGGTGTGGGCCCCCTGGCCGCCCACCGACCTTACCACTTTGCCTATAAGATGCCTCCCGATGCAAAAACCCTAAATAGAACAGCCTCCAGCCACGAAAAGTTCCACAGCGCCGCCGCCACCGAAGGGGAGATTCGGGGGACAGAAAGTCTCTATTCCAGCACCCTGTCGGGACGGGGAAGTGCCCTCAGAGCCATCTCCATCGATCTCCACCATCATCTCCATCGCTGTTGCTTATTCCCATGATGAGGAGGGAGTAGTTCTCCCTCGAGGCTAAAGGTTCTACCGGTAGCTATGTGTTCATCTCTCTCTATGCGTGATCTTATGAGATCATGAGCTTTGTAATAAAGTAGATCTACTTTTCTACTCAAGTGCTTTAATAGATCTCTGCTCTCCCCATGTGTGTGAAAGTGGCAGCATGCACACCATGGTGGCACTTAGGCTAGAGATTACAAATACTTGTTATGAGTTATATTTGGAGTTGGATGTCTCTATGAAATTGTGGTGTTTGTTGGAACCATCTAGAGCTCAAGGTGACAGTGTGGGGTTATCTAGATGGGAAAGGCTTACTTTGAGGTGTGCTATTATAGCCCTACCAATGATTAAAGTGTCCAACCGGAGAGTAGTTAAGAGTAGTATCATAAAGAGAAGATATTTATATAAGAGTGTTCACTAGTGAAAGTATGATCCCTAGGCCTTGTTTCTAACCATTGAAACACCATTTGCAATTAGATCTGTTACATGCTTGCTTGCTTCCATCTTTATTTCAGTTTGCCTTTAAATTCTTCCACGCCATCAAGCTATTTTCTGGCACCGTTGTCTTATATCCATATTACTTGTATTTCACTATCTCTTCGTCGAACTAGTGCACCTATACACCTGACAAGTGTATTGGGTGTGTTGGGGACACAAGAGACTTCTTGTATCTTGATTACAGGGTTGCTTGAGAGGGAATACCTTTGACCACTTTCTTCCTGAGTTCGATAAACCTTGGTTAATCCACTTAAGGGAAAACTTGCTACTGTTCTACAAACCTCTGCACTTGGAGGCCCAACAACTGTCTACAAGAATAGAAGTGGGTAGACATCAGTCATCAGTTCCCATAAAAGACTTAATGCATTCATAATCGTAATTTATACCTGACTTCCTTCCTTTATCATTCTCCCATGCTTCAGCATTGTCTTGAATACGGTCTAGAAGATCCCATTTAGCTTCTTCCTCCATACGTGTAAATGATCCAGCACAAGAAGCATCCAATAAATCCTTATCATGAAGAGAAAGCCTTGCATAAAAGTTATTGCTAATAATATTATTAGGGAGCTCATGGATATGACATTTGAGCATTAGTAACTTCAATCTCCCACAAGCTTGGGCGGTACTCTCTCCATCACGAGGCCAAAAGTTATATATTTGATTTCGATCTTTATGAATCTCACTAGGAGGATAGAACTTGGAATAAAAGAGAGGCACAATTTCCTCCCATTCAAGAGATTGGCCATTCTTCAGCAGCTTATACCATTCCTCAGCTCTACCTTTTAATGATAATGAGAATAACTTCTTCTTGACTTGATTTGTTTTAATACCTGCACACTTGAACAATCCGCATAATTCATGTATAAAGATCAAATGATCACCAGGATGGACAGTTCCATCTCCAAAATAGTAGTTATCCATAAAACGATCAACAATTTTTGTAGGTATTTTGAAAGTATCATTTTCAGCAGGTGGTGGTTCATCTACTACCTTAGAAGTGGTAGTAGCATTACAAAATAAGAAACTAAGTGAACTATCCATATTGAAAATAAAGTAACAAACAGAAATAAATGATACTCACAGTAGAAGTTTCCTTTACTAGTTCCACTCTTCAATAGCGCTTTACTCCCCGGCAACGGTGCCAGAAAGTAGTCTTGATGACCCACAAGTATAGGGGGTGTATCGCAGTATTTTCGATAAGTAAGAGTGTCGAACCCAACGAGGAGCAGAAGGTGTTGACAAGTGGCTTGGATCAACTTCTCTATAAATACTTAGCAAACGGGTTTTTAGGGTTTTTTGATAATGCAGATAAATAGAGTACGAGTAAATAAAATATAGTAATAATAATTTCTGCAAGTGGCCCAATCCTTTCATTAGCAAAGGACAAGCCAGTTGTATTACTTAAGATGACCAAACATTCTCAAGGACACATGGGAATATCGTCAAGTGCTTTCGCTTCATATAGTTGATTAATCTTCTTTGGTTGGATAAGTGTTGTGTGGGTGAACCTATGCTAATGTACTGATGTTCCTAGGACCAATACATACTTGTGATTATACCCCTTGCAAGCATCCTCAACTACAAGAAGTAATTAAGATAAAAACCTAACCACAGGCTTAAACTTTGAGATCCTACACTCCCTTATGCAAAGGTTTCCTAATGGGGGTTCAGGTTTCTATCACTCCGGCAACCCCACGATTAGTAGGCAAATACACAATGCATTCCCCTAGGCCCATAAAGGGGAAGTATCATGTAGTTGACATTCACATGACACCACTAGAAGAATAACACCACAACCTAATTATCAAACCATTGATTCTTTCTCAACACAATTCCACTACTAACAACATGACTTCTCAAATGTCCTCAAGAACTAAACGAACTAATCACGAGACATCATATGGATCAAAATCAGAGATGAAATAATGATAATTAACAATCTAAACATAAACAATAAGTCAATGGTTCCACTCAATAGCATCAACTACAACAAATAATCAACACCGGGAAAGTTTCCCCTAAGAACTATGCAAGATTCAACCCAATTGTTACAGCGGTACGGAGTGGTGATGATGGTGCTGGTGATGATGATGGTGGAGATGATGATGATGATCCCGATGAAGTCTAACTTGATGGCGGTGTTGATGGCGACGGTCTCCCCTCTCCGGGAAGGAATTTCCTCGGCAGATTTCTGCCTGCTGGAGAGCTCTTTCTCTCTATGTAGTTTCCACCCTGCAGAGGTGGCAAAACCTTTCTGTGGTCGCTCCACGAGTCTTAGGGTTTCGAGGGGATTATATAAGCCAAAGGGAGATGCCAGAGGTGGGCTAGGGTGGCCACACCACCTAGTGGCGTGGCCAGGGGTGGCCCGCGCCAGGGGTGGTGTGGGCCCCCTGTGGCCCATCTCCACTTCCCCTTCTAGCCTCGTTCGTCTTCTGAAAAAATAGGAATTTCTGTATGTTTTCTGGGATTTTCCGATCTTCGCAAATTTTGCACCTGGGCAGTGCCTTTTCCATCAGAATCCTGACTTTAGTGGTTCATCCTCCAAAAGTCATTAACCATGCAAAAATAGATGAAATAACATAAGTATCATCTATTAATATGAAATATATCAATGAATAATAGTAAATTAGTGATGCAAAATGGACATATCGAGCGGCCTTGTGCTTTGCGCAAAGCTCTTTGTGGGAGTCCAAAAGCCGCTGAAACTCAATGGTCCGACGGTTGGTGGTGATCTAAAAAGGAAAGTGTTAGTTCATGCATCATAAGGAATATTTGAAGTTACTCAAGACCCGGTCTAAGTGGAACTTAACCCGGCTCTAGGTGAGTGAATATTTGAAGTTACTCAAGACCCGGGCCAAGTGGAACTTAACCTGTCTCTAGGTGAGTGAATATTTGAAGATACTCAAGACCCGTGCCAAGTGGAACTTAACCCGGCTCTAGGTGAGTGAATATTTGAAGTTACTCAAGATCTGGGCCAAGTGGAACTTAACCCGGCTCTAGGTGAGTGAATATTTGAAGTTACTCAAGACCCGGGCCAAGTGGAACTTAATCCGACTCTAGGTGAGTGAATATTTGAAGTTAATCAAGACCCAGGCCAAGTGGAACTTAACTCGGCTCTAGGTGAGTGAATATTTGAAGTTACTCAAGACCCGGGCCAAGTGGAACTTAACCCGACTCTAGGTGAGTGGATGTTTGAAGTTACTTAAGACCCCGGGCCAAATGGAACATAACCCGGATCTAGGTGAGTGAATATTTAAAGTTAATCAAGACCCGGGCCAAGTGGAACTTAACCCGGCTCTAGGTGAGTGAATATTTGAAGTTGCTCAAGATCTGAGCCAAGTGGAACTTAACCCAGCTCTAGGTGAGTGCATATTTGAAACTACACAAGATCCAGGCCAAGCGGAACTTAACTCGGCTCTAGGTAAGTGGGTGTTTGAAACTACTAAGAAATTTTGCCCAACTAAAGTACTTTGGATTTGAGCATCTGGCCGAGTAACGTGTTACCCCACCGGAGGCTCGGGGACTGGAGGATATATCTACAACTACTTGCGCATATGCAAGGTCATGGCGGAAAAATTCACCTCAATCATTTTGCTGGCAAGGCCAATAGCTTTGGCGGCTGTGTTCATCTCCACGCCAATCTCGGCAGGACCAAACTTCAACGGATTACCGGAATTGACATTGATATATCTAGCATTGTTCAAGTTATCCGCATACTCGGAGAGTGAGACGTAGCTCTCCCTACCAAGAGTCTGGTCCAAGACCAAACCCCTGGCGTGAGCAGTTTTCCAGGTAGTTTGAGCTGCGGCCGGGATGGTG
Organism: Avena insularis; assembly: GCA_023614405.1. Lineage (NCBI taxonomy): Eukaryota > Viridiplantae > Streptophyta > Magnoliopsida > Poales > Poaceae > Avena > Avena insularis. The sequence goes on along the minus strand of CM042688.1, from coordinate 505,564,674 downwards.
TGCAGAGTAAGCTGTTTTTCAGCGGTAGAGCCAGAGGCAGTGCTCCCCTTTTGCATCATGGACGCAAGGGTATGCTGCCCAGACTCGGTCGCTGTTCCTTTGGGGGGCTTTGTCTGGGCTACCTCGGAAACTTTCTGGCCCTTGGAAGCATCGGCATCTTTCTTGGCCCTTGGTTCTTGCCTTGGTTTGTTGCGGCAAAGATGTGGTTTGGTCTTTAGCTGCCGAAGATGGCACATGAGGCTTGGTCTGAGCTTTCTGCCGGAATATGTCTCCAGCCAAGGTAGCTGGCATGGAAGATTTGGCTTGAGGCTTGGTATTGGTATGGTGTTCTCGCCGAGTCTAGGAGACTCGGACGAGGCAGGAGGAACTTGTGTAGAAGAACTTGAAACTAGAACTATAATTGGTTGAGGCTGAACTTGGGTCGGTGCCAGAGTCACCGGCACCTCGGAAGGAGTTTTCTCGGTGCTGATATTTCTAGCACAATCATCATCTGGTTGCGCTTGAGCAAAAGAGGAGCTGGGCTAATCTGGCATGGCCGCATCCATGTAGGCGCCACCACTCTTCGGGCCGATGTTGCCCTCCTCTTGCCGAGGTGGGTTGAGATTCAGCATGGCTGCGAATCTCTCCTGGATGGGGCTCAGGGGCGAGCTCCATCATGGTGAGGAGAATGTGGATCACCTCGGATAGGAGAGGCAATGCTGGAGCCGCTCTGGCTAATGTCCTGGGGGCCCTGCCGAGTCATACAGAGAACAAAACAACAAGTTAGAACAGAAAGAGAGAAACAAGAAATACACGTAAAGGGAGAGAAGTTGTTTGAAGAACAACAAAGGGAGGAAGAGCTTACTCGGAGGAAGTAGATGGTTCCTTGGGCTTCGGGGCTCTTCGGACGGTGGCCTTAGTCAGAGGTTTGCTGGCGGCCTTGTCACCAGATTTCTTCTATCTTTTTTCTTGGTCCGGGGTGGCTCGGAAGAAGGAGCGGAAGTAGCAGCTCGTTTCTTTGCAGGGGCAGGAACCGGATCACCCACAACAAGAGGTGGATCGGTGTGGACCTGACCGGCTGGGTTAGCTAAAGTCGGATCAACTAGAAAAGCATATGAGATAGGCACAAGGTCATATACCTCCAAGATTTCAATATCAGGGTCATCATCATCCAACCAATCCCTTAAGATAGAGGTCTTATTGGAGGGTCGTTTTGGGCCAGAATCCAAAGTAGGAAAGAAGGCCTCGGAATCCGGCTCCTTCGTGTCCAAGGTATCTTAGTCCTTCCCCCACTTAAGGTGTGGCTCCGCACCATCCTCGATCGTCTACTGAAGAAATGTCAAAAGGGAATATTGCAAAAGGATCAAGTAAATGGTACGGTCTGACATTAAACATAACTCGGAAAAGGGGTCGAATAAGAAATTTACCATGGGAGGTAGCCTATCTCGACTGAAGTGCTCATACCCCCATTCCCAGTCTGTATTCATGTCCGGGTTTATCTTGAAAATAGCCTTAATGCGGTAGAAGATCTGAGTGTTATTGAGCTCGAAGGAAGAAGTTCGGTTTGGTTTGAGATGCCCGCTCATATGGCAAAGCTTGTGCGTGCGCTTCTGCAGCGGGGAGATTCAGATGTGGACAAAGGTGATCATTATATCCTCACTGCACAACCCTAGCAAAATCAGCTCCTTGATGCGTTTCTCCACCAAATTCACCAAGGTGCCAGATCTCATCGGGATCTAGCCCCATAAGGCCTTGTGATGGACACCGAGAGAAAAATGAGGCAGCCGAATCTTGTCCTCCGAAGTATCATTCTTCACATAGAAGAACGTCTTGGCCCATCCTTTGCAAGACTCCGGGCCGGTGACTCGGGGAAAGACAGAATTCTTCCGAGGTGAGATGGAAGCCGCCCCGCACTGGGTCAGAGATTTGTTGGTGGGGGCAAGTTCCTTATTCGGAATGATGTTGGTCCTAAAGCCGAAGAATTTGTACCAAATGGGTATGGTGGGCCAGAGGCCGAGGTACCCCTCAATCCCGGAAGCAAAATAAGAAAGAGAAGTGATGGCATTAGCCGGAAGATGGTGGGGTTGGAGAGAAAAGGTGGGGAGAAAATCATGGAAAAAGTCGGTGACGGGCAATCCGAACCCGCGCTGAAAGTGAGAAAGGAAGACGACGAACTCACCTGGATTGGGAGAGGGAGTAATCTCCTCACAAGGGAGGCGACAACTTACCCCAATGGGGTTGCAGCGGGTCTGGATCAGGCAATCAAGGTCATCCTAGCAGACCCAGGAACCGGCCCAAGCGCCGCGCTCATGGGCCTCGCCGCCCTCTTCATGTTCATCAACAGCGACAACTTCCTCAGACTCATCCATTTATAGATCTTCGCCCTCGCAAATCCAATCTAAAGCGAGGGAGAAGTTTAGATTAGCATGGCCCCATGGAGCCTACGAGTGGCAGAGCAGCAGCATGGCTACGACGGAGCAGGCAACGAGGAGGCGTAGCAGCGTCGATGCAGTGCTTAAGCAGAAGCAAGGCGACGACGGTGCTCTTGCGTAGAGGAAGAAGAAGGATAAGATTCAGAGAAAGGGGTGAGCGGGGAAATGGCTAAGGGTCCACCCCGCTCGCCTATTTAACCACTCCCTTAGTGGGGTAGTGGGATCGTGCTGCGTGGTGGGCCACACGGTGTGGCTGTGTATTCTTCCGGATCCACCAATCAGTGAGAAGCCACAGGAAGGGTCACACAACGCAGGGGATCGTGCGATAAGATGTGGTATTGCGATTATCGACCAACATTGAACACAAAAATATATATAACGCCCTCAACGTGACGCAAAAGAGAGGCATGCAACACGAGGACTTCCCATAAGGTCACCCATCCTTGCCCAAGAAATCTTAACTTCGGAGTTCTGATGGGATCCATTGCTTTAATGCTCGTATGATTGCATCCGACATGTTGTGCACCCCCATGTCCCTTATGCTTGCCACTCCAGTTCATTCTCATGCCTACACTATGGTATTACATACCTTGATGTTAACCATTTTACCACCGCCAAAAGGCGACCAATAGCGAATGCAAAAATATATATACCAACCCCGACGTGACGCAAAAAAGAGGGATGCAACACGAGGACTTCCCAAGAGGTCACCCAACCTAGTACTACTCTCGCCCAAGCACGCTTAACTTCAGAGTTCTGATGGGATCCGGTGCTTTAGTGCTGGTATGATCGCATCAGACATTTTGTGCACCCTGTTCTCCTTTATGCTTGCCACTCCAGCTCATTCTCATGCCTACACTATGGTATTACATACCTTGCCTTTACCCATTTTACCGCCGCAAAAAGGCGACCAAAAATGAACGCAAAAATATATATAACGCCCCCGGAGTGACGCAAAAAAAGGATGCAATACGAGGACTTTCCAAGAGGTCACCCATCCTAGTTCTACTCTCGCCCAAGCATGCTTAACTTCGGAGTTCGGGTGGGAACGAGTGCTTTAGTGCTGGTATGATCACATCCGACATGTTGTGCACCCTGTTCCCCCTTATGCTTGCCACTCCAGCTCATTCTCATGCCTACACTATGGTATTATATACCTTGCCTTTACCCATTTTACCGCCGCCAAAAGACGACCAATAGCAAACACAAAAATATATATAACACCCCCGACATGACGCAAAAAAAGGGATCCGGTGCTTTAGTACTGGTATGATCGCATCTGACATGTTGTGCACCCCGTTCTCCCTTATGCTTGACGCTCTAGCTCATTCTAATGCCTACACTATGGTACTACGTATCTTGCCTTTACCCATTTTACCGCCGCCAAAAGGAGACTAACAACAAATGCAAAAATATATATAACGCCCCCGACGTGACACAAAAAAGGGATGAAACAAGAGGACTTCCCGGGAGGTCACCCATCCAAGTACTACTCTTGCCCAAGCACGCTTAACTTTGGAGTTTTGATGGGATCCGGTGCTTTAGTGCTAGTATGATCGCATCCAACATGTTGGGCACCCCATTCTCCCTTATGCTTGCCGCTCCAGTTCATTCTCATGCCTACACTATGGTAGTACGTACCTTGCCTTTAACCATTTTACCGCCGCCAAAAGACGACCAATAGTGAACGCAAAAATATATATAACTTCCCCGACGTGATGCAAAAAAAGGGATGCAACACAAGGACTTCCTAGGAGGTCACCCATCCTAGTACTACTCTCGCCTAAGAATGCTTAACTTCAGAGTTCTGATGGGATCCGGTGCTTTAGTGCCGGTATGATCGCATCCAATATGTTGTGCACCCCGTTCTTCCTTATGCTTGCAGCTCCAGCTCATTCTCATGCCTACACTATGGTATTACATACCTTTCCTTTAACCAATTTACCGCCGCCAAAAGGCGACCAAGAACGCATGCAAAAAATATATATAACGCCCCTGACGTCACGCAAAAGAAGGGATGCAACATGAGGACTTCCTAGGAGGTCACCCATCCTAGTACTACTCTCGCCCAAGCATGCTTAACTTCAGAGTTCTGATGGGATCCGGTGTTTTAGTGCTGATATAATCGCATCTGACATGTTCTGCACCACTTTCTCCCTTATGCTTACCGCTCCAGCTCATTTGCATGCCTACACTATAGTATTACATACCTTGCCTTTACCCATTTTACCACCGCCAAAAGGTGACTAACAGCGAACGCGAAAAAATATATAACGCCCCCGATGTGACGCAAAAAAAGGATCCAACATGAGGACTTCCTAGGAGGTCACCCATCCTAGTACTACTCTCGCCCAAGCACACTTAACTTCAGAGTTCTGATGGGATCCGGTGCTTTAGTGCTGGTATGATCGCATCTGACATGTTGTACACCACTTTCTCCCTTATGCTTGCTGCTCCAGCTCATTCTCATGCCTACACTATGGTATTAGATACCTTTACTTTACCCATTTTACTGCCGCCAAAACACGACCAATAGCAAACGCAAAAATATATATAACACCCCCGACGTGACGCAAAAAAGGGATGCAAATTGAGGACTTCCTAGGAGGTCACCCATCCTAGTACAACTCTCGCCCAAGAACGCTTAACTTCGGAGTTCTAATGTGATCTGGTGCTTTAGTGCTGGTATGATCGCATTCGACATGTTGTGCACCACTTTCTCCCTTATGCTTGCCGCTCCAGCTCATTCTCATGCCTACACTATGGTATTACATACCTTTCCTTTACCCATTTTACCGCCGCCAAAAGACGAACAATAGCGAATGCAAAAATATTTATTAGGCCCCCAACATGACGCAGAAAATGATGCAACACGAGGACTTCCTAGGAGGTCACATATCCTAGTACTACTCTCGCCCAAGCACACTTAACTTCAGAGTTCTGATGGGATCCGGTGCTTTAGTGCTGGTATGATCGCATCCGACATGTTGTGCACCATTTTCTCCCGTATGATTGCTGGTCTAGCTCATTCTCATGCCTACACTATGGTATTACATACCTTGCCTTTACCCATTTTACTGCCGCCAAAAGGCGACCAACAACGAACACAAAAATATATCTAACGCCCCTCATGTGACGCAAAAAAGGGATGCAACTCGAGGACTTCCCAGGAGGTCACCCATCCTAGTACTACTCTCGCCCAAGCACGCTTTACTTCGGAGTTCTAATGGGATCCGGTGATTTAGTGCGGGTATGATCGCATTCAACATGTTGTGCACCACTTTCCCGCTGATGCTTGCCGCTCTAGCTCATTCTCATGCCTACACTATGGTATTACATACATTTCCTTTACCCATTTTATAATGCCCCGACATGATGCAAAAAAAAGTGATGCAACACAAGGACTTCCTAGGAGGTCACCCATCCTAGTACTACTCTCACCCAAGCACGCTTAACTTTGGAGTTCTGATGGGATCCGGTGCTTTAGTGTTGGTATAATTGCATCTGACGTGTTGTGCACCCCATTCCCCCTTATGCTTTCCCCTCCAGCTCATTTTCATGCCTACACTATGGTATTACATACCTTGCCTTTACCCATTTTACCGCCGCCAAAAGGTGACCAATAGAGATTGCAAAAATATATATAACACCCCTGGCGTGATGCAAAAATGGGATACAACACGAGGACTTCCCAAGAGGTCAACCATCCTTGTACTACTCTCGCCTAAGCATGCTTAACTACGGAGTTCTAATGGGATCCGGTACTTTAGTGCTGGTATGATCACATCCAACATGTTGTGCACCCGGTTCTTCCTTATGCTTGCAGCTCCATCTCATTCTCATGCCTACACTATGGTATTTACATACCTTGCCTTTAACCAATTTACCGCCGTCAAAAGGCAACCAAGAACGAACGCAAAAATATATATAACGCCCCTGATGTGAGGCAAATAAGGGATGCAACACGAGGACTTCCTAGGAGGTCACCCATCCTAGTACTATTCTCACCCAAGCATGCTTAACTTCGGAGTTCTGATGGGGTCCGGTGCTTTAGTGCTGGTATAATCGCACCCGACATGTTCTGCAGCACTTTCTCCCTTATGGTTACCGCTCCAGCTCATTCGCATGCCTACACTATTGTATTACATACCTTGCCTTTACCCATTTTACCGCCACCAAAAGGCGACGAACATCGAACGCAAAAATATATATAACGCCCCTGACGTGACGTAAAAAAAGGATGCAACACGAGGACTTACCAGGAGGTCACCCATCCTAGTACTACTCTCGCCCAAGCACACTTAACTTCAGAGTTCTGATGGGATCCGGTGCTTTAGTGCTGGTATGATCACATCTGACATGTTGTGCACCACTTTCTTCCTTATGCTTGCTACTCCAGCTCATTCTCATGCCTACACTATGGTATGAGAATATCTTTTGCGGCTCGAAAGTTGGGGCGCCCAGATAACGTGGTACCCAAGTTGCATGTAATCAGCTGCGATGACTACAGTTGGCGTGCCAAATACTCAGAGGGTCTTTTTCGGCACGAATTCAACTTTACATTTCAATACAATATATCAGGCTAACGGCCGTCAAGTTGGGCCTCCTGTCAGTTCTCGCTGTTATGTCGCTCCCGTCGCTTAGGCATGGTGGCTGTCATGTAGGATTCCAGCGCTGGCACAGTGGATAGGTCAACACGACCGGCCCAGTGTATTGACGTGACAAAACAGGGCACATATATCGTCGTTATAATTTTTTTGTTTACTCAGAAGCTAGAACGACCACTGCCACACGTCTTTCCTTTGGACTTCCGGACCCGTCGTTAACCACTACCTTAGAAACGCATTGACGGTTCCACCGTTCCCCTGTCTTGCAGAAACCACTCTTCTTCTTCATGTGATCTATCTTCTTCCCGTCTTCTCCTTGCCGCCATGGAAGGTCGTCACACTCTAGAGACAAGCTTCACTACCCATGACAATAAGAAGATAGACGTCGTCTACACCAACGAGGAGGAGACAATGGTGCGAGTCCTGAGGATGTACGAGGGTTGGCTTGAGAAAGACGAGGACAAGTTTGTGGGATTGGACCTCGAGTACACCCCGGACAACCCATATGAAGTGAGTGAAGTCACCATCGTTTAACTGTCCATGAGGAAACACATCCTCGTCTACCACTTCTCCCAGTTTGTAGATCTGATCTCTGTAGTTAACTGCTTTTAGGGTTTTCTCCTCTTGTTCTTTATCCATTTTCTCATCTTGCAACTACTGAATTTTATTTAGGACCAAATAAATTATGACAAGACAATGTTGAGAGTCTTGATCTTGTATTTAATAAACTTTTTAAAATTATATTCAGAGGATGATCTTGCATTGACAAAATATTTGTAGTTACAAATTTTGGCGATGACAAACTACATACTTTTAGGACTGACAGGAATTGTCCGGCGCTCCGCCAGTTCCTTGTAGAAAAAGGAATTGTTTTCTGCACTGTCGACAATACAACTGATTTTTTGAAATTTCATCAAGAGGGAATTACAATTCCTACGCACAACTGGATCAATATTTAGAGTCTTGTAAAGATCATAGGGGGCTCGAGGAAGGATGGAATGGCTACACTCGCAACTAGAATCCTCGATGAGTCGTACGACAGAATGAAGGCAGATTTCCCTATAGATAGGCACGATTTCTAGGAGGAGTGGCTGTTGTCTGATATAAACCTGAAGTATGCAGCCATACATGCTTACGTGACCTACCAGCTATACAAGAATATCCATTTCTTTCTACGTTACCTCGTGTTTTGCCCTATTTGCAAGAGGGAAGATGAGCTTAGGGGATCCCTTTGTAGAAAATGCAGAATAGCTGAGTTTGAAGCTGCATATGCAAAGAAAATGGCTGCATATGAAGTAGCTGATAGAGAGGCTACAAAAGCAGATGAAAGAGAGCTTGCAGTTAAAGCTGAAGTAGCTGATAGAGAGGCTGCAGCTGAAGCAGCAAACAGAGAGGCAACATCTTCTAGCGGCAACAATCAGGCCTGTGATGCACCGCTAATTGTGCTGCATGATGCTGAAGATAGGGAAGCCAAGTCAGATCCCAGGTGGGACGAAATTGCATTTCGTGAGCTGTGGAGTGCTAATAATGTAAGATCCACCTGGAATGATCGCAGTTGGTCGCCTAGGAATGATGAAAAGCGCCTCAAGTGATCTGATGAGAAGTGAATTAAATTTTACTCCTTTGTGTTATGTTTCTATTTTGTGGAACTCGATTAGCTTGTCAAGATGGCTAGCGCCTCAAGTGAGAGTAGTAAAATAAATTTTACTTCTTTGTGTTATGTTTCTGTATGTGTCTTGTATCTTGTCAAGATGGTAGCTCGTTAACTGGCAGTTTGAAAGAGTACCTTTTTCCTCTCTCGCTAAACAGATATGTTTCATTTTGCCCAAATTGGTAGCAAATCTAGAGAAGATTCTCTCTTCGATAATTCGTTCCCTTTTGGACCTCTTTTTGCCTCCGATCTGGTAGCAAATCTAGAGCAGCAAATCACACCAGGTAGAATACATTCATTCAGAAAACAAAACAAATATAGATATAGTTGTGCGCAGCTAAATAGGATATAGCGATAGAAAGTAGGTTGCTTAACGAGGTTCGATACATTCAACCCCTTCCTTGCATGCAGAAATAGGATGCAAGCAAAATATAGAAAATGAAAAGCAGCTGCTTAGCAGTAGCAGACACGTTCAACCCCTCCTTGCATGCGCCTGCACCTCCGCCTCCTCCCTCTGGCGGTTCCTCCACTTCTTACTGGCTAGTCCCTTGATCTTGGGGGCCTTGGGCTTGATTGGAGGCATGCGACCCTCTTCGATGGCCACCCGATGGAGGTTTCGGAGGTGAATGCCGAGAGCCTGGTGTTTAGCGATGTAGGCGTTGACATTCACAGTGTGGCCGACATTGGGGGTGCCTAAGCTCAGGCCCTCTACATGCATCATGACGCAGTTGAAGTCGGTGCCGGCGATACTTGTCCTGCAGAAGGGGCAACTATATACGCCGCCAGCGAAGAAGGCGTCATACTGTCCGGCCTGTAGCCTCCTCAGCACCTAACGAGTCTTGGTGTGCATGGACTCGTCATCGCTGCAGACATCGCTACCATAAACCTATTGGAAGAAAAGGAAAATGGGGGAGTAGATGATGTAAGAATATCGAGCAATCGAAATGCAAACAAGAGAATCCTAATAAACCAAGATCTAGCATCCAACGATGGGAACGGGAGAAGAACCAGGGAAGGGGAGCAAACCCTAGTTACCTCCGACCATGGGTCATCGATGCCGGTGTCGTAGGGGTTCACCGGAGCGATGTACTCATCTGGATCATAGGGGTCCCTGAAGAGCTGGATCTGCTCGTGACCGGTGGGAGCCTCCTCACCAGTGGGGGGCTCCTCGCAGACGGCTACATCGGTAGCAGGGACGGGGACCTAGACGGGAACAACTGCTGCCATCGATGCCTCGACGGGGGCCTGGACGGGGACGGCGACTGCTTTCAACGTGTCGAGGGGGACCGGCGAGGATACGGGGTCCTCCTCACCGACAGCCTCGGAGGTGATGATGGCCACCGTATCCTCCTCCGCCATCACCAGCGCGGACGGTGTTTTCTCGGGAGTTTGCAGATGCTGGTGGGATAGTGGAGAGGGTTGCATGAGGAGAGTGAGCAAGAGTGAGAGTGGGTGTGTAGAGAGGGGCTCTATAGTTAAGGTGAATGGAAGCAAGACACGTTTTGTCGCACCATCGTGAAACGTTGCCACGCAGGCTAGTGCACCGTGCACCGCGACACGCGCACAGTACGCCACGTTTTTTTCCCGGGCCATGCATGTCAGTTCTGTATTGAGCCGCATGCAAAGGGCACAAACACAATTTCTATGTAAGAAGTTTGACACGACCATAAAATTGGCGATAATTAAAAGGGGAATTGTAGAGGGGGAGGTAGTTGGCTGTACGACGAGATTTGTGGGGTTGTGCTAGATCGGGTAGAGGGGTGTGTTGATGACTACGAGTGACTCGATGAAGGCGGAGACGTTAGGTCTCGTCGAGCTCAGCTCTTCGGCCTCTGGCTAGTGCATGGAAGTTTCTTACGGTGGGGCCCAGTTGGAAGTGAGATTGAGAGCCGCTGCGTAAAAAATGGGATATGTCTTATTACAATCAAGTGGCAATAAATTGCAGCTTCCCGTCGACGACCGTGCACTCGATGACTGATACATTGCAAATGTATCTATAATTTTTTTGATGTTCCATGCATAGTTTTATCCACTTTCTTGTGTTTTGTTCCAACTTGGGAGTACTTTTCATATGATTTCTAGGACTAACCTATTAACAAGAGCCACAGTGCTAGCTGCCTGTTTTCTGCTGTTTTTGGTTCTAGGAAAGTCAGAAAATGAATATTCTCGGAATTGGACGGGACAAAAGCCAAAGTGCCTATTTTTCCAGAATACGAGACGGAGAAGGGCCAGAGGTCGGCCACACCGCTTGGCCGCACGGCCAGGCTGGGCCCGCGCCAGGGGGTGGTGTGGTGGCCCCTGGCACCCCCTCGGCGTCCCCTTCCGACTATAAGATGCCCTCGGGACGTAAAACCTAAGGGCCCGATCAAAAATCTACGAAAGAGTCTGTAGCCGCAGTCATCGCCATCCCTAGATCGGGAGGGATCTGAAGCTCTTCCTGGCACCCTGCCGGAGAGGGGAATTCACCCTAGAGGCCTTCTTCATCACCATGCAAGCCTCCAGTGTGATGCGTGAGTAGTTCATCCTTGGACTACGGATCCATGTAGTAGCTAGATGGCTGGTTCTCCTCCTTTGTGCTTTCATGTCTAGATCTTGTGAGCTCCGTTCATGATCAAGATCATCTATTTATAATTCTGCATGTTGTGTTTGCGGGGATCCAATGGATATTGAGATGCTATTTCAGATTTATTATTGATTCTATCATGTCTTTGTTATTTGTGATCTTGCATGCTTTCCGTTGTTTGTATCTATCTTGGCCAAGTAGATGCTAGCAACTGCAAGAGTTAGTATTTATGCTCGATAGTGGGTTCTTGCCTCTGGTAATCTGGGGAAGTGACAGAAATCTCTAAGGTACTAGATGTGTTGTTGCTACTAGGGAGAAAACAACAATCCTTTGTTCATAGAACAATCGTATTGTTTACTTTACACGTAGTTCGTAAAGCAATAATCTATTGCTTGCAACTTAATACTGGAGGGGGTTCGGATGATAACCTGAAGGTGGATTACTAGTCATAGATGCAGTTGGATGGCGGTCTATGTATAATGTTGTAATGCCCAATCGAATCTCAAAGGAGTCAAGATGATTAGTATATGCATGTATTGCTTTCTCGATGTTTGTCAATTGCCCCGCTGTAATTTGTTCACCCAGCATGTTATCTATCTAATGAGAGCCACCTCTAGTGAACTATGGATCCTGGTCCTTTTTCTTATGTTAAAGGGAATTATGACTTTTATGAGGTGGAACAAATTGAAGAATTTATTGGTTGGAAGGGTGCATTTGAACTTGCTAGTTTGCTGGAAAATATTGATGATTCACCTTATAAATATGAGGTTTATGATATACTTAAATTTTGCTTTGATAATTACAAGGTAGAAAATGGCTATATTCTTGAATATCTTAATAGATGCTCTCCACCAATGGAAGAAGAAATTGCTGAAACTGAAAGCTCATTGGATAAAAAAGAGGAGGAGAGTGATGATCAAGAGGAGGAAGAATGGATCTACCCATCCCTACCTTTTAATGATAGTAACTCTTTACCCCTTACATTATTTGATTGTCCACCCTGCTTACCAAAGGAGGACGAATGTCATGTTCCTGAGGATTCTTTTGAAAATGTTTATAATAAAGCTCTAGTGTTTGTAGATCATGAAAAGCATGCTTTAGGTGATAGTTATATTGTTGAGTTTATTCATGAGGCTACTGAAAATTATTATGAGAGAGGAAAATATGGCTGTAGAAGTTTTCATGGTAATGAAACACCTCTTTATATGCTGAAAGTTTTGAAGTTGCTCTTGTTTTATCTACCCATTCTTGTTACTATGTGCTTCTTTGATTTATTTTCTTACAAGTTCCTATGCATAGGAAGTGGGTTAAACTTAAATGTGTTTTGAATTTTCTTCTTGATGCTCTCTTTTACTTCAATTCTTATTTCTTATGTGAGCATCTTCTCAAACTATCAAGCCTAACTTAAAGGTGTTAAAGAAAAGTACTTATTGGGAGATAACCCGAAAGTTTTAGATGAGTCTTGGAAGTTATTACTTCAGTAATAACCTCTCCTTATCCTTTTTATTTGCTTTTTGTGCCAAGAGTAACCTCTAATGAGAGAGAAGTAATGATTGGGAAAGTTGCTGTCCCGAAACAGATTTCTGTGCTTCACCGTAAAAATTCGTGTAAAACCTCTGACCGTCTTTTTGAGGCGTGAATTTTTGTGATTCTTCCCCAGGTTGTTATCTAACTTTAGTTAGTTCAACATTGTTTGATTTGATCAACAGAAGGTCTTCAAAAAAATTCGTGTTTACCTGCTAGTCTGTTTTGTCAGATTTCTGCCATTTTCTGCATTTGCTTCTTGTTGGTTCCTTTTTGAGTTCTTTTGGGGAATTGAGATTTTTGAGGGAAGTGCTACAGTAGCTAGTGTTCTAATGGAAGTTTATTTGGTGTTATAACTGAACCTTAAGACTTATTTATCTTGAGTGCACTAATGTTGCGAATAAAGATTGTGTGAAGTTTTGTATGAAGGAAAAATTTTAGGTGTATGGAAGGAATGAGTAATGAGATGAAGGATGGACTAAAGCTTAAGCTTGGGGATGCCACGCGTGTCACCCTAAGAAATATCCAATAAGTACAAGCGTCAAATCTTGGGGATGCCCAAGGCATCCCCTTCTTCATCAATAAAAATCCCATGTTTCTTCCAAACGCTTCATTTTTATTGCTTCATGCACAATTGTGTTGTTCTTGGAGCGTCTTCTTTTTCGTTTTCATTTTGGGTTTTTGTTTGATTTGGTTTTCTTAGTTTTCTGAATAAATTGGTTAGACCCCCTCTTTCATACATTGGTTTGCAAATAGTTTGTTTTGGTTTGGAAAGGAGTAGGAAAGTTCATACTTATGTGGTAAAAAGAGCTCGTTTTTTACTGTGGCCTATGCTTTGTCATGCCATGCTTGATATTGTTTTGGCTTTATGCTTAGTATTCTTTGCTGTAGCATGAATTGATATAAACAATTGAGATTGCTTAATGTGCCTTCGATGAATCATGCGTTGTTTTAGCATATTAAAGCATAGTATAGTGGTATTCTCCTTTGATGCTTTATTTGGGTTGACTTGGCACATGCTCACACCATGTTATGACCATCCCAAGTCAGCATAGCCTTTATGATCCTTTAGTTTTCAACTTGTAGTATCACTTTATGCTTTGATCAATGATGTTTTGTCGCTGTGCATGATTATGGCCATTATTGCTCTCTTAGTTTGTCGCTCCCAGTCTTTTGCTAGCCTCCACAACCAAGTATGAGTTCCACTCATGCATCCAACTCCCTAAACCAAGTTACTCCAAAGAGTCCACCATACTTACCTACTAGCTTATGCTATTCCAAGTATATTCATGCTTTTGTTTACCTTCCAAATTAATCTTGTTATGAGAAAACTAGTGATTAAAGCTCTCACGAATTTGATGGCAAACTTTACTTTTTTGGAATCTAATAAACTTGAACCATTGGGTCCTTCTTTGTTGCGTATATGCTTGCGCTTTATAAGTTGAAATTAGCAGAACCATGTATCATGGGGAACGCTTTCAACATTGCACTTGTACTTTGTACCCCGTTGATATCATGTTCTTTTGCTTACGGATCTCGGCGGTGTGAAATAAAAGTGGGACTTGTAAGATCATGGAGTTTGTATGTGTGTTAGAGAAATGCCTGGGCCGCTAGCCTAAGCCATGCCTAATCATGGTGGAAACTTGCATCATCACCATAATGATCACTCTATGAAGCATCCTCAATAAAAACCTATGCAAATAGCAAATAAAAAGATCGTTGAGATGCTCATTGTCTGCTTGTCTTGTCATTTTGATTATGGGAAAGCTCCCGTATCATGTGCAAGGGGTACCCCGTTGGCGGTTCTTAATGATACACATGTACTTACAATGACAAGAGCTTACTCGTGACTGAAGTTGAGTAGCATGAGGATCGGTCTTCGTAAGTAAGGGGCAAGAGATTTCGGTTTATAACTTCTCCAGCATATCCTCTTAGTTGTGTCACTTTAACCTTAATCACCTTCAAGATGCTTATGATAGGGGCAATGAGAGCTGAAAGCTATAAGTACCATAATTTTTGGAAGCTCTTTATGAGACTTGAATCCATACTTCCTTTTATAAAAAGGCCTTTATTCCACCATTATATTGAGTCTCCACCTTCTAACTTTATGCACCTACTTTAAGAGCATAGTGGCCATTCTTAGTTCTATGTGCATTGTCCCAAGACTAGTTTATTGATGCATACTTTGATATTGCTTGTTTTAAACTATTGTATCTAGTCACTCTTATGAACTTTGGAGGTGTCCTATGCATTTATATTTGCTACTCTATTGAGGGACAAGCTGAATACTATTATGCTATGTTTTCTTTATGTGAAACAAACAAACGTCTTGCAAAGCATTGTTATTCATGAATCTTTTGTTTGTGCCTTTTCATGTTGCATCATAGTTTCTTTGTCTTATTGCTAGAACTTTGTCTTTCATGTTATGATTGAAGTACTATGATCCCATCTCTGAATGTCTTGCAAATACTTTGGTCAATTCTTTGATGGTGCATGTCACCTCAAAAATTATTCTTTCTTTTTATCACTTACCTACTCGAGGACGAGCAAGAGTTAAGCTTGGGGATGTTGATACATTGCAAATGTATCCATAATTTTTGATGTTCCATGCTTGGTTTTATCCACTTTCTTGTGTTTTGTTCCAACTTTGGAGTACTTTTCATATGATTTCTTGGACTAACCTATTAACAAGAGCCATAGTGCCAGCTGCCTGTTTTCTGCTGTTTTTGGTTCCAGGAAAGTCAGAAAATGAATATTCTCAGAATTGGACGGGACAAAAGCCAAAGTGCCTATTTTTCCAGAAGTCATCAAGTGCCAGAATACGAGACGGAGAAGGGCCATAGGCTGGCCACACCACCTGGCCGCAGGCAGCAGGCTGCTGCGCCGAGTGGTGTGTGGTGGCCTCGCACCCTCGGCCTCCCTTCCGACTATAAGATGCCTCGGACGTAAACCCTAAGGGACCGATCAAAATACACGAAAGAGTTCAGAGCCATCGTCATCTCCATCCCTAGATCAGGAGGGATCTGAAGCTCTTCCGGCACCTCCGGAGAGAATTCACCACGAGGCCTTCTTCATCACCATGCAAGCCTCCAGTGTGATGCGTGAGTAGTTCATCCTTGGACTACGGATTAGTGTAGATGGCTAGTTCTCCTCCTTTGTGCTTTCATGTCTAGATCTTGTGAGCTCCGTTCATGATCAAGATCATCTATTTGTAATTCTGCATGTTGTGTTTGCGGGGATCCGATGGGTATTGAGATGCTATTTCAGATTGATTATTGATTCTATCATGTCTTTGTTATTTGTGATCTTGCATGCTTTCCGTTGTTAGTAGCTATCTTGGCCAAGTAGATGCTAGCAACTCCAAGAGTTAGTATTTATGCTCGATAGTGGGTTCATGCCTCTGTAACTGGGAAGTGATGAAATCTCTAAGGTACTAGATGTCTGTTGCTACTAGGGAGAAAACAACAATCCTTTGTTCATAGAACAATCGTATTGTTTACTTTACATTGATTCGTAAAGCAATAATCGGTTGCTTGCAACTTAATACTAGAGGGGGTTCGGATGATAACCTGAAGGTGGATTATTAGTCATAGATGCAATTGGATGGCGGTCTATGTATAATGTTGTAATGCCCAATCGAATCTCAAAGGATTCAAGATGATTAGTATATGCATGTATTGCTTTCTCGATGTTTATCAATTGCCCCACTGTAATTTGTTCACCCAGCATGTTATCTATCTAAGGAGAGCCACCTCTAGTGAACTATGGATCCCGGTCCTTTTCTTTTACATACAATCTACAATCTTTTATTGCTTTGTGTTTACTTTCTGCAAACTTTTACTTCTTTCCATTCAATACGTTTAATCCTTTGTGTTCAGCAAAACACGGTGAGATTGACAACCTCATCGCAAGTTGGGGACAAAGTTCTGTGGTTGTGTTGTGCAGGTCTTCATGTTGCTACTAGCACCGGTAGTGCGCCCTGCCAAAGCTCAGCTAGTAACACCTTTGGGGTGTTTCCTTGCTCCTACTGGTTCGATTAAACCTTGGTTTCATAACTGAGGGAAACTTGCTGCTGTGCTCATCATACCTTCCTCTTGGGGTTCCCAACGAGCTCTACATCAACCACGCACCAGCCCTTTTCTGGGCGTCGTGCATTGAGCCATCAATGAAGCATGTGTTGTGGCGTAGTAGTAGTACTAGGATTTTTAGACTTGATTAAACATGACATGACCAGTCGAAGACTTTTTCCATGGACAACTTCGTGTTCCTTCTTGTAGAAGTCTCGTCGAGGGAGACGTTCGTGCTGTCTCACGCTGTACTATGAAGGGCACGACGTGTGTAACGATCCTCGTTGGATCACATAGAATCAATGGTTGGTGCGCACGATCCGCGTGACAACTGTGACAAGCAATCAGGGCGTAGTAGACAGAGTGAGCACAAGTTTGGGCTTCTACGAAAGAGAGAGGGGGGCAAAACTGAGTAGTATCAAAAAACCAAGGGCAAAACTGAGTAGTATAAAAATGGAAAGTGAGTGTCTTGTACAATGAAATACATCGTGGCATACATCAAATTATGCCAAGATAGATCCACTAGAGTTCACCGGATGTGTGTTCTTCTCATAAACCACATGGATCCACTAGAGTTCATCGCATGTGTGTTATTTTCATAAACCACATGGATCCACCAGTGTCATTGCATGTGTGTTCTTTTCATAAACCACATGTTGATCCACCAGTCTCATTGCATGTGTGTTCTTTTCATGAACCACACCTAGTGTCATTGCATGTGTCTTCTTCTCACAAACCACATATGGATCCACCAGAGTTCATTGCATGTCTGTTATTTTCACAAACCACATGGATCCACCAGTGTCATTGCATGTATGTTCTTTTCACAAACCACATGTGGATCCACCAGAGTCATTGCATGTGTGTTCTTTTCACAAACCACATAAGTATCCACCAGTGGCATTGGATGTGTGTTCTTTTCATGAACCACACCAAGTGTCATTGCATGTGTGTTCTTCTCACAAACCACATATGAATCCACCAGTGTCATTGCATTTGTGTTCTTTTCACAAACCACATATTGATCCACCAATGTCATTGCATAAGTGTTCTTCTCACAAACCACATATGGATCCACCAGAGTTCATTGCATGTCTGCTCTTTTCGCAAACGACATATGGATCCACCAGTGTCATTGCATGTGTGTTCTTTTCATTAACCATGGCTAGAGTAATTGCATGTCTATTCTTTTCACAAACCACATGGATCCACCAGAGTCATTGCATGTGTGTTCTTTTCCTTAACCACAACTAGAGTCAATGCATGTGTGTTCTTTTCACAAACCACATATGGATCCATCAGAGTCATTGCATGTCTGTTCTTTTCACTAACCATAGCTAGTGTCATAGCATGTCTGTTCTTTCCACAGACCACATATGGATCCACCACTGTCATTGCCTGTGTTTTGCATGTGTGTTCTTATCACAAACCACACATTGATCCACCAGTGTCATTGGATGTGTGTTCTTCTCACAAACCACATATGGATCCACCAATGTGATTGCATGTGTGTTCTTTTCACAAACCAGAACTAGAGTCATTGCATGTGTGTTCTTTTCACAAACCACATAAGGATCGACCAGTGTCATTGGATGCGTGTTCTTTTCATGAACCACACCCAGTGTCATTGCATGTGTGTTCTTCTCACAAACCACATATGGATTCACCAGTGTTATTGAATGTGTGTTCTTCTCACAAACCACATATGGATCCACCAGTGTCATTGCATGTGTGTTCTTTTCACAATCCACATCTAGAGTCATTTCATGTGTTTTTTTCACAAACCACATAAAGATCCACCCATGTCATTGGATGTGTGTTCACCCAGTATCATTGCATGTGTGTTCTTCTCACAAATCACATATGGATCCACCAGAGTTCATTGCATGTCTATTATTTTCACAAACCACATTGATCACTAGTGTCATTGCATGTGTGTTCTTTTCACAAACCACATGTGGATCCACCAGAATTCATTGCATGTTTGTTCTTTCCACAGACGACATATGGATCCACCAGTGTCATTGCATGTGTGTTTTGCATGTGTGTTGTTTTCACAAACCACACATGGATCCACCAGTGTCATCAGATGTGTGTTCTTCTCACAAACCACATATGGATCCACCAGTGTCATTGCATGTGTGTTCTTCTCACAAACCACACCTAGAGTCATTGCATGTGTGTTCTTTTCACAAACCACATAAGGATCCACCAGTGTCATTGGATGTGTGTTCTTTTCATGAAGCACACCTAGAGTCAGTGCATGTGTGTTCTTCTCACAAACCACACATGGATCCACCAGTGTCATTGGATGTATGTTCTTCTCACAAACCACATATGGATCCATCACAGTCATTGCATGTATGTTCTTTTCATTAACCACAGCTAGTGTCATTGCATGTCTATTCTTTTCATAAAACATATATGGATCCACCAGAGTCATTGCATGTGTGTTCTTTTCACAAACCACATAAGGATCCACCAGTGTCATTGGATGTGTGTTCTTCTCATGAACCACACCCAGTGTCATTGCATGTGTGTTCTTCTCACAAACCACACATGGATCTACCAGTGTCATTGGATGTGTGTTCTTCTCACAAACCACATATGGATCCAGCAGAGTCATTGCATGTCTCTTCTTTTCATTAACCACAACTAGTGTCATTGCATGTCTGTTCTTTCCATAGACCACATAAGGATCCACCAGTGTCATTGGATGTGTGTTCTTTTCATGAACCACACCCAGTGTCATTGCATGTGTGTTCTTCTCACAAACCACATGTGGATCCACCAGAGTCATTGCATGTGTGTTCTTTTCACAAACCACATAAGGATCCACCAGTGTCATTGGATGTGTGTTATTTCCATGAACCACACCCACTGTCATTGCATGTGTGTTCTTCTCACAAACCACATATGGATCCACCAATGTCATTGGATGTGTGTTCTTTTCACAAACCACATATTGATCCACCAGTGTCATTGCATGTGTGTTCTTCTCACATACCACATATGGATCCACCAGAGTTCATTGCATGTCTGTTCTTTTCACAAACCACATATGCATCCACTAGTGTCATTGCATGTGTCTTCTTTTCATTAACCATAGCTAGAGTCATTGCATGTTTATTCTTTTCATGAACCACATGGATCCACTAGAGTCATTGCATGTGTGTTCTTTTCATTAACCACAACGAGAGTCATTACATGTGTGTTCTTTTCACAAACCAAATATGGATCCATCAGAGTCATTGCATGTCTGTTCTTTTCATTAACCACGACTAGTGTCATTGCATGTATGTTCTTTCCACAGACCACAAAAGGATCCACCAGTGTCATTGGATGTGTGTTATTTTCATGAACCACACCCAGTGTCATGGCATGTGTGTTCTTCTCACAAACCACATTTGGATCCACCAGAATTCATTGCATGTCTGTTCTTTCCACAGACGACATATCGATCCACCAGTTTCATTGCTGTGTGTTCTTCTCACAAACCACACATGGATCCATCAGTTTCATTGGATGTGTGTTCTTCTCACAAACCACATATGGATCCACCAGTGTCATTGCATGTGTGTTCTTCTCACAAACCACACCTAGAGTCATTGCATGCGTGTTCTTTTCACAAACCACATAAGGATCCACCATTGTCATTGGATGTGTGTTCTTTTCATGAAGCACACCTAGAGTTAGTGCATGTGTGTTCTTCTCACAAACCACACATGGATCCACCAGTGTCATTGGATGTATGTTCTTCTCACAATCCACATATGGATCCATCACAGTCATTGCATGTATGTTATTTTTATTAACCACAGCTAGTGTCATTGCATGTCTGTTCTTTTCATAAAACATATATGGATCCACCAGAGTCATTGCATGTGTATTCTTTTCACAAACCACATAAGGATGCACCAGTGTCATTGGATGTGTGTTCTTTTCATTAACCACACCCAGTGTCATCGCATGTGTGTTCTTCTCACAAACTACACATGGATCCACCAGTGTCATTGGATGTGTGTTCTTCCCACAAACCACATATGGATCCATCAGAGTCATTGCATGTATGTTATTTTGATTAACCATAGCTAGTGTCATTGCATGTCTGTTCTTTTCATAAAACACATATGGATCGACCAGAGTCATTGCATGTGTGTTATTTTCACAAACCACATAAGGATCCACCAGTGTCGTTGGATGTGTGTTCTTTTCATGAACCACACCCAGTGTCATTGCATGTGTGTTCTTCTCACAAACCACACATGGATCTACAAGTGTCATTGGATGTGTGTTCTTCTCACAAACCATATATGGATCCATCAGAGTCATTGCATGTATCTTCTCTTCATTAACAATAGCTAGTGTCATTTCATGTCTATTCTTTCCACAGACCACATAAGGATCCACCAGTGTCATTGGATGTGTGTTCTTTTCATGAACTACACCCATTGTCATTGCATGTGTGTTCTTCTCACAAACCTCATATGGATCCACCAGAGTTCATTGCATGTCTGTTATTTTCACAAACCACATGGATCCACCAGTGTCATTGCATGTGTGTTCTTTTCACAAACCACACGTGGATCCACCAGAGTCATTGCATGTGTGTTCTTTTCACAAACCACATAAGGATCCACCAGTGTCATTGGATGTGTGTTCTTTTCATGAACCACACCTAGTGTCACTGCATGTGTGTTCTTCTCACAAACCACATATGGATCCACCAGTGTCATTGCATGTGTGTTCTTTTCACAAACCACATATTGATCCACCAGTGTCATTGCATGTGTGTTCTTCTCATAGACCACATACGGATCCACTAGAGTTCATTGCATGTCTGTTCTTTTCACAAACCACATATGCATCCACCAGTGTCATTGCATGTGTCTTCTTTTCATTAACCATAGCTAGATTCATTGCATGTTTATTCTTTTCATGAACCACATGGATCCACTAGAGTCATTGCATGTGTGTTCTTTTCATTAACCACAACTAGAGTCATTGCATGTGAGTTCTTTTCACAAATCACATATGGATCCATCAGAGTCATTGCATGTCTGTTCTTTTCATTAACCACAACTAGTGTCATTGCATGTATGTTCTTTCCAAAGACCACAAAAGTATCCACCAGTGTCATTGGATGTGTGTTATTTCCATGAACCACACCCAATGTCATTGCATGTGTGTTCTTCTCACAAACTACATATGGATCCACTAGAGTTCATTGCATGTCTGTTTTTTGACAAACCACATGGATCCACCAGTGTCATTGCATGTGTGTTCTTTTCACAAACCACATGTAGATCCACCAGAGTCATTGCATGTCTATTCTTTCCACAGACCACATAAGGATCCACCAGTTTCATTGGATGTGTGTTATTTTCATGAACCACACCAAGTGTCATTGCATGTGTGTTCTTCTCACAAACCACATATGGATCCACCAGAGTTCATTGCATGTCTGTTATTTTCACAAATCACATGGATCCACTAGTGTCATAGCATGTGTGTTCTTTTTCCAAACCACATGTGAATCCACCAGAGTCATTGCATCTGTGTTCTTTTCACAAACCACACAAGGATCCACCAGTGTCCTTGGATCTGTGTTCTTTTCATGAACCACACCCAATGCCATTGCATGTGTGTTCTTCTCACAAACCACACATGGATCCACCAGTGTCATTGCATGTGTGTTCTTGTCACAAACCACATATTGATCGAGTAGTGTCATTGCATGTGTGTTCTTCTCACAAACCACATATGGATCCACCAGAGTTCATTGCATGTCTGTTCTTTTCACAAATCACATATGGATCCACCAGTGGCATTATATGTGTGTTCTTTTTAGTAACAACAACCAGAGACATTGAAATGTGTGTTCTTCTCAGATACCACCTATGGATCCACCAGTGTCATTGCATGTGTGTTCATTTCATAATCCACCTATGGATACACCACTGTCATTGCATGTGGGTTCTTTTTAGTAACAACAACTAGAGTCATTTTGCATGTCTGTTCTTCTCACAAACCACATGGATCCACACGAGTCATTGCATGTGTGTTCTTTTCATTAACCACAACTAGAGTCATTGCATGTGTGTTCTTTTCACAAACCACATATGGATCCATCAAATTCATTGCATGTCTGTTCTTTTCATTAACCACAGGTAGTGTCATTGCATGTTTGTTCTCCCACAAACCACATATGGATCCACTAGTGTCATTGCATGTGTGTTTTGCATGTGTGTTCTTCTCACAAACCACACATGGATCTACCAGTGTCATTGGATGTGTGTTCCTCTCACAAACCACATATGGATCCACCAGTGTTATTGCATGTGTGTTCTTTTCGCAAACCACAGCTAGAGTCATTGTATGTGTGTTCTTTTCACAAACCACATATGGATCCACCAGTATCATTGGATGTGTGTTCTTTTCATGAACCACACCTAGTGTCATTAGATGTGTGTTATTCTCACAGAACATACATGGATCCACCAGTGTCATTGGATGTGTGTTCTTCTCACAAACCACATATGTATCCACCAGTGTGATTGCATATGTGTTCTTTTCTCAAACCACAGCTAGAGTCATTGCATGTGTGTTCTTTTCACAAACCACATATGGATCCACCGGTGTCATTGGATGTGTGTTCTTTTCATGAACCACACATAGTGTCATTGGATGTGTGTTCTTCTCACAAACCACACCTGGATCCACCAGTGTCATTAGATGTGTGTTCTTCTCACAAACCACAACTAGAGTCATTGCATGTGTGTTCTTCTCACAAACCACATATGGATCCACCAGTGTGATTGCATGTGTGTTCTTTTCACAAACCACATATTGATCCACCAGTGTCATTGGATGTGTGTTCTTTTCATGAACCACACCCAGTGTCATTGCATGTGTGTTCTTCTGACAAACCACATATGGATCCACCAGAGTTCATTGTATGTTTGTTATTTTCACAAACCACATGGATGCACTAGTGTCATTGCATGTGTGTTCTTATCATAAACCATATGTGGATCCACTAGAGTTCATTGCACGTCTGTTCTTTACACATACCACATAAGGATCCACCAGTGTCATTGCATGTGTGTTCTTTTCATGAACCAGACATAGTGTCATTGCATGTGTGTTCTTCTCACAAACCACATATTGATCCACCAGTGTCATTGCATGTGTGTTATTTTCACAAACCACATATGGATCCACTAGTGTTCATTGCATGTCTGTTCGTTTCACAAACCACATATGGATCCACCAGTGCCATTGCATGTGTGTTCTTTTCACAAACCACATGTGGATCCACCAGAGTCATTGCATGTGTGTTCTTTTCACAAACCACATAAGGATCTACTAGTGTCATTGGATGTGTGTTCTTTTCATGAACCACACCCAGTGTCATTACATGTGTGTTCTTTTCATGAACCACATATGGATCCACCAGTGTCATTGGATGTGTGTTCTTTTCACAAACCACATATTGATCCACCAGTATCATTGCATGTGTGTTCTTCTCACAAACCACATATGGATCCACCAGAGTCATTGCATGTGTGTTCTTCTCACAAACCACATATGGATCCACTAGTGTCATTGGAAGTGTGTTCTTTTCATGAACCACACCCAGTGTCATTGGATGTGTGTTATTTTCATGAACCACACATGGATCCAACAGTGTCATTGGATGTGTGTTCTTCTCACAAACCACAACTAGAGTCAATGCATGTATGTTCTTCTCACAAACCACATATGAATCCACCAGTGTGATTGCATGTGTGTTCTTTTTACAAACCACATCTAAAGTCATTGCATGCGTGTTCTTTTCACAGACCACATAAGGATCCACCAGTGTCATTGGATGTGTGTTCTTTTCATGTACCACACCCAGTGTCATCGCATGTGTGTTCTTCCCATAAACCACATATGGATCCACCAGAGTTCATTGCAAATCTGTTATTTTCACAAACCACATGTATCCACCATTGACATTGCATGTGTGTTCTTTTCTCAAACCACATGTGGATCCACCAGAGTTCATTGCATGTGTGTTCTTTTCATGAACCACACCTAGTGTCATTGCATGTGTGTTCTTCTCACAAACCACATATGGATTCCTCAGTGTCATTGCATGTGTGTTATTTTCACAAACCACATATGGATCCACTAGTGTTCATTGTATGTCTGTTCTTTTCACAAACAACATACGGATCCATAAGTGTCATTTCATGTGTGTTCTTTTCACAAAACACATGTGGATCCACCAGAGTCATTGCATGTGTGTTCTTTTCACAAACCACATAAGGATCCACCAGTGTCATCGGATGTGTGTTCTTTTCATTAACCACACCCAGTGTCATTGCATGTGTGTTATTTTCATGAACCACATATGGATCCACCAGTGTCATTGGATGTGTGTACTTTTCACAAACCACATATTGATCCACCAGTGTCGTTGCATGTGTGTTCATTTCACAAACCACATATGGATCCACCAGTGTCATCGCATGTGTGTTCTTTTCATTAATCATGGCTAGAGTCATCACATGTCTATTCTTTTCATGAACCACATGGATCCACCAGAGTCATTGCATGTGTGTTATTTTCATTAACCACAACTAGAGTCATTGCATGTGTGTTCTTCTCACAAACCACATATGGATCCACCAGTGTGATTGCATGTGTGTTCTTTTCACAAACCACATCTAGAGTCATTGCATGTGTGTTGTTTTCACATACCACATAAGGATCCACCAGTTTCATTGGATGTGTGTTTTGCATGTGTGTTTTCTCCCAATCCACACATGGATCCACTAGTGTCATTATATGTGTGTTCTTCTCAGAAACCACATATGGATCCACCAGTGTGATTGCATGTGTGTTCTTTTCACAAACCACATCTAGAGTCATTGCATGTGTGTTCTTTTCACAAACCGCATAAGGAACCACTAGTGTCATTGGATGCCTGTTCTTTTCATGAACCACACCCAGTGTCATTGCATGTGTGTTCTTCTCACAAACCACATATGGATCCACCAGGGTCATTGGATGTGTGTTCTTCTCACATACCACATATGGATCCACCAGTGTCATTGCATGTGTGTTCTTTTCACAAACCACATCTAGAGTCATTGAATATGTGTTCTTTTCACAAACCACATAAGGATCCACCAGTCTCATGGGATGTGTGTTCTTTTCATGAACCACACCCAGTGTCATTGCATGTGTGTTCTTCTCACAAACCATATATGGATCTACTAGAGTTCATTGCATGTCTGTTATTTTCACAAACCACATTGATCCACCAGTGTCATTGCATGTGTGTTCTTTTCACAAACCACATGTGGATCCACCAGAGTTCATTGCATGCATGTTCCTTCTACAAATCACATATGGATCCACCAGTGTCATTGCATGTGTGTTCTTCTCACAAACCACACATGGATCCACCAGTGTCATTGGATGTGTGTTCTTCTCACAAACCACATATGGATCCACTAGTGTCATTGCATGTGTGTTCTTCTCACAAACCACATATGGATCCACCATGGTCATTGCATGTGCGTTCTTCTCACAAACCACACCTAGAGTCATTGCATGTGTGTTCTTTTAACAAAACACATAAGGATCCACCAGTGTCATTGGATGTGTGTTCTTTTCATGAACCACCCATAGAGTCAGTGCATGTGTATTCTTGTCACAAACCACACATGGATCCACCAGTGTCACTGGATGTGTGTTCTTCTCACAAATCACATATGGATCCACCAGTGTGATTGCATGTGTATTCTTTTCTCAAACCACATCTAGAGTCATTGCATGTGTGTTCTTTTCACAAACCACATATGGATCCACCAATGTCATTGGATGTGTGTTCTTTTCATGAACCACACCCAGTGTCATTGGATATGTTCTTCTCACAAACCACACATGGATCCACTAGTGTCATTGGATGTGTGTTCTTCCCACAAACCACATATGGATCCATCAGAGTCATTGCATGTCTATTCTTTTCATTAACCACAACTAGTGTCATTGCATGTCTGTTCTTTTCATAAAACACATGTGGATCCACCAGAGTCATTGCACGTGTGTTCTTTTCACAAACCACATAAGGATCCACCAGTGTGATTGGATGTGTGTTCTTTTCATGAACCACACCCAGTGTCATTGCATGTGTGTTCTTATCACAAACCACAGATGGATCCGCCAGTGTCATTCCATGTGTGTTCTTTTCACAAACCACATATTGATCCACTAGTGTCATTGCATGTGTGTTCTTCTCACAAACCACATATGGATCCACCAGAGTTCATTACATGTCTGTTCTTTTCACAAACCACATATGGATCCACCAGTGTCATTGCATGTGTGTTGTTTTCGTTAACCATGGCTATAGTCATTGCATGTCTATTATTTTCATGAACCACATGGATCCACCAGAGTCATTGCATGTGTGTTCTTTTCATTAACCACAACTAGAGTCATTGCATGTGTGTTCTTTTCACAAACCACATATGGATCCACCAGAGTCATTGCATGTTTGTTCTTTTCATAAAACATATGGATCCACTAGAGTTATTGCATGTGTGTTCTTTTCATGAACCACATATGGATCCACTAGAGTCATTGCATGTGTGTTCTTATCCTAAACCAGCACTAGAGTCGTTGCATGTGTGTTCTTATCCTAAACCCGCACTAGAGTCATTGCATGTGTGTTCTTTTGATAAAGCACGTGGATCCACCAGAGTCATTGCATGTCTGTTATTTTCATGAAGCGCATGGATCCACCAGTATCATTGCATGTGTGTTCTTCTCATGAACCACAACTAGAGTCATTGCATGTGTGTTCTTTTCATGAACCACAACTAGAGTCATTGCATGTGTTTACTTTTCACAAACCACATATGGATCCACCAGAGTCATTGCATGTCTGTTATTTTCACAATACACATATGGATCCACTAGAGTCATTACATGTGTGTTCTCTTCATGAACCACATATGGATCCACCAGTGTCATTGCATGTGTGTTATTATCCTAAACCAGCACTACAATCATTGCATGTGTGTTCTTACTCTAAGCCACAACTAGAGTCATTGCGTGCCTGTTCTTTCCATAAAGCATATGGATCCACCACAGTCATTGCATGTGTGTTATTTTCACAAACCGCACCAATTGTCATTGCATGTGTGTTCTTCTCACAAACCACATATGGATCCACCAAAGTTCATTGCATGTCTATTATTTCACAAACCACATAGATCCACTAGTGTCATTGCATGTGCGTTCTTTTCATAAACCACATGTGGATCCACCAGAGTCATTGCATGTGTGTTCTTTTCAGAAACCACATAAGGATTGTCAACACCCGGATTTTTAATCCCAGATGCCCATTATGCCATACCTCGCAATCCCAGGATTACCATTTTTGCGAGACATAACGGATTGGATATCACAGTACATCATCCATTACAAACCATACATAAGGTTTTACACAAATAAGGATCTCATGATCCAGTCTTTAATACAACAAGCAGCGGAAATTAACGATAGCGTAGCGCTGGGGTCCATCTTCAGGGGCACAGGCAATGCTGACGAAGGCAGATAGTCCTAGTTATCATAGCCGTCCTGCTGACCATCATCTTGATAATCTCCTTCATAGTCTGGCCA
This sequence comes from Avena insularis, assembly GCA_023614405.1. Classification (NCBI taxonomy): domain Eukaryota; kingdom Viridiplantae; phylum Streptophyta; class Magnoliopsida; order Poales; family Poaceae; genus Avena; species Avena insularis. Next base: position 505,536,166 of record CM042688.1, on the reverse strand, counting down.
TGATAATAGCCAGGGACAAAAGCCATGAGTACTCTTTAAGTACTCGCAAACTACTACTAACAAGGGGTTATAATTCTAAGCTAAAGTGCTGAATTTAAAGAATAACTATCAAGTTAAGTTTGAAACCTAAGCTGAGTTCTGAAGCAAGAAAAGATAAAGTAAAATTCTAGAATCACTTAAGTTGGGAAGCTAATTTCATTAACACAACCCTGTTGTGGTCAAGTCAAAGGTCATCATTCATTTCAAGTTATTTAGAAAACATCTAACAACGAAACAGTATGGCCATTCCAACTGTCCATAACCGCGGACGCGGCTATTCGAATAGTTTGACAGTCTGCAGAGGTGGTACACTTTCACCACAAGATTCGACACATCTGTTAGGGATAACCCTGAATCATCATACTTAGTATGCAGAGAATCAAACATAACCTTCCCTTTACACACCCTAGTACAAGCACCTCTCCTATGAGCATGGCCTCCCAACCATGACCATCAGTCATCTTGGGCACTCCATAGGTGGACATCATTGAGAGGTAGCCTCAGCTCAAACCTCTCCCGTGAGGGAACTAATACTAATGCATATAAATTTCCAGCTAAGCCTTACCCAATTCAGGTATGTGGTTGTACGATAAATTTGGAATGATATCGCATCGGAATCCAACCATCAGTTTTATAAAAGGGTTAAGGCTCATGCCTCATCATTTTCGTCATCATAAACCAATTGTGTTTCTCAACACATGTCAAAACATCTCAATAGAATGACTCATCATTCCAAGGTTTTCATAACTCATTTTCACCAAGTGTTCCCATCTAAAGTGACTCAAGTTTTTGAGCTATTCTAAAGTACTAAGTTAAGAGGGTTCACTAAGGTGGAAAGATGGGATCAATCTCATGCCATAGAATGACATCTAAAGGTTTCTAAGTAGGTCAAGTTTTATACTCTTTATGCTACCTTCAAAATTAATTAAAGAACTTTGTGTAAACTAAGGGGGGTAAAACTTGTCAATAAGACTTGGGGTACTAATAGTTAAAGGGGTGTGATCAAAGTATGCTTAAGGCATCTTTACTAAACCAGCTAGTTTTATTCTAGCTTGCTAACAATAGCTTACTAAAGCATGTTTGCAAGGGTTAGCTTGCCACTAATAGCTTGCCTTGGTTGGTGCAGTGGTTGAAGTTTTCTTCTTCTTCTTCTTGGTAGAACTCCTCCTCCTTGAAGGCTTGGTCGGTACTATCGTCTAGAAATACATAGGGAGTGCACAATCACCAAACAATACTTAACTTAGGCTAAGTAGTATTCTAAACCACACAATTGATGATCTATTATCATCCCAAACATCACAAGTTTTAATTCAATAGTTTCAACCTTTTTATTTTGGAAAAGTAATTTCTACTCATTGAAAAATTAACTACAATTTAATATTCACCACCAAAATATGGGATCATGTGGACACATGTCCTCACCACATATTCTAACATGTGGGAATGAGATTTAAAGGTTGGATCAATATTACTTTGGTTTAATTTTATTATTTAATGATTTAAAGTGACTAGAAATGCCTATATAGCATTATTTTGGTACTAGTCCAAAGTCACTGCCTGTAAACCTTAATATTATTACATATTTGGATAGATATGATGAAATGTGATTTTTGAGAGTTGGAATCAACTCAAAAGCTAACTTGGTTGATTTTACAAAAATGTTTCAAGTTGCAAAAGCTTCTGTCTTCTTATTTTTATTAGGAGAAATCTATAACTCTAAATGAATTAAATCCCACGGGCTTGGATAGAGCATTTCAATACCTTTCAGACAAAATTAGTTTCATGTAATTTGGATTTGTCAAACTCACAGAATTGAATTTTGAAACACTGGATAGAAACTATATTCTAACTAAAAAGGAAAATTCCTAATTTGAATTTGAAACGTGCGCGGGAACGAAATAGGCCAGCCCACTGCGCTCCGCGCAGCATCACGGGCTGACTTAAGCGAGGGCCCCACCCGTTAGTGGAACAGGGGGTACCGAAGGGGTATGGATGAAAGGTGGCCGTGCGATTAGAGGGTAGATCGACGGCTCACAGCTATCGTCCTCGCCGGAACAGGACACGACGGGAGCTAACCCTAGCGCGGTCGTTGAGGGTGCAGTGGGGGCGTACCAGGGCTCCAGCAGGGTCGGCGAGGCGGGCAACTGGGCTGGTAGACGATGGCGGTTCTCCTGGTACAAACGGCGCTTCCTGGGATGGCCTGGATCAACGGCGCCCTTCTCCTCCCGAGGCGGTGGCTCCGGCTGCAATTCCGGTGCCCTGGTGCTCGAGCGGCTCCGGCTGGCTGTGGGTAGTGAGAGTGAGAGGTGGGGATGAGAATGGTGTGAAGAGAGCTTGCTGGGGAGGCCTCCTTCTATAGGCGAGCGAAGGGTGCAGAGCGGCATGGGCAGAGCTCGATGTGGGCGACGGCACAGCAAGCTAAGGGCATGGGCGAGGTAGGCGGACGGTGGCCGGTCTCCTGGCGATCCTCTATGGCTTGATGGCGCGGCAAGGGGCTATCTCTATTGGTCGGGAGCTTCCGCGCACTGCACGGTGGCCGCAGGTGCTCGACAAGAAATGCGGCGGCTATGGGTCGAGCGACGGCATACAGGCGTGTCTGGCGAGGTGCTGGGTCTACTGCGAGTGCCGCCATGCAAGGCTAGGGCTTGGCGAGGCCGGTGCTGCTCTGGCGGACGCGGCGCTCCGGGGTGATCGGCATGGCGGACAGAGGCGTGGGCGCGAGCAACTGGGGCTTGTCCTCCGCTCGATTTTGGTCGGGGGCTGGTCGAGGCAGTGCGGTGTGATGGCGCCTGTCTGCCAGCGGGCGAAGGAGAGCGCGGGGTGGCTTTGTGCGAGCTGTCCATGGTCGACCTGGCGCATGGCGTCGGGCGGCTTGGCACTGGAGCAGCTAGGGGAGAGGGAGAGAGAGCTAGGGCCGGGGTTTGAGCTGGGGGGACAAGGGGACCGAGTTAGGCCCAAATGGTGACAAGAAGCACTGCACACTATAGTGTTTTGACAATGGTCTGATGGTTCCGCCAATTGTTTGATGAAATGGCCAAAGAGACCAAAGTTTGAATTTTGAGTTCAAAATTTTTGAGTGATCTCTACTAGTGCTAGGTAGTCTCTGGTTGCAAGGGTTTTGAAAATGGTGCTCAATTAGATGGTTTTTGAAATAGGGGTGATCTATGCATATGCATTAGATTCAATTTTAAACTGTCATTTAAAATAGTTTACAGAATGTTTTTAGTAGATCAAAAGGTGGGCCTTGGTATCTCATTATGTGTACTAGCAATGGGTGCAAAGATCAAGAATTGTTTCTGTTAAGAAATGAGTACTAGGAATAGCCAAAGTAGGCATGAGAGTTAAATTTGTCAAAATGACCATTCCTTCATTTTCATTCTTTTTGATTTGATTTTCTTTAGGAAAAGTTTGGGAATGATGTAGATGATGTTTAAATCACCTAAGAAACATTTTACAAGCATTGGATCAATCAATCATGGTAATTCAAACAACTCCTATTTTAAATGCACACATATATGAATGCTTTCATTTTAAATTTGGAAAAGTTTTTGTTAACCCCATTTTTGGATGATTTGATCTTGATAAGCTTGGATTGAAGTTTTGGGATGTTACAAACCTTCCCCCCTTAAACAAAATCTCGTCCCGAGATTTACAAAGAAAACTAGGAACTAAATAGATCTGGGAACTCTGTCCTAATGTAATCCTCGCGCTCCCAAGTGGCTTCCTCGGTATGGTTGCTCCACTGAATCGTGAGAAACTTGATACTCCTGGTCCTGGTGGTTCTGTAGGCTTCTTCTAAGATACGGATGGGCACTTCCCGATAGGTCAGGTCATTGTTGATTTCCACTGCTCTGTGATCGATGTTCTTGAAAACTTCAGTCTTCTCAGGTACTTCCAAGCATTTGCGAAGTAACGAGATATGGAACACATTGTGGATGGCTGACATCTCTTCAGGAAATTCCAGCTGATACGATACTTCTCCTCGACGGTTCAGAATCTTGAAAGGTCCGATATATCTGGGAGCTAACTTTCCCTTCAGACTAAAGCGTTGAGTTCCCTTCAAGGGTGAAACCTTGAGATATACGAAATCTCCGACATTGAAAGTCAGGTCTCTCCTTCTCTTGTCAGCATAGCTCTTCTGTCTGGATTGGGCGGTCTTGAGGTGCTCACGAACTTTGTGAACTTTCTCTTCTGCTTCTCGGAGAATGTCGGGTCCAAAGATCTGACTTTCTCCTACTTGCGACCAATTCAAAGGGGTACGACACTTTCTTCCGTATAGGAACTCAAATGGTGCCATCTGCAAACTCGCTTGATAACTGTTGTTATATGAGAATTCTGTAAAAGGCAGGCAGTCTTCCCATTTTGATCCGTATTCCAACACACAAGCTCTAAGCATATTCTCCAAGATCTGGTTGACTCTCTCGTCGTCCATCTGCTTTGCGGGTGATACGCTGATCTGAAGTTCAACTTGGTTCCTAATCCTTCCTGAACTTTCTGCCAAAATCTTGAAGTAAACTGAGTTCCTCGATCTGATACGATGGTCTTGGGGGTTCCATGCAGACTAACAATCCTAGCAATGTACAGCTCTGCTAGTTTTGCACTCTGGTAGGTTGTCTTGACTGGTACGAAGTGGGCTACCTTGGATAGTCTATCAACTATGACCCAGATTGAGTCATTTCCCCTACTAGAAGTAGGTAAACCGGTGATAAAGTCCATTCCGACGGAATCCCATTTCCATTCCGGAATCTGCAATGGTTGCAACAATCCTGCAGGTCTCTGATGCTCTGCTTTGACTCTTTGACAGATGTCACATTTGGCGATGTAGCTTCCGATCTCTCTCTTCATCTTGTGCCACCAAAATTGCTCTTTCAAATCCTGATACATCTTTGTTCCTCCGGGGTGGATAGAATAAAGAGTATCATGAGCTTCCTTCATGATAATTTCCTTGATTCGAATCTGCTAGCACACAGATACGTCCCTTGTACCACAGTACACCTTCTTCGTCTTCGGTGAATCCAGGTACTTTGCCTGTACCAATACGACGTTTGATTCCGTCGATACTTTCATTCCCCTTCTGGGCTTCCTTGATTTGGCTAATCAAAGTGGGTTGAAGTTCAATGCTAGCTAGGAATCCTTTGCTAACTAACTCAGTCTTGAACTGCTCCAACTCCTCATACAAACTTGGTTGCTTCTCTTTGATCATGGCGTTTAGCCTACACGGTAATCTACTAAGAGCATCCGCTACCACATTGGCTTTGCCGGGGTGATAGTGAATGTCAAGGTCATAATCCTTGATTAACTCTATCCATCTTCTTTGCCTCATATTCAACTCCTTATGGGTGAAGATATACTTCAAGCTCTTATGATCGGAGTAAATCTCACAGCGATTACCCATCAAATAATGACGCCATGTCTTCAATGCTAGAACCACGGCTGCTAGCTCAAGATCATGGGTCGGATAGTTCAGCTCATGATACTTCAGTTGCCGAGACAAATACGCGATGACTTTGCCTTCTTGCATCAATACACATCCTAGACCAATCTTGGATGCATCACAATACACATCAAACGGCTTCTTGATGTCGGGCATGATCAAAATTGGTGCTGATATCAATCTCTTCTTCAGCTCCTAGAAACTGGCTTCACACTTGTCTGTCCATTCAAACTTCTTGTCCTTCTTCAACAATTGGGTCATCGGTCAGGCTATGCTCGAGAATCCTTCTACGAACTTGCGGTAATATCCCGCTAATCCGAGAAACGAACGAACTTGGGTTTGATTGGTTGGTGCTTCCCATTCTTCGACATCTTTGATCTTGCTGGGATCAATAGAGACTCCTCCGGCAGACACAATATGTCCTAGGAATCCTACTTCTTTCAGCCAAAACTCACACTTGCTGAACTTGGCATATAACTGATGCTCTCTCAGGGTTTCTAGGATGATTCTCAGATGTTGCTCATGCTCTTCTTCTGACTTGGAGTAGATAAGGATGTCGTCGATAAACACAACTACAAACTTACCTAGGAAATTCATAAAGATCTTATTCATGAGATTCATGAAATAAGCAGGGGCATTCGTTAATCCAAAAGACATAACCGTATACTCGTATAAACCATAGCGAGTAGTAAAGGCGGTCTTCAGAATATCCGTTGCACAAATCTTAAGTTGGTGATAACCAGTCCTAAGATCAATCTTTGAGAATACCTGAGCTCCAGTCAACTGATCAAATAGATCCTCTATCTTTGGTAAGGGGTACTTGTTCTTGATGGTGACATCATTCAACTTTCTGTAGTCTATACACAAACGGTTGCCTCCATCTTTCTTGTTGACGAATAACACTGGTGATCTCCATGGCGATGCACTTGGTTGAATCAAGCCGGTTGCTAACATGGCATCCAACTGCTTCTTTAGTTCTACTAACTCTGAGGGGTTCATGGTATAGGGTCTCTGGGCTATAGGTCCGGTTCCGGGGATTAGTTCGATAATGAATTCTATATCCCTATCCGGGGGCATACCTGGCAATTCATCTGGAAATACGTTGGGGTATTCACAGACTACTCTGACTTGGTCAATGGTAGGCAGGGCTACACTTTTGTTGCATTTGAATTGACGGGGTAAGGTTTCAGAGATATGTTCTACTGTTACTCCAAAACTACTGGTCATGGTGATGGCTTTCTTAGCACAGTCTATCAGTCCTTTATGCCTTGACATCCAGTCCATACCTAGTACTACTTCCAAACCTTTGGTTCTAAGTACAATTAGGTTGGCATAAAAATCTATCCCATGTATTCTAATAGGTACAGCTTTGCAAATTTTTCTAGCTTTTGTAGTTGAACCGGGGATTTGAGCTATCATGACATTCTTCAGGTTGGTTGGGCGAATCTTACTAGTGCATACAAATTCTTCGGTGACAAATGAATGCGACGCTCCAGAATCAAACAATACTCTTGCTAAAACTGAGTTGACAGAAAACATACCCAAAGACTACATCCGGGGCTTCCCGGGCTTCTTCTGCTCATGTGGAAGAGACGACCGCTATGCGTTGGGTTTCCTGGGGCAAAGCTCCGTCCTGGTTGAACACGACGCTGCTGCTGAGCTGGGGCATTCACAGGGGTGTTGGCGGCAGTCTTCTTGGGACACTCGTTGGAGTAGTGACCCTTCACTCCACACTCGAAACAAGTGATCTGGGACTTTTCCTTGACTGCGACAGGTATAGCATTGCTACCAGTTCTGGGGGCAGTGTTGTTGTTGTTGCTCTTGGGAGGGGCACGGTTGAAGTTGTTGGCATTGCCGGAGTTGTGATTGTTTCCTCCGGGCTTCACATTTCCTCCGCTACGGTTGGGGTAGCTTGGGCGAGAATTTGGGGGTCGGTTGTTCCTTGGTGCATATCCTGGTGAGGGGTTAGGACGGTACTTCTGGTGACTACTGGATCCAGACTGCTGCATCATACGAAGCTTGTGGTTGTCGTTTGCTTGGTTAATCTTCCCTTCCATCTAAATGGTAGAGTCGACTAGCTCTTCAAGATCCGGGAAACGGATGTTGACGAGGACAGCCTACATCTCATCATGCAGTCCGCTTAAGAATCTCTCTTTCTTCTTGGCCTCCGTGTTGATCTCATCCGGTGCATATCTGGCAAGTGACAAGAATTTGTCACGGTACTCAACTACAGTCAATCTTCCTTGCTTCAGTTCACGGAATTCATCTCTCATCCTGTTGACAAGACCTTGCGGCACGTGGGTGCGGCTGAACTTGACCTTGAATGCTTCCTGTGTCATCACCGGCCATGGTTCATGTTATGGATGCTATTCCACCAAGCTCTTGCATCTCCCGCCAGATAGTGGGTGGCAAAAGAACTTTCTCATTCTCCTCCACTCCTGCAACTTGAGGTTGTTTTCCATGGTCAGAATCACCATCAGCATCTAATGGGTTTTCAGATTGGTTGAAGATTGGGGGATTGGTGTTCTAAAATTTTTTGAGTTTAGATCCATGGTGATCCTGATTTCCATGTCCTTGGTTGTTGAGAGCCATTTGGGCGATCTGCTGCAATGTTGCTAAGTTGGCTTGACGCTCGGCCCTGCTTGCTTCACGGTCCGCGATGAGATTCTGCAAGATCTGCAGCATTGGGTCCTGCGACGAGCTGCTCCCTCCTTGGTTTCCACGAGTCATCTGAAGATTGAGATAGATATAGGGGTAAGAGGGAAATTCTAAGGTTCATGGTTTTGGGTTTTCAAAGCTACAACTTTGAGTTAGACTCAGGTTTTTCAACTAACTTTTTTCATTCATGCAAGCAAGCACACGATACAACACACACCACAACAAGCAAAAAGGGAAAAACAAATAGTTTGAAGAACCATTCTGCAAACTACGATACAATGAGATGATACATCTCATGCTACGACAGTGCTCTAGTGCATCTACTCATCGTCGATGAAGTCGGAGTCTTCATCATCAGTGTAGAAGTCCACAGCATCCTCTGCCAGAAAATCATCATCGTTGCTGAGGTAAGAATCCATATCTCCCTAGATGTCTTCACCCTCATCCTCTTCTTCTTTGGCGGCAAGCTGAGCTTCCTGCTCTTTAACGGTCTTCTCGAGGTCGTCCACCTTCTTGCAAAGACGGGAGATGGTGCGATCCCTCTTTGCACGCTGGCAACAAAGAGACTGGCGATCTTGGACGAGCAGTGTGAAAGTCTGGGCCTTCTGGTCGACAATGGCACGGTTCTGGTTTGCTAACTCTCTGGCATTATCCAGTTCCTGCTGTCGGTCATGAAGCAAGAAGTCAAGGTTGTCCACTTGACGCCTCAATTCTGGGTGACTTGGCATCTCCATCGGCATTCCCATGAAGTCACGTCTTGCATAGTGGGCAAAACGGGTTCCTTGAATCTTGTTGACGCTGAGGGCACATAGACGTGCGAGAGCTTCATGCATTGCCCTGGCTAATCCATCTAGCCAGTTGTTCTCTCTCACAGAGAACTGAATTCTCCCGGAAGTTGGTGCTTCAATGCTTCCTCGAAGATCTGCGGTGACTAGCCATTGTAGGTCTCCTCCTAGGGGTCCTGGAAGTTGAGCTCCAAGAAACACCGGATATGGGTGTCCCAGTAACTCTCACAGTGAATCCAGATCCCTCTCGAAGATCAGCTGACCTCCGTTTCCCAACTGGTAAAACTTGCTGAACTGAGTCTCCATCTACAAGAATTTAGGATGAGGAAGTTAGTGAAGTGATCAAGTGTGTCAAATTTTAAGTAGTAATGTAAGAATTTTGAGGAACATTTATTTTTGAGAAAGAATGAGTTCACAAGGGTAAGAGGGGAAATAGTTTTTCATAAATACTCACTTTGGTTTTGAAGCTAAGTTTTTGGTTTGGACATCCATTCTAACTAGGGTCTCCTATGGTCAGGATGGCTCTGATACCAACTTGTCAACACCCGGATTTTTAATCCCAGATGCCCATTATGCCATACCGCAATCCTGGATTACCATTTTGCGAGACATAACAGATTCGATATCACAAGACATCATCCATTACAAACCATACATAAGGTTTTACACAAATAAGGATCTCATGATCCAGTCTTTAATACAACAAGCATGAAATAAGCGATAGTGTAGCGGTGGGTCCATCTTGAGTAGCATAATGCCGACGAAGGCAGATAGTCCTAGTTATCATAGCCGTCCTGTTGACCATCATCTTGATAATCTCCTTCATAGTCTGGCCATGATAATAGCCAGGGACAAAAGCCATGAGTACTCTTTAAGTACTCGCAAACTACTACTAATAAGGGGTTATAATTCTAAGCTAAAGTGTTGAATTTAAAGAATAACTATCAAGTTAAGTTTGAAACCTAAGCTGAGTTCTGAAGCAAGAAAAGATAAAGTAAAATTCTAGAATCACTTAAGTTGGGAAGCTAATTTCATTAACACAACCCTGTTGTGGTCAAGTCAAAGGTCATCATTCATTTCAAGTTATTTAGAAAACATCTGACAACGAAACAGTATGGCCATTCCAACTGTCCATAACCGCGGACGCGGCTATTCGAATAGTTTGACACTCTGCAGAGGTGGTACACTTTCACCACAAGATTCAACACATCTGTCAAGGATAACCCTGAATCATCATACTTAGTATGCAGATAATCAAACATAACCTTCCCTTTACACACCCTAGTACAAGCACCTCTCCTATGAGCATGGCCTCCCAACCATGACCATCAGTCATCTTGGGCACTCCATAGGTGGACATCATTGAGAGGTAGCCTCAGCTCAAACCTCTCCCGTGAGGGAACTAATACTAATGCATATAAATTTCCAGCTAAGCCTTACCCAATTCAGGTAATGTGGTTGTACGATCAATTTGGAATGGTATCACATCGGAATCCAACCATCAGTTTTATAAAAGGGTTAAGGCTCATGCCTCATCATTTTCGTCATCATAAACCAATTGTGTTTCTCAACACATGTCAAAACATCTCAATAGAATGACTCATCATTCCAAGGTTTTCATAACTCATTTTCACCAAGTGTTCCCATCTAAAGTGACTCAAGTTTTTGAGCTATTCTAAAGTACTAAGTTAAGAGGGTTCACTAAGGTGGAAAGATGGGATCAATCTCATGCCATAGAATGACATCTAAAGGTTTCTAAGTAGGTTAAGGTTTATACTCTTTATGCTACCTTCAAATTTAATTAAAGAACTTTGTGTAAACTAACGGGGGTAAAACTTGTCAATAAGACTTGGGGTACTAATAGTTAAAGGGGTGTGGTCAAAGTATGCTTAAGGCATCTTTACTAAACCAGCTAGTTTTATTCTAGCTTGCTAACAATAGCTTACTAAAGCATGTTTGCAAGGGTTAGCTTGCCACTAATAGCTTGCCTTGGTTGGTGCAGTGGTTGAAGTTTTCTTCTTCTTCTTGGTAGAACTCCTCCTCCTCGAAGGCTTGGTCGGTACTATCGTCTAGAAATACATAGGGAGTGCACAATCACCAAACAATACTTAACTTAGGCTAAGTAGTATTCTAAACCACACAATTGATGATCTATTATCATCCCAAACATCACAAGTTTTAATTCAATAGTTTCAACCTTTTTATTTTGGAAAAGTAATTTCTACTCATTGAAAAATTAACTACAATTTAATATTCACCACCAAAATATGGGATCATGTGGACACATGTCCTCACAACATATTCTAACATGTGTGAATGAGATTTAAAGGTTGGATCAATATTACTTTGGTTTAAGTTTATTATTTAATGATTTAAAGTGACTAGAAATGCCTATATAGCATTATTTGGGTACTAGTCCAAAGTCACTGTCTGTAAACCTTAATATTATTACATATTTGGATAGATATGATGAAATGTGATTTTTGAGAGTTGGAATCAACTCAAAATCTAACTTGGTTGATTTTACAAAAATGTTTCAAGTTGCAAAAGCTTCTGTCTTCTTATTTTTATTAGGAGAAATATATAACTCTAAATGAATTAAATCCCACGGGCTTGGATAGAGCATTTCAATACCTTTCAGACAAAATTAGTTTCATGTAATTTGGATTTGTCAAACTCACAGAACTGAATTTTGAAACACTGGACAGAAACTATATTCTAACTAAAAAGGAAAATTCCTAATTTTAATTTGAAACGTGCGCGGGAACGAAATGGGCCGGCCCACTACGCTCCGCACAGCATCGTGGGCTGACTTAAGCGAGGGCCCCACCCGTCAGTGGAACGGGGGGGTACCGAAGGGGTATGGATGAAAGGTGGCCGTGCGATTAGAGGGTAGATCGATGGCTCACAGCTATCGTCCTCGCCGAAACAGGACACGACGGGATCTAACCCTAGCGCGGTCGGTGAGGGTGCAGTGGGGGCGTACCGGGGCTCCAGCGGGGTCGGCGAGGCGAGCAACTGGGCTGGTAGACGATGGTGGTTCTCCTGGTACAAGCGGCGCTTCCTGGGATGGCCTGGATCAACGGCGCCCTTCTCCTCCCGAGGCGGCGACTCCGGCTGCAATTCCGGTGCCCTGGTGCTCGAGCGGCTCCGGCTGGCTGTGGGGAGTGAGAGTGAGAGGTGGGGATGAGAATGGTGTGAAGAGAGCTTGCTGGGGAGGCCTCCTTCTATAGGCGAGTGAAGGGTGCAGAGGGGCATGGGCAGAGCTCGACGTGGGCGACGGCACATCGAGCTAAGGGCATGGGCGAGGTAGGCGGATGGTGGCCGGTCTCCTGGCGATCCTCTATGGCTTGATGGCGCGGCAAGGGGCTATCTCTATTGGTCGGGAGCTTCCACGCACTACACGGTGGCCGCAGGTGCTCGACAAGAAATGCGGCGGCTATGGGTCGAGCGGCGGCATACAGGTGTGTCTGGCAAGGTGTTGGGCCTGCTGCGAGTGCCGCCACTCAAGGCTAGGGCTTGGCGAGGCCGGTGCTGCTCTGGCGGACGCGGCGCTCCGGGGTGATCGGCATGGCGGACAGAGGCGTGGGCGCGAGCAACTGGGGCTTGTCCTCCGCTCGATTTTGGTCGGGGGATGGTCGAGGCAGTGGGGTGTGATGGCGCCTGTCTGCCAGCGGGCAAAGGAGAGCGCGGGGCGGCTTTGTGCAAGCTGTCCATGGTCGACCTAGCGCATGGCGTCGGGCGGCTTGGCACTGGAGCAGCTAGGGGAGAGGGAGAGAGAGCTAGGGCCGGGGTTTGAGCTAGGGGGACAAGGGGACAGAGTCAGGCCCAAATGGTGACAAGAAGCACTACACACTATAGTGTTTTGACAATGGTCTGATCTGTGTCTGCCACCTGTTTAATGAAATGGCCGCAAGAGACCAAAGTTTGAATTTTGAGTTCAAAATTTTTGAGTGATCTCTACTAGTGCTAGGTAGTCTCTGGTTGCAAGGGTTTTGAAAATGGTGCTCAATTAGATGGTTTTTGAAATAGGGGTGATCTATGCATATGCATTAGATTCAATTTTAAACTGTCATTTAAAATAGTTTACAGAATGTTTTTAGTAGATCAAAAGGTGGGCCTTGGTATCTCATTATGTGTACTAGCAATGGGTGCAAAGATCAAGAATTGTTTCTGTTAAGAAATGAGTACTAGGAATAGCCAAAGTAGGCATGAGAGTTAAATTTGTCAAAATGACCATTCCTTCATTTTCATTCTTTTTGATTTGATTTTCTTTAGGAAAAGTTTGGGAATGATGTAGATGATGTTTAAATCACCTAAGAAACATTTTACAAGCATTGGATCAATCAATCATGGTAATTCAAACAACTCCTATTTTAAATGCACACATATATGAATGCTTTCATTTTAAATTTGGAAAAGTTTTTGTTAACCCCATTTTTGGATGATTTGATCTTGATAAGCTTGGATTGAAGTTTTGGGATGTTACAAGGATCCACTAGTGTCATTGGATGTGTGTTCTTTTCATGAACCACATCCAGTGTCATTGCATGTGTGTTTTTCTCACAAACCACACATGGATCCACCAGTGTCATTGCATGTGTGTTCTTGTCACAAACCACATATTGATCCACCAGTGTCATTGCATGTGTGTTCTACTCAGAAACCACATATGGATCCCCCAGAGTTCATTGCATGTCTATTCTTTTCACAAACCACATATGGATCCACGAGTGTCATTGCATGTGTGTTCTTTTCATTAACCATGGCTAGAGTCATTGCATGTCTATTCTTTTCACAAACCACATGGATCCACCAGAGTCATTGCATGGGTGTTCTTTTCATTAACCACAACTAGAGTCATTGCATGTGTGTTCTTTTCACAAACCACATATGGATCCATCAGATTCATTGCATGTCTGTTCTTTTCACTAACCACATCTAGTGTCATTGCATGTCTGTTCTTTCCACAGACCACATATGGATCCACCAGTGTGATACGTCCAAAACGTATCTACTTTCCCGAACACTTTTGCTATTGTTTTTCCTCTAAACTTGTGTGATTTTGGTACAACTAACATAGACTGACGCTGTTTTCAGCAGAATTACCTTGGTGTCTAGTTTTTGTGCCGAAAATCAACTATCAGGAAAAATCACGAAAAATATGCCAAAAATCCTATTTCACCCGAAGACTCACGGAGCTAGAAGATGAGATGGAGTAGGGCCACGATGGGCCCACACCACCTAGCCGCGCCTGGGGGTGGTGTGGCCGCCTCGGCTGCCCCCTCGGCCTCCCTCTTCGCCTATAAGTTGCCTCTTGACCTAAAAACAAAGGGGGGTTCGACGTTTTTCCATCAAGAGTTCCGCTGTGCCGCAACCTCTAGATTCTGTGATTTGGAACCAGAAACTCCATTCTAGAACCCTGCCAGGACGGGGAATTGGAGGAGATCATCGCCATCATCATCACCATCGCTTCTCCATCGACCATCCATGTTTCCCCATCTATGAGTGAGTAATATGCCACTGTAGGCTATGGGGATGGTAGGGATTGGATGAGATCGTTCATGTAATGGCATCAGATTGTTAGGGCATGGTGCCTAGTATCTATTATTAGTGCTTTTTGACTTTGTTGCAACTTGTTATGCTTAATGCTTGTCACTAGGGGCCGAGTGCCATGATTTCAGATCTGAACATGTTATTGTTTCATTATGATAGTATTGTTTATGGTCTTACCTGCAAGTTGTATACACATATTGTTGTCTAGAACCAAAGGCCCCGAAGTGACAACAATCGGGATAACCGAAAGGGAATGGCTTTGATGTGAGGATCACATGTGTTCATGGAGTGTTAATGCTTTGCTTCGGTGCTCTATTAAAAGGAGCACCTTAATTGCCAGTAGTTCCCTTGAGGCCCCGCTGCAAACGGGCTGGCAGGACAAAAGATGTTGTGCAAGTTCTCATTGCGAGCACGTATGACTATATATGGAACACATGCCCATGATTATTTAGTACTTGGATGCTTTATCTTATTTATCTCCAAATGCCCTATGTCCTTATTGCCATATGAATTGTCTTGTCCATGCAACGCCCGTCCATCCATCCCTATGCTCTGGCGCTTTAATCCCTCACATCTTGCCAATTGTTACTACCGTCTTTACTTTTACTACTTCTATTACTTTACTATTGCTACTACAAAACTGTTGCTACTGATAAACTGCTGTGAGCAAGATTGTTTCTAGGTGCAGCTAAATTGACAACTCAGTTGTTAAGGCTTATAAATATTCTTTGGCTCCTCTTGTGTCGAATCAATAAATTGGGTTTCACTTCCCTTGAAAATACTACTATACACCCCCTATACTTGTGGGTCATCAAGACTATTTTTTGGTGACATTACCAGGGTCACCCACGTGACAGGCATGAATACTTACCACTATACTACAAGAAGAGGTACGATTCTGAACACCTCTATTTCTCTTGATTCACCATTTGTTATGAGTAAGCTCCTTACACCACCACATACACATGCTACACACACTGCTACTACTGCTGAATCTGAAACTTCTGATACTTATGATGATGCTTCTACTGTGCTTGATAAGAGTGGTTCATTAGGTCCTTTCCTAGATGCTACGATTGCTAGAACTATAGCTGGAAATACTGAAACTCATTATGAAAACACTACTACACCTGTTAGTTCACCTGAGTCTAGAGAGAGCTATGATATTGAAGATGGTTATATAGAGAAGACCGATGAATTTATTAAAGAATGTCAAAACACCCATGATAGGAGTGCTATTAAGAGTCTCCTTGAGAGGCGTACTATAAAACCCAAATTGTCTCCTAATGCTAAGTTTGCTACATCTCCCATAAACATTAAAGATAAGGATTATGATTTCTCTCTTGATCTATCTTACATAGCTATTGTTGAGAAAGAACCTTTTTGTGGGACTAAGAATGAAAGTGCGGTAGCACATATGACTGAGCTTTCTACCCTGAGTGGCTTATTTTCTGATGATATTAAGATGCGCACCTACTTTGTTGCTAAAATTTTCCCTTTTTCACTAAAAGGAGAAGCTAAAACTTGGTTTAGTAATTTACCTCCTTGATCTATTGATAGCCCTGATTTCTAGATTAGTACTTTCCTGCAGAAATATTTTCCTCCTAGTGCTAGACATGCTATTTTGCAGGAACTTTTTGATTTTAAATAGGGAGAAAAAGAGATATTGCCTGAATCATGGGCAAGGTTTTGTGCTTTGATTCATGCAATTTGGATGTCCATTACCTAAGAATGAGCTTCTTGATATATTTTATAATGGACTAACTGAAGAATCTAGGACATACCTGGATAGTTGTGATGATTGTGTTTTCAGGAATAGGACTCCCAAGGAAGCTGAGGAATTAATGGCTAAAATAAGCAAGAATTATGAAGATTGGACTCCTCCTGAACCAGCTATACCTGAGACAACTATACCTGAACCAGCTATTCCTGTACCTATACCAACATCAAAGAAGAGGGGAGTTATTGAACTAACTGATGAAGTGATGAAGGAAGCTAAGAAATGTCTTAAGGAGAAGGGAATTAAAGCTGCAGATGTGAAGAATTTACCCCTATAGAAGAATTATGTAAGCCAATTCCCCATTCATCCACTATTAAGGTACACTCTCTCCAACATTTTGATGAAGGTGATATTCCTTACTCTAAACCTCCTGATCAATGCTTAGAAGAATTTGATGTTTTTATTGTTAAGCAAGATAATTTTAATAAAAGGATGCAAAATCATCTAATGGAAAACTCTAGAGCTATTGTTGAGTTAAAAGATATTGTGGAAAGAACCTCTAATGATGTTAAAATGCTTGTTAAACATTTTCAAATGGATCAAACTCAAATTGACCAGCTAAGGTACAAAAAGACATGCTAGTTAATGGTGCTAAAGAAAAACATGCTTATGAAATTAGAACTAGAAGCGGTGCTGCCACCCAGGATCCTCTATATCTTGAGGGGCATCCTAAAAGAATTGAGCAGGATTCTCAACAAGCTGAAAATAGTGGTACTACTCCTAAGAAAAGAAAAAAGAAACATAAAACTATTGTAGAAACCTCTGAACCTGCTAAAGATCCTAATAGTATATCTATCTCTGATGCTGAAACTGAAAGTGGTAATGACGAAAATGATGCTCCTGATAAAGAAAAAGTTGAAGAAGAACCCGAAAGGCACACTAAGAATACTAAATACACTAAAGAAGATTTTGTTGCTAAGAAACATGGTAGTGAAAGAGAGCCTTGGGTCCAAAAACCTATGCCTTTCCCTGATAAGAAACACAAGTCAAAGGAAGATGAACACTATAATAAGTTTTGTGAGTGGATGAAACCTTTATTCTTGAAAATTCCTTTGACTGATGCTATTAAATTGCCTCCTTATTCAAAGTATATGAAGGATATTGTCTCGAATAAAAGGAAGATCCCTAATGAAGAAATTTCTACTTTGCTTGCTAATTATTCCTTTAATGGTAAGGTTCCTAAGAAACTTGGAGACCGAGGGATTCCAACTATTCCTTGCTCTATTAAAAATAGTTATGTTAGAACTGCTTTGTGTGATTTGGGAGCAGAAGTTAGTGTTATGCCTTTTTCTCTCTATAAGAGACTTCAACTGGAAAAACTAATACCAACTGATATATCTTTGAAAGTGGCTGATAAATCTACTACTATTCCTGTTGGTATATGTGAGGATGTACCTGTTCAAGTGGCTCATCATTGCTTGATATTAACTGATTTGTTGTGCTTGAAATGCCTGAAGATGATAATATGTCTATTATTCTTGGGAGACCTTTTCTTAATACTACAGAGCTGTTATTAATTGTAATCAAGGAAAGGTGACTTTTAATGTTAATGACAAGGAGCATACTGTCTATTTCCCCAAGAAGATTGATAGGAATTATGGCTTAATTTCAATTGAACATGTTGAGGGCATCCAAGTTGGAGAAATATATTGTCCCATACCACGAGAAAAATATGAAACCATTATGATTGGGACCATTGCTATCAAGGTTGAGGTAACATAATCATTAGTGGAATACAAAGGTTTTTTTCATATAAAATTGCTTTGGTAACAAGACCTGATCAACCTTGTTAACAAAGGGATTTTAATGAACAAAACAATGTTTTCACCATGATTATCTCTACTTACTTCCATTCTATCCATTTTAGTTTTTGATTTTGTTTAGTTTACTTTTCTGTTGTTAATTGCTTGCATATTAGAGTGTCTTAGAACTTCTGAAGTTTTAGCTTTGTTTTTCTTTTGCATCTTTCAATAAACCTCTTTCTGTCAGAAAATTATTCATCTATCCCTGAAAATTGATCAAAAATAAAGTGTCTCAAAAAATTCCAGAAAATTCATATTAAATTTTTACATGAAAAAGGGGTAGAGAAGTGCCTAGAGAGTACCAGGGGGCCCACTAGGCAGGCACACCACTTGGTGGCGTGGCCAGCCCAGGGGCGCGCCTAGCCATGGTGTGGGCCACCCCTGGCCCTCCACTCACTCTCTCACTTCCCACTTCTTTCTCTCTCGCGAGAAAACATCAGTTCTTTGCTCGAAATCGTGTTCTTGCTGTTCTTGCCCACGATTTTTCGATCTCCTTGCTTAGCCCATCTTTGCTGCTGAAATTTGGAGCACTTGTTCTCCGGTATGTAACTCCTCTGCTTGTCCAAGTAGATTTGTGATTAGTGGTTTATATCTTGAGTATTTTGCTGCTGTAGGTGACAGGTTATGAGAGCTTGTAAGCTTGTTCAATGCTTAGAGATATTGTTTTGATGCATGTTTCGGCCTCTTACAAGTCCCTATGAGTAGTGCCCTTCATTATGTATTCACTTTGCAATCACTTGTGTAATGGATGTTTAAATTTCAGAATAGAAGATGAATGAACATCAACTCAACCAACATGAACTGAAGGTGCCTGAGGTTATGAAGGTTGACCCAGAGGAGGAAGTTTTTCCTTCCATCTATCCATGCTCCGAATTCATGAGGGCTGCAGGAATTTCCTCGGACTTCCAAACTATAGTTGCTAATGCAGGATTGGAGCACTCTGTGGAAGATGAACCTAGTCAATTTGTGAAACTAACTATGTCTGTAGTGCATGACTTTCGATTTAGTTGCTCTTTGCCTAACACCAAGGTTCACTGATACATTGCAAATGTATCTATAATTTTTGATGTTCCATGCTTGGTTTTATCCACTTTCTTGTGTTTTGTTCCAACTTTGGACTACTTTTCATATGATTTCTTGGACTAACCTATTAACAAGAGTCACAGTGCCAGCTGCCTGTTTTCTGCTCTTTTTGGTTCCAGGAAAGTAAGAAAATGAATATTCTTGGAATTGGACGGGACAAAAGCCAAACTTCCTATTTTCCGGAAGTCATCAGATGCCAGAATACGAGAGAGAGAGCGCCAGAGGCCGGCCACACCAACTGGCCGCGCGGCCAGGCTTGGCCCGTGCCAGGGGGTGGTGTGGTGGCCCTTGGCACCCCCTCAGCCTCCCCTTCCGCCTATAAGATGCCCTCGGGACAAAAACCCTAAGTGCCCGATCAAAAATCCACGAAAGAGTCTGTAGCCGCCGTCATCTCCATCCCTAGATTGGGAGGGATCTGAAGCTCTTCCCGGCACCCTGCCGGAGAGGGGAATTCACTTCATCACCATGCAAGCCTCCGGTGTGATGCGTGAGTAGTTCATCCTTGGACTACGGATCCATGTAGTAGCTAGATGGCTGGTTCTCCTCCTTTGTGCTTTCATGTCTAGATCTTGTGAGCTCCGTTCATGATCAAGATCATCTATTTGTAATTCTACATGTTGTGTTTGCAGGGATCCAATGGATATTGAGAAGCTATTTTAGATTGATTATTGACTCTATCATGTCTTTGTTATTTGTGATCTTGCATGCTTTCCATTGTTAGTAGCTATCTTGGCCAAGTAGATGCTAGAAACTCCAAGAAATAGTATTTATGCTCGATAGTGGGTTCATGCCTCTGGTAATCTGGGGAAGTGAGAGAGAACTCTAAGGTACTAGATGTGCTGTTGCTACTAGGGAGAAAACAACATTCCTTTGTTCATAGAACAATCGTATTGTTTACTTTACACGCAGTTCGTAAAGCAATAATCTGTTGCTTGCAACTTAATACTAGAAGGGGTTCGGATGATAACCTGAAGGTGGATTATTAGTCATAGATGCAGTTGGATGGCGGTCTATGTATAATGTTGTAATGCCCAATCAAGTCTCAAAGGTGTCAAGATGATTAGTATATGCATGTATTGCTTTCTCGATGTTTTTCAATTGCCCCGTTGTAATTTGTTCACCTAGCATGTTATCTATCTAAGGAGAGCCACCTCTAGTGAACTATGGATCCCGGTCCTTTTTCTTTACATACAATCTACAAATTGTTACTGCTTTGTGTTTACTTTCTGCAAACTATTACTTCCTTCCATTCAATACGTTTAATCCTTTGTTTTCCACAAAACACGGTGAGATTGACAACCTCATCGCAAGTTGGGGACAAAGTTCTGTGGTTGTGTTGTGCAGGTCTCCACGTTGCTACTAGCACCGGTAGTGCGCCCTGCCAAAGCTCAGCTAGTAACACCTTTGGGGTGTTTCCTTGCTCCTACTGGTTCGATTATACCTTGGTTTCATACTGAGGGAAACTTGCTGCTGTGCTCATAATACCTTCCTCTTGGGGTTCCCAACGAGCTCTACATCAACACTGCTCCAGCAATTTTCTGGCGCCATATATAGAGCCATCAAGCATTTTTCTGGCGCCGTTGCCGGGGAGTCAAGGACATCTTCACAAGGGGAGTCCCTCATAACCAATCTCTTTACTTTGTTATTTTTGTTTTTCTTAGTTTACTTTTGCTTTGTTTGCTTGTTTCTTTATGAAAAACACAAAAAATTAGTTCCTACTATAGTTGTTATTTTCATTGGTCTGTTATTGTCTTGCTTTATCATGCTTTCTATCAATGGTTGGTTTCTTTGAAACTGAATCTTATCGGCAAGGTGGGTTCACGGAAGAACAAAAATATTATTATAAGGAACACCACTTGTCACAAAAAGGGAAACACTTATGGGAACAAATTGATAAATTGTATACCATTGCTATAAATGTGTGCTCTACTTATAATGTTACTTATTTCTTTGATAAATCTTGTTGCTGTAGGAGGTATAAACACCTCCCTTTTCAATGTGAGTATAATGATAATGTTACCATATCTTCTTATGTTAAAGGGAATTATGACTTTTATGTTGTGGAACAAATTGAAGAATTTATTGCTTGGAAGGGTGCATTTGAACTTGCTAGTTTGCTTGAAAATATTGATGATTCACCTTATAAATATGAGGTTTATGATATACTTAAATTTTGCTTTGATAATTACAAGGTAGAAAATGGCTATATTCTTGAATATCTTAATAGATGCTCTCCACCAATGGAAGAGACTAATGCCTTGCAGGAGCCTATGGAAGAAGAAATTGCTGAAACTGGAAGATCATTGGATGAAAAAGAGGAGAGTGATGATCAAGAGGAGGAAGAATGGATATACCCATCCCTACCTTCTAATGAGAGTAACTCTTTACCCCTTACATTATTTGATTGTCCCCCATGCTTACCAAAGGAGGACGAATATCATGTTCCTGAGGATTCTTCTGAAAATATTTATAATAAATCTCTAGTGTTTTTTGATCATGAAAAGCATGCTTTATGTGATATTTATATTGTTGAGTTTATTAATGGGGCTACTGAAAATTATTATGAGAGAGGAAAATATGGTTGTATAAGTTTTCATGGTACTGAAACACCTCTCTATGTGCTGAAAGTTTTGAAGTTACTTTTGTTTTATCTTCCTATGCCTGTCACTTTATTCTTTGTGAAGTTATTTGCATACAATATTCCTATGCATAGGAAGTGGGTTGGACTTAAATATGTTTTGAATTTGCTTCTTGATTCTCTCTTTTCTTCAATTCATATTTCTTATGAGAGCACCTTCTCGAACTATCATGCCTAACTTAAAGACGTTAAAGAAAAGTACTTATTGGGAGATAACCCAAAAGTTTTAGATGAGTCTTGGAAGTTATTACTTTAGTAATAACCGCTCCTTATTCTTTTTATTTGCTTTTTGTGCCAAGAGTAACCTCTAATGAAAGAGAAGTAATGATTGGAAAGTTGCTGTCCTGAAACAGATTTCTGTGATTCACCGTAAAAATTCGTGTAAAATCACTGAACAAATTTTTGAGGCGTGAATTTTTGTGCTTCTATCCCAGATTGTTATCTAACTTTCGTTAGTTCAACACTTTTTGATTTGAGCAACATAAAGTCTTCGGAAAATTTCGTCTTTACCTGCTGGTCTGTTTTAACAGATTTCTGCCATTTTCTGCATTTGCTTCTTGTTGGTTCCTTTTTGAGTTCTTTTGGGGAATTGAGCTTTTTTAGGGAAGTGCTAAAGTAGCTAGTGTTCTAATGGAAGTTTATTTGGTGTTAGAACTAAATCTTAAGACTTATTTATCTTGAGTGCACTAATGTTGCTAATAAAGATTGTGTGAAGTTTTGTATGAAGGAAAAATTTTAGGTGTATGGAAGGAATGAGTAATGAGATGAAGGATGTACTAAATATCAAGCTTGGGGATTCCACACGTGTAACCCCAAGAAATATCCAAGAAGTACAAGCGTCAAAGCTTGGGGATGCCCAAGGCACCCCCTTCTTCATCAATAAAAATCCCAGGTTTCTTCCAAACGCTTCATTTTTATTGTTTCATGCACAGTTGTGTTGGTCTTGGAGCGTCTTTTTTTTGTTTTTGTTTTGTTTTTTCGTTTCCTTGGTTTTCTTAGTT
This sequence comes from Avena insularis, assembly GCA_023614405.1. Classification (NCBI taxonomy): domain Eukaryota; kingdom Viridiplantae; phylum Streptophyta; class Magnoliopsida; order Poales; family Poaceae; genus Avena; species Avena insularis. The sequence goes on along the minus strand of CM042688.1, from coordinate 505,513,390 downwards.
TGCTGAATAAATTGGTTGGACCCCCTCTTTCATATATTGGTTTGCAAATATTTTGGTTTGGTTTGGAAAAGAGTAGGAAAGTTCATTCTTATGTGGTAAAAAGAGCTCGTTTTTGACTGTGGCCTATGCTCTATCATGCCATGCTTGATATTGTTTTGGCTTTATACTTAGTATTCTTTGCTGTAGCATGACTTGTTATAAACAATTGGGATTGCTTAATGTGCCTTGGATGAATCATGTGTTGTTTTAGCATATTAAAGCATAGTATAGTGGTATTCTCCTTTGATGCTTTATTTGGGTTGACTTGGCACATGCTCACACCATGTTATGACTATCTCAAGTCACCATAGCCTTTATGATCCTTTAGTTTTCAACTTGTAGTATCACTTTATGCTTTGATCAATGATGTTTTGTCGCTCTGCCTGATTATGGTCATTATTGCTCTCTTAGTTTGTCGCTCCCAGTCTTTCGCTAGCCTCCACAACCAAGTATGAGTTCCAATCATGCATCCAACTCCCTAAACCAAGTTATTCCAAAGAGTCCACCATACCTACCTACTAGCTTATGCTATTCCAAGTATATTCATGCTTTTATTTACCTTCCAAATTAAACTTGTTATGAGAAAACTAGTGATTAAAGCTCTCACGAACTTGATGGCACACTTTACTTTTCTCTCCCTTAATAAACTTGAACCATTGTGTCGTCTATGTTGTTATGCTTGCACTTATTTGTTGGGAATTAGCAGAACCATGCTTTCCTGGGGAACGCTTTCAACATTGCACTTGGTACTTGTACCTAGTTGATATCATGCTCTTTTGTATATGGATGTCGTCGATGTGAAATGAAAGGGGAGCTTGTAAGTCCATGGAGTTATGTATATGTGTTAGAGAAACGCCTGGGCCGCTGGTCTAATCCATGCTGAAATGGTGGAAACCTGCAGCGTAACCATAATGAGCTGTCTATGAAGCATTCTTCTTATAAAAAAGAGTCCTATTGAGAAAAAAAGAGAAAAAAGAGATATTATGAAAAGAGGAAAGAGAGAAAAAACACCATATTCCCATGGTAAATAAGAAGATTGCTGAGATGCTAGTTGTCTGCTTGCCTTGTCCTTTTGATATGGGGATTCTTCCGTATCATCGGGCAAGGGGTACCCCGTTGGCGGTTCTCTATGATACACATGTACTTACAATGACAAGAACTTACCAGGGACTAAACTTGAGTAGCATGAGGAGCGGCCCTCGTATACAAGGGACATCAGATTTCTAACTTATATTTCGTCAAGCATGTACACCATAGTTTATTCACTTTAACCTTAATCACTTCAAGATGCTTATGATAGGGGCAATGAGAGCTGAAAGCTATAAGTACCATAATTTTTGGAAGCTCTATATGAGACTTGAATCCCTACTTCCTTTTTATAAAAAGGCCTTTCTTCCACCATTATATTGAGTCTCCATCTTCTACCTTTATGCACCTACTTTGAGAGCATAGTGGCCATTCTTAGTTCTGTGTGCATTGTCCCAAGACTAGTTGATTCATGAATAACTTGATATTGCTTGTTTTAAAATATTTGTATCTAGTCACTCTTATGAACTTTGAAGGTGTCCTATGCATTTATATTTGCTACTCTATTGAGGGACAAGCTGAATACTATTATGCTATGTTTTCTTTATGTGAAACAAACAAATGTCTTGCAAAGCATTGTTATTCATGAATCTTTTGTTTGTGCCTTTTCATGTTGCATCATAGTTTCTTTGTCTTATTGCTAGAACTTTGTCTTTCATGTTATGATTGAAGTACTATGATCCTAGCTTTGAATGTTTTACAAATACTTTGATCAAGTCTTTGATGGTGCATGTCACCTCAAAAATTATTCTTTCTTTTTATCACTTACCTACTCGAGGACGAGCAGGAGTTAAGCTTGGGGATGTTGATATATTGCAAATGTATCTATAATTTTTGATGTTCCATGCTTGGTTTTATCCACTTTCTTGTGTTTTGTTCCAACTTTGGAGTACTTTTCATATGATTTCTTGGACTAACCTATTAACAAGAGCCACAGTGCCAGCTGCCTGTTTTCTGCTGTTTTTGGTTCCAGGAAAGTCAGAAAATGAATATTCTCGGAATTGGATGGGACAAAAGCCAAAGTGCCTATTTTTACGGAATCATCAGATGCCAGAATACGAGACGGAGAGGGGACAGAGGCCGGCCACACCACCTGGCCACGCGGCCAGGCTTGGCCCATGCCAGGGGGTGGTGTGGTGGCCCCTGGCACCCCCTCGGCATCCCCTTCCGCCTATAATATGCCCTCAGGACGAAAACCCTAAGTGCCCGATCAAAAATCCACGAAAGATTCTATAGTCGCCGTCATCTCCATCCCTAGATCGGGAGGGATCTGAAGCTCTTCTTGGCACCCTGCCGGAGAGGGGAATTCACCCTGGAGGCCTTCTTCATCACCATGCAAGCCTCCGGTGTGATGCGTGAGTAGTTCATCCTTGGACTACGGATCCATGTAGTAGCTAGATGGCTGGTTCTCCTCCTTTGTGCTTTCATGTCTAGATCTTGTGAGCTCCGTTCATGATCAAGATCATCTATTTGTAATTCTGCATGTTGTGTTTGTGGGGATCCGATGGATATTGAGATGTTATTTCAGATTGATTATTGATTCTATCATGTCTTTGTTATTTGTGATCTTGCATGCTTTCCATTGTTAGTAGCTATCTTGGCCAAGTAGATGCTAGCAACTCCAAGAGTTAGTATTTATGCTCGATAGTGGGTTCATGCCTCTGGTAATCTAGGGAAGTGACAGAAATCTCTAAGGTACTTGATGTGCTGTTGCTACTAGGGAGAAAACAACAATCCTGTGTTCATAGAACAATCGTATTGTTTACTTTACACGCAGTTCGTAAAGCAATAATCTGTTGCTTGCAACTTAATCGGAGGGTTCGGATGATAACCTGAAGGTGGATTATTAGTCATAGATGCAGTTGGATGGCGGTCTATGTATAATGTTGTAATGCCCAATCAAGTCTCAAAGGAGTCAAGATGATTAGCATATGCATGTATTGCTTTCTCGATGTTTGTCAATTGCCCCGCTGTAATTTGTTCACCCCGCATGTTATCTATCTAAGGAGAGCCACCTCTAGTGAACTATGGATCCTGGTCCTTTTTCTTTACATACAATCTACAAACTGTTACTGCTTTGTGTTTACTTTCTGCAAACTATTACTTCCTTCCATTCGATACGTTTAATCCTTTGTTTTCTGCAAAACACGGTGAGATTGACAACCTCATCGCAAGTTGGGGACAAAGTTCTGTGGTTGTGTTGTGTAGGTTTCCATGTTGCTACTAGCACCGGTAGTGCACCCTGCCGAAGCTCAGCTAGTAACACCTTTGGGGTGTTTCCTTGCTCCTATTGGTTCGATTAAACCTTGGTTTCATATTGAGGGAAACTTGCTGCTGTGCTCATCATACCTTCCTCTTGGGGTTCCCAACGAGCTCTACATCAACACCGCTCCAGCAATTTTCTGGCGCCATATACAGAGCCATCATTCACTACAAAATTTACAATATAGCTGTCGACCTTCCTCTTGATGACTTTTGTGCAGCTATTAAGGTACCCCAGTGGAGATCGTGTGGAAGGATTAAAGAGCGACCAACACCACTCATGGACTTGTATGCGGAGATTTGCCAAGGGAGCAGCTTCTCGAAGGAGAGCAAGAAAACCTGTAACATTCATCTCCCGTCTATTCTCTACTTTGCTTACTTTATTGCCAAGTGTGTTCTCGCTAGGAAAACTGCTAATAAGTTATCCTCATATGATATAACATTCATCTCAGCTGCTTTAAAACGAGATAGGACTTATAACTTGGGTGCCTTGATAGCTTTCCGTCTTGCTGCTAACCGCGAGAAAGGTGGAATTTGTGGAGGCCTCATCGCCTCTCGTTTATTAGCTTTGTATGTTGTAGTGCGTCATCATCTAGACTTACAGTTTCCCATAGAAAGGCTTGACTTTAATTCCATGATACATCATAAATTTGTTTCTTCTTGGGCTAATTTGAGTGATTTGTCTTATGAAATAACCTTTCTCAAGGCTAGTTGGAGAAGGAGTAAGTCCGAGCGATTTGTTCTTTTGCCTGCACCTGTTTTGTTTAACCTTGACACTAGGGTAGGATGGTCACTCACTGAGGAAGAACTTGATCCGTACCTGGGAGAGCTCTCCCAACAGGAGCAGGATACTAGAAGGGAGGTTACAGATGATTCGGTCCAACCCTCGAATGAGGGGGAGTATTCATATCAGCAGCCTACCTATGATTGGGGAGCTTCTTTTTCTTCCCAAGGGCCTAACCACGATCATTCTTACAATGACCCGCCTGCTTGGAATCCTTACCCGTGTTGGGGTTGATACCCACTTAGGCCAAAAGCCTAAGCTTGGGGGGAGGTACACCGACATCACACTCATCTCCATATCATGTTTAGTCGGTACTTTGTATATCCATGCTTCGTTCTCTTTTTAGTTTTCGTTCTTTCTTTACTTTTGCTTTCTAAAACATAAAAAGACCAAAAATATTTCCGTTGTTTCTCTTTGTTTGCTTCTTTTTGCCTTGGGTTGCTTTTTCCTCTTTTGCTTTGTTTGAGCTATTCAAAAATTCCAAAAAGATTTTGCTTTGTTTGTCTTTCCTTTTTGTTCTTGTCTTTAAAAAATCAAAAACACCAAAAATATTTGTTGTTCTTCTTTGGTTTTGTGAAGTTTGTTGCAGGGTTCAGCAGTCCTCAGTGGAATTTGGTTTCATGTTATTATTCAAGCCACACAAGTGAAGTGCAATAATGTGGATTAATGACAACTTGTGGTGTGGTAAGAGGATGGTAACGAACTCTATTTGTTTTCATTTTTGTACATATACTCATCATTGTGGGCATGCTTAGTCTATTCATGTAGGGTGTATGTTATTTATGGATGCTTAGTAGTTCTTGTTTTCTTATGATTAGCTCCAGCTCGCTAATAGTTTGTAGCATGTCGTATGAATGTTTGCTTGCATTGCTCTATTCATAACTTGGTATGACACTGTGGTATCCTTCTCTGAATGTTTTATTTGAATTGACTTGGCACATGTTCACGCATGCATATGGCTAAAACAATAATCAGTTAAGCATCGATGAATTATTTTGTCTCAGGGGTCTTGAATCACTTTCATGCCATGATTAGTCCTATTTTGTTGCAAGCATTGTTGGGGATATACTTTCCGGGTATCCTCACAGTTCCTCACTGACCAGGGTGGCCCACTTTGGGTTAGAGCATTGCTTCACGGGCGGCCCAGTTAGGGAGAAAGACGGAGTCCCATCCGGCTATGGGAAGACCCAGAGGCTTACCGACTTAGGCCCATGATGTTACTTGTAGTTCAAGATGTACTCTGGAACCGACTCTTAGTCGTAGCCGGATAGATCTCTCCTGTAAACCCTAGGCCGGATATCTATATAAGTCGTCCTAGGGAGAGCCTTTAGGGCAACACTCTAGACACCTCAATAGTCTACAATCTCAACTCGCACAGGCGAAACCCTTGTAACCCATATTCCGGCTCTGCCGTATTACTAGATTGCTAGCAGGAGTATGATCCGCCCAAAGCCATGGATTCAACTGGTAAACTTGTGTGCTCACCGTCCCGGAACACCGTACGTCTCACACCCCTCTCTTCCGCACGCCTTGAGGACCCCCTCATGGCGTACTTGTCATCAAACCGACGACAGTAGGCGCCCACCATGGGGCAAGTGAGCTTCAGATCTACGTTCCGAGCGGAATCTGCAAGAATTGGAATCAGCGAGACTATCGCCGTTGGTCGCATCCTCTACGCCAGTGACGTCCCTCTCATCGTTCTCGACGAGACTTGGATTCCGGCTAGGGAGGCCGTGACTGCCTACATAATCATGTATTTTGGTGAGATCGATGTTTACATTGGTTTCGCTGAACCTGCCCAACCCACCCTAGCGGTGATGATAGAGGCAGAAGAATTTTCTGGGTCCCCTTTGTCCGCAGAGGCGGCAGAGTTCCGGATCTCAGAAAACCCTAATCCCACCCAGCTTGAAGTGTGACAAGGTCACTGATTTGGGAGAGATGATAGAAACAGCGAGCAAGTATGCAGACGCCGACGACGACACAGAAGGACCGCTCAACGCCCTAGTTGTGCCCCAGTCGTCAAAACAACCAAAGCAACAAGCTCAGAAGCGCAAAAATACCTCGGAAGAAAAACCCAACACGGATACAGCGGTAGTTACTACTGTTTCCGGGTCTAGAGGACGAGGAGGACATGGCGGAGGCTGCGGGCGTGGCCATGGGACATCAAGGGTCCAAGGTAGAGGAGAACAACAACCAGGCAAAACCTACTCTCTGGCTGACATTGCCAATAACCCATGTGTGCATCACTTAGACGCCAATGTGGGCTCGTCCCACACCAATGCTGAATGTCGTTTCAATGACGACATCAAAAGAGATGACACCGCAGGCTACAAAGCTAAGCGGAAGAAGGGAAAGAAAAATCCCGAAAAAGACAAAGAGACCAAGGAAGATTCCGACATGGAGGAAGCTGATGCTTCAAATCCCAAGTCGGAAGGGAAGAAGACTTTTCCGACCAAAAAGGACACTTATGTCACTTTCCTCGGATCTCAACCAACAAAGGTCAAGAAAGCAGTTCTACACGAGCTCAATGCAACAGTTCCGGCTGTCCCACAGTATCTGGACTGGTCGGAAGTGGCAATCACATTTTACCGCGATGATCATCCGCCTAAGTTACATAGGCGTGGAAAATACGCCTTAATTGTCAACCCACTTATTGACGGTTATGGTTTCTCCAAGACCCTCATGGATGGTGGTAGCAGCATCAATATTCTCTATGTCGAAACGCTACGCAGGATTAAGATCTCGGAGACCCAGCTGAACCATAGCTCTGTGATTTTTCACAGAGTTGTCCCAGGAAGACAAGCTAATTCCCTGGGAGAGATCACTTTGGATGTTACCTTTGGAACTCCAAAGAATTATCGGATGGAGGCACTTTCCTTTGAAGTGGTCCCGTTCAAGAGAGCATACCACGCTATATTTGGACGTCCGGCTTACTGGGCTTTTATGGCTCGTCCGTGTTATATTTACAATATGATGAAAATTCCAGGTCCCAATGGCGTGATCACCATTAGGGGAGAACCGAAGAAAGCGCGAGAGTGCGAGGATGGAAATGCCGCCTTTGCTGAAGCCGTGTTGGACGCCCAGGAGTACCAGGAGATCAAGAAGAGCATAGATCCGTCCGAGATGCCCGCAATGAAGAAGGAGGTGACCAAGCCAAATCCAGAATTCAAGGCATCAGAAGAGACGAAGAAAGCACCGTTGAAGGATGATGACCCCTCCAAGGTGACCCAGATAGGCGTAGGCCTAGATAGCGCATAGGAAAGCGCGCTCGTGAAGTTCCTCCAAGCAAATCAAGATATCTTCGCATGGCAGCCATCTGACATGACCGGAGTACCTAGGGAACTTGCCGAGCACTCTCTAAATGTAAACCCGAATGCTAAACCCGTCAAACAGTCCTTACAACGGTTTGCCGATGAAAAGCGTAAGGCAATAGCTAAGGAACTAGCACGGCTCGAGTTAGCCGGATTCATAGAAGAGGTCATCCACACTGAGTGGTCGGCCAATCCTGTAATGGTCCCTAAAAAGGACACCACTGATTTAAGGATGTGTGTTGATTATACTGCCTTGAACAAGGCTTGTCCAAAAGATCCGTTCGCTCTGCCTAGGATTGATCAAGTTATCGATTCTACGGCAGGCTCGAAACTCCTATGTTTTCTCGATGCATATTCCGGTTATCACCAAATCCGGATGAAGGAATCTGACAAAGTCAAAACTTCATTCATAACCCCCTTCGGAACCTTCTGTTTTGTTACGATGCCCTTTGGGCTGAAGAACGCAGGAGCTACGTACCAGCGCACGATGCAGCGTTGCCTCCACGACCAACTCGGACGCAATGTACATGCATACGTGGATGATATTGCGGTGATGTCCAAAAAGAAGGAAACATTGATCTCCGACTTGGAGGAGACGTTCGCCAATCTATGAAAATACAACATCATGCTTAACCCGAAGAAATGCTTCTTTGGAATACCAGCCGGAAAATTGTTAGGTTTCATCGTGTCTCAAAGAGGCATAGAGGTGAATCGCGACAAAATCAAGGCTATACTCAATATTTCGTGCCAACTCTTTGAAGGACGACAAAGATTAACTGGTTGCATTGTTGCGGTACCGATTTGTAAGCCGCTTGGTGAAAGAGCCGCACCATTATACAAACTCCTGAAGAAGACCAAGGATTTTGTGATCGGGTTTGAAGCTGCACTACAAGACCTGAAGAAGGTACTCGCATCTGCTCCTATCCTTGCAGTGCCGGAACCTCAGGAACCGATGTTGCTTTATATTGCTGCGACAAATAAGGTCGTTAGTATCGTCATGGTGGTGGAGATACCAGAGGAAAATCAGGAACACCTGGTGCAGCGTCCGACTTACTTTGTCGGTGAGGTCCTAACAGAATCAAAACAGTGATATCCGCACTACAAAAAGTTGGCTTACGGTGTTTTTCTAGCATCTCGTAAGTTACGGCACTATTTTCAGGAGCATCCAATTACCGTGGTGAGCAAATCTCCCATGAGAGATATAATCAACAATAGTGACGCCACAAGGCGCGTCGCCAAATGGGGCATAGAGCTCTCAGCTTTCGATATTGAGTACAAACCTCGGACAACAATCAAATCCTAGATCCTTGGTGACTTTGTCGCTGATTGGACAGAGACGAAGGAGAATATGATACTCCCTGAGTCGGAATATTGGACCCTCTTTTTCGACGGGTCTAAGGCTCGAGGAGGCTCGGGGGCTGGCGTGGTTCTCAAATCACCCCAAGGAGATAAACTTTTATACGTGTTGCAGATCCACTTCACAGTGACAAACAATATAGACGAGTATGAAGCACTGCTGCATGGAATCCGAATTGCCAAGGATATTGGCACCCGACGTTTGATGTGTTACGGAGATTCGTATCTTGTTGCTCAACAAGTGTCGGATATTTGTAATGCAAATAAGCACATGGCAGCATATAAAGTTGTCATGGATGATCTATCTAAATCGTTCGAAGGATTTGAAGTTCAACACATCCCTCGAGTAGAAAATGAGGAAGCAGATGCACTATCTCGGATAGGTTCTGCACAGAAAGAGGTCCCGAATGGTGCTTTTTTAGAGCACCTCAAAGTCCCCTCAATAAAGGGAGTAGATGAGGAATATCCGACCAAATCCGACTCACCTTTAATAGCAGTTCTGGCTGTAATTCCCAGCTGGACTCAACCCTACCTCGATTATTTGGTAGATGGAAAATTACCCGAAGATAAGGTGCTGAGCCGACAGATTATCCGACGAGCAAAAGCCTATACTATTGTTAAAGGTGAGCTCCATAAACAGAGTGTTTCTGGGGGTTTTCAGTGCTGTGTATCTCCGGAAGAGGGAGTGGAAATCTTAAGGGAAATCCACGAAGGCGAGTGTGGTCACCACGCTGCAGCCAAATCTTTAGTGGCAAAAGCTTTTCGACACGGATTTTTCTGGCTTACAGCTCAGGCAGATGCCGAACGATTAGTCAAGACATGCAAAGGCTGCCAAAAGTACGCCAAGCAAGTTCATGTTCCGGCTGATCAGTTGCGAACAATACCTATAACATGGCCCTTTGCGGTCTAGGGGCTTGATATGGTAGGACCTTTTAAACGAGCTCCAAGTGGATTCACTCACCTCTTAGTGACGGTGGATAAATTCACAAAATGGATCAAGGCTAAACCTGTCACTAGTTGTGATGGAGCAACAGCCAAAAGATTTGTTGAGGATGTTATAATCCGGTATGGTTATCCACATAGCATTATCACAGACAACGGGAGTAATTTTTCTCTGGGAGAACTGGCCGAATTCTGCGACGAGCAAAATATCCGGCTTGACATTGCGTCAGTCGCACATCCACAGGCTAACAGACAAGTCGAAGGAGCAAATGGTTTAATCCTACAAGGGCTAAAACCGAGACTCGAAGCACCACTACGACGTCTTTGCGGGGCTTGGGCGGAAGGAACTACCCTCTGTAATTTGGAGTTCTGAACAACTCCAAACAGGTCAACAGGATACACACCTTTCTTCTTGGTCTATGGCGCAGAAGCAGTTCTTCCTAGTGATTTGATTCATACTTCTCCTAGAGTGGCCGCGTATATTGAAGAGGATGCCGAGATTTCTTGACAAAATGATCTCGACTTAGTCGAAGAAGTTCGTGTCGTTGCTGAAATGAGATCTACAGCCTATCAGCAGAAGTTACGCAAGTATCATAGCCAGAGAGTCCGAAATAGATCTTTCAATAAAGGTGATTTGGTTCTCCGTCTTGTGCAACAAAGAAAGCACAAACTTTCCCCAGTATGGGAAGGGCCCTTTTTAGTTAGTCGAGTATTGCACAATGGATCGTACTACTTAACTAACATGAGGCCAGTCAAAGAAAGACCTTCTACTAAGAAGAGAAAGAGAGCTGGAGGCAGTACAAATCCGGATGAGTTAGACAGACCCTGGAATATTGCTCAGCTACATCCCTTTTATTCTTAGTTTATCCTTCTTTGTAATCATACATATGTACATGTTCTATGAGAAATAAAAGTTTTGGTTGCCTCAAAGTTTTTTTGAGAATTTTTTACCATCTTATTTCCTAATGATCATGTCATAGTCGAAAATCCCAGAATGCTTGAAAGTACTTTATCCTCATGTTTGTTCTGGTTTAGATTTCTGATTCTAAAACTGCTACCCTCGGGTATAACTCTAAAGTTTCTAGTCTTTACTTTGGTTATTTGTCTGATTGCTAGATGCGGGCATTTTCCGAGTAGTGAATTGTTGGTACTAGAAGCCGGCTTTGTTTCCGAGTTTAAACTGGTTTAGCAATTGAGCTCTGTTGCTCGGCAAAGTTTCTGGCGGAAGGTTTAGCCGGCTCACGAAAGGAACGAGGCGGAAAGCAAGATAAATGATAAGTGGAGACGGAAAAATACAAGTGCTTATGTAAAAATATTTCAGGCACACAAAAAATTAAAGTCAAAAAGTGCTGAATAGATCAAAAGCTTAGCACTAGCAAAAGTTAAAGTATTACATATTTACAAATACATCTTATTGTTCCGGAATAATACATAAATTTCTGGTCTATGATGCAGGAGGAGATGAAGGATCTGCCGGCTCGCTGGTCACTCCGCCTTGATATCGTTCTGAGATATCCGCGTCCAAGATGGTGCGTTCATCGTCGAAAACTTCTTCGGTTTCTTCGGCAGGAGGAGGCGGAGTATCCACACGGGTGAAGAAGGGGACCTCGTAGCTGGTAAGATCAGCTATGTGGCACCCGTATCTGGCGCAGGAGTGCATGATGGCTTGAAGGTCCTGCTCCTGGCCGTCTTCGTCTACCTTGGAGTACCCTCTGGTCACTTGCCATAACTCCATGTTTCCATGGTGGCTCATGACCATGGTGAGAGCGTTCTGCGCAGCAGTCCGCGCGTAGGACATGTTCTAGTCCTGAACAAGCTGCGGCATCTCCTTGGCCTTGTCCCGCACTTCAAAATCCGACATGCTTGGCATATCCGGAATCCTGAGAGACTAGCGGTAGTCATGAAGAATATCACCGACTTGGGTAAGCCGGTGAGTGCGGGGCTCGGACAAGGAAGAGTCCGTCAAGTTCAAAGGACCTATACACAAAATAAAGTTAAGAAAAAACCGACATTGATAGAAGTCGAGGAAAAAAGATAAGTCAGAGAGGTGGAACGTACCAAAAATGACGTCGTCAATCTTGGTCTTCTCCTCCCGGAGACTCTGGAGTTCAGCTCGGAGCGCCTCGGACATATCCTTCTCTCTGCCAAGCTCATTCTTGAGGTTCGAGATTATTTTATCTTGAGCAGCGATCCTGCGATCACGCTCATTAGTGGCCATGGAGGAGGATTCAAGGACTTGAGCTATGCTCTTTTCATGATCTGCCTTGAGCTTATACAGCTCTTGGCGAAGTCCCTTGTTCTCCACCACCAGGGTCTTGAGGTTCTCGGCCTCTCCAATCCTAGCGATGGATTGTTTTACCAGCGCTGTAAGTCAAAAAAGAACAACAGTTCAAGAAAAAATCGACATTGAAAAAGCAAAAGACAAGGTTTGAATCTCAGAATGTTTACCTTCGGCTTCATCCTTAGCTACTTTGAGTTCAGCATTTTTAAGACGGAGAGCTTTGATCTCTCTCCGCTTATCGCAGACATTTGTCAATAATTCCTGGTTATAGGAACATACTTTCTGTAAGTCAGAATACCCAAAGTCAGAAAGCTACTTAAGACTCGGGCTAATATTTTTGCTAAATATCAGCACGAGCCTTGGGGGCTACACTAGTTCGTTCTTTGGCATCCTAATAAAGCATAAACCCGAATTCTACATCCTACTTCATGCTTGGGGGCTAGAGGATATGATATAACATAATGGAAAAAACAAGAGTTGGAATTTCGACTTACATATTGCTCGCGGGTGAGTTTATCTAAACCCACGTTCACTTCAGCGGCCACCTTCTCGGCAAGAGTAAGAGGGATCACTGGGGCTGTTGGAAGCTCGCCAGTCCTAATCCTCTCCTCGCGAAGGCGGACTTGAGCGACAAGGTCAGAGAACTTGACGTCCTCTGCTTCTTGCGCTTCCTCCTCGGGGGATAAATGGCTTTTATCCAGGACTTGCACAGCTAGTCAGCTGGATCTCCTCTGAGATTTCGGACACCCAAACTTGGCAAGTCCCGGATTGTCGAGGAGGTTTTCAAGACTTCAGCCGAGGGATCATTACCAAGAGGGTTCGCCCTTATCTTGAGCCGACCCACGGTGGCGCCGGTTTGCACAAGGATCGCAGGCTCCGTTTGAGGAGCCAGATCTTCTGCAACCACCGGAGAAGGAGTGATCGCCGGAGTTGCAGAAGGTTGAGGGGCCGGAGTTGGAGGAGCCACGACAAGGGAAGCTATGGTAAGCTTTGTCTGACGCAAGGGCTTCGAAGAAATCCCTTTCCCCTTGCCCTTGATGATTGATTTTGCTCTGAGAAGGTAGCAAAGTCGGAAACGTTACATCTCGGAAAGAAATTTGAGTAAAGTACAAAGGCGGAAAAGTTGTGACTGGAAGTTACCTCTTCACGACAGGCACCTCCTTTGTGCCAACAGCCACTGTCGGAGCTTTCGCTTGTTGAGTGCAAGGTCCGGCAATGGGACCACTTATACCTCCTGAGAGAACTCCGGAGGGTATCCTTCAAGCGGAGCAAGTTCCGACTCGGGGATGTCAGCAAGCTGAAAATAAGAAAACATATCAGTATTGCAGTATAACTCGAAGATTGAAACACATAAAGGGTGTACTGATGGAATCTTACCGGCACCACGGGGTTTTCCGCCGTTTGCATATCCAGAGAAACCTCTGGAATCCTCCTCTCGATCCGCTCCTTGATCATCCACTTGATTTGGGTTATGTAGCCCTGAGAGGTGTAGGATTTGGGGCTGATGCGGAGGGAATCTTTTTCAGAAGACGTGATGGAGTGCATCAGTCTATCCTCGTGGTACTGAAGTGGCTGGATCCGACGTGAGACCCAGCACTGGACCAAGTCAGATCCCTTCATACCCTTGTGCTTGATCAGATATTCGATCCGCCTCTTAGCAAGGATCAGATCATCAGTAAGAGCCGGAGTAGCCTCGTCCCAGGAAGGCTAGGCCAGGGCGGCTCCATCGACAAAAGCCGGCAAAGCAGTAGCTTTGCCGGGAGCCGGAATATCCCTATGATAGAAAAAAGTGGCTGGCCATTGTTTGACCGAGTCACTGGCAGAAATTTTGGGATATGCCCAGTCACGTCTAAGTGAAAAGCTAATAGTGCCGGTGATATAAGGAACACCGGCAGTGATGGAATTTCTCCGAACATGGAAATAATACCGGAAGAGAAGCAAACTCGGCCTAATGCCGAGAAAGCCCTCGCAAAGCGCAGCATATGCACTCATTTCTAAAAGCGAGTTGGGAGGAAGATTGTGGAGTTGAACTCCGTAATTATCTATCACCTCGGAGAAGAACTCCAAGGGAGGAAAAGACAGATCTCGGTTGAGATGGGTGTCGAAGTGGACCCGCTCACCGTCGCGTGGGTTGGGGACGGTTTCGCTGGAGCCGCTCCGCCAGTCGCCGGCAGCGAGAAGCCCCTCCTTCTCCATGTTCTTGAGGCCTGCTTCGTCAAGGGCGCAGGGGATCCAGATTCCCCGGTAGCTCTCTTTCTTTGCTGCTGCTTCCTCCTTCGCCGCCGCCGCTGCTGCCGCCAAACTGGAGGAAGAAGATGATGAAGCCATTTCTCCGGTGAGAAGATGACCTTAAAGAGGCGGCGCTGGGAGCTCTGTGGGGGGAGGACGAGGAGGCTCTGTGCGCGCAGTAGGATTGGGAAGGAAGGAAACGGCAAGGGACTGGTGGAAAGGAGAAGGATAAATCCAAACCCCTTATATCCACCTACTTGTGCCATGATTCGTGCAAATGCTATAGTACAACCGCCACGCGTCGTGGAAAGAACTAGGAAGGACCCACGCGATGATTGCATTGCCTCGATCTCCATGCACGCATTGAAACGGCGCCTCGATTCCGCAAACCGCGGACCCACCAAACGGTCATGCTAACGGAACGCCTGTCAGATGACGTGGCTTGACCATGTTTGTGTCAGGTGGCGTTGGAGACCAAGTTCCGGCTTAGTTTAAAATCGAGCTGGAAAATCCGAGTAACCTATTGATAGGTCCTACTTATTTTTAAGACCCGGATCGTATTTTTTTTGTGAAGTTTCAGGAACCCTTCAAGATTCTGCAAGCCGAAGATCAAGCTAGACGATGATAAATCCAACTTTGGATCTTGGAGGCCTCCGAGGGCTGCTGTTGGGGATATACTTTCCGGGTATCCTCACAGTTCCTCACTGACCAGGGTGGCCCACTTCGGGTTAGAGCATTGATTACGGGCGGCCCAGTCAGGGAGAAAGACGGAGTCCCATCCTAGGGAGAGCCTTTAGGGCAACACTCTAGACACCTCAATAGTCTACAATCTCAACTCGCACAGGCGAAACCCTTGTAACCCATATTCCGGCTCTGCCGTATTACTAGATTGCTAGCAGGAGTAGGATCCGCCCAAAGCCGGTGGATTCGAACCTGGGTAAACTTGTGTGCTCACCGTCCCGGAACACCGTACGTCTCACACCCCTCTCTTCCGCATGCCTCGAGGACCCCCTCATGGCGTACTTGTCATCAAACCAACGACAAGCATGACTATGGCAATTATTGCTCTCTCGTTTTTCGCTCCCTTACTATTGCTAGCCTTCACTTGCACTGAGTATGATCTCTACTCGTGTTTCCAATTCCCCAAACCCAATATTGCCAAAAGTGTCCACCATACCTACCTATTAGCATCATTTTCTATTCCGTGCATATTCAGTATGCCTTGTTTTCTTCCGAATAAAATATTTGCTTGTTATGAGAAAGTTAGTTAGTAAAGCTCTCACGAACTTGATGGCACACTTTACTTTCTTGCACTTAATAATCTTGAACCATTGCGTCCATCTTTGTTGCGTATATGCTTGCGCTTTATAAGTTGAAGTTAGCAGAACTATGTATCATGGGGAACACTTTCAACATTGCACTGGTACTTTGTACCTCGTTGATATCATGATTCTTTTGCTTATGGATGCCGCTAGTGTGAAATAAAAGGGGAACTTGTAAGATCATGGAGTTTATATATGTGTTAGAGAAACGCCTAGGCCGCTAGCCTAAGCCATGCCTAATCATGGTGGAAACTTGCAACATAACTATAATGAGTACTCTATGAAGCATCCTCAATAAAAACCTATGCAAATAGCAAATAAAAAGATCCCTGAGATGCTCATTGTCTGCTTCCCTTGTCATTTTGATTATGGGATAACTCTTGTATCATGTGCAAGGGGTATCCCGTTAGCGGTTCTCTATGATAAGTACGTACTTACAATGACAAGATCTTACTTGTGACTGAAGTTGAGTAGCATGAGGTTCGGTACTCATAAGTAAGGGGCATGAGATTTTAACTTATAACTTGTCGAGCATATCCTCTTAGTTGTGTCACGTTAACCTTAACAATTTAAAGATGCTTATGATAGGGGCAGTGAGAGCTCAAAGCTAATGAGTACCATACTTTCAGGATTTGGAAGCCTTTCAAACTTTTCAAAACCTTTTCATTTCCTTGTTGAGTCACCACCTATTCTATGAGCACTTTCTTGAGAGCATAATTGTCATTCTTAGTGTAATGTGCTTGTCTCAAAACTTGATTAATTGTGTTATGACTTTGATGCTTGTAGCTTTGATATCTTTACTTCTAGTCTTCACTTGAACTTCAGAGGTGCCTTGGCATTTATGTTTGCTCTACAATCAAAGGCAAGAGAGATACCACTCTATCATACCTTGTTATGAGCATTGCAATGTTGCTTATGTTTATGTTTCATGCTACTTATTATTTTTGAGTTGGAATCTCTTCATAGCTTGCAATGACTATTAAGTAAACTTAGTTGCATACTCTTTATTATGAATTGCCTGAGTAGTTGACCATGTGCTGAGAATATATACATCTTATGAAGCAAATGTGTTCGTGAAAGTTTCTTTTATCGCACTCAGTTTTCAACTGAATTGCTTGAGGACAAGCAATAAGCTAATCTTGGGGGGAGTTGATATGTCCAAAACGTATCTACATTCCCGAACACTTTTGCTATTGTTTTTCCTCTAAACTTGTGTGATTTGGGTACAACTAGCACGGACTGACGCTGTTTTCAGCAGAATTACCTTGGTGTCTAGTTTTTGTGCAGAAAATCAACTATTAGGAAAATCCCAGAAAATATGCCAAAGATCCTATTTCACCAGAAGACTCACGGAGCTAGAAGACGAGACAGAGTAGGTCCACGAGGGGACCACACCACCTGGACGTGCAGGCTAGGCCAAGCCGCTGGGGTGGTTGGCCTCACGCCTCGGCCTCCCTCTTCGCCTATAAGTTGCCTCTTGACCTAAAAACCAAGGGGGGTTTGATGTTTTTCCAGAAAGAGTTCCGCTGTGCCGCCACCACTAGATTCCATGATTCGGAACCAGAAACTCCATTCTAGCACCCTGCCGGGACGGGGAATTGGAGGAGATCATCGCCATCATCATCATCATCACCATCGCTTCTCCATCGACCATCCATGTTTCCCCCATCTATGAGTGAGTAATCCCCCGCTGCAGGCTATGGGGATGGTAGGGATTGGATGAGATCATTCATGTAATGACATCATATTGTTAGGGCATGGTGCCTAGTATCTATTATTAGTGCTTTTTGACTTTGTTGCAACTTGTTATGCTTAATGCTTGTCACTAGGGCCCGAGTGCCATGATTTCAGATCTGAACATGTTATTGATTCATTATGATAGTATTGTTTATGGTCTTACCTGCAAGTTGTATACACATATTGTTGTCCGGAACCAAAGGCCCCAAAGTGATAGCAATCGGGATAACTGAAGGGAATGGCTTTGATGTGAGGATCACATGTGTTCACAGAGTGTTAATGCTTTTCTTTGGTGCTCTACTAAAAGGAGCACCTTAATTGCCAGTAGTTCCCTTGAGGCCCCACTATAAACGGGCTAGAAGGACAAAAGAAGTTGTGCAAGTTCTCATTGCGAGCACGTATGACTATATATGGAACACATGCCTATGACTATATTTGGAACAAATGCCCTATGTCTTGATTGCATGAATTTTCTTGTCCATGCAACGCCCGTCCATCCATCCCTATGCCTACTGCGCTTTAATCCTACTGTTTACTGCAATTGTTACTACTGTCTTTACTTTTACTACTGCTATTACTTTACTATTGCTACTACAAACTGTTGCTACTGATAAACTGTTGTGATCAAGATTGTTTCCAGGTGCAGCTGAATTGAAAAATTAGTTGTTAAGGCTTATAAATATTCTTTGGCTCCCCTTGTGTCGAATCAATAAATTGGGTTTCACTTCCCTCAAAAATATTGTGATACACCCCTATACTTGTGGGTCATCACAGTGTTATAGCATGTGTGTTCTTCTCACAAACCACACATGGATCCATCAGTGTCATTGGATGTATCTTCTTCTCACAAATCACATATGGATCCACTAGTGTGATTGCATGTGTGTTCTTTTCACAAACCACAACTAGAGTCATTGCATGTGTGTTCTTTTCACAAACCACATAAGGATCCACTAGTGTCATTGGATGTGTGTTCTTCTCACAAACCACACATGGATCCACCAGTGTCATTGGATGTGTGTTCTTCTCACAAACCACATATGAATCCATCAGAGTCATTGCATGTCCGTTCTTTTTGTTAACCACAGCTAGTGTCATTGCATGTCTGTTCTTTCCATAGACCACACATGGATCCACCAGTGTCATTGCATGTGTGTTCTTTTCACAAACCACATATTGATCCACCAGTGTCATTGCATGTGTGTTCTTCTCACAAACCACATATGGATCCACCAGAGTTCATTGCATGTCTATTCTTTTCACAAACCACATATGGATCCACCAGTGTCATTGCATGTGTGTTCTTTTCATTAACCATGGCTAGAGTCATTGCATCTCTATTCTTTTCACAAACCACATGGATCCACCAGAGTCATTGCATGTGTGTTCTTTTCATTAACCAGAACTAGAGTCATTGCATGTGTGTTCTTTTCACAAACCACATATGGATCCATCAAAGTCATTGCATGTCTATTCTTTTCATTAACCACATCTAGTGCCATTGCATGTTTGTTCTTTCCACAGACCATAGATGGATCCACTAGTGCCATTGCATGTGTGTTCTTCTCACAAAACACACATGCATCCACCAGTGTCATTGGATGTGTGTTCTTCTCACAAACCACATATGGATCCACCAGTGTGATTGCATGTGTGTTCTTTTCACAAACCACAACTAGAGTCATTGCATGTGTGTTCTTTTCACAAACCTAATAAGGATCCACCAGTGTCATTGGATGTGTGTTCTTTTCATGAACCCCACATAGTGTCATTGGATGTGAGTTTTTCTCACAAACCACACATGGATCCACCAGTGTCATTGGATGTGTGTTCTTCTCACAAACCACATATGGATCCATTAGAGTCATTGCATGTTTATTCTTTTCATTAACCATATCTAGTGTCATTGCATGTCTATTCTTTTCGTAGACCACCCATGGATCCACCAGTGTCATTGCATGTGTGTTCTTTTCACAAACCACATATGGATCCACCATTTTGATAGAATGTGTGTTCTTTTCAGAAACCACAACTAGATCCACCAGTGTCATTGCATGTGTGTTCTTTTCACAAACCACATATGGATCCACCAGTGTCATTGGAAGTGTTTTTTTTCATGAACCACACCCAGTGTCATTGGATGTGTGTTCTTCTCACAAAACACACCTAGATCCACTAGTGTCATTGGATGTGTGTTTTTCTCACAAACCACAACTAGAGTCATTGCATGTGTGGTCTTCTCACAAACCACATATGGATCCACCATTGTGATTGCATGTGTGTTCTTTTCACAAACCACATCTAGAGTCATTCCATGTGTGTTCTTTTCACATACCACATAAGGATCCACCAGTGTCATTGGATGTGTGTTCTTTTCATGAACCACACCCAGTGTTATTGCATGTGTTTTCTTCTCACAAACCACATATGGATCCACCAGAGTTCATTGCATGTCTGTTATTTTCGCAAACCACACAAGGATCCACCAGTGTCATTGGATGTGTGTTCTTCTCACAAACCACATATGGATCCATTAGAGTCATTGCATGTTTGTTCGTTCCACAAACCACATATGGATCCACCAGTGTCATTGCATGTGTGTTCTTTTCACAAACCACATGTGGATCCACCAGAGTCATTGCATGTGTTTTCTTTTCACAAACCACACAAGGATCCACCAATGTCATTCGATGTGTGTTCTCTTTTCATGAACCACACCCAGTGTCATTGCATGTGTGTTCTTTTCATGAACCACATATGGATCCACCAGTGTCATTGGATGTGTGTTCTTTTCACAAACCACATATTGATCCACCAGTGTCATTGGATGTGTATTCTTCTCACAAACCACATATGGATCCACTAGAGTTATTGCATGTGTATTCTTTTCACAAACCACATATGGATCCACTAGTGTCATTGGATATGTGTTCTTTTCATGAACCACACCCAGTGTCATAGGATGTGTGTTATTTTCATGAACCACACATGGATCCACCAGTGTCATTGGATGTGTGTTCTTCTCACAAACCATAACTACAGTCATTGCATGTGTGTTCTTCGCACAAACCACATATGGATCCACCAGTGTGATTGCATGTGTGTTCTTTTCACAAACCACATCTAGATTCATTACATGTGTGTTCTTTTCATAGACCACATAGGATCCACCAGTGTCGTTGGATGTGTGTTCTTTTCATGAACCACACCCAGTGTCATTGCATGTGTGTTCTTCTCACAAACCACATATGGATCCACCAGAGTTCATTGCATGCATATTATTTTCACAAACCACATGGATCCACCAGTGTCATTGCATGTGTGTTCTTTTCACAAACCACATGTGGATCCACCAGAGTTCATTGCATGTCTGTTCTTTCCACAGACCACATAAGGATCCACCAGTGTCATTGCATGTGTGTTCTTTTTATGAACCATACCCAACGTCATTGCATGTGTGTTCCTCTCACAAACCACAGATGGATCCACCAGTGTCATTGCATGTGTGTTCTTCTCACAAACCACACATGGATCCACCAGTGTCATTGGATGTGGTTTCTTCTCACAAACCACATATGGATCCACCAGTGTCATTGCATGTGTGTTCTTCTCACAAACCACACCTAGAGTCATTGCATGTGTGTTCTTTTAACAAACCACATAAGGATCCACCAGTGTCATTGGATGTGTGTTATTTTCATGAACCACACCTAGAGTCAGTGCATGTGTGTTCTTATCACAAACAACACATGGATCCACCAGTGTCGTTGGATGTGTGTTCTTTTCATGAACCACACCCAGTGTCATTTCATGTGTGTTCTTCTCACAAACCACATATGGATCCACCAGAGTTCATTGCATTCTATTATTTTCACAAACCACATGGATCCACCAATGTCATTGCATGTGTGTTCTTTTCACAAACCACATGTGGATCCACCAGACTTCATTGCATGTCTGTTCTTTCCACAGATCACATAAGGATCCACAAGTGTCATTGCATGTGTGTCCTTTTCATGAACCATACCCAGTGTCATTGCATGTGTGTTCTTGTCACAAACCACATATGGATCCACAAGTGTCATTGCATGTGTGTTCTTCTCACAAACCACACATGGATCCACCAGTGTCATTGGATGTGTGTTCTTCTCACAAACCACATATGGATCCACCGATGTCATTGCATGTGTGTTCTTGTCACAAACCACACCTAGAGTCATTGCATGTGTGTTCTTTTAACAAACCACATAAGAATCCACTAGTGTCATTGGATGTGTGTTATTTTCATGAACCAGACCTAGAGTCGGTTAATGTGTGTTCTTCTCACAAACAACACATGGATCCACTAGTGTCGTTGGATGTGTGTTCTTCTCACAAACCACATATGGATCCACCAATGTGATTGCATGTGTGTTCTTTTCTCAAACCACAGCTAGAGTCATTGCATGTGTGTTCTTTTCACAAACCACATATGGATCCACCAGTGTCATTGGATGTGTGTTCTTTTCCTAAACCACACCCAGTGTCATTGGATGTGTTCTTCTCACAAACCACACATGGATCCACCAGTGTCATTGGATGTGTGTTCTTCCCACAAACCACATATGGATCCATCAGAGTCATTGCATGTCTGTTCTTTTCATTAACCACAGCTAGTGACATTGCATGTCTATTCTTTTCATAAAACACATATGGATCCTCCAGAGTCATTGCATGTGTGTTCTTTTCACAAACCACATAAGGATCCACTAGTGTGATTGGATGTGTGTTATTTTCATCAACCACACCCAGTGTCATTGCATGTGTGTTCTTATCACAAACCACATATGGATCCTCCAGTGTCATTGCATGTGTGTTCTTTTCACAAACCACATATTGATCCACCAGTGTCATTGCATGTGTGTTCTTTTTACTAACAACAACTAGAGTCATTTCATGACTATTCTTTTCACAAACCACATATGGATCCACCAGTGCCATTGCATGTGTGTTCTTTTCATTAACCATGGCTAGAGTCATTGCATGTCTATTCTTTTCATGAACCACATGGATCCACCAGAGTCATTGCATGTGTGTTCTTTTCATTAACCACAACTAGAGTCATTGCATGTGTGTTCTTTTCACAAACCACATATGGATCCACCAGAGTCATTGCATGTTTGTTCTTTTCACAAAACACATGGATCCACTAGAGTGATTGCATCTGTGTTCTTTTCATGAACCACATATGGATCCACTAGAGTCATTGCATGTGTGTTCTTATCCTAAACCAGCACTAGAGTCATTGCATGTGTGTTCTTATCCTAAACCCGCACTAGAGTCATTGCATGTGTGTTCTTTTCATAAACCACATGTGGATCCACCAGAGTCATTGCATGTGTGTTCTTTTCATGAACCACATAAGGATCCACCACTGTTATTGCACGTGTGTTCTTTTCATGAACCACAACTAGAGTCATTGCATGTGTGTTCTTCACACAAACCACATATGGATCCACCAGTGTCATTGCATGTGTGTTCTTGTCACAAACAACATATTGATCCACCAGTGTCATTGCATGTGTGTTCTTCTCACAAACCACATATGGATCCACCAAAGTTCATTGCATGTCTATTCTTTTCACAAACCACATATGGATCCACCAGTGTCATTGCATATGTGTTCTATTTATTAACCATGGCTAGAGTCATTGCATGTCTATTCTTTTCACAAACCACATGGATCCACCAGAGTCATTGCATGTGTGTTCTTTTCATTAACCAGAACTAGAGTCATTCCATGTGTGTTCTTTTCACAAACCACATATGGATCCATCAGAGTCATTGCATGTCTGTTCTTTTCATTAACCACATCTAGTGTCATTGCATGTCTGTTCTTTCCACAGACCACATATGGATCCACCAGTGTCATTGCATGTGTGTTTTGCATGTGTGTTCTTCTCACAAAACACACATGGATCCACCAGTGTCATTGGATGTGTGTTCTTCTCACAAAACACATGGATCCACTAGAGTGATTGCATCTGTGTTCTTTTCATGAACCACATATGGATCCACTAGAGTCATTGCATGTGTGTTCTTATCCTAAACCAGCACTAGAGTCATTGCATGTGTGTTCTTATCCTAAACCCGCACTAGAGTCATTGCATGTGTGTTCTTTTCATAAACCACATGTGGATCCACCAGAGTCATTGCATGTGTGTTCTTTTCATGAACCACATAAGGATCCACCACTGTTATTGCACGTGTGTTCTTTTCATGAACCACAACTAGAGTCATTGCATGTGTGTTCTTCACACAAACCACATATGGATCCACCAGTGTCATTGCATGTGTGTTCTTGTCACAAACAACATATTGATCCACCAGTGTCATTGCATGTGTGTTCTTCTCACAAACCACATATGGATCCACCAAAGTTCATTGCATGTCTATTCTTTTCACAAACCACATATGGATCCACCAGTGTCATTGCATATGTGTTCTATTTATTAACCATGGCTAGAGTCATTGCATGTCTATTCTTTTCACAAACCACATGGATCCACCAGAGTCATTGCATGTGTGTTCTTTTCATTAACCAGAACTAGAGTCATTCCATGTGTGTTCTTTTCACAAACCACATATGGATCCATCGTAGTGCATGTCTGTTCTTTTCATTAACCACATCTAGTGTCATTGCATGTCTGTTCTTTCCACAGACCACATATGGATCCACCAGTGTCATTGCATGTGTGTTTTGCATGTGTGTTCTTCTCACAAAACACACATGGATCCACCAGTGTCATTGGATGTGTGTTCTTCTCACAAACTACATATGGATCCACCAGTGTGATTGCATGTGTGTTCTTTTCACAAACCACAACTAGAGTCATTGCATGTGTGTTCTTTTCACAAACCTAATAAGGATCCACCAGTGTCATTGGATGTGTGT
The DNA here is from genome assembly GCA_023614405.1 of Avena insularis. Classification (NCBI taxonomy): domain Eukaryota; kingdom Viridiplantae; phylum Streptophyta; class Magnoliopsida; order Poales; family Poaceae; genus Avena; species Avena insularis. The sequence goes on along the minus strand of CM042688.1, from coordinate 505,489,107 downwards.
TCTTTTCATGAACCACACCTAGTGTCATTGGATGTGAGTTTTTCTCACAAACCACACATGGATCCACCAGTGTCATTGGATGTGTGTTCTTCTCACAAACCACATATGGATCCATTAGAGTTATTGCATGTCTGTTCTTTTCATTAACCACAGCTAGTGTCATTGCATGTCTGTTCTTTCCATAGACCACGCATGGATCCACCAGTGTCATTGCATGTGTGTTCTTTTCACAAACCACATATTGATCCACCAGTGTCATTGCATGTGTGTTCTTATCACAAACCACATATGGATCCACCAGAGTTCTTTGCATGTCTATTATTTTCACAAACCACATATGGATCCACTAGTGTCATTGGATGTGTGTTCATTTCATTAACCATAGGTAGAGTCATTTGATACGTTGCTAACGTATCCATAATTTTTGATGTTCCATACTTGGTTTTATCTACTTTCTTATGTTTTGTCCACACTTTGGAGTACTTTCTATACACGTTCTTGGACTAACCTATTAACAAGAGCCACAGTGCTAGCTGCCTGTTTTCTGCTGTTTTTGGTTCTAGGAAAGTCAGAAAATGAATATTCTCGGAATTGGACGGGACAAAAGCCAAAGTCAGTTTTTCACCGAGGGACACACGGAGCTAGAATATGAGACGGAGAGGGGCAAGGGGGCCGCCACACCACCTGGCCGCACGGCCAAGCCTGGCCCGTGCTAGGGGGTGGTCTGGCCACCTCGGGCACCCCCTCGGCCTCCCCTTTCGCCTATAAGATGCATCTGATACAGAAACCCTAAGTACCCGATAAAAATTCCACGAAAGAGTCTGTAGCCGCCGTTATCTCTATCCCAAGATCAGGAGGGATCTGAAGCTCTTCCCGGCACCCTGCCGGAGGGGAGAATTCACCCTGGAGGCCTTCTTCATCACCATGCAAGCCTCCCGTGTGATGTGTGAGTAGTTCATCCTTGGACTACGGGTCCATGTAGTAGCTAGATGGCTGGTTATTCTCCTTTGTGCTATCATGTTTAGATCTTGTGAGCTCCGTTCATGATCAAGATCATCTATTTGTAATTCCTACATGTTGTGTTTGCGGGGATCCGATGGATATTGAGATGCTATTTCAGATTGATTAATTGATTCTATCATGTCTTTGTTATTTGTGATCTTGCATGCTTTTCGTTGTTAGTAGCTATCTTGGCCAAATAGATGCTAGCAACTCCAAGAGTTAGTATTTATGGTCGATTGTGTGTTCATGCCTCTAGTAATCTGGGGAAGTGACAGAAATCTCTAAGGTACTAGATGTGTTGTTGCTACTAGGGAGAAAACAGTAATTCTTTGTTCATAGAACAATTGTATTGTTTACTTTACACGCAATGCATAGTGCAATTATCTGTTGCTTGCAACTTAATACTGGAGGGGGTTCGGATGATAACCTGAAGGTGGATTATTAGTCATAGATGCAGTTGGATTACGGTCTATGTATAATGTTGTAATGCCCAATCAAATATCAAAGGAGTCAAGATGAGTAGTATAAGCATGATTGCTTTCTCGATGTTTGTTAATTGCCCCGCTGTAATTTGTTCACCCAACTTGTCATCTATCTTAAGGAGAGCCACCACTAGTGAACTATGGACCCCCGGTCCTTTCTTTTATCATCAATCTACAACTGTTTACTATTTTCTATTTACTTTCTACAAACTATTACTTTCTTCCACATAATACGTTTAATCCTTTGTTTTCAGCAAAACCGGTGAGATTGACAACCTCACTGTAAGTTGGGGGCAGAGTTCTGTGGTTGTGCTATGTAGGTTTTCACGTTGCAGCTGGCATCGGTTGTGCGCCCTGCCAAAATCTAGCTAGCAACACCTTGTAGGTGTTTCCTTGCTCCTACTGGATTGATAACCTTGGTTTCATAACTGAGGGAAAACTTACTGTTGTGCTCATCATACATTCGTCTTGGGGTTCCCCAACGAACTCGATATATTTTGGGCCATCAAGCTATTTTTCTGGCGCCGTTGCCGGGGAGTCAAGGATATCTTCACAAGGGGAGTCCCTCATAACCAATCACTTTACTTTGTTATTTTTGTTTTGCTTAGTTTTTGTCTGCTTTGTTTGCTTGTTTCTTTATCAAAAACACAAAAAAATTAGTTTTACTAGTTTGCTTTCTTTATTAAAAACACAAAAAAATGACTACTCTTGAAAACACTAAGTTGTGTGACTTCACTAGCGCCAACAACAATGATTTCATGTGCACACCTATTGCTCCACCTGTTCCCGAAGCTACTTTATTTGAAATTAAACCTGCTTTACTCAATCTTGTTATGAGAGAACAATTTTCTAGTATTGGTAATGAAGATGCTGCTTCTCATCTAAATAACTTTGTTGAACTTTGTGAGATGCAAAAGCATAGGGATATAGATGGAGACATTATTAAGCTTAAATTGTTTCCTTTCTCTTTGAGAGGAAAAGCTAAAGAATGGTTGCAATCCCTAACTAGAAATAGTATTGATTCTTGGACTAAATGCAAAGATGCTTTCATTGGAAAATACTATCCTCCTGCTAAGATTATATCTATGAGAAGTGAAATAATGAAATTTAAACAATCTGATAATGAACATGTTGCTCAAGCTTGGGAAAGAATGAAATCTTTGGTAAAGAATTGTCCCACTCATGGACTGACTGCTTGGATGATTATCCAAACCTTTTATGGAGGATTGAACTATTCTTCAAGAAATATATTGGATTCTACTGCTGGAGGTACCTTTATGACCATTACTTTCGGTGCTGCAACAAAGCTTATGGATAATATGATGGTTAACTTGTCGTTGTATTGGGAACGGCAGTACCTAAAAAGGTTAGATAGAGGTGTGGGGAAAGCTAGTTATCGGCAGCGTCCAGCGAGATTGGATACGACGGCGTGGCGAAGGGACGCAAGAAGTACCCAGGTTCGGGGCCCTCGTGGTGAGGTAAAGCCCCTACTCCTTCCTGATCTGACTATGTGGAATATACGAGCTACAAGTGCTCCTCGAGCTGTATTCTTTAGCTACTGCCTTAAATGAACTGAGACCAACCGACTGTCTAACTGAGCTAGTGCATGTGTGTACGCCAGAGTGAGAGAGCTAGCAGGGAGAGCTAGCTCCCTGTGAGTGATCGATGGGAATGGATGTGTGTGAGCCTCTCCTCCTGAATGGAGTCCCTCTCTTGCCTTATAAAGGTGGCCAAGAGACATGATGGGACCCACTTGTCTAACTAGTACTATTGCCTATGTCATCTGATTGTGGTACAATATGTCATGCATAGTGTATACTATTCAGCATGTCATCTGATAAAGTAGCATGGGCTTGGTCTTGTCGATGTTTTCTCGTTGTCTGGTACTTGTCCTCCGTCTTGATCGATAGCAGTAGCAGGAGGGAGCTGCTGGGATCGATCGATCCCAGCGAATTGGCAGAGCCCGATCTGGTCGAGGCGTGTAGGCCCAGCTAGGAGGGGGCGACCCAGGCAGGGGAGCCAGCCAGCGGGCGGCCTAGCCGGGGGCGAGGTCGGGCGCGGCCCAGCCGGATGCTGCCGAGCGCGGGTGGACGAATGGACCAGCCGGCGGGACGAGGCCGGCCCACCCGGGCAGGCGACGCGGGGCCCAGCCAGGGGGAGCGATCCGGCGGGAGGCCGAGACGACCCAGACGGGGAGGAAGCCAGCGGGGCTTGTTAGCTGGGCTAGCTGCCCAGAGCGAGCGGCAGCGAGGATGTGGGGTGGCGCGATGGTGGGCGGCTAGAGGCTCAGCCGGGCTGTCTTCTGCTGCCCGTTGCCTTTATCTTTTTGCCTTTTTGACCTGTTTTGGGTGCTTCTTTGGGGTATCCGGGGACAATCCCCCTGACACTAGCCCCCGAGCGCGCGCTGATTTCACCCAGAGGGGGAAATTCGCACGAGCTCCACAAAAACTTGCCGTTGTCGTTGTAGATGGAGTTCTTGAATAGCGTCCGGCTGGACACCTCCAGCCCGGAAGCAACACAACTATTCATGATGAAGACCAAGGTGTAGCCCCAGAGAGATTCGGAGTAGACGGAGACAGTGCATGAATCTTCTATTTCTGCCCTTTTCTACACCTCGAACTTGCTATCCCAACGCTTCAAATTGGACCAAGAACTTGATTACACCGAGGCTGAAGATTCGGCAGGGCCGAGATTCGAAGTAGCTGGCGACGCCAGGTGCTTCGAATCTCGGGGGCTACACCCACCGGAGCTGGCGACGCCAGGTGCTTTGAATCTTCAAATGCCCTTGAAATCCGACTTGGTGTAGTCGTGCAAAAGAAACACACAGAAATGAACTTGCTGTCAGTACATCAACATATAGTACACATGCTATTAACCGGATAACGGTTTTATTTTCAAAAACTAGCTCGTGCTTCTCTGAATACTTAGTCACTTTCTCGTGCGCTCTGCTTATTTCTGTGTCTTTTGCCGCCACCGTGTTGCGGAGCCGGAATCGAAGGGAGCCGACAAGACATTACATACTGATGCTGAAGTACCGGAAAATACCAACTAGGCACAAGGCCGGAATGTCCGATCTGTCGCACCCTTCGCCGTTTTTCATGTGGGATGCCTCGGACTTTTGCTCTTCCTAGCCGGACAGCCGGGTTGCGGTCTGTAGCTGAGACGAAGAGTGGGCCTCTAACACCGTCGCACACTACTCAGTCGGTTTACGGGTTTAGCAGGCCGGGCCAACCGGCGAGCCCCCGGGTAGGGGTTGCCGGCGCCGGAAAACTGAAAGCAGGAAGGAAAACGGCATCTGGCGAGCTCTCGAGCGTTGCTCGAGGTCAGAAAAACACTCACATTGTGGCTGTCGGTGTAGTAGGATCGAAGACGCGATTTCAGCGTTTGCCGCCGAACGGTCCAATCGGGCGCGTTCGGTCGGATAGCCTGGCCCTAGCCGGACAGGCAACCAAACGCGGCGTAGCCGGATTCGGTCCCTAGCCGGCCAGGCAGCCAAACGCGCCAGGATGCGCCGAACCGGCCTGGCCCAGTCGGAACGGGGTCCAGCCGGTCCAACCGACAGCGAAACAGGACGAAGTCACGCGGAGTCGGCAGCCGGAACGGATGAATCGGACAGACGAACAGGGTCGGCCGGACCGAAACGATATAGCCGGAACAGCATAGCCGGATTTTTCTTGCCCTTTTTCTCTCAGCCGAATTTTTTCTTCTTTTTCTAAACCGGACTAAGCTAGCCGGACTTCTTTTTCCATTTTTTTTTCAACCGACTACACCTAGCCGGACCTTTTTTTTTTCTTTTTTTCTTTTTTTTCTTTTTTCCTTTCTCTTTTCCGGCCGTGTCTTTACTCTCAGCCGGATTTGCCCAGCCGAGCAACAATCAACCGGTCTCGTCTCTGTCTCTCTCCTCCTTTTTTTTTCTTTCTACCTTTTCTCTTTCTTTTTTCAACCGGACTAGCAATCAGCCGGGTTTCTTTTCTTCACGTTTTCTTTTCTCTCCTTTACCTAACCGGCAGGCCCACCACTCCTTTTTATTTTTTATTTTTTACTTTTTCCACAACTTCCCCAACCGGCCACGCACTGCCTCCATACCCAGCCGGAACTTCTACTCTACTTCTTTTTATTTTCCCCAGCCGGCTCCTTCTCCAACCGGACGTGGAATGAACAGGGGCCATGGCCGGAGCTGCAGGGCGCCGTGGCAACGCGAGGCAGTGCAGCAGCGCAGTCCAACGACGGGGTGGCGGCGCCTGCCGACAGGGAGCTCGCCGGGGCGGGGTACGTGCAGGGGCACACGCGTGCGGGCGCGTCCCTCGGCGGCAAAGCAAGCGGCGCCGGAGCTTCCTGGGGAGCTCGCCGGGGCAGGGGCCGCGAGCAGCGGAGGTGCACGCGGGCGGGCGCGCACGTGCTCGGGCCCCAGCGATGAAGCGGGCGGCGGCGCGCGCCGGCGCGCGAGAATGGCGGGTGGAGCGGCACAACTACCGGAGGCGCGGCGAGCGCGTGCTCGCGCGCGGGAGAGGCAGGGCCTGGGGGAGGCGCGGACGGCCGTCGGAAATGCTGCTGAAACGGCGGTCGGGCGCACACGGGCGTGCTCGAGCACGGGCTCGCGAGGCTTTGACAAAGAGGTCGGAGACGGGGGTCGCTGCAGCAGGCGGAACGCTAGCGGCGCACGCGCACGGACGCGCGCGGGAGGAGTGGCGCGGCCGGGCATCATCTCCGCGAGCGATGGACGTGCAGCGGTGGGCGGCGCCGGCGCGCACGCGCGCGGGCTCGCGAAGCTTGCTGCAGGGGGAACCGGACGAGGCGAATTCGCTTGGGGGCTCGCCTGGAGGAGCAGGGACGGAGACGCAGGCTTGGCGACGTGCTTGGGGACGACGCGGCCTGGCCGACGCGGACGACGGCGGGTAACGATGACGCCGCTGCGGTAGCAAGCCCCCGGGCATCCCGGTGAGACGAAGGTGGCGTTGATGCGAAGGCGCGGCGAAGCCTATGACGACGCGAGGGCGACGGCGAGCCCCCGAGAGACTCGGCGAGACGAAGGCGACAAGCCCTCGAGAGACTCGGCGAGCCCCCGAGAGACTTGATGAAGCGGTTTCGGTGACGACGGCACGGAGGCGGCGAGCCCCCGAGCAACTCGAGCGGCGTCGGTGCCGATGAAGACGAAGTGGTCCCGTGCGGAACGGAACTCCGGCCGAAGCTATCTTGCCCCACGATGGGTGCCAACTGTCGTTGTATTGGGAACGGCAGTACCTAAAAAGGTTAGATAGAGGTGTGGGGACTAGCAGGAAAGCTATCGACGGCGTCCGCAGGCAAGATTGGATACGAGCGAGCGTAGCGGGACGCAAGAAGTACCTGTGTCTGGGCCCTCGTGGTGAGGTAAAGCCCCTACTCCTGCCTGATCTGACTATGTGGAATATACGAGCTATAAGTGCTCCTCGAGCTGTATTCTTTAGCTACTGCCTTAAATGAACTGAGACCAACCGACTGTCTAACTGAGCTAGGGCATGTGTGTACGCCAGAGTGAGAGAGCTAGCAGGGAGAGCTAGCTCCCTGTGAGTGATCGATGGGAATGGATGTGTGTGAGCCTCTCCTCCTGAATGGAGTCCCTCTCTTGCCTTATAAAGGTGGCCAAGAGACATGGTGGGACCCACTTGTCTAACTAGTACTATTGCCTATGTCATCTGATTGTGGTACAATATGTCATGCATAGTGTATACTATTTAGCATGTCATCTGATAAAGTAGCATGGGCTTGGTCTTGTCGATGTCTTCTCGCTGTCTGGTACTTGTCCTCCGTCTTGATCGATAGCAGCAGCTGGAGGGGGCTGCTGGGATCGATCGATCCCGGCGAATCGGTAGAGCCCGATCTGGTCGAGGCGTGTAGGCCCAGTTAGGAGGGGGCGACCCAGGCGGGGGAGCCAGCCAGCGGGCGGCCTAGCCGGGGGCGAGGTCGGGCGCGGCCCAGACGGATGCTGGCGAGCGCGGGTGGTCGAATGGGCCAGCCGGCGGGACGAGGCCGGCCCACCCGGACAGGCGACGCGGGGCCCAGCCAGAGGGAGCGATCCGGCGGGAGGCCGGGATGGCCCAGACGGGGAGGAAGCCAGGCGAGGGCTTGGTTAGCCGGCTGGGCTAGCCGGCCCAGGAGCGAGAGGCCAGCTGGGATGTAGGGTGGCGCGATGGTGGGCCTATTGAGGCTCCAGCCCGGTCTTTCTCACGCCTGCCTTTATCTTTTTGCCTTTTTGACCTGTTTTGGGTGCTTCTTTGGGGTATCCGGGGACAATCCCCCTGACATAACTATTCTGAATGCCATACTGAAAGAGCTCCACAAGGTAAGAAGGTAAATTCTATTGAGGAAACCTCCTCCTTGAGTGATAAAATTGATGTTATTATGTCTATGCTTGTTAATGGGAGAGCTCATATTGGTCCAAATCATGTTCCCTTAGCCTCTTTGGTTGCTCAAGAAGAGCAAGTTGATGTGAACTTTATAAGAAATAATAATTTTGGCAACAATGCCTACAGGAATAATTTTGGTAATAATAATTATAGGCCATATCCTCCCAACAATGGTAATTCTTATGGAAATTCCTACAACAATAATAGGAGTGCTCCCTCTAAACTTGAAGTTATGCTTAAATATTTTATTAGTAAACAAACTGCTTTCAATAAAACTATTGAGGAAAAACTCTCTAATGCTGAGAGAAATATAGCATCATTGGCTGAAGCTCAATCTTCTTTGAATAAAATGGCTGCTAAACCTGAAACTATTGATAATCCCTTTGCTGCTACTAATGCCATACAAGTTAGAATTGATGAAAATGTTATACTATTAGCTAAATTGCATGCTAAGTGGGAAAGAGAAGATGAAGTTGCTAGAAACATTAGTGTTTCTACTATCACTACCACTAGTGTTGAGGCTAGTAATATCTCTACTACTTTAGATGATAATTATGATTTTGATCTTGATGGTTGCAACATCTCTGAAGTTATTAAGTTCCTACAAAAGCTTGCGAAAAGTCTTAATGCTAGTGCTATGAATATGGTCTTTACAAAACACATTACTGATGGTCTCATAAAAATTAAAAAAGAAAAGATGAAACACAAAGCTTCTATTCCTATTAAACAAGAAGATGGTTGGGAACCCATCATTAATATGAAAGTGCATGATTTTGATTTTAAAGCATTATGTGATCTTTATAGTAGTGTTTCTATTATGCCTAGAAGGATTTATGATATGCTTGATTTGCCACCATTGGAAGATTGTTATTTGAATGTCCCACTTGATGATAGTGCTAAAAAGAAACTCATGGGGAGTATTAATGATGTTCTTATTATGGTCAACAATACCTATGTCCCCGTTGATTTCTATGTTTTGGATGTTGAATGAAATACTTCTTGTCCTATTACTTTGGGAAGACCTTTTCTTAGAACTGTTGGTTTTATTGATATGAAAGAAGGCACCATTAAATATCAACTCCCACTCAAGAAAGGTATAGAACACTTCCCCAAGAAGAGAGAGAAGATTTATTTTGCCTCTCCTATGAAAACAAAATTTGCTCTTAATGCTTCTTCATTTGAGAATACTTGATTCTTTTTCTTGCTTCTTATGCCTAACTTAAAGGCGTTAAAGAAAAGTACTTGTTGGGAGATGACCCAAAAGTTTTAGATGAGTCTTGGAAGTTATTACTTCAGTAATAACCGCTCCTTATCCTTTTTATTTGCTTTTTGTGCCAAGAGTAACCTCTAATGAGAGATAAGTAATGATTGGGAAAGTTGCTGTCCTGAAATAGATTTATGTGCTTCACCGTAATAATTCGTGTAAAATCTCTGTACGTCTTTTCGAGGCGTGAATTTTTGTGATTCTGACCCAGGTTGTTATCTAACTTTCGTGTCATTATTTGCATTTGCTTCGAAAAAATTGCTTTTTACCTGCTGGTCTCTTTTGACAGATTTCTTCCATTATTTGCATTTGCCTCTTGTTGATTCCTTTTTGAGTTCTTTTGGGGAATTGAGCTTTTTGAGGGAAGTGCTTCAGTAGCTTGTGTTTTATTGGAAGTTTTATTGGTGTTGAAACTGAACCTAAAGACTTATTATCTTGAGTGCACTAATTTTGCTAATAAAGATTGTGTGAAGTTTTGTATGAAGGAAAAATTTCAGGTGTATGGAGAGAATGATGTAATGAGATGAAGAATGGACTAAAGCTAAAACTTGGGGATGCCACCCCATGTCACCCCAAGAAATATTCAAGAGGTACAAGCGTTAAAGCTTAGGGATGCCCAAGGCATCCCCTTCTTCATCAATAAAAATCCCAGGTTTCTTCCAAACACCTCATTTTTATTGTTTCATGCACAGTTGTGTTGTTCTTAGAGCGTCTTCGTTTTTGTTTTTGGTTTCCGTTTGCTTGGTTTTCTTAATTTGCTAAATAAATTGGTTGGACCCCCTCTTTCATACATTGGTTTTCAAATAGTTTGGTTTGGATTGGAAAAGAGTAGGAAAAGTTCATGCTTAAGTGGTAAAAGAGAGCTTGTTTTTGACTGTGGCCTATGCTTTGTCATGCCATGCTTGATATTGTTTTGGCTTTATTCTTAGTGATATTTTCTGTAGCATGATATGTTATAAACAATTGAGATTGCTTAATGTGCCTTGGAAGAATCATGCGTTGTTTTAGCATATTAAAGCATAGTATTGTGGCATTCTCCTTTGATGCTTTATTTGGGTTGACTTGGCGCATGCTCACACCATGTTATGACTATCCAAAGTCACCATAGCCTTTATGATCCTTTAGTTTTCGACTTGTAATATCACTTGATGCTTTGATTAATGATGTTTTGTCGCTCTGCATGATTATGGCCATTATTGCTCTCTTAGTTGGTCGCTCCCAGTCTTTTGCTAGCCTCCATAACCAACTATGAGTTCCACTCATGCATCCAACTCCCAAAACCAATGTATTCCAAAGAGTCCACCATAACTACCTATTAGCATTTGCTATTCCAAGTATATTCATGTTTTTATCTACCTTCCGAATTAAACTTGTTATGAGAAAATTAGTGATTAAAGCTCTCACGAACTTGATGGCACATTTTACTTTCTTGCACTTAATAAACTTGAACCATTGCGTCCATCTTTGTTGCGTATATGCTTGCGCTTTATAAGTTGAAGTTAGCAGAACCATGTATCATGGGGAACGCTTTCAACATTGCACTTGTACATTGTACCTAGTTGATATCATGTTCTTTTGCTTATGGATCCCGGCGGTGTGAAATAAAAGGGGAACTTGTAAGATCATGGAGTTTGTATTTGTGTTAGAGAAATGCCTGGGCCGCTAGCCTAAGCCATGCCTAATCATGGTGGAAACTTGCAGCATAACTATAATGAGCACTCTATGAAGCATCCTCTATAAAAACCTATGCAAATAGCAAATAAAAAGATCACTGAGATGCTCATTGCCTGCTTGCCTTGTCATTTTGATTATGGGATAGCTCCTGTATCATGTGCAAGTGGTACCCTATTGGCGGTTCTCTATGATACATATGTACTTACAATGACAAGATGTCATGGTGGTGTCATGGCAGATGCCATGTATAGGCTAAAGGTGGGGACAAGATGCACTAGAGGAATCCAGGGAGGGATAGTGTGGTGATTCCACACAAAGATGCTTTGTATTCTTCAAGCTAGATCAGTTTACAAGTGCTCCTTGAGCTGTGTTGGGGAGAGGAGGAAGAAGAAACTCTGTTACTCTCACCACTACTTTGCTTTTAGGAACCAACTACCCAAATGCCAAATGGCCTACCATCAACCAAGTAAAACTCAACCCCCTCAACAGAGGCCGTAGCCCTCCTTATATAGGGGTGGCTAGGTCTCCAATTAGGGCATACGTGGAGGCATATTCCCTCCCAAAATAGCAAACCGACCGGGTCACTTTTCCCCATCGTAAGCCATGCAGAGGCTACGTGAGCCTTTGTGGCGCCAGCGTCATCCGACACAGGCAACGTCACCCTTGTCGGCCACGCCTCAGTGGTCCTTCCCTCTGTCCGCTTTGCTCATGCTCCAGCGTACAGAGACCACCTTTTGACCAGCGAGATACCTTCCTTCTCTTGCAAGCCTGATATAACCCGGATCATGCCTGCTTAATCCGGCTTCGTGGGTACCTGCATACAACATACATAAATCCTGCCGGCATACGACATAAGTCGGCCGGGACCGAGTTAGGTGGACATCCTTCGGCCCGGGTTACTCCGTGATTCGGCCTGCCTTGAGGTGACTCGGCCAGCACTTGCTTTGATCTTGCCGTACCTAGGCTAACTCGGCCTTTGTACCCTGGCGTGACCCTACCCGGGGGTATCCCCCCAACATTAGTCCCCGAAGCTGGTGCGGTCTTAGCGGCCTCAGCCGCTAAGGCCACAACAGGTTCAATCTTACCGAGCCTTTTGCTCCCCTTTCTGAGTTACCTCATATCCCGGATTTCATTGGCTAGCTCTTCCCTTGGCACATTTCGAGTTTTTGCTCGCTAGCCGGGTCACCCCATAGTTATCCGGGTTATTCTTCCTTCTCTCGTACGCTTCCCCATGTGGAGGGTAATCATTACTTTGCCTCATTTTAAGGGCCTGCGCCAGTTACTGCTGCAGTTAATGTTAGGTGTTACTGTTGCACACATCACATCGTGTCTGTCTCCTCGTTAACTGTATCACCACGTCGCGTCGTGGGATCCCCTGTGCCCTGTGGTCCTTCGTGTGGCTTGTCTGTGATTGGCTAACCTGGCAAATACACGGCCACACCGTGTGGCCTCACCGCACCGCACGATCCCACTACACCAGCTGGGGCGTGGTTAAATAGGGGAGGGGCGTGCCCCTTGGTATTTTTCCCCCATTCTCGCGCCCCTCTGCCTCTTCTTCTTCTTCTTCCTCCCACCTATAGCGCCGCCGCCGCACCTGCTCAGCAATGCCGTCGCCGCATCCTTCCTTGCACTTGCCTTGCTACCGCTCTAGCGTAGCTCCACCACCACGGGTCCGCGCCAATCCAAGGCACTGCCCCCACCTCCGTTAGGGCCGGTGAGGGCAGCGACCTAGATAAGACAGAGGAAGAGCTCGCCATCACGGAGGCGGAGATGGAGGAGGAGGCAGAGAACACCGAACGCGGTGCCTGGGCAGGCTCCTAGGTGTTCCAGGACGACCTCGACTGGCTCTACCGCACGCGCCGCATCCCAGAGGGCGTCGTTGCCCGGCTCGCCTCCGAGGAGCTCGCACCCTCACCCAATCCCGGTGAGTTCGTGGTGTTCCTCTCCCATTTCTAGCGCGGGTTTGGCCTCCCTGTTAGCGATTTCTTCCACGATTGGCTCAACACCTATGATATTCAACCGCACCACCTTCCGGCAAACGCCATCACATCTCTTTCTTCCTTTGCCTCCACCATAGAGGGGTATGTCAGATTGTGGCCCACCAAAGAGCTTTGGATCCGGTTTTTTGGTCTACGCCGGAACGTGATTCCGAATAAGGAGCTTGACCCGGAGGACAAACAACTTACGCAGTTCGGTGCTGCTTCTATTTGTCCCCAGAAACAATTCGTCTTTCCCCGGGTTACGGGGCTCGATTCCTGTAAGGGCTGGGCCTGAACCTTCTTCTATGTCAGAAATGGCACGAATGAAGATCTGATTCGGCTGCGCCCTTACGTTCTGGGTCCTCCTAATCCGGGTCTCTAGGACCGGGTTTCCAAGAAACCCACCGTCCTGGCGAACCAAGTCAACAAACGGTTTCAGGAGCTGAAAGACGCTGGGTTGCGCAATGAGGATGCGATGATCACTTTCGTCTGCAACCGGATATCCCCTCTCCAGAAACACACACAAGCTGTGCCATATGAGCTGGCGACTTGACCCCAACCGGACTTCCTCATTTGAAGTGAGCAACACCGAGATATTCCGTCGGGTCAAGGCCCTCTTCACAACTGACAAAAACTTCTCCGCTGAGTGAGAGTGGGGAATTGAACATTTCTACCGAGACAGGCTTCCTCCTGTGGTAAATCTCGTGATCCAATCTTTTTCCGAGTTATATCATATGTCGGAATTTGTTGTTTGTTTGATCCCTTTGCATTTTCTTCTTAGTTGTTTCTTCAGCAAACCCTCGAGGATGGCACCGAGCCTTCTCTCAAATGGGCGAATGATCGAGATGCTCCGGACAAGGAGGAACCGGATCAGGAGATGTTCCTGCCGTTCCCTGATGCCACCAAGCGACCCACCGGTAACTTCTCTTCCTTAAGAGATTGGCCTAATGATGAAGATGATTCCGACGTTGAGGTGATGGAAGAATTTGACGTTGTCCCCCTTTCTTACGCCTTTCTGGCATCAGCTAACCCGGGTGGGCAGATCCACGAAGATCCTCCCCTTGCCACGGGTGAGCCGGTCCCTGCCGCGTCAAAGAAAAGAGCAGCCGCTTCTGCTTCTTCTTCCGGACCTTCCAAACCAACAAAGAGACGAAAGAAGTCTACAGATAAAGCTGCCACCAAGCCTACGACTAAGGCCATAGCTCGGAGAGCTCGGAAGCCCAAGGAGCCATTGACTTCTGACGAGTAAGTCACCTTTCTCTCTGTCTAACCCTCTGCTTCGTGGCTTGCTATTCACATGCCTTTCCTTTGTTATAACTTATCATTCATCGTTTGATTCGGCAGGGCTATGGTGGAGGTTCCTCAGAGCGGATCCAGCATCGCTTTGCCGCTCCGACATAGCCCTTCTCCCTCTTGTGGCGATGATACACGCCCGTTGAGCCCCATTCAGGAGGGTTTAGCGGCTGCTCCGGGCTCTAGCCCACCTCGTCCAGAGGAGGGCAACCTCGGAGTAGGGGGAAGTGGCTCTGCCGAGGCAGCGGTTGCTCCCATTTCCTCTTCGGCTCAGCCGTAACCTGCCACCACCAAGGTACCTACAGCACCCCTGCCAAGACCAACACCAGCACCAGCATCGGTGCCAGCACCAACAGCAGCAGCACAAGTATCAGCAGCAGCACAAACTCCCTCCGCCTCGTCCGCGTCTTCCAAGACTCGGCGAGAAGACACAACTAGCACCAAGGCTAGCACCAAGGAAGCTCCCAAGACCAAATCCGCGGCTCAAACCTCAACTTCTCAGCAGCAGCCTAAGGCCAAGAAAACTTCTGATCTGCTAGGGCAGCATCTATCGAGGCTGGACAGCGTACACTCGCGTCCATTCTTCCGAAGAAGACCCCACCAAAGAAAGACACCTCTGCCGGGTCAGCTGATGCGCAACTTGTTTTGCACACCAGCCCCGTTGCTGCACAAGTTGAGAGGAGGGAGGCCCACGCCAAGGGTTTGATCGCGCCCCACATGCTTAGCGGAGAGCACTATCCTCCGGCCCTGATCGAGTTTGTCAATAACTGGAACAATGCGTAGTTCGTCAATAACGACGATCTCCCGGAGAAATTTTGGCCTGCCGAGTTTGCTGTGCAGATGAACACAGCTGCCAAGGCTATCAACCTTGTCGGCCGGATGATGGAGGTACGCTACTTTGTCTCTTCTTTAATATATACTAATGCTTAGTCATATAACCATTAGTCCCCGAGCCTCCGGGGGAGTAACTTGTTACTCGGCCGGATGCTCCTTAGAGAATTAGCGTAGCTCCCTAGTAACTTCGGATATGCACACACCTAGAGCCGGGTTAAGTTCCACTTGGCTCGGATCTTGTACACTTCGAATATACACACACCTAGAGCCGGGTTAAGTTCCACTTGGCCCGGATCTTGTACACTTCGAATATGCACACACCTAGAGCCGGGTTAAGTTCCACTTGGCACCGGATCTTGTACACTCGAATATGCACACACCTAGAGCCGGGTTAAGTTCCACTTGGCCCGGATCTTGTACACTTCGAATATGCATACACCTAGAGCCGGGTTAAGTTCCACTTGGCCCGGATCTTGTACACTTCGAATATACACACACCTAGAGCCGGGTTAAGTTCCACTTGGCCCGGATCTTGTACACTTCGAATATGCACACACCTAGAACTGGGTTAAGTTCCACTTGGCCCGGATCTTGTACACTTCGAATATGCACACACCTAGAGCCGTGTTAAGTTCCACTTGGCCTGGATCTTGTACACTTCGAATATGCACACACCTAGAGCCGGGTTAAGTTCCACTTGGCCCGGATCTTGTACACTTCGAATATGCATACACCTAGAGTCGGGTTAAGTTCCACTTGGCCCGGATCTTGTACACTTCGAATATGCACACACCTACAGCCGGGTTAAGTTCCACTTGGCCCGGATCTTGTACACTTCGAATATGCACACACCTAGAGCCGGGTTAAGTTCCACTTGGCCCGGATCTTGTACACTTCGGATATGCACATGATCAAGTCAACTTTCCTTTTCTCAGGTTACCACCAATCACCGGAGTGCCGAGTTTCAGCGCCTCTTGGACACACATAAGGCGCTGCGCTCAAAACATTCTACGCTTCTCGCTGAGTTTGAGAAACGGGGTAAGTTTTCTCCTTGGCTTTTTCATCTTTCTTTGTATTTTCCCACCGAACTAATCTGTTATTCGGATTGGGCAGCCGGAGTGGAGGCCGAGAACACCCTCATGAGGAAGAACTTGGACCAGATAAAAGGTAAGTCACTTTGGTTACTTAACTTCTGTGCTCTCTTTTCCTTCTCCTGAGCTCGGCAAATATTCATACCTCGGCTTTGCCGGGTCAACAAACTGTTTCAGCATCTCTTGAAGATAGTGTGCCCGTGCCTGATATGATGCTGCATTTTCTCGAACAAGCAGGGCAGCATCAGGCCAAACTTAAGAAGAAGGATGATGAGCTCGCCCTATTCCGGACCAAGGATGATGAAATTGCCAAGCTCAAGGCAGAAATGAAAAATCTCAAGGCGCTCCACAAATCCGAGATGGATAAAGCTGGCCAAGATTTTACTGAAGAGCGAGAACGTCTCAACCTCCAAATTGCCAAAGATCAAGAACTGCTGAAGAAGGCCGACATTAAGCTTGAGTCGGCAAATGCTGAACTTGTGCAACTCCGGAAAAGGCGTGACAACTGCACCAAGGAGCTGACCCGAATGCACAGCCATATTTATCGTAAGTTCTTTTCCTTCAACCTATTTCACTTGTCTTGTTTTCAGACAAATTTCCGGAGGGTGATGCTATTGCAACCACTGCTGTTGCCAAGTTCTGCCAGAAGAGGGGTACCCCAACTGGTCCTGGCGCTGAAAACATTCCCTATGACCTGGAGGACCTGCTGGTCAGCTTATCTTCTCGCGTCGAGATTATGAAGAACTATGGTAAGGATAACCTAGATGTAGCAGTCCGGATCTTCAATGCCTTTTGGCCTGATGAAGATACTCCGGAGGGGTCCACTACTATAATTAACAAGTTAATGGAGTGCGAGACCCAGCTTGACCTCTAGAGGCAATCCGTCGTACGCGCCGGAGCTGAAACCGTCCTCCACTACGTGCTCACATGGTATGAAAAAATAAACCTGAATCTTCTCAAGCGCATGCGCACCGGATCAAGGTGGTCCAATGATCCGGATTGGATAGCTCGGCGCAAGGCTTGCGCCCATAGCCTCATTCAGTATGCCCCCATCCATCAATGGAATGAGGGACCAAGCTTCCATGGCGTTGTTGACGACGAATATTTCGAAGAAGATTCGGGTGAGGAGGAAGAGGACGAATCCTCGGACGTCGAAGATAATGAAGATGATGCTGAAGCTGAGGCCGAAGTTCCACCTGCTGGCGCCGAGTTACCTCCTCCTGCTGCCCCTTCATCACCATCAAACACACTGAAGTTTATCAGATCCCCGGTATGCTGGGTGCAAATGTATTAAGCACACTGATTATATTTTTCCACTTAGCATGTAATTCAGCTAATAGTCTAACATTTTCATCAATTCTTACTTGTATGACATTGGTAGGTGCAAAGGGATTCTCATTAGTTTCAGGTTTAGCAGCCATTTTATTCAAAGTAGATTGAGCTTAAGCCAAATATGTTATATTTCTTTCAGCATTAGAGAGTTTTTCCTCAATAGTTTTATTGAAAGCAGTTTGTTTACTAATAAACTCTTTAAGCATAACTTCAAGTTCAGAGGGAGCACTCTTATTATTGTTGTAAGAATTTCCATAAGCATTACCATTATTGGGAGGATATGGCTTATAATTGTTGTTACCAAAATTGTTCCTATAAGCATTATTACCATAAGCATTGTTGCCAAAGTTGTTATTTCTTATGAAGTTCACATCAAATTGCTCTTCTTGAGCAACCAAAGAAGCTAGAGGAACATTATTTGGATCAATATGGGCTTTCCCATTAACAAGCATAGACATAATTATATCAATCTTATCACTCAAGGAGGAGGTTTCCTCAACAGAATTTACCTTCTTACCTTGTGGAGCTCTCTCATTATGCCATTCAGAATAATTAACCATCATATTATCCAGAAGTTTTGTTGCAGCACCCAAAGTGATGGTCATAAAGGTACCTCCAGCAGCTGAATCCAATAGGTTCCTTGAAGAATAGGTCAATCCTGCATAAAAAGTTTGGATGATCATCCAAGCAGTCAGTCCATGAGTGGGACAATTCTTTACCAAATATTTCATTCTTTCCCAAGCTTGAGCAACATGCTCATTATCAAGTTGTTTAAACTTCATTATTTCATTTCTCATAGATATAATCTTAGCAGGAGGATAGTATTTTCCAATAAAAGCATCTTTGCACTTAGTCCAAGAATCAATAATATTCCTAGTTAAGGAATTCAACCATTCTTTAGATTTTCCTCTCAAAGAGAAAGGAAACAATTTCAGCTTAATAATATCACCATCTATATCCCTATGCTTTTGCATCTCACAAAGTTCAACAAAGTTATTTAGATGGGAAGCAACATCTTCATTACCAATACGAGAAAATTGCTCTCTCATAACAAGATTGAGTAAAGCAGGTTTTATCTCAAAGAAAGTATTTTCAGCCACAGGTGGAGCAATAGGTGTGCTCATAAAATCATTGTTGTTGGTGCTAGTGAAGTCACACAACTTAGTGTTTTCAAGAGTAGTCATTTTTTTGGGTTTTCAAATAAGAAAGCAAACTTGTAAAACTATTTTTTTTGTGTTTTTGAATAACAAAACAAGCAAACAAAGCAAAAAAGAAAACTAAGCAAAACAAAAACAACAAAGTAAAGAGATTGGTTATGAGGGACTCCCCTTGTGAAGATGTCCTTGTCTCCCCGGCAACGGCGCCAGAAAAACCTTGATGTGCTCATCGTTCGACGTAGAGCTCGTTGGGAACCCCAAGAGGAAGGTATGATGAGCACAGCAGCAAGTTTTCCCTCGGTTATGAAAACAAGGTTTAATCGAACCAGTAGGAGCAAGGAAACACCCCAAAGGTGTTACTAGCTGAGCTTTGGCAGGGCGCACTACCGGTGCTAGTAGCAACGTGGAGACCTGCACAACACAACCACAGAACTTCGTCCCCAACTTGCGATGAGGTTATCAATCTCACCGTGTTTTGCAGAAAACAAAGGATTAAACGTATCGAATGGAAAGAAGTAAAAGTTTGCAGAAAGTAAACACAAAGCAGTAAAAGATTGTAGATTGTATGTAAAGAAAAAGGACCGGGATCCATAGTTCACTAGAGGTGGCTCTCCTTAGATAGAAACATGCTGGGTGAACAAATTACAGCGGGGCAATTGACAAACACCGAGAAAGCAATACATGCATATACTAGTCATCTTGACTCCTTTGAGACTTGATTGGGCATTACAACATAATACATAGACCGTCATCCAACTGCATCTATGACTAATAATCCACCTTCAGGTTATCATCCGAACCCCCTCCAGTATTAAGTTACAAGCAACAGATTATTGCTTTACGAACTACGTGTAAAGTAAACAATACGATTGTTCTATGAACAAAGGATTGTTGTTTTATCCCTAGTAGCAATAGCACATCTAGTACCTTAGAGATTTCTGTCACTTCCCCAGATTACCAGAGGCATGAACCCACTATCGAGCATAAATACTAACTCTTGGAGTTGCTAGCATCTACTTGGCCAAGATAGCTACTAACAACGGAAAGCATGCAAGATCACAAATAACAAAGACATGATAGAATCAATAATCAATCTGAAATAGCATCTCAATATCCATCGGATCCCCGCAAACACAACATGTATGATTACAAATAAATGATCTTGATCATGAACGGAGCTCACAAGATCTAAACATGAAAGCACAAAGGAGGAGAACCAGCCATCTAGCTACTACATGGATCCGTAGTCCAAGGATGAACTACTCACGCATCACACCGGAGGCTTGCATGGTGATGAAGAAGGCCTGTGGTGAATTCTCTCTCCAGGTGCCGGGAAGAGCTTCAGATCCCTCCCGATCTAGGGATGGAGATGACGGTAGCTACAGAGTCTTTCGTGGATTTTTGATCGGGCCCTTAGGGTTTTCGTCCCGAGGGCAATATATAGGCGGAAGGAGAGGCCGAGGGGCTGCCGGGAGCCACCACACCACCCCCTGGCGTGGGCCCACTGCACAGGGCGAGGTGGTGGTGTGACCCTCGACCCTTCTCTGTCTCATATTCTGGCACTTGATCCCTTCCGAAAAAATAGGCTCTTTGGCTTTTCTCCTGTCCAATTCCGAGAATATTCATTTTCTGACTTTCCTGGAACCAAAAACAGCAGAAAATAGGCAGCTGGCACTGTGGCTCTTGTTAATAGGTTAGTCCAAAAAATCATATGAAAAGTACTCCAAAGTTGGAACAAAACACAAGAAAGTGGATAAAACCAAGCATGGAACATCAAAAATTATAGATACATTTGCAATGTATCACCGAGTCGCCAAAGCATTGGATCCGACGTATTCCAATTTCTTTTGCCACTTTGAGCCCATGCACAAGTGCTTCATATTTAGCGACATTGTTTGACACTGCGAAATGGATCTGCAGCCCATACTTCAGCTGGTCGTTCTTTGGCGAGGTAAGTACAACTCCGGCGCCTAACCCGGTTTTTGTTTTTGATCCATCAAAATTCATTCTCCAATAGTTCGGATCTGGTAGCGGTGGTTCGTATTGCATCTCGGCCCAATCCACGAAAAAGTCGGCCATAGCCTGAGACTTGATCGCATCTCTCCTATCGTATTGCAGAGCATAAAGGGCTAGCTCAATTGCCCATTTTGCGATTCGGCCGCTTGCATCCTTGTTACTCATTATCTCAGATATGGGGGCTTCACATATCACTTTAATTGGGTGTTCTTCAAAGTAGTGTTTTAGCTTCTTTGCTGCCATGTACACACCATATGCCATTTTTTGATAGTGAGGATAGTTTTGCTCTGATGCAGATAATACCTCGCTCAGGTAATAGACTGGCCTTTGCACTGACTTACCCTGTTTATCGCGCTCTACCACCACCACTGCACTTACAACTCGGTTGGTTGCGGCTATATAGAGCAACATTGACTCTTTTGATAGTGGAGGGGCTAACACTAGTGCAGTGGCTAACATTTTCTTTAATTGGACAAAGGCTTCATGGTCACAAGGTCCATACGAACTTGTCCGCTTTTTTCATTAGTTGATAGAGAGGCAATGCCTTTTCTCCCATCCGACATACAAACCGACTTAAAGATGCCAGGCAACTAGTGAACTTCTGGACATTGTTAAGACACTTCGGCAGCTCCATTCACTCTATGGCTCGGATTTTAGTTGGGTTAACTTCGATACCTCGGCTGGATACAAGAAATCCGAGTAATTTTCCAGCTGGGACACCGAAGGTACATTTCTCCGGGTTAAGCTTCATTCGAAACCTCCTTAGGTTCGCAAACGTTTGCCTGATATCATCAAGGAGCGTTTTGCTTTCCTTGGTTTTTATAACCACATCATCCACGTATACTTGCACATTTTGGTCGATGGTCTTGTAAACATTTTTGCATACATCTTTGGTACGTTGGCCCTGCATTACGTAAACCAAAAGGCATGGTGCGATAGCAATAAGCCCCATACGTGGTGATAAACGCAGTCTTTATTTGATCATTCGGATTCAGAAGTATCTGGTGGAAACCAGAATATGCATCTATGAATGACAACAACTCACACCCAGTAGTAGAATCTATGACTTGATCTATCCTTGGTAGTGGGAATGGATCTTTTGGGCACGCCTTATTCAGGTTCGTGTAATCGATGCACATACGCCAAACCACTGCCACATTCGGATCATCTTTCTCCTTTTCCACCAGCATCGGATTAGATAGCCAATCCGGGTAAAGCACTTCCATGATAAACCCAGCTGCTAGGAGCCGAGCTATCTCATCTCCAATGCCTTTTCTCCTATCTTCAGCGAAGCGGCGGAGAGGTTGCTTCACCGGCTTTGCTTCGGGTCTCACATTCAAAGAGTGCTTGGCCAACTCCCTCGGAACACCTTGCAAGTCCTGTGTGGACCAAGCAAAGATATCCCGATTCTCACGGAGGAAGTTGACGAGCTCGCTTTCCTATTTGTCAGTTAATCCGGCACCAATTGTTATAATGCGCTCTAGGAACAAATCATCAACAGGTACTTTCTTTGTATCCTTTGTTGCTTGAAATGAGACACTTCCATGCGGGTTACTCAGCGCCGGCATATACTGCTGTGCAGATTGAGCCAATGCCGCCACTTCCTGGATCTTTCTCTTTTCTTGTGCAATCACTAATGACTCGGCTAGGTTAGACCTGGCCGACGCACACTCAATGGAACGTCAGAAATCTCTTGCTATGGTAATTACCCCATTTGGCCCAGGCAACTTCATCTTCAGGTAACTGATGTGACAACTTGCCATGAATTTGTTCAGGGTTGGCCTGTCGAGTAACGCGTGATATGCGCTTTCCAAGTTCACAACTTCAAACTCCAAATTCTCGGTCCGGCAGTTATCTCGTGTGCCGAACAATACGTCAACCCGGACCTTGCCAATGGGTTCAAAGGAAATGCCTGGCACAATACCATGGAAAGTTGTCCTCGTGGTCTGGAGCATGTTCTCCGAGATACCCGACTTGCGCATGGTATCCAGATACATGATATTAATGTTGCTGCCATTGTCGATTAGCACCTTAGAAAATCTCACATTGATATTGGGGCCGATGAAGGTTGGGTCCAGCACTAATGCATATGAACCAGGACTCGGCATAAGCTTGGGATGATCCTTGATATTCTAGGTAATTTCTTGATCCAACCAAGGCATATACCTCGTCACTGCCAGCATAACCGCATTCACTTCCATGTGTCGACGTTGCAAGCTCTTTCTATCTGTTTCCTCTGTAGTAAACACACAATAACTCTGGTGATGCTCTTTGTATTCATTTCTCCCATCATTTCTGGGATACATTTGATCTGGCTGATGTTGGTTTTCTACTTGATGCACTACATCTCATCTTTCATGATTTTCATACCTCGGCGGAGGTGGTGGCAACATTAACTGTTCCGTGTTCGCTCCGGAGAGTAATTGCTGTTGGGGTAACTCCTGCCGAGGTTGATCGTTCCGAGGTGCCTAAGCATTCCCCGAACCACTTTGTTCTATCTTCCTCATCCACTCACATTCCTGAGTCGTGTGACCCTCCGGGTACTCGGATTTGGCGTGTGAAATTTACACGGCTGATCCAGCATTGCCTCATAGGTATACCTTGGACGGTCCTTCTTTTCTTGCCACTGTTTCTTCTGCTCTGGCGTCCAAGTTTTCTTGCCATCATTCTTTGGAGTCCATTGTTGCCCTCCAGTTTTCTGACGCTGATTATTCCCTGCTCCGGGTTGGTCTTGATTGACAGCTGCAACTTGTTGCGAACTGTATCTGTAATCCAGCCTATCATATCTTCTCTTACCCCGGTAATCATTCCGCTGGGATGATCCGGCTCCATCTCGCTGGTAGTACTCCTCATTTGACTCGTTTGACACAAGCCTAGGTTGAGTCGGATCACCCAAGGCATATGAATCAGCAATCTGGATCGTCTCTGCCAGTGTAGTTGGCATATCCCTTTGTAACCTTTGCCACAACATGCTTGCATATCTACACCCTTGTGCAAACCAAGCTATGGCCTGTGACTCAATCACACCCTCACATGAGTTTCGCACTGTGCACCGCCAGGTTAAGAACTCCCGGTCCGTCTCATTCGGTCTCTGCTTGCACATTGCCAGGGTCTATGGCCTATTGGGCCTCTGATACGTGCTTGAGAAGTTATTGACGAACATTTCCTCAAAATCGATCTAGCAGTTAATACTTCCGGGTGGCAAATTGTTTAGCCATACCCTCGCTGGCCCCTCCAACATCTGAGGTACATATCTCACAGCCCATCTCAAGTTGCTTGTAGCAATTTTCACCGCTGTCGCGTAGTTGATCAACCAATCCTCCGGCTTGGTGCTACCATCATATGTTTTTGTGCCTCTGGGTAACTGGAAGTTAGGCACCGGAGGCTCCTTCATGATCCGGGGCCCAAAAAATGCAGGACCTGGAGGACCTTGACACTCAATTTTCTCCGACCTATAAAGCCGATCCAGTTTTAACCTGGCGTAATCAGGCTTCAAGTTCCTACTTCCCAATCTTGACCCTATCACGTGATAGTCCGGCCTAGGGTATCCTGCATTCACCATTTCCGAATCACCATCATTGTATCTATCTTGCTCTCGTGGAGCGCCTCTCTGTTGCATACCTTGGCCGGCACTTTGCTCTTGCTGTGGTATATTCCACTACTACGGTTGCCCTGCACCCGCCGAGTTGCGCTGTCCGGCATTGCCGTTTACAGCGTTTCCCTGACCGGCATTGCCTTGGTCGCGGTTACCTCGGCCAGCCTCACCTCGGCTGACACTTCGTCGGTCCTCATTTCCCTGCACTTCTTTTCCTTTCCCTGCCCTTGCCGGGTCATATGGTACTATCTGTTTGTTTCTCCTCGCCAAGGTTACCACTTCCTCTCTTCTTGGGTCACCATGAGGGGATGATGTAGCTCCAGCAGATTTCTCCGGGTTACCTACTACTGAGTGAACGACTTTGGAGGCCCCAGCTCTTGCCGAATTAGCCCTGAGCAACTCTTCATTTTGTCTGTTCGCGATCCGAACTAACTCATTGACCCTATCCTGTTGTCTTTGCCAGGCTTCCCCCTTCAAACCCTTTAGCTCGTACGCAGATGCATCTGCTGCTCTAAGGTTCTTTGCCGGGGTACTATACTTCGGCAGCCCCATGGACAGAACGTTCTCTGATTCCTCAACTCTAGTATCACCCTCTTTGTTCATTTCACTACAGTATCTAACTTATTTGCCTTTGCGTACTCACGCAGTGTCATGTTCAACGACTGCTGAGCCGCTGCTATCTTTTTCGCACCCTCTAGTATTTTCTGCCTAGTCTCCTCTAACTCGGCCTGTGCCTAAGACGGATCTACCGCAGGTGCTATGGGACTTGTCAAGCTATCTATCGCCTGCTGCAGCACGTTTTCTGGCCTCTCTAGTGGAGGACCTCTACTTTTCCTTGGTGCCTTGGGTGTTACCGCCGGATCTGGTGCCGGATCCTTGCTCGCGCCAGCGTCAGGCATAGTCATCATCACCTCGGCGCGGTCAGGGGAGCAAGTGATACGCGCCCCGCGGGCCGCGCTAAGGGGTGGCTCGCCTTCCTTGACGACATGTCGTTGGTGAATGCACGACACATCGACAGCGACGTAGATCTTGTGCGCGCCAAGCTTGACGAAGAGGCCGTTGCGCGGGAGAGGTCGCTTGCCGAAGTAGCCATCATTGTCACTGAGAAAATCTAGCACTCCAAAGCGCTGAACCCGGAGACGATGCGTTCGCCGGTGCCGATAAGGTTTCCTGTCTGGATCTTCACTCCTGCTAGCGCCGCTAGCCCCACGGTGGGCGCCAACTGTCCTGGTGGTGTCACAGCAGATGCCATGTATAGGCTAAAGGTGGGGACAAGATGCACTAGAGGAATCCAGGGAGGGATAGTGTGGTGATTCCACACAGATGCTTTGTATTCTTCAAGCTAGATCAGTTTACAAGTGCTCCTTGAGCCGTGTTGGGGAGAGGAGGAAGAAGAAACTCTCTTACTCTCACCACTACTTTTCTCTCAGGAACTAACTACAAAAAATGCCAAACGGCCTAGCATCAACCAAGTAAAACTCAACCCCCTCTACAGAGGCCCTAGCCCTCCTTATATAGAGGTGGCTAGGTCTCCAATTAGGGCATACGTGGAGGCATATTCCAGGGAATATGCCTCCTCCCAAAATAGCAAACCGACCGGGTCACTTTTTCCCATCGTAAGCCATGTAGAGGCTAGGTGAGCCTCTGCGGCGCCAGCATCATCCGACACAGGCAACATCACCCTTGTCGGCCACGCCTCGGTGGTCCTTCCCTCTTTCCGCTTCGCTCATGCTCCAGCGTATAGAGACCACCTTTTGAGCAGCGAGATACCTTCCTTCTCTTGCAAGCCTGATATAACCCGGATCATTCCTGCTTAATCCGACTCCGTGGGTACCTGCATACAACATACATAAATCCTGCCGGCATACGACATAAGTCGGTCGGGACCTAGTTAGGTGGACATCCTTCGACCTGGGTTACTCCGTGATTCGGCCTGCCTTGAGGTGACTTGGCTAGCACTTGCTTTGACCTTGCCGTACCTCAGCTAACTTGGCCTTTGTACCCCGGCGTGACCCTACCCGGGGGTATCCCCCCAACACAAGAGCTTACTTGTGACTAAAGTTGAGTAGCATGAGGTTCGGTCTTTGTAAGTAAGGGGCATGAGATTTCAACTTATAACTTATCAATCATATCCTCTTAGTTGTGTCACTTTAACCTTAATCACCTAAAGATGCTTATGATAGGGGCAATGAGAGCTGAAGCTAATAAGTACCATAATTTTTGGAAGCTCTTTATGAAACTTGAATCTCTACTTCCTTCTATGAAGGCCCTTCTTTTACTTTTATGTTGAGTCTCCACCTTCTATATTTATGCACCCACTTTGAGAGCATAGTGGCAATTCTTAGTTCTATGTGCATTGTCCCAAGACTTGTTGATTGATGCACAATTTTGATATTGCTTGTTCTTAAACTATTTGTATCTAGTCACTCTTACGAACTTTGAAGGTGTCCTATGCATTTATGTTTGCTACTCTATGAGGGACAAGCTGAATGCCACTATGCTATGTTTTATTTATGTGAAACAAACAAACATCTTGCAAAGCATTGTTATTCATGAATCTTTTGTTTGTGACTTTTCATGTTGCAACAATAGTTGCTATGTCTTATTGTTAGAACTTTATCTTTCATGTTATGATTAAAGTACTATGATCCTAGCTATCAATGTTTACAAATACTTTGATCAAGTTTATGATGGTACATGTCACCTCAAAAATTATTCTTTCTTTTTATCACTTACCTACTCAAGGACGAGCAGGAGTTAAGCTTGGGGATGTTGATACGTTGCTAACGTATCCATAATTTTTGATGTTCCAAGCTTGGTTTTATCTACTTTCTTATGGTCTGTCCACATTTTGGAGTACTTTCTATACACTTTCTTGGACTAATCTATTAACAAGAGCCATAGTGCCAGCTGCCTGTTTTCTGCTGTTTTTGGTTCCAAGAAAGTCAGAAAATGAATATTCTCGGAATTGGACGGGACAAAAGCCAAAGTCAGTTTTTCATCGAGGGACACATGGAGCCAGAATACGAGACGGAGAGGGGCCAGGGGGCCGCGACACCACCTGGCGGCGCGGCCAAGCCTGGCCCGCGCTAGGGGGTGGTCTGGCCGCCTCGGGCACCCCCTTGGCCTCCCCTTTCGCCTATAAGATGCCTCCGATACAGAAACCCTAAATACCCGATGAAAATTCCACGAAAGAGTCTGTAGCCGCCGTCATCTCCATCCCTAGACCAGGAGGGATCTGAAGCTCTTCCCAGCACCCTGCCAGAGGGGAGAATTCACCCTGGAGGCCTTCTTCATCACCATGCAAGCCTCCGGTGTGATGCGTGAGTAGTTCATCCTTGGACTACGGGTCCATGTAGTAGCTAGATGGCTGGTTCTTCTCCTTTGTGCTATCATGTTTAGATCTTGTGAGCTCCGTTCATGATCAAGATCATCTATTTGTAATTCCTACATGTTGTGTTTGCGGGGATCTGATGGATATTGAGATGCTATTTCAGATTGATTAATTGATTCTATCATGTCTTTGTTATTTGTGATCTTGCATGCTTTCCATTGTTAGTAGCTATCTTGTCCAAGTAGATGCTAGCAACTCCAAGAGTTAGTATTTATGCTCGGTAGTGGGTTCATGCCTCTCGTAATCTGGGGAAGTGACAGAAATCTCTAAGGTACTAGATGTGCTGTTGCTACTAGGGAGAAAACATCAATCCTTTGTTCATAGAACAATCGTATCGTTTACTTTACACGCAATGCGTGCAATTATCTATTGCTTGCAACTTAATACTGGAGGGGGTTCGGATGATAACTTGAAGGTGGATTATTAGTCATAGATGCAGTTGGATTACGGTCTATGTATAATGTTGTAATGCCCAATCAAATCTCAAAGGAGTCAAGATGAGTAGTATATGCCTGATTGCTTTCTCGATTTTTGTCAATTGCCCGCTGTAATTTGTTCACCCAACATGTCATCTATCTTAAGGAGAGCCACCACTAGTGAACTATGGACCCCGGTCCTTTCTTTTATCATCAATCTACAACTGTTTACTGTTTTCTGTTTACTTTCTACAAACTATTACTTTCTTCCACACAATACGTTTAATCCTTTGTTTTCAGCAAAACCGGTGAGATTGACAACCTCACTGTAAGTTGGGGGAAGAGTTTTGTGGTTGTGTTGTGTAGGTTTCCACATTGCTGCTAGCACCGGTAGTGCGTCCTGCTAAAGTCCAGCTACCAACACCTTGGAGGTGTTTCCTTGCTCCTACTGGATTGATAACCTTGGTTTCATAACTGAGGGAAAACTTGTTGCTGTGCTCATCATACCTTCCTCTTGGGATTCCCCAACGAGCTCGATATATTTTGGGCCATCATCATTGCATGTCTATTCTTTTTATGAACCAAATGGATCCACCAGAGTCATTGCATGTGTATTCTTTTCATTAACCACAACTAGAGTCATTGCATATGTGTTCTTTTCACAAACCACATATGGATCCATCAGAGTCATTACATGTCTGTTCTTTTCATTAACCACAGCTAGTGTCATTGCATGGCTCGTCTTTCCACCGACCACATAAGGATCCACCAGTGTCATTGGATGTCTGTTCTTTTCATGAACCACACCCAGTGTCATTGCATGTGTGTTCTTCTTACAAACCACATATGGATCCACCAGAGTTCATTGCATGTCTGTTATTTTCACAAACCACATGGATCCACCAATGTCATTGCATGTGTGTTCTTTTCACAAACCACATGTGGATCCACCAGAGTCATTGCATGTATTTTCTTTCCACAGACCACATAAGGATCCACTAGTGTCATAGGATGTGTGTTCTTTTCATGAACCACACCCAGTGCATTGCATGTGTTTTCTTCTCACAAACCACATATGGATCCACCAGAGTTCATTGCATGTCTGTTATTTTCACAAATCACATGGATCCACCAGTGTCATTGCATGTGTGTTCTTTTCACAAACCACATGTGGATCCACTAGAGTCATTGCATGTGTGTTCTTTTCACAAACCACATAAGGATCCACCAGTGTCATTGGATGTGTGTTCTTTTCACGAACCACACCCAATGTCATTGCATGTGTGTTCTTCTCACAAACCACGCATGGATCCACCAGTGTCATTGCATGTTTGTTCTTGTCACAAACCACATATTGATCCACTAGTGTCATTGCATGTGTGTTCTTCTCACAAACCACATATGGATCCACCAGAGTTCATTGCATGTCTGTTCATTTCATAAACCACATATGGATCCACCAGTGTCATTGCATGTGTGTTATTTTCATTAACCATGGCTAGAGTCATTGCAAGTCTATTATTTTCACAAATCACATGGATCCACCAGAGTCATTGCATGTGTGTTCTTTTCATTAACCACAACTAGAGTCATTGCATGTGTGTACTTTTCACAAACCACATATGGATCCATCAGAGTCATTGCATGTCTATTCTTTTCATTAGCCACAACTAGTGTCATTGCATGTTTGTTCTTTCCACAGACCACATATGGATCCACTAGTGTCATTGCAAGTGTGTTTTGCATGTGTGTTCTTCTCACAAACCACACATGGATCCACCAGTGTCATTGGTTGTGTGTTCTTCTCACAAACCACATATGGATCCACCAGTCCGATTGCATGTGTGTTCTTTTCACAAACCACAGCTAGAGTCATTGCATGTGTGTTCTTTTCACAAACCACATATGGATCCACTAGTGTCACTGGATGTGTGTTATTTTCATGAACCACACCCAGTGTCATTGGATGTATGTTCTTCTCACAAACCACACATGGATCCACCAGTGTCATTGGATGTGTGTTCTTCACACAAACCACATATGGATCCACCAGTGTGATTGCATGTGTGTTCTTTTCACAAACCACAGCTGGATTCATTGCATGTGTGTTCTTTTCACAAACCACATATGGATCCACCAGTGTCATTGGAAGTGTGTTCTTTTCATGAACCACACCCAGTGTCAGTGGATGTGTGTTCTTCTCACAAAACACACATGGATCCACCAGTGTCATTGGATGTGTGTTCTTCTCAGAAACCACAACTAGAGTCATTGCACGTGTGGTCTTCTCACAAACCACATATGGATCCACCAGTGTGATTGCAAGTGTGTTCTTTTCACAAACCACATCTAGAGTCATTGCATGTGTGTTGTTTTTACATACCACACAAGGATCCACCAGTGTTATTAGATGTGTGTTCTTTTCATGAACCACACCCAGTGTCATTGCATGTGTGTTCTTCTCACAAACCACATATGGATCCACCAGAGTTCATTGCATGTCTGTTATTTTCACAAACCACATGGATCCACCAGTGTCATTGCATGTGTGTTCTTTTCACAAACCACATGTGGATCCACTAGAGTCATTGAATGTGTGTTCTTTTCACAAACCACATAAGGATCCACCAGTGCCATTGGATGTGTGTTCTTTTCATGAACCACACCCAGTGTCATTGCATGTGTGTTCTTCTCACAAACCACACATGGATCCACCAGTGTCATTGCATGTTTGTTCTTGTCACAAACCACATATTGATCCACCAGTGTCAGGGCATGTGTGTTCTTCTCACAAACCACATATGGATCCACCATAGTTCATTGCATGTGTGTTCTTTTCACAAACCACATGTGGATCCACCAGAGTCATTGCATGTGTTTTCTTTTCACAAACCACATAAGGATCCACCAGTGTCATTGGATGTGTGTTCTTTTCATGAAGCACACCCAGTGTCATTGCATGTGTGTTCTTTTCATGAACCACATATGGATCCACCGGTGTCATTGCATGTGTGCTCTTTTCACAAACGACATATTGATCCACCAGTGTCATTGGATGTGTGTTCTTCTCACAAACCACATATGGATCCGCCAGAGTCATTGCATGTGTATTATTTTCACAAAACATATATGGATCCACTAGTGTCATTGGATGTGTGTTCTTTTCATGAACCACACCCAGTGTCATTGGATGTGTGTTATTTTCATGAACCACACATGGATCCACAAGTGTCATTGGATGTGTGTTCTTCTCACAAACCACAACTAGAGTCATTGCATGTGTGTTCTTCTCACAAACCACATATGGATCCACTAGTGTGATTGCATGTGTGTTCTTTTCACAAACCACATCTAGAGTCATTGCATGTGTGTTCTTTTCACAGACCACATAAGGATCCACCGGTGTCATTGGATGTGTGTTCTTTTCATTAACCATGGCTAGAGTCATTACATGTCTACTCTTTTCATGAACCACATGGATCCACCAGAGTCATTGCATGTGTGTTCTTTTCATTAACCACAACTAGAGCTATTGCATGTGTGTTCTTCTCACAAACCACATACGGATCCACCAGTGTGATTGCATGTGTGTTCTTTTAACAAACCACATCTAGAGTCATTGCATGTGTGTTCTTTTCACAGACTACAGAAGGATCCACCAGTGTCATTGGATGTGTGTTTTGCATGTGTGTTCTTCTCCCAAACCACACATGGATCCACAAGTGTCATTATATGTGTGTTCTTCTCACGAACCACATATGGATCCACTAGTGTGACTGCATGTGTGTTCTTTTCACAAACCACAACTAGAGTCATTGCATGTGTGTTCTTTTCACAAACCACATAAGGATCTACCTGTGTCATTGGATGTGTTTCTTTTCATGAACCACACCTAGAGTCAGTGCATGTGTGTTATTCTCACAAACCACACATGGATCCACCAGTGTCGTTGGATGTGTGTTCTTCTCACAAACCACATATGTATCCACCAGTGTGATTGCATGTGTGTTCTTTTCTCAAACCACGGCTAGAGTCATTGCATGTGTGTTCTTTTCACAAACCACATATGGATCCACTAGTGTCATTAGATGTGTGTTATTTTCATGAACCACACCCAGTGTGATTGGATGTGTTCTTCTCACAAACCACACATGGATCCACCAGTGTCATTGGATGTGTGTTCTTCTCACAAACCTCATATGGATCCATCAGAGTCATTGCATGTCTGTTCATTTCATTAACCACAGCTAGTGTCATTGCATGTCTTTTCTTTTCATAAAACACATATGGATCCACTAGAGTCATTGCATTTGTGTTCTTTTCATAACCACATAAGGGTCCACCAATGTGATTGGATGTGTGTTCTTTTCATGAACCACACCCAGCGTCATTGCATGTGTGTTCTTATCACAAACCACATATTGATCCACTAGTGCCATTGCATGTGTGTTCTTTTCACAAACAACATATTGATCCACTAGTGTCATTGCATGTGTGTTCTTGTCACAAACCACATATGGATCCACCAAAGTTCATTGCAAGTCTGTTCTTTTCACAAACCACATATGGATCCACCAGTGTCATTGCATGTGTGTTCTTTTCATTAACCATGGCTAGAGTCATTGCATGTGTATTCTTTTCATGAACCACATGGATCCAGCAGAGTCATTGCATGTGTGTTCTTTTCATTAACCACAACTAGAGTCATTGCATGTGTGTTGTTTCCACAAACCACATATGGATCCACCAGAGTCATTGCATGTTTGTTCTTTTCATAAAACACATGGATACACTAGAGTGATTGCATGTGTGTTCTTTTCATGAACCACATATGGATCCACTAGAGTCATTGCATTTGTGTTCTTATCCTAAACTAGCACTGGAGTCATTGCATGTGTGTTCTTATCCTAAACCCGCACTAGAGTCATTGCACGTGTGTTCTTTTCATAAAGCACATGGATCCACCAGAGTCATTGCATGTATGTTATTATCATGAACGACATGGATCCACCAGTGTCATTGCATGTGTGTTCTTTTCACGAACCACAACTAGAGTCATTGCATGTGTGTTCTTTTCACAAACCACATATGGATCCACCAGAGTCATTGCATGTCTGTTCTTTTCACAAACCACATATGGATCCACTAGAGTCATTACATGTGTGTTCTTTTCATGAACCACATATGGATCCACCAGAGTCATTGCATGTGTGTTATTATCCTAAACCAGCACTACAGTCATTGCATGTATGTTCTTATTCTAAACCACAGCTAGAGTCATTGCATGTCTGTTATTTCCATAAAGCATATGGATCCACCAGAGTCATTGCATGTATGTTATTTTCATGAACCACATGGATCCACTATTATCATTGTCGTCGGATTGATGACAAGTACGCCATGAGGGGGTCCTCGGGGCGTGCGGAAGAGAGGGGTGTGAGACGTACGGTATTCCGGGACGGTGAGCACACGAGTTTACCCAGGTTCGAATCCGCCGTCTTTGGACGGACCCTAGTCCTGCTAGCAATCCAGTAATACGGCAGAGCCGGAATGTGGGTTACAAGGGTTTCGCCTGTACGAGTTGAGATTGTAGACTATTGTGTTGTGCCCTAAAGGCTCTCCCTAGGACGACTTATATGGATATCCGAACTAGGGTTTATAGGAGAGATCTATCCGGCTACGACTAAGAGTCGGTTACAGAGTACATCTTGAACTACAAGTAACCGTATGGGCCTAAGTCGGTAAGTCTTCTGGGCCTTCCCGTAGCCGGATTGGATTCTGGCTTCTCTCCTTGACTGTTCCGCCCGTGAAGCAAATCTCTAACCCGAAGTGGGCCACCCTGGTCAGTGAGGAACTGTGAGGATACCCGGAAAGTATATCCCCAACAGCAGCCCCCGGAAGTCTCCAAGATCCAAAGTCGGATTTTATCATCGTCTAGCTTGATCTTTGGCTTGAAGAATCTTGAACGGTTCCTGAAACTTCACAACAAAAAATACAATCCGGGTCTTAAAAATAAGTCGGACCTATCAACGGGTTACTCGGATTTTCCAGGTTGATTTCAATCTAAGCCAGAATTTGGTCTCTAACGCCACCTGACACAAGTCATGGTCGAGTCCGTACATCACCGGACATCACAAGACGATCGCAGGGTCCGTAGTTCATGGGAACCGAGGCGCCATTTCAATGCATACGCGGAGATCGAGGCGACGTAATCATCGCGTGGGTCCTTCCCAGTTCCTTCCACGACGCGTGGTGGTTACACTGTAGCATTTGCACAAATCTTGGCATGGTTAGGTGGATATAAGGGGTGAGGATTCTTCTCCTCCTCTCTTCACCTATCCTTTGCCTTTTCCTCTCCTCCAAATCTCCCCCGCGCGCATAGAGCTCCTCTGCTTTCCCCCAAAAAACTCCCAGCATCGGCCATCCTAGGTCAACTGCTCGCCGGAGAAATGGCTTCTTCTTCCTCTTCCGGCTTGGCGGCAGCGGCGACAGAAGCAGCGGCGGAGAAGGAAAGCTTCTGCGGGGTCTGGATCCCCTGCGTACTTGATGATGAGAAGCTCCAAAACATGGAGACAGAAGGGCTCCTCCGCGCCGGCGACTGGCGGAGCGGCTTCGAGGAAACCGTCCCCAACCCGCGCGCCGGCGAGCGGGTCCACTTCGGCACCCACCTCGACAGAGGTTTGTCATTCCCTCCCTCGAAGTTCTTCTCCGAGGTGATTGACCATTTTGGTGTCCAACTCCACCATCTTCCTCCCAACTCTCTACTAGAGATGAGCGCTTACGCTTCTTTGTGTGAGGGCTTTCTCGGCATTAGGCCGAGTTTGACCTTATTCCGGTACTATTTTCATGTCCGGAGAAACTCTATCACTGCCGGTGTTCCTTACATCTCCGGTACTATTAGTTTTTCACTTAGACGCGAGCGCGCATATCCCAAAATCCTAGCTAGTGACTCGGTCAAACAATGGCCAGCCACATTCTTTTATCATAAGTATATTTCGGCTCCCGGCAAAGCAACTGCTTTGCCGGCTTTCATCGACGGAGCTGCCACGGCCCAACCGTCTTGGGACGAGGCTACTCCGGCTCTCACTAACGATCTGATCCTCGCTAAGAGGCGGATCGAATACTTGATCAAACACAAAGGACTGAAGGGATCCGACTTGGTCCAATGCTGGGTGTCACGTCGGATCCAGCCCCTTCAGTACCACGGAAATCGACTGATGCACTCCATCACGTCGTCTAAGAAAGACTCCCTCCGCATCAGCCCCAAAGCCTACACCACACAGGGCTATATAAGCCAGATCAAGTGGCTGATCAGGGAGCGGATCGAGAGGAGGATCCCAGAGGTTTCTCTGGATATGCATACGGAGGAAAATCTCGTAGTGCCGGTAAGCATCTATCAGTACACCTTTTTATGTGTTTCAATCTTTGAGTTACATTGCAATACTGATATGTTTTCTTCTTTTCAGCTTGCTGACCTCCCCGAGTCGGAATTCGCTCCACTCGAAGGATATCCTCTAGAGTTTTCTCAGGAAACAGAAGTGGTACCATTGCCGGATGCTGCGCTCAAGAAGCACAAAGCTCCGACAGTGGTTATTGGCACAAAGGAGGTGCCCGTCGTGAAGAGGTAACTTTGAATCACAACTTCGCCTTTGTACTTTATTCAAATTCTTTTCTGAGATGTAATGTTTTCGACTTTATCACATTCTCAGAGCTAAACAGCTTATCAAGGGCAAGGGGAAGGGAACTTCGTCGAAGCCCCTGCGACAGACAAAGCTTACCATAGCTTCTCCTGCCGTGGCTCCTCCGACTCCTTCCCCTCAACCTTCTGCAACGCTGGTGATCATCCCTTCTCCGACTATCACAGAAGATCCGACTCCTTCAACGGAGCCTGCGATCCTTGAATCGCAAACTGACATCACCATGGGTGAGTCAGATTTAGATAAGGGTGAACCCTCTTTGGGTAATGATCCCTTGGTAGAAACCTTCGCCGAAAACCTTATCAGCAATTCGGGACTTGCCAAGTTTGGCCTATCCCGGAAATCTGCTGAAGAGATCCAGCGGCTGGCCAGGCAATGCCTGGAGAAAAGAAACTTATCTGCCGAAGAAGAAGCACAAGAGGCAGAGGACATCAAGAACTCTGACCTTCTTGAACAAGTGCATCTTTGCAACGAAAGGATACGGACCGGTGAGCTTCCAACAGCTCTAGTGATCCCCCTGACTTTCACTGAGAAGGTTGCTACTGAAGTGAATGCGATTTTGGATAAACTGACTCGCGAACAATATGTAAGTCGGAATTCTAACTCCTGTTTTTACTTTATTTCATATCATATCCTCTAGCTCCCAAGCATGAAGTAGGATAAATAATCCGGGTTTATGCTTCCTTAGGATGCCAAAGAATGAACTAGTGTAGCCCCCAAGGCTCGTGCTGATATTAGCAAAAATATTAGCCCGAGTCTTTAGTAGCTTTCTGACTTTGGGTATTCTGACTTACAGAAAGTATATTCCTATAACTAGGATTTGTTGAAGAATGTCTGTGATAAGCGGAGAGAGATCAGAGCTCTCCGACTTAAAAATGCTGAGCTTAAAGTTGCCAAGGATGAGGTCGAAGGTAAACATTCCGAGACTCAAACTTTGTCTTTGCGTTTTCATAGTCGATTTTTTCGCTGAACTGTTGTTCTTTTTGACTTATAGCACTGGTGAAACAATCATGTGCCATGATGGAAGAGGCCGAGAACCTCAAGACTTTGGTGGTGGAGAACAAGGAGCTTCGCCAAGAGCTGGATCAGCTCAAGGCGAATCATGAAAAGAGCATTGCTCAAATCCTTGAATCCTCCTCCATGGCTACTGATGAGCGTGATCGCAAGATCGCTGCTCAAGATCAAAAAATCTCGGACCTCAATAATGAGATTAGCAGAGAGAGGGACCTTTCCGAGGCACTCCGGGCTGAACTCCAGAGTCTTCGGGAAGAGAAGACCAAAATTGACGACGTCATTTTCGGTATATTCCATCTGTCTGACTTTTCCACTTTCTTCGACTTCTTTCAATGTCGAATTTTCTTAAGTTGTTTTGTGTATAGTCCTCTGAACTTGACGGACTCTTCCTCCACCGAGCCCCGCACCCACCGGCTTACCCAAGTCGGTGACCTGCTTCATGACTTCCGCCAATCCCTTGAGGACATCAGCGAAGCTCTCAAGATTCCGGACATGCACAACATGTCGGATTTTCAGGTGTGGGACAAGGCAAAGGAGATGCCGCAACTTGTCCAGGATTAGAATATGTCCTACGCACGGACTGCAGCGCAAAACGCTCTCACTATGGTCATGAGCCACCATGGAAACATGGAAATATGGCAAGTGACCAAAGGGTACTGCAAAGTAGATGAAGACGGCCAGGAGCAGGACCTTCAAGCCATCATGCACTCCTGTGCCGAATATGGGTGTCACGTGGCTGACTTGACCAGCTACGAAACTCCTTTCTTCACCCACGTGGACACTCCGCCTCCGCCTCCAGAAGAATCCGCAGAAGTTTCCGACGATGACCACACCGTTTCGGATGTGGATATCTCGGAACGATACCAAGGCAGTGTATCCAGCGAGCCGGCAGCTCCTTCCTCTCCTGCATCATAGATTTAACAGAAATAATTGTGTTATTCTGAAAAACATGATGGGCCTGTAAATATGCAGTACTATAATTTTGCTAGTTCTAAGCTTTTGATCTATTCAGCACTTTTGGTTTTAAATTTTCGTGTGCCTGAAATATTTACATAAGCACTTGTATTTTTTCGTCTATACTTACCGTTTATCTGGCTTTCCGCCTCGTCCCTTTCGTGAGCCGACTAAACCTTATGCCGGAAACTTTGCTGGGGAACGGAGCTCAATTGCTAAACCAGTTTAAACTCGGAAACAAAGCCGGCTTCCAGTACCAACAATTCACTACTTGGAAAATGCCTGCATTCAACAATCAGACAAATAACCAAAGTAAAGACTAGAAACTTTAGAGTTATACCCGAGGGTAGCAGTTTTAGAATCGGAAATCTAAACCAGAATGACCATGAGCATAAAGTACTTTCAAGCATTCTGGGATTTTCGACTATGACATGATCATTCGGAAATAAGATGGTAAAAACTTCTCAGAAAAACTTGAGGCAACCAAAAATTTTATTTCTCACAGAACATGTACATATATATGATTACAAAGAAGGATAAACTAAGAATAAAAGGGACGAAGCTGAGCAATATTCCACGGTCTGTCTAACTCATCCGGATTTGTACTGCCTCCAGCTCTCTTTCTCTTCTTAGTAGGAGGTCTTTCTTTGACTGGCCTCATGTCAGTTAAGTAATATGAACCATTGTGCAAGACTCGACTAACTAAAAAGGGCCCTTCCCATACTGGGGAAAGTCTGTGCTTTCTTTGTTGCACAAGCCAGAGAACCAAATCGTCTTTATTGAAAGATCTGTTTCTGACTCTCTGGCTATGATACTTGCGTAACTTCTGCTGATAGGCTGTTGATCTCATTTTAGCAACGACATGAACTTCTTTGACTAAGTCGAGATCATTTTGTCGCGAAGTCTCGTCATCCTCTTCAATATACGTGGCCACTCTAGGAGAAGTGTGAATTAAATCAGTAGGAAGAACTGCTTCTACATCATAGACCAAGAAGAAAGGTGTGTATCCGGTTGACCTGTTCGGAGTCGTTCGTAAAGTCCATATTACAGAGGGTAATTCCTCTGCCCAAGCCCCCGCAGCACGCCGTAGTGGTGCCTCGAGTCTCGGTTTTAGGCCTTGTAGGATTAAACCATTTGCTCTTTCAACTTGTCCGTTAGCCTGTGGATGTGCGACTGACGCAATTTCAAGCCGGATATTTTGCTCATTGCAGAACTCGGCCAATTCTCCCATAGAGAAGGTACTCCCGTTATCCGTGATAATGCTATGCGGATAACCATACCGGATTATAACATCCTCGACAAATCTTTTGGCTGTTGCTCCATCACAACTAGTGACAGGTTTAGCCTCAATCCATTTGGTGAATTTATCCACCATCACTAAGAGATGAGTAAATCCACTTGGAGCTCGTTTAAATGGTCCTACCATATCAAGCCCCCAGACCGCAAAGGGCCATGTTATAGGTATTGTTCGCAACTGATCAGCCGAAACATGAGCTTGTTTGGCGTACTTTTGGCAGCCTTTGCACGTCTTCACTAATCGTTCGGCATCTGCCTGAGCTGTAAGCCAGAAAAATCCGTGTCTAAAAGCTTTTGCCACTAAAGATTTGGCTGCAGCGTGGTGTCCACACTCGCCTTCATGGATTTCCCTTAAGATTTCCACTCCTTCTTCCGGAGACACACAGCACTAAAAAAACCCAGAGATACTCCGCTTATAGAGCTCACCTTTAACTATAGTGTAGGCTTTCGCTCGTCAGATAATCTGCCGGCTCAGAACCTCATCTTTGGGTAATTTTCCATCTACCAAATAATCGAGGTAGGGTTGAGTCCAGCTGGGAATTACAGCCAGAACTGCTATCAAAGGTGAGTCGGATTTGGTCAGATATTCCTCATCTACTCCCTTTATTGAGGGAACTTTGAGGTGCTCTAAAAAAGCGCCATCCGGGACCTCTCTCCGCGCAGAACCTATCCGAGATAGTGCGTCTGCTTCCTCATTTTCTGCTCGAGGGATGTGTTGAACTTCAAACTCTTCGAACGATTTAGATAGATCATCCACGACAGCTTTGTACGCTGCCATGTGTTTATTTGCATTACAAATACCCAACACTTGTTGAGCAACAAGATCTGAATCTCCATAACACATCAAACGTCGGATGCCAATATCCTTAGCAATCCGGATTCCATGTAGTAGTGCTTCATACTCGGCAATATTATTTGTCGCTATGAAGTGGATCTGCAACACGTATAGAAGTTTATCTCCTTAGGGTGATTTGAGCACCACGCCAGCCCCCGATCCCCCTCGAGCCTTAGACCCATCAAAATAGAGGGTCCAATATTCTGACTCAGGGAGGATCATGTTCTCCTTCCTCTCTGTCCAATCAGCGACAAAGTCAGCAAGGATCTGGGATTTGATTGCTGTCTGAGGTTTATACTCAATATCAAAAGCTGAAAGCTCTATGCCCCATTTGGCGACGCGTCCTGTGGCGTCACTGTTGTTGATTATGTCTCTCATGGGATCTGTGCTCACCACGATAATTGGATGCTCCTGAAAATAGTGTCGTAACTTACAAGATGCTAGAAAAACACCGTAAGCCAACTTTTGATAGTGCGGATACCGCTGTTTTGACTCTGTCAGGACTTCATTGACAAAGTAAGTCGGACGCTGCACCAGGTGCTCCTGATTTTCCTCTGGTCTCTCCACCACCATGACGATACTAACGACCTTATTTGTCGCAGCAAGATAAAGCAACATCGGTTCTTGAGGTTCCGGCGCTGCAAGGATAGGAGAAGATGAGAGTACTTTCTTCAGGTCTTGTAGTGCAGCTTCAGCTTCATCAGTCCAAACAAAGTCTTTGGTCTTTTTCAGGAGTTTGTATAATGGTGCGGCTCGTTCACCAAGCCGGCTTACAAACCGACTGACTGTAGCAATGCAACCAGTTAGTCTTTGTACGTCCTTCAGGCGAGTTGGCCTGGAAATATTGAGTATAGCCTTGATTTGGTCTCGGTTCACCTCTATGCGTCTTTGAGACACGATGAAACCTAACAATTATCCGGCTGGTATTCCAAAGAAACATTTCTTTGGGTTAAGCATGATGTTGTATTTTCATAGATTGGCAAATGTTTCCTCCAAGTCGGAAATCAGTGTTTCCTTCTTTTTGGACATCACTGCGATATCATCCACGTATGCATGTACATTGCGTCCGAGTTGGTCATGGAGGCAACGCTGCATCGTGCGTTGGTACGTAGCTCCTGCGTTCTTCACCCCAAAGGGCATCGTACCAAAATAGAAGGTTCCGAAGGGGGTTATGAATGAAGTTTTGACTTTGTCAGATTCCTTCATCCGGATTTCGTGATAACCGGAATATGCATCGAGAAAACAGAGGAGTTCCGAGCCTGTCGTAGAATCGATAACTTGATCAATTCTAGGAAGAGCGAACGGATCTTTTGGACAAGCCTTATTCAAGGCAGTATAATCAACACACATCCTTAAATCAGTGGTGTCCTTTTTAGGGACCATTATAGGATTGGCCGACCACTCAGTGTGGATGACCTCTTCTATGAATCCGGCTAACTCGAGTCGTGCTAGTTTCTTAGCTATTGCCTTACGCTTTTCATCACCGAAACATCGTAAGGACTGTTTGACGGGTTTAGCGTTCGGGTTTACATTTAAAGAGTGCTCGGCAAGTTCCCTATGTACTCCAGTCATGTCAGATGGCTGCCATGCGAAGATATCTTGATTTGCTTGGAGGAACTTGATGAGCGCGCTTTCCTATGCGCTACCTAGGCCTACGCCTATCTGGGTCACCTTGGACGGGTCATCATCCTTCAATGGCGTCTTCTTCGTCTCCTCTGATGCCTTGAACTCCGGATTTGGCTTTGTCACCTCCTTCTTCGTTGTGGGCATCTCGGACGGATCTATGCTCTTCTTGATCTCCTGGTACTCCTGGGCGTGCAGCACGGCTTCGGCAAAGGCGGCATTTCCATCCTTGCACTCTCACGCTTTCTTCGGGTCTCCCCTGATGGTGATCACGCCATTGGGACCTGGAATTTTCATCAATATTGTAAATGTAACACGGACGAGCCATAAAAGCCTAGTAAGCCGGACGTCTGAATATAGCGTGGTATGCGCTCTTGAACGGGACCACTTCGAAGGAAAGTGCTTCTGTCCGATAATTCTTTAGATTTCCAAAGGTAACATCCAAAGTAATATCTCCCAGGGAATTAGCTTGTCTTCCTAGGACAACCCCGTGAAAGATCACAGAGCTATGGTTCAGCTGGGTTTCTGAGATCTTC
Source organism: Avena insularis (assembly GCA_023614405.1). Taxonomy (NCBI): domain Eukaryota; kingdom Viridiplantae; phylum Streptophyta; class Magnoliopsida; order Poales; family Poaceae; genus Avena; species Avena insularis. The sequence goes on along the minus strand of CM042688.1, from coordinate 505,447,240 downwards.
ATCCGGCGTAGCGTTTCGATATAGAGAATATTCATACTGCTACCACCGTCCATGAGGGTCTTGGATAAACCATAACCGTCAATAAGTGGATTGATGATTAAGGCGTATTTTCCTCGCCTGTGCAACTTAGGCGGATGATCAGCGCGGTCAAATGTGATTGCCACTTCTGACCAGTCCAGGTATTGGGGGACAGCTGGAACTGTTGCATTGAGCTCATGTAGAACTTCTTTTTTGACCTTTGCTGGTTGAGATCCGAGGAAGGTGACGTAATTGTCTTTCTTGGTCGGAAATTTTTTCTTCCCTTCTGGCCTGGGATTTGAAGCATCAGCTTCCTCCATGTCGGAATCTTCCTTTGGTCTCTTTTTCTTTTTCAGGATTCTTCTTTCCCTTCTTCCGCTTAGCTTTGTAGCCTGCGGTGTCATCTCTTTTGATGTCGTCATTGAAACGACATTCGACATTGGTGTGGGATGAGCCCCCATTGGCGTCTAGGTGATGCACACATGGGTTATTGGCAATGTCGGCCCAAGAGTAGGTTTTGCCTGGTTGTTGGTCTCCTCTACCTTGGACTCTCGAAGTTCAACGCCCACGCCCATGGCCTCCGCCGCGTCCTCCTCGTCCTCTAGACCCGAAAGTAGAGTGACCACTGCCGTTTCCATGTTGGGTTTTTCTTCCGAGGTATTTTTACGCTTCTGAGCCTGTTGCTTGGGTTGTTTTGCCAACTGTGGCACAGCTAGGGCATTGAGTAAACCCTCTGCATCGTCGTCGGCATCTGCATACTTGCTCGCTGTTTCTATCATCTCTCCCAGATCAGTGACTTTGTCACACTTCAAGCGATGGCGTAGTAGGCCAATTGGGAGACATGCGATGAAAGCTTCAATCGCAGTTTGATCGTTTACTCCTTCACAGGAGTTCTTGGTGTCGATCCATCATCCGAGGTAATCCCGGCAAGTTTCTCCGACTTTTTGGGTGCAATGATGTAGGTCTCCGACCGTATAGGGCCTCCGATATGTGCCTTCGAAATTCCGAAAGAACGCACTGTGCATGTCATACCAGTTATGGATGGTGTTCTCCGGAAGTTCATTAAGCCATGATCGTGCCGTCTTCCGCAACATAAGTGGAAGATATCGGGTTGCGACCAGGTTGTTTCCGCCTTTGGCGATGTAGCAAGCTTGGAAAAAATCCTGTAGCCAGGTGTCTGGCCGAGCAATGTCGTCGTAGGCTTGGATATATCTTGAGATAGCAAATCCTTCCGGGAATCTTGTAGCTCTGATGCGTGGTCCAAAGCACTTTGGGCCCACGTAGATATCATCGTTTTCGTAGCGCCGCGCCTCTATGTTGGAATTGATCATGTGCCTTGCGTCGTTCGGGATAGAGATCGTCCTGAATGTCGGTTGTGGCTGCGGTGCCTTGGAGCCGGACTTCGGCTTCTGCCACCACCTCCTCCGCCACGTCGTCCTCCTTGCCCCCCTTGAGAGCCGTTGTGATGACTACCTGGTGGAGAGGGTGGGGCAATTAGATTATTTTCGGCTGATCGCCGGCCTCCGTCCGGAGCATCATTATTCCGGTTTCTGGGAGGGTCTTCACTATGACGAGCTCCCTGCCGGCTTGTACCGTCATGGTTTCCGTCATTCCTTCGTCCGTTGTTCCCACTATGGTGAGGCTCAGCCGGACGGCTTGCATGTCTAGGAGGCGGCATTTTTTGACGATCCTCCTCCCGACGTTTCTCTTTATCTTCTCCCCTTCGATTGTTCGACTCTCGTCAGGGAGGATTCTTCGGATACAGTGCAGCAATGGCCTCTTTTTTCGGCTGCTGGGGCGACGTTGCTCCAGTCATGTGCAGTTCTGCGGTGCTGTCCTGACGATCTGGTTCTCGAATAATTGTCTTCCCGGCGCTCGGGGCGATGGCGCTGCTCCGGAACGTGTTGGGGTCTTACGTCAGCCCATGCCGGATCTGTGCGACATTGGTCGGAATCTGAGACCAGTTTTTGGCTTCCGGACATGGTGACATTTTGCTGTTCTAGTCCCTTGTTGAGTAGTTTGATTCCCAACTGGATTTCCTCCGGTCCTGGATTAGCCGATAGAATTTCTCGGGCTGCCACGGTATTCTGTACTAGGGTCGGATATACCCAATCTCCTTTGCTATCTTTCTGAGGCTTCCCCATCTCATCTCCGAAAAGGACAGCGTGGATCTGCGGGAATTGGTTGTCACTGGTGTGGCGCTTCCTGGTCTTCTGGTATTGCCTGGAGTTGTACTTGCCCGCAGATGCTATGCGTTTCTTTTCCTCCTCAATGTTTTTGGCTTCATTGAGGAGTACTTGATGACGCGCTTCTAGGGCTTGTGCCCTCTCGTCCAGTGCTTCAGCGGTAAGCTCCGCAGCTGTAGGAATAGGTGTGGTTAATCCAGCATCGATGAGTTTACGCGCACCTTCGGTGATCACGTGTCCATCCACCGATTCTTCTTTTTTTTGGCTCTTCTGGGATAAGTGCTCCATCCGAGTCTTCCTCATATTCCTCGGCAATCACCTCCTCTGTCAGAGGGTCTTTTTCCGGGGTCTTGTTCTTCTTGTTCCTCTTCTTTTCCTTCTTGGCAGCACCGGTAGCAAAGACGGCTTTGGGTCTGTTTCCCGGAGTCAAGCTCTGATCGGTACTTTCGGACATTTGGACTTCGGGATTGTCTCCGACTTCCATGTCGTCCTGCGCTTTGGGAGAGTGTTCCCCGGATCCTTCATCAATGGCTTCTCCTTCTTCTGCAGCTTTGGAGTTATACTCCTCTTCGTATTCCGCGGAGAACTTTTGAAAATCTGCTGATGTCATCGATTCATCCGGGGATGCGGGTACGTCGGCGTTTGTTCCAATTGCCTCCAGCACAGAGTCAGTGTTTTCTCCAGCATCGGCAAAGCCGGATCCGGATCCTACATACCCGACGAAGTGCGACGCGTGCTTCCTTAGGTACCTGCGGCTCTCGCGATCAGCCATGTCGAAACTTTTGATGGTCTCGAGAATTGCATCTTGCATTATCATACGTCGCAGCGTGTACCTTAGGAAAGGCATGTCTGTCCCGGCGTCATCAGAGCCAGAATCAGTGTCATTGATATGCTCCTCCTGGATTTCGACTTTAGCAGGTGGGTCGATCTGGGATACGGTCTCTCCAAGGAGATCCACTCCAGATTCGGCTTTAACCGCTAGGTCTTCCTCAGGCTCGGATTTCTCCACTATCTCCACAGCTGGTGCGGGCTGGGTGGGATTAGGATTTTCTGAGATTCGGAACTCTGCCGCCTCCACGGACAAAGGGGACCCAGAAGATTCTTCTGCCTCTATCATCACCGCTGGGGTGGGTGGGGCAGGTTCAGCGAAACCGATGTAAACATCGATCTCGCCAAAAGACATGATTATGTAGGCAGTCACGGCCTCCCTAGCCGGAATCCACGTCTCGTCGAGAACGATGAGAGGGACATCGCTGGCGTAGAGGATGCGACCGACAACGATAGTCTCACCGATTCCGATTCTTGCAGATTCCGCTCGGAACGCAGATCCGAAGCTTACTTGCCCCACGGTGGGCGCTAACTGTCATCGGATTGATGACAAGTACGCCATGAGGGGGTCCTCGGGGCATGCGGAAGAGAGGGTGTGAGACGTATGGTATTCCGATACGGCGAGCACACAAGTTTACCTAGGTTCGAATCCACCGGCTTTGGACGGATCCTACTCCTGCTAGCAATCCAGTAATACGGCAGAGGCGGAATATGGGTTACAAGGGTTTCGCCTGTACGAGTTGAGATTGTAGACTATTGTGGTGTGCCCTAAAAGCTCTCCCTAGGACGGCTTATATAGATATCCTTCCTAGGGTATACAGCAGAGATCTATCCGGCTACGACTAAGAGTCGGTTACAGAGTACATCTTGAACTACAAGTAACAGTATGGGCCTAAGTCGGTAAGTCTTGTGGGCCTTCCTGTAGCCGGATTGGATTCCGTCTTCTCTCCCTGACTGGGCCGCCCGTGAAGCAAAGCTCTAACCCGAAGTGGGCCACCCTGGTTAGTGAGGAACTATGAGGATACCCGGAAAGTATATCCCCAACAATCATTGCATGTGTGTTCTTTTCACGAACCACAACTGGAGTCATTGAATGTGTGTTCTTTTCACAAAACACTAATACGTCCAAAATGTATCTACTTTCCCGAACACGTTTGCTATTGTTTTTCCTCTAAACTTGTGTGATTTGGATAGAACTAACACGGACTGGCGCTGTTTTTAGCAGAATTACCTTGGTGTCTAGTTTTTGTGCAGAAAATTAACTATTAGGAAAAATCCCGAAAAATATGCCAAAAATCCTATTTCACTAGAAGATTCATGGAGCCAGAAGACGAGACGGAGGAGGGCCTCAAGGGCCCCACACCAACTGGCCATGCGGGCTAGGCCAGGCCACCCCTAGGGGTGGTGTGGCCGCCTCGGTCACCCCCTCGACCTCCCTCTTCGCCTATAAGTTGCCTCTTGACCTAAAAACCAGGGGGGGTTCAATGTTTTTCCAGAAAGAGTTCTGCTACGCCGCCACCACCAGATTCGGCGATTCAGAACCAGAAACTCCATTCTGGCACCCTGCCAAGACGAGGAATTGGAGGAGATCATCGCCATCATCATCACCATCGCTTCTCCATCAACGATCCATGATTCCCCCATCCATGAGTGAGTAATCCCCCGCTGTAGGCTATGGGGATGGTAGGGATTGGATAAGATCGTTCATGTAATGGCATCAGATTGTTAGGGCATGGTGCCTAGTATCTATTATTAGTGATTTTTGACTTTGTTGCAACTTGTTATGCTTAATGCTTGTCACTAGGGCCTGAGTGGCATGATTTTAGATCTAAACATGTTATTGATTCATTATGATAGAATTGTTTATGGTCTTACCTGCAAGTTGTATACACATGTTGTTGTCCGGAACCAAAGGCCCTAAAGTGACAATAATCGGGATAATCGGAGGCGATGGCTTTGATGTGAGGATCACATGTATTAACAGAGTGTTAATGCTTTGCTCTGGTGCTCTATTAAAAGGGGCACCTTAATTGCCAGTACTTCCCTTGAGGCCCCGCTGCAAACGGGCTAGCAGGACAAAAGATGTTGTGCAAGTTCTCATTGCGAGCACGTATGACTATATATGGAACACATGCCTATGATTATTTAGTACTTGGATGCTTTATCTTATTTATCTACAAATTCCTTATGTCTTGATTTCCATATGAGTTGTGTTGTCCATGCAACGCTCGTCCATCCATCCCTATGCCTACCGCGACTTAATCCTACTGTTTACTGCAATTGTTACTATTGTCTTTACTTTTACTACTGCTATTACTTTGCTATTGCTACTACAAAACTATTGCTACTGCTAAACTGTTGTGAGCAAGATTGTTTCCATGTGCAGCTGAATTGACAACTCAGTTGTTAAGGCTTATAAATATTCTTTGGCTCCCCTTGTGTCGAATCAATAAATTGGGTTTCACTTCCACTACTAGGAAAACGCACGTCTGTGGCGCACCTATTTTCCCCTTCCGTGGCGCACTAGGGGTGCGCCACGACTTCTACGCTACGGCTAAAAAGTGCCCGTAGCGCACTGCCAGGTGCGCTACAGGTATCTCGAGTTAGTGGTAGCGCACTGCCTTGTGCGCCACTACTATTTTTCCTGTGGCGCATGACATAGTGCGTTACTAGTATCTAGTTAGTGGTAGCGCACTGCCTTGTGCGCCACTACTGTTTTTCCTGTGGCGCATGACATAGTGCGCTACTAGTATTTGACAACGTGCTCCACCAACGTAGTGCACCACTAACCAAGTATATGTGCGCCACGGCTGAGCTTTTCAAAAAAAAATACTCAATACAGATGATATTCAATACAGATTATATACAATACAGCTGATATACACAGATATACAGTACAGAAATAAATACACAGATATACAATATAGAAATAAATACACAAACAAGATAGAAACAAACACATATATATAAGTCACATACATAAATACACAGTATAAGTTACATTATTTCGATCAAGTTACAAAGTAGCTAGTGATGACATGAATACATGTCTCAACCAAGTTAGAGCTCGCGGAAGCTCGCCTAGACATCTAAAGTAGGAACATGCAGGACAGACAACCAAGAACGATAACCATCACCGCGATGGAGGTATAGGTCTTCATCCGGTTCCTCGTCCTAACTCCCGCTAGATAGCGCGCGTATCTAGCTTCCGCCTCTGCCATAGTGTTGTACCCTTTGTAGCTATTGCCGCTGAAACGGTGCACCTGTCTCCGGCAGTCTTCCCAATCATCGTAGACTTCGGGAACCCGTCCCTTGTACATGACGTACCACGTCATCTAAAAGTTGGCAATAATAATTAAATGGTGGGTTAAAAAACAAGTAAAAGTCACATATAAAGATATACTTATCAAATAAGGTAACAAAGTAAGCAAAAAAATACCAAGTAGTAGCATGTACATGTCGACACACACAAGTACTTGTGGGGATAAAGAACTACAACTAGACCAACACATCAAGACTTCTGGCTCGGCTCAGGGAACGGGAGGACGCCTTGTTTCGTCATGAACGCCCTATAGTCACCCTGCATCTTTAGGCGATCTACTACGTCACGGTTATTCGGGGGATTGCCTCCGTAGAAGACCCCCTTGAAGTCATGGTATCACGGCTGATGATTGCCCCAAACTGTTGCTGGATGCGATACATCTCTTGTGTAATATCTGAATCATTGATCCTGGCCTTGACTTCGGCCCACCGTTTGAGATGATCTGGCAACGTAGAATTATGTTGCTCTAGTAGGAACGCCCTCATGTGATGGAGTGCATAGTAGGCTTCCTTCGGACTGCCTGTCGGTGCTTCACGCAGGGGAATTCTGTCACATGGGTGAATACGTGCCTGCCAAACTTGAGCTTCTTACGCACGAAGGTGGCGCCTTCCGTTGAGGCATAGCCGGTGAGAGCATCATCCAGAATTTCCTTGATCTTGTCGTAGTTTTTCTTCTTTTCTTGACTCCTAAGTGAAATCGAAATCGTGGCTTTATGAATGTTTTGGCGACAAGCAGATGAGTGTGCAGTGTTGATCTCTGCGCAAAACAATTCAGACAGAATGTGTTGGAAAAAGAATGATGAAAATCTAATAAAGCATGTTATGGCGGCGAGTGAATAATGACTTACTCAGGAAAGAAAGGCACGAGAATGTATTCCTTTGTCTTGTTCGCCACCAAGATGCCTTGGAGGTACGAGGCCATGAATCGCCGTTCAATGGCACTTCCCAAGCAGCCATCACGCATGCAGTAGGGGTCCACTATAGCGATGCTCGGGGTGTTCTCTCTAATGATCTGAATGGCCAGGCTGAGAGAAAACAGGCATACCATGGTATAGTGCAGAGTATATAGGTGGAACATATTGAAGATGTTGTCAAACCGCAGGAAGAACAGATCCACGGGGACATTATCGACGAAGCCCAAGCCTGGCACCTTAACGACGAATACCGGGTGCGAGAGATCTTTCTCCGCAAGAAGGCGTCTCTCTATCGTCAGCACACCGTCATGCACACTCCTCATTTCTGAAGTGGCGAGCCTGAGCAATTTCTTAGTTAGCATGGGCTCACCCGCCACATGCATCCTCCACATAATACCCTTGGGTCATGGTGGCCCGTCCTGACACCTGATCAGATTAGCAGTTGATGCCACCGGCTGGCTCGAGCTGCGAGATTTTCTTTTCCTGGTCTTCTTGCCTTTTGGGAAGTGGGTAGGCACCGCAATCTGAGCATCGATCGCCCTATGTAGTGTGTCAGGGCTTAGAACAAAGGGTCGGTTGGATGTATCCGCTGGCTTGGTGAAGGTGCAAGCTGGAGGCGTCTCCTGAGAACCAAAGAGACGTTTGTTGCAAGTGGCTTTCTCTACGGGGCCACCAGCTGGGTCTTCTTTTAGGTCACCGGGGAAAAGATTAGTGTTGATGAAATCATCGAAGTAATCTTCGTCATCCTCGTTCGGATCCTGCGCCATGGTCATGTCAATATGACCAGCCGAACAATCGCGTGGAGGTGACGGCGGTAGCGGTGTGGGGGTCTTGCCATGGCTTGGCGCTGGCATGACAGGCAGTGTTGTTGTCTATGGGGTGATGGCCCCGGCCGTCCCCAAACGAATCATGCTCTTTGGCCATAGCAGGAATAAGCCGAAGCAACTTCTAAGGACAGCCGACTCTTCTTCATCCGCTCCTGGGGGTTGAATGGGAGGTTCCAGGTCGTCGCAGCCCCTTAGCACCCGGATAATTTTAACCCTATGCACGCTATCTGGCATTGGCTTTGAGTGGAACGTGCGGTGCAAGGGTTGAATGATGGTACCCTTGGCAACGTCCCTCAACTCGTTGTTCACGAAGCTTAAGAGAGTGCATGGAACATCCGTCTATGAAAAACATGTATGGCATTAAAAAGATGCCATAAGAGTAATAAATGGCAAGGCGGTAAAGTATTTGGTTTACCGTGATGGCGTCGAGCTCGGCTAATGTCGAGGCAGCGCATACGACGACGGGCGTGCAAGAGACGGAGGGGCTACTTGATGGCGCGGTGCCAGCCACCGGTGTATTCTCCCTATCGGCTGCATTAAGCTCTGGCGCCATGGTGATGGCAGGGGGAGTCACCAATGCTTCCGGCGCCGTCGTGCTAGCGGGCGGAGTCACCAATGCTTCCGGGGCCGCCGTGCTAGCGGGCGGAGTCACAAACACATAATTCACCAGGTTCGCCAGCGCCGCATTGTTTGAGTGGCTACTGACCATGCTTGGAATCGGGCACGGCCCTTGTCGACCACCCGCACTCTAGTTCGCTATTGACTCCACCAAGGTAGGCAGGATGGAGGTAAGGGTGATTGCCAGGTTGTCTTGGACGATCTGCGGGATCCGCGCCACTTGTTCCTTAAGTTCCTAAACCTCGCGGTTTTCCTTGACGCTCCTTCCCTCCACACGCGTCCTTGGGGGTGGACCAAAATGATCCACCCAAGTCTTAGCCCCGAAGCCGGCCAGCTAACGATGGCTTCTTTGTAACCGGCGTGATTTTCTTGGCCCGGTTCATCGCCTTGTTAAAAGGGTTATCCCACCGGGTGGCCGCCATCGACCCATGGGATGAGGAACCATGGGATCCCTGACTAGCAATTTCCTACTCCTGCAGAAGAAGTAACGTGAACCGTTTAGAAATTCGACTTGATCGATTAGAATGTAATCGACTTGATCCGCGGTAATTAAATTACTTACCGCAAGAACCTCGAAGTCCTTCACCTTAGTTTCCGCGGTGAGTTCTTTGGTTTTGGGGTCCACATGGTAACGAGCCCTGATAAAGTTTTGAAGCTGCTTGTTTTCGAATTTCGAAAAGGGGTTAGGTATCCCCTTAGCTCTATACTCGTCTTCCTCCTTATCCCATTTGGGTTCCGCAGCTCTGTAACCACCAGATCCGAGATGGTGGTGACCTATATTCATCGCCTGCAATTCCTTTGCCCGCTTACTCGAGGCCTTGGCTGCTTCGGATTTGCACTTGGCCTTGAACTCCTAGAATTGATCTTCGGTGGTCTGCGGGTCAATCTTCTGGATCTCCTCGAGACTTTTCCCTTCTTTAAATATCTTCTTCTTTATCCGGGTTCTCTAGCTGGCCAGGGCGATGCTCATCCTCGTGAGGGCGGATTTATTTACTTCATTCCCATGATAATCTATGTTCCGATACTGAAGGGGGAACTTGTATGTTGCGTGCAGCTTCTCGAAGATGAGTGTGCGCAAATGGCCAGTATCTTTATGCCGGAGATTCTCGGTGTTGATCAAGATGGTGGTCCGGGTGATAGCCGCCACTTGCCCACCGTACCCTTTGACCACATGGTCAGGCGCCAAAGGAACCCCTATTGGGCTCACTTCAGTAATTTCCTCTCTAACGGTGCCGACCGTGTTCAGGTGCCTTTCCTTCTTCTTCTTAGGCGGATTACTACCACTTGTTGTGCCCTCGCCGCCATCAGTGGTTTCATCATCCGTCGTTCCTTCGGCCGCTTCTTCTTCCTCCGCGTCTTCCATCTCATCGGCGTCGCTCTCGGAAGGGTTGTATTCTTCATCACCCTCTGTCATTCTTTCTAGCCGCTCGACCTCCTCCCAGAATGACAAGGGTCTATTTTGAGGTATCACTTCTCCTTCAGCGTTGATACACTGAGAAGATCCAGCCTCGTCGTTGTCACACATGTTTGCACTAATAAAAGGCAAATAATGGTTAGTAAAGTGCGCAGAAAAATCCGGCATGACCTTTGCTCATTTTTGTTAAACTAGGAGTGCCTGATTTCTGCCGAAACGGAAGTTAATCAATATTTTGGCGAAAATTGGGACTCATTTCATACAATCACCTGCATACGAATACAACTAGGCAGGGTAATATAGCTACGGATACAACAAAGCACAGCAACCACTCTAACTGGTATTTAAAGGAGAGCATAACCAAGAATGGTGGAAGGCGGGAACATATATCAGATGTAGAACTTTCAGGTGGTCTTGAAAACAAGCAAATTACAGCAAGTGCACTTCAATAAAATAATAGCAAGAATAGCAATTGACAACAAGCAAATTACAGCAAATAAAATTCATTTTCTATTTCATTCTATTCATTTTATTCTTAGGCCTCCAACATCATATATTCTTCCATGTTGAGCAAGATTCCTAGGCAGCTTCATTTTCATTAAAATTCTAGAAAATGATAATGCCTGGATAGTCTTAATTATTCAGTGATATATTCAAAGGAAAGGAAACAGAAAAGGAACACTTCCATCTCCAATTTTGACAGCAAAGGAACACTTCCATCTCCAATTTTGACAGGAAAGATCAAGATCAACAAACCATATTTGTCCATCCAAGAAAATATTACCAGCAAAACATAAATATGCAGGGAGGTAGGCAAAGATGTTCTAGGTCAGAGAGGGGAGAGAAAAATCTAAGCTAATTGTAACCTGGGACTGGCAGTATATCATCTCCTGTACTGCTATATATTTGCACAGGAGGAGTGTGTGCTAGCTAGCTACTATCTGCCAAAAACCTAAGCTAATTGTAACCTGTGATCTAATCAGGTGTTAGGAGTGATTGTGTGTTGTGTGATGTGTAATTGTATGGCTTGTACAAGCAACCAAGACATTTCTACAGGCAGGCTCTTGTAATATTGCTACTGTGCTGGGATGCTATTTATTATTATTAGAGTAACTACTGAGGTGTCAAAACTTTTCATGACTTATACTGAAGCCCTGATAGGAACACACGAGAATCATGCATGTACAAGTCTTGTTCAATCTGTTCACTCAAGATTTTTTTTCTCAGAAAAGGAACGTTAGTTTTGATATCTCATATGGTCGTCAGTAGTTGCACATATGCATTTCCCTATTTCATGTGCACAAATGTTCAGAATGTCTCCCTGCAGTTTTTATTCTATCATGGAAAGCACTCTGATATAGTTGTAGCAGCTCACATCCACCTAAGCTATAGTTCTTGAATTCTTGTTACAACACACTTCCTGCACACACTTGTATATTGGCCAAAATCTTGGCATTACTAGTAAATTTTATACGATATGTTTGTATCGAGTCCAGTCTCAAGTGTATGTTATCTAGACAGTTGGAACTTTAAATATTCAGTTAGCCCTTCTGAAGAAGCCCTCATTTTGAGGCAAAGTTAACCATCTCCTCCCTTTTGATTGCGCAGGCTGCTGCTTCTACGTTCATCCTCGTATCCTCCTTCCTACCCAGGTGAGGCGACGGCCACAATGTATATCACTCGAATCAAGTAAGAAGAGCACGATGCAGAGGAACCCTATGTTTTTGTGTTCTAGGTCAGAGAGGGAAGAGAGGGAGAGAGGGGACGCTCACCTCAAAGACGACGACGACGACGAAGAGCGCAGGATGATGACGAAGAGCACGGACGGAGCTCCTCCACGGACGCGCGGCGGCCTCCTCTCCTCCTCCTCAGACGCGGCGGCCTCCTCTCCTCCTCCTCGGCAGGCAGCGGGCGAGCGGAGGCGGTAGATCGAGCGGCGGCGGCGCGTCGGTAGCAGCTTAGGTTATTTCTCTCAATCTGTTTGAGATAGATGGGAGATGACCGTGCGCAGCAGTTGACTTGTCACAACACTTAGCCGTAGTGCACCCTTATCTAGTGCGCTAGCGCACTAGGTAAGGATGCGATATGGCTAAGTGTCGTGTCAAGTCAAACAAGAGGCTGCCGCCCCGTTTGTTGACACTAGCACTTCCATATCCCACTGGTTCTGCCCTAGCTATGTATGCTCACTAAACCTGGAGCACCTAGGTTCGAACCCTGGTGCCCCCATTTTTTTTATTTTAAAACTACTTTAAAATGTTAAAAAATATCCCAAAAATTATGTAAACTATATAAAATATCTGTTATATGTTTTATATGACAAAAACGGTACATATATATCATCAAAAGTGGTACAAAAGTGATTCAAAGTAGAAAGAAATTAAATAATAATGTGTCCATTAATAATATGCCATCCATATGCATCAATACAATCTTTTTTGAGCATGCGTTTTACAATATTTTTTGAGCTAGCATTTTACAATCTTTTTTCCCTTCTTTGTCGCGGTTGAATAATTTAGCCCTGGCACTTTTATATTTCTTCGCTCGAACGGGCTACCTTTTTTGGGTAAGGTTGTCCTTTTTCTTCTTGTGATGTATGTTTCTTCATCGTAGTCGTCGTCATCTTCAATCTTTGGATCACCGTCTTTGGTCAAGTCTTGCTCGATTGGCGACTCCATCCATTCGATGATGTTTCTTTTCCTCTCCTCACGACAACACGACTAGGCTTTGTCGAATTGAATAAAAAACATTGGTCCACTTTGCTAGTCGGTACCCACTTTTTTCGTATGCGTGCGCACCTTTTGCCTTGATTTCGCTTGGTATTAACATGGTTGTGAAATACCGGTCTTCTCTTTCGACGCTCTTGGCCCATCTGACACGGAACATCGACACCTTTTCTCCACAGTAGTCGAGCTCCCAGATCTCGTCGATCTTTCCGTAAAATCTTTCCTTCACGTTGTCATCGGTGTAGAATTCCGATGTTACGCCTGAGTTCTGATAGTCACACTTGTTGTCCTTTTCCTCTGTGTAGAATGTGTAGCCGTTGATATCATACGCCTGATAGGTCACCAGATTGTGCATGGGTCCCTGCGACAAGGTGAATATGATGTTTTCCTCCGCAGAATGCGATTGCGGGGGATTATCTAGGAGCGTCTGCCTAAACCAACGCGTGAAATCTGAGTTGTGCTCTTTGATTATTTCTCCCTGCGTCCTCTGTATGCCCCGGTCACTATACTTCTTCTCGATTGACCTTTTGTGCTTTTGTACCCAAGGATCGACCAGTTCTAAATGTTGTAGCGCAACTAGGTTTGCTCTATCAAAGTCTGCGCGTCGACAATCGTAGTCTGCATGCAGTACGCGACGACCCTCTCGGTGACCCGATCCATCGAGCTTGCTAAGGTGCCTATTGACGGGAAGACCGACAGGTTTCTCGATGCCTAGATATTTCGTGCAAAAAGAGATGCACTCTTCAGCCAGAAAGCCCTTGGCTATGCTTCCATCTGGACGGGACCTGTTGCGAACGTATCCTTTGATGTGTCCGTTCATCCTTTCGAACGGCATCATGCTGCGGAGGAACATCGGCCCGAGTTGGATGATATCCTCCACGATATGGACCAGCAGATGCACCATAATGTCGAAGAATGTGGGCAGGAAGTAGATCTCAAGCTCGCATAGTATCACCACGATCTCCTCTTGTAGCCTCCCGAGCTGTTTCACGCCAATTGACTTTCGAGAGACGACGTCGAAAAACTTGCAGAGCCCAAACAATGTTTCTTGGACATGCTCGTCCATTATACCTCATAGTGCAACCGGAAGTATCTGCGTCATTAGCACGACACAGTCGTGAGACTTCATCACACTAAACCTCTGCTTAGCCTCATCTAGGTACCTGCTTAACTTGCCTGTGTAGCCGTAAGGAAATTTGACTCCTAGAAGGCACTTGAAAAACTGTTTGATCTCATCCTGGCTTAGTGTGAAGCACGAAGGGGGGCAGTAATATTCGTTCTTCTTGACCTTTTTACCCTTTCGACGACCTTGTGTCACCTCTGACTGATGATCATCGTCATCTTCCTGATCATCAGGAGTAGGGCGTCCTCCATGAAGATCCTTCCAGATGCCCATGAATATCAAGTCGTTCCTTGCTTTAGGACCATCTTTCGTCCTATCTGGCATGTTGATTAGGGTGGCAACTAGACTCTCGCGCACGTTCTTCGTGATATGCATGATGTCAAGGCTATGAGGCGTGCAGAGAAACTTCCAGTATGGCAACTCCCAGAAAATATACCTTGTTTTCCATACCTTCATCAACGGCTTGTCTTGCTACCTCTTTTGCTTCTTTCCCGGTTTAGGACACTCTTTCCAGTTTTTCAGCAATTCATCCACTTCTTTGCTGCTCCTCTGCTCTGGGATTCCTCGGGTCTCGGATTTTCCATTGAACAGATCTCCACATTTTCTCCATGTATCATTCTTTCCAAGCCACCTTCGGTGCCCCATGAACACGGTTTTCGAAGACCCTGGATATTTCTCTAGTTGGAGATAGGTCGTGTTATCCATGCACCTAACGCATGCGTAGAATCCTTGGATAACCTGCCCCGAGATATATCCGCAACCTAGATAGTCTTGCACCGTAGTGACCAACGCGGCTCTCATAGTGAAATAATCTTGTGCGACAACGTCATACGTATTGGCCCCGGATTCCAATAACATGGCTAGCTCAGCCCGAGATATAGATTGATATCGGTACCAGGTTGTTTTGGCCCTTGAATTAGCATACTCATTTGTATGTACTTCTTTTTCATGCACAACCAGGGAGGGAGGTTGTACATCCATACAAACACAGGACAAGTGCTGTGCGTGCTGCTCTGGCTACCGAACAGATTGAGTCCATCGGTGCTTGCACGTAGCCTGATGTTCCTCGAATCTCCACCGAATTCTGGGAATTCGAGGTCTAATTCTTTCCACTGGCTACCATCTGAAGGGTGCGTCAGCAGCTCGTCCTTTTCAGGGTCATCGTCATCTCCTGGCTTCTTTCTTTCCGCATGCCAGCGCATGATATTTGCTTCCTTAGGGTCTACGAAATAGCGCTGCAGACGAGGAGTGATAGGAAAGTACCATACCACTTTTCGAGGAGCTTTCTTCCCTTTCTTGTATCGACTAATGCCGCACACCGGGCATGTGGTTTTCTCCGCGTCCTCGCCCCGATAAATGATGCAATCGTTGATGTAGACGTGGTATCTAATGTGCGGTAGATCAAGAGGACACACGATTTTCTTGGCGTCCTCGATACTAGTTGGACACGTGTTCCCCTCTGGGAGACGATCGTGCCAGAATCCCATCATATCGTCGAAGCTTGCATTAGTCCATTTATGTTTTGCCTTCATCTCCATAGCCTTGAGCGTTACATTCAACCGGGTATCATCGGGCTTTCATCCTTCATACAATGGAGTAATCGCGTCTTTCTCGAGTTGCGTAAGCTTGGCTTTCTCTCTAGCGGCAGCCCTGGTGTTACTCATCTGCTTGAGAAGTAGTTCTTGAACATAAGGGTCCTGCACCCAGCCTGACGTTGTTCCATCGTCTGCTCCGGCATCTAGATCATCATCATCCTAGTCTGCTTCCGCACCTTCACCATCTCCAGGAGACTCTTCTTCATCTCGCCCGTCCTTGCCGTGATCATGATCATGTTTCCCGCCTTCCTCATTTTCCGCCGCTCCATTTACGGCCGCATCGTCTTCGTCATCACTTATCCACCGAGTGTAGCCATCCATGAAACCATGGTGGAGCAGGTGCGCCTGCAGATTTCCGGAATCTAGGTCGATCAACCAATTGAGTTTGCATCTTCTACACGGACATCTTATCTCCGTCATGTTATTTCGTATCATGTCGGCCGTCGCGCATTTCAAAAATCTAGCCACAATGCCTTCGCTCATTATGTGGACCATGGTTGCCTGCGCGGTGTACACGGTAGAATTAGAAGTTTATTACAACCACAAAACGAATGCATGCATGCAATGGTCGATGTAAAATTTTGGCATGACCTATCCTAAAATTCGGACCTTTGCGAAATGCCAAAGTCTTGCCAAAATGGAAATAAATCAACATTTTGGTAAAACAATGCCAATATATGAGAGAGCATGCATGCAAGCTCTCCAAACACATGAGAGCATCGATCCTCTCCATAGATATGTGACCATATCATCCATACACATAAACACATCCCTCTTACATAGACAACTTACCGAGACGAGAGACCGCGAGAAGATCTAGAAGGAGAGGTGAGAGACCGAGAGATGGTGGCCGGAAGGAGAGCCTTCCTCTATTATGTATGTAGCATCCAAGGTAAGTTTTACAAGCTACAAATGGTGAAAGAGTGGAGAAATTGAGGTGGTAAGGAGGAGGGGGGCAAGATCCAAAGAGGAAGAAGGAGGGGAAAGTGAAGTGGGAGATGGTGGATCTAGGCAATGTGCAAAAGGTTAACTGCCAAAATGTAGCAGGCAGCACGCACATCCGTGGCGCACATGGCATGGTGCGCCACAGGCATAAAGAACAGCCGTGGCGCACATGCCACCCGTGCGCCACAGACTTGTTCTCCCAGTTGCACAACAGTGTGGCCCGATTTTTCCTGTAGCGCATGGTGCCCAACTACGCCACAACTGTCGGTCACGCTCAAAGCGCACTAAGCTAAGGTGCGCTACAGCTATGTGGTATACGTCCGACAGTGCCCTGGCCCACACACATCCGTGGGGCACCGCGCACATGTGCGCCACGCTTACTATAGTTACCCGTAGGGCACCTTTAGGCAGTGCGCCACGCCTATTTTAGCCGTGGGGCACCACTAGCACGTGTGCCACGGATGTGCGTATTACCTATAGCCGTTTTCCTAGTAGTGTTCCCTCGAAAATACTGCGATACACCCCCTATACTTGTGGGTCATCAAGACTATTTTCTGGCGTCGTTGCCGGGGAGCATAGCTCTATTTATCAAGTTCATTTGGAATCACTATTGTTCGCTGCCATCCATCCATCATGAGTAAGTCTCGTGATGGCAAGGTACCTATTTTACCATCCACTACAAGGAGAGGTACGGTTCTGAACACCTCTGTTGCTCTTGATTCACCATCTATTATGAGTAAGCTCCTTATACCACCACATACACATGCTACACACACTGCTACTACTGTTGAATCTGAAACTTCTAATACTTATGATGCTGCTTCTACTGTGCTTGATAAAAGTGGTACATTAGGTCCTTTCCTAGATGCTACGATTGCTAGAACTATAGCTGGAAATACTGAAAATCCTAATGAAGACACTACTACACCTGTCAGTTCACCTGAGTCTAGAGAGAGCTATGATATTGAAGACGGTTATATAGAGATGACTGATGAATTTATTAAAGAATGTCAAAACACTCATGATAAAAGTGCTATTAAGAGTCTTCTTGAGAAACATATGATAGACCTAAATTATCTCCTAATGCTAAGTTTGCTACATCTCCCATAAACATTAAAGATAAGGATTATGATTTCTCTCTTGATTTATCTTACATAACTATTGTTGAGAAAGAACCTTTTTGTGCAACTAAGAATGAAAGTGTGGTAGCACATATGACATAGCTTTCTACCATGAGTGGCTTATTTTCTGATGATATTAAGATGCGCACCTACTTTGTTGCTAAAATTTTCACTTTTTCACTGAAAGGAGAAGCTAAAACTTGGTTTAATAATTTACCTCCTGGATCTATTGACAACCCTGATTGCTTGATTAGTACCTTCCTTCATAAATATTTCCCTCCTAGTGCTAGACATGCTATTTTGTAGGAACTTTTGATTTTAAACCGGGAGAGAAAGAGATATTGCATGAATCATGGGCAAGGTTTTGTGCTTTCATTCATGCACAGGCTGGATGTCCATTACCTAAGAACGAGCTTCTTGATATATATTATAATGGACTAACTGAAGAATCTAGGACATACCTGAATAGTTGTGCTGATTGTGTTTTCAGGAATAGGACTCCCAAGGAAGCTGAGGAATTAATGGCTAAAATAAGCAAGAATTATGAAGATTGGACTCCTCCTGAACCACCTATACCTGAGACAACTACACCCGAGTTAACTATTCCTGCGCCTACACCAACATCAAAGAAGAGGGGAGTTATTGAACTAAATAATGAAGTGATGAAGGAAGCTAAGAAATGTCTTAAGGAGAAGGGAATTAAAGCTGCAAATGTGAAGAATTTACCTCCTATAGAAGATTTATGTAAGCCAATCTCCCACTCATCCACTATTGAGGTACACTCTCTCCAACATTTTGATGAAGGTGATATTCCTTACTCTAAAACTCCTAATCAATGCTTAGAAGAATTTGATATTTTTATTGTTAAGCAAGATAATTTTAATAAAAGGGTGCAAAATCATCTAATGGAAAACTCCAGAGCTATTGTTGAGTTGAGGGATATTGTGGAAAGAACCTCTAATGATGTTAAAATGCTTGTTAAACATTTTCAAATGGTTCCAACTCAAATTGATCACCTTATTAAAGTACAAAAAGACTTGCTAGTTAATGTTGCTAAAGAAAAACATGCTTATGAAATTAGAACTATAAGTGGTGCTGCTACCCAGGATCCTCTATATCCTGAGGGGCATCCTAAAAGAATTGAGCAGGATTGTCAAGAAACTGAAAATAGTGGTACTACTCCTAAGAAAAGGCAAAAGAAACATAAAACTATTGTAGAACCTTCTGAACCTGCTAAAGATCCTAATAGTATATCTATCTCTGATGTTGAAACTGAAAGTGGTAATAAAGAAAATGATGCTCCTGATAAAGAAAAAGTTGAAGAAGAACCTGAAAGGCACACTAAGAATACTAAATACACTAAAGAAGAATTTGTTGCTAAGAAACATGGTAGTGAAAGAGAGCCTTGGGTCCAAAAACCTATGCCTTTCCCTGATAAGAAACACATGTCAAAGGAAGATGAACACTATAGTAAGTTTTGTGAGTGGATGAAACCTTTATTTTTGCAAATACCTTTGACTGATGCTATTAAATTGCCTCATTATTCAAAGTATATGAAGGATATTGTCTCTAATAAAAGGAAGATCCCTAATGAAGAAACTTCTACTTTGCTTGATAATTATTCCTTTAATGGTAAGGTTCCAAAGAAACTTGGAGACCTGGGGATTCCAACTATTCCATGCTCTATTAAAAATAGTTATGTTAGAACTGCTTTGTGTGATTTGGGAGCAGGAGTTAGTGTTATGCCTTTTTCTCTCTACAAGAGACTTCAATTGGAAAAACTAATACCAACTGATATATCTTTGTAAATGGCTGATAAATCTACTACTATTCCTATTGGTATATGTGAGGATGTACCTATTCAAGTTGCTCATAATTGCTTGATATTAACTGACTTTGTTGTGCTTGAAATGCCTGAAGATGACAATATGTCTATTATTCTTGGGAGACCTTCTCTTAATACTGCAGGAGCTGTTATTAATTGTAATCAAGGAAAGGTGACTTTTAATGTTAATGACAAGGAGCATACTGTATATTTCCCCAAGAAGATTGATAGGACTTATGGTTTAAATTCAATTGAACATGTTGAGGGCATCCAAGTTGGAGAAATATATTGTCCCATACCACGAGAAAAATATGAAACTATTATGATTGGGACCATTGCTATCAAGGTTGAGGTAACATAATCATTAGTGGAATACAAAGTTTTGTTTCATATAAAATTGTTTTGGTAACAAGACCTGATCAACCTTGTTAACAAAGGGATTTTAATGCACAAAACTATGTTTTCACCATGATTATCTTTGCTTACTTTTATTTTATCCATTTTAGTTTTTGCTTAGTTTACTTTTCAGTTGCTAGTAGCTTGCTTATTAGAGTGTCTTAGAACTTCTGAAGTTTTAGCTTTGTTTTCTTTTTGCATCATTCCAAAGTCATCTTTCTATCAGAAAATCATTCATCAATACCTGAAAATTGCTAAAAAATAAAGTGTCTCGAAAAATTCCAGAAAATTCATATTAAATTTTTACGTGA
Organism: Avena insularis; assembly: GCA_023614405.1. Lineage (NCBI taxonomy): Eukaryota > Viridiplantae > Streptophyta > Magnoliopsida > Poales > Poaceae > Avena > Avena insularis. Next base: position 505,427,075 of record CM042688.1, on the reverse strand, counting down.
AAAAAGGGGCAAAGAAGTTCCTAGAGAGTACCAGGGGGCCCACCAGGCAGGCACACCACCTGGTGGCGCGGCCACCCAAGGGGCGCACCTAGCCATGGTGTGGGCCACCCCTATCCCTCCACTCACGCTCTCACTTGCCACTGCCTTCTCTCTCCCGATAAAACACCAGTTCATTGCTCGAAATCATGTTCTTGCTGTTCTTGTCCATGATTTTTTGATCTCCTTGCTCATCCCATCTTTGCTGCTAAAATTTTGAGCGTTTGTTCTCCGGTATGTGACTCCTCCGCTTGTCCAAGTAGATTTGTGTTTAGTGGTTTATATCTTGAGTATTTTGTTGCTATAGGTGACAGGTTATGTGAGATTGTAAGTTTTTTCAATGCTTAGAAAATTTGTTTTGATGCATGTTTAGGCTTCTTACAAGTCCCTATGAGTAGTTCCCTTCATTATGTAATCACTTTGCAATCACTTGTATGATGGTTGTCCTAAATTTCAGAAAATAAGATGAATGAACTCCACATCAACCTGCATGAATTAAGGGTGCCTGAGGTTATGAAGGTTCACCGAGAGGAGGAATTTTTTCCTTCCATCTATCTATGCCCCGAATTCATGAGGGCTGCAGGGATTTCTCAGGATTTCCATACTTTAATTGCCAATGCGAGATCGGAGCATTTTGTGGGAGATGAACCTTACCAATTTGTGAAACTAACAATGTCTGTGGTGCAGGAATTTCGATTTAGTTGCTCTTTGCCTAACCCCAAGGTTCACTACAAAATTTATAATATAGCTGTCAACCTTCCTTTTGATGACTTTTGTGCAGCTATTAAAGTACCCTAGTGTGGATCATGTGAAAGGATTAAAGAGCAACCTGCACCACTCATTGACTTGTATGCAGAGATTTGCCAAGGGAGCAGCTTCTCAAAGGAGAGTGGGAAAATTCGTAATATTCATCTCCCGTATATTCGCTACTTTGCTTACTTTATTGTCAAGTGTGTTCTCACTAGGAAAATTGCTAATAAGTTATCTTCATATGATCTAGCATTCATCTCAGCTGCTTTAAAACGAGATAGAACTTACAATTTGGGTGCCTTGATATCTTTCCGTCTTGCTGCTAACCGCGAGAAAGGTGGAATTTGTGGAGGCCACATCGCCTCTCGTTTATTAGCTTTGCATGGTGTAGTGCCTCATCATCTAGACCTACAGTTTCCCATAGAGAGGCTTGACCTTAATTCCATGATACAGCATAAATTTGTTTCTTCTTGGGCTAATTTGAGTGATTTGTCTTATGAAATAACCTTTCTCAAGGCTGGTTGGAGAAGCAGTAAGTCCGAGCGTGTTGTTCTTTTGCCTGCACCTGTTTGGTTTAACCTTGAAACCAGGGTAGGATGGTCACTCACTGAGGAAGAGCTCGATACGTATCTGGGGGAGCTCTCCCAGCAGGAGCAGGGGACTGGAAGGGAGGCTACAGATGATTCGGTCCAGCCCTCGAATGAGGGGGAGTCTTTGTACCAGCAGCCTACCTATGATTGGGGAGCTTCTTCTTCCCAATGGCCTAACTACGATCACTCTTACGATGACCCACCGGCTTGGAACCCTTACCCACATTGGGGTTGATACCCACTTAGGCCAAAAGCCTAAGCTTGGGGGGAGGTACACCGACACCACACTCATCTCCATACCTTGTTTAATCCGTACTTCGTATATCCATGTTTCGTTCTCTTTTTAGATTTTGTTCCTTCTTTACTTTTGCTTTCCAAAACACAAAAAGACCAAATATATTTTCGTTGTTTCTCTTAGTTTGCTTCTTTTTCTTTTTGCCTTGGTTTGCTTCTTCCTTTTTTCTTAGTTTAGACTATTCTAAAAAGCCAAAAAGATTTTGCTTTGATTATTCCTCCTTTTTGCTCTTGCCTTTAAAAATAAAATAAAAACAAAAATATTTTATGTTCTTCTTTGGTTTTGTGAAGTTCATTGCAAGGTTCAGTAGTCCTCAGTGGAGTTGGGTTTCATGTTATTATTCAAGCCACAAAAGTGAAGGGCAATAATGAGGATTAATGACAACTTGAGGTGTGGTAAGAGGCTGGTCACGAACTCTATTTGTTTTCATTTTTGTACATATACTCATCATTGTGGGCATGCTTAGTCTGTTCATGTAAGGTGTATGTTATTTATGGATGCTTAGTAGTTCTTGCTTTCTTATGATTAGCTCTAGCTTGATAATGGTTTGTAGCATGTCATATGAATGTTTGATTGCATTGCTCTATTCATAACTTGGTATGACACTATGGTATCCTCCTCTGAATGTTTCACTTGAATTGACTTGGCACATGCTCACGCATGCATATGTTTGAAACAATAATCAGTTAAGCCTCGATGAATTATTTTGCCTCAGGGGTCTTGAATCACTTTCATGCCATGATTAGTCCTGTTTTGTTGCAAGCATGATTATGACAGTTATTGCTCTCTCGTTTGTCGCTCCCTTACTATTGCTAGCCTTCACTTGCACTGAGTATGAGCTCTACTCGTGTTTCCAACTCCCCAAAACCAATATTGCCAAAAGTGTCCACCATACCTACCTATTAGCATCATTTTCTTTTCCGTGCATATTCAGTATGCCTTGTTTTCTTCCTAACAAAATGTTTGCTTGTTATGAGAAAGTTAGTTAGTAAAGCTCTCACAAACTTGATGGCACACTTTATTTCTTACACTTAATAAACCTGAACCATTGTGACTGTCCATGAAAGTTATATGCTTGCAAATTATAGGCTGGGGATTAGCAGAACCGTGTTGTCACGGGGAACGCTTTCAACACCTGTAAATATATACCATGTTGATATCATGCTCTTTTGTTTACGGCGGATGTTATCGGTGTGAAATAAAAGGGGAGCTTGTAAGTCCATGGAGTTATGTATGTGTATTAGAGAAACGCCTGGGCGACTGGTCTAATCCATGCCTAATCATGGTGGAAACCTGCAGCGTAACCATAATGAGAAATCTATGAAGCATTCTTCTTATAAAAAAAGGAGAGAGATAGTTATTGAGAAAAAGAAAAAAAAGATGATGAGAAAAGAGGAAAGAGAGAAAAAAAGCACCATTTTCCCATGGTAAATAAGAAGATGCTGAGATGGTTATTGTCTGGTTGCCTTGTCATTTTGATATGGGGATTCTTCCGTATCATCGGGCAAGGGGTACCCTGTTGGCGGTTCTCTATGATACACATGTATTTACTATGACAAGAACTTACCGGTAACTAAAGTTGAGTAGCATGAGGAGCGGCCCTCATACTCAAGGGACATGAGATTTCCAGTTTATGGTCTGTCAAGCATATAACTCGTATTGGACCTTAGTTTCACCTTAACCATTTAAAGATGCTTATGATACGGGCAATGAGAGCTCAAATCTAATGAGTGCCATACTTTCAGCATTTGGAAGCCTTTCAAACTTTTCAAAACCTATTCACTTCCTTGTTGAGTCACCACATATTCTATGAGCACTTTCTTGAGAGCATAGTTGTCATTCTTAGTGTAATATGCTTGTCTCAAAATTTGGATTAATTGTGTCATGACTTTGATGCTTGTATCTTTGATATCTTTACTTCTAGTCTTCACTTGAACTTCAGAGGTGCCTTGGCATTTATGTTTGCTCTACAATCAAAGGCAAGCGATATACCACTCTATCATACCTTTTTATGAGCATTGCAATGTTTCTTATGTTTATGTTTCATGCTACTTATTATTTTTTGAGTTGGAATCTCTTCATAGCTTGCAATGACTACTAAGTGACCTTATTTGCATACTCCTTATTATGAGTTGTCTAAGTACTTGATCATATGTTGAGAATATATACATCATATGAGGCAAATGTATTCATGAAAGTTTCTTTTATCGCACTCAGTTTTCAACTGAATTGCTTGAGGACAAGCAATAAGCAAAGCTTGGGGGGAGTTGATACGTCCAAAACCTATCTACTTTCCCGAACACTTTTGCTATTGTTTTTCCTCTAAACTTGTGTGATTTGGATAGAACTAACACGGACTAACGCTGTTTTTAGCAGAATTACCTTGGTGTCTAGTTTTTGTGTAAAAATCAACTATCAAGAACAATCCCATAAAATATGCCAAAAATCCTATTTCACCAGAATATTCATGGAGCCAGAAGACGAGACGGAGGAGGGCCACGAGGGGCCCACACCACCTGGCCGCGCGGGCTAGGCCAGGCTGCGCATGGGGGTGGTGTGGCCGCCTCAGTCACCCTCTCGGCCTCCCTCTTCGCCTATAAGTTGTCTCTTGACCTAAAAACCAAGGGGGTTCGACGTTTTTCCAGAAAGAGTTCCGCTACTCCGCCACCACCAGATTCTGTGATTCGGAACCAGAAACTCCGTTCTGGCACCTTGCCGGGACAGGGAATTGGAGGAAATCATCGCCATCATCAACCATCCATGATTCCCCCATCCATGAGTGAGTAATCCCCCTGTAGGCTATGGGGATGGTAGGGATTGGATGAGATCGTTCATGTAATGGAATCAGATTGTTAGGGCATGGTGCCTAGTATCTATTATTAGTGTTTTTTTGACTTTGTTGCAACTTGTTATGCTTAATGCTTGTCACTAGGGCCCGAGTGCCATGATTTCAGATCTGAACATGTTTTTGAATCATTATGATTGTATTGTTTATGGTCTTACCTGCAAGTTGTATACACATATTGTTGTATGGAACCAAAGGCCCCAAAGTGACAATAATCGGGATAACCGGAGGGGATGGCTTTGATATGAGGATCACATGTCTTCACAAAGTGTTAATGCTTTGCTCCGGTTCTCTATTAAAAGGAGCACCTTAATTGCCAGTAGTTCCCTTGAGGCCCCGCTGCAAACAGGCTGGCAGGACAAAAGATGTTGTGCAAGTTCTCATTGCAAGCACGTATGACTATATATGGAACACATGCCTATGATTATTTAGTACTTGGATGCTTTATCTTATTTATCTGCAAATGCCCTATGTCTTGATTACCCTATGAGTTGTCTTGTCCATGCAATGCCCGTCCATCCATCCCTATGCCTACCACGCTTTATGTAACATCCCAATTTCAACAACCCTGATTAGTTGTTCAGAATGCAAAAATCAAGGGGAACAAAAACATTTTCTTGTTTAATGCTGAAGTGTTTGCTTGCTGTTGGATATGCTTATGCATATGAATGTGTATTAGATGATATACTCCTTATCTTAACACTAGTTGACAAAAGCTACTTCTCAAAACAGTCTTGGCTTAAATTCCATATTCTCAAATGTTCTGGCATTTCAAAACCTGAGCCAAGATGCTTATGTAACCAAAACTATTTTAGTAGCTTCTCTTGACAAAACTATGGAGAGATATATAACATAATCTCCTTATGTTTCCAAGACAGAACATTCTACTATTCTTATCTCTAGATTTAACAAAACCTTCTATGAAGCATTTGAATTATACCCTTGGTAGAGATACCAAGAGACTCTCATCTTATTCAAAACTACAACCTTTTCAAAATACCTATCCTTACCTCAAGCTAAGCTTGATGGTAACCCTAGTAGTAGTTGATTTGTTTGTAAGATGAGTTGTCTTGATCTGTTGTTTGACTTGATTGCTCAGAAGTAGTATGAGCTACTCTAGGAGCTCATCCTCTAGGATCAAGATACTTTAAGATCACCAAATCCTAAGAAGGAATACAATTTGGATATAATCTCTAGCCACCAGGTGATCATCTAAAACCCTTAACCAGATCAGCTCTGAAGTGATCTAATTCTAGAAGCTTCCAAGCCAATGAAGACCAGTATCAAGCAAGGATCCTTCCTACTCCATCTACACCTCAACATCATACCCTTGATCAGGATTTGGTACCATGCAACCCATCAAAATCATAACCACCCACATTCTAGTTAAAAACCCTAAATCTGCCAAATTTGGCAAAGTCTGGAATCTATTCCAACATCACCTTTTTGGATGTCTCCCTTTCTCAACCCTTGTGCATTTTTGATAATGAACTTGAACCATCTTCTTAAACATCCTAAGGACTACCAAGGCCCACTTTTTCCCTTGGTTATATCATCCTCCAACCCACTTGTCCTTGATGGTTTTGCAGACAAGAAAATAACTTTTCCTGCAAATCTAGTCATCATGCCTACTTTACTAGAAGCTCACACCACCATCCAACCTACTATGGACCAAATATTTGTATAGTTGTGTTCTACTCATATAGCTCTATCAATATCTACTTCACTTGTTCCAAGAGGATCTCTGTGCTTCTTAAAACCACATTGTTTATAAGGCACCATGACTCATCGGGCATGGCAGCCTTATTTTCAACAAAGTTTGCAATCACTTCTAGACCACCTCAAAGTTAACCAATCCAAACTCCTTCTTCCATGATAATCTATATGACTTGGTCTAACTATCCATCTATCCCTTGCATCAAGGTGAGATCTGCACTCCAAGATCCAATAAGGTTTTGGTGGTATAAAAATAACATCACCCTAGATCCCCAACTCCTTGTTTTCCACCTAAGTCAAGTTGGATTTCCAAATCCCAAGGTTGAAAATGCTTGCTACACCTTGTCTACATCATCTACCTTGATCACCAAGATTTATCCAATATTACCCATAATTATTATGGCTCCAAATCTATTTAATTCCTTTAATAGATAAAATCTCAAAACCCCTTTCCCAATGGAAAGTTTGGTTTTTGTCAAAACACCTCCCCAAATTTTTGATCATGGGAGCTCCATATATCATACCCTATCTTCCCATCTCAAAAATAAATATTTTTGAGAAGCTTTATTAATTCTTTTTGCCTATTTTCTTAAATGGCAGAAATGGAATAATAATTGTCTTAAATACTTTTAAGCCACAATAAATCTTGGGAAAATTCCCCTAAGTGTGCATTCACATTTGTGACCCTCTCACACCAAAAATCAACCTTTCCCAATGTAAAAATATCAAATGAGCTCCAATACTTCACTTCTGCAGTCTTTGGATAATTGATACAAAGTGCATCTAGAATTCTCTGAAAAATCCCAAATAAATCTCAGAGATGCATCTTAACCCCACCCATCTACCAGCATCTCGGCCTCATCTTGCATAGGTCAAATTTCTAGACTTCCTTCATGACCATCTATTTGATCAAAGTGGGCAAACTAAGGAATTATTGAGCCAAACCAAGAATCCCTCACCACCAAGGCTCACCACCACTCACCACAGCAAACACCATCTCCTCTAGTCGTGATCACTGTAGCAATTACTGTAGCAACTTGTCCCATGTGCTTGGAAATAAGAGAGACACTAGATCCTTCCCAATCTTACCCATTTAAAACTCTTGCAGCAGCAGCACCCCTCTCTCTGCCCTCCTACACGACCGGACCCCACCACACCACTCTCCATCGACCCTGGCAGCCAATGGCAAGGCCATGCACCTTCCCTTGCCCTCCCTTGAGCATAGTCCACCATGGACCTCCTCCTCCCCAAATAAATAGCCCGAGGCCACCCAGCGCCTCCCATCGCCCTCATTTGCTCCCTCCCACTCCCACTCACCACCCCCGAGTACCACTCCCTCTCCCCTGCCCTCTCCTGCCCATGAGAGAGAGGGAGAAGAAGCTCCGGCCTCCCCCATGGATTCGAGCAGGGACCTCTCCTCCTTGCCCCTCTCTCACTGCATGTGGCCATACCGAGCTCCCCTTGATCCCCTGTTTCTAACCGTGCCTCCCTCCCTTCTCAGGAACGACCAGAACCACCTCGCCGACGAGCTCCCGAGGCTATTCTTCCGGTCGTTCTCTCGCAAGCCCCTCACCAACAGAGATCTACCTAGTGCCGTCCCTCGTCAGGACCACCCTGGAGAGCCGCTTCACCTCCGCCCCTCCCTAGCGCCCCTCCGTGCCCCAGGTGAGATTCCCCACCATCGTCGGCCGCCTCTAGGGTTTCCCTCTGTTCCGCCGCCGCTGGAGGTAGCAGAAGGCCTTGAGCCGTCGATCCAAACTTAATTGGACGGCTTAGGCGTCCCCCATACCCCCATCGGTCTCCTAGGCCGCTGACGGGTGGGCCCCGCCTGCCAGGCCTTTTGAAACACCCTCCCGCGCAGGGAGGCGCCCGGGTGGGCCGAATTCATTTCCCCGGCCCATCTCGATACCAAATCCAGCCTGAACCCCTAGTTCTTTTATTAATTATCCTAGACCTGCAATATAACCCTTTAGGTTTAAATCAAGAACAAAATGCAAAATGGGGAAATTCATCCAGATAAAAATTTTACCATGTTCCTACATGTTTCTACTATCATGCAGAACTGGACCTTTGCCAAAAATAATTTTTATTATTTACTGGCATTTAATCTTCTAGAAAGTGTCTTTTGCAATCAATAAATCCCTCAGGGAGTTCTATATACCCAAATAGCATGAATCAAAGTTCTCACGGAAGGTATTTCCTATACCAATCAACCAGCATAGGTCTCATGCCAAGGTGAATAGTAGTTTGTGCCTAGTAAAAATAACAAAAACAGTCACAATCTGACTTTAGAAAATTCCCTAGGCATATCTATAGAACATATTAGGCTAATTCCAACTACCAGAGAAGTGGACCATCAATACCTATCTAAAACCAGGAAATAAGGATTTATTGACCCCCTGTTGAATTTTAGTGAACTAAATACTTCTGTAAGTGGTATTATCACTAGATAAATCATTCTAGGAGTTTGACACTCCAAAAAGAGTGAATCCAACTTCTACAGAAAGGTATTCTAAATACCTACCATGTGCCCTTGGAATAAACACAAAATATTTTGTAGAATTAATCTGGTGGAAAAGACAAAATAGATATAGAATTGCATTTGGGAAATTCCTGAGGACATTTTGGTAATTATCTTGACATGATTCCAACTCTTAGTGAACAAGTACATCAAGCATTACCTAACCACCCAAGGAAATAATTTTTGGAGCTCCAGAACTCTTCTGGTGAATTATTTCCTAAAACTAGAGCTTTTATCACTAGAATATTCATAAGAAATTATAGGAAAGTGATAAATTAGTGAAACCACTTTTGTTGGCTTCATTTTATCAACACCTATCTGTTGGTATCATTGGTACACAATGGTATCATACTGAGTAGGTCATTGGTCCAACCCCCCCCCTCTTAGGTAGTTCCTCGACAATAAACCCTAAGGGGTGTTCATTCCCTTCTCCAAGGCCATCTCAATCTCCTAAATCCAATCCTCTCAAAAATCTACTAAATTGAGTAATCGGTGGTATGTGTGTCTGCTGTATTGTATTGATGCTTGCATTGCTTTATGTTGATTATGGCCTTGTTTGTTTGCATGTGTTGCCTGGACGATGATAGTTGCGATGAAATCGGAGAGCAGGAGAAGTGGTAATTATTATTGGTATTATTGGGTATTCTAAAGAAGAAGTCCAGGGATATTTATGCCATATTGCTGATCGCAGGCAAGCCACCTTCTTGCTCATAAGCCTTGCCCTACTATTTTACTTATGCATGTTTTATATATTGTTTATTAAAACTGCATTGTTTTACTATATGTTGATGTATATATGGTAGTTGTTTGGCTCCTCCGAACTATTACACTCTTGTACTATTAAGTACAACCCCCTGGGTGATACCTACTTGTCCCTAGTAGAATAGATGGTGTATTACACCATACCCCTTTGGAAACCCTGTTTTAGCCAAAGCAAAGCTAGAGGATGGGAAGACCCCGGGAAAAGTTTTACCAAATGTTTTATGATAAAACCTTGGTGAGGTGGGACCTCCCAAGAGATGTTGAGAAAGAAAAAGGTTTTTGTTTTATAAAATGCTGAAGAAAAGCCGGAGGAAAAAGGTTTATGAAAACGCACCCGGTTCTTTGCAGTTTAGCTATAACAACTTAACCCTGTGCAAACACATTACTCTGGAATGGGACAGGGCTGGATTTGATGTTTGTTTATTGTGGTATGAGCTGCCTCGTAACTACTACAGGGGATCGGGGATCCCTGGAGGGTGGACCTTCTCCGATAAAGGTCCATGTGGGACATCGACCTAGAGAAGGAATGAAGGGTCTGCTGGCCTCCACGCGTTACTATGAGCCCCTCATTGAAAGCGGACACTCGAGAAGTGCAAAAAGCGCTCCGGTTGGTCCTCGGTACCCGACGTCCCGGTTTTGAGGGGATTAACACTCATAGGGGAGGAACTTGTATTGGAGTGGGCATCCGGAGAGTCTTGATCGGTTACTCGACCCACGATCGGTGAAGATCAAGGTAGTGTACCCGGATGGTGTGGGTAAAGTGTACAACCTCTACAGAGTGTAAATCTATTCGAATAGTCATGTCCACGGTCATGGATGGGTTGGACAAACTTCTGTAGAGCGGTGTTGGTTTTGTTTTCAAAAAGGATTTCGGAAAAGCAAAAGCTTTGAAAATATTTTGACCATGGGATGGTCGAAAAGGAGAAAGGTTTTGACCATGGGATGGTCAGAAAGGAATGAAAGGAGTTTGGTCGTGGGACGACCGGGAGAAAGGAACAAATGGGTGACCCAGTCCTAATGTTCATCACAAACATGCGAACCCCAAGAGACTTTTGCTTACCAGGAGCTAATTGGGTTCGAGCGACCACCCTGTCCAAGAATAGAAGGGCGACTCCCAGTTACAGCAGCTTCCACATCCAGTACATCACAATTTAGCTCAAACATGCAAGCCGAAGCATACCTTTTCATCAACCCAATTAGCTGACTATCATACGTTAGAGGAGCCATGATGCCATGTTCATCCATGAAGCTGAACTTTGCAGTCTGCTTCGGCCATATTTCATCATGATTACACAGAGCAGCAACCATACCAGATATAGTGCAGATCTGCGCAGGTGCTTCTTCCATCATGATACAATGGTATCCATACCACTTGCCCTTCACCCTTGATGATTTAGAGTCGTACCTAAAGAGGACTACCGTAACTAGGTAAGGGTGGTCCACGGAGATCCCACTTGACAGAAAATTGTGGACAAAATATGTTTGTTAGCGTTGGGCTAACAAACAATTTTAGGTCCAGTAGTCATCTAGCAGTTATAACTAGTGCGAATAGTAAAGAGAAGGGTAGCTCACCCGCATGTAGCCAGAAGTTCTTCTTCCTTGGTAGTAGGATCTTCCATCCTCCGAGCTGCTTGGCTCGTCGGTGGCGGAGGCAGGCTAGAGCCTCGCAACAACGGCTCGGGATCAACGACTGGGCGCAGCAACTTGGCGCCGGAAGTCAAATGTCTGAAGGGATCCAGTGCTTTAGTGCTGGTATGATCGCATCCGACATGTTGTGCACCACTTTCTCCCTTATGCTTGCCGCTCTAGCTCATTCTCATGCCTATACTATGGTTTTACATACCTTGCCTTTACCCATTTTACCTCAGCCAAAAGACGACCAACAGCGAACGCAAAAATATATAACGCCCCCCGACTTTACCCAAAAAAAAGGATGCAACACGAGGACTTTCTAGGAGGTCACCCATCCTAGTACTACTCTCGCCCAAGCACGCTTAACTTCGGAGTTCTGATGGGATCCGGTGCTTTAGTGCTGGTATGATCGCATCCGACATGTTGTGCACCACTTTCTCCCTTATGCTTGCTGTTCCAGCCCATTCTCATGCCTACAATATGGTTTTACATACCTTGCCTTTACCCATTTTACCGCCACCAAAAGACGACCAAAAAATATATATAACGCCTCCCGACTTTACCCCAAAAAAAGGGATGCAACACAAGGACTTCCCAGGAGGTAACCCATCCTAGTACTACTCTCGCCCAAGCACGCTTAACTTCGGAGTTCTGATGGGATCCGATGCTTTAATGCTAGTATGATAGCATCCGACATGTTGTGCACCACTTTCTCCCTTATGCTTGCTGCTCCAGCTCATTCTCATGCCTACACTATGGTTTTCCATACCTTGCCTTTACCCAGTTTACCTCTGCCAAAAGATGACCAACAGCGAACGCAAAAATACATATAACACCCCCCGACTTCACCCAAAAAAAGGGATGCAACACGAGGACTTCCTAGGAGGTCACCCATCCTAGTACTACTCTCGTCCAAGCATGCTTAACTTCCGAGTTCTGATGGGATGCGGTGCTTTAGTGCTGGTATGATCGCATCCGACATGTTGTGCACCACTTTCTCCCTTATGCTTGCCGCTCCATCTCATTCTCATGCCTACACTATGGTTTTACATACCTTCCCTTTACCCATTTTACCGCCGTCAAAAGACGAACAACAGCGAACGCAAAAATATATATAACGCCCCCCGACTTTACCCAAAAAAAGGGATGCAACACGAGGACTTCCCAAGAGGTCACCCATCCTAGTACTACTCTCGCCCAAGCACGCTTAACAGCAGAGTTCTGATGGAATCCGGTGCTTTAGTGCTGGTATGATCACATCCGACATGTTGTGCACCACTTTCGCCCTTATGCTTGCCGCTCCAGCTCATTCTCATGCCTACACTATGGTTTTCCATACCTTGCCTTTACCCATTTTAACGCCGCCAAAAGACGACCAACAGCGAACGCAAAAATATATATAACACCCCCCGACTTTACCCAAAAAAAGGGATGCAACACGAGGACTTCCCAGGAGGTCACCCATCCTAGTACTATTCTCGCCCAAACAAGCTTAAATTCGGAGTTCTGATGGGATCAGGTGCTTTAGTGCTGGTATGATCGCATCCGACATGTTGTGCACCACTTCCTCCCTTATGCTTGCCGCTCCAGCTCATTCTCATGCCTACACTATGGTTTTACATACCTTGCCTTTACCCATTTTATTGCCGCCAAAAGACGACCAACAGCGAAGGCAAAAATATATATAACGCCCCCCGACTTTACCCAAAAAAAAGGGATGCAACACGAGGACTTCCCAGGAGGTCACCCATCCTAGTACTACTCTCGCCCAAGCACGCTTAACTTCACAGTTCTGATGGGATCTGGTGCTTTAGTGCTAGTATGATCACATCCGACATGTTGTGCACCACTTTCTCCCTTAGGCTTGCCGCTCCAGCTCATTCTCATGCCTACACTATGGTTTTACATACCTTGCCTTTACCCATTTTACCGCCGGCAAAATACGACCAACGGTGAACGCAAAAATATATATAACACCCTCGACTTTACCCAAAAAAGGGATGCAACACGATGACTTCCCAGGAGGTCACCCATCCTAGTACTACTCTCGCCCAAGCACGCGTAACTTCGGAGTTCTGATGGGATCCGGTGCTTTAGTGCTGGTATGATCGCATCCGACATGTTGTGCACCACTTTCTCCCTTATGCTTGCCGCTCCAGCTCATTCTCATGCCTACACTATGGTTTTCCATACCTTGCCTTTACCCATTTTACCGCCGCCAAAAGACGACCAACAGCGAACGCAAAAATATATATAACGCCCCCCGACTTTACCCAAAAAAAAAAGGGATGCAACACGAGGACTTCCCAGGAGGTCACCCATCCTAGTACTACTCTCGCCCAAGCACGCTTAACTTCAGAGTTCTGATGGGATCCGGTGCTTTAGTGGTGGTATGATCGCATCCGACATGTTGTGTACCACTTTCTCTGTTAGGGGGATAACCCTAGGTAGGGTCACTCCGGGGTATAAAGGCCGAGTTAGCCGAGGTTCGGCAAGGCCAAAGCGGATGCTGGCCGGGTCACCTCCAGGCAGGCCGGATCACGGAGTAACTCGGACCGGGGGGGTCGCCTAACATTATATCAGCCGACTTAAGGAGTAAGTCGGAAGTTCTTGTCTAACTTGTATGCAGGAACAGGTATAGCCGGATCTACCAGGATCCGGGTCCCGTTTAGCTTCTAGGAGAAGGAAGGAATCTCTCTGGTCAAAAAGAAGCCCGGTACGCACTGCATGAGTGAAGCAAGCAAGGGCAGGACCACCGGGTCATGGCCGACAAGGGTGACGACGCTCGTGTCGGCTGACGCGAGCGCCACAGAGGCTCACATAGCTAAAGCATGTGTGATGCGGGGGAAAAGCACCCCGGTCGGGTTACCACTTTGAGAGGAGGCATATTCTTAGGAATATGCCTCCACGTATGCCCTAGGCTGAGACCAGGTCGCCTCTATATAAGGGGGGCTAGGGTTTCAGTAGAGGGGGTTGAGTTTTTCTTCGGTACCGATTTGGCTAAGGTTCTAGGGTTGAACTGTGGGTGAGAGTAAGAGAGCTCCTTCTTCCTCCTCTTGCCAATACAGCTCTAGGAGCACTTGTAATCTTGAAAGGAAAGCAATACAATCTTCTGTGTGGAGAATCACTTCACTATCCCTCCCTAGATTCCCCTAGCGTTTATTAGTCCCCACCTTTAGCATATCCATGGCATCTGCCGTGACACCACCACGACAGTTGGCGCCCACCATGGGGCTAGCAGCGCTAGCAGGGGTGAAGATCCAGACGGGAAACCTCATCGGCACGGCCGAGCGTCTCGGGCTCGTTCGTAGCTTTGGGCGTTGGACTTCGTCAGCGATAACTCTGGCTGCTTTGGCACGCGCCCACTTCCGCGCAACGGCCTCTTCATCAAGTTGGGTGCGCACAAGGTCTACGTTGCTGTGGACGTATCATGCGTTCATCCGCGGCGCGTCGTCGAGGCAGGGGAACCACCCCTTAGCGTGGTTCACGGGGCGTGTATCACTCGGTGCCCGGACCATGCTGAAGTGATGATGACTACGCCGGACCCAGAGGTAACACCTAAAGCACCGAGGAAAGGTAGAGGACCCCCACTAGAGAGGCCTGAGAATGTACTGAGAGAAGCTATGGATAGCTTGGCAAACCCGGTAGCAGCAGTGGTAGATCCGGCTCAGGCACAGGCCGAGCTAGAGGAAACTAGGCAAAAAATACTAGAAGGCGCAAAGAAAATAGCCGCGGCTCAGCAGTCGTTGAACATGACATTGCGTGAGTATGCAAAAGCAAACAAAATTGATACGGTAAAGGTAAAAGGGAGAAATCTCATGAGCGAGATGAACAAAGAAGGTGATACTGGAGCCAAGGAATTGGAAAACTATTTGTCTGTGGGGCTGCCGAAGTATAGTACCCCAGCAAAGAACCTCAGAGCAGCGGATGCGGCTGCATCCGAGTTAGAGGGTCTAACGGGTGAGGCCCGTCAAAGACAACAAGATAGGGTTAACGGGTTAGTTCGGATCACGAACAGACAGAATGAAGAGCTACTCAGAGCTAACCCGGAGAGAGCTGGAGCTTCCAAAATCGTCCATTCGGCAATGGGTAACCCGGAGAAATCCGTTGGATCCGCATCGTCACCTCATGGTGGTCCAAGGAGAGAAGAGGTAGTAACCTCAGCCAGACGGAACAAACAGATCGTCCCGTACGACCCGATGCGGGCAGGAAAAGGAAAAGAGGCACAGAAAAATGATGATCGACGAAGTGTGAGCCGAGGTGAAGCTGGCCGAGGTAACCACGACCAAGGCAATGCCGGTCAAGGGAACGCTGCCAACAGCAATGCCGGACAGCGAAACTCGGCAGGAGCAGGACAGCCGCAGCAACGGAATATACCAAGGCAAGAGCAAGGCGCCGTCCGAGGTACGCAACAGAGAGTTGCGCCATAGGAGAAAAACCGGTACAACGACGGTGATTCGGAGATGGTGAACGCGGGGTACCCAAGACCGGACTATCATGTGATAGGGTCAAGATTGGGAAGCAGGGATTTGATGCCGGATGACGCAAGATTGAAACTGGATCGCCTGTATAGGTTAGAACAGATCGAGTGTCAAGGTCCACCGGGTCCAGCATGCTTTGGACCCCGGATTATGAAGGAGCCACCGGTACCTAACTTCCAGCTGCCCAGGGGCACGAAGACGTATGACGGCAGTACCAAGCCGGAGGATTGGCTGTGCTACGGCTGTGAAAATTGCCACTAGCAACTTGAGATGGGCTGTACGATACGTACCCCAGATGTTAGAAGGTCCGGCCATAGTATGGTTGAACAATTTGCCACCCGGAAGCATCAACTGCTGGATAGATTTTGAAGAAATGTTTATCAGGAACTTCTCAAGTACATATCAGAGGCCAAATAGGCCGCAGACCCTAGCAATGTGCAAGCAAAGACCTAATGAGACAGACCGTGAATTCTTGACCCGGTGGTGTACCGTGAGAAACTCGTGCGAGGGTGTCATAGAGTCACAGGCCATAGCGTGGTTTGCGCAAGGGTGCAGATATGGCAGCGAGCTGTGGATGAAATTGCAAAGGAAAATGCCAATTACGTTGGCAGAGATGATCCGGATTGCCGATTCGTATGCTTTGGGTGATTCGACTCAACCTAGGTTCGCGTCAAACGAGGAATACTATCAGAGGGATGGAGCCGGGTCATCTCGGAGGAATGACTACAGAGGAAAAAGAAGAGATGATAGACCGGATCATTGCTACGGTTCGCAACAAGTTGCAGTCGTGAATCAAGATCAACCCAGAGCAGGGAGCAACCAGCGCCAGAAAACTGGAGGCAATGGACTCCAAGAAACGATGGCAAGAAAATGTGGACGCCGGAGCAAAAGAGACAATGACAAGAAAAGAAAGACCGTCTGAGGTATACCTATGAGTCGATGTTGGACCAGCCGTGTAAGTTTCACACGCCAAATCCGAATAGCCCGGTAGGTCACACAATGAGGAATTGTGAGTGGATGCGTAAGATAGAACAAGGTGGTTTGGGGAATGCTCAGGCACCCCGGAATGATTAACCTCGGCAGGAGTTACCCCGGCAGCAGTTGCTCTCCGGAGCGAACACGCAACAACTAATGTTGCCTCCCCCTCCTCCGAGGTATGACAACAATGAGAGAAGGGATGCAGTGCATCAGGTGGAAAATCAGCACCAGCCGGATCAGAGGTACCCCGGAAACGAGGGGAGGAATGAGTACAGAGAACATCATCAGAGCTATTGTGTGTTCACAACTGAGGAAATAGATAGGAAGAGCTTGCAGCGCCGACATATGGAGGTCAATGCGGTAATGCCAGCAGTGACGAGGTACATGCCTTGGTCGGACCAAGAAATCACCTGGAACATCAAAGATCATCCCAAGCTTATGCCGAGTCCAGGTTCGTATGCGCTAGTGCTGGACCCGACACTTATTGGGCCGAACATCAATGTGAGGTTCTCCAAGGTACTGATTGACAACGGCAGTAGCATTAACATCATGTATGCGGATACAATGCGCAAGTTGGGTATCTCGGAGAACATGCTCCAGGCTACAAGGACAACTTTCCATGGTATTGTACCAGGCATTTCTTGTGAGCCCATAGGCAAAGTCCGGGTTGACGTGCTATTCGGCACGAGAGATAATTGCCAAACTGAGAATCTGGAGTTTGAAGTGGTGAACTTGGAAAGTGCGTATCACGCGTTACTCGGAAGACCAGCATTGAACAAGTTCATGGCAAGCTGCCACATCAGTTATCTGAAGATGAAGTTGTCCGGGCCAAATGGAGTGATTACCATTGCTGGAGATTTCCGACGTTCCATTGAGTGTGCCTCAGCTGGGTCTAACCTAGCCGAGTCACTCGTGATTGTGCAAGAGAAGAGAAAAATCCAAGAGGTGGTGGCATTAGCTCAGTCCGCACAGCAGTATATGCCGGCGTTGAGTAACCCGCGTGGTAATGTTTCATTCCAAGCCACAAAGGATACCAAGAAGGTTCCAGTTGATGACATGTTCCTGGAGCGCACCGTAACAATTGGTGCCGGGTTAACTGATAAATAGGAAAGCGAGCTCGTCAACTTCCTCCGTGAGAATCGGGACATTTTTGCTTGGTCCACACAGGATTTGCAAGGTGTTAGGGAGTTGGCCGAGCACTCTTTGAACGTAAGACCCGGAGCAAGGCCGGTGAAGCAACCTCTCCACCGCTTCGCCGAGGATAGGAGAAAAGTCATTGGAGACGAGATAGCTCGGTTGCTGGTGGCAGGATTCATCATGGAAGTACTGTATCCGGATTGGCTCTCTAATCCGGTGCTGGTAGAAAAGAAGAAGGATGATCCGAACGTGGCAGTGGTTTGGCGTATGTGTATCGATTACACGAACCTGAATAAGGCATGTCCAAAAGATCCATTTCCACTGCCGAGGATAGATCAGGTCATAGACTCAACCGCGGGATGTGAACTGTTGTCATTCATTGATGCATATTCTGGTTTCCACCAGATACCTCTGAAGCCGGATGATCAAATAAAGACCGCGTTTATCACCCCGTACGGGGCTTATTGCTATCGCATTATGCCGTTTGGTTTACGTAATGCAGGTGCAACGTACCAAAGATGTATGCAAAAATGTTTGCGACCAAATAGGTCAAAACGTACAAGTATACGTGGACGATGTTGTTATCAATACCAAGGAAAGCAAAATGCTCCTTGACGACATCAGACAGACATTCGCGAACTTGAGAAGGTTCTGGATGAAGCTTAACCCGAAAAAATGTACCTTCGGTGTCCCGGCTGGAAAATTACTCGGATTTCTCGTCTCCAGCCGAGGTATCGAAGTTAATCCAACTAAGATTCGGGCCATTGAATGAATGGAGCTGCCTAAGTGTCTTAACGATGTCAAGAAGTTCACTGGGTGCCTAGCATCGTTGAGTCGGTTTGTATGTCGGTTGGGAGAAAAGGCATTGCCTCTCTACCAACTCATGAAAAAGTCGGATAAGTTCGTTTGCACACCACAGGCCGATGAAGCCTTTGCCCGCTTAAAAAAGATGTTGGCCACTGCACCGGTGTTAGCCTCTCCACTATCAAAGGAGCCAATGTTGCTCTACATAGCCGCAACCAACCGAGTTGTAAGTGCAGTGATTGTAGTAGAGTGCAATGAAGAGGGTAAGTCGGAGAGGCGATGTATTACTTGAGAGGTATTATACGCCTCAAAGCAGAACTACCCGCACTTTCAAAAGGTGGCATATGGTGTCTATATGGCGGCAAAGAAGTTAAAGCATTACTTTGAGGAGCACCCCATCAAAGTGATATGTGAAGCTCCCATATCCGAGATAATGGGTAACAAGGATGCGAGTGGCAGAATTGCAAAATGGGCAATTGAGCTAGCTCCTTATGCGCCCCAGTACGATAGAAGAGAAGCAATCAAGTCTCAGGCTGTGGAGGACTTTTTTGTAGATTGGGCTGAGGTACAATACGAACCAGCGCCACCAGATCCGAACTACTGGAGGATGCACTTTGACGGGTCGAAAACCAACACCGGATTAGGCGCCGGGGTTGTGCTTACCTCGCCAAAGAAGGACCAGCTAAAATACGTATTACAGATCCATTTCACGGCATCAAACAATGTCGCTGAGTACGAGGCTCTTGTGCATGGGCTCAAAGTGGCAAAAGAGATTGGCATACGTCGGATAATATGCTTTGGCGACTTCGGTTGGTGGTGCAGCAAGTGTCCGGTGTGGGGCATACGGATCCAAACATGGCACTGTACAAGTTTCATGGGCAGAAGATATCTGGTTACTTTGAGTGGTGTGAATTTCACCATGTACCCCGAGTGGAAAACAAGGCTGCCGACAGGCTATCGAAGCTCGGATCAACCCGACAGGCAATTCCACCTGGTGTAGCATTAGAACACCTCAGAAAACCATCTATCAGGCCGTCCCCAAGAACCGACTCGATCTATGTCCCGGAAGATACAGAATCCGGAGCTGAGGCCATGGACATTGACACGGGAGGTAGTACGCGAAACCCGGGGACTGCCTCAACAAACCCGGGGACTACCTCGCTCGACCCGGGGACTGCTCGGTGTGATCCGGCTGAAGTTATGCCGGTAGATCAGATGGAAATTGATGAGGACGTGTTCCCTACATGAGCAATACCAGCTTGGGCACTGCCTATATTCCAATTCCTGAAAGATGGAATGTTACCCACTGAGGAGGTGTTAGCCAGGCAAACTCAGAGGATAGCAAAAGCATACACAATCATTGATTCCGAGCTGTACAAACGGAGTGTAACCAATGTCCTCCAGCGATGCGTTGACCCGGAAGAAGGGCTTGACATCCTCCGAGATATACACCAAGGAGAATGCGGGCATCATGCCTCATCCTGAGCCTTGGTGGCAAAAGCGTTCCGGCATGGATTCTACTGGCCAAGTGCCTTAGATCAAGCAGAAGATCTGGTGAGAAAATGCAATGGTTGTCAGAGGTACGCTACCAAGACACATATGCCGATGTCGGAACTCAAGACCATACCAATTACGTGGCCATTTGCCGTATGGTGCTTGGATATGGTTGGCCCTTTCAAACCAGCAAGGGGAAACATGACACACATTTTGTTCATGGTGGATAAGTTTACAAAATGGATTGAAGTGAAGACTATAAGAAAATGTGATGGAGCTACGGCCGTAACATTTCTCAAAGACATTATCTTAAGATACGGTTATCCTCACAGTATCATAACTGACAATGGCACCAATTTTGCGGAAGGAGCATTTGCGCGCTTCTGCCGGGACAAGAAGATCCGACTCGACATAGCCTCGGTAGCCCACCCTGCATCGAATGGACAAGTGGAAAAGATCCAACGGATTAGTATTATCCGGGATAAAACCCCAGATCATTGAGCCGCTGCAAAGATCAACGGGGTATTGGATAGAAGAACTACCAGCGGTACTATGGAGTTTAAGAACAACTCCGAATCGATCAACAGGCTATCATGATTTTTACGGTATATGGGCGAGCTGTACTACCAGCCGACATAGAGCATGATTCGCCTAGGGTCACCCAATACACAGAAGCCGAAGTGCAAGAAGCCCAGCAAAATGATGTTGATCTGCTGGAAGAAGCGAGAGAACTAGGACTGTCCAGATCCGCCATATATCTGCAAAATCTCCGACGCTACCATAGCCGGAAAGTGTGCCCCCGAGTCTTTCAGGAAGGCGATCTGGTGCTCCGGTTGGTACAACATACTATTGGCATGCATAAATTATCCCCCCATGGGAAGGGCCATTCATTGTGAGCAAAGCATTGCAAAATGATTCTTACTATCTTATAGATGCAAAGCCACAGGAAAAGAACAAGGCAGACAGGTCCGAAGAGGAATCTAAGCGACCGTGGAATGTAGCACTACTTCGTCCTTTCTACACTTAGCTAAGAAGTGTTTGTATCTGAGTCTTCTCATATGTCGGTATGTATGTCGGCAATGAGCTTATCAATGAAATAGTAGTGCCTCGAGCAGTAACTCGGGGACTGCCTTAATAATTATTGTTGTTGTCTCTTGTGGTTAGCTAGAATAAGTTTTCTACTTAACCAGGATTAGTAATGTGTGAGCATCAAAAACCCAACTCTTCGACTTGCTGCTGTCCAACAAGAATTGGCTTCATGGCAAGCAAGAGAACAAGTTTGGAATTGCGTAGCACATGAAAAGCGACTAAGGAAACGAATTTATTCGAGCTAACGTTTGTTTTTCGTACTAACCCTGTATTTATTTTCAAGTTATTATGCAGCTTTATGTTTTGAGCTAAGTCTGAAAGTTTCTTAGTATTGTTAAGACGATTTTTGAAGCTCGGATTCGTAAGTCATAAAACCGAATCAAGGTAGACACAATCCGAGCCAAAATATTGGATGAACAAGAAAAATAAACTCGGGGACTATGCCCAAGTTAACTCGGCATAAGAACTTAGTAGCAAAATATCACATATACACAGCATACAGTTGCACCCGGCATACCGGGGATCTGATAAATTTTCAAGTTTTTTGACCTAAGGAGCAGCAGGAGGAGGAAGTTCGGTGTCGTCTTCGCTGTCTTCAATATCTGAGGCATCGCCTTCTTCGTCCTCATCCGACCCGTCTTCAGCGTTCTCAGCGTTCTCGTCCCCAGCGGATTCGAGAAAGCTCGGTCCTTCAACCCATTCATGGATAGGAGAATATTCGATGAGGTTGTAGGCGCAAGCCTGATGCCGAGCTACCCACTTCGGGTCATCAGTCCATCTGGATCCGGTGCGCCGGCGTGTAAGGAGGCTGAGGTTGATCTTCTCATACCATGTGAGTATATGGTGAAGGATAGTATCAGCTGCGGCATGCCTAGCGGACTCCCTCCAGAGGTCGAGCTGGGTCTCGATATCCGACAGCTTTTCAGCAAGAAGTGTGATTCTCTTCGGAGCGCTCTCAACGGGCCAGAACGTGTTGAAAACTCGAACTGAAACGTCGAGGAGATCCTTGCCGTAGTTCTTGATGATTTCCACGCGAGATGACAGGCTAACCAATAGGTCCTCCATGTCTAAGGGAATGCTCTCACCATCAAGAGCGACAGGAGTACCCCTCTCTCGGCGGAAATTGGCAACAGCAGCGCTCGCAATAGGAGTACCCTCTGGAAAGTGGCATGGAAACAAGGCAAAGGAAGAAGCTAAAGAAAAGACGTATGAAGTAACCCGGGTCAACTCCTTGATGCAGTTATCACGTCTCTTGCGAAGTTGCTCAAGCTCAGCGTTTGTCGATCCAAGATAGATGTCAGATTCTTTGAGTAGGTCCTGGTCCTTGGAGATCTGGAGAGTAAGGCGCTCGCGCTCTTCTGTGAAGTTCTGGCCAACCTTTTGGAGCTCGGTTTGGTGCTGGGCCTTCATCTTCTCCATCTCAGCCTTGAGCCTGGCAATCTCATTGTCCTTGGTCCGGAGGAGAGCGAGCTCATCATCTTTTTTCTTCAGCTCGGCTTAATGCTGCCCTGCTTGTTCGAGAAAATGTAGCATCATATCAGGCACGGGCACACTATCCTCAAGCGATGCTGAAATAGTATGTGGATTCGGCAGAGCCGAGGAATGAATGTTTGCCGAGCCAAGAAGAAAAGAAGATGGAAAGCAAAGCAGGGTCGGACTAAAAGGACTTACCCTTGATCTGCTCCAGATTCTTTCGCATGATCTTGTTCTCAGCCTCCACCCCAGCCGCAGAACCCGAATGAGGAGATTAGTTCGGCGGAAGAAGATGAAGAGAAACGGAAAAGCGCCAAAGGAGAAACTTACCCCTTTTTTCATGTTCTGCAATAAGTGCAACATGCTTTGCACGTAGCATCTTGTGGGTATCCAGCAGGCGTTGGAATTCAGCACTCCGACGATTGGTGGTTACCTGAAAAAAGTACAGAAGCGTGAAATTAGCTTGGTGCATATTCGAAGTGTACAAGATCTGGGCTAAGTGGAATTTAACCCGGCTCTAGGTGTGTGCATATTCGAAGTGTGCAAGATCCGGGCCAAGTGGAACTTAACCCGGCTCTAGGTGTGTGCATATTCGAAGTGTGCAAGATCCGGGCCAAGTGGAACTTAACCCGGCTCTAGGTGTGTGCATATTCGAAGTGTACAAAATCCGGGCCAAGTGGAACTTAACCCGGCTCTAGGTGTGTGCATATTCGAAGTGTGCAAGATCCGGGCCAAGTGGAACTTAACCTGGCTCTAGGTGTGTGCATATTCAAAGTGTGCAAGATCCAGGCCAAGTGGAACTTAACCCGGCTCTAGGTGTGTGCATATTCGATGTGTACAAAATCCGGGCCAAGTGGAACTCAACCCGGCTCTAGGTGTGTACATATTCGAGGTTCACATGGAGTTACGTTAGTTTTCTAACGAGCATCCGTCCGAGTAACAAGTTACTCCACCGGAGGCTCGGGGACTAATGGTTACTATCTACAGCATGTAAAGGAGAAGCGACATACCTCCATCATCCGCCCCGCGAGGTTAATTGCCTTAGCGGCTGTATTCATTTGGGCGGAAAATTCTGCGGCGAACTTTCCGGAGATCGTCGTTGTGGACAAACTCCGCCTTGTTCCAGTTCATGACGAACTCAATCAGGCTCGGAGGGTACCGCTCACCGGTGGGCATATGGGGTGCCACCAAGCCCTTCGCGTGCGCTTCTTTCCTCTCAACCAAGGCAAGGGCTGGGCTGGTATGCAGAACCATTTGCTGCACATCAATTGGCTCGGCAGGAGCATCCTTCGCTGCTGGAGCTTTCTTGGGAAGCTTGTCGGCGATAGGGTTATTTGCCCAGCCTCGACGAATCTTGACTTGGTAGCATCCGAGCCTTTTTCCCTTGGCTTGTGGGAAGAAGTAACTCCGTGGATTTCCCTTAGGAGCTGCTGGAGTAGTTCTCGCCGAGTTGGTGACTTGCGAAGGCGGAAGAACTTGGTCTGGAGCTCTTATAGCTGGACTTGGAGCGGTTGTTGATTTTCTTGGTCTGGAGCAGGTGTTGGTGCTGGTTCGGTCCTTTAGTCGGAACTGCTTCTTTGGTCTTTGGGGCGGTGCTGGTGTCGAGGTAGTCTCGGTGGCTGCTGGTTGCGGCGATGCCGAAGTTGTGGACACCGTCACCTCGGCTGGGCTAGCCTCTCCCGCTCCGAGGTTGCATTCCTCTCGACGAGGTAGTGCGGAACCCGGAGCAGCCGCGGAACCCTCTGGAATAGGGCTCAGCGGACGTGACTCGTCGTCACGAGGAGGAGAAGGGCCAGATCGAAGTGGTGAAGAGATGCTAGATCCGCTCTGAGGGACCTCCACTGGAGCGCTGAAGAGGAGTATAATGTCAGAAGAGAAATTACCACGATGCAAGGAGAAATGAGTTACGCAACGAAAAATGACTTACGCATCCGAGGTTTGGGCCTCCTTGGGTTTCCGAGCCCTTCGTGCCGGGGCTTTGCCTGCTGACTTGGAGGCAGTCTTGTCTCCGGCCTTCTTTTGCCTTTTTGTGGGCTGAGAAGGTTCGGAGAAGGAACTTGATGCGGCTCCGCGCCTCTTCTTCGACGCCACCGGAACCGGTTCGCCCGTAGCAAGCGGAGGATCCTCGTGGATATGCCCACCGGGGTTAGCTAATGCCGGAAAGGCAAAAGAAAGAGGGACAGCCTCAACAGGTACAATCACATCGACATCCGAGTCATCCTCATCATCGGGCCAGTCTCTAAGAGAAGAGAATTTACCGCTGGGTCGTTTTGTAGCATCGGTCATAGGGAGAAACATCTCCTGGTCCGGCTCTTCCTCATCCGGGGTTTCTCGGTCCGGCGCCCACTTAAGGGTCGGATCCATACCATCCTCAAGGGTTTGCTGAAGGAATAGCTGAGAGAAAGCATGAAGAACAGAGTCAGAGATACGACAAAAACCGACACATATTTAATCCGAAGTAAGTTTGCCCCGTGAAGCTTACCGCGGGAGGGAGCCTGTCACGGCAGAAGTGCTCAATTCCCCATGTCCATTCAGCGGAGAAATCCTTGTGGGTGGTGAAGAGAGCCTTAACCCGGCGAAAAATCTCCGTGTTGCTCAGCTCGAAGGAGGAGGTTCGGTTGGGGTCGCGGCCGAAACTCATGTGGCACACCTTGTGCGTGCGCTTCTGGAGGGGAGAGATTCGGTTGTGCACGAACGTGATCATAGCATCCTCATTGCGCAATCCGAGTTTCTTGAGTTCCGCGAACCTCTTGTTAACCTGGTTGGCCAGAGCCGTGGGCTTCTTGGAGGCCTCCTCCCAAAATTCCAGATCAGGTGGACCCGGAGTATAGGGGAGCAACCGAATCAAATCTTCAGTGCCCGCGTTCCGGACATAGAAGAATGTCCGGGCCCATCCCTTGCAGGAGTCAAGCCCGGTGACCCGGGGGAAAACAGAAGTCCTCCGGGGTGAGATGGACCCAGCTCCGAATTGGTTGAGCTGCTTATCCTCCGACTCAACTTGGATGTTGGCGATGACGTTACGACGAAGGCCAAAAAACCGGATCCATAGCTCCTTTGTGGGCCACAGTCCGGTGTAGCCTTCGATCGTAGAAGCAAAAGCAGAGAGAGAGGTGATAGCGTTGGCTGGAAGATGGTGCGGCTGCAGGTGGTAGGTGCTAAGCCAATCCCGGAAGAAGTCGCTCACCGGCAAGCCGAACCCCCGTTGGAAGTGGGAGAACACGACGAACTCACCCGGATTGGGTGAGGGGGCCAGTTCGGCGGAGGGGAGATGAGCGACGACACCGGCAGGGATGCGTCTGGTCCGGTAGAGCCAGTCAAGGTCATCTTGAAAGACCCATGACCCAGCCCACGCGCCACGGTCCGCCGCGGCGGCGTCCTCCTCCATTTCTTGCTCGACGACGACGAGCTCCTCCTCCGTCATCTCGTACTCGTTATCCTCGCTGGCGCTAGCGGCGGCGGGGATCAGAGGCCTAGATTGGCGAGGACCCGTAGCGAGGAGTTAGCTTGTGACGCAGGCGGTGGCTGCTTCTAGAACCGCTGTGGCCCGGCGGTAGCAGGTCGCGAGGAAGATGAAGAAGAAGGGCAATGGGCAGAGGGGCGCAGAAGAGGAAAAAATCCTAAGGGGTGCGCCCCTCCGCTATTTAACCACCCCCTAAGAAGGTGAGTGGGATCACGCCCTGCAAATGAGCCACATGGTGTGGCCGTGTATCAACTGCCTCAGCCAATCAGTGAGGAGCCACACGGAGGGCCACAGGGCAGAGGCGATCCCATGACGTGGCCTTGATGCGTGGCGAGGAGGCGGCACGGCGTGACCCTCGCACGGTAATAGCGGCGATTCTGCGGTGATTCTTGTGCAGGCCCTTAAAATAAGACAACGTAATGATTAACCACCACATGGGTTGGTGTATGAAAGAAGTAAACAAGGCCCGGATAAAGCCGTGGTAACCCAGCCGACAAGTGAAAACTTGGAACATGCGAAGGGAACGTAAATCCACATAATCCGAGATAAAGAGCTAAATCGTAAATAACGTCCAAGGCTCGAACTTAAATGAACCTAATGTGGCCTTAGCGGCCAAGGCAGCTAAGACCGCACCAGCTTCGGGGACTAATGTTGGGGGGATAACCCCAGGTAGGGTCACTCCAGGGTATAAAGGCCGAGTTGGCCGAGGTTCGGCAAGGCCAAAGCGGATGCTGGCCAGGTCACCTCCAGGCAGGCCGGATCACGGAGTAACCCGGACCGGGGGGGTCGCCTAACATTATATCAGCCGACTTAAGGAGTAAGTCGGAAGTTCTTGTCTAACTTGTATGCAGGAACAGGTATAGCCGGATCTACCAGGATCCGGGTCCCGTTTAGCTTCTAGGAGAAGGAAGGAATCTCTCTGGTCAAAAAGAAGCCCGGTACGCACTGCATGAGCGAAGCAAGCAAGGGCAGGACCACCGGGTCATGGCCGACAAGGGTGACGGCCTGTGGTCGGTATGGCCATGAGGCTCACATAGCTAAAGCATGTGTGACACGGGGGAAAAGCACCCCGGTCGGGTTACCACTTTGAGAGGAGGCATATTCTTAGGAATATGCCTCCACGTATGCCCTAGGCTGAGACCAGGTCGCCTCTATATAAGGGGGGATAGGGTTTCAGTAGAGGGGGTTGAGTTTTTCTTTGGTACCGATTTGGCTAAGGTTCTAGGGGTGAACTGTGGGTGAGAGTAAGAGAGCTCCTTCTTCCTCCTCTTGCCAATACAGCTCTAGGAGCACTTGTAATCTTGAAAGGAAAGCAATACAATCTTCTGTGTGGAGAATCACTTCACTATCCCTCCCTGGATTCCCCTAGCGTGTATTAGTCCCCACCTTTAGCCTATCCATGGCATCTGCCGTGACACCACCACGACATTCTCCCTTATGCTTGCCGCTCCAGCTCATTCTCATGCCTACACTATGGTTTTACATACCTTGCCTTTACCCATTTTACCGCCGCCAAAAGACGACCAACAGCGAACGCAAAAATAGATATAACGCCACCCGGCTTTACGCAAAAAAAGGGATGCAATACGAGGACTTCCCAGGAGGTCACCCATCCTAGTACTACTCTCGCCCAAGCACGATTAACTTCAGAGTTCTAATCGGATCCGGTGCTTTAGTGCAAGTATGATTGCATCCGACATGTTGTGCACCACTTTATCCTTTATGCTTGCCGCTCCAGCTCATTCTCATGCCTACACTATGGTTTTACATACCTTGCCTTTACCCATTTTACCGCCGCCAAAAGACGACCAACAGCGAACGCAAAAATATATATAACGCCCCTCGACTTTACCCAAAAAAAAGGGATGCAACACGAGGACTTCCCAGGAGGTCACGCATCCTAGTAATACTCTCGCCCAAGCACGCTTAACTTCGGAGTTCAGGTGGGATCCGGTGCTTTAGTGCTGGTATGATCGCATCCGATATGTTGTGCACCACTTTCTCCCTTATGCTTGCTGCTCCAGCTCATGCTCATGCCTACACTATTATTTTACATACCTTGCCTTTACCCATTTTACGGCCGCCAAAATACGACCAACAGCGAACGCAAAAATAAATATAATGCCCCTTGACTTTACCCAAAAAAAGGGATGCAACACAAGGACTTTCCAGGAAGTCACCCATCCTAGTACTACTCGCGCCCAAGCACGCTTAACTTCGGTGTTCTGATGGGATCCGGTGCTTTAGGGCTGGTATGATCGCATCTGACATATTGTGCACTACTTTCTCCCTTATGCTTGTCGCTCCAGCTTATTCTCATGCTTACACTATGGTTTTACATACCTTGCCTCTACCCATTTTACCGCCGCTAAAAGACGACCAACAGCGAACGCAAAAATATATATAACGCCCCCCGACTTTACCCAAAAAAGGGATGCAACATGAGGACTTCTCAGCAGGTCACCCATCCTAGTACTACTCTCGCCCAAGCACGCTTAACTTCAGAGTTCTGATGGGATCCCATGCTTTAGTGCTGGTATGATCGCATCCGACATGTTATGCACCACTTTCTCCCTTATGCTTGCCGCTCTAGCTCATTCTCATGCCTACACTATGGTTTTACATACCTTTCCTCTACCCATTTTACCGCCGCCAAAAGACGACCAACAGCGAACGCAAAAATATATATAAAGCCCCCCGACTTTACCCAAAAAAAAGGGATGCAACAGGAGGACTTCCCAGGAGGTCATCCATCCTAGTACTACTCTCACCCAAGCACGCTTAACTTCGGAGTTCTGATGGGATCCGGTGCTTTAGTGTTGTTATGATCGCGTCCGACATGTTGTGCACCACTTTCTCCCTTATGCTTGCCTCTCCAGCTCATTCTCATGCCTACACTATGGTTTTACATAGCTTGTATTTACCCATTTTACCGCCGCCAAAAGACGACCAACAGCGAACGCAAAAATATATATAACGCCCCCTGACTTTACCCAAAAAAAGGGATGCAACACGAGGACTTCCCAGGAGGTCACCCATCCTAGTACTACTCTCGCCCAAGCACGCTTAACTTCGGAGTTCTGATGGGATCCGGTGCTTTAGTGCTGGTATGATCGCATCCAACATGTTGTGCACCACTTTCTCCCTTATGCTTGCCGCTCCAGCTCATTCTCATGCCTACACTATGGATTTACATACCTTGCATTTACCCATTTTACCGCCGCCAAAAGATGATCAACAGCGAACGCAAAAATATATATAACGGCCCCCGACTTTACCCAAAAAAGGGATGCAACACGAGGACTTCCCAGGAGGTCACCCATCCTAGTACTACTCTCGCCCAAGCACGCTTAACTTCGGAGTTCTGATGGGATCCAGTGCTTTAGTGCTTGTATATCGCATCCGACATGTTGTGCACCACTTTCTCCTTTATGCTTGCCGCTCCAGCTCATTCTCATGCCTACACTATGGTTTTACATACCTTGCCTTTACCCATTTTACCGCCGCCAAAAGACGACCAACAAAAATATATATAACGCCCCCTGACTTTACCCAAAAAAATGGATGCAACACGAGGACTTTCCAGGAGGTCACCCATCCTAGTACTACTCTCGCCCAAGCATGCTTAATTTCGGAGTTCTGATGGGATCCCGTGCTTTGGTGCTGGTATGATCGCATCCAACATGTTGTGCACCACTTTCTCCCTTATGCTTGCCGCTCCAGCTCATTCTCATGCCTACACTATGGTTTTACATACCTTGCCTTTACCCATTTTACCGCCGCCAAAAGACGACCAACAGCGAACGCAAAAATATATATAACGCCCCCCGACTTTACCCAAAAAAAGGGATGCAACACGAGGACTTCCCAGGAGGTCACCCATCCTAGTACTACTCTCGCCCAAGCACGCTTAACTTCGGAGTTCTGATGGGATCCGGTGCTTTAGTGCTGGTATGATCGCATCCAACATGTTGTGCACCACTTTCTCCCTTATGCTTGCCACTCCAGCTCATTCTCATGCCTACACTATGGTTTTACATACCTTGCCTTTACCCATTTTACCGCCACCAAAAGACGACCAACAGCGAACGCAAAAATATATATAACGGCCCCCGACTTTACCCAAAAAAGGGATGCAACACGAGGACTTCCCAAGAGGTCACCCATCCTAGTACTACTCTCGCCCAAGCACGCTTAACTTCGGAGTTCTGATGGGATCCGGTGCTTTAGTGCTGGTATGATCGCATCCGACATGTTGTGCACCACTTTCTCCCTTATGCTTGCCGCTCCAGCTCATTCTCATGCCTACACTATGGTTTTACATACCTTGCCTTTACCCATTTTACCGCCGCCAAAAGACGACCAACAAAAATATATATAACGCCCCCCGACTTTACCCAAAAAAAAGGGATGCAACACGAGGACTTCCTAGGAGGTCACCCATCCTAGTACTACTCTCGCCCAAGCACGCTTAACTTCGGAGTTCTGATGGGATACGGTGCTTTAGTGCTGGTATGATCGCATCCGACATGTTGTGCACCACTTTCTCCCTTATGCTTGCCGCTCCAGCTCATTCTCATGCCTACACTATGGTTTTACATACCTTGCCTTTACCCATTTTACCGCCGCCAAAAGACGACCAACAGCGAACGCATAAATATAT
The DNA here is from genome assembly GCA_023614405.1 of Avena insularis. Lineage (NCBI taxonomy): Eukaryota > Viridiplantae > Streptophyta > Magnoliopsida > Poales > Poaceae > Avena > Avena insularis. The sequence goes on along the minus strand of CM042688.1, from coordinate 505,396,349 downwards.
CTAACGCCCCCCGACTTTACCCAAAAAAAGGGATGCAACACGAGGACTTCCAAGGAGGTCACTCATCCTAGTACTACTCTCGCCCAAGCACGCTTAACTTCGGAGTTCTGATGGGATCCGGTGCTTTAGTGCTGGTATGATCGCATCCGACATGTTGTGCACCACTTTCTCCCTTATGCTTGCCGCTCCAGCTCATTCTCATGCCTACACTATGGTTTTACATACCTTGCCTTTACCCATTTTACCGCCGCCAAAAGACGACCAATAGCGAACGCAAAAATATATATAACCCCCCGACTTTACCCAAAAAAAGGGATGAACCACGAGGACTTCCAGGAGGTCACCCATCCTAGTACTACTCTCGCCCAAGCACGCTTAACTTCGGAGTTCTGATGGGATCCCGTGCTTTAGTGCTGGTATGATCGCATCCGACATGTTGTGCACCACTTTCTCCCTTATGCTTGCCGCTCCAGCTCATTCTCATGCCTACACTATGGTTTTACATACCTTGTCTTTACCCATTTTACCGCCGCCAAAAGACGACCAACAACAAACGCAAAAATATATATAACGCCCCCTGACTTTACCCAAAAAAAGGGATGCAACACGAGGAATACCAGGAGGTCACCCATCCTAGTACTACTCTCGCCCAAGCACGCTTAACTTCGGAGTTCGATGGGATCCGTGCTTTAGTGCTGGTATGATCGCATCCGACATGTTGTGCACCACTTTCTCCCTTATGCTTGCCGCCCAGCTCATTCTCATGCCTACACTATGGTTTTACATACCTTGCCTTTACCCATTTTATCGCTAAAAGACGACCAACAAATAACGCAAAAAATATATATAACGCCTCGACTTTACCCAAAAAAGGATGCAACACGAGGACTTCCAGAGGTCACCCATCCTAGTACTACTCTCGCCAAGCACGCTTAACTTCGAGTTCGATGGGATCCGTGCTTTAGTGCTGGTATGATCGCATCCGACATGTTGTGCACAACTTTCTCCCTTATGCTTGCAGCTCCAGCTCATTCTCATGCCTACACTATGGTTTTAGATACCTTGCCTTTACCCATTTTACCGCCTAAAAGACGACCAACAATTAACGAAAAAATATATATAACGCCTCGACTTTACCCAAAAAAGGATGCAACACGAGGACTTCCAGAGGTCACCCATCCTAGTACTACTCTCGCCAAGCACGCTTAACTTCGAGTTCGATGGGATCCGTGCTTTAGTGCTGGTATGATCGCATCCGACATGTTGTGCACCACTTTCTCCCTTATGCTTGCCGCTCCAGCTCGTGCTCATGCCTACACTATGGTTTTACATACCTTGCCTTTACCCATTTTACCGCCAAAAGATCACCAAATAACGCAAAAAATATATATAACGCCTCGACTTTACCCAAAAAAGGATGCAACACGAGGACTTCCAGGAGGTCACCCATCCTAGTACTACTCGCCAAGCACGCTTAACTTCGAGTTCGATGGGATCCGTGCTTTAGTGTTGGTATGATCGCATCCGACATGTTGTGCACCACTTTCTCCCTTATGCTTGCCGCTCCAGCTCATTCTCATGCCTACACTATGGTTTTACATACCTTGCCTTTACCCATTTTACCGCCAAAAGAAAGACGACCAACAATGAACGCAAAAATATATATAACGCCTCGACTTTTACCCAAAAAAGGGATGCAACACGAGGACTTCCAGGAGGTCACCCATCCTAGTACTACTCTCGCCAAGCACGCTTAACTTCGAGTTCGATGGGATCCGTGCTTTAGTGTTGGTATGATCGCATTCAACATCTTGTGCACCACTTTCTCCCTTATGCTTGCCGCTCCAGCTCATTCTCATGCCTACACTATGGTTTTACATACCTTGCCTTTACCCATTTTACCGCCAAAAAGATTTACCAACAAATAACGCAAAAATATATATAACGCCTCGACTTTACCCAAAAAAGGGATGCAACACGAGGACTTCCCAGAGGTCACCCATCCTAGTACTACTCTCGCCAAGCACGCTTAACTTCGAGTTCGATGGGATCCGTGCTTTAGTGCTGGTATGATCGCATCCGACATGTTGTGCACCACTTTCTCCTTATGCTTGCCGCTCCAGCTCATTCTCATGCCTACACTATGGTTTTACATACCTTGCCTTTACCCATTTTATCGCCGCCAAAAGATTTACCAACAATGAACGCAAAAATATATATAACGCCTCGACTTTTACCCAAAAAAGGGATGCAACACGAGGACTTCCCAGAGGTCACCCATCCTAGTACTACTCTCGCCAAGCACGCTTAACTTCGAGTTCGATGGGATCCGGTGCTTTAGTGCTGGTATGATCGCATCCGACATGTTGTGCACCACTTTCTCCTTATGCTTGCCGCCCAGCTCATTCTCATGCCTACACTATGGTTTTATATACCTTGCCTTTACCCATTATACCGCCGCCAAAAGATCACCAACAAATAACGCAAAATATATATAACGCCTCGACTTTACCCAAAAAAGGATGCAACACGAGGACTTCCCAAGAGGTCACCCATCCTAGTACTACTCTCGCCCAAGCACGCTTAACTTCGGAGTTCTGATGGGATCCGGTGCTTTAGTGCTGGTATGATCGCATCCGACATGTTGTGCACCACTTTCTCCCTTATGCTTGCCGCTCCAGCTCATTCTCATGCCTACACTATGGTTTTACATACCTTGCCTTTACCCATTTTATCGCCAAAAGACGACCAACAAATAACGCAAAAAATATATATAACGCCTCGACTTTTACCCAAAAAAGGGATGCAACACGAGGACTTGCCAGGAGGTCACCCATCCTAGTACTACTCTCGCCAAGCACGCTTAACTTCGAGTTCGATGGGATCCGTGCTTTAGTGCTGGTATGATCGCATCCGACATGTTGTGCACCACTTTCTCCCTTATGCTTGCCGCCCAGCTCATTCTCATGCCTACATTATGGTTTTACATACCTTGCCTTTACCCATTTTACCGCCTAAAAGACGCACCAACAATTAACGCAAAATATATATAACCTCGACTTTACCCAAAAAAGGGATGCAACACGAGGACTTCCGAGGAGGTCACCCATCCTAGTACTACTCTCGCCCAAGCACGCTTAACTTCAGAGTTCTGATGGGATCCGGTGATTTAGTGCTGGTATGATCGCATCCGACATGTTGTGCACCACTTTCTCCCTTATGCTTGCCTCTCCAGCTCATTCTCATGCCTACACTATGGTTTTACATACCTTGCCTTTACCCATTTTACCGCCGCCAAAAGACGACCAATAGCGAACGCAAAAATATATATAACGCCCCTCGACTTTACCCAAAACAAGTGATGCAACACGAGGACTTCCTATGAGGTCACCCATCCTAGTACTACTCTCGCCCAAGCACGCTTAACTTCGGAGTTCTGATGGGATCCGGTGCTTTAGTGCTGGTATGATCGCATCCGACATGTTGTGCACCACTTTCTCCCTTATGCTTGCCGCTCCAGCTCATTCTCATGCCTACACTATGGTTTTACATACCTTGCCTTTACCCATTTTACCGCCGCCAAAAGACGACCAAGAGCGAACGCAAAAATATATATAACGCCCCCCGACTTTACCCAAAAAAAGGGATGCAACACGAGGACTTGCCAGGAGGTCACCCATCCTAGTACTACTCTCGCCCAAGCACGCTTAACTTCGGAGTTCTGATGGGATCCGGTGCTTTAGTGCTGGTATGATCGCATCCGACATGTTGTGCACCACTTTCTCCCTTATGCTTGCCGCTCCAGCTCATTCTCATGCCTACACTATGGTTTTACATACCTTGCCTTTACCCATTTTACCGCCAAAAGACGACCAACATCGAACGCAAAAATATATATAACGCCCCCCGACTTTACCCAAAAAAGGGATGCAACACGAGGACTTTCCAGGAGGTCACCCATCCTAGTACTACTCTCGCCCAAGCACGCTTAACTTCGCAGTTTTGATGGGATCCGGTGCTTTAGTGCTGGTATGATCGCATCCGACATGTTGTGCACCACTTTCTCCCTTATGCTTGCCGCTCCAGCTCATTCTCATGCCTACACTATGGTTTTACATACCTTGCCTTTACCCATTTTACCGCCGCCAAAAGACGACCAACAGCGAACGCAAAAATATATATAACGCCCCCCGACTTTACCCAAAAAAGGGATGCAACACGAGGACTTCCCAGGAGGTCACCCATCCTAGTACTACTCTCGCCCAAGCACGCTTAACTTCGGAGTTCTGATGGGATCCGGTGCTTTAGTGCTGGTATGATCGCATCCGACATGTTGTGCACCACTTTCTCCCTTATGCTTGCCTCTCCAGCTCATTCTCATGCCTACACTATGGTTTTACATACCTTGCCTTTACCCATTTTACCGCCGCCAAAAGACGACCAACAGCGAACGCAAAAATATATATAACGCCCCCCGACTTTACCCAAAAAAAAGGGATGCAACACGAGGACTTCCCAAGAGGTCACCCATCCTAGTACTACTCTCGCCCAAGCACGATTAACTTCGGAGTTCTGATGGGATTCGGTGCTTTAGTGCTGCTATGATCGCATCCGACATGTTGTGCACCACTTTCTCCCTTATTCTTGCCGCTCTAGCTCATTCTCATGCCTACACTATGGTTTTACATACCTTGCCTTTACCCATTTTATTGCCGCCAAAAGACGACCAACAGCGAACGCAAAAATATATATAACGCCCCCCGACTTTACCCAAAAAAGGGATGCAACACGAGGACTTCCTATGAGGTCACCCATCCTAGTACTACTCTCGCCCAAGCACGCTTAACTTCGGAGTTCTGATGGGATCTGGTGCTTTAGTGCTGGTATGATCGCATCCGACATGTTGTGCACCACTTTCTCCCTTATGCTTGCCGCTCCAGCTCATTCTCATGCCTACACTATGGTTTTACATACCTTGCCTTTACCCATTTTACCGCCGCCAAAAGATCAACAAATAACGCAAAAAATATATATAACGCCTCGACTTTACCCAAAAAAGGGATGCAACACGAGGACTTCCCAGAGGTCACCCATCCTAGTACTACTCTCGCCAAGCACGCTTAACTTCGAGTTCGATGGGATCCGTGCTTTAGTTCTTGTATGATCGCATCCGACATGTTGTGCACCACTTTCTCCTTATGCTTGCCGCTCCAGCTCATTCTCATGCCTACACTATGGTTTTACATACCTTGCCTTTACCCATTTTACCGCCAAAAGAGCGACCAACAAATAACGCAAAAATATATATAACGCCTCGACTTTTACCCAAAAAAGGGATGCAACACGAGGACTTCCCAGAGGTCACCCATCCTAGTACTACTCGCCCAAGCACGCTTAACTTCGAGTTCGATGGGATCCGTGCTTTAGTGCTGGTATGATCGCATCCGACATGTTGTGCACCACTTTCTCCTTATGCTTGCCGCCCAGCTCATTCTCATGCCTACACTATGGTTTTACATACCTTGCCTTTACCCATTTTACCGCCGCCAAAAGACGTACCAACAAATGAACGCAAAATATATATAACGCCTCGACTTTACCCAAAAAAGGGATGCAACACGAGGACTTCCCAGAGGTCACCCATCCTAGTACTACTCTCGCCAAGCACGCTTAACTTCGGAGTTCGATGGGATCCGTGCTTTAGTGCTGGTATGATCGCATCCGACATGTTGTGCACCACTTTCTCCCTTATGCTTGCCGCCCAGCTCATTCTCATGCCTACACTATGGTTTTACATACCTTGCCTTTTACCCATTTTACCGCCGCCAAAAGACGCACCAACAGCTAACGCAAAATATATATAACGCTCGACTTTTACCCAAAAAAAAGGGATGCAACACGAGAACTTCCCAGGAGGTCACCGATCCTAGTACTACTCTCGCCCAAGCACGCTTAACTTCGGAGTTCCGATAGGATCCGGTGCTTTAGTGCTGGTATGATCGCATCCGACATGTTGTGCACCACTTTCTCCCTTATGCTTGCCGCTCCAGCTCATTCTCATGCCTACACTATGGTTTTACATACCTTGCCTTTACCCATTTTACCGCCCCTAAAAGATGACCAACAGCGAACGCAAAAATATATATAACGCCCCCCGACTTTGCCAAAAAAAAGGGATGCAACACGAGGACTTCCCAGGAGGTCACCCATAGTAGTACTACTCTCGCCCAAGCACGCTTAACTTCGGAGTTCTGATGGGATCCGGTGCTTTAGTGCTGGTATGATCGCATCCGACATGTTGTGCACCACTTTCTCCCTTATGCTTGCCGCTCCAGCTCATTCTCATGCCTACACTATGGTTTTACATACCTTGCCTTTACCCATTTTACCGCCGCCAAAAGACGACCAACAGCGAACGCAAAATATATATAACGCCCCCCGACTTTACCCAAAACAAAGGGATGCAACACGAGGACTTCCCAGGAGGTCAGCCATCCTAGTACTACTCTCGCCCAAGCACGCTTAACTTCGGAGTTCTGATGGGATCCAGTGCTTTAGTGCTTGTATATCGCATCCGACATGTTGTGCACCACTTTCTCCTTTATGCTTGCCGCTCCAGCTCATTCTCATGCCTACACTATGGTTTTACATACCTTGCCTTTACCCATTTTACCGCCGCCAAAAGACGACCAACAGCGAACGCAAAAATATATATAACGCCCCCCGACTTTACCCAAAAAAAGGGATGCAACACGAGGAATCCCAAGAGGTCACCCATCCTAGTACTACTCTCGTCCAAGCACACTTAACTTCGGAGTTCTGATGGGATCCGGTGCTTTAGTGCTGGTATGATCGCATCCGACATGTTGTGCACCACTTTCTCCCTTATGCTTGCCGCTCCAGCTCATTCTCATGCCTACACTATGGTTTTACATACCTTGTATTTACCCATTTTACCGCCGCCAAAAGATTTACCAACAAATAACGCAAAAATAGATATAACGCCCCCCGACTTTACCCAAAAAAGGGATGCAACACGAGGACTCCCAGGAGGTCACCCATCCTAGTACTACTCTCGCCCAAGCACGCTTAACTTCAGAGTTCTGATGGGATCCAGTGCTTTAGTGCTGGTATGATCGCATCCGACATGTTGCGCACCACTTTCAACCTTATGCTTGCTGCTCCAGCTCATTCTCATGCCTATACTATGGTTTTACATACCTTGCCTTTACCCATTTTACCGCCAAAAGACGACCAACAAATAACGCAAAAATATATATAACGCCTCGACTTTACCCAAAAAGGGATGCAACACGAGGACTTCCAGGAGGTCACCCATCCTAGTACTACTCTCGCCAAGCACGCTTAACTTCGGAGTTCTGATGGGATCCGGTGCTTTAGTGCTGCTATGATCGCATCCGACATGTTGTGCACCACTTTCTCCCTTATGCTTGCCGCTCCAGCTCATTCTCATGCCTACACTATGGTTTTACAGACCTTGCTTTTACCCATTTTACCGCCTAAAAGATCACCAACAATAACGCAAAATATATATAACGCCCCCCGACTTTACCCAAAAAAAGGAATGCCACACGAGGACTTCCCAAGAGGTCACCCATCCTAGTACTACTCTCGCCCAAGCACGCTTAACTTCAGAGTTCTGATGGGATCCGGTGCTTTAGTGCTAGTATGATCGCATCCAACATGTTGTGCACCACTTTCTTCCTTAGCTTGCCGCCCCAGCTCATTCTCATGCCTACACTATGGTTTTACATACCTTGCCTTTACCCATTTTACCGCTGCCAAAAGATTACCAACAAATGAACTAAAATATATATAACGCCCCCCGACTTTACCCAAAAAAAAGGAATGCCACACGAGGACTTTCCAAGAGTTCACCCATCCTAGTACTACTCTCGCCCAAGCACGCTTAACTTCGCAGTTTTGATGGGATCCTGTGCTTTAGTGCTGGTATGATCGCATCCGACATGTTGTGCACCACTTTCTCCCTTATGCTTGCCGCTCCAGCTCATTCTCATGCCTACACTATGGTTTTACATACCTTGCCTTTACCCATTTTACCGCCAAAAGACGACCAACAAATGAACAAAAAAATATATATAACGCCTCGACTTTACCCAAAAAAGGATGCAACACGAGGACTTCCAGAGGTCACCCATCCTAGTACTACTCTCGCCCAAGCACGCTTAACTTCGGAGTTCTGATGGGATCCCGTGCTTTAGTGCTGGTATGATCGCATCCGACATGTTGTGCACCACTTTCTCCCTTATGCTTGCCGCTCCAGCTCATTCTCATGCCTACACTATGGTTTTACATACCTTGCCTTTACCCATTTTACCGCCGCCAAAAGACGACCAACAGCGAACGCAAAAATATATATAACGCCCCCCGACTTTACCCAAAAAAGGGATGCAACACGAGGACTTCCAAGGAGGTCACCCATCCTAGTACTACTCTCGCCCAAGCACGCTTAATTTCAGAGTTCTGATGGGATCCGGTGATTTAGTGCTGGTATGATCGCATCCGACATGTTGTGCACCACTTTCTCCCTTATGCTTGCCGCTCTGGAGCTCATTCTCATGCCTACACTATGGTTTTACATACCTTGCCTTTACCCATTTTATCGCCGCCAAAATACGACCAACAGCGAATGCAAATATATATATAATGCCCCCCGACTTTACCCAAAAAAAAAGGAATGCCACACGAGGACTTCCCAAGAGGTCACCCATCCTAGTACTACTCTCGCCCAAGCACGCTTAACTTCGGAGTTCTGATGGGATACGGTGCTTTAGTGCTGGTATGATCGCATCCGACCTGTTGTACACCACTTTCTCCCTTATGCTTGCCGCTCCATCTCATTCTCATGCCTACACTATGGTTTTACATACCTTGCATTTACCCATTTTACCGCCGCCAAAAGACGACCAACAAAAATATATATAACGCCCCCCGACTTTACCCAAAAAAAAGGGATGCAACACGAGGACTTCTGTGAGGTCACCCATCCTAGTACTACTCGCCAAGCACGCTTAACTTCGGAGTTCGATGGGATCCGTGCTTTAGTGCTGGTATGATCGCATCCGACATGTTGTGCACCACTTTATCCTGTATGCTTGCCGCTCTGGAGCTCATTCTCATGCCTACACTATGGTTTTACATACCTTGCCTTTACCCATTTTACCGCCGCCAAAAGACGACCAACAGCAAACGCAAAAATATATATAACGCCCCCCGACTTTACCCAAAAAAAGGGATGCAACACGAGGTTTCTCAGGAGGTCACCCATCCTAGTACTACTCTCGCCCAAGCACGCTTAACTTCGGAGTTCTGATGGGATCCGGTGCTTTAGTGCTGGTATGATCGCATCCGACATGTTGTGCACCACTTTCTCCCTTATGCTTGCCGCTCCAGCTCATTCTCATGCCTACACTATGGTTTTACATACCTTGCCTTTACCCATTTTATCGCCGCCAAAAGACGACCAACAGCGAACGCAAAAATATATATAACGCCCCCCGACTTTATCCAAAAAAAAGGAATGCCACACGAGGACTTCCCAAGAGGTCACCCATCCTAGTACTACTCTCGCCCAAGCACGCTTAACTTCGGAGTTCTGATGGGATCCGGTGCTTTAGTGCTGGTATGATCGCATCCGACATGTTGTGCACCACTTTCTCCCTTATGCTTGCCGCTCTGGAGCTCATTCTCATGCCTACACTATGGTTTTACATACCTTGCCTTTACCCATTTTATCGCCGCCAAAAGACGACCAACAGCAAACGCAAAAATATATATAACCCCCCTGACTTTACCCAAAAAAAGGGATGCAACACGAGGACTTCTCAGGAGGTCACCCATCCTAGTACTACTCTCGCCCAAGCACGCATAACTTCGGAGTTCTGATGGGATCCGGTGCTTTAGTGCGGGTATGATCGCATCCGAGATGTTGTGCACCACTTTCTCCCTTATGCTTGCCGCTCCAGCTCATTCTCATGCCTACACTATGGTTTTACATACCTTGACTTTACCCATTTTACCGCCGGCAAAAGACGATCAACAGCGAACGCAAAAATATATATAACGCCCCCCGACTTTACCCAAAAAAAGGGATGCAACACGAGGACTTCCCAGGAGGTCACCCATCCTAGTACTACTCTCGCCCAAGCACGCTTAACTTCGAGTTCGATGGGATCCCGTGCTTTAGTGCTGGTATGATCGCATCCGACATGTTGTGCACCACTTTCTCCCTTATGCTTGCCGCTCCAGCTCATTCTCATGCCTACACTATGGTTTTACATACCTTGCCTTTACCCATTTTACCGCCGCCAAAAGACGACCAACAGCGAACGCAAAAATATATATAACGCCCCCCGACTTTACCCAAAAAAGGGATGCAACACGAGGACTTCCCAGGAGGTCACCCATCCTAGTACTACTCTCGCCCAAGCACGCTTAACTTCGGAGTTCTGATGGGATCCCGTGCTTTAGTGCTGGTATGATCGCATCCGACATGTTGTGCACCACTTTCTCCCTTATGCTTGCCGCTCCAGCTCATTCTCATGCCTACACTATGGTTTTACATACCTTGCCTTTACCCATTTTACCGCCAAAAGACGACCAACAGCGAACGCAAAAATATATATAACGCCCCCCGACTTTACCCAAAAAAAGGGATGCAACACGAGGACTTCCCAGGAGGTCACCCATCCTAGTACTACTCTCGCCCAAGCACGCTTAACTTCGGAGTTCTGATGGGATCCGGTGCTTTAGTGCTGGTATGATCGCATCCGACATGTTGTGCACCACTTTCTCCCTTATGCTTGCCGCTCCAGCTCATTCTCATGCCTACACTATGGTTTTACATACCTTGCCTTTACCCATTATACCGCCGCCAAAAGACGACCAATAGCGAATGCAAAAATATATATATAACGCCCCCGACTTTACCCAAAAAAGGGATGCAACACGAGGACTTCCAGGAGGTCACCCATCCTAGTACTACTCTCGCCCAAGCACGCTTAACTTCGGAGTTCTGATGGGATCCCGTGCTTTAGTGCTGGTATGATCGCATCCGACATGTTGTGCACCACTTTCTCCCTTATGCTTGCCTCTCCAGCTCATTCTCATGCCTACACTATGGTTTTACATACCTTGCCTTTACCCATTTTATCGCCACCAAAAGACGACCAACAAAAATATATATGACGCTCCCCGACTTTACCAAAAAAAGGGATGCAACACGAGGACTTCCCACGAGGTCACCCATCCTAGTACTACTCTCGCCCAAGCACGCTTAACTTCGGAGTTCTGATGGGATCCGGTGCTTTAGTGCTGGTATGATCGCATCCGACATGTTGTGCACCACTTTCTCCCTTATGCTTGCCGCTCCAGCTCATTCTCATGCCTACACTATGGTTTTACATACCTTGCCTTTACCCATTTTACTGCCGCCAAAAGACGACCAAGAGCATAAAAATATATATAACGCCCCCCGACTTTACCCAAAAAAAAGGGATGCAACACGAGGACTTGCCAGGAGGTCACCCATCCTAGTACTACTCTCGCCCAAGCACGCTTAACTTTGGAGTTCTGATGGGATCCGGTGCTTTAGTGCTGGTATGATCGCATCCGACATGTTGTGCACCACTTTCTCCCTTATGCTTGCCGCTCCAGCTCATTCTCATGCCTACACTATGGTTTTACATACCTTGCCTTTACCCATTTTACCGCCGCCAAAAGACGACCAACAACGAACAAAAAAATATATAACGCCTCGACTTTACCAAAAAAAGGGATGCAACACGAGGACTTTCCAGGAGGTCACCCATCCTAGTACTACTCTCGCCCAAGCACGCTTAACTCGGAGTTCGATGGGATCCGTGCTTTAGTGCTGATATGATCGCATCCGACATGTTGTGCACCACTTTCTCCCTTATGCTTGCCGCTCCAGCTCATTCTCATGCCTACACTATGGTTTTACATACCTTGCCTTTACCCATTTTACGCCGTAAAAAGGCGACCAACAACGCATAAAAATATATATAACGCCCCGACTTTACCCAAAAAAGGGATGCAACACGAGGACTTCCGGAGGTCACCCATCCTAGTACTACTCTCGCCCAAGCACGCTTAACTCGGAGTTCGATGGGATCCGGTGCTTTAGTGCTGGTATGATCGCATCCGACATGTTGTGCACCACTTTCTCCCTTATGCTTGCCGCTCCAGCTCATTCTCATGCCTACACTATGGTTTTACATACCTTGCCTTTACCCATTTTACGCCGCCTAAAAGGCGACCAATGAGCATAAAAAATATATAACGCCCCCAGACTTTACCCAAAAAAAGGGATGCAACAAGAGGACTTCCCAGGAGGTCACCCATCCTAGTACTACTCTCGCCCAAGCACGCTTAACTTCGGAGTTCTGATGGGATCCGGTGCTTTAGTGCTGGTATGATCGCATAAAACATGTTGTGCACCACTTTCTCCCTTATGCTTGCCGCTCCAGCTCATTCTCATGCCTACACTATGGTTTTACGTACCTTGCCTTTACCCATTTCACCGCCGTAAAAGGCGACCAACAATGAGCATAAAAATATATATAACGCCCCCGACTTTACCCAAAAAAGGGATGCAACACGAGGACTTCCAGGAGGTCACCCATCCTAGTACTACTCTCGCCCAAGCACGCTTAACTTCGGAGTTCTGATGGGATCCGGTGCTTTAGTGCTGGTATGATCGCATCCGACATGTTGTGCACCACTTTCTCCCTTATGCTTGCCGCTCCAGCTCATTCTCATGCCTACACTATGGTTTTACATACCTTGCCTTTACCCATTTTACCGCCGTAAAAGGCGACCAACAGCGACATAAAATATATATAACGCCCCCCGACTTTACCCAAAAAAAAGGAATGCCACACGAGGACTTCCCAAGAGGTCACCCATCCTAGTACTACTCTCGCCCAAGCACGCTTAACTTCGGAGTTCTGATGGGATCCGGTGCTTTAGTGCTGGTATGATCGCATCCGACATGTTGTGCACCACTTTCTCCCTTATGCTTGCCGCTCCAGCTCATTCTCATGCCTACACTATGGTTTTACATACCTTGCCTTTACCCATTTTACCGCCGCCAAAAGACGACCAACAGCGAACGCAAAAATATATATAACGCCCCCCGACTTTACCCAAAAAAAGGGATGCAACACGAGGACTTCCCAGGAGGTCACCCATCCTAGTACTACTCTCGCCCAAGTACGCTTAACCGGAGTTCGATGGGATCCGGTGCTTTAGTGCTGGTATGATCGCATCCGACATGTTGTGCACCACTTTCTCCCTTATGCTTGCCGCTCCAGCTCATTCTCATGCCTACACTATGGTTTTACATACCTTGCCTTTACCCATTTTACCGCCGTCAAAAGACAACCAACAAAAATATATATAACGCCCCCCGACTTTACCCAAAAAAAGGGATGCAACACGAGGACTTCCTAGGAGGTCACCCATCCTAGTACTACTCTCGCCCAAGCACGCTTAACTTCGGAGTTCTGATGGGATACGGTGCTTTAGTGCTGGTATGATCGCATCCGACATGTTGTGCACCACTTTCTCCCTTATGCTTGCCGCTCCAGCTCATTCTCATGCCTACACTATGGTTTTACATACCTTGCCTTTACCCATTTTACCGCCTAAAAGGCGACCAACAGCGAGCATAAAATATATAACGCCCCTGACTTTACCCAAAAAAAGGGATGCAACACGAGGAATCCCAGGAGGTCACCCATCCTAGTACTACTCTCGCCCAAGCACGCTTAACTTCGGAGTTCTGATGGGATCCGGTGCTTTAGTGCTGGTATGATCGCATCCGACATGTTGTGCACCACTTTCTCCCTTATGCTTGCCGCTCCAGCTCATTCTCATGCCTACACTATGGTTTTACATACCTTGCCTTTACCCATTTTACCGCCTAAAAGGCGACCAACAATGACAGCAAAAACATATATAACGCCCCCCGACTTTACCCAAAAAAAGGGATGCAACACGAGGACTTCCAAGGAGGTCACCCATCCTAGTACTACTCTCGCCCAAGCACGCTTAACCCGGAGTTCGATGGGATCCGGTGCTTTAGTGCTGGTATGATCGCATCCGACATGTTGTGCACCACTTTCTCCCTTATGCTTGCCGCTCTGGAGCTCATTCTCATGCCTACACTATGGTTTTACATACCTTGCCTTTACCCATTTTACCGCCGCCAAAAGACGACCAACAGCGAACACAAAAATATATATAACGCCCCCCAGCTTTACCCAAAAAAAAGGGATGCAACACGAGGACTTCCCAGGAGGTCACCCATCCTAGTACTACTCTCGCCCAAGCACGCTTAATTTTGGAGTTTTGATGGGATCCGGTGCTTTAGTGCTGGTATGATCGCATCCGACATGTTGTGCACCACTTTCTCCCTTATGCTTGCCGCTCTGGAGCTCATTCTCATGCCTACACTATGGTTTTACATACCTTGCCTTTACCCATTTTATCGCCGCCAAAAGACGACCAACAGCGAACGCAAAAATATATATAACGCCCCCCGACTTTACCCAAAAAAGGGATGCAACACGAGGTTTCTCAGGAGGTCACCCATCCTAGTACTACTCTCGCCCAAGCACGCTTAACTTCGGAGTTCTGATGGGATCCGGTGCTTTAGTGCTGGTATGATCGCATCCGACATGTTGTGCACCACTTTCTCCCTTATGCTTGCCGCTCCAGCTCATTCTCATGCCTACACTATGGTTTTACATACCTTGCCTTTACCCATTTTACCGCCGCCAAAAGACGACCAATAGCGAACGCAAAAATATATATAACGCCCCTGACTTTACCCAAAAAAAGGGATGCAACACGAGGACTTTCAGGAGGTCACCCATCCTAGTACTACTCTCGCCCAAGCACGCTTAACTTCAGAGTTCTGATGGGATCCGGTGCTTTAGTGCTGGTATGATCGCATCCGACATGTTGTGCACCACTTTCTCCCTTATGCTTGCCGCTCCAGCTCATTCTCATGCCTACACTATGGTTTTACATACCTTGCCTTTACCCATTTTACCGCCGTAAAAGCGACCAACAATGACATAAAAATATATATAACGCCCCCCGACTTTACCCAAAAAAAGGGATGCAACACGAGGACTTCCCAGGAGGTCACCCATCCTAGTACTACTCTCGCCCAAGCACGCTTAACTTCGGAGTTCTGATGGGATCCGGTGCTTTAGTGCTGGTATGATCGCATCCGACATGTTGTGCACCACTTTCTCCCTTATGCTTGCCGCTCCAGCTCATTCTCATGCCTACACTATGGTTTTACATACCTTGCCTTTACCCATTTTAGCGCCGTAAAGGCGACCAACAGCGAGCATAAAATATATAACGCCCCCCGACTTTACCCAAAAAAGGGATGCAACACGAGGACTTCCCAGAGGTCACCCATCCTAGTACTACTCTCGCCACATCATGCTTAACTTCGGAGTTCTGATGGGATCCGGTGCTTTAGTGCTGGTATGATCGCATCCGACATGTTGTGCACCACTTTCTCCCTTATGCTTGCCGCTCTGGAGCTCATTCTCATGCCTACACTATGGTTTTACATACCTTGCCTTTACCCATTTTATCGCCGTAAAGGCGACCAATGACGCATAAAATATATAACGCCCCGACTTTACCCAAAAAAGGGATGCAACACGAGGACTTCCAGTGAGGTCACCCATCCTAGTACTACTCTCGCCCAAGAACGCTTAACCCGGAGTTACGATGGGATCCGGTGCTTTAGTGCTGGTATGATCGCATCCGACATGTTGTGCACCACTTTCTCCCTTATGCTTGCCGCTCTGGAGCTCATTCTCATGCCTACACTATGGTTTTACATACCTTGCCTTTACCCATTTGACCGCCAAAAAGACGACCAACAGCGAGCATAAAAATATATAACGCCCCGACTTTACCCAAAAAAAAGGGATGCAACACGAGGACTTCCCAGGAGGTCACCCATCCTAGTACTACTCTCGCCCAAGCACGCTTAAGTTAGGAGTTATGATGGGATCCGGTGCTTTAGTGCTGGTATGATCGCATCCGACATGTTGTGCACCACTTTCTCCCTTATGCTTGCCGCTCCAGCTCATTCTCATGCCTACACTATGGTTTTACATACCTTGCCTTTACCCATTTCACCGCCGCCAAAAGACGACCAACAAAAATATATATAACGCCCCCTGACTTTACCCAAAAAAAGGGATGCAACACGAGGAATACCAGGAGGTCACCCATCCTAGTACTACTCTCGCCCAAGCACGCTTAACTTCGGAGTTCTGATGGGATCCGGTGCTTTAGTGCTGGTATGATCGCATCCGACATGTTGTGCACCACTTTCTCCCTTATGCTTGCCGCTCCAGCTCATTCTCATGCCTACACTATGGTTTTACATACCTTGCCTTTACCCATTTTACCGCCACAAAAGACGACCAACAATGAGCATAAAAATATATATAACGCCCCTGACTTTACCCAAAAAAAGGGATGCAACACGAGGAATCCCAGGAGGTCACCCATCCTAGTACTACTCTCGCCCAAGCACGCTTAACTTCGGAGTTCTGATGGGATCCGGTGCTTTAGTGCTGGTATGATCGCATCCGACATGTTGTGCACCACTTTCTCCCTTATGCTTGCCGCTCCAGCTCATTCTCATGCCTACACTATGGTTTTACATACCTTGCCTTTACCCATTTTACCGCCGCCAAAAGACGACCAACAGCGAACACAAAAATATATATAACGCCCCCCAGCTTTACCCAAAAAAAAGGGATGCAACACGAGGACTTCCCAGGAGGTCACCCATCCTAGTACTACTCTCGCCCAAGCACGCTTAACTTCGGAGTTCTGATGGGATCCGGTGCTTTAGTGCTGGTATGATCGCATCCGACATGTTGTGCACCACTTTCTCCCTTATGCTTGTCGCTCCAGCTCATTCTCATGCCTACACTATGGTTTTACATACCTTGCCTTTACCCATTTTACCGCGCCAAAAGGCGACCAACAGCGACATAAAAATATATAACGCCCCGACTTTACCCAAAAAGGGATGCAACACGAGGACTTCCGGAGGTCACCCATCCTAGTACTACTCTCGCCCAAGCACGCTTAACCCGGAGTTCGATAGGATCCGGTGCTTTAGTGCTGGTATGATCGCATCCGACATGTTGTGCACCACTTTCTCCCTTATGCTTGCCGCTCCAGCTCATTCTCATGCCTACACTATGGTTTTACATACCTTGCCTTTACCCATTTTACCGCCGCCAAAAGACGACCAACAATGAGCATAAAAATATATAACGCCCCGACTTTAACCAAAAAAGGGATGCAACACGAGGACTTCCAGGAGGTCACCCATCCTAGTACTACTCTCGCCCAAGCAAGCTTAACCCGGAGTTACGATGGGATCCGGTGCTTTAGTGCTGGTATGATCGCATCCGACATGTTGTGCACCACTTTCTCCCTTATGCTTGCCGCTCGAGCTCATTCTCATGCCTTCACTATGGTTTTATATACCTTGCCTTTACCCATTTTACCGCGCCGTAAAGGCGACCAACAATGACATAAAAATATATATAACGCCCCCTGACTTTACCCAAAAAAATGGATGCAACACGAGGACTTTCCAGGAGGTCACCCATCCTAGTACTACTCTCGCCCAAACGCTTAACCCGGAGTTCTGATGGGATCCGGTGCTTTAGTGCTGGTATGATCGCATCCGACATGTTGTGCACCACTTTCTCCCTTATGCTTGCCGCTCCAGCTCATTCTCATGCCTACACTATGGTTTTACATACCTTGCCTTTACCCATTTTACCGCCGCCAAAAGACGACCAACAGCGAACACAAAAATATATATAACGCCCCCCGACTTTACCCAAAAAAGGGATGCAACACGAGGACTTCCAGGAGGTCACCCATCCTAGTACTACTCTCGCCCAAGCACGCTTAACTTCGGAGTTCTGATGGGATCCGGTGCTTTAGTGCTGGTATGATCGCATCCGACATGTTGTGCACCACTTTCTCCCTTATGCTTGCCGCTCCAGCTCATTCTCATGCCTACACTATGGTTTTACATACCTTGCCTTTACCCATTATACCCGCCAAAGGCGACCAACATGAGCATAAAATATATATAACGCCCCGACTTTACCCAAAAAGGGATGCAACGAGGACTTCCAGGAGGTCACCCATCCTAGTACTACTCTCGCCCAAGCACGCTTAACCCGGAGTTCGATGGGATCCGGTGCTTTAGTGCTGGTATGATCGCATCCGACATGTTGTGCACCACTTTCTCCCTTATGCTTGCCGCTCCGGCTCATTCTCATGCCTACACTATGGTTTTACATACCATGCATTTACCCATTTCACCGCCGTAAAAGGCGACCAACAGCGAGCATAAAAATATATAACGCCCCGACTTTACCCAAAAAAGGGATGCAACACGAGGACTTGCCAGGAGGTCACCCATCCTAGTACTACTCTCGCCCAAGCACGCTTAACTTCTGAGTTCTGATTGGATCCGGTGCTTTAGTGCTGGTATGATCGCATCCGACATGTTGTGCACCACTTTCTCCCTTATGCTTGCCGCTCCAGCTCATTCTCATGCCTACACTATGGTTTTACATACCTTGCCTTTACCCATTTTACCGCCGCCAAAAGACGACCAACAGCGAACGCAAAAATATATATAACGCCCCCCGACTTTACCCAAAAAAAGGGGTGCAACACGAGGACTTTCAGGAGGTCACCCATCCTAGTACTACTCTCGCCCAAGCACGCTTAACTTCGGAGTTCTGATGGGGTCTGGTGCTTTAGTGCTGGTATGATCGCATCCGACATGTTGTGCACCACTTTCTCCCTTATGCTAGCCTCCAGCTCATTCTCATGCCTACACTATGGTTTTACATACCTTGCCTTTACCCATTTTACCGCCGCCAAAAAGGCGACCAACATGAGCATAAAAATATATAACACCCCCCGACTTTACCCAAAAAAAGGGATGCAACATGAGGACTTCCAAGGAGGTAACCCATCCTAGTACTACTCTCGCCCAAGCACGCTCAACTTCGGAGTTCCGATGGGATCCGGTGCTTTAGTGCTGGTATGATCGCATCCGACATGTTGTGCACCACTTTCTCCCTTATGCTTGCCGCTCCAGCTCATTCTCATGCCTACACTATGGTTTTACATACCTTGCCTTTACCCATTTTACTGCCGTAAAAAGGCGACCAACATGAGCAAAAATAGATATACCCCCCCGACTTTATCCAAAAAAAGGGATGCAACACGAGGACTTCCAGGAGGTCACCCATCCTAGTACTACTCTCGCCCAAGCACGCTTAACTTCGGAGTTCTGATGGGATCCGGTGCTTTAGTGCTGGTATGATCGCATCCGACATGTTGTGCACCACTTTCTCCCTTATGCTTGCCGCTCCAGCTCATTCTCATGCCTACACTATGGTTTTACATACCTTGCCTTTACCCATTTAACAGCCGCCAAAAGACGACCAACAATGAGCATAAAAATATATATAACGCCCCGACTTTACCCAAAAAAGGGATGCAACGAGGACTTCCAGGAGGTCACCCATCCTAGTACTACTCTCGCCCAAGCACGCTTAACCCGGAGTTCTGATGGGATCCGGTGCTTTAGTGCTGGTATGATCGCATCCGACATGTTGTGCACCACTTTCTCCCTTATGCTTGCCGCTCCAGCTCATTCTCATGCCTACACTATGGTTTTACATACCTTGCCTTTACCCATTTTACCGCCGCCAAAAGACGACCAATAGCGAACGCAAAAATATATATAACCCCCCGACTTTACCCAAAAAAAGGGATGAACAACAAGGACTTCCAGGAGGTCACCCATCCTAGTACTACTCTCGCCCAAGCACGCTTAACTTCGGAGTTCTGATGGGATCCGGTGCTTTAGTGCTGGTATGATCGCATCCGACATGTTGTGCACCACTTTCTCCCTTATGCTTGCCGCTCTGGAGCTCATTCTCATGCCTACACTATGGTTTTACATACCTTGCCTTTACCCATTTTATCGCCGTAAAAGGCGACCAACAATGAGCATAAAAATATATATAACGCCCGACTTTTACCCAAAAAGGGATGCAACACGAGGATTGCCAGGAGGTCACCCATCCTAGTACTACTCTCGCCCAAGCACGCTTAACCCGGAGTTACGATGGGATCCGGTGCTTTAGTGCTGGTATGATCGCATCCGACATGTTGTGCACCACTTTCTCCCTTATGCTTGCCGCTCTGGAGCTCATTCTCATGCCTACACTATGGTTTTACATACCTTGCCTTTACCCATTTTACCGCCGCCAAAAGACGACCAACAGCGAACGCAAAAATATATATAACGCCCCCCGACTTTACCCAAAAAAAAGGGATGCAACACGAGGACTTCCTAGGAGGTCACCCATCCTAGTACTACTCTCGCCCAGGCACGCTTAAATTCGGAGTTCTGATGGGATCCGGTGCTTTAGTGCTGGTATGATCGCATCCGACATGTTGTGCACCACTTTCTCCCTTATGCTTGCCGCTCCAGCTCATTCTCATGCCTACACTATGGTTTTACATACCTTGCCTTTACCCATTTTACCGCCGTAAAAGGCGACCAATGAGCATAAAAATATATACCGCCCCCGACTTTACCCAAAAAAAAGGGATGCAACACGAGGACTTGCCAGGAGGTCACCCATCCTAGTACTACTCTCGCCCAAGCACGATTAACCCGGAGTTCTGATGGGATCCGGTGCTTTAGTGCTGGTATGATCGCATCCGACATGTTGTGCACCACTTTCTCCCTTATGCTTGCCGCTCCAGCTCATTCTCATGCCTACACTATGGTTTTACATACCTTGCCTTTACCCATTTTACCGCCGTAAAAGGCGACCAACAATGAGCATAAAAATATATAACGCCCCCCGACTTTACCCAAAATAGGGATGCAACACGAGGACTTCCAGGAGGTCACCCATCCTAGTACTACTCTCGCCCAAGCACGCTTAACTTCGGAGTTCTGATGGGATCCGGTGCTTTAGTGCTGGTATGATCGCATCCGACATGTTGTGCACCACTTTCTCCCTTATGCTTGCCGCTCCAGCTCATTCTCATGCCTACACTATGGTTTTACATACCTTGCCTTTACCCATTTTACCGCCGTAAAAGGCGACCAACAATGCATAAAATATATATAACGCCCCGACTTTACCCAAAAAGGGATGCAACACGAGGACTTCCCAGGAGGTCACCCATACTAGTACTACTCTCCACCAAGCACGCTTAACAACGGAGAATTGATGGGATCCGGTGCTTTAGTGCTGGTATGATCGCATCCTACATGTTGTGCACCACTTTCTCCCTTATGCTTGCGCTCCAGCTCATTCTCATGCCTACACTATGGTTTTACATACCATGCCTTTACCCACTTTACCGCCGCCAAAGGCGACCAACAGCGAGCATAAAATATATATATAACGCCCCGACTTTACCCAAAAAAGGGATGCAACACGAGGACTTCCGGAGGTCACCCATCCTAGTACTACTCTCGCCCAAGCACGCTTAACCCGGAGTTGATGGGATCCGGTGCTTTAGTGCTGGTATGATCGCATCCGACATGTTGTGCACCACTTTCTCCCTTATGCTTGCCGCTCTGGAGCTCATTCTCATGCCTACACTATGGTTTTACATACCTTGCCTTTACCCATTTTACCGCCGCCAAAAGGCGACCAACAATGAGCATAAAAATATATATAACGCCCCCGACTTTACCCAAAAAGGGATGCAACATGAGGACTTCCAGGAGGTCACCCATCCTAGTACTACTCTCGCCCAAGCACGCTTAACCCGAGTTCGATGGGATCCGGTGCTTTAGTGCTGGTATGATCGCATCCGACTTGTTGTGCACCACTTTCTCCCTTATGCTTGCCGCTCCAGCTCATTCTCATGCCTACACTATGGTTTTACATACCTTGCCTTTACCCATTTTACCGCATCCAAAAGACGACCAAAAAATATATATAACGCCCCGACTTTACCCAAAACAAAGGGATGCAACACGAGGACTTCCAAGGAGGTCACCCATCCTAGTACTACTCTCGCCCAAGCACGCTTAACTTCGGAGTTCTGATGGGATCCGGTGCTTTAGTGCTGGTATGATCGCATCCGACATGTTGTGCACCACTTTCTCCCTTATGCTTGCCGCTCTGGAGCTCATTCTCATGCCTACACTATGGTTTTACATACCTTGCCTTTACCCATTTTATCGCCGCCAAAAGACGACCAACAGCGAACGCAAAAATATATATAACGCCCCCCGACTTTATCCAAAAAAAAGGAATGCCACACGAGGACTTCCCAAGAGGTCACCCATCCTAGTACTACTCTCGCCCAAGCACGCTTAACTTCAGAGTTCTAATGGGATCCGGTGCTTTAATGCTGGTATGATCGCATCCGACATGTTGTGCACCACTTTCTCCCTTATGCTTGCCGCTCCAGCTCATTCTCATGCCTACACTATGGTTTTACATACCTTGCCTTTACCCATTTTACCGCGTAAAAAAGGCGACCAACAATGACATAAAAATATATATAACGCCCCCCGACTTTACCCAAAAAAAGGGATGCAACAC
This sequence comes from Avena insularis, assembly GCA_023614405.1. Classification (NCBI taxonomy): domain Eukaryota; kingdom Viridiplantae; phylum Streptophyta; class Magnoliopsida; order Poales; family Poaceae; genus Avena; species Avena insularis. Next base: position 505,373,598 of record CM042688.1, on the reverse strand, counting down.
GAGGACTTCCAGGAGGTCACCCATCCTAGTACTACTCTCGCCCAAGCACGCTTAACTTCGGAGTTCTGATGGGATCCGGTGCTTTAGTGCTGGTATGATCGCATCCGACATGTTGTGCACCACTTTCTCCCTTATGCTTGCCGCTCCAGCTCATTCTCATGCCTACACTATGGTTTTACATACCTTGCCTTTACCCATTTTACCGCCGCCAAAAGACGACCAAGAGCGAACGCAAAAATATATATAACGCCCCCCGACTTTACCAAAAAAAGGGATGCAACACGAGGACTTGCCAGGAGGTCACCCATCCTAGTACTACTCTCGCCCAAGCACGCTTAACTTCGGAGTTCTGATGGGATCCGGTGCTTTAGTGCTGGTATGATCGCATCCGACATGTTGTGCACCACTTTCTCCCTTATGCTTGCCGCTCCAGCTCATTCTCATGCCTACACTATGGTTTTACATACCTTGCCTTTACCCATTTTACCGCCGCCAAAAGACGGCCAATAGCGAATGAAAATATATATATATAACGCCCCCGACTTTACCCAAAAAAGGGATGCAACACGAGGACTTCCAGGAGGTCACCCATCCTAGTACTACTCTCGCCCAAGCACGCTTAACCCGGAGTTCGATGGGATCCGGTGCTTAAGTGCTGGTATGATCGCATCGGACATGTTGTGCTCCACTTTCTCCCTTATGCTTGCCGCTCGGCTCATTCTCATGCCTACACTATGGTTTTACATACCTTGCCTTTACCCATTTTACCGCCGTAAAAGGCGACCAACATGAGCATAAAAAATATATATACGCCCCGACTTTACCCAAAAAGGGATGCAACACGAGGACTTCCGGAGGTCACCCATCCTAGTACTACTCTCGCCCAAGCACGCTTAACCCGGAGTTTTGATGGGATCCGGTGCTTTAGTGCTGGTATGATCGCATCCGACATGTTGTGCACCACTTTCTCCCTTATGCTTGCCGCTCCAGCTCATTCTCATGCCTACACTATGGTTTTACATACCTTGCCTTTACCCATTTTACCGCCAAAAAGGCGACCAACATGAGCATAAATATATATAACGCCCCCGACTTTACCCAAAAAAGGGATGCAACACGAGGACTTCCAGGAGGTCACCCATCCTAGTACTACTCTCGCCCAAGCACGCTTAACTTCGGAGTTCTGATGGGATCCGGTGCTTTAGTGCTGGTATGATCGCATCCGACATGTTGTGCACCACTTTCTCCCTTATGCTTGCCGCTCCAGCTCATTCTCATGCCTACACTATGGTTTTACATACCTTGCCTTTACCCATTTTACCGCCGTAAAAAGGCGACCAATGACATAAAAAATATATATGACGCCCCCCGACTTTACCAAAAAAAGGGATGCAACACGAGAACTTGCCAGGAGGTCACCCATCCTAGTACTACTCTCGCCCAAGCACGCTTAACTTCGGAGTTCTGATGGGATCCGGTGCTTTAGTGCTGGTATGATCGCATCCGACATGTTGTGCACCACTTTCTCCCTTATGCTTGCCGCTCCAGCTCATTCTCATGCCTACACTATGGTTTTACATACCTTGCCTTTACCCATTTTACCGCCGCTAAAAGATGACCAACAGCGAACGCTAAAATATATATAACGCCCCCTGACTTTACCCAAAAAAAAGGGATGCAACACGAGAACTTCCCAGGAGGTCACCGATCCTAGTACTACTCTCGCCCAAGCACGCTTAACTTCGGAGTTCTGATGGGATCCGGTGCTTTAGTGCTGGTATGATCGCATCCGACATGTTGTGCACCACTTTCTCCCTTATGCTTGCCGCTCTGGAGCTCATTCTCATGCCTACACTATGGTTTTACATACCTTGCCTTTACCCATTTTATCGCCGTAAAAGGCGACCAACAATGAGCATAAAAATATATATAACGCCCCCCCACTTTACCCAAAAAAGGGATGCAACACGAGGACTTCCAGGAGGTCACCCATCCTAGTACTACTCTCGCCCAAGCACGCTTAACCCGGAGTTTTGATGGGATCCGGTGCTTTAGTGCTGGTATGATCGCATCCGACATGTTGTGCACCACTTTCTCCTGTATGCTTGCCTCTCCAGCTCATTCTCATGCCTACACTATGGTTTTACATACCTTGCCTTTACCCATTTTATCGCCGCCAAAAGACGACCAACAGCGAGCATAAAAAATATATAACGCCCCGACTTTACCCAAAAAGGGATGCAACACGAGGACTTCCGGGAGGTCACCAATCCTAGTACTACTCTCGCCCAAGCACGCTTAACTTCGGAGTTCTGATGGGATCCGGTGCTTTAGTGCTGGTATGATCGCATCCGACATGTTGTGCACCACTTTCTCCCTTATGCTTGCCGCTCCAGCTCATTCTCATGCCTACACTATGGTTTTACATACCTTGCCTTTACCCATTTTACCGCCGTAAAAGGCGACCAACAATGACGCAAAATATATATAACCCCCGACTTTACCCAAAAAAGGGATGCAACACGAGGACTTCCGGAGGTCACCCATCCTAGTACTACTCTCGCCCAAGCGCGCTTAACCCGGAGTTCTGATGGGATCCGGTGCTTTAGTGCTGGTATGATCGCATCCGACATGTTGTGCACCACTTTCTCCCTTATGCTTGCCGCTCTGGATCTCATTCTCATGCCTACACTATGGTTTTACATACCTTGCCTTTACCCATTTTATCGCCGTAAAGGCGACCAACAATGAGCATAAAATATATATAACAGCCCCCGACTTTACCCAAAAAAGGGATGCAACATGATGACTTCCCAGGAGGTCACCCATCCTAGTACTACTCTCGCCCAAGCACGCTTAACTTCAGAGTTTTGATGGGATCCGGTGATTTAGCGCTGGTATGATCGCATCCGACATGTTGTGCGCCACTTTCTCCCTTATGCTTGCCGCTCCAGCTCATTCTCATGCCTACACTATGGTTTTACATACCTTGCCTTTACCCATTTTACCGCCAAAAGGCGACCAACAATGAGCATAAAAATATATAACGCCCCCTGACTTTACCCAAAAAAAAGGGATGCAACACGAGAACTTCCCAGGAGGTCACCGATCCTAGTACTACTCTCGCCCAAGCACACTTAACTTCGGAGTTCAGATAGGATCCGGTGCTTTAGTGCTGGTATGATCGCATCCGACATGTTCTGCACCACTTTCTCCCTTATGCTTGCCGCTCCAGCTCATTCTCATGCCTACACTATGGTTTTACATACCTTGCCTTTACCCATTTTACCGCCACAAGGCGACCAACAATGAGCATAAAAATATATAACGCCCCGACTTTACCCAAAAAGGGATGCAACACTACTACATTCCAGGATCTCACCCATCCTACTACTACTCACCCCCAAGCACGCTTAACCCGGAGTTCTGATGGGATCCGGTGCTTTAGTGCTGGTATGATCGCATCCGACATGTTGTGCACCACTTTCTCCCTTATGCTTGCCGCTCCAGCTCATTCTCATGCCTACACTATGGTTTTACATACCTTGCCTTTACCCATTTTACCGCCGCCAAAAGACGACCAACAAAAATATATATAACGCCCCCCGACTTTACCCAAAACAAAGGGATGCAACACGAGGACTTCCAAGGAGGTCACCCATCCTAGTACTACTCTCGCCCAAGCACGCTTAACCCGGAGTTCGATGGGATCCGGTGCTTTAGTGCTGGTATGATCGCATCCGACATGTTGTGCACCACTTTCTCCCTTATGCTTGCCGCTCCAGCTCATTCTCATGCCTACACTATGGTTTTACATACCTTGCCTTTTCCCATTTTACCGCCGTAAAGGCGACCAACAATGAGCATAAAAATATATAACGCCCCGACTTTACCCAAAAAGGGATGCAACACGAGGACTTTCAGGAGGTCACCCATCCGAGTACTACTCTCGCCCAAGCACGCTTAACCCGGAGTTCTGATGGGATCCGGTGCTTTAGTGCTGGTATGATCGCATCCGACATGTTGTGCACCACTTTCTCCCTTATGCTTGCCGCTCCAGCTCATTCTCATGCCTACACTATGGTTTTACATACCTTTCCTTTACCCATTTTACCGCCACCAAAAGACGACCAACAGCGAACGCAAAAATATATATAACGGCCCCCGACCTTACCCAAAAAAGGGATGCAACACGACAACTTACCAGGAGGTCACCCATCCTAGTACTACTCTCGCCCAAGCACACTTAACTTCGGAGTTCTGATGGGATCCGGTGCTTTAGTGCTGGTATGATCGCATCCGACATGTTGTGCACCACTTTCTCCCTTATGCTTGCCGTTTTGGAGCTCATTCTCATGCCTACACTATGGTTTTACATACCTTGCCTTTACCCATTTTACCGCCGCCAAAAGACGACCAAGAGCAAACGCAAAAATAGATATAACGCCCCCCGACATTACCCAAAAAAGGGATGCAACACGAGGACTCCCAGGAGGTCACCCATCCTAGTACTACTCTCGCCCAAGCACGCTTAACTTCAGAGTTCTGATGGGATCCGGTGCTTTAGTGCTGGTATGATCGCATCCGACATGTTGTGCACCACTTTCTCCCTTATGCTTGCCGCTCCAGCTCATTCTCATGCCTACACTATGGTTTTACATACCTTGCCTTTACCCATTTTACCGCCGTAAAAGGCGACCAACATGAGCATAAAATATATATAACGCCCCCCGTCTTTACCCAAAAAAAAGGGATGCAACACGAGGACTTCCTAGGAGGTCACCCATCCTAGTACTACTCTCGCCCAGGCACGCTTAACCCGGAGTTCTGATGGGGTCCGGTGCTTTAGTGCTGGTATGATCGCATCCGACATGTTGTGCACCACTTTCTCCCTTATGCTTGCCGCTCTGGAGCTCATTCTCATGCCTACACTATGGTTTTACATACCTTGCCTTTACCCATTTTATCGCCGCGAAAGGCGACCAACGAGCATAAAAAATATATAACGCCCCGACTTTACCCAAAAAAGGGATGCAACACGAGGACTTCCGGAGGTCACCCATCCTAGTACTACTCTCGCCCAAGCACGCTTAACTTCGGAGTTCTGATGGGATCAGGTGCTTTAGTGCTGGTATGATCGCATCCGACATGTTGTGCACCACTTTCTCCCTTATGCTTGCCGCTCCAGCTCATTCTCATGCCTACACTATGGTTTTACATACCTTGCCTTTACCCATTTCACCGCCGCCAAAAGACGACCAATGAGCATAAAAATATATATAACGCCCCGACTTTACCCAAAAAGGGATGCAACACGAGGACTTGCGAGGAGGTCACCCATCCTAGTACTACTCTCGCCCAAGCACGCTTAACCCGGAGTTCTGATTGGATCAGGTGCTTTAGTGCTGGTATGATCGCATCCGACATGTTGTGCACCACTTTCTCCCTTATGCTTGCCGCTCCAGCTCATTCTCATGCCTACACTATGGTTTTACATACCTTGCCTTTACCCATTTCACTGCCGTAAAAGGCGACCAACAATGACATAAAATATATATAACGCCCCGACTTTACCCAAAAAGGGATGCAACACGAGGACTTGCCAGGAGGTCACCCTTCCTAGTACTACTCTCGCCCAAGCACGCTTAACTTGAGTTCGATGGGAACCGATGCTTTAGTGCTGGTATGATCGCATCCGACATGTTGTGCACCACTTTCTCCCTTATGCTTGCCGCTCCAGCTCATTCTCATGCCTACACTATGGTTTTACATACCTTGCCTTTACCCATTTTACCGCCAAAAAGGCGACCAACAATGAGCATAAAAATATATATAACGCCCCCCGACTTTACCAAAAAAATGGGATCCAACACGAGGACTTCCAGGAGGTCACCCATCCTAGTACTACTCTCCCAAGCACGCTTAACCCGGAGTTCCGATGGGATCCGGTGCTTTAGTGCTGGTATGATCGCATCCGACATGTTGTGCACCACTTTCTCCCTTATGCTTGCCGCTCCAGCTCATTCTCATGCCTACACTATGGTTTTACATACCTTGCCTTTACCCATTTTACCGCCGTAAAAAGGCGACCAACAATGAGCATAAAAATATATATAACGCCCCTCGACTTTACCCAAAACAAGTGATGCAACACGAGGACTTCCTATGAGGTCACCCATCCTAGTACTACTCTCGCCCAAGCACGCTTAACTTCGGAGTTCTGATGGGATCCGGTGCTTTAGTGCTGGTATGATCGCATCCGACATGTTGTGCACCACTTTCTCCCTTATGCTTGCCGCTCCAGCTCATTCTCATGCCTACACTATGGTTTTACATACCTTGCCTTTACCCATTTTACCGCCGTAAAAGGCGACCAACAATGACATAAAATATATATAACGCCCCCTGGCTTTACCCAAAAAAAAGGGATGCAACACGAGGACTTCCCAGGAGGTCACCCATCCTAGTACTACTCTCGCCCAAGCACGCTTAATTTTGGAGTTTTGATGGGATCCGGTGCTTTAGTGCTGGTATGATCGCATCCGACATGTTGTGCACCACTTTCTCCCTTATGCTTGCCGCTCCAGCTCATTCTCATGCCTACACTATGGTTTTACATACCTTGCCTTTACCCATTTTACCGCCGCCAAAAGACGACCAACAATGAGCATAAAAATATATATAACCCCGACTTTACCCAAAAAAGGGATGCAACACGAGGACTTCCCAGAGGTCACCCATCCTAGTACTACTCTCGCCCAAGCTTAACCCGGAGTTCTGATGGGATCCGGTGCTTTAGTGCTGGTATGATCGCATCCGACATGTTGTGCACCACTTTCTCCCTTATGCTTGCCGCTCCAGCTCATTCTCATGCCTACACTATGGTTTTACATACCTTGCCTTTACCCATTTAACCGCCGCCAAAAAGGCGACCAAGTGAGCATAAAAATATATATAACGCCCCGACTTTACCCAAAAAAGGGATGCAACACGAGGACTTAACAGGAGGTCACCCATAGTAGTACTACTCTCGCCCAAGCACGCTTAACCCGGAGTTACGATGTGATCCGGTGCTTTAGTGCTGGTATGATCGCATCCGACATGTTGTGCACCACTTTCTCCCTTATGCTTGCCGCTCCAGCTCATTCTCATGCCTACACTATGGTTTTACATACCTTGCCTTTACCCATTTTACCGCTGCCAAAAAGGCGACCAACAATGAGCATAAAAATATATATAACCCCCGACTTTACCCAAAAAAGGGATGCAACACGAGGACTTTCCAGGAGGACACCCATCCTAGTACTACTCTCGCCCAAGCACGCTTAACCCGGAGTTACGATGGGATCCGGTGCTTTAGTGCTGGTATGATCGCATCCGACATGTTGTGCACCACTTTCTCCCTTATGCTTGCCGCTCCAGCTCATTCTCATGCCTACACTATGGTTTTACATACCTTGCCTTTACCCATTTTACCGCCGTAAAAGGCGACCAATGACAGCATAAATATATATAACGCCCCGACTTTACCCAAAAAAGGGATGCAACACGAGGACTTCCGGAGGTCACCCATCCTAGTACTACTCTCGCCCAAGCACGCTTAACCCGGAGTTCGATGGGATCCGGTGCTTTAGTGCTGGTATGATCGCATCCGACATGTTGTGCACCACTTTCTCCCTTATGCTTGCCGCTCCAGCTCATTCTCATGCCTACACTATGGTTTTACATACCTTGCCTTTACCCATTTTACCGCCGCCAAAAGACGACCAACAATGCATAAAAATATATAACGCCCCGACTTTACCCAAAAAGGGATGCAACACGAGGACTTCCAGGAGGTCACCCATCCTAGTACTACTCTCGCCCAAGCACGCTTAACCCGGAGGTCTGATGGGATCCGGTGCTTTAGTGCTGGTATGATCGCATCCGACATGTTGTGCACCACTTTCTCCCTTATGCTTGCCGCTCCAGCTCATTCTCATGCCTACACTATGGTTTTACATACCTTGCCTTTACCCATTTTACCGCCGCCAAAAGACGACCAACAAAAAAATATATAACGCCCCACGACTATACCCAAAAAAGGGATGCAACACGAGGACTTCCAGAGGTCACCCATCCTAGTACTACTCTCGCCCAAGCATGCTTAATTCGGAGTTCTGATGGGATCCGGTGCTTTAGTGCTGGTATGATCGCATCCGACATGTTGTGCACCACTTTCTCCCTTATGCTTGCCGCTCCAGCTCATTCTCATGCCTACACTATGGTTTTACATACCTTGCCTTTACCCATTTTACCGCCGCCAAAAGACGACCAACAGTGAACGCATAAATATATCTAACGCCCCCTGACTTTACCCAAAAAAAGGGATGCAACACGAGGACTTCCAAGGAGGTCACCCATCCTAGTACTACTCTCGCCCAAGCACGCTTAACTTCAGAGTTCTGATGGGATCCGGTGCTTTAGTGCTGGTATGATCGCATCCGACATGTTGTGCACCACTTTCTCCCTTATGCTTGCCGCTCCAGCTCATTCTCATGCCTACACTATGGTTTTACATACCTTGCCTTTACCCATTTCACCGCCGCCAAAAGACGACCAACAAAAATATATATAACGCCCCCCGACTTTACCCAAAAAAGGGATGCAACACGAGGACTTCCTAGGAGGTCACCCATCCTAGTACTACTCTCGCCCAAGCACGCTTAACTTCGGAGTTCTGATGGGATCCGGTGCTTTAGTGCTGGTATGATCGCATCCGACATGTTGTGCACCACTTTCTCCCTTATGCTTGCCGCTCCAGCTCATTCTCATGCCTACACTATGGTTTTACATACCTTGCCTTTACCCATTTTACCGCCGCCAAAAGACGACCAACAAAAATATATATAACGCCCCCCCGACTTTACCCAAAACAAAGGGATGCAACACGAGGACTTCCTAGGAGGTCACCCATCCTAGTACTACTCTCGCCAAGCACGCTTAACTTCGGAGTTCTGATGGGATCCGGTGCTTTAGTGCTGGTATGATCGCATCCGACATGTTGTGCACCACTTTCTCCCTTATGCTTGCCGCTCCAGCTCATTCTCATGCCTACACTATGGTTTTACATACCTTGCCTTTACCCATTTTACCGCCGCCAAAAGACGACCAACAGCGAACGCAAAATATATATAACGCCCCCCGACTTTACCCAAAAAAAGGGATGCAACACGAGGACTTCCCAGGAGGTCACCCATCCTAGTACTACTCTCGCCCAAGCACGCTTAACTTCGGAGTTCTGATGGGATCCAGTGCTTTAGTGCTGGTATGATCGCATCCGACATGTTGTGCACCACTTTCTCCCTTATGCTTGCCGCTCCAGCTCATTCTCATGCCTACACTATGGTTTTACATACCTTGCCTTTACCCATTTCACCGCCGCCAAAAGACGACCAACAAAAATATATATAACGCCCCCCGACTTTACCCAAAAAAAGGGATGCAACACGAGGACTTCCTAGGAGGTCACCCATCCTAGTACTACTCTCGCCCAAGCACGCTTAACTTCGGAGTTCTGATGGGATCCGGTGCTTTAGTGCTGGTATGATCGCATCCAACATGTTGTGCACCACTTTCTCCCTTATGCTTGCCGCTCTAGCTCATTCTCATGCCTACACTATGGTTTTACATACCTTGCCTTTACCCATTTTACCGCCAAAAGACGACCAACAATAACGCAAAATATATATAACGCCCCCCGACTTTACCCAAAAAAAGGGATGCAACACGAGGACTTCCTAGGATGTCACCCATCCTAGTACTACTCTCGCCCAAGCACGCTTAACTTCGGAGTTCTGATGGGATCCAGTGCTTTAGTGCTGGTATGATCGCATCCGACATGTTGTGCACCACTTTCTCCCTTATGCTTGCCGCTCTGGAGCTCATTCTCATGCCTACACTATGGTTTTACATACCTTGCCTTTACCCATTTTATCGCCGCCAAAAGACGACCAACAGCGAACGCAAAAATATATATAACGCCCCCCGACTTTACCCAAAAAAGGGATGCAACACGAGGACTTCCTATGAGGTCACCCATCCTAGTACTACTCTCGCCCAAGCACGCTTAACTTCGGAGTTCTGATGGGATCCGGTGCTTTAGTGCTGGTATGATCGCATCCGACATGTTGTGCACCACTTTCTCCCTTATGCTTGCCGCTCCAGCTCATTCTCATGCCTACACTATGGTTTTACATACCTTGCCTTTACCCATTTTACCGCCACAAAAGACGACCAACAGCGAACACAAAAATATATATAACGCCCCCCGACTTTACCCAAAAAAAGGGATGCAACACGAGGACTTCCCAGGAGGTCACCCATCCTAGTACTACTCTCGCCCAAGCACGCTTAACTTCGGAGTTCTGATGGGATCCGATGCTTTAGTGCTGGTATGATCGCATCCGACATGTTGTGCACCACTTTCTCCCTTATGCTTGCCGCTCCAGCTCATTCTCATGCCTACACTATGGTTTTACATACCTTGCCTTTACCCATTTTACCGCCGCCAAAAGACGACCAACAGCGAACGCAAAAATATATATAACGCCCCCCGACTTTACCCAAAAAAAGGGATGCAACACGAGGACTTCCCAGGAGGTCACCCATCCTAGTACTACTCTCGCCCAAGCACGCTTAACTTCGGAGTTCTGATGGGATCCGGTGCTTTAGTGCTGGTATGATCGCATCCGACATGTTGTGCACCACTTTCTCCCTTATGCTTGCCGCTCCAGCTCATTCTCATGCCTACACTATGGTTTTACATACCTTGCCTTTACCCATTTTACCGCCGCCAAAAGACGACCAACAGCGAACGCAAAAATATATATAACGCCCCCCGACTTTACCCAAAAAAGGGATGCAACACGAGGACTTCCCAGGAGGTCACCCATCCTAGTACTACTCTCGCCCAAGCACGCTTAACTTCAGAGTTCTGATGGGATCCAGTGCTTTAGTGCTGGTATGATCGCATCCGACATGTTTTGCACCACTTTCTCCATTATGCATGCCGCTCTGGAGCTCATTCTCATGCCTACACTATGGTTTTACATACCTCGCCTTTACCCATTTTACCGCCAAAAGGCGACCAACAATGACGCAAAAATATATCTAACCGCCCCCAGATTTACCCAAAAAAAGGGATGCAACACGAGGACTTCCAAGGAGGTCACTCATCCTAGTACTACTCTCGCCCAAGCACGCTTAACTTCGAGTTCGATGGGATCCGGTGCTTTAGTGCTGGTATGATCGCATCCGACATGTTGTGCACCACTTTCTCCCTTATGCTTGCCGCTCCAGCTCATTCTCATGCCTACACTATGGTTTTACATACCTTGCCTTTACCCATTTTACCGCCGCCAAAAGACGACCAACAGCGAACGCAAAAATATATATATAACGCCCCCGACTTTACCCAAAAAAAGGGATGCAACACGAGGACTTCCCAGGAGGTCACCCATCCTAGTACTACTCTCGCCCAAGCACGCTTAACTTCGGAGTTCTGATGGGATCCGGTGCTTTAGTGCTGGTATGATCGCATCCGACATGTTGTGCACCACTTTCTCCCTTATGCTTGCCGCTCCAGCTCATTCTCATGCCTACACTATGGTTTTACATACCTTGCCTTTACCCATTTTATCGCCGCCAAAAGACGACCAACAGCGAACGCAAAAATATATATAACGCCCCCCGACTTTATCCAAAAAAAAGGAATGCCACACGAGGACTTCCCAAGAGGTCACCCATCCTAGTACTACTCTCGCCCAAGCACGCTTAACTTCGGAGTTCTGATGGGATCCGGTGCTTTAGTGCTGGTATGATCGCATCCGACATGTTGTGCACCACTTTCTCCCTTATGCTTGCCGCTCCAGCTCATTCTCATGCCTACACTATGGTTTTACATACCTTGCCTTTACCCATTTTACCGCCGCCAAAAGACGACCAACAGCGAACGCAAAAATATATATAACGCCCCCCGACTTTACCCAAAAAAGGGATGCAACACGAGGACTTCCCAGGAGGTCACCCATCCTAGTACTACTCTCGCCCAAGCACGCTTAACTTCGGAGTTCTGATGGGATCCGGTGCTTTAGTGCTGGTATGATCGCATCCTACATGTTGTGCACCACTTTCTCCCTTATGCTTGCCGCTCCAGCTCATTCTCATGCCTACACTATGGTTTTACATACCTTGCCTTTACCCATTTTACCGCCGCCAAAAGACGACCAACAGCAAACGCAAAAATATATATAACGCCCCCCGACTTTACCCAAAAAAGGGATGCAACACGAGGACTTCCCAGGAGGTCACCCATCCTAGTACTACTCTCGCCCAAGCACGCTTAACTTCGGAGTTCTGATGGGATCCAGTGCTTTAGTGCTGGTATGATCGCATCCGACATGTTGTGCACCACTTTCTCCCTTATGCTTGCCGCTCCAGCTCATTCTCATGCCTACACTATGGTTTTACATACCTTGCCTTTACCCATTTCACCGCCGCCAAAAGACGACCAACAAAAATATATATAACGCCCCCCGACTTTACCCAAAAAAAAGGGATGCAACACGAGGACTTCCTAGGAGGTCACCCATCCTAGTACTACTCTCGCCCAAGCACGCTTAACTTCGGAGTTCTGATGGGATCCGGTGCTTTAGTGCTGGTATGATTGCATCCGACATGTTGTGCACCACTTTCTCCTTATGCTTGCCGCTCCAGCTCATTCTCATGCCTACACTATGGTTTTACATATCTTGCCTTTACCCATTGTACCGCCGCCAAAGACCAAATAACGCAAAAATATATATAACGCCCCCCGACTTTACCGAAAAAAGGGATGCAACACGAGGACTTCCTAGGAGGTCACCCATACTAGTACTACTCTCGCCCAAGCACGCTTAACTTTGCAGTTTTGATGGGATCCGATGCTTTAGTGCTGGTATGATCGCATCCGACATGTTGTGCACCACTTTCTCCCTTATGCTTGCCGCTCCAGCTCATTCTCATGCCTACACTATGGTTTTACATACCTTGCCTTTACCCATTTTACCGTCACCAAAAGACGACCAACAGCGAACGCAAAAATATATATAACGCCCCCCGAATTTACCCAAAAAAGGGATGCAACACGAGGACTTCCCAAGAGGTCACCCATCCTAGTACTACTCTCGCCCAAGCACGCTTAACTTCGGAGTTCTGATGGGATCCGGTGCTTTAGTGCTGGTATGATCGCATCCGACATGTTGTGCACCACTTTCTCCCTTATGCTTGCCTCTCCAGCTCATTCTCATGCCTACACTATGGTTTTACATACCTTGCCTTTACCCATTTTACCGCCGCCAAAAGCGCCACCAACAATGACGCAAAAATATATATAACGCCTCGACTTTACCCAAAAAAAGGGATGCAACACGAGGACTTCCTAGGAGGTCACCCATCGTAGTACTACTCTCGCCAAGCACGCTTAACTTCGGAGTTCTGATGGGATCCGGTGCTTTAGTGCTGGTATGATCGCATCCGACATGTTGTGCACCACTTTCTCCCTTATGCTTGCCGCTCCAGCTCATTCTCATGCCTACACTATGGTTTTACATACCTTGCCTTTACCCATTTTACCGCCACCAAAAGACGACCAATAGAGAACGCAAAAATATATATAACGCCCCCCGACTTTACCCAAAAAAAGGGATGCAACACGAGGACTTCCTAGGAGGTCACCCATCCTAGTACTACTCTCGCCCAAGCACGCTTAACTTCGGAGTTCTGATGGGATCCGGTGCTTTAGTGCTGGTATGATCGCATCCGACATGTTGTGCACCACTTTCTCCCTTATGCTTGCCGCTCTAGCTCATTCTCATGCCTACACTATGGTTTTACATACCTTGGCTTTACCCATTTTACCGCCGTAAAAGGCGACCAACAATAACGCAAAAATATATATAACGCCCGACTTTACCCAAAAAAGGGATGCAACACGAGGACTTCCCAGAGGTCACCCATCCTAGTACTACTCGCCAAGCACGCTTAACTTCGAGTTCGATGGGATCCGGTGCTTTAGTGCTGGTATGATCGCATCTGACATGTTGTGCACCACTTTCTCCCTTATGCTTGCCGCTCCAGCTCATTCTCATGCCTACACTATGGTTTTACATACCTTGCCTTTACCCATTTTACCGCCGCCAAAAGACAACCAACAGCGAACGCAAAAATATATATAATGCCCCCCCGACTTTACCCAAAAAAAAGGGATGCAACACGAGGACTTCCCAGGAGGTCACCCATCCTAGTACTACTCTCCCCCAGGCACGCTTAACTTCGGAGTTCTGATGGGATCCAGTGCTTTAGTGCTGGTATGATCGCATCCGACATGTTGTGCACCACTTTCTCCCTTATGCTTGCCGCTCCAGCTCATTCTCATGCCTACACTATGGTTTTACATACCTTGCCTTTACCATTTTACCGCCAAAAGGCGACCAACAATGACGCAAAAATATATATAACGGCCCCCGACCTTACCCAAAAAAGGGATGCAACACGAGGACTTCAGGAGGTCACCCATCCTAGTACTACTCGCCCAAGCACGCTTAACTTCGAGTTCTGATGGGATCCGGTGCTTCAGTGCTGGTATGATCGCATTCGACATGTTGTGCACCACTTTCTCCCTTATGCTTGCCGCTCCATCTCATTCTCATGCCTACACTATGGTTTTACATACCTTGCCTTTACCCATTTTACCGCCGCCAAAAGACGACCAACAGCGAACGCAAAATATATATAACGCCCCCCGACTTTACCCAAAAAAGGGATGCAACACGAGGACTTCCAAGGAGGTCACCCATCCTAGTACTACTCTCGCCCAAGCACGCTTAACTTCGGAGTTCTGATGGGATCCAGTGCTTTAGTGCTGGTATGATCGCATCCGACATGTTGTGCACCACTTTCTCCCTTATGCTTGCCGCTCCAGCTCATTCTCATGCCTACACTATGGTTTTACATACCTTGCCTTTACCCATTTTACCGCCGCCAAAGCGACACCAATAACGCAAAAATATATATAACGCCCCCCGACATTACCCAAAAAAGGGATGCAACACGAGTACTTCCTATGAGGTCACCCATCCTAGTACTACTCTCGCCCAAGCACGCTTAAATTCGGAGTTCTGATGGGATCCGGTGCTTTAGTGCTGGTATGATCGCATCCGACATGTTGTGCACCACTTTCTCCCTTATGCTTGCCGCTCCAGCTCATTCTCATGCCTACACTATGGTTTTACATACCTTGCCTTTACCCATTTTACCGCCGCCAAAAGACGACCAACAGCGAACGCAAAAATATATATAACGCCCCCTGGCTTTACCCAAAAAAAAGGGATGCAACACGAGGACTTCCCAGGAGGTCACCCATCCTAGTACTACTCTCGCCCAAGCACGCTTAACTTCGGAGTTCTGATGGGATCCGGTGCTTTAGTGCTGGTATGATCGCATCTGACATGTTGTGCACCACTTTCTCTTTTATGCTTGCCGCTCGAGCTCATTCTCATGCCTACACTATGGTTTTACATACCTTGCCTTTACCCATTTTACCGCCGCCAAAAGACGACCAATAGCGAACGCAAAAATATATATAACGCCCCCCGACTTTACCCAAAAAAAGGGATGCAACACGAGGACTTCCTAGGAGGTCACCCATCTTAGTACTACTCTCGCCAAGCACGCTTAACTTCGGAGTTCTGATGGGATACGGTGCTTTAGTGCTGGTATGATCGCATTCGACATGTTGTGCACCACTTTCTCCCTTATGCTTGCCGCTCTAGCTCATTCTCATGCCTACACTGTGGTTTTACATACCTTGACTTTACCCATTTTACCGCCGCCAAAAGACGATCAACAGCGAATGCAAAAATATATATAACGCCCCCGACTTTACCCAAAAAAAGGGATGCAACACGAGGACTTCCCAGGAGGTCACCCATCCTAGTACTACTCTCGCCCAAGCACGCTTAACTTCGGAGTTTTGATGGGATCCGGTGCTTTAGTGCTGGTATGATCGCATCCGACATGTTGTGCACCACTTTCTCCCTTATGCTTGCCGCTCCAGCTCATTCTCATGCCTACACTATGGTTTTACATACCTTGCCTTTACCCATTTTACCGCCGCCAAAAGACGACCAACAGCGAACGCAAAAATATATATAACGCCCCCCGACTTTACCCAAAAAAAGGGATGCAACACGAGAACTTCCCAAGAGGTCAGTCATCCTAGTACTAAACTCGCCCAAGCACGCTTAACTTCGGAGTTCTGATGGGATCCGGTGCTTTAGTGCTGGTATGATCGCATCCGACATGTTGTGCACCACTTTCTCCCTTATGCTTGCCGCTCTGGAGCTCATTCTCATGCCTACACTATGGTTTTACATACCTTGCCTTTACCCATTTTATCGCCGCCAAAAGACGACCAACAGCGAACGCAAAAATATATATAACGCCCCCCGACTTTACCCAAAAAAAGGGATGCAACACGAGGACTTCCAAGGAGGTCACCCATCCTAGTACTACTCTCGCCCAAGCACGCTTAACTTCGGAGTTCTGATGGGATCCGGTGCTTTAATGCTGGTATGATCGCATCCGACATGTTGTGCACCACTTTCTCCCTTATGCTTGCCGCTCCAGCTCATTCTCATGCCTACACTATGGTTTTACATACCTTGCCTTTACCCATTTCACCGCCGCCAAAAGACGACCAACAAAAATATATATAACGCCCCCCGACTTTACCCAAAAAAAGTGATGCAACACGAGGACTTCCTATGAGGTCACCCATCCTAGTACTACTCTCGCCCAAGCACGCTTAACTTCGGAGTTCTGATGGGATCCGGTGCTTTAGTGCTGGTATGATCGCATCCGACATGTTGTGCACCACTTTCTCCCTTATGCTTGCCGCTCTAGCTCATTCTCATGCCTACACTGTGGTTTTACATACCTTGACTTTACCCATTTTACCGCCGACAAAAGACGACCAACAGCGAACGCAAAAATATATATAACCCCCCCGACTTTACCCAAAAAAAAGGGATGCAACACGAGGACTTCCCAAGAGGTCACCCATCCTAGTACTTCCTTCACCCAAGCACGCATAACTTCGGAGTTCTTATGGGATCCGGTGCTTTAGTGCTGGTATGATCGTATCTGACATGTTGTGCACCACTTTCTCCCTTATGCTTGCCGCTCCAGCTCATTCTCATGCCTACACTATGGTTTTACATACCTTGCATTTACCCATTTTACCGCCACAAAAGACGACCAAGAGCAAACGCAAAAATAGATATAACGCCCCCCGACTTTACCCAAAAAAGGGATGCAACACGAGGACTCCCAGGAGGTCACCCATCCTAGTACTACTCTCGCCCAAGCACGCTTAACTTCGGAGTTCTGATGGGATCCGGTGCTTTAGTGCTGGTATGATCGCATCCGACATGTTGTGCACCACTTTCTCCCTTATGCTTGCCGCTCCAGCTCATTCTCATGCCTACACTATGGTTTTACATACCTTGCTTTTACCTATTTTACCGCCGCCAAAAGACGACCAACAGCGAACGCAAAAATATATATAACGCCCCCCGGCTTTATCCAAAAAAAAGGGATGCAACAGGAGGAATTCCCAGGAGGTCACCCATCCTAGTACTACTCTCGCCCAAGCACGCTTAACTTCGGAGTTCTGATGGGATCCGGTGCTTTAGTGCAGGTATGATCGCATTCGACATGTTGTGCGCCACTTTCTCCCTTATGCTTGCCGCTCCAGCTCATTCTCATGCCTACACTATGGTTTTACATACCGTGCCTTTACCCATTTTACCGCCGCCAAAAGATGACCAACAACGAACGCAAAAATATATATAACGCCCCCCCGACTTTACCCAAAAAAAGGGATGCAACACGAGGACTTCCCAGGAGGTCACCCATCCTAGTACTACTCTCGCCCAAGCACGCTTAACTTCGGAGTTCTGATGGGATCCGGTGCTTTAGTGCTGGTATGATCGCATCTGACATGTTATGCACCACTTTCTCCCTTATGCTTGCCGCTCCATCTCATTCTCATGCCTACACTATGGTTTTACATACCTTGTGTTTACCTATTTTACCGCCACCAAAAGACGACCAACAGCGAACGCAAAAATATATATAACGGCCCCCCGACTTTACCCAAGAAAAGGGATGCAACACGAGTACTTCCCAGGAGGTCACCCATGCTAGTACTACTCTCGCCCAAGCACGCTTAACTTCGGAGTTCTAATGGGATCCGGTGCTTTATAGCTGGTATGAACGCATCCGAAATGTTGTGCACCACTTTCTCCCTTATGCTTGCCGCTCTAGCTCATTCTCATGCCTACACTGTGGTTTTACATACCTTGACTTTACCCATTTTACCGCCGCCAAAAGACGACCAACAGCGAACGCAAAAATATATATAACCCCCCCCCCCCGACTTTACCCAAAAAAAAGGGATGCAACACGAGGACTTCCCAGGAGGTCACCCATCTTAGTACTACTCTCGCCTAAGCACGCTTCACTTCGGAGTTCTGATGGGATCCGGTGCTTTAGTGCTGGTATGATCGCATCCGACATGTATTACACCACTTTCTCTCTTATGCTTGCCGCTCTAGCTCATTCTCATGCCTACACTGTGGTTTTACATACCTTGACTTTACCCATTTTACCGCCGCCAAAAGACGACCAACAGCGAACGCAAAAATATATATAACGCCCCCCGACTTTACCCAAAAAAAGGGATGCAACACGAGGACTTCCCAGGAGGTCACCCATCCTAGTACTACTCTCGCCCAAGCACGCTTAACTTCGGAGTTCTGATGGGATCCGGTGCTTTAGTGCTGGTATGATCGCATCCGACATGTTGTGCACCACTTTCTCCCTTATGCTTGCCGCTCTAGCTCATTCTCATGCCTACACTGTGGTTTTACATACCTTGACTTTACCCATTTTACCGCCGCCAAAAGACGATCAACAGCGAACGCAAAAATATATATAACGCCCCCCGACTTTACCCAAAAAAAAAGGGATGCAACACGAGGACTTCCCAGGAGGTCACCCATCCTAGTACTACTCTCGCCCAAGCACGCTTAACTTCGGAGTTTTGATGGGATCCGGTGCTTTAGTGCGGGTATGATCTCATCCGACATGTTGTGCACCACTTTCTCCCTTATGCTTGCCGCTCTAGCTCATTCTCATGCCTACACTGTGGTTTTACATACCTTGACTTTACCCATTTTACCGCCGCCAAAAGACGACCAACAGCGAACGCAAAAATATATATAACCCCCCCGACTTTACCCAAAAAAAAGGGATGCAACACGAGGACTTCCCAGGAGGTCACCCATCCTAGTACTACTCTCGCCCAAGCACGCTTAACTTCGGAGTTCTTATGGGATCCGATGCTTTAGTGCTGGTATGATCGCATCCGACATGTTGTGCGCCACTTTCTCCCTTATGCTTGCCGCTCCAGCTCATTCTCATGCCTACACTATGGTTTCACATACCTTGCCTTTACCCATTTTACCGCCAAAAACCAACAGTAACGCAAAAATATATATACCCCCCCCCCGACTTTACCCAAAAAAAAGGGATGCAACACGAGGACTTCCCAGGAGGTCACCCATCCTAGTACTACTCTCGCCCAAGCACGCTTCACTTCGGAGATCTGATGGGATCCGGTGCTTTAGTGCTGGTATGATCGCATCCGACATGTTGTACACCACTTTCTCCCTTGTGCTTGCCGCTCTAGCTCATTCTCATGCCTACACTTTGGTTTTACATACCTTGACTTTACCCATTTTACCGCCGCCAAAAGACGACCAATAGCGAACGCAAAAATATATATAACCCCCCTCCCCCCGACTTTACCCAAAAAAAAGGGATGCAACGCGAGGACTTCCCAGGAGGTCACCCATCCTAGTACTACTCTCGCCCAAGAACGCTTAACTTCAGAGTTCTTATGGGATCCGGTGCTTTAGTGCTGGTATGATCGCATCCGACATGTTGTGCGCCACTTTCTCCCTTATGCTTGCCGCTCCAGCTCATTCTCATGCCTACACTATGGTTTTACATACCTTGTCTTTACCCATTTTACCGCCGCCAAAAGACGACCAACAGCGAACGCAAAAATATATATAACGCCCCCCGACTTTACCCAAAAAAAAGGGATGCAACACGAGGACTTCCCAGGAGGTCACCCATCCTAGTACTACTCTCGCCCAAGCACGCTTAACTTCGGAGTTCTGATGGGATCCGGTGCTTTAGTGCTGGTATGATCGCATCCGACATGTTGTACACCACTTTCTCCCTTATGCTTGCCGCTCTAGCTCATTCTCATGCTCACACTGTGGTTTTACATACCTTGACTTTACCCATTTTACCGCCGCCAAAAGACGACCAACAGCGAACGCAAAAATATATATAACCCCACCCCCGACTTTACCCAAAAAAAAGGGATGCAACACGAGGACTTCCCAGGAGGTCACCCATCCTAGTACTACTCTCGCCCAAGCACGCTTAACTTCGGAGTTCTGATGGGATCCGGTGCTTAGGTGCTGGTATGTCGCATCCGGAATGTTGTGCACCACTTTCTCCCTTATGCTTGCCGCTCTAGCTCATTCTCATGCGTACACTGTGGTTTTACATACCTTGACTTTACCCATTTTACCGCCGCCAAAAGACGATAAACAAAAATATATATAACGCCCCCCGACTTTACCCAAAAAAAGGGATGCAACACGAGGACTTCCCAGGAGGTCACCCATCCTAGTACTACTCTCGCCCAAGCACGCTTAACTTCGTAGTTTTGATGGGATCCGGTGCTTTAGTGCGGGTATGATCTCATCCGACATGTTGTGCACCACTTTCTCCCTTATGCTTGCCGCTCTAGCTCATTCTCATGCCTACACTGTGGTTACCTTGACTTTACCCATTTTACCGCCGCCAAAAGACGACCAACAGCGAACGCCAAAATATATATAACCCCCCCTCCCCGACTTTACCCAAAAAAAGGAATGCAACACGAGGACTTCCTAGGAGGTCACCCATCCTAGTACTACTCTCGCCCAAGCACGCTTAACTTCGGAGTTCTTATGGGATCCGGTGCTTTAGTGCTGGTATGATCGCATCCGACATGTTGTGCGCCACTTTCTCTCTTATGCTTGCCGCTCCATCTCATTCTCATGCCTACACTATGGTTTTACATACCTTGTCTTTACCCATTTTACCGCCGCCAAAAGACAACCAACAGCGAACGCAAAATATATATAACGCCCCCCGACTTTACTCAAAAAAAAGGGATGCAACACGAGGACTTCCCAGGAGGTCACCCATCCTAGTACTACTCTCGCCCAAGCACGCTTAACTTCGGAGTTCTAATGGGATCCTGTGCTTTAGTGCTAGTATGATCGCATCCGACATGTTGTGCACCACTTTCTCCCTTATGCTTGCCGCTCCAGCTCATTCTCATGCCTACACTATGGTTTTACATACCATGCCTTTACCCATTTTATCGCCGCCAAAAGACGACCAACAGCGAACGCAAAAAAATATATAACGTCCCCCGACTTTACCCAAAAAAAGGGATGCAACACAAGGACTTCCCAGGAGGTCACCCATCCTAGTACTACTCTCGCCCAAGCACGCTTAACTTCGGAGTTCTGATGGGATGCGGTGCTTTAGTGCTGGTATGATCGCATCCGAAATGCACCACTTTCTCCCTTATGCTTGCCGCTCCAGCTCATTCTCATGCCTACACTATGGTTTTATATACCTTGCCTTTACCCATTTTACCGCCGCCAAAAGACGACCAAAAATATATATAACGCCCCCCGACTTTACCCAAAAAAAAGGATGAAACACGAGGACTTCCTAGGAGGTCACCCATCCTAGTACTACTCTCGCCCAAGCACGCTTAACTTCGGAGTTCTGATGGGATCCGGTGCTTTAGTGCTGGTATGATCGCATCCTACATGTTGTGCACCACTTTCTCCCTTATGCTTGTCGCTCCAGCTCATTCTCATGCCTACACTATGGTTTTACATACCTTGCCTTTACCCATTTTACCGCCTAAAAGATGACCAACAAATGAACGCAAAAATATATATAACCCCCCCGACTTTACCCCAAAAAAGGGATGCAACACGAGGACTTCCCAGGAGGTCACCCATCCTAGTACTACTCTCTCCCAAGCACGCTTCACTTCGGAGTTCTGATCAGATCCGGTGCGTTAGTGCTGGTATGATCGCATTCGACATGTTGTCCACCACTTTCTTCCTTATGCTTGACGCTCTAGCTCATTCTCATGCCTACACTGTGGTTTTACATACCTTGACTTTACTCATTTTACCGCCGCCAAAAGACGACCAACAGCGAACGCAAAAATATATATAACCCCCCTGACTTTACCCAAAAAAAAGGATGCAACACGAGGACTTCCCAGGAGGTCACACATCCTAGAACTACTCTCGCCCAAGCACGCTTAACTTCGGAGTTCTGTTGGGATCCGGTGCTTTAGTGCTGGTATGTCGCATCCAACATGTTGTGCGCCACTTTCTCCCTTATGCTTGCCGCTCCAGCTCATTCTCATGCCTACACTATGGTTTTACATACCTTGCCTTTACCCATTTTACCGCCGCCAAAAGACGACCAACAGCGAACGCAAAATATATATAACGCCCCCCGACTTTACCCAAAACAAAGGGATGCAACACGAGGACTTCCCAGGAGGTCACCCATCCTAGTACTACTCTCGCCCAAGCACGCTTAACTTCGGAGTTCTGATGGGATCCGGTGCTTTAGTGCTGGTATGATCGCATCCGACATGTTGTACACCACTTTCTCCCTTATGCTTGCCGCTCCAGCTCATTCTCATGCCTACACTATGGTTTTACATACCTTGTCTTTACCCATTTTACCGCCGCCAAAAGACGACCAACAGCGAACGCAAAAATATATATAACGCCCCCTGACTTTACCCAAAAAAAAGGGATGCAACACGAGGACTTCCCAGGAGGTCACCCATCCTAGTACTACTCTCGCCCAAGCACGCTTAACTTAGGAGTTCTGATGGGGTCCAGTGCTTTAGTGCTGGTATGATCGCATCCGACATGTTGTACACCACTTTCTCCCTTATGCTTGCCGCTCTAGCTCATTCTCATGCCTACACTGTGGTTTTACATACCTTGACTTTACCCATTTTACCGCCGCCAAAAGACGATCAACAGCGAACGCAAAAATATATATAACCCCACCCCCGAGTTTACCCAAAAAAAAAAGGGATGCAACACGAGGACTTCCCAGGAGGTCACCCATCCTAGTACTACTCTCGCCCAAGCACGCTTAACTTTGGAGTTCTGATGGGATCCGGTGCTTTAGTGCTGGTATGTCGCATCCGAGATGTTGTGCACCACTTTCTCCCTTATGCTTGCCGCTCTAGCTCATTCTCATGCGTACACTGTGGTTTTACATACCTTGACATTACCCATTTTACCGCCGCCAAAAGACGATCAACAGCGAACGCAAAAATATATATAACGCCCCCCCGACTTTACCCAAAAAAAAGGGATGCAACACGAGGACTTCCCAGGAGGTCACCCATCCTAGTACTACTCTCGCCCAAGCACGCTTAACTTCGTAGTTTTGATGGGATCCGGTGTTTAGTGCGGGTATGATCTCATCCGACATGTTGTGCACCACTTTCTCCCTTATGCTTGCCGCTCTAGCTCATTCTCATGCCTACACTGTGGTTTTACATACCTTGACTTACCCATTTTACTTCCGCCAAAAGACGACCAACAGCGAACGCAAAAATATATATAACCCCCCCCGACTTTACCCAAAAAAAAGGAAAGCAACACGAGGACTTCCCAGGAGGTCACCCATCCTAGTACTACTCTCGCCCAAGCACGCTTAACTTCGGAGTTCTTGTGGGATCCGGTGCTTTAGTGCTGGTATGATCGCATCCGACATGTTGAGCGCCACTTTCTCTCTTATGCTTGCCGCTCCAGCTCATTCTCATGCCTACACTATGGTTTTACATACCTTGTCTTTACTCATTTTACCGCCGCCAAAAGACGACCAACAGCGAACGCAAAAATATATATAACGTCCCCCGACTTTACTCAAAAAAAAGGGATGCAACACGAGGACTTCCCAGGAGGTCACCCATCCTAGTACTACTCTCGCCCAAGCACGCTTAACTTCAGAGTTCTGATGGGATCCTGTGCTTTAGTGCTGGTATGATCGCATCCGACATGTTGTGCACCACTTTCTCCCTTATGCTTGCCGCTCCAGCTCATTCTCATGCCTACACTATGGTTTTACATACCATGCCTTTACCATTTTATCGCCAAAAGATTTACCAAATAACGTAAAAATATATATAACGTCCCGACATTACCCAAAAAGGGATGCAACACAAGGACTTCAGAGGTCACCCATCCTAGTACTACTCTCGCCAAGCACGCTTAACTTCGAGTTCGATGGGATGCGGTGCTTTAGTGCTGGTATGATCGCATCCAAATGCACCACTTTCTCCCTTATGCTTGCCGCTCCAGCTCATTCTCATGCCTACACTATGGTTTTACATACCTTGCCTTTACCCATTTTACCGCCAAAAGGCGACCAACAGTAACGCACAAATATATATAACGCCTCGACTTTACCCAAGAAAAGTGATGCAACACGAGGACTTCCTATGAGGTCACCCATCCTAGTACTACTCTCGCCCAAGCACGCTTAACTTCGGAGTTCTGATGGGATCCGGTGCTTTAGTGCTGGTATGATCGCATCCGACATGTTGTGCACCAATTTCTCCCTTATGCTTGTCGCTCCAGCTCATTCTCATGCCTACACTATGGTTTTACATAAATTGCCTTTACCCATTTTACACCGCCAAAAGACCAACAGCAAAAAAAATATATAACCCCTCGACTTTACCCCAAAAAAGGGATGCAACACGAGGACTTCCAGGAGGTCACCCATCCTAGTACTACTCTCGCCCAAGCACGCGTCACTTGAGTTCGATGGGATCCGTGCTTTTAGTGCTGGTATGATCACATCCGACATGTTGTCCACCACTTTCTTCCTTATGCTTGCCGCTCTAGCTCATTCTCATGCCTACACTGTGGTTTTACATACCTTGACTTTACCCATTTTACCGCCAAAAAGCGACCAACAATAACGCAAAAATATATATAACGCCCCGACTTTACACAAAAAAGGGATGCAACACGAGGACTTCCGGAGGTCACCCATCCTAGTACCACTCTCGCCCAAGCACGCTTAACTTCGGAGTTCTGATGGGATCAGGTGCTTTAGTGCTGGTATGATCGCATCCGACCTATTGTACACCACTTTCTCCCTTATGCTTGCCGCTCAGCTCATTCTCATGCCTACACTATGGTTTTACATACCTTGTCTTTACCCATTTTACCGCCGTAAAAGGCGACCAACAATGACGCAAAAATATATATATAACGCCTGACTTTACTCAAAAAAGGGATGCAACACGAGGACTTCGGAGGTCACCCATCCTAGTACTACTCTCCAAGCACGCTTAACTTCGAGTTCGATGGGATCCGGTGCTTTAGTCTGGTATGATCGCATCCGACATGTTGTACACCACTTTCTCCTTATGCTTGCCGCTCCAGCTCATTCTCATGCCTACACTATGGTTTTACATACCTTGTATTTACCCATTTTACCGCCGTAAAAGACACCAACAAATAACGTAAAAATATATATAACGCCCCCTGACTTTACTCAAAAAAAAGGGATGCAACACGAGGACTTCCCAGGAGGTCACCCATCCTAGTACTACTCTCGCCCAAGCACGCTTAACTTAGGAGTTCTGATGGGGTCCGATGCTTTAGTGCTGGTATGATCGCATCCGACATGTTGTACACCACTTTCTCCCTTATGCTTGCCGCTCTAGCTCATTCTCATGCCGACACTGTGGTTTTACATACCTTGACTTTACCCATTTTACCGCCGCCAAAAGACGACCAACAGCGAACGCAAAAATATATATAACCCCACCCCCGAGTTTACCCAAAAAAAGGGATGCAACACGAGGACTTTCCAGGAGGTCACCCATCCTAGTACTACTCTCGCCCAAGCACGCTTAACTTCGGAGTTCTGATGGGATGCGGTGCTTTAGTGCTGGTATGATCGCATCCGAAATGCACCACTTTCTCCCTTATGCTTGCCGCTCCAGCTCATTCTCATGCCTACACTATGGTTTTACATACCTTGCCTTTACCCATTTTACCGCCGCCAAAAGACGACCAACAGCGAACGCACAAATATATATAACGCCCCCCGACTTTACCCAAAAAAAAGGATGCAACACGAGGACTTCCTAGGAGGTCACCCATCCTAGTACTACTCTCGCCCAAGCACGCTTAACTTCGGAGTTCTGATGGGATCCGGTGCTTTAGTGCTGGTATGATCGCATCCGACATGTTGTGCACCACTTTCTCCCTTATGCTTGTCGCTCCAGCTCATTCTCATGCCTACACTATGGTTTTACATACCTTGCCTTTACCCATTTTACCGCCGCCAAAAGACGACCAACAGCGAACGCAAAAATATATATAACCCCCCTGACTTTACCCAAAAAAAGGGATGCAACACGAGGACTTCCCAGGAGGTCACCCATCCTAGTACTACTCTCGCCCAAGCACGCTTAACTTCGGAGTTCTTATGGGATCCGGTGCTTTAGTGCTGGTATGATCGCATCCGACATGTTGTGCACCACTTTCTCCCTTATGCTTGCCGCTCCAGCTCATTCTCATGCCTACACTATGGTTTTACATACCTTGTCTTTACCCATTTTACCGCCGCCAAAAGACGACCAACAGCGAACGCAAAAATATATATAACGCCCCCCGACTTTACCCAAAAAAAGGGATGCAACACGAGGACTTCCCAGGAGGTCACCCATCCTAGTACTACTCTCGCCCAAGCACGCTTAACTTCGGAGTTCTAATAGGATCCGGTGCTTTAGTGCTGGTATGATCGCATCCGACATGTTGTGCACCACTTTCTCCCTTATGCTTGCCGCTCCAGCTCATTCTCATGCCTACACTATGGTTTTACATACCATGCCTTTACCCATTTTATCGCCGCCAAAAGACGACCAACAGCGAACGCAAAAATATATAACGTCCCCCGACATTACCCAAAAAAAAGGGATGCAACACGAGGAATTCCTAGGAGGTCACCCATCCTGGTACTACTCTCGGCTAAGCACGCTTAACTTCGGAGTTCTGATGGGATCCGGTGCTTTAGTGCTGGTATGATCGCATCCGAAATGCACCACTTTCTCCCTTATGCTTGCCGCTCCAGCTCATTCTCATTCCTACACTATTGTTTTATATACTTTGCCTTTACCCATTTTACCGCCGCCAAAAGACGACCAAAAATATATATAACGGCCCCCGACTTTACCAAAAAAAAAGGGATGCAACACGAGGACTTCCCAGGAGGTCACCCATCCTAGTACTACTCTCGCCCAAGCACGCTTATCTTCGGAGTTCTGATGGGATCCGGTGCTTTAGTGCAGGTATGATCGCATCCGACATGTTGTGCACCACTTTCTCCCTTATGCTTGCCGCTCCAACTCATTCTCATGCCTACACTATGGTTTTACATACCTTGCCTTTACCTATTTTACCGCCGCCAAAAGACGACCAACAGCAAACGCAGAAATATATATAACGCCCCCCGCCTTTACCCAAAAAAAAGGGATGCAACACGAGGACTTCCCAGGAGGTCAACCATCCTAGTACTACTCTCGCCCAAGCACGCTTCACTTCGGAGTTCTGATGGGATCCGGTGATTTAGTGCTGGTATGATCGCATCCGACATGTTGTGCACCACTTTCTCCCTTATGCTTGCCGCTCCAGCTCATACTCAAGCCTACACTATGGTTTTACATACCTTGCCTTTACCTATTTTACCGCGAAAAAGGCGACCAACAATGACATAAAATATATATAACGCCCCCCGACTTTACCCAAAAAAAAGGGATGCAACACAAAGAATTCCCAGGAGGTCACCCATCCTAGTACTACTCTCGCCAAAGCACGCTTAACTTCGGAGTTTTGATGGGATCCGGTGCTTTAGTGCTGGTATGATCGCATTCGACATGTTGTGCACCACTTTCTCCCTTATGCTTGCCGCCCAGCTCATTCTCATGCCTACACTATGGTTTTACATACAGTGCCTTTACCCATTTTACCGCCGTAAAAGGCGACCAACAACGCATAAAAATATATATAACGCCCCCGACTTTACCCCAATAAAGGGATGCAACACAAGGACTTCCCAGGAGGTCACCCATCCTAGTACTACTCTCGCCCAAGCACGCTTAACTTCGGTGTTTTGATGGGATTTGATGCTTTAGTACTAGTATGATCGCATCCGACATGTTGTGCACCACTTTCTCCTTTATGCTTGACGCTCCAGCTCATTCTCATGCCTACACTATGGTTTTACATACCTTGTCTTTACCCATTTTACCGCCGCCAATAGACGACCAACAGCGAACGCAAAAATATATATAACGCCCCCCGACTTTACCCAAAAAAAAGGGATGCAACACGAGGACTTCGCAGGAGGTCACCCATCCTAGTACTACTTTCGCCCAAGCACGCTTAACTTCAGAGTTCTGATGGGATTCGATGCTTTAGTGCTGGTATGATCGCATCCCACATGTTGTGCACCACTTTCACCCTTATGCTTGCCGCTCCAGCTCATTCTTATGCCTACACTATGGATTTACATACCTTGCCTTTACCCATTTTACCGCCGCCAAAAGAAGACCAACAGCGAACGCAAAAATATATATAACGCCCCCCGACTTTACCCACAAAAAAGGGATGCAACACGAGGACTTCCCAGGAGGTCACCCATCCTAGTACTACTCTCGCCAAAGCACGCTTAACTTCGGAGTTTTGATGGGATCCGGTGCTTTAGTGCTGGTATGATCGCATCCGACATGTTGTGCACCACTTTCTCCCTTATGCTTGCCGCCCAGCTCATTCTCATGCCTACACTATGGTTTTACATACAGTGCCTTTACCCATTTTACCGCCGCCAAAAGACGACCAACAACGAACGCAAAAATATATATAACGCCCCCCCGACTTTACCCCAATAAAGGGATGCAACACAAGGACTTCCCAGGAGGTCACCCATCCTAGTACTACTCTCGCCCAAGCACGCTTAACTTCGGTGTTCTGATGGGATTTGATGCTTTAGTACTAGTATGATCGCATCCGACATGTTGTGCACCACTTTCTCCTTTATGCTTGACGCTCCAGCTCATTCTCATGCCTACACTATGGTTTTACATACCTTGTCTTTACCCATTTTACCGCCGCCAATAGACGACCAACAGCGAACGCAAAAATATATATAACGCCCCCCGACTTTACCCAAAAAAAAGGGATGCAACACGAGGACTTCGCAGGAGGTCACCCATCCTAGTACTACTTTCGCCCAAGCACGCTTAACTTCAGAGTTCTGATGGGATTCGATGCTTTAGTGCTGGTATGATCGCATCCCACATGTTGTGCACCACTTTCACCCTTATGCTTGCCGCTCCAGCTCATTCTTATGCCTACACTATGGATTTACATACCTTGCCTTTACCCATTTTACCGCCGCCAAAAGACGACCAACAGCGAACGCAAAAATATATATAACGCCCCCCGACTTTACCCAAAAAAAGTGATGCAACACGAGGACTTCCTATGAGGTCACCCATCCTAGTACTACTCTCGCCCAAGCACGCTTAACTTCGGAGTTCTAATAGGATCCGGTGCTTTAGTGCTGGTATGATCGCATCCCACATGTTGTGCACCACTTTCTCCCTTATGCTTGCCGTGATGGGTTTGTAGCATGGAAAACAAAAATTTTCTACCGCAAGAACGAACAAAACCCAGATCTAATCTAGATAAAAGCCAAGATCTAATCTACTAGACATGAGCAACGAGATAGATCGGTACTAACCCTCGTAGAACCGAAAGCGTTAACGAGATTAGATCTCGTGGATGATGTAGTCGATCACTTGCCGATCTCAAGATCGAGTAGATGATCCTTCCGGCGCCGCGTTCGACAGCTGGCTTCCACAGACGGTGACACGTGGAGTCAGCAGACCTTCCTCTCCCTGCTCCAACAGCAATGGAGGTGAGGTAGTAGATCTTCTCCACGCAATCCCAGCAGCACGGCGTGGTGGTGGTGGTGGTGGAGAGAATCCTGAGGGCTTCGCCTAAGCCGGGCGGTGGAAGGAGGAAGAGAGGCGGCTAGGGTTTGGAGTGGGAAGGGCAGGAGGGTGGCGCCTCCACCCTCTATATATAGAGGAGGGTGTGGCCTAGGGTTCCCACCCCTAGGCCCACCCCTTAGGGCATTCAAGGAGCTTGGGGGAGAGTCCTTCCCCCCCAAGTTTCCCCTTTAAAATCCCCTTATCTTATCTTATCTTATCTCGGTTTTCAAATAAACTCCAAGATATCTTCTAGAACCTTCCGGAACATTCCGAAACCCTCTAGAATCCCCATACAAACACTCTAGAACATTTCCTAACTTAGAAAATGATCCCCATTATATGAATCTTATTCTCCGGACAATTCCGGATCTCCTCGTGATGTCTCGGATCCAATCCGAGACTCCGAACAACATTCGGTCTCCAACGCACATTCAATATCTACTTAAAAACAACTTCGAACCGTAAGTGTGTCACCCTACGGTTCGTGAATAAGTGGACATGATGAAGACACCTCTCCGATCAATAACCATCAGCGGGATCTGGATATCCATAACGGCTCCCACATATTCAACGATGACTTCGTGATCGATAGAACCATTAACATACGAAACCAATTCCCTTTGTCACGCGATACTCTACTTATCCGAGGTTTCATCATCGGTATCTCCATACCTAGTTCTACCTTGTTACTGATAAGCACTCTTTACTCGTTCCGTGTTATGCCATCCCTTGTGATCTAGTCACATGCTTGCAAGCTAACTAGATGACATTCCACCGAGAGGGCCCAGAGCATATCTATCCGTCATATGGATGGACAAATCCCAATCTTGGTCCATGCGCTTGAACACATACTTTCAGAATACCTAATGACACCTTTATAACCACCAAGTTACGAAGTGGTGTTTGAGGTCATCAAAGTACTCATCCGGTGATGGTGATTAACACAACCTCATGGTCGAAGGATTAGGTTACTATGTATCGAAAGCTTATAGCAATGTGAACTTAATGACTTGATCTAATGCTACGCTTACTATGGGTGAGGTGTCCATTACATCATTCTCCTAATGATACAACCTTGTTATTAATGACATCCAATGTCCATGATCAGGAAACCATGATCATCAATTAATCAACAAGCTAGTTTAACAAGAGGCTTACTAGGGACTCTTTAATGTTTACAAAACACACATGTATTAGTGTTTCCTTATAATACAATTATAGCATGGGATGTAAACATTCATCATAAACAAAGATATAATAATAACCACTTTTATTATTGCCTCTTGGGCATATCTCCAATAGTCTCCCACTTGCACTAGAGTCAATAATCTAGATTACATGGTAATATACCTAACACCCATGGCGTTCTGGTGTTGGTCATGCTTTGCTCTAGGGAGAGGTTTAGTCAACGGATCTGCCACATT
This sequence comes from Avena insularis, assembly GCA_023614405.1. Lineage (NCBI taxonomy): Eukaryota > Viridiplantae > Streptophyta > Magnoliopsida > Poales > Poaceae > Avena > Avena insularis. Next base: position 505,341,816 of record CM042688.1, on the reverse strand, counting down.
CAGATCAGTGTGTACTTTGCAAATCTTTATGTCACCATCTCGGACATACTCGCGAATAGCATGGAAACGTAGCTTGATGTGCTTCAGCTTGCTATGTGACCTTGGCTCCTGTGCATTAGCTATGGCACCTGTGTTGTCACAATAGATGGCCATCGTGTCCAACGCACTAGGAACCACGCCAAGTTCAGTAATGAACTCCTTCATCCATATGGCTTCTTGTGCAGCCTCCGAAGCAGCTATGTATTCCGATTCAGTTGAAGATTTCGCCACAACGCTTTGCTTGGCACTCCTCCAGCTCACTGCAGCACCATTCAAAATAAATACGTATCCAGATTGTGACTTCGAGTCATCTGGATCGGTGTTCCAACTAGCATCAGTGTAACTGTTTACAACAAGCTGTTCATCACCTCCATAAGAAAGAACCATATCCTTAGTCCTATTCGGTACCAAGGATATTCTTGACCGCTGTCCATTCCAGGATCACTTTGATATCGCTACTCAAACTAACGACATGTGCTATATCCGGTCTTGTACAACATGGCATACATGATAGAACCTATGGAGGCATAGGGAACATTATTCATCTTCTCTTTATCTTCTGCCATAGCTGGACTTTGAGTCTTACTCAAGGTCTTACCTGACAACATGGGCACGAACCCTTTCTTGCTCTCTTCCATTCTAAACTTCTTTAGAACTTTGTCCAGGTATGTATTTTGTGAAAGCGCTAGCAGGCGTCTTGATCTATCTCTATAAATCTTGATGCCTAGAATATATGCCGCTTCGCCAAGATCCTTCATTGAAAAACTATTATTCAAATAGGCTTTGACGCTATTAAGAAGTTCTACATCATTCCCAATCAACAGTATGTCATCTACATATAGTACTAGGAATGCTACAGAGCTCCCACTCACTTTCTTGTAAATACAAGCTTCTCCATAAGTTTGTATAAAACCAAAATTTTTGATTACTTTATCAAAACGTTGATTCCAACTCCGGGATGCTTGCTTTAGTCCATAAATGGAGCGCTGAAGTTTGCATACCTTGTCAGCATCACTAGGATCGACAAAACCCTTGGGTTGTACCATGTACAACTCTTCCTCAATGTCACCATTAAGGAACGCTGTTTTGACATCCATCTGCCATATCTCATAATCGAAATATGCAGCAATTGCTAACAAAATCCTCACAGACTTTAGCTTCGCTACTAGTGAGAAAGTCTCATCATAGTCAACACCTTGAATTTGTCGGAACCCTTTCGCGACAAGTCGAGCTTTATAGACAGTAACATTACCATCAGCATCTGTTTTTCTTTTGAAAATCCATTTGTTCTCGACAGCCTTACGGCCATCCGGTAAGTCCACCAAAGTCCATACTTGGTTTTCGTACATGGATCCCATTTCGGATTTCATGGCTTCTAGCCATTTGTCAGAATCTGGGCTCACCATAGCTTCTTCATACATCGCAGGATCATCAGTGTTGTCTACCAACATGACGTTCAAGGCAGAGTCATACCACTCAGGAGTGGTACGAACCCTCGTTGACCTGCGAGGTTCAGCAGCAACTTCGTTCAAAGTTTCATGATCACCATCATTAGCTTCCTCTCCAGTTGGTGCAGGCGGCACAAAAACATCTTACGGTGTTTGGCTACTCTCAACCCCGAGAGAAGGTTCAATAACCTCGTCGAGTTCTACTTTCCTTCCAGTCACTTCTTTCGAGAGAAACTCCTTCTCAAGAAAGGATCCATTCTTGGCAACGAAAACTTTGCCTTCAGATCTTTGATAGAAGGTATACCCAATTGTTTCTTTAGGGTATCCTATGAAGACGCATTTCTCTGCTTTGGGTTCTAGCTTATCAGGTTGTAACTTCTTTACATACGCTTCGCAACCCCAAACTTTAAGGAACGACAACTTAGGTTTCTTTCCAAACCACAATTCGTACGGTGTCGTTTCAACGGATTTAGATGGTGCCCTATTTAAAGTGAATGCGTCTGTCTCTAATGCATAGCCCCAAAACGATAGCGGTAAATCTGTAAGAGACATCATAGACCGAACCATATCTAAGAGAGTTCGATTACGACGTTCGGACACACCATTACACTGTGGTGTTCCCGGCGGTGTCAACTGCGAAAGTATTCCACATTTCTTTAAATGCATGCCAAACTCATAACTTAGATATTCACCTCCGCGGTCAGAACGCAGAAACTTAATCTTCTTGTTACGATGATTTTCCACTTCACTTTGAAATTCCTTAAACTTCTCAAAAGTTTCGGACTTATGTTTCATAAAGTAGACATACCCATATCTACTTAAGTCATCCGTGAAAGTGAGAACATAACGATATCCACCACGCGATGCTACACTCATTGGACCGCACACATCGGTATGTATTATTTCCAATAAGTCTGTAGCTCGCTCCATTATTCCAGAGAATGGAGTCTTAGTCATTTTTCCCATTAGACATGCTTCGCATTTTTCAAGTGATTCAAAATCAAGTGATTCAAGAAGTCCATCAGAATGGAGTTTCTTCATACGTTTCACTCCAATGTGACCAAGACGACAGTTGTTGGAGATATGCCCTAGAGGCAATAATAAATGTAGTTATTATTATATCTTTGTGTTTATGATAAATGTTTGCATTCATGCTATAATGGTATTAACAAGGAAACATTAATACTTGTGTGATTTGTAAACTTAATTTGAAGTCCCTAGTAAAGCCTCTATATAATACTAGCTTGTTGGTTAATAGATGATTGTGGTTTCCCTATCATGAACATTGAGATGTTATTAACAACAAGATCATATCATTAGGAGAATGATATGATGGACATACTCCTATAGATAAGCGTAGCATAAAGATCAAGTCATTTCAATAGTTCAATTGCTATATGCTTTCTGATACATAGTAACCTAATTCCTTCGACCATGAGATCATGCATATCACCTTTACCGGATGGATGCTTTGATGTCATCAAACACCACACCGTAACAGGGTGGCTATAAAGGTGGCATTGAGTGTTCGGAAAGTATTGGTTGAGACACATGGATCAAGAGTGAGATTTGTCCATCCATAAGACGGATAGATATACTCTGGGCCCTCTCGGTGAAATGTCATCCAATTAGCTTGCAAGCATGTGACTGGCTCACAAGGGATCACATATCACGGGAACGAGAAAAGAGTACTTATCGCTAACGAGGTTGAACTAGGTATGCAGAGATACCGACGATCATAACCTCGGATAAGTAAACTATCGTGAGACAAAGGGAAATTGGTATCGTATGTAAGTGGTTCATTCGATCGCAAAGTAATCGTAGAAATATGTGGGAGCCATATGAATTTCCAGATTCCTCTATTGGTTATTGTTCGAAGAAGTGTCTCGATCATGTCCGCATAGTTCACGAACCGTAGGGAGACACACTTAAGGATTCGACGTTGTTTGAGTAGTTATGGAATGATGAGAAAGAGACCGAATGTTGTTCGGAGTCTCGGATGGGATCTGGGATATCACGAGGAGATCCGGAATGGTCAGGAGAATAAGATTCATATAAGGAAAGTCCCATTTCGGAGTTGGGGAATGGTTCCGGTGTTTTCATCGGGAACATTCTAGAAGGTTCCGGAATGTCCGGCACTCCGGGAGGGAGGGTACATGAATGTGTCATTACAAGATGGAATGATTGCCTCATGTACTAAAGTGTCATCGCTGTCCAAAATAAAGGGTTTATTCAAATCCTAGTTTGAAAAGTCAAACGGCTAGTTTGAAAGTCAAATGGCAAGTTTTGGAAAGAGGAGGAGAGGTGGAAACCGAGTTGGGGAGGGATTCCCTCCTCCAACCGGCGGCCCACCTCCAAGCCGAGTTGGGGAGGGACTCCTCCCTGGCCACGCCTCCCACCTATAAAGGGAGGGCAGGCTGCCCTCCTAGTACACACAAGTCCCTCTCCTCTAAACCTAAACCCTAGCCACGCCTAGGGATTTCTCCCAAGCCGTCAAGTTAGAGCTTCTAATTGCCCTAGCCTGGGTTTAGAGCCTTCTAATTGGTGTGTCTAAACCCTAGATCACCAAAGCTCTCTCATACTCCACCATACTCGCCCGGCTTAAGGCAAAGCCTGCGAGATCTCCTCTACTTCGGTACCACGCCTTGTCTTCGAATCGCGAGGAGAGTGCTACAACCTCCGCTGCCTCTTTGGAACAAGGAGAGTAAGGTCTTCGTCAAATCGAACGTGTGACCGATCAGGAGCGCTGCGAACAGCGTCGGAAGGATCGTCTACGCGATCTTGAGATCGGAACAAGTCGACTACATCACCCACGAGAATCCGCTCTCGTTAAACACTTTGGAATCTTCGAGGTGAGTTATTCCATTGACTCGTTGCTACAATCTAGTAGATAGATCTTGGCTTGTTTGTTTGTATGCGATAGAAATTTTTGTTTTCCATGCTACGAATCCCTCAGTGGTATCGAGCCGTGTCTATATGTAGATCTGTTGACGAGTAGAACTAATGATCATTGTGGCGTTGATGCTTTTATTGTCGATTGCTTCTTGCGTACTTTGCATCTTGCGGTATGTTGGGATGAAGCGGCCGGGCTAACCTTACATGACATCGTTCATGAGACTTGCTCCACGCTTGACATGCAACTTGTATTGCATAAGTGGCTTTATGGTGCTGTTTCTCCTAGCATAGTTAAGATCCAATTTACAATGGGTGATTAACAATACTAGTATCAATGTTGTGGTTCTTGTTCGTAAGTTAGAACGACACTTATTAATGACCCAAACCACGTAAAATATGCAAAAGAAAGTAGAGGCGTCTAACTTTGTTTTGCGGGGTGTCTGATGATGTGATATGGCCATGATTGTGATTATATATGATGTATGCAATGTTCCTTATTGTAAGTCGGCAACGGCGAGCCATATGGTTGTCTTTAATTTCTGTTAAGACCCGTGTCTATTCAAAGTAGTTGTAATAGTTGAAGCTGGTGGGCGACAACCATGAAGAAGCGCCAACGACCTTGATGCAATGCCGGTGATGATGGAGATCATGTTCGGTGCTTGAAGATGGAGATCGGAAGCACAAAGAAGAAAGGCCATATCATATCACATATTATGAATTGCATGTGATGTTAATCCTTTATGCATCTTGTATTGCTTAGTAGACGCGGTAGCATTATAAGATGATCCCTCATGCACATAAATTTCAAGTTCTAAAGTGTTCACCCTTAGTATGCACCGTTGCTAAAGCTTGTTGTTTCGAAGCACCACGTGATGATCGGGTGTTTTAGATTCCGCAAGTGTATACAACGTAAGCAAGCAAGATTTGCTTAATGCGGAAGCTAAGGTTTGATCTTGTGAGCCTAGCATGTACGGACATGGTCTCGTGAACACGGATCACCGAAAGGTAAAGCATGAATCATATAGTAGATATGATGAACATGACGATTGTTCGCCATTGAAACTATATCAACTCTCGTGATGATCGGTTTGATATGGTGGATTTGGTTGTGTGATCACTAAAACAATGTGAGGGATGTTGTTTTGAGTGGGAGTTCACCTAGATTAATTTAATTATTAATTAGAACTCAATTTGTCATAAACTTAGTCTAAACTATTGCAAATATGTTGTAGATCAATGGCAGCCCCTACCATCAATTTTAATGCGTTCCTAGAGAAAGAAAAGTTGAAAAACAATGGAAGCAACTTCGCGGATTGGTTCCGCAATTTGAGGATTGTCCTCACAGCTGGTAATTTGACCTATGTGCTGGATGCACCGCTGGGTGACCCACTGCAGTGATGCTACCGATGAAGTAAAGAATGTTTACCTCGCTCGGAAGAATCAAGACTCCATAGTTCAGTGTGCTATCTTGTATGGTTTAGAATCGAGCTTGTAAAAGGTTTGAGAATTCAGACCCATATGATATTGTCAAGGATCTCAAATTGATTTTTGAGACTCATGCGGCAATTGAAAGCTATGAGGCTTCTGAAAAGTTCTTTAACTGCAAGATGGAAGAGGGCAGCTCCGTTAGTGAGCATGTGCTTAAGATGTCTGGGCATGCAAACAAACTTCAAAGCTTGGTTATAGTGATTCCTAATGCTTTGGGGATTTACCGTGTCCTACAATCACTACCACCAAGTTACAAGAACTTTGTGATGAACTACAACATGCAGAACATGAACAAGCGGTTGCGGAACTGTTTGCTATGTTAAAATCTGCAGTGGAGATCAAGAAAGAGCACCAAGTGTTGTTGGTCAATAAGACCACCAAATTCAAGAAAGGCAAGTCTAAGGAAGGACACTTCAAGAAGGGTGGTAAGAAAGTTACCACGCCATGAAGAAGACCAAGGCTGGACCTAAGCGATCTTGAGTGCTTTACGCAAGGAGAAGGTCCTTTGGAAGCGGAATTGCCCAAAGTACTTGGCGGATTTGAAGAACGGCAACATCAAGAAGAAAGGTATATCTGATATACATGTTATTGATGTGTATCTCACTAGTATTCGTAGTAGTGCCTGGGTATTTGATACTGGTTCGGTTGCTCATATTTGTAACTTTCAAAGCAGCTGCAGAATAAACGGAAGCTAGCGAAGAACGAGGTGACGATGCGGCGTGGGAAGCGGATCAAAGGTTGATGTGATCGCGATGACACGCTACCTCTTCATCTACCATCGGGATTAGTTTTATACTTAAATAATTGTTATTTGGTGCCTGCGTTGAGCATGAACATTATATTGGGATCTTGTTTATTGCGAGACGGTTACTTGTTTAAATCCGAGAATAATGGTTGTTCGATTTATATGACTAATATGTTTTATGCACATGCACCTTTGATAGATGGTCTATTCTTATTGAATCTCGATAGTGGAAATACACATATTAATAACATTGAGGCTAAACGTTTGAAATTGAGCGATAACTCGACCTATATGTGGCACTGTCGTCTTGGTCACATTGGAGTGAAGCGTATGAAGAAACTCCATTCCGATGGACTTCTTGAATCACTTGATTTCGAATCACTTGAAAGATGTGAAGCATGTCTGATGGGTAAAATGACTAAGACTCCATTTTCTGGTATGATGGAGCGAGCTACGGACTTATTGGAAATCATACATACCGATGTGTGTGGTCCAATGAGTGTAGCATCGCGCGGTGGTTATCGTTATGTTCTTACCTTCACGGATGACTTGAGTAGATATGGGTATATCTATTTCATGAAACATAAGTCCGAAACTTTCGAGAAGTTTAAGGAATTTAAAAGTGAGGTAGAGAATCAACGTAACAAGAAGATTAAATTTCTACATTCTGATCGTGGAGGTGAATATCTAAGTTACGAGTTTGGCGAGCATTTGAAGAAATGCGGAATACTTTCACAATTGACACCGCCGGGAACACCACAGCGTAATGGTGTGTCACGAGCGTCGTGTCGAACTCTCTTAGATATGGTTCGTTCTATAATGTCACTTACAGATTTACCGCTATCATTTTGGGGTTATGCATTAGAAACAGCCGCATTCACTTTAAATAGGGCACCGTCTAAATCCGTTGAAATGACACCGTATGAATTATGGTTTGGGAAGAAACCTAAATTGTCGTTCCTTAAAGTTTGGGGATATGAAGCCTATGTAAAGAAGTTACAGCGGACAAGCTTGAACCCAAAGCGGAAAAATCGTCTTCATAGGATACCGAAGGAAACTATTGGGTATACCTTCTATCATAGATCCGAGGGCAAAATCTTCGTTGCCAAGAATGGATCCTTTCTAGAGAAGGAATTTCTCTCGAAAGAAGTGACTGGAAGGAAAGTAGAACTCGACGAGGTTGTCGAACCTTCTCTCGAAATTGCGAGTAGCACAGCACCGGAAGAAGTTCCTGTGGTGCCTGCACCAATAAGAGAGGAAGCTAATGATGATGATCATGAAACTTCGGTTGAAGTTGCTCTGAGCCTCGCAGTCAACAAGAACTCGTACCACTCCAGTTGGTATGATCCCGTTATGAGTGTCATGTTGGTGGACAACACCGATGACCCGAGACATATGAGGAAGAAATGATGAGCCAGATTCCAATAAATGGCAAGAAGCCATGAAATCCGAGATTGGATCCATGTGAAAACCAAGTGTGGACTTTGGTGGACTTACCGGATGGCGGAAGGTCATCGAGAACAAATGGATTTTCAAAAGAAAAGCAGATCTTGATGGTAATGTTCATCTATAAAGCTCGACTTGTCGCAAAAGGGTTTCGACAAATTCAAGGAGTTGACTACGATGAGACTTTCTCACGATGTGAAGCTAAAGTCTGTGAGGATTATGTTAGCAATCGCTGCATATTATGATTATGAGATATGGCAGATGGATGTCAAAACAGCATTCCTCAATGGAGACATTGATGAAGAGTTGTATATGATGCAACCCAAAGGTTTTGTCGATCCTAAAGATGCTAACAAGGTATGCAAACTTCAACGGTCCATCTATGGATTGAAGCAAGCATCCCGAAGTTAGAATCAATGTTTTGATAAGGTAATCAAAAGTTTCGGATTTATACAAACTTATGGAGAAGCTTGTATTTACAAGAAAGTGAGTGGGAGCTCTGTAGCATTCTTAATACTATATGTAGATGACATATTGTTGATTGGGAATGATGTAGACCTTCTTAATAGTGTCAAGGAATATTTGAATAATAGTTTTTCAATGAACGATCTTGGCGAAGCAGCTTACATATTAGGCATAAAGATTTATAGAGATAGATCAAGACGCCTAATATCATTGTCACAAAGTACATATTTGGACAAAGTTCTAAAGAGGTTTGGAATGGAAGATAGCAAGAAAGGGTTCTTGCCCATGTTGCCCAATACGACCTTGAGTAAAACTCAAAGTCCGACATCGGCGGAAGATAGAGAAAGGATGAGTAAGACTCCCTATGCCTCAGCCATAGGATCTCTAATGTATGCCATGCTATGTACTAGACCCGACATCGCATATGCTGTTAGTCTAACTAGCAGATATCAAAGTGATCCAGGAGTGGATCATTGGACAACGGTCAAAAACATCCTTAAGTACTTGAGAAGAACTAAGGATATGGTTCTTTCTTATGGAGGTGATGAAGAGCTCGTTGTTAATGGTTACACCGATGCTAGTTGGAACACCGATCCGGATGATTCTAAATCACAATCTGGATACGTTTTTATATTGAATGGTGCAGCAGTTAGCTGGAGGAGTGCAAAGCAAAGTGTTGTGGCGAGATCTTCAACTGAATCGGAATACATGGCTGCTTCGGAGGCTTCACAAGAAGCGATATGGATGAAAGAGTTCATTACAGAGCTGGGTGTGGTTCCTAGTGCGCTGGACCCAATGTCTATCTACTGTGATAACATGGGCGCCATAGCCAATGCGCAAGAACCAAGGTCACACAAGAAGCTGAAGCATATCAAGCTACATTTTCACGCTATTCGAGAACATATCCAAGATGGGGATATAAAGATTTGCAAAGTACACACAGATCTGAATGTGGCGGATCCGTTGACTAAACCTCTCCCGAGGGCAAAACATGACCAACACCAAACTGCCATGGGTGTTCGGTATATTACCATGTAATCTAGATTAGATGACTCTAGTGCAAGTGGGAGACTGTTGGAGATATGCCCTAGAGGCAATAATAAATGTAGTTATTATTATATCTTTGTGTTTATGATAAATGTTTGCATTCATGCTATAATGGTATTAACAAGGAAACATTAATACTTGTGTGATTTGTAAACTTAATTTGAAGTCCCTAGTAAAGCCTCTATATAATACTAGCTTGTTGGTTAATAGATGATTGTGGTTTCCCTATCATGAACATTGAGATGTTATTAACAACAAGATCATATCGTTAGGAGAATGATATGATGGACATACTCCTATAGATAAGCGTAGCATAAAGATCAAGTCATTTCAATAGTTCAATTGCTATATGCTTTCTGATACATAGTAACCTAATTCCTTCGACCATGAGATCATGCATATCACCTTTACCGGATGGATGCTTTGATGTCATCAAACACCACACCGTAACAGGGTGGCTATAAAGGTGGCATTGAGTGTTCGGAAAGTATTGGTTGAGACACATGGATCAAGAGTGGGATTTGTCCATCCATATGACGGATAGATATACTCTGGGCCCTCTCGGTGAAATGTCATCCAATTAGCTTGCAAGCATGTGACTGGCTCACAAGGGATCACATATCACGGGAACGAGAAAAGAGTACTTATCAGTAACGAGGTTGAACTAGGTATGCAGAGATACCGACGATCATAACCTCGGATAAGTAAACTATCGTGAGACAAAGGGAAATTGGTATCGTATGTAAGTGGTTCATTCGATCACAAAGTAATCGTAGAAATATGTGGGAGCCATATGAATTTCTAGATTCCTCTATTGGTTATTGTTCGGAGAAGTGTCTCGATCATGTCCGCATAGTTCACGAACCGTAGGGAGACACACTTAAGGATTCGACGTTGTTTGAGTAGTTATGGAATGATGAGAAAGAGACCGAATGTTGTTCGGAGTCTCGGATGGGATCCGGGATATCACGAGGAGATCCGGAATGGTCCGGAGAATAAGATTCATATAAGGAAAGTCCCGTTTCGAAGTTGGGGAATGGTTCCGGTGTTTTCATCGGGAACATTCTAGAAGGTTCCGGAATGTCCGGCACTCCGGGGGGGGGGGGGGGAGGGTACATGAATGTGTCATTACAAGATGGAATGATTGCCTCATGTACTAAAGTGTCATCGCTGTCCAAAATAAAGGGTTTATTCAAATCCTAGTTTGAAAAGTCAAACGGCTAGTTTGAAAGTCAAACGGCAAGTTTTGGAAAGAGGAGGAGAGGTGGAAACCGAGTTGGGGAGGGATTCCCTCCTCCAACCGGCGGCCCACCTCCAAGCCGAGTTGGGGAGGGACTCCCCTCCCCTTGGCCGCGCCTCCCACCTATAAAGGGAGGGGCAGGGCTGCCCCTCCTAGTACACAAGTCCCACTCCTCTAAACCTAAACCCTAGCCACAGCCTAGGGATTTCTCCCAAGCCGTCAAGTTAGAGCTTCTAATTGCCCTAGCCTCCGGTTTAGAGCCTTCTAATTGGTGTGTCTAAACCCTAGATCACCAAAGCTCTCTCATACTCCACCATACTCGCTCCGGCTTAAGGTGAAGCCCTGCGAGATCTCCCCTCTACTTCCGGTACCACGCCGTTGTGCTGCCGGAATCGCGAGGAGAGTGCTACAACCTCTGCTGTTTCTTTGGAACAAGGAGAGGAAGGTCTTCGTCAGTACCGAACGTGTGACCGATTGCAGGAGGCGCTGCGAACGCAGCACGGAAGAAGGATCGTCTCGCGATCTTGAGATCGGAAAAATGCGACTACATCACCCACGAGAATCCGCTCTCGTTAAACACTTTGGAATCTTCGAGGGTGAGTTATTCCATCGACTCGTTGCTACAATCTAGTAGATAGATCTTGGCTTGTTTGTTTGTATGCGATAGAAAATTTTTGTTTTCCATGCTACGAATCCCTACAACAGTGCCACATGTATGTAGAATTATCATTCAATTTTGTTCGTTTAGCATCTATGTTGTGAACATGTGTATCACTACTATCGAGATTCAGTAAGAATAAACCATTCATCTCAGGTGCATTACCATAAAAGATATTACTCATATAAATCGAACAACCTTTATTCTCGGACTTAAAAGAGTAACCGTCTCGCAATAAACAAGATCCAGATATAATGTTCATGCTTAACGCAGGCACCAAATAACAATTATTCAAATTTAAAACTAATCCCGAAGGTAGATGTAGAGGGAGCGTGCCGACGGCGATCACATCAACATTGGAGCCATTTCCAACGCGCATCGTCACCTCGTCTCTCGCCAGTCTTCGTTTATTCCGCAGCTCCTGTTTCGAGTTACAAATATGAGCAACCGAACCAGTATCAAATACCCAGGCACTACTACGATTACTAGTAAGATACACATCAATAACATGTATATCGAATATACCTTTCTTCTTGATGTTGCCGTTCTTCAGATCTGCCAGTACTTGGGCGATTATGCTTCCAATGACCAGCACCCTTGCAGTAGAAGCATTCAGTTTCAGGCTTAGGACCAGCCTTGGGCTTCTTAGCAGGTGCGGCAGCTTTCTTGCCGTCCTTCTTGAAGTTGCCCTTGTTCTTAGGCTTGCCCTGTTTCTTGAAATTGGTGGTCTTATTAACCATCAACACTTGGTGCTCCTTCTTGATCTCCACTTCAGCAGTTTTCAGCATGGACGATAGTTCAGGCAACGTCTTGTTCATGCAGTGCATGTTGTAGTTCATCACAAAGTTCTTATAACTCGGTGGCAGTGATTGGAGGACACGGTGAATCCCTAACTCATTAGGAATCGTTATCCCCAACTCTTGGAGCTTGTTTGCGTGCCTGCACATGGTGAGCACGTTCGCTAACGGAGCTTCCTCTTCCATCTTGCGGGTAAAGAACTTTTCGGAGGCCTCATAGCTCTCCACGGCGTGAGTCTCAAAAATGAGCTTGAGCTCCTTAATGATCTCGAACGTCGTGGTGCTCAAAGCGCTCAAGCTCCGTTTCTAAACCGCAGTGATGGCACACTGAACTATGGAGTAATGATTTTTCCGACCGGCGTAAACATTTTTACGTCATCGGTGGCATCTTCGCAGTGGGTCACCTAGCGGTGCATCGAGCACATAGGTCATTTTACCAGCCCTGAGGACAATCTTCAGACCACGGAGCCAGTCCGTGAAGTTGCTTCCATTGTTCTTAAGTTTTTCTTTCTCTAGGAACGCATTGAGATTGATGGAGAGGTTCGCCATAATCTACAACAAATTTGCAAGTAGTTTAGACTAAGTTTTTGATAAATTGAGTTCAACTTTAATTCTTAAATTAAATAGGTGAACTCCCACTCAAAACAACATCCCTCACATTGTCTTAGTGATTACACGAACCAAGTCCACTACACCAAGTCCGATCTTCACGAGAAGATGTAGTTTCATCTGAGCAGTCTTCATGTTCATCATATCAATCATATGACTCGTGCTCTACCTTTCGGTATTCCGTGTTCCGAGACCATGTCTGCACATGCTAGGCTCGTCAAGATTAACCTTAGTTTCCGCATGTGCAAATCTGGCTTGCACCCGTTGTATGCACACGTAGAATCTATCACACCCGATCATCACGAGATGCTTCGAAACGAGTCTTATAGCGGTGCCAACTAAGGACGAACACTTTTATTACTTGATATTTAGTGAGAGGGATCATCTTATAATGCTACCGTCGCGATCTAAGCAATACAAGATGCATAAAGGATTAACATCACAGGCAATTCATAATTAATGTGATATGATATGGCCCTTTCTTCTTGTGCCTTTGATCTCCATCTCCAAAGCACGGACATGATCTCCATCATCACCAGCATTGCGTCAAGGTCAAGGGCGCTTCATGGTTGTCCATCATCACAAGCAACTATTACAACTACTTGGAATAAAGCTATTACAAGATGAATAGACACGCAGGTCTTAAAATTAAAGACAACCATTAGACTCCTGCGGTTGCCATATTACAACAAGGATCATTGCATACATCAAATATAATCACAATCACATGATGGCCATATCACATCACAAAAAAACCCTGCAAAAACAAGTTAGACGCCTCTAATTTTCTTTGCAAGTTTTACGTGGTTTGGGGCTTTCAAATAAGAACGGATCTTACCTGAAACTGAACCACAACGTTGATACAAGTGCTATCAAGTGCAAAGTGTAGATTTTATCTATACTATGATGGGAGAGACAGACACACGCAAAGACACTTGTGCAAAGCAATTTGCACGTCAATCGTGGAGCAAGTCTCATGTGAGATGACATGTAATGTTAGCCCGAGCAGATTCATACCACCATACCGCAAGATGCAAAGTACACACGCAAAAAGGCGGCACGAGCACCAACGCCCACAACACCATTGTGTTCTACTCGTGCAAGATCTACGCATAGACATGGCTCGATACCACCGATGGGTTCATAGCATGGAAAACAAAAAATTTCTACCGCAGAACGAACAAAACCGGATCTAATCTAGAGAAAAGCCAAGATCTAATCTACTAGACCTGAGCAACGAGATAGATCGGCACTAACCCTCGTAGAACCGAAAGCGTTAACGAGATTAGAGCTCGTGGATGATGTAGTCGATCACTGGCCGATCTCAAGATCGAGTAGATGATCCTTCGGCGTCAGCGTTCGGCAGCGCTTCAGACGGTCTGCGTCTGAGTCGGCAGACCTTCCTCTCCCGTTCCGGTGAGCAGCGGAGGTAGTAGATCTTCTCCACGCAATCCCAGCAGCACGACGGCGTGGTGGTGGTGGTGGTGGAGAGAATCCTGCAGGGCTTCGCCTAAGCCGGAGCAGGTGGAAGGAGGAAGAGAGAGGCGTCTAGGGTTTGGAGTGGGAAGGGGCAAGGAGGGGTGGCGCCTCCACCCCTCTATATATAGAGGGAGGGGTGTGGCCTAGGGTTCCCACCCCTAGGCCCACCCCTTAGGGCCGGCGCACTAGGGAGCTTGGGGGGAGAGTCCTTCCCCCCCAAGTTTCCCCTTTAAACTCCCCTTATCTTATCTTATCTTATCTTATCTTATCTTATCTCGGTTTTCAAATAAACTCCAAGATATCTTCTAGAACCTTCCAGAACATTCCGAAACCTTCTAGAATCCCCATACAAACACTCTGGAACATTTCCTAACTTAGAAAATGATCCCCATTATATGAATCTTATTCTCCGGACAATTCCGGATCTCCTCGTGATGTCTCGGATCCAATCCGAGACTCCGAACAACATTCAGTCTCCAACGCACATTCAATATCTACTTAAAAACAACTTCGAACCTTAAGTGTGTCACCCTATGGTTCGTGAATAAGTGGACGATGACTTCGTGATCCATAACCATCAGCGGGATCTGGAGATCCATAACGGCTCCCACATACTCAACGATGACTTCGTGATCGATAGAACCATTAACATACGAAACCAATTCCCTTTGTCACGCGATACTCTACTTATCCGAGGTTTCATCATCGGTATCTCCATACCTAGTTCTACCTTGTTACTGATAAGCACTCTTTACTCGTTCCGTGTTATGCCATCCCTTGTGACCTAGTCACATGCTTGCAAGCTAACTAGATAACATTCCACCGAGAGGGCCCAGAGCATATCTATCCGTCATATGGATGGACAAATCCCAATCTTGGTCCATGCGCTTCAACACATACTTTCAGAATACCTAATGACACCTTTATAACCACCCAGTTATGAAGTGGTGTTTGAGGTCATCAAAGTACTCATCCGGTGATGGTCATTAACACAACCTCATGGTCGAAGGATTAGGTTACTATGTATCGAAAGCTTATAGCAATGTGAACTTAATGACTTGATCTAATGCTACGCTTACTATGGGTGAGGTGTCCATTACATCATTCTCCTAATGATACAACCTTGTTATTAATGACATCCAATGTCCATGATCAGGAAACCATGAACATCAATTAATCAACAAGCTAGTTTAATAAGAGGCTTACTTGGGACTCTTTTATGTTTACAAAACACACATGTATCAGTGTTTCCTTATAATACAATTATAGCATGGGATGTAAACATTCATCATAAACAAAGATATAATAATAACCACTTTTATTATTGCCTATTGGGCATATCTCCAACATGCCGCTCCAGCTCATTCTCAAGCCTACACTATGGTTTTACATACCTTGCCTTTACCCATTTTACCGCCGCCAAAAGATGACCAACAGCGAACGCAAAAATATATATAACGCCCCCCGACTTTACCCAAAAAAAAGGGATGCAACACGAGGACTTCCCAGGAGGTCACCCATCCTAATACTACTCTCGCCCAAGCACGCTTAACTTTGGAGTTCTGATGGGATCCGGTGCTTTAGTGCTAGTATGATCGCATCTAACATATTGTGCACCACTTTCTCCCTTATGCTTGCCACTCCAGCTCATTCTCATGCCTACACTATGGTTTTACATACCTTGCCTTTACCCATTTTACCGCCGCCAAAAGACGACTAACAACGAACGCAAAAATATATATAACGCCCCCCGACTTACCCAAAAAAAAGGGATGCAACACGAGGACTTCCCAGGAGGTCACCCATCCTAGTACTACTCTCGCCCAAGCACGATTAACTTCGGAGTTCTGATGGGATCCGGTGCTTTAGTGCTGGTATGATCGCATCCAACATGTTGTGCACCACTTTCTCCCTTATGCTTGCCGCTCCAGCTCATTCTCATGCCTACACTATGGTTTTACATACCTTGCCTTTACCCATTTTACCGCCTAAAAGACGACCAACAATGACATAAAAATATATATAACGCCCCCGACTTTATCCAAAAAAAAGGATGCAACACGAGGACTTCCCAGGATGTCACCCATCCTAATACTACTCTCGCCCAAGCACGCTTAACTTCGGAGTTCTGATGGGATCCGGTGCTTTAATGCTAGTATGATCGCATCCGACATGTTGTGCACCACTTTCTCCCTTATGCTTGCCGCTCCAGCTCATTCTCATACCTACACTATGGTTTTACATACCTTGCATTTACCCATTTTACCGCCGCCAAAATAAGACCAACAGCGAACGCAAAAATATATATAACGCCCCCCGACTTTACCCACAAAAAAGGGATGCAACAAGAGGACTTCCCAGGAGGTCACCCATCCTAGTACTACTCTCGCCCAAGCACGCTTAACTTCGGAGTTCTAATAGGATCAAGTGCTTTAGTGCTGGTATGATCCCATCCAACATGTTATGCACCACTTTCTCCCTTATGCTTATCGCTCCAGCTCATTCTCAAGCCTACACTATGGTTTTACATACCTTACCTTTACCCATTTTACCTCCGCCAAAAGACGACCAACAACGAACACAAAAATATATATAACGCCCCCCGACTTTACCCACAAAAAAGGGATGCAACACGGGGACTTCCCAGGAGGTCACCCATCCTAGTACTACTCTCGCCCAAGCACGCTTAACTTCAGAGTTCTGATGGGATCCGGTGCTTTAGTGCTGGTATGATCGCATAAAACATGTTTTGCACCACTTTCTCCCTTATGCTTGCCGCTCCAGCTCATTCTCATGCCTACACTATGGTTTTACATACCTTGCCTTTACCCATTTTACCGCCGCCAAAAGACGACCAACAGCGAACGCAAAAATATATATAACGCCCCCCGACTTTACCCAAAAAAAAGGGATGCAACACGAGGACTTCCTAGGAGGTCACCCATCCTAGTACTACTCTCGCCCAAGCACGCTTAACTTCGGAGTTCTGATGGGATCCGGTGCTTTAGTGCTGGTATGATCACATCCGACATGTTGTGCACCACTTTCTCCCTTATGCTTGCCGCTCCAGCTCATTCTCATGCCTACACTATGGTTTTACATACCTTGCCTTTACCCATTTTACGCTGCCAAAAGGCGATAACAAATGAGCATAAAAATATATATATAACGCCCCCCGACTTTATCCAAAAAAAAGATGCAACACAAGGACTTCCCATGAGGTCACCCATCCTAGTACTACTCTCGCCCAAGCACGATTAACTTCGGAGTTCTAATGGGATCCGGTGCTTTAGTGCTGGTATGATCACATCCAACATGTTGTGCACCACTTTCTCCCTTATGCTTGCCGCTCTAGCTCATTCTCATGCCTACACTATGGTTTTACATACCTTGTCTTTACCCATTTTACCGCCGCCAAAAGACGACCAACAGCGAACGCCAAAATATATATAACGCCCCCCGACATTACCCAAAAAAAGGGATGCAACACGAGACTTCCTAGGAGGTCACCCATCCTAGTACTACTCTCGCCCAAGTACGTTTAACTTCGGAGTTCTGATGGGATACGGTGCTTTAGTGCTGGTATGATCGCATCCGACATGTTGTGCCCCACTTTCTCCCTTATGCTGGCCGCTCCAGCTCATTCTCATGCCTACACTATGGTTTTACATACCTTGCCTTTACCCATTTTACCGCCGCCAAAAGACGACCAACAGCGAACGCAAAAATATATATAACGCCCCCCGACTTTATCCAAAAAAAAGGATGCAACACGAGGACTTCCCAGGAGGTCACCCATCCTAGTACTACTCTCGTCCAAGCACGCTTAACTTCGGAGTTCTGATGGGATCCGGTGCTTTAGTGCTGGTATGATCACATCCAACATGTTGTGCACCACTTTATCCCTTAAGCTTGCCGCTCTAGCTCATTCTCATGCCTACAGTATGGTTTTACATACCTTACCTTTACCCATTTTACCGCCGCCAAAAGACGAGCAACAGCAAACGCAAAAATATATATAATGCCCCCCGACTTTACCCAAAAAAAGGGATGCAACACGAGGACTTCTCAGGAGGTCACCCATCCTAGTACTACTCTCGCCCAAGCACGCTTAACTTCGGAGTTCTGATGGGATCCGATGCTTTAGTGCTAGTATGATCGCATCCGACATGTTGTGCACCACTTTCTCCCTTATGCTTGCCGCTCCAGCTCATTTTCATGCCTACACTATGGTTTTACATACCTTGCCTTTACCCATTTTACCGCCGCCAAAAGACGACCAACAGCGAACGCAAAAATATATATAACGCCCCCCGACTTTACCCAATGAAAAGGGATGCAACACGAGGACTTCCCAGGAGGTCACCCATCCTAGTACTACTCTCGCCCAAGCACGCTTAACTTCGGAGTTCTGATGAGATCCGGTGCTTTAGTGCTGGTATGATCGCATCCGACATGTTGTGCCCCACTTTCTCCCTTATGCTTGCCGCTCCAGCTCATTCTCATGCCTACACTATGGTTTTACATACCTTGCCTTTACCCATTTTACCGCTGCCAAAAGACGACCAATGACATAAAAATATATATAACGCCCCCTGACATTACACAAAAAAGGGATGCAACACGAGGACTTCTCAGGAGGTCACCCATCCTAGTACTACTCTCGCCCAAGCACGCTTAACTTCAGAGTTCTGATGGGATCCGGTGCTTTAGTGCTGGTATGATCGCATAAAACATGTTGTGCACCACTTTCTCCCTTATGCTTGCCGCTCCAGCTCATTGTCATGCCTACACTATGGTTTTACGTACCTTGCCTTTACCCATTTTATCGCCGCCAAAAGACGACCAACAGCGAACGCAAAAATATATATAACGCCCCCCGACTTTACCCAAAAAAAAGGAATGCCACACGAGGACTTCCCAAGAGGTCACCCATCCTAGTACTACTCTCGCCCAAGCACGCTTAACTTCGGAGTTCTGAAAGTAAGGTGCTTTAGTGCTGGTATGATCACATCCGACATGTTGTGCACCACTTTCTCCCTTATGCTTGCCGCTCCAGCTCATTCTCATGCCTACACTATGGTTTTACATACCTTGCCTTGACCCATTTTACCGCCGCCAAAAGACGATCAACAGCGAACGCAAAAATATATATAACGCCCCCCGGCTTTAGCCAAAAAAAAGGGATGCAACACGAGGACTTCCTAGGAGGTCACCCATCCTAGTACTACTCTCGCCCAATCACGCTTAACTTCGTAGTTCTAATGGGATCCGGTGCTTTAGTGCTGGTATAATCGCATCCGACATGTTATGCACCACTTTCTCCCTTATGCTTGCTGCTCCAGCTCATTCTCATGCCTACACTATGCTTTTTCATACCTTGCCTTTACCCATTTTACCGCCGCCAAAAGACGACCAACATCGAACGCAAAAATATATATAACGCCCCCCGACTTTACCCAAAAAAAGGGATGCAACACGAGGACTTCCCAGGAGGTCACCCATCCTAGTAGTACTCTTGCCCAAGCACCCTTAACTTCGGAGTTCTGATGGGATCCAGTGCTTTAGTGCTGGTATGATCGCATCTGACATGTTGTGCACCACTTTCTCCCTTATGCTTGCCACTCCAGCTCATTCTCATGCCTACACTATTGTTTTACATACCTTGCTAAAAGACGACCAACAGCGAACGCAAAAATATATATAACGCCCCCGGACTTTACCCAAAAAAAGGGATGCAACACGAGGACTTCACAGGAGGTCACCCATCCTAGTACTACACTCGCCCAAGCATGCTTAACTTCGGAGTTCTGATGGGATCCGGTGCTTTAGTGCTGGTATGATCACATCCAACATGTTGTGCATCACTTTCTCACTTATGCTTGCCGCTCCAGCTCAGTCTCATGCCTACACTATTGTTTTACATACCTTGCCTTTACCCATTTTACCGCCGCCAAAAGACAACCAACAGCGAACGCAAAAATATATATAACGCCCCCCGAATTTATCCAAAGAAAAGGGATACAACACGAGGACTTCCCAGGAGGTCACCCATCCTAGTACTACTCTTCCCCAATCACGCTTAACTTCGGAGTTCTGATGGGATCCGGTGCTTTAGTGCTGGTATGATCGCATCCGACATGTTATGCACCACTTTCTCCCTTATGCTTGCTGCTCCAGCTCATTCTCATGCCTACACTATGCTTTTTCATACCTTGCCTTTACCCATTTTACCGCCGCCAAAAGACGACCAACATCGAGCATAAAAATATATAACGCTCGACTTTACCCAAAAAGGGATGCAACACGAGGACTTCCCAGGAGGTCACCCATCCTAGTAGTACTCTTGCCCAAGCACCCTTAACTTCGGAGTTCTGATGGGATCCAGTGCTTTAGTGCTGGTATGATCGCATCTGACATGTTGTGCACCACTTTCTCCCTTATGCTTGCCACTCCAGCTCATTCTCATGCCTACACTATTGTTTTACATACCTTGCTAAAAGACGACCAACAGCGAACGCAAAAATATATATAACGCCCCCGGACTTTACCCAAAAAAAAGGGATGCAACACGAGCACTTCACAGGAGGTCATCCATCCTAGTACTACTCTCGCCCAAGCACGCTTAACTTCGGAGTTCTGATGGGATCCGGTGCTTTAGTGCTGGTATGATCACATCCAACATGTTGTGCACCACTTTCTCCCTTATGCTTGCCGCTCTAGCTCATTCTCATGCCTACACTATGGTTTTACATACCTTGCCTTTACCCATTTTACCGCCGCCAAAAGACGAGCAACAGCAAACGCAAAAATATATATAATGCCCCCCGACTTTACCAAAAAAAAAGGGATGCAACACGAGGACTTCTCAGGAGGTCACCCATCCTAGTACTACTCTCGCCCAAGCACGCTTAACTTCGGAGTTCTGATGGGATCCGATGCTTTAGTGCTAGTATGATCGCATCTGACATGTTGTGCACCACTTTCTCCCTTATGCTTGCCGCTCCAGCTCATTCTCATGCCTACACTATGGTTTTACATACCTTGCCTTTACCCATTTTACCGCCAAAAGGCGACCAACAATGACATAAAAATATATATAACGCCCCCCGACTTTACCCAATGAAAAGGGATGCAACACGAGGACTTCCCAGGAGGTCACCCATCCTAGTACTACTCTCGCCCAAGCACGCTTAACTTCGGAGTTCTGATGAGATCCGGTGCTTTAGTGCTGGTATGATCGCATCCGACATGTTGTGCCCCACTTTCTCCCTTATGCTTGCCGCTCCAGCTCATTCTCATGCCTACACTATGGTTTTACATACCTTGCCTTTACCCATTTTACCGCTGCCAAAAGACGACCAACAGCGAACGCAAAAATATATATAACGCCCCCTGACATTACACAAAAAAGGGATGCAACACGAGGACTTCTCAGGAGGTCACCCATCCTAGTACTACTCTCGCCCAAGCACGCTTAACTTCAGAGTTCTGATGGGATCCGGTGCTTTAGTGCTGGTATGATCGCATAAAACATGTTGTGCACCACTTTCTCCCTTATGCTTGCCGCTCCAGCTCATTGTCATGCCTACACTATGGTTTTACGTACCTTGCCTTTACCCATTTTACCGCCGCCAAAAGACGACCAACAGCGAACGCAAAAATATATATAACGCCCCCCGACTTTACCCAAAAAAAAGGAATGCAACACGAGGACTTCCCAGGAGGTCACCCATCCTAGTACTACTCTCGCCCAAGCACGCTTAACTTCGGAGTTCTGAAAGTAAGGTGCTTTAGTGCTGGTATGATCACATCCGACATGTTGTGCACCACTTTCTCCCTTATGCTTGCCGCTCCAGCTCATTCTCATGCCTACACTATGGTTTTACATACCTTGCCTTGACCCATTTTACCGCCCTAAAAGCGATCAACAATGACATAAAAATATATATAACGCCCCCCGGCTTTAGCCAAAAAAAAGGGATGCAACACGAGGACTTCCTAGGAGGTCACCCATCCTAGTACTACTCTCGCCCAATCACGCTTAACTTCGTAGTTCTAATGGGATCCGGTGCTTTAGTGCTGGTATGATCACATCCGACATGTTATGCACCACTTTGTCCCTTATGCTTGCTGCTCCAGCTCATTCTCATGCCTACACTATGCTTTTTCATACCTTGCCTTTACCCATTTTACCGCCGCCAAAAGACGACCAACATCGAGCATAAAAATATATATAACGCCCGACTTTACCCAAAAAGGGATGCAACACGAGGACTTCCAGAGGTCACCCATCCTAGTAGTACTCTTGCCCAAGCACCCTTAACTTCGGAGTTCTGATGGGATCCAGTGCTTTAGTGCTGGTATGATCGCATCTGACATGTTGTGCACCACTTTCTCCCTTATGCTTGCCACTCCAGCTCATTCTCATGCCTACACTATTGTTTTACATACCTTGCTAAAAGACGACCAACAATGACATAAAAAATATATATAACGCCCCCGGACTTTACCCAAAAAAAGGGATGCAACACGAGGACTTCACAGGAGGTCACCCATCCTAGTACTACACTCGCCCAAGCATGCTTAACTTCGGAGTTCTGATGGGATCCGGTGCTTTAGTGCTGGTATGATCACATCCAACATGTTGTGCATCACTTTCTCACTTATGCTTGCCGCTCCAGCTCAGTCTCATGCCTACACTATTGTTTTACATACCTTGCCTTTACCCATTTTACCGCCGCCAAAAGACAACCAACAGCGAACGCAAAAATATATATAACGCCCCCCGAATTTATCCAAAAAAAAGGGATACAACACGAGGACTTCCCAGGAGGTCACCCATCCTAGTACTACTCTCGCCCAAGCACGCTTAACTTCGCAGTTCTGATGGGATCCGGTACTTTAGTGCTGGTATGATCGCATCCGACATGTTATGCACCACTTTCTCCCTTATGCTTGCTGCTCCAGCTCATTCTCATGCCTACACTATGCTTTTTCATACCTTGCCTTTACCCATTTTACCGCCGCCAAAAGACGACCAACATCGAACGCAAAAATATATATAACGCCCCCCGACTTTACCCAAAAAAAGGGATGCAACACGAGGACTTCCCAGGAGGTCACCCATCCTAGTAGTACTCTTGCCCAAGCACCCTTAACTTCGGAGTTCTGATGGGATCCAGTGCTTTAGTGCTGGTATGATCGCATCTGACATGTTGTGCACCACTTTCTCCCTTATGCTTGCCACTCCAGCTCATTCTCATGCCTACACTATTGTTTTACATACCTTGCTAAAAGACGACCAACAGCGAACGCAAAAATATATATAACGCCCCCGGACTTTACCCAAAAAAAAGGGATGCAACACGAGCACTTCACAGGAGGTCATCCATCCTAGTACTACTCTCGCCCAAGCACGCTTAACTTCGGAGTTCTGATGGGATCCGGTGCTTTAGTGCTGGTATGATCACATCCAACATGTTGTGCACCACTTTCTCCCTTATGCTTGCCGCTCTAGCTCATTCTCATGCCTACACTATGGTTTTACATACCTTGCCTTTACCCATTTTACCGCCGTAAAAGGCGAAAAGCAAGCATAAAATATATATAATGCCCCCCGACTTTACCCAAAAAAAAGGGATGCAACACGAGGACTTCTCAGGAGGTCACCCATCCTAGTAATACTCTCGCCCAAGCACGCTTAACTTCGGAGTTCTGATGGGATCCGATGCTTTAGTGCTAGTATGATCGCATCCGACATGTTGTGCACCACTTTCTCCCTTATGCTTGCCGCTCCAGCTCATTCTCATGCCTACACTATGGTTTTACATACCTTGCCTTTACCCATTTCACCGCCTAAAAGGCGACCAACAACGCATAAAATATATATAACGCCCGACTTTTACCCAATGAAAAGGGATGCAACACGAAGACTTCCCAGGAGGTCACCCATCCTAGTAATACTCTCGCCCAAGCACGCTTAACTTCGGAGTTCTGATGAGATCCGGTGCTTTAGTGCTGGTATGATCGTATCCGACATGTTGTGCCCCACTTTCTCCCTTATGCTTGCCGCTCCAGCTCATTCTCATGCCTACACTATGGTTTTACATACCTTGCCTTTACCCATTTTATCGCGCCAAAAGGCGACCAACAATGACGCATAAAAATATATATAACGCCCGACATTACACAAAAAGGGATGCAACACGAGGACTTCTCAGGAGGTCACCCATCCTAGTACTACTCTCGCCCAAGCACGCTTAACTTCAGAGTTCTGATGGGATCCGGTGCTTTAGTGCTGGTATGATCGCATAAAACATGTTGTGCACCACTTTCTCCCTTATGCTTGCCGCTCCAGCTCATTCTCATGCCTACACTATGGTTTTACATACCTTGCCTTTACCCATTTTACCGCCGCCAAAAGACGACCAACAGCGAACGCAAAAATATATATAACGCCCCCCTACTTTACCCAAAAAAAAGGAATGCAACACGAGGACTTCCCAGGAGGTCACCCATCCTAGTACTTCTCTCGCCCAAGCACGCTTAACTTCGGAGTTCTGAAAGTAAGGTGCTTTAGTGCTGGTATGATCACATCCGACATGTTGTGCACCACTTTCTCCCTTATGCTTGCCGCTCCAGCTCATTCTCATGCCTACACTATGGTTTTACATACCTTGCCTTTACCCATTTTACCGCCGCCAAAAGACGATCAACAGCGAACGCAAAAATATATATAACGTCCCCCGGCTTTAGCCAAAAAAAAGGGATGCAACACGAGGACTTCCTAGGAGGTCACCCATCCTAGTACTACTCTCGCCCAATCACGCTTAACTTCGGAGTTCTAATGGGATCCGGTGCTTTAGTGCTGGTATGATCGCATCCGACATGTTATGCACCACTTTCTCCCTTATGCTTGCTGCTCCAGCTCATTCTCATGCCTACACTATGCTTTTTCATACCTTGCCTTTACCCATTTTACCGCCGCCAAAAGACGACAAACATCGAACGCAAAAATATATATAACGCCCCCCGACTTTACCCAAAAAAAGGGATGCAACACGAGGACTTCCCAGGAGGTCACCCATCCTAGTAGTACTCTTGCCCAAGCACCCTTAACTTCGGAGTTCTGATGGGATCCAGTGCTTTAGTGCTGGTATGATCGCATCTGACATGTTGTGCACCACTTTCTCCCTTATGCTTGCCACTCCAGCTCATTCTCATGCCTACACTATTGTTTTACATACCTTGCTAAAAGACGACCAACAGCGAACGCAAAAATATATATAACGCCCCCGGACTTTACCCAAAAAAAGGGATGCAACACGAGGACTTCACAGGAGGTCACCCATCCTAGTACTACACTCGCCCAAGCACGCTTAACTTCGGAGTTCTGATGGGATCCGGTGCTTTAGTGTTGGTATGATCGCATCCGACATGTTGTGCATCACTTTCTCCCTTATGCTTGCCGCTCCAGCTCAGTCTCATGCCTACACTATTGTTTTACATACCTTGCCTTTACCCATTTTACCGCCGCCAAAAGACAACCAACAGCGAACGCAAAAATATATATAACGCCCCCCGACTTTATCCAAAAAAAAGGGATACAACACGAGGACTTCCCAGGAGGTCACCCATCCTAGTACTACTCTCGCCCAAGCACGCTTAACTTCAGAGTTCTGATGAGATCCGGTGCTTTAGTGCTGGTATGATTGCATCCGACATGTTGTGCACCACTTTCTCCCTTATGCTTGCCGCTCCAGCTCATATTCATGCTTACACTATGGTTTTACATACCTTGCCTTTACCCATTTTACCGCCGCCAAAAGACGACCAACAACGAACGCAAAAAAATATATAATGCCCACAGACATTACCCAAAAAAAGGGATGCAACACGAGGACTTTCCAGGAGGTCACCCATCCTAGAACTACTCTCGCCCAAGCACGCTTAACTTCGGAGTTCTGATGGGATCCGATGCTTTAGTGCTAGTATGATCGCATCCGACATGTTGTGCACCACTTTCTCCCTTATGCTTGCCGCTCCAGCTCATTCTCATGCCTACACTATGGTTTTACATACCTTGCCTTTACCCATTTTACCGCCGCCAAAAGACGACCAACAGCGAACGCAAAAATATATATAACGCCCACCGACTTTACACACAAAAAAGGGATGCAACACGAGGACTTCCCAGGAGGTCACCCATCCTAGTAGTACTCTTGCCCAAGCACCCTTAACTTCGGAGTTCTGATGGGATCCAGTGCTTTAGTGCTGGTATGATCGCATCTGACATGTTGTGCACCACTTTCTCCCTTATGCTTGCCACTCCAGCTCATTCTCATGCCTACACTATTGTTTTACATACCTTGCTAAAAGACGACCAACAGCGAACGCAAAAATATATATAACGCCCCCGGACTTTACCCAAAAAAAAGGGATGCAACACGAGCACTTCACAGGAGGTCATCCATCCTAGTACTACTCTCGCCCAAGCACGCTTAACTTCGGAGTTCTGATGGGATCCGGTGCTTTAGTGCTGGTATGATCACATCCAACATGTTGTGCACCACTTTCTCCCTTATGCTTGCCGCTCTAGCTCATTCTCATGCCTACACTATGGTTTTACATACCTTGCCTTTACCCATTTTACCGCCGCCAAAAGACGAGCAACAGCAAACGCAAAAATATATATAATGCCCCCCGACTTTACCCAAAAAAAAGGGATGCAACACGAGGACTTCTCAGGAGGTCACCCATCCTAGTACTACTCTCGCCCAAGCACGCTTAACTTCGGAGTTCTGATGGGATCCGATGCTTTAGTGCTAGTATGATCGCATCCGACATGTTGTGCACCACTTTCTCCCTTATGCTTGCCGCTCCAGCTCATTCTCATGCCTACACTATGGTTTTACATACCTTGCCTTTACCCATTTTACCGCCGCCAAAAGACGACCAACAGCGAACGCACAAAAATATATAACGCCCCCCGACTTTACCCAATGAAAAGGGATGCAACACGAGGACTTCCCAGGAGGTCACCCATCCTAGTACTACTCTCGCCCAAGCACGCTTAACTTCGGAGTTCTGATGAGATCCGGTGCTTTAGTGCTGGTATGATCGCATCCGACATGTTGTGCCCCACTTTCTCCCTTATGCTTGCCGCTCCAGCTCATTCTCATGCCTACACTATGGTTTTACATACCTTGCCTTTACCCATTTTACCGCCGCCAAAAGACGACCAACATGACATAAAAATATATATAACGCCCCCCGACTTTACCCAAAACAAGGGATGCAACACGAGGACTTCCCAGGAGGTCACCCATCCTAGTACTACTCTCGCCCAAGCACGCTTATCTTCGGAGTTTTGATGGGATCCGATGCTTTAGTGCTGATATGATTGCACTCGACATGTTGTGCACCACTTTCTCCCTTATGCTTGCCGCTCCAGCTCATTCTCATGCCTACACTATGGTTTTACATACCTTGCCTTTACCCATTTTACCGCCGCCAAAAGACGACCAACAGCGAACGCAAAAATATATATAACGCCCCCGTACTTTACCCAAAAAAAGGGACGCAACACGAGGACTTCCCAGGAGGTCACCCATCCTAGTACTACTCTCGCCCAAGCACGCTTAACTTCGGAATTCTAATGGGATCCGGTGCTTTAGTGCTGGTATGATCGCATCCGACATGTTGTGCATCACTTTCTCCCTTATGCTTGCCGCTCCAGCTCAGTCTCATGCCTACACTATTGTTTTACATACCTTGCCTTTACCCATTTTACCGCCGCCAAAAGACAACCAACAGCGAACGCAAAAATATATATAACGCCCCCCGACTTTATCCAAAAAAAGAGATACAACACGAGGACTTCCCAGGAGGTCACCCATCCTAGTACTACTCTCGCCCAAGCACGCTTAACTTCAGAGTTCTGATGAGATCCGGTGCTTTAGTGCTGGTATGATTGCATTCGACATGTTGTGCACCACTTTCTCCCTTATGCTTGCCGCTCTAGCTCATATTCATGCTTACACTATGGTTTTACATACCTTGCCTTTACCCATTTTACCGCCGCCAAAAGACGACCAACAACGAACGCAAAAAAATATATAATGCCCACAGACATTACCCAAAAAAAGGGATGCAACACGAGGACTTTCCAGGAGGTCACCCATCCTAGAACTACTCTCGCCCAAGCACGCTTAACTTCGGAGTTCTGATGGGATCCGATGCTTTAGTGCTAGTATGATCGCATCCAACATGTTGTGCACCACTTTCTCCCTTATGCTTGCCGCTCCAGCTCATTCTCATGCCTACACTATGGTTTTACATACCTCGCCTTTACCCATTTTACCGCCGCCAAAAGACGACCAACAGCGAACACAAAAAAATATATAACGCCCCCCGACTTTACCCAATGAAAAGGGATGCAACAAGAGGACTTCCCAGGAGGTCACCCATCCTAGTACTACACTCGCCCAAGAACGCTTAACTTCGGAGTTCTGATGGGATCCGGTGCTCTAGTGCTGGTATGATCGCATCCGACATGTTGTGCCCCACTTTCTCCCTTATGCTTGCCGCTCCAGCTCATTCTCATGCCTACACTATGGTTTTACATACCTTGCCTTTACCCATTTACCGCCACCAAAAGACGACCAACAGCGAACACAAAAATATATATAACGCCCCCCGACTTTACCCAAAAAAAATGGGATGCAACACGAGGACTTCTCAGGAGGTCACCCATCCTAGTACTACTCTCGCCCAAGCACGCTTAACTTCGGAGTTCTGATGAGATCCGGTGCTTTAGTGCTGGTATGATCGCATCCCACATGTTGTGCACCACTTTCTCCCTTATGCTTGCCGCTCCAGCTTATTCTCATGCGTACACTATGGTTTTACATACCTTGCCTTTACCCATTTTATCGCCGCCAAAAGACGACCAACAGCGAACGAAAAAATATATATAACACCCCCGACTTTACCCAAAAAAAGGGATGCAACACGAGGACTTCCCACGAGGTCACCCATCCTAGTACTACTCTCGCCCAAGCATGCTTAACTTCGGAGTTCTGATGGAATCCGGTGCTTTAGTGCTGGTATGATCGCATCCCACATGTTGTGCACCACTTTCTTTCTTATGCTTGCCGCTCCAGCTCATTCTCATGCCTACACTATGGTTTTACATACCTTGCCTTTACCCATTTTACCGCCACCAAAAGACGACCAACAGCGAACACAAAAATATATATAACGCCCCCCGGCTTTACCCAAAAAAAAGGGATGCCACACAAGGACTTCCCAGGAGGTCAACCATCCTAGTACTACTCTCGCCCAAGCACGCTTAACCTCGGAATTCTGATAGGATCCGGTGCTTTAGTGCTGTTATGATCGCATCTGACATGTTGTGCGCCACTTTCTCCCTTATGCTTGCCGCTCCAGCTCATTCTCATGCCTACACTATGGTTTTACATACCTTGCCTTTATCCATTTCACCGCCGCTAAAAGACGACCAACAGCGAACGCAAAAATATATATAACGCCCCCCGACTTTACCCAAAAAAAGAATGCAACACGAGGACTTCACAGGAGGTCACCTATCCTAGTACTACTCTCGCCCAACCATGCTTAACTTCGGAGTTCTAATGGGATCCGGTGCTTTAGTACTGGTATGATCGCATCCGACATGTTGTGCGCCACTTTCTCCCTTATGCTTGCCGCTCCAGCTCATTCTCATGCCTACACTATGGTTTTACATACCTTGCCTTTACCCATTTTGTCGCCAAAAGGCGATAACGTGACATAAAAATATATATAACGCCCCCCGACTTTACCCAAAAAAAGGAATGCAACACGAGGACTTCCCAGGAGGTCACCCATCCTAGTACTACTCTTGCCCAAGCACGCTTAACTTCGGAGTTCTGATGGTATCTAGTGCTTTAGTGCTGGTATGATCGCATCCGACATGTTGTGCACCACTTTCTCCCTTATGCTTACCGCCCCATTGGTGTATATCTAACTCCATGGTATTACCACCACTTTTGATCTCCATTTTACCACCTACCTCGATTTTACCGCCCCATTGGTCTATTTCTAACTCCATGGTATTACCACCACCTTTGATCTCCATTTTACCACCTACCTCGATTTTACCGCCCCATTGGTGTATTTCTAACTCCATGGTATTACCACCACTTTTGATCTCCATTTTACCACCTATTTCGAATTTACCGCCCCATTGGTGTATTTCTAACTCCGTGGTATTACCACCACTTTTGATCTCCATTTTACCACCTACCTCGATTTTACTGCCCCATTGGTGTATTTCTAACTCCGTGGTATTACCACCACTTTTGATCTCCATTTTACCACCTACCTCGATTTTACCGCCCCATTGGTGTATTTCTAACTCCGTGGTATTACCACCACTTTTGATCTCCATTTTACCACCTACCTCAATTTTACCGCCCCATTGGTGTATTTCTAACTCTATGGTATTACCACCACTTTTGATCTCCATTTTACCACCTACCTCGATTTTACCGCCCCATTGGTGTATTTCTAACTCTGTGGTATTACCACCACTTTTGATCTCCATTTTACCACCTACCTCGATTTTACTGCCCCATTGGTGTATTTCTAACTCTATGGTATTACCACCACTTTTGATCTCCATTTTACCACCCCATTGCAAACATACTTGTGATTATACCCCTTGCAAACATCCGTAAGTACAAGAAAGTAATTAAGGTAGAAACCTAACCACAGCTTTAAACTCTAAGACCCTGACGTCCCTTGTGCAATGGTTTCCTAACGGGGGTTCAGGTTTCTGTCACTAATTTTCACATAACAAGTTTAATTTGGAAGGTAGATAAAAACAAGAATTTACTTGGAATAGCAATAATGCTAATAGGTAGGTATGGTGGACACAAATGGCAGAGATTTTTGTTTAAGGATTGGATGCATGAGAAGAATTGTCTCTCAGTACAAGTGTTTGGCTAACAAGGCTGGGTAGCAAGTATAAGAGTTAAAGGAAACAAACAAACATACAAGTGATAAAGACAAACATGCAATCTTCCTTGGAAGCACAAAACATCTTAACTAGAGAATACTAAACTTATGAGCAAATCAAGAAAGAAAGATGATGAAATTATATTTCTTTAGAGTACTTTTATCTTTTCATTCAACTCTCAAAAAATAGTCTGGCTACTGACCGAGCTAGGTTTGCCAAAACCAACTAAATTAACTCAATGATCCCAAAGTGATACCAATACTAACAACAAGATCAATCATATAACCACAGATTGAAAACTAATATAAGCTATGCAAAAGAGTAAATGATAGAACTTCTCGTTAATATTCCATAACGACAACTCACACCAAGGGATACATATCTAATGAGAGAGGGGACACTTCCATAATGCAAACCATCCTATATGATAACTTCTCTGTTCATGATATGACTCTACTAAAAAGGTAAAAAGATAGAAGATAGTGATGTGATACCGCAGCACTCCCCCAAGCTTGGGACAAACCAAGGGGGTGCCAAACCTGATGATGAATTACTCCTTCGGTGGTGGTGGTATTCTCTCATCATCGTCTGACTTCCAGGGTAAGGGCTCCCCATCAACAAAGGACATCGTGGTCTCCAGCATCCTGAAACTTGCAGCAGCACTGATGCGTTTAAACCTAACCTCATACTCACAGTTTTGATTTTGAACATCGTAGAGTTGTGCTTGCAGTTCGTTGGTTGTTTGGCGGAGTGAGTAGACTTCATCCTTGAGCTCAGCAATCTCCGTTTGGTGCTCGGCGATGAGTTCGGAACAAATCTTATGGATGATATCCACTTCGTGTTCCGCCATCTTCTTGTACCTAAAGACTTCTTGCTCCGTGCTTCCATCCTGTCCTCCGGACTTCCTTCACCTTTAGGGCCTTGAATCTCTTTTATCTGGACCTCCCCATCTTCAAGCAACAACTCCTTGGGATGAATCTTCAACTCTCTCATATATGGGTTGATGATATCCTCTAAAGAATCTTCCTTGGCTGATCCAGAGGAAGACATTGTGGCTCCAAATCTAGGACTCTACCTGTCAGAAACGGATCGAAACGAAAACACAACTAAAACACGATATACGAACCTCGGGGGATCCAGGGGATTCTATATGAAGAAGTTTCACAACAAAAGGAAGGTACTGGGAGAAAACGAGTTGGAGACGGAGTCTGGAGTGGCCACACCACCTGGTGGTATGGCCAGAGGTGGGCCCACGCCACAGGGTGGTGTGAGCCACCCTGGCTCCGTTTCCATCCCTTTTTTGCTTCATAACTTTCCTTATTGGCTAAAAACTGCAAAAATATAGTTGGATAGTATTTTCGTGGAACTTTTCTTACCAGAACTGTTACCTATTTGGAAACGTACTCTGCAGGTCTCTGAATTTGTCCTTGATAAATTTTTCCGGAGTTATAACTTGAAAGGCATCAACATCTTCATTGTAAGAATCGCCAGCAATATAGTGCTTGAGTCGCTGCCCATTCACTACTTGTGTAGTATTATCCTTTAAAGAAGAAATTTTTATTGCTCCCGAACGGTACACTTCTTCAATAATGAAAGGTCCTTCCCACTTTGACAGTAGTTTTCCTGCAAAAAATCTGAGACGAGACCTATCCAATAGAACTTTCTCACCAACATGAAATTCTCTCTTAAGTATTCGCTTGTCATGCCATCTTTTAACTTTTTCCTTAAAGAGCCTAGCATTTTCATAGGGTTCACTCCTCCATTCATCTAAAGAACTTAAGTCAAATAATCTTTTCTCACCAGCGAGCTTACAATCTCTATTTAGTTCTTTAACTGCCCAGTAAGCTTTGTGTTCTAATTCTAAAGGTTGGTGATGTTGATGGCCCAAAATATATCGAGCTTGTTGGGGAACCCCAAGAGGAAGGTATGGTGAGCATAGTAGCAAATTTTCCCTCAGTATGAAACCAAGGTTATGAATCCAGTAGGAGCAAGGAAACACCCCAAAGGTGTTGCTAGCTGAACGTTGGCAGGGCGCACTACCAGTGCCAGTAGCAACGTGGAGAACTGCACAACACAACCGCATAACTTTGCCCCCAACTTGCGATGAGGTTGTCAATCTCACCGGTTTTGCTGAAAACAAAGGATTAAATGTATCGAATGGAAGGAAGTAATAGTTTGCAGAAAGTAAACACAAAGCAGTAAACAGTTGATTGTAGATTGAAAGTAAAAGAAAGGACCGGGGTCCATAGTTCACTAGAGGTGGCTCTCCTTAAGATATATAACATGCTAGGTGAACAAATTACAGCAGGGCAATTGACAAACATTGAGAAATCATACAAGCATGTACTAATCATCTTGACTCCTTTGAGACTTGATTGGGCATTACAACATTATACATAGACCGCCATCCAACTGCATCTATGACTAATAATCCACCTTCAGGTTATCATCCGAACCCCCTCCAGTATTAAGTTGCAAGCAACAGATTATTGCTTTACGAATTGCGTGTAAAGTAAACAATACAATTGTTCTATGAACAAAGGATTGCTGTTTTCTCCCTAGTAGCAACAACACATTTAGTACCTTAGAGATTTCTATCACTTCCCAGTTACGGAGGCATGAACCCACTATCGAGCATAAATACTAACTCTTGGAGTTGCTAGCATCTACTTGGCCAAGATAGCTACTAACAACGGAAAGCATGCAAGATCACAAATAACAAAGACATGATAGAATCAATAATCAATCTGAAATAGCATCTCAATATCCATCGGATCCCCGCAAACACAACATGTATGGATTACAAATAGATGATCTTGATCATGAACGGAGCTCACAAGATCTAGACATGAAAGCACAAAGGAGGAGAACCATCCATCTAGCTACTACATGGACTCGTAGTCCAGAGATGAACTACCCACGCATCACACCGGAGGCTTGCATGATGATGAAGAAGGCCTCCAGGGTGAATTCCCCTCTCCGGCAGGGTGCCGGGAAGAGCTTCAGATCCCTCCTGATCTAGGGATGGAGATGATGGCGGCTACAGACTCTTTCGTGGATTTTTGATCGGGTACTTAGGGTTTTGGTATCGGAGGCAATATATAGGCGGAAGGAGAGGCCGAGGGGGTGCTGGGGTCGGCTGCACCACCCTGGCGCGGGCTAGCCTCGCTGCCAGTGGTGTGGCCCCAGCCCTTCTCCGTCTCATATTCTCGCCCCAGATGTCTTTCGGTAAATAGCAACTTTGGCTTTTGTCTCGTCCAATTCCGAGAATATTCATTTTCTGACTTCCTGGAACCAAAAACAGCAGAAAATAGGCAGTTGGCACTGCGGCTCTTGTCAATAGGTTAGTCCAAGAAATCATATGAAAAGTACTCAAAAGTGTGGACAAAACACAAGAAAGTAGATAAAACCAAGCATGGAACATCAAAAATTATAGATACATTTGCAATGTATCAACATCCCCAAGCTTAACTCCTGCTCGTCCTCGAGTAGGTAAGTGATAAAAAGAAAGAATAATTTTTGAGGTGACATGCACCATCATAAACTTGATCAAAGTATTTGTAAAACATTCAAAGCTGGGACCATAGTACTTTATTCATAACATGAAAGACGAAGTTCTAGCAATAGGACAAAGAAACTATGTTGCAACATGAAAAGGCACAAACAAAAGATTCATGAATAATAGTGCTTTGCAAGACGTTTGTTTGTTTCACATAAAGAAAACATAGCATAATAGTATTGAGCTTGTCCCTCATAGAGTAGCAAATATAAATGCATAGGACACCTTCAAAGTTCATAAGAGTGACTAGATACAAATAGTTTAAAACAAGCAATATCAAGGTATGCATCAATCAACTAGTCTTGGGACAATGCACATAGAACTAAGAATGGCCACTATGCTCTCAAAGTAGGTGCATAAAGGTAGAAGGTGGAGACTCAATATATTGGTGGAAGAAGGGCCTTCATAGAAGGAAGTAGGGATTCAAGTCTCATAAAGAGCTTCCAAAAATTATGGTACTTATAGCTTTCAGCTCTCATTGCCCCTATCATAAGCATCTTGAAGGTGATTAAGGTTAAAGTGACACAACTAAGAGGATATGCTTGACAAGTTATAAACTGAAATCTCATGCCCCTTACTTACGAAGACCGAACCTCATGCTACTCAACTTTAGTCACAAGTAAGATCTTGTCATTGTAAGTACATATGTATCATAAAGAACCGCCAAGGGGTACCCCTTGCACATGATACAGGAGCTATCCCATAATTAAAATGACAAGGCAAGCAGACAATGAGCATCTCAGCGATCTTTCTATTTGCTATTTGCATAGGTTTTTATTGAGGATGCTTTATAGAGTGCTCATTATGGTGATGCTGCAAGTTTCCACCATGATTAGGCATGGCTTAGGCTAGCGGCCCAAGCGTTTCTCTAACACACATACAAACTCCATGATCTTACAAGTTCCACTTTTATTTCACAACGCCGGGATCCATAAGCAAAAGAACATGATATCAACGGGGTACAAAGTACATGTGCAATGTTGAAAGCGTTCCCCATGATACATGGTTCTGCTAATTTCAACTTATAAAGCGCAATCATATACACAACAAAGAAGGACCCAATGGTTCAAGTTTATTAAATGCAAAAGGTAAAGTGTGCCATCAAGTTCGTGAGAGCTTTAATCACTAGTTTTCTCATAACAAGTTTAATTTGGAAGGTAAACAAAAACATGAATATACTTGGAATAGCATATGATAATAGGTAGGTATGGTGGACTCTTTGGAATACCTTGGTTTAGGGAGTTGGATGCATGAGTGGAACTCATACTTGGTTGTGGAGGCTAGCAAAAGACTGGGAGCGACAAACTAAGAGAGCAATAATGGCCATAATCATGCAGAGCGACAAAACATCATTGATCAAAGCATAAAGTGATACTACAAGTTGAAAACTAAAGGATCATAAAGGCTATGGTGACTTGAGATAGTCATAACATGGTGTGAGCATGCGCCAAGCCAACCCAAATAAAGCATCAAAGGAGAATACCACTATACTATGCTTTAATATGCTAAAACAACACATGATTCATCCAAGGCACATTAAGCAATCTTAATTGTTTATAACAAGTCACGCTACAACAAAGAATACTAAGCATATAGACAAAACAATATCAAGCATGGCATGACAAAGCATATGCCACAGTCAAAAATAAGCTCTCTTTACCACTTAAGCATGAACTTTCCTACTCTTTTCCAAACCAAACCAAACTATTTGAAAACCAATATATGAAAGAGGGGGTCCAACCAATTTATTTAGCAAACTAAGCAAACCAAGCAAACAAAAAACCAAAATGAAAACGAAAAAGAAGACGCTCCAAGAACAACACAACTGTGCATGAAACAATAAAAATGAAGCGTTTGGAAGAAACCTGGGATTTTTATTGATAAAGAGGGGGATGCCTTGGGAATCCCAAGCTTTGATGCTTGTACTTCTTGGATATTTCTTGGGGTGACATGCGTGGCATACCCAATCTTGAGCTTTAGTCCATCCTTCATCTCATTACTCATTCCTTCTATACACCTGAATTTTTTCCTTCATACAAAACTTCACACAATCTTTATTAGCAACATTAGTGCACTCAAGATAATAAGTCTTTAGGTTCAGTTATAACACCAATAAAACTTCCATTAAAACACTAGCTACTGTATCACTCCCTCAAAAATCTCAATTTCCTGAAAGAATTCAAAAAGGAACCAATAAGAAGCAAATGCAGAAAAATGGCAGAAATCTGTCAAAACAGACCAGCAGGTAAAGACGAATTTGTTCGAAGACCTTCTGTTGCTCAAATAAAAAAGTGTTGAACTAACGAAAGTTATATAACAACCTGTTGCAGAAGCACAAAAATTCACGCCTCAAAAGGACATACAGAGATTTTAC
This sequence comes from Avena insularis, assembly GCA_023614405.1. NCBI lineage: Eukaryota > Viridiplantae > Streptophyta > Magnoliopsida > Poales > Poaceae > Avena > Avena insularis. The sequence goes on along the minus strand of CM042688.1, from coordinate 505,304,504 downwards.
ACGAATTTTTACGGTGAAGCACATAAATCTGTTTCGGGACAGCAACTTTTCCAATCATAACTTCTCTCTCATTAGAGGTTACTCTTGGCACAAAAAGCAAACAAAAAGGATAAGGAGCGGTCATTACTGAAGTAATAACTTCCAAGACTCATCTAAAACTTTTGGGTTATTGATGACCCACAAGTATAGGGGGTGTATCGCAGTATTTTCGATAAGTAAGAGTGTCGAACCCAACGAGGAGAAGAAGGTGCTGGCTAGTGGTATGGATTAGGAATTCTCTGCAAATACTTAGCAAACGGATTTTTAGGGGTTTTCGATAAAGCAAGTAAACAAAGTACGAGTAAATAAAAGACAGTAAGAATGAATGCAGCAAGTGGCCCAATCCTTTATGCAGCAAAGGACAAGCCGGTTGTATTTCTATAGATGACCAAACGTTCTCGAGGACACATGGGAAGACTGTCAAGTGCTTTCGCTTCATATAGTCGATTAATCTTCTCTAGCTTACTAAGTGTTGTGTGGGTGAACCTGTGCTAATGTACCGTCCCATCCAAGACCTAATACATACTTGTGATTAAACCCCCTTGCAAACATACGTAAGTACAAGAAAGTAATTAAGGTAAAACCTAACCACAACTTTAAACTCTAAGACCCTTACGTCCCTTGTGCAATGGTTTCCTAACGGGGGTTCAGGTTTCTGTCACTCCGGCAACCCCTACGATTAGTAGCCAAATACACAATGCATTCCCCTAGGCCCATATAGGTGAAGTGTCATGTAGTCGACGTTCACATGACACCACTAGAAGAAGTACACCACAACTTAAATAACAATCTATTGAATCTTTCTCAACGCAACTCTACTACTAACAACAAGACTTCTCCCATGTCCTCAAGAACAAAACGAACTACTCACGAGACATCATATGGATCATGATCAGTGATGGAATAATGATGTATAACAATCTGAACATAAACAATAATTCAATGGTTCACTCAATAGCATCAACTACAAAGAGTAATCAACACCGGGAAAGTTTCCCCTATGAACTATGCAAGATTCAACACAATTGTTACAGCAATATGGAGATGGTGATGAGGATGCTGATGGTGATAATGGTGGTGATGATAATGATCCCGATGAAGTCCAGCTTGATGGTGGTGTTGATGGTGATGATCTCCCCTCTCCGGGAAGGAATTCCCCCGGCAGAAATCTGTCTGCCGGAGAGATCTTTCTCTCTCGGTGTTTTACGCCCCGCAGAGGCGGCAGAATCTTTCTGTGGTCGCCCCCCGAGTCTTAGGGTTTCGTGGGGATGATATACGCCAGAGGAGAGAGGCTGGAGTGGGCCAGGGTGGCCACACCACTCCCTGGCGCGGCCTAGGCCTGCCCGCGCTATGGGGTGGTGTGGGCCCCCTGTGGCCCACCTCCACTCCATCTTCTGGCATCTTGAGTCTTCTGGAAAAATAGAATTTTCCGTATATTTTCCTGGATTTTCTGATCTTTGCGAATTTTGCCTCCAAACAACACCTTTTCCATTAGAATCCTGACTGCAGCGGTCCATGCTCCAAAAGTCATCAACCATGCAAAAATATATCACCTCTCAATACGAAATATATCAATGAATAATAGTGAATTAAGACACAGACTAGTGATGCAAAATGGACGTATCAACTCCCCCCAAGCTTAGACTTCGCTTGTCCCCAAGCGAAACTAAGCTCAATAAACATGACCTCAAGTTTATGGAGTGAAGAGTCGATAAAAGAATACGGACAAGAAGCATCACATTCATCAAATACATAGATCATAATAGAAAACAACTCACTATTATACAACTCAACTTGCAATGAGTAAAGGAAACACAATAAAGATACATAAAGTGAATCATCATTGGTAATGGCAAACTTAGCTCTTGGTCGAAGAATAGTTGATAATTTGCTGGAGTTCACAAATAGCTGGTTTTTTCAATGAAAGCTTTCAAAGTAGTAAACTTCAAGATAAGAGCAATGTGCAAAACAAGGAACATAAGAAACATGATTGAATAAATCATCATATGAATGAATGAAACACAACAACTCAAAATACTTGCTGAGATAGAGGGGATAGGTTTACTGACTCAACTACAAAGTAAAAGAAAGGGCCCTTCAAAGAGGGAAGCAGGGATTACAAGTCTCATAAAGAGCTCCCAAAAATTATGATACTTACTAGCTTTCAACTCTCATTGCCCCTATCATAGGCATCTTTAGGTGATTAAGGTTAAAGTGACACAACTAAGAGGATATGCTTGACAAGTTATAAGTTGAAATCTCAAGCCCCTTACTTATGAGTACCGATCCTCATGCTACTCAACTTCAGTCACGAGCAAGCTCTTGTCATTGTAAATACATGCGTATCATTGAGAACCGCCAACGGGGTACCCCTTGCACATGACACAGGAGCTATCCCATAATCAAAATGACAAGGCAAGCAGACAGTGAGCATCTCAGCGATCTTTTTATTTGCTATTTGCATAGGTTTTTATTGAGGATGCTTCATAGAATGCTCACTATAGTCATGCTGCAAGTTTCCACCATGATTAGGCATGGCTTAGGCTAGCGGCCCAGGCGTTTCACTAACACACATATAAACTCCATGATCTTACAAGTTCCACTTTTGTTTCACACCGCCGGGATCCATAAGCAAAAGAACATGATATCAACTAGGTACAAGTACCAATGAAGTGTTGAAAGCGGTCCCCATGATACATGGTTCGGCTAACTTCAACTCATAAAGCGCAAGCATATACGCAACAAAGAAGGACCCAATGGTTCAAGTTTATTAAATGCAAGAAAATAAAGTGTGCCATCAAGTTCGTGAGAGCTTTAGTCACTAATTTTCACATAACAAGTTTAATTTGGGAGGTAGACAAAACTTGAATTTACTTGGAACAGCAATAATGCTACTAGGTAGGTATGGTGGACACAAATGGCAAAGGTTTTGGTTTAAAGGAGGTGGATGCACGAGAAGAATTCCCTCTCAGTACAGGTTTTTGGCTAGCAAGGCTGGGTAGCAAGTACAAGAGTTGAGGGAAACAAACAAACATACAAGTGATAAAGACAAACATGCAATCTTCCTTGGAAGCACAAAAGATCTTAACTAGAGAATACTAGACTTATGAGCAAATCAAGAAAGAAAGATGATGAAATTATTTTTCTTTAGAGTACTTCTATCGTTTTCTTTTCAACTCTCAAAAAGGTGTTGCTACTAACCGAGCCAGGTTTGCCAAAACCAACTAAATTAACTCAATGATCCCAAAGTGCTACCAATACTAACAACAAGATCAATCATATAACCACGCATTGAAAACTAATATAAGCTATGCAAAAGAGTGAATGATAGAACTTCTCATTAATAATACATAATGATAACTCACACCAAGGGATACATATCTAACGAGAGAGGGGACACTTCCATAATGCAAACCATACTACATAATAACTCCTCTATTCATGATATGACTCTACTAATAAAGTAAAAAGATAGAAGATAGTGATATGATACCGCGACACTCCCCCAAGCTTGGAACAAACCAAGGGGATGCCAAACCTGATGACGAATTACTCCTTTGACGATGGTGGTATCTTATCATCTTCGTCCGTCTTCCAGGGTAAAGGCTTCCCATCAACAAAGGACATCGTGGTTTCCAACATTCTGAAACTCGCAGCATCACTTATGCGTTTAAATCTAGCCTCATACTCACAGTTTTGATTTTGAACGTCATAGAACTATGCTTGCACTTTGTTGGTTGTTTGGCAGAGTGAAAGGACTTCGTCTTTGAGTTCAGCAGTCTCCTTTTGGTGCTCGGCGATGAGTTCGGAACAAATCTTATGGATAATGTCCACTTCGCGCTCCGCCATCTTCCTGTACCTAAAGACTTCTTGCTCCAATGCTTTCATCCTGTCCTCCAGACTTCCTTCACCTTTAGGGCCTTGAACCTCCTTAATCCGGACCTCCCCACCTTCACTCTTGATCTCCTTCTCCTTCCCGGGGTCTTAGAGGTCTTCCTCCATGGGCTCCTTCCCTTTATCCTTGGCGGACACCATTGTGCTTCTAAGCTCTCAAAGAGTATATTCTGACAGAAACAGATTGAAACAAAAACACGATATCCGGACCTCGGGGGATCCGGGGGGTTATATATTACAAAGTTTCGTATCAAAAGGAAGGTACTGGGAGAAAACGGGTCGGAGACGGAGTCCTGGGTGGCCTCACCACTTGGTGGCGCGGCCAGGGGTGGGCCCGCACCATGGGGTGGTGTGGGCCACCCCGGCTCCGTTTCCGTCCCTTTTTCGCTTCGTAGCTTTCCTTATTGACTGAAAACTGCAAAAATATAGTTGGATTGTATTTGGCGGAACTTTTCTTACCAGAACTGTTACCTAGTTGGAAACGGACTCTGCAGGTCTCTGAATTTGGTATTTAGTAGATTCTTCTGGAGTCATCACTTGAATATCATCGATATCTTCATCTTCATATACTTATTACTTGAGTCATAAAACCTTTCTCTTCCTTATTACACCATTGTCTCCACTAACCTGGAAATTTCTTTCACACAAAACTTCACACAGTTCTCATTAGCAACATCAGTATATAAGAAGTGATAAAACCTTTTGAGTCCAACTTCAACTAAAAACCATCAAAACATAAGCTACTATAGCAACTCCTTCCGAAAACCCAAAAAGAATTCAAAAAGGAAATCGAATAAAGAAGCAAATGCAAGATTGGCAAAATCTGTCAAAACAGACCAGCAGGTAAAGATCAATTTTTTCGAAAATCTTCTGTTGCTCAAATCAAAAAGTGCAAAACTAACGAAAGTTAAATAACAACCTGGGGCAGAAGCACAAAAAATTACAGCTCAATCCGACATACAGAGGTCTCTCACGAATTTTTACGGTGAAGCACAAAAATCTGTTTCGGGACAACAACTTCCCCAAATATTACTTCTCTCTCATTAGAGGTTGATCTTGACACAAAAACCAAACAAAACGGATAAGGAGCGGTTATTACCGAAGTAATAACTTCCAAGGCTCAAAGAAACAAAAACAAACTGAAAGCAAAAACAAATGGGTTGTCTCCCATAAAGCTCTTTCTTTATAGCCATTAAGATGGGCAAGATAATTTTGAAGAAGCTCTCATAGGGATATGATTTGAAGTGAAAGAGAGCATTAAGAAGAAAAAACACACAAATTTAAGTCTAACCAACTTCCTATGCAAGGGGATTTTGTAAACAAACAAGTTGTTGAAACCATAGGAAACTTGCATAAGAAGGCAAAAGAAGTGCAGCATAAAAACTTTCAACATAAAACGGGGAAACTTGATATTATTGAGATGCATAAGAACACTTTTCCCTCTCTCATAATAACTTTCAGTATCATGCATAAACTTAACAATATAGCTATCACAAGGACTATCATAGCAATGATCACTTATTCTAACAGAAAGCACAGGAATACTAGCTCTCATAACACTACTTTGTGAAACAATATTAGAGGTATCCTTACAAAAGATAGTGTGTCCCTCTTTTTCATATTTAGCAACAAAGTCTTTCACATTTGCTACAATAGGTTCATCAATCATTTGTTTATCAGGTTCAGCAGCCTTACTAGTACTTTCATTAACCATACTAGCTATCATAGAATGTTCCTTTACCTTAACTGGGAAAGGCATTTTCTCAATATAAGCTTTGGGTAAAACATGATTGGCAGTATAAACTTCAGTATTTTTTGCAGGAACACTCTTAGGAATATCTTTATAAGGTTCATGATACTTATTCCACTTCTTTTTAGGCACTTCAATATAAGAAGCAAAGGCCTTAAAATAAGAAGCAATAGCTTGAGAGTCTAAACCATAAGCATTTTTAATATTTTGAAAGTCATCAGTTCTCATAAAAGATTCAATGCATTCATAATCATAATTTATACCTGACTTTCTACCTTTGTCATTTTCCCAAGCTTCAGCATTGTCTTGAATACGATCTAGAAGGTCCCATTTAGCTTCTTCTTCCATACGAGTGAATGATCCAGCACAAGAAGCGTCCAATAAATCCTTATCATGTAGAGGGAGCCTTGCATAAAAAATGTTGATAATAATATTGTTGGGGAGCTCATGAATGGGACATTTGAGAATTAGTAACTTCAATCTCCCCCAAGCTTGAGCTATACTCTCTCCATCAAGAGGCCAAAAGTTATATATTTGATTCCGATCTTTATGAATCTCACTAGGAGGATAAAACTTTGAATAAAAGAGAGGCACTATTTCTTCCCATTCCAGAGCTTGACCATTCTTCAGCAGCTTATACCATTCCTCAGCTCTTCCTTTCAGTGATAATGAGAATAACTTCTTCTTAACTTGATCTATAGTAATACCTGCACACTTGAACAACCCGCATAATTTGTGTATAAAGAGTAAATGATCACCGGGATGGACAGTTCCATCCCCAAGATAGTAGTTATCCATAACACGATCAATAATTCTTGTAGGTATTTTGAAAACATCTTGATCAGCAGGTGGTGGCTTATCTACTACCTTAGCAGTGGTAGTAGCATTACCAAATAAGAAACTCAGCGAATTATCCATAACGAAAATAAAGCAACTAGCAGAAGTAAACAATACTCACAGTAGAAGTTTCCTTTACCAGTTCCACTCTCCAATAGCGCTTCACTCCCCGGTAACGGCGCCAAAAAATAGTCTTGATGACCCACAAGTATAGGGGGTGTATCGCAGTATTTTCGATAAGTAAGAGTGTCGAACCCAACGAGGAGAAGAAGGTGCTGGCTAGTGGTATGGATCAGGAATTCTCTGCAAATACTTAGCAAACGGATTTTTAGGGGTTTTCGATAAAGCAAGTAAACAAAGTACGAGTAAATAAAAGATAGTAAGAATGAATGCAGCAAGTGGCCCAATCCTTTATGCAGCAAAGGACAAGCCGGTTGTATTTCTATAGATGACCAAACATTCTCGAGGACACATGGGAAGACTGTCAAGTGCTTTCGCTTCATATAGTCGATTAATCTTCTCTAGCTTGCTAAGTGTTGTGTGGGTGAACCTGTGCTAATGTACCGTCCCATCCAAGACTTAATACATACTTGTGATTAAACCCCCTTGCAAACATCCGTAAGTACAAGAAAGTAATTAAGGTAAAACCTAACCACAGCTTTAAACTCTAAGACCCTTACGTCCCTTGTGCAATGGTTTCCTAATGGGGGTTCAGGTTTCTGTCACTCCGGCAACCCCTACGATTAGTAGCCAAATACACAATGCATTCCCCTAGGCCCATATAGGTGAAGTGTCATGTAGTCGACGTTCACATGACACCACTAGAAGAAGTACACCACAACTTAAATAACAATCTATTGAATCTTTCTCAATGCAACTCCACTACTAACAACAAGACTTTTCCCATGTCCTCAAGAAAAAAACGAACTACTCACAAGACATCATATGGATCATGATCAGAGATGGAATAATGATGTATAACAATCTGAACATAAACAATAATTCAATGGTTCACTCAATAGCATCAACTACAAAGAGTAATCAACACGGGGGAAGTTTCCCCTATGAACTATGCAAGATTCAACACAATTGTTACAGCAATATGGAGATGGTGATGAGGGTGCTGATGGTGATGATGGTGGTGATGATGATGATGATCCCGATGAAGTCCAGCTTGATGGTGTTGATGGCGACGATCTCCCCTCTCCGGGAAGGAATTCCCCCGGCAGAAATCTGTCTGCCGGAGAGATCTTTCTCTCTCGGTGTTTTCCGCCCCGCAGAGGCGGCGGAATCTTTCTGTGGTCACTCCCCGAGTCTTAGGGTTTCGTGGGGATGATATACGCCAGAGGAGAGAGGCTAGAGTGGGCCAGGGTGGCCACACCACTCCCTGGTGCGGCCTAGGCCTGCCCGCGCCATGGGGTGGTGTGGCCCCCCTGTGGCCCACCTCCACTCCATCTTCTGGCATCTTGAGTCTTCTCGAAATATAGAATTTTCCATATATTTTCCCGGATTTTCTGATCTTCGCGAATTTTGCCTCCAAACAACACTTTTTCCATCAGAATCCTGACTGCAGCGGTCCATGCTCCAAAAGTCATCAACCATGCAAAAATAGATGAAATAATATAAGTATCACCTCTCAATGCGAAATATATCAATGAATAATAGTGAATTAAGACATAGAATAGTGATGCAAAATGGACGTATCAGTTATCTCCCAATAAGTACTTTTCTTTAACGCCTTTAAGTTAGGCATAAGAAGCAAGAAAAAGAATTAAGTGTTCTCAAATGAAGAAGCATTAAAACCAAATTTCTTGCCCTTACCTCTCTTACTTTTATTCTTAACCTTGGGGAAAATATGATTGTTTGGTGGAGAAGCAAGGTGCATGGTCCCCTTTCCCAGATCTATTACTTCTCCAAGGAGTTCTAATAGGGACCTTCCAAGTGTAATTTGTCCTTTTCCTGCACATTCAATAACAAGATAATCAGTAGAAATCATTTTCCCAAGGATCTTTGTAAACACTCCTTTAGCTACTCCAATAGGTAAAATTGTAGCATTATTAGCAAGAGATATTTCTTTTCCCCCTTCAGAAAGCCCCCGAAGATTCATAAATATCTTTGGTCATAAGACAAAATTCAGACATGATATCATAGCGAGCTTGAAAATTTTCATTATTTATATCAATCTTTACTGTAGGGAGCCACTTTGATGGTTCAGAATTTATTAGAACATAATTATGATGCTTCCTAAGCGTATTATAGCAATCTTTTAAGCTAGTAGTGCGGGTCTCAAGAGTGTTTAATCTAGCAAATATGCTTGCGAAAGAAATATCAGTTTCGCTAGGCAAGTTGTAGGTAAAGATCAATTTCTTTATAGCATTAATAGCGCCATCCTCATTACATTGGAGGAAATCTCCCCCCACAATAGCATCTAAAGCATATCTATAGCAAAGAGCAATTCCAAGGTAAAAACTGCTAAGGAACAAGCTTTGAGTCATTTTAGGCTCAGTTTTTTCATGTAGATCAGAGATTCTAGACCAAGCTTCCTTGAAGCTCTCCTCAATTCCTTGTTTAAAAGTGAAAATCATTTCCTCAGGTGACATAGTGATTGGAGCAAAGCTAGACATAATGACAACTTAAGATAGGAACTATTTTTTTTGTATTTTCAATAAAGAAAGCAAACTAGTACAACTAATTTTTGTGTGTTTTTGATAAAGAAACAAGCAAACAAAACAAAAAGAAACTAAGCAAAACAAAAATAACAAAGTAAAGAGATTGGTTATGAGGGACTCCCCTTGTGAAGATGTCCTTGACTCCCCGGCAACGACGCCAAAAAAGTTGTTGATGGCCCAAAATATATCGAGCTCGTTGGTGAACCCCAAGAGGAAGGTATGATGAGCATAGCAGAAAGTTTTCCCTCAGTATGAAACCAAGGTTATCAATCTAGTAGGAGCAAGGAAACACCCCAAAGGTGTTGCTAGCTGAACGTTGGCAGGGCGCACTACCGGTGCCAGCAGCAACATGGAGACCTGCACAACACAACCACAAAACTTTGCCCCCAACTTGCGATGAGGTTGTCAATCTCACCGGTTTTGCTAAAAACAAAGGATTAAATGTATCGAATGGAAGGAAGTAATAGTTTGCAGAAAGTAAACACAAAGCAGTAAACAGTTGATTGTAGATTGAAAGTAAAAGAAAGGACCGGGGTCCATAGTTCACTAGAGGTGGCTCTCCTTAAGATATATAACATGCTAGGTGAACAAATTACAGCGGGGCAATTGACAAACATTGAGAAATCATACAAGCATGTACTAATCATCTTGACTCCTTTGAGACTTGATTGGGCATTACAACATTATACATAGACCGCCATCCAACTGCATCTATGACTAATAATCCACCTTCAGGTTATCATCCGAACCCCCTCCAGTATTAAGTTGCAAGCAACCGATTATTGCTTTACGAATTGCGTGTAAAGTAAACAATACAATTGTTCTATGAACAAAGGATTGCTGTTTTCTCCCTAGTAGCAACAACACATCTAGTACCTTAGAGATTTCTATCACTTCCCAGATTACTAGAGGCATGAACCCACTATCGAGCATAAATATTAACTCTTGGAGTTGCTAGCATCTACTTGGCCAAGATAGCTACTAACAATGGAAAGCATGCAAGATCACAAATAACAAAGACATGATAGAATGAATAATCAATCTGAAATAGCATCTCAATATCCATCGGATCCCCGCAAACACAACATGTATGGATTACAAATAGATGATCTTGATCATGAACGGAGCTCACAAGATCTAGACATGAAAGCACAAAGGAGGAGAACCAGCCATCTAGCTACTACATGGACCCGTAGTCCAGAGATGAATTACTCACGCATCACACCGGATGCTTGCATGATGATGAAGAAGGCCTCTAGGGTGAATTCCCCTCTCCGGCATGGTGCCGGGAAGGGCTTCAAATCCCTCTCTATCTAGGGATGGAGATGACGGCGGCTATAGACTCTTTCGTGGATTTTTGATCGGGTACTTAGGGTTTTGGTATCGGAGGCAATATATAGGCGGAAGGAGAGGCCGAGGGGGTGCTGGGGTCGGCCAGACCACCCCTCAACGGCCAGCCTAGCAGCCATGCCAGGTGGTGTGGCCAGGCCCCAGCCCTTCTCCGTCTCATATTCTGGCTCTAGATGTCTTCCGGTAATATAGCAACTTTGGCTTTTGTCCCATCCAATTCCGAGAATATTCATTTTCTAACTTCCTGGAACCAAAAACAGCAGAAAACAGGCAGCTGGCACTGTGGCTCTTATCAATAGGTTAGTCCAAGAAATCATATGAAAAGTACTCCAAAGTGTGGACAAAACACAAGAAAGTAGATAAAACCAAGCATGGAACATAAAAAATTATAGATACATTTGCAATGTATCAGGTGACAAGCTTTCCCATAAACCATTTTATAAGGAGACATCCCCATAGGGTTTTTGTAGGCAGTCCTATAAGCCCATAAAGCATCATTCAACTTTTTAGCCTAGTTTTTTCTAGATCTATTAACAGTCTTTTGCAAGATGGATTTAATTTCTCTATTTGTTAAATCTACTTGCCCACTAGTTTTGGGGTGATAAGCTGAAGCAATTCTATGATTAACATCATATTTAGCAAGGGTCTTTCTAAAACCACCATGAATGAAATGAGAACCTCCATCAGTCATGAGATACCTAGGCACTCCAAACCTAGGAAAGATAACATCCTTAAGCATTTTTAGAGAAGTCTCCCCGTCAGCACTCTTCGTAGGAATGGCTTCTACCCATTTAGTAACATAATCGACATCAACAAGAATATGAGTATAACCTTTCGAGGGAGGAAAAGGACCCATAAAGTCAAATCCCCAGCAATCACAGGGTTCAATATCTAAAGAGTAGTTCATTGGCATTTCATTGCGTCTAGAAATATTACCAACACGCTGACACTCATCACAAGATAAAACAAATTTTCTTGCATCTTTAAAAAGGGTAGGCCAGTAGAAACCTGATTGCAGCACCTTTTGCGCAGTTCTATCTCCTGCATGATGTCCTCCATAAGCACTACCATGACATTTACGCAATATCTCTTTTTGTTCATATTCTGGAACACATATTCGCATAATACCATCCACTGCTTCTTTATATAAGTGTGGGTCATCCCAAAAATAATGCCTCAAATCATACAAGAACTTTCTTCTTTGCTGAGCTGTAGAAGTTGGAGGCAAATACTTGGAGACAATAAAGTTAGCATAATCAGCGTACCAAGGGCTCCCTCGCGAGCTTACCCCTACCGCAGCCAACTGTTCATTTGGAAAACTATCATTAACAGGCATAGGGTCAAAAAATATATTTTCCAATCGAGATAAATTATCAGCTACAGGGTTTTCAACACCTTTCCTATCTACAATATGTAGATCAAACTCTTGCAAAAGCAGCACCCATCTAATAAGCCTAGGATTAGCGTCCTTCTTTGTCATAAGGTACTTAATAGCAGCATGATCAGTATGAATGGTGACTTTTGTGTCTACAATATAGGGTCTAAACTTATCACAAGCGAATACGACAGAAATTCTTTTTCAGTAGTAGCATAATTCCTTTGAGCAACATCTAGAGTCTTACTAGCATAATGAAAAACATTTAGGTTTTTATCAATTTTTTGCCCAAGGACATCACCTACAACAAAATCACTAGCATCACACATTATTTCAAAGGGTAAACTCCAATCAGGTGGTTGAACGATATGAGCTGTAGTTAAAGCCTTCTTAAGAGTTTCAAAATATTCCTTACAATCATCATCAAAAACAAAGGGTACATCTTTTTGAAGAAGATTAGTGAGGGGTTTTGATATCTTAGAGAAATCTTTAATAAACCTTCTATAGAAACCAGCATGACCAAGGATACTACGAATACCTTTGATGTCTCTTGGGCAGGGCATTTTCTCAATTGCCTCGACTTTAGCTCTATCCACTTCTATGCCCCTTTCGGAAACCTTATGCCCAAGGACAATCCCTTCATTAACCATGAAGTGGCATTTCTCCCAATTAAGAACAAGATTAGTTTCTTCACATCTCTGCAAAAGTTTATCAAGGTTGTGCGGACAATTATCAAAAGAAGTCCCATATACAGAAAAGTCATCCATGAACACTTCCACAATTTCCTCACAAAAACCATGAAAGATAGCCGACATGCATCTTTGAAAAGTAGAAGGAGCATTACATAAACCAAAATGCATACGTCTATAAGCATAGGTTCCATAAGGGCATGTAAAGGTAGTTTTTTTCTTGATCTTGTTGTTTAACAGCAATTTGAGAAAACCCAGAGTATCCATCAAGGAAACAAAAATGAGTCTTTTTAGACAATCTTTCTAACATTTGATCAATAAAAGGAAGTGGGTAATGATCTTTCTTAGTAACTTTGTTAACCTTTCTGAAATTGATACACATCCTATAGCCTACTACTATTCTTTGGGGAATAAGCTCATCATTATCATTAGGCACAACATTAATACCTCCCTTTTTAGGGACACAATGAACATGACTAACCCATTCACTATCAACAATAGGGTAAATAATACCAGCATCAAGGAGTTTCAATACCTCATTTCTTACCACTTCCTTCATCTTAGGATTTAAACGCCATTGGTGCTCTACTACTGGCTTTGCATCTGGTTCTATATTGATAGCATGCTGACATATAGTAGGTGAAATCCCTTTTAAATCATCCAGAGTATAGCCCATAGCCCCTCGGTGTTTCTTCAAAACCTCCAATAACCTTTCTTCTTCCTTCCCTGAAAGTTTAGAGCTAATAATAACAGGATATATCTTTTTATCATCAATGTAAGCATATTTAAGATTGTCAAGGAGAGGTTTTAGATCGAAGACCGGATCCTTTTTAGGTGGCAACATGGTACCCAAGTCTTCTACATGCAATTTATGCTTAAGCATCTTAGGATGATTACGGAGAATCTCGTCAATCTCATTCCTTTCTTCCATGACAATTTCACTTTCATGATCCTCCATAAATTGCTACAATGCATTGTTAGGAGCAAGAGAAATAGAAGCAAGTTGTTCAACTCTAAAATCCTCATTATGAGTTTCCTCTTCACAAGGTTCTTTAGTAAATTTCGAAAAATTAAACTCATAAGATTCCCCATCAAACTTAGTCAAGATTTTCTCCCTTTTGCAATCTATAATAGCTCCACAAGTACTCAACAAAGGTCTACCAAAAATGATAGGATAAGTTTTACTAGCAGCTGAACCAAGTACTAGAAAATCAGCAGGATACTTAATCTTACCACAAAGAACTTCCACATCTCGTACAATACCAATTGGAGAGATGGTCTCTCTATTAGCAAGGTGAATAACCACATCAATCTCTTCCAATTCGCAGGGACTAATTTCATGCATAATTTTGATGGGTTTCGCAGCATAGTAAATCAAAATTTTCTACGGAAGCGAACAGAAGGAAAGCCAAGATCTAATCTAGGAGATGCAAACAACGAGAGAGATTGGATTAGATCTTCATACCCTTGAAGATTCAAGCCTGGAACGCGTTAACGTGGGTGATGTAGTCGTACTCCTTCTCCTCCTCGCGATCCGATCCGATCTAGCACCACAAGTGGCGGTGCCTCCGTGAGATGCACACGCAGCAGACCTCGACGTCTCCTCCTTCCTCGGACCAGCAAGTAGGGTGGAGATAGATTGGATCTACAACACGACGTGTGGTGTATATGGTGGAGAATTTCTGCAGCAGGCTTCGCCTACAAGCGATGGGAGGGAGAGAGGAGGGCAGCAGGGCAACTAGGGTTTGGAGGAAGGTGTGTAGGGGGAGGGGGCGCACCAGCCCTCTATATATAGAGGGGTGTGCGGCCAGCCCTTGCCCATCCTCCAAGCCTATCTCTAGTTTAAACGATTTAAACTCTCCCTTCTAGAAACCCTATCTTATCTCTAGTTTAATCGATTTAAAATTATCTAGGATCTGGGCCCTATGGGGCCTTGTGCCCTGGCCCAATGCTGCCAGGACACTCCCTCATAGGCCCATGCCCCTCCCGGAAGGTGGGACCACGTTGGTCCCTTCCGGAAGGTTCTAGAAGCTTCCGACAATACCGATTAACCCGAACAATTCCGAACTCCAAAAACTGCACCGCCTTTATATGAATCTTATTCTCCGGACCATTAGAACCTCTCGTGGCTATCCCGGATCCCATCCGAGACTCGAACAAAATTCATAAACCAATTATCCAATCTATCCTAGCCGAGACACGTTAGCGTGTGACCACGCGGGTTCGAGAATATGCGACATGATCTTCTATCAATAATCAACAGCGGGTCTGGGCACCCATATTGACTCCACACCTTCATCGATGATCATATCGGATGAACCACGATGCCAGGATTCAATCAATCCCATATATATAGTCCCTTCGTCTCGCGATATTTTACTTGCCCGAGATTCGATCGTCGGTATCGTCATACCTAGTTCAATCTCGTTCACAGCAAGTACTTTACTCGTTCCGTAATCCGATATCACTTTGTGATTAACTCCTTAACCACATGCTTGCAAGCGGTTTTGATATCGATTACCAAGTGGGCCCGAAGTATATCTCTCCGACTTGGGAGGGACAAATTCCATCTCGATACATACAACCCAACAGATACTTTTCGATCACCTGAGAGACACCTTTATGATCACCCTCTCATAGGATGACGTTTGATGACCTCAAAGCTTTCTTCCGATACCAGGGAGTTGTATTATCTCATGGTCTAAGGAATACAATATTTGACATAAGAAAAGCTTCGCAATGACGAACACGATGACACGATCTAATTGCTTCGCTTAGTTTGGGTCTGTCCACCATATCATTCTCCCAATGATATGATCTCATTATCAATTGACAACTCATGTCTATGGTCAGGAAACCTTAACCATCATTGATCAATGAGCTAGTCCATAGAGGCGTACTAGGGACACAGTGTTGTTCACAAACCACACAAGTATTAATGTTTCCGCTTAATACAATTCTAGCATGGAATATAAACTTTATCATGAACAAGAATTATAATAATAACATCTTTATTATTGCCTCTAGGGCATAATTCCAACAGTCTCCCACTTGCACTAGAGTTAATAATCTAGTTTACATTTGGCAACAATCTCACACCCATGGCACTGAGGTGCTGATCATGTTTTACACGTGGAAGAGGTTTAGTCAATGGATCTATGACATTCAGATCTGTATGTACTTTGCTGATCTTCAGATCTCCATCTGCTATATAATCTCGGATTATATGAAACTTGCGGTTGATATGCTTTGTCTTTGGATGATATCTTGGTTCCTTAGCGAGTGCTATGGCGCCAGTGTTGTCACACAATATCTCCAGTGGGTCCAATGCACTTGGAACCACGCCAAGCTCAGTGATGAAGTTTCTGATCCAAACTCCTTCACTTGACGCTTCTGCAGCAGCCATGTATTCCGCTTCTATTGTAGATCTCGCGACCATGCTTTGCTTGCAGCTTCTCCAGCTCACAGCTCCTCCATTCAAAATATACACGTATCCTGTCTGAGATTTAGCATCATCCTTGTCGGTATCGAAACTAGCATCGACGTAACCTTTTACGACGAGCTGTTCATCACCCCCATAGACTAAGAACATTTCTTTAGTCCTATTTAGGTACCTTAGGATGTTCTTCACGGCTGTCCAGTGTTCCACTCCTGGATCACTTTGATATCTGCTCGTCAAACTAAGAGCATTGGACACATCTGGTCTAGTACACAGCATGGCATACATGATGGAACCTATGGCCGAGGCATAAGGCACTTTGCTCATAGCTTCCCTATCATTTACCATAGCTGGACACTGAGCCTTGCTCAATATCTTACCTGACAACATAGGCACTGAACCTTTCAATGCCTTATCCATTCTGAACCTTTTCAGAACTTTGTCTAGGTATGTACCGGCTTAAAGCTATCAGCGCCTTTGTCTATCTCTATAGATTTTGATGCCCAATATATAAGCAGCTTCACCTAGGTCTTTCATTGAAAAACACTTGTGCAAATAACTCTTCACATCGTTAAGCATGTTGATGTCATTTCCAATAATCAATATGTCATCCACATATAGTACCAGAAACATCACCGAGCTCCCACTCACTTTCTTGTAGATGCAAGCTTCGTAGCAATTTGGAACAAATCCAAAGCTCTTGATCACTTGATCAAAAAGAAGGTTCCAACTCCGAGATGCTTGCTTCAGTCCATAAATGGAACGCTGAAGTTTGCATACTTTATCAGCATCCTTAGGATCGACAAAACCTTCGGGTTGCATCATATACAACTCTTCATCAATGTTGCCATTGAGGAAAGCAGTCTTGACATCCATTTGCCATATTTCATAATCATGAAACGCAGCAATTGCTAATAAAATCTGAATGGACTTAAACATCGCTACGGGAGAGAAAGTCTCATCGTAGTCAACACCTTGAACTTGTCGAAAACCTTTCGCAACAAGCCGTGCTTTATAGACGGTAACATTACCATCCGCGTCCATTTTCTTCTTGAAAATCCATTTGCACTCAACGGCCTTTCGGTCGCTAGGAGGGTCCACCAAAGTCCATACTTGGTTTTCGCTCATGGATCCCAATTCGGATTTCATGGCCACTATCCATTTCTCAGAGTCTGGGCTCATCATTGCTTCCTCATAGTTCGCAGGTTCACTGTCATCTACTAACAAGACAGTTAAGACAGGGTTGCCGTACCACTCAGGAGGGGCACGCGACCTTGTCGACCTGCGACGTTCAGTAGCAGCATCGTCCGAAGCTTCATGATCCTTGTCATTAGCTTCCTCTATTGTTGGTGCAAAGACCGAACAATTTCAGGTGCTGCGCTACTCTCCAATTCAAGAGAAGGTTCAATAACCTCCTAGCTCTACTTTCCTCCCACTCACTTCTTTCGAGAGAAACTCCTTCTCAAGAAAGGAACCGTTCTTGCATAAACACTTTGCCTTCGGTTGTGATAGAAGGTATACCCAATAGTTTCCTTAGGGTATCCTATGAAGACGCACTTCTCCGCTTTGGGTTCGAGCTTGTCCGCATCAACTTCTTGACGAAGCTTCAGATCCCCAAACTTTAAGAAACGACAACTTAGGTTTAGCACCAAACCACAGTTCATACGGTGTCGTCTCAACGGATTTAGATGGAGCCCTATTTAAAGTGAATGCAGCGGTTTCTAATGCATAACCCCAAAATGATAACGGCAAATCAGTAAGAGACATCATCGATCGGACCATATCTAATAGGGTTCGATTCCGGCGTTCGAACACACCATTGCGTTGTGGTGTTCCGGTGGCGTGAGTTGTGAAACGATTCCACTTGCTTTGAGATGCGTGAGAAAATCATAACTCAAATATTCGCCCCACGATCGGATCGTAGAAACTTAATCTTTCTTATGATGGTTCTCTACTTCATTCTGAAATTCTTTGAACTTTTCAAACGTTTCAGATTTATGTTTCATTAAATAGATATACCCATATCTACTTAAGTCATCGGTAAAAGTGAGAAAATAGCGATATCCACCGCGTCGAAACACTCATCGGTCGCATACATCGGTATGTATGATTTCCAACAAGTCCGTTGCTCGCTCCATCATACCGAGAACGGGTTTTGATCATCTTGCCCATGAGGCATGGTTCGCATGTGTCAAATGATTCAAAATCAAGAGACTCCAAAAGTCCATCGAATGGAGTTTCTTCATGCGCTTTACACCAATATGACCTAGACGATTACCACAAATAAGTAGTATTATCACTATCTACTTTGCATCTCTTAGCCTCAATGTTATGGATGTGTGTTTCATCCCTTTCGAGATTTAGAAGAAATAAACCATTCACAAGAGGTGCATGACCATAAAAGATGTTACTCATATAAATAGAACAACCATTATTCTCCGATTTAAATGAATAACCGTCTTGCAATAAACACGATCCAGAAATAATGTTCATGCTCAACGCAGGCACATAATAACATTTATTAAGGTTTAAAACTAATCTCGAAGGTAAAACTAAGGAGAGCGTGCCGACGGCCATCACATCAACTCTTGATCCGTTGCCACCGCGCCTCGTCACCTCATCCCTCAAGCCGTCGTCTATTCGTAGCTCTGCTTCGAGTTACAAATATTAGCCCGAACCGTATCAAATACCTGTGCACTACAACGAGGGCTAGTAAGGAAAACATCAATAACATGTATATCAAATATACCTTTGATGGTGCCAGCCTTCTTGTCCGCTAAGTACTTCGGACAGTTGCGCTTCCAGTGACCCTTGTCCTTGCAATAGAAGCACTCAGTGTCCAGCTTAGGACCAGACTTGAGCTTCTTCTCAGCAGGGGCAACGCGCTTGCCGCTGTTTTTCTTGAAGGGCTTCTTTGCACCCTTACCTTTCTTAAAGGAGGGCTTGTTGACCATCAACACATGATTATCCTTCTTGATGTCCACCTCCGCAGCCTTCAGCTTTGCGAAGAGCTCGGTGATCGTATCAGTGGAACCAATCTGATTGTGAGTCCCTACAAAACTTTTGTAGCTGGGAGGGAGTGATTGCGAACCTGTCAATCTTGAGCTCCTCTGGAATCTTGCAGTCCAGTTGCTCAAGGCGTTGAGTGTAGCCCGACATCTTAATGGCGTGCTCACTAACGGAACTCCCTTCCTCCATCTTGCAGTTAAAGAACTTCTCAGAGATCTCATATCTCTCAGAACGGGCCTGAGTCTGAAACATGGTTTTCAGCTCCTCGAGAATCTCAAAGGGCCCGGGATAGTTTTCAAAACGATTTTGAAGTTCCGGTTCCATAGCAAACAACATGGTGCTCTTAATCACACCATAATCATCTTTGCGCGACTGATAGACAGCTTTCTCATCAGCCGGCGCAGTTGCAGCAGGGGGGTTACCTAACGCTTTCTCAAGGACATAGTCCTTTTGTCCGCTAGACAGAATGATTCTTAGATTGCGGAACCAGTTGGTGAAGTTAGACCCATTGTTTCTAAGCTTTTCTTTCTCAGCAAAAATGTTGAAGTTGAAGTTGGACTTGGCCATGTGATCTACAGTATTTGCAAGTACAATTTAGACTATGTTCATGATAAATAGTTCAACTTAATCAAATTACTAGATGAACTCCCACTAAATTCAACATCCCTCAAGTTGTTTAGTGAACACGATCCAAATTCACCACACCTAATCCGATCTTCACGAGAAGAGATGTGGTTTCAATGGTGGACAACGAAGTGTCGATCATATCATTCATATGACTCATGCTTAACCTTTCGGTTCTTGTGTTCCGAGGCCATGTGCAGTACATGCTAGGCTCACAAGTTAGACCCAAGTATTTCCGCGTGTGCAAAAACTGGCTTGCACCCGTTGTATGTAAGCGTAGAGTCTATAGCACCCGATCATCACGTGATGCTTGGACACGACGAACTTTCGCAACGGTGCATACTTGGAGAGAACACAGCTTTTATCTTGATCTTTAAGTGAGGAGTCATCTTATAATGCTACCGTCGCGATCTAAGCATAATAAGATACATAAAAGGATAAACATCACATGCATATAACTTTATGTGACATGGTATAGCCAATCTTCAAGAATGATCTCCATCTTGTGCGTTCCGGCATGATCTCCATCACTCCACCATGATTGCCTCCACCACAAATAGCAACTACAACTATTGCTAACTACTTAGCGATAAAGTAAAGCTATTACATGGCGTATAAGAAGTTGACTCGCAGGTCATACACAATTATAAAGACAACCATATGGCTCCTGCCGGTTGTGTACTCATCGACATGCAAGTCGTGAAACATTACAAAACATGATCATCGCATACAATATACACATCACATCTTGGGCCATACCATATCACAGAAAACACTCGCAAAAACAAGTTAGACGCCTCTACTTTGTTGTTGCATGTTTTACGTGGCTCATGGGAGTAGATGCTAAGAATGATTCTTACCTACGGAAAGCCACAACGGTGATATTATGGTTGCCAAACTCCGGTGTTAATCCCATGACAACTATAGTGAGAGAAACTGACATCCACCAGCCGCATGTGTGGTACAAGCCACACGTCAAGTGCGGAGCCGGTCTCGCGAACGACGTCGTGTAAGGTTGGCCTGGACCACTTCAATCTCACTATCCTGCGTCATAAGAAGAACACAAACAAGAGGCTTGCAACAGAAAACATCAACGCCCGCAATAACCATGTTGCGTTCTACTCGTGAATCACATCTACGCATAGATCTAGCTCGATACCAATCGATGGGTTTCAGCATAGTAAATCAAAATTTTCTACTAAGCGAACAGAAGGAAAGCCAAGATCTAATCTAGGAGATGCAAACAACAAGAGAGATTGGATTAGATCTTCATACCCTTGAAGATTCGTGCAATGAACGTCGGAACGTGGGTGATGTAGTCGTACTCCCTTCTCCTCCTCGCGATCCGATCCGATCTAGCACCACAAGTGGCGGTGCCTCCGTGAGATGCACACGTGCAGCACCTCGACGTCTCCTCCTTCCTCGGACCAGCAAGTAGGGTGGAGAGATAGATTGGATCTACAACACGACGGTGTGGTGTATATGGTGGAGAATTTCTGCAGCAGGGCTTCGCCTACAAACAGTCGGGAGGGAGAGAGGAAGGCAGCAGGGCTACTAGGGTTTGGAGGAAGGTGTGTAGGGGGAGGGGGCGCACCAGCCCTCTATATATAGAGGGGGGGTGCGGCCAGCCCTTGCCCATCCTCCAAGCCTATCTCTAGTTTAAACGATTTAAACTCTCCCTTCTAGAAACCCTATCTTATCTCTAGTTTAAACGATTTAAACTTATCTAGGATCGGCTGGGCCCTATGGGGCCTTGTGCCCCTGGCCCAATGCGGCCAGGACACTCCCTCATAGGCCCATGCCCCCTCCCGGAAGGTGGGACCACGTTGGTCCCCTTCCGGAAGGTTCTAGAAGCTTCCGGTACAATACCGATTAACCCGGAACAATTCCGAACTCCAAAAACTGCACTGCCTTATATGAATCTTATTCTCCGGACCATTCCGGAACCTCTCGTGCTATCCCGGATCCCATCCGAGACTCCGAACAAAAATTCATAAACCAATTATCCAATCTATCCTAGCGTCGAGACACGTTAAGCGTGTGACCCTGCGGGTTCGAGAATATGCAGACATGATCTTCTATCAATAATCAACAATGGGTCTGGGCACCCATATTGACTCCCACACATTCATCGATGATCATATCGGATGAACCACGATGCCAGGATTCAATCAATCCCATATATATATTCCCTTCGTCTCGCGATATTTTACTTGCCCGAGATTCGATCGTCGGTATCGTCATACCTAGTTCAATCTCGTTCACAGCAAGTACTTTACTCGTTCCGTAATCCGATATCACTTTGTGATTAACTCCTTAACCACATGCTTGCAAGCGGTGTTGATATCGATTACCAAGTGGGCCCGAAGTATATCTCTCCGACTTGGGAGGGACAAATTCCATCTCGATACATACAACCCAACAGATACTTTTCGATCACCTGAGAGACACCTTTATGATCACCCTCTCATAGGATGACGTTTGATGACCTCAAAGCTTTCTTCCGATACCAGGGAGTTGTATTATCTCATGGTCTAAGGAATACAATATTTGACATAAGAAAAGCTTCGCAATGACGAACACGATGACATGATCTAATTGCTTCGCTTAGTTTGGGTCTGTCCACCATATCATTCTCCCAATGATATGATCTCATTATCAATTGACAACTCATGTCTATGGTCAGGAAACCTTAACCATCATTGATCAATGATCTAGTCCATAGAGGCGTACTAGGGACACAGTGTTGTTCACAAACCACACAAGTATTAATGTTTCCGCTTAATACAATTCTAGCATGGAATATAAACTTTATCATGAACAAGAATTATAATAATAACATCTTTATTATTGCCTCTAGGGCATAATTCCAACAAATTTATCTATAAAGATCATAAGGAATAGCACTGGAACTTGCACCAATACCACATAAACCATAATAGCAATGATCACCAATTCTAATGGAAAGCACAGGGACACTAGCCTTTTTAGATCTATTAGGGTGTGAAACAATATTAGAAGCATCCTCACAAAAGACTATGTGTCCATCTTCTACTCTTTTAGTGAAAAGGTCTTTCACAACTGCTACAACAGGTTCAATGTTTATTTGTTCATCAGGTTTTATAGTTCTCTTTGCACTTTTAGTGATTACACTAGTTATCATAGGATGGTCCTTTACCTTATCAGGGAAGGGTTTCTCGATATAAAGTTCAGGTAAGATGTGATCAATAGTGTAAAACTCAGTACTCCCAATAGGTATATAGCCAGCAATATCTTTATAAGGCGCATGGTACTTTCTCCATCCCCTTTTTGGGATTTCAATATAAAAAGGAAAAGCCTTAAAGCAATTTGTAATAACTTGTAAATCAAGACCATAAGTATTATTAATATTTTGAAAATCATCAGTTCCCATAAAAGATTCAATGCATTCATAATCATAATTTATACCTAACTTTCTACCTTTGTCATTCTCCCAAGCTTCAGCATTGTCTTGAATACGGTCCAGAAGATCCCATTTAGCTTCTTCTTCCATGCGCGTGAATGATCCAGCATAAGAAGCATCCAATAAATCATTATCATGTAGAGGGAGCCTTGCATAAAAGTTATTGATAATAATATTGTTGGGGAGCTCATGAATTGGACATTTGAGCATTAGTAACTTCAATCTCCCCCAAGCTTGAGCTGTACTCTCTCCATCAAGAGGCCAAAAGTTGTATATTTGATTCCGATCTTTATGAATCTCACTAGGAGGATAAAACTTTGAATAAAAGAGAGGTACTATTTCCTCCCATTCAAGAGCTTGACCATTCTTCAGCAGCTTATACCATTCCTCAGCTCTTACTTTTAGTGACAATGAGAATAACTTCTTCTTAACTTGAGCTATAGTAATACCTGCACACTTAAACAACCCGCATAATTCGTGTATAAAGAGTAAATGATAACCGGGATGGATAGTTCCATCCCCAACATAGTAGTTATCCATAACACGAGCAATAATTCTTGTAGGTATTTTAAAAGCATCATTCTCAGCAGGTGGTGGTTCATCTACGACCTTAGCAGTGGTAGTAGCATTACGAAACAAGAAACTCAGCGAATTATCCATAACAAAAATAAAGCAACTAACAGAAGTAAACAATACTCACAGTAGAAGTTTCCTTTACTAGTTCCACTCTCCATTTACGCTTCACTCCCCGGCAACGGCGCCAGAAAATAGTATTGACGACCCACAAGTATAGGGGGTGTATCGCAGTATTTTTGATA
The DNA here is from genome assembly GCA_023614405.1 of Avena insularis. Classification (NCBI taxonomy): domain Eukaryota; kingdom Viridiplantae; phylum Streptophyta; class Magnoliopsida; order Poales; family Poaceae; genus Avena; species Avena insularis. The sequence continues at coordinate 505,280,569 of CM042688.1, read as the reverse complement.
AGTAAGAGTGTCGAACCCAACAAGGAGCAGAAGGTGTTGGCTAGTGGTATGGATCCGGAATTCTCTGCAAATACTTAGCAAACGGATTTTTAGTGGTTTTTGATAAAGCAAGTAAATAAAGTACGGGTAAATAAAAGACAGTAGGAATAAATGCAGCAAGTGGCCCAATCCTTTATGCAGCAAAGGACAAGCCGGTTGTATTACTTAAGATGACCAAACATTCTCGAGGACACATGGGAAGACTGTCAAGTTCTTTTGCTTCATATATTTGATTAATCTTCTTTAGCTTGCTAAGTGTTGTGTGGGTGAACTTATGCTATGTACCGACCTTCCTAGGACTAATACATACTTGTGATTATACCCCTTGCAAACATCCGTAAGTACAAGAAAGTAATTAAGGTAGAAACCTAACCACAGCTTTAAACTCTAAGACCCTGACATCCCTTGTGCAATGGTTTCCTAACGGGGTTCAGGTTTCTGTCACTCCGGCAACCCCTACGATTAGTAGCCAAATACACAATGCATTCCCCTAGGCCCATATAGGTGAAGTGTCATGTAGTCGATGTTCACATGACACCACTAGAAGAAGTACACCACAACTTAAATATCAAACTATTGAATCTTTCTCAACACAATTCCACTACTAACAACATGACCTCTCCCATGTCCTCAAGAACAAAACAAACTACTCAGAAGACATCATATGGATCATGATAAGAGATGGAATAATGATGTATAACAATCTGAACATAAACAATAATTCAATGGTTCACTCAATAGCATCAACTACAAAGAGTAATCAACATCGGGAAAGTTTCCCCTAAGAACTATGCAAGATTCAACCCAATTGTTATAGCGGTATGAGGTGGTGATGATGGTGGTGGTGGTGATGATGGTGGTGGTGGTGATGATGATCCCGATGAAGTCCAGCTTGATGATGGTGTTGATGGCGATGATCTCCCCTCTCCGGGAAGGAATTCCCCCGGCAGAATTCTGTCTATCGGAGAGATCTTTCTCTCTCGGTGTTTTCCGCCCCGCAGAGGCGGTGGAATCTTTCTTTGGTCGCTCTCCGAGTCTTAGGGTTTCGGGAGGAATATATATGCCAACGGGGAGAGCTGGAGGTGGGCCAGGGTGACCACACCACCTAGTGGCATGGCCTAGGGTGGCCCGCGCCAGGGGGTGGTGTGGGCCCCTTGTGGCTCATCTCCACTCCTCCTTCTGGCTTCCTTCGTCTTCTGGAAAAATAGGATTTTATGTATATTTTCCCGTATTTTCTGATCTTCGCGAATTTTGCCTCCAAACAACACCTTTTCCATCAGAATCCTGACTGCAGTGGTCCATGCTCCAAAAGTCATCAACCATGCAAAATAGATGAAATAACATAAGTATCACCTCTTTTTTGTATACATTTGAGACAGCTGACCACCCTTGCCGGCTGGTACATAAGTATCACCTCTTAATATGAAATATATCAATGAATAAGTAAATTATGACATAGAATAGTGATGCAAAATGGACGTATCATCGTCTCCGGTCTGATTTAGCGCTTTGGAGCGTTGGACTACGTCAGCGACAATGCAGGAAGCTTCGACAGGCACCCTCCACCGTGCAACGACGTCTTCATCAAGCTTGGCATGCACAAGATCTACGTCGGCATGGACGAGTCCTATGTCCATCCGCGACACATCATTGAGGGAGGCGAACCACCTCTCAGTGCAGCTCGTGGTGTGCGTATCACTCGCCCCACCAGTAGCGTTGAGGCCCTGATGACCGCGCCAAACGCGGAACCAAGCAAGGACCTGGCACCAGAGCTGGAGGTCACGCCAAAGCAGACCAGGTCTAGGTTTCCTCCACTAGAAAGGCCAGAGAATGTGCTCTAGCAAGCAATAAATAGCCTAGCAACACCAATATCACCTATGGTAGATCCGGCTCAGGCACAAGCTGAGTTAGAGGAAACTAGGAGGAAAATGTTAGCTGGGGCAAAGAAGGTAGCAGAGCTGCATCAGTCTTTGAACATTACCTTGAGAGAATATGCTAAGGAAAACCACATAGATGGAGTGAAAATCTGAGGTAGGAACCTGATTACTGAGATTGACAAGGAATACGAGCCTAGGTCGGGTCAGATAGCCACGATAGTAACAGGAGGGATGGATCGGTACAGTACCTCAGCTAAGAACCTTAGGGCAGCAAATGCCGCCGTGTCCAAGTTAGAAGGTTTAACCGGAGAGGCCCGGCAAAGGTAACAAGAGAGGGTGAATCACTTGCTGAGGGTTGCTTGCCAGCAAAATGAAGAAATGAACAAGGCAAACCCGGCACCACAAGGAGCATCACATGTGGTACATTCGGCTAGGAATAACCTGGTAAGATCTGGAGGAGCCGCGTCATCTCCGGGTCACAATCCCAGGAGAAGAAGTAGTAAACTCCGGGAGAAGAGACAAATAGATGGTTCCCTATGGTCTAGTAAGGGCCAGAAAAGGCAAAGCAGTGAAAGTTGATGAAGATCAGCATAGTACCAGCCGAGGTGTGTCTGGATGAGGTAACCGCGACCAAGGCAATGCCGGTCAAAAGAATGATTCCAACAACAATGCCGGACAGCATGATCCCGTGGGAATGGGGCAAAATGTACCTCGGCAGCAGCAACAGCACGCACCTCAGCAGGAGGGAAGTGCGGGATAAGCAGCACAACAACAAAATGCCTACTCGGATCAGGAAAGATACAATGATGGTTATTCGGCTATGATCAATGACGGATATCCCAGACCGGATCACCACATAATTGGGTCAAGGCTAGGAAGCAGGAACTTGCAGCCAGATGATGCGAGGCTGAAACTGGATAGAATTTATAGATCGGAGCTAATCGAAGTACAGGGTCCACCAGGTCCGGCATGCTTTGGGCCCCGGATCATGAAGGAGCCACCAGTGCCAAACTTTCAGCTGGCCAGAGGAACTAGCTGATTGATTACGCGACGGCGGTCAAGATCACAATAGGAAATTTGAGATGGGCAGTAAGATATGTGCCATAGATGTTGGAAGGACCAGCGAGAGTTTGGTTGAACAATTTGCCACCAGGAAGTGTCAACTGTTGGCTGGATTTTGAGGAGTTGTTCGTTAGCAACTTCTCGAGCACCTACAAGAGGCCCAACATGCCATAGACTCTAGCGCTATGCCGACAAAGACCGAATGAGCCAGACCGAGATTTCCTGACTCGGTGGTGCAACGTGCGTAACTCGTGCGAGGGAGTAATTGAATCACAAGCTATCGCATGGTTCGCCTAGGGATGCAGATATGGAAGTATGCTGTGGCAGAGGCTGCAACGAGATATGCCAACCACTTGGGCTGAGACGATCCGGATCGCTGATTCGTATGCCTTGGGAGATCCAACGCAACCTCGGCTAATGTCGAGTGAAGCAAACGAGGAATATTACAACCGAGATGGCTCCGGTTCATCAAGGAGGAATGATTTTTGAGGAAAGAGAAGGGATGAGCGCCCGGATTACCGATATAACTCACAACATGTGGCAGCGATAAACCGGGATCAGCCCAATGCCGATGCCAGCCAACGCCAAAAAACTGGAGGACAAAACCGGCAACAGAAAAACGAAGGGAAAAAGCCTTGGACCCCGGAGCAGAAAAGCAATGGCAAGAGCGAAAAGATAGACCGAGGTATACATTTGAGTCTATGTTGGATCAACTTTGCAAGTTCCATACACCAAGTCCGAATAGTCCAGCAAACCATACAACCCGGCAGTGTGAGTGGATGAGAAAGTTAGAACAGGGAAGTTCGAGGAATGCTGAGGCACCTCGGAACGAGGCACCTAGGAATGAGGCACCACAACAACCGTTACTAACAGGGGGAATGGACAGCAACTGATGTTGCCACCAGCTCCGCCGAGGTACGAGAATCAGGAAAGAAGGGATGTAGTACATCAAGTAGGTAATAACCAGTAACAAGGTCAAGGTTACCACGAGAATGAGGGACAAAACGAGTACATGGAGCATCATCAAAGCTACTGTGTGTTTACCATGGAAGAAAATGACCGAAAAAGCTTGCAGCGCCGGCATATGGAGGTAAACGTAGTAATGCCGACAGTAGTGAGATACATGCCCTGGGCAGACCAAGAAATCACGTGGAGTATGAAGGATCACCCAAAGATCATGCCTAGCCCTGGGACCTATGCGTTGGTCCTGGATCCAACGTTCATCGGGCCAAATCTCAATGTGAGGTTTTCCAAGGTACTGATTGATAATGGCAGAAGTATCAACATTATGTACAAGGATACCATGCACAAGCTGGGGATAACAGAGAACATGTTGCAAGCAACGAGGACCACTTTTCATGGCATTGTATCGGGTATTTCCTATGAGACAATTGGCAAGGTCTGAGTTGATGTGTTATTCTGCATGAGAGATAATTGCCAGACTGAAAATTTGGAGTTTGAAGTGGTGAATCCGGAGAGTGCTTATCACGCGTTACTCGGCAGGCCAGCGCAAAACAAGTTCATGGCAACTACTCACATCAGCTACCTTAAGATGAAGCTGCCTAGGTCAAGGGGCGTGATAACTGTATCATGGGAATTCCGGTGTTCGATCGAGTGCACCTCAGCCGGATCTAACTTAGCCGAGTCACTCATGATAGCTCAGGAAAAAAGGAAGATACTGGAAGTAGCGACATTGGCTCAATCCGCGCAATAGCATATGCCGGCTCTGACCAACCCACATGGAAGCGTGTCGTTCCAAGAATCCAAGGACACAAAGAAAGTGCTAATCGATGATTAGTTCCCAGAGCGCACCGTTACCATTGGTGCCGGGTTAAGCACCAAATAGGAAAGCGAGCTCGTCAACTTCCTCCGTGAGAATCGGGATATCTTTGCTTGGTCTACCCAGGATCTGCATGGTGTATCGAGGGAGTGGGCTGAGCACTCATTAAACGTAAGACCCAGGGCTAAGCCAGTAAAGCAGCCTCTCCAGCGTTTCGCCGAGGACAGAAGGAAAGTCATAGGGGATGAAATAACTAGGCTCCTAGCGGCCGGATTTATCATGGAAGTACTATATCCGAATTGGCTCTCTAATCCGGTGCTTGTGGAGAAGAAGAAAGATGATCCAAATGTGTCTGTGGTATGGCGCATGTGCATTGATTACACGAACCTGAATAGGGCGTGTCGCAAAGATCAATTTCCACTCCCTAGAATAGATCAAGTCATAGAATCCACAGCCGGATGTGAGCTACTATCATTCATTGATGCGTATTCTGGTTTCCACCAGATACCCCTGAATCCAGATGATCAAATAAAGACTATGTTTATTACCTCGTACGGGGCTTATTGCTATGCACTATGCCGTTTGGACTACGTAATGCAGGAGCAACATAGAAACGATGCATGCAAAAATGCTTACATGACCAAATAGGTCGGAATATGCAAGTTTATGTGGATGATGTGGTGATAAATACCAAGGAAAGCAATACGCTCCTTGATGATATCCGACAAACGTTCGTGAACTTAAGAAGGTTCCGAATGAAGCTCAACCCGGAGAAGTGCACATTTGGTGTGCCCGCTGGAAAGTTACTCGGTTTTTTAGTGTCTAGCCGTGGTATTGAAGCTAACCCGACGAAAATCCGGGCCATAGAGAGAATGGAACTGCCAAAATGCCTTAATGATGTGCAGAAGTTCACTGGTTGCCTGGCATCGTTAAGTCGGTTCGTATGTCGGTTGGGAGAGAAGGCTTTGCCTCTCTACCAATTAATGAAAAAGGCAGACAAATTCACATGGACACCACAGGCGGACCTTGTGTTTCGAGAATTTAAAAGGATGTTATCTACTACGCCAATCCTAGCAACACCACTACCCAAGGATCCAAGGTTGCTCTACGTAGCCGCGACCAACCGAGTCGTAAGTGTAGTAATCATAGTGGAGCATGAGGAAGAAGGAAAGTCGGTGCAAAGGCCGGTGTATTATCTAAGCGAGGTATTGTCTGCTTCAAAGCAAAATTACCCTCACTATCAAAAAATGGCATACGACGTATATATGTCGGCCAAGAAACTCAAACACTATTTTGAGGAACACCCCATCAAAGTGATATGTGAGGCACCCATATCAGAGATTATGAGTAACAAAGATGCAAGTGGTTAGATAGCAAAATGGGCAATCGAGTTAGCTCCATATGCGCCACAATTTGACAGAAGAGATGCTATAAAGTCGCAAGCTATGGCGGATTTCTTCATAGACTAGGCTGAAATGCAATATGAGCCACCTCTGCCGGACTCCAATTATTGGCGAATGCACTTTGATGGATCAAAACTGAAAGATGGGTTGGGTGCCGGAGTAGTGCTTACCTCGCCCAAGAAGGATCAACTGAAATATGTCCTTCAAATCCACTTTAGTGCCTCGAATAATGTTGCGGAGTACGAAGCATTGGTACATGGTCTCAAGGTAGTGAAAGAAGCGAGGATACGTCGGATACAATGCTTTGGAGATTCAGATTTGGTGGTGCAACAAGTGTCTAGAAATTGGGATGCGTTGGATGCTAACATGGCCCTATACAGGTTCCATGTTCAAAAGATAAGTGGGTTTTTCAAAGGGTGTGAGTTCCATCACATACCTCAGATTGAAAACGAGGCAGCAGATACGCTGTCCAAGTTAGGCTCATCCCGCAGCCAATCCCGCCAAATGTTGCTTTGGAGCACCTAAGAAAACCATCTATCACGCCATCGCCTGAATCAGACTCAATTTATATCCCGACACTCTCCGGATCAGGAGCTGCACCTATGGAGATAGAGTGGGGAAGCACCTTAGCAAACCCGGGGACTGCTTCGGCAAACCCGAGGACTGCCTCAGCAAACCCGGGGACAGATCAACCTGACCCGGCAGGAGTTATGTTGGTAGATGCGATGGAAATTGATGAGGAACCGTTTCCCATCCGGACTATACCAACTTGGGCCAAGCCAATTTTTGATTTCCTGAAAGAGGGAACCTTGCCGGATGACGAGATAATCTCAAGGCAGATCTAGAGAAGGGCAAAGGTCTATACAATTATCAATGCCAAACTATACAAAAGAAGTGTGACAATAGTACTACAGCGGTGTGTTGATCCGGAGGAAGGACTTGACATACTCCGGGATATTCACCAAGGGGAATGTGGCCATCATGCCTCCTCAAGGGCCTTAGTGGCAAAAGCTTTCCGGCATGGATTTTATTGGCCCAGTGCTTTGGAGGAAGCAGAGGATCTGGTGATAAAATGCAATGGCTGTCAAAGATACGCCACGAAAACTCATTTACCAATGTCGGAGCTGAAAACTATCCCCATTACCTGGCCATTTGTTGTATGGTGCCTAGATATGGTTGGGACATTTAAGCCGGCTAAAGGAGGGATGACCCATACCCTAGTCATGGTTGACAAGTTCACCAAGTGGACTGAAGTGAAACCAATTCGAAAATGTGATGGGGCAACAGTAGTAAGATTCCTCAAGGATATAATCCTGAGATATGGCTATCCCCATAGCATCATAACTAATAACGGAACAAATTTCACTGAAGGAGCATTTGCGAGGTTCTGCCAAGAAAAGAAGATCCGGCTAGATGTCGCCTCAGTCGCCCACCCTGCATCGAACGGGAAAGTGGAAAGATCCAACGGACTGGTTGTTGGAGATATGCCCAAGAGGCAATAATAAAAGTGGTTATTATTATATCTTTGTGTTTATGATGAATGTTTGCATCCCATGCTATAATTGTATTATAAGGAAACACTAATACATGTGTGTTTTGTAAACATAACAGGGTCCCTAGTAAGCCTCTTGTTAAACTAGCTTGTTGATTGATTGATGATCATGGTTTCCTGATCATGGACATTGGATGTCATTAATAACAAGGTTGTATCATTAGGAGAATGATGTAATGGACGCACACACCCATAGTAAGCGTAGCATTAGATCAAGTCATTAAGTTCACATTGCTATAAGCTTTCGGTACATAGTAACCTAATCCTTCGACCATGAGGTTGTGTTAATCACCATCACCGGATGAGTACTTTGATGACATCAAACACCACTTCATAACTGGGTGGTTATAAAGGTGTCATTAGGTATTATGAAAGTATGTGTTGAAGCGCATGGACCAAGATTGGGATTTGTCCATCCATATGACGGATAGATATGCTCTAGGCCCTCTCGATGGAATGTCATCTAGTTAGCTTGCAAGCATGTGACTGGGTCACAAGGGATGGCATAACACGGAACGAGTAAAGAGTACTTAACAGTAATGAGGTAGAACTAGGTATGGAGATACCGATGATCAAACCTCGGATAAGTAGAAGTATCGCGTGACAAAGGGAATTGGTTTCGTATGTTAATGGTTCTATCGATCACGAAGTCATCGTTGAGTATGTGGGAGCCGTTATGGATCTCCAGATCCCGCTGATGGTTATTGATCGGAGAGGTGTCTTCATCATGTCTGCATATTCACGAACCGTAGGGTGACACACTTAAGGTTCGAAGTTGTTTTAAGTAGATATTGAATGTGCGTTGGAGACCAAATGTTGTTCGGAGTCTCGGATTGGATCTGGGACATCACGAGGAGATCCGGAACTGTCCGGAGAATAAGATTCATATAATGGGGATCATTTTCTAAGTTAGGAAATGTTCCAGAGTGTTTGTATGGGGATTCTAGAAGGTTTCGGAATGTTCCGGAAGGTTCTAGAAGATATCTTGGAGTTTATTTGAAAACCGAGATAAGATAAGATAAGATAAGATAAGATAAGGGAGTTTAAAGGGAAACTTGGGGAAGGACTCTCCCCAAGCTCCCTAGTCTTGCCCCTAAGGGGTGGGCCTAGGGTGGGAACCCTAGGCCACACCCTCCTCTATATATAGAGGGGTGGAGACGCCACCCTCCTGCCCCTCCCACTCCAAACCCTAGCCGCCTCTCTTCCTCCTTCCATCTGCCGGCTTAGGCGAAGCCTGCAATTCTTCCACCACCACCACCACGCCGTCTGCTGGGATTGCGTGGGAAGATCTACTACCTGCTGCTCACCGAACGGGAGAGGAAGGTCCGCTCGACTCCACACGCAGTGACCGTCATGGAAGCGCTGCCAAACGCAGGGCGCCGAAGGATCATCTACCGATCTTGAGCGCGGCACGTGATCGACTACCTCATCCACGCGATCTAATCTCGTTAACGCTTTCGGTTCTACGAGGGTTAGTACCGATCTATCTCGTTGCTCATGTCTAGTAGATTAGATCTTGGCTTTTATCTAGATTAGATCTAGGTTTTGTTCGTTCTTGCGGTAGAAAATTTTTGTTTTCCATGCTACGAACCCATCAGTGGTATCAGAGCCTTGTCTATGCGTAGATCTGTTACACGAGTAGAACACAATGGTGTTGTGGGCGTTGGTGCTCATGCCGTCTTTTGCTGTGTGTACTTTGCATCTTGCGGTATGGTGGGATGAAGCGGCTCGGGCTAACATTACATGTCATCGCACATGAGACTTGCTCCACGCTTGACGTGCAACTTGCTTTGCACAAGTGGCTTTATGGTGTCTGTCTCTCCCATCATAGTATAGATCAAATCTACACTTTGCACTTGATAGCACTTGTATCAATGTTGTGGTTCAGTTTCGTAGGTAAGATCCGTTCTTATTTGAAAGCCCCAAACCACGTAAAACTTGCAAAGAAAATTAGAGGCGTCTAACTTGTTTTTGCAGGGGTTTTGTGATGTGATATGGCCATCATGTGATTGTGATTATATTTGATGTATGCAATGATCCTTGTTGTAATATGACAACCGACAGGAGCCTAATGGTTGTCTTTAATTCTGTTAAGACCTGCGTGTCTATTCATCTTGTAATAGCTTTATTCCAAGTAGTTGTAACAGTTGCTTATGATGATGGACAACCATGAAGCGGGCGCATCGACCTTGACGCAATGCTGGTAATGATGGAGATCATGTCCGCTTTGGAGATGGAGATCGAAGGCACAAGAAGAAAGGGCCATATCATATCACACTAATTATGAATTGCCGTGATGTTAATCCTTTATGCATCTTGTATTGCTTAGATCGACGGTAGCATTATAAGATGATCCTCTCACTAAATATCAAGTAATAAAAGTGTTCGTCCTTAGTTGGCACCGCTTGATAAGACTCGTGCTTCAAGCATCTCGTGATGATCGGGTGTGATAGATTCTACGTGCATACAACGGGTGCAAGCCAGATTTGCACATGCGAAACCAAGGTTAATCTTGACGAGCCTAGCATGTCTGACATGGTCTCGAACACGGAATACCGAAAGGTAGAGCACGAGTCATATGAATGATATGATGAACATGAAGATTGTTCGCCGATGAAACTACATCTTCTCTCGTGAAGATCGGACTTGGTGTAGTGGACTTGGTTCGTGTAATCACTAACACAATGTGAGGGATGTTGTTTTGAGTGGGAGTTCACCTAGTTAATTTAAGAATTGAAGTTGAACTCAATTTATAATAAACTTAGTCTAAACTACTTGCAAATTTGTTGTAGATTATGGCGAACCTCTCCATCAATTTCAATGCGTTCCTAGAGAAAGAAAAACTTAAGAACAATGGAAGCAACTTCACGGACTGGCTCCGTGGTCTGAAGATTGTCCCTAGGGCTGGTCAGATGACCTATGTGCTCGATGCACCGCTAGGTGACCCACCTGCAGAAGATGCCACCGATGACGTAAAAAATGTTTACGCCACTCGGAAAAATCATTACTCCACGCTCATTGTGCCATCACAGACGGTCCGAAACGGAGCTTCAGAAGTGCTTTGAGCACCACGACCCGTTCGAGATCATTAAGGAGCTCAAGCTCATTTTTGAGACTCACACGACCGTGGAGAGCTATGAGGCTTCCAAAAAGTTCTTTACCTGCAAGATGGAAGAGGGAAGCTCCATTAGCGAGCACGTGCTCACCATGTCTGGGCACGCAAACAAGCTCCAAGAGTTGGGGATAACGATTCCTAATGAGTTAGGGATTCACCGTGTCCTCCAATCACTGCCACCGAGTTATAAGAACTTTATGATGAACTACAATATGCACTGCATGAACAAGACGTTGCCTGAACTATCGTCCATGCTGAAAACTGCTGAAGTGGAGATCAAGAAGGAGCACCAAGTGTTGATGGTCAATAAGACCACCAATTTCAAGAAACAGGGCAAGCCTAAGAACAAGGGCAACTTCAAGAAGGACGAAGAAAGCTGCCGCTTTTGCTAAGAAGCCCAAGGCTGGTCCTAAGCACAAACTGAATGCTTCTCTCGCAAGGGTGCTGGTCATCGAAGCAAATCGCCCCAAGTACCGGCAGATCTGAAGAACGGCAACATCAAGAAGAAAGGTATATTCGATATACATGTTATTGATGTGTATCTTACTAGTAATCGTAGTAGTGCCTGGGTATTTGATACTAGTTCGGTTGTTCATATTTGTAACTTGAAACAGGAGCTGCGGAATAAACGAAGACTGGCGAGAGACGAGGTGACGATGCGCGTTGGAAATGGCTCCAAGGTTGATGTGATCGCCGTTGGCACGCTCCCTCTACATCTACCTTCGGGATTAGTTTTAAATTTGAATAATTGTTATTTGGTGCCTGCGTTAAGCATGAACATTATATCTGGATCTTGTTTATTGCGAGACGGTTACTCTTTTAAGTCTGAGAATAAAGGTTGTTCGATTTATATGAGTAATATCTTTTATGGTAATGCACCTGAGATGAATGGTTTATTCTTACTGAATCTCGATAGTAGTGATACACATGTTCACAACATAGATGCTAAACGAACAAAATTGAATGATAATTCTGCATACATGTGGCAATTGCCTTGGTCACATTGAGTGAAGCGTATGAAGAAACTCCATTCGATGGACTTCTTGAATCACTTGATTTTGAATCACTTGAAAGATGCGAAGCATGTCTAATTGGAAAATGACTAAGACTCCATTCTCCGGAATAATGGAGCGAGCTACGACTTATTGGAAATAATACATACCGATGTATGCGATCCAATGAGTGTAGCATCGCAGGTGGATATCGTTATGTTCTCACTTTCACGGATGACTTAAGTAGATATGGGTATGTCTACTTTATGAAACATAAGTCCGAAACTTTCGAGAAGTTTAAGGAATTTCAAAGTGAAGTGGAAAATCATCGTAACAAGAAGATTAAGTTTCGCTCGACCGCTGAGGTGAATATCTAAGTTATGAGTTTGGCATGCATTTAAAAAATGTGGAATACTTTCACAGTTGACACCGGAACACCACAGCGTAATGGTGTGTCCGAACGTCAGAATCGAACTCTCTTAGATATGGTTCGGTCTATGATGTCTCTTATAGATTTACCGCTATCGCTTTTGGGGCTATGCATTAGAGACAGCCGCATTCACTTTAAATAGGGCACCATCTAAATCCGCTGAAACGACACCGCATTTAATTGTGGTTTGGAAAGAAACCTAAGTTGTCGCCTTAAAATTTGGGGTTGCGAAGCGATGTAAAGAAGTTACAACCTGATAAGCTAGAACCCAAAGCGAGAAATGCGCCTTTATAGGATACCCTAAAGAAACAATTGGGTATACCTTCTATCAAAGATCCGAAGGCAAAGTTTTCGTTAAGAATGGATCCTTTCTTGAGAAGGAGTTTCTCTCAAAGAAGTGACCGAAGGAAAGTAGAACTCGACGAGGTTATTGAACCTTCTCTCGGGTTGAGAGTAGCGTAGCACCGAAGATGTTTTCGTGCCGCTGCACTAACCGGAGAGGAAGCTAATGATGGTGATCATGAAACTTGAACGGTTACTACTGAACCTCGCAGGTCAACGAGGTTCGTACCACTCTGAGTGGTATGACTCTGCCTTGAACGTCATGTTGGTGGACAACACTGATGACCCTGCGACGTATGAAGAAGCTATGGTGAGCCCAGATTCCGACAAATGGCTAGAAGCCATGAAATCCGAAATGGGATCCATGTACAAAAACCAAGTATGGACTTTGGTGGACTTACCGGATGGTTGTAAGGCTGTCGAGAACAAATGGATTTTCAAAAGAAAAACAGATGTTGATGGTAATGTTACTGTCTATAAAGCTCGACTTGTCGCGAAAGGGTTTCGACAAATTCAAGGTGTTGACTATGATGAGACTTTCTCACCAGTAGCGAAGATAAAGTCTGTGAGGATTTTGTTAGAAATTGCTGCATATTTCGACTATGAGATATGGCAGATGGATGTCAAAACGGTGTTCCTTAATGGTGACATTGAGGAAGAGTTATACATGGTACAACCCAAGGGTTTTGTCGATCCTAGTGATGCTGACAAGGTATGCAAACTTCAGCGCTCCATTTATGGACTGAAGCAAGCATCCCGGAGTTGGAATCAACGTTTTGATAAAGTAATCAAAAATTTTGGTTTTATACAAACTTATGGAGAAGCTTGTATTTACAAGAAAGTGAGTGGGAGCTCTGTAGCATTCCTAGTACTATATGTAGATGACATACTGTTGATTGGGAATGATATAGAACTTCTTAATAGCGTCAAAGCCTATTTGAATAATAGTTTTTCAATGAAGGATCTTGGCGAAGCGGCATTTATTCTAGGCATCAAGATTTATAGAGATAGATCAAGACGCCTACTAGCGCTTTCACAAAGTACATACCTGGACAAAGTTCTAAAGAAGTTTAGAATGGAAGAGAGCAAGAAAGGGTTCGTGCCCATGTTGTCAGGTAAGACCTTGAGTAAGACTCAAAGTCCAGCTACGGCAGAAGATAGAGAGAAGATGAATAATGTTACCTATGCCTCAGCCATAGGTTCTATCATGTATGCCATGTTGTGTACAAGACCGGATATAGCACATGCTGTTAGTTTGACTAGCATATATCAAAGTGATCCTGGAATGGAGCACTGGACAGTGGTCAAGAATATCCTTAAGTACCTGAATATGACTAAGGATATGGTTCTTTCTTATGGAGGTGATGAACATCTTGTTGTAAACAGTTACACTGATGCTAGTTGGAACACCGATCCAGATGACTCGAAGTCATAGTCTGGATACATATTTATTTTGAATGGTGCTGCAGTGAGCTGGAGGAGTGCCAAGCAAAGCACTGTGGCGAAATCTTCAACTGAATCGGAATACATAGCTGCTTCGGAGGCTGCACAAGAAGCCATATGGATGAAGGAGTTCATTACTGAACTTGGCGTGGTTCCTAGTGCGTTGGACCCGATGGCCATCTACTGTGACAACACAGGTGCCATAGCTAATGCACAGGAGCCAAGGTCACATAGCAATCTGAAGCACATCAAGCTACGTTTCCATGCCATTCGCGAGTATGTCCGAGATGGTGACATAAAGATTTGCAAAATACACACTGATCTAAATGTGGCAGATCCATTGGCTAAACCTCTCCCTAGAGCAAAGCATGACCAACACCAGAACGCCATGGGTGTTAGGTATATTACCATGTAATCTAGATTATTGACTCTAGTGCAAGTGGGAGACTGTTGGAGATATGCCCAAGAGGCAATAATAAAAGTGGTTATTATTATATCTTTGTGTTTATGATGAATGTTTGCATCCTATGCTATAATTGTATTATAAGGAAACACTAATACATGTGTGTTTTGTAAACATAAAAGGGTCCCTAGTAAGCCTCTTGTTAAACTAGCTTGTTGATTGATTGATGATCATGGTTTCCTGATCATGGACATTAGATGTCATTAATAACAAGGTTGTATCATTAGGAGAATGATGTAATGGACACACACACCCATAGTAAGCGTAGCATTAGATCAAGTCATTAAGTTCACATTGATATAAGCTTTCGGTACATAGTAACCTAATCCTTCGACCATGAGGTTGTGTTAATCACCATCACCGGATGAGTACTTTGATGACATCAAACACCACTTCATAACTGGGTGGTTATAAAGGTGTCATTAGGTATTCTGAAAGTATGTGTTGAAGCGCATGGACCAAGATTGGGATTTGTCCATCCATATGACGGATAGATATGCTCTAGGCCCTCTCGGTGGAATGTCATCTAGTTAGCTTGCAAGCATGTGACTGGGTCACAAGGGATGGCATAACACGGAACGAGTAAAGAGTACTTATCAGTAACGAGGTAGAACTAGGTATGGAGATACCGATGATCAAACCTCGGATAAGTAGAAGTATCGCGTGACAAAGGGAATTGGTTTCGTATGTTAATGGTTCTATCGATCACGAAGTCATCGTTGAGTATGTGGGAGCTGTTATGGATCTCCAGATCCCGCTGATGGTTATTGATCGGAGAGGTGTCTTCATCATGTCTGCATATTCACGAACCGTAGGGTGACACACTTAAGGTTCGAAGTTGTTTTAAGTAGATATTGAATGTGCGTTGGAGACCGAATGTTGTTCGGAGTCTCGGATTGGATCCGGGACATCACGAGGAGATCCGGAACTATCCGGGGAATAAGATTCATATAATGGGGATCATTTTCTAAGTTAGGAAATGTTCCAGAGTGTTTGTATGGGGATTCTAGAAGGTTTCGGAATGTTCCGGAAGGTTCTAGAAGATATCTTGGAGTTTATTTGAAAACCGAGATAAGATAAGATAAGATAAGATAAGGGGAGTTTAAAGGGGAAACTTGGGGGGGAAGGACTCTCCCCCCAAGCTCCCTAGTGCGCCGGCCCTAAGGGGTGGGCCTAGGGGTGGGAACCCTAGGCCACACCCCTCCCTCTATATATAGAGGGGTGGAGACGCCACCCCTCCTTGCCCCCTCCCACTCCAAACCCTAGCCGCCTCTCTCTTCCTCCTTCCATCTCGCTCGCTTAGGCGAAGCCTGCAGAATTCTTCCACCACCACCACCACGCCGTCGTCGCTGGGATTGCGTGGGGAAGATCTACTACCTCCGTCGCTGGAACAGGAGAGGAAGGTCTGCTCGACTCCACACGTGTGACCGTCATGGAAGCGCCGAACGCTGGCGCGGAAGGATCATCTACTCGATCTTGAGATCGGCAAGTGATCGACTACATCATCCACGAGATCTAATCTCGTTAACGCTTTCGGTTCTACGAGGGTTAGTACCGATCTATCTCGTTGCTCATGTCTAGTAGATTAGATCTTGGCTTTTATCTAGATTAGATCTGGGTTTTGTTCTTTCTTGCAGTAGAATTTTTTTGTTTTCCATGCTACGAACCCATCACTGGTATTGTCTGAGATAAAACCTCGGCTCATAGAGCCGCTGCAAAGATCAGCGGGGTGCTGGATAGAAGAATTACTAGCGGTACTATGGAGTTTAAGAACAACTCCAAATCGATCAATAGGATATACGCCATTCTTTCTAGTATATGGGGCAGAAGCTGTATTACCAGCCGACATAGAGCATGATTCGCCAAGAGTCACCCAATACACAGAAGCTGAAGTGCACGAAGCCCGGCAAAATGATGTTGATCTATTGGAAGAAGCGAGAGAATTGGCCTTGTCCCGATTCGCCATATATCAGCAAAATCTCCGACGCTATCATAGCCGGAAATTAAACCCCCGAGTCTTCCGGGAAGGTGACCTGGTACTCCGGTTGATACAACACACAGCTGGCATGCATAAGATATCCCCTCCATGGGAAGGACCTTTCATTGTAAGCAAAGCCTTGCACAATGATTCCTACTATCTTATTGATGCACAGCCCCAGGAAAAGAACAAGGTGGACAGGTCTAGAGAGGAATCTAAGCGACTATGGAATGTAGCACTACTTCGTCCTTTCTACACCTAAAAAATAGGTGAATGTATCCGAGCTACTCATATGTCGGTATGTATGTCGGCAATGAGCTTATTAATAAAACTTTGGCACCCCAAGCAGAGACTCGAGGACTGCCTTAATAATTGTCTCTCATTTTCGTATTTGTATGTCGGTTGGCTTAAGTTGGTTATATCTTAGTTGGGTTAGTAATGTGTGAGCACCAAAAACCCAACTCTTCGACTTTGCTGTTGTCCAACAATAATTGGCTTCATGGCAAGAAAGAGAACACGTTTGGAATGCAAAAGCACATGAAAAACGACTAAGGAAAATAACTTAAATGAGCCAACATTGGTTATTTTGACTAACCCTTAGTTTATTGTATTCATTAAACGCTGGATCAGTTTGAGCTAGTCTCAAAGTTTCAAGTATTGTTAAATCAATTTTTTGAACCTCAGACTCATAAGTCGAAAAGACGAATCAAGGTAGACGCGAACCGAGTCAAAAATTGGGGGAACAAGAAAACGAAACTCGGGGACTTCACCCACGATTATCCAACATTAAGAACCTAGTTCCAAACAATAAGTTGTAGCACAACTAGAATAAAGTATTCAAATACACTTCCGCCCAGCATTCCAGGGATCTGACAAATATGATAAGTGTTTTTAAGGAGCAGGAGCAGCAGCCGAATCGTCAGCCGAAGGAGCTGGCACTTCGGAGTTTGGGTGAGGGGTGCTAGCCTCAGCTTCATCCTCAGGGACGACCTCGCCATCCTCCAGGTCTTCGGCCTAGTCACCAAGCTCAGAGGCCTCACCCTCACTCCCTTCTTATTCATTCTCTTCATCTCCAGAAGCAGCTTCATCATCAAAAACGTCGAGATAACTCGGCCCTTCGTTCCAAGCATGGTAGAAGGAGTATTGAATAAGCTTGTTGGCACAGGCTTTGCGGCGCGTGATCCAATCCGGATCTTCGCACCACTTAGACCCAGTGCGCATGCGAGTAAGCAACCCTAGATCAATTCCTTCATACCACGAAAGGACAAACTGCAAGGCAATATCAGCCCCAGCCCGTGCGGTAGATTCACGCCACAGATGCAGCTTGGTATCGCACTCCATTAATTTGGCTATGAAAGCCGAAATTCTTTTTGGAATGGTCTCAGTGGGCCAAAGGGAGCCGAACATCCGCGTCGCAGCTAGCATGATGTCAGCACCATAGTTCTTTACCAGTTCCAAGCGAGCAGGAAGGCTAACAAGAAGATCCTCCATCCAGTAAGGGACTGACCCAGATCCAGGACCCGTAGGAACACCACGTTGATCGCGGGACCGGGTTACGGTGGCACTAGCAAGAGTGTCACTTTTTGGAAATTTACTTGAGAATAGAGCAGAGGAGATAGTGAGCAAAAGCACCGAACCCGGAGGAAGGAAAATTAAGCAAGGACAAAGAAACTCACAGGAAATTTGGAAAAGGAGACGCTGGAGCTCGGCATCAACGTTGCCGCTGTGGGCCTGGAGTTTCTCGTACTCAGAGGTCAGTGACGTAAGTTTAACATCGTCTTGCTGCAGTAAGCTTTGGTCCTTGGAAATTTGCGTGGTTAAACGCTCCTTTTCCTCAGCAAACTCCTGGTCAGCCTTCTCCAATGCAGACTTATGGAGGCCCTTGAGCCTCTGAATTTCGGCATTCAGCCGAGTAATTTCTGAGTCCTAGAGCTGCAACCGAGCTATCTCTTCATCCTTTTTCTTCAGCTCAGCCTCATGCTTCCCTGCTTGTTCGAGGAAATGGGTCATCATTTCAGGCATAGTAATGTTGTCTTCAAGAGCAACTTCAACAACATCATAATCTGGAGAAACCGAATTATAAATGTCTACCGGGTAAAGAAAGGAGCGTACAGTGATCGTGCGAAGGAGATAAGATTACCTTTGATCCCAACAAGGTTCTTTCGGATGATAATATTCTCAGCTTCAACCTCGGCTGCATGGATCGGATAACAAATTAATACAGATCATAGACAACTCGAATGAACGAAAATGGAAGAGGTAAAAGTCTAAGTAAGGAACATTACCCTTCTTTTGGTGATCTTCCAAGAATTTGCCATAACACGCACGGATGTATTTATAGGAGTCCAGCAGGCACTGGAACTTAGCGGATCGGCGGTTAGTGGTAATCTGAAACAAGCAACACAATGTCAAGATCAAAAGTAAGATAAAGAAATATTCTAAGTCTACAAGATCCAGGCCAAGTGGAACTTAACCCGGCTCTAGGTGTGTGGATATTCGAAGTCTACAAGATCCGGGCCAAGTGGAACTTAACCGGCTCTAGGTGTGTGGATATTCAAAGCCTACAAGATCCGGGCCAAGTGGAACTTAACCCAGCTCTAGGTGTGTGGATATTCGAAGTCTACAAGATCCGGGCTAAGTGGAACTTAACCCGGCTCTAGGTGTGTGGATATTCGAAGTCTACAAGATCCATGCAAAGTGGAACTTAACCCGGCTCTAGGTGTGTGGATATTCGAAGTGTACAAGATCTAGGCCAAGTGGAACTTAACCCGACTCTAGGTGTGTGCATATTCGAAGTCTACGAGATCCGGGCCAAGTGGAACTTAACCCGGCTCTAGGTGTGTGGATATTCGAAGTATACAAGATCCAAGCCAAGTGGAACTTAACCCGGCTCTAGGTGTGTGGATATTCGAAGTCTACAAGATCCGAGCCAAGTGGAACTTAACCCGACTCTAGGTGTGTGGATATTCGAAGTCTACAAGATCCGGGCCAAGTGGAACTTAACCCGGCTCTAGGTGTGTGCATATTCGAAGTCTACGAGATCTGGGCCAAGTAGAACTTAACCCGACTCTAGGTGTGTGGATATTCGAAGTCTACAAGATCCGGACCAAGTGGAACTTAACCCGACTCTAGGGTTTTGGATATTCGAAGTCTACAAGATCCGGGCCAAGTGGAACTTAACCCGTCTCTAGGTGTGTGGATATTCGAAGTCTACAAGATCTGGGCCAAGTGGAACTTAACCCGGATCTAGGTGTGTGGATATTCGAAGTCTACAAGATACGGGCCAAGTGGAACTTAACCCGGATCTAGGTGTGTGCATATTCGAAGTCTACGAGATCCGGGCCAAGTGGAATTTAATCCGACTCTAGGCGTGTGGATATTCGAAGTTTACAAGGTCCGGGCCAAGGGAACTTAACCCGGCTCTAACTTTGTTAGAATTAAAAGTTACTACGAACAGGAACCAAATTCTCTAAGGAGCATCCGACTGAGTAACAAGTTACTCCCTCGGAGGCTCGGGGACTAGGGGATATATATAAAGTGCTCATCTATGCAAAGTACCACATCGGAGGAAAAGAATTACCTCCATCATCCGGCCAACCAAAGAGATGGCCTTGGTAGCGAAGTTCATCTGTGCGCTGAACTCGGCTGGGCCGAACTTCTTCGGCAGATCATCTTGTGGGTCGATGAATTCTGCATTGTTCCAGTTCTTCACATACTCCAGGAGTAGTGGACTGTAACTTTCACCGCTAGGAGAGTAGTTCGCCACAAGGACTTTGACGTGGGCCTCTCGCCTGGCAGATTGAGCTACAGCAGGGCTAGTATGTAGAACCAGCTGCCTGCTACCCTCCAATCCGACAACGTGTGACCCAAAGGAAATCCCTTTAGCTGATCCGACAGCTTTCTTGAGCTTGCCAGATGAAGCCTGAGGAGCTGGCTGGAAGATATCCGTGACTGAGGGAGTGGATCCGGAGGGAGCTGACGGGGCCTTCCTCTTGGGAGGCTTGGTGGAACTCTTTGGTGCTAGTCTTTCTTGGGCTGCCTTTGGTGCTTCTTCTTTGGTGCTGTTGCTTGCCATTTGGTGCTGTTGCTAGCGTTGCTGCTATTGCTGTTGCTGCTACTAGTGCTGTTGCTGCTGGTATTGCTGGTTTGGAGGAGACTGGAACAAGAGAGAAACTTGATTGGGGCGGTGCCGATGGAGCTGGCACCTCATCACTTGGCGCAGGGGCCGAAGAGGAACTAGGGAGTTTAGGCATGGCTGTATCCGAAGCTGCCCCACTACCCCCCGTGCCGACATTGCCCTCCTCATGACGAGGTGGGCTCTGGTCAGGCGCAGCCATGGAGCCCTCTTGGATAGGGCTGAGCGGGCGAGTATCGTCATCGCGCGGGGGGGGGAGCAGAAGGGCTGCCCAGATTGGAGATGCTATGCTGGAGAGGCTCTAGGGAATGACCCTAGGAGCACTGCGAAGCTGAAAAGAACCAAGTCAAAAAGAGAGAGAACTAGTAAGAGACAAGAGGAAACACAGAAAGGGAAAAAACTTGAAGGGCAAATGCAAAAGACTTACTCGTTTGAGCTTGGGGGATCCCGAGGTTTGGGCGTCCTCCGGACCGTGCTCTTGGCGGCCGGCTTAGTCGAGGCTTTCACCCTAGACTTCTTCTGCCTCTTATTGGGCGGCGAAACTTCCGAAGCTGCGGCCGAGACAGCCGCGCGCTTCTGGGAAGATGCAGGGACCGGACCACTAGTGGCGAGGGGAGGAAGCTCGTGGACCTGACCGGCCGGGTTAGCTGAAGATTCGGACATAACTAGATGCGCATAAGAGATGGGAACCGAATCAAGTACCTCCAGTACCTCAACGTCCGAGTCATCGTCATCTGGCCAATCCCTTAGAGAAGAGGCCTTACCAGCGCTACATTTGATGATGTCCGGAGTAGGCAGGAAAGTCTCCGGATCAGGCTCCTCCTCATCCTCCTCGGCGCGGTCCGGTACCCACTTGCTCGCCAGCACCTCGCCATCCTCTAGTGGCTGTTGGAGGAATCGCTGAGAACAAGACAACAATTGCCAAGTTACGAAAGTAAACCGACATACAGAGAAGATCCGGAAAACAATAAGAAGTAAATTTACCTTTGGAGGAGGGTTGTCCCAGGTGAAGGGCTCGAGCCCCCATTCCCAATCTTCGGTGAATTCCTTCTCCACATTGAAAATGGCCTTAACCCGACGGTAAACCGCCGAGTTATCAAGCTCAAAAGACGAAGTCCGGTGGGGGTCGAGGGGGCCGCTCAAGTAACAGATCTTGTGGGCTCACTTCTGAAGGGGCGAGACCTAGATGCAGACAAAAGTGATCATAATGTTCCCTCCCGAAGTTCCTCCTTGAGCAGCTCCTTGATCCGGCGCTCTACCTAGTTCGCCAGGGCCGTGGGTCGCTTGGGGATGCTCACCCATAGAGAGGTATATGGAGGCCTGAGCTTGAAGGGGAGGAGCTGGATCAAGTCCCCATTGGTGGTGTTCCGGACGTAGAAAAAAGTCTGGGCCCAGCCTTTGCAGGACTCGAGCCTAGTGACCCCGAGGAATGCGGAGTTCTTGCAGGGAGAAATGGAGGTAGCGTCGCATTGGGTCAGGTGTTTATCCTCCGGAGAAAGCTCCTTATACGGAACCACGTTCCTCCGGAGACCGAAGAATTTGATCCAAAGTTCCTTGGTTGGCCAGAGGCCGATGTATCCCTCAATGCCAGAGGCAAAGGAGGACAAAGAAGTGATGGCATTGGCAGGGAGATGATGCGGTTGCAGGTTATACGTAGAAATGAAATCAAAAAAGAAATCTGAGATAGAGGCCGAAGCCACGCTAAAAATGCGAAAGAAAAACAACATATTCCCTAGGATTGGGGGAAGGAGAAATCTCGCCGGAGGCGAGGCGACAGGCGACGCCGGCGGGGATGTGGCGCGTGGCACGAAGCCAGTCTAGGTCATCCTCACAGACGAACGCGCCGTCCCAGTAGCCGCGCTCGCGGCCTTCTGCTTCTTCCTCCTGTTGCGCCACCACGACTGCCTCCTCCTCAGTCATGGTGGACTCAAGGTCTTCGAGAGAGAAATCGGAGTAGAAATAACCGGAGGAGGGGAAACGGGAAGCACAAGGCCCCGTGATGAAGGTCTTGAGCGGGAACGGCGGCGCAGACACAAGGAACTGCCTGTGCATGGTCGCGACGATGCTGGTGCAACAAGGAACTAGCGGCGGCAAGGTTGCAGTGAGAGAGAAAGGAGGCTGGGAAGCACAGAGAAAATGGGGAACTTCCCTAGAGATTGCCCTAGGCCCTCTACTTAACCACGCAAGGGGCGCGTAGTGGGATCCTTTACGGTTGCCACGCCGCACGCAACGGGCGTGTACGCGGCCGAATCAGCCAATCAGAGTGTGGCCACAGCAAGGACCACAGGGGCAGAGGATCCCATGACGTGATGTAATGTTACATTTAACGAGGCGCCATAGTGAAGGGACGTGCGCAGCAGTTATTCCTGACATTGCGACAGTAACCGACGCATTAAATGCGCATATCCCTTAAAATGAGGCAAAATGATGATTACCCTCCACGTAGGATGTCAGGGGGATGATCCCCGGATACCCCACCCGAATAAGAAACAGGACAGTCGATCTCGGCCGGCTGACCAGATGCAGCCGGATAGGATAGGATGGACCGGCTACCACCCGGTAGCCGGACCATGAGGAGGTAGCCGGATACGACGACGTAGCCGGATCCAATCAGAGGGACAGGACGACGTGCGTATCAGTGCACGGTACACCTTGTACGACGACAAGACGGGCAACCACCCGCCCATACCGAAGACTTGGCGTGGCTGACGCGGGAACAGTGGCTCAGGCCGACGACGGGCGACGCGCCCATCGTGCCTACGACAGCCATACCGCTCATACACCGATGTGACATACCATGCCGGGTACTATAGATGACTAGTCGGCTGGGACCCGCCTGTGGGGCCCGCCAGTCGGACTAGCCAGTGAGACCCTCGCCTCTCTTCCTATATAAGGAGAGGGAGGGCCTCAGTAGAAAGGGTTGGTCTCAGTTCATTTAAGGCAGTAGATAAAGAATATAGCTCGAGGAGCACTTGTAGCTCGTATACTCCCCATAGTCAGATCAGGCAGGAGTAGGGTCTTTACCTCACCACGAGGGCCCCGAACCTGGGTACTTCTTGCGCCCCGCTACGCTCGCTCGTATCCAATCTCTCCTACAGATGCCGTCGATAGCTTTCCTTCTAGTCCCCACACCTCTATCTAACCTTTTTAGGTACTGCCGTTCCCAATACAACGACAGTGGGTGCCCACTGTGGGGCTAATGGCTTCGACCGGAGTCACGTTCTGCACGGGACCCCGCACTTCAGCCGGTGAGCGCGTGGCCTCCGGCCTGGTGCTCACGCTCGGCAAGTTCGACTGCGTCATCGACAACGCCTCCTGCTTCACCGGAACTTCCTTCCCGGCAAACGACACCGTTCTGCTATTCGGCAATCTCCCCGTCTACATCGCCACCGTCCCGGAGCGTTTCCCTAGGGAAATCGTCTCTGTCGCAGGGCCGCCACGCTCAAGCGGCGGCACCTCCGCCGCACCTCGTGGCGTGGAGGTCATGATGGCCGGATCCAGCTCGCAGCCCCGCCGGCCGCGGGAGCGAGGCGTGGACGAGGTCGCAACTTCCGCTCCCTCGCAGCCTCGGAACCCGGTCGAGGATGCCATTGATCGCTCTCGACGCCGTTACCACGGGACAACCCGGAGGAGAAGGAGGCCAACTTCACCATGGAGAGACAGATCCTCCTCTAGGAGGCCATGGAGCTGGCAGCAGCCCGCAAGCAGCTGGAGATCGCCAGGCGCGAGTATGACCGCGCGCATGGTCTCACCCTGGCTACCGTGGAGCCGAGCCGGCGCGGCCAGGTACGACGTCGGGGCGGTGAGCTAGGTGGCAGGATGGAGAAGGACGGAGAACCGGATCCCGTGCCTGCCCCTACACGGCCCACCTACAGCACGCCCATCAAGAACTTGCGCGCGACGCGAGCCGCGGCAGAAGAACTACCCAGCCTGGAGGGCGAGGAGCGAGCCCGCCAGCACGCTCGCGTCCAGGAGCTCCTCCGTGTCGCGGACAAGCAGGCCGACGCCAACCGGCAGACGCAGGAAGACCTTAGCTACTCCAGAGGAAGCAGGCTACCCGCCAACAGCAGGGGCGCACCACGTGACACGCAGCAGGCGTCCTCCCCTCAGCCAGCTAGGGCCCGCAGCAGGCGTCGCAGCTCCGGCAACAGGGGCCAGCCGCGCCAGGAGCAGATGGTCAACAACAACCCGCCACCTCCACCCCCACCAGGCGGAGCACCTAGACCAGCCGGTTCCCGCCTCTCGGGCCGGGTGGGCGCGCCCAACCCGGATTGTCCGGATGCCCACGACCGCATCGAGCTGCTCGCTCAAGCGCGCGTCACGGAGGAGGAAGATTCTACCAGACCAGTTTGTTTTGGACCCCGCATCCGGAACGAGCCGTTTCCGGATAAATTCTCCCTGCCCAGGGACACCCCCAAGTACGAGAGCAGCATGAAGCCGGAAGACTGGTTGACCGACTACACCACGGCAGTCGGCATCGCCCACGGGAATAAGCGCACAGCCGTGCGTTACGTCCCTCTCATGCTAACCGGGTCGGTAAGGACCTGTCTCAATAGCCTCGCGCCCAATAGCATCAACGCCTGGCCTGATTTCGAGAAGGTTTTCGTCCGCAACTTCAACGGCACGTACAAGCGCCCAGGGCGCCCGCGTGACCTGGCCTTGTGCGACCGCGAGACCGCGAGTACCTCGCCAAGTGGACGGAGCTCCACAACACTTGCGAGGGCATCCTGGAGAGCCAAGCCATCGGTTTCTTCATCAAGGATGCCGAGAGGGCACCATGCTTCGCCACCGGCTACTGTGTGACGAGCCGAAAACCATGGCGGAGCTCATGACGGTTGCCGACCAGTACGACACGGCAGATGCCGCCATGAAGAAGCCCCTCCGGGTAAACGCGGAAGGCCGTCCGACTCCCACGGAGCCGGCTCGCGACCGTCCAAGCAATCCGGCTGGTGAAGCCGGATCCTCCAGACGCCACGGCAACGACAACCGGTTCCACGGGGACCACCAGGACAGGCAACAGAAGCCTCGCTACCACGCGCGGCAGGTCAATGCCGTAGAGGGTGCGCCCGACGCACCGACTAATGGCACAAGAAGGCAGAAGCCCCGGCTCACCTTCGACCAGATGATTGACGGCCCGTGCAAGTGGCATAGCGGTCCCTTCAAACCGGCTATGCACACCACCCGGAACTGCAGCTGGACTCGCCAGCTAAAGGACCAGGGCAACCAGCCTCGTCTCCCGCCTCCCCCACCGGGTGGACCCCCCCACCGGCTAGGGGAGCCGGTAATGATGGTAACGGCGGCAACAACAAAAACCGCTACCCGCAGCCGCAAGCCGCCTACCACATCTTCGAGACGCAGCAGGACGACAAGCATAGCCGCAGGCAACGCTCCAAGGAGGTCAACACCATCGTTTCTCCGATCCCCCAGTACCTGAACTGGTCGGAAACCCCCATCACCTGGAGCCAGGCAGATCAACCTGAGCATCTGCCGACTCCCGGGGGCTACGCCATGGTGCTCGACCGCCTCATCGTCTCCAACGCGCGCACCTGCCGATTTTCGCGCGTCCTCATCAATGGAGGCAGCAGCCTCAACCTCCTCTACCAGTCCTCGTTGGAGAAGCTGGGCATTCGTGAAAGCGACCTGCGCCCGACTACCACGATGTTCCACGGCGTACTGCCGGGGCCAGCCTGCGCTCCGCTGGGAAAAATCCAGCTGGACGTCATCTTCGGGACCGAGGAGAACTTTCGCCGTGAACCAATCTGGTTCGAGGTGGTAAATTTGACGAGCTCCTACCACGCTCTCCTCGGGCGCCCCGCCCTCGCCAAGTTCATGGCCGTCCCCCACTACACATACCTCAAGACGAAGATGCCAGACCCCCACGGCGTGATCACCGTCGCCGGCTGCTTCAGGTGATCGATGGAGTGTGCCTCAGCCGGTTCCAAACTAGCAGAGGCCCTCATCATAGCCGAAGAAAAGCGCGCGATCATGCGCAATGTGGCCATGGCCTAGCCGGACATTCCGGCTGGAGAAGGAGCCTTCCAACCGGCAAAGGAGACGAAGAGGATCCTGCTCGACCCCTCCAACCCGACTAAGTTCGTCATTGTTGGTGCCGGCTTAGACAGCAAATAGGAAGGCGCGCTCGTCGACTTCCTCCGTGCGAATCGGGACATCTTCGCATGGTCTCCCAAGGACATGCCGGGTGTGCCGAGGGAGTTCGCCGAGCACTCACTTCATGTGCGTCCGGATGCCAAGCCGGTCAAGCAAACTCTGCGCCGGTTTGTAGAAGAAAAGAGAAAGATAATCGGTGACGAGATTACCCGGCTCCTCGCAGCCGGGTTAATCATGGAAGTATACCACCCGGACTGGCTGGCGAACCCAGTCCTAGTGTTGAAAAAGAACAAGACCTGGCGCATGTGTATCGACTACACCAGCCTGAACAAGGCGTGCCCGAAAGACCCCTTCGCCTTGCCCCGTATCGATCAGGTCATCGATTCCACGGCCGACTGTGATTTGTTGTCTTTTCTAGATTGTTATTCTGGATACAATCAGATCCGACTAAACTCGGCTGATCAGATTAAGACATCATTTATCACCCCCTACGGGGCTTTCTGCTATGTAACCATGCCTTTCGGCCTAAAGAACGCAGGCGCCACCTATCAGCGATGTATGCAGAAATGCTTGCACTCGCAGATAGGCCGAAACGTGCACGCTTACGTGGATGACGTGGTCATCAAGACCAAGGAAAAGCGCACCCTCCTCGAGGATCTGCGAGAAACATTTGGCAACCTCCGCCAGTACCAGATGAAGCTGAACCCGGAAAAATGCGTCTTCGGAGTACCATCCGGCCAGCTACTCGGTTTCCTCGTATCTCAGCGAGGCATCGAGGCAAATCCGGAGAAGATCGCGGCCATCAAAAGGATGCAACCGCCCAAGAACCTGCTTGGAGTCCAGAAGTTCACCGGATGCCTGGCTTCCCTCAGTCGTTTCGTCAGCCGGCTGGGGGAGAAGGCACTTCCGTTGTACCAGCTGATGAAAAAGTCGGACAAGTTCTCCTGGACTTCGCAGGCCGACACCGCGTTTCATGACCTCAAGCGCATGCTATCCACAGCGCCGGTTCTAGCCACACCGGCTAGCAAGGAGCCGATGTTGCTCTATATAGCAGCCACCAGCCGGGTCGTCAGCGTCGTCCTGGTGGTGGAGCGCCCCGAGGAAGGCAAGGCTCAGCAAGTTCAGAGACCCGTCTACTACCTCAGCGAGGTTCTCTCCCTCTCCAAGCAGAACTACCCCCACTACCAAAAGATGTGCTACGGCGTGTACCTAGCATGCAAGAAGCTCAAGCACTACTTCCAGGAGCACCCGATCAAGGTCATATGCACCGCACCCCTTTCGGAAATCATCGGCAACAAGGACGCCACCGGCCGGGTCGCCAAATGGGCCATCGAGCTCGCTGCCTACTCCATCCAGTACGAGCCCCGGCTCACGATCAAGTCACAGACGATGGCAGACTTCCTCGTCGACTGGGCCAAGACCCAGTATCTCCCACCGGTTCCGGATTCGGACCACTGGAGGATGCACTTCGACGGGTCGAAGATGCTCGGGGGCTTGGGAGCCGGCATCGTGCTCACCTCGCCCAAGGGAGACCGGCTGGAGTACGTGTTGCATATCCACTTCAAGGCCTCCAACAACGTAGCCGAATACGAGGCACTGGCGCACGGGCTCCGGTTGGCCAAGGAAATCGGCGTCAACCGGATCCTGTGCTTCGGCGATTCGGACCTGGTGGTACAACAAGTATCCGGGGAATGGGACGCCAGAGATGCCAACATGGCCCTCTACTGGTTCCACATCCAGAAGCTCAGCTCCTCCTTCGACGGGTGTGAATTTCATCACGTCCCCCGCACCAACAACGAGGCAGCCGACGCGCTCTCCAAGATAGGGTCCACCAGGCAGGCCATCCCACCAGGGGTCTCCCTGGAGCACCTGCACAAGCCATCCATCAACCCGTCGCCGGAATCAGATTCCATCATCTGGGTGGGGAGCGTCCCGGCGGACGGGGCAGCGGAAGCGGAGCCGGCGGAGCCACCAAAGAAGAAAACTCGCGCCAACTCCGGCCGGGCGGTGCCCTCCGGCTCGCAGGACCCGGGGGCTACTGGCTCGCCCAGTGGCTCAGGGGCTGCCGCCCCAGACATCCACCCGGACGGCCCACCGACACCTGACAGCCGGAGGACAGGAGCGTCCTCGTCATCCGGGAAGTGCCATCCTGGGCGCAGCCCTTCATGAACTACATCGCCAACAGCGAACTCCCGGATGACGAGGTGGAGGCCAGACAAATCCGACGCCGCGCGCATACATACACCATCATAAACGGCGAGCTATACAAGCGCAGTGTATCCGGTATCTTCCAAAGATGTGTCGACGTAGACATAGGCTACCGGCTACTCAAGGACATCCACCAGGGCGAGTGCGGGCACCGCGCTTCGTCAAGGGCGATAGTCGCCAAGGCGTTTCGCCACGGCTTCTATTGGCCCACCGCCCTCGAGGATGCCGAGCAGCTGGTCCGCGGGTGCAACGGGTGCCAACGCTTCGGGCAGCTCAGGCACATGCCAACCTTGGTGCTCAAGACCATACCGATCACCTGGACCTTCGCGGTTTGGGGCCTCGACATGGTCGGGCCCTTCAAGCGAGCTCGCGCGGGAATGACCCACCTGCTGGTAGCGGTGGACAAGTTCACAAAGTGGATCGAGGCCAAGCCTATCCGGAAGCTGGATGGGGCGATGGTTGTTACCTTCTTCACCGACATCATCAACCGCTTCGGCTACCCCAATAGCATCATCACCGACAACGGCACGAACTTCGCCAAGGGGGCCTTCGCCCGGTTCTGCAGCAACAAGGGCATCCGGCTAGACCTCGCCTTCGTTGCACATCCACAGTCCAACGGGCAGGTCGAACGAGCAAACATCTTGGTGCTAACCGGCATCAAACCACGTCTCATCGAGCCGTTGGAGCGGTCACCCGGATGCTGGATCGAAGAACTTCCGGCTGTGCTGTAGAGCCTCCGCACCACACCGAATAGGTCAACCGGCTACATGCCATTCTTCCTGGTCTACGGATCGGAAGCCGTCCTCTCCGTCGACATCGAATTCGACTCCCCCGCAAGCTCCTCTACGACGAGCAGGCCAACAAGGAAGCGCGGGAGGACAGGGTAGATCTCCTGGAGGAGGCCCACGAGCTGGCCCTGTCCAGGTTTGCCCTGTACCAGCAGCGACTACGACGCTACCATTCCAGCCGGATTCACCCAGTCGCATTCCGTGAGGGTGACCTGGTTCTCCGGCTGGTGCAAGACACGAAGGGCATGCACAAGCTATCACCACCCTGGGAGGGCCCCTTCATCATCAGCCGGGCGTTGCCCAACGACTCTTACTACCTCATCGGCGCACAGCAGCGGTGCAAGAACAAGATGGACAAATCGGACGAGGAGACCGAACGTCCTTGGAACGCGGCCCTGCTGCGCCCGTTTTACACCTAGTCGCCAAACAGTGTATGTATCCCTAAAACCTCATAAATGAAAATGCGGACCCCCACGAGAATCTCGGGGCCTTCGAAATGTGCGTACCTGTTCTCCGATTAAAAATTTCCCGGCTCCGGCTACCCCTACCCGGGGGCTCGCCGGCTGGCCCGGCCTGTTAAACCAACAAACCGGCTGAGTAGTGTGTGATGATGTCAGAGGCCCACTCTTCGTCTCAGCTATAGACCGCAACCCGACTGTCCGGCTAGCAAGAGCAAAAGCCCGAGGAATCCCACATGAAAAACGGGGAAGAGGCGTGACAGATCGGGCGTCCCGGCCCCGCAACTAGCTCAAACCAATCCAGCCGCTAAGCCGCTAGTACCGTGCGTATTGTACTGTCAGCTCCCTTTGATTCCGGCTGCAGACCGCAACCCGGCTGTCCGGCTGCAGACCGCAATCCCGCTATCTGGCAAGGACGCAGCGAAAACAGCAGAACACACGAGAAAGCGACTAAGTGCCTAGAAAGGAGCAAGCCACTTTTTGAAAAAATAAGCCGTTTCCCGGCTACGATTTGACGGACTAACCTATTAACCTATGAAGATGTATGTGTATGCATATGTGCGTTCTTGTCCACTACTTCGAGTCGGAATTCAGGAGAAGGAAAGAAGATTCGAAGCCCTTGCCTTCATCAAGCGCTCCGAATCTCGGGGGCTACACCCACTGGGTGCGCTCGCTCGCCCCTAGTGGAATCTTGTATTTCCTGGCCGACTAAGGGCGTTTAGCCGGCAGTTTGGAGCCCAGGTAAGGGCAAGGGCGGGAGCAATAAAAGACAAGAAAGATTTGAAGCACTGCCACGCGCCCTACTCCGAATATCGGGCTACACCCGGTGGCCAGTGCGTGCCCCCATTGGAATGCTGGTTCCCCCGGCTGAAGGCGTCCAGCCGACGAAAGCAGCCGACTAGGGCGAGGCCAGTCGGATAAAGTTAGAAGAACGGAGAAGAACAAGGAAGATTCGAAGCACCTGGCTACGCCAGCTACTCCGAATCTCGGGGGCTACACCCAGTGGGTGCGCTGGCGTGCCCCCACTGGAGGTGCAGTTCGTCCGGCTAAAAGTGTGTAGCCGGGCTAGGTCAGCCGGGCGAAGTGAGTCGGCAAAGATAATTAAAAGAAAATTCAAGACACAAATAAAGGAAGACTCAAGAATTCAATATTAACAAGCAAAAGGGAGACGAAGCTCCCGAGAGTTACCCGGCATCAAAGATAGCCGGTACAGACAGACAAGTTTCACGATAATCTAAAACAAGACAAATACACCCAGCATCCTGGGGCAACAGCTAAACGGCAGGGCCTTTGCCGTGGGGGCGTTCCTGGCTGGCAGATGCTGGAGGCAGGGGCGGAGCCGCAGTGCTCATTCTGGCTCTGGCGCTGGAAGACGGCGGCACCGAGGACTCCGCATCCGGAGTGTCGGGGGACTCCGAGTCGGTGAGCACCTCGTCCGGATCCACGTAGTCGGCAATCTTGATGGCGGACCCGCGAAGCTCCGGATGGGCTTGGCGGATGGCGGCAAGATCGGCTCCGGCACGGAAGCCCCCATCGATCTTCTCGACACGAGCATCCTTGTACCAGGAAAGCATCAGCGCCAAGGCCATCTCCGCTCCACCCCGCGTCGCCAGATCCCGCAGCCGGTCCACTGCAGCCGGCACCTCTCCCACCTTCGCTGCCAGCTGCGCCATCGTCTCCGGAACCGGAGCCTCCGGCCACACAAAGGAGAAGACGTCTCGTGCCGCCTGACGAAGCTTCGCGGCCTCCTCGCCAAGAAGAACGACGAGCTCCTGAGCCGTCGGCTGCGCTCCCGGCCAGTTCTCCTGCAGCCGGTTGTAGGCCAGCAGGTCTATGCCGGGGTAAAAGGCTGTCAGAAAAGAGGAGTCAAATCCGGCTACCTGATCCAGAAAGAAAAGAAGACGGAAGAAAGAACTCACCTTTGGCAGTATGGCCGACTTGCATCAGCTCCTCCACCAGCGCCTTCTCCTTGACCGCCAGCCGTTTTATCTCCTTCTCTTGGTCCTTGTTCTGGGCCTCGAGAAGGGAGAAGGCTTCGGCCCGGCCAGCGAGCGAGGCATCGCGCTCCTTGATGGTAGCCTCCAAGCCGTCTACCCGTGCGTGCCAGTCCTTGTTCTGCAGGCACAACGTGGAGTTGGACCTGCTCAGCCGGTCGTTCGCTTTCTTCAAGCGATCGATCTCGCGCTGAGCACACACGAGGATGGCTGCAACGAAGCCGACTATTACAAAAAAAAAACCCAGACGGATAAGGCGGACTTACTCTGGGAGGTCCCGTTGGTAGCAGCAAGCTTCTGCTCCAGGCTGCGGGTTCCACCGACTGTGGCCTCAAGCAGCCGGATCTCCTTGACCGCCAGCTCGAGCGTGGCGGCAAGATCCGACAGCGAGGCAGCGGAGGAAGCGTCGTCGTCCACAACGTTGACGTCCAAGGACTCCTTCGCAGCGAGCACCGCCGTCTACCACTCCTCCCCGAGCGCCTCGTCAGAGTCGTCGTCGCCAACCACGACAAGCTCCTTGCCAGTAGCCCCCCGCGCGCCGAAGGAGGAACCTTCCGGCTGGGAGCGAGTCGCTTCCGGCTGGGGACCCTCCGGCTGGGAGGGGCCAGCCGGCTCGGCCTGAGGAGGAGAAGGAGGCTGCGCCTCGGGAGGAAGGGGGCGCCGTTGGATGAGGCGGCGACCCGGCTGGCGTCCGAGCCGGGCTCACGGCGCCAAAAGAAACCAGTGCGCTAAAGGGAAAGAGGAACAGACAAGAGCAAAACAGGATAAAGTCAGAAAAACAAGGACAAGGAAAAACAAACAGAAAGCACCGAGGGGGGGAGGGAGAAAAACGTACCCCAGCACAACTGGGGGCGGCCCTTTCTTCCGACCAAGATGGCTTGGCGGCAGGGCGCTAGTCCGGCCCCTCTTCGGAGCCGGCTCCTCTGCCGCAGGCCGACGGGAGCCGGAATGGCCGGAGCTGCCGCCGTCCGCTGGAGCGTCGCCCGGCTCCGCACGGTCGGCCCGGCATCCTCCTCGTCGCACCTCGGCGACCGGCTCGTCGTTCCGGCTGGGGAAGGCATCGCCGTCCCCATCCGATTCCTCGCCGGATCGCCGAGCGCGCGACTCGGGCAAGTCCGGTGCGAACACCTCGAGAGGAGCGTCGCCCTCTTCGCGAAGGATGCAGGGGAAGATCTGGCGAATGCAAAAGGTCAGCCAGACAGAACAAGGAGATAACAGGGGGAATAAGCAAAAATTCCGGCTACAAGAGCTTACCCGGGGGCGCGGTTCTCCCGGCTGTAGGGCGCCAGGCTAAACTTCCAGTTCTCCGGCAGCCACTCCTTGCTGATCGTCCACAACCACTCCTTCAAGTTGTGGTAGCGGGGATCACGGTGCGACAGCCGGGTCGGGTCCAGCCGACCGGAGTAGAAGCACATCTTGTGTGCCCGCTGCTGGAGCGGCATCATCAGCCGGGACATCCAGCTAAGGGTGATGTCCCGACCGGTTAGCTGGCAGGTGACAAGGGAGCGCATGCGTGCCAGCATCGCGTCCGTCTCCGCCTTCTCGTCGTAGACCTTCAGGTCCCAGTTTTGCTGGCTGGACTCGACGTCTTGGAAGGCCGGCAGGTTTATCCGGTCGACGCCGGTGACGTTCTTGACATAAAAGTATGACTGCTGCCACAGCCGTACCGTGTCCTGGAGCAAGAACTTCGGGTAGCCGGATTGGGAGCGGGAGTATATGGAGGCGCCACCGCAGACGACTAGCGGGCCCTTCGTGTACTGGACCTGCGGCCGAACTCGGAAGAGCCGGCAGAAGAGCCCGAGATCCGGCTGGATCCCGAGGTAACTCTCGCAGAACGCCATGAAGTGCGCGAGCGTTCCGATGGCATTGGCGCCGAGGTGGTGGAGGCGGAGGTCGAAGAAAGCCAGAAAGGTCAGAAAGAAGGGGTGGAGCGGTAGCGCAAACCCGCGCACCAGATGCGAGAGGAAGATAACACGCTCCCCCTCCGCCGGACGCGGCGACACTTCCCTACCGGCGCCAACCGCACCGCCACCTCCTCCACTGGCGGGAGGACGCGGGTCGCGCGATACTTCGCGATCTGATCCTCGGTGACGGAGGAGCCGCACCAAGCTCCGCGGTCAGCAGCCATTTCCGGCTGAGGAGAAGGAGCGGCAACGGAGGAGTGACGGTGGCCTGTAGCGTCGATGGCGGCGAGCGGGCGGCGCAGAAGGCAGGAGCACAGGAGCAGCAGTGCGCGAGTAGGAGAGAAAGGTTGCAGCGGGGGAGCGAAGGAAAAGAACTGCCTCCCCCGCGGCATCCCTTTAAAGGATCAGAAGGGCAACCGTCGGCAGGGCCACGTGGCACGCATCCGGGCGACCCACATCCCAACCGCCGCCTAGATCCCGTGTGACGGGACGGGATGCGCAGAAGATCCTGGGACGGGAACTGAAGCGCCGGACAAGCAGTTCCCCGAGGCGAAGCGCGACGGGATGTTACGCTGCCCGCCTTGAGCAATGATAAGCGCAGCGATGGCCAGCGTCACGGTAGCGCAACCGCCAGGCTCAGCCGGATCAAAATTCGAAAAGCAAAAGGGAGCGCGCGCGCATTTCGCCCAAGGGCGGAATCCACACGCGCTCGGGGGCTAGTGTCAGGGGGATGATCCCCGGATACCCCACCCGAATAAGAAACATGACAGTCGGATCTCGGCCGGCTGACCAAATGCAGCTGGACAGGGTAGGATGGACCGGCTACCACCCGGTAGCCGGACCATGAGGAGGTAGCCGGATACGACGACGTAGCCGGATCCAATCAGAGGGCAGGACGACGTGCGTATCAGTGCACGGTACGCCCTGTACGACGACAAGACGGGCAACCACCCGCCCATACCGAAGACTTGGCGTGGCTGACGCGGGAATAGTGTCCTGTGGCCGATGACGGCTCGACGGCCCATCGTGCCTATGACAGCCATACCGCTCATACACCGATGTGACATACCATGCCGATCTTGTAGATGACTAGTCGGCTGGGACCCGCCTGTGGGGCCCGCCAGTCGGACTAGCCAGTGAGACCCTCGCCTCTCTTCCTATATAAGGAGAGGGAGGGCCTTAGTAGAAAGGGTTGGTCTCAGTTCATTTAAGGCAGTAGCTAAAGAATACAGCTCGAGGAGCACTTGTAGCTCGTATACTCCCCATAGTCAGATCAGGCAGGAGTAGGGACTTTACCTCACCACGAGGGCCCCGAACCTGGGTACTTCTTGCGTCCCGCTACGCTCGCTCGTATCCAATCTCGCCTACGGACGCCGTCGATAGCTTTCCTGCTAGTCCCCACACCTCTATCTAACCTTTTTAGGTACTGCCGTTCCCAATACAACGACATAGGATATGGGGAAGCGTACAAGGGAAGGAATGGTAACCCGGATAAATAGGCGAAAACCCGGCCAACGAGGAATAACTCGGGATGAGCCAAGGGATCCCTAGAGGAGAAGCCCCGGTTTACTAGATAAACTTGGCCAAAGAGGCAGAAATCCGGTTATGGGAACCTGCTGTGGCCTTAATAAACAAAAGTTGCTAAGACCACACCAGCTTCGGGGACTAATGTTGGGGGGATACCCCCGGGTAGGGTGACACTAGGGTATAAAGGCCGAGTTAGCCGAGGTACGGCGCGGTCAAAGCATGTGCTGGCCAGGTCACCTCAAGGCAGGCCGAACCCCGGAGTGACCCGGCCCGTGGAGCATCTCCTTAACTGTAGTCCGGTCGGCATAAAATATATGCCGACCATGTTTGTCTATCTGTTTTGCAGGTAACTTGATAGCCGGATTAGCCACATGCTAGCCGGACTATCCTATGGCTTCCAAGAGAAGGAAGGAATCTCCCGCTGGTTAAAAGGTGGCTTTATTAGCTATAGCATGAGCGAAGAAAAGCAAAGAGGAGGACCAGCAGGTCAGAGGCCACCAAGGTGACACGGGAAGTGTCGGCTGACGTAGCCCGTGTCTAGTGACGCTTAAAGACAAAGATTACACTGTGGGTTACGTCCAAAGCCTAGACAAGCCGTTAAAGAGAATAAAGAAGCATCTAGCTTTAGGCGAGGAGCATATTCTCCGAATATGCTGCCACGTGTGCCCTAATATTGTAACCCGGGCTCCCCTATATAAGGAGCACCGGGGCCTCCATAAAGAGGGATCGATCATTTTCTCTGTCTAAGGTAGAACTCTAGAGCTAGTTTGTAGGGAGTAAGAGACATAGTCTCCTTCTTACCAAGACCTTGAAGAGGACTTGTAAACACCATTGATAGAGAGAATATAAGAACATCTGTGTGTGGAATCACCATGTTCTCCCTCCCTGGATTACCCTAGCACTCATTGGCCCCATCTTTATCCTATCCATGGCATCTGCCGTGCCACCACCACGACAAACTCACCACTTAAGACTCGTCGATAGCGTAGCACTCCATTATCCCTTAGTCTATTATGGCAAGAACCCTGTTGAAGCCAGAAGTCTACCACCGGAGGATCCCGATGACCCACAAGAAACCACAATACATACTAACTAAGACAAGAAGTAAAGAGCTAACTCCACAAACCTTTGGTATATTAGATCTTCCGACCCCCTCAAGAGACTAACTATTCTAGTTAACCCTGCCCAAATGACAAAAAGTTCCTCACTAGAAAGCCAAAATACTCCAAAATCCTGAAGACAAGGCTACATGAAGACAACGAGTCTACTCCGCCATTGAGCAGAAGCAACATCAGGGATTCCAGTGAAGACGTCTCCTCTGAAGCTGGAGGCCTCTACCTTGACGGAAGACTAGCAAGAAGAGTCATTAACAACTAATTTTCCTTGAGCTAACTCCTTAAGGCTTCACAAGAAAACCACCCCGACAAGGTTCTCGCAATAGAATGACACTCGAGGAACTCAACTCAAGACCCTAGGAGATAAAATCTTCTTTAGCATCACGCCAGCACTTCAAGGTAGAAGATACTTCAGAAAGCTAAGTATGAATAAAAGTAGTATATAAGACTTATAACACCTAGTTTATGGATGTCATCAGAAGGTTTCAACTCCGGGCATAAGATTGCAATATCTAGCTAACATCATCTGACGACTCCAAGAAGGAAGGACTGCGTTAACTCCGAGCCACCCTAGGTTAACCCTAAGGGGAAAGACTGCGTCTTTCCTAGAAAATAGAATAACCCTCTGCTAGAAGCAATCTCAGCAGTTAGACCCAAAGACATAAACTAGGATACGATAATCCCTTAAGAGAGACAACGTAAATCCTTACAGAAGAAAGATCACTCCTCACAATCCCGATTGAAGCCCGCTCAACACTCGTGCATCCAAGACGATTGAAGTTCAACCTCACCGTCGTAGTAACCCTGTTCAAAGACAAAGCCGAAAATTTAGTATGCGAGAAACACATGGAACTAACTCCAACACAAAATCCCATAACCTTATTCTCCCGAATCTCGGGTCGAGATTCTTTTAAGGGGGAAAGGTCTATAACATCCCAATTTCAGCAACCCTGATTATTTGTCCAGAATGCAAAAATCAGGGGGAACAAAAACTTTTTTCTGCTTTATGATGCACTGCTTGCTTGTTGTTGTCTTTGCTTATGCTTCTGAATATATTGCTTATGATATACTACTTACCTCAACATCAATTGTCAAAAGCTATTTAACAAAACTATCCTGGCTCATTTTACATATTCTCAAATGTTCTGGCATTTCAAA
This sequence comes from Avena insularis, assembly GCA_023614405.1. Lineage (NCBI taxonomy): Eukaryota > Viridiplantae > Streptophyta > Magnoliopsida > Poales > Poaceae > Avena > Avena insularis. The sequence goes on along the minus strand of CM042688.1, from coordinate 505,242,698 downwards.
ACATGAGCCAAGATGCTTATGTAACCAAAACTATTTTAGTAGCTTCTATTGACAAAACTATGGAGATCTATAATCTCCTTATGTTTTCAAGACATAACCTTCAAAATACTTTTACCTCTAGGTTTCTCTAAAACCTGTTTATAAAACTTTTGAACTCTACCCTTGGTAGATGTACCAAGAACCTTACCTTGTTCAAACTCCAACCTCTTCAAAATACCATCCTTACCTCAAGATAAGCTTGATGGTAACTCTAGTAGTAGTAGAATTGTTGCAAGATGAGTTGCCTTGATCTGTTAAGATGAATTACCTTGATCTTTTGTCTAACTTGTTCGCTTAGGAACTAAAGTGAGATACTCTAGGAGATCACCCTCTAGGATCAAGATACTTTAAGATCACCAAACCCTAAGTAGAAATACAAGATGGATCCGATCTCTAGCCACTAGGTGATCATCTAAAACCCTTAGCCAGATCAATTCTAAAGTGATCCATTCTAGAAGTTTCCAAGTCAATGAAGACCAATATCAAGCCTAAATCTATTCTACCCAATCTATACTTCAACATCATCCACTTGATGATGCTTTGATACCTTGAAAACCCTCAAAAACATCCCCACTCATATTCTAGTCAAAAACCCTAAATCTGCTAAATTTGACTAAGTCTGGAAACTGTTTCAACATCACTTCTTTGAATGCCTCTCTTTCTCAACTCTTGTGCATTTTTGGTAATGCACTTGAACCATATTTTAAACCATCATAAGGACTACCAAGGCCCACTTTTGCCATTGGCTATATAATCCTCCAAACAACTTGTTCTTGATGGTTTTGCAGTCAAGAAGATAATAACTTCTACAAATCTTATCAACTAGCCTACTTTGGAAGAAGCTCACATCCCCATGCTATCTTCTTTGTACCAAATCCCTGCATGATTGTGTTCTACTCATAAAGGTCTATCAGTTCCTACTTCACTTGTTCCAATTGAATCATTGTGCTTCAAAAACCCACAAGGTTTTGAAGGCTATTCGGTAATCTACTTTGGCAGTCTTATTTTATTCAGAGTTTGGAATCAATCCTTGGAGAGCTCAAGCATGATCAAGCCCAAACTTCTATACCATGGTGATCTACATAACTTGGTCTATATATCCATATATCCCTTGAACAAAGGGGAGCCTTGAGCTCCAAGATACAACCATGTTTTGATGGTATGAAAATAACATCACCCTAGACCCTTTAATTCTTGTTCCTCACCAAAATCAAGTTGGATTCACAACACCCAAGGTTGAAAATGCTATATACACCTTTTGTACATCATATACCTTGATTATAAAGATTTATAAAATATTATCCATAATTATCATGGCTCAAAAACTATTTAATTCATTTAATGGGCAAAACCTCCGAAACTCCTTCCATAAAAGAAAGTTTGGTTTCTGCCAAAGCACTTCCCCAACTTTAAGCACATTTGAGGCCTATATATCATAACCTACTCTCCCACTCCAAAAGATAAGTATGTTTGAAGAGTTTCAATAATTCTTTTTGCCCATTTTCAAAAATGGCAGAAACAAGAAATAATCGTTTAAAAATACTTTTCTTCCTCCATAAATTCTAGCAAAATTCCCCAATGTGTGATATCGTATCTGGAACCATCTCACATAAAAAACCAACCATGTTCCATGTAAAAATATCAAATGAGCTTCTATAAACCACTTCTACACTTTTTGAATAATTGATCAAAAGTGCACCAAATATCATATGAAAATTCTCAATAAATTTCTAGAGGTGTATCCTGACATCACCTAACTACCAGCATCATTGTCCCATCTCTCCAAGATCAACTTTTGAGAACTTGTTCATGGTATATCATTTTGGCAAAATGGGGTACTTGATAAAACTTAAACCAAAAACCAAAGGAAACCCTCATCCCTTATCACCATCACTCAGTCCATCACCCTCCCATGACCTGGTCGAAATGGTACTGTAGCAGCCCCCTTCCCCCCTGCCCTATGTCCCTTGGAAGAAGAGAGATAAGCCACTTATTTCAAATCTTGTAATTAAATCAGTACAACAGCCACCACACCCCCTTTCCACTCAGTACTCGACTCATAGGCCCACACCACCTCTCTCCACCGCCCACCTTGCCCAGTAGGAGGGCCATGGACCAAGCCCCCTTCCTGGATGACCTTAGTGCACCATACACCATGCCCTGCCGAAATAAATACGCAGAGGCCACCCTAGTGCCTCATAGGTCTTCATTTCCTGCTCTCCCATCCACCTACATCTTCTCGAGCTCCAGATCTTGATCCCTGGCTCCCCATCACTATGGAAAAGGAGGAAAGCTCCTCTCGGCCTTCTTCGAAGGGTTGAGCATGTCCTCGCCCCAAGCCACTCCTTTTCCCCTCTCTCTACTGATTTGTCAACACCCGGATTTTCAATCCCAGATGCCTGTTATGCCATACATCACAATCCCAGGATTAGCATTTTTGCGAGACATAACAAATTGGATATCACAGTACATCATCCATTACAAACCATAATAAGGTCTTACACAAATAAAGGATCTCATGATCCAGTCTTAGTACAAACAAGTAGAGGAATAAATAGCGTAGCGGTGGGCTCCATCTTCAGTGTCATAGGCAATGCTGACGATGGGAGATGATCCGAGTTGTCATAGCCGTCCTGCTGTCCTTCTTTTGGATAGTTCTCCTCATAGTCTGGCCACGGGAATAGCCAGGGACAAAGCCATGAGTACTTTTTAAGTACTCGCAAACTATCAGTAACAAGTAAGGTAGTTCTAGTAGGAATGCTAAGTTCTAAGCTTATTTGTAAAGTTAAGTTTGAAACCTAAGATGAGTTCAGAAACAAAGAAAGATAAAATAAAGTTTGAAATCACCTAAGTGGGAACTTAGTTGTCATAGTCACAACCATGTTGTGGTCAAGTCATGTCACAATTCATTTCATAAGTTATTTTGAAAACATCTGACAACGGAACAGTATGGCCACTCCAACTGTCCATAACCGCGGACGCGACTATTCGAATAGTTTGACACTCTACAGAGATTGTACACTTTCACCACAAAATTCAATACATCTGTCAGGGATAACCCTGAATCATCATACTTAGTATGCATATAATCAAACATAACCTTTCCTTTACACACTCTAGTATAAGCACCTCTCCTATGAGCTTGGCCTCCCAACCATGGCCATCTGCCATCCTGGGCACTGCATAGGTGGAAAACATTGAGAGGTAGCCTCAGCTCCAACCTCTCCCGTGAGGGAACTAATACTAATGCATATAAACTTCCGGCTAAGCTTTACCCAATTCAGGTATTGTGGTTGTATGGTAAAATTGCAATGGTATCACATCCGAACTCAACCATCAATTTTTATAAAGGGCTAAGGCTCATGCCTCAACATTTTCATCATCATCATAAACCATCTGTGTTTCTCAACACATGTCAAAACATCTCAATAGAATGACTCATCATTCCAAGGTTTTCACAAGTCATTTTCACCAAGTATTCCCATCTAAAGTGATCATGTTTTTGGTTTAGCTCTAAGCTACTAAGTTAAGAGTGTTCACTAATGTGGGATGATAATATAAATCTCATGCCATAGAATGATATCTAAGTCTAACTAGATAGACCAAGGTTTATACTCTTTATGCTATCTATAAACAAAGTAAGGAACTTTGGTAAAGTAAAAGAAAGTAAAGATTGTAAATAAAACTTGGAGTAGGTATAAGTCAAAAAGTATAACCAAATCATTCCTAATGCATCTTGCTTAGGTTATCTTGCTTAATTCTAGCTTGCTAACAATAGCTTGCCTTGATTGCTGCAGTGGTTGAAATTCTCCTCATCTTCTTCGGGGTAGAACTCCTCCTCCTCGTAGACTTGGTCGGTACTATCGTCTATAAATACATACGGAATACGCAATCACCAAAAAATACTTAACTAGTCTACTTAGCACACTAATGCACACATTTGATGATCCAGTATCATCACAATCATCACAAGATTTAATGAACTAGTTTTATTTATTTTATTTGAGAAAAGTAATTCCTACTCATTGAAATTAACTAAGATTTAATATTCTCTAATTAAAATATGGGATCATGTGGACACATGTCATCACCACATATTCTAATACATGGGAATGTGATTTAAATGTTGGGTCACATTTTAATAAGTTTAAGTTTAATATTTAATGATTTAAAGTGACTAGAAATGCCTATATGGCATTATTTTGGTACTAGTCCAAAGTCACTGCATGTAAACCTTAATATTATTACATATTTAGATAGGTATGGTCAAATGTGATTTTTGAGAGTTGGAATCAACTCAAAAGCTATTATAGTTGATTTTAGAAAAATGTTTGAATATGAAAAATCTTCTGTCTTGTTATTTTTTCTAGGAGAAATCTATAACTCTAATTTACTTAAATCCAACTATCTTGGATGGAGATTTAAATTATCTTTCCAACAAAATTGGTATCACTCAATTTGGTTTAGTAGACCTTTATGAATTGATTTTTGAACTAAGGGATAGAATTGTGTTTAAGCTAAAATAGATAAATCTAAATTTGAATCTACTGGGTTGCGCGGGAACACTAATGGGCTGGCCCACTACGCTCCGCGCAGCGCCCGGGCTGGCTTAAGTGATGGCCCCACCTGTCAGTGGGACAGGGGCTGCCGAACGGGTATGGGAGGATGGTGGCCGCAGGATTAGATCCTGGATCAACGGCTCACATCTATCGTCCTCGCCGGAACAGTACACGACGGGGATGAACCCTAGCACGGTCGATGAGGGTCTGGGGCGGCTTACCGGAGCTCTGGCGAGGGTTGGCGAGGTGGGAAAATGGACGAGTCGAGGATGGCGGTTCTGCTGGTACCAGCGGCGTCCCGGGAGATAGCCTGGATCACTGGTGCCCTTCTCCTCCTTCCGCGGCAGACTCCAGCAAAATTGGGGCGCTACAGGCTGCGGCTTGCTCCGGTGGGGCTCTGGGAGGTTTCTAAGGGGGAGTGGATGAGGATGGTGTGAAGAGTTGGTGCCGGGGAGGCTTCCTTATATAGGCTCGGTGAGGTGGCAGAGAGGCATGGGCAGAGCTTGACGGGGGCGGCGACACAGGGCTCTAGAGGCATGGACGGTGGGGTGTTCCCTGGCAGTCGTCACGGAGGTTCGCGTGCAGTGCGAGGTGGTTGGGAGATGCGAGCGTTGCTGCACGCACACTGCCTCTATCGACGGCGAGTTTCACGGCGGCCGGCGGCTACGGGTCACGGTCGGGGGAACGGGCATGTCCGTTAGCCTCCTGGGACAGTGGTGATCGTGTAGGTGGGCAGCAGGAGCGAGGCGAGGTCTGGTAGAGCGGGGACCGTGCGTGAACTGCGGGCGGCATCGGCATGGAAGACACGGTCCGGGCGCGGCGGTTCCTGGCTCCTCCTCTCTCTGTCTTCGAGCTGGGGCTGGCCTAGAGGGGTAAGTGGGGCACGGGCGAGGTGCTGGACAAGGTGGGCGAGGCTAGCAGCGCTAGGGGCGTGCAGTCGATGGTGGGGGTGCTCAAGGTGCTCGGCACTAGTGGCCATGACCATTTGGTCATGTGCATAGTGGGTGGCTGGGATAGCAAAGGGTAGGGGGTGCACTGGGGAGGTTGTGGTTGCAAAATGGGAGACCACATTGGCCAGAACACTGCTCACAATATTGTTTGTGGTTTTTCAAGATTTGTGCATACAAGGTGTTTGACAAAATGGCCGAAAGAAACAAAGTTTTGAATTTTGAAATGAATTTTTTTGAGTGATCTCCACTGTTGCTTAGTAGTGTGGGGTTGCTAGGAAATGTCAACTTGAATTCATTTGAGTGGTTTTTGAAAAAGTGGGATCTAGACATATGAAATGGATTCCATTTTCAATTGCCATTTTAAATTAGGGTTTAAATGTTTTTGCAAGATCACAAGGTGGGCCTTGGTGCATCTTTACTTGTACTAGCAAGGGGTGGAAAGATCCATAATTGTTTCTGTTTGAAATTGAGTTCCAGGAACACCCAAAGTGGCTTAGTTGATTAAAATGGCACAAGTGACCATTTCCATGTATTAATTCTTTTTGATTTCTTTTTCTTTGGATTTTTCTTGGGAATGATCTCGATGATGTGGCATTCATCTTAGAATCATTTTACAACCATTAGAACAAACAATCATGGCAATTCAAAATAATTCCTATTTAATGCAACACACATATGCATGCTTAATTATTTAAATGAGAAAAAGGTTTTGTTAACCCTAAATTGGGTGATTTGGATCTTGATAAGTTGGATTAAAGATTTGGGACGTTACAAACCTTCCCCCCTTAAACAAAATCTCATCCAGAGATTTAAGAAAGAAAACTAGGAACTAAAGAGATCTAGGAACTCTGTCCTAATGTAATCTTCTCGCTCCCAAGTGGCTTCTTCTTCAGTATGGTTGCTCCATTGGATCTTGAGAAATTTGATACTCCGGGTTCTGGTGGTTCTGTAAGCTTCCTCCAAGAGACGGATGGGCACTTCACGATATGTCAGATCCTTGTTGATATCAACGGCTCGGTGATCGATGTTCTTAAAAACTTCGGTCTTCTCTGGCACTTCTAGGCATTTGCGAAGTAACGAGATATGGAACACATTGTGGATGGCAGACATCTCCTCAGGCAGTTCCAGTTGATATGATACTTCTCCTCGGCGATTCAGAATCTTGAAGGGTCTGATATATCTGGGGGCTAGCTTTCCTTTCAGACTAAAAAGTTGTGTTCCCTTCAATGGTGAAACTTTGAGATACACAAAATCTCCGACATTGAAAGTCAGGTCTCTCCTTCTCTGGTCAGCATAACTCTTCTGTCTGGATTGGGCGGTCTTGAGGTGCTCATGGACTTTGTGAACCTTCTCTTCGGCTTCTCGTAGGATGTCGGGTCCAAAAATCTGACTCTCTCCTACTTGCAACCAATTCAGCGGGGTACAACACTTTCTCCCATATAGAAACTCAAATGGGGCCATTTGCAAACTGGCTTGATAACTGTTGTTATATGAGAATTCTGCGTAAGGCAGACAATCTTCCAATTTTGATCCATACTCTAACACACAAGCTCTCAACATATCCTCTAGGATTTGGTTAACTCTTTCAGTCTGTCCATCAGTTTGCGGGTGATAAGCGGTGCTGAAATTCAACTTGGTTCCTAATCCTTCTTGGACTTTCTGCCAAAATCTTGAGGTAAATTGGGTTCCTCAATCTGACACTATGGTCTTGGGGGTTCCATGCAAACTGAAAATTCTAGCAATGTACAACTCTGCTAGCTTTGAACTCTGGTAGGTTGTCTTGACAGGTATAAAATGGGCTACCTTGGATAGTCTATCAACGATGACCCAGATAGAGTCATTTCCCCTACTAGAAGTAGGCAAACCAGTGATAAAGTCCATTCTGACGGAATCCCATTTCCATTCCAGAATCTGCAATGGTTGCAACAGTCCCGCGGGTCTCTAATGTTCCGCTTTGACTCTCTAACAGATATCACACTTGGCGATGTAGCTTCCGATTTCTCTCTTCATCTTGTGCCACCAAAATTGCTCCTTCAAATCCTGATACATCTTTGTTCCTCCGGGGTGGATAGAATAAAGAGTATCATGAGCCTCTTGCATGATAACTTGCTTCAGCTCCGAATCTGCTGGCACACATATATGTCCTTTGTACCACAGAACTCCTTCTTCGTCTTCGATGAATCCAGGTACCTTTCTTGTACCAATACGGCGCTTGATTCCGTCGATACTTGCATTTCCCTTCTGGGATTCCTTGATTTGGTTAATCAAAGTGGGTTGAAGTTTAATGCTAGCTAAAAATTCTTTGCTAACTAGCTCAGTTCTAAACTGCTCCAACTCCTCATGCAAACTTGGTTGCTTCTCCTTGATCATAGTGTTTAGCCTACACGGCAATCTGCTAAGAGCATCCTCTACCACATTAGCTTTGTCGAGGTGATAGTGAATGTCAAGGTCATAATCCTTGATTAACTCTATCCATCTCCTTTGCCTCATATTCAGCTCCTTCTGAGTGAAAATAAAGTTCAAGCTTTTGTGATCTGAATAAATCTCACAGCGATTACCCATATGATAATGACGCCATGTCTTCAATGCCAAATCTATAGCTCCTAACTCAAGATCATGGGTGGGGTAGTTTTGCTCATGTTGCTTTAGTTGTCGAGACAGATATGCGATGACTTTGCCTTCTTGCATCAATACACATTCGAGACTAATCTTGGATGCATCACAATACACATCAAACGGTTTCTTGATATCAGGCATGATCAATACTGGGGTGAAATCAATCTCTTTTTGAGCTCCTGAAAACTTGCTTCACATTTGTCGGTCCATTCGAATTTATTGTCCTTCTTCAACAGTTGGTTCATGGGTCTTGCGATGCTCGAGAATCCTTCTCCGAACTTGCGGTAATATCCCGCTAATCCGAGGAATGCACGGACTTGGGTTTGAGTGGTTGGGGCTTCCCATTCTTCGACATCTTTGATCTTGGCGGGATCAACAGCAACTCCTCCAGCAGACACAATATGTCCTATGAATCCTACTTCTTTCAGCCAAAACTCACATTTGCTGAACTTGGCATACAACTGATGCCCTCTAAGGGTTTCAAGGATGATTCTTAGATGTTGCTCGTGGTCTTCCTCTGACTTGGAGTAGATAAGGATATCATCGATAAACACAACGACAAACTTATCCAGAAAGTTCATAAAGATCTTATTCATGAGATTCATGAAATAAGCGGGAGCATTGGTTAATCCAAAATACATGAGCGTATACTCATATAATCGATATCTGGTGGTAAAGGCGGTCTTTGGAATATCCGTTGCATGAATCTTAAGTTGGTGATAACCAGTCCTAAGATCAATCTTAGAGAACAATCTGGCACCAGTCAACTGATCAAACATATCCTCTGTCTTTGGCAATGGGTACTTGTTCTTGATGGTGACATCATTCAGCTTCCTGTAATCTATGCACAAACGGTTGCCTCCATCTTTCTGGTCAACGAATAACATGGGCGATCTCCATGGTGATGCGCTTGGTTGAATCAAGCCTTTCTCCAGCATAGCATCCAATTGCTTCTTCAGTTCCACTAACTCTGATGGGTTCATGCTATAGGGTCTCTAAGCTATGGGTCCGGTTCCAGGAATTAGTTCAATAATGAACTCAATATCCCGATCTGAGGGCATACCGGGAAATTCATCTGGGAATACGTTGGGGTATTCATAGACTACTCTGACTTGGTCTATCGTGGGTAGGGCTAGACTCTTGTTGCACTTCAATTGACGGGGCAAGGTTTCAGATATATGCTCTACTGATACTCCAGAGCCACTGGTCATGGTGATGTCTTTCTTGGCACAGTCTATCAATCCTTTATGCTTTGACATCCAGTCCATTCCTAGTACTACTTCCAAACCTTTGGTTCCAAGTACTATTAGATTGGCATAAAAATCTATTCCATGTATTCTGATAGGCACAACTTTGCAATTTTTTCTAGCTTTTGTAGTTGAAACAGGTATTTGAACTATCATGACATGCTTCAAGTTGGTTGGGTGAATCTTACTAGTGCATGCAAATTCTTCGGTGACAAATGAGTGCGATGCTCCCGAATCAAACAACACTCTTGCTAAAACTGAGTTGATAGAAAACATACCCAACACTACATCTCGCGCTTCTTGGGCTTCTTCGGCGTTCATGTGGAAGAGACGGCCGTTGCGGTTGTGAGGGTTCCCTGGGGCGAATCTTCTTCCGAGCTGAACACGACGCTGCTGTTGAGCTGGGGCATTCACATTGGCAGTGTCGGCAATCTTCTTGGGGCACTCATTGGAGTAGTGACCCTTCACTCCACACTCGAAACAAGTAATCTGAGACTTGTCTTTTGCTGCTACAGGCATAGCATTGCTTCCAGTTCTGGGTGCAGTGTTGTTGTTGTTGTTGTTGTGCTTGGGAGGTGCACGGTTGAAATTGTTGGAGTTGCCGGGGTGATTATTGTTTCCTATGGACTTCACATTTCCTCCGCTGCGGTTGGGGTAGCTTGGGCGAGACATTGGGGGTCGATTGTTCCGTGGGGCATATCCGGCAGACGGCTTGGGACGGTACTTCTGGTGACTGCTGGATCCAGCTTGGTGCATCATCCGACGTTTGCGGTTGTCGTTCACTTGATTAATCTCCCCTTCCATCTGAATGGCATAGTCGACTAGTTCTTCGAGATCCTCGAAACAGATGTTGATGAGTACTGTCTGCATCTCATCATGCAGTCTGTTCAGGAATCTCTCCTTCTTCTTGGCCTCCATGTTGATGTCATCAGGTGCATACCTGGTGAGGGACAAGAATCTGTCATGGTACTCTACTATAGTCATTCGGCCTTGCTTTAGATCTCTGAATTCATCTCTCATTCTGGTGACTAGACCCTGCGGCACATGGGTGCGGCTGAATTTGACTTTGAAGGCTTCCCACGTCATCACTTGACCATGGTTCATCATGCGGGTGCTGTTCCACCATGCTCTTGCATCTCCTGCCAGATAGTGAGTGGCAAACAGAACTTTCTCGTTTGCATCCACTCTGGCAACTTCTAAGTTATTTTCCATGGTCTATAACCAATCATCAGCATCCACCAGGTCTTCAAACTTGGTAAAGATTGGGGGATTGGTATTCTGGAAGTTTTTGAGTTTGGATCCATGATGATCCTGATTTCCATGGTTATGATTGTTATGAGCCATCTGGGCGATCTGCTACAGTGTGGCTAGATTTGCTTGGCGCTCTGCCCTACTAGCTTCACGGTCTACAATGAGCGTCTGCAAAATCTGCAGCATTGGGTCTTGCGATGAGCTGCTCCCTCCTTGGTTTCCACGAGTCATCTGAAGATTGAGATAGATAATGGGGTAAGAGGGAAAGTTCTAAGGTTTATGGTTTTGGTTTCAAAGCTAAAACTTTGAGTTTGACTTAGGTTTTGCAACTAACTTCTTTTCATTCATTCAAGCAAAGCTCATGATACAAACACACACACCACAACAAAGGAAAAACAAGTGGTTTTAAGAACCATTCTGCAAGCTAAGATACAATGGGACCGATACTTCTCACTCCTACGATAGTGCTCTAGTACATCTACTCATCATCGATGAAGTCGGAGTCATCATCATCGGTGTAGAAGTCCATTGCATCATCCTCCAGATAGTCATCATCATTGTTGAGGTACGAGTGAATATCCCCTTGGATGTCTTCACCTTCCTCTTCTTCTTTTGCTGCAAGCTGAGCTTCTTGCTCCTTGATGGTCTTCTCGAGGTCGGTCACCTTCTTGCGAAGATGGTCGATGGTGTGATCCTTCTTTGCACGTTGACGGCGAAGTGACTGACGATCCTTGACGAGCAGTGAGAAAGTCTGGGCCTTCTGGGCGGCAATGGCAAGGTTGTGGTTGGCGAACTCTCTAGCATTGTCCAATTCCGTCTGTCTGTCGTATAGTAGGAAGTCGAGGTTCTCCACTTGACGCTTCAACTCTGGGTGACTTGGCATCTCTAGCGGCATTCCCGTAGAATCACGCCTTGCATAGTGAGCAAAGCGGGTTCCTTGGATCATGTTGACATTCTGTGCGCAGAGACGAGCGAGAGCTTCATGCATTGCCCTGGCTAATCCATCTAGCTAATTGTTCTCTCTCACGGAGAATTGAATCTTCTCGGACATTGGTGCCTCTAACTTGCCTCGAAGATCAGCAACTACTAGCCATTGTAAATCTCCTCCTGGTGGACCATTGAGTTGAGCTCCAAAGAATTCCGGATGTGGACGCTCCAAATACTCAGACAGTGCATCAAGATCCCTCTCGAAGATCAGTTGGCCTCCGTTGCCCAACTGGTAGAACTTGCAGTACTGAACTTCCATCTATAAGGATTTAGGATGAGAAGGTTAGTGAAGTGATCAAGTGTGTCAAAATTTTATGTAATAATGTAAGAATTTTTTAGGAACATGTAATTTTTTTAGAGAAAGAATCCCAAGGGTAAGAGACGAAATAGATTTTCACAAATACTCAGTTTGGTTTTGAAACTAAGTTTTTGTTCGGACGTTCATTCTAACTAGGGTCTCCTATGGTCAGGATGGCTCTGATACCAACTTGTCAACACCCGGATTTTTAATCCCACACTAGTGGAGAACGGGCCTCCAGTCCCGGTCCTGGTAACCGGAACTGGAGGGGCGGGACTAAAGGCCCACCCATTAGTCCCGGCCCTCTTACCAGCCGGGACAAATGGACATCCACGTGGCTGTCTCTGCGGGCGCTGGGTGCCCCCCATTAGTCTCAGTTCGTATTACGAACTGGGACAAATGGTTCTCTGCTGCGGCAGAATTTTAGGCACTTTCTCTGCCGCGACAGAGAATTCAATTTGTATCTTTTTTTTCATTTCAAAATAGTTTTCTACGCTACCACATACCGTACATGTTCGTGCATACATAAGATAACTTCTCTTAAGATCGAGCATACAAATATATACATGATAGTTACACATGGAGATCACAATTATCAGGACTAGAGCCCGTCTATTCAATTACACGGTCGGGGATCATCGGCGCCTATTCACACTAAATTCTCCGGCATCATTTATCATCTCGTTCATCAAGAATCCTGCCAGTTCTTCAGCAATTGCTACTACATGTTGCTGTGGTAGGAGCTGATCCCGCATTTTCTCGAACTATATAAGAAAAGGAGATCAATATGAATATCAATCATGATAACAAAAAGTGGCGGTAATAAAAATAATGTTATGAATGTATTGCTTACATCGACTCTATAATCATTCAGCTCACTGGTAAACGTGCGAATGAACTCGCAAACGTAGAATCCACATAGTTTCGTCTTCGATGGCTGCCTCGCGCACTTTACGAGAATAGAATTCAATCAAAATAATAATCCAGCATCATAATTGTATTGAAACTAGAAGTAAAGAGATGTGCGTACTACTTACCGAGACCGGCTTAAACGTCAGCTTCTCAGTAAAGTCACCCGTAACCGCACTCTTGAACTGGTTCCAAACCCTACCCGGTAAAGAAAATGAATGAGTTATTTATTACGTGATATCTCAGGAAATCAACGAAAGAGACCGATGTAGCACGAAAATTACCTCTGGAGCATGTCCTGCATGTCCCTAAACATTTCCAGGGGTCTCTTTAATGGGTCCATGACTTCAACTCTTCCCTTATCAAGTTGAATGTCCATGAGAATCTAGTAGAAACTATACACGTTTATATATACATCAGTAACTCATCAATTACACTTAACATCGAGTAAGCAAAAGAGAATGTGTACAATAGAGTAAGACCCTCACGCGAAATTGTAAGGAAACAGTATGTGGTCACAGAAATTTTGCTCCGTTAGAAACCTTAGAAGATTTTCCTGTGTGTCCTCAGGTTTATCCTTTAGCGTCTGACAATGTATTTTATCTGGGTCAATGAACCCAACACTGAAGATTGACCTTCTTTTACATTCTATAATCTTCATTCTACATAATAATAGAGTACAAAAGGATATAATTAGGATAATTACATGCAATGAACTGAACAATTGAAAAAAATGAACAACTTATATATAGACAATGAATTCAACAACTTACAAACAATAGCAACTCATGAGACTTTTGTCGAGGGCGTCGAAAATGTATAACTAGAAGAGTTCTGGAAACTCAACATGGACCTCTTCTTCTCAGAAGTAGTAGTCATGTGGGACTTTCGCCACGATCATTATTCTCTCCTCCTTTACGGCTTTCAAGTACCATTTATATAAACTCCGCATTTGTGTTGGCAGTTGTTGGAACTGCTCAAAGCTGACCAGAGGCTTCCCTGGGACATATGTTGGGACTACCTGAGCCTTGGGTAACTTGTCATCCTGGGAACCTAACAATTCCTCAACAGTCACATTCATAGAGGCCGCAAGCTTCGCAGCTTCTTCCATATTCTGCTGGGGAATGTCATGGTGTCGTTGTATTGGGAACGGCAGTACCTGAGGGGGTTAGATAGAGGTGTGGGTACTAGCAGGGAAGTTGTCGACGGCGTCCGCAGGCGGGATTGGATACAAGCGAGCGTAGCGGGACGCAAGAAGTACCCAGGTTCGGGACCCTCGTGGTGAGATAAAGCCCCTACTCCTGCCTGATCTGACTATGGGGAATATACGAGCTACAAGTGCTCCTCGAGCTGTGTTCTCTAGCTACTGCCTTAAATGTACTGAGACCAACCTATCTGTCTATGTGTATCTCTGTGAGAGAGCGAGCTAGCTAGCAAGAAGTGCTAGTGCCTGTGAGTGATCGATGGGTGTGGTGGTTCTGTCCATGAATGTGAGAGAGTCCCTCCCTTGCCTTATAAAGGTGGCCCAAGGGACACGGTGGGACCCGCTACCTAACTAGTACTATTGCCTATGTCATCTGATAAAGTATACATGGTGTCATACATAGTGTATACTATTTAGCATGTCATCTGATAAAGTAGCGTGGGCTTGGTCTTGTCAGTCTTCTCGTTGTCTATATGCTTGTCCTTGTCGATGTACTTCTTGCTGTGCATCTTCTGGAGCATCTGACGTAGCCAGAGCTGGCGATCTCGGGAGGAGCCGGCCGACCTGGGAGCAACCGTCTGTGGCGAGCCAGGGCGGGGTGCTGCGATCGATCCTGTGGATCGAGAAACAGCGATCAGCAGCCCTTTAAGTGGCAAGCAGGGCGGCTACCAGCCAGTGGGGCCTTACCCGGGGAGGTGAGCGGCCAGCAGGCGGGCGCACAACCCAGCTGGGCAAGAGCCAGGAAGGTGGGAGTCGGTCGCGAGGCGAGCCTCAGGAGCCGACCCATGCGGAACAGGCGGGGTGGCACTGGGAGTGGAAGCGGCGGAGACGGATAGGTCGGCCTAGCCAGAAGGAGGAGGCGGCACCGAGCGGGCCGGCTGGGGCAAGGAGGCCCAGCCGGAAAGAGGAGCGCCTGGCAGGCCGGCTAGAACTTCTCAGCCGGCCCAGATTGCGTCTGCTGTAATTTTTCTTTATTCTTTTGTCTGTTTTTGCCTTTTTTATCCGTCTTGAGTGCTTCTTTGGGGTACCCGGGGATAATCCCCCCGACACTAGCCCCCGAGCACGCGCTGATTTAATCGGGAGGGGAAATTCACACGAGCTCCACAAAAACTTGCCGTTGTCGTTGTAGATGAAGTTCTTGAACAGTGTCCGGCTGGACACCTCCAGCCCGTGAAGCAACACAACTCATGAAGCGCCTTCACCAGGGTGTAGCCCAGATTCGAGATAGCGAAGGCAGTGCTGCGAATCTTCTATTTCTTGCCCTTTCGACACCTCGAACTTGCTATCCGGTGAACGCCTCAGGACCAAGAGCTTGATTACACGGGGCGCACCGGTGGTGTAACCCAAGATTCGAAGTAGTTGGCGAAGATAGGTGCTTTGAATCTTCATATGTACTTGAAATCCGACTCGGTGCAGTCGTGCCAAAACAAACAAACAGACTTGATTATCAGTACATCAACATATAGTACACATGCTATCAACCGGATAACGGTTTTATTTTTCAAAAATTAGCTCGTGTTTCTCTGAACACTTAGTCACTTTCCCGTGCGCTCTGCTGTCTACGTTGTGTCCTTGCTACCGATCGGGTTGCGATGCAGGCCGGAACCGAAGGGGCTGACGACAATGTACACGGTACTGGGGGCTGAGCCGCCGGAAAAAACCAACTAGACACAAGGACGGAATGTCCGATCTATCGCACCCTTCGCCGTTTTTCATGTGGGATGCTTCGGACTTTTGCTCTTGCTAGCCGGACAACCGGGTTGCGGTCTGTAGCTGAGACGAAGAGTGGGCCTCTGACACCATCGCACACTACTCAGTCGGTTTACAGGTTTAGCAGGCTGGACCAACCGGCGAGCCCTTGGGTAGGGGTTGCCGGCGCCGGAAAACTGAAGGTAGAAAGAAAAACAACATCTGGCGAGCTCTCGAGGGTTGCTCGAGGTCGAAAAAACACTCACATTGTAGCTGTCGGTGTAGTAGGGTCGAAGACGCGATCCATGAGCGTTGCGCGTCTTAGCGGTCCAAGCTGGCGTTCAGAGATAGCTTTAGCTCGGAGACGAGCAACTAAACCGATGTAGCCGGATTCGGTCCCTAGTCGGCCAGACAACCAAACGCGCCAGGACGCGTCGAGCCGGCCTGGCCCAGCCGGAATGGGTCCAGCCGGTCCAACCGGCAACCAAACAGGGCGAAGTCTCGCGGAGTTGGCCCGATTCAGCGGATCCGAATCGGACAAATAAACGGGTCTGACTAAACAGTCGGAACGATCCAGCCGGATCTGTTTTTTTTTCTTTTCTTTTTTTAACTGGTTACTCTAACCGGATATTTCTAGTCGGCCGAACGCTTTTCTTCTCTTTTCTAGCCGGATTGGCTTTTCCTTTCTCTCCTCTCTCCTCTTCTTTCTTACTTTTTTTTTCTTCTCCGTCACTTTTCTCTCAGCTGGCCACTCCCAATCCGGACCACCCAGCCGTTTTTTTTTCTTCTTCTCACTCCTCTCTATTTTTTCCTCTCTTTTTCTTTTACAACCGGCCAACAACCAGCCGGAAATCCTCTACACTAATCGGTCAACGCCACCACTTCTTCTAGCCGGACAGCCGCCTCCTTCCTTTCTCGTTTTCTTTTACTCCTACCAACCGGCCGTCCCACCACTCGTTTTTCTTTTTTCTCCTGTACACTGACGGTCATGCATACACACGACCCAGGAGCTAGCCGGCTTGCGCAGCAAATGGAGGCGCACGGAGGGCGCATGAGCGCAGCGGGGCGGCGCGGGCGGAGGAGCCGGAAACGTGCGGCGGCATGAGCCCTTCGGTCGGAAGCGGGCGCGCAGGCGGCGAGCGGCCCGAGCCGGAGGAGCGCGGCGAGGCCAGAGCAGCCGGCATGGGTAAGCGCGGAGCCGGACGACGCCGGGGGGCGCTGCAGGCGGCGGCACTTGCGCAGGTGAGGCGGAGGAGGACGCGCACGCAGCCGCCGAAGCACGCGGACGTGCGGAGGGAGAGCTTGCGCGGACGGACGTGTACGAGCGTGCGGCAGGGAACGCGGGCGACCGTGCGAGGATGCTCGGAGGGGATGCGCGTGGTTGGGAAAGGAGCTCGAGGCAGGAAGGCGCAGCGTTGGAGCCGGCCGGCGGGCGGCGGGCGGCGGGCGGCGAGCGGAGCCGGGAACGGCGAGCCGGCGAGGACGCGGGCGCGGGCGCGGCAGGACCGCTGCAAGCGACAGACGCTCCACGACGGCCGGCGCCGGCATGCACGGACGCGGGCTCGCGGAGAAGGCGCTGCATGGGCATGACGGTGAGGTGGGCCAGCCACACGGAGAGGTCGCGTGGCGCAGCGATAAGGACGGACGCCGAGCTGCCGGGCCTTTTCGCGAGGGGGCGACCACGGACGGTTGCCACGGAGACGGACGCGGTAGAGAGGACGTGCTGCAGGCGCGGGGGCGGACGCGAGGACGCGCGGCTCCAGTAGGGACGAGGACGCGCGCCTACCGGCGGGCGTGGAGGTGCCGCCGTGGGCGTCGAAGAAGGTGGACGACCATGACGGCGCCCGCAGGCACACACGCGGGCGGAACTTGCCACGGACGCGACGACGGCGAGGATGGCGATGACATCGACGGTGACATCGCGAACGACGAGGCGGCCAACGAAGCAGCCGCGGCCAGCCCCCGGGGATCTTGACGCGGCAACGGCGACCACGGCGCGGAGGTGACGACGAGCCCCTAGGAATCTTCTAGAATGGAGTCGGAGTTGGTGACCACGGCCCGGCGGAGGCAGCGAGCCCCCGGGCAACTTGAAACGGCGTCGGTGACGATGGCGATGAAGAGGTCTCGTGCGGAACGGGCTCCGGCCGCATCCATACTTGCCCCACGGTGGGCGCCAGCTGTCGTTCTATTGGGAACGGCAGTACCTGAGGGGGTTAGATAGAGGTGTGGGGACTAGCAGGGAAGCTGTCGACGGCGTTCGCAGGCGGGATTGGATACAAGCGAGCGTAGCGGGACGCAAGAAGTACCTAGGTTTGGGGCCCTCGTGGTGAGGTAAAGCCCCTACTCCTGCCTGATCTGACTATGGGGAATATACGAGCTACAAGTGCTCCTCGAGCTGTGTTCTCTAGCTACTGCCTTAAATGTACTGAGACCAACCTATCTGTCTATGTGTATCTCTGTGAGAGAGCGAGCTAGCTAGCAGGAAGTGCTAGTGCCTGTGAGTGATCGATGGGTGTGGTGGTTCTGTCCATGAATGTGAGAGAGTCCCTCCCTTGCCTTATAAAGGTGGCCCAAGGGACACGGTGGGACCCGCTGCCTAACTAGTACTATTGCCTATGTCATCTGATAAAGTATACATGGTGTCATACATAGTGTATACTATTTAGCATGTCATCTGATAAAGTACGTGGGCTTGGTCTTGTCAGTCTTCTTGTTGTCTATCTGCTTGTCCTTGTCGATGTACTTCTTGCTGTGCATCTTCTGGAGCATCTAACGTAGCCGGAGCTGGCGATCTGGGGAGGAGCCGGCTGACCTGGGAGGAGCCGTCTGTGGCGAGCCAGGGCGGGGTGCTGTGATCGATCCTGTGGATTGAGAAGCAGCGATCAGCAGCCCTTTAAGCGGCCAGGAGGGCGGCTACCAGCCAGTGGGCCTTACCGCCGGCTGAGGGGCAGCCCACCCGGAGGCGAGCCACCGGGCAAGAGCCAGAGTGGGATCCGGTCATGGGAGCCTGGCCTGGGAGCCGCCCATGCGGAACCGGCGAGGCCGCCTAGGGGAGTGGAGGCGAGGTGGGCCGGCTAGGTCGGCCTAGCCGGAAGGAGGCGACAGGGGCCGGGCTGGGGGCAAGGAGGCCCCCGAAAGAGGCGCTGGCGGGGCTGGAACTTCTCAGCCGGCCCAGATTGCGTCTGTTGTAATTTTTCTTTATTCTTCTGTCTGTTTTTGCCTTTTTTATCCGTCTTGAGTGCTTCTTTGGGGTACCTGGGGATAATCCCCCCGACACATGGGATACCACCTTGAGGGGTGGGGTCGATTTTTTGGCCTGTTCCCCGAGCTGGGGGACGTCCTTTCTTTTCCCGGTTGCACTTTAACTTCATGATTTGCTCCCGCTTGCACTTCTACTTGATTTGCTCTTCTTCACTTCCTTTTGAAGTGTGCGTTGATAGTCATCTGGCTTATGGTGCAAGTCATATTGCGATTTTGTGTTCAGAAAAGAAAGTGCATACGCTTTTTGGTTCTCGGTGTATACCGGGGCGGGCTCGGGTTTCTTCTTTTGAAGCTGCGCAACACATTCGGCCTTTACGATCATGTCGGTTTCCTCGTCAGTACGATCATAAGGTCTGATAGGAAGATTCTTATGAGGTACTCTTGGGAGGGGCGACATTTGTCGTCTTGGGCTCCTACGTCGTTTAGTACTAATCGGAGGCTGCAGCGGAGATCGAGATGGACTCGGGCTGTGGTGGTCATAGTCATGGGGTGGGCTTCTTGGAGGTGATGGAGGTGAAGGTGACATGCGACCACTCGGGGGCGGGGTTGGCTTTGGCGTCCAGCCTGGAAGCTTGATGTTGTTCTTGTCCCATATAATGATACCACCCAGTACTTCTCCGAGTGTCCTCTCACCTTCAGGTCCAGGGATGTCAAGCTCCATTGAGTCCCACCCCATTGCGATTTCATCCACACCAACTTTAGCATAGCCCGCTAGAATCTCACGGCCATGCCAGCGTGCGCCAGGTGGACAAGGTAAAGCACATCCGACCGCCACCTTGATGGATAGGTTCTTCACCTTCTGATGAAGCTCACAAGATGCCTGCTCCTTGATTCCATCCACGGGGTAGCTGGGACCGCCATCTACCATACTTGCATCGTTAGAAGGGACCTCCGATTCAGCCACGCACCTTCTCCGCTGAGATGGGACGGCGGTAATATCGAGTACAGGATCTTGCAGGCGCGCTGCTCCTCGAAGTTCATCAATCTGTTGCTAATGCATTCGAAGTGTTCCTAGCAACTCGGTGAACCTGTCTCCCTCCTCCTCCTGCCGTCGCCTCTTTACTCTCTCTCGGCTCCTATAAGTATCTCTGTCTTTGGGAAACCCCATCTCCCACGTATAACTAGGGCCAAGGCCTCGTACATGTCCTCCGCGTTCGTCATTCCCGAGGACCTTTGTCAGCAAGTCTTTCTCTCTATCAGGACGGAACTTTGTTGTCCCTGCTTTAATCTCCTTCACCACTTTCTGCCATGTATCCCGGGGTATCCTAATCCCGTCATTGCAAATAAGGCCCCCTGTACTTCGTCATACTCACTCCCATGCCCAAGGAAGCAATTCCTTTCCCTCAGATCCCATTCTTCGCGTATTGGTTCTGGAGTGATCCCTTTAGCAAGCAGCTCATTCTCTTTAGCATCCCACTTTGGCATGGCAGCCTCGTAGCCCCTGGCCCCAGGTGATGGTGATATTTATTCATCGCGGCATTTTTCTTGTTTTTTTCTGACATTTCCATAGCAGGTTGTGACTCCTTGTACTTCACAAATGCATCCCGATTAGCTCCGCTTGCCGTTAGATAACATTCAAATTTAGGAGTCTTCTTCGTCTTTTGATACTTTTGCCATAATGCTTTCTTCCAGTTCTTGAATAGTTCGGCCATCTTCGTAAGATTCCACTGCTTGACTTTCTTCCTCAATGCAGCTGTGTCAGCATCATCCTCACATTCTGGCAGGGTGAAATGTGTCATGAGGTCATTCCAAAGACCCTCTTTGCACCTGTCGGCGACATACTCACCCTCTTTCGCCTCTTTGGTCTTATTCCACTCTCGAACGGTGATCGGGATGCGATCCCTAACCATAACTCCGCATTGTTGTTTAAATACCGTTTTAGCCTTTTCGGGTTCCACCGGTTCACCCCGTGGTGATACCCGCGTAATTGTATAACGCGTAGATGCGTCCAACTTTTTGGCCGGGCCGCATTTGGAATATTTTTTGCTCGATGTGGAGGCCTAAGAGAAGAAACATTCGTCAATTTATATATATATACAACTCAGTTAATGCATCTACTGATCACCAGACTTCATATATATACCTCGCCGTCGGCTTCTCCTTGATCATTTCGGTCGACCTCCTCTCCCTCACCGGAGGGGTTCAGATAAATCGATGGAGATTCGGGTGGATCAACATGGGGGGTGTCGTTGATCATATCCTCGAGAATTTCTTCCTGTGCTAGGTCTCTCTGCATTGGATCCATAGTTTTCTACAAAATGC
The DNA here is from genome assembly GCA_023614405.1 of Avena insularis. Classification (NCBI taxonomy): domain Eukaryota; kingdom Viridiplantae; phylum Streptophyta; class Magnoliopsida; order Poales; family Poaceae; genus Avena; species Avena insularis. The sequence continues at coordinate 505,221,426 of CM042688.1, read as the reverse complement.
ACACAATAAAATTTTTCATTCAATATTGCTGCATAAAATAATACTAAACAATAATATGAACACGCAATTTGCTACAATAATACTAAGTCCGGGGGCCCGCGAGCACTACCACCCTAACTCTAACTCCGGTGGCCCGCGAGCACCACCACCCTAACCCTAAGTCCGGCTGCCCGCGAGCACCACCACCCTAACCCTAAGTCCAGCTGCCGCGAGCACTACCACCCTAACGCTAAGTCTGGTGGACCGCGAGGACCACCACCCTAACCCTAAGTCCGGCTGCCCGTGAGCACCACCACCCTAACCCTAAGTCCGGCTGCCCGCGAGCACTACCACCCTAACCCTAAGTCCGGTGGCCCGCGAGCACCACCACCCTAACCCTAAGTCCGGGGGCCCACGAGCACTACCACATTAACCCTAAGTCCGGCTGCCCACGAGCACTACCACCCTAACCCTAAGTCCAGGGGCCCGCGAGCACTACCACCCTAACCCTAAGTCCGGTGGCCCGCGAGCACTACCACCCTAACCCTAACTCCGGTGGCCCGCGATCACCACCACCCTAACCCTAAGTCCGGCTGCCCGCGAGCACTACCACCCTAATTCCTATATACAAATATTTCCTATATACAAATAATTCCAATATACAAATATTTTCTATATACAAATATTTCCTAAATACAAATATTTCCTATATACAAAGGGTCTTTAGTCCCTGTGCGTTATACGGACCGGGACTAAAGGCCCCCCTTTAGTCCTGGTTCGTGCCACCCACCGGGACTAAAGGGTTTTCGGCACTGCCCAACACGCGCGCGCCAACGCCACACCTTTAGTCCCGGTGTGTAGCACGCACCGAGACTAAAGGTCCCTTTTTCAAATTTTTCACCCCAGGGGCGCGCCTGTTTAAAAAAAATTCAATTAACATATTTTTTAAACATTTGAATTTTACAGTTTTTGCATACTTATGAATTTGAGAAAAATTTCAACATGAAAAGTTCTTGAATTTGAATAAGTAATCCAAATCTATTTTCTGTTTTATAAAATAATTATTCTAACTAGTGAAACTAATAACCATTTTGCCATTTTCAATTTAAAAATGCATTAACTATTATATTTTGCATATTTTTGAATAAGTGATTCAAATAAATTTTCTGTTTTATAAAATAATTATTCTAACTAGTCAAACTATTAACCATTTTGCCATTTTCAATTTAAAAATGCATTAACAATTATATTTTGCATATTTTTGAATAAGTGATTCAAATCAATTTTCTATTTTATAAAATAATTATTCTAACTAGTCAAACTATTAACCATTTTGCCATTTTCATGTGATTCCGACGCTCCGGTGGTCTTCCTCCGGCGAAACCCTAGACCGGGGGCCCGGATCGTCTACCACGCCTTATTTTTTCCTGCCCATTTTCTTCCCGCCCATTCTCTTCCGGATCGTAGCCCCTTTAGGGTTTAGGGTTCTGAGGCGGAACTTCTGAAGATGCCATAGGGCGTGTGCACCAAGGGCATCTTCGAGAAGTTCCGCCATGGGAGATTTCCCAACCCGCGAGCACTACCACCCTAACCCTAAGTCCGGTGGCCCGCGAGTACCACCACCCTAACCCTAAGTCCGGTGGCCCGCGAGCACGACCACCCTAACCCTAAGTCCGGCTGCCCGCGAGCACTACCACCCTAAGCCTAAGTCCGGTGGCCTGCGAGCACCACCACCCTAACCCCAAGTCCGGCTGCTCGCAAGGCTTCCACCCTAACTCTATCCCATGGCTTCCACCATACCTCTAACCCTAGGGAGGCGGAGATGGAGTCTTTCACGGGCTAGCAGGAAAATATTTTCCGAGGCGGAACTTCCAAAGATGCCATAGGGCGTGTGCACCAAGGGCATCTTCGAGAATTCTGCCACGGGAGATTTCCCAACCCTTTCCTCCACCCATGGGGATGCAACTCTACATCCATGTTGGCTTGTTGAGTTGCTTGCCATGGCGTATCGATGCTCCTTTTATAGGCACGGCGCCACTTCTACTTTGTCTTCTTCCTCCGGCAGGGCGTCGTGCGCTACATGCTTTATCTCATCGAGTAGTGCGTCCACCCACGCGTCCTTATCCTACCGACAGCTTTAGTCCTGGTTTGAGCCCCACCCGGTACTAAAGGTTACCCACGCGTCCTTATCCCACCAACAGTTTTGTTAGATGACACAAAAACCACCTTTAGTCCCGGTTGCACCCACCAGCCGGTACTAAAGGTTAGCCACCCCCCAAATAAGGCCCTCCCAGATAAGCCTCCCCCAGATAAGGCCCCCATCTTTTGTCCCGGTTTGAGCCCCCACCCAGGATGAAAGTTTCCCGCGCCACTGCGTTCCCGCGCTTTCCACTGGTTCCCACCTCTGTCTTCCCGCCATTTTTTCAGTATATATATGTACGCTTGGCCTCCATTTACATATCACATCTAGACTCAGCATTCTCTTCCCATGGCTTCCATCGTATCTCTAACCACCCGGAGGCGGAGGCTCGAACTACCCCGCCACCGGCCCATTTCTGGATGCTGAGCGCCGGAGGCGTGCCGGTCCCTCCTGTCCCTCTAGGTGTGGAGCGCCGGATGGCCATCACGAACCACTACTACCTCGAGATCACGCCAGAGTAGCGGAGGAATCCCAACTGGCATCCCGACTATTTCCTGACTTGGGAAGCCTTCTTCATCAATCGACGTGAGAGGGCGCTTGCCAGGAACGAGGAGGACGTCCCACCTCCTTCGAACTTCAACGAGGCCGGTCGTCGGCTGTGGTGGCGCGGCCGGACTCTCCAGAGTGTCATGGCCTACAACACGAGCGGCAATAACCCTCGCCTGCGGTACCCTAAAATCCAGCCCACGCGTGCCCAACCTTCAAGGTTCGACTACGGCGACCCCGACGACGACATCGACGACAGCGCCGGCGACTATGATGACTATAGTGGCTCGTATTACAGGGCTAGGCAGGAGCATGACTGAATCACTCCAACATTAGGCATGTTTCTTAATTTTTAATTGTGCTATGTATCTTAATTTTCAGTTGTGCTATGTATCCTTAGTGTTTGTGGGTTCCTTCTCTTGTGATGGATCCTTCTCTTTGGGTGATCACCTCATGCTCGTAACCCCCGTCAACGTCTAGTTTGATTGAGCAAGATGTATTACATGAAAGGGGACCTTTATGTCTCAAATAAAAGGTTTAATACATTACATAGATTTATGTCTCAAATAAAAGGTTTAATACATTATTACACATCACCAACATCTAGTGTTGTGGTTTTCTTCTGCACCGTAGCCATGGAGAATCTTCATCATTTAACAGGATGCTTAGGTCAGTTTTCACTTTGAAGGGCAGAATTTCATGAAACTTATTGTAATCTTCTAACATGTCTGTCTTGTCATCCGCTCCCATGATGTTTCTTTTCCCTGAAAGAACTATGTGGCGCTTTGGCTCATCGTATTCTGTACACTTTTTCTTATCTTTCCTTTTTCTCGGTTTGGTAGACATGTCCTTCACATAGAAAACCTGAGCCACATCGTTGGCTAGGACGAATGGTTCATCCATGTATGCAAGATTGTTGAGATCCATTGTTGTCATGCCATACTTTTGGTCTACATGTACCTTGCCTCCTGTCATCTTGACCCATTTGCACCGAAACAAAGGGACCTTAAAAGTAGGTCCATAGTCAAGTTCCCATATCTCCTCTATGTACCCATAATATGTGTCCTTTTGCCCATTGTCATCTATTGCATCAAAGCGGACACCACTGTTTTGGTTGGTGCTCTTTTTATCTTGGGCGATCATGTAAAATGTATTCCCATTTATCTCGTACCCTTGGAAAGTACATATAGTCGAAGATGGTAACCTGGCCAATGAGTACAACTCATCTCCAACAGTGGTGTTATTCATGAGATGTGTCTGCAACCAATTGCCAAAATTCTTCTCGTGTTCCCCTTTAATCAAGGTTGCAGGCTTCCCCGGGTTTTCAGAGCGTAGAATATTCTTGTGTTTCTCGATATATGGAGCCACCACGGTGGAATTGTGTAGAACTGTGTAGTGTTCTTGAGTGAAAGAATGCCGTCCGTACATACCATTGATTTCCTTCCTAGTGTGCCTTTTCCAGTCATCCTCCCATCATACCGAGATTCTGGAACACCAATCGGCTTAAGGTCAGGAAGAAAGTCAACATAAAACTCAATGACCTCCTCTGGTCCATAGCCCTTGGAGATGCTTCCTTCTGGCCTAGCACGGTTATGAACATATTTCTTTAAGACTCCCATGAACCTCTCGAAGGGGAACATATTGTGTAGAAACACAGGACCGAGAATTCTAATCTCTTCGACTAGGTGAACTAGGAGGTGCGTCATAATATTGAAGAAGGATGGCGGGAACAACAAATCAAAGCTGACCAGACATTGGACCACATCAATCTATAACCCTGATAGACTTTCTCGATCGATTACCTTCTGAGAAATTGCATTGAGGAATGCACATACCTTCACAATGGCTAGTCGAACATTTTCTGGTAGAATTCCCCTCAATGCAACCAGAAGCAATTGCGTCATAAGCACATGGCAGTCATGAGACTTTAGGTTTTGAAATTTTTTCTCTTTCATATTTACTATTCTCTTTATATTCGACGAGAAGCCAGATGGGACCTTGATACTGAAAAGGACTTCAAAAAAGATTTCCTTCTCTTCTTTGGTAAGAGCGTAGCTGGCAAGCCCTTGAAACTGCCCTGGATGCTCGTCGTCTCATCCTTTATGATGTTGCTGGTCCTCCCGTGCTGCCGGGGTATCTTTTGACTTCCCATACAAGCCCAGGAAGCCTAGAATATTCATGCAAAGATTCTTCGTCAGGTGCATCACGTCGATTGCAGAGCGGACCTCATGCACTTTCCAATAGGGTAGCTCCCAAAATATAGATTTCTTCTTCCACATGGGTGCGTGTCCGGTAATGGGGTCTTTCGGAACAGGTTGTCCTCCAGGACCCTTTCCAAAGATTACATCCAAATCCTTGACCATACTAAATACATCAGCACCACTACGGGGGACAGGCTTCGTCCGGGTTTCTGCCTTGCCATTGAAATGCTTGCCTTTCTTCTTTAAGGGATGACTGGGCGGAAGAAAACAACGATTGTACGGGTACACATTCTTTCTACATTTATCCAGATATAAACTTTCAGTCTCATCTAACGTGCATGCATTGTATCCTTTGTTCGTCTATCCTGAAATGTTACTAAGAGCAGGCCAATCATTGATGGTTACGAACAGCAACGCTTGTAGGTCAAATTCCTGCTGTTTGTGCTCATCCCACACACGTACACCTAGTTTGGCCCACAACTGTAGAAGTTCATCAACTAATGGCCTTAGGTACACATCAATGTCGTTCCCGGGTTGTTTCGGGCCTTGGATGAGCACTGGCATCATAATGAACTTCGGCTTCATGCACAACCAAGGAGGAAGGTTGTAGATACATAGAGTCACGGGCCAGGTGTTGTGACTGCAGTTCTGCTCCCCAAAAGTATTCATGCCATCGGTACTTAGACCAAACCATAAGTTCCTTGCGTCACCAGCAAAGTCCGGGAAGTCTCTCTCGATTTTTCTCCATTGCCGACCATCAGCAGGGTGCCTCAACATCCCGTCTTTCTTATGGTCTTCCATGTGCCATTGCAACAACTTGGAATGCTCTTTATTTCTGAACAAACGTTTCAACCGTGGTATTATAGGAGCATACCACAACACCTTGGCAGGAACCCTCTTCCTGGGTGGCTCGCCCTCAACATCACCAGGGTCATCTTTTCTGATCTTATACCGCAATGCAGTGCATACCGGGCATTTATCCATATTCTCGTACTTCTCACCGTGGTAGAGGATGCAGTCATTAGGGCATGCATGTATCTTCCGACGTCTAATCCTAGAGGGCGAAAAGTTTCTTTTGCTTCAGACGCATCGGAGGACAATTGGTTATTTCTTGGAAGCAGCTTCTTCATTATTACCAGCAACTTTTCAAATCCCGAGTCAGTCATACTGGTCTCTGCCTTCCACTTCAACAATTGTAGTGTGCTACCCAGCTTCTTCTAGCCATCTTCACAAGTTGGATACAGCAATGTGTTGTGGTCCTGTAACATCTGCTCGAACTACAACCTCTCCTTTTCTGTGTCGCAGTCTCGCCTTGCATCACTAATGACCCGACCAAAATCATCAACGGGCTCATCTGGTTCCCATTCTTCACCCCTTCTTCTTCATTATCTTCAACTGCGGTATCATCGTTAGTTGTCATCATTGTTCTCTTCTTCATCGCTGTCTTCCATCATCGTTCTCTTCTTCATCGCCGTCTTCCATCATAACCCCTCTTTCTCCGTGCTTGGTCCAAACATTATAGCCAAACATGAAACCGGACCGAAGCAGGTGGCTCTGAATGACTCTTGAGGAAGTGTGAGCCTGTTCATTCCGACATTCAACACATGGACAACACATAAAACCATCCCGCGCCATTGTTACATTACAAGGCGAAAAGAACGCACGCCTTCTCTGTAAGCGTCAGAGCGTCAGTCACCATACATCCATGGATGGCTCATCTGCATCATACAACCATGCATATATATCAAACGCAATCACGATGCTTAAATTAGTACCACGTGGTCAAAACAAGAAAATAGTTGCTAACCTTTTAGGACACTTCAAAACAAAGAGGAGAAACCTTAAGTGTCGCTCTGGCACCTCATATCATATTTTGTCTTGTGTGAACTCAAGTGGCATTGCTCTAACAGGCATTTCACCGAACACCTCTAGTGCATATGAAGAAAAAAAGTTAGCACAAAGTTATACCCACCTCTCACATAGGAAAAAACAGGAGAGAGTCGAGGGATGGGTGCATATATATAGGGCCAGGCCATTAGTCCCGGTTTGAGATACAAATCGGGACTAAAGGTTCTGCCAGGAGCACGCGCGCCGGCGCAGACCCATTTGTCCCGGTTTGTATCTCAAACCGGGACTAATGGTTCCTTACGAACTGAGACAAAGTGCCTTGGCCTCCTCGGGCCGTCTGGTTTGGACCATTAGTCCTGGCCCCAGCCACGGCCGGGACTAGTGGCCCGAACCAAAGGCCCATTTTCTACTAGTGCCAGATGCCTATTATGCCATACATCGCAATCCCAGGATTACCATTTTTGCGAGACATAACAGATTGGATATCACAGTACATCATCCATTACAAACCATAATAAGGTCTTATACAAATAAAGGATCTCATGATCCAGTCTTAGTACAAACAAGTCGCGGAATAAATAGCGTAGTGGTGGGCTCCATCTTTAGTATCACAGGCAATGCTGATGATGGGAGATGATCCTAGTTGTCGTAGCCGTCCGGCTGTCCTTCTTCCGGATAGTCCTCCTCATAGTCTGGCCACGGGAATAGCCAGGGACAAAGCCATGAGTACTTTTTAAGTACTCGCAAACTATCACTAACAAGTAAGGTAGTTCTAGTAGGAATGCTAAGTTCTAAGCTTATTTGTGAAGTTAAGTTTGAAACCTAAGTTGAGTTCAGAAACAAAGAAAGATAAAAATGAAGTTTGAAATCACCTAAGTGGGAACATAGTTGTCATAGTCACAACCATGTTGTGGTCAAGTCATGTCACAATTCATTTCATAAGTCATTTTGAAAACATCTGACAACGGAATAGTATGGCCACTCCAACTGTCCATAATCATGACGCTATTCAATAGTTTGACACTCTGCAGAGGTGGTACACTTTCACCACAAAATTCGATACATCTATCAGGGATAACCCTGAATCATCATACTTAGTATGCAGATAATCAAACATAACCTTTCCTTTACACACTCTAGTATAAGAACCTCTCCTATGAGCTTGGCCTCCCAGCCATGGCCATCTGCCATCCTGGGCACTGCATAGGTGGACAACATTGAGAGGTAGCCTCAGCTCAAACCTCTCCCACGAGGGACCTAATACTAATGCATATAAACTTCCGGCTAAGCCTTACCCAATTCAGGTATTGTGGTTGTACGGTAAAATTGGAATGGTATCGCATCCGAACCCAACCATCAGTTTTTATAAAGGGCGAAGGCTCATGCCTCAACATTTTCATCATCATCATAAACCATTTGTGTTTCTCAACACATGTCAAAACATCTCAATAGAATGACTCGTCATTCCAAGGTTTTCACAAGTCATTTTCACCAAGTATTCCCATCTAAAGTGATCAAGTTTTTGGTTTGGCTCTAAGCTACTAAGTTAAGAGTGTTCACTAATGTGGGATGCTAATATCAATCTCATGCCATAGAATGACATCTAAGTCTAACTAGATAGGCCAAGTTTTATACTCGTTATGCTATCTATAAACAAAGTAAGGAACTTTGGTAAAGTAAAATAAAGTAAAGCTTGTAAATAAAACTTGGAGTAGGTATAAGTCAAAAGGTATAACCAAAGAATGCCTAATGCATCTTTCTTAGGTTATCTTGCTTAATTCTAGCTTGCTAACAATAGCTTGCCTTGATTGGTGAAGTGGTTCAAATTCTCCCCGTCTTCTTCGGGGTAGAACTCCTCCTCCTCGTACACTTGGTCGGTACTATCGTCTATAAATACATACGGAATACACAATCACCAAACAATACTTAACTAGTCTACTTAGCACACTAAGGCACACATTTGCTGATCCAGTATCATCACAATCATCACAAGATTTAATGAACTAGTTTCATTTATTTTATTTGAGAAAAGTAATTTCTACTCATTGAAATTAATTAAGATTTAATATTCTCCAATTAAAATATGGGATCATGTGGACACATGTCATCACCACATATTCTAATACATGGGAATGTTATTAAAATGTTGGATCACATTTTAATAAGTTTAATATTTAATTATTTAAAGTGACTAGAAATGCCTATATGGCATTATTTTGGTACTAGTCAAAAGTCACTGCATGTAAACCTTAATATTATTATATATTTAGATAGGTATGGTCAAATGTGATTTTTGAGAGTTGGAATCAACTCAAAAGCTATTATGGTTGATTTTAGAAAAATGTTTGAATGCAAATGAGATTCCACATCATCTAGATCATTTCTAAGCAAAATGTTAACACCCGTATTTTTAATCCCAGATGCCTGTTATGTCATACATCACAATCCCAGGATTACCATTTTTGCGAGACATAACAGATTGGATATCACAATACATCATCCATTACAAACCATAAATAAGGTCTTACACAAATAAGGATCTCATGATCCAGTCTTAATACAACAAGCAGCAGAATAAATAATAAGCGTAGCGGCGGGGTCCATGTTCAGGGGGCACAGGCAATGCTGACGAATGCAGATTGTCCTAGTTATCATAGCCGTCCCGCTGACCGTCATCTTGGTAGTCTCCTTCATAGTCTGGCCATAGGAATAGCCAGGGACAAAAGCCATGAGTACTCTTTAAGTACTCGCAAACTACCACTAACAAGTAAGATAGTTCTAGTGTAAATGCTAGTTCTAAGTTTAACCAACAAGTTAAGTTTGAAGCCTAAGATGAGTTCAGAAACAAAGAAAAATAAAATAAAGTTCTAGAATCACTTAAGTTGGGAAGCTAGGGTCATAGTCACAACCCTGTTATGGTCAAGTCAAGATTCATCATTCATTTCATAAGTTATTTTGAAAACATCTAACAACGAAACAATATGGCCACTCCAACTGTCCGTAACCGTAGACGCGGCTATTCGAATAGTTTGACACTCTGCAGAGGTGGTACACTTTCACCACAAGATTCGATACATCTGTCAGGGATAACCCTGAATCATCATACTTAGTATGCAGATAATCAAACATAACCTTTCCTTTACACAACCTAGTATAAGCACCTCTCCTATGAGTATGGCCTCCCAACCATGACCATCTGTCATCTTGGGCACTACATAGGTGGACAACATTGAGAGGTAGCCTCATCTCAAACCTCTCCCGCGAGGGAACTAATACTAATGCATATAAACTTCTGGCTAAGCCTTACCCAATTCTGGTATTGTGGTTGTACGGTAAAATTGGAATGGTATCGCATCCGAATCCAACCATCAGTTTTTGTAAGAGGGTTAAGGCTCATACCTCAACATTTTCCTCGTCATAAACCATTTGTGTTTTTCAACACATGTCAAAACATCTCAATAGAATGACTCATCATTCCAAGGTTTTCATAATTCATTTTCACCAAGTATTCCCATCTAAAGTGACTCAAGTTTTAGTTCATCTCTAAACTACTAAGTTAAGAGTGTTCACTAAGGTGGAATGCTAATCTCAATCTCATGCCATGGAATGACATCTAAGGTTATCTAGATAGTTCAAGTTTTGTACTCTTTATGCTACCTTCAAAACAAGTAAAGAACTTTGGTAAAGTAAAGAAAGTAAAATCTTGAAAGTAAACTTGGAATAGGTACTAGTCAAAGTGGTATAACCAAAGCATGCCTAATGCCTTTGCTTAGGTTATCTAGCTTGCAAGTGTTAGCTTGCATTGTTAATGGTGGCTTGCTAGTATAATACTTGCAAGTGTTAGCTTGCCTTGGTTGGTGCAGTGGTTGAAGTTTTCCTCTTCCTCCTCTTGATAGAACTCCTCCTCCTCGAAAGCTTGGTCGGTACTATCGTCTATAAATACATACGGAGTACACAATCACCAAACAATACTTAACTAGGCTACTTATCATTCTAAGGCACACATTTGATGATCTATTATCATCACTAGCATCACAAGGTTTTATTAACTAGTTTCATTCTTTTTATTTGAGAAAAGTAATTTCTACTCATTGAAAATAACTAAGATTTAATATTCACCACTTAAAATATGGGATCATGAGGACACATGTCCTCACCACATATTCTAACATGTGGGAATGTGATTTAAGGGTTGGATCACATTTTAATGGATTTAAGTTTAGAATTTAATGATTTAAAATGACTAGAAATGCCTATATAGCATTATTTTGGAACTAGTCCAAAGTCACTGCATGTAAACCTTAATATTATTACATATTCAGATAGGTATGGTGAAATGTGATTTTTGAGAGTTGGAATCAACTCAAAAGCTATCATGGTTGATTTTACAAAAATGTTTGAATGTGCAAATGCTTATGTCTTGTTATTTTTACTAGGAGAGATCTAACTCTAAATGAATTAAATCCAACAGGATTGTTTAGATCTTTTCAGTAGCTTTCTAACAAAATTTGAATCACTCAATTTGGTTCAGTAAATCTTCCTGAATTGATTTTTTTGAATCACTCAATTTGGTTCAGTAAATCTTCCTGAATTGATTTTTGAACTAAGGGACAGAAGTGGGTTCAAACTAAAATAGAAAAACCTAATTTTGAATTTGTGGGCTAGCGTGGGAAAGAAAATGGGCCTGCCTAGTGGCACTCCATGGCGTAGAGGGCAGCTGATAGGGGGGTCCACATGTCAGTGTCTCTTTAAACGCGAAGCGGTACGGGGCGACGTGGACCATGCGATTAAAAGTGAGATCTACGGCTGTGGCTTGTCGTTGACGACAGACAGGTCGCCGCCGAGGTGGAACCCTAGCGGCTCGGTGGGGGTTTGTGGCGGCTTACCGGTGCTCCGGCGAGGGTCGGCGAGGCGGGCAAACGAACTGGTAGACGACGGTGATTCTCCTGGTACCGGCAGCGTCCCGAGAGGTGGCCTTGATCAACGGCGCCCTTCTCCTCCTTCCGCAGCGGACTCCGGCAAATTTCCTGCGCTGTGAACGGCGGCTTGCTCCGGTGAGGCTCTGGGAGTGCTGTGAGAGGGAGGGGATGAGAGTGGTGTGACGAGTTGGTGCTGGGGAGGCCTCTATTTATAGGCTCGGCGAAACGGCAGAGGAGCATGGGCGATGCTCGCCAGTGTCGGGGGAAAGGGGATGTCCGTTAGCTTCCTAGGACAGTGGTGATCGTGTAGACGGGCGGCTGGAGTGAGGCGGGTTCTGGCTAAGCGGGGACCGGGCGCGCTCTGTGGGCGGCTTCGGCATGGCGGATAGGCTCTGGGCGCGGCGGTTCCTGGCTGCTCCTGGTGCTGTCCTTGGGCTCGGGCTGGTTGGGCGGTGGAGGTGGACCACAGGCGATCTCCTGGACATGGTGGGTGACGCTGGCGGTGGCTGTGGCACGCTGTCGCCGGTGGGGGTGCCCAAATGGTGCTCGGCCTTAATGGCCATGACCATTTGGTCGTGGCACAGTGGGTGGCCGGGCTAGAGAAGGGTAGGGGTGCACTAGGTGGCTGTGGTTGCAAAATGGGAGACCAATTTGGTCCAAACACTGCCCAAAATAGTGTTTTTGGTTTTTTTGTTTGAATTCTGCGCACAAGGTGTTTGTAGAAATGGCCGTAAGAATTCAAGTTTTGAATTTTTGGATGATTTTTGGCGGAGTTGCTAGACACATGCTTAAGCCTCTGTGGTTGCTTGGGTTTTGAAAATGGAGGTCATTTGAGTGGTTTTTGAATAGGTGGGATCTTCTCATATGAACTACATTCAATTTTCAAATGCCATTTAAAATTAGTGTTTGAAAGATTTTGGTAGATCACAAAGTGGGCCTTGGTACATCACTACTTGTACTAGCAAGGGGTGCAAAGATCCACATTTATTTCTGTTAGGTTTTGAGTTCTAGGAATAGCCAAAGTAGGTATGTTGATTAAAATGGCACAAATGACCATTTGGTTATTTTATTCATTTTCATTTTTTTTCTTTGGGATTTGTTTGGGAATGATCTAGATGATGTTTATTTCACCTAAGAATCATTTTACAAGCAATGGATCACTTAATCATGGAATTCAAAACAACTCCTAAATTATATGCACACACATATGAATGCTTTAATATTTTTAAATGGAAAAGTTTTTGTTAACTCTAAATTTGATGGTTTGGATCTTGATCACTTGGATTAAAGTTTTGGGATGTTACAAACCTTCCCCCCTAAAACAAAATCTCGTCCCGAGATTTACGAAAGAAAACTAGGAACTAAAGAGATGTGGGAACTCTGTCCTAATGTAATCTTCTCGCTCCCAAGTGGCTTCCTCTTCGTCAGATCCTTGTTGATATCAACAGCTCGGTGATCGATGTTCTTAAAAACTTCAGTCTTCTCTGGCACTTCTAGGCATTTGCAAAGTAACGAGATATGGAACACATTGTGGATGGCTGACATCTCTTCAGGCAGTTCCAGTTGATACGATACTTCTCCTCGACGGTTCAGAATCTTGAAGGGCCCGATATATCTAGGGGCTAACTTTCCTTTCAGACTAAAGCGTTGCGTTCCCTTCAATGGCGAAACCTTGAGATATACAAAATCTCTGACATTGAAAGTCAGGTCTCTCCTTCTCTTGTCAGCATAACTCTTCTGTCTGGATTGGGCGGTCTTGAGGTGCTCACGGACTTTGTGCACCTTTTCTTTGGCTTCTCGAAGAATGTTGGGTCCAAAGATCTGACTCTCTCCTACTTGATACCAATTCAAAGGGGACGACACTTTCTTCCGTATAGGGACTCAAATGGTGCCATCTGCAAACTAGCTTGATAACTGTTGTTATATGAGAATTCTGCGAAAGGCAGGCAGTCTTCCCATTTTGATCCATATTCTAACACACAAGCTCTGAGCATATCCTCTAAGATTTGGTTGACTCTCTCAGTCTCTCCATCAGTTTGCGGGTGATAAGCGGTGCTGAAGTTCAATTTGGTTCCTAATCCTTCCTGGACTTTCTGCCAAAATCTCGAGGTAAACTGGGTTCCTCGATCTGATACTATGGTCTTGGGGGTTCCATGTAGACTAACAATTCTAGCAATATACAACTCTGCTAGCTTCAAACTCTGGTAGGTTGTCTTGACAGGTATAAATTGAGCTACCTTGGACAGTCTATCAACGATGACCCAGATTGAGTCATTTCCCCGACTAGAAGTAGGCAATCCGGTGATAAAGTCCATTCCGACGGAATCCCATTTTCATTCCGGAATCTGCAAAGGTTGTAACGGTCCTGCGGGTCTCTGATGCTCCGCTTTGACTCTTTGACAGATGTCACACTTGGTGATGTAGCTTCCGATTTCTCTCTTCATCTTGTGCCACCAAAATTGCTCTTTCAAATCTTGATACATCTTCGTTCCTCTGGGGTGGATAGAATAAAGAGTATCATGAGATTCCTTCATGATAACCTGCTTCAGTTCCGAATCTACTGGGACACAGATACGTCCTTTGTACCACAGAACTCATTCTTCGTCTTTAGTGAATCTAGGTACCTTTCCTATACCAATATGACGTTTGATTTCGTCGATACTTTCATTTCCCTTCTGGCTTCCTTGATTTGGCTAATCAACGTGGGTTAAAGTTCAATGCTAGCTAAGAATCCTTTGCTAACTAGCTCAGTTCTAAACTTCTCCAACTCCTCATACAAACTTGGTTGCTTCTCTTTGATCATGGTATATAGCCTACACGGCAATCTGCTAAGAGCATCCGCTACCACATTGGCTTTGCCGGGGTGATAGTGAATGTCAAGGTCATAATCCTTGATTAACTCTATCCATCTCCTTTGCCTCATATTCAGCTCCTTCTGAGTGAAAATATACTTCAAGCTTTTGTGATCTGAGTAAATCTCACAGCGATTACCCATCAGATAATGACGCCATGTCTTCAATGCCAAAACTACGGCTGCTAACTCAAGGTCATGGGTCAGATAGTTCTGCTCATGCTGCTTCAGTTGTCGAGACAAATAGGCGATGACTTTGTCTTCTTGCATCAGTACACATCCGAGACCAATCTTGGATGCATCACAATAAACATCAAATGGCTTCTTGATATCTAGCATGATCAATATTGGGGCTGATATCAATCTCTTCTTCAGCTCTTGGAAACTGGCTTCACATTTGTCGGTCCATTCAAACTTCTTATCCTTCTTCAACAATTGGGTCATGGGTCTGGCGATGCTCGAGAATCCTTCTATGAACTTGCGGTAATATCCCGCTAATCCGAGAAATGCACGGACTTGGGTTTGAGTGGCTGGGGATTCCCATTCTTCGACATCTTTGATCTTGGCGGGATCAACAGAGACTCCTCCGGCAGACACAATATGTCCTAGGAATCCTACTTCCTTCAGCCAAAACTCACACTTGCTGAATTTGGCATACAACCGATGCTCTCTCAGGGTTTCTAGGATGATCCTCATATGTTGCTCATGCTCTTATTCTGACTTGGAGTAGATAAGGATATCGTCGATGAACACAACTACAAACTTATCTAGGAAATTCATAAAGATCTTATTCATGAGATTCATGAAATAAGCAGGGGGATTGGTTAATCCAAAAGACATAACCGTATACTCGTATAAACCATAGCGAGTAGTAAAGGCGGTCTTCGGAATATCCGTTGCACGAATCTTAAGTTGGTGATAACCATTCCTAAGATCAATCTTTGAGAATACCTGAGCTCTAGTCAACTGATCAAATAGATCCTCTATCTTTGGCAAGGGGTACTTGTTCTTGATGGTGACGTCATTCAACTTTCTGTAATCTGTGCACAGACGGTTGCCTCCATCTTTCTTGTCGACAAATAACACTGGTGATCTCCATGGCGATGCGCTGGGTTGAATCAAGCCTGATGCTAACATGGCATCCAACTGCTTCTTCAATTCTACTAACTCTGAGGGGTTCATGCTATAGGGTCTCTAGGCTATGGGTCCGGTTTCGAGGATTAATTCAATAATGAACTCAATATCCCTATCCGGGGGCATACCTGGCAATTCATTTGGGAATACGTCGGGGTATTCACAGACTACTCTGACTTGGTCAATGGTGGGTAGGGCTAGACTCTTGTTGCACTTAAATTGACGGGGTAAGGTTTCAGATATATGCTCTATTGTTACTCCAGAGCTACTGGTCATGGTGATGGCTTTCTTAGCACAGTCTATCAGTCATTTATGCCTTGACATCTAGTCCATACCTAGTACTACTTCCAATCCTTTGGTTCCAAGTACTATTAGGTTGGCATAAAAATCTATCCGACGTATTCTGATAGGCACAGCTTTGCAAATTTTTCTAGCTTTTGTAGTTGAACCGGGAATTTGAACTATCATGACATGCTTCAAGTTGGTTGGGTGAATCTTACTAGTGCATGCAAATTCTTCGGTTACAAATGAGTGCGATGCTCCCGAATCAAACAATACTCTTGCTAAAACTGAGTTAACCGAAAACATACCTAGCACTACATCTGGCGCTTCTTGGGATTCTTCGGCGTTCATGTGGAAGAGACGGCTGTTGCGGTTGTGAAGGTTCCCTAGGGCAAATCTTCTCCCTGGTTGAACACGACGCTGCTGTTGAGCTGGGGCCTTCACATTGGCAGTGGCTGCAATCTTCTTGGGACACTCACTGGAATAGTGACCCTTAACTCCACACTCGAAACAAGTTATCTGAGACTTGTCTTTTGCTGCGACAGGCACAACATTGCTGCCAGTTCTAGGTGCAGTGTTGTTGTTGTTGTTGTTGTTGTTGTTGTTGTTGTTGTTGTTGTTGTTGTTGTTGTTATTGCTCTTGGGAGGGGCACGGTTGAAATTGTTGGTGTTACCGGAGTTGTTGTTGTTTCCTCCAGACTTCACATTGCCTCTGCTACGGTTGGGGTAGCTTGGGCGAGACATTGGGGGTCGATTTTTCCTTGGTGCATATCCTGGTGAGGAGTTGGGATGGTACTTCTGGTGACTGCTGCATCCTGATTGCTGCATCATACGACGTTTGCGATTGTCGTTTGCTTGGTTAATCTTCCCTTCCATTTGAATGGCAGAGTCGACTAGCTCTTTGAGATCCTCGAAGTGGATGTTGACGAGGACAGTCTGCATCTCATCATGCAGTCCATTCAGGAATCTCTCCTTCTTCTTGTCCTCCGTGTTGATCTCATCAGGTGCATATCTGGCAAGCGATAGGAATCTGTCACGGTACTCTACCACAGTCATTCTGCCTTGCTTCAAGTCATGGAACTCGTCCCTCATTATAGTGACTAGACCCTGCGGCACGTGGGTGCATCTAAACTTGATTTTGAAGGCTTCCCTTGTCATCACTTGACCATGGTTCATCAGGCGGATGCTGTTCCACCATGCTCTTGCATCTCCTGCCAAGTAGTGGGTGGCAAAGAGAACTTTCTTGTTGTCATCAACTCTAGATACTTCTAGATTGTTCTCCATTGTATGCAACCAGTCATCTGCATCTAATGGGTTCTCTGAAGTGCTAAAGATTGGGGGATTGGTATTCTGGAAGTTCTTCAGATTGGATCCTTGATGATCCTGATTTCCATGCCCTTGGTTGTTGAGAGCCATCTGGGCGATCTGTTGCAGTGTTGCTAGATTATCTTGGCGCTCTGCCTTGCTTGCTTCTTTGTCTGCGATGAGATTCTGCAAGATCTGCAGCATGGGGTCTTGCGACGAGCTGCTCCCTCCTTGGTTTCCACGAGTCATCTGAAGATTGAGGTAGATAAAGGGGTAAAAGGGAAAATTCTAAGGTTCAGGGTTTTGATTTTAAAGCTAAAACTTTGAGTTCGACTCAGGTTTTGCAACTAACTTCATTTCATTCATTCAAACAAGCACACGATACAAACACACACCACAACAACAAAGGAAAACAGATGGTTTGAAGAACCATTCTACAAGCTACGATACAGTGGGACCGATACATCTCATGCTACGACATTGCTCTAGTGCATCTACTCATCGTCGATGAAGTTGGAGTCCTCATCGTCAGTGTAGAAGTCCACAACATCCTCCTCCAAAAAGTCATCGTCATTGCTGAGGTAAGAATCCATGTCTCCCTAGATGTCTTCACCCTCCTCGTCTTCCTCCTTTGCTGCAAGCTAAGCTTCTTGCTCCATGATGGTCTTCTCGAGGTCGGCCACCTTCTTGCAAAGACGGGCGATGGTGCGATCCTTCTTCTCGCGCTAGAGGCGAAGAGACTGACGGTCCTGGACAAGCAGTGAGAAAGTCTGGGCCTTCTGGGCGGCAATGGCACGGTTGTGGTTGGCGAACTCCCAAGCATTGTCCAATTCCTTCTGGCGATCGTATAGTAGGAACTCAAGGTTCTCCACTTGACGCTTCAGCTCTAGGTGGCTGGGCATCTCCATCGGCATTCCCATGAAGTCACGGCTTGCATAGTGAGCAAAACGGGTTCCTTGGATTTGGTTGACACTGAGGGCACATAGACGTGCGAGAGCTTCATGCATTGCCATGGCTAATCCATCTAGCCAGTTGTTCTCTCGGACGGAGAATTGGATTCTCCCGGATGTTGGTGCTTCTATGCTTCCTCGAAGATCAGCGGTGACCAGCCACTATAAATCTCCTCCTGGGGGTCTTGGAAGTTGAGCTCTAAGAAACTCCGGATGCGGGCGTCCCAATAACTCAGACAGTGAATCGAGATCCCTCTCGAAGATCAGTTGGCCTCCATTGCCCAACTGGTAGAACTTGCTGAACTGAGTCTCCATCTACAAGAATTAAGGATGAGGAAATTAGTGAAGTGATCAAGTGTGTCAAATTTTATGTAGTAATGTAAGAATTGGGGGGAACATGAATTTTTGAGAAAGAATGAATTCCCAAGGGTAAGAGAGGAAATAGTTTTTCATAAATACTCACTTTGGTTTTGAAATTAAGTTTTTGTTCGGACATCCATTCTAACTAGGGTCTCCCATGGTCAGGATGGCTCTGATACCAACTTGTCAACACCCGATTTTTAATCCCAGATGCCTATTATGTCATACATTGCAATCCCAGGATTACCATTTTTGCGAGACATAACAGATTGGATATCACAGTACATCATCCATTACAAACCATAAATAAGGTCTGACACAAATAAGGATCTCATGATCTAGTCTTAATACAACAAGCAGCGGAATAAATAATAAGCGTAGTGGTGGGGTCCATCTTCAAGGGGAACAAGCAATGCTGACGAAGGCAGATAGTCCTAGTTATCATAGCGGTCCTGCTGACCGTCATCTTGGTAGTCTCCTTCATAGTCTGGCCATAGGAATAGCCAGGGACAAAAGCCATGAGTACTCTTTAAGTACTCGCAAACTACCACTAACAAGTAAGATAGTTCTAGTGTAAATGCTAGTTCTAAGTTTAACCAACAAGTTAAGTTTGAAACCTAAGCTAAGTTCAGAAACAAAGAAAGATAAAATAAAGTTCTAGAATCACTTAAGTTGGGAAGCTAGGGTCATAGTCACAACCCTGTTATGGTCAAATCAAGATTCATCATTCATTTCATAAGTTATTTTGAAAACATCTGACAACAAAACAGTATGGCCACTCCAACTGTCCATAACCGCGGACGCGGCTATTCGAATAGTTTGTCACTCTGCAGAGGTGGTACACTTTAACCACAAGATTTGATACATCTGTCAGGGATAACCCTGAATCATCATACTTAGTATGCAGATAATCAAACATAACCTTTCCTTTACACACCCTAGTATAAGCACCTCTCCTATGAGTATGGCCTCCCAACCATGACTATCTATCATCTTGGTCACTGCATAGGTGGACAACATTGAGAGGTAGCCTCAGCTCAAACCTCTCCCGCGAGGGAACTAATACTAATGCATATAAACTTCCGGCTAAGCCTTACCCAATTCAGGTATTGTGGTTGTACGGTAAAATTGGAATGGTATCGCATCCAAATCCAACCATCAGTTTTTGTAAGAGGGCTAAGGCTCATACCTCAACATTTTCCTCGTCATAAACCATTTGTGTTTTTCAACACATGTCAAAACATCTCAATAGAATGACTCATCATTCCAAGGTTTTCATAATTCATTTTCACCAAGTTCACTAAGGTGGAATGCTAATCTCAATCTCATGCCATGGAATGACATCTAAGGTTATCTAGATAGGTCAAGTTTTATACTCTTTATGCTACCTTCAAAACAAGTAAATAACTTTGGTAAAGTAAAGAAAATAAAAGCTTGAAAGTAAATTTGGAATAGGTACTAGTCAAAGTGGTATAACCAAAGCATGCCTAATGCCTTTGCTTAGGTTATCTAGCTTGCAAGTGTTAGCTTGCATTGTTAATGTTGGCTTGTTAGTATAATACTTGCAAGTGTTAGCTTGCCTTGGTTGGTGCAGTGGTTGAAGTTTTCCTCTTCCTCCTCTTGATAGAACTCCTCCTCCTCGAAAGATTGGTCGGTACTATCGTCTATAAATACATACGGAGTACACAATCACCAAACAATACTTAACTAGGCTACTTAGCATTCTAAGGCACACATTTGATGATCTATTATCATCACTAGCATCACAAGGTTTTATTAACTAGTTTCATTCTTTTTATTTGAGAAAAGTAATTTCTACTCATTGAAAATAACTAAGATTTAATATTCACCACTTAAAATATGGGATCATGTGGACACATGTCCTCACCACATATTCTAACATGTGGGAATGTGATTTAAGGGTTGGATAACATTTTAATGGATTTAAGTTTAGAATTTAATGATTTAAAGTGACTAGAAATGCCTATATAGCATTATTTTGGTACTAGTCCAAAGTCACTACATGTAAACCTTAATATTATTACATATTCAGATAGGTATGGTGAAATGTGATTTTTGAGAGTTGGAATCAACTCAAAAGCTATCATGGTTGATTTTACAAAAATGTTTGAATGTGCAAATGCTTCTGTCTTGTTATTTTTACTAGGAGAGATCTCTAACTCTAAATGAATTAAATCCAACGGGCTTGGATAGATCTTTTTAGTAGATCTCTAACAAAATTTGAATCACTCAATTTGGTTTAGTAAATCTTCCTGAATTAATTTTTGAACTAAGGGACAAAAGTGGGTTCAAACTAAAATAGAAAAACCTAATTTTGAATTTGTGGGCTAGCGCGGGAAAGAAAACGGGCCGTCCCAGTGGCGCTCCGCGGCTGACAGGGGGGGTCCACATGTCAGTGTCTCTTTAAACGCGAAGCAGTACGGGGCGACTTGGACCGTCCGATTAAAAGTGAGATCTATGGCTCTGGCTTGTCGTCAATGACAGACAGGTCGCCGACGAGGTGGAACCCTAGCGGCTCGGTGGGGGTCTGTGGCGGCTTACCGAGGCTCTAGCGAGGGTCGGTGAGGCAGGCAAACAAACCGGTAGACAATGGCGATTCTCCTGGTACTGGCGGCGTCCCGAGAGGTGGCCTTGATCAACGGTGCCCTTTCCCTCCTTCCGCGGTGGACTCCGGCGAAATTCTGGCGCTGCGGACGGTGGCTTGCTATGGTGAGGCTCTGGGAGTGCTGTGAGAGGGAGGGGATGAGAGTGGTGTGACGAATTGGTGCTGGGAAGGCCTCTATTTATAGGATCGGCGAAGCGGCAGAGGAGCATGGGCGGTGCTCGCCGGTGACGACGGCACAACGAGCTAGAGGTGTGGGCGGTGCGCTAGGATGGTAGGCGGTGCCCTAGCAAGTGTCACGGAGGTGCGTGTGCAGTGAATGGCGGTCGAGAGAGGTGAGTGGCGCGGCACGCATGATGTCTCTGCCGACGGCGGATTTCGCGGCGGCCGGCGACTACGGGGCATAGTCGGGGGAAAGGGGATGCCCGTTAGCTTCCTAGGACAGTGGTGATCATGTAGACGGGCGGCTGGAGTGAGGCGGGGTCTGGCTGAGCAGGGACCGGGCGCGCTCTGTGGGCGGCTTCGGCATGGCGGACAGGCTCCGGGCGCGGCGGTTCCTGGCTGCTCCTGGCGCTGTCCTTGGGCTGGGGCTGGTTGGGCGGTGGAGGTGGACCACAGGCGATCTCCTAGACATGGTGGGTGACGCTGGCGGTGGCTGTGGCACGCTGTCGCCGGTGGGGGTGCCCAAATGGTGCTCGGCCTTAATGGCCATGACCATTTGGTCATGGCACAGTGGGTGGCCGGGCTAGAGAAGGGTAGGGGGTGCACTGGGTGGCTGTGGTTGCAAAATGGGAGACCAATTTGGTCCAAACACTGCCCAAAATAGTGTTTTTGGTTTTTTTGTTTCAATTTTGCGCACAAGGTGTTTGTAGAAATGGCCGCAAAAATTCAAGTTTTGAATTTTTGGATGATTTTTGGCGGAGTTGCTTGACACATGCTTAAGCCTCTGTGGTTGCTTGGGTTTTGAAAATGGAGGTCATTTGAGTGGTTTTTGAATAGGTGGGATCTTCTCATATGAACTACATTCAATTTTCAAATGCCATTTAAAATTAGTGTTTGAAAGATTTTGGTAGATCACAAAGTGGGCCTTGGTACATCACTACTTGTACTAGCAAGGGGTGCAAAGATCCACATTTATTTCTGTTAGGTTTTGAGTTCTAGGAATAGCCAAAGTAGGTATGTTGATTAAAATGGCACAAATGACCATTTGGTTATTTTATTCATTTTGATTTGTTTTTTCTTTGGTATTTTTTTGGGAATGATCTAGATGATATTTATTTCACCTAAGAATCATTTTACAAGCAATGGATCACTTAATCATGGCAATTCAAAACAACTCCTAAATTATATGCACACACATATGAATGCTTTGATATTTTTAAATGGAAAAGTTTTTGTTAACTCTAACTTTGATGGTTTGGATCTTGATCACTTGGATTAAAGTTTTGGGATGTTACACAAAATCCAAAGAAAAAGAAATCAAATAAGATTAATAAATGCAAATGAGCACTTTAGGTGTTCCTAGAAGTCAATTTGTGCCATTTTAATTCAGAAAGATCTACTGAAATCAATTCAGAAAATTAAATATCTATCCAAATTCAGAAAGATCTACTGAACCAAATTGAATGATTCAAATTTTTCTAGAAATATAATTCAAATATCTATCCAAGCCCGTTGGATTTAAATCAATTAGAGTTATAGATCATCTATAGCAAAAATAACAAAAAGAGACTTTTCGATATTCAAACATTTTTCAAAAATCAACCATAATAGCTTTTGGGTTGATTCCAACTCTCAAAAATCAAATTTTGACAATACCTATCTGAATATGTAATAATATTTAGGTTTGCATGCAGTGAATTTGGACTAGTACCAAAATAATGCTATATAGGCATTTCTAGTCACTTTAAATCATTTAAATATTAATCTTAAACTTTATAAAAGGCGATCCAACATTTAAATCATATTCCCATGTATTAGAATATGTGGTAATGACATGTGTCCACATGATCCCATATTTTAATTGGAGAATATTAAATCTTAATTAATTTCAATGAGTAGAAATTACTTTTCTCAAATAAAATAAATGAAACTAGTTGATTAAAATCTTGTGATGAATGTGATGATACTAGATCATCAAGTGTGTGCCTTAGTGTGCTAAATAGACTAGTTAAGTATTGTTTGTTGATTGTGTATCCCGTATGTATTTATAGACGATAGTACCGACAAAGTCTACGAGGAGGAGGAGTTCTACCCCAAAGAAGAAGAGGAGAATTTCAACCACTGCACCAATCAAGGCAAGCTAACACTTGCAAGTTTCTTAACTATGCAAGCTATTATTGGCAAGCTAAAACTTGCAATCCATCATTAACAATGCAAGCTAACCCTTGCAAGCTAGATAACCCAAGCAAGATGCCTTATGCATGCTTTGGTTATACCTTTTGATTTATACCCATCCCAAGTTTTCTTACAAGCTTTACTTTCTTTTACTTTACCAAGTTCTTTACTTTGTTTATAGATAGCATAAAGAGTATAAAACTTGGCCTATCTAGTTAGACTTAGATTTCATGCTATGGCATGAGATTGATATTAACATCCCACCTTAGTGAACACTCTTAACTTAGTGATTAGAGCTAAACCAAAAACTTGATCACTCTAGATGGGAATACTTGGTGAAAATGCTTATGAAAACCTTGGAATGATTAGTCATTCTATTGAGATGTTTTGACATGTGTTGAGAAACACAAATGGTTTATGATGATGAAAATGTTGAGGCATGAGCCTTAACCCTTTTATAAAAACTGATGGTTGGGTTCGGATGCGATACCATTCCAATTTTATCGTACAACCACAATACCTGAATTGGGTAAGGCTTAGCCGAAAGTTTATATGCATTAGTATTGGTTCCCTCATGGGAGAGGTTTGAGCCGAGGCTACCTCTCAATGTTGTCCACCTATGCAGTGCCTAGGATGGCAGATGGCCATGGCTGGGAGGCCAAGCTCATAGGAGAGATTGTGTAAAGGAAAGGTTATGTTTGATTATCTGCATAATACGTATGATGATTCAAGGTTATCCTTGATAGATGTATCGAATTTTGTGGTGAAAGTTTACCACCTCTGCAGAGTGTCAAACTATTCGAATAGCCGCGTCCGTAGTTATGGACAGTTGGAGTGGCCATACTGTTCCATTGTCAGATATTTTCAAAATGACTTATGAAATGAATTGTGATATGACTTGACCACAACATGGTTGTGACTATGACAATTAAGTTCACACATATGTGATTTAGAACTTTATTTTATCTTTATTTGTTTCTGAACTCAGTTAGGTTTCAAACTTAACTTTACAAATAAACTTAGAGTTTAGAATTCCTACTAGAACTACCTTACTTGTTAGTGATAGTTTGCGAGTACTTAAAGACTACTCATGGCTTTGTCCCTGGCTATTCCCGTGGCTAGACTATGAGGAGGACTATCTAGAAGAAGGACAACAGGATGGCTATGACAACTAGGATCATCTCCCATCGTCAGCATTGCCCGGGACATTGAAGATGGAGCCCACCGCTACGCTATTGATTCTGCTACTTGTTTGTACTAAGACTGGATCATGAGATCCTCTATTTGTGTAACACCTTATTATGGTTTGTAATGGATGATGTACTGTGATATCCAATCTGTTATGTCTCGCAAAAATGGTAATCCTGGGATTGCGATGTATGGCATAACAGGCATCTGGGATTAAAATCTGGGTGTTGACAAGTTGGTATCAGAGCCATCCTGACCATAGGAGACCCTAGTTAGAATGGCCGACCGAACAAAAACTTAGTTTCAAAACCAAAGTGAGTATTTGTGAAAATCTATTTCCCCTCTTACCCTTGAGATTCTTTCAAAAAGAGTCATGTTCCTCAAAAATTCTTACATTACTCCATAAAATTTGACACACATGATCACCTCACTAACTTTCTCATCCTAAATTCTAATAGATGGAAGTTCAGTACTGCAAGTTCTACCAATTGGGAAATGGTGGCCAACTTATCTTCGAGAGGGATCTTGATGCACTATCTGAGTACCTTAAGCATCCGCATCCGGAATTCTTCGGAGCTCAACTCAATGGTCCCCCAGGAGGAGATTTACAATGGCTAGTAGTTGCTGATCTTCGAGGCAAGATGGAAGCACAACTTTCCGAGAAGATTCAATTCACTGTGAGAGAGAACAACTGGCTAGATGGATTAGCCAGGGAAATGCATGAAGCTCTCGCTCATCTTTGCACACAGAATGTCAACTTGATCCAGGGAACTCGCTTTGCTCACTATGCATGGCGTGATTCAATGGGAATGCCTCTAGAAATGCCAAGTCATCCGGAGTTGAAGCATCAAGTGGAGAACCTCGACTTCCTACTGTACAACATATAGAAGGAATTAGAAAATGCTCGAGAGTTCGCCAACCACAACCTTGCCATTGCCGCCTAGAAGGCCCAAACTTTTTCACTGCTCGTCAAGGATCGTTAATCACTTCGCCGTCAACACGCAAAGAAAGATCGCACCATCGATCGTCTTTGCAAGAAGGTGGCCGACCTCGAGAAGACCATCAAGGAGCAAGAAGCTCAACTTGCAGCAAAATAAGAGGAGGAAGAAGGTGAAGACATCAAGGGGGATATTCACTCATACCTCAGCAATGATGATGACTATCTGGAGGATGATGCCATGGACTTCTACACCGACGATGATGACTCCGACTTCATCGATGATGAGTAGATGCACTAGAGCACTATCATAGGAGTGAGAAGTATCGGTCCCATGGTATCTTAGCTTACAGAATGGTTCTTAAAACCACCTGTTTTCCTTTTGTTGTGGTGTGTGTGTTTGTATCATGTTCTTTGCTTGAATGAATGAGAAGAAGTTAGTTTGCAAAACATGAGTCAAACTCAAAGTTTTATCTTTGAAAACAAAACCATGAACCTTAGAACTTTCCCTCTTACCCTATTATCTATCTCAATCTTCAAATGACTCGTGGAAACCAAGGAGGGAGCAACTCATCACAGGACCCAATGCTGCAAATTCTGCAGACACTCATTGCAGACCGCGAAGCTAGTAGGGCAGAGCGCCAAGCAAATCTAGCCACCCTTCAGCAGATCGCCCAGATGGCTCAAAACCATCAGGGCCATGGAAATCAAGATCATCATGGATCCAAACTCAAAAACTTCCAGAATACCAATCCCCCAATCTTTAGCAAGTCTAAAGACCCGCTGGATGCTGATGATTGGTTACAGACCATGGAGAATAATTTAGAAGTTGCCGGAGTGGATGCCAACGAGAAAGTTCTGTTTGCCACCCACTATCTGGCAGGAGATGCAAGGGCTTGGTGGAACATCACCCGCACAATGAACCATGGTAAAGTGATGACGTGGGAAGCCTTCAAAGTCAAGTTGCCGCACCCATGTGTCGCAGGTCTAGTCACCAGAATGAGAGATGAATTCAGAGAACTAAAGGAAGGCAGAATGACTGTAGTGGAGTACCGTGACAGATTCTTGTCCCTCACTAGGTATGCACCTGATGAGATCAACACGGAGGCCAAGAAGAAGGAGAGGTTTCTGAACGGACTACATGATGAGATGCAAACGGTGCTAGTCAACATCCGTTTTGAGGACCTCGAAGAGCTAGTCGACTCTGCCATTCAAATGGAAGGGAAGATCAATCAAGCGAACGACAACCGCAAATGTCGGATGATGCACCAAGCTGGATCCAACAGTCACCAGAAGTATCGTCCCAACCCGTCTGCCGGATATTCTCTGCGGAACGATCGACCCCCAATGTCTCGTCCGAGCTACCCCAACCATAGCGGAGGAAATGTGAAGTCCGGAGGAAACAACAACAACCACCCCGACAACTCCAACCACTTCAACCGTGCACCGCCCAAGTCCAACAACAACAACAACACTACCCCGAGGACTGGAAGCAATGTCGTGCCTGTGGCAGCAAATGACAAGTCTCGGATTACTTGTTTCGAGTGTGGAGTGAAGGGTCACTACTCCAATGAGTGTCCCAAGAAGATTAGCGCCACTGCCAATGTGAATGCCCCAGCTCAACAACAGCGCCGTGTTCAGCCTGGAAGAAGATTCGCCCCAGGGAACCCTCACAACCACAACAACCGTCTCTTCCACATGAACGCCGAAGAAGCCCAAGAAGCGCCAGATGTCGTGCTGGGTATGTTTTCTGTCAACTCCATTTTAGAAAGAGTGTTGTTTGATTCTGGAGCATCGCACTCGTTTGTTACCGAAGAATTTGCATGCACTAGTAAGATTCACCCAACCAACTTGAAGCATGTTATGATAGTTCAAATGCCTGGTTCAACCACCAAAGCTAGAAAAAATTGCAAAGCTATGCCTATCAGAATACATGGGATAGACTTTTATGCCAATCTAATAGTACTTGGAACCAAAGGTTTGGAAGTAGTACTAGGAATGGATTGGATGTCGAAGCATAAAGGATTGTTATACTGTGCCAATAAAGCCATCACCATGACCAGTAGCTCTGGAATATTAGTAGAGCATATATCTAAAACTTTGCCCCGTCAATTCAAATGCAACAAGAGTCTAGCCCTACCCACCATAGACCAATTCAGAGTAGTCTATGAATACTCTGACGTATTCCCAGATGAATTGCCCGGTATGCCCTCAGATTGGGATATTGATTTCATTATTGAACTAATTCCTGGAACCGGACCCATAGCTCAGAGACCCTATAGCATGAACCCATCATAGTTAGTGGAGTTTAAGAAGCAACTTGATGCTATGTTGGAGAAAGGCTTGATTCAACCAAGCGCATCGCCATGGAGATCGCCCGTGTTGTTCGTCGACAAGAAGGATGGAGGCAACCGTTTGTGCATAGATTATAGGAAGCTAAATGATGTCACCATCAAAAACAAGTACCCATTACCAAAGATAGAGGATCTATTTGATCAGTTGACTGGTGCCAGAGTGTTCTCTAAGATCGATCTTAGGACTGGTTATCACCAACTTAAGATTCGTGCAATGGATATTCCAAAGACCGCCTTTACCACCAGATATGGATTATATGAGTATACGGTCATGTCTTTTGGATTAACCAATGCTCCCTCTTATTTCATGAATCTCATGAATAATATCTTTATGAATTTTCTGGATAAGTTTGTCGTTGTGTTTATCGATGATATTCTTATCTATTCCAAGTCAGAAGAAGACCATGATCAACATCTGAGAATCATCCTTGAAACCCTTAGAGAGAATCAGTTGTATGCCAAGTTCAGCAAATGTGAGTTTTGGCTGAAAGAAGTAGGATTCCTCGGACATATTGTGTCTGCCAGAGGAGTCGCTGTTGATCCCGCCAAGATCAAAGATGTTGAAGAATGGGAAGCCCCAACCACTCAAACCCAAGTCCGTGCATTTCTCGGATTAGCGGGATATTACCGCAAGTTCGTAGTAGGATTTTCGAGCATCGCAAGACCTATGACCCAATTGTTGAATAACGACAAGAAGTTTGACTGGACCGACAAATGTGAAGCCAGTTTCCAAGAGCTCAAGAAGAGATTGATTTCAGCCCCAATATTGATCATGCCAGATATCAAGAAGCTGTTTGATGTGTATTGTGATGCATCCAAGATTGGTCTCGTATGTGTATTGATGCAAGAAGGCAAAGTCATCACATATCTGTCTCGACAACTGAAGCAGCATGAGCAGAACTACCCTACCCATGACTTTGAATTAGTAGCTATAGTGTTAGCCTTGAAGACATGGCGTCATTATCTTATGGGGAATCACTATGAGATTTACTCAGATCAGAAGAGCTTGAAGTATATTTTCACTCAGAAGGAGCTGAATATGAGGCAAACGAGATGGATAGAGTTAATCAAGGATTATGACCTTGACATTCACTATCACCCCGGCAAAGCCAATGTGGTAGCGAATGCTCTTAGTAGATTGCCGTGTAGGTTAAACACTATGATCAAGGAGAAGCAACCAAGTTTGCATGAAGAGTTGGAGTATTTTAGAACTGAGCTTGTTAGCAAAGGATTTTTAGCTAGCATTGAACTTCAACCCACTTTGATTAGCCAGATCAAGGAAGCCCATAAGGGAAATGCAAGTATCGACGGAATCAAGCGTCGTATTGGTACAGGAAAGGTACCTGGATTCACCGAAGACGAAGAAGGAGTTCTGTGGTACAAAGGACGTATCTGTGTGCCCGCAGATTCGGAGCTGAAGCAAGTTATCATGCAAGAAGATCATGATACTCTTTATTCTATCCACCCCGGAGGAACGAAGATGTATCAGGATTTGAAGGAGCAATTTTGGTGGCACAAGATGAAGAGAGAAATCGGAAGCTACATCGCCAAGTGTGATATCTGTTAGAGAGTCAAAGCGGAACATCAGAGACCCACATGACTGTTGCAACCATTGCAGATTCCGAAATGGAAATGGGATTCCATCTGAATGGACTTTATCACCGGTTTGCCTACTTCTAGTAGGGGGAATGACTCAATCTAGGTCATCGTTGATAGACTGTCCAAGGTAACCCATTTTATACCTGTCAAGACAACCTACTAGAGTTCGAAGCTAGTAGAGTTGTACATTGCCAGAATTGTTAGTCTGCATGGAACCCCCAAGACCATAGTATCAGATCGAGGAACCCAATTTACCTCGAGATTTTCGCAGAAAGTCTAAGAAGGATTAGGGACCAAGTTGAATTTTGGCACAGCTTATCACCCGCAGACCGACGGACAGACTGAAAGAGTCAAACAAATCATAGAGGATATGTTGAGAGCTTTTGTGTTAGAGTATGGATCAAAATGGGAAGATTGTCTGCCTTTCGTAGAATTCTCATACAACAACAGTTATCAAGCCAGTTTGCAAATGGCCCCATTTGAGTTCTTATATAGAAGAAAGTGTCGTACCCCTTTGAATTGGTCGCAAGTAGGAGAGAGTCAGATTTTCGGACCCGACATCCTACGAGAATCTGAAGAGAAGGTTCACAAAGTCCGTGAGCACCTCAAGACCGCCCAATCCAGACAAAAGAGTTATGCTGACAACAGACATAGAGACCTGACTTTCAATGTCGGAGATTTTGTGTATCTCAAAGTTTCGCCATTGAAGGGAACGCAACGTTTTAGTCTGAAAGGAAAGTTGGCCCTCAGATATATCGGACCCTTCAAGATTCTGAATCATCGAGGAGAAGTAACATATCAACTGGAACTTCCAGAAGATATGTCCGCCATCCACAATGTGTTCCATATCTCGTTACTTCGCAAATGCCTAAAAGTGCCGGAAAAGACCGAAGTTTTCAAGAACATCGATCACCGAGCCATTGATATCAACAAGGATCTGACGTATCGTGAAGTGCCCATCCGTATCTTGGAAGAAGCTTACAGAACCACCATGACCCGGAGTATCAAATTTCTCAAGATCCAATGGAGCAACCATACCGAAGAAGAAGCCACTTGGGAGCGAGAAGATTACATTAGGACTGAGTTTCCAGATCTCTTTAGTTCCTAGTTTTCTTTCTTAAATCTTGGGAAGAGATTTTGTTTAAGGGGGGAAGGTTTGTAAATCCCAAAACTTTAATCAAGGTTATCAAGATCCAAATCACCCAATTCAGGGTTAACACAAACTTTTTATCATTAAAATAATTAAGAATGCATATGTGTGTTGCATTAATATAGAATTGTTTAGAATTGCCATGATTGTTTGTTCTAATGGTTGTAAAATGATTCAAAGATGAATACCACATCATCTAGATCATTTACAAACAAAATCCAAAGAAAAAGAAATCAAATAAGATTAATAAATGCAAATGGTCACTTTGGCCATTTTAATCCACTAGGCCACTTTAGGTGTTCCTAGAAGTCAATTTCAAATAGAAACAATTCTAACTCTTTGCACCCCTTGCTAGTACAAGTAATGATCTACCAAGGCCCACTTTGAAATCTTACAAAAAAATTTGAACACTAATTTTAAATGGCATTTGAAAATGGAATCCATTTCATATGCATAGATCACACTTTTTCAAGAACCACTTAAATGAGTTCCTCTTGACAATCCCAAGCAACCACAGATGCTTAAGCATATGACTAACACATCCACCAAAAATCATTTCAAAATTCAATTAAAATCTTCTTGCGGCCATTTTGTCGAACAGTTGGTAGGCAAATAAAATCTGCCTAACTAACGCTATTGTTGATCAATGCTTTGTCGAGACATTTGGCTCAATCTTGTCCCCTCTTCTCTCCCTTGTACCCCTAGATCTACCCAAGCCATCACAGAGCTACCATTTAGCCCCTAGCTGTAGTGCCACGCCACCCCGACGCCATGATCGCCGGCCGACCATGCACACGTCGCAGGAGCAAGTACCTCCCTATTCCGCTGCTCTAGGGAGGTAGGCGTGATATCACCGCCGCCCTTGGTCCCTTCCCCGAGCCTTGCCAGCCCCTGGACCACCGAGGAATGCCCACGCCCACCGCCTCTGCACCGTGCATAGCTCACGCCAGAGCGCCGTCCCCGACAGGCCCGCACGAGCCGCGCCTCGACCCCAACATGCATGCGCCGCTCCGCCTTAACCCCAGCACACCTCCAGACACGCCCATTTCCTGCCGCACGACCAGCAACCGCCTTGAACCGCGTCGAGCACCGCCTCTGCCGCGCAGAGCGTCGCCCTTTCCCGACCAAACGCCACCGCCCCTAGCATCGCCTTTACGTCATAGCTGACCGCCAGGAGGCAAGCCACCGTCCGCCTACACTGCCCATGCCTCTAGCATCCTGTACCGTCGTCACCGACGATCTTACCATCGCCCTCACGGTCTCCTCGTCGAGCCTATATAAGGAGCCCTCCCCAGCACCATTTCCTCACACCACTCAACTCCCCTCTCTCTCAGAACCACCTCAGACCATCATGGGAGCCGCTCGAGCAGTAGTTCACCGGAATTGCGCCGGAGTTTGCCGTAGCAGAGAAGAAAGGGGCCCGTCGATTTCGTCCACCCCAGGAGCCGTCGTGACCTCGCCTGAGTCCGTCGTCATCTCCTTGTTCGATCGCTCCCATCGCCATGTTAGTTGGAGCCCTGGTAAGCCCCCATTGCACCCCCACCGAGCTGCTAGGGTTCCGTCTTGCTGGTTACCTGTCCGTCATCGACGACGAGCCACCACCGTCGATCTAGGTTCTAATCATGCGGTCCACAGCGCCCCATACCGCTTCGCGTTAGAAGAGCTGCTGACATGCGGGACCCCCCATGTCAGTTGTCCTCTACGCCACGGAGTGTCACTAGGCCGGCCCATTAGTGTTCCCACGCTGGCCCTAGAATTCAAATTTATGATTTTCTATTTAAAATTAATCTAGTTTCTGTCCACTAGTTTAAAAATTAATTCAGAAAGATCTACTAAACCAAGTTGAATGATTCAAATTTTGCTAGAAAGATAATTCAAATATCTATCCAAGACCATTGGATTTAAATCAATTAGAGTTATAGACCATCTATAGCAAAAATAACAAACAGAGACTTTTCGACATTCAAACATTTTCCAAAAATCAACCATAATAGCTTTTGGTTTGATTCCAACTCTCAAAAATCACATTTGACAATACCTATCTGAATATGTAATAATATTTAGGTTTGCATGCAGTGACTTTGGACTAGTACCAAAATAATGCTATATAGGCATTTCTAGTCACTTTAAATCATTTAAATATTAATCTTAAACTTTATAAAAGGTGATCCAACATTTAAATCACATTCCCATGTATTAGAATATGTGGTGATGACACGTGTCCACATGATCCCATATTTTAATTGGAGAATATTAAATCTTAATTAATTCCAATGAGTAGAAATTACTTTTCTCAAATAAAATAAATGAAACTAGTTCATTAAAATCTTGTGATGAATGTGATGATACTAGATCATCAAGTGTGTGCCTTAGTGTGATAAATAGACTAGTTAAGTATTGTTTGGTGATTGTGTATCCCGTATGTATTTATAGACGATAGTACCGACCAAGTCTATGAGGAGGAGTTCTACCCCGAAGAAGAAGAGGAGAATTTCAACCACTAATCCAATCAAGGCAAGCTAACACTTGCAGGTTTCTTAACTATGCAAGCTATTATTGGCGAGCTAAAACTTGCAAGCCATCATTAACAATGCAAGCTAACCCTTGCAAGCTAGATAACCCAAGCAACATGTCTTAGGCATGCTTTGGTTATACCTTTTGATTTATACCCATCCCAAGTTTTCTTACAAGCTTTACTTTCTTTTACTTTACCAAGTTCTTTACTTTGTTTATAGATAGCATAAAGAGTATAAAACTTGGCCTATCTAGTTAGACTTATATGTCATGCTATGGCATGAGATTCATATTAACATCCCATGTTAGTGAACACTCTTAACTTAGTGATTAGAGCTAAACCAAAAACTTGATCACTCTAGATGGAAATACTTGGTGAAAATGCTTATGAAAACCTTGGAATGATGAGTAATTCTATTGAGATGTTTTGACATGTGTTGAGAAACACAAATGGTTTATGATGATGAAAATGTTGAGGCATGAGCCTTAGCCCTTTTATAAAAACTAATGGTTGGGTTCGGATGGTATACCATTCCAATTTTACCGTACAACCATAATACCTGAATTGGGTAAAGCTTAGCCGGAAGTTTATATGCATTAGTATTGGTTCCCTCACGGGATAGGTTTGAGCCGAGGCTACCTCTCAATGTTGTCCACCAATGCAGTGCCCAGGATGGCAGATGGCCATGGCTGGGAGGCCACGCTCATAGGAGAGATGCTTATATGACTTAGGGTGTGTAAAGGAAAGGTTATGTTTGATTATCTGCATACTAAGTATGATGACTTAGGGTTATCCTTGACAGATGTATCGAATATTGTGGTGAAAGTGTACCACCTCTGCAGAGTGTCAAACTATTCGAATAGCCGCGTCCGCGGTTATGGACAGTTGGAGTGGCCATACTGTTCCGTTGTCAGATATTTTCAAAATGACTTATGAAATGAATTGTGACATGACTTGACCACAACATGGTGTTGACTATGACAACGAAGTTCCCACTTAGGTGATTTAGAACTTTATTTTACCTTTCTTTGTTTCTGAACTCAGCTTAGGTTTCAAACTTATCTTTACAAATAAACTTAGAGTTTAGCATTCCTACTAGAACTACCTTACTTGTTAGTGATAGTTTGCGAGTACTTAAAGACTACTCATTGCTTTGTCCCTGGATATTTGCGTGGCCAGACTATGAGGAGGACTATCCGGAAGAAGGACAACAGGATGGCTACGACAAGTAGGATCATATCCCATCATCAGTGTTACCTGTGACACTGAAGATGGAGCCCATCGCTATGCTATTTATTCCGCTACTTGTTTGTACTAAGGCTGGATCATGAGATCCTCTATTTGTGTAAGACCTTATTATGGTTTGTAATGGATGATGTATTGTGATTTACAATATGTTATGTCTCGCAAAAATGGTAATCCTGGGATTGCGATGTATGGCATAACAGTCATCTGGGATTAAAAATCCGGGTGTTGACATTTCTTAAATGGCAGAAACAAGAAATAATCGCTTAAAAATACTTTTCTTCCTCCATAAATTCCAGGAAAAATCCCCAACGTGTGATATGGTATATGGAACCATCTCACATCAAAAACCAACCATGCTCCATGTAAAAATATCAAATGAGCTTCTATAAACCACTTCTGCACTTTTTGAATAATTGATCAAAAGTGCACCAAATATCATATGAAAATTCTCAATAAATTTCTAGAGGTGTATCCTGACCTCACCTAACTACCAGCATCATTGTCCCATCTCTCCAAGATCAACTTTTGAGAACTTGTTCATGGTATATCATTTTGGCAAAATGGGGTACTTGATAAAACTTAAACCAAAAACCAAAGGAAACCCTCATCCCTCATCACCATCACTCAGTCCATCACCCTCCCATGACCTGGTCGAAATGGTACTATAGCAACCCCCTTTCCCCCTGTCCTATGTCCCTTGGAAGAAGAGAGATAAGACACTTATTTTAATTCTTGTAATTAAATCAGTACAGCAGCCACCACACCCCCCCTCCCCACTCAGTACTCGACTCAGATGCCCACACCACCTCTCTCCACCGGCCACCTTGCCCAATAGGAGGGCCATGGACCAAGCCCCCTCCATGGATGACCTTAGTGCACCATACACCATGCCCTGCCGAAATAAATACGCAGAGGCCACCCTAGTGCCTCATAGGTCTTCATTTCCCGCTCTCCCATCCACCTACATCTTCTCGAGCTCCAGATCTTGATCCCTGGCTCCCCATCACTATGGAAAAGGAGGAAAGCTCCTCTCGGCCTTCTTCGAAGGGTTGAGCATGTCCTCGCCCCAAGCCACTCCTTTTCCCCTCTCTCTGCTGATTCATGACCTCTGCGCCCTAACCTACCTCTCTTTATCTCTTTTGTTATAGGAAGGGACAGAGGCCATTACTGTTGGCACCCACCCGAAGGAACCTTCCTCCAGCGACCCCGACCTTCTCGAGCAGCTTCTGCATGACCGGAGCCCTCCTAGAGATCCCCAAGACCCCAGAATCCTTCCTACACGCTCACCGTCGACATGCATGCATCCCAGGGGCCACTCCAACGAGCTTCTGAGCATCACCGTCAGTGCCCCCGCGTGAGACGCCTCCGGCCACCGAATAGGGCCTTGCCGCCCATGGCTATGGTCGTCATAATGGACCGCGTCGTCCTGCAGCCTTGGCTCCACCCCACGTGCCCCTAGGTGAGCTACCGAGCCACCCCCCGTCGCCATAGGGTTCCGCCGCTGCTGGGTCTGTTCTGCGGGGGGAATACGAGCGAGGGCCATCGATTCACTCTTAATCGGACGACCCAAAGGCCCCTATACCCCTTCAGAGCGTCGCTCTGACTGACAGCGGGCCCTCCCTAGCCGTTTCAAACCAGCCAGCTCTCGTGGAGTGCTCTGCCCGGATGGGCCGAATCCTCCCTCTGCGGCCCACTTAGCCCCGGATCCCAGCCCGTCACCTATTCAGTTTTTATTCATTTTTGCTCAGATCTAAATCTTGGACTTAGAAATAAATCAATTTGAAAATGGAAAACAACAAAAATTGCCTAGATCAAAAATTACTAGGGTTTCTTAAGGTCCTCTTGAACATGTAGTACACTTGGGTATCCCAAATAATGTACTGATTATGTACAATAAACCAACTACCAAGATGTATCCTTTTCAACAATAAATTCTTTTTGTGAGTTTTAAAAATCCAAATGGAGTAAAACCTTTGGGTAATGAAAGGTATATATGATACCTTTCATGACCAACTGGCCCCATCCTAGTTTGTTTCCTGGTTTGCCCATAACAAAAATAACAATATTTTGCCAATTTTCATTTGGGAAATTCTTGAGGCCAAACCAAAATTGTTATTGATCAAGTTCCAACTCTCAATAATGTGGTGCATCAGAACCTATCAAAACCTAGGATATCACTATTTATTGATCCACTGTTGAATTTTAATGAATTAAATACTTCTGTATGTGGTATATTCACTAGATAAATCATTTCAGATGCTTAACTAGTCCAAAAATAGTGATTCCAATTTCCACTAAAAGGTATTTTCAATGCCCATCAAATTTCCTTAGCCTCATATCAATTGGGGCTATAAAATAAATCTAGTTAAAAATTCCAATTGACTATATAATGTACTTTGGGATTTTCTCAAGGGCATTCTGGTAATTGTTTTGAGGTGAATCCACCTCTAAATGAACCAGTACATAAAGCACTACATAACCGTCCAAGGAAATAATTTTTGGGCATACAGATCTTTTCTGGATAATTATTTCCTAAAACTAGAGCTTTTATCACTAGAAAATGCATAGTAAATCAAAGGAAATTGATAAAATAGTGAAACCATTTTTGTTGAATTCATATTATCAGTACCTATCTGATGATATCATTTTTGTACAAAGGTATCATACAGAACCTCAACCTTAGATTAAAACCCCTCAATTAAGTAATTTTAGCCTCCAAATCATTAAAGGAAACCCACAAATGCTTTTCAAGTATTTACACTTGCTTTGAATCCAACTAATCAAAACCTACTGAATTTTAAGCTTGTTTTTTTCATTGCTTGTTCTATGTATTGCTACTTGTATGCTTTGTATTGATTGTGCCCTTTGTTTGCTTGCATGTATTATTCCGTGACGACGATAGATTACAATTATCTCGAAGACCAAAAGAAGATGGTCATTATTGAATTATTATGATATTCTAAGAAGAAGTCCAGGGACATATATTGCCAGATTGCTGATCTTAGGAAAGTCACCTTCTTGCTCATAAGCCTTGTCCTACTGTTTTACTTATGCATGTTTTATCTACTGTTTATGAAAACTGCACTATTTTACTATATGTTGATGTATATATGGTAGTGGTTTGGCTCCTCCGAACTATTACACTTTTGTACTATTAAGTACAACCCCTCCTTGATGACACCTACTGGCCCCTAGTAGAATAGATGGTGCATAACACCATAACCCTTTGGAGACCCTGTTTTAGCCGAAGCAAATCAATAGGATGGGAAGACCCCAGAATTTTTTTACAAAGAGTTTTATGATCAAACCTTGGTGAGGTTTGACCTGCCAAGAGAAGCTTGAGAAATAAAAAGGTTTTTGTTTTACAAAAGATGCTGAAGGAAAGAGGAGGTAAAATGTTTACGAAAACGCACCCGATTCTTTGCAGCTTTAGCTATAACAACTTAATCTGTGCAACCACATTACTCTGGAATGGGACAGTGCCGGGCTTGATGTTTGTTTACTCTGGTATAAGCTTCCTACAACTACTACAGGGGATTTAAAATCCTGGAGGGTGGGCCTTCTCCTGTAAAGGTCCATGTGATACATTGACCTGGAGAAGGAATGAAGGGTCTATGGGCCTCCACGCGTTACTATGAGCCCCTCATTGAAAGCGCACACTTTGTGTAGTGCAAAAAGCGCTCCGGTTGGCTTGGGAACTATATAGGGTGTCCCGGTGTTGAGGAGAACAACACTCATAGGGTAGGCACTTATATTGGATTGGGCATCTAGAGAGTCTTGATCGCTTACTCGACACTCATAGGGTAGGCACTTATATTGGATTGGGCATCCAGAGAGTCTTGATCGCTTACTCGACCCACGCTCGGTGTAGATCAGGGTAGGGTACCCGGATGGTGTGGGTAAAGTGTACAACCTCTGCAAAGTGTAATTCTATTCGAATAGCCATGTCCGTGGCTATGGATGGGTTGGACAAACTATTGTAGAGCGGTGCTGGTTTTGATTTCAAAAAGGATTTCATAAAAGCGATGGCTTTGGAAATGTTTTGACCATGGGATGGTCGGAAGGAATACATGTTTTGACCATGGGATGGTCGGAAAGGGAAGGAAAGGAGTTTGGTCATGGGATGACCGGAAGGACGAAACAAATGGGTGACCCAATCGTAGTGTTTTCCAAAATCTCTCAAAAAGGTTTCCAAAATGTTTTACAAAAAGTTCTCAACAAAGATGTGTGGATGCTATATCTACAAGAGAAACTATGTGAGAAAAGAACCTCTCTTGGAGCCCTCCTACTACCACAGCCATATTGCATATACTTTTGTTATTATTATTCTCTTAAGGTGGGTTGCGAGTACATTCAAAGTACTCACTGGCATTGTCCCCGGCTATTAACTTGGTCAGATATCAATAAGAGGATGAAGTTGATGGTTATGCAAGCTAGGACGTTCTCCCAGTCAATTGCCTGTAGGTTAAGGCATGGATCGGGCTCTACGCTTGATGAAGTTCCGCTGATGATTATTGATGTAGCCGTAATGGCATGTAAGGTATGACATGTATCCGCTTAAGTAATGGATGTTTACTTTGATACTTGTCGGTTATGTGCCACGACTAACTGATCATGGGATCGTGGTTTATGCATAACAGTGATTCTCGGAGGATTAATCCGGGGGCCCACAATGTTTCAAGGTGGTTTTCCAATATAGTTGTCACACTCAAAGGGATATGCTGTTGATAGATTTAGAAAGCAAATTAAGGACTCTGCTATCTATGGGCTTAATCTCGATTGGCAACTGAAATGCTGAATTTTTTTACCCTTTAGTTTTTTGATAATATGTAATAATTTTAAGAAGTTTGTAGCTGATGCAATATCTAGGTAAATCTCATAGGCCATGTAGGCATTTATTTGATGCTGTCCCCACCTGGCGGTAGGCAGTACAATAATTGGACCGTTGGGCTTTGGTATTGGCTCGCTTTGTATTGGAATGATGATGAATAGTAAATGATGCTCGGTGATGGTCCATATGCACCTTTTTGATTGTTGTGACTAGCATGGGCCTCAAAAAGGCTGAAACAATAAAAATTGTAATAGTAATGGGCCTCACATGTGAAAGGCCAAAAGGGGCACCACAGACGGGCTCCATGAATAGTAAAAGGCCAGAACATTAAAATACCAGAATCATAGCAGGCCACAAAATGGGAAAAATCCAAACATACTTATGGGCCTAAACGGTGAAAGACTTGAACAATAATAGACCTGAATAGTAAGAGGACAGAATGGTAGAAGGCTAGAATAGTAATGATCCTTCTCATAAAAGGTCCATTAGTGGGCGACCCACGATAGACATGCCGAATAGTAAAAGTACAAAAGAGTAACAAACCTTCTCACAAATGGGCCTTTAGTGGGTAGCCCATGACGAGCTTTAAGGATAGTGATGGGCCAAGCACAGGCCTTAACAGTACTAGACCGACGTGGCGCGTGCTGCTAATAGGCCGCACACTGTTGTACTAAGTTGGGCCTTATGTAGGACGAAACAGTAACAAACCGTAAAGTTAACATACCATAGCTAGGCTAGAAAGTGATGGACCCCTTCAATTAGCGCATGCCTCTAGCAGGCGGAAATAGTAACGGGTCGTCTTTTAATTGGGCTTGTCTCATGGGCCAACCTACTTAATAATTACTAGGCCTTGGATGAGCCTAGCTTCTACCATAGTTTTTGTGACCGTTGATGGCGCTTGCCACGTGGAAGTTTGCATGAAGTCAGCATTCAACGGGGCTGGCGAAACTGATCTACCACACACAAAACTCCATGGTTGAAGGGTGAGATCTACCACGGTCGCAGAAAATTGGTGGTTGATTCTTTGGTGACTGGGCTTTTACCACACGTACCCATCCATCGGAAAAGAGTTTTTGACCACAAAAAACATGTCTTCAACCACAAAACCCATCTATTGTAAAATCCGGCTTTTCTTGTAGTGATCTAAATGTACTAAAAGGGATTTTGCTCACTTTTCAGTCAGCCAATAGAATTAAGGTAATTTTATGAAATCGTGCCTACTTCCTATCAATATTGATGTCGATATACAAAACCCTTTCTAACTTCTTTTGATATTCCGTGGGGAAATGTCATTTACGTATTTGGGTTTACCCCTTGGCACAAATATG
The DNA here is from genome assembly GCA_023614405.1 of Avena insularis. NCBI lineage: Eukaryota > Viridiplantae > Streptophyta > Magnoliopsida > Poales > Poaceae > Avena > Avena insularis. Next base: position 505,180,801 of record CM042688.1, on the reverse strand, counting down.
TCCGATAGTGCTGATCTTGTGCCCTTAGCGGACAGTGTAGAACACATACTAAACGTGTGTTCTAAATTTTAAACTATGGAGGGCGGCTCACATTTGCTAACTCAGTTCCTTCTGCACTACCCACTTTATTTATGTTCGTGTTGAAACTTAATAAATCCATCATCTAAACTATTTATCGGGCAAGGATTCAGGCACTGCCTTTGGGAGAAAAAGATAAAGGAAGTCATAATGCATTAGCAGTCTAGGATATGGTTTGTAGTCAACCTTGAAATTTAGAATGATGCCCTTCTTCTTAAACATTTGTTCAAACATGATTCGTGGCAGGCTTACTACCAAAATATTGCTCCTCAATCAGTTGGAAAGGTGGGGTCTTTTTGGTGGTGCGATGTTTGTAAACTTATAACTAAATTCAGAGGGGTTCCTACCTATGTGCCAGGTGAAGGATATACGATGTTGTTTTCGAAAGATAGATGGTGTATTAAAGGTGAAAAATTTGTTGATGCTTATGCTAGACTTTTCTCATTTTCTATTGTTGCCCACTTTGCCATTCCCTTGTCAGAATGTAAAATCCTAATTTCACTAACCCTTATTAGTTGTCCAGAATGCAAAAATCAGGGGGAATAAAAACTTTTTAAGTGATGCAGTGTTTGCTTACTTGTTGGTTAGTGTTTATGCATCTGATTGTGTATTAGATGATATACTCCTTACCTCACCCTTAGTTGACAAAAGCTATTTAACAAAACTGCCTTGGCTCGTTTTTATATTCTCAAATGTTCTGGCATTTCAAAAACCTGAGCCCAGATGCCCAGCAACCCTAAAACATTTTAGTAGTTTCTATTAAAAAAATTATGAAGATATATAAGATATAGTCTCCTTATGTTTTCAAGATAGAACCTTCAAAATACTCCTACCCCTAGGCTTTCCAAAACCTTTTTTAAAACCTTGAACTCTACTCTTGGTAGAAATACCAAGGGAATCTTATATACTTCAAAACACAACCTTTTCAAAATACTCGTCCATATCTCAAGCTAGGCTTGATGATAACCTTATTAGAAGATTGGTATGCTTGCTTAGATGTATTGCCTTGATCTACTATCTGAATAGCCTTGAACTACTGTTTGACTTGTTTTCTTAGGAAGTAGTATGAGTTACCCTAGGAGCTCATCCTATAGGATCAAGCTAATTAAGAATATAAAGCTTAACCAATTTTGCAAAGATTGACCTGACCTCTAGTCCCTAAAGTGAACCGTTAACCCCCTTAACCAGATCATTTCAGAGCTAATCATTTGTAAAAGCTTCCAAGGCCATGAAGACCAACTCCAAGCATGGATCCCCTCTACTTAATCAACACTTCAACATCATCTACTTGATGATGATATGGAACCTTGCAACCAATCAAAAACACTAACTCTTATCTACTAGTCAAAAACTCCCCTAATCTACCAAAAATGGCAAAGCCTAGAAAACTGTTAACAATATCACATCTTTGGGACTCCCTCTTCCTAACCCTTGTGCATTTTTGGAAATGCACTTGAACCATATTTTAGATCATCTGAAGGACTACTAAGGCACACTCTTTCCTTTGGCTAGAACATCCTTTAACCCACTTGTTCTTAATGGTTTTGCAGGCAAGAAAATAATCTTTTCTACAAATCTTATTAACTAGCCTACTTTGGCAAAAGCTCACATCTTCATACTATCTTCTTTGGAGAAACTCCTTGCATGTTTGTGTTCTAATAATGAAGGTATATCCATCCCTACTTAACTTGTTTCAATTGGAGATTTGTGCCTCCAAAACCCACATGGTTTTAAAAGCTAGTTGACAATCTGTTTTGGCACCCTTATTTTATTCAAGTTTTGTTAGCAATCCTTGGAGATCTCAACCATGATCAACCTCAACCCTCTGCATATTGGTGATCTACATCACTTGGTCTATCTATCCATATAGCTCATGACCCAAGGGGAGCTCTGAACTCCAATATCCAACAAGGTTTTGAAGGTATAAAATTAACATTGCCCTAGATCCTTTATTCCTTGTTTTCCTCCAAAATCGAGTTCAATTTTCAAAACCCAAGGTTGCGAATGATGGATAAACTTTGTGGACAACCTCTATCTTGAAGATAAAATTATATCAAAGGTTTTCCATAAGTACTTTGGCCCAAAAACAATTTAATTCCTTTATTTGACAAAAACCTCAAAACTCCTTATATAAGACAAACTTGGTTTTTCTCCAAAACACTCCTCCTCCTTTAGACACATTTGAGGTCTAGTTATTATAACCCAGCTTCCTACTTCAAAACTAAATATTTTTGAAGAGCTTTAATATTTATTTTTGCCATTTTCCTAAATGGTAGAAATGGAAGAATAAAGGATTTAAATACTTTTATGCCCCAATAAATATTGTCCAATTGGGACCATGGCAAACCAAGAACCCAACTTGTCCAATTCAAAAATCTCAAATAAATTCAATTAAACTAATTCAGCATTTTTTGAATAATGGATTTAAAGTACACCAAAAATCTTCAGAAAATTCTCAAACAATTCCTCAGGTGTATCTTGATCCTACCCATCTAGTAGCATCATAAATCCCTCTTGCCAAGATCACTTCTTGAAAACTTTGCTCATGATCATCAACTTGGCAAAAAATGTTTTTATGGCAAAACTTGAACTAACACTAAACCCAACCATCCTATTTCACCACCACTGATCATCACAACACCTTGAATACCCTCTGGTCGTGTTACACTGTAGCAACCCTATAGCTCTGCCCTAGTCCTTGTCTCATGTGTTTAGAAGTGAGAGAGAGGCAACCAAATAAATGCCATATAGTTTAAAAAACTTCACAGCAGCTACAGCCCTTCCCATGTTCCTCTCTGCTCAACCCCATGACCCCACACTCCTCCTAGCACTGCCCAAGCTGCCCTATCCCTAGCCAGCACCCCCTCCAAGTTCTCCCATAGACATAGTCCTCCATACACCCTCCCTCTTTGGTTTATAAGGTCTCAGACCATCCGAACACTCCCTTGGCTCAATTACCCTCTCTCCCTTCCACTCACCCCCCGAGCTCCACTCCCCCACCACTACTCTGCTATAGCCAGGAAGTGAGAAAGAAAGCTCCTCGGCCATTTCCGAGATCTAGGGTGTATCTCTCTACTCCCTGCTCTCCTTGCTCTGCATGCTCCCTTCCCGAACTCCCCTGGATCTCCTGCATCTGACCATCCTCTTCTTGTTGCCTAGGACGACCCCTACTACTAACCCAAATCAAGCCTGATGAGCATGTCCCGGTCAATTGCGTGTGAGATGCTATTCCTCACAAAAACCCCTCTTGCCGCCCATCCTCAGAGTCCCTGTCGAGCACCGCTTCATATCCGCCGCTCCTCGTCATCTCCGAACCCTCAGGCGAGCACCCCCGCCGCTCTCTAGCAAACCTAGGGTTCCGCTGCCGACGGGACGCTCTCTCTGGGAAGACGACGGTGGTCCGTCTGTGCCCACTTAATCGGACGACCACAAATCACCGGTACCCCTTCATCGCCCTCAGTGATTGACGTCGGGGCCCCGCCTGGCAACTTCGAACCGTGTCTCCCACACGTGGCTCCCTCTCGGATGGGCTGATTTGGTGCCGTGCGGCCCAATTCTCGCTAGATTTGGCCCACACCAGCTCTTTCTCCTTTTTAATAAGCTTTTCCAGATCCAGAAAAATACCCTGTTAGTTTAAATAAAAACAAAAAATGGAAAACACAATGTTTGGGCTAGATATAATTTACTACATGTTCTCACATGTTTGGTCAAACATGCAGAACTAGCCCCTTGCCAAAAAATGAGTCCCCTCATTTATTGGCATTTATTTTACACAAGGGTACCCCTAGTAGTAAATAAATCACTACTAGTGTTATACAACTCCAAATGGGGTATTTCAAGTTGCCACTAGTAGGGTCTGAAGTTTCCCATCTCACGACATTGGTCTCATGCTAAGTGGAGCTCTAGTATAGCCCTAATAAAAATAATAAAAGATCCTCACTTCTACCTTTAGAAAATTCCCTAGGTAAATATACAATATATATTTGGTTGTTTCCAACTCCCAGTGATGTGGTAGATCAAGGTATATCTATATCCAGGAGTTCAAGAATTATTGAGCTTGTGAGTATTTTTAGTGAATTAAATACTTCTGTATATGGTATTATCACTAGATAAATCATTTTAGAAGCTTAGCAACTCCTAAATTCATGATTCCAATTTCTAAAGAAAGGTACTTGAATTGCCTACTATGTACCCTTGGACTCATATCAAAATCTTATGTATATTAAATCTAGTGAAAAATACAAAGTGCCTGCATAACTAACTTTGGAAATTTCCCAAGGGCATCCTATTAATTAGTTTGGAGTGATTCCAACTCTAAAAAATCTCAAGTCCAAAGATGTAAAAAAATCCTATGAGAACAATTTGAGTTGTAGATATTTTCTGGTGAATTATTCACCTAAACTAGTGTTTATTTCACTAGAAAATGTATATCTATTTAAATAAAATTGATAAAACCATGTAACCACTTTGGTTGTCCTTGTTATTTCAATACTCATCAGTTGATATCATTTTTGTACATTAATATCATACAAAACCAATCCTTGGCCTTGAACCCCTTATTTAGGTGGTATTTGACAAGTAATTCATACAACAAATTTGCTCACACTACTAGGAAAAAGCCTATAGGAAACATGCTTATAGGAGGCGCATCGCAAAAACATGCGCCTCCACTAAATATACGAGGCACATGTATAAATGGTGTGCCTTCTATATATTAATACTGGAGGCGCATCCTTGAGGGATGCGTCTCCTATATCTCATGTATGGACCATATTAAACGGGTAGGTGCATATGAAACGGGTGAGCCTCAAGTAAGGTGGGTGGACCCAGTGGTGGTAGGTGCCACAATATAGGAGGCACACCACCAGATATGTGTCTCAAGTATTTTTCAATATTGGAGGTGCATCACTGTTACATGCTCCTCAAGTAAGTGAGGTGGGCCCGAGGGGTGGCAGGCGCCATACACTCGAGGCGCATCTACCAGATGCGCCTCAGGTAATTTATTTATACAAGGCGCATCTTGTATGGGATGCGCCGCAAATAATCTCACCACCTTTTTCACTTTTTGGCACATGTACATGCACCTACACCCCACTCACTTCTCTCTCACTTGTTTTCTCCTCCACACAAAGAAAGATCTGGTCGCCCCCTCCTCCCCCCACCGAATTTTCTCCATTGTTCCACCATAGAAGCTTGCTAAATCTCTATTGGTTGACACACATATGTAAGTGAAAGATCTTGCATTTCTAGATCTACAAGATCTCACTTTACTTCTCCTCCGGCTCTCCTACTCCGACTAGTCGTTGTTGGAGGAAGCGTGAAGGCGTTGTTGCATGTATGCGCGTTGTCGGCGACACCGACTAGATTGTGTTGTGTGCTTCCTTTGTTTTGTGCAGGGATTTTATTTTGGGTTGCCAATGTTTCACCGGAATGTCGATCATTTCTGTTCCAGTGAATTTCTGGCACCCGACGGATGTCCTCTTTTTAGGGGAGGTCATGCCGAATTTTTCCGGCGATCTCAGTGTCCATGCTCTAATTATTCTTTTGCTCTATGTATACCGCGCAGGCGACCATGGTTCGACCAGAGCACACCCCTCGTGGATAGGTGGATGAGATGCGCGAGGGCTGATATGGCATGGACAAACATGACGAATATAAGATGTCCGTGTCGCGACAGCAAACTGATGTATTTGATAAAGCATGATTGTGGAATGTTGGAGTCACACCTGCTCCGGCGTGGTTTCATGGATGGCTACACTCGGTGGATATGTGATGACAAATATGATGATGAAGATGTCAATAATGGTGAAGACAAAGATGAAGATGTCGGCGGGGCAGGTGATCATGAAGATCAAGTTGGCGCCGGGCATGAATATGATGAAGATCAAGCAGATGGCGCTGGGCATGAACATGAAGATAATCAAGGTGGCCCTGGGCAGGAACATGAAGATCAAGGTGCCGGGGACGATTCAAGCTGGTTGCGAGACCCTCATTACCAAGAGCTACTTCGCAGGGACACGAGTAATGCTAGAGCGCCGCCGCTAGAGCAAATGGAGAAATACGTGGTTACTCCATTGTTTGACGGGTGCAACGATGGGGATACTCGTCTGATTGTAATGCTCATGGCTCTAGAGATGAAGGCGAAACACAAAATGACCGACGATTCCTTCAACAGCAACATGGAATACTGACATGATCGTCTTCCCAAGAGGGGGAATACATGTTCGACTAGTATCACTGAGGCCAAGAAAGTCGTGTTCCCTCTCGATCTACCGCATGTTAAATACCATGTCTGCATAAATGATTGCATCATCTACCGGGGCGAGGAAGCGGATAAGACCATGTGTCTGGTGTGCAAGACCTTTCGATACAAGAGAGGGACCAAGAAACATCATAGAAAAGTGGTGTGGTACTTTCCTCTAACTCCTCATCTACAGCGGTATTCCTCAGACCCTAAGGAAGTATAGCTCATGCGTTGGCACACAAAAAGAAAGAGGCCAGAAGACAAAGATCCGGAAAAGGAGGAAATGCTGAGGCACCCTTCGGATGCTACCCAGTGGAAGGCATTGGACCTCGAATATTACCAACGGTTTGGGAAAGATTCAAGGAACCTTAGGTTGTGTGTGAGGTGGAAAGACTACGTCTTTCCCACTCAAATCCTGAAGACTGTCTACCGAAGGTACTCTAGGAAGAATTCCAACCTGAGCCCTCTCCAAGCATCAACTCGAGAGTCCGCATTTGGGAAAATAATAGAAGACTGACCTCGGCAACAACGTTAGAAGTCCAATCAACCCTCTTAGTCCCCAAGAAGCTCGGAATCAAGATGACAAGAATACTCAAAGCTAACCAGACTACCCTCCAACGAGTAGGCAGCAATCCAAAGAGACAACATCTACTGAAGACTCTATGAAGCCACCTATGCTATTTCAGCTGAAGACCCACCTGAAGGACTGCCACTTCGCTACCCCCCTCCATTCTAACTTGTTTGGGAGGTGTGCAAATACAATTGCTCCAATAGGCAAAGTATGAATACAAGTAGTATATGAGCCTCGTAGGACCTAGTTTGTGGACGTCATCTGAAGATTTCAACTACTGAAGGAAGATTGGTGATAGTCTTCAAACATCATCCGGTGACTCCAAGAAGGAAGGAGTGACGTATCACTAAGCTAACCCTAGTTTAACCCTAAAGGTGAAAGACCGTGTCTTTCCCAGAATAATAAAGTACCCGTCCACCAGAAATAATCTCCGGAGTATTGATCCTAAATCGTTAGATGGGATACTATAAGCCTCTAAGGAAAAACACTGAATATCCTTATAGAAAAGATGTCAATGCCATAGAGTCTACCCTTAGAAGAATGCTCTGTGAAGTTACAATTAGAGGAAGTTCGCCCAGCCTAGGCCCTCGATATATCGAGCCTGAATGGAGAAGAAGATCAACGTTCGCAACCAGGACTGAAGCTTGCTTAACTCTCTATGCACTCCAAGAAGATTGAAGTTCAGCTCCACCGACACAGTAACCACATTCGAAGACGAAGTCCATAAGTTAATATGCTCGAGACACATAACACTAACTCTGACACAAAATACCCTAACCCCACTCTCCTAAATCTCAGACGAAATTCTTTTAAGGGGGAAAGGTCTATAACATCCCAATTTCAGTAACCCTGGTTAGTTGTCTAGATTGCAAAAATCAGGAGGAACTAAAACTTTTTCTTCTTAAGTGATGCAATGTTTGCTTACATGCTGGTTAGTGTTTATGCATCTAACTGTGTATTAGATGATATCCTCCTTACCTCACCTTAGTTGACAAAAGCTATTTAACAAAACTGCCTTGGCTCATTTTACATATTCTCAAATGTTCTGGCATTTCAAAAACCTGAGCCCAGATGCCCTGCAACCCTAAAACATTTTAGTAGATTCTATTAAAAAAATTATGGAGATCTATGAGATATAATCTCCTTATGGTTTCAAGACAGAATCTTCAAAATACTCCTACCCCTAGGCTTTCTGAAACCTTTTTTAAAACCTTGAACTCTACTCTTGGTAGAAATACCAAGGGACTCTTATATACTTCAAAACACAACCTTTTAAAAATACCCATTCATATCTGAAGCTAGGCTTGATGATAACCTTAGTAGAAGATTGGTATGCTTGCTTAGATGAATTGTCTTGATCTGGTGTCTGATGAATAGCCTTGAACTACTGTTTGACTTGTTTGCTTAGGAAGTAGTATGAGGTACCCTAGGAGCTCATCCCCTAGGATCAATCTAACTTAAGAATACAAACCTTAACCAATTTTGCAAAGCTTGATCTAACCTCTAATCCGTAAAGTGAACCATTAACCCCCTTAACTAGATCATTTCAGAGCTAATCCTTTCTAGAAGGTTCCAAGGCCATGAAGACCACTCCAAGCATGGATCCCCTCTACTCAATCTACACTTCAACATCATATACTTGATGATGATTTGGAACATTGCAACCAATCAAAAACAGTAACTCTTGTCTACTAGTCAAAATGCACAAATCTGCCAAAAATGGCAAAGTCTGGAAAACTGTTTATAATATCGCATCTTTGGGACTCCCTCTTCCCCAACCCTGTATTTTGGAAATGAACTTGAACCAACTTTTAGACCATGTTAAGGACTACCAAGACCCACTCTTTCCCTTGCCTAGATCATCCTTTAACTCACTTGTTCTTGATGGTTTTGCAGACAAGAAAATAATCTTTTCTTCAAATCTTATCAACTAGCCTACTTTGGCAAAATCTCACATCTCCATACTATATTCTTTGGACCAAATACTTGCATGTTTGTGTTGTACTCATGAAGTCCATCCATCCCTACTTAACTTGTTTCAATTGGAGCTTTGTGCCTCCCAAACCCACATGGTTTTGAAAGCTAGTTGATAATCTGTTTTGGCACCCTTATTTTATCCAATTGTTATCAGCAATCCTTGGAGAGATCAACCATGATCAACTTCAACCCTTTGCATCTTGGTGATCTACATCATTTGATATATCTATCCATATAGCCCATGACCCAAGGGGAGCTCTGAGCTCCAATATCCAACAAGGTTTTGAAGGTATAAAATTAACATTGCCCTAGATCCTCTATTCCTTGTTTTTCTCCAAAATCAAGTTCAATTTTCAAAACCCAAGGTTGCAAATGATGGATAAACTTTGTGGACAACCTATATCTTGAAGATAAAATTATATCAAAGGTTTTCCGTAAGTACTTTGGCCAAAAAACAATTTAATTACTGTCGTGGTGGTGTCACGGCAGATGCCATGGATAGGCTAAAGGTGGGGACAAGATGCACTAGAGGAATCCAGGGAGGGATAGTGTGGTGATTCCACACACAGATGCTTTGTATTCGATTGGTTTCCAAGGTTACAAATGCTCCTTGAGCTGTATTGGGGAGAGGAGGAAGAAGGAACTCTCTTACTCTCACTGCTAACTTGCTCTCAGGAACTAACTACCCAAATGCTAAACAACCAAGAACCAACCAAGTAAAACTCAACCCCCTTCTACAGAGGCCCTAGCCCTCCTTATATAGGGGAGGCTAGGTTTCCAATTAGGGAATACGTGGAGGCATATGCCTCCTCCCAAAATAGTAAACCGACGCGGTGGAGGTTCCCTAGAGCGGATCTAGCATCACTTCGCCTCTCCGGCATACCCCATCTCCCCCTCGTGGCGACGATTCATGCCCGCTGAGCCCCATTCAGGAGGGTTCAGCGGCTGCTCCGGGTTCTAGCCCACCTCGTCCAGAGGGGGGCGACCTTGGAGCAGGGGGAAGTGGTTCTGCCGAGGTAGCAGATGCTCCCAGCTCCTCTTCGGCTCAGCCGCAACCTGCCACCTCCGAGGTACCCATAGCACCCCCGCCAAAACCAGCAACAGCGTCAGCACCAGCACAAGTACCAGCAGCAGCACCAACTCCATCCGCCTCGTCCGAGTCTTCTAAGACTCGGCGAGAAGGCCCAGTTAGCACCAAGGCTGCACGCAAGAGCAAACCCGTAGCTCAAACCTCAACCTCTCAGCAGCATCCTAAGGCCAAGAAAGTTTTTGACGCCGCTAGGGCAGCATCTATCGAGGCTGGACAGCGCACGCTCGCGTCCATGCTACCGAAGAAAGATGCCCCTTCCGGGTCAGCTGATGTGCAACTTGTATTGCACACCAGCCCCGCTGCTGCCCAAGTTGAGAGGAGGGAGGCGCACGCCAAGGGTCTGATCGCGCCCCATATGCTTAGCGGAGAGCGCTATCCTCCGGCCCTGATCGAGTTTGTCAATAACTGGAACAAGGCGGAGTTCATCAATAATGACAATCTCCCGGAGAAATTTGGGCCTGCCAAATTTGCCATACAGATGAACACAGCTGCCAAGGCTATCAACCTTGCCGGCCGGATGATGGAGGTACGCTAGTTCGTCTTTTCTTTAACATGTACTAGTGCTTAGTCATATAACCATTAGTCCCCGAGCCTCCGGGGGAGTAACTTGCTACTCGGCCGGATGCTCCTTAGAGAACTAGCATAGCTCCCTAGTAACTTCGGATATGCACACACCTAGAGCTGGGTTAAGTTCCACTTGATCCGAGATCTTGTACACTTCGAATATGCACGCACCTAGAGCCGGGTTAAGTTCCACTTGGCCCGGATCTTGTACACTTCGAATATGCACACACCTAGAGCCGGGTTAAGTTCCACTTGGCCCGGATTTTGTACACTTCGAATATGCACATACCTAGAGCCGGGTTAAGTTACACTTGGCCCGGATCTTGTACACTTCGAATATGCACACACCTAGAGCCAGGTTAAGTTCCACTTGGACCGGATCTTGTACACTTCGAATATGCACACACCTAGAGCCGGGTTAAGTTCCACTTGGCCCGGATCTTGTACACTTCGAATATGCACACACCTAGAGCCGGGTTAAGTTCCACTTGGCCCAGATCTTGTACACTTCGAATATGCACACACCTAGAGCCGGGTTAAGTTCCACTTGGCCCGGATCTTGTACACTTCGAATATGCACACACCTAGAGCCGGGTTAAGTTCCACTTGGCCCAGATTTTGTATACTTCAAATATGCACACACCTAGAGCCGGGTTAAGTTCCACTTGGCCCGGATCTTGTACACTTCGAATATGCACACACCTAGAGCCGGGTTAAGTTCCAGTTGGCCCGGATTTTGTACATTTCGAATATGCACACACCTAGAGCCGGGTTAAGTTCCACTTGGCCCGGATTTTGTACACTTTGAATATGCACACACCTAGAGCCGGGTTAAGTTCCACTTGGCCTGGATTTTGTATACTTCGAATATGCACACACCTAGAGCCGGGTTAAGTTCCACTTGGCCCGGATCTTGTACACTTCGAATATGCACATGATCAAGTCATTTTTGCTTTTCTCAGGTCACCACTAATCGCCAGAGTGCTTAGTTTCAGTGCCTCTTGGATACACACAAGGCACTGTGCTCGAAGCATTCTACACTTCTCGCTGAGTTCGAGAAAAGGGGTACGTTTTCACTCTGACTTTTTTCTATCTTTTTTAGTCTTTTCTCGCCGAACTAATCTTTCATTCGAATTTGTGCAGCTGAAGTGGAGGCCGAAAACACCATCATGGGGAAGAACTTGGACCAGATAAAAGGTAAGTCACTTCGGTTACTTAACTTCTGTGCTCTCTTCCCCTTCTCCTGAGCTCGGCAAATATTCATACCTCGGCTTTGCCGGGTCAACAAACTGTTTCAGCATCTCTTGAAGCTAGTGTGCCCGTGCCTGATATGATGCTGCATTTTCTCGAACAAGTAGGGCAGCATCAGGCCGAATTTAAGAAGAAAGACGATGAGCTCGCCCTCCTCCGGACCAAAGATGATGAGATTGCCAAGCTCAAGGCAGAAATTAAAAAGCTCAAGGCGCTCCACAAAACCGAGATGGATAAAGCTGGCCAAGATTTCACTGAAGAGCAAGAATGTCTCAACCTCCAAATTTCCAAAGATCAAGAACTGCTGAAGGAGGCCGACGTTAAGCTTGAGTCGGCAAACGCTGAACTTGTGCAACTCCGGAAGAGGCGTGACAACTGCACCAAGGAGTTGACTTGGATCCACAGCCATATTTCTCGTAAGTTCTTTTCCTTCAGCCAGCATGAATCTCTCCAGATCAACCTCCTTCATCTATTTCACTTGTCTTGTTTTTAGACAAATTTTCGGAGGGTGATGCCATTGCAGCCACTGCCGTTGCCAAGTTCCGCCAGAAGAGGGGTACCCCAGCTAGTCCTGGCGCTGAAAATATTCCCTATGACATGGAGGATCTGCTGGTTAGCTTATCTTCTCGCGTCGAGATTGTGAAGAACTATGGTAAGGATATCCTAGATGCAGTAGTCTGGATCTTCAATGCCCTTTGGCTCGGTGAGGATACTCCGGAGGGGTCCGCTGCTCTGATTAACAAGCTAATGGAGTGCGAGACTCAACTTGACCTCTGGAGGGAATCCGCTGGACACGCCGGAGCTGAAACCGTCCTCCACTCTGTGCTCACATGGTATGAAAAAAATCAATCTGAATCTTCTCGAGCGCATGCGCACCAGATCAAGGTGGTCCAATGATCCAGATTGGATAGCTTGGTGCAAGGCTTGCGCCCATAGCCTCATTCAGTATGCCCCCATCCATCAATGGAATGAGGGACCAAGCTTCCTTGGCGCTGTTGACGACGAATATGTCGAAGATAGTTCGGGCGAGGAGGAAGAGGACGAAGCCTCGAATGTCGAAGAAAATGAAGATGACGCTGAAGCCGAGGCCGGAGTTCCACCTACTAGCGCCGAGTTACCTCCCCCTGCTGCTCCTTGATCACCAACAAACACTTTGAAGTTTATCAGATCCCTGGTATGCCGGGTGCAAATGTATTAAGCACACTGATCATATTTTGCTACTAACTTGCTCGTGCCGGATTAGCTTGGGCATAGTCCCCGAGTTTCATTTTCTTGTTTCTCCAATTTCTTGGCTCGGCTTGTGTCTACCTTGGTTCAGTTTTATGACTTATGAGTCCGAGTTTCAAAAATTGACTTAACAATACTTGGAAACTTTAGGCTTAGCTCAAAGTAATTCAGTGAAGTAAACATAAGGTTAGTCCAAATAACAAATGTAGGCTCGATTAAGCTCTTTTCCTTAGTCGTTTTTCGTGTGCTACGCAATTCCAAACTTGTCCTCTTGCTTGCCATGAAGCCAAATCTTGTTGGACAGCAGCAAGTCGAAGAGTTGAGTTTTTGGTGCTCACACACTACTAATCCAGCTTAGGTAGAAGCAACTTACGCCAGCCGACATATAAATAAGAAATATAGAAAACAATAAATACCACTAAGACAGTCCCCGAGTTACTGCTCGAGGTGCCAAGATTTCATTGATAAACTCATTGCCGGCATACATACCGACATATGAGAGACTCGGATACACACACTTCTTTGTTAAGTGTAGAACGGACGAAGTAGAGCTACATTCCATGGACGCTTAGATTCCTCGCTGGACCTGTCCGCCTTATTCTTCTCCTGTGGTTTTGCATCGATGAGATAGTAAGAGTCATTGTGCAACGCTTTGCTCACAATGAATGGCCCTTCCCATGGGGGGATAATTATGCATGCCAGCAGTATGTTGTACCAACCGGAGTACCAGATCACCTTCCCAGAAGACTCGGGGGTTTACTTTCTGGCTATGATAGTGTTGGAGATTTTTATGATATATGGCGGATCTGGACAATGCCAATTCTCTCGCTTCCTCCAGCAGATCAACATCATTTTGCTGGGCTTCTCGCACTTCGGCTTCTATGTATTGGGTGACTCTAGGCGAATCATGCTCTATGTCGGCTGGTAATACAGCTTCTGCCCCATATACCAGAAAGAATGGCGTATAGCCTGTTGATCGATTCGGAGTTGTTCTTAAACTCCACAGTACCACTGGTAGTTCTTCTATCCAGCACCCCGCTGATCTTTGCAGTGGCTCAACAAGCCGGGGTTTTATCCCGGATAATACTAATCCGTTGGATCTTTCCACTTGTCCGTTCGATGCGGGGTGGGCTACTGAGGCAACGTCCAGCCGGATCTTTTTATCTCGGCAAAATCGCGCAAATGCTCCTTCAGCAAAATTGGTGCCATTATCTGTTATGATACTGTGAGGATAGCCATATCTCAGAATGATATCTTTCAGGAATGTCACGGCCGTAGCTCCATCACATTTTCTTATTGGTTTTACTTCAATCCATTTGGTGAACTTGTCCACCATAACCAAGATATGGGTCATGTTTCCTCTCGCTGGTTTAAACGGGCCAACCATATCCAAACACCATACGGCAAATGGCCAGGTAATTGGTATGGTCTTGAGCTCCGACATTGGCATGTGTGTCTTGGTAGCATACCTCTGACAACCGTTGCATTTTCTCACCAGATCTTCTACTTGTTCCAAGGCACTTGGCCAGTAGAACCCATTGCTGGAAAGCTTTTGCCACTAATGCTCTGGATGAGGCATGATGCCCACATTCCCCTTGATGTATATCTCGAATGATATCAAGCCCTTCTTCCAGGTCAACACATCGCTGTAGGACATTTGTGACGCTCCTCTTGTATAGCTCGGCATTGATAATCATGTATGCCTTTGCATGCCTCTGAACTTGCCTTGAAAGAACTTCATCATCAGGCAAGGATCCATCCTTCAGGAACTGGAATATGGGCAGTGCCCAAGCTGGTATGGCTCACACAGGAAACATATCCTCATCCATTTCCATTCGATCCACCGGCATAACCTCTGCCGGATCGGGCTGCTCAGTCCCCAAGTTTTGCGAGGTAGTCCCCGGGTTTGTCGAAGCAGTCCCCGGGTTTTGTGAAGCAGTCCCCGGGTCTCCTGAGGTACTTCCCACGTCAATGTCCATGGGTACAGCTCTGGACTCCAGATTTTCTGGGATATAGATTGACTTGGATTCTAGGGGTGGCCTGATAGATGGCTTTCTGAGGTGCTCCAGTGCTACACCTGGTGGAATCGCTTGTCGGGTGGATCCGAGTTTCGACTGTACGTCGGCAGCCTCATTTTCTAGCCGAGGTACATGATGGAACTCGCATCCCTCGAAGTATCCCGATATTTTCTGCACATGAAATCTGTACAGTGCCATGTTTTCATCTAAGGCATCCCATATCCCTGAGCCTTGCTAAACTACCAAATCCGAGTCGCCAAAGCATTGGATCTGACGTATACCAATTTCTTTTGCCACTTTGAGCCCATGCACAAGTGCTTCATATTCTGCAACATTGTTTGATGCTGCAAAGTGGATTTGTTTTTGAGCGAGGTAAGCACAACTCCGACGCCTAACCCGGTTTTTGTTTTTGACCTGTCAAAGTGCATTCTCTAGAAGTTTGAATCTGGCAATGGTGGCTCATATTGCATCTCATCCCAATCCACAAAAAAGTCGGCCACAGCCTGAGACTTGATCGCATCTCTCCTGTCGAATTGTGGAGCATAAGGAGCTAGCTCAATTGCCCATTTTGCGATTCGGCCACTTGCATCCTTGTTGCTCATTATCTCAGATATGGGATCTTCACATATCACTTTAATGGGGTGTTCTTCAAAATAGTGCTTCAGCTTCTTCGCTGCCATATATACACCATATGCGATTTTCTGATAATGAGGATAGTTCTGCTTTGATGCTGATAATACCTCGCTCAGGTAATAGACTAGCCTCTACACCGACTTACCCTCTTTGTCACGCTCTACCACTATTACTACACTTACAACTCGGTTGGTTGCGGCTACGTAGAGCAACATTGGCTCTTTTGATAGTGGAGAGGCTAATACTGGTGTAGTGCCTAACATTTTCTTTAGCTGAGTGAAGGCTTCATTGGCCTGCGGCGTCCATACGAATTTGTCTGACTTTTTCATCAGTTGATAGAGAGGTAATGCCTTTTCTCCCAACAGACATATAAACCGATTTAAGGATGCCAGGCACCCAGTGAACTTCTAGACATCATTAAGACACTTCTGCAATTCCATTCATTCTATGGCTCGGATTTCGTTGGGTTAACTTCGATACCTCGGCTGGAGACAAGAAATCCGAGTAATTTTCCAGCCGGGACACCAAAGGTACATTTCTCCGGGTTAAGCTTCATCCGGAATCTCCTTAGGTTCGCAAATGTTTGCCTGATATCATCAAGGAGCGTTTTTCTTTCCTTGGTCTTTATAACCACATCATCCACATATACTTGCACATTTCCACCAATTTGATCGTGCAAACATTTTTGCATACATCTTTGGTACGTTGCCCCCGCATTACGTAAACCAAAAGGCATGGTGCGATAGAAATAAGCCCCGTACGGGGTGATAAACGCAGTCTTTATTTGATTGCTAGGGTTCAGAGGTATCTGGTGGAAACCAGAATATGCATCTATGAATGACAACAGTTCACACCCAGCAGTAGAATCTATGACCTGATCTATCCTTGGCAATGGGAATGGATCTTTTGGACACGCCTTATTTAGGTTCATGTAATCGATGCACATACGCCAAACCACTGCCACATTCGGATCATCTTTCTTCTTTTCCACAAGCACCGGATTAGATAGCCAATCTGGCTAAAGCACTTCCATGATAAACCCGGCTGCGAGGAGCCGAGCTATCTCATCCCCAATGACTTTTCTCCTATCTTCGGCAAACCGGCGGAGAGGTTGCTTCACCGGCTTTGCTCCGGGTCTCACATTCAAAGAGTGCTCGGCCAACTCCCTCGGAACACCTTGTAAGTCCTGTGAGGACCAAGCAAAGATATCCCGATTCTCACGGAGGAAGTTGACGAGCTCGCTTTCCTATTTGTCAGTTAACTCGGCACCAATTGTTACGGTGTGCTCTGGGAACAGATCATCAACAGGCACTTTCTTCGTATCCTTTGTTGCTTGAAACGAGACACTTCCATGCGGATTACTCAGCATCGACATATACTGCTGCGCGGATTGAGCCAATGCCGCTACTTCCTGGATCTTTCTCTTTTCTTGTGAGATCACAAGTGACTCGGCTAGGTTAGACCCGGCCAACGCACACTCAATGGAACGTCGGAAATCTCCTGCTATGGTAATTATTCCATTTGGCCCGGGCAACTTCATCTTTAGGTAACTAATGTGACAACTTGCCATGAATTTGTTTAGGGCTGGCCTACCGAGTAACGCGTGATATGCGCTTTCTAAGTTCACAACTTCAAACTCCAAGTTCTCAGTTCGGCAGTTATCTCATGTGCCGAATAATACGTCAACCCGGACCTTGCCAATGGGTTCACAGGAGATGCCTGGCACAATACCATGGAAAGTTGTCCTTGTAGCTTGGAGCATGTTCTCCAAGATACCCAACTTGCGCATTGTATCCATGTACATGATGTTGATGCTGCTGCCATTGTTAATCAGTACCTTAGAAAATCTTACATTGATGTTTGGCCCGATGAACGTTGGGTCTAGCACCAGTGCATACGAACCAGGGCTTGGCATAAGCTTGGGATGGTCCTTGATACTCCATGTAATTTCTTGATCCGACCAAGGCATATACCTCATCACTGCGGGCATTACCGCATTCATTTCCATATGTCGGCGTTGCAAGCTCTTTCTATCCATTTCCTCCGTGGTAAACACACAGTAACTCTGGTGATGCTCCCTGTATTCATTTCTCCCCTCATTTCCGGGGTATCTTTGATCTGGCTGATGCTGATTTTCCACTTGATGCACTGCATCCCTTCTCTCATGATTCTCATACCTCGGCGGAGGTGGTGGCAACATTAACTGTTGCCTGTTTGCTCCGGAGAGCAATTGCTGCCGGGGTAACTCCTGCCGAGGTTGATCGTTCCGGGGTACCTGAGCATTCCCCGAACCACTTTGTTCTATCTTCCTCATCCACTCACATTGCCGAGTTGTGTGACCTGCCGGGTTACTCGGATTCGGCGTGTGGAATTTGCATGGCTGATCCAGCATTGCCTCATACGTATACCTTGGTCGGTCTTTCTTTTCTTGCCACTGTTTCTTCTGCTCTGGCGTCCAAGTTTTCTTGCCATCATTTCTTGGAGTCCATTGTTGCCCTCCAGTTTTATGACGCTGATTACTCCCTGCTCTGGGTTGATCTTGATTTACAGTAGCAACTTGTTGCGAACTGTACGGGTAATCCGGTCTATCATCTCTTCTCTTACCCCGGTAATCATTCCGCCGGGAAGATCCGGCTCCATCTCGCTGGTAGTACTCCTCATTTGACTCGTTTGACGTAAGCCGGGGTTGAGTCGGATCCCCCAAAGCATACGAATCAACAATTCGGATCGTCTTTGCCAGTGTAGTTGGCATATCCCTTTGTAGCCTTTGCCACAACATGCTTGCATATATACACCCTTGTCTAAACCAAGCTATCGCCTGTGACTCAATCACACCCTCACAAGAGTTTCTCACGGTGCACCAGCGGGTCAAGAACTCCCTATCTGTTTCATTTGGTCTCTGTTTGCACATTGCTAAGGTCTGTGGCCTATTCGGCCTCTAATACGTGCTCGAGAAGTTACTGACAAACATTTCCTCAAAATCAATCCAATAGTTGATACTTTCGGGTGGCAAATTGTTTAGCCATACCCTTGCTGGCCCCTCCAGCATCTGAGGTACATATCTCACAGCCCATCTCAAGTTACCTGTAGCAATTTTCACTGCCGTAGCGTAGTTGATCAACCAATCCTCCGGCTTGGTGCTACCGCCATACGTCTTTGTGCCTCTGGGTAACTGGAAGTTCGGTATCGGAGGCTCCTTCATGATCCGGGGCCCAAAACACGCCGGACCCGAAGGACCTTGACGCTCAATTTGCTCCGACCTATAAAGCCGATCCAGTTTTAACCTGGCATCGTCAGGCATCAAGTCCCTGCTTCCCAATCTAGACCCTATCACGTGATAGTCCGGCCTAGGGTATCCTGCGTTCACCATTTCCGAATCACCATCATTGTATCTGTCTTGCTCTCGTGGAGCGCCTCTCTGTTGCATACCTTGGCCGGCACTTCGCTCTTGCCGTGGTATATTCCGCTGCTATGGTTGCCCTGTCCTCGCCGAGTTGCGCTGTCCGGCATTGCCGTTCACAGTGTTTCCCTGACTGGCATTGCCTTGGTCGCGGTTACCTCGGCTAGCTTCACCTCGGCTGACACTTCGTCGATCCTCATTTGCTGGCACTGCTTTTCCTTTCCCTGCCCTTGCCGGGTCATATGGGACTATTTGCTTGTTTCTCCTCGCCGAGGTTACCACTTCCTCTCTTCTAGGGTCACCATGAGGGGATGATGCAGCTCCAGCTGATTTCTCCGAGTTACCTATAGCTGAATAAACGACTTTGGAAGCGCCAGCCCTTGCCGGGTTAGCCCTGAGCAACTCTTCATTTTGTCTGTTGGTGATCTGAACTAACTCATTGACCCTCTCCTGCTGTCTTTGTCGGGCTTCACCCGTCAAACCCTCTAACTCGGATGCCGCTACATCCGCTGCTCTGAGGTTCTTTGCCAGGGTACTGTACTTCGGCAGCCCCGTGGACAAAAAGTTTTCTGACTCCTCAACTCTAGTATCACCCACTTTGTTCATTTCACTGATGAGGTTTTTCCCCTTTACTTTTATGGCATCTACCTTATTCGCTCTTGCGTACTCGCACAGTGTCATGTTCAACGACTGCTGAGCCGTGGCTATATTTTTCGCACCCTCTAGTATTTTCTGCCTAGTTTCCTCTAACTCGTCTTGTGCCCGAGCCGGATCTACTGCAGGTGCTATGGGGATCTCTAGGCTATCTATCGCTTTCTACAGCACGTTCTCTGGCCTCTCTAGTGGAGGACCTCTACTTTTCCTTGGTGCCTTGGGTGTTACCTCCGGATCTGGTGCCGGATCCTTGCTCGTGCTAGCACCAGGCGTTGTCATCATCACCTCGGCATGGTCAGGGGAGCGAGTGATACGCGCCCCGCGGGCCGCGCTAAGGGGTGGCTCGCCTCCCTCAACGACGTGCCGCGGGTGAACACACAACACATCAACGGCGACGTAGATCTTGTGCGCGCCGAGCTTGATGAAGAGGCCATTGCGCGGAAGTGGTCACTTGCCGAAGCAGCCAGCATTGTCGCTAACAAAGTCCAGCGCCCCAAAGCACTGAATAAGCCCGGAGACGATGCGCTCGCCGTTGCCGATGAGGTTTCCCGTCCGGATCTTCACTCCTGCTAGCGCCGCTAGCCCCACGGTGGGCGCCAACTGTCGTGCTGGTGTCACGGCAAATGCCTTGGATAGGCTAAAGGTGGGGACAAGATGCACTAGAGGAATCCAGGGAGGGATAGTGTGGTGATTCCACACACATATGCTTTGTAGTCGATTGGTTTCCAAGGTTACAAATGCTCCTTGAGCTGTATTGGGGAGAGGAGGAAGAAGGAACTCTCTTACTCTCACCGCTAACTTGCTCTCAGGAACCAACTACCCAAATGCTAAACAGCCAAGAACCAACCAAGTAAAACTCAACCCCCTTCTATAGAGGCCCTAGCCCTCCTTATATAGGGGAGGCTAGGTCTCCAATTAGGGCATACGTGGAGGCATATTCCAGGGAATATGCCTCCTCCCAAAATAGTAAACCGACCGGGTCACTTTTCCCCATCGTAAGCCATGCAGAGGCTATGTAGCCTCTGCAGCGCCAGCGTCATCTGACATAGGGAGCGTCACCCTTGTCGGCCGCGCCTCGGTGGTCCTCCTCTCTGTCCGCTTCCCTGACGCTCCTGCGTACAGTGACCACCTTTTGACCCGCGAGATACCTTCCTTCTCTTGCAAGCCTGATATAACCTGGATCGTGCCTGGTTAATCCGGCCCCATGGGTACCTGCATACAACAGACATAAATCCAGCCGGCATACGACATACGTCGGCCGGGACTCAGTTAGGTGGACATCCTTCGGTCCGGTTTACTCCGTGATTCGGCCTGCCTTGAGCTGACTCGGCCATCACTTGCTTTGACCTTGCCGTACCTCGGTTAACTCGGCCTTTATGCCCCGGCGTGACCCTACCCGGGGGTATCCCCGCAACAATTCCTTTATTTGACAAAAACCTCAAAACTCCTTCTACAAGGGAAACTTGGTTTTTCTCCAAAACACTCCTCCACCTTTAGACACATTTGAGGTCTACTTATTATAACCCAACTTCCTACTTCAAAAATAAATATTTTTGAAGAGCCTTAATATTTGTTTTTGCCATTTTCTTGAAATGATAGAAATGGAAGAATAAAGGATTTAAATACTTTTATGCCCCAATAAATCTTGGGAAAATTCTCCAAAGTGTGAACTCACAATTGGGACCATCACAAACCAAGAACCCAACTTTTCCATTTTAAAAATCTCAAATAAATTCAATTAAACGGATTCAGCAGTTTATGAATAATGGATTTAAAGTACACCAAAAATCTTCAGAAAATTCTCAAACAATCCTCAGGGTGTATATTGATCTACCCATCTAGCAGCATCATAAATCCCTCTTGCCAAGATCACTTCTTGACAACTTTTCTCATGATCCTCAACTTGGAAAAAAGTGTTTTTATGGCAAAACTTGAACTAACACTAAACCCAACCATCCTATTTCACCACCACTGATCATCACAACACCTTGACTACCCTATGGTTGTGCTACACAATAGAAACCCTGTAGCTCTGCCCCTAGTCCTTGTCTCATGTTCTTGGAAGTGTGAGATAGAGAGGCAACCAAATAAATGCCATATAATTTAAAAACCTACATAGTAGCTGCATCCCTTCCCCTATCCCTCTCTGCTTGACCCTAGGACCCCACACTCCTCCCAGCATCGCCCCAGCTTCCCTATCCCCAGCCAGCACCCCCTCCAAGTTCCCCCATGGACATAGTCCTCAATACACCCTCCTTCTTCGGATTATAAGGGCTCAGACCATCCCAGCACCCCCTTGGCTCAATGCCCTCTCTCCCTTCTACTCATCCCCTGAGCTCCACTCCCCCACCTCTACTCTGCTCTAGCTAGGAAGAGAGAAAGAAAGTTCCTCGGCCATTTCCAAGATCTAGGGTGTAGCTCTCTCCTCCATTCGCCCCTTGCTCTGCATGCTCCCTTCCTGAAATCCCCTAGCTCTTCTGCATATGACCATACCCTTCTTGTTGCCCAGGACAACCCTTGCTACAGCCCCGAATCAAGCCCGACGAGCATGTCTCGATCAACTGCGCGTGAGCTGTCGTTCCTCACCAAAACCCCTCTTGTCACCCATCCCCGGAGTCACCGTCGAGCACCGCTTCATCTCCGTTGCTCCTTGTCATCTCCCAGCCCTCAAGTGAGCACCCCCGCCCCTCTCCGGCAACCCTAGGGTTCTGCCACCGCTAGGACGCTCTCTCTAGGGACGATGATGGTGGTCCGTCCATGCCCACTTAATCGGACGACCACAAATCACCGGTACCCTTCGTCGCCCTCAGTGACTGACATCGAGGGCCCACCTGGCAGCTTCGAACCGTGCCTCCCGCGCGTGGATCCCTCTCGGATGGGCCGATTTGGTGTTGTGTGGCCCAATTCCCTCTAGATCCGGCCCGCGTCGGCTCTTTCTCATTTTTCTTTTAATAAGGTTTTCTAGATCCAGAAAAATACCCTAATGGTGTAAATAAAAACAAAAATGGAAAACACAATGTTTGGTCCAGATCTAATTTTCTACATGTTCTCACATGTTTGGTCAAACATGCAGAACTAGCCCCTTGCCAAAAATGAGTCCCCTTATTTATTGGCATTTATTTTACACAAGGGTACGCCTGGTAGTAAATAAATAACTACTAGAGTTATACAACTACAAATGGGGTATTTCCAATTGCCACTGGTAGGTTCTAAAATTTCCATCTCATGGCATTGTTCTCATGCTAAGTGGAGCTCTAGTATAGCCCTAAAAATATATCCTCAACTCTACCTTTAGAAAATTCCCTAGATAAATATACAACATATATTGGGTTGTTTCCAACTTCTAGTGATTTGCTACATCAAGATCTATCTATATCTAGGAGTTCAAGAATTATTGAGCTTCTGAGTATTTTTAGTGAATTAAATACTTTTGTATATGGTATTATCACTAGATAAATAATTTTAGAAGCTTACTAACTCCTAAAATGATGATTCCAATTTCTACAGAAAGGTATTTGATTTACCTACTATGTACCCTTGGATTCATATCAAAAGCTTCTGTATATTAAATCTAGTGAAAAAGACAAACTGCCTGCAAAACTGACTTTCGGAATTTCCCAAGGGCATTATGGTAATTATTTTGGAGTTATTCCAACTCTTAAAAATCACAAATCCAAAGATTTACCAAATCCTTTAAGAATTGTTCTTGAGCTATAGATCTTTTCTAGTGAATTCTTCACCTAAACTAGGGTTTATTTCACTAGAAAATTCATATCTATTTAAATAAAATAGATAAAACCATGAAACCACTTTGGTTGTCCTTGTTATTTAAATATCGATCCATTGATATCATTTTTGTACATTGGTATCATACAGAACCAATCCTTGGCCTTGAACCCCTTATTTAGGTGGTATTTGATAAGTAATTCATAAAACAAATTCCCCCAATGCAATAAAAGCAATTCCAAATGCTATGATCTCAATCTATCAAAACCTACTGAATTTAGTAAAGTATTACATGTTTGCTTGTTTTATTGTGTTAATGCTGGTATGCCTTGTATTGATTGTGGCAATTGCTTGCTTGCATGTATTCCCTTTGATGACGATAATTGTGATTATATTGAAGACCCGAAGGAGATGGTTGTATTTGGTTATCATGGTATTATAAGAAGAAGTCCAGGGATATATATTGCCAGATTTCTTAGCACATGCAAGCCACCTTATTTCTCATAAGCCTTATCCTACTATTTTACTTATGTATATTTTATCAACTGTTTATGAAAACTGCATTGTTTTATTATATGATGATCTATACCCGGTAGTGGGTTGTATTGGTGCTGTCTGCGGTAGTGGCGAGTGTCGTTGACGGCGAGGCAGAGGCTGCGGGTGACGGTGGCGTGGCCTGGGAATTAGAGGGGAGGTCGGTAGGGGAGCATGCTGGGAGCTGTTCGTGCCGATGATGGTGCACTTGGAGGGCGTTCGACGGAGGGTGGCATGGATGTAGGAAGCGAGGAAGAAGAGGGCCATGTTTGGGAGAAAGCCCTGATCACCGGGGTGTTGCGGGTGAAGATGGTTCGCCTCGAGGTAGCCATGATCGGTGGCACGGGGCTGGTGCTCTACGAGCTTTGGGTAACAAGGTTCACGGCAGCATGGTGGAAACTCCAGCGAACTCCAATGTTGGGATCGGTACAGGTCTTCGTAGAGTAAGCAGTGTACTCTGGTGGTGCTACTAGTCGGCCTTGAAGAGCACCAGTTCGAGCATAACCCGATGGAGGCCAAGCTACGGTTTTGGAGGTATGGAGATGGCCACGCCATGGGAGCTTTTTGTGGAGGAAGAAGAGGGAGAGGGGAAGAACTGGGGTTGGATCTGGTGATCTCGATCTAGAGCCTGGGTGGATACTGGGTACATAAGGAGGGAGAGAGGGGAGGGATCGGTTGCTGATACTTCTGCTTCCCTCTCTCCATGCTTTAGCTGAGAAGAAAAAGGGCGGAGCCTAGGGGCGTGGGGGTTGCTGGGGTGCTCTACAAGAAAGGGAGGGGTAGGGCGACGTGGAGAGCTCGTGGCCTTGAGGGACATGGCTGCCACTAGTGGTGGTGCTAGCTCAGGTTAGCACTAGGGTGTTGGACAGGGTTATGTCTAGCGCTTGGGTTTGATCTGGTCTGATGCATCCAGATCAAGGAGGGGAAGGATGGCTCAGCATGATTATGTTTAGGAGTTAGGTGCTTAGGTAGCTTCTTAGATAGATAGGTTTTGTTTCTTTTACTTCTTTTTGTTTGAATTATTTTTGGTTTCTTTTGAAATTTTTGTTTGAAAACCAACCATGCCACAAGCTCAAAAGAAAGCATGTCTCAAACTAGAGGAAGATATATAGCTAGGATGGTAGGTTCCTTTTATTTGGATCTAATGGTTTCATTGTTTGTTTTCTAAATATAAAGAAACCTTGTTTGTAAACCAAAAAGGAGGAATATAAGAGTCTCTTGCATGGGCCATGCAAATATAGGTGTGTCGATCTAGTTTGTACAAACGAGCTAGATCACGAAGACATTTACCTTGCTTCTTGTGGAAACAAACAAAACAAAACATGGCTCATTTAAATAGAAAGATAATTCAATTCAAAATCACACTAGTGAGTATTGGACCACTAGGGTTTTAATGTGACATTATGAATTCAACTAGGCACCATATTTGACTATAACATGGCTTATATTGTAGTTTCTAATTCTACATAGAAATCAAGAAAATAACCATGTAGATCCCCATAACAATGTTGTGAAAACAACATAAATCATATATGGGAGCAAAGATAACGATATATGATACATCTCAATTATTTATGAGCTAGATATGAATGTCAAAAGAGAAACATGGGCTCATATATAATTAAGATGGTGGATATGATGAATGTCACCAAAAGAAGGTGGCAATGTAGATAGTGGAATTGTAATAAATATGCCCCCAACTCAACTTGGGCAACAATTATTATATCAAGAAGCAAATACATTGTATCAAGAAGCAAAATATTAATAAGACAAATGCAATATGAGGAGAAGAACCAAATGAAATAGGTTTTTACTATGATGCTCAAGTGCAAGGTGGCATCGTGATATGAGTATGATATTGTGATGATGCAATATTTATTTAATATAAGTAGCTTTATATTGATTTAACCATGTAGCATTACAATGTTATACAATTGGGATGCTACAACTCTTTCCCACCAAACAAGAATCTTGCCCTGAGAGTCCTAGGAAAATAAGAAGACACGAGGAGTGGCGGGTGCCCAGAATGAAAGTGATCCTCACGTTCCCAAGTGGTTTTCAATGGAATGGTGCGACCATTACACCTTGACCAACATGATAGACTTGTTGCGAGTCTTGTGTTTTGCTTCTTAGACCAAGAACTTGAACAGATTCAAGAGGAACAAACTTCTTACTTCAAACTGAAGGATGAGAAACATCGATAGGATTAAAGATCGAAACTTCATGTGAAGATGAATCATTCTCTCGCCGGAAGAAAAGAACGACTTTGAATAAGTTAACAACCACTATGAAAATAGCATTGTTTCTTCCTTTATATTTAAGAAATGAAGTTTGGAGAAACAACATTTCCTTCAAAAAATAGAGTTCCTTGATATCAACGGAAACATTAGCATTGAGGACTTCTCGGATTAGATTCTTCTTGCGCTGGTAAGAACCAAAGATTCATCTTCAAGAGAAAGACTAGAAAATAGCATTGTTTGTTCCTTTAATACATTAGTATTAGCTCCATGAAATACTTTAGTAATAGCAACGACAGATAATTTGACATATTCAGTAGCATTTGGAAGATTCGGTAGTATGGAATAAGACTAGAAAAGTATCTTACAGGTTCCCAGTTCACATTCAGCTGCACTTGATAAATTCAGCAACAATTTAACGTGACTGATTCAATGGTGACGGAAAATGACCAAAAGAATTGACAAATTCAGCAATGTAGACATTGAAATTTAATAGCTGTACAACAATGCTGCAATGCCAAGTTTTAAAAGCTAAGCGAGACCAAGCATATTCTCCACTCGATCTGAACAAGTCCCAGTACATAGGTATTACTACAAAATAGATTAGCAGTAGCTAAATTCCGTACAGAATACTTAGTAGAAGTGTAGAACTACAAGTCTACACTAAGCTAGGAACCACTACATGTCC
Organism: Avena insularis; assembly: GCA_023614405.1. NCBI lineage: Eukaryota > Viridiplantae > Streptophyta > Magnoliopsida > Poales > Poaceae > Avena > Avena insularis. Next base: position 505,153,909 of record CM042688.1, on the reverse strand, counting down.
CCTCATACACAGAATAAAAGAGAATGGTCACTAGTCAGTTAGATAAACCCTGTGCTGATGGACAAGGCAATGCTACTTTCAAGAAATTAGAAAAAGAGTCCGGTCAATCCCCAACCATAACCCTCTCATGAGCCGCCCCATGCAACTCAGGTGGCTCTGGAGGGCCTCTTCTCCGTCCACCCATAAGAACCCCCCCAACCTCACCACGTCAGCGGCCGCGGCTACCGACTCCGGCCGCGGTGGCGGCACCCTGTCCATCAAAGCTGGGGGGCAGGAGAGGGGGATGCGGCGGTGTTCACATGGGGGAGGTGCGGCGCTTGCTATGGGCTTGGTGCAGCGTGAACGTCCTGGCCGAGGCCTGAGGATCTCTGGCAGCCGACGAGGGGATGGAGGCGCACCGCCATTTGTTGGTGGCCATATGCCACCGGGGGTGAGGTTGTGGCCTAGCCATGCTGATCTTCTATGGTTGTTGCTCTCTCCTCCTCTGTTGGTGCTGCATGGGGATGACGGGTGGTGTGGGGGCCTGCTCGTCTACTGCAAATAATGGGGGCGGTCCTAGGATTCCTCTCGCGCCAAGATGAGGATCTACTTGTTTCTTGGCCTCTTTGATATGGTCGTAGTGGCGAGTTCTAGAAGGCTTCGCTGGTGAACTCCCATGTGTGAATAATGCTTGCAGATTGCTAGATTGGAGAGATTCGGTCATTCACACCCATGTTTTACTTTGACCGTTTGGGCTTAGAGGGAGCGCTTTGAAGCTCTCTTGGCTGGTAATATCATGGGGCATGTTCTCGTTCCATGATGTTGAGGGAGAATGTCATGGAGATAGAGACCTGAGGACTGACAATAGTGGTTCGAGTCTGGGTGGTGATGAGGAATTGTCTTGGTGACTCGTGACTTGGAGTAGTGGCATACAAGTGGGGGTGACTGCACAGGAGAGGTTCATAGTCCTACCTTTTAGGGTGAAAACCCAGGGTCTGGCCTTAATTGGTTGTGCCTGGCAATGGCCTTGTTGAAGGTGTCATTTTGAGAGCGTGGACTTTCTCAGGGTGAAAACCTAAGATCTATGATCGGGCGATGATGATGTTTGGAAACGTCACTTTTGGAGAAGCTGGACTTCTAGTGCTGTCTTGGTAGTGGTAGTACCGCTGTTTCAACGAATGGGTCATTGTAGCGGGATTTTTCTTTTTTGTAATTCGTCTTTCTTTTTTTTGGCTGTGTGCATTAGTATGGCCGCTAGGTCAATGAATTTTTGTAGTGGCTGGGTGTAATTGGTTTCTTGTTATATTAGTATATGCTCCTGTCCAAGAAAAACAAGAAGAGATAATGCTTCAGCGTGTCAAAGTGCTGGTCGGGCAGCGCGCTTAATTTCCTACCTACGACGTGTCTCTTGTTTCATTGTCACCTATCAGCCTCTAGTTCAGCAGCTTACATGTAAAATTCATATGATGAACTAGGAAATTCGGCATCCTTAATTGCCACAATTCCGATTAAGAAGGGAATATTCCATAGACATAAACTAGCGAATTAGTACAACATTACATACACTCACAATGGGATCATCATATCTTGCCAGTGAATCTTGTTCAATGATAGGTTCAGTAGTATGCTAGTAAAGCCACGGCTTTGACAGAAAAGACGTTAGTACTTCCTGCATGGTGTCGGTCGGCGACGGCCTAATCGTTGTCTCAGATGACCTCGTTACTACAACCTGATTGAAACTAGCGAACAAGACCCATGACCAAAACCTCACCTCGTACCGCGGCGATTCGCATGCCACCGACATGACTTGCCTGATAGACAGGAGCAAGTACGTGATATGCCCGTCAATTTGGGCGACGGACAGCTTACCCTCCTTCTTGATGTCGATGACCTCAGCTCTAAGTGAGCCCTGTGCAAGAACCATCATAGACGGGTCCCATTTTTGGGGACTGTATCTGGGCACCGTCATCAAGTGGGTAGATATGATGTGCTCGACGAACACTTCCTTGACACTGGTGAACTCGCATCCTAGCTCCATGCAGACACACCGGCGGTAATTGCACGTGATCTTGTGGTCGTAGACGTCCTTCTAGGAGACCAACGTCCAGCAGATGTTGTTGGGGAATCTACTACCTTTTTTGCCAGTGACTTGGTGGTACAGCTCCTTAGATCATGCGACCAGCCGGACGGTGCTGGTAGTTTCCAAACGCATAGCTATTTCATTGTAGACATTGTCGCACGCCTTCCTCTAGACGTCGTTCAGCCAGTTGTGCCTTGAATCCACTATCATCACGTCCGGATTGACTGGGGCAAGGGCGGATCTATGTATGACTGTTGGGCACATTTGGAGGAGAGGGGTGGTGGCCTAGAAGGAGCGATGCTGCAGGTGAGATGGCAAGAAAAATGTGTGAAGTGCACACTCTAGAAGATCCAAATGCGGCCTCGTGGAGTTGGGATGGCTCTTTGAACGAGGGGGTTTTGCCGTTCTCCTTCGGCTATCTTCTATCGGGCGTCGCTACATCGAGGACGCCCACTAGAGTTATGGAGTATGGAGTACTATAGATACTCTAGACTGGCACGCTGCCATGAGTGTTCTCTCATTACATCGGTTATTAGAACTAAGAGATGATTTATTTATTGCTTCCATTTTTATACTACTCCCTCCAGTATGTATTCTAATGGCCTCAACTCTGTCTAGATTCACATAAGTTAGATAGAGTAGTTCTAAGTTGAGCCACTTATGTTTTTCTGTACCTCATACCAAAATACCAAGATGCCGAACCTCATATGAACTTTCTAGAAAGGTACCCCTTTGCAAAGTTTGGCAAGCCTGCTAAAATTGCTGAAACTTCTAGAAAGGCAAGAACCCACAGCCAAAATTGCATCAAGATTGGTGAAATAATGATAGGTTCCCAGTTCATATTCAACATCATTTCAAAGTGACTGATTCAACAATATAGATAATTACCAAAAGAATTGACAGATTTAACAATACAGACATTGAAATACCATAGATGTAGCAAGGCCATAATTCAAAAGGAAAGAGATACCATATTCTGGCCATGTTTCAAAAGAAAAGAAAGACCATCTACTGCCCATGATCTAAACATGTACCAGTACATTACTATTAGTTCTACACAATCCTTTAGTATTGTAATAAAAATGATAGAACATTTGACATATTCACTAGCATTTAAAAGATTCAGCAATACTGAATTAAACAGAAAATATCAAAAGATTCCCATTACATAATCAGGGGTAGTTGATAGATTCAACAGCATTTCAAAGTGACTGATTTAGCAGTACAGATAATGACCAAAAGATTAAGAGATTTAACAGTGCAGACATTGTAATTCAATAGATGTAGCAAGTCCATAATTCAAAAGGAAAGAGAGACCATATTCTGCCTATGTTTCGAAAGAAGAGTAAGACTGTCTACTACCCTTGATCTAAACAAGTATCAGTACATCACTATTAGTTCTACAATATACTTTAGTAATAGAAATGATATAACATTTGACATAATCACTAGCATTTGAAAAAATTAGCAGTACTAAATAAAACAGAAAATATCAACAAATTCCCATTACATAATTAGTGGCACTTGACAGAGTTAGCAGCATTTCAAAGTGACCGAGTTAGTAGTACAGATAATGACCAAAAGAATTGATAGATTTAGCTATGCAGACATTGAAATTCGGTAGATGTAGCAAGGCCATGATTCAAAAGGGAAGAGAGACCATATTCTGCACTCTATCCGTCGGTCTGAAAATGTACCAGTACATAGGTATTACAACTAAATAGATTAGAAGTAGGCGAACTCCATACAAAATACTCAGAACTACCTTAAGCTAGGAACCACATGTCCAAAATGATAAGAAAAATCTCGTGGAGGAGTACATGGGTTCACGATAGGATCATCACAAGAAGATTAAGGTGTGTTATTCTCTAGCGAATATTATTAGTATGAAGCTTGTATTCCACGGTGAACTCCGATGGTCGATTCCGACAACGAGCGACCATATTAGACTGAAAAAGAGAAAGTCCCTTCAGTCATGCCCACGCTGCTTCTTGGCAATGTGCTGCTCTTCGCAAAGAATACCACCTCCCCGAAGCCATTTGGCTGGGCACAACTCAAATTCAACTGGTATTGCGGCCTCAAGCATATTGGTGGCCCGACGCACACAAAGGATATCAAGATGACATCATCGTGAATGTCAAATAGCACGCAGAAGACCATACAATTGTCCTTGAATCCCCCGATATCTACATTCTATGAGCTTGGTGCTGGCACCGGCTTAGAGATGTACCTGGCTTTATTACCATAGCGGATAATGCGCAACCTCATGGAGTGGGCTTCTATGAGGTGGGCGAGGAGCAATGACCATGGGGCGGTGAACTCCCAGCTAGGCGCCATGCAGTTTCTCCCGACTGCAGCAATGAGCAATGAATAATAAGTGTTAAAACGACCATCTGGCAGGACAACCGATACCAACTAGGTCTGTCACTAACATAAAGTAACTAATTAGTATTGTACAACATTACATATATTCACATTAGGATCATCACAAAAAGATTTATACTATGTATTAAATCACTCTTGAAACTTGTTGTGATATTTGTAATCCACGGGGAATTTCGATGACCGATTCAGAAGCTTGCATGTAATACCGTGGCTTAGACATGTACAACATGAGCCCTTCAAGGACGACTTCAGTCGACAAAGGTCTGCTCATCATCTTAGATGGAGCCACCATTGAGACCGAATATAGCTCACACCATGACGGAAGTGACCAAAACTTCACCTTGTACCACGGTGATTTGCACGCCACCGACCTGACGTACCTAACAGATAGGACGATGTCCGTCATGTGGCCACGACTTTTGGAGGAAAACTCCGTGCCCCCTTCCGATGCTGATGACCTCTGGTTTCCACGTGCTCGCCACCAGCTTAGACCCATACCAACCGTGTTCACGGCTGTAGGGCACTTCAGGCACATGCCTCTTGTGGGAAACTCTCAAGTGGTCGGAGAGTTGATTCACAGCCAATGGCTAGGTAAAGAACTCGCATCCTGGCTCCATGTAGACGCACGAGGCATGGTAGCAGCAGATCTTGTGGTCGTAGATGTCATTGTAGGAGACCAATGCCCGACAGCGGTCGTTAGGGAATCTCCTACCTTTTCTGCAGGTGGGTTGGCGATACAACTCGTTGGAGAATGGGGCCAGCCTAACAGCGCTGGTAGTGTCCAGGCGCATAGAGATTTGATTGAAGATGTCATCGTTGACCTTGATATAACCATAGTGTTGCAGGTTGCACCTCGAATCCGCCATCATGTCTCGATGGATTAGGGGCGAGGGTGGATCTATGTAGAGTTGTTGGTGGTTTTTGGAGGAGAGGGGTGGTGGTTTTTGGATGAGAGGGGTGGTGTCCTAGAGGGACTGATGCAGCGTGCAAGATGGCGAGGAAAATGTGTGAAGCACGCTAGAGATAACCATGTCACTTGCTGGCGCAGTATAACCTCGTCACATCAGTTTCAGCAGACATATTATTTACTATTTATAGCTTCTATTTTCATAGTATTACTCCGAAAAGAAGATTATGGGCCTCTTTCAATCAATGGTTTTTTAAAAATGTAGGAATTGGAAAAACACATGGTTGATATGGTAGGTATAGTAAATTCATATTAGGAATTAAAAACGTAGGAATTTTGTAACAGGTGTCTTTGGATGGTGAATAGGAAACAAACATAGGAGTTTTGCAGGAATATAGTGTAAGCGCATTGGACTTCTCAAAGGAGAAATAGAATGAGGGTCCGTTTGATTCAAAGGATTTGGCTAGGAATTTTGTAGGATTCAATCCAATAGGAAATTTTTCTATGATGGCTGTTTGATTTGTAGGATTGATTCCCATAGGATTTTTTCCTAAGGATTCCTTTGTACTAGTTTTCATAGGAAATCAAACATCCACCCATACCTCTTTTTTTAGATTCCTATGGTGTAATCAAACACACTTTGGTTCACATGAATTGCTATAGGATTGGAGTGAGCATGACATTGTAATCCTACATTTTTCCTATTCCTACGATTTTCCTATCCTATGAATCAAACAGGTCCTGAGGTTGGAGGGCATAGGAACTAAGAAGTGACTCCATATGAATTTGATATCTTCCAAAATCCTATGGGTTAGAATCCTCCAAAAATCATATGCAATTCTTCATATCCAACTTGGACCTCATTTTCAAATTCCTACGCGTGCAAAGAACAAGAATGAGGTCCCAAGCGACACGACAACATCATAAATATACTCTCCCGTGAGGTTTGACTTTGATTTTACCATGTTTTAAACTAATCCTATGTTTTTGTATTCATGTAAACCAAACAACCAACTTTTTACAAAAATCTTGGGTTTGTAAAACACATGAAACTTAAAATATAACGCCAGCCTTGATTGGCCAATACACCTTCCGTTACGGGTATCAACAATCCTGGTCATTCTTGTGTTTTCAGATTAGTATGTTTGGAGGAGAGGGGGGACACTGAAGCAAAAGTCTTGGGCCTCTTTCGATCACAGGATTGAGAACACATGAATTTCACAGGTTTGCTAGTGAAAAACAGGCGATTGTAAAACGTAGGAAAACTACCTACATGATGGGCACGATGAGAGTTGAGCCTCAAGTAGATGTTCCAATTCCTACGGGATTTAAGCAAGGGTGGGGGTTGCAGTTCAAAAGGATTTTTGTACCATGATTTCTTTGATCCAAATTCAATCCATATGAATGAATCTAAGGATTCAAGTCCTACAAAAATCATGCAAAACTGATTTTTACCTGCTCATCATGGTCTAGTGGCTATGTCTGTGGGTCAGAGTGAAGTAGGCAGGGCAAACCAAACAGGAGAACAGGATCTTCCGCAATACCTCGACGCATGCCAACCATGCCGCGGGCCAGGTGAGCGGTGCTCAGAAGATCGGCGCGACCGGTGATGCTGCTCAGCGGTCCACACTGGAGGTTGCTAAATCCGATTGCCTGGCTGTAGCACTCACATATCTTACGCTTCATCGCTCTAGATGTCATTTTGGGGAAGATTACCGCGGAAGATTAGTCGGGATGGGTTGGCGGTTTTTACCTTTCTGCAAGGGTGGAGAGGGGTTACGATGGTGCACAAGCGGCCGAAGCGGCAGAGGAAGACGATGAGGGGTGTGGGGCGGTTCTCCTCCGGTTGTCGGATCGACTACTCTGACCCGGTATATTAGGGCAAAACTAACATGGGACGTTAACATAGATGCTTATGCAAAAAAGGAATAATAAAAGAAAATTAGATATAGTAGTATTTCTTAAACGCTCCAGCCTGCAACGCTGGCCCCTAGTTTGAGGCGCTACTGTTTTTTCCGGTAGGTAGCTAGGGATAGCAAATCACACCATGCCGAAGAAAAAAGTTCAAAATGTCCTCAAATTTGCTTTGCGTGTGGGGATGGTGATGCCACACTGAAGGAGAGAGCAACCACAATTTGTTTTGAATGCATATATACTACTCCCTCCGATCCATATAATGTTCTCAGATTTATCTAGATTAGAATGTATATAGTCATGTTTTCGTTCTAGATTTATCTAATGGTTGGAAACTCCGAGTGGCAACATTGTTACCATGACATGATTCACCCATTTACTCTCAAATATGGGAACATCATGGAAGGTGGGAGTACAATTTACATCAAGGACCTAAAATGGAGAAAATTACATAGAGGTCCTTACATTTAGCACGAAGCACCCGAAAAATAAGCAAGGGAAATAGTCAGGTCCGGATCCTTCTCAAGACAGCAGAGCCATACTCTTTATGCTACTTACTCTTTGTTTGTTTTCAAAATATATGGCCAAATTTGGCGGCATGAAAATTTATGGACATGGGATCATCATCACCATAAAGTATGATGTAGATATGGCCATGACCTTAGTCGTTTGGCTTGAAATCCAAGAATGATCATACTCATCAACAACTAATAAAATTAAACACGTTTAAATTTTACCACTTGCTTTTAGGTTCGAATTTTACATGTAAGGATGGAGGGATTATATTTCAAATCAAGGACCTAAAAAAGTAAAATTTTATCAAGGTCCATACATTTAGCACAAAGCACCTTAAAATTAAGAAGGTAAAATAGTCATGTTTTGCTCCTTCTTGAGAGAAAAGCTGATCGAGCCATACTCTTCATACTACTTCCTCTTCGTTTGTTTTCAAAATATGGCCAAATTTGGCAGCTTGCAAATTCTTGGATATGGTTGTTCTTCTTGAAATCCAAGAATGTTCATACTTATCGACAAATAATAATCTTAAATACGTTTAAATTTTTATGGTTGCTTTTAGGTTTGAATTTCACACGTACAGATGGTGGGAGTATATTTTATATCAAGGACCTAAAAAGGTAAAATTACATCAAGGTCCATACATTTAGCACGAAGCACCCTAAAATTAAGTAGGGAAAATAGTCATGATTTGCTCCTTCTCGAGAGAAAAGTTGATCAAGCATACTCTTAATACTACCTCCTCTTCATTTTTTTTCAAAATATGGCCAAATTTGGCCGCATGCAAATTCTTGGACATGGGATCAGGAACCATCAGCATAAAGTATGATGTAGATATGTTCATGACCTTAGTCGTTCATCTTGAAATCCAAGAATGTTCATACTCATCGACAACTAATAATCTTAAATACGTTTAAATTTTACCACTTTCTTTTAGGTTTGAATTTTACACGTACGGACGGTGAGAGTATATTTTACACCAAGGACCTAAAAAGGTAAAATTACATCGAGGTCCATACATTTAGCACGAAGCACCCTAAAATTAAGCAGGGAAAATAGTCATGTTTGCTCCTTCTCCTGAGAGAAGCTGATCGAGCCATACTCTTCATACTACTTCCTCTTTGTTTGTTTTAAAAATATGGCCAAATTTAGGGGCATGCAAATCCTTGGATATCGGATCACGAATCATTGGCATAAAGTATGATGTAGATATGGGCATGACATTGGTCGTTCATCTTGAAATCCAAGAATGTTCATACTCATCAACATATAATAATCTTAAATATGTTTAAATTTTACATTTTGCTTTTAGGTTCGAATTTTACATGGACGGTCGGAGTACATTTTACATGAAGGACCTGAAAAAGGTAAAATTACATCGAGGTCCATACATTTAGCATGAAGCACCCTAAAATTAAGCAGGGAAAACTGACCGAGCCAAACTCTTCATACTACTTCCTCTTTGTTTGTTTTCAAAATATGGCCAAATTTGGCGGCATGCAAATTCTTCTCTATGGGATCATGAATCATCAGCATATAAAGTATGATGTAGATATGTATGACCTGGTCGTTCGGCTTGAAATGCAAGAATTTTCATATTCATTGACAACTAATAATCTTAATTATGTTTAAATTTTTCCACTTGCTTTTATGTTCAAATTTTACACGGACGGTGAGAGTACATTTTACAGCAAGGACCTAAAAAAGGTAAAATTACATCGAGGTCTATACATTTAATTACCACGGAGCACCCTGAAATTAAGCAGGGAAAACAGTTGGGTTCGGCTCCTTCTCGAGACAGCAGCTGGTCGAGCCATACTCTTCGTACTATTTCCCTCTTTGTTTGTTTTCAAAATATGTCCCAATTTGGTGGCATGAAATTCTTGGATATGGGATCGTGAATCATCTATGTAAAGTATGATGTAGATATGACCATGACCTTGGCCGTTCGGCTTGAAATCCAAGATTGTTGATACTCATTCACAACTAATCTTAAATTCGTTTAAGTTTTACCACTAACTTGTAGGTTTGAATTTTACATGGACGGTAGAAGTACATTTTACATCAAGGATCTAAAAAGGGGGAAATTACATCGAGATGCATACATTTAGCATGAAGTACCCTAAAATTAAGCAAATAAAACAGTCTGGTTCGGCTCCTTCTCGAGAGAGCAGCTGACCGAGCCGTACTCTTCATAGTATTTCTTCCTCTTTGTTTGTTTTCATCACGTACCTAAAGGGGGAAAATTACATCGAGGTACAAAAATTTAGCACGAAGCACGCCTTAAAATTAAGCAAAGTAAAATAGTTAGGTTCGGCTCCTTCTCGGGAAAGAACCTAACCAAACCATACTCTTCGTACTACTTCCTCTTCGTTTATTTTCAAAATACATGGCCAAATTTTGTGTCATGAAAATTCTTCGATATGGGATCATGAATCATCAGCATAAAGTATGATGTACATATGTCCATGACCCTGGTCGTTCGGCTTGAAATGCAAGAATGTTCATACTCATTGACAACTAATAAGCTTAAATACATTTAAATTTTACCACTTGCTTTTTGCTGACTCATGTATTAACGAGCTCGTTGGGGACCACCAAGAGGAAGGTATGATGAGCACAGCAGTAAGTTTCTCTCAGTTATGAAACCAAGGTTATCAATCTAGTAGGAGCAAGGAAACACTCCAAAGGTGTAGCCAGCTGAACGTTGGTAGGGCGCACTACCGGTGCCAGCAGCAACGTGGAGACCTGCACAACACAACCACAGAACTCTGTCCCCAACTTGCGATGAGGTTGTCAATCTCACCGGTTTTGCTGAAAAAAAAGGATTAAACGTATCGAATGGAAGGAAGTAATAGTTTGCAGAAAGTAAACACAAAGCAGTAAACAGTTTGTAGATTGTATGTAAAAGAAAGGACCGGGGTCCATAGTTCACTAGAGGTGGCTCTCCTTAAGATAGATAACATGCTGGGTGAACAAATTACAGCGGGGCAATTGACAAACATCGAGAAAGCATACAAGCACATACTAATCATCTTGACTCCTTTGAGATTCGATTGGGCATTACAACATTATACATAGACCGCCATCCAACTGCATCTATGACTAATAATCCACCTTTAGGTTATCATCCGAACCACCTCTAGTATTAAGTTGCAAGCAACAGATTATTGCTTTACGAATTGCGTGTGAAGTAAACAATACGATTGTTCTATGAACAAAGGATTGTTGTTTTCTCCCTAGTAGCAACAGCACATCTAGTACCTTAGAGATTTCTGTCACTTCCCCAGATTACTAGAGGCATGAACCCACTATCGAGCATAAATACTAACTCTTGGAGTTGCTAGCATCTACTTGGCCAAGATAGCTACCAACAACGGAAAGCATGCAAGATCACAAATAACAAAGACATGATAGAATCAATAATCAATCTGAAATAGCATCTCAATATCCATCGGATCCCCGCAAACATAACATGCATAATTACAAATAGATGATCTTGATCATGAACGGAGCTCACAAGATCTAAACATGAAAGCACAAAGGAGGAGAACCATCCATCTAGCTACTACATGGACCCGTAGTCCAGATATGAACTACTCACGCGTCACACCGGAGGCTTGCATGATGATGAATAAGGCCTCTAGGGTGAATTCCCCTCTCCGGCAGGGTGCCGGGAAGAGCTTCAGATCCCTGCCGATCTAGGGATGGAGATGACGGTGGCTACAGACTCTTTCGTGGATTTCTTATCGGGTACTTAGGGTTTTGGTATTGGAGGCAATATATAGGCGGAAGGAGAGGACGAGGGGGTGCTCGGGTCGGCCAGACCACCCCCTGGTGCGGGTTAGGCATGGCCGCGTGGCCAGGTGGTGCGGCCGGGCCCTAGCCCTTCTCCGTCTCGTATTCTGGCTCCAGATGTCTTACGGTAAATTAGCAACTTTGGCTTTTGTCCCATCCAATTCCGAGAATATTCATTTTCTGACTTCTTGGAACCAAAAACAGCAGAAAATAGGCAGCTGGCACTGTGGCTCTTGTTAATAGGTTAGTCCAACAAATCATAAGAAAAGTACTCCAAAGTGTGGACAAAACACAAGAAAGTAGATAAAACCAAGCATGGAACATCAAAAATTATAGATACATTTGCAATGTATCACTTTTGTGTTCGAATTTTACACGGACTGTGGGAGTACATTTTCCAGCAAGGACCTAAAAAGGGGTAAAATTACATTGAGGTCTATACATTTAGCATGAAGAACCCTAAAATTAAGTAGGGAAAATAGTCATGTTTAGCTCCTTCTCAAGAGAGAAGCTCATCGAGCCATACTCCTCATACTACTTTCTCTTCATTTGTTTTCAAAATATATGGCCCGAGTTGGCGGCATGAAAATTCGTGGACATGGGATCATCATCAGCATAAAGTATGATATAGATATGGCCATGACCTTGGTCGTTCGGCTTGAAATCCAAGAACGTTCATACTCATCGACAACTAATAATCTTAAATACGTTTAAATGTTACCACTTGCTTTTAGGATTGAATTTTACAAGAAAGGTGCAAGTACATTTTACATCAAGGACCTAAAAAAGGTAAAATTACATCGACATCCATACATTTATGTTTGAAACCTTGTCTTATGGTATTCAAATCCATATTCTTCAATGTTTCTATATGTAAAAGAACAATCTTGTCATCACTCGAAAACTTGAGAATTAAATGTTCTTTCATGATAGTTGGAAATTACACTGATGACATTGTTTACTACATGAAGATGCACCCATCTACCTTTGAAAATACATTTAATTCAATAGCAATTAATTGCCCTTACTTGTGTAGATGTTAAGGCTAGTCATAGTGGGGAGTAACTTCAACTAGTGTCATGCACCTAACACTAGTCTAAGTTACCACCTTGATAGTGCATAGTAACAAATAGGTAGTGTCATAGAAGACTATATTAATTATCTTGTAGACTCATTTTCACTTGAAAAGCATGATGTTATGGTAACTTAGCTAGTTACTACATCCATCTCTTTCTTCATTTAGTAGCACGCCATGACATCACTTGGAAAACTGAGAATTTTATTTCTTGATAGTTGGAAACTCACACTGACGACATTGTTTACTACAAGAAGATGCACCCATCTACCGCTGAAAATACATTTAATTCAAGAGCAATCTATCGCGCTTACTTGCACCTCAAGTCTGACTTAATTTCGTTAAATTGTCAAGATGCAAAATCTTAGCAAGAAGTTGAACCTATCGTCAAAACTCTCGGTGTTTTATGATATATTAATTGTGACCCCTCGATGGGTACCTCCAAAAGATTTTTTGTAAAACTTTTAAAGCAACCTACAATTTACTTGTAGTTTCAAATTTGACCTAATTTTGATAAATTGACATAAATTCATTCGGTCAAATAGGCAGAGTTAGCTATGAAGTTTGAAAACTCATAAATAAAACATGGGAATCGTTGGTACAACATGTTGGTAAACTTGGCTTCTGGCATTCAGATCCAATATTCTTCGGACATTTTTTATGAAAAAGAACAACCTCGCTCGTTGATGACCCATAACTATAGAGGGTGTATCGCATCATTTTCAATAAGTAAGAGTGTCGAACCCAACGAGGAGCAGAAGGTGCTGGCTAGTGGTATGGATCAGGAATTCTCTGCAAATACTTAGCAAACTGATTTTTAGGGGTTTTTGATAAAGCAAGTAAACAAAGTACGAGTAAATAAAAGACAGTAGGAATAAATGCAGCAAGTGGCCCAATCCTTTATGCAGCAAAGGACAAGCCACTTGTATTACTTAAGATGACCAAACGTTCTCGAGGACACATGGGAAGACTGTCAAGTGCTTTCGCTTCATATAGTTGATTAATCTTCTTTAGCTTGCTAAGTGTTGTGTGGGTGAACCTGTGCTAATGTACCGACCTTCCTAGGACTAACAAATACTTGTGATTATACCCCTTGCAAACATCCGTAAGTACAAGAAAGTAATTAAGGTAGAAACCTAACCACGGCTTTAAACTCTAAGACCCTTATGTCCCTTGTGCAATGGTTTCCTAACGGGGGTTCAGGTTTCTGTCACTCTGGCAACCCCTATGATTAGTAGCCAAATACACAATGCATTCCCCTAGGCCCATATAGGTGAAGTGTCATGTAGTCGACGTTCACATGACACCACTAGAAGAAGTACACCACAACTTAAATATCAAACTATTGAATCTTTCTCAACACAACTCCACTACTAACAACATGACTTCTCCCATGTCCTCAAGAACAAAACGAACTACTCACAAGATATCATATGGATCATGATCAGATATGGAATAATAATGTATAACAATCTGAACATAAACAATAATTCAATGGTTCATTCAATAGCATCAACTACAAAGAGTAATCAACACCGGGAAAGTTTCCCCTAAGAACTAATGCAAGATTCAACCCAATTGTTACAGCAATATGGAGATGGTGATGAGGGTGCTGATACTGATGATGGTGGTGATGATGATCCCGATGAAGTCCAGCTTGATGGTGGTGTTGATGGCAACGATCTCCCCTCTCCGGTAAGGAATTCCCCCAGCAGAAATCTGTCTGCTAGAGAGATCTTTCTCTCTCGGTGTTTTCCGCCCCGCAGAGGCGGCAGAATCTTTCTATGGTCGCTCCCTGAGTCTTAGGGTTTCGGGAGGATAATATACACCAGAGGGGAGTGCCAGGGGTGGACCAGGACAACCACACCACCTGGTGGCATGGCCTAGGCTGGCCTGTGCCAGGTGGTGGTGTGGCCCCCTGTGGCCCATCTCCAGCCCCCCTTCTGGCTTCCTTCGTCTTCTGGAAAAATAGCATTTTCCATGTATTTTCCATGTATTTTCCCGGATTTTCTAATCTTCGCGAATTTTGCCTCCAAACAACACCTTTTCCATCAGAATCCTGACTATAGCGGTCCATGCTCCAAAAGTCATCAACCATGCAAAAACAGATGAAATAACATAAGTATCACCTCACAATACGAAATATATCAGTGAATAACAGTGAATTATGACATAGAATAGTGATGCAAAATGGACGTATCACTCGTCAGCACTCAGAAAATTGAAAATAATTGAATGTTCTTTCCTGATATAGTTGGAGAATCACACCGGTGACACTGTTTGGATTTGCCGGTCTTGATCCACCCGTCAATGTTCGAATTTATCCATACACTATACAGTGGTATGGTTTTGTAAGAGATAAGAAAAGATAAGAAGTAACCTTCCCTCACGATGTTTGGGAAGCAAGTAAAAATTTTGAAAACCGGAGAAGTTTGAATTTTTTTGCCACCAAGGACCAAAGTGGTTTCCTTCCTATGTACTCCTCATCCCTACTCCACACCAATGCGGCCGCCGAACACGCCAGATACACAGAGCCGCCGTACCAAGGCAGATGTGCGTAGCACCACGCTGTGGACCAGGGAGAGATCAGCCGGGCCGGTGCACGAGGGGAAAGGGTAGGAGAGAGGGAGGATGGATGGTGAGAGGCAGCGAAGGAGAGAGAAGACACACAATTTGTTTTGCATGCATAGGTCCTGAAATTTACTACTAGTAGAGTGGCCGCAGGAGTACCTCATCTCAGGAACCCATGATATCGTTCCTCTGACAATGAACCACCTTCAACTCCTCTTCGCTGCTGCCCTATTTTAGCCTGCCTATGTTTTATTCTCTCAACGTGTACAGCGTGTGGACAGAGGTGAGCATATGTCTAAGAAAAGAAATGAGTACTACTATACTAGTGTACTAGTACTAATATACTACTCCCTTTGACATGGGTATACCCTACAGGTAATCGAGTTTGGTATATACGGTCCAGATACGACAGAAGCCCACGGCGTTGCCAAGGCCCATTAGAGAATTCGAGTGGACCACGGACTCTCGATTGCTTGCGAGACAAGAAGAAGCTTAAGATAGAAAGTTCAAAGGGAAAACCCTAATCTTTAACCGACTCGACCTTCTACCCGAGACCTAGCACATCTATATAAAGGCTAGGAGGGGGCGGCGAGAAGGACGATCATGACCTTAGTTTTCACAACTCTCGCCAGATTGCATCTGCGCGCCCCTGTAATCTTCGATTCCTTCATTAATTCCAAGAGCAGACAAGTAGGAGTATGGGCCTCTACAAGGCCTGAACCTAGGTAAAACTTGCGTCCCCGTGTGCTTGTTTTCTAGCCGACTGATGCCTCCAGCGCTCCCTCCTTCTCCAAAACCCAAGTCCATAACAATGGGCATTGACGAGTTAAACCCTCGTCAATTGGCGCCGTCTGTGGGAATTGGGAGTGCTGATGTCGCGGCTTCTTCGGCCCCATCAACCGCGATCTACAACTCCGCAACAGCGGAGATACGCCAACACTTCGGCGCGTTCGACTTCACCGTCCACTCGCTCGGCTTTCGAGTCCGTGGGCGATGGAATCAGTCTGGCGATTGGGAGCTTCCGCTTCCAGGTTGGTCAGATGGGAACGCTTCGCATGCCTGACCAGCTGACGGCACCCGCAATTGCTCCAGCATCGTGGTTTCCGCCACCAATCGGCACCCTCAGTGAGCTTAACGCCTCAGCAACATCTGGGAGCACGGACAACGACATCAGTCGCGGATCTGATCTGGGTGACCTAGCCACTGAAGACGGAGCCTACAGCTCTAGATCTGAAAGTTGTGGGTGCAACAGCTTCCCCAACCACTTCATGTGCGCAGTCATCAACGCAGGCGACACTATCGCCAATCGCGAAAACATTGGCACCGGATCTGGCACCGAACCGCCCAACGGCACCGGACCACCCAACGGCAGTATGCCCAACGGCAGCCCCACCAACGGTGGCAACGGCGTGCCCGTCAACAATGGAGCGGCAGGAGAACCTCCGACCATAGTGAATGAACACACTCGAGAACGCATGGTGATCAAGCTCAAACACAACGAGTGGGCCCGCTGTCGAGAAGCTTTGCGAGGCAATCCTCTGCCCCTCAACTCCCCGCAAGACATGCTGATGGGATACCATTGGCTACTGAAGGAGGAATACAGACGCCAGCTACATGCAATCGCGCAACTCGAAGCGCGTAAAAAGGCGGCGGACGAATCAAGCCTTCGACGAGCCAGGCTCTCCTCCCACGGAGGATCCTCCTCCAAAGGTAACGAGTACCTGGCCAACAAGAGAAGACCTCGACTGGCCCACCTCACCGAGGAGGAGCGCATGGAAGCCATGAAAGTCCTCGGCTTCGGCTCCATGATGGTGGATACACGGGGCAACATGCTCCCGAAGATGCCGCAAGCCGCGGTAACGTCGGCCACCATGTACCTCCTCAACAACCAGCCGCCAGCTGGAGATCCACGAGCTGCCATGCACCGATCTACGATCGCGGGCTTGGGGCTAGTCGAGGCAGCCCTCGACAAAGAGCCCATACTAGAGCCAAAGAAAATCGAGGCTCCGGCAAAATGCTACTCCTCACCCTCGTCCAGCGATGATAGCCGCGACCTATCTCGATGTCGCCGCTCACGGCAGCATGATCGTGACTACGATGCGCTTGATGACCTCACATAGTGCAAAGTCGACAAGATGTGGGCAAGACGCGCTCGTTCAACTGACTCAGAAGAAGATGATACTGAACTCTGCAGCGCCAGATGCTTCAGTAGGGCCACCAGGCAGAAGCGAATGCCTAAGGGGTTCAAACTCCCATCGGAGAACCCAAAATTCGACGGTCTACAGGACCCGAAAATATGGTTGGAAGACACATCTCTTCCATCACATTACGTGGCTGGAGTCGAAGCACAGCCATCCAGTGCCTACAGCTGCAGCTGCAGGGCGTCGCTCGTGCATGGCTCAACAACCTCCCGTGCGGATCCATTCGCAGCTAGGAAGAGCTGGTTTATAGCTTTGTGCGCAATTTCAAGGGCACTTACAAAAGGCCCGCATCAATCGAAGAGCTGAGAAGCTGCCAGCAAAGATCAGGAGAATTGCTACGCTCGTACATCCAGAGATGGTCCATCATCAAGAACTTCATAGAAAAGATCTTGGAGGACCGCGCAATCGACGCGTTCAATGGCGGCGTTCGCCGTATAGAGCTCAGGGAGGAGCTGGGCCGCTCGAAGACCAAAATGATCGACCACTTGATGGAAATCGTGAATCGGTGGGCTGACGGAGAAGACTCGGTGAAGAACCACACCTACTCTGACGATGACGATGACCTTGGGCGCAGACGCGATCGCCGAAGCAAACGCCGAATGCGTGTCTATGATCACCGCGACGAAGTCAACATGGTCGCAGCCGGCTATGCCGACAAACGCGACGACAACCGCAACAGCGGATATCGCAGTGGTGGATACCGCGACAGCGGAAAAACCACGCAGGTGTGGTAGTGCCGCACTCGCAAAGAGGCACCCGCAACATCTATCAAGGAGAAACTGTCCGGGCCATGCAACGTGCACTTCTACATCAACAAGCACGATGGCAAGAAGAAATCTAGCCACCTTCTCAAGGACTGCCGCGAGTTCCTCAAACTCCACGAAGGCCTAGCCCGGATGAATCGCGACGCAGTCAACAGGGGCTATGGAGCCGCCCCAGGCATTGTGGCACATGGAGCTCCTCCACCACCACCCGGACCACCACCATCCGCGGCCGCACCGGTCCAGCATCACGGAGGCGAACCATACCCACGAGCCGTGGGCAACATGGGGATGATCTAAAAAGGGGGTCCCTCAAATCGAGTGCAGAAGGCCATCACTCGCCAAGTCAACCTGGCGATAAACTCTCCACCTTCCACCACCGAGTACTAGTGGAAGAGACTCCTGCATCACCTTCGATAGGCGTGACCATCCACACCAAGTTCCTCGTCCAGGCCACTGTCCCCTTGTACTCGAGGCGCAGATTGGGGGTTTCAACATGAGTCGCGTCTTCATGGATGGCGGCAGTGGCATTAATCTCATGTTCGCGAGTTCCTTGCGGGCGATGAGGATCCCTCTGACGTGTCTGAAAGTTTTAGACACGACATTCCACGGCATTGTCCCAGTGAAAGGCATATATCACCTTGGCAAAATCAACCTCGACGTCATCTTCGGCACGCCGCAAAACTTTCGGCGAGAGCGCATCGACTTTGAGGTCGTCGACTGGCCTTCACAATATCACTACATCCTCGGACGTGTCGCGTTCACGAGGTTCATGGCAGTGCCACACTAAGCCTACCTGCAGATGAAGATGCCGGGTCCAAACGGCGTAATCACAATCAATGGCAACTTTGAGAGGTCCGACAGCTGCAACAGGGAATTCAACAGAATCTCCCAGTCCTTCGGCATGCAGGAGGAACTCGCAAGATTGAAGAGTCAACAGACAACAGTCTGCCTCCCCTGAGAAGGCCAAGTTCACCCGACCTATCCTTTGACTCATCGGTGCACACGAAGAAAGTCCAGGTCCACCCAATGGACCCAACAAAGACGACCCTCATCACCAACAACTTGAGTTCCTCTTAGGAACTCGTGCTCGTCGAATTCCTCCATGAGCACTGGGAGATCTTCGCCTGGTGTCCAGTGGACATGCCAGGAGTTCCCAGGGAATTCGCCGAGCACTGACTCAACGTAAATCCAGATGCAAGGCCAGTCAAGCAGACAATTCGGCGACTGCCTGAACCAAGAGCAAAGGCAGTCGGAATGGAGATCAACAGACTCCTCGATGCCAAATTCACATGCGAGATCAAGGAAAGCACTTGGCTCGCCAACACGGTGCTCGTTAAAGACACAGATATCCTGCGGATGTGTGTGGACTTTACCTCCTTGAATAAGAACTGCCCAAAGGATCACTTCCCGTTGCCGCAAATCGACCAGATCATCGACTCCACCGTGGGATGTGAGCGTATCTGCTTCCTCGATGCCTACTCAGGCTACAATCATATTCGAATGAAGGAGGAAGACCAAGATAAAATAACGTTTACAATGCCCTTTGGCGTGTTCTGCTACAACACGATGCCCTTCGGGCTAAAAAATGTAGGAGCCACCTATCAGCGGTGCATGGAGGCCTGCCTCAAGAATCAACTTGGTCACAACATCCAAGTCTACGTTGATGACATCGTCATCAAAACAAAAGAGGAAGCCTCGCTAATCGACGATCTATGCGAGACCTTCACCAACCTCGACCACTACCGCATCAAGCTCAATTCGGACAAATGCGCCTTCGGCATACCATCTGGGAAATTACTCGGGTATCCCATCTCCACGAGAGGGATCGAAGCAAACCCAAAGAAAACAAAGGCCATATTGGCCATGGAGAAGCCAAAAAACGTAAGAGGCGTCCAGCAGCTGGCTGGGCGAATCGCGGTGCTCAGTCGATTCATCAGTCGAATGGGCAAAAAGGCACTGCCCTTCTACCAACTTCTCCGCAAAACTGACAAGTTCGAGTGGACAGACGAGGCGCAAGAAGCATTCGAAGATCTCAAACATCTACTATCCACCTCGCCAGTACTGGTGACTCCACGCGAAAAGGAGCCGATGTTGCTCTACATCTCCGCCACCAATCAGGTGGTCAGCACGGTGCTTGTGGTGGAACGAGCTGAAGAAAACAAGGTCCACGGGGTCCAGTGCCCAGTCTACTACCTCAGCGAGGTGCTCACGCCAACAAAACAGTAGTACCCACACTACCAGAAGCTGGCGTACGACGTCTTCATGACAGCCAGGAGACTGCGCCACTACTTCCAGCAGCAGCCAATCGTGGTGGTCAACGACGCTCTGCTCGGGCACATCCTGAATAACCCTGATGCCACCAGGAGAGTCGCACTTTGGGGAATCGAACTGTCTCCTGGAGACATCACATACGAAAAGCGGGATGCGATCAAGTCGCAAGTCCTCCCTGATTTCCTCATGCACTACATGGAGAACTAGCTCCCCAAAACCCCAGATATGTCCTAGCTCTAGACAATGCACTTCGATGGGTCCAAACAAAAGGACGGAGCTGGCGCATGTGTCATACTGACATCGCCCCAGGGAGACAAGCTGAAATACATCCTGCGAATGCAGTTCACTGCCTCCAACGATGAAGCTGAGTACGAGGCTCTAATCCATGGGATGCGGATGGCGAAAGCCTGAGGCGCCAAGAGGCTCATCATCTACGACGACTCCAAACTGGTGGTCAATCAAACGATGCACGAGTGCGACGCACTGAGCGATAACATGATCGCCTATCGCGACCTCTACGACACACGCGAAGGGGACTTTGACGGCTGTGAGCTGCGGCACGTAGGCTGTGAAAGCAACGAAGAAGCGGACACACTCGCCAACATTGGCTCCACCTGCGCCCCCATCAAGACAAAGGCTCCAGAGAACGCTCCATCAAGCGAATGCTCCATCAAGCCAAAGGCTCCAGAGAAGAAAGCAAGCACATCAACGGACTCGGGGGCTATGCCACCCAATGAGCCAATGGCACTCGATGACCTGGAGCTTGATATAGGACTCGAAGGACCAATGAGCATCATGATGATCGAGCCATCTTGGACGCAACCCTACATCACATATCTACACAGCAAGAGGTTGCCAGATGATCCGACTGACGCGCGACACATCGCGCGACGATCCAAGGTGTTCGCCGTCGTCAACGGTGAACTGTACAAGCACACCATCACAGGAGTGCTGCAACGGTGCGCCTCCAACAGGTATGGAAGGGTCGTCCTCCTCGACATCCATGAAGGCACTTGTGGGCACCATGCTGGCAGTCGCGCCCTCATCACCAAAGCTATACGAGCCGGATTCTACTAGCCCACGGCCATGCGCGACGCCAAGGACATCGTCTAGTGCTGCAATGCTTAGCAGCGATTCGCGGACAAACCTCACGCACCTGGCGTGGAACTTTGGCTAATACCATTGGCTTGGACCTTCGTGCACTAGGGACTCGACATGGTCGGCAAGCTCCCAAAATCCTCGCGAGGAGGTTACGTCTACCTCTTGTTTGCACTCGACAAATTCACCAAGTGGATCGATGCCATGCCGGTGCAAATCAATCAGGAGCCAGCGCTATCAAGTTCTTCGAGTCCATTGTCTACCGCTTTGGAGTACCACACAGCATCATCATGGACAATGGGACGAACTTCACCTCCAAGGAGTTCCAGCAATTCTGCGAAAACCTGGGAATCAACATAAGCTATGCCTCGGTGGCTCACCCACAGACCAACTGTTAATTCAAAAAGGCCAACGGCCTCGTCCGCGGTGGAATCAAGAAGCGACTCCTCCTGCCTCTCGAACAAGCCGCCGTATGCTAGCCAGACGAGCTGCAATCCGTACTCTGGAGCTTGCGAACAACTCCAAAACAGCACCATGGGAGACACCCGGTTCTACATGGTGCACGTTGCTGAAACGGTGTTACCCGCAGAAGTACGCTACGAAGCCCCACAGGTGGTTGCTTACAGCGAGCAGGAGTCAACTCTTGCACTCGAAGAATCCATCGACCTTCTTGACAAGGCGCGAGAAATCGCAGCGGAAAGATCAATGATCTACTAGCAGAGCCTCCGCAACTACCACAGCAGAAGGCTACGCCCAAGATCCTTCGTCGAAGGAGACCTGGTCCTGCGACTCAAGCAACAAGGGCATCTCAAGATCGAGTCTCCCTGGGAGGGACCTTACGTGATTACAGAAGTAATCCCAGGTGGCGCCTATCGCCTTAAAGATTTCAAGACAGGAGTCGCATACTCCAACCCCTGGAACGTCGCACAACTGTGTCATTTCTACCCCTAGTCGTTTTTTACATTACAAATAAGGCTATTCAGCCAGGCTACTTAGCCACACATTGTACCTCGTACTATTATGTGAATAAATAAAGCTAAGTGCCCCAAACTTTGTGTTTCCCTTATTTTCTCGCAATTTTATCACTCGGGGGCTACGCCACCCTTTACATCCTCTTTCTACGAACAAATCGCAGTATCCCGAGTAGCTGACACAACATCAATCAAACCCTTGATAAACACCAACCCAATTGCAATGCACTTGGCAGGTTGGCAAGGTGCTGAGATAACACAAGTCAGGCTAATGAAAATGAACTTCAGAGTACAAATACACTCGAAAAATATAAAATCTAGCAAGCTATTCACATATCAATGGGTATTAATTACATCCAATATATTCATACGAACTTTACAACACTTGTACAAACTATGTGCAGGATACAAGTCATGTTACTGCTGCAATAGGAGAACGTTTTTGTTCCTCAAAGAAGTCGACAATTTCTTCCGCTGGGCGATCAATCGTTTGGTAGTGCGGAACCATGTCCCAGGTCATACCCTCTGGCGGAGGTGGCGGCCCAGCGGCAACAACCGCAACATCTACATCTGGCCTATGCAGTCGCACCAGTGACAATGCAACCTTAGCACCAGCTACTAACTGCTGTCGCACACACTCACGAACTGCACTCAGATCTTGGAACTTCGCTAGAAGAGCCAACAGGCTTGAAGGGACGGCGTCCAGCGGAAACATCGTTTGATAGATCTGCCTAAGGCACGACTACGCCTTCTTCAAAAAGTGAAGTACTCAAGACGCACGATCCTGCAGGGTCGCAAGTGCGATCACACGATCATGGTCCACCCAAAAGTACCCACTCGCCTGAAGTTTCTCCTGGGTCAGGTCATTCATTCGAATGGTAATCCGGTCTTTCTCATCCTGCGGATGACGAGCATTGACTACTACACCAAGCAAAAAGGGAAAAGTATGAAGACAAGGCATTGTCGCGACTGACTAAAAGAAAATATAAGAGGGCAGAAAGCTAACATTTGAATTGCTCACTCAGTTGCGCCACCTCCTCCAAGAGATACTTATCGTGGGCGGTGGCCGTCTTCGCCTTCGTTCCATACATCTGCGCTACCACGGAGGATGGGCAACTCACAGTCCAATTGCTTAATGCGATCGCGCAGTCGCGAAAGAAAAGACAACTTATCCACCTTTGAGCGCGGCTGCGCCAAGGTTTCATCGGTGGGTGGAGAATCACGAGGATCACTCGAGGGACCACTCGACGTACCCTATCATAAACCAAGCAAGAGCAAAATAAGGGACCAAAAGTACATGGATAAAAGGCTCGAATGCATTCAGAAACGGTAAAGTCTCGATAGGGATACTCCCACAAAAACATGGTTTCAACACAAAAATAAAATACAACTATTACAAGATAGCTACTAAGGAGCAGCCTGCTTTTTCGACTTCGACTTGGACTTCGGGGGCCTCGTCGAATCCGTGGCGGTCTCTAAGGCCACAGAGTTTCTAGTGCCAACCCCTAATGCCGTAGCCTTCACCGCATTCTTCGCTCGCTGTAGCTCCTCGGAGTATTTGGCGACTGTATTGATGAGCTGCGGCCCATATTACCACAACGAGTAGCGAAGGGAGCAAACACTACCTGTTGGCCATCTGTGCCGATGGGCATCGCCTTGGAAATTGCGGAGGGATCCACCTCCACGCCATGGGCTTGCACCATCGCGAGTGCCATGGTGGCACCGACAGACCGCTGGGAATTCCTGATGTCCATGGGAATACCCCTAGGAAGGGATTCCACCAGGTCCTCCAGGTTGTCAAGTAGCTCAGCCTTGGGAGTTAGATCCCTGCGTATGCGACTGATCACACTCCTGGCCTTCGTCAGCGTCCCTTGAAGGGAAGCGCTGCGGTCTTCGACTATGGCGACAGTACCAGCCAATGCATCATCGCGACGAAGGGCCTGGGCGTCAAAGCTCAGGCCACCGGCATCTACATACAGCAAAGTTTTAGCACAATAACACGATGTCGAAGCAAGAAACAATGAAAATTCAGCTGAAAGAGTACCTGAGAGGGACTTAGCAATCGAGAAAAGCTGCTCCTCGAGCAACTTCTCCCTCTCGGCATTGGAGGAACGCTCCTCTTCGCGCTTTCGCAAGTCCTCCTCATGCTTTTGCGATTCCTCCAGGGCCGCGATTGCTTTGTCGCGACTCTTCGCCGCCACGGCAAGCGTCTTTTCAAGTGAAGCATCATGACGGAGAAGTTCGTTATGCTCAACTGCAAAGAACAGGACGTATCATCAATCGAATCTAGAAACTTCACGAAGACAAAGGCAAAACAAACCTTCAACAATGTGATGGTGATTTTCCAGCCGCGCATTTTGTCGACCCATGTCCAGGACTTGCTCCGCCAGGTGAGAAGTCTCTTTCACGATGAGCTGCATTAGAAGAAAACAAAGTTCAGCAACATCACCAAGTATATATTCGACTGACAAAACAACAAAGAGATGCTTACATGGTCCTCTAGAGACTCCAAGGATGACTGTTGCGTAGTCATCCGGGCAACCACCTGGTGTCCCCCAGCATGCGGGGAACTCGATGAATTGTGCCTGGAGTGGGCCGCCAATGGAGGAGAGGAAGATCGTTCGGCCACTTCCTTGGCCTTGGAGTCTGCGACTCCGGATTCCTTCACAAATTGGACGTCACCAGAAGACGACGACGCCGCTTGACTACAAAACACATCCGGCAAAAACCTTAGGGAACGCAACTCCAAAAAAGAAACCAAGGCAAAGTCGTGAACTCACCAGTCAAATTTATCAAGGTCGAAGGATTGCTCCTCCGACTTTGACGACTCCTTTGGTAGTCGCATCTTCTTCCGGGCAGGAGGAGCCATGGAGCGCACAGGAACGGCGGTGATTGGCTCCTCTGCAACAACAGAAGGGCCTTCTGGCATCGTCAGCGACGAGGCATCCGAATCCTCGCCGCGGGAACTCTTGCGAGTGTTCGGGTCGCTCGACTCAGGGGCTCCCTCCTCCTCTTCGATTGGGACGGTCGACTCTGACTCGTCCTCTTCAACCACCTCGTGAGGGATAACCCCTTCAGGACGAGGGGGAAAATTGGGAGACATCTGCCAGTCCTGCACTCGGAAGATACAATATTATATATCACAGCATCTTAAAAGGCAACCGAAAATGAAAGCTACTTCATCATACAATTCTACCTCAGGAGGACGGTTTGAGGCGTCGAAAGGAGGAACGACTGGTTCACCTGGGAGAACCTCCTTGGCGGTGTATTTGGTCACCAGTCGCACCCTCTTATCAACCTTGTCAGGGGGATGATCCCCGGGTACCCCATCTGGATAAGAAACAAGACAGTTGGATCGTGTCCGGCTGACCAGATGCAGCCGGACAGGGCAAGATGGGCCGGCTATCACCCGGTAGCCGATCAACAAGAGACAGCCGGATACGACGACGTAGCTGGCCCCAATCAGTGAGACAGGACGACGTGCGTATCAGTGCACGGTATGCCCTGTACGATGACAAGACGGGCAACCACCCGCCCATACCGAAGACTTTGCGTGGGTGACGCTAGAACAGTGCCCTGTGCTGACGACGGGCTCGCACGGCGTCCACTGTACCTACGACAGCCATACCGCTCATACTCCGATAAGACAAGCCATACTGGACACTGTAGATGACTAGTCGGCTGGGACCCGCCTGTGGGGCCTGCCAGTCGGACTAGCCAGTGAGACCTTTGCCTCTCTACCTATATAAGGAGAGGCAAGGCCTCAGTAGAAAGGGTTGGTCTTAGTGCATTTAATGTAGTAGCTAGAGAACACAGCTCAAGGAGCACTTGTAGTTTGTATATCCCTCATAGTCAGATCAGGCAGGAGTAGGAGCTTTACCTCATCACGAGGGCTCCGAACCTGGGTACTTCCTGCATCCAGCTATGCTTGCTTGTATCTAATCTCGCCTGCGGACGCCGTCGATAGCTTCCCTGCTAGTCCCCACACCTCTATCTAACCTCCTTAGGTACTGCCGTTCCCAACACAACAACAAACCTCACTCGTGGATATGCCATCGGCAGATACGCGAGTGGCATCATTCGCACCAGCCCAGCGGAACATGGGGTGGAATCTGGCCTATAGAGGCTGGACACGACGGTGCAACCACGTGCGAATGAGGGCAGCGCCTCCCTCTTCTTTGCCTATGCGACTCTCGAGGTCACAGACGCGCTTATACAGCACCTCCGTTTCCTCGGACTCGCCAGGCACCACGATATTCTTCCAAGAGCACCTCCTCTTGCACGGGTCGCAGGATCGAAAGGCGCGAGTCCTAGTGCTCCCCGTCGGCCTTCTGGTCACGTATGTAGAACCACTTGTCTCTCCACCCTTGGATGGACGCAGTGAGCTTGATATCAAAGTATGTGGCGGAGGAGTCGACGTGGATTCCGAAGCCTCCTACGTCATAGACTATCGAACCGGACG
Source organism: Avena insularis (assembly GCA_023614405.1). Classification (NCBI taxonomy): domain Eukaryota; kingdom Viridiplantae; phylum Streptophyta; class Magnoliopsida; order Poales; family Poaceae; genus Avena; species Avena insularis. Next base: position 505,126,920 of record CM042688.1, on the reverse strand, counting down.
CCGACTAGCGTTTCAGCTTAAAAAGCCTCTTAAAGAGACCAAAGTGCGGCTCAACTCCGAGCCAACACTCGCAAAGAGTAATGAAGTAGGAGATATGGAGAATAGAATTTGGGGACAGCTAATGCAGCTGGAGCCCGTAGAAGCAAAGGAGACCCCTGAAGAAAGGATACAGGGGCAGAGAAAGACCTCGGATGATGAACGCAAGGAACATGACCCGGAAACTAGGAGGAGGACAAGGGATTAACTCCTCGTTGGGCACTCGCGAGTCATCTTCCATGGAGGGAAGAACTCCATCTCGACAATGAAGATGCAGCTCGGCGGGCTTGATGATGGACGCACACCAAGCATCATTGGTGATGCAGGTTCCTGTGCCCTTCTTCTTCCCAGTGCCGGCAGCGTTGGTGCCCACAGTGGCGGAGCCGCCCTTCTTCTTGGTGGCGGCAATGGCGGCAGCAGACCCAGTAGTGGCGCCTCCCTTCTTATTTCCCATCTTCTGATGGTGGTGAGAACAGAGGAAGTAGCTAGGGAAGATACGAAGCTGGTCTAGCGCCGCAACGAGAAAGTGCGCAAGGAAGCAGAGAGCAGTAGCAATGGCAATGGAGGCAAGAACAAAGAAGACAGATGGGGAAATTACCGCAGCTGCGCTGCTACTTAACCTCCTCGCATACACCATCCAGCGGCCAGTAGAAACCCTACTACACGCGTGGCGCACATCGCCATCGACACATGGCAAAGCCGAAGAACGAACCATCCCCCCACTATTCCTATTACGCGCGGAAATCGAGGAGACGCAGTTAAAACAGAAGATTACGCACGCCCGGTCAAATCAAAGTCAGAAAGTGGGACCCACCACTCGCCACGTCCCGTCAAAGCCGCTCACGCGGGCAACCAGGGTCATCACATTGTCAGCACTGACGTCATTGATTTCAGCAGCAGAAGATTTCGACTACTTTAGTCCTTGACCGAGTCTTCGACTCAACCAAGCACTCGGGGGCTACTCCCAGAGGGAGCGCTGGTCGCGCACCCTACGATTTATCTTTATGCAGGTATATGAACATTCAAGACATACCCACCACTCCAATCTACGATTCGATTGTGAATTATGGGTTACTCCCATAGGGAGCGCCGTAAGCAAATTCGACTGAAACAAGCAACAAAAGATGACATCAGTCGCAAAAGGTCTTTAGTCCCCGCTTAAGTCTTCGACTCAACCATGCACTTGGGGGCTACTCCCATAGGGAGCGCTGGTCGCGCACCATATGATTATTTGTACATCATACCGTGTGTTGATAATATCCGCACTCGAATGCTATGGCAACTCCGCCACATATTTTCCATATAAAGAGACTACGTCTCCTAGGCCACCCAAATCATCTCCGCGATGACAAAAATTCAGATGCCGCGCTTACAACGTGAAGATAAGACCTGAATAAGGCTTGGCAACGCATCTATTGCGCACTACCAGAAATGTATCCGTACCTACAGGTGCGAAGAACATGTCTTGACGGACGCGTCGAGTGCTCACACTTATACAGTGGAATTTGACTCTTGTAAGACCTCTGCGGCCTGAGTCGAATTACACCAGCACTTTTCCGAATTCGAGTCCAGGGACTCGAGTTTGAGTAGGTTGCGTTGTTTTGCCCTAAGGCAACTAACTGATACCGATACATCGGCTAAATCAGGCACGTATATCAACAATCCCTATGACATAAACAAAACACTCGAAAAATGCTCAGTCATGCATTCGAAAGACTCCATAAAGTCCCTAGTCGAATCTTCGATTCCACTGGACACTCGGGGGATACTGACATGGGTATACCCTACAAGTACTCGAGTTTGGTATATACGGTCCAGATACTCGAGTAGAGAATTCGAGTGGCCCACTGACTCTCAATTGCTTGCGAGACAAGAAGAAGCCTAAGATTGAAAGTTCAAAGGGAAAACCCTAATCTATAACCGACTCGACCTGCTACCCGAGACCTAGCCCATCTATATAAAGGCTAGGAGGGGGCGGCGAGGAGGACGATCACCACCTTAGTTTCCACAACTCTCGCCAGATTGCATCTGCGCGCCCCTGTAATCTTCGATTCCTTCATTAATTCCAAGAGCAGACAAGCAGGAGTAGGGACCTCTATGAGGCCTAAGCCTGGGTAAAACTTGCGTCCCTGTGTTCTTGTTTGCTAGCCGACTAATGCCTCCAGTGCTCCCTCCTTCTCCAAAACCCAAGTCCATAACAATGGGCATTGACGAGTTAAACCCTCGTCACCCTCCGATCCAAATTAATGTTCTCAGATTTGTCTAGATGTGGATGTATCTAGCACTAAAACGTGACAAGATACATCCGAATCTAGACAAATGTGAGAACACTAATTTGGATGGAGGAAGTATTATTTGTTTTTCCCTAATAAGGGCATCAGCAATGTGTACAAAAGCACACCTTAAGGCCTAGTATGTGGCATCCACTAAGGTTCACCATATACACTATGGAGAAAATAGAGTTTGTATCTTTAAGCCTAATAAGGTGCACCTCAAGCTTGTGGATTGCCCATAGAGAATATAAAAATCATTTCCCCTCTCGCCCTGTTTCATGTGATCATTTTCTAAAGGTGTTCAAAAAATTTATGATGCAAAATCTTAGCTAGAAGTCGAACCACTCGTCAAAACTCTTTGTGGTTTCTGATATATTAATTAAACGCTCGATGGGTACCTCCAAAAGCTTTTTTCATAAAAATTTCAAAGAAACCTACAATTTGTTACTTGTAGTTCAAGTTTGACCTAGTTTCATTAAATTCAAGAGCAATCTATCACAGTTAGTTGTAGCTCAAGTTTGACCTAATTTTATTAAACTATCAAGACGCAAAATCTTAGGAAGAAGATGAATATTTCGTCAGAACTCTCTGATAGTATATTAATTGACCCCCCGCCCCGCCCCCTGTGCCCCCTCCGATGGGTACCTCTAAGAGCTTTTTCGTAAAACTTTCAAAGCAACCTACATAGTTTACTTGTAGTAGTTCAAATTTTACCTATTATATTTTCTTTGCTTTACCTATTATAATTTTATATAGTGATGATATGCCAGATGTCTATTATCTGAGTCTCACGTGCAGGGCATGTGCAATTTACTAGTTCTTGTAGTTTCAATTTGACCTAATTTCGATAAATCGACATAAAGTCATTCTAATGGACAAAGTTAGCTAGGAAGTTTGAAAACTCATAAAACATGGGAATTTTTGGTACAACATGTTGGTCCAATATATATGTATGTAAACTTGGCTTGTGGCATTCAGATCCAATATTCTTCGGACTTTTCTTTAGGAAAAAGAACAACCTCGCTCGTATTCTTCACTCAGAAAATGTAGAATTGAATGTTCTTGTTTGATTGTTGGAAACTCACACCGACGACACTATTTACTACAAGAAGATGCACTGATGATCTACCTATGAAAAGACATTTAATTCAAGAGCAATCTATGGCGTTTACTTGTAGCTAGCTCAAGTTTGACTTAATTTTGTTAAATTGTCAAGATGCAAAGTCTTAGCAAGAAGTTGAACCTATTGTCGAAACTCTCGCTGGTTTCTGATATATTAATTTTGAAGCCTCGATGGGTACCTCCAAAAGCTTTTTCGTAAATCTATCAAAGCAAAACCTACAATGTACTTGTAGTTTCAAATTTGACCTAATTCCGATATATCGACATAAAGTCATTCAAATGGGCGAGGTTAGCTAGGAATCTTTAAAAGTCATAAAACATGGGAATCAAAAGAACAACATGTTGTCGATCCACTATATATGTCTGTCAACTTGGCTTGTGGTATCCACATCCAATAATCTTTGGACTTCTCTTTATAGAAAATTAAAGAACAACTAACCTCGCTTGTCTTCACTCGGAGAATGTACAATTGAATGTTCTTTCCTGATAGTTGGAATCTCACACTAATGGTATTGTTTACTACAACAAGATGCACTGATCTACCTCTAAAAATACATTTAATTCAAGAGAAATTATAGCGCTTATTTGTAGCTCAAGTTTGACCTAATTTCGTTAAATTGTCAAGATGCAAAATCTTAGCAAGAAGTTGAACCTATCATCAAAACTCTCAGTGTTTTATGATATATTAATTGTGACCCCTCGATGGGTACTTCCAAAATATTTTTCAGCAAACTTTCAAAGCAACCTACAATTTACTTGTAGTTTCAAATTTGACCTAATTTCGATAAATCGACATAAAGTCATTCGGTCAAATGGGTAGAGTTAGCTAGGAAGTTTGAAAACTCATAAATAAAATAGGGGAATCATTTGTGCAACATGTTGGTAAACTTGGCTTCTGGCATTCAGATCCAATATTCTTCGGACATTTCTTTATGGAAAAGAACAACCTCGCTCGCCAGCAGTTAGAAAATTGAGAATAATTGAATGTTCTTCCCTGATATAGTTGGAAAATTACACCAACAACACTGTTTACTACAAGAAAATGCACCCATCTACCTCTCTGAAAAGTCATATATTTCAACAACAATCTATTGCGCTTACTTCTATCTCAAGTTTGACCCAATTTCGTTAAATAGTGTCATGCGATGCAAAATCTTAGCAAGAAGTCAAACCTGTTGTCAAAACTCTTGGTTGTTTCTCATATATTGATTGTGACCCCCCCGATCGATACGGTACCTCTAAAAGATTTTTCGTAAAACTTTCAAAGCAACCTACAATTTAGTTATAGTTCAAGTTTGACCTAATTTCGATAAATCAGCATGTAGTCATTCAAGTGGGCAGATTTAATTAGCTAGGGAGTTTGAAAACTCAAAAAACATATGGGAATCGTAAGTAAAACACGTTGTTCCACTTAATATGTCTATAAGCTTGGCTTATGGCATTGAGATCCATATTCTTTGAGCTTTCTTTATAGAAAAGAACCATCTCGTCATCACTCGGAAAACTAAGAATTTTATTTCCTGATAGTTGGAAACTCACACTGACGATATTGTTTACTACAAGAAGATGCACCCATCTACCTCCGAAAATACATTTAATTCAAGAGCAATCTATCACACTTACTTGTAGCTCAAGTTTGACCTAATTTCGTTAATCAACAAGAAGTCATTGAAGTGTGCGAAGTTAGCTAGGAAGCTTGAAAAATCCTAGTACTAAAAACTTGGGTATTACGTACAAGAAACTGTGGTCTAGTTTGTTTGATAATTGGGGCGATTGTATTTTCTTTTAACTTTGGTAGGTCTCATAGGAGCAAGGTGCTTGAGAGTTAACATGGTCGGTGCAAGTACAAGTTACATCAAGAACCTCATAAAAAAGGAAATTGCACCCAAGTCGACGCATTTAGCACGAAGCCCCCTAAAATTAAGCAATGGAAATAGTCGGGTGCGGCTCCTTCTCGAGAGAGCAGATGATCAAGCCATACTCTTCATACTACTTTCTCTTTGTTTGTTTTTGAAATATATGGCCAAATTTAGCGGCATGTAAATTCTTTAATATGGGATCATGAATCATCAGCATAAAGTATGATGTAGATATGTCCATGACCCTGGTCATTCGGCTTGAAATGCAAGAATGTTCATATTCATTGGCAACTAATAAGCTTAAATACGATTAAATTTTACCACTTGCTTTTAGGTACGAATTTTACATGTACGAATGATGGAGGTACATTTTACATCAAGGAACTAAAAAGGTAAAATTACATTGAGGTCCATACATTTAGCACGAAGCACCTTAAAATTAAGCAGGGAAAAGTCATGTTTTGCTCCTTCTCGAGAGAAAAGCTGATCGAGCCATACTATTCATATTACTCCCTCTTCGTTTGTTTTCCAAATATGGCCCAATTTGGCAGCATGCAAATTCTTGGATATGGGATCATGAATCATCGATATAAAGTATGATGTAGATATGGCCATGACCTTGGTTGTTCGGCTTGAAAACCAAGATTGTTCATACTCATTCACAACTAAGCTTAAATACATTTGAATTTACCAATTGCTTTTATCTTCCAATTTTACACGGACGGTGCGAGTACATTTTACAGAAAGGACCTAAAAAGGGGTAAAATTACATCGAGGTCCATATTTTTAGCACGAAGCACCCTAAAATTAAGCATGGAAAATAGTCATTTTGGCTCCTTCTTGAGAGAGAAGCTAATCAAGCCATACTCTTCATACTACTTCCTCTTTGTTTGTTTCCAAAATATGGCCAAATTTGGCGCCATGAAAATTCTTGGATATGTGATCATCATCAGCATAAAGTATGATGTAGATATGGCCAAGACCTTGGTCGTTCGTATTGAAATCCAAGAATGTTCATAATCATCGACAACTAATAATCTTAAATACATTTAAAAAAAGGTAAAATTACATCAAGGTCCATACATTTAGCACGAAGCACCCTAAAATTAAGCAGGGTAAACAGTCAGGTTCGGCTCCTTCTCGAGAGAGCAGCTGGTCGAGCCATACTCTTCATACTACTTCCTCTTCGTTTGTTTTCAAAATATGGCCCAATTTGGCGGTATCCAAATTCTTGGATATGGGATCATGAATCATCGATATAAAGTATGATGTAGATCGATATGGCCATAACCTTGGTCGTTCGGCTTTGAATCCAAGATTGTTCATACTCATTCACAACTAAGCCTAAATAAGTTTAAATTTTGCCACTATCTTTTATCTTCGACTTTTACATGGACGGTGGGAGTACATTTTACAGCAAGGACCTAAAAAAGGGGTAAAATTATATTGAGGTCCATACTTTTAGAACAAAACACCCTAAAATTAAGCAGGGAAAACAATCATGTTTGGCTCCTTCTCGAGAGAGAAGCTAATCGAGCCATACTCTTCATACTACTTCCTCTTCATTTGTTTCAAAATATGGCCAAATTTACGGCATGAAAATTCTAGGATATGTGATCATTATCAGCATAAAGTATGATGTAGATATTGCCATGACCTTGGTCGTTGGTCTTGAAATTCAAGAATGTTCATACTCATCAAAAACAAATAATCTTAAATACATTTAAAGGGGTAAAATTACAACGAGGTCCATACATTTAGCACGAAGCACCCTAAAATTAAGCAGGAAAACAGTCATGTTTTGCTCCTTCTCATGAGAGAAGCTGACCGAGCCATAATCTTCATACTACTTCCTCTTCGTTTGTTTTCAAAATATGTCAAAATTTGGCGGCATGAAAATTCTTGGATATGGGATCACGAATCATCAACATAAAGTATGATGTAGATATGGCCATGACCTTGGTCATTCATCTTGAAACCCAAGAATGTGCATACTTATCGACAACTAATAATCTTAAATATCTTTAAAATTTTACCACTTGCTTTTAGGTTCGAATTTTACATGGACGGTAGGAGTATAATTTACATCAAGGACCTTAAAAGGAGAAATTACATCGAGATCCTTACATTTAGCATGAAGTACCCCAAAATTAAGCAAAGAAATAAAACAGTCGGGTTCGGCTCATTCTCGAGGGAGCACCTGATCGAGCCATACTCTTCATACCGCTACTTCCTATTCGTTTGTTTTCAAAATATATGGCCAAATTTGGTGGCATGAAAATTCTTGGATATGGGATCATCCTCAGCATAAAGTGTCATGTTGATATGTCCATCACCTTGGTCGTTCGGCTTGAAACTCCAAGAATGTTCATACTCATTAACAACTAATAATCTTAAATATGTTTAAATTTAGCCACTTGCTTCTAGGTTCGAATTTTACACGGACGATGGAATTACATTTTACATCAAGGACCTAAAAAAGGTAAAATTACATCGATGTCCATACATTTAGCACGAAGCACCCTAAAATTAAGCAAGGAAAACAGTTGGCTGGGAAGCTTGAGAAATCATAAAACTTGGTAATCAATCATAAGTGTATCAAGGTCCACGCTTTGTCTGAAAACTAGGGTTGTTGTTATGGTACTCTGAGCCATTTTTCTTCGTACTTTCTTACAGAAAAAATCTTGTCGCTTTCAGTTTTATTGTTCCTATAAGTTGGAAACTATGGTTACCACCATTTTTCACCTTGCCAAGATGCACACATCTACCAAATATGGTAACATTACAATACAATACGATGTGCATATGGTTGTTACCTTTGTCGTTCGGCTTAAACCCCAAGAGTGTTCATACACTGTGGGCCATATATATTGTGTAACTATTTTTTTGTAATTTATGATGACTCACGGTTATTAATTTTTTTCAGCGCAAATAGTAGTACACGCAAGAGGACACCATGAAGAAGGCTTCATTTTTTGGGTTTTCATTATTTTTGTTCATAGCTAGTGAGGATCAAATTGTCAACATGCATATTCGTTTAATCCTACAGAACTCTTGTTGGTTTTGGAAGTATTGACCGCCTCGGTACCAAAAAGACTCAAAGGATGTTTGTAAATTTTTAAGAGCATTCTATCATGTTTACTTATAGTTCAAATTTGAAGATGATTTTTTATTCCTAAATTTTGGAAACTCCTAGTACTAGTAGCATTATTGTTCACCATACCAAGATGCACTCATCTACCAAATATGGGAACATTACCATAAAGTATGCTGTACATATATAAGGCCATTTAGCTTGTCTTTCGGCTTGAAGCCTAAGGATATGTTCATACATGGCAGGCCATATTTTGAATTACATTGTTTTTTATATGCGAACTCTCTTGATAATAATCATTTTTCACAACAAGTAGGACAAGTCAGAGGTCACCGTGCAGTGTGTTTTTATTGTTTTCAAATAAAAGACAAATTTTGTACATGCAAATGCTTAGCAAGAAGTTAGATTCAACAAATTCATTGGTTTCCGATATATTGACAGTCTGGGTGTGGGTACCTTCAAAAGATACTTGTATAACATTAAGAGTAATCTACTACTTACTCATAGTTCAAATTTTGTCTAACATTGATAAATTAGCTTAAATTACTTTAATAATGTGAAGTTCGCTAGGAAATATTAAGAACTCAAAAATTTCGTAATCATAAGTGAAACATGTATAAAAAATTTCTGGAAACTGGGCTTATGGCATTCCGAGGCATATTCACCGTGCTTGCTCTCAGGAAAATAAATCCCGGGAAAATAATAATCTGCTTAAAGTTTATGATAAATCGGGGTGTTTTTTTGTGTGAGGTGTAATAAACAGACATATATCATTCATCAACACTTTAAAAGAAACTCTTCGATGGACATTTGGATATGTCAATGAAACGTCAAATCTTATGTACAAACAAGTTATGTTTAAAAACAAGTTTATTACGACCAAATAAAGCCATCACAAATTCAACGTGTGACGAACTGTTATGTTGGTACCTTTGTGTAAACATTGATGTTTCATATGAAATAAGTCTCTTACATACCAACTACATGCATCCAAAAATTATTGTGGGTGATAAATATCGTTAGTATCTAGTTTTTAACATCATTCAAATCCTTGTGTGTGAATGGGAGCAATGGCATTCGGGGACCACTTGTTAGTCTTGCTACCAATGAGGTTAAATCAGTCATTACAGGACTAACTAGCCAAATTTGTGCATATTAGGCCAAAAACTGTTGAAATGTGCAAAAATAACGTCCACCAAGTGCTTTGTGCAAAAGTGCGATGAAAAGATGGTGGATCTTGCAATTTCCTCTATCTAAAAACATGTTTTATACTACACCCTCCGTCCCAAAATATAAGACGTCTAAGGATTGGTCAAAATTCAAACCTTACTAACTTTGACCAAATATTTAGAAAAATATCTACATCTACAATATTGAATGGACATATTAAGAAAATATACTTTATGGTGAATCTATTGATATTAATTTAGTATTATAAATTTTTATATTTTTTGTGTATAATCATGGTCAAACTTTAAAAACGTTGACTTTTGACTAATCCTTAGGCGCCTTATATTTTGGGATGGAGGGCAATAAAAATTATTGTATTGTACTTACTACTAGCAAAACAAGTACCAGATGGAAGTTTGAAACCTAAAGGGTACCCACTATTTTAGTCGGTTCAAAGAAATGAACTAGTTCGTCAAAAAGTGATGATATGTGAAATGTAGTTTTTTTGTAGTACGGTACTACTAAAGCGGATAGAGGGTTACCCACTCCCATTCTCTAACTCCTCCCCCACCATTCCCTCTCTCGCTATCACATTCCCACACTCACCTCACAACTCTCAATCGTTAACCCAACCATTGCCTCGATGAAACTAATGCCAAAACCTTTGTCTGTGGTTGATCTGGGTCCTCATCAAGCTCTGCTTTGGAGCTGCAGGTGGCTTGTTCGATTCCGGATACCTCAACACCCTCTCTGAAGCGTCCTTCGCCTTTCGCATGTGTGCGGGTCGTTCCCAAGGTGAGGCGTCCGTCTCCCTCAGGGTTTCGGCCGGTCGCGCCGAAACCCTCATCACCCGCCGAGCGGTCATCCAAGCCTCCGGCGCCGCGTGCGTTGGGACCGAATGCTCGTGCGGCAGCGGACGTGTCCTCTTCATCTGAAGGTTGGACTCTCATTTCCAATGTGCCAAATTTCAGAGTGTACGCGGTGAAACCCCTATCGGTGGCCCCCCTTCATCAACGATTATCTGTGCTTCTTTGGTGTATGTGGCTGGTTCTTCGTTAGTGGCACCTTGTTCATCTGCTCAACCCATTGACCCATGTGCAAGTTTGCACCCCCAACTGCAACAAGGTTAGATCTGGAAGATTGGGGCTTTAACCCAAATCCGACGTGCATCTAGTCAGATTTTTGCAACGTGTACTACAGGTCCGTTGTTGAACTGCTTAGTTGTATGTCATATTCTTGATAATTGTCTTTTGTGATTTTATTTATACTCCCTCCATCCAGAAATATCTGACTTGACTTTGCCTAGATTCGAATGTATCTATATTTGTCTTTTGTGATGTTCTACTTTGTTATGGAATATTCTTGATCATGATGATGTCGGGTTCTATTTTGGTACTTAGATGATGCATTGTGCTGTTTAGGAATTTTCCATGACGCGTTGTGCTATTTTGGTATTTTTTATGATGCATTGTGTCCTGTCTCCTCACTGTATTGTTTCGTCCATTTTGATATGCGTTCTGCTGTTTAGGATTAAATGATATGCCTCATAGCTATTCAGATTATTTCAATGACCCATCAGTTTAGGTAATTTTGATTGTGCAGACACTGTTTATTAAATTTAATTACATGATACCTTTTGCTATTTTGGTATTTTTGATGATGCACTGCATATATGCTGTTTTGTCTATCCAGATAATGCATTGTGCTGTTTTAGCCATTCAGATTATGCATTGTGCTGTTTAATCAATCTAATTAAATGTTATGCCTTCTAGTAGCTGTTCAGATAATTTTGAGGACCCATCGGGTTAGGTCATTCTGATGATGCATTGTGCTATGTAGGAAATTTAATTTACCTGATACCTTGTGCTGTTTAGGTAATTCTTATGGTGCAATGACTCATTGTGATCTTTAGTCAATTTATACAATGCATTGTAGTGTTTTGGTAATTCCAAAGGACTGACGCAATGGTAATTTTCATGTAGGACGACCCAGTTGTAATGCCGAAATTAGACTACATTCTTGACTAGACTGCTCCATCTCCAGGTGGCTATGAAGATGTTATCCCCATCATACCAAGGGAGTTGAAGCGACCGGGCAGGAGAGTGGAGGCCTTGGCAAGGGCAAGTGCTGCCAGGTCGGTCGCTAGTTCTGCCAAACCAAGAAGACGCCCTAGGTTGGTTGGACACCATGCCACGGCGCATCGTCCTAGGCGCTTCTACATCCAGTTAGTCCAGCATGACTTGTATATGCTTATCATCCCAACTTACTTCAAGCCTTACTTGAAGGGACGCCCCTACCCACAACTAGTGGTGGTCCAAGCATGCGAGGAATACGAGTGGGTTGTCCATGCCAACCGCAACAAAGACCGGATCATCCTGGACAAAGAGTGGGCTACCTTTGCTGCTTTCCAGGAGTTGAAGGAGGGTGACTGCCTTATGTTCAAGGTCACTGCAGATGGGTTCAAGATGAAAATCTACGACCGCATCACCTCCTACCGGAAGGTGTTCATCTGTCGTGAGCACGCACATATTGTTTAAGTGCCAATTTGGATCGAAGGATTTTCAAAGGAATTTTGGAGGAATTTGACCCATAGGATTTTTTTTCATAAGGAATCCCTTTGGATGAAAGGAATCATACCTCCAAAATTCATATAGATTGCATTTCTACACCCTAATCCCATAGGGATTTCAACATCCACTTTTTTACACTCATTCACGTAGGATTGAAGCAATTTTCCTCCACGTTTACTGTGTTTCATTGAAATGACTTTAAGCCAGCAGATTTCCTCTGTTTTGTTCCTCCGGCCCTGTTATCCCGTGTTTTGAAATTTTGTGATCCAAAGAAAGCTATTTCCTCTGTTTTGCAATCCATTGTTTTGTACCTGTGACCGAGTCAAATTCCTGTGTTTCTAAATCCTATTATCCAAAGAAGCCCTAAGTTATCTTTTAGTTTTACGTTCGATCTTTTGGCGACCATTTGTGATGCTTATGCGTCAAGCCCTAAGTATACTCAATGTGACTACTACTACTACTACCCACTCTGATTCATTGCTAGATACGTCCAATTCAGCGACGAGTAAATATGGATCAGAGGGAGTACTACTACTACGAGCAAGCACAGCATGAGCCGTGATGACCCACAAGTATAGGGGGTGTATCGTAGTATTTTCAATAAGTAAGTGTGTCAAACCCGACGAGGAGCAGAAGGTGTTGATGAGTGGCTTGGAGCAGGAATTCTCTGTAAATACTTAGCAAACAGATTTTTAGGGGGTTTTGATAGTGCAGATAAATAAAGTACGAGTAAATAAAAGACAATAATAATAATTGCAGCAAGTGGCCCAATCCTTTCTTTAGCAAAGGACAAGTCGGTTGTATTACTTAAGATGACCAAACGTTCTCGAGGACACACGGGAATATCGTCAAGTGCTTTCGCTTCATATAGTTGATTAATCTTCTTTAGTTTGATAAGTGTTGTGTGGGTGAACCTGTGCTAATGTACCGACCTTCCTAGGACTAATACATATTTGTGATTAAACCCCTTATAAGCATCCGCAAGTATAAGAAAGTAATTAAGATAGAAACCTAACCACAACTTCAAACTCTAAGATCCTGACATCCCTTGTGCAAAGGTTTCCTAATGGGGGTTTAGGTTTCTGTCACTCTGGCAACCCCTACGATTAGTAGCCAAATACACAATGCATTCCCCTAGGCCCATAAAGGTGAAGTGTCATGTAGTCGACGTTCACATGACACCACTAGAAGAATAACACCACAACTTAAATAACAAACTATTGAATCTTTCTCAACACAATTCCACCACTAACAACAATACTTCACCCATGTCCTCAAGAACTAAACGAACTACTCACAAGCCATCATATGGATCAAGATATGAGATGATATAATGATAATTAACCATCTGAACATAACAATAATTCAACGGTTCCACTCAATAGCATCAACTACAACAAGCAATCAACACCGGGAAAGTTTCCCCTAAGAACTATCCAAGATTCAACCCAATTGTTATAGCGGTATGAAATAGTGATGATGGTGCTGGTGGAGATGATGATGATCCCAATGAAGTCCAGATTGATGGTGGTGTTGATGGCGACGATCTCCCCTCTCCGGGAAGGAATTCCCCCGGCAGAATTTTGTATGCCGGAGAGATCTTTCTCTCTCTCTGTAGTTTTCCGCCCTGTAGAGGAAGCGGAATCTTTCTGTGGTCGCTCCTCCAGGCTTATGGTTTCGTGGGTATAATATATGCCAAAGGGGAGAGCCAGAAGTGGGCCAGGGTGGCCACACCACCTGCTAGCGCGACCAAGGGTGGCTCGTGCCAGGGGGTGGTGTGGGCCCCCTGTGGCCCAACTCCACTCCCCCTTTTGGCATCCTTCGTCTTCTGGAAAAATAGAATTTTCCATGTATTTTCCCAGATATTCTGATCTTCGCGAATTTTGCCTCCAAACAGTCCCTTTTCAATCAAAATCCTGACTCAAGCGGTCCATCCTCCAAAAGTCATCAACCATGCAAAAATAGATGAAATAACATAAGTATCATCTCTTAATATGAAATATATCAATGAATAACAGTAAATTATGATATAGAATAGTGATGCAAAATGGAAGTATCAACTCCCCCCAAGCTTAGACTTCGCTTGTCCCCAAGCGAAAACTGAGCTCAATAAACATGACCTCAGGTTTATGGCGTGAAGAGTCGATAAAAGAATACGGACAAGAAGCATCACATTCATCAATACATAAATCATAATAGAAGACAACTCACTATTATATAACTTAACTTGCAATAAGTAATGGAAACACAATAAAGATACATAAAGTAAATCATAATTGGTAATGGCAAACTTTGCTCATGGTCAAAGAATAGTTAACAATTTGTAGGAGTTCAATCATAAAGGGGTTTTCAATGATAGCTTTCAATGTAATATTCACAAAGATAAGAGTAATGTGCAAAACAAGGAACATAAGAAACACGATGGAATAAATCATCATATGAATGAATGAAACACAACAACTCAAAATACTTACTGAGATAGAAAGGAATAGGTTTACTGACTCAACCAAAAAGTAAAAGATAGGCCCTTCCCAGAGGGAAGCAGGGATTTCAAGTCTCATAATGAGCTTCCAAAAATTATGGTAATTATTAGCTTTCAGCTCTCATTGCCCCTATCATAAGCATCTTGAAGTGATTAAGGTTAAAGTGAACAAACTATGGAGTATATGCTTGACAAAGAATAAGTTGGCAATATCATGTCCCTTGAATACGAGGGCCGCTCTTCATGCTACCTCAAGTTTAGTTACCGGTAAGTTCTTGTCATAGTAAGTACATGTGTATCATAGAGAACTGCCAACGGGGTACCCCTTACCAAATGGTACGGAATAATCCCCATATCAAAATGACAAGGCAAGTAGACAATAAGCATCTCAGCATCTTCTCATTTACCATGGGAAAATGGTGCTTTTTTCTCTCTTTCCTCTTTTCTCATCTCAATCTCTATCTCTTTTTTATAAGAAGAATGCTTCATAGATTGCTCATTATGGTTACGCTGCAGGTTTCCACCATGATTAGGCATGGATTAGACCAGACGCCCAGGCGTTCCTCTAACACACATACATAACTCCATGGACTTACAAGCTCCCTTTTCATTTCACACCGACGACATCCATAAACAAAAGAGCATGATATCAACTAGGTACAATGTATAAGTGCAATGTTGAAAGCATTCCCCATGACAGCATGGTTCTGCTAATTCCCAACGTATAAGTGCAAGCATATACAACTTAGATGACACAATGGTTCAAGTTTATTAGGTGCAAGAAAAGTAAAGTGTGCCATCAAGTTCGTGAGAGCTTTAATCACTAATTTTCACATAACAAGTTTAATTCAGAAGGTAGATAAAAACATGAATTTACTTGGAATAGCAATAGTGCTAATAGGTAGGTATGGTGGACACAAATAGCATAGGTTTTAGTTTTAAGGGTTGGATGCACGAGAAGCATTCCCTCTCAGTATAGGTTTTAGGCTAGCAAGGCTGGGTAGCAATCATAAGAGTTGAAGGAAACAAACAAACATACAAGTGATAAAAACAAATATGCAATCTTCCTTGGAAGCACAAAAGATCTTAACTAGAGAATGCTAAGCTTATGAGAAAATCAAGGAAGAAAGATGATGAAATTATATTTATTTAAGAAAACTTTTATCTTTTTCATTCAATTCTCATGATAGTGTTGCTACTGACCGAGCTAGGTTTGCCAAAACCCACTAAATTAACTCAATGATCCCAAAGTGATACCAATACTAACAACAAGATCAATCATATAATAGTAATTGAAAACTAATATAAGATATGCAAAAGAGTAAATGATAGAACTTCTCATTAATATTCCATAACGGCCGTGGGGCCCCCAGATTAATCCTCCGAGAATCCCTGTTATGCATACAACCACGATCCCATGATCAGTTAGTCGTGGCACATAACCGACAAGTATCATTTCCGCATCCAAGAGTATACCGAATTACAAAACTTACATAAATGTCGTTATGGCTACATCAATAAACATCAGCGGATCTTCATCAAGCGTAGAGCCCGAACCATACCTTAACCTACATGCAACTGACTGGTAGAACGTCCTAGCTTGCATAGTCGCCACCCCATCTTCTTCTCGAAATCTGACCAAGTTAATAGGCAGGGATAATGCCAGTGAGTACTTTGAATGTACTCGCAAACCACCTTAAGATAACAGGAATAACAAGAGGATATGCACTATGGCTGTGGTAGTAGGAGAGCTTCAAGAGGGGTTCTTTTCTAAATAGTTTCTCTTGTAGATATAACATCTACATATCTTTGTTGAAAAACTTTTGTAAACATTTTGGAAACCTTTTTGAAAAGTTTTGGAAAACATTAGGACTAGGTCACCCATTTGCTTCTCCTTTACGGTCATCCCATGACCAAAACTCCTTCCATACCTCTCTAACCATCCCATGGTCAAAGCAGGTATCCTTCCGACCATCCCATGGTCAAAACTTTTCAAAGTCATTTCTTTTCTGAAATCCTTTTTGAAAACAAAACCAGCACCGCTCTACAGAAGTTTGTCCAACCCATCCTTAACCATGGACACGGCTATTCGAATAGATTTACACTCTGCAGAGGATGTACACTTTACCCACACCATCCGGGTACACTACCCTGATCTTCACCGATCGTGCGTCGAGTAACCGATCAGGACTCTCCGGATTCCCACTCCAATATAAGTGCCTACCCTATGAGTGTTAATCCCTCAACACTGGGACGTCGGGCAAGGACCAACCGGAGCGGTTTCTCCACCTCCCAGGTGAACGCTTTCAATGAGGGGCTCATAGTAACGCGTGGAGGCCTGCCGACCCTTCATTCCTTCTCCAGGTCGATGCCCCGCATGGACCTATATCGGAGAAGGCCCACCCTCAAGGGATCCTTGATCCCCTGTAGTAGTTACGAGGCAGCTTATACCGGGATAAACAACCTTCAAATCTAGCCCTATCCCATACCAGAGTAATGTGGTTGCACGGGTTAAGTTGTTATAGCTAGACTGCAAAGAACCAGGTGCGTTTTTGTAAACCTTTTTCCTCCGGTTTTTCTCCAGCATTTATAAAACAAAACCTTTTTTCTTTCTCAACATCTCTTGGGAGGTCCGACCTCACCATGGTTTTATAAAACATTTTGTAAAACTTTTTCCGGGGTCTTCCCATCCGCTCGTTTTTGCTTCGGCTAAAACAGGGGTCTCCAAAGGGTTATGGTGATATACACCATCTATTCTACTAAGGACAAGTACGTGTCACCAAGGGGGTTGTACTTAGTAGTACTAAAGTGTAGTAGTTCGGAGAGGCCAAACCACTACCGTATATACATCAACAAATAACAAAACATTGAAGTTTCACTAATAGTAGACAAAACATGCATAAGTAAAATAGTAGGACAAGGCGTATGAGCAAGAAGGTGGCTTGCCTGTGATTAGCAGTATGGCATAAATGTCCCTGGACTTCTTCTTCATATAACCCAGAATACCCAATCATATAGTAATAAGAAATCCCGTTCTTCTTGTCGTCAAACACTCACACTATCGTCGTCATCGGGGATACATGCAAGCAGACAATACCACACTCAATACAAGGCATACAACATCAACTCATACAGCAAACAATCATGAGAACTACTATTGGAGTTGGGAGGTTTCGGAGAAGTAGGATACAAAGGGTGGGATTTACAAGATTGCCACTGGGGTGTTTTTCTCTTGGAAGATGGTAGTCTAGGATAGATGCAAGGGACTTGGATAAGGATTTTGTGGTTAGTAGGATATCAATGTGCACAGGTGATACCCTCAGATAGGTCTTGACAAGAAAAAACCATCACAAGTGGTTTCGCTTGATTATCACTTTTCTAGATTTAATTATGCTTTTTATAGTGGATTAACTCTAGTTTGAGGAAATAATTCACCAGAAAAGTACCGGAGCTCCAAAATTTATTTCCTTGTATGGTTAGGTAGTACTTGATGTACTGCACCACCTAAAGTTGGAATCAAGTCAAAAGTATTACCAGAATGCCCTCTGGAAATTTCTAAAGGCAGTTATGTGGGGTTTTTGTCTTTTTCACCAAATTAAATCTACAGTAGCTTTTGATTTGATACCAAGGGCACATGGTAGGTAGTTGAAATACCTTTCTGTATAAATTGGAATCAACCTTTTTGGAGTTGCCAAACTCCTGGAGTGATTTATTTAGGGAAAATACCACTTACAGAAGTATTTAAATCACTTAATTTCAACCATAGCTCAATAAATTCTGAGCTGCTGGGGTTTGTTACATATTGATAGCATGAGGTACTGAGAATTGGAATCAAGTCAATAACACATTTGGTTAGACCTAGGGAATGTATCTAAGTCAGAAAGTTGCTAGTTTTGTTATTTTTACTAAAGGCAGAATACAATTCACCCTGGGATGAGACCTGTGCTGCACGATAGGTATTTCAAATACCTTCCAGTAGGTCTTTGGTTCATCTCAAATGGAGATGTAGAACTCTCTGTGGAAATTATTTAGTGCACGAGGTACATTGTAGCAAAATAATTACTAGTATTTAGGGAAAATTAATTTGGACATGGGGTTGCCTCTGCATATTTGAGAAAACATCAGAGAACCACTAGCAAATTTGATCTAGGCCTTTGGATTAGGTTTACCATTTTATTTGGAATAAATCCTAGCAAGAGTTTTTCTAGAAATATAGGTTAGCTAAAAGAAAAAGGAAAGGAGTTGCAGCGGGCCGGATCTAGGGAGAACTGGGCCGACCGGGAGGGATTGGGCCCATGGCGGGGGAGCGTGACGCGCGGGAGGGTTTGGTTCGAACCTGACTGGCGGGGCCTGCCAGTCAGCGATGGAGAGCGCCGAAGCGGTACCGGCGGATCTCAGCTGTCCGTTCAAGTGACGATGGACGGCGCAGCGTCGTCATCCACCCGGGGCTCGCCGGCGACGAGTCTAACCCTAGCAGAGGGTGGCGTGGAGTGGGGAGCTCACCTGAGGGCTCGAGGAGGGTCGGGGAGGCTGCAGGGCGACGTGGTCATCGGTGCTGAGCAGATCGGTGGCCAGCACGGTAGGGGAGGACCACTGGAAGCCGCTCGGGCGACGGCGACCGATAGAGACCTCGCCGAAGCTAGACGGCAATGGCAGAGGAGAGGGTCCTGGGCAAAAAGAAGAGCACCGTTAGATGCAGGAGAGCAAGGGGATCGTGTGGGCTGACATGCAGAGAGAATGGGGGAGGGAGGAGAGATCCTTGCTCGAATTTTGAGAGGAGGCTGAAGCTTCTCCTTCTTCCTTTCTCGGGCAGCACAGAGCTGGGGAGGGGGTGTGGTGCTCGGGGGAGGCAAGTGGGGTGGAGAGGGAGCAAATGAGGGCAAGGGGGCTGGTTGGGGGAGGCCTGTTGACTTTATACCAAGAGGGAGGAGTTGGTGGTGTAAAATTACCAATGTGGGCATGGGGAGAGCAATCTTGAGGGATTGGTCCAGGGGGAGGTGGAGAGGGGTAGTATGGTAATTGGGTCGTGCTAGATCAGAGAGGGAGGGGGTGGCATCAGTGGTAATTTAATTAGATTAATCCTTGTAGGAAATGGGGTTATTTCTCCTTCTTTTTACTAAGGTAAGGGCAAATGGGGATTTGTTTGGGGTGGAGCTTTCAATGGTGGTCGACCAAGGATGTGTCTGATTCTGAGGAGGTACATTGAGCAAGATTGAAGGGGATTTGGAGGTGAATTGAGGAATGTATTTGCTTAGTTGGCAACTTTGATCCAATAAATTATTGTGAAGGAAGTCTAAAGAGTCACATTGGACCAGAAGAGAAAATGGTACTGGTAGATAGATAAGGTCAAGGTAGACTCCTAGGATTTATTTGAGATTTTTCAGAGGAGTTTTAGTCCTCCTAAATATATTTACTCCAAAACTGCAGAAATGAAGTATTGGAGCTCATTTGATATTTTTACATTGGACTTTGTTGGACTTTGATGTGAGGTGATCCCAATTGTGAAAACACACTTAGGGGAATTTTCCTAAGATTTATTCGGGCTTAAAACTATTTAAAACATTTATTATTCCTATTCAGCCATTTAAGAAAATGGGCAAAACGAAATAATAAAGCTCTTCAAAAATATTTATTTTTGAAGTGGGAAGGTGGGGTATGATATATAGGACTCAATTGAGCCCAAATTTAGGGAAGTATTTTGGCAAAAACCAAACTTTCCTTTATGAGAGGAGTTTTGGAGATTTTGACTATTTAAGAAATTAAATAGTTTTGGGGCCATAATAATTATGGATAATTATGGATAAATATTGAGGATCAATGTAGATGAGATAGACAAGGTATAGCAAGCAGTTGGAACCTTGGGGAATGAAATCCCAACTTAAAAAGGATGGAAAACAATGAGTTGATGATCTATGGTGGTGTTATTTTTATACCACCAAGGCATGCTTGCATCTTGGATCTTAGAGCTCACCTTGGTGCAAGGTATATATGGATGGATAGACCAAGTGATGTACATTGACATGGTATAGAGGTTTGAGTTTGAACCTGCTTGAGCTCACCATGACAAGCTTTCAAACTTTGAATAAAATAAGCCTGCCAAAGCAGATTATCCACTAGCCTTCAAAACCTTGTGGGTTTAAGAAGCACAAAGATCCACTTGAAACAAGTGAAGTAGGTAATGATAGACCTACAGGAGTAGAACACAACCATGCTATTAGTTGGTCCATAGAAGGTTGGATGATGGTGTGAGCTTCTAGCAAAGTAGGCATGTTGACTAGATTTACAGGAAAAGTTATTATCTTGCCTGCAAATCCATCAAGAACAAGTGGCTTGGAGGATGCTCTAACTAAGGGCAAGAGTGGGCCTAGGTAGTCCCTAGGATGTTTAACAAGATGGTTCGAGTGTATTTCCAAAAATGCACAAGGGTTGAGAAAGGGAGGCATTCAAAAAGGTGATGTTGGAATCAGATTTCCAAACAGCCAAATTTGGCAGATTTACGGTTTTTGACTAGAGTATGAGATGGGGTGTTTTTGATGGGGTGCAAGGTACCCAAGAACCATCAAGTGGTAGGGGTGAAAGTGTAGTTTGAGTGGAAGGGATCCCTACTTGATATTGGTCTTCACTAGCTTGGAAACTTCTAGAGGGGATATCTTCAGAGTGGATCTGGTTAAGGGTTTGAGATGATCTCTAGTAGCTAGAGATTTGATCTTGCTTTTCATTCTGGTTTAGGGTGTGGTGATTTGGAAACCTCTTGATCCTAGTGATGAGCTCCTAGAGTAGCTCATACTATCTCCTTAGTAGACAATTCAAGCAGCAGATCAAGACAACTCATCTTACAAACAGATCAACTACTACTAGGGTTACCATCAAGCTTAACTTGAGGTAAGGATGGGTATTTCAAATAGGTTGTATTTTGGAATAAGATGAGGGTCTCTTGGTATCTCTACCAAGGGTAGAATTCAAATACTTCATAAAAGGTTTTGTAGATCCTAGAGGTAAGAGTAGTTGAAGGTTCTGTCTTGAAAACATAAGGAGATTATATTATATAACTCTCCATAGTTTTGTCAATAGAAGTTACAAAAATAGTTTTGGTTACATAAGCATCTTGGCTCAGGTTTTGAAATGCCAGAACATTTGAGAATATGTTAAGTGAGCCAGGATAGTTTTGTTAAATAGCTTTTTGACAACTGGTGTTGAGGTAAGGAGTATATCATCTAGTACACATTCATATGCATAAGCATATCCAAACAACAAGCAACACTTCAACATTAAGCAAGAATTTTTTTTTGTTCCCCCCTGATTTTTGTATTCTGGATAACTAATCACGGTTGCTGAAATTGGGATGTTACAGATCTTTTCCCCTTAAAAGAATCTCGTCCCGAGATTCAGGAGAGTAGGGTTAGGGGTTTTTGAGTCAAGGTTAGCGCTACTGGTTTCAGGCGTGCTATCTTACGGACTCCGTCTTTGAAAGTGGTTACCCTGTCGATGTTGAGCTTCAGTCTTCGGGGATGCACTGAGAGTTGAGCAGAGTCTAGTCTGGATTGCGAGGAATGACCTTATATTCCTTCGGGGCTCGATACTTCGAGGGCTTAGGCTAGGCCGACTACCTCAATTCTTAACTTCGAGGCGTACTTGTCGGAGGGTAGAATCTTCAACTGGTGGGGTACCTCTCCCTAAGGATGCACAACTTTTCCTTATGGTTGTAACGTATCCTGGTTGCCGGCTTCATGGTCGAGACTCCTGAGTTGGCTTTGGCGAAGGTTACCCTATTTTTGCGGGAAAGACGCAGTCTTTCCCCTTAGGATTTTACTAGGTTAGTTTGGAGATAACGCATTTCTTCTTTCTTGTCTTCATTGGTGGCGGTTCTGAAGATTGCCATTCGTCTTTTCCTATAGTCGAGGTCTTCGGAAGCCGTCCGTGGAGCTATGGACTTCGGGGCTTATATACTACTATCATTCATACTGAGCCTGGTGGAGTCATTGGATTCTCACGTCCTCTAAGCATTAAGGACCTAGGAGTTAGTGGTCCTTCGGGTGGGTCTTCAGTTGAAGTAGCAAAGGGACTTTGTAGAATCTTCAGTTATTTCCTCATCGGATACTCACGGGTTGTTGCTTGGCGGGAAGACTTCGGATCCAGGGATATTTTTGAAGTATCTTTCGGTAGACAGTCTTCTAAAGATTTGAGTGGAAAGACGCAGTCTTTCCACCTTAGAGCTTCACTAAGGTGCTTCGGAAATGGTTCGGAGCTTTTGTCTTGGACGGCGGACTTGCTATTAGCGGGAGGCTGTATCTCCCCGGAGTCTTGAGCTGGGTCTTCGAGTGACGCCTTATTTTATCAACCTTGGCAGGGCTGGTTTCCAACGAAGCCATTATGGAGTTAGCTCCGGGCAAGCTAGCGGTTTGTGACTCTCCTGGCTAGTCTTTGGTTAGGGTGGCTGCGGTCATCGTCAAAGAAGGGGTCTTCACTCGAATCTCTTGTGTTGTTTCTGCTCGAGGGCGGAGTGGAGTCATTGTCTTCATGATCCTTGTCTTCAGGTTTCTAGATTATCCAGTCCTTCTGGTGAGGAACTTCTCGTTGGGTTGGGTAGGGTTGACTAGAATAACTGGTCTCCAGAGGTGGTTGGAAGGTCTATCATATCGGGAAGCAGCATAGTTAGGTCTTCACTTCTTGTCTTGGTGGACATTTCTGGTGGTTTCCTATGGATATTGGGGATCCTTCGGGGGTTGACTTCCAGCTTCAACGGGATTTCTTACTGTAGTAGACTGATGATAAGGGAGTGTGGTGTCATTGACGAGTCTTGCGTGGTGAGTTTGACGGGGTATGCCTTCTTGCTGGGGTGAAATCTTCGAGTTGATTCTGACTTGGCGATGTCGAACTCCGGGTTCTTGCGATGCTTTTCCTCTCCTATACTGTCGAGGTTAGTATGGGTCTCATTACTGACATCTAACACAGGGGTTTCCTGAGTTACTAGGTGGGTTATCGCTCCTCGAGTCACATTTTTAAATAGGTCAAAGCAAACCAGAACATACAAACAAGGCGAATAGAGCGAGGAAATCGCAATGTCCTCGGCAGGCAACACACATCAAGCAACACAGGATGCACTTAGGTAAACAAACACGGTCAACGCCAGGGACCAAGGAGTTAACTACTCGCGATGTAGGGGAATCCTATTCTTAGGACTATTGACCCTAGATATCGTCTTTCTTCAGATCGAAGTCACTATCTTGCAGATGAGGCCTTCGTCGTATCTTGGACGCATTCTTGATTGGGCAACACATGAGGTCTTTTGATTGTGAGGATTCTGCGGGTCGAACGATGTTGTAGTATCCTTGTGTTTGCTTCTAGTTGCTTGTCTTCATCTTGTCCTCATTGTCTTCACCGGGTTCTAGATCCTATTTATTTACAATCCGGAGGTTTGAAGTTTGGGATCAAGAGTTGGAGTAAACCATTTTCGAGAGCTTTTACCTAGAGTAAGAGAAGAAGTAGAAATTTTTGAAACTCATTGAGAAACTAGTTTTCGAAAAACGGGGTTTTCAAAATAAGGTTCCTGTCTACGACCATGCTAACTAAGGTTCTCCTACAGTCAGGATGGCTCTGATACCAATTCTGTGGGGCCCCCAGATTAATCCTACGAGAATCCCTATTATGCATACAACCATGATCCCATGATCAGTTAGTTGTGGCACATAACCGACAAGTATCATTTCAGCATCCAAGAATATACCGAATTACAAAACTTACATAAATGCCATTATGGCTACATCAATAAACATTAGCGGATCTTCATCAAGCATAGAGCCCGAACAATGCCTTAACCTACAGGCAACTGACTGGGAGAACGTCCTAGCTCGCATAGTCGCCAACCCATCTTCTTCTCGAAATCTGACCAAGTTAATAGCCAGGGACAATGCCAGTGAGTACTTTCAATGTACTCGCAAACCACCTTAAGATAACAGGAATAACAAGAGGATATGCACTATGGCTGTGGTAGTAGGAGAGCTTCAAGAGGGGTTCTTTTCTAAATAGTTTCTCTTGTAGATATAGCATATACATATCTTTGTTGAAAAACTTTTTGTAAACATTTTGGAAACCTTTTTGAAAAGTTTTGGAAAACATTAGGATTGGGTCACCCATTTGCTTCTCCTTTACGGTCATCCCATGACCAAAACTCCTTCCATACCTCTCTAACCATCCCATGGTCAAAGCAGGTATCCTTCCGACCATCCCATGGTCAAAACTTTTCAAAGTCATTTCTTTTCTGAAATCCTTTTTGAAAACAAAACTAGCACAACTCTACAGAAGTTTGTCCAACCCGTCCTTAACCGCGTACACGGCTATTCGAATAGATTTACACTCTGCAGAGGTTGTACACTTTACCCACACCATCCGGGTACACTACCCTGATCTTCACCGATCGTGGGTCAAGTAACCGATCAAGACTATCCGGATTCCCACTCCAATATAAGTGCCTACCCGATGAGTGTTAATCCCTCAACACCAGGACGTCGGGCGAGGACCAACCGGAGCGTTTTTTCCACCTCCCAGGTGAACGATTTCAATGAGGGGCTCATAGTAAGGCGTGGAGGCCTGCCGACCCTTCATTCCTTCTCTAGGTCAATGTCTTGCATGGACCTATATCGGAGAAGGCCCACCCTCCAGGGATCCCCGATCCCCTGTAGTAGTTACGAGTCATCTTATACCGGAATAAACAACCTTCAAATCTAGCCTTGTCCCATACCAGAGTAATGTGGTTGCACGGGTTAAGTTGTTATAGCTAGACTGCAAAGAACCAGGTGCGTTTTTGTAAACCTTTTTCCTCCGGTTTTTTCTCCAGCATTTATAAAACAAAACCTTTTTTCTTTCTCAACATCTCTTGGGAGGTCCCACCTCACCAAGGTTTTATAAAACATTTTGTAAAACTTTTTCCGGGGTCTTCCCATCCGCTCGTTTTTGCTTCGTCTAAAACGGGGGTCTCCAAAGGGTTATGGTGATATACACCATCTATTCTACTAAGGACAAGTAGGTGTCACCAAGGGGGTTGTACTTAGTAGTACTAAAGTGTAGTAGTTCGGAGGGGCCAAACCACTACCATATATACATCAACAAATAATAAAACAATGCAGTTTCACTAATAGTAGACAAAACATGCATAAGTAAAATAGTAGGACAAGGCTTATGAGCAAGAAGGTGGCTTGCCTGTGATCAGCAGTATGGCATAAATGTCCCTAGACTTCTTCTTTAGATAACCTAGAATACCCAATCATATAGTAATAAGAAATCCCGTTCTTCTTGTCGTCAGACACTCACACTATCCTCGTCATCGGGTATACATGCAAGCAGACAATACCACACTCAATAGAAGGCATACAACATCAACCCATACAACAAACAAGCAGGAGAACTACTACTGGACTTGGGAGGTTTCGGAGAAGTGGGATGCAAAGGGTGGGATTTACAAGATTGCCACTGGGGTGTTTTTCTCTTGGAAGATGGTAGTCTAGGATAGATGCAAGGGACTTGGATAAGGCTTTTGTGGTTAGTAGGATATCTATGTGCAAATGTGATATCCTTAGATAGGTCTTGACAAGACAAAACCATCACAAGTGGTTTCGCTTGATTATCACTTTTCTAGATTTAATTATGCTTTTTATAGTGGATTAACTCTAGTTTGAGGAAATAATTCACCAGAAAAGTTCTGGAGCTCCAAAATTTATTTCCTTGGATGGTTAGGTAGTACTAGATGTGCTGCACCACCTAGAGTTGGAATCAAGTCAAAAGTATTAATAGAATGCCCTCAGGAAATTCCTAAAGGCAGTTATGTGGGGTTTTTGTCTTTTTCACCAAATTAAATCTACAGCAGATTTTTATTTGTTACAGAGGACATATGGTAGGTAGTTGAAATACCTTTCTGTATAAATTGGAATCAACCTTTTTGGAGTTGCCAAACTCCTGGAGTGATTTATTGAGTGAAAATACCCCTTACAGAAGTATTTAAATCACTTAATTTCAACCAGAGCTCAATAAATTCTGATCTGCTGGGGTTTGGTACATATTGATAACATCAGGTACTGGGAATTGGAATCAAGTCAATAACACATTTGGTTAGACATGGGGAATTTATCTAAGTCAGAAAGTTGCTAGGTTTGTTATTTTTACTAAAGGCATAATACAATTCACCTTGGGCTGATACATGTGCTGGATGATAGGTATTTCAAATACCTTCCAGTAGGTCTTTGGTTCATCTCAAATGGAGATGTAGAACTCTCTGTGGAAATTATTTAGTGCACCAGGTACATTCTAGCAAAATAATTACTAGTATTTAGGGAAAATTATTTTGGACATGGGGTTGCCTCTGAATGTTTGAGAAAACATCAGAGAACCACCAAAAAATTTGATCTAGGCGTTTGGATTAGATTTACCATTTTATTTGGATTAAATCCTAGCAAGAGTTTTTTTGGAAATATAGGTTAGCTAAAAGAAAAAGAAAAGGAGTTGCAGCGGGCCGGATCTAGGGAGAACTGGGCCGGCCGGGAAGGATTTTGCCCATGGCGGGGCAGCACGATGTGCGGGAGGGTTTGGTTCGAACCTGACTGGCGGGGCCCGTCAGTCAGCGGTGGAGAGCGCCGAAGCGGTACCGGCGGATCTCAGCCATTCGTTCAAGTGACGATGGACGGCGCAGCGTTGTCGTCCACCCGGGGCTCACCGGCGATGAGTCTAACCCTAGCAGAGGGTGGCGCGGAGCGGGGAGCTCACCTTTGGGCTCGAGGAGGCTGCAGGGCGATGCGGTCGTCGGTGCTGAGCAGATCTGTGGGCGGCACGGCAGCGGAGGACCGAGAGCGACCTCGCCGGAGCTAGACGGTGACGGTGGAGGAGAGGGTCCTAGGCAAAAATAAGAGCACCGTTAGATGCAGGAGAGCAAGTGGGTCGTGTGGGCTGACATGCAGAGAGAATGGGGGAGGGAGGAGAGATCCATGCTTGAATTTTGAGAGGAGGCCAAAGCTTCTCCCTCTTCCTTTCTCGGGCAGCACAGAGTTGGGGAGTGGGTGTGGTGCTCGGGGGAGGCATGTGGGGTGGAGAGGGAGCAAATGAGGGCAAGGGGGCTGGTTGGGGGAGGCCTGTTGACTTTATACCAAGAGGGAGGAGTTGGTGGTGTAAAATTACCAATGTGGGCATGGGGAGAGCAATGCTGGCGAGGGATTGGTCCAGGGGGAGGTGGAGAGGGGTAGTATGGTAATTGGGTCGTGCTAGATCAGAGAGGGAGGGGGTGGCATCAGTGGTAATTTAATTAGATTAATCCTTGTAGGAAATGGGGTTATTTCTCCTTCTTTTTACTAAGGTAAGGGCAAATGGGGATTTGTTTGGGGTGGAGCTTTCAATGGTGGTCGACCAAGGATGTGTCTGATTCTGAGGAGGTACATTGAGCAAGATTGAAGGGGATTTGGAGGTGAATTGAGGAATGGATTTGCTTAGTTGGCAACTTTGATCCAATAAATTATTGTGAAGGAAGTCTAAAGAGTCACATTGGACCAGAGGAGAAAATGGTACTGGTATATAGATAAGGTCAAGGTAGACTCCTAGGATTTATTTGAGATTTTTCAGAGGAGTTTTAGTCCTCCTAAATATATTTACTCCAAAACTGCAGAAATGAAGTATTGGAGCTCATTTGATATTTTCACATTGGACTTTGTTGGATTTTGATGTGAGGTGATCCCAATTGTGAATACACACTTAGGGGAATTGTCCTAAGGTTTCTTGGGGCTTAAAAGTATTTAAAACATTTATTATTCCTATTCATCCATTTAAGAAAATGGGCAAAAAGAAATAATAAAGCTCTTCAAAAATATTTATTTTTGAAGTGGGAAGGTGGGGTATAATATATAGGACTCAATTGAGCCCAAAGTTAGGGAAGTGTTTTGGCAAAAACCAAACTTTCCTTTATGTGAGGAGTTTTGGAGATTTTGACTATTTAAGAAATTAAATAGTTTTGGGGCCATAATAATTATGGATAATTATGGATACATATTGAGGATCAATGTAGATGAGATAGACAAGGTGTAGCAAGCAGTTGGAACCTTGGGGAATGAAATCCCAACTTAAAAAGGATGGAAAACAATGAGTTGATGATCTATGGTGGTGTTATTTTTATACCACCAAGGCATGCTTGCATTTTGGAGCTTAGAGCTCACCTTGGTGCAAGGGATATATGGATGGATAGACCAAGTGATGTACATTGACATGGTACAAAGGTTTGAGCTTGAACCTGCTTGAGCTCACCATGACAAGCTTTCAAACTTTGAATAAAATAAGCCTGCCAAAGCAAATTATCCACTAGCCTTCAAAACCTTGTGGGTTTAAGAAGCACAAAGATCCACTTGAAACAAGTGAAGTAGGTAATGATAGACCTACAGGAGTATAACACAACCATGCAATTAGTTGGTCCATAGAAGGTTGGATGATGGTGTGAGCTTCTAGCAAAGTAGGCATGTTGACTAGATTTGCAGGAAAAGTTATTATCTTGCCTGCAAAACCATCAAGAACAAGTGGGTTGGAGGATGCTCTAACTAAGGGAAAGAGTGGGCCTTGGTAGTCCATACGATGGTTAAAATTTGGCAGATTTACGGTTTTTGACTAGAGTATGAGATGGGGTGTTTTTGATGGGGTGCAAGGTACCCAAGAACCATCAAGTGGTAGGTATGAAAGTGTAGTTTGAGTGGAAGGGATCCCTGCTTGATATTGGTCTTCACTGGCTTGGAAACTTCTAGAGGGGATATCTTCAGAATGGATCTAGTTAAGGGTTTCAGATGATCTCTAGTAGCTGGATATTTGATCTTGATTTTCATTCTGGTTTAGGGTGTGGTGATTTGGAAACCTCTTGATCCTAGTGATGAGCTCCTAGAGTAGCTCATACTATCTCCTAAGCAGACAATTCAAGCAGCAGATCAAGACAACTCATCTTACAAACAGATCAACTACTACTAGGGTTACCATCAAGCTTAACTTGAGGTAAGGATGGGTATTTTGAATAGGTTGTATTTTGGAATAACATGAGGGTCTCTTGGTATCTCTACCAAGGGTAGAATTCAAATACTTCATAAAAGGTTTTGTAGATCCTAGAGGTAAGAGTAGTTGAAGGTTCTGTCTTGAAAACATAAGGAGATTATATTATATAACACTCCATAGTTTTTTCAATAGAAGTTACAAAAATAGTTTTGGTTACATAAGAATCTTGGCTCAGGTTTTGAAATGCCAGAACATTTGAGAATATGTTAAGTGAGCCAGGATAGTTTTGTTAAATAGCTTTTTGACAACTGTTGTTGAGGTAAGGAGTATATCATCTAGTACACATTCATATGCATAAGCATATCCAAACAACAAGCAACACTTCAGCATTAAGCAAGAAAAAGTGTTTGTTCCCCCCTGGTTTTTGCATTCTGGACAACTAATCAGGGTTGCTAAAATTGGGATGTTACAATGGCAACTCACACCAAGGGATACATAGATATCTAATGAGAGGGGGGACACTTCCATAATGCAAACCATCCTACATGATAACTTCTCTATTCATGATATGACTCTACTAAAAAGGTAAAAAGATAGAAGATAGTGATGTGATACTGTGGCACTCCCCCAAGCTTGGAACAAACCAAGGGGATGCCAAAATCTGATGACAAATTACTCCTTCGGTGGTGGTGGTGTTCTCTCGATGAGATTTTCAATCAATTTCCTCAAGTCCTCAATCTCGAAGGTGAGAGTACGAATGAACTCCGAATTGTGCTTGATGCAGTTCAGTATCATGTCCGGTTATGAATCCTAGCTTGTACGATTCTTTCCCCTCTCTTCCTCTTTGAAGTCTTCTTTCCTACATGGTTAAAATGAGGCATATCCCAATTGGAGGGTAGTTTCTCCTTGGGCATATTTCGGAATTGATGCTCATGGATAAGGGTATGGAAGGGATTCTTGGTGCATGGAGAAGGTGACCGCAAAGCCAAGTAATGACGCAGAGTCTTGTCTCTAGTGGACATCTGTTATGACCTTGGATCGATAAAGATCCTAAGTCCCTGTGATTAACATGCTAGTCCCTGGATCATTAGTTAGCACTCACAGTCGATGAAATATCATGTAAAACACAAGTCTTTATTACATGAATTCGAATAATCCAGAGTTTACATTATTATAATAGAAGCGAAATATATACAATTTGGATTCCCATCAATGCCACAGGCAGGTTGAGTGAAGACCCGCGATCCTAGCGCACCTTTCAACGATCTCCAAATTCTGCACATGAAACGTGCAGCCAAACGAGTTGGTCAATACTTTGAATGTATTGTCAAATTACACCAAGGAAGAATAAGACCAACTCTACATGCAAGGCTAGGAGTAGGCTTTGGGGTTCATTTGCATAAAGCCAATTTTCTCTAAGTAAGAAGAAAAGAGGAAGAATTTTATCCTACTTTGTAGAAATTTGCTTAAGTAAAAATAGGGTCGAATGGAACATGAGGATATTACTCACCAAGTGCCCAAACAACCCAACACTTAGATATTACTCACCAAGTTCCCAAAATCCCACCCATTGGCAATATTACTCACGCCCTAGGGTTTTATAAAAACATTAAGTTTGGAAAGAGAGAGGAAGATCTTTCAGAGGCTCCATCCTTTAGATGCTCAAGTGTTCTTTTCCGTGAACTCGGCTGATCGATCAGATTGCAATACTCTCAAGAGGTTGTGCACTTTCCCCACAGCCCACGGTCAAGTCCTTTTACAGATAAGACCATGGCGAGGCTTTCCCTTAGTAGCCCCTCTACCAGCTGGATCCAACTGTGCCAAGAACCTCCAAATGTTGGTACCCCAGTGAGGTTTCCCACTAAGTACTAAGCCAAGACAGAGCCCATATGTATTGTGGTTGCACTAGAAGATTCGGAATTCTGAAACATGGCAGACTTCTTTGATTCCTGGGCGGCTGTCCTCCACGAAAATTCCACTTGTTGACCTGACAACCATTCCACCCACAAGAAAACTTAGTTTTTATTTTGAAGGGGGTTTTAAGAAGAAAAGGTTCGCTCGAGAGAGCTCTCATAGTTAGAAATATTTTTGAGTCTTTCGAACCCCCAACAGTACTTGATATATATAGCATAGCAAGCAGTACTTAGCAAAAACAGGGATAACCTACTAGGAAGAAAAATCCTAAGTATAGAACTATCATGGAATACTACAAAATCATCGCACTTGCAAAATATTTCCAAGTAGATCTACCAAAACAATCCTACACATGCATAATACTATTTTGAAGAGCAAAACATGCATAGTATTCAAAACTGGTACAATGTATGAACAAGA
Organism: Avena insularis; assembly: GCA_023614405.1. NCBI lineage: Eukaryota > Viridiplantae > Streptophyta > Magnoliopsida > Poales > Poaceae > Avena > Avena insularis. The sequence continues at coordinate 505,094,980 of CM042688.1, read as the reverse complement.
GGTGTAACTTGCCTTATGTTGATAATATGTGTGATGATTATATTCCTCCTTAGAGACCGCACTCTTCGAAGAATCTAACGCGAGGATAAAATAATTCCAAATCAACACAATTGCAACATACAATACAACAATGATGATCACAAACATGCATGATGATTTAATATTAGTTATTTGAATGGTATTAGATCATATGATGCATGTAGGAGATCATTTAATGCAATAGGGTATTTATTATTAAATATTGATAACCAAATAAGAGGTTTTAGTAGTTCTGTTGCAAATTTTGTCATAATTTTAGAATTAAATTTGGTTATTGGTTTTACTGGATAGAGGACATTAATACAGACTAGTAGGAATTAGATTCAACCTAAACAGAGTTGTAAATCTTTTTTTATGATTTATTTACTATTTAATAGAGTTTAAATCATTTAAAATATTTACTTATTCAAAAATTATATCTAAGACCAGATATGAATTCTTCGTGAAATTGTGAATCTGGGAACATATTATTTATATTTTTCTGATCTATACAATTTTTTTATTAATTTAATACCCAAAAAATCCATTAAAACTAGTTAAATCACCTCAGTAATAAAACAGTACGAAAATTATATCTAACAACATTTTAATGTTGCATATGAAATTTAGAAACCATCGACACTTTCTTTGTATTTTTTGGATCTACAGATAATTTACTATGATTTATTTAGTCTAAAATGTTGATTAAACTATTTAAATTATTACAGAAAATATACATGACAAAGGTTAGATCTAATCCCATATTAATATCCTACACAAGTTTCTGAATCCATTGATATATTATATGCTATTTTTGAATATATATGGATCTTTTATTATGAATTTTCTAATATTACTTCTATTTCTGCCAATTATTCCAATTTTATTAATTATGGGAATATTCTAAGGAATATTCCACGCTGACTGGGACGTGGTGCTAACCTGGCTGACGACGTGGTGTTGACGAGGTGGTGACGAGGCAGACACGCGGCGATAGTTGAATGGCTTGCACCGGTTCGGTCCTGATCTAATCTGAGACGTCCATTTTCGATCAAACGGCCACGAAGCAAAGTTTTCGAGTTGGCCCGTGCTGGTAGCGGTGGACGGCGATGATGTCTCAGGTGGTGTTGGTCGGCGGCGGTATGGTAGTCTCCGGCGATGTCGAACCCGTGGACGAGGACCGTCGAGGCACGAGACGCGTTTTGGTGACCATGGAGAGGGTGTGCACTTCCTAGGACAGAGGAGAGGCGCGGGTGGACCTTGCAGATGCCGGTGATGCTCCGGCGGCTCGATGTGGTGGTTCCCTTGCTCTACAGAGGGGGAAGAAACATTAGAGATATGCCTTAGAGGATGGGGAGGAGTATATGAGGGGAATAGGGTGAACAGGTGATAGAAATGTCGACGGTTTCTCCTTCCGAAGGTCGGCAATGACGCGGTGGCGGTAGATCGGTTTTGATCTCAAAATCGATAGCCTAGGGGCTCATTCGAAGGGATTTTTTAGGGTCTTGGGAGATAAGGTCGAGGGATATTTATAACAAGAGGATCTTGGGGATGGGCAACGAATTCGTTCCGAATTCTAGGGATTTGGCATCGGTGGAACGAACTCGTGTTCGATCGGGAGTCCTGGCCGGAGGTAGGGGATGAGGCGGTGGGGCCCACTTGTCGGTGAAAGAAGGGAAGGGAAGGAAGCTCTGAGGTCTGTGGCCACATGCTACTAGGCCGGCTGGCTCAATGGCTAGCTGCTGCCTGGGCGGTAGGCGAGCGCAAATTCTTGGGCCGTTTCGGTCTGGCTGGGTTAGTTTAGGTTTTGTTTTTTCTCTCTTTTTTTTCATTATCTGTTTAGTATTTCTTTTCTAGTATTAGTTTGGCAACTTCAAATGGAGTGATATATATTTCTAAATTTTTGTAGATTCAAAGTACACACCATGAGCATCATAAGAACTGTTTTTGGTAATAGAAAATTTATCCCTATGCCATTATGCATATAAGTCATTAGATGGTTTTTAGGGAAAATCAACTGGGGTCTTTGATTAAAGATTTGCATGATGCAGTGCAAACTAAAAGCTTTGGATCTTTACAAACTTCCAACCAATTGGATGGTCATATAACCCATTCTTTTAATGTGGTTTGGTAAAATTTCAAACAAACAACAAAAGTTTCTTTTCATTCAAAAATTTCAACAAGATCAAATATTAAATCAACTTATTAATTTAACAATCCAAAATAGGAAAATTTTGGGATGTTACAACATACGTGCAGTCCTTTTGAACCTGGCAGGGTTTGCCATCACTCCAATGCTTGCAATGGTGGTGCTGGTGTGCGGATGTTGGTCTTCCTTTGCCTCCTCTTCAACTTCACTATTGCTCTCCTCCTCCTGCTTAGAGTCTTGGAGATCTTCCTCCATAGGCTCCTTGCCCTTATCATTGGCAGAGACCATTGTGCTTCTAAACTTTAAGAATAATTCCTAGCAAAAACAGATCGAAACGAAAACACGACGAGAACATGATATACGAACCTCGGGGGATCCGGGGGATTATATATTATGATTTTTTACAACATAAGGAAGGTACTGCGAGAAAATGGGTTGGAGACGAACTCCGGGGCGGCCACACCATCTGGTGTCGTGGCCAGGGGGCCGCACCACGGGGTCGTGTGAGCCACCCTGGCTCCGTTTCCATCCCTCTTTCGCTTCGTTGCCTTCCTTGTTGGATAAAAACTACAAAAATATAAATTGAAAGATTTTTCACGGACCTTTTCTTACCAGAACTATTACCTATTTGTAACATCCCAAAACTTCAATCCAAGGTTATTAAGATCCAAATCATCAAAAATTAGAGTTAACAAAAACTTTTCTATTTAAAATTATTAAAGCATGCATATGGGTGTGCATTTAAATAGGAGTTGTTTTGAATTGCCATGATTAAGTGATCCATTGCTTGTAAAATGATTCTTAGGTGAAATAAACATCATCTAGATCATTCCCAAACAAATCCCAAATAAAAACAAATCAAAATGAATAAAAGAAAGAAATGGTCATTTGTGCCATTTTAACTACCATGCCCACTTTGGCTATTCCTAGGACTCAATTCTTAACAGAAACAAATATGGATCTTTGCACCCCTTGCTAGTACATGTAATGATGTACCAAGGCCCACTTTGTGATCTGCCAAAAACTTTCAAACACTAATTTTAAATGGCATTTGAAAATTGAATGTAGTTCATATGAGAATATCCCACTTTCAAAAACCACTCAAATGAGCTCCATTTTCAAAACCCAAGCAACCACAGAAGCTTAAGCATGTGTCTAGCAAATCCACCAAAAATCATCCAAAAATTCAAACTTGATTTCTTTCGGCCATTTTCACAAACACTTGATGGACAGAATTCAAACAAAACACAAAACACTATTTGGAGCATTGCTTGAACCAAATTGGTCTCCCATTTTGCAACCACTTACACCTAGTGCACTCCCCTACCCCTCTCTAGCCGAGCCACCCACTGTGCCACGACCAAATGGTCATGGCCATTAAGGCCAAGCCCCCATTTGGGCACCTCATCGACGACAGCGCTCTACAGCCGCCGCCAGCGTCATCCACCATGTCCAGGAGGCCGCCTGTGGTCCACATCCACCGCCCAACCAGCCCCATCCCAAGGACAGAGACCAGAACAGCCAGGAACCGCCACGCCCGGAGACTGTCGGCCATGCCGACGCTGCCCGCAGAGCGTGCACAGTCCCCCGCTCGACCAGACCACGCCTCGCTCCAGCCGCCCACCTACACGATCCCCACCGGCCTAGGAAGCTAACGTACAGGCCCATTCCCTCGACTGTGCCCCGTAGTCGCCGGCCGTCGTGAAACTCGCCATCGGCAGAGACTCAGTGCACGCTGCGCCATTCACTTCCCCCGACCGCAAACCATTGCACACTCACCGCCATGACACTCGCCAGGGCACCGCCCACCGTCCTAGTGCACCGCCCACGCCTCTAGCTTGTTGTGCCGTCGTCACCGGCGAGCACCACCCATGCTCCTCTGCCGCTTAGCCGCGCCTATAAAAGGAGCCCTCCCCAGCACCAAATACTCACACCATTCCACTCCCCTCTCCTCATTGATACTTCCCCACCTCTCGCCGGAGCCACTCGAGCCTTGGTTCGCCGGTATTTAGCCGGAGGAGCCCACTGCAGAGGAGGAGAAGGTGTTGTCGATTTCGTCCACCCCAGAAGCTGCCGTGACCGCCCCTGAGTCTGCCGTCGGCAGCACGTTCGATCGCCCCCATCACCGCAGTAGCTAGAGCCCTGGTATGCCCCCTGAGCACCCCCACCGAGTCGCTAGGGTTAGTTCCCGCCGGCCAACTGTTCGCCGGAGACGACACTCCTCAGTCATAGATCTCTCTTTTAATCTAACGACCCACATCGCCCCATACCGCTTCGCGTGTAAAGAGCCACTGACCGGTGGACCCCCCTGTCAGCTATTCTCTATGCCGCAGAACGCCACTAGGCCAGCCCGTTTTCCTTCCCGCGTGACCCATTAAATTCAAACTTAGATTTTTCTATTTAGTTTTGAACTTAGTTCTGCCCCCTAGTTTGAAATTCATTTTAGAGAGATTTGCAAATCGAAATGGAGTGATTCAAATTGTGTTAGAAAGGTACTGAAAAGATCTATCGAAGACCGTTAGATTTAATTCATTTAGTGTTAGAGATCTCTCCTAGTAAAAATAACAAGACAGAAGCTTTTGCACATTCAAAGATTTTTATAAAATCAACCAAATTAGCTTTTGAGTTGATTCCAACTCTCAAAAATCACATTTCACCATACCTATCTGAATATGTAAAAATATTAAGGTTTACATGCACTAACTTTGGACTAGTACCAAAATAATGCTATATAGGCATTTCTAGTCACTTTAAATCATTAAATAATAAACTTAAACCTAAGTAAATGTGATCCAACCCTTAAATCACATTCCCATATGTTAGAATATGTGGTGATGACATGTGTCCACATGATCCCATATTTTAAGTGATGAATATTAAATCTTAGTTATTTTTCAATGAGTAGAAATTACTTTTCTTAAATAAAAAGAATGAAGCTAGTTAATAAAACTTGTGATGCTTGTGATGATAATATATCATCAAATGTGTGCCTTAGAGTGCTAATTAGACTAGTTAAGTATTGTTTGGTGATTGTGTACTCCATATGTATTTATAGACGATAGTACCGACCAAGCTTTCGGGGAGGAGGAGTTCTATCAAGAGGAGGAAGAAAACTTCAACCACTACACTGCACAAGGCAAGCCATCATTAACAATGCAAGCTAACACTTAAAGCTTAGCAAGCTAGAATTAAGTTAGATGGTTTGAGCAAAGATGCTTTAGGCATGCTTTGGTTAGACCACTTTGACTATTACTTACCCCAAGTATTATTTTCAAGCTTTACTTCCTTTACTTTACCAAAGTCCCTTACTTGTTTTGAAGGTAGCATAAAAAGTATAAAACTTGACCTATCTATATAACTTTAGATGTCATTCTATGGCATGAGATTGATCCCATCTTTCCACCTTAGTGAACACTCTTAACTTAGTAGTTTAGAGTAGATAAAAACTTGAGTCACTTTAGATGGGAACACTTGGGGAAAATGAATTATGAAAACCTTGGAATGATGAGTCATTATATTGAGATGTTTTGACATGTGTTGAGAAACACAGATGATTTATGATGATGAAAATGTTGAGGCAGGAGCCTTACCCTTTTACAAAACTGATGGTTGGATTCGGATGCGATACCATTCCAAATTTACCGTACAACCACAATACTTGAATTGGGTAAGGCTTAGCTAGAAGTTTATATGCATTAGTATTAGTTCCCTCGCGGGAGAGGTTTGAGCCGAGGCTACCTCTCAATGTTATCCACCTATGCAGTGCCCAAGATGACAGATGGTCATGGTTGGGAGGACATGCTCATAGGAGAGGTGCTTCTACTAGGGTATGTAAAGGAAAGGTTATGTTTGATTATCTGCATAATAAGTATGATGATTCAGGGTTATCCCTGTCAGATGTATCAAATCTTGGTGGTGAAAGTGTACCACCTCTGCAGAGTGTCAAACTATTTGAATAGCCGTGTCCACGGTTATGGACAGTTGGAGTGGCCATACTGTTTCGTTGTCAGATGTTTTCAAAATAACTTATGAAATGAATGATGAATCTTGACTTGACCACAACAGGGTTGTGATTATGACACTAGCTTCCCAACTTAAGTGATTCTAGAACTTTATTTTATCTTTCTTTGCTTCTAAACTCAGCTTAGGTTTCAAACTTAACTTTATAGTTAAACTTAGAGTTAGCACTTTACTTTAGAACTATACTACTTGTTAGTGGTAGTTTGCGAGTACTTAAAGAGTACTCATGGCTTTTGTCCCTGGTTATTCCCATGGCCAGACTATGAAGGAGACTACCAAGATGATGGCCAGTAGGACGGCTATGATAACTAGGACTATCTGCCTTCGTCAGCATTGCCTGTGCCCCTGAAGATGGACCCCGCTGCTACGCTTATTATGTATTCCGCTGCTTGTATTAAGACTGGATCATGAGATCCTTATTTGTGTAAGACCTTATTTATGGTTTGTAATGGATGATGTATTGTGATATCCAATCTGTTATGTCTCGCAAAAATGGTAATCCTGGGATGCGATGAATGACATAATAGGCATCTGGGATTAAAAATCCAGGTGTTGACAAGTTGGTATCAGAGCCATCCTGACCATAGGAGACCCTAGTTAGAATGGACGTCCGAACAAAAACTTAATTCAAAACCAAAGTGAGTATTTATGAAAAACTATTTCCTCTCTTATCTTTGGGAATTCATTCTTTCTCAAAAATTCAGGTTCCTCCAATTCTTACATTACTACCTAAAATTTGACACACTTGATCACTTCACTAACTTCCTCATCCTAAAATTCTTGTAGATGGAGACTCAGTTCAGCAAGTTCTACCAGTTGGGCAATGGAAGCAAGCTGATCTTCGAGAGGGATCTGGATTCACTATCACAGTTACTGGGACACCCACATTCGGACTTTCTTGGAGCTCAACTTCCAGGACTCCCAGGAGGAGATTTACAGTGGCTAGTCACCGCTGATCTTCGAGGAAGCATCGAAGCAGCAACATCCGGGAGAATCTAGTTTTCCGTGAGAGAGAACAACTGGCTAGATGCATGAAGCTCTCACACGTCTATGTGCCCTTAGCGTCAACCAAATCCAAGGAACCCGTTTTGCTCACTACACAAGATGTGACTTCATGGGAATGCCGATGGAGATGCCAAGTCACCCAAAGCTGAAGCGTCAGGTGGAGAACCTTGACTTCCTGTTGTACGATCGCCAGAAGGAATTGGACAATGCTAGGGAGTTCGCCAACCACAACCGTGCCATTGCCGCTCAGAAGGCCCAGACTTTCTGATTGCTCATCAAGGACCGTCAGTCTCTTTGCCTCCAGCGCGAAAAGAAGGATCGCACCATCGCCCGTCTTTGCAAGAAGGTGGCCGACCTCGAGAAGACCGTCAAGGAGGAAGAAGCTCAGCTTGCATCAAAGGAGGAAGAAGAGGAGGGTGAAGACATCCAGGGAGACATGGATTCTTACCTCATCAATGATGATGACTTTCTGGAGGAGGATGCCATGGACTTCTACACTAACGATGAGGACTCCGACTTCATCGACGATGAGTAGATGCACTAGAGCACTATCGCAGCATGAGTTGTATCGGTCCCCACTGTATCGTAGCTTGCAGAATGGTTCTTCAAACCATCTGCTTTCCTTTGATTGTTGTGGTGTGTGTTTGTATCGTGTGATTTGCTTGAATGAATGAAATGGAGTTAGTTGCAAAACTTGAGTCAAACTCAAAGTTTTAGCTTTGAAACCAAAACCATGAACCTTAGAACTTTCCCTCTTACCCCTTTATCTACCTCAATCTTTAGATGACTCGTGGAAACCAAGGAGGGAGCAGCTCGTCGCAAGACCCAATGCTGCCGATCTTGCAGAATCTCATCGCAGATAGAGAAGCAAGCAGGGCAGAGCACCAAGCTAATCTAGCAACATTGCAACAGATCGCCCAGATGGCTCCCAACAACCAGAACCATGGAAACCAGGATCATCATGGATCCAAACTCAAAAACTTTCAGAATACAAATCCCCCAATCTTTAACCAAGCTGAAAACCCACTAGATGTTGATGACTGGATGCAGACAATGGAAAACAACTTAGAAGTACCAGGAGTTGATTACAACGAGAAAGTTCTCTTCGCCACCCACTACCTGGCGGGAGATGCAAGAGCTTGGTGGACTAGTATCCGTAATATGAACCATGGTCAAGTGATGACATGAGAAGCCTTCAAAACCAGCCGCACCCATGTGCCGCAAGGTCTAGTAACCCGACTGAGGGATGAGTTTCACGACTTGAAGCAAGGCAGAATGACTGTGGTGGAATACCGTGGCAGATTCCTGTCGCTTGCAAGGTACGCCACTAATGAGATCAACACAGAGGTCAAGAAGAAGGAGAGATTCCTGAACAGACTGCATGACGAGATGCAGACTGTCCTTGTCAACATCCGCTTCGAGGATCTCGAAGAGCTAGTCGACTCTGCCATTCAGATGGAAGGGAGGATTAACCAGGCAAACGACAACTGCAAACGTCATATGATGCAGCAATCTGGATCCAGCAGTCACCAGAAGTACCGTCCCAACCCCTCACCAGGATATGCACCAAGGAACAATCGACCTCCAATGTCTCGCCAAAGCTACCCCAACCGTAGCGGAGGCAATGTGAAGTCCGGAGGAAACAATCACCACTCCGGAAACGCCAACAATTTCAACCACGCCCCTCCCAAGAACAACAACAACAACAACATTGCACCCAGAACTAGCAGCAATGTTGTGCCTGTCGCAGCAAAACACAAGTCTCAGATAACTTGTTTCGAGTGTGGAGTTAAGGGCCACTATTCCAATGAGTGTCCCAAGAGGACTGCCGCCACTGCCAATGTGAATGCCCCAGCTCAATAGCAGCATCGTGTTCAACCAGGGTGAAGGTTTGCCCAGGGAACCCTAACAACCACAACGGCCATCTCTTCCACATGAACACCGAAGAAGCCCAAGAAGCGCCGGATGTAGTGCTGGGTATGTTTTCTGTCAACTCAGTTTTAGCAAGGGTATTGTTTGATTCGAGAGCATCGCATTCATTTGTCACCGAAGAATTTTCATGCACTAGTAAGATTCACCCAACCAACCTGAAGCATATCATGATAGTTCAAATCCCCGGTTCAACTACAAAAGCTAGAAAAAATTGCAAAGTTGTGCCTATCAGAATACATGGGATAGATTTTTATGCCAACCTAATAGTACTCGGAACCAAAGGATTGGAAGTAGTACTAGGTATGGACTGGATGTCAAGGCATAAAGGACTGATAGACTGTGCTAAGAAAGCCATCACCATGACTAGTAGCTCTGGAGTCACGGTAGAGCATATATCTGAAACCTTACCTCGTCAATTCAAGTGCAACAAGAGTCTAGCCCTACCCACCATAGACTAGGTCAAAGTAGTCTGTGAATACCCTAACGTATTCCCAGATGAATTGCCAGGTATGCCCCTGGATAGGGATATTGAGTTCACTATCAAACTAATCCCCAGAACCGGACCCATAGCCCAGATACCCTATAGCATGAACCCCTCAGAGTTAGTGGAATTGAAGAAGCAGTTGGATGCCATGTTAGAAATAGGCTTGATTCAACCTAGCACATCACCATGGAGATCACCAGTGTTATTCCTCGACAAGAAAGATGGAGGCAACCGTTTGTGCACAGATTACAGGAAACTGAATGACGTCACCATCAAGAACAAGTACCCCGTGCCAAATATAGACGATCTATTTGATCAGTTGACTGGAGCTCAGGTATTCTCAAAGATTGATCTTAGGACTGGTTATCACCAACTTAAGATTCGTGCAACGGATATTCCAAAGACCGCCTTTACTACTCGCTATGGTTTATACGAGTATACAGTTATGTATTTTGGATTAACCAATGCCCCTGCTTATTTCATGAATCTCATGAATAAGATCTTTATGAATTTCCTAGATAAGTTTGTAGTTGTGTTTATCGACGACATCCTTATCTACTCCAAGTCAGAAGAAGAGCATGAGCAGCATCTGAGAATCATCCTAGAAACCCTGAGAGAGCATCGGTTATATGCCAAGTTCAGTAAGTGTGAGTTTTGCCTGAAAGAAGTAGGATTCCTAGGACATATTGTGTCTGCCGGAGGAGTCTCTGTTGATCCCGCCAAGATCAAAGATGTCGAAGAATGGGAAGCCCCAACCACTCAAACCCAAGTCCGTGCATTTCTCGGATTAGCGGGATATTACCGCAAGTTCGTAGAAGGATTCTCGAGCATCACCAGACCCATGACCCAATTGCTAAAGAAGGACAAGAAGTTTCAATGGACTGACAAATGTGAAGCCCGTTTCCAAGAACTGAAGAAGAGATTGATATCAGCCCCAATATTGATCATGCCAGACATCAAGAAGCCGTTTGATGTATATTGTGATGCATCCAAGATTTGTCTCGGATGTGTGTTGATGCAAGAAGGCAAAGTCATCACTTATCTGTCTCGACAACTGAAGCAACATGAGCAGAACTATCCGACCCATGATCTTGAACTAGCAGCCGTAGTGTTGGCATTAAAGACATGGCGTCATTATCTGATGGGTAATCGCTGTGAGATTTACTCAGATCACAAGAGCTTGAAGTATATTTTCACTCAGAAGGAGCTGAATATGAGGCAAAGGAGATGGATAGAGTTAATCAAGGATTATGACCTTGACATTCACTATCACCCCGGCAAAGCCAATGTGGTAGCGGATGCTCTTAGCAGATTGCCGTACAGGCTAAACACCATGATCAAGGAGAAACAGCCAAGTTTGTATGAGGAGTTGGAACAGTTTAGAACTGAGCTAGATAGCAAAGGATTCTTAGCTAGTATTGAACTTCAACCCACTTTGATTAGCCAAATCAAGGAAGCCCAGAAGGGAAATGAAAGTATCGACAGAATCAAACGTCGTATTGGTACAGGAAAGGTACCTGGATTCAGTGAAGACGAAGAAGGAGTTCTGTGGTACAAAGGACGATTCGGTGCCAAAGAGATTTGAAGCAAGTTATCATGCAGGAAGCTCATGATACTCTTTATTTTATCCACCCCGGAGGAACAAAGATGTACCAAGATTTGAAGGAGCAATTTTGGTGGCACAAGATGAAGAGAGAAATCGGAAGCTACATCGCCAAGTGTGACATCTGTCAAAGAGTCAAAGCAGAGCATCAGAGACCCGCAGGACTGTTGCAACCATTGAAGATTCCAGAATAGAAATGGGATTCCGTCGGAATGGACTTTATCACTGGATTGCCTACCTCTAGTAGGGGAAATGACTCAATCTGGGTCATAGTTTATAGACTATCCAAGGTAGCTCACTTTATACCAGTCAAGACAACCTACCAGAGTTCAAAGCTAGAAGAACTGTACATTGCTAGGATTGTTAGTCTGCATGGAACCCCCAAGACCATAGTATCAGATCGAGGAACCCAGTTTACCTCGAGATTTTGGCAGAAAGTCCAGGAAGGATTGGGAACCAAGTTGAATTTCAGCAGAGCGTATCACCCGCAAACTGATGGACAGACTGATAGAGTCAACCAGATCCTAGAGGATACGTTGAGAGCTTGTGTGTTAGAATACGGATCAAAATGGGAAGACTGCCTGCCTTTCGCAGAATTCTCATATAACAACAGTTATCAAGCTAGTTTGTAGATGGCACCATTTGAGTTCCTATATGGAAGAAAGTGCCGCACCCCTTTGAATTGGTCGCAAGTAGGAGAGAGTCAGATCTTTGGACCCGACATTCTCCGAGAAGCCGAAGAGAAGGTCCACAAAGTCCGAGAGCACCTCACGACCGCCCAATCCAGACAGAAGAGCTATGCTGACAAGAGAAGGAGAGACCGGACTTTCAATGTCGGAGATTTTGTATATCTCAAGGTTTCGCCACTGAAGGGAACCCAGCGTTTTAGTCTGAAAGGGAAGTTAGCCCCCAGATATATCGGGCCCTTCAAGATTCTGAATCGTCAAGGAGAAGTATCTTATCAACTGGAATTGCCAGAAGAGATGTCAGCCATCCATAATGTGTTCCATATCTCGTTACTTCGAAAATGCCTAGAAGTGCCAGAGAAGACTGAAGTTTTCAAGAACATCGATCACAGAGCTGTAGAGATCAACAATGACCTGACCTATCGTGAAGTGCCCATCCGTATCTTAGAGGAACCCTACAGAACCACCAGGACCAGAAGTATCAAATTTCTCAAGATTCAATGGAGCAACCATACCGAAGACGAAGCCACTTGGGAGCGAGAGGATTACATTAGGACAGAGTTCCTGGATCTCTTTAGTTCCTAGTTTTCTTTTGTAAATCTCGGGACGAGATTTTGTTTAAAGGGGGAAGGTTTGTAACATCCCAAAACTTCAATCCAAGGTTATTACGATCCAAATCATCAAAAATTAGAGTTAACAAAAATCTTTTCCATTTAAAATTATTAAAGCATGCATATGGGTGTGCATTTAAATAGGAGTCGTTTTGAATTGCCATGATTAAGTGATCCATTGCTTGTAAAATGATTCTTAGGTGAAATAAACATCATCTAGATCATTCCCAAACAAATCCCAAACAAAAACAAATCCAAATGAATAAAATAAAGAAATGGTCATTTGTGCCATTTTAACTACCATGCCCACTTTGGCTATTCCTAGGACTCAATTCTTAACATAAACAAATATGGATCTTTGCACCCCTTGCTAGTACATGTAATGATGTACCAAGGCCCACTTTGTGATCTGCCAAAAACTTTCAAACACTAATTTTAAATGGCATTTGAAAATTGAATGTAGTTCATATGAGAAGATCCCACTTTTTCAAAAACCACTCAAATGAGCTCCATTTTCAAAACCCAAGCAACCACAGAAGCTTAAGCATGTGTCTAGCAAATCCACCAAAAATCATCCAAAAATTCAAAACTTGATTTCTTTCGGCCATTTTCACAAACACTTGGTGGACAGAATTCAAACAAAACACAAAACACTATTTGGAGAAGTGTTTGAACCAAATTGGTCTCCCATTTTGCAACCACTTACACCTAGTGCACTCCCTACCCCTCTCTAGCCCAGCCACCCACTGTGCCACGACCAAATGGTCATGGCCATTAAGGCCGAGCCCCCATTTGGGCACCTCACCGATGACAGCACGCCACAGCCGCCGCCAGCGTCGTCCACCATGTCCAGGAGGCCGCCTGTGGTCCACCTCCACCGCCCAACCAGCCCTAGCCCGAGGACAGAGACCAGAACGGCAGGGAACCGCCGCACCCAGAGACTGTCGGCCATGCTGATGCTGCCCGCAGAGCGCGCACGGTCCCCCGCTCGACCAGACCACGCCTCGCTCCAACCGATCGCCTACACGATTCCTACTGGCCTAGGAAGCTAACGGACACGCCCATTCCCCCGACCGTGCCCCGTAGTCGCCAGCCGCCGTGAAACTCGCTGTCGGCACAGACTCAGTGCGCGCCGCGCCATTCACTTCCCCCGACCGCAAACCACTGCACACTCACTGCCGTGACACTCGCCAGGGCACCGCCCACCGTCCTAGCGCACCGCCCACACCTCTAGCTCACTATGCCGTCGTCACCGGCGAGCACCACCCATGCTCCTTTGCCGCTTAGCCGCGCCTATAAAAGGATCCCTCGCCAGCACCAAATACTCACACCATTCCACTCCCCTCTCCTCACTAATCCTTCCCCACCTCTCGCCCGAGCCGCTCGAGCCTTGGTTCGCCGGAATTTAGCCGGAGGAGCCCGCTGCAGAGGAGGAGAAGGCACCGTCGATTTCGTCCACCCCAGGAGCTGCCGTGACCACCCCTGAGTCCGTTGTCGGCAGCACGTTCAATCGCCCCCATCGCCGCAGTAGCTGGAGCCCTGATATGCACCCTGAGCACCCCCACCGAGCCGCTAGGGTTAGTTCCCGCCAGCGAACTGTTCGTTGGAGACGACACTCCTCAGCCGTAGATCTCTCTTTTAATCTAACGGCCCACATCGCCCCGTACCACTTCGCGTGTAAAGAGCCGCTGACCGGTGGACCCCCCTGTCAGTTGTTCTGTGTGCCGTGGAACACCACTGGGCCGGCCCGTTTTCCTTCACGTGTGACCCATTTAATTCAAACTGAGATTTTTCTATTTAGTTTTGAACTTAGTTTTGTCCCCTAGTTTGAAATTCATTTCGGAGAGATTTACAAATCCAAATGGAGTGATTCAAATTGTGTTAGAAAGCTACTGAAAAGATCTATCCAAGCCCGTTGGATTTAATTCCTTTAGAGTTAGAGATCTCTCCTAGTAAAAATAACAAGACAGAATCTTTTGCACATTCAAACATTTTTATAAAATCAACCAAATTAGCTTTTGAGTTGATTCCAACTCTCAAAAATCACATTTCACCATACCTATCTAAATAGGTAAAAATATTAAGGTTTACATGCACTGACTTTGGACTAGTACCAAAATAATGCTATATAGGCATTTCTAGTCACTTTAAATCATTAAATAATAAACTTAAACCTAAGTAAATGTGATCCAACCCTAAAATCACATTCCCACATGTTAGAATATGTGGTGATGACATGTGTCCACATGATCCCATATTTTAAGTGATGAATATTAAATCTTAGTTATTTTTCAATGAGTAGAAATTACTTTTCTTAAATAAAAAGAATGAAGCTAGTTAATAAAACTTGTGATGCTTGTGATGATAATATATCATCAAATGTGTGCCTTAGAGTGCTAATTAGACTATTTAAGTATTGTTTGGTGATTGTGTACTCCGTATGTATTTATAGACGATAGTACCGACCAAGCTTTCGAGGAGGAGGAGTTCTATCAAGAGGAGGAAGAAAACTTCAACCACTGCACTGCACAAGGCAAGCCATCATTAACAATGCAAGCTAACACTTAAAGCTTAGCAAGCTAGAATTAAGTTAGATGGTTTGAGCAAAGATGCTTTAGGCATGCTTTGGTTAGACCACTTTGACTATTACTTACCCCAAGTATTATTTTCAAGCTTTACTTCCTTTACTTTACCAAAGTCCCTTACTTGTTTTGAAGCTAGCATAAAAAGTATAAAACTTGACCTATCTAGATAACTTTAGATGTCATTCTATGGCATGAGATTGATCCCATCTTTGCACCTTAGTGAACACTCTTAACTTAGTAGTTTAGAGTAGATAAAAACTTGAGTCACTTTAGATGGGAACACTTGGTGAAAATGAATTATGAAGACCTTGGAATGATGAGTCATTCTATTGAGATGTTTTGACATGTGTTGAGAAACACAAATGATTTATGATGATGAAAATGTTGAGGCAGGAGCCTTGACCCTTTTGCAAAACTGATGGTTGGATTCAGATGCGATACCATTCCAAATTTACCGTACAACCACAATACCTGAATTGGGTAAGGCTTAGCTGGAAGTTTATATGCATTAGTATTAGTTCCCTCACGGGAGAGGTTTGAGCCGAGGCTACCTATCAATGTTGTCCACCTATGCAGTGCCCAAGATGACAGATGGTCATGGTTGGGAGGCCATGCTCATAGCAGAGGTGCTTCTACTAGGGTGTGTAAAGGAAAGGTTATGTTTGATTATCTACATACTAAGTATGATGATTTAGGGTTATCCCTGACATATGTATTGAATCTTGTGGTGAAAGTGTACCACCTCTGCAGAGTGTCAAACTATTCGAATAGCTGTGTCCGTGGTTATGGACAGTTGGAGTGGCCATACTGTTTCGTTGTCAGATGTTTTCAAAATAACTTATGAAATGAATGATGAATCTTGACTTGACCACAACAGGGTTGTGATTATGACACTAGCTTCCCAACTTAAGTGATTCTAGAACTTTATTTTATCTTTCTTTGCTTCTGAACTCAGCTTAGGTTTCAAACTTAACTTTATAGTTAAACTTAGAGTTAGCACTTTACTTTAGAACTATACTACTTGTTAGTGGTAATTTGCGAGTACTTAAAGAATACTCATGGCTTTTGTCCTTGGCTATTCCCATGGCCAGACTATGAAGGAGACTACCAATATGATGGCCAGCAGGACGGCTATGATAACTAGGACTATCTGCCTTCGTCAGCATTGCCTGTGCCATTGAAGATGGACCCCACTGCTACACTTATTATGTATTCCGCTGCTTGTTGTATTAAGACTGGATCATGAGATCCTTATTTGTGTCAGACCTTATTTATGGTTTGTAATGGATGATGTACTGTGATATCCAATCTGTTATGTCTCGCAAAAATGGTAATCCTAGGATTGCGATGAATGACATAACAGGCATCTGGGATTAAAAATCCGGGTGTTGACACTATTCGAAAATAGACTTTGCACGTCTCGGAAGTTGGTCTTTGGTAAAATTTTCCGGAGTTACCATTTGAATAGCATCAATGTCTTCATTGTAAGAATCTCTAGAAATATAGTGCTTGAGTCTCTGACCATTCACCACTTGTGTAGTGTTATCCTTTAGGGAAGAAATTTTTATTGCACCTGAACGATACACCTCTTCAATAACAAATGGTCCTTCCCATTTTGAGAGTAGTTTTCCTGAAAAAAATCTGAGACGAGACCTATACAATAGAACCTTCTCACCGACATGGAACTCTCTCTTAAGAATTCTCCTGTCATGCCATTTTTTAACTTTTTATTTTAATAGTCTAGCATTTTCATAAGCTTCACTCCTCCACTCGTCTAACGAACTTAAGTCAAATAATCTTTTCTCACCTGGAAGTTTGAAGTCTCTATTAAGTTATTTCATTGCCCAATAAGCTTTGTGTTCTAATTCTAATGGCAGGTGGCAAGCTTTCCCATAAACCATTTTGTAAGGAGACATCCCCATAGGATTTTTATAAGCAATTCTATAAGCCCATAAAGCATCATTCAATTTTTTAGCCCATTTTTTCTAGATCTATTAACAGTCTTTTGCAAGATGCATTTAATTTCTCTATTTGATAGTTCTACTTGCCCACTTGTTTGGGGATGATAAGCTAAAGCAATTCTATGATTAACATCATATTTAGCAAGGGTCTTTCTAAAACAACCATGAATGAAATGAGAACCTCCATCAGTCATAAGATATCTAGGCACTCCAAATCTTGGAAAGATAATATCCTTAAGCATTTTCAAAGAGGTCTCACCATCAGCACTTTTCGTAGGTATGGCTTCTACCCATTTGTAACATAGTCAACAGCAACAAGAATATGAGTATAACCTTTTGAAGGGGGAAAAGGACCCATAAAGTCAAATCCCCAATAATCAAATGGTTTAATAACAAGAGAGTAATTCATAGGCATTTCATTGCGTCTAGAAATATTACCAACTCGTTGACATTCATCACATGATAAAAAAATCTTCTTGCATCTTTGAAAAGGGTAGGCCAATAAAAACCTGATTGTAGAACCTTTTGTGAGGTTCTATCTCCTACATGATGTCCTCCATAGGCAGCACTACGACATTTCCGCAATATCTCCTTTTGTTCAAATTCTGGAACACATCTTTGCACAATACCATCTACTCCCTCCTTATATAAATGTGGGTCATCCCAAAAATAATGCCTCAAATCATAAAAGAACTTCCTTATTTGCTATGTTGTAAAAGTCGAAGGTAGATACTTGGAAACAATAAAGTTAGCGTAATCAGCATATCAAGGACTCCCTCGCGAACTTACCCCTACTGGAGCCAACTGTTCATTTGGGAAACTATCATTAATAGGCATAGGATCAAAGGAGATGTTTTCCAAATGAGATAAATTGTCAGCAACTGGATTTTTAGCACCTTTCCTATCTACAATATGTAGATTGAATTCTTGTAAAAGCAACACCCATCTAATAAGCCTAGGCTTAGCATCTTTCTTTGTCATAAGGTATTTAATGGCAGCATGATCAGTATGAATGGTAACTTTTGAATCAACAATATAAGGTCTGAACTTATCACAAGCAAAAACAATAGCTAAGAACTCTTTTTCAGTAGTAGCATAATTCCGTTGAGTAGTATCAAGAGTCTTACTAGCATAATGGATCACATTTAACTTTTTATCTATTCGTTGCCCAAGAATAGCACCTACAACAAAGTCACTAGCATCGCACATGATCTCAAAGGGTAAGTTCCAATCAGGTGGTTGGACAATAGGAGCAGTAGTTAAAGCTCTTTAGAGTTTCAAAAGCTTCCTTACAATCATCATTAAAAATAAATGGTACATCTTTTTGGAGAAGATTAGTAAGGGGTTTTGATATCTTGGAGAAATCTTTAATAAATCTTCCATAGAAACCAACATGACCAAGGATACTATGAATACCTTTAATGTCCCTAGGATAGGGTATTTTCTCAATTGCTTCAACTTTGGCTCTGTCAACTTCAATGCCACTTTCAGAAATTTTATGTCCAGGGACAATTCCTTCATTAACCATGAAGTGGCATTTCTCCCAATTAAGAACAAGATTAGTTTCTTCACATCTTTGCAAAACTTTATCAAGGTTGTGCAGACAATTATCAAAAGAAGTTCCATAGACTGAAAAATCATCCATGAATACTTCCACAATTTCCTCACAAAAAGCATGAAAGTTAGCAGACATGCATCTTTGAAAAGTAGTAGGAGAATTACACAAACCAAAAGGCATACGCCTATAAGCATAGGTTCCATAAGGGCACATAAAAGTAGTTTTTTCTTGATCTTGTTGTTTAACAACAATTTGAGAAAACCCAGAGTATCCATCAAGAAAACAAAAATGGGTCATTTTAGACAACCTTTCTAACATTTGATCAATAAAAGGCAGTGGGTAATGATCTTTCTTAGTAACTTTGTTAACCTTTCTGAAGTCAATGCACATCCTATAACCTACTACTATTCTTTGGGGGATAAGCTCATTATTCTCATTAGCACAACAGTAATTCCCCCTTTCTTAGGGACACAATGAACAGGACTAACCCATTCACTATCAGCAATAGGATAAATAATACCAGCATCAAGGAGTTTTAATACCTCGTTTCTTACCACTTCCTTCATCTTAGGATTTAAACGACGTTGATGTTCCACCACTGGTTTTGCATCGGGTTCTATATTGATAGCATGCTGACATGTAGTAGGAGAAATCCCTTTTAAATCATCAAGTGTATAGCCCATAGCTCCTTGATGTTTCTTAAATACTTCCAATAATCTTGCCTCTTCCTTCCCTGAAAGTTTAGAACTAATAATAACAGGATATTTTTTTTATCATCAATGTAAACATATTTAAGATCGTCAGGTAAAGGCTTCAGATAAAAACCGGATCCTTTTGTGGCAGTGTGGTTCCCAAATCTTCCATAGGCAAGTTATGCTTAAGCATCTTAGGTTGACGACGAAAAATCTCGTCAATATCATTTCTTTCTTCCATGAAGATCTCACTTTCGTGGTCTTCCATAAATTGCTGCAAAGCATTGTTAGGAGCAAGAGAAATAGAAGCAAGTTGTTCAACTCTAAAATCCTCATTAGGAGTTTCATTTTCATAAGGGACTTTGTCAAATTTCGAAAAATTAAACTCAAAAGATTCCCCATCAAATTTAGTTAAAATTTTCTCCCTTTTACAGTCTATAATGGCTCCACACGTGTTCAGGAAAGGTCTACCAAAAATGATAGGATAAGTTTTACTAGCAGCTGAGCCAAGTACTAGAAAATCAGTAGGATATTTAATCTTACCACAAAGAACTTCCACATCTCTTACAATACCAATGGGAGAGATGGTCTCTCTGTTTGCAAGGTGAATAACCACATCAATTTCTTCTAGTTCGCATGGACTTATTTCATGCATAATTTCTTTGTAAATCTCATAAGGAATAGCACTTGAACTTGCACCAATATCACATAATCCATAATAGCAATGATCACCAATTCTAATAGAAAGCACAGGGACACTAGATTTTTTAGTTCTATTAGGATGTGATACAATATTAGAAGCATCTTCACAGAAAACAATGTGTCCATCCTCTACTCTTTTAGTGATAATATCTTTCACCATTGCTACTTCAGGTTCAATGGTTATTTGTTCATCAGGCTTAACAACTCTCTTCGTACTTTTATTAATTACACTAGTTATCATAGAGTGCTCCTTTACTTTATCTGGGAAGGGCATTTTTTATATAAGGTTCAGGCAAAATATGATCAATAGTGCAAACTTCAGTACTTCTAGCAGGAACATAATCAACAATATCTCTATACGGTGCATGATACTTATTCTACTCCTTTTTAGGAATTTCAATATAAGAAGAAAAAGCCTTAAAACAATTTACAATAACTTAAGAGTCTAGACCATAAGCATTTCTAATATTATGAAAGTCAACAGTTCCCATAAAAGATTCAATGCATTCATAATCATAATTAATACCTGACTTTCTTCCTTTATCATTCTCCCATGCTTTAGCATTGTCTAGAATACGGTCTAGAAGATCCCATTTAGCTCCTTCTTCCATGCGTGTAAATGATCCAGCGCAAGAAGCATCCAATAGATCCTTATCATGAAGAAAAAGCCTTGCATAAATGTTATTGATAATAATATTGTTGGGGAGCTCATGAATAGGACATTTGAGCATTAGTAACTTCAATCTCCCCCAAGCTTGAGCTGTACTCTCTCCATCAAGAGGCCAAAAGTTGTATATTTGATTCTGATCTTTATGAATCTCAGTAGGAGGATAAAATTTTGAATAAAAGAGAGGTACTACTTCCTCCCATTCAAGAGCTTGACCATTCTTCAGCAGCTTGTACCATTCCTCAGCTCTTCCTTTCAGTGATAATGAGAATAACTTCTTCTTGACTTGATCTGTTGTAATACGTGCACACTTGAATAACCTGCATAGTTCATGTATAAAGATCAAATGATCACCGGGATGGACAGTTCCATCTCCAAAATAGTAGTTATCCATAACACGATCAATAATTCTTGTAGGTATCTTAAAAGTATCATTCTCAGCAGGTGGTGGTTCATCTACTACCTTAGCAGTGGTAGTAGCATTATGAAATAAGAAACTAAGTGAATTATCCATATTGAAATAAAGTAACTAACAAAAGTAAACAATACTCACAGTAGAAGTTTCCTTTACCAGTTCCACTCTCCAATAGCGCTTCACTCCCCGGCAACGGCGCCAGAAAATAGTCATGATGACCCACAAGTATAGGGGGGTGTATTACAGTATTTTAGATAAGAGTGTCAAACCCAACAAGGAGTATAAGGTGTTGATGAGTGGCTTGGAGCATGAATTCTCTGTAAATACTTAGCAAACGGATTTTTAGGGGGTTTTGATAGTGCAGATAAATAAAGTATGAGTAAATAAAAGATAATAATAATAATTGTAGCAAGTGGTCCAATCCTTTCTTTAGCAAAGGACAAGTCGGTTGTATTACTTAAGATGACCAAACGTTCTCGAGGACACACGGTAATATCATCAAGTGCTTTCGCTTTATATAGTTGATTAATCTTCTTTAGTTTGATAAGTGTTGTGTGGGTGAACCTGTGCTAATGTACCGACCTTCCTAGGACTAATACATACTTGTGATTAAACCCCTTGTAAGCATCTGCAAGTACAAGAAAGTAATTAAGATAGAAACCTAACCACAGCTTTAAACTCTAAGATCATGACATCCCTTGTGCAAAGGTTTCCTAATGGGGTTTGGGTTTCTGTCACTCCAGCAACCCCTACGATTGGTATCCAAATACACAATGCATTTCCCTAGGCCCATAAAGGTGAAGTGTCATGTATTCGACGTTCACATGACACCACTAGAAGAATAACACAACAACTTAAGTAACAAACTATTGAATCTTTCTCAACACAATTCCACTACTAACAACATGACTTCTCCCATGTCCTCAAGAACTAAACAAACTACTCACCAGACATCATATGGATCAAGATCAAAGATTATATATTGATAAGTAACAATCTGAATATAACAATAATTCAACGGTTCCACTCAATAGCATCAACTACAACAGGTAATCAACACCGGGAAAGTTTCCCCTAAGAACTATGCAAGATTTAACCCAATTGTTACAATGGTATGAAGTGGTGATGATGGTGTTGGTGGAGATGATGATGGAGATGATGATGATGATCCCGATGAAGTCCAGCTTGATGGTGGTGTTGATGACGAGGATATCCCCTCTCAGGGAAGGAATTCTCCTGGCAGAATTCTGTCTGCCGGAGAGATCTTTCTCTCTCTGTAGTTTTCCGCCCCATAGAGGCGGCGGAATCTTTCTGTGGTCGCTCCCCTAGGATTAGGGTTTTGTGGGGATAATATACGCCAAAGGGGAGAGCCATGAGTGGGCCAGGGTGGCCACACCACCTGCTGGCGCCCCTAAAGGTGGCCCGCGCCAGGGGGTGGTGTGGGCCCCCTTGGCCCAACTCCGCTCCCCCTTCTGGCATCCTCCATCCTCTGGAAAAATAGAATTTTCCATGTATTTTCTCGGATTTTCTGATCTTCGTGAATATCGCCTCCAAATAGCCCCTTTTTCCATCAGAATCCTGACTACATAGGTCCATCCTCTAAAAGTCATCAACCATGCAAAAACAGATGAAATAACATAAGTATCATCTCTTAATATGAAATATATCAATGAATAACAGTAAATTATGATATAGAATAGTGATGCAAAATGAACGTATCAAGCCGTTCCTAACGTGGCTAAGAAATGTACGTACTAGACTTTTTTTCCGAATATACTAGAAATTTACTAGAATGGCTGGCAAAAACCAATCCTAAAGATGGGACCCACTTAGTACAACATAAGCTAGTTGATTGCACCACTATGTATGTAGCCAAATTTCTCCATAAACTTTGGGTGGGTCGTAAATATTTGCCGCTAGTAGCTTGATCGCTTGATGGACCAACGAGATTGCTCAAAGGCCGATGACAAGACCCAGTAATTTTTTTTGAACCAGCGAGACCCAGTACTTGACATTTTGCTTCCACTATTCACTCTCCTCTCTCCTCCTACTAGTACTACCTCCCACCACCCTTCGCAGAAACCATTTTCTTCCACTGCTCCTCCCTTTCTTCTCTACTTCTTCATCCAGCGATGTCACAAAATATCCTATCTCGTCGAAAGAATAGCAAGATGGCGGTGGTTAAAGCCGTGGAGAAATCCCGCCGGTAGGGTGACCTGCAGGCTCGGACCGAGAAAGAAGACCAGCCATGGGGCGAGGGCTCGTCTTTGCGCATGTATCCGAAGAGCGGCTATCATGGGGACCAAGAGTATGGGTAGGTTTGTACTTCCGTTGATTCCTGGGCTATCTACTCCTACTATTGAACCGTCTCTGCACATCTTCTAGGGCTGGCGGCTCGAGCATCGCATTTTCCACCCCACGGGTCGATAGCACGACTGATATCTCTGACGCATACAATGCCCTCATGCCCGCTATCGGTCGAAGAAGATAGGTACTGTAGTCTCTATATATGTATTGACATTTTATATTCTTCTCTTCATGCACTCCATGCTCTCTTACTGATGATGCATTTTCCATGCAGGAAGTCAGGGCAAGAATCTCGGCCAAAGTAGATGAAATCTACAGCCATAACATCAACATCCTTTAGAAAAACATCAAGCTCAACCTAGAGTGTGATCGCCTCCAAGCCTATTTGGCTTTTCAAATGAAGCTCGCATGATCTTACAAGCGTGACTCCTCCATGCTTCGTGCTGAGTATGAAAATTTGAATAAAGAAGTCACGGTGCTCCGCAACCAGCATCTACCATTACAGAGATCGTCCAGGTCACGCCCCGCTAATTAGGAAGAGAGAAGCCATCTCATGTTGGCCCTCGAGGTCGCGACCATTGCGGAGGTCGTGGAGGCCCTGCCTCTGCAGGGCGGCCACCGTGTTGCAATCACCGAATCTTGGGAGTAGGAACTAGGAAGGGGGAGGACTTGCCTACGTGGCCCTCCTTTTTCTTTCTTTTGGATGCATGGAACGTTTTTTTCTCATCCGTCTTCACGTAATTATATTGCACTCTTTAGCGTTTGAATGCGCTCTGTGGAGCTTTTGTAACGATATACTTGTCGTATAGTAGTCATTGTTTAGTGTACATATACATTCAAATTTAGTCAAATATGTGACATTCTTTTAAATTAGGTTGGAGGGAATTTTCAGAAAAATTAGGACGGAGGGAGAGTATTGATACGTCCAAAACGTATCTACTTTCCCGAACACTTCTGCTATTGTTTCTCCTCTATACTTGTGTGATTTGGATGCAACTAATGCGAACTGACGCTGTTTTCAGCAGAATTGCCTTGGTGTCTAATTTTTGTGCAGAAAATCAACTATCAAGAAAAATCCCGGAAAATATGCCAAAAATCCTACTTCACCAGAAGACTCCCGGAGCCAGAATATGAGACGGAGGGGGGCTGGGCCAGCCACACCACTGCCACGGGCAAGCCCAGGCGCACGAGGTGGTCTGCCACCCTGCACTCCCACGGCCTCTCTCTTCGCCTATAAGGAGCCTTCTGACCTAAAAAATTGAGGGGGTTCGACGTTTTTCTAGAAGGAGTTCCGCTCCACCGCCACCACCAGATTTCACGAAACAGCACCAGAAACTCCGTTCTAGCAACCTGCCGGGACGGGGAAATGGAGGAGATCATCGCCATCATCATCACCATCGCTTCTCCATCGACCATCCATGTTTCTCCCATCTATGAGTGAGTAATCCCCCGCTGTAGGCTATGGGGATGGTAGGGATTGGATGAGATCGTTCATGTAATGGCATCAGATTGTTAGGGCATGGTGCCTAGTATCTTTTAATAGTGCTTTATGACTTTGTTGCGACTTGTTGTACTTAATGCTTGTCACTAGGGCCCGAGTGCCATGATTTCAGATCTGAACATGTTATTGATTCATCATGATAGTATTGTTTTGGGTCTTATCTACAAGTTGTATACACACGTCGTTGTCCGGAACCTATGGTCCCGAAATGACAGAAATCGGGGTAGCCGAAAGGGAAAGGCTTTGATGTGAGGATCACATGTGTTCATGGAGTGTTAATGCTTTGCTCCGGTGCTCTATTAAAAGGAGCACCATAATTGCCAGTGGTTCGCTAGAGGCCCCGCTGCAAACGAGCTGGCAGGACAAAAGATGTTGTGCAAGTTCTCATTGCGAGCACGTATGACTATATATGGAACGCATGCCTAGGATTGTCTAGTAGTTGGATGTTTTATCTTATTTATCTGCAATTGCCCTATGTTCTGATTGCTATGTGAATTGTCTTATCCATGCAACGCCCGTCCATCCATCCCTATGCCTACCTTTTCGAATCCCACATTTCGCTTTTGTTACTACTGTGTTTGCTTTGCTACTGCTGTTACTTTACTATTCCTACTACAAAACTATTGCTACTGATAAACTGCTGTGAGCAAGATTGTTTCCAGGTGCAGCTGAATTGACAACTCAGTTGTTAAGGCTGATAAGTATTCTTTGGCTCCCCTTGTGTCGAATCAATAAATTGGATTTCACTTCCCTCGAAAATACTGCGATAGACCCCCTATACTTGTGGGTCATCAAGTATGTCTGATAAATCAAAATAATTAAATCGTCAATGAGGCCTTCCACAGTGTAGCCGGTGCACAATTGTCCAAAAATTTGCCACATCATCACTAATTCCAAAACAAAAAATTGTGGCACCAGCTTCACAGTGGAGGGCACCGCTCGGTGCAAAAGGAGGTGGCCCCATATTGATTAAAATAAGTATATAGTTAGCTAACGGAGGGCTTTTGGATAAAAGAAAGATGCAATATTTCTTTGGTGTGTGCATCGCATGAGAAGACAAGGGTTCTTCCATGGAGCTCATTTTTTATTCATTTCCTAAATGTGGCATTAAATTTGGTCGTACTTTCTACTTTGTCCGATGTGTAGGGATCTGGATCCAGTGTCTATAAAATAAAATGCACCGTCAGCATCAGGGACACCCAGCTATTACCTGGAGTACTTTGGGTCACAAGTACAACTACCCCTATAGTCTACCCACGAACACCCAACGATTCCTTGCATAGGCATTCCTGCCAGAGCCTTTGCAGGGAAGGTGGTGAGGGTTTATCTCGTCAATGCCCATTGTTATGGACTTGGATTTTGGAGAAGGAGGGAGCGCTGGAAGCATCAATCGGCTAGCAAACAAGCACACAGGGACGCAATGTTTACCCAGGTTCAGGCCTCATAGAGGTCCCTACTCCTGCTTGTCTACTCTTGGAATTAACGAAGGAATCGAAGATTACAGGGGCGCACAAATGCAATCTGGCGAGAGTTTTGGAAACTAGGGCTGTGTGTGTCCTCCTCGCCGCACCCTCCTAGCCTTTATATAGATAGGCGAAGTCTCGGCTAGCAGGTCGAGTCGGTTACAAATTTGGGTTTTCCCTTTAAACTTTCTATATTTAAACTTCTTCTTGTCTCGCAAGTCATCGAGAGTCCGTGGGCCACTCGAAGTCTTCATTGGGCCGTGGCAACACCGTGGGCTTCCATCGTATCTAGACCGTATATACCAAACCCGAGTACCTTCAGGGTATACCCATGTTAGTAGCACCCGAGTGTCGAGTGGAATCGCAGATTCGATTGGGGACTTTATGAAGCCTTTCGAGTGCATGACAGAGTATTTTGTTTATATCATAGGGATTGTTGATATACGTGCCTGATTTAACCAATGGATTGGTATCAGTTAACTGCCTTAGGGCAAAACAACGCAATCTACTCGAACCCGAGTCCCCGGACTCAAATTCGGAAAAGTGCTGGTGTAATTTGACTCAAGCCACGGAGGTCTTACAGGAGTCGAAATCCAGTATAAGGGTGTGAGCACTCGACGCGTCCGTCAAGGCATGTTCATCATACCTGTAGGCACGTATATATTTCTGGTAGTGCACAGCAAATGCATTGCTAGTCCTTATTCAGGTCTTATCTTCACGCTGCAAGCGTGACATCCGAATTTTTTGTCATCGCGGAGATGATTCGGGTGACCCGGGAGATGCAGTCTCTTTGAAAGGAAAAATATGAGGCGGTGTCGCCATAGACTTCGAGTGTGAATGTTATCAACACACATTACAATGTAAAAATAATCATTGGGTGCACGACCAGCGCTTCCTATGGGAGTAGCCCCCGAGTGCCTAGTTGAGTCGAAGACTCGGGCAGGGACTAAAGAACTTTCACGACTGCTGTCGTCTTTTGTTTACTTGTTTCAGTCGAATTTGTTTCCAGCGCTCCCTATGGGAATAACCCATGATCCATCGTTGAATGTTTGGGTAAGTCTTGAATGTCCATATTACTGCATAAAAAAGAAAATCGTAGGGTGCGCGACCAGCGCTCCCTATGGGAGTAGCCCCCGAGTGCTTGGTGGAGTCGAAGACTCGAGCAAGGCCTAAAGTAGTCGAAGTTTTCTAGTGTTCAATTTGATGACATCAGTGCTGATGATGTGATGACCTCAGTTGCTCGCGTGAGCGGCTTTGACGGGATGTGACGAGCGGTGGGTCCCATTTTTTGACCCTGACTTGACCGGGCATGCGTAATCTTTTGTTTTAACTGCGCCTCCTCGATTTCCGCGCGTAATGGAGGTAGTGGGGGACGGTTCGTGTTTTAGCCTCTCCACGTGTCGATCGCGATGTGCGCCACATGTCCAATAGGGTTTCTACTGGCCGTTGGATTGCATCCGCCAGGGAGTTAAGTAGTAGCGCAGCTGCGGTAATTTCCCATCTGCTCTTTCTCTGCTTTGTGCCTCCATCGCCATTGATGCTGCTCTCTGCGTCTTAGAGTTTGTCCCGTTTCGCAGCGCTGGACCAACTCCGTGTGTTTCCGAGTTATTTCCTTTGCTCACATCGCCACCGCAAGATGGGGAAGAAGAGAGGAGGCGCTGCCGCTGAGTCCACCGCCACTATTGTTGCTGCCAAGAAGAAAGGCGGCTCCACCGCTGTGGGCACCAGCACCGCCGACGCTAGGAAGAAGAAGGGCACGGGCACCCGCGTCACCAATGGTGCGTGGCGCGCGTCCATCATCAAATTGTCTGAGCTTTGTCTTCTTCGTCAAGATGGAGTTCTGTCTCCGGTGGTTGGTGACTCACGAGTGTCGGGCGGCGAGGTAACTCCTTGTCCTCCTGCTGGTTTTCGGGTGAAGTTCCTAGCGTTCATCATCCGCGGTCTGTCTCTGCCCCTGCATCCTTTCTTCAGGGGCCTCCTTTGTATCTATGGGCTCCAACTGCATCAGTTGTCCCCCAACTCTATTCTCCACATCGCCTGCTATATTACACTTTTCGAGTGTTGGCTCGGAGTCGAGCCACACTTTGGTCTCTTCAAACGGCTTTTCAAGCTGAAGCGTCAGTCGGCATCTAGTTCCGTAGTCTATGACGTAGGAGGCTGTGGGATCCATGTTGACTCCTCCGTCACATACTTCGATAGCAAGCTCATGGCGTCCGTCCAAGGGTGGAGGGACAAGTGGTTCTACATCCGCAACCAGAAGGCCGACGGAGAACACTTCGGACTCGCGCCTTTTGATCCCGCGACGCCGTGCAGGAGGAGGCATTCTTGGAAGAACATGGTGATGCCCGGCGAGTCTAAGGAGACAGAAGTGTTGTACGAGTGCATCTGCGACCTCAAGAGTCGCATGGGTAAAGAAGAGGGAGGCTGCACCCTCATTCACACATGGTTGCGCCGTCGCATCCATCCCCTGCAGGCCAGAATCCACCCCATGTTCCAATGGGCTGGTGCAGACGATGTCACTCGCGTATCTGCCGATGGCATTTCCACGAGTGAAGTAGATAAGAGGGTGCGACTATTGACCAAGTACACTACCAAGGATGTGCTCCCCAGTGAACCAGTCGTGCCTCCATTTAATGCTTCTAACCCTCCTCCTGAGGTATGATTGTGCTACGAAGTAGCTTTATTTGTCGAGTGCTTCTGATTTTCTTGACGTGCGCTGACTTGTTTTCTGTATGCAGGATTGGAAGGTGTCTCCTAGTTTGCCCCCTCTTCCTGAGGTGGTTATTCCTCGTGAAGTAGATGAAGAGGACGAGTCAGAATCGACCGTCCCATTTGAAGAGGAGGAGGAAGCCCCCGAGTCCAGTAGACCAGACACTCGCAAGCGTGCGCGCAACAAAGATTCGGATGCGTCGTCTCCTTCGACTCCAGAAGGCCCAGCTATTGGTGCCGAGTCGCCAATTCCTGCTATTCCTGTGAGTTCCATGGCGCCATCTACCCAAAAGAAGATGTGGCTGCCGAAGGAATCGTCGGAGTTGAAGGACCAAACCTTAGATTTTGATAAATTTGACTGGTAAGTATACAATTCTCATCTTGGTTCTTTTTGGAGTTGCATTTCCTGATGTTGGTTTTGTTCCGCAGTCAACCGGTGTTGTCATCTTCTAGCGACGTCCAATTTTTGAAGGAATCTGGAGTCACGGACTCCAAGGCCAAGAAGTGGCTGAGCGAACTCCTTCTCCTCCATTGGCAGCCCATTCTGGGCACAATTCATCAAGTTCTCCACACGTTGTGGAGCACCAGATGGTTGTCCGGACGACTGTGCGGCAATCGACTTCAGAGTCTCTGGAGGAGCACGTATGTCTGATGTTGCTTTTACTTGCAGTCGAATTAGTCATCCATGCTATCTGCTGATCCTTTTGTTTTTCTCCTGTTGCAGCTTATTGTGAAGGAAGCTGCTCGCCTGGCAGAGAAAGTACTTGCAATGGGTCGACAGCATGCATTGCTAGACAATCGCCATCACGTGGTTGAAAGTTAGTATTTTTTTCCTTCTTCTTCTTCATCCTTGTGATATTTTTATATACTCGACTGACGGTCCATCTTTTATGTTTTGTAGCTGAGCATAATGTGCTTCTTCACGAAGCCGCTTCTCTTGAAAAGACGCTCGCCGCGGTGGTGAAGAGTCACGATGAGGCAGTCATTGTGCTTGATGAATCACGGAAACGCGAAGAGGATTTGCGTGCCTCCATCGATGCGAGGGAGAAGTTGTTCGAAGAATAGCTCTTCTCGATTGCCAAGTCTCTTTCAGGTATTTTTCCTTTTGTGTCTTGACTGCTTCTTTCTTCAGTGTCTTACTATTGTGCTGACGCTTTGTTCTGTGTAGATGCTGGCGGTTTGAGCTTTGATGCCCAAGCGCTTTGTCGCGATGATGCCTTGGAAGGTGCTATCGTGGTAGTCGAAGACCGTAGCGCGTCCATTCAGGGAACGCTGACCAAAGCTAAGGGCGTTCTCAGTCGCATCCGCGAGGAGCTGGCGCCCAAGGCTGAGCTAATTGAGAACTTGGATGATCTGGTGGAGTCCCTCGCTGGAGGTATCCCCTTAGATTTCAGGAAATCGCACCGCGCGGTCAGCGCCACCATGGCACTCGCCATGGTGGAAGCCCATGGAGTGGAGATGGATCCAGCTGCAGTGTCCAAGGCAATGCCCGTCGGCGAAAATGGGCAATAGGTAGTTTTTGCTCCCTTTGCAACTGTCTACGGCAAGTACGGGCCGCAACTCATCAACACAGTCGCCAAGTATTCTAAGGAGCTGCAGCGAGCCAAGAAGGCGGCGAAGGCTGCGGCGTCAGGGGCCGGCGGGAAGTCTATGGCGTCTGATACTGCCATGGACTCGATGAAGCCTCCAAAGCCGAAGTCCAAGTCAAAAAAGCAAGTTGATCCTCAATAGTTATATTTGTAATAGTTAATAGCTCGACCCCTTTTGTCTAGAACATGCCGCTAGCGGGTGTCTCTATTGATACTTTGTTATGTTTGAATGCACTTGAGTTTTTGTCCATGTGTTGCTTGGTCTTCTTATTATCTCTTGCTTGGATTGTGATAGGGCACATCGAGTGGTCCTTTGAGTGAGCCTCGGGATCTGCCATCTACTGGTGATACCTTAGCGTAGTCGCACTCAAGGGTGGATGAGCTGTCCCTACTTTCACGATTGCGCGATCACATTAAGCAGCTGGAACGTGAATTGCCCGTCCTCCGCGGTAACGCAGCTGTATGGAAGTTGAGGGCGGAGAAGGCCACCGCCCGAGAGCAATATCTACTAGGGGAGGTGGCGCAGCTGGGTGACCAGTTCAAGTGTTAGCTTTCTTCCTCGTTATCTTTTCTTGTAGTCAATCGTGGTAGCTCGTTGTCTTCATAATTTTGCCTCTTGCTTGGTATAGTTTTCAGCGCGCATCATCCGTAGGATGAGAAGGACAGGATCGCCATTCGCATGAACGACCTGACCTAGGAATAGATTCAGGCAAGTGGGTACTTCTGGGTGGATCATGATCGTGCAATCGCACTTGCGACCCTGCAGGATCGTGCCTCACGAGTGCTTCATTTTTTGAAGAAATCGCAATCATGCTTAAGGAATATTTATTAGACAATGTTTCCCCTGGACGTCGTTCCTTCGAGCCTGTTGGCTCTCCTTGCTAAGTTTCAAGACTTGAGTGAAGTTCGAGATTGCGTGTGACAGCAGTTGGTGGCTGGTGCCAAGGCTGCTTTATCGCTGGTGCGACTGCATAGGCCTGATGTACATATTGCAGCTATTGCTACTAGTCCGCCGACTCCACCGTCAGGTTCGACCTAGAATATGGTTCCTCATTACCAGGCGGTGGATCGCCCAGCGGAGGAAATTGTCAACTTCTTCGAGGAACAGACAAACGTTCTTCTGTTGCAACAGTAGTTTAACTTGTATCCTACACATAAATGTACCAGTGTTGTAAAGTTAATATATATATATATGATGTATATAATTGATTGACATTGATGTGTAAAGAGCTTGTTAGCTCGTATGTTTTGCGAGTGCGTTGCACTATGCTATTCCTTTTTGTTAGCCTGACTTGTGTTTTTCTCAGCACCTTATCAACCTGCCAGGTGCGCTGCACCTGGGTTGGTGTTTGCCAAGGGTTCTATTAGTGCGTCAGCTACTCGGGATATCGCGATTGGTTTGTAGGATAGTTGTGTAAAGGGTGGCGCATCCCCCGAGTGATAAGATTGTGACAAATAATAGAAGACATAGAGTTTGGGGCACTTAGCTTTATTTATTCGTAGAACAGTACGAAGTATAGTGTGTGGCTAAGTAGCCTGGCTGAAAAGCCTTATTTGTAATGTAAAAGGAAGACAAACGACTAAGGGTAGAAGCGTCGTAGTTGCGCGATGTTCCAGGGGTTGGAGTATGCGACTCCTGTCTCGAAATCTTTGAGGCGATAGGCGCCACCTGGGATTACTTCTGTAATCACGTATGGTCCTTCCCAAGGGGACTCGATCTTGAGGTGCCCTTGCTGCTTCAGTCGCAGGACCAGGTCTCCTTTGACGAAGGATATGGGGCGTAGCCTTCTACTGTGGTAGTTGCGCGGGTTCTGCTGGTAGATCATCGATCTTTCTGCTGTGTTTTCCCGTGCCTCATCAAGGAGATCGACAGAGTCTTCGAGTGCAAGAGTTGACTCCTTCTCCCTGTAAGCGACTACTCGCAGGGCTTTGTATCGTACCTCTGCGGGTAACACCACTTTAGCACCATGCACCAAGAAGAACGGGGTGTACCCTGTGGCACCGTTTTGGGTTGTGCGTAGGCTCCAGAGTACAGATTGCAGCTCGTCTGGCCAGCATCCTGTGGCTTGTTCGAGTGGCCTAAGGAGTCGCTTCTTGATTCCGCCGCAGACGAGCCCGTTGGCCTTTTCGACTTGACCGTTGGTTTGTGGATGAGCTACGGAGGCATAGCTTACATTGATTCCCAGGTTTTCGCAGAAACACTGGAACTCCTTAGAGGTGAAGTTCGTTCCATTTTCCATGATGATGCTGTGTGGCACTCCGAAGCGATAGACAATGGACTCGAAGAACTTGACTGCATTGGCTCCTGACTGGTTTGTCACCGGCATGGCCTCTATCCACTTGGTGAATTTGTCGACTGCGACCAAGAGGTAGACGTAGGCTCCTCGTGAGGACTTTGGGAGCTTGCCGACCATGTCGAGTCCCCATTGCGCGAAGGGCCAAACTAGTGGTATTGGCCAGAGTTCCGCGCCAGGTGCGTGCGGTTTATCCACGAATCGCTGGCAAGCATTGCATCTTTGGACAATGTCCTTGGCATCGCGCATGGCCGTGGGCCAGTAGAATCCAGCTTGTAGAGCTTTGGCGACGAGGGCGCGACTGCCGGTGTGGTGCCCACAAGTCCCTTCATGAATGTCGAGGAGGACGGCCCTTCCGTCCGTGTTGGAGACGCACCGTTGGAGTACTCCTGTGATGCTGCGCTTGTATAGTTGACCGTTGATGACGGCGAATGCCTTTGATCGCCGTGCGATGTGTCGTGCGTCAGTCAGGTCATCCGGTAGCCTCTTGCTGAGAAGATATGTGATGTAGGGTTGAGTCCAAGATGGCTCGATCATCATGACTCCCATTGGTCCCTCGGTGTCGAGCTCTAGGTCGTCGAGTGCCATTGGCTCATTGGGCGGCGTAGCCCCCGAGTCTGTTGTTGTGCTTGCTTTCTTCTCTGTGGCCTTTGGCTTGATGGAGCGTTCACAGATACGCTTGAGAAATACCCCAGGTGGTATGGGGGCGCAGGTGGAGCCAATGTTGGCGAGTGCATCTGCCTCTTTGTTGCTTTTGCAGCCTACGTGTCGCAGCTCACAGCCATCAAAGTACCCTTCGAGTGTGTCGTACAGGTTGCGGTAGGCGATCATATTGTCGTTCAGCGCATCGCACTCATGCATTGTTTTGTTGACGACCAGTTTGGAGTCATCGTAGATGATGAGCCTTTTAGCGCCACAGGATTTTGCCATCCGCATCCCGTGCAGTAGGGCCTCATACTCAGCTTCGTCGTTGGAGGTGGTGAACTGCATTCGCAGAATATATTTCAGCTTGTCCCCCTGGGGTGATGTCAGTATGACACCTACGCTGGCTCCGTCCTTTCACTTGGATCCGTCAAAGTGCATTGTCCAAAGGTAAGACATATCTGGTTTTTCGGGGAGCTGATTCTTCATCCAGTGCACGAGGAAATCAGGGAGAACTTGCGACTTGATCGCGTCACACTTTTCATATGTAATGTCTCGTGGCGACAACTCGATTCCCCAAAGAGCAACTCGTCCAGTGGCGTCGGGATTGTTGAGGATGTGCCCAAGCGGGGCGTCATTGACCACCATGATTGGGTGCTCCTGGAAGTAGTGGCGCAGTCGTCTGGCTGTCATGAAGACACCGTATGCTAGCTTCTGATAGTGCGGGTACCGCTGTTTTGTTGATGTGAGCACCTCGCTGAGGTAGTAGACTAGGCACTGCACCGCGTGGACCTTGTTTTGCTTGGCTCGCTCCACCACGAGCACCGTGCGGACCACCTGGTTGGTGGCGGAGATGTATAGCAACAGTGGTTCCTTTTCGCGTGGGGTCACCAGTACTGGTGAGGTAGATAGTAGACGCTTGAGGTCTTCGAATGCTTCCTGCGCCTCATTGGTCCACTCGAACTTGTCAGTTTTGCGGAGAAGTTGGTAGAAAGGTAGTGCCTTTTCGCCCATTTGACTGATGAATCGACTGAGCGTCGCAATTCGCCCAGCCAGCTGCTGGACGCCTCTTACGTTCTTTGGCTTCTTCATGGCCAGTATGGCTTTTATTTTCTTTGGGTTTGCCTCGATCCCTCTTGCGGAGATGAGATACCCAAGTAGTTGCCCAGATGGTACACCGAAGGCGCATTTGTCCGGATTGAGCTTGATCCGGTAGCGGTCGAGGTTAGCGAAGGTTTCGCGTAAATCGTCGATTAGCGAGGCTTCCTCTTTGGTTTTGATTACGATGTCGTCAACATATACTTGGATGTTGCGACCAAGTTGGTTCTTGAGGCAAGCCTGCATGCACCGCTGATAGGTGGCTCCTGCGTTTTTGATACATTGCAAATGTATCTATAATTTTTGATGTTCCATGCTTGGTTTTATCTACTTTCTTATGTTTTCTCCACACTTTGGAGTACTTTTCATATGATTTCTTGGACTAACCTATTAACAAAGAGCCACAGTGCCAGCTGCCTGTTTTCTGCTGTTTTTGGTTCCAGGAAGTCAGAAAATGAATATTCTCGGAATTGGATGGGACAAAAGCCAAAGTGCCTATTTTTCCGGAAGACTCACGGGCGAATCACGAGACGGAGGAGGGCCAGGGTTACACCCCGGTAGCGGTACCCCAGGCCGCGCCAGGGCATGGTGTGGGCCCCTCCGGCACCCCCTCGGTCTCCCTCTTCGCCTATAAGTTGCCTTCTGACCTAAAAACTTAGGGGGGTTCGACGTTTTTCCAGAAGGAGTTCCGATCCACCGCCACCACCAGATTCTATGAAACAGCACCAGAAACTCCGTTCTGGCACACTGCCGGGACGGGGAATTGGAGGAGATCATCGCCATCATCATCACCATCGCTTCTCCATCGACCATCCATGTTTCCCCCATCTATGAGTGAGTAATCCCCCGCTGTAGGCCATGGGGACGGTAGGGATTGGATGAGATCGTTCATGTAATGGCATCAGATTGTTAGGGCATGGTGCCTAGTATCTTATATTTGTGTTTTATGACTTTGTTGCGACTTGTTATTCTTAATGTTTGTCATTAGGGCCCGAGTGCCATGATTTCAGATCTGAACATGTTATTGATTCATTATGATAGTATTGTGTATGGTCTTATCTGCAAGTTGTATACACATGTTGTTGTCCGGAACCAATGGCCCCGAAGTGACAGAAATCGGGATAACCAGAGGGAATGGCTTTGATGTGAGGATCACATGTGTTCACAAAGTGTTAATGCTTTGCTCCGGTGCTCTATTAAAAGGAGCACCTCAATTGCCAGTAGTTCCCTTGAGGCCCCGCTACAAACGGGCTGGCAGGAGAAAAGATGTTGTGTAAGTTCTCATTGCGAGCACGTATGACTATATATGGGACACATGCCTAGGATTATCTAGTACTTGGATGCTTTATCTTATTTATCTGCAATTGCCCTATGTTCTGATTGCTATGTGAATTGTCGTATCCATGCAACGCCCGTCCATCCATCCCTATGCCTACCGCACTCGAATCCCACTGTTTACTACTATTGTTACTTCTGTCTTTACTTTACTACTGTTGTTACTTTACTACTCCTACTACAAAACTGTTGCTACTGATAAACTGCTATGAGCAAGATTGTTTCCAGGTGCAGCTGAATTGACAACTCAGTTGTTAAGGCTTATAAATATTCTTTGGCTCCCCTTGTGTCAAATCAATAAATTGGGTTTCGCTTCCCTCGAAAATACTGCGATACACCCCCTATACTTGTGGGTCATTAAGACTATTTACTAGCGCTGTTGCCGGGGAGCATTGCTTTATTTATCAAGTTCACTTGGATTCTCTATTGTTCACTGCTATCCATCCATCATGGGTAAGTCTCGTGATGGCAAGGTTACTATTTTACCATCCACTACAAGAAGAATGCAGTTCGAACACCTCTATTGCTCTTGATTCACCATTTGTTATGAGTAAGCTCGTTACACCACCACATACACATGCTACACACACTGCTACTACTACTGAATCTGAAACTTCTGATTCTTATGATGTTGCTTCTACTGTGCTTGATAAGAGTGGTTCATTAGGTCCTTTCCTAGATGCTACGATTGCTAGAACTATAGCTGGAAATACAGAAACACCTAATGAAGACACTGCCACACCTGTTAGTTCTCCTGAGTCTAGTGAAAGTTATGATATTGAAGATGGTTATTGATACATTGCAAATGTATCTATAATTTTTGATGTTCCATGCTTGGTTTTATCCACTTTCTTGTGTTTTGTTCCAACTTTGGAGTACTTTTCATATGATTTCTTGGACTAACCTATTAACAAGAGCCATAGTGCCAGTTGCCTGTTTTATGTTGTTTTTGGTTCCAGGAAGTCAGAAAATGAATATTCTCGGAATTGGACGGGGGAAAAGCCAAAGTTACTATTTTCCTGGAAGACTCACGGAGCCCGAAGGAGAGTCGGAGCAGGGGCACAGGGTGGCCACACCCCCCTTGGCGCGGGCTAGCCCAGGCCGTGACAGGGCATGGTGTGGGCCCCCTGGCCGACCACCGACCTTGCCTCTTTCGCCTATAAGAGCCTACCGATACCAAAACCATAGATAGTCAAACAGAAATCCACGAAAAGTTCCGCAGCGCCGCCACCACCGAAGGGGAGATTTGGGGGACAGAAAGTCTCTCTTCCGGCACCCTGCCGGGACGGGGAAGTGCCCCCAGAACCATCTCCATCGATCTCCACCACCATCTCCATCACCATTGCCGATTCCCATGATGAGGAGGGAGTAGTTCTCTCTCGAGGCTAAGGGTTCTACCGGTAGCTATGTGTTCATCTCTCTCTATGCATGATCTTATTGAGATCATGAGCTTGTAGTCTATAGATCTACCTTGCTACTCAAGTGCTTTAATAGATCTCTGCTCTCCCCATGTGTGTGAAGTAGACAGTGTGCACACCATGGTGGCACTTAGGCTAGAGATTACAAATACTTGTTATGGGTTATATTTGGAGTTGGATGTCTTTATGAAATTGTGGTGTTTGTTTGAACCATCTAGTGCTCAAGGTGATAGTGTGGGGTTATCTAGATGTGGAAAGCGAACTTTGAGGTGTGTTATTATAGCCCTACCATGGATTAGAGTGTCCAACCGGAGAGTAGTTAAGAGTAGTATCATAAAGAGAATATATTTATATGAGAGTGTTCACTAGTGAAAGTATGATCCCTAGGACTTGTTTCTAAGCATTGATACACTGTTTGCAATTAGATCTGTTACATGTTTGCTTGCTTCCTTCTTTATTTCAGTTTGCCTTTAGTCTCTTCCATGCCATCAAGCTATTTTCTATCACCGTTACCACTTATAATTATCTATACCACTTGTATTTCACTATCTCTTCGCTGAACTAGTGCACCTATACACCTGACAAGTGTATTGGGTGTGTTGGGGACACAAGATACTTCTTGTATCTTGATTGCAGGGTTGCTTGAGAGGGGATACCTTTTACCACTTCCTCCCTGAGTTCGATAAACCTTGGGTGATCCACTTAAGGGAAAACTTGCTGCTGTTCTACAAACCTCTGCACTTGGAGGACCAACAACTGTCTACAAGAATACAAGTGCGTAGACATCAAGCTATTTTCTGGCGCTATTGCTAGGGAGGTAAGGTAAAAGGTATTCACACCGGAGGATTAAAGAAGAAGAACCTCCCACGGCAAATGCCTATTTTCTGGCGCCGTTGCCGGGGAGGTAAGGTAAAAGGTACTCACATCCTCCGGTGTGAGTGCTCGAAGTTATTTCCTTTAGATTCTGTATTTTTGTCTTTTTGTTTCTTGTTTTCACTAGTTAGGCTTAATGGAAAACAACAAAAAAGTTAGAGAGCTTTATAGTATTTATCTTGAGTTAGGACATGAAGTGTTTCAAGAGAAAATTAAAAGCCTATGGAACTTTATTTGCATGCTAATAGCAATGTTGTTAGTATGAATTCTATGGACACCATTATTTCTAATGCTTTGGAAAAGTCTAAGCTTGGGGAAGCTAGTTTTTATGGAAATGATCTTTTTAGTTCCCCAGCTTTGGAAGATAGCTATTCTATTGCTTATGATGATATCAAACCTCCAATATATGATGATTACAATGATGAATATGATATTTTCAGTCCACCAACTGTTGAGGAGAAAATTAATTATGATTACAATATGCCTCCTATATTTGATGATTATGGTGATGAGAATAATAATGATAGCTATTTTGTTGAATTTGCTCCCACTATGATTAATAAGAATGACTATGCTTATATGGAGAGTAATAATTATTTTATGCATGTGGCTCATGATAAGAATGTTTTATGTGATAGTTATATTGTTAATTTTATTCATGATGCTACTGAAAGTTATTATGAGAGAGGGAAACATGGTTTTATGCATCTCAATAATATTAAGTTTCCCCTCTTTATGTTGAAAGTCTTGAAGTTGCACTTGTTTTGCTTTCCTATGCTTGTTGCTTTGTGCTTTCATGACTTGTTTCCTTACAAGATTCCTATGCATAGGAAGTGGGTTAGACTTAAATGTGCTTTGAATTTGCTTCTTGATGCTCTCTTTTACTTCAATTTATATTTCTTATGTGAGCATCTTCTCAAACTATCATGCCTAACTTAAAGGCGTTAAAGAAAAGTTCTTATTAGGAGATAACCCAAAAGTTTTAGATGAGTCTTGGAAGTTATTATCTCAGTAATAACCGCTCCTTATCCTTTTTATTTGCTTTTTATGCTAAGAGTAACCTCTAATGAGAGGGAAGTAATGCTTGGGAAAGTTGTTGTCCCGAAACAGATTTCTATGCTTCACCGTAAAAATTCGTGTAAAACCTCTGTACGTCCTTTTGAGGCATGATTTTTTGTGCTTCTGCCCCAGGTTGTTATCTAACTTTCATTAGTTCAACACTTTTCGATTTGAGCAACAGAAGGTCTTCAAAAAAAATCGTCTTTACCTGCTGGTCTGTTTTGACAGATTTCTGCCATTATTTGCATTTGCTTCTTGTTGATTCCTTTTTTAGTTCTTTCGGGGAATTGTGCTTTTTGGGGGAAGTGCTACAGTAGCCTGTATTTTAATGGAAGTTTTATTGGTGTTGGAACTGAAGCTAAAGACTTATTATCTTAAGTGCACTAATGTTGCTAATAAAGATTGTCTGAACTTTTGTATGAAGGAAAAAATTTCAGGTGTACGAAAGGAATGAGTAATGAGATGAAGGATGGACTAAAGCTCAAGCTTGGGGATGCCACGCATGTCACTCCAAGAAATATCCAAGAATTACAAGCGTCAAAGCTTGGGGATGCCCAAGGCATCCCCCTCTTCATCAATAAAAATCCCAGGTTTCTTCCAAACACTTCATTTTTATTGTTTCATGCACAGTTGTGTCCTTGGAGCGTCTTCTTTTTTGTTTTCATTTTGGTTTTTAGTTTTCTTTGTTTTCTTAGTTTGCTGAATGAATTGGTTGGACCCCCTCTTTCATACATTGGTTTTCAAATAGTTTGGTTTGGATTGGAAAATAGTAGGAAAGTTCATGCTTAAGTGATAAAGAGAGCTTGCTTTTGACTGTGGCCTATGCTTCGTCATGCCATGCTTGATATTGTTTTGGCTTTATGCTTAGTATTCTTTGCTGTAGCATGACATGTTATAAACAATTGAGATTTCTTAATGTGCCTTTGAAGAATCATGCGTTGTTTTAGCATATTAAAGCTTAGTATTGTGGTATTCTCCTTTGATGCTTTATTTGGGTTGACTTGGCACATGCTCACACCATGTTATGACTATACCAAGTCACCATAGCCTTTATGATCCTTTAGTTTCCAACTTGTAGTATCACTTTATGCTTTGATTAATGATTTTTGTCGCTCTGCATGATTATGGCCATTATTGCTCACTTAGTTTATCGCTCCCACTCTTTTTCTAGCCTCCACAACCAAGTATGAGTTCCACTCATGCATCCAACTCCTTAAACCAAGTTATTCCAAAGAGTCCACCATACCTACCTACTAGCTTATGCTATTCCAAGTATATTCATGTTTTTATCTACCTTCCGAATTAAACTTGTTATGAGAAAACTAGTGATTAAAGCTCTCACGAACTTGATGGCACACTTTACTTTTCTTGCCCTTAATAAAAGTTGAACCATTGTGTCTTCTATGTTGTATATGCTTGCACTTATTTGTTGGGAATTAGCAGAACTATGCTTTCATGGGGAACGCTTTCAACATTGCACTTGGTACTTGTACCTAGTTGATATCATGCTCTTTTGTATATGGATGTCGTCGGCGTGAAATGAAAGGGGATCTTGTAAGTCCATGGAGTTATGTATATGTGTTAGAGAAATGCCTGGCCGCTGGTCTAATCCATGCTGACATGGTGGAAACCTGCAGCGCAACCATAATGAGCTATCTATGAAGCATTCTTCTTTAAAAAAAGAGTCCTATGTTGAGAAAAAAAGGAGAAAACAAAAAAAGAGATTATGAAAAGAGGAAAGAGAAGAAAAAATCACCATATTCCCATGGTAAATAAGAAGATTGCTAAGATGCTCGTTGTCTGCTTGCCTTGTCATTTTGATATGGGGATTCTTCCGTATCATTGGGCAAGGGGTACCCCGTTGGCGGTTCTCTATGATACACATGTACTTACAATGACAAGAACTTACCGGTGACTAAACTTGAGTAGCATGAGGAGCGGCCCTCGTATACAAGGGACATGAGATTCCTAACTTATACTTCGTCAAGCATGTACACCATAGTTTGTTCACTTTAACCTTAATCACTTCAAGATGCTTATGATAGGGGCAATCAGAGATGAAAGCTATAAGTACCATAATTTTTGGAAGCTCTTTATGAAACTTGAATCCCTGCTTCCTGCTATGAAGGCCTTTCTTCCACCATTATCTTGAGTCTCCATCTTCTACCTTTATGCACCTACTTTGAGAGCATAGTGGCCATTCTTAGTTCTATGTGCATTGTCCCAAGACTTATTGATTGATGCATAACTTGATATTGCTTGTTTTAAACTATTTGTATCTAGTCACTCTTATGAACTTTGAAGGTGTCCTATGCATTTATATTTGCTACTCTATGAGGGACATGCTGAATACTATTATGCTATGTTTTCTTTATGTGAAACAAACAAACATCTTGCAAAGCATTGTTATTCATGAATCTTTTGTTTGTGCCTTTTCATGTTGCATCATAGTTTCTTTGTCTTATTGCTAGAACTTTGTCTTTCATGTTATGATTGAAGTACTATGATCCCAGCTTTGAATGTTTTACAAATACTTTGATCAAGTTTATGATGGTGCATGTCACCTCAAAATTATTCTTTCTTTTTATCACTTACCTACTCGAGGACGAGCAGGAGTTAAGCTTGGGGATGTTGATACATTGCAAATGTATCTATAATTTTTGATGTTCCATGCTTGGTTTTGTCCACTTTCTTGTGTTTTGTTCCAACTTTGGAGTACTTTTCATATGATTTCTTGGACTAACCTATTAACAAGAGCCACAGTGCCAGTTGCCTGTTTTCTGCTGTTTTTGGTTCCAGGAAGTCAGGAAATGAATATTCTCGGAATTGGACGGGACAAAAGCCAAAGTTACTATTTTCCTGGAAGACTCACGGAGCCAAAAGGAGAGTCGGAGAGGGGCCACGGGGTGGCCACACCCCCTGGCGCGGGCCAGCCCAGGCCGCGCCAGGGCATGGTGTGGGCCCCCTGGACGACCACTGACCTTGCCTCTTTCGCCTATAAGAGCCTCCCGATACCAAAACCCTAGATAGTCAATCAGAAATCCACGAAAAGTTCCGCGGTGCCGCCGCCACCGATGGGGAGATTCGGGGGACAGAAAGCCTCTGTTCCGGCACCCTGCCGGGACGGGGAAGTGCCCCTGGAGCCATCTCCATCGATCTCCACCACCATCTCCATCACCATTGCTGATTCCCATGATGAGGAGGGAGTAGTTCTCTCTCGAGGCTAAGGGTTCTACCGGTAGCTATGTGTTCATCTCTCTCTATGCATGATCTTATTGAGATCATGAGCTTGTAATCTATAGATCTACCTTGCTACTCAAGTGCTTTAATAGATCTCTGCTCTCCCCATGTGTGTGAAGTTGACAATGTGCACACCATGGTGGTACTTAGGCTAGAGATTACAAATACTTGTTATGGGTTATATTTGGAGTTGGATGTCTTTATGAAATTGTGGTGTTTGTTTGAACCATCTAGTGCTCAAGGTGACAGTGTGGGGTTATCTAGATGTGGAAAGCGAACTTTGAGGTGTGTTATTATAGCCCTACCATGGATTAGATTGTCCAACTAGAGAGTAGTTAAGAGTAGTATCATAAAGAGAATATATTTATATGAGAGTGTTCACTAGTGAAAGTATGATCCCTAGGCCTTGTTTCTAAGCATTGATACACCGTTTGCAATTAGATCTATTACATGTTTGCTTGCTTCGTTCTTTATTTCAGTTTGCCTTTAGTCTCTTCCACGCCATCAAGCTATTTTCTATCACCGTTACCACTTATAATTATATATACCACTTGTATTTCACTATATCTTCGCCGAACTAGTGCACCTATACACCTGACAAGTGTATTGGGTGTGTTGGGGACACAAGAGACTTCTTGTATCTTGATTGCAGGGTTGCTTGAGAGGGGATACCTTTGACCACTTCCTCCCTGAGTTTGATAAACCTTGGGTGATCCACTTAAGGGAAAACTTGCTGCTGTTCTACAAACC
The DNA here is from genome assembly GCA_023614405.1 of Avena insularis. Classification (NCBI taxonomy): domain Eukaryota; kingdom Viridiplantae; phylum Streptophyta; class Magnoliopsida; order Poales; family Poaceae; genus Avena; species Avena insularis. The sequence goes on along the minus strand of CM042688.1, from coordinate 505,051,614 downwards.
TCTGCACTTGGAGGCCCAACAACTGTCTACAATAATAGAAGTGCGTAGACATCAGTTATGTTGAGATGACCGATTAATTTATTAAAGAATGTAAAAACACCCATGATAGGAGCGCTGCTAAGAGTCTCCTTGAGAGGCGAACTATTAGACCCAAATTATCTCCTATTTCTAAGTTTGTTGCCTCTTCCATAAACATTATAGATAAATATTATGATTTATCTCTCGATCTATCTTACATAGCTATTGTTGAGAAAGAACCTTTTTGTGGGACTAAGAATGAAAGCGCGGTAGCACATATGAATGAACTTTCTACCATGAGTGGCTTGTTTTCTGATGATATTAAGATGCGTACTTACTTTGTTGCTAAGATTTTCCCATTTTCACTGAAAGGAGAAGCTAAAACTTGGTTTAGTAATTTACCTTCTAGATCTATTGATAGCCCTAATAGCTTGATTAGTACTTTCCTGCAGAAATATTTTCCTCCTAGTGCTAGACATGCTATTTTGCAGGAACTTTTTGATCTTAAACAGGGAGAAAAAGAGGTATTGCCTGAATCTTGGGCAAGGTTTTGTGCTTTGATTCATGCACAGGCTGGAAGTCCATTACCTAAGAATGAGCTTCTTGATATATTTTATAATGGACTAACCGAAGAATCTAGGCCATACCTAGATAGTTGTGCTGATTGTGTTTTCAGGAATAGGACTCCTAAGGAAGCTGAGGAATTAATGGCTAAAATAAGCAAGAATTATGATGATTGGACTCCTCCTGAACAATCTATACCTGAAGCAATTATACCTGAACCTACTATTCCGGTGCCTATTCCAACGTCAAAGAAGAGGGGAGTTATTCAATTAAATGATGAAGTGATGAAGGAAGCAAAGAAATGTCTTAAGGAGAAGGAAATTAAAGCTGCAGATGTCAAGAATTTACCTCCTATAGAAGAATTATGTAAGCCTATTCCCTACTCATCCACTATCGAGGTACACTCTCTCCAACACTTTGATGAAGGTGATATCCCTTACTCTAAACCTCCTGATCAATGCTTAGAAGAATTCGATATCTTTATTGTTAAGCAAGATAATTTTAATAAAAGGGTGCAAAATCATCTAATGGAAAACACTAGAGCTATTGTTCAGTTGAAAGATATTGTGGAAAGAACCTCTAATGATGTTAAAATGATTGTTAAACACTTTCAAATGGTTCAAACTCAAATAGATCAACTCGTTAAACTGCAAACAGACTTGCTAGTTAATGCTGCTAACGAAAAACATGCTTACGAAATTAGAACTAGAAGTGGTGCTGCTACCCAGGATCGTCTATATCCTGAGGGGCATCCCAAAAGAATTGAGCAGGATTCTCAACAAGCTGAAAATAGCGGTTCTACTCATAAGAAAAGGAAAAATAAACATAAAACTGTTGTAGAACCCTCTAAACCTGCTATAGATCCTAATAGTATATCTATTTCTGATGCTGAAACTGAAAGTGGTAATGAAGAAAATGAAGCTCCAAATGAAGAAAAAGTTGAATAGGAACCTGAAAACCACACTAAGAATACTAAATACACCAAAGAAGATTTTATTGCTAAGAAACATGGTAGTGAAAGAGAACCTTGGGTCCAAAAACCTATGCCTTTCCCTGATAAGAAACACAAGTCAAAGGAAGATGAACACTATAATAAGTTTTGTGAGTGGATGAAACCTTTATTCCTGCAAATTCCTTTGACTGATGCTATTAAATTGCCTCCTTAATCAAAGTATATGAAGGATATTGTCTCAAATAAAAGGAAGATCCCTAATGAAGAAATTTCTACTTTACTTGCTAATTATTCCTTTAATGGTAAGGTTCCAAAGAAACTTGGAGGCCCAGGGATTCCAACTATCCCTTGCTTTATTAAGAATAGTTATGTTAGAACTGCTTTGTGTGATTTGGGAGCTGGAGTTAGTGTTATGCCTTTTTCTCTCTATAAGAGGCTTCAACTAGAAAAATTAATACCAACTAATATATCTTTGCAAATGGCTGATAAATCTACCACTATTCCTGTGGGTATATGTGAGGATGTACCTGTTCAAGTGGCTCATAATTGCTTGATATTAACTGATTTTGTTGTGCTTGAAATGCCTGAAGATGATAATATGTCTATTATTCTTGGGAGACCATTTCTTAATACTGCAGGAGCTGTTATTAATTGTAATCAAGGAAAGGTGACCTTTAATGTTAATGACAAGGAACATACATTCTATTTCCCCAAGAAAATTTAAAGGACTTATGATTTGAATTCAATTGAACATGTTGAGGGCATTCAAGTTGGAGAAATATATTGTCCCATACCAAGAGAAAAAATTGAAACTATTATGATTGGGACCATTGCTATCAAGGTTCAGGTAACATAATCATTAGTGGAATACAAAGTTTGTCTCATATGGAATTGTTTTGGTAGCAAGACCTGATCAACCTTGTAAACAAAAGGATTTCATTGAACAAAATAATGCTTTCACCATGATTATCTCCGCTTACTTCTATTCTATGCATTTTAGTTTTTGCTTATGCCTAACTTAAAGGCGTTAAAGAAAAGTACTTATTGGGAGATAACCCAAAAGTTTTAGATGAGTCTTGGAAGTTATTACTTCAGTAATAACCGCTCCTTATCCTTTTTATTTGCCTTTTGTGCCAAGAGTAACCTCTAATGAGAGAGAAGTAATGATTGGAAAAGTTGTTGTCCCGAAACAGATTTCTGTGCTTCAACGTAAAAATTCATATAAAATCTCTGTACATCCTTTTGAGGCGTGAATTTTTGTGCTTCTGCCCCAGGTTGTTATGTAACTTTAATTAGTTCAACACTTTTTGATTTGAGTAACAGAAGGTCTTCGAAAAAATTCGTATTTACCTGCTGGTCTGTTTTGACAGATTTCTGCCATTATTTGCATTTGCTTCTTGTTGGTTCCTTTTTTAGTTCTTTTGGGGAATTGAGATTTTTGATGGAAGTGCTTCAGTAGCTAGTGTTCTAATGAAAGTTTATTTGGTGTTAGAACTGAACCTTAAGACCTATTATCTTGAGTGCACTAATGTTACTAATAAAGATTGTGTGAAGTTTTGTATGAAGGAAAATTTTCAGATATATGGAAGGAATGAGTAATGAGATGAAGGATAGACTAAATCTCAAGCTTGGGGATGCCACGCGTTTCACCCCAAGAAATATCCAAGAAGTACAAGCGTCAAAGCTTGGGGATGCCCAAGGCATCCCCCTCTTCATCAATAAAAATCCCAGGTTTCTTCCAAACTCTTTATTTTTATTGTTTCATGCATAGTTGTGTTGTTCTTGGAGCGTCTTGTTTTTCGTTTTGGTTTTGGTTTTTGTTTGCTTTGTTTTCTGAATAAATTGGTTGGACCCCCTCTTTCATACATTGGTGTTCAAATAGTTTGATTTGGTTTGGAAAAGAGTAGGAAAGCTCATGCTTAAGTGGTAAAGAGAGCTTGTTTTTGACGGTGGCCTATGCTTTGTCATGCCATGCTTGATATTTTTTTGGCTTTATGCTTAGTATTCTTTGTTGTAGCATGACTTGTTATAAACAATTGAGATTGCTTAATGTGCCTTGGATGAATCATGCGTTGTTTTAGCATATTAAAGCATAGTAGTGGTATTCTCCTTTGATGCTTTATTTGGGTGGACTTGGCACATGCTCACACCATGTTATGACTATCCCAAGTCACCATAAGCCTTTATGATCCTTTAGTTTTCAACTTTATGCTTTGATCAATGATGTTTTGTCGCTCCCAGTCTTTTGCTAGCATCCACAACCAAGTTTGAGTTCCACTCATGCATCCAACTCCCTAAACCAAGTTATTACAAAGAGTACACCATACCTACCTACTAGCATATGTTATTCCAAGTATATTCATGTTTTTGTTTACCTTCCAAATTAAACTTGTTATGAGAAAACTAGTGATTAAAGCTCTCATGAACTTGATGGCACACTTTACTTTTCTTGCCCTTAATAAACTTGAACCATTGTGTCGTCTATGTTGTATATGCTTGCACTTATTTGTTGGGGATTAGCAGAACCATGATGTCATGGGGAACGCTTTCAACATTGCACTGGTACTTTGTACCTAGTTGGAATCATGCTCTTTTGTCTATGGATGTGGTCGGTGTGAAATTAAAGGGGAGCTTGTAAGTCCATGGAGTTATGTATATGTGTTAGAGAAACGCCTGGGCCGCTGGTCTAATCCATGCTGACATGGTGGAAACCTACAGTGTAACCATAATGACCTGTCTATGAAGCATTCTTCTTATAAAAAAATAGTCCTATATTGAGAAAAAAGATAAAAGGAAAAAAAGATTATTAAAATAGGAAAGAGAGAAAAAAGCACCATATTCCCATGGTAAATAAGAAGATTGCTGAGATGCTCGTTGTCTGCTTGCCTTGTCATTTTAATATGGGGATTCTTCCGTATCATCGGGCAAGGGGTACCCGTTGACGGTTCTCTATGATACACATGTATTTACGATGACAAGAACTTACCGGTGACTAAACTTGAGTAGCATGAGGAGCAGCCCTCGTATTCAAGGGACATGAGATTTCTAACTTATACTTTGTCAAGCATGTACACCATAGTTTGTTCACTTTAACCTTAATCACTTCAAGATGCTTATGATAGGGGCAATCAGAGATGAAAGCTATAAGTACCATAATTTTTGGAAGCTCTTTATGAGACTTGAATCCCTACGTCCTTCTATGAAGGCCTTTCTTCCACCATTATATTGAGTCTCCACCTTCTACCTTTATGCACCTACTTTGAGAGCATAGTGGCCATTCTTAGTTCTATGTGCATTGTCCCAAGACTAGTTGATTGATGCATAACTTGATATTGCTTGTTTTAAACTATTTGTATCTAGTCACTCTTATGAACTTTGAAGGTGTCCTATGCATTTATATTTGCTACTCTATGAGGGACAAGCTGAATACTATTATGCTATGTTTTCTTTATGTGAAACAAACAAACGTCTTGCAAAGCATTGTTATTCATGAACCTTTTGTTTGTGCCTTTTCATGTTGCAACACAGTTTCTTTGTCTTATTGCTAGAACTATGTATTTCATGTTCTGATTGAAGTACTATGATCCCAGCTTTGAATGTTTTACAAATACTTTGATCATGTTTATGATGGTGCATCTCACCTCAAAAATTATTCTGTCTTTTTATCACTTACCTACTCGAAGATGAGCAGGAGTTAAGCTTGGGGATGTTGATACATTGCAAATGTATCTATAATTTTTGATGTTCCATGCTTGGTTTTATCTACTTTCTTATGTTTTGTCCACACTTTGGAGTATTTTTCATATGATTTCTTGGACTAACCTATTAACAAGAGCCACAGTGCCAGCTGCCTATTTTCTGCTGTTTTTGGTTCCAGGAAAATCAGAAAATGAATATTCTTGTAACTGGACGGGACAAAAGCCAAAGTGCCTATTTTCCCGAAGACTCACGGAGCCAGAATACGAGACGGAGGAGGGCCAGGGGCTGGCCACACACCCCCAGGCGCGGGTACCCCCAGGCCGCGCCAGGGCACGGTGTGGGCCCCTCCGGTACCCCCTCGGTCTCCCTCTTTGCCTAAAAGTTGCCTTCTGACCTAAAAACTCAGGGGGGTTCGACGTTTTTCTAGAAGGAGTTCCGCTCCGCCGCCACCACGAGATTCCACGAAACAGCACCAGAAACTCCGTTCTGGCACCCTGTCGGGACGGGGAATTGGAGGAGATCATTGCCATCATCATCACCATCGCTTCTCCATCGACCATCCATGTTTCCCCCATCTATGAGTGAGTAATCCCCCGCTGTAGGCCATGGGGATGGTAGGGCTTGGATGAGATCGTTCATGTAATGGCATCAGATTGTTAGGGCATGGTGCCTAGTATCTTCTATTAGTGCTTTATGACTTTGTTGCGACTTGTTATGCTTAATGCTTGTCACTAGGGCCCGAGTGCCATGATTTCAGATCTGAACATGTTATTGATTCATTATGATAGTATTGTTTATGGTCTTATCTGCAAGTTGTATAGTTACGTTATTGTCCGGAACCAATGGCCCCGAAGTGACAGAAATCGGGATAACCGGAGGGAATGGCTTTGATGTGAGGATCACATGTGTTCATGAAGTGTTAATGCTTTGCTCCGGTGCTCTATTAAAAGGAGCACCTTAATTGTTAGTAGTTCCCTTGAGGCCCCACTGCAAACGGGCTGGCAGGACAAAAGATGTTGTGCAAGTTCTCATTGCGAGCACGTATGACTATATATGGGACACATGCCTAGGATTATCTAGTACTTGGATGCTTTATCTTATTTATCTGCAATTGCCCTATGTTCTGATTACTATGTAAATTGTCTTATCCATGCAACGCCCGTCCATCCATCCCTATGCCTACCGCTTTTCGAATCCTATTGTTCTTGCTATTATTCTTGTCTTTACTTTACTACTCCTACTACAAAACTGTTGGTATTGATAAACTGTTGTGAGCAAGATTGTTTCCAGGTGCAGCTGAATTGACAACTCAGTTGTTAAGGCTTATAAATATTCTTTGGCTACCCTTGTGTCGAATCAATAAATTGGGTTTCACTTCCCTCGAAAATACTGCGATACACCCCCTATACTTGTGGGTCATCAGTTTTTTAGCCCGAAGGGCATTGTGTTGTAGCAGAACACACCAAAAGGCATTGTAAACACCGTTTTCTCTTGATCTTCCTCCTTCATTTGAATCTGATTATAGCCTGAGTAGGCGTCGAGGAAGCAGAGACGCTCACATCCCGCGGGTGGATTCGATGATCTGGTCGATTCGCGGCAGCGGGAACTGATCCTTTGGGCAGTGCTTATTTATGGAGGTGAAATCCACGCACATCCGTAGGATATCCGTGTCCTTTTTGGGTACCAGCACCGTGTTGGCGAGCCAGGTACTTTCCTTGATCTCGCGTATGAACTTGGTGTCGAGGAGTCTGTTGACTCCATTCCGACCGCTTTTGCTCTTGGTTCAAACAGTCGCCGAATTGTTTGTTTGACTGGCCTTGCGTCTGGGTTGACATTGAGTGCGTGCTCGGCGAATTCCCTGGGGACCCCTGTCATGTCCGTTAGACACTAGGCGAAGATTTCCTAGTGCTGACGGAGGAATTCGATGAGCGCGAGTTCCTATGCGGGACTCAAGTTGTTGGCGATGAGGGCCGTCTTGGCCGGGTCCTATGGGTGGACCTGAACTTTCTTCATGTGCACCGACGAGTCGAAGGATAGGTCGGGTGAACTTGGCCGGCTTAGGGGAGGCAGACTGTTGTCTGTCGACTCCTTCAATCTTGCGAGTTCTTCCTACATGCCGGAGGACTGGGAAATTCTGTTGAATTCCATGTCGCAACTGTCAGACCTCTCGAAGCTCCCGTTGATTGTGATGATGTCGTTTGGGCCTGGGATTTTCATCTACAGGTAGGCGTAGTGCGGTACTGCCATGAACCTGGCGAACGCGACGCATCCGAGGATGCAATGGTACTGTGAGGGCCAGTCGACGACTTCGAAGTCGATGCGTTCGCGTCGAAAGTTTTTCGGCATGCCAAAGATGACATCGAGGTTGATTTTGCCCAGGGGATATATGCCCTTGCCTGGGACGATGCCGTGGAATGTCGTGTCCGAGACCTCTAGGCAAGTTAGAGGGATCCTCATCACTCGTAAGGTACTTGCGAACATGAGGTTAATGGCGCTTCCACCATCCATGAAGACGCGACTCATGTCGAAGCCTCCGATCTGTGCCTCGAGTACGAGGGGATAGTGTCCTGGGCGAGGTACTTGGCGCAGGTGGTCGTGCTTGTTGAAGGTGATGCAGGAGTCGCTTCCACTGAGGTACTCAGTGGTGGATGGTGGTGAGTTTGTCGCCAAGTTGACTTGGCGAGTGATGGCCTTCTGCACCCAATTCGAGGGGCGTCCCTTTTGGATCATCATGTTGCCCACAGCCCGTGGCTATGGCTCGCCGCCTTGATTATGGACTGGTGCGGCCGCGGGTGGTGGCACTCCAGGTGGTGGTGGAGGAGCTCCATGTGCTACAGCACCTAGTAGCCCCTGTGACTGCGTCGCGATTCATCTGAGCCAAACCCTCGTGGAGCTTGAGGAACTCATGGGAGTCCATGAGAAGGTGGATGGATTTCTTCTTGCCGTCGTGCTTGTCGATGTAGAAGTGCACGTTGCACATCCCAGACAGTTTGTCCTCGATTGTTGTCGTGGGTGCCTCTTCACGAGTGCGGCGCTGCCATACCTGCGTGGTTTTCCCGGAGTCGCGGTGTCCACCGCTGCGATAGCCGCTGTTGCGCTTGTCGTCGTGCCTATCGGCGTAGCCGGCTGCGACCATGTTGACGTCGTCGCGATCATCGTAGATGTGCATTCGACGTTTGCTTCGGCGATCGCGTCTACGCTTGAGTTCTGCCTCGTCGTCGGAGTGAACGCGGATTTTCATCGAGTCTTCTCCATCTGCCCACTGATTCGCGATTTCCATCAGGTGGTCAATTGTTTTGGGCTTCGAGCGGCCCAGCTCCTCCTTGAGCTCTATGCAGCGAACGCCGCTGTTGAATGTGTCGATTGTGTGATCCTCCGAGATATTTTCTATGGAGTTCTTGATGATGGACCACCTCTGGATGTACGAGCGTAGCAATTCGCCTGACCTTTGCTGGCAGCACCTTAGTTCTTCGATTAACGCGGGCCTTTTGTAGGTGCCCTTGAAGTTGCGCACAAAGCTGTAGACCAGCTCTTCCCAGTTGTGAATAGATCCGCGTGGGAGGTTGTTGAGCCATGCTCGGGCGGCGCCCTGCATCTATAGCTGCAGGCATTGCATGGCCGTGCTTCGACTCCGGGCATGGAGCCTGACGGAGGAGATGTGGTCCTCCAACCAGATTTTCGGTCCTGCAGGCCGTCAAATTTTGGGTTCTCCGATGGGAGCTTGAACCCTTTAGGCATTCGCTTCTGCCTGATAGCCCTGCTGAAACATCTGGCGCCACAGAGCTCTACGTCTTCGTCCTCTGAGTCAGTCGATCGGGCACGTCGTTCCCTTGACTTGTCGATTTTGCATTGCGGGATGTCATCACACGCATCGTAGTCGTGGTCGTATCGTCGTGAGCGGCGACGTCGAGACAAATCGTGATTGTTGTCGTTGGACGAGGGTGAGGAATAGCGTTTTGCCAGAGCCTTGCTTTTCTTCGGCTCCGGTGTTGGTTCTTTGTCGAGAGCGGCTTCGATTAACCCCAAGACCTCGATCGTAGATTGGTGCATGGCGGCTCGGGGATCTCCAGCCAACGGCTGGTTGTTGAGGAGGTACATGGTGGCCGCTGTCACTGCAGCTTGCAGCGTCTTTGGGACCATGTTGCCCTGTGTGTCGACTGCCATAGGCTGAAGTCAAGGACTTTCGCAGCTTCTACGCGCTCCTGCTCAGTGAGGTGGGCCATTCAAGATCGCCTCTTGTTGGCCACGTAATCGTTGCCCTTGGAGGAGGATCCTCCATGGGAGGAGAGCCCAGCTTGTCGAAGACTTGACTCGTCTGCCGCCTTTTTACACACTTCGAGTTGCGCAATTGTTTGTAATTGGCGTCTGTACTCCTCCTTTAGTAGCCAATGATAGCCCATCAGCAGATCTTGCGGTGTGCCGGGAGGCAGGGGATTGCCTCGCAGGGCTTCTCGGCAACGAGCCCACTCGAGATCGTTGAGCTTGATCACGACACGTTCACTAGTGTGTTCGTTCACCATGGTTGGAGGTTCGACTGCCCCTCCGTTGTTGACGGGTGCGCCATTGCCGCCATTGGCGAGGCCGCCATTGGGTGGTCCACCGTTAGGTATGCCACCGTGGGGTGGATTAGGGCCGTTGCCACCGTTGTCACGATTGGCGCTGGTTTCGTCGCCATTGATGGCGATGCACATGAAGTGGTTGGGGAAGCTGTTGCTTCCGCAACTTTTGGATCCGGAGCCATAAACCCCATCTTCCATTGCTAGGCCACCCAGATCGGATCCACGACTGTTGTCGCTGTCCGTGCTCTCAGCTGTTGCTGAGGTGTTGAACTCGCTGAGGGCGCCGATTGGAGGCGGGAACCACGATGCTGGAGCAATCGTGGATGCCATTGGCTGGTCAGGCATGCGAAGCGTGCCCATCTAACCAACTTGGAAGCGGAAGCTCCCGATCGCCAGGCTGATTCCATCGCCACGGACTCGATAGCTGGGCGAGTAGCTGGTGTGTGGACGGTGAAGTCGAACACACCGAAGAGCTGGCGAATCTCCGCTGTTGCAGAGTCGTAGATCACGGTTGATGAGGCCGAAGAAGCCGCAACATCAGCACTCCCGATTCCCACAGACGGCGCCAATTGACGAGGGTTTAACTTTGTCAATGCCCATTGTTATGGACTTGGGTTTTGGAGAAGGAGGGAGTGCTGGAAGCATCAATCGGCTAGCAAACAGGCACACAGGGACGCAAGGTTTACCCAGGTTCAGGCCTCGTAGAGGTCCCTACTCCTGCTTGTCTGCTCTTGGAATTAACGAAGGAATCGAAGATTACAGGGGCACACAGATGCAATCTGGCGAGTCGGTTACAGATTAGGGTTTTGCCTTTAAACTTTCTATCTTTAAACTTCTTCTTGTCTCGCAAGTCATCGAGAGTCCGTGGGCCACTCAAAGTCTTCATTGGGCCGTGGAAACGCCGTGGGCTTCCACCATATCTGGACCGTATATTCCAAACCCGAGTACCTACAGGGTATACCCATGTCAGAAGGTATCCGCTTTGACACGTTGATTTCGGATTGGACGGACAAGATTGCTAGACACTTAACTCTATCTCCCTGGATGATGTTCCTACTACTACTACGTAAAAATACATTTATGTGTGAGCTGTGTTGATTAGCGAGGGTCATCAGCGGACGGGGTCTCGACCGCACAAAAAAAAGTTTTGTCACTCAATCAATTGTGCTCGCATCCATGCAACTCATTAACTAGACTGTGATAAACATATATACGGAGAGAGAATACGAGTAATACAATGATCAACCCAATAGAATCCACTCATTACTACACGATGCATGCAACTCAGTATCCTAATAATATCATACATGTAATCACATAAGTACCTTTTTTTTAGCTGCATGCATTCACTCCTGAACACCATAAGTAAAAGTTTGAACTCGTGGAGAGCCAAAATGACATCGCGCCAGCTAGCCCGATTAATGGTATGCTACTATAGTAACCTACACATCTACCCCTATAGTCTACTGTGGGACACCCATCGATTGCTTGCGTAGGCGTCCGCACCAGAGCCTTCGAAGGGAAGGTATCCCATATGTCCCGTTGATTTGGGATGGACGGACAAGATTGCTAGAAGGCCAAAATCACGTGGTCCCCACTCCCTCGCGCCCCTCCATTTCAAACACTGCAAAATATCTAGTACCCCTCCATTTCAAATGATACCAAAATCATGTGGTCCCCACTCCCTCGCGCCCCTCCATTTCAAACACTGCGAAATTTCTGGTGCCCCTCTGTTTCAAATGATACCAAAATCACGTGGTCCCCACTCCCTCGTGTCCCTCCATTTCAAACACTGCGAAATTTCTGCCGCCCCTCCGTTTCAAATGATACCAAAATCACGTGGTCCCCACACCCTCGCACCCCTCCATTTCAAACACTGCAAAATTTCTGGTGCCCCTCCGTTTCAAACGATACCAAAATCACGTGGTCCCCACTCCCTCGCGCCCCTCCATTTCAAACACTGTGAAATTTCTAGCGCCCCTCCATTTCAAACACTGCAAAATTTCTGGCGCCCCTCCGTTTTAAACGATACCAAAATCACGTGGTCCCCACTCCCTTTTGCCCCTCCATTTCAAACACTTCAATATTTCTGGCGCCCCTCCGTTTCAAACGATACCAAAATCACATGGTCCCCACACCCTCGTGCCCCTCCATTTCAAACACTGTGAAATTTCTCGCACCCCTCCATTTCAAACGATACCAAAATCATGTGGTCCCTACTCCCTCGCGCCCCTCCATTTCAAACACTACGAAATTTCTCGCGCCCCTCCATTTCAAACGATACCAAAATCACCTGGTCCGTAGTCCCTCGCAACCCTCCATTTCAAACACTGCAAAAATTTTTGCGCCCGGAACCTCCCGCACCACTTCTTCGGCTGGCTTTGCCTACCGGAACTCGACACCATGCACTCCTCAGCCAGCAGTATACCAGAGCTGCATCAGCTGTGGTCTCATCCAAAGAATCATTGCCGCTTCACCGATGTCCATCGCACCCGACCTTGGTCACCGAGTCCGTCGTTGTCCACCGAGCCTGATTTCCTTTTCCCACTTTCCCCTCCATGGCACCGAATCCGTCAACGACTGCCCAAGATCTGCATCAACGCCGCCGGCATCCTCCCCACTCGTACCTTACCTGAACCACCGTACAGTGCACCGATTCAACCTCGTCCACCGTGCTCAATCTGGCATCAAGCACCTAAGATCTGCTTCCCCGACACAAATAGCCAGCACAACCGAAGCACCCTAGGTGACAAGGATGTCACCCTTGCCGGTACGGATGAGGCTTAGAAGCCTATCCGACCATGGTAACCAAATCACCAACTCTTTTTTTGTTTTGTTAGTAGTACAACAGGTTCAAGCCTATCGTAGTGAATTGCATTTTTTAATCGTCCTGTACACCTAGTCAAAGAGCACACCTATTCTTCGTGCTAGATACTACGGAGTAGGTCACTAGACATGTTGGTTTGCATTCGCTGCTCTACAAATTTTGAAGTCATGCACATGTTCTTAGCTACTCCGAACAACAGTAATTGCCTGCTATCGTGTAGTACGTGCAAAATGTAAAATCAGTGGAAAATATTAGTTTGGATTCCCTGCTCCATAGTTACTAAATCTATCTGGTTTGTCCTGAGATAAGTTCCTGTTATTGTTTCCTCCTTGGCATCATTATGATGTCTTGTACTACCTGTTTAGACTCTTCATACTAATTCGATTATAATTTTGTTGCTACCATCTGGTTCTTCAAAACCTGCAACACTAACTATTTTCTTTTACTTCCATAGAGCTCAGAATGGAACAATGAACATGATGGTTTGCATGCCTCTTCTACAGGTTCACAAGCGATGCCATTATTTCCTTATCTGGTGCTGGTTCATCCTAAGCAATGGCATAACTATCCTCTACTATGTAGTTCACTCGTGGTTTGCATTCTTGCTCTAGAAGTTTTCTTATGATGCCATATTTCTATCTGGTTGATTCTTATCTATGATAGAAATTGCATGCCATTGTGAAGCTCACCGTAAATTCTGAGTCGCCGTATGTCTCTTGCATTCCAGGTAATACCACTGCTTCCATATATATTTGCTTATATGACCTGCCTAGTTTATATTTGCTGAAATTCTAAAAAACACTTTGTTTGATTGCTCATTTCATTGTAGGCACACTTGTCTAATGATTGTTTGTCTTGTTCTACAGGTTCACGTGCGACGCTACTATATCTCGCATATCGTTGTGGTTCGTCCTAAGCAATGACATAACTATCCTCTACAATATATAGTTCATTCCTCGTTTTCATTCCTGCTATACAAGTTCTCGTATGATCGATTATAATTTCTATTTGGTTCATTCTTAGCTATGAGTAGTTTGTCTTGTTTGCTGTATTAACTTGTTATTACGTAGTTTCAGACTACAATTATTGCTATTCAGACCAAAGAGGGGGCTGCAAGATCATGTCTCAATGTGGTTTTCCAATGTAGTTATCACACCCAAAGGGAGATGTAGTTGATGGATTGAGAAAGCAAATTGAGGACAATGTAATCAACTTGATTTTCAACTGAAATGCTGAATTTTCTTTCCCGAGCGTTGATATTATGTAATATTTTTAAGAAGTTTGCAGCTGATGTAATTTCTAGATAACTTGCATAGGCCATGTAGGCATTTTTTTGAGCTGGGCTGTGTAGGCATTTAGTTGACGTCGTCCGTGCATGGGGGTAGGCGGTATCATAACTGCGCCAGCAGGTCGATCAAGTAAGAGTTTAGGTGTTTGTTATTTGCCCTTATTGTATTAGGCCTACCATGAACAGTAAAAGATGCTCGCTAAATGGACTCCTTTTATGATATTTTCCTAGGCTTTAGAAAGGCCGAAACTGTAGGTGTCTGCAACCGTAATGGGCCTACCATCAGGTGGCAACCGATGTGAGCTAAACGATAACATATAGCGATGGCGCCAAAATAGTAATAGGCCAAAACAGTAACAAGCCAAAGCAGTAATAGGCCAAAGCAGTAACAGGCTAGAACAGAGGCAACCCAGCTCTGTAACAGGCCAGATTAGTAACAGACCAGAAAAGTGGTAGGCCAGAATAGTAAAGGACCACAACAGTAATGGACCTGAATAGTAGATGGCCAGAATAGTAACGAGGTAGAACAGTAGCAGGCCGAAAATTTTACCAGACAGGAACACTAACAGGCCAAACATATTGGTAGGCTAGAACAGAACAAGATCAGAACACTTGTAGGCCGCCGGTGGGCCCAAGAAGTTAACGGATGGTATGGTAAAAGGCCAAAATTGTATCGGACCTTCTCAAAAGTGGGTCGTTCGTAGGCGGCCCAGAACAAGCTGTGAGAACAGTGACGGGCTGACCGTGGGCCTTAACAGTATCGGGCCTACTTGATGCAGCCTGTTAATGGGCTGCATAGTATTCGAACAATGTGGGTTTCTATAGACCGAAATAGTAACAGGTCTGACATTCGCGGGCCGCTGCTGGCCACATCTTTGGGCCCATTTCAAATAGTGCTGGACCAGACAGTAACGGGCAATAATATTATTGTGTTCTCCTAATGGGCCGACCCACTTAATTATTAGCAGGCCTTGGCTGGGCCTGGCTTCTACCACAGTTTTTGTGGCCATTAACGACGGTAACTGGGCGTTAACGGTGTTTGCCACATGGCATTTTGCATGACGTCAGTAGTCAACGTGGTCGGCAAACAGATCTATGATGGAACAAGTATTTGTGGCTGAATGGTGCGATCCGCCACGGTTAGAAAAAAACCGTGATAGATTCTTTTGTGACGGAGCTTTTACCATGAAGGGCATCCGTCGTAGAAGACTTTTTAACCACGAAAAATGGGCCTTCAACCACTAAAATCGTCCGTTGTAAAATCCAACTTTTCTTGTAGTGATGGCGATTCGCTTCAATGTATCATAAACATTTCAGCTACAGATCTAAGAGAAGCTACACCCTTTCTTTCTGCATGCAATAAGGCCTTTATATATTTATCACCTACAGGTTCTAGGTGGGCTGTTAAGTAAGTTGTTTGCATTAGAAATGCAATGGGAGGATGAATGGGAAGACGGATCACAACTTTTAGTCCTCCCTTTCGAGTACTCCTGCTTGGTTTAAACTGCAGCCTGGTAAAATATTGTGAAAGAGGTTAAAACAAAGAATAAGGGAAACAAGTAGTACTCTATAAAGTAGATATAATTTAAAGTAAGTATGAACTTAAAGTAGCATGTTCAGGATGACAGCAGCTCCTTCTCAAGCGGGTGCGACTCCTAGTTATTTCTGAGCCGAGCAGCTGGAACATTGGTCCTTGTACTTGATGAGTGCATATTTCCATCATGTTTTATATTATTATTTTGCATTGTAGATGTAGGATCTTGGTATTTTACGGCGTTCGCACACACATTTTATGTCTATTTTCACCAGGATCAGGATAGATGATGGATACAATAGACACAATCCTTGGAGCAGTTGTACTGGGGAGAAAAGGAGTCAAAAATAACGTAAATCGCTTATTTGGGAAATATCAATAACACCAGAAAAAAACGGAGCGACCAAGGCATCCAGAGAGTTTAACGACCAACTATACGACCGAATACTTTTCTCGGCCGTATAGTTGTGGTTATATAGTTGGCGCCACCACCGCCTCCTCAAATAGTTTCACCCCGTGCAACTGGATCGGAGAGACGACACACAGAACACCCAGAAATCGCCGAAACCTCACTTTCGCAAGGCATCTGGAGGGAGAACTTGCCCAAGGAATCCATCTTCGCCGTACACAGATCTAGGAGGCCAAGGCATCAATCTTCATCTTCATCAACCGCTGCATCACCATCATCTCCATCTATCCCATCTTCACCCATCTAGATCTTGTTGTAATTTCCGTACTCGTTGTGGATCTATACAAGAACAATTCATTTACAATTTCTTCCATTATCATTGCTATGATGTTGATTGCCTCTATGGCTGAGTAGATCTTTAGTTCTTGGGGAGATGGAGAAACCCTAGCATATGACTGAGATAAGATAGAGATTATTATGTTATACATCATTATGTGTATGTGTTAATTGTCTTCATCTTGATGTTGGGAGTTGTGCACCTCCTTAATATTTGCCTCATATGGGGACATGATGAAGGGGATTACTCGTTAGTAGACCGAGGGATGATAGCACTTACAGTGACTATAAAGTTGTTGTCATT
Source organism: Avena insularis (assembly GCA_023614405.1). NCBI lineage: Eukaryota > Viridiplantae > Streptophyta > Magnoliopsida > Poales > Poaceae > Avena > Avena insularis. The sequence goes on along the minus strand of CM042688.1, from coordinate 505,035,124 downwards.
CATTACGTACTAACTTGGGGAAACAAGGAGAACTCATAAAGCCATGTCCATGCCATGGGACAAATCCCTTAATACCGGGATAATACGATTGGTGTCGTTTATCTATCAGCTATGGTTATGAAGGATGATGTGAGCAGTGGTTGCTGCCTATTTGCCCATATATGGAGCTCCTCCCACATACATACATATCATGAGAATATTTGTTATAATAATCTTGATTGCTTAGTCTAAATTGCTAGTGGTGTATCCACCACTCCCTAAGAACGCATTTTTCCCTATTGCAGTTCCCAGTTCTTTTACACACGCGATTCTTACTTTCTGCATTAAGTTTTACTTTACTTTAAATTGCTTCATTCAATGAAAAACCCAAAAACAACTCTACTTTTCTTGCATCTTAAATTTATTCCTTAAGTACTTCATTTAGTTTTAGTTAAAAGCATTTTAGTCTTTTGCCTACTGCTCCCTGTGGGATCGATATCTTTATTTCGAAACTAGCTATAAACGATCTGTGCATTGCAGTCATCAAGCTATTTTCTAGCGCTGTTGTCGGGGAGCTTAGCGCTATAAGTCACTTTACTTTTAGTTATTTACTTTTGTTGTACTAATTTTTAATTTAAGTTGCAGGACCGCAACAATGGACAATACTCAGCATTTAATCCAGCTTGAGGCAGTAAGGAAAATGGGTTCGTCCATGGACGCTTTTATCACTGTCAGTAAAAGCATAAATCCGGATGGAATTGAGATCCACCCTTTATTATTTGAACTACTACACTTTAAGAAATTTGTAGGAACCAATGAAGAGAGTCCATATGGATACTTACAATTCTTTGAAGACATTCTCAGTTCCTTTATATTCGACGACTGTAATCTTGATATGGTTAAAATATAGTTGTTTAGACAAACTCTCTCTAATAATATTTGTGACTGGTATAGATCTTTTTGTGCAGAAGCACCAAGGACTTGGACAGAATTAACAACCAATTTCCTATCAAAATATTACTCAGAAAGAAAATCTCAATAGATGAGAGGTATTATTATCAGTTTCAAAATAATCCTGATGAGGGTTTGTATGAAGAGTATCTAAGGTACAAGAGTTATCTAGATAATTGCCCCATCATTGTTTGCCTAATTGGTTTTCTATCTCACACTTTTTATGGAGGGCTTAATAATGAAAATAGAATGAATTTAGACACCGCTTCTAATTGTAGTTTTCTATCTTATACTTATGATGAAGCTTGGAAATTAATAATGAAAATGAGGGAGGCAAGAAAATCTTAAAAATGAGGACAACATTACAAATAGTTTTTCTAAATATGCTTGTGTTAACAATTTCCTTGCAGATGAAAGGACTTGTGCAATGACTAAAACCCATAGTATTGATTCTTACTCAGTAAAGAAAAATATTGAGAATTATGCAAGGCATTTACAGGTACCTACAGAATGGGAACCCCATAAACCCCTCGAAGAAAAGAAGCGTGCAAGAGTGCTAATGGAAGAGTTCTCCTCTGCACCTATTCAAGAGAATATCAAGAAAAAGAAAAAAGAGGAAGAACAAATAAAAAGAAGATTAAAGAAACCAGAAAAGAACCCCGAAGCTACCAATATAAATAATGTTATATTGAAGGATCTTATGGAAGCACGAACGGTGGATAATGAAGTGGTTATGCTAGACTTTGAACCCTCAGAATTCATCGAAGGTAAGGTATGAGCTAACAAAACTTCTAAACCTATGACTCACATATATTGTGGAGAAACTTTCTTATACGGAATTTGTGAGCCGATCTCCACTATAAATATTATGCCTTCATCACTTTATGAAGAACTTCACTATAATTTAAATAATCTAGATGTGGAACTGGTAGACACTACTATTAAATTGTCTAATAGAACTAATATAAAACCGGAAGGGGTTATCAGAAATATCTATATCTTTATTGGATCACTCATTTACCCCCTTGATTTTCATATTGTTGACATGCCTCAAGATTCTTTTTGTCCTATTCTTTTAGGCAGGCCTTTTGTTTCCATAACCAAAGCTCGAGTTGATAATAAGAAGGAGACTATTTCACTGATGTTTGGAGAAGAGGAAATGACATTCCACTTTACCAAACTAAACAAGAGGTCATATGAAGTGGAAGATATCAAGGAAGAGAAAATGATTGCCGAGCTGGCCGCAACTCATTTCAGTACTCCACAACATGAATTAGAGAGGAGCCTAATTAATTGTGAGGAAGTACTGAATGATGAGGAGAGAGAAGACATGGATGATTACCTTGATTCAGTTCAGGAAGCCCAAAATCCACATGACTATGAAGAACTAGTAAGAAAAGGAGATGAAGAACCTCCACCAATTGAATTGAAACAACTTCCAGACGATATGAGGTATGAAAACAAATGTCCTGTTATTATTAGCCAAAATCTATCAGAAAATGAAACAAATAAACTCATTTCGGTCTTGGTTAAGCATCGTGAAGCCTTTGGCTATACTCTAAGTGATATTAAAGGAATAGATCCATCTTTTGTAACACATAAGATTACCATGCTTGATGATGCTGAACTTGTAGTTGATACACAAAGAAGGCTAAATCTGAAAATGAAAGAAGTAGTAAGAAAAGAGGTTATACGCTTATTAGATGTAGGCATAATATATCATATTTCTTATAGTAAGTGGGTTAGCCTATCTCATTGCATACCAAGACAAGGTGGTCTTGATGCTGCTATGAATGAGGATGGTGAGCTAGTTCCTGTAAGACCTATTATTGGATATCAAATGTGCATTGATTTTAGGAAGCTAAACCGTGAGACACAGAAAATCATAAACCAATACCATTTATGGATAAAATTATTATTTCTATTTTCTTGATGGTTATTCTGGATATTCTTAAATTTCCATACAACCGAAATATCAAGAGAAAACAACTTTCAATTGCCCTTATGGCACATATTCTTATAGATTAATTCTGTTTGGCTTATGTAACACAGTAGCGACTTTTCAAGAATGTGTTTTCAAAATCTTTGATGATTTTGTTGAGAAGACTATGGAAGTTCTAACAAATGATTTTGTTGTTTGTGGAACAACCTTTGATAATTGCCTCTACAATCTAACCAAAGTTTTGTAGAGATGCAGGCAATCAAATTTGGTTTTGAATTTGGAACACTGTCGTTTCATGGAAAGAGAAGGTAAATTTTTTGGGCATAAGGTTTCGGAGAAGGGAATAGAAATAGATAAAACTTATATAAATGCTATAGAAAATCTTCCAATACCTCAGGACATAAAAAACTTACAAATGTTTCTAGGACATGCATATTTTTATAAGTGTTTTATAAGAGATTTTGCTAAAATATCTATGCCTCTCACCAACCTTCTTGAGAAAGAAACTCCATTCTACTTAGACCATAACTGCATTGCAGGTTTTGAGAACCTTAAAAACAAATCAGTTTCAGCACCCATCAGGCAATCTCCAAAATGGGATGAACCTTTCGAAATCATGTGTGATGCTAGTGACTATGATTTAGGGGTTGTGTTAGGACATCAAGACAGAAAGAATTTAAATGTTATTTTACGCTAGTAGACCTCTTAATAAGATTCAGAAAATTTATGCTACTACAGAAAAAGAGTTCCTAACTATAATTTTTGCTTGCGACAAATTTAGATCTTACATCATTAATTCTAAGGTTATAGTTCATACGGATCACCAAGCTTTGCGTCATCTCCTTGTGAAAAAGGATGCGAAGCCTAGGTTGATTAGGTGGGTTCTATTACTACAAGAATATGATTTGCAAATAGTAGATAGGAGGGGTAAGGATAATTTGGTAGTAGAACATATCTCTAGGATGGAGGGAATAATTACTAACCCCATACCTATAAATGAGTCATTTCCGGGAGAATATTTAGCAAATGTTGAAATTTTAGATCCTTGGTATGCGGATTATGCTAACTATCTTGCAGTAAAATCTATACCTCCTGGTATGACAAGAAATCAAAGAATGAAATTCTTTAATGATCTTAAATATTTCTTTTGGGATGATCCGTATCTATATCGTCATGGACCTGACGGAATGATTTGGAAGTGTGTTCCTAACCATGAAATGAATGCGATTTTGCAAGCTTGTCATGATAGCCCGTATGGAGGACATCATGCAGGCAAGCGAACTGCGGCGAAGGTACTTCAATCCAGATTCTATTGGCCCACCTTGCTCAAGGACACACACAGGTATGTAGAACAATGCGATGCTTGCCCAAGAAGAGGTAATATAGATAGGATACAAGAAATGGCAATGAATTATAGTCTTATAATCGAACCCTTTGATGTATAGGGAATGGATTACATGGGACCTTTTATAGAATCAAATGGTTATACTCATATTCTTGCTATTGTCGATTGTGTTACTAAATGGGTTGAAGCTATTCCAACAAGCCATGAAGATGCAGCCGCCTTAGTGAAGATGATCAAGGATGTTATATTCCCCAGGTTTGGAGTTTCTAGATTCTTAATCACTGATGGTGGTTCTCATTTTATGAAAGGAACTTTCAGGAAAATCCTCATCAAATATGGAGTAACTCACCGTGTTGCTTCACCATATCATCCTCAAACGACTGGTCAAGTGGAACTCTCCAATAGAGAATTAAAGACCATACTCAAGAAGATGGTGGACAAATCAAGAAAAGATTGGTCATACAAGTTAAATGACACTCTATGGGCATACCGTATTAAGTTTAAAAATCCAATGGGTATGACACCTTATAAGATGGTATATGGTAAGGCATGCCATTTACCTTTAGAATTGGAACAAAAGCTTTGTGGGCAATCACGAACCTAAACTATGATCTTAAAGCATTAGGAGAAAAATGCTTATTAGATATTCATGCTTTAGATGAGTTTAGAAGTGAGGCTTATGAGGATGCTAGATTGTTTAAATAAAAAGTGAAAAGATGGCATGATAGAAAATTAGAAAATAATACCTTTAAAAGTGGAGACAAAGTGTTTCTCTATAATTCTCGCCTTAAGTTGTTTCTAGGGAAGCTCAGATCAAAGTGGGAAGGCCCTTATATAGTTGAAAAAGCTTATTCATCAGGAGCAGTGAAGCTCCAGGGAAAAACACCCTCTCTTTCATGGGTGGTAAATGGACAAAGCTTGAAGCATTCTCGAGTAAAAGAAGATATAAGTGCAGTCACCATACAATTGATCACCCCAGAAGAGGTGATTAAGCAAAGATATACAAGGGATGGCAACCGCAAGAAGAATGGACTCGGAACAAAATGAGCAACACTATGGTCAAGCTATTGACCATAAAAGAGCACTTCATGGGAGGCAACCCATGCGAGGTAAAGGTTTGAGTAAGTTTTTAAATTTTTAATTAAGTTTTAATTGAGCTTCTGTTAAATAAAGAACACTTGAAGCTCTAGCAAAGAAAAAGAAGATTGATAATGCTAAATATTGGTCGAAAATTTAAACTGTCATTTTTCTGCCAAAACTTGATATTCCGTTAAGGTTTAGATTAATAAAGAATCCTAGGAGAAGCAGGAAATTTTTGGTGGACACGGAAGGTTTAACGACCAACTATACGGCGGGAATAAAATTCCGACCATATAGTTGCGGTCATATAGTTGTTTCGACATCACACATTCCGTCCATGAAAGGTACTTATAGTTTAACGACCAACTATACGGCAGGAATAAAAATTCCGCCTCTATATTTGCCATCGTATAGATATCGATGCCTTCGACAAAGCTCTTTTCTGGATACTGATAGTTTAACGACCAACTATACGGCGGGAATAAAAATCCCGCCTATATAGTTGTGGTCGTATAGATATCTACCCATCTATAAAAAAATTGTTCGGAGTACAAAAGGTTTAACAACCAACTATACGGCGGGAATAAAAATTCCCGCTCGTATAGATCCGGTTGTATACTTGTTTCCACCATAGAAGAAATTCTATAGTCGGTTCATAACTATACGATGGGACCTATACGGGCCGCGCCCGTATAGTTTCTCGTTATGAAAGGAGGCTAGGGTTTTTGACCTCCCCTTTTAAAGATGATCACATCTAATCTTTTTCATTAAGTTTTCGCAGAGCTATAGCCTCCAGCCTCAAAAAATCCTCGCCATCCCTATACAAGCCCCTTCTAACAACATCCGTGCAGCGAAGCCATGCAACCCTTCCATGTCAACAAGATATGGAGGAAGAAAGAAGAGAAGCCCGTGAAAAGGATCGAAGAAGTAGAACCTAAAGAATCATCATCATCATCCAACCCGAAGATCAAGCCTCTCCCAAATTGGGAGGACATGTTCCCACAAAGGATGGAGATGATGAGGCAAGCTGAGCGAGGAAAGAGCAAGGATGAGTATCTCCCTAATCCCTATCTCTACAACATAGGATCCTATTATAAACCTCCTCTTGGTCCATCACCTCTTAAACCAAAGAAGGTGCGGAAAGATGAGATTCATGATAAGATCTATGAGTTGGAAAAAGCTTCGAAGGCATGTGTTGAAACAATTGGAGAAGGGATTGACTCCTAGTGGATGATGAGCAAAGACCTTGAGAAAAAGGTCAATGACATTGATGGTAGAGTTGGTTTCTTGATTAAAAATGTTCTTTAGTTGATAGATGAGAAGAAATTCTTCAAGAAGAAAATTTTGAAGCTTCAATACGACATGGCCAAGCTCAGCATCCGCTTTGCAAGCATAGTTAAAGATGGCAACACAGAAGAATATGGCAATACTCTTCCTACCCATGAGGAGGAATAGGTACCAACAAGGAGTTAATTGATCCCACCTAGCTTGATTCCAAGCTTGGGGAGATCTTTAAGACCTTGTAATCTATCCTATAAGTTTTATATTACTATTTTAGTTTTGCATTAGTTCAAGTTTAGAAATAAGTTTGCATCATTTGAATTCCCTTAAGGAATAGTCGATCCCATTTGTGAAATTCTGAGTTTATTATCATATATGGAGCATTATTGAGTTTGTGCTTGTGTTATTGGATATATGAATGGCTTGAGTATAATTTTACTTGCACTTGATGATAACAATAGGAGTCTTCCACACCATTTGTATTAATGGAACATGTACAAATAGTTTAATCGATATGTTGTAAGTTCATGGTTTGATTTACAAAAGTAAAAATAATCTAATTAGTCAAGTTGAAAAAGAAACCTTGAAAAAAGGAAAATTAAAGGTACTATCAAAATAGAGTGAGGATAAGTCGAGGTAGAATCTTTAAGTCATAAAGATGCTTCATATACAATTGGAATTTGGTAATTGAGATCGTTAAACTTTGGATTCCTACATGAAGTGGAATGTATGGCTAGCTTATTTGCACAACAATTAAACAAAAGTGTCAGCATGTATAAAAAAGATGTAAAAGAGCGAATGTGCAAAGAGCAAATAGTCATACACCACTATATTGTGGTATGACAAATAAGCGTTTTGAGATTTTGAATGCCAAGTGAATATGTTAATCCTAAAACACTTAGGACTTCCTCGCTAACTCATTCGGTCGAACCAAATACTTTTACATCATGTTGAGATTCATCTTTTATGAACTATTGATCACTAAGATGTGGAAGCCTTCTAATGTTATTTGGATGGTTCAAGTAAGGTACTATTCATGAAATTATTCCTATGTATCAAATATGATAAACACATGCTGCAACTGCCCCATTTATTTTATTGACTCAGCTTAATGAATATGAGGATCACATCCATTAAGCTAAACTTGCTCGGGACGAGCAAGAGTCTAAGCTTGGGAAAGTTGATGAGTGCATATTTGCAACATGTTTTATATTATTATTTTGCATTGTAGATGTAGGATCTTGGTATTTTATGGTGTTCGTGCGCACATTTTATGTCTATTTTCACCAGGATCAGGAAAGATGATGGATACAATGGACACAATCCTTTGAGCAGTTGTACTGGGAAGGAAAGGAGCCAAAAACAACATAAATCGCTTATTTGGGAAATATCCATAACACCAGAAGAAAACCCGAAGCGACCAAGGCATCCAGAGAGTTTAACAACCAACTATATGACCGGAATACTTTTTCCGGCCGTATAGTTGTGGTCGTATAGTTGGCTCCGCCATCACCTCCTCAAATAGTTTCACCCCGTGCAACTGGATCGGAGAGATGACACACAGAACACCCAGAAATCACCGAAACCTCACCTCCGGAAGGCATCTAGAGGGGAACTTGCCTAAGGGGTCCATCTTCGCCCTACGCAGATGTGACACCCCAACATTAGAGCTTAGAAATAAGCTGAGATAAGGTGTGTGCATTGCATTCGTGCATAGAAAATCCGAATAATTTTCGCGCTTTTAAATAAAAATTGTCAAAGAGATTGAAGCTTCTCTTAACTTGGTGGAACTGAAGTAGATCATCAAGTTGATTGCGACTAGTTTCAATATGACCTTTGCTAAAACCTTATCTTTGGGTAATATAATTTGATCTAAGGGTAGATCAAATGTAATAAAACTAAGTCACAACACACTACTTAATAAGGAGTACTAGATCTTCTAGAGATCATGACATGGTATTTCCTGCAACAACTCAAGGATGAATACTTAATATTCTAAAGTTGATATCAAGGTATTATCTACCATAAACCCTGAATACCAAGTTAAGTATGTAACTTAAGTAAAAGAAACTCATAACTAAATCTTGAAACACTTGTTTGCCATAGTTACTCTTATCATAGGTACCATGATAGTTCTTAAACATTAACTCTTATTGCAAATAGAGTAGAAGGGAAAGTCAAGCCAAGACCATACGACAGATACTCTTAATATGATATTAAGAGGTGCCATATCTATTTAACCAAGTCCTATAGTTGTTTGATCATCAATATTGAGTAATCAATTCTTGACCTGGCACTAATTGACTCATAGCCTTTGACTTATTATATTGACCTTCCAAAGACCTTAAGTAATTTAATAAGAAGGAGGAACTACATATGGTAGAGTATGCCATGATCAATGGAATAAGATCTTTAGTGATGATAAAACCATTTGAATATTAGAGGAGTTATCTCACTAATGAGTTAACTAGAAGAAGTATTTAAACCAAGCGTTTAGATAATAGTTATGAAGCCATGAGAAAGCTAATAGTAGTAGAGAATCTAATAATAATTTTGTTAAGCCAAGTAGATATAGATATGAAGTAAGCTTCCTTAACAAGATAAGATCTACAAAGAGACTAGTACAAGTCTACTACCTAGTGATAATAGATCTTGATCAAACAAATAGAAGACTAAGCTCTATTTGATCAAAGGATGGTAGTCATTAGTCTCAAGTCATTTCAGAATAGATGACCAGCTGATGTAGAAGAGTTGTGAGAATACCAAAGTAGGCAAAACCCTTGTAAGCTGAATCATCTAGCTTGATTATGAGAAGTCAAGCTAGAGTATAAGGAAGTATATAACATAAGTTGTAGAAGTAGTTGGAAGTATAATAGTTTAACCAAGGTAATACAAGAACAAACTTGTATTGTGGAGAGTAGTACTATACCTATTCTAGAGGATTTATATCACATGTGATATAGAGAGAACTATAATCTTGCAAGCCTTGGAAATAGTTGCAAGATGGATTTAAAGGAATTAATGGATGGAGTTAGAAGTAGCTACATTGATGGATTCATCAAGGGTAGTTAAGAAGTACATGTTGTGTAGTAAAGGAATAGTGCTGCAAGAATTGATTAATGAAGTTAGAAGTAATTAGATGAATGACTTCCTTAAGGGTAGTTTATAAATGGAAGTTGTATATATACTAGGGAAAGAATGAATGAGTATTGTTGGAGTGGCATGACCATGTCATCATATGATGATGGATATGGTGGAGTCGGATGATTATCTTATTCAAGAAGATGTGATCTTTGTGATTAAAAGAAGAGAGATTTATAGAGTATATTTAGGAAAGGAATTCCTTATCTCAAGATAAGCCTAGTGAGATATTAAGGTAAGGATTCTTTAGACACCTTTAATCAACAGTATATCAATCCATGATAGAATCATGTCTACCTCTTTGTTTAACATCCTAGAATAAAGAGGGTAATTAAATCAATTCCTATTTTTAGGCAGCCAAAGAATAGTAGCTCTTAGTCTAGTAAAGTTTCCAAGAGATAAGTAGAAACCAGATGAGTGTTTATAGATGGAAGCCTTGTCCACCGTATTGTCTTAAACCCTAATAAAGAGCTAGTCTCATATACTATCAAGATCACTTTAGTAAAGCAATCTCAATAACTCACTCTAAGCTGAGTTATTATTTATGGTCACAAACAATGAAGACAATATAGCCTAGATCTTAATCTTTACCTATGTCCATAATAGAATATGAGTCTATTCAATAATTTTCCAAACTTAGGATAACCACTTGTTAAATGAGTGTCTTCTTTTCTCTACTAGTGATTGTTGTTCGTGCATAAATACTTAACCAAGATTGTTTTATGCTAAGTTACAAACCCCACAAACTAAGTAGAGTTGGAATAGGAAAATCACTAACTCTAAAGAACCTTGGAATTCAAATCACCATATTATAAAACCAAAGTTTAATACCTTGTAATATATTTACATAGTTCCTTTATGAAGATAGGTATGAGTAGAGTCCTATATATATATCATTTACCATTTTAAATCCATACCATTAAAATTGTCAAGTGAAAATGGAATCATTTTTATAATATTATTATAAGAAACAAATCTCTAAAACCCTAATCCTTAATTACTTTATTTAATAAACACTTACCTATATAATAGTAGATGTTGGAATGCACTATCAAAAATAGAACAATCAACTAATGTCAGGACCACTAAAATATTTGTAGTATTGTACAAAAGTTTTGGAGTTTAAATGAATTGAAATTCAAGTTGAAATATAAAGGAGAAAATAGAAACAGAGTAAAGAAGAAAAAAGAGGACAACTATTAGCAGAACCGGCCCAAGGCCCATCTTCCTACCTGTCGCCCACAAGCAGCAGCAGTCACGTTTCACTCATTTCATCGTAGCCCAATACCGGCTCAAGCCCAAATCCCCCTTCGATGTTTCTTTTCCTTTCTTCCTCCTCTCGCCAGAAGGACAACGCCAGGAAGCAGCTCGCTGGCGAGTGCTCCACCATCCGCCGTCGCTGAGATGACCGTTGCACTATGATTCGTGCTACCGACGCCGCCCTCGTCTATAAGAACCCCGTACACGCAGAGAGAAACCCCCCCTGTGGATCGCCTTTTCAGTTTTGTAAAAAATAAACAAAAATGATAGAAACTTCAAAAAAATAATTCCTTTGAGTTGTAGTTAGATTTTAGGGTATAGATCTAGACAAAATTGAAAAACATGAATTTCGATGTATTTTGCAAAAATAGATCATGGCACGGTAAAACGGCTATAACTTTTGCATACGATGTCCAAAAAAATCTTTAACCTATCAAAATGATCGTCTCAAAATTTCCTATTCGAATTCAACGACATATGGTCGTTTTGGATTTTACAGAATCCCCAAATTTGAAAAGAGTAAAAAGTTATTTAGGGTAGAAGATTTTTTACTGCAAAAAAATAAAAAAGGGGGTGAAACTTGAATGCGCATATGGGAGAAATGCGCCACAGAAGTCTTGGGCGGGATTCGAAATTTGAATCCCGTCAGCGCGCTTTCTCCATCTATTTTTCCTTTTTCTCCCCCCACTTCTTCTCCCCTCCCCACTTCTCCTACCCTCCACACTTCTCCCCTTCTCCTCCCTCCTCCTTCTCCACTCTCCGGCGACCTCCTCCACCACCAACTCCGGCAACCTCCACCTCCTCTACCACCAACTCCAGCGACCTCCTCCTCCTCCACACAACTCCAGCAACCTCCTCCTCCTTCACCACCAACTCCGGTGACCTCCTCCTCCACCACCAACTCCGGCGACCTCCTCCTCCTCCACTACCAACTCCGGCGACCTCCTCCTCCTCCACCACCAACTCTGGAGACCTCCTCCTCCTCCACCACCAACTCCGGCGACCTCCTCCTCCTCCACCACCAACTCCGACGACCTCCTCCTAGCCCTCCTCCAGCCCACTTGTAACATCCCAAAAAATTTCCTATTTTGGAAAGTTATAAATAAAATCAATAGCTTGATTGATTGTTTGACTTTGTTGAAAATTCTCAAAGAGAAGAAACTTTTTGAATAGAAAATCCTCTCAACCTTGAATTCAAAATCTTATATTCTTTTGTTATGACCTAGGTAGCCATATAAGCAAAAGGGCATGGATTGATTATGGATTGTAGAATTGGAGTGCAAGATTTCAAAAAATTCAAAATCATTAAGCATGCATGACCATCATTGCATCCTGCATTTGAAAAATTGCAATAAAGACCCTGGCACATAAACCCATTTAAAAACCCTATTAAATATTCTCATAAGTGAGCACCTTGTTGTAGTAGCATGACCCCTCTAAAAACCTTGGAAAACATTGAACCTTGGCATATGTTGACCACCTCAATTTTATGAAAATTTAGAAACAAATTTCAGCTCATTTGGACTTAGTATGAAAAAGTTATAAAGGAAATAAGAAAATAGAAAAAAGGAAAAGAATAAACAAAAAAAAACTAACCTAATCTACCGGTCAGGCCCAGCCCGAGCCGCCCCTCCTCTCCTCTATTTGCTGCTGCTCCCCAGCAGCGCCAATGGGCCGGCCTAGAGCAGCAGCCCCAGCCAGCCTCCTCCTCTCTGCCTCATTGGCCAGGTGGGCCCTGCCCTCATCCCCAACCTCCGGCGCGAGACCGGCAAGAACACGACCTGCTCCTGAACCAAATTCCGCGAGGAATCCGTCCGATTCACGCCCGATTTGTTGCCCCCTTGTACAAGGCTGGACCCCCTTATAATCCCCCGTCCTTGCAAGCTTTTTCCCCTTTCAAAAACCCTAGAAGCCCTAGCACCGAGCCGATTGGATCTTGAGCCACCGTCGCCATTACAGGAGCTTCGGGAGGTCAAACTTGCTGTTGTTTTCGAACACCCCGAGCCCTATTCTTTACCCCATCGTCTTCCCCTTGTTTCGCCGCGTCTCCTCACCATGTTTTCCCTCGCAGCATGACAAGCACGCGAGCTCGCCGGAGCTCCACCGACCCGCTGCCACTCCATCCGCACGTCGCGGCTATACCAGGAAGTAAATAGCAAAGATGAGCGTGCCCTAGGGTTCGCCGAGACGGTCTGCACCCCGTCGCCTACTTCGCCGTCACCGGAGGCCACCAGAACCGCCTCCACCACTGACATCCGAGTGCCACCGCCGCCGAAGCCACTGTTCCCGTCGCCGTTGACCGCCACCTAAGCCCAGTTCACCAGCAGCCGTAGGATCAACATCCGACGATCCAGATTAAACAAGGAGCGAAGGGGTACCGACCAACCTGGTTACGCCACGTGGCACACGCCTGCATCATTATCGCCCGGTCAGCCCGTCAGCAGGTCGAGCCTGAGCCAGTGAATTATTGATTTTAATATTTAAAATAGCGAGAATTATGTCCAATCTTGTAAAATTCATATAAAATTGAATACATGTCCAAAAATTATAAATAAAATATGGTTGGATTCATAAAATTGTGTAGAACAATAATACAAGAATAGATATAACTTTTACAGTACATATTTACTGTAATAAATTAAATGGTTTAATGAGCTTTTTAGACATAATAAATCATAGTAAATTATCGGTAGATCCTAAAAATACAAATAAAGTGTCTATGGATTCATAATTTCATATAAAACATTAATATGCTGTTAGATCCAAATTTTTGCACTGTAAAATTGCTGTAGTGATTTAAATAGTTTTAATGGACTTTTAGATTATTAAATTCATAGTAAATAATTTATAACTCAGAAAAATATGAATAATATGTCTCTGGAATCACATTATCATGTAGATTACAGATATGTATTTAGTTTGAATTTTAGACAACAGAAATTGTTTAAATGGTTTAAACTCCATTAAACACTATTTAAATCATAATAAAAGATTTATAACTCCGATAAAGTTGAATCCAATTGCTACTGGTTCGTATTAATGCCCTCTATCCAATTAGTACAGAAGTTTCAACAGAACTATTAAAACCACTAGATTGGCAATCAAGTATTAATAATAGATATCCTATTTGCATTAAATGATCTCCTGCATGCATCATGTGTTGTAGTATTGTTCAGAGAACTAATTATAACCATTAAGACTTATTAAACCATCATGCATGTTTTTGATCGTCCTTGTTGTGTTTTGCTATGTTTGCAATTGTTTTGATTGGAACTACCTTCTCGTATTAGATTGTTCGCAGAGTGCGATTGCTGCGGAGAAATACAATCTAACACCCATATTATCAACATAAGGCAAGTTACACCACTTGTTCATATTATCATCCCAGTTTTGATTCTATGCATGTGATCTTCAAAATTCTGTAGTATGCATGTGTAGGATGTTCTGGTAGAATTTTTCCTTAGTATTATTTTTGCAAGTGCGATGATTTTGTAGTACGCCATGAGTAGCTCTATACTTAGGATTTTCCCTCCTAATAGGTTACCCCTGTTTTTGCTAAGTATTGCTTTCTATGCTATATATACAAAGTACCGTTGGGGGGTTCGAAAGACAAAGAATTTTTCTAAGTATAAAGGCTCTCTAGAGCAAACTTTTCTTCTCAAATCCACTTCAAAATAAAACTAAGTTTTCTTCTGGGCGGAATGGTTGTCGGGTCAACGAGTGTGATTTTGGTGGAGGACGGCCGCCTAGTAATCAAAGAAGTCTGCCATGTTTCGGAATTCAGAAGCTTCCAGTGCAACCACAATACATTATGGGCTCTGTCTTGGCCTAGTACTTAGTGGGAAACCTCACCTGGGTACCAACATTTGGAGGTTCTTGGCACGGTTGGATCCGGAAGGTAGAGGGGCTACTAAGGGAAAGCCTCGCCATGGTCTTTTCTATAAAAGGACTTGATCGTGGATTGTGGGTAAAGTGCACAAACTCTCGAGAGTATTGCAATCTGATCGATCAGCCGTGTTCACGGTAACAGAACAACAATGAGCGTCTGAAGGATGGAGCCTCTGAAGGATCTTCCTCTCTCTTTTCTAAAACAAAGTTTTGAAACCCCATGGCGTGCGTAATATCGCTAATGGGTGGGAATTTGGGAAACTTGGTGTGTAATATCCAAGTGACGCTTGGTGCGTAATATCCAAGTGTTTGGTTGTTTGGACACTTGGTGCGTAATATCCTCGTGTGCCACTCGACCTTATTTTATCAAAGCAAATGTTTACAAAGTAGGGCAATCCTCTCTTCTTCTCTCTACTTAAGAAAACTAGCTTTATGCAAAAGAACTCCAAAGCCTAAACTAGCCTTGCATGTAGAGATAGTCTTTCTTTCCTTGGTGTAATTTGCCAATACATTCAAAGTATTGACCCAACTTGTTGGCTGCATGTTTCATGTGCAGAATTTCAGAGATCGTTGAAAGGTGCGCTAGGATCGCGGGTCTTCACTCAACCTGCATGTGGCATTGATGGGACTCCAAGTTGTATTTATATCGCTTCTGTTGTAATAATGTAAACTCTGGATTATTCGATTCATGTAATAAAGACTTGTGTTTTACATGATATTTCATCGACTGTGAGTGCTAGCTATTGATCCAGGGACTAGCATGTTAATCACAGGGACTTAGGATCCTTATCGATCTGAGGTCACTACACCACTAGCCACCAGCCACCAGCCACCAGCTACCACCTGCCACCACCACCTCCGGACAGATCTAGATCTGGCCCGGGTTTTTTTTTTGAAATTTGAAAAAAAACTTATGTGGCGCATATTGGCCATATGCGCCACTGAAGTTTGAGATCTGGCCCGCCTTTTTTTTGAATTTTGGAAAAAAACTTCTGTGGCGCATATTGGCCATATGCGCCACTGAAGTTTGAGATTTATGTGGTGCATTTCAATATGCGCCACGGAAGATATTTATCAGTGGCGAAGTAACAGTGGCGACTAAGATATGCGCCACGGATAGTGAAAAAAGGTGCGTCACTGATAAGCTGTTTCCTAGTAGTGTGTGTTCCAATCTCTTGGCATCTCCAGGATAGCCTCAATGATTAGAAACTCAAATGGTTCTAAAGAAGATAGGGAAATACTAGCTGAGGACTCCTCCGCATCTGCCATAACACAAGGAGAGAGTTCGGAATACACTCCTAGAGAGGAAGATATTATTGAGGAAGAAGTTGATGATACTATATTGGACAAGATTGTAAACGTGCAAATTCTAACTTGTTTGGAGGGGGGTTTACTTGTTTGTTGTCTGCTTTTCCTTGTTTTCCTTCATTCTATGCTTACACTATTTTATTTCTAACCTATGGTCTAATGTTGTTCATGCGAGGTCCCGAAGGTTCCTAGGAGGAGGAAGAAGTGTGCTGCTAAGAGGAAGAGTAAGAGTACAAGTACCTCAGATACAACTACAACAATGGCTCCAGGAAGAGTGTTTGCATTACCACCAGGAGGATCAGATAAGTTGCGGTGTGTTGATGAACCTGCTACTACTAGAGTCACAAGTCAGAAAGCAAAGGTGGTTGTTGCATCTCATGAAGAAGGCCCGCTTCACAAAGATGGTGGAATCTCAATGCAAATGGATGATGGGTATATGTCCATGGATGAAGGAAGTACTGTCCGTTTGGACCTCAGCCCTGTTGCGCCTATGGTGGACAAAAATGATGACTTCAATGAAGAAGCTGAGCAGCCTATGGGTGATGAAGGCAAGTTCATCTTGTAATTTTTTCTTTTACTCGTGCATTTTCCAAATGTAAGCAATTCTGTTGTACATGTACTGTAGTATAGATAGACTCCCAATTATTTGCTAGATAAAAGATTTGATCATATGTATGTGAGTACAAGATCTAGTGCTACTACTTATATGATGTCCTAAATTGATGTTGTACTATTTTGCATGTTACACAAGTTCTTGATGGACATGAATAGATTTCTTGATATACACATGCTATTTGGAAAGCTTGCTATAATTTATTTGCACATCTGATTTGCTTGATGTAATTTATTTGCTTGCTGATATTGTACTACCTGCTGTACATCTGATCTGATGTAGCTTTGCTTGATAAGCTTTTACTTGTGCCAA
Organism: Avena insularis; assembly: GCA_023614405.1. NCBI lineage: Eukaryota > Viridiplantae > Streptophyta > Magnoliopsida > Poales > Poaceae > Avena > Avena insularis. The sequence goes on along the minus strand of CM042688.1, from coordinate 505,018,024 downwards.
TTTTAATTAGTTGTTTCTACTTGTACTGTTGTAGCTTGATAAGCTTTTACATATGATCTTGTTTGTCTTTGCTTGATAAGCTTCTAGTATAGATAGACTAACTGGCATCTAAGTACTGGCTTCTATTTCAGATAACTCACTTGTGGTAGTCAGCCGCAAGAGAAAAGGTTCAGGCCTAGAAAAGATGACCAAGGGGCTGGGAAGCAAAGTGAGGATTGAAATTGCTGAAGGGATGAAACGCCCCGAGAGGCATGTGCTGGCTGCAAAGTTTGCATCATAAGATGGGATGATTGCTAGAAGCCATACACCGATCCTTCCACACTTCAAGGAATACAAAAAGGACAAGAATATGGTGAAAGACTATATAGGAAAAGTTGTCGTAAGCTCATGATTCCTTAGCTGAATGTGTTTTTTCTACTATTTTTGTCATTTGGTTACTTATCTTGTCATTGCCTTGTTTGCTACCTTTGCAGGCAAATTTTGAGATGGACACTACTACAAAGGAAGTTAAGGTAGACTGCACTGATATATTGAAGAATGTTTCAAAGCAAAGATGGCATTTGGTCAAAAAGAAAATTTTCGATCAAGTATTAGCAGCTGAACTCAGCATCAAGTCCCCTATTTCATACATCTCTGATGATAAATGGCAAGCGTTGCTCAAGCTGTGGACAAGCCCAAAACACATGGTATTCTGCATTTCTTAACCTTTGCATTCTGTAATTACCTTGCCTGTGTACTGTAGGCTTTATATGTTGTCAACTACTATTTTTTGAAGTTCAAATGTTGAAGGAACAGAATAGCAGCTTTTTAGATCTGTCAAGTAAACTTCTAATATTGGATGAACAAAGCAACAGTTATTTACATATTGTCAACAAGTCAAGTGAAGTACTTCATTTTATTTGATGCTTTATGTGATTGGATACATAATCTGGTCAAGTTTCATCAATTAGTTTATATTTTAGTATGCAAATTGTTGAAAATGTCTTATAAAAATGCTCCCGTATGTAGGACACATGCCAAAAGAACATGACCAATCGAGGACTAGTCAAATTTCTGCAAAAGACCGGTTCATGGTGCTATCTAGCTCATTTGTATGCAGCTGTAAGATACTCTTATAGTTTTCTTTAGGAATAATTAACTTGTGTCCTTATTAATGTTGGAAATCATTTCAGAGGGAGGAACGTCAGGGTGAAGATCTTGATGCCTTTGACATGTTTAAGGTCACCCACAACAGCAAGAAAGATGGTTTCTCTATCGTAGTTCAAGATGCTATAGTGAGTCACTCCTTTGCTGGTTGGGATATGCTTTTGGATGGTGTTGCATTTAATAGTGATCTGGCTAGGTTTCTTTAATGTTATACATAAGCACGTTACTCTTGATTTCTTGCTAGAAGGCTGCTCTCCAAATATGATGTAGTTCTAGTGTACTTGAAGAACTTATAAGTCTGTCTATTTCATATTTCTTGCTTTGCTTCTGCTACTAGTGGATTACCTTATTTTTCTGGGATTGTGGTTGACGAGGGTTTAACTCATCAATGCCCATTGTTATGGACTTGGGTTTTTGCTAAAGAGGGAGCGTTGGAGGCATCAATCGGCTAGCAAACAAGCACACAAGGACGCAAGGTTTACCCAGGTTCAGGCCTCGTAGAGGTCCCTACTCCTACTTGTGTGCTCTTGGAATTATCGAGGGAGTCAACAGTTACAGGGGGTGCACCGATGCAATCTGGCGAAGGTTGTGAGAACTAGGGTTGTGATTGTCCTCCTCGCCGCCCCCTCTTAGACTTTATATAGATAGGCTAGGTCTCGGGTAGCAGGTTGAGTCGGTTACAGATTAGGGTTTGTCCCTTTAAACTTTCTATCTTAAGCTTCGTCTTGTGCTGCAAGCAATCGGAGTCTCCGTGAGTCACCCGAATCCTATATTGGGCCCTGTTAACACTGTGGGCTCCTGTCATATCTGGGCTGTATATACCAAACTCGAATACCTGTAGGGTATGCCCACGTCAGTAGCCCCCGAGTGTCCAGTGGAATCACAGATTCGAGTGGAGACTTTATGAAGTCTTTTGAGTGCATAACTGAGCATATTTTTGAATGCTCTGTTTTATGTCATTGGGATTGTTGATATACGTGCCTGATATATCCGATGTATCGGGATCAGTTAACTACCTTAGGGCAAAACAACGCAATCTACTCAAACTCGAGTCCCTAGACTCGAATTCAGAGAAATGCTGGCGTAATTCGACTCAGGCCACGGAGGTCTTATAGGAGTCGAAACCCAGCGTGTAAGTGTGAGCACTCGACGTGTCCGTGAAGGAATATTCATCGTACCTGTAGGCACGGATATATTTCTGGTAGTGCGCAGTAGATGCGTTGTCAGGCCTTATTCAGGTCTTATCTTCATGTTGTAAGCGCGGTATCCGAATTTTTATCATCATGGAGATGACTCGGGTGACCCAGGAGTCAATGTCTATTTGCAGGGAAAATACGAGGCGAAGTCGCTATAGCATTCGAGTGTGGATGTTTTCAACACACAGTGTGACGTATAAGAAAAAATAATCATAGGGTGTGTGGCCAGCGCTCCCTATGGGAGTAGCCCCTGAGTGCCTATTCGAGTCGTAGACTCGAGTGGGACTATAAGTACTTTGCGATTGCTGTCATCTTTTTGCTTGTTTCAGTCGAATGTGCTTCCAGCACTCCCTATGTTAGTAACCCAGAGTCCACAATCGAATCATTGATTCGAGTGAAGGGTTTTCATGATGCTTGGATATCTGCATAAAATTATTTACATTGTGACGGCGCTCACATTAGGAGTAGCCCCCGAGTGCTTGGTTGAGTCGAAGACTTGAGTAAGGACTAAAGTAGTCAAAATGTTCTTCGGTTGGAACTGATGACGTCAGTGCTGACGACGAGATGACCTCAGTTTCCTGCGTGAGCGGCATTGACGGGATGTGACGAGTAGTGGGTCCCACTTTTTCACCTTGATTTGACTGGGCGTACGTAATCTTCTGTTTAACTGCGTCTCCTAAATTTCCACGCATAATGGGAGTAGTGGGGGACGGTTCGTGTTTTACCCTTGCCACGCGTCAGTGCTGATGTACGCCACACATCTGGTAGGTTTTCTTCTAGCCGTCGGATGACATCCGCTAGGAGGTTAAGTAGGGGGCACAGGTGTGGTAATTTTCCCCTCATCTCTCTTCTTGCTTGTGCTTCCTCTGCCAGTGTTGCTCTTGCTGCTCCCTAGCGCACATCTTCTCCGTGGCACTAGACCAACTCCGCATCTTCCCTAGGTACTTCTTGCGCTCAATCGCCAGTGCAAGATGGGCAAGAAGAAAGGAGGCGCCACCACTGGATCTGCGGCCACCATTGTCGCTGCCAAGAAGAAAGGAGGCGCCACCACCACGGGCACAAGTGCTACCACTGCGGTGGGGAAGAAGAAGGGTGCGGGAACTCCCGTCACCAATGGGTCATGGTTCCCATCAATCATAAATCTTCGGAGATGTTCATGTTGCGCCAAGATGGAGCGCTCCCTAACGCGGAAGACGACTCTTGTGTTCCCAGCGAAGAGGTAATCCCTAGTACTCATGCGGGTTTTCAGGTGATGTTCCTTGCGTTCATCATTCGCGGTCTCTCTCTCTCCCCTGCATCCTTTTATTAGGGGTCTCCTCTGCTTCTATGGGCTCTAGCTGCACCAGCTGTCCCCAAATTTTATTCTCCATATCACTTGTTTCATCACCCTTTGCGAGTGCTGGCTCGGAATAGAGCCACACTTCGGTCTCTTCAAGAGGCTTTTTAAGCTCAAGCAACAGTCGGGGTCTGGTTCAGTAGTCTATGATGTAGGAGGCTGCGGAATCCACGTCGACTCCTCTGTCACTTATTTCGACATCAAACTCACCGCGTCTGTCCAAGGGTGGAGAGATAAGTGGTTCTACATCCGTGACCAGAAGGCCAACGGAGAGCACTATGGACTTGTGCCCTTCGACCCTGTGGCTGCCTGCAAGAGGAGGCGATCCTAGAAGAACGTCGTGATGCCCGGCAAGTCTGAGGAGACGGAGATGCTGTATCAGCATGTCCGTGACCTCAAAATCCGCATAGGCAAAGAGGAAGGTAGCGCTAAACTCATTCGCACATGGTTGCTCCGCCGTGTTCAGCCTTTGCAGGCCAGAGCCCATCTGATGTATCACTGGATTGGTGCTGGCGATGTCACTCGCATTTCTGCAGAGGGCATTTCTTCGGGTGAGGTAGATAGGAGGTTGCAGCTAGTGACCAAGTACACCGCCAAGGAGGATCTTCCAGGCGAGTTAGTAGTGCCTCCTTTTGACACCAACAATCCTCCACCTGAGGTAGAGTTTTCCTATGAAGTGTTCTAGATTTTCGATTGCTTGTCAAGTGCTTGATATATACTGATGTTTCTTCTGATTGTAAGACTGGAAAGTGGTTGCCAGCTTGCCTCCTCAGCCTGAAGGAATTATCCCGCGCGAAGCGGAGGAAGAGGACGACTCGGGCTCCATGGTTCCGATTGAGTAAGATGAGGAAGCCCCGAGTCCGGCGATCACGGGAGTCGCAAGCGCTCTCGTAGCATGGATTCGAATGCCTCCTCGCCAGCGACGTCGGAGGGTCCTTCTGCTGCTGTGGAGGAGCCAATCCCTGTCGTGCCTGTATGCGCCATGGCTCCTCCCGCTCGAAAGAAGCTGAGGTTGCCGAAGGAGTCGCCGAGGGACTCCTTTGATCTCGAGAACTTTGACGGGTAAGTTTTAAATATTTGCGAGTTCATCTTGGTTTTCCTTGAAGTTTCTATTCTGAAGTGGTATTGGTCATGTTTGCAGTCAAACAGCGTCGTCGTCCTCCGACGACTGCTAATTTGTGAAAGAATCCGGAGTCGTAAACTCTAAGAACAAGGAGGTGGCCATACGGTCGCCTTCTCCTCCGGTGGCGGCCCACTCCAGCGCCAACTCGTCGAGTTCCCCTCATGCTGGGGGCACCAGATGGTTGCACGGACGCCCACTTGACAGGAACCTTCGGAGTCCCTAGAGGAGCATGTAAGTGTCTTTTTCTTCTGACAGTCGAAGTTTGAGTTTTTTGCCTTTTGTCAATGCTTGACAAATCGTTTCTTTTGGTTTCGCCTATCATGAAGGATTCCACTCGCCTTGCAGAGCATGTCCTTGCCTTGGGTCGACAGCATGCCCTGCTGGACAACCGCCACCGTGCAGTCGAAGGTTTGCGCTAAATTGTCTCCTTTCTCTACTTGTGTAGAGATTTGTAAACTTGAGTGTTTGTCGTGTTCTGCCCTTTTTTTAGGCGAGCATAATGAGCTTCTGCGTCGGGTCACTTCCCTTGAGAAGGGACCTGCTGTAGCGGAGAAGAAGCATGATGAGGTAGTCATGGCTCTGGAAGAGTCGCAAAAGCGCGAGGAGGAATTGCGTGCTTCTACTACCGAAAGGGACAAGTTGTTCGAAGAACAACTTTTCTCGATTGCGAAAGCTCTCTCAAGTATTCCTCAGCTTCACTTGTATTTTTGCCTGTTTGATTTCATGTCGATGTGCTAATATTATGTGTATGCAGATGCCGCCTGCGTAAGCTTCGACGTCCAGGCCTTGCGCCATGCAGATGCCTTGGATGGCGCCGTGACCGCAGTCGAGGACCATAGTGTCTCCCTCCAAGATACACTCGGGAAGGCCAAAAACATGCTGAGCCGCCTCCGCGAGGATATGTTTCCTAAGGCCAACATAATCGAGACTCTTGATGGCTTGGTGGAGTCCTTCGCAGAAGGCATCCTGACGGACTTCAAGAATGCTCAGTGGTCTCTCGAAGCTACCATGGCACTCGCGATGGCACAAGAACATGGTGCAGAGTTGGACCCAAGTGCGATCTCTGAGGCGATGCCTGTCGATGCGGGAGGCCAGCAGGTAGTGTTTGCTCCCTTCGCCACTAAATGCAGTAAATACGGGCCTCGTCTCATCGAGACAGTCGCCAAGTACTCTAAGGAGTTTTAGCGAGTGAAGGCGGCAAGGGCTGCGGCGTATGGGGCTACCACTGGGAAATCTGTGGCATCAGATACTGCCATGGATTCGAGGAAGCCCCCGAGGTCGAAGTCAAAGTCGAAGAAGCAGAGCACGCCCTAGCTATGATATGTAATAGTGTAGCTTCCTTTTGTTGGACCATATTTTGTGGGGATGCCCCTGTTGATACTGTTGCTGAATTTGAATGCACTTCGCCGTTTTATCAATGTATAATTGGTCTCATTTGCCCCTTGCTTGGTTGTAATAGGGTCCTTTGGGTGGTCCTTCGAGTGATCCTCGTGACTCTCCTTCCACCGGTGAAACCGCAGCACAACCGCGTCCAAAGGTGCAGGAGCTATCACTGCTTGCACGACTGCACGACCGTATAAAGCAGCTAGAGCGTGAGTTTCCCATTATCCGCGATAACGCGGATGTGTGGAAGTCGAAGGCTGAGAAGGCCACCGCCCACGAGAAGTATATCTTGGATGAAGTTGCGTAGTTGAACGAGCAATTTAAATGTTATCTCTCTATCTTCTTATCTTTTCTATAGCCATTCGCGTTGGTGCCTTGTCTTTATACTTTGATCTTGCTTTTGTAGTTGTTAGCGCTCGTCATCCGCAGGATGAGAAGGACCGGGTAGCCATCGAATGAATGACTTAACCCAGGAGCAGCTGCAGGATAGTGGGTACTTTTTGGTGGACCACAACCGTGCAGTCGCGTTGGCCATGCTGCAGGATCATTCTTCGCGAGCGCTTTAATGTTTGAAGAAGGCGTAGTCATGCCTTAGGCATATCTTCCAAGTGATGTTTCCTCTTGACCTGGTACCCTCAAGCCTGTTGGCTCTCCTGGAAAATTTCAGGATATCAGCACGTCTATGAGTGCGTGCGATAGCAGCTGGTCGCAGGTGCCAAGGATGCATTGTCGCTGGTACGACTGTATTAGCCAGATGTGGACATCGCGTATGTTGCCGCTAGACCACCGCCGCCGCCTGAAGGGATGACTTGGAATATGGTGCCACACTATCAGGCGGTTGACCAGCCAGTTGGGGATATTGTAGATTTCTTTGAGGAGCAAACAAATGTTCTCCTTTTGCAGCAGTAGTGTTTCCTGCACATAGATGTATAAGTGTTGTAAAATTCGTATGATTATGGTGGGTGTATTTAATACCCATTAATATGTAAAGATCCTTCTAGCTTGTATATTTTGTGAGTGTATTATAAGGTACATGTCCTTTTCGTTAGCCTAACATGTTATTCATCTCAGCACCTTGCCAACCTATCAGGTGCATTGCAGCTGGGTTGGTGTTATCAAGGGTTTGATTGGTAGTGCGTCAGCTACTCAGGATACTGTATTGTTCGTGGAACAAGGTGCAAAGGGTGGCGCAGCCCCCGAGTAAAATAATTGCGAGAAAAGCATAAAACACAGGGTTTGGGGCACTTAGCTTTATTTATTCGTAGAATATCACGAGGTACAATGTGTCGCTAAGTAGCCTGGCTGAATAGTCTTATTTGTAAAGTAAAAACATCTAAGGGTAGAAACAGCGCAGTTGCGCGACGTTCCAGGGGTTGGAGTATGCGACTCCGTTCTTGAAATCTTTAAGGCGATAGGCGCCACCTGGGATTAATTCGGTAATCATGTAAGCTCCTTCCCAAGGGGACTCGAACTTGAGGTGCCCTTGTTGCTTCAGTCGTAGGACCAGGTCTCCTTCGACGAAGGATCTGGGGCGTAGCCCTCTACTGTGATAGTTGCGGAGGCTTTGCTGGTAGATCGTGGATATCTCCGTTGCAATCTCGCGTGCCTCATCGAGGAGGTCGATGGAGTCTTCGAGTGCGAGAGTTGATTCCTTCTCGTTGTATGCAACCACCCATGGGGCTTTGTGGCACACTTCTGCGGGTAGTACCGCTTCGGCACCGTGCACCATGAAGAACGGAATGTAGCATGTGGTGCTGTTTGGAGTTGTGCGTAGGCTCCAAAGTACGGATTGCAGCTCGTCTGGCCAGCACCCAGGGGCTTGCTCGAGTGGCCAAAGGAGCCTTTTCTTGATTCTGCCACAGACGAGGCCGTTGGCCTTTTCGACTTGGCCGTTGGTCTGAGGGTGAGCCACCGAGGCGTAGCTAATGTTTATTCCCAGGTTTTTGTAGAATTCCTGGAACTCCTTGGAGGTGAGGTTTGTCCCATTGTCCATGATGATGCTATGTGGCACCCCAAAACGGTAGACGATGGACTCGAAGAACTTGATGGCGTTGGCTCCTGATTGATTTGTCACCAGCATGGCCTCGATCCACTTGGTGAATTTGTTGACCGCGACTATGAGGTAAACGTAACCTCCTCGCGAGGATCTCGGGAACTTGCCGACCATGTTGAGTCCCCATTGTGCAAAGGGCCAAGCCACTGGTATTGGCCTGAGCTCCGCGCCAAGTGCGTGTAGTTTGTCCGTGAATCGCTAGGAGGCATTGCAGCGCTGGATGATGTCCTTGGCGTCACGCATGGCCGTTGGCCAGTAGAATCTAGCTCATAGAGCTTTGGCGACGAGGGCGCAACTACCAGCATGGTGTCCGCAAGTGCCTTCGTGTATGTCGAGGATGATGGCTCTTCCGTCCCCATTCGAGACGCACCTCTGAAGAACTCATGTGATGCTACGCTTGTATAGTTCGCCATTGATGAGGGTGAATGCCTTAGATCGTGGCGTGCATCAGTCGGGTCATCTGGCAGCCTTTTGCTGAGAAGGTATGTGATATATGGCTATGTCCAAGATGGCCTTCGAGTCCTGTGTTAGGCTCCATGTCATCGAGTGCCATTGGCTCATTGGGTGGCGTAGCCCCCGAGTCCGTTGACGTGCTTGCCTTCTTCTCTGGAGGCTTGGGCTTGATGGAGCGTTCGCAAATGCGCTCTAGAAATACTCCAGGTCGTATTGGGGCATAGGTGGAGCCGATGTTGGCGAGTATATCCGCATCTTCATTGCTTTCACGGCCAACATGTCGTAGCTCGCAGTCGTCGAAGTCTCCCTCGAGTGTGTCGTAGAGGTCGCGGTAGGCGATCATGTTGTCGCTCAGGGCGTCACACTCGTGCATTGTTTGGTTGACCACCAGTTTGGAGTCGTCATAGATGACGAGTCTCTTGGCGCCGTAGGCTTTCGCCATCCGCATTCCATGGATCAAGGCTTCGTATTCAGCTTCGTTGTTGGAGGCTGTGAACTGCATTCGCAGAACATACTTCGTCTTATCTCCTTGGGGAGATGTTAGTATGACACCTGCGCCAGCTCCGTCCTTTCTCTTGGACCCGTCGAAGTGCATTGTCCAAAGGTAGGACATATCTGGCTTGTCGGGGAGTTGGTTCTCCATCCAGTGCATGAGAAAGTCCGGGAGAACTTGCGACTGGATCATCCGGTGGCGTCAGGATTATTGAGTATATGCCCGAGCTGGTGTCATTTACCAGCATGATTGGGTGCTCCTGGAAGTAGTGGCGTAGTTGCCTGGCTGTCATGAAGACGCCATACGCCAGCTTCTGGTAGTGCGGGTACCGCTGCTTTGTTGGTGTGAGCACCACGCTGAGGTAGTATACTGGGCACTAAACCCCATGGACATTATTTTCTTCGGCTCGCTCCACCACGAGCACAGTGCTGACCACCTGGTTGGTGGCAGAGATGTATAGAAATAGTGGCTCCTTTTCACAAGGTGTGACCAATACTAGCGAGGTGGATAGTAGGCGCATGAGGTCCTTGAATGCTTCTTGTGCTCCATCTGTCCACTCGAACTTGTCAACTTTTCAGAGAAGTTGGTAGAAGGGTAGTGCCTTTTTGCCCATTCGATTGATGAATTGACTGAGCGCCGCGATTCGCCCAGCCATCTGCTGGACGCCTTTTACATTTTTCGGCTTCTCCATGGCCAGTATGGCCTTTATCTTCTTCGGGTTTGCCTCGATCCCCGTCGCGGAGATGAGGTACCCGAGCAACTACCCAGATGGTACGCCGAAGGCGCATTTGTCTGGATTTAGCTTGATCCGGTAGCGATCGAGGTTGTTGAAGGTCTCACAGAGATCGTCGAGTAACACGGTTTCCTATATTTTTTTGACGACAATGTCGTCGATGTAGATTTGGATATTGCGGCCAAGTTGGTTCTGAAGGCAGGCCTACATACATCACTGATAGGTGGCTCCTGCGTTTTTTAGCCCGAAGCGCATCATGTTGTAGCAGAACGCACCAAAGGGTGTTGTGAATGTCGTTTTATCTTAATCTTCCTCCTTCATTCGAATCTAGTTGTAGCCTGAGTAGGTGTTGAGGAAGCAGAGGCGTTCACATCCCGTGGTGGAGTCCAGTATTTGATCGATCAGTGGCAACGGGAAGTGGTCACTTGGGCAGGGCTTGTTCAAGGAGGTGAAGTCCACGCACATCCGCAGGATATCCATGTCCTTTTTAGGCACAGGCACTGGATTTGCGAGCCAGGTGCTTTCCTTGATCTCGCGTATGAAATTTGCGTTGAGGAGTCTGTTGATCTCCATTGTTAACGCTTGACTGGCCTTGCGTCTAGATTCATGTTGAGTGAGTGCTCGGCGAATTTCCTGAGAACTCCTGGCATATCCACTAGACACCAGGCAAAGATTTCCCAGCTCTCATGGAGGAATTCGATGAGTGCGAGTTCCTATGTGGGACTCAAGTTGTTGGTAATGAGGGCCGTCTTGGTCGGGTTAGTTGGGTGGACCTGGACTTTCTTGGTATGCACCAATGAGTCGAAGGATAGGTCGAGTGAGCTTGGCTTGCTCCGAGGAGGCATACTATTGTATGTCGTCTCCTTCAACTTTGCGAGTCCCTCTTGCATGCCGAAGGACTAGGAGATTCTGTTGAATTCCCTGTCAGAGCTGTCAGACCTTTCGAAGCTTCCCTTGATTGTGATGACGCCGTTTGGGACTGACATCTTCATCTGCAGATAGGCATAGTGTGGTACCGCCATGAACCTTGCGAACGCGACATGTCCGAGGATGCAGTGGTACTATGAGGGCCAGTCGACAACTTCAAAGTCGATGCGCTCTCGCCAAAAATTTTGTGGCGTGCCGAAGATGACGTCGAGGTTGATCTTGCCCAAGGGGTATACGCCCTTCCCTGGGACGATGTCGTGGAACGTCGTGTCTAAAATGTCCAAACATGTCAGAGGGATCCTCATTACACGCAAGGTACTTGCGAACATGATGTTGATGCCGCTTCCGCCATCCATGAAGACACGACTCATATCGAAGCCCCAATTTGTGCCTCGAGTATGAGGGGACAATGGCCTAGGCGAGGTACTTGGCGCGGATGGTCGCGCTTATCGAAGGTGATGCAGGACTCGCTTCCACTGAGGTACTCAGTGGTGGAGGGAGGTGAGTTTATCACCAAATTGACTTGGCGAGTGATAGCCTTCTTCATTCGATTTGAGGGGCGCCCTTTTTGGATCATCCCCATGTTGCCCACAGCTCGCGGGTATGGCTCACCTCCATGATGCTGGACTGGCACAGCCGTAGGTGGTCGTGGCCCAGCTGGTGGTGGTGGTGCTACGTGAGCCACTACGCCCGGGGCAGCTCCATATCCCTGGTTGATCGTGTCGCGATTCATCTAGGCCAGGCCTTCGTGGAGCTTGAAGAACTCGCGGCAGTCCTTGCGAAGGTGGCTGGACTTTTTCTTGCTATCGTGCTTGTCAATGTAGAAATGTATGTTGCACGGTCTAGACAATTTTTCTAGGATGGATAGTCCAGGTGCTTCGTCGCGAGTGCGGTGTTGCCACACTTGCGTGGTTTTCCCGCTGTCGCGGTATCCACTGCTGTGGTATCCGCTGTTGCGGTTGTCGTCGCATTTGTCGGCGTAGCCAGCTGCGACCATGTCGACCTCTTCGTGGTCCTCGTAGTACTCGACGTTTCCCTCGGTGATCACGTCTGCGCCCGAGGTCAGCATCATCATCGGAGTAGATAGGATTTTTCACCGAGTCCTCTCTGTCAGCCCACTGATTCGTGATCTCCATTAGGTGGTCGGTGTTTTGGGCTTCGAGCTGCCTAGCTCCTCCCTGAGCTCTCTACGACGAACGTCGCGGTTGAACGCGTCGATTGCGCAATACTCGGAGATATCTTCTATAGAGTGCTTAATGATGGACCATCTCTGGATGTATGAGCGCATTGACTCGCCATATCTCTGATGACAGCCTCTTAGCTCTTTGATTGATGCAGGCCTTTTGTAAGTGCCCTTGAAGTTGCGCACAAAGCTGTAGACCAGCTCTTCCCAGCTACGAATTGATCCGCGCGGGAGATTGTTGAGCCATGCGCGGGCGACGCCTTGTAGCTGTAGCTGCAGGCATTGCATAGCCGTACTTTGGGTTCTACCATGCAGCCGGACGGAGGAGATGTGATCTTCTAGCCAAATCTTTAGGTCCTACAGGCCATCAAATTTCGGGTTCTCGGATGGGAGCTTGAACCCTTTAGGCATTCGCTTATGCCTGATGGCTCTACCTCGTCGTCTTCCGAGTCAGTCGAACGAGCACGTCTCGCATGCATCTTGACCTGTCATCACACGCGTTGTAGTCGTGGTCATGTCGCCATGAGCGACGTCGTCGTGACAGATCGTGGCTGTTATCGCTAGAGGAGTACGAATAGTAGTACTTGTCTAGAGCCTAGTTTTCTACGGCTCTGGTGCTGGCTCCTTGATGAGGGCGGCTTCGACTAGCCCCAAGCCCGCGATCATGGATCGGTGCATGGTAGCTCGTGGATATCTAGCTGGTGGCTGGTTGTTGAGGAGGTACATGGCGGCTGCTGCCACCGCTGCTTGCGGTGTCTTCGGGAGCACATTGCCCCGCGTATCCACCATCATAGAGCCAAAATCAAGGACTTTCGCAGCTTCTTTGTGCTCCTTGTCAATGAGGTAGGCCAGTCAAGATCACCATTTGGTGGCCACGTAGTCGTTGCCCTTGGAGGAGGATCCTCCCATGGAGAGTTGAGCCTGTCGAAGGCTCGACTCATCTGCTGCCTTTCTTCGTGCGTCGAGTTGTGTGATTACTTGTTGCTGGCGCTTGTATTCCTCTTTGAGCAGCCAATGGTAACCCATCAGCATGTCTTGTGATGAGTTTGGGGGTAGAGGATTGCCCCGCAGAGCCTCTCGACAGCGAGCCCACTCGTTGTCATTGAGCTTGATCAGCACGCGCTCTTCGGTGCACTCATTCGTCATGAGGTTTGGGTTCTCTTCTGTTCCATTGTTGGTGGGCACGGTGTTGGCGGGGCCACCGTTTTCGCCGTTGGTTGGCCCGGTACCGGTGTTGTCGTGAGTGACACCGGTGTCGCCTGTGTTGATGACGGTGCATATGAAGTGATTGGGGAAGCTGTTGCTCCCACAACTTTCAGATCTAGAGCCGTAGGCTCCGTCTTCGGTGGCCAGGTCACCCAGATCGGATCCGCGACTGCTGTCATTTTCTGTCCTCCCAACTGTTGTCAGGGCATTGAGCTCGCTGAGGGTGCCAATTGGTGATGGAAACCACGATGCTGGAGCAATCACGGGAGGTGTCGGCTGGTCAGGGAGGCGAAGTGTGCCCAGCTGACCAACTTGGAAGAGTAAGCTCCCGATCGCCAGGCCGATCCCATCGCCCACGGACTCCAAGGCCGGGTGAGTGGCTGGCGTGTGGACGGTGAAGTCAAAAGCACCGAAGAGCTGGCGAATCTCCGCTGTTGCAAAGTTGTAGATCGCAGTTGGCAAGGCCGAAGAAGCCGTGACATCAACACTCCCAGTTCCCACAGACGTAGCCAATTGACGAGGGTTTAACTCATAAATGCCCATTGTTATGGACTTGGGTTTTGGAGAAGGAGGGAGCGCTGGAGGCATCAATCGTCTAGCAAACAAGCACATAGGGACACAAGGTTCACCTAGGTTCAGGCCTCGTAGAGGTCCCTACTCCTGCTTGTCTACTGTTGGAATTATTGAGGGAGTCAAAAGTTACAGGGGGTGCAAAGATGCAATATGGCGAAGGTTGTGAAAACTAGGGTTGTGATTGTCCTCCTCGCCGCCCCCTCCTAGCATTTATATAGATAGTCTAGGTCTCGGGTAGCAGGTCTAGTCGGTTACAGATTAGGGTTTGTTTCTTTAAACTTTCTATCTTAAGCTTCACCTTGTGCTGCAAGCAATTGGAGTCTCCGTGAGTCACCCGAATCTTGTATTGGGCCCTGGTAACGCCATGGGATCCTGTCATATCTGGGCCGTATATACCAAACTCGAGTACCTGTAGGGTATGCCCACGTCACTGCTTCTCTAGAATACTTTATTTGTGCTGCTTTATGCGGTCATGCTACTATTTCCTAACATCTTTTTGGAACTAATTCCAAATGATAGAGCAAAATGGAAGTTGAGATGGCCAAGCCGGTACCAGAAGGGGAACAACCAAAGTCTGTTGTGGAGGTGGTTGCTCAAGTTCTGACCAATCAGGCATCGTCAAACACATTCTTGAAGAATGTTGGCCTCCACTTAGGCTCGAAGAACAAGATGAACTGCTCAAATGCGGCTATATCCGCTCATGTCCGAGACCTACAAGAGAAGTTGCAGAAATCGGAGAAGAGAAGTGAAGCGTTGTTTGAAGAATTGGTTGCAATCAAGAAGGTGGCGTAGGAGGCAGAAGCTACACAAGCTCAACGTGACAAGGAGTACCAGGTGCTGGTCAATAGGGCACAAGAACACGAGGAGAAGCTTGGTCACATGATGGCTTTATTTGGAGCCAAAATTACTAGTATCTAGCTGTTGGGCAATGGGTTTCTTGCTAGGCGATGGGTATCTTGCTGGGTGATGGCTATCTTGCTAGCCGATGGCTATCTTGTTGGTCTATGGTCATTTTGGCAGTGAACTTGATGCTACATATATATACCTAGTGGTAGTGGTTGTGAACTTGATGCTACCTGATGCTACCTGATGTTAAGTATTTGAAATGCTACCTGGTGCTACCTGAAGTATTTGAAATGCTGCTTTTCTATTTCAAATGTTGATTTCCTATCTATTGAGTATGGGCTGAATGAATTATGGCCTCGATATTTTCTATCTGTAGAAAGCCCACAACCCAAAGTACTCAGGTCTTCTGAAATGGCTGTGGCCCAAAGTAACCTCGACCGGAATAAAAGGCCTTAGCCCATACGAATGAGAAAATGAATATTTGTTCATAAAAAAATGTTGAATTGTAAGTAAATAGATAGAATAAGGCCAAGGCCCAAAGCTAAAACGGAATGTGAAAATAACAAGCCCAAATCAAGATGGACACTGAAAAGGTCACTAGCTAGAAAATAATAATTGCAAAAAGAATAATAATTGGTGGACTGAATTATTGGGCAGGCCCATAAAACGAACATTCTGGACCGGGCTTAATTCGCGTTAAGATGTTTTCGTTTCGTCACAAACATCTGCCACGTCGGATTGTCCACGTGGCGTGGGCAGTTTGCGCGTGACGATTATGGAACGTCATAGAGGTTATGACGATCTAAAATCGTCATAGTGTTTATGATGATTTTAGTAGGAGCGTTGTTATAGTTCGTTAGCAACGCTCAGATTTCAACGATCACGAAAACGTCATAGAATCGTCATAAACAGACTATTGTGATGATTCTGTGACGAAAATAGAGGATCATATATAGCCATGTTACTTTTAGTGGCATTGATTTTGAATTTTTCTCATTTTTCATGCAAAGTATTTTCCACAGAGTGATCAAATTCGAAGGTTTCAATAGATTTTGACAATTTCTCATTATTCTATGAAATTCACAAGTTTTGGTCAAACCAAGGTTGACCAGAGACTTTCGAGATATTGCGAAAGCATCTGAAAGGTACAACTTCCGTTCTGTGGTCCCAATGTGATGTACAACCACTCAAGCATGCAAATTGAATGTCTTAAATTGTAGTTGTGGTACTTGCTTCACAAATGGTTCCATGTTTTTGAGTTTGAGGGTTAAAATTTTGAATTTTTCAAACCATAACGGCTAGTTAGAATGCTAGCATCACTAGCCACATGGTGATACACCCTTGTGCCAAATTTGAGTCCATTTGAAGATTTGTAGATGAAAACATGGTACACAAGTGGCTCTTTCTAGTAGTCAGACATGATGGTTGACCAAACTACACCACATTTCAGAGTGGACTGCTAGGGGGACATTTTTTTTGAAATTTTCTCATTTTTCATGCAAAGTATTTTCCACAGAGTGATCAAATTCGAAGGTTTCAATAGATTTTGAGAATTTCTCATTATTCTATGAAATTCACAAGTTTTGGTCAAATCGGGGTTGACCAGAGACTTCGAGAGATTGCGAAAGCATCTAAAAGGTACAACTACTATTGTGTGGTCCCAATGTGATGTACAACCACTCAAGCATGCAAATTGACTGTCTCAGATTGTAGTTGTGGTACTTGCTTCACAAATGGTTCCATGTTTTTGAGTTTGAGGGTTAAATTTTTGAATTTTTCAAACCAAAACGGCTAGATACAATTCTAGCATCACTAGCCCCATGGTGATACACCCTTGTGCCAAATTTTAGTCCATTTGAAGATTGGTAGATGAAAACATGGTACACCAGTGGCTCTTTCTAGTAGTCGGACATCATGGTTGACCAAACTACACCACATTTGAGAGTGGACTGCTAGGGAGACATTTGTTTTTGAAATTTTCTCATTTTTCATGCAAAGTATTTGCCACAGAGTGATCAAATTCGAAGGTTTCAATAGATTTTGAGAATTTCTCATTATTCAAATTCACAAGTTTTGGTCAAAACGGGGTTGACCAGAGACTTTCGAGAGATTGTGAAAGCATCTAAAAGGTACAACTGTTGTTCTGTGGTCCCAATGTGATGTACAACCACTTAAGCATGCAAATTGAATGTCTCAAATTGTAGTTGTAGTACTTGCTTCACAAATGGTTCCATGTTTTTGAGTTTGAGGGTTTAATTTTTGAATTTTTCAAACCAAAACGTCTAGATACAATGCTAGCATCACTAGCCACATGGTGATACACCTTTGTGCCAAATTGAGTCCATTTTAAGATTGGTAGATGAAAACATGGTACACAAGTGGTTCTTTCTAGTAGTTGGACATGATGGTTGACCAAACTACACCACATTTGAGAGGGGACGGCTAGGGGGACATTTTTTCCTGAAATTTTCTCATTTTTCATGAAAATTATTTTCCACAAAGTGATCAAATTTTAAGGTTTCAATAGATTTTTAGAATTTCTCATTATTCTATGAAATTCACAACTTTTGGTCAAACCGGGGTTGACCAGGGACTTTCGAGAGATTACGAACGCATCTGAAAGGTACAACTATTGTTCTATGGTCCCAATGTGATGTACAACCACTCAAGTATGCAAATATAATGTCTCAAATTGTAGTTGTGGTACTTTCTTCACAAATGGTTCCAAGTTTTTGAGTTTGAGGGTTAAATTTTTGAATTTTTCAAACCAAAATGGCTAGATACAATGCTAGAATCACTAGCCACATGGTGATACACCCTTGTGCAAAATTTGAGTCAATTTAAATATTGGTAGATGAAAACATGGTACACAAGTGGCTCTTTCTAGTAGTTGGACATGATGGTTGACCAAACTACACCACATTTGACAGTGTACTGCTAGGGGACATTTTTTTTGAAATTTTCTCGTTTTTCATGCAAAGAATTTGCCACAGAGTGATCAAATTCGAAGGTTTCAATAGATTTTGAGAATTTCTCATTATTCTATGAAATTCACATGTTTTGTTCATATCGGGGTTGACCAGAGACTTTCGAGATATTGTGAAAGCATCTAAAAGGCACAACTACTATTCTGTGGTCCCAATGTGATGTACAACCACTCAAGCATCCAAATTGAATGTCTCAAATTGTAGTTGTGGTACTTTGTTCACAAATGGTTCCATGTTTTTGAGTTTGAGGGTTAAATTTTTGAATTTTTCAAACCAAAACGGCTAGATACAATGCTAGCATCACTGGCCACATGGTGATACACCCTTGTGCCAAATTTGATTCCATCTGAAGATTGGTAGATGAAAACATGGTACACCAGTGGATCTTAATATTAGTCGGATATGATGGTTGACCAAACTACACCACATTTGAGAGTGGACTGCTAGGGGGACATTTGTTTTTGAAATTTTCTCATTTTTCTTGCAAAGTATTTGCCATAGAGTGATCAATTCGAAGGTTTCAATAAATTTTGAGAATTTCTCATTATTCTATGAAATTCATAAGTTTTGGTCAAACCGGGGTTGACCAGAGACTTTCGAGAGATTGCGAAAGCATCTGAAAGGTACAACTGTTGTTCTGTGGTCCCAATGTGAAATACAACCACTCAAGCATGCAAATTGAATGTCTCAAATTGTAGTTATGGTACTTGCTTCACAAATGGTTCCATGTTTTTGAGTTTGAGGGTTAAATTTTTGAATTTTTCAAACCAAAACGGCTAGATACAATGCTAGCATCACTAACCACATGGCGATACACCCTTGTGCCAAGTTGAGTCCATTTGAAGATTGGTAGATGAAAACATGGTACACGAGTGGCTCTTTCTAGTAGTCGGACATGATGGTTGACCAAACTACACCACATTTGAGAGTGGACTGCTAAGGGGACATTTTTTTCTGAAAGTGTCTCATTTTTCATACAAAGTATTTGCCACAAAGTGATCAAATTT
Source organism: Avena insularis (assembly GCA_023614405.1). Classification (NCBI taxonomy): domain Eukaryota; kingdom Viridiplantae; phylum Streptophyta; class Magnoliopsida; order Poales; family Poaceae; genus Avena; species Avena insularis. Next base: position 504,999,379 of record CM042688.1, on the reverse strand, counting down.
AAGGTTTCAATAGATTTTGAGAATTTCTTATTATTCTATGAAATTCACAAGTTTTGGTCAAACCGGGGTTAACCAGGGACTTTCGAGAGATTACGAACGCATCTGAAAGCTAAAACTGTTGTTCTATCGTACCAATGTGATGTAAACCCAGTCAAGTATGCAAATTGAATGTCTCTAATTGTAGTTGTGGTACTTTCTTCACAAATGGTTTCATGTTTTTGAGTTTGAGGGTTTAATTTTTGAATTTTTCAAACCAAAATGGCTAGATACAATGCTAGCAGCACTAGCCACATGGTGATACACCCTTGTGCCAAATTTTAGTCCATTTAAAGATTGGTAGATGAAAACATGGTACACAAGTGGCTCTTTCTAGTAGTCAGACATGATGGTTGACCAAACTACACCACATTTGAGAGTTGACTGCTAGGGGGACATTTTTTGAAATTTTCTCAATTTTCATGCAAAGTATTTGCCACAGAGGGATCAAATTCGAAGATTTCAATAGATTTTGAGAATTTCTCATTATTCTATGAAATTCACAAGTTTTAGTCAAATCGGGGTTGACCAGAGACTTTCGAGAGATTGCGAAATCATCTAAAAGTTGCAACTACTATTCCGTGGTCCCAATGGGATGTACAACCACTCAAGCATGCAAATTGAATGTCTCAAACTGTAGTTGTGGTACTTGCTTCACAAACGATTCCAAGTTTTTGAGTTTGAGGGTTAAAATTTTGAATTTATCAAACCAAAACGGCTAGATACAATGCTAGCATCACTAGCCACATGGTGATACACCCTTGTGCCAAATTTGAGTCCATTTGAATATTTGTAGATTAAAACATGGTACACCAGTGGATCTTTCTAGTAGTCGGACATGATGGTTGACCAAACTATACCACATTTGAGAGTGAACTGCTAGGGGGATATTTGTTTTTGAAATTTTCTAATTTTTCATGCAAAGTATTTGCCACAGAGTGATCAAATTCGAAGGTTTCAATAGATTTTGAGAATTTCTCATTATTCTATGAAATTCACATGTTTTGGTCAAACCGGGGTTGACTAGAGACTTTCGAGAGATTGCGAAAGCATCTGAAAGGTACAACTTTTGTTATATGGTCCCAATGTGATGTACAACCACTCAAGCATGCAAATTGAATGTCTCAATTTGTAGTTGTGGTACTTGCTTCACAAATGGTTCCAAGTTTTTGAGTTTGAGGGTTAAATTTTTGAATTTTTCAAACCAAAATGGCTAGAAAAAATGCTAGCATCACTATCCACATGGTGATACACCCTTGTGCCAAATTGAGTCCATTTGAAGATTGGTAGATGAAAACACGGTACACAAGTGGCTCTTTCTAGTAGTCAGACATGATGGTTGACCAAAATACACAACATTTGAGAGTGGACTGCTAGGGGACATTTTTCTGAAATTTTCTCATTTTTCATGCAAAGTATTTGCCACAAAGTGATCAAATTTGAAGGTTTCAATAGATTTTGAGAATTTCTCATTATTCTATGGAATTCACAAGTTTTGGCCAAACAGGAGTTGACCAGGGAATTCCGAGAGATTCCTATCGCATCTGAAAGGTACAACTGCTGTTCTATGGTCCCAATGTGATGTACAACCACTCAAGTATGCAAATATAATGTCTCAAATTGTAGTTGTGGTACTTTCTTCACAAATGGTTCCAAGTTTCTAAGTTTGAGGGTTAAATTTTTGAATTTTTGAAACCAAAATGGCTAGATACAATGCTAGCATCACTAGCCACATGGTGATACACCCTTGTGCCTAATTTGAGTCCATTTAAAGATTGGTAGATGAAAACATGGTACACAAGTGGCTCTTTCTAGTAGTCGGATATGATGGTTGACCAAACTACACCACATTTGAGAGTGGACTACTAGGGGACATTTTTTGAAATTTTCTCATTTTTCATGCAAAGTATTTTCCACAGAGTGATCAAATTCAAAGGTTTCAATAGATTTTGAGAATTTCTCATTATTATATGCAATTCACAAGTTTTGGTCAAATCGGGGTTGACCAGAGACTTTCGAGAGATTGCGAAAGCATCTAAAAGGTACAACTGCTGTTCTGTGGTCCCAATGTGATGTACAACCACTCAAGCATGCAAATTGAATGTCTCAAATTGTAGTTGTGGTACTTGCTTCACAAATGGTTCCATGTTTTTGAGTTTGAGGGTTAAATTTTTTCATTTTACAAACCAAAACGGCTAGATACAATGCTAGCATCACTAGCCACATGGTGATACACCCTTGTGCCAAATTGAGTCCATTTGAAGATTGGTAGATGAAAACATGGTACACAAGTAGCTCTTTCTAGTAGTCAGACATGATGATTGACCAAACTACACCACATTTGAGAGTGGACTGCTAGGGGCATTTTTTTCTAAAATTTTCTCGTTTTTCATGCAAAGTATTTTCCACAGAGTGATCAAATTCAAAGGTTTCAATAGATTTTGAGAATTTCTCATTATTCGATGAAACTCACATGTTTTGGTCAAATCGGGGTTGACCAGAGACTTTCGAGATATTGCGAAAGAATCTAAAAGGTACAACTGCTGTTCTGTGGTCCCAATGTGATGTACAACCACTCAAGCATGCAAATTGAATGTCTCAAATTGTAGTTATGGTACTTGCTTCACAAATGGTTCCATGTTTTTGAGTTTGAGGGTTAAATTTTTGCATTTTTCAAACCAAAATGGCTAGATACAATGCTAGCATCACTAGCCACATGGTGATACACCCTTGTGCCAAATTGAGTCCATTTGAATATTGGTAGATGAAAACATGGTACACAAGTGGCTCTTTCTAGTAGTCAGACATGATGATTGACCAAACTACACCACATTTGATAGTGGACTGCTAGGGGACATTTTTTTCTAAAATTTTCTCGTTTTTCATGCAAAGTATTTGCCACAAAGTGATCAAATTTGAAGGTTTCAATAGATTTTGATAATTTATCAATATTCTATGGAATTCACAAGTTTTGGTCAAACCGGGGTTGACCAGGGACTTTCGAGAGATTCTGAATGCATCTGAAAGGTACAACTGCTGTTCTGTGGTCCCAATGTGATGTATAACCACTCAAGCATGCAAATTGAATGTCTCAAATTGTAGTTGTGGTACTTTCTTCACAAATGGTTCCATGTTTTTGAGTTTGAGGGTTTAATTTTTGCCTTTTTTCAAACCAAAATGGCTAGATACAATGCTAGCAGCACTAACCACATGGTGATACACCCTTGTGCCAAATTTTAGTCCATTTTAAGATTGGTAGATGAAAACATGGTACACAAGTGGCTCTTTCTAGTAGTCGGACATGATGGTTGACCAAACTACACCACATTTGAGAGTGGACTGCTAGGGGAACATTTTTGAAATTTTCTCATTTTTCATGGAATGTATTTGCCACAGAGAGATAAAATTCGAATGTTTCAATAGATTTTGAGATTTATCATTATTCTATGAAATTCACAAGTTTTAGTCAAATCGGGGTTGACCAGAGACTTTTGAGATATTGTGAAATCATCTAAAAGTTACAACTACTATTTCGTGGTCCCAATGTGATGTACAACCACTCAAGCATGCAAATTGAATGTCTCAAACTGTAGTTGTGGTACTTGCTTCACAAATGGTTCCATGTTTTTGAGTTTGGGGGTTAAATTTTTGAATTTTTCAAACCAAAACGGATAGATACAATTCTAGCATCACTAGGCACATGGTGATACACCCTTGTGCCAAATTTGAGTCCATTTGAATATTGGTAGATGAAAACATGGTACACCAGTGGCTCTTTCTAGTAGTCGGACGTGATGGTTGACCAAACTACACCACATTTGAGAGTGGACTGCTAGGGGGATATTTGTTTTTGAAATTTTCTCATTTTTATTGCAAAGTATTTGCCACAGAGTGATCAAATTCGAAGGTTTCAATCGTTTTGAGAATTTCTCACTATTCTATGAAACTCACATGTTTTGGTCAAATCGGGGTTGACCAGAGACTTTCGAGATATTGCGAAAGAATCTAAAAGGTACAACTGCTGTTCTGTGGTCCCAATGTGATGTACAACCACTCAATTATGCAAATTGAATGTCTCAAATTGTAGTTGTCGTACTTGCTTCACAAATGGTTCCATGTTTTTGAGTTTGAGGGTTAAATTTTTGCATTTTTCAAGCCAAAACAGCTAGATACAATGCTAGCATCACTAGCCACATGGTGATACACCCTTGTGCCAAATTGAGTCCATTTGAATATTGGTAGATGAAAACATGGTACACAAGTGGCTCTTTCTAGTAGTCAGACATGATGATTGACCAAACTACACCACATTTGAGAGTGGACTGCTAGGGGACATTTTTTTCTAAAATTTTCTCATTTTTCATGCAAAGTATTTGCCACAAAGTGATCAAATTTGAAGGTTTCAATATATTTTGATAATTTCTCATTATTCTATGGAATTCACAAGTTTTGGTCAAACCGGGGTTGACCAGGGACTTTTGAGAGATTGCGAAAGCATCTGAAAGGTACAAATGTTGTTCTGTGGTCCCAATGTGATGTACAACCACTCAAGCATGCAAATTGAATGTCTCAATTTGTAGTTGTGGTACTTGCTTCACAAATGGTTCCTTGTGTTTGAGTTTGAGGGTTTAATTTTTGAATTTTTCAAACCAAAATGGCTAAATACAATGCTAGCATCACTAGCCACATTGTGATACACCCTTGTGCCAAATTGACTCCATTTGAAGATTGGTAGATGAAAACACGGTACACAAGTGGCTCTTTCTAGTAGTCGGACATGATGGTTGACCAAACTACACCACATTTGATAGTGGACTGCTAGGGGACATTTTTTCTAAAATTTTCTCGTTTTTCATGCAAAGTATTTGCCACAAAGTGATCAAATTTTAAGGTTTCAATAGATTTTTTATAATTTCTCATTATTATAAGGAATTTACAAGTTTTGGTCAAACCGGGGTTGAGCAGGGACTTTCGAGAGATTTCGAATGCATCTGAAAGGTACAATTGTTGTTCTGTGGTCCCAATGTGATGTACAACCACTCAAGCATGCAAATTGAATATCTCAAATTGTAGTTGTGGTACTTTCTTCACAAATGATTCCATGTTTTTGAGTTTGAGGTTTAATTTTTGAATTTTTCAAACCAAAATGGCTAGATACAATGCTAGCAGCACTAGCCACATGGTGATACACCCTTGTGCCAAATTTCAGTCCATTTAAAGATTGGTAGATGAAAACATGGTACACAAGTGGCTCTTTCTAGTAGTCAGACATGATGGTTGACCAAACTACACCACATTTGAGAGTGGACTGCTAGGGGGACATTTTTGAAATTTTCTCATTTTTCATGGAAAGTATTTGCCACAGAGAGATCAAATTCGAAGGTTTCAATAGATTTTGAGAATTGATCATTATTCTATGAAATTCAAAAGTTTTGGTCAAATCGGGGTTGAACAGAGACTTTCGAGAGATTGCGAAATCACCTAAAAGTTACAACTACTATTCCGTGGTCCCAATGTGATGTACAACCACTCAAGCATGCAAATTGAATGTCTCAAACTGTAGTTGTCGTACCTGCTTCACAAATGGTTCCAAGTTTTTGAGTTTGGGGGTTAAATTTTTGAATTTTTCAAACCAAAACGGCTAGATACAATTCTAGCATCACTAGCCACATGGTTATACACCCTTGTGCCAAATTTGAATCCATTTGAATATTGGTAGATGAAAACATGGTACACCAGTGGCTCTTTCTAGTAGTCGGACATGATGGTTGACCAAACTACACTACATTTGAGAGTGGACTGCTAGGGGACATTTTTTTCTAAAATTTTCTCATTTTTCATGCAAACTATTTATGACAAAGTGATCAAATTTGATGGTTTCAATATATTTTGATAATTTCTCATTATTCTATGGAATTCACAAGTTTTGGTCAAACCGGGGTTGACCAGGGACTTTTGAGAGATTGCGAAAGCATCTGAAAGGTACAAATGTTGTTCTGTGGTCCCAATGTGATGTACAACCACTCAAGCATGCAAATTGAATGTCTCAATTTGTAGTTGTGGTACTTGCTTCACAAATGGTTCCATGTGTTTAAGTTTGAGGGTTTAATTTTTGAATTTTTCAAACCGAAATGGCTAGATACAATGCTAGCATCACTAGCCACATTGTGATACACCCTTGTGCCAAATTGAGTCCATTTGAAGATTGGTAGATGAAAACACGGTACACAAGTGGCTCTATCTAGTAGTCGGACATGATGGTTGACCAAACTACACCACATTTGAGAGTGGATTGCTAGGGGACATTTTTTGAAATTTTCTCATTTTTCATGCAAGGTATTTTCCACAGAGTGATCAAATTCAAAGGTTTCAATAGATTCTGAGAATTTCTCATTATTCTATGAAATTCACAAGTTTTGGTCAAATCGGGGTTGACTAGAGACTTTCGAGAGAACTGCTGTTCTGGGGTCCCAATGTGATGTACAACCACTCAAGCATGCAAATTGAATGTCTCAAATTGTAGTTATGGTACTTGCTTCACAAATGGTTACATGTTTTGAGTTTGAGCATTAAATTTTTCAATATTTCAAACCAAAACGGCTAGATACAATGCTAGCATCACTAGCCACATGGTGATACACCCTTGTGCCAAATTGAGTCCATTTGAAGATTGGTAGATGAAAACACGGTACATTAGTGGTTCTTTCTAGTAGTTAGACATGATGATTGACCAAACTACACCACATTTGATAGTTTCTCGTTTTTCATGCAAAGTATTTTCCACAAAGTGATCAAATTTGAAGGTTTCAATAGATTTTGATAATTTCTCATTATTCTATGGAATTCACAAGTTTTGGTCAAACCGGGGTTGAGCAGGGACTTTCGAGAGATTCCGAATGCATCTGAAAGGTACAATTGTTGTTCTATGGTCCCAATGTGATGTACAACCACTCAAGCATGCAAATTGAATATCTCAAATTGTAGTTGTGGTACTTTCTTCACAAATGGTTCCATGTTTTTGAGATTGAGTATTAGTTTTTGAATTTTTCAAACCAAAATGGCTAGATACAATGCTAGCAGCACTAGCCACATGGTGATACACCCTTGTGCCAAATTTCAGTCCATTTAAAGATTGGTAGATGAAAACATGGTACACAAGTGGCTCTTTCTAGTAGTCAGACATGATGGTTGACCAAACTACACCACATTTGAGAGTGGACTTCTAGGGGGACATTTTTGAAATTTTCTCATTTTTCATGGAAAGTATTTGCCACAGAGAGATCAAATTCGAAGGTTTCAATAGATTTTGAGAATTGATCATTATTCTATGAAATTCACAAGTTTTGTTCAAATCGGGGTTGACCAGAGACTTTCGAGAGATTGCGAAATCATCTAAAAGTTACAACTACTATTCCGTGGTCCCAATGTGATGTACAACCACTCAAGCATGCAAATTGAATGTCTCAAACTATAGTTGTCGTACCTGCTTCACAAATGGTTCCAAGTTTTTGAGTTTGGGGGTTAAATTTTTGAATTTTTCAAACCAAAACGGCTAGATACAATTCTAGCATCACTATCCGCATGGTCATACACCCTTGTGCCAAATTTGAATCCATTTGAATATTGGTAGATGAAAACATGGTACACCAGTGGCTCTTTCTAGTAGTCGGACATGATGGTTGACCAAATTACACTACATTTGAGAGTGGACTGCTAGGGGGATATTTGTTTTTAAAATTTTCTCATTTTTCATGCAAAGTATTTGCCACAGAGTGATCAAATTCGAAGGTTTCAATAGATTTTGCGAATTTCTCATTATTCTATGAAATTCACAAGTTTTGGTCAAATCGGGGTTGACCAGAGACTTTCGATAGATTGCGAAAGCATCTAAAAGGTACAACTGTTGTTCTATGGTTCCAATGTGATGTACAACCACTCAAGCATGCAAATTGAATGTCTCAAATTGTAGTTGTGGTACTTGCTTCACAAATGGTTCCATGTTTTTGAGTTTGAGGGTTAAATTTTTGAATTTTTCAAACCAAAACGGCCAGATACAATGCTAGCATCACTAGCCACATGGTGATACACCCTTGTGCCAAATTGAGTCCATTTGAAGATTGGTAGATGAAAACACGGTACACAAGTGGCTCTTTCTAGTAGTCAGACATGATGATTGACCAAACTACACCACATTTGAGAGTGGACTGCTAGGGGACATTTTTTTCTAAAATTTTCTCGTTTTTCATGCAAAGTATTTGCCACAAAGTGATCAAATTTGATGGTTTCAATAGATTTTGATAATTTCTCATTATTCTATGGAATTCACAAGTTTTGGTCAAACCGGGGTTGACCAGGGACTTCCGAGAGATTCGATCGCATCTGAAACATACAACTGTTGTTCTGTGGTCCCAATGTGATGTACAACCACTCAAGCATGCAAATTGAATGTCTCAAATTGTAGTTGTGGTACTTTCTTCACAAATGGTTCCATGTTTCTGAGTTCGAGGGTTAAATTTTTGAATTTTTGAAACCAAAATGGCTAGATACAATGCTAGCATAACTAGCCACATGGTGATACACCCTTGTGCCATATTTGAGTCCATTTAAAGATTGGTAGATGAAAACATGGTACACAAAAGGCTCTTTCTAGTAGTCGGACATGATGGTTGACCAAAGTACACCACATTTGAGAGTGAACTACTAGGGGACATTTTTTGAAATTTTCTCATTTTTCATGCAAAGTATTTTCCACAGAGTGATCAAATTCAAAGGTTTCAATAGATTTTGAGAATTTCTCATTATTATATGAAATTCACAAGTTTTGGTCAAATCGGGGTTGACCAGAGACTTTCGAGAGATTGCGAAAGCATCTAAAAGGTACAACTGCTGTTCTGTGGTCCCAATGTGATGTACAACCACTCAAGCATGCAAATTGAATGTCTCAAATTGTAGTTGTGGTACTTGCTTCACAAATGGTTCCATGTTTTTGAGTTTGAGGGTTAAATTTTTTCATTTTACAAACCAAAACGGCTAGATACAATGCTAGCATCACTAGCCACATGGTGATACACCCTTGTGCCAAATTGAGTCCATTTGAAGATTGGTAGATGAAAACACGGTACACAAGTGGCTCTTTCTAGTAGTCAGACATGATGATTGACCAAACTACACCACATTTGAGAGTGGACTGCTAGGGGACATTTTTTTCTAAAATTTTCTCGTTTTTCATGCAAAGTATTTGCCACAAAGTGATCAAATTTGAAGGTTTCAATAGATTTTGATAATTTCTCATTATTCTATGGAATTCACAAGTTTTGGTCAAACCGGGGTTGACCAGGGACTTTTGAGAGATTTCGAATGCATCTGAAAGGTACAACTGCTATTTTGTGGTCCCAATGTGATGTATAACCACTCAAGCATGCAAATTGAATGTCTCAAATTGTAGTTGTGGTACTTTCTTCACAAATGGTTCCATGTTCTATAGTTTGAGGGTTAAATATTTGAATTTTTCAAACCAAAATTCCTAGAAAAAATGCTAGCATCACTAGCCACATGGTGATACCCCCTTGTGCCAAATTTGAGTCAATTTAAAGATTGGTAGATGAAAACATGGTACACAAGTGGCTCTTTCTAGTAGTCGGACATGATGGTTGACCAAACTACACCACATTTGAGAGTGGACTGCTAGGGGACATTTTTTGAAATTTTCTCATTTTTCATGCAAAGTATTTTCCATAGAGTGATAAAATTCAAAGGTTTCAATAGATTTTGAGAATTTCTCATTATTCTATGAAATTCACAAGTTTTGGTCAAATCGGGGTTGACCAGAGACTTTCGAGAGATTGCGAAAGCATCTAAATGGTACAACTGCTATTCTATGGTCCCAATGTGATGTACAACCACTCAAGCATGCAAATTGAATGTCTCAAATTGTAGTTGTAGTACTTGCTTCACAAATGGTTCCATGTTTTTGAGTTTGAGGGTTAAAATTTTGAATTTTTCAAACCAAAACGGCTAGATACAATGCTAGCATCACTAGCCACATGGTGATACACCCTTGTGACAAATTGAGTCCATTTGTAGATTGGTAGATGAAAACACGGTAAACAAGTAGCTCTTTCTAGTAGTCAGACATGATGGTTGACCAAACTACACCACATTTGAGGGCGGACTGCTAGGGGACATGTTTTCTAAAATTCTCTCATTTTTCATGCAAAGTATTTGCCACAAAGTGATCAAATATGTAGGTTTCAATAGATTTTGAGAATTTCTCATTATTCTATGGAATTCACAAGTTTTGGTCATACCGGGGTTGACCAGGGACTTTCGAGAGATTCCGAACGCATCTGAAAGGTACAACTGCTGTTCTGTGGTCCCAATGTTATGTACAACCACTCAAGCATGCAAATTGAATGTCTCAAATTGTAGTTGTGGTACTTTCTTCACAAATGGTTCCATGTTTTTGAGTTTGAGGGTTAAATTTTTGAATTTTTCAAACCGAAATGGCTAGATACAATGCTAGCATCACTAGCCACATTGTGATACACCCTTGTGCCAAATTGAGTCCATTTGAAGATTGGTAGATGAAAACACGGTACACAAGTGGCTCTATCTAGTAGTCGGACATGATGGTTGACCAAACTACACCACATTTGAGAGTGGATTGCTAGGGGACATTTTTTGAAATTTTCTCATTTTTCATGCAAGGTATTTTCCACAGAGTGATCAAATTCAAAGGTTTCAATAGATTCTGAGAATTTCTCATTATTCTATGAAATTCACAAGTTTTGGTCAAATCGGGGTTGACTAGAGACTTTCGAGAGATTCCGAATGCATCTGAAAGGTACAATTGTTGTTCTATGGTCCCAATGTGATGTACAACCACTCAAGCATGCAAATTGAATATCTCAAATTGTAGTTGTGGTACTTTCTTCACAAATGGTTCCATGTTTTGAGATTGAGTATTAGTTTTGAATTTTCAAACCAAAATGGCTAGATACAATGCTAGCAGCACTAGCCACATGGTGATACACCCTTGTGCCAAATTTCAGTCCATTTAAAGATTGGTAGATGAAAACATGGTACACAAGTGGCTCTTTCTAGTAGTCAGACATGATGGTTGACCAAACTACACCACATTTGAGAGTGGACTTCTAGGGGGACATTTTTGAAATTTTCTCATTTTTCATGGAAAGTATTTGCCACAGAGAGATCAAATTCGAAGGTTTCAATAGATTTTGAGAATTGATCATTATTCTATGAAATTCACAAGTTTTGTTCAAATCGGGGTTGACCAGAGACTTTCGAGAGATTGCGAAATCATCTAAAAGTTACAACTACTATTCCGTGGTCCCAATGTGATGTACAACCACTCAAGCATGCAAATTGAATGTCTCAAACTGTAGTTGTCGTACCTGCTTCACAAATGGTTCCAAGTTTTTGAGTTTGGGGGTTAAATTTTTGAATTTTTCAAACCAAAACGGCTAGATACAATTCTAGCATCACTATCCGCATGGTCATACACCCTTGTGCCAAATTTGAATCCATTTGAATATTGGTAGATGAAAACATGGTACACCAGTGGCTCTTTCTAGTAGTCGGACATGATGGTTGACCAAATTACACTACATTTGAGAGTGGACTGCTAGGGGGATATTTGTTTTTAAAATTTTCTCATTTTTCATGCAAAGTATTTGCCACAGAGTGATCAAATTCGAAGGTTTCAATAGATTTTGCGAATTTCTCATTATTCTATAAAATTCACAAGTTTTGGTCAAATCGGGGTTGACCAGAGACTTTCGAGAGATTGCGAAAGCATCTAAAAGGTACAACTGTTGTTCTATGGTTCCAATGTGATGTACAACCACTCAAGCATGCAAATTGAATGTCTCAAATTGTAGTTGTGGTACTTGCTTCACAAATGGTTCCATGTTTTTGAGTTTGAGGGTTAAATTTTTGAATTTTTCAAACCAAAACGGCTAGATACAATGCTAGCATCACTAGCCACATGGTGATACACCCTTGTGCCAAATTGAGTCCATTTGAAGATTGGTAGATGAAAACACGGTACACAAGTGGCTCTTTCTAGTAGTCAGACATGATGATTGACCAAACTACACCACATTTGAGAGTGGACTGCTAGGGGACATTTTTTTCTAAAATTTTCTCGTTTTTCATGCAAAGTATTTGCCACAAAGTGATCAAATTTGATGGTTTCAATAGATTTTGATAATTTCTCATTATTCTATGGAATTCACAAGTTTTGGTCAAACCGGGGTTGACCAGGGACTTCCGAGAGATTCCGATCGCATCTGAAACGTACAACTGTTGTTCTGTGGTCCCAATGTGATGTACAACCACTCAAGCATGCAAATTGAATGTCTCAAATTGTAGTTGTGGTACTTTCTTCACAAATGGTTCCATGTTTCTGAGTTCGAGGGTTAAATTTTTGAATTTTTGAAACCAAAATGGCTAGATACAATGCTAGCATCACTAGCCACATGGTGATACACCCTTGTGCCATATTTGAGTCCATTTAAAGATTGGTAGATGAAAACATGGTACACAAAAGGCTCTTTCTAGTAGTCGGACATGATGGTTGACCAAAGTACACCACATTTGAGAGTGAACTACTAGGGGACATTTTTTGAAATTTTCTCATTTTTCATGCAAAGTATTTTCCACAGAGTGATCAAATTCAAAGGTTTCAATAGATTTTGAGAATTTCTCATTATTATATGAAATTCACAAGTTTTGGTCAAATCGGGGTTGACCAGAGACTTTCGAGAGATTGCGAAAGCATCTAAAAGGTACAACTGCTGTTCTGTGGTCCCAATGTGATGTACAACCACTCAAGCATGCAAATTGAATGTCTCAAATTGTAGTTGTGGTACTTGCTTCACAAATGGTTCCATGTTTTTGAGTTTGAGGGTTAAATTTTTTCATTTTACAAACCAAAACGGCTAGATACAATGCTAGCATCACTAGCCACATGGTGATAGACCCTTGTGCCAAATTGAGTCCATTTGAAGATTGGTAGATGAAAACATGGTACACAAGTGGCTCTTTCTAGTAGTCAGACATGATGATTGACCAAACTACACCACATTTGAGAGTGGACTGCTAGGGGACATTTTTTTCTAAAATTTTCTCGTTTTTCATGCAAAGTATTTGCCACAAAGTGATCAAATTTGAAGGTTTCAATAGATTTTGATAATTTCTCATTATTCTATGGAATTCACAAGTTTTGGTCAAACCGGGGTTGACCAGGGACTTTTGAGAGATTTCGAATGCATCTGAAAGGTACAACTGCTATTTTGTGGTCCCAATGTGATGTATAACCACTCAAGCATGCAAATTGAATGTCTCAAATTGTAGTTGTGGTACTTTCTTCACAAATGGTTCCATGTTCTATAGTTTGAGGGTTAAATATTTGAATTTTTCAAACCAAAATTCCTAGAAAAAATGCTAGCATCACTAGCCACATGGTGATACCCCCTTGTGCCAAATTTGAGTCAATTTAAAGATTGGTAGATGAAAACATGGTACACAAGTGGCTCTTTCTAGTAGTCGGACATGATGGTTGACCAAACTACACCACATTTGAGAGTGGACTGCTAGGGGACATTTTTTGAAATTTTCTCATTTTTCATGCAAAGTATTTTCCATAGAGTGATAAAATTCAAAGGTTTCAATAGATTTTGAGAATTTCTCATTATTCTATGAAATTCACAAGTTTTGGTCAAATCGGGGTTGACCAGAGACTTTCGAGAGATTGCGAAAGCATCTAAATGGTACAACTGCTATTCTATGGTCCCAATGTGATGTACAACCACTCAAGCATGCAAATTGAATGTCTCAAATTGTAGTTGTAGTACTTGCTTCACAAATGGTTCCATGTTTTTGAGTTTGAGGGTTAAAATTTTGAATTTTTCAAACCAAAACGGCTAGATACAATGCTAGCATCACTAGCCACATGGTGATACACCCTTGTGCCAAATTGAGTCCATTTGTAGATTGGTAGATGAAAACACGGTAAACAAGTAGCTCTTTCTAGTAGTCAGACATGATGGTTGACCAAACTACACCACATTTGAGAGCGGACTGCTAGGGGACATGTTTTCTAAAATTCTCTCATTTTTCATGCAAAGTATTTGCCACAAAGTGATCAAATATGTAGGTTTCAATAGATTTTGAGAATTTCTCATTATTCTATGGAATTCACAAGTTTTGGTCATACCGGGGTTGACCAGGGACTTTCGAGAGATTCCGAACGCATCTGAAAGGTACAACTGCTGTTCTGTGGTCCCAATGTTATGTACAACCACTCAAGCATGCAAATTGAATGTCTCAAATTGTAGTTGTGGTACTTTCTTCACAAATGGTTCCATGTTTTTGAGTTTGAGGGTTAAATTTTTGAATTTTTCAAACCAAAATGGATAGATACAATGCTAGAATCACTAGCCACATGGTGATACACCCTTGTGCCAAATTTGAGTCCATTTAAAGATTGGTAGATGAACACATGGTACACAAGTGGCTCTTTCTAGTAGTCGGACATGATGGTTGACCAAACTACACCACATTTGAGAGTGGGCTGCTAGGGGACATTTTTTTGAAATTTTCTCATTTTTATGCAAAGTATTTGCCACAGAGTGATCAAATTTGAAGGTTTCAATAGATTTTGAGAATTTCTCATTATTCTATGAAATTCACAAGTTTTGGTTAAATCGGGGCTAACCAGAGACTTTCGAGAGATTGCGAAAGCATCTAAAAGGTACAACTGGTGTTCTATGGTCCCAATGTGATGTACAACCACTCAAGCATGCAAATTGAATGTCTCAAATTGTAGTTGTGGTACTTGCTTCTCAAATGGTTCCATGTTTTTGAGTTTGAGGGTTCAATTTTTGAATATTTCAAACCAAAACGGCTAGATACAATGCTAGCATCACTAGCCACATGGTGATACACCCTTGTGCCAAATTTGATTCCATTTAAAGATTGGTAGATGAAAACATAGTACACAAGTGGCTCTTTCTAGTAGTCAGACATGATGGTTGACCAAACTACACCACATTTAAGAGTGGACTGCTAGGGGGACATTTTTTTGGAAATTTTCTCATTTCAATTTTTTATACCAACTATGTAAAACTTACATATATGAAGTAAACCAAATTTTCAAGAAATGTTTTGCTTCTAACATCAATATTAACAACTAAACAGAACCTCCCTCCAAAATTTTCGACACATTTTCATTCCCTCCTTTTTCCGCCTCACCCCATCGTCAAAATTTAAAATCCCGCAACATTAGAGTGGCGCACGAATCCCTCCCACGATTTGCATCTCATCTTAACTCCCAAAACCCATCCCCGTCTGGCGCCTCATCCTTCTTCTCCCCTGGATCCGATCTCATCCATGGAGGATCAGAACTCATTGCCGCATCTGATCGGTGATCACCTTGGCCGGCGCCATGATCGGGACTCTTCGTAGCGGTAAGGCACGCGAACCATTGAGGTCCACACCAAAGAAGAAGCCCAACGTCAAACGACCATCAGGTGATAATTCAATCCCCCGATCCTTCTCATATGCAGTAGATCTGCTAGAACCATTCATTACAAAGTGGTTAAACATCTTTTTCCATAATTCTAGTTAAAATATTAGCGATCTACTCCCTACATTGTTTTCCCGCACACACGCAATGATATTGTTTTGTAGTAGACAGATTGAGTTCAGTCTACTCCATACATTTACTCCCTAGAGTAACTCACATTTGTAGAGATAAAATTGTCGGGACTTTGTAATTCATGATGTAATCTGCTGTTGAGCTATAATACATTTCTGACCATCCCTTGTCAGGCGTCGAAAAAAAACCAACTAATCCGTATGAGGGAAACAAGTACAAAAATTTGGAAGAAAATAAAACTCATATGATGGAAGTTTTGAAAGAAGCGCAAACTGCCAGAGGTTTGCCTCTAGAAAATATAGAAGAGGTAGCACACAAATTCGTGTACAGCAGCATTTGCAAAGTGATAGAGGCCACCAAAAAAAGTAAACAAAAGGATGCTAACCACACTCAACAACACCCTACATATGAACCCAGTGCTGAAGAAATGGCCACAGCCAATGACGAGGACCAGAACGTCGGTAACCCTAAAACAAAGGTTATCATATCTTCTTTTTACTAAATTTTAATCCCTGTAAAGTACTATAGTTTTTTACTAACTGTTATTTAAAAAAAAGGCTACTGATGGTACATCAAATGCAGCAAAGAAGATGTCTGCAACAACAACTGTACCTCAATCTACCATAACCACTAGATCAAGAACACCTCATGTCACAGAAGCAACTGAAACTGTTGCGTGTTAGACCCCTACACACCCAGAGGGTGAGAACACAGAAGTTCAAATCTCACCAATGTTGAACCTAACATCTAGAGGGAGCAACTTATCTGATGACAATCACCTTGTCATTACAAAACAGAAATGTATTAACAATTGCACTTAACTAATTGTACTTATGGTTAGTCCTATAATATATACTCTAATTTTTACTTTCTTCATACCATGTTTCAGAGGTAACTTCTTCCGGTTCAAAGCGAAAGCATGGGGAACATGGAATTTCCATGGGCCATGGTCTGCATGACTACACTAGAAGAAATGGTGGGAATAAAATGAGAATTGAATTTACTGAGGGGGTTAGAAGGCCCAAAAATCCTCTTCAAGCAGCAAAACTAAGCTCTAAGGTCGGAATACAAATCCGAGACAAAGTGCATCTGGCAACCAACTAGAGTCAATACAAAAAAGATGAGACTCTGAAAGATGTTATTCCAGCTGCTATTCGCATAGTAGCGGTGAGCCCTCACTCTACAATTTTACATCATAGTTATTTATCTTGTCTACCTATGTAACTACATAATAGGCATCTCCATTTTTCAGGGAAATTTTGAAATGGACACAAATGATGTAGTGACCAAGATAGTGTGCACTAATATTATACAGAGTAGTATGCGCCAACTACGCTACAAGCTTAATAAGGAGAATTGGGACAAGATTAAAGATATGAGCCCCCAGGAAGCATATAAGATGAAACCAGCAAATGTACTAGAGAGAAGTTGGAAAGATCTTGTGGACAGATGGTTTGATGTGCACTATTAGGTACTAACATTTACACTTACAATTACTCAACACATAAATCTCTGCTACACAAAAAACTCACAAGTTCATACTCAAATTTAGGAAATGTGTCTGAAGAATCAAACAAACAGAGAAGCTGTGAAGAAGAACCATACAACTGGATCAAGATGCTTCGTTGCACACTATGAAGCTCTTGTATGTTTTTGAGTTCATATATGAAACAATTGTTCTATCAAACTCAGTATAAAATTTGCTAACTCATTTTCGTAATTCCAATTTTTGTGTAGAACTCGAAGAACTTGGAGGAGGTGACATCTCCAATTGATTTCTATAGACTTACTCACACTAACAAGGAAGGCATCATGACTACGGAAGCCAGAGATGCTTATGTAAGACATTTTTAATATTGCTAATATTTTGCAATGAATAAGCTTTCTACTTCAATATTTCTTATGCTTTCATTTGAAATTATTTGCAGGATGCAATGATGACCATGAAAAATATACCACGCCTAGAAGATGAGACTAAAAAACCTGAATTGCAGATTATTGAAGAAGTCTTGAAGGAGAAGAGCACAACGAGCTCGAGCACAGGCACGTTCCTCTCAAATTTGGGAGTTGGATTAATCTCAAGGAAGAGCTCTGTGTCCACATCACGCATACGAGAACTAGAAAACAAGCTTGCTGAACAGAAGGAACAATCACTCCTCGCAGCTGAAAGGTACAAACAAGAGATGTAGGAAAGGATGGAAGCCCAAGATAAAAGATTTGAAGAAATGAAAAAAACAAGAAGAGGACCATGCAACTCCGATGAAGGCACAAGAACAGAAAACCAGAGCAACTAAAAAGAAGCAACAAGAATTAGAAGCCACACTTAGTTTCATCTTAAGAACATCACAACAGCAACGACAGGGCAACAACTCAATAGAACCTCCATCTTGATGAAATTGTTCATCAATATGGTTTACTTAGTTGTTTCGTCATGTTAAAACTATTGCACAGAATTCCATTGCCACCATTTCATATATTGGTTCTAAATTTTATTTGTTGGTATGATATTTTTCATTTTCTGCATAATTATTAACGTAACAAAAATACTGACACTATCATCAAATCGTGTACACACCTATCTGAACCGTCTTGGTCCCACCTGTCAGAACCCTCCGGGTCCCACCTGTCCAAACCATATGGGTCCCACCTGTCAGAACCCTCTAGGTCCCACCTGTCTAAACCCTCTGGGTCCCACCTGTAAGAACCCTATGGGTCCCACTTGTCCGAACCCTATGGGTCCCACTTGTCCGAACCGTCTTGGACCCGCCGTTGGTCCACCTGTAAGAACCACTTGGTCCCACTGGTCAAAATACCACGTCAGTAAACTGCAATAAATTAACGAAATGCCACGTCTGTAATGATGACATGTCTTACACTCCCTTCTAATTTACGATGACAAACTTTTCATATATATCATGACAAATATTTCCGTCACCGATTGCACATGATTGTTGACAAAACTAACATCGTCAACTAATATAAGTTAAACAATGACAAAAAATGCAAACTGTGGTTATGGATTTTTTATGACGTGTCTTTTATGACAAAATTAGTGACAACCCATTTTTGTCAACAGCATATATTTATTGACAAAATATGGATATTAAGTGACAAAAGGAGTCTGTCACTAAATACGATTTCTGTCGTAGTGGTGGGTAGTAGAGAAGTTCAACTTCCTCCTCCCCACGAATAGCTCAAGGAGCATCTGTAAACACCATAGACTTTGGGAATACAAACATCTGTGTGTAGAATCACCACACTATCCCTCCTGGATACCTCTAGCGCACTTTGGCCCCATATTTAGCCTATCCATGGCATCTGCCGTGCCACCACCACGACAGTCACATAGCTATACCAAGAACCAAATTACAATTGCAAGCATCGGATCAATGCAAGTTATGCATTTAGCCCAAAAGAATTGAAGATGAAGAAAAACTCCAGACTGAGGCACCGGTAGCAAAAGATTGAGTCAGCATGGACATGCTGATAAAGAAGGTGAATATTGTATCACACACGACTGAAAAGGAGATTGGAAACACAGATGTACCAAAGAAAAATGTCCGCATTTTTTGGTATTAAAATACTAACTAGATGCGCAAAACCACTTAACATATAGAGGTTAGCAACTCCACATTCTGTGAAAGCATGCTAAAGAATGAACACCCTTAACAAGATTGCGTCGGTTACAAAGAGTCGGATAGTTCACTTTGGTTTACACAAAGCCTGTCGGTATGGAATGTACCAATAGTTCATAACCAAAGGCAGATTGCGACAATAAGGTTGGATGCAACAGATCAATAAAGGATTAACACATCCTATGGTACTACAGATACCCTAAACACGTGAATCCTAGTTTGAATTTTTAGAAGAGGATAGACAAATGTTACACTTCCTTACCATAAAATGTTGGGTGGGTGGGTAAGAAGAAAAATGGCAGCAATCATACTCTCACGTTTAGTGATTCCGTAGTATAGATAGCTACCAAAATATTTTCTAGACTAACAATGACCATCTTGGCTGAGACCCTGAAGGGCGGAATGGCTCTTATACCAATTGTAATACCTCGTACCCTACGGTCTAAGCATGAGCCTGGATGAATCCAAAAGTGGATAAGGGATTCTAATGCGGAGTCCCAAGGCCACCCACGTGTAGGCCCACAGAAGCGGAGGAGGGCATGGTACCAGCCAACCACCCTACCCGCTTTCAAGAACATCATGACAAGAGCGAGCGGTGTAGAAGACAGGTAAAGCGATCAAAAACATACACAAATGAGTATGTATGTCTGTGACATACAATATTCATCAGAGCCACGCCATCTAAAAACAATAGAAACAGATATATTTAATGCCACATGGCAAGATCCAAAATATCCTAAATATAGATAATGGTTTAGGATACATCCTCATACATCACACATCAGAGTATCAAGCAGAAGAGGAAAACAAGATCCGAGTATGGACAAGAAGCAAATTGGCATAAGATGTCCTGAAAATAATCACATCTCGCCCATAGATCTCACGGATCTCCATCCCCGAAATCTCTACACCTAATGGTCGTTTCCACCATCATTAGTCTCTTCGACCCAGTAACCTCCTGGGAGTATACCTGTCTATCTGAACCAAATAATTATCATGTGAGACCCTAGGGGTACTCAGGAAGTCTTAATGCATCTAAAGGGAACAACTGGGCTGATGCAATTGCAGCGAAAGATAATAGCTAAACCGTTTGATAGAGACACGCTACACATCCGCCCA
Organism: Avena insularis; assembly: GCA_023614405.1. Taxonomy (NCBI): domain Eukaryota; kingdom Viridiplantae; phylum Streptophyta; class Magnoliopsida; order Poales; family Poaceae; genus Avena; species Avena insularis. The sequence goes on along the minus strand of CM042688.1, from coordinate 504,978,907 downwards.
ACCAAAGATGGACGGACGCTCGTTAATTAGTAACAACAGTTATGTAAGTAATATAAATAAACATCGATCGCCCTGCTTCTTTCTTACCAACAAGAAGGCGGAAGAACATCCCATCCGTTGGCAATTTTATTAACCATTCCATGAGTGTTGCATTATTTATTAGTCATGTCTTAGTCAAATTAAAGGCGGTACTTTAATACATCGAACCCTACGCTCTAAGCACGAGCCTAAATGAATCCAAAAGTGGATAAGCGATTCTACCACGGAGGCCCAAGGCCACCCACGTGTAGGCCCGTAGAAGTGGAGTAGGGCACGGTACTGGACAACCACCCTACCCACTTTCAAGAACATCGGGACAAGAGAGAGTGGTGTAGTCAATAGGTAAAGCGATCAAAAACATACACAAATGAGTATGTATGTCCGCGACATACAATAGTCATCAGAGCCACGTCATCTAAAATAATAGAAACAGAGATATCCAACACCATACAGCAATATCCAAAATATCCTAGATATAGATAATAGTTTAGGATACATCCTCATACATCACACATCAAAGTATCAAGCAAAAGCAGAAAACAAGATCCAAGTATGGACAAGAAGAAAATTGGCATAAGATACCCTGAAAATAAGTACATCCCGTCCATAGATCTCATGGATATCCATCCTCGGAATCTCTACACCTAATGGTTATTGCCACCATCATCGGTCTCTTTGACCCAGTAACCTCTTGGGAGTATACTTGTCCATCTGAACCAAATATTTGTCGTGTGAGACCCTAGGGATACTCAGCAAGTCTTAATGCATCTAAAGGGAACAACCTGGGGTGACGCAATTACAGCGAAAGATAATAGCTAAACAGTTATTTAGAGACACGCTACACATCCGCCCAACCAGACATGGACGGACGCTCGTTAATTAGTAACAATAGTTATGTAACTAATATAAATAAACATTACTCGCCCTCCTTCTCGCTTACCGGCGAGAAGGCAGAAGAACGTCCCATCTGTTGGCAATTTTATTAACCATTCTATGAGTGTTGCACTATTTACTAGTCATGTCTTAGTCAAATTAAACGCGGTACTCTAGTTATGCTTGTCTATGATCGAGAAACTGTGCTCCAAGTCGTCCATAATAGCAGACATGGATTTTAGAAAGATTTACCCTACAGGGGTGCACAAATAGCAACACACGCATGATCAACCTCGGGAAGAACCAAATAAAACACAACGAGGCCTCACAACAATGCATTCACAGGATTTAGAAATTATTTCAGGAGGCACCCCAAATAAGCTACCCGCCACGAAGTCGGCCGGCTCCGCGACAGACCCAAGGTGTCTGGTTAAAGCGGTAAATGACTGGGAACCTAAAAGTGTGACTGGGCTTGTCGATACAGCATAAACGTGGCACAGGGTTTCTAAACAGTACAGGCGCTCCACACACAATCGTAAATAAAGTAGTATAGCATGGGATAAGTACAACATAGTAATAAAGCCCCAAACTAGTTTGTGGCCCCAAGAAATAAAGTGTGAATCAAGCTCATGCAAAGGGGGATCCATAGAGTCTCCCGAATGTGGATAGTGTGAATAGTCAAGGAATAGGAATCAAGTACTCGGTATCCTACGGGACACAAGTGAGCGTGGAAGAACCAAATAACAGCTATTTCCCACCGGTGCCTCTTTCTTTAGTTATCCCATTACTACCTAGTTTAAGTTGTTTAGGTACCTCGTTATCCAAAGACTCTCAAAAACCCTACACATGCAGTTCTACAACTCGCATGGCTCAAACAACTCCTATAGTAATGGCTTATAGGATTAAGGGACAAGTTTTGGTGGGGTTTAAAAGTAAAGGCTATGTAGTACTTGGGATTCCAATTTAATGCAATCACAACTCAATGATGCAAGAATAACATAAAAGCATGGGTACTATATGTATGCAAGCATGTGGAATTGCTTGCTTGTTGGATCAACACTAGGGTAACCGGGATTCGAGTAGTACTCTGGGTTCTCTTGGTAGTTCCCTTGCTCGGCGTCTGTCCAGAATAAGAGCCAAACACACAAGTCTATAATAAATAAAGTACGTAATCATATGAATAAATGCGACAAGCAAACAAGGTATGCCATGATGGAATTATTCACAATTACATGGTATAGCATAGCATGGCATGGTGACGTGTGGAAACAATAATAAAGCACTTTAATTAATTGTTTAGGCATGTTTTTATCCCATAAACAATTTTGAATACTTAATATTTATATGATGCATGCTTCAATTGATAACATAGAATGCATAATCAGAACAGACTCATCGTGCTGATCGATTTAAACATATTATTTGTCCAATTCAGAGATACGGAAATAAAGTTGTGCATTTATTAGGAATTTGGCATTTAAATGGTTTTAATAATTCGAAAATTTAAATTTCCCAGAATATATTTTAAATAGCATATCCATATTCCTCATATTTTTCTGATTCAAAAACATATATTATTTGTATTATTTGGAACTATAAATTTAAAGCAATCTTAAATTTAACATTAGTCAAATGAGATCAAAGTCAAATGTTTGACTAGTGAGAGTCAACTCTGGTCAAATTTGAAATTAGATTTTGATTCGCAATTGAAAATAATTTATATTTCATTTTGGAAGTTTAAACAAAATCAAAATATTTCAAAAGATATGATTTAATTGAGTTTAGATAATTTTCTAGAATTTTTATTAGTTGGAAAAATGTCATGGATACTTTTATCACCAAGGGGGATCCCACTCCCGGAGAGTGACATGTGGGGCAGAGGGCAAAGGGGGGCCACGGGCGCGCTGGACGGCGAGGTGGTGATAAGTGGTAGGTTGGAGGGCCACGGGTTAAGGGTTTGAAGAAGCGGGGGGCCTTTCTAGAAAAGTGCCAGGAGCTCCTGCCGAAAACTGACAGACGAACAACGGTTTCAGAGAGTTTCGACAAAGTTTGAATAAAGATGGTGACGCATCTAGTGCGAAACTTGAGATGAGGTAAAAAGTAAAAATGGAGAAGGAAGGTAGCTCTAAGACTTTGAAGAAGGAATTTTCTCCAGAGAGGGGCTACAGTGCTCGGAAACATGTTGAGAACATAGGGGTTACAGTCGGTAAAACCACGGATTGCAGTGACGATCAGCAGACTTTGGGGAAGGATTGCGGTTGATATAGGGTTTCGTTTTATGTATGGTTTTTGTCAAGGTGAAGCCTGATGTACCAAGAGCAGATTTTGTTCTAGATACTTCGTCAGATATGAGCTGTGTCGATGGGAAAACGAGGGAGTTCAGAGGCATGATGGCTTGTTAACAAGGCGGATAGCGGGCGATGTTGCGGCAAGTGGTGAGCCTGGTGCAGGACAGGGGAAGGCAGGGGATGAGGCTTACTGGGGGAAGCAGACGGCGAGGGGTCGGTGATGATCTCAATGAGGTGCCAGGGCGATCGATGACGAGAGCCACAGGCGTGCGTAGCAACGACATGGGCGAGACTTCTCCTGCTCGCTACAACAAATTGGCGGCGTTAGGGCAAGGTAGAACGAGGCCATGATGATGATCACGAGAGGCGGCCAGGAGGGTGGCGATGGTGGCGGCAGTGATGCCATGGCTACAGCTTGGTAGTAGATCAGGGAGGGTTTGCTTGAGGCCTTGTTTACCTCTCATGTATTTCCACCCCCAAGAGATTTTTGGATTGGAGAGTATTTGGTGATCCCCTCCATTTCAACCAATCCCCATACTTCCCCTAATTTCCTGATCCCTTCTGGTTACTTTGAATAATTTTGGGGTGGAAGGGGATGGTAGAGGATTGGGATCAGGTGATAAAAGCAGGAACTTTACATCGACAACTTGATAATGTACATAGTTTCTCAATTAAAAATTAAATATTTGTAGTAAATATATAGAGATTCTATCAAACTTTGCACGACAATACACATAGAAACAAGAACATCAGCTCAATGTCATGCATATTCTCTATTTAGTTGCAAAATAAATTTGCATAGAGTTTAAACATCTACTTGCACCGATCTTAAATATATCCTATGAGCAGGACATCAAATTGTGCAATTGAAACATTATTACAACCCAATCATGGGACAACTTGCAACTACGAAGTCTTGATCAAACGTTAAAACGCCTCATTGCCTCGATAACAAAACAAGAGCAGCACTCAACCTTCTTTGTCTTGTCCTCCGAGTTCAAGAAGTCAAGGACTTGTGCTAGGTTCATGAAATGAAAGTTGCAGTGCAACAAACAAGTAAGATGAGCTAGCATACTGAGCTAGCCATGCTGACACAACCTAGCATTCTGGACACTAGTGGTGATACCCAGCCAGAAGATATAATGATCAACAATGAAATGTATTGCATGACTGGATCTCTAAGCTCCAGAGCATAAGAGTAATAATCACTCCCAACTGAACCATCTCAGTATGATTTTGCCACATATATTAGCTACTGTAGACCAATAGAAGAACATGATACACAAAAATAAACCCCTTGGATGAGTGAGGCATTTTACTAAAGAACATTCAGATTAACTTGCGGTATTACATTAGTTCAAGATATAGAAATGTATTCTTGTACAACACTATCAATGAGATGGCACTCTAGATAGCTCTTTGTCAAAGAAGGAAAGAAAAAAGAACCATGAATTTAAAATATTCAGTTGATCTTGGATGCATATAACAGGTACAATCTATTAAATCTTAGTATCAGGTAAACACACCGCTCGATCCAGCAACAAGGTAAATGGTAAAATGACACTATTACTATACAAACTTCAATCCTAGATCACACCAAAGCATCTAGTAGGAACTGTACAGTGTACATGAGACTACCATTTGGACAAGCATTGTACCAACATAACATTCTATAACAAGAAAAATAATTTTAGTATGACAGACTACAAAATTAATTGACTTGAAAACAACACCAAGCAACATGTATCTAGGGAACAAAATAGAAGTTGTGTGTATCAACCGAAGGAACATGAGACGTTAGAAATTTCTTGCAGGTTACATATACTGACAAAAAAAATGCCTCAATTCCCCTAGAGCCACATGATAGACAACTCCTCATCTTCAACGGCCCAAGGAAGAACATCTCTCTGTTTTTGGCAATTTTAAACACTTTTGAAGCATTGACAAGATCACCAAACAATAAACCACTCTGCTATACTGCTTGACCATTACGAATTGCTTCTTTTCACACCAAAGAATATAAAGTGCATCATAAATTTTAGCGGAGCAGTGTTGCGGTATACACTAGCATATACTCCCTTCGTTTCAAAATATAAGATGTTTTAGTTTTATGAATGGAGTGTATCTAAACCCTTTTTAGTGTATAGATCATCAAGGTTTGGAGTGAACCTACACACTAAAAGGGGTCTAGATACACTCCTTTCACAAAGCTAAAACATCTTATATTTTGAAACGGAGGGAGTACTAGGCTATATGGATTAACCATTACCAATTGCTTCTTTTCACACCTAGCATGGTCAGCTACAGAAAAAAAGTTTCAGGAATAGCATTCTAGACAATGAACATATATGAGACCGTGAACATATTGGTGCTTTCAATCAAATCATACAAGTTTAAGAAAACACCACAGAGTGCATTGAGCTTCCACAAACCATGCATTAACTACTTCAATAGGTTGCAAAAAAACAAATGCATATCAAAACATGCAGAACACCAGAACAGCTACGAGTGTACAACACTCAGATGACTTCAGTAACCAATAGAAGTATAGAACACCATGAATAGCTGCTCATCCCCTCTCCTCCCCAGATTCTTGGTACTTCACGTTCTTGCGGGGGGCGTCTACCTAGGCACCATGAACAACGGCTCATACCCTCTCATCCCCCTTCTTGCTAAGTAGGTAGTGAGTCCATGGGGACCTATGTGCGCCTGTACGCCGTGCTAATGGGATCCAACGGCCTAACCAAGAATCAGACCGGAACGACAAGGTTGATGGGATACATACGGCGGCGGCAAGAAACCCTAGAAAAGAGGGGAGGAGGGACGAGCCGCGAGAACTACCTGGAGAGAAGGCCATGCCCTTTTTGATTGAGGCCTCTTTCGGCAGCGTCCCCAGGTCGGCGTCCTTGCCATCGCCTCAAGTCCGCGCCATCGCCCGTCTCCTTCGTCCTCGAGACACAGTAAAGCTTTCTTCCCCGAAGAAACACGAGGTTTGGGTCGTGTGTGGAAATCCCCGTTTGGGTTGGGTTCGGTGGGGGGAATTCTGGGGATGGGCCTGGATAAAACTCGCAAATACCTGACAAGTAAACGAGCCTGCGGGGAAATCGGGGATTACCGGGTGGACTGAGAAAATACTCGCCGAGCCCTGCAAATACCAGATAAGTAAACGAGGCCTGAAGAAAAAGTATAGGGGAAAGGATATGGCCGGTCGTGGATGGGAGGTAGAGGGGAGCCTCTGCCCACTTTATCAGGAGGAAGAGAGGAATCATAGAGAGGCCACGAGGGGAGCAGGGTAGGTGCGTGAGGGTCACAAACCCGGCGTGAGCTGGCATGCTCGAGCACGTGAACGCTAGGAAGAAAAGCAGGAGCGTGTGGCGTCGGTCTTGTCTGCTTGGCTAGTTGGGTTTAGGAAAGAGAGGGAGATGGTTTAGACTAGATGGTTAGTCTAGGTAGACCCAAGCAAGGTAGTTAGGGTTTACTTTATTTTAATTTATATTCAAAAGATTTGCACAGGGACCAAAAGCCAAGCAAGCAAACAAAAGAAAGGTGAAAGGATTTGATTGGTTTTTATTTAAATTATGGGATCATAGCTCCAAAAATATGAATGGAATGACACCAAAGGGAAAGAGAAATAAGAGAGGTTCCACAATACATGGGCCATGCATGCATTAATGCATGATCTAGTTGTGAAAACAAACCAAGATGTTTAGCATGGTCCAAGAGTATGCAAGCTCAATAAAAGGAATAGAGATTGAAGGAATGTGTAAGAAGAAGCTCTCGGAACTTGTTTGGCTTAATTCTAAATCATGAGCAAGCATTTATATCAAGGTGGTGTATATGTTTCATATAGCCCCCATACATCCAATCATCACCATAGATTTAGTAGGAACCATATGTAGGAGAACAAGATAGGATCCACCCATTATTTATGAGCTAGATTTAAATATCATAAGAAATGCATGGACTCATATAGAGGTTGGATGGTGGAATTATAAGGTGAAGACAAAGAAAGGTGGTGGAGTTGTAAGAGATATGCCCACAGCTCAACTTAGGCATGAAACAATATATCAAGAGCCAACTATAATATATCAAGAAGCAAATACAAGTAATACAATATAATGCATATGGGATAAGAACCAAATAAGAGGGGTTTTATATGATGCTCAAATGCAAGGTGGCATGGTGACATGAGCATGATATAATGATGATGCAATTAATAACATGTAGGAAGTAGAAATATATAGACTAGGCAAGTAGCATTGCAATTGTTAGAAAATTGGGATGCTACACGCCATTAACTAGACTAATGGGCGCTTGGTAGCTACTTCTAGGTGCATCAAGTTCCGGAAAGAAGCCAAATTTACTATTGGAAGAACGGTCAAGGTTGATGTATCTCGCTGCCCTGAATACCGCATGATGTTCATGAAGTTCCTAGTTGTCTAGCTCTTTGGTTGCATGCTATTGTAATTAATTATGTGGTAGTCTTATCTCCACTGGTCATATATGCGTGGTAAAACAGTCATAACCTTTTGCTGGATTGGACCTATGACTAGTACGTACTGATATAGTATATTTGTATCTATATGACGGTTCTCTATATGACCAAATATTATGATGTATTTTGAGAAAACGGCAAACTGATCGTGTGAACTGGTTTTTAGAGCTGAAACAAGAACTGGATCTCTCTATACTGCTATTGAATTTTAGTGTCTGTATTGCTGAACCAGTCACTTTGAAATGCTGCTGAATTAGTCAAGTGTTGCCGAATATGTACTAGGAATCTGTCGATATTTATGTCTTATTATGTACTATTTAATCTTTCAAATGCTACTGAATTTGTCAAAAGTTTTGTCGTTGTTGTTGGGCTTCTTGCACTAGTGCTTTTGCCTATGTGTCATCAGAACCGTTGGATGTGTTTTGGATAAAGATGAGAGGGTAAAGATACATCATGATTTCAACCCTATTTTGGCGCACGCGGTGTGTGTCCCTGGTTCTTTAGATATTTTTACAAGAATATCTGTCAAGGGAATTATCGCTTTTTTCCTTTCTCAGAGAGGTCTGTGTTTGAATCCGGTGAGCCATGACCCAGTGAAATTTGAGATATGAGCCCATGGATCATAGCCCAAAAACTTTTTTATTTGGCCTTTTTAGCATTGGCCCCCACCTCTAGCACACTCTGATTTTGTGCCATTTTATAAGTTGATGTTCCAGTAGCACTACCCTTTTAATTTAAGACAGATAAACCTGGACACACAAAATATTTTTAAGAATACTAATAAATAAGTTATAGGTACTATAAAGCTTTTAATGATAATTTTCATCTCATTTCTTTGGCGTAGTGGCAACGCATACGGTTTATATTTGTTGAGGTTTTGAGTTTGAAATCCTGTGTGCATGACATATATTTATTTGGGTTTACATTTTTCTCATGTAGGAATATTGCTTTACAGAGAGACTGACATCACGGACCCACTAGTCTAGAGCATCCCTCGAGTTTAACGGGCGGGTTTGAAAAAAAGAAGTTAAGTACTTGTATAGAGATGCTGGCATCAGGGACCCACAAGACAGAAGATACCAGGGAGGCTGACATGCACAAGCCAGAACATACCAGGGAGGCTGACATGTGGGCCCTAGCAGCAAGAACAGACGCGGTTGCCACATCGAGCAACATTTCCAAGGTCGAAACAGTAGACACGGCCAAAAAAAGTCCATCATACACACATTTCATTTACAAATAGACTGACATGGGGGATCCAGTACCGAGATATTATATAGGTGCTACATCGAGCAATGTTGCCAAGTTCGAAACAGGGAGGCGCAAGCGAGGAAAAAGTCTAGCATGCACATGTTTCTTCTAATGAGAGGGACATGGGGGATTGCTAATCATAGCTTAGAGAAAATTGAGAAAAGAGTCCAGGGAGCATAGCCTTGAATATTTTAGTTCAGCCTTTTAGGGGTCATGGGACTGCTGAGCACAGTCCAGTGAAATTTCAGAAAGAATCCCATGGAGCATAGCCTATGTATTATAGCCCATGTAGATAGCCAAACTCTTTTTAATTTAGCCTTCTGGGCATTGCCCCAACCTCTCAAAATAAAAAAACTCTGTCTGCCCAAGTTTTAAAGAAACTTATCCATTATGTGGGATTTTATAAATTGAGATGACTGAGCGCTACCATTTTCTATTTTAAAAGAGATAAACATAGACATACACAAAAATTAGAAGACTAATCTATAAGTACTAGTACTAATACAGGTTTAATGATATATCTTCTATAAATATCTCTAGTGTAGTGGCAGAGCACTCAGTTTATGTCTATTTGATATGAAGGTCTTGAGTTCAAATCCCCTATGCGTACATATATATATATATATATTGGGTTTACTTTTTTTTCTTCTAGTAATATCGCACTACGGAAAGACTGACATCATGGACCCACCAGCCTGCAGCATCCCTCGATTTTAATGGTCAGGTTTGAAAAAAAGTTAAATACTTGTAAAGAGAGGCTGACATCAGGGACCCACCAGCTAGAACATACAAGGCTGCATTGGGGACCCACAACACAAAATGTAGCATAGAGGCTGACATGGGGACCCCAGCAGCAAGACCATACTTGGTTGCTGCATCGAGCAACATTGGCAAGGTCAAAATAGTGGACGCGGCCAAAAAATTCCATCATACACATGTTTTCTTTACAAAGAGACCGATATGTGGGACCCGGTAGTGTGACCTTATACAGGTGATACATTCATCAATGCTGCCAAGTTTGAAACAGAGAGGCGCGAGCAAAAAAAAGTCTAGCATGCACACATTTCTTCTAATGAGAAGCTCACATGGGCGGCCTAGCAGCCTGAAAAACTACTGATGCAGCGAGCAAAATTATCAAGTTGGAAACACAGAGGCACGAGCGAAGAAAAAATTCAATCATACAACCTATCCTTCTAATGAGAGACTAACATGTGGGACCCAGCTGCGTGACCAAATGACGGATTCGTCAAGCAATGTTATCTAGTTTGGACCATGGTAGTGCTAGAGAAGAAAAATCCATCATACATATGATTCTTCTAGTGAGAGGCTGACATAGGGGACCCACCAGTCTGAATAAACGGCTGATGCAGCGAGCAACGCTATCAAGTTTAGAACACGGAGGCATGACCGAGGGAAAAAATTATGTCATACTCATGTTTCTTCTAATGATAGGATGACATGTGGGGCCTAGCAGCTTGATTAAATGGTAGATGCATCGAGCATCGCTATCAAGTTCGGAACAGGGTAGCGAGACCGGCAAAAATTCGATCATACGCACGATTCTTCTAATGAGAGGCTAACAAGGGGACCCAGCAGCATGACTAAATGGCAGATGTATCGAGCAACATTATCGAGTTCACATCAGGGAGGCACGAGCCAAGGAAAAAATCCATCATGCACACATTTCTTCTAATGAGAGTATGACATGTGGGACCCAACGACCTGATTAAACGGCAGATGGATCGAGCAACGCTATCAAGTTCAAAACAGGGTAGCGCGAGCGAAGGGAAAAAATTCCATCATACACATGATTCTTCTAATGAGAGCCTAACATGTGGACACATCATCCTGACTAAATGGCGGACGCATCAAGCAACGTTATCGAGTTCAAATCAGGAATGCACGACCGAAAAGTATGGTGCGCTAGAGACACTGACATCCGGGACCCACATGCCTCAAAAGACTTTGATGAGTCAACATCAAGCGACAAACCAAAAATCTTGCTTCTGCCACGCGTCGGCCGAGCATCCTCCATGTTTTTAGTGGTTTCTTCATAGTAGAGGACCGTAAAACCAGAAAAAAAAGTTTTCCATCGGCCACAGTCGAGCCAAGAAATTTGTCGCGGAAGACACGCCTTCTACGACGACCGACGGGCCTAGTCTTTGCGGATGGACACTTTTCTTGTAGTGTCAATTTATCGAATTTAGGTCGAATTTGAACTACAAGTAAATTGTAGGTGGCTTTGAAAGTTTTACGAAAAAGCTTTTTGAGGTACCCATCAGGGCGTTAATTAATATATTAGAAACCACTGATAGTTTTGATGACAGGTTCAACTTCTTGCTAAGCTTTTGCATCTTGAAAAATCAGGTTAAACTTAAGCTACAAGTAAGTGTGATAGATTGCTCTTGAAAAAAAGTCTTTAGCACAATAAATGCTTTGCACAAACCTCAAAACACAATTTTCCAGCATTCTAGAATCTTCTCTCTCATTTCTTTGGAGCATGTTACCAAAATTTTCAAGTATTATGTACTAGTATACTGTACTTTAAAGCTAACTTTACCCACTTATATGAATTTATGTCGATTTATTGTAATTAGTTCAAATTAATTTGAACTATAGAAAAATGGTGGATTTCTCTTGAAATTTTACAAAAGATCTTTGAAGGTAACCCACTAGGCAGCCAACATACGAGAACGACCGAGAGTTTCGAAAGATTTTGCATCCCGCTAATAGATCACATGCCGACAATCTCCAAGTGGCAGGATTTTTTTGCGAAAACAGGTACGTTTTTTCCTATAAAGAAAGTATAGTACTTGTACTATAGGAAAAAGTTAACTGGAAATGTAGGCGAAAACGAAGAGCTACTATAGAAGAGATTTACTATAATCTCAGACTAGCCCCAATGGGGTATCATAGGTGGTATCATGCATTATAGCAAGTACAAAAAGGTCTAGTCAGCAAGCTATAAGAATTAAAATAGTATATTTATGCTTAGTTAGATGAGAGAGAAGAGGAGAGAGAATATAAGTGGGCTCTTGGTTAAGAGCCAACGGCATCACATGCTCCTAGGCACTATGTGAGAGTGAAAAGTGGGTCCTACATTAATAAAGTAGTATATTTTTATCTCTACCTATTGTACATGTTGGCTATAAGATTGGCTCTAGATGACGTGGACATAGCTTATATCCAGCAGTTGGTTGTACTAATGTCCTTGCTCTTACATGCATGCAAAATGCTTATGTGTCACTATAATTATTTAATGATGAAATAGATTGTGTTGGTATTGTAGGTAGCTACGGTATCATAGCATGTTAAACTAGAAAAGATAATATCAAATAAATCTTGTACACAATTTTACATTGAGATCCTACAAACTAATAAATACACTAAGACTATGGTACTACTACTACATGACACATTGTGGAGATGGTATCATATACATGATACTACTAGTATATGATAGTACTCCCCATTGTGTCTGGTCTTAGAGGGGGCAGCGCGAGAGGGCAGCAGCAAAGAGGAGTTGAAGGCGGTGTGATATTAGAGCAAATTTATGATAGGCTCCTAACACAAGGTACTCCTGTAGCCTTACAATGTGCTACTCCTCCTCTATGCAGGGAAAATAAATTGTGTACTACTCTCTCCTTTGCTGTCTCACGTCCATCCTCCAGCTGATCTCTCCCATGTCCATAGTGTGGCACTGCGCATGTGTGCCATGGTACTATGGTGGCTCTATGTTTGTCTCTTTTTTTCATAACTTTGCTCTGACATCGGACCACCTTCAACTCCTCTTCATTATTGCCCTCTCGGGTTGCCTTCTCTAACCTCATAAGCTCTTCTATAGTAGCTCTTCATTCTTTTCCCCTCCATTTCGATCCATCTTTTCCTAGTACTACTACTTGATTTACGGAAAACTACGTTCTAGTTTTCGCAAAAATAAAATCCTATCACTTGGAAAATTGAGATCGTCTCTTTTCCTAATACTTGTTGGAAACTCCCCTTGGAAAAATATTGTTTACCATGCAAAGATGCACCAATCTACCTAATATGATAAATTACCATAAACTATGATGTGGATCACAAGATATGGCATTGACCTTGGGCGTCTGGGTCAAAACCTATTCATACATGGCAAGACAATTTTGTGAACCTACTTTTTCAAAAGTTGTCAAAACTCAAGTTTATCATTTTTTCATGGCATGTGATACATGCAAAAGGATGCCATGCGCATGTATTTTGTAAAATTTTAAGAACAGTCCATCATGTACCAGTAGTTCATATTATTTGACCTAATTTCGATAAATCAACATAAAGTCATTTGAGCTGGCAAAATTAGCTTCAAAATGCTTAAAACGTTGGAATATATATTAAGTAAAATATGCACAGTCCACTATGTCTGAAAACATGGGCTTGTGGCATTCCGAGCCATATTATTACTCTCTCTTTGCAGAAAAATATCACCGCACCACTATGAACACTGATTTGCAGGAATCTCAAAACATGGCAATAGGAAAGAAATGTAGGATTGGAGTGGCATGATCTCTTGAATCCTATAGGAATAGAAAACTATAGGAATTTGGATCAAGTATGTGTTCGAATCATAGGAAAAGCAAAGTTATTCAAACATGAGGTTGGACTGAATGGAAATTTTCCTACAAAATAGAGAACAAAGGAATCCTTTGAAGGAACTCCCAAGGATTGTAATCCTTTGATTCAAATGACCAACGTGGAGGATTGGAAACATTTGTTTTTCACATGTACCTTCAACAGTAGGATATGTACTTATCTACATATATAGTGGAGGGTTATATCAATAGAGGAGAATCTGATCAGAGCAAAGAAATCTTTCGCTAGACCCTGCTTCACAGAACTGGTTATCCTAGCATGCTGGAACATTTGGAAACAGAGGAATACATGGACTTTCAAAAACATAAAGCCAACTTTTATGGGTTGGAAGGCGGGTTTTGTGTTTGATGTCCCCCTTCTTAAATATAGGGTCAAGGATACATTGGTTACTTCCATTCACTCATGGCTATATAATTTATCTTAAGGGTATACTTATAGCCCTTCTATATAGTTCTTCTTCCAACCTCATGTTGGAATTGTTGTAACTGTTTTGTAAACCTTTGTACAACTCTTTGTTTTCAATAAAGGGATGCGGGCGCTCCCCTACAGTAAAAAACTTCAAAAAATGACCAACTTAGGTATATTTACTAAGGGACAAAATCCTTCACAAATCCTTTGAAATTGAATCTCATAGGAATTTTGTAGGATTTTGATCCCTAGGAATTTTTCCTAGGTGCATCGATTGATTCATAGGATTTGGCTCTTAGGAATTTTTTACATAGGATTGCAATGCACTATGTTTTGGAGGAAACATTCCATCCACCTCAACCTCGTGATACAATTCCTTTGCTTTCCTGTGAATCAAACACTTCTTTAAGAAAATATCATGTAGGCTCCAAATCTTGTAAGATTCAACTGGACATGATATTCTAATAATACTGTGTTTTCCCTATTCCTTTGTTTTTCCTATCCCGTGAATCAAACAGGCCCAATGTTGGAGACTCCCACGAGCAATATTGCCTACTATGCGAAGATGCACCCATCTACCAAATTAATATGGGAACGGTATCATAAACTATGATGTCGATATGCCATGACCTTTTTTGGTCATTAGGGTTGAAACCAAATACTATTCATACATGATGGGACAATATCTAGGGGACGATTTTTCAAAAGTTGTCAAAACCGTGGTTATTGGTTTTCTGGAAGGCAATACACGTGACATGGTAGGATGCCATTCGTAAATATTTTTTTGTCTGATTTTTTATTACATGATTGTTTCAAAACGGGTTCAAAATTGTCAAGATGCAAATTCTTAGCAGGAAGTTGAATTGGTCAAAACTCCGGATTGTTTCCGATATATTAACTGTCCAATGGGTACCTCCAAAAGCTTTTTGTAAAACTTCAATAGCAATCTACCACTTACTAGAGCTTCTAGTTCAAATTTGACTTGATTTCGTTAGAAGAGACATAAAGTCATTCAAGTGGGCCGAGTTAGCTAGGAAGCTTTGAAACCTCATAAAACATGGGAATCGTATTTAAAACATGGTTCACTGGAAACTCAGCTTGTGGCATTCAGAACCATGTTCTTTGTACTTTCTATGCATAGTATTCATGGTACTAAAGGTCAACAATAGAATCTTCTAGATGTTATACATGACATAATCTAATGTACTTAAATATATCCAATGGTCAGCAATGTTGGGATTTGCCAATCTATATCCAACTGCCGATGTTCGAAGTTATTCGTACACTATATAGTGGTACAGATATTGTGAAGCAACAGAGCAGTTTTTTCTTTTGAAAAGAAATTAAACACTTATTTTTGATTTTTTTTAATGGCGAGTAATACGCGTAAGAGGATGCCACATGAAAGTATTTGGTTTATTTTCTTTGTTTTATTTCAATGTCTTCAAAACATTATCAAATTTTTAGGCATGCATATTCTTAGCAACAAGTTAGTTGCATTTTTCAAAACTTGCGATGGTTCTCGATATATTGACAACATTGGTACCAACAAACGGCATCTGTAAAATTCAAGAGAAACCTAACACGCTTACTTGTAGTTCATATCTCACCTAATTTTGTTAAATCGGCATAAAGTCCTCTAAGTGGGCAAAGTTAGCGAGCTAGGAAGCTTGAACAATTCTAAAACTAAGAAGTTATAAGAAAGCATGGTCCACTTTGTCTAAAATGTGGGGTGGTGGCAATTTTTTAACTAGGTTTGGCCTAGAAGGAGCGAGATGCTTCAGTTAACAACTTAACACGGTTAGTGAAAGTACATGTTACATCAAGGACCTCAAAAAAGATAAAATTGCACATAGTCTATATTTTAGTACAAATGGGCCTGAAAATAAGCATGGAAAAGAAGTCAGGACTGGATCTCCTTCTCCACCCACTAGTTGAGGCATACCATTCGTACTAGAACAACACTACTTACTTAACAAAAAAGGAAATCAGCATGGTGCTCACTTTTGCTAGATCTTGCTGATGAAGTTCACCGAATGCGATAGGATGTATATATATCAAGTATAGTATCCCTTCTCTAGTATTGTGAGTGTCGATCTTTGGAATAACCTTCCATGCCGATGTTTGGGAAGCAAGTGAAAAAATCGAAACCCGAAAAGTTTGATTCGCTACTACTTTTTGCTGTTGCCCCATCCCAAGGCCCAAAGTGGTTCCTTCCTATGCACACCAACACAACATATTCGACGAACATATGATCGACATACACAGAGCCATCATACCATGGCTAGAGTTGAAAGTTGCATCCCACAAAGTCCTACTTCTAGTTCATTTTGAAGTACTCCTATAGAACCTCAAAATGAACAAGAAGCGGGACGTTCGCATGATCCCGCTCACAACCCTAACCATGGCAAAGGTGATGAGCGCCATGTTATGAACGGGGGAGAGTTTAGATGGAAGTAACTAATAAATAGAGTAAATAATACTTGATTACATTGTGTAAAATTAGTACCATTGGAGGTAGAGAAATACTTTCCAATAATGTTAGTTTTGTACCAACATTCTTTAGTATATATTTAGAGTAAATTTTGGTCAAATAAAAACACGCAAAACAAGGCCTTCTTATTCCTTGGGACGGAGGTAGAGTAATACTAAATAATATGTCTAGTCAAACTGACGTGACGAGACTATACTGCCAGGAGGTGACATGGTTAATTTAGTGCACAATGGTGTGCTAGTCTATCATGCTAGCCGGCGTCCTCAATACAGCCGCTTCCTATAGTATAAGAAAATAAAAAACCTCTTTCAAAGAGCCATCCCATCTTTCTCATCTCCGTTTAGTTTATCCTCACTCGTCGATGCCGCCTGGCCACATTTGATCCTCTCCACCGCACGGTTTACACATTTTCCTCGCCATCTCGCCTGATGTATCACTCCTTCCAGACCACCCCTCCTCTCCTCCAAAACCCCCCAACGGTTCTATATAGATCCACCCTAGCCCCAATCCTCTCAGACGCAATGGCGCATTGTCTGTACAAAATTTGGAGACGTTAGAGAGAGTTGGTGCTGCAGTAGCTTTACAAAGGTCGGCGATGATGTCATTAACAAAACCGCTGAGCGTCTGGATGCTAAAAGAATTGTTCGGCTAGACGCATGCTCCAAGGAGCTACATCGCCAAGTCGTCGGCAGAGAAGGTTACAGCTTCCCAAACTACGACTGCTCGATAGTGGTCTCCTTCAATGAACTCTATGCTCACATGATCTCCTGTATCCACAACCCGTTTATCTGCACGGAGCCTGGATAAAAGTGGTTCATAAACAAATTAATGTTGTATCTACACCTCAAATCTACCCACTCAATATAGGTTCTCACAGTCTCCTACAGCATCAAACAATGGGACCCGTCTAAGTCGGTGCCTACACGGGGCTCGTGGAGAACAAATTTCATTAGCATCGGGAAGGCGGGCACGCTGTTCATCGGCTAGTTTGACGGGCACAACATGGAGATTGTCCTGTCTATTTTCTTGGGTTATATAAGCTCGCATTTTATTCTAAGCCAAAGATTGTGGAGCTGCTGGCTGAAGCCACGCTGGATGCACTCAATCATTACCTTTGAAGTCACGGACTTATTGTCAAGCTCCTCAATCAATGGTCATTGTTCCCCGTGGAGTTCCAATATTGGATCGACGATGACATCAACCCAATGTGAGATATCACATCTTAATATTCTCGTGATGATCCTAATATGAATGTACTATGTAATTTTTTAGTCCCTCTATTATAATATTAATTACTTTATTTATGTTAGTAGCAGATTCGCTATGTAATCGGAGACATGGAATTTGCTGGAAAGATCCATGAATTTTACATCTATCTTGCTGAGGGTGCATAGGTGAAAGCCTATGACTAGGATCCATAGGCGACGGTGAAATGAGAGAAGCGTGTCATGCTAGAAAGCAAGCGCTACCCAGCCACGTCTTGGACACGCTGAATCATTGGCATACAGATCTTATGATGATTCTGACCTCTCTCTTTTCTCTTATGCATGTTTGGAGTATATGATAGGACATGTAGTGGTTCCTAGCTAGCTTAAGGTACTACTAGGAGTAGTTTTACACTTCTACCGAGTATTTTGTGTGGAGTTCTGCAACTACTAATATATTTTGTAATAATTCCTATGTACTAGGAATTGTTTAGATCGAGTCTAGAATATGGCATGTACTGTTGAATCTTTCAAAAGCTACTGAATCTCTCAAATGTTCTAATGTTGCTATTATTAAAGTATTTTATGGAACTAATACTGATGTACTGGTACTTTTTTGATCAATGGCAGTAGATTATTTTTCTTTTCTTTTCAAACATGGCCTTATCATAATCTAGATAAGGCTTGGTCATTTTGGGTTACATATATGCTGGTCACATAGGCATTGATGCGAGAAAAATGTATCCCCAAAAAAGCATACTTGGTCGTCAGTTTTACTTGCCCTAATGATCGAGTGTGTTTGGAGAAAAGGGAAAATTCATCCTATGCCAAGTTTTTGAGAGTTGAAACAAGAACAGATTCTCTCTGTACTTCTATTGAATTTCAGTATTTGTATTGCTGAATCGGTCACTTTGAAATGCTACTGAATCTGTCAAGTGATGATGAATATGAAAGTGAATTTGTGGTATTTTCATGTCTTATTATGTACTCCCTCTGTTTTAAAATATGAGATGTTTTAGCTTTGTGAAAGGAGTATATATATACCTCTTTTACTATGTAGGTTCACTTCAAATCTACATAGGGACGGAGTACTGCTGAATCTTTCAAATGCTACTGAATCCGTCAAAAGTTTTGTCCTTGCTACATGGCTGTTTGCACTAGAGCTTTTGCCTCTCTATCATCGAAACCATTGCATGACACACTTTCATGATTCTAAAAAATGTGAAATAAATCATGAATATAGATTATGTTGTGCCTTTTGCATATGCAAATTTTTATCCCAAAATATGACATTGTCTAGCCTACACAAAATAACAAAAATTGTATACATAACACATGATACTATTAATCTGTCAAAAGTCTTTTCTTTTTTACACAGGTCATATATGATCATATTTTGTGACAAAATCTTATAAATACACAAGATACAACACAACCAATGTTCATGATTTATCTCATACTTTTTGAGAACTTGAAAGTACGACACTTAAAAAGGGGTGCGTGCACAACTAGTTTGTGGAATATACTTGAGAGATTGTAACTAGTTTGTGGAATATACTTGATAAATCTGAGAAATTAATTTTGAGATGGAGGGAGTATTATTTGGGCGTTTGCCAAATTCAAAATCTCTATCAAGTGGCAAAATTTACCATCTACGCTGTGTGAATCGTAGGTATCCAATGTTCTATGCAAAAATATGGATATGGATGATCAGTTGATGTGACTCTGATCCTTGAATCCCTGGATAAATAGCATACAGTATACTACCTTTTCTCTATTAGTATATGGATACTAGCCAAATTCAATATCTCAATCGAGCGGCAAAATCACCCACCAACCTTGAAGCATTTCCCGCTCCTCTGTTTCAAAAAAAATTGACTTTAAAATTCAAATTCTACCTATTGTTCACACGAAAAATGGGCATGCGAAAGTTGGTAGCTTGGAGACACGATCGTAATTATTTTTCTGCTCACCTATATGGTCTCGATTCGCTCAATTTTTCCGATTGGCCCTTCCAAAAATCCCAGCCTCCTCTGTCCCCTCCACAACCATCGTGTGCACTGGTTGGTAGAAATTCCACAGAGGCTAGAGCCTCTTGAGCTGCGGTCTCGTGCACCGCCGCGGAGCCGCTTCACCGATGCCCGCCCCATCGGATCTAGTTCACCATGTCTCTCTGCCACTACACCGGAGCTATGGTCTCGTTCACCACGCTGATGGCGTCATTGACGGCCCAAGCTCTGCTTCCCTGCTTCTGAAATCTACCCAACCGTACTGGATCCGCTTCACCGGTGTCCACCAGACAGGATCTAGTTTGACGAGTTCCATGTCCACCGCTCTAGACTAGTTGCATGTGCGTCACCATTCACTGCACCGGATCTGCCTCAGTGATGCGCTCGTCCACCGCGCTCAAGCCGGCATCGACCGCCCAAGATATGCTTCCCCGATGCCAACAGCCACCACAACTGCAGCACCCTCAGTGACCTAGACATCACCCGCATGGTACCAACGATGCTTAGACGCCTCTCTGACTAAGGTAATAAAATCGCAACCCATTTTTGTTTTTTCAGTAGTATAGCAGGTTCAAGCCTGTCATAGTGAACTACATTTTTGTAATCGTGCTAGTACATACAAGTCACTGGGCACGCATGTTCTGTGTGCTACATATAAGGTCACTAGACATGTTGGTTTGCATTCGCTACTCTACAAATTTGAAGCCATGCACATGTTTGTTATTTTGTCATGCATATGTTCTTAGCTACTCCGTACAACAGTAATTTCCTTCTATTATGTAGTTCTTGCAAAATGTAAAGTCAGTGGAAAATATTAGCGTGGATCCCTACTCTACAGTTACTGAATCTATCTAGTTCGTCCTGAGCTAAGTTCCTGCTATTATTTTCTCCCTGGCATCGTTCTGCTATCCTATGGTACCCTCACAAACTTTTCATACTAATTCAATTGTAATTTTGTTGTTTCCATATGGTTCTTTAAAAGTGGTAACACTGACTATTTTCTTTTTCTTTGAATAGAGCTCAAAAAGGGAACACATAACATGTTGGTTTGCACACCCTCTTCTACGGGTTCACAAGCAACGCTATTATATTCCGTATCTGGTACTGGTTCGTCCTAAGCAATGACATAACTATCCTCTATTGTGTAGTTCATTCATAGTTTGTATTCCTGTTCTGCAAGTTCTTTTATGATGCCTATATAATATCTATCTGGTTCATTCTTAGGTACGACAGTAACTGCACACCATTGTGTAGCTCACCGCAAATTTTGAGTCACCCAACGTCTCTTGCTTTCCAGGATATACATCTGCTTCAATATATATTTGTTGAAATGACTTGGCTAGTTTATATTTGCTGAAATTATAAGAAACACGTTGTTTGATTGGTCATTTCATTGTAGGAACACTTGTCTAATGTTTTCTTGTCCAATTCTATAGGTTCACAAGTGACGCCATTATAGTCCGTATCTGGTTCTGGTTCATCCTAAGCAATGACATAACTATCCTCTATTGCATAGTTCATTCATGGTTTGCATTCATGCTCTACAAGTTCTCGTATGATGCCGTTATAATTTCTATTTGGTTCATTCTTAGCAATGATAGTAACTGCATACCATTGTGTAGCTCATCGTAAATTGTGAGTCACCCAACATCTCTTGCATTCCAGTGTATACAACTGCTTTCACATATAACTGTTGAAATGACCTGGCTAGTTAATATTTGCTAAAATTCTAAGCCACACACACATTGTTTGATTGCTCCTTTTTCATGGTACGCACACTTGTTTAATGCTTGCTTGTCATGTTTGATGAGTAGTTTGCCTTGTTTGATGTATTAACTTGTTATTACTTAGTTTCAGACTACAAATATTGCTATCGCCACCAAAGAGGGGGCTGCAAGATCATGTCTCAAGGTGGTTTTCCAATGTAGTTGGCACACTCAAAAGGGATATGCAGTTGATAGATTGAGAAAGCAACTTGAGGACTACTATCAACTCGATTGTCAACTGAAATGCCGAATTTTCTTTCCCTTGAGTTGATAATATGTAATAATTTTAAGAAGTTTGCAACTTATATAATATCTAGATAAATTGCATAGGCCATGTAGGCATTTAGTTAACACCATCCTCACATGGCAGTAGGAGGTACCATAACTATGGCAGCCAGGTCGATTAGGGAATAGTACGGTCTTTGTTATTAGCCCATCGTGTATTGGACCGATGATGAATTGTAAAAGATGCTCACCAATTGTACACATTTTTTATGACATCAGCATGGGCTTCAGAAAGGCCAAAACTATAAATGACCGTAAATGTAATGGGCCGACCCACTGGCAGTAATCTATAACAGTAACGGGCTAGAATATTAATAGGCTAGTATAATAACTGGCCTGAATAGAAGAAGGTCAGAACGGTAACATGCTAGAACAGTAACATGCCGTAAAAGTAACAAGCCAGAATAGTATGAGATCAGAACAGTAACAGGCCAGAACAGTACAGATTTGGAAAACTTTCCAGGCCAGAATAGTATCAGGCTGAAAAGAATTAACAGGCCAGAATAGTAACATGTCGCTTGTGGGCCTGTACAGTAGAAGACCAGAAAAGTAAAAGGCAAGAACATAAAAAGGTTAGAATAGCACCGGACCTTCTCAAAGGGTCGTTAGTGGGTGGCCCACGATGGGCTATGAGAAAAGTGACGGGCTGACGCAGGCCTTAACATTATCGGACCAACTTGGCGTAGGCCGGTAATGGGCCACACAATATTGGACCAAGGTGGGCCTTCTGTAGAATGAAACAGTAATGGGCCTAAAAGTTCACGGGTCGCGGCTAGCTACACTAATGGGCTAATTTCAAACAGTGTAGGGCGAGACAGTAATAAGTTGTCTTATTGTTGGGCTCTACTCATGTCTTGGCCCACTTAATAATTAGCAGGCCTAGGCAGGCCTGACTTCTACCAGGGTTTCTTGGTTGTTAACGGCGGTCGTTTGCCACGTGGTAGTTTTCATGACATCAGCAGTCAACACGGGTGGCGAACAAATCTATGGTGGAAGAAGTTTTCGTGGCTTATGGGTGGGATCCGCCACGGTCGAAAAAA
The DNA here is from genome assembly GCA_023614405.1 of Avena insularis. Taxonomy (NCBI): domain Eukaryota; kingdom Viridiplantae; phylum Streptophyta; class Magnoliopsida; order Poales; family Poaceae; genus Avena; species Avena insularis. Next base: position 504,956,128 of record CM042688.1, on the reverse strand, counting down.
ACAGTGGTAGATTCATTTGTGATAGGGCTTTTACCACGAAGGGCATGCGTCGTAGAAGACTTTTCAACCACAAAAAATAGGCCTTCAACCATGAAAATCGTCCATTGTAAAAGCCATTTTTCTTGTAGTGGGGGTCCAGTGTGACTAGGATTGGTGCATGTGGGTCTCGATGGCATCTATGGGTCTAGTTTGACTAGGATTGGTGCATGCGGGCCCCAATGGCATCTATGGGTCCAGTGTGACCAGGATTGGTGCATGTGGGACTCGATGTCATCTATGGGTCCAATGTGACCTGGATTAGTATATGTGGATCCCACTTTTAATGCCAAGTCCAACTTAAATAGGGTTCGTGCATGTTTCGAAGCTAGTGTGCATGTGTCTCTTCTGTGAATGCAGTTGGAAAGTGGATAACATGTGTGAGTTCTGACCCACGTGTCCACCCGAGGAAACCAATGATCTCCATGTATATAATCCACCCTTGACCTCATCGGCTCTCCCATGAGCATCCACTTCTCCCCAAATCTAATGAAAAACTAACCTACACAGGCTGCTGAACTGCCTTCCACATCCCCACCCTCCCACCACCCTCCCAGTTTGTACGATACATGATGAAGCGCGTTTGTGGAGAAGAGTCGGGGGTGAAGGCAGTTGGAGGCACATTAAGATGCCCCTGGGAGCATCACTGCCATGGCAGGTGTGGCTGCCCCGGGCACGCACACCGCACTTCATCATGTGGTGACTGCTTTAGGCTACGTCGAGCCAGTTGACGTCTCCGTTGAGTAGCAGGTGAACAACAATGTCAAGGTGCTAGTTGTAGATATGGACTAGGGGCATGCATGTTGGGGTGATGGCATCTTTAGGCTAGAGAAAGACGATAACTATGTAGACGCCATCATCGACCCCTTCATCAAAGAAATCAAGGAGACCCAGGAATTTATGGAGGAGATCTCTGATGAGTACACTGAGGTACTACTCTATTTCTTTACTCGCCGATTTCACTGCTCATAGGGTTTGCTCAAGATGTAGATTCTTTTGATCTACCACTTCATTGTTGTAGGCATATTACATTTTATGATTCGAACGATGGATTGTATTGAAGTTTTGGTTACATCTACTGATATGTCATCTAGTAATTTTAGTAGAATATTCTTGTGGTGGTTGTTGTTCATATGATCTTCTTGTGTTGTAGATTTATTTGATATTCCACATAATTGTTCTACACATATATGATTTTAGGGTTTCTAGGGTTTTATGTTACTAGAATGTTGATTTGATCTGCCATGTATTAACTACATCCAGTACTATCTAATTGCGTAGTGTACGAGGATTGCATTTCAGTTTTTTCCTAAGGCCAATGATTTAAATTTGCCCCAAAAGAGTGCAAGGGAGACACATTTGATGCATGTTGTTAGATTTTTTCAGGGATGGTTTAGTGAACCCTAGAACAATGTAAACGAACAATAGGCTTTTCTTGGTACATGGTTCACTAACTCCATCTTTAAAAAACCTATGATGCCTAGATATATTCTACATTCAAATCGAACTTTGCTTTTGAATTGTTTCTGCTAGTACAACCAATAAAATTGTGATCATACATTGTATTTATTAGATGAATTTGAATCTCTTGTTTGATTCTTGTGATTATGATTACACTATCTAGGAAACAAATGATTGATATGATGCATGTAAAAACATGGTTTGATCATAAATTGTCATTACATGTATATGAATATTGTTTGATTCTTATTATTATTACAACTAGCCTTCTCTCTGCACCCCCCCCCCGGGGGGGTGGCTATGTAACACCCTGTCCACTGGACCCTAAGGGTGTCACTCCTGGCAGCTTAATAGGATATCTAGACTGGCCCTACAGACCAACACTAGTCTTTTCAACGCACTTTGTCCTCACTTGTGCACACCCGGTACCCACATGAAAGTGCAAGTGTGCCCCCATGTGTGGTTTTGGTAATTAATGACAAGCTTTATAGACTTATGTTTGAATTGAGTTTTACTTGTAGGATTTGTCCATAGGCAATGTTTGAACCATATGTTGGCTTCAAGTTTGGGAGAAGAAGAAGTAGAGAATATCAAGTGCTGACCAAGGTTTCAATGAGTGATCTAGAGATTGGTCAAGTAAGAGTTGGGCCTATATAAAGTGTGTCTTGAAGAATAAAATTGGAGAGATATCTCTTATATATCTTCAAGACACCAACATAATGAAGAAAGAAGAATTACTGTGCAAGTTCAAGATAAGCCATCTCTAAGAGATCACTTGCTTAAAGCTTGCCATCCTATGGTGATCATGGATATAGGAAGATGATATGCCCAAAGGAGAAGTTCCACCATAGTGGAGTATGGGGGAGCAATTTGCAAGTCTTCACCAAGCTAGCACAATCAAGAAAGGTGTTCCATCTTGAGGTGGAGAAGATCGTCATCATCGAGCTCAAGTGGAATATGCACAAGGCAAAGGTATGGTCTTGATAGGGTTTCCTTCTTACCGGTCCCGTGGTGTTAGTTGGAGAGACCGGGTTATAGGATCGATAATCATACTATAAAGAGGGGCTCTCGAGTGAGTGACTAGATCATATCCTTCGGAGAGAGCTCCTACCTTTGCATACTTAGCATCATCTTTCTTGGTTCTTATTTGGATCTTATCCATGTCAGGATTTAGAGCTTGTGGTAAGTCATAGCAAGCTCTAGTTCATCAAAAACGGATTTCCCTGTATACCTAATTGCGTTTTTTATCTTGGAGGTTTTTCCGGTTTCTCACCAAGAGAGGTATCTCACATCATAATACATGAAATGCTCTCTCTTGGTGGTATCCAATATTTTGATGCAAATGTTATGACCATTACAGTTTTTGTTGGGTAGCTCTTGTCAACCCCTTTCCAACAAAATTGGGTTCGGGCCAATCGGAGTCCGGATGCAAATGTTATGATCATTACAGTTTTAGTGTTTCTATCAGGTTTGCCTCTGACAGGTTTTCTGGCCGGAGTCTCCAGCGTGCAGAATCAAGTCTACGCCAGAGTATCCGGCTTGCCAGAATGTCCGGCTGGTGCCGGCCGGACTGTCCGGCCCTGAGGATTCGTCGACCAGCTCGGACATTCTGTATGCCATATCAGACACCACCCGGACTCTGGTCGGACACTGGCCGGAAACTTGGCCGGGACGGAGTGTCCGGCTGGTCTCGCCCGGAGTGTTCGGCTGGGCCGGACTGTCCGGCTGATGTTGGCCGGACTTTTCGGGGTAAGTGGCTCCGAACGGCTCTATTTCCAGGGGCCCTATATAAAGGCCCCTTCTTCTACCTTGAGAAGTTGTTGTTGGGTCCGCAGCATAGAAAACAAAAAAATTCCTACGGTGTGAACTACACACCAAGATCTATCTACTAGGTACAAAGCAACGGGTGGACATACATCCAACGAGAACTTACCCTCGTAGACAACGAGCTTTGTTAACGAGTAGGAACTCGTGGTTGATGTAGTCGTACACTTGCCGATCTCAAGATCGTGAGGAAGTCTGAGCGCCACAACTCAGCAGCGCATCCGCACTTGCACACACGTTCAAGCCACCGGACAACCTCCACCTCCTCGCTTTAGTGCAGCGGAAGCAGCAACTCCTTCCAGACGAAATGCCACCGGGAACATGTATCTCGCTAATCCGTGACCATGGGGGAATAATTCTAGAGGGGGAGAGAGATCCTTCACAAGGAGGTGTGAGGATGAAGGAGGGAATGGGTGGCCTTTTATAGGAGGAGGGGGTGCCCCCTCTCTCCTTGGCCGTCGCATGGGGGGTGACCCCTCACCTCCCCCATTCATGTGGTGGTAACCCCTCCACATTAAAATACCTCTTCACATTCCCTTTTAAAGTCTCCACTTTAAATGCATTAAATTTCTCCAAATTTAATGCTCTCTCATTTAATAAAACTCTTTTTATTAAATTTATTCAGAATTTTGTTAATTACTTTAATTAACAAACATTCACATATAGCCCCTTGCAATATTTCAATATCACATGCAGAACCACCTTCGGCAATTTCACCCGAAACAATTTCCGGTTTCTATTGAAGCAATTCCTATGCTTTGCAATTCTTTCATCTGAAACATATGTGCTCCAAAATGGTGTCCGGTAACTCTTAAGTGTGCCACCCTACGGTTCGCGAATAATGCAGACATGATCGAGACCCTTCTCCGATCAATAGTCAGCAGCGGGACCTGGAGATCCGTACTGACTCCTACACATTCAACGATGAGTTCTATGATCATGAGAACCTTTAACGCTTGTAACTAAATCCCTTTGTCTCTCGATATATTACATGTCCGAGATTCGATCATCGGTATCTCCATACCTAGTTTGATCTCGTTATCGACATGCACTCTTTTCTCGTTCCCGTGATATAACATTCTAGTGATCACATCACTTGCTTACAAGCTATCCCAATGTGATATCACCGAGAGGGCCCAGAGTATATCTATCTGTCATCTGGATTGACAAATTCCACTCTTGATCCATGAGCCTCAACATAACACCTTCGTAGTACTGAACCCATCTTTATAGTCACCCTGTTACGGTGTGACGTTTGATGTTATCAAGATACTCTTCCGGTGTCAGCAATTAACATGATCTCATGGTCTAAGGATAAAGAGTACTTCGTATGATGTTATACAGAAAAAAACATAATGACTTGATCGTAATGCTATACTTCGGATGAATGTTCATCACATCATTCCACCAATGGTGTGATCTTGTTATTAACAACATCCAATGTCCATGATCAGGAAACCTTGATCATCTTGTTAATCAACAAGCTAGTCTATAAGAGAGGCATGACTAGGAACCCTTTTTGTTTACTAAACACACATGTATTGATGTTTCCGAATCAATACAATTCTAGCATGTAAAATAAACATCTATCATGTATAAGGAATATATAATAACAACTTTATTATTGCCTCTCAGGGCATATTTCCTTCAGTCTCCCACTTGCACTAGAGACAATAATCTAGTTCACATAGTGATAAATCTAACACCCATGGAGTTCTGGTGTTGATCATGTTTTGCCCTAGGGAGAACTTTAGTCAACGGATCTGCTACATTTAGGTCCGTGTGTACTTTACAAATCTTTATATCTCCATCCTTGACATGCTCGCGGATGGAGTGAAACCGGCACTTAATATGATTGGAATTCTTGTGAGACCTCGGTTCCTTTACGTTGGCTATGGCTCCATTGTTGTCACAATAGATCACCATTGGGTCCAACGCACTAGGAACCACACCCAGTTCCGTAATGAACTCCTTCATCCAAACTGCTTCCTACGCCGCTTCTGAAGCAGCAACATATTCCGCCTCTGTCGTTGATCCAACCACCATAGGTTGTTTGGAACTCCTCCAACTAACTGTTGCTCCGTTCAAGAGAAATACGTATCCGGATTGAGACTTAGAGTCATCCGGATCGGTGTCAAAGCTAGCATCGACATAACACTTAGCGACTAGCTCTTCTTCACCTCCGTATATAAGAAACATATCCTTAGTTCTTCTCAAGTACTTGAGGATGTTCTTTACCGCTATCCAGTGTTCCGAACCTGGATCAGATTGGTACCTACTAGTCAAACTAATAGCATGTGCCACATCCGGTCTTGTACATAGCATGGCATACATAATAGAGCCTATGGCCGAGGCATAGGGGATCTTATCCATCATCTCTCTTTCTTTCGCCGTAGCCGGACTTTGAGTCTTACTCAATGTCTTGCCTTGCAACATAGGTAAGAACCCCTTCTTACTTTCGTCCATATTAAACTTCTTTAACATCTTATCAAGGTATGTACTCTGCGATAACCCAATTAGGCGCCTTGATCTATCTCGATAGATTTTAATGCCTAATATATATGACACTTCACCAAGCTCTTTCATTGAAAATTTGTTGTTTAGATAACTTTTAACACTATTTAAAAGATCTATATCATTTCCAATCAATAATATGTCATCCACATATAATATTAGAAATGCCACATTGCTCCCACTCACTTTCTTGTAAATACAAGCCTCTCCATAAGTTTGGACAAATCCAAACTCTTTGATCACCTCATCAAAGCGGAGATTCCAACTCCGTGATGCTTGCTTCAGTCCATAGATGGATCGCTGAAGTTTGCATACCTTATTAGCATCCTTAGGATCGACAAAACCCTTAGGTTGTATCATATACAACTCTTCTTCAATCTTACCATTGAGGAACACAGTTTTGACATCCATCTGCCATATTTCATAATCGAAATATGCAGCAATTGCTAACATAATCCTAACCGACTTAAGCATCGCTACGGGAGAGAATGTCTCATCATAGTCAACTCCTTGAATTTGTCGAAACCCCTTTGCGACAAGTCGAGCCTTATAGATGGTCACATTACCATCAAGACGCCAGTTTTCTTTTGAAAATCCATTTATTCTCAACGGCCTTTCGGTCGTGAGGTAAGTCCACCAAGTTCCAAACTTGGTTCTCGTACATGGATTCCATCTCGGATTTCATGGCTTCTAGCCATTTGTTGGAATCCGGTCTCATCATCGCTTCTTCATACGTCGTAGGGTCATCCATTTCATCAACCATGAAATTCACAACAGGATTGCCGTACAGTTCAGGAGCTGCACGTGTCCTGCTTGACCTGCGAGGTTCAGTAGTGTCCTCTTTCGGAGTTTCATGATCATTATCATTAGCTCTCTCTTCATCAGGTGAAGTCAACTCCGAAACAACTTCCGGTGCTGCGCCACTCGCCATTCCATGAAGAGAAGGTTCAATAACCTCTTCGAGTTCTACCTTCCGACTACTCACACCTTTCGCGAGAAACTCCTTCTCAAGAAAGGATCCATTCTTGGCAACAAAAACCTTGCCCTTGGATCTGTGATACAAGGTATACCCAATTGTTTCCTTAGGGTATCCTATGAAGACGCATTTTTCCGCTTTGGGTTCGAGTTTATCCGGTTGAAGTTTCTTCACATAAACATCGCATCCCCAAACCTTAAGAAATGACAGCTTAGGTTTGTTTCCAAACCATAATTCATATGGTGTCGTTTCAACGGATTTAGATGGTGCCCGATTTAAAGTGAATGCAGTTGTTTCCAGTGCATAACCCCAAAATGACAGAGGTAAGTCAGTCAGAGACATCATAGATCGAACCATATCCAATAAAGTACGATTACGACGTTCGAACACACCATTATGTTGTGGTGTTCCGGCAGGCGTGAGTTGTGAAACTATTCCACACTCTTTCATGTGTGTGCTAAACTCATAACTTAGATACTCTCCTCCACGGTCAGACCGTAGAAATTTGATCTTTCTATTACGATGATTTTCCACTTCATTCTGAAATTCCTTGAACTTTTCAAAAGTTTCAGACTTGTGTTTCATCAAATAGATATACCCGTATCTACTCAAATCATCCATGAAAGTAACAAAATAACGATATCCACCTCGCGCCGACACACTCATTGGTCCACACACATCAGTATGTATGATTTCCAATAGATCTGTCGCCCGTTCCATTAAACCGGAAAACGGCGTTCTAGTCATCTTGCCCACAAGGCATGGCTCACATGTATCAAATGATTCAAAATCAAGTGATTCCAAAAGTCCATCAGAATGGAGTTTCTTCATGCGTTTAACGCCAATATGACCTAGACGGCAGTGCCACATACATGTAGACATATCATCATAAAGTTTAATATTTTTAGCATTAACATTATGAATGTGCGTAATATTACTATCGAGATCCAACAGAAATAAACCATTCAACATAGGTGCATGACCATAAAAGATATCATTCTTATAAATCGAATAACCATTGTTTTCAGATTTAAAGGAATGACCACTTTGCATCAAACATGATCCAGATACAATGTTCATTCTCAGTGCAGGCACCAAATAACAATTATTTAGGTTTATAACTAATCCCGGTGGCAAATGGAGAGGTAGCGTCCCGATGGCGATCACATCAACTCTTGATCCATTGCCGACCCGCATCCTGACCTCATCCCTTGCTAGTTGTCGCTTGTTCCGTAGCCCCTGAACCGAGTTACATATATTAGCAACCAATCCGGTATTAAATACACATGTGCTACTGCGAGTACTAGTCAAGTACACATCAATAACATGTATATCACATATACCTTTGTTTGCCTTGCTGGACTTCTTGTCCGCCAAATACTTGGGGCAGTTGCGCTTGCAATGGCCATTCCCCTTGCAATAGTAGCACTCGGTGTCAGACTTAGGGCCAGCCTAGGGTTTCTTTTCAGGTGTGGCAACAGACTTGCCACCCTTCTTTCCCTTGTGCTTGCCTTTCTTGTCCTTCTTGAAACCGGTGGTCCTATTGATCATCAACACTTGATGTTCTTTCCTAATCTCCACTTCTGCAGTCTTAAGCATTGACAGAAGCTCGGGAAGAGAATTCTTCATGCCCTGCATATTATAGTTCATCACGAAGCTCTTGTAGCTAGGTGGCAGAGATTGGAGAACATGTTGTATGCCTAAGTCAATGGGAATCGTTATTCCCAAGGACACAAGCTTATCGTGCCAGGACATTTTGAGTACGTGCTCACTAACGGAGTTGTTTTCCTCCAGCATGCAGCTAAAGAACTTTTCTGTAGCATTATAACTCTCTACGGCAGCATGGGTATCGAAAATCATTTTCAATTCTCCCATGGTATCAAAGGCATTGCCATTTTCGAAACGCTTTCGAAGTTCTGGCTCTAACCCATACAGTATGCCGCAATGAACTAAGTTGTGGTCCTCCTGACGAGTCACATAGACATTCTTTTCCTCGTCAGGGGCATCAGGAGTTGGTGGGGGGCCTAGCGGTGCATCTAGCACATATTGCTTTTGTGCATCAGTGAGGAGAATCCTCAAATGCATAGCCCAGTTGGTGAAGTTGCTACCATTCGCAGCAAGTTTCTCTTTCTCCATGAACACATTGAAATTAAAAGCGGGTGGTGCCATCTACAACAGAATTTGTAAAGTTTATTTATACTAAGTTTATGATAGATTGAGTTCAACTAATCCAAATTACTAATGAACTCCCACTCAAAAACGACATCCCTCGTGTCCTTTTGGTGATTACATGAACCAAATCCACTACACCAAGTCCGATCATCACGTGAGTTGATATAGCTTCAAAGGCGAGCATCTATATGGGCATCATATCAACCATATGACTCATGCTTAACCTTTCGGTCCGTGTTCCGAGGCCATGTCTGTACATGCTAGGCTCGCCAAGTAAGAACCTTAGTATTCGCGTCTGTAAAACTATCTTACACCTGTTCCTATGAAAGCGTAGATTCGAGTACACCCGATCATCACGTGATGTCTCGAAACACGATCCATAGAACGGTGCATACTCAAGGAAGAACACATTTTTATCTTGATATCTAAATGAGGGATCATCTTATAATGCTACCAAACGCGCCAAACTAGCAGTATAATATGCTAACATCTAATGTGTAAAGTGAGATGATATGGTCCATGCATTTGACCTCTATCACTTGCATCGTGGTATGATCTCTGTCATTCCTTTGTGTGTAAGGCCAAGGTCTATGGAACTTACACGTTGAGTGTGTTGTAAGAGTATCCACCATACATCTACTTACAACAATACCATATCAACACACTAGCCCAGCAACGATCTAAACTAGACGCCTCTAATTTATCAATTGCAAGTTTTACGTGGCTTAGGGCTTTCTGAGATAGAACCGTTCTTACCTACGAACATGAACCACAACGAGGATAACTAAGTTATTAGCAACTTGTTGTAAATCAGATATTGACTATAGTAGGAGAGACAGACACCCGCCAGCCACTTATGCAAAACTAGTTGCATGTCAGTCGTGGAACCGGTCTCATGTACGGTGACATGTAAGGTTGGTCTGGGCCGCTTCATCCCACTATGCCACCAATATCCAAAATACATAGAAGATGCAATAACATGATCATCGCCATCACATATCAACATATGTGTACTACCGCTAAAGCACCTACGCATAGATCAGGCTCTGATACCCTTTGTTGGGTCCACGCATAGAAAACAAAAATTTCCTACGTGTGAACTACACGCCAAGATCTATCTACTAGGTACAAAGCAACGGGTGGACATACATCCAACGAGAACTTACCCTCGTAGACAACGAGCTTTGTTAATGAGTAGGAACTCGTGGTTGATGTAGTCGTACACTTGCCGATCTCAAGATCGTGAGGAAGTCCGGCGCCGCAACTCAGCAGCAAGATCACTTTTCGCACACACGTTCAAGCCACGGACAACCTCCACCTCCTCGCTCCAGCGATCCAACGGAAGCAACTCCTTCGCATTTAAATGCCACCAGGAACATGTATCTCGCTAATCCGAGACCATGGGGAATAATTCTAGAGGAGAGAGATCCTTCACAAGGAGGTGTGAGGATGAAGGAGGAATGGGTGGCCTTTTATAGGAGGAGGTGCCCCTCTCTCCATGGCGCGCATGGGGTGACCCTCACCTCCCCATTCATGTGGTGGTAACCCCTCCACATTAAAATGCCTCTTCACATTCCCTTTTAAAGTCTCCACTTTAAATGCATTAAATTTCTCCAAATTTAATGCTCTCTCATTTAATAAAACTCTTTTTATTAAATTTATTCAGAATTTTGTTAATTACTTTAATTAACAAACATTCACATATAGCCCCTTGCAATATTTCAATATCACATGCAGAACCACCTTCTGCAATTTCACCCGAAACAATTTCCGATTTCTATTGAAACAATTCCTGCGCTTTGCAATTCTTTCGTCTGAAACATATGTGCTCCAAAATGGTGTCCGGTAACTCTTAAGTGTGCCACCCTACGGTTCGCGAATAATGCAGACATGATCGAGACCCTTCTCCGATCAATAATTAGTAGCGGGACCTGGAGATTCGTACTGCCTCCTACACATTCAACGATGACTTCTGTGATCATGAGAACCTTTAACACTTGTAACTAAATCTCTTTGTCTCTCGATATATTACATGTCCGAGATTCGATCATCGGTATCTCCATACCTAGTTTGATATCGTTACCGACATGCACTCTTTTCTCGTTCCCGTGATATAACATTCTAGTGATCACATCACTTGCTTGCAAGCTATCCTAATGTGATATCACCGAGAGGGCCCAGAGTATATCTATCCGTCATCTAGATTGACAAATTCTACTCTTGATCTATGAGCCTCAACATAACACCTTCGTAGTACTGAACCCATCTTTATAGTCACCCTGTTACGGTGTGACGTTTGATGTTATCAAGATACTCTTCTGGTGTCAGCAATTAACATGATCTCATGGTCTAAGGATAAAGATTACTTCGTATGATGTTATAGCAATATAAACATAATGACTTAATCATAATGCTATACTTCGGATGAATGTTCATCACATCATTCCACCAATGGTGTGACCTTGTTATTAACAACATCCAATGTCCATGATCAGGAAACCTTGATCATCTTGTTAATCAACAAGCTAGTCTATAAGAGAGGCATGACTAGGAACCCTTTTTGTTTATTAAACACACATGTATTGATGTTTCTGAATCATTACAATTCTAGCATGTAAAATAAACATCTATCATGTATAAGGAATATATAATAACAACTTTATTATTGCCTCTCAGGGCATATTTCCTTCAGTTGCTCGTTCCAGAATTGAAGAACCCTAACCCTAGAGCCACCAAATCAACAAGAACTCCATCTACAACCATCCAAATTCCTTGAGCTTTGGAGAATCGAAGGAGGAGGCCTTGATCTACTACTTCACCAAGAGAGATTTGCATTTCCCCCTCATTCACTTGAGGGCCCCTTGTTCTAGTGTTTCATGGGAAACCCTAGATTTTGATTTGGTTCTTACAAGCTTGTCTTCGATTGTTGTGACAGCATGCTTGGATTCAGGAGCCTCCAATTAAGTTATGGATGTGTGCCTCGAACTTGTTGCAAAGGTGCCAGCTACCACCTCGAAGGTTGCCGATATAGTGGAAGGGTGGATCGATCCCATTGGGGTGAGATTCATCGGAGAATAAGGGAGGACTTTTGTGGCGTTGGTGGTTTGATACCACCCCCTCTCCAAACGAGACATACTCCATGTTGGGAGGAAATCGGTAAAATATCGTCGTCTCTGCGTGCCTCGGTTATCTCTATACCCGAGCTCTTACTTGTGCACTTTACTTTGTGATAGCCTTCGTGCTTGAAGAATATATATCTTGCTATCACATAGTTGCTTGTCTTGCTTAGCATAAGTTGTTGGTGCAAATAGGTGAACCCTAGTTGTCCTAGGTTTTGTGATTAACAAAGTAAACGCTAGTTTAATTCCGCCTTTGTTGAGCCACCCTCGGAAAAGTTTTTAACCGCCTATTCACCCCCCCTCTAGGCGGCATATGTATCCTTTCACCACATCCCGGTCGGTCACCCATCCTAGAATTGCTCTAGGCCAAGAACTCTTAACCTTAGAGTTCTTTTCGAATGAGCTTCCGAAAAAGAAGTTATAACTTGTTGTTATGGGTATCCTATCAATCCTATTAAGCCATGTGCCTAGATCTCACATACACCCACCCTTTAGAAGATTGATGCCCTCATCGATCAAGCACACCCCAGGAACGTTCCCTCTTGGCACGCGTCTATGCGTCCAGTGCCAGCACATGTTCCATGCCGTGTCCACTCCGGGCCACACGCGCCATGCTCTACATGTCCCACTACCGACCCGCACACACCCGTTTAACCGCGAGGATAGGCTCTGATACCACTTTGTAACACCCCATCCACTAGGACCCGGGGGTGTCACTCCTAGCAGCTTAATAGGATATCTAGACTAGCCCCACATAGCAACACTAGTCTTTTTTGTGTACTTTGTCCTCACTCGTGCACACATGGTACCCACTTTCTAGTTGGTCACTAATCCTAGAATTGCTCTAGGCCAAGCACGCTTAACCTTAGAGTTCTTTTCGAATGAGCTTCCGGAAAAGAAGTTACAACTTGTTGGTATGGATATCCTATCAATCCTATTAAGCCATGTGCCTAGATCTCACAGGCTAACACCAAATTCGTGTGATGAGATAATTATATGATTCCTAACCTTCGTAACGACACATGTAGCTATGATTCGTTGAAGCGCACCCGGCGTTGAGAGCATTTTAACGATAGCAAAGGCTGTACATAGTAAAGACAGCCATAACGTACCAATACAAAGCACGGCGTTCATGTAAAACAGTCTAAGAGGGTTAAAACATTGAATCTAAAAAGATCTAAATAGACTCATAGCAAGGATTTTCATCGCAATGCACACGTGAAACCTCAACATCGTGGCATATTCAGAATAGTCATGAATTGACCAAAGAAACGCAACATGCAACGGAAATAGTTGTCATGTGCATGCCTCATGTGTTTCCACACCACTCCATAGCTTGAACATATCTTTTATTAGTGGCTGCATAAATACATGAAAATCCTTTCTTAGTGAATCTTTTCCAGGTATCAGCAATGACAACATGAAGTTCGACTTTTCCATGCACATCCAGGGTGGGAACTTGTATGGAATGATAAAAACAGGCCACATAGTCTATGAACTACTCATGTTTCCATATGGATTAAATCAATATATCGCAATTCCTAGCTTTATGTTACGGGGATCTTGAGGAAACCATTTAAACTCGTTGTCTAAGTGCTCCGATGCTTCACCATCAGTTGGGTGCCTCAGAAGTAACTCACGGGTGCTTTCTATTGTCGTGCAACACCCTGCCATGAAGCCTCGTCAGGAACGTGATCACCTCGTTGGGAACATGATCACCTAGCCGCAACTCGCTAGGAAAAGAAAATCCAATGCCAACGAAGATCATGGTCGCCTAGTCCATCTATACACTTGGCGGCACATGTTGCGAAGAATAGAGACAAGAACGGAATGTTTTGGAGGATCGTGCCTGTCGTAAGTAATGATCCATACTTAGTTTACACGTAGTGCCCCCAGAATTATACAATAATGATGAATGACGAATTTATTCAACAAACGTAGTGTAGCCAAGAGGTGGTTAATCCTTTTCCTCATCTAAAGTCCTGGGTTCAAAACCCACCATAGCAACATTTTCCCTTTCTATTTCGATTGCTAACATGCCAGCACGACAATACATACACTCACGGTTCAAGGTACCACACTCTAAATTCCATCACAAGGTTAATCGACCACGGTTTGCTATGACCAAAACTGATTTCTGTCATGCATTAACGATCTTCGGTGACAGGCAAACCATTCTGTGATCTAAAAGGCATTTCAGTGATGGTTTTGAGTTTTTTCATGGGGCTATTTGCCACCGTATATCACATTTCTTGTAGTGACCCCTGCCAGCCGTAGTCCGTAGCCATCGATGATCAGATCAGGACCCGCAGGTCTAGATCTATCTTCCGGCCGCGCGCCGCAATCAATCGGAGGGGATCTATCCTCTACTACCATAAGTAGTCGCCGGCCGAATGCAGCACTGGGGCCTGCCAGGATCCCTACGCATTGAATCTACACCCCACATTCACCAAACAGTCGACCTACCGTCGCATGTCGAACCACCACCGACTCGGGACATTGTCGTGCACGGTACCACCAGGAGCCACCTGACCCTGATCGGGCCCAACGGGTTCAGATCTAGGCTCAAGAACGCCGCCCATCCGCCTCGCCATCATTAGATCAGAGTTCTGCCACGAAGCCGCACACGCCCCACCGCCGTTGAACCTGAGATGCCGCCGTGTCCGCACCACTTGACGTTGACGCCACCCAGCGCATGAGCCGCTCGAGCAAGTAAAGGAAGGACGATCACGCCCAACATCGTGCGGGCTTGCCCAACGGCGCACCCTAGAGACGGGCAGGAAGGGGAGGTGGTGGCGGGGAGGCGACACGGCTGAGCTTTGAGAGCGAAGGTTTTTTTTTGGTTCCCAATGTACCACCTAGACGAGTTCTACTAGAGCTACCATGCAAGTTTTTTTTAAAGTTGCATACACCAATTACTTGACCCAAGATCAAACTTCAAACTGATAGGGAAATGTGGACAATGCATGGCAGGCGTGCGCGGCGGGGGAGCAACAAAAGAGCACGAGCCGTGGCTCATTTCTTTTTGCTCGGATAGATGGATCAGAAGTTGGACCTGGACCAACAGCACCAAAATCCATCCAAGCAGCAACAAAGAAATTAACAACCGGCTGTTGAATATAAATATACCGCCTAGCCTATTTCTATTAGATCGGTCTTTTGGGATAATTGGTTAGTGCATAAATCCTTTATGGTATCAGAGCGGTTAGCCTCATGGCGCCGATCCTAGGTTCTCCACCACTTCCGCAACGCGCCGTCCCGGGGAGATTACTCCTCGGGGGCGCGGCACCCGTTCTCGATCAAAGATCGGATCGGTTCTTTAGATCAATTCTAGTTCGTAGTTTAGGTTAGACTAGATTCAATTTCCAAATCTAGTTTCCTAATTTTAGACTAGATTCGATTAGCCAAATAAATCCTTAAACCACGATTCTCAAATTCTTTGGTGAAAATCAGTGCAGAACCGGTGCTCTCCTTCGATTCAGTCAAGCTACAGCACCGGCTGGGACACGGAAGCGGACCCGGAACCACCAGGTCGTCGCGCACGATCTCCGAAGCACTGGTGTCGTTGTATTGGGAACGGCAGTACCTAAGGAGGTTAGATAGAGGTGTGGAGACTATCAGGGAAGCTATCGACGGCGTCCGCAGGCGGGATTGGATACAAGCAAGCGTAGCTGGACGCAGGAAGTACCCAGGTTCGAAGCCCTCGTGATGAGCTAAAGCTCCTACTCCTGCCGGATCTGACTATGTCGGATATACGAACTACAAGTGCTCCTCGAGCTGTATTCTCTAGCTACTGTCTTAAATGCACTGAGACCAACCCTTACTACTGAGGCCTTGCCTCTCCTTATATAGGCAGAGAGGCAACGGTCTCACTGGCCAGTCCGACTGGCGGGCCCCACAGGTGGGTCCTAGCCGACTGGTCATCTACAGTGTCTGGTACGGTGTGTCCCATCGTAGTATGAGCGGTATGGCTGTCGTAGGCACAGTGGGCGTCGTGCGAGCCTGTCATCAGCATCGGGCCACCGTTCCTGCGTCATCCCCGCAAAGTCTTCGGTATGGCCGAGTAGTTGCCAGTCTTGTCATCGTACAGGGCGTATCGTGCACTGATACGCACGTCGTCCTGTCTCACTGATTGGTTCCGGCTATATCGCCGTAGCCGGCTGCTTCTTGCCGATCCGGCTACCATGCGGTAGTTGGCCTGACTTGCCTTGTCCGGTTGCGTCTGGTCAGCCGGACGTGATCCGACTGCCCAGTTTCTTGTCCAGTTGGGGTATCTGGGGATCATCCCCCCGACACTAGCCCCCGAGCGCGTGTGGATTCCGCCCTTAGGCAAAATATGCGCGCGCTCCCTCTTAGTTTTGATTTTGTGACCGGCTACGCCTGGCGGTTCCGCTACCCGTGACGTTAGTGCTGACACCGGCCACGCGCGCACGCGCCATCATTACACTGCGGCGGGCAGCGTAACGTCCCGTCGCACGTCGCCTCGGGAAACTGGTGCCCGACGCTTCGGTTCTCGCTCCCGGATCTTCTGTGCATCCCGCGTCGGCACACGGGATCTGGGCGGCGGTTGGGGTGAAGGTCGCCTGGATGCACGCCACGTGGCGCCATGGACGGTTGATCTTCCGGTCCTTTAAAGGGACGCCGCGGGGGGAGTAATTCCCTTCCTTTGCTCCCCCGCTCCAGTTTTCTTATTCCCTTCCGCTGTAGCCCGCTGCGTCGCTCGTTCTTCGTCATCGGCGGTACGGGCCACCGCCACTCCTCCGCCGCCGTGCCTCCTTGTCAACCGGAGATGGCAGCCGAACGCGGAGGCTGGTATGGCTCCTCCGTCACGGAGGACCACATCCAGAAGTACCACGCTACCCGCGTCCTTCCGCCGGAGGAGGAAGTAGTGGTGTGGTTGGCGCCGGCGGGAGAGGTGTCGCCGCACCCGGCGGAGGGAGAGCGGGTCATCTTCCTCTCGCATCTGGCGTGCGGGTTTGCGTTGCCGGTGCACCCCTTCTTCCTCACGTTCTTGGCCTTCTTCGACCTCCGTCTCCACCATCTCGGCGCCAACACAATCGGAACGCTGGCGCACTTCATGGCTTTCTGTGAGAGCTATCTCGGGATCCAGCCGGATCTCGGGCTCTTCTGCCGGCTCTTCCGAGTCCGGCCGCAGGTGCAGTACACGAAGGGGCCGCTAGTCGTCTGCGGTGGCTCCACCATCTACTCCCGCGTGCAGTCCGGCTACCCGAAGTTCCTGCTGCACGACATGGTACGACTGTGGCAGCAGTCGTACTTCTACGTCACGAACGTCACCAACATCGACCGGATCAACCTTCCGGCTTTCCAGGATGTCGAGTCCAGCCGGAAGCACTGGGAGCTGAAGATTTACAGCGACAAGGCGGAGTCGGACGCGATGCTGCAGCGCATGCGCTCCCTCGTCACCTGCCGGCTAACAGGACTGGACATCACCCTCAGTTGGATGTCCCGACTGATGATGCCGTTGCAGCAGCACGCGCACAAAATGTGCTTCTACTCCGGCCGGCTGGACCCGACCCGGCTGTCGCGCCGCGATCCCTGCTACCACAACCTGAAGGAGTGAGTGTGGACGATCACGAGGGAGCGGCTGCCAGAGAGCTAGACCTTCAGCCTGGCGCCCTACAACCGGGACAACCGCGCGTCCCGGGTAGGTCCTTTTAGCCGGAGATTTCTTTCGTATTTCTTGCCTTTCTTTCTTGCTTTATTCGACTAACTTCTTGTATTCGGCAAATCTTCCCTTGCATCCTTCGCGAGGGGGGTGAAGCCCCCCTCGAGGCGTTTACGCCTGACTTGCCCGAGCCACGTGCTCGGTGGTCTGGCGAGGAGTCGGACAGGGACGGTGATGCCTTCCCCAGCCAGAACGATGAACCGGCTGCCGACCCCCACGCGGAGGTTGACGAGGAGGAGGCCGCGCCAGCCTTTGATCGGGCAAGTAGCCTGATGACAAAATGTTGGCGGGAGCGAGCCCAGCATTCCAGCTCCAGCCGGCCTGCCGCGGAGGAGCCGGCCCCCAAGAGGAGCCGGACCAGCGCCCTTCCGCTGAGTCGCCTGGGCCAGAAGAAGGGGCCACCTCCGGTTGTGCAGGGGTACGTCCTTCCTTCTCTTCTTTCACCATCTTCTGCTTGTTTCTTTTTCTGCCTTTCTGCCCTTGGCTTATTTGCTTTTCTTTCCTTCTTCTCGTCCTCTGCCTTCTTAGCACGTTGGTCTCCTTTGGAGCCGCGAGCCTGGCGCGAGCGCCGACCGGGTCGCCACCGCGCACTCCGACCACATCTGCCAGCGCCCCCTTCTTCCGAGGGCGCCGCCTCTGCCGCCACCTCGAGCTGAACCGGCTGCATCAGCCGGGTCAGAGGGTCCTCAGCCGGACGTGGTGGCCCAACCGGAAGCGGAGGGTTCTCAGCCGGGTGGCTCTTCCGCAGGCGCGCGGGAAGCCGCAACCGACAAGGAACTTGTGGTTGTCGGTGACGACAACTCCGACGACGAGCCGGGGGAGGAGTGGAGGACAGCGGTGGTTGCCGCGAAGGAGTCCTTGGCCATCAACGCCGCAGACGACGACGCCTCCTCCGCCGCCTCATTGACGGACCTCGCCGCCACCCTCGAACTGGCGGTGAAGGAGATCCGGCTGCTGGAGGCCGCAGCCGGCAGGAACCGGTCCTTGGAGCAGAAGCTTGCTGCTACCAATAGAACCTCCCAGAGTAAGTTGCTTCATCCAGCTTGCCTCTTTTTTTTTGCTGATAGCCGTTTTCGTTGCAGCTATCCTCGTGTGCGCTCAGCGCGAGATTGATCGCTTGAAGAAAGCGAATGACCAGCTGAGCAAGTCCAACTCCACTATGCGGCTGCAGAACAAGGATTGGCATGCGAAGGTAGACGGTCTGGAGGCCACCATCAAGGAGCGCGACGCCTCGCTCGCCAGCCGGACCGAAGCCTTCAACCTTCTAGAGGCCTAGAACAAGGACCAAGAGAAAGAGATCAAACGGCTGGCGACGAAGGAGAAGGCTCTGGTGGAGGAGCTGATGCAAGTTGGCCACACGGCTAAGGGTAAGTTCCCATTTTCCGTCTCCCTTTATTTCCGGATCTGGTAGCCAGATCTGACTCTTTTTCTCTGACAGCGTTTTATCCCGGCATAGACCTGCTGGTGTACAACCGACTGCAGGAAAACTGGCCGGGAGCGCAGCCGATGGCCCAGGAGCTCGTCGTTCTTCTTGGCGAGGAAGCTGCCAAGCTTCGTCAAGCGGCACGGGACATCTTCTCCTTCCTGTGGCCGGATGCTCCGGTTTCAGAGACAATGGCGCAGCTCGCTGTGAAGGTTGGGGAGGTGCCGGCTGCGGTGGACCGGCTGCGGGACTTGGCGGTGCAAGCCGGAGCGGAGATGGCTCTGGCCCTCATGCTCTCCTGGTACAAGGACGCCCGCATCAAGAAGATCGACGAAGGCTTCCGCGCCGGCGCCGACCTTGCCGCCATCCGCCAGGCCCATCCAGAGCTCCTAGGCTCCGCCATCAAGATTGCCAACTACGTGGACCCCGACGAGGTGCTCACCGACTCGGAGTCCGTCGGTACTCCGGATGTGAAAGCCCCGACGCAGCCGGCTGCAGGCGCTGAAACTAGATCAAGCGCCGCGCCTCCTCCTCCGCCTGAGGCTTTTGCCAGTCAAGATGCTCCGCATGGCAAGGGTCCTGCCGTCTAGTCGCAGCCCCGGGATGCCGGGTGTATTTGTCTTGTTCAATCTTACTTTGAAACTTGTCTGTCTGTACCGGCTGTCTCTAGCGCCGGGTAAACTTATGGGAGCTTCGCCTCCTTTTTCCCTTGTTTGTTAATTTTGAACTGGCTTGACTTTCCTTCAACTTGTGCGTTTTGCATTTTCTTTCAACATTTTGCCGATTGACTTTATCCGGTTTATTTCGTCCGGCTACACGCCTTTAGCCGGAAGAATCACCTCTCTAGTGGGGCGCGCTAGCACTCCACTGGTGTAGCCCGAGATTCGTAGTGGCGTGGCAGTGTGCTTCGAATCTTCCTTCTTTTCCCCAAATCTTCTAACTTTATTCGACTAGACTCGTCTTAGTCGGCTGCTTTCGCTGGCTGAACACCTTCAGCCGGGGGCTCTAACATTCCAGTGGGGGCGCACGAGCGCACCCACTGGGTGTAGCCCCCAAGATTCGGAGTAGCTGGCATAGCCAGGTGCTTCGAATCTTCTTTGTCTTCTCTTGCTCCTGCCCTTGCCCTCACCTGGGCACCGAACGGCCGGCTAAACGCCTTTAGCCAGTCGGGAACTACAAGATTCAATTGGGGGCGCGCGAGCGCACCCAGTGGGTGTAGCCCCCGATATTTGGAGCGCTTGATGAAGGCAAGGACTTCGAATCTTCTTCTCTTTTCTTCCTGAATTCCGACTCAAGGTAGTCGTACAAGAATATGCATACACATACATCCTCACATGTTAATAGGTTAGTCTGCCAAATTGTAGCCGAAAAACGGATTTGTTTTTTCGAAAACTAGCTTGCGCCTTTCTGGACACTTGGTCGCCTTCTCGTGGGCTCTGCTGTTTTCGCTTCGTCCTTGCCGGGCAACCGGGTTGCGGTCTGCAGTCGGAATCGAAGGGAGCTGACAGTACATCGCGCACGATACTAATGACTAAGTAACCGGATTGTCTTAAGCTAGTTGCAAGGCCGGGATGCCTGATCTGTCGTGTCTCCTCCCCGTCTTTCGTGTGGGATGCCTCGGGCTTTTGCTCTTGCTAGCCGGACAGCCGGGTTGCGGTCTGTAGCTAAGACGAAGAGTGGGCCTCTGACATCATCGTACACTACTCAGCCGGTTTGTTAACTTAGCAGGCCGGGCCAGCCGGCAAGCCCCCGAGTAGGGGTCGCCGGAGCCGGAAAACCATAACCGGAAAATAGGTACAAACACATTTCTAGCAAGGAGCCCCCAAGCGTCTCGCAGGGGTCCGCATTTTCATTCATAGGGTTTGCGGGATACATACACTGTCTGGCGACTAGTGTAAAACGGGCGCAGCAAGGCCGCGTTCCAGGGACGCTCGGTCTCCTCGTCTGATTTGTCCGTCTTGTTCTTGCGCGGCTATTGCGCGTCGATGAGGTAGTAGGAGTCGTTGGGCAGTGCCCGGCTAATGATGAAGGGGCCCTCCCAAGGTGGTGATAGTCTGTGCATGCCCTTCGTGTCTTGCACCAGCCAGAGAACCAGGTCGCCCTCGCGGAACGTGACTGTGCGGATCCGGCTTGAATGGTAGCGGCGTAGCCGTTGTTGGTACAAGGCCAACCTGGACAAGGCCAGCTCGCGGGCCTCCTCCAGGAGGTCCACACTGTCCTCCCGCGCCTCCTGGTTGGCCTTCTCATCGTATAGGAGCTTGCGCGGGGAGTCAAACTCGATATCCACGGAGAGGACGGCTTCCGATCCGTAGACCAGGAAGAACAGGGTGTAGCCGGTTGATCTATTCGGCGTAGTGTGGAGGCTTCATAGCACAGCCGGAAGCTCTTCGATCCAGCATCCGGGTGACCGCTCCAACGGCTCGATGAGGCGTGGCTTGATGTCGGCTAGCACCAAGCCGTTTGCTCTTTCGACTTGCCCGTTAGACTGCGAGTGCACGACGGAGGCAAGGTCCAGCCGGATGCCCTTGTTGCTGCAGAATCGGGCGAAGGCCCCCTTGGCGAAGTTCGTGCCGTTGTCGGTGATGATGCTATTGGGGTAGCCAAACCGATTGATGATGTCGGTGAAGAAGGTGACGACTGTCACCCCGTCCAGCTTCCGGATGGGCTTGGCCTCGATCCACTTCGTGAATTTGTCCACCGCCACCAGCAGATGGGTCATACCCGCGCACGCTCGCTTGAAGGGACCGACCATGTCGAGGCCCCAAACCGCGAATGGCCAGGTAATCGGTATGGTCTTGACTACCGAAGTCGGCATGTGCCTGAGCTGCCCGAAGCACTAGCACCCATTGCACGCGCGGACCAGCTGCTCAGCATCCTCGAGGACGGTGGGCCAATAGAAGCCATGGCGAAACGCCTTGGCGACTATCGCCTATGACGTGGTGCCCTTTTCGCCTGGTGGATGTCCTTGAGTAGCCGGTAGCCCGTGTCCACATCGACACACCTTTGGAAAATGCCGGATACGCTGCTCTTGTACAGTTCGCCGTTGATGATGGTGTACGTGTGCACGCGGCGCCGGATTTTCCTGGCTTCCACCTCGTCATCCGGAAGTTCCCTGTTGGCGATGTAGTTCATGAAGGGCTGCGCCCAGGATGGCACTTCCCGAATGACAAGGACGCTCCCGCTCTCTGGTTGATGGTTGTAGGGGGGTCGTTCGGGTGACGTACCTGGGACGGCAGCCCTCGAGCCGCTTGACGAGCCGGCAGCCCCCGGGTCTTGCGAACCGGAGGGCACTGCCTTGCCGGAGTTGGTGTGGGTCTTCTTCTTTGGAGGTTCTGCCTGCTCCGCTTCTGCTTCTCCGTCAGCCGAAGCGCTCCCTACCTAGATGATGGAGTCTGACTCCGGCGACGGGTTGATGGAGGGTTTGCATAGATGCTCCAAGGAGACCCCGGGTGGGATCGCCTGCCTAGTGGATCCGATTCGGGCGAGCGAATCGGCTGCCTCGTTGTTGGCACGGGGGACATGATGGAATTCGCATCCGTCGAAGGAGGCGCTGAGCTTCTGGATATGGAACCGGTAGAGGGCCATGTTTGCATCCCTGGCGTCCCATTCCCCGGATACTTGCTGCACCACCAGATCCGAATCGTTGAAGCAAAGGATCCGGTTGACACCGATCTCCTTGGCCAGCCGGAGTCCGTGCGCCAGTGCCTCATATTCGGCTAAGTTGTTGGAGGCCTTGAAGTGGATCTGCAGCACGTACTCCAGCCGGCCTCCCTTGGCCGAGGTGAGCACGATGCCGGCTCCCAAGCCCCTGAGCATCTTCGACCCGTCGAAGTGCATCTTCCAGTGGTCCGAATCCGGAACCGGTGGAAGATACTGGGTGTCGGCCCAGTCGACGAGGAAGTCTGCCAACGCCTGTGACTTGATTGTGAGTTGGGGCTCGTACTGGATGGAGTAGGCGGCGAGCTCGATGGCCCACTTGGCGACTCGGCCGGTGGCGTCCTTGTTGCCGATGATCTCTGAAAGGGGTGCGATGCACACGACCTTAATCGGATGCTCCTGGAAGTAGTGCTTGAGCTTCTTGCATGCCAGGTACACGCTGTAGCACATCTTCTGGTAGTGGGGGTAGTTCTGCTTGGAGAGGGAGAGAACCTCACTAAGGTAGTAGACGGGCCTCTGAACCGGATGAGCCTTGCCTTCCTCGGGGCGCTCCACCACCAGGACGACGCTGACGACCCGGCTGATGGTTTCTATATAGAGCAACATCGGCTCCTTGCTAGCCGGCGTGGCTAGAACCGACGCTGTGGACAGCATGCGCTTGAGGTCATGAAATGCGGCGTCGGCTTGCGAAGTCCAAGAGAACTTGTCCATCTTCTTCATCAGTTGGTACAACGGGAGTGCCTTCTCCCCCAGGCGGGACAAGCGGTGAGGAGGCGGGCATCCGGTGAATTTTTGGACTCCAAGCAGGCTCCTGGGCGGCTGCATCCTCTCGATGGCCACGATCTTCTCCGGATTTTCCTTGATGCCTCGTTGTGATACGAGGAAACCGAGGAGCTGACCGGATGGCACTCTAAAGACGCACTTCTCCGGGTTCAGCTTCATCTGGTACTGGCAGAGGTTGCCAAATGTCTCTCCTAGATCTTCGAGGAGGGTGCGCTTCTCCTTGGTCTTGATGACCACATCGTCCACGTAAGCATGCACGTTTTGGCCTATCTGTGAGTGCAAGCACTTCTGCATGCAGCGCTAATAGGTAGCACCTGAATTCTTCAGACCGAAAGGCATGGTTACGTAGCAGAAAGCCCCGTAGGGGGTGATGAATGATGTCTTAATCTGATCAGCCGGGTTTAACCGGATCTGATTGTAACCGGAATAACAATCTAGAAAAGACAATAAATCGCAGCCGACCGTGGAATCGATGACTTGATCGATACGGGGCAATGCGAAGAGGTCTTTCGGGCACGCCTTGTTCAGGCTGGTGTACTCGATACACATGCGCCAGGTCTTGTTCTTCTTCAGCACCAGGACTGGGTTTTCCAGCCAATCCGGGTGGTATACTTCCATGATGAACCTGGCTGCAAGGAGCCGGGTGATCTCACCACCGATTATCTTCCTCTTCTCCTCTGCGAACCGGCGCAGAGGTTGCTTGACCGGCTTGGCATCCGGCCGCACATGAAGTGAGTGCTCGGCGAACTCCCTCGGCACACCTGGCATGTCCTTGGGGGACCATGCAAAGATGTCCCGATTCTCACGGAGGAAGTCGACGAGCATGCCTTCCTATTTGCTGTCCAAGTTGGCACCGATGGTGACGAACTTGGTCGGATCGGAGGGGTCGAGCAGGATCCTCTTCGTCTCCTTTGCCGGCTGGAAAGCTCCTTCTCCAGCCGGTTCTTTCTAGCGGTATGTCTGCTGGGCCATGGCCACATTGCATGATCACGCTTCTCCTCAGCTATGATGAGGGCCTGCCCGATTTGGAACCGGTGGCGCACTCCATCGACCACTTGAAGCAGTCGGCGACGGTGATCACGCTGTTGGGTCCCGGCATCTTCGTCTTCAGGTATGCGTAGTGGGGGACGGCCAAGAACTTGGCGAGGGCGGGGTGCCCGAGGAGAGCATGATAGGAGCTTGTCAGTTTTACCACCTCGAACTAGATCGGTTCACGGCGGAAGTTCTCCTCGGTCCTGAAGATGACGTCCAGCTGGATTTTACCCAGCGGGGCGCAGGCTGGCCCCGGCAGTACGCCGTGGAACGTTGTGGTAGTCGGGCGCAGGTCGCATTCGCGAATGCCCAGCTTCTCCAGCGAGGACTAGTAG
Organism: Avena insularis; assembly: GCA_023614405.1. Lineage (NCBI taxonomy): Eukaryota > Viridiplantae > Streptophyta > Magnoliopsida > Poales > Poaceae > Avena > Avena insularis. Next base: position 504,931,110 of record CM042688.1, on the reverse strand, counting down.
AGGAGGTTGAGGCTGCTGCCTCTGTCGATGAGGACGCGCGAAAATCGGCAGGTACGCGTGTTGGAGATGATGAGGGGGTCGAGCACCATGGCGTAGCCCCTGGGAGTCGGCAGCTGCTCTGGCTGGTCTGCACGGCTCCAGGTGATGGGGGTTTCCGACCAGTTCAGGTACTGGGGGACCGGAGAGACGATAGCGTTGACCTCCTTGGAGCGTCACCTGCGGCTGTGCTTGTCGTCCAGCTCCGTCTTGAAGATGTGGTAGGCGGCGTGCGGCTGGGGGTAGCCGTTGTTGTTGTTGCCGCCGTTGCCGCCATTACCATCATTGCCGGCTCCCCTAGCCGGTGGTGGTGGTCCACCAGGAGGGGGCAGGAGGAGACGAGGTTGGTTACCCTGGTCTTTTAGCTGGCGGGTCCAGCTGCAATTCCAGGTGGTATGCGTAGCCGGTTTGAAGGGACCGCTGTGCCACTTGCACGGGCCGTCAAACATCTGGTCGAAGGTGAGCCGTGGCTTCTGCCTTCTTGCATCGTTAGCCGGTGCGTCGGGTGCACCCTCCACAGCATTGACCTTCCACGCGTGGTAGCGAGGCTTCTGCTGTCCGGCTTGGCGGTCCCCATGGAACCGGTTGTCATTGCTGTGGCGCTTGGAGGATCCGGCTTCGCCAGCTAGATTGCTCGGACGGTCGCGAGCCGGCTCCGTAGGAGTCGGACATCCATCAGCATTTACTCGGAGGGGCTTCTTCATGGCGGCATCCACCATGGAGTACTGGTCCACAACCGTCATGAACTCCGCCATGGTTTTTGGCTCGTCACACAGTAGCCGGTGGCGAAGCATGGTGCCTTCTCGGCAACCCTCGATGAAGAAACTGATGGCTTGGCTTTCCAGGATGCCCTCACAAGTGTTGCGCAGCTCCGTCCACTTGGCGAGGTACTCGCGGTCAGTCTCGCGGTCACCCTGGACGCACACGGCCAGGTCGCGTGGGCGTCCCGGGCGCTTGTACGTGCCATTGAAGTTGCGGACTAACACCTTCTCGAAGTCTAGCCAGGCGTTGATGTTGTTGGGCGCGAGGCTGTTGAGCCACGTCCTTGCCGACCCGGTTAGCATAAGAGGACGAGCGTGGCGCTGTGCGCTTGTTCCCATGGGCGATGCCGACTGCCGTAGCATAGTCGGTCAGCCAATCTTCCGGCTTCATGCTGCTGTCGTACTTGTGGGTGTCCCTGGGCAGGGAGAACTTATCCGGAAACGGCTCGTTCTGGATGCGGGGTCAGAAACAAACCGGGCCGGTAGAGTCTTCTTCCTCCGTGACGCGCGCTTGAGCGACGAGCTCGATGCGGTCACGGGCATCCGGAAAATCCGGGTTGGGCGCTCCCACCTGGCCCGAGAGACGGGAACCGGCGGGTCTAGGTGCTCTGGTTGGTGGAGGGGGAGGCGGTGGGTTGCTGTTCACCGTTTGCTCCTAGCATGGCTGGCCCTTGTTGCCAGAGCTGCGACGCCTACTGCGGGCCTTAGCCGGCTGAGGGGAGGATGCCTATTGGGTGTCGCGTGGCGCGCCCCTGCTGTTGGCAGGCGGCTTGCTCCCCCTGGAGTAGCTGGGGTCCTCCTGCATCTGTTAGTTGGCATCAGCCTGCTCGTCCGCGATGCGGAGGAGCTCCTGCACGCGAGCGTGCAGGCGGAGGAGCTCCTCGCCCTCCAGATTGGGCAGATCTTCTGCTGCGGCTCGCGCCGCGTGCAGGTTCTTGATGAGCGTGCTGTAGGTGGGCCGGATGAGGGCGGGTGCAGGATCCGGCTCCCCATCCTTTTCCATCCTGCCGCCCAGCTCGCCGCCCCGGCGCCGTACCTGGCCGCGCCGGCTCGGCTCCGCGGTAGCCGGAGTGAAGCCGTGCGCGCGGTCGTACTCGCGCCGGGTGATCTCGAGTTGCTTGCGGGTTGCCGCCAGCTCCATGGCCTCCTGGAGGAGGATCTGTCTCTCCATGGCGAAGTTGGCTTCCGCCTCCTCCGGGTTATCCCCGAGGTTAACCGGCGTCAGGAGCCGATCAATGGCATCCTCCACCGGATTCCGAGGCTGCGGAGGCGCGGAAGTTCCAACTTCGTTCGCGTCTCGCTCCCGCGGTTGGCGGGGGTGAGAGCTGGAGCCGGCCGTCATGACCTCTACGCGCGAGAAGCGGAGGCGCTCTTGCCGGATCGCGGTAGCTCCAGCGAAGACGATCTCCCTAGGAAAGCGCTCGAGCAGTGGCGGCGTAGGCGGGAGGTCGCCGAAGAGCAGGACGGTATCGTTCGCCGGGAAGGAGGTTCCGGCGAAGCAGGAACCGTTGTCGATGACGCAGTCGAATTTGCCGAGCATGAGCACCAGGCCGGAGGCCACGCGCTCACCGGCTGAAGTGCGGGGTCCCATGCAGAACGTGACTCCGGTCGAAGCCATCCGCCCCACGGTGGGCGCCCACTGTTGTTGTATTGGGAACGGCAGTACCTAAGGAGGTTAGATAGAGGTGTACGGACTAGCAGGGAAGCTATCGACGGCGTCCGCATGCGGGATTGGATACAAGCAAGCGTAGCTGGACGCAGGAAGTACCCAGGTCTGAAGCCCTCGTGATGAGGTAAAGCTCCTACTCCTGCCGGATCTGACTATGTGGGATATACGAACTACAAGTGCTCCTCGAGCTGTATTCTCTAGCTACTGCCTTAAATGCACTGAGACCAACCCTTACTAATGAGGCCTTGCCTCTCCTTATATAGGCAGAGAGGCAACGGTCTCACTGGCCAGTCCGACTGGCGGGCCCCACAGGTGGGTCCTAGCCGACTGGTCATCTACAGTGTCCGGTACGGTGTGTCCCATCGGAGTATGAGCGGTATGGCTGTCGTAGGCACAGTGGGCGCCGTGCGAGCCTGTCATCCACATCGGGCCACTGTTCCTGCGTCATCCCCGCAAAGTCTTCGGTATGGCCGAGTAGTTGCCTGTCTTGTCATCGTACAGGGCGTACCGTGCACTGATACGGACGTCGTCATGTCTCACTGGTTGGTTCCGGCTACGTCGCCATAGCTGGCTACTTCTTGCCGATCCGGCTACGATGCGGTAGTCGGCCTGACTTGCCTTGTCCGGTTGCGTCTGGTCAACCGGACGCGATCTGACTGCCCAGTTTCTTGTCCGGTTGGGGTATCTGGGGATCATCCCCCCGATAACCAGGCATGGAAGATCCAATCTGCGCCGACGCCGACTCGCCGTCACGGCTCTACACGGCATCGACTTCATGCGCGACGCGTCCCGTGCACAAACAGCGGCGACGCGCTGCAAAGCAGGCGCGCTTAGTCGGCCACACGCACGACTCGCGTTGTCTGCATTAAGGCCACGCACGCAAGTTGTTCTCCACCGCCTCCATGATCCGGCGTGCACTAGGAGACCCGGAGAGAAGAAAAAAATTCAAGCGACGAAGATCTACTTGCCCACGACATCAAGAACCCAGCAACATCAACGGTTTATCCTAGCTGATCTGCACTGCACCGAGTCAAACTACAACGACCCAAACATCTACGACATCGATCTGTATGACTACGCCAGGCTACATGTCAAGATCTTCGTCGAGCACATCCACGTAGAAGCGACATCAACATTATCCACATGCCAGGCCAGTGTGGAACACTACTACGCCGACTTCTCCGACATCAAGGCTTCGACATCATCGTCGTCATAAGGGACGCCTTCGAGCGACGATCATCGCCGACCTGCCTACTCCTTCATCACCGACACATCATCGCCAAGGTCTACATCAACGTGGTCTTCATCAACATCTTCGTTGACACATCGCCGCTGCCACTACACCGTCCACACGATGGACATACAACTACGGCGCTCTCTGACAGTACACGTACCGCAAGGCAGGACGATGGCATGGCCGCGTCCACGACCCCGACGACGACATCGACCGTGTCCATGACACCAACGACTGCATCAACAAACCGGCGTCACAATTGTGATGCCCTTACGACCGCGCATACGGTTCTGGCAAAACCGTGTGTGCTTGGTGGCTTCCTCTAGTCCTGGCAAAACTGGTGATCTCACCTATCACCGCGTCCGCGAGACGCCCCGACGGTACCTTTACAAGGTGCAAAACGTCCACAACTACAGCTTCGTCAACAACAACAAAATCGCACTATTTTTTGCGCCTCTGGCAATGGCGGCCACACAACATATGATGATTACGACATCGACCACACCCACCTCGACCACGGCTACATCACGATCGGCTACCTCGACATCGACATCAAGAACAACGTCTACAGCAAATCAAGAACTCCAGTCAACAGCGTCCGCGTCGTCACTTGCGTTCACGCCACTCCCGCTGTGACAGCGGGAGGAAAGAGAGGCACCAGAAGGGGACGCAGTCACCGCCCCTAGGTGTCAGCCACGATCATGTCCACGAAGGTGATAATGATAAGGAGGTGAAGACGACGGAAGTGCAAGTCTTCAAATCCAGTCGCAAGTGTCCGTTTCACTCCCGCTCCGACTGAGGAGGAATGTTAGCATACGTACACAACTAGAGATAGAATAGGAATTTAGAGATCATCTTGTATTTCAAGTTATTGGCTTCTTGCCCTCCAAGTTTGTACTCCTATATAAAACCACCACGAAGGTCAAATCAATACACAACAAATATTTAGAGACTCTATTTTCCACACAGGCAAGATCATTTTCATATGTATTCGAGCCATCATACTAAGAAGCATACTAATATTAAGATTAGATCATCTGGAGAAGAGTTTTAATTAGACATACACAGGCATCCAAAATACCACCAGCCGTAGCAGTAGCAGTAGCAACACCCGTACACGGCTCTAATTACAGCCGTGATTTCATCCTCATACCACGAACTGTACTACGTAGCAGCAGAACAGGGAATCCCTTGATTAATTCGCGTCAAAAAGGCCGCTTTACAAAGCGGATATGCGTTGTCGGGCGAGTTCGGTCTTCACTCGATCAGCAGTCGGCCGCAGCTGGCCTCTTCCTGCTCCCTGCTGTCAGCTGCCAACAGGATAGTTTCAGTGCCTGATCGATCGACGTCGCTCTACAGGTTTCAGTTGGTATTTTTGCATAGAGACAAAACAAGACTCACCGACGAGGCAGGTAGATCTGAGCTCTTGAGCACCCGCAGCCTCTTCGCCGTGGCGATGAACATCCTGGGTGCAGAGATTGATGAGATCCAGCAAAAAGATTTAAGCAAGTACGTGCAGTGTAAGTTTGATGGAGAAGTAGTACGGTTCTTTGAGACAACTACTTACTTCCATGGGACGTCCCCAACCAGCATCCTGTCGCCCTCGTCGTCCTCGTACACCAGCGTGTACTCCCCGCCGGCGATCGCCAGGAGATTCCCATCGGAGGCGGCAGCTGGATCCCTTTGAGCTGATACAGGAAACGAGGAAATATTTGCATCAGACAGACCACACCGCAGGTTCACGGCGTCATCGATGTTATATGTTCTTATATTCGTACCGGCGAGCAGGCCGCGGAAGAGCTTGTCGACGGCGGCAGAGAGGTCGGCGTAGCTGCCGTGCTCCTTGAGCTCGACCTTCCGCCCGATCGGGACGCCGTCCATGTTGATCTTCACGAACAGGCCCTTCCGGCCTGCACGCTCTTCGCCGCCGCCGCCGGCCTTGACCGGGACGCCGTCTATACTTGCTCTGTCATCCTCCTTGGAAGACGACGGTTTGGAGACGGCCAGGTTCCGCCGGAACGAGCGCACCGGCGGCCACCCCACGACCGGAGCAGCCGTTGCTACTGCTGCTGGCCTGCAGGTCGACGACGAGTGCAAAGAGAAAGCACCAAACATGAGTATTTATTATTATTTTCACAGGTACAGTAGGATCAACACCGCAAGTGAAAATATGATTTTGCTTACTTGGCCCTGTAGCCATTGCTTCCTCCTCCTCTGGGTTGGCGGGCAAAATCACCGGCGCCGCTCGACTCCTCCCGGTCCAGACCTGACAACACACACAGAAATCCATCAAAACCACACACAAAACATGGCCAAGAAGAAAGAAGAAGCAGAAAATGATGTGGGAAAGCAGACCTGCTGGTGCGGCGACCGGCTTGGTGAAGTAGGCGGGGAGGCCGAGGCGGAGCTCCAGGCCGCTCTCCCCCGCCGCCTCCCTGAACCCGCTCCACGCCATGAGCGAGTGACTCGCCGGCGAAGCTGGCTAGTGAGCTGCTCCCACCACAGACGACAAGCCAAGAAAGTGATAGAGACAGAGGAGGTAGCTAGCTCCGACAAGTTCACAAGCTCACACACACGCACGTCCTCCTCTTCCTGCCTCCTGCGCGGTGGTGGGGGCGGAATATATGGGCGGTTGGCGAAGAGAGAGAGAGAGAGGAGGAGGAAACAGTGCAGGTGCTGGGCGCTCGCCCACCTGAGACGGCGCGGCGGCCGAGGCGGCAGCTAGAGAGACCAAAAGGCGGCAGGGGGTTTGCGAGGAAAGGGACAAGGTTTGAGCGTTTTGAGGGCGCGTATTCAAAGCGAGCAGACCAGAGCAGGCTAAGGCTAAGGCGCGCGCAGCAGCTGTAGCAAGCCTGCAAGAGCTACTACCCAGCTACTAGGTACTTATGCTCGAAGAAAGAAAGCGCTCTCTCTCTCTCTCTCCCTGAATGCTAGGCTATAGGAGAGGGAAACGAAGAAGAAAGGCAGCGAGAGATTCCGGTGCAGGGAGCAGACGAGAGCAGCGGCCGGCCGTGAAAGGAAACCAGAGCATCTAGCTAGGACAGCAAGCAACGGCTGCCTACCATCTCTCTGCTCTCTCTCTGCTCTAGCTACCGTGTGTGTGTGTATGTGTGTGCAAGGGAGAGAGCCAGGAGAAGGATCGAGTGTGTGTGTTCCGGTTGCGGTGCACTTCTCCCCGCTTATAAACGGGAGGAAAAGTGGAAAGCGCGGGCATAAAAGCGCTCTGTTTATTGAGTAGTGGTAGTACCACCCTAGCTAGGTCTAGGAGTATTCTTTTGTGATCTGCTAGCTTCATGATGATTCCCTCTAGGGGCGCAAACATATCTTGATATCCCAATCTCATCCGGCTAATCCCATTATGGTCGGCGCACAACCACCATGTGTTTTTCTTGCGCCTATTATAGTCAGTCTCCTAAAATATATGTGCTGCAAAAGTGTGTCTCTGGTTGTAAGAAAAAAAATGGAATGGTTAGCCTCACTGTAGATGACAACAGTGAGGGTAAAAGCTGTCTTGGAATCTTAGTTCCATGTACTAACCAAAAACAGCTGATAAAGCAATCCATCGCTTATCCCAAATGTACTGGTCACACACAGTGCCATCGTTTTCAATAATGCCATTGTAGTGGGCAGCGTGGGCCATGTTTGATTATTGGTACGTAGATACATCCCTGAGAGCGCTAGAATTGCCAGTGTTGGATGAAGATGGTGTGAGAGGGTCGGATAAGATAAGCTCAGCACTGAATTGTTACTGTATGTCCCCTTTCTCACATAGATAAATCGTTTATTAGAATCTGCGAACTTGAATTATTTAAGAGATTGAAGTGATCTCGAATGATCTCATGCTAGTTTGATCAATTATAAAATCAGCGTGCTCTGCGGGGAATCGGCTGTGTTGGCTGCTTTCCGGTTAGTGCTCTTTGGTTGTTGGTTAACCACGTATGGCGAAAGGAAATGTATGGCGAGGGGAAAGCGACGGGCCTCTTTTGTAGGAGTAGAATTATTATCGCACGCTGCATCCAGAACCAGACATTGACATGTTAACGCCAAAGAGTAGATGCAAAACTCCAAAGGATAGTGCAGTGTTGTCAATGCGACTCGTGTTAAGCGGTGAGCACCTCTCGGAGTGCTAGTATCACCGAGTAAATATCATGCACCATGAGCCGCTCGACAAAGCTCCCGGGCCAGACGGTTTCACCACCGCTTTCTTTCGATCCTGCTGGGATTTAATCAAGGAAGATCTTATGAACGTCATCAATGGTTTTTCTGAGCTTTCTATCAACAATCTGCACATCATTAACACGGCCAATGTTATGCTCTTGCCAAAGAAGGATGGGGCAGACTCCATTTTTGATTACCGATCTATCAGTCTAATTCACATTGTTCCTAAAATCATCGCCGAAGCTATGGCTATTCGGTTGCGTCCCAAGATGAATAACATTGTTTCTAGCTGCCAGAGCGCCTTCATCAAATCGAGAAGCATCCATGATAACTTCATGTATGTAAGGAACGCAGCCCGACGCCTCCATAGAAACTGCACGCCGGCCTTACTCATCAAACTTGACATCGCCAAGGCTTTTGACTCTGTGAGATGGGATTACCTGTTGGACCTGATGCAGCGGAAGGGGTTTCCACCTAGATGGCGTGCATGGGCTGCCCTTTTTTCTCGACTGCCTCCTCTAGTGTCCTCAACGGCATCCTAGCAAACGATATTCTCCATGGACGGGGACATAGGCAAGGAGATCCGCTCTCACCGCTCTTGTTCGACTTGGCAATTGATCCCTTGCAAAAGATATGGCAACTGAATCTAGACTCCTACAGCCGCTACCAGGAAGATTCATTAAGTCGCGCATCTCTCTGTATGCCGATGATGCGGTCATCTTCCTGGCTCCCACAGCTCGCGATGTTTCGAACCTCGCTACCTTTCTTCACAACTTTGGCAAGGTCTCGGGTCTGATGACTAATGTGGCGAAGAGCTCCGTGGCAGACATTCGATGCACTGATATCGACCTTGATACAATCCTTGCCAACTTCCCTGCTACCCCGGTTCAGTTTCCTATCAAATATCTTGGCTTGCCTCTTTCCCTGGGGCGATTGCGACATGTGAATCTCCAATGCTACATCGACAAGGCGGCCTCGAGACTTACCCTTGGATGGGCAAGTTCTTAAACCGTGTCGGCTGCTCTGCCTTGGTGAAATCCGTTCTGTCTGCAATGCCTATTTTCCTGCTCACGGCTCTCAAGGTGGACAAAGCCACCCTTCGGGCTTTTGACAAGATTTGGCGTGTGATGCTCTGGTCTTGTAAGACTTCTGTGAGTGGTGGTAAGTGCAAGGTCAGTTGGGCGAAGATTTGTCGGCCAAAACGTCTGGGTGGCCTTGGAATTCTCGACCTTGAGAAGTTCTCTAGGGCGTTGCGCCTACGCTGGCTTTGGCAGGAATGGGCTGTGCCAAAAAAGCATTGGGTTGGTCTTGAAACTCCTAATGACGAAGAGGATATAATTCTTTTCAGTAAATCTACTACGGTTACCATTGGTGATGGCAAAAAAGCCAAGTTTTGGTCCTCTTCGTAGCTAAATGGACTATCTCTGAGAGCCATCGCTCCTCACATTTTCACATCTTCTAAAAGAAAGAATGTCAGTGTCCATGACGTGTTGACAAATGACAGATGGATAGGGGACATCTAAGTGGAGAACTTCGCAACTGACCACATCGCCCAGTTCGTTAACCTTTGGGGTCTTCTCCAAGAAGTGGCCCTCACCCCGGGCACAGAAGACACCATCTTATGGAATCTTTCAGCAAATGGTAGATACTCCATGGAATCCTCTTACAGAGCTCAATTCGTTGGGGACCCACCATGCTCCTTTGAGAAAGTTGTTTGGAAAATATGGGCACCACCTAAATGTCGCTTCTTCGCGTGGCTTGCGGTCCAAAACAGACTGTGGACTTCAGACCGCCTCGCCAAAAGAGGTTGGGATCATCAACCGGTCTGTCCACTATGCAAATGCTTGCCTGAGATAGCTAGACACATCATGTTCGAATGTCGCTTCTCTAGGTGAATATGGCAATCGTCTGCCGCACGGCTTTCTTGTCCATCTTTGGTGCAAGATCTGGGGTCAAACCGAGACACTATTCTCTAATACTGGCTTGCCATTTCCAAGGCCCCGACAGATGTCCCTGCTAGACTTAGATCGGCTATAACTCTTATTTCTTGGGAAATACGAAAGGAAAGAAATGCCCGGGTTTTTAACAACAAGTCAGCGATGCCTTCGGTCTTAATGTAGAAAATCAAAGACGAGAGCAAGAATTGGATCATGGCAGGAGCAGAACACCTGGCGGAGATTACCTCCTAAGGCTTTTCTTTCTTTTGTGCTCTTTTTCTTTTGGCCTAGGCCACTCTATGTTTGTTTCTTCTTTTTTAATATAAAAGGCAAAGCTTTTGCCTCATTTCAAAAAAAAGATGTTACCTTCACAACGTAAAATATCATAGTGTTGTTGTTTAATACATTTAAACATGGTGGCCCATTGTTTTGGTACTAGACATGCAGTGCACAGCCAGAAGAGTGACCGTCCATACCGGCACTGAGCTCACGCAGTTTCCAGTGGTGGTGCTGACCGAGGTGGTACGGGCGTCGGACGTTCCGCGAGGCTGCCGTTCAGGAACAGCAGCAGCCCGGACGACGACATGTTTCTTCGCGACGACGCCGATGGCGACGAGCCCATCGGCGGCGTTGATACGTTGCAAAAGTATCCATAATTTTTGATGTTCCATGCTTGGTTTTATCTACTTTCTTATGTTTTGTCCATACTTTGGAGTACTTTTCACATGATTTCTTGGACTAACCAATTAACAAGGGCCACAGTGCCAGCTGCCTGTTTTCTGCTATTTTTGGTTTCAGGAAAGTCAGAAAATGAATATTCTTGGAATTGGACGGGACAAAAGCCAAAGTCAGTTTTTCACCTAGGGACACCAAGAGCCAGAATACGAGAAGGAGAGGGGCTGGGGCCCGGGCACACCACCTGGCCGTGCCAGGGGGTGGTGTGACCGCCCCAGGCACCCCCTCGTCCTCCCTCTTCGCCTATAAGTTGCCTCTTGACCTAAAAACCAAGGGAGGTTCGACGTTTTTCCAGAGAGAGTTCCGCTCCGCCGCCACCACCAGATTTCATGATTCGGAACCAGAAACTCCGTTCTGGCACCCTGCCGGGACGGGGAATTGGAGGAGATTATCGCCATCATCATCACCATCGCTTCTCCATCAACCATCCATATTTCCCCCATCTATGAGTGAGTAATCCCCCGCTGTAGGCTATGGGGATGGTAGGGATTAGATGAGATCGTTCATGTAATGGCATCGGATTGTTAGGGCATGGTGCCTAGTATCTACTATTAGTGCTTTTTGACTTTGTTGCGACTTGTTATGCTTAATGCTTGTCACTAGGGCCCGAGTGCCATAATTTCAGATCTGAACATGTTATTGATTCATTATGATAGTATTGTTTATGGTCTTACCTGCAAGTTGTATACACACGTCGTTGTCCGGAACCAAAGGCCCCGAAGTGACAGCAATCGGGATAACCGGAGGGAATGGCTTTGATGTGAGGATCACATGTGTTCATGGAGTGTTAATGCTTTTCTCCGGTGCTCTATTAAAAGGAGCACCTTAATTGCTAGTAGTTTCCTTGAGGCCCCGCTATAAACGGGCTGGCAGGACAAAAGATGTTGTGCAAGTTCTCACTGCGAGCATGTATGACTATATATGGAACACATGCCTAGGATTATTTAGTACTTGGATGCTTTATCTTATTTATCTGCAATTACCCTATGTTCTGATTGCCATGTGAATTGTCTTGTCCATGCAACGTCCGTCCATCCATCCATGTGCCTACCGCGCTTTAATCCTACTGTTTACTGCAATTCTTACTACTATCTTTGCCTTTACTACTGCTGTTACTTTACTATTCCTACTACAAAACTACTGCTACTGATAAACTGTTGTGAGCAAGATTGTTTCCAGGTGCAGCTGAATTGACAACTCAGTTGTTAAGGTTTATAAATATCCTTTGGCTCTCCTTGTGTCGAATCAATAAATTGGGTTTCACTTCCCTCGAAAATACTGCGATACACCCCCTATACTTGTGGGTCATCAAGACTATTTTCTGGCGCCGTTGCCGGGGAGCATAGCTTTATTTATCAAGTCCACTTGGAATCACTATTATTCAAGCATAATCATAACCAATCTCTTTACTTTGTTATTTTTGTTTTGCTTAGTTTATTCCCATCTTGTTTGCTTGTTTCTTTATCAAAAATACAAAAAAAATAGTTCCTACTCTAGTTGTTATTTTCGTTGGTCTGTTATTGTCTTGCTTTATCATGCTTTCTATTAATGGTTGGTTTCTTTGAAACTGAATCTTATTGGCAAGGTTGGATATTATTATTGTTGACTAAACTTCTTGCTAAATCATCATTAGGAGTCTCAATGACTACTGAAGCTAGATTAATGATATTACCTTCTTCCTCTCGTTCGTACTCACCATCATATAGTTTCTCAATAGCCGGCTTATGGTCAAATTTGGAGAAGTGAAAATCCATCTTCTCTTCACCAAACTTGAGAGACATAGTTTGTTTCTTGCGGTCTATATTTGCTCATGTGGTATTTAAGAAGGTTCTTCCAAAAATGATGGGACAATAAACATTAGTAGGCATATCGATAAGCACAAAATCAATGGGATATTCATATGGTCCAACACAAATTGGAACATCTCTAATTATTTCCATAGAAACTCTCAGTGTTTTGTCTGCAAGCATTACAGTCATGTCAGTGTCATCTAATTCATCTAGTGTTAATTCATTTTGGATTTTAAAATAAAAATTAAAAGGGATTACGTTAACAGCTGTTCCGATGTCCCAGAGGCCATAATAGGAAGTCCCTCCGAAGCTACAAGGGAGAATAGGTTTACCAAATTATTTAGCCTTTACCTTACCTTCGACGAACTGCGAAGCTTCAGTGTCTAGCTTAATCACATTGCAATGTGCAAACATGGTTAAGATATCTTCCTTAGTTGGTCCCCCGGTCTCATGTACACTTACTTCTTCAGTTTTTATTTTTTGTGCCTCCTCTTCAAGCGTCTTGAGGAATAGCTTTTCTTCTTCGTGTTAATCTTCGAGTTGCCGAGTCACCATATGTTTTCTTGTCGTTCTTGGAAAAGGAAGGGGTTCAACATATGGGGGTACCTCCCTTAACGGCTCAGCAGGAGCTGTGATTATTGGATCAACTTCCACAACTGGCTCGGGTGGCGGAGTATAATGCAGCCAATCCTTATTTGGTGCTTCAATATGTTTTGTAAAATACTAAAGGATTTGCAAAATAATATCATCATCAAGTTGAAGTTCATTAGAATTTTCCTTTACCTCACCGGATTCTTTATAAGCATTGAGACAATCATATTCAATTTATATCCCTCCTTCGCCACCTAAATAAAATACCCATATTTCTCTACTACGAAGAATTCATTCTAAAAGTTTCCAAGCTTTAATTATAGTTAACTTCATAAAGGAGCCTCCGGAATTTGTGTCAAACTCATGTTTAATTTCTTGATGAAGTCCCCCATAGAAAATGTGTAAAACATACCATTCAGGTAAATCATGATGGAGACATTTATTAAGTAGAGACTTATACCTTTTGAAGGCTCTTCCCAAGCCTTCACCTGGGCGGTTCTTGAAGTTTGTAATTTCCCTTCTTACTTCGACAATTTTTACCTTAGGAAAGAATCGGAACATGAATTCTCCTTTGAGTTTTTCCCAGGTATCTATTTTCTCTGTGGGGCAAGTTCTATACCAAGCTAAAGCAGTGTTATTTAAAGATTGGCTAAACAGTTTAAGTTTTAATTCATCATCAGAATAGCCTCTCAATTTAAGTGTCCAACATAGCTCGGTAAAATGTATTAAATGAGTGTACGGATCCTCATCGGGATTATCTCCTGCAAAAGTTTTTTCTTTAATGATAGCGATAAAGCGAGGGTTGACCTCGTATTCTGGTTCGCTCCCACTCGAGAATTCTTTGACGACTCCTCTATTGAACTTTCCGAGATATCTAGTTGCATCGAGCTGATTTATCAGTCTGAGTGCAGTCATGGTGCTTACCTGAAACTAGTAAGCAACTTTTAATAAAACAATTAGTAGAATAAGCAACTAAGAACAAAGACCAAAAGCGCTTAGCTCCCCAGCAACGGTGCTAGAAAATAATTTGATGACTGCAAGTACACAGATCAATTGTAGCTAGTTTTGAAGTAAAAGTATCGAACCCATAGAGAGTTATTGGTAAATATCTTTATGCCCCTCGTTACTATATACCAAACGATACTTGTAAGCTGCATTTGATCTCAAGTAAAGGGTGTTTGAAAGGTTTTTGGTTGTTTGCAGAAAAGTAATAAAAACAAGTAAAAGAAAGCAAGTAACAAGGTCGTGCGAAAGCGTGGTTGAAATCAATAGGGGTAAAACATTCTCGGGGATGTAGGATACACCACTAGCATGATATTATTATTATTAATTAAGATAACATACTTCTTGTGTCATGATATGTGTGGAGAGAGCTCCATAATAAGATGTTCACTACAAGACTCGTAGGAAGCCACTTTGTTGAGCCAAGAGTAAGGTCACCTCTAAATAACCATTGTGATGTCTGAGAGCAATCACCCACACAAACCACCGCAATTAAGGGTTTCCCTGTGGATATCGTAATTAGCTTAGGTAGTCCCTCTTTATTCTCCTTTGACCGTGTAGTCCACAAGCCAGTGCCAATCTGTCACGAAGCTATTTCAGGCATGATACCAAACACGTCCATAGAATTTCTTCCTCCCTTTACTCCCGGAGGAAAATGATATGTGGTCGACTACACATACCATCTAAAGAGACAGAGAGAGATCAAACACAAATCATAAATCTATAATAGACCGACTAGTCATAGATCATCTTTATTGCAAGTTCATAATGGTGCTAGGGTTTCTCCATCTCTCCAAGAACAAAGGAAATACTCACACATGGGAGTAATCAACAACAACATCAAAATCAAATGGATAGACAACAGTATGGAGGTAGATCTAATGCAAACATAGTTGAATCTGGAATTATAACAAGATCTAATTAATGAGAGATGGGGATGGCGATGGTGATGGAGATACAGCGGTTGACGGTGAAGGGGATGATGCGATATCCTCCAACGATCCGTGAAGTAGCAGGGATTTGCCCCCAACCAAGTTCCTCCTACACATCCCTTTCAAATGTGGTTTTTCGTGGGTTCTGGTGGTTGTGAATGTCGGATCACTCTACCTTCTTCGCCAAGAGAAAGTATTTGACGAGGTGGACACGCTGCCATGCAGTACGGACGGACTCCGCCCGTACCACTGGTCATTATCACGACAGATGCTTTCCTCTCGTTTGGTATTCTCCAGATGTGAAGGAAATTTTATAAAATGACTTTTATCATTTAAAAATATCATATTATAGCATAATATGACAGTTCCAATTGATATGTTCATAGGGGACTTAATGATTGAGGATCTTGTCAAAACAAGGACAAAAAGGTACGTGCCAACACAATGAAATATAAAAATCCCTACTCTATTTATGCAAAAACGAAAGATAAAAATGCTTCAATTTTGGACTCATCACCCCACATTATGTGGGTGGGAGCTCCACTCACCTCCACTCAAGCTCCATTTAAGTAAGTGGACTTTACACTAAAATTAAATGGGTTCTCTTACTAATTAAATAAAACATTTTTATTTCTTCATTTTAATATTTGTCAATTCCATTAATTAACAAACATTAACATATACCCCCTTAGCTATTCAGATATCTCCAAAACAATTTTGGTGCTTCTAGAAATAGACCTTGAAACAATTATGGTGCTTTCCAAACTTTTATCCGATAAACTGTATCTACTCAAAAGCGTCGACGTACCTTAAGTGTATCACCCTACGGTTTATGAATAATGCAGACATGATAGAGATACCGCTCCGATCAATAGTTAATAGCGGTATCTAGAGATTCGTAATGACCCCCACACATTCAACGATGAATCTTGTGATCGTGTGAACCATTAACGTCGTAACCAATTTCTTTTTTCTTGTGATATTTTACTTGTCCGAGATTCGATCATCGGTATCAACTATACCTAGTTCGATCTCATTACTGACAAGTACTTACTCATTCCGTGGCATGATATCCTTGTGACCTACTCACATGCTTTCAAGCGATGTCGATGTGATATCACCGAGACGGCCCGTGGTATATCTCTTCGTCATTTGGATTGATAAATACCACTCTTGATTCATGAACCTCAACTAATACTTTCAGAGTATCCAAACCCACATTTGTAGTCACTCTGTTATGTGTGAATTTGATATTATCAAAGTATTCTTCCGGTATTAGTAATCGATATGATCTCATGGTCTAAGGATTAGAGTTAATTCGAACGTGTTTGATACAACAATGTAAACTTAATGACTTGGTCACGTTGCTTACTTACTTTGGATGTATGTTTACCACATCATTCTTCCCATGAAATAATCCCGTTATTAACAATATCCAATGTTCATGATCATAAAATCTTGATCATCGGTTAATCAATGAGCTAGTTAAATAAGAGGTATTACTAGAAACTCTTGTTTGTTTATTAGAAACACACGTATTAATGTTACCGGTCAATACAATTCTAGCATGAGAAATAAACGTTTATCGTAAACATAAAATAAGATAATAACCGCTTTATTACTGTCTCTCGGGTATATTTCTTTCAAATAGATCATTGCGGTAACAAGTCTCCTATCATTTTGCAAGTCCAACTCGACGGAAATGCTTTGTGTGCATATTCACAAGGCTGCGCTAGAGCGAAGAAGGCAAAATTGAGGCATGTTTCAACGTGTGAGCAAAACTGAGTAGTCCAACCCTTAGCAGGGGCACGGGACCGGTTATCTTTTTTCACACCGAACGAAGTGCAACTAAATAACCAGACGACCTAATAAATAAATAAATATTCCTAACATCAAAATCCTACAAAATTCGTTTGGATCAAAGAAGCACTTATATTATTGTGAAATTGTACTACTGTAGTACTAGCACGGTGACATTGTTCGTTTGGGCTACAGCCCGCTGCGGGCCAATCAGGAAGCGAAACGTAGCATGTATTTTCCGTCGTTGTCAGTTTGTGGCCCACATGGCTGGAGGCCACTGGCGACGGAACGGGGCGTGTGGCCACACTGGGCTACGACGACTGGCTGGCTGGCTGCGTCGTCGTGACTTGACTTCCGCCACCCGACCAGCACAAATCTAGCCTCATCATTTCTCCTACCCACAACAAATAACTAGCCCCTACAAGTAGCCACGCACCGTAGCTCAAGAGAAGCAGAGTGATGGCGAGGGCGAGAGATTCCCTCTCTTTTTTCTTCATTCAAGTACTCTGCTGGCTGCTGCACCGTTTTGTACACTTCCGGAGATTTGCCTGCCCAGAATTACACAACAGCTAACACTATAGCATGTGCTTTTGACATTTTTTTATCTACACAGAAAAGGTAAAACGGATGCAATAGTTAATTGGCTACGAGATAACTTTGCTTAGACGTGGAAAGTGAAAACAACATCATGTAATTCGTGAAAGAGTCCGTATGCTCCGGTTTACATTTTGATCAGCCTAGTAATCATGAAAGCCCTGACTTTCTATCTCAACTTCGTAGTTTTTGTTAGGTTCTGAACTCCGTGGTTTCTTTTCTACGAAATGCCACCGGGGATAGAGACCCCTTTTCATCTTTAAAAAAATAGCCACACTAAGCCCTAAGCATGCCAAGCTTCAATCGAAACGCCCCGGCGAGGATTGAGAGAAGAGCCAGTAAAGAAAACAGTACTACTACCTCCATTCCACAATATAAGCTTTTTTAGCAAGCCATAACTCCGTGGTTTCTTTTCTACGAAATGGAACCGGGGGTAGAGACCCCTTTTTATCTTTTAAAAAATAGCCACACTAAGCCCTAAGCATGCCAAGCTTCAATCGAAACGCCCCGTCGAGGAATGAGAGAAGAGCCAGTAAAGAAAACAATATTAAATGGTTTTCTAAAAAAGGCTTATATTATAGAACGGAGGTAGTACCTCCGCTTCATATTAGTGTTTTCAACTTTCTCTAGATACGAATGTTTTTTAGTAAATATTTAACTAGATACATATAAACCTAGGCAAAGTTGAGAACGTTAATACAAACCGGAGAGAGTAACTGAATTCAGTCCCACATGGTAGTTATTTAAAATAGCGGTTAATTGAAAACCTAAACATTATGTAGAATTTAAGAGCTTCTTTGGACAACATGATTACAAAACACAAGAATAAGAAAAATACCGGAATTTGGTAGGATCACATTATACGAAACAAAAATTCGCAACAGATAAACGATAAGAAAAATCATTTAGATGGAACATAGGAAAAGTGTGTGAAAATATAGAACACTAATATTTTGTTGTATTAATTTGGTTAACCCTATATAGAAGTACACATAGAGGATAGACTTGTAGTACAAGAAGATTGTCTAAAATCCTATTCTATCTCTAACTCATATCATATATGTATTCTAATATTCACCCTCAGTACTAGCTGGAGCGAAGCGTTGGTCTGCGACTGAATTTGAAGTCCACCGTTTCAGACATCCTTCATCCCATAGTTTCTCCACATGCAGGAAGAAACGTCATGTGTAGCTTTCACATTGCACGAATCACGAGGTTGAATTGCTTGAAGCCCGACTTCATCCACTACACATACGATGAGACAAGCTATTCACCTTTTTGTGATCCGCCTAGTAGTATACTCCCTCTGTCTTAGAATATAAGACTTTTTTTAGTAGATATTTTAGCCTACCAAAACATCTCATATTTTGGAATTTGGTAGTAGCTTATCTCCCACAAGCCTAGTTAAGTTGTGTTCTATATTCCCCGTAAAAAAGTTGTGTTCTACATAATTGTTTAACCTATTACTATATTTACCCCAAAAATACTTGGTGCTCCAGAGAAAAGGAAAAAAATAAAAACTAATTCTTTTCGAAAAGGGGAAAAACCAGGGCCTATGCATCGAGTGATGGACACAAACCTTTATTAAGAATGAGTATCAAGAAGTATCAAATATAGTTATTACAAATCATGGATTGCTCAAGGTTGAGACAAAAAACAACTATCCAGCAAAAAATAAATCGCATATACTACTAAGCTTGTAGTCGAATAACATGCTGCCAGCCAGCCAGAAAAAAGATTTCCTATGCGACCGTCATCAGAGGGCTACATCGAATAGTGCTAGCATCCCGCTACCCATGCGGAGGGAGTTACGCCCATAGCTACACCCAATAAACCATACGTATGAATAACCTGAGTAAAATCAGAATTTCTCATCTTGTTAGAAACAAATCATTATGACATATCTAAAACAGAGGCTTAATATTCGAAGTACACCTGGTCCTACTGATTAGTGTAGGCAAATACTAGTATATTTTGCATCATTGTAGCAACAAGAGCAACAGGCTTCGTATACGCAGTCTTCTCAATGCCGGGCCCTAGAAAGCACACTTGTCTTATTAGGTGGGTGGGCCACTCCTTGCCGTATGGGATCTATGTGTGGTTCTTCACACTGTCCCTCTCTTTTTTCGGCTCCCATTCGGTTCACACTCGCATCACATGGTCACATGCTTATCAAACTAAGAGTAAAACAAGAAGAAAACAGCGAAACGAACAACTACTGCGATCTTGCTACTCCCTCTGTATATTTTAGCTTTGCGAAAGTGGTGTATCTATACCTTTTTTAATGTTTTGGTTTGGAGTAAATCTACAAACTAAAAGAACTATAGATACACTTATTTCACAAAGCTAAAACATCTTATATCATGAAATGAAGGGAGTACATAGCACTGATACAATGAGTGTAGCGTCAGTAAAAAGAGAAACTATCGCGCCAACTCCAATTCTCGTTCTTGTTCTTCTCTGTAGTACCCTTCGATCCAAATTAATGTTTTCACATTTGTTTAGATTCATATATATCTAGTCACGTTTTACGGCTAGATATATCTGAATCTATACAAATCTAAAAACATTAATTGAAATGTGAAGGAGTACTAGAATCAAATTAAAACGAACCCGATTCAGCCGATCGATCCACGGATAAATTATGCGTTTCAGAAAGGCAAGCAAGGACCATGGAAGGATCGGAGAAACAGAAACGCCATTATCATCGACCCATCATCATGGCCGTCTCTGAAAACCAACCCATCCATCATCATGGCCTGCCCTCTTTGGCGAAGCCTCCCCCTCCCACCCAACGGAGCCATGTGCACATCATGCCCTACAAAAGAAAAGCTAACCTGCAGCTAGCCGCGGCCGCGCGCACGACCTGGACCTGGTCTCCGCGTTGCAAAGGCGGATAACGCCGGCCGCGCTCGCGGTTGGTGCGATGCGAGCGCTGGAAAATGCAGGTGGCGGCCCCGGCCACGGGCCTCGAATCCACGATCGGATCGGTTCAATCTGGTTTCCCTCTGGGTTGCCGCACGTTTTGCGATCAGAGAGATGAGAAGCGCTCGGTTCAATGCACCACATGCCGCGATACTCCACCTTGCCTCTTTCGGGCCGTTGGCAGTTAAGCTCGCCCAATCGGCTCGCCGTCGAGGTGGCGGTGCTGCCCTGTCCACATCTTATCGGACACGATGCCCCCCGTAAACCCTAGCTAGCTTAGCCGGTACTATTCCGTTCCAAGCACCAAGCTCCGGCCCTGCGCGTGGCGTGATCATGGCACGGCCCTGCATGCGCGCGCCGTGTGCAGGCACGGTCGGTCGATTGGACGCCATGGTACTACGTAGCTTTACGAGTCGGTATTCCACCACGACATTTCTGTGTGCGCCTGCGCGCGTGATATTTTTGCTCCTGGAAAGGAAAAAGAAGATGCGATGCTTGATGCGATGGATTTAACCGCCGAAAAGCTTTGTCCTATGTTCTGTTATTATTTGTAGCTTTTCTCGTTCAGGGAGCTGCACGACACTCTGTCCTGGCTGCCTCCCAGCGGATCCAAGATTTTGCTGAAAGCCTGAGTGCTGATGATCATAATATTTGTCTCAGTCGTCTGCTGTTCCTAATATTTGTCATAATTCTCACTTGCAATCTAGTTGTAGCTTATTATTTTTTTTACTAATTCTCAGTAGTTGCAACTTATAAAATTTAGTACTAATTCTCAGTTATAACTGTCGGGATGACCCTCGGATATCTCAACCAGACAAGGACTAAGGCAGACGGCTCGCACCCGGCTAGCAGATCGTAGCCGGACACGGGCACTTCGTGCCGGCTACCAGCCCGTAGCCGGAACCAAGCGGGGCGGCAGATTCGAGGCCGGCTACACGGACGTAGCCGAGTGCAATCAGGAGGACATGGCGACGTGCTGCACAGTGTACAGTACGCCCTGGTACAGCGACAAGACCCGCAACTACGAAGTCATACCAAAGACTTTGCTGGTGACGCGAGTACAGTGGCCAGATGCTGACAACAGGCTCGCACGGTGTTCACTGTACCCACGACGACCCACATGACATGTACTTCGACAAGACATACCGTACCGGATACTATAGATGACCAGCCGGCTAGGGCCCGCCTGTGGGACCCGCCAGCCGGACTGGCCAGTGAGATCGTTGCCCCTCTGCCTATATAAGGAGGGGCAAGGCTCTAGTAGCAAGGGTTGGACTCTGAGCATTTAAGAAGGTAGCTAGATCATACAACTCGAGGAGCGATTGTACCCCGTATTCTACTCATACTCAGATCGGCAGGAGTAGGAGTTTTACCTCACCACGAGGGCTCCGAACCTGGGTACTTCTTCTGTCTCGCTATACTAGCTCGTACCCAATCCCGCATGCAGACGCCATCGAGATCTTCCCTGCTAGTCCCCACACCTCTATCTAACCTTCTCAGGTACTGCCGTTCCCAATACAACGATAGTTGGCGCCCACCGTGGGGCCAGATGGCTTTGACCGGGGTCACGTTCCGCACGGGACCCCGCACTTCAGCCAGTGAGCGCGTGGCCTCCGGCCTAGTGCTTACGCTCGGCAAGTTTGACTACGTCATCGGCAACGCATCGTGTTTCGCCGGATCCACCTTTCCGGCAAACGGTTCCATTGTGCTTTTTGGCGACCCTCCCGTCTACGTCGCCATCGTGCCAGAGCATTTCCCTAGGGAGATCGTCTCTGTCCCGGAGTCGCTACTCCCCAGTAGCGGCGTCTCTGTCACTTCTCGCAGTGTTGAGGTCATGATGGCCGGCTCTAGCTCCCAGCCTCGCCGTCCTCGAGAGCAGGACGATGACGAGGCAGGAACTTCTGCCCCGCCACGGTCGAAGAACCCGGTGAAGGAGGCCATTGACCGGCTCCTCACTCCGGTTAACCTCGGGGACAACCCGGAGGAGGCAGAGGCGAACTTTGCCATGGAGAGGCAGCTCCTCCTGCAGGAGGCCATCGAGCTAGTTGCCGCCAAGAAGCAAGTCGACATCACCAGGCATGAGTACGACCGCACCCATGGCCACACTCCGACTACCCAAGAGCCGAGCCGACGCGGACAAGTGCGACGCGGGGGCGGCGAGCTAGGCGGAAGGATGGAGAGGGACGGTGAGCCAAATCCACCGCCTCTCATTGTCCGACCCACCTACATCACGCCCATCAAGAACCTGCGCGCAGCGCGAGTCGCGGCGGACAAGCTGCCCAACTTGGAGGGCGAGGAGCGAGACCAACAACACGCCCGGGTACAGGAGCTTCTCCGGATCGTGGATGAGCAAGCCGATGCCATCTGGAAGATGCACGAGGACCCCAGCTGCTCCAAGGGAAGCAAGCCGCCTGGCAACAGCAAGGGCGCACCCCGCGAGACCCAGCAGGCGTCCTCTCCTCCGGCTAGATCCCGTAGTAGGCGCCGCGACTCGGGCCGTAAGGGCCAGCCGCCTCAGGAGCAGACGGTGAACAGCAACCCAACACCTCCCCCTCCACCAACCGGGGCGCCACAACCTGCCGGTTCCCGTCTCTCGGGCCGGGTAGGAGTGCCCAACCCGGACCGTCCGGATGCCCGTGACCGCATCAA
This sequence comes from Avena insularis, assembly GCA_023614405.1. Classification (NCBI taxonomy): domain Eukaryota; kingdom Viridiplantae; phylum Streptophyta; class Magnoliopsida; order Poales; family Poaceae; genus Avena; species Avena insularis. The sequence continues at coordinate 504,908,297 of CM042688.1, read as the reverse complement.
GCTCCTAGCTCAAGCACGCATCACGAAAGAGGAAGATTCCACCTGGCCGGTCTGTTTTGGACCCCGCATCCAGAACGAACCGTTTCCGGATAAGTTTACCCTACCATGGGACACCCCCAAGTACGACAGCAGTATGAAGCCAGAGGACTGGCTGACCGACTATGCCATGGCAGTCGACATCGCCCACGGTAACAAGCGCATAGCAGTGCGCTACGTCCCCCTCATGCTAACTGGCTCGGCAAGGACATGGCTTAACAGCCTCGTGCCCAACAGCATCAACGCCTGACCGGACTTCGAGAGGGTGTTTGTCCGCAACATCAACGACACGTACAAGCGTCTGGGTCGCCCTCGTGATCTGGCCCTATGCGTCCAGGGCAACCGCGAGTCGGACCGCGAGTATCTCGCCAGGTGGACCGAGCTGCGCAACATTTGTGAGGGCATCCTAGAGAGCCAGGAAATCGGATTCTTTGTCGAGGGGTGCCGAGAAGGCCCCATGCTTCGACACCGGCTACTGTGTGACGAGCCGAAAACCATGGTGGAGATCATAAGAGTGTGATCAACTAAAAGCCAAAATTGAGTGTGATTCCCATAAGAACAAGAGATGAGCGAAAACAACCAAAAAGATCCACAAAAATCCAATTCTTCTCATGGGAGAGGGCGGTGGCCGAAGCCACCCTGTTGGAGTGTACGGTATGACATCGCGAAGATATATCTTCGGTTCACGACCAATACTCATCAATAAGCTCACATATCACAAAATGATATTAAGAGAAATAATTTATCTTGCTTTCGGCATTATGGGGGGAGGGTTAGCCCAATTAATTAGGATCACACTCCCCCTATATCCATGACCACATCTAGACCAAACAAGACCGAGATGTACGAGTGAGTGCATGGGTAATCAAGACAAGCTCCTGGAGTCAATGATAGTTAGCTCATTCCTCAAGTAGCAAAACCTTGCTTCATCAAGTGGCTTCGTGAAAATATCAGCAAGTTGATTCTTCGTGCTCACAAAAGATAGATCAATATTGCCTCGAGCAACATGGTCTCGAATAAAATGATTCCGAATCTCAATATGCTTTGTCCTTGTTTGCTGTACCGGATTGTACGCAATTTTGATTGCACTTTCATTATCACATAAAAGAGGCACTTTGTCACAATTGACACTGTATTCCTTTAAAGTTTGCCTCATCCAGAATAACTGAGTGCAGGCACTAGCAGCAGCAACATATTCAGCTTCGGTGGTGGAGAGAGAGATACAATTCTGCTTTTTAGATGACCAACACACTAGAGATCTGCCCAAGAATTGACAAGCTCCAGAAGTGGATTTCCGATCATCCTTATCACCAATCTGAATCAGTATAACCACATAGAGAGAAATTGGAGCCCTTGGGATACCATAGACCAAAGTTAGGGGAATGAACCAAATATCGAAAGATCCTCTTGACCGCCACTAAGTGACTTTCTTTAGGAGCTGCTTGATACCTTTTGGTCCACATCTTTACCATGGGGGTTAAGTTCAAGGTGACATTTTGTTTGCATCGGAGTGGCGACACCATTAAGATCTGTCATCTTGAATCTCTTGAGCATGTCTTGGATGTACTTAGCTTGATTGATGAAGGTTCCTTCTCTAAGTTGCTTGATCTCGAATCCAAGAAAGAACCGTAATTCCCCATCATAGACATCTCAAACTTGTCAGTCATAAGCTTTGAAAATTCATCATTAAAAGCTTTATTAGTAGAACCAAAGATGATGTCATCTACATATAATTGGCATATGAAGAGCTCCCCCTTAACCTTCTTAGTAAAAAGAGTGAGATCGATTTGCCCAACTTCGAAGCCATGGTCTAGCAAAAGCTCTTTAAGGTGCTCATACCACGCACGTGGGGCTTGTTTAAGGCCATAGAGTGCCTTATCGAGTTTGTAGACATGGTTTGGGAAGTTAGGATCCTAAAATTCCGGGGTTGCTTTACATATACCAACTCATGTAGAGGACCATTAAGAAAAGCACTCTTGACGTCCATTTGCTGCAATTTAAAATTGTTAAGGGCAACATAAGCAAGAAGGATACGAATGGACTCAAGCCGAGCCACATGAGCATAGGTCTCGCCGAAGTCAATGCCCTCAACTTGGGAATAGCCTTGTGCCACAAGTCTCGCCTTGTTCCTCACGACAATGCCATTCTCATCTTGCTTGTTTTTAAAAATCCACTTAGTGCCGATAACATTGCGGCAATCCTTGGGCTTCTCCTTGAGTTTCCAGACCTTGTTGTGCTCGAAATTATTCAATTCTTCATGCATAGCAACAACCCAATCTGGATCTTCAAGAGCTTCAAATACTTTCTTGGGTTCCACCATTGAGATGTGAGCTTGATGCTCACCAAAACTTGCCAATTCCCTTATTGTGGAAACCCTTCATCGAAGATCACCTACAACCTTGTCGAGAGTGTGACCCCCTTAACTCAAGGTTCCGATCAGCACAAGCCTTGCGACGAAGTTCAATAAGCTTGCGGTCTCTTGATGGAATAGTTTCATCACTTGAATCTTCATTGGAATCATTTGCTTGACCTTGATTAGAATTCAGATAAACAGAAGTAGGAGGTGATGAAGCATGCCCTTGAGTGTTGGAGATATGCCCTAGAGGCAATAATAAATAGAGTTATTATTATATCTTTGTGTTTATGATAAATGTTTATATTCATGCTATAATAGTATTAACAAGGAAACATTAATACTTGTGTGAATTGTAAACTTAATTTGAAGTCCCTAGTATAGCCTCTATACTTCACTAGCTTGTTGGTTGATTGATGATGGTGGTTTCCCTATCATGAACATTGAGATGTTATTGACAACAAGATCATATCGTTAGGAGAATGATATGGTGGACATACTCCTATAGACAAGCGTAGCATAAAGATCAAGTCATTTCAATAGTTCAATTGCTATATGCTTTCTGATACATAGTAACCTAATTCCTTCGACCATGAGATCATGCATATCACCTTTGCTGGATGGATGCTTTGATGTCATCAAACACCACACCGTAACAGGGTGGCTATAAATGTGGCATTGAGTGTTCGGAAAGTATTGGTTGAAACACATGGATCAAGAGTGGGATTTGTCCATCCACATGACGGATAGATATTCTCTGGGCCCTCTCGGTGAAATGTCATCCAATTAGCTTGCAAGCATGTGACTTGGTCACAAGGGATCACATATCAGGAACGAGAAAAGAGTACTTATCGATGCGAGGATGAACTAGGTATGCAGAGATACCGACGATCATAACCTCGGATAAGAACCATATCGTGAGACACAGGGAAATTGGTCTCGTATGTAAGTGGTTCATTCGATCGCAAAAGTAATCGTAGAAATATGTAGAACCATATGAATTTCCAGATTCCTCTATTGGTTATTGTTAGAAGTGTCTCGATCATGTCGCATAATTCACGAACCGTAGGAGACACATAAGGATTGACGTTGTTTGAGTAGTTATGGTATTATGAAAGAGACCGAATGATGTTGAGTCTCGGATGGGATCCGGGATATCACGAGGAGATCCGGAATGGTCAGGAGAATAAGATTCATATAAGGAAAGTCCGTTTGGAGTAGCGGAATGATTAGGTGTTTTCATGGGAACATTCTAGAAGGTCCCGGAATGTCCGGCACTCCGGAGGGAAGGGTACATGAATGTGTCATTGCATATTGGAATGATTGCATCATGTACTAGGTGTTCTTGCTGTCCAAAATAAAGGGTTTATTTAAATCCTAAATTGAAAAGTCAAACGGCTAGTTTGAAAGTCAAGCAATTTTGGGAAGTGGGAAAAGAGGAGGATTGGTGGAGGCCGAGTTGGAGGAATTCCTCCCTTGGCGGCGCACCTCCCAAGGCCGAGTTGGGGATGAACTCCTCCCATTGGCCGGCCAGCACTACCATCTATATAAGGAGGTTCAGGGCTCCCCTCCTATACACACAAGTTTCCTATCCTCTAATCTAAACCCTAGATCTAGACCCGGTTTAGAGCCTTCTAATTGGTTTTGAGCATTCTAATTGGTGTGTCTAATAACTAGACCACTAATAGCATATCTCATAATCTCCACCATACTGCACCGGCTTAAGCGAAGCCTGCGGGATTTCCTCTACCTCCGGTACCACGCCGTTGTCTTTGCGGAATCGCGAGGAAGTGCTACAACCTCCATTTTCTGGAACAAGGGAGAGGAAGGTCTTCGTCAATACCGAACGTGTGACCGACTGCTGGGCGCTCAAGGCGCCGGAAGGATCGTCTGGCGATCTTGAGATCGGAAGAAATCGACTACATCACCCGAGAATCTGCTCTCGTTAAACACTTTGGAATCTTCGAGGGTGAGTTATTCCATCGACTCGTTGCTACAATCTAGTAGATAGATCTTGGCTTGTTTGTTTGTATGCGGTAGAAAATTTTTGTTTTCCATGCTACGAACCCCTACAGTGGTATCAGAGCCGTGTCTATATGTAGATCTGTTGCACGAGTAGAACACAATGGTCATTGTGGGCGTTGATGCTTTTATTTTAGATTGCTTTTTGTGTACTTTGCATCTTGCGGTATGTTGGGATGAAGCGGCCCGGGCTAACCTTACATGACATCGTTCATGAGACTTGCTCCACGCTTGACATGCAACTCGTTTTGCATAAGTGGCTTTGCGGGTGCCTGTTTCTCCTAGCATAGTAAAGATCCAATTTACAACGGGTGATCAACAATGCTAGTATCAATGTTGTGGTTCTTGTTCGTAAGTTAGAACGACACTTATTGAAAGCCCCTAACCTCGTAAAATATGCAAAAGAAAGTAGAGGCGTCTAACTTTGTTTTGCAGGGGTGTCTGATGATGTGATATGGCCATGATTGTGATTATATTTGATGTATGCAATGTTCCTTATTGTAAGTTGGCAACGGCGAGCCATATGGTTGTCTTTAATTTACATTAAGACCTGCGTGTCTATTCAAAATAGTTGTAATAGGTGAAGCTGGTGGGCGACAACCATGAAGAAGCGTCATTGACCTTGATCTGCTTGCGGTGATGATGGAGATCATGTTCGTGCTTGAAGATGGAGATCGGAAGCACAAAGAAGAAAGGCCATATCATATCACATATTATGAATTGCATGTGATGTTAATCCTTTATGCATCTTGTATTGCTTAGTAGACGGTAGCATTATAAGATGATCCCTCATGCACATAAATTTCAAGTTCTAAAGTGTTCACCCTTAGTATGCACCGTTGCCAAAGCTTGCTGCTTCGAAGCACCACGTGATGATCGGGTGTCTTTGATTCCGCGGGTGAATACAACGTAAGCAAGCCAGATTTGCTTATCACGGAAGCTAAGGTTTGATCTTGTGAGCCTAGCATGTACAGACATGGCCTCAGGAACACGGATCGCGAAGGTAAAGCATGAATCATATAGTAGATATGATGAACATGATGATTGTTCGCCATTAAAACTATATCAACTCTCGTGATGATCGGTGTTGATGTAGTGGATTTGGTTCGATGTGATCACTAAAACAATGCGAGGGATGTTGTTTTGGTGGGAGTTCACCTAGTTTAATTTCATTAATTAATTTGAACTCAATTTGTCATAAACTTAGTCTAAACTATTGCAAATATGTTGTAGATCAATGGCAGCCTACCATCAATTTTAATGCGTTCCTAGAAAGAAAAGTTGAAAAACAATGGAAGCAACTTGGATTGGTTCCGCAATTTGAGATTGTCCTCACATTTGGTAATTTGACCTATGTCTTGGATGCACCGCTAGGTGACCCACTGCGGTGATGCTACCGATGAAGTAAAGAATGTTTACCTCGCTCGGAAGAATCGGTACTCCATAGTTCGATGTGCTATCTTGTATGGTTTAGAATCGAGCTTGAGAAAAGGTTTGAAAAGTCAGATCCATATGATATTGTCGAGGATCTCAAATTAATCTTTGAGACTCATGCGGCAATTGAAAGTTATGAAGCTTCGAAAAGTTCTTTAGCGCAAGATGGAAGAGGGCTCCGTCGGTGAGCATGTGCTTAAAATGTCCGACGCGAATAAACTTCAAAGCTTGGGTATAGTGATTCCTAATACTTTGGGGTTTACGCATCCTCAAATCACTACCACCAAGTTACAAGAACTTTGTGATGAACTACAACATGCGTAACATGAACAAAGAGTTGCGAACTATTTGCTATGTTAAAGTCTGCGAAGTGGAGATCAAGAAAGAGCACCAAGTGTTGATGGTCAATAAGACCACCAAATTCAAGAAAGGCAAGTCTAAGCGGAAGGGACACTTCAAGAAGGGTGGTAAGAAAGTTACCATACCGAAGAAGACCAAGGCTGGACCTAAGCCCGAGTGCTTTTCTTGCAAGGGAGAAGGTCCTTTGAAGCGGAATTGCCCAAAGTACTTGGCGGATTGAAGAACGGCAACATCAAGAAGAAAGGTATATCGATATACATGTTATTGATGTGTATCTCACTAGTATTCGTAGTAGTGCAGGTATTTGATCTTGGTTCGGTTGCTCATATTTGTAACTTCAAAGCGAGCTGCAGAATAAACGGAAGCTAGTGAAGAGCGAGGTGACGATGCGTAGGAAGCGGATCAAAGGTTGATGTGATCGCGGTCGCACGCTACCTCTTCATCTACCATCGGGATTAGTTTTATACTTAAATAATTGTTATTTGGTGCTGCGTTAAGCATGAACATTATATCGGGATCTTGTTTATTAGGCAGTTACTTGTTTAAATCCGAGAATAATGGTTGTTCGATTTATATGAGTAATATGTTTTATGCACATGCACCTTTGATAGATGGTCTATTCATATTGAATCTCGATAGTGGAAATACACATATTAATAACATTGAAGCTAAGCGATTGAAATCAGCGATAACTCGACCTATATGTGGCCTTGTCGTCTTGGTCACATTGGAGTGAAGCGTATGAAGAAACTCCATTCCGATGGACTTCTTGAATCACTTGATTTTGAATCACTTGAAAGATGCGAGGCATGTCGATGGGTAAAATGACTAAGACTCCATTTTACGGTATAATGGGCGAGCTCTGACTTATTGGAAATCATACATACCGATGTGTGTGGTCCAATGAGTGTAGCATCGCGATGGTTATCGTTATGTTCTTACCTTCACGGATGACTTGAGTAGATATGGGTATATCTATTTCATGAAACATAAGTCGAAACTTTCGAGAAGTTTAAGGAGTTTCAAAGTGAGGTAGAGAATCAACGTAACAAGAAGATTAAATTTCTACGTTACGATCGTGGAGGTGAATATCTAAATTCTGAGTTTGGCGAGCATTTGAAGAAATGTGGAATACTTTCAGATTGACACCGGGAACACCACAGCGTAATGGTGTGTGCGAACGTCGTAATCGAACTCTCTTAGATATGGTTCGTTCTATGATGTCACTTACAGATTTGCCACTATCATTTTGGGGTTATGCATTAGAAACAACACGCATTCACTTTAAATAGGGCACCGTCTAAATCCGTTGAAACGACACCGTATGAATTATGGTTTGGGAAGAAACCTAAATTGTCGTTCCTTAAAGTTTGGGGATCTGAAGCCTATGTAAAGAAGTTACAGGACAAGCTTGAACCCAAAGCGGAAAAATCGTCTTCATAGGATACCGAAGGAAACTATTGGGTATACCTTCTATCATAGATCCGAAGGCAAAATCTTCGTTGCCAAGAATGGATCCTTTCTAGAAGAATTTCTCTCGAAAGAGGTATTTGGAAGGAAAGTAGAACTTCGACGAGGTTGTCGAACCTTCTCTCGAATTGCGAGTAGCGCGCACGGAAGAAGTTCTGTGGTGCACCAATAAGAGAGGAAGCTAATGATGATGATCATGAAACTTGGTTGAGGTTGCTCTGAGCCTCGGAGGTCAACGAGAACTCGTACCACTCCAGTTGGTATGATTCCGTTATGAATGTCATGTTGGTGGACAACACCGATGACCCGAGACATATGAGGAAGCGATGATGAGCCCGATTCAATAAATGGCAAGAAGCCATGAAATCGAGATTGGATCCATGTACGAAAACCAAGTATGGACTTTGGTGGACTTAGGATGGTAGGAAGGCTGTCGAGAACAAATGGATTTTCAAGAAGAAAGCAGATCTTGATGGTAATATTCTGTCTATAAAGCTCGACTTGTCGCAAAGGGTTTCGACAAATTCAAGGAGTTGACTACGATGAGACTTTCTCACCGGTAGCGAAGCTAAAATCTGTGAGGATTATGTTAGCAATCGCTGCATATTATGATTATGAGATATGGCAGATGGATGTCAAAACAGCATTCCTCAATGGAGACATTGATGAAGAGTTGTATATGATGCAACCCAAAGGTTTTGTCGATCCTAAAGATGCTAACAAGGTATGCAAGCTTCAACGGTCCATCTATGGATTGAAGCAAGCATCCCAAAGTTGGAATCAACGTTTTGATAAGGTAATCAAAAGTTTTGGTTTTATACAAACTTATGGAGAAGCTTGTATTTACAAGAAAGTGAGTGGGAGCTCTGTAGCATTCTTAATCTGTATGTGGATGACATATTGTTGATTGGGAATGATGTAGACCTTCTTAATAGTGTCAAGGAATATTTGAATAATAGTTTTCAATGAAGGATCTTGGCAGGCAGCTTACATATTAGGCATAAAGATCTATAGAGATAGATCGAAGCAAATATCATTGTCACAAAGTACATATTTGGACAAAGTTCTAAAGAGGTTTGGAATGGAAGATAGCAAGAAAGGGTTCTTGCCCATGTTGCTAATCGACCTTGAGTAAAACTCAAAGTCCGACATCGGCGGAAGATAGAGAAAGGATGAGTAAGACTCCTATGCATCAGCCATAGGATCTCTAATGTATGCCATGCTATGTACTAGACCCGACATTGCATATCTTGTTAGTTTAACTAGCAGATATCAAAGTGATCCAGAGTGGATCATTGATGATCAAAAACATCCTTAAGTACTTGAGAAGAACTAAGGATATGGTTCTTTCTTATGGAGGTGATGAACAACTCGTTGTTAATGGTTACACCGATGCTAGTTGGAACACCGATCCGGATGATTCTAAATCACAACTGGATACGTATTTATTTTGAATGGTGCAGCGATTAGTGGAGGAGTGCAAAGCAAAGCGTTGTGGCGAGATCTTCAACTGAATCGGAATACATGGCTGCCGGAGGCTTCACAAGAAGCGATATGGATGAAAGAGTTCATTACAGTGGGTGTGGTTCCTAGTCGCTGGACCCAATGTCTATCTCACGTGATAACATGGGCGCCATAGCCAATGCGCAAGAACCAAGGTCACACAAGAAGCTGAAGCATATCAAGCTGCGTTTCCACGCTATTCGAGAACATATCCAGGATGGGGATATAAAGATTTGCAAAGTACACACAGATCTGAATGTGGCGGATCCGTTGACTAAATCTCTCCCGAGGGCAAAACATGACCAACACCAAACTGCCATGGGTGTTCGGTATATTACCATGTAATCTAGATTAGATGACTCTAGTGCAAGTGGGAGACTGTTGGAGATATGCCCTAGAGGCAATAATAAATAGAGTTATTATTATATCTTTGTGTTTATGATAAATGTTTATATTCATGCTATAATAGTATTAACAAGGAAACATTAATACTTGTGTGAATTGTAAACTTAATTTGAAGTCCCTAGTATAGCCTCTATACTTCACTAGCTTGTTGGTTGATTGATGATGGTGGTTTCCCTATCATGAACATCGAGATGTTATTGACAACAAGATCATATCGTTAGGAGAATGATATGGTGGACATACTCCTATAGACAAGCGTAGCATAAAGATCAAGTCATTTCAATAGTTCAATTGCTATATGCTTTCTGATACATAGTAACCTAATTCCTTCGACCATGAGATCATGCATATCACCTTTGCTGGATGGATGCTTTGATGTCATCAAACACCACACCGTAACAGGGTGGCTATAAAGGTGGCATTGAGTGTTCGGAAAGTATTGGTTGAAACACATGGATCAAGAGTGGGATTTGTCCATCCACATGACGGATAGATATTCTCTGGGCCCTCTCGGTGAAATGTCATCCAATTAGCTTGCAAGCATGTGACTTGGTCACAAGGGATCACATATCACGGGAACGAGAAAAGAGTACTTATCGATGCGAGGATGAACTAGGTATGCGGAGATACCAGCGATCATAACCTCGGATAAGTAACATATCGTGAGACAAAGGGAAATTGGTTTCGTATGTAAGTGGTTCATTCGATCGCAAAGTAATCGTAGAAATATGTGGGAGCCATATGAATTTCCAGATTCCTCTATTGGTTATTGTTCGGAGAAGTGTCTCGATCATGTCCGCATAATTCACGAACCGTAGGGAGACACACTTAAGGATTCGACGTTGTTTGAGTAGTTATGGTATTATGAGAAAGAGACCGAATGATGTTCGGAGTCTCGGATGGGATCCGGGATATCACGAGGAGATCCGGAATGGTCCGGAGAATAAGATTCATATAAGGAAAGTCCCGTTTTGGAGTAGCGGAAGGATTCCGGTGTTTTCATCGAACATTCTAGAAGGTCCTGAATGTCCGGCACTCGGAGGGAAGGGTACATGAATGTGTCATTTCATATTGGAATGATTGCATCATGTACTAGGTGTTCTTGCTGTCCAAAATAAAGGGTTTATTTAAATCCTAAATTGAAAAGTCAAGCGGCTAGTTTGAAAGTCAAGCAACAATTTTGGGAAGTGGGAAAGAGGAGGATTGGTGGAGGCCGAGTTGGAGGGAATTCCTCCCTTGGCGGCGCACCTCAAGGCCGAGTTGGGGAGGAACTCCTCCCCTTGGCCGGCCAGCCCTCCCACCTATATAAGGAGGGGCAGGGCTCCCCTCCTTATACACACAAGTTTCCTATCCTCTAAACTAAACCCTAGATCTAGACCCCGGTTTAGAGCCTTCTAATTGGTTTAGAGCCTTCTAATTGGTGTGTCTAATTACTAGACCACTAATAGCCTCTCTCATAAGCTCCACCATACTCGCACCGGCTTAAGGCGAAGCCCTGCGGGATTTCCCCTCTACCTCCGGTACCACGCGTTGTCTTCACAGGAATCGCGAGGAGAGTGCTACAACCTCATTTTCTTTGGAACAAGGGAGAGGAAGGTCTTCGTCAGTACGAACGATGTGACCGACTGCGGGAGCGCTCTTGAACGCTGGCTTGGGAAGGATCGTCTACGCGATCTTGAGATCGGAAAAATCGACTACATCACCCACGAGAATCTGCTCTCGTTAAACACTTTGGAATCTTCGAGGGTGAGTTATTCCATCGACTCGTTGCTACAATCTAGTAGATAGATCTTGGCTTGTTTGTTTGTATGCGGTAGAAAATTTTTGTTTTCCATGCTACGAACCCCTACATTGAGGTGGGTCAGTAGCCGTAACAGGAGGCTGCTGAACAACAGGTGATTCAGGGCCGGATAATCCGGCCGATGGTGAGGCCGGATAATCCGGCCTGGGAGAACTTGTAGCGTCTTTATCAGGCTGCCTGGGACTTGCTGGAACTGGCGAGGGGCCAGATAATCCGGGGCCGGCCAGAAAATCCGGCCTGGAGCTTGCAACGATTTCTTCAACACCAGGAGCAGTTTGGTCATCAGGAGCGGGATGGCCGGATAATCCGGTGTCGACCGGATAATCCAGCCTAGAGCTTTCTGGAACATCTTGACCTTCAGCAATTGATGGAGATGGTGTAGAAGTTACTCCCGTGGTTGGAACATGTTGAGTATGTGTAGATGATGGCTCTTCATGAGTAGAGCATCGTCCTTCCCGATCCGCCACAAGGGGTTCCTCAATGGGGCGGAAAAATCCCACGCCCATTCTTCTTATGGCATCTTGGGGTATTTCAACATCTGCATCACAAACATCAACTTGCCCCGCACGGGAGCCATCATTTTTTTCGAACACCACACTACAAGATTCTACAACAGTTCCAGAGAGCTTATTGTAGACTCTATAAGTGTGGGATTCGGCACCATAACCAATAAAAATACCTTTTAGAGCCTTAGATTCAAACTTAGATAAACGAACTCCCTTGATGAGAAAGAAACACTTACACCCGAATACCCAAAAGTATGAGATGTTTGGCTTGTTACCGGTAAGTATTTCATATGGAGTCTTGTCCAAGATTTTACGGAGGTATAACCGGTTGGAAGAATAACAAGCGGTAGAGATTGCTTCAGCCCAGAAGTTATATGGAGACTTGAATTCGGCTAGCATTGACCTTGTCATATCCATTAGAGTCCGATTCTTCCTCTCGGCTACACCATTTTGTTGAGGGGTGTACGCAGCGGAATATTGCTGTCTTATCCCCTCTTCACTTAGGAACTCATTTAAGGTGTAGTTCTTAAACTCAGAGCCGTTATCACTTCTTATAGCCAGAATAGGGACGTTGTGTTGACGTTAAACCTCGATTCGTTTGTTGAGTTTCACTCTTCAACTTGAAGAAATAAACCCAAGTGTATCTTGAGTAATCATCAACGATCACAAGACAGTACTTCTTCCCACCGAGGCTTGCATGAGATGGAGGTCCGAAGAGGTCCACATGAAGGAGCTCTAAGATACTTTTTGACGAGATAATAGTCTTCCTTCGATGAGAAAAGTCATGCATTTTCCCTTCAACACAAGCCCTGCAAACACGATCTTTGGCAAATGAGACATTTTCTTTTAGTCCAAGGATGTGGCCACCCTTGTGGAGACTTTGCAAAGTTCTCATATTGACGTGGGCTAGTCGGCGATGCCATAACCAACCCGCGTCAGCCTTTCCGAAAAGACACATCAGGTCTGTAGTGGTTTTCCCCGAAAAGTCCACCACGTACAGGTCATTTTCGACATATCCCACGAAAGCGATTTTTAGAGACTTTTAGAGACTTGCTCCACAAGAGTACCACAAGACTTGCTCCACAAGAGTACCACAAGAATACCACTAAAAAAGACATAAAATGTCACATGATTAGGCCTATTCACAGGTTAAATTTTGGCTTTTTTACACCGGACACATAAAATTTTTTTTCATCCCAAAAACTTGTGAATGAAGATAAAATGTTCGAATGTATACCGTGAGCTCGAATAGCCATCATAAATATTTGATCAACATGGAAGCATAGAAGTTATCAGATATACACGGACATAGAAATTGTCAAACAAAGACAAAAACTGCAGCCTTTGTTTACTTGCTACCGAAGTTGCGTCGTTTGGCGTTACTAGGGCTCATTCAGTTCGTATCTGCAAAACAGGCGTCGTACATACATACTGCAGACAAATTCTTCAGCAAGGCCTCATGCCTCATAACGCATTTACAGGCTATTTACAAAGCGAAGCAAGTACGCGCCGTGGAGGCTCGAAAGACCTCCGGGAGTGCAGAACCGCCCAGTTATCAATGAGAAATATGTCACCTTGCTGCCACGGAACGGCGGCACATTCCTCCTCCAAGATCTTCCCGCATTCGTCTATGACATCAGCAGGCAATGGGGAGCCGTCGCCAAACGTGACAGCCTTGACAGGATCATTCCGGGCATCCTTCCACCCCGTGTAGGCAGCAACCATGCTGTTGAACCATATTTTCCTCATTCGGACCTGGTCCCACTTAACGGCAGGTATTGGACCCATTATTGTTTTAACCCCGTCGTCGGTCCATTCCAGCTTCATTCCAAGCTTCGCAGCCCTGTGAAGAAACAGCCGAATCAGAGTTTAGTCATAGCATAGTAAGTGAGCTATAGTTATCAATGAAACTGAGAATGAGGCAATAGCCTAGTTGTTGGGTCGCAGTTGGCGTATCCCAACGACCGGAGTTCGATCCATATCGGGGACGAATTTCCGGAATTCTCACGCCGACCCGCTTCTACTATTTCCGGAATTCTCGTGCCAAATTTCCTAGCACTGTTTCTTTTTTTTTGTTGTTATCAATGAAACTGTATTTCAAATGCTATCAAAACGTTATCAGAAGTTTTTGACCGACACCCTGCAACAATGACAAGACAAAAGATAAAACTGCAGTGCTCACTATCATGATGGAAGCCCTTTGGAATAAGCCATAATGGGTCAAATAATTGAAGGCCATTATAGAATCTGAAAATCATTTAAAACTCCTAGACTTGCTACCACTTTATAAATGTAACTAAGACGAGAACAATAAAATCTTGAGCAGTAGATACACCTAATAATGCAGTTCTAATCAACGATCAACATTCAGCCTAAAATTTGAAGCCAAGACAACGGCAGTTCAATAATAAGCTCTAGATACACCTTCTAATTATGAACTCCTACTCAACGATTAACATTGATCCAAAGATTTCAAATCAAAGTGACGCTATCTTGAAATTTTGATCATACCATATACTGTACAAAATTTATGTGCATGGTATGATATAATAATAGAAGGAGCGCAACTAGTTTTCAAAATGCCAGATGGGGGCAGCTTTAAAAATCAGACCAACTGACTACACGGTCGATTGAAAAAGTTCCACCAGTAAACAAGTAGACCAGCACAGACACCGGTGCAGGACTGATGAGTGCCAATCACTTGTACCAGATATTCATAAGTAACCAGTTAAGTAGTGATTTTGGAAACTTTGGGCTTGCTGTACAAGTTTCATACCCCCAGAAGTTCTACTGTAACAAATGTTTGCTTGTTAAAGTGTTGCAGCTCATTCACTTACTCATGCATTGGTCCATATTTCGTAAAATACACTGGTGTTACAGGAGATTTCTGAATGCATATGTAAATGTTCAGGAGTAATACTAGAGCTATGAATACACTCAAGAGTCATTTGAAAGAAACAAGAAAACAGACCTTTCCTCGGCGACAGATTTATCTTTCGTGAGAAATGTAGAGTGCCATCCACGGCCAATTGGGGAAGATGGGTCGTCCCCCTCTCCTAAGACCCGTGTGTATATAAGGCCATGCTTCTCCAATTTCTCTACAAATTCCGGAAATTTTTCATTCATCCTCTTATAAACATAATGGCTCAGCACTATTGGTGTCTCTCCACCACTCTTCGGCTCCACTTCACAGAAGAAGAACAATTTCGCTGGGAATGTTGGAACCTACAAAAAGAACACATTGTGAGTCCTGATAGTGAGAAATGGAAATTCCAAAAATAAATGTTACCGTACGGACTAATATGGACTGGCTATCCTGAAATGCGGAATGCCTGTTCTATCAATCTTGAACTGGGGAACTTCTATCCTAGGTAGTAGTACTTAATTTTTTTTGAAAAATCATCATGTGCAATTTAATAAAATACCCATGTGTTGAGTGGTTTGCTGTTGCCCTGAGTTCAGAGCAAATGACTCCAGGGCTCCAGGCATCTTGATTTAGTTAATCATCAATGTCCGGTGAGTTCACATCGTGGAAATGGAAATTCCAGATGGAGTTAATTAGTTGTACCAGTACATAACTGAGTTTAGTTAGTGGTGAAATGCAGAGTGCCGCTGTTTCAGTCTGAAACAGGGGACTTCCACGACTAGGTGGAATACCAAAATTGTTCTGAGAATCATCGTATGCAATTAAATACCGATGTGTTGGTTAGTTTTTCTCTGAGCTCTGAACTAAGGACTCCAGGCCTCCTGACTGATTAAGGCAATGTTTCTACTGTAGTGATAATTCAACGATGGACTTGGGGTAACAGGGCTCATAGGCCAGGGGCAGAACAGAAGGCGTGTGAGCGGACCTGCGCCATTTCATGGTGGAAGGGGATCTTCTGGTCGGGCGGCGACTCGTTGGCGGTGAACACCCGGCCCACCACGTTGGTCCGCGGCGCCGCGCCGCCGACGTACGGTAGCTCCTCGTACCCAAACGCCTCCACTGCGCGGTCGAAGTCCGCGGCAGTCCGCGCGGGAAACCCACGCAGCAGCACCGCTCCTGCGTCCCGCAGCAGGGGCTCTACCCGGGACGCCCGCTCGGACCGCACGGCCGCCAGGAACTCGTCGATGCTTCCTCCCGGTCCCGGGGGTCCGCCGTTGGGGACGAGCACCGCGGGGAAGGCGACGCCCTCGACGTCCCGCTGCTGCGGGAGGCGCGCGTCCTGGAATAAGCTGCTACCCGTACCCGCCATCTGCAGGATTTGGTTTTCTTCCATGGTGTGCCGTGTCCCGTGTGTAAGCAGTGAGCGTGAGGTGAGAGACGTGGCGACGATGCTGCAGGGTTCAGGCTCAGGTTCGGACTTGGGACTTTGGGACTTGGGAGGATGTTTTGGTTGGATGAACGTGGACGAGTTCTGGAAACAGGGTCGGGAGAAGGTTGGAGTGACCCGTGGGACTAGTCCTTGTTCAGTCCAGGTGGGCGGACACACTTGTCAGTTGTCACGATGGCAACAGCAGGGTGTTCTACCGGCACACAAACTCGTGCACTCTCTCCTGAAAAACATGCGATTTAGAATAAATGAAATTTAGTACTCCCTTCATCTTAAAATAGATGCTGCAGATTTGTCAAAATTTCCTTCTCAAAACAGGAGATGCGTCAAATTTATATTAATATAGAACCACGATTGAGGCATTTCTTTGGTAGACAAAGATAACGCAAAGAAAACAACAAAGAAAAAGAAAAGAAAAAAAAAAGCCGACAACAGTGGCTCGACGAAAACGAGGATGGCCCGCAACCATTGCGCCCTCCGAAAATTCCACCACGCTCCTAGCGCTCCGAAGCGTCGCGTACCAAGAAAAGCGACGACAACAACGCTGCTGCCCGGATTGGTCCTAGGTTTCCCCCGATACGCTGCGGGAGGTGGGGAAGAGATACGCCCGACGCCCTTCAGGAAGGATGGCGACACCCGCATGCGTCGTCATGTCGGTGTCTAGACGACAAGGATTTCTCCTAACCCCTCAGAAAACCACACTCCCGGACGCTTCGAATAGCTCCACCAAACTCACCGTCCACCAGCATACGCCCCCAAGGTTTTGCCGTCACCCACCGTCATCTCGTCATCACCCACAATGTGAGGCTGGTACAACCGAGAAGAGAAGACCTCGGCAGGGGTCAGAGGTACAGCAACACGCGGAAGGGAACAACCTCCACCGCTAGGGGGCGATAGCCGACCGGATGTAGCAGCATGGGCAAACCAAGCCCTCACTGGCCTGGCCGAGCCCAAGCGGACTCGTGAAGCTCCACCGCCACACTGCAGCAAGGGTGTCACCATCGCCGCCAACCCTAGCCCTAGTCCCTACTTCTCCGTCCACCAGTGGATCTGCCATACCGAGATCCCGCCGCCAAGCAGCTTATCGCCACCGTGCTTTCACCGGCAGTGGAACACCGTCGGTCTGAGGAGCACCACTGCAGCAAACTGGCACATGGGGCGAAAGGCACGACCATGACGAGGCCGACTACACATCCGAGCGTGGGAGGCAAAGGTGGGGAAACAGCGAAGCGGCAAGCGACCCAACGCCTTCGAGCCACCGCAAGTCGCAGCTTACAGAGCCCTCCACGGACCTACAAGCCGGTTGCCCGAGCTGGACCCGCCTAGTCCAGCGTGCACAACCATGGCGAGCAAGGAAGTCACGCTCGCCTTTGTAAGGTCATTGATACGTTGCAAACGTATCTATAATTTTTTATGTTCCATGCTTGTTTTATATCTACTTTCTATGTTTTGTCCACACTTTGGAGTATTTTTATACACTTTCTGGGACTAACCTATTAACAAGATGCCACAGTGCCAGTTGCCTGTTTACTACTGTTTTTGGTTCTAGAAAAGCCAGAAAATGAATATTCTCGGAATTGGACCGGACAAAAGCCAAAGTCGATATTTTACCGGAAGACTCACGGAGCCAGAAGACGAGACGGAGAGGAGCCAGGGGCTTGCCACACCATGTGGTGGTGTGGGCCCCTGGTTCATCCTCTGACATCGCCCCTTCGCCTATAAGAAGCCTCCTGATGAGAAAACCCTAAAGAATCCAGCCTCCAGCCACGAAAAGTTCCGCAGCGCCGCCGCTACCAAAGAGGAGATTCGAGGGACAGAAGTCTCTGTTCCGTCACCCTGCCAGGACGGGGAAGTGCCCCCGGAGCCATCTCCATCGATCTTCACCACCATCTCCATCACTGTTGCTGATTTCCATGATGATGAGGGAGTAGTTCTTCCTCGAGGCTAAGGGTTCTACCGATAGCTATGTGTTTATCTCTCTCTCTATGCATGATCATATTGTGATCATGAGCTTTGTAATCAAGTAGATATACCTTGCTACTCAAGTGCTTTAATAGATCTCTGGCTCTCCCCACGTGTGTGAAAGTGATAGCGTGCACACCATGGTGGCACTTAGGCTAGAGATTACAAATACTTGTTATGAGTTATATTTGGAGTTGGATGTCTCTATGAAATTGTGGTGTTTTTTGGAACCATCTAGCGCTCAAGGTGTCAGTGTGAGGTTATATAGATGGGGAATATGGACTTTGAGGAGTGTTGTTATAGCCCTACCATGGATTAGAGTGTCCAACCGGAGAGTAGTTCAGAGTAGTATCATATAGAGATGATATTTATATGAGAGTGTCAACACCCGGATTTTTAATCTATTACATCCCAAAACTTTAATCCAATATATCAAGATCCAAATCACCCAATTTAGGGTTAACAAAACTTTTTCTCATTTAAATAATTAAGCATGCATATGTATGTTGCATTAATGTGGAATTGTTTTGAATTGCCATGATTGTTTGTTCTAATGGTTGTAAAATGATTCTCAGATGAATGCCACATCATCTAGATCATTCCCAAGCAAAATCCAAAGAAAAAGAAATCAAATAGAATTAATGAAGGCAAATGGTCACTTTTGCCATTTTAATCAACTAGGACACTTTGGGTGTTCCTAGAACTCAAATTCAAACAGAAACAATTATGGATCTTTGGACCCCTTGATAGTACAAATAAAGATGTACCAAGGCCCACTTTGAAATCTCACAAAAACTTTCAAACTCTAATTTTAAATGACATTTGAAAATGGAATCCTTTTCATATGACTAGATCCCACTTTTTCAAAATCCATTCAAATGAATTCAATTTAACAATCCCAAGTAACCACATATACTCAAGCATAAGATCAACAACTCCACCAAAAATCATTTCAAAATTTAAATCTTTGTTTCATGCGGCCATTGTGTCGAATAGGTGGCATGCACAAAAATTCTGCCTAACTAACGCTATTTGTTGATCAATGCATTGTCGAGTATTTGGGCTCAATCTGGTCCTCTTGTCTCCCCTAGCTCTAACTAGCCCCTAACTAAGCTACCAATTGGCCTAGAGCAGCAGTGTCGCGCTACCCTGTAGCATCCCAATTGTCTAACAATGGTAATGCTATATGGTTTAATAATATAATGGCGACTTCCTACATATAATTGTGCATCATAATTATGTCATGCTCATGTCATCATGCCACCTTGCATTTGAGCATCATATAAAACCCTGTTTCTTTGGTTCTTCTCTCATATGCATTATTAATTGTATTTGCCTCTTGATATTGTATTTGGTTATTGATATATTGTTTAATTCCCAAGTTGAGTTGGGGGCATATCTTTTATTTCCAATCTACACCTTTCTTTGTCACCACCTTATAATTCCACCACCTCATTAATCCATGAGCTTGTACTTCTTTTTCTTTTGATATTTTATTCTAGCTCATGTGGTTTGGGGTGGATCGAATCCTTTAAATTCTTTTGCTTGGCTTTTAATCTACTTCTTGGAAATGCATAAGAATAATGCCATAATATTATTATTGTTTTCACAAAATAAATCATGGCATTATTATTTTGCATGGGCCATGCAAAATGTACCACCACCTTTTATCCCTTTGGTTTTTCCCTTTAATGTTAGTGGATATTTCTTTGTGGACCATCTCCATCCATCCTACCATCCCCATATTCTAATCCATATCTTTTTCTTTTAATTAAATCTCTTCATGCATGATCATATGAGGCTTATTCTTTCTCTCTCTATTTTTCTCCTAGCCCTAGTTCTTCTAAACCCTAACCTCAATCTCACCTCTCTCTCTTTCACTCCCTATCTCTCTAACATGCTGGTCCCACCTGGCCCTCTCTCTCTGACCCACACCCCAGCTACCCTTCTACCCCATCTACCACCCCCCAAACCCTAACTCGAGCCTATATAGACACCACCCGAGCCCTCTCTGATCTCTCTCTCTCACTGCCAGCCGTCTCCACCGACCCCACTGGCACCCTTGGCCCACCTGGCAGCCTCCACCACCCTTCCCTATCCATGCCTGCCTTCCCCAGCCCGAGCCAGCACGTGATCGAGGAGAAAAGGGCAGAGCCGAGGCTGCTTTTCCCTGTCCCGTGCCCACACGCCGCTCCTTCCTTCCCCTTCGTTTTTCCTCCTTCCACATGTCTCCTGGCTCGCCAGATCCACCCTAAGGGTCGCTGCCCCTCCTCTCTCCTTCTCTCCGGCGCCCATCCTCGCCGGCCTTGATCTGCGTCTGCGCCTCGATCTAGCCGCCAAAGTAACGGAGAAGGGGTCGAGGAGGCCGAGAAGGGACCCCCGCTTCTTCCTGGACGCGCCATAGGAGGAGAGCCCGCTTGCCCATGATACCGGCCGCGCGAGAAAACCCTAGAACCCTGGCCTCTGCTTCCTCGCTGCCCCGTCGTCGCCCGCACCGATCCGTCGTCACCGACCACTCCTCGGTGAGCCCCTCTCCCTAGATGACACCCTCTCGCTCGCTGTCACCGCCTAGTGTCGCCGTTCGTTTCGTCGAACACACTGCGCGCGTCGGCTGCTGCCACCGCTCGCTCCGCGTCAGCCGGCCTATCTGCGTCCACCCTCCTGTCACCAACCGTAATTCAGTCAAGGCTAGCCCTCGGCAGGTAACGCCCGCGACCTGGTTTGAACCCGTGCGCCATGGCGCTCAGCGATGGGACTTTCAAGAAATTGATGTGGAGAAGATCACAAAGTGAGTCAAGCCTTTTGCACATGACCCGCCTTTTTTCCCCTTTAAACCTGGTCCCAGACCACGCTTTGTCGGCCGCCTGCAATCTTGCAGGAAACCCCCCAGATCTCCAGCCCCTCAACCCGAAGTCCCCCGGATCCGCGACGTGTCGCCCACTAGCTGGCCAAGGCAGCGTGGACCATGAGACCGCCCCACCGCTGTCGACCTCACTCAGCTCAGCCCGCGGTGAGAAAGTTTTCTCTGCGTCGTTTTTCCGCCAGGTCAGCCTGGGCCCATTTGTCTGAGTCTGTGGCTAGATCTGAGCGAGTACAAAAGGTTTTCTGTTTTTCTGTTTTAATTTAAACTTTTCAAATTTGTTTTTATTCAAATTCAAATCTGTTTTCAAATAACTTTTAAAATATTATTCCAAATAATACATATGATATATGTTTTTGAATCAGAAAAATGTGAGGAATTCAAATATGCTATTCAAAATATTAATTGAGCACTTTATAATTTCGAAGTGATTAAAATTACAATAAAATGCCCTTTTCCTTAATTAATTAATAACTTTTGTTTTATAACTCCAATTTTGACAAATAATATGTCTAAATCGATCAGCGCGACGAGCCCGTTCTATCTATGCATTCCATATTCTG
Organism: Avena insularis; assembly: GCA_023614405.1. Taxonomy (NCBI): domain Eukaryota; kingdom Viridiplantae; phylum Streptophyta; class Magnoliopsida; order Poales; family Poaceae; genus Avena; species Avena insularis. Next base: position 504,886,709 of record CM042688.1, on the reverse strand, counting down.
AATTGCAGCATGCATCATATAAATATAAAGCATACAGCAACTTATTTGAGTATAAAATATGACTAAAACTCAATAAAATGCTTTATTCTTGTACCCCACACCTCACCCATGCCATGCTACATTATTGCCATGCGAATTGTGCATCATTCATCATGGCATGATTGTTTGCTTGACGCATTATAATTCATATGCTTGTGCACTCTATTTATATTGGCCCTTGTTTGTTTGGTTCTTCTTCGAATAGACGCTGAGCAGGGGATATATCAGGAATCCCAGGAGCACTACCTAGATCCTTCCCTCGCTTCAACTGAGCTGCCAGGCAAGCACTACCACATGCTTGCATACATATAGTACCTACTGCCTCTATCTTCTTCTTGCATCATGGAGTCGCGGATGCATTAAATTGAATCCCAAGTACTGCATAGCCTTTACTTTTAAACTCCACTGAAGCTTGTTCCTCCATCCCATGAGCCATTACTACAGGAGTTGTTTGAGCCATGCGGGTCGTAGAACAACATGTGTAGGGTTTGTGAGAGTCTGATGGATAATGAGGTACCTAAACAACTTAATCTGAGTAGTAATGGGATAACTAATGGAAGTGGCACCGGTGAGCAATATCTGCTATTTGGTTCTTCATGCTCACTTGTGTCCCGTAGGACCCCGAGTACTTGATTCCTGTTCCTTGACTATTCGCACTATCCACATCCGGGAGGCCTTATGTACCCCCACAGCGAGCTTGATTCATTCTTATTTCTTGGGGCCACAAAGTAGTTTGGGCTTTATTACTATCCTGTACTTATGCCATGTTTTACTGCTTTATTTAAGATTGTGCGAGGAGCACTGCTGTTTAGGATTGCGAGTGTTTTTGTATCGACAAGCCAGTCACACTTTCGGGTTCCCGTCGTTTACAGCCATTGGCGCAAACCTTGGGTCCGTCTCGAGCCGCCAACTTCGTTCTGGGTAGCTTAATGGGTGGCCCTGAAACATTTCTGGATCTGTGATCTCTTTGTCGTGAATGCCTCGTTGGGTTTTGATTTGGTTTTCGAGGTTGATCGAGTGTGTGTTGCTATTTGTGCACCCCGTAGGTAAATCTTTCTGAAAGCCGTGTCCGCGGTTATGGACGACTTGGAGCACAGTTTCTCGATCATAGACAAGTATAACTAAAGTACCGCTTTTAATTTGACTAAGTACCTGACTAGTAAATAGTGCAACACTCATGGAATGGTTAATAAAACTGCCAACGGATGGAGGGGTTGTTCGTCCGCTTCCTCATTGGTAAGTGAGGAGGAGGATGGATCTGTTAATATTACTGTTACAACTGTTGCTATTAATTCACTGACATCCGTCTATCTTTGGTTAGGTGGATGGTTAGCGAGTATTTATAGAATTGTTAGGTATTATCTTTTGCTGCAATTGCGTCACCCCAGGTTGTGTCCCCTTTAGAGGCATAAAGACTTGCTGAGTACCCCTAGGGTCTCACACGATAAATTGTTTGATTCAGATGAACAGGTATACTCGCAAGATGGATATTGGGTGGAGGAGACGGACGATGTTGGCAACGATCACTCGGTGTAGAGATTCCGGGAACGGGGATCCGTGAGATCTATGGACGGGATGTGTTTATTTATGGGGCATCTTATACCGATTTGCTTCTTATCCGTACTCGGGTCTTGTCTTCCGCTTCCGCTTGATAATCTGATGTTTGATGTATGAGGAGATATCCTAAACTATTATATCTATCTAGGATATTTGGATCTTGCCGTATGGCGTTGCAATATTTCTATTTCTTTTAGATGGAATGGCTCTGAGGACTGTTGTATGTGGCTTGCATACATACTCATTTGTATATGTAGTTGATCCCTTCGCCTGCCGATTACGCCGCTCGTTCTTGTCCCGATGTTTGGAAATGGTTAGGACGGCCGAAAGGTCTACCTGTGAGTGGCATTTGGCCCCACCGTACTATTTTAACCATTTCCGCTCATCCAGGCTTGTAACTAAGAGCGTAATTCACCGAGGTAGTTACATACCCCGACGCCATGATCGCCGGCCAACCATGCCCACATCGCAGGAGCACGCCCCGCCCTCTTCCGCCACACCAGGGAGGTAGGAGGGTAGCACCGCCGCCCACGGTCCCTTTCCCAAGCGTTGCCAGCCCTTGGACCACCTCACATCGCTTGCACCCACCGCCTCTGCGCTAGACACAGAGCACGCTAGAGCGCCATCCCTGGCAGGCCCGCACAAGCCGCGTCTTGCTCCCAGCAGGTGCACTCCCATTACAAGACCCCACGACACGCTTCTCCCGCCTTCGACCAAGTGACCGCCACCACCGCTGCCGAGCACCGCTTATGCTGCAGAGCCAAATTTCCCTTCGACCAGCCACCGCCCCTAGCATCGCCATCAAGACATAGCTGACCGCCAGGAGGCACGCCACCGTCCGCCTACCTAGCCCACGCCTCTAGCATCCTGTGCCATCGTCACCGACAAGCTCGCCGTCGCCCTCTCGGTCCCCTCGTCGAGCCTATAGAAGGAGCCCTTCCCTAGCCTCATTTTCCACACTCCAACACTCCCCTCTCACCGTTGATCATTCACCACCTCTCGCCAGAGCCGCTCAAGAAGCCAGTCGCCGAAATTGCGCCGGAGTTAGCCGCAGCAGAGGAGGAGAAGCCCGTGTCGATTCCGTCCACCCAGGAGCTGTCGTGACCTTGCCTGAGTCCGCCGTCGCCTCCTCGTTCGATCGCCCCCATTGCCACACTCGCTGGAGCCCTGGTATGCCCCCACTGCACCCCCACCGAGCCACTAGGGTTCCACCTGACGCGACACATTGCGTCATCGACGAGCCCCAACCTGTAGATCCTAGTTCTAATCGCGGTCCACGTTGCCCGTGCAGCGTTATAAGAGCCACTGACAGGCGGGATACCCCCTCTGTCACTGACTGGAGGTAAAACTAGGCCAGCCCATTAGTGTTCCCGCGCTAGCCCTATAATTCAAATTTAGGTTTTTCTATTTAAACTAAATCTAGATTCTGTCCACTAGTTTGAAAATCAATTCAGAAAGATCTACTAAACCAAATTGAGTGATTCCAATTTTGTTGGAAAGATAATTAAAATATCTATCCAAGACCGTTGGATTTGAATAAATTAGAGTTAGAGATCTCTCCTAGCAAACATAACAAGACAGAGGCTTTTTCACATTCAAACATTTTTCTAAAATCAACCATAATAGCTTTTGAGTTGATTCCAACTCTCAAAAATAACATTTTACCATACCTATCTAAATATGTAATAATATTAAGGTTTGCATGCAGTGACTTTGGACTAGTACCAGAATAATGCTATATAGGCATTTCTAGTCACTTTAAATCATTAAATATTGAACTTAAACTTATAAAAATGTGATCCAACATTTAAATCACATTCCCATGTATTAGAATATGTGTTGATGACATGTGTCCACATGATCCCATACTTTAATTGTAGAATATTAAATCTTAGTTAATTTCAATGAGTAGAAATTACTTTTCTTAAATAAAATAAAGGAAACTAGTTCTTTAAATCTTGTGATGGAAGTGATGATACTAGATCATCAGATGTGTGCCTTAGTGTGCTAAATAGACTAGTTAAGTATTGTTTGGTGATTGTGTATTCCGTATGTATTTCTAGACGATAGTACCGACCAAGTCTACGAGGAGGAGGAGTTCTACCGAGAAGAAGAGGAGAATTTCAACCTTTGCACCAATCAAGGCAAGCTATTGGCAAGCTAAAACTTGCAAGACATCATTAACAATGCAAGGTGCAACCATACATTACTTTTTGGTATGGGACATGTCATAGTTGGAACCATGCTTTGCACTATAGCTTGGCCTTGGTGGTCTCACTTATACCTAATCAAGTTTTGGCCGAAGGGATTCGTTTCCTCGAAGCAGAGTTCTTTACTTTGTCCCCTCTATAGATCACAGGAGGATTGAAACTTGGCCTATCTAAACTATAGTTGTCATTCTGAGGGCCGAATAATACTATGAAGCCTTCCATTGAAGTGAACACTCTTAACTTAGTAGTTTGGAGTCTGAACCAATGTGCTCTGGCTAGTCACTTTAGATACCCGATGCCTGAGTGACTTGTGAAGAACGACATAAATAGGATGAGTTCCCCATATTGAGGATCTTTTGGATAAGGGAGGAAGACACAAATGGTTGTCGGCCCCTTCATACCTAGGTATGAGCGACGGGAGCCTTAGCCCTTTCTAAAATCAGATGAGTTAAGGTTGGGTAAAGCGATAACCTATGACGAATTGTAAACCTATTTGAATAGCCATATCCATGGTCATGGGCGGTTAAGGATGGCAAGCTTATATAGCATTAGTAGTTTTAGTTCCCTTGCGGAAAGGTACAGGCTGAGCTACGACCAAAGTGTTTTGGTCCACCTGTCGATTATTTGCAAATGGCGGATATGGCCATGGGTCGTGAGGCGACCCTAGGAATGTTATGTCATCTTATAGAGCCTTGAATCACTTGTCAAAGGTTACCTGTTTGCCCAAATTTTTTTGCAAGGAAAACTTGTTTTCAAATGTGTTTAAATAAGGCCTTGGCAGATGTATGTTTTAAAAGGAAATCAGCCTTAGGTAGATCAACCCGCTTATACATCCTTGAGTGTATATCACATTATTGAATGGCGGCTCTTATCATGGTTATAGCAAGTACATTCAACCCATACTCCTTGTTATTGTCGAGATATTTTTCTTAGTACGTGTGATAAGGCTTAATTACAACATGAGTTAGTGTTATGACGAGCTGGGCGTTCTCCATTTAATTCACCTATATTTTTATAAAGCGTGATTTGGGCTGAAGCTTTCGATAAAGTTCCTTTGTAACTGATCGATGTTATCCATCAAAACTCTTGCATGATGTACTAGAACACCTGGCATTGGTAGTGACTTGTTTCATTTATGTAATGGATATTTGTTCTGATACTTCCGTGGCGGAATTATGTCACGACACTACTAAGGAGGAGGGTCATAGTCGATTGCATGAGGATCATCTCCCATCGAATAGAAGCTAATCCGGGGGCCCTGCATTTGAAGTTTTGCTTCCCACCACTTCTATTTATTCCTCCTAATTGTTATGGTGACTACCACGGGTGAGATCCTTGGAAATCGCTTTACTAATATGTACATCACTTATTATGGTTTTGTAATGCGCCACGGTTACCACCGTTGATGGCGATATGTACCCGATATGTGTTCATAACCATGTGGTGGTTGCAGCGATTGTGATCATCGGTCATGAGACCGGTGAAACACATCTACCATGGCGTGAATGTGATCACTAGTAGTTAATGGTGGACATAACACCAATGAAAAAACCGTTCGGTAGTATTACATGTGACAAATGACTGTGTAGAAACATTTGCCATCCATGGCAAGACCCATATATCACATTACACAAAAGAAGTCCCTTATACCATGAAATTCAGTTGTTCGATAGATGTAGGAATTATAATATTGTAGTGTGTAGCAAAAATAACTAACATTTGGTCGATTGGAGGAGAATACTACTACTATGAGGCCCTGTGGCGACTATGGTCATTAAGTGACCAGAACTCTGACTGTCAGACCACGGTTGCGGTGTGTCTACTATATGACCTCAAACAAAACTTAGGTCGAGTATAGGTTATGCGCAGTTGAGCCCGTTGATACCTGGGCCAGATCGCCGGTTGGCTTCAAGTAAGTTCACCTCTAAATTCCTCTGAAGTGATTCTTGTAGAGGTTGAAATTTACGGTAAAATGCTGAGATAAGTTCCCTAGACTTTGATCGAGGACCACTCTCTATAGCCGCCAGTCTGGCTAAAGGCCGTAGGTTGAAAGTCTGACTCGTAAACATTTCTTCAAAGGTTGCTTTGTAGAATGAAATGGCATAATAAATAGACCTGTAGAGAGAGATTGAAGAGAACTTTAATGGAGTTCACATTCCACACTTAAAATTACTCCTTCTGAAATACCCTCTTGTTATAAATTCTTACGGAAACTCTGTAGAGGTCGCTACAAACTTTAAAACAAAACATGTGACCTTGTGATCTTTGTTGCACAACCTGGAGTATGTCCACTGTTCAAACTTGCTTTTCTTGCATGGGTCATATATATGACTCGAAGCTAATGATTAGTCATCTAATGATTTTATCGGTACGCAAAATTCATTGGACCAATACATGCCCTATTCAATCTCCTCCTTTACGGTGTTTGATGACAACACAACGATTATGGGTTCGAAGCAAGAGTATATCAAAGATAAGCAAAGATACATGATCTAGAAAGCTATGAACTGAAAGGGATCCCTAGATCCATACGGCATTAACAGCAGCTCGGTAGATAATTTTAGATACCAAGATCACGAGGAAAGAGGAACCCTCCTCCTGAATCTTGAGCCTCGGAATGATTCCGACTAGAGAAATTTAACCAAGATAACAATAAACGATCCAGCCCGAATTTCTCTAGAATATACTTGTAGATCTCATAGATAAACAAGATCAAGAAGCACAAGTATATGGATATTGGTATAAGACATATGCATAGTAACACAATACTGATAGCAATGCTAGTGAGGGTGCACCGGGCTCACATAGTATTGATGACATGAATAACTTACGGATCGGTAAGTCTTAAAAGCCTAACAATAAAGGTAGCATTATGGTTATGCCAACAATAGGTAGCAAATGGCCTTTCTCAGGATACGGTGATCACATAATAAACATTTGTTCAACATACTTCATTAGAACTGAATCAAAGGACGATGAATCACAGTGTGAAACTGCACGTTCCACGATTCTCAAGATTATGAACTCTTCTAACCTTTGGCATGCAGACGCAATATAGGGAAAAAGCGATGCTAAGCGTCCATCAAGATGCATTAGGCTAGTGTCCACCATGACTACCTTCTTCTGTCACTGCTTCGACTCTAATCATCATCCTCTTTGTACGTTATGCTTGGCTCTCTTGGAAGTCTGGGGAAAGTATGAGGGAGTGGCATCATCAAAGATTTAATGTTCCAACTGGGTGTTTACTGGAAATCCATTTCATCAAGCTGGAAAAGTCCTCGGGCCACTCACCATGAAAGTAAAGTACAACTTGATCCCTCATTGGTAACCTTTTGACTCTTTACGCACTTATTAAGGGTAGGTGGTGAAACGTATTTTTGTTGTGTATATTAAGGTACAAAAAATGTCTTTGAAGCTGGCAAAATGACTAGGTTTCGCCTCACGGTATTAATTATAAGTTCCTCTTGTCATTTGCTTAGAAACCACTTGATGGCTAGTTAGTTGGATACGGCTTGTGAGAACACACACTAAGGAAGGAATACTCCAATGCTGAACCTTAAATAACCTTGTCATAGTTAACTATAAAGAGTTATACCTTGGCATCCTCAATGAGCATGTGAAGTATTTTTGGGATATAAATGTAACATTCGAGTCTTAGTGCTTCTTCAATGTGAAGCTCTAAACCATGTAGTCATGATGTGTATAATCTTCTATGATCCAATAGCTATAGACAAATGTGTTCACCAAGATCCTTGATGAAAATATAGTCACCTTCTTTGGATGTGGATGGTTTGACATTTCTATTTAACCTCAGAGAGTGTGATAGTACTTAGGTCATTGTCACAATGTAGGAGTTATTCATCCTCTCAACATAAGGTGGATAATGATGCTAAATGCGTTAAGGTGGGTTATGGAAATCCTAGCTAATTGATTTAAGACCTTTAGCAATGAATGTGACAGTAGTCCGACCAATGCAAAGGCTTTATTGGCAGGGTAACCCAATGAACAACCAAATGTTTTAGATTTATAGCATTCCTGGTACTGTTAATGGGTACACTCATCCAAGTCATTGTGATCTTATGCGTCAGGTTGTGAAAATAAATGTGGGAATAATTCCATCCGATATCACCACTATATAGTCCTTCTTGAGTTTCCTTAAGAATTATAATATAAGTTTAAATAAAATCATTCCATTAAATTGATTTGAAAGATGCTTTTGTAAGTTTGTAAAGTGGGCCTTGATTCACTTTTAATTGGTCTAGAAAGGGGTGGAAAGAAATAGAAACGTTTCTCTTAGAATTTCTCTTCTAGGAACACACAAAGTGACCTGGTGGTTAACTTTTGTCAAAAAGACCATTTGCTTTATTTATTCATATTTGATTTTGTTTTCTTTTGATTTTGCTTTTAATTGGCCTAGATGATGTGGCATTCACCTTTAAACCATTTCACATCATTTGTCACAATCAAGCATGGCATTTTCAAACAATCATACATTAATGCAAACTAACATGCATTCATAAACATTTTATTAGTAAAAGGTTTTGTTAACCCTAAATTGCGTGATTAGAATTTGATAATCTTGATTAAAGTTTTGGGGTGTTACAAACCTTCCCTCCTTAAACAAAATCTCGTCCCGAGATTTAAGAAAAACTAGGAACTAAAGAGATCTGGAAACTCGGTCCTAATGTAATCTTCTTGTTCCCAGGTAGCTTCTTCTTCGGTATGGTTGCTCCATTGGATCTTGAGAAACTTGATACTCCGGGTCCTAGTGGTTCTGAAGGGTTCTTCCAAAATACAAATGGGCACTTCACGATATGTCAGATCCTTGTTGATATCAATAGCTCGGTGATCGATGTTCTTGAACACTTCGGTCTTCTCTAGAACTTCTAAGAATTTGCGAAGTAACGAGATATGGAACACATCATGGATGGCTGACATCTCCTCTGGCAGTTCCAGTTGATACGATACTTCTCCTTGGCGATTCAAAATCTTGAAGGGTCCAATATATCTAGGGGCTAACTTTCCTTTCAGTTAAAAACGTTGCATTCCCTTCAAGTGTGACACTTTGAGATACACAAAATCTCCGACATTGAAAGTCAAGTCTCGATTTCTCTTGTCAGCATAACTCTTCTGTCTGGATTGGGCAGTCTTGAGGTGCTCACAGACTTTGTGAACCTTATCTTTGGCTTCTCATAGGATGTCGGGTCCGAATATCTGACTCTCTCCTACTTGCAACCAATTCAAGGGGGTACGACATTTCCTCCCATATAGAAATTCAAATGGAGCCATTTGCAAACTGGCTTGATAACCGTTGTTGTATGAGAATTTTGATCCATATTCCAGAACACAAGCTCTCAACATATCTTCTAAGATTTGATTGACTCTTTCAGTTTGTCCATCGGTTTGCGGGTGATAAGCTGTGCTGAAATTCAACTTTGTTCCTAATCCTTCTTGGACTTTCTACCAAAATCTTGAGGTAAATTGGGTTCCTCAATCCGACACTATGGTCTTAGCGGTTCGATGCAAGCTGGCGATTCTAGCAATGTACAACTCTGCTAGCTTAGAACTCTGGTAGGTTGTCTTGTGTCAACACCCGAATTTTTAATCCCAGATGCCTGTTATGCCATACCTCGCAATCCCAGGATTACCATTTTTGCGAGACATAACAGATTGGATATCACAGTACATCATCCATTATAAACCATAATAAGGTCTTACACAAATAAAGGATCTCATGATCCAATCTTAGTACAATCAAGTAGCGGAATAAATAGCGTAGCGGTGGGGTCCATCTTTAGGTCACAGGCAATGCTGACGATGGGAGATGATCCTAGTTGTCGTAGCCGTCCTGCTGTCCTCCTTCAGCGTAGTCCTCCTCATACTCTGGCCATAGGAATAGCCAGGGACAAAAGCCATGAGTACTCTTTAAGTACTCGCAAACTACCACTAACAAGTAGGATAGTTCTAGTAGGAATGCTAACTCTAGGTTTATTTGTAAAGTTAAGTTTGAAACCTAAGCTGAGTTCAGAAACAAAGAAAGATAAAAGAAGTTTGAAAACACCTAAGTGGGAACTTATTTATCATAGTCACAACTCTGTTGTGGTCAAGTCATGTCACAATTCATTTCATAAGTCATTTTGAAAACATCTGACAATGGAACAGTATGGCCACTCCAACTGTCCATAACCGCAGACGCGGCTATTCGAATAGTTTGACACTATGCAGAGGTAGTACACTTTCACCACAAGATTCGATACATCTGTCAGGGATAACCCTGAATCATCATACTTAGTATGCAGATAATCAAACATAACCTTTCCTTTACACACTCTAGTATAAGCACCTCTCCTAGGAGCTTGGCCTCCCAGCCATGGCCATCTGCCATCCTCGGCACTGCATAGGTGGACAACATTGAGAGGTAGCCTCAGCTCAAACCTCTCCTGCGAGGGAACTAATACTAATGCATATAAACTTCCGGCTAAGCCTTACCCAATTCAGGTATTGTGGTTGTACGGTAAAATTGGAATGGTATCGCATCCGAACCAGACCATCAGTTTTGTAAAAGGGATAAGGCTCACGCCTTAACATTTTCATCATCATAAACCATTTGTGTTTCTCAACACATGTCAAAACATCTCAATAGAATGACTCATCATTCCAAGGTTTTCACAAGTCATTTTCACCAAGTATTCTCATCTAAAGTGAATCAAGTTTTGGTTTAGTTCCAACTACTAAGTTAAAAGTGTTCACTAATGTGGGATGCTAATCTCAATCTCATGCCATAGAATGACATCTAAGTCTAACTAGATAAGTCAAGTTTTATACTCTTTATGCTACCTTTAAACAAGTAAAGGACTTTGGTAAAGTAAAGGAAGTAAAGCTTGTAAATAAAACTTGGAGTAGGTATAAGTCAAAATGGTATAACCAAAGCATGCCTAATGCCTTTGCTTAGGTTATCTAGTTTGCAAGGGTTAGCTTGCATTTCTAACTTGTATCATACTATCTTGCTAACAATAACTTGCCTTGGTTGGTGCAGTTGTTGAAATTCTCTTCCTCCTCTTCTTGGTAGAACTCCTCCTCCTCGTAGACTTGGTCGGTATTATCGTCTATAAATACATACGGAATACACAAATCACCAAAAAATACTTAACTAGTCTATTTAGCACACTAAGGCACACATTTGCTGATCTAGTATTATCACAAACATCACAAGGTTTAATGAACTAGCTTCATTTATTTTATTTGAGAAAAGTAATTTCTACTCATTAAAATTAACTAAGATTTAATATTCTCCAATTAAAATATAGGATCATGTGGACACATGTCATCACCACATATTCTAACATATGGGAATGTGATTTAAATGTTAGATCACATTTTAATAAGTCCAAGTTTAATAAGTAATGATTTAAAGTGACTAGAAATGCCTATATAACATTATTTTGGTACTCGTTCAAAGTCACTGCATGAAAACCTTAATATTCTTACATATTCAGATAGGTATGGTTAAATGTGATTTTTGAGAGTTGGAATCAACTCAAAAACTATTATGGTTGATTTTATAAAAATGTTTGAATGTGAAAAAGCTTTTGTCTTGTTATTTTTACTAGGAGCGATCTCTACCTCTAATTGATTTAAATCCAACGGTCTTGGATAGAGATTTTAATTATCTTTCCAACAAAATTGGAATCACTCCATTTGGATTTGTAAAACTCCCCGAATTGATTTTTGAACTAAGGGACAAAACTATGTTTACTTCTAAAAAGAAAAAGATATATTTGAATTACTGGGTCAGCTGGGGGGTACAATCGAGGGCTGCTGACAGGGGGGTCCCGCCTGTCAGTGACTCTTCAAACGCGAAGAGGTACGGGGCGATAAGGACCCCACGATTAGAACAAGATCTAACGGTTCACGGTCGTCGTCGACGACGGACTCGTCGCCAGCAAGACTGAACCCTAGCACGGTCATTGGGGGTCTACTGGGGACATACCAGGGCTCCATCTAGTGCGGCAAGGCGGACAAACGAACTGGTGGACGATGGCGGACTCCGGCGAGGTCGTGGCAGGGGCCGAGGTGGACGAAATCGACTGCAACTTCTCCTCCTCTGCAGCGGCTACCTCCGGCAGAATTCCGGCGATGGGCTGCTCGAGCGGCTCCGGCGAGAGAGGGGAAACGATCAGTGGAGAGAGGGGAGTGGAATGGTGTGGCGATTGAGGCTGGGGGTGGCCTCCTTATATAGGCTCGACGGTGGGGCAGTGAGGTATGGGCGCGGCTCGTCGATGACGATGGCACAAGGGCTACCGGCATGGGTGAGGTAGGCGGATGGTGGGCGGTCTGCTGGCGGTCCTCTATGGAGTAATGGCATGGCTAGGGGCGGTGGCAATCAGAATGGAGCCCCTTCGCCTAAGGGACAAAGCGGTGTTTCGACGGTGCTCTGGCGACTATGGGTCGTGACGGCACCACGACCGTGTCTGGCGGGTGTGGTCAAAGCGGGCACGTGCCCGATGTCAAGGCGCGGTCTGTGGAGTGCTGGCGGCGAGGACGCTCTAGCATGCTCTGGCGCAGCATAGAGAGGGTAGTGCATGGCGTTTCCTCGGTGGTCCAGGGGCTGGCTGCTCTTAGGGACGGGACATGGGAGTGCGGTAGGGTTGGGCGGAGCTAGGGGTGGTGCTGGTTTGGCACGGCGTGGTTTGCTGCGAGCTGCTCATGCTCGAGCGGCGGTGACCAAAAACGGGCGGCGCGCAACTGCTGCTAGCTAAAGGGTAGGCTGGTGAGGGTTTGGTTAGAGCTGGGGAGATAGGGGAACCAAAATGGGCCCAAAAACTTGACAAGGCATTGATCCATAAACAATATTAGTTAGGCAGAAAAATCTTGCCTGCTACCTGTTCGACTAAATGGCCGCATGAACAAAATATTTGAATTTTTCAAGGATTTTTGGTGGAGTGGTTTATCTTATGCTTAAGCTTCTAGGTTTGCTTGGGATTTTGAAATGGAGTTCATTTGAGTGGTTTTTGAAAAAGTGGTATCTAGACCTATGAACTAGATTCAACTTTCAAATGTCCTTTAAATTTAGAGTTCAAATGTTTTTGGGAGATCACAAAGTGGGCCTTGGTACATCACTACTTGTACTAGCAAGGGGTGCAAAGATCCTCATTTGTCTCTGTTTCAATTTGAGTGCTAGGAATAGCCAAAGTGGGTTAGGTGATTAAAATGGCAAAAGTGACCATTTCCTTATTTAATTCTTTTTGATTTCTTTTTCTTTGGGATTTGCTTGGGGATGATCTAGATGATGTGTAATTCACCTTAGATTCATTTTACAACCAATAGATCACTCAATTATGGCAATTCAAAACAACTCCTATTTTAAATGCACACACATATGAATGCTTAAAGATTTTTAATAGAAAAAGTTTTTGTTAACCCTAAATTGGGTAGATTTGATCTTAATCACTTGGATTAAAGTTTTGGGATGTTACAAACCTTGCCCCCTTAAACAAAATATCGTCCTGAGATTTAAGAAAGAAAACTAGGAACTAAAGAGATCTGGGAACTCAGTCCTAATGTAATCTTCTTGCTCCCAAGTGGCTTCTTCTTTGGTATGGTTGCTCCGTTGAATCTTGAGAAATTTGATACTCGTGGTCCTGGTGGTTCTGTAGGCTTCCTCCAAGATACAGATAGGCACTTCACGATATGTCAGATCCTTGTTGATATCAACAACTCGGTGATCTATGTTCTTGAAAACTTCGGTCTTCTCCGGCACTTCCAGGCATTTGCGAAGTAACGAGATATGGAACACATTATGGATGGCTGACATCTCTTCTGGCAGTTCCAGTTGATAAGATAATTCTCCTCAGCGGTTCAGAATCTTGAAGGGTCCGATATATCTGGGGGCTAGCTTTCCTTTCAGACTAAAACGTTGCGTTCCCTTCAATGGCGAAACCTTGAGATACACAAAATCTTCGACATTGAAAGTCAGGTCTCTCCTTCTCTTGTCAGCATAACTCTTTTGTCTGGACTGGGTGGTCTTGAGGTGCTCATGGACTTTGTGAACCTTCTCTTCGGCTTCTCGGAGAATGTCACGGCCAAAAATTTGACTCTCTCCTACTTGCGACCAATTCAAAGGGGTACGACATTTTCTTCCGTATAAGAACTCAAATGGTGCCATTTGCAAACTAGCTTGATAGTTATTGTTATATGAGAATTCTGCAAAAGGCAGACAATCTTCCCATTTTGATCCATATTCTAACACACAAGCTCTTAACATATCCTCTAAGATTTGGTTGACTCTTTTAGTGTGTCCATCGGTTTGCGGGTGATAAGCTGTGCTGAAATTCAACTTGGTTGCTAATCCTTCCTGGACTTTCTGCCAAAATCTCGAGGTAAATTGGGTTCCTCGATCCGATACTATGGTCTTGGGGGTTCCATGCAAACTATAATTCTAGCAATGTACAACTCTGCTAGCTTCGAACTCTTGTAGGTTTTCTTGACAGGTATAAAGTGAGCTACCTTGGACAGTCTATCAACGATGACCCAGATTGAGTCATTTCCCCTACTAGAAGTAGGTAAACCGGTGATAAAGTCCATTCCGATGGAATCCCATTTCCATTTTGGAATCTGCAAGGGTTGCAACAGTCCTACGAGTCTCTGATGTTCCGCTTTGACTCTTTGACAGATATCACACTTTGCGATGTAGCTTCCGATTTCTCTCTTCATCTTGTGCCACCAAAATTGCTCCTTCAAATCTTGATACATCTTTGTTCCTCCGGGGTGGATAGAATAAAGAGTATCATGAGCTTCTTGCATGATGACTTGCTTCAGTTCCAAATCTACTGGCACACAGATACAACCTTTGTACCACAGAACTCCTTCTTCATCTTTGGTGAATCCAGGTACCTTTCTTGTACCAATACGACGTTTGATTCCGTCGATATTTTCATTTTCCTTCTGGGCTTCCTTGATTTGGCTAATCAAAGTGGGTTAAAGTTCCATGCTAGCTAAGAATCCTTTGCTAATTAGCTCAGTCCTAAACTGCTCCGACTCCTCATACAAGCTTGGTTGCTTCTCCTTGATCATGGTGTTTAGCCTACACGGCAATCTGCTTAGAGCATCCGCTACCACATTGGCTTTGCCGGGGTGATAGTGAATATCAAGGTCATACTCCTTGATTAACTCTATCCATCTCCTTTGCCTCATATTCAGCTCCTTCTGAGTGAAAATATACTTCAAGCTTTTGTGATCTGAGTAAATCTCACAGCGATTGCCCATAAGATAATGACGCCATGTCTTCAATGCCAAAACTACGGCTGCTAACTCAAGATCATGGGTCGGATAGTTCTGCTCATGCTGCTTCAGTTGTCAAGACAGATACGCGATGACTTTGCCTTGTTGCATCAATACACATCCGAGACCAATCTTGGATGCATCACAATACACATCAAATGGCTTCTTGATATCGGGCATGATCAATATTGGGGCTGAAATCAATCTCTCTTCAGCTCTTGGAAACTTGCTTCACATTTGTCGGTCCATTCAAACTTCTTGTCCTTCTTCAACAATTGGTTCATGGGTCTGGCGATGCTCAAGAATCCTTCTATGAACTTGCGGTAATATCCCGCTAATCCGAGAAATGCACAGACTTGGGTTTGAGTGGTTGGGGATTCCCATTCTTCAACATCTTTGATCTTGGCAGGATCAACAGTGACTCCTCCGGCAGACACAATATGTCCTAGGAATCCTACTTATTTTAGCCAAAACTCACATTTGCTAAACTTGGCATACAACCGATGCTCTCTAAGAGTTTCAAGGATGATTCTCAGATGTTGCTCATGCTCTTCTTCTGACTTGGAGTAGATAAGGATATACTCGATAAACACAACGACAAACTTATCCAGAAAATTCATAAAGATCTTATTCATGAGATTTATGAAATAAGTAGGGGCATTGGTTAATCCAAAAGACATGATCGTATACTCGTATAATCCATAACGAGTAGTAAAGGTGGTCTTCGGAATATCCATTCCACGAATCTTAAGTTGGTGATAACCAGTCCTAAGATCAATCTCAGAGAACACATTTGCGCTAGTCAACTGATCAAATAGATCCTCTATCTTTGGCAAAGGGTACTTGTTCTTGATAGCGACGTCATTCAGCTTCCTGTAATCTGTGCACAAACGGTTGCCTCCATCTTTCTTGTCGATGAATAACACTGGCAATCTCCATGGCGATGCGCTTGGTTGAATCAAGCATGTTGCCAACATAGCATCCACCTGCTTCTTCAATTCCACTAACTCTGAGGGGTTCATGCTATATGGTCTCTGGGCTATGGGTCCGGTTCCGGGGATTAGTTCAATAATGAACTCAATATCCCTATCCGGGGGCATACCGGACAATTCATCTGGGAATACATCAGGGTATTCACAGACTACTCTGACTTGGTCAATGGTGGGCAGGGCTAGACTCTTATTACACTTGAATTGATGGGGCAAGGTTTAAAATATATGCTCTACTGATACTCCAGAGCTACTGGTCATGGTGATGGCTTTCTTGGCACAGTCAATCAATCCTTTATGCTTTGACATCCAATCCATTCCTAGTACTACTTCCAAACCTTTGGTTCCAAGTACTATTAAATTGGCATAAAAATCTATCCCATGTATTCCGATAGGCACAGCTTTGCAAATTTTTCTAGCTTTTGTAGTTGAACTAGGTATTTGAACTATCATGACATGCTTCAAGTTGGTGGGGTGAATCTTACTAGTGCATGCAAATTCTTCGGTTACAAATGAGTGCGATGCTCTAGAATCAAACAACACTCTTGCTAAAACTGAGTTGACAGAAAACATACCCAGCACTACATCTGGCGCTTCCTGGCTTCTTCGGCGTTCATGTGGAAAAGACGGCCATTGTGGTTGTGAGGGTTCCCTGGGGCGAATCTTCTTCCTGGTTGAACACGACACTGCTGTTGAGATGGGGCATTCACATTGGCAGTGGCGGCAATCTTCTTCAGACACTCATTGGAATAGTGACCCGTCACTCCACACTCGAAACAAGTAATCTGAGACTTGTCTTTCGCTGCCACGGGCACATCATTGCTTCTAGTTCTCGACGCAGTGTTGTTGTTGTTGTTGCTCTTGGGAGGTGCACGGTTGAAATTGCTGGAGTTGCCAGGGTGATTGTTGTTGCCTCCGGACTTCACATTTCCTCCACTACGGTTGGGGTAGCTCGGTCGAGACATTGGGGGTCAATTGTTCCTCGGTGTATATCCCACAAAAGGGTTGGGACGGCACTTCTGGTGACTGTTGGATCCAGCTTGGTGCATCATACGACGTTTGCAGTTGTCGTTTGCTTGATTAATCTTCCCTTCCATCTGAATGGCAGAGTCGACTAGTTCTTCGAGATCCTCGAAACGGATGTTGACGAGGACAGTCTGCATCTCATCATGCAGTCCGTTCAGGAATGTCTCCTTCTTCTTGGCCTCTGTGTTGATCTCATCAGGTGCATACCTGGCTAGGGATAAGAATTTGTCAAGGTACTCCACTACAGTCATTCTTCCTTGCTTCAACTCTCTGAATTCATCCCTCATTCTGGTGACTAGACCCTGCGGCACGTGGGTGCGGCTAAACTTGATTTTGAAGGCTTCCAATGTCATCACTTGACCATGGTTCATTGTGCGGATGCTGTTCCACCATGCTCTTGCATCTCCTACCAAATAGTGGGTGGAAAAGAGAACTTTCTCGTTGGCATCCACTCCTGCTACTTCTAAGTTGTTCTCCATTGTCTGCAACCAGTCATAAGCATCTAGTGGGTTCTCTGAAGTACTAAAGATTGGGAGATTGGTATTCTGGAAGTTTTTGAGTTTGGATCCATGATGATCCTGATTTCCATGGTTCTGGTTGTTGTGAGCCATCTGGGCGATCTGCTGCAGTGTTGCTAGATTAGCTTGGCGCTCTGCCCAACTTGCTTCACGGTCTGCAATGAGAGTCTGCAGAATTTGCAGCATTGGGTCTTGCGATGAGCTGCCCCCTCCTTGGGTTCTACGAGTCATCTGAAGATTGAGATAGATAAAGGGGTAAGAGGGAAAGTTGTAAGGTTCATGGTTTTGATTTTACAGCTAAAACTTTGAGCTTGACTTAGGTTTTGCAACTAACTTCTTTTCATTCACTCAAGCAAAGCACACGATACAAACACACACAGACACCACAACATCAAAGGAAAACAGATGGTTTTAAGAACCATTCTATAAGCTACGATACAATGGGACCGATACTCCTCACTCTACGATAGTGCTCTAGTGCATCTACTCATCATCGATGAAGTCAGAGTCATCATCGTCGGTGTAGAAGTCTGCGGCATCCTCCTCTAGATGGTCATCATCATTGCTGAGGTAGGAGTCAATATCTCCTTGGATATCTTCACCTTCGTCTTCTTCTTCCTTTGCTGCAAGCTGAGCTTCTTCCTCCTTGATGGTCTTCTCGAGGTCTGCCACCTTCTTGCGAAGACGGTCTATGGTGCGATCCTTCTTTGCATGTTGACAGCAAAGAGACTGACGATCCTAGATGAGCAGTGAGAAAGTCTGGGCCTTCTGGGCGGCAAGGGAGAGGTTGTTGTTGGTGACCTCTCTAGCATTGTCCAACTCCTTCTGTCTGTCGTACAGTAGGAAGTCAAGGTTCTCCACTTGATGCTTCAGTATTGGGTGACTTGGCATCTCTAGAGGCATTCCCATGGAATCACGCCTTGCATAGTGAACAAAGCGGGTTCCTTGGATTAGGTTAACACTCAGGGCACACAGACGTGCGAGAGCTTCATGCATTGCCTTGGCTAATCCATCTAGCCAGTTGTTCTCCCTCACGGACAACTGAATCCTCCCAGACACTGGTGCTTCTATCTTGCCTCGAAGATCAGCAGTTACTAGCCATTGTAAATCTCCTCCTGGTGGACCCGGGAGTTGAGCTCCAAGGAATTCCGGATGAGGACGCTCCAAGAACTCAGAGAGTGCATCCAAATCCCTCTCGAAGATCAGTTGGCCTCCATTGCCCAACTGGCAGAACTTGATGTATTGAGCTTCCATCTATAAGGATTTACGATGAGAAAGTTAGTGAAGTGATCAAGTGTGTCAAAGTTTTATGTAGTAATGTAAGAATTTGGAGGAACATGAATTTTTTTGAAAGAAAGAATCCCTAAGGGTAAGAGAGGAAATAGTTTTCATAAATACTCACTTTAGTTTTTGAAACGAAGTTTTTGTTCGGATGTCCATTCTAACTAGGGTCTCCTATGGTCAGGATGGCTCTGATACCAACTTGTCAACACCCAGATTTTTAATCCCAGATGCCTGTTATGCCATACCTCGCAATCCCAGGATTACCATTTTTGTGAGACATAACAGATTGGATATCACAGTACATCATCCATTACAAACCATAATAAGGTCTTACACAAATAAAGGATCTCATGATCCAGTCTTAGTACAATCAAGTAGCAGAATAAATAGCGTAGCGGTGGGGTCCATCTTCAGGTCACAGGCAATGCTGACGATGGGAGATGATCCTAGTTGTCGTAGCCATCCTGCTGTCCTCCTTCAGGGTAGTCCTCCTCATAGTCTGGCCATAGGAATAGCCAGGGACAAAAGCCACGAGTAATCTTTAAGTACTCGCAAACTACCACTAACAAGTAGGATAGTTCTAGTAGGAATGCTAACTCTAAGTTTATTTGTAAAGTTAAGTTTGAAACCTAAGCTAAGTTCAGAAACAAAGAAAGATAAAAGAAGTTTGAAAACACCTAAGTGGGAACTTAGTTATCATAGTCACAACTCTGTTGTGGTCAAGTCATGTCACAATTCATTTCATAAGTCATTTTTAAAACATTTGACAACGGAACAGTATGGCCACTCCAATTGTCCATAACCGCGGACGTGGCTATTCAAATAGTTTGACACTCTACAGAGGTGGTACACTTTCACCACAAGATTCGATACATCTGTCAAGGATAACCCTGAATCATCATACTTAGTATGCAGATAATCAAACATAACCTTTCCTTTACACACCCTAGTATAAGCACGTCTCCTATGAGCATGGCCTCCCAACCATGACCATCTGTCATCTTGGGCACTGCATAGGTGGACAATATTGAGAGGTAGCCTCAGCTCAAACCTCTCCCGCGAGGGAACTAATACTAATGCATATAAACTTACGGCTAAGCCTTATCCAATTCAGGTATTGTGGTTGTACGGTAAAATTGGAATGGTATCGCATCCGAACCCAACCATCAGTTTTGTAAAAGGGATAAGGCTCATGCCTTAACATTTTCATCATCATAAACTATTTGTGTTTCTCAACACATGTTAAAACATCTCAATAGAATGACTCATCATTCCAAGGTTTTCACAAGTCATTTTCACCAAGTATTCCCATCTAAAGTGAATCAAGTTTTGGTTTAGTTCCAACTACTAAGTTTAGAGTGTTCACTAATGTGGGATGCTAATCTCAATCTCATGCCATAGAATGACATCTAAGTCTAACTAGATAGGTCAAGTTTTATACTCTTTATGATACCTTTAAACAAGTAAAGGACTTTGGTAAAATAAAGGAAGTAAAGCTTGTAAATAAAACTTGGAGTAGGTATAAGTCAAAATGGTATAACCAAAGCATGCCTAATTCCTTTGCTTAGGTTATCTAGTTTGCAAGGGTTAGCTTACATTGCTAACTTGTATCATACTATCTTGCTAACAATAGCTTGCCTTGGTTGGTGCAGTGGTTGAAATTCTCTTCCTCCTCTTCTTGGTAGAAGTCCTCCTCCTTGTAGACTTGGTCGATACTATCGTCTATAAATACATACGGAATACACAAATCACCAAACAATACTTAACTAGTCTACTTAGCACACTAAGGCACACATTTTCTGATCTAGTATTATCACAAACATCACAAGGTTTAATGAACTAGCTTCATTTATTTTATTTGAGAAAAGTAATTTCTACTCATTGAAATTAACTAAGATTTAATATTCTCCAATTAAAATATGGGATCATGTGGACACATGTCATCACCACATATTCTAACATATGAGAATGTGATTTAAATGTTGGATCACATTTTAATAAGTCCAGGTTTAATAATTAATGATTTAAAGTGACTAGAAATGCCTATATAGCATTGTTTTGGTACTAGTCCAAAGTCACTGCATGCAAACCTTAATATTATTACATATTCAGATAGGTATGGTTAAATGTGATTTTTGAGAGTTGGAATCAACTCAAAAACTATTATGGTTGATTTAAAAAAAAATTGAATGTGAAAACACTTCTGTCTTGTTATTTTTACTAGGAGAGATCTCTAACTCTAATTGATTTAAATCCAACAAGCTTGGATAGATATTTTAATTATCTTTCCAACAAATTGCAATCACTCCATTTGGATTTGTAAAACTCCCTGAATTGATTTTTGAACTAAGGGACAGAACTAAGTTTACTTCTAAAAAGAAAAACATATATTTGAATTCTCTTGGGTCAGCTGAAACTAAATGGGCGGCCTGTACACTCCACTACCGAGGGCTGCTGTGGGGGTCCCGCCAGTTAGTGACTCTTCAAACGTGAAGCGGTACGGGGTGATAAGGACCACACGATTAGAACAAGATCTAACGGTCCACGGTCGTCGTTGACGACGGACTCATCGCCGGCGAGACTGAACCCTAGCACGGTCAGTGGGGGTCTACTAGGGACATACCAGGGCTCCAGCTAGTGCGGCAAGGCGGGCAAATGAACTGGTGGACGACAACGGACTCAGGCGAGGTCGCGGCAGGGGCTGAGGTGGACGAAATCGACTGCAACTTCTCCTCCTCTGCAGCGGCTACCTCCGGCGGAATTCTGGTGATGGGCTGCTCGAGCGGCTCCGTCGAGAGAGGGGAATGATCAGTGGAGAGAGGGGAGTGGAATGGTGTGGCGATTGAGGCTGGGGTGGCCTCCTTATATAGGCTCGCTGGCGATGGTGAGGTATGGGCTGCCGGTTGCATGACACGCAGGGGCTACCGGGCGGCAAGGTAGGCGATCTGGCGGTGGCTGGCATGTCCTCTACGGTGTAATGGCATTGCTAGGGGCGGTGGCAATCGGTCGGGAGCTTCTCGCGCTCTGAGGTACAGAGGCGGGGCTCGACGGTGCTCCTGGCGACTATGGGTCGCACGGCGGTGCACGGTCATGTCTGGCGGGTTGGTGTGGTCAAGGCGGAGCGGCGTGCGAGGTCTGATGTTGAGGCGCGGTCTCTGGCGTGCTGGCGGTGAGGGCGCTTTGGCGTGCTCTAGCGCGGCGCAGAGAGGGTAGTGCGCGGCGTTTCCTCGGTGGTCCAGGGGCTGGCTGCTCTCGGGGATGGGACAGGGTAGTGCGGTAGGGCTGGGTGGAGCTAGGGGTGGTTCTGGTTTGGCACGGTGTGGTCTGCTGCGAGCTGCGCATGCTCGGCCGGCGGTGACCAAAAACGGGCGGCGTGCAACTTCTGCTCCTAGCTAAAGGGTAGGCCGGTGAGGGTTTGGTTAGAGCTGGGGAGACAGGGGAACCAAAATGGGCCCATAAACTCGACAAGGCATTGATCCATAAACAATATTAGTTAGGCAGAAAAATCTTGCCTGCCACCTGTTCGACCAAATGGCCACATGAACAAAATATTTGAATTCTTCAAGGATTTTTGGTGGAGTGGTTTATCTTATGCTTAAGCTTCTAGGTTTGCTTGAGATTTTGAAATAGAGTTCATTTGAGTGGTTTTTGAAAAAGTGGTATCTAGACCTATGAACTAGATTCAATTTTCAAATGTCCTTTAAATTTAGAGTTCAAATGTTTTTGGGAGATCACAAAGTGGGCCTTGGTACATAACTACTTGTACTAGCAAGGGGTGCAAAGATCCACATTTGTCTCTGTTTCAATTTGAGTGCTAGGAATAGCCAAAGTGGGCTAGGTGATTAAAATGGCAAAAGTGACCATTTCCTTATTTAATTCTTTTTTATTTCTTTTTCTTTGGGATTTGCTTGGGGATGATCTAGATTATGTGTAATTCACCTTAGAGTCATTTTACAACCAATAGATCACTCAATTATGGCAATTCAAAACAACTCCTATTTTAAATGCACACACATATGAATGCTTAAAGATTTTTAATAAAAAAGGTTTTGCTAACCCTAAATTGGGTAGATTTGATCTTGATCACTTGGATTAAAGTTTTGGTATGTTATATCTTGACAGGTATAAAATGGGCTACCTTGGATAGTCTATCAACTATGACCCAAATAGAGTCATTTCCCCTACTAGATGTAGGCAAACCGGTGATAAAGTCCATTTTGACGGAATCCCATTTCCATTCTAGAATCTACAATGGTTGCAAAAGTCCTGCGGGTCTCTGGCATTCCGCTTTGACTCTCTAACAGATATCACACTTGGCTATGTAGCTTCCGATTTCTCTCTTCATCTTGTGCCACCAAAATTGCTCCTTCAAATCCTGATACATCTTCGTTCCTCTGGGGTGGATAGAATAAAGAGTATCATGAGCTTCTTGCATGATAACTTGCTTCAGCTCCGAATCTGCTGGCACATAGATACGTCCTTTGTACCACAAAACTCCTTCTCCGTCTTCGGTGAATCCAGGTACCTTTCCTGTACTGATATGACGTTTGATTCCGTCGATACTTGCATTTACTTTTTGCGCCTCCTTGATCTGACTGATCAAACTAGGTTGAAGTTTAATGCTAGCTAAAAATCCTTTGCTAACAAGCTCCATTCTAAATTGCTCCAACTCTTCATGCAAACTTGGCTGGGCTTCTTTGATCATGGTGTTTAATCTACACGGCAATCTGCTAAGAGCATATGCTACCACATTGGCTTTGCCGGGGTGATAATGAATGTCAAGGTCATAATCCTTGATTAACTCTATCCATCTCCTTTGCCTCATATTCAGCTCCTTCTGAGTGAAAATATACTTGAGGCTCTTGTGATCTGAATAAATCTCACAGCGGTTACCCATGAGGTAATGACGCCATGTCTTCAAGGCTAAAACTACGGCTGCTAGTTCAAGATCATGGGTAGTGTAGTTTTTCTCATGTTGCTTCAGTTGTTGGGACAGATATTCTATGACTTTTCCTTCTTGCATCAACACACATCCGAGACCAATCTTGGATGCATCACAATACACATCAAAAGGCTTCTTGATATCTGGCATAATCAGAATTGGGGCTGAACTCAATCTCTTCTTGAGCTCTTGAAAATTTGCTTCACATTTGTCCGTCCATTCAAACTTCTTATCTTTCTTCAACAATTGGGTCATTGGTCTTGCGATGCTCAAAAATCCTTCAACAAACTTGCGGTAATATCCTGCTAATCCGAGAAATGCATGGACTTGGGTTTGAGTGGTTGGGGCTTTCCATTCTTCAACATCTTTGATCTTGGCGGGATCAACAACGACTCCTCCTGCCGATATGATATGTCTGAGGAATCCTACCTCCTTCAGCCAGAACTCACATTTGGTAAACTTGGCATACAACCGATGCTCTCTAAGGGTTTCATGGATGGTTCTCAGGTGTAGCTCATGGTCTTCTTCAGACATGGAATAGATCAGAATATCGTCGATAAAAACAACGACAAACTTATCCAAAAAGTTCATAAAAATCATATTCATGAGATTCATGAAATAAGCGGGGGCATTGGTTAATCCAAAAGACATGACCGTATACTCATACAATCCATATCTGGTGGTAAAGGCGGTCTTTGGAATATCTGTTGCAAGAATCTTGAGTTGATGATAACCAGTTCTAAGATTAATCTTAGAAAACACTCTAGCACCAGTCAACTGATCAAACAGATCCTCAATCTTTGGCAGTGGGTACTTGTTCTTGATGGTGACATCATTCATCTTCCGGTAATCCGTACACAAATGGTTACCTCCATCCTTCTTGTCCACAAATAAAACACGCGATCTCCATGGCGATGCGCTTGGTTGAATCAGACCTTTTTCCAGCATAGCATCAAGTTGTTTCTTCAGCTCCACTAGTTCAGACGGGTTCATACTATAAGGTCTCTGAGCTATGGGTCCAGTTCCAGGAATTAGTTCAATAATGAACTCGATATCCCGATCTGGGGGCATACCGGGAAATTCATCTGGGAATATGTCGGGGTATTGACAGACTACTCTGACTTGGTCTATGGTTGGTTGGGCTAGACTCTTGTTGCATTTGAACTGACGGGGCAAGGTTTTAGATACATGCTCTACTGATACTCTAGAGCTACTGGTCATGGTTATGGCTTTCTTGGCACAGTCGATCAATCCTTTATGTTCGACATCGAATCCATTCCTAGTACTACTTCCAAACCTTTGGTTCCAAGTACTATTAGATTGGCATAAAAATCTATCCCATGGATTCTGATAGGTGCAGCCTTGTAAAATTTTCTAGCTTTGGTGGTTGAACCAAGTATTTGAACTATCATAACATGCTTCAGTTTTGTTGGTTGAATCTTACTAGTGCATGCAAATTCTTCTGTAACAAACGAGTGCGATGCTCCGGAATCAAACAACACTCTTGCAAGTACTGAGTTAACAGAAAACATACCCAGCACGACATCGGGTGCTTCCTGAGCTTCTACAACATTCATGTGGAACAGACGGCCTTTTCGATTGAGCGAATTCCCTGGGGCAAATCTCCTTCCAGGCTGAACACGATGTTGCTGCTGAGCAGGTGCATTCACATTGTTGGTTGCTGCAAGCTTATTGGGGCACTCGTTGGATTAGTGACCCTTGACTCCATATTCAAAGCAAGTAATCTGGGACTTGTCTTTGGCTACAACAGGCACAACATTGCTTCCAGTCCTTGGGGCGGTATTGTTGTTGTTGTTGTTGTTATTATTGTTGTTGGACTTGGGCGGTGCATAGTTGAAGTTGTTGGAGTTGCCGGGGTTGTTGTTGTGGTTTCCTCCAGACTTCAAGTTTCCTCCACCACGATTAGGGTAGCTTGGACGGGACATCGGGGGTCTATTGTTTCTTGGGGCATATCCCGCAGACGGGTTGGGGGCAATACTTCTAGGCATTGTAGGACCCAGTCTGGTGCATCATCCTGCGCTTGCGGTTGTCATTGGCTTGGTTTATCTTCCCTTCCATGTAGATGGCAGAGTCTACTAGCTCTTCCATATCTCCAAAACGGATGTTGACTAACATAGTATGCATCTCATCATGCAATCCATTCAGGAACCTTTCCTTCTTCTTGGCTTCAGTGTTGATCTCATCAGGGCATACCTAGCTAGGGACAAAAATTTGTCGCGGTACTCAACTATCATCATCCTTCCTTGCTTCAATTCCCTGAACTCATCTCTCATTCTGGTGACCAAACCTTGTGGCACATGGGTGCGGCTAAACTTGATCTTGAATGCTTTCCAAGTCATGACTTGACCGTTATTCATGGTACGGGTGCTATTCCACCAGGCTCTTGCATATCCTGCTAGATAGTGGGTGGAAAACAATACTTTCTTATTGGCATCAACTCCTGCGACCTCTAGGTTATTCTCCATGGTTTGCAGCCAGTCATTAGCATTTAAGGGATCCTCAGATTTATTGAAGATAGGTGGGTTGGTATTCTAAAAGTTCTTGATCTTGGATCCATGATGATCCTGATTTCCATGGCCTTGATTATTATGGGCCATCTGGGTGATCTGTTGCAGAGTGGCTAGATTGGCTTGGCGTTCGGCTCTACTAGCTTCACGGTCGGAAACTAGCATCTGCAGAATCTGCAGCATCGGGTCTTGGGATGAGCTGCTTCCTCCGGGGTTTCCACGAGTCATCTGAAGATTGAGATAGATAATGAGATAAGAGGGAAATTTCTAAGGTTCATGGTTTTGTTTTCAAAAAGGTTTAACTTTGAGTTTGACTCAGGTTTTGCAAACTAACTTCTTCTTCTCATTCATTCAAGCACACCATACAAACACACACCACACACAAATGGAAAATAGATGGTTTTAAGAACCATTTTGTGAAACTACGATACAGTGGGACCGATACAACTCACTCCTATGGTAGTGATCAAGGGCATCTACTCATTTTCAATGAAGTCGGGATCATCATCATCAGTGTAGAAATCCATGGCATCATCCTCCAGGTAGTCGTTGTCATCACTGAGGTAAGAGTGAAGATCTCCCTGGATGTCTTGACCTTCCTCCTCCTCTTTTGCTTCAAGATGGACTTCCTGTTCAGGGATGGTCTTCTCGAGAGCATCCACCTTCTTGCGAAGACGATCGATGGTGCGATCCTTCTTCTCGCGTTGACGACGAAGTGATTGACGGTCCTTGGCGAGCATGGCGATAGTCTGTTCCTTCTTGACGGTAATGGCAAGGTTGTCGTTGGCGTAGGCTCGAGCGTTGTCCAATTCCTTCTGCCTATCATACATCATGAAGTCAAGATTGTCCACCTGGTGCTTCAGCTCCGGGTGTCCTGGCATCTCCAATGGCATTCCCATAGAATCACGCCTTGCAAAGTGAGCAAAGCGAGTTTCCTGGATCAAGTTGATGTTTTGCCCACACAGACGGGCAAGAGCTTCATGCATAGCCCTTGCTAATCCATCTAGCTAGTTGTTCTCTCGCAAGGTGAATTGGATCTTCTCAGAAGTAGGTGCTTCCATTTTGCCTCGGAGATCTGCAACTATCAGCGATTGTATATCTCCTCCTATGTGATCGTTGAGTTGAGCCCCAAAGAATTCCGGATGCGGGCGCTCAAGGTACTCTGATAGTGCATCTAGATCCCTCTCAAAGATCAGTTGGCCTCCGTTGCCCAGATGGTAGAACTTGCAATACTGGACTTCCATCTATAAGAATTTAGGATGAGTAAGTTAGTGAGGTGATCAAGTGTGTCAAATTTATGTATTAAGGTAAGAATTTTTTAGGAACATGATTTTTTTTGAAAGAATCAAGGATAAGAGTGGGAATAGGTTTTCATAAACACTCACTTCTTTGGTTTTGAAACTATGTTTTTGTTCGGACGTGCATTCTAACTAGGGTCTCCTATGGTCAGGATGGCTCTAATACCAACTTGTCAACACCCGGATTTTTAATCCCATATGCCTATTATGCCGTAACTCGCAATCCCAGGATTACCATTTTTGTGAGACATAACAGATTGGATATCACAGTACATCATCCATTACAAAGATAAATAAGGTCTTACACAATAAAGGATCTCATGATCCAGTCTTAATACAAACAAGCAGCGGAATAATAAGCATAGTAGTGGGCTCCATCTTCAGGGTCACAGGCAATGCTGACGATGGCAGATGATCCTAGTTGTTGTAGACGTCCTGCTGTCCATCATCCTGATAGTCCTGCTCATAGTCTGGCCACGGGAATAGCCAGGGACAAAGCCATGAGTACTCTTTAAGTACTCGCAAACTATCACTAACAAGTAAGGTAGTTCTAGTAGGAATCTTAAGCTCTAGGTTTATTTGCAAAAAGCCAGATTTATCTAAAACTGAGTTTAGAAGTAAAGAAAACTAAATTAATGTTCTAAATCACTTAAGTGGGAAAATAGCTTTCATAATCATAACCCTGTTGTGGTCAAGTCAAAAATCATAGTTCACTTCACAAGCCATTTTGAAAACATCTGACGACGGAACAGTATGGCCACTCCAACTATCCATGACCGTGGACGTAGCTATTCGAATAGTTTAACACTCTATAGATGTGGTACACTTTCACCACAAAATTCGATACATCCGTCAGGGATAACCCTGAATCATCATACTTAGTATGCGTATAATCAATCATATCCTTTCAATTACACACTATAGTATAGGCACCTCCCCTATGAGCTTGGCCTCCCAGCCATGGCCATCTGCCATCCTGGGCACTGCATAGGTGGACATCATCAAGAGGTAGCCTCAGCTCAAACCTCTTCCGCGAGGGAACCCATATTAATGCATATAAACTTCTGGCTAAGCCCTACCCAATTCGGGTATTGTGGTTGTACAGTAAAATTGGAATGATATCGCATCCGAACCCAACCATCAGTTTTTATAAAGGGCTAAGGCTCATGCCTCAACATTTTCATCATAAAAATCCTTTTGTGTCCATAACACATGTCAAAACATTTCAATATAATGAAGCATCATTCCAAGGTTTTCATAATCATTTTCACCAAGTATTCCCATCTAAAGTGATCAAGTTTTCTGCTTAGCACTAGCCACTAAGTTAAGAGTGTTCACTAATGAGGGGTGCTAAATCTTCAATTTCATGCCATAGAATGACATCAAAGTATAGGCCTAGTTTTATACTCTTTATGCTATCTATACTACTTTTCCAACATTCACAAAGCACTAACTAAAAGTAAAAAAGCCTTTGGTAAAGTAAAAGTATAAAGCTTGCAAGTAAAACTTGGGATTGGTATAAATCAAGGTATATAACGAAGCATGCCTAATGCATCTTGCTTAGGTTAAAGCTTGCATGGTTAACTTGTATAATTCTAGCTTGCTTAGTTAAGAAACTTGCAAGTGTTAGCTTGCCAATAATAGCTTACCTTGAGTAGAGAAGTGGTTGAAGTTTTCCTCTTCTTCTTCTTGGTAGAACTCCTCCTCCTTGTATCCGGGGTCGGTACTATCGTCTATAAATAACTACGGGGTACACAATCACCAAACAATACTTAACTAGTTCTATTCAGCACACTAAGGCTCACACTTGATGATCTAGCATCATCACAATCATCACATGAAATAAAGAACTAGTTTTATTTATCTTATTAGAGAAAAGTAATTTTCTACTCATTGAAATTAATTAAGATTTAATATTCTCCAAATAGAATATGGGATCATGTTGACACATGTCATCACCACATATTCTAATACATGGGAATGTGATTTAAAGTGTTGATCATATTTTATTAACTTTAAGATTATCATCTAATAGATTTAAAGTGACTAGAAATGCCCTAATAGCATTCTTTTGGTACTAGTCCAATGTCACTACATGCAAGCCTAAATATTTTTACATATTCAGATAGATATTATCAAATGTGATTTTTGAGAGTTGGAATCAACTCAAAAGCTATTATGGTTGATTTTTGAAAAATGTTTGAAGTTGCCAAAGTCTCTGTCTTAGTATTTTTAATATAGATTATCTCTAACTCCAATTGATTTGAATCCAACGGTCTTGGGTAGATAATTTAAATATCTTTCTAACAAAATTTGAATCATGTAATTTGGTTTAGTGAAACTCTCTGAATTGATTTTTGAATCTATGGCCAGAATAGGGTTTAAACTAAATTGGAAAATCCATATTTGAATTTCCTCGGCTGCGCGGGAAAGCTAAACGAGCCTGCCCAACTACACTGCGGGTCGAGGCGCGGTCACGGCAGGTCTTAGGGTGGTCGAAATCGACGGCACCCTTCTCCTCCAGCAGCGGCGGGCTCCGGCCAAATCCTGGCGACGGCGAGCTCGCCTTGCTCCGGAAAGAAGTGGGAGAGGATCAGTGAGGAGTGTTGAGTGCTGGGGTGTGGAGAAATGAGGGAGGGGAGGCCTCCTTTTATACTGTGGCGAGAGGACCGAACGATGCAGGTGTGAGCTCGTCGGTGACGATGCTACATGCTGCTATCGGCGTGACGGAGGCTAGTGGACGGTGCATGGTTCCCTAGCGGTTCTCACGGGCGTACTGGTGAGGCGTGGGGCGGTGTGGTTTGGTCGGGAGTGTGCGGCGCTCATGGATGAAGAAAGGTGTTTTGACGGCATGCAGTGGGTCATGTGGCAAACAGGGTTGTCTACGGGGTTGGGGTGATCATGGCGAGCTAGTGCACGCGAGGCGGGCGTCAGGCGCGGTCTGTGCGAGGCGGTCAGGCGTGGCGAGCTAGCGCACTCTAGACATGGTGCAGAGGTATAGGGCGCGGCGGTGCTAGGGTGGTCCAGGGCTCTTCTGCGATCAAGGCTTGGATAAGGGGTGGCAGTGGAGTGCGGCGTGTCTGGTGCGCGTCGTGGGAGAGGGCGGTGTTGCTCCTAGTGCTCTCTCCACTGTCGGCCGGCGATGACCAAGAATGGGTGGCGCTCCACTATGCACACAGCTAAGGGGGGACTTGGTCTAGGTGCTGGCTATGCTCAGGGGAGACAAGGGAGTGAAGAGGGGACCAAATGGTCAAGGATTACAGTGGAAACAGTGAAGTTAGGCTAGAGATTAATTTGTGTAATTAAGGTGTTTGATGAAATGGCCGAAAGAAACTTACTGTGGAATTTTTGAATGAAACTTTTTGAGTGATCTTAACTTAAGCTTGACTAACTATGTTTGCTTGGAGAAGTCAAGGGGAAATGGTTTGATAGGTTTTTGAAAAGTGTGATCTTAACATATGAACTAGATTAAATTTTCAATTGTCCATTAAATTGATTTGAAAGATGTTTTTGTATGTTTGTAAAGTGGGCCTTGATTCACTTTTACTTGGTCTAGCAAGGGGTGGAAAGAAATAGAAATGTTTCTATTAGAATTTCTCTTCTAGGAACACACAAAGTGACCTAGTGGTTAACTTTTGTCAAAAAGACCATTTGCTTTATTTATTCATATTTGATTTGTTTTTCTTTTTATTTTTCTTGTAATTGGCCTAGATGATGTGGCATTCACCTTTAAACCATTTCACATCATTTGTAACAATCTTGCATGGAATTTTCAAACAATCACACATTAATGCAAACTAACATGCATTCATAAACATTTTATTAGTAAAAGTTTTTGTTAATCCTAAATTGGGTGATTAGAACTTGATAATCTTGATTAAAGTTTTGGGGTGTTACAGAGAGTGTTCACTAGTGAAAGTATGATCCCTAGGCCTTGTTTCTAAACATTGAAACACCGTTTGCAACTTATCTGTTACATGTTTGCTTGCTTCCATCTTTTGCCTTTAGTCTTTTCCTCCCGTCAAGCTCTTTTCTGGCACCATTGTCTTATATCCATACCAGTTGTATTTCACTATATCTTCGCCGAACTAGTGCACCTATACACCTGACAAGTGTATTGGGTGTGTTGGGGATACAATAGACTTTTTGTATCTGTTGCTTGATTGCAGAGTTGCTTGAGAGGGATACCTTTGACCACTTCCTCCCTGAGTTCGATAAACCTTGGGTAATCCACTTAAGGGAAACTTGCTGCTGTTCTACAAACCTCTGCACTTGGAGGCCCAACAACTGTCTATAAGAATAGAAGTGTGTAGACATCAAGCTATTTTCCGGGCGCTGCGGGTAATGTAAAAGGTACTCACATCCTCTGGCTACTAAGCTATCTTCTAGCACTGTTGCTGGTGTGTGAGTGCTCAAAGTTATTCCCTTCAGATTCTGCAATTATATCTTTTTGTTTCTTGTTTTTATTTTCACTAGTTAGGCTTAATGGAAAACAACAAAAAAATTAGAGAGCTTTATAGTATTTATATTGAGTTAGGACATGAAGTGTTTGAAGAGAAAATTTAAAAACCTATGGAACTTTATTTGCATTCTAATAGCAATATTATTAGTATGAATTCTTTGGACACCATTATTTCTAATGCTATGGAAAAGTCTAAGCTTGGGGAAGCTAGTTTTTATGAAAATGATCTTTTTAGTTCCCCAGCTTTGGAAGATAGCTATTATATTGCTTATGATGATACCAAACCCCAATATATGATGATTACAGTGATGAATATGATATTTTCAGTCCACCTACTATTGAGGAGAAAATTAATGATTACAATATGCCTCCTATATTTGATGATTACGGTGATGAGAATAATAATGATAGCTATTTTGTTGAATTTGCTCCCATCACAATTAATAAGAATGACTATCCTTATGTGGAGAGTAATAATAATTTTATGCATGTGGCTCATGATAAGAATGTTTTATCTGATAGTTATATTGTTAATTTTATTCATGTCGCTACTGAAAGTTATTATGAGAGAGGGAAACATGGTTTTATGTATCTCAACAATATTTAGTTTCCCCTCTTTATGTTGAAAATTTTGAAGTTGCACTTGATTTGCTTTCCTATGCTTGTTGCTTTGTGCTTTCATGACTTGTTTCTTTACAAGATTCCTATGCATAGGAAGTGGGTTAGACTTAAATGTGTTTTGAACTTGCTTCTTGATGCTCTCTTTTACTTTAATTCATATTTCTTATGTGAGCATCTTCTCAAACTATCAAGCCTAACTTAAAGGCGTTAAAGAAAAGTACTTATTGGGAGATAACCCAAAAGTTTTAGTTAAGTCTTGGAAGTTATTATATCTGTAATAACCTCTCCTTATCCTTTTTTATTTGATTTTTGTGCCAAGAATAACCTCTAATGAGAGGGAAGTAAGATTTGGGGAAGTACTGTCCCGAAACAGATTTTTGTGCTTCACTGTAAAAATTCGTGAAAAATCTCTGTATGCCGGATTGAGCTGTAATTTTCTAAATAAATCCCCCAGGTTGTTAGATAACTTTCGTTAGTTCAACACTTTTCGATTTGAGCAACAGAAGGTCTTCGAAAATATCTGTTTTTACCCGCTGGTCTGTTTTGACAGATTTCTGCCATTATTTGCATTTGGCTCTTTATCGATTTCTTTTTGGGTTATTTTTGGTGAATTGAGATTTTTGAGGGAATTGCTATAGTAGATTGTGTTTTTAATGAAAGTTTTTTCTGTTTTAAAACTAAAACCCAAAGGTTTATTATCTTTTGAATGCACTAATCTTGCTAATGAAGATTGTGTGAAGTTTTGTAGGAAGGAAATTTTCAGGTGTAGGGAAAGAATGAAGTAATGAGATGAAGAATGTACAAAAGATCCAGCTTGGGGATGCCACCCGTGTCACCCCAAGAAATATTCAAGAAGTACAAATGTCAAAGCTTGGGGATGCCCAAGGCATCCCCTTCTTCATCAATAAAAATCTTAGGTCTTTCTAGACACTTCGTTTTTATTGTTTCATGCACTGTTGTGTTGTTCTTGGAGCGTCTTTGTTTTTGTTTTTAGTTATACTTTGCTTAGTTTTCTTGAATAAATTGGTTGGACCCCCTCATTCATGCATTAGTTTTCAAATAAAGTTGATTTGGATTGGAAAAGAGTAGGAAAGTTCATGCTTAAGTGGTAAAAAAGGAGCTTGTTTTTGACTGTGGCCTAGACTTTATCCTGTCATGTTTGATATTGCTATGACTTTGTGCTTACTGGTTTTTGCTGTAGCATGACATGTTATAAATAATTGAGATTACTTAATATGCCTTGAAAGAATCATGCGTTGTTTTAGCATATAAAAGCATAATATTGTGGTATTCTCCTTTAATGCTTTATTTGGATTGACTTGGCGAATGCTCACACCATGTTAAGACTATACCAAGTCACCATAGCCTCTATGATCATTTAGTTTTCATCTTATAATATCACTTTATGCTTTAATAAATGATGTTTTGTCGCTTTGCATGATTATGGCCATTATTGCTCTCTTAGTTGGTCGCTCCTAGTCTTTTGCTAGCCTCCATACCAAGTATGAGTTCCACTCATGCATCCAACTCCAAATAAAACCAAGTTATTCCAAAGAGTACACCATACCTACCTATTAGCATTTTCTATTTCAAGTATATTCATGTTTTTTCTACCTTCCGAATTAAACTTGTTATGTGAAAATTAGTGATTAAAGCTCTCACAAACTTGATGACACAATTTACTTTTCTTGCCCCTAATAAACTTGAACCATTGTGTCATCTATGTTGTATATGCTTGCACTTATACGTTGGGAATTAGCAGAACCATGTTGTCATGGGGAACTCTTTCAACATTGCACTTATACATTATACCCAGTTGATATCATGCTCTTTTGTTTATGGATGTCATTGGTGTGAAATGAAAGGGGAGCTTGTAAGTCCATGGAGTTATGTATGTGTGTTAGAGAAACACCTAGGCGGCTGGTCTAATCCATGCCTAATCATGGTGGAAACCTGCAGCATAACCATAATGAGCAATCTATGAAGCATTCTTCTTATATAAAAAAAGATAGAGATTGAGAAAAAAGAAAAAAAGATGAGAAAAGAGGAAAGAGAGAAAAAAGCACCATTTTCCCATGGTAAATAAGAAGATGCTGAGATGCTTATTGCCTGCTTGCCTTGTCATTTTGATATGCGGATTCTTCCGTATCATCGGGCAAGGGGTACCCTGTTGGCGGTTCTCTATGATACACATGTACTTACTATGACAAGAACTTACCGGTAACTAAACTTGAGTAGAATGAGGAGCGACCCTCGTATTCAAGGGACATGAGATTGCCAACTTATACTTTGTCAAGCATATACTCCATATTTTGTTCACATTAACCTTAATCATTTCAAGATGCTTACGATAGGGGCAATGAGAGCTGAAAGCTAACAAGTACCATAATTTTTGGAAGCTCTTTATGAGACTTGAAATCCCTGCTTCCCTTTGAAGCGCCTTTCTTCCACTTTTATATTGAGTCTCCACCTCCTATCTTTATGCACCAATTAAGAGAGCATAGTTGTCATACTTAGCTTAATGTGCATTGTCCCAAGACTTTTTGATTGATTCATAACTTTGATATTGCTTGTTCTTAAACTATTTGTATCTAGTCACCCTTATGAACTTTGAAGGTGTCCGATGCATTTATGTTTTGCTATACTATGAGGGACAAGCTGAATACCCTTCTCTTTATGTTTTCTGTATGTGAAACAAACAAACGTCTTGCAAAGCATTATTATTCATGAATCTTTTGTTTGTGCCTTTTCATGTTATAACATAGTTTCTATGTCTTATTGTTAGAACTATGTATCACATGCTATGTTAAAGTACTATGATCCCAGCTATCAATGTTCTACAAATACTTTGATCAAGATTATGATGGTGCATGTCACCTAAAAAATATTCTTTCTTTTTATCACTTACCTACTCGAGGACGAGCAGGAGTTAAGCTTGGGGATGTTGATACGTTGCAAATGTATCTATAATTTTTGATGATCCATGCTTGTTTTATATCTACTTTCTTATGTTTTGTCCACACTTTGGAGTATTTTTATACACTTTCTAGGACTAACCTATTAACAAGATGCCACAATGCCAGTTGCCTGTTTTCTGCTGTTTTTGGTTCCAGAAAAGCTAGAAAATGAATATTCTCAAAGTTGGACCAGACAAAAGCCAAAGTCGATATTTTACCGGAAGACTCACGGAGCAAGAAGACGAGACAGAGAGGGGCCAGGGCTAGCCACACCATGTGGTGGCTTGGTCCCCGCCCACGCCACTGGTGGTGTGGGCCTGTCCACCCTCTGACATCGCCCATTCGCCTATAGAAGCCTCCCGATGAGAAAACCCTAAAGAATCTAGCCTCTTGCCACGAAAAATTCCGCACCACTGCCGCCACCAAAGAGGAGATTTAGGGGACAGAAGTCTCTGTTCCGGCACCCTGCTAGGACGGGGAAGTGCCCCCGGAGCCATCTCCATCGATCTCCACCAGCATCTCCATTGCCGTTGCTGATTCCCATGATGATGAGGGAGTAGTTCTTCCTCGAGGCTAAGGGTTCTACCGGTAGCTATGTGTTCATCTCTCTCTCTCTCTCTATGCATGATCATAATGTGATCATGAGCTTTGTAATCAAGTAGATCTACCTTGCTACTCAAGTGCTTTAATAGATCTCTGGCTCTCCCCATGTGTGTGAAAGTGATAGCGTGCACACCATGGTGGCACTTAGGCTAGAGATTACAAATACTTGTTATGAGTTATATTTGGAGTTGGATGTCTCTATGAAATTGTGGTGTTTGTTGGAACCATCTAGCGCTCAAAGTGATAGTGTGGGGTTATCTAGATGGGGAATACGGACTTTGAGGAGTGATGCTATAGCCCTACCATGGATTATAGTGTCCAACCGGAAAGTAGTTCAGAGTAGTATCATATAGAGATGATATTTATATGAGAGTGTTCACTAGTGAAAGTATGATCCCTAGGCCTTATTTCTAAACATTGAAACACCATTTGCAACTATATCTATTACATGTTTGCTTGCTTCCATCTTTTTGCCTTTATTCTTTTCCTCCCGTCAAGCTCTTTTCTGGCACCATTGTCTTATATCCATACCACTTGTATTTCACTATCTCTTCGCCAAACTAGTGCACCTATACACCTGACAAGTGTATTGGGTGTGTTGGGGACACAAGAGACTTCTTATATCTTGATTGCAGGATTGCTTGAGAGGGATACCTTTGACCACTTCCTCCCTGAGTTCGATAAACCTTGGGTAATCTACTTAAGGGAAACATGCTGCTATTCTACAAACCTCTGCACTTGGAGGCCCAACAACTGTCTACAAGAATAGAAGTGCGTATACATCACCCGCCCAAGCCCAGATTAGGCCATGGGCACAGATCTAGGCCAGCAAACCCACGCAGCCGCGGATACAAGCACCCACTTGAGCTCCCCCGCCTGCCACGCCACCGTCTGCACCACCGGAGTAGCCGTGCCACCGAGTCACCACCAGAGCAGAGCCCGCCACAGTAGGGGACCACCGCCGTCAGGAGCACCCGCACCTCCCTCAGCATGAGCGGGAGAAGAGAGCCATCGCCGCCGGCACCACGTGGGCTTAGCCCGGTGGCACACGCCGGTGGCGGGGAGGAGGAAGGAAGGTGGGGCTAGAGGGGGCGGTGGAAGAGACTCGCTTCGTCGCCCCGCGGCGGACGAGCGAAGCGAGCTACTTTTTTCTGAATAACTCCTCGATTTGTCAAAATTTAGATGAATCTGCACATCATTTAATATTAGATTCATCCAAATATTGACAAGTCTACGACATCTATTTTGAGACGGAGGGAGTATAATATTGTCCTTAATCATTGTGAACATCTTTGATCAAAAGTATGAGAGGTCATGAGATCTGTTTTGTGACAAAGGATGTTAGCAAAAGTGGTGGCTTAATTCCATTTTATCAGCTTTGTCCGAAACTCCTTAGCAAAGCACACACTTATCCTCCACAATTGAAGCCTCATCCTTTGCAGGTGGTGGTCGTCCTTGCTGGCTACGGAGTTGTTTCTGCATCTAGCACCAACAACGAGTTGGGGAGGCATAGCTGCTGGTGAATTTCACTAAATTTGGATTTTGATGAAATATTTAGGCAAAACCATAATGTTAGACATCAAAGTTTATATAGATAGATTGAAATGATATTATAGTTATGCCAAAGTATATAGATGAACTATTGAATTAGTTCAATATGGAAAAGACAAGAAAAGTGTTTGCCACATGGAAGTAAGATCAATTGTATTGACAATTGGTAAGATAAACCTCAAGAATGATTTGATTAATTATGAATGACATGATATGTACTTATCTAGTTGAGTCATATGCTCTAAATGTTAGAAGCATATACCGGAGTGATTCATAGGATGATCATTGGACAATAGTACTGATATTCTTGTGTACTTTGAAAGAACCAAGAATATGCTCAGTATGCAGAAGTGACGAAATAGTTCTTGCAATGTGCTACATTGATACAAGTTTTTTCATATATACAAATGAAGTTTATCTCAATTTAGGCTATGTGTTAAGAAATAAGGTGACACGGTGAAATGGAATAATGTTTTATGATGGATTTGGATTAGTTCCAAAGTTATAACATTGTTGAAAGGACATTTATTGTCTTAATCGGTTTTGGTGTTCGTTAACAACTTAAGGATCATTTTACAGTGTGCTAATATTGCCTGGTCAATCTACTGAAAAGAGAAAAGTCCGAGTCATAGTGGAAAAATCCCTGGCTAAAACAGAAGTTTCCCAAAAAGTCTCTGGTGCGCAAAGACCGGAATCTCTGGTGTGGTCCGGAGTTTCGCCTCAAACCTCCGGAGTGGATCCAAGATGAAGCCTAGGGACAGATTGACTAGGGGTCCAGAGATAGGCCAGATTTGGCCGGAATCTCTAGTGTATTCTGACAGACCGGAATCTTTGGAGTGAACGGTATGGAGTATCCGGTGTGTTCAGGTCCGGAGTTCCTACCAAATCTCTAGAGGAAGCATCAAGACCAGGCCTTGGACATTCTATTTGGTGGTCCGGAGATGGAGAGATGACGGAATCTCGGTCAGGATGGAGTTTCGGTGTGGAAACTCCCCAGCAAAAGAAATGAAATCTATGGGGCTATAAATAGGGGACTTCATCCCCTACCTCTAGCTGCTCGTTCTAGAAAATAATAACACCCCCATTAGAGCCACCAAATCAACAAGATCTCCCCATCCAACCATCCAAAGTCGCTGATCTTTGGAGAATCGAAGGAGGAGGCCGTGATCTATAGCTTCACCAAGAGAGATCTTCATTTACCCCTCATTCACTTGAGGGGCCCTTGCTCTAGGGTTTCATTGGAAACCCTAGGCCTTAATTTGGTTCTTACAAGCTTGTCTTTGATTGTTGTGTTAGCTTGCTTGGATTCGGGAGCCTCTAATTCAGTTGTGGATGTGTGCCTCAAACTTGTTGTAAGGGTGCCGGCTACCACCTTGAAGGTTGCCGATATAGTGGATGCGTGAATCGATCCCTTTGGGGTGAGATTCACCAGAGAACAAGGGAGGCCTCTCGTGGAGTTGGTGGTTTGATAACACCCCCTCTCCAAACACAGACGTGCCTCCCCTCAAAAGGAATAAACCACGGGAAATGATCCTTCTCCGCGTGCTTCATTTCGGTTACTTCTATCCTTTACCGCACCTTACTTATATCTTTCTCTTGCTTAGTTAGTTGTGCTAGTCTAACATATAGGTAATTTCACCTTAGTTGCATATCTAGAGTATTTACCTTTTGTGTCAAACCCTAAATTTAAAAAGAGTAAAATTTGAAGTAGCACCTATTCACCCCCCCTCTAGGTGCCTATACGATCCTTTCAATTGGTATTAGAGCCTCGGCTCTTTATTCGAGCTTAACCGCCTAAGAGGTTATGGGTAACCCGGAGGGAGATGGAGAGGGTGAGACTAGCACTTCGGTGACCATGGTAGATCTCAAGAATTTGGAAACAAGATTGAGATCTTCCTTGGGCAACAAAATCCAACAGTTGCGTTAACTAGTTGAGTAACTTGTTAAGGAAAAGATAGCCTCACCACCTCCCTCTCAAGAGGAACCACCTCTGATCCCGTAGGTGAATGCTTCCGCTAAACCAACTGGTGAAGTAGTGGGGGATGAACATATTACCACTAAATCCTCCACCAAAAACGGTGATGGGAAGGAAGAGCACCATGCGGTTCCCGGATGGTACTCTCCCGACCCTCTGATCCCTCATCACCATATAAATAATAGAGGTGACCCACCTATGCTAGCTGCACATTTCTTTGCTCAATGGCAATTTTGATGAAATCTCATGTGCACAGCTCTTGCATTGATTTGTGAAATATTATTGAAGAAGGACTCAAATTTGAGGATCCAACCAACTTGACAAGAATAGAAGTGGACAATAGTCAACTCAATGCCACCACTTTCACATGATTCAACTTGGTGTGGGGCCAAAAGATTTCCCTCATGTTGAGCACCTCAACACCGCCAAGGAAGCTTGTGATGCTCTCATTCGCTTGTTTGTTGGAAATGAGAGCAT
Source organism: Avena insularis (assembly GCA_023614405.1). Lineage (NCBI taxonomy): Eukaryota > Viridiplantae > Streptophyta > Magnoliopsida > Poales > Poaceae > Avena > Avena insularis. The sequence continues at coordinate 504,846,392 of CM042688.1, read as the reverse complement.
GAGAAGAAATAGATATGATGCCTTGAGAAATGAAGCCAAAGGCTTCTATATGAAGGATGGTGAGGACCATGAAGACATGTATCGAAGACTCAAATCCACTGCCACCGCCTTTAGAAATGTTGGTGCATCTAATGTGGATGATGCTTGGATAAAAAGGAAGTATGTGAGTGCCCTCATGCCCTTCGAGCCTGCTAACTTGAAGAGTCTCCAAGGAAGACACAACTACTATCTCATGACCTCCAATGAAGTGATGCAAGAGATGTCCGCCTTTAAGGTGGCTACCAAGAATGCCAAAGATGCCCGCGCTCATGCCCTTGGAATGAGCAATGGTGTTAATCTTGCCTTGAAGGCCAAGGTTGTGGAGTATGTGGAAGAAGAAGGAAGTGATGAAGTACTTTCTATGAGCCAACCCGAATATGTCAAGGTTTCTCATGGTGAATACATGGCCTTTTATGCAAGGAATTTTTGGAAAGATTCTGCCAAGGCCAAAATGGAAATGCAACAAAGAAGCAACCCAAGTTGTGGAAAAGAGAATAGTTCAAGATTGAGAACTTGCTTCAACTATGGTGACCGCTATCATTTGTTGCCGAATGTCCGTATGAAAAGAGAGAAGATCATGGTGGTGTACTTGTTTTGAAGAAAAAGTCAAAGGTCCCTTTCAAGAAGCCCTTCAACAAGAAGAATGCCACCAACAAGAAGTCAACTGACATTGCATTGATAGCACATGAAGAGTTCTCATCCAATGATGAAGATAAGGAAAAACAAGAAGAAACATCGAATGGTGTGGCAGCCATGGCCACCACGTATACATCCACTTTCTCACTCTTCGACTCTCCAAATGATAATATCTCCAATAAGAACGTCGCTTTCCTTATGGAAAGAGCATCATAGGTATCATCATATCCTCTCTCCACCTCTATAATAAATGATGAATTGAATGATGATTTAACTCTTCAGGTGAAGAAGGAATTAGTTGCTTTTGATACTTATATGACTAACATGCAAGGGGGCACAAGAAGCACTTTGTAAATCTCTTGAATCAACTTTCGCACACACAAGAGCTTCTTGATGAGAGATGCAAACTTGGGAGGGAGCACATCCTTGAGATGGATGCTCTAACCAATTCTTTATAAGAAGATAAAGATACTAGGGAGTCTCTTGAAGAAAAACTTGAAGGCCTCGATGAGGCAAATGATTTATTATCTCTAAACTCATTAAGGAACGTGATAGATCATTACTAAGCATAAAAAGGATAAGATTGAGTTTGGTATTATTCATGATAAAATTGCCGGGGATTTTGAGAAGCTTAACAAGGCTCACAAGGCCTTGGAAAGTGAACTCTTGACCCTCACAAAGTCTCGTGAACAACTTCAAACTCAATTGACAAATGTTGCCTCACCTAGTATTTTTGTTCCTTCTAGTAGTACAAATATCTTTGAAGAATATGCTAGGTTGAAGGGGGAGCTTGCAAGGGCCACCTTCCTAGAAGGGAACAAGTATCTTAATGACCTTTTAAGTAAGCAAAGGTCAAATAATGAGAAAATAGGTATTGGCTATGTGTCCAATGCCAAGAAGAAGAACAATTATAAAAAGAAGGCCAAGATCGCACAAGTGAAGGACAATACCATTGTGATCAATCGCACAAGTGGCAAAACTAAGCCACAAGATGACTTTTTGGGAATTGCTAACCCTCACTATGTTTTAATGCGTAATTATTATGATGATGTTTATGCACAATATGTTGGTCCACTTGATGGTTATATTGCTTGGTCTATTTGGGTTCCCAAGACCCTTTTCACTAACAAAAGAGGAGACATTGAGAAATGGGTACCTAAAAACTAGGTTAATTTTTTGTAGAACTATGCTTCTGTTGGGTCAAAGTGGGTGCTTGATAGTGGTTGCAGAAGTCATATGACCGGAAGCGAGGCGATAATCACGGAGATAAAGCCACTGTCACATATGTCGATAAGTCAAAATCTCAGGTAATGGGTCTTGGAAAGGTTGTGGTGGCTCACGATATTACTCTCGTGGACATCATCCTTGTTGAGACTCTTGAATATAATTTACTTTTAGTCCGTGCTCTTCGAAAGATGGGCTTTGCCATCTTTATTGATGCTGATATTGTGGTTTCCTTGTGGAGCAAGACTCTAAAGGTTGCTTTTGTTGGGTACGTCAAAAATGACTTGTATTTGGTGGACTTTTCGGGGAAAACCACTACAAGTGCGATGTGCTTATTCGGAAAGGTCGATGTGGCTTGGTTATGGCATCGCCAACTAGCCCATTTCAATATGAGAACTTTGCAAAGTCTCCATAAGGGTGGCAATATTGCTGGACTAAAAGAAAATGTTTGTTTTGCCAAAGATCATGTGTGCAAGGCTTGTGTTGAAGGAAAGATGCATTACTCTCCCCATAAACCAAACAACATTATAAAATCCAAGAGGATCTTGGAGCTCCTTCATGTGGATCTCTTTGGTTCTCCATATCATGCAAGTCTTGGTGGGAAGAAATATTGTTTGGTGATTGTTGATGATTACTCAAGATATACATGGGTATATTTCTTCAAGTTGAAGAGTGAGACCCGAAAATCCTTCATCAACTTCGTCAATATGGTTCAACGTTAATACAATGTCCTGTGTTGGTGATAAGAAGCAATAACGACACTAAGTTCAAGAACTACACATTGAATGGATTTCTTAGTGATGAGGGGATAAAACATCAATATTCCGCTGCATATACCCCTCAACAAAATGGTGTAGCTTAGAGGAAGAACCGGACATTAATGGATATGGCAAGGTCCATGCTGGCGGAGTTTAAGTCTCCATACAATTTTTGGGCTGAGGCAATCTCCACCGCATGCCATGCATCGAACCGGCTCTAGCTCTGCAAAGAGTTGATGAAGACTCCATATGAAATACTTACCGGTAACAAGCCCAATGTTTCATACTTCCGGGTGTTTGGTTATAAGTGTTTCTATCTCATAAAAGGTGTTCGTTTATCCAAATTTGATTCTAAAGCTTTAGAGGGTATTTTTGTTGGCTATGGTCTCAATTCCCACACTTATAGAATCTATGATAAACTCTCGGGAATTGTCATAGAATCTTGTAGTGTGGTTTTTGAAGAATATGATGGCCCCCAAGCGGGGTGTGTTGATGTTTGTGATGTAGATGATGAAATACCTCAAGATGCCATAAGAAGAATGAGTGCAGGATTCATTCGCCCCATTGAGGAACCCCTTGCGGCGGATCGAGAAGAACTATACTCTACTCAAGTGGAGCCCTCATCTTCACAACTTCAACAAGCTCCTATTAATTAGGCCAATGATGACCCAAGCCAAAGACAAGATGAGAACCCTCACCAAGTAGATCAGGCTGGAATATGAAGGCTAGATTATCCAGTCTCTCCGTTGACCAGATTGTCCAGCCCTGTGCAGTCACTTGCACAGGGCATATTTATTCAATCATCTGAAAGATCATCTCAATGCCTTTCAAGTAGCATGCCTGATCAAGACCAAGATCAACATGTACCTCATGTTGATGAAAATAAACCCATTTTTTATCAAGGTCAATACGAGGACCAAAATGATGAAGAGATCCCGACAAGAAACAACAAGGAGATGGAAACTCGTCGCAAAGCTAGAGTGGACGGGATGTTGGAAAGAAGATACCACACTCTTGAGAATGTTCTTGGTGATCTAGGGAGTGGAATGTCCACTCGAGCTCAATTGAAGCATTTTGGTGAGCATCAAGCTCATATATCCATGGTGGATCCCAAGAAAGTGTGGAAGCTCTTGAAGATTCAAATTGGTTAGAAGCCATGCACAAAGAGCTCAACAAATTTGTGAGAAACAAATTTTGGAAGTTAGTATAAAAGCCCAAAGATTGCCGCAATGTCATTGGTACTAAATGGATATTCAAGAATAAGCAAGATGAACATGGAATTGTTGTGGGGAACAAGGCAAGATTGGTAGCTCATGGATTCTCACAAATTGAAGGCAGTGATTATGGAGGGACCTATGCTCCTGTGGCTCGCCTTGAGTCCATTTGTATCCTTCTTGCATATGATGCACATGATAATTTTAAATTACAACAAATGGATGTGGAATGTGCTTTTCTAAATAGTCCATTTCATGAGTTGGTTTATGTTAAGCAACCCCAGGGGTTCGAGGATCCCAACTTCCCAAACCACGTCTAAAAGCTTGATAAGGCCCTCTATGGACTTAAACAAGCTCCACACACATGGTATGAGCACCTTAGAGAGTTATTGTTAGACCGTGGATGTGAGGTTGGGAAAATTGATCCCACTCTTTTTACTAAGAAGGTTAATGGGGAGCTTTTCGTTTGCCAAATATATGTTGACGACATTATCTTTGGCTCGTCTAACAAAGCTTTTAATGATGAATTCTCAAAGTTTATGACTGATAGGTTCAGGATGTCTATGATGAGAGAGTTGAGGGTATTCCTTCGTTTTGAGATCAAGCAAGTAAGAGGTGGAACCTTCTTCAATCAAGCCAAGTATACTCAAGAAATGCTCAAGAGATTTAACATGAAAGAACTAAATGGAGCTCCTACTCCCATGACAACTAAGACTCATCTTGAGCTAAATCCAAATGGTAAAGATGTGGATCAAAAGGTATACCGATCTATGATTGGTCCTTTGCTTTATCTTTGTTCATCTAAACCCTATATTGTGTTGACTGTAGGAGTGTGTGCAAGATATCAAGCGGCTCCTAAAGAAAGCCACTTAATTACGGTCAAAATAATCTTTCAATATTTGGTTCATACCCCAAACTATGGTGTGTGGTATCCTAGGGGCTCAACATTCTCTCTTTGTGGGTAAACAAATTCGGATTGGGCTGGTGATAAGGATGATACGAAATCAACCTTCAGGGCTTGCCAATTCCTTGGTAGGTCCTTGGTGTGTTGGTCGTCTAAGAAGCTAAATTGTATATCTCTGTCCACCACCGAGGCTAAGTATGTGGCTGCTACTAGTGCATGCAATCAATTGATCTTTATGAGGCAAAGTTTAAAGGAATACGGTATCCATTGTGACAAAGTGCCTCTTTTATGTGATGATGAAAGTGCTATCAAGATTGCCTATGATCTGGTGGATCATACAAGGACAAAGCATATTGATATTCGTCATCATTTCATTAGAGATCATGTTGCCCGAGGAGATATTGAGCTATCTTATGTTTCAACCAAAGACCAACTTGTCGATATATTCATGAAGCCTCTTGATGAAGCAAGGTTCTTCTATTTGAGGAATGAGCTAAATATCGTAGATTCAAGGAGTTTGACTTGATAATCTTGCATACTCACCTATATCTTGATCCATATTTGGTTTAGGTGCAGGCGTGCATGGAGATATGGGGAGTGTGGTCCTAATCTATTGGGCTATCCCTCCCCCTGATATTTTGGAAACGTATCTATAATTTTTGATATTCCATGCTTGTTTTATATCTACTTTCTTATGTTTTGTCACACTTTGGAGTATTTTTACACATTTTCTAGGACTAACCTATTAACAAGATGCCACAGTGCTAGTTGCCTGTTTTCTGTTGTTTTTGGTTCCAGAAAAGCCAGAAAATGAATATTCTCGGAATTGGACGGGACAAAAGCCAAAGTCAATATTTCACCGACGGGAACACGGAGCCAGAAGGGAGTGAGGGCGAGGCTGGCCACACCACACAGTGGCGTGGGCCAAGCCCGGTAGCGCCAGGTGCGCAGGCCAAGCGCCAGCGCCAGGTGGTGTGGTCCCCCTGGTACTCCACCGACCTTGCCTCTTCGTCTATAAGAAGCCTCCCAATGAGAAAACCCAAAATCATCCAGCCTCCAGCCACGAAAAGTTCGGCAGCGCCGCCGCCACCGAAGGGGAGATTCGGGGAACAGAAGGTCTCTTCATCACCGTTGTTGATTCCCTGACGGGACGGGGAAGTGCCCCCGAAGCCATCTCCATCGATCTCCACCACCATCTCCATCACCGTTGTTGATTCCCATGATGATGAGGGAGTAGTTCTTCCTCGAGGCTAAGGGCTCTACCGGTAGCTATGTGTTCGTCTCTCTATGCATGATCATATTGTGATCATGAGCTTTGTAATCAAGTAGATCTACCTTGCTACTCAAGTGCTTTAATAGATCTCTGGCTCTCCCCACGTGTGTGAAAGTGATAGCGTGCACACATGGTGGCACTTAGGCTAGAGATTACACATACTTGTTATGAATTATATTTGGTTATGGGGATATGCCGATTGGGGTATGCCTAGCAGGACGTTCCGATCAGGCCAAAGGCCTAGCGAGTGGGCCTGCAGGATGGCGACTGAATCTGTTGAGGAGAAGGCACAGCGATTGGAGCTGGAGGCCAGGCGTGCACGAAGCCCAGTCGGATTAGGTTAAAGCCTTCGAATCCATATCTTGTTTGGTTGTAAACTGTAAACCTAGCGAGGTGCCTCCTATATAAGCCTCCCTAGGGTACTCTGAGGACTCACGTTCCATCATATACCCCTTCAAGCGACTCCCTGCTTAGACGCCGACCTCGCCACCCCTGTAACTGCTCTCCATCAATCTAATGTAGCAGGAGTAGGTCTTTACCCTCCGGAGGGGGCGAACCTGGGTAAACCCATGTGCATCCGCCCCCATCTCGCACCACAGATGGTCGCCAGCTCTCGCCACCAATTCTATCAATCGCTGCCTATTGCAGCGACTGCCATGGCCATTTCCATGATAGTGGCGCCCACCGTGGGGCCTAGCCAGACTGGCCTGAGTTTTACGGCGAGACCCTACTCACCGATCGATCGACCGATCGCCACCGGTCGCATGATCTCCACCGGCGGGATCTTACAGATCCTGCCCAGTAGCTACATCCCGGCGTCGCGCCCGATCATCCACAGCGCGATAATGACGGTTGGCACCATCAACCTATTCGTCGGCTTCACCGACGCAGTCGACCCGGCGGCAACGATGATCGTCTGCGGATCGCTGCCACACCACGATTTGCTCTCGGAGGAGCAGGTCCACTCCATCAGCCGCCTCGTCACTGAATACGACTCGGCCGCCAGCAACACGGTCGAGACCAATGCCTATGTGGATGACGCGGCCCTCAACGATGACGCCGACTCCGCTACCCCTGCCTCGGTCGACGGATCCATCACTGTTGCATCACCGGGGGACTCCATCACGCGGGTCTCCAACCCTGATGACTTCGAGGATTCCTCCATCCTTGGGATCTTCGATTCTGACTCCGGCTTGGAGTCCCCCGAGGACTTCCGTGCCAGATCCAATCGCTTCAACACGATCTACATGGCGGGCAGCACGGTCGGCTCGCTAGATCCCTTCTCCACACCGATCCCTCCAACCGCCACATCCACGGAGGTGGAGGAAGCCTGCATGTGACTAGAGGAGGCGCAACACAAGGAGCTAGCCGAGAGCGAGAAATTCTGCCTCGAGTGGGCAACGGCGCAGGAGCTATCGCTCTACCACCAACGCTGCATCAGGACCCGCCTGAACTCCAACGTCTAGGGCCGCGTCCTGAACTTCAACGATGAAAGTGAACCCGCACGCGCGGCTGAGCACGAGTACTGCGAGAACACGCCACCAGGTGGCAGCAATCGACCACCACCCGACGCACAAGTGACTGGGGCCCCACCGCCACCCATTGGTCGCACAGCCCCACCGAACCAGTCAAGAATCATAATCTCGCCACAGGCCCGCGACGCCAACAGGCTCCCACTGTACTACACTCCAATGGACAATGTCGTCGCGGTCGACGCCGTAGTTGCCCACCTCGACGTCCAAGGAGAAGGCGCTCTCCAGATCCAGTACGCCAAGGCCCTACTCGCCAGGGTCGTCGAGCAGCAAGCCACCGGAGTTGACCTGCGGGGGCGGATGTATTCCCGCTCATCGGCAAGCAGGGCGGCCTCAAGAGGCCACCCAACCATCACCAATGTCGTGACCTGCCCACCGCCCCAGCCCTTGGCACACCAGCCACGGGCCGCCAACCCCGCGCTCTCCACCAACGAGCGCGACACGGTGCGCCAACGCAGGCAACCATCGGCGCCGAGCGCATCATCAACAACCAGGCTTGGCGGGCGCGCCATCCCAACAACTTGAGGCACACCCTCACCAACCATGGTGACCCCGAACCCAGGGGCTCGCTCAGCCGAGTCGGTCCCTAGTGCTTCAGACCCATGAACCGAGGCGAGGAGTACCCTGCCAACTTCAAGGCGCCCAAGGAGATCGAAAGTACGACCCAACGTACGACCCAGCGGTGTGGCTGGACACATACCTCATGGCGATGGGAATCACCAGCCACACCGACCTGCTAGCCGCTCGCTACCTCCCCCTGATGATGGAGTGTGCGACCCAACAATGGATCAACACCCTCCCCACCGATAGCATCGACTCGTGGGAAGAGATGCGGGATGCCTTCATCAGGCACTTTGAGGGCTCCTACACCCATGCCACCACCATCGAGGACCTAGAACGATGCATCCAGGGACAACGCGAGTCGACCCGCCACTGGATCCAAAGGTGGTAGGAACTATGGATCAATGCCTCTGGCATCCATCCGGACACGGCAATACATTGCTTCAAGAACACGTGCCGGTACGAACCCCTGGTCACTAAGATCAAGAGGGTATACTGGACGCTCGACAACATCCCCGACCTCCTCGAGATCTCCAAGCGCTACGCGGAAGAGGACCCTAACCAGGACTCCGACGATGAGTCAGCAGGCATACGCCGCATCAGCACCCACGACAACAAGTGACAGCGCGACATGCACTATAGCAACACTCGCATCACCGGCAAGCGACGCGGTGATGGGCGAGTCGACTTTGTCGCCAATGCTGGCTACGGCCAACGCGACCCGAAGAACTTCCACCGCAACGAAGGAAACTACCGCGCCAACAACGCGGCGAAGCCGAAATTCGACCCCGCCGCCCTGCTCAACCAACCTTGTGTCTACCACAGCAGGGAGGGAAAGCCCGCCACCCACACAACCGCGGACTGCCACTCCCTCAAGGAAATCGAAAAGGCAAGGCGGGCACGGGACAACCCCAACAACAACTCGCCAAGGGACGACGAAAACACTGGCGGCTTCGGCAACACCGGCGGATCACTCCACAGCTTCACCGGGCTCGGCACGAAGTGCGAGAAGAAGGTGCTCGCCCGCGCAGTCGCCGTCAATGTGGTGACACGGGTTGATATCCCCCGCTTCCTCACTGGTCTAAGCAGAGCATCACCTGGAGTCGTCAGGACCACGCGCTCAAGATCGAGTACCCAGGGCGAGTTGCCCTGGTGGTCAGGCCCAAAGTGGCCGACTACTGGCTTCCCAAGACACTGATGGACGGCGGGAGCTCCATCAACATCATGTACTTGGACACGTTCAAGAGACTCCAGCTCCCAGAATCAACAATCGAGCCGACCCTGAGAACCTTCCACGGCATCGTCCCTGGTTGGAAGGCGTACCCGATTGGAAAAGTAACCCTGCTAGTCACCTTCGGCATGCCAGCAAACTACCGCACCGAGCGGATCGTGTTCGAGCTGGTGAACTTCCGCAGCCCCTACCACTGCGTCCTGGGACGCCAAACGTTCGCCAAATTCATGGCGAGCCCCCACTACGCCTACAACATGATGAAGCTTCCACGGCCAAGCGGCATCATCACCGTCCACGGTGACCCCGATATGACCGTGGAATGCAAAGACAAAGGTGCTGAGCTTGCTGACGCAACCATCACTGCAGAGACGAACCACGCGGAGGAACTCATGAAATACACGGGCAACATCAACAAGGACGACCCCACCATCCTGAAGAAGCCAACCGCCGTGAGCTCCACGTTCGAGGCGACCACGCACACCCGCACCGTCGAGCTCATCCCGGGCGACTCCAGCCAGACGGTAACCATTGGGGTGCACATGAGCCCTACATAGGAAAGCACGCTCACCGAGTTCCTCTGTGAGAATCGCGACATCTTCGCATGGAAACCATCTGACATGCCCGGTGTCCCGAGGGAACTCGCTGAGCACAAACTCAACACGGACCCCAAAATGCGACCAGTAAAGCAGTCGTTGCGGCCCTTCAATAAAGAGTGCCGCCGAGCAATTGCCGAAGAAGTACAACGCCTACTAGCCACAGGCTTCATTCGGCCAATCAAATACTCCAAGTGGCTGGCAAACCCAGTCCTGGTCCTGAAAAAGAACAACACATGGATAATGTGTATCGACTACACCAACCTCAATAGCGCCTACCCAAAGGAGGAGTTCGTCCTACCGCGCATCGACTAGATCATCGACTCGACCACGGGATCGGAGTCGCTGTGCTTCCTCGACGCGTATTCTGGCTACAACCAGATCAAAATAGTGGTCAAGGATGAGGAGAAGACGGTGTTCATCACGCCATTCAGCATCTTCTACTACATGGCCATGACGTTCGGCCTCAAGAACGCTGGCACCACATACCAAAGGTGCATGCAGGAGTGCCTCGCGAGCCAGATTGGCCGCAACATACACGTCTATATCGACAACATGGTGGTAAAATCCACCCGCCAGGACGACCTGCTCGCCAACCTGGCCAAAACCTTCACAAACCTGCGGAGGTACAACATCAAGCTCAACCCAGGAAAATGCACTTCTAGCGTCCCCACTGGATAGCTCCTGGGATACGTGGTCTCCAAACGAGGCATCGAGGCCAATCCCACCAAGATCGACACCATCGCGTGACTTGGGAAACCCGAGTGCCTGTGTGATGTCCAGAAGTTAGCCGGGCGAGTTGCGGCTCTTAGTCGCTTCATTCCCCGGCTCGGCGAGAAGGCAATGCCCCTCTACCGCCTGATGTGCAAGAACCCCATGTTCCAATGGGACGTGGAGGCAGACAACGCACTCAAAGCACTCAAATAAGAGCTAGTCGCGGCTCCACTCCTCACTGCCCCAATCGACAAAGAGGCAATGCTCGTCTATGTGGCGGCCTCCACTCGAGTCGTTAGCGCTGTGATGGTCGTCGAACGTCTAGAAGAGGGCAAGGAGCGCCCCGTGCAACGCCCCGTCTACTACATCAGCGAAGTTCTGACGGACTCAAGACAGCGCTACCCGCAGTACCAGAAACTGGTATACGCGGTATTTGATACGTTGCTAACGTATCTATAATTTTTGATGTTCCATGCTCGTTTAATATTTACTCTTATGTTTTTTCCATAATTTGGAGTATTTCTATACACTTTCTTGTACTAACCTATTAACAAGATGCCATAGTGCCAGTTTCCTGTTTTCTTCTGTTTTTGGTTCCAAAAAAGTCAGAAAATGAATATTCTCGGAACTGGACCGGACAAAAGCCAAAGTCGATATTTTACCGGAAGACTCACGGAGCCAAAAGACGAGACGGAGAGGGGCCATAGGGTGGCCACACCCCCCTTGGCGCGGGCAACCCTAGGCTGCGCCAGGCATGGTGTGAGCCCCCTGGCCGCCCACCAACCTTGCCTCTTCGCCTATAAGATGCCTCTCGATGCAAAAACACTAAATCGTCAAGCCTCCAGCCACGAAAAGTTCTGCAGCGCTGCCGCCACTGAAGGGGAGATTCGGGGGACAGAAAGTCTCTGTTCCAAAACCCTGTCGGGACGGGGAAGTGCCCCCGGAGCCATCTCCATCAATCTCCACCACCATCTCCATCACCGTTGCTGATTCCCATGATGGGGAGGGAGTAGTTCTCTCTCGAGGCTAAGGGTTCTACTGGTAGCTATGTGTTCATCTCTCTCTCTATGCATGATCATATTGTGATCATGAGCTTTGTAATCAAGTAGATCTACTTTGCTACTCAAGTGCTTTATTAGATCTCTGCTCTCCCCATGTGTGTGAAAGTGACAGCGTACACACCATGGTGGCACTTAGGCTAGAGATTACAAATACTTGTTATGAGTTATATTTGGAGTTGGATGTCTTTATGAAATTGTGGTGTTTTTTGGAACCATCTAGTGCTCAAGGTGACAGTGTGGGGTTATCTAGATGGGAAAGGCTTAATTTGAGGTGTGATGTTATAGCCCTACCATGGATTAGAGTGTCCAACCGGAGAGTAGTTAAGAGTAGTATCATAAAGAGAAGATATTTATATGAGAGTGTTCACTAGTGAAAGTATGATCCCTAGGCCTTGTTTCTAAACATTGAAACACCATTTGCAATTAGATCTGTTACATGTTTGCTTGCTTCCATCTTTATTTTAGTTTGCCTTTAGTCTCTTCCACGCCATCAAGCTATTTTCTAGCACCATTGTATTTTATCCATAACACTTGTATTTCACTATCTCTTCGCCGAACTAGTGCACCTATACACCTGACAAGTGTATTGGGTGTGTTGGGGACATAAGAGACTTCTTGTATCTTGATTGCAGGATTGCTCGAGTGGGAATACCTTTGACCACTTCCTCCCTGAGTTCGATAAACCTTGGGTAGTCCACTTAAGGGAAAACTTGCCGCTGTTCTCCAAACCTCTGCACTTGGAGGCCCAACAACTGTCTACAAGAATAGAAGTGCATAGACATCAAGCTATTTTCTGGCACCGTTGCCAGGGAGGTAAGGTAAAAGGTACTCACATCCTCCGGTGTGAGTGCTCGAAGTTATTTCCTTTAGATTCTGCAATTATATCTTTTTGTTTCTTGTTTTTATTTTCACTAGTTAGGCTTAATGGAAAAGAACAACAAAAATAGAGACCTTTATAGTATTTATCTTGAGTTAGGACATGAAGTGTTTGAAGAGAAAATTAAAAAACCAATGGAACTTTATTTACATGCTAATAGCAATGTTGTTAGTATGAATTCTTTGGACACATTATTGCTAATGCTATGGAAAAGTGTCAACACCCGGATTTTTAATCCCAAATGCCCGTTATGCCATACCTCGCAATCCCAGGATTACCATTTTTGCGAGACATAACGGATTGGATATCACAGTACATCATCCATTACAAACCATACACAAGGTTTTACACAAATAAGGATCTCATGATCCAGTCTTTAATACAACAAGCAGCGGAAATAAAAGATAAGCGTAGCAGTGGGGTCCATCTTCAAGGGCAGAGGCAATGCTGATGAAGGCAGATAGTCCTAGTTATCATAGTCGTCCTGATGACCATCATCTTGATAATCTCCTTCATAGTCTGGCCATGATAATAGCCAGGGACAAAAGCCATGAGTACTCTTTAAGTACTCGCAAACTACCACTAACAAGTAGTATAATTCTAAGTTAAAGTGCTAGAGCTAAGTTTAATTATAAAGTTATGTTTGAAACCTAAGCTGAGTTCTAAAGCAAAGAAAGATAAAGTAAAGTTCTAGAATCACTTAAGTTGGGAAGCTATTATCATAAACACAACCCTGTTGTGGTCAAGTCAAAGTTCATCATTCATTTCAAGTTATTTAGAAAACATCTGACAACGAAACAGTATGGCCATTCCAACTGTCCATAACTGCGGACGCGGCTATTCGAATAGTTTGACACTCTGCAGAGGTGGTACACTTTCACCACAAGATTCGATACATCTGTCAGGGGTAACCCTGAACCATCATACTTAGTATGCAGATAATCAAACATAACCTTCCCTTTACTCAACCTAGTATAAGAACCTCTCCTATGAGCATGGCCTCCCAACCATGACCATCAGTCATCTTGGGTACTGCATAGGTGGACAACATTAAGAGGTAGCCTCAGCTCAAACCTCTCCCGTGAGGGAACTAATACTAATGCATATAAATTTCCGGCTAAGCCTTACCCAATTCAGGTAGTGTGGTTGTACGGTAAATTTGGAATGGTATCGCATCCGAATCCAACCATCAGTTTTATAAAAGGGTTAAGGCTCATGCCTCAATATTTTCATCATCCTCAAGCATTTGTGTTTCTCAACACATGTCAAAACATCTCAATAGAATGACTCATCATTCCAAGGTTTTCATAATTCATTTTCACCAAGTGTTCCCATCTAAAGTGACTCAAATTTTTGATCTGCTCTAAACTAATAAGTTAAGAGTGTTAACTAAGGTGGAAGGATGGGATCAATCTCCTGCCATAGAATGACATCTAAAGGTTTCTAAGTAGGTCAAGTTTTATACTTTTTATGCTACCTTCAAAACAGGTAAAGAACTTTGTGTACTAAGGGGAGTAAAACTTGTAAGTAAGACTTGGGGTACTAATAGTCAAAAGGGTGTGATCAAAGCATGCTTAAGGCATCTTTGCTAAACCATCTAGTTTGATTCTAGTTTGCTAAGTACTAAACTTGCAAGGGTTAATCTTGGGTATTGCTAGCTTGCTAAGGGTAGCTTGTACTGTTAATGGTAGCTTGCCTTGGTTGGTCCAGTGGTTGAAGTTTTCTTCGTCTTCGTCTTGATAGCACTCCTCCTCCTCCTCGTAAGCTTGGTCGGTACTATCTTCTATAACAATACATACGGAGTAGACAATCACCAAACAATACTTAACTAGGCTAGATAGCATTCTAAGACACACAATTGATGATCTATTATCATCACAAGCATCACAAGTTTAATTTCAATAGTTTCATCCTTTTTATTTTAGAAAAGTAATTTCTACTCATTGAAATATTAACTAAAATTTAATATTCACCACCAAAATATGGGATCATGTGGACACATGTCCTCACCACATATTCTAACATGTGGGAATGAGATTTAAAGGTTGGATCAATATTACTTTAGTTTAAGTTTATTATTTAATGATTTAAAGTGACTAGAAATGCCTATATAGCATTATTTTGGTACTAGTCCAAAGTCGCTGCATGTAAACCTTAATATTATTACATATTTGGATAGATATGATGAAATGTGATTTTTGAGAGTAGGAATCAACTCAAAAGCTAACTTGGTTGATTTTATAAAAATGTTGCAAGTTGCAAAAGCTTCTATCTTCTTATTTTTATTAGGAAAGATCTATAACTCTAATTGAATTAAATCCAACGGGCTTGGATAGATCATTTCAATACCTTTCAGACAAAATTAGTTTCATGCAATTTGGGTTTATAAAACTCTTTGAATTGATTTTTAAACTAGGGGACAGAAACTAGATTCAATCTAAAAAGAAAATTCCAGATTTGAATGGGTGGGCTAGCGCGGGAAAAGAAATGGGCGCCCAGCCTTGGCGGGGCTCAGGCAGAGGCAGTCCGCTTGTCGTGGCACTTAAAAGCTGAAAGCAGTGCAGCTGTGGACCGTGCGATAAGAATAGGAATCTCTGGTGAGGTCGTCATCGACAGAAACAGTGCGGCGAGCTCGAACCCTAGCGGCTCGGTGGGGGTCTACTGGGGGCGTACCAGGGCTCTAGCAGGGTCGGCGAGGCGGGTAAATGATGTGGAAGGCAGCCAGGCGTAGCGATTCTTGGCGGAGCTTGGGGTGGTCGCAATCAGGCGCCCTTCTCCTCCGGCTCCAATTCGTGAGCTTCGCCTTGCTCCGGAGTAGAGGTGGGTGAGGTTCAGAGGTGAGGGAGTGGAATGGTGTGGAGAGAAGAGGCTGGGAGGGCTCCTTTATAGGCCCGACGGTGAGACCGAGCGGGATGGGCAGTCGATGGTGGCGACATGGCTACGGCGGGGTAGAGGCATGGCTGGGGGTGGCGATCGATGGGCGGTTCCCTAGCGGTGCTCTAGAACTTGAATGTGAGCGTAGGGGCGGTGGCCTGTGATGCAGGCGAGTGGCGCTCTGAGGCGAGGGGCGGTGTCCACAGCGGCGGTGGCTGTGGCGTTAGGCGGCCAGTGAGGTGTCTGGGTGTTCTCGGTCGAGGCGGAGTGAGGCGCGGGCTTGAGGCCATGATCTGTCTGGCGAGGGACAGAGCACGCCTGGGGCACTGCAGCATGGTGCGGTGGCACTGGGCGCGGTTTGTGCTCGGTGGTCCACTGCTTCTCTGGGCTCGGGCAAGGGACAGGCGGTGGCGGTGAGCTCCTGGCTACCTCCTAGACATGGCGAGGGAAGAGGGAATGTGCCTGCAATGGGCAAGGGTTGGCCGGCTCGGCATGGCTCGGCATGGCATGGCATGGGGACTAGGGACAAGGGAGAGGGGTGTTAGGGGTTTGGTTAGATCAAGAGGGGACAGAGGAGATAAATGAAGGTCATTTGGGGGTAAAACCCTGTAGTAAACAGTGAGCTAGGATTAGAGTAGAGATTATGCATGCCAAGTGTTTGATTAAATGGCCGCATGAAAGAAAGTTTTGAATTTTGGTTTCAAATTTTTTGAGTGATCTCCACTAGTGATAGGTAGTCTCTGGTTGCAAGGGTTTTGAAAGTGGAGCTCAAATAAATGGTTTTCAAATAGGGGTGATCTATGCATATGCATTACATTCAATTTTAAACTGTCATTTAAATAGTTAACAGAATGTTTTTAGCATATCCAAAGGTGGGCCTTGGTACCTCATTATGTGTACTAGCAAGGGGTGCAAAGATCAAGAATTGTTTCTATTAAGTTTTGAGTACTAGGAATAGCCAAAGTAGGCATGGGAGTTAAATTTGCCAAAATGACCATTCCTCCTTTTTAATTCTTTTTGATTTGATTTTCTTTAGGAAAAGTTTGGGAATGATGTAGATGATGTTTAAATCACCTAAGAAACATTTTACAAGCATTGGATCATTCAATCATGGCAATTCAAACAACTCCTATTTTAAATGCACACATATATGAATGATTTCATTTTAAATTTGAAAAAGTTTTTGTTAACCCTATTTTTGGATGATTTGATCTTGATAACCTTGGATTAAAGTTTTGGGATGTTACAAAAAGTCTAAGCTTGGGGAAGCTAGTTCTTATGAAAATGATCTTTTTAGTTCCCCAGCTTTGGAAGATAGATATTCTATTGCTTATGATGATACCAAACCTCCAATATATGATGATTACAATGATGAATATGATATTTTCAGTCCACCTACTATTGAGGAGAAAATTAATTATGATTACAATATGCCTCCTATATTTGATGATTATGGTGATGAGAATAATAATGATAGCTATTTTGTTGAATTTGCTCCCACTATAATTAATAAGAATGACTATGTTTATGTGGAGAGTATTAATTCTTTTATGCATGTGGCTCATGATAAAAATGTTTTATGTGAAAGTTATATTGTTAATTTTATTCATGATGCTACTGAAAGTTATTATGAGAGAGGGAAACATGGTTTTATGCATCTCGATAATATTAAGTTTCCCCTCTTTGTGTTGAAAGTCTTGAAGTTGCACTTGTTTTGCTTTACTATGCTTGTTGCTTTATCCTTTCATGACTTGTTTCTTTACAAGATTCCTATCCATAGGAAGTGGGTTAGACTTAAATGTGCTTTGAATTTGCTTTTTGATGCTCTCTTTTACTTTAATTCATATTTCTTATGTGAGCATCTTCTCAAACTATCATGCCTAACTTAAAGGCATTAAAGAAAAGTACTTATTGGGAGATAATACAAAAGTTTTAGATGAGTCTTGGAAGTTATTACTTCTGTAATAACCGCTCCTTATCCTTTTTATTTGCTTTTTGTGCCAAGAGTAACCTCTAATGAGAGGGAAGTAATGCTTGGGAAAATTGTTGTCCCGAAACAGATTTTTGTGCTTCACCGTAAAAATTCGTGTAAAATCTCTGTACGTTTTTTTGAGGCGTGAATTTTTGTGCGTCTTCCCCAGGTTGTTATCTAACTTTCGTTAGTTCAATACTTTTCGATTTGAGCAACATAAGGTCTTCGAAAAAATTTGTTTTTACTTGCTGGTCTGTTTTGACAGATTTCTGCCATTATTTGCATTTGCTTCTTGTTGGTTCCTTTTTGGGTTCTCTTTGGGGAATTGAGCTTTTTAAGGGAAGTGCTACAGTAGCTTGTGTTTTAATGGAAGTTTTATTGGTGTTGAAACTGAACCTAAAGACTTATTATCTTGAGTGCACTAATGTTGCTAATAAAGATTGTATGAAGTTTTGTATGAAGGAAAAATTTCAGGTGTATGGAGAGAATGATGTAATGAGATGAAGAATGGACTAAAACTCAAGCTTGGGGATGCCACCTCATGTCACCCCAAGAATTATCCAAGAAGTACAAGCGTCAAAGCTTGGGGATGTCCAAGGCATCCCCTTCTTCATCAATAAAAATCTCAGGTCTTTCTAGACACTTCGTTTTTATTGTTTCATGCACAGTTGTGTTGTTCTTGGAGCGTCTTCGTTTTTGTTTTTGGTTTTCATTTGCTTAGTTTGCTTGAATAAATTGGTTGGACCCCCTCATTCATGCATTAGTTTTCAAATAAGATTGGTTTGGATTGGAAAAAGAGTAGGAAAGTTCATGCTTAAGTGGTAAAAAGAGCTTGTTTTTGACTGTGGCCTATGCTTTGTCATGTCATGATTGATATTGTTTTGGCTTTATGCTTAGTGATTTTTTCTGTAGCATGACATGTTATAAACAATTGAGATTGCTTAATGTGCCTAGGAAGAATCATGCGTTGTCTTAGCATATTAAAGCATAGTATGGTGGTATTCTCCTTTGATGCTTTATTTGAGTTGACTTGGCGCTTTGCATGATTATGGCCATTATTGCTCTCTTAGTTGGTCGCTCTCAGTCTTTTGCTAGCCTCCATAACCAAGTATGAGTTCCACTCATGCATCCAACTCCAAATAAAACCAGGTAATTCCAAAGAGTCCACCATACCTACCTATTAGCATTTGCTATTCCAAGTATATTCTTGTTTTCACTAGTGGAGAACGGGCCTCCAGTCCTGGCACGTAAGGGGCTTTAGTCCTGGTCCTGGTAACCGGGACTGGAGGGGCGGGACTAAAGGCCCACCCACTATTCCCGGCCCTCTTACCAACCAGGACCAATGGGCATCCACGTGGCCATCTCTGCGGGCGCTGGGTGCCCCCCGCCCCCATTAGTCCCGGTTCGTATTACGAACCGGGACAAATGGTTCTCTACCACAGCAGAATTTTAGGCACTTTCTCTGCCGCGGCAGAGAATTCAATTTGTATCCTTTTTTTCATTTCAAAATAGTTTTCTACGCTACCACATACCGTACATGTTCGTGCATACATAAGATAACTTCTCTTAAGATCGATCATACAAATATATAAATGATAGTTACACATGGAGATCACAATTATCGAGACTAGAGCCCATCTATTCAATTACATGGTCGGGGATCATCGGCGCCTATTCACACTAAATTCTCCAGCGTCATCTATCATCTCGTTCATCAAGAATCCTGCCAGTTCTTCAGTAATTGCTACTACGCGTTGCTCTGGTAGGAGCTAATCCCGCATTTTCTCGAACTATATAAGAAAAGGAGATCAATATGAATATCAATCATGATAACAAAAAGTGACGGTAATAAAATAATGTTATGAATGTATTGCTTACATCGACTCTATAATCATTCAGCTCACTGGTAAACGTGCGAATGAACTTGCAAACGTAGAATCCACATAGATTCATCTTTGGTGGCTGCCTCACGCACTTTACGAGAATAGAATTCAATCAAAATAATAATCCAGCATCATAATTGTATTGAAACTAGAAGTAAATAGATGCGCGTACTACTTACCGGCACCGGCTTAAACGTCAGCTTCTCACTAAAGTCACCCGTAACCACACTCTTGAACTGGTTCCAAACCCTACCCGGTAAAGAAAATGAATGAGTTATTTATTACGTGATATCTCCAGAAATCAACGAAAGAGACCGATGTAGCGCGAAATTACCTCTGGAGCAGGTCCTGCATGTCCCTAAACATTTCCAGGGGTTTCTTTAATGGGTCCATGACTTCAACTCTTCCCTTATCAAGTTGAATGTCTAGCAAAATCTAGTGGAAACTGTACACGTTTATATATACATCAGTAACTCATCAATTGCACTTAACATCGAGTAAGCAAAAGAGAATGTGTACAATAGAGTAAGACCCTCACGCGAAATTTTAAGGAAACAGTATGTGGTCACAGAAATTTTTCTCCGTTAGAAACCTTAGAAGGTTTTCCTGCGTCTCCTCGGGTTTTGTCGTTAGCGTCTTTACATGTATTTTATCTGGGTCAATGAACCCAACACTAAAGATTGACCTTCTTTTACATTCCATGATCTTCATTATGCATAATAATAGAGTACAAAAGGATATAATTAGGATAATTACATGCAATGAACTGAACAACTGAAAAAATGAACAACTTATATATAGACAATGAATTCAACAACTTACAGACAATAGCAACTCATGAGACTTTTGTCGAGGGCGTCGAAAATGTATAACTGGAAGAGTTCTGGAAACTCAACATGGACCTCTTCTTCTCGGAAGTAGTAGTCACGTGGGACTTTCGCCACGATCATTATTCTCTCCTGCTTTACGGCTTTCAAGTACCAGTTATGTAAACTCCGCATTTGTGTTGGCAGTTGTTGGAACTGCTCAAAGCTGACCAGAGGCTTCCCTGTGACATATGTAGGGACTACCTGAGCCTTGGGTAACTTGTCGTCCTGGGAACCTAGCAATTCCTCAACAGTCACATTCATAGAGGCCGCAAGCTTCACAGCTTCTTCCATATTCTGCTGGGGAATGTCATGGGATACCACCTTGAGGGGTGGGGTCGATTTTTTGGCCTGTTCCCCGAGCTGGGGGACGTCCTTTCTTTTCCCGGTTGCACTTTGACTTGATGATTTGCTCCCGCTTGCACTTCTACTTGATTTGCTCTTCTTCACTTCCTTCTGAAGTGTGCGTTGATAGTCATCTGGCTTATGGTGCAAGTCATATTGCGATTTTGTGTTCAGAAAAGAAAGTGCATATGCTTTTTGCTTCTCGGTGTATACCGGGGTGGGCTCGGGTTTCTTCTTTTGAAGCTGCGCAACACATTCGGCCTTTACGATCATGTCGGTTTCCTTGTCAGTACGATCGTAAGGTCTGATAGGAAGATTCTTATGAGGTACTCTTGGGAGGGGCGACATTTGTCATTTTGGGCTCCTGCGTCATTTAGTACTAATCGGAGGCTGCGGCGGAGATCGAGATGGACTCGGGCTATGGTGGTCGTAGTCATGGGGTGGGCTTCTTGGAGGTGATGGAGGTGAAGGTGACATGCGACCACTCGGAGGCGGTGTTGGCTTTGGCGTCCAGCCTGGAAGCTTGATGTTGTTCTTGTCCCATAGAATGATACCACCCAGTACTTCTCCGAGTGTCCTCTCACCTTCAGGTCCAGGGATGTCAAGCTCCATTGAGTCCCACCCCATTGCGATTTCATCCACAGCAACTTTAGCATAGCCAGCTGGAATCTCACAGCCATGCCAGCGTGCGCCAGGTGGACAAGGTAAAGCACATCTGACCGCCACCTTGATGGATAGGTTCTTCACCTTCTGATGGAGCTCACAAGATGCCTGCTCCTTGATTCCATCCACGGGGTAGCCGGGACCGCCATCTACCATACGTGCATCGTCAGAAGGGACCTCCGATTCAGCCACGCTGCTTCTCCGCTGAGATGGGACGGCGGTAATATCGAGTACAGGATCTTGCGGTAGCTGCTACTCGAAGTTAAATCAATCTGTTGCTGATGCATTGAAGTGTTCCTAGCAACTCGGTGAACTGTCTCTCTCCTCCTCCGTCGCCTCTTTTCTCTCTCGGCTCCTATAAGTATCTCTGTCTTTGGGAAATCCCATCTCCCACGTATAACTAGGGCCAAGGCCTCGTACACGTCCTCCGCGTCATTCCGAGGACCTTTGTCGCAAGTCTTTCTCTCTATCGGGGGAACTTTGTTGTCCCTTTAATCTCCTTCACCACTTTACGCCATGTATCCTGGGTATCCTAATCCCGTCCCGCAAATAAGGTCCCACATGCTTTCGTCATACTCACTCCCATGCCCAAGGAACCAATTCCTTGCCCTCAGATCCCATTCTTCGTGTATTGGTTCTGGAGTGATCCCTTTAGCAAGCAGCTCATTCTCTTTAGCATCCCACTTTGGCATGGCAGCCGCGTAGCCCCTGGCCCCAGGTGATGGTGATATTTCTTCATCGCAGCATTTTTCTTGTTTTTTTCCGACATTTCCATAGCAGGTTGTGACTCCTTGTACTTCACTAATGCATCCCGCTTAACTGCTTTGCCGTTAGATAGCATTCAAATTTAGGAGGAGTCTTCGTCTTCTGATACTTTTGCCATAATGCTTTCTTCCAGTTCTTGAATAGTTCGGCCATCTTCATAAGAGTCCACTGCTTGACTTTCTTCCTCAATGCAGCTGTGTCGGCATCATCTTCACATTCTGGCAGGGTGAAATGTGTCATGAGGTCATTCCAAAGACCCTCTTTGCACCTGTCGGCGACATACTCACCCTTTTTCGCCCCTTTGGTCTTATTCCACTCTAGAACGGTGATCGGGATGCGATCCCTAACCATAACTCTGCATTGTTGTTTAAATACAGTTTTAGCCTTTTCGGGTTCCAACGGTTCACCCCATGGTGATACCCGCGTAATTGTATAACGCGTAGATGCGTCCAACTTTTTGGTCGGGCCTCGTTTGGAATATTTTTTGCTCGATGTGGAGGCCTAAGAGAAGAAACATTCGTCAATTTATATATATACAACTCAGTTAATGCATCTACTGATCACTAGACTTCATATATATACCTCGCCGTCGGCTTCTCCACCACCGGAGCCGTCGGCTTCTCCTTGATCATTTCGGTCGACCTCCTCTCCCTCACCGGAGGGGTTCAGATAAATTGACGGAGATTCGGGTGGATCAACATGGGGGTGTCGTTGATCATATCCTCGAGAATTTCTTCCTGTGTTAGGTCTCTCTGGATTGGATCCATAGTTTTCTACAAAATGCACACAATAACATTTTTCATTCAATATTGCTGCATAAAGTAATACTAAACAATAATATGAACATGTAATTTGCTACAATAATACTAAACAATAGCAAAATTCTAGTGATGCCCTAACCCTAACCCTAAGTCCGGGGGCCCGCGAGCACTACCACATTAACCCTAAGTCTGGGGGCCCGCGAGCACCACCACCCTAACCCTAAGTCTGGGGCCCGCGAGCACTACCACATTAACCCTAAGTCCGGGGGCCCGCGAGCACTACCACCCTAACCCTAAGTCCGGGGGCCCGCGAGCACTACCACATTAACCCTAAGTCCGGGTACCCATGAGCACTACCACCCTAACCCTAAGTCCGGGGGCCCGCGAGCACTACCACATTAACCCTAAGTCCGGGTGCCCGCGAGCACTACCACCCTAACCCTAAGTCCGGGGGCCCGCGAGCACTATCACATTAACCCTAAGTCCGGGTGCCCGCGAGCACTACCACCCTAACCCTAAGTCCCGGGCATGAGCACTATCACATTAACCCTAAGTCCAGGGGCCCATGAGCACTACCACCTAACCCTAAGTCCGGGTGGCATGAGCACCACCACCCTAACCCTAAGTCTAGGGGCCCGCGAGCACTACCACATTAAACCTAAGTCCGGGGGCACGCGAGCACCACCACCCTAACCCTAAGTCCAGGGGCCCGCGAGCACTACCACATTAACCCTAAGTCTGGGGGCCCGCGAGCACCACCACCCTAACCCTAAGTGCAGGGCCCATGAGCACTACCACATTAACCCTAAGTCCGGGGCCCACAAGCATTACCACCCTAACCCTAAGTCCGGGGGCCCGCGAGCACTACCACATTAACCCTAAGTCCGTGCCCATGAGCACTACCACCCTAACCCTAAGTCAGGGGCCATGAGCACTACCACATTAACCCTAAGTCCGGTGCCCTGAGCACTACCACCCTAACCCTAAGTCAGGGGCCCATGAGCACTATAACATTAACCCTAAGTCCGGGTGCCCATGAGCACTACCACCTAACCCTAAGTCCGGGGCCATGAGCACTATCACACTAACCCTAAGTCCGGGGGCCCGCGAGCACTACCACCCTAACCCTAAGTCCGGTGGCCCGCGAGCACCACCACCCTAACCCTAAGTCTAGGGGCCCGCGAGCACTACCACATTAAACCTAAGTCCGGGGGCACGCGAGCACCACCACCCTAACCCTAAGTCCAGGGGCCCGCGAGCACTACCACATTAACCCTAAGTTCAGGTGCCCGCGAGCACTACCACATTAACCCTAAGTCTGGGTGCCCGCGAGCACTACCACCCTAACCCTAAGTCCGGGGGCCCGCGAGCACTACCACATTAACCCTAAGTCCCGGGGCCCGTGAGCACCACCACCCTAACCCTAAGTCCGGGGGCCCGCGAGCACTTCCACATTAACCCTAAGTCCGGGTGCCCGCGAGCACTACCACCCTAACCCTAAGTCCGGGGGCCCGCGAGCACTACCACATTAACCCTACGTCCGGCTGCCCGCGAGCACTACCACCCTAACCCTATGGCCGGGGGCCCGCGAGCACTACCACATTAACCCTAAGTCCGGGGGCCCGCGAGCACAAAATAATTCCTATATACAAAATATTTTCTATATATAAATATTTCATATATACAAATAATTCCTATATACAAATATTTCTATATACAAAATATTTCCTATATACAAATATTTCCTATATACAAAATATTTCATATATACAAATATTTCCTATATATAAAAATATATTTCCTATATACAAATAATTTCTATATACAAATATTTTCTATATACAAAAAATTTCTATATACAAATATTTCCTATATACAAATATTTTCTATATACAAATATTTTCTATATACAAATATTTCCTATATACAAAATATTTCCTATATACAAATATTTCTTATATATAAAAATATATTTCCTATATACAAATAATTCCTATATACAAATATTTCTATATACAAAAAATTTCTATATACAAATATTTCCTATACACAAAATATTTCCTATATACAAATATTTCATATATACAAATATTTCTATATATAAAAATAAATTTCCTATATACAAATATTTTCTATACCAGTGGTGGCGGTGGCGACCAGCGTGGGGAGGGGTAGGGCTATGGCCGGGCTCGTGGCGTGGGTGGTCGGCGGCGTGGGAGTATGGTGGCTGGCGGTCGTGGGAAGGCGCGACGCGGGGAGGTCAGCCGGGGAGGCGCGACGCGGGGAGGAGCTTGTGGCGGTGAGGGGAGGCGTGACGCGGGGAGGTCAGCCAGGGAGGCGCGACCGAGGACGGCGCCGGAGATTTGGCAGCCTGGCGGCATAACGCAGCTCCTCGCAATGTGCTTCCTTCGGTCGATGGATTCGACCGGGGAAGAAGAGGCGCATTAAATACCCCCCCACCCTTTAGTCCCGGTGCGTGGCATAAACTGGGACTAAGGGGGAGGGTCTTTAGTCCCGGTTCCATCCACGCACCGGGACTAAAGGCTTTGGGTGACTTTTCGCCTGCAGAGCCTTTAGTCCCGGATGGTGTTCTGGGCCGGGACTAAAGTCCCAAATTTGCGCGCGTTGGGCCTAAGTTGGCGCCTGTTTTTTCATATATTACAATTTGTAGCTATTAGATTTTTTAAACATTTGAATTATACAGTTTTTGCATACTTATGAATTTGAGAAAATTTTCAACATGAAAAGTTTTTGAATTTGAATAAGTAATCCAAATATATTTTCTTTTTTATAAAATAATTATTCTAACTAGTGAAACTAATAACCATTTTGCCATTTCCAATTTAAAAATGCATTAACTACTATATTTTGCATATTTTTGAATCTCACTAAATTTTTAACATAAAAGTGCTTGAATTTGAATAAGAGATTCAAATCCATTTTCTGTTTTATAAAATAATTATTCTAACTAGTCAAACTATTAACCATTTTGCCATTTTCATGTGATTCCGACGCTCCGGTGGTCTTCCCCCGGCGAAACCCTAGATCGGGGGCCCCGGATCGTCTACCCCTATAGCTTTCTCCGTACGAGGGTAGCCCCTTTAGGGTTTAGGGTTTAGGGTTTAGGCTTCCCTCCTCTGACTTCCCGCCATTTCTCACTATATATATGTAGGCTTGGTCGTTGCCATAGCACATCTAGACTCATATCTGCCGCCTCTCTCCACTCTATCCCATGGATTCCACCATACCTCTAACCCTAGGGAGGCGGAGATGGAGTCTTTCACGGGCTAGCAGGAAAATATTTTCCAAGGCGGAACTTTCGAAGATGCCATAAGGCGTGTGCACCAAGGGCATCTTCGAGAAGTTCCGCCATGGGAGATTTCCCAACCCTTTCCTCCATCCATGGGGATGAAACTCTCCATCCATGTTGGCTTGTTGAGTTGCTTGCCATGGCGTATCGATGCTCCTTTTATAGGGACGGCGCCACTTCTACTTTGTCTTCTTCCTCCGATAGGGTGTCATGCGCTACATGCTTGATGTCATTGAGCAGTGCGTCCACCCACGTGTCCTTATCCTACCGGTAGCTTTAGTCTCGGTTTGAGCCCCCACCCGGTACTAAAGGTTACCCACGCGTCCTTATCCCACCGACATTTTTTTAGATGACACAAAAACCACCTTTAGTCCCGGTTGCACCCACCAGCTGGTACTAAAGGTTAGCCACCCCCCAGATAAGGCCCTCCCAGATAAGCCTCCCCCAGATAAGGCCCCCCAGCTTTTGTCCCGGTTTGAGCCCCCACCCGGGATGAAAGTTTCCCGTGCCACTGTGTTCCCGCGCTTTCCACCGGTTCCCACCTCTGTCTTCCCGTCATTTTTCAGTATATATATGTACGCTTGGCCTCCATTTACATATCACATCTAGACTCATCATTCTCTTCCCATGGCTTCGTCTGGGTTTCTGCCTTGCCATTGAAATGCTTGCCTTTCTTCTTTAAGGGATGACTGGGCGGAAGAAAACGATGATTGTACGGGTACACATTCTTTCTACATTTATCTAGATGTATACTTTCAGTCTCATCTAAACAGTGCATGCATGCATTGTATCCTTTGTTCATCTGTCCTGAAATGTTACTAAGAGCAGGCCAATCATTGATGGTTACGAACAGCAACGCTTGTAGGTCAAATTCCTGCTGTTTGTGCTCATCCCACACGTACACTGGTTTGGCCCTGGCTGTAGAAGTTCATCAACTAATGGCCTTAGGTACACATCAATGTCGTTGCCAGGTTGCTTCAGGCCTTGGATGAGCACTGGCATCATAATGAACTTCCACTTCATGCACAACCAAGGAGGAAGGTTGCAGATACATAGAGTCACGGGCCAGGTGCTGTGACTGCATTTCTTCTCCCCAAAAGGATTCATGCCATCGGTACTTAGACCAAACCATAAGTTCCTTGCGTCACCAGCAAAGTCCGGGAAGTCTCTCTCGATTTTTCTCCACTGCCGACCATCAGCAGGGTGCCTCAACATCCCGTCTTTCTTACGGTCTTCCATGTGCCATCGCAACAACTTGGCATGCTCTTTATTTCTGAACAAACGTTTCAATTGTGGTATTATAGGAGCATACCACATCTTTTCCTGGGTGGCTCGCCCTCAAAATAACCAGGGTCATCTTTTCTGATCTTATACCGCAATGCAGTGCATACCGGGCATTTATCCATATTCTCGTACTTCTCACCGCGGTAGAGGATGCAGTCATTAGGGCAAGCATGTATCTTCTGCACGTCTAATCCTAGAGGGCAGACAAGTTTCTTTGCTTCGTACGTACTGGAGGGTAATTGGTTATTTCTTGGAAGCAGCTTCTTCATTATTACCAGCAACTTTTCAAATCCCGAGTCAGTCATACCAGTCTCTGCCTTCCACTTCAACAATTCCAGTGTGCTACCCAGCTTCTTCTGGCCATCTTCACAAGTTGGATACAGTAATGTGTTGTGGTCCTTTAACATCAGCTCGAACTGCAACCTCTCCTTTTCTGTATCGCAGTCTCGCCTTGCATCACTAATGACCCGACCAAAATCACCAACGGGCTCATCTGGTTCCCGTTCTTCACCCCCTTCTTCTTCATTATCTTCAACTGCGGTATCATCGTATTCAGGGAACATAGATCGGTAGTTGTCATCATTGTTCTCTTCTTCATCGCCATCTTCCATCATAACCCCTCTTTCTCCGTGCTTGGTCCAAACATTATAGCCGGACATGAAACCGGACCGAAGTAGGTGGCTCTGAATGACTCTTGAGGAAGTGTGAGCCTGCTCATTCTGACATTCAACACATGGACAACACATAAAACCATCCCGCCGCTTGTTCGCCTTGGCCACAAGGCGAAAAGAATGCACGCCTTCTCTGTAAGCGTCAGAGCGTTGGTCACCGTACATCCATGGGTGGCTCATCTGCATCATACAACCATGCATATATATCAAACGCAATCACGATGCTTAAATTAGTATCGCGCGGTCAAAATGAGAAAATAGTTGCTAACCTTTTAGGACACTTCAAAACAAAGAGGAGAAACCTTAAGTGTCGCTCTCGCACCTCATATCGTATTTTGTCTTGTGTGAACTCAAGTGGCATCGCTCTAATAGGCATTTCACTGAACACCTCTAGTGCATATGAAGAAAAAAAGTTAGCACAAAGTTATACCCACCTCTCACATAGGAAAAAAACGGGAGAGAGTGGAGGGCTGGGTGCATATATATAGGGCCCGGCCATTAGTCCCGGTTTGAGATACAAACCGGGACTAAAGGTTCTGCCAGGAGCACGCGCGCCTGCCCAGACCCATTTGTCCCGGTTTGTATCTCAAACCAGGACTAATGGTTCCTTACGGACCAGGACAAAGTACCTCGGCCTCCTCGGGCCGTCTGGTTCGGACCATTAGTCCCGGCCCCAGCCACGGCTGGGACTAGTGGCCCAAACCAAAGGCCCATTTTCTACTAGTGTTATATCTACCTTCCGAATTAAACTTGTTATGAGAAAACTAGTGATTAAAGCTCTCACAAACTTGATGGCACACTTTACTTTTCTTGCCCTTAATAAACTTGAACCATTGTGTCGTCTATGTTGTATATACTTGCACTTATATGTTGGGGATTAGCAGAACCATGCTATCATCAGGAACGCTTTCAACATTGCACTTGTACTTTGTACCTAGTTGATATCATGCTCTTTTGTCTATGGATGTCGTCGGTGTGAAATGAAAGGGGAGCTTGTAAGTCCATGGAGTTATGTATGTGTGTTAGAGAAATGCCCGGGCCGCCGGTCTAATCCATGTTGTCATGGTGGAAACCTGCAGCGTAACCATAATGAGCTGTCTATGAAGCATTATTCTTGTAAAAAAAGAGTCAGATATTGAGAAAAAGAGAAAAAGAAAAGAATAGATATGAGAAAAGAGGAAAGAGAGAAAAAAGCACCATTTTCCAATGGTAAATAAGAAGATTGCTGAGATGCTCGTTGTATGCTTGCCTTGTCATTTTGATATGGGGATTCTTCCGTATCATCGGGCAAGGGGTACCCCGTTAGCGGTTCTCTATGATACACATGTACTTACTATGACAAGAACTTACCGGTAACTAAACTTGAGTAGCATGAGGAGCGGCCCTCGTATTCAAGGGACGTGAGATTTCCAACTTATACTTTGTCAAGCATATACTCCATAGTTTGTTCACTTTAACCTTAATCACTTCAAGATGCTTATGATGGGGGCAATGAGAGCTGAAAGCTAATAAGTACCATAATTTTTGGAAGCTCTTTATGAAACTTGAATCCCTGCTTCCTTCTATGAAGGCCTTTCTTCCACTTTTATATTGAGTCTCCACCTTCTATCTTTATGCACCTATTGAGAGAGCATAGTGGCCATTCTTAGTTATGTGTGCATTGTCCCAAAACTTATTGATTGATTCATAATGTTGATATTGCTTATTCTTGAACTATTTGTATCTAGTCACCCTTATGAACTTTGAAGGTGTCCTATGCATTTATGTTTTGCTACTCCATGAGGGACAAGCTGAATGCCACTATGCTATGTTTTCCATATGTGAAACAAACAAACGTCGTTTAATGCATTGTTATTCATGATCTTTGTTTGTATCCTTTCATGTTGCATGCATGGTTACTATGTCTTATTGTTAAAACTTCATCTTTCATGCTCATGTTTAGAGTACTTTGATCCCAGCTTTCAATGCTTGCAAATGGTTTGATCAAGATTGTGATGGTGCATGTCACCTCAAAAATTATTCTTTCTTTTTATCACTTACCTACTCGAGGACAAGTAGGAGTTAAGCTTGGGGATGTTGATACATTGCTAACGTATCTATAATTTTTGATGTTCCATGCTTGTTTTATATCTACTTTCTTATGTTTTGTCCATACTTTGGAGTATTTCTATACACTTTCTTGGACTAACCTATTAACAATATGCCACAGTGCCAGTTGCCTGTTTTCTTCTGTTTTTGCTTCCAGAAAATTCAGAAAATGAATATTCTCGGAATTGGACCGGACAAAAGCCAAAGTCGATATTTTACCGGAAGACTCATGGAGCCAGAAGACGAGACGGAGAGGGGCCACAGGGTGGCCACACCCCCTTGGCGCGGGCAACCCTAGGTCGCGCCAGGGCGTGGTGTGGGCCCCCTGGCCGCCCACCGATCTTGCCTCTTCGCCTATAAGATGCCTCCCGATGAAAAACGCTAAATCATCAAGCGTCCAGCCACAAAAAGTTCTGCAGCACCGCCACCACCGAAGGGGAGATTCGGGGGATAGAAAGTCTTTGTTCCGGCACCCTGCCGAGATGGGGAAGTGCCCTCGGAGCCATCTCCATCGATATCCACCACCATCTCCATCGTCGTTGCTGATTCCCATGGTGAGGAGGGAGTAGTTCTCTCTCGAGGCTAAGGGTTCTACCGGTAGCTATGTGTTCATCTCTCTCTCTATGCATGATCATATTGTGATCATGAGCTTTGTAATCAAGTAGATCTACTTTGCTACTCGAGGGCTTTATTAGATCTATGCTCTCCCCATGTGTGTGAAAGTGACAGCGTGCACACCATGGTGGCACTTAGGCTAGAGATTACAAATACTTGTTATGGGTTATATTTGGAGTTGGATGTCTTTATGAAATTGTGGTGTTTGTTGGAACCATCTAGTGCTCAAGGTGACAGTGTGGGGTTATCTAGATGGGAAAGGCTTACTTTGAGGTATGCTGTTATAGCCCTACCATGGATTAGAGTGTCCAACCGGAGAGTAGTTAAGAGTAGTATCATAAAGAGAAGATATTTATATGAGAGTGTTCACTAGTGAAAGTATGATCCCTAGGCCTTGTTTCTAAACATTGAAACACTGTTTGCAATTAGATCTATTACATGTTTGCTTGCTTTCATCTTTATTTCAGTTTGCCTTTAGTCTCTTCCACGCCATCAAGCTATTTTCTAGCACCGTTGTCTTTTATCCATACCACTTGTATTTCACTATCTCTTCGCTGAACTAGTGCACCTATACACCTAACAAGTGTATTGGGTGTGTTGGGGACACAAGAGACTTCTTGTATCTTGATTGCAGGATTGCTCGAGTGGGAATACCTTTGACCACTTCCTCCCTGAGTTCGATAAACCTTGGGTAATCCACTTAAGGGAAAACTTGATGATGTTCTACAAACCTCTGCACTTGGAGGCCCAACTACTGTCTACAAGAATAGAAGTGCGTAGACATCAGTATTCCGAGCTCAACGGCGACTCCCTCACTACTTCCAGGAGCACCCAATAACGGTCGTCTCCTCCGCACCACTGCAGGACATCATACGCAATTGCGAGGCAAATGGGCGAGTCGCCAAGTGGGCCGTCGAAATCGGCATCCACAACATCAAATACGAGCCCCGCAAAGCGATCAAGTCGTAAGCCTTGGCTGATTTCCTCGTAGATTGGGAAGAAACACAGCAGCCGGAGAAGCTCCCATACCTCCACTACTGGTCGCTCCACTTCGATGGGTCCAAGAATACCGACGGCGCTGGGGTCGGGGTCATACTGACCTCCCCCAAAAGGAGACAAGCTCCATGTGGCATCCCGCTAAAACCACTACTATAAAATCGCTGTGTTTTTGGTGCATTGCATCGTCATGACCGCATGCTCATGTCATCATGCCACATTGCATTTGAGCATCGTCATCATCTTGCATGTTTGTCTCAAAACTACTTTCAAAAACCTATTTTGTTTTTCTAGATAAGACCCGTCTTTATTCAATATAAAACCCGGGTCTCCGAAATATTTTGGTTTGTCTAAATACGGTTTGCAAAAGCCCCGTTTTAATTAAATAAATATTTCAAGTCGTTTTTAGGAGGCAGCCCGCCAGGCCCAAAAGCCCAGCCGGCCACCTCCAAAATCCCTAATCTACCCAACCCTATTCTACCCAGCCACTTCCTCCACCCCTCCACTGATGGGTTCGTAGCATGGAAAACAAAAAAATTCTACCGCAAGAACGAACAAAACCCAGATCTAATCTAGATAAAAGCCAAGATCTAATCTACTAGACATGAGCAACGAGATAGATCGGTACTAACCCTCGTAGAACCGAAAGCGTTAACGAGATTAGATCTCGTGGATGATGTAGTCGATCACTTGTCGATCTCAAGATCGAGTAGATGATCCTTCCGGCGCCGCGTTAAAGCGCTTCACAGACGGTCACACGTCTTGAGTCGAAGGCACCTTCCTCTCCATGTTCCAGCGAGCAGTGGAGGTAGTAGATCTTCTCCACGCAATCCCAACAGCACGACGGCGTGGTGGTGGTGGTGGTGGAGTAGAGAATTCGGCAGGGCTTCGCCTAAGCCGGAGCAGATGGAAGGAGGAAGAGAGAGGCGGCTAGGGTTTGGAGTGGGAAGGGCAGGAGGGTGGCGCCTCACCCTCTATATATAGAGGGAGGGGTGCGGCCTAGGGTTCCCACCCCTAGGCCCACCCCTTAGGGGCGCACTAGGGAGCTTGGGGAGAGTCCTTCCCCAAGTTTCCCTTTAAACTCCCTTATCTTATCTTATCTTATCTCGGTTTTCAAATAAACTCCAAGATATCTTCTAGAACCTTCCGGAACATTCCGAAACCTTCTAGAATCCCCATACAAACACTCTGGAACATTTCCTAACTTAGAAAATGATCCCCATTATATGAATCTTATTCTCCGGACAGTTCCGGATCTCCTCGTGATGTCCCGGATCCAATCCGAGACTCCGAACAACATTCGGTCTCCAACGCGCATTCAATATCTACTTAAAACAACTTCAAACCTTAAGTGTGTCACCCTACGGTTCGTGAATATGCAGACATGATGAAGACACCTCTCCGATCAATAACCATCAGCGGGATCTGAAGATCCATAACGGCTCCCACATACTCAACGATGACTTCGTGATCGATAGAACCATTAACATACGAAACCAATTCCCTTTGTCACGCGATACTCTACTTATCCGAGGTTTGATCATCGGTATCTTCATACCTAGTTCTACCTCGTTACTGATAAGTACTCTTTACTCGTTCCGTGTTATGCCATCCCTTGTGACCCAGTCACTTGCTTGCAAGCTAACTAGATGACATTCCACCGAGAGGGCCCAGAGCATATCTATCCGTCATATGGATGAACAAATCCCAATCTTGGTCCATGCGCTTCAACACATACTTTCAGAATACCTAATGACACCTTTATAACCACCCAGTTACGAAGTGGTGTTTGATGTCATCAAAGTACTCATCCGGTGATGGTGATTAACACAACCTCATGGTCGAAGGATTAGGTTACTATGTATTGAAAGCTTATAGCAATGTGAACTTAATGACTTGATATAATGCTACGCTTACTATGGGTGTGTGTGTCCATTACATCATTCTCCTAATGATACAACCTTGTTATTAATGACATCCAATGTCCATGATTAGGAAACCATGATCATCAATTAATCAACAAGCTAGTTTAACAAGAGGCTTACTAGGGACCCTTTTATGTTTACAAAACACACATGTATTAGTGTTTCCTTATAATACAATTACAGCATGGGATGCAAACATTCATCATAAACACAAAGATATAATAATAACCACTTTTATTATTGCCTCTTGGGCATATCTCCAACAGTCTCCCACTTGCACTAGAGTCAATAATCTAGATTACATGGTAATATACCTAACACCCATGGCGTTCTGGTGTTGGTCATGCTTTGCTCTAGGGAGAGGTTTAGTCAACGGATCTGCCACATTTAGATCAGTGTGTACTTTGCAAATTTTTATGTCACCATCTCGGACATACTCGCGAATGGCATGGAAACGTAGCTTGATGTGCTTCAGCTTGCTATGTGACCTTGGCTCCTGTGCATTAGCTATGGCACATGTGTTGTCACAGTAGATGGCCATCGGGTCCAACGCACTAGGAACCACGCCAAGTTCAGTAATGAACTCCTTCATCCATATGGCTTCTTGTGCAGCCTCCGAAGCAGCTATGTATTCCGATTCAGTTGAAGATTTCGCCACAACGCTTTGCTTGGCACTCCTCCAGCTCACTGCAGCACCATTCAAAATAAATACGTATCTAGACTATGACTTCGAGTCATCTGGATCGGTGTTCCAACTAGCATCAGTGCAACTGTTTACAACAAGCTGTTCATCACCTCCATAAGAAAGAACCATATCCTTAGTCCTATTCAGGTACTTAAGGATATTCTTGACCGCTGTCCGATGCTCCATTCGGGATCACTTTGATATCTGCTAGTCAAACTAACAACATGTGCTATATCCGGTCTTGTACACAACATGGCATACATGATAGAACCTATGGCTGAGGCATAGGGAACATTATTCATCTTCTCTCTATCTTCTGCCGTAGCTGGACTTTGAGTCTTACTCAAGGTCTTACCTGACAACATGGGCACGAACCCTTTCCTGCTCTCTTCCATTCTAAACTTCTCTAGAACTTTGTCCAAGTATGTACTTTGTGAAAGTGCTAGTAGGCGTCTTGATCTATCTCTATAAATCTTGATGCCTAGAATATATGCCGCTTCGCCAAGATTCTTCATTGAAAAACTATTATTCAAATAGGCTTTGACGCTATTAAGAAGTTCTATATCATTCCCAATCAACAATATGTCATCTACATATAGTACTAGGAATGCTACAGAGCTCCCACTCACTTTCTTGTAAATACAAGCTTCTCCATAAGTTTGTATAAATCCAAAGTTTTTGATTACTTTATCAAAACGTTGATTCCAACTCCGGGATGCTTGCTTTAGTCCATAAATGGAGCGCTGAAGTTTACATACCTTGTCAGCTTCACTAGGATCGACAAAACCCTTGGGTTGTACCATGTACAACTCTTCCTCAATGTCACCATTAAGGAACGCTGTTTTGACATCCATCTGCCATATCTCATAATCGAAATATGCAGCAATTGCTAACAAAATCCTCACAGACTTTAGCTTCGCTACTGGTGAGAAAGTCTCATCATAGTCAACACCTTGAATTTGTCGGAACCCTTTTGCGACAAGTCGAGCTTTATAGACAGTAACATTACCATCAGCATCTGTTTTTCTTTTGAAAATCCATTTGTTCTCGACAGCCTTACGGCCATCCGGTAAGTCCACCAAAGTCCATACTTGGTTTTCGTACATGGATCCCATTTCGGATTTCATGGCTTCTAGCCATTTGTCGGAATCTGGGCTCACCATAGCTTCTTCATACGTCACAGGGTCATTAGTGTTCTCCACCAACATGACGTTCAAGGCAGAGTCATACCACTCAGGAGTGGTACGAACCCTCGTTGACCTGCGAGGTTCAGCAGTAACTTCGTTCGAAGTTTCATGATCACCATCATTAGCTTCCTCTCCAGTTGGTGTAGGCGGCACAAAAACATCTTCCGGTGCTGCGCTACTCTCAACCCCGAGAGAAGGTTCAATAACCTCGTCGAGTTCTACTTTCCTTCCAGTCACTTCTTTCGAGAGAAACTCCTTCTCAAGAAAGGATCCATTCTTGGCAACGAAAACTTTGCCTTCGGATCTTTGATAGAAGGTATACCCAATTGTTTCTTTAGGGTATCCTATGAAGACGCATTTCTCCGCTTTGGGTTCTAGCTTATCAGGTTGTAACTTCTTTACATACGCTTCACAACCCCAAACTTTAAGGAACGACAACTTAGGTTTCTTTCCAAACCACAATTCGTACGGTGTCGTTTCAATGGATTTAGATGGTGCCCTATTTAAAGTGAATGCGGCTGTCTCTAATGCATAGCCCCAAAACGATAGCGGTAAATCTGTAAGAGACATCATAGACCGAACCATATCTAAGAGAGTTCGACACGACGTCGGACACACCATTACTGTTGTGGTGTTCCCAGCGGTGTCAATCGCGAAAAGTATTCCACATTTCTTTAAATGCATGCCAAACTCATAACTTAGATATTCACCTCCACGGTCAGAACGCAGAAACTTAATCTTCTTGTTACGATGATTTTCCACTTCACTTTGAAATTCCTTAAACTTCTCGAAATTTTCGGACTTATGTTTCATAAAGTAGACATACCTATATCTACTTAAGTCATCCGTGAAAGTGAGAACATAACGATATCCACCACGCGATGCTACACTCATTGGACCGCACACATCGGTATGTATTATTTCCAATAAGTCTCAGAGCTCGCCCATTATTCCAGAATGGAGTCTTAGTCATTTTTCCCATTAGACATGCTTCAGATCTTTCAAGTGATTCAAAATCAAGTGATTCAAGAAGTCCATCGAATGGAGTTTCTTCATACGCTTCACCCAATGTGACCAAGACGACAAGGCTACATGTATGTAGAATTATCATTCAATTTTGCTCGTTTAGCATCTATGTTGTGAACATGTGTATCACTACTATCGAGATTCAGAAGAATAAACCATTCATCTCGTGCATTACCATAAAAGATATTACTCATATAAATCGAACAACCTTTATTCTCGGACTTAAAAGAGTAACTGTCTCGCAATAAACAAGATCCAGATATAATGTTCATGCTTAACACAGGCACCAAATAACAATTATTCAAATTTAAAACTAATCCCGAAGGTAGATGTAGAGGGAGCGTGCCGACGGTGATCACATCAACCTTGGAGCCATTTCCAACGCGCATCGTCACCTCGTCTCTCGCTAGTCTTCGTTTATTCCGCAGCTCCTGTTTCGAGTTACAAATATGAGCAACCGAACCAGTATCAAATACCCAGGCACTACTATGATTACTAGTAAGATACACATCAATAACATGTATATCGAATATACCTTTCTTCTTGATGTTACCGTTCTTCAGATCTGCCAGGTACTTGGGGCGCTTATGCCCAAAGGACCAAGACCCTTGCAGAGAAGCATTCAGTTTCAGGCTTAGGACCAGCCTTGGGCTTCTTAGCAGGTGCGGCAGCTTTCTTGCCATCCTTTTTGAAGTTGCCCTTGTTCTTAGGCTTGCCCTATTTCTTGAAATTGGTGGTCTTATTGACCATCAACACTTGGTGCTCCTTCTTGATCTCCACTTCAGCAGTTTTCAGCATGGACGATAGTTCAGGCAACGTCTTGTTCATGCAATTGCATATTGTAGTTCATCACAAAGTTCTTATAACTCGGGCAGTGATTGAGGACACGGTGAATCCCTAACTCATTAGGAATCGTTATCCCCAACTCTTGGAGCTTGTTTGCGTGCCTGGACATGGTGAGCACGTGCTCGCTAACTGAGCTTCCCTCTTCCATCTTGCGTAAAGAACTTTTCGAGGCCTCATAGCTCTCCACGGCGCGTGAGTCTCAAAATGAGCTTGAGCTCCTTAATGATCTCGAACGGTCGTGGTGCTCAAAGTGCTTCAAGCTCTGCTTTCTAGACCATACAGGATGGCACACCGAATCGTGGAGTAATGATTTTCCGAGTGGCGTAAACATTTTTACGCCATCGGTGGCATCTTCTGCAGTGGGTCACCTAGCGGTGCATCGAGCACATAGGTCATCGACCAGCCCCGAGGACAATCTTAGACCACGGAGCCAGTCCGTGAAGTTGCTTCCATTGTTCTTAAGTTTTTCTTTCTCTAGGAATGCATTGAAATTGATGGAGAGGTTCGCCATAATCTACAACAAATTTGCAAGTAGTTTAGACTAAGTTTATGATAAAATGAGTTCAATTTTAATTCTCAAATTAACTAGGTGAACTCCCACTCAAAACAACATCCCTCACATTGTCTTAGTGATTACACGAACCAAGTCCACTACACCAAGTCCGATCTTCACGAGAGAAGATGTAGTTTCATCGGCGAACAATCTTCATGTTCATCATATCATTCATATGACTCATGCTTTACCTTTCGGTATTCCGTGTTCCGAGACCATGTCTGTACATGCTAGGCTCGTCAAGATTAACCTTAGTTTCCGCATGTGCAAATCTGGCTTGCACCCGTTGTATGCACACGTAGAATCTATCACACCCGATCATCACGAGATGCTTCAAACGATTTAGTCTTAGCAACGGTGCCAACTAAGGACGAACACTTTTATTACTTGATATTTAGTGAGAGGGATCATCTTATAATGCTACCATCGCGATCTAAGCAATACAAGATGCATAAAGGATTAACATCACAGGCAATTCATAATTAGTGTGATATGATATGGCCCTTTCTTCTTGTGCCTTTGATCTCCATTTCCAAAGCACGGACATGATCTCCATCATCACCAGCATTGCGTCAACGTCAGTGGCGCCGCTTCATGGTTGTCCATCATCACAAGCAACTATTACAACTACTTGGAATAAAGCTATTACAAGATGAATAGACACGCAGGTCTTAACAGAATTAAAGACAACCATTAGTTCTCGCCGTTGCCATATTACAACAAGGATCATTGCATACATCAAATATAATCACAATCATATGGTGGCCATATCACATCACAAAACCCCTGCAAAAACAAGTTAGACGCCTCTAATTTTCTTTGCAAGTTTTACGTGGTTTGGGGCTTTCGAATAAGAATGGATCTTACCTACGAAACTGAACCACAACGTTGATACAAGTGCTATCAAGTGCAAAGTGTAGATTTGATCTATACTATGATGGGAGATACATACACCCGCAAAGCCACTTGTGCAAAGCAAATTGCACGTCAAGCGTGGAGCAAGTCTCATGTGCGATGACATGTAATGTTAGCCCGAGCCGCTTCATCCCACCATACCGCAAGATGCAAAGTACACATAGCAAAAGACGGCACGAGCACCAACGCCCACAACACCATTGTGTTCTACTCGTGCAACAGATCTATGCATAGACAAGGCTCTGATACCACTGATGGGTTCGTAGCATGGAAAACAAAAAATTTCTACCGCAAGAACGAACAAAACCCAGATCTAATCTAGATAAAAGCCAAGATCTAATCTACTAGACATGAGCAACGAGATAGATCGGTACTAACCCTCGTAGAACCGAAAGCGTTAACGAGATTAGATCTCGTGGATGATGTAGTCGATCACTTGCCGATCTCAAGATCGAGTAGATGATCCTTCCGTGTTGCAGCTCGGCGCTTCGCAGACGGTCACACGTGCGTGAGTCGGCAGACCTTCCTCTCCCTGTTCCAAATGAAAGCGGAGGTAGTAGATCTTCTCCACGCAATCCCAGCAGCACGACGGCGTGGTGGTGGTGGTGGAGTAGATAATTCTGCAGGGCTTCGCCTAAGCCGGAGCAGATGGAAGGAGGAAGAGAGAGGCGGCTAGGGTTTGGAGTGGGAAGGGGCAAGGAGGGTGGCGCCCACCCCTCTATATATAGAGGGAGGTGTGGCCTAGGGTTCCCACCCCTAGGCCCACCCCTTAGGTCAAGACTAGGGAGCTTGGGGAGAGTCCTTCCCCCAAGTTTCCCCTTTAAACTCCCCTTATCTTATCTTATCTTATCTCGGTTTTCAAATAAACTCCAAGATATCTTCTAGAACCTTCCGGAACCTTCCGAAACCTTCTAGAATCCCCATACAAACACTCTGGAACATTTCCTAACTTAGAAAATGATCCCCATTATATGAATCTTATTCTCCGGACAGTTCCGGATCTCCTCGTGATGTCCCGGATCCAATCCGAGACTCTGAACAACATTCGGTCTCCAACGCACATTCAATATCTACTTAAAACAACTTCAAACCTTAAGTGTGTCACCCTATGGTTCGTGAATATGCAGACATGATGAAGACACCTCTCCGATCAATAACCATCAGCGGGATCTGGAGATCCATAACGGCTCCCACATACTCAACGATGACTTCGTGATCGATAGAACCATTAACATACGAAACCAATTCCCTTTGTCACGTGATACTCTACTTATCCGAGGTTTGATCATCGGTATCTTCATACCTAGTTCTACCTCACATCGATAAGTACTCTTTACTCGTTCCGTGTTATGCCATCCCTTGTGACCCAGTCACATGCTTGCAAGCTAACTAGATGACATTCCACCGAGAGGGCCCAGAGCATATCTATCCGTCATATGGATGAACAAATCCCAATCTTGGTCCATGCGCTTCAACACATACTTTCAGAATACCTAATGACACCTTTATAACCACCCAGTTACGAAGTGGTGTTTGATGTCATCAAAGTACTCATCCGGTGATGGTGATTAACACAACCTCATGGTCGAAGGATTAGGTTACTATGTATTGAAAGCTTATAGCAATGTGAACTTAATGACTTGATCTAATGCTACGCTTACTATGGGTGTGTGTCCATTACATCATTCTCCTAATGATACAACCTTGTTATTAATGACATCCAATGTCCATGATCAGGAAACCATGATCATCAATTAATCAACAAGCTAGTTTAACAAGAGGCTTACTAGGGACCCTTTTATGTTTACAAAACACACATGTATTAGTGTTTCCTTATAATATAATTACAGCATGGGATGCAAACATTCATCATAAACACAAAGATATAATAATAACCACTTTTATTATTGCCTCTTGGGCATATCTCCAACATCCACCTCACCCCGCCCAATCGCAGCACGCCACCTCACCAACCCCACCCCACCTAGCGACCTCCTGCCCCACACCTCACCACCAACTCCCACCGACACCTGCACACCCTCCAACCTCCGCCTTGTCCCTGGGCCCCACCCCGCCAGCCAACGCCACCTCATCTCCCGTCCACGCGCCTCAGCCGCCACCTGCCACACCGACTGGCCGCCCCCTGCACGCTCCCCACCGCCTGGCCCCAATCCCACGTCTCCCCGGCCCCACCTCACTCCCACCAACCACGCCCTCCTTCCCCACCTACCCTGCCCG
This sequence comes from Avena insularis, assembly GCA_023614405.1. Classification (NCBI taxonomy): domain Eukaryota; kingdom Viridiplantae; phylum Streptophyta; class Magnoliopsida; order Poales; family Poaceae; genus Avena; species Avena insularis. The sequence continues at coordinate 504,805,307 of CM042688.1, read as the reverse complement.
CTCGCGAGCCCCGTCACCTCCATCTCTGCCGCCAGGGCTGAAGCCACCGTCGGTCGCCACCTCCTCCCCTCTATCTTCCCCCGCGCATTCCTCTCCTCCGGCCGCCGCTCCGTCCGCGGCTCTCCTCGAGCCAGACCTCACTGGAGCTCCTCCGCGGTGCCCCGCCAGCGCGGTCACCTCCTCCTCGCCGCCCTCTACACATCGTCGCTGTCGCCACGACCCCGTCTGCCTCTCCGTGTCGCCTCCCTCCCCTGGCCTCTCCCTTCTCCACCACCAGCAGGCCCTGCGCCACCTCTGGGCGCCCTCTCTGTGCAGCGCCCGCTATCCCGGGGCTCCGCCAGCCACCCTGCCTCGTAGCGCCGCCGTGTGACTGGCCGAGATCGCCATCCTCCGTGCTGTTTGTGCGCGTCCCCGAGCTCCGCTCGCAGTGAGCTTGCCCGACGCCGTGCAACCGCCTCACGCCTCCTTGTCTCGAAGCCGTCCTCTCTCACGGCCCCGAGCTCGCCTACCCCCTCGGCGCCCTCTGCCGCTCGGGCCCGCGAGCTGTGTGCCGCTAACGGGCCCCGTGCACGCTCGGACCCTACATCATTGTTGTATGCCGCTGTCGCCCCTCCTCTGCAGTATACTGCAGACGCTGCAAGCGTCATCCCCTCCCCGAGCACATCCACAAGGTGTTTGGACAATTGCCTGAATCAAGTTGGACCAACATGGTGGTTTTCGGTTGATGTTTAAAAGTCGTCGGACAGATGCTAAGTTCTTCAAACCCGATACCTGGACAAGATCATCCAGCCGTTGCCGAGACCCCGAACCCGAGTTATTCTCATGTACGACAAGATCTTCCGAAGACTACGGTACCATCCCAAGATCGCCAATGACGCTCGAAGCTGGAACAACAAGATCATCCACACGAGTCCGATGGCCGAGACCTGAAGTTGAACCCGAGGCTTCCGACAAGATCTTCCGCGCTGACAAGACCGGCTCGATGCCGATGGTTTTGGACGGTTGAACATGGTGCCACCCAAGGCCTCCGACACGGGAAGACCCAAGTCTGTCGAGGTGGAACCGACAAGATCATCGACACGAATTCGACAAATCCCCGGCGCCGAACCCGATGATCCGACCTCTTCGTCACGGGCCAAACGAGAAGATCTCCTTCACGGACAAGATCTCCTTCACGGAACCGCAAGATCTACTTCCCGGATCTGAAGACCCGGGTACCCGATTCACTCAAGTTCGCCATCGACAACAAGGTCGACCGCGTGGAACCCAAGATCTCCGTCACGTCACGACAAGTTCTCCATCGTGTATCCTGAGACCGAACCCTGGACCCTCGGAACCCAAGATCTTCTGAACCCAGATGTGTGACCCTAAGCCCCTATTTTTATAATATGACATTATCACTTTTTGCATATTAAATGGTTCATATTCGCATCGCATCATGTGGTTTGGGGGCATTATGCCGATTCATCTCATAATTAAATATGGAGTCGATATGCGGGATATCTTTGTCTTATTCCGGACTCCATTTAAATTGGTGTAGCAAACCGATGCCATGTTTTGTCTTGCTAATCCAACATTTAATTTGCGGGGTAGTTAAACAACTCGATCCATCTAATTAATCATCGGGACCCCGGTTCTGCTTAATATTGCCTAATTGCACCGCATCTGTGCCATGCCATGCATCATATCATAATCATGCCGGATCTTCTGCCATAGTATTAAATATTGCATCCGGTGTTTCTTTTAGTGCTATGCTTCTTCGCGGATTAGGCTGATGAGTTGATGCGAGTATCGACAAGTTCTCCAGATATGAACTATCGGCAGTGTTTCCCAGGCGAGCATCTCTCCCCTTCTACCTATTTTGCATTTATAGTCTTTATTTCCTCCTATTGATCTATTGCTATCCGTGTCGCAATGCTTTAGTTTCCGTACACCAGTTATATCCCGTGCAGCCTATATATTTCCTTGGACACCTCCTATTACCTGTGTTTGGTAGATAGCTGGCCTTGAGAGTCGTAGTTGCTTGCTCACGTGTGATCTCGTGTTGTCAAGTACCACAGTTGTTGGAATGCTGGCAGATGTTTATGGTGGAGATGATCATGACTTTAAATACAACTATTAAAATGCTAGATATAACTAATGCAGAGGCATCGGTGGGCAATAGATGTTATTTGGTTCTTCCACGCTCACTTGTGTCCCGTAGGACCCCGAGTACTTGATAGTTGTTCCTTTGACTATTCGCACTATCCACATACGGGAGACTCTATGAATCCCTCTTAGCCAGAGCTTGATTCATTTCTTATTTCTTGGGGCCACAAACTAGTTTGGGGCTTTATTACTATCCTATACTTATGCCATGCTTTACTGCTTTATTTAAGATTGTGTGTGGAGCACCTGTACTGTTTTGGATCGTGGAATGTTTTCGCGGTATCGACAAGCCCAGTCACACTTTCGGGTTCCCAGTCGTTTACAGCCATTGACACAAACCCTAGGTCCGTTCCGGAGCCGGCCAACTTCGTTGCGGGTAGCTTAGTAGGGTGGCCCCCTGAAATGATTTATGAATCCTATGATTGCTTTGTTGTGAAGGCCTCGTTGGGTTTTGATTTGGTTTTTCCGAGGTTGATCGTGTGTGTGTTGCTATTTGTGCACCCCTGCAGGGTAAATCTTTCTGAAAGCCATGTCCACGGTTATGGACGACTTGGAGCGCAGTATCTCGATCATAGACAAGCATAACTAAAGTAGTGCTATAAACTTGACTTAATATATGACTAGTAATCAGATTCAACTATAACGGAATGGATATTAAAAATTCCAACAACTGCTGGATCTGGGGTTGTTTTGTGACATGTTGTACCTGCCTAGTAAGTATGGCAACTCCAATGGAATGTGATAAAAGTGCCAACAACTGCTGGGTTTTGGGATTCCTCAGGACAATTATACCTGACTAGTAAGATCTGCAACTACAACTAAATGGTTAACTAAAACTGCCCACTACTTATGCTTCAGGATGACTCATGCTATCTTTATTTGATTAGTAAGTGCTGGAACTATAACGGGATGAGTAAAATTGCCAACTGTGTGAGTTCCTTGGTCTAACTTCCTTGTTTGGTCTCGAGGGGGAAATACCAGGATGGGTATGTTTGGTGCTAGTATCAGGTTGGTCCCGAATAGGTCTTTCTTATCCCTCTCTAATAGCCGACAGTTGTATCGAGTCTCTATAGGTTGGTTAGTGCATGCTTCACGCCGCTTGATCCACCATATCTATGTAGGCGAGAGCCGCCAATTCTAGCCTTGCTGCATCGCCTCGATCGACGCTCCTCTTTTTCCTTTGCCCTTTGTCGGCACCCCTTTTGTTTTAGCAGGTTTGAGTTCGACGTCGTTAGCAGGGTTACCCTTCCGGCTTGGCTGGGCAGGGTTATGGACGCCATTGGTTATTCTTCAGGGCTCTTAGCCCCATTTGCATCTTGTCTGTAGTCGGACGCTCTATCGTTTTCAAGGTGATTTGGATCTTTGTATTGTATATCTGTATTCTTGACTCGTTGAGTCATTGTTGTATATATATCTGGTCTGTGGGTCCCATCGAGGACTGTTGTGTAATGGTATTACTTCGTTTTCCACCCGCACGAAAGTGCCTGGTGGGCGTCCTTGAATCGTTTCTATGCGGGTTTGGCGGAAAGGGCTAAAACTTGCATAGGGCGGATTTGAGGGTGTTACAGAGTGGTATCAGAGCTCAGCAGTTGCGATACCCCACAAGTCTAGCCTGTAGGATAACCTAGCTAACGGCCGAAGTAGAGTTTCAAAACTATTTTGGAAAATTGGTTGGATAGATCTGATTAGGTCTGATTTTACTCCTTACCCCTCTGTTGTTCTCCTCTTAACTCTGCGTGTTTTGAATCTGCTCTCGTATCTTTTCTCAAGTCCAGGAATTCTCGTGGTTGGGTTTCCGTCGTACCTTCAGGGTTTTGCTTCCTTCTTTGTTAAAGGTGCTTCTACATCCGGTCTTCGTGCTATCTAAGTAATCCTTCATCTGTTGGACTTCTCTCTATTCCTTCTTGTGATTTCCGGTGTTTTCCGAGACGACGTCATCATCTACGCCAGATCCGATGTAGAGTCTGCACCACTCCTCTTCTCTGAACCTCGCTTGTCGGGATCTTCAGTATGAATTCCGAGAGTTGGTTGCATGATTCTTTTGTTCATGTACAGAGTAATGCTTTGAGTGCGGGATGGAGTAGCTACCATACCACTACTCTTATCATTCGCTTTTGTACATTGAATCGGTGGATCAAGCAATTTTACTCCTTCCATAGAAGTTAAAGGTGGCCTTACCTTTCGATACCTTTATCTGCATCTTTGTTTCTCCGGAGTGTTCTCTCGACGGATGTGAGCAACGACCCTTGTTGGTGGTGTCGCCGATTTCAAGAGGGACCAAGAATCTTTGTTAGTGGTGTCGCAAGGACTTACACGAAGTGAGAAGATTCAGATCGCCGGCCTTCTTCCCGGTACCATGAGGCGGATCTCGAGGGCGAGATTCCTTGTTAGTGGTGTCGAATTGTGGCATCCCGCTAAAACCACTACTAGAAAATCGCTGTGTTTTTGGTGCATTGCATCGTCATGACCGCATGTCATGTCATCATGCCACATTGCATTTGAGCATCGTCATCATCTTGCATGGTTTGTCTCAAAACTATTTTCGAAAACCTATTTTGTTTTTCTAAATAAGCCCCGTCTTTATTCAAATACAAAACCCGGGTCTCCGAAATATTTTGGTTTGTCTAAATACGGTTTGCAAAAGCCCCGTTTTAATTAAATAAATATTTCAAGTCGTTTTTAGGAGGCAGCCCGCCAGGCCCAAAAGCCCGGCCGGCCACCTCCAAAATCCCTAATCTACCCAACTCTATTCTACCCAGCCACTTCCTCCACCCCTCCACCTCACCCCGCCCAATCGCAGCACGCCACCTCACCAAACCCACCCCACTTGGCAACCTCCTGCCCCATACCTCACCACCAACTCCCATCGACACCTGCAAACCCTCCAACCTCCCCCTGGTCCCCGGGCCCCCGGCCACCCAGCGCACATCTCCCCCTCCACCCCTCCCACCGCCACCTGCCCCACACACCGACCGCGCCCCAAGACGCTCCCCACCGCCTGGCCCCAATCCCACGTCTCCCTGGACCCACCTCACTCCCACCAACCGCTCCCTCCTTCCCCACCTACCCTGCCCGCTCGCGAGCCCCGTCACCTCCATCTCCGCCGCCAGGGCCGAAGCCGCCGTCGGCCGCCACCTCCTCCCCTTTGTCTTCCCCCGCGCCTTCCTCTCCTCCGCCCGCCGCTCCGTCCGCGGCTCTCCTCGAGCCAGACCTCACTGGAGCTCCTCCGTGGTGCCCCGCCAGCACGGTCCCCTCCTCCTCGCCGCCCTCTCCACGTCGTCGCTGTTGCCACGACCCCGTCCGCCTCTCCGCGTCGCCTCCCTCCCCCAGCCACTTCCCCGGCCTCTCCCTTCTCCACCGCCAGCGCCTCTCACGCCCTCTTCTGTCCGCCACTGCTGTCACTGCCACCCTGCCTCGCCAGGCTTGCCGTGTGCCCGGCTGAGATCGCTGCCTCCGCTGTTTAGGCGTCCCGAGCTCCGGCCAGAGTGAGCTTGCCCGACACCGCGCAACCGCCTCACGCCTCCTCGTCTCGAAGCCATCCTCTCTCACGGCCCCGAGCTCGCCTACCCCCTCGGCGCCCTCTGCCGCTCGGGCCCGCGAGCTGTGCGTCGCTAACGGGCCCCGTGCATGCTCGGACCTTACATCATCGTCGTATGCCGTTGTCGCCCCTCCTCTACAGTATACTGCAGACGCTGCAAGCGTCATCCCCTCCCCGAGCACGTCCATAGGGTGTTTGGACAATTGCCTGAATCAAGTTGGACCAACGTGGTGGTTTTCGGTTGATGTTTAAAAGTCGTCGGAGAGATGCTAAGTTCTTCAAACCCGACACCTGGACAAGATCATCCAGCCGTTGCCGAGACCCCGAACCCGAGTTCTTCTCATGTACGACAAGATCTTCTGAAGACTATGGTACCATCCCAAGGTCACCAATGACGCTCGAAGCTGGAACAACAAGATCATCCGCACGAGTCCGATGGCCGAGACCTGAAGTTGAACCCGAGGATTCTGACAAGATCTTCCCCACCGACAAGACCGGCTCGATGCCGATGGTTTTGGACGGTTGAACATGGTGCCACCCAATGCCTCTGACACGGGAAGACCCAAGTCCGTTGAGGTGGAACCAACAAGATCATCGACACGAATTCGAAAAAAACCCGGCGCCGAACCCGATGATCCGAGCTCTTTGTCACAGGCCAAACGAGAAGACCTCCTTCACGGACAAGATCTCCTTCACAAAACCGCAAGATCTACTTCCCGGATCCAAAGACCCCGGTACCCGATTCACTCAAGTTTGCCATCGACGACAAGGTCGACCGCTTGGAACCCAAGATCTCCGTCACGTCACGACAAGTTCTCCATCGTGTATCCGAACCTCGCCGTTCCCGTCAAACCCTGAGACCGAACCCCGGACCCCCGGAACCCAAGATCTTCCGAACCCAGATGTGTGACCCTAAGCCCCTATTTTTATAATATGACATTATCACTTTTTGCATATTAAATGGTTCATATTCGCATCGCATCATGTGGTTTGGGGGCATTATGCTGATTCATCTCATAATTAAATATGGAGTCGATATGCGGGATATCTTTGTCTTATTCCGGACTCCATTTAAATTGGTGTAGCGAACCGATGCCATGTTTTGTCTTGCTAATCCAACATTTAATTTGTGAGGTAGTTAAACAACTCGAACCATCTAATTAATCATCGGGGCCCGGTTCCGCTTAATATTGCCTAATTGCACCGCATCTGTGCCATGCCATGCATCATATCATAATCATGCCGGACCTTCTGCCGTAGTATTAAATATTGCATCCGGTGTTTCTTTTAGTGTTATGCTTCTTCGCGGATTAGGCCGATGAGTTGATGCGAGTATCGACAAGTTCTCCGGATATGAACCTTCGGTAGTGTTTCCCAGGCGAGCATCTCTCCCCTTCTACCTATTTTGCATTTATAGTCTTTATTTCCTCCTATTGATATCCGTGTCGCAATGCTTTAGTTTCCGTACACCAGTTATATCCCGTGCAGCCTATATATTTCCTTGGACACCTCCTATTACCTGTGTTTGGTAGATAGCTGGCCTTGAGAGTCGTAGTTGCTTGCTCACGTGTGATCTCGTTTTGTCAAGTACCACAGTTGTTGGAATGCTGGCAGATGTTTATGGTGGAGATGATCATGACTTTAAATACAACTATTAAAATGCTAGATATAACTAATGTAGAGGCATCGGTGGGCAATAGATGTTATTTGGTTCTTCCACGCTCACTTGTGTCCCGTAGGACCCCGAGCACTTGATACCTGTTCCTTGACTATTCGCACTATCCACATACGGGAGACTCTATGAATCCCCCTTAGCCAGAGCTTGATTCATTTCTTATTTCTTGGGGCCACAAAGTAGTTTGGGGCTTTATTACTATCCTGTACTTATGCCATGCTTTACTGCTTTATTTAATATTGTGCGTGGAGCACTTGTACTGTTTTGGATCGTGGAATGTTTTCGCGGTATCGACAAGCCCAATCACACTTTCGGGTTCCCAGTCGTTTACAGCCACTGACACAAACCCTGGGTCCGTTCCGGAGCCGGCCAACTTCGTTGTGGGTAGCCTAGTGGGGTGGCCCCCTGAAATGATTTATGAATCCTGTGATTGCTTTGTCGTGAAGGCCTCGTTGGGTTTTGATTTGTTTTTTCCGAGGTTGATCGTGTGTGTGTTGCTATTTGTGCACCCCTGCAGGGTAAATCTTTCTGAAATCCGTGTCCGCGGTTATGGACGACTTGGAGCACAGTATCTCGATCATAGACAAGCATAACTAAAGTAGTGCTATAAACTTGACTTAATATATGACTAGTAATCAGATTCAACTATAACGGAGTGGATATTAAAAATGCCAACAACTGCTGGATCTGGGTTTGTTTTGTGACATGCTGTACCTGCCTAGTAAGTATGGCAACTCCAATGGAATGTGATAAAAGTGCCAACAACTGCTGGGTTTTGGGATTCCTCAGGACAATTATACCTGACTAGTAAGATCTGCAACTACAACTAAATGGTTAACTAAAACTGCCCGCTACTTATGCTTCAGGATGACTCGTGCTATCTTTATCTGATTAGTAAATGCTGCAACTATAACGGGATGAGTAAAATTGCCAACTGAGTGAGTTCCTTGGTCTGACTTCCTCGTTTGGTCTCGAGGGGGAAATACCAGGATGGGTATGTTTGGTGCTAGTATCAGGTTGGTCCCGAATAGGTCTTTCTTATCCCTCTCTAATAGCCGACAGTTGTATCGAGTCTCTATAGGTTGGTTAGTGCATGCTTCGCTGCCGCTTCAGTCCACCATACCTATGTAGGCGAGAGCCACCGAATTCTAGCCTCGCTGTAATCGGCCTCGATCGACGCTCCTCTTTTTCCTTTGCCCTTTGTCGGCACCCCTTTTGTTTTAGCAGGTTCGAGTTCGACATCGTTAGCAGGGTTACCCTTCCGGCTTGGCCTGGGCAGGGTTATGGACGCCATTGGTTATTCTTCAGGGCTCTTAGCCCCATTTGCATCTTGTCCGTAGTCGGACGCTCTATCGTTTTCAAGGTGATTTGGATCTTTGTATTGTATATCTGTATTCTTGACTCGTTGAGTCGTTGTTGTATATATATCTGGTCTGTGGGTCCCATCGAGGACTGTTGTGTAATGGTATTACTTCGTTTTCCACCCGCACGAAAGTGCCTGGTGGGCGTCCTTGAATCGTTTCTATGCGGGTTTGGCGGAAAGGGCTAAAACTTGCATAGGGCCGATTTGAGGGTGTTACACTCTGCTACGTGCTCCACCTCAACTTCTAGCCTTGCACCAATAACATGGCAGAGTACGAGGCCCTCCTCTACGGCATGCGGGCCGCCAAGGAGATGAACATCAACCTCCTATAGTGCTACAGAGACTCCGACCTAGTCGCCGGCCAAGTCGATGGGACCTGCGATGCCGTCTCCCCAACAATGATAGCATACCGCCACGCGGTAGACCAGCTGGGGGGACACTTCGACGGTTACTCAGTCGAGTGGATCAATAGGCGAAAAAATGAGGAGGCAGACGCCCTCTCCCGCATCGGGTCGGCTTGGCAAATGCCACCCGCAGGCGTCTTCCTCGACATCATCCACAAGCCTTCGGTCTTCCTGTCAAAGGAGATCAACATCGGGATACCACTGCAACCCGAGCCAGCCTTAGTCGCCATGATCGTGGAGCCCAGTGACTGGATGGCACCGTACATCGCCTTCCTCGAGCACAAGATCCTCCCAAGCAATGAGACAGAAGCGCAAATGATCATGTGCCACTTCAAATCCTCCGTCATCATCAACGGCGAGCTCCACAAGCGCAGCATGACCGGCGTGTTCTAGCGCTGCGTACAGCCAGAAGAAGGACACAAGATCCTCCAGGACATCCACGCCGGCGACTACGTCCATCACGAAGGCGCCAAGTCGTTGGTCGCCAAGGCCATGCGACATGGCTTCTACTGGCTCACCGCGCATGCCGACGCCACCGACATCGTCCAACGATGCGTCGGGTGCTAGAAGTACGCCAACCAGACGCATCTCCCTGGTTCGGCACTCAAGACCATCCCCATCACCTAGCCATTCGTCGTATGGGGCATGGAGATGGTCGGCTCGTTCAAGAAGGCCCCATCTGGCTTCACCCACCTACTGGTCGCGGTCGACAAGTTCACCAAATTGGTCAAAGCCAATCCGATCAAAAAGTGTGACGGCAAGACGGCCACCAAGTTCCTCCGCGAGCTCATCTACCAGTACGACTATCTGCATAGCATCATAACAGATAACGGCACCAACTTCGCCAAGGGCGCCATGGCAGAATTCTGCGAAGAACATAGCATACGACTCGACCTCGCCTCAATCGCCCACCCAGAGTCAAACGGCCAAGCAGAACGCGCCAATCAGAGCGTCCTCCACGGGCTCAAGCCACGACTCCAAGTGCCCCTCGAGCGAACCCCGGGATGCTGGGTCGAAGAGCTCCCCTCCATAATATGGGGGATCCGCACCTCTATCAACCGCTCCATGGGGTTCATGCCCTTCTTCATGGTGTACGGCACCGAAGCCATAATGCCAACCGACCTGGAGCATGACTCACCTCGAGTTGCCAACTATGTCGAGGCGACGAACGAGACCGCCCAACAAGATAGCATCGACCAGCTCAACAAGGCACGCGACCTGGCTCGCTCCCGCACCTTCATCTACCAGCAGGGACTCCACCGCTACCACAGCCGCCGAGTCCGGACCCGCGCCTTCCAAGAGGGTGACTTGGTCCTACGACTGTCCCAGGACAAGAAGGGCATGCACAAGCCCTCCCCACCCCAATGGGAGGGGCCATTCACCATAGGGCGCATCCTCGGTAATGATACCTACTACCTCATCAACATACGGGGCAATGGCCAGCTTGAGGTCGGGAGGCCATGGAATGTAAACCTCCTCCGAAAGTTCTATACATAGAACTCAAATTTGTACCCAGATGATATATAATGAAATTCATTCGAATCGCACAAATTGTGTCTACTCGCCATACTCTTGTGCCACTCGCACTCGTACATTTAGCAATATGCTACCTACGAAAGTCAACCTTTGGTCGAGCGACCGGCACGGCTAAGTAGTGCGACCCAATGGCACCGAAAATATTCGGGCTCTGTGTCGTCCACGAACACGCCAACCTGGAGCCACCATCGGAGTCACCTCGCTCGATTGGCCCACCGGGCCATGACGACCGGTAAACGCTTCCCACAATGACCTGTCCTCCCCATCCTCGCGCAAAGCGACTCGAACGGTTAAGTATGACGCACGAGGACTTTACAAAAAGAAACCCTCGCGTGGCTCGGGAACACACCAAGTAAGAGAGATGCCTTGGACTCGCCACGCGACTGGCTCTCCGAGCCAAGGGAAGAGACATGTTACAAACAACACACCAAAACCTTACAATAGGCACACGCCCAAAAACGGCTAAGTACCACGCTCGGGGATTCGCCTAAACCAACCTCACTCGCGCTCGGGGACCCGCCCTTTCAGAGTCGCAAGGTGACTGGCCCCACACCCCACTGCAAATCAGTCACAACCAATATAAAAATCCAAAGCAAACACACATGTACACAAACGAGTTATACCCCACTAAAGGGAGGACGCGCTCGGGGACTCGCGCAAACAAAAGTCAAACATACCACATAATTGACCATGCATTGCGAGTCGATTGAATCCTCTTACTTCCATACATAAATATTGTTCATATTACAAAAGTGGCCACTTGGAATATCTTACAAAAATCCCCCAAGGCAGCTATCTATTTTGCAGGCCCCGATGAAGAAGCGCCGCCACCGCCCTTGACACGGACGTATGGCTCCCACAGATTCGTCAGGTAGGTCGACAGCGACTCCGAAAGCACCAATCGGAAGGGTTGCTCCGTCTTCAGGTCGCGATGTTCCGGATCGGGGTCGCCGGTGCCACAACGTCTCCTGGTATGGCAGCAAGTCCCCCATCGCCAGCACTTGATCTGCGAAGGGGGAAGCCTTGGCGGTCAGCCTCAACACCTCCGACATCTCCACCAAGCTAGTCGCCGAAGGGTAGCCACTGGTGACGCCGTCGAGGTCGAAGTCGTCAGGGAAATGCGCGAGCCCCAGGCTCAACACCGTGGTGGCCTCGCGCCTGAAAGCCAAACACGCCATCCATTCTACAACGGCGGGAGCCTCTTCCAGGTAACGCCATACTTCAATCAGTCCCCTGGGTATAACCTCCGTGGGGGACATCCCTTGAAGGACCGCCTGGACGCACAACACCGAGGCAGTGGCCGCGTTCACCACCGCGGTCAAGCACTGTGAGGCATTGAAGGTCTGCACCACCGGATCGCCTTGCCCTATCAAAGCTGCAACGTCAGACGCCAGTGTCACTACGAACTCACCCACTCGGGGATTCAGCGAACATATCAAAGAAAAGAGCAACGACTCACCAAGGAGTTTCCAGCAGTTCTCGGTCACGTGCTTCTCCAAGGCAGCAAGATTGCTCTGCAGCCTAAGGATGATTGAGTCAGCAGTCTTCCGCTCCTCCTCAGCCGCGTCGACTACAGCCTTGGCCCTATCCTCAAAAGAGGTCATGGACGCTTTCTCCTCCTCCAATTCCTTCACCAACGAATCGATACGTCCATTCACCACATCCAGCTCTGCAACCGGAACATACCCCACTCGGGCTTTGGCAATGGCAGCCGAAAGATCATCTAAAAGGAACAGCAACAATAGTTAGCTTACCATAAACACCAGCAACTTGCAATCGCCAAACAAAACAAGAACTCACTGCCAGTCTCCTGGAGTCGCTAGTTAGCCACCTGCACCACGCGTAGTTCATGCTCCAGGCGTTCCTTCGCGGCATGCCGATCAGCCGATTCCCTCTGCAACCCCTACAAGCAGAATGAACAATTAGCAATTGCAAAAACACAAATTCAGTGCCTAGCCACTGAAATTCAGCGAATAGACACTCGGGGACTAGCGACTAGAAGAAATCCAGTGCCTAGTCGCTGAAATTCAGCGACTAGACACTCGGGGACTAGCGACTAGAAGAAACTCAGTGCCTAGCCGCTAAAATTCAGCGACTAGACACTCGGGGACTGGACGTGCCTGAATGGCGGCACCAAGCATACTGTGAAGCCCACTGGCGTCCGTTGAAGGGACCACGAAGGAGGTACGCCCATGATGAGGTCCAACATCCTCATCGACGATCTCTGGCATCTGCGGAGACTGGTTTTCCACCACGATCATAAAACCCCTCGCCATGAAGCGCGGGAACGACGCGGATGCCCTTGCTAGGGCACGGGTTGCTGGAGCTGATGGTTCTATCGTCGGAGCCCCCTCAGCTGGCTCTGATTGAGTGGAGGCCACCTCCTCACTGCCGGTGGCATGATCACTCCCCTTGGTACTGTCTTTTGCTGCAGCATCGTCGGGCTCACCCCTCTGCTTCTTTGCGCCCTCAGTACGCGCAACTTCCGCAGCAAGCTTCCTCTTCCTGGGGGGATTGCCTTCCCCCGTGATGACGATCGGTGGAATCTTAGCCACTGAAGGGTGACCTATCTTCTTAGCACCAGACCTGCAAAACCACCAAAGTCAGCAAAGAAATCATACAAGCCGCCTAAGAATTGGAAAGGAAAATGCATGACTCACTTGGCAACTGGAAGAACGTGTAACCCCGTGCTAATGTGGGCGGGCTTGTCCAGCTCTGTGCCTCGCTTGCACGTGAGACCCTTCTCGAAGACATCCGAAGCCCATGACACCGCGGGCTTCTTTGATGATGAAGCCGCGGTCGCGGTAATCTCCGGCTCAGAAGACGCGGTCGTCCCCGAAGGTTGTGGCGTCTTCGATGTTGCAGCTTCAGCCGCCTCCCGCTCCGACGTTGCCGAAGTTGTCGGCACGATCACCGCGAGCGGAACTTCCACCGCCACTCCCGCGTCTTCAGCCTCTGATCCCATCATCGGAGTCGCACCCTCTGGGATCTCATGTGAAGTTTTGGTCACATCGTTGTCGGATTCATTGTCCGAATCGAACACCACTGCCGATTTGGATGGCGACGCTGGCTTCAGAGCCAGCTTCTTCGCAGGCGACTTCGGTTTGCACGCAGTTTTCACCAGCGTGGCCGTTCACCGTGAGATGTGCTCTTGCAAAATCTTGTCGTCTTCGTCGCGCTCTTCAAGACTACGGCTCGCCTCGAACTCGTGTTGCTTCTGCATGCGAGTCTTGCGAGCCACGGGCGCTGGGGAAGGGACCTCCCTCTCTTTCTCTTCATCCTCGGAGGACTCTCCTTCGGCACCCTCCTCGAGCTCCATGGGGACCTCTTCGTCGAGTGGGGGGAGCCAGCCCTCGAGAACCTAGAACAACTGAGAGTGGCCATGAAAAAGCATCAAATGATGCGGCTGCAAATTGCACCGCGAGAATCACGACTGAAGATAAATCCGGAGAGAGAGACTTACCGTAGGAGCTTCATTCTTCTTAGGCACGTACGAGGCGAGCCCGGCCGACGTGGTTGTAAATTCCGTGTTGGTAATCTTCTTCAAGGCGGCCTTGTAATCTGCAGCATCCCATGACTCCTTGCTGGTCTGGGAAGGATCGCTCTTCCCGCTGTACTCGTACATCCAATGGGGCCGGGTCACCAATGGGACCAGGCGCCACCCAAGCCAGCAGTTGTACAGGTTGATCGTGGACAACCCTTGGTCCTTCAACTTTTGGATCTGGTCCATCATCTCTGCGGCGGCCATCCTTTGATCGTCAGGGAGCTTGTCCGCTGCTAGCTGGCGGGGCTCACTTCTCTCCATGACGAACTCGGGCAACACCACTTCACCGGAGGGGGTGGACTCCTTCACATAAAACCAGCTCTTCTTCCATTCGCTCGCGGCCTTCTTCGGCAACAGGAGCTTGACAAAATTGATCTTCGGCTTCAACTGAAATGTGATGCCTCCGGCCGCCAAGATCGGGCCACCGGACCCCTCGCGCTTGATGCGGCTGTGGAACAGTTCCAACCATAGCGAGAAGTGCGGCATGCAGCCGAGGTAGCATTCGCAGAAGGCGACGAAGATTGCTAGTTGCTCGATGCTGTGCGGGCCGAGATCTGACGGCTTGATCACGTAGTATGTGCAGAACCGCCGGAAGAACAATGAGGTGGGGAACCCCAAGCCCCTCTCCAAGTGGCTTGGGAAGCAGATGAACTCGCCAGCGTGTGGCTTCGGCTCGACCTCGGAAGACGCGGGGATCCACCAATTCCCCTTACAGAGGATCCCGGCGTCCTCAAAAGACTTGAGTTGCGCCGCAGTGCACTTAGATTTCCCCCAACAGACCTTTCGGAGGCGCCATCAGGAAAGAAGCAGGGTCACTTGGTCTGGAGAGTCTAGATCGAGGGAAGACAGAGGGAATGGATGCACGAAGATGAGGAATGCGGGGAAGGGTCTATAGGACTGATCCGTCACTCCCCTTATAAAGAAGCGTTGCCTGCCAATCTTGGGATAGCCGTTACCCGTGGTAATTGCACCGAAGTTACCGTTGGACTATCCAACGGATAGTTTGACCAAGCTGACAGTCCAACTCTTTCACTCGACTCGCTTGCAACTATGCCCTATCCAGTCGACGGGGGCAGCGACTGGGTAGTGATTGCATTCGCCAAAGCTGCGAGTGGAGACATGGTGGAAAATTTTCTCCATTCTCGGCAGAGTCCATCCCGATTCGACTGGGCGCCCAAATTGGACTCGCCTACTCCGACTGCCAAATGAACACCTGAGTTTGAACCAATGATGGCCTCGGGGACTACTAATGGGGATATGCCGAATGGGGTATGCCTGGCAGGACGTTTCGATCGGGCCAAAGGCCTAGCGAGTGGGCCTGCAGGACAGCGACTAGAATGCGACTGAGGAGAAGGCCTGGCGATTGGAGACTGGAGGCCCAGAAGCGTATCTGAAGCCCAGTTGGATTAGGTCAAAGCCTCCGAATACATACCTTGTCCGGCTGTAAATTGTAAACCCTAGCAAGGTGCCTCCTATATAAGCCTCCCTAGGGTACTCTGAGGACTCACGTTCCATCATACACCCCTTCAAGCGACTTGCTGCTTAGACGCAGAGCTCGCCACCCCTGTAACTCGCTCTCCATCAATCTAATCTAGCAGGAGTAGGTCTTTACCCTCTGGGGGGCAAACCTGGGTAAATCCATGTGCATCCGCCCCCATCTCGCACCGCAGATGGCCGCCAGCTCTCGCCCCCGATTCTATCAATCGATGCCTATTGCAGCGACTGTCGTGGCCATTTCCATGACATTTGGAGTTGGATGTCTCTATGAAATTGTGGTGTTTGTTGGAACCATCTAGCGCTCAAGGTGATAGTGAGGGGTTATCTAGATGGGGAAAGCGTACTTTGAGGAGTGCTGTTATAGCCCTACCATGGATTAGAGTGTCCAACCAGAGAGTAGTTCAGAGTAGTATCATGAAGAGAAGATATTTATATGAGAGTGTTCACTAGCAAAAGTATGATCCCTAGGCCTTGTTTCTAAACATTGAAACACGTTTTGCAACTAGATCTGTTACATGTTTGCTTACTTCCATCTTTTTTGCCTTTAGTCTTTTCCTCCCGTCAAGCTCTTTTCTGGCACCGTTGTCTTATATCCATACCACTTGTATTTCACTATCTCTTCACCGAACTAGTGCACCTATACACCTAACAAGTGTATTGGGTGTGTTGGGGACACAAGAGACTTCTTGTATCTTGATTGCAGGGTTGCTTGAGAGGGATACCTTTGACCACTTCCTCCCTGAGTTCGATAAACCTTGGGTGATCCACTTAAGGGAAACTTGCTGCTGTTCTACAAACCTCTGCAGTTGGAGGCCCAACAACTTTCTACAAGAATAGAAGTGCGTAGACATCAAGCTATTTTCTGGCGCCGTTGCCTAGGAGGTAAGGTAAAAGGTACTCACATCCTCTAGCTACTAAGTTATCTTCTAGTATTGTAGCTAGTGTGTGAGTGCTCGAAGTTATTTCCTTTAGATTCTGCAATTATATCTTTTTGTTTCTTGTTTTTATTTTCACTAGTTAGGCTTAATGGAAAACAACAACAAAAATTAGAGAGCTTTATAGTATTTATCTTGAGTTAGTACATGAAGTGTTTGAAGAGAAAATTAAAAAACCTATGGAACTTTATTTGCATGCTAATATCAATGTTATTAGAATGAATTCTTTGAACACCATTATGAATTCTTTGAACACCATTATTGCTAATGCTATGGAAAATTCTAAGCTTGGGGAAGCTAGTTTTGATGAGCATGATATTTTTAGTCCCCCAAGCATGGAGGAGAAAATTTACTTTGATGATACTATGCCTCCAATATATGATGATTACAATGATGAATATGATATTTTTAGTCCACCTACTATTGAGGAGAAAATTAATTATGATTACAATATGCCTCCTATATTTGATGATTATTGTGATGAGAATAATAATGATAGCTATTTTGTTGAATTTACTCCCACTATAATTAATAAGAATGATTATGTTTATGTGTAGAGTATTAATTCTTTTATGCATGTGGCTCATGATAAGAATGTTTTATGTTATAGTTATATTGTTAATTTTATTCGTGATGCTACTGAAACTTATTATGAGAGAGGGAAACATGGTTTTATGTATCTCAACAATATTAAGTTTCCCATCTTTATGTTGAAAATTTTGAAGTTTCACTTGTTTTGCTTTCCTATGCTTGTTACTTTGTGCTTTCATGACTTGTTTCTTTACAAGATTATTTTTCATAGGAAGTGGGTTAGACTTAAATGTGCTTTGAATTTGCTTCTTGATGCTCTCTTTTACTTCAATTCATATTTCCTATGTGCGCATCTTCTCAAACTATCATGCCTAACTTAAAGGCATTAAAGACAAGTACTTCTTGGGAGATAACCCAATAATTTTATTGAGTCTTGGAAGTTATTACCTCTGTAATAACCTCTCCTTATCCTTTTTATTTGATTTTTGTGACAAGAATAACCTCTAATAAGAGGGAAATAATGATTGGGAAAGTTGCTCTCCCGAAACAGATTTTTATGCTTAGCTATAAAAATTCATGAAACATCTCTGTACATCGGTTTGAGCTATAATGTTTTAGGATTCTGCCCCAGATTGTTATCTAACTTTCATTAGTTCAACACTTTTCGATTTGAGCAACAGAAGGTCTTTGAAAAAATTGGTTTTTTACCTGCTGGTCTGTTTTGACAGATTTCTGCCATTATTTGCATTTGCCCTTAATCTCTTTCTCTTTGAGTTCTCTCTAATCATTTGAACTTTTTAAAGGAAGTGCTATAGTAGCTTGTGTTTTAATAGAAGTTTTACTTGTGTTGAAACTGAACCTAAAGACTTATTATCTTAAGTGCACTAATGTTGCTAATGAAGATTGTGTGAAGTTTTGTATGAAGGAAATTTTCAGGTGTAGGGAAGGAATGATGTAATGAGATGAAGAATGGACAAAAGCTCAAGCTCGAGGATTCCAACCATGTAACCCCAAGAAATATTCAAGAAGTACAAGCGTCAAAGCTTGGGGATGCCCAAGGCATCCCCTTCTTCATCAATAAAAATTCCAGGTTTCTTCCAAACACTTCATTTTTATTGTTTCATGCACAGTTGTGTTGTTCTTGGAGTGTCTTTGTTTTTGTTTTTGGATTTTGTTTGCTTGGTTTTCTTAGTTTGCTTGAATAAATTGGTTGGACCCCCTCATACATGCATTAGTTTTCAAATAAAGTCGATTGGTGTTGGAAGAGAGTAGAAAGCTTCATGCTGTAGTGGTACAAAAGGGAGCTTGTTTTGACTGTGGGTTAGACTTTATCATGTCATGCTTGATATTGTTTTGGCTTTATGATTAGTGATTTTTGCTGTAGCATGACATGTTATACACAATTGAGATTGCTTAATCTGCCTTGAAAGAATCATGCGTTGTTTTAGCATATAAAAGCATAATATTGTGGTATTCTCCTTTAATGCTTTATTTGGGTTGACTTGGTGCATGCTCACACCATGTTAAGACTATACCAAGTCACCATAGCCTCTATGATCATTTAGTTTTCGACTTGTAATATCACTTTATGCTTTAATTAATAATGTTTTATCGCTTTGCATGATTATGGCCATTATTGCTCTCTTAGTTGGTCGCTCCCAGTCTTTTGCTAGCCTCCATACCAAGTATGAGTTCCACTCATGCATCCAACTCCAAACAAAACCAAGTTATTCCAAAGAGTCCACCATACCTACCTATTAGCATTTGCTATTCCAAGTATATTCATGTTTTTATCTACCTTCCAAATTAAACTTGTTATGTGAAAATTAGTGATTAAAGCTCTCACGAACTTGATGGCACACTTTACTTTTCTTGCCCCTAATAAACTTGAACCATTGTGTCATCTATGTTGGATATGCTTGCACTTATACGTTGGGAATTAGTAGAACTATGCTATCATGGGGAACGCTTTCAACATTGCACTTGTACATTGTACCCAGTTGATATCGTGCTCTTTTGTTTATGTATGTCGTCGGTCTGAAATGAAAGGGGAGCTTGTAAGTCCATGGAGTTATGTATGTGTGTTAGAGAAACGCTTGGGCGGCTGGTTTAATCCATGCCTAATCATGGTGGAAACCTGCAGCGTAACCATAATGAGCAATCTATGAAGCATCCTTCTTATAAAAAAGAGATAGAGATTGAGAACAAAAAAGAAAAAAAGATGAGAAAAGAGGAAAGAGAGAAAAAAAAGCACCATTTTCCCATGGTAAATAAGAAGATGTTGAGATGTTTATTGTTTGCTTGCCTTGTCATTTTGATATGGAGATTCTTCCGTATCATCGGGCAAGGGGTACCTTGTTGGCGGTTCTTTATGATACACATGTACTTACTATGACAAGAACTTACCGGTAACTAAACTTGAGTAGCATGAGGAGCGGCCCTCGTATTCAAGGGACATGAGATTGCCAACTTATACTTTGTCAAGCATATACTCCATAGTTTGTTCACTTTAACCTTAATCACTTCAAGATGCTTATGAGAGGGGTAATGAGAGCTGAAAGCTAATAAGTACCATAATTTTTGGAAGCTCTTTATGAGACTTGAATACCTGCTTCCTTCTATGGAGGCATTTCTTTTACTTTTATGTTGAGTCTCCATCTTCTATCTTTATGCACCTATTGAGAGACCATAGTGGCCATTCTTAGTTTAATGTGCATTGTCCCAAAACTTGTTGATTGATTAATAACTTTGATATTGCTTGTTCTTAAACTATTTGTGTCTAGTCGCCCTTATGAACTTTGAAGGTGTCCTATGCATTTATGTTTTGCTACTCCATGAGGGACAAGCTGAATGCCACTATGCTATGTTTTCTATATGTGAAACAAACAAACGTCTTTCAATGCATTGTTATTCATGATCTTTGTTTGTATCCTTTCATGTTGCATGCATAGTTACTATGTCTTATTATTAGAACTTCATCTTTCATGCTCATGTTTAGAGTACTTTGATCCCAGCTTTCAATGCTTGCAAATGGTTTGATCTTGATTGTGATGGTGCATGTCACCTCAAAAATTATTCTTTTTATCACTTACCTACTCGAGGACGAGCAAGAGTTAAGCTTGGGGATGTTGATACGTTGGAAACGTATTTATAATTTTTGATGTTCCATGCTTGTTTTATATCTACTTTCTTATGTTCTGTCCACACTTTGGAGTATTTTTACACATTTTCTGGGACTAACCTATTAACAAGATGTCATAGTGCCAGTTGCATGTTTTCTGCTGTTTTTGGTTCCAGAAAAGCCAAAAAATGAATATTCTCGGAATTAGACGGGACAAAATCCAAAGTCAATATCTCACTGAGGGGAACACAGAGCCAGAAGACAAGACGGAGAGGGGCCAGGGGCTGGCCACACCACCTGGTGGCGGGGCCTAAGCTAGGCTACGCCAGGGGTTGTGTGGGCCCCCTGGTACTCCACCGCCCTTGCCTCTTCGCCTATAAGAAGCCTCCCGATGAGAAAACCCAAAACCATCCAGCCTCCATCCACAAAAAGTTCCACAGCGCCACCACCACCGAAGGGGAGATTCGGGGGACAGAAAGTCTCTGTTTCGGCACCCTGCCGGGACGGGGAAGTGCCCCCGGAGCCATCTCCATCGATCTCCACCACCATCTCTGTGGCATCCCGCAATTACCACTACTAGAAAATCGCGTTGTTTTTGTGCATTGCATCATCATGACCGCATGCTCATGTCATCATGCCACATTGCATTTGAGCATCGTCATCATCTTGCTTTTGCCATGTAAAACTTTTTGCGTAAAAACCTAATTTGTTTCTAAACGCCCCGTATTTATTAAAACGCAAAACCGGGGTCTCCGTTTTATTTTGTTTTGCGCTATCGGTTTGCAAAAGCCCGGTTTGAAATAAATAAAATATTTTAATTATTTTTAGTGGGGCAGTCGAACGGGCCGATTCGACCCGGACGACCACCCCCAGAATAAAACGGTCCACCAAAATCCCTAGTCTACCCAGACCTATTCTACCCACCCCTCCTCCACATCACCCCCACCAATCTCTGGCTGCCACCTCACCCTCTGCTTTCTCTCCCTCCATTCCTAGCCCGCCACCTGGCCACCCTCTCTCCCCCCACTCCCCACTCAACCAGCCACACACGCCACTGGCCCCACCTCACGTGGGCCCTACCACCACCCACTGGCCAGCCTGGACCTGCGTCCCCCAGCCCCCACCTTCCCCACCTGGTCCCACCCCTGGCCCGCGACCCGTCCTCCACCTCCCGTCTCTCCTCTCCCCCGACCCCTCTCTCCTTCCTCTCTCCCTCGTCTCCCTCCTCACCCCGGCGACCTCCCCGTCCCGGCCACCGCTCTCCTTCCCCTCCCCAGGCGCCGCCAGGCTCCCCGCCTCTCACCTCGCTTCCCCCCTCGAGCTTCTCTCTCCTGGCCTCGCCCGCTCCCCTCCACCTGGGCCCGGCCTCCCGCGACCCCTACCGCCTCGCTCTCCTCCGTGCCTCCTTCAGCCGAGCTCCTCACTGCCCGCACTCTCCCAACTCCTCCCTCCGCCACGAGCCATCACACAATCCCGCCTCCGCCGCCTCCTCCCGCCCAGTCGGCCTCCGGCTCCCCTCCTCCGGCCGCACCACCTCGAGCCGCGCCGCCTCCGAAGCTGCCTCCCCTGTGTTCCTCGTCATGGGTCAGTGCCCTGGCTGCCGCTGCCTGCTGCCCTCCCTCGCGCCCCGCGGCCGCCTTCCTCATCTCTCTGCCAGCCGCCATCCGTTGCCTCCGGCCGCTGCCTGCCGTCTCGTCGCCCCGGGTCCTGTCACCGCCTCCGACCGTGCAGCAACCTCCGCCTAGCGACCGCGGTACAGACGCCCCTGCAGGACCCTTCGTTCTGCCCCTGTGAAGTTGTTGTTTTTAGTGCTAGCACTTAGCACGACTCATGTTCAAGTTCCAATCAGCTCAGATCATGTGCCGACGTGTGTTCTCTGTTTGCAGTATGTTGTTGTCTTTGTTCGTACCCCGTGATCTGATGGGTGTGGGACAACTGACCAAAGAACTTACAAGACGGAGCTGACGAAGATGCTACGGGAATCCTCTCAACGCAAGATCTCCTTCCCGGGCCGAGTTCTTCTTTCGGATTGGCAAGATCCTCTCCTCGGACCCAAAGACGTCGAGACCCCAACCCTAAAGAACGATCACGGATCCTTGAAGACCGATCACGGCGTCCTCCTCCCTCGCGGATCCGAAGGCCGAACCCCGAAACCCTCGGCACCCCAAGATCGTCGAACCCTAATGTGTGACCCTGATCCGAGCCCCTATTTTTATAAATGCTATATATAAAACTTGTTGCATATTAAATTGTTCATGCATGCATATCTGTGTGTGGTTTGGGGGCCTTATGCCGATTCACCTCATAATTAAATATGGGGCCCATATGCGGGCAAATCTAGTCTTATATTGGCCTCATTTAAATTTGTGTAGCGAACCGGTAACTTATCTTGCCCTGTTAAGACAACATTTAATTTGCGGGGTAGATAAATAACTTGAACCATTTAATTAAATGTCGGGACCCCGGTTTCGCTTAATATGTCCTAATTGCATCGCACCTTTGCCATGTCATGCATCATACATGCATCATGCCCAATCTTCTGCCGTCGTATTAAATAGTGCATCCGGTGTTTCTTCTAGTGTTTTGCTTCTTCGCGGATAAGGCCGTTGAGTTGATGTGAGCTTCGCCCCGATCTTCGGTTGAACCTTCGACAATGTTTTCAGGCGAGCATCTCCCCCTTTCTACCTATCTTACTTTTCTAGTATTTATTCCCGCCTGTTGATCTTTTGCTATCTGTGTTGCGATGCTCTAGTTTTCGTACCCGTGATATCCCTTGCAGCCATATATAGCCTTGGACACATCCTATTACCTGTTGTTTGGTAGATAGTTGGAACCGCGCGCCGTAGTCGCTTGCTCAAGTGTTGATGCGTGTCGTCAAGTACCACAGTTGTTGGAGTATTTGCCGCATGTTCAATGTTGGAGATGATCATGGCTTTACTTATTGTTCACTTTAATTACTGTCTAACAACTAAAATTGAAGTAAGTAAGCAGAGGCATCGGTGGGTGATAGATAATGTTGGTTTCCGACCGCCCACTTGTGTCCCGTAGGACCCCGAGTTCTTGACACCTGTTCCGAGATCGAGCGCGCTAACCACAGGTGGGGAGATATGGGCCCCCCATCGATTAGTACATGATTTCAAAGTATTGTACTGGGGGCCACAACTAGTTTGAGGTTTTATTTACTATCCTGTACCTATGCCATGCTTTACTGCTTTATTTACGATTGTGCGATGGATAGCACATCTTTATGTTTAGGAAGCGGAGTGTTTTCGCGGTATCGACAGTCCCAGTTTTGGGATTTGCTGTCGTTTATAGCCACTGACGCAAACCCTGAGTCCGTCTCGGAGACCGGCCGACTTCGTTGCGGGTGTACTTAGTGGGGTGGCCCCCCGTGCTTGCTTTGGGTCTGGAAACGTCATGACTTAGGCCCCGCCGACATACCGATGGGTGTATGTTAATTGATCTGGCAAAAAGGGTCGAAGTGCTTGTGGATACTTTGGTGCACCCCTGCAGGGTTAAATCTTTTCGAGAAGCCGTGTCCGCGGTTATGGACGACTTGGAGCACAGTGCTTGATCATAGACAACTATAACTAAAGTTTACTGTTATAAATTGACTTGTATCCGATATGACTAGTAATCAGCTTCACTACAACGGAATGGCTAAATAAAAGTACCAACAACTGCTGGGTTTTGGGATATCTCATGCTAATTGTATCTGACTAGTAAGTGTTGCAACTATCACGGAATGGTTAACTAAAACGGCCCACTGCTTATTTTATCAGAATGATTATCTACACCTGACTAGTAATTGCTGCAACGATCACTGAATAAATAAAACTACCAACTGTGTGAGTTCCTCGGTTGACTTCCTCGTTTGGTCTCGAGGGGGAATACCAGGATGGGATTGTTTGGTGTTAGTATCAGGCTGGTTCCGGATAGGTCTTTCTTACCCCTCTCTGATAGCCGCCAGTTGTATCGAGTCTCTATAGGTTGTTTAGTGCATGCTGCCGCTGCCGCTTCAGTCCACCATACCTATGTAGGCGAGGCCGAATTCTAGCCTCGCTGTCGGCCTCAAGATCGACGCTCCTCTTTTTCCTTTGCCCTTTGTCGGCACCCCTTTTGTTTAAGCAGGTTTTGAGATCGACGTCGTTAGCAGGGTTACCCTTCCGGCTTGGCCTGGGCAGGGTTATGGACGCCATTGGTTATTCTTCAGGGCTCTTAGCCCCATTTGCATCTTGTCCGTAGTCGGACGCGCCATCATTTTCAAGGTGATTTGGATCTTTGTATAATATATCTGTATTCTTGACTCCTGGAGTCGTGTTGTATATATCTGTTCTGTGGGT
Source organism: Avena insularis (assembly GCA_023614405.1). Lineage (NCBI taxonomy): Eukaryota > Viridiplantae > Streptophyta > Magnoliopsida > Poales > Poaceae > Avena > Avena insularis. Next base: position 504,780,672 of record CM042688.1, on the reverse strand, counting down.
CCCATCGAGGACTGTTGTGTAATGTTATTACTTCGTTTTCCACCCGCACGAAAGTGCCTGGTGGGCACCTTTGAATCGTTTCTATGCGGGTTTGGTGAGTTTCGCTAAAACTTGCATAGGGCCGATTCTGAGGGTGTTACAATCTCCATCGCCGTTGCTGATTCCCATGATAATGAGGGAGTAGTTCTTCCTCGAGGCTAAGGGCTCTACCGGTAGCTATGTGTTCATCTCTCTCTATGCATGATCATATTGTGATCATGAGCTTTGTAATCAAGTAGATCTACCTTGCTACTCAAGTGCTTTAATAGATCTCTGGCTCTCCCCACGTGTGTGAAAGTGATAGCGTGCACACCATGGTGGCACTTAGGCTAGAGATTACAAATACTTGTTATGAGTTATATTTGGAGTTGGATGTCTCTATGAAATTGTGGTGTTTTTTGGAACCATCTAGCTCTCAAGTTGATAGTGAGGGGTTATCTAGATGGGGAAAGCAGACTTTGAGGAGTGTTGTTATAGCCCTACCATGGATTAGAGTGTCCAACCAGAGAGTAGTTCAGAGTAGTATCATGAAGAGAAGATATTTATATGAGAGTGTTCACTAGCGAAAGTATGATCCCTAGGCCTTGTTTCTAAACATTGAAACACCATTTGCAACTAGATCTGTTACATGTTTGCTTGCTTCCATCTTTTTGCCTTTAGTCTTTTCCTCCTGTCAAGCTCTTTTCTGGCACCGTTGTCTTATATCCATACCACTTGTATTTCACTATCTCTTCACCGAACTAGTGCACCTATACACCTGACAAGTGTATTGGGTGTGTTGGGGACACAAGAGACTTCTTGTATCTTGATTGCAGGTTGCTTGAGACGGATACCTTTGACCACTTCCTTCCTGAGTTCAATTATCCTTGGGTAATCCACTTAAGGAAAACTTGTTGCTGTTCTACAAACCTCTGCACTTGGAGGCCCAACAATTATCTACAAGAATAGAAGTGTGTAGACATCACCCCCATAATGCCAAAATTAAGAAAATCAATTCTCTTAATATCATTTTGTGGTATGTGAGCTTCACTAATGAGTAGTGGTTATGAACCCAAGGATAATTCTTCACGGTGTCATGCCTCACACTCTTACATGGTGGCCTCGGCCACCGCCCTCTTCGTTGTGAAGAGTTGGTTCTTGTTTTGATTGAATTTGAGCTTTATTGGATATTTATTCTGAATTTCACTCATTCTTGGTTCTTCATAGTTTGGCGTCTTAACCCAAGCCCTTCCCCTTCCTACAAAACTTGCTCTCCATCATATATGTCCCCATACACTTGAAACTGGCAGTTTTGGTCAAAGAGGGCTAGAGATTCCGGTGTGCTTACACCGCATTTTCCGGTCAGTCCGGAGTTTCTGGTCCATTGGATCGGAGTCTCCTGTCTAGGACGGTTTCGGCCAGTGCCTAAAGGAGACTGGGTGAAAGAGACACACAAAACTCTTTCTTCCACCCCGACCTCCACCCTCCGTCGCATACTCCTCCAAAACCATCGCCCGGGGGCCCTAAAGCCGCTGGGATCCGCCGTGCCACCGGCCACCTCCACCCACTCCACCCTTGGGTCATTCCCCATCGGTGGAATCTCTCCAATGGACAGATCTAGTACCCTCTCTCTCACCATGGACCTAGGGTTCATCCCCTTCGTTTATTTTGAGCAATGTACCGATTTTTCCACTAGAAACTCATGTATGCGTGCACTCCTATCACAATAGCTTCGATTCCTTGCCTGATCTACTAGAAGTAATGCCTCCCCGCAGCCTCCATGTGCAACCCGATATCTCCGGACCAGAGATTCCGGCCTGGACCAGACATTTCGGTGTTGCACACCAGAGACTCTAGTGTGGTTTACTTCTAGCACATCCTGCAAGGGCTCGAGGGTCTTGTTTTGTCACCGAGACATATATGCTCACCTCCATGATATCCCCCTTCCTCTATATTCATAGGTGGCTCTGGTTCTCGTCGTGGTCACACCAAAGCCAAGTCCAAAAGAGGGGACCCACCGTTTGATGAAGAAGTTGGACAGTATGTTATTCCACCATCTAACCGGGGGTAGCTGGCTAGACATGTTGCATATATGAGCAGGGACCATGAGCGCACTGAGGAACAAAACCATGCCAAAAGGGCAAAATATGACAATTTGCTGTCTCTTGCCCATATGTCAAAAAAAATACCATGAGCTGCGCAAGACAAGGTTCTATGACTTGCCAACAAGCGATGACCCATGTTATTGGAGCAAGGAGCAAAAGGTGTTCATGACATATATCTATCGCAAGCTCACCAAGTCTCCAATTTGTCCTCAACGGTATATGGATTTCCCCTACATGCGTGCCAATGACTATTCCACAGATACTCTGTGGGTCACTAATAAGCTTGGGATGCACAATCTTATGGAGATCCATGAGGACTACAACATTGCCCTGGTTCAACAATTCTATGCCACCGTTTTTTTGATCATGATGAGGCTAGGACCATGACATGGATGACCGGTAACTTCCGCTGCTATACAAACTTTTATGACTTTGCCAGGGTCATTCACCAGACCTTTAGTGGTGTGTTTGTTCCTATTGGCCACCGCATGCATGATGCTACTCTTGGAGAAAGCAAAAACAAGCTAGCTCCTCTCTATGGGAAATATGGCACTATTTGGAGTCCAAGGGACTCAAGCCTCTCTACAATCTGCTGTTGAGGATCTTTCGCCACACCATTTCCCCTAGTGCTAGAAATTATGATGTTATTCGATGTGGACTTGTCAACTTACTCCATCATGCTCACAAGGTGGTTTGTGCTGGGCCTACAGCTGATGGATTCACTATTGACATTATGGACTTCATTTTTTAGGAGATGCATCATGCCATTCTCTTCAGAAAATCTCCTCCATATGTAGCTCTTGTGATGAGGCTCATCAATACTCAAGCTCATGGTTCACCTCTCACCCTCCCACCTAACCTTGAAGCACATTTATCGGTGGCTCTCCGAAAGGAAGGGAGCATGGTGATACGTTGTAAACGTATCTATAATCTTTGATGTTCCATGCTTGTTTTATATCTACTTTCTTATGTTTTGTCCACACTTTGGAGTATTTTTACACATTTTCTAGAACTAACCTATTAACAAGATGCCACAGTGCCAGTTGGCTGTTTTCTGCTGTTTTTGGTTTCAGAAAAGCTAGTAAGAAAATATTCTCGGAATTGGACCGGACAAAAGTCAAAGTCAATATTTTACCCGAAGCAACACGGAGTCCGGAGGAGAGCAGTGGCGCGCTGGCGACCACACCTGGTGCTGGCGGCTGGGGCACGCCACCAGGGGGTGTGGGCCCCCTGGTGCTCCATCGACCTTGCCCTTTCGCCTATAAAAGCCTCCCGGGACGAAAACCCTAAGGACCCGATCAAAATTCCACGAAAGAGTTTGTAGCCCCCGCCATCTCCATCCCTAGATCGGGAGGGATCTGAAGATTTTCCCGGCACCCTGACGGAGGGGAGAGATCACCCTGGAGGCCTTCATCATCACCATGCCTACCTCCGGTGTGATGCATGAGTAGTTCATCCCTGGACTACGGGTCCATGTAGTAGCTAGATGGCTGGTTCTCCTCCTTTGTGCTACCATGTTTAGATCTTGTGAGCTCTGTTCATGATCAAGATCATCTATTTGTAATCTTACATGTTGTGTTTGCAGGGATCCAATGGATATTGAGATGCTATTTCAGATTGATTATTGATTCTATCATGTCTATGTTATTTGTGATCTTGCATGCTTTTCGTTGTTAGTAGCTATCTTGGCCAAGTAGATGCTAGAAACTCCAAGAGGGAGTACTTATGCTCGATAGTGGGTTCATGCCTCTAGTAATCTGGGGAAGTGAAGGGAATATCTAAGGTATTAGATGTGATGTTGCTACTAGGGAGAAAATAGCAATCCTTTGTCCAATGGGAAATCGTATTGTTTACTTTACACACTTTGCTTAATGCAATTATCTGTTGCTTGCAACTTAATACTAGAGGGGGTTCGGATGATAACCTGAAGGTGGATTATTAGTCATAGATGCAATTGGATTACGGTCTATGTATAATGTTGTAATGCCCAATCAAATCTCGTAGGAGTCAAGATGATTAGTATATGCATGTATGCTTTCTCGGTGTCTGTCAATTGCCCCACTGTAATTTGTTTCACCCAACATGTCATCTATCTTAAGGAGAATCACCTCTAGTGAACTATGGACCCCGGTCCATTCTTTTACCATCAATCTACCATCTATTTACTATTTACTGTTTACTTTCTGCAAGAAATTTCTATCTTCCACACAATACGTTTAATCCTTTGTTTTCAGCAAAACCGGTGAGATTGACAACCTCACTATAAGTTGGGGGCAAAGTTCTGTGGTTGTGTTGTGCAGGATTCCAAGTTGGAAACAACACCTTGGAGGTGTTTCCTTGCTCCTACTAGTTTGATAACCTTCGTTTCATAACTGAGGGAAAATTTGTTGTTGTGCTCATCATACCTTCCTCTTGGGGTTTCCCAACGAGCTCGATATATTTTGAGCCATCAAGCCTTTTCTGGCGCTGTTGCTGGGGAGTCAAGGACATCTTCACAAGGGGAGTCCCTCATAACCAATCTCTTTACTTTGTTTTTTTGTTTTTCTTAGTTTATTTTTGCTTTGTTTGCTTGTTTCTTTATCAAAAACACACAAAAAATAGTTGTACTAGTTTGCTTCTTTATATTAAAAACACAAAAAAATGACTACTCTTGAAAACACTAAGTTGTGTGACTTCACTAGCACCAACAACAATGATTTCATGTGCACACCTATTGCTCCACCTGTTCCTGAAGCTACTTTCTTTGAAATTAAACCTGCTTTGCTCAATCTTGTTATGAAAGAACAATTCTCTGGTGTTGGTACTGATGATGCTACTGCTCACCTTAATAACTTTGTTGAACTTTGTGAGATGCAAAAACATAGGGATATAGATGGAGATATTATTAAGCTTAAATTGTTTCCTTTCTCTTTGAGAGGAAAAGCTAAATAATGGTTGCTATCCCTAACTAGAAATAGTATTGATTCTTGGACTAAATGCAAAGATGCTTTCATTAGAAAATACTATCCTCCTACTAAGATTATATCTATGAGAAGTGAAATAATGAAATTTAAACAATATGATAATGAACATGTTGCTAAAGCTTGGGAAAGAATGAAATCTTTGGTAAAGAATTGTCCCACTCATGGACTGACTGCTTGGATGATTATCCAAACCTTTTATGCAGGACTGAATTATTCTTCAAGAAATCTGTTGGATTCTGCTGCTGGAGGTACCTTTATGAGCAGTGCTTTGGGTGCTGAAACAAAGCTCCTTGATAATATGATGGTTAACTATTCTGAATGGCACACTGAGAGAGCTCCACAAGGTAAGAAGATAAATTATGTTGAAGAAACCTCCTCCTTGAGTGATAAAATTGATGTTATTATGTCTATGCTTGTTAATGGGAAAGCTCATATTGATCCAAATCATGTTCCCTTAGCCTCTTTGGTTGTTCAAGAAGAGAAAGTTGATGTGAACTTTATTAGAAATAACAATTTTAGCAACAATGCCTACAGGAATAATTTTGGTAATAATAATTATAGGCCATATCCTCCCACTAATGGTAATGTTTATGGAAATTCCTACAACAATAATAGAAGTGCACCCTCTGAACTTGAAGTCATGCTTAAAGATTTCATTAGTAAACAAACTAGTTTCAATAAAACTATTGAGGAAAAACTCTCTAATGCTGAAAGAAACATAGCATCATTGTCTGAAGCACAATCTTCTTTGAATAAAATGGCTACTAAACCTGAAACCATTGAAAATCCCTTTGCTGCTACTAATGCCATACAAGTTAGAATTGATGAAAATGTTAGACTGTTACCTGAATTGCATGCTAACTAGGAAAGAGAGGATGAAATTGCTAGAAATAGTAGTATTTGTACTATCACTACCACTAATGTTGATGCTAGCAAACCACGTGAAGTCCCCATTCCTTTTGCAACAATTCCTAAAACCAATGGAACCTTCTCTAATAAAAATGTTGAAATTCTTCGAAATATGGGAAACAATAGCTCTACTACTTTAGATGGTAATTATGATTTTGATTTTGATGGTTGCAATATCTCTGAAGTAATTATATTCCTACAAAAGCTTGCTAAAATTCCTAATGCTAGTGCTATGAATATGGCCTTTACAAAACACATTATTGATGTTCTCATAAAAATTAAAGAAGAAAAGATGAAACATAAAGATTCTATTCCTATGAAATTAGAAGATGGTTGGGAACCCATCATTAATATGAAAGTTAATGATTTTGATCTCAAAGATCTATGTGACCTTGATAATAGTGTTTCTATTATGCCTACAAAGATTTATGAAATGCTTGATTTGCCACCATTGGAAGATTGTTATTTAAATGTCCAACTTGATGATAATGCTAAAAAGAAACTCATGGGGAGTGTTAATGATGTTCTTATTATGGTTAACAATGCCTATGTCCCCGTTGATTTCTATGTTTTGGATGTTGAATGCAATGCTTCTTGTCCTATTATCCTGGGAAGACCTTTTCTTAGAACTGTTGGTGCCATTATTCATATGAAAGAAGGCACCATTAAATATCAATTCCCACTCAAGAAAGGTATAGAACACTTACCTAAGAAGATAGATAAGATTATTTTTGCCTCTCCAATTAAAACGAAATTTGCTCTTAATGCTTCTTCATTTGAGAATACTTGATTCTTCCTTCTTATGCCTAGCTCAAGGCGTTAAAGAAAAGCACTTATTGGGAGATAACCCAAATTTCTTTAGGAATCTTTTGTTGAGTCTTGAAAGTTATTGCTTCAGTAATAACCTCTCCTTATCCTTTTTGTGTGGTTTTTGTGCCAAGAGTAACCTCTAATGAGAGAGAAGTAAGACTTGGGAAAGTTGTTGTCCTGAAATAGATTTTTGTGCTTCACTGTAAAAAATCGCGAAAAATATATGTACGTTGGTTTGAGCTGCAATTTTTAGTACTTCTGCACCAGGTTGTTATCTAACTTTCGTTAGCTCAACACTTTTCGATTTGAGCAACATAAGCTCTTCGAAAAAATCGGTTTTTACCTGCTGGTCTGTTTTGACAGATTTCTGCCATTCTTTGCATTTGCCTCTTAATCTCTTTCTCTTTGAGTTCTCTTTGATCACTTGAACTTTTTAAAGGAAGTGCTACATTAGCTTGTGTTTGAATGTAAGTTTTACTTGTGTTGAAACTGAACCAAAAGACTTATTATCTTGAGTACACTAATGTTGCTAATAGAGATTGTGTGAAGTTTTGTATGAAGGAAATTTTAAAGTGTAGGGAAGAGTAATGTGATAAGATGAAGTATGGACAAAATCTTAAGCTTGGGGATGCCACCCGTGTCACCCCAAGAAATATTCAAGAAGTACAAGCTTCAAAGCTTGGGGATGCCCAAGGCATCCCCTTCTTCATCAATAAAAATCTCAGATTTCTTCCAAACACTTCATTTTTATTGTTTCATGCATAATTGTGTTGTTCTTGGAGCATCTTCGTTTTTGTTTTTAGTTTTCGTTTGCTTGGTTTGCTTAAATAAATTGGTTGTACCCCCGCATTCATACATAGCTTCAAATAGGCTGATTTGGATTGGAAAAGAGTAGGAAAGTTCATGCTTATAAGTGGTATAAAAGGAGCTTGTTTTTGACTGTGGCCTAGGATTTATCATGTCATGCTTGATATTGTTTTGACTTTATGCTTAGTGATTATTGATGTAGCATGACTTGTTAAAAACAATTGAGTTTGCTTAATGTGCCTTGTAAGAATCATGCGTTGTTTTAGCATATAAAAGCAGAATATTGTGGTATTCTGCTTTGATGCTTTATTTGGGTTGACTTGGCACATGCTCACACCATGTTAAGACTATATCAAGTCACCATAGCCTCTATGATCATTTAGTTTTTGACTTGTAATATCACTTTATGCTTTAATTAATAATGTTTTGTCGCTTTGCATGATTATGGCCATTATTGCTCTCTTAGTTAGTCGCTCCTAGTCTTTTGCTAGCCTCCACATGTACCAAGTATGAGTTCCACTCATGCATCCAACTCCAAATAAAACCAAGTTATTCCAAAGAGTCCAACATACCTACCTATTAGCATTTGCTATTCCAAGTATATTCATGTTTCTATCTACCTTCCGAATTAAACTTGTTATGTGAAAATTAGTGATTAAAGCTCTCACGAACTTGATGGCATACTTTACTTTTCTTGAACTTAATAAACTTGAACCATTGTGCCCATCTATGTTGCGTATATGCTTGCGTTTTGTAAGTTCTGAATTAGAAGAACCATGTTACCATGGGGAACGCTTTCAACATTACACTTTATTTAGTTGATATCATGTTCTTTTGCTTATGGATCCCGGGGGTGTGAAATGAAAGGAGAGCTTGTAAGGCTCATGGAGTTCGTATATGTGTTAGAGAAATGCCTGGGCGGCTGGTCTAAGCCATGCCTAATCATGGTGGAAACCTGCAGCATAACCATAGTGAGCAATCTATGAAGCATCCTCTATAAAAAAACCTATGCAAATAGGAAAGAAAAAAAAGAAGAAAAAAGCCTATGCAAATAGGAAATAAAAGGATCACTGAGATGCTCATTGTCTGCTTGCCTTGTCATTTTGATATGGGGAATCTTCCGTATCATCGGGCAAGGGGTACCCCATTGGCAGTTCTATATGATACACATGTACTTACAATGACAAGAACTTACCCGTGACTAAAGTTGAGTAGCATGAGGAACGGTACTCGTAAGTAAGGGGCTTAAGGTTTTTAGCTTATAACTTGTCAAGCATATCCTCATATTTGTTCACTTTAACCTTAATCACCTAAAGATGCTTATGATAGGGGCAATGAGAGCTGAAAGCTAATAAGTACCATAATTTTTGGAAGCTCTTTATGAGACTTGAATCCCTGCTTCCTTCTATGAAGGGCCTTTCTTTTACTTTTATGTTGAGTCTCCATCTTCTATCTTTATGCACCTATTGAGAGAGCATAGTGGCCATTCTTAGTTTAATGTGCATTATCCCAAAACTTGTTGATTGATTCATAACTTTGATATTGCTTGTTCTTAAATTATTTGTATCTAGTCACCCTTATGAACTTTGAAGGTGTCCTATGCATTTATGTTTTGCTACATTATGAGGGACAAGCTGAATACCATTCTCATTATGTTTTCTATATGTGAAATAAACAAGCGTCTTTCAAAACATTGTTATTCATGAATCTTTTATTTGTACCTTTTCATGTTATAACATAGTTGCTATGTCTTATTGTTAGAACTATATATTTCATGCTATGTTAAAGAACTATGATCCCAGCTATCAATGTTTTACAAATACCTTGATCAAGATTATGATGGTGCATGTCACCTCAAAAATTATTCTTTTTTATCACTTACCTACTCGAGGACAAGCAGGAGTTAAGCTTGGGGATGTTGATACGTTGTAAAGGTATCTATAATTTTTGATGTACCATGCTTGTTTTATATCTACTTTCTTATGTTTTGTCCACACTTTGGAGTATTTTTACACATTTTCTGGAACTAACCTATTAACAAGATGCCATAGTGCCAGTTGCATGTTTTCTGCTGTTTTTGGTTTCAGAAAAGCTAGTAAGGAAATATTCTCGAAATTGGACCGGACAAAAGCCAGAGTCAATATTTTACCCGAAGCAACACGGAGTTCGGAGGGGAGACGAAGTGGCACATGATGTATACGCACGCTTCTATTCTTGTAGACAGTGTTGGGCGTCCAAGTGCAGAGGTTTGTAGAACAGCAGCAAGTTTCCCTTAAGTGGATCACCCAAGGTTTATCAAACTCAAGGAGGAAGTGGTCAAAGGTATCCCTCTCAAGCAACCCTGCAATCAAGATACAAGAAGTCTCTTGTGTCCCCAACACACCCAATACACTTGTCAGGTGTATAGGTGCACTAGTTCGGTGAAGAGATAGTGAAATACAAGTAATATGGATGATTATAAGTGGTAATTGCAATCTGAAATAAGAGTGGTAGCAAGCAAACATGTAACAGGACTAATTGTAAACGGTGTTTCAATGCTTAGAAACAAGGCTTAGGGATTATACTTTCACTAGTGGACACTCTCATATAAATATCTTCTCTTCATGATGCTACCCTGAACTACTCTCCGGTTGAACGATGTAGGGCTATAACAGCATACCTTAAAGTTCGCATTCCCCATATAGATAACCCATCACTATCACCTTGAGCGCTAGATGGTTCCAACAAACACCACAATCTCATAGAGACATCCAACTCAAATTATACTCATGATAAGTATTTATGTAACCTTAGCCAAAGTGCCACACGGTGTGCACACTGTCAACTTCACACACGTGGGGATAAGCAGAGATTAATTAAAGCACTTGAGTAGTAGAATAGATCTATAGATTACAAAGCTCATGATCTCATAAGATCACGCATAGAGAGAGATGAACACATAGCTACCGGTAGATCCCTTAGCCTCGAGAGAGAACTACTCCCTCCTCATCATGGGAGTCAGCAACAGCGATGGAGATGGAGGTGGAGTAGATGGAGATGGATCCGGGGGCACTTCCCCATCCCGATAGGGTGCCTAAACAGAGACTTCTGTCCCCCGAATCTCCTTTTCGGTGGTGGCAACGCTGCAGAACTTTTCGTCGAATTCTGATCTTCTCCCTAGGGTTTTCGTCTCGGGAGGATTTTATAGGCGAAGAGGCAAGGTCGGTGGAGGCCTGAGGGGCCCACACCACCCCCTGGCGCGGCCTAGCCTGGCCCGTGCCACCAGGTGGTGTGGCTGCACCCCTCCTCCTCTCGCTCTGCTCCGTGAGTCTTCTGGTAAAATATTGACTTTGGCTTTTATCCGGTCCAGTTCCGAGAATATTTCTTTTCCAGCTTTTCTGAAACCAAAAATAGCAGAAAACAGGTAGCTGGCACTATGGCATCTTGTCAATAGGTTAGTTCCAGAAAATGCATGAAAGTATCACAAAATGTAGACAAAACATAAGATAGTTGGTATAAAACAAGCATGGAACATCAAAAATTATAGATATGTTTACGACGTATCAGCGCACCAGGGCGGTCACACCTGGTGGTGGCACAGCCTAGGGGCACGCCACCAGGGGTGTGGGCCCCCTGGTGCTCCATCGACCTTGCCTTTTCGCCTATAAAAGCCTCCCGAGACGAAAACCCTAAGGACCCGATCAAAATTCCACGAAAGAGTTTGTAGCCCCCGCCATCTCCATCCCTAGATCGGGACGGATCTGAAGATCTTCCCGGCTCCCTTCCGGAGGGGAGAGATCACCCTGGAGGCCTTCATCATCACCATGCCTGCCTCCGGTGTGATGCGTGAGTAGTTCATCCCTGGACTACGGGTCCATGTAGTAGCTAGATGGTTGGTTCTCCTCCTTTGTGCTACCATGTTTAGATCTTGTGAGCTTCATTCATGATCAAGATCATATATTTGTAATCTTACATGTTGTGTTTGTAGGGATCCGATGGATATTGAGATGCTATTTCAGATTGATTATTGATTCGATCATGTCTATGTTATTTGTGATCTTGCATGCTTTCCGTTGTTAGTAGCTATCTTGGCCAAGTAGATGCTAGCAACTCCAAGAGGGAGTACTTATGCTCGATAGTGGGTTCATGCCTCTAGTAATTTGGGGAAGTGACAGGAATCTCTAAGGTACTAGATGTGTTGTTGCTACTAGGGAGAAAACAACAATCATTTGTCCATGGGGCAATCGTATTGTTTACTTTACACACTTTGCTTAATGCAATTATCTGTTGCTTGCAACCTAATACTGGAGGGGGTTTGGATGATAACCTGAAGGTGGCTTATTAGTCATAGATGCAGTTGGATTATGGTCTATGTATAATGTTGTAATGTCCAATCAAATCTTGTAGGAGTCAAGATGATTAGTATGTGCATGTATGCTTTCTCGATGTCTATCAATTGCCCCGCTGTAATTTGTTCACCCAACATGTCATCTATCTTAAGGAGAACCACCTCTAGTGAACTATGGACCCCGGTCCATTCTTTTACCATCAATCTACCATCTATTTACTGTTTACTTATTGCAAGCAATTTCTATCTTCCACACAATATGTTTAATCCTTTGTTTTCAACAAAACCGGTGAGATTGACAACCTCACCGTAAGTTGGGGGCAAAGTTTTGTGGTTGTGTTGTGCAGGATTCCAATTTGGAAACAACACCTTGGAGGTGTTTCCTTGCTCCTACTGGTTCGATAACCTTGGTTTCATAACTGAGGGAAAACTTGCGTTGTGCTCATCATACCTTCCTCTTGGGGTTCCCCAACGTGCTCGATATATTTTGAGCCATCACATGGGTCCAGCTCCTAGGCAGTCGTATGCTAGTGAGGATGATGAGATTTCTGAGGCTGAGCAGGCTCCCACTCCTCCAAGGGCCTCTAGAAGGAAGAATACCTCCAATGCACCTGTCATCCATGAGTATGTTCAGGAGAAGGTCAAGAAGACATCATTTTGGGAGAAGGCATTGTGTTGCATGAATGTGGACATTTGCAAGGACAGCATGCCTCCTACAAGAGCAACCACATGATTGAGATGCTCCTTAAAGAGATTAAGGCTCAAGGTGAACAGGAATATGAGGAAGGAGAGACAGAATACACTGATGAGCATGGGGATGAATGTAACTACCTCGGTGAATTACGCTCCTAGTTACAAGCCTGGATGAGTGGAAATGGTTAAAATAGTACGGTGGGGCCCAAATGCCACTCACAGGTAGACCTTTCGACCGTCCTAACCATTTCCAAACATCGGGACAAGAACGGGCAGCGTAATCGGCAGGCGAAGGGATCAACTACATACACAAATGAGTATGTATGCAAGCCACCATACAATAGTTCTCAGAGTCATTCCATCTAAAAAGAAAGGAAATATAGCAACGCCATACGGCAAGATCCAAATATCCTAGATAGATATAATAGTTTAGGATATCTCCTCATACGTCAAACATCAGAGTATCAAGCTGAAGCGGAAAACAAGATCCGAGTACGGATAAGAAGCAAATCGGCATAAGATGCCCCATAAATAAACACATCCCGCCCACAGATCTCACGGATCCCCGTTCCCGGAATCTCTACACCGAATGATCGTTGCCAACATCGTCCGTCTCCTCCACCCAGTATCCATCTTGCGAGTTTACATGTTCATCTGAATCAAACAATTTATCGTGTGAGACCCTAGGGGTACTCAGCAAGTCTTTATGCCTCTAAAGGGGACACAACCTGGGGTGACGCAATTGCAGCAAAAGATAAACCCTAACAATTCTATAGATACTCGCTAACCATCCGTCTAACCATAGATAGACGGACGTCCGTGAATTAATAACAACAGTTATAATGGTAATATTAACAGATCCATCCTCCTCCTCGCTTACCGACGAGGAAGCGGACGAACAACCCCCATCCGTTGGCAGTTTTATTAACCATTCCATGAGTGTTGCACTAGTTACTAGTCAGATACTTAGTCAAGTTAAAAGCGGTACTTTAGTTATGCTTGTCTATGATCGAGAAACTGTGCTCCAAGTCGTCCATAATCGCGGACACGGCTTTCAGAAAGTTTTACCCTGCAGGGGTGCACAAATAGCAACACACACTCGATCAACCTCGGAAAAACCAAATCAAAACCCAACGAGGCAATCACGACAAAGCGATCACAGGATTCAGAAATATTTCAGGGGGCCACCCCATTAAGCTACCCGCAACGGAGTTAGCCGACTCCGAGGCGGACTCAAGGTTTGCGCTGCTGGTAAAACGATCGGGAACCCGAAAGTGTGACTGGGCTTGTCGATACCGCGAAAACACTCCGCTTCCCTAAACAGTATAGGTGCAGTACCTCGCACAATTTTAAATAAAGCAGTAAGGCATGGCATAAGTACAGGATAGTAAATAAACCCTCAAACTAGTTTGTGGCCCCAAGAAATAAGAATGAATCAAGCTCTGGCTCAGGGGGGTTCATAAGCCTCCCGGATGTGGATAGCGCGAATAATCAAGGAACAGGAATCAAGTACTCGGGGTCCTACGGGACACAAGTGAGCCTGAAAAATCCAAATAGCAAAAATGGCTCACCGGTGCCACTTTCATTAGTTATCCCATTACTACTCAGGTTAAGTTGTTTAGGTACCTCGTTATCCATCAGACACTCACATACCCTACACATGCTGTTCTACGACTCGCATGGCTCAAACAACTCTTGTAGTAATGGCTCATGGGATGGAGGAACAAGCTTCGGTGGGGTTTAAAAGTAAAGGCTATGCAGTACTTGGGATTCAAAATAATGCAATCGCGACTCAATGATGCAAGAATAAGATAGAGGCAATAGGTACTATATGTATGCAAGCATGTGGTAGTGCTTGCCTGGCAGCTCAGTTGAAGCGAGAGAAGGATCTGGGTAGTGCTCCTGGTTCTCTTGGTATATCCCCGCTCATTCCTATTCGAAGAAGAACCAAGCAAACAAGGGCCAACATAAATAAAGTGCGCAAGCATATGAATAAATGCATCAAGCAAACAATCATGCCATGATGAATGATGCACAATTTGCATGGCAATAAGGTAGCATGGCATGGGTGAGGTGTGGAATACGATAATAAAGCATTTTATTGAGTTTTGGCCACATTTTATCCTCATATTAGTTGCTGTATACTTTATATTTATATGATGCATGCTTCAAAGCAAAACATGGAATGCATAAACAGAAAGGTCTCGTCGAGCTAATCATTTTAGACATCTTATTTGTCAAATTTGGAGTTATAAAACAAAAGTTATTAATTAATTAAGGTAAAAGGGCATTTTATTGTAATTTTAATCAACTTGGAAAATAAAGTGTTCAAAATATATTTTGAAGGCCATATTTGAATTCCTCATATTTTTCTGATTTGAAAACATATATTATTTGTATTATTTGGATTTATATTTTAAAAGTTATTTTAAAACAGATTTGAATTTGAATTTATTATAAATTTGAAAAGTTTGAATTAAACAGAGAAACAGAAAATCTTTTGTTACTCAGCCCAGTGCTAGACACAGACACAGACAACTGGGCCCGTGCTGACCTGGCGAAAAAACGACTCAGGGAAACCTTTCTCACCGCGGCCCGAGCTAGACCGATGGGCGGCGGTGGGGTCGGAGTGCTCTCGGACCCACACGCGGGCGCGCCAGCCGGGGCGTGACACGCGGCAGATCCCAGGGAGTGCGGGTTAAGCGCTCAGGTCTACGGGGTTCTTTCTGCAAGATGGTCGAAGAGGCTGACGGTGGGCTCGGTTGTACCGCGGGTTTAGGAATAAAAGCTAGGGGGGTTTCTGCAAAAAGGCGACGCGTACTGTGCTTCTTCTCTGAACCTACTGACGACAAAACGGTGCTCGACAGGGCGCGGGGCGCGGCGCGCGGGATTCGATCCGGGGACCTGGCGTGCGCGCGCGGAGGCGGCAGCCACTGCGGTGGGCTCGGGTTGATGCCAGGAGGGTGGACGGGGCCTAGATGAGGTTCTGCGCTTCGCGGGGGCGAGCAGACGCACGCGCTCGCCGGTGCACCGAGGGTGCTCGACGGAACGTACGTCGCGGCCAGGACACGACGACGAAGGCGAGGGTGTCTAGGAGGTTGCGTGGCTCACCGTGGAGATGTTGGTGATGATAGATCGGCTTGGGGAGCGTCACAGCGGCGAGGATGCAGACGGCCACCGTTGTTAGGGTTTGGCGTCGGCTCGTCGGTGAACTCCGGCGCTGGACCTTCTCCTCCTCCGCGACAGGTACTGGTCGAAGCAGAGGGGTCTCCTCGTCCTCCCTGACCACCTCCACGTCGCGCTCGTCGGCTGGATCGAAGAGGCGTCGGTGGAGCAGACGGTGGCCGGCGTCGGGGTAGACGGGTGTAGGGGGGTAGACGGAGAGGAAGGGGCGGTCTGGGAAGATCTGGGAGAGGCAGAGAGGTTGCGGGGCGGAGGGAAAGGTGAGGGAGAGGCGTGGGTGCCGTGTGGGAGCAGGTAGGGTTAAAGGTGGCTCGGTGCCACCTTTCTCTCCTCCCCCTCGCGTGCTTGGGGACGGGCAGAACCAGGGCAGGGCAGGTGGTGGTGGGGCTGCCAGGTGGGGACGGCCGGTTGGTGGAGAGGCTCGGGATGGGGCCCTCATGGCAGAGAGAGAGAGCTAGAGAGAGAGGGGTAGGGGGAGCTCGGGTTGGAGCTAGGGTTGGGTAGTAGGAGGCTCGGGCTAGGGTTTTCTGCTGGGGATGGGGTAGCTAGGTGGGACCAGGGTGACCAGGTGTGGCCGAGCTAGGTGAGAGAGAGAGGGAGGCCGAGAGAGAGGGTGGAGCTAGGGCTAGCTAGAGAGAGAGAGGCTAGGGTTAGGTTAGATGGGGTGTGGTTTAGAGAGGATGGTAAAGAGAGGAGAGATGAGTGTAAGGTGGCTAGGGTTTATTTTTGTCAAGATCAAGCCAAGATCAAACAAAGCTAGCCAAAAGAGAGAAGGAGAACAAAGGTGGTGAGAGATAGAGAGAGAGGTTAGGTTTGGAGAAGGAATAAGGGAGAGGGGTATAGAGATATGGAAATGATCCACTCAAGGTTCAAATAAAAACTCCAAAGAGAAGGAATGGTGATGCCTTGCATGGCCCATGCATAATATTAATGCTAGGTTCCATCTTGTGAAAACAACATAAATAGCCATAGCATTTATACATATGCATTCCAAAAATATGGAATGAGCCAAACTAGAAGAAGTGAAAGATGCCCCATGTGGAGTAGTTGGAGATGACCCTATTTGAATAAAATGGGACATGCTAGTGTGTATGTGCCACTAGATGCTTAATAGTCCCAGAAATATCCCAACATGAGCATAATTCCATCATAATCCATATGGCAGCTAGGGAAAAGGGTTCCACTCACAAGGCATGCAAGGGTGGACATGTGGCTCTCATATATCAATAATGTGAAAACAACATGATGCTAAGATGAGAGCATGTGGAATAAATAGAATTGGATCCATCCCAACCCACATGAGCTAGAGGTAAAACCCAATAAAGTGCAAAGCTCATATTTAGTTGGATGGTGGAATTATAAGGTGGTGACAGAGAAAGATGGTGGAGTTAAATAAAAGATATGCCCCCAACTCAACTTGGGAATTAACAATATATCAAGAACCAAATACAATATCAAGAGGCAAATACAATTAACAATGCATATGAGAGAAGAACCAAAACAAAAAGGGTTTTATATGATGCTCAAATGCAAGGTGGCATGATGACATGAGCATGATATAATGATGATGCAACAATTATATATTTGAAGTAGCCATTATATTACTAATCCAAGTAGCATTACAATTGTTAGACAATTGGGATGCTACAATGAACCGTCTACAGAATCGGATCACACGCTCTCTTTTGGTGCTTGGAATGCAATGAATGACAACTTAGTTGATTGGAAGACCTTCTCAGAGACCACATCTGGCTTTGCTTCTTAGGGTACTTTCTCCTCTCGCCCTCATGGCAAAGGCCCCTAGGTTCTAGGTGCTAATGATGGCTATAAGGAGGAAGAGGATGAGGACGACAACAATGATGACTCCGAGTGATTCCTTTGGGTTGATAGCTCGGTCTTTTCCCTTTTCAGCGCTTCGATGCCAAAGGGGGATAAGATGTCTATTAGGATCATTCGGGATTTGCATGGGTTCGGTATTTCGTTGCTTCGTATTTTCCTATGTCGTTATCTTAAAAAAATTTAACATTTACTTTATTTGGTTATTGTGATACTGATGACTGCAAGTGCACAGACCAACTGTAGCTAGTTTCGAAGTAAAGATATCGAACCCACAGAGAGCTATTAGTAAAGGTCTTTATGCCCCTCATTACTCTCTACCAAAGTATACTTGTAAGTTGTCTTTGATCTCAAGTAAAGGGTGTTTGAAAGGTTTATGGTTGTTTGCAGAAAAGTAATTAAAACAAGTAACAAGTTTGTGTGAAAGCGTGGTTGAACTCAATAGGGCTAAAGCGTTCTCGGGGATGTAGGATACACCACTAGCATAGTATTATTGTTATATGCAACCAAGATAACATACTTATTGTGTCATGATATGTGTGGAGAGAGCCCCATAATAAGATGTTCACGACAAGGCTCGTAGGAAGCCACTTTGGTGAGCCAAGTGTGAGGTCACCTCTAAATAACCACTTCAATGTCTGGGAGGAATCACCCATACAAACAACGGCAATTAAGGGTTTCCCCATGGATATCATAATTAGCTTAGGGAGTCCCTCTTTAATCCCCCTTTGACGGTGTAGGTTACGAGCCGGCGCCAATCTGTCACGGGGCATTCCGGGTACGCTTCCAAGACACGTCCAAAGGATTTCTCCCTCCCTTTAGTCTCGAAGGCAAATGATATGCGACCGACTACGCATACCATCTAAAGAGAGAGATCAAACACAAATCATAATTATATCATAGACAAGCAAGTCATACGGACACAAGAATATATCATCTTTATTACAAGTTCATAATTGTGCTAGGGTTTCTCCATCTCCCCAAGAACAAAGGAACTACTCACTCATGGAAGCAATCAACAACATCATCATAATCAAATGAATGGATTAAAGTACGGGGGTAGATCTAATGCAAACCACAATTAGATCTGGAATTACAAAGAGATCTAATAGATGAAAGATGGAGTAATGGTGGTGATGAAGATGCAGTAGTTGATGATAAAGGGGATGATGTGTTGTCCTCCAATGATCCGTGGATCAGCGGGAATTTTACCCTAGCCAAGTTCCTCCTTCAGACCCGTCTTGGATGTGGTATTTCGTGGTTTCTGGTGGCTGTGAATGTCGGATCTCTCTCTCATCTTTGCCATAGAGAAGTTTTTGACAAGGCGATCACGATGGCGCCTAGTATGGAGGACGGTACGGGCGGGCTCCGCCCGTACCAGTGGTTGTTAACCATACTGATGCTTCCTCTTCGATTGTATTCTTCCAGGTGCGAAGGCAATTTCATAAAATGACTTTTATCACTTAGAAATATCATATAATTACACAATATGACAGCTCTAATTGATATGTTCATATATGATTCCACGATTTGGGATCCTGTTGAAACAAGAACAAAATAGCACGCGTAGGCGCAGTGAAATACAAAAATCCCTACTATATTTATGCAAAAACAAAAGATAAATATGCTTCAATTTTGGATGCATCAGATACTATCTACTATTTGTATGGGCATGCTATGCCCAGGCTATGTGAGCCTTTATCTTCTATTATCTAATATGTGTTGCACTACATGTATATCTTGATGCACATCGTCAGGGGGGAGCATAGCTATGTGTCTTATATTTAAGAATTTCATGCAAAAGCTCTTGTTGTCATCAAACACCAAAAAGGGGGAGATTGAAAGGACTTTTATTGTCATAATAAGTTTTGGTGTTTGTTAACAATTTGAGGATCATTTTACAGTGTGCTAATATTGCCAGGTTAATCTACTGAAACTAGAAAAGTCCGAGTCATAGTGGAAAAATCCCTAGCTGAAACAGAAGTTTCCTGGAAAGTCCAGACCGGAGTCTCTAGTGTGCAAAGACCGGAATCTCCGGTGTGGTCCGGAGTTTTCCTCAAACCTCCGGAGTGGATCCAAGATGAAGCCTAGGGACAACTGACTAGGGGTCCGGAGACAGGCCAGATATTGGCCGGAATCTCCGGTGTATTCTGACAGATCGGAATCTCCGGAGTGAACAGTCCGGAGTCTCCGGTGTGTTTAGGTCCGGAGTTCCTACCAAATCTCCAGAGGAAGCATCAAGACCAGGCCCTAGACATTCTGTTTGGTGTTCCGGAGATGGACCGGAGACAGACCGGAATCTCTGGTGCAGACCGAAGTCTCCGGTCTGCAGACTGGAGTTTCTGATGTGGAAACTCCCCAACTAGCTGAAAACGGTCAGAAAACTGTGGGGCTATAAATAGGGGACTTCATCCCTTACCTCCAGCTGATCATTCTAGAAAAGAAGAACACCCCCATTAGAGCCACCAAATCAACAAGATCTCCCCATCCAACCATCTAAAGTCGCTGATCTTGGATAATCGAAGGAGGAGGCCTTGATCTATAGCTTCACCAACAGAGATCTTCATTTCCCGCTCATTCACTTGAGGGCCCCTTGCTCTAGGGTTTCATTGGAAACCCTAGGACTTGATTTTGTTCTTACAAGCTTGTCATTGATTGTTGTGTCAGCTTGCTTGGATTCGGGAGCCTCCAATTTAGTTGTGGATGTGTGCCTCGAACTTATTGTAAGGGTGTCGGCTACCACCTTGAAGGTTTCTGATATAGTGGAAGCGTGAATCGATCTCTTTGGGGTGAGATTCACCGGAAAACAAGGGAGGCCTCTCGTGGCGTTGGTGGTTTGATACCATCTCCTCTCCAAACGCAGACGTGCTTCCCCTCCAAAAGGAAGGAACTACGGGAAATAAGCCTTGTGTCTCAGTGTGCTTCATTTCGGTTACTTCTATCCTTTACCGCACCTTACTTATATCTTGATCTTGCTTAGTTAGCTGTGCTAGTGTGACATATAGGTAATTTCACCTTAGTTGCATATCTAGAAAATTTACCTTTTGTGTTAAACCCTAAATTGAAGAAGAGTAAAATTTGAAGTAGCACATATTCACCTCCCCCTCTAGGTGCCCATACGATCCTTTCAATTGTGACAGATACTACAACGATGATTGCGTCTATGACTGCTCTAGCAGCAGAAGATGGAGGGCTTTTGTGTCGAATAGTTTGTTATCAAACTAGGTTCAATTTCAAGCGGGCCATACTACAAAGATCTATTGTACGACAATAATGTCAACACATTTTTGACTATGGAATTGAAGTCTCACCAGAACACTAAATTTATACAGTGCCATCTCAATGAAGAATGAGTGATGCATAGAGACGTAAAGACATACAAATACACTGAGAGCTGAAAGTGTTGATTCTGAAGATTGAGTTTACCACAAGCAGCGTTGTGGGCAACACCGGAATTCCATAGGTATTAAATGCTTAAAATGAAAACAAGATTATTTGTACTCTAGTGCAAGCGGAAGACTGTTGGCTAAGTCTAATGGAGGCTGCTAGGGACTTAAATTATGTATTTTAGTATTTAATTAAGATAATTAAATATTAAAATATATTACATATATATGGCTAACTCTAATGGGCCACCATTTCGCAGCCCACTAGGAGGCGCACCACACCCCATGGTGGACGGCGCCAATGGGGAGGGCGCAGCAGGGAGAGAGGGTGCGGTGGTTCCCTAGGGTGGTCCCTCCTCGGGTGGAGGCTTCCCTAGTTGGCACCTCCCCTCCCCAATTGTCCTATGTAAAGGAGGGCAGCCCTGTTCCCTCATTCATCCTCTTGGCTTTTGCCTTCTCTCCCTCTGTCTCCCTCACGTGTGGTTTCGGAATATTGGAACGTGCATACAGGGTTTGAGGTCTACACCATACGCACGTCTTAGTGTTGTTCGGGATCTTTCTTCTTTGCTGCTTCACTGGACCGAAGCCTGGGGGACGTCGTCTAAACGGACGCATGTAGAACTTTGGAGGTGTCGTTAGTTGTAGCACTCATCGCTTGTACGTATGCATGCCCTTGAGGTCAGCGTCACCATACGGCTACATCATCAATGTTTGTTCGAACGTAGAATCTTTTCGGTCTTCAAGGGTATAAACACTGGATCCCTCAGTTACCTTACATTTTCATAGTATAGTTCTTGTCTATATCATTCTCGTTGTTAGAATTTTTTGTTTATGCTCCGTAACTCCACACAACCTATAGAAGAAATTCCAATGGAGATACAATGTCTATTATCTAAATATCAAAGCATATTTGGGAATGAATTCTACAATTATAATAGAAATGCCTCTTCATAATCATTCTACAATTACAATAGAAATATATAAACAACATATATATATAAGTAAGTGGTTGCCATCTATAACAAAAATCATCAATTATATACACAAACACAGTACCAATTATATAACATTTTGACATTAACACAAATAATTGGACAATTCACAATGACCGCCGGTAGAGACGTAGAAAGAACAAAGCCACGAACCTCAAATAGCAAACCTTCTACTTCACTTCCAGGTTTCAGCTCCTACTATTGCTGAATTGTTGTTGCTTGCTGCTCCTCAATGCATGGTGTTTGAGCTATGGGGAGGGGCGAATTTATGGATCGATTGAGTAGAACTTCTTAGCGGTAGGCTGGGCCGCTTGGGCCTGGGATCACGGGAAGGGTCGGGAAAGGGCTATACAACGAGGGCACGGGGGGATCTAGGCGGCTGCCAGCTAGTCAGAGCTGGAGGACGGAGGGGGCGATCGAGCAGCCTATCCTCCATCCACCAGACCTAGGTCTTGGTCGCTGGATTGAGCAGAGAAGGAAGGGAATCCTTGGTCGTTGGGTTACGCTAAACTCCCGCTTCAGGATGTGGCCTCATTGATAGGAAAAGGTACAACTAGGAAAAACTGGACCACTAGGGCCTACGTTCTCCCATGTGTCATATCATTTATAGCTAGCTCCGTTACAATAGTTATTTTTTTTAAACACGCAAAAGACTTGCATATCTTCCACGTTAAGATAGAAAAGAGTTTGCTTTCCAAGAAGGGGGTTCTAGTTCTCATGTGGACCAGCCTCCAACCCACTCCATGCCTATACACACCCTCTATGTGACACATCTTGAGTGCCCACACAACTTTGCAATCTTCCACTGATCTAGCTCCGCTTTGATATTACGGCAAACTTCTCTAGACATGCAAGCGAATTTTTCAAAAACTCGGCTATTTCGTTCTAGCCAGATTGATCTTGCAACTAGGATAACCAAAGCACTAAGCTCTCGGTTGTTCTCCATGGCCACAACCGGTGAGACTGCTAGCCACCAATCTACCAAGACGTGGTCTGCACCAGGAGTTAGGTGTTGCAATCTGTATAGCAGGAGACAGTTGTACTAAATTTCTCTTGAGAATGAACACTGCTTGATGAGATGTTCTTTGGTTTCAGGCTCTTGACGACATAGGGAACAAACTGAGGGATGTTACAGGCCTCGCTTGCTTAACCTATATGTCGTCCACAAACGATTTTTCATTGTCAACCACATGAAGATTTTGTACTTTAGGGGTGCACCTGCCCTCCAAAACTCCTTGACGCATGGGATCTCAATTAGGGATGCAGGCGGATGTTCGCTACGACATCCCGGCCTGTCCGCTACTGCTTAAAATTCGGAGCTGGATCAAGCTAATAGACAACTAGATCCTTTCCAAATCCTGCATGCACTGATTAAGCGGATTGTCCGCATTGTGGGCGGGAACATCCGCATGCATCCCCACTCAACCCTACCTAGGAAGAATTTTTTGTAGGTTGATCTCGCTGAGTATTCACCATTAGCTATCGGTCGCCAAGTGAGAGTGTCCGCCAATTCCTCCTCTAACTTAGTGCTTTATATCCCCTCTCTCTCTTATTTAAATTCTTATCTAGTGACGTGAGCTTAGTATATTATGAGTGGCATCTCCAAAATCCATGTGACCAAACTCAGTCAAATGAGCAATAATGTATGACTTGGCGCAATTAGCTAACACTCTCCGATTTGAAATTATAAAAAGTTCTAACCTTTTTTTCTAAATCTCATGTATATAACACATTTTATTGTGCATGTGCACTTTTTCGTATGTAATTATAATTCCCGCAAAAAAAGTACGTAATTATAATTCAAAACATAGTGTATTTTAAATATAGCGGTGCCTCCATGTGTGTCCGCACTCTTCGTGTGTAATTGTACGAGACTGTGTTCACATATCAGTCTCATCTTCTATGTAACAAAATCAAGAGGGCCTCAAGATCTCTTACAAGACGCGTTTTAGTATTAGATACATACGAATTTAGCCAAACTCAAGTCATTTATTTTAGAACGGAGTAAGTATAAATTTTATTTAAAGATATCTTCTAGTTAATAATATCAAGGTAACTTTATATTTAAGAAGTTTTAGTTTTTTATATATATTTGGAAAGTAAGATACCCTATTACTTTCCCCTAGAAACGCAGTCTCTCGGAGGTGCTCATAGGGGTAGGGTGTGTGTGCGTGTGTTCATAGGGGTGAGTGTATGTACGCATTGTGAGCGTCATGTTTGTACTGTGTTTCTCAAAAAAACGCACGGGTATACTGTCAAACACCACGAAGGAAAACAGTTTTTTTTATCAACCACAAGATATGAAAAACATTTTCAAGAATAACAGATACAAAACAAAGCCCATACGGTTTTCTGCCCAAACATTGGGGAAATGATTGACAGACACATGCCTCCTCTTCAACCAATGGGCCTTATGGCTTAACGGGCTGTTAAGTTTATCAACGACGTGGGAAACTTTTTATTATTATTCACTGTTCTTATTTTTTGAATAAATAGCAGGATATAACACCTTTTCAGAAAGAAAAAAATATTTTTGCTAAATTTCACCGTCTATTAATAATCATCAATAGCAGTACAAAGAGATCCAAAAATAATAAAAATTAGAAATAGGTCACCAACAGAAGTGACTATAACCCGTAAAAAAAAATCCAGTGACTAATTATTGTCTCAGCAACATTTATTTGTTATTGACCCACTAAAAAACACTTCTTCCATTCGAAAATAACTATCGTAGATTTGTCATACGCATAGATTTAAACGCATGTTAGTGTGCACAGTGTGCGTATATAAATCCACAACACTTATTTCTGAACGAAAAAAGTTATTATTAAAAATCATCTGAGATTACATGCACAAAATCCTCAACATGAACGTTGCAATAGAGGTTTTTATTGACATACAATTTAATTTGGACTGAAAACAACACTGCAATAGAGGTTTTTATTGACATACAATCACACATTGCAAATTAAAAGTACTCAATGTTTTTCATGGAACAAAATCAAAAACTCTTTTTTATTTGGATGGAGATCCAAATTTAGACAAATTCTCGACATCTATTTTGAGACGGAGGAAGTACATGTTTTATCTACTGGACCACGTATCCTATGGTTAAGCGCTATGTTTGCACCCGAAAGGAATGAAAGCGTTGCGTGGACAAACCAGAACAGTATTGGCATGGATAGAAGCAAAGGCCGTTCTTTCAGAATTAGGTGAACCAAGTCAGTTTATCATACCGAGTATTTAGCACGTTTTTCTTCAAACTTTCAAATAACACAACAACCTAGTGCTAAAGTTGAGCGCTATCGGCGCTGCACGAGGAAGGCGTGGCGCTGACTGTTGAACGAGTGCCTCGCTCACGCTCAGCACCCCGTCAGCATCCACCGTATGCGGTGATAAGAGAAGAAAACCTACACGAGCTGTCCAAACCTGAAACACATGGGTGAAGAAAAAATTATACAAAGCTAAACCTCGGTCAAGAAAAATACCACCTGAACTTGCAACTTGACGATTAATTAACCCTATTCTAGTTCTTGTCAGGAATTTCGACGGTGATAAAAATGATAATTATCTCTTCATATAGTCATAGTCGCTGGCCTTGTTGATCCCTGCATCGAAATCGCCCTTGAGACACTTGTGGCCGGGCGGCGTCAAAGCTTCTTTAGCAGCTAGCTGCATGTGAACCTGTCCTGCAATCAACTTCCTCTTTAGGGCCTCGGTTTCTTCGCCGGTCGTCGCTGAGCGTGACGATCCTCCAACCAAGCCGCGCGCACAATGAGGTTTCCTCGGCGAGGACGGCCGGAGAGAGCGACGGCTCTTCCAATCATGCTGGAGGTCATACAAAAAGGTTTCAGCTGCTAATAAGAGCATCCATTGACCATTGCATCACTCTCGGTGTTAAGCGCAGAGACATATGTCCGACGAACATCGGGAGTTAAGCCCTGGAACGGGCCGGACAAGTCGCGGTTGTTTGACTCACTGTGTTGTGATTTGCGCTGGTCGTTCCGTGATTCTGTCTGTGGCTGCGTCATCGCTGAATGATGTTTTGGTAATTTGCGCTGCTTGGAGGATCTATGTAATTTTGGTTAGAAGAACTGCCGCCGCATCTTATACTAAGAAAAGTTATTACTACAGTACTACCTTCAAAAACGGTTTGCTGACAAGCAAACATCGGACAGATTGATTTTCAGATCCAGCGGGAACGAAGTGAAACGACTGAAATCGGAACAGGCTGCAGCAGCAAAGCCAACAGGCTGCGGGATCCACGTCCACGAGAAACGAACGTTTTTTTGTTTTGAGATCGATCGCGACTAGTAGTAGAGAACAAAGCAGCCGCTATTGATTCATTTTTCTAGTTCGGCTGCAGCCTTTACGGACAGGCTGCACCGTGCGTGTGTCCCCAGCGGAGCCGGGAACAGGTGCGGGTCGTGATCGCCCCACGAGCAAGCTCATTGGGCCGGGCCGGCCGAATCAGATCGAATCGAGGCTCCACCCTCCCTCCCGATCGATGTGCGCGCACGGGCTGCTACGCGCTGATATGCTCCTCTTCGCTGCATGACCACGGTGGGTTTTTTTTTGTTGAGATGTGACCACGACGTTCGTGTAGATCGGGTCGGATGCCCGTGGAGTCTGTCGCGTGTTTCATCCGGCAACACGCGGGCGGTGCACTTGCGCGGCACAGTAGCACCGGGTTCGCGCCCACCGGCATCGAACTACCCGCGTCGATCCGGCGATTTTTTTAAAATAATACATTTTATTTACTGTAATAATTTTTAGATGTATTGCACAATTTAAAAAAATATAAAAGTACCACATTGTTAGCTTCACCCTAGCCGAGTGAACCAATTCGCCTGACCGACGAGTGGGCACCGACAACCCAACATGCGGTCGGGCCTACGGCCGAATGATCCATTTGGTCGAATACGGCGAATGGACCATTCGGTCGAATGCGCTTGAGAGAGAAGAAGTCGGCTCTGAGAGGCGGTCTAGTGGCTTCCATTCGGTCTCCTTCTCACCGAATGGGCATTCGGCCTGGGTCTGACCGAATGGAGCCTGCAGTTGGTCTGGACCTAACCGAATGGCATTTAGCTTGGGCCTGACCAAATGGAGCATGCCGTCGGTCTAGGCCTGACCGAATGGGCATTCAGCTTGGGCCTGACTAAATGGACCATGCGGGTCCTGCAAGCGGCCACATGCAGTCGGTCTGCTCCTGGCCGAATGGAGCTGACTCGGCTTGGCCCACGCCGATTGGCACATTCCGCCAGATCGAAGCCGACTAGTGCTAGTTTTGTAAATTTTCAAAATCGTGCAGTATATGTCAAAATCATTAAATAAAGTGTAGTATTTTAAAAAAAATCGCCGTCGATCCGCTCGACAGCGTTGTCCGGTGAAATGCTGCTGCAGCCGGGAGGCAGCACGTGATAACTTCGTCATTAGGTAGTACTCCCTCTGTTTCAAAATATAAGATGTTTTAGTTTTGTGAAAGGAGTGTATCTAGACATCTTTTAGTGTCTAGGTTCACTCTAAATCTAGATGAACCTAGACACTAAAAGTGGTCTAGATACACTTTATTCACAAAGCTAAAACGTCTTATATTTTAAAACGGAGGGAGTACTACGCTAAAAAGTCGCTGACGCATGGGTACTACAGTTTCCAGCGAGGGTCACATTCGATGGACAGACGAGGGCAAGGCGCACCCGGGGAAGGCCTCACTCCGGCCGTAGGTCCCGGCGTCCCAGCTCGCTGGTACTTCTCCTCTGATGATGAGTGACGAAGGCGCGAACTGCACCTTTGCCTCTGACATGTGGGGCGTATGGAGTACGCGGGCCCCGTGCTCTGTGTGCGCAGCGTGTCGGCAAGCGCGCGGTGAGGACGAGGAGGAGGGAAGGGGACCGGGTGTCAGCGTCAGCGCACGGCTAGTGTGCGCGCGGTACTGCGCGGGCAGGTGGCTACTCGCCGCGTCGCGACCGGGAACACGCGCTCGGGCTCGTGGCGCTGACGTTTTTATTACCGCCGGGAGCCGCAATTGTTTCCTTCTTTGTTGTTGTTTTCCTAGCCAGTGCAGGCCGTGTGGTTGTTGGCTTTGTTGCCGTGCCAAGGCACTCTTACGAGACTGGGCAGCTTCACGGTCACGGTGGCTGCCGTTTGGCTCACCAAAGAAACCGGCCCGAACTGGTGCAAGCAAGTACGCGCTGCCGTCACCGGTTTGTTTTCCTAGCCTAGCCAGATCACCGTCCGGTGGCCTCACGCTGCCGCACGCGCATCTGGAGTAAGCGTGTGCACGTTCCAGGGATGATTTACTCGCACAGCCCAGCTGCAGCGGAACTGGAAGTCTGGAAACTCTTCCACTTGCCAGAGTTTGGCCCGCCATGCATCCCATCTGCCCATGCCTTCGTTTGATCCTCTTTGATACGGCCACATGTGTGTGTACGACGTACGCCCATCTGAACCGGAAATTGCACAAAAAAAGATTGCTTTACATCACCGTGCGCATCAGAATTTCATGCAGATATATAGTTCAACAAATGTACTACTGCACTACACAGGAGTAACTGATATGCTTTCTGCACGCGCACAGCTTGAAGACAACATATGTCCCTCTTTTATCCAGTAGCTTTTAGCATCTTTTAGATACCACCCAAAATCTGTAGGATTAATCAGTATCCAAAAGAGGCGAAAGAGACAAGAAAAAGAAAGAAGCAAATAATGCAACAATTCCTGGCTAGAAGATGTTTAGCAGTGGCCAGGACCACAAGACCAGTTTCGTGAGCGGGGGCTTGAATTTGACAAATGATTCCTTGATGTGCACCGGCACAGTAAGCTAGCCCACAAGCGACGATTAGAGGGTTGATACATATACATGTGCTGAATTAACCCACGGATCAAGTTCAGCCAAGTTCGTTGCACACTGCTGTGCTGTGTAAGCAATGGCACTGTGACGGCCACAACCACAGATCTTGATCCACCTCATAACTATTGATAGGAACGTAGGCGCACCTATAATCGCTGCCAACCATATGTGACCAAGACATGGCGTTCAATGCAGACTGCGCTCGCAACGCATTGCACTGCGCACGTAAGTTTTCAAGTTTTTCGTGATCGTTTGATCAGAACTCTCTGATATTGCCGATCTTATTTACACTTGATGAAGTCAGAATAGTGGTGTTAGCCGTTGGTCAAATGTCCTGTTTGTTGTTTCTTCGAATAGGTGTTACCTTGTTCTTCGAAATCTGAATCGTCGGAAGTACGATACATTCACAAGTTATCCTAAGAAAAGTCTGTTTATTCTTTATTCCACGAGATAATCTCTACTACTTATAAAGGAGCAAACATGAATTTTTCTAAACGCCCCCACAAAACATACAAGACCTACTAAAACCGCACCATCAGGCCCACTAAACAGTGTTTTGCATTAGCCTAATCATTCTTTTTGGTGTGCACTTAGCAAATAAGTTCGACGGACTGATACTCTGCCGCAGAGGAATATGCCAGCGGACGAAAAGTTCTGCAACCCTCGATCCAAAATTCACGGGAGCCCTCTCCGTACTTCCCTCACGATTGCATCTCATATAACAGAAAAAGAAAGGAAATTTTGCTCACGATCTCCCCGGCGAGATCCATCGGCGCCGGTCGCCGTTCCCTACGTCGCTCCTCCCGCACCCAACTCCCTGGCTATGGCACAAGTGCGACGGCACCGCGCTGGCAGGGCAGCAGTGCGACGCTACCACGCCTGCAGGATAGCAGCTTGATGCCTCCGCGAAGCCGGTGCAGTAGCTCGACGCCGTCGCGTCGCCTTGGCCACGGTAAACGGCCCAATCCTGCCGGACATGACGTCCCAAACGCGGTCGTCGGCCCACTCCACGTGGCCACCACATCCTGCACCGACCGACGATGCCGCGTCGCCTGCCCCGAATTAAGTATTTCTGTTTTATGCCGAATTTGAATATATCCTGATGCTCTGATGAACGACCTCTTCGTTGAGGATGACAATGGTTCAGAGACAACATCTCCCCAGCCCATATCCGATGCAGTTTTACCATTGCAAGGCACGCTGTACTGACATGTTTGTGGAACTAATCTGAGTTTTGATGGTCCTTTCAGTTAGTGGAAACTATTCATCCATTGGGGTTGGTGCTGCTTTGTGTCGGCAGGAAAATGTGAAGAAGAAGCACTGACAACTTCATTATGAGTCAAATCTTCTGCTACGGTGATGGTGAATTGGGTTATGTTGCTCCTTTTTCTTTCCTGAAGTTGGCATTCCATACTTGAAGTGGTTTGGCGTGGAGGGAGAGTACAGTGTGATGGTGATTGATCTTCTTGGAAAAGCCTAGAAGATTTGTTCAACTACTACAGTAGAAGGTTTTCTATGAAGACTGCTCCACTGATCAGATGGTGAGAACACAGTTGCTTCTTGCTGAATCTGTCCAAAATCAGTATATTGTCGTTTCTTACTTTAGATGGATTTCTTGTGTGAATATATCCGTTCTTGCAAATGTTTCAGATCAATGAAGCCGGCGACATGCATTCGTAGGGATTTTCTTCATCGTGATATAAAATAAAACCTAATAATGTTCTTATGGGACTTGGTAGGAAAGCCAATCAGGTTTGCATTTATATCTAGGTATTTGCTAATAAATTCTACACTCTTGACTCCATCTTGTTTGAAGGCAAATGTTTTTGATGTGTTTTGTTACTAAAACACAGTGCCTAAAGACTTGTGGTTTTCGTTCCTGAAAGAAGGTCCAAGAACGAGGCTGCAGTACAGAAACATAATTTGACTGCTAGATTACTGCTCTAGCTCCATCGTGATTTATTTGGATACTTGGTCAGTTGGTCATATACATTTCACTAATCATATTCACACGGCATATGATTAATATTTTTATTGTATTTGACGGCTTCAATTCCTTAATCTCTATTTACATTAATTTATCATAAGACAAAACTTATGGTGTTTTCATGGACTATTTAACTTTACATGTCCGTCAAACATCAAAATATGCGGGTCCTAAGAACTGAGTAGGTCATTATTATTTGTGTATTGTGTTACCAAAGGAGCACTAGACCTTGCTCATTTGGAAATGTTGTTTAATGTGTTAGGCTAACACAGCCTATTTACATCGTTGACGTTTTCATCGATTTATGAACCAGCCTTTATCTATATTTAGTAGTTGCAGCCTTGCAAGTATACCAAGTTGATAGTGAATACATCTTCAAAATCTGTGCTAATTGTTCACTTCATTTGGTAACTCATGTGTTATAGTGCTAGGAACAAAATCTAATGTATTTTTGCGCAGATGGATGTTCGTAGCAACATGTGTTTTGGAGGGCTTCATCAGGCTTGTCCAAATGACCTTCTCAACACAAAGGATTTTTTTTTGTTCTAAAATTGCGTTGTAATGTCATATTTAGTCTTTTTCTTGTATACTATGTTAGACTAAAATCTTTTGGCGATGTTACTTCCGAAAAAAAACAATTTTGCATGATTGATTGTTTTTGAGGTGTCAGCAAGGATGTCACGAAAACACGAGAAATGTTTGTGGTTTGTCAAAATGACCTTTTAATCAATGGCCTCGAGAACTAAACATGTTATTCGCTGTTGGAATAGGGGCAAGAAAGAACACGAGACAAAATGTTAATGAGTATAGACGTGCGTTGCACGTGCGATCTTACTAGTTAAGGAGAAATTCAAGTGGGTAGGTAAAAAAATAGAGGAGAAAGTCAAATGGAGGTGTGTGCACATATCCACTACAATATATGTACTTCCTCCTTTCCAAATTATAAAATGTTTCAACCTTTTTTTTTCTAAAATGCATGTATCTTTAGCCATCTTTTATTATGTATGTTCGGAGAATAATAATTGAACCTACACACTAAAAACATCTAAATACATATGTGTTAGAAAAAAGTTAAAAAAATATATATTTTAGAACGGGGGAGTACTTATGTATGGATTAACCATAAACTTGAGCACGGTGACTAAAATCGTGTTTGAAGAAGCGTGATGTTGTTTCGAGTCGTGTATTGGTAATGAATTTGGTAAACGAAGCAGTGGAACAAAATTTTAATTAGAGATTATTTCAAGAAACACTAAAGTACCCAGTCTATTTGGATATACATAGTGTACAACACAAGTTAACAGAGTACGAACATCCTTATACAAATATAGACCTTCCTTTTGACCATGACTCTTCGTTGAGAGAGAACGTATCATGTACTCCTATTGATTGAGTATTGAAGACAAAATATAGGTACATGATTGAATATCAACACACCATACTCCAAAATTTGCAGAAACCACCTCTTCTTGCCGCAAAATTTGCAGAAACACTTCGCCATCTACGGAATGACCCGTTATACAAAGATAGACTTACGTTTTGATCTTGACATGCCATCTTGAGTCGATGATTGTGTTGCTTGAGTTGAATTTACATGGAGAGGATCATTAAAACGACTACACACAAAGAAATTGAGATATACTCTATAGAATCCATTATCAGCGTGTATACGTTATATTATCTTAATTTCCCCACTTACGAGAAATTCGAAGAATAGTGGGTATTATGCCATTTGTATAGCAGGGGATCGATATAGGTAGGGCTTGTCATCGATCATTTGATCTTTCCATGACATGTATAGTCATTAAGCAAAACTTGTCACACAAGGGGGTAAGGGTATGTTATGCCTATGTATGAAGAGTTACCACTTAACAGGACACTTTATAAACTTACAACGCCAATAATATCAACAATCGAGAAACTGTTACCTATGGAGTTGGTCTCTTAATGAGGAGTCAATTATATCGCCTTCCCCTTTCTTCTCCATATCAATATTGTTGTTCCTATGTTGCAACATGAATAATCGCTTGATTTATTGTGCATGTACTTATCCAAGTTTAGTTAACACTTGAAGAACCTTTTAGTTTATTTTTCTCTGATGCACTGATACGTTCATTTTGCAGCACTATTCTATATCATAATTCACTGTTATTCATTGATATATTTCATATTAAGAGATGATACTTATGTTATTTCATCTATTTTTGCATGGTTGATGACTTTTGGAGCATGGACCGCTGCAGTCAGGATTCTGATGGAAAAGGTGTTGTTTGGAGGCAAAATTCGCGAAGATCAGAAAACCCGGGAAAATATACGGAAAATCCTATTTTTCCAGAAGACGAAGGCTGCCAGAAGAGGGAGTGGAGATGGGCCACAGGGGGCCCACACCACCCCCTGGCGCGGGCCACCCTAGGCCGCGCCACCAGGTGGTGTGTCCGCCCTGGCCCACCTTTGGCTCTCCTCTCTAGCGTATATAATCCTCCCGAAACCCTAATACTCGGGGAGCGACCACAGAAAGATTCCACCACCTCTGCGGGGCGGAAAACACCGAGAGAGAAAGATCTCTCCGGCAGACAGATTTTCTGCCGGGGGAATTCCTTCCCGAAGAGCGGAGATCGTCGCCATCAACACCACCATCAAGCTGGACTTCATCGGGATCATCATCATCATCATCACCACCATCAGCACCCTCATCACCATCTCCATATTGCTGTAACAATTGGGTTGAGTCTTGCATAGTCCTTAGGGGAAACTTTCCCGGTGTTGATTACTCTTTGTAGTTGATGCTATTGAGTGAACCATTGAATTATTATTTATGTTCAGATTGTTATACATCATTATTCCATCTCTGATCATGATGCATATGATGTCTTGTGAGTAGTTCGTTTTGTTCTTGAGGACATGGGAGAAGTCATGTTGTTAGTAGTGGAGTTGTGTTGAGAAAGATTCAATATTTTGATATTTAAGTTGTGGTGTACTTCTTCTAGTGGTGTGAACGTCGACTACATGACACTTCACCTATATGGGCCTAGGGGAATGCATTGTGTATTTGGCTACTAATCGTAGGGGTTGCCGGAGTGACAGAAACCTGAACCTCCGTTAGGAAACCATTGCACAAGAGACGTAAGGGTCTTAGAGTTTAAAGTTGTGGTTAGGTTTCTACCTTAATTACTTTCTTGTACTTACGGATGTTTGCAAGGGGTATAATCACAAGTATGTATTAGTCCTAGGAAGGTTGGTACATTAGCACAGGTTCACCCACACAACACTTAGCAAGCTAAAGAAGATTAATCAACTAATGAAGCGAAAGCACTTGACAGTCTTTCTATGTGTCCTCGAGAACGTTTGGTCATCTTAAGTAATACAACCGGCTTGTCCTTTGCTGCATAAAAGATTGGGCCACTTGTTGCATTTATTCCTACTATCTTTTATTTACTCGTACTTTATTTACTTGCTTTATCAAAAAACCCTAAAAATCTGTTTGCTAAGTATTTGCAGAGAATCCTGATCCATACCACTAGCCAGCACCTTCTGCTCCTTGTTGGGTTCGACACTCTTACTTATCGAAAATACTGCGATACACCCCCTATACTTGTGGGTCATCAAGACTATTTTCTGGTGCCATTGCCGGTGAGTGAAGCGCTATTGGAGAGTGGAACTAGTAAAGGAAACTTCTACTGTGAGTATTGTTTACTTCTGTTAGTTGCTTTATTTTCGTTATGGATAATTTGTTGAGTTTCTTATTTGGTAATGCTACTGCCACTGCTAAGGTAGTGGATGAACCACCACCTGCTGAGAATGATGCTTTTAAAATACCTACAAGAATTATTGATCGTGTTGTGGATAACTACTATGTTGGGGATGGAACTGTCCATCCCGGTGATCATTTACTCTTTATACACGAATTATGCGGGTTGTTCAAGTATGCAGGTATTACTACAGATCAAGTTAAGAAGAAGTTATTCTCATTGTCGCTGAAAGGAAGAGCTGAGGAATGGTATAAGCTGCTGAAGAATGGTCAAGCTCTTGAATGGGAGGAAATAGTACCTCTCTTTTATTCAAAGTTTTATCCTCCTAGTGAGATTCATAAAGATAGGAATCAAATATACAACTTTTGGCCTCTTAATGGAGAGAGTACAACTCAAGATTGGGGGATATTGAAGTTACTAATGCTCAAATGTCCCATTCATGAGCTCCCCAACAATATTATTATCAATAACTTATATGCAAGGTCTCTCTACATGACAAGGATTTATTGGATGCTTCTTGTGCTGGATCATTCACTCGCATGGAAGAAGAAGCTAAATGGGATCTTCTGGACCGTATTCAAGATAATGCTGAAGCTTGGGAGAATGACAAAGGTAGAAAGTCAGGTATAAATTATGATTATGAATGCATTGAATCTTTTAGGGGAACTGATGACTTTCAAAATATTAATAATACTTATGGTATTGATTTACATGTTATTACAAATTGCTTTAAGACTTTTGCTTCTTATATTGAAATCCCAAAAAGGGGATGGAGCAAGTACCATGCGCCTTATAAAAGATATTCTTGTTGTGTACTGTTGGAATCTGAGTTTTACACTTTTGATCACATCTTACCTGAACTTTATATCGAGAAACCCTTTCCTGATAAGGTAAAGGACCATCCTATGATAACTAGTGTAATTACTAAAAGTGCAAAGAGAACTATAAAAACTGATGAACAAATAAACATTGAACCTGTTGTACCAATTGTGAAAGACCTTGTCACTAAAAGCGTAGAAGATGGACACATAGTCTTCTGTGAGGATGCTTCTAATATTGTTTCACACTCTAATAGAACTAAAAAGGCTAGTGTCCCTGTGCTTTCTGTTAGAATTGGTGATCATTGCTATTATGGTTTATGTGATATTGGTGCAAGTTCTAGTGTTATTCCTTATGAGCTTTACAGAGAAATTATGCATGAAATCAGTCCCTGCGAATTGGAAGAGATTGATGTGGTTATTCACCTTGCTAATAGAGAGACCATCTCTCCAATTGGTATTGTACGAGACATGGAAGTTCTTTGTGGTAAGATTAAGTATCC
Source organism: Avena insularis (assembly GCA_023614405.1). Taxonomy (NCBI): domain Eukaryota; kingdom Viridiplantae; phylum Streptophyta; class Magnoliopsida; order Poales; family Poaceae; genus Avena; species Avena insularis. The sequence goes on along the minus strand of CM042688.1, from coordinate 504,744,736 downwards.
TGCTGATTTTCTAGTACTTGGTTCAGCTGCTAGTAAAACTTATCCTATCATTTTTGGTAGACCTTTCTTGAGTACTTGTGGAGCTATTATAGATTGCAAAAGGGAGAAAATGTTGACTAAGTTTGATGGGGAATCTTATGAGTTTAATTTTTCGAAATTTACTAAAGAACCTTGTGAAGAGGAAACCCATAATGAGGATTTTAGAGTCGAACAACTTGCTTCTATTTCTCTTGCTCCTAACAATGCTTTGCAGCAATTTATGGAATATCATGAAAGTGAAATCTTCATGGAAGAAAGGAACGATATTGACGAGATTCTCCGTAATCAGCCTAAGATGCTTAAGCATAACTTGCCTGTAGAAGACTTGGGTACTACGTTGCCACCTAAAAAGGATCCGGTCTTCGATCTAAAACCTCTCCCTGACGATCTTAAATATGCTTACATTGATAATAAAAAGATATATCCTATTATTAGCTCTAAACTTTTAGGGAAGGAGGAAGAAAGGTTATTGGAGGTTTTGAAGAAACACCGATGGGCTATGGGCTATACTCTGGATGATTTAAAAGGGATTTCACCTACTATATGTCAGCATGCTATCAATATAGAACCAGATGCAAAGCCAGTAATAGAGCACCAACGACGTTTAAATCCTAAAATGAAGGAAGTGGTAAGAAATGAGGTATTGAAACTCCTTGATGCTGGTATTATTTACCCTATTGCTGATAGTGAATGGGTTAGTCATGTTCTTTGTGTCCCTAAAAAGGGAGGTATTACTGTTGTGCCTAATGATAATGATGAGCTTATTCCCCAAAGAATAGTAGTAGGCTATAGGATGCGCATTGACTTTAGGAAAGTCAATAAAGTTACTAAGAAAGATCATTACCCGCTTCCTTTTATTGATCAAATGTTGGAAAGGTTGTCTAAAAAGACCCATTTTTGTTTTCTTGATGGTTATTCTGGTTTCTCTCAAATTGCTGTTAAACAACAAGATCAGGAAAAAACTACTTTTACTTGCCCTTACGGAACTTATGCTTATAGACGTATGCCTTTTGGTTTATGTAATGCTCCTGCTACTTTTCAAAGATGCATGTCTGCTATCTTTCATGGTTTTTGTGAGGAAATTGTGGAAGTGTTCATGGATGACTTCTCTGTCTATGGAACTTCTTTTGATAATTGTCTACACAACCTTGATAAAGTTTTGCAGAGGTGTGAAGAAACTAAGCTTGTTCTTAATTCGGAGAAATGTCACTTCATGGTTAATGAAGCGATTGTCCTTGGGCATAAGGTGTCCGAAAGAGGCATAGAGGTGGATAGAGCTAAAGTTGAGGCAATTGAGAAAATGCCCTGCCCAACAGACATCAAAGGTATTCGTAGTATCCTTGGTCATGCTGGTTTCTATAGAAGGTTTATTAAAGATATTTCTAGAATATCAAAACCCCTCACTAATCTTCTTCAAAAAGATGTACCCTTTGTTTTTGATGATGATTGTAAGGAAGCTTTTGAAACTCTTAAGAAGGCTTTAACTACAGCTCCTATTGTTCAACCACCTGATTGGAGCTTACCCTTTGAGATGCTAGTGATTTTGCTATAGGAGCTGTCCTTGGGCAACGAATTGATAAAAAGCTAAACGTTATTCATTATGCTAGTAAGACTCTAGACGCTGCTCAAAGGAATTATGCTACTACTGAAAAAGAATTTCTAGTTGTCGTCTTCGCTTGTGATAAGTTTAGACCCTATATTGTAGACTCAAAAGTCACCATTCATACTGATCATGCTGCTATTAAGTACCTTATGACGAAGAAGGACGCTAAGCCTAGGCTTATTAGATGGGTGCTGCTTTTACAAGAGTTTGTTCTACATATTGTAGATAGGAAAGGTGCTAAAAACCCTGTAGCTGATAATTTATCTCGATTGGAAAATATCTCCTTTGACCCTATGCCTATTAATGATAGTTTTCCAAATGAACAGTTGGCTGTGGTAGGGGTAAACTCGCGAGGGAGCCCTTGGTACGCTGATTATGCTAACTTTATTGTCTCCAAGTATTTGCCTACAACTTTTATAGCTCAGCAAAGAAGAAAGTTCTTTTATGATTTGAGGCATTATTTTTGGGATGACCCACACTTATATAAAGAAGGAGCGGATGGTATTATGCGAAGATGTGTTCCAGAATATGAAAAAAAAGAAATATATTGCATAAATGTCATGGTAGTGCTTATGGAGGACATCATGCAGGAGATAGAACTGCACAGACGGTGCTGCAATCAGGTTTCTACTGGCCTACCCTTTTTAAAGGTGCAAGAAAATTTGTTTTATCTTGTGATGAGTGTCAGCGTGTTGGTAATATTTCTAGACGCAATGAAATGCCTATGAACTACTCTCTAGTTATTGAACCCTTTGATTGCTAGGGATTTGACTTTATGGGTCCTTTTCCTCCCTCGAAAGGTTATACTCATATTCTTGTTGCCGTTGATTATGTTACTAAGTGGGTAGAAGCCATTCCTACGAGGAGTGTTGACGAGGAGACTTCTTTAAAAATGCTTAAGGATGTTATTTTTCCTAGGTTTGGAGTGCCTAGGTATCTCATGACTGATGGAGGTTCCCATTTCATTCATGGTGGTTTTAGAAAGACCCTTGCTAAATATGATGTTAATCATAGAATTGCTTCAGCTTATCACCCTCAAACTAGTGGGCAAGTAGAGTTATCAAATAGAGAAATTAAATCCATCTTGCAAAAGACTGTTAATAGATCTAGAAAAAACTGGGCTAAAAAGTTGAATGATGCTTTATGGGTTTATAGGACTGCCTACAAAAACCCTATCGGGATGTCTCCTTATAAAATGGTTTATGGGAAAGCTTGTCACCTACCTTTAGAATTAGAACACAAAGCTTACTAGGCAGTTAAAGAACTAAATGGAGATTGTAAGCTCGCTGGTGAGAAAAGATTATTTGACTTAAGTTATTTAGATGAATGGAAGAGTGAAGCCTATCAAAACGCTAGGCTCTTTAAGGAAAAAGTTAAAAGATGGCATGACAAGCGAATACTTAAGAGAGAATTTCATGTTGGTGAGAAAGTTCTATTGTATAGGTATCGTCTCAGATTTTTTGCAGGAAAACTACTATCAAAATGGGAAGGACCTTTCATTATTGAAGAAGTGTACCGTTCGGGAGCAATAAAAATTTCTTCTTTAAAAGATAATACTACACAAGTAGTGAATGGGCAGCGACTCAAGCACTATATTGCTGGAGATTCTTACAATGAAGATGTTGATGCCTTTCAAGTTATAACTCCGGAAAAATTTATCAAGGACCAAATTCAGAGACCTGTAGAGTCCGTTTCCAAATAGGTAACAGTTCTGGTAAGAAAAGTTCCGCGAAAATACTATCCAATTATATTTTTGCAGTTTTTAGTCAATAGGGAAAGTTACGAAGCGAAAGAGGGACGGAAACAGAGCCAGGGTGGCTCACACCACCCTGTGGCGTGGGCCCACCCCTAGCCGCGCCACCAGGTGTTGTGGCCACCTCAGCCTCCGTCTCCGACTCGTTTTCTCCCAGTACCTTCCTTTTGTTATGAAACTTCGTAATATATAATCCCCCGGATCCCCCGAGGTTCAAATATCGTGTTCTCGTCGTGTTTTCATTTCGATCTGTTTCTGATAGGTAGAGTCCCAGATTTGGAGCCACAATGCCTTCCTCTAGATCAGCCAAGGAAGATCCTTTAGAGGATATCATCAACCCATACATGAGAGAGTTGAAGATTCATCCCAAGGAGTTGTTGCTTGAAGATGGGGAGGTCCGGATAAAAGAGGTTCAAGGCCCTAAGGGTGAAGGAAGTCTAGAGGACAGGATGGAAGCACTGGAGCAAGAAGTCTTTAGGTACATGAAGATGGCGGAACAATAAGTGGATATCATCCATAAGATTTGTTCCGAACTCATCGCCGAGCACCAAGAGGAGACTGCTGAGCTCAAGGATGAAGTCCTCTCTCTCCGCCAAACAACCAACGAACTGCAAGCACATCTCTAACATCCAAAACTTTAATCCAAGCTTATCAAGATCCAAATCATCAAACTTTAGGGTTAACAAAACCTTTTCCAAATTAAAAATGAAAGCATTCATGTGTATGTGCATTTAAATTAGGATTTGATTTGAATTGCCATGGTTCTGTGATTCTTTGCTTGTAAAATGTTTCTTAGGTGATTTAAACATCATCTACATCATTCCCAAACTTTTCCCAAAGAAGAACAACTCAAAATGAATAATTAAAGTGAATGGTCATTTTGGCCAAATTAACTATCATGCCTACTTTGGCTATTCCTAGTACTCAAAACTTAACAGAAACATGTGTGGATCTTTACACCCCTTGATAGTACACATAATGAGGTACCAAGGCCCACTTTGTGATATGCAAAAATCTTTCAAATGCTAATTTTAAATGATAGTTTAAAATTGAATCTATTTCATATGGGAAGATCCCACTATTTCAAAAACCACTCAAGCAAGCTCAATTTTCAAAACCCAAGCACCCACAGAGTCTCAAGATTATTCCTAGCAAACCCACCAAAAATCTTTTCAAAATTCAAAAGTTTATTTCTTGCGGCCATTTAATCAAACACTTGGCAGGCAGGGTTAAACTCTAAACCATAGCTCACTGTTTTAAACAGGGTTTTGCCCCCAAATGATCTTCATTTAATCCCTTTGTCCCCCCAGGGTCTAACCATTCCATTAGCAGCCATCCCCTACCCTCCTACTAGCAAGGCCATGCCATGCCGAAACCACCTCGGCCGACCATGCACTCCCAGCAGACCACTTCCTCTCTCTCGCCATGTCTAGGAGGTAGCCGACCGCCGCTCGCGCCCACCGCTCCGCCCACGACCAGTGGAACACGACGGACACGCCTGTCACGCCTAACGCTTACAGCCACCACTTGCCGTGGACATTGCCGCCTCTGACGCTTAGAGCGCCAGCTGCCCCCGACCGCATACCACCGCCCCTATGCCCGCATTGAGTTCCTAGAGCACCGCCTGTCGATCGCCACCCTCAGCCATGCCTCTAGCCGACCGTAGCCATGTCGCCACCGTCGCCCGCCCATCCCGCTCGGTCTCACCATCGGGCCTATAAAAAGGAGGGCACCCCCAGCCATTTGAAGCACACCACTCCACTCCCCTCACCTCACTGACCGTTCCCCACCTCTAGCCGGAGCAGCGCGAGCACTTGCTCGCCAGAATTTGGCCGGAGTAGCCCGTAGCAGAGGAGGAAGGGGCGTCGCTGATTGCGACCACCCCCGGAGCTGCCTCGACCGTCCCTGAGCTCGTCGTTGACCACCAGTCCGTTTTCCCGCCTCGCCGACCTTGCTGGAGCCCTGGTACACCTCCTATGCACCCCCACCGAGCCGCTAGGGTTCGAGCTCGCCGGCGATAGGTCCGTCATCGACGACAAGCCACAGCCGTTGATCCTCAGTCTAATCTAACAGCCCACATCGCCCCGTACCGCTTCGCACGTTATGAGCCGCTGACTTGTGGACCCCCCGTCAGTTGAGCCCCGCGCCGCGGAGTGACACTGGGCCGGCCCGTTAGAGTTTCCTGCGTGACCTAGTTAGTTTGAATTAGATTTTCCTATTTAGTTTAAACTTAGTTCTGTCTCTGAGTTTGAAAATCAATTCGGAGAGTTTGACAAATCCAAATTGCATGAAACCAATTTGGCCTGAAAGGTATTGGAATGATCTATCCAAGCCCGTTGGATTTAATTCGATTAGAGTTATAGATCTCTCCTAGTAAAAATAACAAAACAGAAGCATTTGCACCTTGCAACATTTTTATAAAATCAACCAAGATAGATTTTGAGTTGATTCCAACTCTCAAAAATCACATTTCACCATACCTATCTGAATATGTAATAATATTAAGGTTTACATGCAGTGACTTTGGACTAGTACCAAAATAATGCTATATAGGCATTTCTAGTCACTTTAAATCATTAAATAATGAACTTAAACCAAAGTAATTATGATCCAACCTTTAATTCTCATTCCCACATGTTAGAATATGTGGTGATGGCATGTGTCAATATGATCCCATATTTCAAGTGGTGAATATTAAATCTTAGTTAACTTTTCAATGAGTAGAAATTACTTTTCTAAAATAAAAATGGAGAAACTAGTGAATTAACTTGTAATGCTTGTGATGATAATAGATCATCAAATGTGTGTCTTAGAATGCTAATTAGATTAGTTAAGTATTGTTTGGTGATTGTGTACTCCGTATGTATTTATAGAAGATAGTACGACCAAGCTTACAAGGAGGAGGAGTGCTACCAAGAAGAAGAAGAAAACTTCAACCACTGCACCAACCAAGGCAAGCCACCATTAACAATGCAAGCTAGCTCTTGCAAGCTAATGTTAGCAAGCTAGAATTAAGCCAGATGAATGAGCAAAGATGCCTTGGGCATGCTTTGGTCACACCATCTTGACTATTACTACCCCAAGTATTACCTTACAAGCTTTACTTCCTTTACTTTACACAAAGTCCCTTACTTGTTTTGAAGGTAGCATAAAGAGTATAAAACTTGACCTATTTAGCTAAGCTTTAGATGTCATTCTATGGCATGAGATTGAACCCATCATCTTTCCACCTTAGTGAACACTCTTAACTTAGTAGTTTAGAGTAGTTAAAAACTTGAGTCACTTTAGATGGGAACACTTGTCGAAAATGAATTATGAAAACCTTGGAATGATGAGTCATTCTATTGAAATGTTTTGACATGTGTTGAGAAACACAAATGGTTTATGATGATGAAAATGTTGAGGCATGAGCCATAGCCCTTTTATAAAACTGATGGTTGGATTCGAATGCGATACCATTCCAAATTTACCGTACAACCACACTACCTGAATTGGGTAAGGCTTAGCTAGAAATTTATGTGCATTAGTATTAGTTCCCTTGCGGGAGAGGTTTGAGCTGATGCTACCTCTCAATGTTGTCCACCTATGAAGTGCCCAAGATGACTGATGGTCATGGTTGGGAGGCCATGCTCATAGGGGAGGTGCTTATACTAGTGTGTGTAAAGGGAAGGTTATGTTTGATTATCTACATACTAAGTATGATGATTCAGGGTTATCCCTGACAGATGTATCGAATCTTGTGGTGAAAGTGTACCACCTCTGCAGAGTGTCAAACTATTCAAATAGCCGCGTCCGTGGTTATGGACAGTTGGAATGGCCATATTGTTTCGTTGTCAGATGTTTTCCAAACAACTTGATATGAATGATGAATCTTGACTTGACCACAACAGGGTTGTGCTTATGATATTAGCTTCCCAACTTAAGTGATTCTAGAATTTTACTTTATATTTCTTTGCTTCAGAACTCGGCTTAGGTTTCAAACTTAACCTTATAGTTAAACATAGAGTTAGCACTTGACTTAGAACTATTTTACTTGTTAGTGGTAGTTTGTGAGTACTTAAAGAGTACTCATGGCTTTTGTCCCTGGCTATTCTCATGGCCAGACTATGAAGGAGACTATCAAGATGATGGCCAGCAGGACGACTATGATAACTAGGATTATCTACCTTCACAAGATTGCTGTGCCCTCGAAGATGGACCCCACCGCTACGCTTATCTTTTATTTCCGCTGCTTGTTGTATTTAGACTGGATCATGAGATCCTTATTTGTGTAAGACCTTATGTATGGTTTGTAATGGATGATGTACTATGATATCCAATCCGTTATGTCTCGCAAAAATGGTAACCCTAGGATTGCGAGGTATGGCATAACGGGCATCTGGGATTAAAAATCCGGGTGTTGACAAGTTGGTATCAGAGCCTTCCTGACCATAGGAGACCCTAGTTAGAATGGATGTCTGAACAAAAACTTAGTTTCAAAACCAAAGTGAGTATTTACGAAAAACTATCTCCTCTCTTATCCTTGGGAATTCTTTCTTTCTCAAAAATTCATGTTCCTCAAAATTCTTACATTACTACTTAAAATTTGACACACTTGATCACTTCACTAATTTCCTCATCCTTAATTCTTGTAGATGGAGACTCAGTTCAGCAAGTTTTACCAGTTGGGAAACGGAGGTCAGCTGATTTTCGAGAGGGATCTGGATTCACTGTCGGAGTTCTTGGGACGCCCACATCCGGAGTTTCTTGGAGCTCAACTTCCAGGACCCCCCAGGAGGAGACCTATAGTGGCTAGTCACCGCAGATCTTAGAGGAAGCATCGAAGCACCAACTTTTGGGAGAATTCAGTTCTCCGTGAGAGAGAACAACTGGCTAGATGGATTAGCCAGTGCAATGCATGAAGCTCTCGCACGTCTATGTGCCCTCAGCGTCAACAAAATCCAAGGAACCCGTTTTGCCTACTATGCAAGACGTGACTTCATGGGAATGCCGATGGAGATGCCAAGTCACCCAGAGTTAAGGCGTCAAGTGGAGAATCTTGACTTCTTGCAGCATGACAGACAGCAGGAACTAGACAATGCCCGAGAGTTAGCCAACCAGAACCGTGCCATTGCCGACCAGAAGTCCCAGACTTTCGCACTGCTCGTCCAGGATCGCCAGTCTCTTCGCCGCCAGCGTGCCAAGAAGGATCGCACCATCGCCCGTCTTCGCAAGAAGGTGGACGACCTCGAGAAGACCGTCAAGGAGCAGGAAGCTCAGCTTGCCGCCAAGGAAGAAGAAGATGAGGGTGAAGACATCCAGGGAGACATGGATTCTTACCTCAGCAACGATGATGACTTTCTGGAGGAAGATGTCGTGGACTTCTACACTGACGATGAGGACTCCGACTTCATCGACGATGAGTAGATGCACTAGAGCATTGTCGTAGCATGAGTTGTATCGGTCCCACTGTATCGTAGCTTGCAGAATGGTTCTTCAAACCATCTGTTTTCCTTTGTTTGTTGTGGTGTGTGTTGTATCGTGTGTTTGTCTACATGAATGAAATGGAGTTAGTTGAAAAACCTGAGTCTAACTCAAAGTTTTAGCTTTGAAACCAAAACCATGAACCTTAGAATTTCCCTCTTACCCCTATATCTATCTCAATCCTCAGATGACTCATGGAAACCAAGGAGGGAGCAGCTCGTCGCAGGACCCAATGCTGCAGATCTTGCAGAATCTCATCGCCAACCGTGAAGCAAGCAGGGCAGAACGTCAAGCCAACTTAGCAACACTACAGCAGATTGCCCAGATGGCTCTCATCAACCAAGGACATGGAAATCAGGATCACCATGGATCCAAACTCAAAAAAAATTCAGAATACCAATCCCCCAATCTTCAACCAATCTGAAAACCCATTAGATGCTGACGATTGGTTACAGACAATGGAAAACAACCTCGAAGTTGCAGGAGTTGATGAAAACGAGAAAGTTCTCTTTGCCACCCACTATCTGGCAGGAGATGCAAGAGCTTGGTGCAATAGCATCCGCAATATGAACCATGGTCAAGTGATGACATGGGAAGCATTCAAAGTCAAGTTCAGCCGCACCCACGTGCCGCAAGGTCTCGTCAACAGGATGAGAGATGAATTCCACGAATTGAAGCAAGGAAGAATGACTGTGGTAGAATACCGTTACAGATTCCTGTCACTTGCCAGATATGCACCTGATGAAATCAACACGGAGGCCAAAAAGAAGGAAAGATTCTTGAACGGACTGCATGATGAGATGCAGACTGTCCTTGTCAACATCTGTTTTCAGGATCTCGAAGAGCTAGTCGACTCTGCCATTCAGATGGAAGGGAAGATTAACCAGGCAAACGACAATCGCAAACATCGTATGATGCAGCAATCAAGATCCAGCAGTCACCAGAAGTACCGTCCCAACCCCTCACCAGGATATGCACCAAGGAACAACCGACCCCCGATGTCTCGCCCAAGCTACCCCAACCGTAGCGGAGGCAATGTGAAGTCCGGAGGAAACCATCCCAACTCCGGCAACACCAACAATTTCACCCGTGCCCCTCCCAAGAGCAATAACAACAACAACACTGCACCCATAACTGGCAGCAATGATGTGCCTGTCGCAGTCAAGGACAAGTCCCAGATCACTTGTTTCGAGTGTGGAGTGAAGGGTCACTACTCCAATGAGTGTCCAAAGAAGACTGCAGCCAATGCCAATGTGAATGCCCTAGCTCAACAGCAGCGTCGTGTTCAACCAGGAAGAAGATTTGCCCTAGGGAACCCTCACAACCGCAACGATCGTCTCTTCCACATGAACGCAGAAGCCTGTGAAGCGCGGATGTAGTCCGGGTATGTTTTCTGTCAACTCAGTTTTTGCAAGAGTATTGTTTGATTCGGGAGCATCGCATTCATTTGTCACCGAAGAATTTGCATGCACTAGTAAGATTCACCCATCCAACCTGAAGCATGTCATGATAGTTCAAATCCCCGGTTCAACTACAAAAGCTAGAAAAATTTGCAAAGCTATGCCTATCAGAATACATGGGATAAATTTTTATGCCAACCTAATTGTACTTGGAACCAAAGGATTGGAAGTAGTACTAGGTATGGACTAGATGTCAAGGCATAAAGGACTGATAGACTGTGCTAAGAAAGCCATCACCATGACCAGTAGTTCCGGAGTAACAGTAGAGCATATCTCTGAAACCTTACCCCGTCAATTCAAGTGCAACAAGAGTCTAGCCCTACCCACCATAGACCAGGTCAGAGTAGTCTGTGAATACCCCGACGTATTCCCAGATGAATTGCCAGGTATGCCCCCGGATAGGGATATTGAGTTCATTATCGAACTAATCCCCGGAACCGGACCCATAGCCCAGAGACCCTATAGCATGAACCCCTCAGAGTTAGTGGAACTAAAGAAGCGGTTAGATGCCATGTTAACAACAGGCTTGATTCAGCCAAGCGCATTGCCATGGAGATCACCAGTGTTATTCGTCGACAAGAAAGATGGAGGCAATTGTCTGTGTACAGATTACAGAAAGTTGAATGATGTCACCATAAAAAACAAGTACCCCATGCCGAAGATAGAGGATCTATTTGGCCAGTTGACTAGAGCCCAGGTATTCTCAAAGATTGATCTTAGGACTGGTTATCACCAACTTAAGATTCATGCAACGGATATTCCGAAGACCGCCTTTACTACTCGCAATGGTTTATACGAGTATACGGTTATGTCTTTCGGATTAACCAATACCTCTGCTTATTTCATGAACCTCATGAATAAGATCTTTATGAATTTCCTAGATAAGTTTGTAGTTGTGTTTATCGACGACATCCTTATCTACTCCAAGTCAGAAGAAGAGCATGAGCAACATCTGAGAATCATCCTAGAAACCCTGAGAGAGCATCAGTTATATGCCAAGTTCAACAAGTGTGAGTTTTGGCTGAAAGAAGTAGGATTCCTAGGACATATTGTGTCTATCGGAGGAGTCTCTGTTGATCCCGCCAAGATCAAAGATGTCGAAGAATGGGAAGCTCCAACCACTCAAACCCAAGTCCGTGCATTTCTCGGATTAGCGGGATACTACCGCAAGTTCGTAGAAGTATTCTCGAGCTTCGCCCGACCCATGACCCAATTATTGAAGAAGGACAAGAAGTTTGAATGGACTGACAAATGTGAAGCCAGTTTCCAGGAGTTGAAGAAGAGATTGATATCAGCCCCAATATTAATCACGCCAGACATCAAGAAGCCGTTTGATGTATATTGTGATGCATCCAAGATTGGTCTAGGATGTGTATTGATGCAAGAAGGCAAAGTCATCGCGTATCTGTCTCAACAACTGAAGCAGCATGAGCAGAACTATCCGACCCATGATCTTGAGTTAGCAGCCGTAGTGCTGGCATTAAAGACATGGCGTCATTATTTGATGCATAATCGCTGTGAGATTTACTCAGATCATAAGAGCTTGAAATATATCTTCACTCAGAAAGAACTGAATATGAGGCAAAGGAGATGGATAGAGTTAATCAAGGATTATGACCTTGACATTCACTATCACCCCGGCAAAGCCAATGTGGTAGCGGATGCTCTTAGCAGATTGCCGTGTAGGCTAAACACCATGATCAAGGAGAAGCAACCAAGTTTGTATGAAGAGTTGGAGCAGTTTAGGACCGAATTAGTTAGCAAAGGATTCTTAGCTAGCATTGAACTTCAACCCACTTTGATTAGCCAAATCAAGGAAGCCCAGAAGGGGAATGAAAGTATCGACGGAATCAAACGTCATATTGGTACAGGAAAGGTACCTGGATTCACTGAAGACGAAGGAGTACTGTGGTACAAAGGACGTATCTGTGTGCCAGCATATTCTGAGCTAAAGGAAATTATCATGAAGGAAGCTCATGATACTCTTTATTCTATCCACCCTGGAGGAACAAAGATGTATCAAGATTTGAAAGAGCAATTTTGGTGGCACAAGATGAAGAGAGAAATCGGAAGCTACATCGCCAAGTGTGATATCTGTCAAAGAGTCAAAGCAGAGCATCAGAGATCTGCAGGATTGTTGCAACCATTGTAGATTCCAGAATGGAAATGGGATTCCATCAGAATGGACTTTATCACCGGTTTGCCTACTTCCAGTAGGGGAAATGACTCAAACTGGGTCATAGTTGATAGACTGTCCAAGGTAGCCCACTTCATACCTGTCAAGACAACCTACCAGAGTGCAAAGTTAGCAGAGCTGTACATTGCTAGGATTGTTAGTCTACATGGAACCCCCAAGACCATCGTATCAGATCGAGGAACCTAGTTTACCTCGAGATTTTGACAGAAAGTTCAGGAAGGATTAGGAACCAAGTTGAACTTCAGCACCGCGTATCACCCGCAAACAGATGGACAGACTGAGAGAGTCAACTAGATCCTAGAGGATATGCTTAGAGCTTGTGTGTTGGAATACGGATCAAAATGGGAAGACTGCCTGCCTTTCGCAGAATTCTCATATAACAACATTTATCAAGCTAGTTTGCAGATGGCACCATTTGAATTCCTATACGGAAGAAAGTGCCGTACCCCTTTGAATTGGTCGCAAGTAGGAGAGAGTCAGATCTTTGGACCCGACATTCTCCGAGAAGTAGAAGAGAAAGTTCACAAAGTCCGTGAGCACCTCAAGACTGCTCAATCCAGACAGAAGAGTTATGCTGACAAGAGAAGGAGAGACCTGACTTTCAATGTCGGAGATTTTGTATATCTCAAGGTTTCACCATTGAAGGGAACTCAACGGTTTAGTCTGAAGGGAAAGTTAGCCCCCAGATATATTGGACCTTTCAAGATTCTGAACCGTCGAGGAGAAGTATCATATCAGCTGGAACTGCCTGAAGAGATGTCAGCCATCCACAGTGTGTTCCATATCTCGTTACTTCACAAATGCTTGGAAGTGCCCGAGAAGACTGAAGTTTTCAAGAACATCGATCACAGAGCCGTAGAAATCAACAATGACCTGACCTATCGGGAAGTGCCCATCCGTATCTTAGAAGAAGCCTGTAACCACGGAACCCGGAGCATCAAGTTTCTCAAGATTCAGTGGAGCAACCATACCGAGGAGGAAGCCACTTGGGAGCGCGAAGATTATATTAGGACAAAGTTCCCAGATCTCTTTAGTTCCTAGTTTTCTTTGTAAATCTCGGGACGAGATTTTGTTTAAGGGGGGAAGGTTTGTAACATCCCAAAACTTTAATCCAAGCTTATCAAGATCCAAATCATCAAACTTTAGGGTTAACAAAAACTTTTCCAAATTAAAAATGAAAGCATTCATGTGTATGTGCATTTAAATTAGGATTTGATTTGAATTGCCATGGTTCTGTGATTCTTTGCTTGTAAAATGTTTCTTAGGTGATTTAAACATCATCTACATCATTCCCAAACTTTTCCCAAAGAAGAACAACTCAAAATGAATAATTAAAGTGAATGGTCATTTTGGCCAAATTAACTATCATGCCTACTTTGGCTATTCCTAGTACTCAAAACTTAACAGAAACATGTGTCGATCTTTACACCCCTTGATAGTACACATAATGAGGTACCAAGGCCCACTTTGTGATCTGCAAAAATCTTTCAAATGCTAATTTTAAATGACAGTTTAAAATTGAATCTATTTCATATGGGAAGATCCCACTATTTCAAAAACCACTCAAGCAAGCTCAATTTTCAAAACCCAAGCACCCACAGAGTCTCAAGCTTATTCCTAGAAAACCCACCAAAAATCTTTTCAAAATTCAAAAGTTTATTTCTTGCGACCATTTAATCAAACACTTGGCAGGCAGGGTTAAACTCTAAACCATAGCTCATGATTTTGAACAGGGTTTTGCCCCTAAATGATCTTCATTTAATCCCTTTGTCCCCTAGGGTCTAACCATGCCATTAGCACCCATCCCCTACCCTCCTACTGACAAGGCCATGCCATGCCGAGCCACCCCTCGCCGGCCGACCATGCACTCGCCCAGCAGACCACTTCCCTCTCTCTCGCCATGTCTAGGAGGTAGCCAGGACCTCACCGCCACCCTCTGTCTCCTGCCCGAGCCAAGCGCAGCAGTGGACCACCAAGGAGAGCCTGCGCCCAGTGCCACCGAGCCATGCCGAGCACGCGCCAGAGCGCCGCACCCGGCACACATGCACAAGCCGCCGCTCGACCGCAGCCCGTGCCCACCGCTCCGCCACGACCCAGGGAACATGACGGACACGCCCGTTCGCCGCCCAACACACCACAGCCACCGCTCGCCGTGGACATTGCCGCCTCTGCCGCTCAGAGCACCAGCTACCCCCGACCGCATACCACCGCCCCTATGCCTGCATTGAGTTCCTAGAGCACCGCCAGGAGACCGCCTGTCGATCGCCACCCTTAGCAATGCCTCTAGCCGGCCGTAGCCATGTCGCCACCGTCGCCTGCCCATCCCGCTCGGTCTCACCGTCGGGCCTATAAAAGGAGGGCACCCCCGGCCATTTGAAGCACACCACTCCACTCTCCTCACCTCACTGACCGTTTCCCACCTCTAGCCGGAGCAACGCGAGCACTTGCTCGCCGGAATTTGGCCGGAGTAGCCCGCAGCAGAGGAGGAAGGGGCGCTGCTGATTGCGACCACCCCCGGAGCTGCCTCGACCGTCCCTAAGCTCGCCGTCGACCACTAGTCCGTTTGCTCACCTTGCCGACCTTGTTGGAGCCCTGGTACGCGCCCTATGCACCCCCACCGAGCCGCTAGGGTTCGAGCTCGCCGGCGACAGGTACGTCGTCGACGACAAGCCACAACCATTGATCCTTAGTCTAATCTAACGGCCCACATCGCCCCATACCGCTTCACGCGTTATGAGCCGCTGACTTGTGGACCCCCCTTTCAGTTGATCCCCGTGCCGCGGAATGACACTAGGTCGGCGTGTTAAAGTTTCCCGCACGACCCAGTTAGTTTGAATTAGATTTTCCTATTTAGTTTAAACTTAGTTCTGTCTCTGAGTTTGAAAATTAATTCAGAGAGTTTGACAAATCCAAATTGCATGACACCAATTTTTCCTAAAAGGTATTGGAATGATCTATCCAAGCCCGTTGGATTTAATTCGATTAGAGTTATAGATCTCGCCTAGTAAAAATAACAAAATAGAAGCATTTGCACCTTGCAACATTTTTATAAAATCAACCAAGATAGATTTTGAGTTGATTCCAACTCTCAAAAATCACATTTCACCATACCTATCTGAATATGTAATAATATTAAGGTTTACATGTAGTGACTTTGGACTAGTACCAAAATAATGCTATATAGGCATTTCTAGTCACTTTAAATCATTAAATAATGAACTTAAACCAAAGTAATTATGATCCAACCTTTAATTCTCATTCCCACATGTTAGAATATGTGGTGATGACATGTGTCAACATGATCCCATATTTCAAGTGGTGAATATTAAATCTTAGTTAACTTTTCAATGACTAGAAATTACTTTTCTAAAATAAAAATGGAGAAACTAGTGAATTAACTTGTGATGCTTGTGATGATAATAGATCATCAAATGTGTGTATTAGAATGCTAATTAGATTAGTTAAGTATTGTTTGGTGATTGTGTACTCCGTATGTATTTATAGAAGATAGTACCGACCAAGCTTACGAGGAGGAGGAGTGCTACCAAGAAGAAGAAGAAGAAAACTTCAACCACTGCACCAACCAAGGCAAGCCACCATTAACAATGCAAGCTAGCGCTTGCAAGCTAATGTTAGCAAGCTAGAATTAAGCCAGATGAATGAGCAAAGATGCCTTGGGCATGCTTTGGTCACACCACCTTGACTATTACTACCCCAAGTATTACCTTACAAGCTTTACTTCCTTTACTTTACACAAAGTCCCTTACTTGTTTTGAAGGTAGCATAAAGAGTATAAAACTTGACCTATTTAGCTAAGCTTTAGATGTCATTCTATGGCATGAGATTGAACCCATCATCTTTCCACCTTAGTGAACACTCTTAACTTAGTAGTTTAGAGTAGTTAAAAACTTGAGTCACTTTAGATGGGAACACTTGTCGAAAATGAATTATGAAAACCTTGGAATGATGAGTCATTCTATTGAAATGTTTTGACATGTGTTGAGAAAGACAAATGGTTTATGATGATGAAAATATTGAGGCATGAGCCTTAGCCCTTTTATAAAACTGATGGTTGGATTCGGATGCGATACCATTCCAAATTTACCGTACAACCACACTACCTGAATTGGGTAAGGCTTAGCTAGAAATTTATGTGCATTAGTATTAGTTCCCTCGCGGGAGAGGTTTGAGCTGAGGCTACCTCTCAATGTTGTCCACCTATGTAGTGCCCAAGATGACTGATGGTCATGGTTGGGAGGCCATGCTCATAGGGGAGGTGCTTATACTAGGGTGTGTAAAGGGAAGGTTATGTTTGATTATCTACATACTAAGTATGATGATTTAGGGTTATCCCTAACAGATGTATCGAATCTTGTGGTGAAAGTGTACCACCTCTGCAGAGTGTCAAACTATTGAATAGTCAGCGTCATGATTATGGACAGTTGGAATGGCCATAATGTTTCGTTGTCAGATGTTTTCCAAACAACTTGAGATGAATGATGAATCTTGACTTGACCACAACAGGGTTGTGCTTATGATATTAGCTTCCCAACTTAAGTGATTCTAGAATTTTACTTTATCTTTCTTTGCTTCAGAACTCGGCTTAGGTTTCAAACTTAACCTTATAGTTAAACATAGAGTTAGCACTTGACTTAGAACTATTTTACTTGTTAGTGGTAGTTTGCGAGTACTTAAAGAGTACTCATGGCTTTTGTCCCTAGCTATTCTCATGACCAGACTATGAAGGAGACTATCAAGATGATGGCCAGCATGACGGCTATGATAACTAGGATTATCTACCTTCGTCAGCATTGCCTGTGCCCCTGAAGATGGACCCCACCGCTACGCTTATCTTTTATTTCCGCTGCTTGTTGTATTCAGACTGGATCCTGAGATCCTTATTTGTGTAAGACCTTATGTATGGTTTGTAATGGATGATGTACTGTGATATCCAATCTGTTATGTCTCGCAAAAATGGTAATCCTGGGATTGCGAGGTATGGCATAACGGGCATCTGGGATTAAAAATCCGGGTTTTGACAACAGCTCTACGACGTTCAAAATCAAAACTGTGAGTATGAAGTTAGGTTTAAACGCATAAGTGTTGCTGCAAGTTTCAGGATGCTGGAGATCACAATGTTCTTTGTTGATGGGAAGCCCTTACCCTGGAAGTCGGACGATGATGAGAGGATACTACCACCACCAAAGGAGTAATTCATCATCAAGTTTGGCATCCCCTTGGCTTGTTCCAAGCTTGGGGGAGTGTCGCGGTATCACATCACTATCTTGTATCTTTTTACCTTTTTAGTAGAGTCATATCATGAATAGAGAAGTTATCGTGTAGGATGGTTTGCATTATGGAAGTGTCCCCTCTCTCGTTAGATATGTATCCCTTGGTGTGAGTTACCGTTATGGAATATTAATGAGAAGTTCTATCATTTACTCTTTTGCATAGCTTATATTAGTTTTTAATTCATGGTTATATGATTGATCTTGTTGTTAGTATAGGTATCACTTTGGGATCATTGAGTTAATTTTGTTGGTTTTGGCAAACCTGGGTCGGTCAGTAGCAACACTATTTTTGAGAGTTGAATGAAAAGATAAAAGTACTCTAAAGAAATATAATTTCATCATCCTTCTTTCTTGATTTTCTCATAAGTTTAGTATTCTCTAGTTAAGATCTTTTGTGCTTCCAAGGAAGATTGCATGTTTGTCTTTATCACTTGTATGTTTGTTTGTTTCTGATACATTGCAAATGTATCTATAATTTTTGATGTTCCATGCTTGGTTTTATCCACTTTCTTGTGTTTTGTCCACACTTTGGAGTACTTTTCATATGATTTCTTGGACTAATCTATTAAGAAGAGCCATAGTGATTGCCAAATGTTTTCGCTGTTTTTGGTTCCGGAAAGTCGAAAAATGAATATTCTCGAATTGACGGGACAAAAGCCAAAGTGCCTATTTTTCGGAAGTCATCGATGCCGAATCTGAGGCGGAGAGGCCAGGGGCCACCACACCACCTGGCCGCGCGGCCCAGACTAGCCCGTGCCAGGGGTGGTCTGGCCAGCCCTGGCACCCCCTCGGCCTCCCCTTTCGCCTATAAGATACCCTCGGGATGAAAACCCTAAGTACCCGATCAAAAATCCATGAAAGAGTCTGTAGCCGCCGTCATCTCCATCCCTAGATTGGGAGGGATCTGAAGCTCTTCCGGCACCACTGGAGAGGGAATTCACCCTGGAGGCCTTCTTCATCACCATGCAAGCCTCCGGTGTGATGCGTGAGTAGTTCATCCTTGGACTACGGATCCATGTAGTAGCTAGATGGCTGGTTCTCCTCCTTTGTGATTTCATGTTTAGATCTTGTGAGCTCCGTTCATGATCAAGATCATCTATTTGTAATTATGCATGTTGTGTTTGCGGGGATCCAATGGATATTGAGATGCTATTTCAGATTGATTATTGATTCTATCATGTCTTTGTTATTTGTGATCTTGCATGCTTTCTGTTGTTAGTAGCTATATTGGCCAAGTAGATGCTAGCAACTCTAAGAGTTAGTATTTATGCTCGATAGTGGGTTCATGCCTCTGGTAATCTGGGGAAGTGACAGAAATCTCTAAGGTACTAGATGTGATGTTGCTACTAGGGAGAAAACAACAATCCTTTGTTCATAGAACAATCGTATTGTTTACTTTACACGTAGTTTGTAAAGCAATAATTTGTTGCTTGCAACTTAATACTAGAGGGGGTTCGGATGATAACCTGAAGGTGGATTATTAGTCATAGATGCAGTTGGATGGCGGTCTATGTATAATGTTGTAATGCCTAATCAAGTTCCAAAGGAGTCAAGATGATTAGTATATGCATGTATTGCTTTCTCGATGTTTGTCAATTGCCCCGCTGTAATTTGTTCACCCAACATGTTATCTATCTTAAGGAGAACCACCTCTAGTGAACTATGGATCCCGGTCCTTTTTCTTTACATACAATCTATAAACTGTTACTGCTTTGTGTTTACTTTCTGCAAACTATTACTTCTTTCCATTCGATACGTTTAATCCTTTGTTTTTAGCAAAACACGGTGATATTGACAACCTCATCGCAAGTTGGGGACAGAGTTCTGTGGTTATGTTGTGCAGGTCTCCATGTTTCTACTAGCACTGGTAGTGCACCCTGCCAAGGCTCAGCTAGCAACACCTTTGGGGTGTTTCCTTGCTCCTACTGGTTCGATTAAACCTTGGTTTCATAACTGAGGGAAACTTGCTACTGTGCTCATCATACCTTCCTCTTGGGGTTCCCAACGAGCTCTACATCAACACCGCACCAGCATTTTTCTGGCGTCGTACACTGAGCCATCAAGCATTTTTCTGGCGTCGTTGCCGAGGAGTCAAGGACATCTTCACAAGGGGAGTCCCTCATAACCAATCTCTTTACTTTGTTATTTTTGTTTTTCTTAGTTTCTTTTTGCTTTGTTTTCTTGTTTCTTTATTAAAAACACAAAAAAATTAGTTTTACTAGTTTGCTTTCTTATTTCAAAACCACAAAAAAAATTAGTTCCTTTCTTAAATTGCCACTATGTCTAGCCTTGCTCCAGTCACTATGTCACCCGAGGAAATGATTTTCACTTTTCAACAAGGAATTGAGGAAAGTTTTAAGGAATCTTGGTCTAGAATCTCTGATCTACATGAAAAAACTGAGCCTAAAATGACTCAAAGCTTGTTCCTTAGCAGTTTTTACCTTGGTATTGCTCTTTGCTATAGATATGCTTTAGATGTTGTTGTGGGAGGAGATTTCCTCCAATGTAACGAGGATGATGCTATTAATGCTATAAAGAAATTGATCCTCACTTACAACTTTCCTAGCCAAACTGATATTTCTTTCGCAAGAATATTTGCTAGATTGAACACTCTTGAGACTAGCACTTCTAGCTTAAAAGATTGCTATAATACGCTTAGGGAGCATCACAGTTATGTCCCAATAAATTCTGAACCATCAAAGTGGCTCCCTACAGTAAAGATTGAGATAAACACTGAAACTTTTCAAGCTCGCTGTGATATCATGTCTGAATTTTGTCTTATGCCCAAAGATATTTATGAATCTTTGAATACTTGGGGGCTTACTGAAGGAGGAAAAGAAATATATCTTGCTAATAATGCTACCTTATTACCTATTGGAATAGCTGAAGGAGTGTTTACAAAGATCCTTGGAAAAATGATTTCTACTGATTATCTTGTTATTGAATGTGCAGGAAAAGGACAAATTACACTTGGAAGGTCCCTATTAGAACTCCTTGGAGCAATAATAGATGTGGAAAAGGGGACCATGCACCTTTCTTCTCCACCAAACAATCATATTTCCCCCAAGGTTAAGAATAAAAGTAAGATAGGTAAGGGCAACAAAATTTGGTCTTAATGCTTCTTCATTTGAGAACACTTGATTCTTTTTCTTGCTTCTTATGCCTAACTTAAAGGCGTTAAAGAAAAGTACTTATTGGGAGGTAACCCAAAAGTTTTAGATGAGTCTTGGAAGTTATTACTTCAGTAATAACCGCTCCTTATCCTTTTTATTTGATTTTTGTGCCAAGAGTAACCTCTAATGAGAGAAAAGTAATGATTGGGAAAGTTGCTGTCCTAAAACAGATTTCTGCGCTTCACCATAAAAATTCGTGTAAAATCTCTGAACGTCTTTTTGAGGCGTGAATTTTTGTGCTTCTTCCCCAGGTTGTTATCTAACTTTCATTAGTTCAACACTTTTTGATTTTAGCAACATAAGGTCTTCTAAAAAAATCGTCTTTACCTGCTGGTCTGTTTTGACAGATTTCTGCCATTTTCTGCATTTGCTTCTTGTTGGTTCCTTTTTGAGTTCTTTTGGGGAATTGAGCTTTTTGAGGGAAGTGCTTAAGTATATAGTGTTCTAATGGAAGTTTATTTGGTGTTATAACTGAACCTTAAGACTTATTTATCTTGAGTGCACTAATGTTGCTAATAAAGATTGTGTGAAGTTTTGTATGAAGGAAAAAATTTCAAGTGTATGGAAGGAATGAGTAATGAGATGAAGGATGGACTAAAGCTCAAGCTTGGGGATTCCATGCGTGTCACCCCAAGAAATATCCAAGAAGTACAAGCGTCAAAGCTTGGGGATGCCCAAGGTATCCCCTTCTTCATCAATAAAAATTCCAGGTTTCTTCCAAACGCTTCATTTTTATTGTTTAATGCACAGTTGTGTTGTTCTTGGAGCGTCTTATTTTTCGTTTTTGTTTTGGTTTTTTGTTTGCTTTGTTTTCTTAGTTTTATGAATAAATTGGTTGGACCCCCTCTTTCATACGTTGGTTTGCAGATAGTTTGGTTTGGTTTGGAAAAGAGTTGGAAAGTTCATGCTTATGTGGTAAAAAGAGCTCGTTTTTGAATGTGGCCTATGCTCTGTCATGCCATGCTTGATATTTTGTTGGCTTTATGCTTAGTATTCTTTGCTGTAGCATGACTTGTTATAAACAATTGAGATTGCTTAATGTGCCTTGGATGAATCATGCGTTGTTTTAGCATATTAAAGCATAGTATAGTGGTATTCTCCTTTGATGCTTTATTTGGGTTGACTTGGCACATGCTCACACCATGTTATGACTATCTCAAGTCACCATAGCCTTTATTCCTTTATTTTTCAACTTGTAGTATCACTTTATGCTTTGATCAATGATGTTTTGTCGCTCCTCATGATTATGGCCATTATTGCTCTCTTAGTTTGTCGCTCCTAGTCTTTTGCTAGCCTCCACAACCAAGTATGAGTTCCACTCATGCATCCAACTCCCTAAACCAAGTTATTCCAAAGAGTCCACCATACCTACCTACTAGCTTATGCTATTACAAGTATATTCATGCTTTTGTTTACCTTCCAAATTAAACTTGTTATGAGAAAACTAGTGATTAAATCTCTCACGAACTTGATGGCACACTTTACTTTTCTTGCCCTTAATAAACTTGAACCATTGTGTCGTCTATGTTGTATATGCTTGCACTTATTTGTTGGGAATTAGCAGAACCATGTTGTCATGGGGAACGCTTTCAACATTGCACTTGGTACTTGTACCTAGTTGATATCATGCTCTTTTGTATATGGATGTCGTCGGTGTGAAATGAAAGGGGAGCTTGTAAGTCCATGGAGGTATGTATATGTGTTAGAGAAACGCCTAGGCCGCTGGTCTAATCCATGCTGACATGGTGGAAACCTGCAGCGTAACCATAATGAGCTATCTATGAAGCATTCTTCTTATAAAAAAAAGAGTCCTATATTGAGAAAAAAAGAGAAAAAGAAAAAAAAAGATTATGAAAAGAGGAAAGAGAAAAAAGCACCATATTCCCATGGTAAATAAGAAGATTGCTGAGATGCTCGTTGTCTGCTTTTCTTGTCATTTTGATATGGGGATTCTTTCGTATCATCGAGCAAGGGGTACCCCGTTGGCGGTTCTCTATGATACAGATGTACTTACGATGACAAGAACTTACCGGTGACTAAAATTGAGTAGCATGAGGAGCGGCCCTTGTATACAAGGGACATGAGATTTCTAACTTATACTTCGTCAAGCATGTACACCATAGTTTGTTCACTTTAACCTTAATCACTTCAAGATTCTTATGATAGGGGCAATGAGAGCTGAAAGCTATAAGTACCATAATTTTTGGAAGATCTTTATGAGACTTGAATCCCTACTTCCTTCTATGAAGGCATTTCTTCCACCATTATATTGAGTCTCCACCTACTACCTTTATGCACCTACTTTGAGAGCATATTGGCCATTCTTAGTTCTATGTGCATTGTCCCAAGACTAGTTGATTGATGCATAACTTGATATTGCTTGTTTTAGACTATTTGTATCTAGTCACTCTTATGAACTTTGAAGGTGTCCTATGCATTTTATTTGCTACTCTATGAGGGACAAGCTGAATACTATTATGCTATGTTTTCTTTATGTGAAACAAACAAACGTCTTGCAAAGCATTGTTATTCATGAATCAGTTATTTGTGAACTCCAGCAAATTATCAACTATTCTTCGACCAAGAGCTAAGTTTGCCATTACCAATTATGATTTACTTTATGTATCTTTATTGTCTTTCCTTTACCTATTGCAAGTAAGTTATATAATAGTGAGTTTTCTTCTATTATGATCTATGTGTTGATGAATGTGATGCTTCTTGTCCGTATTCTTTTTATCGACTGTTCACTCCATAAACCTGAGGTCATGTTTATTGAGCTCAGTTTCGCTTGGGGACAAGCAAAGTCTAAGCTTGAGGGGAGTTGATATGTCCATTTTGCATCACTATTCTATATCATAATTCACTGTTATTCATTGATATATTTCATATTAAGAGGTGATACTTATGTTATTTCATCTATTTTTGCATGGTTGATGACTTTTGGAGCATGGACCGCTGCAGTCAGGATTCTGATGGAAAAGGTGCTGTTTGGAGGCAAAATTCGCGAAGATTAGAAAATCCGGTAAAATATACGGAGAATCCTATTTTTTCAAAAGACGAAGGCTGCCAGAAGAGGGAGTGGAGATGGGCCATAGGGGGCCCACACCACCCCCTGGCGCGGGCCACCCTAGGCCGCGCCACCAGGTGGTGTGGCCGCCCTGGCCCACCTCTGGCTCTCCCCTCTAGCGTATATAATCCTCCCGAAACCCTAATACTCGGGGAGCGACCATAGAAAGATTTAGCCGCCTTTGCGGGTCGGAAAACACCGAGAGAGAAAGATCTCTCCTCCAGACAGATTTCTGCCAGGGGAATTCCATCCCGGAGAGGGGAGATCGTCGCCAGCAACACCACCATCAAGCTGGACTTCATCGGGATCATCATCATCACCACCATCATCACCATCAGCACCCTCATCACCATCTCCATATTGATGTAACAATTGGGTTGAATCTTGCATAGTTCTTAGGGGAAACTTTCCCGGTGTTGATTACTCTTTGTAGTTGATGCTATTGAGTGAACCGTTGAATTATTGTTTATGTTCAGATTGTTATACATCATTATTCCATCTCTGATCATGGTCCATATGATGTCTTGTGAGTAGTTCGTTTTGTTCTTGAGGACATGGGAGAAGTCATGTTGTTAGTAGTGGAGTTGTGTTGAGAAAGATTCAATAGTTTGATATTTAAGTTGTGGTGTACTTCTTCTAGTGGTGTCATGTGAACGTCGACTACATGACACTTCACCTATATGGGCCTAGGGGAATGCATTGTGTATTTGGCTACTAATCGTAGGGGTTGCGGAGTGATGAAACCTGAACCCCCGTTAGGAAACCATTGCACAAGGGACGTAAGGGTCTTAGAGTTTAAAGTTGTGGTTAGGTTTCTACCTTAATTACTTTCTTGTACTTACGGATGTTTGCAAGGGGTATAATCACAAGTATGTATTAGTCCTGGGAAGGTCGGTACATTAGCACAGGTTCACCCACACAACACTTAGCAAGCTAAAGAAGATTAATCAACTATATGAAGCGAAAGCACTTGACAGTCTTCCCATGTGTCCTCGAGAACGTTTGGTCATCTTAAGTAATACAATCGGCTTGTCCTTTGCTGCATAAAGGATTGGGACACTTGCTGCATTTATTCCTACTATCTTTTATTTACTCGTACTTTATTTACTTGCTTTATCAAAAACCCCTAAAAATCCGTTTGCTAAGTATTTGCAGAGAATTCCTGATCCATACCACTAGCCAGCACCTTCTGCTCCTCGTTGGGTTCGACACTCTTACTTATCGAAAATACTGCGATACACCCCCTATACTTGTGGGTCATCATGCACGCCCTCTTCTCGTGTTCGTGTTTGTTTGATATAAACATTTCGAGTTTGGTTTGTGTCGACTTATGTTTGGCAATAAATACCACACATTTTGGCAAAGAAACACAAGTGTTTTGTAAAACCATGGTCCCACTGCTCCAACCTCAAATGTCATCCATTTATGCCTCTAGATTTGATATGCATGCCCTGAAGTGCGGCAAAGCATTGCTAAGTACTACAAATTACAACAAAGTACTCTGGCTATCACATATCCCCGTAACGCTAATTTTGAAACGGATGACATCCAGGGAGTGAAGCAAGTGGCACCATGAGCAAAGAAAGGCTCCCATAAAGAAATTTGGATAAAACTTTTATCAACTTGCACAAATTAGCATCACTAAACCTCTACCGTTGTAACAATGAGTATGTACTCTTAGCTTTTGTTCTCGGAGATAATAACTTATGTTATTTAATTTCACAAACTTGGTGTGTGGATGTATACACCTAGTAAAAGATAATGGTTGTGATGACCACATTAGATGGTTAGGAGAGAGGTGTATCACAGCCAACTCGACATCAAAGCCTCTATTTGACACTTTGTACCTTCTATAAGCTGACATATTACTATGTCCAGCAAGAATCTATGTAGGCGATAGTGAGATGTCTATTGTGACTAGTCAATCAAAAAACCGACAATTTCAATTTCTGATAGATGCTATTTGAATGTGTGCAGGTGATGCCTTGTGAGTGTACTTATTCCCTTGTACTCGGTGAACAAACCATGATAAGTTGTTGGTCCCCGACCAGAATTTCACCGAGGACACCTCTTTAAGATGAGAAATAACTAGTCAATCAAAACAATGTGCGAAGTGTGAGATCCCACGAAGGATTTTCCCAAGCCACGAAGGGCACCTTCTCCGAGGCTATCCTATGAAGGAATATCCACTTTCCTTATGGCTAGATTTTCCTCCACTCCAAAGATGGCAAGCTCCACAACCACTTCACAAACTCCTCGAAGAAGAAGCCCGAGCCTCTTGACAATCTTCCACGAAGAGGACACCGTAGCACCAACCTCCAAGCCAACTAGGAGGTTACCCTCCAAGGGTAACAAGATCATGGTCTCTCACTCAAACAAATCAAAATGAAGAGCTCAACATTTATGAAAGCATGCAAAGCAAGAACACCAAAGATATTCAAATCCTTCACTCTCAAATCCCACTAATGTAAAAAATGCTAGCGAGGAACCAGAGAGGAAGAACAAAGGCGTAAATAAACAAAAGACTCCAAGATCTAGATCCAATGGGTTCCCCTCACTTAGAGGAGGAATTGATTGGTGGGGATTGTAGTTCTAGATATCCTCTTCCAAATTCCTCAAAAAGATGCAAAATTCATAGGAGGTAAGGGAGAGGAAACAAGGCCAAAGGGGTTAACAATGGTGGTCAATTTCATACTCAAGAACCCTTACCTAACAATGGGGAAGAAGCCCCTTTTATAGGAAAAGAAAATCTGACCATGGGGACAAAATCGCCCAGTCCAGGAAAAACCAGCGGTAAGTCCGGTTGTGCTGAAACTTGGGTTGACATGTTCTGAAGATAGTCTCGGTGGGCCGGAAGCCCCGGAAACCATACCAGAAACTTTCGGTGCTAGCCAAGATTTACGGTGGTCCGCTGGAACACCAGTCAATATAGTGTTCAGTTTAGGTGCCGAGAAAATTTCGGCAACTGCCGAAGTGTTTCGGCGACGCCGGGAATCTCGCCAATTTCACAGAAAAAAATGTGATTATGGAAATGGTGATAACTTTTGCGTCCGAACTTTGATTTTTGCAAATTTGAGCTTATTGAAAAGCTGAGAACAAGATCTATCTAACACTAAAATATTAAGAAAGAGTAAGAGGTAAAATACCAAATAAGGAGATGTATGAAACCTTCCTAACTGAAGAACCGATAAAGCCCCCAAACTCAAAAGCATAATAGAAGATGTATACAAATTTCTTTTTCGATGAACTTGAACTTGTTGAAGAGCGAGCAACAAGTTCAAGAACCTCACATAGAGAAACACCAAGAAGAAAAAATAGAGAGATGCAAAGGATTGAGCTCCCTAAGATAATATGATCAAGTTACCCAACCGAATGCCCCTCTTAACAGTACGTCTATGTATCCTATAACCCGGTCTCCCAACAACCACCTTGAGACCGGTAAAAGGAAAACCTAGCAAGGCCATACCTTTTCCATGCGCATATACCTCCTTATGTTGATGATAACGCTTCAAGCTCCATTCAAGAAGGAATGCATCACTTGATCAATGTTGCTTCATGAAGAGTCATCATTTTCTCCCCCATACACCACTATTGGATAGCTTCATTAAGGCACATTTTCGCATTCCCATCATCACCAAATATATGACATGCACTTAATGTTATCCTCTCATGGGCTATATGAAATCTTTATTTTTGATGCATGTCCATGGAAAGATACCTAACCCACATAGATAACACAAAGCCACATGTATAATGGGTTAGTTAGTAAGCATAATTAACAAGGCTTACTGCTGACTCGTGTATTAATGAGCTCGTCCCCAAGAGGAAGGTATGATGAGCACAGCAGTAAGTTTTCCCTCAGTTATGAAACCAAGGTTATCAATCCAGTAGGAGCAAGGAAACACCTCCCAGGTGTTGCTAGATGGACTTTGGCAGGGCGTACTACCGGCGCCAGCAGCAACGTGGAAACCTGCACAACGCAACCACAGAACTTTGCCTCCAACTTACAGTGAGGTTGTCAATCTCACCGGTTTTGCTGAAAACAAAGGATTAAACGTATTGTGTGGAAAAAAGTAAAAGCTTACAGAAAGTAACAGAAAGCAGTAAACAGTTGTATATTGATGGTAAAAGAAAGGATCGGGGTCCATAGTTCACTAGTGGTGGCTCTCCTTAAGATAGATAACATGTTGGGTGAACAAATTATAGCGGGGCAATTGACAAACATCGAGAAAGCAATACATGCATATACTAATCATCTTGACTCCTATGATATTTGATTGGGCATTACAACATTATACATAGACCGTAATCCAACTACATCTATGACTAATAATCCACCTTTAGGTTATCATACCCCCCCCCCCAGTATTAAGTTGCAAGCAACAGATAATTGCATTATGCATTGCGTGTAAAGTAAACAATACAATTGTTCTATGAACAAAGGATTGTTGTTTTCTCCCTAGTAGCAACAGCACATCTAGTACCTTAGAGATTTATGTCACTTCCCCAGATTACTAGAGACATCACTAGTAGAAACCAGGCCATTAGCCCCAGTTCATAAGGGCGTTTAGTCCCGGATTGTGAACCGGGACTGCCAAAGCGGGACTAAAGGTCCAAGCTTTAGCCCCGGTTCTGTTACGAACCGGGGCTAGAGGTCCAACCACGTGGCCTACGAGGCGTGCTGGGCGGCAGGACATTTAGCCTGGGGTCGCGTTACGAACCGGGACTAAAGGTTCCCTGCTGCGGCAGCATTTTGGGCCATTTGGCTGCCGCGGCAGGGGATGGGGTTTTAGGGTTGTGTTTTTCTTTTTATTTTGTGTTTTGTGTTCAATTATTTTTCATTCTGTGTGTTCATTAGAAACAAGTTTTCGTATACATACAGAATGCTACTATATAGTACTTGTACACATTGATGCAATATATAATATAATTTCTCTTACAAGCATACATGGAGTCCCAACCGGGTCCAGAGCATGTCTATTTGATTACATGGAGATCATTACATGGATGCTTTAGGGTCTACGTATAGAGTATTCTCCGCGTGGGTCTATGACCCCGTCGATAAAAAATGCAGCAAATTCCTCTTGCATTGCTATTAGGCGGTCCTCTGGTAGGAGCTTGTCCCGCATCGCGTCCAACTATATAAAAATGAGATCGTATGAATTAGACTCAACACAACTTTTTGTAATAAAAATAAAGGTTTAATATATTGTTTACTTACTCGAACATTTTCCGAGGGCTTCTCAATACTGATGCGAATGAACTCGCACACGTAGAATCCACATAGATTAGTTCCTTGTGGCTGCCTCGCGCACTTTACAAGAATAGAATTCAATCAAACAATAACTCTAGCATGATAAATGCACATAAACTAGAATTAAATAGATGCGCGGACTTAGCTCGTACTACTTACCGAGAGTGATTTAAAAAATATCTCCTCACGCCATTCACCACGGACATGGTTCTTGACCTGTGTCCAAACCATACCCGACAAAGAAAATTAATGTATGAGTTAATAACTACTTGATATCCCAGAAAATGAACGAAAGAAACCGATATAGTGCGATAATGGTTGAAATTACCTCTGGAGCTCATCGATAATGCTGCGGTAGTTTTCAATGTCTTTGTTTAGTGAGTCCATGATGTGAACTCTTCCCAAGTCAAGTGAAGAATCTGGTGGTACCTACGCAAGGTTTTCATACGTCAGTAACTCATCATTTACACTGAACATCGAGTAAGCAAAAGTTAATGTGTACAAAAACTCACTTGCCGTTGTGGTAAGGAAATAGTATTTCATTACAGAAATGCTGTTTCGTGAGAAACCGCAACAAGTTGTGCTCGGTCTCTAGTGGTTTATCCTTTAGTATAGCTCCATGAACTCGATGTGGGTCAATGAACCCAAATCCATTGATAGCCTTTCTTTTACAATCGAGCATCTTCATTTTGCATCATTATATATAGCGTACAAAAGAATATAGTGAGTATACTTACCGACAATGAATTGAACAAGCTGAGATAGAGACCTAATTACATAAATAAAGTAATCACTTACAGACAATACGAACTAAGGATAGTTTTGTCGAGTTCCTTTAGATTGAATAACTGAAATAATTCTATAAATTTAATAGGGACCTCGTCTTCAGTGAAGTAATGCGATTTTAGAACTTTTAGTAAGAGCCAATTTCGCTATTCTTTTGATGCTTTCATGTACCATTCATGGAATCGTCGCATTTGTGTTGGCATATCCCGAAGCCTCTCAGAACTGACCAGAGGCTCCCCGTGAACAAATTTGGGTGCTACCTCAGCCTTGGGCATATCGCCGTGAATAATTTCATGAATAGGCATACCACATTGCTCAGCCAATATCCTAGCCGTTTCCGGATGCATAGGTTCTACCTCATATAGTTGAGGTTCGGGTATGATCACCTGGAGTGGGGGGAGCGATTGGTTTGCTTGTTTCCCCAGCTGGAGAACATCTCTTTTGGTTCTTCGGCTACCACTCGATTGTTTTGCTTGTTTCCCCAGCTAGGGGATGTCTATTCTGATGCTTCCGCTACCACTCGATTATTTTGCTTGTTCCCCCTGCTGGGGAACCTCTTTTGTGATGCTTCCTCTACCGCTTGATCTCTTCTGTTTCAGTGTCTTTTGAAGACATCATGTATAGTCATCTGGTGCATTTAACTGAGCTTGGGATGGCTGCGTCAGTAATTTCCTAAAGTGCTCCTTGGTTTCCGGTTTTATTTGGACCTCTGGCTTAGGTTGTTTCTTTTTAAAATGAGCATCCACTTCGGCCCGTACGACCACATCGGTCTCCTCATCGGTCTGGTCATAAGCCCTCTTGGGAGGAACTGACGGTACTCTTGGGAGGGGCGACAACTGTCGCTTTGGGCATCGGTTATCGCTCGACAGAGCGGTGGTATTCTTCCACTTTTAGCCCTTAGTGGGTGGAGGCAGCTGCGTAGATTGAGATGGACTCGTGTTGGGGTCATGGATTGGACTATTACTAGGAGGAGACAGTGCACTTGGAGGTGGAATTGGAGGAGACGGTGCACTGGGAGGAGACGGTTGCCTTGGAGGTGATGGATTGTTTCTCGGTGGAGAAGGTGGCCTTGGTGTCGATCCTGGAAACTTGATGTATTATTTTTTCCAAAGAATGAAGCCACTCGTAACTTCTCCCAGTGTCATCTCCCCTTCACCTCCAGGGATGTCAAGCTGTAGTGACTGACACATAGGTAGAATTTCATCCACACCGATACGAGCATAGCTAGCTGGAATCGAATTGCAATGGTAGGTCGCTCCCGGTGCAGAAGGTAAAGCAAAGCCGACCGCCACCTTCATGGATATATTCTTCAGTTCAACATGCAGCTCACAACTAGTCTTCTCCTTAATTGCATCCACGGGGTACACATCCATCGTTGCATCATTACCGTGGTCCTCCGTGGAAGCCACGCTGTTTATCCGTTGCGATGGGCCGACCGTACTGTCCGGTGCAGGATCTTGCTGTCGGAGTCCTTTAAGTTCATTAAGCTCCTGGCGATGCTCCTGCAGCATGGCTTCAAACCTCGCGAACCGCTCCGTATCCTCCTCTTTTTGACGCTTTGTTCTTGTCGATCGGCTTCTGTACGTGTCAAGGTGCTCGGGAAACCCGATAACCCATGGATAAGAAGGTCCAAACCCTCTTGTTCGTCCAGCCTTTTCAGGATTCCTGAGAGCCTTTGTCAGCTCATCGTTCTCTCTGTCGGGAACAAACGTTCCCTCTTCAACCTCTTTTATCACTTTAATAAGTTCTTTCTTGGGTGAAGAAATTTCTTCGGCTGCAAAAATCTCGCATGTTTCTGGGTCTAATGATGCCCCATGCCCGAATACCCAATTTCTTGACCTCAAAGGCCAACTAGACGTAGCTGGAGTAACCCCTTTAGCCTCTAGGTCAGCCTCAGCTTTATCCCACTTAGGCATGGCACTCCTGTAGCCACCTGTGCCCATATGATGGTGATATTTATTTTTGGCTGCATTTAACTTATTTTTTCCTGATATTGCCTTAGCTGGTTCCGAGGTCTTGTATTCCACAAATGTGGCCCAGTTATCCTGCTGCAACTCTAGTGGGACAGTAAATGGAGGAGTTTTTTTCTTCAAGACATACTTGTGGTACAATCTTTTTTCCATTCCTTGAATAGTTCGGCCATCTTCTTAAGAGCAAAGTGCTTGACTTTCCTCGTCATTTGCTATGTGAGCTCATCAGTCTCCAAGACTGGTAGGGTGAAATGTGTCATGAGAGAATTCCACATCGTATCTTTCGCTCTATCATCTACAAAACTAGCCCCAGCTGGATCCTTTTTCTTTCCTGGCTTGTTCCAATTTCGCGTGGTGATTGGGACTTTGCCTCTAACAATCACTCTGCATTGACTTGTAAATGCATTCGCAGATTCTTTGGGATCCAGCGATTGACCCTACGGAGAGACTAAGTCAATGCTGAAACGGACATCAGCGGGCAACTTGTGTGTCGGGCCTCTTGTCCTTGTAGAAGATTGGCCGGAAGCGGAGGTCTAAGAGAAGAAACATTCGTCAGTACATATATACGAATCAATTAGTGCATCTATACTAGTGAACGATCGATAGAGGCTTTATATACCTCGACGGAGTTTGTCATTATTATGGTGTATTCACCATGGTCAGCACCATCGTCTCCACTATTTTCTCCACCATCGTCTCCTCCAGACAAATTAAGATATTCGGAGCCATCATAATAAGACCCCCTAGTACCCTCATCTATAATGTTGAGAAGCTCCTCTTCATTCTGTCTACCGTCCATAGCTTAACTAATACAGAAAAAGAATATTGCATTAAGTAAAAGAATATTACAACTGCGACAACTCAGATACAATACTTAGTGATTAAGATAAAGTACAATAATATAAGATAAAGTACATTATTAATACATCTCGCTCATAATATAAAGTACATTATTAATACATCTCGCTCATATCAAACTAGCGAACGCGGCTGCCGCGTTCTGTGCTACGGGAGCTCTGCAGCCACAGAAGAGGAACCATCACCGGAGAATAGCTCGGGTGAGATCCGTGAACCTGCCAGATATTGGAGAACCTAGTCTCCAAAAGATACATGTATCGTCGTACATGCTCGTCCTCCTCCCTGATACGACGACGTACCACCTTCTCGGGGGCTGGCTCCCTCTGCACCGCTCCTGGACCTCGTGGACGCCACCAAAGAAGCTCCGGATCGATGATGATACCCGGATTCCTCACCAAGGTACGAGTCTCGACAGGTAGCACCTCCAAGTGCCAACCCGGCGGAGCCCAGACTCGGACATCCCCGACGGAGTCCAGTAGGCTTGGACGAGGTGGACGCGGCATAACTAAATAATAGCAATAAACAATCATAAAACATAAACAGTAACTAAATCACTAAGTATGTATTGCCCTAATAACAATAACCCTAAACCTATCACTAATAGTAGGTAATTAACAACTAAATCTCTGGGTCGTGGCTATATCCGGGGTGTAGGTGGGGGTATTTACCTAACTAATACTAATATTAACAACTAATACTAATTCTAATTCTAACTCAATTAGCCTAATAATACTAATACTAATTCTAATTCTAACCCTAATACTTAACCAATACCCCTAATACTTAACCAATCATATGCCTAATACTTAACCAACACCCCTAATACTTAACCAATACCCCTAATTCTAACTCTAAATTAGCCTAATAATTAATACTAATTCTAATTCTAACTCTAATACTTAACCTAATAATACTAGCTAATTAACCTAATACTAATACTAGCTAATTAACCTAATACCAATACTAGCTAATTAACCTATATACTAGCTAATTAACCTATATACTAATTTTAATTCTAACCCTAATACTTAGCCTAATAATACTAGCTAATTAACCTAATACTAATACTTGCAAATTAACCTACTAACTATAATTGACCTCACCTGCAGGAAGACGTACGGCGGCGGCGCGGCGGGTGGCAACGGCGGCGCGGCGGGAAGACGTACGACGGCTGTGCGATCTCCACGGGCATGGAGGGCGGCAAGGACGGCGGCGGCGAGCTCTCCACGGGCGCGGCGGGCGGCAACGGCGGCGGAGGCGAGCCTCTCCATGGGTGTGGCGGGCGACAACGGCGGCGGCGGCGAGACTCTCCACGGGCGCAGCGGGCGGCAACGACGTGGGCGACGGCGGCGCGGTTCGTATCTTCTGGGGAAGAAGGTGAATCGCGGGCTCTCCGGATTGTGGCTCGACCCGGGGCGGGGTGGGGTATTTATACCACCCACCCTTTAGCCACGGGTTGTAACACGAACCGGGGCTAAAGGTCCCCCTTTAGCCCCGGTTCGTGTTACAACCCGGGGCTAAAGGTGTTTTATTGCACTTCTAGCCTACGCCAGCTTTGTAATACAAACTGGGCTAACTTGATTGTTTTGGCGCCAAAACAAAAAATGGTTTATAGTTTTCAGAAAATTATGCATTATATATCAAAATTTTCAGAAAAAGAAGATCTATAATTTAAATCTATTATCATACTTTATTATACAACTTAAATGAAATTATCTATTGTTTAACAAGAATTATATTTAGTACCAATGTTCACAAAAAATAATAAAAATATAGTTTATTATTTAAAAATGGAAAAATACATATAATATACCAAAATATTCACAAAAAATAATAGACTCGTTAGAAATATAATATTTAATACTAAAACTATTAACTAGGACTAAAACATATTTTCCTGCCATTTCCCCCGCTTCCCGCCATGTTTTCCCGCTATTTCCCCCGCTTCCCGTCATGTTCTTGATACGTCCAAAACGTATCTACTTTCCCGAACACATTTGCTGTTGTTTCTCCTCTATACTTGTGTGATTTGGATGCAACTAATGCGAACTAACGCTGTTTTCAGCAGAATTGCCTTCGTGTCTACTTTTTGTGCAGAAAATCAACTATCAGGAAAAATCCCGGAAAATATGCCAAAAATCCTATTTCACCCAAAGACTCAGAGCGAATACGAGGCGGAGAAGAGCCGGTGGCCACACCACTGGTGGCGCGCCAGCGCCAGGTGGTGTGGGCCCCAGCACCCCTCGGCCTCTCTTCGCCTATAAGGAGCCTTCTAACCTAAAAACTTGGGGTCGACGTTTTCCAGAAGGAGTTCCGCTCGCCGCCACCACCAGATTCCACGAACAGCAGAAACTCCGTTCGCACCTGCCAGGACGGGAAATTGGAGGAGATCATCGCCATCATCATCACCATCGCTTCTCCATCGACCATCCATGTTTCCCCCATCTATGAGTGAGTAATCCCCCGCTGTAGGCTATGGGGATGGTAGGGATTGGATGAGATCGTTCATGTAATGGCATCAGATTGTTAGGGCATAGTGCCTAGTATCTCTATTAGTGCTTTATGACTTTGTTGCAACCTTGTTGTGCTTAATGCTTGTCACTAGGGACCGAGTGCCATGATTTCAGATCTGAACTTATTATTGATTCATCATGATAGTATTGTTTTGGGTCTTATCTATAATTTGTATACACACGTCGTTGTCCGGAACCTATGGTCCCGAAGTGACAGAAATCGGGGTAGCCGGAAGGGAAAGGCTTTGATGTGAGGATCACGTGTGTTCATGGAGTGTTAATGCTTTGCTCCGGTGCTTTATTAAAAGGAGCACCTTAATTGCCAGTAGTTCCCTAGAGGCCCCACTGCAAACGGGCTGGCAGGACAAAAGATGTTGTGCAAGTTCTCATTGCGAGCATGTATGACTATATATGGAACACATGCCTAGGATTGTCTAGTACTTGGGTGCTTTATCTTATTTATCTGCAATTGCCCTATGTTCTGATTGCTATGTGAATTGTCTTCTCCATGCAACGCCCATCCATCCATCCCTATGCCTACCGCACTCGAATCCCACTGTTTACTGCTTTTGTTACTACTGTCTTTGCTTTATTGCTACTATTACTTTACTATTCCTACTACAAAATTGTTGCTACTGATAAACTACTGTGAGCAAGATTGTTTCTAGGTGCAGCTGAATTGACAACTCAGTTGTTAAGGCTGATAAGTATTCTTTGGCTCCCCTTGTGTCGAATCAATAAATTGGGTTTCACTTCCCTCAAAAATACTGCGATACACCCCCTATACTTGGGTCATCAGTTCTCCCGCCATGTCCCTCTATATCTAGGCCGACCGCCATGTCCATCCACACATCCACACCTTCTCTCTCACAACAATGGACACCGCTTACTGGGCTTTTCTGACGCTCGAGGAGACCAAGGCGCTGTGCACCTCTAGCTACCCATGCCCACCGGGGTACCGGTTGCCCACTGGCTGGATGCTGAGCGCTGGAGGGGTTCCTGTTCCTCCTGTGCCTCAAGGTTTGGCCTGCCAGGCGGCCATCACGGACCACTTCTACCTCGAGCTCACGCCGGAGCAGCGGATGGATCCCCATTGGGATCCCGACAACCTCGACACCTAGAATGCCTTCTTCGCAAACCTGCAGGAAAGGGAGCTCGCCAGGTACGAGGGTGACGGCCGCTTGATGAACCTACGAGGCTGGTTGCACTTTGTGGTGGGCGAACCGAACTATCGCCGGTGTGATGCGCTACATCGCCATGGGAGACCATCCTCGCCTGAGGTACCCGCACTTTCACCAGCAGCATAGCCACAAGAATGGTGGTGGTGGTGAAGGCCTAGGGCGTACTGGGGTCGTCATTCGGGAGCCCCCTCTCCCGTGCGTCGTGAATCCGAGGCCGGAGGATCCATCCGCGTGCTACGAGGAAGGGCTGAGGATCCATCCGCGTGCTACGAGCGACGATGATGATGACGATTCCAAAGACGACCCAGAAGCTGTGTACTATAGGGCTAGATATGATTATGACTAATTTTTACGTTTTAATATTAATAAATGTCTGGCCACAACAAGCTGCAATACTACCTATTGAGATCGAGATAGTTCATATCCATATACATATAAGAAGATCATTAAAAATAAAGGTTTAATAATATTGTACATCACCAACATCCACACATGTTAGGGTTTTCTTCTAATCCGTAACCATGGAGCATCTTCCTTACTTAACGGGATGCTCGGGTCATCCTTCACAATGAAGGGCGGAATTTCATGAAACTTATCATAATCGTCTGACATGTCTATCTTATCCTCCACCCCCACGATGTTTCTTTTTCCTGAAAGAACTATGTGGCGCTTTGGCTCATCGGATGTTGTATTCTTTTGCTTATCTTTCCTTTTTCTCGGTTTGGTAGACATGTACTTCACATAAAAAACCTGAGCCACATCATTGGCTAGGACAAATGGTTCATCTCTATACGCAAGGTTGTTGAGATCCACTATTGTCATTCCGTATTTCTTGTCTACCTCAACCCCGCCTCCTGTCAGCTTGACCCATTTGCACCAAAACAAAGGAAACTTAAAAAAAGGTCCATAGTCAAGTTCCCATATCTCCTCTATGTAACCATAATATGTATCCTTTTGCCCATTCTCGTCTGTTGCATCAAATCGGACACCACTGTTTTGATTGGTGCACTTTTTATCTTGGGCGATCGTGTAAAATGTATTCCCATTTATCTCGTACCCTTGGAAAGTCAATATAGTCGAAGATGGTGCCCTTGCCAACAAGTACAACTGCTCTCCAACATTCATGTCATTCATGAGATGTGTCTGCAACCAACCGCCGAAAGTCCTCATATGTTCATCTCTAATCCATGAGCCAGGCTTCCCCGGGTTGTTGGAGTGTACAATATTCTTGTGTTCCTCGATATACGGAGCCACCAAGGTGGAACTTTGCAGAACTGTGTAGTGTGCTTTAGTGAGAGAATGTCCGTCCATACATATCCTTGCTTTCTTTCCTAGCGTGCCTTTTCCACTAATTCTACCCTCATGCCGTGATTCAGGAACACCGATGGGCTTAAGGTCAGGAATAAAGTCAAGACAAAACTCAATGACCTCCTCTGTTCCATATCCCTTTGAGATGCTTCCTTCCGGCCTAGCACGGTTATGAACATATTTCTTTAACACTCCCATGAACCTCTCAAAGGGGAACATATTGTGTAGAAATACAGGACCAAGAATGTTAATCTCATCGACTAGGTGAACTAGGAGGTGAGTCATAATATTGAAGAAGGATGGTGGGAACACCAACTCGAAGCTGACAAGACATTGGACCACATCTTTATGTAACCTTAGTAGACTATCTAGACTGATTACCTTCTGAGAAATTGCATTGAGAAATGCACATAGCTTCACAATGGGTACTCAAACATTTTCTGGCAGGAGTCCCCTCAATGCAATCGGAAGCAGCTGGGTCATAAGCACATGGCAGTCATGAGACTTTAGGTTTTGAAATTTTTTACCTACCATATTTATTATTCCCTTTATGTTCGATGAGAAACCAGACGGGACCTTGATACTGTAAAGGACTTCAAAAAAGATTTCCTTCTCTTCTTTGGTAAGAGCGTAGCTAGCAGTACCTTCAAACATCTCTAGATGCATGCTGTCTCGGTCTTTTATACGTTGTTGGTCCTGTCGTGCTTCAGGTGTATCTTTGCTCTTCCCATACATGCCCAAGAAGCCTAGCAGCGTCACGCAAAGATTCTTCGTCAGGTGCATCACGTCAATTGCAGAGCGGACCTCTAGGACTTTCCAATAGGGTAGCTCCCAAAATATAGATTTTTTTTCCACATGGGTGCGTGTCCGACATCGTCCTTTGGAACAGATTGTCTACATGACCATTTCCAAAGATTACTTTTAAATCCTTCACCATGTCAAATACATCATCACCAGTACGGCGGATAGGCTTACACCGGTTGTCTGCCTCACCATTGAAATGCTTACCTTTCTTTATTAGAATGTGTGTGGGCGGAAGAAAACAACGATTCCCCGGGTACACAGTCTTCTTACATTTATCCAAATATATACTTTCAGTATCGTTTAAACAGTCTGTGCATGCATTGTATCCCTTCTTTGTCTGTCTTCAAATGTTACTAAGAGCAGGCCAATCATTGATTGTTATGAACAACAACGCTCGTAGGTCAAATTCCTCCTGCTTGTTCCCATCCCACACACGTACACCTTGTCCGTGCCACAACTGTAAGAGTTCTTCAACTAATGGCCTTAGGTACACATCAATGTCGTTGCCGGGTTGCTTCGGGCCTTGGATGAACACTGGCATCTGTAACACCCTCGAATCGGCCCTATGCAAGTTTTAGCGCTTCCCGTCGAACCCGCATAGAAACGATTCAAGGACGCCCACCGGGCACTTTCGTGCGGGTGGAAAACGAAGTAATATCATTACACAATAGTCCATGATGGAACCCACATAACAGATATATATACAGCAACGACTCACTAAGTCAAGAATACAGATATACAGTACAAAGATCCAAATCACCTTGAAAACGATACAACATCCGAGTACAGATAAGAAGCAAATTGGGCTACGAGCCCTGAAGAATAACCAATGGCGTCCATAACCCTGCCCAGGCCAAGCCGGAAGGGTAACCCTGCTAACGACGTCGATCTCAAACCTGCTAAAACAAAAGGGGTGCTGACAAAGGGCAAAGGAAAAAGAGGAGCATCGATCGAGGCCGACACAGCGAGGCTAGAATTCGGTGGCTCTCGCCTACATAGGTATAGTGGACTGAAGCGGCAGCGAAGCATGCACTAAACAACCTATAGAGACTCGATAAACTGTCGGCTATTAGAGAGAGATAAGAAAGACCTATTCG
This sequence comes from Avena insularis, assembly GCA_023614405.1. Taxonomy (NCBI): domain Eukaryota; kingdom Viridiplantae; phylum Streptophyta; class Magnoliopsida; order Poales; family Poaceae; genus Avena; species Avena insularis. The sequence continues at coordinate 504,704,919 of CM042688.1, read as the reverse complement.
GATCCAATCTGATAGTAACACCAAAACATACCCATCCTGGTATTTCCCCCTCGAGACCAAACGAGGAAGTCAAACCGAGGAACTCACACAGTTAGCAGTTTTATTCATTCCATTATAGTTGAAGCTCTTACTAATCAGATATAGATAGCATGAGTCATCCTGAAGCAAAAGTAGTGGGCAGTTTTAATTACCATTCTGTGGTAGTTGGAACATTTACTAGTCAGATATAATTGTCCCGAGGAATCCCAAAACCCAGCAGTTGTTGGCACTTTTATTTCAATCCATTGGAGTTGCGATACTTACTAGGCAAGTATAACATGACACGATACACCCCAGTTCCATCAATTGTTGGCACTTTTATTATCCATTCCATTGTAGTGAAGCTGGTTACTAGTCACATATTAAGTCAAATTTATAGCACTACTTTAGTTATGCTTGTCTATGATCGAGATACTGTGCTCCAAGTCATCCATAACCGCGGACACGGCTTTCAGAAAGATTTACCCTGCAGGGGTGCACAAATAGCAACACACACACGATCAACCTCGGAAAAACCAAATCAAAACCCAACGAGGCTTTCACGACAAAGCAATCACAGGATTCATAAAATATTTTAGGGGGCCACCCCACTAAGCTACCCGCAACGAAGTTGGCCGGCTTCGGAACGGACCCAGGGTTTGTGTAGACGGTGGTAAACAACTGGGAACCCGAAAGTGTGACTGGGCTTGTCGATACAGCGAAAACGTGCCACGATCCAAAACAGTACAGGTGCTCCACGCACAATTGTAAATAAGCAGTAAAGCATGGCATAGGTACAAGATAGTAATAAAGCCCCAAACTAGTTTGTGGCCCCAAGAAATAAGAAATGAATCAACCTCTGGCTAAGGGGGCTTCATAGACTCTCCCGTATGTGGATAGTGCGAATAGTCAAGGAACAGGTATCAAGTACTCGGGGTCCTACGGGACACAAGTGAGCGTGGAAGAACCAAATAACATCTATTGCCCACCGATGCCTCTGCATTAGTTATATCTATTCTCATCAATTTAATAGTTGTATTTAAAGTCATGATCATCTCCACCATTAAGCATCTCCACCATTAAGCATGTGTCAACCTTCCAATTATGGTGGAACAACAACAGCGTGAAGCAGCACCTGAGCAAGCAACTACGACTCGCAAGGCCGACTATTTATCAAACAATAGGCAATAGGATGTGTCCAAGGCAATATAGGGGCTGCAAGGAATATAAATGGTGCACGGAAACTAAAGCATCGCAATACGGGTAGCAATAGATCAACAGGAGGAAGTAAAGACTATAAATGCAAAATAGGTAGAATGGGGGAATGCTCGCCTAGAAAACACCGCCGAAGGTTCATTATCCATAGAACTTGTCAATACTCGCATCAACTCATCGGCCTAATCCACGAAGAAGCAAACACTAGAAAAAACACCGGATGCAATATTTAATACTACGGCAGAAGATCCGGCATGCTTAGATATGATGCATGGCATGGCACAAATGCGGTGCAATTAGGCAATATTAAGCGGAACCGGGGTCCCGATAATTAATTAGAAGGTTCAAGTTATTTAGATACCCCGCAATTTAAATGTTGTATTAACAAAGCAAAACATGACATCGATTCTCTACACATATTTAAATGGAGGCGGTATAATACAAGAATAGCCTGCATATAGTCTCCATATTTAATTATGAGGTGAATCGACAAAGTACCCCCGAACAAATAAACATGAATGCGAGTATGGATGATTTTAATATGCAACAAGTTAGAGGTTATATGTTATAAAATAGGGTTCTCGGGTAGGGAATCACATTAGGGTTCGGCGGACTTGGGCTCCGAGGGTCTAGGGGTCGACGAGATCGGTCTTCGGATCCTCGGGGTCGGTGCACTCGGGCCTCGGTAATCTTGGTTTGGGGTTGGAGAACTTGGCGTCCGGTCTTCGGATCCATGAAGACGATCTTGTTCGCGGTCCGGGAGAACTTGGTTCGGCATCGGTGGTCGAGATGACTTGTCTGGTCTTGACGCATCTTGTCACCTCACGGGTACATGGCTTCGTTGGTTATCTTGCCGAGGTGGTCTTGGAAGGTAGCTGCAAGGGCGCTCGCACACCTGCCCGAAACTTTCACGGATCAACAGACAAAAAGATGTTTAGAATCCCACAGAGCCAAACAAGAATAGGACATACATGCGTCTGGCGACGGGTAGAGCGGCCAACGCTGCAGGGATGGTGGAAGGTGGCCTCGGTCAAAGAGCATGGGCCAAACGCAGAACAACAAGGATCACTGTGATACACATGTACCCACACAGCAAGATGTGTCCTGGCGCTGTAACATAAGGAGACCAAAACGCACCCTCTAGCATAGAGATGTCATGGGCGTGCGATTGCAGGAGGTCGCGGTCGGGGCCCGCGCTTGGCAGGGGCGGCAAGATGACGTGACGGCGGGGCTCTGCAGGGTGGCGCGATGGTCGGAACAGGGGCGGCACCTGCAGGGAAGGAGGCGAGCCTCAAGGAAGAAGGCGAGGCGACGGAGCCGCGGGGGTGGTCGGAGGAGCTCGGCGGCCGAGGGGAAGCAGAGGCGCATCCGCGGGGCTCGATGCGGTTGGGGCGACCTCGGCAGAGAGGCAGGTGGCAACGCAGGCTTGGTGGGGCGAGGTCGACGGCGGCAGGAGGTTGCGCCGCGGTGGTGCCTGGCGGAGCTTGAGGAGAGAAGACGGTGCAGGGGCGGGCGGACGAGGTCGACGCAGGTGGCGGTAGAGCTAGCGGCGGAGGCGAGAGGAGCTCGGGGTCGCGAGGAAGCAGGTCGACGGTGGCGGTGTTAGGCGACGCGGGCGCGATGTCGATGGCCGGGCGAGGTCGGCGAGGTCGGCGAGCGCGGGGCCGCGAGGTGGGTCGTCCTGGCGACGGCCGGAGACATCGAGGGAGAGGCGTCCCACACAAGGAAGGGCGCGTGCGGCCGAAGGGCACCTGCGGCAGCGGCCGCGAGCGGGGAATGCGGCTCGAGCTTGCGAGATGGAGCGAGGGATGAGAATAGGTGGGGACGAGATAGATCGTGGTGGGGGTGCGTGTGGGACCAGGAAGTGGGGCCGGCTGATGGGATCGGGGTGGTAGAGTGCGTGTGAGCGTGCTACGATGTGAGCGAGCTAGCGGCATCGCGTGCGTGCGGACGGTTGCGTGCACCCGACGCGGTGTGCCGCTGAGGGTCACGATAAGTAGGTGGGGCCGGGGCGCTGGGTCGCGTGTCTGTCATGGGGTTGGGTGGACCCTATACCGCGGCTGCGTGGGCTCTACGAGCGCGTGTAGTGCGGCGTAGCAGGCGGGAGCGGTCGCTGCGCAGCGTGTATGGGGCCGAGAGAGCGGGCTGGGGCTGGGTTGCACAGCGGGCTGGGGCTTTGCGGGGCCAAGCAGGGGCGTGCGTGCGTGACGCTGAGTGGGTAGCGGTAGGTGGTGTGCGTGCACGCGCAGGTCGGCAGGGGTGTGGCGCTGGCGGCGGCTGGGTAGGTAGAGTAGGTGGGGTGTTGGTCTAGGGTTTCTAGGGTTTGGTTTAGAGGTGGCCGGCTGGGCTTTTGAGCCTGGCTGGCTGCCTCCCAAAAATAATCTAAATATTTTATTTATTAAGAACGGGGCTTTTGTAATTCGTTTTTAGACAAAACAAAATAATTTGGAGAACCGGGGTTTTGATTTGAAATAAAGACGGGGTGTTTAGAAAACAAAACCAGGTTTTCGAAAATAGTTTCAGACAAACAGATGCATGATGATGACGATGCTCAAATGCAATGTGGCATGATGACATGAGCATGCGGTCATGATAATGCAATGCACGAAAACACAACGATTTTCTAGTAGTGGTTTTAGCGGGGCGCCACAGCATCATAATGAACTTCCGCTTCATGCACAACCAAGGAGGAAGGTTATAGATACACAAAGTCATAGGCCAGGTGGTATGACTGCAGCTCTGCTCCCCAAAAGGATTCATGCCATCTGTACTTAGACCAAACCATAAGTTCCTCGCATCACCTGCAAAGTCTGGAAACTCTCTCTCGATTTTTCTCCACTGCGACCCATCAGCGGGGTGTCTCAACATCTCGTCTTTCTTACGGTCTTCCATGTGCCATCGCAACAACTTGGCATGCTCTTTGTTCCTGAATAAACGTTTCAACCATGGTATTATAGGAGCATACCACATCACCTTGGCAGGATCCCTCTTCATGCGGCGCTCTCCGTCAACATCACCAGGGTCATATCATCTTATCTTATACCGCAATGCAGTGCATACTGGGCATGCATCCAAATTCTCGTACTCCTCGCCGCGGTAGAGGATGCAGTCATTAATGCATACATGTATCTTCTGCACCTCTAATCCTAGAGGGCAGACAACCTTCTTTGCTTCATAGGTATCGGCGGGCAGTTCGTTATCCTTTGGAAGCAACTTCTTCATTATTTTCAGCAACTTTTCAAATCCTTTGTCAATCACACTGTTCTCTGCCTTCCATTGCAGCAATTCCAGTGTGCTACCCAGTTATTTGTGCCCATCTTCACAATTTGGGTACAACTATTTGTTGTGATCCTCTAACATCTTCTTGAACTTCAGCCTCTCCCTTTCAGTTACGCATTCTTCCTGGGCATCAGCAATGGCGCGACTAAGATCATCATCGGGCAGATCTGATGCCCGTTCTTCATCTTTTTCTTCATCAATGTCTTCCATTGTAGTACCATCGTATTCAGGGTAGTCGTTGTCATTCTCTTCTTCTTCGTTGTCTTCCATCATAACCCCTCTTTCTCCGTGCTTGGTCCAATAATTATAGCCGGTCATGAAAACGGACCGAAACAGGTGGCTGTGAAGGACTCTTGAGGAAGAGTAATCTTTATGATTCCGACAGATACCACATGGACAAAACATAAAACCATTCCGCTTGTTTGCCTCGGCCACAAGAAGAAAAGAATGCACGCCTTTAATGAACTCGTTAGAGAGTCGGTCAGCATACATCCATTGTCGGCTCATCTGCATTATATAATTAATTAAGTACATCAAACATAATCATAATTAATTATTACTAATCTAAAAAAACAAAATTAAAGCCAGCAACCGGGACTAAAGATATGATGAACCTTTAGTCCCGGTTGGAGGCACCAACCGGGACTAAATGTGGATGTGGAGAAAACATGTCGACACTATGTCCTCGATTAACACTAAGCCAGTAAATTAAATGACTCTACTATTTTGGGTGGGTGGCAGCATAATCATAATTAATTAGTACTAATCTAAAAAACAAAATTAAAACCAGCAATCGGGACTAAAGATATGATGAACCTTTAGTCCCGGTTGGAGGCAACAACCGGGACTAAATGTGGATGTGGAGACAACATGTCAACACTATGTCCTCAGTGGGCAGCACTAAGCCAGTAAATTAAATGCTGACACTATTTTGGGTAGGTGGCAGCACTATGCTAGGGTGAGTGTGTCGACATTATGTCATCAGTGTCCGACACTACGTTGTGCTGCTTAATCTATAAATAGGTATGCATTATTGTGAAGAACTGCAAGATGGTGTGCGAGACCAGGGACACCACTAGGGCGGAGCTTCTCGAAGATGTCTTAGGACCTCGTCCTCAGACATCTTCGAGGAGCTTGCCGTAGAGGCACTCTCTAATATGTGAAATTAGTTAGCTCCACCAGCATACTGATTTAGCTAGAGAAGATATAAACCAAAAGATGGTGTGGGAGAGCAAGGACACCACTACGGCAGAGCTTCTCGAAGATGTCTTAGGATCCCGTCCTCAGACATCTTCGAGGAGCTCGCCATAGAGGCACTCCCTAATATGTGAATTGTGATGTCTTCTTATCAAGCTTTTATGAATTAACCCTATCTTTGTTACAATTTTTTCAGTTTGTTGAACGCAGGTAGATGAAGAAGGATATTTTGCCCATCTAGCTAGTTAGAATGATGAACTCACGCATGTGTGTGCTTCTAAAATCAAATTTCGAGACTATGTGCCAAAACAAGATATATATAAATAGAATCCACATATTGTGATATTTACTTTAGAGTTCCTTACATTAATACAAGATAGATAGAATCTAAACATCGATCTCATGCTACCATTGCAAAAATTACTACCAAACTAAATCCACAAATCCATATATAAGATAGAGCATGAAATGAGCTAATATAGCAATGAGAGTTCAAAGGATGAAGTTGCTCACCTTTTAGAACCTTTGGATAGATAGGGCATCACAAAATATAGACAAATCTTGAGGAAAAAAAGGGCATGAACTCGAGCTTGAAGCAAGAAAGAGAGAGAGGAGAGCCACCAGCTTGAATGGTGGCTCGGGCAGGGGAAGAAGATATAGACAGACCTTTAGCCCCAGTTCATGTCTAGAACCGGGGCTAAAGGTCCACCTTTAGCCGGTCGAGCAACAAACAGGACTAAAGGTCCGGCGCCTGACCTGAAACTGAAACCCTTTATCCCCGGTTTGTTACACGACCTGAGGCTAAAGGTCCCGTTCGAACCGGGGCTAGTGCCTGCCACCCCCCTAGGGCAAGTTCTAGCCGTTGGACCGGGGCATTAGTCCCAGTTCGTAGCAAAACCGGGGCTAATACCCCTGGACCAAAGGTCTGTTTTCTACTAGTGCATGAACCCACTATTGAGCATAAATACAAACTCTTGGAGTTGCTAGCATCTATTTGGCCAAGATAGCTACTAACAACGGAAAGCATGCAAGATCACAAATAATAAAGACATGATAGAATCAATAATCAATCTGAAATAGCATCTCAATATCCATCGGAACCCCGCAAACACAACATGTAGGATTACAAATAGATGATCTTGATCATGAACGAAGCTCACAAGATCTAAACATGATAGCACAAAGGAGAAGAACCAACCATCTACCTACTACATGGACCCGTAGTCCAAGGATGAACTACTCACGCATCACAGCGGAGGCTTGCATGGCGATGAAGAAGGCCTCCAGGGTGAATTCTCCCCTCCGGCAGGGTGCCGGGAAGAGCTTCAGATCCCACCCGATCTAGGGACAGAGATGACGGCGGCTACAGATTCTTTCGTGGAATTTTGATCGGCTACTTAGGGTTTCTGTATCGGAGGCATCTTAGGTGAAAGGGGAGGCCGAGGGGGTTCCCGAGGCGGCTGATGACCCACAAGTATAGGGGGTGTATCGCAGTATTTTTGAGGGAAGTGAAACCCAATTTATTGATTCGACACAAGGGGAGCCAAAGAATATTTATAAGCCTTAACAACTGAATTGTCAATTCAGCTGCACCTGGAAACAATCTTGCTCACAACAGTTTATTAGTAGCAATAGTTTTGTAGTAGGAATAGTAAAGTAACAACAGTAGTAAAGCAAAGCAGTAGTAACAATAGCAGTAAAAAGTGGGATTCGAGTGCGGTAGGCATAGGGATGGATGGACGGGCGTTGCATGGATAAGACAATTCACATAGCAATCAGAACATAGGGCAATTCAAATAAATAAGATAAAGCATCCTAGTACTAGATAATCCTAGGCATGTGTTCCATATATAGTCATACGTGCTCGCAATGAGAACTTGCACAACATCTTTTGTCCTGCCAGCCCGTTTGCAGCGGGGCCTCAAGGGAACTACTGGCAATTAAGGTGCTCCTTTTAATAGAGCACCGGAGCAAAGCATTAACACTCCATGAACACATGTGATCCTCACATCAAAGCCATTCCCTCCGGTTATCCCGATTTCTGTCACTTCGGGGCCATTGGTTCCGGACTACAACGTGTGTATACAACTTGTAGATAAGACCATAAACAATACTATCATAATGAATCAATAACATGTTCAGATCTGAAATCATGGCACTCGGGCCCTAGTGACAAGCATTAACCACAACAAGTCGCAACAAAGTCATAAAGCACTAATAAAAGATACTAGGCACCATGCCCTAACAATCTGATGCCATTACATGAACGATCTCATCCAATCCCTACCATCCCCATAGCCTACAGCGGGGGATTACTCACTCATAGATGGGGAAACATGATGGTCGATGGAGAAGCGATGGTGATGATGATGGCGATGATCTCCTCCAATTCCCCGTCCCGGCAGGGTGCCAGAACGGAATTTCTGGTGCTGTTTCGTGGAATCTGGTGGTGGCGGCGTAGCGGAACTCCTTCTGGAAAAACGTCGAACCCCCCGAAGTTTTTAGGTCAGAAGGCTCCTTATAGGCGAAGAGGGAGACCGAGGGGGTGCCTGGGGGGCCACACCACCCCTTGGCACGACCTGTCCTGGTCCGCGCCAGCAGGTGGTGTGGCCACCCCCTGGCCCTTCTCCGTCTCATATTCTGGATCCTGGAGTCTTCGGGTGAAATAGGATTTTTGGCATATTTTCCTGGATTTTTCCTGATAATTGGTTTTCTGCACAAAAAGTAGACACCAAGGCAATTCTGCTGAAAACAGTGTCAGACCGCATTAGTTGTATCCAAATCACACAAATTTAAAGGAGAAACAATAGCAAAAGTGTTCGGGAAAGTAGATACGTTTTGGACGTATCAACTCCCCCCAAGCTTAGCTTATTGCTTGTCCTCAAGCAATTCAGTTGAAAACTGAGTGCGATAAAAGAACTTTCACGAACACATTTGCTTCATAAGATGTAAATATTCTCAGCAATGTGATCAACTACTTAGACAGTTCATAATAAAGAGTATGCAACTGATTCTACTTAATAGTCATTGCAAGCTATGAAGAGATTCCAACTCAAGAATAATAAGTAGCATGAGGCACAAACATAAGCAACATTACAATGCTCGTAGAAAGGTATGATAGAGTGGTATCTCGCTTGCCTTTGATTATGAATATCAAGGCACCTCTGAAGTTCAAGTGATGACTAGAAATAAAGATATCAAGGATACAAGCATCAAAGTCATAACACAAATAATCAAGTAATGGAACAAACACAAAGCATGACAACTATGCTCTCAAGAAGGTGCTCGGAGAATAAATGGAGACTCAACAAGAAAAGGTTTTAAATAATTTGAAAGGCTTCCAAATGCTGAAAGTATGGTACTTGTTAGCTTTGAGCTCTCATTGCCCCTATCATAAGCATCTTTAAAGTGGTTAAGGTGAAAGTGACACAACTAAGAGGATATGCTTGACAAGTTATAAATCGAAGTCTCATGCCCCTTACTTACGAAGACCGATCCTCATGCTACTCAACTTCAGTCACAAGTAAGCTCTTGTCATTGTAAGTATATACGTATCATAGAGAACCGCCAACGGGGTACCCCTTGCACATGACACGGGAGCTATCCCATAATCAAAATAACAAGTCAAGCAGACAATGAGCATCTCGGCGATCTTTTTATTTACTATGTGCATTGATTTTTATTTCATAGAATGCTCATTATGGTTATGCTGCAAGTTTCCACCATGATTAGGCATGGCTTAGGCTAGCGGCCTAGGCGTTTCTCTAACATACATACAAACTCCATGGTCTTACAAGTTACACTTTTATTTCACACTGCCGGGATCCATAAGTAAAAGGACATGATATCAACTAGGTACAAGTACCAATGAAATGTTGAAAGCGGTCCCCATGATACATGGTTCTGCTAACTTCAACTCATAAAGCGCAAGCATATACGCAACAAAGAAGGACGCGATGGTTCAGGTTTATTAAGTGCAAGAAAATAAAGTGTGCCATCAAGTTCGTGAGACTTTACTAACTAACTTTATCATAACAAGCAAACATTTTATTCGGAAGAAAACAAGGCATATTGAATATGCACGGAAGTAGCAAATGATGCTAATGGGTAGGTATGGTGGACACTTTGGAAATATTTGGTTTAGGGAGTTGGAAACTTGAGTAACACATACTCAGTGTGAGTGAAGGCTAGCAATAGTAAGGGAGCGACCAACGAGAGAGCAATAGCTATCATAATCATGCTTGTAACAAAACAGGACTAATCATGGCATGAAAGTGATTCAAGATCCTCAAGGCAAAATAATTCATCAAGGCTTAATTGATTATGACAGTCATGTGCATGCGTGAGCATGTGCCAAGTCAATTCAAATGAAACATTTAGAGGAGGTTACCACGGTGTCATACCAATTTATGAATAGAGCAATGCAAGCAAACACTCATAAGACATGCTACAAACCATTAGCGAGCTGGAGCTAATCATAAGAAAGCAAGAACTACTAAGCATCCAAAGATAACATACACCCTACATGAACGGACTAAGAATGCCCACAGTGATGAGTATATGTACAAAAAATGAAAACAAATAGAGTTCGTTACCAGCCTCTTACCACACCTCAAGTTGTCATTAATCCTCATTATTGCTCTTAACTTGTGTGGCTTGAATAATAATATGAAACCAATATTCCACTGAGGACTGCCGAACCCTGCAGCAAACTCACAAAACCAAAGAAGAACGACAAATATTTTTGGTGTTTTCAATTTTTAAACAAGAACCAAAAATGGAAAAACAAGCAAAGCAAAATCTTTTTGGGTTTTTTGAATAGTTCAAACAAAGCAAAAAGGGAAAAACAAAACAAGGCAAAAAGAAGTAGCAAACCAAAAGAGAAACAACAGAAATATTTTTGGTCTTTTTGTGTTTTAGAAAGCAAAAGCAAAAGAAAAACAAAAACTAAAAAGAGAACAAAAACATGAATATACAAAGTACCGACGCAACATGATATGGAGATGAGTGCGGTGTTGGCGTACCTCCCCCCAAGCTTAGGCTTTTGGCCTAAGTGGGTATCAATCCCAAGCTAGCCAGGATGAAGTGTCACCCTGGTACGACGAAGAGGTCCCCTCGTCCTGGTGCGAGCTCGAGTACGTCCCTCCGTAATGCGCGGAGTAATCATAGGAGGGCACATCCTCCTAGTGCTGCTCGTGGAAACCCAGCAAGCAAAGCTGCTCGTCCACCTCCTCCTTGGAGCGCGACCACGGTCTCTTGTGAACACTAAACAAAGCAGGTTGTGGCAAAAGGATCTCCCTTTCATCCCCGTTAGTGAAAAGCATCCTATATACTAGACTGTTCAAATCAGAAGTAGCAGTGACAAAGTGATGAGTTTTCATGGCAACAAGGTCAAGCCTCTGTGGTGCCAGCATAGCATCATAGGGATCCACTGAAAGACCTAATGCATTGACTATACGCGAGGCAATGATGCCCCCATAGATAGGCCCCCTAGCAGCTAGGCGGCGAGCAATGAGCGAGCCAAGATTGTACCGAGTATCATTGTTAAGCGCAGCAGCAAGGAATGCTAAATGATAGTTGGAGATATTACTTGTGTTCTCCCTACCAAGTACACTAGTAGCAAGATAATATGCAAAGTATCTAAGAGCAGGGAGTTGGATATTTCTTATCTTTCTGCGCTGCGCAACGTGGTCATCATCATTGGTCACCCCTCGGTAAAGCTCCAACAAATCAGCGGGTCGCCCTTGAATTTTCTTCACAGTCCCTGTCATGCGCACACCTACAATTTTGCAAAATCTCTCCAAAGGCATGGTGAAGGGCAGATCATAGATTTTAAAAGAGACAGTCGACTGACAGGATGTGTTAATAAACATGAAGCTCTCTACAAAAGTTTTGGTGAGCATAACATATTGCGCACTCTCGTCTTGCATATATGAGGTCAAACCAACCCTCTCAATCAGTAGCAAGACATCATCAAGAATACCTGCAGCTTGTAAGAAAGTAAAACAAGGAAAAGAGGATGGGTGAGCATCCCCATCATCCCTTTCACTACCAATACGAGTTGCAATGAGATCTTCGTTGTATGATGGCCTAGCTTGAGAGGCTGTTCTTGAGGGCCTCAACCTCCTAGGTGCATCACTCTCAAATATCTCTCCAAAAGTATGGTTGTTCATGCTTGGTATTCTGAAATTTAAACACCTATTAAACAAGTGATTGCAGAGTAAATATAATGAAGGATTCTACTCATAGGGACTTGCAAGAGGCGTAAACATGCATCAAAACTATATCTCCAAGCATGAAACAAGCTTACAAGCTCTCATAACCAGTCACCTACAGCAGCAAAATACTCAATATATAATCCACTAAACACAAATCTATTTGGACAAGGGGAGGAATCACATACCAGGGAACAAATGCTCCAAATTTCAGCAAGAAAGATGGGCTGAGCAAGGAGATCGAAAAAATCGAGAGCAAGCACAGCAAGAACGCGATTTTGAGCTATGAACTGGAGCTTACTCAGGAGAGAGAAGAAAGTGGCAGGTGAGAGAGTTAGTGGGGGGCCAGGGGTGGCCCACACCAGGACATCGCGGCACCCAAGGCTGGTCGTGCCACCATGTGGTGTGCCTACCTGGTGGGGCCCCCTGGTACCTCACAGGTACTCCTCTGCCCCTTTTTTCACGCAAAAATTTAATATGAATTTTCTGGAATTTTTCGAGACACTTTATTTTTGGGCATTTTCAGACATAGAAGAATGATTTTCTGATAGACAGATTTTTTTTCGAAATGATGCAATGACAAAAAAAAGCTAGAACTATAGAAGTTCTAAGACACTCTAACATGCAAGCAACTAACAACAAAAAGAAAGCTAAACGAAAGCAAAAACTAAAATGCAAAGGATAGAAGTAAATGAAGATAATCATAATGAAAACATTGTTTTGTTCAATGGAATCCTTTTGTTAACAAGGTTGATCACGTCTTGCTACAAAAACAATTGCATATGACGCAAAACTTTGTATTCCACCAATGATTATGTTACCTCAACCTTGATCTCAATGGTCCCAATCATAATAGTTTCAAAATTTTCTCTTGGTATGGGACAATATATTTCTCTAACTTGAATGCCTTCAACATGTTCAATTGAATTCAAACCATAAGTCCTTTCAATCTTCTTGCGGAAATATACAGTATGTTCCTTGTTATTAACATTGAAGGTCACCTTTCCTTGATTACAATTAATAACAGCTCCTGCAGTATTAAGAAAAGGTCTCCCAAGAATAATAGACATATTATCATCTTCGGGCATTTCAAGCACAACAAAATCAGTTAATATCAAACAATTGTGATCCACCTGAACAGGTACATCCTCACATATACCCACAGGAATAGTGGTAGATTTATCAGCCATTTGCAAAGATATATCAGTTGGTATCAATTTTTCAAGCTGAAGCCTCTTATAGAGAGAGAAAGGCATAACACTCACTCCAGCTCCCAAATCACACAAAGCAGTTCTAACATAACTATTCTTAATAGAGCAAGGGATAGTTGGAATCCCTAGGTCTCCAAGTTTCTTAGGAACCTTACCATTAAAGGAATAATTAGCAAGTAAAGTAGAAATTTCTTCATTAGGGATCTTCCTTTTATTCGAGACAATGTCCTTCATATACTTTGAGTAAGGAGGAAATTTAATAGCATCCGTCAAAGGAATTTGCAAGAATAAAGGCTTCATCCACTCACAAAACTTATTATAATGTTCATATTCCTTTGACTTGTGTTTCTTATCAGGGAAAGGCATAGGTTTTTGGACCCAAGGTTCTCTTTCACTACCATGTTTCTTAGCAATAAAATCTTCTTTGGTGTATTTAGTATTCTTAGTGTGGTTTTCAGGTTCTTCTTCAACTTTTTCTTCATTAGGAGCTTCATTTTCTTCACTACCACTTTCAGTTTCAGCATCAGAGATAGATATACTATTAGGATCTATGGCAGGTTCAGAGGGTTCTACAACAGTTTTATGTTTCTTTTTCCTTTTCTTACGACTAGAACCACTATTTTCAGCTTGTTGAGAATCATGCTCAATTCTTTTGGGATGCCCCCAGGATATAGAGGATCCTGGGTAGCAGCACCACTTCTAGTTCTCATTTCATAAGCATGTTTTTCTTTAGCAGCATTAACTAGCAAGTCGTTTTGCACTTTAACGAGTTGATCTATTTGAGTTTGAACCATTTGAAAGTGTTTAACAATCATTTTAACATCATTAGAGGTTCTTTCCACAATATCTTTCAACTCAACAATAGCTCTAGTGTTTTCCATTAGATGATTTTGCACCCTTTTATTAAAGTTATCTTGCTTAATAATAAAGATATCAAATTCTTCTAAGCATTGATCAGGAGGTTTAGAGTAAGGGATATCACCTTCATCAAAGTGTTGGAGAGAGTGTACCTCAATAGTGGATGAGTAGGGAATAAGCTTACATAATTCTTCTATAGGAGGTAAATTCTTGACATCTGCAGCTTTAATTCCCTTCTCCTTAAGACATTTCTTAGCTTCCTTCATCATTTCATCATTAATTCAATAACTCCCCTCTTCTTTGATGTTGGAATAGGCACCAGAATAGATGGTTCAGGTACAATTACTTCAGGTATAGCTTGTTTAGGAGGAGTCCAATATTCATAGTTCTTACTTATTTTAGCCATTAATTCCTCAGCTTCCTTAGGAGTCCTATTCCTGAAAACACAATCAGCACAACTATCTAGGTATGTCCTAGATTCCTCAGTTAGTCCATTATAAAATATATCAAGAAGCTCATTCTTAGGTAATGGACTTCCAACTTGTGCATGAATCAAAGCACAAAACCTTGCCCAAGATTCGGGCAATACCTCTTTTTCTCCCTATTTAAAATCAAAAAGTTCCTGCAAAATAGCATGTCTAGCACTAGGAGGAAAATATTTCTGCAGGAAAGTACTAATCAAGCACTCAGGGCTATCAATAGATCTAGGAGGTAAATTACTAAACCAAGTTTTAGCTTCTCCTTTCAGCGAAAAAGGGAAAACCTTAGCAACAAAGTAAGTACGCATCTTAATATCATCAGAAAACAAGCTACTCATGGTAGAAAGTTCATTCATATGTGCTACCGCACTGTAGCATCCCATTTGTCTAACATATGTAATGCTACATGGTCTAGTAATTTAATTGCTACTTCCTACATATAATTGTTGCATCATAATTATATCATGCTCATGTCATCCCTTGCATTTGAGCATCATATAAAACCCTTTTCCATTTGGCTCTTATCCCATATGCATTATTAATTGTATTTGCCTCTTGATATATGGTATTTGGTTCTTGATAAATGCTTGATGCCCAAGTTGAGTTGGGGGCATATCTTTTATTCAACTCCATCACCTTTTCTTTGTCACCACCTTATAATTCCACCATCCTAATTATCCATGAGCTTTTCCATTTTCCTTGGCACTTAATCTAGATCATGTGGGTTGGGATGGATCCACTTCTAATTCCACATGCTCTCATATTAGCATCATGTTGTTTTCAAATTATTGATATGTGGAGCCACCTTTGCATGCATTATGAGTGGCATTCCTCTTTCTAGCTTCCATATGGATTGTATTGGAATTGTGCTCATGTTGGGATATTATTGGGGATATTAAACACCTAGTGGAACCCACACACTAGCATGTCGCAAATTATATTCAAATATGATCATCTCCATCTACTCCACATGGAACCTATTTTTAATTCCTTTAGCTTGGCTTTAATTCCATATTTGGGAATGCATGGAAATAAATGCCATGGGATTTATTTTTTTGTTCTCACAAAAATTAAACATTGCATCTACTATTCATGCATGGGCCATGCAAATGTCACCACCATCCCATTCTTTTGGTTTTTCTTGTATTTTTGGAAGTGGAGCATGGTTCTTTGAGAATCAATTCTTGTTGGCTCTATTATTTTTGCTCTCTCTCTCCTTGCCATGTGGACCTAAAAATACTAAACACCCCATCTCTATCTCTCTTCTTCTCCACCAACACCATGTGTCCAACAAAAACCTCTCACCACTCATCTCCACCTAGCTTGATCATGTGGGTATGCAAGACCCTAACCCTACCACCCTACCCCACCTTCACCATCTACCCCACCACCTTTCTCCCTACCCTAAAACTAACCACCCCTCTAACCTAACCCTAGCCGAGCCTCCCTTTCTCTACCACCCGAGCCTCCCCCTCTCCATTCTCTCCCTCTCTCCCTGCCTCTCCTTGACCTCTCCCTGGCCCACCTGGCAGTCCCTGACCGCCCCTCCCATGCCCTAGCCGTGCCCAGCACGTGAGGGAGGAGAAGCAAAAAGGTGGCCGGAGCCACCTTTTTCTCCACCCGATCCCCCACGGCACCCCTCTCCTCTTCCGTCCTCATCTACTCCCTCCCGTCTCTCTGCCGTGCCAGATCTTCCCCCTGGCCTCTGTGCCTCCCCTTCTCCCTCACCTGCCACCCCTCTCCACCCCATCATCGGCCATCGTCGGCCTCCTCCATCTCCTTGACAAACCATGGCGGCGGGCAGGTGTGTTGGTGTCGGGGAAGACCAAGGCGACCTCCTGCGTCGTTCCCATGCACAGCAACCAGGAGAAGAGGCCCCAGACCTACCGCAGATCCGCGACACCGACGGAAACCCTAGCTCGCTCGGCCTCTGCCTCGCCGTCGCCTGCTGCTCCCAGGCCCGATCCATCACCACCGACGTCACCGCGATGAGCCCCCAAACCTCCCTGACACCTCCTTCCTCGCCGTTGCTTCCTGTTCACGCCGGACCGCTAGTCAAGCAGCCTCTGTGCGCCGGCGTCGCGTCGCGTTTCCTCGCAGTCGCGTCGCAAGAGCACTTCTACCGCGCCTCCCTGTCCCTATCAGCAACCCCAAGCCACCGCAGCGGTAAGCCTTGCCACGAGGTCGCCAGATCGAGCCCTCTTTCGCCATCACTTCTCGTGCAGACCTGTCGACAGCAAATTCAGAGAAGATCCACAGTACCAGTTGGGTACTTTTCAAATACCCCCCCCCCCCCACACACACACACTTTTTGCCTCAACCCGCAGTACCCCAGGCCCACCAGACAGCCTCCCGTGGCAGTTTTGCAAAAAGGCTCCCGGGTTTTTGTAAACCTCAACCCCCAGCCCCTAGATCCCCCACGTGGCACCCCCTGGTTCGCTCGCTATCGTGTGGCCCTGCGAGCCCGCTGGCCCCACCTGTCAGTCGCCTTGGCTAGCTTAGCTCGCGGTGCAAAACATTTTTGCGCGGTTTTTCGCCAGCTCAGCGCGGCCCCACATGTCGGTGGCTGTGGCTAGGTGTGGCTGAGTAGCAAAAGTCTGTCTGCGTTTCTGTTTTAATAAAACAATTTCAGAAATGTTTTAATATGTAATTAAATTCTGTTTTTAATAACTTTTAAATTGTAATTCCAAATAATACAAATAATATATGTTTTGGAATCAGAAAAATGTGAGGATTTCAAATATGCCATTCAAAATATCTTTTGGGCAAATTAAATTTTCGAAATTGTTTAAATGCAATAAAAATGCCTTTTCTTAATTAATTAATAACTTTAATTCTACAACTCGAAATTCGACAAATAATATGTCTAAATCGATCAGCGCGACAAGCCCGTTCTATCTATGCATTCCATGTTCTGAATTGCAGCATGCATCATATAAATATTAAGTGGACAGCAAGTGTTATGGGAGCAAAACATGGCTAAAACTTAATAAAATGCTTTATTCTTGTACCCCACACCTCACCCATGTCATGCTACATTATTGCCATGTAAGTTGTGCATCATTCATCATGGCATACTTGTTTGCTTGTCGCATTTTATTCATATGCTTGTACACTTTATTTATGTTGGCCCTTGTTTGTTTGGTTCTTCTTTCGAATAGACGCAGAGCAGGGAAAATACCAGGAATCCCAGGAGTACTACCAAGATCCTTCTCTCGCTTCAACTGAGCTGCCAGGCAATCACTACCACATGCTTGCATACATATAGTACCTATTGCCTCTATCTTATTCTTGCATCATTGAGTCGCGATTGCATTAAATTGAATCCCAAGTACTGCATAGCCTTTACTTTTAAACCCCGTCGAAGCTTGTTCCTCCATCCCATGAGCCATTACTACAGGAGTTGTTTGAGCCATGTGAGTCGTAGAATAGCATGTGTAGGGTATGTGAGTGTCTGATGGATAACGAGGTACCTAAACAACTTAACCTGAGTAGTAATGGGATAACTAATGAAAGAGGCACCGGTGAGCAATATCTGCTTTTTGGTTTTTCATGCTCACTTGTGTCCCGTAGGACCCTGAGTACTTGATTCCTGTTCCTTGACTATTCGCACTATCCACATCCGGGAGGCCGTGGACCCCCCCTGAGCCAGAGCTTGATTCATTTCTCTTTCTTGGGTCCACAACTAGTTTGGGGTTTTATTACTATCCTGTACTTATGCCATGCTTTCCTGTTTATTTACGATTGTGCGTGGAGCACCTGTACTGTTTTGGATCGTGACACGTTTTCGCTGTATCGACAAGCCCAATCACACTTTCGGGTTCCCAGTCATTTACTGCTGTCCACACAAACCCTGGGTCCATTCCGGAGCCGGCCAACTTCGTTGCGGGTAGCTTAGTGGGGTGGCCCCCTGAAATCTTTCTGAATCCTGTGATCGCTTTGTCGTGACTGCCTCGTTGGGTTTTGATTTGGTTTTTCCGAGGTTGATCGAGTGTGTATTGCTATTTGTGCACCCTTGCAGGGTAAATCTTTCTGAAAGCCGTGTCCACGGTTATGGACGACTTGGAGCACAGTTTCTCGATTATAGACAAGTATAACTAAAGTACCGCTTTTAATTTGACTAAGTAACTGACTAGTAACTAGTGCAACACTCATGGAATGGTTAATAAAGCTGCCAACAGATGGGTTGTTCGTCCACTTTCTCGTTGGTAAGCGAGAAGGATGATGGATTTGTTAATTATACTGTTATAACTGTTGTTACTAATTAACGGACATCCGTCTATCATTGGTTAGGTGGATGGTTAGCGAGTATCTATAGACTTGTTAGTTATTATCTTTTGCTGCAATTGCGTCACCCCAGGTATATGTCCCCTTTAGAGGCATAAAGACTTGCTGAGTACCCCTAGGGTCTCACACGATAAATTGTTTGATTCAGATGAACAGGTGTATTCGCAAGATGGATACTGGGTGGAGGAGACGGATGATGTTGGCAACGATCACTCAGTGTAGAGATTCCGAGGATGGGGATCCGCGAGATCTGTGGGCGGGATGTGTTTATATATGTGGCATCTTATGCCGATTTGCTTCTTATCCGTACTCGGATCTTGTTTTCCGCTTCCGCCTGATACTCTGATGTTTGATGTATGAGGAGCTATCCTAAACTATTATCTCTATCTAGGATATTTGGATCTTGCCGTATGGCGTTGCAATATTTCCTTTTCTTTTAGATGGAATGGCTCTGAAAACTGTTGTATGGTGGCTTGCATACATACTCACTTGTGTATATAGTTGATCCCTTCGCCAGCCGATTACGCCGCTCGCTCTTGTCCCGATGTTCTGGAAGTGGTTAGGATGGCCGAAAGGTCTACCTGTGAGTGGCCCTGGGCCCCACCGTACTATTTTAACCACTTTCGCTCATCCAGGCATGCAACTTAGAGCGTAATTCACCGAGGTAGTTACAATTGGTATCAGAGCCATCCCGCCCTTCAGGGTCTCAGCCAAATGGTCGTTGTTAGTCTAGCAAATATTTTTGGTAGCTATGTATACTAGGGAAAAACAAAAAAATGTGAGAGTAGGACTACTTCCATTTTTCTTCTTACCCACCCACCCACCCTTTTTCTGGTAAGGAAGTGTAACGTTTTCAATCCTCTTCTAAAATTCAAACTAGGATTCACGTGTTCGGGGTTTCTGTAGTACCATAGGTTGTGTGTGTGTGTAATTCCTTGTCTATCTGTTGCATCCAACTTGTTATCACTATCTGCCTTTTGGTTATCAACTGTTGGTAGATTCCATACCGACAGGCTTTTGTAAACCGACGCGATCTATCTGATTCGTTGTAAACCAACGCGATATGTCTTACTCTTTGTTATCCGACGCTATCTTGTTTGGGGTGTTCGTTTCCGTAGTTGCTAATCTTTAGGTTCATCTTAAAAAGAAGGTGTTGGGATATGTGTTTTACTTATTCATGTGCGGAGTAATGATTTGAGTGCGGGATGGAGTCGCGACCATACCACTTTTATCATTCGCTCTTGTATATTGAATTGGTAGAGTTACTAATCTTGATTCGTTAAGTGGTTTTGCGCATATAGTGGTATTTTAATGCCGGATTTTGCGGAAATTTTTTCTTTGATGGCTTGTGTACCACACTCCTTGTTCAGTCGTGTGTGATATGCTTAATATCTTCTAGGTGCTTTGAACTTTGTTTATATTTTAATATCATCTTAGTAATTTGTATCCTTTAATCTTGGTTAATTCCATTTTGGTACTATTTTGGATTATTATTATTTTCCATTATGGTACTGACTTGAGTTTTATATCAATCGCAGGATGGCACCACCACGCCGTTCTGAGGAGGAAATACCACCTGAAATGGGGGTTGCGTTGGCAAGTATTGCTAATGCCTTGGGAGCAATGCAACAGAACTAGCAGCGATTTGAAGAAAGTGTCAGGAGGAATGAGTTTGTTCCGCTACCTCCACCTCCCAAGCGAGGAGACATCAAGAGTTTTCTGAAGTTCAACCCGCACCACTTTGAGGTGTCTGATCAGCCTCTGGACGTAGATGATTGGCTGCGTGAGATGTCAAGGTTGCTGATGACTGCTGATGTTCCTGAGCAAGAATGGGTAAAATGTGCCAATCACCTTCTGAAGGGAGATGCAGCTCTGTGGTGGGAGAATTACCTGAAGGCAAACCACTCTGAGTTTCAGCCTACTTGGGAGCAGTTCACTAGGGCTTTCAAAGAGCAATATCTGTCAGAAATTGTCATGGAAAGGATGAAGGAAGTGTTTCTCAACCTCAAGCAGGGCAACGACAATGTCAATACCTATATCAGAAACTTCATGAACCTTTCTCGGTATGGTGGCGATGAGACCTCTGATGACAAGAAGAAGCAAAAGAGGTTCAGACAAGGGCTCAATGCATCAATCAAATATGCAATCACTAATGCAAGGCCGGGGTCTTTTCTGGAACTCCAACATACAGCTCTATAGGAAGAAGCAAGTAGGCAAGTGTTTGAGGAGTCCAAGAAACACAACCGCGATGCAGCAAGCTCTTCAGCTATGTCAGCTCCTTCTAAGCACCGCGTGTGGGTTCCTAACACCCCACCGTCGCTCCCGGCTCCACCAAACTCCTACACCGCGGCTCCTAGGGGCTACAACCACAACTACCCTGGAGCGCCTGGCGGAGTCCCTCGCTATGCTGCTCCACGTCCACCTGGTGCCTGTTACACCTGTGGAAACACTGGGCCTCAACACTGGAATTGTCCAATGAACAACAAAGCTCTTCCTCCACCACCTCCAAGACCTGCGGCAAGTTCTTCTATGGTTCGTGCACCTCCACCTCGGGCTCTCAACATCAACACCAAGCTCGGGTCTACGGTTGCTCGTGCCAACTGTGTCAACGCCGCTCAAGCTGAGCATGCACCTGGAGTTGTGATGGGTATGCTTCCCGTTAACTCAGTCCCTGCACGAGTTTTGTTTGATTCTGGTGCTTCGCATTCTTTTGTTTCTCATAAGTTTGCGCATGAGCATGATCTGGCTATGGTTCCCTTATTGCATCGTCTTGTGGTACAATCTCCTGGGTCAAACATGAGGGCTGCTCATATCAGCCATGACAATCAAATTGAGATTGGTGGCTCTTCGTTCTCGACTTCCTTAATTATTCTGGGCAACTCTGACATTGATGTTATCTTGGGCATGGATTGGTTGACAGCAAATGCAGCTGTGATTGATTGTGCTGAATGCTCGGTTTCTCTGAAAATTCATGAAGGCCATATAGTCTATTCTCCAAGTCTGACTCCTGTAATTCAGATTTTCTCTTTGGCGGCTCTGAATGATGATGCTATGGAAGCTATTCAGAGTGTTTCGGTGGTCTGTGAATTCCCAGATGTTTTTCCTGAAGAGTTGCCAGGTATGCCTCCTGATCGTGAGGTCGAGTTTGGGATTGAGCTTGAACCTGGAACCGCTCCGATCTCCAAGCGGCCTTATAAAATGGGTCCTACTGAGTTGGCTGAACTCAAACGTCAGCTTGATGAACAAGAGAAGTTGGGTTTCATTCAGCACATTACTTCTTCTTGGGGTAGCCCAACCATCTTTGTGAAGAAGCGAGACAAGACTGATAGACTTTGTGTGGACTATCGGGCTCTCAATGCTAAAACCATCAAGAATAAATATCCCCTTCTGCGGATTAATGATCTCTTCGATCAGCTAGCTGGAGCTGTGGTATTCTCTAAGCTTGATTTGAGAAGTGGGTATCATCAAATCAAGATTCGCAAGGAAGATGTTCCCAAAACAGCTTTCACCGCCCGCTATGGCCTGTATGAGTACACGGTCATGTCTTTCGGTCTTACCAATGCACCTGCCACCTTCTCGAGGCTTATGAACTCGGTTTTCATGGAGTATCTTGATAAGTTCGTTGTGGTCTATCTGGATGACATCCTAGTCTATTCTAAGTCAAAGGAAGAACATGAAGAACACCTTCGGTGTGTCCTAAACAAGCTTCGTGAGAACCGCTTGTATGCAAAGTTCTCCAAATGTGAGTTCTGGCTGCCTGAAGTCACCTACCTTGGTCACGTCATCTCTGCCAAGGGCATTGCCGTCAACCCAGAAACTGTCAAGACAATTGTTGACTGGCTTCCTCCCATAAATGTCAAAGAAGTCCGGAGTTTCCTTGGTTTGCCTAGTTACTGCCGTCGCTTGGTTCAGAATTTCTCGAAGATTGCAAAGCCTCTTACCGATCTCCTCAAGAAAGGCAAGAAATACCTTTGGTCTCCTGCATGTCAAGCAAGCTTTGAAACACTCAAAGAGAAGCTCACTTCCACACCAGTCTTGATTCCTCCAGATACATCAAAGCCTTTCCAGATATTCTATGACGCCTCCTTGCAAGGATTGGGTGCGGTCCTTATGCAAGAAAAACAAGTTATTGCTTATGCCTCTCGACAGTTGAAGACGCATGAGATCAACTATCCTACACATGACCTTGAACTCGCAGCAGTTGTCTTTGCTTTGAAAATATGGAGGCACTACTTGCTTGGCAACCATTGTGAAATCTTTTCTGATCACAAGAGTCTGAAATATATCTTCACACAACCTGATCTCAACCTTCGTCAGAGGAGGTGGATTGAAGCAATTAATGATTTCGATTTGACCTTCAACTACACTCCTGGCAAAGCTAATGTGATGGCCGATGCTCTCGGCCGGAAAGCTTATGTCAACAACCTCATGCTGGAAGAACAACAGCCTCTCTTGTGCGAGGAATTCCGCAAGCTCAACCTTGAAATTGTGGATCAAGGGTATCTTCTAAATCTTCTGGTAACCCCTCTCTTGGAAGAAACGATTCGTGCTAGTCAGCGAGGTGATGCTTACGCCAAAACCATAATCTCCAACATTCAACTGCCGAGGTATGAGTCCTTCCACGTCGATGATCAAGGAGCTCTATTCTTTGAACACCGGATGTTCGTTCCGAACGACCGGGGATTGAGAGAGCAAGTTCTTAAGGAGGCGCATGATTCTGTTCTTTCTATGCACCTTGGCAGCACTAAGATGTACATGGACTTGAAAACACAGTATTGGTGGCCTGGGTTGAAACAATATTGTGCCAAGTATGTCTCGGAATATGATGTCTGCCGCAGAGTTAAAGCTGTCCATCAGAAACCTTCCGGTCTTCTACAGCCATTGAAACCTCCGGAATGATAATGGGAGAAAGTAGAGATGGACTCATAACTAGTTTTCCAAGGTCGCAGAAGGGCAACAATGCAATCTTTGTTGTCATCGACAGGCTTTCTAAAGTGGCTCACTTCTTTCCCGTCAAGGAAACAATTTATGCAATTCAGTTGGTTGAGCTCTATATCAACAGAATTGTCTCTCTATATGGGGTTCCTCTTGAGATCAGCTCAGACCGTGGAAGCATCTTCACTTCCAAGTTCTGGGGAAGTTTCCAAAATGCTTTGGGAACAAAATTGAACTTCAGCACAGCTTACCACCCTTAGTCGCAAGGACAAGTTGAAAGGATCAATCAGATTCTGGAAGATATGCTCCGTGCTTGCGTTATCTCTTTCGGCATGAAGTGGGAAGAATGCCTTCCTTATGCGGATTTCTCTTACAACAACAGCTTCTAGAAAAGTATAAAGATGGCACCATTTGAGGTTCTCTATGGTCGCAAATGCAGAACTCCGATGGGTTGGTCGGGCGCAGGTGAAAGAACATTGTTTGGACCCGACATTGTAACTCAAGCGGAGGAGAAGGTTCACATCATTCTTGAAAACCTGAAGGTTGCTCAAAGTCGCCAGAAGAGCAACTATGACAGAAAGCACACGGACATGGAGTATGTCACTGGTGATCTTGTTTATATTCGTGTCACTCCCATGAGAGGCACGCACCAGTTTGGTATCAAAGGAAAGCTGGCTCCTAGATACATCGGTCCTTTCAAAATTCATGGAAGAAGAGGAGAAGTTGCTTATGCTCTTGAGCTCCCTGAAAAACTCAAGGTCCATGATGTTTTCCATATCTCTCAACTCAAGAAGTGCTTCAAGGATCCCGGCAGGACCGTGGACCATGAACTCATCAATCTCCAAGAAGATCTGTCTTATCAAGAACACCCCACAAAAATCCTTGAAGTCGCGGAAAGAAGGACTCGCAACAAGTCCATCAAGTTCTGCAAGGTGCAGTGGTCGCACCATTCCGTTGATGAAGCCACTTGGGAACGCGAGGACGAGCTCCGTGCCAAGTATCCTACCCTCTTCGTGTCTTCTTCTTCCTCCTAGAATCTCGGGGCGAGATTCCTGTTTAGTGGGGGAGAGTTGTAGCATCCCATCTGTCTAACATATGTAATGCTACATGGTCTAGTAATTTAATTGCTACTTCCTACATATAATTGTTGCATCATAATTATATCATGCTCATGTCATCCCTTGCATTTGAGCATCATATAAAACCCTTTTCCATTTGGATCTTATCCCATATGCATTATTAATTGTATTTGCCTCTTGATATATGGTATTTGGTTCTTGATAAATGCTTGATGCCCAAGTTGAGTTGGGGGCATATCTTTTATTCAACTCCATCACCTTTTCTTTGTCACCACCTTATAATTCCACCATCCTAATTATCCATGAGCTTTTCCATTTTCCTTGGCACTTAATCTAGCTCATGTGGGTTGGGATGGATCCACTTCTAATTCCACATGCTCTCATATTAGCATCATGTTGTTTTCACATTATTGATATGTGGAGCCACCTTTGCATGCATTATGAGTGGCATTCCTCTTTCTAGCTTCCATATGGATTGTATTGGAATTGTGCTCATGTTGGGATATTATTGGGGATATTAAACACCTAGTGGAACCCACACACTAGCATGTCCAAAATTATATTCAAATATGATCATCTCCATCTACTCCACATGGAACCTACTTTTAATTCCTTTAGCTTGGCTTTAATTCCATATTTGGGAATGCATGGAAATAAATGCCATGGGATTTATTTTTTTGTTCTCACAAAAATTAAACATTGCATCTACTATTCATGCATGGGCCATGCAAATCTCACCACCATCCCATTCTTTTGGTTTTTCTTGTATTTTTGGAAGTGGAGCATGGTTCTTTGAGAATCAATTCTTGTTGGCTCTATTCTTTTTTCTCTTACCCTAAACCCTCACCATCTTGATCTCTCTCTCCTTGCCATGTGCACCTAAAAATACTAAACACCCCATCTCTATCTCTCTTCTTCTCCACCAACACCATGTGTCCAACAAAAACCACTCACCACTCATCTCCACCTAGCTTATCATGTGGGTATGCAAGACCCTAACCCTACCACCCTACCCCACCTTCACCATCTACCCCACCACCTTTCTCCCTACCCTAACCCTAACCACCCCTCTAACCTAACCCTAGTCGAGCCTCCCCTGCTCTACCACCCGAGCCTCCCCCTCTCCATTCTCTCCCTCTCTCCCTGCCTCTCCTTGACCTCGCCCTGGCCCACCTAGCAGACCCTGACCGCCCCTCCCATGCCCTAGCCGTGCCCAGCACGTGAGGGAGGAGAAGCAAAAAGGTGGCCGAAGCCACCTTTTTCTCCACCCGATCCCCCACGGCACCCCTCTCCTCTTCCGTCCTCATCTACTCCCTCCCGTCTCTCTGTCGTGCCAGATCTTCCCCCTGGCCTCTGTGCCTCCCCTTCTCCCTCACCTGCCACCCCTCTCCACCCCATCGTCGGCCATCGTCGGCCTCCTCCATCTCCTTGACAAACCACGGCGGCGGGCGGGTGTGTTGGTGTCGGGGAAGACCAAGGCGACCTCCTGCGTCGTTCCCGTGCACATCAACCAGGAGAAGAGGTCCGAGACCTGCCGCAGATCCGTGACGCTGACGGAAACCCTAGCTCGCTCGGCATCTGCCTCGCCGTCGCCCTGCTACTCCTTGGCCCGATCCATCACCATCGACGTCACCGCGGTGAGCCCCCAAACCTCCCTGACACCTCCTTCCTCGCCGTTGCTTCCTGTTCACGCCGGTCCGCTAGTCGAGCAGCCTCTATGCGCCGGTGTCGCATCGCGTTTCCTCGCAGTCGCATCGCAAGAGCACTTCTAGCCGCGCCCCCCTGTCCCTATCAGCAACCCCAAGCCACCGCAGCGGTAGCCGCCGCCGCGCGCGCACGAGGTCGCCAGATCGAGCCCCCGCGCCGCGCTCTGTCCGCTGTCGCGCACAGACCTGTCGACAGCAAATTCAGAGAAGATCCACAGTACCAGTTGGGTACTTTTCAAATGCCCCCCCCCCACACACACACACACTTTTTGCCTCAACCCGCAGTACCCCAGGCCCACCAGACAGCCTCCCGTGGCAGTTTTGCAAAAAGGCTCCTGGGTTTTTGTAAACCTCAACCCGTAGCCCCTAGATCCCCCACGTGGCACCCCCTGGTTCGCTCGCTGTCGTGTGGCCCTGCGAGCCCGCTGGCCCCACCTGTCAGTCGCCTTGGCTAGCTTAGCTCGCGGTGCAAAACGTTTCTGCGCGCGGTTTTTCGCCAGCTCAGCGCGGCCCCACATGTCGGTGGCTGTGGCTAGGTGTGGCTGAGTAGCAAAAGTCTGTCTGCGTTTCTGTTTTAATAAAACAATTTCAGAAATGTTTTAATATGTAATTAAATTCTGTTTTTAATAACTTTTAAATTGTAATTCCAAATAATACAAATAATATATGTTTTGGAATCAGAAAAATGTGAGGATTTCAAATATGCCATTCAAAATATCTTTTGGGCAAATTAAATTTTCGAAATTGTTTAAATGCAATAAAAATGCCTTTTCTTAATTAATTAATAACTTTAATTCTACAACTCCAAACTCGACAAATAATATGTCTAAATCGATCAGCGCGACGAGCCCGTTCTATCTATGCATTCCATGTTCTGAATTGCAGCATGCATAATATAAATATTAAGTGGACAGCAAGTGTTATGGGAGCAAAACATGGCTAAAACTTAATAAAATGCTTTATTCTTGTACCCCACACCTCACCCATGTCATGCTACATTATTGCCATGTAAATTGTGCATCATTCATCATGGCATACTTGTTTGCTTGTCGCATTTTATTCATATGCTTGTGCACTTTATTTATGTTGGCCCTTGTTTGTTTGGTTATTCTTTCGAATAGACGCCGAGCAGGGAAAATACCAGGAATCCCAGGAGTACTACCCAGATCCTTCTCTCGCTTCAACTGAGCTGCCAGGCAAGCACTACCACATGCTTGCATACATATAGTACCTATTGCCTCTATCTTATTCTTGCATCATTGAGTCGTGATTGCATTAAATTGAATCCCAAGTACTGCATAGCCTTAACTTTTAAACCCCACCGAAGCTTGTTCCTCCATCCCATGAGCCATTACTACAGGAGTTGTTTGAGCCATGCGAGTCGTAGAACAGCATGTGTAGGGTATGTGAGTGTCTGATGGATAACGAGGTACCTAAACAACTTAACCTGAGTAGTAATGGGATAACTAATGAAAGAGGCACCGGTGAGCAATATCTGCTTTTTGTTTTTTCATGCTCACTTGTGTCCCGTAGGACCCCGAGTACTTGATTCATGTTCCTTGACTATTCGCACTATCCACATCCGGGAGGCCGTGGACCCCCCTGAGCCAGAGCTTGATTCATTTCTCTTTCTTGGGGCCACAACTAGTTTGGGGTTTTATTACTATCCTGTACTTATGCCATGCTTTCCTGTTTATTTACGATTGTGCGTGGAGCACCTGTACTGTTTTGGATCATGACACGTTTTCGCTGTATCGACAAGCCTAGTCACACTTTCGGGTTCCTAGTCATTTACCGCCGTCCACACAAACCCTGGGTCCGTTCCGGAGCCGACCAACTTCGTTGCGGGTAGCTTAGTGGGGTGGCCCCCTGAAATCTTTCTGAATCCTGTGATCGCTTTGTCGTGACTGCCTCGTTGGGTTTTGATTTGGTTTTTCCGAGGTTGATCGAGTGTGTGTTGCTATTTGTGCACCCTTGCAGGGTAAATCTTTTTGAAAGCCATGTCCGCGGTTATGGACGACTTGGAGCACAGTTTCTCGATCATAGACAAGTATAACTAAAGTACCGCTTTTAATTTGACTAAGTAACTGACTAGTAACTAGTGTAACACTCATGGAATGGTTAATAAAACTGCCAACGGATGGGTTGTTCGTCCGCTTTCTCGTTGGTAAGCGAGAAGGAGGATGGATCTGTTAATTATACTGTTATAACTGTTGTTACTAATTAATGGACATCCGTCTATCATTGGTTAGGCGGATGGTTAGCGAGTATCTATAGACTTGTTAGTTATTATCTTTTGTTGCAATTGTGTCACCCCAGGTATATGTCCCCTTTAGAGGCATAAAGACTTGCTGAGTACCCCTAGGGTCTCACACGATAAATTGTTTGATTCAGATGAACAAGTGTATTCGCAAGATGGATATTGGGTGGAGGAGACGGATGATGTTGGTAACGATCACTCGGTGTAGAGATTCCGAGGATGGGGATCCGCGAGATCTGTGGGCGGGATGTGTTTATTTATGTGGCATCTTATGCCGATTTGCTTCTTATCCGTACTCGGATCTTGTTTTCCGCTCACCGATACTACGATGTTTGATGTATGAGGAGCTATCCTAAACTATTATCTCTATCTAGGATATTTGGATCTTGCCGTATGGCGTTGCAATATTTCCTTTTCTTTTAGATGGAATGGCTCTGAAAACTGTTGTATGGTGGCTTGCATACATACTCACTTGTGTATATAGTTGATCCCTTTGCCTGCCGATTACGCCGCTCGTTCTTGCCCCAAGTGAACTTAATAAATAAAGCTATGCTCCCTGGAAACAACGCCAAAAAATAGTCTTGATGACCCACAATTATAGGGGGTGTATCGCAGTATTTTCGAGGGAAGTGAAACCCAATTTATTGATTCGACACAATGGGAGCCAAAGAATATTTATAAGCCTTAACAATTGAGTTGTTAATTCAGCTGCACCTAGAAACAATCTTGCTCACAGCAGTTTATCAGTAGCAACAGTTTTGTAGTAGGAATAGTAAAGTAACAACAGTAGTAATGCAAAGCAGTAGTAACAATAGCAGTAAAAGTGGGATTCGAGTGCGGTAGGCATAAGGATGGATGGACGGGCGTTGCATGGACAAGACAATTCACATAGCAATCAGAACATAGGGCAATTGCAAATAAATAAGATAAAGCATCCCAGTACTAGATAATCCTAGGCATGTGTTCCATATATAGTCATACGTGCTCGCAATGAGAACTTGCACAACATCTTTTGTCCTGCCAGCCCGTTTGCAGCGGGGCCTCAAGGGAACTACTGGAAATTAAGGTGCTCCTTTTAATAGAGCACCAGAGCAAAGCATTAACACTCCGTGAACACATGTGATCCTCAGATCAAAGCCATTCCCTCCGGTTATCCCGATTTCTGTCACTTCGGGGCCATTGGTTCCGGACAACAACGTGTGTATACAACTTGTAGATAAGACCATAAACAATACTATCATAATGAATCAATAACATGTCCAGATGTGAAATCATGGCACTCGGGCCCTAGTGACAAGCATTAAGCACAACAAGTCGCAACAAAGTCATAAAGCACTAATAAAAGATACTAGGCACCATGCCCTAACAATCTGATGCCATTACATGAACGATCTCATCCAATCCCTACCATCCCCATAGCCTACAGCGGGCGATTACTCACTCATAGATGGGGGAAACATGGATGGTCGATGGAGAAGCGATGGTGATGATGATGGCGATGATCTCCTCCAATTCCCCGTCCCGGCAGGGTGCTAGAATGGAATTTCTGGTGCTGTTTCGTGGAATCTGGTGGTGGCGGCGGAGCGGAACTCCTTCTGGAAAAATGTCGAACCCCCCGAAGTTTTTAGGTCAGAAGGCTCCTTATAGGCGAAGAGGGAGCTCGAGGGGGTGCCTGGGGGGCCCACACCACCCTCTGGTGCGGCCTGGCCTGGCCCGCGCCAACAGGTGGTGTGGCCATCCCCTGGCCCTTCTCCGTCTTGTATTATGGCTCCTAGAGTCTTCGGGTGAAATAGGATTTTTGGCATATTTTCCCGGATTTTTCCTGATATTGGTTTTCTGCACAAAAAGTAGACACCAAGGTAATTCTGCTGAAAACAACGTCAGTCCGCATTAGTTGTATCCAAATCACACAAGTTTAGAGGAGAAACAATAGCAAAAGTGTTCGGGAAAGTAGATACGTTTTGGACGTATCAGTGGCCAGACCAACCCCTGGCGCGGGCCAGGCTTGGCCGCGTGGCCAGGTGGTGTGGCGCCCTCCTGGCCCCTCTCCATCTCGTATTCTGGCTCCGTGTCCCCCTCGGTGAAAAACTGACTTTGGCTTTTGTCCCGTCCAATTCCGAGAATATTCATTTTCTGACTTTCCTGGAACCAAAAATAGCAGAAAACAGGCAACTGGCACTATGGCTCTTGTTAATAGGTTAGTCCAAGAAAGTGTATAGAAAGTACTCCAAAGTGTGGATAAAACATCAGAAAGTAGATAAAACCAAGCATGGAACATCAAAAATTATGGACACGTTAGCAACGTATCACTTACCATACCACAAGATCTTGTGTGGTACATTTTTTTATGCTTCATGTGTTGGCCAACTTGAATCCATTCTTTACTCTTTGTATTTGTCAAACATTTATATTCTCATTCTCAATATCAATATCTTGAGGTACATAAAGAATTCTTCATTTGGTTGCATGCTCTAAATCTTAGTCAACCATAGTTCAACTCATGAGGCTATCATGACACTGACTTAGAGCCATATCTTGAATTATTCTATTGAGATCAAACTCTAAAGATCTTGATCATCCTTTGATTAACGCATAAGCTAGATCAAGGATACATTGAGTTCCACACAAGAAATCCATCTTCATTTCATCTTCTTGATCATATCACATTATTCTCTTCAAATCGATGATCTTGATACCAATAATCAAGGTAAATATTTATCTTCATGGCATCCATACTTGAATCCAACATATGAACTACATGCATGATCCTATGGAATATTCCTTCATACTACCTCTGTCCTAAAACTTAATGCTTATATTTTTTTTAAAGTCAAGCTACGGAAAGTTTGACCAAACTTTTATGAAAAACTATCAAGAACTATGATATTATAAAGATACCATGTGAAAATATGTTTCACGATGTATCAAAGGGTATGGATTTCATATTGTAAATATTAATTTTTTCTAAAACTTGGCCAAACTTTATATAGTTTGACTTTTGAAAAAAAATATAAGCCTTAACCTTTGGGACGGAGGAAGTATATGTTGGAAATATGCCCTAGAGACAAATAGTAGTAAGGACTATTATCATATTTCATATAGTTTATGATTAAGTTTTGTATCATGCTATAACTGTATTGAGTGGAAACATCAATACACGTATGATATATAAACAACCAGGGGTTCCCAGTGAAACTCTAGTCACTGGTTCATTGGTCAACAGATGATCATGTTTCCTAATCATGGGGCATTTATGCCAGTTGGAAATAAGGTCATCTCATTCTAAGAATGAGATGGTGAACCAATACCCAATCTAAACATCATGACCCGATCATGTCACGAAGTTCAAGTTACGATGATTAGAAATGGATCCTCGTAGACTATTCCTTAGACTGTGAGGCTATATCAATCACTATCTCCCGAGAGTGCTTAGATAGCATCAAACGCCATCTAGTAAAATGGTGGTTATAAAGGTGTGTTCAGGTATTCGGAGGAAACCATAGAGGTAATATATGTCAAGAGTGGGATTTGTCCGTCCATGTGACGGGAAGATACTCAAGGGCCCACTCGGAGAAGTTATATCCAATAGCTGCGCATCGTGTGATTTGATCACAGGGATATCACTTGTCGGAACGAGTCAAGTAGCATTGTTCAGTAACGAGATTGAACACGACATGGTGATGTCATTGATCAGATCTCGGGCAATGCAAGTATCGAGTGACAAAGGGAATAAGACACGACTGTCCCGGTTCAAACAACGAAAGATCTTCGTGGAACGCACAGGGGTCACATGGCCATCCAGGTCCCTCTGTCGATCGTTGGTGCGGGAGTGTCCCGACCATGTTTGGAGTGTTCCCGAACCATGGGGTATCACGCTTAAGGGCTTGATGATGCTTAGGGAGTGTTTATAGGATCGGTGGAATCACTGAAGAAGAGTAGGGAGAAAACCGGAAGGGTTTCGGTAAATCCGGAGGATGTCCGGAGTGGAGGTGGAAGGTGTTCCATAGCCACGGAGGTTGAATAATATGTGAATGAATGTTAAATGTTGATTTAATCATTTATTCATAATTATTTAATAAATAGAAAAATCAATTAAAGGTCAAAAAGGCTTAATGGGCCAATTTCCAGAGGGAGAGGGCCCATTAGGGAAAGGAGAGAGGGAGAAGGGGAAAGGGGGCTGGCCGGCTGGGCCTAGCCAACCGTGCGGGGCCCACTAGGGGCTGGCCGACGGCCTCCCCACCCCCTCCTCTCCTTTAGTCCCACCCCGGGACTTTGAGGGAGGGTGTACCCCCTCCTTCCCCTATATATAGTGGGGTATTTGGCCAAGATAAATACACCAATAATCAATAAAGGTCTCCCCACTTTTAGGAGGACCTCTAATTGATATTTTCTCTCTCCCCCTCTCTCTCGTGACCGTGGTCCCAAGTCTGGACTGCGCGAGCGAGAGACATCTTCACCGCTGCGAGATTCGGATCCGGGAGCTCTACTTCCGCAACTGCTGCTAGATCAGGGAAGCGGGAGTCATCGTTAGGCACCGGGCGTGTCTAACTCCCCACGAGGTGTTGCACTTGAGGCACTCAAGTTGTTGGAGCCAGAAGGAGCGCAAGGACTTCATCACGACCTTGAGGTCGGCTTCGGGTCGTCTACATCAACCACGCTCTCCTAAGCGTTGACAATGCTTTTCGGTCTTCAAGGGTAAGTTCATGAAAAGCCCCTCCCTTTACTGTATTACTAATAGATAGGTCCTGGCAGCTTTAGGGGTTCAGGGGCGTAGAGTAAAATTTATTGTTTTCATACGCAGAACCCCTACAGTGGTATCAGAGCTAGATCTATGCATAGTAATGCTAGTACGGGTAGAACACACGAGATGTAGCGTGTGGGCGTTGATCTTTTAGTTGTTACCCTCCCATGTGTACTTGTGTATACCGTAGTAATGCTTGATGAAGCGGACCCCAACCGACTTTACGCGTTCATTCGCGAGACTGGTCCACGCTTGACATACGGCTTGTACCGTACAAAGTGTCTTAGGGGGGGTGTCCGTCTCTCTCGCATTAGTTGGTATACCATTTGCAACAGAGGGCCCTAAAAGGGGTGTAGTAGAGACAACTACTTGATCAGCGTTGTGCTAAAAGTTCGTAGGTAAGAACGGTTCTTGTGCGAAAGCCCATTCAGCCACGTAAAACATGCAAAGATAAAGTAGAGGCGTCTAACTTTGTTTTAAAGGAGAGCGTTGCTTTGTGATATGGTTGTGGCAAAGGTAAAGTGATTACCTTTTGTTACGTAGTAGTAGATAGTCACGGAGGTGACGGACTACCACGTCGGAATGACACCGGTACCCTGGTGTCTACGGCGCCGGAACCCTGGCGCCGGAACTTGGTGACGGCGGATGAAGATCACGACATGAAGGACCATATCACATAGCATTTACATTCAATGTTATTGTTTGTATATCTTATTGTGTGCTAGTATTAGATACTTGACGGTAGCCTAGTAAGATGATCCCTATTAAAATTACCAACGATTGTGTTCCCCCTTAGTGTGCACCACCAAGAAAGTTCTTCGGTATGAGGCAGGCCGTGATGATCAGGTGTCAGACATATCTACGTTCACATACAGTGGGTGCAAGCCATGTTGCACAGCGAATACACTAAGGTTGAGTTGGCGAGCCTAGCATGTATAGACATGGCCTCGGAACTCGGATGGTCGAAAGATCGAGCACGAGTCACATGAATGATGTGATCGACGTTTAGCGGCCACCCTTGAACCCACATTGATGGCCGTGATGATCAGGGGAGATGTGGCTGATAGGGGTCGTGTTATCACTAGGAACCCTCATTGGGGATATGCGTTTCTGAGTGGAGTTATTGTTAACTCATTTAATTATAAACTTAGTCCAAATTCCTTTTGCAATTATAAATGTAGATGGCTCACCGTGAAGCTTACTTTGTCATTGAGGATTGGGTAAAGGGTGAGAAACTTAGACTTCCCTAGTTGGTTTGTGCGCCTGAATGATCTCCTTACTAGGAATCATGTGGTAGATTACATACACCGCACGATGGATTTGACTAAGCCAGACTACTATGAGACCCCACGAGAGCTGGCAGACCGCTACTATCGTCAAGAATGTCCACCTACATTCAGATAATAATGCGTTACGGGATGGTAGATGAACTACATCCGCTCCTGGGTGATCTTGATCCATATTCGATGGTGGATCAGCTAAGAGCAGAGTTCATAGGCCATGTGCGCATGTGGAAGCACGAGCTGCTTGGAGAGTTCCTTTCCATACAGATAGAGGAGCATACATGTCTGAAGAGTCACTTGGAGCGCATGCTGGATGCACATACAGGACTGGTTCACTTCGTGGATTACTGGATGGCTGATCCATTTGCGATAGACATACTGCTTCGGTCGTAGCCTCCCAGCTACGAAGTACATGTCCGGAGTAGCATCATGAGTGGTGATACAGAAACATTGGATTTCCATGAGTTCATATTACGTTTCAGGAACATAAAGGTTGAACCAATCACCGGAGAGGTCATCGATGACAAAGGTATATATTTGATATACAATTTTATAAATGTTATAATCTTGCAAACACATTTGCAGTGATAAGTATATGTGATACTTGTTCTGTTTTTCTGAAAACAGGTCCTTCTGCATGAGAGGTGCTTGCTGGAGAGGAGGTGATGTTGCATGTTGATGGCGAGCATGATGATGATGGCCGACGACACTCTCCCTCGACATTTATCATTTAGTCTATGTTTTAGGATGATTATTGTAATCAAGAGATTGTGAACTTCTTTAGTGTGTCTCACACTTCGTGAGACGGTTATTCATATGAGTTTGTAACAAACAGTTGTTCTACTTTTATGAATGATTTCTATTCGTGTTCATATCTTGTTTTATTACGTGTGAATTATCCTTGTCGTTTGAAACTAATTGATAATGCATGAACATTTGTAAAGTATTAAAATGCCTTGTTTAAAATACCCAACTTAATGATATATTCATTAATGAATGAAACCATTGTTTAAATTCAAAGTTATGTGATAATATGTGAAAGTCATTCGATTTCTTATCACATATAAATCATTCCTAAAGTTTGGAAAAAATAACTTGAACACCGTGTATTACTTGAATACAAAGTGTTCAATGAATTGTTAAATAGAAGACAGATTCGATGTATTGGGTTTTAACAAAAATAGTAATTATCATTAAATAATTGTTTAAATGTGTAAAGTAGTTTACCAAAGGAAACATGAATATGAAACTATTTGATTTGATCAAAGTGTTTCATCAACAAAGGGTATAAAGATAAAAGAGAATCCAATTACTATGATTTGATCAATAGTAATGAAATTCAACTTTATAAGAATGGCATAAAAGTAATTGTGGAATGCAAAGTGTTTTGAAACGTCAAAATACAAATCATCACAATGTGATATTAGATATCAAAGGGGTTGAATAGAAGGCACCAAATAAATCGTTGTATTGTAGATGTAGAGACCATTAGTTGGAAATAGTTAGCACTCAATTAGAATTTATAGTGAACCATTTGAATTCGTGAAAGTTTTGGGGTTATTCGATATAACCAAAACAATAGCGAATAAGTCCTTATAGAGTATTCATTGGAAACTTTGAATACAAAGTCCATAGCTAAAACCAAAAAGGAAGCAAAACTTGTATTGCTTGGATTTTGGTGTATTCTTGAGAAAGCTCACTTTTAGTGATATTTCTCGATTATGGAGCAAATGGAAGAAAGTGTAAAACATGATGAGGATTCAAAACCCTGCATCAGAGTGTTGAGAAGCATAACAGACAACACTCCTGAACAACTCTCTTCACAGAAGGAAAGAATCAATGATATTGATCATTGTGTTTTTCCCCACTGGTGTTTTCACTACATAGAGTGAGATTCAAAATGTAATCCATATCTTGTATTGAGACATTTGTGAATCACTTGTCATGATTTTTGGAATATGACATACCTACGAACTACTGAGGAAATAATGGTAAACTAGAATTATGAGAAATCCTAAAAGCAAAATTCCCTTGAGATTAGAAAGCAATTCATTGTTGAATCTCACAAGTAAAAGGGGTTACTTGGAATTTTCCCAAATGACTGCAAAGCCATAGTGGAAAAGGGTTGAATGACAAAAAACACAATTTGTCAAGTATTGGACAAATTCAGATGAATTTGATTCATGTGTGCTGAATGTCTGAGGATTTAAAACTAGTAACAGTATTAGTATCTCATAGTAAATCTCCAACTTTGGTACTTGATCAAAGAATTTTGAAGTTGTTCAAAATAGTGAGTGGATATGCAATTTGCACAAAATTGAGTGGGAGCTATCAAAGTCTTCCTGAAACAATATGTGATTGACATATTTTAAGTGGGAGCAATATAAGACTCGAATTCAAATATGTAGGAACATATTTTGAGTGGGAGCTTATAGGAGTAATTCTTAAGTATGTTAAGAATGAAAGGCGCAAATACTTATAAATAATGATTTATAAGATGTAGAAGTTGATAATAGGTGTATTATGATATTATGTAGTATTCCTTAAGGGATTCTGAAAAGGGTTTCAGAGTAGAAGTTAATTAAGGAACTGGTCCTTAATAACTCAAATTAGGAATAGTATTAAGCTTAACATTAATGGTTGAAAGAAAGAAAAGGATGATCATCATCCACTATGTTGAGACATAGGTTCTGAACCATGATGATAACTTAGCATAATATGTGATCCAAATAAGGAACGTTTAAAAGTGATTAAGTTCGAATCACAGAACGTTGAGCTGAGTTTTGTCCATAGTGTCTAATAGAGAACTGTAGACATGTTTTCCAAATCCATAAAGGATAACATATCTTAAAGCATAAAGGATTATGTTATAAGGGAATATGTTGGAAACTCCTGTAGATACCAATTAAAGTCAAGTAGGAAGCGAGGTGAACAAAAAATCGAAAGTTACACAGAGTGCATGGGAGTTTCAATGAATACATTTATAATAATATATAAGGGGTACCATCTAAAGTGTTGTATAATGTTATGGAGGGGCTAGTTCGCTTTTAACGTAGAATGATGTGTCCCAGGGTACAATGCCCATGAGAAAGCCCTCGAGGTTGATCTAACGTCACTGTAGGCTCCTAGAATTAGGCCTCGTTCTGCTGCCATAGCAATGATGCATTCACACAAATGCTATCATGTGATGATAAAGTATTAATGTCAATCAAGGTGACATTAGTAAGTTGCAAAGGATTTGGGACTGTAAAGTACAGACCCAAGACTCAACCTCTTCCATGAGCAAGCATGTTCAGGGTACCGGATATATGGTGCCAATGATTGAGAATTAATGCAGCTAGTGTATTTGTACTCTAGTGCAAGTGGGAGACTGTTGGAAATATGCCCTAGAGACAAATAGTAGTAAGGACTATTATCATATTTCATATAGTTTATAATTAAGTTTTGTATCATGCTATAACTGTATTGAGTGGAAACATCAATACACGTGTGATATATAAACAACCAGGGGTTCCTAGTGAAACTCTAGTCACTGGTTCATTGGTCAACGGATGATCATGTTTCCTGATCATGTGGCATTTATGCCAGTTGGAAATGAGGTCATCTCATTCTGAGAATGAGATGGTGAACCAATACCCAATCTAAACATCGTGACCCGATCATGTCGTGAAGTTCAAGTTACGATGATTAGAAATGGATCCTCGTAGACTATTCCTTAGACCGTGAGGCCATATCAATCACTGTCTCCCGAGAGTGCTTAGATAGCATCAAACGCCATCTGGTAAAACGGTGGTTATAAAGGTGTGTTCAGGTATTCGGAGGAAACCGTAGAGGCAATATATGTCAAGAGTGGGATTTGTCCGTCCATGTGACGGGAAGATACTCAAGGGCCCACTCGGAGAAGTTATATCCAATAGCTGCGCGGCGTGTGATTTGATCACAGGGATATCACTTGTCGGAATGAGTCAAGTAGCATTGTTCAGTAACGAGATTGAACACAACATGGTGATGTCATTGATCAGATCTCGGGCAATGCAAGTATCAAGTGACAAAGGGAATAAGACACGACTGTCCTGGTTCAAACGACGAAAGATCTTCGTGGAATGCACAGGGGTCACATGGCCATCTAGGTCCCTCTGTCGATCATTGGTGCGGGAGTGTCCCGACCATGTCTGGAGTGTTCCCGAACCGTGGGGTATCACGCTTAAGGGCTTGATGATGCTTAGAGAGTGTTTATAGGATCGGTGGAATCACTGAAGAAGAGTAGGGAGAAAACAGGAAAGGGTTTCGGTAAATCCGGAGGATGTCCGGAGTGGAGGTGGAAGGTGTTCCATAGCCACGAAGGTTGAATAATATGTGAATGAATGTTAAATGTTGATTTAATTATTTATTCATAATTATTTAATAAAGAGAAAAATCAATTAAAGGTCAAAAAGGCTTAATGGGCCAATTTCCGGAGGGAGAGGGCCCATTAGGGAAAGGAGAGAGGGAGAAGGGGAAAGGGGGCTGGCCGGCTTAGCCTCGCTGGACCCACTAGTGGCTGGGCCACCCTTCCCGCCCCTCCTCTCCTTTAGTCCCCAGGACTTTGAGGAGGTGTACCCTCCTTCCCCTATATATAGTGGGGTATTTGGCCAAGATAAATACACCAATAATCAATAAAGGTCTCCCCACTTTTGGGAGGACCTCTAATTGATATTTTCTCTCTCCCCCCTCTCTCTCGTGACCATGGTCCCAAGTCTGGACTGCGCGAGCGAGAGACATCTTCATCATGAGCGCCGCCATCATGGGATTCGGATCCGGGAGCTCTACTTCCGCAACTGCTGCTAGATCGGGGAAGCGGGAGTCATCGTTAGGCACCGGACATGTGTAACTCGCCGCTAGGTGTCGCACTTGAGGAACTCAAGTCGTTGGAGCCAGAAGGAGCACAAGGACTTCATCACGACCTTGAGGTCGGCTTCGGCTCGTCTACATCAACCACGCTCTCCTAAGCATTGACAACGCTTTTCGGTCTTCAAGGGTAAGTTCGCGAAAAGCCCCTCCCGTTACTGTATCACTAATAGATAGGTCCTGGCAGCTTCAGGGGTTCAGGGGCGTAGAGTAAAATTTATTGTTTTCATACGCGGAACCCCTACAGTATAAAACTGAGTGTAAACATTAGTACATAGTGATTATCATTAATTACCAAAACCACACATAGGAACAATTACGCTTACACTAGGATATCCCTACTGCAAGGGTCTCTTCCTAAGCCATGGATCCATACAAAATAGGGTATCCTCCCCATTTTCTATGGAGAAGGTAATCCCTAGAAGGATCTCATGCTTAATCTCCTAAATAGAACGCCGGAACTGGGAGATCTCCCAGTAATACCAATCCAAAAGAGGGTGTCCCCTCAGATATTTGGCCTTCACCAGTTATAGCCACATGCCTTCGTCATCTCTCAAGATCCTCCAAACCCATTTTAGCATCAATGCCTTATAAAAGTGGCGAGATGCTAAAATACCTATTCCTCAATGTCCTCGGTGGCGCATATATCCAACCATTTCACCATGTGATATTTTTGGTGGCCATTGGATCCCGTGAGAAGAATCGTGAAAAATCCTTGTCAAAGGTGCCATGTGCGCCCTTCTGTAGGAGTTATATACCCAACATATACATGGGGAGGCTATACATGCATGAGTCAATAAAGATAGTATTGCTACCTTTCTAAGTAAAACTGCCACACCATGGATCGACTTTTGATCTAACTCAACCAACTAGGGGATATCTGTCTTTGATAAGAATCCTGGTGTCGTAGATCGACATCCCCAGGTAGGTAATGGGGAATGAGGTTAGCCGATAGTTGAGGTTACCCTCTATCCTTCGTTGATCCTCGGTTGGAACCCCATCACGATGACCTCAGTCTTATTAGAGTTAATCCTAAGTCTAGACATCTCCTAGAAGGAGAGTAGAAGGAACTTGAGGTTGGCAATGTATCGGTTAGATCCTACCACCATGGTCATCGTGTCGTCTACATATTGGAGGTGAGTAACCCCTGCTCCTAGAATCAGATGCCCTACCACACCTGAATGACCGATGATCTTAGCTTTCTCTAAGATCTCTGCAAGGGAATCCACTACAAAGTTAAAGCGTAGGGAGGATATGGGGTCCCCCTGTCTCACTCGACACGATGCCTAAAATAGGGCCTACCTCCCTGTTAATGTTGATAGTGTTGCTACCGCTCATGAAAAATTGCATGATCCAAGTGATCAAGCGGCATCAAAACATCTCCTTTGGAGAACCTAGCATAGGAAGCGCCAGTCCAACCAATCATAGGCCTTCTGGAAGTGTAATTTCAGAAAGACCCCTCTCAACCTCCTGGGCTTGACCTCATGGAGAGATAGCACCCTATTATGCCAACCTTTGAGGAAGTCAAACTGATAGAGGTGGGTGAGACTCTCCATAATATGTGTAACTTGTGGCACACATACTGTAGCGAAGATGCATTGGATCACATTAATGACTGTGATCCATTTAAATTGGTGAATGCCTATGGCCGTACTACTTTAGATATAGGGATGATAACTCCCGAATGTATATTAGTAAGGACATGACAAAAATGTTCCAGTGTAGAACTCCTGGAACATAAGCATGATTACCGCCTGGATCTCCTCCCAAAAGGTCTGGAAGAAAGAGACCAGAAGGCCATCTGTCCTGGGGTAGAGTTATCCTTCATAGACTTAACCACCCTCACTACCTCTTCTGGCAAGAATGGGAGAGTATGTTCCGCATTCTCGGCAATAGTGATCCTAGCCTTTGTAGGCCATAAGTCCTTTGCTAACACAACCCCGGTGGGGATCCCGTCGTGAAGATCTCCTTATAGAGTGTTGACGTGGGTGGAGAGGTCCCCTATCTCCTCTAGTAGCCGCTCTTTATCCCAAAGACATGGGATTGGGCATTTCCCATGCTGTCCATTGGCGATAGCGTGGAAGTATGTTGTAATCTCCCTTTAACACCTAGTTTTGGCGGCTTCTTTGTCTCCAAAAGGTCTCTTTGCCTTTGTAGATCTCCACCAGGGGGTCTCAAGGGCGTATCGTTGACTAATCCTCAGTCGAGAGCCCAATCAAGTCCCCTAATCGGTTCAAGTCCTAGATCTCCACAAGAATAGATGCCTTTTTTGGACAGAGGGCCGCACCGAGATTACCCCCAACCACACATGAATTGTTGGGCCATCTTAGCACAATGATGCTAGACGTCCACCACAATGAATATGCGGGGTGGAGATGCCGCTGCTACAATCTAATTTGCCTGAACTGCTTCCACAAACCCTGTATGGGCGAGCCAGAAGTTCTCAAACTTAAAGCGGTTTAGGAGAGGTGGAGGCCCCCTCCTAAAGAGAGTAGGAGAGGCGCATGATCTGATCCTATCCTAGTGAGGGCCCTCAGGGAGCCATAGAGGGAAGACAACCTCCCACTCCATAGATACAAGGACTCGGTCCAACACACTACGAACAGGGTCCAAGCGGTTATTGGACCAAGTGTATCTAGTGCTCACTCACGCGATCTCTCTAAGAGAGAGATCCACAATGCATTCATTGAACATACTCACCTCGTGTTGTCAACGTTGGTCGAGATCTTATCATCCAGTGAGTGAATAGGTTGAATTCACCCACCACAATAACCAGGATGGTACACCTTTCCACTTTTTTCTTGAGTTCTACCAGAAATAATGGAGAGTGACTATGGTCCGCGAGGCCATGAACGATAATAACCTCCCATTGGATACTAGATCATCTATAGGTGAGAAACATGCTCATAAAGAACTCCCCGCGGTCCATATCTTCTATCTCAAGGTAATTCTTTTATATGGACCTCCCTATCTGTCTTATCTGTATCGATGATTATGATTCTACGTTGCAGATCAAAAATCAGTTAATGTACATGACTTCATGTATTTGTTGATATGCTTGTTTGGTTACACTTGCGGCCATGACGTGCCTTGAAGGTTCACACTGTTTTGTAACACATATTATTGCCTTCTTCCTTCTTTTACGTGTTCGTTATGAATATCTGTGAGTCATAAGCTCCATGATTCATCTTTGGCAAAACATAAGTTCTGTTGTAAATTCGTATGTTGGGTGTTGTCCACTCATCGTTGCCAGCCAATAATTTATCTAAAAAAGCCTTTGGTCAACACTCACAAGTCAGAAGACAAACTTGTCCAATTCGGTCTACGGACCGAGGTAGGATGTTCTTGTTGAGCCGATGTTGTTCTTGACTTTGTATCTGATTTAGTTGCCAGCGAGATCACACTCTGGTTAATGGATTCACCATCTCCTCTCAAAAAGTAAATTCTGAAAATCTGGCCAACCGGTCAATCGCGGTTTGCACTGACGACCTGTATGTAATACGGAAAAGCGTGCGGAATTCATCGCGGCGAATTAAGTACTCCGCCGCACGCAGAGGTGTGCCGCCCACCCGCCCACCCGCCCGACGCAAAATACAAAGCGCACAGCCCCCCCTTTTATAGCCCCGCCTCCTCCACCTCCTCGCCCCGTCTCTCAGAGCCCAGCCACCACCTCTCTCGCGCGCAGGGGCTTCTTCCGGGCTGAGGACGGAAGCACGCAACTAACCCACCCGCCCGACCGCGCGTCGGAGCTCTCCA
Source organism: Avena insularis (assembly GCA_023614405.1). Taxonomy (NCBI): domain Eukaryota; kingdom Viridiplantae; phylum Streptophyta; class Magnoliopsida; order Poales; family Poaceae; genus Avena; species Avena insularis. Next base: position 504,661,513 of record CM042688.1, on the reverse strand, counting down.
CGGAATTCGCAGCCATGCTCTCCGCGCGCACTGCCACTGCGTCCCCCGCCGCCTCCCTGGTACGTACAGAGGCCGCGACCGTTCTACTCTCCTTGCTCGCTGATCCTGCCTCCGGTGTCTCGCGGCGCCGCTTTCCAGTTGTGTGATTGCACAGTGGTGTTCCGGAGGTATACGAGGAAGTAAGCGTTGCTTGTTTGTCTGTGCTTTGTCTGAACGCTGCAGTGGAAGCGCGGAGGTGGCGAGGTGGGCAGCGGCAACGGATGCACGAGCTGTATGGAGGTGCGGAGGAGGGCCGCGTCGGTGACGGTCCGCGCGGCGCCGCCGAAGAGGGTCGAGGCGGTGGCGATGGAATCGGCCGCCGAGACCGCTCAGTCCGAGAAGGAGGTGGCGGCGGCCGGCGGCGTGGTCGAGGACGAGTACGGCGAGGACAAGCCCATGGAGGAGGAGCTGCCGGTCACGCCCTGGGCCTTCTCTGTCGCGAGGTGAGCGGAGCGGATCGGATCCGATCACGCGTGCTGGATCTGGGTGGGGTTGGGGCGGACGTTTCGATGAGTCGATCTGGGTGGGGATTTTTTCGATTAATTTGGTTGCCGTTTTAGTCCATGGATCCATTTGGGTTAGCTGTACGGTTTCCCCCGCGTGTTGCTTTGCTTAAGCTAATATTCTAGTCCATTTTAGAACTTTTGACGTGCCCGGACTCTGGAAGCCAGGATGCGTGTCCCGTTGCTTGCATCGACATGAACAAATCTCTAGTCACCTAATGGTTTTGCGCGTCTATATCCCTTAGATTTCGTTGTAGTGGGGCGTTCAGGAGGATAACTGTCACTTTCTCCTTCTGGCGAACCCAGGTCAGCAGAGTTTTGTTGTTTCCTCACACGGTTAGCGGCTATTGTTGGAGTCGCCCAACTGGTCACATTAATGTTTCTAGCACTCCCTCTGTCATTTTTACATTTTCAATTTCAGTGTATTGAGGGGATATTATAATTTGAGAGAGGATCCGGTTACTGCTGGGCGGATTTTGAGTAGGTCGTCAGTAGTTGAGCAAAGCAGCGAATTGGTTGTTTTGTTTTTGGTTTCTTCTATTTCCTGCATTCTTGTGGGTGGAGTATATTCTAATCTGGCCCACAGCAATATTTGTGCGCCTTGTTTTCTCCACTACCCCTGACAGCGAAATTTGACTGCATATATATTGATACTGAATTGTCAACCTTATGGTGAATGATATACTCCCTCTGATCCATAATAAGTGTTGCTGATTTAGTGCCGATTTAGTACAACTTTGTACACTAAATCAGCAACGCTTATTATGGATCGGAGGGAGTAGCAAATATGTCAGTTAACTGAAAGCAAGCCGAGAACAGTAACTTCAGCACGTAAAGTCAAGTACCCAATTGACCACAAGAATTTTAGAACTTCTCTGCCGTAGAATTTTGATTCTGTCACAAGATTGCTTCGTGTCAATGGATGACTGTAAATCTGTGCAATGGACCAAATAAGTTTTGCTCATTATGTTAGAATCAAATGCTAATAGACTTTTTTCTGCCACAGTGGTTACACCCTTCTGAGAGATCCACATCACAACAAGGGACTTGCCTTTACCGAGAAGGAGCGGGATGCGCACTACTTGCGTGGTCTTCTTCCTCCAGCAGTTGTTTCCCAGGAGCTCCAAGTATGTGCAACCATCACTAGCCAAGTTAATCTCTAAATCATTCTGGCCTTCGTTTTCACAAGGTACTCTCGATGTATATGCAGGTGAAGAAGATCATGCACGACCTTCGCCAGTACAATGTCCCTTTGCAGCGCTATGTAGCCATGATGGACCTTCAGGTAGCCTGATTGGTTATGTTGATTATATGAACTATGAATTTGTTCATGTAAGAAGATTGACTATTACAGTGCATGGAATTCCTTGATGAAGATCTGATAAAATCCAACCAAGCTTTATTGCAGTTAAAATGATTTACTGATTGCAACACTGTTCACTATGCTTTGTAATTTCAGGAGAGGAATGAGAGGCTCTTCTACAAGCTTCTAATTGATAACGTGGAGGAACTGCTCCCTGTGGTTTATACACCAACTGTAGGTGAGGCCTGCCAGAAGTATGGGAGCATATTTAGGCGCCCCCAGGGTCTGTATGTCAGCTTGAGAGACAAGTACGTCCGCACGACTTCGATCGAACTTACAAGAGTTATGTATTGTGTTTATTGTTGAGATTTGAGACTGAATGGAGGTGATTGTAGGGGGAAGGTCCTTGACGTGCTAAGGAACTGGCCAGAGAGGAACATTCAAGTTATCGTTGTTACTGATGGTGAGCGCATTTTGGGGCTTGGAGATTTGGGTTGTCAGGTATGCTTGTCTAATTAGCTGCTTACTTCAGGAACTTTGCTTATGTTTTGTTGGAATGATATTCTACAGGGCATGGGAATTCCTGTCGGCAAACTTTCTCTGTACACTGCCCTTGGAGGAGTTCGCCCGTCAGCTGTAAGCATTCAAATATGTTGTAGTCTCCTTTAATGATCGCAGTATATTTGCTACCAACTAAAAAACAAACCAAATAATTTCTGTTTCCTAAATGTTTACTTTGTAGTGCCTGCCTATTACCATTGATGTTGGTACTAACAATGAAAAATTACTTAACGATGAGTTCTACATTGGGATTCGGCAAAGACGTGCCACTGGGGAGGTATGGACATCTACAAACTTTGCTTGGGGGAATTAAGTCGTTCTCAAAATAACCAACACTTAAGATCTGATATGTGCTTGTGCTTGATGGCAGGAGTATCATGAGCTCATGGAAGAGTTCATGGATGCTGTTAAGAACAAATATGGTGAAAAGGTTCTCATCCAGGTCAGTTCAGACACCCAGTATTTGTTTTGTTATATGGTGATCATTTTGTCTTGTTACCAAAAAAAATAGTGAGACTGGATCTTCCTTATGCCAGTTTGAAGACTTTGCCAATCACAATGCATTTGATTTGCTGGCAAAATATAGCAAGAGCCATCTTGTTTTCAATGATGATATCCAGGTGTGTAACCATTTGCTTTGTGCATCCCATGAGGTGTTCAGTTTTATCTGATGCTGCCCTTGTTATTGTTATGTTATTTAATATCACTTTCAGTTCCTTTGTCTTCTGTGTGTTCATATGAAATGTGTTGATTGCAGGGAACAGCATCTGTGGTCCTTGCAGGTCTGCTATCTTCACTGAAGGTTGTTGGTGGAACCCTAGCAGAGCACACTTATTTGTTCCTTGGTGCTGGAGAGGTTGGTAAAATTTTCTCATAGTGTAACTTTTGCTGAACTGTAAAATATGATGTGTTCTCTGGAACACATATGATGATGCATTCTCTTGAACAATATGATGATGCATTTTACTGCAGGCTGGAACTGGTATCGCAGAGCTCATTGCTCTTGAGATCTCAAAACAGGTAACAAACTTTAAGGCTTCAAAATGTCAGGGTGGTGTCTACAGTTTTAATGTTGGTGCTACTGCTTATACATGCTGATATTGATCAATTCATAGACAAATGCTCCAATCGAAGAGTGCCGCAAGAAAATTTGGCTGGTGGATTCAAAGGTATGGAGCCAAAGAAAAGTTTTTAGCACAAGATTTTGGATGCTGCAGCTGACAGCCTGACACAATATTACTCTGCTACATATTTTAGGGTTTGATCGTCAACTCCAGAAAGAACTCCCTTCAGCCATTCAAAAAACCTTGGGCACATGATCATGAACCTTTGACAACCTTGTTAGATGCCGTCGAGGTATTCATTATTTACACGCATTTCAGAATTCAGTTCAAGTAGCGACTGATGCTTTCACTGGAAATTGTTCTGTTAACGTTGTATTATGGTATGTTACTAAAGCTCCTGCATTGTTTCTCTAGTCCATCAAACCTACAGTGCTGATCGGAACTTCTGGAGTTGGCAGGACTTTCACAAAAGATGTTGTTCAGGCTATGGCTTCTTTCAACGAGGTAGTTTGGATTTTCAACATTGTTGTTGTTGCAACTTCCTGGAATCAATGAGAGGTTGAATAACTTCTAATATCTAATGTAGAGACCTATCATTTTCTCATTGTCAAATCCAACGTCGCACTCTGAATGTACTGCTGAAGAAGCATACAACTGGACCCAGGTGAGTCAGCAACACTCACACAGCCACCTGCGAATTTGTAGAAGACATTTGATGCTACCCATTAGTAAATCATTGTGCTAGTCAATGCCATTTGAAATGCAACAAAGATTAATGAGAAATCTTCTGTCTTTGCTTTCCTCTTGTACATTAATTTTCGAAATAAGTTTCGTCTAATACGCATGTATCACCAAAGCTGGTGTTCCACTAAAACATACAAATACATATTTTCAGGGCCGTGCAGTGTTTGCCAGTGGCAGTCCATTTGATCCTGTGGAGTACAATGGAAAGATTCATGTGCCTGGCCAGGTATTATTTTAATCTCTTCCAATGGAAACAGTCTTGCTTGTTCATAAGCTTTCTTAGTTAAAACAGAAGCTCTTCATATCTAATTGTCTTGTCTACCCACAACAGTCAAACAATGCGTACATTTTCCCTGGATTTGGCCTTGGTGTTGTCATCTCTGGAGCAACTCGTGTACATGAGGACATGCTTCTTGCTGCCTGTAAGTAGCTTCAAAGGGAACTGCTGGATATGTTATCCATCAGGCCTTGCCATTCGCCTGAGTATCTACCCTTTAAACGTTAATCACATTATGGGGTGCGAATTTCCATTCCTTTAAACAGCGGAAACACTAGCTGAACAAGCCACTCAGGAGAACTTCGACAAGGGGTCCATCTTCCCACCCTTCACGGATATCAGAAAAATATCTGCTAAAATTGCTGCCAGCGTGGCTGCAAAAGCCTATGAACTCGGTATGTTCTTCTGATACCTTAACTCTTTTAGGTCCCATAGAAAACTTGTGTGTACAACTGACATTGCCCAACTTTTTCTGCAGGCTTGGCGACTCGCCTGCCACGCCCAAGAGATTTGGAGAAATATGCGGAGAGCTGCATGTACACCCCCATCTACCGCAGCTACCGGTAGTGCGACAAAGATCAATTTTGCAGTAATAAATCGTATTATCGCAGGACGCTGCGAGGCTGTTGTTGTTTGTTGCTGTTGTTGCCGCCGCTGCTGCTGGACTTTGTATCTGTCTATACATATGTCATGACTGTTGTACCGCTATGGAAGGAAGTCAAGCAAACCGTCCTGTGTGCCAATGTTTGTTAATCTTGTCACTAAGTGCAGCAAGTGTAATAAACACACATAGATCTAGTTCTCAGGGCAATATGTCTAATGCAGCTCACCATTTATCTGAATGAAAAGCTTACCTTGTCAGAAAGTTGAACTTGCGCATCTTTAAGCATGTTGTATAATTTCATGATACTTTGAAAAATAATTTGTAACACAAGAATTTGAAGTGCCATGATCTTATGAGCATGGACATGAGGACATCTTGGAGAATATGTATAGCATCACGAATGTTTGAACAAGACTTCTGAATTTTGAATTGAGGAAATAGAGATCATTAACAAAAACCATAAACACTTTACACCTTAATAACACCCAAAATTTATAAGGGAATATCGAGCTATGATAGCAAAATATAACAATGGGCACATTATTGAACAAATGAGTGGGTGTGCAGTCCTGAATCTTAGGGCTTCAAACATCTCTTCAAATTCCTAGTCCTTCGTATGTCCCTTGAATTTTTTGTCAGTGTGCAGCAGTGGCCTAGAACTTGGCAATGACTTCAAGGGGCAATATATGAATAACGTCGCCAAAATACAAATAATTGCATGGAGCCCCAAAACGCCAATAAATCCAAAGGAGCTCATCATCATAGGAAGGGTGTATGTAACAATGATATCACTTGTCCAAAATGTGAGGCTGCATATAGCTGAGCAAATGGATCTGTTGCGAGTGAAATTGTAAAAAGTGAGAGACATATTGAATGGAATAAATCCAGTGCTGTATTGATCAAGGATCGAATCCTTATATAGTACATATAGGGACGCCTCCAAAGGACGCGTTGCTTATAATGTCGGTTCTGGAAGCGACGCTCTAGGTTCCAACTGCCTAAGGTGGTTCCCACGGGCGTGGGGTTACAAGTGCGGGGCTAAGCGGGGATTATCCCCTAATTAATGGTTATTAATTATTTCTAACACTTTTTCTAATCACCGCTTCACTGCATAAGGATTCATCATCTTGATTTAATCTCCTCCAAAAACCCTATGGGAAAAATATGAGGAGTATGATATGATATGTTGCTAAAACTCCTTTAAACCCAGTGGGAAAATAAGGAGAGAATGGTGCAACATATAATGGTTGGATATGATGTTAAAACTCCTTCAAATCCAGTGGAAAAGTAAGGAAAAAATGACACATCATATAATGACTTTTGACTCTTTTTACTCAATATGAAGTAAATCCATAGAATATAGAGGTCAATAAATATGTCGTGTATACTTTCCTAAAAAACCCGGTGGGGAAACGAATAGTATGACATATGATCTTATGTTGATATTACCTCATTAAAAACCTTGATAAGAACCAGGATAGTAAACTCATAAAGGAAAAAAGAATGTAATATGATGCTTTGAACATGACTAGTTCAGAAAGATACCCCCTGACTCTTGCATATCATGAAGCCATCGAATACCAATTTTAGAAATATTAAAGTTGGTAGAGACTTCATGAAAAACTAGAAAGGCTATCACTTGATTTGGATTTGCAAGATGTTTATTCCCTGACTCTTCTGGAGTTCATAGGGATAAAATAATTGGGGGATAATATGCTTAGTGATATTGCTCCTGATGTATCATGTTTGCATCCACGCAACATAAACAACATTATCTATACAGATGATGGTTTATGATTCAAGAGAACCAATGCCACATGACTGATGTATGTGGTTTATTATTCTGAAGCCACACGTGCTAACATGTAGTCTTGTATTTTAGAATGATTGGTAGGTGGTCACCAGAGTCTGTTTGTAAGACGCCAATGGAGTGACGATTCTACCATGTAGGTAAGGTACACACTGTGGGATTATTCATACATGTACCAAGTGTTAGTGTCTAATGATATTGGAATTTAGATTCCTCTGAAATTGAAACAATAGGTCAAGATATTTAGTGCCTTGGAGATATCGAAAGATATTCTTGATTCCCAACCAGTTGTATTGGTGGGTCCAATGGCATTTGAGATATGAAACTCTAGGTCCCAACTTCTCTTCTACATCTTCCCGTGGTTGAGTGGATCTTTCTCTATGTCTAGAGATCGAACAACCGGCATGGGAGATGAATATGACTTGTCCATATTAAATTTATCCAATATTTTCTGACATAGGCAACTTGATGTACCATAATACTTGAGTGAAGGAGCTCGACTTGAGGTCTCAAGCATTATTTGAGTTTATCAAAATCCTCCATCTCAAACTCCGCCGTATATATGATCACGTGCTTCGTCATTGTAGGAGTAATCCTTGTGTACGATGAATGCACATTGGTAATCACCATTGTAGGAGTAGTTCTTGCGTATAAGAAACTCACTACGTCGGTTGTACCAAAAAATACCGACAACAATAAGCCATGGAATGGCTTATTGACTTTTACACAATGCATGTTCCGATGTCCTAGCCAGTGTGTGCAAGATGGAGATGGGTTGTGAGGGTTTCCCTTCCACTGGGTGTATACTACCCATCAGGTGTTACATCAACGCTAGGTTGACTTGCATTCTAATTTAGAGGATTTCTCCTCGGTTTTTTACTGCTTGCATGGAAGCTCGATCTTGGTTAGAGGTCGTACTACTCCCCCTCATTTGAGAAATATGGATTTGAGTGGTTTTTATTGGTACCTCCACTTATTCGGGTGCATTTCTAGTCGAATTAAAGGATTTTTGTAACACCTTTGATATCAGTAAATGGATCTGGCAGATTATTTGCAATGTGTTGCAAATTTCTGAATCTGAACATAGAGTCCAGATTCGAGATTATGTGGATTTGAGGTGGAACCTTAAGTCCCAATTGATTTCTTGGCATTCTATGTGGTACTCCAAATCTCTCCCTAATGCCTGGAAATAATCCATCCTTCAATATAATAGTCAATGTACTGGTATATGAATAGATCCCCTATGAGGGGGTCAAGGTACTTAGTGATCGACAGAGATCCGTACCCCACATAGATCCCTAGTATGTGGGCTCACTGATGTACATTGCGATGGTGAGATCGGTACCCGTCAAGAACTTTCAAACTTATGCTAATGAGAAATGCTTGGAGGATTTCCACAAATCAATTGTAGAGGAAAACTACTACAATATGCAGTTGGTTAGTCAGTAACATGTGAAACTACATGACTCCAACGTGAAGTTGGTATATTGCAATTCATTAACAAAAGTCTTGTAGTGAGTCTGATCCTCTTATTAAGGGATTCAGCCAAACATTATATGGGTATGGATGTATGGATAGAGTGCTAAACTTCAATCCGCATGGCCATGCAATATTTATTGAAGACACGTTAGGAGAATTCTGTAACATTTTCCATGCAAAAGTGTCTAATTCGACTTTCTAGATAATGGGCCTGTAACTCAATTCCATCATTATCATGAAAAATGTATGGTTTTATGTGGACAGAAAGCACATGTATAGGCATCGTGTAGATGCATCAGTGAGAATCATGAAAATACCTTAAAAGGGTCCATACAATGGTTGGATATGACCACAAATGTCTTCCTGGATGTGTTTAAGGAACTAAAGTGGGGTTGCTTGTATTTTGAGGTGCGAAGGTCTCAAAATTAGCTTCCCTGTGGTGCATGATGTGCACACAAAGTCTGGTGACCGAGGAAATTTGGACTCAAGCGAATTGTGACCAATGGAATTGCATTATATGCACCATGTGCTATGGATTGGATGTACACGTAGTACAATACAAACAATAGAGATGGTACTTTTTCAAATACTTGTTCCTCATCCATCGGATTGTGTCTCGTAGAAATTTATATATCGAGATGGAGTTCGCTATAGATTTTTTCTCAAATATATAGAATCATACAATCTTATTTATATCAGAGTGATGATACAATATATTGTAATATGATAAATGGACACGAATAAATTGATAACTAAGGAGATAGTGGGACTAGTCGAAGTCTACAAACACATCGTTTGAGGTGTACTCAACCGTCATGTTCTCCGTGCTCATAGGGTCATCTGATTGTTGGAGAGTCATGGTGTTGATAGATTCAGGAGGAACATCTTGCGAACAACTAGCTATGTTGGTGCCATGTGGATGAAGGTTGAAGTTGGCTTCAAACCATTTCCCTTGAGGTGCTTTGTGTGTTTGGGATTGCTCGTACAGAATATCCAGATGCCTAGGGGTCCTGCACTTGTTAGTAGGATGTGTGTAGCATCCATACTTTTCACAAAGCTTAGTTTTGTCAAACTTGGGCTTCGAGGTGCCTTCCCCATGGTTTGTGTTTCTAGGCTTCTTGTTCCCGTTGCGCTTTCACTTACCATTGAAGTTCGATGTTTTGCCGTTAAAGACACCATCGAACTTTCGTCCATTCGTGACACTCATATGAACTTCATGCAAAGGTTGAGAACCAACCGCGCGATGAGATCCATTCTTAGCGAGTATCTCATCATGCTTTTCAACCTGAAGTAAGATATGAATAAGGTCTAAATAGATCTAGTAGTCAGCACGATACTATTGCTAGAGGAGCCTTTCAGATGGAAGCATAGTGGATAGAGTTCTATATTTTTCGCATTTGTAGGTTCCTTCTCGCAAAAACGTAGTTCGGAACTTATCTTATGATAAACCTCATGATTGTAACCCCTAACAGACTTGAAATCCCGAAATCGAAGATGGGTCTATTCATGGAGTGCATCAAGCATGACAACTGCCTTTTGTTGTTCATACCTCGTCTTGAGGGCTTGAAACAAGGCACTTGGGAATTTCTCCTCCAAGTACTCAAAGTTCAAGTCCGAAAGAATACGGTGCCTTATGATGTGCAAGGCAACATACTTATACTCTTCTGTCAGCGACGTGACTCCGACCGGAGGTGGCCCAGATTACACGCGCTATCCCATCAGACGCGAGACTGAACTTAATGTCCATGACCCATGTATGGTAGTTGTGGCCGTTGAGGGCGAGCGCCTCAATTTTTCAAGCCATCGATTACCTCCATGGGTAAACCATAGGTTATTATTTACGCTTCGGGAAACCACAAACCATCATGGTTATGTTGTAATGAACTTTGCAAAATAATGATTATTTTAAGAAGTAGGCTTGAAACCGCTGGTGTGAACTTCAAGTTGTTAAGTGTGACACATTGTAGATAGTCTCTAAAATGTATTTGGAGTAGATCTTGCAGCACTAGAGAGTATAATCTGATGAAATCAATAAATACTCATGTTTCTAGTATCCTATGTCATTACTTAATAAAATGTATGGGAGATCATTTCAGTAGTGATAGATACTCTGTAATGCAGTAGATCTTCACACTACTTATTGGTCCAAAAACATCAATTTGAAGACGCCACTTTAAATTTTGCATTTGTCAATTCGTGTTCATAGTAAGCCAAAAAGGCTCAATTAAGATGACGGATTGATTCTTATGCCAGAAATTAAAAATCTCAATTGCAAAGTAAATGATGTAATAAATCTCAACATGTAGGAAACATGGAAATATATATTACATTACATAGGTCTAGAATACTTAGTACTCTACAGATCTACAATGCTGACAAATTTGTATTGAAATTAACACTGTCTAAAACAGAAATTAATTTACTGCTAGAATTACTGTTAGTAGGCTAATATACTAACATGCTTGAAATTAACAGTGTCTAAAATAGAAATTAAATTAGTGACATGGAACGCATACATTCCATTAACTTAGCATGGCATAATCACTGCACATGGCCTTAGTTATAGCAAATGGGTAGTTTTTGAACCACACATTGTGGTATCCCGGCAACTCGGCCGCATCTAGCGCCGCCAACACATGAATGATGCACATATACTATATGATAATCAGAAAATGGTAGCCTGAGATGATACTTCACTTCACGGAACAGTGCTCCAAGCGGTGCATCGTCCAGAAATGCAATTCCCCTGTAGGAGGGGCTCCCGGCACCATTTGTGCCCTCCATTTGTTGGAGATTCATGCTAACATTTTTACAAAACAATCCTCCCACCACACTTTTCTAGTCCATTGCTCTTTTTCTTATTAGTCCTCATTGTTTTCAGGTTTTATACATATTTCGTCGTTGTTTTGTCTCTCCACCGGTTAAACAGAAAAAATATTATTTATTTTATTTAATTAGTCAATTTTAATTAGCCAATTTTATGTTCATACATGTATCATACATGTTTCTGCAAGGATACAAATAATGAATATTCTATGTTTTTCGAGTGCAGCACGCCCATGGCCTTCACAAATTATTTTTCACAAATTACTTTTCACAGAATGTTTTTCATAGATTTTTTCATGTAATTTTTTTTACAGAACAAACTCCGATTTAGTCAAGATACCAGATCCAACACAGATCCGTTCAAGATTCATAGTCAAAAACTATTCATATAGGATACATACTAGAATCCCAACATATAAGATTTTTCAACAATATAGAAATTAATTTTCTGTAATCTGCATTGAGTAAGATTAATACCAAGAACGTTTCATACATAGATCCATAGAAGATTCATACCATGATCTATACAAAAAAAATTAGAAGAATGTTTCATACGAAGATCAATCTAAATAAACTGACCTTGAAAAGTCAAAATCTAGAAAAAAATGGAAAAGAAAAGAGGTGCCTTAGTTCATTACCATCACAGATTCAATCAGTACAATACCGAATTTGTAGCATACAAGATTCATACAAGTTCTATATATTTCAAGATCTGGAACTAATGAACAAGATATAGAGAAGTAGAAATAATTCTTGCCACACACAAGATTCATACTCAACATTCACATCATACAAGATTCATACATAGATCTAGCAAAATCCACATCGGGCAATATGTAAAAAATAGAAAAAAAGAAGAAAAACAAAGAACAAAGAGGGAGGAGCGCGCGATGAAGGCGGGCGCTGCAGCGCGCGGGCGCTGAGGACCACGGACGCTGGGTCGAGGGCGCGCGAGCGCAGAGGGTAGAGAGTCGACGAGACCGATCGAGGGCGCGCGAGCGTGGAGGGGCCTCCACTCCAAATCGCGAAGCGGGAAGTGGTGGCCGCCCCTCGCGTGTCGGTCGTCTATCTGGGATTCGGCGAGGTGGGAAGGAGCTAGTTGGCGCCGGCGAGGTGGGAAGGAGCTAGTTGGCGGCGGCGCTGGGAGTAGGGGGCGCAGGACGCGGCAGTGCTAGGAGGAAGGCAGGGGCGGTGGCGGTTGGAGAGAGAGAGGGGTATGGGGCGACGGAGTGGTATCGATTTAGGGTTAGGTGGGTCGGGGCTGGCAGTGGTTATGCTCCCCCTGGACATCTAGGTAAATTCAAAAAAGTGGAAGGGTAAAAATGCAAAAGTGCTGCGGCGATAACTGTGTTGACTTTGCACGAATCTCCAACAAATGGGTGGCACAGATGGTACCGGGACCCCTCTTACATGAAAATCCGTTCTGTGCATCATCATATTTACCAGAGACAATTGCTTGCTGTAGAACCTGGCAATCCGTGGCAAAGATCGGTCTTCCAACTCCAACCTGATCTGCAAGGGAGACAACATGTAGGAGCGCTTCAGCTTCAGCTCTTAACGCTTCCCCTGCATTTCTTACAGCAAGCAACGATTGGTTGGCTAGGAGAGTTCCTAGCAATGCAGCCCCAACCCCCGTCCCCGTCGCTCCACTGAAAGCCCCATTAATATTAATCATGGTCCAATTAATCTCTAGTGGTTGCCATCTGTGTAGAATCTGCAATTTTTTCTTAAAAAATTCGACCCATTCACCCGTGTCTACGGACTGTGAACTGCACCTATCCAACAGATAGAAGGCGCTCTGCATGATTGGCCTTGTTTCGTTCACTCCACCAACACCAGAACAAAGCAATGACCGTCATCATTTCTTCATACTTCAGCAAGAAGATTTATGGAGTAACTCCATGCTAGAGTTGTAATCTAGCAGTTTCACACGCAAGATGTTCAGGAAGCACGGCATGCCACACCTTCTTCAGTGCTGAACAACGAAGAAATAAATGTGAACTATCCTCAAAGTATTTGTTGCAAACGGGGCATCTGGTATCTAATTCCACTTTTTTATGTTTAATATTCCTTCAGGCTATCGTGGCCCAGCCTCCAAAGAAAATGCTGTACCCTGGCTGGACAGTCTAGTTTCCAAAGTTGTCGCCAAATATTAGTTCTCCATGTGCTACCTCTTGTACCTTTAGAAGTGCCTGCTTGTCTCATCTCACTGACCGAGATTGAGTGCAGTCTATATGCCGATTTCACCGAGAATCTGCCCTTTTCATCAAAATGCCAGGCTGGATGGTCTTCTTCATGTTCACATATTGGAATTTTGAGAATTATGTCTGCATCATCCTACACAAAGGTTTGTCTTACAAGCAGTTCATCCCATGTTCCAGCCTCTAGATCAATAAGCTCGGCAACCTTTGTCAGTACTTGGTTCCCCTGTCTAGTTCGTGGTCGACGTGTGTCACCATTCGGAATCCAGGGATCAGACCAGATACAGATATTTGTGCCATCACCAACCCGCCATATGATCCTTCGTTAATGATCTCTAGACCCTTCAGTGCGCAGCAGATGCGTTGTCAGGTCTTATTTAGGTCTTATCTTCACGCTGTAAGAGCGGAATCCGAATTTTTTGTCATCGCGGACATGATCCGGGTGGTCCAGGAGACGTAATCTCTTTGTAGGGAAAATATGAGGAGGAGTCGTCATAGCATTCGAGTGTGGATGTTATCAACACATAGTACGATGTACAAGGAGAAATAATCATAGGGTGCGCGACCAGCGCTCCCTATGAGAGTACCCCCGAGTGGCTATTCGAGTCGTAGACTCGAGTGGGGACTAAAAAACATTTGCGACTACTGTCGTCTTTTGTTGCTTGTTTCAGTCGAGTATGCTTTCAGCGCTCCCTATAGGAGTAACCCGCAGTTCATAATCAAATCGTTGATTCAAGTGAAGGGTTTGTCTTGAATGTTCATATACCTGCATAAAAATTCTTTCGGGTGTGCGGCCAGCGCTCCTGTTAGGAGTAGCCCCCGAGTGCTTGATTGAGTCGAAGACTCGAGTAAGGACTAAAGTAGTTAAAATCTTCTTCTGCTGGAATCAATGACATCAGTGCTGACGATGTAATGACCTCAGTTGCCCGCGTGAGCGGCTTTGACGAGATGTGAGGAGCGGTGGGTCCCACCTTCTGACTTAGATTTGACTCGGCGTGCGTAATCTTCTGTTTTAACCGCGTCTCCTCGATTTCCGCGCGTAATGGGAATAGTGGGGGACGGTTCGTGGTTCAGCTTCGCCACGTGTCGATGGCGATGTGCGCCACGCATCTAGTAGGGTTTCTGCTGGCCGTTGGATGGCACCTGGGAGGAGGTTAAGTAGCAGCGCAACTGCGGTAATTTTCCCCATCTCTCTTCTTGCTCATGCCTCCTTTGCCATTGCTTCTCTCTCTCTACTTCCTTGCACGCTTCCTCTTCGCGGCACTGGACCAGCTCCGTGTCTTCCCTAGTTACTTTCTCCATTCGCACCGCCATCGAAAGATGGACAAGAAGAAGGGAGGCGTCGCCGCTGTATCTACGACCACCATTGTCACCGCCAAGAAGAAGGGCAGCACCACCGCCATGGGCACCAGTGCCACAGGCGCTGGGAAGAAGAAGGGTGCGGGCACCCGCGTCACCAACGGCGCCTAGCGTGCGTCCATCATCAAGCCTTCCGAGCTGCATCTTCATCGTCAAGATGGATCTCTTCCACCCGCGGAAGATGACTCGCGGGTGCCCGATGACGAGGTAATCCCTTGTCCACCTCCGGGCTTCCGGGTGATGTTCCTTGCGTTCATCATCCGAGGTCTCTCTCTCCCCCTACATCCTTTCTTCAAGGGTCTCCTTTGTTTCTATGGGCTCCAGCTGCACCAGCTGTCCCCAAATTCCATTCTCCACATCTCGTGCTTCATCACGCTTTGCGAGTGCTGGCTCGGAATCGAGCCACACTTTGGCTTCTTCAAGAGGCTTTTTAATCTGAAACGTCTGTCGGCGTTCGGTTTGGTAGTCTACGACGTAGGAGGCTACAGGATCCACGTCGACTCCTCTGTCACCTACTTTGACATCAAGCTCACCGCGTCCGTCCAAGGGTAGAGAGACAAGTGGTTCTCCATCCGCGACTAGAAGGCCGACGGAGAGCACTACAGACTCGCTCCCTTCGATCCCACGACGACTTGCAAGAGGAGGCGCTTCTGGAAGAATGTCGTGATGCCTAGCGAGTCCGAGGAAACAAAGGTGCTGTATAAGCGTGTCTGCGACCTTGAAAGACGCATAGGCAAAGAAGAGGGTGGCGCCGCTCTCATTCGCACGTGGTTGCGCTGCCGTGTCCAGCCTCTGCAGGCCAGAGTGCACCCTATGTTCCGCTGGACCGGTGCTGACGATGTCACTCGCATATCTGCCGAGGGCATTTCTGCGGGTGAGGTAGACTGGAGGTTGCGATTGGTGACCAAGCACACTGCCAAGGAGGTTCTCCTAGGCGAACTAGTCGTGCCTCCTTTCGATGCCTCTAACCCTTCTCCTGAGGTAGAACTGTACTGTGAAGTAGTTTTCTTTTTCGACTGCCATTATGGTGCTTGATATATAATGTTGTATCTTCTAAATGCAGGACTAAAAGGTGTCTTCCAATTTTCCCCCTCGTCCTGAAGGGGTTATCCCTCGCGAAGTGGATGAACAGGACGAGTTGGAATCGACCGTCCCAATTGAAGAGGAGGATGAAATGGATCGTATGGGCACCTAGAGAGGGGGAGGGGGGGTGAATAGGTGCTACACCAATTTTAATTCTTTTTCAATTTTAGGCTTAGCACAAAGGTAAATTCTCTAGATAAACTAATGGGTGGAATTTCCCTACATACAAACCTATCTACTAGCGAGTAAAGAGCGAGTGGAAGAGGAACGAGTGAACCGAAGAGAAGCACGCAGAGACACATGATTTGTTTGACCGCAGTTCCTTCCTTGTTAAGGGAAGTACGTCTGTGTTGGAGGGGTGGGCGGTACTAAGACCAACACGCCACAAAAGGCCTCACCCTGTTCTCCGATGGATCTCACCACAACAGGCCTGATCCACCTTCCACTATAGGTACCCTTCGAGGCGGGCACCGACGCCTTTACACAACTAGCGGGGCAACAACTCCACAACAACTTGGAGGCTCCCGAAATGACAACAAGCTACCACAAGAACAAAGTTGTCAAATACAATAACAAGATCTAGGTATTGACAAGAATACTAGATCAGGGATTTCTCCAAGTGAATGGAGAGGAGTTGAAGCGCTTGATTCTTGATGTTGATGATGAACTTCTCCTCCTTCAATTCCACCAAAGATCAAGACCTTCGGGTGGTTGAAGTGGGAGATCGAGAATGAGAGCTCTTGCACAAGGTCTGGTCAATTTCGAATGAATCAAGGGTTTTGAATGTTGGGGAAGAAGGGGTACTTATACCCCCTTCCAAAAACCAGCCGTTGCACACTTTGGGGGCCGGATTATCCGGCCCAAGTGAGGGCTGGATTATCCGGTCTGGGGAAAACACCGCCCCAGACTCGGAATATCTGGCAGAAAATCCGCCCCCTCACAGAGCGTCACGCCGAGCTTGCCCTTGATCAACTTCTAGGGGCCGGATTATCCGGTCCTCTGCGAAGGCCGGATTATCCGGCTTGGGGAAGAAAACCCGCCCCAGTTCGGATTTTCCGGGAGAAAATCCGACCGGATACCGAGCGACGCGCCTTGGCTGCATTTGCACGAAAACTGGGGGCCGGATTATCCGGCCTGGGGAGGAAAAACCGCCCCAGTTCGGATTTTCCGGGAGAAAATCCGACTGGACACAGAGCGACGCGCCTTGGCTTCCTTGAGAGATGAGGTAGGCCGGATTATCCGGCCCTTGGAGGGGCGGATTATCCGCCCCCCCTCAAAACTTCCTGCACACTTAGCACACATGAAAAGTCTCCATAGTATTTTTATCTAACACGCAAAACATAGGAAAAAATGAAATGTTCTTTCAATCTCCCCCTTTTTGGTGTTAGATGACAATACCAGGATTTGCAGGAGAAAGACACAAGACAAGCAGAGATAACTATGAAAGGGACTCCCCCTCAATGTGTGCATAATAGAGTTTTGCATTGGAATACAAATGCACACAAATAGGTGAATCTATTCCATAGACATAAGGGCAAAAACACATACCACCGAAGTAGAGAATAGGCATCCTTGACATAAATCACAATTAATACCGGATAACCATTATGAGAGCGCGCCTTCCGTGAAAAACCTCCAGCAATAGGATATGAATAGATATAACCATGAGCATAATCCATGATATGAAGTCCATAGGTATCATCCAGACAACCACATAAAGTCTCAACCACAAATCACAAATCACGAATTTAAAAGTTCAACGCTAAATGGGCATAAGCAAGAAATAACGAATAGAAAAGCGCAAGTGCTTATGCCCAACCCATGCAAATCCACGGACAACCTAATAGAACTACTTCTCCCCCTTTTGCATCGAGACACCAAAAAGGGAGAAGAGCGATGCTAACGCCCCATGGGATCACTCATTGTAGTCCTCGTCCTCGTCCTCTTCTTCATTCTCTTCCTCATCCTCATCTTCGAGCTCCTCAGTGTCACCTTCCTCATCTTCATCATCAGCAGCAGGCGCAGAGGGGAACAAGTGACGCTCCAGCTCACCATAGTTCAGCCCGGAGGAAGAGTTCCACCGAGCATACGGAGTGGGAGGTGTAGGAGCCGGAGGAGCACCCGAAGCGCCAGACACGTGGTGGAGAATGAGCTTCTAGGAGTGAGCCAACTCATGGCGCTGCCTGTAAGCCTCGTACTGACCCTTGCGCGTGTCCACGCCCATGCAGAGAATGTGACGCTGGAACCCGTTCAGCTGCTTGATCTCACGGGCTACGGGAGGTACATGCGGCCTGCGAGCATCCCTCATGAGGCCCTCAGGAGCAGAGGAGGGGTGAGAGGTCTTCCGAACCTTGTTGTATATCTTCTTGGCCTTGTGCACCGAGTCAATGTGGAACTCCTCAGCAGGAAGCAGGTGGCGGATGAGCAGCATAATATAGGGCACATAGGGAATGGACAGACGGTTGAACATAGCATCACACAGCTCATGGTAAATGAAGTCCATGACATCCAGCCTGCACTGACTCGTCCTCACAGGAGGCAACCTCATGAGAAAATTGAAGTAGCTGAACAAGGTGACCATGGATGCTGTCATTGTTGCCCCCACTCGGTGTAATAGAGTCACGGAAGACACCCACCAATGCAGCATAGATGGGAGCAAGACCAGCCACAGTACCCATAATTCCATTGTCCACAGTGCACGGAGAGAGAGAGAGCTGCATCCTTGTTGGGCTTCAGCTGAGTGATGATGCGGTGGCCACTGGCTCTATCCCTGCTGCGGAAGGAGTACCCCAGAACCTCAGCAAACACGTGAAAATCAGCAGTCATGGGCTTGTCATGAGTCATCTACTTCATAGTGCGACGCTCATCCCCATAAATCACCAGAGTGGAGAAGAACTGCTTCACCACCTCAGAGTCAAAAGAGCACTGGAGAGACATGAGATGGTGCAGCCCCATCCTCTTAGCCACATACATTGCATCCACAAGATGCGCCTTCTCCAAAGCCTCAACAAGTACCAGTGGGTGCATAGGCCTAATGTTCATCCTGGCATAGATGTCTTCATAAATCCCCTTCTGTTCTGCACACAAAAACCGGGTATCCCCCAGCTCATCATCACGAGGCAGCTCAGCAAACAAGTCACGGTGACGGATGGCGGAATAGGAGACCGTATCCAAAGTCCGGTAGTTGATCTTGGGCTCCTTGCCCTTCCTCTTGGACACCCCCTTCCTAGTCCTCTTGGATTGTTCAGCCATGCGCCTCTCTTCGTTCTTCCTTCTCCTCAATTCAACTTCGTCCACTAAGTGACCTTGTCCGTCGTCTCGAAAGTACTTGGCGCGAGGATGGCGCTTGTAGGTCTTGGAGACACCGGAACCACCTGTGAGGAGAATAAGGGCGATAACATGGGGATAAGCATACACACAAGTCCAGGAGAGAGCATGGAAAAAGTAGTCAAAAAGTTCATAGGACAAACTACTCAATACATACACCATAGTGAAACTGAAGCAGACTTGAATCTGTCAGGCCGGATTATCCGCCAGGGGCGGATAATCCGGCCCTGGCAGAAATTTTCGATTTCACCTAGAATACATGCAAAAAAAGTAGATCGGGCCTAGAAACTGCAAGACTACAAGTTCTATGTGAAAACACATCCTTCTAAACAACGTTCCACCCAACAAGATACACATCTAGCCAAAGATGGGGAGAGAGGGAGTTACCCTCACTCATTGGAGGAAGAACGTGGAGGATAAGGTACCCGGAGGTGCGGAGAAGAAGATCCGGGGAGGCCCGGAAAATCCGGTGGCCGGAGAGGCTCCGAGGAGGGTGAGGGACGGCAGGCGGCGGCTGGGGAGAAGGAGAGGGCTGGGGGAGAAGTGCTGCTCGTTACGAGCCCTTCCCCCCCGAGCCCTGCCCTTTAAGATCAAATCCGCCAGGGCCGGATTATCCGGCCAACACTTGGGCCGGATTATCCGGCCTAAATTCTGGGATTCTGTTATACACAGAACTAGGCCCGCGCGTCCCGAAACAACACCCCCACAAGGTGTACAAGGGACTTGTGTGCAAGAATAGATGGCTTAGGGGTAGGGAAGGATTAGGATTAAGAGAGCCAAACTGAGATGATACTAGACACTCAAAATCGCAAGAACCAAATCAAATAAAAGTCAAGATTGAGTGTGATTCCCATAAGAACATGAAGGAGCAAATAACATCCAAAAAGATCCAATTCTCGACAAGGGAGAGGGCGGTGGCCGAAGCCACCTTGTTGGAGTGTATGGTGTGACACCGTGAAGATATATCTTGGGTTCACGACCAATACTCATCAATAAGCTCACATATCACAACATGATATTAAGAGAAATGATATATCTTGCTATTGGCATTATGGGGGGAGGGTTATCCCAATGAGTTAGGACCACACTCCCCCTATATCCATGCCCACACCTAGACCAAACAAGTATTGAGATGTACGAGTGGGTGCATGGGTAATCAAGACAAGCTCCCGGAATCAATGATATTTAGCTCATTCCTCAAATAGCAGAATCTTGATTCATCAAGTGGCTTTGTAAAAATATCCGCCAGTTGGTTCTTCGTGCTCACAAAAGATAGATCAATATCGCCTCGAGCAACATGGTCACGAATAAAATGATTCCGAATCTCAATATGCTTCGTCCTTGTGTGCTGAACTAGATTGTACGCAATTTTGATTGCACTTTCATTATCACATAAAAGAGGCACTTTGTCACAATTGACACTGTATTCCTTTAAAGTTTGCCTCATCCACAATAATTGGGTACAAGCGCTGGCAGCAGCAACATATTCAGCTTCGGCGGTGGAGAGAGATATACAATTCTGCTTCTTGGAGGACCAACAAACAAGAGATCTTCCCAAGAATTGACAAGCTCCAGAAGTGGACTTCCGATCATCCTTATCACCAGCCCAATTTGAGTCAGTGTAACCACATAAAGAGAAATTGGAGCCCTTGGGATACCAGAGACCAAAGTTGGGGGAATGAACCAAATATCGAAAGATCCTCTTGACTGCCACTAAGTGGCTTTCTTTAGGAGCTGCTTGATACCTTGCACACACTCCCACACTCAACACAATATCAGGTCTAGATGCGCAGAGGTAAAGAAGAGAGCCGATCATGGACCGGTATACCTTTTGGTCCACATCTTTACCATGAGGGTTGAGTTCAAGATGACACTTTGTTTGCATCGGAGTGGCGACACCATTTAGATCCGTCATCTTGAATCTCTTGAGCATGTCTTGGATGTACTTTGCTTGATTAATAAAGGTTCCTTCTCTAAGTTGCTTGATCTCGAATCCAAGAAAGAACCGTAATTCCCCCATCATAGACATCTCAAACCTGTCAGTCATAAGCTTTGAAAATTCATTGTTAAAAGCTTTGTTAGTAGAACCAAAAATGATACCGTCTACATATAGTTGGCATACAAATAGCTCCCCCTTAACCTTCTTAGTAAAAAGAGTGGGGTCGATTTGCCCAACTTCGAGGCCACGATCTAACAAAAGCTCTTTAACGTGCTCATATCACGCACGTGGGGCTTGTTTAAGGCCATAGAGTGCCTTATCGAGTTTGTAGACATGGTTCGGGAAGTCAGGATCCTCAAACCCCGAGGGTTGCTTTACGTATACCAACTCATGTAGAGGACCGTTAAGGAAGGCACTCTTGACGTCCATTTACTGCAACTTAAAATTGTTATGAGCAGCAAAAGCAAGTAGGATACGGATGGACTCAAGGCGAGCCACAGGAGCATAGGTCTCACCGAAGTCGATGCCCTCAACTTGGGAGTACCCTTGTGCCACAAGTCTTGCCTTGTTCCTCACAACAATGCCATTCTCATCTTGCTTGTTCTTGAAAATCCACTTGGTGCCGATAACATTGCGGCACTCTTTGGGTTTCTCCACTAGTTTCCAGACTTTGTTGCGCTCGAAATTGTCGAGAGTGTGACCCCTCAACTCAAGGTTACGATCAGCCTGAGCCTTGCGACGAAGTTCAATAAGTTTGTTGTCTCTTGGTGGAGGAGATTCATCACTTGAGTCTTCATTGGAAGCATTTTCTCCGCCTTGATCAGTAACATGAACATCAGTAGCAGGTGGTGGAGACGCATGCCCTTGAGGTGAATCCGTAGCCATAACAGGAGGCTGCAGAACTGGAGAGTCAGGGCCGGATAATCAAGCCGATGAAGAGGCTGGAAAATCCGGCCTGGGAGAACTTGCAGCATCTTCATCAGGAAGCCTGGGACTTGCTTGAACTGGCGAGGAGCCGGATAATCCGGGGTCAGCCAGAAAATCTGGCCTGGAGCTTGCGTTGATATCTTCACCACCAGGAGCAGCATGGTCAGCTGGAGCGGGGTGGCCGGATAATCCGGTGTCAACCGGAAAATCCGGCCTGGAGTTTTGTGGAGCATCTTGACCTTTAGCAGTTTATGGAGATGGTGTAGAAGTTGCCCCCGTGGTTGGAGCATGTTGCGAATGTGTAGATGAGGGCTCTATATGAGTAGAGCATTGTCCTTCCCGGTCCACCACAAGGGGTTCCTCAATGGGGTAGAAGAATCCCACACCCATTCTTCTTATGGCATCTTGGGGTATTTCAACATCTACATCACAAACACCAACTTGCTCTGCACGGGAACCATCATTTTCCTCGAACACCACATTACAAGATTCTACAACAGTTCCGGAGAGCTTATTGTAGACTCTATAAGTGTGGGATTCGGCACCATAACCAACAAAAATACCTTCTAGAGCCTTAGATTCAAACTTAGATAAACAAACTCCTTTAATAAGAAAGAAACACTTACAGCCGAATACCCGAAAGTATGAGATGTTTGGCTTGTTACCGGTAAGTATTTCATACGGAGTCTTGTCCAAAATCTTGCGGAGGTATAAACGGTTGGATGAATGACAAGCCGTAGAGATTGCTTCAGCCCAGAAGTTATATGGAGATTTGAATTCGGCTAGCATTGATCTTGCCATGTCCATTAGAGTTTGATTCTTCCTCTCGGCTACACCATTTTGTTGAGGGGTGTATGCAGCGGAATATTGATGTCTTATCCCCTCTTCACTTAGGAACTCATTTAAGGTGTAGTTCTTGAACTCCGAGCCGTTATAACTCCTTATAGCCAAAATGGGGACGTTGTGTTGACGTTGAATCTCGTTGGCGAAGTCGATGACAGTTTGTTGAGTTTCACTCTTCAACTTGAAGAAATAAACCCAAGTGTATCTCGAGTAATCATCAACAATCACTAGACAATACTTCTTCCCACCGAGGCTTGCATGAGATGGAGGACCGAAGAGGTCCACATGAAGGAGCTCCAAAATCCTTTTTGAAGAGATAATGGTTTTCCTTCGATGAGGTGAATCATGCATTTTCCCTTCAACACACGCCCTGCAAACACGATCTTTTGAAAAAGAGACATTTTCTTTTAGTCCAAGAATGTGGCCACCCTTGTGGAGACTTTTCAAAGTTCTCATATTGACCTGGGCTAGTTGGCGATGCCATAGCCAGCCCGCGTCAGCTTTTCCAAAGAGACATGTCGGGCCTGTAGTGGGTTTCCCCGAAAAGTCCACCACGTACAGGTCGTTTTCAACATATCCCACGAAAGCGACTTTAAGAGACTTGCTCCATAAGAGCATCACTAAATCAGCATCAATGTAAACTGCAAAGCCCATCTTACCAAGGGCACGAACTGAAAGTAAGTTATACCCGAGGGTCTCAACAAGCATGACGTCCACGAGAGAGATATCGTGAGCCACCACGACTTTGTCGAGACCCAATACCTCAGATTTTGACTTGTCACCATAGGAGACGGTAATATGATCAAGGTTTGGCCGCATCTCTGTGATGATCTCCTTGCTTCCGGTCATATGACTCGTGCAACCGCTATCGAGTACCCATTTAGAACCACGGGAAGCATAGCCCTGCAAGAAAATTACTTCTTGGTTTTAGGTACCCATTTTTCAATGGGTCCTCTCATGTTAGTAACAAGGGTCTTGGGAACCCAAATAGACCAAGGAATGTAACAATCATAAGGCCCTACATAACTAGCATAATCATCACCATAAAAATCACAATATAGTTTGAAGTTAGGATTGTTGATCCCTACAAAACCATCATAATTAGTCTTGTCATTGGTAATGTTGCTAGTCTTTGATTGAGCAGTCTTGTTCTTGTTCTTGTTCTTGTTCTTCTTCTTCTTCTTCTTGTTTTTCTTGCTCTTTATCTTGGGTATGTAACCAAGACCTTCTTTAAAGTTGTTTGTCCTTTGCCTTCTCAGTATCTCATCAATAACCCCTTTACCTTTGGGTTGAGAACTTCTTCCAAGATCTTATTTTCCAAAGGATGAAGTGGAGGTACTTGGCACATCATACCGTTTCAATTGAGTTTGGAGCTGGTCATGAGACTCATTTAGAGTAGACTGATCACTCTTCAATGCCTTGTGAGCACTTTCAATATCATCAAACTTCTCCAAAAGTCTAGCATGAACAGCCCCAAAATCAATCTTTTCTTTTTTTAGTTTCTTTACCTTGGCAAGAGCATGGTCACGTTCTTTAATGAGCTGAGCTACAGCTTCTTCTTGTGACTCCTCTAGGGATTCGAGTCTTTCTTCCAAAGAAACTCGAGCTTCCTCTTCCTCTTCCAAGGCATTCTTCAAAGAAGTTATCTCCAAGGCATCTTCTCTTTCAATTCTGCCCTTTTCTTCAAGGAGATCTTCGGCTTGAGCAAGTTGACTCATAAGAGCATCAAAATGGAGTTTGTGCTCACCTTGTAGGTTAGTGAAAAAAGTATCCAAGGCAATAACTTCTTCTTTCATTTCAAGACTGTCATGATCATCCATATCCAAAATTATGTTAGTCTTAGGAAATGAAGAGTTAGAAGTCGATACCTCGGATCCTCTTGCCATTAGACAAGTGGCGTTGTTGTTGATGGCGTTCTCGTTCGGCGAGTCGAAGAGAGAGGAGGGAGTCGATGTGGTGGCTATAGCAGCCACTTCGCGGGAACTATCATCATCCTCTTCATCTTCACTTGCGGAGGAGTATTCCTCTTGAGCTACAAGGACCATCTCGGGTTGCTTCTTGAAAGGGCCATTCTTCTTAGCAAACAACTTCTTCTTAGGAGCTTTGGATTTCTCTTTAAGAATGAGCCTGCCACCATTGTCTTCTCTATTTTGATAAGGACACTCTGCTACAAAGTGTAGTCTATCTCCACAGTTGAAACAAGTTCTCAATCTTGGGCCACTTTCTCTTCTTCCATTTGACCCGTTCTTGCGCTCAAGTTCAGACTTGGCTTTGGCAGGGTCCTTCCAAAAGTTCCTTGCATAGAATGCCATGTACTCACCATGAGCACGTTTGACCTCATCGGGGCAGTCCATGGATACCCCCTCAAAAGCTCCTTCATCGTCCTCTTGCTCAACAACATTGGCTTTGAGAGCCACATTGACACCCTTTTGCATTCCAATGGCCCGAGCATGGGCATCTTCAGCATTCTTTGCCGCCACTTTGAATGACGCCATTTCTTGCATGACTTCGTTGGATGTCATTTGATGATAGTTGTGTCTACCTTGCAAGCTCTTAAAATCCGTTGGTTCGAAAGGCATTAGGGCACTCACATACTTTCTTTTTATCCATGCATCATCAATGTGAGTTGCCCCATGCTTTCGAAATGTTGTTGCGATGCCCTTGAGTCTTCTATACATGTCCTCATGGTTTTCACCAGCCAACATGTAGAATCCCTCAGCTTCATTACTAAGGGCATCATACCTGTTTCTTCTCATGCTTTCATTTCCAACGAAAAGGTCCGTAGGAGCATCCCACGCCTCTTTAGCTGTGTTGAGATGTTCAATGTGTGGCATGTCCTTGGGACCCACACCCAGCTGTATCATGTGGAGAGCGGTGGCATTCAACTGGCTATCCATAACTTCCCTTCTCGCTAGATTGGTTTGATCTCCAATATGAAGACCTTCTTCAATAATCCTCCAGAATTCAATAGAGGATCTGCAAACATGAGATTTCATTAGAAATTGCCATTGGTTAAAAGAGGATGAAGTGATCTTGGGTGGATCACCCCTATTGTTTATATGAGGATGAAGGATAGGTGGGTCGGGGGAATATACGTGGCGAACCTCACTATATTCCTCCTTACCACTTCCCTTTTTGGAGGTGGAGCCATTTAGTTTTTCACCTTCCACATCATCATCCTTGGATCCGGTGTTACCCTTTTCCTTAGATGATGGTGTGGGAGCCCCAGAGGAGGATGGAGATGGGGCTATGGATGATGTAAGGCGAGCAATCATTTGATTCATCTCCTCCATCTTGGATTTAAAGGATTTCAACAAGGTTGTTTCCAACGACTTGAGGTCATCCATTGTTTTCAATTTTAGGCTTAGCACAAAGGTAAATTCTCTAGATAAACTAATGGGTGGAATTTCCCTATATGCAAACCTATCTACTAGCGAGTAAAGAGCGAGTGGAAGAGGAACAAGTGAACCAAAGAGAAGCACGTGGAGACACAGGATTTGTTTGACTGTAGTTCCTTCCTTGTTAAGGGAAGTACGTCTGTGTTGGAGGGGTGGGCGGTACTAAGACCACCACGCCACAAAAGGCCTCACCCTGTTCTCCGATGGATCTCGCCACAACAGGCCTGATCCACCTTCCACTATAGGTACCCTTCAAGGCGGGCACCGGCGCCTTTACACAACTAGCGGGGCAACAACTCCACAACAACTTGGAGGCTCCTGAAATGACAACAAGCTGCCACAAGAACAAAGTTGTCAAATACAATAAGAAGATCTAGGTATTGACAAGAATACTAGATCAGAGATTTCTCCAAGTGAATGGAGAGGAGTTGAAGTGCTTGATTCTTGATGTTGATGATGAACTTCTCCTCCTTCAATTCCACCAAAGATCAAGACCTTCGGGTGGTTGAAGTGGGAGATCGAGAATGAGAGCTCTTGCACAAGGTCTGGTCAATTTCGAATGAATCAAGGGTTTTGAACATTGGGGAAGAAGGGGTACTTATACCCCCTTCCAAAAACCAGCCGTTGCAAACTTTGGGGGCCGGATTATCTGGCCCAAGTGAGGGCCGGATTATCCGGTCTAGGGAAAACACCGCCCCAGACTCGGAATATCCGGCAGAAAATCTGCCCCCTCACAGAGCGTCGCACCGAGCTTGCCCTTGATCAACTTCTGGGGCCCGGATTATCTGGTCCTCTTCGAAGGCCGGATTATCCGGCCTGGGGAAGAAAAAACACCCCAGTTCGGATTTTCCGGGAGAAAATCCGACCGGATACCAAGCGACGCGCCTTGGCTGCATTTGCATGAAAACTAGGGGCCGGATTATCCGGCCCTTGGGAAACCCGGATTATCCGGCCTGGGAAGGAAAAACCGCCCCAGTTCGGATTTTCCGGGAGAAAATCCGACTGGACATAGAGCGACGCGCCTTGGCTTCCTTGAGAGATGAGGTAGGCCGGATTATCCGGCCCTTGGAGGGGTGGATTATTCGGCCCCCCTCAAAACTTCCTGCACACTTAGCACACATGAAAAGTCTCCATAGTATTGTTATCTAACACGCAAAACATAGGAAAACATGAAATGTTCTTTAAGAGGAGGGAGCCCCTGAGTCCAACGACTAGGACACTCACAAGCATTCTCGTAGCAAGGATTCTGATGCTACTTCTCCGACAATGCCGGAAGGTCCCTCTGCTACTGCAGAGGACCCAATCCCCATCGTTCCTGTGCGCACCATGGCTCCTCCTGCTTGGAAGAATCTGCGACTTCCGAAGGAGTCGTCGGAGGAATCCTTTGACCTTGATAAATTTAACTAGTGAGTATTGCCTTCACGAATGCGTCTTGCTTTCCTTTTTAGAGTTGCTTTTTCTGAAGTTTTTGCTGGATGTGTTTTGTAGTCAAGCGGCGTTGTCGTCTTCTGACGATGTCCAATTTTTGAAAGAGTCTGGAGTCGCAGACTCCAAGGCCAAGGAGGTGGCCGAACAGTCTCCTTCTCCTCCAGTGGTGTCCCACTCCAGGCACAATTCTTCGAGTTCCCCACATGTTGGGGAACACCAGATGGTTGCCCGGACAACTGCGCGGCAGTCATCTTCGGAGTCCCTAGAGGATCACGTAAGCATCCTTTTTGCTGTTTTGGCAGTCGAATTTATACTTTGTGCTACCGCTGAACCTTTGTTTTCCTTTTGACGCAGCTCATTTGTGAAGTAAGCTGCTCGTCTGTCGGAGCAAGTCCTTGTCATGGGTCGACAGCACGGTCTGCTAGACATTCGCCACCATGTTGTCGAAGGTTAGTTTTGGCTTCGTCGTTGACTTCGTGAAGTTTATAAATTCGGTTGGTGATACACCCTGTGCTATGTAGTTGAGCATAATGAACTTCTTCGTCGTGCTGCTTCCCTCCAGAAGGCGCTTGCCACGGCGGTGAAGAATCGCGACGAAGCAGTCGCAGCGCTGCAGGAGTCGCTAAAGCGCGAAGAGGATTTGCACGCTTCCACTGCTGAAAGGGAGAAGTTGTTTAAAGAACAACTTTTCTCGATTGCCAAGGCCCTCTCAGGTGATTGTCAGTTTTGATGTTCATTGCTCCTTGTTTGATGTCATATTGTTGTGCTAACACCTTATGTATGTAGATGCGATGCTTTGAGCTTGACACCAGTCCCTTCAACAAGTGCGTTGGCTGGTCTGGTGGCCTGATCGAGGACCACAGTGTTTCCCTTCAGGGGACGTTGATGAAGGCCAAGGGTGTGCTCAGTCGCATCCGTGAGGATCTAGCTCCCAAGGCTGAGCTGATTGACAACCTTGAGGACCTGGTGGAATCCCTTGCTGGGGGTATTCCTATGGACTTCAAGAACTCCCAGCGGTCTGTTAGTGCTACCATGGCACTCCCCATGGCGCAAGCCCATGGCGTGGAGTTGGATCCCTCCACGATCTCCAAGGAGATGCCTGTCGACGCAGATGGCCAACATGTAGTGTTTGGTCCTTTCGCTACTGGTTGTGGTAAGTATGGGCCGCAGCTCATCGATACAATTGCAAGATATTCTGCAGAGCTACAACGAGCGAAGAATGTGGCGAAGACTGCGGCATTAGGGGCTACCACCGGAAAGTCTGTGGCATCAGAGGCTGCCACGGATTCGATGAGGCCTCCAAAGTCAAAGTCCAAGTTGAAGAATCATATTACTCCTTAGTTGCCAATCTGTAATAGTTGTAGTTGCCTTTTGTTGAAACTATGCTTTTGTGGGAGTGTCCCTATCGAGACTTTGCTGTGCTTGAATGTAATCATGCTTTTATCAATGTATTCTTGGTCCCTCATTTGCTTCTTTCTTGATTGTGATAGGGTACATCGAGTGGTCCTCGTGACTCTCCTCCCACCGATGAAACCACGGCGCAGCCGTGTTCAAAGGTGGAGGAACTGTCGTTGCTTTCGCGATTGTGCGACCGCATTAAGCAGTTGGAGCGCGAGTTGCCCATCGTCCGTGGTAGTGCGGATGTGTGGAAGTCGAAGGCGGAGAAGCCCACCGCCCGTGAGAAGTATCTCTTGGAGGAAGTGTCGCAGCTGAATGAGTAGTTCAAATGTTAGCTTTCTGCCTTCTCATCTTTTCTTTTAGTCAGTCACGGTGATGCCTTGTCTTCACACTTTGCCATTTTGCTTGGTGTACTTGTCAGCGCTCGTCATCCGCAGGATGAGAAGGACCGGGTTGCCATTCGAATGAATGACCTAACCCAGGAGCAACTGCAGGCGAGTGGGTACTTTTGGGTGGACCACGATCGTGCGATCGCGCTTGCAACCCCGTAGGATCGTTCTTATTGAGTACTTCATTATTTGAAGAAGGCGCAGTCGTGCCTTAGGCATATTTATCAAACGATGTTTCCGCTGGACGCCGTCCCTTCAAGCCTGTTGGCTCTTCTAGCGAAGTTTCAAGATTTGAGTGCGGTCCGCGAGTGCGTGTGGCAGCAGTTAGTAGCTGGTGCTAAGGCTGCATTGTCGCTGGTGCGACTGCATAGGCCGGATGTAGATGTTGCGTCTGTTGCTGCTGGGCCACCGCCTCCGCTAGAAGGTATGAACTGGAACATGGTTCCGCACTATCAAGCGGTTGATCGGCCAGCAGAGGACATTGTCGATTTCTTCGAGGAGCAAACGAACATTCTTCTTTTGCAGCAGTAGCATGATTTGTATCCTGCACATAACTGTATATGTGTTGTAAAGTTCGTATGATTATGTTGGGTGTAATTAATACCCATTGATATGTGAAGAGCTTGCTAGCTTTTATATTTTGCGAGTGAATTGTACTCTGCAGTTCCTTTTCGTTAGCCTAACTTGTGTTTATCTCAGCACCTTGCCAACCTGTCAGGTGCATTGCAACTGGGTTGGTGTTTATCAAGGGTTCGATTGATGTTGTGTCAGCTACTCAGGATATTGCCATTTGTTCGTAGAACGAAAGTATAAAGGGTGGCGTAGCCCCTGAGTGACAAAATTGCAAGAAAGTAAGGAAAACACAGAGTTTTGGGGCACTTAGCTTTAATTATTCGTGGAATAGTACGAGGTACAATGTGTGGCTAAGTAGCCTGGCTGAATAGCCTTATTTGTAATGTAAAAAATGACTAGGGGTAGAAGTGACACAACTGCACGACGTTCCAGGGGTTGGAGTATGCTACTCCTGTCTCGAAATCTTTAAGGCGATAGGCGCCACCTGGGATTACTTATGTAATCACGAACGGTCCTTCCCAAGGGGACTCGAGCTTGAGATGCCCTTGTTGCTTCAGTCACAGGACCAGGTCTCCTTCGACGAAGGATCTGGGGCGTAGCCTTCTGCTATGGTAGTTGCGGAGGCTTTGCTGGTAGATCGTTGATCTCTCCGCTGTGATTTCCCGTGTCTCGTCAAGGAGGTCGACAGAGTCTTTGAGTGCAAGAGTTGACTCTTGCTCGCTGTAAGCGACCACCCACAGGGCTTTATAGCATACTTCTGCGGGTAGCACCGCTTCCGCACTGTGTACCATGAAGAATAGAGTGTATCCCGTGGTGCTGTTTGGAGTTGTACGCAGGCTCCAAAGGACTGATTGCAGTTCATCTGGCCAACATCCAGCGGCTTGTTTGAGTGGTCAAAGGATTCGCTTCTTGATTCCACCATAAACGAGGCCGTTGGCCTTTTCGACTTAACCGTTGGTCTACGGGTGAGCCACCGAGGCGTAGCTTATGTTGATTCCTAGGTTTTCACAGGATTCCTAGAACTCCTTAGAGGTGAAGTTCATCCCATTGTCTGTGATGATGCCGTGTGGTACTCCAAAGCGGTAGACAATGGACTCGAAGAACTTGACAGTGCTGGCCCCTGATTGATTTGTCACCGACATGGCCTCGATCCACTTGGTGAACTTGTCGACTGCAACCAAGAGGTAGACGTAACCTCCTCGCGAGGATTTTGGGAGCTTGCCAACCATGTCAAGTCCCCATTGCGCGAAGGGCCAGGCCAATGGTATTGGCCGAAGTTCCGCGCCACGTGCATGAGATTTGTCTGCGAATATCTGGCAGGCGTTGCAGCACTGGACGATGTCCTTGGCGTCGCGCATGGCCGTGGGCCAGTAGAATCCAGCTCGTAGAGCTTTGGCAACAAGGGCGCGACTGCCAGCGTGGTGCCCACAAGTGCCTTCGTGGATGTCGAGGAGGACGGCCCTTCCGTCCCCGTTGGAGACACATGGTTGAAGTACTCCTGTGATGCTGCGCTTGTACAGTTCGCTGTTGATGAGGGTGAATGCCTTGGATTATCGCGCGATGTGTCGCGCGTCAGTCGGATCATCTGGCACCTCTTGCTGAGTAAATATGTGATGTAGGGCTGTGTCCAAGATGGATCGATCATCGTGACACCCATTGGTCCTTCGAGTCTTATATCGAGCTCCAGGTCGTCGAGTGCCATTGGCTCGTTAGGTGGCGTAGCCCCCAAGTCCGTTGACATGCTTGCTTTCTTTTCTAGAGCCTTGGGCTTGATGGAGTGCTCGCAGATGCGTTCGAGAAATACCCCAGGTGGTATGGGGGCGCAGGTGGAGCCAATATTGGCGAGTAGATCCGCCTCCTCATTGCTTTCGCGGCTCACGTGTCGCAGCTCACAGCCGTTGAAGTCTCCTTCGAGTGTGTCATAGAGGTCGCGATAGGCGATCATGTTGTCGCTCAGTGCGTCGCATTCATGCATCATTTGGTTGACCACCAGTTTGGAGTCACCGTAGATGATGAGCCTTTTGGCGCCACAGGCTTTCGCCATCTGCATCCCATGGATTATGGCTTCATACTCAGCTTCATTATTGGAGGCGGTGAACTGCATTTGCAGAATGTATATCATCTTGTCTCCTTGGGGCGATGTCAGTATGACACCTGCGCCAGCTCCGTCCTTTTGCTTGGACCCATCGACGTGCATTGTCTAGAGGTAGGACATATCTGGCTTGTCGGGGAGCCAGTTCTCCATCCAGTGTACGAGAAAATCCGGGATATGTGATCGTGTCACGCTTTTCATATGTCGGGGAGCTTGGCTTGCGACTTGATCGTGTCGCGCTTTTCATATGTGATATCTCGTGGAGACAATTCGATTCCCCAGAGCGCGACTCATCCTGTGACGTCAGGGTTATTGAGTATATGTCTGAGTGGGGCGTCGTTTACCACCATGATTGGGTGCTCCTGGAAGTAGTGGTGCAGTCGCCTGGCTGTCATGAAGATGTCATACGCCAGCTTCTGGTAGTGCGGGTACCGCAGTTTTGTTAGCGTGAGCACCTTGCTGAGGTAGTATACTAGGCGCTGGACCCCGTGGACTTTATTTTCTTCGGCTTGTTCCACCACGAGCACCGTGCTGACCGCCTGGTTGGTGGCGGAGATGTAGATCAGTAGTGGTTCCTTTTCGCGAGGCGTCACCAGTACTGGCGAGGTGGATAGTAGGCACTTGAGATCTTTGAATTCTTCTTGCGCCTCGTCTGTCTACTCGAACTTGTCAGCTTTGCGGAGAAGTTGGTAGAAGGGCAGTGCCTTTTCACGCATTTGACTGATGAATCGACTGAGCGCCGCGATTCATCCAGCTAGCTGCTGGACACCTTTTACATTCTTTGGCTTCTCCATGGCCAGTATGGCTTTTATTTTCTTAGGGTTTGCTTTGATCCCTCTCGCAGAGATGAGATATCTGAGTAACTGCCTAGATGGCACGCCGAAGGCGCATTTGTCCGGATTGATCTTGATCCGGTAGCGGCCAAGGTTGGCGAAGTTTTCACGTAGATCGTCGATTAGCGAGGCTTCCTCTTTGGTTTTGATGACAATGTCGTCAACGTAGACTTGGATGTTGCGACCAAGTTGGTTCTTGAGGCAAGCCTGCATGTACCGCTGATAGGTGGCTCCTGCGTTTTTTTAGCCCGAAGGGCATCGTGGTGTAGCAGAACACACCAAAGGGTGTCGTGAACGCCATTTTCTCCTGATCCTCCTCCTTCATTCGAATCTGATTGTAGCCTGAGTAGGCATCGAGGAAGCTGAGGCGCTCACATCCCGTGGTGGAGTCGATGATTTGGTCGATTCGTGGCAGCATGAAGTGATCCTTTGGGCAGTGCTTATTCAAGGAGGTGAAGTCCACGCACATCCGTAGGATATCCGTGTCTTTTTTTAGGCACAAGCACCGTGTTAGCGAGCCAAGTGCTCTCCTTGATCTCGCGTATGAATTTTGCGCCGAGGAGTGTGTTGATCTCATTCCGACTGCCTTTGCTCTTGGTTCAGATAGTCGCCGAATTGTCTGCTTGGCTGACCTTGCATCTGGATTCACATTGAGTGAGTGCTCAGCGAATTCCCTGGGAATTCCTGGCATGTCCGCTGGACACCAGGCGAAGATCTCCCAGTGCTCACGGAGGAATTCGGCGAGTGCGAGTTCCTATGCGGAACTCAAGTTGTTGGCGATGAGGGCCGTCTTGGTCAGGTCCGTTGGGTGGACCTGGACTTTCTTCGTGTGCACCGATGAGTCGAAGGACATGTCGAGTGAACTTGGCCTGCTCAAGGGAGGCAGACTGTTGTCTGCCGACTCCTTCAATCTTGCGAGTTCCTCCTGCATGCCGAAGGACTAGGACATTCTGTTGAATTCCCTGTCACAGCTGTCGGACCTCTCGAAGTTGCCATTGATTGTGATTATGCTGTTTGGACCTGGCATTTTCATCTACAGGTAGGCGTAGTGTGGCACTGCCATGAACCTAGTGAACATGACACGTCCGAGGATGCAGTGGTATTGCAAGGGCCAGTCGACGACCTCAAAGTTGATGCGCTCTCGCCGAAAGTTTTGCAGCATGCCGAAGATGACGTCGAGGTTGATTTTTCCCAGGGGATATATGCCCTTCCCCAGGACGATGCCGTGGAACTTCGTGTCTGAAACTTCCAGACAAGTCAGTGGGATCCTCATCGCACGCAAGGTACTCGCGAACATGAGGTTAATGCCACTACCGCCGTCCATGAAGACGCGACTCATATCGAAGCCCCCGATCCGTGCCTCGAGTATGAGGGGACAGTATCCTAGACGAGGAACTTAGCGCGGGTGATCGTGCCTGTTGAAGGTGATGTAGGAGTCGCTTCCGCTGAGGTACTCAGTGGTGGAGGGTGGAGAGTTTATCGCCAGATTGA
Organism: Avena insularis; assembly: GCA_023614405.1. Classification (NCBI taxonomy): domain Eukaryota; kingdom Viridiplantae; phylum Streptophyta; class Magnoliopsida; order Poales; family Poaceae; genus Avena; species Avena insularis. The sequence continues at coordinate 504,627,022 of CM042688.1, read as the reverse complement.
CTTGGCGAGTGATGGCCTTTTGCACTCGATTTGAGGGGCGCCCTTTTTGGATCATCCCCATGTTGCCCACGGCTCGTGGGTATGGCTCGCATCCGTGATGCTGGACCGGTGCGGCCGCGGGTGGTGGTGGTCCGGGCGGTGGTGGAGGAGCTCCATATGCCACAACGCCTGTGGCAGTTCCATAGCCCCTGTTGACCGTGTCGCGATTCATCCAAGCCACGCCCTCGTGGAGTTTGAGGAACTCGCGGCAGTCCTTGAGAAGGTGGCTGGATTTCTTCTTATCGTCGTGCTTGTCGATGTATAAGTGGACGTTGCATGGTCCAGACAGTTTGTCCTCGATAGATGTTACGGGTGCCTCTTCGCGAGTGCGGCGCTGCCACACCTGCGTGGTTTTTCCGCTATCACGGTATCCACCACTACGATATCCGCTATTGCGGTTGTCGTCGTGTTTGTCGGCGTAGCCGGCTGTGACCATATTAACCTCATCGCGGTCATCATAGATGCGCATTCGATGTTGGCCTCGGCGGTCGTGTCTGCGTCCGAGGTCGTCGTCATTGTCAGAGTAGGTACGGTTTTTTCCGAGTCTTCTCCGTCAGCCCACCGATTCACGATTTCCATCAGGTGGTCGATCGTTTTGGGCTTCGAGCGGCCCAGATCCTCCGTGAGCTCTATACAGCGAACGCCGCCATTGAATGCGTCGATTGCGCGGTCCTCCGAGATGTTTTCTGCGGAGTTCTTGATGATGGACCATCTCTGGATGTACGAGCGTAGCGATTCGCCAGATCTTTGCTGGTAGCTTCTCAGTTCTTCGATTGATGTGGGCCTTTTGTAAGTGCCCTTGAAGTTGCGCACAAAGTTGTAGACCAGCTCTTCCCTGCTGCGAATGGATCCGCGCGGGAGGTTGTTGAGCCATGCGCGAGCAGCGCCCTATAGCTGCAGTTGTAGGCATTGCATGGCCGTGCTTCGACTCCCGCCATGTAGCCTGACAGAGGAGATGTGGTCCTCCAGCCAGATTTTCAGGTCCTGCAGGCCGTCAAATTTTGGGTTCTCCGACGGGAGTTTGAACCCCTTAGGCATTCGCTTCTGCCTGATGGCCTTGCTGAAGCATATGGCGCCACAGAGCTCAGTCTTGTCTTCTTCCGAATCTGTCGAACGAGCACGCCTTGCCCGCATCTTGTCGACTTTGCACTGCGTGATGTCATCACGCGCGGCGTAGTCGCGGTCATGCCGCCGTGAGCGACGTCGCCGTGACAGATCGTGACTGTCGTCACTGGAGGAGTACGAGTAGTACTTGTCCAGAGCCTTGCTTTTCTTTGGCTCTAGTGTTGGTTCTTTGTCGAGGGCGGCCTCGATTATCCCTAGGCCCGCGATCGTAGATCAGTGCATGGCAGCTTGCGGATCTCTAGCCGGTGGCTGGTTGTTGAGGAGGTACATGGTAGCCGTCGTCACCGCGGCTTGTGGCGTTTTTGGGAGCATGTTGCCCCGCGTATCCACCATCATAGAGCTGAAGTCGAGGACCTTCGCAGCTTCTATGCGTTCTTGCTCGACGAGGGGGGCTAGTCGAGATCGCCTCTTGTTGGCCACGTACTCGTTGCCCTTGGAGGAGGATCCTCCGTGAGAGGAGAGCCTAGCTCGTCGAAGACTCGACTCGTCCGCCGCCTTTCTGCGCGCTTCGAGTTGCACGATCACCTGCTGCTGGCGCTTGAATTCCTCCTTTAGCAGCGAATGGTAGCCCATCAGCATGTCCTGCGGCGTGTTGGGGGTAGAGGATTCCCCCGTAGAGCTTCGCGATAGCGGGCCCACTCGTTATCGTTGAGCTTGATTAGCATGCGCTCGCCGATGTTCTCGTTCGTCGTGAGTGACAGTTCTCCCCTGTCCCGTTGTTGACAGGCGCGCCATTACCACTGTTTGTAGGGCCACCGTTTGCGACTGGTATGCCACCATTGGGTGTACTGCCATTGGGCAGTCTGGTGCCAGATCCGGTGCCAGTGTTTTCGCGATTGACGCCGGTGTCACCCGCGTTGATGACAGTGCACATGAAGTGGTTGGAGAAGCTGTTGCTCCCGCAACTTTCAGATCTGGAGCCGTAGGCTCCATCTTCTATGGCTAGGTCACCCAGATCGGATCCGCAACTACTGTTGCTGTCCGTACTCCCAGCTGTTGCTGAGGTGTTGAGCTCACCGAGGGTGTCGATTGGTGGCGGGAACCACGATGCTGGAGAAATCATGGGTGCCGTTGGCTGGTCAGGCATGCGAAGTGTGCCCAGTTAACCAACCTGGAAGCGGAAGCTCCCAATCGCAATACTGATTCCACCGCCCACGGACTTGAAAGCCAGGCAAGTGGCCGGTGTGTGGACGGTGAAGTCGAATGTGCTGAAGAGTTGGCGAATCTATGCTATTGCAGAGTTGTATATCACGGTTGATGGGGCCGAAGAAGCCGCGACATCAGCGCTCCCAATTCCCACAGACGGCGCCAATTCACGAGGGTTCGACTCGTCAATGCCCTTTGTTATGGACTTGGGTTTTGGAGAAGGAGGGAGTGCTGGAGGCATCAATCGGCTAGAAAACAAGCACACATGGACATAAGGTTTACCCAGGTTCAGGCCTCGTAGAGGTCCCTACTCCTGCTTGTCTGCTCTTGGAATTAACGAAGGAATCGAAGATTACAGGGGTGCGCAGATGCAATCTGGCGAGAGTTGTGGAAACTAGGGTTGTGATTGTCGTCCTCACCGCCCCCTCCTAGCCTTTATATAGATAGGCTAGGTCTCGAGTAGTAGATCGAGTCGGTTACAGATTAGGGTTCACCCTTTGAACTTTCTATCTTAAGTTTCTTCTTGCCTCGCAAGCAATCGAAGAGTCCGTGGGTCACCCGAATTCTGCATTGGGCCTTGGCAACACCAGGGGCTTCTGTCGTATCTGGACCGTATATACCAAACTCGAGTACCTGTAGGGTATACCCATGTCAAAGGGAATAAGACACGACCATCCCGGTTCAAACAACGAAAGATCTTCGTGGAACGCACAGGGGTCACATGGCCATCCAGGTCCCTCTATTGATCATTTGTCCGGGAGTGTCCCGACCATGTCTGGAGTGTTCCCGAACCATAGGGTATCATTCTTAAGGGTTTGATGATGCTTAGAGAGTGTTTATAGGATCTAAAGAATCACCGAAGAATAGTAGAGAGAAAATCGGAAGGGTTTTGGTAAGTCCGGAGGATGTCCGGAGTGGAGGTGGAAGGTGTTCCATAGCCATGGAGATTGAATAATATATGAATGAATGTTAAACATTGATTTAATCATTTATTCATAATTATTTAATAAAAGAGAAAATCAATTTAAAGGTCAAAAGGCTTAATGGGCCAATTCCGGAGGGAAGAGGGCCCATTAGGGAAAGGCAAGAGGGAGAAGGGCTAGAGGGGGTGGCCGGCTCCCTAGTGGGACATCCCCCCACACGGGGCCCATGGGGGTGGCCGACGGCGCCACCCCTCCATCTCTCCTCTCCTTTAGTCCCACCCTAGGACTTTAAGGGAGGTAGTACCTCCCCTCCCCTATATATAGTGGGGGTATTTGGCCAGATAAATATACACAATATTCAATAAAGGTTTTCTCACTTTTGGGGAGACCTCCAATTGATACTCTCTCTCTCTCTCTCTCTCTCTCTCTCTCTCTCTCTCTCTCTCTCTCTCTCTCTCTCGTGATCGTGGTCCCAAGTTCGGACTGCGCGAACGAGAGACATCTTCACCGCGGAGCGCTGTCATGCTGCGGGATTCGGATGCAGGAGCTCTACTTTCGCAACTACTACTAGATCGGGGAAGCGGGAGTCATCGTCATGCACCGGACATGTGTAACTCCCCGCGAGGTGTCACACTTGAGGAAATCAAGTCGTTGGAGCCACAGGAGCGCAATGACTTCATCACGACCTTGAGGTCGGCTTCGGCTCGTCTACATCAACCACGCTCTCCTGATCGTTGATAATGCTTTTCGGTCTTCAAGGGTAAGTTCGCGAAAATCCCCTCCCGTTACTGTATTACTAATAGATAGGTCCTGGCAACATCAGTGGTTCAGGGGCGTAGGGTAAAAATTATTGTTTTCATACGCGGAACCCCTACAGTGGTATCAGATCTAGATCTATGCGTCGTAATGCTAATACGGGCAGAACACACGAGTTGTAGCGTGTGGGTGTTGATCTTTTAGTTGTTACCCTCCCACGTGTACTTGTGTATATCGTAGTAATGCTTGATGAAGCGGCCCCCAACCGACTTTACGCGTTCATTCGCGAGACTGGTCCACGCTTGACATACGACTTGTACCGTATAAAGTGGCTTTGGGGGGTTTCTGTCTCTCTCGCATTAGTTGGTATGCCATTTTCAACGAAGGGCCCCGAAAGGGGGTGTAGTAGAGACAACTACTTGATCAGTGTTGTGCTGAAAGTTCGTAGGTAAGAACGGTTCTTATGTGAAAGCCCATTCAACCACGTAAAACATGCAAAGATAAAGTAGAGGCGTCTAACTTTGTTTTGCAGGGGGTGTTTCTTTGTGATATGGTTGTGGCAAAGGTAAAGTGATTACCTTATGTTATGTAGTAGTATATAGAGGTGACGGACTACCACGCTGGAAAGACACCGGTACCCTGGTGTCTATGGCGCCGGAACTCTGGCACCGGAATCTGGTGACGACGGATGGAGATCACGACGTGAAGGACCATATCAGCATTTACATTCAATATTATTGTTTGTATATCTTATTGTGTGCTAGTATTAAATACTCGACGGTAGCCTAATAAGATGATCCCTATTAAAATTACCAATGATTGTGTTCCCCCTTAGTGTGCACCAACAAGAAAGTTCTTCGGTATGAGGCAGGCCGTGATGATCGGGTGTCAGACATATCTATGTTCGCATACAGTGGGTGTAAGCCATGTTGCACAACGAATACACTAAGGTTGAGTTGGCGAGCCTAACATGTGTAGACATGGCCTCAAAACATGGATGGTCGAAAGATCGAGCACGAGTCGCATGAATGATGTGACCGATGCGTAGGCATCCACCCTAGCACCCACATTGATGTCCGTGACGATCGAGGGAGATGTGGGGAAAAGGGGTCATGTTATCACTAGGAACCCTTCATGGGATAGGTGTTTCTGAGTGGAGTTATTATTAACTCATTTAATTATAAACTTAGTCTAATTTTTTTTGCAATTATAAATGTAGAAAAGGTTCTCCCCGATGCCACCTTTCTGTTGACGATTGATTGGTTAGAAGGAGATAAGCTTAGGCTAGACAGATCAAAATTCTCTATGTGGGTTGTGCGTCTCCATGTTCTCCTTAGCAAGAATGACGTGGTCGACTACATACTCGACGAGATGGATTTGGATCAGCCCATTAGCCTAGAGACCCCAGAGATGCGGGAAAACCGCTATCACCGTCAGGAGATGGCCTCCTTCATTTCAGTTACAATGCGTTTCAGAATGGTGGACGAGCTGTGGCCTATCGTGGGTAATGTCAAACCCTCATACGATAATGCTACAACTTAGGACACATTTCATGGAACAAGCACGCATATGGGAGCATGAGCTGATGGGAGACTTCCTCTCCATTAAGATGGAGTAGAACTCATCGCTTGACGACCACTTGGAGCGCATGCATGATGCGTACATGAGGCCCGCATACTTCCTGGATAGCTGGATGACGAGATCTTTTGCAAATGGCGTTGTGCTGCGGTCGCTGCTAGCAAGCTACTAAGAACAAGTCAGGACTTGCATTATGAGAGGCGACGCGGAAACACTGGATTTCCACAGGTTCATATCACATCTCAGGAATGTGATGGTTGAGCCTATAGTCACTAAGGTCATCAATGACAAAGGTATATATTAGATATACAATTTTATAAATGTTATAATCTTGCAAACACATTTGCAGTGTTAAGTATATTTGATACTTGTTCTGTTTTACTGAAAACAGGTGAAAGTGCATGTGCGCCCCCATGTGTGATTTTGGTAATTAATGACAATCTTTATGGACTTATGTTTGCATTGAGTTTTACCTGTAGGATTTGTTCATAGGCAATGCTTGAACCATATGTTGGCTTCAAGGTTGGGAGAAGAAGAAAGTGAATAAGATTAAGTGGTGACCAAGGTTTCAATGAGTGATCCGAAGATTGGTCAAGTGAGAGTTGAGCCTATACCAAGTGTGTCTTGAAGACTAAAGTTGGAGTGATATCTCTTATGTACGTTCAAGACACCAACATAATGAAGAAAGAAGAAAAGATGTGCAAGTTCAAGATGAGCCATCTCGAAGAGATCATTTGCTTGAAGCTTGCCATCCTATGGTTATCATGGATATGGGAAGATGATATGCCCAAGAGAGAATCTCTACCATAGTCGAGTATGGGAGAGCAATTTGCAAGTCTTCACCAAGCTAGTGCAATCAAGAAAGGTGATCCATCTTGAGGTGGACAAGATCGCTATCGTCAAGCTCAAGTGGAATATGCTCAAGGCAAAGGTATGTTCTTGATAGGGTTTCTTTCTTACCGGTCTCAGGTGTTAGTTGGGGAGACTGGTTTATAGGATAGATAGCCGTACTATCAAGAGGTGCTCTCGAGTGAGTAACTTGATCATATCCTTCGTGAGAGCTCAAACCTTTGCATACTTGGCATAATATTTCTTGGTTGTTATTTGGTTCTTATCCATGAGAGGATTTAGAGCTTGTGTTAATCTTCATGACAAGCCCAAGTTCATCGAAAACGGATTTCATATGCATTCTCTATTGCGTTTTCGATGTTGGAGATTTTACCGGTTCGTCTTTTTGAGAGAGGTCAAACCTTTCGTCATTTGGTTCTATCCTACCTTGCTGGACTATGATGTTGTTCTGTATGATCTTGTAGAGCTTATTGTCCTCTTTAAAACGAGCCCAAGATTATCAAAATCAGAGTCCAGATGCAAAAGTTATGGTAGTTTTCGTATTGGTCGGTCTGCCAGTTTTTGTAAGACCGGAGACTCCGGACTAAATCTCCGGTCTATCTCCAGACCGCGTACAGATTGTCCCCCAGTTTGATACACCGGAGACTCTGGTCCCAGTCCGGAGACTCCGGACCAGGCGATTCCTGGGCCTAACGGTTGGATTTCTAGGGACCTATTTAAGGGGCCCTTCTTCCCCAATGATTCCCCAACCTTCCATGCAAGTTTTCCCCTACATTGCTGACCTTCTTGAGCTTGCTATCTCTCAATCCCTCCTATGCTTCTTGCATATTCTTGAGGGATTTGAAAGAGGAGATCTAGATCTACAACCCCACCAATCAATGTCTCCTCTAAGTGAGGGGAACATCTTGGGATCTAGATCTTGAAGTCTTTTGTGGATTTCCTCCATTGTTCTTCCTCTCTTATTCCCCCATAAGGTTTTGTAGCTTTGGTGGAATTTGGGAGAGAAGGATTTGATCACTTCTTGTGTTCTTGCCATTGCATTTGGTGCATCGGTTTGAGTTCTCGGTGAGGATTCAATTGGGTGAAAAGTTGAGAAGCTTTTTACTCTTGGGTTCATTGGAACCCTAGACGGTTTGGTGGTTTTGCAGGTTTGTGGATTACTTGGGGCCTCCAATTAAGTTGTGGAGCTTTCCCCAAGCTTGTTTGTTGGGGGCCTCCAATTGAGTTGTGGAGAAGTGCCCCAACCTTGTGAGAGGTTCTGGATTGCCACCGACAAGTGCACTGATAGTGGAAGTGTGGATCGACCCTGTTCGGGTGAGATTCACAGGAGAACAAGGGAGGCCTTTTGTGGCGTTGGTGGTTTGATACCACCTCCTCTCCAAACGTGACGTACTGCATGTTGGGAGGAACTCAGTAAAACATCATCGTCTCCACGTGCCTTGGTTATCTCTATACCCGAGCTCTTACTTATGCACCTTACTTTGTGACATCCTTCGTGCTTGAAGTTTATATCTTGCTATCTCATAGTTGCTCGTCTTGTTTAGCATAAGTTGTTGGTGCAAATAGGTGAACCCTAGTTGTTCTAGGTTTTTGTGCTTAACAAAGTAAACGCTAGTTTAATTCTGCCTTTGTTGAGCCTCTCTCAGAAAAAATTTAACCGCATATTAACCTACCCTCTAGGCGGCATCTGTATTCTTTCAATTGGTATCAGAGCCCGGTCTCTCATTTTAGGCTTCACCGCCTTGAGAGTAAAGATGTCGTCTAAGGGATTAGTGCACAATGAAATGTTCACAATCGATGGCACAAATTATGATATATGGAAAACTCGTATGGTTATTCATTTTAGGGACATGGACCCAAATTTGGAGCATATTGTAGATATAGGTTTTTCTCCTCCTATGGATTTCGAAAATCTATCTTGTGAGGATGAGAAAAACTTATATCTTGATGCTCAAGCTTCTAATGTGCTTGTTAATGCTCTGAGCTATGTAGTTACATATTCAATCATTCCTTTTTGGAGCGCTCATGAGTTATGGACAAAACTTCAAGATAAATATGTTGTGTCCAATATTATTGAGGATGATTGTGTTGCTTCCACTTCTGGCTGAGATGAGTTCTCATCTTCTACCACCTCACCAACATGTGATTATTCACAAGGTAATGATATGGTGAGTGGTGATAGAAATTGCAATATGGATAGTGAGCTTACTATTAGTCATCCTTCATCTCTATCTAGTTGCAATGGTCTATCGTTGGACTCAAACACTTGTAGCACCCAAAACTCCTTATATGCTTGTGTTGGTAGTCCTTGCATATCATGTAAAATGGCTTGAATAAATCTTATTATGATATGCTTGTGTTGTCTTGTTGCCATGATAAAAATACTTCTATTTCCTCTAGTGCTTGTGTTGCTAACCATATAGAGGAAAACGAAGATTCTATGGGCCAAGACAAGTTTTTGAATGGAGCTTCAAATAATTCATCATCATCATCCTCTCATGGTACCCACCTATGCCTTATGGCTAGGATTCAAAGGTAACTCCTACTTTGGAACCCAATACCTCTTGTGATGATGAGGATGAGGATAATGAGGGAGAAGAGTTAGATGTTGATGATTTATATGAAAAGGGTGAGATGGTTTATCATGCTCTTGTTAAGAATAATAGTGCTTTCTCTAACTTCGTTGAAATCTTGGACTTTGCTATTAAGAGCAAAGAACATATTGATAAGTTAGAAGCACAAACTGAGGAGCATGAGAACGCCCTTGATAAAATGAGTAGCCTTGAGCGTGGGTATGCTAATAAAATTGCAAATATAAATGAAGCTCTTGAAGAGGAACAAACCACTAAGGAATCTCTTGAGGAGACTTTTGCTCTAGAGTTGTCTAGAGTGAAGGAATCTCATGATAGATATCTTGAGGTGGCAAGTGATCTCAAAAGTAAAAATGATGGGCTTCAAGTTGCTTATGCTAAACTCCTTGAGGATTTGGAGCACCTCAAAAATGGTTCTAGGGTCATCAAGGGCAAGCTCATCAAACTCACCGAGTCACATGAGAAACTTAAAGCCTCTTACTCAAAATAGCCTTCAAAGTTTCCCTCACCTCTTGCAATTAATTATGATGCTTGTGCTACTAACTCTATTTCTTGTGAAGCATCTATCTTGAAGGAGAATGTTGAGCTAAATACTCAACTTGCTTTGCTAACTAGCAAGTATGGGATCTTGGAAGAAAGCCATGGTAAGCTATCAAGCTCTCACGGGGATCTTCTAGCCTCCCATGATAGGCTAAAATTAGCTCATGAGGCTATTATGTCAAAATTAACATCTAATGAGCCTCATGTGGATATTAGACTACTTCTACTCCAAATGTCATATTGCCATGTGCTAGTCCTTGTAATACATCCACTCATGCCATTGATACATCTTGTGATGAATTACTTTCCGTCCCGTGTTGTTGGGGGATACCCCCGGGTAGGGTCACGCCGGGGTATAAAGGCCGAGTTAGCCGAAGTTCGGCAAGGCTAAAGCAAATGCTGGCCGAGTTACCTCAAGGCAGGCCGAATCTCAGGGTAACCCAGACCAGGGGGTGTCCACCTAACTGAGTCTCATCCGACTTAAGCAGTGAGCCGGATAGATGAATCTAACTTGTATGCAGGAACGGGTGTGGCCGGATCAACTATGATCCGGGTCATAGCAAGCTTCTAGCAGAAGGAAGGAATCTCGCTGGTCAAAAGTAACCCTGGTACGCACTGCATGAGCAAAGCAGACAGGAGCAGGACCACCGAGGCGTGGCCGACAGAGGTGACGACGTGTCACGTGTGGCGCGCCATGAGAGGCTCACGTAGCCTCTACATGGGTGACGCGGGGGAAAAGCACCCCGGTCAGTTTGCTATTTTGGGAGGAGGCATATTCCCTGGAATATTCTTCCACGTATGCCCTAAGTGGAGACCTAGCCACCCCTATATAAGGAGGGCTAGGGCCTCTGTAGAAAGGGCTGGGCTATTCTGATTGGTTTTAGGTTCCGAGAGTTGATCTCTAGTTGGTCTTGTACGGGTTAACTGTGGGTGGGAGTAAGAGAGTTCCTTCTTCCTCCTCTCGCCAATACAGCTCTAGGAGCACTTGTAACCTTGGAAGTGAATCAAATACGAACCTTCTGTGTGGGGAATCACCTCACTATCCCTCCCTGGATTCCTCTAGCGCTATTAGTCCCCACCTTTAGCCTATCCATGGCATCTGTCGTGACACCACCACGACAGTTGGCGCCCACCGTGGGGCTAGCGGCGCTAGCGGGGGTGAAGATCCGGATGGGAAACCTCATCGGCACCGGCGAACGCATCGTCTCCGGGCTCGTTCAGCGCTTTGGAGTGCTGGACTTCGTCAGCGACAATGCTGGCTGCTTCGGCACGTGCCCACTTCCGCGCAACGGCCTCTTCATCAAGCTCGGTGTGCACAAGGTCTATGTGGCTGTGGACGTATCATGCGTTCATCCGCGGCACGTCGTCGAGGCAGGGGAGCCACCCCTTAGCGTGGTTCACGGGGCGCGTATCACTCGCTCCCCGGGCCGTGTTGAGGTGATGATGACTGCGCCAGGTGCAGGCGCAAGCAAGGATCCGGCACCAGATCCAGAGGTAACACCTAAGGCACCGAGGAAAGGTAGAGGACCTCCACTAGAGAGGCCTGAGAATGTACTGAGAGAAGCTATGGATAGCTTGGCAAACCCGGTAGCAGCAGTGGTAGATCCGGCTCAGGCACAAGCCGAACTAGAGGAAACTAGGCAGAAAATTCTAGAGGGAGCGAAAAAGATTGCTGCGGCTCAGCAGTCGTTGAACATGACGCTGTGTGAGTACGCAAAGGCAAATAAAGTAGATGCTGTAAAAGTGAAGGGTAGAAATCTCATGAGTGAAATGAACAAAGAGGGTGATACTAGGATTGAGGAGTCAGAGAACTGTTTGTCCGTGGGGCTGCCGAAGTACATTACCCCGGCAAAAAACCTCAGAGCAGCGGATGTAGCTGCGTCCGAGTTAGAGGGTCTAATGGGTGAAGCCCATCAGAGATAGCAAGATAGGGTCAATGAGTTGGTTCGGATCGCGAACAGGCAAAATGAGGAGTTGCTCAGGGCTAACCCGGAGAGAGCTGGGGCCTCCAAGATCATTCATTCGGCGGTGGGTAACCCGGAGAAATCCGCTGGAGCCGCATCGTCTCCTCATGGTGGTCCTAGGAGAGAAGAGGTAGTAACCTCGGCCAGGAGAAACAAGCAGATTGTTCCGTATGAACCGACAAGGGCAGGAAAAGCAAAAGAGGTACAGAGAAATGACGACCGACAAAGTGTGAGCCGAGGTGAAGCTGGCCGAGGTAACCGTGACCAAGGCAATGCCGGTCAAGGAAACGCTGTGAATGGTAATGCCGAACATCATAACTCGGCAGGACAACCGCAACAACGGAATATACCAAGGCAAGAGCAAAGTGCCGGCCGAGGTATACAACAGAGGGATGCGCCACGAGAGCGAGAACGGTATAACGATGGAGATTCGGAAATGGTGAATGCAGGATACCCAAGGCCGGACTATCATGTGATAGGGTCGAGATTGGGAAGCAGGGATCTGATGCCGGACGATGCCAGATTGAAACTGGATCGGCTGTATAGGTCGGAGCAGATTGAAAGTCAAGGTCCTCCGGGTCCTGCGTGTTTTGGACCCCGGATCATGAAAGAGCCACCGGTACCTAATTCCAGTTACCCAGAGGCATAAAGACGTATGACGGCAGCACTAAGCTGGAGGATTGGTTGATAAACTATGCTACAACAGTGAAAATTGCTACAGGCAACTTGAGATGGGCTGTGAGATATGTACCCCAGATGTTGGAGGGGCCAGTGAGGATGTGGTTGAACAATTTGCCACCCGGAAGTATTAACTGTTGGATAGATTTTGAGGAGATGTTCATCAGCAATTTCTCAAGTAAATATCAGAGACCAAATAGGCCGCAGACCCTAGCTATGTGCAAGCAAAGACCGAATGAGACGAGCCGGGAGTTTTTGACCCGGTGGTGTACTGTGAGAAACTCATGTGAGGGCGTGATAGAGTCACAGGCCATAGCGTGGTTTGCGCAGCGATGCAGATATGCAAGCGAGCTGTGGCAAAAGTTGCAAAGGAAAATGCCAACCACGTTGGCAGATATGATTCGGATCGCTGATTCGTATGCTCTGGGTGATCCGACTCAACCTAGGCTCGTATCAAACGAGTCCAATGATGAGTACTACCAGAGAGTTGGAGCTGGATCATCCCGAAGAAATGACTACAGAGGTAAAAGAAGAGATGACAGACCGGATCACCGGTATAGTTTGCAACAAGTGGCAGCTGTGAATCAAGATCAGCCCGGAGCAGGGGGCAATCAACGACAAAAAACTGGAGGACAATGGACTCCGAGAAATGATGGCAAGAAAACTTGGACGCCAGAGCAGAAGAAACAGTGGCAAGAAAAGAAGGACCGTCCGAGGTACACTTATGAGTCGATGTTGGATCAGCCGTGTAAGTTTCACACGCCAAATCCGAGTAACCCAGCGGGTCATACAACGAGGCAATGTGAGTGGATGCGTAAGATATAACAAGGTGGTTCGGGGAATGCTCAGGCACCCCGGAATGATCAACCTCGGCAGGAGTTACCCCGGCAGCAATTGCTCTCTGGAACGAACATGCAATAGCTAATGTTGCCTCCCCGTCCGCCGAGGTATGATAACCATGAGAGAAGGGATGCAGTGCATCAAGTAGAAAACTAGCATCAGCCGGATCAGAGGCACCCCGGAAATGAGGGGAGGAATGAGTATAGGGAGCATCATCAGAGTTACTGTGTGTTTACCACAGAGGAAACCGACAGAAAGAGCTTGCAACACCGACATATGGAGGTCAATGCGGTAATGCCAGCGCTGACGAGGTATATGCCTTGGTCGGACCAGGAAATCACCCGGAACATCAAAGATCATCCCAAGCTTATGCCGAGTCCTGGCTCATATGCGTTAGTGCTGGACCTGACATTCATTGGGCCTAACATCAATGTGAGGTTCTCCAAGGTACTAATGGACAATGGCAGTAGCATTAACATCATGTACGCGGATACAATGCGTAAGTTGGGTATCTCGGAGAACATGCTCCAAGCTACAAGGACAACTTTCCATGGTATTGTGCTAGGAATTTCTTGTAAGCCCATAGGCAAGGTCCGGGTTGACGTATTATTCGGCACGAGAAATAATTGCCGAACTGAGAATCTGGAGTTTGAGGTGGTGAACTTGGAAAGTGTGTATCACGCGTTACTCAGAACACCAGCATTGAACAAGTTCATGGCGAGCTGTCACATCAGTTACTTGAAGATGAAGTTGCCCGTGCCAAACAGAGTGATTACCATTGCTGGAGATTTCCGACGTTCCATTGAGTGTGCCTCAGCCGGGTCTAACCTAGCCGAGTCACTTGTGATTGCGCAAGAGAAAAGAAAAATCCAAGAGGTGGCGGCATTAGCTCAGTCCGCGCAGCAGTATATGCCGACGCTCAGTAACCGCATGGTAGCGTTTCGTTCCAAGCCGCAAAGGATACTAAGAAAGTGCCCGTTGATGATATGTTCCCAGAGCGCACCGTAACAATTGGTGCCAGGTTGAATGATAAATAGGAAAGCGAGCTCGTCAACTTCCTCCGTGAGAATCGGGATATTTTTGCTTGGTCCACACAGGACTTGCAAGGTGTTCCGAGGGAGTTGGCCGAGCACTCTTTAAACGTGAGAGCCGGAGCAAGGCCGGTGAAGCAACCTCTCCGCCGCTTCGCCAAAGATAGGAGAAAAGTCATTGGAGACGAGATAGCCCGATTACTAGCAGCAGGATTTATCATGGAAGTACTCTATCCGGATTGGCTCTCTAATCCGGTGCTGGTGGAGAAGAAGAAGGATGGTCTGAATGTGGCAGTGGTTTGGCGTATGTGTATCGATTACACGAACCTGAACAAGGCGTGTCCAAAAGATCCATTTCCACTGCCGAGGATAGATCAGGTCATAGACTCAACTGCTGGATGTGAACTGTTGTCATTCATTGTTGCATATTCTGGTTTCCACCAGATACCTCTGAATCTGGATGATCAAATAAAGACTGTGTTTATCACCCCGTATGGGACTTATTGCTATCGCACCATGCCGTTTGGTTTATGTAATGCAGGGGCAACATACCAAAGATGTATGCAAAAATGTTTGCACGACCAAATTGGTCAAAATGTACAAGTCTACGTGGATGATGTGGTTATCAATACCAAGGAAAGCAAAACGCTCCTTGACGATATCAGGCAAACATTCGCGAACCTAAGGAGGTTCCGGATGAAGCTCAACCCGGAAAAATGTACCTTCGGTGTCCCGGCTGGGAAATTACTCGGATTTCTCGTTTCCAGCTGAGGTATCGAAGTTAATCCAACTAAAATCCGGGCCATTGAACGAATGGAACTGCTGAAGTGTCTTAACGATGTCCAGAAATTCACGGGTTGCCTGGCATCGTTAAGTCGGTTTGTATGTCGGTTGGGAGAAAAGGCATTGCCTCTCTACCAACTCATGAAAAAGTCGGATAAGTTCGTTTGGACGCCACAGGCCGATGAAGCCTTTGCCCACTTAAAAAATATGTTAGCCACTGCACCAGTGTTAGCCTCTCCACTATCAAAGGAGCCAAAGTTGCTCTACATAGCCGCAACCAACCGAGTTGTAAGTGCAGTGATTGTGGTAGAGCGCGATGAAGAGGGTAAGTCGGTGCAAAGGCCAGTGTATTACTTGAGCGAGGTGTTATCTGCTTCAAAGCAGAACTACCCACACTATCAAAAGGTGGCATATGGTGTCTATATGGCAGCTAAGAAGTTAAAGCATTACTTTGAGGAGCATCCCATCAAAGTAATATGTGAAGCTCCCATATCCGAGATAATGAGTAACAAAGATGCGAGTGGTAGAATTGCAAAATGGGCGATTGAACTAGCTCCCTATGCGCCACAATATGACAGAAGAGAAGCAATCAAGTCTCAGGATGTGGCCGACTTTTTTGTGGACTGGGCCAAGGTACAATATGAACCACCGCCACCAGATCAAAACTATTAGGGGATGCATTTTGACGGATCAAAAACAAAAACCGGGCTAGGCGCCGGAGTTGTGCTTACCTCACCAAAGAAGGACCAGCTGAAATACGTGCTGCAGATCCATTTCGCGGCATCGAACAATGTCGCTGAGTATGAAGCACTTGTGCATGGGCTCAAAGTGGCAAAAGAGATTGGGATACGTCGGATCCTATGCTTTGGCGACTCGGATTTGGTAGTACAGCAAGTGTCGGGACTGTGGGACGCCCTTGATCCAAACATGGCACTGTACAGATTTCATGTGTAGAAGATATCTGGTTACTTTGAGGGATGTGAATTTCACCATGTACCCCAGGTGGAAAATGAGGCTGCCGACATGCTGTCAAAGCTCGGATCAACCCGACAAGAAATTCCACCGGGTGTAGCATTGGAACACCTTAGAAAACCATCTATCAGGCCGTTCCCAGGAACCGACTCAATCTATGTCCCGGAAGATACAAAATCCGGAGCTGTGCCCATGGACATTGACATGGGAGGTGGTGCGCGAAACCCGGGGACTGCCTCAGCGAACCCGGGGACTGCCTCATAGGACCCGGGGACTGTTCAGCGTGATCCAGTTGAAGTTATGCCGGTGGATCAGATGGAAATTGATGAGGATGTGTTCCCTGTGCGAGCAATACCAGCTTGGGCACTGCCTATATTTCAATTCCTGAAAGATGGAACGTTACCCACTGAGGAGGTGTTATCCAGGCAAACTTAGAGGAGAGCAAAGGCATACACAATCATCAATTCCGAGCTATACAAAAGGAGTGTGACCAATGTCCTCCAGTGACGCGTTAACCTGGAAGAAGGGCTTGATATCCTCCGAGATATACATCAAGGGGAGTGCGGGCATTATGCCTTGTCCCGAGCCTTGGTGGCAAAAGCTTTCTGGCATGGATTCTACTGGCCATGTGCCTTAGAACAAGCAGAAGATCTGGTGAGAAAATGCAATGGTTGTCAGAGGTATGCTACCAAGACACATATTCCAATGTCGGAACTCAAGACCATACCAATCACATGGCCATTTGCCGTATGGTGTTTGGATATGGTTGGTCCGTTCAAACCAGCAAGGGGGAATATGACTCACATTCTGGTCATGGTGGACAAATTTACAAAATGGATCGAAGTGAAGCCTATAAGAAAATGTGATGGAGCTACAGCCGTAACATTTCTCAAAGACATCATCTTGAGATACGGTTATCCTCACAGTATCATAATTGATAATGGCACAAATTTTGCGGAAGGAGCGTTTGCGCGTTTCTGTCGGGATAAGAAGATCCGGCTGGACGTAGCCTCGGTAGCCCACCCCGCATCGAACGGACAAGTGGAAAGATCCAACAGATTAGTGTTATTCGGGATAAAACCCCGGCTCATTGAGCCGCTGCAAAGATCAGCGGGGTGCTAGATAGAAGAACTACCAGCGGTACTGTGGAGTTTAAGAACAACTCCAAATCGATCAACAGGCTATACGCCGTTTTTTTGGTATATGCGGCAGAAGCTGTATTACCAGCCGACATAGAGCATGATTCGCCTAGGGTCACCCAATACACAGAAGCTGAAGTGCAAGAAGCCCGGCAAAATGATGTTGATCTGCTGGAAGAAGCGAGAGAACTGGCATTGTCCAGATCGGCCATATATCCGCAAAATCTCCGACGCTATCATAGCCGAAAAGTAAGCCCCGAGTCTTTCGGGAAGGCGATCTGGTGCTCCGGTTGGTACAACATACTTCTGGCATGCATAAGTTATCCCCCCATGGGAAGGGCCGTTCATTGTGAGCAAAGCATTGCACAATAATTCTTATTATCTTATCGATGCAAAGCCGCAGGAAAAGAACAAGGCGGACAGGTCTGGCGAGGAATCTAAGCGTCCATGGAATGTAGCTCTACTTCGTCCTTTCTACACTTAGCAGAGAAGTGTATGTATTCGAGTCTTCTCATATGTCGGTATGTATGCCGGCAATGAGCCTATCAATGAAATATTGGCACCTCGAGCAGTAACTCGGGGACTGCCTTAATAATATTTGTTGTCTTTCATTATTTATATGTCAGCTGGAGTAATTTGTTCTACTTAACTCGGATTAGTAGTGTGTGAGAACCAAAAACCCAATTCTTCGACTTGCTGTTGTCCAACAAGAATTGGCTTCATGGCAAGCAAGAGAACAAGTTTGGAATTGCGTAGCACATGAAAAACGACTAAGGAAAAGAACTTAATCGAGCCGACGTTTGTTTTTCGGACTAACCTTGTATTTACTTTCAAATTATTATGCTGAGTTATTTTGAGCTAAGCCTAAAGTTTCTAAGTATTGTTAAAACGATTTTTGAAGCTCGGTTTCACAAGTCGTAAAACCGAATCAAGGTAGACATGAGCCGAGCCAGAAGATTGGACGAACAAGAAAATGAAACTCGGGGACTACGCCCAAGTTAATCCGGCATAAAAACTTAGTAGCAAAATATCACATGTGTACTGGATACAATTCCACCCGGGATACCGGGGATCAGATAAGTTTTCAAGTGTTTTCACTCAAGGAGCAGCAGGAGGAGGAAGTTCGGCGTCATCTTCGCCGTCTTCGATATCCGAGGCATCATCCTCTCCATCCTCGTCCGAGCCATCTTCATCGTTCTCAACCTCTTCGTTACCAGCGGCTTCCAGGAAGCTCGGTCCCTCAGTCCATTCATGAATGGGAGCATATTCGATGAGGCTATGGGCGCAAGCCTGGCGCCGAGCTACCCACTCCGGGCCATTGGTCCATTTGGATCTGGTGCGCAGGCGCGTCAGGAGGTTGAGGTCGATCTTCTCGTACCACATGAGTATGTGGTGAAGAACGGTCTCAGCTGCGGCACGTCCAGTGGACTCCCTCCAGAGGTCGAGCTGGGTCTCGATTTCCATCAACATTTCGGCAAGAGCTGCGGTTCTCTCCGGAATGTCTTCGCCAGGCCAGAACGTGTTGAAGATTCGGACTACAACGTCAAGGAGATCCTTGCCATAGTTCTTGATGATTTCCACGCGAGATGACAGGCTGACCAACAGGTCCTCCATGTCATAGGGAATATCTTCACCGTCAGGAGCAATGGGTGTACCCCTATCTCGGCGGAAATTGGCAACGGCGACGCTCGCAATGGGAGTACCCTCTGGAAATTTGCCTAAAAACGATACAAGAGAAGCAAGCAATGAAAATACATGTGAAATAACCCGGAGAAATATGCCGGATAAGGAAAAGGAACTTACGTAAATGTGGTTGTGGATCCGGGTCAATTCCTTGGTACAATCATCACGTCTTTTGCGGAGCTGCACCAGTTCAGCGTTCGCCGACTCAAGCTTGACGTCGGCCTCCTGGAGAAGTTCTCGGTCCTTGGAAATTTGGAGATTGAGGCGCTCGCGCTCTTCGGTGTAGTCCTGGCCAGCCTTTTCAAGCTCGGATTTGTGCTACGCTTTCATCTTCTTCATTTCTACCTTTAACTTGGCAATCTCGTCATCTTTGGTTCGGAGGAGGGCAGGCTCATCGTCCTTCTTCTTGAGCTCAGCCTGATGCTGCCCTGCTTGTTCGAGAAAATGCAGCATCATATCAGGCACGGGCACACTATCTTCCAGTGATGCTGAAATAGCGTGTTGACCCGACAGAGCCGAGGTATGAATGTTTGCCGAGCCAAGAAGAAAAGGAGATGGAAAGCAAAGCAAGGTCGGACAAAAGTAGCTTACCCTTAATCTGATCCAGATTTTTCCTCATAAGCTTGTTCTCAGCCTCCACCCCAGCTGCGAAAACCGAAGGATGGGTTAGCTCAGCAGAAAAAGATGAAGGAAAACAGAAAAATGTGAAGAAGAGAACTTACCCCTTTTCTTGTGCTCGGTGAGATGCGCATTGTGCTTTGCGAGCAGCATTTTGTGAGTGTCTAGGAGACGCTGGAACTCAGCGCTCCGGCGGTTGGTGGTCACTTGAAAAGAGTACCAAAATTTAGGTTAAGCACTGTGCATATTCGAAGTGTACAAGATCCGGGCCAAGTGGAACTTAACCCGGCTCTAGGTGTGTGCATATTCGAAGTGTACAAGATCCGGGCCAAGTGGAACTTAACCCGGCTCTAGGTGTGTGCATATTCGAAGTGTACAAGATCCAGGCCAAGTGGAACTTAACCCGGCTCTAGGTGTGTGCATATTTGAAGTGTGCAAGATCCGGGCCAAGTGGAACTTAACCCGACTCTAGGTGTGTGCATATTCGAAGTGTGCAAGATCCGGGCCAAGTGGAACTTAACCCGGCTCTAGGTGTGTGCATATTCGAAGTGTGCAAGATCCGGGCCAATTGGAACTTAACCCGGCTCTAGGTGTGTGCATATTCGAAGTGTGCAAGACCGGGCCAAGTGGAACTTAACCCGGCTCTAGGTGTGTGCATATTTGAAAGTATCAAGAAGCTACGTCAGTTTTCTAAAGAGCATCCGGCCGAGTAACAAGTTACTCCCCCGGAGGCTCGGGGACTAATGGTTATATCGCTAGTGCATGCTAAGGAAAAGGTGAAGTAACGTACCTCCATCATCCGACCCACGAGGTTAATCGCCTTAGCGGCTGTGTTCATCTGAGCAGAGAACTCGGCGGGACCGAACTTCTCCAGGAGATCATCGTTGTAGACGAACTCCGCCTTGTTCCAGTTGTTCATAAACTCGATCAAGGTCGGAGGATATCGCTCACCGCTGAGCATGTGGGGCGCCACCAAGCCCTTAGCATGCGCTTCCCTCCTCTCAACCTGAGCAAGGGCCGGGCTGGTGTGCAGAACAAGTTGCTGCGCATTAGCTGGCTCGGCAGGGGTGTCCTTCGGTGCTGGAGACTTCTTGGCAAGCATGGACGCGAGGGTGCGCTGTCCAGACTCGACGGACGCTGCCCTGGCGGCGCCAGGAGCTTTCTTGCCTTTGAGCTGCTGAGAGGAGGGAGTGGTTGTAGCAGATTTTCCCTTAGGAGCTGCCTGGGTACTTCCTCGCCGAGACTGAGAAGACTCGGACGAGGCGGAGGAGCTTGGTGCTGGTGCTCTTGTTGCTGGAATTGGTGCTGCTGCTGATGTTCTTGCTGCCGGAGTTGGTGCTGATGCCGGAGTTGGTACTGGTGCTGGTGCTGAGGTAGTCTCGGTAGTTGCTGGTTGCGGCGAAGCCGAAGTTGTGGATGCCGCCGCCTCGGCTGGGCCGGTCTCCCCCGCTCCAAGGTTACCCCCCTCTTGATGAGGTGGAATAGAACCCGGAGCAGCCGCAGAACCCTCTGGAATAGGGCTCAGCGGGCGTGACTCGTCGTCACGAGGGGGAGAAGGGCTAAGTCGGAGCAACGAAGAGATGCTAGATCCACTCTGGGGGACCTCCACCGCAACACTACCGAATCAAATAATGTCAGAAGAGAAACTAAAACAATGCAAGGAAGAATAAGTTGCAGAGGGAAAAGAGTCTTACGCATCCGAGGTCAGGGGCTCCTTGGGTTTCCGAGCCCTTCGTGCTGGGGCCTTGCCTGCTGGCTTAGAGGCAGTTTTGTCTCCGGACTTCTTTCGCCTTTTGGCGGGCTGAGAAGGTCCGGAGGAGGAACTTGATGCAGCTCCACGCCTCTTCTTCGGCGCTACCGGAACAGGTTCACCCGTAGCAAGGGGAGGGTCCTCGTGGATCTGCCCACCAGGGTTAGCTGATGCCGGAAAAGCATAAGAAAGGGGGACAGCATCAACAGCTTCCATCACCTCGATATCCGAGTCATCTATCATCGGGCCAATCTCTAATAGAAGAGAGTTTACCGGTGGGTCGCTTAGTCGCGTCGGCCATTGGGAGGAACATCTCCTAGTCCGGTTCTTCCTCGTCCGAGCTTTTCCGGTCAGGCGCACATTTGAGGGTGGGATCGGTACCATCCTCGATAGTTTCCTAAAGGAATTGCTAAGGGAGAAAAAAGACAACTGAGTTAAAAATACAATGGCAACCGACATAAGGTTTGATTCGAAGAAAGTTGGTGGCACGAAACTTACCACGGGAGGAAGCCTATCCCGGCAATAATGCTCAATTCCCCACGTCCACTCAGAGGAGAAGTCCTTGTGGGTGGTGAAGAGGGCCTTGACCCGGCGATAAATTTCTGTGTTGCTAAGCTCGAAGGACGAGGTCCGGTTGGGGTCACGGCCCCAGCTCATGTGGCACACCTTGTGAGTGCGCTTCTGGAGAGGGGAGATCCAGTTGCGGACGAATGTGATCATGGCGTCCTCGTTGCGCAACCCGAGCTCCTTCAGCTCCACGAACCTTTTGTTGACCTGGTTGGCCAATATTGTGGGATTCTTGGGGACAACATCCCACAACTCCGGGTTAGGTGGACCCAGAGCATAGGGAAGCAGCCGGATCAAGTCTTCAGTGCCCTCGTTCCGGACATAAAAGAAAGTCCGGGCCCATCCTTTGCAGGAGTCCAACCCAGTGACTCGGGGGAAAACAGATAGCCTCCAGGGTGAGATGGACGCAGCTCCAAATTGAGTGAGCTGCTTGTCCTCCGGATCAAGTTGAATATTCGGAATGACATTACGACGAAGGCCGAAAAACCGTATCCATAGCTCCTTTATGGGCCATAGTCCGGCATAGCCTTCGATCGTGGAGGCGAAGGCAGAAAGAGAAGTAATTGCGTTGGCAGGAAGGTGGTGCGACTAGAGTTCGTAGGTGCTTAACCAATCATGGACGAAATCGCTAACCGGCAAACCGAACCCCCGCTGGAAGTGGGACAAGAACACAACGTACTCACCCGGATTGGGTGAGGGGGCGAGTTTGGCGGAAGCGAGGAACGCGATGACGCCGACGGGAATGCGTCTGGTGCGGTAGAGCCAGTCTAGGTCGTCTTGGCAGACCCAGGACCCGGCCCACGCACCACGGTCCACCGTGGCGGTGTCTTCCTCCATCTCTTGCTCGGCGACAGCGAGCTCCTCCTCTGTCATCTTGTGTTCGCTGCCCTCACTGGTGCTAGCGGCGGTGGGGGGCAATGGCCTAGATTGACAACGACCCGTGGCGGAGGAGGTGCGTAGCGGTGGCGGCGATGCAGAGGTGTGGGGAAGCAGTGCGGCGGCGGCGTTGCTACTTAGAAGCAGTGGTGGTGGCGCTGTCGCGGGGAAGACGAAGAAGAAGAAAAGCTAGAGGCAGAGGGGCGCGGAAGGGGGAAAAGACCTAAGGGGTGCGCCCCTCCCCTATTTAACCACTCCCTCGAGGGGGAAGTGGGATCGCGGGTCACCACGGTGTGGCCGTGTATAGCCCGCATCGACCAATCAGCAGCGAGCCACATGGAAGGCCACATGGTGTAGCTGATCCCATGACATTACGCATTGATGCGGTTAACGAGGAGGCAGGCGTGACGTGACCTGCGCGCAGTGATAACTGACAATTACTGCGGCGGTTACTATGGTTGGCCCTTAAAATGAGGCAACCTGATGATTAGCCTCCACGTGGGTTAGCGTACGAGAGAAGGAAAGAAGACCTGGATGAGACCATGGTAACCCGCCAGCAAGTGAAAACTTGGAATGTGCCAAGGGAAGGTAAAACCATGAGGTCCGAGTTAAGGTGGTAACCCGGCCAGCAAGTGAAAACTTGGAACGTGCCAAGGGAACGTAAATCCACACAACCCGAGATAAGGAGATAACTTGGAAATAACATCCAAAGATCAATAAAATTGAACCTAGTGTGGCCTTAGTAGCCAAGGCAGCTAAGACTGCACCAGCTTCGGGGACTAATGTTGGGGGGATACCCCCGGGTAGGGTCACGCCGAGGTATAAATGCCGAGTTAGCCGAGGTTCGGCAAGGCTAAAGCGAATGCTGGCCGAGTTACCTCAAGGCAGGCCGAGTCTCGGGGTAACCCGGACCAGGGGGTGTCCACCTAACTGAGTCTCATCCGACTTAAGCAGTGAGCCGGATAGATGAATCTAACTTGTATGCAGGAATGGGTGTGGCCGGATCAACTATGATCCGGGTCATAGCAAGCTTCTAGCATAAGGAAGGAATCTCGCTGGTCAAAAGTAACCCCGGTACGCACTGCATGAGCAAAGCGGACAGGAGCAGGACCACCGAGGCGTGGCCGATAGAGGTGACGACGCCTGTGTCGGCTGACGCAGGCGCCACAGAGGCTCACGTAGCCTCTCCATGGGTGACGCGGGGGAAAAGCACCCCGGTCGGTTTGCTATTTTGGGAGGAGGCATATTCCCTGGAATATGCCTCCACGTATGCCCTAAGTGGAGACCTAGCCACCCCTATATAAGGAGGGCTAGGGACTCTGTAGAAAGGGCTGGGCTATTCTGATTGGTTTTAGGTTCCGAGAGTTGATCTCTAGTTGGTCTTGTACGGGTTAACTGTGGGTGAGAGTAAGAGAGTTCCTTCTTCCTCCTCTCGCCAATACAGCTCTAGGAGCACTTGTAACCTTGGAAGTGAATCAAATACGAACCTTCTGTGTGGGGAATCACCTCATTATCCCTCCCTGGATTCCTCTAGCGTTATTAGTCCGCACCTTTAGCCTATCCATGGCATCTGCCGTGACACCACCACGACACGTGTTGCTCTAACAATGTAGCATCCACCTCCTCTAGTATTTTTGTTCACACTAACCATGTAGAGGAAATTAAAGAGCTCAAGACTCAAGTCACTTCTTTGAATAATGACTTGAAAAAGGGTCATAAAGGGAAGGACACACTCGACAATATCTCGAGTATGCAAAAATTCCCCAATGACAAGAGTGGGCTTGGATTCAACTCCAATGTCAAGAACAAGTCCACTATCAAGCTGAAGCACAAGGGCAACAAGAAGAATGGCCAATATCAAGTCAAGAATCCGGCCAACATTGTTTGCTTCAAGTGCAAGGAAGAAGGGCATAATGTTAGATCTTGCCCATTGAAGAAGAAGCCTCTTAGTGTGAAGCAACAAGGGAAGCAGCCTCAAGCTCTACCTCAAGTTAGTGATGGGCCTCTTCCTAAGAGGACTACTCGAGCTCTTCCTCGAGTTGTGGCTTCACCTAAGAAGAAAGATGTAAAGAGAAGAACTTGCTACATATGCCGTGAGAAGGGGCACATTTCTTCCTCATGCACTATTGGTATCTCCTCATCCAACCCTATCATTATTGATGATGCTTATTCTCTTTGTAAGGATGAGGTTGGCAATGTGTTTGCCAAATTTGTTGGTGCTCAATGTGGGTTCATGAAAAGAACCATTTGGGGTGCCAAGCCTATTGTGACTAACCTCTTAGGACCCAACTTGGTTAGGGACCAACAAGCCAAAACTTGATCAATAGGTATTGTTGGAGGGAATTGGAGACTTGGTTACATTATGAAGAATTGAGGGATCTTCATCATTTATTCTTGTCAAGTCAATCAATTTGGATTATCATGCTTCTATCATATATCCAATATCCCTCCTTGCGGTAACATGTGCTTAACTCATTTACATTGAAAGTTACTTGCTCCCTTGTGCATGTGTTGGTTTTGTACCTTTGTATGTGTTTGTACATGTTGTGCTTCCCTCATACTTATATTGAGTTATCAAGTATACTTGTGTATGTTGGTCACCATGTATATGTGTCTCTTGGGTTGGAGCCTTTGTTGAATTTATTTGATATCTTTCTTGGCTCTTGTGAGATATTAATGGACTATCCCATTTTGGGGGAGTGTTATGCTTGGGCATTCCATAATCCTAAAAGGTGTGTACATGAGGAATACCACTTAGTATATATATTGCAAGTTTTATCTAGTCTCTATGTGGTATGTCTTTCTCATGAGAAATTCAATTTCCATAATGTTCATTAATCATCTCTATTTGGATGTTTTTACCTCTTGTTGGAGTATTCTTGGTTTACCACATTATGGGGGAGTCATATGCTTTGTGCATATTACAAACCTATAAAATGTGGACATTTGAGGTTGTGTCACTTAGAATTGATATTTATATTTATCTAGCTCCTAAGTGGCACATTTAGCTCACACAAGTTCCAATTCCCTTGGGTTGATTTTATTGCTCATCGTTTGGATCTTGTTTGTGAGAGTTTTCTTGGTATGTGTTTCCCATATTTGGACCTCCATATCCTCCATGGAAACCATTTGCTTCAAGTTACTTTTATCTTTTATGATTGTGTGACTATATGGAGCTATCAAGAATCTCTATCTAAGCATCAAGCTTAATTTTTATATTTCATCATATGCTTTGTGTTTTAATATGATCATGATATCCTTGAAAACTATCTTGGGAAATGTTTCCCCTAAATTCTTGTCATTGGCCAAGTGGTACTCCGTATATGGTAGAAGTTATTGATCATATTCACTTTCGCTTTGCTTAAATTTTGTACTACATCTTGCCAAGAAAATTTTGCGTTGTCTCCCAAGCTTTCCTTGCCTCTTGTGGATCTTCTTATTTTATTGGTATCCTCGTGTGTTTATTAAATGTAGGTACTAGTGATGATCCCATTTGTGTGCATTTTTCATTCAAAAGAAAAATCCTACATAATGCACTATCCATGGGGAGCTCTCCATTATTTAGAAAACTCATATTTATGCTTCTTGTTTTGTTCCATATCATGTTTTATGTGCTTGGAAGTTTGATCTTTTCTTTTGGTACTTTGTGCCATCATGAAAAGTGTAGAGTTTGGTTTGTGTGTTGGAACCTTGCTCTTTTGGGAGTTGGTTTTGTCTCATTCCTTGTTACTTGTTTGATCCCTTAGGATGAGATAAATCCTTGAGCATTGGTGTTTTTGTCTATCTTTTTCTCTTTGGCTTTTGCCTTGTTCATTTGTTGAATTTGTGTTCGTCCATGTGTTGATTTGTCTCTTTGATGCAATTTGGACACCCTTTTGTGGTGTCACACTATTGTATGCGACTTCTCAGTTTACTTAGTGTTTTGTTCAAATTCTTTCTCCATTTTGGTTCTTGAAAATCTTGTGCATGCATATTTACTACATGTTCTATATTATGACAGGCTTGCTTTCTTGATCCATTATATAGGGGATTCTCCACCAAATCCTATCGACTAAGATGTGCATGAAATTCAACTTCATATCAATATGCACATATTTATGTGGAGGGTCTCCTATGTATTGTAGTTGCACTAACTACTTTGGATCCAATTTGTTTGGGGACCATAGTGTACTTAATGTTGTTTTAGGTACATTGGATATACCCAGGATGCTTGTCTCAATAATAAGAAGACGCGGTGACTAATGATAATTGGAGGCAAGCTAGGGTGATCAACAATCTCATATCTAATACATCCTACCAATGTTATCTCGATAAAAAGTATCCCTCTCATGCATACTTATCTAGCGTCCAGCCTTTATGGTTGCATCATGGCATGATTTCCTTTAGTTGCTTCTATTGTGGTTCTTGCAAGATTTTATTGTATCATCCTTATTGTTATATGAGTAAGTTGAGATGAATGCATTTTTGGGGAGTATATAAAAACCATATTTATGATTCACCAATCCCACATATGCCAATCTAGCAATTCTATTTCCAATCATTTCCTCTATTTCTCTCATGTACTATATGGATCAATTTGTAAGGTTTATTTGTTCTTTATGATACTTGTTGCTTTTTCCAATGCATTCCAACTATCTCTTATTCCCTTGTGATAGTTGTGATGTATTCATTGGTGTTTGAAGGTCATTGATGATCAATAAGATAAATTTGAGCCTTTAGCCATGCTTTCTAACATATCTATGACTTTCTTTTGGATATCTTGTTCATTCTTGAGTATCCATTTTGTGTGTACATGTTTCTTTGTGGATGTATATCTTGGTGATTGTTGTCTACCTAGAAACTTATACACATGATTATGGTTGATATCCTTTTTCTTTGGAGTCTACACCTTGTGCTCCTTTTTATTCTTTGGTGGCTCCAAAAGTTTTGCTTTGAGTGCTTTACCTTTTCATTTGCATCTTTTAGCACTCATTGGTGTTAAGAAAGTTGATCTCTCATGCCTTTGTGGTGTTATGCAAGTTTGGGGGAGCAAGGATACCATGTTTATGCACTTTGCATTCAAAGCAATTATTATATTTGGTGCATAAACCTTGGGGAGCTTTCCTAATTTACCTAAGAACACACATTTGCCTTCTTGTTCTTGTTTGGTGTTTTGTTTGATTATGGGAAGTTAGGATTCCATAATTGTGCACTTTGTTGTGCATGAACCTTGGGGAGCTTCCTATTTTCATCTAAACACTCATTTGCTCTCATCATAATATCTTCTCTCTTGCTCATGCTCGTGGTTTAAATGATATAGAGGGAATGATGATGCCATGTTTGTGCATATTGTATTCAAATGCAAAATTATAGTTTGTGCACAAACCTTGGGGAGTCTCCTCATATTATTTAGATCACTCTCTTTTCAATCTTATCATAATATCTATCTTTCTTTTGGTATCTTCCTTTTGTGAAGTGCTTCTTTCGATCTTTTGATTGCTTCCTTCATTCGTTGATGCTCCTTCACCATTTTATTTCTTTGCAATCTTTGGATCCTCAGTTTAGTTTGATTTCCTCATGGTATTCGCCATTGGATACATGCATTTGATTCCACTAATATTATGAGAAATTCACAACATATTGAGGAACTCTCACTAAATTGGCCTTCTAAAGTTTTTCACCCATTTCGGCAATCGATGCCAATGAGGGAGAAGTTTTAGAGGGTTTTAGGGAATTTGGTTGTGTGTTGTGAGTTTTGTACTTAAACACTTGTCTCGTGTGCTTTGCATCTTAGTGTGTTGCATGGCATCTTCAATATATAGAGAAAACTCCACCACCGGTAATGGTTGGCAATATATGCAATGAAATTCAAGTTCATCCACACGTGCATAGATTGTAGGGGAGTTTGCTCTATATTGTGGTTGTACTAACATCACATACTTTTGTTGTATTTGATGTTAGCACAACATTTTGTTTGGTTAATTCCTTATATAAACCCTCTCAAAGGGATTTTCATCAATTACCAAAATGGGGGAGATTGAAAGTGCATGTGTGCCCCATGTGTGATTTTGGTAATTAATGACAATCTTTATGGACTTATGTTTGCATTGAGTTTTACCTGTAGGATTTGTTCATAGGCAATGCTTGAACCATATGTTGGCTTCAAGGTTGGGATAAGAAGAAAGTGAAGAAGATTAAGTGTTGACCAAGGTTTCAATGAGTGATCCGGAGATTGGTCAAGTGATAGTTGAGCCTATAGCAAGTGTGTCTTGAAGACTAAAGTTGGAGTGATATCTCTTATGTACCTTCAAGACACCAACATAATGAAGAAAGAAGAAATGATTTGCAAGTTCAAGATGAGCCATCTTGAAGAGATCAGTTGCTTGAAGCTTGCCACCCTATGGTTATCATGGATATGGGAAGATGATATGCCCAAGAGAGAAGCTCTAAAATAGTCGAGTATGGGAGAGCAATTTGCAAGTCTTCACCAAGCTAGTGCAATCAAGAAAGGTGTTCTATCTTGAGGTGGACAAGATCGCCATTATCAAGCTCAAGTGGAATATGCTCAAGGAAAAGGTATATTATTGTTAGGGTTTCTTTCTTACCGGTCTCATGGTGTTAGTTGGGGAGACCGGTTTATAGGATAGATAGTCGTACTATCAATAGGGGCTCTCGAGTGAGTAACTTGATCATATCCTTCATGAGAGCTCAAACCTTTGCATACTTGGCATAATCTTTCTTGGTTGTTATTTGGTTCTTATCCATGAGAGGATTTAGAGCTTGTGTTAATCTTCATGACAAGCCCAACTTTATCAAAAACGGATTTCATATGCATTCTCTATTGCGTTTTCAATGTTGGAGGTTTTACCGGTTCGTCTTTTTGAGAGAGGTCAAACCTTTCGTCATTTGGTTCTATC
Source organism: Avena insularis (assembly GCA_023614405.1). Classification (NCBI taxonomy): domain Eukaryota; kingdom Viridiplantae; phylum Streptophyta; class Magnoliopsida; order Poales; family Poaceae; genus Avena; species Avena insularis. The sequence continues at coordinate 504,597,678 of CM042688.1, read as the reverse complement.
CTACCTTGCTGGAATATGATGTTGTTCTGTATGATCTTGTAGAGCTTATTGTCCTCTTTAAAACGAGACCAAGATCATCAAAATCGGAGTCCAGATGCAAAAGTTATGGTTGTTTTCGTATTGGTCCGTCTGCCAGTTTTTGTAAGACCGGAGACTCCGGACTAAATCTCCGGTCTATCTCCGGACCGTGTACAGATTGTCCCCCTGTTTGACCCCATTTGGCCCAGGTACACCGGAGACTCCGGTCCTAGTCCGGAGACTCCGTACCGGGCGATTCCTGGGCCTAACGGTTGGATTTCTATGGACCTATTTAAGGGGCCCTTCTTCCCCAATGGTTCCCCAACCTTCCATGCAAGTTTTCCCCTCCATTGCCGACCTTCTTGAGCTTGCTATCTCTCAATCCCTCCTATGATTCTTGCATATTCTTGAGGGATTTGAAAGAGGAGATCTAGATCTACAACCCCACCAATCAATCTCTCCTCTAAGTGAGGGGAACATCTTGGGATCTAGATCTTGGAGTCTTTTGTGAATTTCCTCCATTGTTCTTCCTCTCTTATTCCCCCATAAGATTTTTTAGCTTTGGTGGAATTTGGGAGATAAGGATTTGAGCAATTCTTGTGTTCTTGCCATCGCATTTGGTGCATCGGTTTGAGTTCTCGGTGAGGATTCGATTGGGTGAAAAGTTTAGAAGCTTTTTACTCTTGGGTTCATTGGAACCCTAGACGGTTTGGTGATTTTGCAGGTTTGTGGATTACTTGGGGCCTCCAATTAAGTTGTGTAGCTTTCCCAAGCTTGTTTGTTGTGAGCCTCCAATTGAGTTGTGGATAAGTGCCCCAACCTTGTGAGGTTCCAGATTACCATCGACAAGTGCATCGATAGTGTAAGTGTGGATCGATCCCGTTGGGGTGAGATTCATAGGAGAACAAGGGAGGCCTTTTGTGGCGTTGATGGTTTGATACCACCCCCTCTACAAACGAGACGCACTCCATGTTGGGAGGAACTCGGTAAAACATCGTCGTCTCCGCGTGCCTCGGTTATCTCTATACCCGAGCTCTTACTTATGCACCTTACTTTGTGACAACCTTCGTGCTTGAAGTTTATATCTTGCTATCTCATAGTTGCTCGTCTTGTTTAGCATAAGTTGTTGGTGCAAATAGGTGAACCCTAGTTGTTCTAGGTTTTTGTGCTTAACAAAATAAATGCTAGTTTCATTCCGCCTTTGTTGAGCCTCTCTTAGAAAAGTTTTTAACCGCCTATTCACCCCCTCTAGGCGGCATCTGTATCCTTTCAACAGGTCCTTCTGCATGAGAGGTGCTTGATGGAGAGGAGGTGACGTTGCGTGTAGATGGCGAGCATGATGATGATGGCCAACGACACTCTCCCTCAACATTTATCATTTAGTTTATGTTTTGGATAGTTATTGTAATAAAAAGATTGTGAACTTCTTTAGTGTGTCTCACACTTAGTGAGACGGTTATTCATATAAGTTTGTAACAAATAGTTGTTCCACTTTTATGAACGATTTCTATTCGTGTTCATATCTTGTTCGATTACATGTGAATTATCCTCGTTTTGAAACTAATTGATAATGCATGAACATTTGTAAAATATTGAAATGCCTTTAAAAATACCCAACTTAATGATATGTTCATTAATGAATGAAACCATTGTTTGAATTCAAAAGTTATGTTGATAATATGTGAAAGACATTTGATTTCTTGTCACATATAAATCATGCCTAAGTTTGGCAAAATAACTTGAACACCGTGTATTACTTGAATACAGAGTGTTTAATGAATTGTTAAAAGTAAATACATATTTGATGTATTATTTTTTAACAAAATGGTAATGATCATTATATGATTGTTTAAATGTGTAAAGAAGTTTACCAAAGGAAACATAAGTATGAAACTATTTGATATGATCAAAGTGTTTCATCAACAAAGGGTATAAATATAAAAGAGAATCTAATTACTACGATTTGATCAATAGTAATGAAATTCAACTTTATAAGATTGGCATAAAATAAATTGTGGAATGCAATGCGTTTGAAATGTCAAAATGCAAAGCATCACAATGTGATATTAGATATCAAAATGGGTGAATAGATGGCGCCAAAATAAATCGTTGTAGTGTAGATGTAGAGACCATTAGTTAGAAATAGTTAGGACTCAATTAGAACATATAGTGAACCATCTAGATTCGTGAGATCAATGCCATATCTAGTATGGATTGTCGTGAAAGTTTTGGGGTTATTCGATATAACCAAAACAATAGCGAATAAGTCCTTGTAGAGTATTCATTGGAAACTTTGAATACGAAATCCATAGCTGAAACCAAAAGAGAAGCAAAACTTGTATTGCTTGGATTTTGGTACATTATTGAGAAAGTTCGCATTTAGTGATATTTCTCGATTATGAAGCAAATCGGAGATAGTGAAAAACATGATGAGGATTCAAAACCCCGCATCAGAGTGTTGAGAAGCACACCGGAAAACATTCTTGAACGGTTCTCTTCACAAAGGAAAGAATCAATGATAATGATCATTATGTTTTCCCCACTGGTGTTTTCACTACATGAAGTAGGATTCAAAATGTAACCCATATCTTGTACGGAGACATTTGTGAATAATTTTTCATGATTACCAGAATATGACATACCTACGAACTACTAAGGAAATAATGGTAAACTAGAATTATGAGAAATCCTAAAAGCAAAATTCCCTTGAGATTAGAAAGCAATTCGTTGCTGAATCTCACAAGTAAAAGGGGTTACTTGAATTTTACCAAATGACTGCAAAGCCATAGTGGAAAAGGGGGTGAATGACAAAAGCACAATTTGTCAAGTATTGGACGAATTCAAATGAATTTGATTCAAGTGTGCTAAATGTCTAGTGGATTTAAAACTAGTAAAAGTACTAGTATCTCATAGTAAATCTCTAAGTTTAATATTTGATCAAAGGATTTTGAAGTTGTTCAAAATAGTGAGCAGATATGCAATTTGCATGAAATTGAGTGGGAGCTATGAAAGTCTTCCTAAAACAATATGTGAATGACATATTTTTGAGTGGGAGCAATATAAGTCTCAAATTCAAATATGTAGGAATATAGTTTGAGTAAGAGTAGTGACTCATACCCAAATATGTTGGGAACATATTTTGAGTGGGAGCTTATAGGAGTGATTCTTAAGTGTGTTAAGAATAAAAGCGCAAGTACCGATAAATCATGATTTATAAGGTGTAGAAGTTGATAATAAGTGTATTATGATATTATGTAGTATTCCTTAAGGTATTCGAAAAAGGGTTTCAGAATAGAAGTTAATTAAGGAACTGGTCCTTAATAACTCAAGTTAGGAATAGTATTAAGTTTAACATCAATGGTTGAAAGAAAGAAAAGGATGATCATCATCCACTATGTTGAGACATACGTTCTATCTTAGAAAACCATGATGGTAACTTAACATAATATATGATCCAATAAGGAACATTTTAAAGTGATTAAGTTTGAATCTCGGAACGTTGAGCTAGGTTTGTCCATAGTGTCTAATAGAGAACCACAGACATATTTTCCAAATCCATAAAGGATGAAATATCTTAAAACATAAAGGGTTATGTCATAAGGGAATATGTTGGAAACTCCTGTAAATACTGATTAAAGTCAAGTAGGAAGCGAGGTGAACAAAAACATCAAAAGTTGCACAAGGTGCACTCATGTTTCGATGAATACATTTGTAATAATAGATAAGGGTACCATCTAAAGTGTTGTATAATGTTATGGCGAGGCTAGTTCACTTTTAACGTAGAATGATGTGTCCCAAGGCACAATGCCCATGAGAAAGCCCTCGAGGTTGATCTAAAGTCACTCTAGCCTCCTGGAATCAGGTCTCGTTCTGCCGCCATAGCGACGATGCATACACACAGATGTTATCATGTGATGATAAAGTATTAATGTCAATCAAGGTGACATTAGTAAGTTGCAAAGGATTTGGGACTGTAAAGTACAGACCCAAGACTCAACCTCTTCCATGATCAAGCATGTTCAGGGTACCGGATATATGGTGCCAACGATTAAGAACAAATGCAGCTAGTTTATTTGTACTCTAGTGCAAGTGGGAGACTGTTGGAAATATGCCCTAGAGACAAATAGTGATAAGGACTATTATCATATTTCATAAAGTTTATGATTAAGTTTTATATCATGCTATAACTGTATTGAGAGGAAACATCAATACACGTGTGATATATAAACAACCAGGGGTTCCTAGTGAAACTCTAGTCACTGGTTCATTGGTCAATAGATGATCAAGTTTCCTGATCATGTGGCATTTATGCCAGTTGGAAATGGAGTCAACTCATTCTGAGAATGAGATGATGAACCAATACCCAACCTAAACATCATGACCCAATCATGTCACAAAGTTCAAGTTATGATGATTAGAAATGGATCCTCGTAGACTATTCCTTAGACCGTGAGGCTATATCAATCATTGTCTCCCGAGAGTGCTTAGATAGCATCAAGCACCACTTGGTAATACAGTGGTTATAAAGGTGTGTTCAGGTACTCGGAGGAAACCGTAGAGGCAATATATGTCAAGAGCGGGATTTGTCCGTCCACGTGACGGAAATATACTCAAGGGCACACTCGGAGAAGTTATATCCAATAGCTGCACAACGTGTGATTTGATCACAGGGATATCACTTGTCGGAACAAGTCAAGTAGCATTGTTCGGTAACGAGATTGAACACGACATGGTGATGTCATTGATCAGATCTCAGGGAATGCAAGTATCAAGAGAGAAAGGGAATAAGACACGACCGTCCTGGTTCAAATGACGAAAGATCTTCGTGGAACTCACAGGGGTCACATGGACATCCAGGTCCCTCTGTTGATCATTGGTCCGGGAGTGTCCCGACCATGTCTGGAGTGTTCCCGAACCGTAGAGTATCACGCTTAAGGGTTTGATGATGCTTAGAGAGTGTTTATAGGATCGAAAGAATCGCCGAAGAATAATAGAGACAAAACCGGAAGGGTTTCGGTAAGTCCAGAGGATGTCCAGAGTGGAGGTGGAAGGTGTTCCATAGCCACGAAGATTGAATAATATATGAATGAATTTTAAATATTGATTTAATCATTTATTCATAATTATTTAATAAAAGAGAAAATCAATTTAAAGGTCAAAAGGCTTAATGGGCCAATTCCGGAGGGAAGAGGGTCCATTAGGGAAAGGCAAGAAGGAGAAGGGCCAGAGGGGGTGGTCGGCGCCCTAGTGGGCCAGCCTCCCCGCGTGGGTCCCATGGGGGTGGCCGGCGGCGCCACCCATCCCCCTCTCCTCTCCTTTAGTCCCACCTCGGGAATTTGAGGGAGGTAGTACCTCCCCTCCCCCTATATATAGTAGGGGTATTTGGCCAGATAAATACACACAATATTCAATAAAGGTTTCCTCACTTTTGTGAAGACCTCCAATTGATATTCTCTCTCTCTCTCCCCCTCTCTCATGACCGTGGTCCCAAGTTCGGACTGCACGAACGAGAGACATCTTCACCGCGGAGCGCCGTCGCACTGCGGGATTCAGATCCAGGAGCTCTACTTCCACAACTGCTTCTGGATCAGGGAAGCGGGAGTCATCGTAAGGCACCGTACGTGTGTAACTCCCCGCGAGGTGTCACACTTGAGGCACTCAAGTCATTGGAGCTGCAGGAGCGCAAGGACTTCATCACGACCTTGAGGTTGGCTTCGGCTCGTCTACATCAACCACGCTCTCCTGAGCGTTGACAACACTTTTCGGTCTTCAAGGGTAAGTTCGCGAAAAGCCCCTCCCGTTGTTGTATTACTAATAGATAGGTCCTGGTAGCATCAGGGGTTCAGGGGCGTAGGATAGAAATTATTGTTTTCATACACGGAACCCCTACAGTGACAGCAACAAGAAATGAGCATATTTAGTCAAGCTATCCACCGCAACTAGGATTACATCCTTGCCTTGGGATTTGGGTAGGCCTTCAATGAAATCTAAACTAATTTTACACCATTTGCCTTTTGGGATGGGGAGTGGTTGCAGCAGACGAGGGTACTACACATTTTCTGTTTTTGAAATTTGGCAAACTGGACATTCAGTAATTTTCCTGGTAAGATATTCCTTGAACTTCGGCCAGTAAAAGAGTTGTTTCAATATGTGGTGGGTTTCCTTGGTGCCTGAGTGTCCTCCCAAGGCTTATGAGTGGAAAGAATCAAAGACTTTGTTCCTGAGATTAGTAGAAGATCCAATGTACAATCTTCCTTTGTACCTTAAGATGCTAGATTGTAGACTATAGGGAGGATGGCTGTCCTTGTTGATGGCCAGTTCCTGGAGCAGTTTGGTACAGTGACTATCCCCATTGTATGAATCCACAATGTCAGTTATCCAAGATGGGATAATCACTGAAGTGTCTTGACACTGAAGAACTTGGCTGTCTTCTGAGTCGTTGGTGTGGTGCTGATATTTTCTAGACAATGCATCAGCCACAACATTCTCACAACCTTTCTTGTACTCAATCGTGTAGTCCAGGTCCAACAGTTTCAACATCAGTTTGTGTTGGATGCCTTCTAGGAGTTTTTGGCTTGATAAATATCTGAGGCTGCTTTGGTCAGTCTTTATAATGAGTTTATTTCCTAAGAAATAATGTCTCCATTTCTTGAGGGCTTCCAACATAGCTAGTGCTTATTTTTCATAAATTGATTGAGCACTATTTATTGGGCCTAGACTCTTGCTAAAGAATGCTAAGGGTCTGCCTTCCTGCATCTATACAACCCCAATTCCTGTAGCACAAGCATCTATCTCTAGTACAAAAGGCTTGGAGAAGTTTGGAAGAGCCAACAATGGTGGAGTTGACATAGTTTGCTTCAACTGGTCAAAAGATTCTTGTTGCTCTTGTCCCCATAGGAAGGAGTAGAATCTGGTGCAATGGTTTACAAATGATTGAATAGTTCTTAATGAACTTCCTATAGTAGCCTATTAGCCCAGAAATCCTCTTAGATTTTTGATGGTTTGTGGTCTGTCCCATTTGATAATGTCCCTAATCTTTTCAGGGTCTGTCTGCACTACATGGCCTAAAATTATATGGCCTAGATACTCCACATGGGATTGACCAAATGAGCATTTTAATAGCTTAGCTTGTAACTGGTGTTGTCTGAGCATGACTAGCACATGTTGAAGGTGTACTGTGTGGTCAGATGGGGATTTGCTGTAGATGAGAATATCATCGAATAAGACTAAGAAAAATTTCCTAAAATATTGGGCAAATAATGAGTTCATCAGTTCCTGGAAGGTTGCAGGGGTGTTGCCCAATCCAAACGGCATGACCAGATACTCATAGTGTCCCAGATGGGTAGAAAATGCTGTTTTGTGGATGTCCTTGGGGTTCATCCTTATTTGGTGATACCCTGACCTTAAGTCCAGTTTGGAAAATATTACTACCCCATGTAATTAATCCAATAAATCTTCAATTACAGGAATTGGAAATTTGTTTTTGACAGTCATTGAGTTTAGGCCTCTGAAATCCACACAGAATCTCCAAGACTTATCTTTTTCATACTAGGATAGCGTGTGAAGAGAAGGGGCTCTTGCTTGGTCGAATTTCTTCATTTTTGAACATTTGTTTGATTAGTAGCTCCACTGCATTCTTCTGAGAGTGTGACATCCTGTATGGCCTTAAGTTTGGTGGTTTCTCATTAGGCAGCAGGGGAATCGTATGGTCACACACTCTTGGGGGTGGGAGCCCTATAGGTTCTTGGAAGATGTTCTGGAATTGGTGTAGGATATTCACTAATTCATCAGGAATGAGAGGCTGGTCCTCAAGGTCCTCTTAGTCCTTGTTATTCTCTGTTTGGAATAGTATATATTCAGTTGCACCTTGTTCAATTAGTTTGCTACAGTGATCATTGGATATCAGGAATCTGTCCTTGGGAAACATGTGGTCCTAGAAGGTATGTAACTTGCCTTGAAGGCCAATAGTGATACTTCTCCGAATGAAATCAAATGTGGCAGGGTTATATTCCTTGAACCAATTAACCCCTAAAATCACATCTGATCCTTTCAACTATAGTATTCTAAAGTTGGTTGTGAATTTTTGACCTTGTATGTTAAAAGAGCAATTGTAAGCTATTGCATCTGAGTAGAGAGTGCCTCCACCATCTACCTTAACTAACCTCTATTTGGTAGGTGTCATAGGAATTCTGTTTTTTATGGCAAAGTCATAGCTGATGAATGTATTAGTGCTTCCAGTGTCTGCCATGGCAATGGCAGTGGCATTGTGTATTTTCAGAGCTAGGGAGATGGTGGAATCAGTAGCATATCCACCATATGCTGCCGCTGAAATATTCATCATCTGCTCTTGCTGTTTATCTTCTACCAGTTCTGCAGCCACTACATGTGCTTCTGTAGGTGGAATAACTTGGTTTTCCTATTGTTCTTCTTCAACTAGTTCATCATCAGAATGACCCTGCATTTGGATGTTGTTCAAAGCTCTTTGCATAGGCAGACATTTATGACCCAGACTCCAATTTTTAGGGCAGTACCAACATTTCCCTTGTGGCCTTGCTCTGTCATTTGTTGGCATGTTCCTTATTTCTCTGTCAGCAAGAGGCCTGGCTTGTATTGGAGTAGCTGGTCTTCGTTGTATTGCAGGAGGAGCAGTTCTTTTTGCACTGGATAGGTATGCCTTTTCATATTGTCTGGCATACCAATAGGCTGAGAGGAGTGAGGTTGGTTTCTGGCATTGGACATTGTGTTTAATGCTATCTTTCAAGCCACAAATGAATCTGTCCAGGAAGAAATCCAACTGCAGGTATGGTTTTTCCCTTTTCATTTGATTCATCCAATTCTCATAGGTATCAATGCAACCATTCACATAAGTTACTTGCTTGAGATCTTGCAGCTGGTCCATGGGATCATTGACACTAATGTTAGGAAACCTGTCAATGAGGACTTGGCTGAGTTCAACCCAACTTATGGTATCCAGGTGGAAACCAGCACTATTTAACCAAGTTTTGGCTTGTCCTCTGATATGTGTAATAGCCCACTTTACTCTATTATCAGGAGGTAATATTGACCATCTCAAAGATGTCAGCACATTCCATTAACTAGGCTCTTGGAGAATCACCATTAAAGATTGGTAGTTCCACATGAGGTGTTCTTATATGTGGTTCTTGGTATGGAGGATGGTGGTTGTGCTGATTCTGTCCCAAGTACTGGTGGCCACTATTCTGGTTATGTGTCTCAGCTTGTGTTCTCTGAGTATAAGTATTCCCTCTCCTAGGATGTTGGTCCATAACCCGATTGCCATTGGAGTATGGATTTTGGTGACTGAGGTTGCCAAGTGCATTCTATTGTTGCTGCCCCTGAGTGTGGGTGTGGTTGTAACTAGTATGGTGTGGATGGTAGTTGTAGGATTGGGTTGTTTGTTGGGAGGGTGGGTTTGTTATTGGAAAGGGTTGACTGTGATGAGGGGGTGGGTAGGATTGGTGGGAGTATTGTGGTGGAAAGGTCGGATGGAATTAATTGTTATTCACAGGGTTGGGACCAGTGTAACTTTGTTGGTATGGGTTGAAGTATGTGTTGTTTTGGAATTGAGGGTAATTTGGTTGGTAAAGGTGTGGGTTTGACGCCGGGTTGGTGTATTGGAAGTATTGTTCTGAAGAGGATGGTGTCTGGTTTTGTTGCTGGGTAGCTACCAACATGCCTGATTCTATGTATATTGGGCTGAAGCATTGCTAGGATTGTAAAGTGTGGGAATTTGGGGGAAAACTGGGATGTGGGAGTTGGGCAGAGCTGAGCTTCCCAAATTGTGGAGGGAGGGTGGTAGTGGGTAAGGTAGTTGGGGTCGGCGTTGGGGTAGAGGATTCAGTAATTGGTGATAGGGATTTGTTGGGGAGAGGGGGTAGGGTGGAAAAAGCCGAGCTTTGGTTCATCTGGGTTGCCTCCGATACAGTACGGACCTCCGCGAGAGCACAACGAGCAAAATTGGCCGACATCAGAGACATCATTTCGGTCGTTCGAGCCATCTCACCTTGGATTGTTTGTAGAGCAGCTGAATTGTCGGCTTGATGCTGGTCGAGGCGACGGTTGATGTGGCGGACATCACGGGGTAACTTTCTCCTAGCCTGGGCATCGTCCTTATCATCATCCATGGTCAGCCCCATGGGTGAGGACGAACGGGATCTTTCTCCTTTCGGCATCGTGGCGGAGTGGGGTTGGTAGATGAGGGATTTTACGACCGGATGGAGACGACCGGTAACCTCACGAACAGCAGGGGGTGGAATTGTGGGGAAGGAGGCAGACGGAATTGTGGGGGGCGGAATTGTTGGGAAGGAGGCAGACGGAATTGTGGGGAAAGGAGGGAGGGAGAACACCGTTGGCCGAGCGAACCTGTCTCTGATACCACTTGTCACGATCTGGTAATCGTGGCCGATCGTTGAGAGGAGGAAGAAGGGGAGCTCTCAGGGCTCAGATCTACAACAACTACTAAACGTAAGAACACGATAGATAAATTGGTTTTTTCATTAGCTTGATCCTCCCGACCATCCCACCTGCCCTTTATATTGAAAGGCAGGCTCAAGCTTATTACAAAACTATCCTGGCTCACAGAGACAAGGTTCTAGAAAGGAAGGTCTAAAACGGTCTTTTACATAAACGACTAGCACCGTCGGATCTCTCAAAACGGTATACCACTCTCAGGACCGTAGGATACGAGCTGAAGCAAGCTCAAGGAAGAACAGTAACTGAACTTGACTCCAGGAAGCGGCATCACGCCTGGCATGGGCTCCACGTGTCGGCGTGGTGGGCCACGGATGATCATTGGCGAGTCCGCCGGTGAGCTGGGTAGCGAGAGGCTGAGGGACATGAGGCGGGGACGTACGCCTGTGCTCAGCAAAGCCGTCGGTGTCTCGGGAGTCAGCGAGGGTAGAGGCACAGCAGTCGTGTTCATACCCACGACCGTGAAACCGAAGGAGACCGATGCGCTGTCCTACGCACCGGCAGCATCGGCCATCGAGAAGCCACTCGTGCCGTTGCTCATGGAGAATACAGGGGCGCGCGTCAGTGAACTGGAACGCTGCACACCGGCGTCCATGTCCACGGCCTAATGGCGTGCGCTCGATGACGACATCATGGAGGTCATTAGGCGGCGGCGCGCATCCGTGCGCGAAGACACCGGCAGGAACGCGGGGTAGACCTAGGCTCCATCGATGAAGAAGACTCGTAGGCCTCGCATTCCCACAACTGTACATGGGGCTCGTCACCGAGGTCCATGACCGTCGTTGACGGGAGGTGTTGGTCGGGGGCCCGGCTGCACGACGACGTCCTCACTGTCAAGGACGACACAGTCGATCCCCGGAGGCAGGGCTGCCACCACATGGGTGATGGGTTTGACGTCAAAGATGACCTACTCTAGGACGACGGCCAGCAACGAATCGACTGCGGCGATCATACTCGCGCAGCAGCCGAATGAACAATGAGAGGAAATCTCCAGGCATATTTTTTCTCACCTTTTGCGTGTAGATACTCCGCTGTTCTTCTCTTCTTCTTATGTTCTTGGAATAGCTCAAGAGCATGCTAATGACATGTTGCGAGTGAAATTGTAAAGAGGGAGAGACACATTGAATGGAATAAATCCCGTGCTTTATTGATATCCTTCTTATATAGTACATATAGGGTTGAGTTCAAAGGACGCGTTGATTCCAATGTAGGTTTTGGAGGTGACGCTACAGGTTCTAACTGCCTAAGGTGGTTCCCACACGCGTGGGGTTACAAGTGCAGGGCTAAGCAGGGATTATGTCCTAATTAATGGTTACTAAGTGGACATATGCGGCGAAGCTTCGCCGTGCCGTCTATAGTCTATTTGCTAGAGTGTGGTAGGTGTGTTATACTCACTGTTGGTAACACATTTTGTTTTGTTTGTGTCATCATAAATTATATATATGAGCATGTGCGGGTTGAGTGTTTTATTCAGTAAACAAACGTGTCATTTACGTGTTAGACATGTCTGAAACTGAGAGATCTGATCTTAGAAGCAAGAAACGGGCCCATATTTCATATTGAAGCTCATAAGCAACATAGAGGTACTAGTGTTTCTTAAGTAAACAAAAAGGTACATCGAGCAAACTTTAAAATACATCGAGCTTAGTACCACAAGAAACTGGCATGTTACATGATCAAGGTAAAAAACTAATGATGTTAAAACAAGCTAACTTATGAACATCACACGATAACCTTGTTCGACTGCCTCAAAATCGATGCTTCCATGGATTGCAGAGCTCTAAGGGAAGACACAACTTTGTATTCAACACTTATAAATGGCTATATTATTAAATGATTAGTTTAGTCAGTATAGACAACCAGATTACATATATACTAATTCTATGCATGAGTTATACTTGATATATTCCAAATTATTCACTGGTTCAATAAAATTTAAAAGATAAGGTATGGATGGAAGTTACCATGAATCTTTACATAAAGGAAGACATAATATGTAATCAAGTTTGATAATTATTGTACATCAAAATGAAAATAGAAGTTATGACATTTCTTTTGGACCCACTTAGTCGATGGAACCAGCTTATTCATTAATCATACAACATGCTCCAAGTAAAGGGCACTGAAATTTTTGTTAACTCGTGTAGAAATTGTAGAACAACATAGAACATGTATCAATTTACACAAGCATCTCATGTATTCTAGAGATATGCTAATATATTCAAAAGCAAATTAAGTTGCAGAGCCTAAAAGAGGTCAAAATCAGCTTATTCTACTTTGTTTCAGAAATACATACATGTTAATTGTTGAAGTGACATGAAACACGACTGTTTCTCGCAAGGCGTGGCCATTTCTCACCATGTTAGTGCTCCACGCTTTCCCTTCAACGATTCTTCCGTTTGTTACTATAGATTCTGGGTTCTGGCCAATTGCTCTACACTGCGTCATCACATGGATCATGAGCCTTTTCCTTTTCAATTCTTTTTTCTGCCATATGTCCCTTATTTTTCTAGTGAAATCGGTGAGGATGATACGACATATTCGCGTAGTCCCACATAGGAGCGTTTGTACCCACGACGTCTGTGGCGCCCCCCAAAAACCACTACTAGAAAATCGCATGTTAAATAAAAATACTTGTGCATCATCATGACATCAGCCTGCATCTATTTGATTAAAACTATTTTGCTAAAAGACCTACTTTGTTTTCTATATTAATATCCTCCCCTTTTTATTCAAACACAAACCCGGGTCTCCGGAATATTTTGCTTTGTCTACCAACGGTTTTCAAAAGCCCCTTTTTAAATATTAAAATATTTATTTTATTTTTAGGGGCAGCCGTACCGGGCCGATCCGACCCAGTCGGCCACCCCAGTACAAAACCGAGCTATCTAAACCTTTTCCTACCCAATCCTAGTCTACCCAGCCTTTCCCTTCCTCCACCTCACCCCGACCACATCACCCCACCCAATAGCCAACCGCCACCTCACCACTCCCTTCCCCCTATCCAATCCCAGCCCGCCACCTCAGCCTGGTCCCGTCCCACATCGCACGCGGTCAACACCATCCCCACCCTCTGGCCCCACCCCACTCTCCTCTCGCCAGCCCCACCCCGTAACCGACGTGGTACGCCCGCCGCCCACCTGCCTCTCCTCGCGTGGGCCCGCCCCCACCTGCTCCTCAAGTTCACGCGCCCATAATCCCGCCGCCAGACTCGCCCGCCTGCCCTCTCCTCCTCCTCGCCTGTCCCACCACCTGGGGCAATCCCGAGCGGCAACCACCGGCCACCCCAGCGCCAACCTCTCTCTCCCGTCTGCACGCTCCCTGCAGGCCCCACTCCGTTCGCCCCGCACCCCGGCCCCGCTCCTGGCCCACCTCGACGCGCCCCCCCTCGCTCGCATCCTCCCTCATCTCGAATCCCCGCCGCCACCAACCCTCCACGCGCCCTCTCCACAGATCTGGCCGCGCATGCGCCTCCTCTTCCTCTGCGCCTCCGTGGCTGTCCTCATGGTTCCGGCCAAGGCCGCCTGAGCCTCTGCCCAGCCTCGTTCCTCTCGTCACACTGGCCCGCGCCTCTCCCGGCCTCCTCCGTTCTCGATCTGCACGTCGTCGCCGACCCGGACCCCCTCTGTGCCGCCGCCGCCAGAGATCCATCTCGGGCGCCCCGCCTCCCCTCCTGCCACGGCCGTGCTCGCCGCCTTGAGCTCTGCTGGCCGCCTCGGCTCGGACCGCGCCGGCCCTCCGTCCTCGGCCTCGCCCCCCCCGCTGAGTTGCTTCCTTCCCGAGCGCTTCCTCTGCCCCTTCCGCCATGTCCGGGAGCCCACGGTCGGCCTACCTCTCCCGCGGGCGCTGCCTCTCCCTGCTTCCTCGCGTCGCCCGGCGTCCTGGTCCCCTTTGTCTGTGCCGCGCGTACGAGCTCCCCTCTAGCCTTGCAGGCCCCAAGATCGTCTCCTTGTCCGTCAATGTGAGCATGTTTGTTTGACCCTGCTGCAGGTGATAGATGGGCCACCAAGGTTCTGTTTTTTTGGCACGATCGAGGATTTCCGTGTTCTGTGACCATGTGTGCATACCGTCCCTGTTCCTACACATCTTGCCCGAACTTGTTGTCGGTACCGCAGATCCATCTTGTATCCCAGATCTCTGTGTTTTACCGGAGCCAAACAAGTTTTTCTTGCTGAACCTAATCTGACGCTGCAAATCGATGATCGGGAGGAACTTGTAGACTATCGATGTCACGTCAGGATCCAAGATCGTCACCGACACTCGAGAACCTAATCAAGGACGCCACGGTGTTCACCATGGAACACATGTTTCCCTCGACAGAACCGAAGACCAATCCTGGCGAGATCGAGCTCGAACCCTATCAAACCCAAGACCCTCGGAACCAAGTTCGCCGAACCCCCAATGTGTGAACCTCCCCGAACCTCTATTTTTATAAATGCTATATTTATACTTGTTGCATTTATTTGTTCATGTCACATACATACATATGTTGTGGTTTGGGGGCCTTATGCCGATTCACCTTATAATTAAATATGGGGTCCATATGTGGACTTTTCTAGTCTTATATTGACCCTATTTAAATTTATGTAGCGAACCGGTAACTTATTTTGCCATGTTAAGACAACATTTAAATTGCGGGGTATCTAAATAACTTGAACCATATAATTAATTATCGGGGCTCCGGTTCCGCTTAATATGACCTAATTGCATCGCACCTTTGCCATGCATACATCATACATGCATCATGCCCGATTTTCTACCGTAGTATTAAATAGTGCATCCGGTGTTTCTTCTAGTGTTTTGCTTCTTCGCGGATTAGGCCGATGAGTTGATGCGAGTGTCGACCCGACCTTCGGATGAACCTTCGGCAATGTTTTCAGGCGAGCATCTTCCCCTTTCTACCTATCTTACTTTTATAGTCTTTATTCCCCCTGTTGATCTGTTGCTATCTGAGTTGCGATGCTCTAGTTTTCGTACCCGTGATATCCTTTGCAGCCTTATATTGCCTTGGACACATCCTATTACCTGTTGTTTGGTAGATAGTTGGACTTGCGCGTCGTAGTCGCTTGCTCAAGTGCTGTTGCGTGTCGTCAAGTACCACAGTTGTTGGAGTATTACCGCATGTTTAATGTTGGAGATGATCATGGCTTTAATTATTGTTTAATAACTAAAATTGAAGTAGGTAAATAATGCAGAGGCACAGGTGGGCAATAGATGTTATTTGGTTGTTAACCGTCCACTTGTGTCCCGTAGGACCCCGAGTTCTTGACACTGTTCGAGATCGAGCGCTTAACCACGGTGTGGGTGTGGGCACCCCCATCGATTAGTACCTGATTTCAAAGTATTGTACTAGGGGCCACAAAGTAGTTTGGAGCTTTATTACTATTCTGTACTTATGCCATGCCTTACTGCTTTATTGAAAATTGTGCGAGGTACTGCACCTGTACTGTTTAGGGAAGCGGAGTGTTTTCGCGGTATCGACAAGCCCAGTCTCACTTTCGGGTTTCCAGTCGTTTACAGCCATTGACGCAAACCCTGAGTCCGTCTCGGAGACCGGCCGACTTCGTTGCGGGTAGCTTAGTGGGGTGGCCCCCATGTACTTGCGTTGGGTGCAGGAAACGCTATGACTTAGGCCCCGCCGACATACCGATGGGTGTATGTTAACCGATCCGCAAAAGGGTCGAAGTGCGTGTGGATACTTTGGTGCACCCCTGCAGGGTTAAATCTTTTCGAAAAGCCGTGTCCGCGGTTATGGACGACTTGGAGCACAGTTCTCGATCATAGACAACTATAACTAAAGTTTACTGCTATAATTTGACTTGTATCCGATATGACTAGTAATCAGCTTCACTGCAACGGAATGGCTAAATAAAAGTACCAACAACTGCTGGGTTTGGGATATCTCATGCTAATTGTATCTGACTAGTAAGTGTTGCAACTACAACGGAATGGTTAACTAAAAGTGCCCACTGCTTATTATATCAGGATGACTATCTATACCTGACTAGTAATTGATGCAACGATAACTGAACAAATAAAACTGCCAACTGTGTGAGTTCCTCGGTTGACTTCCTCGTTTGGTCTCGAGGGGGAAACACCAGGATGGGTTTGTTTGGTGTTAGCTTCAGGTTGGATCCGAATAGGTCTTTCTTATCCCTCTCTGATAATCGCCAGTTGTATCGAGTCTCTATAGGTTGTTTAGTGTCACTTGCTGCGCTCGATCCACCATACCTATGTAGGCGAGGACCGCGAATTCTAGTCTCGCTGCTTGGCCTCGATCGACCGCTCCTCTTTTTCCT
Organism: Avena insularis; assembly: GCA_023614405.1. Classification (NCBI taxonomy): domain Eukaryota; kingdom Viridiplantae; phylum Streptophyta; class Magnoliopsida; order Poales; family Poaceae; genus Avena; species Avena insularis. The sequence continues at coordinate 504,580,873 of CM042688.1, read as the reverse complement.
TTGCCCTTTGTCGGCATCCCTTTTGTTTAGCAGGTTTGAGCTCGACGCCGTTAGCAGGATTACCCTTCCGGCTTGGCCTGGGCAGGGTTATGGACACCATTGGTTATTCTTCAGGGCTCTTAGCTCAATTTGCATCTTGTCCGTACTCGGACACCGTATCGTTTTCAAGGTGATTTGGATCTTTGTACTGTATATCTGTATTCTTGACTCATGGAGTCGTTGTTGTATATATCTGTTCTGTGGGTTCCATCGTGGACTATTGTGTAATGATATTACTTTGTTTTCCACCCGCACGCAAGTGCCTGGTGGGCACCTTTGAATCGTTTCCATGCGGGTTTGGCGGGAATCGCTAAAACTTGCATAGGGCCGATTCTGAGGGTGTTACAACGTCCCCTCTCTCTCACCCCCACTGTCCCACGTGCTCACATCCTCCTTATCTTCCTCACCATCGGTAAAGCATGGAGGCGTACGGTTGCGTGAGGTCGGGGGCAATGTTGAATCGGTACTGGGCAGGTTCGAGGCAGGGAAGCAGAGGCGGCCGACGCTGGATACGGGAGTTGTACGGGAGAAGGAGGGAGCGCTGGAGACATCTATCGGCTAGCAAACAAGCACACAGGGGACTCGAAGATTTACCCAGGTTCAGGCCTCGCAGAGGTCCCTACTCCTGCTTGTCTGCTCGTGGAATTATCAAAGGAATCGAGGATTACAATGGTGCACAGATGCAATCTGGCGAGAGTTGTGGAAACTAGGGTTGTGGGTGTCCTCCTCGCCGCCTCCTCCTAGCCTTTATATAGATAGGCTAGGTCTCGGGTAGCAGGTCGAGTCGGTTACAAGTTAGGGTTTTCCCCTTTGAACTTTCTATCTTTAGCTTCTTCTTGTTCTTCAAGGAATCGAGAGTCCGTAGGTTACTCGAGTTCCTTATTTGGGCCTTGGCGAGACCATGGGCCTCTACGTATTCAGGCCGTATATACCAAGATCGAGTACCTGTAGGGTATACCCATGTCAGTAACCCCCGAGTATCCAGTGGAATCGCAGATTCGACTGGAGACTTTATGAAGCCTTTCGAGTGCATGACTGAGTATGTTTTTCGACTGCCCTGTTTGTGTCATAGGGATTGTTGATGTGCGTGCCTGATTTAACCGATGTATCGGTATCAGTTAACTACCTTAGGGTAAAACAACGCCATCTACTCGAACTCGAGTCCCCGGACTCGAATCCGGAAAAGTGCTGGTGTAATTCGACTCAAGCCATGGAGGTCTTACAGGAGTCGAATTCCAGTGTATGGGTGTGAGCTCTCGACTCGTCCGTCAAGGCATGTTCATCGTGCCTGTAGGCACGGTTATATTTTTGGTAGTGCACAGCAAATGCGTTGCCAGGCCTTATTCAAGTCTTATCTTCACGCTGTAAGCGCGGCATCCGAATTTTTGTCATCGCGGAGACGAATCGGGTGACCTAGGAGACGCAGTCTCTTTGTAGGGAAAAATCATGAGGCGGTGTCGCCATAAGCTTCGAGTGTGGATGTTATCAACACACAGTACTTTGTTCAAATAATCATAGGGTGCATGACCAGCACTCCCTATGGGAGTAGCCCCCGAGTGCCTGGTTGAGTCGAAGACTCAGGCAAGGACTAATGAACTTTTGCAACTGCTGTCGTCTTTTGTTTGCTTGTTTCAGTCGAATTTGCTTCCGGCTCTCCCTATGGGAGTAACCCATGTCCATAGTCAAACCATGTTTCAAGTGGTTGGGTTTGATTTGATTGTCCATGTTCCTGCAAAAAGAAAAAGAAAAAATCATAGGGTGCGCGACCAGCGCTCCCTATGGGAGTAGCCCCCGAGTGCTTGGTGGAGTCAAAGACTCGAGCAAGGACTAAAGTAGTCGAAATCTGTTGCTGCGTAATTTTGGATGACGTCAGTGCTGACGATTTCATGACCTCAGTTACCCGCGTGAGCGAGTTTGACGGGACGTGACGAGCGGTGGGTCCCATTTCCTGACTCTGATTTGACCAGGCGTGCGTAATCTTTATTTTAACTGCGCCTCCTCAATTTCCGCGCGTAATGGGATTAGTGGGGGACGGTTCGCGCTTCAGGTCCTCCACGTGTCGAGCTCGATGAACGCCACGCGTCTGATAGGGTTTTTCTGAGCCGTTGGATTGCATCTTCTAGGGGGTTAAGTAGCGATGCGGCAACGGTAAATTTCACATCTACTTCTTTTCTGCCTTTGCCTCCATCGCCATTGCCGCTGCTCCTCTGCTTCTTTGTGCTCCTTTCCTTCGCGGCGCTGGACCAGCTCCGCGTATTTCCCAGCTACTTTCTCCGGTCACATCGCCGCCGCGGAATGGGGAAGAAAAAGGGAGGTGTTGTGGCTGATTCTGCTGCTTCTGTGGCTGCGACAAAGAAGAAAGGCGGCTCCACCGCTGCGGGCACCAGCACCGCCGCCGGCGGAAAGAAGAAGGGCACGGGCACTCGCGTCACAAATGGTGCGTGGCGTGCATCTGTGATCAAGTCCTCAGAGCTTCGTCTTTTTCGCCAAGACGGAGTTTTGTCGTCCGCAGTCGCTGATGCGCGCGTCCCTGGCAGCGAGGTAATCCCCTCTCCTCCTGCCGGCTTTCGGATGATGTTCCTAGCGTTCATCATATGTGGCCTCTCGTTGCCCCTGCATCCTTTCTTCAGGGGCCTTCTCTACTTTTACAGGCTCCAACTCCATCAGCTGTCCCCCAATTCCATCCTCCGCGTAGCTTGCTACATTACTCTCTGTGAGTGCTAGCTCGAAATTGAGCCGCACTTCGGCCCCTTCAAGTTGAAGCGCCAATCGGTGTCTGGCTCCGTAGTCTATGATGTAGGTGACTGCGGTATCCACGTCGATCCCTCCGTCACGTATTTCGACATCAAGCTGATGATGTCTGTCCAAGGGTGGAGGGACAAGTGTTTCTACGTCCACGACCAGAAGGCCGACGGAGACCACTACGGACTCGCGCCCTTCGACCCCGCGACGCTGTGCAGGAGGAGGCTCTCCTGGAAGAACGTGATTATGCCCGACGAGTCCGCGGAGACAGAGGTGCTATATGCGCACGTCTGCGACCTCGAGAGTCGCATGGGCAAGGAGGAGGAAGGCTGCGCCCTCATTCGCACATGGCTGCACCGTCGCGTCCAGCCCCTGTAGGCCAGAGTCCACCCCATGTTCTAGTGGGCTGGCGCGGACGATGTCACTCGCGTGTCTGCCGATGGCATGTCCGCTAGTGAGGTAGACAAAAGGGTGCGATTGGTCACCAAGTACACCGTTAAGGATGTGCTCCCCAGTGAACCAGTCGTTCCTCCGTTCGATGCTGCTAACCCTCCTCCCGAGGTACAGTTGTGCTACGTAGTAGCTTTGTTTTTCGATTGCTTCTTTGCTGTTTCTTGACTTTGTGCTAAATTATTTTCTGTATGCAGGATTGGGCGGTGTCACCCTGTATGCCCCCTCTTCCTGAGGGGGTTATCCCTCGTGAAGCCTTGGAAGAGGACGAGTCGGAGTCGACCGTCTCATATGATGTGGAAGAGGAAGTCCCGAGTCGAGTAGTCCGGATACTCGCAAGCGTTCACGCAGCAAGGATTCGGATGCGTCGTCCCCTTCGACTCTAGAAGGTGCAGGTGTTGGTGCAGAGTTGCCGATCCCTGCCGTTCCTGTGAGTGCCATGGCACCATCCTCTCGCAAGAAGATGCGGCTGCCGAAGGAATCATTGTCAGAGTCAGGGGATCAAACCTTCGACTTTGATAAGTTTGATTGGTAAGTATTCGAGTCTTCCTTTTTGGTTCTTCTTTGGAGTTTCCCTTTCTTGACATTGGTTTTGTTTTGCAGCCAACAAGCATCGTCATCTTCTGGCAACTTACAATTTTTGAAAGAATCTGGAGTCGCGACCTCCAAAGCCAAGAAAGTGGCCGAGCGTACTCCTTCTCCTCCATTGGCGGCCCACTCCGGCCATAATTCATCAAGTTCTCCGCATGATGTGGAGCACCAGATGGTTATCCGGACGACTGCGAATCCATCCGCTTCAGAGTCTTTGGAGGATCATGTAAGTGTGGTATTTTGTTTCCTCTTTTTTTGCAGTCGAATGTACCATTTTTTGTCGTCTTGCTTATCCTTTGCTGTTGTTTTCCTGTCACAGCTTATTGTGAAGGAAGCCGCTCGCTTAGCGGAGCAAGTTCTGGCGATGGGTCGCCAACATGCAATGCTAGACACTCGCCATCGCGTAGTTGAAAGTAAGTGTCTTGCTTCTTCTTCGTCCTCCTTGTGATATATCCGACTGATAGCCTATCTTTGTTTGTATCGTAGATGAGCATAATGCACTTCTCCGCAATGCCGCTTCTCTTGAAAAGATGCTTGCCGCAGCGGTGAAGAGTCGCGATGAGGCAATCGTAGCACGTGACGAGTCGCGGAAACGCGAAGAGGATCTGCGCGCCTCCGTCGTGGCTAGAGAGTAGTTGTTCGAGGAACAGCTGTTCTCGATTGCCAAGGCTCTCTCAGGTACCTTGTCTGGATTTCATTATTGTTCTTCTTGCGAATTTGCCATTGGTGCTGACCTTCGTCCCCATGCATGGGTTCTGTGTAGATGCCAGCGATTTGAGCTTCGACCCTCAGGCCCTCCGTCGTGACGATGCCTTGGCGGGTGCCCTTTCAGCAGTCGAGGACTGCAGCGCCCCCGTTCAACGGATGCTCTCCAAATCCAAGGGCGTGCTCAGTCGCCTCCAGGAAGAGCTGGCGCCCAAGGCTGAGCTAATCAAGAATATGGACGAGCTGGTGGAGTCTCTTGCTGGGGGCGTCCCTGCAAGTTTCAAGAACTCACTCCGTGCGGCAGGTCCTTCGATGTCACTCGCCATGGTTCAAGCCCATGAGTCGAAATTGATCCTGCAGCGGTTTCTAAGGTGATGCCTGTCAGCGCCGATGGCTAGCAGGTAGTCTTTGCTCCCTTCGCAACTGCTTGTGGCAAGTACGACCCGCAGTTGATCAATACAGTTGCGAAGTACTCTGAGGAGCTTCAGTGCACCAAGAAAGCTGCGAAGGCTGCAGCGTTAGGGGCCGGCTGTAGCATCCCAATTGTCTAACAATTGTAATGCTACTTGGTCTAGTAATATAATGGCTACTTCCTGCATATAATTGTTGCATCATAATTATATCATGCTCATGTCATCATGCCACCTTGCATTTGAGCATCATATAAAACCCTTTTGATTTGGTTCTTCTCTCATATGCATTATTAATTGTATTTGGCTCTTGATATATTGTATTTGAATCTTGATATATGCTTGATGCCCAAATTGAGTTGGGGGCATATCTTTTATTTAATTCCACCACCTTTCTTGTCACCACCCCATAATTCCACCACCCTACTACATGTGAGCTTTGCATTTTATTTTGTTTTCATCTCTAGCTCATATAGGTTGGGATGGGTCTACTTCTACTCCACATGCTCTCATATATGCACCATATTGTTTCCACATTATTGGTTTATGAGAGCCACATGGCCACTTTTGCCTTGCCTTGTGAGTGGAACCCTTTTCTAGCTTCCATATGGGTTGTTTGGGGTTTGTGCTCATGTTGGGATATTTTTGGGCTTACTAACTACCTAGTGGCACAAACACACTAGCATGTCCCATTTTTATTCAAATATGGTCATCCCCTTCTACTCCACATGGAGCACCCCTTTAATTATTTTGGCTTGGCCTTAATTCCACATTTGGAAATGCATGTGCTAATAAGTGCCATGGTCTTTTACAATTGTTTTCACCATAGTAAACATGGCAATTAATTATTATGCATGGGCCATGCAATAGCATCACCATCTTTAGCTCTTTTGTTTTCTCTTTGTTTTAGTGCTTTTCTCTTTGTGGAATCATCTCTATCTCTCCACCATCCCCATGTTTCCAACAAAACCTTTTCTCCCTTCATGCATGATCATGTGGGTTTTTCCCTTTGATTTTACACCCTCTCTCCCTCTCTCTCTTGTAGTGTTTCCTCATCATCAACTTGTGCTCAACCACCAAGCCCTCTCCTCACTCCCTAGCTATCTCTGTTCCATTATTCAAAATATGCAAAAACTCCCAAAAAGGGGTATTTCTTGGGCTTGTTTAAATCTGTAACAAAACAAAAACAAAACAGTAAATTAAATAAAAAAGGAAAACGAGTAAAAGAGAGAGGCCTAGCAACAGCAGCCCTTACCTGGTCGCAGCCCAGCAGCACCCCGGCCCGTTCCTCCTTTTTCCTCCTGGGACGGTCCTTCCCTTCTCCCGGGCCCGTACCCCTTCGCCAACGCCTCCCTCTGTTCCTCTTCTTCCCTTCGTCTGACGCCGTCTCCTTCTCCCTCCCTGCGCGCAGATGGCAGCGAGCAGGTGACCGTCGCCGTTATCCGTGTCACCACCTCCCCTCCTTCTTATCCTCACGCCGAGCCGGGCCTTTTCTCGAACCCTAGCTCCCTGCTCCCTTTCCCCTCTCCTCTTCCCCACCGTCCCATGTCCGCCGCTAGTCGGAGCTCTACGACGTCGATCCGTCCTAGCTGGTGACCAAGAACTCGCCGGGGAGCACCGTCGTGGACCGTGGAGTCGTTTCCGCCTGCTAGGAGGGGCCAGGAGCTCTCGGAGTTGCCCCCTTGCTAGCGAGCCTTGCACCACCGCAGCAACCTCGCCGTCCCCCTCCGCTCCAACCACCCCGTCCTCTGATTTCCGTGGGAATCAGACGAGGTGAGCGCCCCTCTCGTTCCTCTCCCGTTTTCCCCCTCTGCGTGCCGATCGCCGCCCGATTTTGGCCCCCGTCGGTGAGCTGTCCCACCGACGCACAGACCCAGCCCGGTGTTCCCCCCTCTGTTCCCCGATGCGCCCCGTCTAATACAGCCCGTCGCCGACGAACCACCTGAACAAGATCCGTATCCAGTGATCCCCTCTCCTTGTTTTGTTTTGGAAGCCACGCGAGATACGCCCCCGTTCCATCGCCTTCCTCGCCGGAAAACCTCGCCGTCGTCAGGTTGTCGCAGCGGTTCAGAAGACTGACGACAGGTTCAGTCAGAGAACGGCCGTCGCTGTTTTGCAAAAGCCCCCCCGCATCTCTTTGTCGATCACGCCCAAGCCCTTCGCAGCCCCAGTGACCCCACTAGCCAGCCCCGGTGCAATCTTGCAAGCAAGCCCCCGCGCTTTGGAGATTCCCCACCCGCGCTGCCTGGATCGTCCACGTGTCAGTCGCCCGCTGGCCGCACACGTGAGTGGCCCCGCGGCTTGGCCGGACCCACTTGTCATACACTGCGGCTAGCATACCCCGCGGTGAGAAAGGTTGCCGCGTGCTGTTCTCGCCAGCTCAGCTTGGGCCCAGTTGTCAGTGGCTGTGGCTAGCTCGGCCTGAGTAGAAAAAAGTCTGGGTGGTATCTGTTTTATAAAAACAATTTCAGTAAATGTTTTAATATGAATTTAGATCTGTTTTTAATAACTTTTAATTTGTATTTCCAAATAATACATATAATATATGTTTTTTAATCAGAAAAATGTGAGGATTTCAAATATGCTATTCGAAATAATGTTTGAGCACTTTAAAATTTCTAGGTAATTAAAATTACAATAAAATGCCCTTTTTCTTAATTAATTAATAACTTTAGTTTTATAACTCCAAATTTGGCAAATAATATGTCTAAATCGGTCAGCGCGACGAGCCCGTTCTACCTATGCAGTCCTTGTTATGAATTGAAGCATGCATCATGTCATTATTAAAAATCTGAACTGTTTATGGCAATAAAACTTGACTAAACAAATAATGAAATGCTTTATTCTTGTACCCCACACCTCACCCATGCCATGCTACATTATTACCATGAAAATTGTGCATCATTCATCATGGCATGATTGTTTGCTTGTCGCATTTTAATTCATATGCTTGTGCACTCTATTTATGTTGGCCCTTGTTTGTTTGCTTCTTCTTCGAATAGACGCTGAGCAGGGGATATATCAGGAAACCCAGGAGCACTACCCAGATCCGTCCCTCGCTTCAACTGAGCTGCCAGGCAAGCACTACCACATGCTTGCATACATACAGTACCTACTGCCTCTATCTTATTCTTGCATCATTGAGTCGCGATTGCATTAAATTGAATCCCAAGTACTGCATAGCCTTTACTTTTAAACCCCACCGAAGCTTGTTCCTCCATCCCATGAGCCATTACTACAGGAGTTGTTTGAGCCATGCGGGTCGTAGAACAGCATGTGTAGGGTATGTGAGAGTCTGATGGATAACAAGGTACCTAAACAACTTAACCTGAGTAGTAATGGGATAACTAATGAAAGTGGCACCGGTGAGTAATATCTGCTATTTGGTTCTTCATGCTCACTTGTGTCCCGTAGGACCCCGAGTACTTGATTCCTGTTCCTTGACTATTCGCACTATCCACATCCGGGAGGCCTTATGGACCCTCCTGAGCCAGAGCTTGATTCATTCTTATTTCTTGGGGCCACAAAGTAGTTTGGGGCTTTATTACTATCCTGTACTTATGCCATGCTTTACTGCTTTATTTAATATTGTGCGTGGAGCACCTGTACTGTTTACGACCGTGACACGTTTTCGCTGTATCGATAAGCTCAGTCACATTTTCGGGTTCCCAGTCGTTTACCGCCGTCCACACAAACCACAGGTCCGTTTCGAGCCGCCACTTCGCTATGGTAGCTTAGTGGGGTGGTCCCCTGAAACATTTCTGAATCCTATGATCGCTTTGTCGTGAATGCCTCGTTGGGTTTTGATTTGGTTTTTCCGAGGTTGATCAAGTGTGTGTTGCTATTTGTGCACCCCTGCAGGGTAAATCTTTCTGAAAGCCATGTCCGCGGTTATGGACGACTTGGAGCACAGTTTCTCGATCATAGACAAGTATAACTAAAGTACCGCTTTTAATTTGACTAAGTACCTGACTAGTAAATAGTGCAACACTCATGGAATGGTTAATAAAACTGCCAACGGATGGGGGGGTTGTTCGTCCGCTTCCTCGTTGGTAAGCGAGGAGGAGGATGGATCTGTTAATATTACTATTATAACTATTATTCTTAATTAACGGACATCCGTCTATCTTTGGTTAGGCGGATGGTTAGCGAGTATCTATAGAATTGTTAGGTATTATCTTTTGCTGCAATTGCGTCACCCCAGGTTGTGTCCCCTTTAGAGGCATAAAGACTTGCTGAGTTCCCCTAGGGTCTCACACGATAAATTGTCTGATTCAGATAAACAGGTATACTCGCAAGATGGATACTGGGTGGAGGAGACGGACGATGTTGGCAACGATCACTCGGTGTAGAGATTCCGGGAACGGGGATCCGTGAGATCTGTGGATGGGATGTGTTTATTTATGGGGCATCTTATGCCGATTTGCTTCTTATCCGTACTCGGATCTTGTTTTCCGCTTCCGCCTGATACTCTGATGTTTGATGTATGAGGAGATATCCTAAACCATTATATCTATCTAGGATTTTTTGAGCTTGCCGTATGGCATTGCAATATTTCTATTTCTTTTAGATGGAATGGCTCTGAGGACTGTTGTATGTGGCTTGCATACATACTCATTTGTGTATGTAGTTGATCCCTTCGCCTGCCGATTACGCCGCTCGTTCTTGTCCTGATGTTTTGGAAATGGTTAGGACGGCCGAAAGGTCTACCTGTGAGTGGCATTTGGCCCCACCGTACTATTTTAACCATTTCCGCTCATCCAGGCTTGTAACTAAGAGCGTAATTCACCGAGGTAGTTACACCGGCGAGAAGTCTGTGGCATCTGATACTGCCACAGACTCGATGAGGCCCCCAAAACTGAAGTCGAAGTCGAAGAAGCCAGTCGCTCCTCAGTAGCCGCAACTTGTAATAACTAAATAGATTATGTCTTTTGGCGAGTGTATCTGTTGATACTTTTGTTAATCTTAAATGCACTCGAATCTTTGTTTATGCCTCGCCTTAGTCCTCTTATTTTCTCTTGCTTGACTTGTGGTAGGGCACGTCGAGTGATCCTTTGATGGAGCCTCGGGATTCGCCGCCCTTTGATGACACTTTGGCACCACCGCGTTCAAGGGTGGATGAGTGATGACCCACAAGTATAGGGGGTGTATCGCAGTATTTTCGAGGGAAGTGAAACCCAATTTATTGATTCGACACAAGGGGAGACAAAGAATATTTATCAGCCTTAACAACTGAGTTGTCAATTCAGCTGCACCTGGAAACAATCTTGCTCACAGCAGTTTATCAGTAGCAATAGTTTTGGTAGTAGGAATAGTAAAGTAACAGCAGTAGTAAAGCAAAGACAGTAGTAACAAAAGTAGTAAACAGTGGGATTCGAGTGCGGTAGGCATAGGGATGGATGGTCGGGCGTTGCATGGACAAGACAATTCACATAGCAATCAGAACATAGGGCAATTGTAGATAAATAAGATAAAGCACCCAAGTACTAGACAATCCTAGGTATGTGTTCCGTATATAGTCATGCGTGCTCGCAATGAGAACTTGCACAACATCTTTTGTCCCGACCCGTTTTGCGGGGCCTCTAGGGAACTACTGGCAATTGAGGTGCTCCTTTTAATAGAGCACCGGAGCAAAGCATTAACACTCCGTGAACACATGTGATCCTCACATCAAAGCCTTTCCCTTCCGGCTATCCCGATTTCTGTCACTTCAGGACCATAGGTTCCGGACAACAACGTGTGTATACAACTTGTAGATAAGACCAGAAACAATACTATCATAATGAATCAATAATAAGTTCAGATCTGAAATCATGGCACTCGGGCCCTAGTGACAAGCATTAAGCATAACAAGTCGCAACAAAGTCATAAAGCACTAAAAGAGATACTAGACACTATGCCCTAACAATCTGATGCCATTACATGAACGATCTCATCCAATCCCTACCATCCCTACAGCCTACAGTGGGGGATTACTCACTCATAGATGGGGGAAACATGGATGGTCGATGGAGAAGTGCTGGTGATGATGATGACGATGATCTCCTCCAATTCCTCGTCCCGGCAGGGTGCCAGAACGGAGTTTCTGGTGCTGTTTCATGGAATCTGGTGGTGGCGGCGGAGCGGAACTCCTTCTGGAAAAACGTCGAACCCCCCGGAGTTTTTAGGTCAGAAGGCAACTTATAGGCGAAGAGGGAGACCGAGGGGGTGCCTAGGGCCACCACACCGTGCCTGGGGTGGTGTGGCCAGCCCCTGGCCCTCCTTTGTCTCATATTCTGGCTCCTGGAGTCTTCTGGAAAAATAGGCACTTTGGCTTTTGTCCCGTCCAATTCCGAGAATATTCATTTTATGACTTTCCTGGAACCAAAAACAGCAAAAAAAGCAAAATGCACTATGGCTCTTGTTAATAGGTTAGTCCAAGAAATCATATGAAAAGTACTCCAAAGTGTGGACAAAACACAAGAAAGGAGATAAAACCAAGCATGGAACATCAAAAATTATAGATACATTTGCAATGTATCAACATCCCCAAGCTTAACTCCTGCTCGTCCTCGAGTAGGTAAGTGATAAAAAGAAAGAATAATTTTTGAGGTGACATGCACCATCATAAACTTGATCAAAGTACTTGTAAAACATTCAAAGCTGGGATCATAGTACTTCAATCATAACATGAAAGACAAAGTTCTAACAATAGGACAAAGAAACTATGATGCAACATGAAAAGGCACAAACAAAAGATTCATGAATAACAATGCTTTGCAAGACGTTTGTTTGTTTCGCATAAAGAAAACATAGCATAGAGGCATTCAGCTTGTCCCTCAATAGAGTAGCAAAAGTTAATGCATATGACACCTTCAAAGTTTACAAGAGTAACTAGATACAAATAGTTTAAAACAAGCAGTATCAAGGTATGCATCAATCAACAAGTCTTGGAACAATGCACATAGAACTAAGAATGGCCACTATGCTCTCAAGGTAGGTGCATAAAGATAGAAGGTGGAGACTCAGTATAATGGTGGAAGAAAGGACTTTGTAAAAGGAAGTAGGGATTCAAGTCTCATAAAGAGCTTCCAAAAATTATGGTACTTGTAGTTTTCAGCTCTCATTTCCCCTATCATAAGCATCTTGAAGGTGATTAAGGTTAAAGTGACACAACTAAGAGGATATGCTTGACAAGTTATAAACCAAAATCTCATGCCCCTTACTTATGAAGACCGATCCTCATGCTACTCAACTTCAGTCACAAGTAAGCTCTTGTCATTGTAAGTATATGTGTATCATTAAGAACCGCCAATGGGGTACCCCTTGCACATGATACGGGAGCTTTCCCATAATCAAAATGACAAGGCAATCATACAATGAGCATCTTAGCGATCTTTTTATTTGCTATTTGCATAGGTTTTTATTGAGGATGCTTCATAGAGTGCTCATTATGGTGATGCTGCAAGTTTCCACCATGATTAGGCATGGCTTAGGCTAGTAATGGCGTTTCTCTAACACACATACAAACTCCATGATCTTACAAGTTCCACTTTTATTTCACACCGCCAGGATCCGTAAGCAAAAGAACATGATATCAACGGGGTACAAAGTACAAGTGCAATGTTGAAAGCGTTCCCCATGATAGCATGGTTCTGCTAATTTCAACTTATAAAGCGCAAGCATATACGCAACAAAGAAGGACCCAATGGTTCAAGTTTATTAGAGGCAAAAAGTAAAGTGTGCCATCAAGTTCGTGAGAGCTTTAATCACTAGTTTTTCTCATAACAAGTGGAAGGTAAACAAAAGCATGAATATACTTGGAATAGCATAAGCTAGTAGGTAGGTATGGTGGAATCTTTGGAATAACTTGGTTTAGGGAGTTGGATGCATGAGTGGAACTCATACTTTGTTGTGGAGGCTAGCAAAAGACTGGGAACGACAAACTAAGAGAGCAATAATGGCCATAATCATGCAGAGCGACAAAACATCATTGATCAAAGAATAAAGTGATACTACAAGTTGAAAACTAAAGGATCATAAATGCTATGGTGACTTGTGATAGTCATAACATGGTGTGAGCATGTGCCAAGTCAACCCAAATAAAGCATCAAAGGAGAATACCACTATACTATGCTTTAATATGCTAAAACAACGCATGATTCATCCAAGGCACGTTAAGCAATCTCAATTGTTTATAACAAGTCATGCTACAGCAAAGAATACTAAGCATAAATCCAAAACAATATCAAGAATGGCATGACAAAGCATGGCCACAGTAAAAAACGAGCTCTTTTTACACATAAGCATGAACTTTCCTACTATTTTCCAAACCAAACCAAACTATTTGCAAACCAATGTTTGAAAGAGGGGGTCCAACCAAATTATTCAGAAAACTAAGCAAACCAAGCAAACTAAAAACCAAAACGAAAAAGAAAAAGAAGACGCTCCAAGAAAAACACAACTGTGCATGAAACAATAAAAATGAAGCGTTTGGAAGAAACCTGGGATTTTTATTGATGAAGAAGGGGATGTCTTGGGCATCCCCAAGCTTTGACGCTTGTACTTCTTGGATATTTCTTGGGGTGACACGTGTGGCATCCCCAAGCTTGAGCTTTAGTCCATCCTTCATCTTATTACTCATTCCTTCCATACACCTGAAATTTTTCCTTCATACAAAACTTCACACAATCTCATTAGCAACATTAGTGCACTTAAGATAAATAAGTCTCAAGGTTCAGTTCTAACACCAAATAAACTTCCATTAGAACACTAGCTACTGTAGCACTTCCCTCAAAAATCTCAATTCTCCAAAAGAACTCAAGAAGGAACCAACAAGAAGCAAATGCAAAAAATGGCAGAAATCTGTCAAAACAGACCAGGAGATAAATACGAATTTTTTCGAAGACCTTCTGTTGCTCAAATAAAAAAGTGTTGAACTAACGAAAGTTAGATAACAACCTGGGGAAGAAGCACAAAAAATTACAGCTCAATCCGACATACAGAGATCTCTCACAAATTTTTACGGTGAAGCACAGAAATCTGTTTCGGGACAACAACTTTCCCAATCATTACTTCACTCTCATTAGATGTTACTCTTGGCACAAAAAGCAAATAAAAAGGATAAGGAGCGGTTATTACTAAAGTAATAACTTCCAAGACTCAACTAAAACTCTTGGGTTATCTCCCAACAAGTACTTTTCTTTAACGCCTTTAAGTTAGGCAAAAGCAAAAACTGAAATGGATAGAATAGAAGTAAACAAAGATAATCATGGTGAAAACATTGTTTTGTTCAATGAAATCCTTTTGTTAACAAGGTTGATCAGGTATTGTTACCAAACAATTCCATATGAGACAAAACTTTGTATCCCACTAATGATTATGTTACCTCAACCTTGTTGGCAATGGTCCCAATCATAATAGTTTCAAATTTTTCTCTTCGTATGGGACAATATATTTCTCCAACTTGAATGCCCTCAACATGTTCAATTGAATTCAAACCATAGGTACTATCAATCTTCTTGAGGAAATATACAATGTGTTCATTGAAGGTCACGTTCCCTTGATTACAATTAATAACAGCTCCTGCAGTATTTAAGAAAAGGTCTCCCAAGAATAATAGACATATTATCATCTTCAGGCATAAAAGTTTGAGAGGATGCTCTCATAAGAAATATGAGTTAAAGTAAAAGAGAGCATCAAGGAGCAAATTCAAAACACATATAAGTCTAACCCACTTCCTATGCATAGGAATAATGTAAGCAAATAACAAAGTGACGGGCATAGGAAGATAAAACAAGAGTAACTTCCAAACTTTCAGCACATAGAGAGGTGTTTCAATACCATGAAAACTTCTACAACCATATTTTCCTCTCTCATAATAATTTTCAGTAGCCTCATGAAGAAACTCAACAATATAACTATCACATAAAGCATGCTCTTCATGATCTACAAGCACTAGAGCTTTATTATAAACATTTTCAAGAGAAACCTCAGGAACATAACATTCATTCTCCTTTAGTAAGCAAGGGGGACAATCAAATAATGTAAGGGATAAAGAGTTACTCTCATTAGAAGGTAAGCATGGGTAGCTAATCCATTCTTCCTCCTTTTGTTCATTACTCTCCTCCTCTTTGTCATCTAATGAGATTTTAGGTTCATCAATTTCTTCTTCCATAGGATCCTACAAGGCATTAGTCTCTTCCATTTGTGGAAAACATCTATTAAAATATTCAAGAATATAGCCATTTTCATCCTTGTAATTATCAAAGCAAAATATAAGTATACCATAAACCTCATACTTATAAGGTGAATCATCAATATTTTCAAGCAAACTAGCAAGTTCAAATGCACCCTTCCAAGCAATAAATTCCTCAATTTGTTCCACATCATAAAGATCATAATTTCCCTTAACATAGGAAGATATGGTAACATTATCATTATACTCACATTGAAAAGGGAGGTGTTTGTACCTCCTACAACAACAAGATTTATCAAAGAAATAAGTAACATTATAAGTAGAGCACACGTTTCTAGCAATGGTATACAATCTATCAATTTTTCCCCATAAGTGTTTCCCTTTTTGTGACAAGCGGTGTTCCTTATAATAATATTTTTCATCTTTCGTGAACCCACCTTGCCAATAAGCTTCAGTTTCAAAGAAACCAACCATTGCCAACAAGCATGATAAAGCAAGACAATAACAGACCAACGAACATAACAACTAGAGTAGGGACTAATTTTTTTTTTGATAAAGAAACAATCAAACAAGGAGAAAGATAAACTTAGCTTGAACAATAGTGAATCCAAGTGAACTTGATAAATAAAGCTATGCTCCTCGGCAACGGCGCCAGAAAATAGTCTTGATGACCCACAAGTATAGGGGGTGTATCGCAGTATTTTCGAGGGAAGTGAAACCCAATTTATTGATTCGACACAAGGGGAGACAAAGAATATTTATCAGCCTTAACAACTGAGTTGTCAATTCAGCTGCACCTGGAAACAATCTTGCTCACAGCAGTTTATCAGTAGCAACAGTTTTGGTAGTAGGAATAGTAAAGTAACAACAGTAGTAAAGCAAAGACAGTAGTAACAAAAGCGAAAGAAATGGGATTCGAAAAGTGTAGGCATAGGGATGGATGGTCAGGCGTTGCATGGACAAGACAATTCACATAGCAATCAGAACATAGGGCAATTGCAGATAAATAAGATAAAGCACCCAAGTACTAGATAATCCTAGGCATGTGTTCCGTATATAGTCATACGTGCTCGCAATGAGAACTTGCACAACATCTTTTGTCCTGCCAGCCCGTTTGCAGCGGGGCCTCTAGGGAACTACTGGCAATTAAGGTGCTCCTTTTAATAGAGCACCGGAGCAAAGCATTAACACTCCGTGAACACATGTGATCCTCACATCAAAGCCTTTCCCTTCCGGCTATCCCGATTTCTGTCACTTCAGGACCATAGGTTCCGGACAACAACGTGTGTATACAACTTGTAGATAAGACCAGAAACAATACTATCATAATGAATCAATAATAAGTTCAGATCTGAAATCATGGCACTCGGGCCCTAGTGACAAGCATTAAGCATAACAAGTCGCAACAAAGTCATAAAGCACTAATAGAGATACTAGGCACTATGCCCTAACAATCTGATGCCATTACATGAACGATCTCATCCAATCCCTACCATCCCCATAGCCTACAGCGGGGGATTACTCACTCATAGATGGGGGAAGCATGGATGGTCGATGGAGAAGCGATGGTGATGATGATGGCGATGATCTCCTCCAATTCCCCGTCCCGGCAGGGTGCCAGAACGGAGTTTCTGGTGCTGTTTCGTGGAATCTGGTGGTGGCGGCGGAGCGGAACTCCTTCTGGAAAAACGTCGAACCCCCCGGAGTTTTTAGGTCAGAAGGCAACTTATAGGCGAAGAGGGAGACCGAGGGGGTGCCTAGGGCCACCACACCATGCCCTGGCGCGGCCAGGCCTAGCCCGCGCCTGGGGGTGGTGTGGCCAGCCCCTCCTCCGTCTCGTATTCTGGCTCCTAGAGTCTTCTGGAAAAATAGGCACTTTGGCTTTTGTCCCGTCCAATTCCGAGAATATTCATTTTCTGACTTTCTTGGAACCAAAAATAGCAGAAAAGGCAGGCAATTGTGGCTCTTGTTAATAGGTTAGTCCAAGAAATCATATGAAAAGTACTCCAAAGTGTGGACAAAACACAAGAAAGGAGATAAAACCAAGCATGGAACATCAAAAATTATAGATACATTTGCAATGTATCAATGAGCTTTCTCTACTCTCGCGACTCCGTGACCGCGTGAAGCAATTGGAGCATGAATTTCCTTACTTCGTGGAAGTGCGGACATATGGAAGTCGAAAGCGGAAAAAGGCGCCACCCGAGAGCAGTATCTACTAGGGGAGGTGACCCAGTTGGGTGACCAGTTCAAATGTCAGTCTTCTTCCCTCCTGTCGTTTCCTTGTAGTCACTCGTAGTGGTTTGTTGTGCTCATATTTTTGCCTTTGCCTTGTATAGTTGTTAGCGCGCGACATCCGCAGGATGAGAAGGATCAAATTGCCATTTGCATGAATGATCTGACCCAAGAGCAGCTTCAGGCGAGTGGGTACTTCTGGGTAGATCATGATGCGCAATCGCATTGGCAACCCTGCAGGATCGCGCGTCGCGAGTGCTTTGTTTCTTGAAGAAGTCGCAGTCATGCTTGAGAAATATTTGTCAGACGATGTTCCCGTTGGATGTCGTTCCATCGAGCCTGCTGGCCCTTCTCTCTAGATTCCAGGACTTGAGTGAGGTCCGCGAGTGTGTGCGGCAACAGTTAGTGGCTGGTGCCAAAGCTGCACTATCACTGGTGCGACTGCATAGGCCTGATGTGGATGTTGCAGCAATTGCGGCTGGACCACCGGCGCCGCCAGCGGGTTCTTCTTGGAACATGGTGCCGCACTACCAGGCAGTGGATCGCCTAGCAGAGGAGATCGTCGACTTCTTCGAGGAGCAGACCAATGTTCCTTTGCTGCAATAGTAGTTTTAGTTTGTATCCTGCACATAGTTGTACCAATGTTGTAAAGTTCATATATATGCTGTGTATAATTGATTGACGTTGATGTATAAAAGAGCTTGTTAGCGTGTATGTTTTGTGAGTGCATTGCACTATGCGATTCCTTTTCGTTAGCCTGGCTTTGTGTTTATCTCAGTCCCTTGTCACCTATCAGGTGCGTTGCAACTGGGTTGATGTTTGTCAAGGGTTCGATTGGTGTGCCAGCTACTCAGGATATCGCGTTTTAGTTTGTAGAACAGATGTGTATAGGGTGGCGCAGCCCCCGAGTGGATAATTTGCGAAAAAATGAAAGGAAAACACAGACTTTTGGGGCACTTAGCTTTATTTATTCGCGGGATCGTACGAAGTACAATGTGTGGCTAAGTAGCCTTCGCTGAGTAGCCTTACTTGCAATGTAAAAGTAAAAAGCGACTAAGGGTAGAAGCGCCGCAGCTGCGCGACGTTCCAAGGGTTGGAGTATGCTACTCCTGTCTCTAAATCTCGAAGTCGGTTGGCGCCACCTGGGATTACTTCTGTAATCACGTATGGTCCCTCCCAGGGGGACTCGAGCTTGAGATGCCCTTTCGATCGCAGGACCAGTCGCCTTGACGAAGGATGCAGGCGTAGCCTCCTACTGTGGTAGTTGCGCAGGTTCTGCTGGTAGATCATTGATCTTTCCGCGGCGATTTGCCTTGCCTCATCTAGGAGGTCGACGGAGTCTTTGAGTGCAATTGTTGACTCCTGCTCGCTGTAAGCGACCACGCACGATGCTTTGTATCGTACTTCGGCGGGTAGCACCGCTTCAGCCCCGTGCACCATGAAGAACGGGGTGTACCCTATAGCACTGTTTGGAGTTGTGCGTAGGCTCTAGAGTACTGATTGTAGTTCATCTGGCCAGCAACCCGCGGCTTG
The DNA here is from genome assembly GCA_023614405.1 of Avena insularis. Lineage (NCBI taxonomy): Eukaryota > Viridiplantae > Streptophyta > Magnoliopsida > Poales > Poaceae > Avena > Avena insularis. Next base: position 504,561,991 of record CM042688.1, on the reverse strand, counting down.
TTCGAGTGGCCAGAGGAGTCGCTTCTTGATGCCGCCACAGACGTGCCCGTTCGCTTTTTCGACCTGACAATTGGTATGTGGATGTGCTACCGAGGCGTAGCTGATGTTGATTCCCAGATTCTCGCAGAATTCTTGGAACTCCTTGGATGTGAAGTTTGTCCCATTGTCTGTGATGATACTGTGTGGCACTCCGAAACGGTAGACGATGGACTAGAAGAACTTGACTGCGTTGTGTCCTGATTGATTGGTCACTGGCATGGCCTCTATCCACTTGGTGAATTTGTCGACTGCGACCAGGAGGTAGACATAGCCTCCTCGTGAGGACTTTGGGATCTTGCCGACCATGTCGAGCCCCCATTGCGCGAAGGGCCAGGCCAATGGAATTGGCCGGAGCTCCGCGCCTAGTGCGTGCGGCTTGTCCACGAATCGCTGGCACGCGTTGCATTTCTGGACGATGTCCTTGGCATCGCGCATGGCCATAGGCCAGTAGAATCCAGCTCATAGAGCTTTGGCAATGAGGGCACGACTGCCGGCGTGGTGCCCGCAGGTCCCCTCATGGATGTCGAGGAGGAAAGCTCTTCCATCGGCCATGGAGACGCATCGTTGGACCACTCCTATGATGATGCGCTTGTATAGTTCGCCGTTGATAACAGCGAATGCCTTGGATCACCGTACGATGTGCCGTGTGTCAGTCGGGTCGTCCGGTAGCCTCTTGCTAAGAAGGTACGTGATGTACGGTTGAGTCCAGGATGGCTCGATCATCATGACGCTCATTGGTCCTTCGAGTCCTGTATCCAGCTCCAAGTCGTCGGGTGCCATTGGCTCATTGGGCAGCGTAGCCCCCGAGTCCGTTGTTGTGCTTGTTTTCTTCTCTACGGCCTTTGTCTTGATGGAGTGTTCGTAGATGCGCTCGAGAAATACCCCAGGTGGTATGGGGGCACAGGTAGAGCCTATGTTGGCGAGTGCGTCCGCCTCTTCATTGCTTTCGCGGCCTATGTGCCGCAGCTCGCAGCCGTCAAAATCTCCTTTGAGTGTGTCGTAGAGGTCGCGATAGGCGATCATGTTGTCGTTAAGTGCATCGCACTCGTGCATTGTCTGGTTGACGACCAGCTTGGAGTCGCCATATATTACGAGCCTTTTGGCACCGTAGGCTTTTGCCATCCTCATCCCATGTAGCAGGGCCTCATATTCAGCTTTGTTGTTGGAGGCGGTGAACTTCATTCGCAGGATATATTTCAGCTTGTCCTCCTAGGGTGATGTCAGTATGACACCTGCACCAGCTCCGTCCTTCCGCTTGGATCCGTCGAAGTGCATTGTCCAGAGGTAGGACATATCTGGTTTTTCGGGGAGCTGGTTCTCCATCCAGTGCACGAGGAAGTCAGGGAGAACTTGCAACTTGATTGCATCGCGTTTTTCATATGTGATGTCTCGTGGAGACAGTTCGATTCCCCAAAGTGCGACTCGTCAAGTGGCGTCGAGATTATTGAGGATGTGCCCAAGCGGGGCGTCGTTGACTGCCACGATTGGGTGTTCCTGGAAGTAGTGGCACAGTCGTCGAGCCGTCACGAAGACACCGTACGCCAGTTTCTAGTAGTGCGGGTACCACTGCTTCGTTGGCATGAGTACCTCGCTGAGGTAGTAGACTGGGCGCTGTACCCCGTGGACCTTGTTTTCTTCGGCTCGTTCGACTACGAGCACTGTGCTGACCACCTGGTTGGTGGCGGAGATGTATAGCAACAACGGTTCCCTTTCTCGTGGGGTCACCAGTACTAGCGAGGTGGATAGCAGGCGCTTGAGGTCTTCAAATGCTTCCTACGCCTCATTGGTCCACTCGAACTTGTCAGCTTTGCAGAGGAGTTGGTAGAAGGGCAGTGCCTTTTCACCCATCCGACTGATAAATCGACTGAGAGCCGCGATTCGCCCAGCCAGTTGCTGGACGCCCCTTGTGTTTTTCGGCTTCTCCATGGCCAGTATGGCTTTTATTTTCTTCGGGTTTGCTTTGATCTCTCTCGTGGAGATAAGATACCCGAGTAGTTGCCCAGATGGTACGCTGAAGGCGCACTTGTCTGGATTGAGCTTGATCCGGTAGCGATCGAGATTGGTGAAGGTTTCGCGCAAATCGTCGATTAGTGAGGCTTCCTCTTTGGTCTTGATTACTATGTCGTCGACATAGACTTGAATGTTGCGACCGAGTTGGTTCTTGAGGCAAGCCTGCATGCACCGCTGGTAGGTGGCTCCTGCATTCTTTAGCCCTAAGGGCATTGTGTTGTAGCAAAACACACCAAAAGGTGTTGTAAATGCTGTTTTTTCTTGGTCTTCCTCCTTCATTCGAATCTGATTATAGCCTGAGTAGGCATCGAGGAACAGAGACACTCGCATCCCGCGGTGGAGTCGATGATCTGGTCGATTCGCGGTAGCGGGAAGTGGTCCTTTGGACAATGCTTATTCAAAGAGGTGAAGTCCACACACATCCGCAAGATATCCGTGTTCTTTTTTGGCACTAGCACCGTGTTGGCGAGCCAAGTGCTTTCCTTGATCTCGCGTATGAATTTGGCGTCGAGGAGTCTGTTGATCTCCATTCCGACTGCCTTTGCTCTTGGTTCATATAGTTGCCGAATTGTTTGCTTGACTGGCCTTGCGTCTAGGTTAACGTTGAGTGCGTGCTCGGTGAATTCCCTGGGACCTCCTGGCATGTCCGCTAGACACCAGGCGAAGATTTCCTAGTGCTCACAGAGGAATTCGATGAGCGCGAGTTCCTATGCGGGACTCAAGTTGTTGGCGATGAGAGCCGTCTTGGCGGGATCCGATGGGTGGACCTGAACTTTCTTCATGTGCACCGATGAGTCGAAGGATAGGTCGGGTGAACTTGGCCGGCTTAGGGGAGGCAGACTGTTGTCTGTCGACTCCTTTAATCTTGCGAGTTCCTCCTGCATGCCGAAGGACTAGGAGATTCTATTGAATTCCCTATCGCAGCTGTCGAACCTCTCGAAGCTTCCGTTGATTGTGATGACGTCGTTAGGTCCTGGCATTTTCATCTGCAGGTAGGCGTAGTGTGGCACTGCCATGAGCCTAGCGAACGCGACATGTCCGAGGATGCAGTGGTACTGCGAGGGCCAGTCGACGACCTCGAAATCGATACGCTCGCGTCGAAAGTTTTTCGGTGTGCCGAAGATGACGTCGAAGTTGATTTTGCCAAGGGGTATACACCCTTGCCTGGGACGATGCCGTGGAATGTTGTGTCTGACACCTCTAGGCAGGTCAGAGGGATCCTCATTGCTCGCAAGGTACTTGCGAACATAAGGTTGATGCCGCTTCCGCCGTCCATAAAGACGCGACTCATGTCGAAGCCTCCAATTTGTGTCTCGAGGATGAGGGGACAATGGCCTGGACGAGGTACTTGGCGCGGGTGGTCGCGCTTGTCGAAGGTGATGCAGGACTCGCTTCCGCTGAGGTACTCAGTGGTAGATGGTGGAGAGTTTGTAGCCAAGTTGACTTGGCGAGTGATGGCCTTCTGCACCCTATTCGAGGGGCGTCCCTTCTGGATCATCATGGTACCCATGGCCCGTGGGTATGGTTCGCCTCCCTGGTGCTGGTCTGGCACAACTGCATTTGGGGGTAGTCCAGGTGGTGGTGGTAGAGCGCCATGTGCCACGGCGCCTGGAGCGGCTCTGTAGCCCTTTCGACTGCACTGCGATTCATCCGAGCCAGTCCCTCATGTAGTTTGAGGAACTCGCGGCAGTCCTTGAGGAGGTGGCTGGACTTCTTATTTCCGTCATGCTTGTCGATGTAGAAGTGCACAGTGCATGGCCCAGACAGCTTGTCTTTGATGGATGTTGCGGGTGCCTCATCATGATTGCGGCGCTGCCACACTTGCGTGGTCTTTCCGGAGTCGCGGTATCCATCGCTGCGGTAGCCGCTGTTGCGGTTGTCGTCGCGTCTGTCGGCATAGCCGGCTGCGACCATGTTGACGTCATCACGGTCATCGTAGATGCGCATGCGGCGTTTGCTTTGGCGGTCGCGTCTGCGCTCGAGTTATGCCTCGCCGTCAGAGTGAACGCGATTTTTCACCGAATCCTCTCCATCTGCCCAGCGATTCGTGATTTCCATCAGGTGGTCAATGGTTTTGGGCTTCGAGCGGCCCAGCTCCTCCCTGAGCTCTATGCGGCGTACGCCGCCGTTGAATGCGTCAATTGCGCGATCGTCCGAGATGTTCTCTGCGGAGTTCTTGATGATGGACCACCTCTAGATGTAGGAGCGTAGCGATTCGCTCGATCTTTGCTGGCAGCATCTCAGCTCTCCGATTGACGCGGGCCGTTTGTATGTGCCTTTGAAGTTGCGCACGAAGCTGTATACCAGCTCTTCCCAACTGCGAATGGATCCGCGTGGGAGGTTGTTGAGCCAGGCTCGGGCGGCGCCCTGCAGCTGTAGCTGTAGGCATTGCATGGCCGTGCTTCGACTTCCGCCGTGAAGCCTGACGGATGAGATGTGGTCCTCCAACCAGATCTTCAGGTCCTGTAGGCCATCAAACTTCGGGTTCTCTGACGGGAGCTTAAACCCTTTGGGCATTCGCTTTGGCCTGATGGCTCTGCTGAAGCATCTAGCGCCACAGAGCTCCACATCTTCGTCTTCTGAGTCAGTTGACCAAGCACGTCACGCCCTTGATTTGTCGATCTTGCGCTATGTGAGGTCATCAAGCGCATCATAGTCATGGTCGTGTCGCCGTGAGCGGCGACGTCGAGACAGATCGTGACTGTCGTCGCTGGATGAGGGCGAGGAGTAGTGTTTTGCCAGAGCCTTGCCTTTCTTCGGTTCTGACGCCAGCTCTTTATCGAGGGCAGCTTCGATTAACCCCAAGCCTGCTATCATAGATCGGTGCATGGTAGGTCGAGGGTCTCCAGCTGGCGGCTGGTTGTTGAGGAGATACATGGTGGTCGCCGTTACTGCGGCCTGCGGCGCTTTCGGGAGCACATTGCCACACGTATCCACCGTCATGGAGCCGAACTCGAGGACTTTGGCGGCTTCTACACGTCCTTGTTCAGTGAGGTGGGCGAGTCGAGATCGTCTCTTGTTGGCGATGTACTCGTTGCACTTGGAGGAGGATCCTCTGTGGGAGGAGAGCCCGGCTCGTCGGAGGCTTGACTCATCAACCACCTTTTTTCGCGCCTCGAGTTGCGTGATTGTTTGTAGTTGGCGCTTGTATTCCTCTTTCAGGAGCCAGTGGTAGCCCATCAGCAGTTCTTGTGGGGAACCGAAAGGTAGAGGATGGCCTCGTAGGGCTTCGCGGCAACGGGCCCACTCGAGATCGTTGAGCCTGATCACGACGCGTTTGCCAGTTTGCTCGTTTATCATGGTTGGAGGTTCGAATGCTCCTCCATTGTTGACGGGGGCGCCATTGGTGGGGCCGGCGTTTGGTGGTGGTCCGCCATTGGGTATGCCGCCGTTGGTTGGTCCGCCGTTTGGCGAGTCGGCTTCATGGCCACCGTTGCCCGTGTTGTCGCGATTAGCGGAGGTGTCACCCGCGTTGATGACGACGCACATGAAGTGGTTGGGGAAGGTGCTGCTCCCACAACTTCCAAATCCGGAACCATAGGCTCCGTCTTTAGTGGCCAGATCGCTCAGATCGGATTCGCAACTGCTGTCGCTGACCGTATTCTCGACTGTTGTCAAGATATGGGGCTCACTGAGGGTGCCGATTGGCGGAGGGAACCATGATGCTGGAGCAATCGATGGTACCGTCGGCTGGTCAGGCATGCGAAGCGTGCCCATCTGACCAACTTGGAAGCGGAAGCTCCCGATCGCCAGGCTGATTCCGTCGCCCACGGATTCGAAGGCAGGGCGAGTGGCTGGCGTGTGGACGGTGAAGTCGAACGCGCCGAAGAGCTGGCGAATCTCCGCTGTTGCGGAGTTGTAGATCGCGGTTGATGGGGACGAAGAAGCCACAACATCAGCACTCCCACTTCCCACAGACGGCACCAATTGAGGAGGGTTTAACTCATCAATGCACATTGTTATGGACTTGGGTTTTGGAGAAGGAGGGAGCGCTAGAGACATCTATCGGCTAGCAAACAAGCACACAGAGGACTCGAAGATTTACCCATGTTCAGGCCTCGTAGAGGTCCCTACTCCTGCTTGTCTACTCGTGGAATTATCAAAGGAATCGAGGATTACAAGGGTGCGCAGATGCAATCTAGCGAGAGTTGTGGAAACTAGGGTTGTGTGTGTCCTCCTCGCCGCCCCCTCCTAGCCTTTATATAGATAGGCTAGGTCTCGGGTAGCAGGTCGAGTCGGTTACAAGTTAGGGTTTTCCCCTTTGAACTTTCTATCTTTAGCTTCTTCTTGTTCTTGAAGCAATCAAGAGTTCGTAGGTTACTCGAGTTCCTTATTTGGGCCTTGGCGAGACCGTGGGCCTCTACGTATTCAGGCCATATATACCAAGCTCGAGTACCTGTAGGGTATACCCATATCACCCACCATCCCACGCGCTCAGCTCCTCCTCATCTTCCTCACCACTGTCAAAGCGTGGCGGTTGGATGGGTGCGTGAAGTCGGGGGCAATGTTGAATCAGTACTGGGCAGGTTCAAGGAAGGGAAGCAGTGGCAGCCAACGCTGGGTGCAGGAGCTAGACGAGAGGCGGTGGACTCGTGAGTGGAGGGGGCGGAGGGAGCGGAGGTGACAGGGAGAGATCGGGAGCGGAGGGGGCAACACACTTGCTGGGGGAGACGGAGGAGGGGCTGTGATGGGTAGGAGCTCGGGTGGAGGGGAATGGGATCGAGATGGGGATGAGGGTGGGGGTGGGGGTGGGGGTGGGGGTGGGGGTGGGGACAGGAGGGACCATCTCGTAAGACTTCGTCAAGATCTGAAACTACATGGTTGAGATGACTCAGAGTGAAGATCAGACGGCCAGAAACACGTGCGCGGACAGATGGCCTCAAATGGCTCGCTTTTGCTCAGGCTTAAGTGTTAGATTATAATTCGGTTTGGTTGTTTGCTTGTAATATAAGTTAGGGTTTGCCCGGCCGGCCACCTATATATACCCTTTGTAATCTCTCAAACAATAGCAATCATTATGAGACAATTATATTTCTACATGGTATCAGATTAGTTCGATCCTAGGGCATGGCCCAACCACCCACCCCGCTGCTGCCTGACTACTTCAAGCGGCACGCCGCCCTCACCGCCTACAAACAAGCTTCTGCCGTGGCCACCGCGGCCTCTCCATCCTTTACTCTTTCTTTTGCCCAAGCAATCTCCACCACCATCCACTATGTTGATACTATCTCTAATGTTAGCCCATTTATTCCAATCACCTTAGATCTACCAAAACACAACTAGTGCCATTGGCATCATCTCTCTGAAGTTCATCTAGGCCGATGCAATCTCCTCGGGAACGTCGAAACCGACTCTGTCTCCCAGCCCTCGGATCCTTGCTGGGTGAAGGATGACCTCGCCATCATCCAATGGATCTACCGATGGGTGTCCACTGAGATCTTCAATCTCATCTTCCGCAACGCCTCCAACAATGCTGCCCTCTGGGTGTCCCTTCGTCAACTCTTTCAGGATTACATCAACGCTCATGTCAACACCCCTACACCGAGCTCCGCAACATCGTTCAAGGCGACTCTCAAGTGGGGTCTCCTGCTAGTGGCTCAAGTATCTCGCTGACGAGCTCCGCGAACTCGACGACCCCATCGACGATCGTCAACTCATTAATGTCCTCCTTGTCAGGCTTAGTGAACGTTTTGAGAAGCAAGCCTCCTTTGCTGAGGTTCGCTCTATGATGCAATGAGCCAATCGCGCCATTACCAACAAGGAGTCTCACCCCAAGTTTTTGTGGCCATCCCGCGATCGCCCGTACCTGCCCCAACTGTGCCACCTCCTTCGACGTCGGTGCAACTGCCTCCCGGCTGGCACGCTAGTCCTAACTACCGCGGCACCAGGCTGATCTACCGACCTCCATGATCTTTATCAGCACCATCGGCCCCGGCTCCTCCAAGTGGCGCCCCACCTCTAGCTCCTACGCATCTAGCGTCGCCCATATGGCGCCCTCCACATGACCCATGGACAAGACTCGTGTAGGCCTGGTCCATGCCTTGGGTCACCCCTCTCCGATTGGCGCTCCACCGGCCTACTCCGGCTCCTGGATGCTGGGCATGCGCCCTCACACCAGCTCTCCTGGACTGCTCGGATCTCATCCTCCATCATAGGCCTATGTTACTGCACCATCCTACTACTCCTACGACACCCCGTCACCAACAAACTACAACACCTTAGCAGGCGGCCGCTATCCGATGTACCAGCTGTCACCTCCACCAATCGTGCCAGCATTGCCATCTCCACTGACTCCGTCTCCTGCAACAACGCCAAGCTAGGACCAATCTGCTTTCCTCTAGGCCATGAGCAACTTTGTTGCTCAAGGAAACTCAGGTATGGATTGGATTTTCGATTCTGGTGCTTCTAGTCACATGTCTTCTTCACATCATATGCTGTCATTGTGCACTTCTTAGCCTTTTTCTTCTATTACTCTTGGAGATGGTTCTTTGATTCCTATTCATTGTGTTGGTCAAACCCATATTCCTTCCACTTGTAAACCTCTCCTCCTTCGAGATGTTCTTGTCACACCTTCTCTCATTAAAAACTTAATTTTTGTCCATCAATTTACTTGTGATAACCTTGTCTCCATTGAATTTGACTCTTTTGGCTTGTCTATGAAGGATTACCTGACCAAGGCAAAGATCGCATGCTTCAATAGTTCCGGAGATATATATTCCATCAACGACACTCCCACCAACGCCTAGACCTCATCCATGGTTGCTTCTGTGGATCTATGGCATCAAAGATTAGGACATCCTCAAGCCGCCACACTATCGCATCTTCTTAGTGAATTTTCAATTTCATGTAATAAAGATTCTCATGAGCCCTTGGTTTGCGAGTCATGTTAATTAGGCAAACATGTTTGTCTTCCCTTTGGTTTCTCTCATTCTTCTAGTACCTCCCTGTTTGAATTATTGCATTTGATTTATAGAATCTCTCCCTGCAAGTATCTCTGGTTTTAAATACTATCTTCTAATTCTCGATGATTTTACCCACTTTATTTGGACATTCCCAATGTGCAACAAATATTATGTACACACTATATTTATAAACCTCCAATGATATGTGTCTGCCCACTTCTTTCTACCTATAAGATTTATCCAATGCGACAATGGTCGTGAATTTGACAATATTCGAAATTGAATTTTTTTCCTTAGCCATGGCATTCTCCTGCATTTTTTCTGCCCCTATACCTCCCCTCAAAACGGCAAGTCTGAACGATATTTCCACACAATCAATGATATAATTCGTACTCTCTTAATTCATTCATCCATACTTCTGAAATTTTGGGTTGAGGCCCTACGCACCGCCACATATTTACTCAACATACGACCAACTAAATCAAACCCACACACTACTCCCTATTTTTCTCTTTTTTGTTGTCACCCCGATTATTCCGAGCTACATGTTTTTGGTTGCCTTTGTTTTCCAAACATGTAAGCCACATCCCCTACCAAATTAGCACCCGATCTATCTCTTGTGTTTTCCTCGGATACTTTGATGAACACAAGGACTTTCGTTGTCTCAACTTACTACTCGACCATATTCACATCTCTCGTCACATCACGTTCGTAGAACACGTCTTTCATTTTTCGCAATGCACACCATCTCTCGAACCCGAGTCCTCTACACCGTCACCCCTAACTAACGTCCTATCCTACACCCTCTCCACGTCATTCCTACCTCAGCCCAACCAACCCACAACCCTACCCAAAACCCTACCCCTGTCGCGGCAGAAATTCACCCCCTTTTCCTGCCATGGCAGCATCCGATAACACCAGCCCCACGGTAGCGCGCTCTGCCGCGGCAATCGAAACTGCTGAAAACTCTACTGTGGCAGACTTCTTTGCCGTGCAACCTGAGCCTCCCTCCCTTTGCCCGAGTCATCCACTGCACTGGGCTTTGCCTCTTCCTCCCCTCCACTCAATCCTCCAGCCCATGTCGTGCCTACTGCTAAGCCTACCAATGATCATGTTATGCGTACTCGTGCAAAATCAGGATTTTGCTTACCCACTCAAAAACTTAATCTCAATGTTACTCCATCTATCTCTCCCATCCCTAAAACTTATAAATCAGCTCTTCTCGATCCTCATTAGAATTCTGCTATGCATGAAGAATTCCAAGCTCTCATCGATAACAATACTTGGTAAGTCGTTCCTCATCCTCCTGGTGCAAATGTAGTTTCTAGAAAATGGGTTTTTTGGCAAAAAAATCACTCTGATGGTACTCTCTCTCGTTATTAAGCTCGTTGGGCCTGTCGTGGTTTTTCTCAACAACATGGTCTTGATTACGATGAAACTTTCTCTCCCGTTGTTAAACCTAGTACAATTCGAATAGTTCTTAGTTTTGCAGTTTCTTCGTATTGGCCCATTCATCAACTTGACGTTAAAAATGCTTGTCTTCATGGATCTCTAAATGAAACTGTTTACTATCATCAACCTCTTGGTTTTGAAGATACAACTAATCCCAATCACGTCCATCTTCTAAAAAAATCACTATATGGTCTAAACCAAGCTTCTCGTGCATGGTTTCAACGATTCTCTACCTTTATTCTTACTATCGGTTTTCAACCATCTCCCTCAGATTCTTCTTTTTTGTCTATTACACTACCTCTGACACAGCCTATTTACTCTTATACGTAGATGACATTGCCTTAACAGCCTCAACTCAACATGTTCTCGATCACATCATATCCTTACTTCGCTCTGAATTTTCCATGACTGATCTTGGTATACTTCATCACTTCTTAGGAATTGCTGTCACTCGTGATACCCATGGTATTTTTATATCTTAGCGATAATATAATCTTGATCTTCTAACTAAATCTGGCATGCTTGACTATCAACCGTCTAAAACCCCTGTGGATATAACTACCAAACTTTCCTCCTCAGGTGATGTTTTTTCTGATGCCACTCTCTATCGTAGTATAAATGGTGCTCTTCAATATCTCACTCTCAGTCGTCCATAAATTTCATTTGGCGTTCAACAAGCCTATCTCTACATGTATGATCCTCACATTCCACATATATTCATCATCTCAAAGGTACTATTGATCATGATCTCCACATATATTCATCATCTCCAAACACTTTGATAGCATATTCAGATGCAGACTAGGCTGGTTGCTGGGATACTCGTCGGTCCATATTTGGATGCTATGTTTTTCTTGGTAACAACTTGATTTTATGGTCTTCGAAGTGGCAGGTTACAGTTTCACGTCTTGGCAGATCTTTGAGTACCGTCGTGCTTTATGTCGCCGAAACGATCTGGTTGCGTCAGCTTCTCTCGGATCTTTGTCGTCCTGTCCAGTAGGCTACTATAGTTTATTGTGATAAAATTTCAGCTGTTTACATGTCCAACAATCCAGTGCATCATCGTCGGACAAAGCATATAATTTTGTTTGTTAAAAGGTGGCTTTGGGACAAGTTCGCGTTCTTCATGTTCCAACCACTGCTCAATTTTTAGATATCTTCACAAAGGGTCTTCCAACAACATCGTTTACCCACATTCGATCCAGTCTCAACCTTGGTGAACCACACGTTGACATTGTGGGGGATGTTAGATTATAAGTCGGTTTGGTTTTTGCTTGTAACATAAGTTAGGGTTTGCCCGACCGGCCACCTATATATACCCTTTGTAATCTCTCAAACAATATCAATCATTATGAGACAATTATATTTTTACATTAAGATATAGTATAATTAATTATTCCTAACAAGATCTAACTCTGACGGGGAAGATTTCTGAGCAAAAAATCTTGGGGTTTGGACCAAATCCCATCACAAATATGCAAAAGTATACCACGACACTCATTGTTAAGAGGTCAAATGATACCTTCCATCCGGATTCATGGATGTAGTATAATAGCTTTTTCCCTAGTAGACCTAGGTTTAATTGAACCTTGGAAAGCAATGCTAAAAGGAAAGGAAAAGGACACGTCTACATGACTTTGTTTCTTTGTTTTACCTTTGTTTACCAGACCAATCTAGTTTACTTTTATAGTGGGTTGATTCAATGGATGGAGATAGGTAAGGGTTGAAGATCCACTTGCAGCTGCACATCATATGGGATAAAAGATAATAATAAGCATAGTCATATGTAAAGTTTTAATAGGGATAATCTCTTGTGGGAAACACATCTTAATATACTAGAGCCCCCGCGATGCAGTGGGCATAGCAATAGTATTTTAATCCAACTGAGTGCACCACGAAGCAACATGCTACAAACGATTATTAAGTGTAAAACACATATCAAAGCATTAAGTGGTGATATTGTTCTGACCCCGAATGGATCGCTAAGCGAAGACCGTACTACCCTTTCTATCACTGGGGTTCCTATGAGATCACCGCTAGCCAAGTATCTCACCTCAAGCCTTTATCAATCTATGGGGTCTTGGGTACCTACAAGTCCAAAGATCGAGATAAGAGACAAAGAAACAAAAGATACACATCTCTATTTCAAACAATACACAATGCTCCCATAGATTAGATGCACATAATCGCTACGAGGTTTCTCCCCAACCCGTAGACCGTGAGGACTACTCACTCATAACAATAAGAACAAGGATAGAAAACATTGTGCAAATACTTAGATTGAAATCAAATATTATTTCAATGGTCGCCAAATCACAAGGAGATCTTAAGTACAAAGTAATGGCTATGGATAATGGAGGGGATGGAAGATGGAAGGGATGAACAATGGTGTGGATCTCCTTGGGGTGTGTTGTGATGCAATCTGAGAATGGCAGCCTTCTACACGGCGACTGAGACCTAAAAATATATAGGCATCTTCACGAAAGTTGTAGGGTTTGACGAGACGGAGCCGCCACCACATTGTACAAGCGGAAGGTACGGGCATGCCCTACCCGTTCTAGTGGTCGTTACGGCTGCTGTCGCCTGGAATTGACTCCACAATTACTTGGTCGTGTGGAATTCCTCAAAAACCTTCATTATGACTCAAGATTTTGCATTAAAAAGCGTGATTTCCTACACAACACAATTCAAAGCAATGGTTTGCATATCTTTGCAATTATTAGTCATTAGTGGCAAGGATTGATAGTTTCTTGTCAATTGCTTGACTAAAAACAATGTTTAAACATGGTGAAAGATGGCTATTTTTGGAGCCATCAGCAAACATGTAATCCAACACTCAAGTTCACAATGTTGACCACAATCAAAATAAATAGTGCTAGTATCAAGATGGGAATGGTGACAAGAAGCTGCTGCCTAGACATGATTAGAAATGGTCCAATATCACATTTGATATATTTGATTAGTGAAATATATGCATGAAGTATGACACTAAATAATATTACTAGACATATAGTGAAACATAAAATATACCCTCTCCCCTTTCGATGAGCCACATTGCAATACTAATAAAGGGAAGCATCAATAAGGTCATAAGACGGCTCATACGAATAGATGCATAAGAGCAAGAACAATAGTAGAGCCCACTGCTGGCTATAAGCCATGTCTATGTCATTTGTAGTCATTCTAATAGCCAACACGTACAATAGAAAAACATAAATTATACTAGTTCAATTATGGTGTGTTTGGTTGGCCAGATCTCCTCTTCTCGCATCCAGTAGAAAGAAGCAGCCCTCATTCTGACTTCGGAGGAAAGCCAAAATCGAGCGTTGATGACTGCAAGTGCACAGATCGTTTGTAGCAAGTTTTGAAATAAAGATATCGATCCCACAGGGAGCAGTAGGTGAAAGACTAAAATGCATTTAACTAAAACTAAACGAAGTACTTAAGGAATAACTTTGAGATGAAAGAAAAGTAGAATTGTTTTTCGGTTTTTGATTGAATGAAGCAATTAAAGTAAAGTAAAACTTAATGCAGAAAATAAGAATCATGTGTGTAAAAGAGCTTGGAACTACAATAGGGAAAAAGGCGTTCTCAGGGAGTGGCGGATACACCGCTAGCAATTTAGACTAAGTAATCAAGATTATTATAACAAATATTCTCATGATATGTATGTATGTGGGAGGAGCTCCATATATGGACAAATAGACAGCAACCACTGCTCACATCATGCTTCATAACCACATCTGACAGATAAACGACATCAATTGTATTATCCCACTATTAAGGGATTTCTCCCGTGGCATGGACATGGATTTATGAGTTCTCCTTGTTTCCCCAAGTTAGTACATAAAGAATGACAATAGCTTTATAGTCACAGTAAGTGTTATCATCCCTCCATCTACCAACAAGTAATCCCCTTCATCGTGTCCCCATAAGAGGCGAATATTAAGGAGGTGCACAAATCTCAACATCATGATGAAGACAATTAACATATACACATAATGAGTATAACATAATAATCCCTATCTTATCTCAATCATATGCTAGGGTTTCTCCATCTCTCCAAGAACTAATGATCTACTCAGACATGGAGGCAATCAACATCATGGCAATGGTAATGGAATCAATTATAAATGAATAGTTCTTGTATAAATCCACAATGAGTACGGAAATTACAACAAGATCTAGATGGGGTGAAGATGGGATGGATGGAGATGATGGTGGTGCAGTGGTTGATGAAGATGAAGATCGATGCCTTGGCCTCCCAGATCTGCGTAGGGCGAAGATGGTTCCCTTGAGAAAATTCCCCCTCCAGATGCCTTCCGGAGGTGAGGTTTTGGAGATTTCTGGGTGTTCTGTATGTCGTCTCTCTGATCCAGTTGCACGGGGTGAAACTATTTGAGGAGGCGATGGCAGCGCCAACTATACGACCGGAACTATACGGCCCAAAAATTATTCTCGTTGTATAGTTGGTCGTTAAACCCACTGGATGCCTTGAACGCTTCGGGTTTTCTTCTAGTGTTATTGATATTTCCAAAATAAGCGATTTATGTTGTTTTTGACTCCTTTTCTCCCCAATACAACTGCTCCAAGAATTGTGTCCATTGTATCCATCATATGTCCTGATCCTGGTGAAAATAGACATAAAATGTGCACGCGAATGCCGTAAAATACCAAGATCCTACAACTAAAATGCAAAATAATAATATAAAACATGATGCAAATATGCACTTATCAACTTCCCCATGCTTAGACTCTTGCTCGTCCCGAGAAAGTTTAGCTTAATGGATGTGATCCTCATATTCATGAAGCCGAGTTGATAAAATAAATGAGGCAGTTGGAGCATGTGTTTATCATATATGATACATAGGAATAAGTTCATGAATAATACCTTACTCGAACCATCCGAATAATATTAGAAGCCTTCCACACCTTAGTGATCAATAGTTCACAAAAGATGAATCTCAACATGATGTAAAAGTATTTGGTTCGACCGAATGAGTTAGCGAGGTAGTCCCAAGTGTTTTAGGATTAACATATTCACTTGGGATTCAAAATATCAGAACGCTTCTTTGTCATACTACAATATAGTGGTGTATGCCTATTTTCTCTTTGCACATTCACTCTTTTTCTTCCTTTTTTTATTTATATGCTCACACTTTTGTTTAAGTGTTGTGCAAAGGAGCTAGCCATACATTCCACTTCATGTAGGAATCCAAAGTTTAACGATCTCAATTACCAAATTCCAATTGTATATTAAGCATCTTTATGACTTGAAGATTCTACCTCGACTTGTTCTCACTCTATTTGGATAACACTTTTAATTTTCCTTTGTTCAAGGTTTCTTTTTCAACTTAACTGATTAGATAATTTTTCCTTCCATGTAAATCAAACCATGTACTTACAACATATTGACCAAATTATCTTTGTATGTTCCATTAATACCAATGTTGTGGAAGACTCCTATTGCTATCATCAAGTGCAAGTAAAATTATACTCAAGCCATTCATATATCCAATAAGACAAGCACAAACTCAATAATGCTCTATATATGATAATAAACTCGGAATTTCACAAATGGGATCGAATATTCCTTAAGGGAATTCAAATGATCCAAACTTTTATTTCTAAGCTCGAACTAATGCAAAACTAAAATAGTAATATAAAAGATAGATTACTAGGTCTTAAACATCTCCCCAAGCTTGGAATCAAGCCAGGCGGGATCAAATAACTCCTTGTTGGTACCTATTCCTCCTCCTGGGTAGGAAAAGTATTTCCTTCTTCCCCTATGTTGCAATCTTTAGCTATGCTTGCGAAGCGGATGCTGAGCTTGGCCATGTCGTATTGAAGCTTCAAAATTTTCTTCTTGAGGAATTTCTTCTCATCTGTCAACTCAAAAATAGTTTTAATCAAGAAACCAACTCTACCATCGATGTCATTGACCTTTTTCTCAAGTTCTTTGCTCATCATCCAGTTGGAGTCAATCCCTTCTCCAATTGTTTCAACACATGCCTGATGGCCCAAAATATATCGAGCTCGTTGGGGAACCCCAAGAGGAAGGTATGATGAGCACAGCAGCAAGTTTTCCATCAGTTATGAAACCAAGGTTATCAATCCAGTAGGAGCAAGGAAACACCCCAAAGGTGTAGCTAGCTGAACGTTGGCAGGGCGCACTACCGGTGCTAGCAGCAACGTGGAGACCTACACAACACAACCACAAAACTCTGCCCCCAACTTGCGATGAGGTTGTCAATCTCACCGGTTTTGCTAAAAACAAAGGATTAAATGTATCAAATGGAAGGAAGTAATAGTTTGCAGAAAGTAAACACAAAGCAGTAAACAGTTTGTAGATTGATTGTAAAAGAAAGGACCGGGGTCCATAGTTCATTAGAGATGGCTCTCCTTAAGATAGATAACATGTTGGGTGAACAAATTACAGCGGGGCAATTGACAAACATCGAGAAAGCATACAAGCATATACTACTCATCTTGACTCCTTTGAGATTCGATTGGGCATTACAACATTACACATAGACCGCCATCCAACTGCATCTATGACTAATAATCCACATTTAGGTTATCATCCGAACCCCCTCCAGTATTAAGTTGCAAGCAACAGATTATTATGCTATTTAATTATGTAAAGTAAACAATACGATTGTACTATGAACAAAGGATTGTTGTTTTCTCCTAGTAGCAACAAAGACATCTAGTACCTTAGAGATTTCTGTCACTTCCCTAGATTACCAGAGGCATGAACCCACTATCAAGCATAAATACTAACTCTTGGAGTTGCTAGCATCTACTTGGCCAAGATAGCTACTAACAACGGAAAGCATGCAAGATCACAAATAACAAACACATGATAGAATCAATAATCAATCTGAAATAGCATCTCAATATCCATCAGATCCCCGCAAACACAACATGTAGAATTACAAATAAATGATCTTGATCATGAACGGAGCTCAAAAGATCTAAACATGAAAGCACAAAGGAGGAGAACCAGCCATCTAGCTACCACATGGACCCGTAGTCCAGAGATGAACTACTCACGCATCACACCGGAGGCTTGCATGATGATGAAGAAGGCCTGTGGTGAATTCCCTCTCCAGTGGTGCCGAAGAGCTTCAGATCCCTCCCGATCTAGGGATGGAGATGATGGCGGCTACAGACTCTTTCGTGGAATTTTGATTGGGTCCTTAGGGTTTCCGTATCAGAGGCAATATATCGGCGGAAGGGGAGGCCGAGGGGGTGCCTGGGGCGGCCAGACCACCCCCTAGCATGGGCCAGGTCTGGCCGCGCGGCCAGGTGGTGTGGTCGGGCCCCAACCCCTCTCCGTCTCGTATTCTGACTCCAAGTGTCCCTCGGTGAAATAATAACTTTGGCTTTTGTCTCGTACAATTTCGAGAATATTCATTTTCTAAGTTCCTAGAACCAAAAACAACAGAAAACAGACAGCTGGCACTATGGCTCTTGTTAATAGATTAGTCCAAGAAATCATATGAAAAGTACTCCAAAGTGTGGACAAAACATCAAAAATTATTGATACATTTGCAATGTATCAACATCCCCAAGCTTAACTCCTGCTCTTCCTCGAGTAGGTAAGTGATAAAAAGAAAGAATAATTTTTGAGGTGACATGCACCATCATAAACTTGATCAAAGTATTTGTAAAACATTCGAAGCTGGGATCATAGTACTTCAATCATAACATGAAAGACAAAGTTCTAGCAATAAGACAAAGAAACTATGTTGCAACATGAAAAGGCACAAACAAAAGATTCATGAATAACAATGCTTTGCATTGTTTGTTTCACATAAAGAAAACATAGCATAATAGTATTCAGCTTGTCCCTCATAGAGTAGCAAAACATAAATGCATAGGACACATTCAAAGTTTACAAGAGTGAGTAGATACAAATAGTTTAAAACAAGCAATGTCAAGTTATGCATCAATCAACTAGTCTTGGCACAATGCACATAGAACTAAGAATGGCCACTATGCTCTCAAAGTAAGTGCATAAAAGTAGAAGGTGGAGACTCAATATACAAGTGGAAGAAAGGGCCTTCATAGAAGGAAGTAGGGATTCAAGTCTCATAAAGAGCTTCCAAAAATTATGGTACTTATAGCATTCAACTCTCATTGCCCCTATCATAAGCATCTTGAAGGTGATTAAGGTTAAAGTGACACAACTAAGAGGATATGCTTGACAAGTTATAAACCGAAATCGCATGCCCCTTACTTACAAAGACCGAACCTCATTCTACTGAACTTTAGTCACGAGTAAGATCTTGTCATTGTAAGTACATGTGTATCATAAAGAACCGCCAACGGAGTACCCCTTGCACATGATACATGAGCTATCCCATAATCAAAATGACAAGGCAAGCAGACAAAGAGCATCTCAGCGATCTTTTTATTTGCTATTTGCATAGGTTTTTAGTGAGGATGCTTCATAGAGTGATCATTATGGTGATGCTGCAAGTTTCCACCATGATTAGGCATGGCTTAGGCTAGCGGCCCAGGCGTTTCTCTAACACACATACAAACTCCATGATCTTACAAGTTCCACTTTTATTTCACACCGCTGGGATCCATAAGCAAAATAACATGATATCAATGGGGTACAAAGTACAAGTGCAATGTTGAAAGCGTTCCCCGTGATACATGGTTCTGCTAATTTCAACTTATAAAGCGCAAGCATATATGCAATAAAGAAGGACCCAATGGTTCAAGTTTATTATATGCTAAAAGGTAAAGTGTGCCATCAAGTTCGTGAGAGCTTTAATCACTAGTTTTCTCATAACAAGTTTAATTTGGAAGATAGACAAAAAACATGAATATACTTGGAATATCATAAGCTAATAGGTAGGTATGGTGGACTCTTTGAAATAACTTGGTTTAGGGAGTTGGATGCATGAGTGGAACTCATACTTGGTTGTGGAGGCTAGCAAAAGACTGGGAGCGACAAACTAAGAGAGCAATAATGGCCATAATCATGCAGAGCGACAAAACATCATTGATCAAAGCATAAAGTAATACTACAAGTTTAAAACTAAAGGATCATAAAGGCTATGGTGACTTGGGATAGTCATAACATGGTGTGAGCATGCGCCAAGTCAACCCAAAGAAAGCATCAAAGGAGAATACCACAATACTATGCTTTAATATGCTAAAACAACGCATCATTCATCCAAGCCACATTAAGCAATCTCAATTGTTTATAACAAGTCATGCTACAACAAAGAATACTAAGCATAAAGCCAAAACAATATCAAGCATGGCCTGACAAAGCACAAGCCATAGTCAAAAACAAGCTTTCTTTAACACTTAAGCATGAACTTTCCTACTCTTTTCCAAACCAAAGCAAACTATTTGAAAACCAATCTATGAAAGAGGGGTCCAACATATTTATTCAGCAAACTAAACAAACCAAGCAAACAAAAAACCAAAACGAAAACGAAAAAGAAGACGCTCCAAGAACAACACAACTGTGCATGAAACAATAAAAATGAAGCATTTGGAAGGAACCTGGAATTTTTATTGATGAAGAAGGGGATGCCTTGGGCATCCCCTAGCATTGCCGCTTGTACTTATTGGATATTTCTTGGGTGACACGCTTGGCATCCCCAAGCTTGAGCTTTAGTCCATCCTTCATCTCATTACTCATTCCTTCCATACACCTCAAAATTTTCCTTCATACAAAACTTCACACAATCTTTATTACCAACATTAGTGCACTCAAGATAATAAGTCTTTAGGTTCAGTTCTAACACCAATAAACTGCACTAGATACTGTAGCACTTCCCTAAAAAAGCTCAATTCCCCAAAAGAACTCAAAAAGGAACCAACAAGAAGCAAATGTAGAAAATGGCAGAAATCTGTCAAAACAGACCAGCAGGTAAAGACAAAAAATTTCGAAGCCCTTCTGTTGCTCAAATAAAAAAGTGTTGAACTAACGAAAGTTAGATAACAACCTGGGGCAGAAGCAAAAAAATTCACGCATCAAAAGGACGTACAGACATTTTACACAAATTTTTACGGTGAAGCACAGAAATCTGTTTCGGGACAGCAACTTTCCCAATCATTACTTCTCTCTCATTAGAGGTTACTCTTGGCACAAAATGCAAATAAAAAGGATAAGGAGCGGTTATTACTGAAGTAATAACTTCAAAGACTCATCTAAAACTTTTGGGTTATCTCCCAATAAGTACTTTTCT
Source organism: Avena insularis (assembly GCA_023614405.1). Classification (NCBI taxonomy): domain Eukaryota; kingdom Viridiplantae; phylum Streptophyta; class Magnoliopsida; order Poales; family Poaceae; genus Avena; species Avena insularis. Next base: position 504,541,365 of record CM042688.1, on the reverse strand, counting down.
TTAACGCCTTTAAGTTAGGCATAAGAAGCAAGAAAAAGAATCAAGTGTTCTCAAATGAAGAAGCATTAAGAGAAAATTTTGTTTTCATAGGAGAGGCAAAAGAAATCTTCTCTCTCTTCTTAGGGAAGTGTTCTATACCTTTCTTGAGTGGGAGTTGATGTTTAATGGTGCCTTCTTTCATATCAATAATGGCACCAATAGTTCTAAGAAAAGGTCTTCCCAAAGTAATAGGACAAGAAGCATTGCATTCAACATCCAAAACATAGAAATCAACGGGGACATAGGCATTGTTAACCATAATAAGAACATCATTAATACTCCCCATGAGTTTCTTTTTAGCATTATCATCAAGTGGGACATTCAAATAACAATCTTCAAGTGGTGGGAAATCAAGCATATCATAAATCCTTCTAGGCATAATAGAAACACTACTATCAAGATCACATAAAGCTTTGAAATCAAAATCATTCACTTTCATATTAATGATGGGTTCCCAACCATCTTCTTGTTTTATAGGAATAGAAGCTTTATGTTTCATCTTTTCTTCTTTAATCTTTATGAGAGCATCAGTAATGTGTTTTGTAAAGGCCATGTTCATAGCACTAGCATTAGGACTTTTAGCCAGCTTTTGTAGGAACTTAATAACTTCAGAGATATTGCAACCATCAAGATCAAAATCATAGTTATCATCTAAGGTAGTAGACCTATTGCTAGCCTCAACACTAGTGGCAGTGATAGTAGAAACACTAACGTTTCTAGCAATTTCATCTTCTCTTTCCCACTTAGCATGTAATTCAGCTAATAGTCTAACATTTTCATCAATTCTTACTTGTATGGCATTAGTAGCTGCAAAGGGATTATCATTAGTTTCAGGTTTAGCAGCCACTTTATTCAAAGAAGATTGAGCTTCGGCCAAAGATTCTATATTTCTTTCAGCATTAGAGAGTTTTTCCTCAATAGTTTTATTGAAAGCAGTTTGTTTACTAATAAAGTCTTTAAGCATAACTTCAAGTTCAGAGGTGCACTCCTATTATTGTTGTAGGAATTTCCATAAGCATTACCATTGTTGGGAGGATATGGCTTATAATTGTTGTTACCAAAATTGTTCATGTAGGCATTGTTGCTAAAATTGTTATTTATTAGAAAGTTCACATCAACTTGCTCCTCTTGAGCAACCAAAGAGGCTAAGGGAACATTATTTGGATCAATATGGGATTTACCATTAACAAGCATAGACATAATAACATCAATCTTATCACTCAAGGAGGAGGTTTCTTCAACAGAATTTACCTTCTTACCTTGTGGAGCTCTTTTAGTATGCCATTCAGAATAGTTAACCATCATATTATCCAGAAGCTTTGTTGCAGCACCCAAAGTAATGGTCATAAAGGTACCTCCAGCAGCAGAATCCAATAGGTTCCTTGAAGAATAGTTCAATCCTGCATAAAAAGTTTGGATGATCATCCAAGCAGTTAGTCCATGAGTGGGACAATTCTTTACCAAAGATTTCATTCTTTCCCAAGCTTGAGCAACATGTTCATTATCAGATTGTTTAACTACATTATTTCACTTATCATAGATATAATCTTAGCAGGAGGATAATATTTTCCAATAAAAGCATCTTTGCATTTAGTCCAAGAATCAATACTATTCCTAGTTAAGGAATTCAACCATTCTTTAGCTTTTCCTCTCAAAGATAAAGGAAACAATTTAAGCTTAATAATATCTCCATCTATATCCCTATGCTTTTGCATCTCACAAAGTTCAACAAAGTTATTTAGATGGGCAGCAACATCTTCAGTACCAAAACCAGACAATTGTTCTCTCATAACAAGATTGAGTAAAGCAGGTTTTATCTCAAAGAAAGTAGCTTCAGGAACAGGTGGAGCAATAGGTGTACTCATAAAATCATTGTTGTTGGTGCTAGTGAAGTCACACAACTTAGTGTTTTCAAGAGTAGTCATTTTTTTGTGTTTTTAATAAAGAGAGCAAACTTGTAAAACTAATTTTTTTGTGTTTTTGATAAAGAAACAAGCAAACAAAGCAAAAGTAAACTAAGCAAAACAAAAATAACAAAGTAAAGAGATTGGTTATGAGGGACTCCCCTTGTGAAGATGTCCTTTACTCCCCGGCAACGGCGCCAGGAAAAAAGGCCCAAAATATATCGAGCTCGTTGGGGAACCCCAAGAGGAAGGTATGATGAGAACATCAGTAAGTTTTCCCTCAGTACGAAACCAAGGTTATCAATCTAGTAGGATCAAGGAAACACCCCAACAGTGTAGCTAGCTGGACGTTGGAAGGGCGCACTACCGGTGCCAGCAGCAACGTGGAGACCTGCACAACACAACCACAGAACTCTGCCCCCAACTTGCGATGAGGTTGTCAATCTCACCGGTTTTGCTGAAAACAAAGGATTAAACGTATCGAATGGAAGGAAGTAATAGTTTGTAGAAAGTAAACACAAAGCAGTAAACAGTTTGTAGATTGATTGTAAAATAAAGGACCGGGGTCCATAGTTCACTATAGGTGGCTCTCCGTAAGATAGATAACATGCTGGGTGAACAAATTACAGCGGGGCAATTGACAAACATCGAGAAAGCATACAAGCATATACTACTCATATTGACTCCTTTGAGATTCGATTGGGCATTACAACATTATACATAGACCGCCATCCAACTGCATCTATGACTAATAATCCACCTTCAGGTTATCATCCGAACCCCCTCCAGTATTAAGTTGCAAGCAACAGATTATTGCGTTACGAATTGCGTGTAAAGAAAACAATATGATTGTTCTATGAACAAAGGATTGTTGTTTTCTCCCTAGTAGCAACAACACATCTAGTACCTTAGAGATTTCTGTCACTTCCCCAGATTACCAGAGTCATGAACCCACTATCGAGCATAAATACTAACTCTTGGAGTTGCTAGCATTTACTTGGCCAAGATAGCTACTAACAACGGAAATCATGCAAGATCACAAATAACAAAGACATGATAGAATCAATAATCAATCTGAAATAGCATCTCAATATCCATCGGATCCCGCACAAACACAACATGCAGAATTACAAATAGATGATCTTGATCATGAACGGAGCTCACAAGATCTAAACATGAAAGCACAAAGGAGGAGAACCAGCCATCTAGCTACTACATGGACCCGTAGTCCAGAGATGAACTACTCACGCATCACACCGGAGGCTTGCATGATTGTCGTTGTATTGGGAACGGCAGTACCTGAAGAGGTTAGATAGAGGTGTAGGGACTGGCAGGGAAGCTATCGACGGCGTCCGCAGGCGAGATTGGATACAAGCGAGCGTGGCGGGACGCAAGAAGTACCCAGGTTCGGGGCCCTCATGGTGAGGTAAAGCCCCTACTCCTGCCTGATCTGACTATGTGGGATATACGAACTACAAGTGCTCCTTGAGTTGTGTTCTTTAGCTATTGCCTTAAATGCACCGAGACCAACCTATCTGTGTGTGTATCTGCCTTAAGTGCACCCAGGACTGGAGCACTTGATTACACCAGGGGTGCGCCAGCGCACCCGGTGGGTGTAGCCCCGAGATTCGAAGTAGTTGGCGAAGATAGGTGCTTTGAATCTTCATCTGTACTTGAAATGTGACTCGGTGCAGTCGTGCCAAAACAAACAAACATAATTGATTGTCAGTACATCGACATATAGTACACATGCTATCAACCGGATAACGGTTTTATTTTTCAAAAACTAGCTCGTGTTTCTCTGAACACTTAGTCACTTTCTCGTGCGCTCTGCTGTTTACGCTGTGTCCTTGCCGGCCAGCCGGGTTGCGGTCTGGAGCCGGAACCGAAGGGGGAGCTGACAGTACATTGCACACGGTACTGGGGGCTGAGCAGCCGGAAAATACCAACTAGGCACAAGGCCGAAATGTCCGATCTGTCGCACCCTTCGCCGTTTTTCATGTGGGATGCCTCGGGCTTTTGCTCTTGCTAGCCGGACAGCCGGGTTGCGGTCTGTAGCTGAGACGAAGAGTGGGCCTCTGACACCGTCGCACACTACTCAGTCGGTTTACGGGTTTAGCAGGCCGGGCCAACCGGCGAGCCCCCGGGTAGGTCACGGCCACGGAAACTGAAAGCAGGAAGAAAAACAACATCTGGCGAGACCTCGAGGGTTGCTCGAGGTCGGAAAAACACTCACATTGTAGCTGTCGGTGTAGTAGGGTCGAAGGCGCGATTCCGCAGGCGTTGCGGCTGCCGAAACGGTCCAACTGGCGTTCCAGCCGGATAGCCTGGCTCCAGCCGGACAGGCAACCAAACGCGGCGTAGCCGGATTCGGTCCCCAGCCGGCCAGGCAACCAAACGCGCCAGGATGCGCCGAGCCGGCCTGGCCCAGCCGGAACGGGTCCAGCCGGCCGAACCGGCAACCAAACAGGACAAAGTCGTGCGGAGTCGGTCCGACTCAGCCAGAACGGGTCCGAACCGGCCGAATCGGACAGACAGAACGGGTAGTCGGACGGATATAGCCAGATCGGCGTAGCCGGATTTTTCTTTCTTTTGCTCTCAATTTTTTTCTATTTTCTTTTTTTTTCTAACCGAACTAAGCTAGCCGGATTTTTCCATCTCTTTTTTTCTTGCTTTTCTCTCAGCTGACTAATACCAACCGGACTTACTTTTTCCTCTTCCATTTTTTCGCAACCGATTGCCAATAGCCGGCTCACTTTTTTCTTTCTTATTTTTTCACTTCTTTTTCTTCTCTGTTACTTTTTCTCAGCCGGTCGCAACTAGCTGGTCCACCCCTCGATTCTTTTTTCTCTCAACCGGCCGTGCACCATCTTCTCACTCAGCCGGATTTCTCTCCTTCTCTATTTTCTTTCTTCTTACTCTTTCCAACCAGCAGTTTTTCCTATCCGCTCACTCCTAGCCGGATCCCGTCTCTCTCTTTTTCCTTTTATACTTTTTCTTCTCTCTTGCTTTTCTCTCAACCGACAACTTCCTTAGCCGGCCACCTTTTTCCATCCTTCTTTTTCTCAGCCGGCCCGCTATCTCCTCTCTGCTTCCTTTTACTTTTTTCTCGAGGTATATACGTTTTTAGTCCCACATCTTGCAAAGTGAGTAATATTAGTCCCGCAACTTACACCTGGAGAGCATTTTACTCCAATTTAATCAAACTTTATCGAGTTTGATCGATTTTGACCAAATTCGCAACTTATGGCATCACGATTTTTCTAGATGAACCCTGTGTATTTTTCCTATGGTACTTCTGTCCTCGGTGCTGACAAACATGTGGGCCCACTTGTAGTATACGTACAAAATAGATAATAAAACTCAAGCAAACAAGTGAATCGAACTCCTGACCTCTGCATTGATATCCACCTCCTCAAGCCACTATGTTGAACAACCTAATTGTTAATTCTTAGGGCGGAACACTTTTTATAATAATATGAGCGCGCGCACACAGTAAAAAATGCTCCCATCCGCCCTTAGCTAATCTTGTGGGTCATGCGTGGATGCCTTTATTTTGAATATTTAAATAATGCAATTTAAAGTATCAAAAACACTTTTTAAAATACGTACATGTGGACAATGATATAAGATTTTAGTGTGTAAATTTTCACCCTGGATTGATTTATATTGGGGCTACACAAAAAACAAAAAAAATTCGAACAAGATTTGAAGGTGCACCGTTACAAACCCGAATCTCTAATGAAGCCCAGATTAAAATTTTGTATTTTTTTTATAAATTTTCCAACTTTAGAATATGTATTATTTAATGTCTAAAATAAAGTCTTACATATAGCCTGGGTGTACATGCTTAATCAATAAATCTTTACTTCACTCGTGTGTATACTACTATACGTAACTCTTTTTTGTGTGCTTGGAGGCGAGAAGGTAGGACGCACAACACGTTAGTGTAGATGAGTCAGACTGGAATTAATCTATAATGAAAAGGCGTTTTGCAGTTAACAAATCTCTGTGCGTACTGTACTGGCAAACATCCACAAATTTAACAGCGCAGGTAGTGAGTTCGACTCTTGCAACTACTACTTGATATTTTATTATTTATGCCCTGACAGGTCATACCAAGGTCTCAAAGACAGAGAGAAATATATCAGGGGCATTTTGCAAAAATTACAATGGCACATTTCGTCTTCAGAATTAGTTTCAACCTACAAGTGGACGAAATTGGTCAAAATCGTGGAAATTCAAATGAATTGGACTAAAAAACTCCCCAAGTTACAAGTTGTGGGACTAATCTTGCTCACTTTGCAAGATGTGGGACTAAAACGTTCGTATGGTGCAAGTTGTGGGACTAAAATTGTATATGCCTCTTTTTTCTCCTGCCTCGCTCCAACCGGCCGCCCACTGCATGTTCACAGCTGGGGCGACGAGGTCGCGCGGGAACCAGCTTGGCGGCAGCATGGCGATGCCTCGGCAGACAGGAGGGCCGCAAAGTGGGTGCGGCGCTGCGGGGAGCTCGCCAAGGCGTGGGCCCGAACCGGAGCCAGCCGGGCGCACGGAGGAACGGCGCAGCAACCGGAGATGCAGGGAGCCGGCAAAGCGGCCGGAGACGGAGCAGCTTGCGGGGAGGGAGTCGGTGAGGACGGAGGTAGAGGCACGCAACGGCGCGAGCCTGCTCGTAAGGCGAGCTCGCGGACGGACGGACGCGGGCGCGGGGACGCTCGCTTGCCGGCGGGCGGTGACAACGAGGCGGACGGGCGCGCACGGGAGGGTGCGCGCGTACAGTCGCGGGGTCGCCGATGGCGGTGGCACAGGGCGGACGACGCGGCGGCGCACAGGGACGCGCGCGGCGGCTTGCCTCAGGAAGGTTGATGGGGAAGACGTGGCGGTGCGGCGCTGCGGGCGACGCCATGGGCGGGCGCGCGACGGTGGCTCGGGAAGGACCTACGGGGGAGGTTGCGAGCGGGATGCGCTGCTGCTTTTCTGAGGCACACGTACGCGCGCTGGTCTTGCTGCTGCTAGCTCATGCGGGCGAGCGCTGCCGTCGCTGCTAGCCCGCGCTCGTCGTACATACGCACTGCTGGCTCGCCGCACGCGAGCACACGCAGCGAGGGGAGGCTGCTGCTGGCGCGGCGACGCACGGACGTGCGGGAAGCTCGCGGAGGCTTGCTCGCAGAGGCGGGAGGCAGAGGCGCGAATGGGCGTGGCCGCTGCCAACCCGAACGCGGCCACGCTGAACCGGTCGAGGACGAACGCTGCGGCGCGGGCAACGCGGAGACAGCGAGGACGCCGAGCCCCTGAGCCCCTTGGCGAGGCGAAGGCGGCGATAGCGCGGCAGCCACCGAGCCCCCGAGAAACTTGGCAAAGTGGAGTCGGAGACGACGGCGCGGAGGCGGCGAGCCCCCGAGCAACTCGAGACAGTGTCGATGCCGACGACGACGATGAAGAAAATCGGTCCCGTGCGGAACGGAACTCCGGCCAAAGCTATACTTCGCCCCACGGTGGGCGTCAACTGTCGTTGTATTGGAAACGGCAGTACCTGAGGAGGTTAGATAGAGGTGTGAGGACTGGCAGGGAAGCTATCGACGGCGTCCGCAGGCGAGATTGGATACAAACGAGCATGGCGGGACGCAAGAAGTACCCAGGTTCGGGGCCCTCGTGGTGAGGTAAAGCCCCTACTCCTGCCTGATCTGACTATGTGGGATATACGAACTACAAGTACTCCTTGAGCTGTGTTCTTTACCTACTGCCTTAAATGCACCGAGACCAACCTATCTGTGTATGTATCTGCCTGAGCGTGTGTCCCTGGGAGTGAGTGAGCTAGCTCCCAAGGAGAGATCGATGGGTGTACGTCAGAGTGAATGGAGTCCCTCCCTGGTGCCTTATATTGAGGCCCAAGGGACAAAGGTGGGACCCGCTTGCCTAACTAGTACTATTGCATGTGTCATGCATGATGTAGTGCATAGTGTATACTATTGCACACATCATCTGGTAAGGTAGCATGGACTCAGTGTCTTCGGTCTTGTCGATGTCTTCTTGACGTACGCTTGTCCTTCTTCTTATCTCCTTGGTCTTGATCGATGTAGCAGCAGCTGTGCGTCTGGGAGCGAACCGGATACATCGATCCGGCCTGGGAGCGCCAGGCAAGCCGAAGGCGGCCAACAATCCTGAGGGGATCGAGTAGCAGCAACCGGAGGTGCCAGCTACGCCAAGGGCGAATCGGCCCAGCCGAGGCGACGCATTAAGGCCCAGCCAGGCGAGGAGGATGCAGCCCAGCCGGGGGCGTGGGGCGCCACGACCGGATAGGGCCCAGCCGGGGGGGCGATCCGGCGAGAGGCCAGGTGGAGAAGGGGCAACGCCGAGTGGGCCGGCTGGGGCGGCCCAGCCGGGAGCAGCAGAGCTGGAGTGAACGGCCGGTGGGGTGGCCCAGCGGAGAGGGAGCTTCGCTCATGAGCCGGGTCGAACGGGCGGCCTAGCCGGGGAGAGGTGGTGGCGACGTTGTGGGCCGGTTGGAAGGCTCCAGCCGGCCCAGACTGCATTCGGCTTGTTTTTCTTTATTCTTTTTCCTGTTTTGTTTTTTCGGAGTGCTTTTGGACCGTCTTTTGGGGTACCCGGGGACAATTCCCCCGACAATGATGATGAAGAAGGCCTCCAGGGTGAATTCCCCTCTCCAACAGGGTGCCGGGAAGAGCTTCAGATCCCTCCCAATCTAGGGATGGAGATGACGGCGGCTACAGACTCTTTCGTGGAATTTTGATCGGGTCCTTAGGGTTTCTGTATCAGAGGCAATATATAGGCGGAAGGAGAGGCCGAGGGTGCACAGGCGCAGACCACCCCTGGCGGCTGCCCGGCCGCGGGCCAGGTGGTGTGGTCGGGCCCTAGCCCCTCTCCGTCTCGTATTCTGGCTCCAAGTGTCCCTCGGTGAAATAATAACTTGGGCTTTTGTCCCGTCCAATTCCGAGAATATTCATTTTCTAACTTCCTAGAACCAAAAACAGCAGAAAACAGGCAGCTGGCACTATGCCTCTTGTTAATAGATTAGTCCAAGAAATCATATGAAAAGTACTCCAAAGTGTGGACAAAACATAAGAAAGTAGATAAAATCAAGCATGGAACATCAAAAATTATAGATACATTTGCAATGTATCAATGCCTTCGAAGTTTTTTCCAACTCATAGATCTTATCATGAATCTCATCTTGTCGCACCTTCTTAGGCTTAAGAGGCGACGGACGGAGAGGAGGTTTATAATAGGATCATATGTTGTGATGATAGGGATTAGGGAGATACTCATCCTTGATCTTTCCCCGCTCTGTTTGCCTCATCCTTTGTGGGAACATATCCTCCCAGTTTGGGAGAGGCTTGATCTCCGGGATGGACAATGATGATGATCCTTTAGGTTCTATTTCTTCGATCCTCTTCATGGGATTCTCTTCTTTCTTCCTCCAAATCTTGTTGACATGGAACGGCTACATGGCTTCGCTGCACGGATGGTGTTAGGAGGGGATTGTATATAGATGGCGAGGATTTTTCGAGGCTAGAGGCTGTAGCTCTGCGAAATGAAAAAGGTTAGATGTGATCAGCTTTAAAAAGGGAGGTCGAAAACCCTAGCCGCCATTCGTAACGAGCAACTATACGGGCGTGGCCCGCATAGGTCCCGATGTATAGTTATGAACCGACTATAGATTTCCTTCTATAGGGGAACCAACTATACGACTGAAACTATACGGGCGGAAATTTTTATTCCCGCCGTATAGTTGGTCGTTAAACCTTCAGTTCCCAGAATAAAAAAATTGGAGACGGGTCGATAACTATACGATGGCAACTATACGGGCAGAATTTTATTCCCACCGTATAGTTGGTCGTTAAACTATCGTTACCTAGAAAAGAATTCGGACGAAGGCATCGATATCTATACGATGGCAACTATACAGGCGGAATTTTTATTCCCGCCCTGTAGTTGGTCATTAAACCTTCTGGATCCATAAAAATTACCTGCTTCTCCGAAAATTCTTTATTAATCTGAAACTTAATGAAATATCAAGTTTTGACAGAAAAATGATAGCTTAAATTTTTTGACCAATATTTGCATTATCAATCTTCCTTTTTCTTCGCTAGAGCTCTAAATGTTCCTCATTTAACACAAGCTCAATTAAAACTTAAAATTTAAAAACTTACTCAAACATTTATTTCACATGGGTTGCCTCCCATGAAGCACTCTTTTATGGTCAATAGCTTGACCATGGTGTTGCTCATTTCATCTCAATTCCATTCTTCTTGCAGTTGCTATTCCTTGTATATCTTTGCTTAATCACCTCTTCTGGGGTGATCACTTGTATGGTGACTGCACTTATATCTTCTTTTGCTTGATAATGCTTCAAGCGTTGTCCATTTACCACCCATGAAAGAGAGGGTGTTTTTCCTTGGAGCTTCACTACTCCCGATGGATAAGCTTCTTCAACTATATAGGGGCCTTCCCACTTTGATCTGAGCTTCCCTGGAAACAACTTAAGACTAGAATTATAGAGCAACACCTTGTCTCCACTTTTAAAGGTCTTATTTTCTATTTTTCTATCATGGCATCTTTTCACTTTTTCTTTAAACAATCTAGCATTCTCATAAGCCTCACTTCTAAACTCATCTAAAGCATGAATATCTAATAAACGTTTTTCTCCCGCTGCTTTAAGATCATAGTTTAGGTTCCTGATCGCCCAAAAAGCTTTGTGTTCCAATTCTAAAGGTAAATGGCATGCCTTACCGTATACTATCTTATAAGGTGTCATACCCATTGGATTTTTAAACGCAGTACAGTATGCCCATAGAGTGTCATTTAACTTGTATGACCAATCTTTTCTTGATTTTTCCACCGTCTTCTCGAGTATGGTCGTTAATTCTCTATTGGAGAGTTCCACTTGACCACTCATTTGAGGATGATATGGTGATGCAACACGGTGAGTTACTCCATATTTGCTAAGGATTTTCCTGAAAGTTCCTTTCATAAAATGAGAACCACCGTCAGTTATTAAAAATCTAGGAACTCCGAACCTGGGGAATATAACATCCTTGATCATCTTCACTAAGGCAGCTGCATCTGCATGGCTTGTTGGAATAGCTTTAACCCATTCAGTAACATAATCGACAACAATAAGAATATGAGTGTAACCATTTGATTCTATAAAAGGTCCCATGTAATCCATTCCCCATACATCAAAGGGTTCGATTATATGACCCCTTCTTTGGCAAGCATCACAGTGTTCTACATACCTGTGTGCGTCCTTGAGCAAGGTGGGCCAATAGAATCCAGATTGAAGTACCTTTACTGCATTTCGCTTGCCTGCATGATGTCCTCCACACGGGCTGTCATGACAAGCTTGCAAAATTGCATTCATTTCATGGTTAGGAACACACTTCCGAATCATTCCGTCAGGTCCATGACTATATAGATATAGATCATCCCAAAAATAATATTTAAGATCAATAAAGAATTTCATTCTTTGATTTCTTGCCATACCATGAGGTACAAATTTTACTGCGAGATAGTTAGCATAATCCGCAAACCAAGGATCAACGATTTCAACGTTTGCTAAATATTCTCCTGGAAACGGCTCATTTATAGGTATGGGGTTAGTAATTATTCCCTCCATCCTAGAGAGATGATCTGCTACCGGATTATCCTTACCCCTCCTATCTACTATTTGCAAATCATATTCTTGCAGTAATAAAACCCACCTAATCAAACTGGGCTTCGCATCCTTTTTCACAAGGAGGTGGCGCAAAGCTTGGTGATCTGTATGAACTATTACCTTAGAATTAATGATGTAAAATCTAAATTTGTCACAAGCAAAAATTATAGCTAGGAACTCTTTTTCTATAGTAGCATAATTTTTCTAAATCTTATTAAGAGGTCTACTAGCATAATAAATAACATATAATTCCTTTCTGTCTCGTTGTCCTAACACAGCCCCTAAAGCATAGTCACTAGCATCACACATGATTTCGAAAGGTTCATCCCATTTTGGAGATTGCATGATGGGTGCTGAAACTAATTTGTTTTTAAGGTTCTCAAAAGTTGCAATGCAGTCATGGTCTAAGTAGAATGGAGCTTTTTTCTCAAGAAGGCTGGTGAGAGGCATAGCTATTTTAGCAAAATCTTTTATAAAACGCTTATAAACACCTGCATGTCCTAGAAACATTTTTAAGTTTTTATGTCCTGAGGTATTGGAAGATTTTCTATAACATTTATATTAGTTTTATCTATTTCTATACCCTTCTCCGTAACCTTATGCCCAAAAACTTTACCTTCTCTTTGCATGAAACGTCATTGTTCCCAATTCAAAACCAAATTTGATTGCCTGCATCTCTGTAAAACTTTGCTTAAATTGTAGAGGCAATTATCAAATGTTGTTCCACAAACAACAAAATCATTCATTAGAACTTCCATAGTCTTCTCAACAAGATCATCAAAGATTTTTAAAACACATTCTTGAAAAGTTGCAACTTCATTACATAAGCCAAATGGAATTAATCTACAAGCATATGTGCTATAAGGGCAAGTGAAAGTTGTTTTCTCTTGATCTTCCGGTTGTATAACAATTTGAGAATATCTAGAATAACCATCAATAAAACAGAAATAAGAATTATTAATAAGTCTTTCTAAAATTGTATCCATAAATGGTATAGGTTTATGATCTTTCCGTGTCTCACGGTTTAGTTTCCTAAAAGCAATGCACATGCGATATCCAACAATAGGTTTTATAGGAACTAGGGTTTTATAGGAACTAGCTCACCATCCTCATTCATAGCAGCATCAAGACCCCCTTGTCTTGGTATGCAATGAGCTGGGATAACCCACTTACTGTCAGAAATAGGATATATTATGCCAGCATCTAATAAGCGTATAACCTGTTTTCTTACTACTTCCTTCATTTTCGGATTAAGCTTTCTTTGTGTATCAACTACAGGTTCAGCATCATCAAGCATGGTAATCTTATGTGTTACAATAGATGGATCTATTCCTTTAATATCACTTACAGTATATCCAAAGGCTTCACGATGCTTAACAAAGACCGAAATGAGTTTATTTGTTTCATTTTCTGATAGAATTTTACTAATAATAACAGGACATTTATTTTCATTATCTAAAAACTCATACCTCATATCGTTTGGAAGTTGTTTTAATTCAATTGGCGGAGGTTCTTCATCTCCTTTTCTTACCAATTCTTCATAGTCATGTGTATTTTGTGCTTCCGGAACTAAATCAAGGTAATCATCCATGTCTTCTCTCTCCTCATCATCTGATGCTTCCTCCCAATTAATTAGGCTCCTTTCTATTTCTTCTTGTGGAATACTTAAATGAATTGCGGCGAGCTCAACAATCGTTTTCTCTTCCTTGATATCTTCCACTTCATATGGCCTTTTCTTTAGTTTGGCAAAGTGGAATGTAATTTCCTCTTCTCCAAACATCAGTGAAATATTATCCTTCTTATTATCAACTTGAGCTTTGGTTATGGAAACAAAAGGCCTTCCTAAAAGAATAGGACAAAAATAATCTCGAAGGCATGTCAACAATATGAAAATCAAGGGGGTACATGAGTGATCCAATAAAGTCATAGATATTTCTGATAGCTCCTTCCGGTTTTATATTAGTTCTATTAGACAATTTAATAGTAGTGTCTACTGGTTCCACGTATAGATTATTTAAATTGTAGCGAAGTTCCTCATAAAGTGATGAAGGCATAATGTTTATAGTGGAAATCGGCTCACAAATTCCGTATAAGAAAGTTTCTCCATAATATATAGGAGTCATAGGTTTAGAAGTTTCGTTACCTCATACCTTACCTTTGATGAATTATGAGGTTTCAAAGTCTATCATAACCACTTCATTATCCACTGTTCGTGCTTCCATAAGATCCTTCAATATAACATTATTTATATTGGTAGCTTCGGGGTTCTTTTCTGGTTTCTTGAATCTTCTCTTTATTCATTCTTCCTCATTTTGCTTTTTCTTTGATGTTCTCTTGAATAGGTGCAGAGGAGAACCCTTCCATTAGTGCACTTTCTCTTGCACGCTTCTTTTCTTCGAGAGGTTTATGGGGTTCCCATTCTGTAGGTACTTGTAAATGCCCTGCATAATTCTCAATAATTTTCTTTACTGAGTAAGAATCAATACCAAGGGTTTTAATCATTGCACAAGTCCTTTCATCTGCAAGGAAATCATTAACACAAGCATATTTAGAAAAACTATTTGTAATGTTCTCCTCAATTTTAAGATTTTCTATTGCCTCCCTCATTTTCATTATTAATTTCCAGGCTTCACCCTAGGTGTAAGATAGAAAACTACCATTAGAAGCGGTGTCTAGATTCATTCTATTTTCAATATTAAGCCCTCCGTAAAAAGTGTGAGTGATTAACCAATCAGGCAAACGATGATGGGGGCAATTATCTAGATAGCTCTTGTACCTTAGATACCCTTCATACAAACTCTCATCAGGACTATTTTTGAAACTGATAATAATACCTCTCATCCTATGAGCTTTGCTTTCTGAGTAATATTTTGATAGGAAATTGGTTGTCAATTTCGTCCAAGTCCTTGGTGCTTCTGCACAAAAATATCTATACCAGTCGCAAACATTATTAGAGAGAGTTTGTCTAAACAACTGGGTTTTAACCATATCAAGATTACAATCGTCGAATATAAAGGAACCGAGAATGTCTTCAAAGAATTGTAAGTGTCCATATGGACTCTCTTCATTGGTTCCTGCAAATTTCTTAGAGTGTAGTAATTTAAATAATAAAGGGTGGATCTCAATCCCATCTCGATTTATGCTTTTATTGACAGTTATAAAAGCGTCCATGAGCGAACCCATTTTCCTTACTGCCTCAAGCTAGATTAAATGCTGAGTGTTGTCCATTGTTGTGGTCTTGCAACTTAAATTTAAAATTAGTACAACAAAAGTAAATAAATAAAAGTAAAGTGACTTATAGCTCTAAGCTCCCCGGCAACGGTGCTAGAAAATAGCTTGATGACTGCAAGTGCACAGATCGTTTGTAGCTAGTTTCAAAATAAAAATATCGATCCCACAGGGAGCAGTAGGCGAAAGACTAAAATGCTTTTAACTAAAACTAAACGAAGTACTTAAGGAATAACTTTGAGATGCAAGAAAAGTAGAATTGTTTTTTGTTTTTTGATTGAATGAACCAATTAAAGTAAAGTAAAACTTAATGCAGAAAATAAGAATCGTGTGTGTAAAAGAGCTTGGAACTACAATAGGGAAAGAGGCGTTCTCAGGGAGTGGTGGATACACCTCTAGAAATTTAGACTAAGCAATCAAGATTATTATAACAAATATTCTCATGATATGTATGTATGTGGGAGGAGCTCCATATATGGACAAATAGGCAGCAACCACTGCTCACATCATCCTTCGTAACCACAACTGACAGATAAACGATATCAATTGTATTATCCCGCTATTAAGGGATTTCTCCCGTGGCATGGACATGGCTTTATGAGTTCTCCTTATTTCCCCAAGTTAGTACGTAAAGAATGACAACAGCTTTATAGTCACAGTAAGTGTTATCATCCCTCCGTCTACCAACAAGTAATCCCCTTCATCGTGTCCCTATAAGAGGTAAATATTAAGGAGGTGCACAACTTCCAACATCATGATGAAGACAATTAACACATACACATAATGATGTATAACATAATAATCTCTATCTCATCTCAATCATATGTTAGGGTTTATCCATCTCCCCAAGAACTAATGATCTACTCAAACATGGAGGCAATCAGCATCATGGCAATGGTAATGGAATTAATTGTAAATGAATAGTTCTAGTATAAATCCACAACGAGTATGAAAATTACAACAAGATCTAGATGGGGTGAAGATGGGATGGATGGAGATGATGGTGGTGCAGCGGTTGATGAAGATGAAGATCGATGCCTTGGCCTCCCAGATCTGCATAGGGTGAAGATGGATCCCTTAGGCAAATTCCCCCTAAAGATGCCTTCCGGAGGTGAGGTTTCGGCAATTTCTGGGTGTTCTGTATGTCGTCTCTCTGATCCAGTTGCATGGGGTGAAACTATTTGAGGAGGCGGTGGCGATGCCAACTATACGACCGGAACTATACAGCCAGAAAATTATTCTCACCGTATAGTTGGTCGTTAAACCCTCTGGATGCCTTGAGCGCTTCGGGTTTTCTTCTGGTGTTATTGATATTTCCCAAATAAGCGATTTACGTTGTTTTTTACTCCTTTGCTCCCCAATACAACTGCTCCAAAAATTATATCCATTGTATCCATCATATGTCCTGATCCTGGTGAAAATAGACATAAAATGTGCGCGCGAACGCTGTAAAATACCAAGATCCTACAACTACAATGCAAAATAATAATATAAAACATGATGCAAATATGCACTCATCAAGCATTTCCATTGGGACAGGCCCTGGCGAGCGCAAGGGAAGGAAAGTCCTGTGCGGGGAGCCAAAAAAATGCAACATTGTATGTCATGAAAAATAGGCTCAGGCCCCTCTTATGCTATCACCTCCCACTCGGAGACAAATCCCTCCCCATTTTCCTCTTGTGCGGTGGCTTTAGCGGTGGCGGTAGCATCGATTTAGATCACCGGCAGTAGCTTCTACGTCCACTCTGGCACTGACTGGCACGTCTTGTCCGACTCTGACATCGGCTGCCTTGCAGATCTGTGGCACCCACTTCTCCCTCGCCTTTTTTCTCCTCCTGCGGAAGGTCCTCGACGTCTGCAACCATGAAGGTAAGAACCACGGCCTTGCTTCCTCTCCAATGTTAGTACCAAGGTAGTTAGCTTGACATTAGGGTAGTACATATAGTTCTTATGCAATGTCACTCTATTTAGGATCAACGGGTGAAGGATATTATCTAGGAAGCTACCCTTGTGGCTATGATTCGGGCATGGATGCTCCAGATCCAAAGAAGAGCGGCTGGTAGGACTAACAGGGAGGCAGCGACATATGGTCCCCTGATGCAGCGCGATAGAGAGAGGATGGAAAATCTAAACTACATCTACAACAACAATGATGTGGAGGCTATTGATATCCTTAGGATGAGAAGAGCCCCATTGAACCATCTTGTGCAGAAATTCAGGTCTAGGGGTTTTCTTAAGGACAACATCAACACATCTATCAAAGAACAAGTGGCTTTGTTTCTTCATGTTCTGGGCCATAACCAGAAATTCTGAGTGATTCACAACACATGGAGGAGATCAACTTAGACAACTTCGCAGTATTTCCATCAGGTGTCGTGTGCTATTGGAGAACTTCGAGGAGAGATGATCAAGCCACCATCTGGTTAAACCCCCGCAAATATATAAGGCAACTGTCGATGGTACCCCTTTTTCAAGGTGAGCAACTCTAGCATGTTTTTCATGAGATGATTGTATTAGACTGCCGCATAACATTCTTGGAATGCCAGGGTTGTACTGGATCAATTGATGGTACTCATGTGATGGCTAGAGTGCCAAAAGTCGAACAGGCTGCATACAGGGAAAGGAAGCACTACCCTAGCCAGAATGTGCTTGCCACTGTTGATATCAACATGAAATTCACATATGTGCTTGCTGGGTGAGAAGGATATACCCATGATGTGACGATTCTAAATGGCATCCTTAGCAGAACTGATGTCTTGAAGCTCCCTGACGACAAATTCTACCTAGCAGATGCCGGGTATGCTTGACGGCCTAAAATTGTTCCACCCTTCAGGTAAAAAAGGTACCATCTCAATGACTTCACTGCTAGAAACTATGCAAGGACTAGGGAAGAACTTTTGAATCTGAGGCACTCTAGCCTTAGAGTTACAGTTGAGAGGGTTTTCGCTGCTCTAAAATAGGTTTAAGATCCTTGATCAGAAGCCTTTCCATTCTTCCCCACCCAAGTTAAGCTTGTTCTTGCATGTTGCATTTTGCACAACTGGATCTTGAAATTTGGCGCTAATGAATACTTCCCAACCGAGGAAGATGTAGTTCCTGATGACAACGACACTAACGGTGGCCATGGTGTTTCCCATAACATTTGTGTTACTTGGAAGGACAAGAGACAACAGTGGGCGCTCGACATGTGGGCGACGAGTGGAAACTACAGGATCTGAAGCAGAAGAAGTGAAGAAGATGGTCTGATGAAGTGCTGCCATTGTGTTCTATGAACAACCCCTAATGTGCTTGTAAAATGTTCATTTGTAGTAGCTAGGTAATATTTTGGTGAACTATCATTTCCTACTAGCTAGGTAACATTATCGTGAACTCATATTTTCTAGTAGCTAGGGTTCTAATTTGGTACTGCTAGTTTAATTTGATGCTTGTTTGCAACTGCTAGTTCAATTTTCTGCCTATTTGCTACTACGTGGTAACATCACCAGATCTGAGAAGTGGTGAGCATAACACTATGGCATGTGCAACCAAACATGCAGGTTTTTGCATCAAATGAGATAAACTCAGTTTTATTGCCAACAAAACAACTTGCTAAAATTCTAGGAAAACTAGATATAGGCTACTAAACAAAGTGCCAAACTTGGCCCAAGCCAAATCTCCCCTCATGCAGCACCCACCGAGCCAAGTAGGAAAAACGAGAAATATGGGCCTCCTCAACCAAACACGCCGTTAATGTATGATCCATCTTTCACTCTCGCATAGTGCCTAGGAGCACGTGCTGCAGCTGAATCTTAGCTAAGAGCCCACTTGTTTTTTCTCGCTTCTTCTCTATCCTCCACCTAATCAAGTATATATTATTTAATCTCTTATAGTATTCTTATATTATCTTATTATACTTTCTCTAAGTCGAACTGAGAGCAACATTTCAAATAAGAATCACAACACCAGCCTTGTCATGTATATATAGAGTATAATAGAAAATATCATTGATGCCAGCCAACAACATTTGACTCTTACATCGGAAATTGTACCAACAATAACTATATTAACACCACTGGAGGTAGGCGAAAGAGGCTAGTGGCATGCATTAATACCGCCACATGTGAAGCAGCAACAATGATGAGACTAGACGTGCCTCTCCTCCACATGTGAAGAGGCGACAACGACGAGACTAGGCATGCTTCTTTTTGCACCCTCTCGAGAACCAAAAAGTCATTTAATTTGAAGTTAACTATCTGGTGAAGACGTAGTTAAAAGATAACCCCGTCGTTGTGTCTAACAGGACATGCCCACGATAGTTGCCGCTTGTGTTCGATGCTCCCACAATACTTCTTGTAGGTCGGGTTGGCCTGGGAGCGCTAGATAGAATTTTGGGACATGCTGGACACAACGAGCCTTTTGGGGCCGCGAATGGGTGCGATTTTTTGTCCGACGTGCCCAATAGTATTTGGGGAGGGGTAGGGATGATCTAAGTGATCTATTTTCTCCAGTGTCATGGATGCTAGTTGTCATAATCGTACCCCTAAGGGTATTTGTCTTTCTGTATGGTGATACTGGTGGTGTGTCTCGTTTGATCTTAGTTTCCTTATGGCCTCTAACTCAACCCTACCTCACCCCCATCACGCATGATATACTCCCTGCCATACTTAAGGGTTGATCTATTTGAATTCACCCGACTTGTGAAATCATGACAATTAGGGGTTAGGATTTGGCGAAAACGCTCTGCATGGTTAACTGCCTCTCAACAATGAGCATCGACGATGGTGTGGGGGATGTGAACACTAGGTAGACGACTGCAAGCAATGTCACATTCATGGATAAGGATGACAACTTTACCCATGGGTACGAGTACCCATGAGTACCGTATCCGCATGGGCAAGGTATGGGTACTACCCATACCCTACCCGTTAAGTCACGGGTACGGGCACGGGTATAACCCTGTACTCATGGGTATACCCATACTCTACCCATTTAAACTGACAAGTATAGATTACTTGTAGACTTCCAACCTATGCAACCAATCAGCCTAGGGCCGAGTATGAGAATCGGGACTTCTAAATTTTGATAAATGTCTTGTACTCGTCTACCTATATTATTGAGTTGATATAATTGTTTTTTGTTAATATGCTATCAATAAATGTATAATTGTAATAACTTGTGTACAATTTGGTCTACCCAACAGGTACCCAATGGGTACGGGTACCCGTCGGGTATGAGTGTGGGTAAAGCTTTATACCCACGGGTATGGGTAAAATTTTGTACATATTGATTATACGGGTACGTGTATGGTATTGCTTTAACCAGCCCATACCCTGCTCGTTGTCATACTTATTCATGGATAATGGTGTTTGTGAATCATCGACGAGCGCCTGAGGTTTGAGAGATGGGAGGTTGACTCCATGTTTGATCGTCCAAAGATTGGAGAAGAAGAATTTGATGATATGGTCAATGAAGTCCAAATGATATGGAGATTGTGGAAAGTACATGTTGGCTGGATGTTGCAGGGGTGCACCACCCTAAAAGATAAGTAATTATTCCCTAATTCCAGCGGATGTAAATTGCTTCGAACAAGGTGAAGGAAATCAAACATGAGGGCCAAGGATAGAATGATATGTGATCCCGTGCTTTTGCTTGGAGTTTAGGAGAAGGTGATTGTAGCACCTCTGGTAAAACCCTACTAGAAAAGTGCATGTCATTTTTATTTTGTGCATCATCATGATTGCATGCTCATGTCATCATGCCACATTGCATTTCAACGTCATGATCATCATGCATATGTTTGACTAAACTAAAGCCTATCTTCTTTTCTAAATAGTCCTCTTCTTTAATTTCAAATCAAAACCCTCGGTCCGCCCGGATCTTTTATTTATCTAACACTATTTACAAAGAATATTTAAAACAAACTAAATAAAGTAAAAACTATTTTGTTTGTACCGGGCGAGGCAGCCTAGCCCGTAGGCCAGGCAACCAACTACCCCGATAATCCCGACCCAAAACCAACTAGCCCCAAACCCTGACCTAGTTCTATCCTAACCCTAACCCTAGAGGCACACCACCCTAGCTACATCCTGCTGCTAGTAGCACACACACGACTCACACACACCGCGTCGCACCCCACCCACCCCTCTCACACGACACATACACACACATGGTACACAACACACTCACACCTCTACACGACTACCACCCCGACACGCCGAGCGCATGCTCCCCGCGTCCCCGGCCCTACCCCGTCTTCCCATGCTCGCCGCTCTCCTTGTCGCCGACCACACTAGTGGAGAATTGCTTACCAGTGAAGCATATTTTTTGCTATCAATGGCGCATATGGAATGCGCCACTAGTGTTGCGCCACTGATAATTAATTATCAATGACGCATATTCAATATGCGCCATTGATAGTGGGACAACCAGTGGCGCATCCTCAATATGCGCCATTGATGTTTTACCAGTGGAGCATATATCCAAATATCCAAATGCGCCACTGACTGAATAAAATATGCTCCACTGATGTTTCGTACAAGTATATAGAATACAGGGCTCTCACGTATTCATACAGGTACATATACATGTATTTATATAGGTACACAGCAGTATAGAAATAGAGATAATAGTATAAGTAGAATTATACATCATCACATCAATTAGAACCTGACATAGTGACAAGTGCCTGAATATTATACAAGTCTACAACAAGTTGATCATCATCTCGTACATTACACATTACAACAAGTTGATCATCATCTCGTACATTACACATTACAACAAGTTGATCATCATCATTAGCCAAGTCCTAAACTACTAAAGGACCGAGTAGAGTACAACCGCAATGGCGGTGATGAGCAAGACGAGAAGCACGATCATCAAGGTCAAGGTCTTCATCCGGTTCGTGTCTCTCTGCTCTCCAAGGAGGTGATTCCTCCACCTAGCTTTCACCTGATGAGCCAGAGCCTACAATTTGTTTGTGGAGGACACGGAACTTGGCAACCCAGGGTCGGCTATGTCTTAGATCTCCATGGCGAGTTCAACAACAATTGGCATAAACTATGTTGTATCGGTCCTAGAAAAAGTCAATACCAAATAATCATCAGCTAAGCAACCATGGTGAAAATAAAAAAATACACAGTGATACCTCAGTTCTAAAGAAAAGTAGTTTTGATTTTTTATTTAGCAAGGAGCAGAACCAGCACTACAGTGCTCTCTACATACAGGATAATGGCACCAATTATATTTGAGAAAAGCAACTCAGAAGATGCATAAGGTTGTACTTGGTGACACTACATACCACATAGATACGAATGAAAATGCATCTCTGGATAAATTTTGAAAGTGGAACCGCTAAGTGTTGGACTCTCATACCTTTTATCTCCTGAGTCAACTCTCCAATCTTTAGATCATCCCTCTCACATGCGAGAGCGAACCTCTCTGATGAAACATTCAAAATAACAGCGAACTGTGCCATAAGTGAATTTTAGAGCTTATTAGATAATGAAAACTGGTCCAACTATGTAAACCGGAGTGAAAACAAAAACATTACTGATCTTTACCCAGGAGCCTAATATCAAGAAAGGAAAAAAAGACACAAAGAGCCAATTTCTAAAATTAACTTTGTACACCTCAAGAGGTTTATGATTGCACTGTTCGGATGAAGGACCAAACTTAAACTGACTATTAAGCATTATTACTAACGAAGAGCTGTCATAATTTACTAAAATAACATAAATAGTGATAGTGACTCAAACAAATAACAGACATAATTTACTAAAATAATATTTGGCTGTAGAGGCATCACTACAGTGTTTCACTGAGCAGTCAAACTGATGTAAGTGGTCAATTGCACTCAGGTTTAATCAGGACAAAAACAATCTGCAAAATGGAAAGCATTTTGCAGAACGTAGTGCAGGTGAAGAACAAGTTAGTAAACCTGAAGAAAAATGCTTCATCAGAGAAGGAAATAGGGTATGTGCCACATCTCTGAAATAGTGGACATCTTTCGGTCATAACTGCACCGAATAGATTAGATGCAAGTATACAATGTTGAACTTACTGTATTGATGTGCAAGAAACCGTGAGGTTCTGCTAGCGTCCATGCATTCAAGCACGCTGAGAGAGAACAGCTACAACAGCACTGCTCAAAGCCAGGCGACGGGGTTCTTCCCTTGTGGCATAGAAATCCTCAGCTGCGTTGTTCCTGCCGGCGACAGAGAGAGAGGTCAGAGATATAGAGAGGAGGTCAGAGAGAGAAGGAAGATTGGGAACTCACCAAGGAAATAGAGAATGCATGGTGCTGATGCCCGTCAAGTAGCTGTCTGTCGGGGCACACAGGATGCAGCCTGCGGCCCCTGCCTTCAGTCGCCTTCAACCGCAATCGGAACGATGCCGAACCAGGTCTAGGACCTCCACTACTGGATCCAGCACCACTGCACGCAGATCTAGCGCGGCAGCCACCAGATCCGGCCATTCCTCGCCAATTTGGAAGCAGGCCCAGACAGCGTTCAATGGCACCAGGGCACGCGCAGGCCGGGAAGAGGCGGCGGCGGAGCTCTGGGGTGGCACGGTGATGGGGCTCGCTGGCGACAGTACGCGGGATCTAGAGGCGGGGCCATGGCCACTGCCGGCCGGAGATGGAAGGAGGCGCCGGAGACGGGAGCTTGCTGTGGCGGCAGAGGGGCGAGGACGCGCCCCTGGCGGCGGCTCTGCAGGAAAGAGGGAGGCGTCGGTGGTGGGGATCGAGGCGCCGGCGGCGGCCTTGCGGGAGGCGAGCGAGGAAGGAGGCTCGGGGACGAGGCAGTTGGGGATGGGGCGATGGGGATCGCGTCGGGATGTGTGTGTTACATGTGTGTGTGCGGCTGTGTCCGCGTGTGTGTGTTACATGCAGGGGTGGCCAGTGTTTGTATGAATGCCTCCAAGTGTTGTGCTTCAACCTAGAAAAAACTAAAGATTCTAATCGTAGCAAGTCAGCTTTGCTGTATACATTTGTAGTCGTGCTTGACAATTATTAATTTATTTAAAAAACCACGCGTGAATATCATCTGTCACATGAACTTCAATATACATACACACGAATTTATCAGTAGCGCATTTTTTGCAATATGCGCTATTGGCAAAAAAAATATCAGTGGCACTTCTCCAATATGCGCCATTGATAATCCTGCCACATTTCTGAGTGGTGCGGTCCAGGTGAGGCCCATATTTTATCAATGACACATTTTGTGGAAGATGCGCTATTGGTGTGGATATATCAATGGCGCATATGGGCATATGCGCCATTGACATTTGGTCCACAGCCCTCCGGGGTGCCGGGCCCATATTATCAGTGACGCATTTTTTTCGATGTGCGCCATTAGTTAAACAAAATATTAGTGGAGCATATTTTTAAATGCATCACTGATAATTATCAGTGGAGCATATTCAAAAAAATGCTCCACTGATAATAAACCTATCCATAAGCCTTTCTTTACTAGTGCCACAACCCCACGCATCCCGCACCTCACGCTCCCAACCCCCACTACCGACAACCACCCTGACCCCGACCCCACATGGCCCACCCCATCGAACCCCGCCGGGATCCCCTCGCCCCACCTGCCCCCGATGCTCCTCTTCTCCCCCTGCAACACCGTTTTTCCATGGCACCCTCCGCTGCCGCCGCTGTGTGTCCCTTTGTCGCCACCTGTCCTGCCCCTCCTCTCCTCGCCACCACAGTGCTCCCTGCTGCCACCGCGGTCGAGTCGCCTCTGAGTCCTGGGGCAGCAGTGACTCCGCCTCGCCTCCCTTGCAACCCGAGCCCGCCGCCATGGCCCTCTCCTCACTTATCTCTGGTGCCTCGCCACCCTTGCCTCCTCAGGGCCGTCTTCCTCTAGGCCGTGCCACTAGGGGCTCCCGTTGTCGTCGCGTGTGACCCAACCTCTGCCCTCCCTCTTGGCCGCTAAGCTTGTCTGGGCATTGTCATTGTATTGGGAACGGCAATACCTAAGCAGGTTAGATAGAGGTGTGGGGACTAGCAGGGAAGCTATCGACAGCGTCCGCAGGCGGGATTGGATACAAGCAAGTGTGGGTGGACATGGGAAGTATCCAGGTTCGGAGCCCTCGTGATGAGGTAAAGCTCCTACTCCTGCCGATCTAACTATGAGGGGTATACGGGCTACAATCGCTCCTTGAGCTGTATTCTCTAGCTACTGCCTTAAATACACTGAGACCAACCCCTTCTACTAGAACCTTGCCTCTCCTTATATAGACAGAGAGGCAACGGTCTTACTGGACAGTCTGGCTGGCGGGTCCCATAGGCGGGCCCAGCCGGCTGGTCATCTAAAGTACTCGATACACTTACACCCCATTTGGGTACAAGCGGTAAGGTTGTCGTGGGTATAGTGAACGCCGTGCGAGACTGTCGTCAGCATCTGGCCACTGATCCCGCGTCACCCCGTAAAGTATTCGGTATGGACGAGTAGTTGTGGGTCTTGTCATCGTACCAGGGCGTACCGTGCACTTTGTAGCACGTCGCACTGTCCTCTTGATTGAGACCGGCTACAGTGATGTAGCCGGCTCGACTTGCTCCTGTCCGGCTGTGCTCAGCCAGCCAAACGCTATCCGAGTGCCATGATTCTTGTCTGGTTGGGGTATCCGGAGGTCATCCCCCGATAGGCAATGTCGATCGCCGTTCCCTGCTCTCGTCACC
The DNA here is from genome assembly GCA_023614405.1 of Avena insularis. Taxonomy (NCBI): domain Eukaryota; kingdom Viridiplantae; phylum Streptophyta; class Magnoliopsida; order Poales; family Poaceae; genus Avena; species Avena insularis. Next base: position 504,515,846 of record CM042688.1, on the reverse strand, counting down.
TCTCCACCGTAGAGCTCCTCCAGCCACCATGGTCCGTCGCCACCTTGCAGTAGGCCGTTGTCGTTGTATTGGAAACGATAGTGCCTAAGGAGGCTAGATAGAGGTGTGGGAAAATGGCAGGGAAGCTATCAACGATGTCTGCAGGCGAGATTGGATACAAGACAACATAATTGGGACATAGGAAGTGCCCAGGTTCGGGGCCCTCATGAGGAGGTAACACCCCTACTCGTGCTATATGAATTGTCTAGCTACTCAATTGCCAACCCTTGCTATGAGAGCCTTGCCCCCCTTATATAGGCTGGGGTAGCGATCTTACTGGCCAGGCCGGCTGGCAGGTGAAAGGATAGAGATGTCGCCTAGAGGGGGGGTGAATAGGCAATTTCAAAACTATTACGATTTTGGCTTGATAGAATGCGGAATTAAACTAACATTATTTTACAAGCACAAAACCTAAATACACTAAGCTCAACTAAGTGCACCAACAACAAGTTAAGCTAAACAAGATAGCACAAGATAAATATACCACAAGTGATAGGCAATATAAGTACTTCAAACTCGATGGCTATCACAAGGAAAGTAAGCTCGGGTATAGAGATAACCGAGGCACACGAAGACGAAGATGTATTCACGTGTTCCCTTACAAGTAAGGTACGTCATGTTGGAGAGGTGTGGGATTCCACGAAGGATTTCCCAACACCACGAAGGCTCACCTTCTTCTCCGAGTCTATTCCACGAAGGAATATGACCTTTCCTTATGGCTAGATTTTCCTCCACTCTAGAGATGGCAAGCTCCACAACCACTACACAAGCTCCACGAAGGAGAAGCCTGGGTCTCTTCAAAATCTTGCACGAAGAGGACACCGTGGCACCAACCGCCAAGCCAACTAGGAGGTCACCCTCCAAGAGCAATGATGGCCCAAAATATATCGAGCTCGTTGGGGAACCCCAAGAGGAAGGTATGATGAGCACAACAACAAGTTTTCCCTCAGTTATGAAACCAAGGTTATCAATCCAGTAGGAGCAAGAAAACACTCCAAAGGTGTTGCTAGCTGAACTTTGGCAGCGCGCACTATCGGCGCCAGCAGCAACGTGGAGACCTGCACAACACAACCACAGAACTCTGCCCCCAACTTGCGATGAGGTTGTCAATCTCACCGGTTTTGCTGAAAACAAAGGATTAAACGTATCGAGTGGAAGAAAGTAATAGTTTGCAGAAAGTAAACACAAAGCAGTAAACAATTGATTGTAGATTGATGGTAAAAGAAAGGACTGGGGTCCATAGTTCACTAGTGGTGGCTCTCCTTAAGATAGATGACATGTTGGGTGAACAAATTATAGCGGGGAAATTGACAAACATCGAGAAAGCAATATGCATATAATACTCATCTTGACTCCTTTGAGATTCGATTGGGCATTACAACATTATACATAGACCATCGTCCAACTGCATCTATGACTAATAATCCACCTTCAGGTTATCATCCGAACCCCCTCCAGTATTAAGTTGCAAGCAACAGATAATTGCATTACGCATTGCGTGTAAAGTAAACAATACGATTGTTCTATGAACAAAGGATTGTTGTTTTCTCCCTAGTAGCAACAACACATCTAGTACCTTAGAGATTTCTGTCACTTCCTCAGATTACTAGAGGCATGAACCCACTATCGAGCATAAATACTAACTCTTGGAGTTGCTAGCATCTACTTGGCCAAGATAGCTACTAACAACGGAAAGCATGCAAGATCACAAATAACAAACACATGATAGAACCAATAATCAATATGAAATAGCATCTCAATATCCATCGGATCCCCACAAACACAACATGTAGGAATTACAAATAGATGATCTTGATCATGAATGGAGCTCACAAGATCTAAACATGATATCACAAAGGAGGAGAACCAGCCATCTAGCTACTACATGGACCCGTAGTCCAGAGATGAACTACTCACGCATCACACCGAAGGCCGCCAGGGTGAATTCCCCTCACCGGCAGGGTGCTGGGAAGAGCTTCAGATCCCTCCCGATCTCTGGATGGAGATGACATCGGCAACAGACTCTTTCGTGGAATTTTGATCGGGTACTTAGGGTTTCTGTATCGGAGGCAATATATAGGCGAAAGGAGAGGCCGAGGGGGTGCCTGGGGTGACCACTGGCCACCTGGCCACACGGCCAGGTGGTGTGGCCGGGCCCCAGCCCCTCTCTATCTCGTATTCTGTCTCCTGGTGTCCCTCGGTGAAAAACTGATTTTGTCTTTTGTCCCGTCCAATTCTGAGAATATTCATTTTCTGACTTTCCTGGAAACAAAAACAGCAGAAAACAGGCAGCTGGCACTGTGGCTCTTGTTAATAGGTTAGTCCAAGAAATCATATAAAAAGTACTCCAAAGTGTGGACAAAACATAAGAAAGTAGATAAAACCAAGCATGGAACATCAAAAATTATGGATACGTTAGCAACGTATCAACATCCCCAAGCTTAACTCCTGCTCGTCCTCGAGTAGGTAAGTGATAAAAAGAAAGAATAATTTTTGAGGTGACATACACCATCATAAACTTGATCAAAGTATTTGTAAAACATTGATAGCTGGGATCATAGTACTTCAATCAAAACATGAAAGACAAAGTTCTAGCAATAAGACAAAGCAACTAAGTTGCAACATGAAAAGGCATAAACAAAATATTCATGAATAAAAATGCTTTGCAATACGTTTGTTTCTTTCACATAAAGAAAACATAGCATAGTGGCTTTCAGCTTGTCCCTCATAGAGTAGCAAACATAAATGCATAGGACACCTTCAAACTTCATAAGAGTGAGTAGATACAAATAGCTTAAAGCAAGCAATATCAAAGCTATGCATCAATCAACAAGTCTTGGGACAATGCACATAGAACTAAGAATGGCCACTATGCTCTCAAAGTAGGTGCATAATAATAGAAGGTGGAGACTCAACATAAAAGTAAAAGAAAGGCCTTCATAGAAGGAAGTAGGGATTCAAGTTTCATAAAGAGCTTCCAAAAATTATGGTACTTATTAGCTTTCAGCTCTCATTGCCCCTATCATAAGCATCTTGAAGTGATTAAGGTTAAAGTGAACAAACTATGGTGTATATGCTTGAGGAAGTATAAGTTGGAAATTTCATGTTCCTTGAATACGAGGGCCGCTCCTCATGCTACTCAAGTTTAGTTACCGGTAAGTTCTTGTGATAGTAAGTGCATGTGTATCATAGAGAACCGCCAACGGGGTACCCCTTGCCCGATGATACGGAAGAATCCCCATATCAAAATGACAAGGCAAGCAGACAATGAGCATCTCAACAATCTTCTTATTTACCATGGGAAAATGGTGCTTGTTTCTCTCTTTCCTCTTTTCTCATATCTTTTTTTCTTTTTCTCTTTTTTTCAATATCAGACTCTTTTTTTATAAGAAGAATGCTTCATAGACAGCTCATTATGGTTATGCTGCAGGTTTCTACCATGACAGGATGGATTAGACCAGCGGCCCAGGCGTTTCTCTAACACACATACATAAATCCATGGACTTACAAGCTCCCCTTTCATTTCACACCGACGATATCCATAGACAAAAGAGCATGATATCAACTAGGTACAAAGTACAAGTGCAATGTTGAAAGCGTTCCCCATGACAGCATGGTTCTGCTAATTCCCAACAAATAAGTGCAAGCATATAAAACATAGACGACACAATGGTTCAAGTTTATTAAGGGCAAGAAAAGTAAAGTGTGCCACCAAGTTCGTGAGAGCTTTAATCACTAGTTTTCTCATAACAAGTTTAATTCGGAAGGTAGATAAAAACATGAATATACTTGGAATAGCATAAGCTAATAGGTGGGTATGGTGGACTCTTTGGAATAACTTGGTTTTAGGAGTTGGATGCATGAGTGGAACTCATACATGATTACGTAGGCTAGCAAAATACTGGGAGCGACCAACTAAGAGAGCAATAATGGCCATAATCATGCAGAGCGATAAAACATCATTAATCAAAGCATAAAGTAATACTACAAGTTGAAAACTAAAGGATCATCAAGGCTATGGTGACTTGGGATAGTCATAACATGGTGTGAGCATGCGCCAAGTCAACCCAAATAAAGCATCAAAGGAGAATACCATAATACTATGCTTTAATATGCTAAAACAACGCATGATTTTTTCAAGGCACATTAAGCAATATCAATTGTTTATAACATGTCATGCTACAACAAAGAATACTAAGCCTAAAGCCAAAACAATGTCAAGCATGGCATGACAAAGCATAGGCCACAGTCAAAAAGAAACTCTCTTTACCACTTAAGCATGAACTTTCCTACTATTTTCCGATCCAAACCAAACTATTTGAAAACCAATGTAAGAAAGAGGGGGTCCAACCAATTTATTCATCAAACTAAGAAAACAAAGCAAACGAAAAACCAAAACAAAAATGAAAAAGAAGACGCTCCAAGAACAAGACAACTGTGCATGAAACAATAAAAATGAAGTGTTTGGAACAAACCTGGGATTTTTATTGATGAAGAAGGGGATGCCTTGGGCATCCCCAAGCTTTGGCGCTTGTACTTCTTGAATATTTCTTGGGGTGACATGATTGGCATCCCAAACTTGAGCTTTAGTCCATCCTTCATCTCATTACTCATTCCTTCCAAACACCTGAAAATTTTCCTTCATACAAAACTTCACACAATTTTTATTAGTAACATTAGTGCACTCAAGATAATAGGTCTTTAGGTTCAGTTCCAACACCAATAAAACTTCCATTAAAACACAAGATACTGTAGCACTTCCCTTAAAAATCTCAATTCCCCAAAAGAACTCAAAAAGGAACCAACAAGAAGCAAATGCAAATAATGACAGAAATCTGTCAAAACAGACCAGCAGGTAAAGACGAATTTTTTCGAAGACCTTCTGTTGCTCAAATCAAAAAGTGTTGAACTAACGAAAGTTAGATAACAACCTAGGGCAGAAGCACAAAAATTCACGCCTCAAAAGGATGTACAGAGATTTTACACAAATTTTTACGGTGAAGCATAGAAATCTGTTTCGGGACAGCAACTTTCCCCATCATTACTTCGCTCTCATTAGAGGTTACTCTTGGCACAAAAAGAAAATAAAAAGGAGAATGAGCGGTTATTACTGAAGTAATAACTTCCAAGACTCATCTAAAACTTTTGGGTTATCTCCCAATAAGTACTTTTCTTTAACGCCTTTAAGTTAGGCATAAGAAGTAAGAAAAAGAATCAAGTGTTTTCAAATGAAGAAGCATTAAGAGCAAATTTTGTTTTCATAGGAGAGGCAAAAGAAATCTTCTCTCTCTTCTTAGGGAAGTCTTCCATACCTTTCTTGAGTGGGAGTTGATATTTAATGGTGCTTTCTTTCATATCAATAATGGCACCAACAGTTCTAAGAAAAGGTCTTCCCAAAGTAATAGGACAAGAAGCATTGCATTCAACACCCAAAACATAGAAATAAACGGGGACATAAGCATTGTTAACCATAATAAGTACATCATTAATACTCCCCATGAGTTTCTTTTTAGCATTATCATCAAGTGGGACATTCAAATAACAATCTTCCGATGGTGGCAAATCAAGCATATCATAGATTCTTCTAGGCATAATAGAAACACTACTATCAAGATCACATAAAGCTTTGCAATCAAAATCATTCTCTTTCGTATTAATGATGGGTTCTCAACCATCTTCTTGTTTTATAGGAATAGAAGCTTTGTGTTTCATCTTTTCTTTTTTAAATTTTATGAGAGCATCAGTAATGTGTTTTGTAAAGGCCATATTCATAGCACTAGCATTAGGACTTTTAGCAAGCTTTTGTAGGAACTTAATAACTTCAGAGATATTACAACCATCAAGATCAAAATCATAGTTATCATCTAAGGTAGTAGAGCTATTACTAGCATCAACACTAGTGGTAGTGATAGTAGAAACACTAATGTTTCTAGCAATTTCATCTTCTCTTTCCCACTTACAATTCAGCTAATAGTCTAACATTTTCATCAATTCTAACGTGTATGGCATTAGTAGCTGTAAAGGGATTATCAATAGTTTCAGGTTGAGCAGCCATTTTATTCAAAGAAGATTGAGCTTCAGCCAATGATGTTATATTTCTTTCAGCATTAAAGAGTTTTTCCTCAATAGTTTTATTGAAAGAAGTTTGTTTACTAATAAAGTCTTTAAGCATAACCTCAAGTTCAGAGGGTGTACTCTTATTATTGTTGTAGGAATTTCCATAAGCATTACCATTGTTGGGAGGATATGGCCTATAATTGTTGTTACCAAAATTATTCTTGTAGGCATTATTGCTAAAATTGTTATTTCTTATAAAGTTCACATCAACTTGCTCTTCTTGAGCAACCAAAGAGGCTAAGGGAACATTATTTGGATCAATATGGGTTTTCCCATTAACAAGCATAGACATAATAACATCAACTTTATCACTCAAGGAGGAGGTTTCTTCAACAGAATTTACCTTCTTACCTTGTGGAGCTCTTTCAGTATGCCATTCAGAATAGTTAACCATCATATTATCCAGAAGCTTTGTTGCAGCACACAAAGTAATAGTCATAAAGGTACCTCCACCAGCAGAATCCAATAGATTTCTTGAAGAATAGTTTAATCATGCATAAAAGGTTTGGATAATCATCCAAGCAGTCAGTCCATGAGTGGGACAATTCTTTACCAAAGATTTCATTCTTTCCCAAGCTTGAGCAACATGTTCATTATCAGATTGTTTAAACTTCATTATTTCACTTCTCATAGATATAATCTTAGCAGGAGGATAGTATTTTCCAATGAAAGCATCTTTGCATTTAGTCCAAGAATCAATATTATTCCTAGTTAAGGAATTCAACCATTCTTTAGCTTTTCCTCTCAAAGAGAAAGGAAACAATTTAAGCTTAATGATATCTCCATCTATATCCCTATGCTTTTGCATCTCACATAGTTCAACAAAGTTATTTAGATGAACAACAGCATCTTCATTACCAATACCAGAAAATTGTTCTCTCATAACAAGACTGAGTAAAGTAGGCTTTATTTCAAAGAAAGTAGCTTCAGGAATAGGTGGAGCAATAGGTGTGCTCATGAAATCATTGTTGTTGGTGCTAGTGAAGTCACACAACTTAGTATTTTCAAGAGTAGTCATTTTTTGTGTTTTTAATGAAGAAAGTAAACTTGTAAAACTAATTTTTTTGTGTTTTTGATAAAGAAACATGCAAGCAAAGCAAAAGTAAACTAAGCAAAACAAAAATAACAAAGTAAAGAGATTGGTTACGAGGGACTCCCTTGTGAAGATGTCCTTGACTCCCCGGCAACGGCGCCAGAAAAGGAGCTTGATGGCCCAAAATATATCGAGCTCGTTGGGGAACCCCAAGAGGAAGGTATGATGAGCACATGAGCAAGTTTTCCCTCAGTTATGAAACCAAGGTTATCAATCAAGTAGGAGCAAGGAAACACCCCAAAGGTGTTGCTAGCTGAACTTTGGCAGGGCGCACTACCGGTGCCAGCAGCAACGTGGAGACATGCACAACACAACCACAGAACTCTGCCCCCAACTTGCGATGAGGTTGTCAATCTCACCGGTTTTGCTGAAAACAAAGGATTAAACGTATCGAGTGGAAGAAAGTAATAGTTTGCAGAAAGTAAACACAAAGCAGTAAACAGTTGATTGTAGATTGATGGTAAAATAAAGGACCGGGTTCCATAGTTCACTAGTGGTGGCTCTCCTTAAGATAGATGACATGTTGGGTGAACAAATTACAGCGGGGCAATTGACAAACATCGAGAAAGCAATATGCATATACTACTCATCTTGACTCCTTTCAGATTCGATTGGGCATTACAACATTATACATAGACCGCCATCCAACTGCATCTATGACTAATAATCCACCTTCAGGTTATCATCCGAACTCCCTCCAATATTAAGTTGCAAGCAACAGATAATTGCATTACGCATTGCGTGTAAAGTAAACAATACGATTGTTCTATGAACAAAGGATTGTTGGTTTCTCCCTAGTAGCAACTGCACATCTAGTACCTTAGAGATTTCTGTCACTTCCCCAGATTACTAGAGGCATGAACCCACTATCGAGCATAAATACTAACTCTTGTAGTTTCTAGCATATACTTGGCCAAGATAGCTACTAACAATGGAAAGCATGCAAGATCACAAATAACAAAGACATGATAGAATCAATAATCAATATGAAATAGCATCTCAATATCCATCGGATCCCCGCAAACACAACATGTAGGAATTACAAATATATGATCTTGATCATGAACGGAGCTCACAAGATCTAAACATGATAGCACAAAGGAGGAGAACCAGCCATCTAGCTACTACATGGATCCGTAGTCCAGAGATGAACTACTCACGCGTAACACCGGAGGCTTGCATGATGATGAAGAAGGCCTCCAGGGTGAATTCCCCACTCCGGCAGGGTGCCGGGAAGAGCTTTAGATCCCTCTCGATCTAGGGATGGAGATGACGGCGGCTACATACTCTTTCATGGAATTTTGATTGGGTACTTAGGGGTGCCTGGGGCGGCCTGACCACCCCCTGGCGCGGTCCAGGCCTGGCCGCACGGCCAAGTGGTGTGATCGGGCCCTAGCCCCTCTCTGTCTCGTATTCTGGCTCCTGGTGTCCCTCGGTGAAAAACTGTCTTTGGCTTTTGTCCCGTCCAATTCCGAGAATATTCATTTTCTGACTTTCCTGGAACCAAAAACAGCAGAAAACAGGCAGCTGGCACTATGGCTCTTGTTAATAGGTTAGTCCAAGAAATCATATGAAAAGTACTCCAAAGTGTGGACAAAACATAAGAAAGTAGATAAAACCAAGCATGGAACATCAAAAATTATGGATACGTTAGCAACGTATCAAGCAACAAGCTCACAGTCTCTCACTCAAACAAATCGTAATGGAGAGCTCAACATTTATGCAAGAATGCAAAGCAAGAACACCAAGTGTGTTCAAATCCCTCACTCTCAAATCCCACCAAAGCAACAAGTGCTAGGGAGGAATTAGAGAGGAAGAACAATGGTGGAAGTCAACCAATGACTTCAAGATCTAGATCCAATGGGTTCCCCTCACTTAGAGGACGAATTGATTGGTGGGGATTGTAGATCTAGATCTCCTCTTCCAAAGCCCTCAAAAAGATGCAAGAATCATAGGAGGGAAGGGAGAGGAGGCAAGCTCAAGAGGGTCAATAATGGAGGTCAATTTCGAGCTCAAGAACCCCAAAATATATTGGGGAAGAACCCCTTTTATAGGGGAAAGCAAATATGGCCATTGGAGAGAAAACAGCAAAAACTCGGTTTCAAAGTCGGTTGGACCGACCCCAAAACCGAGAAACTCGGTCCCCAGGCCGGAGGACCGGCCTACAAACCGGAAAACCTCTGTTTGCCAACTCAGAATAGACTTGGTCGCGAAAACCGGAAAATACGGTTTCAGATCCGGTCTAACCGGTGCTGGCGCCGGACCGTCTGGTGTGGGAGTCGGTTGAACCGGACCCACTACTGGGATGAAACAGACTTCACGAAAAACGGAATAACTTTTGCATCCGGACTCCGATTTTGATGATCTTAGGCTTGTTTTGACGAGGAAAACAAGATCTACATTATGGTGCATGAAAAGATCATAGTCCAACTGATACATCCATTTTGCATCACTATTCTATGTCTTAATTCACTATTATTCATTGATATATTTCATATTGAGAGGTGATACTTATGTTATTTCATCTGTTTTTGCATGGTTGATGACTTTTGGAGCATGGACCGCTGCAGTCAGGATTCTGATGGAAAAGGTGTTGTTTGGAGGCAAAATTCGTGAAGATCAGAAAATCTGGGAAAATATACGGAAAATCCTATTTTTCCAGAAGACTAAGGATGCCAGAAGACGGAGTGGAGATGGGCCACAGGGGGCCCACACCACCCCCTGGCGCGGGCAACCCTAGGCCGCGCCTGGAGGTGGTGTGGCCACCATGGCCCACTCTAGCCACTCCCCTCTGGCGTATATCAACCTCCCGAAACCCTAAGGCTCGGGGAGCGACCACAGAAAGATTCCGCCGCCTCTGTGGGGTGGAAAACACCGAGAGAGAAAGATCTCTCCGGCAGACAGATTTCTGTCGGGGGAATTCCTTCCCGGAGAGGGGAGATCATCGCCATCAACACCACCATCAAGCTGGACTTCATAGGGATCATCATCCTCACCACCACCATCATCACCATCAGCACCCTCATCACCATCTCCATATTGCTGTAACAATTGCGTTGAATCTTGCATAGTTCATAGGGGAAACTTTCCCGGTGTTGATTACTCTTTGTAGTTGATGCTATTGAGTGAACCATTGAATTATTGTTTATGTTCAGATTGTTATACATCATTATTCCATCTCTGATCATGATCCATATGATGTCTTGTGAGTAGTTCGTTTTGTTCTTGAGGACATGGGAGAAGCCTTGTTGTTAGTAGTGGAGTTGTGTTGAGAAAGATTCAATAGATTGTTATTTAAGTTGTGGTGTACTTCTTCTAGTGGTGTCATGTGAACGTTGACTACCTGACACTTCACCTATATGGGCCTAGGGGAATGCATTGTGTATTTGGCTACTAATCATAGGGGTTGCCGGAGTGACAGAAACCTGAACCCCCGTTAGGAAACCATTGCGCAAGGGACGTAAGGGTCTTAGAGTTCAAAGCTGTGGTTAGGTTTCTACCTTAATTACTTTCTTGTACTTACAGATGTTTGCAAGGGGTATAATCACAGGTATGTATTAGTCTTGGATGGGGCGGTACATTAGCACAGGTTCACCCACACAACACTTAGCAAGCTAAAGAATATTAATCAACTATATGAAGCGAAAGCACTTGACAGTCTTCCCATGTGCCCTCGAGAACGTTTGGTCATTTTAAGTAATACAACCGGCTTGTCCTTTGCTGCATAAAGGATTGGGCCACTTGCTGTATTTATTTCTACTGTCTTTTGTTTACTCGTACTTTGTTTACTTGCTTTATCGAAAACCTCTAAAAATCCATTTGCTAAGTATTTGCAGAGAATTCCTGATCCATACCACTAGCCAGCACCTTCTACTCCTCGTTGGGTTTGACACTCTTACTTATCGAAAATACTACTATACACCCCCTATACTTGTGGGTCATCACCAACAAAGGAGGATAGAATTCCTTATCCATACCACTAGCCAGCACCTTCTGCTCCTCGTTGGGTTAGACACTCTTACTTATCAAAAATACTGCGATACACCCCCTATACTTGTGGGTCATCAAGACTATTTTCCGCGCCGCTGTCGGGAGTGAAGCGCTATTGGAGAGTGGAACTGGTAAAGGAAACTTCTACTGTGAGTATTGTTTACTACTGTTAGTTGCTTTATTTTCGTTATGGATAATTCACTGAGTTTCTTATTTGGTAATGCTACTACCACTGCTAAGGTAGTAGATAAGCCACCACCTGCTCAGAATGATGTTTTCAAAATACCTACAAGAATTATTGATTGTGTTATGGATAACTACTATGTTGGGGATGGAACTGTCCATCTCGGTGATCATTTACTCTTTATACACGAATTATACAGGTTGTTCAAGTGTGCAGGTATTACTACAGATCAAGTTAAGAAGAAGTTATTCTCATTATCGCTGAAAGGAAGAGCTGAGGAATGGTATAAGCTGCTGAAGAATGGTCAAGCTCTGGAATGGGAGGAAATAGTGCCTCTCTTTTATTCAAACTTTTATCCTCCTAGTGAGAATGACAAAGGTAATGCTGAAGATAATGCTAAAGCTTGGGATAATGACAAAGGTAGAAAGTCAGGTATATATTATGATTATGAATGCATTGAATCTTTTATGGGAACTGATGACTTTCAAAATATTAAAAATGCTTATGGTCTAGACTCTCAAGCTATTGCTTCTTATTTTAAGGCTTTTGCTTCCTATATTTAAGTGCCTAAAAAGAAGTGGAATAAGTATCATGAACCTTATAAAGATGTTGCTAAGAGTGTTCCTGCAAGAAATACTGAAGTTTATACTGCTAATCATGTTTTACATGAACCTTATATTGAGAAAATGTCTTTTCCAGTTAAGGTAAAGGAACATTCTATGATAGCTAGTATGGTTAATGAAAGTATGAGTAAAGCTATTGAACCTGATAAACAAATGGTTGATGAACCTATAATAGCAAGTGTGAAAGACTTTGTCACTAAATATGAAAAAGAGGGACACCCTATCCTTTGTAAGGATACCTCTAATATTGTTTCCCATAATAGTGTTATGAGAGCTAGTATTCCCGTGTTTTCTATTAGAATAAGTGATCATTGCTATGATGGTCCTTGTGATAGATATATTGTTAAGTTTATGCATGATACTGAAAGCTACTATGAGAGAGGGAAAAGTGTTCTTACGTATCTCAATAATATCAAGTTTCCTCGCTTTATGCTGAAAGTTTTTATGTTGCACTTCTTTTGCCTTCTTATGCAAGTTGCCTCTGGTTTCAACAACTTGTTTGTTTACAAAATTCCCTTGCATAGGAAGTGGGTTAGACTTAAATGTGTGTGTGTTTTTGCTTATTAATGCTCTCTTACACTTCTATTCATATCCCTATGAAAGCTTCTTCAAAATTATCATGCCCATCTTAAAGGCTATAAAGAAAGAGCTTTATTGGAGACAACCCAATTTTTTTTGCTTTCAGTTTGTTTTTGCTTTAAGTTTGTTTTTGTTTCTTTGAGTCTTGGAAGTTATTACTTCGGTAATAACCGCTCCTTATCCGTTTTGTTTGGTTTTTGTCTCAAGATCAATCTCTAATGAGAGAGAAGTAATATTTGGGGAAGTTGTTGTCCCGAAACAGTTTTTTTGTGCTTCACCGTAAAAATTCGTGAGAGATCTCTGTATGTCGGATTGAGCTGTAATTTTTTGTGCTTCTGCCCCAGGTTGTTATTTAACTTTCATTAGTTTTGCACTTTTGATTTGAGCAACAGAAGATTTTCGAAAAAATTGATCTTTACCTGCTGGTCTGTTTTGGCAGATTTTGCCACTCTTGCATCTGCTTCTTTATTCGATTTCCTTTTTGAGTTCTTTTTGGGTTTTCGGAAGGAGTTGTTTCAGTAGATTTTGTTTTGATGGTTTTCAGTTGAAGTTGGACTCAAAAGGTTTTATCACTTCACTTATACTAATGTTGCTAATGAGAATTGTGTGAAGTTTTGTGTGAAAGAAATTTCCAGGAAGTGGAGACAATGGTGTAATAAGGAAGAGAAGGGTTTTATGACTCAAGTAATAAGTGTATGATGATGAAGATATTGATGGTATTCAAGTGGTGACTCTGAAAGAATCTACTAGATACCAAATTCAGAGACCTGCAGAGTCTGTTTTCAAATAGGTAACAGTTCTGGTAAGAAAAGTTCCGCGAAATTACAATACAACTATATTTTTGCAGTTTTAGTCAATAAGGAAAGTTACGAAGCGAAAAAAGGACCAAAACGGAGCCAGGGTGGCTCACACCACCCTGTGGCGTGGGCCCACCCTGGCCGCGCCACCAGGTGGTGAGTCCACCCCGGACTCCGCCTCCGACTCGTTTTCTCCCAGTACCTTCCTTTTGATATGAAACTTTGTAATATATAACCCCCCAGATCCCCCGAGGTCCGTATATCGTGTTTTCGTCGTGTTTTTGTTTCGATCTGTTTCCGTCAGGACATACTCTTTGAAAGCTTAGAAGCACAATGATGTCTGCCAAGGATAAAGGGAAGGAGCCTATGGAGGAAGACCTCCAAGACTCCGGGAAGGAGAAGGAGATCAAGAGTGAAGGTGAAGAGGAGTAAGGCCAACATCCACACATCGGCACTACTATTGCAAGCATTGGAGTGGTGACGAAACCTGCCAGGGTTAGAAGGATGGCACGGATGCAGACTGGGGGAAAGTTCCCCGTCACAGTTTGGCTCCAAGGTCACTTCCTCCACACACCAAGAATCCCTTCCATACCTTCATCCATGACCATGCAGGAAAAGAAGACTCCAAGAGGGAAGAACGGAAAAAGAATCATAAGAGCTGGGATCCACAAACTGAAATGATCACGAGCCGTATTGAGCACAACTCGGAGTTGATTCGTACTCTCACTTTCGAGATTGAGGACTTGGGGAAACTGATCAGAGAGCTCATTGAGAGGATACCACCACCACCGAAGGAGTAATTCGTCATCAGGTTTGGCATCCCCTTGGTTTGTTCCAAGCTTGGGGGAGTGCCGCGGTATCACATCACTATCTTCTATCTTTTTACCTTATTAGTAGAGTCATATCATGAATAGAGGAGTTATTATGTAGTATGGTTTGCATTATGGAAGTGTCCCCTCTCTCGTTAGATGTGTATCCCTTGGTGTGAGTTGCCGTTATGGAATATTAATGAGAAGTTCTATCATTCACTCTTTTGCATAGCTTATATTAGTTTTTAATTCGTGGTTATATGATTGATCTTGTTGTCAGTATTGGTTTCACTCTGGGATCATTGAGTTAATTTAGTTGGTTTTGGCAAACCTGGCTCGGTCAGTAGCAACACTATTTTTGAGAGTTAAATGAAAAAGATAGAAGTACTCTAGAGAAAAATAATTTCATCATCTTTCTTTCTTGATTTGCTCATAAGTCTAGTATTCTCTAGTTAAGATCTTTTGTGCTTCCAAGGAAGATTGCATGTTTGCCTTTATCACTTGTATGTTTGTTTGTTTCCTTCAACTCTTATACTTGCTACCCAGCCTTGCTAGCCAAAAACCTGCACTGAGAGGGTATTCTTCTCGTGCATCCACCTCCTTAAAACCAAAACCTTTGCCATTTGTGTCCACCATACCTACCTAGTAGCATTATTGCTATTCCAAGTAAATTCTTGTTTTATCTACCTCCCAAATTAAACTTGTTATGTGAAAATTAGTGACTAAAGCTCTCACGAACTTGATGGCACACTTTACTTTCTTGCACTTAATAAACTTGAACCATTGTGCTCGCCTATGTTGCGTATATGCTTGCGCTTTGTAAGTTGTTAATTAGCAGAACCATGGTGTCATGGGGAACGCTTTCAACATTGCACTGGTACTTTGTACCAAGTTGATATCATGTTCTTTTGTCTATGGATGTCGTCGGTGTGAAATGAAAGGGGAGCTTGTAAGTCCATGGAGTTATGCATGTGTGTTAGAGAAACACCTGGGCCACTGGTCTAATCCATGCTGACATGGTGGAAACCTGCAGCGTAACCATAACGAGTATCTATGAAGCATTCTTCTTATAAAAAAGAGTCCTATATTGAGAAAAAAGAGAAAAAGAAAAAAAGAGAGATTATGAAAAGAGGAAAGAGAGAAAAAAGCACCATATTCCCATGGTAAATAAGAAGATTGCTGAGATGCTTGTTGTCTGCTTGCCTTGTCATTTTGATATGGGGATTTTTCCGTATCATCGAGCAAGGGGTATCCCATTGGCGGTTCTCTATGATATACATATGCTTACGATGACAAGAACTTACCGGTGACTAAACTTGAGTAGCATGAGGAGCGGCCCTCATATTCAAGGGACATGAGATTCTCAGCTTACAACTTGTCAATGCATATCCTCATTTTTGATCACTTTAACCTTAATCACCTCAAGATGCCTATGATAGGGGCAATGAGAGCTGAAAGCTAGTAAGTATCATAATTTTTGGGAGCTCTTTATAAGACTTGCAATCCCTGCTTCCCTCTTTGAAGGGCCTTTCTTTCACTTTGTAGTTGAGTTAGTAAACCTATTCCCTTCTATCTCAGCAAGTACTTTGAGTTGTTGTGTTTCATTCATTCATATGATGATTTATTCACTCATGTTTCTTATGTTCCTTGTTTTGCGCATTGCTCTTATCCTAATGTTTACTACTTTGAAAGCTATCATTGAAAAACCAGTTATTTGTGAACTCCAGCAAGTTATCAACTATTCTTCGACCAAGAGCTAAGTTTGCCATTACCAATTATGATTCACTTTATGTATCTTTATTGTGTTTCCTGTACTTATTACAAGTTGAGCTATATAATAGTGAGTTGTCTTCTATTATGATCTATGTATTTGATGAATGTGATGCTTCTTGTCCGTATTCTTTTATCGACTCTTCACTCCATAAACCTGAGGCCATGTTTATTGAGCTCGGGCCGCTTGGGGACAAGTGAAGTCTAAGCTTGGGGGGAGTTGATACGTCCATTTTGCATCACTATTCTATGTCTTAACTCACTATTATTCATTGATATATTTCATATTGAGAGGTGATACTTATGTTATTTCATCTGTTTTTGCATGGTTGATGACTTTTGGAGCATGGACCGCTGTAGTCAGGATTCTGATGGAAAAGATGCTGTTTGGAGGCAAAATTCGCGAAGATCAGAAAATCTAGGAAAATATACTGAAAATCCTATTTTTCTAGAAGACTAAGGATGCCAGAAGACGAAGTGGAGATGGGCCACAGGGGGCCCACACCACCCCCTAGCGCGGATAGCCCTAGGCCGCGCCTGCAGGTGGTGTGGCCACCCTGGCCCACTCCAGCATCTCCCCTCTGGCGTATATCAACCTCCCGAAACCCTAAGACTCGGGGAGCAACCACAGAAAGATTCCGCCGCCTCTGCGGGGCAGAAAACACCGAGAGAGAAAGATCTCTCTGGCAGACAGATTTCTGCCAGGGGAATTCCTTCCCGGAGAGGGGAGATCGTCGCCATCAACACCACCATCAAGTTGGACTTCATCGGGATCATCATCATCATCACCACCACCATCATCACCATCAACACCCTCATCACCATCTCCATATTTCTGTAACAATTGCGTTGAATCTTGCATAGTTCATAGGGGAAACTTTCCCGGTGTTGATTACTCTTTGTAGTTGATGCTATTGAGTGGACCATTGAATTATTGTTTATGTTCAGATTGTTATACATCATTATTCCATCTCTGATCATGATCCATATGATGTCTTGTGAGTAGTTCGTTTTGTTCTTGAGGACATGGGAGAAGCCTTGTTGTTAGTAGTGGAGTTGTGTTGAGAAAGATTCAATAGATTGTTATTTAAGTTGTGGTGTACTTCTTCTAGTGGTGTCATGTGAACGTTGACTACCTGACACTTCACCTATATGGGCCTAGGGGAATGCATTGTGTATTTGGCTACTAATCGTAGGGGTTGCCGGAGTGACAGAAACCTGAACCCCCGTTAGGAAACCATTGCGCAAGGGACGTAAGGGTCTTAGAGTTCAAAGCTGTGGTTAGGTTTCTACCTTAATTACTTTCTTGTACTTACAGATGTTTGCAAGGGGTATAATCACAGGTATGTATTAGTCTTGGATGGGGCGGTACATTAGCACAGGTTCACCCACACAACACTTAGCAAGCTAAAGAATATTAATCAACTATATGAAGCGAAAGCACTTGACAGTCTTCCCATGTGCCCTCGAGAACGTTTGGTCATTTTAAGTAATACAACCGGCTTGTCCTTTGCTGCATAAAGGATTGGGCCACTTGCTGTATTTATTTCTACTGTCTTTTGTTTACTCGTACTTTGTTTACTTGCTTTATCGAAAACCTCTAAAAATCCGTTTGCTAAGTATTTGCAGAGAATTCCTGATCCATACCACTAGCCAGCACCTTCTGCTCCTCGTTGGGTTCGACACTCTTACTTATCGAAAATACTACTATACACCCCCTATACTTGTGGGTCATCACCAACAAAGGAGGATAGAACCAAATGAGGAAAGGTATGAAGCCTCCCTATAAGAAGAATCGATAAAACCTTCAAACTCGAAAATGACATAGAAGATGCATACAAATTCCGTTTTCGATGAACTTGGGCTTGTTGAAGAGCTAGAAACAAGATCAAGAACCTCACGTGGATAAACACCAAGAAGCAACAAAATAGGAAGATGCAAAGTATGCAAAGGACTGAGCTCCCTACGACGATGTGATCAAGTTACCCAACCGAAAGCCCCTCTTGATAGTGAGGCTATCTTTCCTATAACCCGGTCTCCCAACAACCATCTAGAGATCGGTAAAAGGAAAACCTAGCAAGGTCATACCTTTGCCTTGCGCATCCCGCTTGATCTTGATGACAACGCTTCAAGCTCCATCCAAGCCGGAATGCATCACTTGATCATTGTTGCTTCGTGAAGACAGTGTCTTTTGCTCCCCCATACACCACTATGGGATAGCTTAATTAAGGCACATCTTCAAAAATCCATTATCACCAATATGGAAGGCAAGCTTCAAGCAGATGATCTTCTCGAGATGCTTATCTTAAACTTGCCCTTCTCAACCTTGATGCCGATCACCACTTGATATCATCCTCTCATGGGTTATATGAGATCTTCACTTATGAAGCATGCCCATGGAAATATACCTGTCCCATATAGAATACACAATGGCACATATATAGTGGGTTAGTTCATGATGCATAATTGACAAGGCTTACCATACCACAAGATCCATGTGGTACATTCTTTATGCTTCATGTGTTGACCAACTTTAAATCATTCTTTACTCTTTGTATTGGTCAACCAAGTATCTTCTCATGCTCCATCTCAATATCTTGAGGTACATAAATAATTCTTCATTTGATTACATGCTCTAAATCTTAGTCAACCATAGCTCAACTAATGAGGCTATAATGACACCAACTTAGAGCCATATCTTGAATTCTTCTATTGAGATCACACTCTCAAGATCTTGAACATATCATATTCTTCTCTTCAATTCGATGATCTTGATGCCAAAACTCAAGGTATATCTCTATGTTCATGGCATTATAAAGAAAAAATGAAAACATTATTAAATGAAAATTTCCCTATTGGACTGTCCTCACATGTTGAGCTAGATCCGTGAAATCGTTTTAAGGGACCCAAGTTAGTCAATACAATATCGACAAACACTAGGAGGTTTGAAAGATTCGACTTGCAAAGAATTTACATGTTGGCTGGCAAATTTCGTTGAGTTTTAAAAAATAATAAAAAAACTATAGTACTTGCGCACGATATCCTCTTGTGTGAATCCCCACCTACCATGCAAAATAATGGCAAGCTTTAGTTTGGATAACTCTTGAGAATATTTATTTGCAATATGGCATACCATGTACGGACATGGCTGGGTTTCAAAACAAATGGCCATGCTTATGTGGGCACCCACAATTTGTAGCCAAAAGTAGTTCCATATTTTCTTTTTGTTTTTTGGAACTAGTTCCCTACACTGTCGAGGTGGTTCCAAATGAAGAAAACTGGGAACCGGAGCAAGTAGTTGCTCCGATTCCAAATTTGCTTTTCGGCTTTTGGAACTAGTTCCTACACTGTGGACGGTAGTTCCATATTTGCTTCATGTGTTGTTTTAGGTAGATGGTGAGACCCACATTATAAATATTTGGAACCACTATATTATGCAGATCCTGCTATATTTTATACCAAAGCCAAATTTACCTTTACGTTAAATTTGGCAATGGCAACATTGTGGGAATAATGCCCGTATTTGGTAAACGCGCATCTGGGCATGATATGGTAAATAATGTTTACATTTGTAGATTATTTATCAAAGTACATGACGAATTTCATAAAGCTAGCTACTAGCCTTCCATTTGTACACAAAAGTGGACCATGTTTTATGGGAAATTCTCCAATTACATGAAATTTTGACCTTTCTTGCTAATTGCAACCACTTAAAGTACTTGTTGTTGATTTATCAAAATCAGATCAAATTTTAACTATGACTGCATGATAGGTTGCTAGCTCTATA
Organism: Avena insularis; assembly: GCA_023614405.1. Taxonomy (NCBI): domain Eukaryota; kingdom Viridiplantae; phylum Streptophyta; class Magnoliopsida; order Poales; family Poaceae; genus Avena; species Avena insularis. The sequence continues at coordinate 504,496,058 of CM042688.1, read as the reverse complement.
ATTTCACGTAAAATCGCTTTAAGGTACTTGAGTAGTCAATCTATAAAAAACAACTAGAGGTTTGAAACCATCAAGTTCTTTCAAAGAATTACAGAATAGCTGACAAGCTTGAACTAGTTATGATTTTTTCAAGAAAAATCAAAATAATGTATAACTTGTGCATCATGTTCTCTTGAGCCTACTAGTTGTGATAAGTATGAGTTTTGATTACTTTTGAAAAGCTTGCTTTGCAATATGGTCTACCATGTTGTGAAGATGCTTAGCTTCCAAATCAAATGACTAGGGTCATGGCTATATCTACATTGTAGTAGACGAATAGTGTGCCCATATTTAGTAGATGAGCGCATGTTGGTATGGGATAATGTGTTTATAATCATAGTTTCCAACTTTCACAAACAAAAAATAGTTTTCAATTTTGTAAGTGATGGACAATAATGTTTATTTGTTAAGTTAGTACATGAAGAATAAGGCCCAGAATGGTAATACCCCATTATTTGCACATAGCAGACCATGTTTATGGGCTATTTTCAAGTAATAACATGAATTTTCAATATGTCTAGTAGCTATTTTCTCTGATTGGAACTACTTCATGTTGATCTACCAAATTATATATATCAAATTTGCACGACGAGTGCGTTATAGGTTCTAGAATCGTTTAAGGTACCCAAGATTTGAATATCTAAAAACCACCATCAGGTTTAAAAATTCAACTTCTTGCAATATCTATGCACACAAAATTCATCACTATTCGTCCTTACAATCACTATAATTATGTCCTCGCTGCTGAACTTGAAGGAAAATCACCATAGATCCCTGCTCTTCCCTCTCTTCTCTACATGTCCCCTCTTAGAAAGCTTCACAACACCCATCAGGTACGCGTAGTGCTTTCGCGCATGATTATAGTTCAAAGAGTACTAGTCTGGCGGTTCTACTACATATGAAGCCTAGCGGTAGAGAGAAAGCAAACTCCCATAATGTGAGCCATGTTTTTTCTACGAGATAAAATCTAGCATGATCTGAAAATTTATCTCCCAATCCTCATATTTGATTTTTATTCTCGAATAAGATCGCATAGAACATCACACAAACATTTAGTTTTTAGCTGTGGAGCTGCATCAAATCTTACCGTAATGAAATATACGCATAACATTGAATATTCAATGTTGGATCAAGACTCGTAAATCCCAACATTGCCAACCATTGGATCTTCTTTTCCAGTCTAGGATCTAGAAGATCATATTGATAGTGTTTAGCAGAATGACTATGCACAAACCTAAAACACACTTCTCGATCATTCTAGAATCACCTCAGTCATTTCTCTAGAACATGGTCCCAAAATTTTCATGTATTAGGTAGCTAATAAACGTTTATTTCTACATGATATAAAGTATAAGAACCAAATATACACCGTTACTTTTTATAGTTGTGGCTCTTTCATATTTTTTGAGCTTTACCTATTACAGAGCATAATTGTATATAGTGATGATATGTCATACTTTATTATTATGCCAGTCTCACGTGCAAGGCACGTGCAACTTACTAATAAAAGGATGGTGCACAAATACAAAGAGGCCGCTAATCTTGTCCAGCTAAACCAGGAATTTGTAGATAATAAGGCCTCAAAATATACAAAAAGGACCCTAGTATAGAAAGGAAAGGCGCAATCAGGTAGAGCTTCATTGATTATCAGCGGTGCTATATAAAAGAAGGGCACGGCTCGAAGCCGGATCAGAGAGTCCTCATTCCCCCAACCCAATTTGCATTGCTTGGGACTGTCACTCTGAAGATGGAAGCCACTGTTCTCAACTGTTCCTCCTGCTCCTAGCTCCTCAAGCCCCGGCGGGTCTACAAGGTCTCTCCATTTCTCCCTCACAATCCATTGATTTTTCTTTGTCGGTTCGTCTGTGCAACTATTTTATTTTTCGAACTTCCATTTCTACAGTGCATGGATATTCATCTAGTCTGCCACTGTTGCATCCACAAGATCACCTCCTGCCAGCAGTGCGAGCACCCTAGCGGCGGATTCACCCACGATCCCACCATGTACATTGTCCTATCAGTGGCTAGGGTCGAGTGCGCCCACAAAGGCTACAGTAGTTTGCTGCCCTACTACGAACTCCACGAGCACGAAATCATGTGCCGGTACGCTCCTTGCACTTGCACGGAGATCGGCTGCGACTTCGCCGCCCTGCCACCAGCGCTCGTTGCCCACCTCGAAGCGGTCCACTCGATCCAAGTGCACAAGATCCAGTATGCTGGCACCGTGACGGTGGAGCTCGATGCGTCGAGCTCCGCTAAGCCAGGCGCCGCCGCCTTTGAGGACCTTACGTCTTAACTGACGGCGCCGCCGCATTACCTGGTCGGTCCTGCTACGTCGAAGGAGCTGCGTTTCTTCTTTCGCGTTGAGTTTTAGTGGTGATGTAAGCTGTTGTTAATTGGTTTAATTGCAGAAAGATTGTTTGCATACCAGGAATGGTGGATTTTGTAGTAGTACTCTATCTCCGTCCTAAGAAATAAGGCTCCCTTATTTTTCTTGTTTTTTGTTTGACCAAGATTTAATCTAAATATATATAAAGAATGTTGGTACTGTACAAATTTAGCATCATTGGAAAGTGTGTTTCAATACAAATTGAACGAAACAAATTTTACACAATATAAGGAAATTTTAGTTGCTCCATTTATTCGGTTAAACTTTACTTTGGAGCACTTGTGCGCCTTATTCCTTGAAACGGAGGTAGATGAGTTTGGTGGATATACTCTCCTGAGTATTTTTCATGAAGTCTTAACTTCTGATGGGTTGGGTGGATGTACTCTACTGAGTAGTAAGCTGAATTGGATTAAGGCTCTATGTTTAGGAAGGCCATAGGGTCAATTCGCAATACTACCAAGTAGATGAATTATTCACTCTAATTAATTTATGCATGCACCACTAGTTTTACATGCATGAGACGCTAGATAAAAAAGGGGACATGATGAGAGATGAAACAACATGCATTGGGAGATTAAGAGAAAAGAGAGATATCTAAATTAATGAGTCACGGGAATTAAGACAATAAAGAAGATAGGTCTTATAATTTCTAACAATTTAAAAAAGCTCTCTGGCCTAATAATCCAAAACAGAGGTACGAGTATTGGTCAACATACATTCGGGAGTACTAGTATGTAGTAGTAGTAGTACAATAGTGGAGTGCGGTAGTAGTAGTACTCCCCTCCGATTCATATTAATTGTCACTTGATTGGATGTACTCGTATCTAGCCATAAAACATGTCTAGATACATCCATTTTCGCGACAAGTAAATATAGCCATTTTTGGAGTAGTACTAGTTTGGTTGGAAGAAATAATATTCTTTCCACAGTAGGGACAGTGGTTTTTTTCTAGTAGTAGTACTAGTACTACATAACAGGTAGTAGTAATATATATGTTTATACTATAATAACTCAACATACATTTGGGCAATCGACAAAAGTTCATCTTGCGATTCTGCTGCTACAGTGCTACTAGCAGTTTTTTAGGTGCCCATTCACCCTCTGTCTTTCAGCAGTACTCCGCCCTTAAGCAGTATAAATAGAATTACTCAAAGAAAGTCTCTACCACTATAAAATTATAATCTGCCATGGTTGTTGATTGACAAAACAATTCATTGAGGTGGGGTGGGCTGTTGGCGTACTATGATGCCTACTCCTACTATCACTCTGTAGTCAAAATAAAAGAAAGAGTTGCGATTCCTTGCATTAATTTTTGCCTCCGCCCCTTGCATGCCTGCAGTATATACATGCATTAACTTCTGCGAGTAGTAGTACAAGTAGGAGTAATATCAAGCAAGGATATACCGAAACACAAAGATATACTCGTAGGTCACATGGTGTACCATTCTGAGTCTTTGTCTTCTTCTTCTTCTTTGGTCTGCTTGCGCTTGCCCTTGCCTTTGCCCTTCTTCCTTAGTTCTTTTTTTGGTTGAACATTTCAAGAGTTTGTTGACCCCTCTCGAAGTTCACTATCCGCCAGTATACCTCGTAAGTCACATAGGCGTCAAGGCTTGCATACTTGATTTGCTCTTCGGTCAGGGACATGTTCCCCCACTGCTTGTGGTCCACATCCTTCTTCTTCTTCATGACTTTGTAACAGATGTTTATGAGGTCCACCGCGTAGTCAGCCAAAGAATCCTTCTCATTCATGGAGCCGCCAGGCTTCCACCTCTTCTAGATGTCCACGAAGTTTTTCACTGGCACTAGAAAACACCTAAGCCTGATACCATCATTGTCGATGTCGACGCCTGCAAAGAAAATGTTAGGGTTAGCGAGGAACTCTGCTAGCTTGGAGCATGGATGGTCGGCCTGGCAGATCTGGTAGACTAGGCAATCCATGCCCACACATAGCTAGATGACAGCAGGCTTATGCATCGATGATTGCTCGTTGGTGTACTCGACGTCGAGGCCAACAATCTTGTCATCTGTTTCCTCCAGGAGCTTTTGGATTTTCTCAATGTAATCGTTCACCACCGACGCTCTATTGGTATACGCCACCTGTAGAGTGGTGTTGCCAGGGTCCAGGAAGTAGTACATCTTGTCCAACAACACTGCCATTGATGGTGATTGGCGCCTTCTTTTGTTTTGCAGAGGTCCGGCCGGGTGATAGAAAAGGAATGGGATAGAGAAGAAAGGAACCGCAAGAAAGATCGGGAGATGCATGCATGAGCGGTTCTGGAGACGAAAGGGCATGCAGTTTCCCCCAGCACTTCCCACGCACTCCTATAGATTAGAACTTATTTACGGATCAGTTTTACGGACGCGGATTATTTAGGTAGCTATAGATTGATTTCTAGATTATACAAAAGGTACAAGAACCAAACACACGGGATACTTTATGAACGTGGCTCGAAATTATAAATATTTTTTGAGTTTCACCTACTACTATAATTTTATATAAAAATGATATGTCATACTTATATTATCTGATTCTCACGTGCAAGGCACTTGCAACTCACTAGTTATTTCTTATCTTATCTTATCTTACTACTATATACTATATAGTGTACGAATAACTTTGCATATTGACTGTTGGATCAAAACTCGCAAATCCCAACATTTCCAGCCGTTGGATCTTCTTTTCCATTCTAGCATCTAGAAGATTCTATTGATAGTCTTCATCACAATGAATGCTATGTACAAAACTCAAGACACACTTCTCCATCATTCTAGAATCTTCTCCCTCGTTTCTCTAGACCATATTACCAAAATTTTCAAGTTTTAGATAGCTAATAATCGTTGACTTCTACATGATATACAAAGTACAAGAACCAAATATACACCCATACTTTATATATGTTGATCAAATCTATATTCTTTCTGCTTTACCTATTACAGTTTTAAATAGTGATGATATGTCAGATGACTATTATTTGAGTCTCACGTGCAGGGTATGTATAATTTACTAGTTATATACAGTGTACAAATAACTTCGAATATTGAGCGTTGGATTAAGACTCTCGAATCCCAACATTGCCAGCAGTTGAATCTTCTTTTCCATTTTAGCATCTAAAAAATACTACTCCCTTCGTCCCGAAATAACTTACTTGGGTTTGTCTAGATTTGAATATATCTATACACTAAAATGCGTCTAAATACATTCGAATCTAGACAAAACCAACTCAATTATTTCTGGACGAAGGGAGTACTTTTGATAGTCTTTAGCACAATGTATGCATATTACTACTCCAAGTTACTTACCACTCAGACCAGCCTTAGAGCATCTCTAGCATGGAAAAAATAGCAATTTAGCATGATATAGCGTATTTGGAGAGTCCACAATATTTTTTAAAGATTTTGCTCGCTATGGCGCTATTTTTTAAATAGCTTGCTATATCGTGCTAAAACATCATAGCGTTAGCGCTATTTCAAGTATAGAATGTTATTTTTTTGTTGGCGGGTGTGGAGTAAGATAACATATGATGAATGTGTCGAGTAAGCAACCATACAATGGAAATTTGATTGTTAAACTTAAGTGATCGCGTCAAGTCGCCACCTACTCCTTCAGCGCCGGTGATGTACCTAGATTCAGCCCTGCTGGTTATCCTCCAACTTTAGTGCCATAATCGATTATGCATGTACGAGTATTACTCTAGGCAATTCATTAGATGCTAAAATCATTTATATTAATGATATACCTATTATATTTTTTAGTTTTTACAAAAATATGTTTTGTAAAATAGTGCGTTATTAGCACGTTATAACTTTCATATCGTCTGGAGAAAAGTCACGCTAAATTAAATAGCACGCTAGTATTTTTTGCCTTGATCTCTAGTGGCTTGTATAAATTTGGTAGTCTCTTAGAGCATCTCTAGTGGCTTGTCTAAATTTGGTAGTCTACATCTTCACATAGATAATGGTGTAAAAAGATTCCTTTTTACATGACTTTAGTTTTCTAGTGGATAGTCTAAATTTGATATTCTATATGTCCACCTGCACACAAATAGTCAATATACATAGCAAATCAGTACAACAAATGCTCTGATTTGGCGCGGGAGCGAGCTCGCGAGCGACCAACTTTGCTTTAGACATGGTGGCTCGGTTGTCCAAATATGGTCAACGAGTAGCATGTTTGGAGGATGTATAAATTTTAGACCACCGGATACACAAGCTACCGGAGGCATTTTTTGGTCCATGGTGGTCTATATTTGGCTTAGACTACCGGATACACTAGCCACTAGAGATGCTCTTAGGATGGTCACAGTGGAAAACATACTAGTTCATGTTACTACCTTCATGTGTGTATGTAATTGATCCGAAGGTAGAGACCTTATTTTTGCAAAAATGGCTCCGGAAATACTCCGTACCTAGAAAGGCTAGGAAATTATAGTAAACTATTTTTTCTAGTTATTGGACTATAGCTACTCCTAGGATAGGATAGGATATTATTATTCTATATCTTTTGAACTATATAGCCAAATTCAAAATCCCAGAGCGGCAAATTCTCCTACCTCACATCCACCAAAATATTTCGAGTGGTCACACGACCCAAGTTGTAGCTGTACGAAATTCCTTTTCTACCCTTGACAATGACCTATCTACTAATGTCGGGGCGTGGGTATGGTTCGTAATCCCCCTCCCCCCTGGGGGGCAGGGGTCCCCATAGCTCCGAAGCTGGGTAGTCCACCTTCCACCGATGCCATTTCCCCCATAGCACTCCGAAAAACCCTAACCCCTTTCTCACCTCTGGCTCCTGCACCACCGCACCAGAGCCTCCCCATAGCGCTTCACCGGACTACACGCCACCCAACCCCCTCTCACCTCTAGCACCTGCACCACCACACCGTAACCATCTCTGTGGCACTTCGCCTGCCTATACGCCACCCAACCCCCTATCTCACCTCCAGCTCCTGCACCACCGCACCGGAACATCACCGCGGCACTTCGCCCGCCCACACGCCACCCCAAAACCCCTATCCCTCCTCCAGCTCCTGCACCACCGCACTTCGCTGGCCTACACGCCATACGTCGATACCATATACTCATGACCAGTCTACGGGATCAACGGACGTCCACCTTACCGAACCTAGTTCGCTCACACCCTCTTCCGTACAACAGTGTTAGTTTTGCTGACTCCCTCGTCCACACCACTTGACCTGCTTCACCTACGCTGGTGTGTGCTGCATTAGATCTGCTTCACGGACTCAACAGTCCACTACACCAGATCCGCTTCACCGACACTCTTGTGCAGTGCCTCGAATCCATAATCGGTCGTAACAGATCTGCTTCACCGGCGACACCGTGCACTACACCAGATCTTCTTCACCGACCATATTGTCAAGCAAGCCAGACCCATCAACAACCTCCACATATCTTCTTCATAGACACTACCGAGATCTATCTGCTTCAGCCCGACTCACCACTACCGGGCACCCTCGGCGTCCTTGACGTGACCCGCAAAGATGTCGTGTATGCGTAAACAACGGCGTGACCTAGGTAATCCAGATTTGCTTGTTCGTTTGTTTCAATATAGCAGGTATACGCCTATGATGGTGAACTGCATTTCTGTATTGGTGGAAAATTCCTACCTCAATACTGGCTTAATTGATATCCCACTCTCCCTTGATAAATTCAGTGTAGTCTATGTTAAATCCAGGCATTAAACTACTCCTTCTGTTTTGAGGTATAAGGTATCCTTGTTATGCATGTTTTTTCTTTGACCAACAATTACTCTTAATATACATAAACAATTTTGGTAGTACAAAACTGACATCATTAGAGTTCATTGGTATTATGCAGTTCATGGCAAATGTTAATTCACTGAACATCTGAAGCTGCCTACCTATTCTACAAGTTCACAAGTTATGTCATCATAATGTGCATTTGCTTTGTCTGTTGCTACAATACTGACTACATGTAATTTTGGAGTTCATTGGTAATTTTAAGCCACTGAACATGTAGGTTAACATTCCCTGCTCTACAAGTTCAGAATTTATGCTATTTTAATTTCAATATGGTTGTTCTAAGCAACCACAATAACTTCCTTCTCTTATGTAATTCATCCCAAATTTTATGTCATTGAACATGTTGATTTTGCATTCCCTCTGCAAGTTATGCCATTTTTTTCAATTAAGCTCCGACAGTAGCTGCCGCCTATTGTGTACTACTCCCCCCATTTCAAAATATAAGATGTTTTAGCTTTGTGAAAGGAGTGTATCTAGACACCATTTAGTGTGTAGGTTTACTCCAAACCTATGTGAACCTACACACTAAAAGTGGTCTACACTTCTTTCACAAAGTTAAAACATCTTACATTTTGAAACGGAGGGAGTACATCCATTCCGTAAAAGAAGGCCTATACTTTTTTAAAGTAAAACAATGATGACTTTTACCAAGCTCATAGAAAAATATATTAAGGGTTAATTTGTGGCATTTTCTTCTATGAAAATATATGCCCAGATGTATCGAATGGTGTTGGTTTGGCATGGTAGATGTTCCTAGTATGTTCTACAAACTTGATCCAATTTTGTGTCGATTGACTTGTGAAAAATTTATATGCCTTATTTACTTTGGATTGGATGTAGTATTAAATGGCATGTTTTAAGGCACTTAACATGGTTATCTACATGCCCTTCTCTATAAATTCAAGTTTCTCAATTATAATTTTTGTAGCAGCAGTATCTACCTTCTATTATGTAGTTCATGGCATTTTAAGTCACTTCACAGATGGGTTGGCATTCCCTACTCTATAAGTTCACGAGATATACCATTGTAATGTCTATCTTGTTCGTCCAAATGTTAGTATAGTAACTGCCTGCTCTGTAGATGGTGAGAAATTTTATGGCACTTCTCATATTTGTTTGCAATCCTATTTCACAAGTTAAATCATTGTAATTTCTCTCTTGTTCGTGCTAAGGAGTGACTGTAACTGCATTCTATTTTGTCGCCATGGCAATCTTCATGTCATTTAAATGTTTGTTTATATTCTGCCATTCCCTTCTCTACATGTTCACAAGTGATTATACTATAATGTCTATCTAGTTCTTTGTAAACAGCAATAGCCACTATCTGATATTATTTCCTCTCACAGAGAACATGGAGAATCATAGAGTGAATCGCCCCTACAATCTTGTAAGTACATGTTGTTTTATATTGCTGAATGAAAACCTGTTTTATGTCAATGCATGGCCTGAACCTATATGTAGAGGAGCAACAATAAAGTAGATGGATCGTCTATCCAAGTACTGGATGTGGTGGATGTCTTCAAAGAACAAACTGACAACATGATGTCCTCCAACGAGACTGCACAAAGAGAAATAGTAAGTCTCTTGCTTTTACTGAGATGTGCTTAGTGTTATATTCTTGGTTGTACGAGGTACCACATGATTCGGATAATGATTAGAACAAGGTTAACCTTAAACAAGACTAGACAAAAACCAAATGTAAATCCCTCGATTTATAATTCAATGTGCTCACTTGATTTTGGTGATGATCTATTCTTTCTATATTTGACTTGTGTTCATCTATCTATCTATCTATCTATCTATCTATCTATCTATCTGTATGTTAACTAGACCATGATTAGGTGGTGGTGATTTAAGTATATCCACTTTTATGCTATATTTTTCTGATATGAAACAAAGACCAATTGTAAATGTCTCGATTTATAATTCATTTTTCTCACACAATCATCGTGATGATCTATTCTTTGCTATATTTGACTGATCATCATATCTATCTATCTACATATGCGTTAACTAGACTATGATTATGTGGTGGTAATTTAAGTATATCCATTTTTATGCTAATTTCTAGTCTATTATTGTATTTTCTGCTATATTTAAGAGTTTGTATGCACTCTGGAGGTAGTCACATTGTCTAGTGTCGGCACCACATGAGTTGGACAATGATTAGAACAAGATGACCTTTAATGGTACTGCACAAAGACCAAACGTAAATCCCTTGATTTATGATTCAATTTGCTCACTCAATCATGGTGGAGATCTCTTTTTGCTATATTTGACTGATGATCTTCTATCTCTCTCTCTCTCTATATATATACATTAACTAGACCATGATTAGGTGGTGGTGATTGAAGTATATCCACTTTTATTCTAATCTATATTCTATTATAATATTAGAGATCGCCACCATGATTGAGCTTATATGCACTCTGGAGGTAGTAACATAGTCTAGTGTTATATGTATGAGACTAGTATAAATTACTTGGTCTTGGTGGGGAGTAACTTGGACTAGTAAAAATGCATACAATACTAGTCCAAGTTACTCTACCAACACTAAAGGGTGTCTAGATACATTCGTTTCACAAAAGCCATAACATCTTATATTTTGAAACAAAGGGAGATCTATCTAGACTATTTAAGACACTTGATATATAGTAATTGGGGATCATATTAGATGATTCTGGTAGTCTATTTAAGACACTTGATCTATTTCTTGTTTTTCTAAGGTACTATCATAGTTCCCTGATGATTAAAGAAATGCCACATGTGGTTGGAGGTCACTTTTTGGCTAGTTCATACTATAGACCATTTTTAAACACTATTTTTATATTTTAGGTTAATGCTTTGTTGTCCTGGCCAGTTCTAAGCAGCTGAACGAATCTCACACACCTCTTTTTGTTATATTTTCTATATTTTCATTATGCAGTGATATGATTAGTTTATGAGGGAAAGAGTCGAGTTGCTTGATTCCCTACATTCATTGCCACACTAGTTTAGTTAGTCTGTATGAGACACACATGTTGATGGCTTGATTTGTTATATTAGGACAATGCCAATTTTGAAATTCTTTGACAACAAACATGGTGTTTTTTCGCCTGCTTTGCTGCTCTAACTTATCATGTCTTAGTTTCATCATGCAAATAACCTGTAGTGTTTGTTCCAGAGTGGCTATGATACTGACACATATACACATCGGTCCAGGACATTGACAATTCCTGTTATTCCAGAAAGAGATGTACGAGGCACATCATTGATTCTTCCTGGCCAATGATAAATTAGAATTATTTTACATATAAGATGGCCGCCAGTTAGCTGGTACGCTGTGCTGACTCGTTTTCTTTGTTGCAGGCTACACATGAAGCTATGAGGGCAGAAGGGAGGAATCCTACGTTAAGTATTGAGGTCATTCACAAAGCAGTAGTGACAGTGATTATTGCTTGCATCAGCCCATGGTTTCTATTTTTCTAGCAGAAAGAGGTCTTATAGCTGCACTCCAAACAATTGATTTAATTAAACAAGAAACAGAGAAAATAGATGGAATAATCATGATTACACATGAACAGATACAAGAACTGAAAGATCGACAAGATTTGACAGACCGTCTACTTGACAATCTCTTCTGCAGCTGTCATGGTATGCCAGTTGTTACTTGTACGGGGATGTAAGCTCCATAGCAAAAACCCTGTTCCAACCCATGTCTGACAATGTCTCTATAATGCTTCATCTTGCTTTTGTTGAAATTCTGGTCTGTAATAAATTTCAAAAAATATCTCTTGATGTAATAGGGTGATCCTAGCGCGGCCATTAGCAGGCCAAAATATTAACGGACTGTTTAAAACCAGAATTGCGCCATAGTTATAGAATACGCAAATATGATGGCGAACAGATGTACCCAATAAACAGTAAAAGACCGTAAGTGGTACATCAGAATATTGGTGAGCCTCATAAGTGGCCAAGGCCCTGAAATCATACAGGGCCGAACAACAACATGATAGAATAGTAAAAGGCCCGAACAGTAATGGGCCCGAAGATTAATATACTTGAATAGTAAAAGACCTGAAATAGTAAAAGACCTGAAACAGTAAAAGGCTTGAATAGTAAAAAGCTCGCACAGTAGAGGGCCCGCAGAGCAAAATAGACAGAAGAGTAAAAAAACTTGAACAGTAAATGGCTAGAACAGTAGAAGTCCATAAGAGCAAAAGGCCTAAACAGTGAACGGCCAGAATAGTAGAAGGCCAGAACAGTGAAAGGCCAGAATAGTAAAGAATCCTAACACTAGCAACCCAGAATAGTAAATGGGTAGAACAGGAGCGGACCCCACGGGTTGTAGGAATAGTAACGGGCCTCCTTCAGGCCTTAACTGCGCCTGACCTACTGGCACATGCCCCTAATGGGCCGCATATTATTCTACCAAAGTGGGTCTTCTTTAGGCCGAAATAGTAACGGGCCTGAAATCGTACGAGCCCTGGATAGATTCATTAATGGTCCACGTCAAACAGTACACGGCGAAAGAGAAAGGGTCGTAATCTTATTGGGCTCTCCTCGTGGGCCAGCCCACTTAACTATTAGCAGGCCTTGTCTGGGCCATGCTTCTGCCATGGTTTCTATGACCGTTAACGGTGGTAACCAGCTGTTAACAGCGGGTGCCACGTGGCATTATGCAACAGTCAACGCGGCTGGCAAACAGATCTATGACGGAACAAGTTTTCATGGATGAAGGGTGCGATCTGCCACGGTCAGAAAAAACCGTGGTAGATTCTTTTGTGACGGGGCTTTTACCACGAAGGGCATCCGTCGTAGAAGACTTTTTAGCCATAAAAACGGGCCTTCAACCACGAAAATTGTCCGTTGTAAAAGCCAACTTTTCTTGTAGTGCAAGACTGGCGATCTCGCTAGCAACATGACCTGAGGAACACCCTCTCAAATCATACCAACCGCGAGACCGAGCCTAGAGGCTCCCTCAGCTGAATCAGCCCACAGTGCTTCGGACCAATGATCTGGGGCAACAAATATCCCTCCACATTCAAAGCACTGAAGGACATCGAGAAGTACGACCCCACATACGATCCAGTGGTGTGGATTGACACGTACCTCATGGAGATGGGGATCACCGGCCATACGGATCTACTCGCTGCTCGCTACCTCCCCCTGATGATGGAGGGAGCGACTCGCCAATGGATCAATACTCTCCCCGAGAACAACATCGACTCGTGGGAAAATACGTGAGATGCCTTCGTTAGGCAATTCGAGGGATCCTACACACGCGCCACCACCATCGAGGACTTGGAACGTTGCATCCAGGGACCACGTGAGTTGACCTGCCACTAGGTCCAACAGTGGCAGGACCTGTGGATCAATGCTTCCGGCATCCACTCGGACATGGCAAACAGCTTCTTCAAGAACACATGCCGGTACAAACCCCTGGTCGCCAAGATCAAGAGGGTCTACGGGGCGCTCGACAACATCCTCGACCTCCTCGATATCGCCAAGCGCTATGCGGAGGAAGATCCCAACCAAGAGACTCAGACAACAAGTCAGGTGGGAGATGCCGCTTGGGTGGCCATGAGATCGGCAGGCACCATGAACTATGCTACAGTAACACCTACCTCACCAGCAAACGCCACGGTGACGTAAGGGTCGACTTCATCGCCAATTCCAACTACGGGCAGTGCGACCCTGGTGAGGGGTTAACTCGTCAATGCCCATCGTTGATGGACTTGGGTTAGAGGAAATGGGGAGCGCTGGAGGCATCGATCAGCTAGCAAACAAGCACATCGGGGACACATGGTACACCCAGGTTCAGGCCCTCAGAATGGACCCTACTCCTGCTTGTCTGCTCTTTGATTATCGAGGAGTCAAAAGTTATAGGGGGTGCACAGATGCAATCTGACGGTGTGTAAAACTAGGGTTGTGAATATCCTTCTTGCTGCTCCCTCCTGTCCTTTATATAGGGAGCTCAGGTCTCGGGATAGCAAGCCGAGTCGATTTCAGATTAGGGTTTTCCTTTAAGTTTCTATCTATTCTTTGTCGTGTCCTTCAAGGAGTCACTTAGGCCTAGGTCACTCAAATCATCACTGGGCTTCAATTGTCCCACGGGTTCCTCCTAGACCAAACAATATAGGCTAACTCTAGGTACCCATGGGGAATACCCATGTTGGTAGGCCCTGAGTGTCCGTTCGAATCGTAGATTTGGATGGAAACTATGAAGTCTTTCGAATGCCCATCTGAACGTTTTATAGGGTGCATGCTCATGTCATAGGGATAGTTGATATGCATGCCTGATTCATCTGATGGATTGGGATCAGTTAACTTCCTTAGGGCAAAACAACGCTATCTACTCAAACTTGAGTCCCCGGACTCGAATTGAAAAATTGCTAGCGTAATTCGACTCACGCCACGGAGGCCTTACAAAGTCGAATTCTAGTGTTTAATGCATGCACTCGATGCGTCTGTCGAGGCTTTGTCATCGTGCATGTAGGCACGGTATACTTCTGGTAGAGCGTTGCAGGTGCGTTGTCGGGCCATTGGATTGTATCCGTAGGTCTTACCTTCACGTTGTAAACGAGGCATCCGAAGTTTTATCACCACGAAGGTGTTTCGGGTGGCCTAGGAGACGTTTTCTCATTATAGGGCACTTTCGAATATGGTCAGAGGCAAGGTCACCAAATGCTTCAAATGCTTATAGTACGGACGTGGTCAACGCTTTTTTGCCATGAATAGCTATTTTTCCTTTTCATAGGGTGTGTGATTGTAGTATTGCAGTGAGATCAAGTCACATAGTTTATCGCTGCAATCCTTTGAAACTAAGTGACCTTCTCCTTAGATCTTGAGATCACATTATTTAATGTCTCCCGCAGCTGCCTTGATTATATCAACCATCATGACCGTAATTGGGTGACCATAAAGTTGTGCATAAGGTATTTCAGAGGAATAGTTGAGGCATGTGAGTCAAGATCGGGATTTGTTCACCCGCATGACGGGAAGATACACTAGACCCACTCGGTGAAACTGTATCCAATAGGTTACAACCATTGACTAGGTCAGGGGATACAATATCATGATAACAAGTTAAGTGGACTTGTCGGTAACGAGAGAGGTATGTTGATATCATAGATCAAATCTCGGATAAGTCATGTATCGAAGAGATAAAGGGATAGGTTACACAAATTTTATGGTTCATACATGACGGAGTGTCATGAATGCATAGGGGTCATTATGGCATCCTGATCCTGCTAATTATCATTGATCGAGAGAGATGTCGATCATGTCTATGACATTCCTGAACCGTAGGGTAACACACTTAAGGGTCTGACGATGTTCTGAGATTGACATGGAAGGAAGGGATCATAGATGAGAAAGAAGATGATTAGAATTGTTCTGATAAGACAATGCCGGAATATTTCCGAAGAGGATGTGAAGTTCTATCAGAAAAGAAGGAATAAGACGAAAAGTGTTTTCGGATTTATGGGATTTAAATATATTTTAATTATGAATTAATATATTAAATAAAATATTTAAATTAATTATTAGGGGAAACCTCCACTAATGGGCTGATTCCTTGAAGGGAACAAGCCCGCTCAAAACGCTAGCGGGCCGCGGGTAGTAGGCCGGCCTAGGTAGGCCACCGCCTCCTCGGCTACTTCGCGAGCTAGCAAACCGAGCTGGCTAGGCCTACCTCGGCCACCGCCTTAGCTGCATTAGCCAGCAGGCCACGGGTAGGCTACGCGCGGGGCAGACCCAGCCGACCGCCGTCAGCTGCTCCCTTCTGCAATGCCTTTAGTCCCACCGCGAGATTTTAGGGGTGGGAGTCCTATGTTTTCACCTATATATATATGAGTCTATATTGGAGGGAAAAGACACACAAAAATAAAAGCGGATTTCCTTAGGACGATTTCCTTAGGGAATTTTCCCTCCTCTACCTCAATTGATCTCACGAGTGCGGTTCCACGAAGAACTACACACGAGAGAATCAACAAAACTGGCACGCCGTCGCACTACTAGATCCCAGTTCTAGAGGGTCTACTTCCGCATCCCGGCTTAATCAAGGAGAACAGGAGTCGTCGTCAGATACCATACGTGTGCGAGTACTTGGTGATGGGTTCGTAGCATGGAAAACAAAAATTTTCTACCGCAAGAACGAACAAAACCCAGATCTAATCTAGATAAAAGCCAAGATCTAATCTATTAGACATGTGCAACGAGATAGATCTGTACTAACCCTCGTAGAACCGAAAGCGTTATGAGATTAGATCTCGGGGTTGATGTAGTCGATCACTTGCCGATCTCAAGATCGTGTGGATGATCCTTCCGCGCTGCTGCGTTAAAGACTTCCGCAATCGGTCACACGTAAGGAGTCGAAGGCACCTTCCTCTCCCGCTCCAATGAAAGCGCGGAGGTAGTAGATCTTCTCCACGGAATCCCAGCAGCACGACGGTGTGGTGGTGGTGGTGGAGTAGAGATTTCTGCAGGGCTTTCCCTAAGCCAGATCAGAGCGAAGGAGGAGGAGAGAGGTGGCGGCTAGGGTTTGTTATGAGAGAGTGCAAGGGGTGGCACCCCCTCCCCTCTATTTAAAGGAGGGAGGCGCGCCATGGGAGGGGGAGTCCTAGTAGGACTCCCTCCTCCTGGTCAAGGAGTTGGGAAGGGGGGAGGAGTCCTCCTCCCCCACGAATCCGTGTCTAGCCCCCACAAGGTTTCCTTGACCCTTTCTTGGTTTTCAAGCAAACACCAAGAACTCTTCTAGAACCTTCCAGAATATTCCGAAACCCTCTAGAATCTCCATACAAACACTCTGGAACATTTCCTAACTTAGAAAATGATCCCCAATATATGAATCTTATTCTCCGGACAATTCCGGATCTCCTCGTGATGTCCCGGATCCAATCCGAGACTCCGAACATCATTCGGTCTCCAACGCATATTCCATATCTACTTAAAACAACTTCGAACCTTAAGTGTGTCACCCTACGGTTCGTGAATATGCAGACATGATGAAGACAACTCTTCGAACAATAACCATCAGCAGGATCTGGAGATCCATAACGGCTCCCACATACTCAACGATGACTTCGTGATCGATAGAACCATTAACATACGAAACCAATTCCCTTTGTCACGCGATATTCTACTTATCCGAGGTTTGATCGCCGGTATCTTCATACCTAGTTCTACCTCGTTACTGATAAGTACTCTTTACTCGTTCCATGTTATGTCATACCTTGTGACCTAGTCACATGCTTGCAAGCTAACTAGATGACATTCCACCAAGAGGGCCCAGAGCATATCTATCCGTCATATGGATGGACAAATCCCAATCTTGGTCCATGCGCTTCAACACATACTTTCAGAATACCCAATGACACCTTTATAACCACCCAGTTATGAAGCGGTGTTTGATGTCATCAAAGTACCCATCTGGTGATGGTGATTAACATAACCTCATGGTCGAAGGATTAGGTTACTATGCATTTGAAAGCTTACAACAATACGAACTTAATGACTTGATCTTATGCTACGCTTACTATGGGTGTGTGTCTATCACATCATTCTCCTAATGATATAACCTTGTTATTAATGACATCCAATGTCCATGATCAGGAAACCATGATCATCATTTAATCAACAAGCTAGTTCCACAAGAGGCTTACTAGGGACTCCTTTATGTTTACAAAACACACATGTATCAGTGTTTCCTTATAATACAATTATAGCATGGGATGTAAACATTCATCATAAACACAAAGATATAATAATAACCACTTTTATTATTGCCTCTTGGTCATATCTCCAACACTTGGATGGAACCACCAATAGTGGCGTCGTGGTTGTCAAGCAAGGACCAGGAGGAGAAGGCGAGTTGCTTCCCGACCTCGAGGTCGTCTATAAGTTCGACTACTTCAACTATGTTCCCTACGGGATGTTAACTGTGTTCGGTCTATAAAGATATATTATAGAACATTGATACCTTCGATCCGGATTACGGATGTAGTATAGCTTCTTTTTCCCTAGTAGACCTAGGTTATCGAATCCTCGAGAAGCCAATGCATAGTAAAGTTACTTTAACGGACCTTCGGGAGTTTTAGAATTCCTTTTGTGTTTTTACCGGACCAATAGCTTGCGTCTTTTTGTTGTTGTCGATGATGGAGAGAGAGGGCCTAGGGCATTCGGTTTCACCTATAGCTGTGCAAAACATCTGATGGAAATAAAAGATAAAAATAAAGTATGCGTGTACTTTTTAGAGCAAGATAAATTATATGTGAGCAGTGCATCCATAATTGCTATTGCCTCCGCAACCGCTTATAGCAATAACCTACTAGTCTCATCCATAGAAGAAAGAGAACTAATGATATGCATAGTGATGTCACCATTAATCCCAAGCAAATCCCTCGCATACAACCGTACTACCCCTTCTGTCATTGGGGTTCCCAACCTGTAGATCAGTCATCACTCATACTCCCTATACCTGGCTCAACCCTCGGGGTCTTGGGTACCTAACAAGTCCTTGGATTGAGGCAAGATAGGATACAATAATCATCATGTCATACAAACTAATACACGATCCCATCTATGATAATTCACATGCACAATTGCTACATGGCTAGGCCGAAGCCCTTAGCCTAAGGAGAATTACTCACACATAGAGATGAGATCAAAAATCACAAACATTGTAATAAAAATCATAAGATTGATAGCAATAGTCTTACATTGTTGCCAATCGGAAAAGAGATCTACTATTACAAGTGGTGGAGTATGGCTATGGAGATGGAGAAGGGTTTGGAGATCTGGAGGCGGCTTTTGGTGGAGTCTGGCTTCTTCGGGGCGGAGCGCGTCTTTTCCCGTCACTTGAGACTTCTTTATATAGGGGTCCCTTCATGAAAGTTGTTCTGTTTGACCTAACGGTGGCGGTGCCAACTATACGACTAGAGAAATACAGTCGGAATTTTTTATTCGGCCGTATAGTTGGTCATTAAAGCATCTAACTCATTGTAAGGCTCTTGGTTTCTTCTGGTTGTTGGAAATCTCGTATCTTTGACTTTAATGTAGTGATTCCCTCCTTTAAACAATATTATCTGCACAGGAAAAATACAAAAGAAAGGATTGCATACCCCTCTGAATATTAGCATTAGTGGCATGGTTTAGAGAGATACTGCATCAAGAATATGATTAATATACAGTTTAAATGTGGACGTTAGATGGCTATATTTCAGAGTCATCAACCTCCCCAAGCTTAAACTTGATCTTCCCGAGCAAGAAAACCAAAATCAAAAAGGAACTCAGCATTTAAACTGAAATAACGAGATGGTGATCTACACATGATTAGTAGTCTCATGTTTCCTCTACTTTATAAATTTGAAAAACTTCAGCATAGATAGAGTAATGGCAAGCATATCATGCGGGTTTCATGCATCCTTATATTGCAGCAAAATTATTGTAAACATGGATGATTCAAATGAGTAAGCTTTATTCCATGTCAAGTAATCAACTCATAGGATCGCCTTTGAACAGTAAAGTATATTCATGTAAATTAAGAGTTTGAGAGTTGTCATGAAATGCATGTACACTAGAGTATCTCAATTCTCCCACATCAATAAATCAAGACTTTTCAAGCACTACTTTTCTATTCATTGTCCTTCAAGAATTACAGTTTTTAAGTAATTGAGAGGATGCTAAAAAATATTTAGTTTATCGGGCTATGATGGACACTCATGGCATCACTAAGATTTTTGTTCCTTTTGCATAATGATTTCTCATAACAGCCAGAGGAGTGATTCCATCATGATTACAGCTACCCGGGAGTGCCAAGAATCTTACCCACTATAACATTGATGCTACAAGTGTTTAATAAAGTCATAGCCGAAATCTAGGAGTTTCATCCATGAATATCGTTCGTAGGCCAGCGGAGTTGTTGGCATCCCATGAAGTTTGACACACATAAAGCTATATCATTCTTATGATTAACAAGTCAAACTTTGGCATGCTCACAAAAACCGCTAAACATTAATTCAATCGAACAAATCCTTTCTAAGAGAGCTATCAAGTCAATCAACATTTTAAGTGGTGTTGAGTATCTCTAGAAATAAGCCTTCAAGACTAAACACTACAACACCCAAGCCTTCAAGTGTGAGACTTTTTCTTATAACAATTGTTTAGTAATTTTTTGGCAAGACTTGGTTAATTACGAGAGCTAGAACAAAACGTACCCAATTAAATACCCATGCAAACAAAAATCTTATGATGATACAAAGACTCACTCCACCAATATAATATCTCAACATTTACTACTAACTAGCATGGGTTTCTCAAACTTCAAAAGTGGGGAGTCATAAGGCATACCTCTCATGTTTGGTTCCACTTCTCTCTTCCTTTTTATTTGTTTGTTGGAAACTCGAAGTCGACCACCCTCCTGCAAATATATGAAGACCTCGAGGCGGAAAGAAAAGAAAGAGGGAAATTAAGGAAAAATGGAGAAATCTTTTTGTGGTTTTAAGAGAGGAACTTAAAGAATAGAAAATTGGCGGCAAAGCTTGGCTAGAGAATTTCGAAAGAAAAATACAAATAACTAAAGATAAAGTGTTGGGGAAACCAACACGAGTTCTTATAAACTCAAATAAAAAAACAACCTCTAAATAAAAGCAAATAAACGCCAAATAAAGATTCATGAGGAAACTTCCCAAGGCTTAGGCTTTTGCAAGCCCTTCAAATCATTGTGGTGGCAGGAAAAAGTCATTACTCCAGTTCGCAAATTGAGTTGAGAGGTTACTTGTTGATTCTCAGAGGTTCAAACAGAGGCTATGCATCCTCTCCACAGTCCCTCCAAGTCCTTGGAAATCTTGGTATGTGGCGAACCGGGTTTGTGGTTGCTCCTCTTGATAAGGAACTTCTTGCTCCTCCTCTTGGTCTTTATCCTCCTCCATAATCTCTTCCTCAGGTTGGTGTTTCTCAACCTGCAAATCATATAGCAAACGTCCTTCCTCAATAGAGAAAAGACCATTAGGCATAGGAGCAGGGTAGATACGCCCATCTCCAGCAATATGCAGGTAATAAGCACCACCTCTCCTAGTGAGCATTCCACAGGCTCTCAAGGTGGAGAAACCAACACGTGTCCAACCTAGTACGGGTTGCAACTCACCTAGGTCAAGGCCTAGGGCAGTGGAAAGTACGGTGATGATGCCTCCCCTGTAATTGGTCCTTGGCTTTGGGAGGCTTGGTGCTCCAAGTAGCGCACAAGGATGACGCCCAAGTTGAGTGACAAGCTGCAGTTGATGTAAACAGCCTTTGCGAGGACTAGGATGTCCTCCTCATTGAGTCTTGTGAACTTATTACGTGCATTCAAGGTGTTAGCAATAACATAGAACAAACAGCGAATTGTAGGATGTTGAATATTCTTACCCTTGTTTATTCTAGTAGTGAAACTCATTCCATTATAGTATTGTTCAGGGGTAGGTTCTAGGCTAGTAAAGAATGTGTGTAAAGCATGAATATCATTGTTTGTCAAATTAAAACATGTGCACCATTCATCTAATGTTAAAGTGTAATTGTTGTTCATCAGACGGAAAGAAATAGTATCCTCTCCTTGCCATTGTTTAACGGTGCTTTGCAATAAACTAAGAAATTCAATGGTTAAGCGGCGATAAGTAGGTACATCATTATACACAAAGTTTTGCAGACCAGCTCTATTGAAAAGTAAATTAAAGTCATCAGAAATACCGAGTTGGTTCAATATGATGGGGCAAGCCCACTTGGTGGCCTTCACTTCGTGGTTCTTGATCCTGTTGAAGCGATCATGATGGGCCCCATTTTTGAACTGTATCCCCATGTGTTCCTGGGTGGCAACCCGAGAAGCGCTAGAGGTGTCACAAGCACGAGTTTGGCTCCTTGTGTTCATCATCTAAAACATTGAAGAAAGGAAAAAATAAAACCTTTTGATCCAACAACAGTAAGTGCATCATATTCCTCATCATAGCACACTAAAGAATTCTCCTCAAAATAATAATCTAGGCAATAAAATCATGGCAATTGGTTCATAGTAGGTCTCACCCTAGATTGATATTGATAATAGATATAAGATGAATTTGCAAAAAGTAATTGGAGGGTCGGAGGAGAAACATACCGTAGATCACTTGTGTGCAAGGAAATCGAATGAAATTGAGTAGAGATGGAGATCTCTTGAGGTTTTGAGAGAGTTTGGAGATAGAAGAAAGAAAAAGGATTGAAGTTGGGAGTACCTCCCTGTGTGATTTTGTGGTCGGTCGCGACTATATGGGCGGAACTATACGGTCGGTACAATGTTTTCCGGCCATATAGTTGGCCTTTTGTCAAAAAATTTGGTTTTCCTCCTGGCGGCGCAGCTATACGAACTCAGCTATACGAGCGGAACAAAATGTTCCGGCCATATAGTTGGTCGTTAAATAGTCTGTCCCTGCGAAAGAAAATTTGCAAAGGCATCGATATGTATACAACCGGAACTATACGACCGGATTTTGTTTCCCGCTGTATAGTTGGTCGTTAAACTCTCAGTACATATGAAAAGAAATTGTACGGAGGCATTGATATCTATACGACCAGAGCTATATGGCCGGAATTTTTTATTCCCGCTGTATAGTTGGTCGTTAAACTCTCAGTACATATTACAGAATAATTTTCGATGGCAAAGATATCTATATGGCCGGAACTATATGGCCCGAATTTTTATTCCCGATGTATAGTTGGTCGTTAAACTCTTTGTGTGCATCAAAAAAATTATGTTTCTTCATAAACTATTTCTTTTCCTGTAACTTAGTGATATACCCTGTTTTTGACAGAAAATTGACAGTAAATATTGTCGACCAACAATGGCATGAATAAAGCGGAATTTCAAGTACTACCGAACTTCTTCTCCTTGAATGGAGTTTTCTAGCACTCTTTATTTAATCAAAAACTTAAACTAAAACAAAAAACTTAACTCAAACCTTTATTTCACATGGGTTGCCTCCCATAGAGCACTCTTTTATGGTCAATAGCTTGACCTTGATGATACTCACTTGGGTCAGATGAGTGGAACACCCACTCCAAAGTAATTGGCCTTCAAAGTGATGGTCTCCTTTTCATCATGCTTGGCTTTCTTCTTCCTGGGGAAATGAATAATAAAAGGATCCCGTGAAGGCAATTACAACTTCACATTCCCTTCTTGCAGATTAATCAAAGCCTTAATAGTTCTTAAGAAAGGATGGCCTAATATAATAGGAGTAGTAGCATCTTCAGGCATGTCAACTATAACGAAATCAATGAGAGTAGGACTGCCTTGAATGTATACTAAAGTGTTCTCCTTAATCCCTACAGCTTGTTTGTAGGTAGAATCTGCTAGATACAATTTTAACTCAGTAATTTCAAAGGAGCCAAGATTTAACTTGTTAAAAAGACTCTTTGGAATTGTTGAGACGCTTGCACCTAGATCACAAAGTGCAGCTATCTCATTGGTTCCAATTTTAATCTTAATAGTAGGCTCAAGTATCTCATCTAGTTTAACAGGTAATTTTTCAGCAATTTGCTTGTATTCTTCTTCAAGCTCACGTACCTTTATTGCTACTTGATTGACAAAATGTTGGTACATAGCTTCCTCACTACCTTCACTTACCAGAATCTTGACGTTGATCCTTTTTACGAGATCTTCAACTCTGTAACTTGGTGAAGAAGCATTACTATAGTCAAGTTCTTTAGGCTCCTCCCTTTGGATCCTCATCATTTTGAGTTCTTCAATAGGATTGGGCTCAGCTTTACCTGCAAATTTAGCTAGAATGAGAGTTTGACTCTCGGTTATCTTACCTAGCTATGCCTCAATGATCCTTGTTCTTTCTTGAAGGGCCTGCAAATCATTTCTTAAACTAACAGCTTGGTTAGATAATTTACCAAGCATAGCATCATGGTTCTCTGTAATTTTAACTAAAATATTGTTTGTTCATTTTGTGAGTCTATGAAATACTTAAGTGTTTATTGGAGACTAACATTACTAGTTCCCATATTATTATTAGAGTTACCTGCAGGACTAGCATAATGTTTCTGAAAATTAGGATTGTAACTCTTCTTCCATGCAGGGTTATAATCATTACGAGCTACGGAGTCTATTTCTTCAATATTTATTTTGGGGGTGGCTCTTACTTGAGTTTCCTTACCTTTTATGGCTAGTATGATCTCATCCAACTTAGCATTGAGATCTTCGTTCTCTTGTAGTGAGATAGAGTTCACCTTCTTCGTGTTTGATCTTTCCACATGCCATTGGGCATGGTTGTCTTGCATATTGTCTAGCAGCTGCTTTGCTTCGGTAATATGTTTATCCATAAATGCTAATCCAGCTATAGTATCAAGCATAGACTTAGACACAAGATTAAGAGCATTGTAAAATAAATGGAGGATTAACCAATCTTCCATCCCATGACTAGGACCGTTTTTAGGCATTCTTTCATCCTCTCCCAGGAAGCGCTAGTGGCTCACGCTGCATAGTCTTTGCAGGTGGGAAAAATTTAGTCATAAATAAAGAAGTACATCCCACCCATGATGTAATGGTATTTTTAGGCAAAGATAGCAACCATTCTTTAGCTCTCCCTCTTAGAGAGAAAGGAAATAGACGCAATTTGACCGTATCAGGGTCAATGTCTTTTAAACGCACCATATCACATATTTCAGTGCAAGTATTCAAGTGCATACCTGCGTCTTCAACAGCAGAGCCTCCAAATTGATTCTATTGAACCAAACTTAAGTAATGGGGCTTAATTTCATAGTCATCAGCAACGATTGCTGGCTGAGTAATAGGAGTACGCAAATAATCATTATTGGGAGTAGCAAACTCCTCAAGCTTCTTTTCAGCCATACTTCCTATGTTTTGGGGTTTTCTTAGATAGAGAATTATAACAGTAAAAGATAGAATTTAAAGACTAACTAATTTTTTTGGTTTATCAAATAAAGACTAAAAGCAAACTAACAAAATTAAAGACAAGAATTAAAACTAGCAAGGTTCCTAATAACCTCACCAGGGTAGCTATTGCTTCCCCGGCAACGGTGCCAGAAAAAGGGTTGATACCTTCGATCCGGATTACGGATGTAGTATAGCTTCTTTTTCCCTAGTAGACCTAGGTTATCAAATCCTCTAGAAGCGAATGCGTAGTGAAGTTATTTTAATGGACCTTTGGGAGTTTTAGAATTCCTTTTGTGTTCTTACCGGACCAATATCTTGCGTCTTTTTGTTGTTGTCGATGATGGAGAGAGAGGGCCTAGGGCGTTCGGTTTCACATGTAGTTGTGCAAAACATCTGATGGAAATAAAAGATAGAAATAAAGTATGCGTGTACTTGTTAGAGCAAGATAAATTATATGTAGGCAGTGCATCCATAATTGCTATTGCCTCCGCAACCGCTTATAGCAATAACCTACTAGTCTCATCCATAGAATAAAGAGAACTAATGATATGCATAGTGATGTCACTTTTAATCCCAAGAAAATCCCACACATATAGCCGTACTACCCCTTCTGTCACTGGGGTTCCCAACCTACAGATCAGTCATCACTCATACTCCCTATACCTAGCTCAACTCTCGGGGTCTTGGGTACCTGACAAGTCCTTGGATTAAGGCAAGAGAGGATACAATAATCATCATGTCATACAAACTAATACACGATCCCATCTATGATAATTCACATGCACAATTGCTACATGGCTAGGCCGGAGCCCTTAGCCCAAGGATAATTACTCACACATAGAGATGAGATCAACAATCACAAACATTGTAATAAAAATCATAAGATTGATAGCAATAGTCTTACAATGTCGCCAATCGGAGAAGAGATCTACTATTACAAGTGGTGGAGTATGGCTATGGAGATGGAGAAGGGTTTCGAGATCTGGAGGTGGCTTTTGGTGGAGTCTGGCTTCTTCGGGGCAGAGAGCGTCTTTTTCCGTCGCCTGAGGCTTCTTTATATAGGGGTCCCTTCACGAAAGTTGTTCTGTTTGACCTAATGGCGGCGGCACCAACTATACAATCGGAGCTATACGGTCGGAATTTTTGCTCCAGCCGTATAGTTGGTCGCTAAAGTGTCTGCCTCTGTTGTAAGGCTCCTGGTTTCTTCTGGTTGTTGGAAATCTCGTATCTTTGAATTTAATGTAGTGATTCCCTCTTTTAAATGACATTATCTACGCAGGAAAAATACAAAAGAAAGGATTGCATACCCCTCTAAATACTAGCATTAGTGGCAGGGTTTAGTGAGATATTTCATCAAGAATATGATTAATATCTAGTTTAAATGTGGACGTTAGATGGCTATATTTCAGAGCCATCAAACATCTATTCCCATTAATGCATTAACTCATAGACAGATCTAGGAATTTTGGGTAGTTCAACCTAGAATTTTTTTGTTTTCTACTGTGAATACCCTTCACATACACCATACCTACCTATGTGGAACTTGCTACTCCAAGGATAATATATGTGCTATGCCTTCAAGTACTTCAAAATAATCTCTTTTTTGTATTTTAAAGCTCATGAGAAAGTAAGATGTGGGGTGAAACCACTAGAGCACAAATGTTTGAAATAAAACAACATGTCAAAGAAAAATTTGACCCATGGTAATTGGAATTTTGTAAGTTATGTGTTTTATGGTTTATAAATTGTTTGTTAGACAAACCATGCTATCATGGGGAAACCTTTCAACATTACACTACTTTTTGTTGATATCATGTTCTTTTAGCTGTGGATGCTCATCGATGTGAAATAAATTGGAACACTCAATAAAGCTTTCTGGAGTTTACATATAATTAGAGGGACGTCTAGGCCGCCAACCTAATCCATGCTATGCACCATGTTTGAAGTTTATAGCCTAAATATTCTATGAAGCATTTTTAATAAAAAGTAATGAAAATATTAAATAAAACAAAGTGCTGAGAGGTTCATTTGTCTGTTTGTTTTGTCAGCTAAGTGTTGATAAACCCTCACAAACGGACTCCTCGTATAAAGGGGCAAGAGGTACCTTAGTTGATGCTCGTGTTCGAAACTTTATGCTTATAATTAAAAACCCGCTTAAGTGATCCTAAGTTAAGTAGCATGAGGTGTGGGTACTTATGGTCAAGGGGCATGAGACATTCAACTTGTAAGGGTCAAACAGATAAACCATACCTACTTTGGTTAACAAAATATGAATGGAACCTCACTCTTGTGATTATCATTCACTTGAGCTACATATATAAAAACTTTATTTTATGCTCCTACATATCTTTTATTTTATTGAAGGATTAACACATGTGTTCCCTGCTTACTTTTTGTTACCAAAGTGTAAAACGATCAAAAGAAATAAAAGAGTCATCCATAAATCATGCTTAATTGTTCATGGTAATTTCATTTGTTTCAATACAAAACAACTTATTGTTAAGCATGTTTGTAGTGTATAAGAGATATCACTTTGCTATTCTTTAAAGATTGAACCTTGTAAACCTTGTGTGACATTGAATATAATGTATGACATGCAAACACAGCAACAAACTCCAAAGTCCATGTTTAGTTTTATCACCTTCATGCTTAAGGACGAGCATAGGTTAAACTTGGGGATGTTGATGCATGTAAAATGTATACATGAAATTTGTAGTTTATTGATACATATTCCCACATATTTTCAACATATATAATGTTATATCCATATTTTATATTGAGTTTGGGGTATTTACCAATGATTCCCTTTATTTTGGTTATAAATCTGCATGATATGAAAACTCTATTGTGTGTATTTTTATCTTTTAGGGACCTAAATGAAGTCAAACGGAGCTAGGATTATGGGAAAGTCAATATTTCATGAAGAGGAAGTACCTAGAACACTTGAACCTCACTAGAAGGGCCAGGAAGCCCAAAAGATGTGTGGTGACGCAGCCTGGCCTACTACACGCGCCACCTACCTTTTTTGGCCCTTGGCCATCCGATTTGCCTCAATTCGCCCATGGACTCGTCTTCACCTCAACAAGCCTATATAAATCCCCCCTAAGCATCTCTAGAGGAGAGCACCGCAGAAATGCCGGAACACCAAAACAGAGACATAACTAGCAAAGATTGGAGGGAAAACTCCACCAGAGCTGCCACCGGAGGGATCTCTACCTTCTCCAACATCATCACCATGATTAAGAGGGAGTAGTCCACCTCTAGACTATGGTTCTATGGTAGTACATTGATCAATTTCTCTCTTGTGCTATAATAGAACTAGTACCATATGAGCTGCCCAACATGATTATGGTCATATATGTAATTCCTATGTGGTAGATCTTTATTCTGTGATTTGATATATGATATTGGAACCGATTTATGTGTAAGATGTATTGATAGATGCATATCATGTACCATATTCTTAATTACTTGTTTTGATCCAACTTGTATGCAAGAGCATGTGTGGGAGGAAGTGTGTATTAGATGGAGTAACATGGTAGTAGTGATTGAATAGTATTAACAAATTCATGATCTACTAAGGTTTTTACCTTTCTTTTGTTACCTCACTAGGGATTGAGTGAATTCATGTGCTATAATTATCTTGTGACAGCTTGATAATCTTGTATGGTTAAGGTAGCATATTTGTTGTCTAAACATCATGTCAAAGTACCTAAGGTTATGCTCTATTAATTCTTAACTATAAATTACTTGGAGTTTTCGTTTTATAGAGGAGTATAAGAGAGATGTGTTACATCGTCTCTATGTTAGGACGTGATGCCTATATGAATGCTTATCAAACACATATTGAAGTTTCACCAATATTATGTTTATGATGAATTGTTTTATATCCACTAAAACTTAGAAAGAGAATAGATAAGTGGATCCATGAACCTAGGTCCATTTTAAATCATAAGAAACAACTTTCCAACACCATTACAATCATTTATATTTTATGCAACTTAATATTTCGAAAATATGAAAATACTTTCTTTACTTTCAAACACAAACAAAACACAAACAACTATCATATCATTTCCTTTATTATACTTGCATATTTTATTATTGTTTTAGTTTAGTTAGTATTATTGTTATTTTATATTACTAATACGAAACATTGTGCTTGACAACTACACGGTAGAGTTGGGGACGCAAGGAAAAACCTTTGTTTTGTAGATTGCTTGAAGAGGAGGAGAAGAACATCCCTCGGTCACCCAATTTCCCGAGAGTTCGATATAAACCATCGAGTCACCCTTGTGGAGAAAAAACACTTACTACAACACTATGCACTTGGAGTCCCAACGAGTTGGTACACACGAAGTTGTTGCCATCACCCAATAATAGCAGAAGCAGTAGATAATTGGCCTCTATACTTTCCTGTCAAATGAGTGATGTCAATCGCCAAGTAAGATCGGAACCCAGCCAAGAATCCATCGCACAAAGGCTTTATCCCAACAAACATCTGCATGAAATATTTCTTCTTATCATACTCCATGTGGTCAACTACAACTATGCTTCCAGGCGACCTCTTCTCAACCTCAGCTTTCTAGTCATATGGCTTGTTGGGTGAATCATCCCGATCACCAAACAACATGTCCATTGTGATCCCTTTGCCATGAAATACTTTTGTGTAATGGACCTTGATCTTGTACTTGTCACACAGCGTCCTCTGTAACTCCATCGGGAAAACACTAGGATCCTATTTTACCCAGTCCATGACATTCTCACATACCCATGCCTTCACTGCTTCTTCTTTTTATTTGTGCTAGAACATGTGTGCTACTCCATATGAACTTTGACCTGCATTAAATGAATAACGGGTAAATAAATTAGCATCAACTCCATTTTCTAACAATACATCATTCAACAAAATTATTTGCAACTAACATACCTCCATAGTTTCTTGGTCATCCAACCTCCCAACATGAATTCTCAATGTGCACTCTTTAGACCCACGACAATAAGCCCTGAATCGAGTAGGTTCACTTTTTCAACCTTAAATTCAAACTATTTCTTTATGGCATATGTAGTAATTGCCAACCTAAACTCTGAAATATTAGGGTACTTTGCGCCAACATGCATTGGTGGGTTTCCTTGATCATAAGATATTTTTAGAATAGCATCGGGTCTAGCATCTTCCGTAACCCACTCCCCGTCATCATTTCTAACCACAACATGCCCACTACTTGGTATATCTTCTCCGACCTCATGATTACTATCCGAACCATCACTACCAATTGAGTATTGGTCCTCCTTATCTACACCAACATGTTCATATTCTTCATGTGGATTGTCAAGATATGTATCTGTTAGGAATAAACTAGCTTCATTGAAATTACTTGATTGACTAGGCAGTTCTATAGATGTTGTTTGATTCGAAGGAGTACAAGGCACATCAACATTGTCACTTGTGTTAGAATGTTTCATGATAAATTTACCACTTCTATTTTGATCAAAACATTGGTACATTTTCATGCATTCTTCATCATTTGACATAGAGATATTTTTTCCACTAATATTGTCAATGTACTCAAGAGATATACTCTGCTCTGACCATAGATGAAAATAGAAGGTCCCAACAATATACGCTAGCAAATCCTTCATGTTTGTGTTAGTACCCTCAATAATCTGCCAACTAAATGTTGAATCCCAAGTAATTTTGGTTCCACTCCCACAATCCTTTACCTCTATTGTGTAAGTACATAATTGGATCATCTTGTGGAATCCCCATGTCAAGATTGCATCCCCCTATCCAAAACTGCAGTAGAAATGGACATTTTTTGAGAAATTACCTAGCACAAATTGCAGAGAGAGAGGTGTAGTCAGATTCGTTAGCCACGCGATCCTCTCATGGGGCTTGGAAATCTGGGCACTAGAGATGAAGTGAGGGCATTGGTCATTGATGTCCCTACCCTGCTCTCCACCTTGCCAGAATCCCCATTCATAGGGTTCTTGGCTACATTGTTGGGAGGAGAGGCCGCCATGTGGGATGTAGCCGTTAAAGACAAGAGGGATTGAAGCGCAGCATTGATGGGAACTTGCAGCATCGGCTGGGGGAGCGGGAGCGGGGGCAGACACTGGGTGAGTGGAAGCAGCAGTCCCGCCATGGCTGTTGAGTGTGTGCGTGCGTGGAGTCAAGGGTGCATGCATGCGTGGACTGTACACAGGCAGGGTCAGGTGATTTTTTACTCTTTCTATTCCTTAAACTGAGAGTAAGACCATAATTTTTGAAATAAACTGACAGGAAAATAGTGGCATTTTAATGATGGACTAACAGAGATGGAAAATAAGCAGTAAAATTCATTTGTGTATGGTATAAAAGCAGTGGAGCTTTGTTCGATGGCTGATCACTGGGTTTCCTACATCAACCAGGGTTATTGCAATACTTATAGCAGCAAATATCATTTATATAAAGTCCGTCCCTTGAAAGCTTTGTGGATGGAAATAACACAACCCTGCAATTGTGTTATCACAGCACAACCATGTTCGTACCCAAACCATAGTTTGAAAACAGGCTATTCTATAAGTTACTAGAATAGAAATAACTTGAGAGAGGTTTAATGTAACTAGGAACAAGTAAACAAGAATAAAATAAACAAAAGGGATTGTAATTGTAGAATTGAATAGAATAAAAGGCGTTGTCTAGGCTTTCGGTCTCACTAGTACTAGAGGGGTAACCGTGTAGCCATCCTTTAGAATTACACAAGATGCATCTTTAGATAAATAAACGACCCCTATGGTTACCGATTTGTCAGAACGAGTGTAATATCTTCAACCTCGCATTGTCACTACACATGTCAAATAATACACTCCAATCTGAAGGATCACATCTATCTCCTCTTTATCACTAGAAGAGAGAGTAATACATATAATAGATGAAACCACATAGTCTAAGATTATATAATAGATCATACCTCAACCTAGAATCAGATCAATTACTCAAACATAGATGAATAGAAATACAAATAGTAGATCATTGAGATCATCATGTTCAATCTTACAAATATAATATCTAAAACAAGGGAGAGAGATATGGAGACGCCGTTGGAGATGACAAACGGTGCACACGGTGAAGGTGGGGGCGCCTCCTTCTCCTCCTCTTACTTGATGATGTGGAGATGTGGCTGAAGACCTTGAACTTGGATGTCTATAGGCTATGGAGGAGACGGAGCGGCAGGGCTCCGCCCCTCGGGCGTGTGTGGTGTGTCCTAGAGGCGGCTAGGGTTCCCCTTTTAAATAGCCATTCTAGAGGCTCGCGAGGCGGTTCTGGGAGGATTCGTAGATAATATGCCCATCGAACCTTTACAAATGTTGTTCTGTTTGACAAAACAGAGTCAACAAAAGGCGGTACGGGCAGACGGTATGACTGGACCTAGACTGTACCGATGGTAGTTATGCTTGCAGATGCCTGCGGTGTTTTGACCGCCATTTTTTTATACGGACTCCGATTGAGGTGTTCTTCCGCTTGTTGGACTCATAAGAACAAGGGACACAACACCATGGTCTTGGATCAGTAATATGAGATGATGGAAAATATCACTTTTCCACACCTCATATGGCTATGTATGGTGCCTGTAACTCCTCCATATTGTATCCTCTTGGTTCCTCTTGCCATCATTTATCCATAACTTTGCATAACACCTACGCACATGTTTAAGAAAAGGAAATGTGATAAAGTTCTAATAAAATTACTAGTTGTGCAAAGCCCCATATGAAAATGAACGAGAACTAGTAATCACGCACAATAGACATAGTTGTAGCTAGATATTGCATGAGATAAGTGACAATATGAGTAATTTGTATGCTAAAATATGCATCATAATTGCACTCATCAATGGCAAATGAGCAATTCATGCGTTTGTCAATGGTATCGAAACCATTTTCTCTTAAATTATCTACTGCAAAGGTACAACTGAAGATTGCTACCGCAATCTCCGCTAGTTTGAAACATGTATGTTTTTGAAAAAAAATCAATATTTAAGCTCTTGAATGTTATAGTGCGTGTCTGGATCTTTGCTCCTCACAGTGAGGTGTTCCAGGCAGGTTTTTTCTGGTAAACATCTTAATATCGTTAATTTTTTAAATAAGTACCATAGCTCTAGGTATGTGTCAACTTGGTATCACCACGATATTAATATATGCTCCCTTCAAAAAAAAATACTTAGGTGAAATCTTACCGTATCTATTTCATTTGCATACGAAGTAATCATCAGAATGAACCAGTCTTGCCACTGGTGTCGCCTGTGATGATGGCGTCAAATTAGTAGATCTAAAGAAAACAACCACGCCGAGAGACTCCCGAAATGCATTATCCCTCCACCTGATACACGTTCTGAAGTCGCACGGTTAAGATGACACGCTTTCCTGTACGACCATGTAGATGGTCGTTGGTATATAGAAGACGAGAGGAGCAAAAATATGGTGGAGAACTTCGGTACCGGCGCACCCATTCATGCCATTTAAATATTTTCAGAAAAATGAAATAATTCACTCACATACTTATCACCTTGATACTTACTCGTGCAAAATTTTAAAAAAAATACGATCATATGTGACCTATACAAAAAAGATAAACTGGAATTTTGTTATAACGTGAACAGTACACGCCTACTCCCTTATATCTGTTTCGGCTCAAACTGCTATCCACGGCGTCCCGATTTTTTTTGGTCGTGGGAGGGATGCCGAGAAGAACACATGGCGACGTCGCAACGGATCCCTGCTATCCTGTGAGATGGGGTCCGCTGCGGGTCAGGCGAAAGATTCCATACCGCGGACGGGTGTACCACGTGTTGTCGCCCGCGTCGTTGGATGGTAGGACGCGCGCGACAGGGCCCGCCGTCAGCATACGCGGGTTTGAACGCGCGCGGTGAGAGGCGTTCCCTGTCCGACAACGCTCCACACCCGCCGGGTTGCGGGGCCCACCGAAAGCCGACGTGGTGGTGTGAGCCCATGTCCGGCGCGGTTTTTCATAGTCGTGGGACCTTTGAGAGCCGACATGGCATCCTTATCCCATGACAGACACGGTTTCTCGTGGCCTTTCGCGGACGTAGGTCCTGCCACAGGCTTACGTGGCGTCGTAAACCAATGCCTGCTGTCAGAGTAGACCGTAGACAACACGTCTTCTCGTGGCCCTAGAGCATAGGTG
Source organism: Avena insularis (assembly GCA_023614405.1). NCBI lineage: Eukaryota > Viridiplantae > Streptophyta > Magnoliopsida > Poales > Poaceae > Avena > Avena insularis. The sequence goes on along the minus strand of CM042688.1, from coordinate 504,461,778 downwards.
ACGGCGTAGACCTTACACGTCCGCGGGTTCTCTCGGCGAGATCATGCAGTGTGTCATGTTCACATCTGAGCTGGCACCATACATCATAGTTGTCCGGGTTCACGTCTAGATCATACCGTGGGTCTGTCCCTGCCACCCTAAGAATGTAGACGTCCGCGAGTTCTCGCAAACGTCAGTCGAGGTGGCATCGTGATCCTACCGCCGCGTGCGTGCTCTCGCGAATGTCGATCGAGGTGGCAGCGTGATTCTATCGTTGTATGCATGCTCTATCATGGAGTTCGTCTGCCGGGTATAAAACACCTTCCCCGATGCCATCCATTAGCTACATTCTCTTATCTCTCCACCTCCGTGCTCCTTAGGTCCGTCTTTGTAATCAGCGGCATGCGCCTCTCCGGTGACCATGCCCGGAGCTGGCGTTGTGGCTGCTCACGAGAGCAAGACGAAGCAGGACGTGGTTCGTTTCTATAGCCAGCTCTGCCAAACTCCTTTCGTCTATGCGATCGTCTACATGCGTCACTCCTGTGACCACACTCAGAGCTGTCGCAACGATGGTCGTGAGAGCGAGAGGAAGCACGATGTGGTGCATCTTCTTCCTATCTATTTTCTAACCCTCCTACCACAAAAAAAATGTTCATGCTACGCTCCGTACCCTGTGCCTGCTATCGCATGAGCTAGCCTTGGCTTCCCGTACCACGGTGCGGTCATAGGCTCGGGATGACTCCTCTACGACCAGCTAAATCGTGTATGGTGCGCCAGGCACGGACAACCAGACTCTTCTTTCTTTGTCTTATGTTTCATAAAACCAAAACCGTTTAAATCTAAAATCCTCAAACTCGGACAGCGAAAACGTCCAAAAATGATTGTTTCGGTCTGATTGCGTCGAACCCATTTATTATGATCGAGTACGTCCAGGCGCGATGATCCATGGTCGTTCGAATCGAAAAACATTCAGAAGCGACGGCGTGTACGAGAGTCAGTTCAAGAATCTGCTGTGGAAAATGAGAGGCAACAAACACGTCGTATGAAAAAGATAAAAAATGCAAGAAAAAGGAAACGCTAAGGGATTAAATAAACACATACGTTGAATCCTACATCGTGGGCTTCGTGTCAAAAATGTTCATAGACAGAAAACATGAGTAAAACAAGGGATCTTATGTCGGTAACGAGGATATATGAAAACGGTATGAACCAGAGTATTAAATCACGACGGTCAGAAAAACGGTAAAAAAAGTGAAGTGAATCATTTGCGTGAAAATGCGAAAGAATGAGAAGATTCTATTTAAAAAAATAAAAAGTACAAATAGAATCAAACAATTTTGAAGACGAATGAACACGTTTGAAAATATACGATGCGTGGCCTTTACCATCTGTAGAGTTCACGCTCGGTAGAGTCTTCCTTGGTCGCTCCACTATAAAATGTCCAACCCGTATGCAAGACATCTGTCGTGATGCATAGGTTCGTCCCCTCCAAGCAGAAAGATACTCTTCATCTTAACTCATATGGCAAGGTTCGTCATCTCGCCCGCTGCGGAGGAGGATCTTGTTGGGTTCGCAGCATAAAAAACAAAAAATTTCTTATGATATGAACAACTAAGAACCAAGATCTATCTGCCTAGATACAATCAACATGTGGATATACATCCATAGAGAACATACCCTTGAATAGCGATAAAGCGTTACGAGATTGAACTCGTGGATGATGTAGTCGTTCGCTTGTCGATCTCAAGATCGTGACAAAGTCTAGCACCACAACTCAGCGGCGCATCCGTGATCGCACACACGTTTGGTTCTCCGGCAACCTTCGCATCCTCGCTCCAGCGATGCAGCGGAAGTAGCAACTCCTTTCAGACAAAGACATCGAGAACATGTACTTAACTTATCCGAATCCATGGGGGAATAAACTAGAGGGGAAAAGAGATCCTTCACGAGGAGGTGTGAAGTGAGAGAAGGAGGAGGATGCCTTTTATAGGGGAGGGGCAGCCCCTCCTATGGCCGGTGGCCAAGGTGGTGCCCCCACCTCTCCCTTCATTCATGTGGGTGGAGCATCCACTCACATAAACACCCCTCCACTCACACTTCCACTCACATCCATTAAATTTTCACCAAATTTAATACATCCCTTATTTAATAAAACTATTATTCAAAATTTTGTATTACTTTAATTAACAAACATTCACATAAAACCCCCTACAACATTTTGATATCACATGCAGAAACAGTTTCAACAATAATTTTGCCTGAAACAATTCCGGTGTCCATCAAAATAATTGCAGCGCTTTCATAATCTATCTCTGAAACATATTTGCTCCTAAATGGTGTCAGTATCCCTTAAGTGTGCCACTCTACGGTTCGTGAATAATGCGGACATGATCGAGACTCCTCTCTAATCAATAATCAGCAACAAGACCTAGAGATTCGTACAGACTCCCACACATTCAACGATGACTCTAGTGATCGTGAGAACCTTTAACGTTTGTAACTGAAACCCTTTGTCTCGCGATATATTACATGTCCGAGATTTGACCATCAGTATCCCCATACCTAGTTTGATCTTGTTACCGATAAGTATTCTTTTCTCGTTCCTGTGATATAACATTCTAGTGATCTCATCACTTGCTGGCAAGCTATGTCAATGTGATATCACTAAGAGGGCCCTGAGTATATCTCTCTGTCATCAGGATGGACAAATTCCACTCTTGATTCATGAGCCTCAACATAACACTTTTAGAGTACCCAAACCCACCTTTATAGTCACCCTGTTACGGTGTGACGTTTGATGTTATCAAAGTACTCTTCTGGTGTTAGCAATTAACATGATCTCATGGTCTAAGGATTATGGTTACTTCGTATGATGTTATAGTAATGTAAACACAATGAATTTGATCATATTACTATACTTTAGATGAATTTTCATCACACCATTCCACCAATGTTGTGACCTCATTATTAACAACATCCAATGTCCATGATCAGGAAACCTTAATCATCTTGTTAATCAACGAGCTAGTTTATGTGAGAGGCATACCTAGGAACTCTTTATTTGTTTATTAAACACACATGTATTAATGTTTCCAATTAACACAATTATAGCATGGAAATTAAACATCTATCATATACTTGGAATATGGTAATAACAACTTTATTATTGCCTCTCGGGCATATTCCCTTAAGTCTCCCACTTGCACTAGAGATAATAATCCAGATTACATAGTGATGAATCTAACACCCATGGAGTTCTGATGTTGATCATGTTTTTCCCTAGGGAGAGTTTTAGTCAATGGATCTACTACATTCATATCCGTGTACACTTTACAAATCTTTATGTCTCCATCCTTAACATGCTCGTGGATGGAGTGAAACCGGCGCTTGATATGCTTGGAATTCTTGTTAGACCTTAGTTATTTGTCATTGGATATGGCTCCATTGTTGTGACAATAGATCACCATTGGGTCCAATGCACTAGGGACCACACCCAATTCAGTTATTAACTCCTTCATCCAAACCGCTTCCTGTGCCGCTTCTGAAGAAGCAACATATTATGCCTTCATTGTTGATCTCGCTACCATAGGTTGTTTGGAACTTCTCCAACTAACTGCGACTCCATTCATGATAAATACATATCAGGATTGAGACTTAGATTCATCCGGATCGGTGTCAAAGCTAACAGCAACATAACACTTAGCGACGGGCTCTTCTTCACCTCCGTACACGAGAAACATATCCTTAGTCCTTCTTAAGTACTTAAGGATATTCTTACCGCTATCTAGTATTCTGAACCTGGATCAGCTTGGTACCTGCTAGTCAAACTAATAGCATGTGCCACATCCGGTCTTGTACATAGCATGGCATACATTATAGAGCCTATGGCTGAGGCATAGGGGATCTTATCCATTAAATCTCTTTCTTCTACCGTAGCCAGACTTTGAGTCTTACTCAATGTCTTGCCTTGTAACATAGGTAAGAACCCTTTCTTACTTCTGTCCAAACTAAACTTCTTAAATATCTTGTCAAGGTATGTACTTTGTGATGGCCCAATTAGGCGTATTGATCTATCTCTATAGATTTTGATGCCTAGTATGTATGAAGCTTCACCAAGGTCCTTCATCGAAAATTTGTTGTTTAGATAACTTTTAACACTATTTAAAAGATCTATATCATTTCCAATCAATAATATGTCATCCACATATAATATCAGAAATGCCACAGAGCTCCGACTCACTTTCTTGTAAATACAAGCTTCTCCATAAGTTTGAAAAAATCCAAACTCTTTGATCACCTCATCAAAGAGGAGATTCCAACTCCGGGATACTTGCTTCAGTCCATAGATGGATCGTTGAAGTTTGCATACCTTGTTATCATCCTTAGGATCGAAAAAACCTTTGGTTGTATCATATACAACTCTTATTCAATATTACTATTGAGGAACGTTGTTTTGACATCCATCTGCCATATTTCATAATCAAAAAATGTAGCAATTGCTAACATAATCCTAACCGACTTTAGCATCTCTACGGGAGAGAAAGTATCATCATAGTCAACTCCTTGAATTTTCTGAAAACCCTTTGTGACAAGTCAAGCTTTATAGATGGTCACATTACCATCAGCGGCAATTTTCCTTTTGAAAATCCATTTATTCTCAATGACCTTTCGATCGTGAGGTAAGTCCACCAAGGTCGAAACCTGGTTTTCATACATGGATTCCACCTCGGATTGCAAGGCTTCTAGCCATTTGTTGGAATCCAGGATCCTCATTGATTACTCATACATCATGGGGTCATCATTGATGACCCACAAGTATAGGGGGTGTATCGCAGTATTTTCGAGGGAAGTGAAACCCAATTTATTGATTCGACACAAGGGGAGCCAAAGAATATTTATCAGCCTTAACAATTGAGTTGTCAATTTAGCTGCACCTGGAAGCAATCTTGCTCACAGCAGTTTATCAGTAGCAACAGTTTTGTAGTAGGAATAGTAAAGCAACAACAGTAGTAAAGGAAAGACAGCAGTAACAAAAGCAGTAAACAGTGGGATTCGAGTGCGGTAGGCATAGGGATGGATGGACGGGCGTTGCATGGACAAGACAATCCACATAGCAATCAGAACATAGGGCAATTGCAGATAAATAAGATAAATCATCCAAGTACTAGACAATCCTAGGCATGTGTTCCATATATAGTCATACGTGCTCGCAATGAGAACTTGCACAACATCGTTTGTCCTGCCAGCCCGTTTGCAGCGGGGCCTCTAGGGAACTACTGGCAATTAAGGTGCTCCTTTTAATAGAGCACTGGAGCAAAGCATTAACACTCCGTGAACACATGTGATCCTCACATCAAAGCCATTCCCTCCGGTTATCCCGATTTCTGTCACTTAGGGGCCATTGGTTCTAGACAACAACGTGTGTATACAATTTGCAGATAAGACCATAAACAATACTATCATAATGAATCAATAACATGTTCAGATCTAAAATCATGGCACTCGGGCCCTAGTGACAAGCATTAAGCACAACAAGTCGCAACAAAGTCATAAAGCACTAATAAAAATACTAGGCACCATGCCCTAACAATCTGATGCCATTACATGAACGATCTCATCCAATCCCTACCATCCCCATAGCCTACAGCGGGGGATTACTCACTCATAGATGGGGGAAACATGGATGGTCGATGGAGAAGCGATGGTGATGATGATGGCGATGATCTCCTCCAATTCCCCGTCCCGGCAGGGTTCCAGAACGGAGTTTCTGGTGCTGTTTCGTGGAATCTGGTAGTGGCGGCGGAGCGGAACTCCTTCTGGAAAAACGTCGAACGCCCCAAATTTTTTAGTTCAGAAGGCTCCTTATAGGCCGAGGGTGCTGGGGCCCACACCACCTTCGGCGCTGCCTGGCCTGGTTTTACGCCACCGTGTGGTGTGTGGCCACCCCTGCTCTTCTCCGCCTCAGACAGGCTCCTGGAGTCTTCGGGTGAAATAGGATTTTTGGCATATTTTCCGGGATTTTTCCTGATAGTTGATTTTCTACAAAAAAAAGTAGACACCAAGGCAATTCTACTGAAAATAGCGTCAGTCCGCATTAGTTGCATCCAAATCATACAAGTATAGAGGAGAAACAATAGCAAAAGTGTTCGGGAAAGTAGATACGTTTTGGACATATCAATAATTTACATCTACCATGAAATTCATGACATGATTTTCATACAGTTCAAGAACTGCACGTGTCCTACTTGACCTGCGAGGTTCAGTAGTGTCCTCTTTTGGAGTTTTATGATCTTTATCATTAGTTCCTTCTTCATTCGGTGAATTCAACTCCGGAAAAATTTCTGGCGCTGCGCCACTCGCCATTTCATGAAGAGAAGGTTCAATAACCTCTTTGAGTTCTACCTTCCGACTACTCACACCTTTCGCAAGAAACTCCTTCTCTAGAAAGGATCCATTATTGGCAATGAAAACCTTGCCCTCGAACCTGTGATAGAAGGAATACCCAATTGTTTCCTTAGGGTATCCTATGAAGAGGCATTTTTCCGCTTTGGGTTCGAGTTTATCAGGTTGAAGTTTCTTCACATAAACATCGCATCCCCAAACATTTAGAAATGACAGCTTAGGTTTGTTTACAAACCATAATTCATATGGTGTCATTGCAACGAATTTAGACGGTGCCCTATTTAAAGTGAATGCAGCGGTTTCCAGTGCATAACCCCAAAACAAAAGTGGCAAGTCTATCAGAGACATCATAAATCGAACCATATCCAATAAGGTACGATTACGATGCTCTGATACACCATTACACAGTGGTGTTCCGGTATGCGTGAGTTGTGAAACTATTCCACACTCTCTCATGTGTGTGCCAAACTCGTAACTTAGATATTCACCTCCATGATCGGATTGTAGAATTTTAGTCTTTCTATTACGATGATTTTCCACTTCACTCTCAAATTCTTTGAACTTTTCAAAGGTTTTAGACTTATGTTTCATCAAATAGATATACCCATATCTAGTCAAATCATCCTTAAACGTAACAAAATAACTATATCAACCTCGCGCCGACACACTCATTGAACCACATACATTAGTATGTATGATTTCCAACAAATCTGTCGCCCGTTCCGTTGTACCGAAAACGGGGATCTAGTCATCTTGCCATAAGGCATGGCTGATGGCTCAGTGCACGGCGCCCAGAAAAGTGCTGGTGCGTGGTTGATGTAGAGCTCGTCGGGAACCCCAAGAGGAAGTTATGATGAGCACAGCAGCAAGTTTCCCGCAGTTATGAAACCAAGGTTTAATCGAACCAGTAGGAGCAAGGAAACACCCCAAAGGTGTTACTAGCTGAGCTTTGGCAGGGCGCACTACCGGTGCTAGTAGCAACATGGAGAACTGCACAACACAACCACAGAACTTTGTCCCCAACTTGCGAGGAGGTTGTCAATCTCACCGTGTTTTGCGGAAAACAAAGGATTAAACGTATCGATTGGGAAGAAGTAATAGTTTGCAGAAAGTAAACACAAAGAAGTAAATAGTTTGTAGATTGTATGTAAAGAAAAGGACCGGGATCCATAGTTCACTAGAGGTGGCTCTCCTTAGATAGATAACATGCTGGGTGAACAAATTACAGCGGGGCAATTGACAAACACCGAGAAAGCAATACATGGATATACTAATCATCTTGACTCCTCTGAGACTTGATTGGGCATTACAACATAATACATAGACCGCCATCCAACTGCATCTATGACTAATAATCCATCTTCAGGTTATCATCCGAACCCCCTCCAGTATTAAGTTGCAAGCAATAGATTATTGCTTTACGAACTGCGTGTAAAGTAAACAATACGATTGTTCTATGAACAAAGGATTGTTGTTTTCTCCCTAGTATCAACAGCACATCTAGTACCATAGAGATTTATGTCACTTCCCCAGATTACCAGAGGCATGAACCCACTATCGAGCATAAATACTAACTCTTGGAGTTGCTAGCATCTACTCGACCAAGATAGATACTAACAACGGAAAGCATGCAAGATCACAAATAACAAAGACATGATAGAATCAATAATAAATCTGAAATAGCATCTCAATATCCATCGGATCCCCGCAAACACAACATGCAGAATTACAAATAGATGATCTTGATCATGAACGGAGCTCACAAGATCTAGACATGAAAGCACAAAGGAGGAGAACCATCCATCTAGCTACTACATGGATCCGTAGTCCAAGGATGAACTACTCATGCATCACACTGGAGGCTTGCATGGTGATGAAGAAGGCCTCCAGGGTGAATTCCCTCTCGGCGGTCTTGGGAAGATCTTGATCCTCCCAATCTAGAGATGGAGATGACGGCGGCTACAGACTCTTTCGTGGATTTTTGATCGAGCCCTTAGGGTTTTCGTCCAGAGGGCAATATATAGGCGGAAGGAGAGGCCGAGGGGGTGCCGGGAGCGGCCACACCACCCCCTGGCGCGGGCCAGGCCTGGCCGTGCGGCCAGGTGGTGTGGTCGCCCCCTGGCCCCTCTCCGTCTCGTATTCTGGCACTTGATGACATCCGGAAAAATAGGCACTTTGGCTTTTGTCCCGTCCAATTCCGAGAATATTCATTTTCTGACTTTCCTGGAACCAAAAACAGCAGAAAAGCAGGCGGTGGCCTTTGTGGCTCTTGTTAATAGGTTAGTCCAAGAAATCATATGAAAAGTACTCCAAAGTTGGAACCAAACACAAGAAAGTGGATAAAACCAAGCATGGAACATCAAAAATTATAGATACATTTGCAATGTATCAACATCCCCAAGCTTAACTCCTGCTCGTCCTCGAGTAGGTAAGTGATAAAAAGAAATAATAATTTTTGAGGTGACATGCACCATCATAAACTTGATCAAATTATTTGTAAAACATTCAAATCTGGGATCATAGTACTTCAATCATAACATGAAATACAAAGTTCTAGCAATAAGCAAAGAAACTATGATGCAACATGAAAAGGCACAAACAAAAGATTCATGAATAACAATGCTTTGCAAGACGTTTGTTTGTTTCACATAAATAAAACATAGCATAATAGTATTCAGCTTGTCCCTCAATAGAGTAGCAAATATAAATGCATATGACACCTTCAAAGTTCATAAGAGTGACTAGATACAATAGTTTAAAACAAGCAATATCAAGTTATGCATCAATCAACTAGTCTTGGGACAATGCACATAGAACTAAGAATGGCCACTATGCTCTCAAAGTAGGTGCATAAAGATAGAAGGTGGAGACTCAATATAATGGTGGAAGAAATACCTTTAAAAGGAAGTAGGGATTCAAGTCTCATAAAGAGCTTCCAAAAATTATGGTACTTATAGCTTTCAGCTCTCACTGCCCCTATCATAAGCATCTTTAAGGTGATTAAGGTTAAAGTGACACAACTAAGGGGATATGCTTGACAAGTTATAAACTGAAATCTCATGCCCCTTACTTACGAAGACCGATCCTCATGCTACTCAACTTCAGTCACGAGTAAGCTCTTGTCATTGTAAGTATATGTGTATCATTAAGAAACGCCAACGAGGTACCCCTTGCACATGATACGGTAGCTTTCCCATAATCAAAATGACAAGGCAAGCAGACAATGAGCATCTCAGCGATCTTTTTATTTGCTATTTGCATAGGTTTTTATTGAGGATGCTTCATAGAGTGCTCATTATGGTGATGCTGCAAGTTTCCACCATGCTTAGGGATGGCTTAGGCTAGCGGCCTAGGCGTTTCTCTAACACACATACAAACTCCATGATCTTACAAGTTCCACTTTTATTTCACACCGCCGGGATCCGTAAGCAAAAGAACATGATATCAACGGGGTACAAAGTACAAGTGCAATGTTGAAAGCGTTCCCCATGAAACATGGTTCTGCTAATTTCAACTTATAAAGCGCAAGCATATATGCAACAAAGAAGGACCCAATTGTTCAAGTTTATTAGATGCAAAAAGTAAAGTGTGCCATCAAGTTCGTGAGAGCTTTAATCACTAGTTTTCTCATAACAAGTTTAATTTAGAAGGTAAAAAAAAGCATGAATATACTTGGAATACCATAAGATAGTAGGTAGGTATGGTGGACTCATTGGAATAACTTGGTTTAGGGAGTTGGATGCATGAGTGGAACTCATACTTTGTTGTGGAGGCTAGCAAAAGACTGGGAGCGACAAACTAAGAGAGCAATAATGGCCATAATCATGCAGAGCGACAAAACATCATTGATCAAAGCATAAAGTGATACTACAAGTTTAAAACTAAAGGATCATAAAGGCTATGGTGACTTGGGATAGTCATAACATGGTGTGAGGATGCGCCAAGTCAACCCAAATAAAGCATCAAAGGAGAATACCACAATACTATGCTTTAATATGCTAAAACAACGCATGATTCATCCAAGGCACATTAAGCAATCTCAAATGTTTATAACAAGTCATGCTACAGAAAAGAATACTAAGCATAAAGCCAAAACAATATCAAGCATGGCATGACAAAGCACAGGCCACAGTCAAAAACGAGCTCTTTTTACCACATAAGCATGAACTTTCCTACTCTTTTCCAAACCAAACCAAACTATTTGCAAACCAATGTATGAAAGAGGGGGTCCAAACAATTTATTCAGAAAACTAAGCAAAAAAAATCAAACGAAAAACCAAAACGAAAACGAAAAAGAAGACGCTCCAAGAACAACACAACTATGCATGAAACAATAAAAATGAAGCGTTTGGAAGAAACCTGGAATTTTTATTGATGAAGAAGGGGATGCCTTGGGCATACCCAAGCTTTGACGCTTGTACTTCTTGGATATTTCTTGGGGTGACACGTGCGGTATCCCCAATCTTGAGCTTTAGTCCATCCTTCATCTCATTACTCATTCCTTCCATACATCTGAAATTTTTCCTTCATACAAAACTTCACACAATCTTTATTAGCAACATTAGTGCACTCAAGATAAATAAGTCTTAAGGTTCAGTTCTAACACCAAATAAACTTCCATTAGAACACTAGCTACTGTAGCACTTCCCTCAAAAATCTCAATTTCCCAAAAGAACTCAAAAAGGAACCAACAAAAAGCAAATGCAGAAAATGGCAGAAATCTGTCAAAACAGAGCAGCAGGTAAAGACGAATTTTTTCGAAGACCTTATGTTGCTCAAATAAAAAAGTGTCGAACTAACGAAAGTTATATAACAACCTGGGGCACAAGCACAAAAAATTATAGATCAATCCGACATACAGAGATCTCTCACGAATTTTTACGGTGAAGCACAAAAACTGTTTCGGGACAGCAACTTTCCCAATCATTACTTCTCTCTCATTAGAGGTTACTCTTGGCATAAAAAGCAAATAAAAAGGATAAGGAGAGGTTATTACAGAGGTAATAACTTCCAAGACTCATCTAAAACTTTTGGGTTATCTCCCAATAAGTACTTTTCTTTAACGCCTTTAAGTTAGGCATAAGAAGCAAAGAAAGAATCAAGTGTTCTCAAATGAAGAAGCATTAAGACCAAATTTTGTTTTCATAGGAGAAGCGAAAGAAATCTTTTCTTTATTATTAGGAAACTGTTATATACCTTTCTTGAGTGGGAATTGATATTTAATGGTGCCTTCTTTCATATCAATGATGGCACCAACAGTTCTAAGAAAAGGTCTTCCCAAAGTAATAGGACAAGAAGCATTGTATTCAACATCTAAAACATAGAAATCAACGGGGACATAGGAATCGTTAACCATAATAAGAACATCATTAATACTCCCCATGATTTTGTTTTTAGCATTATCATCAAGTGGGACATTCAAATAACAATCTTCAAGAGGAGGCAAATCAGGCATATCATAAATCCTTCTGGGCATAATAGAAACACTACTATCAAGATCACATAAAGCTTTGAAATCAAAGTCATTCACTTTCATATTAATGATGGGTTCCCAGCCATCTTCTTGTTTTATAGGAATAGAAGCTTTATGTTTCATCTTTTCTTCTTTAATCTTTATGAGAGCATCAGTAATGTGTCTTGTAAAGGCCATGTTCATAGCACCAGCATTAGGACTTTTAGCAAGCTTTTGTAAGAACTTAATAACTTCAGAGATATTGCAACCATCAAGATCAAAATCAAATTTATCATCTAAAGTAGTAGAACTATTACTAGCCTCAACACTGGTGGTGGTGATAGTAGAAACACTAATGTTTCTAGCAATTTCATCTTCTCTTTCCCACTTAGCATGTAATTCAGCTAATAGTCTAACATTTTCATCAATTCTTACTTGTATAGCATTAGTAGCTGCAAAGGAATTCTCATTAGTTTCAGGTTTAGCAGCCATTTTATTCAAAGAAGATTGAGCTTCAGCCAAAGATGTTATATTTCCTTCAGCATTAGAGAGTTTTTCCTCAATAGTTTTATTGAAAGCAGTTTGTTTACTAATAAACTCTTTAAGCATAACTTCAAGTTCAGAGGGAGCACTCTTATTATTGTTGTAAGAATTTCCATAAGCATTACCATTGTTGGGAGGGAATGGCTTATAATTGTTGTTACCAAAATTGTTCCTATAAGCATTATTACCATAAACATTGTTGCTAAAATTGTTATTTCTTATGAAGGTCACATCAACTTTCTCTTCTTGAGCAACCAAAGAGGCTAAAGGAACATTATTTGGATCAATATGGGATTTCCCATTAACAAGCATGGACATAATAATATCAATCTTGTCACTCAAGGAGGAAGTTTCCTCAACAGAATTTACCTTCCTACCTTGTGGAGCTTTCTCAGTATGCCATTCAGAATAATTAACCATCATATTGTCCAGAAGTTTTGTTGCAGCACCCAAAGTGATGGTCATAAAGGTACCTCCAGCAGCAGAATCCAATAGGTTCCTTGAAGAATAGTTTAATCCTGCATAAAAAGTTTGGATGATCATCCAAGCAGTGAGTCCATGAGTGGGACAATTCTTTACCAAAGATTTCATAATTTCCCAAGCTTGAGCAACATGCTCATTATCAAGTTGTTTAAGCTTCATTATTTCACTTCTCATAGATATAATCTTAGCAGGAGGATAGTATTTTCCAATGAGAGCATCTTTGCATTTAGTCCAAGAATCAATACTATTCATAGTTAAGAAATTCAACCATTCTTTAGCTTTTCCTCTCAAAGAGAAAGGAAACAATTTCAGCTTAATAATATCACCATCTATATCCCTATGTTTTTGCATCTCACAAAGTTCAACAAAGTTATTTAGATGGGAAGCAGCATCTTCATTACCAATACCAGAAAATTGCTCTCTCATAACAAGATTGAGTAAAGCAGGTTTTATCTCAAAGAAAGTATTTTCAGGCATAGGTGGAGCAATAGGTGTGCTCATAAAATTATTGTTGTTGGTGCTAGTGAAGTCACACAACTTAGTGTTTTCAAGAGTAGTCATTTTTTTGGGTTTTCAAATAAGAAAGCAAACTAGTAAAACTAATTTTTTTGTGTTTTTGAATAACAAAACAAGCAAACAAAGCAAAAAAGAAAACTAAGCAAAACAAAAACAACAAAGTAAAGAGATTGGTTATGAGGGACTCCCCTTGTGAAGATGTCCTTGACTCCCCGGCAACGGTGCTAGAAAAATGTTCTTTTGATGGTGCGTGGTTGACGTGGGAGTTTCTTCTTCTTCGTTCTCCAGCAACGGCGCCAGAAAAATGCTTGATGGCTCAGTGCACGATTCCCAGAAAAGTGCTGGTGCGTGGTTGATGTAGAGCTCATTGGGAACCCCAAGAGGAAGGTATCATGAGCACAGCAGCAAGTTTCCCTTAGTTATGAAACCAAGGTTTAATCGAACCAGTAGGAGCAAGGAAACACCCCAAAGGTGTTACTAGCTAAGCTTTGGCAGGGCGCACTACCGGTGCTAGTAGCAACGTGGAGACCTGCACAACACAACCACAGAACTTTGTCCCCAACTTGCGATGAGGTTGTCAATCTCACCGTGTTTTGCGGAAAACAAAGGATTAAACGTATCGAATGGGAAGAAGTAATAGTTTGCAGAAAGTAAACACAAAGAAGTAAACAGTTTGTAGATTGTATGTAAAGAAAAGGACCAGGATCCATAGTTCACTAGAGGTGGCTCTCCTTAGATAGATAACATGATGGGTGAACAAATTACAGCGGGGCAATTGACAAACACTGAGAAATCAATATATGCATATAGTAATCATCTTAACTCCTCTGAGACTTGATTGGGCATTACAACATAATACATAGACCGCCATCCAACTACATCTATGACTACTAATCCACCTTCAGGTTATCATCCGAACCCCCTCCAGTATTAAGTTGAAAGCAACAGATTATTGCTTTATGAACTGCGTGTAAAGTAAACAATACGATTGTTCTATGAACAAAGGATTGTTGTTTTCTCCCTAGTAGCAACATCACATCTAGTACCTTAGAGATTTCTGTCACTTCCCTAGATTCCCAGAGGCATGAACCCACTATCGAGCATAAATACTAACTCTTGGAGTTGCTAGCATCTACTTGGCCAAGATAGCTACTAACAACGAAAAACATGCAAGATCACAAATAACAAAGACATGATAGAATCAATAATCAATCTGAAATAGCATCTCAATATCCATCGGATCCCCGCAAACACAACATGCAGAATTACAAAAAGATGATCTTGATCATGAACGAAGCTCATAAGATCTAAACATGAAACCACAAAGGAGGAGAACCAGCCATCTAGCTACTACATGGATCCATATTCCAAGGATGAACTACTCACGCATCATACCGGAGGCTTGCATGGTGATGAAGAAGGCCTCCAGGGTGAATTCCCCTCTTCGGCATGGTGCCGGGAAGAGCTTCAGATCCCTCCCGATCTAGGGATGGAGATGACGGCGGCTACAGACTCTTTCGTGAATTTTTAATCAGGCCCTTAGGGTTTTTGTCCTGAGGGCAATATATAGGCGGAAGGAGAGGCCAAGGGGGTGCCGGGAGCGGCCACACCACCCCCTGGTGCGGGCCAGGCCTGGCCGCGCAGCCAGGTGGTGTGGTGCCCCCTGGCCCCTCTCCGTCTCGTATTCTGGCACTTGATGACTTCCGGAAAAATAGGCACTTTGGCTTTTGTCCCGTCCAATTCCGAGAATATTCATTTTCTGACTTTCCTGGAACTAAAAACAGCAGAAAACAGGCAGCTGGCACTGTGGCTCTTGTTAATAGGTTAGTCCAAGAAATCATATGAAAAGTACTCCAAAGTTGGAACCAAACACAAGAAAGTGGATAAAATCAAGCATGGAACATCAAAAATTATAGATACATTTGCAATGTATCAATGGCTCACATGTATCAAATGATTCAAAAACAAGAGGTTCCAAAACTCCATCAGAATGGAGCTTCTTCATGCGTTTTACGCCAATATGACCTAGACGGCAGTGCCACATATATGCTGATATATAATCATTAAGTTTAATCATTTTGGCATCTACATTATGAATATGTGTATTACTACTATCCAGATGAAGAAATAGACCATTCATCACAGGTGCGTGACCATAAAAGATATTATCCATATAAATCGGATAACCATTGTTTTCGGATTTAAAGGAATAACTGTCTTGCAATAAACACGATCTGGATATAATGTTCATGCTCAACGCAGGCACCAAATAACAATTATTTAGGTTTAAACCTAATCCAGATGGTAAATGGAGAGGCAGTGTTCCAACGGTGATCACATCAACTCTTGATCCATTGCTGACACGCATCATGACATCCCTTGCCAGTGGTCGCCTGTTCCGTAGCCCCTGATTCGAGTTACATATATTAACAACCGATTCAATGTCAAATACCTAGGTGCTACTACAAGTACTAGTCAAGTTCACATCAATAACATGTATATCAAATATACCTTTGTTCATCTTATCGGCCTTCTTGTCTGCCAAATATTTGGGGCAGTTACGCTTCCAGTGGCCAGTCCCCTTACAATAGTAGCACTCGGTATCAGACTTAGGGCCAGCCCAGGTCTTCTTCTCAGGCACAACAACAGATTTGTCGCCATTCTTGAAGTTACCCTTCTGTTTACCCTTCTTGTCTTTCTTGAAACTGGTGGTGATTGATACGTCCAAAACGTATCTACTTTCCCGAACACTTTTGCTATTGTTCCTCCTCTAAACTTGTGTGATTTGGATACAACTAACATGGACTGACGCTGTTTTCAGCAGAATTACCTTGGTGTCTAGTTTTTGTGCATAAAATCAACTATCAGGAAAAATCCTGGAAAATATGCCAAAAATACTATTTCACCAGAAGATTCACGGAGCCAGAAGACGAGACGAAGGAGGGCTGATGTCTACGCACTTCTATTCTTGTAGACAGTTGTTGGGCCTCCAAGTGCAGAGGTTTGTAGAACAGCATCAAGTTTTCCCTTAAGTGGATCACCCAAGGTTTATCGAACTCAGGGAGGAAGTGGTCAAAGGTATTCCCTCTCAAGCAACCCTGCAATCAAGATACAAGAAGTCTCTTGTGTCCCCACCACACCCAATACACTTGTCAGGTGTATAGGTGCACTAGTTCGGTGAAGAGATAGTGAAATACAAGTGGTATGGATAATTATAAGTGGTAACGTTGATAGAAGATAGCTTGAATGCGTGGAAAAGACCAAAGGCAAACTGAAATAAAGATGGAAGCAAGCAAACATGTAACAGATCTAGTTGCAAACGGTGTATCAATGCTTAGAAACAAGGCCTAGGGATCATACTTTCACTAGTGAACACTCTCATATAAATATCTTCTCTTTATGATACTACTCTTAACTACTCTCCGGTTGAACACTCTAATCGATGGTAGGGCTATAACAGCACACCTCAAAGTAAGCCTTTCCCATCTAGAAAACCCCACACTGTCACCTTGAGTACTAGATGAGTCCAACAAACACCACAATTTCATAAAGACATCCAACTCCAAATATAACTCATAACAAGTATTTGAAATCTCTAGCCTAAGTGCCACCATGGTGTGCACGCTATCACTTTCACACACATGGGGAGAGCAGAGATCTAATAAAGCACTTGAGTAGCAAGGTAGATCTACTTGATAACAAAGCTCATGATCACAATATGATCATGCATAGAGAGAGAGAACACATAGCTACCGGTAAAACCCTTAGGCTCGAGAGAGAACTACTCCCTCCTCATCATGGGAATCGGCAATGGTGATGGAGATGGTGGTGGAGATCTATGGAGATGGCTCCGGGGGCACTTCCCCGTCCCGGCAGGGTGCCAGAACAGAGACTTTCTGTCCCCCGAATCTCCCCTTCGGTGGTGGCGGCGTTGCGGAACTTTTCGTGGATTTCTGATTGATTGTCTAGGGTTTTGGTATCGGGAGGCTCTTATAGGCGAAGGAGGCAAGGTCGGTGGCCGGCCAGGGGCCCACACCATGCCCTGGCGTGGCCTAGGGTTGCCCACGCCTGGGGGGTGTGGCCAGGCCCTGGCCCCTCTCCGACTCTCCTTCTGGCTCCGTGAGTCTTCCGAGAAAATAAGAACTTTGGCTTTTGTCCCGTCCAATTCCGAGAATATTCATTTTCTAACTTTCCTGGAACCAAAAACAGTAGAAAACAGGCAACTCGCACTTTGGCATCTTGTTAATACGTTAGTCCAAGAAAGTCTATGAAAAGTACTCCAAAGTTGGAACAAAACACAAGAAAGTAGATAAAACCAAGGATGGAACATCAAAAATTATAGATACATTTGCAATGTATCATGGGCCACGAGGGGCCCACACCACCTGGTCGCGTGGGCCAGCCCAGGCCGCGCCTGGGGGTGGTGTGGCCGCCTCGTTCACCCCCTCGGTGTCCCTATTCCCCTATAAGATGCCTCCTGACCTAAAAACCAGGGGTTCGACGTTTTTCCAGAGAGAGTTCCGCTATGCTGCCACCACCAGATTCCGTGAATCAAAACCAGAAACTCCGTTCTGGCACCCTGCTGGGACAGGGAATTGGAGGAGATCATCACCATCATCATCACCATCGCTTCTCCATCAACCATCCATGATTTCCCATCCATGAGTGAGTAATCCCCCGTTGTAGGCTATGGGGATGGTAGGGATTGGATGAGATTGTTCATGTAATGGCATCAGATTGTTAGGGCATGGTGCCTAGTATCTATTATTAGTGCCTTTTGACTTTGTTGCAACTTGTTATGCTTAATTCTTGTCACTAGGGCCCGAGTGCCATGATTTCAGATCTGAACATGTTATTGATTCATGATGATAGTATTGTTTGTGATCTTACCTGCAAGTTGTATACACATATTGTTGTCTGGAACCAAAGGATGTGAGGATCACATGTGTTCACGGAGTGTTAATGCTTTGCTCCGGTGCTCTATTAAAAGGAGCACCTTAATTGCCAGTAGTTCCCTTGAGGCCCCGCTGCAAACGGGCTGGTAGGACAAAAGATGTTGTGCAAGTTCTCATTGCGAGCACGTATGACTATATATGGAACACGTGCCTATGATTATTTAGTACTTGGAGGCTTTATCTTATTTATCTGCAAATTCCCTATATCTTGATTGATATATGAATTGTCTTGTCCATACAACGCCCGTCCATCCATCCCTATGCCTACTGCGCTTTAGTCTTACTGTTTACTGCAATTGTTACTACTGTCTTTACTTTTACTACTGCTATTACTTTGCTATTGCTATTACAAAACTGTTGCTACTGATAAACTGCTGTGAGCAAGATTGTTTCCAGGTGCAGCTGAATTGACAACTCAGTTGTTAAGGCTTATAAATATTCTTTGGCTCCTCTTGTGTCGATTCAATAAATTGGGTTTCACTTCCCTCAAAAATAATGCGATACACCCCCTATACTTCTGGGTCATCAGTGATGGCTCTAAAATATAGCCATCTACGTCCACATTTAAACTAGATATTATTCATATTTTTTATGAAATATTTCTCTAAACCCGTCCACTAATGCCTACTATTCAAAGGGGTATGCAATCCTTTCTTTTTATATTTTTCCTGCACAGATAATGTCTTTTGAAGATTGGAATCACTACATTAAAGTCAAAGATACGAGATTTCCAACAACCAGAAGAAACCAGGAGCCGTGAAGCGGAGGTAGACGCTTTAACGACCAACTATAAGACCGGAGCAAAATTCCGGCCGTATAGTGATGACCCACAAGTATAGGGGGTGCATCGTAGTATTTTCGATAAGAAGAGTGTCGAACCCAACGAGGAGCAGAAGGTGTTGACGAGTGGCTTGGAGTAGGAATTGTCTGTAAATACTTAGCAAACGGATTTTTAGGGGTTTTGGATAATGCAGGTAAATAAAGTGCGAGTAAATAAAAGACAATAATAATAAATGCAGCAAGTGGCCCAATCCTTTCTTTAGCAAAGGACAAGCCGGTTGTATTACTTAAGATGACCAAACATTCTCGAGGACACATGGGAATATCATCAAGTGCTTTCACTTCATATAGTTGATTAATCTTCTTTAGTTTGACAAGTGTTGTGTGGGTGAACCTGTGCTAATGTACCGACCTTCCTAGGACTAATACATACTTGAGATTATACCCGTTGCAAGCATCCGCAAGTACAATAAAGTAATTAAGATAGAAACCTAACCACAGCTTTAAACTCTAAGATCCTGACATCCCTTGTGTAAAGGTTTCCTAATGGGGGTTCAGGTTTCTGTCACTCTGACAACCCCTATGGTTAGTAGCCAAATATACAATGCATTCCCCTAGGCCCATAAAGGTGAAGTGTCATGTAGTCGACGTTCACATGACACCACTAGAAGAATAACACCACAACTTAAATAACAAACTATTGAATCTTTCTCAACACAATGCCACTACTAACAACATGACTTATCCCATGTCCTCAAGAACTAAACGAACTACTCACAAGACATCATATGGATCAAGATCAGAGATGATATAATGATAAGTAACAATCTAAACATAACAATAATTCAATGGTTCCACTCAATAGCATCAACAAAAAGTAATCAACACCAGCAAAGTTTCCCCTAAGAACTATGCAAGATTCAACCCAATTGTTACAGCAGTATGGAGTGGTGATACATTGCAAATGTATCTATAATTTTTGATGTTCCATGCTTGGTTTTATTTACTTTCTTGTGTTTTATTCCAACTTTGGAGTACTTTTATTATGATTTCTTGGACTAACCTATTAACAAGAGCCACAGTGCCAGCTGCATGTTTTATGTTGTTTTGGTTCCAAAAAAGTCAGAAAATGAATATTCTCGGAATTGGATGGAACAAAAGCCAAAGTGCCTATTTTTCCGGAAGGGATCAAGTGCCAGAATACGAGACGGAGAAGGGCTGGGGGCCGGCCACACCACCTGGCCACGCGGCCAGGCCTGGCCCGCGCCAGGGGGTGGTCTGGCCGACCCCAGCACCCCCTCGGCCTCTCCTTCCTCCTATAAGTTGCCCTCGAAACGAAAACCCTAAGTACCCGATCAAAAATCCACGAAAGAGTCTGTAGCCGCCGTCATCTCCATCCCTAGATCGGGAGGGATCTGAAGCTCTTCCGGCACCTGCGGAGAGGGAATTCACCACAGGCCTTCTTCATCACCATGCAAGCCTCCGGTGTGATGCGTAAGTAGTTCATCCTTGGACTACGGATCCATGTAGTAGCTAGATGGCTGGTTTCTCCTCCTTTGTGCTTTCATGTTTAGATCTTTTGAGCTCCGTTCATGATCAAGATCATCTATTTGTAATCCATACATGTTGTGTTTGCGGGGATGCGATGGATATTGAGATGCTATTTCAGATTGATTATTGATTCTATCATGTCTTTGTTATTTGAGATCTTGCATGCTTTCCGTTGTTAGTAGCTATCTTGGCCAAGTAGATGCTAGCAACTCCAAGAGTTAGTATTTATGCTCGATAGTGGGTTCATGCCTCTGGTAATCTGGGGAAGTGACAGAAATCTCTAAGGTACTAGATGTGCTGTTGCTACTAGGGAGAAAACAACAATCTTTTGTTCATAGAAAAATTGTATTGTTTACCTTACACGCAGTTCGTAAAGCAATAATCTGTTGCTTGCAACTTAATACTGGAGGGGGCCGGATGATAACCTGAAGGTGGATTATTAGTCATAGATGCAGTTGGATGGCGGTCTATGTATTATGTTGTATTTCCCAATCAAGTCTCAAAGGAGTCAAGATGATTAGTATATGCATGTATTGCTTTCTCAGTGTTTGTTAATTGCCCCGCTGTAATTTGTTCACCCAGCATGTTATCTATCTAAGGAGAGCCACCTCTAGTGAACTATGGATCCCGGTCCTTTACTTTACATACAATCTACAATCTTTTACTGCTTTGTGTTTACTTTCTGCAAACTTTTACTTCTTTCCATTTGATACGTTTAATCCTTAGTTTTCTACAAAACACGGTGAGATTGACAACCTCATCGCAAGTCGAGGACAAAGTTCTGTGGTTCTGTTGTGCAGGTCTCCACGTTGCTACTAGCACCGGTAGTGCGCCCTGCCAAAGCTCAGCTAGTAACACCTTTGAGGTGTTTCCTTGCTCCTACTGGTTCGATTAAACCTTGGTTTCATAACTGAGGGAAACTTGCTGCTGTGCTCATCATACCTTCCTCTTGGGGTTCCCAACAAGCTCTACATCAACACCACGCACCAAGCACTTTTCAGGCGCCTGTATTGAGCCATCAAGCGATTTTCTGGCGCCGTTGCCGGGGAGTCAAGGACATCTTCACAAGGGGAGTCCCTCATAACCAATCTCTTTACTTTGTTGTTTTTGTTTTGCTTAGTTTCTTTTTGCTTTGTTTGCTTGTTTTGTTCTTCAAAAAACACAAAAAAATTAGTTCTACTTGTTTGCTTTCTTATTTGAAAATCCAAAAAAATTAAGTCTCCTTTAGTTGTCACCTTTTCCTTAGCTCACAATGTTGATCCTCAAGTTCACCCTGAAAGACCTTCCAATTGGTAGTGGTTCTATAATTGGGAAAGATAATATTGAAGAATTCTTTAATCATGTTAGCAAACATGAAGATACTGAGGATAGATCCCTTGTAGAACTTGCTCCAAATTTTGAGATTGCTGCAGCTTCTTTAATTCACATGTTAGAAGCTAGGTTTGTTAACCTCAACCCCTTAATGCAAGTAATGTTTCTTAAGCTTAAAGAAATTGAGGACCCTGAAAAGAGGGATTTTATTCTAGAAACTTTGTTTAAGGAGTTCTTTGATGTTGCCAAGGAAGCTAGAAAAGTTTTTGAACATTTCAATATGCTAGGCTCATGTGTAGATGTTGTTCGTACATGAGAAAAGATGAACAAAACCGAACCTAATGGGGAGGAACCTAAGATACCAATACCCTTTAAACTAGTAGCAATACATGATGCCATAGAAAAGAATCTTGATTGGATTGTTCCTGCAAACCCTTTTGATGAGAATAGTGAACCTAACAGCATTCAGAGAGGATCCTCTCGAACTTATTTGGATGATATACCTTGCCTTGTTGAAAATATTTCTGGTATTGGTTTTAATGCTTCTTCATTGGAGAACACTTGATTCTTTATTTGCTTCTTATGCCTAACTTAAAGGCGCTAAAGAAAAGTACTTGTTGGGAGGTAACCCAAGAGTTTTAGATGAGTCTTGGAAGTTATTACCTCTGTAATAACCTCTCCTTATCCTTTTTATTTGCTTTTTGTGCCAAGAGTAACCTCTAATGAGAGTGAAGTAATGATTGGGAAAGTTGCTGTCCCGAAACAGATTTCTGTGCTTCACCGTAAAAATTCCTGAGAGAGTTCTGTACGTCGGATTGAGCTGTAATTTTTTTTGCTTCTGCCCCAGGTTGTTATCTAACTTTAGTTAGTTCAACACTTTTTGATTTGAGCAACATAAGGTCTTCGAAAAAATTCCTCTTTACCTGCTAGTCTGTTTTGACAGATTTCTGTCATTTTCTGCATTTGCTTCTTGTTAGTTCCTTTTTGAGTTCCTTTGGGGAATTGAGCTTTTTTAGGGAAGTTCTACAGTATCTAGTGTTCTAATGGAAGTCTATTTGGTGTTAGAACTGAACCTTGAGACTTATTTATCTTAAGTGCACTAATGTTGCTAATGAGATTGTGTGAAGTTTTGTATGAAGGAAAATTTTCAGGTGTTTGGAAGGAATGAGTAATGGGATGAAGGATGGACTAAAGCTCAAGCTTGGGGATACCACGCGTGTCACCCCAAGAAATATCCAAGAAGTACAAGCGTCAAAGCTTGGGGATGCCCAAGGCATCCCCTTCTTCATCAATAAAATCCTGTGTTTCTTCCAAACGCTTCATTTTTATTGTTTCATGCACAGTTGTGTTTTTCTTGGAGCGTCTTCTTTTTTGTTTTCGTTTTGGTTTTTAGTTTGCTTGGTTTGCTTAGTTTTCTGAATAAGTAGGTTGGACCCCCTCTTTCATACTTTGGTTTGCAAGTAGTTTGGTTTGGTTTGGAAAAGAGTAGGAAAGTTCATGCTTATGTGGTAAAAAGAGCTCGTTTTTGACTGTGGCTATGCTTTGTCATGCCATACTTGATATTGTTTTAGCTTTATGCTTAGTATTCTTTGTTGTAGCATGACTTGTTATGATAAATTGAGATTGCTTAATGTGCCTTGGATGAATCATGCGTTGTTTTAGCATATTAAAGCATAGTATAGTGGTATTCTCCTTTGATGCTTTATTTGGGTTGACTTGGCGCATGCTCACACCATGTTATGACTGTCACAAGTCACCATAGCCTTTATGATCCTTTAGTTTTCAACTTGTAGTATCACTTTATGCTTTGATCAATGATGTTTTGTCGCTCTACATAATTATGGCCATTATTGCTCTCTTAGTTTGTCGCTCCCAGTCTTTTGCTAGCCTCCACCACAAAGTATGAGTTCCACTCATGCATCCAACTCCCTAAACCAAGTTTTTCCAAAGAGTCCACCATACCTACCTACTAGATTATGCTATTCCAAGTATATTCATGCTTTTGTCTACCTTTCACTTGTTATGAGAAAACTAGTGATTAAAGCTCTCACGAACTTGATGGCACACTTTACTTTATTGCCTCTAATAAACTTGAACCATTGGGTCCTTCTTTGTTGCATATATACTTGCGCTTTATAAGTTGAAATTAGCAGAACCATGTATCGTGGGGAACGCTTTTAACATTGCACTTGTACTTTGTACCCCGTTGATATTATGTTCTTTTGCTTACGGATCCCGGCGGTGTGAAATAAATGTGGAACTTGTAAGATCATGGAGTTTGTATGTGTGTTAGAAAGCCTTTGGGCAGCTAGCCTAAGCCATGCCTAATCATGGTGGAAACTTGCAGCATCACCATAGTGAGCACTCTTTGAAGCATCCTCAATAAAAACCTATGCAAATAGCAAATAAAAGATCATTTGAGATGCTCATTGTCTGCTTGCCTTGTCATTTTGATTATGGGAAAGCTCCCGTATCATGTGCAAGGGGTACCCCGTTGGCGGTTCTTAATGATACACATGTACTTACAATGACAAGATCTTACTCGTGACTGAAGTTGAGTAGCATGAGGATCGGTCTTCATAAGTAAGGGGCATAAGATTTCGGTTTATAACTTGTCAAACATATCCTCTTAGTTGTGTCACTTTAACCTTAACCACCTTCAAGATGCTTATGATATGGGCAATGAGAGCTAAAAGCTATAAGTACCATAATTTTTGGAAGCTCTTTTTGAGACTTGAATCCCTACTTCCTTTTACAAAAGGCATTTCTTCCACCATTATATTGAGTCTCCACCTTCTCTCTTTATGCACCTACTTTGAGAGCATAGTGGCCATTCTTAGTTCTATGTGCATTGTCCCAAGACTAGTTGATTGATGCATAACTTGTTATTGCTTGTTTGAAACTATTGTATCTAGTCACTCTTATGAACTTTTAAGGTGTCCTATGCATTTATATTTGCTACTCTATTGAGGGACAAGCTGAATACTTTTATGCTATGTTTTGTTTATGTGAAACAAACAAACATCTTGCAAAGCATGTTATTCATGAATCTTTTGTTTGTGCCTTTTCATGTTGCATCTTAGTTTCTTTGCTTATTGCTAGAACTTTGTCTTTCATGTTATGATTGAAGTACTTTGATCAAGTCTTTGATGGTGCATGTCACCTCAAAAATTCTTTCTTTTTATCACTTACCTACTCGAGGACGAGCAGGAGTTAAGCTTGGGGATGTTGATACATTGCAAATGTATCTATAATTTTTGATGTTCCATGCTTGGTTTTATCCACTTTCTTGTGTTTTGTTCCAACTTTGGAGTACTTTTCACATGATTTCTTGGACTAACCTATTAATAAGAGCCACAGGCCAAATGCCTGCTTTTCCGCTTGTTTTTGGTTCCAGAAAGTCGAAAATGAATATTCTCGAATTGACGGGACAAAAGCCAAAGTGCCTATTTTTCCGAAGGATCAAGTGCGAATATGAGATGAGAAGGGCTTGGGGCGGCCACACCACCTGGCAGCGCTGGCCAGGCCTGCTGTGGGTGGTCTGGCCGACCCCAGCACCCCCTCGGCCTCTCCTTCCGCCTATAAGTTACCCTCGGGATGAAAACCCTAGGTACCTGATCAAAAATCCACGAAAGAGTTTGTAGCCGCCGTCATCTCCATCCCTAGATCGGGAGGGATCTGAAGCTCTTCCCGGCACCCTGCCGGAGAGGGGAATTCACCCTGGAGGCCTTCTTCATCACCATGCAAGCCTCCGGTGTGATGCGTGAGTACTTCATCCTTGGACTACAGATCCATGTAGTAGCTAGATGGCTGGTTTCTCCTCCTTCGTGCTTTCATGTTTAGATCCTGTGAGCTTCGTTCATGATCAAGATCATCTATTTGTAATCCATACATGTTGTGTTTGTGGGGATTCGATGGATATTGAGATGCTATTTAAGATTGATTATTGATTCTATCATGTCTTTGTTATTTGAGATCTTGCATGCTTTCCGTTGTTAGTAGCTATCTTGGCCAAGTAGATGCTAGCAACTCCAAGAGTTAGTATTTATGCTCGATAGTGGGTTCATGCCTCTGGTAATCTGGAGAAGTGACAGAAATCTCTAAGGTACTAGATGTGCTGTTGCTACTAGGGAGAAAACAACAATCTTTTGTTCATAGAACAATTGTATTGTTTACCTTACACGCAGTTCGTAAAGCAATAATTTGTTGCTTGCAACTTAATACTGGAGGGGGTTCGGATGATAACCTGAAGGTGGATTATTAGTCATAGATGGAGTTGGATGGCGGTCTATGTATTATGTTGTATTGCCCAATCAAGTCTCAAAGGAGTCAAGATGATTAGTATATGCATGTATTGCTTTCTCGGTGTTTGTCAATTGCCCCGCTGTAATTTGTTCACCCAGCATGTTATCTATCTAAGGAGAGCCACCTCTAGTGAACTATGGATCCTGGTCCTTTACTTTACATACAATCTACAATCTTTTACTGCTTTGTGTTTACTTTCTGCAAACTTTTACTTCTTTCCATTCGATACGTTTAATCCTTAGTTTTCTGCAAAACACGGTGAGATTGACAACCTCATCGCAAGTTGGGGACAAAGTTCTGTGGTTGTGTTGTGCATCGCAAGTTGGGGACAAAGTTCTGTGGTTGTGTTGTGCAGGTCTCCATGTTGCTACTAGCACTGGTAGTGCGCCTTACCAAAGCTCAGCTAGTAACACCTTTGAGGTGTTTCCTTGCTCCTACTGGTTCGATTAAACCTTGGTTTCATAACTGAGGGAAACTTGCTGCTGTGCTCATCATACCTTCCTCTTGGGGTTCCCAACAAGCTCTACATCAACACCACACACCAAGCACTTTTCTGGGCGCCGTGTATTGAGCCATCAAGTGGTGATGATGGTGCTGGTGGAGATGATGATGGAGATGATGATGATGATGATCCCGATGAAGTCCAGCTTGATGGTGGTGTTGATGGCGACGATCTCCCCTCTCTGGGAAGGAATTCCCCCGGCATAATTCTATCTGCCGGAGAGATCTTTCTCTCTCTGTAGATTTCCGCCCCGTAGAGGCGGCGGAATCTTTATGTGGTTGCTCCATATGTATTAGGGTTTCGTGGGGATAATATATGCCTAAGGGGAGAGCCAGGAGTGGGCCAGGGTGGCCACACCTCCTGGTGGCGTGGCCAGGGGTGGCCCGCGCCAGGGGGTGGTGTGGGCCCCTTGTGGCCCATCTCCACTCCCCCTTCTGGCATCCTTCATTTCTGGAAAAATAGGATTTCCATGTATTTTCTTGGATTTTCTGATCTTCGCGAATTTCACCTCCAAACAGCACCTTTTCCATCAGAATCCTGACTGCAGCGATCCATGCTCCAAAAGTCATCAACCATGCAAAAATAGATGAAATAACATAAGTATCATCTCTTAATATGAAATATATCAATGAATAATAGTAAATTATGATATAGAATAGTGATGCAAAATGGACGTATCATAGAGCTCCAGTCGTATAGTTGGCGCCGCCACCGTTAGGTCAAATAGAACAACTTTCGTGAAGGGACCCCTGTATAAAGAAGCCTCGGGCGACGAGAAAACAAGCGATCCTCGCCCAAAAGTCTCTGCCCCAGATCACCAGCTGCCTCTAGATCTCAAAACCCTTCTCCATCTCCTAGACATATTCCACCACTTGTAATAGTAGATATCTTCTTCGATTGGCGACATTGTAAGACTATAACTATCAATCTCATGATTTTCATTACAATGTTTATGATTGTTGATCTCATCTCTATGTGTGAGTAATTCTCCTTCGGCTAAGGGCTTCCTCCTAGCCATGTAGCGTTTGTACATGTTATTTATCATAGATGGGATCATGTATTAGTTTGTATGACATGATGATTATTGTATCCTCTCTTGCCTCAGTCCAAGGACTTATAAGGTACCCAAGACCCTGAGGGTTGAGCCAGGTATAGGGAGTATGAGTAATAACTGATCTGCAGGTTGGGAACCCCAGTGACAGAAGGGGTAGTACGGCTGCATGTGAGACATTTACTTGAGATTAATGGTGACATCACTATGCATATCATTAGTTCTCTTTCTTCTATGGATGTGACTAGTAGGTTATTGCTATAAGCGGTTGCGGAGGCAATAGCAATTATCGATGCACTTACACATATAATTTATCTTGCTCTAACAATTACATGCATACTTTATTTTTATCTTTTATTCCCATCAGATGTTTTGCACAACTACAGGTGAAACCGAACGTCCTAGGCCCTCTCTCTCCATCATTGACAACAACAAAAATATGCAAACTATTGGTTCGGTAAAAACACAAAAGGAATTCTAAAACTCCCGAAGGTCCATTAAAGTAACTTCACTATGCATTCGCCTCCCAAGGATTCGATAACCTAGGTCTACTAGGGAAAAGGAAGCTATACTACATCCGTAATCCGGATCGAAGGTATCAACCCTTTTTCTGCGTCGTTGACGGAGAAGCAATAGCTACCCTAGTGAGGTTATTAGGAACCTTGCTAGTTTTAATTTGTGTTTTTAATTTTGTTAGTTGGCTTTCAGTCTTTATTTGATAAACCAAAAAAATTAGTTAGCCTTTAAATTCTTGCTTTTCCTATTATAATTCTTTGTTTAAGAAAACCCCAAAACATAGGAAATATGGCTGAAAAGAATCTTGGGGAGTTTGCTACTCCCAACAATAATTATTTGCGTACTCCTGTTACTCAGCCAGCAATTACTGCTGATGACTATGAAATTAAGCCCCATTATTTAAGTTTGGTTCAACAGAATCAATTTGGAGGCTCTGCTGTTGAAGACGCGGGTATGCACTTGAATACTTTCATTGAAATATGTGATATGATGTGTATAAAAGACGTTGACCCCGATGTGGTCAAATTGCGTCTATTTCCTTTCTCTCTTAGAGGAAGATCAAAATAATGGTTGCTATTGATACATTGCAAATGTATCTATAATTTTTGATATTCCATGCTTGGTTTTATCCACTTTCTTGTGTTTTGTTCCAACTTTGGAGTACTTTTCATATGATTTCTTGGACTAACCTATTAACAAGAGCCATAGTGCCAGCTTCATGTTTTCTGCTGTTTTTTGTTCCAGGAAAGTCAGAAAATGAATATTCTTGGAATTGGACGGGACAAAAGCCAAAGTGCCTATTTTTCCGGAAGTCATCAAGTGCCAGAATACGAGACGGAGAGGGGCCAGAGGGCGGCCACACCACCTGGCCACGCGGCCAGGCCTGGCCTGCGCCAGGGGGTGGTGTGGCCAGCCCAGGCACCCCCTCGGCCTCCCCTTCCGACTATAAGATTCCCTCGAGACGAAAACCCTAAGTACCCGATCAAAAATCCATGAAAGAGTCTGTAGCCGCCGTCATCTCCATCCCTAGATCGGGAGGGATCTGAAGCTCTTCCCGGCACCCTGCCAGAGAGGGGAATTCACCCTGGAGGCCTTCTTCATCACCATGCAAGCCTCCGGTGTGATGCGTGAGTAGTTCATCCTTGGACTACGGATCCATGTAGTAGCTAGATGGCTGGTTCTCCTCCTTTGTGCTTTCATGTTTAGATCTTGTGAGCTCCGTTCATGATCAAGATCATCTTTTTGTAATTCTGCATGTTGTGTTTGCGGGGATCCGATGGATATTGAGATGCTATTTCAGATTCATTATTGATTCTATCATGTCTTTGTTATTTGTGATCTTGCATGCTTTTAGTTGTTAGTAGCTATCTTGGCCAAGTAGATGCTAGCAACTCCAAGAGTTAGTATTTATGCTCGATAGTGGGTTCATGCCTCCGTAACTGGGAAGTGACAGAAATCTCTAAGGTACTAGATGTGTTGTTGCTACTAGGGAGAAAACAACAATCCTTTGTTCATAGAACAATCGTATTGTTTACTTTACACGCAGTTCGTAAAGCAATAATCTGTTGCTTGCAACTTAATACTGGAGGGGGCTCGGATGATAACCTGAAGGTGGATTATTAGTCATAGATGCAGTTGGATGGCGGTCTATGTATAATGTTGTAATGCCCAATCAAGTATCAAGGGAGTCAAGATGATTAGTATATGCATGTATTGCTTTCTCGGTGTTTGTCAATTGCCCCGCTGTAATTTGTTCACCCAGCATGTTATCTATCTAAGGAGAGCCACCTCTAGTGAACTATGGATCCCGGTCCTCTTTCTTTACATACAATCTACATCTGTTTACTGCTTTGTGTTTACTTTCTGCAAACTTTTACTTCTTTCCTGTCGATACGTTTAATCCTTTGTTTTCCGCAAAACACGGTAAGATTGACAACCTCATCGCAAGTTGGGGACAAAGTTTTGTGGTTGTGTTGTGCAGGTCTCCACATTGCTACTAGCACCGGTAGTGCGCCCTGCCAAAGCTCAGCTAGTAACACCTTTGGGGTGTTTACTTGCTCCTACTGGTTCGATTAAACCTTGGTTTCATAACTGAGGGAAACTTGCTGCTGTGCTCATCATACCTTCCTCTTGGGGTTCCCAACGAGCTCTACATCAACACCGCCATCAAGCATTTTTTTGGGCGCCGTGCATTGAGCCATCAAGCGATTTTCTGGCGCCGTTGCCAGGGAGTCAAGGACATCTTCACAAGGGGAGTCCCTCATAACCAATCTCTTTACTTTGTTGTTTTTGTTTTGCTTAGTTTTCTTTTTGCTTTGTTTGCTTGTTTTGTTATCAAAAAACAAAAAAAAATTAGTTTTACAAGTTTGCTTTCTTATTTGAAAACCCAAAAAAATGACTACTCTTGAAAACACTAAGTTGTGTGACTTCACTAGCACCAACAACAATGATTTTATGAGCACGCCTATTGCTCCACCTGTGGCTGAAAATACTTTCTTTGAGATAAAACCTGCTTTGCTCAATCTTGTTATGAGAGAACAATTTTCTGGTATTGGTAATGAAGATGCTGCTTCCCATCTAAATAACTTTGTTGAACTTTGTGAGATGCAAAAGCATAGGGATATAGATGGTGATATTATTAAGCTAAAATTGTTTCCTTTCTCTTTGAGAGGAAAAGCTAAAGAATGGTTGAATTCCTTAACTAGGAATAGTATTGATTCTTGGACTAAATGCAAAGATGCTTTTATTGGAAAATACTATCCTCCTGCTAAGATTATATCCATGAGAAGTGAAATAATGAAGTTTAAACAACTTGATAATGAGCATGTTGCTCAAGCTTGGGAAAGAATGAAATCTTTGGTAAAGAATTGTCCCACTCATGGACTGACTGCTTGGATGATCATCCAAACTTTTTATGCAGGGTTGAACTATTCTTCATGGAACCTATTGGATTCTGCTGCTGGAGGTACCTTTATGACCATCACTTTGGGTGCTGCAACGAAACTTTTGGACAATATGATGGTTAATTATTCTGAATGGCATACTGAGAGAGCTCCACAAGGTAAGAAGGTAAATTCTGTTGAGGAAACCTCCTCCTTGAGTGATAAAATTGATATTATTATGTCAATGCTTGTTAATGGGAAAGCCCATATTGATCCAAATAATGTTCCTTTAGCCTCTTTGGTTGCTCAAGAAGAGCAAGTTGATATGAACTTCATAAGAAATAACAATTTTGGTAACAATGCTTATGGTAACAATGCTTATAGGAACAATTTTGGTAACAACAATTATAAGCCATATTCTCCCAACAATGGTAATGCTTATGGAAATTCTTACAACAATAATAAGAGTGCTCCCTCTGAACTTGAAGTTATGCTTAAAGACTTTATTAGTAAACAAACTGCTTTCAATAAAACTATTGAGGAAAAACTCTCTAATGCTGAAAGAAATATAGCATCTTTAGCTGAAGCTCAATCTACTTTGAATAAAATGGCTGCTAAACCTGAAACTAATGATAATCCCTTTGCAGCTACTAATGCCATACAATTAAGAATTGATGAAAATGTTAGACTATTAGCTGAATTACATGCTAAGTGGGAAAGAGAAGATGAAATTGCTAGAAACATTAGTGTTTCTACTATTACCACCACTAGTGTTGAGGCTAGTAATAGTTCTACTACTTTAGATGAGAAATTTGATTTTGATCTTGATGGTTGCAATATCTCTGAAGTTATTAAGTTCCTACAAAAGCTTGCTAAAAGTCCTAATGCTAGTGCTATGAACATGGCCTTTACAAAACACATTACTGATGCTCTCATAAAGATTAAAGAAGAAAAGATGAAACATAAAGCTTCTATTCCTATAAAACAAGAAGATGGTTGGGAACCCATCATTAATATGAAAGTGAATGACTTTGATTTCAAAGCTTTGTGTGATCTTGATAGTAGTGTCTCTATTATGCCTAGAAGGATTTATGATATGCTTGATTTGCCTCCTCTTGAAGATTGCTATTTGAATGTCCCACTTGATGATAATGTTAAAAGAAACTCATGGGTAGTCTTAATGATGTTCTTATTATGGTTAACAATTCCTATGTCCCCGTTGATTTCTATGTTTTGGATGTTGAATACAATGCTTCTTGTCCTATTACTTTGGGAAGACCTTTTCTTAGAACTGTTGGTGCTATCATTGATATGATAGAAGGCACCATTAAATATCAACTCCCACTCAAGAAAGGTATAGAACACTTCCCTAAAAAGAGAGAAAAGATTTCGTTTTCTTCTCCTATGAAAACAAAATTTGGTCTTAATGCTTCTTCATTTGAGAACACTTGATTCTTTCTTTGCTTCTTATGCGTAACTTAAAGGCGTTAAAGAAAAGTACTTATTGGGAGATAACCCAAAAGTTTTAGATGAGTCTTGGAAGTTATTACTTCAGTAATAACCGCTCCTTATACTTTTTATTTGCTTTTTGTGCCAAGAGTAACCTCTAATGAGAGAGAAGTAATGATTGGGAAAGTTGCTGTCCCGAAACAGATTTTTATGCTTCACCATAAAAATTTGTGAGAGAGCTCTGTATATCGGATTGAGCTGTAATTGTTTGTGCTTCTGACCCAGGTTGTTACATAACTTTCGCTAGTTCAACACTTTTTGATTTAAGCAACACAAGATCTTCGAAAAAATTCGTCTTTACCTGCTGGTCTGTTTTGACAGATTTCTGCCATTTTCTGCATTTGCTTCTTGTTGGTTCCTTTTTGACTTCTTTTGGGGAATTGAGCTTTTTGAGGGAAGTGCTACAGTAGCTAGTGTTCTAATGGAAGTATATTTGGTGTTAGAACTGAACCTTAAGACTTATTTATCTTGAGTGTACTAATGTTGCTAATAAAGATTGTGTGAAGTTTTGTATGAAGGAAAAATTTTAGGTGTATGGAAGGAATGAGTAATGAGATGAAGGATGGACTAAAGCTCAAGCTTGGGGATGCCACGCGTGTCACCCCAAGAAATATCCAAGAAGTACAAGCGTCAAAGCTTGGGGATGCCTAAGGCATCCCCTTCTTCATCAATAAAAATCCCACGTTTCTTCCAAACGCTTCATTTTTATTGTTTCATGCACAGTTGTGTTGTTCTTGGAGCGTCTTATTTTTCGTTTTCGTTTTGGTTTTTCGTTTGCTTTTGTTTGCTTAGTTTGCTGAATAAATTGGTTGGACCCCCTCTTTCATACATTGGTTTGCAAATAGTTTGTTTTGGTTTGGAAAAGAGTAGGAAAGTTCATGCTTATGTGGTAAAGAGAGCTTATTTTTGACTGTGGCCCATGCTTTGTCATGCCATGCTTGATATTTTTTTGGCTTTATGCTTAGTATTCATTTATGTAGCATGACTTGTTATAAACAATTGAGATTGCTTAATGTGCCTTGGATGAATCATGCGTTGTTTTAGCATATTAAAGCATAGTATAGTGGTATTCTCCTTTGATGCTTTATTTGGGTTGACTTGGCGCATGCTCACACCATGTTATAACTATCTCAAGTCACCATAGCCTTTATGATCCTTTAGTTTTCAACTTGTAGTATCACTTTATGATTTGATCAATGATGTTTTGTCGCTCTGCATGATTATGGCCATTATTGCTCTCTTAGTTTGTCGCTCCCAGTCTTTTGCTAGCCTCCACAACCAAGTATGAGTTCCACTCATGCATCCAACTCCCTAAACCAAGTTATTCCAAAGATTCCACCATAACTACCTACTAGCTTATGCTATTCCAAGTATATTCATGCTTTTGTTTACCTTCCAAATTAAACTTGTTATGAGAAAACTAGTGATTAAAGCTCTCACGAACTTGATGGCACACTTTACTTTTCTTGACCTTAATAAACTTGAACCATTGTGTCGTCTATGTTGTATATGCTTGCACTTATTTGTCGGGAATTAGCAGAACCATGCTTTCATGGGGAACACTTTCAACATTGCACTTGGTACTTGTACCTAGTTGATATCATGCTCTTTTGTATATGGATGTCGTCGGTGTGAAATGAAAGGGGAGCTTGTAAGTCCATGGAGTTATGTATATGTGTTAGAGAAACGCATGGGCCGCTAGTCTAATCCATGCTGACATGGTGGAAACCTGCAGCGTAACCATAATGAGCTGTCTATGAAGCATTCTTCTTATAAAAAAAGAGTCCTATGTTGAGGGAAAAAAAGATAAAAGAAAAAAAGAGATACTATGAAAAGAGGAAAGAGAGAAAAAAAGCACAATATTCCCATGGTAAATAAGAAGAATGCTGAGATGCTCGTTGTTTGCTTGCCTTGTCA
Source organism: Avena insularis (assembly GCA_023614405.1). Classification (NCBI taxonomy): domain Eukaryota; kingdom Viridiplantae; phylum Streptophyta; class Magnoliopsida; order Poales; family Poaceae; genus Avena; species Avena insularis. The sequence goes on along the minus strand of CM042688.1, from coordinate 504,427,124 downwards.
TTTTGATATGGGGATTTTTCCGTATCATCGGGCAAGGGGTACCCTGTTGGTGGTTCTCTATGATACACATATACTTACAATGACAAGAACTTACCGGTGACTAAACTTGAGTAGCATGAGGAGCCCTCAGATACAAGGGACATGAGATTTCTGACTTATACTTCGTCAAGCATGTACACCATAGTTTGTTCACTTTAACCTTAATCACTTCAAGATGCTTATGATAGGGGCAATGAGAGCTGAAAGCTATAAGTACCATAATTTTTGGAAGCTCTTTATGAGACTTGAATCCCTACTTCCTTTTACAAAAGGCCTTTCTTCCACCATTATATTGAGTCTCCACCTTCTATCTTTATGCACCTACTTTGAGAGCATAGTGGCCATTCTTAGTTCTATGTGCATTGTCCCAAGACTAGTTGATTGATGCATAACCTGATATTGCTTGTTTTAAACTATTTTATCTAGTCACTCTTATGAACTTTGAAGGTGTCCTATGCATTTATATTTGCTACTCTATGAGGGACAAGTTGAATACTTTTATGCTATGTTTTCTTTATGTGAAACAAACAAACGTCTTGCAAAGCATGTTATTCATGAATCTTTTGTTTGTGCCTTTTCATGTTGCATCATAGTTTCTTTGCTTATTGCTTGAACTTTGTCTTTCATGTTATGATTGAAGTACTATGATCCCAGCTTTGAATGTTTTGCAAATACTTTGATCAAGTCTTTGACGGTGCATGTCACCTCAAAAATTATTCTTTCTTTTTATCACTTACCTACTCGAGGACGAGCAGGAGTTAAGCTTGGGGATGTTGATACATTGCAAATGTATCTATAATTTTTGATGTTCCATGCTTGGTTTTATCCACTTTCTTGTGTTTTGTTCCAACTTTGGAGTACTTTCCACATGATTTCTTGGACTAACCTATTAATAAGAGCCACAGTGCCAGCTGCCTGTTTTCCGCTGTTTTTGGTTCCAGGAAAGTCAGAAAATGAATATTCTCGGAATTGGACGGGACAAAAGCCAAAGTGCCTATTTTTCCGGAAGTCATCAAGTGCCAGAATACGAGACGGAGAGGGGCCAGAGGGCGGCCACACCACCTGGCCCCACGGCCAGGCCTAGCCCGTGCTAGGGGTGGTGTGGCCAGCCCAGGCACCCCCTCGGCCTCCCCTTCCGACTATAAGATGCCCTCGGGACGAAAACCCTAAGTACCCGATCAAAAATCCATGAAAGAGTCAGAGTCATTGCCATCTCCATCCCTAGATCGGGAGGATCTGAAGCTCTTCCGGCACCGGGAGAGGGAATTCACCGAGGCCTTCTTCATCACCATGCAAGCCTCCGGTGTGATGCGTGAGTAGTTCATCCTTGGACTACGGATCCATGTAGTAGCTAGATGGCTGGTTCTCCTCCTTTGTGCTTTCATGTTTAGATCTTGTGAGCTCCGTTCATGATCAAGATCATCTTTTTGTAATTCTGCATGTTGTGTTTGCGGAGATCCGATGGATATTGAGATGCTATTTCAGATTGATTATTGATTCTATCATGTCTTTGTTATTTGTGATCTTTCATGATTTCCGTTGTTAGTAGCTATCTTGGCCAAGTAGATGCTAGCAACTCCAAGAGTTAGTATTTATCCTCGATAGTGGGTTCATGCCTCCGTAACTGGGAAGTGACATAAATCTCTAAGGTACTAGATGTGATGTTGCTACTAGGAGAAAACAACAATCCTTTGTTCATAGAACAATCGTATTGTTTACTTTACACGCAGTTCAGAAAGCAATAACTGCTGTTTGCAACTTAATAATCGGAGGGGTTCGATGATAACCTGAAGGTGGATTATTAGTCATAGATGCAGTTGGATGGCGGTCTATGTATAATGTTGTAATGCCCTATCAAGTCTCAAAGGAGTCAAGATGATTCGTATATGCATGTATTGCTTTCTCGGTGTTTGTCAATTGCCCCGCGGTAATTTGTTCACCCAGCATGTTATCTATCTAAGGAGAGCCACCTCTAGTGAACTATGGATCCCGGTCCTCTTTCTTTACATACAATCTACATCTGTTTACTGCTTTGTGTTTACTTTCTGTAAACTTTTACTTCTTTCCTTTCGATACGTTTAATCCTTTGTTTTCCGCAAAACACGGTGAGATTGACAACCTCATCGCAAGTTGGGGACAAAGTTCTGTGATTGTGTTGTGCAGGTCTCCACGTTGCTACTAGCACCGGTAGTGCGCCCTGCCAAAGCTCAGCTAGTAACACCTTTGGGGTGTTTCCTTGCTCCTACTGGTTCGATTAAACCTTGGTTTCATAACTGAGGGGAACTTGCTGTTGTGCTCATCATACCTTCCTCTGGGGGTTCCCAACAAGCTCTACATCAACAACGCCATCAAGCATTTTTCTGGGCGTCATGCATTGAGCCATCAGCTATCTTTTCCTAGAAAATACTATTACATCATGGGTGGGATGTACTTCTTTATTTATGACTAAATTTTTCCCACCTGCAAAGACTATGCAACGCAGATCTAATATGACTAGCTTTAGACAGGAAGAGCGTGAGCCACTAGCGCTTGCATGGGAGAGGATGAAAGAATGCATGAGAAACTGTCCTAGTCATGGGATGGAAGACTGGTTAATTCTCCATCTATTTTGTAATGCTCTTAATCCTGTGTCTAAGTCTATGCTTGATACTGCAGCTGGAGGAACATTTATGGGTAAACATATTACTGAAGAAAAGCATCTGCTAGACAATATGCAAGACAACCATGCTCAATGGCATGTGGATAGATCAAACACGAAGAAGGTGAACTCCGTCTCACCACAAGAAAATGAAGAACTCAACGCTAAGTTGGATGAGCTCATACTAGCCGTAAAAGGTAAGGAAACCCAGGGAAGATCTATCCCTGAAACAAATATTGAAGAAATAGACTTCATTGCTCGTAATGATTATAACCCTGCTTGGAAGAAGAATGTCCTAATTTTCAAAAACATTATTCTAGTCATGCAGGTAACTCTAATAATAATATGGGAACTAGTAATGGTAGTCTCCAAGAAACACTAAAGTCTTTTATAGACTCACAACACAAACAAAACAATATTCTTGTTAAAATAATGGAGAACCATGATTCTATGCTTGGTAAATTATCTAACCAAGTTGTTAGTTTGAGAAATGATTTGTAGACCCTCCAAGAAAGAACGAGGATCGTTGAGGCACAACTAGGTAAGATAATCGAGAGTCAAACTCTCATTCTAGCTAAATTTTCAGGTAAAGCTGAGCCCAATATTGTTGAAGACCTCAAGATGATGAGAATCCAAAGGGAGGAACCTGAAGAACTTGATTATAGTAATGCTCTTTCACCAAGCTACACCATTGAAGATCTCATAAAAAGGATTAACGTCAAGATTCCGGTAAGTGAAGGTAGTGAGGAAGCTATGTACCAACACTTTGTTAATCATGTAGTAATTAAGGTACGTGAGCTTGAGGAAGAATATAAGAAAATTGCTGAAAAATTATCTGTGAAGCTTGATGACATATTTGAGCCTACTATTAAGATTAAAATTTGAACCAATGAGATAGTTGTACTTTGTGATCTAGGTGCAAGAGTCTCAACAATTCTGAAGAGTCTTTTTAACAAGTTAAATCTTGGCTCCTTTGAAATCACTGAGTTAAAATTGCATCTAGAAGATTCTACCTACAAACAAGCTATAGGAATTAAGGAGAATACTTTAGTATATATTAAAGGTTGTCCTGCTCTTATTGATTTTATTATTGTTGACATGCCTGAAGATGCTACTGCTCCTATTATATTAGGCCATCCTTTTTAAGAACTATTAAGGCTTTGATTAATCTACATGAAGGGAACATGAAGCTTCAATTTCCTTCGCGGGATCCTTTTGTTATTCATTTCCCTAGGAAGAAGAAAGCCAAACATGACGAAAAGGAGGCCATCACTTTGAAGGACAACTACTTTGGAGTGGGTGTTCCACTCATCTAGCCTAAGTGAGCAACATTGAGGTCAAGCTATTGACCATAAAAGAGAGCTTCATGGGAGGCAATCCATGTGAAATAAAGGTTTAAGTAAAGTTTTTAAGTTTTAGTTTAAGTTTATGTTCAATAAAGAGTGCTAGAAAACTCCAATTAAGGAGAAGAAGTTCGGTAGTACTAAAAATTCTGCTTTATTCATGCTATTGTTGGTCGACAATATTTTCTGTCAAAAACAAGGTATATCACTAAGTTATAGGAAAAGAAATAATTTTCGAAGAAAAAGAATTTTTTTAATGCATACAGAGAGTTTAACGACTAACTATACGGCAAGAATAAAAATTTTGGCCGTATAGTTCCGGTCATATAGATATCTTTGCCATCGACAATTTTTTTCATATGTACTAAGAGTTTAACGACTAACTATACGGCCGGAATAAAAATTCCGGCCGTATAGCTCCGGTGGTATAGATATCGGTGCCTCCGTACAAATTCTTTTCTAATATACTGAGAGTTTAACGACCAACTATACAGCGGGAAATAAAAATTCCGGTCGTATAGTTCCGGTCGTATAGGTATCGATGCCTTTGTATATTTTCTTTCCCAGGGACAGATAGTTTAATGACCAACTATACGGCGGAAATATATTGTTCCGGCCGTATAGTTATGGTCGTATAGCTGCGCCGTCAGGAAGAAACCCTAATTTTTTTACAGAAGGCCAACTATACGACGGGAACGCATTGTTCTGGCCATATAGTTGCATCCGACCACAAAATCGCACGGGAAGGTACCTCCAACTCCAAAACTTCAATCCTTTTTCTCTCTTCTACCTCCAAACTCTCTCAAAACCTCAAGAGATCTTCATCTCTACTCAATTTTGTTCGATTTCCTCACACGCAAGTGACCTACGGTATGTTTCTCCTCCGATCCTCCAATTACATTTTGTAAATTCATCTTCGATCTATTGTCATTATCAATCTAGGTGATACCTACTATGAACCAATTGCCATGATTTTCTTGCCTAGATTATTATTTTGAGGAGATTCTTTAGTGTGCTATGATGAGGAAAATGATGTACTTACTATTGTTGGATCAAAAAGTTTTATTTTTGTCTTTCTTGAATGTTTTAGATGATGAACACGAGGAGTCAAACTCGTGCTTGTGCCACCGTTAGCGCTTCTCAGGCTGTCGCTCAAGAACGCATGGGGATACGATTTAGGAATGAGCTCCAACGTGATCGCTTCGACAGGATCAAGAACCGGAAAGTGAAGGCCACCAAGTGGGCTTGCCCCATTATATTGAACCACCTCGGTATTTCTGATGACTTCAATTTAATTTTCAATAGAGCTGGTCTGCAAAACTTTGTGTATAATGATGTGCCTACTTATCGCCGCTTAACTATTGAATTCCTAAGTTTGTTTCAAAGCACCGTTAGACAATGGCAAGGAGAGGACACAATTTCTTTCCGACTTATGAACAACAACTACACTTTAACATTAGATGAATGGTGTGCATGTTTTAATTTGCCAAACAATGATGTTAATGCCTTACGCGCATCCTTTACTGGCTTAGACCCTTCCCTTGAACAATATTATAATGGAATGAGTTTCACTACTAGAATAAACAAGGGGAAGAATATTCAACATCCTGCAATTCGCTATTTGTTCTATGTTATTGCTAACACCTTACAGGCACGTAATGAGTTCACAAGACTCAACGAGGAGGACATCTTAGTCCTTGCAAAGGCTACTTACATCAACTGCGGCTTGTCACTCAACTTGGGCGCCATCCCTGTGTGCTACTTGGAGCACCAAGCCTCCCAAAGCCAAGGACCAATCATAGGTGGAGGCGTCATCACCGTTCTTGCCAATGCCCTAGGCATCGACCTAGGTGAGTTGCAACCCGTGCTAGGTGAACAATGTGTTGGTTTCTCCACTTTGAAAGCTTATGGAATGCTCACTAGGAGAGGTGGTGTTTATTACCTGCATATTGCTGGAGCTAGGCGTCTCTACCCCGCTCCTATGCCTAATGGTCTTTTCTCTATCGAGGAAGGACATTTGCTATATGACTTGCAGGTTGAGCAACACCAACCCGAGGAGAAGATTCCGGAGGAGGATGAGGACCAAGAGGAGGAGCAAGAAGTTCCTTATCAAGAGGAGCAGCCACAAACTCGGTTCGCTACATACCAAGACTTCCAAGAACTTGGAGGAACTGTGGAGAGGATGCATAGCCTCTCTTTGAACCTCATAGGAACAACTAGTAACCTCTCAACTCAATTTGCAAACAGGAGTAATGACTATTCCGCCACCACAATGATTTGAAGGGCTTGCAAAAGCCTAAGCTTGGGGAAGTTTCCTCATGTATCTTTATTTGTCGTTCGTTAGCTTTTATTTATTTCGAGGTTGTGCTTTTAATTCGAGTTTATAAGCACTCGTGTTGGTTTCCCCAACACTTTATTTTTAGTTCTTTCTATTGACTTTCGAGATTTTCTAGCCGAGCTTTGCCGCAAATTTTCTATTCTTTAAACTCTCTCTCTTAAAAACCACAAAAAGATTTCTCTATTTTTCCTTATTTTCCCTCTTTCTTTTCTTTCCTCCTCGAGGTTTTCATGTATTTGCAGGAGAGTGATTGACTTCGAGTTTCCAAGAAGCAAATAAAAAAAGGAAGAGAGAAGTGGAACCAAAAATGAGAGGTATTCCTTATGACTCCCCACTTTTAAAGTTTGAGAAACCCACGCTAGTTAGTAGTAAATGGTGAGATTCTATATTGATGGAGTGAGTCTTTTATTGTAGAAACATTTTTGTTTGCATGGGTATTTAATTGGGTATGTTTTGTTCCAGCTCTCGTAATTAACCAAGTCTTGCCTAAAAATTGCTAACAATTGTAATAATAAAAAGTCTCACAATTAAAGGCTTGGGCGTTGTAGTGCTTATTTCTAGAGACACTCAACACCACTGAAAATGTTGATTGACTTGATAGCTCTCTTTAAAAAAGATTTGTTCGATTGAATTAATGTTTAGCGGTTTTTGTGAGCATGCCAAAGTTTGACATGTTAATCATAAGAATGATATAGCTTTATGCGTGTCAAACTTCATGGGATTCCAACAACTCCGCTGGCCTATGAACGATCTTCATGGATGAAACTCCTAGATTTCAGCTATGAGTTGATTAAACACTTGTAGCAGCAATACTATAGTGGGTAAGATTCTTGGCACTCTCGGGTAGCTGTAATCATGATGGAATCACTCCTCTGGCTGTTATGAGTAATCATTATGTAAAAGGAACAAAAACCTTAGTGATGCCACGAGTGTCCATCACAACCCGATAAACTAATAAAAATCTTTGGCATTCTCTCAATTACTCAAAAAGTGAAATTCTTGAAGGACAATGAATAGAAAAGTAGTGCTTGAAAAGTCTAGATTTATTGATGTGGGAGAATTGAGATACTCTAGTGTATATGCTTTTCATGACAACTCTCACACTCTCAATTTACATGATTATACTTTATCGTTCAAAGCAAAGCCTATGAGTTGATTACATGACATGGAATAAAGTTTACTCATTTGAATCATCTATTTTAACAACATTTTGTTGCACTATAAGGATGCATAAAACCCGTATGATATGCTTGACATTACTCTATCTATGCTAAAGTTTTTCAGATTTATGAAGTGGAGGAAACATGAGACTACCAATCATGAGTAAGATCACCATCTCGTTATTTCAGTTTAAATGATGAGTTCCTTTTTGATTTTGGTTTTCTTGCTCGGGGATGATCAAGTTTAAGCTTGGCGAGGTTGATGGCTCTAAAATATAGCCATCTACGTCCATATTTTAACTGGATATTATTCATACTTTTGATGAAATATCTCTCTAAATCATGCCACTAATGCCTAATATTCAAAGGGGTATGCAATCCTTTCTTTTTATATTTTTCCTGCGCAGATAATGTCGTCTGAAGATGGGAATCACTATATTAAAGTTAAAAATACGAGATTTCCAACAACTAGAAGAAACTAGGAGCCGTGAAACGAAGGCAGATGCTTTAACGACCAATTATAAGATCGGAGAAAAATTCTGGCCGTATAGCTCCAATCGTATAGTTGGTGTCGCCACCATTAGGTCAAACAGAACAACTTTCGTGAAGGGACCCCTATATAAAGAAGCCTCGGGCAACAAGAAAACAAGCGATCCTCCCCCAAAAGTCTCTACCCCAGATCACCAGCCGCCTCTAGATCTCAAAACCCTTCTCCATCTCCATAGCTATATTCCACCACTTGTAATAGTAGATCTCTTCTTCGATTGGCGGCATTGTAAGACTATTACTATCAATCTCATGATTTTCATTCCAATGTTTATGATTGTTGATCTCATCTCTATGTGTGAGTAATTCTCAATGGGCTAAGGGCTTCGGCCTAACCATGTAGCGTTTGTGTATGTTATTTATCATAGATGGGATCATGTATTAGTTTGTATGACATGATGATTATTGTATCCTCTCTTGCCTCAATCCAAGGACTTGTCAGCTACCCAAGATCCCGAGGGTTAAGCCAGGTATAGGGAGTATGAGTAATGACCGATCTGCAGGTTGGGAACCCCAATGACAGAAGGGGTAGTATGGTTGTATGTGAGGGATTTACTTGGGATTAACCTTGACATCATTGTGTATATCATTAGTTCTCTTTCTTCTATGGATGAGACTAGTAGGTTATTGCTATAAGCGGTTGCAGAGACAATAGCAATTATGGATGCACTTCCCACATATAATTTATCTTGCTCTAACAATTACATGCATACTTTATTTTTATCTTTTATTCACATCAGATGTTTTGCACAGCTACAGGTGAAACCGAATGCCCTAGGCCCTCTCTCTCCATCATTGACAACAACAAAAAGACACAAACTATTGGTCCGGTAAAAACACAAAAGAAATTCTAAAACTCCTGAAGGTCCATTAAAGTAACTTCACTATGCATTCGCTTCCCGAGGATTCGATAACCTAGGTCTACTAAGGAAAAAGAAGCTATACTACATCCGTAATCCGGATCGAAGGTATCAGGTGGTCCTATTGATCATCAACACTTGATGTTCTTTCCTAATCTCCACTTCAACTGTCTTAAGCATTGACAGAAGCTCGAGGAGAGTCTTGTTCATGCCCTGCATGTTATAGTTCATCACGAAGCTCTTGTAGCTTAGTGGTAGAGATTGGAGAACATGATGTATACCTAAGTCAATGGGAATCGTTATTCCCAAACACACAAGCTTATCGGCGTACCCCAGACATTTTAAGTGCGTGCTCACTAACGGAGTTGTTTTCCTCCATTATGCAGCTAAAGAACTTTTCTGAAGCATCATAACTCTCTATGGCAGCATGGGTATCAAAAATCATTTTCAATTCACCCATGGTATAGAAGGCATTGACATTCTCGAAATGCTTTCGGAGTTCTAGCTCTAGCCCATATAGTATGCCGCAATGAACCATATTGTGGTCCTCCTGACGACTTAGGTAAACATTCTTTACCTCGTCAGGGGCATCATTAGGAGGTGGGGGGCATAGCAGCGGTTCTATCACATATTGCTTTTGTGCAGCAGTAAGGATAATCATCAAGTTCAGGGCCCAGTTGGTAAAGTTGCTACCATTCGTTGCAAGTTTCTCTTTCTCCATGAACACATTGAAATTAAAAGCAGGTAGTGCCATCTACAACAGAATTTGCTAAGTTTATTTAGACTAAGTTTATGGTAGATTGAGTTCAACTAATCCAAATTACAAATGAACTCCCACTCAAAAACAATATCCCTCGTGTCTTTTTGGTGATTACATGAACCCGATCCACTACACCAAGACCAATCATCATGTGAATTGGTGTAGATTCAAAGGCGAGCATCTAGATGGTCATCATATCAAACATATGACTCGTGATTTACCTTTCGGTTCATGTTCCGAGGCCATGTCTGTACAATCTAGGCTCGCGAAGTAAGAATCTTAGTACCCGCGTATGTAAAACTGTCTTACACCCGTTGTATACAAATGTAGAGTCTATCACACACGGTCATCACGTGGTGTCTAGAAACGACGAACTTTATTAACGGTGCATACTAAAATAAGAACACATTTTATCTTGATATTTAAATGAGAGATCATCTTATAATGCTACTAAAGCGCCAACAAGTAATATAAGATGCAAACAAACATCATATGCAAAAAGTGATATGATATGGTTCTTGCACTTGATCACCATCTTGTGCATTATGGTATGATCTTTATCATTCCTATATGTGTAAGGCCAAGGTCTATGGAACTTACACTTTGATATATTATAATTTCCAAGAGTATCAATCCATACTACAAATTATAACAATACCATATCATGACACTTGCCTAACAACAACTAAAGTAGATGCTTCTAATTTATCAATTGCATGTGTTTACTTGTCTTAGGGCTTTCGGAGATAGAACCGTTCATACCTAAGAACATGGAACCACAACGATGATAATCAAATTATTAGCAACTCATTATAAATCAGATGTTGACTATAGTAGGAGAGATAGACACTCGCTAGCCACTTATGCAAAACTAGTTGCATGTCAAGCGTGGAACATGTCTCATGTGCGAGGACATGTAAAGTTAGTCCAGGTCGTTTCATCCCACTATGCCATGATCATTAGCGCCCACATACTCATATGTGCTCTACCCGTGCAAAACATCTACGCATAGATCGCAGCATAGAAAACAAAAAATTCCTGCGATGTGAACAACTAAGCACCAAGATCTATCTATCTAGATACAATCAACGGGTGGATTTACATCCATAAAGAACATACCCTTTAAGAGCGACAAAGCGTTATGAGATTGAACTCATGGATGATGTAGTCGTTCGCTTGCCGATCTCAAGATCGTGAGGGAGATCAGCACTGCAACTCAGTGGCACATCCGTGATCGCACACACGTTCAGTCCTCTGACAACCTCCCCATCCTCGCTCTAGCGATGCAGCAGAAGCGGCAACTCCTTTCAGACAAAGCCACCAGGAACATGTACTTCGCTAATCCGAAACCATGGAGGAATAAACAAGAGGGGGAGAGAGATCCTTCACAAGGAGGTGTGAAGTGAGAGGAGGAGGAGGAGGCCTTTTATAGGGGGATGGGCAGCCCCTCCCATGGCCGGCGGCCAAGGTGGTGCACCCACCGCTCCCTTCATTCATGTGGGTGGAGCATCCACTCACATAAACACCCCTCCACTCATAGTTCCACTCACATGCATTAAATTTTCACCAAATTTAAAGCATCTCTCATTTAATAAATCTATTTTATTTATTTTATTCAGGATTTTTTTAATTATTTTAATTAACAAACATTCACATAAAACCCCTTGCAACATTTCGATAACACATGCAGAACCAGTTTCAGCAATAATTTCACCCGAAACAATTCCGGTGTCCATCGAAATAATTGCAGCGCTTTCATAATCTTTCTCTGAAACATATTTGCTCATAAATGGTGTCGGTATCCTTTAAGTGTGTCACCCTACATATCGCAAATAATGCAGACATGATCGAGACCCCTCTCCAATCAATAATCAGAAGCGGGACCTGGAGATCCATATTGACTCCCACATTTAATGATGACTCCAGTGATCATGAGAACCTTTAACGTTTGTAACTAAATCCCTTTTGTCTCGTGATATAATACATGTCCGAGATTCGATCATCGGTATCCCCATACCTAGTTTGATCTCATTACCGATAAGTATTATTTCCTCGTTCCCGTGATATAACATTATAGTGATCTCATCACTTGCTTGCAAGCTATATCAATATGATATCACCAAGAGGGCCCTGAGTATATCTCTCTGTCATCGGGATGGACAAATTTCACTCTTGATCTATGAGCCTCAACATAACACTTTCAGAGTACTCAAACCCAACTTTATAGTCACCCTTTTATAGTGTGATGTTTGATGTTATCAAAGTACTCTTTCGGTGTTAGCAATTAACATGATCTCATGGTCTAAGGATTGGGGTTACTTCATATGATGTTATAGTAATGTAAAGACAATGACTTTAATCGTATTACTATATTGCATATGAATGTTCATCAACCATTCTACCAATGTTATGACCTCGTTATTAACAACATCCAATATCCATGATCAGGACACATTGATCATCTTGTTAATCAACGAGTTAGTTTATATGAAAGGCATAAGTGGAAACTCTTTATTTGTTTATTAAACACACATGTATTAACATTTTAAATTAACATAATTATAGCATGCAAAATAAATATCTATCATATACTTGGAATATGATAGTAACAACTTTATTATTGCCTCTCGGGCATATTCCGTTCAGATCTATGCCCCGATGTAGTCGATGAACTCTACATCTGGGCTATCTCAGGGAGGAGTCCCTTGGAAGCGGCTTGCGTGTTTCTCGATGTGAGCTACAACTTTCTTCACTTAGAGGCGCATCGGACGTATCACTTTCAGTTGATGTCGCACAACGCCATGAACATGCGCTTCGTCAACACTATGGACGCGCGTTTGTTGTAAGGTCGCTGCTATTATTGCGGTCGGGAGATAATCATCTTCACCAAGACAAACATCTTCACCAACTACGATCGCTTCTTCTCGATGGGCCGCTATATTCACCTGCTAAGGTCCGTGGATCCTATAGACCAGCAACTGGACTGGAGCTGCGGCCAGCGTTGAGGAGCCCATGAGTGACTGTCGTCTGTCTGGAGCTACTTCCAATGTCGAGGAGCCAACGAGTGAGCGAGCGAGACTTCCCGTCTACATCATCGGCGTGTTTTAATAGTACTATTTAGTTTAGCTACGTAGCTAGGTTAGTTTGTTCTTGCTCATCGATGTCTCTCTAATATCTTCATATGTATGTAATGTATTCATGCGTGTTGGACTTCTTGGTTCTGTATTAAGTTTTGTACTAAGAATATGTAGTATATATAAAAAACGTTTAGTGTGTTATCTATGGGTTTCACGATAGCCGATGTATAGTTCTGCTTCGCAGTCTTGTCGTCGTCGCTTAAAGTTGCCTCTAGAACGATCCTAAGTGTTACGATAGTATCTAGAATCGTGCCTGATTCGCCCTAGGGCGGCGCTTCGTAATGCTCCAACGCAGATATCGCTGGCGGCTACAAAACAGCGGAAGCTGTGATAGAAAACGGTGCTGCATTAAATTTCTTGCGCATGCTCTCTGTTCTGCTCAGAAATTGTCAATGGCGCGTCTTCAGATTTTTTTTCATTTACCGTCCTCGCTCTATTTTCACTTTATAACTCACTACCGCATGAGATTACTTTAGACCACAACCGCCTAGGACCTCTACGGGTGTCCACTCTCATTATTTTTTCTGTAAATTGTCAACCTTTTAGCCACTAGCCAATCTCCCGTGGTGTGCATAACAAATGCGTCCCGGGGTGGTTGAAGTGAGGTCTACTATACGTCTATACATGACCAACGTTAAAGAGAAACGTTCTTTTCAACTCGGGGGTTCTTTGTATGCTTATACACTAAGTTGACATTTGCGTTTGAATGATCAGACGTTCAGTCTAACGGCCGCGACTCGGAAGGCGCGGCGAGGAGTCCAGTTGTGAAAAATATAATTTGATATTTTTATGTAGCTTACGAACTTCTAAATTTTAGGTCTAAACTTGACATGCACATACCCACATATATTATCTACACACATGATTTGTGCCGTAATTTATTTTTAAATTTAGTATATTTTGATTTAATTGTCGAAAACAGTTTCCAGGCACCCAAATTCCCGTGCCCGAGAGGAGCACACAAAAAAAAGGGCAGTCGTTACTTTGTCGAGCATGTCTTTTCATTTGCCCATACGTGAACAATTAATGATTTTTTCTTTTTTTACCTAAAAGAAATGATATTTCTGTAAAAAAGAATACTTCATCTTATACTTAAAAATAATATTGCACGTTCCATACTATTGGAGCACGAACCGTTGTTCACATGAAAAACAAAAGGATCCTGATCAACTCCTCGAAACAGGCTTTTCTCTGCTTTATAAATAAATTCACACATGGCCGAACTGATATTAGATGACAAGAAGAACATGTTATAAAACAGATCAAAGATAAACAAGAAAAGTACAGAAAGAGCCAAGATTGCCATCGAAGCCACCAAAACAAGACCGAAGAGTATTGGAGCTCCACAGCAACGCCCCCAAGAGGGCATCGACGCCCTTGCCCCCACCGTCGAGATTACAAAGTCAAGGTTTTTACCCGGAGCCCTAACGGCGAAGGTAACCACAACAGAGCCCCTCCAAGAGGGTTACGACACCCGCATGCGTCGCTGCCACTGCCATTGGCGTCTAAACGCTGAGCTTTCGGTCGAAAAAACCATAGCACACGCCTAATATCCTAGACCGCCCACTGTCCTCGAACCAGCTTCCAGAGCGTGATCTGGGAGCTTCTTTTGCCACAAACTCCAGGCCCCCCGCCGCCCAATCCTCGCGATCCAAATGACCAAGGGCGGAGCTCGAGTCATCGAGTCACCCTGATGCACCATTCTATTATGGCATAATTTTTTAAGAAAAATATACTATGCAAAGTTACTGTTTATAACTTCTAATAAAGATAATATGGCATTATAAGAGGCACCATGTAAATTCAAAATAACTAGTAATAAAAAAATAAAAATGGCTACTATATTGAGGAAACAAACAACAATACCTGCAAAAGATGTCTTACATTTTCAAATTCTAAAAAATCATCAAACACCTCAGCTCAAGCTCAATAGCCTGCAAGATAAAGATAGTCTTAATTTTTAAGGGAAACATAGTAGAATTACAAAAATTATGATACTTAGGCATCTAAACTTTTCACATTACCCTTTACTATTCTAGTACATTCATTTTTCAAAACCATGAAAATATATGTACACCCTATTTAAAGCCTAGCCATAATTTCCACGAGGTTTCATCAAGTAGCAACAATTTTTGTGACAGAATAGAGGACAATTTAGGGATTTACCCCAGGGAAGAAATATATGTACACCCTATATAAACCCTAGCCATAATTTCGCCAAAGAAAATATATGAACCCTAGCCATAATTTCCTTGAGATTTCATCTAGCGCTAGCAGCACTTTCGTAGCAGAATAGAGGAAAATTTAGAGATGTACCGACAGGAAGAAATAAATCTACTCCCTCAAATTCATATTAATATTCTCATATTTGTCTAGATTTAATAATATATATAGTCATGTTTTAGTCCTAAATAACATTCGAATCTAGACAGGTTTGAAAATATTAATTTGGATTGGACGGAGTATAAATTTTGGATTCATGCAAAGACGGGGTACCGGCGACTGGAAATCTCGGACAGAGATTATGCCGGACTGCCGGGCCACCAACGACGGGTGAATCAATAGAAGGGCCGACGCGATAGATTGAACTGGCGACGACTGATTATCGGATTGAAGGAGCTGCCGAGGCGCCGGCGCGCCGCTGCACGCCTGCGTGGTAGTACATGCGACGCCTCAATTTTTCCCCTTTGATCGAATCGACTGAGCCAAATTGCTGTGTGTACGAAGGAACATGTGTAGTGGGCATGGGCAGGCTCGGGCGTGCAGTGGCCTTGATGCCGTGCATGCGGCCCAACCTGATGCACAACGTAAAAAAATAGTTTTGGACCCGTATTCTTGTGCATCAGGGGCTGTACTCCGCCCCTCCAAATGACCGCAAAGGACCAAGAGAAGGCCATCGCCACCTCCATATTGCTCGCCGTAAAGTCACCCGCGCGGACCACCTTCCGAGACCGCCACCTCGACATCCACCCATGTCGCTCTGATGCCATGATGGTAAACCACCAGAACAGACAAGAGAGTTCTGAGACAGCCAACCAGCCACTAGTGGAGAATTGCTTATCAATGAAGCATATTTTTTGCTATCAATGGCGTATATGGAATGCGCCACTAGTGTTGCGCCACTGATAATTAAGTATCAATGGCGTATATCAAATATGCGCCATTGATAGTGGAACAACCAGTGGAGCATCTACAATATGCGTCATTGATATTTTACCAGTAGAGCATATATCCAAATGCGCCACTGAAAAAAAAATGCGCCACTGGCTGAAAAAAAACGCCACTGATGTTTTGTATAGGTATATAGAATACATGGCTCTCAGGTATTTATACAAATATTTATACAGATACACAGCAGTATAGAAACAGAGATAATAGTACAAATACAATTATACATCATCACATCAATTAAAACCGGACATAGTGACAAGTGCCCGAATATTATACAAGTCTTGCATACGACAAGTTGATCATCATCCCATACATTACACATTACAACAAGTTGATCGTCATCATTAGCCAAGTCCTAAACTACTAAAGGACCAAGTAGAGTACAATCGTAATGGCGGTGATGAGCAAGACCGGGAGCACGATCATTATTGGTTCTCATGTTAAAAGGTTTACATGCATCTCCAAATGCTCTCATCTTAATTGGTTCCTGCAAAACAAACAACTAAAGATAAGACAACAGGATTAGTGTTAGTATTTAGTGCTCTCAGATTTACAGTGTAATGCACCGTTTATTGTCATCACTGAGCTAATCTAAATAGGGGAAAGTTTCACCAGGGGTAGTATCTGTTCTTATCATCCAAGAAAGCTTCAGCCTAAGAATCATTAGCCAAGGGGCAAATTCACCAAATCAGCTAGGAAATATCAGGTTTTCACTTGATCTGATCCTCAATTCCAACCAAGCAAAACATTGGTACTTGCACTCTGCAGGTCCACCTGTAGCAGCTTAGTCACCACATGCAGCTAATATGTTGTCAACACATCAATGAAGGCACCAGCTATAGAAAAGAAAGGTACTGTAGTGGATGAAGTATGTAACATCCCAAAACTTTAATCCAAACTTATCAAGATCAAATCATCCAAAAATGGGGTTAACAAAGACTTTTCCCAATTTAAAATGAAATCATTCATATATGTGTGCATTTAAAATAGGAGTTGTTTTGCATTGCCATGATTGTGTGATCCAATGCTTGTAAAATGGTTCTTAGGTGATTTAAACATCATCTACATCATTCCCAAACTTTTCCTAAAGAAAATCAAATCAAAAAGAATTAAAAAGGAGGAATGGTCATTTTGGCCATTTTAATCCACTACACTACTTTGGCTATTCCTAGTACTCAATTCTTATCAGAAGCAATTCTTGATTTTTGTACCCCTTGCTAGTACACATAATGAGGTACCAAGGCCCACCTTTTGATCTGCTAAAAACATTCTTTTACTTATTTTAATTGGTATTTGAAAATTGAATTTAATGCATATGCATAGATCACCCCTATTTCAAAACCCATCCATTTGAGCTCCACTTTCAAAACCCTTGCAACCAGAGATTACCTAGCACTAGTGGAGATCACTTGAAACATTTGAAACCAAAATTCAAAACTTTTTCTCTTTCGGCCATTTCATCAAACAGCTTGTGTGCACAAATCTGGCCAAATTCAAAACACTGTTTTGAGCAGTGATCTTGGTCACCATTTGTGCCTAACCTTGTCCCCTGTTCCTCAAGACAGCCCTACCCTTTGCTAGCCCGGCCACACCCTGTGCACACGACCAAATGGTCATGGCCATTAAGGCCGAGCACCTTGAGCACCCCCACCGGCGACATCGTGCCACAGCAGCCGCCAACCTCTCTAGCCATGTCTAGCACACCGCCAGTGGTCCACCTCCACCGCCCAACCAGCCCCAGGCCAGAGAAAGAGGGCAGAGCGGCCAGGAACTGCCGCGCCCGGAGCTGGTCGAGCATGCCATCGCCGCCCCCAGAGCACGCTCTGTCCCCGCTCGCACAGACCGCCCCTTGGCCTTAGCCCGTGCCCGCCTCTTCGCCACGACCTGGAGAACACCCCAGACACCCCCGCTGGCCGCCCAAAGCCTCACAGCCACCGCTCGCCGTGGACACCGCCGCCTCTGCCTCTCAGAGCGCCACCGCTTAGACCAAGGTACACCGCCTACAAGCATTTAATCCCTAGAGCACCGCCAGGGGACCGCCCATCGATCGCCACCCCCAGCCATGCCTCTACCTCGTCGTAGCCATGCCGCCACCGTCGCCTGCCCATCCCGCTCGGTCTCACCGTCGGGGCTAGAAAAGGAGCCCTCTCCAGCCTCTTCTCTCCACACCATTCCACTCCCCTCACCTCTTTGAACCTCACCCACCTCTCGCCGGAGCAAAGGGAGCAGCAGCTCGCCGGAATTGGAGCCGGAGCAGCCGCCTCAGGAGGAGAAGGGCGCCGCTGATTGCGACCACCCCAAACTCCGCCGCAACCGCGCCTCGCCTCGTCGTCGTCTTCCAGTTCGTTTGCCCGCCTCGCCGACCCCACTAGAGCCCTAGTATGTCCCCAGCAGACCCCCACCGAGCCGCAAGGGTTCGAGCTCGCTGCCGACCTGTTCGTCGTCGACGACGACCCTCAGCCGTAGATGCCCATTCTAATCCTACGGCCCACAGCGCGCGTACCGTTTCGCGTTTCAAGTGCCGCTGTCAAGCGGGACCCCCTGTCAGCTAAGCCCCGTGCCGCGGAGCGCCACTGGGCCGGCCCAAGTCTTTTCCCGCGCTAGCCCACCCGTTCAAATCTGGATTTTTCTTTTTAGTTTGAATCTAGTTTCTATCCACTAGTTTAAAAATCAATTCAGAGAGTTTTAGAAATCCAAATTGCATGAAACTAACTTTGTCTGAAAGGTATGGAAATGATCTATCCAAGCCTGTTGGATTTAATTCAATTAGAGTTATAGATCTCTCCTAATAAAAATAACAAAACAGAAGCATTTACAACTTGCAACATTTTTATAAAATCAACCAAGTTAGCTTTTGAGTTGATTCCAACTCTCAAAAATCACATTTCATCATATCTATCTAAATATGTAATAACATTAAGGTTTACATGCAGTGACTTTGGACTAGTACCAAAATAATGCCATATAGGCATTTCTAGTCACTTTAAATCATTAAATAATAAACTTAAACCAAAGTAATATTGAGCCAACCCTTAAATCTCATTCCCACATGTTAGAATATGTGGTGATGACATGTGTCAACATGAGCCCATATTTTAAGCGGTGAATATTAAATCTTAGTTAATTTTTCAATGAGTAGAAATTACTTTTCTAAATTTAAAAGAATGGAACTATTGAGTTAAACTTGTGATGCTTGTGATGATAATAGATCATCAATTGTGTGTCTTAGAATGCTATCTAGCCTAGTTAAGTATTGTTTGGTGATTGTCTACTCCGTATGTATTTATAGAAGATAATACCGACCAATCTTACGAGGAGGAGGAGTGCTATCAAGACGAAGACGAAGAAAACTTCAACCACTGCACCAACCAAGGCAAGCCACCATTAACAGTGCAAGCTACCCTTAGCAAGCTAGCAATACCCAAGATTAACCCTTGAAAGTTTAGTGCTTAGCAAACTAGAAACAAACTAGATGGTTTAGCAAAGATGCCTTAAGCATGCTTTGATCACACCCCCTTTGACTATTAGTATCTCAAGTCTTATTGACAAGTTTTACCTCCCTTAGTTTACACAAAGTTCTTTACTTGTTTTGAAGGTAGCATAAAAAATATAAAACTTGACCTACTTAGAAACCTTTAAATGTCATTCTATGGCATGAGATTGAACCCATCACTTCCATCTTAGTGAACACTCTTAACTTAGTATTTTAGAGTAGATCAAAAACTTGAGTCACTTTAGATGGGAACAATTGGTGAAAAATGAATTGTGAAAACCTTGGAATGATGAGTCATTCTATTGAAATGTTTTGACATGTGTTGAGAAACACAACTGGTTTATGATGATGAAAATGATGAGGCATGAGCCTTAACCCTTTTATAAAAACTGATGGTAGGATTCGGATGCGATACCATTCCAAATTTACCATACAACCACATTACCTAAATTGGGTAAGCCTTAGCTAGAAATTTATATGCATTAGTATTAGTTCCCTCACGGGAGAGGTCTGAGCTGAGGCTACCTCTCATGATGTCCACCTATGCAGTGCCAAGATGACTGATGGTCATGGTTGGGAGGCCATGCTCATAGGAGAGGTGCTTATACTAGGGTGTGTAAAGGGAAGGTTATGTTTGATTATCTACATACTAAGTATGATGATTCAGGGTTATCCCTGACAGATGTATCGAATCTTGTGGTGAAAGTGTACCACCTCTGTAGAGTGTCAAACTATTAGAATAGCCGCGTGCGCGGTTATGGACAGTTGGAATGGCCATAGTGTTTCGTTGTCAGATGTTTTCTAAATAACTTGAAATGAATGATGAATCTTGACTTGACCACAACAGGGTTGTGTTTATGACAATAGCTTCCCAACTTAAGTGATTCTAGAACTTTATTTTATCTTTCTTTGCTTCTGAACTCAGCTTAGGTTTCAAACTTAACTTTGGAGTTAAACTTAGATTTAGCACTTTAACTTAGAACTATAGTACCTGTTAATAGTAGTTTGCGAGTACTTAAAGAGTACTCAAGGCTTTTGTCCCTGGCTATTCTCATGGCCAGACTATGAAGGAGACTACCAGGAGGATGATCATCCGGACGGCTATGATAACTAGGAATATCTGCCTTCGTCAGCATTGCATGTGCCCTTGAAGATGGACCCCACCGCTACGCTTATCTTTTATTTCCGCTGCTTGTTGTATTAAAGACTGGATCATGAGATCCTTATTTGTGTAAAGACCTTATGTATGGTTTGTAATGGATGATGTACTGTGATATCCAATCCGTTATGTCTCGCAAAAATTGTAATCCTGGGATTGCGAGGTATGGCATAATGGGCATCTGGGGTTAAAAATCCGGGTGTTGACAAGTTGGTATCAGAGCCATCCTGACCATAGGAGGCCCTAGTTAGAATGGACGTTTGAACAATAACTTAGTTTCAAAACCAAAGTGAGTATTTCTGAAAAACTATTTCCTCTCTTACCCTTGTGAACTCATTCTTTCTCAAAAATTCATGTTCCTCAAAATTCTTACATTACTACTTAAAATTTGACACACTTGATCACTTCACTAACTTCCTCATCCTTAATTCTTGTAGATGGAGACTCAGTTCAGCAAGTTCTACCAATTGGGAAACGGAGGTCAGCTGATCTTCGAGAGGGATCTGGATTCACTTTGAGATTCTTGGGGCCCGCATCCAGAGTTTCTTGGAGCTCAACTTCCAGGACCCCCAGGAGGAGACCTACAGTGGCTAGTCACCGCAGATCTTCGAGGAAGCATCGAAGCACCAACTTCTAGAAGAATTCAGTTCTCCGTAAGAGAGAACAACTGGCTAGATGGATTAGCCAGGGCAATGCATGAAGCTCTCGCACGTCTATGTGCCCTCAGCATCAACAAGATCCAAGGAACCCGTTTTGCCCACTATGCAAGACGCGACTTCATGGGAATGCCGATGGAGATGCCATGTCACCCAGAATTGAGGCGTCAAGTGGAGAACCTTGACTTCTTGCTTCATGACGAGCAGAGGCTGGACAATGCCAGGGAGTTAGCCAACCAGAACCGTGCAATTGCCGACCAGAAGGCCCAGACTTTCGCACTGCTTGTCCAAGATCGCCAGTCTCTTTGCCGCCAGCGTGCAAAGAAGGATCGCACCATCGCCCGTCTTCGCAAGAAGGTGGCATACCTGGAGAAGACCATCAAGGAGCAGGAAGCTCAGCTTGCCGCCAAGGAAGAAGAATATGAGGGTGAAGACATCTAGGGAGATATGGATTCTTACCTCAGCAATGATGATGACTTTCTGGAGGAGGATGCTGTGGACTTCTACACTGATGATGAAGACTCCGACTTCATCGACGATGAGTAGATGCACTAGAGCACTATCGTAGCCTGAGATGTATCATCTCCTTGTATCGTAGCTGGCAGAATGGTTCTTCAAACCATCTGTTTTCCCCTTTGATTGTTGTGGTGTGTGTTGTATCGGGTGCTGGCTTGCATGAATGAAAATGAAGTTAGTTGAAAAACCTGAGTCTAACTCAAAGTTTTAGCTTTGAAAACCCAAAACCATGAACCTTAGAATTTCCCTCTTACCCCTATATTTATCTCAATCTTCAGATGACTCGTGGAAACCAAGGAGGGAGCAGCTCGTCGCAGGACCCAATGTTGCAGATCTTGCAGAATCTCATCGCGGACCGTGAAGCAAGCGGTAAGCGCCAAGCCAACTTAGCAACATTGCAGCAGATCGCCCAAATGGCTCTCAACAACCAAGGACATGGAAATCAGGATCACCATGGATCCAAACTCAAAAAAATTCAGAACACAAATCCCCCAATCTTCAACCAATCCGAGAACCCATTAGATGCTGATGGTAGATTCAGACCATGGAAAACAACCTTGAAGTTGCAGGAGTTGATGAAAATGAGAAAGTTCTCTTCGCCACCCACTATCTGGCGGGAGATGCCAGAGCTTGGTGGAATAGCATCCGCAATATGGACCATGGCTAGGTGATGACCTGGGAAGCATTCAAAGTCAAGTTCAGCCGCACCCACGTGCCGCAAGGTTTCGTCAACAGGATGAGAGATGAATTCCACGAATTGAAGCAAGGAAGAATGAGTGTGGTGGAGTACCGTGACAGATTCTTGTCACTTGCCAGATATGCACCGGATGAGATCAACACGGAGGCCAAGAAGAAGGAGAGATTCTTGAACGGACTGCATGATGAGATGCAGACTGTCCTCGTCAACATCCGTTTCCAGGATCTCGAAGAGCTAGTCGAATCTGCCATTCAGATGGAAGGGGAGATTAACCAGGCAAACGACAACCGCAAGCGTCGTATGATGCAGCAGTCTGGATCCAGTAGTCACCAGAAGTACCGTCCCAACCCCTCACCAGGATATGCACCAAGGAACAACCGACCCCTAACTTCTCGCCCAAGCTACCCCAACCGTAGCGGAGGCAATGTGAAGTCCGGAGCAAACAATCACAACTCCGGCAATGCCAACAATTTCAACCGTGCCCCTCCCAAGAACAACAACAACAACAACATCGTGCCCAGGCTGGCAAGAACGTTGTGCTCATGATCAAGGACAAGTCCTAGATCACTTGTTTCGAGTGTGGAGTGAAGGGTCACTACTCCAATGAGTGTCCCAAGAAGACCGCCGCCAATGCCCTGTGAATGCCCCAGCTCATGACAGCGTCGTGTTCAACCGGGAAGGAGATTTGCCCAGGAACCCTCACAACCACAACGGTCGTCTCTTCCACATGAGCGAAGAAGCCCGAGCGCCGGATGTAGTCTTGGGTATGTTTTCTGTCAACTCAGTTTTAGCAAGAGTATTGTTTGATTCGAGCATCGCATTCATTTGTCACCAAAGAATTTGTATGCACTAGTAAGATTCACCCAACCAACTTTGAAGCATGTCATGATAGTTCAAATCCCGGTTCAACTACAAAAGCTAGAAAAATTTGCAAAGTTGTACCTATCGAATACATGGGATAGATTTTTATGCCAACCTAATTGTACTTGGAACCAAAGGATTGGAAGTAGTACTAGGTATGGTGGATGTCAAGGCATAAAGGACTGATAGGCGTGCTAAGAAAGCCATCACCATGACCATAGTTCGGAGTAACAATAGAGCATATCTGAAACCTTACCCGTCAATTCCAAGACAACAAGAGTGTAGCCACCCACCATAGACCAAGTCAGAGTAGTCTGTGAATACCCCGACGTATTCCCAGATGAATTGCTAGGTATGCCCCCGGATAGGGATATTGAGTTCATTATCGAACTAATCCCCGGAACTGGACCTATAGCCTAGAGACCCTATACCATGAACCCCTCAGAGTTAGTGGAACTGAAGAAGCAGTTGGATGCCATGTTAGCAACAGGCTTGATTCAAAGCCAAGCGACGCCATGGAGATCACCGGTGTTATTCGTCGACAAGAAAGATGGAGACAATAAATGTTCTGATGTAAAGTTGAATGACGTCACCATCAAGAACAAGTACCCCTTGCCAAAGATAGAGGATTTATTTGATCAGTTGACCGGAGCCCAGGTATTCTCAAAGATTGATCTTAGGACTGGTTATCACCAACTTAAGATCCGTGCAACGGATATTCCGAAGACCGCCTTTACTACTCGCTATGGTTTATACGAGTATACGGTTATGTCTTTTGGATTAACCAATGCCCCTGCTTATTTCATGAATCTCATGAATAAGATATTTATGAATTTCCTAGATAAGTTTGTAGTTGTGTTTATCGACGACATCCTTATCTACTCCAAGTCAGAAGAAGAGCATGAGCAACATCTGAGAATCATCCTAGAAACCCTGAGAGAGCATCAGTTATATGCTAAGTTCAGCAAGTGTGAGTTTTGGCTGAAAGAAGTAGGATTCCTAGGACATATTGTGTCTGCCGGAGGAGTCTCTGTTGATCCCACCAAGATCAAAGATGTCGAAGAATGGGAAGCCCCAACCACTCAAACCCAAGTCCGTTCATTTCTCAGATTAGCGGGATATTACCGCAAGTTCGTAGAAGGATTCTCGAGCATAGCCCGACCAAGGACCCAATTGTTAAAGAAGGACAAGAAGTTTGAATGGACAGACAAGTGTGAAGCCAGTTTCCAGGAGCTGAAGAAGAGATTGATATCCGCCCCAATTTTGATCATGCCAGACATCAAGAAGTCGTTTGATGTATATTGTGATGCATCCAAGATTGGTCTAGGATGTGTATTGATGCAAGAAGGCAAAGTCATCGCTTATTTGTCTCGACAACTGAAGCAGCATGAGCAGAACTATCCTACCCATGATCTTGAGCTAGCAGCTGTGGTTCTAGCATTGAAGACATGGCGTCATTATTTGATGGGTAATCGCTGTGAGATTTACTCGGATCATAAGAGCTTAAAGTATATTTTCACTTAGAAGGAGTTGAATATGAGGCAAAGAAGATGGATAGAGTTAATCAAGGATTATGACCTTGACATTCACTATCACCTCGGCAAAGCCAATGTGGTAGCGGATGCCCTTAGCAGATTGTCGTGTAGGCTTAACACCATGATCAAGGAGAAGCAACCAAGTCTGTATGAGGAATTGGAGCATTTCAGGACTGAGTTAGTTAGCAAAGGATTCCTAGCTAGCATTGAACTTCAACCCACGTTGATTAGCCAAATCAAGAAAGCCCAGAAGGGGAATGAAAGTATCGACGGAATCAAACGTCGTATTGGTACCGGCAAGGTACCTGGATTCACCGAAGACGAAGAAGGAGTACTGTGGTACAAAGGATATATCTGTGTGCCAGTAGATTCGGAGCTGAAGGAAATTATCATGAAGGAAGCTCATGATACTCTTTATTCTATCCACCCCGGAGGAACAAAGATGTATCAGGATTTGAAAGAGCAATTTTGGTGGCACAAGATGAAGAGAGAAATCGGAAGCTACATCGCCAAATGTGACATCTGTCAAAGAGTCAAAGCAGAGCATCAGAGACCTGCAGGACTATTGCAACCATTGCAGATTCTGGAATGGAAATGGGATTCCGTCGGAATGGACTTTATCACCGGTTTGCCTACTTCTAGTAGGGGAAATGACTCAATATGGGTCATCGTTGATAGACTGTCCAAGGTAGCCCATTTCATACCTGTCAAGACTACCTACCAGAGTGCGAAACTAGCAGAGTTGTATATTGCTAGGATTGTTAGTCTGCATGGAACCCCCAACACCATCGTCTCCGATCGAGGAACCCAGTTTACTTCAAGATTTTGGCAGAAAGTTCAGAAAGGATTAGGAACCAAGTTGAACTTCAGCACCGCGTATCACCCGCAAACAGATGGACAAACTGAGAGAGTCAACCAGATCTTGGAGGATATGCTTAGAGATTGTGTGTTGGAATACGGATCAAAATGGGAAGACTGTCTGCCTTTCACAGAATTCTCGTATAACAACAGTTATCAAGCTAGTTTACAAATGGCACCCTTTGAATTCATTTACGGAAGAAAGTGTCGTACCCCTCTGAATTGGTCCCAAGTAGGAGAGAGTCGGATCTTCGGACCCGACATTCTCCGAGAAGCAGAAGAGAAAGTTCACAAAGTCCGTGAACACCTCAAGACCGCCCAATCCAGACAGAAGAGTTATGCTGACAAGAGAAGGAGAGACCTGACTTTCAATGTCGGAGATTTTGTATATCTCAAAGTTTCACCATTGAAGGGAACTCAACGCTTTAGTCTGAAGGGAAAGTTAACCCCCAGATATATCGGACCTTTCAAGATTCTGAACCGCCGAGGAGAAGTATCGTATCAACTGGAACTACCTGAAGAGATGTCAGCCATCCACAATGTGTTCCATATCTCGTTACTTCGCAAATGCTTGGAAGTGTCGAAGAAGACTGGAGTTTTCAAGGATATCGATCACAGAGCTGTGGAAATAAACAATGACCTGACCTATCAGGAAGTACCCATCTGTATCTTAGAAGAAGCCTATAGAACCACCAGGACTAGGAGCATCAAGTTTCTCAAGATTCAGTGGAGCAACCATACCGAGGAGGAAGCTACTTGTGAGCGAGAAGATTACATTAGGACAGAGTTCCCAGATCTCTTTAGTTCCTAGTTTTCCTTGTAAATCTCGGGACGAGATTTTGTTTAAAGGGGGAAGGTTTGTAACATCCCAAAACTTTAATCCAAGCTTATCAAGATCAAATCATCCAAAAATGTGGTTAACAAAAACTTTTCCCAATTTAAAATAAAAGCATTCATATGTGTGTGCATTTAAAATAGGAGTTGTTTTGCATTGCCATGATTGTGTGATCCAATGCTTGTAAAATGTTTCTTAGGTGATTTAAACATCATCTGCATCATTCCCAAACTTTTCCTAAAGAAAATCAAATCAAAAAGAATTAAAAAGGAGGAATGGTCATTTTGCCATTTTAATCCACTACACTACTTTGGCTATTCCTAGTACTCAATTCTTATCAGAAGCAATTCTTGCTCTTTGTACCCCTTGCTCGTACACATAATGAGGTACCAAGGCCCACCTTTTGATCTGCTAAAAACATTCTTTTACTTATTTTAATTGGCATTTGAAAATTGAATCTAATGCATATGCATAGATCACCCCTATTTCCTCATCCATTTGAGCTCCACTTTCAAAACCCTTGCAACCAGAGACAACCTAGCACTAGTGGAGATCACTCAAAAAATTTGAAACCAAAATTCAAAACGTTTTCTCTTTCGGCCATTTCATCAAACAGCTTGTGTGCACAAATCTGGCCAAATTCAAAACACTGTTTTGAGCAGTGATCTTGGTCACCATTTGTGCCTAACCTTGTCCCCTGGTTCCCTCAGTACCAGCCCTACCCTTTGCTAGCCCGGCCACACCCTGTGCACACGACCAAATGGTCATGGCCATTAAGGCCGAGCACCTTGAGCATCCCCACCGGCGACATCGTGCCACAGCAGCCGCCAACCTCTCTAGCCATGTCTAGCACACCGCCAGTGGTCCACCTCCACCGCCCAACCAGCCCGTGCCGAGAAAGAGGGCGAGCGGCCAGAACCGCCGCCCGAGCTGGTCGAGCATGCCATCGCCGCCTCAGCACGCCTTTCTGTCCCCTTGCATCACTTGGCCTTAGCCTGCGTGCCCGCTCCGCCACGACACAGAGAACACCCACACCCCGGCGCCGCCCAAAGCCTCACGACCACCGCCGCCGTGGACACCGCCGCCTCGCCTCGAGCGCCACTCGCCTGCGCGTGCCACCACCCCTACGGCCGCATTCAATCCCTAGAGCACCGCCAGGGGACCGCCCATCGATCGCCACCCCCAGCCATGCCGCCACCGTCGCCTGCCCATCCCGCTCGGTCTCACCATCGGACCTATAAAAGGAGCCCTCTCCAGCCTCTTCTCTCCACACCATTCCACTCCCCTCACCTCTCTGAACCTCACCCACCTCTCGCCGAGCAAAGGCGAGCCTCGCCGAATTGAGCTGGAGCACGCCTCGAGAGGAGAAGGCGCTGATTACGACCACCCCAAGCTCCGCCTCAACCGCCTCGCCTTGCTATCGTCTTCCATTCGTTTGCCACCTCGCCGACCGCCGAGCCCCTGCGTCCCAAGCAGACCCCACCGAGCCGCTAGGGTTCGAGCCGCCGACTGTTCAGTCATCGATGATGACCCTCGGTGTAGATGCCCATTCTAATCCCATTTACCAAGCCTGATACTGCTGGTTTTTAAGTTACGACAAGCGGGACCCCCGTCACACCGGCCCCCCACGCCGCAGAGCGCCACTGGGCCGGCCCAAGTCTTTTCCCGCGCTAGCCCACCCGTTCAAATCTGGATTTTTCTTTTTAGTTTGAATCTAGTTTCTGTCCACTAGTTTAAAAATCAATTCAGAGAGTTTTAGAAATCTAAATTGCATGAAACTAATTTTGTCTGAAAGGTATGGAAATGATCTATCCAAGCCCGTTGGATTTAATTCAATTAGAGTTATATATATCTCCTAATAAAAATAACAAAACAGAAGCATTTGCAACTTGCAACATTTTTATAAAATCAACCAAGTTAGCTTTTGAGTTGATTCCAACTCTCAAAAATCACATTTCATCATATCTATCTAAATATGTAATAACATTAAGGTTTACATGCAGTGACTTTGGACTAGTACCAAAATAATGCTATATAGGCATTTCTAGTCACTTTAAATCATTAAATAATGAACTTAAACCAAAGTAATATTGAGCCAACCCTTAAATCTCATTCCCACATGTTAGAATATGTGGTGATGACATGTGTCAACATGAGCCCATATTTTAAGTGGTGAATATTAAATCTTAATTAATTTTTCAATGAGTAGAAATTACTTTTCTAAATTTAAAAGAAGCAATTTCCGGTTTCTATTGAAACAATTCCTACGCTTTCAATTCTTTCGTCTAAAACATATGTGCTCCAAAATGGTGTCCGGTAACTCTTAAGTATGCCACCCTAGGATTCGCGAATAATGCAGACATGATCGAGACCCTTCTCCGATCAATAATCAGCAGCGGGACCTAGAGATCCGTACTGACTCCTACACATTCAACGATGACTCCTGTGATCGTGAGAACCTTTAATGCTTGTAACTAAATCCCTTTGTCTCTCGATATATTACATGTCCGACATTCGATCATCGG
Source organism: Avena insularis (assembly GCA_023614405.1). Lineage (NCBI taxonomy): Eukaryota > Viridiplantae > Streptophyta > Magnoliopsida > Poales > Poaceae > Avena > Avena insularis. Next base: position 504,397,997 of record CM042688.1, on the reverse strand, counting down.
TATCTCCATACCTAGTTTGATCTCGTTACCAACATGCACTCTTTTCTCGTTCCCATGATATAACATTCTAGTGATCACATCACTTGCTTGCAAGCTATCCTAATGTGATATCACCGAGAGGGCCCATAGTATATCTATCCGTCATCTGGATTGACAAATTCCACTCTTGATCCATGAGCCTCGGCATAACACCTTCGTAGTACTGAACCCATCTTTATAGTCACCCTGTTACGGTGTGACGTTTGATGTTATCAAGATACTCTTCCGGTGTTAGCAATTAACATGATCTTATGGTCTAAGGATAAAGATTACTTCGTATAATGTTATAGCAATATAAACATAATGACTTGATCGTAATGCTATACTTCAGATGAATGTCCATCACATCATTCCACCAATGGTGTGACCTTGTTATTAACAACATCCAATGTCCATGATCAGGAAACCTTGATCATCCTGTTAATCAACAAGTTAGTCTATAAGAGAGGCATGACTAGGAACCCTTTTTGTTTATTAAACACACATGTATTGATGTTTCCGAATCAATGAATTTCTAGCATGTAAAATAAACATCTATCATGTATAAGGAATATATAATAACAACTTTATTATTGCCTCTCAGGGCATATTTCCTTCAATTCTATGGCATGAGATTGAACCCATCACTTCCATCTTAGTGAACACTCTTAACTTAGTATTTTAGAGTAGATCAAAAACTTGAGTCACTTTAGATTGGAACAATTGGTGAAAAATGAATTGTGAAAACCTTGAAATGATGAGTCATTCTATTGAGATGTTTTGACATGTGTTGAGAAACACAACTGGTTTATGATGATGAAAACGATGAGGCATGAGCCTTAACCCTTTTATAAAAACTGATGGTTGGATTCGGATGAGATACCATTCTAAATTTACCGTACAACCACATTACCTAAATTGGGTAAGCCTTAGCTGGAAATTTATATGCATTAGTTCCCTCACGGGAGAGGCCTGAGCTGAGGCTACCTCTCATGATGTCCACCTATGCAGTGCCCAAGATGACTGATGGTCATGGTTGGGAGGCCATGCTCATAGGAGAGGTGCTTATACTAGGGTGTGTAAAGGAAAGGTTATGTTTGATTATCTGCATACTAATATGATGATTGAGGTTATCCCCATGGATGTATCGAATCTTGTGGTGAAAGTGTACCACCTCTAGAGTGTCAAACTATTCGAATAGTCGCGTCATGATTATGGGCGATTGGAATGACCATACTGTTTCGTTGTCAGATATTTTCTAAATAACTTGAAATGAATGATGAATCTTGACTTGACCACAACAGGGTTGTGTTTATGACAATAGCTTCCCAACTTAAGTGATTCTAAAACTTTATTTTATCTTTCTTTGCTTCTGAACTCAGCTTAGGTTTCAAACTTAACTTTAGAGTTAAACTTAGATTTAGCACTTTAACTTAGAACTATAGTACCTGTTAATAGTAGTTTGCGAGTACTTAAAGAGTACTCAAGGCTTTTGTCTCTGGCTATTCTCATGGCCAGACTATGAAGGAGACTATCAGGAGGATGGTCATCGGGACGGCTATGATAACTAGGACTATCTGCCTTCGTCAGTATTGCCTGTGCCTTTGAAGATGGACCCCACCGCTACACTTATCTTTTATTTCCGCTGCTTGTTGTATTAAAGGCTGGATCATGAGATCCTTATTTGTGTAAAGACCTTATATATGGTTTGTAATGGATGATGTACTGTGATATCCAATCCGTTATGTCTCGCAAAAATGGTAATCTTGGGATTGCGAGGTATGGTATAACGGGCATCTGGGGTTAAAAATCCGGGTGTTGACAAAGTAGTAGAAGGAGGTAAGGATGGTTCTCAGGTTGGCATAGTGATGCTATGCTTTGTCTCATCACAGAACATTTAAACATCCTTGGCAGGGTCATAGATCATATCTTTGTCAAGAAATAGAATGGCAGATCATGTAGGTCAAAAAATAGAATGGCAGAACATGTAGGTAATTTAATGGTTGCTACCATGGCCTATTAGTTTGGCAAAAAAAGGAGTTTCGACTTTAAGCTTGGCAGCACTAGGACATCTAGAGGTTAGCAGGTTTTCTCATAATGTCACTATAGGCAATTACTGCAAATATCATGTTTTTTCTTCTCAAAACAATAACAGATCAAGATTCCATAAGGACTGGCATATCAAACAAGAAGGAACAAGACACTAGTTAAGATCCTATTGTAAATGCATTCTGGAATTAAGATGGTGGCTGTACCAAATACACGTGTTCATAGATATACAACATGTCCCATCGGAAGCTTACCATAGCTCAAACTGATGATTATCAGCAAATAGGGAGACGCAACTACGTAGATGCCGAGACAAAGGTATTATGTTTTCCTCGGGACTTCGAGCTTCAAAGTAGGCAGCTACTCGTTCAAGCTCACATGTCACTTATACCTTCTCCTCCTTGTCCTTGAAGAAGAACACATGGTCAGTACATAAAATTTGTCAAAATTAAATAAAGAATAGTGCTTGACTCAACCAACACAAAACAACAGCACTTGTAGATCCACATGTTTGCTAGATTTTTCAACATGTCCCTATGTGGAATACAAAAAGAGTAGGTTTACCCATTGGAGACATATTCAGATGAAGATACCTTGATACCTGGAAAACAAGAGAGGTAACACACAACAATTTTGTGGAGTAACCTACGAGGCTGCACAACATACAACTTGAACATTGATAACACTATATGAAGCCACATCCTTCAGAACAGAGCACACCATACAATCAGAAAATGGTACTGTACATGCATTGACACTTTGGCAGTATATGTATACTAGAAAGTACTAAGATAATAATGCGGGATATTGTCTAGGTACAATCTCACCTTCCCTTCAAGGTTTTCCATAAGCCACTTTGACTTTTGGGGCTAATGTGGATGGCGCTTCTTGGCTGGGTTCCTTTCCAAAGGCAGTTCATTAGGAGAGCTAGACGTAAAGCAGATTCAACCACTAAATGAAAATGCAAAAATATGGATGATTAGGAAGAAAGTTACAGAACTGAATAGAAACAAATTTGATCCAAAGGTGTTTATTTTGCGAAAAACTAGTATAACATAGCATCCGTGAAGAAAATGATAGGTAAAGGAAACCACAAAGTACCTAGAAATTACCCATGTCACTCTCAATAGCATGGTTGGCATAAAGAACAGCCACTACAGATCGCCTCTTGACTCTGTCGCCTATCAAAGCACTCATGTGCACACCTGAAGTACGGTGAACCTTCTGACATAATATGATCTATACAATTCTAACTGCCAAAGGTTCTTACAAACATACAAGAATATTCGTGAAACTTCATAGAAACTAAGCAGTCTTTTTATACTACTGAAAAGATTTAAGAGATTTCTCTTTGTAAATTTCTGATGGAGATGTTAACTAAATAAAATGGAAGAACGGCCATCGACATATACATAGCGTAGAGATTATGAATAGTCTACATCATAGCATATAGTGTCTGAATAAGAAAGACGAGTATTGTTACATGGTGCGTCATAATTAATAGCTACATCCTCACGGAAACAGGATCAGCCAAGCACCATAAGCAATTAATTTCTCCTGCTACACGAATCTAGTAGAGCATAGTGTACAGCGGAGCATAGCAAAATCTAATGGGACCAATCAAGTGAAGCCACACCATGAAATAAGCTAAAGGCTACAGATTTCAAACGAAGTCATCTGAAGATGGTACCGCCCCAGCGCGCTAGACGGCATCCAGCCACCGCGACGCCATAGACGGAGCCGAGGTGGCATAGGGTTATCCTCTGGCAACTCGGCAAATTAAGAACCATTTTGTTTTTCATACAGAAGAAGATTTACTTGGGGCTTGTCGTCCTCCTCCTCCTCCTCCCAGCAGAGCTCGACACGGCATGTAGTAGCGTAACAAAGGAGAAAGAAAAATTGCAATGGCGTGAGCGGTGTAGTATCGAGTTATTGCATCAGCAGTAGCTAGCAATGGAAGATCGACGGCATACAGTAGAAGGAGGAGGTACTGACCTAGGAGGCTTCACCCCATTGACGGCGTCGATCTGCTGGTTGCAGCCATCCAAGGTGCTGGTTTGAGGTGACCGGGGACGGCCAGGAAGCCTCCACCACCGGCCGGACCAGGGCATGTGGGCGAGGCCACGAATAGGACCCTTTGCACCGGGAGCACAAGGGGACGGTGACGCGAGGTAGCGTTGCAGAAGCAGCAGAGCAGGGAGAGCCCCATGACGCCGAATGGCCAGCGAGCCCCTAGGGTTCGACGGCGTCGCGGTTAGGAGCTCGATGGGAGAGGTGGTGGGGAGGGAATCGCCCTCGGGGGTGACGGATCCGGAGCTGGTCCAGACGACGACGAGGCTCGGGTGGGTGTCCCGGCCGGCGGCGAGGTCGCGGAGAGAGAGAGAGCGCGGCGAGGCCCAGCCGGCCGGAGCGTCGTCGTCCACGACACGTTGCCGGAAGTTGGATGTGTGTTTTTTTTTAAGAAGAAGTTGGATGTGTTGGGTAGGGGATAGGGTGGGTGAGGGCAACGCGTGCGAGCGGAGTGGAAGAAAGGGGATCTCGCTGGTCCTGGGACTGCGCTCGGGAGATAGTAGAGCAGGAGACTGGATAGCGTTGGGCTGGGAGATTGCGGCTCTGATCGAGGGATCGATGGAGTGTGGACGGCTCCGATCGCGTATTCTCTGCGCTATCCGTGGGAGGCGATTTTCTGCGATCTCATTGGCTGGAATGCAAATCGAATTCCAACTCAGCTTCCTCCCACGCGTAACGCGAATGGAGAAGACACGCAGAGGACGGGGCGAACGGAGAAGACGACACGAAGGACTGCAGGTTGATGCTCCAAAACACTCGATGGGGGTTTCGCAAAACTGGCTCCGTGACAAGTATTTTGGGCCAGATTTATCAGTGGCGTATTTTTTGCAATATGCGCTATTGGCAAAAAAAATATCAGTGACGCATCTTCAATATGCGACATTGATAATCCTGTCATCTTTCTGAGTGGTGGGGTCCAGGTGGGGCCCATAAATTATCAATGGCGCATATTGAGGAAGATGCGCCATTGGTGAGGATAGTATCAATGGCGCATATTGCATATGCGCCTTTGATGAGCACATATCAATGGCGCATATGGACATATGCGTCATTGATATTTGGTCTACAACCCTCCAGAGTGTCGGGCCCACATTATCAGTGGCGCATTTTTTTAGATATGTGCCATTGGTTAAACAAAACATCAGTGGAGCATATTTTTAAATGCGCCGCTAATAATTATTAGTGGAGCATATTCAAAAAAATGCTCCACTGATAAAAAATCTATCAATAAGCCTTTCTCTAGTAGTGAGCCCTCGGATAACGGGGTCTTGACGGGTAGGAAGCATGTCCACCGGTCAAGACCGCATAACCCTAGGATCGGGACTACTAGGCAGATGCCAGATCTAGACCCTTGGGGCCCCCGGATCCAGCACCCTAGCCCCACATGACCGGGGTGGGCTGAAACCCACATAGGGTCAGCTCCGCCAACCACCGTCCATGTGCCAGTATGTCTTCCTAGACCTCATCACCTCCAGCTCTAGTGAGGGTGCCGCCTCGCACCCCCACAGTGACACGCTAGTCGAGATCTCCGTAACTTCGGTGTTGGCCAACAACCCGAGGGAGTGCACACATCTAAAGATCTAGCCGGGTCCCGTCCGACCCAGATCAGGCCCAGACGAGCCTAGATCTGGGTCTGTAAGCCCCAAACGCCATGGAACTCGCTGCAGCATCCTTCTTGTATCGTCGGCCAACTAGGCCGTACCACCAACCTTCCGCCCTAGCCATGGCTGTCGGGAGGCCGCCCTGCATCCCGGGGAGCCGCTCACCGCCGCCATGGACCGCCCCGTACTGCCCCGCACAACCACCACACCACTACCACGCACCCCCGCCGTCGGGCGGGAGGATGCCATCGCCATGTCGCTGCTCCCCGCGTGAAGAGCTGCGACCTCGTCCAGCCGCTGCAGACCACGCCACCACCATCGCTCGAGGGGGAAGGAGGCCCCGCCATCGCCGACGCTGACTGTCCTTCGTCCGGCAGCGCCATCTGGCGGCGGCGAGGAGAGGGAGACAAGGTTGGGAGAAGAGGAGAGCGGCAGCGCAGAGGAGCCCCGGTCAGTAGCGAATTCTTAGTTTGACGAGGGAAATGAAAAACAGTTTCATAAATCACCACCGACGCATTGCATCATCACTCATCTCCAAGAGTGATGGTATACCAGTGATCCATGTACAAGGTCTCCCTGCAAAGATGGATGGTAAAACGGTCACCTTCCAAATGCCTTGTACCACTACTGCTCCCGGTCCTCGCGGCATTACATAACGCGTCACGAAGAGTGAGTCTGGGAGGGCAGATAGACGAACCATAGGACTGCAGCTGTCCAAGGCTCGAGAGTAACTCGAGCAGAAAGTTCACATGGACAGGATAAGGCCGTCTTCCGGAGCTCTTGGCCATTGCTTCCATCAAACGATGCCAGAACCGGACGTCAAATTCAGACCTGAGCAGCGTGCCAACCATCCTTGCGCCCAAGAATGTCCCGCCCAGCTGCCGGGCCATCTCCTTGCCCATGGCTGCCATCCTCTGGTGGTCGCCGGCGTCCATGCCGCCGAACGCGAAAGCCTTGAAGTAGTACCAGTACTCCTCCTGAGGCAGGGGTCTGAGCACAACGGGGTCCACCGTGCCGAGGGATGCATTGTCCGTGTCGCGGCTCGTGAGCAGGAGCTTGCTCCCGGCTGCCAAGGTGGTGGCCGCGGGCGACGCGGCGAACGCGCTCCATGCCGACGGGTCGATGGGCCACGCGTCCTCGAAGACGAGGAGCGATCTCCGCGATGCGAACCTCTCCTTTCCGAGGATCCTGCGCACGCCGGCGAGGTACTCGCCGCCGTCGCTCGCCCAGATGGTTTGGTCCGGGTGCCCGCCCTCCCGGACGACGTGGTCCAGCTGGAAGCACTCGACGAGGGAGAAGTGACCGCGCACGCGCTCGTCGTCGCAGGCGTGCCGGACGAGCGTGGTCTTTCCAGCCTTGATCCGGCCGATGATGGGGAGGACGCTTAGGTACAGAGGAGCACCGGCCGGCTCCGGCTGCAGCAAGAAGTTAACCACGCGCTCCGTCTCGACGTGCCGCCCGAACACGCGCCGGTCAATGTACAGCGTGGTGGCAACCGGCCGGCGCACCCGCCGGGGGTATCCCTGCACCAGCAGCACGAACTCTCGCATGCAGTCGCGTGTCAGGCTCTCCAGATCTTCGATTGAGGCGGCGACTTTTTCCGCGTGGCTGTCCCGACAGAAGACCAGGCTTGCGACGCGGAGACGCTTGGCGCAGTTGAACGGCGACGAGAGCGCGATGGAGCGTCGACCGTTGACCGCGTGGTCGCCGCCGACGTCGATTTCCGTCGCTTCAAGCGCGAAGCGGGCACGGTACATGCCATCGGTGAGCGTCTTGAGGTGTGAGAGCAGGTGATCGTTGGTGATGTGCCGCCCCTCCGCCTCCTCGACCGTGCCGCCGATGCTCGCCAGGAGCCGCTCCAGCCTACGCCGGTGCGCGTCCCCCCTCCCCGTGCCGCCCAGTCGATGGAAGTTGTCGAGGGCGAAGTTGAAGAGCCTGGCGAGAAGCTCGGACAGAGCCGCGGGGAGAACCACTTCCTTGGCAAACTCCATCTTGATTCTTCGATGCGAGAGGGCCAGAGAAGTCCAAGCTAGAAAACTTTGCCGTGCCTTGGCCGTTGCGATTGCGAGCGTTAACGAGTCTACGCGCACTCTGTTGATCAGTAGTGATTTTGAGATGACTTCAGCCGCATCAGGACACATGTTCTGGAAGTTCCATTTTGGGACGCTTCTCGGTTGTTTCCGACTTACTTCTACCGAGTAACGATGACTTTCAAATACCTCTACTGCCTCTGGCCAAAATTAATTGGTAGAAGCATGTCTAGTTTTTTTCTAGAACTACTACCTCCTTTGCAAAATATAAGATGTTTTAGTCGGCTAAAATAGCCTACCAAAACATAAGAGCATCAATTTAAAGTAGGAAATTGCTAGTTCTCAGACGCCTCAGAACTAGCTAAATCTTAGTCACCCGTGTAACCGTTGAATTTGGATTGCAAGATTCGTGCAATTTACTTGTCATTCCCGTTTGTCTAGCAACCTATGCGTCTTTCTCTGGAGTTTGGGCTGTCGCTTTTGGTGTACGTGGTCTGCTGCGGTCGCTGTGCGTGTGCGGGCCGCCATGGTTGCCTGGCGTGTGTGTGGACTGTTGCTGTACACGATGTCTTGAGGTTTTTATTTCTTTTTTTTTAACAAAAACAGTAGGAAAGTCCCCTACTGTATCATTTTATAACTTTTATAATGTACAGAAGATTATTACAGTTGTTTACATTCATAGTGTGTCAAGCCACTCTTGCATACCTTCTTTGAGACTAGGTTTAGCTCTATGCATAGTCAAGGTAAAGGTTGCTTTAAAAAAAGAAATACATCTAGTGATTGAGGGATTTAGGTCCAACCATTTCTTTGCTCCCATATACTCCAGCATCCAGTGATGATAATTTCCATAAGAAAATTAGGACTGAATCTACTTCTAGCATCATTGATCATCTGATGAATCTCCATATCTGTGTTCCATTCAAGTCCCAAGGCCCACCAGAACCCTTGGCTGAAACTACATTCAAAAAACAGATGCAGTGCAGGTTTCACGAGGACAGGTGTCACATATAACACAATCATTGAATTCCACAAAGAAGTTTTTTCTTGTCATTAAATCCTTGGTGTTTAGCCTCTTATTCAGTAGCAGCCAAGCAAAAAAATTGTGTCTTGGAAGACAGCATGATTTCCAAATATCCAGAATGGGTTTTGGTGTTGAGTGTGCCCCAATGAGTGCTCTGTAGATATTTCTGGTTTTGAAAGACTCCCCCTAGGAAAAGTACCATGAATCATGGTCGTCTGTGTGGTTTATGCTTCTGATATTTTCCAACATAACAGTAAACTCCTCATGAGCAATGATGGATAAGGGGAGTTGAAAAAGTTCATAGAAATCATTTTCAACTGCAGTGATTGCCTTGGCCATGGTCAGAGTATCATTGTGGCAGAAAGAGTGTAAGTGTGGGTATCTATCTTCAAAGCATTCACCTTTCCATAGATCCTTCCATAGCAGCATAGATTTTCCATTGCCAATTTTGCAGTGAGTCAAATCTCTGTAAATATCCACATAATTCATACGGTCTCTCCACCAGAAAGAACCAATATGATTCATTGAATGTGGGGCAGAGTCAACTTGATAGTAAGCTTTCCAAATAAGATCAACCCATGGTATATCAGCCCTGTTGTAGAATTTATGAATATTCTTCAATAAAAGAGCTTGGTTCTGTACCCTGAGGTTTATGACTCCTAAACCTCCTTGATCTTTTGGTCTACATATCAAGTCCCATTTAGCAAGACATTTGCCATGTTTGTGGATATCTTTTCCTGCCCAGAGGAACTGTCTGCCACCCTTTTCAAAATGGGTAAAAACTGTTAATGGGACTTTGAAAGAGCACATGGCATGGATGGGCATAGAATTTAATACAGAATTCAGTAATGTGAGTCTTCCTATATATGACATGAGAGAAGATAGTCCAGATAATCTTCTATCAAATTTAGAAACAATGGGCATCAAGCTATCAATAGATGGTCTTGTGGTACCAAGAGGGAGACCCAGGTAGGTGAAAGGCAATTTCTCCAATTTGCATCCAAAATCAGAAGCCAGTTGGGATGCAAAATCCACTGTTATATTGATAGGCACCAGAGTAGATTTGTCATAATTTACCTTAAGCCCTGTCATGTTGCTGAATTGTTGGAATCTGGTCTTGAGGTTATTAAGTTGTTGACTATCAGCAGGCATAATCAGCAGGGTGTCATTAGCATATTGAATAATTGGATATTTTTGTCCATAGTCATTATCAAGAGGCAGGCTGATTTCATTTTTGTGCCAGGCATCATTGACAATTTCCTGTAGTAATTCAGCAGTGCAAACAAATAGAAGGGGCGACAGGGGGTCTCCTTGTCTGACCCCTCTTTTACAGCATATTTTTTCCCCGGGACACCGTTCAGTAGCACTGAGGTGGATGCAGTCTGATATAGATCTTACTGGAAATCCATTTGTGGCCAAAACCTTTGGCATTCAGCATATTAATAATTGCATTATATTCAATCTTGTCAAATGCTTTCTCATAATCAATCTTTAGAATAATAATTGGCTTCTTTGACACATAGCAGATGTGAAGATATTCAAATGCCCATCCCAGGCAATCATGGATATTTTTCCTTTTAATAAATCCATATTGATTATTATGTATAATAGGTTTGATAACCTTCTGGAGTCTATTAGCCATTATCTTGGTGATGAATTTAAGAGGAAGACTAACCAGAGATATTTTGTTTCTTTCAGTGTGTGTAGTTTTTTCTAAGGAATGTTGATCTCTTGTTGAGACTTTTGTTTAGTACCGCTTATACAATTTTTCACCCAGAGACAGATTAATTGTCTCAACTTTGTCAAAATTCACATGTATATACACTAAAATTTATCTAGATACATACATATATAGATAGACAAATCCTGAAACAATTGAGACGAGTAATTGGATTAGAGGAGTAATTTTTTTGCTGCATGTTGTTTGTTAGAATTTGGTGCACATAGCTCCATTGACTATATATGTTGTTTCTTTTTAACACATTGTTCTTTGTTGTCTCTTTTTCACACATTGTTCTTGTCTTTTCTTGATGTTTATTTGGGCCGTGGTTAGAGTTGGGCCACGCCGAGTACTTTTATGTATAGGGCACGGATGTGTGCTCCTGAGTGGGATGTATATTATCTTTTTTCTTTCCAAAATTCATTGTGTTTTGCCTTTTTTTTGTCGATGGGGTTATGTGCAACTAAGACACCAGTTTGTCCCTGCATGCTGCACCCCACTTTTTTTTGTCATCACCCATTTATCTTGCTACAAGAAATGCTCCTTTAAAGAATAAATCCTCATGTGTATCCCTAGTCACAACTAGGATGCAACTGATCCGCCATTTTTGTTATTGTATTTTTTGTACTTGCAATTTGCTTGTAACCGAGCCCATTTTTCCTTTGTATATTTTTACAATTTGAATTAGGTCAATTTGAACCAAGTCAGTCGCAACTAGCTTGCAACTGAGACTCTACCAAACCATGTCAGTCGCAACTAGCTTGCAACTTGATTGCAATTAAAACCCCTTTTTTGTATTAAACCAACCTAGTCGTAATTAGGATGCAACCGAGCCTCAACCAAGACCATTTTTGTAGCTTCATTTTTTTAACTTAACCCTGTTTGTAACTTGCTTGTAACCGAACCCTTTTTATTTCAATATTTTTGTAATTTAAACCATGTTAGTCACAACTAGCTTACAACTGAGTCTCGACCGAGCCAATTGCAACTCGCTTGAATCTGAGTCTTTGTTGATATTAAGCCCGTGTTGAACAAAGTCAGTCGCATGAGCCTCGATTGAGCTAATTGCGACTTGCTTACAACCGAGTCTGTGTTGAAATTGAACTTGTGTTGAACCAAATCAGTCGCAACTAGCTTGCAACTAAGACTCGACCAAGCCAATTGCAATTCGCTTGCAACTGAGCTTTTTCACAACTTGATTGCCATTGAAGCCCCTTTTTATGTTAAACGAAGCCCGTCACAACTAGGATGCAACCAAAGTCTCGACCAAGACAATTTTTTGTAACTTGATTTTCTTAGTTTAACCTTGTTTGCAACTTGCTTGTACCCGAACCCATTTTTTATTTCTACATTTTTTAATTTAAACCGTGTCAGTCACAACTAGCTTGCAATTGATCCTTGACCAAGACAATTGCAACTCGCTTGAATATGAGGCTTCATTGATATTGAGCCTGTGTTAAACCAAGTCGGTCTTAACTAAGCTTGCAACTAAGTATCGACCGAGCTAATTGCAACTTTCTTGTAACCGAGTATATGTTGAAATTGAGCTTGCGTTGAACCAAGTCGGTCGCAACTAGCTTGCAACTGAGACTCGGCCGAGCCAATTGCAACTCGCTTGCAACTAAGCATTTTTGCAACTTGATTGCAATTGAAGCCATTTATGTGTTAAGCCAACCTAGTCACAACTAGGATGCAACCAAAGCCTCGACCAAGACCATTTTTGTAACTTGACCCTATTTGCAACTTTCTTGTAACTGAACCTATTTTCATTCCATATTTTTGTAATTTAAGCAATGGCAGTCACAACTAGTTTGCAATTGATCCTCGGCCAAGACAATTGCAACTCGCCTGAATCTAAGTCTTTGCTGATATTGAACCTGTGTTGAACCAAGTCTGTTGCAACTAGGTTGCAACTGGGTCTTGACCAAGCCAATTGCAACTTTCTTGTAACTGAGTATGTCTTCAAATTGAGCTTGTGTTGAACCAAGTCAGTCGCAACTAGGATGCAACTGAGTCTTGACCGAGCCAATTGCAACTTGCTTGTAACTGAGTATATCTTCAAATTAAGCTTGTGTTGAACCAAGTCAGTTGCAACTAGCTTGTAACTGAGACTCGACCAAGCTAATTGCAATCAATTGCAACTGAGCCTTTTTACAACTTGATTGCAATTGAAGCTCCTTTTTTTTGTTAAACCAACCCAGTCGCAACTAGGATGCAACCAAGCCTCGAGTCAGACCATTATTGCAATTTGACATTTTGTAACTAGACCCAATTTGCAACTTGCTTGTAATCAAACCCATTTTCATTTCTATATATTTTTTAATTTAAACCATGTAAGTTGCAACTAGGTTGCAATTAATCCTCGACCCGAACCAATTGCAACTTGCTTGCAACTGAGTCTGTGTTGAAATTGAGATTGTGTTGAACCAAGTCACTCGCAACTACCTTGAAATTGAGACTCGGCTGATACATTGCAAATGTATCTATAATTTTTGATGTTCCATGCTTGGTTTTATCCACTTTCTTGTGTTTTCTTCCAACTTTGGAGTAATTTTCATATGATTTCTTGGACTAACCTATTAACAAGAGCCACAATGCCAGCTGCATGTTTTCTGCTGTTTTTGATTCCAGGAAAGTCAGAAAATGAATATTCTCGGAATTGGACAGGACAAAAGCCAAAGTGCCTATTTTTCCGGAAGGGATCAAGTGCCAGAATACGAGGCGGAGAAGGGCCAGGGTTCGGCCACACCACCTGGCCATGTGGCCAGGCTCGGCGCGCGCCAGGGGGTGGTGTGGTGGCTCCCGGCACCCCCTCGGCCTCTCCTTCCGCCTATAAGTTGCCCTCGGGACTAAAACCCTAAGTACCCAATCAAAAATCCACGAAAGAGTCTATAGCCGCCGTCATCTCTATCCCTAGATCGGGAGGGATCTGAAGCTCTTCCGGCACTCGGGAGAGGGAATTCACCGAGGCCTTCTTCATCACCATGCAAGCCTCCGTGTGATGCATGAGTAGTTCATCCTTGACTACGGATCCATGTAGTAGCTAGATGGCTGGTTTCTCCTCCTTTGTGCTTTCATGTTTAGATCTTGTGAGTCTGCTCATGATCAAGATCATCTATTTGTAATTCATATATGTTGTGTTTGCGGGGATCCGATGGATATTGAGATGCTATTTCAGATTGATTATTGATTCTATCATGTCTTTGTTATTTGAGATCTTGCATGCTTTCCATTGTTAGTAGCTATCTTGGCCAAGTAGATGCTAGCAACTCCAAGAGTTAGTATTTATGCTCGATAGTGGGTTCATGCCTCGTAACTGGGAAGTGATGAAATCTCTAAGGTACTAGATGTGCTGTTGCTACTAGGGAGAAAACAACAATCCTTTGTTCATAGAACAATCGTATTGTTTACTTTACACGCAGTTCGTAAAGCAATAATTTGTTGCTTGCAACTTAATACTAGAGGGGGTCCGGATGATAACCTAAAGGTGGATTATTAGTCATAGATGCAGTTGGATGGCGGTCTATGTATTATGTTGTATTTCCCAATCAAGTCTCAAAGGAGTCAAGATGATTAGTATATGCATGTATTGCTTTCTCGGTGTTTGTCAATTGCCCCGCTATAATTTGTTCACCCAGCATGTTATCTATCTAAGGAGAGCCACCTCTAGTGAACTATGGATCCCGGTCCTTTTACTTTATATACAATCTACAATCTTTTACTGCTTTGTGTTTACTTTCTGCAAACTTTTACTTCTTTGAATTCGATACGTTTAATCCTTTGTTTTCCGCAAAACACGGTGAGATTGACAACCTCATCGCAAGTTGGGTACAAAGTTCTGTGGTTGTGTTATGCAGGTCTCCACGTTGCTACTAGCACCGGTAGTGCGCCCTGCCAAAGCTCAGCTAGTAACGCCTTTAGGGTGTTTCCTTGCTCCTATTGGTTCGATTAAACCTTGGTTTCATAACTGAGGGAAAACTTGCTGCTATATTCATCGTGCCTTCCTCTTGGGGTTCCCAACGAGCTCTACGTTGAAAGTCGAGCGCATCAAGGTTTTCTGGCGCCGTTGCCGGGGAGTCAAGGACATCTTCACAAGGGGAGTCCCTCATAACCAATCTCTTTACTTTGTTGTTTTTGTTTTGCTTAGCTTCTTTTTGCTTTGTTTGCTTGTTTTGTTCTTTCAGAAACACAAAAAAATTAGTTTTACTTGTTTGCTTTCTTATTTCAAAAACACAAAAAAAATTAGTTCCTTTATTAAGTTGCCTTTATGACTAGCTCTGCTCCAATCACTATTTCATTATGGATAGCTCACTCAGTTTCCTATTTGGGAACAGTATTATGACTGCCAAGGTAATAGATGAACCACCGCCTGCTAGAACCTCCATGGAGGAAGAAATTGCTGAACCTGAAAGCTCATTAGATGAAAAAGAGGAGGAGAGTGATGGACAAAAGGAGGAAGAATGGATCTACCCATGCCTACCTTCTAATGAGAGTAACTCTTTATCCCTTACCTTATTTGATTGTCCCCCATGCTTATCAAAGGAGGGTGAATGTTATGTTCCCGAGGATTCTTTTAAAAATGTTTATAATAAAGCTCTAGTGCTTGTAGATCATGAAAAGCATGCCTTATGTGATAGTTATATTGTTGAGTTTATTCATGAGGCTACTAAAAATTATTATGAGAGAGGAAAATATGGTTGTAGAAGTTTTTATGGTAATGAAACACCTCTCTATGTGCTGAAAGTTTTGAAGTTGCTCTTGTTTTATCTACCCATTCTTGATATTATGTGTTTCTTTGATTTATTTTCTTACAAGATTCCTATGCATAGGAAGTGGTTTAGACTTAAATGTGTTTTGAATTTGCTTCTTGATGTTCTCTTTTACTTCAACTCATATTTCTTATGTGAGCATCTTCTCAAATTATCATGCCTAACTTAAAGTCGTTAAAGAAAAGTACTTATTGGGAGATAACCCAAAAGTTTTAGTTATGTCTTGGAAGTTATTACCTCTGTAATAACCGCTCCTTATCCTTTTTATTTGCTTTTTGTGCCAAGAGTAACCTCTAATGAGAGTGAAGTAATGATTGGGAAAGTTGCTGCCCCGAAACAGATTTTTGTGCTTCACCGTAAAAATTCCTGAGAGAGCTCTCTATGTCGTATTGAGCTGTAATTTTTTGTGCTCCTGCCCCAGGTTGTTTTATAACTTTCGTTAGTTCAGAACTTTTTGATTTGAGTAACAGAAGGTCTTCGAAAAAATTCGTCTTTACCTGCTGGTCTGTTTTGACAGATTTCTGCCATTTTCTGCATTTGCTTCTTGTTAGTTTCTTCTTGAGTTCTTTTGGGGAATTGAGCTTTTTTAGGGAAGTGCTATAGTAGCTAGTGTTCTAATGGAAGTTTATTTGGTGTTAGAACTGAACCTTGAGACTTATTTATCTTAAGTGCACTAATGTTACTAATGAGATTGTGTGAAGTTTTTGTATGAAGGAAAAATTTCAGGTGTATGAAAGGAATGAGTAATGAGATGAAGGATGGACTAAAGCTCAAGATTGGGGATGCCACGCGTGTCACCCCAAGAAATATCCAAGAAGTACAAGCGTCAAAGCTTGGGGATGCCCAAGGCATTCACCTTCTTCATCAATAAAAAAATTCCAGGTTTCTTCCAAACGCTTCATTTTTATTGTTTCATGCACGGTTGTGTTTTTCTTGGAGCGTCTTCTTTTTCGTTTTTGTTTTAGTTTTTAGTTTGCTTGGTTTGCTTAGTTTTCTGAATAAGTTGGTTGGAACCCCTCTTTCACACTTTGGTTTGCGAATAGTTTGGTTTGGTTTGGAAAAGAGTAGAAAAGTTCATACTTATGTGGTAAAAAGAGCTCGTTTTTGACTGTGGCCTATGCTTTGTCATGCCATGCTTGATATTGTTTTGGCTTTATGCTTAGTATTTTTTGCTATAGCATGACTTGTTATAAACAATTGAGATTGCTTAATGTGCCTTGGATGAATCATGCGTTGTTTTAGCATATTAAAGCATAGTATAGTGGTATTCTCTTTTGATGTTTTATTTGGGTTGACTTGGCACATGCTCACACCATGTTATGACTATCACAAGTCACCATAAGCCTTTATGATCCTTTAGTTTAAAACTTGTAGTATCACTTTATGCTTTGATCAATGATGTTTTATCGCTCTGCATGATTATGGCCATTATTGCTCTCTTGGTTTGTCGCTCCCAGTCTTTTGCTAGCCTCCACAACCAAGTATGAGTTCTACTCATGCATCCAACTCCCTAAACCAAGTTATTCCAAAGAGTCTACCATACCTACCTACTAGCTTATGCTATTCCAAGTATATTTATGCTTTTGTTTACCTTCCACTTATTATGAGAAAACTAGTGATTAAAGCTCTCACGAACTTGATGGCACACTTTAATTTACTTGCCCTTAATAAACTTGAACCATTGTGTCGTCTATGTTGTATATGATTGCACTTATTTGTTGGGAATTAGCAGAACCATGCTTTCATGGGGAACGCTTTCAACATTGCACTTGGTACTTGTACCTAGTTGATATCATGCTCTTTTGTATATGGATGTCGTCGGTGTGAAATGAAAGGGGAGATTGTAAGTCCATGGAGTTATGTATATGTGTTAGAGAAACGCCTGGGCCACTGGTCTAATCCATGCTGACATGGTGGAAACCAGTAGCGTAACCATAATGAGCTGTCTATGAAGCATTCTTCTTATAAAAAAAGAGTCCTATATTGAGAAAAAAAAGAGATACTATGATCAGAGGAAAGAGAGAAAAAAAAGCACCATATTCCCGTGGTAAATAAGAAGAATGTTGAGATGCTCGTTGTCTGCTTGCCTTGTCAATTTGATATGGGGATTCTTCAGTATCATCGGGCAAGGGGTACCCCGTTGGCGGTTCTCAATGATACACATGTACTTACGATGACAAAAACTTACCGGTGACTAAACTTGAGTAGCATGAGGAGCGGCCCTCGTATACAAGGGACATGAGATTTCTGACTTATACTTCGTCAAGCATGTACACCATAGTTTATTCACTTTAACCTTAATCACTTCAAGATGCTTATGATAGGGGCAATGAGAGCTGAAAGCTATTAAGTACCATAATTTTTGGAAGCTCGTTATGGGACTTGAATCCCTACTTCCTTTTACAAAAGGCCTTTCTTCCACCATTATATTGAGTCTCCACCTTCTATCTTTATGCACCTACTTTGAGAGCATAGTGGCCATTCTTAGTTCTATGTGCATTGTCCCAAGTCTAGATGATTGATGCATAACTTGTTATTGCTTGTTTGAAACTATTGTATCTAGTCACTCTTATGAACTTTGAAGGTGTCCTATGCATTTATATTTGCTACTCTATTGAGGGACAAGCTGAATACTATTATGCTATGTTTCCTTTATGTGAAACAAACAAACGTCTTGCAAAGCATTTTATTCATGAATCTTTTGTTTGTGCCTTTTCATGTTGCAACATAGTTTCTTTGCTTATTGCTAGAACTTTGTCTTTCATGTTATGATTGAAGTACTATGATCCCAGCCTTGAATGTTTTGCAAATACTTTGATCAAGTCTTTGATGGTGCATGTCACCTCAAAAATTATTTCTTTTTATCATTTACCTACTCGAGGACGAGCAGGAGTTAATCTTGAGGATGTTGATACATTGCAAATGTATCTATAATTTTTTGTGTTCCATGCTTGGTTTCATCCACTTTCTTGTGTTTTGTTCCAACTTTGGAGTACTTTTCATATGATTTCTTGGACTAACCTATTAACACGAGCCACAATGCCAGCTGCCTGTTTTCTGCTATTTTTGGTTCCAGGAAAGTCAGAAAATGAATATTCTTGGAATTGGACGGGACAAAAGCCAAAGTGCCTATTTTTCCGGAAGGGATCAAGTGCCAGAATACGAGACGGAGAAGGGCCAGGGGCCGGCCACACCACCTGGCGGCACGGCCAGGCTGGGCCCACGCCAGGGGGTGGTGTGGTGGCTCCCGGCACCCACTCGGCCTCTCCTTTCGCCTATAAGTTGCCCTCGGGACGAAAACCCTAAGTACCTAATCAAAAATGCACGAAAGAGTTTGTATCCGCCGTCATCTCCATCCCTAGATCAGGAGGGATCTGAAGCTCTTCCCGGCACCCTGCCGGAGAGGGGAATTCACCTTGGAGGCCTTTTTCATCACCATGCAAGCCTCTGGTGTGATACGTGAGTAGTTCATCCTTGGACTACGGATCCATGTAGTAGCTAGATGGCTGGCTTCTCCTCCTTTGTACTTTTATGTTTAGATCTTGTGAGCTCCGTTCATGATCAAGATCATCTATTTGTAATTCATACATGTTGTGTTTGCGGGGATCCGATGGATATTGAGATGCTATTTCAGATTGATTATTGATTCTATCATGTCTTTGTTATTTGAGATCTTGCATGCTTTCCGTTGTTAGTAGCTATCTTGGCCAAGTAGATGCTAGCAACTCCAAGAGTTAGTATTTATGCTCGATAGTGGGTTCATGCCTCGTAACTGGGAAGTGATGAAATCTTTAAGGTACTAGATGTGCTGTTGCTACTAGGGAGAAAACAACAATCCTTTGTTCATAGAACAATCGTATTGTTTACTTTACACGCAGTTCATAAAGCAATAATCTGTTGCTTGCAACTTAATACTGGAGGGGGTTCGGATGATAACCTGAAGGTGGATTATTAGTCATAGATGCAGTTGGATGGCGGTCTATGTATTATGTTGTATTGCCCAATCAAGTCTCAGAGGAGTCAAGATGATTAGTATATGCATGCATTGCTTTCTCGGTGTTTGTCAATTGTCCCGCTGTAATTTGTTCACCCAGCATGTTATCTATCTAAGGAGAGCCACCTCTAGTGAACTATGGATCCCGGTCCTTTTACTTTACATATAATCTACAATCTTTTACTGATTTGTGTTTACTTTCTGCAAACTTTTACTTCTTTCCATTTGATACGTTTAATCCTTTGTTTTCCACAAAACACAGTGAGATGACAACCTCATTGCAAGTTGGGGACAAATTTATGTGGTTGTGTTGTGCAAGTCTCCACGTTGCTACTAGCACCGGTAGTGCGCCCTGCCAAAGCTCAGCTAGTAACACCTTTGGGGTGTTTCCTTGCTCCTATTGGTTCGATTAAACCTTGGTTTTATAACTGAGAGAAAACTTGCTGCTATATTCATCGTGCCTTCCTCTTGGGGTTCCCAACGAGCTCTACGTTGAAAGTCGAGCGCATCATCGGTCGAGCCAATTGCAACTCGCTTGCAACTAAGCGTTTTTGCAACTTGATTACAATTGAAGCACCTTATGTGTTAAGCCAACCTAGTCACAACTAGGATGCAACCGAAGCCTCGACCAAGACCATTTTTGTAACTTGACCCGATTTGCAACTTGCTTGTAACTAAACCTATTTTCATTCCATATTTTTGTAATTTAAGCAATGGCGGACACAACTAGCTTGCATTTGATCCTCGGCCAAGACAATTGCAACTCGCCTGAATCTGGAGCTTTGTTGATATTGAACCTGTGTTGAACCAAGTCAGTCGCAACTAGGTTGCAACTGAGTCTTGACCGAGCCAATTACAACTTGCTTGTAACTGGGTGTGTCTTCAAATTGAGCTTGTGTTGAACCAAGTCAGTCACAACTAGCTTGCAACTGAGACTCGACCGAGCTAATTGCAACTCAATTGCAACCGAGCCTTTTTGCAACTTGATTGCAATTGAAACCTCCTTTTTTTTGTTAAACCAACCCAGTCGCAACTAGGATGCAACCGAGCCTCAACTAAGACCATTATGGCAACTTGATATTTTGTAACTGGACCCAGTTTGCAACTTATAATTGAACCCATTTTTCATTTCTATATTTTTTAATTTAAACCATGTCAGTTACAACTAACTTGCAATTAATCCTCGACCGAACCAATTGCAACTTGCTTGCAACTAAGTCTGTGTTGAAATTGAGATTGTGTTGAACCAAGTCACTCGTAACTAACTTGTAGCTTAGTCTCGACCAAGATAATTGAAACTTGCTTGCAACCGATACTTTTTTCAACTTAATTGCAATTGAAGTCCATTTTTTGTATTAAACCCAACCCTGTGTCAATTAGAATGGAATCGTGCCTCAACCACGACCGTACCGATTTTCTTGTTTGTATTCTTTTCCAATTGAACCAATCTAGCCACAACTAGAATGCAACTGATTCGTGACCGAGACCCTTTTTTGCAGTTTGATTTTCTAACTTAACCATGTTGCTTGCAAGCTTGCAACAGAGCCCATTTTTTTGTTTTGTATAGTTTTGCAATTTAAAGCAAGTCAGTTTCAACTAGTTTGATTATTGATCGGTTGTTCAATGAGTTAGCAAACAGACACACGAAGCCTAGTGATTATTGATCGGTTGTTCACTAAATTAGCAGAATAAATAAGATGACAAGTCAGCCCAAAAGTAGAAGCCCACGGACCATAGACCATGGAAAAAGCTACGTTAGCTTGCAGACTGCAGAGTTTACCCATGGTACAGTACATCTGGCAAGACACGATCGAAGTTTTTGAAAAAAAAATAAGCAAGAAAGGATCGCTACACAGAAAGCAACAGCCAGAGGGAAAAAAGATCGCTGATGTATCGACTGAAAACCAGTTAGTTCTCAGTCGCCTGAGCCATAGGCAGTCCCTTTAAAGTAAGGCTACATGGAGCCCCTTTTTTCGAATTTTTGAAAATCAACATTTTAAAGTTTCGAAAAATTCTGAAAAAAATCTTAGATGTAGACAATGATAACTTCTAGCAAAAAAATCAACGTGAAATATTCCGTATTTTGGACTGTACAATTTTTTAGATCTGAGACTGAACAGTACAAATCTCGAAAATCTTCAATTTTCCATAATTTGTCATTTTTCTGTAGGCTAGGATACACACTATTTTGCATTAAAAAAAATTCAGAACTGTAGAGTCAGTCATTGTCAACATTAGGATTTTATTTCAGAATTTTTTGAAACATTAAAATGTCGATCTTTAAAAAATTCAAAAAGAGCTCCATGGAGCCCGTCCTCCAAAGCCATTTTCCGACCAAACCGTCTTATATTCTACTACAATTGCATTATGTCTGTCTAGTACAATTGCACTTGTGAGTTACGTCAATTAATATAGGCCAGAGAGAGTAACAATTTTCATGTGTGAGAAATTGAGCAGATTTTTAGTTTTCTCTGCTTATTAGTGTTACGGAATTGCTAAATCGCAGATACATGTCAGCAGTACTGCCTTTCACCCAATCGAAACAAAACAGATGATCCTGTCAAACTCTACCACGCATTCAAAAAGAAGGCCATTGTTCTCGTGATGATCAATGCCATCTGCAGAACTATGGTTACACTGATACTCGCACATTAGTACATTACCTTCTCCGTCCTAGGGTATTATTATTGCAATTTGCAATATTACATGTCATACTAGATGGACTGAAAGACAAAAAGATGGAAGAGCTTTTTTCAGGCTTCGCCATTGCTGTAAGAGCTCAGATCTGCATGTGTGTCTTTGTAACGCTGGGATAGGTACGCCGAGCAAGTTATTGGAGGGAACCTGATCAGACAATGAAGAGCCAATGCTTAGATTTCGTATATATGCCCGGGGTGATGTTGTGCATGATCAAGTTATAGTTATCATTGGGAGAATATCAGACTTACTTTGGAGGATTCGTCTCGGATTTGCAGGTTGGCAGGCACTCGACTACGCAGTCGTGGCTTGGTTCAACAAAGTAGGCAATCTGTTCCAAGAAAGAATGTAGCAGCATGATTAAAATCAACTTTTTTTTATTCCACAAGACTGGATTGGCTTGAATCAGATACAATTGAAAAGGGGAAAAGAGGGCTTTGTTTTGTCAGTTGCATGAACAAAGATGGCACGGAACCAACTGGTACTTGCTTTCACTGGTTCAGCATTTGTCACAAACGGAAAATAGATGGTTTTCACATATTTACACGAGTGAAGAAACTTACAGAGTAACGTTCTCGTCCATCAAGGACCACTCGATGTAAAGTTGACCTATAATTATGGAAATGGTTGTATCGTAAGTTAATATAACAATAATAATCAAGCAACACAAACCATTTATGTCAGCTAAGTTACGCTGAATACACAGTTCGCTCTGGAAGCATGATATCGAAGTGACAATAAGAACTAAGAACATATTTTAAAAGACTGACAAACCTGAAAATGCAATTACTCCACCGTTCGAGCATATCACCAAGATTGACAATAAAGCCCCTGGGAAACAAAGACAAAAAAATTGAGGATCTTCACCTTATGATTAACATATCAGAATTTCAAGCCTTTAAGACATCAGCTAAAAATCAGGCATAAGTCTAATTAATTAGATTAACAGGCTAACCCTTTCAGAGGAGCTACATATTCCCATACTTGAGGCTGAGCATTCTTGTCCTTGCATATCTGCAGAATTCAGAGGGAAAATCGCAGTGAATAAAATGTAAGGACAAACATCAGAAAACATATTGTTTCAAGATATATTACTTGGAGACCAACTACATCATCGGTTGCTAAGAGAGTGATTAGGCCATAATCCGAATGTGCACCTGCTCCATAAACTCCCTTCGAGGGATTTGACACTTGACCTGATAGCAAAAATAACATCAAATGGAAGAACTCGTCATGATTCTTGCTGAATATATATCATTTGATGCAAAGGCATGACCTGTTTGCTGTCCACCTTCATAGTGCAAGAGCCTTAATGTGGCTATAGGATCGCCAAGCATTTCAGGTCTATCAAAGAAGTTTGTATCTAGGTCCAAAGCAAGAGCAATGATCCTCGCAACCGATTTTGCCACTCTCCTGAAACCAATAAAAATAAGGGCAAATAAGAACACGTCTTACCTTTAATCGTAGACATGAAACTTCAATTACGAGACACATAAGACGATCCAAAAAGGCAGAAAAGACAATCCATTGGCTACTTGGAAGCCACTTTATTAGCTCAGACTCAGGTTTACAGGAGTACTTATTACTTCGCTTCAAGTTATGCAATCTTAAATTTAAAACAGGTCAACATAAACCAGGTCTTTCCTGAGTTCAACGCACAATATACTTACAATGCTTCCCGGTGATATTGCTCCATAACCTCCCTCCATTTGGGCAATACTTCTGAGAGCAATAAGAGACGTACTTGTGACATACAAGCATATGATGGTCCGGAACATGTTAAATACTATATCTTGATATTAATTAATCATTCAGTTTTAGAAGTGGTGTTTTAGGTACAAAAATATCTTGAAAACAGAGACAACTTACCTTCAGAAGGCCACTGATTTGGACCATAAAATGGCCTGTTTGATTGTGGATCATCTGCAGGTACCTCAACACCTATATAATACCCTTCCTTGTAGTCACCTAAAGAGTAAACAAGTGTCCATCGTAAGAAACCCAGATTGCTGTGCAGTTTGTATCGCCTTTTTACCATGTTGGAGACTCATGAGTAAAGTGAAAAAAATAGCAAAGGATGGAGCAGTTAATAGATTACCATTCACTTGATTTTCTGGATCAAGAATCTCATCTAGCATAGGAGTATACCCCCGATTCTTTTCATTTCGGAGAAGCTTCATTTTCTCACCATTCGGAAGTTCAAAGAACAGCTTGCTCTGGGCAAAAACCTCATCCATGAACTCCTGGCTTATTCCATGATCTATCACATAGAAGAAGCCTGAATCCAGGCATGCCTAAAAATAAAATGTAAAGTTTATTAACAAAGATATGGTTCAAAACTATTACAAGAAACAGGATGAGCAGCTCAATAACAAAGTTGTCAACACTAATATCAGATGGATTACATCAAGGCATGCCTAGTGGCCCATTTTTTGCACTCCCAGATAGTTTGCAATAGCTGATATTTTAGATGTTAAATTATTGCTATTCAAGGGAGTAAGAGACAAGACAACATGGCAAAGATATAACGGTAATGCAACGTAATTAACAGTACTAATACTGAGCGATCCTTACAGAATAACTACAAAAATCATTAACATGGCAAAGATATAACAGCAACCTAATTAACAGTACAAATACTGACGGTCCTTACAGAATAACTAGTACAAAAATCCTTACAGCGTGGATTCCTTAAATTATCTATCGTAGAACTGGGACTATCATACTGACTGGTGTCTTGATCATAACATTATTCAAAAGAACAAGAACACATGATCCTTTTAGTACACAACTTGGTATCTAGTCCTAGAGGTCAACATCAGAACATATCATCTTGGCATAATAAGATATTCTATTTGAAAATGCACGCTACTGTCAATGGTTTATCTAAGCCTAACAAAGAGAAACAAACCATAAACCTTCAGAAACTGTAAGATGGCAGGTCATCCTCGGTAACACTGCCCCTTAACAATTTTCCTTGGTACCTCATACAGAATACTCGAAGAAATAGATCATGTACGAGGTCACTGACAAATGGCAGACAATTAAATACTACTACTGTGTGTTCAATACTAGTACAGAATGACCACTAAAACTGACAAAAGCAGAGGCCAAAACCACTGCTTGCTTTTAATGAACTTTTATGCACCAACTATAACTGCATCTGTTTTCTTTCACCTTCAATGAATGACTGCAATCCGATCTCGTTAACATGCCTTATGTACAAGTAGTTTCCTACCATCTTGCAGGTTTTCTTTTAAGGAAAGAAACGACGAACATGCTGCGAGTAGACTCTGCATATTGTACAGATAAATAACCCCAAGAAGAAGATTACAAACTGAGCCGTGGCCGAATTTCTTGATAAAGAAAGTTGCAGAGCTTTCCGCTGTTCATACAGACACCCCTCGACTAGAATTCTTGGGATTATCAAGAAACGAACCTGCTTGAGGAGCGCGACCGATCTCTGGATGTCCGGGTCCGCCAGGCTGATGCAATTCAGGCTCGTCCTCGAGGTGGAGCTCTCCATGCTGCCGCTACGCTTTCCCCGCTACCTATTAAATCCCCTGCGGCGGCTGCCCCCTCTCCGGTTTTCTCTCAGCCGCCGCTTCGATTGGTGGCCGATAGAGCGACTCCTTCGTCGTCGATGGGCGCAGTGGCTGGCTTGGGATCGGCCGAATTGGTGCCGGGGGGCGATATATAGGGCGGAGACTCGAGGTTGGTGGAATTCGGAAGAAGGTTTGCGAGAGCGAAAAAGGGCAAAAGGGCACAGCGATCTCTCTTGGTGGTGGTGGCTAGGGAGGTGCCGTGGTCTTTGGACCAAGAAAAACAATGGAAATCCTCTCTCCGTTGAATTTATTTTTTGTTCACGAATCACGACAGGGGGTATCATGTGTTGTTTTCCTTTGGGCACTTTATGCTTCTGTTGATGTCACCCCGAATCTAATCAACTACGGATGGATGGACCATATTTGACGGCAGCGAATTTGGGTTCGTCTTTCGTTCCTTGAAAAGGACTGTTCAGAGAATAATAACAAAACAGAACAAACTCGCCTAGATGGTTGGCTCGATCGTCTTGGTCCTCGTCTCCTTCCTGCCTAGTCACATGGTAGGGCCTGAATACCGGTAGCCACCTAAAAATAAGGGGAATTTAGGTTCGAATCATGTTGTAGATGGTAGATTTAATAGATTTGTGATTACGTTTGGTTTCTCACCACTTCCAACTTCGGTAGGTTGATAGTTAAATAGTATGGTGATCAAAATAGGAAGTTGGTGACGGTCTCCAAGGCCGTTTGATCAAAATTTACTCATCGCCTCTATCATTGGAGTTTGGTTTTCGGCCATTTTGTAGAAATAAGCACTACGAGAGGAGTTGCATCAAGAGGCTTATCTTTTGTAAGCTTTCAGTGCTTCACAAGTTTTTTTTTAATAAATGACGCTTTTATTACTACTTAATTAAAGATATGCTTCACATGGGTTATGAGAAAAAGATAGGAGGCTTTTCAAAAAGATATTGGTTATGAAAATCTGAGATTCTTCTCCACCCTGCTTGCCTCACATAGGCATTCTTCTAGTGTCCTTTTGTTTCTTTTTGCGAAAAATCCACCGAATCAATGATCATCAACAACAGGACAAATGAGACCAAAAGTAATTAAAATTATAAATAGGTCACTAGACCACCTAGCGAAGACTACATACAATACCATGAGCTACTGGAATTTTGTTGGTTTCTTGAGGCAATAATGTGGTCTACATTTGAGCTTAAGCAGCGGTTGTGCTTAGCTCCAACTTTACTTGTTCTTTTCTGAAAATTTTGGGGATGGTGTGATGTCTATTCTTACTTTATATGCAAGAAGTTCATGTGTGTTGCTCGCGACCTGATTTTAATCCTCAACATTGTCCTGTAATAATGAGTAGCTTAATATAATATGTTGCTATGGAAAACTAAACGTGTATCCCGGGTGAGCGCGGTGGTGGTGGTGCTGCTACTTCGTGGCAGTGGTCGACGGTGGCAGTTGATCACCTGATGGACGGAGAAGTAGGGGCTTGCGTGGGGTTGGCCTGGACGACGGTTCCCCTGGTGTAGTGCGGCAGCGTGGCTTCACGAGCACTGGTGGGCTCGGCAACGGCCAGGTGGGCCTGGTTTGCCATGCGGCTGTATCCGGTCGGCTACCGCCTTCCGGTGGTGGAGGTAGTTCCCTCCCACGCGCTGTTGTTCCGGCAACCCCTACCGTTGCTTCCTCTTTGCTGGTTTATCTACCCTACTTCGTGTGTCACAGTGAGACGGCAGTGGCGGATGCAAGACCGTGAGACGTGCGCTGGCAGGCGGAGAGCATGATGGAGCACTGTGAAGCGTCCGGGTGTGTGGTTTTTTTTAGGGGTCAGGAGAAATCCTTGTCATCTTGACACCGACGTGGTGATACCTACGGGTGCCACCATCCTTCTTGAAGGGCGTCGGGTGTACCTCTTTCCCACCTCCCGGAGCGTACCAGGAAAAACCCTAGGACCTGTCCGGGCAGCAGCATCGTCATTGTCGCCTTCCTTCCTGGAGGTGCTGCTTGGTGCGCGACGCTTCGGAGTGCTAGGCTGGTAGTGGAACTTAGCTAGAGGACGCAAAGATCGCGGCTCCTCCTCGTCTTCGTCGAGCCACTGTTATCGATGTTGCTTTATTTTCTTTTTTGTTTCTTTGTATTTCTCTTTTGGGTGTTATGCTGTTTGGCCCAACAGCGATATCAAATGGTTGCCATATTAGTATAGCTGGGCGGATGCCTATTTCGAGGAAAACTAAAATATGTATGGAGCCATTGTTTAATCTAGTTTCTCTTTGTGGATGTCTGTGTCAAGAGCAATATGTTTATTTAGCGTGATCTTTACTTTCAGTTGACTCTTCAGGATAAGGGGTTGATTTTTTAACCCAAGGAAAACTCTCATTACCTTCTTTTGCCTAGTGCCTTCTTCTTTTACCGTTGTTTCAATTTTAAGAGAAACTTCTTTTTCTTATTCTTCTTAAGTTTCTTTTGGAACTTAATCTTTATCTTCTTCAATGTCTTGTTGAATATCAATAGATTCTTCATCATTATGTCAACATCGGGTAAAGATATATAATTTACTAGTTATTCAGAATTATCATATGCTTCACCATTAGGAGATTCTCCTATAATAGCTGCATGTTTTTACTAAGGACATCATTTTGAAGCCTCTCTGGGTACCTTTCTCGATAGTCTGGATCTTGAGTGGTGGAGCCTCCCCTAATTTTAACACAAAAGGCTTGAATTTTTATTAGTAGACATTTTTAATAATAGTTTTTTTCTCGGAGGGCTATCATTGTTAAGGCAGTTCTACATCATGACACAATGCTTGGCAACTGATACGTCAGGAAAGTGTCTATAAATTTTGTAGTTTATTATATCATTATGTCATATATTTGCATCATCTAGAGTTTTCACTATTTTTCTATTGTTTTATGGGATCTCCCACGAAATCTCTTTATTTGGTTATACCTCTCTGGAACAAAAAAACACTACAACAATGCGGACGGACCTTAATGGTTATGAACCACGATAAACATGCCTAATTGTGATGCTCGTCCTTAGGCGACAAAAAAGACGCGAGAGATAATTGCGTCGAGCAAAGTCATGACGTTTTTTTTGACATGGCACATTTGATCTACCGCGCTGTTTGTGGCGTACATATGTGAAACATCGCGCTATATGGACGGATGCTAGACAAAAAGGAGTCGTGGCCTGCCAACCGTGCACGTCATTATTTAGTGCCTCCTATCATCCTTTTCAAAGCAGATTGTTGCTTAATTATGTTTTATATTAATAATTATTGTTAATACGGTATGAATCTCGGAAACAAAGAATAAATTTGTATACATCTCAGAAAATCATAATAATCCTATATTCATCCTAGAAAAGCATTATAAGGCTACATACATCTACATGATCCAAAATTTGTGACTGCAATCGCAACCAGAATTACAATACAAACCAGTGCATGTTGAAAGCATGTTTCCTTCTCTAAATCATTTTTTATTTTCTTCATCTTAAACCTATCTGCATCTGCATTTATCTTCTATGTATGCACAATATTCGCCACCTGTAACTCTAGTCGCATCTTCTTTTCTTCAGTGATGCCCTTCTGTTGAACAATTTTATTGATGTCTTCTACAACTGCTTGTTTTCTATGTCCAGAAGGAGCATCGTGGTTTCAACAGAGCTCAAGCAGTAAGAAGGAGCTTAGAAAAATCACAAATTGATAGAATCAGGAAAAGGTTCAAACAAGTTCATGCAAAATTTTGACAATCTCTTTTTGAGTTTAAGAATTATTAGCTAGTGAGTTATATGCGGTTAGGAAGCGAACTTAAGTGCAATTGTTCAGATATATTATGCTCATGATTAAGGTTGCAGGATTTGCGACGATGGAATATGATACAACCTTGAACTTGTGAGTTTCCTTGCTTGATTTCATTTCTCGCTATTATTCTTTGTAGATTTATCACTCGAGGGCGAGTAACAACTAAGCTTGGACAAGTTGATAGCTCCAGATTTTGATACTTTCTATCGAGGATTTTCCATTGATACTCACCGGGTTTCGTTGATTTTGACCTTTCAACTAATGTTAACATCGCAAGTTAGCAAAACCTTATTTTCTTATATTGGTTTTCAGGTATTTAGCACTTATGGAAGACCTGAGAGCATTTTGGGGTTATCTACACCAAAATGAACAAATCCCCATTTGAAGCCCCTTTTATTCGAGGTGACCAGAGGCCGTAACGACCACTGGTATGATCAGAGGTTGCCTGTACGGTCCGCCCATACGACCCTCCTTCGCCTTTGTTATATCAACACAAGCAACTTTCGTGAAGGGGAGCAAGACGAATACATCCGCCACAAACATCCCAAGAAGAGAGAAAATCAGATCTGAAGAAGAAGAAGAAGAACAGTACCTCATCCTTCGACGATCTCCAAAATCTCCACCATCATCCCTACTTGTACTAAGAGAGAGAGAGAGGAAGAGAGAGATTCATACTTCTAAGATTAGGGTTTGAACCTCTATTCTACTTTGGTTTGTACTTGATTTGATCTTCAACGATATTGTGGCTTGCTAGGGTAAAGTTGAGATGATTTCCATTTGCAATATGATTATGTCTTTGATCTATCTTTCTCTCATGTTTGACTAAATCCCTATATGCGTGGAGGATGTAGGGGATGGTGAGATGTGTTGTGCCTCCTATATCTCTATCTATTTGTGATTGTTGTCGTGATTATTATATTGTGAGAATGATTATCTATGTTTACCTAATGCTTGTTGTTCAATTTAAGGGCCCGGACAACATGATATCGAGATCTCATAGGTATGAACTTGTTTACTAGTGAATCGGCGACCCTCGAGTGACACAGACAATATCAAAGAGGAGCTAGTACAACTCGGGGGTAATAAGGAACCATCAAGTCTAAAGACTTGATTTGGTCGGAAGACCTTAATTGATGTGCTGACCATTACTGTGGTAATAGACAGACGGATTATTAAGGTTGGGAAGAATCTACCAAGAGGACTTCTAACCAGTATCTGGGTTGCTTGCCTACTCACATATTAATAAGAAGTATCACAATCACTTATCCCATTTTATCCATTTGGCATATTCACTATTACCATGAACCATTTTTATCTGCGTCTAACCTCTCATCTGCAGGAATCCCGAATAATTCCTTTTATTTTTACATTTATGATAATTAATTTCAGTACCTTTTGTTACTTCAAACTACTACCTACTTCCCTCACCATTTCCATTCTCGATACTTGCAGTAAATTCAGTCAAGACAACGTGACACCTTGGGTGCGACAGAAACATCTCAGATAGACACTTCCCTAAGCTACTCATTGGGATCGATATAAAAACTGGCATTAATACTTTCATGAAAACATGCTCTGATGAACCTATGCTCTTGCAGGCCATCAAGATATTTTCTGGTGCCGTTGCCGTGGAGCTAAGTGCTAAGTGTTTGTTTCTTGATATTCGTAAGTGTTGATATTCTCCATTATCCCTGATAAAGATAGAGGTACTACGCATTCTGGTATAACTTATTTACCTCCTTACATTGACCATATTCCTGCAGGAAGACATCTAGAATTTATTGAAAAAAATTCTAACTAATGTTCTATAGACGTGAATAGTCTAATTCCTATGATGGTAGATTTGAGCATCACCCAAAGGACCGAAGAGTCTGAGCAATTATTAGGAGAATATGAGAATCCATCTAGGCAACAATTATTAGGAGAATATGGGAATCCATCTAGGCACCTAAGAAAAATGCCTATTCTCTATCCTGAGCTTGAAAGCCCAAATTTAAAATATATCCTGAGCTAATCCATATGATGAAGGAAATTGCTTTTGCAGGAAGAGAAGATGAAGATCCGAGCGATCATTTGACAAAGGTTCATGACCTTTGCGACACTCTTAAACTAGCAGGGCTATCAAAGGAGTTTGTACTCCTTAAACTTTTTTGTTGGTCCTTAAAAGATAAAGCTTTTACTTGGTTACAGTCCTTGCGATAATTTATGCATAGATATTGCTCGTTTACTAAAATTATGCAAACCCAGCGCGACATTACAAATTTCGTCCAAACAGTCGAAGAAAACATTTATGAAGCCTGGATAAGATTTTATGGGATGGTCATGAAAATCCCAAATCATGAATTTAAAGAGCATTTAATTATTCAATACTTTTATAATGGGCTTACTAATGATTCGAAACATATGATTGATTGAACTACAGGAGGAGCTATTAGCAACCTGACGCTACATGAGTGCATTAAGATTTTCAAGGTAAGATGCTTCAATTATGAACAGTACAACCCTATTGAGGACATCAAACTAAGAAAAGATATGTTTCATATACCTCAGGAACTTATGCCTGAAGTTAAGAAGTCCATGACACAAAAGGGAATAACAGTAGAGCTTTTTAGAAAGTGGATGTTCTACAAACTTTTGTTCTAGAAGATGAAATGAATCTTGTAACGCAAAAGTTTAAAAACCAACATAGCCAGTTCCTGAAAAATATTATAAACGTTTAATGGTTTAAAAGAAAATTATAAAAGAATTAACCGAAATTTTCGAAGATCTGGACACGCTGCTCGACACCTTGATAAACTTTTAAGTATGGTTAAAACCTAGTGCAATCAGATATCTGAAACACAAGCTTTGATTTTAAATCAATGTCATTATAATCATAATACGATTTCTACTAACATTGGCATGAGACATGGTACAGAGACACAAGAACCTCAAGGGCCACCTTGGTATCAAGAGGAACAAGCCTAGAAAGCAAAAGAAACTCAAGAAATGAGTCAAGAGGAAGAGGATCTTGTCGATCCACAAGATGATATTGAATATGAAGCTCAAAGAAAAGAAAAATAATTTTCAAATAAAGATAAATAAGAGAAAGAGGCAGGAGACAAAGATAAAAATATGACTGATATCGAAACTATTGATCCAAGAGAGGAGATTGAACTTAGACGGGAACAAGAAGAGCAAGTTATCACCTCAGGTGAGAATCAAGATGAGAAGCAAAAAGCCTACAACAAAGAACAAAACTAAAAAGGGTGTCGAACCAACAGTAAATGTAAAATAAAAGGTAATACCAACAAGGAAGAAAGTTCCTTATCCTAACCGTGTTCAGTATGAACCGGATAAGACCGTTTATGACTCTTTTGCCAAAGCTCTAGGTAACCATCGTTTAGACTTACTTTGGCCAATTCAATTCAAGTTCCTACTTACAAAAAGTTCACGTGAGATATTCTTAATAGAAAAAAAGGTAACTCAGAGCATAGCAGTTATGACAAGCTTGGGTGATAAGCTGCCTGCTAAACTTGGGGACCATGGTATTCCAACTATCTCTTGTGCTATTGGAAAAACTAACATCCTCAATGCTCTTTGTGATTTAGGTGTAGGTGTTAGTGTCATGAATTATTCTCTTTTTAAGATATTGAACCTTGGGGATTAATCTCCTACTTCAATTACCTTATAAATGGCTGATAAGACCACTAATAACCTATCGGTATGATCGAAAATGTCCTACTTAGAATTGATCATCATGTCATACCCATTGATTTTATTATACTTGATGTTCCTGAAGATGACAAACTCTCAATCATTATACTTGATTTTATTATAAATGTGGATTGTTCTAGCGGGAAAATTGTCTTCAACATATATGATGATCAGATTGTTCGTTATTTTCCTAAGAAACAAGAATAGTGTGGGAAATATATACCTCTGCCTAAGCGTGTTCAAGTGGTAAGTACCCTCGATGAAGGAAAACCCAAGGTATGTGCTAAAGATTCAGAGTTCGGTTAGTTAAAACTAACCTTTTTGAATAAAATTATTTATGGGAGTCAACCCATTTTTTAAATAATTTAATTCAGTTATTCTAATAAATTCTTGAAGCCACATGTGTAGATAAAATAGTCTATTGTGAAGTTAAGGCTTTTGTTTGAAAATGAAGTATTGAAAACAAAAGAAGAAGAAAGGGGACAGAGAGCATAACTAACAACGGTGCGAGCGGAGAGGCCCGTACCATGCGCCCATACTGTGTTTCGAAGGAAATGTGAAGATCTTCTCTCAAGGTACTGGCGAGTTAACGACCAATGGTATGACCAGACCCACCCATACCATCCGCCGTACCGATAGAGCAAAGAAAACAGTGAATTACTTCTTCGGGTTAGAGCTCTTAACAAGAAATGGTACGATCGGAGCGGGTATGATACATTGCAAATGTATCTATATAATTTTTTATGTTCCATGCTTGGTTTTATCCACTTTCTTGTGTTTTGTCCACACTTTGGAGTACTTTTCATATGATTTCTTGGACTAACCTATTAACAAGAGCCATAGTGCCAGCTGCCTGTTTTCTGTTGTTTTTGGTTCCAGGAAAGTCAGAAAATGAATATTCTCGGAATTGGACGGGACAAAAGCCAAAGTGCCTATTTTCGGAAGTCATCGATGCGAATACAAGGCGGAGAGGGCGGAGGCGGCCACACCACTGGCCGCGGCAGTTTGGCCCAGCGCCAGGGTGGTGTGGCCAGCCAGGCACCCTCGACCTCCCTTTCGCCTATAAGATGCCCTCGACGAAAACCCTAAGTGCCCGATCAAAAATCTCTGAAAGAGTTCAGCCACCGTCATCTCCATCCCTAGATCGGGAGGGATCTGAAGCTCTTCTCGGCACCCTGCCGGAGAGGGGAATTCACCCTGGAGGCCTTCTTCATCACCATGCAAGCCTCTGGTGTGATGCGTGAATATTTCATCCTTGGACTACGGATCCATGTAGTAGCTAGATGGCTGGTTCTCCTCCTTTGTGCTTTCATGTCTAGATTTGTGAGCTCCGTTCATGATCAAGATCATCTATTTGTAATTCTGCATGTTGTGTTTGCGGGGATCCGATGGATATTGAGATGCTATTTTAGATTGATTATTGATTCTATCATGTCTTTGTTATTTGTAATCTTGCATGCTTTCCGTTGTTAGTAGCTATCTTGGCCAAGTAGATGCTAGCAACTCCATGAGTTAGTATTTATGCTCGATAGTGGGTTCATGCCTCTGGTAATCTGGGGAAGTGACAGAAAGCTCTAAGGTACTAGATGTGTTGTTGCTACTAGGGAGAAAACAACAATCCTTTGTTCATAGAACAATCGTATTGTTTACTTTACACGCATTTCGTAAAGCGATAATCTGTTGCTTGCAACTTAATACTGGAGGGGGTTTGGATGATAACCTGAAGATGGATTATTAGTCATAGATGCAGTTGGATGGCGGTCTATGTATAATGTTGTAATGCCGAATCAAGTTCCAAAGGAGTCAAGATGATTAGTATATGCATGTATTGCTTTCTCGATGTTTATCAATTGCCCCGCTGTAATTTGTTCACCCAGCATGTGATAATATCATTTTGCGGCCCGAAAGTTGGGGTGGACAGGCAACGCGGTACCCAAGTTGATTTTTATCACCGCGATTCGAAAAGTTGGGGCGCCAATTACTGAGAGGGGTCTTTCGAGTGAATGATGGCCAAACCAAATATTTTCAAATCGCGCCCGTTAAGTCAGGATATTCTGTTACACTAGCTCCTGCTGTGCCCCTCCTTCGCTGGTCACTCTTCTTAGCCACCCTGCACGTGTCGTAGGGGCAAATCCATTACTGTACTTTCCTAACTCTCGACACTGAATCTTGCTGCGGTGGCGGTCCCTTTTCTTCCCTTCCCCGACCCTAAATCTGCCGGCGGCGGAGGACCTTTTTTCTCCCTCCCTCGACACTGAATCCAGCGGTAGCGGCCCAGCATATCTTGCAAGGCGAAGGTTGTACCTACATCACCGACTGAAAAGGATCCGTTGGGGCCCAAGTTTGGGGCTCAACGCGTAGCTGCGGCGAGGTCTTCAGCCCCGGTTAGCGAGGAGGCCAGCAAGGATTCTGCTCCCAAGGTACCTACGAGCAGCGGGTTGAAGAGAAAAGCAAGGCCGGCGGCGGATTGTTCGGCTCCGGTGGGCGGATGCAGCACTCAGATCTTGAAGAAAAAACCCGGGAGAAGAGCGAGAGGTGAATTTTTCTTATCTGTGCCTTATCTTGCAAGTAGATTAGTTACGGCATAATAGAATCGAATGAACTGAAATGTTTCCCTTTTTAATCAAATTAGGCACATTTTTGATACAAGTGACCTATATGAGTTCACAGTTCATGTTCGGCAGTACACTGCAAAGCTTGATTTTGGTTGCGAGAGGGTTGTGTTCGGGCAAGATGTGCATCTGCTTATGAATTGCAAAGAGGTTGTGTCTGTTTCGCAACTGGTAGATATGCTTGCCGCTAGAATTCCCTGGGGTTCTAGACAGAGGAAAAATTGGTGTGGCGCAACATGAATGATACCTATCAACAAATTGAGCACTCCCATGAGCTTCAGATGGTTTGGGAGTGTTGTGCAGCTGATCGTAAGGTGAAAGTTGAAGCGATGATTGATGACATGTATGCAAATGCTGGAGATCTTGCTGCCAGAGCTTCTGCTCCTAGAGAATACGGACCAATAGATGCTGATCTAGATAAGTTTAGTATACGCATTGAGGTGGATTCATACATGGCAAAACTTGACGAGGGAGTTAATAAGCCAGTTTCGTCATGTACTGTGGAGATCACTGTCGATTCCAAAAACATAACTCTTGATGAAATGAGAGAGATGATCAGTAAGGATATCAGTATTGGCCCTAAGCAGATGGCAAAAATCCGGTGGTGGCATCATAAGAAGCAGCAATTCATAGATGTTTTGAATACTAAAGATCTTATGCGGATTATGCGGCGAAAGAAGCGAACCAGGAAGGTGTTCTTCCTTGGTACCATTTCTGATGTTGTTGAACAGGTTATAGTGGATGTAGATGCCCTTGTAGTGGCTAAATAGAATGAGGTGGTCGACGTTGATGAGATCTGATGAGAGCTGCTACCCTGGGCTTGTCATATGGACCGCGGGGTTCCCCTGCCTGTATTTGTAATATTGACTGTTGTTGCATTTAGAGCATGCTTCTGTGAGTATGTTTGTTGAGAGATTGCGATATAATGCTGTGCGAGCTGTTGAGATTTTCGGACATGTCACTCACTGAAACCATCGTTGTTGTAATAAGACATAAGTACATTGTAGTTGACATGATTATGTTTCTTAAGATGACGTCTGAGTACTTGTTTCAGTTATTATGTTTGTTGGGACATTGTAATGTAATGTTTTGTGAAACCATGACTGGACTAGTGATGCATAAATACATTGTAGTTGACATGATTATGTTTCTTGAGATGATGTACTGTACTTGTTTCTGATATTTTGTTTGTTGAGAGATTGTAATGTAATGTTTTGCGAAACCATGACAGGACAAGTGATGTGTAAGTACCTTGTAGTCGACATGATTTTGTTTCTTGAGTTGATGTAATATACTTGTTTCTGTGATTACGTTTGTTGAGAGATTGTAATGTGATGTTTTGTGAAACCATGTTGTGGTTATGTTTGTTGGGAGATTATAATGTAATGTTTTGTGAAACCATGGTAAGAAGTGATGCATAAGTACCTTGTAGTTGACTTGATTTTGTTTCTTTGGATGATGTAATATACTAGTATGTTTTCGTTAGGCAATGAAATTGGGATGGAGGGAGTGCAGGTTTAATATTTGAAATGAGAATGTGTGAAGAGAATCCATATCAGGCAGGAGACAGTAATCCAGGGAAAGGGCATGGTATCCATTAAACTATTGTAACATGCCAATTTAGTCATCATTGCAGCGGTAGAAGGGTTGCTCTCTCTCTCTCTCTCTCTATCTCTCTCTCTCTCTCTCTCTCTCTCTCTCTCTCTCTCTCTCTCTCTCTCTCTCTCTCTCTCTCTCTCTCTCTCTCTCTCTCTCTCTCTCTCTCTCTCTCTCGCCGTCGCATTCGCCATACTGTCCTTGAACGGCGAGGGGCGACGTCGGCGATGATGACCTTCTCTCCGACATCGAGTATTCCTTCCACAATGTGAGTTCCTCTGTTTTCTCGGGATAGGGTTAGGCAATGGTAAATCACTTGATCTGAGCCCGACCAGATGTGCATGCAATCCTGTTTGATTTCAGCTTTGCGTTTACCTATAGGTACCAAGGACGATCTACGACTCCGAATGGGAGGGCCTAGATCTCGATGGAGAAGTGCCATGTGACCATGGGCTAAAACTGAGATATGTTGCATTCAAAGGCAGTAACACTGGGAGAAGGTTTTTGGGCTGTACAAATCAGGTTTGTTTACATTATGTGCAACTGTGACATGAAGTAAAATGTATCATGCATGTTCATAACACTATAGTGTGTGTGTTTTTAGGTTGGCCCGGTGTGTAAAGCAGTAGAGTGGGTGGATCTTGAGTGGCCAGATGCACTTAAGAAATGTTTGGCACAGCTATGGGAGATGTATGAGTTGGAAAGGTCGGGGAGATTTACTGATGTAAGTGATGCAGCTGAAAAAAATTATAAACTGTCGATACGAAATAAGGAGCTGGAACAAGAAATCGAGAATTTGCAGTCAAAGCTAACTAACGGAATCGATGGGAGCTTGGTTATTGGAACTACAAAGAAGCTTCAGGATAGTCACAGGTTGCTGATTCATAATGCAGAAAAGGAGAGGGATCAGCTCAGGGAAGACAAGAAGAAGCTAGAGTGCTGCATTGCGGATCTGTTGAAGGAACTGAAGAAGGCGCGTGAGGGTGAACAAGGACAGACTATAGAGGATAAAGGAAATTCGAGATGAATAATTTATGTTGTACCAATGCCTAAAACTAGTTAATTGTAAGACTTGCAGTTGCGCTTTCCGAACTAAGCCAAACTCAATCCTCGAGCAAACTAATTTCAGACAAACACACACATCGTGCATAGAGTTAAGTTCACGCTTACAAAATCACCACTATAGAGGATAAACCAGGCAGTTCAGTACTAAATAGACATATGTTGTGTTCAAGCGAGCCAGGCCCAGAGCTGCCTGTTTTCCTCCCTAAGATTGGCCAGCTCCTTTAGTACTATGTCATGCTTTAGCTATAGGTTCCAGTGCTCCGTCACGGATTGGAGAATTTTGTCCGTAGCCATACGATTTTCCTTCAAGATCCCTTTCATGATCTCCATCTGCTTCCTAGCCGAGGCGCGACCTTCACTGTGTAGCTTCGCCCAGTCGGCGTTTAACTCCTTCAGTTTTTGGCACTTGTCAGAAAGGACCGCGAATTCAGCCTTGATTGGTCAAAGGCCGTTTACGAATTCCGCTTCTCCCTTTGGATTGCTATCTTGTCATTTAGCCAGGTCGCCAGGTCTTGGTCGATCTTTCGCCTCTTTCCCTGCAACAAAAATACATGGTATGGTTTGTTCAGTTCACTAGGACAAGCTGGTTAGTTTCCATAATTAACTGAATCGACTAGTGGCACTATCATAATTTCAAGGAAGAAGCAATCTAGGACTAATCAACATTTTATGAATCGACTAGTGGCACTGTCATAATTTCAATTTCGAAGACAAATAAGATTTATCAGTAGTTTAGTGTGTTGTGGGTTTTTCCCAATATCACCAAATAGTAGTGGGAGAGTGGCAAACTCATAATGCAGAAACCCATGTCCAGATACATATGGAAAGAGAACATGATGTCCATTCATGAACATGAACACCAACACATGTCCAGATAGATAAGGAGTTACCCTAGGATTCTTATTGCACCCTATAATGGGAAGCAGACATGGGCATTGCTCCCTGAACCCTAAACATTACAAAAGGAGAGGAGGACAAACTGGTATTCGTGTACCCGCTAACGGGAATCAGACTTGGGCATTGCTCCGGTACGTCTCCAGACATGCCCTTAGCTCCTCGTTCTCTTTCCGAACACCCTCGAGTACGGTGATCCCTCTGCTCATGTCCGCCTTCATCTCCTTGACTGCATCCAGGCAACGGTTCCTGTCATGGTAGGCTCGGATGGTAGCCTTGGTTTCCTCGACGTGTCCTCTGAGTGCCTCTCTGACTTCGTCCTGCAAGAGAATGCACCTTTCCACGAGATTCTTCTTCTCCTCCGTGAGCTCGTTGATTATCTTGATGGCCTGTTCTTGCCTGATCAAGTTACGGTCGAGCACTTTTTGTAGCCTAACGACGTCACGTGCAAAATCTAGCGAGATCTCCTTCTGCACAGATAATTGCTTGCGTAGGCTCTCATTAGCTTGGGTGAGGGAGCGTGCAAGCTCATGTTGGTTGGCAATCTTGGAACTGATCGCGGCCACCTTCTCACGGTACTCGGTCTTTGATCGCTGCATCATTCATGTTAATTGAAATAGGAATTCTACAATTACACTCCAGGTCCCAGGTGAATACTAATACAGATCAAAAAAAATCCCTGTTGAATCTATTGGCCGCAGTGTTAAAAAATGGACCTGGAGATATATAAATGACCATGATAAACTAATCCTAATCACAAAAAATCCATAGTGAATCTTTTTAGTAATCCTAACCACCAGAGTCATTGCATATGTGTTCTTTTTAGTAATAACAACGAGAGTCATTTTGCATGAGTGTTGTTTTCACATACCACCTATGGATCCACCAGTGTCATTGCATGTGTGTTCTTTTCACTAACAACAACCAGAGTCATTGCATGTGTGTTCTTTTCAGTAACAACAACCGGAGTCATTGCATGCGTGTTCTTTTCACATACCACATATGGATCCACCAGTGTTATTGCATGTGTGCTCTTTTCACAATCCACCCATGGATCCACTAGTGTCATTGTATGTGTGTTCTTTTTAGTAACAACAACCAGAGTCATTTTGCATGTGTGTTCTTTTCACATACCACATATGGATACACCAGTGTCATTGAAATGTGTGTTCTCTACAGAGACCACACATGGATCCACCGGTGTCATTGCATGTGTCTTCTTTTTAGTAACAACAACCAGTCATTTTGCATGTGTATTCTTTTCACAATCCACACTGGATCCACTAGTGTCATTGCATGTGTGTTCTTTTTAGTAACAACAACCAGAGTCATTTTGCATGTGTGTTCTTTTCACATACCACCTATGGATCCACCAATGTCATTGCATGTGTGTTCTCTTTAGTAACAACAACCAGAGTCATTTTGCATGTGTGTTCTCTTCACAATCCACACATGGATCCACCAGTGTCATTGCATGTGTGTTCTTTTAGTTGGAATTATGACCTAGAGGCAATAATAAAGATGTTATTATTATAATTTTTGTTCATGATAAAGTTCATATTCCATGCTAGAATTGTATTAAGCGGAAACTTTAATACTTGTGTGGTTTGTGAACAACACCGTGTCCCTAGTACGCCTCTATGGACTAGCTCATTGATCAATGATGGTTAAGGTTTCCTAACCATAGACATGAGTAGTCAATTGATAATGAGATCATATCATTGGAGAATGATATGGTGGATAGACCCAAACTAAGCGAAGCAATTAGATCGTGTCATCGTGTTCGTCTTTGCGAAGTTTTTCTTATGTCAAATATTGTATTCCTTAGACCATGAGATAATACAACTCCCTGGTATCGGAAGAAAGCTTTGAGGTCATCAAACGTCATCCTATGAGAGGGTGATCATAAAGGTGACTCTCAGGTAATCGGAAAGTATCTGTTGGGTTGTATGTATCGAGATGGGATTTGTCCCTCCCAAGTCGGAGAGATATACTTCGGGCCCACTCGGTAATCGATATCAACACCGCTTGCAAGCATGTGGTTAAGGAGTTAATCACAAAGTGATATCGGATTACGGAACGAGTAAAGTACTTGCTGTGAACGAGATTGAACTAGGTATGGCGATACCGACGATCGAATCTCGGGCAAGTAAAATATCGCGAGACAAAGGGAATATATATATGGGATTGATTGAATCCTGCATCGTGGTTCATCCAATATGATCATCGATGAATGTGTGGGAGTCAATATGGGTGCCAGACCCGCTGTTGATTATTGATAGAAGATCATGCGCATATTCTCGAACCCGAGGTCACACACTTAACGTGTCTCGACGCTAGGATAGATTGGATAATTGGTTTATGAATTTTTGTTCGGAGTCTCGGATGGGATCCGGGACATCACGAGAGGTTCCGGAATGGTCCGGAGAATAAGATTCATATAAGGCAGTGCAGTTTTTGGAGTTCGAAATTGTTAGGATTAATCGGTATTGTACGGAAGCTTTAGAACCTTCCGGAAGGGGGCCAACGTGGTCCCACCTTCCGGGAGGGGGCATGGGCCTATGAGGGAGTGTCCTGGCCGCATTGGACCAGGGGCACAAGGCCCCATAGGGCCCAGCCGATCCTAGATAAGTTTAAACTCGTTTAAACTAGAGATAGGATTTCTAGATAAGGGAGAGTTTAAATTGTTTAAACTAGAGATAGGCTTGGAGGATGGGCAAGGGCTAGCCGCACCCCCCTCTATATATAGAGGGCTGGTGCGCCCCCTCCCTCTAACCACACACCTTCCTCCAAGCCCTAGTTGCCCTGCTGCCCTCCTCTCTCCCTCCCGACTGTTTGTGGGCGAAGCCCTGCTGCAGAAATTCTCCACCATATACACCACGCCGTCGTGTTGTAGATCCAATCCATCTCTCCACCATACTTGCTGGTCCAAGGAAGGAGGAGACGTCGAGGTGCTGCACGTGTGCATCTCACGGAGGCACCGCCACTTGTGGTGCTAGATCGGATCGGATCGCGAGGAGGAGAAGCGTACGACTACATCACCCACGCGTTTAACGAGCGTTCCGCTGTCGAATCTTCAAGGGTATGAAGATCTAATCCAATCTCTCTCGTTGTTTGCATCTCCTAGATTAGATCTTGGCTTTCCTCCTCTGTTCGCTCGTAGAAAATTTTGATTTACTATGCTGCGAAACCCTTGGGTATCGAGCTAGATATATGCGTAGATGTGATTCACGAGTAACGCAACATGGTTGTTGCGGCGTTGATGTTTTCTGTTGCAAGCCTCTTGTTTGTGTTCTTCTTATGACGCGGATAGTGAGATTGAAGCGGTCCAGGCCAACCTTACGCGACGCCGTCATGAGACCGCTCGCACTTGACGTGTGGCTTGTACCACACATGCGCCGGTGGATGTCGTTTCTCTCACTATAGTTGTCATGGGATTAACACCGAGTTTGGCAACCATAATATCACCGTTGTGGCTTTCCGTAGGTAAGAATCGTTCTTAGCATCTACTCCCATGAGCCACGTAAAACATGCAACAACAAAGTAGAGGCGTCTAACTTGTTTTTGCGGAGTGTTTCTGTGATATGGTATGGCCCAAGATGTGATGTGTATATTGTCGATGATCATGTTTTGTAATGTTTCACGACTTGCATGTCGATGAGTACACAAC
Source organism: Avena insularis (assembly GCA_023614405.1). Lineage (NCBI taxonomy): Eukaryota > Viridiplantae > Streptophyta > Magnoliopsida > Poales > Poaceae > Avena > Avena insularis. The sequence continues at coordinate 504,355,139 of CM042688.1, read as the reverse complement.
CGGCAGGAGCCATATGGTTGTCTTTATAATTGTGTATGACCTGCAGTCAACTTCTTATACGCCATGTAATAGCTTTACTTTATCGCTAAGTAGTTAGCAATAGTTGTAGTTGCTATTCGTGGTGGAGGCAATCATGGTGAAGTGATGGAGATCATGCCGAACGCACAAGATGGAGATCATTGCGAAGATTGGCTATACCATGTCACATAAAGTTATATGCATGTGATGTTTATCCTTTTATGTATCTTATTATGCTTAGATCGCGACGGTAGCATTATAAGATGATTCCTCACTTAAAGATCAAGATAAAAACTGTGTTCTCCCCAAGTATGCACCGCTATGCGAAATTTCGTCGTGTCCAAGCATCACGTGATGATCGGGTGCTATAGACTCTACGCACATACAACGGGTGCAAGCCAGTTTTGCACACGCTGAAATACTTGGGTCTAGCTTGACGAGCCTAGCATGTCTGATACATGGCCTCGGAACACAAGAACCGAAAGGTTAAGCATGAGTCATATGAATGATATGATCGACACTTCGTTGTCCACCATTGAAACCACATCTCTTTTCGTGAAGATCGGATTAGTTGTGGTGAATTTGGATCGTGTTCACTAAACAACTTGAGGGATGTTGAATTTAGTGGGAGTTCATCTAGTAATTTGATTAAAAGTTGAACTAGTTATCATGAACATAGTCTAATTTGTACTTGCAAATATTGTAGATCACATGGCTAAGTCCAACTTCAACTTCAACTTTTTTCTGAGAAAGAAAAGCTTAAGAACAATGGGTCTAACTTCACCAATTGGTTCCGCAATTTGAGAATCATTCTCTCTGGCGGTCAAAAGGACTATGTCCTTGAGAAAGCGTTAGGTGACGCCCCTGCTGCAACTGCGCCGGCTGATGAGAAAGCTGTCTATCAGTCGTGCAAAGATGATTATGGTGTGATTAAGAGCACCATGTTGTTTGCTATGGAACCAGAACTTCAAAATCGTTTTGAAAACTATCCCGGGACCTTTGAGATTCTCGAAGAGTTGAAAACCATGTTTCAGACTCAGGCCCGTTCTGAGAGATATGAGATCTCCGAGAAGTTCTTTAACTGCAAGATGGAGGAAGGGAGTTCCGGTAGTGAGCACGCCATTAAGATGTCGGGCTACACTCAACGCCTTGAGCAAGCGGATGCAAGATTCCAGAGGAGCTCAAGATTGACAGGTGGTTCTGCAATCACTCCTCCCAGCTACAAAAGTTTTATAGTGACTCATAATCAGATTGGTTCCATCGATCACCGAGCTCTTCGCAAAGCTGAAGGCTGCGGAGGTGGACATCAAGAAGGATAATCATGTGTTGATGGTCAACAAGCCCTCCTTTAAGAAAGGTAAAGGTGCAAAGAATCCCTTCAAGAAGGGCGGCGGAAAGCGCAATGCCCCTGCTGAGAAGAAGCTCAGGTCTGGTCCCAAGTCGGAAACTGAGTGCTTCTATTGCAAGGACAAGGGTCACTGGAAGCACAACTGTCCGAAGTACTTAGCAGACAAGAAGGCTGGCACCATCAAAGGTATATTTGATATACATGTTATTGATGTTTTCCTTACTAGCCCTCGTTGTAGTGCCTGGGTATTTGATACCGGTTCAGTTGCTAATATTTGTAACTCGAAACAGGAGCTGCGGAATAGACGGCGGCTTGCGAGGGATGAGGTGACGATGCGCGGCAGCGGATCAAGAGTTGATGTGATGGCCGTAAGACGCTCTCCTTAGTTTTACCTTCGGGATTAGTTTTAAACCTTAATAAATGTTATTATGTGCCTGCGTTGAGCATGAACATTATTTCTGGATCGTGTTTATTGCAAGACGGTTATTCATTTAAATCGGAGAATAATGGTTGTTCTATTTATATGAGTAACATCTTTTATGGTCATGCACCTCTTGTGAGTGGTTTATTTCTTCTAAATCTCGAAAGGGATGAAACACACATCCATAACATTGAGGCTAAGAGATGCAAAGTAGATAGTGATAATACTACTTATTTGTGGCCTTGCGTCTAGGTCATATTGGTGTAAAGTGCATGAAGAAACTCCATTACGATGGACTTTTGGAGTCTCTTGATTTTGAATCATTTGACACATGCGAACCATGCCTCATGGGCAAGATGATCAAAACCCGTTCTCGGTATGATGGAGCGAGCAACGGACTTGTTGGAAATTATACATACCGATGTATGCGGACCGATGAGTGTTTCGACCCGCGGTGGATATCGCTATTTTCTCACTTTTACCGATGACTTAAGTAGATATGGGTATATCTATTTAATGAAACATAAATCTGAAACGCTTTGAAAAGTTCAAAGAATTTCAGAATGAAGTGGAGAACCATCGTAATGTAAAGATTAAGTTTCTACGATCCGATCGTGAGGCGAATATTTGAGTTATGATTTTCTCACGCATCTCAAAGCAAGTGGAATCGTTTCACAACTCACGCCACCGGAACACCACAATGAATGGTGTGTCTGACCGGAATCGAACCCTATTAGATATGGTCCGATCGATGATGTCTCTTACTGATTTGCCGTTATCATTTTGGGGTTATGCATTAGAAACCGCTGCATTCACTTTAAATAGGGCTCCATCTAAATCCGTTGAGACGACACCGTATGAACTGTGGTTTGGTGCTAAACCTAAGTTGTCGTTTCTTAAAGTTTGGGGACGAAGCTTATGTCAAGAAGTTGATGCCGGACAAACTCGAACCCAAAGCGGAGAAATGCGTCTTCATAGGATACCCTAAGGAAACTATTGGGTATACCTTCTATCACGTAACCAAGGCAAAGTGTTTGTTGCAAAGAACGGTTCCTTTCTTGAGAAGGAGTTTCTCTCAAAGAAGTGAGTGGGAGGAAAGTAGAGCTAGACGAGGTTATTGAACCTTCTCTTGAATTGGAGAGTAGCGCAGCACCTGAAATTGTTCGGTGCACCGCACCAACAATAGAGGAAGCTAATGACAAGGATCATGAAGCTTGGACGATGCATCGAATGTCGCAGGTCGACAAGGTCGCGTGCCCCTCCCGAGTGGTACGGCAACCTGTCTTATTTGTCTTGTTAGTAGAAGGCGGTGAACCTACGAACTATGAGGAAGCGATGATGAGCCCAGACTACGAGAAATGGCTAGAAGCCATGAAATCCGAATTGGGATCCATGATCGAAAACCAAGTATGTACTTTGGTGGACCCTCCTAGCGACAAAAGGCCGTTGAGTGCAAATGGATCTTCAAGAAGAAAACGGACGCGGATGGTAATGTTACCGTCTATAAATCACAGCTTGTTGCGAAAGGTTTTCGACAAGTTCAAGGTGTTGACTACGATGAGACTTTCTCTCCGTGGCGATGTTTAAGTCCATTCGGATTTTATTAGCAATTGCTGCGTTTCATGATTATGAAATATGGCAAATGGATGTCAAGACTGCTTTCCTCAATGGCAACATTGATGAAGAGTTGTATATGATGCAACCCGAAGGTTTTGTCGATCCTAAGGATGCTGATAAAGTATGCAAACTTCAGCGTTCCATTTATGGACTGAAGCAAGCATCTCGGAGTTGGAACCTTCGTTTTGATCAAGTGATCAAAAGCTTTGGATTTGTTCCAAATTGCTACGAAGCTTGCATCTACAAGAAAGTGAGTGGGAGCTCGGTGACGTTTCTGGTACTATATGTGGATGACATATTGATTATTGGAAATGACATCAACATGCTTAACGATGTGAAGAGTTATTTGAACAAGTGTTTTTCAATGAAAGACCTAGGTGAAGCTGCTTATATATTGGGCATCAAAATCTATAGAGATAGACAAAGACTCCTGATATCTTTAAGCCAGAGTACATACCTAGAAAAAGTTCAAAAGGTTCAATGGATAAGGCATTGAAAGGTTCAAGGCCTATGTTGTCGGTAAGATATTGAGCAAGGCTGTGTCCACTCTGTAAATGATAGGGAAGCTATGAGCAAAGTGCCTTATGCCTCGGCCATAGGTTCCATCATGTATGCCATGCTATGTACTAGACCGGATGTGTCCAATGCTCTTAGTTTGACGAGCAGATATCAAAGTGATCCAGGAGTGGAACACTGGACAGCCGTGAAGAACATCCTAAGGTACCTAAATAGGACTAAAGAAATGTTCTTAGTCTATGGGGTGATGAACACTGTCAGAAAAGGTTACGTCGAGGCTATTTTCGACACCGACACGGATGTTTGTAAATCTCGGACAGGATACGTGTATATTTTGAATGGAGGAGCTGTGAGCTGGAGAAGTCGCAAGCAAAGCGTGATCGCGGGATCTATGAGAAGCGGAATACATGGCTGCTGCAGAAGCGTCAAGTGAAGGAGTTTGGATCATGAACTTCATCACTGAGCTTGGCGTGGTTCCAAGTGCATTGGACCCACTGGAGATATTGTGTGACAACACTGGCGCCATAACACTCGCTAAGGAACCAAGATATCATCCAAAGACCAAGCATATCAACTGCAAGTTTCATATAATCCGAGATTATATAGCAGATGGAGATCTGAAGATTAGCAAAGTACATACAGATCTGAATGTCGCAGATCCATTGACTAAACCTCTTCCACGTGTAAAACATGATCAAGACCTCGATTGCCATGGGTGTGAGATTGTTGCCAGATGTAAACTAGATTATTGACTCTAGTGCAAGTGGGAGACTGTTGGAATTATGCCCTAGAGGCAATAATAAAGATGTTATTATTATAATTCTTGTTCATGATAAAGTTCATATTCCATGCTAGAATTGTATTAAGCGTAAACTTTAATACTTGTGTGGTTTGTGAACAACACCGTGTCCCTAGTACGCCTCTATGGACTAGCTCATTGATCAATGATGGTTAAGGTTTCCTAACCATAGACATGAGTTGTCAATTGATAATGAGATCATATCATTGGAGAATGATATGGTGGATAGACCCAAACTAAGCGAAGCAATTAGATCGTGTCATCGTGTTCGTCTTTGCGAAGTTTTTCTTATGTCAAATATTGTATTCCTTAGACCATGAGATAATACAACTCCCGGTATCGGAAGAAAGCTTTGAGGTCATCAAACGTCATCCTATGAGAGGGTGATCATAAAGGTGTCTCTCGGTAATCGGAAAGTATCTCATTGGGTTGTATGTATCGAGATGGGATTTGTCCCTCCCAAGTCGGAGAGATATACTTGGGCCCACTCGGTAATCGATATCAACACCGCTTGCAAGCATGTGGTTAAGGAGTTAATCACAAAGTGATATCGGATTACGAACGAGTAAAGTACTTGCCGTGAGCGAGATTAAACTAGGTATGGCGATACCGACGATCGAATCTCGGCAAGTAAAATATCGCGAGACGAAGGGAATATATATATGGGATTGATTGAATCCTGCATCGTGGTTCATCCGATATGATCATCGATGAATGTGGGAGTCAATATGGGTGCCTGCACCCGTTGATTATTGATAGAAGATCATGTCCGCATATTCTCGAACCCGCAGGGTCACACACTTAACGTGTCTCGACGCTAGGATAGATTGGATAATTGGTTTATGAATTTTTGTTCGGAGTCTCGGATGGGATCTGGGACATCACGAGAGGTTCCGGAATGGTCCGGAGAATAAGATTCATATAAGCGGCAGTTTTTGGAGTTCGGAATTGTTAGGATTAATCGGTATTGTACTTAAGCTTCTAGAACCTTCCGGAAGGGGGCCAACGTGGTCCCACCTTCCGGGAGGGGCATGGGCCTATGAGGGAGTGTCTTGGCGCATTGGGCGGGAACAAGGCCCCATAGGGCCCAGCCGATCCTAGATAAGTTTAAACTCGTTTAAACTAGAGATAGGATTTCTAGATAAGGGAGAGTTTAAATTGTTTAAACTAGAGATAGGCTTGGAGGATGGGCAAGGGCTGGCCACACCCCCCTCTATATATAGAGGGTTGGTGCGCCCCCTCCCTCTAACCACACACCTTCCTCCAAGCCCTAGTTGCCCTGCTGCCCTCCTCTCTCCCTCCATTTGTTTGTGGGCGAAGCCTCTGCAAATTCTCCACCATATACACCACGCCGTCGTGTTGTAGATCCAATCCATCTCTCCACCATACTTGCTGGTCCAAGGAAGGAGGAGACGCCGAGTCTTGCACGCGTGTGCATATCACGGAGGCACCGCCACTTATGGTGCTAGATCGGATCGGATCGCGAGGAGGAGGAGAAGCGAACGACTACATCACCCATGTTCCGACGAGCGTTCACTGTGCGAATCTTCAAGGGTATGAAGATCTAATCCAATCTCTCTCGTTGTTTGCATCTCCTAGATTAGATCTTGGCTTTCCCTCTGTTCGCTTCCGTAGAAAATTTTGATTTACTATGCTGCGAAACCCTTCACTTTTTAGTAACAACAACCAGTGTCATTGCATGTGTTTTCTTTTTACTAACAACAACAAGAGTCATTGAAATGTGTGCTCTCTTCAGAGACCACACATGGATCCACTAGTGTCATTGCATGTGTGTTCTTTTCACTAACAACAACCAGAGTCATTGCATGTGTGTTCTTTTCACTTACCACATATGGATCACCAGTGTCATTGCATGTGTGCTCTTTTCACAATCCACCCATGGATCCACCAGTGTCATTGTATGTGTGTTATTTTTAGTAACAACAACCAGAGTCATTTTGCATGTGTGTTCTTTTCACATACCACCTATGGATCCACCAGAGTCATTTTACATGTGTGATCTCTTCACATACCACCTATGGATCCACCAGTGTCCTTGCATGTGTGTTCTTTTTAGTAACAACAACTAGAGTCATTGAAAGGTGTGTTCTTCTCACATACCACCTATGGATCCACCAGTGTCATTGCATGTGTGTTCATTTCATAATCCACCTATGGATCCACCAGTGTCATTGCATGTGTGTTCTTTTTAGTAACAACAACCAGAGTCATTTTGCATGTGTGTTCTTTTCACATACCACCTATGGATCCACCAGTGTAATTGCATGTGTGTTCTTTTCATAATCCACCCATGGATCCACCAGTGTCATTGCATGTGTGTTCTTTTTAGTAACAACAACCAGAGTCATTTTGCATGTGTGTTCTTCTCACATACTACCTATGGATCCACCAGTGTCATTGCATGTGTGTTCATTTCATAATCCACCTATGGATCCACCAGTGTCATTGCATGTGTGTTCTTTTTAGTAACAACAACCAGAGTCATTTGCATGTGTGTTTTTCTCACATACCACCTATGGATCCACCAGTGTCATTGCATGTGTGTTCTTTTCACTAACAACAACCAGAGTCATTGCATGTGTGTTCTTTTCACATACCACATATGGATCCACTAGTGTCATTGAAATGTGTGTTCTCTGCAGAGACCACACATGGATCCACTAGTGTCACTACATGTGTGTTCTTTTTAGTAACAACAACCAGAGTCATTTTGCATGTGTGTTCTTTTCACATACCACCTATGGATCCACCAGTGTCATTGCATGTGTGTTCTTTTCACAATCCACCCATGGATCCACCAGTGTCATTGCATGTTTGTTCTTTTTAGTAACAACAACCAGAGTCATTGAAATGTGGGTTCTTTTCACAATCCACCCATGGATCCACCAGTGTCATTGCATGTGTGTTCTTTTTAGTAACAACAAACAGAGCCATTTTGCATGTGTGTTCTTTTAACATACCACATATGGATCCACCAGTGTCATTGCATGTGTGTTCTTTTCACAATCCACCCATGGATCCACCAGAGTCATTGCATGTGTGTTCTTTTTAGTAACAACCAGAGTCATTTTGCATGTGTGTTCTTTTCACATACCACCTATGGATCCACCAGTGTCATTGCATGTGTGTTCTTTTCACTAACAACAACCAGAGTCATTTTGCATGTGTGTTCTTTTCACATACCACCTATGGATCCACCAGTGTCATTGAAATGTGTGTTCTCTACAGAGACCACACATGGATCCACCGGTGTCATTGCATGCATGTTCTTTTCACTAACAACAACTGGAGTCATTGCATGTGTGTTCTCTTCACAATCCACACATGGATCCACCAGTGTCATTGCATGTGTGTTCTTTTTAGTAACAACAACTAGAGTCATTGAAATGTGTGTTCTTTTCACATACCACCTATGCATCCACCAGTGCCATTGCATGTGTGTTCTTTTCACATGGATCCACCACAGTCATTGCATGTGTGTTCTTTTTAGTAACAACAACCAGAGTCATTGGATGTGTGTTCTCTTTAGAGACCACACATGGATCCACCAGTGTCATTGAAATGTGTGTTCTCTTTAGAGATCGCACATGGATCCACCAGTGTCATTGCATGTATGTTCTTTTCAGTAACAACAACCGGAGTCATCGCATGCGTGTTCTTTTCACATACAACATATGGATCCACCAGTGTCATTGCATGTGTGCTCTTTTCACAATCCACCCATGGATCCACCAGTGTCATTGCATGTGTGTTCTTTTTAGTAACAACAACCAGAGTCATTTTGCATGTGTGTTGTTTTCACATACCACATATGGATCCACAAGTGTCATTGAAATGTGTGTTCTCTACAGAGACCACACATGGATCCACCGGTGTCATTGCATGTGTGTTCTTTTTAGTAACAACAACTAGTCATTGTGCATGTGTGTTCTTTTCACAATCCACACATGGATCCACCAGTGTCATTGCATGTGTGTTCTTTTTAGTAACAACAACCAGAGTCATTTTGCATGTGTGTTCTTTTCACATACCACCTATGGATCCACCAGTGTCATTGCATGTGTTTTTTTAGTAACAACAACCAGAGTCATTTTGCATGTGTGTTCTCTTCACAATCCACACATGGATCCACCAGTGTCATTGCATGTGTGTTCTTTTTAGTAACAACAACTAGTGTCATTGCATGTGTGCTCTCTTCAGAGACCACACATGGATCCACCAGTGTCATTGCATGTGTTTTCTTTTTACTAACAACAACAAGAGTCATTTAAATGTGTGCTCTATTCAGAGACCACACATGGATCCACTAGTGTCATTGCATGTGTGTTCTTTTCACTAACAACAACCAGAGTCATTGCATGTGTGTTCTTTTCACATACCACATATGGATCACCAGTGTCATTGCATGTGTGCTCTTTTCACAATCCACCCGTGGATCCACCAGTGTCATTGCATGTGTGTTCTTTTTACTAACAACAACCAGAGTCATTTTGCATGTGTGTTCTTTTCACATACCACCTGTGGATCCACCAGAGTCATTTTGCATGTGTGATCTCTTCACATACCACCTATGGATCCACCAGTGTCATTGCATGTGTGTTCTTTTTAGTAACAACAACTAGAGTCATTGAAATGTGTGTTCTTCTCACATACCACCTATGGATCCACCAGTGTCATTGCATGTGTGTTCATTTCATAATCCACCTATGGATCCACCAATGTCATTGCATGTGTGTTCTTTTTAGTAACAACAACCAGAGTCATTTTGCATGTGTGTTCTTTTCACATACCACCTATGGATCTACCAGTGTCATTGCCTGTGTGTTCTTTTCACAGTCCACCCATGGATCCACCAGTACCATTGCATGTGTGTTCTTTTTAGTAACAACAACCAGAGTCATTTTGCATGTGTGTTCTTCTCACATACCACCTTTGGATCCACCAGTGTCATTGCATGTGTGTTCATTTCATAATCCACCTATGGATCCACCAGTGTCATTGCACGTGTGTTCTTTTTAGTAACAACAACCAGAGTCATTTTGCATGTGTGTTCTTCTCACATACCACCTATGGATCCACCAGTTTCATTGCATGTGTGTTCTTTTCACTAACAACAACCAGAGTCATTACATGTGTGTTCTTTTCACATACCACATATGGATCCACCAGTGTCATTGAAATGTGTGTTCTCTGTAGAGACCACACATTGATCCACCAGTGTCATTGCATGTGTGTTCTTTTTAGTAACAACAACCAGAGTCATTTTGCATGTGTGTTCTTTTCACATACCACCTATGGATCCACCAGTGTCATTGCATGTGTGTTGTTTTCACAATCCACCCATGGATCCACCAGAGTCATTGCATGTGTGTTATTTTTAGTAACAACAACCAGAGTCATTTTGCATGTGTGTTCTTTTCACATACCACCTATGGATCCAGCAGTGTCATTGCATGTGTGTTCTTTTTTGTAACAACAACCAAAGTCATTGAAATGTGTGTCCTTTTCACATACCACCTATGGATCCACCAGTGTCATTGCATGTGTGTTCTTTTCACTAACAACAACCAGAGTCATTGCATGTGTGTTCTTTTCACATACCACATATTTATCCACCAGTGTCATTGAAATGTGTGTTCTCTACAAAGACCACACATGGATCCACCAGTGTCATTGCATGTGTGTTCTTTTTAGTAACAACAACCAGAGTCATTTTGCATGTGTGTTCTTTTCACATACCACCTATGGATCCACCAGTGTCATTGCATGTGTGTTCTCTTCACAATGCACACATGGATCCACCAGTGGTATTGCATGTGTGTTCTTTTTAGTAACAACAACCAGAGTCATTGAAATGTGTGTTCTTTTCACATACCACCTATGGATCCACCAGTGTCATTGCATGTGTGTTCTTTTCACATGGATCCACCAGAGTCATTGCATGTGTGTTCTTTTTAGTAACAACAACCAGAGTCATTGGATGTGTGTTCTCTTTAGAGACCACACATGGATCCACCAGTGTCATTGAAATGTGTATTATTTTCAACTACCGCCGTTGGCCACAAACAATCGAGACGCAGATCTAACCAGCAACCGCTCTGGGCTTCTATAAGACCCGATCCCTGATTGTTAGGCGCCGTTGGATCGGGGTGCATGGACGATAGTGATGTCTTTCGCGAGGGCGATCAGCGAGAAGTCTGTTCTACAAACTGATTGGCCGTGGCAACTACGCTAGGCCTACGTCCTTGCCTTTATCCCCTTAACCTCGGGGCCGAAAATCAGACCGTGTTCCTTCATCGCCATGGAGAGGGAGAGGCCCAAACTCAGCTTGCACGAGGCTCAGATGTTCGCCCACTACGGCATACTCGCGCTGCCGTTAGCGAGGCTTCCGGCCGGATTTGAGCTCAGCTACGCCGGGGTTCCTGTCGTGCTACTCTTGCGCGACAACGCGTTGGCGAGGCAGATCGAGGAGCACCGCCGCCAGCTGTCGGAGCGGAAGAGGGCAATGGCACGGTACTCGTGTACGAGCGCGTACTGGCAAAAGCTGTTCAAGAAGGAGCGGTCTGCGTTGATTGAGCTGTGCGGAACCCACCAATGGGAGATCCACCCAGATCTGCGCAACCCCGAAGGGAGGCAGCACTTCTGGGCAGTGCCTGGGCGTACGACCTCCACCGTTATCGATGCAGCACGCCGTGAAGAATCCATGAGGAGGAGGAACGCTGCCGGGAACATCAGCATAGATTCCGACGCGGAGGAGGCTGGCGGCGACGCGGACAACGTCATCAATGATGGAGACTGTGGGAGCATCATAGTCGATTAGGGCCACTTAAGCATAAATTAAATCTATGTACGGTATCTTAATGCGCTCTTTGGATCTGGGTCACCTGAGTCATGGTCGATTATCGTCATAATCTATATTTGTTGGCCATGTTTTAGTTGTCTTTGTCTTTGAAACTAGTCGATTAAAACTCGTCCGATCTTGAAAATAAAGTTCACGCGTTCCCTGCCATATCTGATGGGACAATACGCTGACTCTGCTCCCAGCACTTGATGGCACAACCGTAATTTGGAGTGCGCCTGAGGAGAAGGGATCGAGCGTGTTGTAATAGTGTACTACTCCTGTCCAGATATAACTGACTTAGTTTTTTTAGATATTTAATAAATGTGTCTATACCCAAAACATGTCTAGATACATGTTTTAGGTTTCTCTGTCTTTCAAACTAATCAAAAGTCATCAAATTCTGAACAAACAAAGTCATTGTGTTCACACCTGATGGGACAATACGCTGACTCTGCTACTTGATGGCACAACCATAATTCTGGAGTGCGCCAGAGGAGATGGGAATGCAAGGGAGATGGGAACTAGTAGCCGCGTCCAAACGCAGGTAAAAAATTAATGTAATAATATTTTAAAAAATGTAATCTGGTCCACATGACCCCATCACAGACACGTTGCACGCGCCAGATATAAATAAAGACGACACGGCTAGTTTAGTTTCAATGATACAATTCAACATAGGACGTTACTGTGCCCGCATCTTTCTGCTCCTCTTATTAGTCTGCTAGCCCACGCTGCATTAAGCATCAGTTGATGAGGATAAAAAAAATGATAAAATGGCAAATAAAACAATTTTTAAGCTTACCTTTCATCCGGAGAATCGTACAAAGATGAAATTGGCAGGGATTTATTACTTCTCCCGCAGTTAGCCGAAAGATCCTCAAGAACATCCTCAATCACCCCTGCAACTTCTTCATATTCTAATACACCTCCATTATTTGCCCTTTCCTCCCCGTTCCGCTTACCCTTTTGTTTCTTTTCACACCCTTTTCTTGCCGGTACCTCCACTTCTTCATAAATTGGCTGCTTATGTACGTTTTCCTCCGAGTGCTCATCACCGTCTTCGCGCTGCTCTTCCGCCAGTTCTAGCTGAGAAGCCTCATTTTCTGCCACCGGGGTGTGAACAGGGACAATAGCATGTGTAACTGGGTTTTTGCACAACCTCTTGATATGGCCGAATCTGCCACAACGTCCGCATTTCCTTTTCCTAGCAACAAGCCTTGGACCTTTATCGGTGGAGGCTACGATCCTTAGCTTTCTAGGCCTCCCAGGTGGCCTCCTAAGAACTGGTGGTTGAAGTTTGAACCCTGGATCGACAATCTCCCAATCATTTTCATCGGCCATAGGTGGTACGTTTTCTACATAAGTTGCAGAAAACTTGTCCACGGAGAAATAGTTGTCGACATAGTTCTCTATTTCAGCTCCGTTACCTCTAAGCTTTAAGATGAAGTGAATTGCATGGTGACATGGCAGACCAGTAATCTGCCACTGCATGCATGAACAAGTCTTGTTTCCAATGTCTATAGTGTACCTCCGTTCACTTCCACGCTTGTATTCTGCATAAACCTCAGCCAATGTTCTAGAACTTCTGACCACCCTCATCTTTATTGTTCTCATTGCCCTGGTTCTTACATTCAGTAACATAACCACCTTTGGAACTATTTTATGGCCTAAAAATTTTCTTGCACAAATTCTCTGCCTTAAATCTATCTTCACCATTATGCACTGTCTTATTTGCATCCAACAAAATAACAATTCCAAGTGTCTTCATGCCCAAAATCTTATCATTGAAACTCTCTGCCAAATTATTGCATACAAAATCCACCTTGCTTAACTCACCAAACTTGCTTCTGGCCCATAGCTTGGTGTGATGTTCCTCAAGGTATTTTTTTCACCTTTGGCACTACATACATGTTCTACAAGTAAGTAGCATGCGTGCTTGGGATGTATGTGTATGCTGATCGCCACAAGTCCTCTTCAAAGATCTTTCCTTCAAACTTCTTCGTGAAGTTAGTAGCAAGGTGCCGCATGCATTCCCTATGCTCAACCCCAGGAAACACAGCATCAACAGCATTCTCAAGACCCTCGGATGCACCGGTGTGTATCACCAAGCCTTCAGGGTGACCAATTACTTCCCGTAGTCTCTGCATGAACCATGTCCAGCTTTCATTTGATTCACCCTCAAGAACAGCATAAGCTACGGGTAGAAGCCAATTATGCGCGTCCAAAGCACAAGCAGAAGCAACATGTCCCCTGAACTTCCCTGTTAAAGAAGTTGCGCCTATTGCCAAGTATGGCCTGCAGCCGTCTAGGAACCCCTTCCAGCATGCCTTCAGGCAGACAAAACATCTCCTGAAGCATATCTTATCTGCCTGCTTATACCTGACCCCCCTCGAGACCTTTTCTCTCCCTTTCACAACCTCGTAATCAATGTCAACAACACTACTAGGTGATGTTTTCTCTACCTGAGCTTTGAAACTATACAACATATGAAAACTGTCATTCCACTTGCCTTGAATGAAGTCTAGAGCCATCTCCTTCCCATCAAAGACTTTGTGATAAGGAATCAAAACGTTAAACTTTTTGCTAATCTTTGCTCTGAGTTCAGCTGGTCCAGTGTTATGATCCTGCCTCACCCAGTCAAGCAGTAGCAGCAATCCACTTGGTAGTCGCCGGTCTAATTTTACCACTTAAAGAAGTATTAGGGCAGTTGTGTTCCTTCGTGTTTACTTTGATCTGCATTTGATAAGAATCCAAATAATTCAGAGCTAGTTATCAGCAGAATAAATATGAGAAAGACTGAAACTAAATGTAGCTATTGCAACCTGAAATGGGTGTCCACCCCTCATTGGAGATGCATGTAATCTCCATTTACACACATTACTTTCCCTACAGTGCACCCTAAATCTCTTTTGGTCGCTCTTTTCAATGATAAATTCGAACCCAACTCTGATTGCATAGGTTGCAACTGCATATCTGCAGTCCTCCATATTATCAAAGATAGTCCCCTCATCAATTGTAGGATTGTCCCTGTCAAAGTGTATCACTGGCCTGACCACGTCTTCGTCGTCGTATCTACATCCCATTTCCACATCTTCACATTCCTTTTCCTCATCAGTCCCATAGTCAGGCTCAAAGTTTGAATCAACCAAATATTCCCTACTCTCCATCCTATCAGGGTCAGCAGCCACGTCTGGATATGCTTTATCATCATCATCGGCACCGCCACATGTTTCAGTGCCTTCATGCTCGCTTGACAAAGCATCATGCTCAAGGACAAGCTGTACAGACGTCCTGCGGTTACCAACCCATATACTTGGCATCACCACAGGACTATAAACGCTAATTGGGGTATGCAGATAAGGAATCACAGTTCTTACCTTTCAATGTGGACGCACGGCACCTTCTCCGGGCTCCAAACCTCCAAAGCTCTGCACCCCGCTACCTCTCCTCCTGTTTCGTTGTCCTCTGTGATATCCAGACTTGAAGGAGATTTCGTGCTCTCCAGCCGTGCATGACCCATATCCGTGCTCTCAAGCCTCGCAGGATCCATCTCCGAGCGGGATCTGGATCACCAGCGTCGTTGGGCCCCTAACCTAATGGCCGACTCTCGGTTTGCTTCAGGCGAACAGGCGGTGGGCGGCAGCAAGGAGACAGGGCAGGGAGGGGAGGGGACATGAGGGGATGGTAGGGAGGGGAAGGCGGGAGAACGACGGCCCAAGGGGACGACAAGAGCGGTGCACGACTGAGCAGAGTGGCGGCGGCAGGAGCAGAGGAGCGGAGCGGAGCGGAGCTGGTTGCGACAAAGCATGGAAAATTGCACAATAATGTGTTGGTGGGCGGCACCAGCCCTCGAACCTAGGACGCACGCCGTCGTAGGTGGAGGAGGCGGGCCCGCCTGTTAGAAAACATGCCACCTGTCAGCACACTATGCATGGGGAGCACTTCACGGAATTTTTAGCAGGTCCCACATGTCAGTCTGTTTGATCAAAACTTGCACCCAGAATTCAATGTATTTATTTTTAGTAGCTTCTTTTAGAATTCTCTGTGTTCGACACGGGCATCAGCTTAGCGCCGGAATTCAGGCCCCACATGGAAAATTGCACAATAATGTGTTGGTGGGCGGCACCACCCCTCGAACCTGGGATGCGCGCCGTCGAAGGTGGAGGGGGCGGGCCCGCTAGTTAGAAAACATGCCACGTCGGCATCCCCTGTTTCTGATGCCCTTTAAAAAAATAAAACACGCCACGTCGTTTTCCCCTATTTCTGATGGTGTTGCTACGCTCGACAGTACATGGTGGCATATAAATAATATTGTATAAACATAAGGGCACAGTCGTCAACATTTCTAAAATGAAACCCGGTCCCGTCTCCTACCTATCCTGGTACATTGCCTGATGAGGTGGATAGCCATGACCGATCTTTTTAATACGTTCGCACTCTTATGCTGAGAAGGGAAATAAAGATTGAGCTGTTAATGCAATGAGTGTCGAATTATTACCCTCTAAGGAAATGGGAAATGGTTATTTTCACGCGTGCCCGTAGTCCAAACCTACTATCAGTATTTCACTCCCCTTCTCCGACTAATCATAGTTCACCTTGCGCAGCTCCTTCGCGCCGCACCAACTAGGGTAACATGGCCCCGCCTAAGCCGCCGCCGCGACAGCCGATGAAACTGGGGTATTTAGCCCCTCTAAGACAGGCCATGAAGCTCTACTTCAAGGCTGGTCTCCCATTGCCCTGCCAGGCGGATGATTTTCCCAAATGTGCCGAATCGGCCGTGGCCAGTCGGCGCCAGATGCGGCAAGCAGGGCCAAGAGAGCGATGTGGAGAAATCACGCGGCGGCATTACGGCATGCTCTAGGCAATGGGAACAAGGTACGTATCAAATCGTTCATGAGAGCATGCCGCCGCCGAGGGTACACACCCTCGAACAGGGCAGCGCCAAGGTCTAGGAACTCTCGCGTCCATGCTTCGGCGCGGGCTACCTTACCTCAGTGGGGTAGGCTGGGAGCACGCCGTCTGTGGCAAAGACACTCCATCCTACGCACCATCGAAGGCCGTACCGTGGCGGTGACCAAGCGTCTACACTCAGCATGCTGGATTGTTCGACAGCCAGAGCCGGCGGCGGCCATCAACTCAGCCCCGGAATTCAGGTTCGAGTTCACACGGACCTACAATCCCGAGAAGGAGATGTCGAATTTCAGTTTTGAAGAAATCGTTGCAGCGGCACGGATGGTCCAACTGAACCGGGACTGGCGCACGCAAATCGCTCGTGCATGAACGATGCAGATTTCTTGTAGTTTGGTGGGAAGGCAATGGATCAGTTTGGGTTAAATGATCAAAGAACTTATATCCTCTCAAGGCAATTGGCCAACCAACTTTTCTGGTGGAGATCTGTAGTTTCTTCAGTGTAGAATAGTTAAGTTCAGACTGAAGAATGGCTTTTGTAGATGAAATGCTGACGAATTGTTCTATAAAATAGTAGGAAGTTTAGCCCACTTTTGTGCAGGTATAAGACCCTTTTGTATGGAAGTACTACTGTTGTAAGCAAATACTATCAAGTACCCATTTCCTTCAATTACTAGTCGTGGTTCAATCCAGTTAACTGGCATCTTTTTATCCCAGACTACAGATTTTGCGTCTGCTATCTGTGCTGTAAACCATTTTTTCCTTTGTCTTGTGTTGCCTGCAAAATGGTCAT
The DNA here is from genome assembly GCA_023614405.1 of Avena insularis. NCBI lineage: Eukaryota > Viridiplantae > Streptophyta > Magnoliopsida > Poales > Poaceae > Avena > Avena insularis. The sequence continues at coordinate 504,337,857 of CM042688.1, read as the reverse complement.
GCAGTTCAACGTGTTACAAATGTAGCTACCTTGTACTCCCTCCGTTTCAAAATATAAGATGTTTTAGCTTTGTGAATGAAGTGTATCTAGTCCCCTTTTAGTATGTAGGTTCATCTAGGTTTACAAAGCACCATCACTAAAAGATGTCTAGATACGCTCCATTCACAAAGCTAAAACATCTTATATTTTGAAACGGAGGGAGTACTTGAAGAGGAGATGGACTACATTTTCCTGGCATCCACAGAATTGACATTGCTCATTGCCAGACCACCCTCTTTTCATGAGGTTGTCCTTGGTTATTCACAGAAATTATAAAGCACGGTGTTCAACTACATCGATTCAAACTATTACACGCACACAAACTACATCAAATTCATTACCCACACATACTACATCGATTCAAACTATTACACACACATACTACTTCAAACTATTACACACACGTACTACATCGATTCAAACTATTACACATTTTTAGTCGATGCTAACTTCCTGCTACACTCTCCATACTACAAATTCATTAGCCACACATACCACGACAATTCACTAGAGCTCTGTCTTCACTCGAGGGAAATTAGAACCACCAGCTTGTCCAAGCCCAGTCCCCCACCGAAACCGTGTGCCCCGTCGCGAAATGGTGGCGGTCCTGTGCCATCGATCCTTCCAGGCCAACACTGCAGGTGACGAGGGCGTTTTCTGGCAGCCTCTTCGGGGCCCTGAATGCCATGTACAGAGTCTAGAACCTCCTCCAGGTGGATGATGACCGGGTGCTTCCAGCAAAGCTATCGCCCTGCCTTACTTGGAATCTGCACCTCGTACATCTTAGGAACGGCGTCAGGATCTTTCAGCCATGCCCTTACCTCGATGACCCATCTATCGCTCGGTGGCACGATTTCCACCAGCTCGCCTCCAAGGCTACTGACGACCTGCTTGAGGGCCTCCGGCTCCCAAGCATCCAATGGGAGGCCATCAAAGCCGAGTTTGGAGAAGAAACGAAGCTGCCCCAAGCGATCGTCCCACCCACAGGTGCGATGCCAACGCATGAAGCTCATTTTCTCCCCGTAGCACTTGAAAGAACGGGAAGAATGCAGAACGCGCTCGGTGTCTGAGATGTGCTCGAACCGGACGAAAAAATCAAATGGCGGCGCGCATACCTCAATGTTGACCTCATTTCGTCTGATCCCAAAACGAGACCTGAAAGCGGACAGCAACTCTGCCGGCGACACGGCAGGATGTCCGTCGGCTCGCGTGCTGGGGCTACCATGCCTGGGGTGCGCGACAGCACGCAACTTCCCGAGGCCGGTCGCCGGCCTGGATCGCCCGACGGGACACGCTCCGCCGTGCGAGAAGGACTAGCTAGAGGCGAGATATTAGTCCGGGGACGTGAAGCTCCGATACGGCGGACGATGCCATGGCGATGGCTGCGAGCTTCGATTAGAGGCGTGGGAGGTTGACCGGACATGGCGGAGACGCAAATTAGAGCAAGTGTGAGCTCCGATCTGAGACGAGCAGCCGGAGCTGAGCAAATGTTATGGGGAGGGGAGCAGGGGAGAAGACCAGAGCAGAGCAAAGAAATAGATCTCGTCCACTTAGGGATCTGGTCCATGTAGGGGTAAGCTAGTCCACGACCGCAAAAGATAACAGGGAATACTGACATGGCGGGCCAAGAAGAGTTGACCTAACGATGGTATTTGAGTTCAACCGTTTTTCGTCTGGTTCAAACGACCGTTTGGCCGTTAGATTTGTATTCACCCCCATTTGGCCCTTCTGGACAATTGGCGAATCTACTATGGCCCCTCCGCACGATTGATGGCAACTCGGGTACCGCGGTGCGCTCACCCACGAAGTTTGGTACCGCAAACGAACATTCCCCCAGCATGTTATTGATACGTCCAAAACGTATCTACTTTCCCGAACACTTTTGCTATTGTTTCTCCTCTATACTTGTGTGACTTGGATGCAACAAATGCGAACTGGCGCTATTTTCAACAGAATTGCCTTGGTGTCTACTTTTTGTGCAGAAAATCAACTATCAGGAAAAATCCCGGAAAATATGCCAAAAATCCTATTTCACCCGAAGACTCTAGGAGCCAGAATATGAGACGGAGAAGAGCCCTAGGGTGGCCACACCACCTGGCGGGCAGCGGGCCAGGCCGTGCTGGGGTGGTGGGCCCCCCAGGCACCCCCTCGGCCTCTCTCTTCGCCTATAAGGAGCCTTCTGACCTAAAAACTTCGGGGGGGTTCGACGTTTTTCCAGAAGGAGTTCCGCTCCACCGCCACCACCAGATTCCACGAAACAGCACCAGAAACTCTGTTCTGGCACCCTACCGGGATGGGGAATTGGAGGAGATCGGCGCCATCATCATCACCATTGCTTCTCCATCGACCATCCATGTTTCTCCCATCTATGAGTGAGTAATCCCCTGCTGTAGGCTATGGGGATGGTAGGGATTGGATGAGATCGTTCATGTAATGGCATAAGATTGTTAGGGCATAGTGCCTAGTATCTCTATTAGTGCTTTATGACTTTGTTGCAACTTTGTTGTGCTTAATGCTTGTCACTAGGGCCCGAGTGCCACGATTTCAGATCTGAACTTATTATTGATTCATTATGATAGTATTGTTCTTGGTCTTATCTACAAGTTGTATACACATGTCGTTGTCCGGAACCTATGGTCCCGAAGTGACAGAAATCGGGGTAGCCGGAAGGGAAAGGCTTTGATGTGAGGATCACATGTGTTCACAGAGTGTTAATGCTTTGCTCCGGTGCTCTATTAAAAGGAGCACCTTAATTGCCAATAGTTCCCTAGAGGCCCCACTGCAAACGGGCTGGCAGGACAAAAGATGTTGTGCAAGTTCTCATTGCGAGCACGTATGACTATATATGGAACACATGCCTAGGATTGTCTAGTACTTAGATGCTTTATCTTATTTATCTGCAATTTCCCTATGTTCTGATTGCTATGTGAATTGTCTTGTCCATGCAACGCCCGTCCATCCATCCCTATGCCTACCGCACTCGAATCCCACTGTTTACTGCTTTTGTTACTACTGTCTTTGCTTTACTACTGTTGTTACTTTATTATTCCTACTATAAAACTGTTGCTACTGATAAACTGCTGTGAGCAAGATTGTTTCCAGGTGCAGCTGAATTGACAACTCAGTTGTTAAGCCTGATAAATATTCTTTGGCTCCCCTTGTGTCGAATCAATAAATTGGGTTTCACTTCCCTCGAAAATACTGCGATACACCCCCTATACTTGTGGGTCATTAAGACTATTTTCTGGCGCTGTTGCCGGGGACCATAGCTTTATTTATCAAGTTCACTTGGATTCTCTATTGTTCGCTGCTATCCATCCATCATGGGCAAGTCTCGTGATGGCAAGGTTCCTATTTTACCATCCACTACAAGAAGAGATACGGTTCTGAACACCTCTGTTGCTCTTGATTCACCGTCTGTTATAAGTAAGCTCGTTACACCACTACATACACATGCTACACACACTGCTACTACTGCTGAATCTGAAACTTCTGATGCTTATGATGCTGCTTCTACTTTGCTTGATAAGAGTGGTTCATTAGGTCCTTTCCTATATGCTACGATTGCTAGAACTATAGCTAGAAATACCAAAACTCCTAATGAAGACACTACCACACCTGTTGGCTCACTTGAGTCTAGTGAGAGTTATGATATTGAAGAAGATTATGTTGAGATGACCGATGAGTTTATTAAAGAATGTAAGAACACCCATGATAGGAGCGCTGCTAAGAGTATCCTTGAGAGGCGTACTATTAGACCCAAATTATATCCTGCTGCTAAGTTTGCTGCTTCCCCCATAAACATTATAGATGAAGATTATGATTTCTCTCTCGATCTATCCTACATAGCTATTGTCGAGAAAGAACCTTTTTGTGGGACTAAGAATGAAAGTGCGGTAGCACATATGAATGAACTTTCTACCATGAGTGGCTTGTTTTCTGATGATATTAAAATGCGTACTTACTTTGTTGCTAAGATTTTCCCTTTTTCACTGAAAGGAGAATCTAAAACTTGGTTTGGTAATTTACCTCCTGGATCTATTGATAGCCTTGAGTGTTTGTTTAATACTTTCCTGCAGAAATATTTTCCTCCTAGTGCTAGACATGCTGTTTTGCAGGAACTTTTTGATTTTAAACAGGGAGAAAAAGAGGTATTGCCCGAATCTTGGGCAAGGTTTTGTGCTTTGATTCATGCACAGGCTGGAAGTCCATTACCTAAGAATGAACTACTTGATATATTTTATAATGGACTAACCGAAGAATCTAGGACATACCTAGATAGTTGTGCTGATTGTGTTTTCAGGAATAGGACTCCCAAGGAAGCTGAGGAATTAATGGCTAAAATAAGTAAGAATTATGAAGATTGGACTCCTCCTAAACAAGTTATTCCTAAAGTAATTGTACCTGAACCATCTATTCCTGTGCCTATTCCAACATCAAAGAAGAGGGGAGTTATTGAATTAAATGATGAAGTGATGAAGGAAGCTAAGAAATGTCTTAAGGAGAAGGGAATTAAAGCTGCAGATGTCAAGAATTTACCTCCTATAGAAGAATTATGTAAGCCTATTCCCTACTCACCCACTATTGAGGTACACTCTCTCCAACACTTTGATGAAGGTGATATCCCTTACTCTAAACCTCCTGATCAATGCTTAGAAGAATTTGATATCTTTATTGTTAAGCAAGATAACTTTAATAAAAGGGTGCAAAATCATCTTATGGAAAACACTAGAGCTATTGTTGAGTTGAAAGATATTGTGGAAAGAACCTCTAATGATGTTAAAATGATTGTTAAACACTTTCAAATGGTCCAAACTCAAATAGATCAACTCGTTAAAGTGCAAAACGACTTGCTAGTTAATGCTGCTAAAGAAAAACATGCTTATGAAATTAGAACTAGAAGTGGTGCTGCTACCCAGGATCCTCTATATCCTGAGGGGCATCCCAAAATAATTGAGCAGGATTCTCAACAAGCTGAAAATAGTGGTTCTACTCGTAAGAAAAGAAGAAACATAAAACTGTTGTAGAACCTTCTGAACCTGCTATAGATCCTAATAGTATATGTATCTCTAATGCTGAAACTGAAAGTGGTAATGAAGAAAATGAAGTGCCTAATGAAGAAAAAGTTGAAGAAGAACCTGAAAATCACACTAAGACTACTAAATACACTAAAGAAGATTTTGTTGCTAAGAAACATGGTAGTAAAAGAGAACCTTGGGTCCAAAAACCTATGCCTTTCCCTGATAAGAAACACAAGTCAAAGGAAGATGAACACTATAATAAGTTTTGTGAGTGGATGAAACCTTTATTCTTGCTAATTCCTTTGACTGATGCTATTAAATTGCCTCCTTACTCAAAGTATATGAAGGACATTGTCTCGAATAAAAGGAAGATCCCTAATGAAGAAATCTCTACTTTGCTTGCTAATTATTCCTTCAATGGTAAGGTTCCTAAGAAACTTGGAGACCCATGGATTCCAACTATCCCTTGCTCTATTAAGAACAGTTATGTTAGAACTGCTTTGTGTGATTTGGGAGCTGGAGTTAGTGTTATGCCCTTCTCTCTCTATAAGAGGCTTCAGCTTGAAAAATTGATACCAACTGATATATCTTTGCAAATGGCTGATAAGTCTACCACTATTCATGTGGGTATATGTGAGGATGTACCTGTTCAGGTGGCTCACAATTGCTTGATATTAACTGATTTTGTTGTGCTTGAAATGCCTGAAGATGATAATATGTCTATTATTCTCGGGAGACCTTTTCTTAATACTGCAGGAGCTGTTATTAATTGTAATCAAGGAAAGGTGACCTTCCATGTCAATGACAAGGAACATACTGTCTATTTCCCCAAGAAGATTGAAAGGACTTATGGTTTAAATTCAATTGAACATGTTGAAGGCATTCAAGTTGGAGAAATATATTGTCCCATACCAAAAGAAAAATTTGAAACTATTATGATTGGGACTATTGCTATCAAAGTTGAGGTAACATAATCATTAGTGGAATACAAAGTTTTGTCTCATATGCAATTGTTTTGGTGGCAATACTTGATCAACCTTGCTAACAAAAGGATTCCATTGAACAAAACAATGTTTTCATTATGATTATCTCCGTTTATTTCTACCCTTTGTATTTTAGTTTTTGCTTTTGTTTAGTTTTCTTTGTGTTGTTAGTTTGTTTGCATGCTAAAACTTCTGTAGTTCTAGCCTTATTTTGTCCTTGCATCTTGTTTCCAAAATGAAAAAAAAACTTTCTGTCAGAAAAATCATTCTTCTATTTCCGAAAAGTGCCCAAAATAAAGTGTCTCGAAAAATTCCACAAAATTCATATTAAATTTTTACGTGAAAAAAGGGGCAAAGTAGTACCTGGTAGGTACCAGGGGGCCCACCAGGCAGGCACACCACATGGTGGCGGCTGCACTGGTGGCGCCATGCCTTGGTGTGGGCCACCCCTGGCCCCCCACTACCTCTCTCTCCTGCCACTTTCTTCTCTCTCCCGAGTAAGCTCCAGTTCATAGCTCAAAATCGCGTTCTCTCTTTGCTTTCCCTCGATTTCTTTGATCTCTTTGCTCAGCCCATCTTTCTTGCTGAAATTTGGAGCAATTGTTCCTTGGTATGTGACTCCTCCCTTTGTCCAAGTAGATTTGTGTTTAGTGGATTATATGTTGAGTATTTTGCTGCTATAGGTGACTGGTTATGAGAGCTAGTAAGCTTGTTTGATGCTTAGAGATATAGTTTTGATGCATGTTTAGGCCTCTTGCAAGTCCCTATGAGTAGAATCCTTCATTATAATTACTTTGTCACTTGTTTAATAGGTGTTTAAATTTCAGAATAAAAGATGAGTGAACACCACCTAAACCAACATGAGCTTTGGGTGCCTGAAGTCATGAAGGTCCACCGGGAAGAGGAAGTTTTTCCCTCCATTTATCCATGCTTTGAGTTCATGAGAGCTGCAGGAATTCTACAAGACTTGCACACTTTGGTTTCTAATGCAGGGTTAGAGCACTTTTTGGAAGATGAGCCTTGTCAATTTGTGAAGCTAACAATGTCTGTGGTGTAGGATTTCAAATTTAGTCACTCTTTGCCTAACCCCATGGTCCATTACAAAATTTACAATATAGCTGTCGATCTTTCTCTCGATGATTTTTGTGCAGCTATTAAGGTACCTCAATGGGGATCATGTAAGAAGATTAAAGAGAGACCGGAACCACTCATGGATTTATACACAGAAATTTGTCAAGGGAGTAGCTTCTCAAATGAGAATGGAAAAATCCGTAACATTCATCTTCCCTCCATTCGCTACTTTGCTTACTTTCTTGCCAAGTGTGTTCTTGCTAGGAAAACTGCCAATAAGTTATCTTCGTTTGATCTAGCATTTATCTCTGCTGCTCTTAAACAAGATAGGTCTTACAACTTAGGTGCTTTGATAGCCTTCCGTCTTGCTGCTAACTGTGAGAAAGGTGGAGTCTATGGAGGCCTTATTGCTTCTCGTTTACTAGCATTGCATGGTTTAGTGCCTCATCATCTAGACCTTCAGTTTCCCATAGAGAGGCTTGATTTTAATTCCATGATACAGCATAAATTTATTTCCTCGTGGGCTAGTTTGAGTGAGTTGTCTTATGAAATAACCTTTCTCAAAGCCGGTTGGAGAAAGAGCAAGTCCGAGTGCGTTGTTCTTTTGCCTGCACCTGTTTTGTTTAACCTTGATAATAGGGAAGGATGGTCCCTCACTGAGGAGGAGCTTGACACGTACTTGGGAGACCTCTCCCAACAGGAGCAGGACACTAGAAGGGAGGTCACGGATGATTCGGTCCAGCCCTCGAATGAGGGAGAATCTTCATATCAGCAGCCCGCTTATGATTGGGGAGCTTCTTCTTCTCTCATGGGCCCAGCTACGACCATTCTTACCAAGATCCGCCCGCTTGGAACCCCTATTCGTACATGGATTGATACCCACTTAGGCCAAAAGCCTAATATTGGGGGGAGGTACGCCGACACCGCACTCATCTCCATATCATGTTGTGTCGGTTCTTTGTATATTCATGTTTTCGTTATCTTTTTAATTTTTGTTCTTCTTTACTTTTGCTTTCTAAAAACACAAAAAGACCAAAAAAAATTGTTGTTTCTCTTTGGTTTGCTTCTTCTTTTTGCTTTGGTTTGTTTGTTCCTTTTTGCTTTGTTTGAACTATTCGAAAAACCCAAAAAGATTTTGCTTTGCTTGTTTTTCTCTTTTGGTTTTTGTTTAAAAATCGAAAACACCAAAAATGTTTGTCGTTCTTCTTTGGTTTTTGTGAGTTGGCTACAGGGTTTGGCAATTCTCAGTGGATTATTGGTTTCATATTATTATTCAAGCCACACAAGTGAAGAGCAATAATGAGGATTAATGACAACTTGAGACGTGGTAAGAAGCTGGTAACGAACTCTATTTGTTTTCATTTTTGTACATATACTCATCATTATGAGCTTGCTTAGTCTGTTCATGTAGAGTGTATGTTATCTTTGGATATTTAGTAGTTCTTGCTTTCTTGTGATTAGCTCCAGCTCGCTAATAGTTTGTAGCATGTCTCATAAATGTTTGCTTGCATTACTCTATTCATAAATTGGTATGACACGATGGTATCCTCCTCTTAATGTTTCATTTGATCGACTTGGCACATGCTCATGCATGCACATGACTGTAATAATCAGTTAAGCCTTGACGAATTATTTTTTGCCTTGAGGATCTTGAATCATTTTCATGCTATGAGTAGTCCTGTTTTGTTGCAAGCACGATAATGACAGCTATTGCTCTCTCGTTTGTCACTCCCTTACTATTGCTAGCCTTCACTTTCACTGAGTATGTTTTACTCAAGTTCCAAACTCCCTAAACCAAATATTTCCAAAGTGTCCACCATACCTGCCTATTAGCATCATTTGCTACTCCCGTGCATATTCAATGTGCCTTGTTTTCTTCTGAATAAAATGTTTGCTTGTTATGGGAAAATTAGTTAGTAAAGCTCTCACGAACTTGATGGCACACTTTATTTCCTGCACTTAATAAACCCGAACCATTGTGAACTCAACATGAAAGTTATATGCTTGCAAATTATAGGCTGGGGATTAGCAGAACCGTGCTGTCACGGGGAACGCTTTCAACACTTGTAAACATATACCCAGTTGATACCTTGCTCTTTTGTTTGCGGATGTCGTCGGTGTGAAATAAAAGGGGACCTTGTAAGTCCATGGAGTTATGTATGTGTGTTAGAGAACGCCAGTCATTGGTCTAATCCATGCTGACATGGTGGAAACCTGCAGCGTAACCATAATGATATCTATGAAGCATTCTTCTTAAAAAAAAGAGAGTTATAGCTATTGAGAAAAAGAAAAAAAGGAGAGTTTTATGAAAAGAGGAAAGAGAGAAAAAAGCACCATTTTCCCATGGTAAATAAGAAGATTGCTGAGATACTCATTGTCTGCTTGCCTTGTCATTTTGATATGGGGATTCTTCCGTATCATCGGGCAAGGGGTACCCCGTTGGCGGTTCTCAATGATACGCACATACTTACGATGACAAGAACTTACTGATGGCTCAATACACGGTGCCCAAAAAAGTGCTTGGTGCGTGGTGTTGATGTAGAGCTCGTTGGAAACCCCAAGAGGAAGGTATGATGAGCACAGCAGCAAGTTTCCCTCAGTTATGAAACCAAGGTTTAATCGAACCAGTAGGAGCAAGGAAACACCTCAAAGGTGTTACTATGAAGCTTTGAGGCGCACTACCGGTGCTAGTAGTAACGTGGAGACCTACACAACACAACCACAGAACTTTGTCCCCAACTTGCGATGAGGTTGTCAATTTCACCGTGTTTTGCGGAAAACAAAGGATTAAACGTATCGAATGGAAAGAAGTAAAAGTTTGCAGAAAGTAAACACAAAGCAGTAAAAGATTGTAGATTGTATGTAAAGTAAAGGACCGGGATCCATAGTTCACTAGAGGTGGCTCTCCTTAGATAGATAACATGCTGGGTGAACAAATTACAGCGGGGCAATTGGCAAACACCGAGAAAGCAATACATGCATATACTAATCATCTTGACTCATTTGAGACTTGATTAGGCAATACAACATAATACATAGACCGCCATCCAACCGCATCTATGACTAATAATCCACCTTCAGGTTATCATCCGAACCCCCTCCAATATTAAGTTGCAAGCAACAGATTATTGCTTTACGAACTGCGTGTAAGGTAAACAATACGATTGTTCTATGAACAAAGGATTGTTGTTTTCTCCCTAGTAGCAACAGCACATCTAGTACCTTAGAGATTTCCGTCACTTCCCAGATTACGGAGGCATGAACCCACTATCGAGCATAAATACTAACTCTTGGAGTTGCTAGCATCTACTTGGCCAAGATAGCTACTAACAACAGAAAGCATGCAAGATCTCAAATAACAAAGACATGATAGAATCAATAATCAATCTGAAATAGCATCTCAATATCCATCGGATCGCAAACACAACATGTATGAATTACAAATAGATGATCTTGATCATGAACGGAGCTCACAAGATCTAAACATGAAAGCACAAAGGAGGAGAAACCAGCCATCTAGCTACTACATGGATCCATAGTCCAAGGATGAACTACTCACGCATCACACCGGAGGCTTGAATGGTGATGAAGAAGGCCTGTGGTGAATTCCCTCTCCGTAGGGTGCCGGAAGAGCTCAAATCCTCCCGATCTAGGGATGGAGATGACGGTGCTATAGACTCTTCGTGGATTTTTGATCGGTACCTAGGGTTTCGTCCGAGGGCAACTTATAGGCGGAAGGAGAGGCGGGGGTGCTAGGGTCGGCGGACCACCTCGGCTGGCCTGGCCAGCTGGTGCGGTGGTGTGGCGCCCCAGCCCTCTCCGTCCTATCGGGCACTTGATCCCTCCTGGAAAAATAGGCACTTTGGCTTTTGTTTCGTCCAATTCCGAGAATATTCATTTTCTGACTTTTTTGGAACCAAAACAACAGAAAACAGGCAGCTGGCACTATGGCTCTTGTTAATAGGTTAGTCCAAGAAATCATAATAGAACTACTCCAAAGTTGGAACAAAACACAAGAAAGTGGATAAAACCAAGCATGGAACATCAAAAATTATAGATACATTTGCAATGTATCAACATCCCCAAGCTTAACTCCTGCTCGTCCTCGAGTAGGTAAGTGATAAAAAGAAAGAATTTTTGAGGTGACATGCACCATCAAAGACTTGATCAAAGTATTTGCAAAACATTCAAGGCTGGGATCAAAGTACTTCAATCATAACATGAAAGACAAAGTTCTAGCAATAAGCAAAGAAACTAAGATGCAACATGAAAAGGCACAAACAAAAGATTCATGAATAACATGCTTTGCAAGACGTTTGTTTGTTTCACATAAAGAAAACATAGCATAAAAGTATTCAACTTGCCCCTCAATAGAGTAGCAAATATAAATGCATAGTACACCTTCAAAGTTCATAAGAGTGACTAGATACAATAGTTTCAAACAAGCAATAACAAGTTATGCATCAATCAACTAGTCTTGGGACAATGCACATAGAACTAAGAATCGCCACTATGCTCTCAAAGTAGGTGCATAAAGATAGAAGGTGGAGACTCAATATAATGGTGGAAGAAAGGCCTTTTGTAAAAGGAAGTAGGGATTCAAGTCTCATAAAGAGCTTCCAAAAATTATGGTACTTATAGCTTTCAGCTCTCATTGCCCCTATCATAAGCATCTTGAAGGTGGTTAAGGTTAAAGTGACACAACTAAGAGGATATGCTTGACAAGTTATAAACCGAAATCTCATGCCCCTTACTTACGAAGACCGATCCTCATGCTACTCAACTTCAGTCACGAGTAAGCTCTTGTCATTGTAAGTATATGTGTATCATTAAGAACCGCCAACGGGGTACCCCTTGCACATGATACGGGAGCTTTCCCATAATCAAAATGACAAGGCAAGCAGACAATGAGCATCTCAGCGATCTCTTTATTTGCTATTTGCATAGGTTTTTATTGAGGATGCTTCATAGAGTGCTCACTATGGTGATGCTGCAAGTTTCCACCATGATTAGGCATGGCTTAGGCTAGCGGCCCAGGCGTTTCTCTAACACACATACAAACTCCATGATCTTACAAGTTCCACATTTATTTCACACCGCTGGGATTCGTAAGCAAAAGAACATAATATCAACGGGGTACAAAGTACAAGTGCAATGTTGAAAGCGTTCCCCATGAAACATGGTTCTGCTAACTTCAACTTATAAAGTGCAAGCATATACGCAACAAAGAAGGACCCAATGGTTCAAGTTTATTAGAGGCAATAAATTAAAGTGTGCCATCAAGTTCGTGAGAGCTTTAATCACTAGTTTTCTCATAACAAGTGAAAGGTAAACAAAAGCATGAATATACTTGGAATAGCATAAGCTAGTAGGTAGGTATGGTGGATTCTTTGGAAAAACTTGGTTTAGAGAGTTGGATGCATGAGTGGAACTCATACTTTGTGGTGGAGGCTAGCAAAAGACTGGGAGCGACAAACTAAGAGAGCAATAATGTCCATAATCATGCAGAGCGACAAAACATCATTGATCAAAGCATAAAGTGATACTACAAGTTGAAAACTAAAGGATCATAAAGGCTATGGTGACTTGTGACAGTCATAACATGGTGTGAGCATGTGCCAAGTCAACCCAAATAAAGCATCAAAAGAGAATACCACTATACTATGCTTTAATATGCTAAAACAACGCATGATTCATCCAAGGCACATTAAGCAATCTCAATTGTTTATAACAAGTCATGCTACAACAAAGAATACTAAGCATAAAGCCAAAACAATATCAAGCATGGCATGACAAAGCATAGCCACAGTAAAAAACGAGCTCTTTTTACCACATAAGCATGAACTTTCCTACTCTTTTCCAAACCAAACCAAACTATTTTCAAACCAAAGTATGAAAGAGGGGGTCCAAACAACTTATTCATAAAACTAAGCAAACCAAGCAAAATAAAAACCAAAACGAAAACAAAAAAGAAGACGCTCCAAGAAAAACACAACTGTGCATGAAACAATAAAAATGAAGCGTTTGGAAGAAACCTGGGATTTTTATTGATTAAGAAGGGGATGCCTTGGGCATCCCCAAGCTTTGACGCTTGTACTTCTTGGATATTTCTTGGGGTGACACGCGTGGTATCCCCAAGCTTGAGCTTTAGTCCATCCTTCATCTCATTACTCATTCCTTCCATACACCTGAAAATTTTCCTTCATACAAAACTTCACACAATCTCATTAGCAACATTAGTGCACTTAAGATAAATAAGTCTCAAGGTTCAGTTCTAACACCAAATAGACTTCCATTAGAACACTAGCTACTGTAGAACTTCCCTAAAAAAGCTCAATTCCCCAAATAAACTCAAAAAGGAACTAACAAGAAGCAAATGCAGAAAATGGCAGAAATCTGTCAAAACAGACCAGCAGGTAAAGACGAATTTTTTCGAAGACCTTCTGTTGCTCAAATCAAAAAGTGTGGAACTAACGAACGTTATATAACAACCTGGGGCAGAAGCACAAAAAATTACAGCTCAATCCGACGTACAGAACTCTCTCAGGAATATTTACGGTGAAGCACAAAAATCTGTTTTGGGACAGCAACTTTCCCAATCATTACTTCACTCTCATTAGAGGTTACTCTTGGCACAAAAAGCAAATAAAAAGGATAAGAAGAGGTTATTACAGAGGTAATAACTTCCAAGACTCATCTAAAACTCTTGGGTTATCTCCCAACAAGTACTTTTCTTTAACGTCTTTAAGTTAGGCATAAGAAGCAAAGAAAGAATCAAGTGTTCTCAAATGAAGAAGCATTAAAACCAACTTTCTTGCCCTTACCTCTCTTATTTTTATTATTATCCTTTGGGAAAATGTGATTGTTTGGTGGACAAGAAAGGTGCATGGTCCCCTTTCCCACATCTATTATTGCTCCAAGGAGTTCTAATAGGACCTTCCAAGTGTAATTTGTCCTTTTCCTGCACATTCAATAACAAGATAATCAATAGAAATCATTTTCCCAAGGATCTTTGTAAACACTCCTTCAGCTATTCCAAGAGGTAATATGGTAGTATTATTAGCAAGAGATATTTCTTTTCCTCCTTCCGTAAGCCCCCAAAGATTCAAAGATTCATAAATATCCTTGGGCATAAGGCAAAATTCAGACATGATAGCGCAGCGGGCTTGAAAAGTTTCAGTGTTTATCTCAATCTTTACTGTAGGGAGCCACTTTGATGGTTCAGAATTTATTGGAACATAATTGTGATGCTCCCTAAGTGTATTATAGCACCCTTCTAATCTAGTAGTGCTAGCCTCAAGAGTGTTCAACCTAGCAAATATTTTTGCGAAAGAAGTATCAGTTTGGCTAGGCAAATTGTAAGTGAGGATCAATTTCTTTATAGCGTTAATGGCATCATCCTTATTACTTTGGAGGAAATCTCCTCCCGCAATAGCATCTAAAGCATATCTATAGCAAAGAGCAATCCCAAGGTAAAAACTGCTAAGGAACAAGCCTTGAAGCATTTTAGGCTTGGTCTTTTCATGTAGGTCAGAGATTCTAGACCAAGCTTCCTTAAAACTTTCCTCAATTCCTTGTTTAAAAGTGAGAATCATTTCCTCGGGTGACATAGTGATTGGAGCAAGGCTAGACATAGTGGCAACTCAAGATAGGAACTAATTTTTTTGTGTTTTCAAATAAGAAAGCAAAACAAGTAAAACTAAATTTTTTGGATTTTTGAAGAACAAAACAAGCAAACAAAGAAAAAAGAAGCTAAGCAAAACAAAAACAACAAAGTAAAGAGATTGGTTATGAGGGACTCCCCTTGTGAAGATGTCCTTGACTCCCCGGCAACGGCGCCAGAAAATCGCTTGATGGCTCAATACACGGCGCCCAGAAAAGTGCTTGGCGCGTGGTGTTGATGTAGAGCTTGTTGGGAACCCCAAGAGGAAGGTATGATGAGCACAGCAGCAAGTTTCCCTCAGTTATGAAACCAAGGTTTAATCGAACCAGTAGGAGCAAGGAAACACCTCAAAGGTGTTACTAGCTGAGCTTTGGCAGGGCGCACTACCGGTGCTAGTAACAACGTGGAGACCTGCACAACACAACCACAGAACTTTGTCCCCAACTTGCGATGAGGTTGTCAATCTCACCGTGTTTTGCGGAAAACAAAGGATTAAACATATCGAATGGAAAGAAGTAAAAGTTTGCAGAAAGTAAACACAAAGCAGTAAAAGATTGTAGATTGTATGTAAAGTAAAGGACTGGGATCCATAGTTCACTAGAGGTGGCTCTCCTTAGATAGATAACATGCTGGGTGAACAAATTACAGCGGGGCAACTGACAAACACCGAGAAAGCAATACATGCATATACTAATCATCTTGACTCCTTTGAGACTTGATTGGGCAATACAACATAATACATAGACCGCCATCCAACTGCATCTATGACTAATAATCCACCTTGTGTTATCATCCAACCCTTCCAGATTAAGTTGCAAGCAACAGATTATTGCTTTACAAATCTGCGTGTAAGGTAAACAATACGATTGTTCTATGAACAAAGGATTGTTGTTTTCTCCTAGTAGCAACAAAGACATCTAGTACCTTAGAGATTTCTGTCACTTCCCCAGATTACCAGAGGCATGAACCCACTATCGAGCATAAATACTAACTCTTGGAGTTGCTAGCATCTACTTGGACAAGATAGCTACTAACAACGGAAAGCATGCAAGATTTCAAATAACAAAGACATGATAGAATCAATAATCAATCTGAAATAGAATCTCAATATCCATCGGATCCCCGCAAACACAACATGTATGAATTACAAATAGATGATCTTGATCATGAACAGAGCTCACAAGATCTAAACATGAAAGCACAAAGGAGGAGAAACCAGCCATCTAGCTACTACATGGATCTGTAGTCCAAGGATGAACTACTCACGCATCACACCGGAGGCTTGCATGGTGATGAAGAAGGCCTCCAGGGTGAATTCCCTCTCAGGTGCCGGAAGAGTTTCAGATCCCTCCCGATCTAGGGATGGAGATGACGGTGGCTACAGACTCTTTCGTGGATTTTTGATCGGGTACCTAGGGTTTTCGTCCCGAGGGCAACTTATAGGCGGAAGGAGAGGCTGAGGGGGTGCTGGGGTCGGCCAGACCACCCCCTGGCACGGGCCAGGCCTAGCCGCGCGGCCAGGTGGTGTGACCGGCCTCCAGCCCTTCTCCGTCTCGTATTCTGGCACTTGATCCCTCCCGGAAAAATAGGCACTTTGGCTTTTGTTCCATCCAATTCCGAGAATATTCATTTTCTGACTTTTTTGGAACCAAAACAACAGAAAACAGGCAGCTGGCACTGTGGCTCTTGTTAATAGGTTAGTCCAAGAAATCATAATAAAAGTACTCCAAAGTTGGAACAAAACACAAGAAAGTGGATAAAACCAAGCATGGAACATCAAAAATTATAGATACATTTGCAATGTATCACTTACCGGTAACTAAAGTTGAGTAGCATGAGGAGCGACCCTCGTACTCAAGGGACTTGGGATTTTCAGTTTATAGTCTGTCAAGCATATAACTCAGATTGGACCTCACTTTCACCTTAACCACATTAAAGATGCCTATGATAGGGCAATAAGAGCTCAAAGCTAACAAGTACCATACTTTCAGCATTTGGAAGCCTTTCAAATTTCTCAAAACCTTTTTCTTCTACTTGTTGAGTCTCCACATATTCTTTGAGAACCTTCTTGAGAGCTTAGTTGTCATTCTTTATGTTTGTTCCATTACTTGATTATTTGTGTTATGACTTTGATGCTTGTATCCTGGATATCTTTACTTCTAGTCATCACTTGAACTTCAGAGGTGCCTTGACATTCATAATCAAAGGCAAGCGAGATACCACTCTATCATACCTTTCTATGAGCATTGTAATGTTGCTTATGTTTGTGCTTTGTGCTACTTATTATTCTTGAGTTGGAATCTCTTCATAGCTTGCAATGACTACTAAGTAGACTCAGCTGCATACTCTTTATTATGAATTGTCTAAGTAGTTGATCACATTGCTGAGAATATTTACATCATATGAAGCAAATGTGTTTGTGAAAGTTCTTTTATCGCACTCAGTTTTCAACTGAATTGCTTGAGGACAAGCAATAAGCTAAGCTTGAGGGAGTTGATACGTCCAAAACATATCTACTTTCCCGAACACTTTTGCTATTGTTTCTCCTCTATACTTGTGTGACTTGGATGCAACTAATGCGAACTGACACTGTTTTTAGCAGAATTGCCTTGGTGTCTACTTTTTGTGCAGAAAATCAACTATCAGGAAAAATCCCGGAAAATATGCCAAAAATCCTATTTCACCCGAAGACTCTAGGAGCCAGAATACGAGACGGAGAAGAGCCCTGGGGTGGCCACACCACCTGCTGGCGCGGGCCATGCCAGGCCATACCAGGGGGTGGTGTGGGCCCCCCAGGCACCCCCTCGGCCTCTCTCTTCGCCTATAATGAGCCTTCTGACCTAAAAACTTCGGGGGGTTCGACGTTTTTCCAGAAGGAGTTCTGCTCCGCCGCCACCATCAGATTCCACGAAATAGCACCAGAAACTCCGTTCTGGCACCCTGCCGGGATGGGAAATTGGAGGAGATCATCGCCATCATCATCACCACCGCTTCTCCATCGACCATCCATGTTTCTCCCATCTATGAGTGAGTAATCCCCCGCTGTAGGCTATGGGAATGGTAGGGATTGGATGAGATCGTTCATGTAATGGCATCAGATTGTTAGGGCATAGTGCCTAGTATCTCTATTAGTGCTTTATGACTTTGTTGCAACTTTGTTGGGCTTAATGCTTGTCACTAGGGCCCGAGTGCCATGATTTCAGATCTGAACTTATTATTGCGGTCCTGTGCCATCGATCCTTCCAGGCCAACACTGCAGGTGACGAGGGCGTTTTCTGGCAGCCTCTTCGGGGCCCTGAATGCCATGTACAGAGTCTAGAACCTCCTCCAGGTGGATGATGACCGGGTGCTTCCAGCAAAGCTATCGCCCTGCCTTACTTGGAATCTGCACCTCGTACATCTTAGGAACGGCGTCAGGATCTTTCAGCCATGCCCTTACCTCGATGACCCATCTATCGCTCGGTGGCACGATTTCCACCAGCTCGCCTCCAAGGCTACTGACGACCTGCTTGAGGGCCTCCGGCTCCCAAGCATCCAATGGGAGGCCATCAAAGCCGAGTTTGGAGAAGAAACGAAGCTGCCCCAAGCGATCGTCCCACCCACAGGTGCGATGCCAACGCATGAAGCTCATTTTCTCCCCGTAGCACTTGAAAGAACGGGAAGAATGCAGAACGCGCTCGGTGTCTGAGATGTGCTCGAACCGGACGAAAAAAATCAAATGGCGGCGTGCATACCTCAATGTTGACCTCATTTCGTCTGATCCCAAAACGAGACCTGAAAGCGGACAGCAACTCTGCCGGCGACACGGCAGGATGTCCGTCGAACTGCTGTGCCAGGGCTACCATGCCTGGGGTGCGCGACAGCACGCAACTTCCCGAGGCCGGTCGCCGGCCTGGATCGCCCGACGGGACACGCTCCGCCGTGCGAGAAGGACTAGCTAGAGGCGAGATATTAGTCCGGGGACGTGAAGCTCCGATACGGCAGACGATGCCATGGCGATGGCTGGGAGCTTCGATTAGAGGCGTGGGAGGTTGACCGGACATGGCGGAGACGCAAATTAGAGCAAGTGTGAGCTCCGATCTGAGACGAGCAGCCGGAGCTGAGCAAATGTTATGGGGAGGGGAGCAGGGGAGAAGACCAGAGCAGAGCAAAGAAATAGATCTCGTCCACTTAGGGATCTGGTCCACGTAGGGGTAAGCTAGTCCACGACCGCAAAAGATAACAGAGAATACTGACATGGCGGGCCAAGAAGAGTTGACCTAACGATGGTATTTGAGTTCAACCGTTTTTCGTCTGGTTCAAACGACCGTTTGGCCGTTAGATTTGTATTCACCCCCATTTGGCCCTTCTGGACAATTGGCGAATCTACTATGGCCCCTCCGCACGATTGATGGCAACTCGGGTACCGCGGTGCGCTCACCCACGAAGTTTGGTACCGCAAACGAACATTCCCCCAGCATGTTATTGATACGTCCAAAACGTATCTACTTTCCCGAACACTTTTGCTATTGTTTCTCCTCTATACTTGTGTGACTTGGATGCAACAAATGCGAACTGGCGCTGTTTTCAACAGAATTGCCTTGGTGTCTACTTTTTGTGCAGAAAATCAACTATCAGGAAAAATCCCGGAAAATATGCCAAAAATCCTATTTCACCTGAAGACTCTAGGAGACAGAATATGAGACGGAGAAGAGCCCTAGGGTGGCCACACCACCTGCTGGCGCGGCCAGGCCAGGCCGTGCCAGGGGGTGGTGTGGGCCCCCCAGGCACCCCCTCGGCCTCTCTCTTCGCCTATAAGGAGCCTTCTGACCTAAAAACTTCGGGGGGTTCGACGTTTTTCCAGAAGGAGTTCCGCTCCACCACCACCACCAGATTCCACGAAACAGCACCAGAAACTCTGTTCTGGCACCCTACCGGGATGGGGAATTGGAGGAGATCGGCGCCATCATCATCACCATTGCTTCTCCATCGACCATCCATGTTTCTCCCATCTATGAGTGAGTAATCCCCTGCTGTAGGCTATGGGGATGGTAGGGATTGGATGAGATCGTTCATGTAATGGCATAAGATTGTTAGGGCATAGTGCCTAGTATCTCTATTAGTGCTTTATGACTTTGTTGCAACTTTGTTGTGCTTAATGCTTGTCACTAGGGCCCGAGTGCCACGATTTCAGATCTGAACTTATTATTGATTCATTATGATAGTATTGTTCTTGGTCTTATCTACAAGTTGTATACACATATGTTGTCCGAACCTATGGTCCCGGCGATGTAAATCGGGTAGCCGGAAGGGAAAGGCTTTTATGTGAGGATCACATGTGTTCATGGAGTGTTAATGCTTTGCTCCGGTGCTCTATTAAAAGGAGCACCTTAATTGCCAGTAGTTCCCTAGAGGCCCCACTGCAAACGGGCTGGCAGGACAAAAGATGTTGTGCAAGTTCTCATTACGAGCACGTATGACTATATATGGAACACATGCCTAGGATTGTCTAGTACTTGGATGCTTTATCTTATTTATCTGCAATTGCCCTATGTTCTGATTGCTATGTGAATTGTCTTGTCCATGCAACGCCCGTCCATCCATCCCTATGCCTACCGCACTCAAATCCCACTGTTTACTGCTTTTGTTACTACTGTCTTTGCTTTACTACTGGTGTTACTTTACTATTACTACTACAAAACTATTGCTACTAATAAACTGCTGTGAGCAAGATTGTTTCCAGGTGCAGCTGAATTGACAACTCAGTTGTTAAGGCTGATAAATATTCTTTGGCTCCCCTTGTGTCGAATCAATAAATTGGGTTTCACTTCCCTCGAAAATACTGCGATACACCCCCTATACTTGTGGGTCATCAGTTATCTATCTTAAGGAGAGCCACCTCTAGTGAACTATGGATCCCGGTCCTTTTTCTTTACATATAATATATAAACTGTTTACTGCTTTGTGTTTACTTTCTACAAACTATTACTTCCTTCCATTCAATACGTTTAATCCTTTGTTTTCCACAAAACACGGTGAGATTGACAACCTCATTGCAAGTTGGGGACAAAGTTCTGTGGTTGTGTTGTGCAGGTCTCCATGTTGCTACTAGCACCGGTAGTGCGCCCTGCCAAGGCTCAGCTAGCAACACCTTTGGGGTGTTTCCTTGCTCCTACTGGTTCGATTAAACCTTGGTTTCATAACTGAGGGAAACTTGTTGTTGTGCTCATCATACCTTCCTCTTGGGGTTCCCAACAAGCTCTACATCAACACCGCACCAGCATTTTTCTGGCGCCGACACTGAGCCATCAAGCATTTTTCTGGCGCCGTTGCCGGGGAGTCAAGGACATCACAAGGGGAGTCCCTCATAACCAATCTCTTTACTTTGTTATTTTTGTTTTGCTTAGTTTCTTTTTGCTTTGTTTGCTTGTTTCTTTATCAAAAACACAAAAAATTAGTTCCTACTATAGTTGGTATTTTCATTGGTCTGTTATTGTCTTGCTTTATCATGCTTACTATCAATGGTTGGTTTCTTTGAAACTGAATCTAATTGGCAAGGTGGGTTCATGGAAGAACAAAAATATTATTATAAGGAACACCGCTTGTCACAAAAAGGGAAACTCTTATGGGAACAAATTGATAAATTGAATACCATTGCTAGAAACGTGTGCTCCACTTATAATGTTATTTATTGCGTTGATAAATCTTGTTGCTGTAGGAGGTATAAACACCTCCCTTTTCAATGTGAGTATAATGATAATGTTACCATATCTTCTTATGTTAAAGGAAATTATGACTTTTATGATGTGGAACAAATCAAAGAATTTATTGCTTGGAAGGGTGTATTTGAACTTGCTAGTTTGCTTGAAAATACTGATGATGCACCTTATAAATATGAGGTTTATGATATACTTCAATTTTTCTTTGATAATTACAAGGAAGAAAATGGCTATATTCTTGAATATCTTAATAGATGCTCTCCACCAGCGGAAGAGACTAATGCCTTGCAGGAGCCTATGGAAGAAGAAATTGCTGAAACTAGAAGATCATTGGATGAAAAAGAGGAGGAGAGTGATGATCAAGAGGAGGAAGAATGGATCTACCCATTCCTACCTTATAATGAGAGTAACTCTTTACCCCTTACAATATTTGATTGTCCCCCATGTTTACTAAAGGAGGATGAATGTTATGTTCCTGAGGATTCTTTTGAAAATGTTTATAATAAAGCTCTAGTGCTTGTAGATCATGAAAAGCATGCTTTATGTGATAGTTATATTGTTGAGTTTATTCATGAGGCTACTGAAAATTATTATGAGAGAGGAAAATATGGTTGTAGAAGTTTTCATGGTACTGAAACACCTGTCTATGTGCTGAAAGCTTTGAAGTTACTTTTGTTTTATCTTCCTATGCCTGTTACTTTGTTCTTTGTGAGTTTATTTGCGTATAAGATTCATATGAATAGGAAGTGGGTTAGACTTAAATGTGTTTTGAATTTTCTTCTTGATGCTCTCTTTTACTTCAATTCATATTTCTTATGCAAGCATCATCAAAATTCTTGTGCCTAACTTAAAGGCGTTAAAGAAAAGTACTTATTGGGGGATAACCCAAAAGTTTTAGATGAGTCTTGAAAGTTATTACTTCAGTAATAACCGCTCCTTATCCTTTTTATTTGCTTTTTGTGCCAAGAGTAAGCTCTAATGAGAGAGAAGTAATGATTGGGAAAGTTGCTGTCCGGAAACAGATTTCTGTGCTTCACCGTAAAAATTCATGTAAAATCTCTGAACGTCTTTTTGAGGCGTGAATTTTTTTTGCTTCTGCCCCAGGTTGTTATCTAACTTTCGTTAGTTCAACACTTTTTGATTTGAGCAACAGAAGGTCTTCGAAAAAATTCGTCTTTACCTGCTGGTCTGTTTTGACAGATTTCTGCCATTTTCTGCATTTGCTTCTTGTTGGTTCCTTTTTGAGTTCTTTTGGGGAATTGAGATTTTTGAGGGAAGTGCTTCAGTATCTAGTGTTTTAATGGAAGTTTATTTGGTGTTATAACTGAACCTTAAGACTTAATCCCTCCATCCCAAGGCTTAAGGCATATAACTTTTTTTAAAGTCAAGCCATGTAAAGTTCGACCAAACTTTTAGAAAAAACTATCAAGAACTATTATATTATATAGATACCATGTGAAAATATGTTTCATGATGTATGAAAAGGTATGGATTGCGTAGTGTAAATATTAATATTTTTCTCTAAAAACTTGGTCAAATTTTAGTTGGTTTTACTTTAAAAAAAAGTTATATGCCTTAAGCCTTGGGACGGAGGTAGTATTTATCTTGAGTGTACTAATGTTTGCTAATAAAGATTGTGAGAAGTTTTGTATGAAGGAAAAATTTCAGGTGTATGGAAGGAATGAGTAATGAGATGAAGGATGGACTAAAGCTCAAGCTTGGGGATGCCACGCGTGTCACCCCAAGAAATATCCAAGAAGTACAAGCGTCAAAGCTTTGGGATGCCCAAGGCATCCCCTTCTTCATTAATAAAAATCCCACGTTTCTTCCAAACGCTTTATTTTTATTGTTTCATGCATAGTTGTGTTGTTCTTGGAGCATCTTCTTTTTCGTTTTTGTTTTAGTTTTCCGTTTGCTTGGTTTGCTTAGTTTGCTGAATAAATTGGTTGGACCCCCTCTTTCATACATTGGTTTGCAAATAGTTTGGTTTGGATTGGAAAAGAGTAGGAAAGTTCATGCTTATGTGGTAAAAAGAGCTCGTTTTTGACTGTGGCCTATGCTTTGTCATGCCATGCTTGATATTGTTTTGGCTTTATGCTTAGTATTCTTTGATGTATCATGACTTGTTATAAACAATTGAGATTGCTTAATGGGCCTTGGATGAGTCATGCGTTGTTTTAGCATATTAAAGCATACTATAGTGGTATTCTCCTTTGATGCTTTATTTGGGTTGACTTGGCGCATGCTCACACCATGTTATGACTATCTCAAGTCACCATAGCCTTTATGATCCTTTAGTTTTCAACTTGTAGTATCACTTTATGCTTTGATCAATGATGTTTTATCGCTTTGCATGATTATGGCCATTATTGCTCTCTTGGTTTGTCGCTCCCAGTCTTTTGCTAGCCTCCACAACCAAGTATGAGTTCTACTCATGCATCCAACTCCCTAAACCAAGTTATTCCAAAGAGTCCACCATACCTACCTACTAGCTTATGCTATTCCAAGTATATTTATGCTTTTGTTTACCTTCCACTTGTTATGAGAAAACTAGTGATTAAAGCTCTCACGAACTTTATGGCACACTTTACTTTTATTGCCCTTAATAAACTTGAACCATTGTGTCGTCTATGTTGTATATGCTTGCACTTATTTGTTGTGGATTAGCAGAACCATGGTTTCATGGGGAACGCTTTCAACATTGCACTTGGTACTTGTACCTAGTTGATATCATGCTCTTTTGTATATGGATGTCGTCGGTGTGAAATGAAAGGGGAGCTTGTAAGTCCATGGAGTTATGTATATGTGTTAGAGAAATGCCTGGGCCGCTGGTCTAATCCATGCTGACATGGTGGAAACCTGCAGCGTAACCATAATGAGCTGTCTATGAAGCATTCTTTTTATAAAAAAAGAGTCCTATACTGAGAAAAAAGAGAAAAAGAAAAAAAAGAGATATTATGAAAAGAGGAAAGAGAGAAAAAAGCACCATATTCCCATGGTAAATAAGAAGATTGCTGAGATGCTTGTTGTCTGCTTGCCTTGTCATTTTGATATGGGGATTCTTCCGTATCATCGGGCAAGGGGTACCCTGCTGGTTCTCTATGATACACATGTACTTACGATGACAAGAACTTACCGGTGACTAAACTTGAGTAGCATGAGGAGCGGCCCTCGTATACAAGGGATATGAGATTTCTAACTTATACTTCGTCAAGCATGTACACCATAGTTTGTTCACTTTAACCTTAATCACTTCAAGATGCTTATGATAGGGGAAATGAGAGCTGAAATCTATAAGTACCATAATTTTTGGAAGCTCTTTATGAGACTTGAATCCCTACTTCCTTTTATGAAGGCCTTTCTTCCACCATTATATTGAGTCTCCACCTTCTACCTTTATGCACCTACTTTGAGAGCATAGTGGCCATTCTTAGTTCTATGTGCATTGCCCCAAGACTAGTTGCTTGATGCATAACTTGATATTGCTTGTTTTAAACTATTTGTATCTAGTTACTCTTATGAACATTGAAGGTGTCCTATGCATTTATATTTGCTACTCTCTGAGGGACAAGCTGAATACTATTATGCTATGTTTTCTTTATGTGAAACAAACAAACGTCTTGCAAAGCATTGTTATTCATGAATCTTTTGTTTGTGCCTTTTCATGTTGCATCATAGTTTCTTTGTCTTTTTGCTAGAACCTTGTCTTTCATGTTATGATTGAAGTACTATGATCCTAGCTTTGAATGTTTTACAAATACTTTGATCAAGTCTTTGATGGTGCATGTCACCTCAAAAATTATTCTTTCTTTTTATCACTTACCTACTCGAGGACGAGCAGGAGTTAAGCTTGGGGATGTTGATACATTGCAAATGTATCTATAATTTTTGATGTTCCATGCTTGGTTTTATCCACTTTCTTGTGTTTTGTCAACACTTTGGAGTAATTTTCATATGATTTCTTGGACTAACCTATTAACAAGAGCCATAGTGCCAGCTGCCTGTTTTCTGTTGTTTTTGGTTCCAGGAAAGTCAGAAAATGAATATTCTCGGAATTGGACGGGACAAAAGCCAAAGTGCCTATTTTTCCGGAAGTCATCAGATGCCAGAATTCGAGACAGAGAGGGGCCAGAGGGCGGCCACACCACCTGGCTGTGTGGCCAGGCTTGGCCCACGCCAGGTGGTGGTGTGGCCAGCCCAGGCACCCCCTCAGCCTCCCCTTCCGCCTATAAGATGCCCTCGGGACGAAAACCCTAAGTGCCCGATCAAAAATCCATGAAAGAGTCTGTAGCCACTATCATCTCCATCCCTAGATCGGGAGGGATCTGAAGCTCTTCCTGGCACCCTGCCAGAGAGGGGAATTCACCCTGGAGGCCTTCTTCATCACCATGCAAGCCTCCGGTGTGATGCGTGAGTAGTTCATCCTTGGACTACGGATCCATGTAGTAGCTAGATGGCTGGTTCTCCTCCTTTGTGCTTTCATGTCTAGATCTTGTGAGCTACGTTCATGATCAAGATCATCTATTTGTAATTCTGCATGTTGTGTTTGCGGGGATCCAATGGATATTGAGATGCTATTTCAGATTGATTATTGATTCTATCATGTCTTTGTTACTTGTGATCTTGCATACTTTCCGTTGTTAGTAGCTATCTTGGCCAAGTAGATGCTAGCAACTCCAAGAGTTAGTATTTATGCTCGATAGTGGGTTCATGCCTCTGGTAATCTGGGGAAGTGACAGAAATCTCTAAGTTACTAGATGTGTTGTTGCTACCAGGGAGAAAACAACAAGCCTTTGTTCATAGAACAATCGTATTGTTTACTTTACACGCAGTTCGTAAAGCAATAATCTGTTGCTTGCAACTTAATACTTGAGGGGGTTCGGATGGTAACCTGAAGGTGGATTATTAGTCATAGATGCAGTTGGATGGCGGTCTATGTATAATGTTGTAGTGCCCAATCAAGTTCCAAAGGAGTCAAGATGATTAGTATATGCATGTATTGCTTTCTCGATGTTTGTCAATTGCCCCGCTGTAATTTGTTCACCCAGCATGTTATCTATCTTAAGGAGAGCCACCTCTAGTGAACTATGGATCCCGGTCCTTTTTCTTTACATACATTCTATAAACTGTTTACTGCTTTGTGTTTACTTTCTGCAAACTATTACTTCCTTCTATTTGATACGTTTAATCCTTTGTTTTCCACAAAATACGGTGAGATTGACAACCTCATCGCAAATTGGGGACAAAGTTCTGTGGTTGTGTTGTGTAGTTCTCCACGTTGCTACTAGCACCGGTAGTGCGCCCTGCCAAGGCTCAGCTAGCAACACCTTTGGGGTGTTTCCTTGCTCCTACTGGTTCGATTAAACCTTGGTTTCATAACTGAGGGAAACTTGTTGTTGTGCTCATCGTACCTTCCTCTCGGGGTTCCCAACAAGCTCTACATTACCACCGCACCAGCATTTTTCTGGCGCCGACATTGAGCCATCACATGCTTTCCGTTGTTAGTAGCTATCTTGGCCAAGTAGATGCTAGCAATTCCAAGAGTTAGTATTTTGCTCGATAGTGGGTTCATGCCTCTGGTAATCTGGGGAAGTGATAGAAATCTCTAAGGTACTAGATGTGTTGTTGCTACTAGGGAGAAAACAACAATCCTTTGTTCATAGAACAATCGTATTGTTTACTTTACACGCAATTCGTAAAGCAATAATCTGTTGCTTGCAACTTAATACTAGAGGGGGTTCGGATGATAACCTAAAGGTGGATTATTAGTCATAGATGCAGTTGGATGGCGGTCTATGTATAATGTTGTAATGCCCAATCAAGTTCCAAAGGAGTCAAGATGATTAGTATATGCGTGTATGCTTTCTCGATGTTTGTCAATTTCCCCACTATAATTTGTTCACCCATCATGTTTTCTATCTTAAAGAGAGCCATCTCTAGTGAACTATGGATCCCGGTCCTTTCTTTTACATACAATCTACAAACTGTTTACTGCTTTGTGTTTACTTTCTGCAAACTTTTATTTCCTTCCATTCGATACGTTTAATCCTTTGTTTTCAGCAAAACCGGTGAGATTGATAACCTCATCGCAAGTTGGGGACAAAGTTCTGTGGTTGTGTTGTGCAGGTCTCCACGTTGCTACTAGCATCGGTAGTGCGCCCTGCCAATGCTCAGCTAGCAACACCTTTGGGGTGTTTCCTTGCTCCTACTGGTTCGATTAAACCTTGGTTTCATAACTGAGGGAAACTTGCTGTTGTGCTCATCATACCTTCCTCTTGGGGTTCCCCAACGAGCTCTACATCAATACCGAGCCATCAAGCACTTTTCTGGCACCGTTGCCGGCGAGTCAAGGACATCTTCACAAGGGGAGTCCCTCATAACCAATCTCTTTACTTTGTTTTTTTGTTTTGCTTACTTTCTTTTTGCTTTGTTTGCTTGTTTCTTTATCAAAAACACAAAAAAATTAGTTTTACTAGTTTGCTTTCTTATTTGAAAACACAAAAAAAATGACTACTCTTGAAAACACTAAGTTGTGTGACTTCACTAGCACCAACAACAATGATTTTATGAGCACACCTATTGCTCCACCTGTGCCTGAAGATACGTTCTTTGAGATAAACACTGAAACTTTTCAAGCCCGCTGTGATATCATGTCTGAATTTTGTCTTATGCCCAAAGATATTTATGAATCTTTGAATCTTTGGGGGCTTACTAAAGGAGGAAAAGAAATATCTCTTGCTAATAATGCTACCATATTACCTATTGGAAAGGAGTGTTTACAAAGATCCTTGGGAAAATGATTTCTACTGATTATCTTGTTATTGAATGTGCAGGAAAAAGACAAATTACACTTGGAAGGTCCCTATTAGAACTCCTTGGAGCAATAATAGATGTGGGAAAGGGGACCATGCACCTTTCTTCTCCACCAAACAATAATATTTTACCCAAGGTTAAGAATAAAAGTAAGAGAGGTAAGGGCAAGAAATTTGGTTTTAATGCTTCTTCATTTGAGAACACTTGATTCTTTTTCTTGCTTCTTATGCCTAACTTAAAGGCGTTAAAGAAAAGTACTTATTGGGAGATAATCCAAAAGTTTTACATGAGTCTTGGAAGTTATTACTTCAGTAATAACCACTCCATATCCTTTTTATTTGCTTTTTGTGCCAAGAGTAACCTCTAATGAGAGAGAAGTAATGATTGGGAAAGTTGCTGTCCCGAAACACATATCTGTGCTTCACCGTAAAAATTCGTGTAAAATCTATGAACGTCTTTTTGAGGCATGAATTTTTGTGCTTCTGCCCTAGGTTGTTATCTAAATTTCATTAGTTCAACACTTTTTGGTTTGAGGAACAGAAGGTCTTCAAAAAAATTCTTCTTTACCTGCTGGTCTATTTTGACAGATTTCTGCCATTTTCTGCATTTGCTTCTTGTTGATTCCTTTTTGAGTTCTTTTGGGGAATT
Source organism: Avena insularis (assembly GCA_023614405.1). Classification (NCBI taxonomy): domain Eukaryota; kingdom Viridiplantae; phylum Streptophyta; class Magnoliopsida; order Poales; family Poaceae; genus Avena; species Avena insularis. Next base: position 504,308,921 of record CM042688.1, on the reverse strand, counting down.
GAGCTTTTTGAGGGAAGTGCTTCAGTAGCTAGTGTTATAATGGAAGTTTATTGGTGTTATAACTGAATCTTAAGACTTATTTATCTTGAATGCACTAATGTTGCTAATAAAGATTGTGTGAAGTTTTGTATGAAGGAAAAATTTCAGGTGTATGGAAGGAATGAGTAATGAGATGAAGGATGGACTAAAGCTCAAGCTTGGGGATGCCACGCGTGTCACCCCAAGAAATATCCAAGAAGTACAAGCGTCAAAGCTTGGGGATGCCCAAGGCATCCCCTTCTTCATCAATAAAAATCCCAGGTTTTTCTCAAACGCTTCATTTTTATTGTTTCATGCACAATTGTGTTGTTCTTGGAGCGTCTTCTTTTTCATTTTTGTTTTGGTTTTGGTTTTCTTTTGTTTGCTTAGTTTTCTGAATAAATTGGTTGGACCCCCTCTTTCATACATTGGTTTCCAAATAGTTTGGTTTGGTTTGGAAAAGAGTAGGAAAGTTCATGCTTATGTGGTAAAAAGAGCTTGTTTTTGACTGTGGCCTATGCTCTATAATGCCATGCTTGATATTTTTTGTCTTTATGCTTAGTATTCTTTGTTGTAGCATGACTTGTTATAAACAATTGAGATTTCTTAATGTGCCTTGGATGAATCATGCGTTGTTTTAGCATATTAAAGCATAGTATAGTGGTATTCTCCTTTGATGCTTTATTTGGGTTGACTTGGCGCATGCTCACACCATGTTATGACTATCTCAAGTCACCATAAGCCTTTATGATCCTTTAGTTTTCAACTTGTAGTATCACTTTACGCTTTGATCAATGATGTTTTTTCGCTCTGCATGATTATGGCCATTATTGCTCTCTTAGTTTGTCGCTCCCAGTCTTTTGCTAGCCTCCACAACCAAGTATGAGTTCCACTGATGCATCCACCTCCCTAAACCAAGTTATTCCAAAGAGTCCACCATACCTACCTTCTAGCTTATGCTATTCCAAGTATATTCATGCTTTTGTTTACCTTCCAAATTAAACTTGTTATGAGAAAACTAGTGATTAAAGCTCTCACGAACTTTATGGCACACTTTACTTTTATTGCCCTTAATAAACTTGAACCATTGTGTCGTCTATGTTGTATATGCTTGCACTTATTTGTTGTGGATTAGCAGAACCATGGTTTCATGGGGAACGCTTTCAACATTGCACTTGGTACTTGTACCTAGTTGATATCATGCTCTTTTGTATATGGATGTCGATTGTGAAATGAAAGGGGAGCTTGTAAGTCCATGGAGTTATGTATATGTGTTAGAGAAATGCCTGGGCCGCTGGTCTAATCCATGCTGACATGGTGGAAACCTGCAGCGTAACCATAATGAGCTGTCTATGAAGCATTCTTTTTATAAAAAAGAGTCCTATACTGAGAAAAAAGAGAAAAAGAAAAAAAAGAGATATTATGAAAAGAGGAAAGAGAGAAAAAAGCACCATATTCCCATGGTAAATAAGAAGATTGCTGAGATGCTTGTTGTCTGCTTGCCTTGTCATTTTGATATGGGGATTCTTCCGTATCATCGGGCAAGGGGTACCCCGTTGGCGGTTCTCTATGATACACATGTACTTACGATGACAAGAACTTACCGGTGACTAAACTTGAGTAGCATGAGGAGCGGCCCTCGTATACAAGGGATATGAGATTTCTAACTTATACTTCGTCAAGCATGTACACCATAGTTTGTTCACTTTAACCTTAATCACTTCAAGATGCTTATGATAGGGGAAATGAGAGCTGAAATCTATAAGTACCATAATTTTTGGAAGCTCTTTATGAGACTTGAATCCCTACTTCCTTTTATGAAGGCCTTTCTTCCACCATTATATTGAGTCTCCACCTTCTACCTTTATGCACCTACTTTGAGAGCATAGTGGCCATTCTTAGTTCTATGTGCATTGCCCCAAGACTAGTTGCTTGATGCATAACTTGATATTGCTTGTTTTAAACTATTTGTATCTAGTTACTCTTATGAACATTGAAGGTGTCCTATGCATTTATATTTGCTACTCTCTGAGGGACAAGCTGAATACTATTATGCTATGTTTTCTTTATGTGAAACAAACAAACGTCTTGCAAAGCATTGTTATTCATGAATCTTTTGTTTGTGCCTTTTCATGTTGCATCATAGTTTCTTTGTCTTTTTGCTAGAACCTTGTCTTTCATGTTATGATTGAAGTACTATGATCCTAGCTTTGAATGTTTTACAAATACTTTGATCAAGTCTTTGATGGTGCATGTCACCTCAAAAATTATTCTTTCTTTTTATCACTTACCTACTCGAGGACGAGCAGGAGTTAAGCTTGGGGATGTTGATACATTGCAAATGTATCTATAATTTTTGATGTTCCATGCTTGGTTTTATCCACTTTCTTGTGTTTTGTCAACACTTTGGAGTAATTTTCATATGATTTCTTGGACTAACCTATTAACAAGAGCCATAGTGCCAGCTGCCTGTTTTCTGTTGTTTTTGGTTCCAGGAAAGTCAGAAAATGAATATTCTCGGAATTGGACGGGACAAAAGCCAAAGTGCCTATTTTTCCGGAAGTCATCAGATGCCGTATCTGAGACGGAGAAGGGCTGGGGGCCACACCACCTGGCACAGGCTGCCAGTTGGCCGCACTGTGGGTGGTCTGGCCGACCCCAGCACCCCCTCGGCCTCTCCTTCCGCCTATATATTGCCCTCGAGACGAAAACCCTAAGTACCCGATCAAAAATCCACGAAAGAGTTTGTAGCCGATGTCATCTCCATCCTAGATTGGGAGGGATCTGAAGCTCTTCCCGGCACCCTGCCGGAGAGGGGAATTCACCCTGGAGGCCTTCTTCATCACCATGCAAGCCTCCAGTGTGATGCGTGAGTAGTTCATCTCTGGACTATGGATCCATGTAGTAGCTAGATGGTTGGTTCTCCTCCTTTGTGCTTTCATGTCTAGATCTTGTGAGCTCCGTTCATGATCAAGATCATCTATTTGTAATTCTGCATGTTGTGTTTGCGGGGATCCGATGGATATTGAGATGCTATTTCAGATTGATTATTGATTCTATCATGTCTTTGTTATTTGTGATCTTGCATGCTTTCCGTTGTTAGTAGCTATCTTGGCCAAGTAGATGCTAGCAACTCCAAGAGTTAGTATTTATGCTCGATAGTGGGTTCATGCCTCCGTAACTGGGAAGTGATAGAAATCTCTAAGGTACTAGATGTGTTGTTGCTACTAGGGAGAAAACAAAAACCCTTTGTTCATAGAACAATCGTATTGTTTACTTTACACGCAATTCGTAAAGCAATAATCTGTTGCTTGCAACTTAATACTAGAGGGGGTTCGGATGATAACCTAAAGGTGGATTATTAGTCATAGATGCAGTTGGATGGCGGTCTATGTATAATGTTGTAATGCCCAATCAAGTTCCAAAGGAGTCAAGATGATTAGTATATGCGTGTATGCTTTCTCGATGTTTGTCAATTTCCCCACTATAATTTGTTCACCCATCATGTTTTCTATCTTAAAGAGAGCCATCTCTAGTGAACTATGGATCCCGGTCCTTTCTTTTACATACAATCTACAAACTGTTTACTGCTTTGTGTTTACTTTCTGCAAACTTTTACTTCCTTCCATTCGATACGTTTAATCCTTTGTTTTCAGCAAAACCGGTGAGGTTGACAACCTCATCGCAAGTTGGGGACAAAGTTCTGTGGTTGTGTTGTGCAGGTCTCCACGTTGCTACTAGCACCGGTAGTACGCCCTGCCAAGGCTCAGCTAGCAACACCTTTGGGGTGTTTCCTTGCTCCTACTGGTTTGATTAAACCTTGGTTTCATAACTGAGGGAAACTTGTTGTTGTACTCATCATACCTTCCTCTTGGGGTTCCCCAACGAGCTCTACATCAATACCGAGCCATCAGGGTCGTACCACCCGCATGTACTATGTTTCGAAGGAAATGTGAAGATCTTCTCTTAAGGTACTCGCGAGATAACGACCAGTGGTATGACCGAAGGCGCTCGTACCGACTGCCTAGGTTTGATCTCGAAACCCTAATATCGCATCCAACGGTGATGACCGTTGGTATGGGTGGGACCCGCCCATACCATGCGCCTATACCGACCGCCTCGCCAAATAAGAGCGACAATATCTAGCTACCAACCCAGCCAGCCATCTTCTTCCTCTCATTTTCTCTCTCTTTCTCGCTCAAACTCAAACCCTAATCTCCTAGAACTCTTGATTCTTCACCGATTTTGTTCATTTAATTGCGGGAATCTTCACATCGGTAAGTTTCTCACCGGATCCACGCTTTATTTTCTATAATCCATGGTTGAGTCTCTCACATTGTCTATCTAGTTGAGTTCTTATTTTCTTGATATTATTTTTTTTCCTCACATTAGGATTTGTAGTTTTCACTTGTAATCATTTGTTTACATGCTAGAAACCTGATGCCTATAGTTTTTTTTGAAATTTTTTAGTACAATGCATAACATTAGAAGGATTTTATGCACCGGGAAGGGCTCGGGAAGGGCAGGAACCTTGGGCACCGCCAAGGCACCGGGTGCAAAGAAGAGGCGTGCAGATAGGGATGCTTTGAAGGCCACCTTGAACAGGGACTATTAGAGGGTGAGTGAACGCAAGGTGCTGCCCACCAAATGGATGTGCCATGAATTCCTATCTCGCCATGATTTGAAGGAGGTCTTCGACACAATGACCGTGAATGCTGGCATGGTGACTTTTCCCCTTCTCTCCACCGACAACTACGAGCGTGCCACATGAATTCCTTTTGACCTTACATGATGACCTCGAGCTCCTACAACGTCATTGCACTGTAAGTTTCACACTCGATGGGCAACCGCGCAACCTTAGTTTTCACCAATTTTGCGATTGCTTCGGGTTCTCCCATGAGGGAGAGCTCGATATCACTAAAGAAGTCCTCTTAGAGGAAATGCATGCTTGGGAGCAGATTTCTATTTTCAGGAATACCAATTATTTGTGGAAGAAGAGCGCCACTATCCAGAATCCCACTATTCGTTACTTCGCCACCTTCTTGGCGAATTCTATTTTTGGGAAGGGGGATACCGGGGCAATGGAAGGCCCCAAGATAAGTGTAATTTATATGGATCTCCATCTAGAGATGGAGCATAAGGTAACCTTGGGTGCTTTTCTCATCCAACACTTTCGCCGCTAAATATCGGCTCACTCGGGTGACATCCGCTATGGAGGTTTGATCATTCAGATCGCCTACGCAAGCGAGTTTGTCATGCCTCGTGAGAGAGTTGTGGCTGGTAGTAAGTCTGGATGATTCCCACATGACAAGCACCAAATTCATGGGGGTCTATAGACCTCAGCGCTGTCTTCGCGCCTATGAATTTTATTTTGAACCTAATGGTGATGCCCAACAAACTTTGCTTATGTTTGGTCAAGATTTTGGTTTGCTAGAAAAACAGAATTGGGTCCTCACCGAAGAGCAATTCCATCAAGCAATGATTATCTTGAGGAGGATTGCACCCCCGGAAGGAAACTCCGCTTGGGAAAATGCGGGAGGAAACCAACAGCAACATGAGGGGGATGCGCAACACTGGAACACCATGGGCTGGGATGTTTATGGTTAACAACATCATTATCAACAACAATTTCCCCAGTTCCACCAGCAGCAGAATATGCCTCCACCTTAGCCGGGATTTAACTATGTCCCAAGAGGTGAAATTTCGAGATGGCGCATTGCATAAGCAATGTGGAGAACACGTTGCATGCTATGAATTCTAACATTGTCACTCTCGCTTAGGAATTTACCCATTTCATGTTCGAATTCCCGAACTACTACCCTTACCAGCCTCACCAGCGGACGCCGCCCAATGATGGCGGCAACAATTGATTTGAGATGGACCAAGAGTCCAATCTTGGGAAGGTTGAACTCCTCCCCACCTTTGCATTCATATTTTTGCTTTCTTCTTTTGATTTATTTATTTTTATTTAGTTGCATGTTTACTTTCAGTTTTGCTTTGGTAAAAACATAAAAAAATAGAATTAACTTTTATCTTGTTTCGTTTGAAGATCTCTCTATTCTCTTTTTATTTCTTGCAGGTTATTCGCGTATTGTGACTTAGCCATGGAGAAGAAAGCGAAGAGTCAATCCAAGTGAGAGATGAGCAAAAAAGAGGAGGTACAACATTCCTATTTTCCCTCTTCCTATAAGTTTATTCATGAACATATTATGTTTGATCGGTTGCACTTGAGTTTTACTCCACGCTTAACTCGTTATCTTTTAAAGACTTACTCTCAAGGCTAGTGTTACTACTTCGGTTTTGACTTTTGGAAATTGTGCTCAGTTGGAAAAATGACCGCATTGGATTAAATTCCAAACTTTTGAGAACAACAAAAAGTGTCTTCTTGACGACTTTGGTGTCATGTTTTTGTCTTAAGGGCTTAATCTTAGTAGCACCCAACCCCACATCTTAATGGTTTGACTTGAAAACACATTTTGAAAATATTTGTTTGAAGGAATAGATACTTTGCGTGGTTGAAGGAGATGCCAAACTTGTGTTGTGTGGTTGAAAAGAAATATTTATCAAAGAGAACTATAATAGTACCCAAACTGCATGGAACTAACAACTCCTAAGGCCTACGAACGATCTTGAGTTCATCTCAGATTTTGGCTATGAGTTAGGTAGACATTTGTAGCATTGCTACGGTGTGCAAAATTTTAATTGCACGAGTCCAAGTACTTGAGCAAAACAAATTATCGTCAAACTATGAGCAGAGATTATTCGATTCATATGAAAGTTTTGACATCACCTCACTACTTAAGAGGTTAAAGTTATGGAAAAACAAGGAAAATATGGGGTGTTAAAAGGCCACGAATTTCGAAGTGGGTGTTAATGAAAAGATCTAAGTTTATCCTTCTTTGACATCTACTAGTGCACCCCTAAATTGACAAAAGCATATGTCCTTAAAATAATTTTACTCTCATAAAGAGAGGCGCCGATTGATCCGCAAGCCTAAGCAAAATTTTGACAGTAGCTTTTTATTTTATAAATTATTAGGTAGCGAGTTATATGTAGTTAGGAAGCGAATTTAAGTGTAATTGTTCAGATATATTATGCTCATGATTAAGGTAGTAGGATTTGTGATGATGGAATATGATACAACCTTTAACTTGTGAGTTTTCTCGCTTGAATTCATTTTTTGCTATTATTCTTTGTAGCTTTATCACTCGAGGGCGAGTAACAACTAAGCTTGGGGAAGTTGATAGCTCCAGATTTTGATATTTTCTATCGAGGATTTTCCATTGATTCTCATCGGGTTTCGTTGATTTTGACCTTTCAACTAACGTTAACATCGCAAGTTAGCGAAACCTTATTTTCTTATATTGGTTTTTTGGTATTGAGCACACTTATGAAAGATCTGAAAGCATTTATGGGCTATCTACACCAAAATGAGCAAATCCTCATTTAAAGCCCCTTTCATTTGAGGTGTCCAGAGGCTGTAATGACCACTGGTATGGTAGGAGTCCACCCGTTCAGTCCGCCCATACGACCCTCTTTAGCCACCGTTATATCAATACAAGCAACTTTCGTGAAACGGAGCGAGACAAAATATGAGCACAACCACCACAAACAGCCCCGAAAGAGAGAAGATCAGATCTGAAGAAGGAGAAGAACACTACCTCATCCTTCGACGATCTCCAAACTCCCCACCATCAACTCCACCATCGTCCCTACTTGTACTAAGAGAGAGAGATTCATACTTGTAAGATTAGGATTTGAACCTCTATTTTACTTTGGTTTGTACTTGATTTGATCTTCAATGGTATTGTGGCTTGCTACGATAAAATTGAGATGATTTCTATTTGCAATATGATTATGCCTTTGATTTGTCTTTCTCTCATGTCTGAGTAAATCCCTATAGGTGTGGGGATGTAGGGTATTGGTGAGATGTGTTGTGCCTCCTATATATCCATCTATTTGTGACTGTTGTCGTGATTATTATATTGTGAGGATTATCTATGTTTCTCTAAGAGAAACTCCAACAGAAGCTATAAAATTCGGCACGCAAAAATGTCGACGCAGTGCGCACAATCCGGGTTTCGCGCGCCGCACGCGAATCTCCTCCACCATACGCGCTATACAGCCGCGCGCAATATTTGGCAAAAAATATCCCCAGCAGGGGCGCTAAAATTGTAGCGCGCACGAACAATTTTTTGCAAAGAAACTCACATTTAGAAGATCTGAAAAATACATTAAAAAATATCCGATAGAACATAAAATATACATAGTTTACACTACATTATTTGCTACTTAACATCTGTCCTCTCAGTCGGAATCGGACGAGGCCGGTGTCGTGTCGGACACCGGCGTGGACGACAACTCGTCTATCCAACGGGAATCATCGTCATCGTTGGTCTACCGGCCGGACATTGCCCCTCGATGAAGACGCGCCGCCGCGCCTTGTCTGCCCAGTGCTCGAGACGGTCCTCGTGCTTCGTGGCCCTCAGCGCCGCAATGTTCGCCGCCTGCTCGACGTCGTGCTTGCTCTGCGCCTCTACGTCCTTGGGGAAGCAGTGGCACCACTCCTGCCGTAGGAGCTCGCCGTGCTCGACGACGAGCATGCGGCGCTCCTCCTCCGTCATGAGGCGAGGCAGCGACACGAGTGCCTCGGCCTGCTCGTGCGTTCACATGTCGTGGAAGTTCATACCGGCACGCGTACGGCCGAGCCGCCACGCCATGGCATCGTAGGCGCGCCGCTTCGTGTGCCGTATCGAATGTCCCAAGGCCGATGCGCTCATTGCCGAACCGTATCTCCGAGTAGAACGTCCCGTTCGGGCGCGCACAGACACCGCAGTAGCCAGAGCTTCCCCGACGCAAAGGCATACCATCGATGGGCGCTGCACGAGTGCGGTGTAGAAAGGGACACACAGGGGAAGGGGAAAGTGGTGCGCTGAAGCGGTGGGCGGTTGGCTGCGCCGCGCGCTCAGCTGCGCGGCAAAGAAAGTGAGCGCGGGAATTTTTTTGGCGCGCACGAGAAAATGAAGCGGCTGCTGGAGGCGCACGCGCTAGGCTTTGGTGCTAAAACATGCGGTTATTTTAGCGCGCGGCCCGTTTAGAACTTCTGTTGGAGTTGCTATAATGCTTGTTGTCCAATTGAAGGGTCCGGATAACATGATCTTGAGATCTCATAGGTATGAACTTGTTTACTAGTAAATTGGCGACCCCCGAGTGACACGGCCGATATCAAAGAGGAGCTAGTACAACTCGAGGATAATAAGAAACCATCAAGTCTAAAGCCTTGATCTTGTCGGAAGACCTTAATTGATGTGCTGACCATTACTGTGGTAACAAACAGACGTATCATTGGGGTTGGGAAGAATCTATCAAGAGGACTCCTGACTAGTATCTGGGTTTGCTTGCCTACTCACATATTAATAAGAAGATCACAATCACTTATCCCATTTTATCCATTTAACACATTCACTATTACCATAAACCGTTTCTCTCCGCGCCTAACCTTTCATCCGCAGGAATCCCGAACAATTCCTTTTATTTTTACTTTTATGATAATTACTTTCAGTACATTTTGTTACTTCAAACTACTCCCTACTTCCCTCACCATTTTCCATTCTCGATACTTGCAATCAATTTACTCAAGACAACGTGAAACCCTGGGTGCAATAGAAACGTCTCAGATAGACACTTCCCTAAACTCCTAATTGGGATCAATATAAAAACTAGAATTAATACTTGCACGAAAATATGCTCTGACAAACATGTGCTCTTGCATGCCATCAAGTTTCAAAAATGTACATGTGGCAGATCAGGAAATCCCAAAATGTGTATGCGATCAAGATATTCCCAAATGAGATCTCGATCAAACCATAAACACCAAGAGTGTGTGGTGGAATCCAAATTATTGAGCACATACCGATGTACGCGTATCGACATCTCTTAGTCGAGCTCTCTTTCCCACGGCATAGTTCTCGATCGACCAATTGCCCACACATTGTTGCCGCTGACATTTTCGTGTAGCGCTGAAGTGGATGAAGAGAAAATGTGATAGGTGGAGAAAGTAGGTTCTTGGAGGCCAAGATAAAAAAAACCATATGCGAACCTATATGTGGTACATTGTTAGAATAAGAGTCCGTTACGACTTGTTTTAGAGTTTGCTTGTAATTCAAGTTAGGGTTAGCCGCCGGCCCTCATATATACCCCTTGTAATATTCAAACTATGCAATCAATTAAGGGACAAATATTATTTTACATGGTATCAGATTAAACCGATCTAGGGCATGTCGCCGCCCATCCCGCCACCACCGCTGCCGCCCGGCTACTTCGAGCGGCGTGCAAAGCTCGCTGCCTCCAAACTCGCCGCCTCTATGGCGTAATCCTCCTGCTCTATCCCCACCCAAAACCTAGCAAATCCTACCCCATCCCCCATCCAATATGCCGATACAATTCAAGATGTTAGTCCTTTTATCCCTGTTACTTTAGATCTTCCCGAGCACAACTACTACCATTGGCGCCACCTCTTCAAAGTTCATCTAGGCCACTGCAATCTCCTCGGCCACGTCGAAGCCAACTCCGTTCCCCAGCCTTCGGATCCTCGCTGGGTAAAGGACGACCTCGCCATCATCCAATGGATCTACCAACGGGTGTCCACCGAGATCTTCAATCTCGTCTTCCGCGATGCTGCCAATGCCGCCACGCTTTGGGTGGCCCTCTGTCAACTGTTTCAAGACAACGTCGACGCCCACGTCAACACCCTGCACACCGAGCTCCGCAACACCGTCCAAGGTGACTCCCCCGTGGGGGTTTATTGTCAGCTGCTCAAGTCCCACGCCGACGAGCTCCGTGAACTCGGCGACCCCATCGACGACCGCCAACTCATCAATGTTCTTCTCGTCGGACTCGGTGAACGTTTTGAGAAGCAAGCCTCCTTCATCCCCATGATGTGTCCACGACCCTCCTTCTCCGAGGCCTGCTCCATGCTTCAATGGTCCGATCACGCCATCACCACCAAGGAGGCTCGTCCCCAAGTATTTGCGGCCGTCCAACGCCCTCCGGCTCCAGCACCACCACCGTCGCCTCCTCCTGCACCGGTGCAACCACCTCTAGGATGGTGCCCCAGCCCCAACTACCGTGGCACACGGCCGATCTACTATCCTCCACGACCCTCGGCACCATCGACTCCTTCAGGCGTGCCACCAGCTCCGGCTCCTCCACCGGCTCCAGCACCTCCAGCATCGCCGAACTACCGCCCACCCCATGACCCATGGACCGGCCTTGTGCAGGCCTGGCCCATGCCTTGGGCAGCTCCGTCTCCAGTCGGCGCTCCACCCGCTTACACCGGCTCCTGGATGCCGGGCATGCGCCCGCACACCGGCTCCCCCGGACTACTTGGTCTGCGCCCTCCATAGCAGGCCTACGTCGCTGCTCCATCCTACTATCCCTATAGCGCATCGTCACCAATGAACTACAACACCTCAATAGGCGGCAACTATCCGATGTACCAGCTTCCGCCGCCACCGCTCGCTTCAGCACCGCCAACTGCACCAACCTCGTTTCCTGCGACAACCCCCAGCTGGGACCAAGCCGCGTTCCTCCAGGCCATGAACAACTTTGCTGCTCAAGGAAACTCAGGTATGGATTGGATTTTCGATTTTGGTGCATCTAGTCATATGTCTAATTCGCGTAATATGCTGTCATCATGCACTTCTTCACCTTTTTACTCTATTACTCTTGGCGATGGTTCTTTAATCCCTATCCATTGTGTTGGTCAAACCCATCTTCCATCCACCAACAAACCACTTCTTCTTCGCGATGTTCTTGTTGCCCCTGCACTAATTAAAAACTTAATTTCCGTTCGCCAATTTGCACGTGATAATCCTGTCTCCGTCGAATTTGATCGTTTTGGCTTATCTATGAAGGATTACATGACCAAGGCGGAGATCGTACGCTTCAATAGTTCTGGAGACCTATACTCTGGCAACGGCGCACCCACCACCGCTCAGCACTCCTCCATGGCTGCTTCGGTGGATTTATGGCATCAATGACTCAGACATCCTCAAGCTGCCACACTATCCAATCTTCTTAGTGAATTTTCAATTTTATGTAATAAAGATTATCATGATACTTCAGTTTGCGAGTCATGTCAATTAGGCAAACATGTTCATTCCCTTTAGTACCTCCCAATCTTCTAGCACTTTTCCCTTTGAATTACTACATTGTGATTTATGGACCTCTCCACATGAAAGTTTTTCTGGTTGCAAATACTATCTTGTTATTCTTGATGATTTCACACACTTTATTTGGACTTTTCCTATGCGCAACAAATTCGATGTCCACACAATATTTCTCAATTTTCAACGATATGTAGCAACTCACTTCTTTTTGCCTATAAAATTTATTCAATGCGATAATAGTAAAGAATTTGACAATAATCAAAATAGAAATTTCTTACTTAGTCATGGCATCCTCCTTCGTTTTTCCTGTCCCTATACCTCTACCGAAAACGGCAAGGCCGAACGAGCTCTCCGAACAATTAATGAGATTATTCGTACACTTTTAATTCACTCATCTATGCCTCCTAGATATTGGGCTGAGGCTCTACGCAGTGCAACTTATCTTCTCAATATTCGACCAACTAAATCCAATCTACATAATACTCCCTATTTTTCTCTTTTTAGATGTCATCCCGATTACTCCGAGCTTCGTGTTTTTGGTTGCCTTTGCTTCCCTAACATGTATACCCAATCACCAAATAAACTAGCCCCCCGATCCATCTCCTGCATGTTTCTTGGTTACTCCGATGAACATAAAGGTTTTCGTTGCCTTGATCTCCTCTCTGGCCGTATTCACATCTCTCGACACGTCACTTTTATTGAAAATGTTTTTCCTTTTTCACAACGTCACACGTCATCCGAGACCGACACTTCTACCACGACTTCCTCACCTCGCCGACCCACCTTCAATCCTCTCTACATCACACCAAATCCAACACCGCCACACTCCTCCCTGACCCCTGCCGCGGCAACTGAAACAGCTGCAAATCCTGCCACAGCAGCATGCGATAACACTGCGGCATCGGGCTCTGCCGCGACAGCCGGTTTGGCTGAAAACGCTGCCGCGGCAGACTTTCCTGTCGCGCCTCCCGACCCTGCCTCTACAATGCCCGCATCCTCCGCTGCGCCGGGCAATTCTTCCCCATCCCCTCTTCAACCTCCCGCACGTGTTGTTCCTATCACTAAACCCACTAATGAACACGTCATGCGCACACGCGCAAAATCCGGATTTAAATTGCCTACTCAAAAATTAAATCTTAATGTTACTCCATCTATATCTCCCATTCCCAAATCTTATAAATCATCTCTTCTTGATCCCCACTGGACTTCTGCTATGCGAGATGAATTTCAAGCTCTTATAGATAATAAAACTTGGCAACTTGTCCCTCGTCCTCCTGGTGCAAATGTTGTTTCTGGTAAATGGGTTTTTGGTCAAAAATTTCACTCCAACGTCTCTCTCTCTCTCGTTATAAAGCTCGTTGGGTCTGTCGAGGCTTCTCTCAACAACACGGTCTCGATTACGATGAAACCTTTTCTCCTGTAGTTAAACCCATCACAATTCAAATAGTTCTTAGTCTTGCAGTCACTTCCTCTTGGCCTATTCATCAACTTGACGTTAAAAATGCTTTCTTACATGGATCACTCAATGAAACTGTCTATTGCCAGCAACCTTTAGGATTCGAAGACTCCATTAATCCAAATCATGTTTGCCTCCTTAAAAAATCTCTATATGGTCTTAAACAAGCTCCTCGTGCATGGTTTCAATGTTTCTCTACATTTATTCTCACTATCGGATTTCATCCTTCACCCTCAGATTCCTCTCTTTTTGTTTATCACAACAACTCTCAAACTGCCTATCTTCTCTTATATGTCGATGATATAGTTTTACCAGCTTCTTCTCAACAATTTCTTGATCACATCATCTCTTTACTACGATCTGAGTTCTCCATGATTGATCTTGGACTTGCTGTCACTCGTGATTCTCATGGTTTATTCCTTTCACAACGTCAATATATTTTAGATCTCCTCACTAAATCTGGCATGCTTGACTGTCAACCTTCTAAAACTCCTGTAGACACTACAACTAAGCTTTCTTCTTCTGGTGATGTCTTCTCTGATGCCACTCTTTATCATAGTATAACTGGTGCTTTACAATATCTTACTCTTACTCGCCCAGAAATTTCCTTTGCTATCCAACAAGCCTGTCTATATATGCATGATCCTCGAGTTCCCCATTATAATCATGTCAAACGTGTCCTTCGCTATCTCAAAGGTACCTTAGACCATGGTCTGCACATTTATTCATCATCTCCACACACTTTGACAGCATACTCCGATGCCGACTGGGCTGGTTGCCTGGATACTCGTCGATCCACATCCGGATACTGTTTTTCTTGGTAACAACTTGATTTCATGGTCTTCGAAACGGCAGGTTACAGTTTCGCGTTCGTCTGCAGAGGCCGAGTACCGTGTAGTGGCACATGCTGTCGCCAAAACGGTTTGGTTGCGTCAGCTTCTCTCGGATCTCTGTTGTCCCGTCCAGCAGGCTACTGTGGTTTATTGTGATAACATTTCTGCTGTTTATATGTCCAGCAATCCTGTACAGCATCGACGGACCAAGTATATTGAGATTGACATACATTTCGTTCAGGAGAAGGTGGCTCTTGGACAAGTTCGAGTTCTACATGTTCCTACTACTGCGCAGTTTGCAGACATCTTCACCAAGGGGCTGCCTACATCATTGTTTACCGGCATTCGTTTCAGTCTCAACGTTGGTGAACCCCATGTTGACACTACGGGGGGATGTTAGAATAAGAGTCCGTTACGACTTGTTTTAGAGTTTGCTTGTAATTTAAGTTAGGGTTAGCCACCGGCCCCTCATATATACCCCTTGTAATCTCCAAATTATGCAATCAATCAAGAGATAAATATTATTTTACATACATGCTAGACCAAATCCCGGGTAAGAGCTCTCGGTGTTGCAACCCACTTCCACAACTGCCCTTCCAGCGCTCCTGGTTGTACACAAAAGGTAAACGTTGTTGCACTACTCCCAAGCAAATGCCATTGTTTTTTTTCACAGGAAAAGGCCTCAAAGAGGCCAAGAAGCTTCAATTAAAAAACAACAGGTACACAATCACATGGAGGCCCCCTGGCTTCTATTGCACAACAAAACCCAATATTCGAAGTTAAGGCCTCCAACTTTGCAAAAAGGTCCCTAGCACAAAAATAGAAAAACAATCGGGTGCTTGGGAGTCTTAAACGCCGCTCGCCGGGGAGCTCGGGGCACATGCCGCACCAAAATCCGAGAGAAAGATGCTCTGGAAGCTCTCTTTGCCGATGCAGAACCGATTCCGCCGGCCACCTCGATGCCTCCGGGGACGAACCACTTGAGGGCGAAGAGAGAACGAGCTCCAATGGAAGGTTCTGATGATAGCCTCCACGATGGAGGTCAAGGATGGGCCGCCGTTTCGTCCAAGGGTCACGGAATCCAACATGGCTGCCGTGTGATCCGCACGAAAAAGCAGCAGAATCAAGGAGCCACTTCATAGCTCCCCTTTCGCTGGAGCCCTAGGATCGCCGCCAGCAGGTCTCCTCCACCATATCCCTCCCCTTCACGGCCGGCCGTGATCAGGAGGATATCATCGAGGCCACACACACCCCATGGCGAGGAAGGCGCTTATCGGGGGGTGGACAATCGGAACACCATCTGCTCGCTTCCACCATGAAAGCAGAGCAACAACACCCATAGTCGCTCGTCCAGCTCCATGCCATAGCACCAGAAGAGCAAAGCACCCCTGCATAATTCCAGATCTTGCCGTCGTCGAGCTCCCCTTCTCTTCCCCCTCGCCTCCACGGCCGGACATGAGAAGAATAAGAAGCATCACCACGCTACGGATCAAGAGGAAGCAGCATCAGGCCTTATTTGCGGAGATTGTCGGGGCAGAAGACAGCAACGTTCGCTCGAACCAATCACAACAATAGTATTGCCTCTGCTTCGAATTACTTGTGGCTGATTTGTCTAGATTCTCATGTTAGACTAGTTACATAAAATCCAGACAAATCTGTGATATGTAATTATGCAGAGGCGAGAGTAATAGCCGTATGAATCTCAACAACCGATCAAAGTAGCCTGCTAGTATCTTTCTCGTGGGCATCTAGATCAAGTATACCGTGAAATCCTATACAATGCTCAATTAGTGCGCGGGCACGTAGCTTTTCATGTTTTTGGCCGATCCATGATGGGGCTATTCCAAGGGATCTCGGTTTCTTTTTTTCTTTTTTCTCTTCTTTTTTTCGTTATAGCTTTAAAATATATTGAATGTTTTAAAATTGAACAGTTTTCCAATATGAACAGTTTTCAAACTCTAATATATTTCAAAATCTGATTTTTTTCCCCAAATTTAAATAGTTTTCATATTTTATTTTTTTAAAAGTTTGAACATTTTTATATTTAAGCTTTAAAATCTGAACATTTTTTAAGTTCAACATCTCTAAAAATCTCTAAAGTTATTACTGTAAAAACAGAAAAAGAAAAAGTAAGAAGAAAGAAACAGTATCTGTTATTGGGCCACGTTCGGAGCCGCCCATGAAGGCCTGCACCAATAGCGCACGCGCTGAGCATATACTAGTTATCTCCTCCCAAGTACTCCACTGATTTGTCTCAAAAAAGAAAGAAAAAAGTACTCCACTGATGCCGCAGAATCCGCAGCAGCCCACACCAATGAAGCCTCTGACAAAGGCTAGGATTCTCGCCATTTCTGGATGTATAGATAGGATACGTAAATCCGCCACTTTTGGGCCGCGCTGCTGCTGCTGTACTTTGCGGCAAGGTTTTTTCTCGTGTTAGATTTTGTACAGTAGTAGTAAAAGAAAATACGATCTCTCGGTGTTAGATATGTAATTTTCGAACATAATAACCATGAGAACATAAATATAAGGTCATGGGTTCACCGAAATTTCAGAACTTTGTTCACCTTTTCTGCCATTTTATTCGCCGTTGTACAGGGTGAGACTCGCTAGTCAGTTGCCTGATTGCCTCGCAGATTTTGTTTATCGTTTATCGAGAAAAGGACAGCAAATACATGGGTCAGAGATATTGTTGAAACTTGGATCAGAACCTTGATGTGCAGTAAAGCTTCGATCTTGTCATCGATTCATGTTGAACTCGATCGAGTAGTCGACTACTACTCAAAGTCATCTCAAACGACATAAGGGCACGTACAATGCTGGAGAAGACTGGTCTTTTTTTTAGTCCTCTACATAGTTTAGAGAAGACAATAACAATATGTTGTACAATAGACCATTCCTTATTGTCATCTCTAAGAATTAATGTGACTTGTCTAATTGTTATAAAAAATTATGTTGATAAGAGAAGACACAATGTACAATAGAGAAAATAGCCTCTTTTATTTTTAAAGGATCATTCCTTAGCTAAGTGAAGACAAACTATAATTCTCTCTCTTTCAAATAAGCGAAAATCTAACATGACAACTTTAAGGAAAAGCTGGCTTCACCATATTGTACATGCCCTTAGAGCCCCACCCCACCAAACAATATCTGCAACTCCTCGAAACAGGCTTTCGCCTTGTTTTATAAATAAAGCACACATGTGAGACCGCTGCTGGGCTAGACAACACATCGTCCAAAGGAACAAACACCACAGGATACAAGATGCTGGGAGACCCCAAGCCCAACACGAAAAGCAAGAGAAAATAAAAGAAGAAGAAAGCCGATAACGGCGGTGTGCCGAGAACGGAAACAACTCGCAACCGGTGCGCCCTCCAAAGAAGTACCACCACACAAACCGCAATCCAAAGCGCATGCGTACCAAAAGAGCACCTCCAAGAAGAGGAGTGACGACGACGGCACTGCTGTCCAGCCGGGACCTAGGGTTTCTCCCGATACGCAACGGGAAGGTGGGGGAGGGAGCCCCCCGACACCCTTCAAGAAGGAAGGTGACACCCTCGGACGTCACCGTGCCAGTGTCAACAGACAAGGATTTCTCCCGACTCCACCAATACCAACCTCCCGAGCACTTTGAAAAGCTCCACCAATCACGTCACCCACGAGCACGCGTCTCCCGGTCCTAAAGTCGCCACCGTCGTCACAACGAGAGCCACGGAGCGAAGCCGGAGGCCGAGAGAGTAAAGACTTCGACGAGGGTCGGCCTGTCAACCGCACGCGGGAGGGAACTACCCTAGCCAAGCTAAGACTCAATTAACTCCACGTTGCCTCCTCCATGTACGGGTAACTTAAACACCTCGCCCGCCACCCCTAGCTCCTTGATCGTCCAAGTCGCTGCTGGTCAGCGTCATAAACTGGGACATCTCTTGGATGCTTTCACCGCTCAATTACAAAAGGTGGTAAAATTTAAATTTGAGCTGGACTTTTGTCCTGATTTGTAAGGCACTTCCTACATCCAGCACAACTGGTTAATGTTAAAATATAACCCACTCAACACTCATCCTACGTCTTTCGTCCTTCGGGCATTGTGACGTTTGTTTTGAGAAGCCGCAATATTTGTTTTTAATTCTTACGTTGGCCAGAATTTGATCCTAGGACCTCCTGCTGTAATACCATATTAAAGTGCATGTACTAGCCAACACAATCAACAGTCCAAACTGATAAAAAAAATTAGACAATATGTTTCAACAGTTAATGGCGGTAGCCAAAGAAAATAAACACTTTTCTCTCTACTCGACAAATCAAGTCAACATTTAACCTGACTCGTCATTTTCTTCTTTTTTTCTCCTTGGGAATTTTCAGTGAAACGGACGGAATATTCTGCTAGGCTGCTACCGAAATGGGTGGCTCGTACCGCATCCTCCAAAGGAAAAAAAAATACTAAGAGCTTAAGAGGGGGAACGTCGTACTGTGTATCGTGCGTTTCATTTTGCCTTTGGTCCATAGCTTCGTT
Source organism: Avena insularis (assembly GCA_023614405.1). Lineage (NCBI taxonomy): Eukaryota > Viridiplantae > Streptophyta > Magnoliopsida > Poales > Poaceae > Avena > Avena insularis. Next base: position 504,289,934 of record CM042688.1, on the reverse strand, counting down.
CATAAGGCAATGCACGTGCCCTCGCTAGCTTATTACTGTCTGAGATCCACCTTTTTGCTTTTGGCAAGTGCAATGTCACCAGTTAATCGACTCGCAAAAGGCTTTGCTTTGGCAAAGCATATGCAGGATTATTGTTGGCTTTGGTCTTTGTTGCGATCGCACGCTTTAGCTGGACCCATGTCAATATAGGAACTAGTTCATCTCATCGTTGTTTCTCACGAGTATGAGAGAAACCATAGCCGCCGGTGAGGTGATATGTCCTCGATCAGTTTCTTCCCATCCGCAAGTTCCTGTTGCTTCCATACCCTTGTCATTGTGCCATGGTAGAAATCCAGTAATAACGAAATAAACAGACCATCGACGATTTCAGAGCCCCGTGGGAAACCAAGACTACTCAGACATAACAAAAGGTGCCCTTCTAATTCAGTGATGTGGAACACCTGAAGTCCTGAACAAACAAGTTGAATTTCCACCTGAATCAGACAAACTCGATCCCACGGATCAAAGTGGTCCCAAAATTATTGCCGTGATCTCCAGAATATGCATATATGGTTCCACGATCTCAACTCCTACGGCCTACGCCTCAAGTTTCGGCATCCGCCGCATATACTCCGGCCGTATATATGATCGCTGATTACTCTCCGTGAGTTAGGGGCGTGTGCTTGGACCGAACACCTGTCTGGTCCAAGATAAGATAAATTATGGCACATGATTAACGAGAAAGCGAGATCCGATCCTGCGCACATACATACATGATCCAAAAAGCAGGAGATTGCGAAAGCGACGTGAACGTCCGGAGTGAAAGAGTGGGTTGCTATCCTAGACGCCGGAAAAGATGCAGAGAGGTTGCCGGTGACATGGCGCTAGAGCGTATAGCCACCGCCCCCAAGACTTCTAGTATTTGGAAACATCCGGGTAAAGTATATGGTGCCATGTGTGTGCACGTTTTTTTTATGGAAGAAGGTGAATTAATTTGATGTGTAACATCATCCATTATTGTTCTTGTGTAAGACAAACTGGAATTTTTTAGCGTAGACCTGGAATTTTGTAGTCCAGTGAACTTATTCATCAAGTCCCGTTTTTTTTTCTATATGGACTAGAGCAGGCTATTTCGTCTGGAAATAAATATGGAGTGTGTAGCAGTTGATGTGCAAATAAACCGAGTTGAACCTAATAACAAGCAATCGGCGTCAACCACAGGTCCAATTTCTTGCTCAAAGTGGAGTACGTACGATGACTGCGCATATTGATCATTTATTTCGTCAACTTCTAGCCCTTTATTAGTTAGCAGAAATATGCACTCATGGGTCCATGTTTACTCTCACTGTGAAACGTACACGCGTTGTTGGAAGAAGACGAGAGCTGACGAAGTTGGCGGTTCGATCTATCTAGGAAGCTTCGACGAGGACGAAAGCTTACGCATGGCAAGAGATGTAAAGCGTCCAAAAGGATAGCAAAAGACGGCATGGTGATGCATTGAAGGCAGCTAGCAAGCGGCTAGGCGAGGCAGGAAAGTCAGAGATGCTTTGCGGTCTAGCTTTCGACCATGGCGCGAAAAAGAAAGCTAGCATAGCAACCGTATTACTATATCCAGATCAGGTGCACGGTGTGAACCTCCCTCGTTTCTTTCTTCCTTCCTTCCTTCCTGTCCGCCGGTTGATCTTTCCAACAAGATAAGATAACTGGGCCGGCCGGAAAAGGGCACGTCGGGACGTGCATGTGCATGCATATGATGCACGGCGAGGAGGGCACGGCAACGGCACGGGAGAAAGAATGCGTACTAGCTAGCTACTAGCTATCGCGCTGGGAGATGGAACGCACATGCACGCGTGATGCGTGGCGCCCGCCAAAAGTATGGGAGATAGATGGCCGATCGACCGGCGTGATGCGGACCGTGCGGTGGACGGCAACACACACGCATGTACCTGTACTTTGTTATAAACGAAGTGAGATCACGGACTTAGCCGAAGCTAGCTAAACTAAACGGATTAGTTTCGTTCTTTTTAAGAATGGATCTTGTATATAGGTAAATGGTCTAAAATGGTGATGATGGGACAGGCACGACTCGAGTGAGCTGGAGCGTGACGCGTATACTGGTTGTGGTTGGAGTGGCGTGCCTAGCTCTCCTTCAGGTATGTACAAATTGATACCGATCCGCGCGCGCGACCGAGCAGACGCTGATGCATGTAATGAAACGCGAAACAAACGAGCGCGACGTGTGCGGCTCTGCCAGCACTTTTGCACATGGTTTCATCTTAGCAATGTCACACATATAATGATTTCTGAGTTAGAGGTGAGACAAAAAAAAACAAGTTTGCCTTCTCGTAACTAAGCGATGATCTTTTAGTAACGATATTTTTTTTTTGTGAAATTTCACCGATCTATTAATAATCATCAAAAGCAGTATAAAAAGTCTTAAAAAAAAGAAATTACAAATAGGTCACTGGACCACGTAACGACGACTACAGACACTAGCACGAACCGAAGACGCGCCATCGTCCTCACTCCTCTATCACCTGAGCTGGACAAAGCTTGTCGTAGTTGAGCTTGTTGTAGACAGACAACAAGTCGTTATGCTAAGGCCCCATAGGACTCTGATACGTGCATTTTGCATCACTATTCTATATTATAATTTACTGTTATTTATTGATATATTTTATATTAAGAGATGATATTTATGTTATTTTATCTGTTTTTACATGGTTGATGACTTTTGGAGCATGAATCACTGCAGTCAGGATTCTGATGAAAAAGGTTCGCGAAGATCAGAAAATTCGGAAAAATACATGAAAAATTCTATTTTTTCAGAAGACGGAGATTGCCAGAAGGGGGAGTGGAGATGGGCCACAGGGGGCCCACACCACCCCCTGGCACGGGCAGCCCTAGGCCACGCCAGCAGGTGGTGTGGCCGTCCTGGCCCATTCCAGGCTCTCCCCTCTGGCGTATATTATCCTCTCGAAACCCTAACACCTGGAGGAGCGACCACAGAAAGATTCTGCCGCCTCTGTGGGGTGGAAAACACCGAGAAAAAAGATCTCTCCGGCAGACAGAATTCTGTCGAGGGAATTTCTTTCCGGAGAGGGGAGATCGTTGCCATCAACACAACCATCAAGCTGGACTTCATCGGGATCATCATCATCATCTCCACCAACACCATCATCACCACTTCATACCGTTGTAATAATTGGGTTGAATCTTGCATAGTTTTTAGGGAAAACTTTCTCGGTGTTGATTACTCCTTGTAGTTGATGCTATTGAGTGAACCATTAAATTATCATTTATGTTCAGACTATTACATATCATTATCTCATCTCTGATCTTGATCCATATGATGTCTTGTGAGTAGTTCGTTTGTTCTTGAGGACATGGGAAAAGTCATGTTGTTAGTAGTGGAATTGTGTTGAGAAAGATTCAATAGTTTGATATTTAAGTTGTGGTGTATTTCTTTTAGTGGTGTCATGTGAACGTCGACTACATGACACTTCACCTATATGGGCCTTGGGGAATGCATTGTGTATTTGGCTAATAATCGTAGGGGTTGCCGGAGGGACAGAAACCTAAACCCCCGTTAGGAAACCTTTGCACAAGGGATGTCAGGGTCTTAGAGTTTAAAACTGTGGTTAGGTTTTTATCTTAATTACTTTCTTGTACTTATGGATACTTGCAAGGGGTATAATCACAAATATGTATTAGTCCTAAAAAGGTCGGTACATTAGCACAGATTCACCCACACAATACTTAGCAAATTAAAGAAGATTAATCAACTATATGAAGCGAAAGCACTTGACGATATTCTCGTGTGTCCTCGAGAATGTTTGGTCATCTTAAGTAATACAACCAGCTTGTCCTTTGCTAAAGAAAGGATTGGGCCACTTGCTGTATTTATTATTATTGTCTTTTATTTACTCGTACTTTATTTACCTGCATTATCAAAACCCCCTAAAAATCCGTTTGCTAAGTATTTACAGAGAATTCCTGCTCCAAGCCATTCGCCAACATCTTCTGCTCCTCGTTGGGTTCGACACTCTTACTTATCGAAAATACTGTGATATACCCTCTATATTTGTGGGTCATCAGACCCGCGCATCCGAGAAGCAACCATGGCCGAAGATGACAACCGTAGATCGGAAGAGACTTGAAAGATTGCGAAAAATATATAGACTGTATTGATAGAGGTGATTACCTCGTGAGCCCTTAGGCTGTTTATATAGTATTAGAAGACTTGGGGGCAAGAAGACTACTAGAGATAGAATTGGATACAAACTTGAACTACCAAATATATCTAGCCGTAACATACTCCAACACCCCCTGCAGTCGGATCGGTAGTGACACGGACGGTCTGACTGGAGAATAAGTCGAAGGTGAGGTGGTAGCCCTTGTTGCCGATATCGATGTAGCCGGGAGTGAGGGTGCTATAGTTGTGGTCGATGGTGTCGTTGGAGAAGCCATCGCCGTTGATGAAGTCGATGATGTTGTTGTGTTGTGGTCGATGTCGTTGTTGAGTCTGGAGAATTCGTCGTAGTAATTGAGATAGACGTAGTTTGGGTCGAAGTAGCTCGACCCGCAATGCCGAGCTTGCCAGACTCGGGAGCGTGTCGGGGACGAATGCATGCATCGGTGTTGCTAATACCGGACGTGCGAAGACAGGGACCATCATGGGCCATGCGTGCCAGAGCCGGATTGAGGAGCAAAGAAAAATTTCCATAAACGGTCGGTGTAGAAGTTGTCCGCCGTGTCGGAGTAGACGAAGTGGCTGCAAGAAGAAAAATTGAGCACAGACTTGTGCAAATAAAAATTAGACCGCAACTCTGGCGGCAAGGTCGTGGTGGACGAAGACGATGGTGATAGTTGTCGATGGCGATTGAATTGTAGCGATAGTCGATTTCGGGGATTAGACCCGTATTTTTCGCTTGTATGGGTGCGCCGTTGCTCGTGGAGAAGAACTTGTTGGCGTTAACGATGACCACGATTGGTGGTGGCATCGACGATGTGGCGATGATGTTGGTGTAAATAGTTGTCGGCGATGATGACCACGGGTGATGAAAGTGCAGCCCTTTGTTGACGGCGAGGCACGTACTCAAGGACGTGCGTCCCGGTAGATGTTGGCAAAAACGGACCGGTGTGGAGACGACGTGAGGATGGAGCGGCCGACGCAACGCGTTAAGGTGTCCCTTGGGGCGCCGCGCGGAGCCTCCTTGCCACGATCGTTGACGATGATTTGCCGAAGTTGAGTCGACGCCGAGGTTGAAGTAGAGGCGCGCGATGACGACATGCGGCTATGGACAATGTTTTTGGTGGCTAAAATAAAATTAGATCTAATAGAAAAAAGAAACTTGCTAGAACTACTAAACTGATCTAGGGAATTGAAAGAAAAACTAGCTACGGGATTTGGTGCCCTCGGCGAAGATCATAGAGATCGATATTGCCGGGGGCGGCGCGGCGGAAGCAGTGGCTAAACCCTAGGCGGAGCGAACCGCTCTGATACCATGTAAGATTGCGGAAAATATATAGACTGTATTGATAAAGGTGATTACATCGTGAGCATCTTAGGCTGTTTATATAGTACTAGAAGACTTGGGGGCAAGAAGACTATTAGAGATAGAATTGGATTACAAACTTAAACTGCCAAATATATATAGTCATAATATACTCCAACAAGACTGACCTCAAACCATACCGACGAATACGGAAAACGATCGAATCCCAAGGGATCCGTCGGACACACGACTCCACGCCCCCTTCGTCGGCGCTAGACGCACCACCGGAACGAGTATCGAGTGGGCAGAATCTTATTCTGACTTCAGGACGCAACTGCCGCCTCAATATCCCGAAGAAAACACTGAAAAAAAGCTAAACAAAAAGAAAACCCGCCCGCCGGCGAGGCCATGGTCCGCCACACCTCTAAGGCACTAAGACCACTGGAGGAGCAGCGGACCGACAACGTCACCAGCGAGGGGACGGAACCCTAGATGGGGGGACCTGTTCGGTAGACATGTGCCGCTTTGAGGATAGTATCTAACAGATAGGATTAAAAAATAATCTATTGTACGTCAGATTTTATCTTATCAAGGATTGTACATTGCCCTTATCGCGCGCCTTTGAGTCGCTCAATATTTCGGGTTGTTGCTGCGTGTCATGCCCAGTCCCAGTCGACGTCTGCGAGATACTCGCTACTACAAAATGTCAGATTAATTTGCTACAGAGTGTAATCATTAGCTCTCTGATTTTCAATTTGCCAAAAAAGAATAGCTTATTTCTGATTTTAATTTACCAACGATAAGGTTTTTTCCCTGTTTAGAGCATCTCTACTCGCCTCCCATACGGGTCCCGTGTTTGGCCTCATGAGGGGCGCCCCAGCGCAGGTACTTTCTGTCGGGGGTCACCGTCTCTCAGCCGTCGCTCCTAAATAGGCCCCTAAATCGTAATTTAAAATTAAAACATTCAAAAGGTCTTCGGAAATTAAACATAGTTTTGCCGTCACCAGGCACAACATAGTTTAGGCGATGCAATCGCCGCAAGTCACCGGAATATAAGTCCATCGGTGATCAAAATAAACATACAGGAAACACAAAAATCAAACCGGAAGGGGATCATCCGCCGCGGTAGGAGGCACCTCCGGGGTCGCCGGCAGTGGAACGGTGGTGCTGGACTGGGTGAGGATCGGGGTCGGGGTCGCAGTCGCCGGTGTCGGACTGCTGTTCTGGTTAGCGGTCGCTCGGTTCTCGGAGAGGATCAGGGCGCGCTGATCAACACACCACGCCCTCACCTCGGCGTCCATGTCCTTAGTGTCGACCATCAAGATCGCCAAGTCCTTCCTCCTCTTCTTTGCCACCATGTTGGCCTAGATGAGATAGAGTTTGATGTCCTGTCGCTCGATGATCGATGCCCACCTTGTCGCGGCGATCTCCTCCAACCTGGTGGCCTGCTCCCCCCTCATGGCGGTGTGCGTGGCAGCGTCGGCCATGCAAGATAGGATGGACGAGTGTAGTTTCTCGATGTTCGGTGTTGCGTCCCTCATGGCCTTGGCCTTCCTGTGGCCGATAGGCCGGCCCTCCGATGCCGCAGATGGCACCGTCCCCGGCTTGTAGTTGCTAGACTTGGCCTTGGCTAGAGAGGCCTGCGTCTCCGCCAACTTGTCGCACCCCTCGATCCGTGCAAACATGTGGATGAACTTAAACTCGTTGTGTTCATTGTCCTCGCGGTACGCAGAGATCATGGCTCGCATCTATGAAAAACACAAGTCAGACACAAGTCTGAAATGGGCGGGAGTGGACGGCGACAGGGGTTGTTTACCTGATCGTCGTAGTTGGTGTCACTGGCATGGACGCGGCGCACCTCCTCCACAACGATGTGCCACTTTTTGCAGGCGTGCTGGATCATGGACCAAAGGTGAGACATACCGGAGTCGTTGCAGTCGTGGTGCAAGGCCTTGAAGTAGGGATCCAATAACCGCCGCTCATCGTATGCCGCCTTCACCCTCTTCCAATAGCAGTACGAGTTCTGGTTGGCATCGGTGAAGGGGTCTATGCTAGCGGTCTTCTAAGCCTCGGCGAGGCACTCATCCTCCCTGGAGCTCCACTTGGGGCCGCGTCCGCCACCTCCTTTCTTCTTTTTCTCCCCTCCACCTCCACGGCCTTCTTCTTCCCTTTCAGGTCGAACACGATAGTCACCGGCACCTCCACCACATTATCCTCATCCTCGGGCACCTTCGCATTCACGTAGACCTCGTCCTCCCATGCGCCACCATCGTCATCCTCGTATGCAGCGGCTTCCTCTTGCGTGAAAGCCTGAGCAGAGCTGCCGTTGATCATGTCGGCCATGATGGACTTGTCCGTGGCGCGGTCGCCATAGTGCGATCTACCAAACAGGTTGGGGGCGCTTTGGCTGCTGCCAACACCGAAAAGGTTGGGGACTCTCTGGTTGCTGCCCGCGGCAAACTGACTGAAGCCAGTCCTCTGTGTGAAAGCAGGGAGGCGGAGATGGGCCGGTGATGTGTCATTGGCGAGGGAGTTGGGGTCGAAGCGGCCGAGCGGGTCGAAGTCGTTGTTGCCTGGTGAGAAACGAGGAAGGTGCGGCGCCGTGTTCGGGTGGCTAGACGGCGACACACTAGACAGAGACGGGGAGGAGACGCTGCTCTGGCTCCCGAGGATGTGGAGCCCAACATTGTAGGCCAGCGCGGCCATTCCCGCCATGGTGGCCGCACGCTACGCCACAATAGTGGCCGCACGGGCCTGCTCCGCATGTGACTTTGTCGCCTTGCATAGCCTCGAGTTCTTCTCCCTCAGCCGGCGGCTGGCGTTCTCCACTTGCCGGCGCTGGATGTCGAACGCCCACTCCGCATTGGTCATCCCCTCCAGCCGCTCCTTGTCGGCCTTCCCTTTCTTAGTTGGCACCGACGCTCAGGGAGCCTGGTACATCTTTGGCGACATGGTGGTGGTGGCGGTGGCGCACGGGAAGGGAGAGGTGGGGCGGGGAAATGGCAGGAATAGGAGGCGATGGAGGGGGGAAATGGTGGGACTGGGCGGCTTGGAGGGGAAAGGGAGGGAAAAGGGGGGCAAATTTTGGTTTCCTGCCGACAGGGCTGGCCCGCCAACTTTTCCAAGTTGCACTGGCGCCCCCGACCGAAACCCCTCGCGTTGGGTTCAGCCTGGGGGGCGCCGGATGTTTGGTTGGGCCGCGTTGACACCATTTCGGTTTTGGGGGAGAGGGCTGGGCGGGTTTTTCTGCGCCGGCGCTCCCATTTCACCCTTAGGGGGACTTTAGGGAGGGCAGTGGAGATGCTCTTAGCGACACTTTTCTAAGACAATACAAAAGACTTGCATTTATTGCATATCATTAGTTAAGGAGAGGTTTAAGGAGTCTTACAAACCAACTTTCTTGACCAAGAGGTCAAGGTCAAAAACAATCCCATTCTCGCGGCATTATAAAATAATCCAAAGACTTGTCGCCGGCTAGGCACCTCATTTTTTAGTTTCTTTATAAGCATGTTGGAGGTAGAGGCGTTGTTCCAGAAGACACAAGCATTCGTTTCTTTTCATATTTCCTAGGACACCATCATTGCTAGAGAATGTCATGAGATTCCTTGATTGTCCTCTCTTGTGGATCATCGCTCTCCTTCACTCTTCAACATTGTGCATGGTGTGCCAACTATAAAGGTCGGTGTCATGAAGTCCAAGCCAAGTCTTCATGGTAGCCCAAATACGAGTAGTGAAACGACACTTGAATAAGATGCATCGCGGTCTCTTCAGCTTGATTGAATAGCTTTATCTAGCCTATCCGCCCTCCAAACTCTATTTAGAATGTTCAACCAAGTAAAGATCTTGCATTTTGGAGGTGCCCACGGGTTTCACACCAAGAAAGGTATGGTAGAGTTAGTTTGTCCCAAGAATTATGTTCTGTAAGCCGACTTAGATGAGTAGCATCCATCATTCGTAAGCTTTCAAGTAACATATTTTGGAGTGCTTATGTTCAATTACACCGATTGCAACATTTCTCAAAGGTTTGAGAATTGCACAATATGGTCTAAGGAGAGCCCACCTTGGGTGTTGATTTGGGACACTGATGTCTCAAGATATGTAGAGCTCATTGGGAACCCCAAGAGGAAGGTATGATGTGCACAGCAACAAGTTTCCCTCAGTTATGAAACCAAGGTTATCGAACCAGTAGAAGTAAGGAAACAACTACAAGGTGTTACTAGCAACTTGGAATCCTGCACAACACAACCACAGAACTTTGCCCCCACTTACAGTGAGGTTCTCAATCTCACTGGTTTTGCTGAAAACAAAGGATTAAACGTATCGAATGGAAAGAAGTAAAAGTTTGCAGAAAGTAAACACAAAGCAGTAAAATATTGTAGACTGTATGTAAAAGACAAGGACCAGGATCCATAGTTCACTAGAGGTGGCTCTCCTTAGATAGATAACATGCTGGGTGAACAAATTACAACAGGGCAATTGACAAACACCGAGAAAGCAATACATGCATATACTAATCATCTTGACTCCTCTGAGACTTGATTGGGCAATACAACATAATACATAGACCGCCATCCAACTGCATCTATGACTAATAATCCACCTTCAGGTTATTATCCGTACCCCCTCCAATATTAAGTTGCAAGCAACAGATTATTGCTTTACGAACTGCGTGTAAAGTAAACAATATGATTGTTCTAAGAACAAAGGATTGTTGTTTTCTCCCTAGTAGCAACAGCACATCTAGTACCTTAGAGATTTCTATCACTTCCCAGTTACGGAGGCATGAACCCACTATCGAGCATAAATACTAACTCTTGGAGTTGCTAGCATCTACTTGGCCAAGATAGCTACTAACAACGGAAAGCATGCAAGATCTCAAATAACAAAGACATGATAGAATCAATAATCAATCTGAAATAACATCTCAATATCCATGAATCCCATAAACACAACATGTATGAATTACAAATAGATGATCTTGATCATGAGCAGACTCACAAGATCTAAACATGAAAGCACAAAGGAGGAGAAACCAGCCATCTAGCTACTACATGGATCTAGTCCAAGGATGAACTACTCACGCATCACACCGGGAGGCTTGCATGGTGATGAAGAAGGCCTCAGGTGAATTCCCTCTCCGGAAGGGTGCGGAAGAGCTTGATCCCTCCCAATCTAGGGATGGATATGGCGGTGGCTCTGAGACTCTTCGTGGATTTTTGATCGGTGCTTAGGGTTTTCGTCGAGGGCAACTTATAGGCGAAAGGAGAGGCCGAGGGTGCTGTGGCTGGCCTCACCACCTGGGCGCCGGGCCTGAGCCGCACCGAATGGTGTGGTGGCCCCCTGGTCCCGCTCCGTCTCGGCATGATCTCTTAGGAAAAATAGGCACTTTGGCTTTTGTCCGTCCAATTCGAGAATATTCATTTTCTTTTTCGGAACCAAAAACAGCAGAAAACAGACAGCTGGCACTGTGGCTCTTGTTAATAGGTTAGTCGAAGAAATCATATGAAAAGTACTCCAAAGTTGGAACAAAACACAAGAAAGTGGATAAAACCAAGCATGGAACATCAAAAATTATAGATACATTTGCAATGTATCAACAAACACTAGCTATCAAACAAACATGAGAAGTGAAGTTTTTTTTGAATCACATGTATTACTCAAAAAATCATAAATTACAATCTCTAACACATGCACGTGAGCTTGATAAGCCTTCTGGACCAGAATCGAGTCACATTGTAGTTCTAGTACTAGTTCTACCTTTTTGAGATCTCTTAATATGAGTAACACAAGATCGACAAACATTTAGTAAGGTTTTGATCTCTTCCACCATCGTCGAATAGACAAATCGATCAATCTCCATATTGCTTAAGAGCATGCGTACCTCCAAACTGTCCACTACTATTGGCAGAGGTTGGGTGCACCGATGCAAAGACTATGATAAACCCTCGAGGACAGTTTTCAACTCTACATCCAAAGCACCTCTATAAGACTATAATTGGTAATATGAAGACAAAATAATTTCACCATTGTGATCACGGAGCACAATACCAACTTCTGCATCACCATTTGTTCGAAAGGAACCATCTGTGTTAAGCTTGTACCATCCATCAGGAGGAGGAGACCACTTTGGAGGAATACAAACTGGCTGGACACAGTTGAAATGGATCGTATGGACACCTAGAGGGGGTGAATAGGTGTGACATGGGTATACCCCACGGGTACCCAGGCTTGGCCTATACGGGGCAGCCCAAGAGAAACTTACGGCAAGGCCCAAGATGACCCAGGTGGCCCAAGTCGAAGAATACACGGATCCTTGGGAAGGACGACATGCATAGATAGGAAACTTAAAGGGAAAAACCCTAATCTGTAACCAACTCGGCCTGCTATCCCGAGACCTAGCCTCCTATATAAAGGCTAGGAGGGAGCATCAAGAGAGGCACCTTGCAATCCTAGTTTACACATGATTACATTTGTGCACCTGTAACTTTCGACTCTCGATAATCAAAGAGAAGACGAAGTAGGGTCCTTCGAGGGCCTACCGCGTGTCCCTGATCTGCTTGTTTGCTAGCCGATCGATGCCTCTAGCGCACCCCACTTCCTGTAACCCAAGTCCGTCAACTATGGGCATTGACGAGTTAACCCCTCATCAATTGGCGTCGTCTATAGGAAACAGGGGTACTGATGTTGCGGCTTCCTCAGCCCCGTCAACTACGATCTACTACTCTGCTGCAGTGGAGAATTGCCTCCACTTCGGCACCTTCGACTTCACCGTACACTAACCAACGACTCAGCCATCCGACGCTCCTAAACCCCTAGCCGGTATAACCCCACTACAAGGTTATAGATTCTAGGGTGGGCACGTGTTGGCCTGGTAATCGCGCCTTGGCGTACACAAGTGAGTATGTACGCCGGTGACATACAAGCCACATATCAGAGCACGCCATGTACAAAGAAAGGAAATATAATCAACAAGATACAAATATATATAGATAGATAACACACCGAGGACAGAGGTCCCAACAATACACCATACATCAAGCGGAAAACGTGATATAACATCCGAGTACGGATAAGACCCAAATTGGCATAAGATGCCTAAAAATAAGCAAGTGAGATCCATGCCCACACGTCTCAGGACTTCCTAGTAGGATCCCGACTAATCATGGCGGACTTTAGAATGGGCAAACTTGTATATCTCGGATCAACACGTACCTGTACAGCGGGAATGAACCCAAAAGCAAAAAGAACAAACAAGAAAAGCAAGAGCATCAGTACTGAGGCCAGCACATGGCGAGACTAGAATTCAACGGTCCTCGCCTACCAAGGTATGGTGGGGTTTAGCGGCAACGAAGCTTGCACTAACTAACTTATAGAGACACACTACAACTTCGGGTAGTAGAGCGAGATAAGAGAGCACTAACCGATAGCAATAATATAACTCCAGGCATAACCCATCCGAGGATTTCCTCCTTGAAAACCAGTCGAGGAAGATAGTAATTGCTTGCAGAAAGTAAACAGTAAATGGTAAACAATAGATGGTATATCAATGGTAAAGGAATGGACTGGGGTCCACAGTTCACTAGAGGTGTTTCTCCTTGAGATAAATAGCATGTTGGGTGAACAAATTACAGCAGGGCAATTGATAGATTGAGAAAGCATAACAATGCATATACTAGACATCTTGACTCCTATGAGATTTGATTGGGCATTACAACATAATACATAGACCGTAATCCAACTGCATCTATGACTAATAATCCACCTTCAGGTTATCATCCGAACCCCTTCCAGTATTAAGTTGCAAGGAACAGATAATTGCATTAAGCAAAGTGTGTAAAGTAAACAATACAATTGCCCCATGGACAAAGGATTGTTGTTTTCTCCCTAGTAGCAACAGCACATCTACAACCTAAGAGATTTCTGTCACTTCCCCAGATTACTAGAGGCATGAACCTACTATCGAGCATAAACACTACCTCTTGGAGTTGCAAGCATCTACTTGGCCAAGATAGCTACTAACAACGAAGAGCATGCAAGATCACAAATAACATAGACATGATAGAATCAATAATCAATCTGACATAGTATCCCAATATCCATCGGATCCCCACAAACACAACATATAGGATTACAAATAGATGATCTTGATCATGAACGGAGCTCACAAGATCTAAAAAATGATAGCACAAAGGAGGATAACCAACAATCTAACTAATATATGGACCCATAGTCCAAAGGTGAACTACTCATGCATCACTCTGGAGGCTGGCATGGTGATGAAGAAGGCCTCCAGGATGATCTATCGTCCCCTCCGGCAGGGTGCCGGGAAGAGCTTCGGATCCCCTCGATCTAGGTATGGAGATGGCAGCGACTATAGACTCTTTCATGGAATTTTGATCGGGGACTTAGGGTTTCTGCATTAGGGTACTTTTATAGGCGAAGGGGCAAGGTCGGTGGGTGCCCGAGGGGCCCACACTAGGGCATGGAACGCCTAGGGGGTGGCCGCGCCATCCCTAAGTGTGGCCACCTCGTGGCCCCACTTCAGATTCCCTTCAGACTCCATGTTCCTTCTGGTAAAATATTGACTTTGGATTTTGTCCCGTCCAATTCCGAGAATATTTCCTTACTAACTTTCCTGAAGCCAAAAACAGCAGAAAACAGGCAACTGGCATTGCGGCATCTTGTTAATAGGTTAGTTCCAGAAAATGTATAAAAACACCTCAAAGTGTAAACAAAACATAAGAAAGTTGATATAAAACAAGCATGGAGTGAAGGGAATATGCCCGAGAGGTAATAATAAAGTGGTTATTATCTTATTCCATGTTTATGATAAATGTTTATTTTGCATGCTATAATTGTATTGATCAGAAACGTTAATACATGTGTGTTTAATAAACAAAAAGGGTTCCTAGTTATGCCTCTCTTATAGACTAGCTCGTTGATTAACAAGATGATCAAGGTTTCCTGATCATGGACATTGGATGTTGTTAATAACGAGGTCACAACATTGGTGGAATGATGTGATGAACATTCATCCAAAGTATAGAATTATGATCAAAGTCATTATGTTTATATTGCTATAACTTCATACGAAGTAATCTTTATCCTTAGACCATGAGATCATGTTTATTGCTAACACCGGAAGAGTATCTTGATAACATCAAACGTCACACCGTAACAGGGTGACTATAAAGATGGGTTCAGTGCTACAAAGGTGTTATGTTGAGGCTCATGGATCAAGAGTGGAATTTTTCAATCCCGATGACGAATAGATATACTCTGGGCCCTCTCGGTGATATCACATTAAGATAGCTTGCAAGCAAGTGATGTGATCACTGGAATGTTATATCACGGGAACGAGAAAAGAGTGCATGTCAGAAACAAGATCAAACTAGGTATAGAGATACCGATGATCGAATCTCGGACATGTAATATATCGCGAGACAAAGGGATTTAGTTACTAGCGTTAAAGGTTCTCACGATCACAGAAGTCATCGTTGAATGTGTAGGAGTCAGTATGGATCTCTAGGTCCTGCTGCTGATTATTGATCGAAGAGGGGTCGATCATCATGTGGCATTATTCATGAACCGTAGGGTGACACACTTAAGGGATACCGACACCATTTGGAGCAAATATGTTTCAGATAAAGATTTAAGAAAGTGCTGGAATTATTTCAATAGACACCGAAACTGTTTCGGGTGAAATTGCTGAAATTGGTTCTGCATGGAATATTGAAATGTTGCAGGGGCTTTTATGTGAATGTTTGTTAATTAAATTAATTAACAAAATTCTGAATAAAAATAATAAAAGAGTTTTATTAAATGAGAGAGCATTAAATTTGGAGAAATTTAATGCATTTAAAGTGGAGACTTTAAAAGGGAATGTGAAGAGGCATTTTAATGTGGAGGGGTTACCACCACATGAATGGAGGAGGTGAAGAGGCACCTCCTCCATGCGCCGGCCATGAAGGAGGGGCACCCCCTCCTCCTATAAAAGGCCACCCTCTCCTCACTTCTCACTGACACCTCCTTGTGAAGGATCTCTCTCCCCCTCTAGTATTATTCCCCATGGTCTCGGATTAGCGAGATACATGTTCCCGGTGGCTTTATCTGGAAAGGAGTTGCTGCTTCCGCTGCTTTGCTAGAGCGAGGGATGGAGGTTTTCGGGGTACCGGACGTGTGTGCGATCACGGATGCACCGCTGCTTTGGCGGTGCTAGACTTGGTGGTGCTGGAGCTGGATCTGAAGGACGTGCTGGAGCCGGACCTGCTCGGACTTCCTCACGATCTTGAGATCGGCAAGTGTACGACTACATCAACCACGAGTTCCTACTCGTTAACAAAACTCGTTGTCTTTGAGGGTAAGTTCTTGATGGATGTATGTCCACCCGTTGCTCTGTACCTAGTAGATAGATCTTGGCGTGTAGTTCACACCGTAGGAAATTTTTTGTTTTCTATGCTGTGGACCCAACAATGGTATCAGAGCCTGATCTATGCGTAGGTGCTTAGCACGGGTAGTACACATATGTTGATATGTGGGTGATGATGATCATGTTATTGCATCTTCTATGTATTTTGGATATTGGTGGCATAGTGGGATGAAGCGGCCCGGACCAACCTTACATGTCATCATACATGAGACCGGTTCCACGACTGACATGCAACTTGTTTTGCATAAGTGGCTGGCGGGTGTCTGTCTCTCCTACTATAGTCAATATCTGATTTACAACGAGTTGCTAATAACTTGGTTATCCTCATTGTGGTTCATGTTCGTAGGTGAGAACGGTTCTATCTCCGAAAGCCCTAAGCCACGTAAAACTTGCAATTGATAAATTAGAGGCGTCTAGTTTAGATCGTTGTTGGGCTAGTGTCTTGATATGGTATTGTTGTAAGTAGATGTATGATAGATACTCTTACAACACACTCAACGTGTAAGTTTCATAGACCTTGGCCTTACACACAATGGAATGATAGAGATCATACCACGATGCAAGTGATAGAGATCAAATGCATGGACCATATCATCTCACTTTACACATTAGATGTTGGCATCTTATACTGCTAGTTTGGCGCTTTCTGTAGCATTGTAAGATGGTCCCTTTTTTAGACATCAAGATAAAAATGTGTTCTTCCTTAAGTATGCACCGTTCTGTGGATTGTATTTCGAGACATCACGTGATGATCAGGTGTACTCGAATCTACGCTTTCATAGGAACGGGTGTAAGACAGTTTTACACACGCAAATACTAAGGTTCTTACTTGGCGAGCCTAGCATGTACAGACATGGCCTCGGAACACGGACCGAAAGGTTAAGCATGAGTCATATAGTTGATATGATGCCCATATAGATGCTCGCCTTTGAAGCTACATCAACTCACGTGATGATCGGACTTGGTGTAGTGGATTTGGTTCATGTAATCACCAAAAAGACACGAGGGATGTCGTTTTTGAGTGGGAGTTTATTTCTAATTTGGATTAGTCGAACCAAATTTGTCATAAATTAAATCAAAGTGAATTTGCATAGTTTGTTGTAGTCATTGGCATTCGTTTTCTACCTTATGCTTAGTTTTTATTTGAGATAATAGAACTATAGAATTCTGGATATTTACTTTACGAACTGGTATTGTATTGTTTTGAATGTCAATTTAAAGTTTAGAAGTCCTATTACAAACTTTCAGCAAACTCTATTTACTCCATGAAGTTTAATAAGTAGTATTAAATCAAGAGTAAGAATTCCAATGTTAGTATCTAAAGTATCATGTTTGCCTTCATGATTATTGATATCCAAAAGTTGTTTTTAATATCAAGATTATATTGGAGCTGAAAATTGTTTCAGAAACCATCATGTGTGAAAGATATTGTGATATCTGAAAAAATGTTTTTTGGTTGCATTATGATAGAGTATAATTTAGCAAAATACATGTTCTCATATTGTATGAGAATTTGTGAAGGTTAGAGACGCTAGGCGTCCTAATCTACCAAAAAGGTTTTGGGAACTGATATTATACTCGCGATTCTTCCTTATAGGCTATAGTAGCTTGATCATGAAAGTTGTCATGATAAGGATGAATAGAAGATGTAAGTAAAATGTTTACTACACTAATAGATTACTAAAGAATGGATTTTTGAAAGAATGCCAAACATTTGATGATGGTGATCCACTTCAAAGTGCAAGTCCAAAGGTATTAGTATTTGACTATATACAAGCTTTGTACCATGTTTCATGTTGATGACACCACTATTGATGTTGATAGATTCTTTTAAAAGAAAAGGAATTGCTGAAAGAGAATCTATAAAATATATGGCAGAAAATAAAAGGTTGGAGATGTCCAACTTAGGTATATAGAAGATATGCATGTTATGGCTGTATTCCTTGCTTGTTAAACAAAGTGGTTCTTAGGTATTGGATACCGGTATTGGATACCAAATTGGTTGGTATGAAGTGTCATACAGGACAACGCAATTCATGAACTACAATGGCCTAAGTAACTAGCAAGAGAATGAGTTATGATGTTCATCGAAAACAAATAAAGTGTTATTGTGTTTTTCGTTGTCATCAAACCTAGCCTTCAAGATTTGTTTAAATAATTGTTATTTTGTTCCGGTATTATGAGAACAATGGCTGTTCAAATAATTACCGTATTCCATAAAGGATGGATGAACTTTTACAAGTCTAGTGGGAGAAATCACATCCATAAACATTATTGCTAAAATGTCACAAGACAAATGATTAAAAGATCACTTATGAAGTGACATCGTTGTTTAAATTATATTGGAAAGAAAACATGAAGAAACTCCATATTGATGGATTCTTGGAGTCTTTGATTTTGATCAATTGACGCATGTGAGACTTTCCTCGAGATAATTGAAACTCCGTCCATAGGCCAGAGAGGAACGAATGACTAGCATATTGGAAATTTTGCATGCTGATGTGCATAGTCCATTATGTGTAGCCATATGCGATGGATATTTTTGCTTCATATGCTTTATTCAAAAATTTGAGTGAATATATCTGTATATTTACTTAATAACGAAGAAGTATGAAACATTTGAAAGTTGTTCAAAGACTTTAAAGATGAAGTGAAAAATCATTGTAACAAGAAAATAAAAGAGTTTACGATTTGATCGTAAAGGAAGATATTTGAGTTACATGTTTAGCAAAAACACCTAAGACTTGAGGAATTGTTCCATGATTTGTGTTTCCCGATAAACCATAGGAGTATGGCATATTCGAGAGATGAAATCAAACCATGTTTGACATGGTAAGATCAAGTGTGTCATTTATAAAACTGCCATTATGTTTTAAGGATTGTAGCTTTAGAGACTACTGCTTTTACACTAAAAAGAGCACCATCGTGATCCGTTGAAATGGCACCATATGAGTTATGGTTTGGGATAAAACCCGAATTGTCTTTTCTTAAGTTTTGGTATGCTATGCATAAGTAAAATGTTTACAACCAAAGTCGGATAAGCATGTCTTTGTAGGTTATCCCAAAGAATTTGTTGGGAATTTCTCCATAACACCGAGGACAAAAGAGTTTGTCGCTTGGAACGTCAAGTTTCTTGAGAAGGAATTTTTCGTGAAAAGTTAAGTGGGAGGACAATAGAACTTTGATAAGGTTGTTGAACCTTAGCTATATGTGCTAAGTAGCGCAGCACCGGAAAGTGTCCTGGTGGTGGCCACAATGCTCATGGCTCTCGTGATTACAAAAGGTGTGATCTCGGAGATTAGAGTTCCTATAGAACCGTGTGGGTCGGTAAGAATCAAATAGTAAGATTTGATAAGCAAGTCGTTATTGTTTTGACAATGATGAACCGACTACATGCAAAGAAGCGATGATGGGCCCTGACTCCATAAAATGACTAGAAGTCATAGAATCCGTGATAGTATCCATACACGAGAAATCAAGTTTCTGAACTTGGAAGACCCTCCGGAAAGGCGTGAAGCCTATCGGTCGTGTTTGGATCTATAAAGAAATAAGACATGGATGTTTAACATCTATGAAATAGTCGACATGTCAGAAAGAAGTTTACGACAATGTTCAAGGAGTTGACTATGACAAGATTTGATCTTTCATAGCGATATATAGTCTTGACGGATTAATGTAGCAACCACTACATATAATTTGGTATATGGTAGTTGAATAAACAAAACAAGGTTCTTCTAATAGAACGGTAACCTAGGAAATGTACATGACATGGTCCGAAGGGTTTTGTTAATTCAAAGGGTGCTAAAAGGGCATGTAAACTTCAATAGTTGAAGTAAGCATAGCGGAGTTGGAATCTTCACCATGATGAAACTGTTAAAAGAGTTTAAATTCATCGGAGATGATGAAGATGCCTGCATTCGCAAGAAATTAAGTGGGAGCGCTGAGACATATTTCTAATACATTATGTAGAGGACATATTGTTGATTGGAAATGATGTATCTTGTATTGACACAAGTTAAGAATTTCATTAAAATAAGATTTCGATGAAAGACTTGGGCAAACCCGGAATATTTGGCATCAATATCTATATGGATAGATTAAGGTGCAAATATGGTTGTGCCAGACATACATATATGAGATATTGAAAGGGTTCAATATGGAAACAACAAGAAAGGTTCTTGCTGCATGGAAAGAATTGTATCAAGATTCAAGTGTTTCAACACTTGGTGAGTAAAATCACATGAAGATTTTGATCGATTATACCATGATATGTATCCAGAATGTCCTATGCTCTAAATGTTATGAGCATATACCAGAATGATTCATAAAATAATCATTGGACAATAGTAAAGATATTCTTATGAGCTTTGGAAGAACTAAGAATATATCATGTATAAGTGACAAATAGTTAAAGGTAGTTCATTGTAAAGTGTTACATTGATACTAATTTTGTCACAAGATACAAATTAAATTTATCTCAATTTAGACTATGGGTGGCACAATGTAATGGAAAGTATGTTCCACGATGGATTTGGATGAGTTCCAAAGTTGAGACATTGTGACGGATACTACAACAAAAGGCTAAGTATATGACTGCTATAGTAGCAGCAAAGGAGGGCATTTGTGTTAAGTAGTTTGTTATCAAACTAGGTGTGGTTCAAAATGGGCTAATACTATGAAGATATATTGTGTGACAATAATATCAACATATTTTGAGCCAAACGAACTAAAGGTCTCACCAAAGGACCAAATTTATACAATGCCATCTCATTTGAGAATGAGTGATGCGTAGAGACGGAAAGACATGCAAATACACACGGACCTGAAACTGTCAGATCTGGAGATTATGTTAACCACTAGCAATAGTGTATATGCAACACAAGAAAGCCATAAGTGTTCAATACACAAAGTTTTTTGAACTAGATTATTGACTCTAGTGCAAGTGGGAGACTGAAGGGAATATGCCCGAGAGGCAATAATAAAGTGGTTATTATCTTATTCCATGTGTTATGATAAATGTTTATTTTGCATGCTGTAATTGTATTGATCGAAAACGTCAATACATGTGTGTTTAATAAACAAAAAGGGTTCCTAGTTATGCCTCTCTTATAGACTAGCTCGTTGATTAACAAGATGATCAAGGTTTCCTGATCATGGACATTGGATGTTGTTAATAACGAGGTCACAACATTGGTGGAATGATGTGATGAACATTCGTCCAAAGTATAGCATTACGATCAAAGTCATTATGTTTATATTGCTATAACATCATACGAAGTAATCTTTATCCTTAGACCATGAGATCATGTTAATTGCTAACATCGGAATAGTATCTTGATAACATCAAACGTCACACCATAACAGGGTGACTATAAAGATGGGTTCAGTGCTACGAAGGTGTTATGTTGAGGCTCATGGATCAAGAGTGGAATTTGTCAATCCCGATGACGGATAGATATACTCTGGGCCCTCTCGGTGATATCACATTAAGATAGCTTGCAAGCAAGTGATGTGATCACTGGAATGTTATATCAGGGAACGAGAAAAGAGTGCATGTCGGAAACGAGATCAAACTAGGTATGGAGATACCGATGATCGAATCTCGGACATGTAATATATCGCGAGACAAAGGGATTTAGTTACTAGCGTTAAAGGTTCTCACGATCACAGAAGTCATCGTTGAATGTGTAGGAGTCAGTATGGATCTCCAGGTCCCGCTGCTGATTATTGATCGGAGAGGGGTCTCGATCATGTCTGTGCATTATTCGTGAACCATAGGGTGACACACTTAAGGGATACCGACACCATTTGGAGCAAATATGTTTCAGATAACTATTTAAGAAAGCGCTGGAATTATTTCAATAGACACCGAAACTGTTTCGGGTGAAATTGCTGAAATTGGTTCTGCATGTAATATTGAAATGTCGCAGGGGCTTTTATGTGAATGTTTGTTAATTAAAATAATTAACAAAATTCTGAATAAAAATAATAAAAGAGTTTTATTAAATGAGAGATCATTAAATTTGGAGAAATTTAATGCATTTAAAGTGGAGACTTTAAAAGGGAATGTGAAGAGGCATTTTAATGTGGAGGGGTTACCACCACATGAATGGAGGAGGTGAAGAGGCACCTCCTCCATGCGCCGGCCATGGAGGGGCACCCCCCTCCTCCTATAAAAGGCCACCCTCTCCTCACTTCTCACTGACACCTCCTTGTGAAGGATCTCTCTCCCCCTCTAGTATTATTCCCCATGGTCTCGGATTAGCGAGATACATGTTCCCGGTGGCTTTATCTGGAAAGGAGTTGCTGCTTCCGCTGCTTTGCTGGAGCGAGGGACGGAGGTTGTCGGGGTACCGGACGTGTGTGCCATCACGGATGCACCGCTGCTTTGTGGTGCTGGACTTGGTGGTGCTGGAGCTGGATCTAAAGGACGTGCTGGAGCCGGACCTGCTCGGACTTCCTCACGATCTTGAGATCGGCAAGTGTACGACTACATCAACCACGAGTTCCTACTCGTTAACAAAACTCGTTGTCTTTGAGGGTAAGTTCTCGATGGATGTATGTCCACCCGTTGCTCTGTACCTAGTAGATAGATCTTGGCGTATAGTTCTCATTGTAGGAATTTTTTTGTTTTCTATGCTGCGGACCCAACATGGAGCATCAAAAATTATAGATACGTTTACGACATATCAAGCATCCTCAAGCTTAACTCCTGCTCATCCTCGAGTAGGTAAGTGATAAAAAGAATAATTTTTGAGGTGACATGCACCATCACAATCTTGATCAAGGTATTTGTAAAGCATTGATAGCTGGGATCAAAGTACTCTAAACATAAGCATGAAAGATAGAGTTCTAATAATAGGACATAGCAACTATGTTGTAACATGAAAAGGTACAAACAAAATATCATGAATAACAATGTATTGAAAGACATTTTTGTGTTTCACATATAGAAAACATAATAAGAGTGGTATTCAACTTGTCCCTCATGGTATAGAAAAACATAAATGCATAGGACACCTTCAAAGTTCATAAGGGTGACTAGATACAAATAATTTAAGAACAAGCAATATCAAAGTTATGAATCAGTCAACAAGTTTTGGGACAATGCACATTAAACTAAGAATGACAACTATGCTCTCTCAATTGGTGCATAAAGATAGAAGATGGAGACTCAACATAAAAGTAAAAAGAAAGGCCCTTCATAGAGGGAAGCAGGGATTTCAAGTTTGATAAAGAGCTTCCAAAAATTATGGTACTTATTAGCTTTCAGCTCTCATTGCCCCTATCATAAGCATCTTGAGGTGTTTAAGGTTAAAGTGACACAAATATGAGGATATGCTTGACCAAGTTATAAGTTGAAAATATCATGCCCCTTGCTTACGAGTACCGAACCTCATGCTACTCAACTTTAGTCACAAGTAAGTTATTGTTATTTGATACGTTGGAAACGTATCTATAATTTTTGATGTTCCATGCTTGTTTTATATCTACTTTCTTATGTGTTGTCCACACTTTGGAGTATTTTTACACATTTTCTGAGACTAACCTATTAACAAGATGCCACAGTGCTAGTTGCCCGTTTTCTGCTGTTTTTGGTTTCAGAAAAACTGGAAAAGAAATATTCTCGGAATTGGACCGCACAAAAGCCAAAGTCGATATTTTACCGGAAGACTCACGGAGCCAGAAGACGAGATGGAGAGGGGCCAGGGGCTGTCCACACCATGTGGTGGCGCGGGTCCCCCTGGCCACGCCACCAGGTGGTGTGGGCCCCTGGTCCACCCTTTGACATCGCCCCTTCGCCTATAAGAAGCCTCCGATGCAGAAATCCTAAATCATCCAGCCTCTAGCCACGAAAAGTTTCGCAACGCCTCCGCCACCGAAGGGGAGATTCGGGGGATAGGAAGTCTCTGTTCCGGCACCCTGCCGGGTTGGGGAAGTGCCCCCGGAGTCATGTCCATCGACTCCCCCACCATCTCCATCGCCGTTGCTGATTCCCATGATGAGGAGGGAGTAGTTCTTCCTCGAGGCTAAGGGTTCTACCGGTATCTATGTGTTCATCTCTCTCTCTATGCGTGATCTTATTGAGATCATGAGCTTTGTAATCTATAGATCTATTCTGCTACTCAAGTGCTTTAATGAATCTCTGCTTATCCCCACATGTGTGAATTTGATAGTGTGCACACCATGTGTGGCACTTTGGCTAAGGTTACATAAATACTTGTCATGAGTATAATTTGAGTTGGATGTCTCTATGAGATTGTGGTGTTTGTTGGAACCATCTAGCACTCAAGGTGATAGTGAGGGGTTATCTAGATGAGGAAAGCAAACTTTGAGGTGTGCTGTTATAGCCCTACCGTGGATTAGAGTTATCCAACCGGAGAGTAGTTCAGAGTAGTATCATAAAGAGAAGATATTTATATGAGAAGTTCACTAGTGAAAGTATGATCCCTAGGCCTTGTTTCTAAGCATTGAAACACCGTTTGCAACTAGATCTGTTACATGTTTGCTTGCTTCCATTTTTATTTCAGATTGCCTTTAGTTTCTTCCTACCCGTCAAGCTCTTTTCTGGCACCGTTACCACTTATAATTATCCATACCACTTGTATTTCACTATCTCTTTGCCGAACTAGTGCACCTATACACCTAACAAGTGTATTGGGTGTGTTGGGGACACAAGAGACTTCTTGTATCTTGATTGCAGGGTTGCTTGAGAGGGATACCTTTGACCACTTCCTCCCTGAGTTCGATAAACCTTGGGTAATCCACTTAAGGGAAACTTGTTGTTGTTCTACAAACCTCCGCACTTGGAGGCCCAAGAACTTTCTACAAGAATAGAAGTGCGTAGACATTAAGATATTTTTTGGCGCCGTTGCTGGGGAGGTAAGGTAAAAGGTACTGACATCCTATGGCTACTAAGCTATCTTCTAGTACTGTAGTTGTTGTGTGAGTGCTCGAAGTTATTTCCTTTAGATTCTGCAATTATATCTTTTTGTTTCTTGTTTTTATTTTCACTAGTTAGGCTTAATGGAAAACAACAACAAAATTAGAGAGCTTTTTAGTATTTTTCCTAAGTTAGAACATGAATGGTCTGAAAAGAAAATTAAAAAACCCATGGAACTTTCTTTGCATGCTAATAGCAATGTTAGTAGTATGAATCTTTTGAACACCTTTGTTACTAATGCTATGGAAACATCTAAGCTTGGGGAAGTTAGTTTTTATGAAAATGATCTTTTTAGTTCCCTAGCTTTAAAGAAGAAAATTTGCTCTGATGATACTTTATCTCCCATATGTGGTAATTCTAATGATACTTGTGACATTTTAAATCCACATACTGAAAGCATCCTTTTTAAAATACCTATAAAAATTGTTGAACCTGTTATGAATAACTGTTATTTTGGAGATGGAACTGTCCATCTTGGTGATCATTTACTCTTTATACATGAATTATGTGAGTTTTTCAAGTGTGCAGGTATTTCAATGAACCAAGTTAAGAGGAAGTTATTCCCTTTTTGACTTAAGGGCAAAGCAAGGGAGTGGTATGAGCTACTAGATGATTCTCATCATTTGGAGTGGAAGGAACTTGAATCTCTCTTTTACTCTAAATTTTATCCTCCTCATGAAATTCATAAAGATAGGAATTACATTTATAATTTTCATCCACATGATGCAGAAAGTATTGCCCGAGCATGGGGGAGATTGAAGTCACTAATGCTCAGATGTCCCTTTCATGAGCTCCCCAGTAATATTGTTATTAATAATTTTTATGCAAGGCTTTCAGGACATTACAAGGACTATCTAGACACCTGTTCTAAGGGATCCTTCACAAGTATGGAGGTCAAAGCTAAGTGGAATCTTCTTGACACAATTCAAAGCAATACCGAAGATTGGGATAACGAAAAAGGTAAAGAACCAGGTATAAACTATGAGTATGATTGCATTAAGTCTTTCACTGAAACTGCTGATTTTCAAGAGCTTAGTGCTAAATATGGTCTTGATCCTCAAATTCTTGTTGATTGTTGTAGAGCCTTTGCCTCTCATATTAATGCTCCTAAATAAAAATGGGACATGTATCATGAGCCTTTTAAAGACACTTGCATGGAAAATGAAATTGTTATTAATGATAGCAATAAACATGCTCAAACCTCTGAAAGTACTATTTCTTATAAGCATGTTAATTTTTGTGAAATTCATAGACCTTGTGAGAAGAATCAAATCGAAGAAGAATATTGTATCACCCACAGGAATGAAAAAACTAGAATGTGGTATAGGGCTCTAAATGATCTTGGTAAAAAAGTTTGTGCCCTCTATCCTTTTATTTGTGAACTTTGCTTTGAAGTGGGTCATTTAATTTTTCAATGCTCAGGCCATAATAATAGCCCTTCTAATCCAATGAGTACTGCAATTTCGTATTGTGATGACATGATCACTCCTAATCAGCATGATGAACTTACATTATTTTTGGGGTGTGAAGTGTTATCAAGAAAAACTTCTTTGGTAGATATGAGTGCTTTTGGTATGAATAGTGTCCTGCATGGTTGTCATCTTTATTGTGTTGATAATTCCCACACAAATACTTACATACGAAATATTATAAAAGATGAGATTTTACCAAAATATGACAGGACTAATATGTGTTTTGATCTTATTAATGAAAAGAAGGAATCCTCCAAAGTTTCTTCTATTGTCTCTAACAATAAACCAGGGTATATGGAGAAGCTTACTTTCAAGCCTCTCCCTCTTAAAGAGAATAAGAAAAAGAAGAGGAGGAGTAAAAGGAGAGAGGAAACGGTATTTTTCCCTAAGCATGTTGCTCCTATTATAGTTTTTGATGAGTCTGAACTCGATGATGTTCCTATGCCTATTACCTATAGTAGAGATCATGATTGGCAAAAGCACACTACTTTTGATATTGAAAATCTCTTTGGTACCAATTCTGAAAATGATGATATTAATAATTGTTGTACTATTAGTGCTATCCATGTTCCTTCCAATGATGATATGTTTACAAATGAACACACCTTGGAAGATAATTATTATATTGCTTATGATGATACTACACCTCCAATATATGATGATTACAATAATGAATATGATATTTTCATTCCACCTACTATTGAGGAGAAAATTAATTATGATTAAAATATGCCTCCTATATTTGATGATTATGGTGATGAGAATAATAATGATAGCTATTTTGTTGAATTTGCTCCCACTACAATTAATAAGAATGACTATGTTTATGTGGGGAGTATTAATTTTTTTATGCATGTGGCTCATGAAAAGAATGTTTCATGTGATAGTTATATTGTTAATTTTATTCATGATGCTACTGAAAGTTATTATGAGAGAGGGAAACATGGTTTTATGCATCTCAATAATATCAAGTTTCCCCTCTTTATGTTGAAACTCTTGAAGTTGCACTTGTTTTGCTTTACTATGCTTGTTGCTTTGTGCTTTCATGACCTGTTTATTTATAAGATTCCTATGCATAGGAAGTGGGTTAGACTTAAATGTGTTTTGAATTTGCTTCTTGATGCTCTCTTTTACTTGAATTCATATTTCTTATGTGAGCATCATCGAAATTATCATGCCTAGCTCAAAGGCTTTAAAGAAAAGCACTTATTGGGAGATAACCCAAAAGTTTTAGTTGATTCTTGGAAGTTATTACCTTTGTAATAACCGCTCCTTATCATTTTTGTGTGGTTTTTGTGCCAAGAGTAACCTCTAATGAGAGAGAAGTAATGCTTGGGAAAGTTGTTGTCCCAAAACAGATTTTTGTGCTTCACTGTAAAAATTCGTGAAAAATCTCTGTACATCGGTTTGAACTGTAAGTTTTTGTGCTTCTGCCCCAGGTTGTTATCCAACTTTTGTTAGTTCAACACTTTTCGATTTGAGCAACAGAAAAGTCTTCGAAAAAATTGGTTTTTACCTGCTGGTCTGTTCTGACAGATTTCTGCATTATTTGCATTTGCCTCTTAATCTCTTTATCTTTGACTTTTCTTTGATCATTTGAACTTTTTAAAGGAAGTCCAACAGTAGATTTTGTTTTAATGGAAGTTTTATTTGTGTTGGAACTCAACCAAAAGACTTATTATCTTGAGTACACTAATGTTGCTAATGAAGATTGTGTGAAGTTTTGTATGAAGGAAAATTTTAAGTGTCGGGAAGAGTAATGTGATAAGATGAAGAATGGACAAAAGCTCAAGCTTGGGCATGCCACCCGTTTCACCCCAAGAAATATCCAAGAAGTACAAGCATAAAAGCTTGGGGATGCCCAAGGTATCCCCTTCTTCATCAATAAAAATCTCAGGTTTCTTCCAAACACTTTATTTTTATTGTTTCATGCATAGTTGTGTTGTTCTTGGAGCGTCTTCATTTTTGTTTTTGGTTTTCGTTTGCTTAGTTTTCTTGAATAAATTGGTTGGACCCCCTCATTCATACATTAGTTTTCAAATAAGATTGGTTTGGATTGGAAAAGAGTAGGAGAAGTTCATACTTAAGTGGTAAAAAGGAGCTTGTTTTTGACTGTGGCCTATGCTTTGTCATGTCATGCTTGATATTGTTTTGGCTTTTTGCTTAGTGATTTTTGCTGTAGCATGACATGTTATAAATAATTGAGATTGCTTAATGTTCCTTGAAAGAATCATGCGTTGTTTTAGCATATTAAAGCATAGTATTGTGGTATTCTCCTTTGATGCTTCATTTGGGTTGACTTGGCGCATGCTCACACCATGTTAAGACTATACCAAGTCACCATAGCCTCTATGATCCTTTATTTTTTGACTTGTAATATCACTTTATGCTTTAATTAATAATGTTTTGTCGCTTTGCATGATTATGGCCATTATTTCTCTTTTAATTGGTCGCTCCCAGTCTTTTGCTAGCCTCCATACCAAGTATGAGTTCCACTCATGCATCCAACTCCAAATAAAACCAAGTTATTCCAAAGAGTCCACCATACCTACCTATTAGAATTTGCTATTCCCAGTATATTCATGTTTTTATCTACCTTTCGAAATAAAATTGTTATGTGAAAATTAGTGATTAAAGCTCTCACGAACTTGATGGCACACTTTACTTTTCTTGCCCCTAATAAACTTGAACCATTGTGTCATCTATGTTGTGTATGCTTGCACTTATACGTTGGGGATTAGCAGAACCATGTTGTCATGGGGAACGCTTTCAACATTGCACTTGTACATTGTACCCAGTTGATATCATGCTCTTTTGTTTATGGATGTCATCGGTGTGAAATGAAAGGGGAGATTGTAAGTCCATGAAGTTATGTATGTGTGTTAGAGAAATGCCTGGGCGGCTGGTCTAATCCATGCCTAATCATGGTGGAAACCTGCAGCGTAACCATAATGAGCAATCTATGAAGCATTCTTCTTATAAAAAAGAGAGAGAGATTGAGAAAAAAAGAAAGAAAGAAACATGAGAAAAGAGGAAAGAGAGAAAAAACACCATTTTACCATGGTAAATAAGAAGATGTTGAGATGCTTCTTGTCTTCTTGCCTTGTCATTTTGATATGGGGATCCTTCCGTATCATCGGGAAAGGGGTACCCCGTTGGAGGTTCTCTATGATACACATGAGTAGCATGAGGAGCGGCCCTCGTATTCAAGGGACATGAGATTGCCAACTTATACTTTGTCAAGCATATACTCCATAGTTTGTTCACTTTAACCTTAATCACTTCAATATGCTTATGATAGGGGCAATGAGAGCTGAAAGATAATAAGTACCATAATTTTTGGAAGCTCTTTATGAGACTTGAATCCCTACTTCCTTCTATGATGGCCTTTCTTTTACTTTTATGTTGAGTCTCCATCTTCTATCTTTATGCACCTATTGAGAGAGCATAGTGGTCATTCTTAGTTCTATGTGCATTGTCCCAAAACTTATTGATTGATTCATAATGTTGATATTGCTTGTTCTTGAACTGTTTGTATCTAGTCACCCTTATGAACTTTGAAGGTGTCCTATGCATTTATGTTTTGCTACTCCAAGAGGGACAAGCTGAATGCCACTATGCTATGTTTTCTATATGTGAAAGAAACAAACGTCTTTCAATGCATTGTTATTCATGATCTTTGTTTGTATCCTTTCATGTTGCATGCATAGTCACTATGTCTTATTGTTAGAACTTCATCTTTCATGCTCATGTTTAGAGTACTTTGATCCCAGCTTTCAATGCTTGCAAATGGTTTGATCTTGATTGTGATGGTGCATGTCACCTCAAAAATTATTCTTTTTATCACTTACCTACTCGAGGACGAGCAGGAGTTAAGCTTGGGAATGTTGATACGTTGGAAACATATCTATAATTTTTGATGTTCCATGCTTGTTTTATATCTACTTTCTTATGTTTTGTCCACACTTTGGAGTATTTCTACACATTTTCTAGAACTAGCCTATTAACAAGATGCCATAGTGCCAGTTTCCTGCTTTCTGGTGTTTTTGGTTTTAGAAAAGCTGGAAAACAAATATTCTCAGAATTGGACCGGACAAAAGCCAAAGTCGATATTTTACCGGAAGACTCACGGAGCCAGAAGACGAGTCGAAGAGGGGTTGGCCACACCATGTGGTGGCGCGGGTCCCCCTGGCCACGCCACCAGGTGGTGTGGGCCCCTGGTCCACCCTCTGACATCGCCCCTTCGCCTATAAGATGCCTCTGATGCAGAAACCCTAAATCATCCAGCCTCCAGCCACAAAAAGTTTCGCAGCGCCGCCGCCACCGAAGCGGAGATTCGGGGGATAGAAAGTCTCTGTTCCGGTACCCTGCCGGGACGGGGAAGTGCCCCCGGAGCCATCTCCATCGACTCCACCGCCATGTCCATCGTTGTTGCTGATTCCCATGATGAGGAGGGAGTAGTTCTTCCTTGAGGCTAAGGGTTCTACCAGTAGTTATGTGTTCATCTCTCTCTCTATGCATGATCTTATTGAGATCATGAGCTTTGTAATCTATAGATCTATTCTGCTACTCAAGTGCTTTAATGAATCTCTACTTATCCCCATGTGTGTGAAGTTGACAGTGTGCACACCGTGTGGCACTTTGGCTAAGGTTACATGAATACTTGTCATGAGTATAATTTGAGTTGGATGTCTCTATGAGATTGTGGTGTTTGTTAGAACCATCTAGCGCTCAAGGTGATAGTGAGGGGTTATCTAGATGGGGAAAGCGAACTTTGAGGTGTGCTGTTATAGCCCTACCATGGATTAGAGTTATCCAACCAGAGAGTAGTTCAGAGTAGTATCATAAAGAGAAGATATTTATATGAGAGTGTTCACTAGTAAAAGTATGATCCCTAGGCCTTGTTTCTAAGCATTGAAACACCGTTTGCAACTAGATCTGTTACATGTTTGCTTGCTTCCATCTTTATTTCAGATTGCCTTTAGTCTCTTCCTACCTATCAAGCTCTTTTCTGGCACCGTTATCACTTATAATTATCCATACCACTTGTATTTCACTATCTCTTCGCCGAACTAGTGCACCTATACACCTGACAAGTGTATTGGGTGTGTTGGGAACACAAGAGACTTCTTGTATCTTTATTGCAGGGTTGCTTGAGAGGGATACCTTTGACCACTTCCTCCCTGAGTTTGATAAACCATGGGTAATCCACTTAAGGGAAACTTGCTGCTGTTCTACAAACCTCTGCACTTGGAGGCCCAACAACTATCTACAATAATAGAAGTGCGTAGACATCATCATTGAACGTACATGTGTATCATGGAGAACCGCCAACGGGGCACCCCTTGCCCCATGACATGGAGCTTTCCCATATCAAAATGACAAGGCAACAGACAATGAGCATCTCAACGATCTTTTTATTTCCTATTTGCATAGGTTTTTATTGAGGATGCTTCACAGAATGCTCACTATGGTTATGCTGCAAGTTTATACCATGATTAGGCATGGCTTAGGCTAGCCACCCAGGCATTTTTATACACACATACATACTCCATGAGCTTACAAGCTCCCCTTTTATTTCACACCACCGAGATCCATAAACAAAAGAACATGATATCAACTGAATAATAAGTGCAATGTTGAAAGCGTTCCCCATGGTATCATGGTTCTGCTAATTCACAACTTATAAAGTGCAAGCATATAAGCAACATAGATGGACACAATGGTTCAATTTTATTAAGTGCAAGAAAATAAAGTGTGCCATCAAGTTTTTGAGAGCTTTAATCACTAATTTTCACATAACAAGTTTAATTTGGAAGGTAGATAAAAACATGAATATACTTGGAATGGTTTAACACACCATGCATAGGAATTTATAGTGGACTCTTTGTAATAACTTGGTTTTCTTGGAGGTTGGATGCATGAGCAGAACTCATACTAGGTACAGGTGGAGGCTAGCAAAAGACTGGGAGCTACCAACTAAGAGAGCAATAATGGCCATAATCATGCAAAGCGACAAAACATTATCAATTAAAGCATAAAATGGTATTATAAGTCAAAAACTAAATGATCATAGAGGCTAAGGTGATTGGTTCATAGTCTTAACATGGTGTAAGCATGTGCCAAGTCAACCCAAATAAAGCATCAAAGGAGAATACCACAATATTATGCTTTTGTATGCTAAAACAACGCATGATTCTTTCAAGGCACATTAAGCAATCTCAGTTGTTTGGAACAAGTCATGCTACAACAATAATCACTAAGCATAAGGTCAAAGCAACATCGAACATGACATGATAAAGTCTAGGCCACAGTCAAAACAAGCTCCTTTTGTACCACTTATAAGCATGAAGCTTCCTACTCTTTTCCAACACTAGTCAACTTATTTGAAACAACATATGAATGCGGAGGTCCAAACAATTTATTTAAGCAAACCAAACAAAAGAAAACTAAAAACAAAAACAAAGATGCTCCAAGAACAACACAATTATGCATGAAACAATAAAAATAAAGTGTTTTGGCAGAAAACCTGAGATTTTTATTGATGAAGAAGGGGATGCCTTGGGCATCCCCAAGCTTTGACGCTTGTACTTCTTGAATATTTCTTACGGTAACACGGGTGGCATCCCCAATCTTGAGCTTTTGTCCATACTTCATCTCATCACATTATTCTTTCCTACACTTGAAAATTTCCTTCATACAAAACTTCACACAATCTTCATTAGCAACATTAGTGTATTCAAGATAATAAGTCTTTGGGTTTAGTTTCAATACAATAAAAACTTCCATTAAAACACAAGCTACTGTAGCAATTCCTTCTAAAAGCTCAAGTGATCAAAGAGAACTCAAAGAGAAAGAGATTAAGAGGCAAATGCAAATAATGGCAGAAATCTGTCAAAACAGACCAGCAGGTAAAAACCGATTTTTTAGAAGACCTTTTGTTGCTCAAATAGAAAAGTTCTAAATTAACGGAAGTTAGATAATAACCTGGTGCATAAGCACATAAAATTACAGCTCAATCCGACGTACAGGGATTTTGCACTATTTTTTACAGTGAAGCACAAAAATCTGTTTCGGGACAGCAACTTTTCCAAGTCTTACTTCTCTCTCATTAGAGGTTATTCTTGGCACAAAAACCACACAAAAAGAATAAGGAGAGATTATTACTGTGGCAATAACTTCCAAGACTCAACAAAAGAAAAACTTACTGAAAGTAAAAATAATTTGGGTTATCTCCCAAGTATAGAGCCACTACCTATTGAAAGGTCTTTCAGGGTGAACTTAGGGATCAACATGGTGAGCTAAGAACAAGGTGACAACTACAGAAAGAACTAAAATCTTTTTTGTGTTTTTGATAAAAGAAGCAAACCAGTACAACTAATTTTGTTGTGTTTTTGATAAAAAGAAACAAGCAAACAAAGCAAAAATAAACTAAGCAAAACAAAAACAAAGTAAAGAGATTGGTTGTGAGAGACTCCCCTTGCAAGAATCTTCTTTCTCCTTGAAAAGTGATTGACAAGGAGGAAGAGATTGAAGCTATCCTTAACTCCCCGGCAACGGCGCCAGAAAAGTGCTTGATGGCTCAAGATATGTAGAGAAAGGTATGATGAGCACAACAACAAATTTCCCTCAGTTATGAAACCAAAGTTATCGAACCAGTAGGAGTAAGGAAACAACTCCAAGGTGTTGCTAGCAACTTGGAATCCTGCACAACACAACCACCGAACTTTGCCCCAACTTACAGTGAGGTTGTCAATCTCACTGGTTTTGCTAAAAACAAAGGATTAAACATATAGTGTGGAAGATAGTAATTGCTTGCAGAAAGTAAACAGTAAATGGTAAACAGTAGATGGTATATCAATGGTAAAGGAATGGATAGGGGTCCATGATACATTGTAAATGTATCTATAATTTTTGATGTTCCATGCTTGGTTTTATCTACTTTATTGTGTTTTGTCCACACTTTGGAGTACTTTTCATATGATTTCTTGGACTAACCTATTAACAAGAGCCACAGTGCCAGCTGCCCGTTTTCTGCTGTTTTTGGTTCTAGGAAAGTCAGAAAATCAATATTTTCGGAATTGGACGGGACAAAATCCAAAGTTACTATTTTCCCGGAAGACTCATGGAGTCAGAAGGAGAGCCGGAGAGGGGCCACAGGGTGGCCACACCCCCCCTTGGCACGGGCCAGCCCAGGCCGCGCCAGGGCATGGTGTGGCCCCCCTGGCCGGCCACCGACCTTGCCTCCTTCGCCTATAAGAGCCTCCCGATACCAAAACCATAGATCGTCAAGCCTCCAGCCACGAAAAGTTCTGCAGCGCCGCCGCCACCGAAGGGGAGATTCGGGGGACAGAAAGTCTCTGTTCCGGCACCCTGCCGGGACGGGGAAGTGCCCCCGGAGCCATCTCCATCGATCTCCACCGCCATCTCCATCACCGTTGCTGATTCCCATGATGAGGAGGGAGTAGTTCTCTCTCGAGGCTAAGGGTTCTACCGGTAGCTATGTGTTCATCTCTCTCTCTCTATGCATGATCTTATTGAGATCATGGGCTTGTAATCTATAGATCTACCTTGCTACTCAAGTGCTTTAATAGATCTCTTCTCTCCCCATGTGTGTGCAGTTGACAATGTGCACACCATGGTGGCACTTAGGCTAGAGATTACAAATACTTGTTATGAGTTATATTTGGAGTTGGATGTCTTTATGAAATTGTGGTGTTTGTTGGACTCATCTAGTGCTCAAGGTGACAGTGTGGGGTTTTCTAGATGGGAAAGATGGACTTTGAGGTGTGCTGTTATAGCCCTACCATCGATTAGAGTGTTCAACCGGAGAGTAGTTAAGAGTAGTATCATGAAGAGAATATATTTATATGAGAGTGTTCACTAGTGAAAGTATGATCCCTAGGCCTTGTTTCTAAGCATTGAAACACCGTTTGCTATTAGATCTGCTACATGTTTGCTTGCTTCCTTCTTTATTTTAGTTTGCCTTTAGTCTTTTCCACGCCACCAAGTTATTTTCTATCACCGTTACCACTTATAATTATCCATACCACTTGTATTTCACTATCTCTTCGCCGAACTAGTGCACCTATACACCTGACAAGTGTATTGGGTGTGTTGGGGACACAAGAGACTTCTTGTATCTTGATTGCAGGGTTGCTTGAGAGGGGATACCTTTGACCACTTCCTCCCTGAGTTCGATAAACCTTGGGTGATCCACTTAAGGGAAAACTTGTTGCTGTTCTACAAACCTCTGCACTTGGAGGCCCAACAACTGTCTACAAGAATAGAAGTGCGTAGACATCAAGCTATTTTCTGGCGCCGTTGCCGGGGAGGTAAGGTAAAAGGTACTCACATCCTCCGGCGTGAGTGCTCGAAGTTATTTCCTTTAGATTCTACAATTTTGTATTTTTCTTTCTTGTTTTCACTAGTTAGGCTTAATGGAAAACAACAACAAAATTAGAGAGCTTTATAGTATTTATCTTGAGTTAGGACATGAAGTGTTTGAAGAGAAAATTAAAAAACCTATGGAACTTTATTTGCATGCTAATAGTAATGTTGTTACTATGAATTCTTTGGACACCATTATTGCTAATGCTATGGAAAAGTCTAAGCTTGGGGGAGCTGGTTTTGATGAGCATGATATTTTTAGTCCCCCAAGCATTGAGGAGAAAATTTACTTTGATGATACTATGCCTCCAATATATGATGATTACAATGATGAGTATGATATTTTCAGTCCACCTACAATTGAGGAGGAAATTAAGTATGATTACAATATGCCTCCTATATTTGATGATTATGGTGATGAAAATAATAATGATAGCTATTTTGTTGAATTTTCTCCCACTATGATTAATAAGAATGACTATTCTTATAGGGAGAGTAATAATTGTTTTATGCATGTGGCTCATGATAAAAATGTTTCTTGTGATAGTTATATTGTTAATTTTATTCATGATGCTACTGAAAGTTATTATGAGAGAGGGAAACATGGTTTTATGTGTCTCAACAATATTAAGTTTCCCCTCTTTATGTTGAAAATTTTGAATCTACACTTGTTTTGCTTTCCTATGCTTGTTGCTTTGTGCTTTCATGACTTGTTTATTTACAAGATCCCTATGCATAGGAAGTGGGTTAGACTTAAATGTGCTTTGAATTTGCTTCTTGATGCTCTCTTTTACTTCAATTCATATTTCTTATGTGAGCATCTTTTTAAACTATCATGCCTAACTTAAAGGCGTTAAAGAAAAGTACTTGTTGGGAGATAACCCAAGAGTTTTAGATGAGTCTTGGAAGTTAATACTTCAGTAATAACCGCTCCTTATCCTTTTTATTTGCTTTTTGTGCCAAGAGTAACCTCGAATGAGAGAGAAGTAATGATTGGGAAAGTTGCTGTCCCGAAACAGATTTCTGTGCTTCACCGTAAAAATTCGTGTAAAATCTCTAAACGTCTTTTTAAGGCGTTAATTTTGGTGCTTCTGCCCCAGGTTATTATCTAACTTTCGTTAGTTCAACACTTTTTGATTTGAGCAACAGAAGGTCTTCGAAAAAATTCGTCTTTACCTGCTGGTCTGTTTTGACAGATTTCTGCCATTTTCTGCATTTGCTTCTTGTTGGTTCCTTTTTGAGTTCTTTTGGGGAATTGAGCTTTTTGAGGGAAGTAGTACAGTAGCTAGTGTTTTAATGGAAGTTTTATTGGTGTTAGAATTGAACCTTAAAGACCTATTATCTTGAGTGCACTAATGTTGCTAATAAAGATTGTGTGAAGTTTTGTATGAAGGAAAAATTTCAGGTGTATGGAAGGAATGAGTAATGAGATGAAGGATGGACTAAAGCTCAAGCTTGAGGATGCCACATGTGTCACCCCAAGAAATATCCAAGAAGTACAAGCTTCAAAGCTTGGGGATGCCCAAGGCATCCCCCTCTTCATCAATAAAAATCTCAGGTTTCTTCCAAACGCTTCATTTTTATTATTTCATGCACAGTTGTGTTGTTCTTGGAGCGTCTTATTTTTCATTTTCATTTTGGTTTTTCATTTGCTTGCTTTGCTTAGTTTACTTAATAAATTGGTTGGACCCCCTCTTTCATACATTGGTTTGCAAATAGTTTGGTTTGGTTTGAAAAAGAGTAGGAAAGTTCATACTTATGTGGTAAAAAGAGCTTGTTTTTTACGGTGGCCTATGCTTTGTCATGTCATGCTTGATATTGTTTTGGCTTTATGCTTAGTATTCTTTGCTGTAGCATGACTTGTTATAAATAATTGAAATTGCTTAATGTGCCTTGGATGAATCATGCGTTGTTTTAGCATATTAAAGCATAGTATAGTGGTATTCTCCTTTGATGCTTTATTTGGGTTGACTTGGCACATGCTCACACCATGTTATGACTATCCAAAGTCACCATAGCCTTTATGATCCTTTAGTTTTCAACTTGTAGTATCACTTTATGCTTTGATCAATGATGTTTTGTCTCTCTGCATGATTATGGCCATTATTGCTCTCTTAGTTTGTCGCTCACAGTCTTTTGCTAGCCTCCACAACCAAGTATGAGTTCCACTCATGCATCCAACTCCCTAAACCAAGTTATTCCAAAGAGTCCACCATACCTACCTACTAGCTTATGCTATTCCAAGTATATTCATGCTTTTGTTTACCTTCTGAATTAAACTTGTTATGAGAAAACTAGTGATTAAAGCTCTCATGAACTTGATGGCACACTTTACTTTTCTTGCCCTTAATAAACTTGAACCACTATGTCTTCTTTGTTGTATATGCTTGCACTTATTTGTTGGGAATTAGCAGAACCATGCTTTCATGGGGAACGCTTTCAACATTGCACTTGGTACTTGTACCTAGTTGATATCATGCTCTTTTGTATATGTATGTCGTCGGTGTGAAATGAAAGGGGAGCTTCTAAGTCCATGGAGTTATGTATATGTGTTAGAAAGCGCTGGGTCATTTGGTCTAATCCATGCTGACATGGTGGAAACCTGCAGCATAACCATACTGAGCTGTCTATGAAGCATTCTTATTATAAAAAAAGAGTCCTATATTGAGAAAAAAGAAAAAACGAGAAAAAAAAGAGATTATGAAAAGAGGAAAGAGAGAAAAAAGCACCATATTCCCATGGTAAATAAGAAGATTGCTAAGATGCTCGTTGTCTGCTTGCCTTGTCATTTTGATATGGGGATTCTTCGGTATCATCGGGCAAGGGGTACCCCGTTGGCGGTTCTCTATGATACACATATACTTACGATGACAAGAACTTACCGGTGACTAAACTTGAGTAGCATGAGGAGCGGCCCTCATATACAAGGGACATGAGATTTCTGACTTATACTTCGTCAAGCATGTACACCATAGTTTGTTCACTTTAACCTTAATCACTTCAAGATGCTTATGATAGGGGTAATGAGAGCTGAAAGCTATAAGTACCATAATTTTTGGAAGCTCTTTATGAAACTTGAATCTCTGCTTCCTTCTATGAAGGCCTTTCTTCCACCATTATATTGAGTCTCCACCTTCTACCTTTATGCACTTACTTTGAGAGCATAGTGGCCATTCTTAGTTATATGTGCATTGTCCCAAGACTAGTTGATTGATGCATAACTTGATATTGCTTGTTTTAAACTATTTGTATCTAGTCACCCTTATGAACTTTGAAGGTGTCCTATGCATTTATATTTGCTACTCTATGAGGGACAAGCTGAATACAATTATGCTATGTTTTCTTTATGTGAAAAAAACAAACTTCTTGCAAAGCATTGTTATTCATGAATCTTTTGTTTGTGCCTTTTTATGTTGCATCATAGTTTCTTTGCTTATTGCTAGAACTTTGTCTTTCATGTTATGATTGAAGTACTATGATCCCAGCTTTGAATGTTTTACAAATACTTTGATCAAGTCTTTGATGGTGCATGTCACCTCAAAAATTATTCTTTCTTTTTATCACTTACCTACTCGAGGACGAGCAAGAGTTAAGCTTGGGGATGTTGATACATTGTAAATGTATCTATAATTTTTGATGTTCCATGCTTGGTTTTATCTACTTTCTTGTGTTTTGTACACACTTTGGAGTACTTTTCATATGATTTCTTGGACTAACCTATTAACAAGAGCCACAGTGCCAGCTGCCTGTTTTCTGCTATTTTTGGTTCCAGGAAAGTCAGAAAATCAATATTCTCGGAATTGGACGGGACAAAAGCCAAAGTTACTATTTTCCTGGAAGACTCACGGAGCCAGAAGGAGAGCCGGAGAGGGGCCACAGGGTGGCCACACCCCCCTTGGCGCGGGCCAGCCCAGGCCGCGCCAGGGCATGGTGTGGGCCCCCTGGCCGGCCATCGACCTTGCCTCCTTCGCCTATAAGAGCCTCCCGATACCAAAACCCTAGATCGTCAAGCCTCTAGCCATGAAAAGTTCCGCAGTGCCGCCGCCACCGAAGGGGAGATTCGGGGGACAGAAAGTCTCTGTTCCGGCACCCTGCCGGGACAGGGAAGTGCCCCCGGAGCCATCTCCATCGATCTCCACCGCCATCTCCATCACCGTTGCTGATTCCCATGATGAGGAGGGAGTAGTTCTCTCTCGAGGCTAAGGGTTCTATCGGTAGCTATGTGTTCATCTCTCTCTCTATGCATGATCTTGTTGAGATCATGAGCTTGTAATCTATAGATCTACCTTGCTACTCAAGTGCTTTAATAGATCTCTGTTGTCCCCATGTGTGTGAAGTTGACAGTGTGCACACCATGGTGGCACTTAGGCTAGAGATTACAAATACTTGTTATGAGTTATATTTGGAGTTGGATGTCTTTATGAAATTGTGGTGTTTGTTGGACTCATCTAGTGCTCAAGGTGACAGTGTGGGGTTTTCTAGATGGGAAAGATGGACTTTGAGGTGTGTTGTTATAGCCCTACCATCGATTAGAGTGTTCAACCGGAGAGTAGTTAAGAGTAGTATCATGAAGAGAATATATTTATATGAGAGTGTTCACTAGTGAAAGTATGATCCCTAGGCCTTGTTTCTAAGCATTGAAACACCGTTTACTATTAGATCTGTTACATGTTTGCTTGCTTCCTTCTTTATTTCAGTTTGCCTTTAGTCTTTTCCATGCCACCAAGTTATTTTCTATCACCGTTACCACTTATAATTATCCATACCACTTGTATTTCACTATCTCTTTGCTGAACTAGTGAACCTATACACCTGACAAGTGTATTGGGTGTGTTGGGGACACAAGATACTTCTTGTATCTTGATTGCAGGGTTGCTTGAGAGGGGATACCTTTGATCACTTCCTCCCTGAGTTCGATAAACCTTGGGTGATCCACTTAAGGGAAAACTTGCTGCTGTTCTACAAACCTCTGCACTTGGAGGCCCAACAACTGTCTACAAGAATAGAAGTGCGTAGACATCAGTCCACAATTCACTAGAGGTGTTTCTCCTTAAGATATATAGCATGTTGGGTGAACAAATTACAGTGGGGCAATTGACAGATTGAGAAAGCATAATAATGCATATACTAGACATCTTGACTCCTATGAGATTTGATTGGGCATTACAACATAATACATAGACCGTAATCCAACTGCATCTATGACTAATAATCCACCTTTAGGTTATCATCCGAACCCCTTCCAGTATTAAGTTGCAAGCAATATATAATTGCATTAAGAAAAGTGTGTAAAGTAAATAATACAATTGCCCCATGGACAAAGGATCATTGTTTTGTCCCTAGTAGCAACAGCACATCTACAACCTTAAAGATTTCTATCACTTCCCCAGATTACTAGAGGCATGAAGCTACTATCGAGCATAAATACTCCCTCTTGGAGTTGCAAGCATCTACTTGGCCAAGATAGCTACTAACAACAGAGAGCATGTAAGATCACAAATAACATATACATGATAGAATCAATAATCAATCTGACATAGTATCTCAATATCCATCAGATCCCCACAAACACAACATATAGGATTACAAATAGATGATCTTGATCATGAACGAAGATCACAAGATCTAAACATGATAGCACAAAGGAGGAGAACCAACCATATAACTATTGTATGGACCCATAGTCCAAGGGTGAACTACTCACGCATCACCCCGGAGGCTGGCATGGTGATGAAGAAGGCCTCCAGGATTATCTCTCCCCTCTGACAGGGTGCCGGGAAGAGCTTCGGATCCCCTCGATCTATGGATGGAGATGGCGGTGGCTACAGACTCTTTCGTGGAATTTTGATCGGGGACTTAGGGTTTCTGCATCGGGGTACTTTTATAGGTGAAGGGGCAAGGTCGGTGGCTGCCCGAGGGGCCCACACAAGGGCCTGGCACACCTAGGGGGTGGCCGCGCCAGCCCTAGGTGTGGCCACCTCGTGGCCCCACTTCGGCTGCCCTTCAAACTCCGTGTTCCTTCTGGTAAAATACTGACTTTGGCTTTCGTCCCATCCAATTCTGAGAATATTTGCTTACTAGCTTTTCTAAAACCAAAAATAGCAGAAAATAGGCAACTAGCACTGCCGTATCTTGTTAATAGGTTAGTTGCATAAAATGTATAAAAATACCTCAAAGTGTAAACAAAACATAAGAAAGTTGATATAAAACAAGCATGGGGCATCAAAAATTATAGATACGTTTACGACGTATCAGACACCCATAAATTGACTCCCAAAGCTTTGTTGATGGTGTAATTTTCTCTGATTTGAGCAATCAAAGGTGAGAGAAGCGATGTCTTTGGGTCTTGTTCAGTTGAGCCATGAAGCATGCCAAAAAGTGCCTTTTACCCATTCCCAACACTTATATTTGTAGCTGCCGCAAAGAGTTTAGCGTCTTGAGAGGTGCCAGGTGTTCCAATCCCTATTCATGGTTTATTGTCATGCCATAACCATATCATGCGATGTAGGGTGGAAATATTTGTGAGGTTTAGGATTCCGAAGCCTCCAAAATCTTTAGGCTTGCATACAGTCTCCCAATCAACTTTGCACTTCCCTTCGGTTACTTTCTCACAAGCCACCCATAGGAAAGCTCATCGCATGTTATCAATATTCATAAAAACTTCCATAGGAATTTGATGCATGACGATGAAATAGAAGATAATAATGCTAGTGAGCACCGATTTCACAAGCTTCGTGCAACCGTCCATGGTGATATGCTTCACAAGCCATGGGACAAGTTTGTTGGCCACTTTGTCTTCTAATGGTTGGAAATGGATTCTCTTTAGTCGTGTTACCGAGAGTGATAATCCAAGGTATTTGATTGGGAAGGTTGTGCAGGAGGCTAGAAAAGCTTGTAGAATATGATCAAGATCAATATCCACACGTTTTATGGGAGCATTATCTTCTAGGGTTGTACTCTTGTCATTTCCTTACAGCTAATTTGAGGATAGGATACTTATGAATTGGAGTAAAGGAGGAAATGTGAAGGGTACTTCATATAGTTAACTTAGCATCAATAATATCTTACATGGGAGTTGACATGGTTATACCCTACGGGTACGTAACTTCAGCATACCTAGTCCAGCCCAAGGAAGGCCCACGGCAAACATACGCTGGCCCATGAAGATTTTCGGGTGGCCAAGGCCCATGACGCCTTCGATCCTTGGAGAGCAAGACTAGCGGATATAGGAAATTCAAAGGGGTAAAACCCTAGAACTTGTAACCGACTAGGACTACGCCCGGGACCTGCCTAAGTCTATATAAAGGCCAGGAGGGCACGTCCTAGATCGACCAGACTCATACTTTCGCACACGCATCCACGCCAGATCGAATCTGTGCACCCTGTAACCTTCGGTTCCGCCGTAATCAAAGAGCAGACAAGCAGGAGTAGGGTTTTCCCTCCGGGGGCCTGAACCTGGGTAAATCTCGTGTCCCCTGGTTGCTTGTCTGTTAACCGTGCCACGATCTCAAGCATCCCCATCTTCTCCAAAACCCAAGCCCATAACAACGGGCATTGACGAGATTAAACCTCG
This sequence comes from Avena insularis, assembly GCA_023614405.1. Lineage (NCBI taxonomy): Eukaryota > Viridiplantae > Streptophyta > Magnoliopsida > Poales > Poaceae > Avena > Avena insularis. The sequence goes on along the minus strand of CM042688.1, from coordinate 504,246,649 downwards.
TCAATTGGCGTCGTCTGTGGGAACTGGGGCTGCTGATTGTGCGGTCATGACGGTTCCGACCCGATCAATCTACAACTCCGCGGCAATGGAGAATCACCTCCTCTTCGGCGCTTTCGACTTCACCGCCCACTCGCCGGATACCATGAAGGATTTCGAGCCCGTAGGCGACGGACTCGAAATTCTGTTCGGGAGCTTCTGCTTCTAGGTGGGACAAACTGCCACCCTCCGCCTCCCTGAGCGGGTGCCCGTGCCGTCAATCAGGCCCTCTTCATGGGCTCCGCACCCCGTGCTACGCACGTCACCATCAACAGATGAGTTCTACAGCAGCAGCTGCTGCAACTCCGATCTGTGCGATCCACCTTCGGATGAAGGGACCTACGGTTCTGGATCCGAAAGCTGCGGCAGCAGCCAACCAATCTGAGCGCTATCACATGCGCGCGATCATCCAAACCGACGAAGAAATGCCTAACCCGCCGCCCAACCCCAACCCGCAGGACAGAAACGGCGAAAAAGGTGGAAACGGCGAAAATGGGGAAAACAGGGGCCACCTCATCCAACTTAGCAAAGAAGGATGGGTCGAAGCACGCCGCGCCGTCGCAGGCGAAATAGTCCTACCTCTGGACTCCTCACGTGACCTACTGATGGCATACCACTACCTCCTCATCGAGGAGCACAAGAAACAAGTCAAGATGCAGGAGACGCTTGACAAACGCAAGCAAGCAGCCTCCAAGGGCGCGACGAGCTGCGCTCTCCGCCAAAGGACCCGGCTCTAGCACAAACGGAAACCAGGGAAACAAGCACCACTCTCGGGTGGAAAACATGGACCCAAAGGAGCGGTGTGACGTGACCCGAACTCTCCATACATCGTTCATGGATATGGACGCCGACGGCAACATCATCCCGAAAACGCCACAAGCCGCGATCATGGCAGCCACTGCGTATCTCGCGGCTCACCCACCTCCGGAGGGGGACCCGAAAAGGGCCATGCATAGGTCCGCACTCACCGGACTAGGACTAGTCGGAGCTGCGCTCCACGAAGACGCTCCTACGGAGCCAAAGAAGAAAGCTCCGACCAGGCGCGACCGGAGCCCCACTCCCTCATCCGAAGATGAAGAGGAACACGATCTTCCTCGAAGGAAGAAGAGCTCGCACCGCCATAAACGCGACTACGACGCCAGAGACAAGCTTACACAGCGCAAGATCGACAAAGCACGCGCCAAACGCGCATGCTCGTCTGAATCTGAGATGGATGAAGACGAAGGAGAACTCTGCGGGGCTCGATGCTTTAGTAGATCCGTCCGGCGAACACAGATGCCACGCAACTTCAAGCTTCCTTCGGATACTCCGAAGTTCAACGGCACGCAAGATCCAAAGTCCTGGCTCAGTGACCATCTGTCATCCGTCAAGCTTCACGGAGGCAACAAAGAAACCGCCATGCAAAGCCTTCACCAGCGGTGACGCTGGTCACAGCTTAGCAGCCTATCATCAGGATCCATCCGAAGCTGGGAGGAGCTCGCTTATAGCTTCATCCGCAATTTCAAAGGCACAAGCAAGAGGCCCGCCTCAATCGAAGAGTTGCGAGCCTGCACTCAGAGAACGGGTGAATCTATTCGCTCGTACATACTACGCTGGTCTACAACCAAGAACTCCGCAGCACACATCTCCGAAGAAAGGGCCATCGACGCCTTCAGGGACGGCGTCAAGCGCCCAGACTTCAAGGAGGAACTTGGGCGTGTAAAGCCCAAGACACTCGACCACCTCATGGAAATCGCCAATGCTATAGACGGCGAAGATTGCATCCAGCGGGCGCAATCAGATGAAGAAGACGACTACGGCCGAAGACGCGAATGCCGCAGCAAGAGGAGATCGCGCGTCTACAAGGACCACGACGGACCCGACATGGTCGCAGCCGGCTACGCCGACCGCCGTAACGACAACAGCCGCAACAACGGAGGATACCGCAGCGGAAACTTCCGCGACAACGGACGACCAACGCAGTCGTGGCAACGCCGCGACCGCGACAACGGACCCTCAGCATTCGACAAACTTTCGGGTCCATGCACCATCCACTTCTACATCGACAAACAAGATGGCAAAAAGAAAGCTAGCCACATGCTCAAGGACTGCCGAGTTCCGAAACTCAGCGAAGGCATGATGCGATGAGGCAACAAGCTCCAATTCCTGCGTTGAAACGCTGCGCCAGTGAAATAGCACACGGAGCTCCTCCACCGCCTATTGAGGCCCAAATCAACCGACCAGCATAAAACAACGCCGGGTCGATACCCCCACCAAAGGGAGCGCTAAGTATGATCCAGAAGGGACGCCCCACCAACAGGGTGCAGAAGAAAATCACCCGACAAATCAACTTGGCCGTGGCAACTCACCGCAATCCTCGAGTACCTCAGCGGATCGGAGTCTGCATCACATTCACTCGCGCGGATCACCCTTGCCAGATCCTCGCCCAGTGTCACGCTGCCCTCGGTGCTGGAGGCGCAGATCGGAGGCTTCGAGATGAGTCGCGTCTTCATGGACGGCGGCAGCGGCATCAACCTAATGTTCGCAAGCACTCTAGCAGCTATGCGGATCCCGCAATGCAGCCTGGAACAATCAGACACAACGTTCCACGGCATTGTCCCAGGGAAAGGCATCTCCCCCTGGGCAAAATAGGGCTCGACGTCATCTTCGGGAAGCCGGACAACTTTCGGCAGGAGCGCCTAGAATTCGAAGTGGTGGACTGGTCGTCACAATACCAAGCCATCCTGGGACGTGTAGCATTCGCAAGGTTCCTGGCCGTCCCACACTACGCATACCTACTACTCAAGATGCCAGGACCAAGGGGCGTCATCACAGTCCACGGGAGCTTCACCCGATTGGACCAATGCGACAGGGATTTCAACAAAATCTCCCGTCTTTTCGCATGCAATCTGAAGCTTGTAAGGCTCAGCGAGGTGACGGACAATGGGCTACCCCTACCACAAAGCGTAACGCACCTGACATGTCTTTCGACTCCACCATCAACACCAAGAAAGTGCAGGTCCATCCAACGGATGCCTCCAAGACGGAGTTGATCGCCAACGACCTCATCACCGCATAGGAAAGCGCGCTCGTCGAATTCCTCCGTGAGCACTAGGAAATCTTCGCCTGGTGTCCTGCGGACATGCCAGGAGTTCCCAGGGAATTCGCCGAGCACGCACTCAATGTCTTCCTAGACACCAAGCCAGTCAAGCAGTCCATCCGAAGACTGTCGGAGCCACGAGCCGAAGCTATCGGCAAGGAGATCAACAGATTACTCGCAGCAGACTTCATCCGAGAAATCAAGGAAAGCGAGTGGCTGGAAAACACGGTGATGGTCCCGAAGAAGGACACGGACATCCTGCGGATGTGCGTGGACTTCACGTCACTAAATAAACATTGCCCTAAGGACCACTTCCCTCTTCCTCGGATCGACCAGATCATCGATTATTGCAGTTGTGAGAAACTCTCCTTCCTCGGCGCCTACTCAAATTATAACCAGATTCGACTCAAGGTCGAAGATCAAGAGAAAACGACGTTCATCACACCGTTCGGAGTATACTGCTACAACACAATGCCCTTCGGGCTAAAGAACGCGGGTGCCACGTACCAGCAATGCATGCAGGCCTGCCTCAAGGACCAGATCGGTCGCAACGTCCAAGTCTATGTCGACGACATAGTCATAAAAACCAAGGAGGCAAGAACACTTATCGACAATCTCCGCGAGACGTTCGACAACCTTGATCGCTATAGGATCAAGCTCAATCTAGAAAAGTGCGCCTTCGGCGTCCCCTCGGGTCAGCTGCTCGGGTACTTCATCTCTCAACGAGGGATCGAAGCGAACCCGAAGAAAATCAAAGCTATTATGACAATGGAGAAGCCAAAAAACCTCAAGGGCGTCCAGCAGCTCGCAGGGCGAGTAGCGGCACTAAGCAGGTTCATCAGCCGCATGGGCGAGAAGGCCCTACCATTTTACCGACTCTTGCGTAAGAAGGCGCAAGTTCGAGTGGACACCAGAAGCCAACGACGCATTCGAAAGCCTCAAGCGGCTCCTCTCCACCTCGCCAGTTTTGGTCACGCCAAAATAACGCGAGCCCCTGTTGCTGTACATAGCAGCCACACATCAGGTGGTCAGCACAGTACTCGTGGTCGAACGACCCGAAGAAGGCAAGACCCACGGGGTACAACGCCCAATTTACTACCTCAGCGAGGTTCTCACTCCAACAAAACAGCGGTACCCGCACTACGAGAAGCTGGCCTACGGCGTGTGCATGACGGCTCGACGACTGAGCCACTACTTCCAGGAGCATCAGGTGATGGTCGTCAACGAGGCACCCCTAAACAGCATCCTGAATAACCCAGAGGCCACAGGACTCGTGGCCCTGTGGGGCATTGAACTATCACCCCTGGACATCATCTACGAGAAACGACACGCAATCAAATCTCAAGTCCTTCCGGACTTCCTGGTGCACTGGATAGAGCTGCAGCTGCCTGACACCCCAGACATGTCGCAGTCCTGGACAATACATTTTGACGGCTCCAAACGCGAAGCCGGAGCAGGGGCAAGAGTCATACTGACCTCCCCGCAAGGTGACAAGATGAAGTACGTCCTTCGGATGAAATTCAGAGCCTCCAACAACGAGGCCGAATACGAAGCCCTCATCCATGGCATGAAGATGGCAAAAATATGTGGCGCAACGCGCCTGGTCATCTACGGTGACTCCAACCTTGTCGTACAGCAGACGATAAATGAGTGCGATGCACACGCCGAAAACATGATCGCTGCATCGGCTATACAACGCACTCGAAGGAGAATTCGACGGCTGCGAACTTCGGCACGTTGGAAGAGAGAACAACGAGGAGGCCGATAGAATCGCCAACATCGGCTCCACTTGTGCAAAGGTACCACCAGGTGTGTTCCTCGAACAGATCTGCGTGCCATCCATCAAGCGGAAATTCCCCAAGGGATCACCCGAAGAAGCAGAACACTCGGGGGCTACGCTACCTGAAGGTCATGAAGGACTCGAAAAGTTGGATACCGAAGTTGCTATGGTTAACCTGATGCAGGTCATGGCAGTCGAAGAAACTTGGCCACGTCCATACCTCCAGTTCCTGATAAACGGAGAATTACCAGACAGCCCGACAGATGCCCGACGCGTATCTCGTCGGTCAAAAGCATTCACCATCATCAACGGCGAGCTGTACAAACGCAGCATTACGGGCGTACTACAACGGTGCGTCACCATCAATGACGGCAAGGCCATACTCCAAGATATCCACGAGGGCATCTGCGCCACCACGCAGTAGCCGCCTCGCCGCCAAAGCTCGCGGCAGGATTCTCTCGCCAACAGCCATGAGCGACGCGAAAGACATCGTCCGAAGATGCAACGGGTGCCAACGGTTCGCCGACAAACCGCACGCACCTGGGTCCGAACTTCGACCCATACCCATAGCCTGGCCTTTTGCTCAATGGGGCCTCGACATGATCGGCAAACTGCCAAAATCCTCGAAGGGAGGACACGTCTTCCTCCTGGTCGCAGTCGACAAATTCACCAAGTGGATCGAAGCCATGCCAGTCACCAACCAGAAGGGCAAAACCGCCGTCAAATTCTTCGAATCCATTGTCTACAGGTTTGGCGTACCGCACAGCATCATCACTGACAACGGATCGAACTTCATCTCCGAAGAATTCCAGGACTTCTGCGAAGGCCTCGGGATCAATATCACGTATGCCTCAGTGGCACACCCGCAAACAAACGGGCAGGTGGAAAAGGCCAACGGCCTAATTGGCGCTGGCATCAAGAAGCGCCTCATGAGCTCACTCGAGCACACAGCTGGAAATGGACGAAAGAACTACCGTCGTCACGTGGAGCTTACGACACGCCAAACAGCTCCACCGGCTACACACCGTTCTTCATGGTGCACGGAGCTGAGGCCGTGCTACCAGCCGAAGTACGCCATCAGGCTCCACGAGTCGTCGCGTACAGCGAAGCCGAATCCACGGCTGCACTCGAAGATGCCGTCGACACACTCGACGAAGCACGGGATATAGCAGCAGCTAGATCAGCGGTGTACCAAAGAAAGTCTCCATAACTACCACAGCCGCCGGTGCGCCAAGGTCCTTCGTCAAGGAGACCTCGTCTTGCGACTTAAGCAAAGCGATCGAATAAACTCGAGTCACCATGGGAAGGACCCTACGCCATCACCGAGGTCATCCTGTGGCGCCTATCGCCTCAAGCACATGGAGTGCGGAGTCGCATACTCCAACCCGTGGAACGTCCTTTTCGCGACGATTCTACCCGTAGCAACCTACCCCCCTTTTACTTTCAATAAGGCTTCCAGCCAAGGCTACTCAGCCGAACCATGTACCTCCTCCATTATGATACAAATACAGCTAAGTGTCTCGCCCCCAACCTTCGGTTGACTATTTCTCTGCAACTTTATTACATGCTACAAACGCACTCGGGGGCTCCCCCCACCTCACGATTTCATCGACTGAGGACAAAACGTGTACACCTGAGTAGCTGACCACGTCAGGCAAACGAAAAGGACACGTACTAAATCAAAGCACCGCGTGCTCGCAAACAAGCGAACCTTTACAACAAAGGGCACATACACTCCCAGCCGCAATATACAAATTTTACATCTATCTGTTTATTTTCAGGTCCTACCTATTCTGAAGAATAACCTGAGCACGCTGCTCAAACAAATCTACAATCTGTTCGGCATACTGCCTTACAGTCGCGTAATGCGGACGCATATTCCACTCGCCACCATCTGGTCGAGGAGGTGGCCCAGTCGCCACAGCAGCCAAATCTACATCAAGGCAGCCTTCACCCCTGCGACGAGCTGCTGCCGCACCAGCTCCTTGACATTGCTGGCACTCCGAAACTTCGTCAGAAGACCTGCAAGGGTCGTTGGCACGGCATCCAACGGAAACATGACATGAAGCACCGAGGAAAGCGATGTCTGCACCTGGTGGAGCACCCGCGAAACCTGGTAGACACGATCCTACACCGTCGCCAGAACTATGGCACGATCACGATCCATCCAGAAGAAGCCGCCGGCCTCCATGTCCTGTTGAGTCAAGCAATTGACTCGAACAGCAATACGCTCCTTTTTCTTCCCTCGGAGCAAGATTCGCACCTACGACAATCACACAAAACAAGGATAAAGCCAGCAGACTCACTCGAAGCACCTAGCTACAGCCCGAAAGAAGGATCAAATTACATTGCAGCTGCTCGGACAGCCGACCCAGCTCCGCCATCAGATACTCCTCTCTAGCTGCACCACGATCTGCTTTGGATTTCCAAACGTCAGCGCGACCACGTAACCCAAGCAAATCTCTCTCCAAGCTGCGAACGCGATCTCGAAGAAACACGAGCTGCGAGGAATCATCCAATGATGCTCGCAAGGGCCTTTCGGATGAAGTGTCAACCGGGTCAGCACCCGAAGGAACCTATAGCAGAAGAAAAAAGAAGGCGCACAGACATTCAGCCAAGGATAGAGCACAACTCGGAGAAATTCATTAAAGTATATAAGGCCACTACGTGGCACAAGGATGGTACTACAAAAGATATTTACAACAAAAATAGACTACAAGCTACCCTACGTCTACTACGCCTAAGGCGGAGGGCAGTCGCCTCGGAGATCGCTTAGCTTTGGCCTCGCCGCTGCCATAATGCGCACTCGCATGCAAGTCAATGAGCTTGGGCCCGTATATCGTCAGCAGCGGAGTAGGCGAAGGCTACCTCGGATCCATCCGCAGCCGGCATCCGAGAAGTAACTGGGCAGGTCCAGCTCGCCAGCCGCCATGGCCATCGCCAGCCCGACGGACGCGCCGATGCCCTTTCGCTGCGCTTGTATGCTGCAGCGCTGCTGACAGAGCTCGCCAGGCACCCACGTCTTGAGGGATGCGCCCTTCGGGAAGAGCTCCTGGTAGAAGCGACCAAGGACCTCTTTCGCCTTGGCAAGGGAGTTGACGACGGTGCTGCAGCGGTCTTCGACCGCTACAGTGGCATCATCTAGAGCACTCCCGTGCTCCAGAGCACCGCGGTCAAACTCGATGCCTGCGGCATCTGAGACAAAAAAGAAGAAAACATGAAGAAAGGCAACATAGAAGAAGATCCATAGAAAAAGGAGCAAGTACAAAAGCTAACGCTCACCCGAAATAGCCTTGGCAGCAGAATGAGCTTCCGCCACCCTTTTTCACGAGCAGCATAACGGTGGCCAGCTGCTCCTCACGATCTGCGGCTTCTGCTGCAGACGCTTTTCGCTGGCTGCCTTTGTCGGCTCCAGCTCAAGGCGCTCGCCCAATGGCGACTTGCCTTCGTCCGATTGGCCAAGGCTCTTCTTCAGAGCATCGACCTCACGGAGAGAGTCATTATGCTCCTCTGCATTTACAACAAGCAAGTGTCAAAGAACAGGACCAGGATAAGCAAGAGAAGTACTACAAGGCAGACGAATACCTTGAAGCTGCCGCAGTTTCGCCTCCAGCGTCAGGCGTTCCTCCACCAGCCGCTTGGCCTCTTGGACAAAAGGCTGCAGCAACAGGCAATAGTAGTAAGAGCAAGACTTGGGGGCTACGCCCAACACAAAAAAGCATCAACAACATCAGCATACGAAGACACTCGGGGGCTCCCCCCGTAACATCAAGCAGAAAAACTTACGTGCTCCGAAGGCGAACCTGCAGGCCCGCTGAAATTTCGAGGTGCAACCACCAGCCTCTCCCGACAGGAGGAACTGCAGCATCACCCAAGTCGCCACCGTGCCCGAGGAGGAGGCGACGCAATGTTCGACTCCCCATCATCTCCCCGCACCATCACTGGAGTCGGAGGATTGCCTCTGACACGCCAATCAGCACAGGTGCAAACATCATAAAAAGAAAAGGACAACAATGGCAAGAAAACTTACGAGCCCAACGCCAGTCGAAGATAGGAGAAGCCCTTCGGGCCCTCTTCTCCTCCTTCTTTTCTTCCTTCTTCTCCTCCTTCTTCTCTTCCTTCTTCCGCTTTGCTGGCGGGTGCGGAGCAACAGCCCGCACAGGAATGGCAGGAAGGGGAGAGGAAAAACCCCCATGAACATCATCATGACGCTCAAGGCACAGAGGATTTCTGGGAGTCGGAGGAGTTGAAGCATCCGAAGACTCGCTCGAGCTCCGTGATCGCTTGCGTGAATGGTCCTCACTCGATTCGTCGGCATCCTCCGCTGGGGATCGCGCTGACGGTAGCTCGGACACGGAATCCACCACTTCATTATCCGGGGCATTCGGATACCTCTCGGGCAACGGCGGTGCCATGCCCGGCACTTTGAAGCCCTGCAAAAGGAAAAGGAACTTTGTTAGCAAACAAAGGAAAAAGTACGCAGCTGACAAAAACAAAAGGGAAGCACTACGTGCGCAAATCTACACCTTCGGTACGACCAACGTCGAAGAAAAGGGAGGAGTCAGCGACTTCCCCGAGATTTCTTCGTCGGCCTTGAACTTCAACAGCGCGCGAAGAGCCTTATCAAGTTCCACCTCGGAGATCTTCTCACCAAACCTCGTCGGATCACGGCGCGAGTAAAAAACATCGGATGCGCCGCTTGAGAGGCTGCACCCGACGCTCAAGAAACGTCCGGATGATGTCGACACCGTTCACCTCCTTCTCAGGAATCAATTGGAGATCCCCTACCCGACGGTACAGGGCCTCTATCTCCGCCACTTCACCGTCTAAGATTTGGTTTTTCCAGGATCTTTTCTTCTCAATCAATTGGGAGGGGTCAAAAGGAATGAGACCAAAATTTTGCCCAGGCAGTACGGAGTCACGGATGTAAAACCATTTCCTCCGCCAGTACTGGACAGATTCGGACATGGAAAAGGAAAAGAATTGCACATTGGGACTGAGGGAGATGATGAAACCCCCAATGGGATACACACCATCCGAACCAGACTGCCTCTTCACGGAATAAAGCTTCCGGAAGAGGCCAAAGTGCGGCTCAATGCAAAGCGTGATAAAACACGCAATGTGGAGAAGGGAGTTGGGAGACAGATGATGGAGTTGAACCCCATAGAAAAAGAGCAGTCCACGAAGGAAGTCATGGACCGGAAAAGAAAACCCGTGAATCATGAAGGCAACAAACATAACCCGATACCCAGACGGGGGACGGGGGATTACCTCATTGCCGGGGAGTATCACGGCCGTCGTGTCTTGGGGGATCAGGCTCCGCTCGCGCAGTTTGCGGAGATCGCTCTCCCGCGTTTCTGATCGCCGCCAGCCACCATCGGTGACGCGAGCAGTGGCGGTGCCTTTCTTGCCTCCGGCGGCGCTGGTCCCAACTGCAGATGAGGACTTCTTTGGTTTCCCCATGGCGCTACGGCGGTGGTGGCATTGCCAACGAAGAAAGACAAAGGAAATGTGGAGGAAACTCTCAGCGCGCAGCAAGAATAGCTCAAGAACGAGGGGGCAGTGAATAGATGAACTGCTGCGGTGAAAAACAAACCATGATTTCACCAGGGATTATAACAGCGAAGACGATGCACGCTGGCCGTCCATCGAGAAGACCTAACGCCAACGGTAGATCTGGACGTACACGTGTCAGCACCAAAACGAACCGTCGTTACCACGCCGTCCACTACGTGCGGAAATCGAGGAGACGCCGTAATCATCTCCACGCCGCGCGTGACCGGTCAATTCAAAGTCAGCAAGTGGGACCCACGCTCATTCGATCAAGTCATCTTCGGCGAGTGACGCTTTGAGGTCATCGATCGTAAGCACTGACGTCATCAAAAGCTATACTAGCACCACTTCGGCTCTACAGCTAAAAGTACTCACTCGAATCTACGATTCGACTAAATACTTGGGGGCTACTCCTATCAGGAGCGCTGGCCGCGCACCCGAGAGACAAATGAGGACAAAATTATTTCTCTGAGTCCTACGTCGAGTTTACGACTCCACTACGGACTCGGGGGCTACTCCTATAGGGAGGATGGATTTAAGCATCCGAAATTTTTCGAGTCCTGTGGACCTAATGATTGAAACAATGCTTGAACTAAAAGTCTCCGTTCGAGTCTACGACTCGAACAGACACTTGGGGGCTACTCCCATAGGGAGCGCTGGTCGCGCATCCTATAAAATCTTCGACTGCGATCTTTCGGATCAGCATGCAAAACTTTTCGGCAACTCTGCCCCAATTAATGCTAAGTGAGTAACATCCTCCTTGGCCACCCGAAACACCTCCGCGGTGATAAACATTCGGATGCTGCGTCATGACGCAAAGATAAGACCTCAGATATCATCGATGGCACGGCAACGCACCGATCGCGCTCGCTAGTATGAACTGCATCAGCGGTACGATGAAAAGTCCCGACGGACGTGTTGGGTACACCAATTAAAATCACCGAATTCCACTCGTAAGTCCTCCGCGCCTGAGTCGAATTACGCCAAAGATATGTTCCAGTCCGGGTTGAGGACCGAACCTGAAGAAGATCGTGTTGTTTCGTCCCCAAGGCTTAATCGACCTGATCCGTCGGGTGAGTCCGCACACGCATCAACAATCCCTACACACATATACTATTAACATATAGCTGCTCAAGGATGGAAGAGTCCTCACGAATCTCGATTCGACCGATCATCGGGGCTCTTGACATGGTTATACCCTACGGGTACGTAACTTCAGCATACCTAGTCCAGCCCAAAGAAGGCCCACGGCAGACATACGCTGGCCCATGAAGATTTTCGGGTGGCCAAGGCCCATGACGCCTTCGATCCTTGGAGAGCAAGACTAGCGGAGATAGGAAATTTAAAGGGGTAAAACCCTAGAACTTGTAACCGACTAGGACTACGCCCGGGACCTGCCTAAGTCTATATAAAGGCCAGGAGGGCACGTCCCCAGATCGACAGAACTCATACTTTCGCACACGCATCCACGCCAGATCGAATTTAGCACTCAGAACCTTCGGTTCCGCCGTAATCAAAGAGCGCATAAGCGAGTAGGGTTTTCCCTCCGGGGGCCTGAACCTGGGTAAATCTCGTGTCCCCTGGTTGCTTGTCTGTTAACCGTGTCACGATCTCCAGCATCCCCATCTTCTCCAAAACCCAAGCCCATAACAATGGGCATTGACGAGATTAAACCTCGTCAGGAGTGGCCGGTAAATGAGATGGGGAAATGGAACTAGTGTTAAAGAATTTCAACCAACTCCCTATTACTAAAAAGGGATTTCTATTTTCGTGCCCTTGGTTCGTTAGTTGTACTCAGTTTTCTCCACCCGCTTAGTTTTTCCTTACTTTTGCCCTCCCTCCATTTTGAAACCCTCACATGCGCTTGGATGGGAGGATGTCGTGAGGTCAAAGACTTGACCGTTACATGCTGATCGGTAGGACCGCGTTGGGGCGGGTCGTGCGTTAAGCGTTATGTTACGTCGCCTCGACCATTACATGCTGATAGGTGGGGCCAGGATACATAGCGGACTAGCCATCCATCTCTCGTTGATTATGGGGACGTGGTGTGGGACCATGTGGGGCACGTTTGGTTGTTACGTGCGCCTTGTCGTCTAAATTGAAAGTTTTCTTTTTTGTTATTTTTATGATTGGCCTTTTTAAGAGCGCCTTTTTCCCTCTCTCTCGCTAACAGTTGTGTTATTTTTGCCCAAAAAGGTAGCGAATCTAGAGCAGCTTCTCTCTTTATTCATTGTTCCTTTTGCCCTCGTTTTCCCCAATCCGGTAGCAAATCTAGAGCAGCAAAACTAACCAGCACCATAAATAAATTCAGTAAACAGAGTAGATGTAGATAAAGCAGCTAATATAGGTTATATAGTATGGTACTTAACGAGGTTCGACAATTCGGCTGCTCAGCAGCAACAACGAACAAGTTCAACATAGACAAGACAAGAGAAGCTGCTTTACAGTAGCAGCAGTAGCAGATCAGTGGCCCCTCATGGTCTCTGCCAGGAGGGCCTCCGCCTCCTCCCTCTGGTGCCTCCTCCACTTCTTGCCGCTCAGTCCCTTGACCTTGGGCGCCTTGGCTTGATCGGGGGCATGCGACCCTCCTTGATAGCCACCTTCTAGAGGTTGCAACGGTGAAGACAGAGCGCCTAGTGCTTGGATATGAAGCCACGGATGTTCACGGACTCGCCGCAGGTCCTCACGTCCTCGGCATGCTTCACGAGGGAGTTGAAGTCCGTGGCGCGGAGCCTCCTGGTGGGGCAGAAGGTGCACTTGTACACGTCGTCAGCGAAGAAGTTGTTGTACTGGTCGGACTTCAGCCTCCTCAACACATGACGAGTCTTGGTGTCCTTGGACTCGTCGTCGCTGCGGACATCACTGCTATCCTCCTGTTGGAAAAAACAGTAGAGTGCAATAAGGACATGATTGAGATACTTTGATTATCGAGATTGATTATTTGCATAAATTAACCGATTGAGATCTCCTGATTATTCCCCAAATCTCAAACCAAATCGAATACTGATCCCAACTACGAACAGGGGGGTTCAAATACGAACATGAGGATTCATCGAAATACGAGATCTAAGACAAGAGGATTAGCTACTTTAAAAATATGAACAACCGAGCCCTAATAACATACGATCTAACATCCAACGATGGGAACGGGGGAAGAACAAGGGAACAGGAGAAAACCATGGTTACCGCCGACCATGGGTCGGCGATGCTGGTGTCATAGGGGTTCTCTATCCTTATGTAATCAACCTCCTCGTAGGGGTCCCAGCCAAGCGGGATCTGCCCGAGACCAGCAGGGGCCTCCTCGGCAGCGGCTATAGCGGATGCGGGCACGGGGACGGGGGCCTCCTCACCGGTGGCCTTGGAGGCGTCGATGGCCACCGCGCCGTTCTTCTCCATCGCCGGCATGGTTGGGGTTTTCTTGGGGGTTTGCAGAAGGTGATGGGATAGTGGAGACGGTTGAGTGAGCGAGTGAGTGATGAGTGAGAGTGGGGAGGCCTCTATTAAATGAGAAGAGAAGCGACATTTCGTTGAACTACCGTGCACCGTGTAACCGCGTACGCTACTGCACCGTGCACGGCCACACATGTCCGCTACCACCCCGTGCACCGCACACGCGTACCGTGAGTCACGTTTTTCCCTTATGTCTAACCCTGGCGACTCAGTTGTACTTAGTTTTCCCCTCGAGTGTAACACTGGCAGTTTAGTTGTACTCAGTTTTGCCCTCCAGTACTAACACTACCATGTGCAATATACTTAGTTTTACCCTCCGGTGGCTAGTCAATAGAGAGTCAACGAATAGGTTTTAGCTAGCTAATTGAGTCATTTTATGCACAACAAATTCAAAAAGAGCAAAACGTAGTGGCTTCTATCCAGGGAGTCTTATTATGTGACCTACCACCATAAGAAATGTATATAAACCAAGTTTTAACCTAAATCACCACTTCTCAAATCACCTACTATCTATGAAGGTTCATGGCTTTCTACTCAAGCCTCTTCCCAAAACATCCCTCCCCAAAACATAGTTGGTATGAATGAGGCAATAATTGTCAAACTGGTGTATATTTGAATTGCATATAGTTTGATGTATGCCAAGATGTATTTTATTCTATAAAAGACACATTTTCTATTTTTTAAATCTTTTTGTATTTTCTATTCTAATCCCTTTGTCAGTCTTGCCCTTGGTTTTTAAGTTCTACCCAGTTTTGCCTGTGGTTTTTAAGTGCTACTCAGTTTTCCCCTCTCTTTGTATGAATCTCTCGCATATGTGCTCATCTTCGCTGCTACGCTTTGACTGGTCGAGACAGTTGTCACACGGATCGTGTCCACCAACCGTTGATCCTCTATGATCTAGCGGACAGGATAACCCCTATATTTGCAGGGGGACACCCATCTATCCATGCAAAATAACGAGTATGCCACCGGTACTTTAACTCCATAAACAAATGAACTTGAATATAATCTGAAGAGAACATGTTCGAAGGTGTATGATTTGTGCATTACATTCCGCTCTATGAAAATGATAATCTCTCAAGATTTTCTTAGCACAATATTATCATGTATTAAGTGCGATTTCAAAGAGTTCAGATGTGTATAATTTTCGTATATGCAAGTTTATGCATTACATTCTACTCTATGAAAATGGGGGAGAAAATGATAATCTGTCAAAAGTTTGCTAGCACGTCATTATCTCGTTATTAGTGCGATTTCACAGTGTTCAAAGTTTTAAAATTTTCGTATACGCAAGTTTATGCATTATATTTTACTCCATGAAAATGATAAATGATTAGGATTTAATTAGCACAACATTATCATGACCTAAGTGCGATTTCAAAGAGTCCAAAGGTGTATAATTTTCGTATATGCTAGTTTATGCATTACATTCCACTATATGAAAATGATAATCTCTCAAGATTTTCTTAGCACAACATTATCACGTATTAAGTACGATTTCAAAGAGTTCAAAGGTGTATAATTTTTGTATATGCAAGTTTATGCATTATATTTCACTCCATGGAAATGATAATCTCAAGATTTTCTTAGTACAACATTATCACGTATTAAGTGCGATTTCAAAGAGTTCAAAGGTGTATAATTTTTGTATACGCCAGTTTATGCATTATATTTCACTCCATGGAAACAATAATCTCTCAAGATTTTCTTAGCACAACATTATCACGTATTAAGTGTGATTTCAAAGAGTTCAAAGGTGTATAAACTTCGTATATGCAAGTTTATGCATTACATTCTACTCTACAAAAATGGGAAGAAAATAATAATCTCTCAAAATTTTGTTAGCACATCATTATCACGTATTAAGTGCGATTTAAAAGTGTTCAAAGGTTTATAATTTTTTCATATGCAAGTTTGTGCATTACATTCCACTCTATGAAAATGATAATCTCTCAAGATTTTATTAGCATGACATTATCACGTATTAAGTGCGATTTCAAAGAGTTCAAAGGTGTATAATTTTTGTATACGCAAGTTTATGCATTATATTTCACTGCATGGAAATGATAAATGATCAGGATTTTATTAGCACAATATTATCATGTCCTAAGTGCGATTTAAAAGAGTTCAAAGGTGTATAATTTTCGTATATGCATTACATTTCACTATATGAAAATAAAGCAACAACACGGGCGCGAGCACGGGGCTGGCTCGGGGTCCCATCTTGCAATGCCAACCTGGATAAGTTATGGGTCTGGCGCTCACGTGAATAAGCTATGGGTCCAGCGCTCACGTGGATAAGTTGTGGGTCTGATGCTGATCTGGATAAGTTGAGAGAGGTGCCCACCACGGGAATCGACTAAATGCGGCCCCACCTGTCAGCATGTAACGGCAAGGGTACACTACAGGACCCGATAGAACGTGGTACTACTCGTCAGCACGTAACGGCGAGGGTCCACTACGGGACCCGACTGAACGCGACCCCACTTGTCAGCATGTAACTACAAGTGTAACTTATGTACCGATGGCAGGATAACATTAGATTATTTGGAGTGCCCATAATAGAGCACATATGAAGCATGATGCATTTCTCTAGTTATTTTATGCTTTTGAACTATTTTGGTTGGACTTGATATGTGTGATTGATGTACACTATATAATATACAAGTGGGTAATGTAATATAACCCCTATGGGTGACATTGGAGTGAATCCCTTGATAACAGCAGAACTAGCCATGTTTGGCAGTGTAATTGCTAATTTTGTTTATATCTGTTGGTAACTTTTGTGCAATTTGCATGATAACATTAGTTCATTGGCATGGGTAACTTATGTACTGCTGGCAGGATAACACTAGAGTTTTCTACATGATAACTTTAGTTTGATCTACACTATGTATGATTCAAGTGGATAATTTAGTATATCCCTATGGGTAAAATTGGAATAAATCTCTACTGTAATTTTTAGTATTGTTTCATTGTTTTATTTTGCATGTTATTAATTCTTATTCTTTTTATATGAGTTTGTGTGTACTGTTGTATTTTTTGTCATTGTGTGTTATGTTTAGTCCTATGTTTATGTTTTCGTCCTTAAATTGTTTGTAGGACTCACGATGGTGAGGAAACAGAAGTCTGCTATTGATGTTGTCGAGGGTGAAGAACCACGTGCCCGTAAACGTGGGAGGAATAGGGCATCTCCTTCTGATGTTACCAGTCTTGCTACATGGTTATCATGAAGGGAATATGCCCTGAGAGGCAGTAATAAAGTTGTTATTATACATATTCCAAGTATATGATAGATGTTTATTTTGCATGCTATAATTGTATTAATTTAGAAACGTTAATACATGTGTGTTTAATAAACAAAAGAAAAGTTCCCAGTTATGCCTCTCTTATAAACTAGCTCGTTGATTAACAAGATGATCAAGATTTCCTAATCATGGACATTATATGTTGTTAATAACAAGGTCACAACATTAGTGGAATGATGTGATGAACATTCATCCGAAGTATAGCATTACGATCAAAGGCATTGTGTTATAATGCTATAACATCTAACAAAGTAATCCTAGTCCTTAGACCATGAGATCATGTTAATCACTAACACTGGAAGAGTATCTTGATAACATCAAACGTCACACCGTGAAAGGGTGATTATAAAGGTGGGTTCAGTGCTACGAAAGTGTTATGTAGAAGCTCATGGATCAAGAGTGGGATTTGTCCATCTCGATGACGGATAAATATACTCTAGACCCTCTCGATGATATCACATTGGTTAGCTTGCAAGCAAGTGATAAGATCACTAGAATGTTATATCACGGGACCAAGAAAAGAGTACATGTCGGTAACGAGATCAAATTAGGTATGGATATACCGATGACCGAATCTCGGACATGTAATATATCGCGAGACAAAGGGATTTAGTTACTAATGTTAAAGGTTCTCACGATCACAAAAGTCATCGTAGAATGTGTAGGAGTTAGTATGGATCTGCAGGTCCCGCTTTTGATTATTGATCTGAGAGGGGTCTCGATGATGTCTACATTATTCATGAACTGTAGGGTGACACACTTAAGGGACACCAACACCATTTGGAGCAAATGTGTTTCAGACAAATGAATTGCAAAGCGTTGGAATTATTTCAATAGACACCGAAACTGTTTCAGGTGAAATTGCTGAAATTGGTTCTGCATGTAATATTGAAATGTTGCAGGGGGTTTTATGTGAATGTTTTTTAATTAAAGTAATTAACAAAATTCTGAATAAATTTAATAAAAGAGTTTTATTAAATGAGAGAGCATTAAATTTGGAGAAATTTAATGCATTTAAAGTAAAGACTTTAAAGAGGAATGTTAAGGGACACTTTTCTGTGGAGGGGGTTACCACCACATGAATGGGAGAGGTGAGGGGTCACCTCCATGGGGCGCTGGCCATGGGAGGGGTACCCCCCTCCTACTATAAAAATCCACCCCTCTCACCCTTCTTCCACACACCTCCTCGTGAAGGATCTCTCCCCCCTTTAGAATTATTTCCCCATGGTCTCGGATTAGCGAGATACATGTTCCCGGTGGCATTTCATCTAGAAAGAGTTGCTGCTTCCGCTGCATCGCTGGAGCGAGGAGGAGGAGGTTGTTCGGTGGCCTAAACGTGTGTGCGAGTGCGGATGCGCTGCTGGTTTGCGGCGCTAGGACTTCCACACGATCTTGACATCGACAAGCGTACAACTACATCATCCACGAGTTCCTACTCGTTAACAAAACTTTTTTGTCTTTGAGGGTAAGTTCTCCATGGATGTATATCCACCCGTTGCTTGTATCTAGTAGATAGATCTTGGCGTATAGTTCTCATCGTAGGAAAATTTTTGTTTTCTATGTTGTGAACCCTTTAGTGATATCAGAGTCTGATCTATGCGTAGGTGCTTTGCACGAGTAGAACACATAAGAGTATTTGGGCAGTGATGATCATGTTATTGCTTCTTATATGTACTTTGGATATTGGTGGCATAGTGGGATGAAGCGGCCCGGGCCAACCTTACATGTCATCGCACATGAGACCGGTTCCATGACTGACATGCAACTAGTTTTGCATAAGTGGCTGGCAGGTGTCTGTCTCTCCTACTATAGTCAATATCTGATTTACAACGAGTTGCTAATAATTTGGTTATCATTGTGGTTCCATGTTCGTAGGTAAGAACGGTTCTATCTTCGAAAGCCCTAAGCCACGTAAAACTTGCAATTGATAAATTAGAGGCGTCTAGTTTAGATCATTGCTAGGCTTGTGTTATGATATGGTATTGTTGTGAGTTGATGTATAGTTGATACACTTACAACACACTTAACGTGTAAGTTCCATAGACCTTGGCCTTACACACAAAGGAATGATAGAGATCATACCACGATGCATATGATAGTGATCAAATGCAAGAACCATATCATTTCACTTTACACATATGATGTTCGCATCTTAAATTGCTAGTTTGGCGTTTTAGTAGCGTTATAAGATGATCCCTCATTTAAATATCAAGATAAAAATGTGTTCTTCCTTAAGTACGCACCGTTTATGTTTTGCCGCTTCAAGACATCACGTGATGATCGGGTGTACTTGAATCCACGATTATATTTCGGGTGTAAGACAGTTTTACACAAGCGAGTACTAAGGTTCTTACTTGGCGAGCCTAGCATGTACAGACGTGGCCTCGGAACACGGACCGAAAGGTTAAGCATGAGTCATATAGTTGATATGATGCCCATATAGATGCTCGCCTTTGAAGCTACACCGACTCACGTGATGATCGGACTTGGTGTAGTGGATTTGGTTCATGTAATCACCAAAAAGACACGAGGGACGTTGTTTTTGAGTGGGAGTTTAGTTAAACTCAATTTATCATAAACTTAGTCTAAATAAACTTTACAAATTCGGTTGTAGATGGCACCACCTGCTTTTAATTTCAATGTGTTCATGGATAAAGAGAAACTTGCTATGAATGGTAGCAACTTCACCAACTGGGCTATGAATTTGAGGATTCTCCTCTCTGCTGCACAAAATCAATATGTGCTAGAAGCGTCGCTAGGCCCCCCACCAACTCCTGATGCCCCTAACAAGGAAAAGAATGTCTATGTGACTCGTCAGGAGGACCACAACTTAGTTCATTGCGGCATACTGTATGGGCTAGAGCCAGAACTTCGAAAGCGTTTCGAAAATGGCAATGCCTTTGATACCATGGGTGAATTAAAAATGATTTTCGATACCCATGCTACCGTAGAGAGTTATAATGCTTTAGAAAAGTTCTTTAGCTGCATGATGGAAGAGAACAGCTCCGTAAGTGCACATACTCAAAATGTCTGGGTACACCGATAAGCTTGTGTCCTTGGGAATAACGATTCCCATTGATTTAGACATACATCATGTTCTCCAATCTCTGCCACCTAGCTACAAGAGCTTCGTGATGAACTATAACATGCAGGGCATGAAGAAGACTCTCCCCGAGCTTCTATCAATGCTTAAGACTGCAGAAGTGGAGATTAGGAAAGAACATCAAGTGTTGATGGTCAATAGGACCACCGGTTTCAAGAAAGACAAGAAGGGTAAACAGAAGGGAAAGAAGGGCGGCAAATCTGTTGCTGCACCTGAAAAGAAATCTCGGGCTGGCCCTAAGTCTGATACCGAGTGCTACTATTGTAAGGGGATTGGCCATGGGAAGTGCAACTGCCCCAAGTTTTTGGCGGACAAGAAAGCCGAAAACGCAAACAAAGGTATATATGATATACATGTTATTGATGTGTACTTTACTAGTACTCGCAGTAGCACCTGGGTATATGATACCGGATCGGTTGCTAACATACGTAACTCGAATCAGGGGCTGCGGAACAAGTGACCGCTAGCAAGGGGTGAGGTCAAGATGCGTGTCGGCAATGGATCAAGAGTTGATGTGATCGCCGTCGGAACGCTGCCTCTCCACCTACCATCGGGATTAGTTATAAACCTAAATAATTGTTATTTGGTGCCTGCACTAAGCATGAACATTATATCTGGATCTTGTTTGATGCGATGTGGTTATTCGTTTAAATCCGAAAACAATGGTTGTTAGATTTATATGGATAATATCTTTTATGGTCATGCACCCGTGATGAATGGTTTATTTGGGTTGAATCTCGATAATACTCATACGCACATCCATAATGTTGATGCTAAAAGAATTAAACTTAATAATGATATATCTGCATATATGTGGCACTGCCGTCTAGGTCATATTGGTGTTAAACGCATGAAGAAACTCCATTTTGATAGACTTTTGGAATCATTTGATTTTGAATCATTTGATACATGTGAGCCATGCCTTATGGGCAAGATGACTAGAACGTCGTTTTTCCAGTTCAATGGAACGGACGACAGATTTATTGGAAATCATACATACTGATGTATGCGGTCTAATGAGTGTGTCGACGCGAGGTGGATATCGTTATTTTGTTACTTTCACAGATGATTTGAGTAGATACAGGTATATCTATTTGATGAAACATAAGTCTAAAACCTTTGAAAAGTTCAAGGAATTTCAGAATGAAGTTGAAAATCATCGTAATAGAAATATCAAATTTCTGTGGTTCGACCATGGAGGTGAGTATCTAAGTTACGAGTTTAGCACACACATGAAAGAGTGTGGAATAGTTTCACAACTCACGCATGCCGGAACACCACAACGTAATGGTGTGTCGGAACGTCGTAATCGTATTCTAGTGGATATGATTCGATCTATGATGTCTCTGACTGACTTGCCACTATCATTTTGGGGTTATGCACTGGAAACCACTGCATTCACTTTAAATCTGGCACCGTCTAAATCCGTTGAAACGACACCATATGAATTATGGTTTGGAAACAAACCTAAGCTATCATTTCTTAAAGTTTGGGGATGCGATGTTTATGTGAAGAAACTTCGACCGGATAAACTCGAACCCAAAGCGGAAAAATGCATCTTCATAGGATACCCTAAAGAAACAATTGGGTATTCCTTCTATCACAGATCCGAGGGCAAGGTTTTCGTTGCCAAGAATGGATCCTTTCTAGAGAAAGAGTTTCTTGCAAAAGGTGTGAGTAATCGAAAGGTAGAACTCGAAGAGGTTATTCAACCTTCTCTTCATGAAATGGTGAGTGGCGCGGCACCGGAAGTCGTTCTGGAGTTGACTTCACCAAATGAAGAAGGAACTAATGATAATGATCATGAAACTCTGAAAGAGTACACTACTAAACCTCGCCGGTCAAGCACGACACGTGCAGCTCCTGAACTGTACGGGAATCCTGTTGTAAATTTCATGGTTGATGAAATAGATGACCCTGCGACGTATGAAGAAGCGATGATGATCCCGGATTCCAACAAATGGCTAGAAGCCATGAAATACGAGATGGAATCCATGTACGAAAACCAGGTTTGGACCTTGGTGGACTTACCTCATGACCGAAAGGCCGTTCTGAATAAATGGATTTTCAAAAGAAAAACTGATGTTGATGGTAATGTAACCGTCTATAAAGCTTGACTTGTTGCAAAAGGGTTTCGACAAATTCAAGGAGTTGACTATGATGAGACATTCTCTCCCGTAGCGATGCTAAAATCAGTTAGCATTATGTTAGCAATTGCTGCATATTTTGATTATGAAATATGGCAGATGGATGTCAAAACTGCATTCCTCAATGGTAACATTGAAGAAGAGTTGTATATGATACAACCAAAGGATTTTTTCGATCCTAAGGATGCTAACAAGGTGCGCAAGCTTCAGCGATCCATCTATGGACTGAAGCAAGCATCACGGAGTTGGAATCTCCGCTTTGATGAGGTGATCAAAGAGTTTGGATTTGTCCAAACTTATGGAGAGGCTTGTATTTACAAGAAAGTGAGTGGGAGCAATGTGGCATTTTTGATATTATATGTGGATGACATATTATTGATTGGAAATGATATAGATCTTTTAAACAGTGTTAAAAGTTATCTAAACAGCAAATTTTCTATGAAAGACCTTGGTGAAGCGTCATATATATTAGGCATAAAGATCTATAGAGATAGATCAAGACGCCTAGTAGGGCTATCACAAACTACATACCTTGATAAGATTTTAAAGAAGTTTAAAATGGACGAAAGTAAGAAGGGGTTCTTACCTATGTTGCAAGGCAAGACACTAAGTAAGACTCAAAGTCCGGCTACGGCGGAAGAAAGAGAGATAATGGATAAGATCCCCTATGCTTTAGCCATAGGCTCTATAATGTACGCCATGCTATGTACAAGACCAGATGTGGCACATGCTATTAGTTTGACTAGTAGGTACCAATCTGATCCAGGTTTGGAACACTGGATAGCGGTCAAGAATATCCTTAAGTACTTGAGAAGAACTAAGGAAATGTTTCTTGTATACAGAGGTGAAGAAGAGTTGGTCGCTAATTTTTATGTCGACGCTAGCTTTGACACTCATCCGGAAGACTCTAAGTCTCAATCCAGATACGTATTTCTTATGAACGGAGCAGCAGTTAGTTGGAGGAGCTCCAAATAACCCGTGGTAACAAGGTCAACAACGGAGGCAGAATATATTGCTGCTTTAGAAGCGGTTTGGATGAAGGAGTTCATTACCGAACTGGGTGTGGTTCCTAGTGCGTTGGATCCAATGGTGATCTATTGTGACAACAATGGAGCCATAGCCAACGCAAAGGAACCAAGGTCTCACAAGAATTCCAAACATATTAAGCGCTGGTTTCACTCCATCCATGAGCATGTCAAGGATGGAGATATAAAGATTTGTAAAGTACATACGGATCTCAATGTAGCAGATCCATTGACTAAAACTCTCCCTAGAGAAAAACATGATCAACACTAGAACTCCATGGGTGTTATATTTATCACCATGTAACTATATTATTGTCTCTAGTGCAAGTGGGAGACTGAAGGGAATATGCCCTGAGAGGCAATAATAAAGTTGTTATTATACATATTCCAATTATATGATAGATGTTTATTTTGCATGCTATAATTGTATTAATTTGGAAACGTTAATACATGTGTGTTTAATAAACAAAAGGAAAGTTCCAAGTTATGCCTCTCTTATAAACTAGCTCGTTGATTAACAAGATGATCAAGGTTTCCTGATCATGGACATTGGATGTTGTTAATAATGAGGTCACAACATTAGTGGAATGATGTGATGAACATTCATCTGAAGTATAGCATTACGATCAAAGTCATTGTGTTTATATTACTATAACATCTAACAAAGTAATCCTAGTTCTTAGACCATGAGATCATGTTAATCACTAACACTGGAAGAGTATCTTGATAACATCAAACGTTACATCGTGAAAGGGTGATTATAAAGGTGGGTTCAGTGCTACGAAAGTTTTATGTAGAAGCTCATGGATCAAGAGTGGGATTTGTCCATCCCGATGATAGATAGACATACTCTGGGCCCTCTCGGTGATATCACATTGGTTAGCTTGCATGTCGTCACTAGAATGTTATATGACGGGAACGAGAAAAGAGTACATGTGGTAATGAGATCAAACTAGGTATGGAGATACCGATGATCGAATCTCTGACATGTAATATATCGCGAGACAAAGGGATTTAGTTACTAATATTAAAGGTTCTCACGATCACAGAAGTCATCGTAGAATGTGTAGGAGTCAGTATGGATCTCCAGGTCCTGCTTTTGATTATTGATCTGAGAGGGGTCTCGATCATGTCTATATTATTCACAAACCGTAGGGTGACACACTTAAGGGACACCAACACCATTTGGAGCAAATGTGTTTCACACGAATGAATTGCAAAGCGCTGGAATTATTTCAATAGACACCAGAACTATTTCAGGTGAAATTGCTGAAATTGGTTCTGCATGTAATATTGAAATGTTGCAGGGGGTTTTATGTAAATGTTTGTTAATTAAAGTAATTAACAAAATTCTGAAAAAAATTAATAAAATAGTTTTATTAAATGAGAGAGCTTTAAATTTAGAGAAATGTAATGCATTTAAAGTAAAGACTTTAAAGAGGAATGTTAAGGGACACTTTTATGTGGAGGGGGTTACCACCACATGAATGGGGGAGGTGAGGGGTCACCTCCATGGGGCGCCGGCCATGGGGAGGGTACCCCCCTCCTCCTATAAAAGGCCACCCCTCTCACCCTTCTTCCACACACCTCCTTGTGAAGGATCTCTCTCCCCCTCTAGAATTATTCCTTCATGGTCTCGGATTAGCGAGATACATGTTCCCGGTGGCATTTCATCTAGAAGGAGTTGCTGCTTCCGCTACATCGCTGGAGTGAGGAGGCGGAGGTTGTTCGGTGGCCTGAACGTGTGTGCGAGTGTGGATGCGCTGCTGGTTTGCGGCGCTAGGACTTCCACACGATATTGAGATCGGCAAGCGTACGACTACATCATCCACGAGTTCCTACTCATTAACAAAACTTTGTTATCTTCGACGGTAAGTTCTCCATGCATGTATATCCACCCTTTGCTTGTATCTAGTAGATAGATCTTGGTGTATAGTTCTCATCGTAGGAATTTTTTGTTTTCTATGCTACGAACCCTTCATATCAAATGATCAGAAGGCAGCAATCGAAACAATGGAGTTTGATAGTATGACGTACATCAAGTGTTCCTCATTTCATAATGCACTCATGACCTGGTTCGCAGGTTTATATGACAAGCACACACATGAATTTGTTGTCCCGGGGCGAGGAAGGTGATATGTCCATAACGTATCTATAATTTTTGATGGTTTTATGCTAATAATATGCTTTTGACACTCCTTTTTGTATAAAGTTTATGATTTATTTGGACTAACCTACTAATTGTTGCAAAAGTGCACAATGTTCTTGTTTTACACTTTGATGTGTAGGAATTACCAAGAATTCAAGTGAAAACCTTGTTGGAGTCAAATTGGGATTTTTCCAGAAATCTGTCTCAGAACTCTTTTTGAAGATGGTCGCGTTTCGGGTCGAAGACGGCGTTAAACGGAAAACTCTTCAACTACAAAGTTGTTGTAAATTTCACGACAAATGTTCTGTACATAAAATTTAGCTGATTCCGAGTCCGGACAGGCCTTTTAGGCCCGATTCACTCCAGCCCAAGATAGGGTGACGGGAATCCGAGAAGCTATATAAAGGGAGGATACCTAATTCGCCTAGGGCATCTCCACCCACGAATTTGCAGCCACCAAAGCCATGTTTTTGCCTCCCCCATGGATCCCATCTCCATGGGGGAGGGCTCCCAAGAAGCCATGAAGGAAGGGGGCTAAGGGGCGGTGCTCCCCCATGATACCGGCGGCGGGGAAGGAGTCCCCCGTGCCGCCGCCGGCACCACCGCCGCCCTCTTCACCATCTTCACCGTCATCTCCATCACTTAATCCTCCTAGTATGCAGTGGTTCATCCTCCCACACATATGGATTAAACATCATAGGGTTTGTAGTATGTGTAAAAGGAAGGGGTAGTTTTGCCGGAGTGACAGAAACCTAAGGACGCAAACTGGAACGTTGCACGTATGTGAGTAAGAGAATCATTAAACTTAAGGCTATAGTTGGGGAAACCTTAATGTATTGATTAGCACTTACAGATGTTAGCTAACAATCCAATCATATAGTACATGTAATTCCAAGTAGTGAAGCGCATGTATATTTAGCCTCTCCCACATAGAAAACTGCATCGAAGACAATGCACCTGATCTATTCGCTATTTAAACTTGGAAAAAGCCACCACAATTACCACCACTATTCCACACTCATGGTTCGGTTAGTTTAGTGTATTTTATTGCTACAGCAACTAGCTTTACTTTCTTATTATTTATTATCATGCAAAGTTGTCTCTATTACTCGTATTGTTGCTCTAGTTTTATTTCCTAGATAATGCAAACGTTTAGTATGCATAGAGTTGTATTAGTGGTTGATAGAACTTGAGGGAACATTTATCCTACCTTTAGCTCCTCGTTGGGTTCGACACTCTTACTTATCGAAAAGGCTACACACGATCCCCTATACTTGTGGGTTATCAGAAGGATACCCCTTAATGAGGATATTGTCTTCAGTTGTTTTGGATTGCCCTTGGGGAAGTGTCGATCCCATATTATCCTGATCCTGATATTCAGGGTGTCCTTATGCCTATTATTTTTCCTGATGATGGTCGCACCCCTCTAAGAACTCGAGTTTTTGAAATCTTTAAGGATATGACTTCAGATGGCGATGATTTCAAGAAAACATATATCATCTACATTGTGTCGACATTGTTGTCACCGACCACCCGAAACCATGTTTGCCCTAAGTGTTACCCTATCATGGTTAGCTTCCCTTGGTGCTTCTTTTCTTTTTAATTTATGACTTGGGGGGTAACTTATATCTTTTTGTGTGGATAACTTTTTATTTGCTCTGATGATAACTTGTTTGTTATCATGGTGGTAACATTTTTGTAGATAGGCTATGGTTTGGTATAACATATATGTAAGTGTGTTGTTATGTTGATAGCTTCTTTTCCATTTTTCTAATTACAGCACAATATTGCAAATGTGTCCAAGTTCCAATGGTACACATTTGTCGCTAACCAGCTGCATGAGGAGCTTTCTAAGGGTACACATACGCAAGCTTGCCTTTTCCTCTTGCAGGTACACATTTCTTTTTTATGGCAACATGTTTATGTTGTTTCTTATATTGTTTGAATATTATCTTCTATTTTCTAAACTTGATGATATACTTTGATATGTATTTGGAAGTTGCTTTATGTTGACTCACTTGATGTTAGTGGGTTGGATCTCGATTTGCCGGAAGGATGGTATGTTGTAAACATTTGGTCTAGAGAGCTAATTGATAAAGCGTTGAAGTTTGATTTGTAGAATGATGGAAAGAGCTATGGAAAGCTTGAGGGAATTTGCTTGTACATCTTGTTTGTTTTTAATATATGGTTTTTTATCTTGTGGATAACTTTTAGCTTCAATGGTGGGTAACTATTTATAAAACTATTTGATCACATTTATCATAAACTGTGGGTAACTAGTGTGTTTAGTGGGTGGTAGCATGTAGGTCACAATGTGGGTAAGGAACTTTGTTGGCTCATTTTTATATTATATGTTCGTGCAGTTGAAGCCTCGGTATGGCATCAACTTTGGATTATTCGGTGGTGTCCAAGAGTTCAACAAATGGTTTAACACTTGTGTAGACCCTAGTTGTTCAAACAAGGTAACATTTTACATTTTTTAGCTTTTACTATTTTTTTGGTCCTGCTACTTTGTGTCCCTCCATTTTTATTAATGTTCATGTCATTTATATTCTTTTCTCTTGTGCAGCAAAAAGCACATGTTTCTAATCTTGTTGGCAATTTTGCCTCTGGGATGTTTGGGTTGATTAGTACACTTGTGCAAGGGTGGACGGTGTTGCAGGGTAATGCAGGTGCTGAAATGGCAAAACAATTTATTGGTCAGTTTGGTGATCAGCCTGCTAGAAAACCCATGGGAGGAATATTCACGGGTGGAGCTAGCTCGAGTGTTGCTCGTGGTGCTAGGATTACTCGTGCTGGCACTCGTGGAAAGAATGTTCCACGCAGGAGTGTAATTATTTCCACGGTTCTTCCTTCCGATAACAGAATTCTGCGGGATTCAGATAGCAGTACCTCTTATGATGATGATGTCCCCTAGATCCGCAATCAGATAGTAGTGGAGGCGATGATGCTGATCGGTATGTTTGTGCTGATAGAAAGGGAAAGAGTGTGGTTGGTGATGGTATTGGTGGTTCTTCTAATCTCCAGCTCTCTTTGACTTACCAGGATTCCACTGAAGATCAGAACAACATTCTAGAACTGATATCACCTGTCGCTCTCGATATGCCAGCACCAGAAGACATGTCACCTGTTGCAGATCGTATCTTACCGGTTGAAGATACTTGCCGCATCAATGTTAACCAGACAACTGAAGCTCCTGCTGATACTATTGTTTCTGGACGACAACAACAACCCCCAATTCATGTTTACAAAAGGGCTAAGAAGGAAAAATTGCGTACAACCAAGCATGTTGAAAATGAAATCAAGTCGCTTGTCTGTAAAGAGCTTGGTGTCACGCCTATGATGATGTGGTCTACGGTTTCTGGGAGGGATGAGTCAGTATATTACATTTTTCTGTTTTTGCTGAACTTTTTGTTAATCACTGGATAACTATAACACCCTCAAATCGGTCCTATGCAAGTTTTAGCCCTTTCCGCCAAACCCGCATAGAAACGATTCAAGGACGCCCACCAGGCACTTTCGTGCGGGTGGAAAACGAAGTAATACCATTACACAACAGTCCTCGATGGGACCCATAGAACAGATATATATACAGCACGACTCCAGGAGTCAAGAATACAGATATACACTACAAAGATCCAAATCACCTTGAAAACGATACAACATTCGAGTACGGATAAGATGCAAATGGGGCTAAGAGCCCTGAGGAATAACCAATGGCGTCCATAACCCTGCCCAGGCCAAGCCGGAAGGGTAACCCTGCTAACGACGTCGAACTCAAACCTGCTAAAACAAAAGGGGTGCCGACAAAGGGCAAAGGAAAAAGAGGAGCGTCAGTACTGAGTCCAGTACACGGCGAGGCTAGAATTCAGTGGCTCTCTCCTACATAGGTATGGTGGACTGAAGCGACAGCGAAGCATGCACTAAACAACCTATAGAGACTCGATAAACTGTCGGCTATTAGAGAGAGATAAGAAAGACCTATTCGGAACCAATCTTATACTAGCACCAATCATACCCATCCTGGCCTTTCCCCCTCGAGACCAAACGAGGAAGTCAAACCGAGGAACTCACACGGTTGGCAGTTTTATTCATTCCATTATAGTTGAAGCACTTACTAGTCAGATATAGATAGCATGGGTCATCCTGATAGCATAAGTAGTGGGCAGTTTTAGTTAACCGTTCAGTTGTAGTTGCAATACTTACTAGTCAGATACAACTAGCATGTGACATCCCAAACCCAACAGTTGTTGGCACTTTTATTTCATTCCATTGGAGTTGCGATACTTACTAGGCAGGTATAACATGACACGATACACCCCAGTTCCACCAGTTGTTGGCACTTTTATTATCCATTCCATTGTAGTGAAGCTGATTACTAGTCACATATTAAGTCAAATTTATAGCACTACTTTAGTTATGCTTGTCTATGATCGAGATACTGTGCTCCAAGTCGTCGATAACCGCGGACACAGCTTTCAGAAAGATTTACCCTGCAGGGGTGCACAAATAGCAACAGACACACGATCAACCTCAGAAAAACCAAATCAAAACCCAACGAGGATTTCATGACAAAGCAATCACAAGATTCATAAATCATTTCAGGGGGCCACCCCACTAAGCTACCCGCAACGAAGTTGGACGGCTCCGAGACGGACCCAGGGTTTGTGTCGATGGCTGTAAACGACTAGAACCCGAAAGTGTGACTGGCTTGTCGATACCGCAAAAACATTCTACGTTCCAAAACAGTACAGGTGCTCCACGCACAATCGTAAATAAAGTAGTAAAGCATGGCATAAGTACATGATAGTAATAAAGCCCCAAACTACTTTGTGGCCCCAAGAAATAAGAATGAATCAAGCTCTGGCTAAGGGGGATCCATAGGGTCTCCCGGATGTGGATAGTGCGAATAATCAAGGAACAGGTATCAAGTACTCGGGGCCTACGGGACACAAGTGGACATGAAAAACCAAATAGCATATATTGCCCACCGGTGCCTCTTTCATTAGTTATCCCAACAGTTTAATAGTTGTATTTAAAGTCATGATCCTCTCCACCGTAAAGCATATGACAACATTCCAACAACTGTGTGGTACTTCACGACACGGGATCGCTTTTGAAACAGCGACTAC
Source organism: Avena insularis (assembly GCA_023614405.1). Lineage (NCBI taxonomy): Eukaryota > Viridiplantae > Streptophyta > Magnoliopsida > Poales > Poaceae > Avena > Avena insularis. The sequence goes on along the minus strand of CM042688.1, from coordinate 504,215,887 downwards.
GACTCGCAAGACCATCTATCTACCAAACAACAGGTAATAGGAGGTGTCCAAGGCAATATAAAGGCTGCACGGAATATATCTGGTATGGAACACTAAAGCATCGCGACACGGATAGCAATAGATCATCAGGAGGAAATAAAGACTATAAATGCAAAATAGGTAGGAAGGGGGAGAATGCTCGCCTGGGAAACATAGCCGAAGATACATTATCCGAAGAACTTGTCGATACTCGCATCAACTCATCGACCTAATCCGTGAAGAAGCAAAGCACCAAAAGAAACACCGGATGCACTATTTAATACTACGACAGAAGATCGGGCATGTTCATGATATGATGCATGACATGGCAAAGATGCGATGCAATTAGGAAATATTAAGCGGAACAGGGGTCCCATCAATTAATTATAAGGTTCATGTTATTTAGGTACCCTACAATTTAAATGTTATATTAACAAGGCAAAACATGGCATCGGTTTGCTACACAAATTTAAATGGAGTCAATATAAGACTAGAATAGTCCGCATATGGTCTCCGTATTTAATTATGAGGTGAAACGACTATACAACCTAGACCCACGAAATATGTATGCAAGCATGTACAATTGATATGCAACAATTTATATAGATGACACTTATAAAATAGGGTTCTCGGAAAGGGGATCACATTAGGGTTTGACACCGATGGTCTTGGGGTTTGGTTTGGTCTCGAACTCCGGGATCAGGGTCTCGGCGTCTTCGATTTGGGCTTCGGGATCCTTGAGGAGAACTTGACATCCATGTAGGCGATCTTGTCGGATCCTTGTCGAAGACCAAGGCGTTTGTAGCGGGCTCGGGTCCCCTGTCGATGGTTCATCGGATTCGCCCTGGTCGGGTACCAGGGTCTTCGGATCCGTGAAGTAGATCTTGTCGTTCGGGTCCCGGGTCGGAGAACTTGCCATCCGAGGGATCGGTCTTCACAGCCGGAAAGAAGATCATGTCGTCCGGGTCGAAGATCTTGGTGTGTCGAAGGTTCCAGTTCTGGGATTGGGTCTTCGGCTCTATTGCGATGCTCTTGTCGAACCGGGATGAAGACCTTGGTGTGCCATCTCGATCATCGGTCAACGCGTTTGGAAGTAGATCTTGGCTTCCGTGATGAAGATCTTGTCGGTCCAGCGTCGGTTTCCTTGGCTAATCTCCATCATTAGTGACAACCGATCTTTAGTGGTGCCGTGTCGAACTTGGACCGGTTTCAAATCTTGAGCACCCACATAGCATGGAAGATCTTGTCGAATCTAGATGCAGACTTGTTCCTTGGTGGTGGTCTTGGCGATGACACTGAGACTAAAGCACCCGATTGACTAGCTCGTGACGAGCACGGCAGGGACACGATGGAATCGAACGTGACTTCCTCCACACACTAAACACACCGAAGGCCAACCAACCTCCCAGCGACTGCAACCTTGGCCTAAGGCATCGGTCGATGCGTCGGGCGGCCTAAGAGAGGTTGCGCTGCGCGGCTCGGGGCTTGGACGGGTCGGCGAGCTCTGCAACGGGAAGGTCGAGGACGGTCTTTGCAGAACAGCCGGAACAGGACGGGGCGAGGACGGCACAGCCGGGGCCAAGACGGGGTCACGGTGCGGCAGGGGAGGTGAGGGGAGGCCTCGGGCGGGCGGTGGTTGCAGACAAAGGGGGATGGAGGACGGCAGATGAGGAGGCTGAGCTCAGCAGACGCCTGAGCGACACATGGGAGGCGGCGGCTGACGGGCTCCGGGCGAGGCAGACAGCAGTCTTGGCAAAGCACGATGCAGGGTCGGCGACACCGGTGTGCTGCCGGAGCTCGTCGAGGAGGGCCAGGGCAGAGCATAGGGCGACGGCGCGTGTCCGCAACGAGAGAGAGGTGGGAGGCGCGGTCGCTGGCGGCGGGGTTGGTGGAGATCAGGGAGGCGGCGACACCTGGGATTGGGGAGGGAGCGCTCGAGGCAGGGGAAGGAAGGAGAGGACGACGCGGTTTGCAGGGGACTGGGTCGCGAGAGGGCGAGCGAGAAGGTGGGTCGGGGTCACGTGGGGTGGGACGGAGCGGTAGGTGGGTGGGCAGGTGCGGGCGTCGCGTCGCGCCGGCTTGCGTCGCTGCGCGCACTGCTATGTGGTAGGTTAGGTGTGGGGTGGTACGCGGCTGTGTACAAGAGTGGTGGCGGCGGCTGGGGTTAGCTAGGGTTGGCGGGAGGTAGGGGATTAGGGTAGGGTAGATAAGATGGTTAGCTAGAGTTTGGTTTTGGGTCGACTAGGTTTTAGCTGGGCCGGGTTGTAGGTGGCCTAGCCTAACGGCTGGGTTGCCTCCCTGGTTTGACTAAAATAGTTTATTTATTTATTTTTGTTTTTAAAACCTTCTGTAATTTATTTTTAGACAAAACAAAATATCCGGAAGAGGTCCGGGGTTTTGATTTGAAATAAAGACTGGGGATATTTAGAAAACAAAACCAGGCTTTTCGAAAATAGTTTTTAAACAAACCATGCAAGATGATGACGATGCTCAAATGCAATATGGCATGATGACATGAGCATGTGGTCATGATGATGCAATGCACAAAAATACAGCGATTTTCTAGTAGTGGTTTTAGCGGGATGCCACAATAACTTTACTTTCTAAGTGTGGATAATTGTAGCATTTTCATATGATAACTTCTTTATGTTCATATGGGTAACCTTTCCGTTTTTTCGTCATAAAGCTCCTATTTACCCATGTGTCGTATAGTTTATGAAATGTATATATCCTATATTTGTCTTATGTTGTAATTTTATGTTTTTCAAGTTAGTAAATTTATTTTGCAAGCAATTGTTAACATGCACATTAGTAAGTGGGTAATTGTTTTACCTTTCTTGCATTGATAACTTGTCTTAATAACTCTGGATGATTTATGTACTACTACCTGGGTAACTTATGTATGTCAGTGTGGGTCACTACACTTTTTAATATTATTTTTTTATAATTATAGTGAGTATATTGTATGTGTTTTATTTTCATTTTTGTTTGTTTAACCTAATGTAATCATTGTTGTTAATTATTTATTCTAGTGAAAAATCATCCAAGATAGGATTTAATTTGTTGAAGAAGATAATGAAGGTAGCTACAAGATCCTCTCCATGGTTGGCAACACAGCATTCTGCAAAAGGAGGGAGCACATCTGTTATAGATATTGGTGGTTACTCTCCAACTCCTTCACCTACTCATGGCGAAGGACCTAGTAATGATGATGCAAATCTAGTTGGTGAAAATGTACTTGATGACAACCTTGAAGCTACTATATCTGGAGGAGAAACAACTGCCAAGACCGTTCTGATTGCATATGTGTCTGTGACCAGCGCATCGGGTACAACTGGCAGGATTATCTGTGGATGTAACAATCAGTGAAGGTCAACCAGATTTAGAAGCTCCATTGGTGAAACTTGCGTGTGTCCAGCCTGTTAGCAGCAGCGTGGTAAATACCGCGGCAAACCAAGCGGGTAATATCACTGAAGTCGCTACTGTCCCCACAAGTGCTCCTCAGGTTGCTACCAATGATCCACCAGGGCATTATTTGTCCTGATGGTAGTATTCTCATTCCTGAATCATCGTTGTTCAACAACCTTTCAGCAGCTTCTACTTCTGTTGATGTGCCTGCAAGTCCTATTGTCTACTCGGTTGAAGATCCATCTACTCAGGGTGGAGATGAAGATGCGCCTTCTAGCTTGGATGGAAGTTACCAGGGAGATGTACAACCAGTTAGTTCTGCTCCCTTAATTCATGTGTCGAGTCTTTTCAAGACCCTTATGAGTAGGTAGTCCACTGTCTCCCAGCCATCTGATTGTCCTTCGCCACTTGTTAGTGGATCAGATTCTGCTGTCGTAGCTAATGGTGCACCTCAAATTTCTCACGATAAAGTCACAGTGATCAAGAAAGCAAAATTGGTTGCTCGTGATGGAAAGTTGAGTCTTCCTGCTGGCATCCCATTACTTATTATTACTGGATATGTAACGTTGAAGCCTCAGCCTGCTGCAGATCCTCCTGTTGTTGTTTCGTGTGATGCGCCTACTCCTCCTGTTGTCCCCTGCTTGTTTGGTTCCCATGGATGTTATTTCTGCTGATGCCACTTATGTGCGAAGTGTTGCTGAACTTCCTATTGTTGTGCATGTTGCTCCTAATCCTGTCCTTGGCTCTCATGACACTGCGGCTAGTTCTGGTGATTTATTCCATATTTTGAAACAAAAGGAGTGCTTCCTTTGTCTTGGGCACCTTCTCCAACCACTGGTACACACCTCAATTTAATTTCAAATGTCGTCGTGTAAATTGATCATATGCTTTTTTTATCATCTTTTTTGTAATGTACAGCCATCTGTTATTAATGATTTTATGTCTCATAGTGTACCATGGATTTTATCATTATTTTGTAGTTGGTGGTCTTGATAACTTTATATATGTGCCCTTGGTCACTTTAATATATTACTGCTGGTAACTTTAACTTAGTTATGTGGGTAGCTTACTCTGTATTGTATGAAAATTTCTTGGTTTATAATGTTTTATATATATGCTTGGGTAAATGTTGGGTTAAGTGGTGGATAACTTGTTCATATATGATTGGATAATTGTAGCTCTAAGTGATTGATTACTATACATATATGCATTGGTAACTCACAATGTAGTTAACATCATTATTCTATTTGTGTTTTAACCTTCACGCAATCTTAGAAAAAAACCTCCATGTTAGATGTATAATTATAGTCGTATGTTTAGTTGTCATGATATACAGGTTAACATGTTTCTTTGTATGCATGTATATAACATTAAATTATATGACAGTAACAATAATTGTTTTTTCTTGTTTGGTCCCTTTTTCTTCTTGTCTTTTTTTAGGACATACTCTATGGAGCTGTTAACTTATTGAACTTACTGAACACGGGTGGTGGTAAAAATGAGGGTACCGATGGATCTAGTTAACTATTCAACTGATGTCAAACTTGAAGATCATCACTACGATGGTTGTTTGGGGCTTAGGGTTTTGTGGCGATCGGGCTATTTGGTTTGCGATCTATCAATATGGAGGTTCTCTTTTATGGTAGTGTTATCCGTGGTTAAATTTAGGTTGTAGTTTATGGAAACTTTCCTCTTGTGTTATGTTATTCGTGGAACAATCTGTGTTGTAAATTATATGATGTTATGTTCGTGTGATGTAATTGAACTACCGTTAATATTTAATAATTTTTCATGTATTTCATTTTTTATTGTTTTTGTGGTGATAAACATTTGGTACTTCTTATCCACATGGGTGCCTCCATTTTTATCCTTGTTCATTTGGATAATTCCTTTGTCCTTTACTTAATCTTTTTGTAGTGGAACAACAAGTAGTTGATTCTAAGTGCAAAAAGGCGGTAAATGATGAAAATGTAGTTACTTTTCTTGATGACCTGCAGTTATCAAAATGTTCAGAGCTTCATCAAAGATACAAAGCAATTGAACCAGAATAGTTGTTCCATTATAGGTATTCAAATAAAATTTGTTTTGTACTTCTTTGTATTCGAATGGATAATTCTTGTGCTGCATTAATTTGTTTTTTTGTTGTTTTTTGTTATTGCATTTGTCCCTGATTATTCAACTCCTGGCATTAGTGATGCTTTACCTACTACTATCGTTGGCAGTGTTACACCTGCGACACGGTTGTGCACTGTGAGACTTATTCACCCTTCTAAGTCTCTTCTCCCTCCGTTCTCCCATATTAGTACAACTGCAGATGAAGATGCACTATATAAGAAGATTATCATACACACATAGAACGAGAATAAGTCGAAGATTAAGAAGTATGTCCATGATCTTTTTTTATAGCTTCCATTTTTCATTGTTTTCTGTTGGTAACTTTTACTCCTTATCATCGGTCACTTGTATTTTTTTTGTGGATAACTTGATCTTTTTGCTACCTTGTTGGTAAGTTATACTACTGCTGGTGGGTCACTTGTACTATTTTTTATAGATAACTTTTAGTTTTCACACTTGATAACTTTAACTTATTGGTATCTGTTTTGATAATTTGTACTACTACTGTTGGATCACTTGTACTGTTTTTTGTGGATAACTTATAGTTTCACAGTGGATAACTTGCACTATAATCATTACATATATTTTATCTTTTTTGTAGCACACCGAGTTGTAACATTAATCCAATATGGGTGACAACAAGTGATTTTGCTGTAAGTGTGATGCCATATGGCGATCTTTCAAATAATGTGTGTGACTTTGCTATTTCCGCAATGCAAGATTATTGTCCATCCAATAAAATTATATTTCCTTATATCGTGACTAAATATATGTTGGAGGGAAAATTTACCGTCACTCTTGTTCGGAGATCGTTCAAGAGAGATGACAACTACAAACTCAGCCACAAACATATGGTATGCAGTCTGATTTGTTTGTTTATTTTTTATGTAGTTGATAAGTTCAAGTCATAAGGTATGGTAACTATTGTTAGTTTTTGTTGATAACTCTTACATTTCTTTCTGGATAACCACTTAATTTATTTTTATTTTTCTACTTTTTTGTATCTTTGATTTGTTGTCCTTAAAGAGTTTGGGAGTAAAAAGGATCCAATGGGCCAGTGGTACATGCTTTCGGTTAACATGCCTGCCAAAAGGTTTGAGATTCTTGACTCGCTCCATGGTGAACCTAATGTAGAAATGATTAAACATGCGACCAAGCTAATGGAAACAATGAAGAGAATGTATATGGTTAATTATTCTGATTCAAGAAGACAGATTGAAAGCTTTGAGTTGATGCATTTCCCTGTTCCGAAGCAAGTTGGCAGGTTATTTTTTCCTATTGTTCCATCATTCTTTTATGTTCTTGTCTAGTTATAAGTTTGTTGTATACGCATATATTTTTATGGGATTTGTCTAATCATTGACATTCTATTGTTTATTCTCTATTTTTTCAGCACTGATTGTGGTTTCTTCATGCTTAAGAACCTTGAATTATGGAATGGAAGCGTTGTGCCTCCTATTTGTCAAGATATGATGCCAGGAATTAAGAAAAAGATGACATATTTTTGTTGAACCACCCTTGCAATGTTCTTTTGAATTGGCGGTCACTTCTAGAAGACAACAAGTTTTGAGGTATTTTTTCAAATTACCCACACCCTCACATGTTTATTATCTAGTCATATTTTGTAAGTTATCCACCCTGTGATATAGAAGTTACCCACTGTATGTGGATTTTTGTGTTGTTATGAAACCTCGGTTTTGCCCATATGTGAACTATTATCTAATAGCTAGTTTAAATGTTAGCTATGAGCGATAAAGCCGAGCTGCTACAATAAATATTGTATTCTTTTTTTGTTGGTAAGTTTTTTGCAGTAGTCATAATAACTTTCATGTTAATGGGTAGATAACTTACATGCTGATTTCGTGATAACTTTTAGTGTATAACCTTGGTAACTTCTGTTATGCTAGGTAGATAACCTTTTGCTGGCTTGTTCATTATAAGATTGATTACTTTAGCAGTTTTGTATCGATTACTCTTGTTCTATCCCCATGGTAACTTCATATAGGATAATTGGGTGTGTTATCCCTGTTTGAATACATTGTGGAGATAAATAATTTGAAACTACATAATGTACAACATGAACAACATACATAGAAACAATCTTCAAATGAATTTATTTGTCACGTACTAAAATATGTTTGATCAAAAAACGAGTACATCGTTAGCATATTGTATTATATAAACATTCTACTACATATTTTTTTGCATGGCTTGTCTAGATTTGATATCCTAGCAGCTTCAACTTGTCCTGACATTTGCGTACTATGTGACCTTTGCACCGCAGTGGATGCATTTCTTTAATTTCTTTGGAGCAAGGTCTAGCGGATTTTTGTTTGCTATCTGTCATGGTCTCCCTTTTATTATTGACTTCTCCGGGTTCTTTATATGCTTTGTTGACGACATGTGAGATCCTGATGTGCTTGTTGTTTGAACTGCTCCATGGTTGCTTGTCGATTGTTCCCTATTTGGTGGGGCAATTGTCGGAGGTGGCACACTTGCGTCGTTAGGAGCACTAGACGATGGCATAGTAATTGCTTCATTTTCGGCCTCTGTTGCCTTCCTATCTTCTCTTCTTTCTATCACATCTAGTTCTTGTTTCATTTTCTTCAAGTGTTTCCTAATGATTTTTCTTCCATCGTCTATCTTCACTCCTATCTTTGCAGTTCTGGCAAACTCTTGTCTGTATGATGCAAACACCATCATATTTCTTGATTCCTCAGGCATCTCTTTCGTTCCTTTATTATGTTTGTCATTTGGTTCAGCTAGGATAGTTTTCCCTTCCGATGTCCACCTTTTCAAGATGTACTTATCTAGGATCTGATGGATTTTTATGTGCGTCATCACTTTTATAATGTGGCAGCACAATATACCGTCATGATCAAATTTATAGCAGTTGCATTCATAGGTTCCTTCTTCCCAGTTTGCAAATACCCTATAGCTTCTGTAGCCATAGTGTGGGACTGGAATCCCTATTATGCTTAGTTCAAACTGGTAGCCATTCAGGTGGTATGAAATGCTCTTTCGCATCTCACTCTGAAACCTGAAGAAAATTTTCCTCGTGTATGCTTTTGCTATTTGTCGCTTCATTATGCTTCCACACCACCATTCCGGGCCTGTCAAAGTTGTTTCTGTCTCTGCCTTCAGCTCAACATTGTAAATTTTCTCTTGTACTGACATGTACTGTTGTACAATCTCATAAATGGAGTTGCTTGGTTTGATGTAATGCTTGAGGACTGTGTTGAAGCCTTCGCTTCTCGTTTTGGTCTACATGAATGGGAAAAAGGCATGCATAAAGTACGGAGGTACCCAAAACTTTCTTTGTTCCTATAGTGAAAACAGATCCATGTTGTCACGGGCATTATGAGTATTTATCATCTGCATCCAAGCTACCTCAAATTTCTCCGGTGTCAAGATGTTGTTCGTACATGCATTAAAAGCATCGAGCAGCTCTGGGTAATTGTCTATGAATATTTATATTTTCCAACTTGCATTTTGGATGACGTGCCATCTGCAATTTCTGTGAGTAGCATCCGGGAAAACAACACTTATAGCATCACCCATGGCAGAGTCTTGATCTGTTATTATATTTTTTGGCGCTAAGCCGTCCATTGCCAGTTTGAATATTTGAAACATCCACACAAAGTTATCCTTGAGCTCTCGACGCACGAATCCGCATCCAAACTGAACCGATAGTCGATGATTATTTATGCCAATAAATGGAGCACATGATAGTTTATAGCGGTTCGTTAGGTGGGTAGTCGAATGATATGCAATCATTGTATCTAGACTTGTATGCTCTTAGTGATGGCCCATCAACCCAAAATAGGTTCTCAACCCTATCCTCCTCATCAAGTATTATTTTGTAGAAGAAATATGAATCTTCAGCCTTCATCTTTTTGAAGAATGCCAATGTATCTTACATATCATGGTGATTGTTTTCACGGCAGAAAGAAGCCCTGAGGTTCGACAAGTCCTTTTCTATGTATGGTACAACATTCAGAGTACCATATAAACTTGCCATCAGCTGCATCTGCCGACACGTTTCGATGTTGCATGCATGCAGCATCTGTAGGAATACTTTTTCTTCTACTGGTATGTTTTGGTGCGAATGCAAGAACCTTGTTAATGAAGGTTTTATTATTAGTGAGTGGTTATGATCATCTGACGAATGTTCAACATACCACCAGGCATCCTTCCTCTTGACATATAAGTGTGTTGTGCATCCAGTTCTTGGGTGTGTATTTTTTTCCTCTTATTAACACACGATTTTGGATTATGTGTGTCTTTCTTATCTTCGTGAGGTTTACCAGCTTTTGTGCACACAAGATACGCCTTGTTTAGCTCATTTCTTACATCTTTTATTGACCAATCTATCCTTATTCTGAACTCTTTTCTTTGTGAATACGCCATGTAGTGTTCCCGAGCTGATTCAAAATTGTCAAAGCGCATTCCAGCTATTGGTGGTTGTGGTGATGAGTGTACTTAATCTATGGCATCATTTGTATCATTATTCTCCACATCCTCATTTGAATTAGTTGTGCGCACTGTTGTTTCTTTGATTGTGCCACACGTCACCGTTTCTTGTGCAGCTTGTTCAATTATAGTGTATATGCAGTCATTGTCAGTATATTCTTCAGTTTGTACCCTATCTGTTATGCAAGTAATCACAAGTTATTGTTTCTATTTCTTGCAGGAAATGGGTAACCATAATGAGAAGTCATGGATAACATCAGATACAATAGGTTGGTAACTTCTCTATATCTAGGTGGGTAACTTCTCTATATCTAGTTAGCAAATACTCGAAAATATGTTGATTTTCTTTCTAATGTTGAGTCACAGACAACACTTCTATATAAAATGTAGTATTTATATTTGTGTTAAATCCTACATATAAGTATGGGTAACTGTAGTGTCAGCTACGTGGATAACTTGTACCAATGTGTCTAGATAACTGCTGAATAAGATGCTGGATAACTTAAGAAATATCCCATGGATAGCTATAATTGTTAACTAGTGGATGACTGTGTACCTAGGTGCCTGGATAACTGTTGAATAAACTGGTGGATAACTTGTATATTTATGACTCGATGGCTACTGTATAAAGTGGTTGATTAGTTATTCTATCTATTTTTTGCAGGAATGGGTAATCATAATGAAAAGGCATTGATAACTGCAGTTACAATAGGTGGGTAACTTATCTCTATCTAGTGGTTAACTTTTTAAAATTAGCAAGTATCCGTAAACATGTTGATTGTCTTTGCAATGGTGAGTCACACACAACACTTCTAGATAAAATGTAGTGTTGATATTTTTGTTAGATCCTACATATAAGCATGGGTAAGTATAGTGTTATCTATGTGGATAACTTGTACCTAAGTGACTGGATAACTGTTGTATAAACTATGGATAACTTGAGTAATAACTCATGGATAACTATAATTGCTAACTGGTGGACGATTGTATACCTAGGTACCTGGATAACTGCTGAATAAACTGGTGGATAACTTGTATACAGGGGCGGAGCCAGGAATTAAGATGAGGGGATCGAACTTATAAGGTTTAAAAAAAATTAGGCACAAAAGAAAGTTTATACGCTAAAAAAATAGCCCAAAACGATCCAATTTTCCCAACTAATGAAGAATAACAGCCAAAACATGAAATGACATAAAAACAACTTGGAAACTTAACATAGACTCCTAGCACTTGGTTTTCAGCGAGCAACGACGGTGTCCATCAGTGTGCGACGGCGGCACTGCTCGGCATCGGTGCAGACAGGCCACAGGCAGATTACCACACACAGGCGGGAGAATAAGAACTGGCTGAACAGGACGGGGGCGTGGCGGCAGGAGAGGAGGCACAACGCGGCGGTGGACTGTGATGGCGGGGAGGAGGGCAGGTGGGGAATTAAACGGATTGAGGGAGTTTTTTTCAGTTCCCGTCTCTCGGCTGCTCAGGATAGTGGTGCTCTTTTTTGGCCCAACTTTGACTGTTCCGGACAGGTCGACATGAGTAGCACGAGGCACACGACCTGCAAGGCAATAATACTCCCTCCGTTCACTAATATAAGACCTTCTAGCTTTTTTGAAAATACATGTACCTAGATATGTTTTATTGTTTAGGTTCATTTATTTTAGTCTAAATCTAGTCTAGTTTAAAATATCTACTCCCTCTGATCCAAATTAGTTGACTTGCTTTTGACTAGATTCGGATAGATCTAGCACTAAAACAAGTTTAGATGCATTTGAATCTAGACAAATCTAAATCAACTAATTTGGATCGAAGCGAGTAAAATATTTTATATTAGAGAATGGAGAGAGTAATAATTTGGGGGAAGGTGCACAACTAATACTCACAGTCGTGGCATCGTATCTTTATATATCAAAGGAGGTTACGGATACGTTACAACTCACGTACACATACATGGTCAGGTTTAGAGTGTAACACGGTCTAGTTAAATTAAATGCTAACACATATTCTATCATGGGGAGCCGGGTCGGCCGACCAGGCTCGACCCCCTGTTGGCTCCGCCCATGCTTGTATATATATATGTCTGGATAACTGCTGAATAAACTAGTGGATAATTTGTTAATATCCCCATGTGTGATTTTGTATCTATGATCATGCTTTTTATACTTCATGTGTACTGCCAAGTTTTTTAGTTTAGTTGGGTAGGCACACTCAACACTGCTGGATATATGTCTAGTGATGATTTGTGGGATAACTTCTATATATAAGAATGGATAACTATAGCATTATCTGGTGGATAACTTGTACTCATTTTACTAGATAACTAATGTGTTAGATACTAGATAATTTGTACTCATATACCTGGATAACTGATGCATAAACTGGTGGATAAGTTGATTGTGTATAAACATCATACCTTCATTTATAACTTCACAATAGCATTTGTGTGTGAAACATCAGCATGTTCCTCCTCTTCTATTGCTTGGTATGGTTTGGCATTAAGGTCAATATCCATGGTTTTCCTACTGTTCAACCAAAATATTCAACATGTCAGGAATTTAGGATGTTTCCCCTTTGTTTTGTCATGCAGGGATTAATAGATACTGATACTGAAGTTTAGTAAGTTTGATATGTTATAGTTTGAACAAGATTGGACATATTTGGAGGAAAAATTGAGGAGCAAAGTAGTAGTAGATGCCCATATGTGTTTAGATTCATGGTGTGCAGCAGTATAGTTTCATTTTTAGAATCATATAGTGCTTTTGCTACTAAAATCATGGTGAATTCAGGGGTTGATTGAGAAGTACATGTTGTTTTATTCTGCGTGTCTCTTTTTTTACTTTCCAGGAGAAGGGGTGATGGGCATCAATGGTGATTCTGGCTAGATGTTGAAGGTGACATAGACAGGTGCAGATCGTGGGAGGGGGGATATTTCTAGATCTTGGGGACAAAATTCATTTTGGGGTTTTGGCTTGGAGAGAAAGAAGGTCCCTCTTTTTTTGGGGGGGGAGCGCAACTTTCCCCTTTTGGACCCGGTCACGCGTCCGGGGCGGGAGGGTGCGGGACGCAGGGACCCGGGAATGCGGGAAACCTTGTCGGAACGCCACCAGGATCGGCAATTCGCAGGGCGTCCGCCGGGTAGTAGCGTACTTTCTATATTGTCTTGTAAAAAATATTAGCAATAGTTCATATAATTTAATCCGAATAATAAATTGATATTGCATTATAGAAACTGTAATTAAATTAATCATGCATATAAAAATGAAGATGAACAGATTGTATCTAAATAGGATAAACCTATCACATCTACTCCAATCGCTAGAACAAAAACTCTACTGCCTCCGGTCCATATTACTGTTCTCAACTTTGTCTAGATACGAATGCATCTAGTCTAAATGCTTAACTATATTTATACGAATCTAGACAAAGTCGAGAACATTAATATGGATCGGAGGGGGTAGAAAAAATTGAAAGAGAAAATTAAGGGTCACATATGTTGCAGGCTTTAGCAGCAACTGCGGCAACAACAGCATCATGCGAGTTGTCACCCCATGTCGAGGTTGTGAAAGAGGCCTTCAAAGTTTGGGAAGAAGTTGTCGTTGGGAAACTCGTTGTCAGATGACGTCGTGGTTACCAGTAGTACGCTGGAGCGCTCCCTAAAAATCTGATCTCCCTTCAAACATATAGGATCAAGAGAGGCGGGGTTCCGGAAGCCTACTGTTTCGATCTGCAGTGTACGTCGCAAGCCAAAATGGAGAAGACGAAGCAGGAGGCACAATGAACTAGGAGATGTGTGTCTAAAAACTACACGTGGTCTCCGCCGTGTCTCTTCTTATAAGGGATAAGATCCTATTCCTTCTCTAGTAAGATTTCTAGGATAAGGTCCGAGAATAATGAGAATGTAGAGGAAATCCAAAAACGATCTAGAAAATATATGGTTTCTGGAGTGTTCGCAAACAGCCCAAGATCCAGAAAAACCGGAAAGACTGTTTTCCAAACAGGATTTATGGGACATTTAGGGTACAACTAGAGCATGTTTTTAGTAGGGATTTCTATTTTCGTGCCCTCAGTTTGTTATTCCCTAGCCGCTTAGTTTTTCTCACTTTTTTCCATCTCATACAAACTCTCACATGGTCTGAAACTCGTCGTCCGTCATCCATGCTCATACACCAATGTTATCATGCAATTTACTCAAAAGTTACCAACATATATAAACAAAAGTTATGAAATACACTACCAAACATGGCTAGTGCTGCTGTTATCAAGGAATTCACTCCAATATTACCCATAGGGGATATACTACATTACCCACTTGAATCAACTATAGCGTAGATTAATCACACATATAAAATCCAACCAAAAAATTTCAAAAGCCTAAAACAACTAGAGCAATGCATCATGCTTCATATATGCTCTGTCACTGTTCAAAAAATCGTCTGATATGCCAATTTATCGCTTATCACTGGCTGACTCATAAGCTGATTAATCAATTTATCGCCTGATAAACCAATTTTATCGATCGATAAATCGTCCGATACACCCAAAAATCAATAATTTTGGGTTGAACGAGAAGTTAACGATAAACGATATCCTCAACATTGTGCTCTGTTATGGGCACCCCAGATATCATAAATTTCTCATAGTAGACAATTGCTGCAAACACACACACACGCACCTAAGACCCAATAACTATTGAAACAACCTTAGTACATCAGAACCACAAAATCAGCAACAATAAGTCATTAATTAGCATGAGTAAATCACAATGTACTACAAACATGTATTGCAGTAGATCTTTAATTTGGACAGTTGCAGAAGAGCATAAGGGGTACAAAAGGGGGCGCGCAAGGGAATCAGGTATCCGAACAGGAAATATGGATGAAATGGTTCATATAACTACCTCGAAGCAGCCCTAACAACTAGAACAAGCCAGAATAAACGCCATAGGGGACAGTTACAAAAGAACATAAGGGAGGTTCAAAAGTGGGGTGCGTAGGGGAACCAGGGATTCGAACCGGTGGGAGGGGAAATTATTCATACAACTACCTCAAAGCAGCCCTAACAACTAGAACCAGCAAGAATAAATGCCGGCGACGAAACCGACTAAAATGGAACCGTCGTTTTCGCTGGAAAACAGAGGAGATAGCAGATGAGCGACGCGTGCATCCGGGGTAGAACGGAGGAGAAGTAGGACATAGATCATACCTACAACGCGTCTACGCGTCGGCAGCAGCGCGGAAAAGTCAAATCGCCGGAGAACTTCCTGCACCTCGCTCGAATAGATGGAGAAGAAGAGGAGAGCGCAGGGAGAAAACTGAAACGGTCGGGAGAAGTGGGATGAGGGGAGAGGCTGACGGGTGGGGTCCTTAGGTGAATAGTTGCCCGGATCAGGCGTGGCGCATTAAAACCGCCACCCACCGCGCGGGTTCACTCCAGACGGTTCGATCGCAATCGAACGGCTGCTGCTAGCCCGCCGAGTTTTGACAAAAAAGACCGGTCTGAAACTAGAATTACCGTATAGAAATGGTTATTTCCGGTTAGGTAAAGAAATATCAAAACCAAAGTTTTATAATATTAACAGAACATACATAAAGTTTTGCATACATCTTTCTCATATAATCCAGGGAGAAAATTTGTGAAAAAAGCACACGCAAACTTTCCGAAGTTGCAAGGTGGAAGCCGAGTGGTTGTGCACAAGTGGAGTTTACCGCCGTCCATTAACCAAGGAAGGAGACCGTGGGTCCCCTTTCTTGTCATTTCGTGCTAACGCGCAACCTGTTATTAATAAATAACCAAAAGTATCACCTCCCCCTAGAGGAAGAAGAAGAGACAGAAGAACCCACACCACACGGCGACGCATTTGGTACGTCTCGGCTCGCAGCCTCGCGCGTCTCACGCGCGCGTACGTACGAGCGAGCGGACGCGCGCCGGCCGGCCGGTGTGGATGACGAGACGGTGCTCGCACTGCAGCAACAACGGCCACAACGCGCGCACTTGCCCCGCCCGCGGCGTCGGTGGCGTCGGAGGGGGAGGAGGAGGGGTGAGACTGTTCGGCGTGCAGCTCACGTCGCCGCCGGTGGCGGCGATGAAGAAGAGCGCGAGCATGAGCTGCATCGCGTCGTCGCTCGGTGGAGGGTCCGGGGGCTCGTCGCCAGCAGCGGGGACAGGCGGCGGAGCAAGGGGAGGGGGAGAGGGCGCCCAGGGGTACGTCTCCGACGACGCCATGCACGCCTCCTGCTCGACCAATGGCCGGGGCGAGCGCAAGAAAGGTACTGAGATTTATGCGTCGATTGCTTCATTTTGTTTGGACGTTTCGATGAAATGCATCACCCAGCGGTAGAAGTTTTCCTCCCCGGAATGAATGCTCTTCTGTCTTCTCCTTGACGATTTACCTCGATGAGCGAGCGGGCAAAGCGGCGTCTTTGCTGCCAATTGCAATTCGTTTTTTGCATCTGTTTACTTCTGGTTAACTCATCGCGCTCCATTCAATGGAACTAACGCCTCATGGGACACGCTTATCGGTAGGAATAAAAACAATTGCAGCTACGAGAAGAAATATACGATTTTTTGTTGTCTGTCCCTAGTAGTATTATTTTGTTGGTTTGCTACAAATTACCTTACTATTTCGCTTCAGGTGTCGCATCTTGTGCATGAGAGATGCGGGATTTGTGGGTGAATAGCATAATTCATTATTCTTTTTAATTTGTGGAATATACTTTCGTTTCTCTTGTTCCCTACTGTTCCAGAGATCCATATGCAACCAAAATGCTGTACTAATGATAAAGAAATCTCAATACTAAAAAGATACCGTATCCTATGTCAAATCGCCCCAAAATCTCAGCTTCATTCAAGAGACCAGCAAAGTTTTTTTTCCTTTTATTTTCTTTACAGGGAATTATTGGATGAACATCGATTTGTTTGAATGGCATGCTTCAAGAATTTGTTTTATTTTGCCAGACTCGAGATATCACCGCTATCATTGTTAAGGTTGCAATATTTAGGAACCGTCCAGAATGGCCGACACAAATCAACTTCGCTCAATATCTTTTCCCACCTGGTTAAGTTACATGCACATGTGCATCACAAGACCTGTATAGATCACATTCCGAGAGACAGTGACTGGCCACGACTAAGGAGCCCCACAAGTGCCCCGCCTCATGCCTCTTTGACCTTTATTTAATCACCTGATCCTAAAAGAATCTAGCCGTATTAATTTCCAGCTGTGTTGACCAGTCCTAGATGTTTGCAGTGATATGCTATTTTATTGCATGATTTAGGGAGAGACTTTATTATTGGCACTTGGCTTCAAAGAGACTGTAGGGGCCAAGTGCCCTTTTAGTTGCTTATGGACTAAGGTAGTAGGTAGGGTTGTGAGATCGCTTTTATTAATTAGTTTTTGATGTTGTACTTTGGTTCTGAATCACCTGTGATAATGGTAATGAAATGAAGTGTCGCTAAAAAGTTAAGACCGAAAAATACTTTATAAAGGAGATCCCTTATTTTATATGGGGCAACATCTTCGTTAATATAAAATTCTACCTCTTACATGGCAACTTGCAATTGTGATGTAGTACAATAGAACTTCCATGCAACTGGCTACTTCACAAGTAAATTTTCAGCTTCGTGAGTAATTACCATCCATCTGATCTCAAACAAATTAGGGCATATAGCAGTCACATCTAAGACATCTTTGAATTAGATTCATCCAAGAATCTTGTTTCCTTAAAAAACATAAATTTGAATTCTTAGAAGCTAGAAGCCTAGATGTCTCTCAACTAAACTCTTGAAGTAATAAAAATGCCCTTTATCGAAAAAAAGATGTCTCTCAACTCCTGAAGAATATCTAAACAAGTTTATCTGTTTAAAGGCCTCTTAAGCTTACTATATAGTCCCTGAAAAAACAAATATTTAGTACATATAATGTTCAGAAATGTTGTCAACCTACTATACCAGAGCTTCAAATATACATATCTTGCATGCTGGCATTATACTGCCCAAGCATTCTGGGCTAAGACAGATACATCATGAAAGCCTAAGAAAAATTCTGTTGTCATGTTCTATCGTGTCCAAACATTTTGTGGAAAGATCCTGTCAAAATATTTTAATGCTAAAACAGTTCTTTATGGCCCTATGTGTCTATGACCCTAATAATTGAACTGTCTATGTCAGACATTTTGACAGTTTTATCATGTTATATTTTTCTAATGGGAGGGAAAAAAAACTGAAACAGTATTTTGCATGAAACTTTTTGTGTTTATTCTGGAGCAGCCTGTTGCTTGAGTTTGGACCCAGCAACTTAATTATACTGATTATTTATTAATGAATGTGAGCAAATTTATCCTCCCTTTCGCCTCGTGGAATTATTTCTGTAGACTATGGTGCCAGGATGGTCTATTTCCTGAATCAATTGTAGATAGCACATTATTCTAAAAAAGAAAATTCATGATTTTTTTTATTCGATTGAGAAGTATAAAGCAGGTTAGTTACATGTATCAATTTATTTTTCAGGAGTGCGCTAGAACACTGTTATGGTTGTTTCGTTCTGTTTTTACGTTTCCGAACTTTGTGATGATGTATCATAATGCTGTGTGAACTTTTTTGTGACTGCCATAAAAAGCAGAGGCGGAAGAAGTTATCTCCTAACTGAAAAACCGCAACGTCACAAAGACCAAGCCTTGCAGCTTTAATGAAGTTCGAATAGCAGTGATGATTTTTGCCTTTGTTGAAATATATATAGGCTACACTTCTTTGCTATTTTTCTAGGAGACGTATACCAGCTTCCAATCACGGACTTATTTTGTGCTTCAGGTACACCTTGGACTGAAGAAGAGCATAGAATGTTTCTGTTGGGTCTGCAGAAGCTTGGTAAAGGAGACTGGCGTGGGATATCTCGTAGTTTTGTTGTTTCAAGGACCCCAACTCAGGTGGCCAGCCACGCTCAGAAGTACTTTATTAGACAGACAAACTCATCAAGACGGAAGAGGAGGTCAAGCTTATTTGACATGGTCCCAGAAATGGTATGCATTTCTTGTCGTATGCAATATGAGGTATCTGTCTTCTTCCCATTTGTTTAACTGCATACTGATTTTTGCGTTGTTGCCTTCGACCTGAAGCCAATGGATGAGTCCCCCGATGGCGCTGAAGAGTTTATGCATTGTGATACTCAAGATGAAGCAATAAGTTCAAATAAACTGTCACTGTTTCATATTGGGGAACAGAATGAAACTGAGTTTGATAAAGATCTGCCAACTTTGCAACTAAGGCAGCATAAGGAATCTGAATTTGCAGGGCCTCCAACAGATTTGGAGATGAACCATGCTGTGTCATTCAAGGCCGCGTCTGCCAACCTGACAATGCCGACATTCTATCCAGCACTGCTCCCTGTTCCACTTACCCTTTGGGCTCCAAATGTTACTAATGTGGAAGTAGCAGGCACATCCCATGAAATCCTAAAGCCCACTCCTTTGATTGGGAAGGAAGGGGTTAAGGCAGATGAGGTTGTCAGTATGTCCAAGCTCAGCATTGGTGAGGGTAGCTCTGGCTCAATGGAACCTTCTGCTCTTTCCCTTCAGCTTACCGGGTCAACAAATACAAGGCAATCAGCTTTTCATGTGAACCCTTCAATGACTAGAACTGACCTAAGTAATGGAAACAACAGCCCAATTCATGCAGTTTGATGGATCATGGAATGGGCCAGCCTGGTCAAGTCTTACAGATTGTATTGATGGTCCCAATACCCTATATTGTTGCGTAAGCTCCCAAGCATGGACTTCTGTACTGTAACAGCTTCTAAGCTAATGTATCACCAACTTATGTTTTTGGCATTAATAAAAGTAGAGATACATATGTCTATGTAGATACCTGACCATTTCCGTCTCATTAGTGTCGGACTATCGTTACCTTTGTGGGTACAGCTTCCATGCTATGGAGAAAATGGTTTATAGGGTTGACATTTGAAATCTTTAAGGCAGGTGGGTTTACCGATATTCCTGTGTTCTTTTAATTTGGCACCTTGAAACTAAAATGGTAATAAACTGATTTTTGTTATGAACTTGCAGGATTATTTAGAAGTGTCATTATCACGTTAGCTTGTAATTGTCAATTTAAATTGTAAATATCATGTGATGGCGATCTTGTAGAGTCTCCACAAGGGATAATTCTCGATGGTTAAAATGATTATTTAAGAGTACATAGTACTTGTAGAAAGGAATTGTTCACTACTTCCGCCAATCAAGAAGATGACATACTCATAGAGCATGTCCTCAACAAAAGAACTGGAACTGAAATAAAAATGCAAGGTAGCTATATACTTCTTCAGTGGTGTCATTATTATTTATTCTCCTTATCTTTTCCTCAGTTTGGGTGCCACTCGGCAAGTCTAATGATTGTAATTCAGATACAACCATTGTTTTTTAGCCTTCTCTGCAGGAACGCTTAGAACATTTGAGATTGCACATGTCCAATTAATCCTCGAGCAATGGAGCTTTGCTTGATTCCAGTTGGTGTGGATGCCGCAGCTCACTCCAGAAGATGAAGGGGATCATGCAACAGCGAAAAGCAAGTTTATTTTCAGGTAACACCCTCCTCTTCTCAGTTGGGGCGGCTCTTGGCAGCTACAGTAGTTCGCTCCACCAAATCATGGTGCTGGGCTTCGACAAGAAGGTGCGCAAGCAGGTTGCATGCATGTTTTTTTTAAGGGACACTGTCCTCTAAAGTTTGGTGGGCCGAGTTTCCCAATAGCCGGTCCGGATGGCGGCTATTGGAAGGACCGGCAGATGTTGTCGGCATATTGAGGCCGGCTGGCCCAAGCTACGTCTGAATAGCTGCATGTCTTCGAAACAGGTACCGAGAGTCAAAAATTGGCTGATTGAATGATGGGCTCACTCCGCGTTGGCGTTGTCGGCCCGCACGATGTTTTAGAACAGTCTTGGATCAGACTCTGGAGGAATTCTGGAATCGGCCGTTTAATCGGGGATAGGCTTGGTGCCTGCCTTTTTTCCTCTCCAGCGATGCAAGCTGATTAGCTGATGTTGCTTCCGCTCACAAATGTGGTCCGATTGAAAATAAGTTCTACATGAAAATGACCCACGTATTCCGATAATTGGTACCGAGTTTCATTAACCGCATTTTCTTAATTTCGTTTCATTAACTCCATTTTCTTAATTCCGTGTTCATGTTTAAAGCTTTTTTAGATAAATTTTGTCAAATTCGTCGCACACCGTTTGGAATTCATTTTTTTTTTTGAAAATGAGATATTAATATCACACGGATACCAATTACACCCAACCTCTGCAACAACGCATAACCTAAAGACAATACGGATACACACAACCGAAAAAAAAGAAGAATTATAAAAAAGAAAAGTCCCGCTGCAGGAATTCGATCCTTAGCAGCAGCGACACTACCACCACCAAAACAACACCAGAAGTTCAACCCCTCCAAAAGCGACGCCTCCAAGAAAAAAAAGTGCACAAGCGTTGTCATCGCCTGATCAAAGATCTTAGGTTTTCACCCTGAAGAAAGTCCTCGCTCGCAAAGCAATGTCTTCTGCAAGGCCATTGCCAGGCACAACCAATGAAGACCAGACCTTGGATTTTTACCCTGCAAGATAAGACTGTCAACTCCTCCTGTGATGTCGCCCCTCTAACAGACGCTGCTGCGAGTCACGGATATCCAAGCCAGATCCTCATCGCCATAAAGACTCAATCCACCATAGCTCGCCCACATGTCTCTGCCTTCATGACGTTCTCCGCATCTGACTTCACCATAGCTCGCACACTGTTTGGAATTCATATGAGGAGTAGCTTCGTCTCGACTTTCCACACAAATCTCGTGTTGTAAGCTTTCTGATTCAGTGATTACAGAAGAGTAGATAATCATCTCCCTAATAACACCGCAATGGTTTTTATACATGTGGGTGTTTACCTATGCTTGTTCACGTGATATGTGGATGTGCTGTAATATGACAAACCTCTCACTTCCCTCTTAATCATGCGGTTCACCGGTCCACCACTAGCTTGTGTCCTCTCCGTCACTCTCCCTTCCGCCTCCTCTGTCGCCTGGCAGCAGTCATGCCGCCGCCTTAAAACAAATTACTCCATCACAAGCATTGACTGCCTTAAGCAATCTAGAGTGGAGTAGACTACTACATGACATACCATCACTAATAAGACTTAAACTTCATAGCTAACTTGTTTTGGGCAGGTCAGAGGTTGTGAGTTGGGTGGCTTTATTTATAAAGTGGCCCGGAAGCTTGTTTCAAGGAGAAGTGTATACGCAATAACAACCATAGTATAACACCAGATCGGATCACGGTATACATATTGATAGTTGTAGAAGAAGCGGCCGTGGTTGTAGCAGTGACATTGTTAATGCCAACGTTCATGAAGATCGGCCAAAGGAGACGGCGACGGAGATGACGGTACACAACGTCATCCAACTTGGATGGTACACCCCGTGATGAAGACGTGAGAAATCGCGTCAGGCGGCTTCCCAAAAACCTTATTTGCTCTCTCCCGTACAGGGTCACAAGGGCGAGTGGTTCTGAAGACTTACTCTCCCATTCGTCGGTACACACCGACGTTCAGGATGGAGTAGACTATGATGGTGGAGCAAACACCAAAGAGGTGGTAAAACCCTAGATTGATTTCGATGTGTATTGTAGCGGAAACCCTTTGGAATTTATGCAGAGCAGCCCGGGAATACTCTTAACGAGTATAATGTGAGCCGAGCCGACGTCTCATTCCACAAACCATGACGTGATGTGTCATCTCGAGTGGGCGGTGGAGGAGGAGGAGCGCGTGTATAACTTTTCTTCAGACTCACTTACCAAATGGTCAGACACTCCAGCTTATAACGTGGTGCACTCTCCTCCAACTTTCCATATGAGACTAAACTTAGCTCTCACTTCTCTTGCCATATACATGTGAGCTGCCACATATATGGGCTTTTACATTTAGAAAAAATCTGAAATCTTACGCGAGCCAATGATTTAGCCCATTATTTCCAAGAGAGGCACACTCACCACTATCTTCTAGGTGGAAATACCAATGGAAAGAATGGTAAGAAGAAATAGTTCTCATTACCTACTATAAAGTATTATGCACGTAGAGATTTTGTGATATATATGTTGTTTACCTATTTTTTCCTGTTTAAACATTGTTTAAACATCCCTCACTAAGGATTGATCTAATAAAAAATCAATATACCATCAAAGAATTATATTAGTTGTACCTCAAGAATCGGAAAATTGTTCTTGAGTTCCAAAATGTGGCCCCGAATTCTCATGTCCACGCCCACAAGGGTACAAACTATGTTTTCTTGTTTGCATTAAAAATGTGATCATATATTGTGGTATTTATCCAGCTTTTGATGCTCTTTATACTTTTGTTGATGATTATTAATAGTTTGAGGGAACTTCGCAAAATAAAATTTTAATACTGTATAAATAAATAAATATATATATATTCTAGGTTTCTCAAAAAATGGGCAGAAATAACCGTGGTCCTCATTTCGCATACCGGGCCACAAGATCTCTCAACTTTCAAAACAGAACAACATTGCCACAATTCTGGCCCAACAAGAGGTTTGAATTTTAGGTGCCCCCACTTCCAGCCCAACAAGAGGTTTGCCTTCTGGGGTTTGTTTTCACAAATACAAACACACTTGGCATCGTGGTCAACTATTCTTTTAGGAATTCACAAAATTAGAAACATCGTGAAAATAAATATTAACAATTTTATGAAATAATAATATACATGAACACATATTGAAATGTTATGAATGGAAAATATTAAATTTTAAAAAGAAAAGAAAAAAATACAAGTATTCTGGAAAATTTGGAAATTGTATAACACACACTAGTTACTCCTGATTTTCCATGAATTTTCAGAAACCTTGCTTTTCAATATTCTCATGATTTTCCAGTTTAATTTTTTATTGGCCTCCTCTTTTTGAGTTTTCTGATTTTAAAAGCACGCTTTAATTTCTTTTGTTGACACCTCATCATCACACGGACCGCTTCTAGCGGGAGACAGCCTAAAGTTGTTTTGTTTAGAATGTTTAGGGGGCCACGTGTGTCTGGTATTCAAGTTGAAAGGCCAACGTTGAACTTGGGCTAAAGTTTTTTTGAGGTAAACTTGGGCTATAGTTTTTTTGAGGTAAACTTGGGCTATAGTTGAGACACCAAAATTGTACTTTTCTTTATTTAAATAATATTATTTGCTAATATCTTAAAACGACATAGAAAATATTAGGTGCCATTGTCATGTGCACTTGAATATTGGAGAATGTGATGATTTTGGGTTGATGTAGGGAACTCCTAATCTCCAAGTAACTTGTGTGGATGTTGTACCCCGTCAACAACAACAAAATAACTTGTGGAGGTGTTACGTGTCACTTGAATAAGTCATTTCCTCAGGAATTGGAGTTGAATTGTTAGAGTCAATGCTTTATTAATTCGGTAGATTATGTTTGGAATCAGAATGTGCTGAGTGCGATCCGATATGATCTTACATTTGGGAATATAGGCAATTTAATGAAAAAAATATAGTAGAACCAATCACCCTTGCTAATGCATGCTGATCAGTTGTCGTTGACACTATACTATATGAGTATGATTGTTTTTTCTGACACAGACATTTCGTGTGGTTTGTTGCAGTACACATCTTACGAACTAGTTGACTTCTTTCAGGGTAAAGTAATGGTAAGCTCGCTGACCTTAAGTGCGTCCATTAACTACACTCGCACGCACAAAATCGTGCAAATTTGGATCTTAGAAAACTTCAATCATCTGTACTTCTTATTTTCTTTTCTTTTATTTTATTTATAGAAAATCATCTGTAACTTCGACCTATATATAAAACGGAGAACGACATCAGTGGAACGAATGAAATGAGGAGGCTCTGATTAGATGAAATTAAGCGCATCTTCTCTAGTGCATGCATGTCCAGATGTCCTCCATTATTCGACGAAAAGAACTGTTCCTTTCAACTTCAGGTGCAGGCCATGGCCGGCAAAACAACATATTGTTCGTCGGGGAAGGCAGCAATTGTCAATGCCATGATCAGTGGAAGATATGATCCACGAACAGATCAATGCGATCCTGCCAATATTCAGAATGTGGCACTGACCGACTGACGGTCGTACGTAACGTATGTATAGTGCCATTGTTGTTCCCAGTCAACGTTTTCTACCTGCAATACGTGGTCACAAATTCAGAAGAAATTAACTTGTGCGATTTGATCTGATCCGGATCTAGATATTCTGATGGAAAACCGGACGGATGGCGAGATTGGGTCACGGTTCGTCGCCGGGAAACTGTCGTAAAATACGGTGGGCGAGCTCATCAGTTCGTCAACACAGAAGCGGGGTACGCAATTAGACCGTCATTTTTTTCCAGGGATTAGATTAGATGGCCGGCCGTGTCAAAACATACCAAGGTTTTGATCATCGATCCATCCATCGGCGTCACGCATGATCCTTGACACCTAACGAGATCTCTCTCGAGTCTGTGTTTCACCTGCGGATTGGTGCAATGCGTGGGCTGGGTGGTGACATTTTTGGTCGCCCTCTGACCTTGCACCAAGTTTTTATTCTCGCGCGATATCTTTGATGAATCTCGGATACGTCTGACATATAGTGTAATCTAACAGCGGCCAGCAGTCGTCCCTGCTGGCAGCTGGACAGGCTCGACCTGTCACCTTGTTTGCCATTTGGCATTTCTCTATTTCTTCAGCTTCAGACATTGTAATAAATCAAATTTGTGTGCATATGTTAGTAGTATTTTTTCACTCGGCGTAAGCCTCCATGGACGGGTCTCAGCTCTGCTCGTCAGAAATTAGCCTCTTTTATAAATTTGGATCACAACTTCAACAAATTTTCTGTTTCCCCACACAAAAAAACTGTTTTACAAATATGAACTCGAGGTTTCGGCGTTTCACACATGTTTTCGAATGGATGTGGCACTAAATGTCTCGTTAAGTGAAACACATTTCTCATCGAGATGTTGCATCAAATTTTACAATATTTCACAAAAGGTTTACTGACAAGTGAAACACATATATATGAAACTTATAAATTTCGAATGAGATATTGTAGACGAACTGCGGGTTGATTCTAAAATATATTAAGATTATTGTATTCCCTCACTAATCGTTGGAATTCGAACTTTTTCAGTCTAAGATCCGACCGCACAAATATCATGCATTATCAGCTGATGTCATCCACCTACGAGTGATATACCCGCTCAAACTTGTTGGCCGAGCTCAATTTCGTTCTGGGCCCCGCCCCTGTCTGTCCGGCAGATCTTAGGCGTCAGCCAAGCCCCTCCTAGATACCTCAGCGAATCTCCGAAACAATGACCTTGATGGCTAGTATACACTCCACGACCACAAGAAACGACCGGAATGTCTCGTCAAATAATGATCGTGTCATTGAAAAAACAAGCGAGACAAACACCTCTAATCAGTCTTTTAAATATACTACAAGTCACTGGCTGGCATGTGGGTTTCGCATGACCGATGCCAAAATTCAGTTAATATCTGCCCTGTCAACGACTGCCGCGATTTGGTTACGGCGCCAAAATCAGGCAAACAAATATGATGAAAACACTGACCGTGCGTGTAACCAAAATCAAGAACTGTAGTGCACGGATATACATTACCAAGATACCATAGATTCATCTAGGACACTGGATAATTCTTGCATGTGCCGAGTCTTCGAACTGACATGTCATATATGATCCTGGGAGATCTTGCAAAGATACGGCAGGATCTCTCGTTCTCCTGGACGACGACCAAACTGGGAAAGAGTGTGGCTTGCCGGGCAGAAGCACCGGTTTCTTTCCAGATAATATGTGCTTGATCGGCTAGCTAGCAGGACACGCACGTACGTTAGGTGGAAGAGAACCAAAAATACATGCGTGTCACAGTAGGGTAGGGTATAGTAGTCTGCCGGACCACGATATGTACGCACATACTATGCCAAGAAGAAACTCCCAAAACCTCAAAACCAAATAAGATTGTGCATGGTCGATGGACTAAACAGGACATGTATGTTAGGTAGAGCATAAAATTAAGGTTGCCAGTCATTTCTTATTTTCGATTTGGACCACTTATTTGTCACTTTGCACCATTTTCAAGAGTTATAGTTTTGATTTGACCACTATTTATTGTTGAACAGAGAGAAATAAGCGGGCTAAGAACATCTCCACCCGTACTCGTCCGGTGCAGCTTGATTTTGGGCCGTATGGGGACGCCGATAAGTTCATGATTTGGGGGACGCTGGCAAATCAACGGTTTATGAAATCAACAGGTTTGCTTATAACATCAACAAGTTCAATATTGCAAATAAATAATTCAACATACAAATTTATTACAGGTTCATAAATTAAACAAACAATTCAAAAAGTTCAATATAGCAAACAAAGACAAACAAATAAACAAACTAGCTCGCTCCTTTGAGCCTCCATAAATGCTCCACCATATCATTTTGCTATGAGTATTTGGGTCTCGGACTTCTTGCCGCTTAGCGAGAAAAGAAGCAAACACAGGTGGCACTTGGTGATGAATATTTGCAAGAGGACCTTGGCGATAATACGGTTCAGTGTCAAACACTGGAGTCTCCCACTCGCTCCTATGGACTCGGCCATGCGGAGGTAATCGTCTTGTGTGTCTAAGAATTTCATATGCAAGCATCCGGAGAGCAACTGTGCATTTTTGGATTGTGGAGAAACCAAGCATGCCGACGGCGTCTCTCTTCAGTTTGAAGTAGTCATCGAAATCTCTCAATTGCTCGATGATCTTTAGGAAAAGCTTTCGACTCATTCTGATACGGCGCCGAAATGGGACGTCCTCGTGCAATGGGGCATTGGCTAAAGTAGTCGGCGTGGAGCATGCAGTAGCCTTCCATCCTCTCCTCGGCTTGCTCTTGCGCCGCCTAGGCTTCAAACCCCCAGCAGACGGTTTCTCCTCGGTGCCGGCCATCATGCCAAGGAGGGAAGCGACAATCACGTGATGATCGTCGTCGTCGACGGTGTCTCGGGCGCCAGCAGCAATGACGACTTCGTCGCCCATCAGAGCGGCCATCATCTCTTCCTCATCTGAATTCATGCCTTTGGCAAATAGCCGAACACCTAGTGGGCAGGGTGGTTGTGTCGCGGGCTTGGAGCTACCAGGAGGCGGAACGGCGGCGTCGACACGGGCGAGGAAGCGGATTGGGAGGGCGTGGGGAGTATTTTTGGTGGCTGCGAGGGTGGCTCTAGCGGACAAAACGACAGACGGTGGCGAGCTGATGGAGTGGTGGCCATTGGGGGAGGAAATGCAGAATGTGGGCGACTTTGCGGGCGTGTGTTAGTGAGAGGGTTGGCCCGAGTCATTTTCATCTCCGTCCAGCGCCCCCGCTTCCCCCCCCCCCCTTGGGTTGGGTTCGGTCTGGGGGTGCCGGATAACAAACGGACCGCGTCGGCGCGAAAAAAAGATGGGGACGGCTAGGCATGATTTTGAGCGTCGGCACCCCGATAGCCCTTTAGGGGGCCTTTAGGGACCCTGAGTGGAGATGATCTAATATATGTGAGAAAAATAAGAATGATATGGTTGAAGTTGTGGAACTATCTTTTTAAAACTGTTAGAGTATTGACGCGTATATAATTGTTACATATAATTGTTATAGTAGTTTAGGATAGTTAGGATCATAATCCTGTCATGACTTTTACTCCAAGATGATCCATAAACACCTATATATACTCGCTCACGAGGCTTAATAATAAATCCATCATATTCTATCAATCCCTCTCTCTATCGTTCTTCATGGTGTCAGACTAATTTTGGTATCCAAACCCTGCCCTGGCACGACTGGTACTGGTAACACCGTGCGTGACTTCGTCCCCGATGTGTTCATGAGTCTGGCAAACTCGGATCGGCGCCTCGTCTTCACCGGCCTCGAAAATGTCTTCTTCTACATCGAACCCTCTACGACTGTCTTGACTGCATCACATACGAGTTCTTTTTTGCGTACTCGGTTTTGGCAAAACCTGAGTATACCTTCGTCCTCGACGTGCGCCTGGTTCTAGCAAAAATATGGCCGCATATCGTCCTCAATGGCTTGGACTGCATTGGCTTCAGCATCGACACCCTCGACGACTGCCTCGACGCATCTCCGTCATTCTACTCACGTACTATGTGCATGTGGCTTCACGTGTGGCTACCTCAACACCGACATCCCCGACCATGATATCGACCACGGTGACCCCTAGCACAGCTACCTCGACCACAACACCGCCTCACTCTCTTAGCTCCCTCGATATTGGCACAAGGGCTACCACCTCACTTGAGCATCATCAGCTTCATCTGCAGTGCAAGCTACTGCACCACGACACCGTCCATGACATTCCCACTCCTACTGCGGGGGGATGTCAGCGGTCACGAAGAGTCGTATCTTCTCTACCGTCGGATTCATCAGGGAAATTTTCCACGGGTTCACAAAGGACATAGAGGAGATGGTTTTCTATGAGGATCCTACTTAGGGATGGTACTAGTCGATGAAATTCGACCCATCTAACTTAAGTTTATTCCCGTTCATTAGTGGACTAAAGATGTCCTAAACTAAGGGGATAGCCATAATCTACAAGACATTTGCCAAAGGACTTAGACCAAGTTCATAATATGGAGTTCAAATTTATAATTTTATTAACAAACAAACTCCCACTTAAACTATCATCCCTAAAGACGGTTTAGTGATTACATGACCCCTTTTCACCACATCATCCCGATCATCAAGGCCTTTAATGTGGCTGCTAGGGTGGACTATATCGATCACATCATCCATGTGACTCATGCTTGATATTTCGATCACTGTGTTTCGAGGCCATGTCTGTACATGTTAGGCTTGTCAATCCAACCGTAGTGTATCCGCTGTGCATACATGGCTTGCATCCACCGTGTGCGAACACGATATGTCTGACACCCGATCGTCACGGCCTGCCTCATAACGGAGAACTTTCTTGGTAGTGCACACTAATGGAAGAACACTTTCATTAGTATTTAATTAGGGATCATCCTATTTAAATGCTATCGTTGTGTATCTAATACTTTCCCTCAAACAAGATGCACACAAAATATTAAATCACATCTAATCAAGATGTGATGTGACATGGTTGTCTTCGCTCTCCATGATCTCCATCAGGTGATATGATTTGACGCCAAGTCCACGACGTCATCGGTCTTATCGTTCATCTTCACGATGACTACTACTATACGACTTAGTAATAGGAAAAGTAAACTGCCTTACCTTTTTCACGACTGCAACCATATCACATCATAAAGCCTTCCTTGCGACATAAAGTTAGACGTCTCTACTCTATCTATTGCAGATTTTACGTGGTTGTTTAGCTTTCACAACAGAACCGTTTCTACCTATGAACTTCCAACCATAACATATGGATACAATAGTTGTCTCTACTACACCCCTTTCGATACCTTTCGTTGTAGATGCCATATCAACTACTATGAGAGAGACAGATACCCGCTAGCCACTTATACGATACAAGCCATATGTCGAGCATGCAACCAGTCTCACGTAGGATTACATGTAAGGTAGGTATGTACCGCTTCATCTCACAGTACCGCGATATAAACAAATACACGTGGGAATATAACAACAAGGGTATCAATTCCCACATTTGCATGTGTCTATCTGTACTAGCATACTAACCATAGACCAAACTTTGATACCACTGTAGGGATTTCTACAGCAGATAATAAAAAAATTACTACTCGGAACATCCTAATTGCCTAAGGATCTATCTAGAAGTAATGCAGTAATGGAGGATGACAGTGGTAACGTACCCTTGAAGACCGAGTGAGCATTACGCTCATACATGAGCGTGGATGATGTAGTCGTGCCCGTCCGACCTCAAGGTTGCGAAGCTCCTCGCAAGTCACCCCTTGTCCGGGTCCTTGCACGACGGTCGGTCGCTGCAAGTGCAGCTCCCCTGAGTTATCACACATATACGGTGCAATACAACGACTCCCGAACTTCTTGATCCCTGCCGAGGTTGCGGAAGTAGACCTCCTGGCGGAATCCCTGCAGCACAACGGCAGGCCGCAGATGCATTGACTCTGCGCATATAGTCCTTTCTTGGTATCGTGCCACGGTAGAGGCAACTGAGAGAGAGGGAGATTTTCTCTAAGGAAAGAACCTTAGAGAATATTTGTTGGTGTGTTTAATCCCACCCAAGGACACCCCTTAATATAGGCGGAGGGGGTGTGCTCTCCCAATTAAAGGGTTGGCCGATTGGGCCAATTGGTGCAGCCGGGTGGGCCAACCAGCAGCGACCCAGCAGCCGAAGAGCAGCAAGCTACACAACATCTGGAGCTAGTCGGGTGGCCCGCGCGCCTCCCTGGCTCAGTAGTGCTCGTGCACAGCACCACAGTAGTCGCTGGGCCATTGTGCCCCCGCGGCCCGGCTTGCTCACAACGGCGGTGTCCAGGCATGCACCCCGGGTGGGCCGGCCTCTGGCGCTCGCTTGCGGCCCACTTGGCGCGGCTGATTCGCCCACCCGCCTTGCTCCCTCACGCGCTCGTGACGGGCCGGGGTCGGGCAGGCCCGCGGTGGCGACCAACAGCTGCCTCCCTGGGCGGAGGTTAGCGCCCATCCGCCTTCTTATTTCGTGGGCCGATCAAATACGGCCCAGCCGCATTTGGCTGTGCTGTTTTGCTGTTTCCTTTTCCTTTTTTGGGTGATTTCCTCCTAGGCCAACTCCCTTTAAGATTGTGGCCTAATGCGGAAGTTGTGCAATAAATCTTAATTTAAATATTTATTTAGTATAAGTTAATTCACAATTAACATATAATAAATGCATTATCCGAAACTCCTTTCGGCCTTTTTCCTTTCCTTCTTTCTCTGAACAACTTCGGATCTCTCCGGAACGATTCCAATTTCTCTCTCTTTCATGATTCTATCCTACAGGAGGATCCCCAAGCGTCGTATCAACCTTAAGCGTGTTTCCCTACAGTTCGGGAATGTCATGGACATGATCTCTATCAATGATTAACAGCGGGACCAGGATGCCCATGTTGACCCCTATGCACTCCACGAATCACCATCGTGTCGAACCTGAAACGATATGTCCAATTCCCTTTATTACACGATACAAGACTTGTCCAAGATTCGATAATCGGTGTCATGATACCTTGTTCAATCTTGTTTCCAACAAGTACTATTTTTACTCATTCCCGTGAAATTTCATCCCCATGACCTAGTCATACGTTGCGCAACTTATGGACGTAATTCACCAAGTGGGCCTAGTTGTATCTTCCCGTCACACAGGAGAACAAATCCCGCTCTTGATGCATAATGCCTCTACATGCCCCTTTGGATACCCAACATGCACCTTTATGAATAACCTTTTACGAAAATGACGGTTGATGCAGTCTAAGCAATCCTCCGGTGATAGTGATTGATATGATCTCACGGTCTAAGGATTAGGACACTCCGTTTCTGAAAATTTCAACATGAACTAAGTGACATGATCATGTTGCAACAATTATTGGTGGGAAATGTCCATCACATTATTCTAGATGATATGACTTCATTGTCTGTTGGCTTTCTTTTCATAGCACCATGATCAGGAAACCTCGACCATCAGCTGCCCAATGAACTAGTTGAATAGCGGCTACTAGAGACATGGGTTTGTTTATACATCACACTTGTATCAATGTTTCCGTTTGATACAATTATAGCATGATATAAAACTATTATGAACTAATGAGATATGACAATAAAACCCTTTTATTATTTGCCTCTAGGGCATATCTCCTTCATAGCCACCTCCAAACTGATGGGTAAGTCAAAAATCTCTCTAGCAAAGAGAGCATCACAGTTAGGTCCCAATGCACCTGCCTCATTAACCTTGTTGTTATAGTGGCTTGGCTCCGCTAATGATGGCGAGGAAGCCACAACTAAGGTCCCAAGCGAGTCCATCTATAGATGCACCATCGGTAGAGGAGGAGAGGGCACCCCACCCAACTCATGTAGCTTAAGCATGATCTGCATCATCGGAGCCATGGTCGCATCAATGACCTCTCACTTAGAGGCAACCGACACATCAGATTGTAGTGATAGGATAGACCTGGCACGAGGGAAGAAACAACCAAAGATGCATTCCTCCTCAACCACAAAAGAATCCTCTAGGGCCTTGCCAACAATGGCTTCATCACCAGCCTTTGACGCCATCTCAGTGGCCACATCTTCAACAACAACCACATATGACTCCTTCTCAATGGACTTGTCATGTCTACGCACGCTTCTATTCTTGTAGAGAGTGTTGGGCCTCCAAGTGCAGAGGTTTGTAGAACAACAGCAAGTTTCCCTTAAGTGGATCACCCAAGGTTTATCGAACTCAGGGAGGAAGTGGTCAAAGGTATCCCTCTCAAGCAACCCTGCAATCAAGATACAAGAAGTCTCTTGTGTCCCCAACACACCCAATACACTTGTCAGGTGTATAGGTGAACTAGTTCGGCGAAGAGATAGCGAAATACAAGTAATATGGATGATTATAAGTGGTAATTGCAATCTGAAATAAGAGTGGAAGCAAACAAACATGTAACAGAACTGATTGTAAATGGTGTTTCAATGCTTAGAAACAAGGCCTAGGGATCATACTTTCACTAGTGGACACTCTCATATAAATATCTTCTCTTTATGATGCTACCCTGAACTACTCTTCGGTTGGACGATGTAGGGCTATAACAGCACACCTTAAAGTTCACATTCCCCATCTAGATAACCCCTCACTATCACCTTGAGCGCTAGATGGTTCCAACAAACACCACAATCTCATAGAGACATCCAACTCAAATTATACTCATGATAAGTATTTATGTAACCTTAGCCAAAGTGCCACATGGTGTGCACACTATCAACTTCACAAATGTGGGGATAAGCAGAGATTAATTAAAGCACTTGAGTAGCAGAATAGATCTATAAATTACAAAGCTCATGATCTCAATAAGATCACGCATAGAGAGAGAGAGAGAGATGAACACATAGCTACTTGTAGAGCTCTTAGCCTCGAGAGAGAACTACTCCCTCCTCATCATGGGAGTCAGCAACGGCGATGGAGATGGCAGTGGAGTCGATGGAGATGGATCCGGGGGCACTTCCCCATCCCGGCAGGGTGCCGAAACAGAGACTTCTGTCCCCCGAATCTCCTCTTCGGTGGCGGCGGCGCTATGGAACTTTTTGTGGAAATTTGATCTTGTGCTTAGGGTTTTCGTCCCGGGGGGATATATAGGCGAAGAGGCAAGGTCGATGGGCGCCCGAGGCAGCCACACCACCCCTGGCGCAGCCTGGCCTAGCCCGCGCCACTAGGTGGTGTGGGCCTCTCGTGGCCCCTCTCCATCTCGTCTTCTGGCTCCGTGAGTCTTCCAGTAAAATAGGAACTTTGGCTTTTGTCCCGTCCAATTCCGAGAATATTTATTTATGAGCTTTTCTGAAACCAAAAACAGCAGAAAATAGGCAACTGGTACTGCGGCATCTTGTTAATAGGTTAGTTCTAGAAAAGTATAAAAATACTCCAAAGTGTGGACAAAACATAAGAAAGTAGATATAAAACAAGCATGGAACATAAAAAATTATAGATATGTTTGCAACATATCAGCATCCCCAAGCTTAACTCATGCTCGTCCTCGAGTAGGTAAGTGATAAAAAAGAATAATTTTTGAGGTGACATGCACCATCATAATCTTGATCAAGGTATTTGTAAAACATTGATAACTGGGATCATAGTACTTTAACATAGCATGAAAGATATAGTTCTAACAATAAGACATAGTAACTACGTTGTAACATGAAAAGGTACAAACAAAAGATTCATGAATAACAATGCTTTGAAAGACGTTTGTTTGTTTTACATATAGAAAACATAATGAGAATGGTATTTAGCTTGTCCCTCATAGTGTAGCAAAACATAAATGTATAGAACACCTTCAAAGTTCATAAAGGTGACTAGATACAAATAGTTTAAGAACAAGCAATATCAAAGTTATGAATCAATCAACAAGTCTTGGGACAATGCACATTAAACTAAGAATGACCACTATGCTCTCTCAATAGGTGCATAAAGATAGAAGATGGAGACTCAACATAAAAGTAAAAGAAAGGCCCTTCATAGAAGGAAGCAGGGATTCAAGTATCATAAAGAGGTTCCAAAAATTATGGTACTTATTAGCTTTTAGCTCTCATTGCTCCTATCATAAGCATCTTTTAGGTGATTAAGGTTAAAGTGAACAAATATGAGGATATGCTTGACAAGTTATAAGTTGAAAATCCCATGCCCCTTGCTTACGAGTACCGAACCTCATGCTACTCAACTTTAGTCACGAGTAAGTTCTTGTCATTGTAAGTACATGTGTATCATAGAGAACCGCCAACAGGGTACCCCTTGCCCGATGATACAGAAGATTTCCCATATCAAAATGACAAGGCAAGCAGACAATGAGCATCTCAGTGATCTTTTTATTTGCTATTTGCATAGGTTTTTATTGAGGATGCTTCACAGATTGCTCACTATGGTTATGCTGCAAGTTTCCACCATGATTAGACATGGCTTAGGCTAGCTGCCCAGACGTTTCTCTAACACATATACAAACTCCATAAGCTTACAAGATCCCCTTTTATTTCACACCACCGGGATCCATAAGCAAAAGAATCATGATATCAACTAAATAATGTGAAATGTTGAAAGCGTTCCCCATGGTAACATGGTTCTGCTAATTCACAACTCACAAAGCGCAAGCATATACGCAACATAGATGGGCACAATGGTTCAAGTTTATTAAGTGCAAGAAAAGTAAAGTGTGCCATCAAGTTTGTGAGAGCTTTAATCACTAATTTTCACATAACAAGTTTAATTCGAAAGGTAGATAAAAACATGAATATACTTGGAATAGCAAATGCTAATAGGTAGGTATGGTGGACTCTTTGGAATAACTTGGTTTTATTTGGAGTTGGATGCATGAGTGGAACTCATACTTGGTATGGAGGCTAGCAAAAAGAGGCGACCAACTAAGAGAGCAATAATGGCCACAATCATGCAAAGCGACAAAACATTATTAATTAAAGCATAAAGTGATATTACAAGTCGAAAACTAAATGATCATAGAGGCTATGGTGACTTGGTATAGTCTTAACATGGTGGGAGCATGTGCCAAGTCAACCCAAATAAAACATCAAAGGAGAATACCACAATATTATGCTTTTGTATAATAAAACAACGCATGATTCTTTCAAGGCACATTAAGCAATATCAATTGTTTGTAACAAGTCATGCTACAGCAATAATCACTAAGCATAAAGTCATAGCAATATCAAACATGACATGATATAGTCTAGGCCACAGTCAAAAAAGGCTCCTTTTTGTACCACCCATAAGCATGAAACTTCCTACTCTTTTCCAACACCAATCGAAAACTAAAGCTAAACACAGTGCTAGCAAAGGAGAACACTCGTAGAACAATAAGAGTGAAAACTAGAGTGTTCTAGGCAATGAATAACGGGGTGTGTCTCTCTCCAAAAGAAGTGTGTTGGGATCCAACCAACTTATTTAAGAAAACCAAACAAAATAAAACTAAAAAAATGAAGATGCTCTAAGAACAACACAACTGTGCATGAAACAATAAAAATGAAGTGTTTGGAAGAAACCTGAGATTTTTATTGATGAAGAAGGGGATGCCTTGGGCATCCCCAAGCTTTGACGCTTGTACTTCTTGAATATTTCTTGGGGTGACACGGGTAGCATCCCCAAGCTTGAGCTTTTTTCCATACTTCATCTTATCACCTTGTTCTTCCCTACACTTTAAAATTTCCTTCATACAAAACTTAACACAATATTTATTAGCAACATTAGTGTACTCAAGATAATAAGTCTTTGGGTTCAGTTTCAACACAAGTAAAACTTCCATTAAAACACAAGCTACTGTAGCAATTCCTTTTAAAAGTTCAAGTGATAAAATAGAACTCAAAGAGAAAGAGATTAAGAAGCAAGTGCAAATAATGGCAGAAATCTGTCAAAACAGACCAGCAGGTAAAAACTGATTTTTTCGAAGACCTTATGTTGCTCAAATCGAAAGGTGCTAAACTAAAGAAAGTTAGATAATAACCTGGGTCATAAGCACAGAAAATTACAGCTCAATCCGACATACAGTGATTTCTCACGATTTTTTATAGTGAAGCACAAAAATCTGTTTTGGGACATCAACTTTCCCAAGTCTTACTTCCCTCTCATTAGAGGTTATTCTTGGCACAAAAACCACACAAAAAGGATAAGGAGAAGTTATTACAGAGGCAATAACTTCCAAGACTCAACAAAACAAAAATAAACTGAAAGTAAAAATATAGTGGGTTGTCTCCCAGAAGCTCTTTCTTTACAGCCATTAAGATAGGCATGATAGATTTCAATGATGCTCACAAAAGAAATATAAATTGAAGTAAAAGAGAGCATCAAGAAGCAAATATGGAACAAATTTAAGTATAACCCACTTTCTATGAAAAATAATCTTGTAAAGAAACAAGTCATGAAAGCACAAAGCAACAAGCATAGGAAAGCAAAACAAGTGCAACTTTAAAAGTTTCAACATAAAGAGGGGAAACTTAATATTGTTGAGATACATAAAACCATGTTTACCTCTCTCATAATAACTTTCAGTAGCATCATGATTAAAATTAATAATATAACTATCACATAAAACATTCTTATCATGAGCCACATGCATAAAATAATTATTACTCTCCCTATAAGTATAGTCATTCTTATTAATCATAGTGGGAGCAAATTCAACAAAATAGCTATCATTATTATTCTCATCACCACAATCATCAAATATAGGAGGCATATTGTAATCATAATTAATTTTCTCCTCAATAGTAGGTGGACTGAAAATATCATACTCATCATTGTAATCATCATATATTGGAGGTATAGTATCATCATAAGCAATAGAATAGTTATCTTCCAAAGTGTGTTCATTTGTAAACATATCATCATTGGAAGGAAAATGATAGTACTAATAGTACAACAATTATTAATATCATCATTTTCAGAATTGGAACCAAAGAGATTTTCAATATCAAAAGTAGTGTGCTTTTCCCAATAATGATCACTACTATAGGTAACAAGCATAGGAACATCATCGAGTTCACACTCACCAAAAACTATAATAGGAGCAACATGCTTAGGGGAAATATCGTTTCCTCTCTCCTTTTACTCCTCCTTTTCTTCTTTTTCTTCTTCTCTTTAGGAGGGAGAGGCTTGAAAGGAAGCTTCTCCATATACCCTAGTTTATTGTTAGAGACAATAGAAGAAACTTTGGAGGATTCCTCCTTTTCATTAATAAGAACAAAACACATATTAGTCTTGTCATATTTTGGTAAAATCTCATTTTTTATAATATTTTGTATGTAAGTATTTGTGTGGCAATTATCAACACAATAAAGGTGACAACCATGCAGGACGCTATTCATATCAAAAGCACTCATATCTACCAAAGAGGTTTTTCTTGATAACTCTTCACACCCCTGTAAGTTCATCATGCTGATTAGGAGTGATCATGTTATCACAATACAAACTTGCAGTACTCATTGGATTAGAAGGGCTATTATTATGGCCTAAGCATTGAAAATTGAAATGACCCACTTCAAAGCAAAGTTCACAAGTAAAAGGATAGAGGGCACAAACTTTTTTACCAAGATCATTTAGAGCCCTATACCACGTTCTAGTTTTTTCATTCCTGTGGGTCATACAATATTCTTATTCAATTTCATTCTTCTCACAAGGTCTATGTATTCCACAAAAATTAACATGCTTATAAGAAATAGTACTTTCAGAGGTTTGAGCATGTTTATTGCTATCATTAATAACAATTTCATTTCTCATGCAAGTGTGTTTAAAAGGTTCATGATACATGTCCCATTTTTCTTTAGGAGCATTAATATGAGAAGCAAATGCTTTACAATAATCAACAAGAATTTGAGGATCAAGACCATATTTAGCACTAAGCTCTTGAAAATCAGTAGTTTCAGCAAAAGACTTAATGCAATCATACTCGTAGTTTATACCTGGTTCTTTACCTTTTTCGTTATCCCAATCTTCGGTATTGCTTTGAATTGTGTCAAGAAGATTCCACTTAGCTTTGACCTCCGTACTTGTGAAGGATCCCTTAGAACAGGTGTCTAGATAGTCCTTGTAATGTCCTGAAAGCCTTGCATAATTTTTTTTAATAATAATATTACTGGGGAGCTCATGAATGGGACATTTGAGCATTAGTGACTTTAATCTCCCCCATGCTTGGGCAATACTTTCTCCATCATGAGGATGAAAATTATAAATATAATTCCTATCTTTATGAACTTCATGAGGAGGATAAAATTTAGAGTAAAAGAGAGATTCTAGTTCCTTCCATTCCGAATGATGAGGATCGTCTAGTAGCTCATACCACTCCCTTGCTTTTCCCTTAAGTGATAAAGAGAATAGCTTCCTCTTAACTTGGTTCATTGAAATACCTGCACACTTGAACAACTCGCATAATTCATGTATAAAGAGTAAATGATCATCAGGATGGACAGTTCCATCTCCAAAATAACCGTTATTCATAACATGTTCAACAATTTCCATAGGTATTTTAAAAGGGACACCTTCAGTATGTGGATTTAAAATATCATAAGTATCATTAGAATTACCACACATGGGAGATAAAGTATCATCAGAGCAAATTTTCTTCTTTAAAGCTGGGGACTAAAAAGATCATTTTCATAAAAACTAACTTCCCCAAGCTTAGATGTTTCCATAGCATTAGTAACAAAGGTGTTCAAAAGATTCATACTAATAACATTGTTATTAGCATGCAAAGAAAGTTCCATGGGTTTTTTAATTTTCTTTTCAGACCATTCATGTTCTACCTTAGGAAAAATACTAAAAAACTCTCTAATTTTGTTGTTGTTTTCCATTAAGCCTAACTAGTGAAAATAAAAACAAGAAACAAAAAGATATAATTGCAACTAAAGGAAATAACTTCAAGCACTCACACACCAGTAACAGTGCTAGAAGATAGCTTAGTAGCCAGAAGATGTGAGTACCTTTTACCTTACCTCCCCGGCAACGGCGCCAGAAAATAGCTTGATGTCTACGCACGCTTCTATTCTTATAGACAGTATTGGGCCTCCAAGTGCAGAGGTTTGTAAAACAGCAGCAAGTTTCCCTTAAGTGGATCACCCAAGGTTTATCGAACTCAGGGAGGAATTGGTCAAAGGTATCCCTCTCAAGCAACCCTGCAATCAAGATACAAGAAGTCTCTTATGTCCCCAACACACCCAATACACTTGTCAGGTGTATAGGTGCACTAGTTCGGCGAAGAGATAATAATAATTACAACATGTCGGTGGACCATCTAGTGATGATTACAAGCACTCGAGCGAGCCGAAGGCACGACGCTGTCCTCGCCTCTTCATCACTGGAGTCGAGCAAAGCTTGTGATAATAGGGCTTGTTGTAGTAGAGAGACGGTAAGTCGTCATGCTAAGACCCCAAAATACCGGCGCACAAGAGTAGCAACTGTCGCTAAAGAGGAGAAAGATAAATAAGAAGCAACACCGACCAAATCCAGCGACGGCGGCAGCCATGCGTGGCATCATTATTTCTCTTAAGGGCATCATTTTTGGAGCAGGTGTCGGCCGGAGCGGTTTGGAGGTGGACATGTGTAGCTGTGTGGTTTCTAATGTGTCGTTGATGCCGGGTCAAGCCTTCATGGTGCATCGTGTCTCGTGTGCGGACACATGATGATGGATGTGCACATGGTGATGGCATTGTCTGGCGTCGTGACGGCAGGCCAGACGAGAGCAATACATATCTCCGCCCTAAAGATGGCTCAGCGGTTCGATTACAATGACGACTTATGGAGTGTGCATGAGGAGTTCTCTTAGGGTTTGCTAGATCGGATGTGAGCTCCTGGTTCACCATAGGGCGATTAGTGATGCCTAGTTGGTGAGGCGTTGTTTTGTCTTTTTCGGGCATAAGGCCTCGATGGCATGCTTTTCATCCATATTCGGTTTTTAGGGGTTTCGTGGTGGTTTCGGGTTGTTTGATGTACTCCCTTCATTCAGAAATATAAGACATTTTAGATTTATGAAATGAATGTATCTAGACACTTTTTAGTGTATAGGTTCACTCCGAACCTATACACTACAAGATGTCTAGATACATTCGATTCACAAAGCTAAAACGTCTTATATTTGTGAACGGAGGGAGTATATCTTTACCATACCTTTGTTGAATAAAGTATAATGAAGGTCGTACATATCTTTTTGATGCTGATGTCGGGATCTCAACCTCCTTTTCAAAAAAATGAAACTATAGATTCCCTAGAAAAATCTCCCCTTTCCAATTTACTCCGTGTTTTAGCTTAAAGTAAAATTTTATAAAGTTTAACCAATATGTAAAAAATACCAACATTAACAATATCAAATGCATATAATATAAAAATATGTTTCATGTTTAATTTAATAATATAATTTTATATTGTAGCTATTGATATAGTATTATGTATATTTGGTTGAACTTAACAAAACTTGACTACGCCAACATAAAACGCAGGCTACTCTACAAAAGGAGGCAGCATGATAATTACAAAGAAAAACTGACATTATTTGGCTTGTTTTTGTCCTTGTATACTCAGGTCTCAAAGGTTTTTGTTTATCTATGCGTGTCCCAACAATTACTACCATATATACGCAATCTTTCTCTTCATTGTAACCAAACATGACAACGTTTTACACTTTCTTCTTTTTCTGTAAAAAATACACTATCTGGTGTAACAAAGAAAATGTAAATGGACAAGAACAATTATATGTATATGTTAAATTTGTTTGCTCGTATTATCTCGTTTTCTTATTGGCATGAATTTTGTTGATAACAAAGATAATATAAATGGGCAATAACACTTACGGTTTTATATGTTAAAAAATGTAAAACTACATTATAAGGAACTCATAAGGAAATATCCTCCACCCACTACCCTCCTCCTTGCGCTCCCGTGCGGCTGTGCTAGGCCACACTAGGTTTCTCCTCACCGGTCCTCCTAGAGACCACTGTGCCCGCGTCCCCTTCCTCTCGCCGATGTCGTAGGCATCACCTTGGCAAAGCCCGGGAGGAGCGGTGGTGGTGGATCCCTCGGGCATCGATCTAGGGCTGGGCGGCGACACCTTCTCTGATCACTGCAGCGGCGGGATAGCGGTGCATGGCATCATTATTTCTCTTAAGGGCATCGTTTTTGGAGCAAGTGTCGGTTGGAGCGGTTTGGAGGTGGACATGTGCAGCGGTGTGGTTTCTAACGTGTCGTTGATGCCGGGTCAAGCCTTCATGGTGCATCGGGTATCATGTGCGGACACATGATGATGGACGTGGACATGGTGATTGCATTGTCTGGAGTCGTGGCGGCAGGCCAGACGAGATCTATACAGACCTCCGCCCTGAAGATGGCTCAGCGGTTCGATGACAGTGACGACTTATGGAGTGTGTGCATGAGAGTTCCCTTAGGGTCTGCTAGATCAGATGTGAGCTCCTGGTTCGCCATACGGCGACTCAGTCATGCCCCAGATGCCTAGTTGGTGAGGCGTTGTTTTGTATTTTTAATGCATAAGGCCTCGGTGGCATGATTTTCACCCATATTTGGTTTTGTAGGGGTTTCGTGGTGGTGGTTTTGGGTTGTTTGATGTATATCTTTGCCATACCTTTGTTGAATAAAGTATAATGAAGGCCGTACATATCTTTTTGATGCTGATGTTGGGATCTCAACCTCCTTTTCGAAAAAATGAAACTATATTATAGTTTCCCTAGAAAAACCTCCCTTTTTCAATTTACTCTGTGTTTTAGCTTAAAGACAATTTTTATAAAGTTTAACCAATATGTAAAAATTACCAACATTTACAATATCAAATGCATATAATATAAAAATATGTTTCATGTTTATTTTTATAATATAACTTTACATTGTAACTATTGATATATTTTTCTGTATATTTGGTTATACTTGGCAAAGCTTGATTACGCCAAACATAAAACGCAGGGTGCTCTACAAAAGGAGGCAGCACGATAATTACAAAGAAAAACTGACATTAATTACTAGCT
Source organism: Avena insularis (assembly GCA_023614405.1). Classification (NCBI taxonomy): domain Eukaryota; kingdom Viridiplantae; phylum Streptophyta; class Magnoliopsida; order Poales; family Poaceae; genus Avena; species Avena insularis. The sequence continues at coordinate 504,172,705 of CM042688.1, read as the reverse complement.
TATTTTTTTCCTTGTATACTCAGGTCTCAAAGGGAAGGTAATAATTATGATAATTCCTTTCTTCGTTTATACCGCAGCAAAGTCCATACTAGCCCTCAAAGCGTCGTTAATGGTCAGTAAAGTCAGCCAGAAGATCATGGACATTTCAAGGCGGTAATTTCAGTTTTCTCTAAAGAATGAGCTTTAACTGTCGCAGCATCTCCGGGGACAGAATTAGCGCACACGTATATGTTGCACCGACCATGTCGATATCTTCCTAGCTAGCTGTATATATATAGGAGGTGCACCGCGAAGGGCAAAACACACGGATAATTACCAAAACATCGTCACGTTTCTCCCATCCCCTCTCAAGATTTCTCCGGCCCCGGCCAGGATTAACGCGCCTAATCGCGTCGCGCTAATGGCGATCGTTCACGTGTTACTCGTCGCGCTAATCACCGCGTCGACGTCGCATGGCGCCGCCGCCCAGACGTGGCCCGGCGACCTCGCGGCGCTCGCCAAGGCCGGCAGGCTCCGCACCGACCCCATCGCCACCGTGGCGGCCTCGACGGACTTCGGCAACATCACGTCGGCACTCCCGGCGGCCGTGCTGTTCCCATCGTCCCCGGCAGACGTGGCCGTGCTCCTCCGCGCCGCGCACTCCGACCCCAACTGGAAGTACACCATCTCCTTCCGCGGCCGCGGCCACTCCGTCATGGGGCAGGCCCTGGCCCCCGCCGGCGTGGTCGTCGACATGCCGTCCCTCGGCGGCGCGTTGTCCGCGGCGCGCATCGTCGTGTCGGCGGACGGGCAGTACGTGGACGCCGGCGGCGAGCAGATGTGGATCGACGTGCTGCGGGCGACGCTGCAGCGCGGCGTGGCGCCGCGGTCGTGGACGGACTACCTCCACCTCACCGTCGGCGGCACCTTATCCAATGCCGGGATCAGCGGCCAGACGTTCCGGCACGGTCCGCAGATTTCAAACGTGCAGGAGCTGGACGTCATCACCGGTACGTACGCGCGCACGACATGGTGTCCATGCACCACAACGACAAGCAACGCCCTTCTTTTGCTATAGTTACGTACACCGCACTGCGTTCCTGCCATTGATCACGTACGAGCTAGCTTGTTCGGCCGCAACTCGTAACGTAACTCACTAATCTGGATAAGGATGAACCAACTCCAGAGCTAATTTTAGTAGGAGTAGTAGTAAAAATTTGAGAGGACCAAACTATATGTTGTAGTACTCCAGTAAAAAATAATCCAAATTTGGAGTAACCATTATCATCAAAAATATGACTGGTGAAGACCAGCTTTGCCGTCCGGCGTCGCCGTCTTTCATTAGATTTTGCTGCCGGCCCGGAACAGCGCGTTGACTTTGACATTTCCCCGCCGTTGATTAAATTACTTTACCTGAGTGTTGACATTGGGTGCAATTAACGCACGCGTGCAGGCTACGGCGAGACGGTGACGTGCTCCAAGTCCCTCAACTCCGACCTCTTCAACGCTGTCCTGGGCGGGCTGGGCCAGTTCGGCGTGATCGTCCGGGCCCGGATCGCGCTGGAGCCCGCGCCGGCGCGGGCCAAGTGGGCGCGGCTCGTCTACACCGACTTCCCCACCTTCTCCGCCGACCAGGAGAAGCTCATCGCGCCCCGCCCCGACGGCTCGTTCGGGCCGTTCAGCTACCTCGAGGGCGCGGCCTACGTGAACCACAGCCTCGCCGCCGGGCTGACGAACGCGGGCGGGTTCTTCTCCGAGGCCGACGTTGCCATGATCGTCGCGCGCGCCGCGGCCAAGAACGCCACCTCCGTGTACGTCATCGAGGCGACGCTCAACTACGACAACGCCACGGCCGCGTCCGTGGACCAGGTGCTCAAGTCGGTCCTGGCGGAGCTGAGGTTCGAGGACGGGCTCGCGTTCCTGCGCGACGCGTCCTACCTGGAGTTCCTGGATCGTGTGCACGGCGAGGAGACGGCGCTGGAAAAGATCGGGATGTGGCGCGTCCCACACCCTTGGCTCAACGTGCTCGTGCCCGGCTCCCGCATCGCCGACTTCGACCGCGGCGTCTTCGGGGGCATCCTCCAGGGCACCGACATCGCCGGGCCTCTCGTCATCTACCCTCTCAACAAATCCAAGTACGTACAACGTGCTGTCTGTATACATGATCCGTGATGCATGTCTGTCTGCATAGATCTCATCATAATCGACCATCTCTCTGCTATCGGTGTTCAGTTGGGACGACAGCATGTCGGCGGTGACGCCGGCGGAAGAAGTGTTCTACGCGGTGTCGCTGCTCTTCTCGTCGGTGGCCAACGACCTCAAGAGGCTGGAGGCGCAGAACCAGAAGATACTGCGATTCTGCGACCTCGCCGGGATCGGGTACAAGGAGTACCTGGCGCACTACACCACCCACGGCGACTGGATCCGGCATTTCGGCGGCAAGTGGGACCACTTCGTTCAGATGAAGGACAAGTACGACCCCAAGAAGCTACTCTCTCCTGGCCAGGACATCTTCAACTAGACTATGTACAATTAGTTGTTTGGAGTAACGTGGACAATCGCGTACGTAGCAGTTCGCTTAACTTTGGGATTTTACTGCAGAAAAGCAAATTTGATAGGTGGTAAATGTTAATAATATGTCCCATCGAGCTCAATTCTCCATATATATACAAAATATATTTGTACAAAAAGCTTAAGAATGAGCATTCTTGATAATAAGGTTAATTATGGCCAATTAACCAAGATTTAACGAAATACCGATCGATAAAACACACATTTTAGTGGACGATAAAATGAAACAACATTTGAGTCCCAAGACGAATCTGGTGGCCAAAATTCTTTCCACATCAACTTAAGAAAGTCTTTGTGACTTCATAATCGCAAATCTGATCAACTATTCACTCAAAAGTCATTCTACTCTACTGGATTAACATCATGTTCCATAGCTGTTACAAGATTATAGGGCTTTCGACAACAAATTATTTAGGTGGTTAATCGTGTGATAACTCGAGTTCCAATCGCCACATTCTTTTTCATTATGAACAAAAATGTACCCCTAGATTGGGGTGGTGGTGTTCCTGCCAAAAACTATTGGCACGATTGTCGATCTTCTGTTGCAGCGATTCAACGAGGTTTGGTCATTTTCATGTACTTTAGTGGTTGGCTGAAGTTCTCGAAGTTGCCCATCATCAATGAGATCTAGGGTGTCTCGACGATGACGATTTCAATTGTGTTTTGGTTTTTAGACTTAGTGGAGTCTTGGTTATATATTCCAACATTTACTTAGTGTTTTTTTCTACATTTTGGTGGGTTTATTTACCCATTATCTATTCTTTCTATCTACCCCAAAACAATTTCTAAATGTGTTGCCCCTCGTGTCTTTTCCAAAACAATTGAAGTTCTACGTTTGTCACAACTGTTTTTTTGATGAATCTAACAAAACAAAACAAAATACTGTAGATACTGATATAATTTTCTAAGTGACTTGTAAAAGGCACCACCAAAACTCATTTTTCGCATCAACTTAATAAAGTCTATGTGACTTCATAATTGCAAATCTGATAAACTATTCACTCAAAAGTCAATCTGCTCTACTAGATTGACATGGTGTTCTATAGCAGTAACAAGATTATAGAGCTTGCGAGAACAAATTATGTAGGTGGTTAATCATGTGATAAGTCGAGTTTCAATCGCCACATACTTTTTCATTATGAACAAAAATGTGCGGCTAGATTGGGGTGGGTATTCTTGCCAAAAAAAACGATTTGTGTGATTGGCAATCTTCAGTTGCAACGATTAGACGAGGTTTGATCATTTTCAGGTACTTTAGTGGTTGGCTGAAGTTCTCAAAGTTGCCCATCATCGACGAGATCTATGGTGGCTCGATGATGACGATTTCAATTGTGGTTTGGTTTTTAGACTTAGTGGAGTCTTGGTTATATATTCCAACATTTACTTAGGGCTTTTTTCTACGTTGGTGGGTTTATTTACCAGTTATCTTGTTGTACTAGATATTCTTTCTGTCTACCAAAAATAATTTCTAAATGTGTTGCCCCTCATGTCTTTTCCAAAACAATTGAAGTTCTACATTTGTCACAACTATTTTATGACAAACCTAACGAAACAAAAAATTATTGTAGATACTGATATAATTTTCTAAGTGACTTGTAAAAAGGCACCACCAAAACTCATTTTTCACATCAACTTAATAAAGTCTATGTGACTTCATAATTGCAAATCTTGTAAACTATTCACTCAAAAGTCAATCTGCTCTACTAGATTGACATGGTGTTCTATAGCAGTAACAAGATTATAGAGCTTGCGAGAACAAATTATGTAGGTGGTTAATCATGTGATAAGTCGAGTTTCAATCGCCACATACTTTTTCATTATGAACAAAAATGTGCGGCTAGATTGGGGTGGGTATTCTTGCCAAAAAAAAACGATTTGTGTGATTGGCAATCTTCAGTTGCAACGATTAGACGAGGTTTGATCATTTTCAGGTACTTTAGTGGTTGGCTGAAGTTCTCAAAGTTGCCCATCATCGACGAGATCTATGGTGGCTCGATGATGACGATTTCAATTGTGGTTTTGGTTTTTAGACTTAGTGGAGTCTTGGTTATATATTCCAACATTTACTTAGGGCTTTTTTCTACGTTGGTGGGTTTATTTACCAGTTATCTTGTTGTACTAGATATTCTTTCTGTCTACCAAAAATAATTTCTAAATGTGTTGCCCCTCATGTCTTTTCCAAAACAATTGAAGTTCTACATTTGTCACAACTATTTTATGACAAACCTAACGAAACAAAAAATTATTGTAGATACTGATATAATTTTCTAAGTGACTTGTAAAAAGGCACCACCAAAACTCATTTTTCGCATCAACTTAATAAAGTCTATGTGACTTCATAATTGCAAATCTTGTAAACTATTCACTCAAAAGTCAATCTACTCTACTGGATTAACATGGTGTTCTACAACAGTAACAAGATTATAGGGCTTGCGAGAACAAATTCTTTATGTGGTTAATCGTGTGATAAGTCGAATTCTAATCGTCACATACTTTTTCATTATGAACAAAAATGTGCGGCTAGATTGGGGTGGGGGTATTCTTACCAAAAAGGATTGGTGTGATCGGCAACCTTCTGTTGCGGCGATTAAACGAGGTTTGTTCATTTACAGGTACTTTAGTGGTTGGCTGAGGTTCTCAAAGTTGTCCATCATCGACGAGATCTACGGTGGCTCGACGATGACGAGTTTGATTGCAGTTTGGCGAGAATTTGTAGACTTAGTAGAGTCTTGGTTATATATTCCTATTTACTTAGGGCTTTTTTCTTCGTGGGTGGGTTTTATTTACCCATTATCTTGTTGTACCCGATACTCTTTCTATCTACTCCAAAACATTTTTTTAATGTGTTGCTCCTCGTGTCTTTTCCAAAATGATTTAAGTTCTGTGTTTTTCACAACTATTTTATGAACTATCTAACGAAACAAAAACTTTATTGTAGATATTGATATAATTCTCTACAAACTTGGTACAAAAAATTGATTTGTGATGGATAGAATATATAAGTGGACAACTGATGGCGCGTTCCTTCGCTTGAAAAAAGGCACCGTCAATTGTAGCAGACGTTTAGGTTTATTAAACTGTGACGAGTATCTATGCTCTGAGTTTTGGAACAGACAATAAGGCGTGTTTCTTAAGGTTGCACTGGCATCTCTTCAAAATGCAAGGTCACGTCAAAGTTAAATCCTGGCCGACACAGATTGGCACATAGTTAACGACCATTTGACGACAGACGCGGAGAGCAAGATGGGTGACGCCACCAGGAGGAGCATCTTCTAAAAGTGCACACAACTTAACGGTGCCGTTTCAGTTTGACCTAGTTATGATGATCTAATTCTGCCGACGGGAAATTAGCAGAAACGTTACCATCGGTGCTAAATGAGTTATCACTCGCTTGCACGGATATACATGCCAATTTTGTCAATAGTGGAGCACCTGAGATGGAGTATTGGAGGAGATGCTCAGGTTCTCTGCAACTCAGCTGCCAGGTAAGGAGAGAGCAGCTGACCAGAACTTTTTGCTTAACTTCTCAGCACTTATCAAATGCATGCACTAGCACATCGCCTTCTGTGCATTGATTCATCAAGCAAGCTACTAGCAAAGGTAAGCACCACTGCTGACCTGAATAAAAGGCGTTCGGTCATAGATTATCAGTTACCATCACATATACGCAAACCCAAGCTAGCGCCTATCACTCGACTGCACGAGTTGCTTTTGTTTAATGGGAAGGTCAAAGCGAGTTAGGCGGTGATGTTCCAGGGCAAGCATGCACTCTTTGGACCTCTTGTAAAGCTAGACGCTTGGCAATGTGCATGTACGCTGGCATACCGTCCTGACGTAGATGGAGCAGTGACTTATTTGGATGGGACACCACACCATAGCTTAGCATGGCACGCAACTCAAGCGGGAGTTATGGCGTAGCACAGGAAACTGAAGCAACATGACTATCCATGACTCATGAGGTCCTCGAGATGGGCGAGGCTAGCTGTTATATTTACATCGACATTACAGAGCTGTTATAATTTACATAGATATAGCGATGGAGCTCAGCTCGTCATATGCATCATGACAGTGAGTCGTTGCTCTTCTACTAACGCGGGGCTTGCTGATGTTTCATTCCAGCACAGGTGTTCGGGGCTCCTCGTTCTGAGGCGCCCACCTCCACACTTTGAGCTCTCCGGCACCATCTCCGGTGAAGAGCAGCCCACCAGCCGCAAGTTCGATGGTCTTCACTTCTTTCTTGGAGTAGAGCTTGCCCCTCTCGTCGAACCTGAAAGACGACAAGCAGCTGCTGTAGGTCTGTGGGACTCTTGCTTTTCAGAGTAAAGTAAGGAAGCAGTGTCATTTCACGTTGTCCCACTGACAGAGTGTTCTAAATGGCACTTACGATGGCAAGTCGAACAGCCGGATGCAGCTGCTGTTGTGCAGGGAACAGAACAGAACTGGTGTCCTTCCCACGCGATGCATGCCAAAGATGGTGCGTAATCCCTGAAACAGAAGGTGGATGCAGGTTCAGCAACACAGAAACAACAGAAAACTGTTCGAATGGATGATCAGAAACAGACCATTACCCAGGCACCGTAACAAAGCAGACATTTCGCAAGGCCACTAATAATATCATGAGAACAAGCTCAACAAAGCTTATAAACATAGACTCGGGAACTTGTTCTGAGAAGTGGTACTGAGAAAAGCAAGAACAGGAGGCAAGTTCGACATATGTACAGAGCACTTGCTAGAATACTGGACAAATAGATCGGAAATATCCAGAATTTGGAAGAACAGATTGCCCTGGTATTGTGGCTAGTTTCTTGCAGGTGAAGACTTGCTAAGCATTCTATCTTTGCAGATCATCTTTATATGATACTCCCACACTAACTATTCAGCAAAATAGATGAGCTCTGCAGACAGATGGCAACCATCTAAAGTTCCAATTAAGAGAGCTGCTACCAGGCTCAACACTTTATCTGCTCAATACTACAAGATGAACTTTTTTTCTGAGCTGTACAAGATAAACTTCTAGCAGACCCAGTAATACATACTCCCCCGTCCTGAAATAAGTGACTTGGGTTTATCATATGTATCTATACACTAAAACATGACTAGATACATGCGAATCTAGACAAATTCAAGTAACTTATTTCTGTACGGAGGGACTACCACGAATCACCAAACATAAAACAAAGTCCAGATTGTGCAAACAATATTGCTTGGCTGAATGCAGATGGAGTCACGTATTCCAGCAAAGAAGACCTTCATGCACCGATATAGCAATAACAGGAGAAAACCAATGCAGCAATAAGAACTCTCTGAGAGAAGATCTTCCACTTGATTTTGGACAAATAATTGCGACTACTGTTGAATTGTGATATCAGTTGACAACAGGTAGGATCTGCTCAATTCAGTAACACACATCAAGAAAAACTTGAATGAAATAAAAGAAAAAAAAGGACTCCCAAATTAGTTGCCCCAACTTTGTCTACATACGTATGTATCTAAATGCATTTCAGTGTATAGATATATGCTAATTTGGGACGGAGGGAATATGTAACATTGTAGTTATATGTGGCAAGCCCAATTCAATAAATGAACTTACACATGATCATGCACATTATCTGGCTAAAGATTAGCAGCCAGTACTCATATTCCCCCCAAATATTTACCTAACATAGTACTCCTTCCGCCCTGAAATAAGTGACTTGTTTGTCTAGATTCGCGTGTATCTATCTATACAGTAAAATGCATCTAGATACATACGAATCTAGACAAATCCAGGTTATTTCAGGACGGAGGGAGTACTAAAATTAGTACTAGTACTCCCTCCGATCCAAATTAGTTGGTCTAGATTCAGATGCATCTAGCACTAAAACAAGTCTAGATACATTTGAATCTAGACAAATCTAAGTCAACTAATTTGGATCGAAGGGAGTACAAATATCATTTTAGATCCTGCACCTGAAGATATACGGATGCCATAACTATTAGACACAAACTGTTCACAGTGCACAATCAAACTAAATAAGGATACTATAATCCTAGCGCTGATAAAAACACACATTAGTACAGTTGCTAATATAAGTCTTCCTGTTTGCAACTCCAAACTAAGTTTTGAGAAAATAATACACATGGAATAATTCATATAAAGGGAGTGTGCAGAACTTACATGATCCTCAGAATGGGTATGCATGACTTCAAGGTTTCCAGACTCTGACACAGACCAGACCTTTACGGTCTTATCCAGAGAGCAAGATAGTAGCTTCTGATCCCAACAAAGCACAGAAGTAACAGCAGCTTTATGCTCAGAGAGTGTCTGGACACACTGAAGAGTTTTAAGGTCCCATACCTGATAAATACAATATGTCAGATATAAACATAATATTTAGTTGACAACAGAAATAAGCAGGTCTGCAGTATTTTCATACTCTGATTGTCTTGTCAAGTGAGCCAGAGTAAAGCCTTGTTGCTGATACAGAAAGTGAAATCACTTGACGCTCATGACCCCTGAGGATTGCCACCGGTCTCAAGTTGCTCTCCTTAGCTGGAAATTTCCAAGCCATAATGCTACCATCCCCAGTGCCAGCAAATAGTATCTCATCCGTGATAGTCATAGAACAAACAAGCCAAGAAGGCCCTTGGAGACTTAGTTTCATCCCTGTTTGGATGTTCCATGCCTACAAGTCAATGGAACAACGAAGACTGATAGCTCAACACCTGATAGCGCCACAGTACATAGCAATTGGCAAATACTCGGTGAATCAAGAACATTACCTCCACAGATTTTGGGATTCCAAAAAATATCCACTTGCCGTAAGTAATCATGCAGCCAATCTTCCCTCCCATCTTGATGATATCAACGCACTATTGCAGAAACATTAAGAATAAGGGCAATATGACAGATTAGAACCTCTTTTTTTTTGCTCTGCTGTACAACAATATTTTCTAAGTTTCTCCTTTTTTTTTTACTTCTTTTTTTCAATAGCTCCTCCCTCTTCATCTCTTTTTTTCATTTCATTTAACTTTTTTTCACTTTACAATAACATATGGGCATCTGCCAATGAGATAAGGACTGTATTCCAAGTTAGCCTTGCTTGTCAGTCAACCAGCCTGATGGCCTCCTGAAACTGATCATGGGCATACTAATCACCACAGACAGGTGAAGAGCCTCAAGGAAAATCAGTCTGACATGTCGACAACTGCAGGCGTGACAAATGGCAACCAATTTGAACCCATAGACACACCAACCGCCATGAGGAACAAGTTGAACTCCCCAATTGATCACACAGGCAGCAAACATCAACAGTCACAGGCAATGCACGATTGAGCCCACTGACACATTGACCACCACAAGCAATCCGAATTACTCCCCAACTGATCACGCAGAAGCACAAATCAACCACCACCAGGAATCCGAGCGAGATGCAACCCCAAGTTGAACCGTGAGGAAAGAGTCTGAGGGAAACGCTGAGTGAGAGCGGATAGCCCAGCTACCTTGCCAGAGTTGTAGTCCCATACGCGAACTGAGCCGTCGGCGCTGCCAGAGTAGAGCTTGTCAGAACCCATCGGCATAGAGATGCCAGTGATAGCCTGCAGAAATAGGCAAAAGAAATATGTAACAGCCCATCGCAATGCACAATTGCTGATACAAAATAAATTCATTGCATAATTACTGATACAAAGCAAACTCATTGTATTTTGCAATGTGGCATAGAGCTAATTTCTCACAAATACATTTATTTAGGTCGAACAGGGCAGACGTTACAGTAGGTCGAACAGGGGCACAATTGCTGATTCAAAATAAATTCATTGCATTATTACTGATACAAAGCAAATTCATTGTATTTTGCAATGTGAAATAGAGCTAATTTCTCACAAATACATTTGTTTAGGTCGAACAGCGAAGACGTTACAATAGGTCGAACAGGGGCAGGGGGGAAACACGCACCTCCGTGTGTCCAGCGAGGGCGCCGAGGAAACCGAAACCGCCGCAGCCACGGCTCTCCTGAACGCGCCGCTCCTGGTGCGGCTCTGGATTCGTCTCCACCGTCTTCGGATCCGTCTTCTGGTCGGACTTCTCGTCTGCACACCGCCGTCGTGTAGGGGCGGCGACGTCGGGCGCGGCGGCCTCCGCGCCGCAACTTGAACTGGATGCTACAGCCCTACGCGCGGGACCTAGGAGCCTTTCCGTTGCGGGTTCGAGGCGGAGGGGCAAGCGGCAGGCCTTGGCGCGGCCGCCTCCGGCGCCGGCTCTGCGGGGCTCAGAGGGGCGAGTGTAAGGGCTCCGCCGCGTGGGGGCAGGGGAGGGCGAGGGCGCGGCGCCGGGACCGAGGCGCGCGGTGAGGGAGGAGGAGATCGGCATGGCGGGCTCCCGTCTCGCGGAAGCGCGGTGGAGAGGAGGGCGAGGCGGCGCTAGGTTTTGGTGGGAGGAGGCGGCGATCGTGTCTACTGTGCGTTAGGGTATGAGCATTGGTTTAGTCGGCTGCCGTCTCTAACTTGCCTCCACGTCGGTAACACAATAAGTTACAGATACCGTTTACAATGATCTGTCTGTTAGGCTATCTAGAAGTACCGTAAGATTTAGATATTCCGTTGCTAACTAACTGAACGTGGAACGTTGGATTAGTTATAAAGTCACACGTGGCAAGCAAAAAAAGAAAAACGAACGTGCTTCTCCTACAGATAACCGACGGCCTACATACAATGGAAAAAAGGATGTCGATAAGAAGCGACTTTTACGGGAATCGTCCGTCTAGATTTCTACAGACGATGCTCCTCTCTCTCATCGATCTCTCTCTTCCACATTGTGCAAATGTCCTAGGGTGGATTGTTCTACAGACAGCTGATTTGGACTATTGTACACGCCCTTACCGCGTATTTGTCGGAGGAGGAACCGGTGTGGGATGAAATAGCACCGAGGCGGTTCAGATTTCGGACGTGGTTGCGATGCGCTCTCGCGGGGTAGCGAGTGGCGACCGCGTCGTGAGTAGTAAGAGTTAGAGCAACTCCCGCAAAAAATCCGGTCTAAGCGTGCGCGGTTTTTCTCCGGTAAGACGCGCTAAAACAGACGCGCGAAAACAAAATATAAAATAACCATAGCAGCCGCGAAAATACAGCGCGCGAATCGCCGGCGTAAATAGGTTTCATAATAAAATAAACTATATGATAAAGAAGATCAAACAAACCCAAATAAATTTAATAAAAAATTGTCTAGTTATTATTATAACACAATCAAATGGTACATAAATAATACAATAAATATAGAAATTGTTCAGTAACAAATACTCCCTCCGTCCCAAAATAACTGACTTGGATTTGTCTAGATTCTTATGTATCTAGACATGTTTTAGTATTAGATACATACGAATTTAGACAAATCCAAGTCACTTATTTTGAGACGGAGGGAGTACAATAAGTTTTTCATCAACACTACAGTAAACAACAAATAAAATGAGGGCTCAACGTTGTGCTCCAAACTATTTTCACCACTCCTCGATGAGATCTTTTTGAAAATTATCATGGATCTCATTGTTGCAAATGGCATGATACAAGGCAATGAAACGCGCCACCCTATGCTCTCTCCTATGCACTTGCACGGGAATCCCCCATCAAGTCGTAGTGGTGGCTGCGATCTACATCTTTACCACGATCATCCTCTATGATAATGTTATGCATGATGACACAAGCGGTCATGATGTACCAAAGCATTCTTGGTCCCAAAATCTAGTCAGTCCTCTCACAATAGCAAATTGGGCTTGCAAAATCCTAAAGGTTCTCTCCACATCTTTCCTAGCCGCCGCTTGTGCGATGTGGAAATCCTTTTCTTTCTTACCTTTGGGTTTGTGAACCGGCTTCACAAAAGTTTGCCACCTTAGGTAGATGTCATCGGCAAGATAATAGCCATAGTTGTATTTGCGGCCATTTGCTTCAAACTTCACTTGTGGACCTTCACGCAATGCAATCCTAGACATAAGAGGAGACCATTGAACAACATTGATGTCATTGCAGGACCCGGACATTCAAAAAAAGCATGCCAAATTCAAGTCTCATAATCTTTCGCGGCTTCAAGGATGATAGTGCAGTCCTTCTTGTGACCTTTGAATTGTCCATGCCATATCGCTGGACAATTCTTCCAACTCCAATGCATACAGTAAATAGAGCCAAGCATTCCAGAGAACCCTCGAGCCTTCTCCAAAAGCCTAGCCATGTCTTCGAAATTGGGGGCTCTCAAGTACACGGTGTCAAACACACGCACAATTGCGACGGCAAAGCGCTTGACACACTCAATGGCTTGACTCTCACTCATTGCCAAATGGTCGTCAACAAGGTCCACCGGAATACCGTATGCCATCATACACAAGGTGGCAGTCACCTTCTGGTAGGTGATATGCCCAAGCTCTCCGGCAGCATTCCTCCTTCGCTCGAAGAACCAGTCAAACTTGGTCACCTTTTCACAAATGTGCTTGAACAAACCGGTACTCATCCTAAAACACCGACGAAAATACTCCTCCGGGAAGGTGGCATTATCGTTGAAATACATCATCATCAACCTCTCGTGTCCTTTAATCCTTTCCTTCCACAACTTGCGTCTACCAAAAACCGAGCCACCGCGCTTCGGTTCTTTCGTCTCGCATCAAGCTAATAACATCGATATGTTCTCATCTTCCTCGAGATCTAGTTCATCATCGGATGAATCATACAAGATCCTCTACGCAGCACGAATATATACTCACTTTGTCCACCGAAACTAAAATATGGAGGACAAATGGCGCGGCCGGTGGCGAAACGTACCTTGCGGCGGTGAAAAAGCGTGCGCCAAGTAGCTTCCCGGCTCAAGGAGGACATGGCGGTCACCGAGGGCAGCGCGGCGTCGTGGTGCCGAGGCAGCTCCGAGTAGGCCGAGGCGCGACGGCGACGGCTCACTTGGCAGCGAAAGGACGTGCGGCGCCGGCAACTCACATCGATTCCCACCATAGCGAGCTTGAGGAAGGTGCGGGGAGGCGCGGCAGCGGCGGATCTGCAGCTACTCCACGCGGACGGGTGGCGGCGGCGGCGTCGAATCAAAGCGGCGACGCGAGCGGAATCGTGTTTGGGAAATGGAGCAGCGAACGCGTGGGGACTTTTCAGCGGCGGTTGTGTCTTCGCGCACGAGTGGGAGAGATAGTGCGTTGGCGCCAGGCACCAAATTTGGGGCGTGCGGGTGGAAAAATTGAGGCGCGCCCAAATTTTTTTACAGCGCGCACAATTATCGCACGCCTGCTGGAGGAGAAAAAAGTGCCCCGTGCGTGCTATGTCGGTAGTTATTTTTACAGCGTTGAGTTTTAGCGTGGATGTTGGAGTTGCTCTTAAGTCCATGGTTAGTCATAGAACTTGTTTAGCAATGTCTATATGGTCATTGTACAATAGAAATACGAGTTTATGGTCACCGAAGACATGTCAAAACGTCACTCGCGGTCACTGCTCGTGGCATAGCGATGTATTAGATGACGTGGCGAGCTGGGTCCATTGTCAGCCTCTATGTGTGTTTTATTTGTAGAAAATCTCCCAAAATTTACTTTTCTATCCCAGTCAATTGCTTAACTATTTGGCCCCGTCATCACTCAGTCAGACTGAATGGTGGGACCCACTTGTCAGTTCCACCCAGACCCTCTCGTCCTTCTCTCTCTTTCTCTCCTCTCTTCCTCAGTCGTCATCATTGCCTGCATCACCGGCATGCAGGGTTGCCCACCTTCCTCCATGGCTTGTGTCGGAGCTTGCCGAGGTGTGCTGGAGATTGCCGGGGTGGTGCATGCGGCCAGGACGATCCTGAGAAGATGCTGGCAAGAACTCCCTTCCCCACCAAGTCCCATGGTCCTCCAGATCCCACTGACGAGCTGTACAACGGCGCACTACTAGTCTGGGGTGATTGTGGTCCTGTTGCAGGCCTCGCACAGGCGATGGTGGGGCCCACCTAGCGGGATCGTCCCCAACCTCCCGATGTTTTCTCTATGGCCATGCCCATGACCCGCACCCACGCCACCTCCTTCCCTTGCGCGTCATCGACGGCTGCACCCTCGGGCATCGAACGGCCGCCTCTGCCCAGCCCTGAGCTCTTGGCTAACAGAGATCCTCGCGGCAACTCCTCGCCGTTCTTCAAGGATACAGTCGTCCTCCTATGTCTCCACAACACGGCGGCGCTCTCCCAGAGGTGGTAGCGCACGACACAACTACACTAGCAGCGGTAGCACATGCGTGGCGACAACCACCAGAGTCGCAGCATGGCGGTGTGCCCATGCGCATCAAGAGCGAGGTGAGTGTCTTAGCATCTATAGACGAACGAGGAGCATAAGGCCGCCGGCGAGAGTGATGTAGAAGGGGTCAAGTACGGACAGCTTGCTCAGCTCCGAGATCTTGGTCGGAATCACGTCTGTGAGATCATTTTGGCTGATGTTCAGGGCAACATCAATGTCGCCGAGGCCACAGAGTTTGTCGGGGATGGCCCCAGAGAGGCGGTTGTTGTTGAGGTCAAAGAGCTCTAGGACGCGACACTCCTGGACATCTGCCTGTGTCATCTCACAGGGGAGACAGACCGAGTAGCAGCTTACCGAGCAAGGGAGGCGGTCGACTGCGAGCTCTGGAGGTTGGGAAGGGGCATAGAGCGGGGGAGCATACAGGGATGGGGTAGTCTACTGATGTATTTTATTAGGTGCCTTTATGAAAAACAACTCGGCCTACCAGTGGGTCCACTCAACGCCACGTCATCAAATACATCGTTACGTTTCAAGCGGTGACTACAAGTGATACTTCAATGCGTCTTCAGTGACCGTAAATTTGTATTCCCATTGTACAATGCTTGTACTGACTTTTCTAAGCAAGTTCAATGACTAACCATGGATTTAACTCAAGTCATAAAACCAAGTTCTTTAGGGTTGGCTCGTATTTTTGCTAAAGCCTTCGCGGATGGACGTAGTTAGGCAAAAAAGTAGTGTGACAAATGATGGCTCAATGCACGGCGCCCAGAAAAATATTGATGGCTCGTGGTTGATGTAGAGCTCGTTGGGAACCCCAAGAGGAAGGTATGATGAGCACAGCAGCAAGTTTCCCTCAGTTATGAAACCAAGGTTTAATCGAACCAGTAGGAGCAAGGAAACACCCCAAAGGTGTTACTAGCTGAGCTTTGGCAGGGCACACTACTAGTGCTAGTAGCAACGTGGAGAACTGCACAACACAACCACAGAACTTTGTCCCCAACTTGCGATGAGGTTGTCAATCTCACCGTGTTTTGCGGAAAACAAAGGATTAAACGTATCGAATGGAAAGAAGTAAAAGTTTGTAGAAAGTAAACACAAAGCAGTAAAAGATTGTAGATTATATGTAAAAGACAAGGACCGGGATCCATAGTTCACTAGAGGTGGCTCTCCTTAGATAGATAACATGCTGTGTGAACAAATTACAGCGGGGCAATTGACAAACACAGAGCAAGAAATACATGCATATACTAATCATCTTGGCTCCTCTGAGACTTGATTGGGCAATACAACATAATACATAGACCGCCATCCAACTGCATCTATGACTAATAATCCACCTTCAGGTTATCATCCGAACCCCCTCTAGTATTAAGTTGTAAGCAACAGATTATTGCTTTACGAACTGCATGTAAAGTAAACAATACGATTGGTCTATGAACAAAGGATAGTTGTTTTCTCCCTAGTAGCAACAGCATATCTAGTACCTTAGAGATTTCTGTCATTTCCCCAGATTACCAGAGGCATGAACCCATTATCGAGCATAAATACTAACTCTTGGAGTTGCTAGCATCTACTTGGCCAAGATAGCTTCTAACAACGGAAAGCATGCAAGATCTCAAATAACAAAGAAATGATAGAATCAATAATCAATCTGAAATAGCATCTCAATATCCATCGGATCCCCGCAAACACAACATGTATGAATTACAAATAGATGATCTTGATCATGAACGGAGCTCACGAGATCTAAACATGAAAGCACAAAGGAGGAGAAACCAGCCATCTAGCTACTACATGGATCCGTAGTCCAAGGATGAACTACTCACGCATCACACCAGAGGCTTGCATGGTGATGAAGAAGGCCTCCAGGGTGAATTCCCCTCTCCGGCAGGGTGCCGGGAAGAGCTTCAGATCCCTCCCGATCTAGGGATGGAGATGACGACGGCTACAAACTCTTTCATGGATTTTTGATCGGGTACTTAGGGTTTTCGTCCCGAGAGCAACTTATAGGCGGAAGGAGAGGTCGAGGGGGTGCCAGGGCTGGCCTCACCACCCCCTGGCGCGGGCCAGGCTGGGCCGCGCGGCCAGGTGGTGTGGTGGCCCCCTGGTCCCTCTCCGTCTCGTATTCTGGCACTTGATCCCTTCCGTAAAAATAGGCACTTTGGCTTTTGTCCCGTCCAATTCCGAGAATATTTATTTTCTGACTTTTCTGGAACCAAAAACAGCAGAAAACAGGCAGCTGGCACTGTGGCTCTTGTTAATAGGTTAGTCCAAGAAATCATATGCAAAGTACTCCAAAGTTGGAAGAAAACACAAGAAAGTGGATAAAACCAAGCATGGAACATCAAAAATTATAGATACATTTGAAATGTATCAACATCCCCAAGCTTAACTCCTGCTCGTCCTCGAGTAGGTAAGTGATAAAAAGAAATAATTTTTGAGGTGACATGCACCATCAAAGACTTGATCAAAGTATTTGCAAAACATTTAAGGCTGGGATCATAGTACTTCAATCATAACATGAAAGACAAAGTTCTAGCAATAAGACAAAAAAACTATGATGCAACATGAAAAGTCACAAACAAAAGATTAATGAATAACATGCTTTGCAAGACGTTTGTTTGTTTCGCATAAAGAAAACATAGCATAATAGTATTCAGCTTGTCCCTCAATAGAGTAGCAAATATAAATGCATAGGACACCTTCAAAGTTCATAAGAGTGACTAGATACAATAGTTTCAAACAAGCAATATCAAGTTATGCATCAATCAACTAGTCTTGGGACAATGCACATAGAACTAAGAATGACCACTATGCTCTCAAAGTAGGTGCATAAAGATAGAAGGTGGAGACTCAATATAATGGTGGAAGATAGGCCTTTTGTAAAAGGAAGTAGGGATTCAAGTCTCATAAAGAGCTTCCAAAAAGGTACTTAATAGCTTTCAGCTCTCATTGCCCCTATCATAAGCATCTTGAAGTGATTAAGGTTAAAGTGAACAAACTATGGTGTACATGCTTGACGAAGTATAAGTCAGAAATCTCATGTCCCTTGTATACGAGGGCCGCTCCTCATGCTACTCAAGTTTAGTCACCGGTAAGTTCTTGTCATCGTAAGTATATGTGTATCATTAAGAACCGCCAACAGGGTACCCCTTGCCCGATGATACGGAAGAATCCCCATATCAAAAAGACAAGGCAAGCAGACAACGAGCATCTCAGCATTCTTCTTATTTACCATGGGAATATGGTATTTTTTCTCTCTTTCCTCTTTTCATAGTATCTCTTTTTTCTTTTCTTTTTTCTTTTTTTTCAATATAGGACTCTTTTTTTTATAAGAAGAATGCTTCATAGACAGCTCACTATGGTTACGCTGCAGGTTTCCACCATGTCAGCATGGATTAGACCAGCGGCCCAGGCGTTTGTCTAACATATATACATAACTCCATGAACTTACAAGCTCCCCTTTCATTTCACACCGACGACATCCATATACAAAGGAGCATGATATCAACTAGGTACAAGTACCAAGTGCAATGTTGAAAGCGTTCCCCATGAAAGCATGGTTCTGCTAATTCCCAACAAATAAGTGCAAGCATATACAACATATAAGACACAATGGTTCAAGTTTATTAAGGGCAAGTAAAGTAAAGTGTGCCATCAAGTTCGTGAGAGCTTTAATCACTAGTTTTCTCATAACAAGAGGAAGGTAAACAAAAGCATGAATATACTTGGAATAGCATAAGCTAGTAGGTAGGTATGGTGGACTCTTTGGAATAACTTGGTTTAGGGAGTTGGATGCATGAGTGGAACTCATACTTGGTTGTGGAGGCTAGCAAAAGACTGGGAGCGACAAACTAAGAGAGCAATAATGGCCATAATCATGCAGAGCGACAAAACATCATTGATCAAAGCATAAAGTGATACTACAAGTTGAAAACTAAAGGATCATAAAGGCTTATGGTGACTTGTGATAGTCATAACATGGTGTGAGCATGTGCCAAGTCAACCCAAATAAAGCATCAAAGGAGAATACCACTATACTATGCTTTAATATGCTAAAACAACGCATGATTCATCCAAGGCACATTAAGCAATCTCAATTGTTTATAACAATTCATGCTACAGCAAAGAATACTAAGCATAAAGCCAAAACAATATCAAGCATGGCATGACAAAGCATAGCCACAGTCAAAAACAAGCTCTTTTTACCACATAAGTATGAACTTTCCTACTCTTTTCCAAACCAAACCAAACTATTCGCAAACCAAAGTGTGAAAGAGGGGGTCCAACCAACTTATTCAGAAAACTAAGAAAACCAAGCAAACTAAAAACCAAAACAAAAATAAAAAGAAGACGCTCCAAGAAAAACACAACTGTGCATGAAACAATAAAAATGAAGCGTTTGGAAGAAACCTGTAATTTTTATTGATGAAGAAGGGGAATGCCTTGGGCATACCCAAGCTTTGATGCTTGTACTTCTTGGATATTTCTTGGGGTGACACGCGTGGCATCCCCAAGCTTGAGCTTTAGTCCATCCTTCATCTCAACTCATTCCTTCCATACACCTGAAATTTTTCCTTCATACAAAACTTCACACAATCTCATTAGCAACATTAGTGCACTTAAGATAAATAAGTCTCAAGGTTCAGTTCTAACACCAAATAAAATTCCATTAGAACACTAGCTACTGTATCACTTCCCTCAAAAAGCTCAATTCCCCAAAAGAACTCAAGAAGGAACTAACAAGAAGCAAATACAGAAAATGGCAGAAATCTGTCAAAACAGACCAGCAGGTAAAGACGAATTTTTTCGAAGACTTTCTGTTACTCAAATCAAAAAGTGTTGAACTAAAGAAAGTTAGATAACAACCTGGGGTAGAAGAACAAAAAATTACAGCTCAATCCAACATACATAGATCTCTCAGGAATGTTTACGGTGAAGCACAAAAATCTGTTTTGGGACAGCAACTTTCCCAATCATTACTTCTCTCTCATTAGAGGTTACTCTTGGCACAAAAGGCAAATAAAAAGGATAAGGAGAGGTTATTACAGAGTTAATAACTTCCAAGACTCATCTAAAACTCTTGGGTTATCTCCCAACAAGTACTTTTCTTTAACACCTTTAAGTTAGGCATAAGAAGCAAAGAAAGAATCAAGTGTTCTCAAATGAAGAAGCATTAAGACCAAATTTTGTTTTCATAGGAGAAGTAAAAGAAATCTTTTCTCTCTTTTTAGGGAAGTGTTCTATACCTTTCTTGAGTGGGAGTTGATATTTAATGGTGCCTTCTTTCATATCAATGATGGCACCAATAGTTCTAAGAAAAGGTCTTCCCAAAGTAATAGGACAAGAAGCATTGTGTTCAACATCCAAAACATAGAAATCAACGGGGACATAGGAATCGTTAACCATAATAAGAACATCATTAAGACTCCCCATGAGTTTCTTTTTAGCATTAGCATCAAGTGGGACATTCAAATAACAATCTTCAAGAGGAGGCAAATCAAGCATATCATACATCCTTCTAGACATAATAGAAACACTACTATCAAGATCCACACAAAGCTTTGAAATCAAAGTCATTCACTTTCATATTAATGATGGGTTCCCAACCATCTTCTTGTTTTATAGGAATAGAAGCTTTATGTTTCATATTTTCTTCCTTAATATTTATGAGAGCATCGGTAATGTGTTTTGTAAAGGCCATATTCATAGCACTAGCATTAGGACTTTTAGCAAGCTTTTGTAGGAACTTAATAACTTCAAAGATGTTGCAACCATCAAGATCAAAATCAACTTTATCATCTAAAGTAGTAGAACTATTACTAGCCTCAACACTAGTGGTGGTAATAGTAGAAACACTAATGTTTCTAGCAATTTCATCTTCTCTTTCCCACTTAGCATGTAATTCAGCTAATAGTCTAACATTTTCATCAATTCTTACTTGTATGGCATTAGTAGCTGCAAAGGGATTCTCATTAGTTTCAGGTTTAGCAGCCATTTTATTCAGAGTAGATTGAGCTTCAGCCAAAGATGCTATATTTCTTTCAACATTAGAGAGTTTTTCCTCAATAGTTTTATTGAAAGCAGTTTGTTTACTAATAAACTCTTTAAGCATAACCTCAAGTTCAGAGGGAGCACTCTTATTATTGTTGTAAGGATTTCCATAAGCATTACCATTGTTGGGAGGATAAGGCTTATAATTGTTGTTACCAAAATTGTTCCTATAAGCATTATTACCATAAGCATTGTTGCCAAAGTTGTTATTTCTTATGAAGTTCACATCAACTTGCTCTTCTTGAGCAACCAAAGAGGCTAAAGGAACATTATTTGGATAAATATGGGTTTTCCCATTAACTATCATAGACATAATCATATCGATCTTATCACTCAAGGAGGAGGTTTCCTCAACAGAATTTACCTTCTTACCTTGTGGAGCTCTCTCAGTATGCCATTCAGAATAATTAACCATCATATTGTCCAGAAGTTTTGTTGCGGCACCCAAAGTGATGGTCATAAAGGTACCTCCAGCAGCTGAATCCAATAGGTTCCTTAAAGAATAGTTCAATCCTTCATAATAAGTTTGGATGGTCATCCAAGCAGTCAGTCCATGAGTGGGACAATTCTTTACCAAAGATTTCATTCTTTCCCAAGCTTGAGCAACATGCTCATTATCAAGTTGTTTAAACTTCATTATTTCACTTCTCATGGATATAATCTTAGCAGGAGGATAGTATTTTCCAATAAAAGCATCTTTGCACTTAGTCCAAGAATCAATACTATTCCTAGTTAAGGAATTCAACCATTCTTTAGCTTTTCCTCTCAAAGAGAAAGGAAACAATTTCAGCTTAATAGTATCACCGTCTATATCCTATGCTTTTGCATCTCACAAAGTTCAACAAAGTTATTTAGATGGGAAGCAGCATCTTCATTACCAATACCAGAAAATTGTTCTCTCATAACAAGGTTGAGCAAAGCAGGTTTTATCTCAAAGAAAGTATTTTCAGCCACAGGTGGAGCAATGGGAGTGCTCATAAAATCATTGTTGTTGGTGCTAGTGAAGTCACACAACTTAGTGTTTTCAAGAGTAGTCATTTTTTTTGGGTTTTCAAATAAGAAAGCAAACAAGTAAAACTAATTTTTTTGTGTTTTTGAAGAACAAAACAAGCAAACAAGGCAAAAAGAAAACTAAGCAAAACAAAAACAACAAAGTAAAGAGATTGGTTATGAGGGACTCCCCTTGTGAAGATGTCCTTGACTCCCCGGCAACGGCGCCAGAAAAATGCTTGATGGCTCAATGCATGGCGCCCAGAAAAATGTTGATGGCTCGTGGTTGATGTAGAGCTCGTTGGGAACCCCAAGAGGAAGGTATGATGAGCACAGCAGCAAGTTTCCCTCAGTTATGAAACCAAGGTTTAATCGAACCAGTAGGAGCAAGGAAACACCCCAAAGGTGTTACTAGCTGAGCTTTGGCAGGGCGCACTACCGGTGCTAGTAGCAACGTGGAGACCTACACAACACAACCATAGAACTTTGTCCCCAACTTGCGATGAGGTTGTCAATCTCACCGTGTTTTGCGGAAAACAAAGGATTAAACGTATCGAATGGAAAGAAGTAAAAGTTTGCAGAAAGTAAACACAAAGCAGTAAAAGATTGTAGACTGTATGTAAAAGACAAGGACCAGGATCCATAGTTCACTAGAGGTGGCTCTCCTTAGATAGATAACATGCTGGGTGAACAAATTACAGCAGGGCAATTGACAAACACCGAGAAAGCAATACATGCATATACTAATCATCTTGACTCCTCTGAGACTTGATTGGGCAATACAACATAATACATAGACTGCCATCCAACTGCATCTATGACTAATAATCCACCTTCAGGTTATTATCCGTACCCCCTCCAATATTAAGTTGCAAGAAACAGATTATTGCTTTACGAACTGCGTGTAAAGTAAACAATATGATTGTTCTATGAACAAAGGATTGTTGTTTTCTCCCTAGTAGCAACAGCACATCTAGTACCTTAGAGATTTCTGTTACCTCCCCAGATTACCAGAGGCATGAACCCACTATCGAGCATAAATACTAACTCTTGGAGTTGCTAGCATCTACTTGGCCAAGATAGCTACTAACAACGGAAAGCATGCAAGATCTCAAATAACAAAGACATGATAGAATCAATAATCAATCTGAAATAACATCTCAATATCCATCGAATCCCCGCAAACACAACATGTATGAATTACAAATAGATGATCTTGATCATGAACGGAGCTCACAAGATCTAAACATGAAAGCACAAAGGAGGAGAAACCAGCCATCTAGCTACTACATGGATCTGTAGTCCAAGGATGAACTACTCACGCATCACACCGGAGGCTTGCATGGTGATGAAGAAGGCCTCCAGGGTGAATTCCCCTCTCCGGAAGGGTGCCGGAAAGAGCTTCAGATCCCTCCCAATCTAGGGATGGATATGACGGCGGCTATAGACTCTTTCGTGGATTTTTGATCGGGTACTTAGGGTTTTCGTCCCGAGGGCAACTTATAGGCGGAAGGAGAGGCCGAGGGTGCTGTGGCCTCACCACCTGGCGGCGGGCTGGCCGGGCCGCCAGGCCGTGGTGTGGTGGCCCCCCGCCTCCGCCTCAAATCTGGCACTTGATCTCTTCCGGAAAAATAGGCACTTTGGCTTTTGTCCCGTCCAATTCTGAGAATATTCATTTTCTGACTTTTCTGGAACCAAAAACAGCAGAAAACAGACAGCTGGCACTGTGGCTCTTGTTAATAGGTTAGTCGAAGAAATCATATGAAAAGTACTCCAAAGTTGGAACAAAACACAAGAAAGTGGATAAAACCAAGCATGGAACATCAAAAATTATAGATACATTTGCAATGTATCAACAAACACTAGCTATCAAACAAACATGAGAAGTGAAGTTTTTTTTGAATCACATGTATTACTCAAAAAATCATAAATTACAATCTCTAACACATGCACGTGAGCTTGATAAGCCTTCTGGACCAGAATCGAGTCACATTGTAGTTCTAGTACTAGTTCTACCTTTTTGAGATCTCTTAATATGAGTAACACAAGATCGACAAACATTTAGTAAGGTTTTGATCTCTTCCACCGTCGTCGAATAGACAAATCGATCAATCTCCATATTGCTTAAGAGCATGCATACCTGCAAACTGTCCACTACTATTGGCAGAGGTTGGGTGCACCGATGCAAAGACTATGATAAACCCTCGAGGACAGTTTTCAACTCTACATCCAAAGCACCTCTATAAGACTATAATTGGTAATATGAAGACAAAATAATTTCACCATTGTGATCACGGAGCACAATACCAACTTTTGCATCACCATTTGTTCGAAAGGAACCATCTGTGTTAAGCTTGTACCATCCATCAGGTGGAGGAGACCACTTTGGAGGAATACAAACTGGCTGGACACAGTTGAAATGGATCGTATGGACACCTAGAGGGGGTGAATAGGTGTGACATGGGTATACCCCACGGGTACCCAGGCTTGGCCTATACGGGGCAGCCCAAGAGAAACTTACGGCAAGGCCCAAGATGACCCAGGTGGCCCAAGTCGAAGAATACACGGATCCTTGGGAAGGACGACATGCATAGATAGGAAACTTAAAGGGAAAAACCCTAATCTGTAACCAACTCGGCCTGCTATCCCGAGACCTAGCCTCCTATATAAAGGCTAGGAGGGAGCATCAAGAGAGGCACCTTGCAATCCTAGTTTACACACCGCCAGATTACATTTGTGCACCCCTGTAACTTTCGACTCCTCGATAATCAAAGAGAAGACGAGCAGAGTAGGGTCCCTTCCGAGGGCCTACCGCGTGTCCCTGATCTGCTTGTTTGCTAGCCGATCGATGCCTCTAGCGCACCCCACTTCCTGTAACCCAAGTCCATCAACGATGGGCATTGACGAGTTAACCCCTCATCAATTGGCGTCGTCTATAGGAAACAGGGGTACTGATGTTGCGGCTTCCTCAGCCCCGTCAACTACGATCTACTACTCTGCTGCAGTGGATAATTGCCTCCACTTCGGCACCTTCGACTTCACCGTACACTAACCAACGACTCAGCCATCCGACGCTCCTAAACCCCTAGCCGGTATAACCCAACTACAAGGTTATAGATTCTAGGGTGAGCACGTGTTGGCCTGGTAATCGCGCCTTGGCGTACACAAGTGAGTATGTACGCCGGTGACATACAAGCCACATATCAGAGCACGCCATGTACAAAGAAAGGAAATATAATCAACAAGATCCAAATATATATAGATAGATAACACACCGAGGACAGAGGTCCCAACAATACACCATACATCAAGCGGAAAACGTGATATAACATCCGAGTACGGATAAGACCCAAATTGGCATAAGATGCCTAAAAATAAGCAAGTGAGCTCCATGCCCACACGTCTCAGGACTTCCTAGTAGGATCCCGACTAATCATGGCGGACGTTAGAACGGGCAAACTTGTACATCTCGGATCAACACGTACCTGTACAGCGGGAATGAACCCAAAAGCGAAAAGAACAAACAAGAAAAGCAAGAGCATCAGTACTGAGGCCAGCACATGGCGAGACTAGAATTCAACGGTCCTCGCCTACCAAGGTATGGTGGGGTTTAGCGGCAACGAAGCTTGCACTAACTAACTTATAGAGACACACTACAACTTCGGGTAGTAGAGCGAGATAAGAGAGCACTAACCGATAGCAATAATATAACTCCAGGCATAACCCATCCGAGGATTTCCTCCTTGAAAACCAGTCGAGGAAGTAGTCCCACGGAACACACACATTGCAATTTTATTTATCCAATTGTTTAGTTGATAAGACTAATTATTAGTCATATTATTAGAGCAAGGCATTAGTGGTGTTGTCTATGATCATGACACTGTACTCCTGAGACGTCCATAACCGTGGACACACGGCTTCTCGAAAAAATTTACCCTGCAGGGGTGCACAACTGTACCCAAACGCATGTTCAACCCTTCAAGCACTAAAATGCAAATAGACGTGCCTTCCAAGTCTCACAACAAAAACTGTCCCATAACTACGCGCGTATACAGAGGTATCACCTACTATATTGACCCAACCAGGAGGTACGACGATTCTCAAGGGTGGTACAGCGTTTGCGACCACGGTCGAGAAAGGATCGGAGCTCCACTATGGAAGATGACCTCTCGGCCAAACCGCGTTTATGTATGCAATGTCGCGACAGTCCACCAAAATATCAAGTCCAAAGACATATTCAACTCACCCATGTCCGAGAACATATTATGCGTATGCACCAAATAGAAAACCAATTTGTGACCCTCTAGATAAACGAATAGCGCCGATAGTTGAGGGGGGATCCCAGAGGCCCCCGCGTTTGGTTAGCGCGATCAACTCAGAACTGGTATCATAGAACGAACGGTTCCTAGGTCGACTCAAGCAGTCCCCAAAGATGGTCGCTGCCGGGGCCTTATCATTAGGTGAAGCCATAACCAACAACATCAGATTTATATTCATATCACCAACAATATCCAGATATTAAGTTCCACCTGTATGAGAGAAGTACTAAGCATGCCTACGACTCGTAAGGACAAAGCTAGCTAATCAAACAAGACAATAGGATAACCAAGGCAGTATAGTAGGGTAGGTAAAATAAAGGTACGATACTAAAGCATCGATAATACGGATAGCAATAGATCGAAGGAAGGAAGTAAAGACTATAAATGCAAAATAGGTAGAAGAGGGGGAGATGCTCGCCTGAAATATCGAAAGATGAAGGCGGTACAAGCTCAAAGGGGAGTACTCGTAAGATGGCTCACACTCCTGCTGGTACTCGTTAGACTCGTCTTCTACCGAGAAGAACCAAATGCCATACATAAAGGAAATAACGCAATCAACACAAGATCGGTACAATGCAAACAATGATGTATCATGGCAATATATGATGCAATATGTTTAATGATTCAAGTTTAAGTGGTCGAGGAACAAAACATAGTATTAAAGTAAATCGGCTACATGTTACTTAGGGGTTTGAACACGAATTTAATTAGGATTCGATGATGCATGATGCAAAAGAGCAAACAGATACCACGGTTAGATTCGTATTGTCGAGCTGGTCGATTTAGACATATCATTTGTCAAATTTGGACTTACGGGTTAAAAGTTATTAAATTGCAATTTTATGGCCAAAAGGGCAAAAATGTCAATATTGTAATTGTTATGGGTGTTTCTGCAAAATTTCACTTATGCCATTTTATTCATCTCAGAAAATCATTTACTTTTCGTTTTGTAATTATTTGCAAATTCGAAATCATTTGAAAGTTATTTGTATTTGAGTGAATTTACCTTAAATGAATTAGCAGAAAAAAGAAATGAAGGTGGGCCGCTATGGAGAAGTGGGCCAGCGGTGCGAACTACGTGCTACTCGCGTGCAGGGGAACCAAGATGGGCCGGCCCGAGACAGGACAAGGAGGAGGGTTGCGGGTTGAGCAAGAAAACTGGCCAGGGACCTTTTTACAAAACCGTCACGAACACGGAGATGGTCTGAATTTCGGATCTGGAGTTTTGACAGCAAAACGACCTGACTTCGAATGAAGATGACGATGAATCGGTGAGGAATTTGGAGATTCCATAAAAACGAAAGTTGTAGATCTCGTGGAGATCAACAACTTTGCACAAGTAAGTTTCTTCAGCTGGGGCCTGTATGCGCCGGAAAACACGGAGATACAGAGTGGGTTCAGGTTTTTGGACGAAAATTACAGAGTACGCTCCCGTGTTCAGATCAAGATTCCAGCGGAACTAGCGAGAAAATGGATAATCTGCAAAAATAAAAGATGGAGATCTACTCAAGATCTATAACTTTGCAGAAGGAAATTGTTCCAAAAGATCAACATACGAGCCGGAAAACAGGCTGGAACAGAGCAGGTTCAGTTAAACGTCGGACAGATTTCAGGAAAACCAGTTTTCGAATCGATTTTCAGAAGAAGATTTCTTCGTCAGTGGAGCTCCAAATCGGGCGCCGTTTTATCCTGGAGGTAGCTGGGGAGGTAGCTGGGGAATAGGGCTTCAAGGTTTGTTCAGAAAGTTTTTGAAAACGATCAACGTAGACGCCAGCAAAATTCAGGAAGGAGCGACCTGAGAGATGTACGTGCTAGAGCGGCTGCTGTCAAGCACGTTCCAGCGGCTGCGCATAGGCGCGATGGCGAGCTGCGCGAGCGAGGGGACAGCAGGGAAGGACAAGGGACAGAGAGGGGAAGGCGGTGGCTCACCGTGGGGTGGTCGGAGGAGGTGGCTCGACGACGAGGCGACGACGGCGGGACGGCGAGGAAGGAGAGTTGCATGACGTTCGCGTCTGATACGTGTGAGCTGCCCTTCTCCTCCTTACTCCAGTCAGCGGGAACGGCGACAAGGCTAGGCGGTGGCGAGGTTAGAAGGGGAAGGGGGACGCCGGTGACGCGGTTATGGCCGACGGTAGCGGCCTGGGGTTTTCTTGCGAAGGGGAAAAAAGGAGTTGGCGAGGTGCTGCGTTGCGGTGTCTGCTTTATGCAGAGAGAGCGGGGCACGGGGCTGCCGCACGCGAGGCGCGCAAGAGGACGCGGACGCGGCGCACGCGGGTCGCTGCTGGCTGCTGGGCTGGTGCAGCACGCGTGAGCTGAGTCTGTTGCTGCTGCGCGTGCGTGTGCGTTAGTGCTAGCTGCTGTTAGCTAGGTTGCTTGCTACTAGGTAGGATTAGGTGTAGTTAGATGGTTATTTAGATAGGAATAGGTGGGGTTTTAGGAAGATTAAAAAGATTAGAGAGATTAATATGTGTATATGGGTATATACACACATGGAAGAATAGGTAGGAGAAAAAGAAAGATTAACAAGAAAACACAAACAAAATGCAATAAAAGAACAATGAGGATTATGTGTAGATGTATAGGTGGGCAAGAATTGAAATGCAAATAATTCCAACAAGAAGCCCACATATATAAGATAGAATAAAAAGAGATGATGATGGTCAAATGTTAGTGGTAGGAAGGAAATAAAGAGAGATGCCCACAACTCCAATTGGGCATTGTAACAGTTTAATAAAAGCCAAATACAATTATATCAAGAACCAAATCAAATGCCAACAAAGAAATATGATGCATGCATGATGAAGGTAAGAAATGCACAAACATGATCAAAAGGTGGGGATTGAAACCTTGGGATGTCACACTTCCTCAGCCCCGTCAACTACGATCTACTACTCTGCTACAACGGAGAATTGCCTCCACTTCGAGACCTTCGACTTCATCGTACACTCACCAACGACTCGCCCGGATTTCGAGTCTGTGGGCGACGGAATCGGCATGACGATCGGAAGCCTACGCTTCCAGGTCGGTCAGATCGGCATGCTCCACTTCCCCGATCACTCGTCGGCACCTTCGATTGCGCCTACCTCGTGGTTCCCACTACCAATCGACACCCTGAGCAAGCTCAACACGTCAGGCTCAGCCTACGACACGGATAGGAACAACAATTGCGATTCCGATATGTCCGATCTGTCATTGGAGGAAGGCATCTACGGCTCTGGATCGGGGAGTTGCGGGAACAGAAACTCCCCCAACCACCACATGTGTGATGTCATCACCAACGATGACGGGGACACTCAAGGAAACACCAACAATGGTGGGCCTACCAATGGAGCTCCCACCAATGGCCCCGTCAACGGCGAACAACCCAACCCTCCCAACCCTGACAATCAGGGATAAAACTCCAACAACGGGTCGGAGCGCCAGTAGATCCACCTCAACAATGTTGAATGGGCACGGTGCAGGGAAGCCCTACAGAGCAACCCCCTACCAGCAGACGTATCATGCGACATGCTAATGGGATACCATGGGCTACTCATCCAGGAGTTCAAATGCCAGCAGGCGGTGAACGCACAACTCGGGGCCGCAAGAAGGCCGCATATGAGTAGAGTGCCCGACGGGCAGCACTCTCCTCTATCGGTGGATCCTCCTCGAAGGGCAACGGTCCTGGAGCTTCGAAAAGGAGCTCTCAACTAGACCACCTCAACGAGAAAGATCGAGAAGAGGCCACCAGAGCCCTTGACTTCTCGTTCATGTCGGTGTACTCGCAGGGTCACATAATCCTGAAAACACCACAAGCTACGGTGATAGCAGCTACCATGTATCTTCTCACCAACCAGCCACCAGCCATAGAAAATCGAGGAGGCGTAGTTAAAACCCCAAATTACACGTGACTAGTCAAATACTGGTCAGATATTGGGGCCCACTACTGTCATCTCCCAATGATGTCATTAGCACTTGCACTACCAGCAACTCAGGAAAAAAGTGTGCAACGGTAATTTTTCTTCGACTAACTCAATTTTTGCTCGAGTCTACAACTCGATCAAATACTCGGGGGCTACTCCTACCAGGAGCAATGGTCATGCACCGAAAATCTCTCGAGTCCAGTGAACACGCCATCTCAAATACAAGTCTAGGGCAATAATGCCTTAACCCTTCCTTCGAATAAACGATTCAACTATGGACTCAACGGCTACTACCATAGGAAGCGCTGTAAGCTCAATCGACAAGCTACAGCTGAAAGGACAAGGATGTCGCCTAGAGGAGGGTGAATAGGTGGTTTAAAACTTTTACGAGATGGGCTTAACAAAGGCGGAATAAAACTAGCGTTTACTTTGTCAATCACAAAACCTATATATATATATACTATGGTTCACCTATGTGCACCAACAACTTATGCTAAGAAAGACAAGCAACTATGTGATAGCAAGATATAGACTTCAAGCACAAAGTCTATCA
This sequence comes from Avena insularis, assembly GCA_023614405.1. NCBI lineage: Eukaryota > Viridiplantae > Streptophyta > Magnoliopsida > Poales > Poaceae > Avena > Avena insularis. Next base: position 504,142,119 of record CM042688.1, on the reverse strand, counting down.
CAAAGTAAGGTGCATAAGTAAGAGCTCGGGTATAGAGATAACCGAGGCACGCAGGGATGACGATGTTTTACCGAGTTCCTCCCAACAATGGAGTACGTCTCGTTTGAAGAGGGGGTGGTATCAAACCTGAAGGAGTTATGCCCTAGAGGCAAATAATAAAGTGTATTATTTGATATATCTCCTGTATGTTCATAATATGTTTCATAATGTGCTATAACTGTATTAATACGAAACGTTAATACATATGTGGTATGTAAACAAACCGTGTCTCTAGTTACCTCTAGTGAACTAGTTCATTGGTCATGAGGATGGTCTGTGTTTCAAGATCATGGGCATTTATGCCAACTGACAATGAGGTCATGTTATTAGTTGAATAACATGATAGACAAACATCCGACCGTTATATCTTAATGAGATCTAGTTACAAAGTTCACCATTGATGATAAAACACAGAGAACCTTGCAACCTGATCCTTTGACTGTGAGGTAATGCAAATCACCATTCTGGAAGAAGCTTAGATGGTTATCAAGAATCATCTCGTAACAGGGTGATCAAAAAGGTGCCACTCAGGTTTTCCGAATGAATGCGTAGAGGAGTACATATCAAGACTAGGATTTGTCTAGTCCATGTAACGGACAGATACATGTGGCCATCTCGGTGACGTTGCATTAATGAAGCTTGCAAGCATGTGACTAGGTCATGGAATGCAACAACATGAGAACGAGAAAACAAGTTCATCGGTAACGAGATCAAACTAAGGTATGGAGATACCGAAGATCAAGTCTCGGATGAATTAGGTATCGAATGACAAAGGGAACAGGGAACGACTATCTCACGGTTCGAGCGATTGTATTCGTGAAACGCACGGGGGTCACATGGCCATCCAGGTCCCTCTGTTGATCATTGATATGAGAGTGGTCTCTATCATGTCTGGAGTGTTTCCGAACCGAAGGATGTCACGCTTAAGGGTAGGGACGCTTAGGGTAGATGAGGTATCGTATGAGAAATAGAAAGAGAGTGAAACCAGAATAGTTCCGGTAACATCTGATGGAGATCGGAAGGGGTCCGGAAGGTGTTCCGGAGTGAAGGAATAATATAATATGTGTATTTTAATGTTAATTGGAGAATTAATATTAAATATATATTTTATTTTATTTTTGAAGGCACTATATTGCTAATGGGCCTCACCCGAAGGGAGGCCCAAGTGGGCAAGGCGCCTAGGGAGTGAGGGCCGGCCGACCTAGGGCTGGTGGGCTGCCCCAGTGGGGCCCACCTAGGGCCGACGGCTGCCCCAAGGTGGCTGGCGGGTGTGGGATTAGTCCCACACCGCCTGGACCCTGGGTGGTGCCCTCCCCCTCCCCCTTTGGAATCACCCATTCCTCTCATTCTCTCTCTCTCATCTGCTGAGGACTTCCCCGTAATATTGGGGAGGACCTCGTGGTTGAGTTCTCCACCTTCACACTACCGTCGTGTGATCGGTGATCCGGCGTCTACTTCTTCCGCTGCTTGGCTGGATCGGAGCCCGGTTGACGTCCCCTACACCGGACGTGTGACAAACTTCGGAGGCACCACATTTGGGGTGCTGCTCGTCTTCATCAATATACGCCTTCCTGCATAAGGCGTGCCTCTCTCTGCAAAGGTATGAATAATGTATTCCTTCTCCGTTACTTATGTCTACATAGCATAGATCCTGGTATTAGTGTTCGAGTAGATATAATTTTTTTGTTTTCTGCTACGGAACCCAACAATGGTATCAGAACGGGTCTATGGGTAGACATGTCGTATGGATAGAACACATAGCAATATGTGGGCATTGATTCTCTAGTTGCTACCCTCTTTAAGTATTATTGTTCATATCACGACACTGTTTGATGAAGCGGCCCCCAACCGACCTCACATGGTGATTCACGAGACTGGTCCACAAATCAAAGTGGCTTAGGGGGGTGTCTGTCTCTCTACAGTAGTTGATATGGCATTGACACTAGAGGGCCCTGAAAAGGGAAGAAGAACGGCAATCATTGAATCCATGTTGTGGCTCGACGTTCGTAGGTGGGAAGGGGTTCTACTGCGAAAGCCCTAATAAGATAATCCCTCATAGTATTCTAGTTATCGTATTCCCCTTATGTGTGCACCACCAAGAAAGTTCTTCGGTATGAGGCGATCCAGGGTTACATGCCTGGGTGTCAGACATATCTACGTTCGCATATAGTGGGTGTAAGCCATGTTGCACCGCGAATACACACGAGTTAGAACTAGCGAGCCTAGCACGTTACAGAGATGTGGCCTCGGAATACAAGAGACCGAAAGGGCGAGCATGAATCACATAGTTGATGTTATCGACATTAGGGAATGTCCACCCTTGATACTGCACTGATGGTTGTGTTTAACCGGGGGAGGTGCAGGGGATTGGGATCATGTGATCACTAAACGAATAGAGGGATGTTCGTTTAAGTGGGAGTTCTTTTAGTTAAAACTTGAACTCATTATTATGAACATAGTCTAAATACTTTGCAAATCCTTTGTAGATGTCTCGCCCACCCACCTTCAACCTTAGCACTTTCCTCGAGAAGGACAAGCTGAAAACTGATGGAACCAACTTCACCGCATGGTTCCGCAATCTTAGGATCCTCCTAGTCCCCTATAAGTTGACTTATGTCATTGAGGCTGAGCTTTCGGCTAAGCCTACAGATTCCGCCTCCCAGGACAAAAAGAATGTCTGGCAGTCCAAGGCGGATGATTTCTCCCTCATCCAGAGTGGAATGCTCTATGCCATGGAGCCGGAGCTTCAAAAGCGTTTTGAGAAGATGAATGCTTTCGATATCATTGAGGATCTCAAGGCTGTCTTTGCTCCACAAGCTCGTGCAGAGAGGTATGATGCTTCCGAGATCTTCTTCTCTGCTAAAATGGAAGAGCACGGCATTATTAGTGAGCACGTGGTCAAAATGTCTGGCTACGTTAAGCGCTTAAACGCCCTGGATTGCAAAATCCCGGAGGAGCTCGCTATAGATAGGGTGCTGCATTCGCTGCCCCCTAGCTATAAGATTTTTGTGATGAACTACAACATGCAAGGGATGACTATGACCCTTGCTGAGGTGTTCGCCATGCTCAAAACTGCTGAGGTTGAAATCAAGAAGGAGCACACGGTGCTGATGGTCAACAAGACCACCAACTTTAAGAAACCGGGGCAAAAGGGGAAAGGCAAGGGTAAAAAGTCTAAGAGGGATGGCAGGTTTGTTCCTAACACCTCAAAGACTTCCAAGCCTGGCCCTAAGCCCGGCACTTCGTGCATCTACTGCAAAGGGGATGGGCACTGGAAACGCAACTGCCCTAAGTACCTTGAAGACAAGCGATCTGGCAAGATAGCCATCCCGGACAAAGGTATATATGATATACATGTTATTGATGTATTCCTTACGAGCGCCAGGAGTAACACCTAGGTATTTGATATCGGATCTGTTGCTCACATTTGTAACTCTCAGCAGGATCTGCAGAGTAGGAGGTGCCTGAGGAAGGACGAGGTGACGATGCGCGTCGGCAATGGTTCGAGAGTCGAAGTGATGGCCGTCGGCACCCTACATCTGCGTCTGCCATCAGGATTATTGTTGGTTTTGAATAAATGCTATTATGTACCCGCACTGAGTATGAATATTGTGAGTGGGTCTTGCTTATTGCAAGACCGTTATTCGTTTAAATCAGGAACAAATGGTTGTTCAATTTATATGAATGATGTTTTCTATGTTCATGCTCCTGTACGTGATGGTTTAGTCCTACTTGATCTTGATTGTGATACACACATCCATAGTGTTGATGCTAAACGTTGTAAGCACAGTAACAATAATTCCATGTTCATGTGGCATTGCCGTCTTGGTCATATTGGCATAAAACGCATGAAGAAGCTTCATTCAAAAGGGCTTCTTGGATCATTGGATTTCGAATCCCTTGATACATGTGATCCATGCCTCATGGGCAAAATGACTAGAACACCATTCTCCGGTATAGTGGAGAGAGCTGTAGACCTACTTGGGATCATACATACGGATATATGTGGACCAATGAGTGTCCCAACACGCAATGGTTATCGTTACTTTGTTACCTTTAATGACGAATTAAGCAGATATGGATATATCTACTTGATGAAGCACAAGTCTGAAACCTTTGAAAAGTTCAAGGAATTTCAGAAAGAGGTAGAGAATCAACTTACAAGAAAATCAAGAACCTTCGATCGGATCGAGGAGGCGAGTATTTGAGTTATGAGTTTAACACGCACTTAAAGGACTGTGGGATTATCCCACAACTTACGCCAGCCGGAACACCACAGCGTAATGGTGTGTCGGAACACCGTAACCAAACCCTATTAGATAGTGTATGGTCCATGATGTCTTTAACTGATTTGTCTGTGTCTTTTTGGGGATACGCGTTAGAAACCGCCGCTTTTATTTTAAACCGAGCACCATCCAAATCCGTGGAGACAACCCCATATGAGATATGGTATGGGAAGAAGCCCAAGTTGTCATTTCTGAAAGTTTGGGGTTGTGAGGCTTACGTCAAGAAACTGCAGCCTGACAAACTCGAATCCAAATCGAAAAAATGTATCTTTGTGGGATATCCAAGGGAAACCGCTGGGTATACTTTCTACAACCAAGCCGAAGGCAAAACGTTTGTCGCAAGAAACGACACCTTTCTTGAGAAAGAGTTTCTTGCAAAAGGAGTGAGTGGAAGGAAAATTGAGTTAGATGAAATTGTTGATCCTTCTCTCCAAATTCCAAGTAGCGCAACTGAAGCTATTCCGAAACCGATCTCCAACATGGAGGAAGAGCTAATTGATGATGATCAAAACGATGACATCAAGACTCCTGAGGTTCGCATGTCTACAAGGGTTCGTGCCACTCCTGATTGGTACAGTAGCCTTGTGATGTCTGTCATCCTAGATGAACAGGAAGAACCTGCAAACTACAAAGAAGCTATGGATAGTGCTGACTCCGAGAAATGGCTGGAAGCCATGAAATCTGAAATAGGATCCATGCATGAAAACCAAGTTTGGACCTTGGTGGATCTTCCAGAAGGCCGCAAGGCCGTGGAAAATAAATGGATCTTTAAGAAAAAGACAAATGCGAATGGTAATGTGACCATTCACAAAGCTCGACTTGTCGCAAAGGGTTTTTGACAAATCCAAGGAGTTGACTACGACGAGACTTACTCTCTTGTAGTGATGCTTAAGGCTGTCAGGATTTTAATAGCAATTGCTGCACATTTCGACTATGAAATTTGGCAGATGGATGTCAAGACCGCATTCCTCAATGGTCACATTGATGAAGAGTTGTATATGATGCAACCGGGAGGTTTTGTTGATCCTAAGGATGCTGGAAAGGTATGCAAGCTCCAACGGTCCATTTATGGGTTGAAGCAAGCATCTCGGAGCTGGAACCAACGTTTTGATCAAGTGATCAAGAGTTTTGGATTTGTCCAAAACCAACAAGAGTTCCGTGTTTACAAGAAAGCGAGTGGGAGCTCGGTTGTTTTCTTAATAGTATATGTGGATGACATATTACTCATGGGAAACAATGTGGATCTTATGAAAAGCGTGAAAGCATATTTGAGCAACCAATTTTCCATGAAGGATCTAGGTGAAGCTGTATACATATTAGGAATCAAGATCTATAGAGATAGATCAAGGCACCTAATAGCATTGAGTCGGAGTACTTACATAGATAAGATTTTGAAGAGGTTCAAAATGGAAAACACCAAGAGGGGTTTTACACCTATGATGAAGAATTGCAAAATGAGTATGACTCAATGTCCTGTAACGGACGATGATAGAGAGAAGATGTCTTACATCCCCTATGCTTCAGCCATAGGATCTATCATGTATGCAATGCTTAGTACACGACCTGATGTGGTGTTGGCTCTTAGTTTGACGAGCCGATATCAAAGTAATCCAGGACCGGATCACTGGACAAGTGTGAAAAATATCCTAAAGTATCTGAGAAGAACAAAGGATATGTTCCTAATCTATGGAGGAAATGATGAAGCTCTGAACGTAACAGGTTACGTAGATGCGAGCTAGAATTAAGATCATGATGACTCGAAGTCTCAAATAGGATTTGTTTTCTTGGTGAATGGTGGGGTGGTAAGCTGGAAGAGCAAGAAGCAGCCGGTGGTGGCACAATCTTCAATGGAGTTTGAATACATTGCTGCAGCAAATGAAGCTGTTTGGCTAAGGAATTTCGTCATCGAACTAGGAGTTTTTCCCAATGCGCAAGACCCTGTGACGATCTATTGTGATAACACGGGAGCTGTTGCAAACGCAAGGGAACCAAGAACTCATTCCACGGCCAAACACATCAAGCTTAGATTTCATGTCATCCGGTAGAACATTGACGAAGGTGAAGTCAACATTTGCAAAGTAGATACGAACTGAATGTGGCAGATCCTTTGACAAAAGCTCTCCATCTAGAAAAGCACGAACAACACCGAGATTCCATTGGTGTTAGGTTCCTGCCTATTGTAAACTAGTTTTGTTTATACTCTAGTGCAAGTGGGAGACTGAAGGAGTTATGCCCTAGAGGCAAATAATAAAGTGTATTATTTGATATATCTCCTGTATGTTCATAATACGTTTCATACTGTGCTATAACTGTATTAATACGAAACGTTAATACACGTGTGGTATGTAAACAAACCGTGTCTCTAGTTACCTCTAGTGAACTAGTTCATTGGTCATGAGGATGGTCAGTGTTTCAAGATCATGGGCATTTATGCCAACTGACAATGAGGTCATGTTATTAGTTGAATAACGTGATAAACAAACATTCGACCGTTATATCTTAATGAGATCTAGTTACAAAGTTCACCATTGATGATAAAACACAGAGAACCTCGCAACCTGATCCTTTGACTGTGAGGTAATGCAAATCACCATTCTGGAAGAAGCTTAGATGGTTATCAAGAATCATCTCGTAACAGGGTGGTCAAAAAGGTGCCACTCAGGTTTTCCGAAGGAATGCGTAGAGGAGTACATATCAAGACCAGGATTTATCTAGTCCATGTAACAAACAGATACATGTGGCCATCTTGGTGACGTTGCATTAATGAAGCTTGCAAGCATGTGACTAGGTCACAGAATGCAACAACATGAGAACGAGAAAACAAGTTCATCGGTAACGAGATCAAACTAAGGTATGGAGATACCGAAGATCAAGTCTCGGATGAATTAGGTATGTAATGACAAAGGGAACAGGGAACGACTATCTCACGGTTCGAGCGATTGTATTCGTGAAACGCACGGGGGTCACATGGACATCCAGGTCCCTCTGTTGATCATTGATATGAGAGTGGTCTCTATCATGTCCGGAGTGTTTCCGAACCGAAGGATGTCACGCTTAAGGGTAGGGACGCTTAGGGTAGATGAGGTATCATATGAGAAATAGAAAGAGAGAGAAACCAGAATAGTTTCAGTAACATCCGATGGAGATCAGAAGGGGTTCGGGAGGTGTTCCGGAGTGAAGGAATAATATAATATATGTATTTGAATGTTAATTGGAGAATTAATAATAAATATATATTTTATTTTATTTTTGAAGGCACTATATTGCTAATGGGCCTCACCCGAAGGGAGGCCCAAGTGGGCAAGGTGCCTAGGGAGTGGGGGCCGGCCGGCCTAGGGCTGGTGGGCCGCCCTAGTGGGGCCCACCTAGGGCCGGCGGCTGCCCCAAGGTGGCCGACGAGTGTGGGATTAGTCCCACACCGCCTGGCCCCTGGGTGGTGCCCTCCCCCCTCCCACTATATAAAGGGGTCCCCCTCCCCCTTTGGAATCACCCATTCCTCTCATTCTCTCTCTCATCTGCTGAGGAATTCCCCGTAATATTGGGGAGGACCTCGTGGTTGAGTTCTCCACCTTCACACTACCGTCATGTGATCGGCAATTTGGCATCTACTTCTTTCGCTGTTTGGCTGGATCGGAGCCCGATTGACGTCCCCTACACCGGACGTGTGACGAACTTCGGAGGCACCACATTTGGGGTGCTGCTCGTCTTCATCAATATACGCCTTCCTGCGTAAGGCGTGCCTCTCTCTGCAAAGGTATGAATACTGTATTCCTTCTCTGTTACTTATGTCTACATAGCATAGATCCTGGTATTAGTGTTCGAGTAGATAGAATTTTTTTGTTTTCTGCTATGGAACCCAAAAAAACCACCAACGCCACAAAAGGCATCCCTTGTTCTCCTGTGAATCTCACCCCAATGGGATCGATCCACACTTCCACTATCTGTGCACTTGTCAGTGGCAATCCGAAACCTCTCACAAGATTGGGGCACTTCTCGACAACTCAATTGGAGGCTCCCAACAAACAAGCTTGGGGGAAAGTCCACAACTTAATTGGAGGCCCCAAGTAAACTACCAACCTGCAAAACAACTAAACCGTCTAGGGTTCCAGGAACCCAAGAGTAAAAGGCTTCTCACTTTTACCTAATCGAATCCTCACCGAGAACTCAAACTAATGCACCAAATGCAATGGCAAGAACACAACAAGTGCTCAAGTCCTTCACTCCCAAATTCCACCAAAGCTAAAAAAGCTTATGGGGAATAAGAGAGGAAGAACAATGGAGTAAATCCATACAAGACTCCAAGATCTAGATCCCAAGATGTTCTGCTCACTTAGAGGAGAGATTGATAGGTGGCATTGTAGATCTAGATCTCCTCTTTCAAATCCCTCAAGAATATGCAAGAATCATAGGAGGGATTGAGAGATAGCAAGCTCAAGAAGGTCAGCAATGGAGGGGAAAACTTGCAAGTAAGGTAAGGGAACCATTAGCGAAGAAGGGCCCCTTAAAAGGTCCCTAGAAATCCAACTGTTAGGCCCAGGAATCGCCCGGTCCGGAGTCTCCGGACTGATACCGGAGTCTCCGGTGTACCCAGGCCAAACGGGGACAAACTGGAGGATAGTCTGTACGCGGTCCGGAGATAGACCAGAGTTTTAGTCCGGAATCTCCGGTCTTACAAAAACTGGCAGAAAGACCAATACGAAAACAGCCATAACTTTTGCATCCGGACTCCGATTTTGATGATCTTAGGCTCATTTTAAAGAGGACAATAAGCTATACAAGATAATATAGAAAAACATCATAGTACAGCAATGGAGGATAGAACCAAATGACTAAAGGTTTAACCTCTCTCAAAAAGACGAACCGGTAAAACCTCCAACATCAAAAACGCAATAGAGAATGCATATGAAATCCATTTTTGATGAACTAGAGCTTGTCATGGAGATTAACACAAGCTCTAAATCCTCACATGAGTAAGAACCAAATAATGGAAGGTTTTACCTATCTCTAAAAGCCAAATCGGTAAAACCTCCAATATCGAAAATGCAAATAGAGAATGCATATGAAATCCGTTTTCGATGAACTAGAGCTTGTAATGAATATTACCACAAGCTCTAGAACCTCACATGGATAAGATCCAAATAACAACCAAGAAATATGATGCCAAGAATGTAAAGGTTTGAGCTCTCTCCGAAGGATATGATCAAGTTACTCACTCGAGAGCCCCTCTTGAAAGTATAGTTACCTATCCTATAAACCGGTCTCCCCAACTAACACCATGAGATTGGTAAGAAAGAAACCCTATCAAGAACATACATTTGTCTTGCGCATATTCTACTTGAGGTTGATGATGACGATCTTCTCCACCTTAAGATGGAACACCTTTCTTGATTGCGCTAGCTTGGTGAAGATTTGCAAATTGCTCCCCCATACTCCACTATGGTAGAGCTTCTCTTTTGGGCATATCATCTTCCCATATACATGATCACCATAGGATGGCAAGCTTCAAGCAAATGATCTCCTCGAGATGGCTCATCTTGAACTTGCACATCATTTCTTCTCTCTTCATTATGTTGGTGTCTTGAAGGTGCATAAGAGATATCACTCCAACTTTATTCTTCAAGACACACTTGCTATAGTCCCAACTCTCACTTGACCAATCTCTGGATCACTCATTGAAACCTTGGTTAACACTTGATCTTCTTTACTTTCTTCTTCTCCCAACCTTGAAGCCAACATATGGTTCAAGCATTGCCTATGAACAAATACTACAAGTAAAACTCAATGAAAACATAAGTCCATAAAGATTGTCATTAATTACCAAAACCACACATGGGGCACACATGCACTTCCAATCTCCCCCATTTTGGTAATTGATGACAATCCCTTTGAAAGGGTTTATATAAGGAATTAACTGAACAAAACGTTGTGCTAATATAAAATATTACACAAGTATGTGATGTTAGTACAACCACAATATAGATAAAACTCTCCGACAATCTATGCACATGTGGATGAACTTGAATTTCATTGCATATATTGCCAACCATTACCGGTGGTGGAGTTTCCTTGATATATTCAACATGCAAAGCAACACTCTAAGATGCAAAGCACAAGAGGCAAATGTTTAAGTACAAAACTCAAAGGACAAAACCAAATTCCCTTAAACCCTCTAAAACTTCTCCCCCATTGGCATCGATTGCCTAAATGGGTGAAAAAATTAGAAGGCCAATTTAGTGAGAGTTCCTCCATATGGTGTGCATTTCTCATAATATGGGTGGAATCAAATACACGTATCCAATGACGCATACCTAGAGGGAATCAAACTAAATTGAGGATCCAAAGATTGCAAAGAAATAAAATGGTGAATAAGCATCAACGAATGAAGCAAGCAATCAAAAGATCCACAAACCCACTTCACAAAATGAACATACAAAAAGAAGGATATATATTATGATAAGATCGAAAGGAGAGTGATTTAAATAATATGAGGAGACTCCCCAAAGTTTGTGCACAAATTATAATTTTCATTTGAATACAATATGCATAACATGGCATCCTCATTCCCTCTATATCATTTAAACCACAACCACGAGCAAGAGAGAAGATATTAAGATGAGCACAAATGAGTGTTTAGATGAAAATAGCAAGCTCCCCAAAGTTCATGCACAACAAAGTGCACAATTATGGAATCCTAACTCCCCATAATCAAACAAAAACCAAACAAGCACAAGAAAGCAAATGCTTGTTCTTAGGTAAATTAGGAAATCTCCCCAAGGTTTATGCACCAAATATAATAATTGCTTTGAATGCGAAGTGCATAAACATGGTATCCTTGCTCCCCCAAACTTACATAACAACACAAAGGCATGAGAGATCAACTTTCTTAACACCAACGAGTGCCAAAAGATGCAAATGAAAATTTCAAGCACTCAAAGAAAAACTTTTGGAGCCACCAAAGAATAAAGAGGAGCACAAGGTGACGACTCCAAAGCAAAAGGATATCAATTAGAGATTTAGCCATAATCATGTGTATAAGTTTCTAGGCAAACAACAATCACCAAGATATACATCCACAAAGAAACATGTACACACAAAATGGATACTCAAGAATGAACAAGATATCCAAACGATAGTCATAGATAATGCCAATAAGATTTTTTGCTAGAAAGCATGGCCAAATGCTCAAATTTATCTTATTGAATATCAATGACCTTCAAACACCAACGACTACATCACAACTATCACAAGGGAACAAGAGATAGTTGGAATGCATTGGGAAAGGCAAAAAGTATCATAAAGAACAAATAAACCTTGCAAATTCATCCATATTGCACATGAGAGAAATTGAGGAAATGATTGGCAATATAATTGCTAGATTGGCATATGTGGGATTGGTGAATCATAAACATGATTTTTATATACTCCCAAAAAATGCATTCATCTCAACTTACTCATGCCACAATAAGGATGATACAATAAAATTCTTGCAAGAACCACAATAAAATAAAGTGAAGGAAATCATGCCATGATGCAACCACAAAGGTTGGATGCTAGAAAAGTATGCATGGGAGGGATACTTGTTACCGGGATACCATTGGTAGGATGTAGTACATATGAGTTTATTGATCATCCTAGATTGCCTCCAATTATCATTTAGTCACCACATCTTCTTATTATTGATACAAGCATCCAATGTATCTCCAATGTACCTAAAACAACATTAAGTACACTATGGTCCCCAAACAAATTGGGTCCAAAGTAGTTAGTGCAACTACAATACATAGGAGACCCTCCACATAAATATGTGCATATTGATATGAAGTTGAATTTCATGCACATCTTAGCCGACAGGACTTGGTGGAGAATCCCCTATATATTGGATCAAGAAATCAAGCATGCCATAATATAAAACATGTAGTAAATATGCATGCACAAGATTTTCAAGAACCAAAAGGAGTACAATTTGAACAAAAATACCAAGTAAACCAAGAAGTCAGACACAAGAGTGTGACATGACAAAAGGGTGTCCAAGTTGCATCAAAGAGCCAAATCAACACATGATAGACCCCAAGTTCAACGAGTGAACAAGGTAAAAGTCAAAGAGCAAAAAGGATAAATAAATACAATTGCTCAACGATTTATCTCATTCAAATGGTTAAATAGAAGGCATGGAATGAGAAAATCAACTCCCAAACAAAATACCAATTGAAAAATAAATGGTTCCAACAAAAGAACCAAACTCTCAACATTTTTGAAGAATGGCACAAAGTACTGATACATTACAAATGTATCTATAATTTTTGATGTTCCATGCTTGGTTTTATCCACTTTCTTGTGTTTTGTTCCAACTTTGGAGTACTTTTCATATGATTTCTTGGACTAACCTATTAACAAGAGCCACAGTGCCAACTGCCTGTTTTCTGCTGTTTTTGGTTCCAGGAAAGTCAGAAAATGAATATTCTTAGAATTGGACGGGACAAAAGCCAAAGTGCCTATTTTTCCGTAAGTGATCAAGTGCCAGAATACGAGACAGAAAAGGGACAGGGAGCCACCGCACCACCTGGCCGCGTGGCCAGGCCTAGCCCGTGCCAGGGGGTGGTGTGGCCGCTCCCAGCACCCCCTCGGCCTCTCCTTCCGCCTATATATTGCCCTCGGGACGAAAACCCTAAGGGCCTAATCAAAAATCCATTAAAGAGTCTGTAGCCGCCGTCATCTCCATCCCTAGATCGGGAGGGATCTGAAGCTCTTCCTGGCACCCTGCCGGAGAGGGGAATTCACCCTAGAGGCCTTCTTCATCACCATGCAAGCCTCCGGTGTGATGCGTGAGTAGTTCATCCTTGGACTACGGATCCATGTAGTAGCTAGATGGCTGATTCTCCTCCTTTGTGCTTTCATGTCTAGATCTTGTGATCTCTGTTCATGATCAAGATCATCTATTTGTAATTCTGCATGTTGTGTTTGCAGGGATCCGATGGATATTGAGATGCTATTTCAGATTGATTATTGATTCTATCATGTCTTTGTTATTTGTGATCTTGCATGCTTTCCGTTGTTAGTAGCTATCTTGGCCAAGTAGATGCTAGCAACTCCAAGAGTTAGTATTTATGCTCGATAGTGGGTTCATGCCTCTGGTAATCTGGGGAAGTGACAGAAATCTCTAAGGTACTAGATGTGTTGTTGCTACTAGGGAGAAAACAACAATCCTTTGTTCATAGAACAATCGTATTGTGTACTTTACACGCAGTTCGTAAAGCAATAATCTGTTGCTTGCAACTTAATACTGGAGGGGGTTCGGATGATAACCTGAAGGTGGATTATTAGTCATAGATGCAGTTGGATGGCGGTCTATGTATTATTTTGTAATGCCCAATCAAGTCTCAAAGGAGTCAAGATGATTAGTATATGCATGTATTGCTTTCTCGGTGTTTATCAATTGCCCCGCTGTAATTTGTTCACCCAGCATGTTATCTATCTAAGGAGAGCCACCTCTAGTGAACTATGGATCCCAGTCCTTGTCTTTTACATACAATCTATAAACTATTTACTGCTTTGTATTTACTTTCTGCAAACTTTTACTTCTTTCCATTCGATACGTTTAATCCTTTGTTTTCCGCAAAACACGGTGAGATTGACAACCTCAACGCAAGTTGGGGACAAAGTTCTGTGGTTGTGTTGTGCAGGTCTCCACGTTGCTACTAGCACCGGTAGTGCGCCCTGCCAAGGCTCAGCTAGTAACATCTTTGGGGTGTTTCCTTGCTCCTACTGGTTCGATTAAACCTTGGTTTCATAACTGAGGGAAACTTGCTTCTGTTCTCATCATACCTTCCTCTTGGGGTTCCCAACGAGCTCTAGATCAACACCGCCATCAAGCAATTTTCTGGGCGCCGTGCATTGAGCCATCAAGCGATTTTGTGGTGCCGTTGCCGGGGAGTCATGGACATCTTCACAAGGGGAGTCCCTCATAACCAATCTATTTACTTTGTTGTTTTTGTTTTGCTTAGTTTCTTTTTGCTTTGTTTGCTTGCTTTGTTCTTCAAAAAACACACAAAAATTAGTTTTACTAGTTTGCTTTCTTATTCAAAAACACAAAAAAATTAAGTCTCCCTAGTAGTCACCTCTCCCTTAGCTCACCATGTTGATCCCTAAATTCACCTTGAAAGACCTTTCAATTGGTAGTGGTTCTATAATTGGGAAATACAATATTGAAGAATTCTTTAATCATGTTAATAAGCATGAAGATACTGAGGATAGATCCCTTGTAGAGCTTGCTCCAAACTATGAGATTGCTGTAGCTTCTTTAATTCACATGTTATAAGCTAGGTTTGTTAATCTCAACCCCTTAATGCAAGTAATGTTTCTTAAGCTTAAGGAAATTGAAGACCCTGAAAAGAGGGATTTTATACTAGAAACTTTGTTTAAGGAGTTCTATGATGTTGCCAAGGAAGCTAGAAAAGTTTTTGAATGTTTCAATATGCTAGGCTCATGTGTAGATGTTGTTGGTACACGAGAAAAGATGAACAAAACCGAACCTAATGGGGAGGAACCTAAGATACCAATACCCTTTAAACTAGTAGCAATACATGATGCCATAGAAAAGAATCTTGATTGGATTGTTCCTGCAAACTCTTTTGATGAGAATAGTGAACCCAAGAGCATTGAGAGAGGATCCTCTAGAACTTATTTGGATGATATACCTTGCCTTGTTGAAAATATTTCTGGTATTGATCTTAATGCTTCTTCATTTGAGAACACTTGATTCTTTCTTTGCTTCTTATGCCTAACTTAAAGGCGTTAAAAAAAGTACTTATTGGGAGATAACCCAAAAGTTTTAGATGAGTCTTGGAAGTTATTGCTTCAGTAATAACCTCTCATTATCCTTTTTATTTGCTTTTTGTGCCAAGAGTAACCTCTAATGAGAGTGAAGTAATGATTGGGAAAGTTGCTGTCCCGAAATAGATTTTTGTGCTTCACCGTAAAAATTTGTGAGAGAGCTCTGTATGTCGGATTGAGCTGTAATGTTTTGTGATTCTGCCCCAGGTTGTTATCTAACTTTCTTTAGTTCAACACTTTTTTATTTGAGCAACATAAGGTCTTCGAAAAAATTCGTCTTTACCTGCTGGTCTGTTTTGACAGATTTCTGCCATTTTCTGCATTTGCTTCTTCTTGGTTCCTTTTTGAGTTCTTTTGGGGAATTGAGCTTTTTGAGGGAATTGCTACAGTATCTAGTGTTCTAATGGAAGTCTATTTGGTGTTAGAACTGAACCTTAAGACCTTTTATCTTGAGTGCACTAATGTTGCTAATAAAGATTGTGTGAAGTTTTGTATGAAGGAAAAATTTCAGGTGTATGGAAGGAATGAGTAATGGGATGAAGGATGGACTAAAGCTCAAGCTTGGGGATGCCATGCGTGTCACCCCAAGAAATATCCAAGAAGTACAAGCGTCAAAGCTTGGGGATGCCCAAGGCATCCCCTTCTTCATCAATAAAAATTCCAGGTTTCTTCCAAACGCTTCATTTTTATTGTTTCATGCACAGTTGTGTTGTTCTTGGAGCGTCTTCTTTTTCGTTTTCGTTTTGTTTTTTCGTTTGCTTTGGTTTGCTTAGTTTTCTGAATAAATTGGTTGGACCCCCTCTTTCATACATTGGTTTGCAAATAGTTTGGTTTGGTTTGGAAAAGAGTAGGAAAGTTCATGCTTATGTGGTAAAAAGAGCTTGTTTTTAATTGTGGCCTATGCTTTGTCATGCCATGCTTGATATTGTTTTGGATTTATGCTTAGTATTCTTTGATGCAGCATGACTTGTTATAAACAATTGAGATTTCTTAATGTGCCTTGGATGAATCATGCGTTGTTTTAGCATATTAAAGCATAGTATAGTGGTATTCTCCTTTGATGCTTTATTTGGGTTGACTTGGCGCATGCTCACACCATGTTATGACTATCCAAAGTCACCATAGCCTTTATGATCCTTTAGTTTTCAACTTGTAGTATCACTTTATGCTTTGATCAATGATGTTTTGTTGCTCTGCATGATTATGGCCATTATTGCCCTCTTAGTTTGTCGCTCCCAGTCTTTTGCTAGCCTCCACAACAAAGTATGAGTTCCACTCATGCATCCAACTCCCTAAACCAAGTTATTCCAAAGAGTCCACCATACCTACCTACTAGCTTATGCTATTCCAAGTATATTCATGCTTTTGTTTACCTTCCAAATTAAACTTGTTATGAGAAAACTAGTGATTAAAGCTCTCATGAACTTGATGGCACACTTTACTTTACTTGCCCTTAATAAACTTGAACCATTGTGTCTTCTATGTTGTATATGCTTGCACTTATTTGTTGGGAATTAGCAGAACCATGCTTTCATGGGGAACGCTTTCAACATTGCACTTGGTACTTGTACCTAGTTGATATCATGCTCTTTTGTATATGGATGTCGTGGGTGTGAAATTAAAGGGGAGCTTGTAAGTCCATGGAGTTATGTATATGTGTTAGAGAAACACCTGGGCCGCTGGTCTAATCCATGCTGACATGGTGGAAACCTGCAGCGTAACCATAATAGGCTGTCTATGAAGCATTCTTCTTATAAAAAAAAGAGTCTTATATTGAGAAAAAAGAGAAAAGAAAGAAAAAGATACTATGAAAAGAGGAAAGAGAGAAAAAGGCACCATATTCCCATGGTAAATAAGAAGAATGCTGAGATGCTCGTTGTCTGCTTGCCTTGTCATTTTGATATGGGGATTCTTCCGTATCATCGAGCAAGGGGTACCCCATTAGCGGTTCTCAATGATACACATGTACTTACAATGACAAGAACTTACCGGTGACTAAACTTGAGTAGCATGAGGAGCGGCCGTCGTATACAAGGGACATGAGATTTCTGACTTATACTTCGTCAAGCATGTACACCATAGTTTGTTCACTTTAATGTTAATCACTCCAAGATGCTTATGATAGGGGCAATGAGAGCTGAAAGCTATAAGTACCATAATTCTTGGAAGCTCTTTATGAGACTTGAATCCCTACTTCCTTTTACAAAAGGCCTTTCTTCCACCATTATATTGAGTCTCCATCTTCTATATTTATGCACCTACTTTGAGAGCATAGTGGCCATTCTTAGTTCTATGTGCATTGTCCCAAGACTAGTTGATTGATGCATACTTTGATATTGCTTGTTTTAAACTATTGTATCTAGTCACTCTTATGAACTTTGAAGGTGTCCTATGCATTTATATTTGCAACTCTATTGAGGGACAAGCTGAATACTATTATGTCTTGTTTTCTTTATGTGAAACAAACAAACGTCTTGCAAAGCATTGTTATTCATGAATCTTTTGTTTGTGCCTTTTCATGTTACATCATAGTTTCTTTGCTTATTGCTAGAACTTTGTCTTTCAAGTTATGATTGAAGTACTATGATCCCAGCTTTGAATGTTTTACAAATACTTTGATCAAGTCTTTGATGGTGCATGTCACCTCAAAAATTATTCTTTCTTTTTATCACATACCTACTCGAGGACGAGCAGGAGTTAAGTTGGGGATGTTGATACATTGCAAATGTATCTATAATTTTTGATGCTCCATGCTTGGTTTTATCCACTTTCTTATGTTTGGCCCACACTTTGGAGTACTTTTCATATGATTTCTTGGACTAACCTATTAACAAGAGCCATTACGGTACATTTTCTGCTGTTTTTGGTTCGGTGAAGTGAAAAATGAATATTCTCGAAATTGGACGGGACAAAAACCAAAGTGCCTATTTTTCTGGAAGTCATCAGATGCCAGAATACAAGACGGAGAAGGGCTGGGGGTCGGCCACCACCTAGCCGCATGGCAGCCTGGTGCGGGCGAAGGGTGGTGGCCGACCCAGCCCCGGCCTCCTTCCGCCTATAAGATGCTTGGTTTTATCCACTTTATTGTGTTTTGTTCCAACTTTGGAGTACTTTTCATATGATTTCTTGGACTAACCTATTAACAAGAGCCACAGGGCCAGCTGACTGTTTTTTGTTGTTTTTGGTTCCAGGAAAGTCAGAAAATGAATATTCTCGGAATTGGACGGGACAAAAGCCAAAGTGCCTATTTTTCCGGAAGTGATCAAGTGCCAGAATACGAGACGGAGAAGGGCTAGGGAGCCACCACACCACCTGGCCGCGCGGCCAGGCCTGGCCCACGCCAGGGGGTGGTGTGGCCGCTCCCGGCACCCCCTCGGCCTCTCCTTCCGCCTATATATTGCCCTCAGGACGAAAACCCTAAGGGCCCGATCAAAAATCCATGAAAGAGTCTATAGCCACCATCATCTCCATCCCTAGATCGGGAGGATCTGAAGCTCTTCCCGGCACCCTGCCAGAGAGGGGAATTCACCCTGGAGGCCTTCTTCATCACCATGAAAGCCTCCGGTGTGATGCGTGAGTAGTTCATCCTTGGACTACGGATCCATGTAGTAGCTAGATGGCTGGTTCTCCTCCTTTGTGCTTTCATGTCTAGATCTTGTGAGCTCCATTCATGATCAAGATCATCTATTTGTAATTCTGCATGTTGTGTTTGCGGGGACCCGATGGATATTGAGATGCTATTTCAGATTGATTATTGATTCTATCATGTCTTTGTTATTTGTGATCTTGCATGCTTTCCGTTGTTAGTAGCTATCTTAGCTAAGTAGATGCTAGCAACTCCAAGAGTTAGTATTTATGCTCGATAGTGGGTTCATGCCTCTGGTAATCTGGGGAAGTGACAGAAATCTCTAAGGTACTAGATGTGCTGTTGCTACTAGGGAGAAAACAACAATCCTTTGTTCATGGAACAATCGTATTGTTTACTTTACACACAGTTCGTAAAGCAATAATCTGTTGCTTGCAACTTAATACTGGAGGGGGTTCGTATGATAACCTGAAGGTGGATTATTAGTCATAGATGCAGTTGGATGGCGGTCTATGTATTATGTTGTAATGCCCAATCAAGTCTCAAAGGAGTCAAGATGATTAGTATATGCATGTATTTCTTTCTCGGTGTTTGTCAATTGCCCCGCTATAATTTGTTCACCCAACATATTATCTATCTAAGGAGAGCCACCTCTAGTGAACTATGGATCATGGTCCTTGTCTTTTACATACAATCTATAAACTGTTTACTGCTTTGTGTTTACTTTCTGCAAACTTTTACTTCTTTCCATTTGATACGTTTAATCCTTTGTTTTCCGCAAAACAAGGTGAGATTGACAACCTCATGGCAAGTTGGGGACAAAGTTCTGTGGTTGTGTTGTGCAGGTCTCCACGTTGCTACTAGCACCGTAAGGCCCCGCCAAGGCTCAGCTAGTAACACCTTTGGGGTGTTTCCTTGCTCCTACTGGTTCGATTAAACCTTGGTTTCATAATTGAGGGAAACTTGCTACTGTGCTCATCATACCTTCCTCTTGGGGTTCCCAACGAGCTCTAGATCAACACCGCCATCAAGCAATTTTCTGGGCGCCGTGCATTGATCCATCAAGTACCAAAGAAAAGATTTATCCTCCAACGGCATAAAACATGGTATAGATCAAAACATGTCATGAACAAGCATAAAAGGAGTGTTCTAAATAGTATAGTAGAACTCCCTCATGATTAGTGCATTATTTAAGATTTTGCATTTGAATACAAAATGCACACACATGGGATCATTATCCCTACCGACATCAACTAGAGCAATAAATGATTTCAAGACAAAGAAAGATCCATAAAAGTTGTGGAAGACATATGAGACAAAACACAACAAATTCTTGGCAAGAGATAAGACAACTAAAGCAAAAGCCAATGTGAAAATGATCGAGAAGATCTACCACATATTATAGTACTAATTGTCCAAGGACAAGGGACTTGCATATATTTCCTGATGGTAGATAGCAAATATATCCAAGATCATATTAAAAAAGAGAAAGCAAATTTCAAAAGATAGGAATTGAAAACCAAGACATGAAAGATATCCTTGAGGGTTTCAACTAGTTAACCAATCACGCAAAGCAATGATTATAATAATTAGGGCAAAATTCTTGCCAACTTAGATATAGGAGTTCATATATGCTGATACTCATACCAAGGAAATCTCTTGCTAACAAGATCCAAAATATGAGAAACAAAGTATTCAAGCAAATTTGAACTTGTTTGAGGAAATGTGTCACATAGGAGCTAGATAATTATCAATATCAATTCTACGTGACACAACCTCGAATATTCACATTTTCTAGGCTTGTAATATGCACTAAGCATATAACTCCCCCATAATGTGATAAACCATAAATATCAACATGAGACAAAAGGATCCAAATAGAGATAATTAATGGACATTATAGAACTTAAAATTTCTCATGAGAATCGTACCACATAGAGACTAGATAATATTGCAATATCAAGATTAGATGGTATTCCTCATGTACACACATTTTAGGATTGTGGAATGCCCAAGCATAACACTCCCCCAAAATGGAATAGTCCATTAATCTCTCACAAGAGCCAAGAAAGATACCAAATAAATTCAACAAAGGCTCCAACCCAAGAGACACAAATACATGGTGTGTCAACCAACATACACAAGTATACTTGATAACTCAATATAAGTACGAGGGAAGCACAACATGTACAAACACATACAAAGGTACAAAACCAACATATGCACAAGGGAGCAAGTAACTTTCAATACAAATGAGTTAAGCACATGTTACCACAAGGAGGAACATTGGATATATGATAGAAGCATGATAATCCAAATGGCTTGACTTGACAAGAATAAATGATGAAGATCCCTCAATTCTTCATAATGTAGCCAAACCTCCAATGCCCTCCAACACACACCTATTGATCAATTTTTAGCTTGATGATCCCCAACTAAGTTGGGTCCTAAGAGGTTAGTCACAATAGGCTTGCCAATCCAAATGGTTCTTTTCTTGACACCACTTTGAGCACCAACATATTTGGCAAACACATTGCCACCCTCATCCTTCCTAAGAGAATAAACATCATCAATCATGATTGGGTTGGATGAGGAGTTACCAATAGTGCAAGAAGAAGAGATGTGACCCTTCTCACGACATAAGTAGCAAGTTCTTCTCTTCCCATTCTTTTCACTTGATTTCTCCACAATGGGAGCATTATCTTGAATCTTCTTGGGAAGTGGCCTTTCTCCAACTTGAGGTAGGCCATGACCTTTAACTAGAGGCTGCTTACATTTTTTCATCTCACCAAGAGGCTTCTTCTTCAAGGGGAAAGATCTAACATGGTGCCCTTTGATATGTCGTAAACGTATCTATAATTTTTGATGTTCCATGCTTGTTTAGTATCTACTTTCTTATGTTTCGTTCATACTTTGAGGTATTTTTATATATTTTCTAGAACTAACCTATTAACAAGATGCCACAGTGCTAGTTGCCTATTTTCTGCTTTTTTGGTTACAGAAAAGCTAGTAAGGAAATATTCTCGGAATTAGACCGGACAAAAGCCAAAGTCAATATTTTACCCGAAGCAACACGGAGTCCAGAGGGGAGACGAAGTGGCGCACCAGGGTGGCCACACCTGGTGGCGGCACGGCCTAGGGGGCGCGCCACCAGGGGGTGTGGGGCCCCTGGTGCTCCATCGACCTTGCCCTTCCACCTATAAAAGCCTCCCGGGACGAAAACCCTAAGGACCCGATCAAAATTCCATGAAAGAGTTTGTAGCCACCGCCATCTCTATCCCTAGATTGGGAGGGATCTGAAGCTCTACCCGGCACCCTGCCGGAGGGGAGAGATCACCCTGGAGGCCTTCTTCATCACCATGACTACCTCCGGTGTGATGCGCGAGTAGTTCATCCTTGGACTACGGGTCCATGTAGTAGCTAGATGGTTGGTTCTCCTCCTTTGTGCTACCATGTTTAGATCTTGTGAGCTCCATTCATGATCAAGATCATCTATTTGTAATCTTATATGTTGTGTTTGCGAGGATCCGATGGATATTGAGATTCTATTTCAGATTGATTATTGATTCTATCATGTCTATGTTATTTGTGATCTTGCATGCTTTCCGTTGTTAGTAGCTATCTTGGCCAAGTAGATGCTAGCAACTCCAAGAGGGAGTATTTATGCTCGATAGTGGGTTCATGCCTCTAGTAATATGGGGAAGTGACAGGAATCTCTAAGGTACTAGATGTGTTGTTGCTACTAGGGAGAAAACAACAATCCTTTGTCCATGGGACAATCGTATTGTTTACTTTACAGACTTTGCTTAATGCAATTATCTGTTGCTTGCAACTTAATACTGGAGGGGGTTCAGATGATAACCTGAAGGTGGATTATTAGTCATAGATGCAGTTGGATTACTATCTATGTATAATGTTGTAATGCCCAATCAAATCTCGTAGGAGTCAAGATGATTAGTATATGCATGGTATGTTTTCTTGAGTCTGTCAATTGACCCGCTGTAATTTGTTCACCCAACATGTTATTTATCTTAAGGAGAATCACCTCTAGTGAACTATGGACCCCGGTCCATTCTTTTACCATTGATAAACCATCTACTATTTATTGTTTACTGTTTACTTTGTGCAAGCAATTATTATCTTCCACACAATACGTTTAATCCTTTGTTTTCAGCAAAACCGGTGAGATTGACAACCTCACTATAAGTTGGGGCAAAGTTCTGTGGTTGTGTTGTGCAGGATTCCAAGTTGGAAACAACACCTTGGAGTTGTTTCCTTGCTCCTACTAGTTCGATAACCTTGGTTTCATAACTGAGGGAAAAAAACTTGTTGTTGTGCTCATCATACCTTCCTCTTGGGGTTCCCAACAAGCTCGATATATTTTGAGCCATCAAGCCTTTTTTCTGGCGCTGTTGCCAGGGAGTCAAGGACATCTTCACAAGGGGAGTCCCTCACAATATCTTTACTTTGTTTTTTTTGTTTTGCTTAGTTTATTTCTGCTTTGTTTGCTTGTTCTTTTTATCAAAATATAAAAAATCAGTTCCTACTATAGTTGTTATTTTCATTGGTCTGTTATTGTCTTGCTTTATCATCCTTTCTATCAATGGTTGGTTTCTTTGAAACTAGATCTTATTGGCAAGGTGGATTCACGAAAGAACAAACTTATTATTATAAGGAACACTGCTCGTCACAAAAAGGGAAACACTTATGGGAACAAATTAATAAATTGTATACCATTGCTAGAAACGTGTGCTCTACTTATAATGTTACTTATTGCTTTGATAAAGCTTGTTGCTGTAAGAGGTATAAACACCTCCCTTTTCAATGTGAATATAATGATGATGTTACCATATCTTCTTATGTTAAGGGAAATTTTCACTTTTATGATGTGGAACAAATTGAAGAATTTATTGCTTGGAAGGGTGCATTCGAACTTGCTTATTTGCTTGAAAATACTGATGATGCACCTTATAAATATGAGGTTTATAATATACTTAAAATTTGCTTTGGTAATTACAAGGAAGAAAATGGCTATATTCTTGAATATCTTAATAGATGCTCTCCACCAATGGAAGAGACTAATGCCTTGCAGGAGCCTATGGACGAAGAAATTGCTAAAACTGGAAGCTCATTGGATGAAAAAGAGGAGGAGAGCAATGATCAAGAGGAGGAAGAATGGATCTATCAATTCTTACCTTCTAATGAGAGTAACTCTTTACCCCTTACATTATTTGATTATCCCACATGCTTACCAAAGGAGGATGAATGTTATGTTCCTGTGGATTCTTTTGAAAATGTTTATAATAAAGCTCTAGATGATGGTCCTATATTGGTTGATAATATTAACTTACTACTATTGAAAATTAGATTGATCAGTCATCTTGTTATAAAATTGTTAAAAGTGGGTTTGAAGGTTTTAATCCCACTATTTTTGAGCTTGATAAAAATTATGTGTTTGTAGATCATGAAAAGCATGCTTTATTTGAGAGTTATATTGTTGGGTTTATTCATTAGGCTACTGAAAATTACTATGAGAGAGGAAAATATGGTTGTAAAAGTTTTCATGGTACTGAAACACCTCTCTATTTGCTGAAAGTTTTGAAGTTACTCTCGTTTTATCTTCCTATGCCTGCCACTTTGTTCTTTCTGAATTTATTTGTGTATAAGATTCCTATGCATAGGCAGTGGATTAGACTTAAATATGTTATGAATTGCTTCTTGATGCTCTCTTTTACTTCAATTCATATTTCTTATGTGAGCATCATCAAAATTATCATGCCTATCTTAATGGCTATAAAGAAAAGCACTTATTAGGAGATAACCCAAATTCTTAGTCAATAAATTTTTCTTTTGTTGAGTCTTGGAAGTTATTGCTTAAGTAATAACCTCTCCTTATCATTTTTGTGTGGTTTTTGTGCCAAGAATAACCTCTAATAAGAGAGAAATAATGCTTGGGAAAGTTGTTGTCCTGAAACAGATTTTTGTGCTCCACTGTAAATAATCTTGAAAAATATCTGTATGTCGGATTCAGCTGTAATTTTTTGTGCTTCTGCCCCAGTTTGTTATCTAACTTTTGTTAGTTTGACACTTTTCAATTTGAGCAACAGAAGGTCTTCCAAAAAATCGGTTTTTACTAGCTGGTCTGTTTTGACAGATTTCTGCCATTATTTGCATTTGCCTCTTAAATCTCTTTCTCTTTGAGTTCTTGCCAATTTCTTGAACTTTTAAAAGGAATTGCTACAGTAGCTTGTGTTTTAATGAAAGTTTTACTTGTGTTGAAACTGAACCTAAAGACTTATTATCTTAAGTACACTAATGTTGCTAATGAAGATTGTGTGAAGTTTTGTATGAAGGAAATTTTAAATTGTAGGGAAGAACAATGTGATAAGATGAAGTATGGAAAAATTCTCAAGCTTGGGGATGCCACCCGTGTCACCCCAAGAAATATTCAAGAAGTACAAGCGTCAAAGCTTGGGGATGCCCAAGGCATCCCCTTCTTCATCAATAAAAATCTCAGATTTCCTTCCAAACACTTCATTTTCAATGTTTCATGCATAATTGTGTTGTTCTTGGAGCGTCTTCGTTTTTGTTTTTAGTTTTATTTTGCTTAGTTTGCTTAAATAAATTAGTTGGACCCCCGCATTCATACATAGTTTCAAATAAGTTGATTTGGATTGGAAAAGAGTATGAAAGTTCATGCTTATAAGTGGTATAAAAGGAGCTTGTTTTTGACTGTGGCCTAGACTTATGTCATGCTTGATATTGCTTTGACTTTATGCTTAGTGATTATTGTTGTAGCATGAATTGTTACAAACAATTGAGATTGCTTAATGTTCCTTGAAAGAATCATGCATTGTTTTAGCATATAAAAGCATAATATTGTGGTATTCTCCTTTGATGCTTTATTTGGGTTGACTTGGCACATGCTCACAGCATGTTAAGACTATACCAAGTCACCATAGCCTCTATGATCATTTAGTTTTCGACTTGTAATATCACTTTGTGCTTTAATTAATAATGTTTTGTCGCTTTGCATGATTATGGCTATTATTGCTCTCTTAGTTGGTCGCTCCCAGTCTTTTGCTAGCCTCCACATGTACCAAGTATGAGTTCCACTCATGCATCCAACTCCAAATAAAACCAAGTTATTCCAAAGAGTTCACCATACCTACCTATTAGCATTATTGCTATTCCAAGTATATTCATGTTTTATCTACCTTCCAAATTAAACTTGTTATGTGAAAATTAGTGATTAAAGCTCTCACAAACTTGATGGCACACTTTACTTTCTTGCACATAATAAACTTGAACCATTGTGCCCATCTATGTTGTGTATATGCTTGCGTTTTGTAAGTTGTGAATTAGCAGAACCATGTTACCATGGGGAACACTTTCAACATTGCACTTTATTTAGTTGATATCATGTTCTTTTGCTTATGGATCCCGGTGGTGTGAAATGAAAGGGGAGCTTGTAAGGCTCATGAAGTTCGTATATGTGTTAGAGAAATGCCTGGGCGGCTAGTCTAAGCCATGCCTAATCATGGTGGAAACTTGCAGCATAACCATAGTGAGCAATCTGTGAAGCATCCTCAATAAAAAAACCTATGCAAATAGGAAATAAAAAACCCTATGCAAATAGGAAAAAAAAGCCTATGCAAATAGGAAATAAAAGGATCACTGAGATGCTCATTGTCTGCTTGCCTTGTCATTTTGATATGGGAAAGCTTCTGTATCATCGGGCAAGGGGTACTCCGTTGGCGGTTCTCTATTATACACATGTACTTACAATGACAAGGACTTACCTGTGACTAAAGTTGAGTAGCATGAGGTTCGGTACTCGTAAGTAAGGGGCATGAGATTTTCAGCTTATAACTTGTCAAGCATATCCTCATATTTGCTCACTTTAACCTTAATCACCTAAAGATGCTTATGATAGGGGCAATGAGAGCTGAAAGCTAATAAGTACCATAATTTTTGGAAGCTCTTTATGAGACTTGAATCCCTGCCTCCTTCTATGAAGGGCCTTTCTTTTACTTTTACATTGAGTCTCCATATTCTATCTTTATGCACCTATTAAGAGAGCATAGTGGTCATCCTTAGTTTAATGTGCATTGTCCCAAAACTTGTTGATTGATTCATAACTTTGATATTGCTTGTTCTTAAACTATTTGTATCTAGTCACCCTTATGAACTTTGAAGGTGTCCTATGCATTTATGTTTTGCTACACTATGAGGGACAAGCTGAATACCATTCTCATTATGTTTTCTATATGTGAAACAAACAAACGTCTTTCAAAGCATTATTATTCATGAATCTTTTGTTTGTACCTCTTCATGTTACAACATAGTTGCTATGTCTTATTGTTAGAACTATATCTTTCATGTCTATGTTAGAGTACTATGATATCAGCTATCAATGTTTTACAAATACCTTGATCAAGATTGTGATGGTGCATGTCACCTCAAAATTTATTCTTTTTTATCACTTACCTACTCGAGGACGAGCAGGAGTTAATCTTGGGGATGTTGATACGTCGTAAACGTATCTATAATTTTTGATGTTCCATGCTTGTTTAATATCTACTTTCTTATGTTTCGTTCATACTTTGAGGTATTTTATACATTTTCTAGAACTAACCTATTAACAAGATGCCATAGTGCTAGTTGCCTGTTTTCTGCTATTTTTGGTTTCAGAAAAGCTTAGTAAGGAAATATTCTCGGAATTGTACCGGACAAAAGCCAAAGTCAATATTTTACCCGAAGCAACACAGAGTCCGGAGGGGAGACGAAGTGGCGCACCAGGGCGGCCACACCTGATGGCGGCGCGGCCTGGGGGCGTGCCACCACGGGGTGTGGGCCCCCTGGTGCTCCACCGACCTTGCCCTTCCGCCTATAAAAGCCTCCCGGGACGAAAACCCTAAGGACCCGATCAAAATTCCACGAAAGAGTCTATAGTCGCCGCCATCTCCATCCCTAGATCGGGAGGGATATGAAGCTCTTCCCGGCACCCTGACGGAGGGGAGAGATCACCCTGGAGGCCTCCTTCATCACCATGACTGCCTCCGGTGTGATGCGTGAGTAGTTCATCCATGGACTACGGGTCCATGTAGTAGCTAGATGGTTGGTTCTCCTCCTTTGTGCTATCATGTTTATATCTTGTGAGCTCCGTTCATGATCAAGATCATCTATTTGTAATTCTGCATGTTGTGTTTGCGGGGATTTGATGGATATTGAGATGCTATTTTAGATTGATTATTTATTCTATCATGTCTTTGTTATTTGTGATCTTGCATGCTTTCCGTTGTTAGTAGCTATCTTGGCCAAGTAGATGCTAGCAACTCCAAGAGTTAGTATTTATGCTCGATAGTGGGTTCATGCCTCTAGTAATCTGGGGAAGTGATAGGAATCTCTAAGGTACTAGATCTGTTGTTGCTACTAGGGAGAAAACAGCAATCCTTTGTCCATGGAACAATCATATTATTAAGTTTACACACTTAGCTTAATGCAATTATCTGTTGCTTGCAACTTAATACTGGAGGGGGTTCGGATGATAACCTGAAGGTGGATTATTAGTCATAGATGCAGTTGGAAGACGGTCTATGTATAATGTTGTAATGCCCAATCAAATCTTGTAGGAGTCAGGATGATTAGTATATGCATGGTATGCTTTCTCGAGTCTATCAATTGCCCCGCTATAATTTGTTCACCCAACATGTTATTTATCTTAAGGAGAATCACCTCTAGTGAACTATGGACCCTGGTCCATTCTTTTACCATTTATAAACCATCTACTATTTATTGTTTACTGTTTACTTTCTGCAATTATTATCTTCCACACAATATGTTTAATCCTTTGTTTTTAGCAAAACCAGTGAGATTGACAACCTCACTGTAAGTTGGGGCAAAGTTCTGTGGTTGTGTTGTGCAGGATTCCAAGTTGGAAACAACACCTTGGAGTTGTTTCCTTGCTCCTACTGGTTCGATAACCTTGGTTTCATAACTGAGGGAAAACTTGCTGCTGTGCTCATCATACCTTCCTCTTGGGGGTTCACAACGAGCTCGAATATATTTTGAGCCATGACCCTTCAATTTTGCACTTGAAGCAAACAATCTTGGCTGAATTCTTGACTTGTTATTGACCCTTCTTATTATTGCTCTTGGACTTCTTCTTGTTAGTGAACTTGTTCTTGACATTGGATTTGAATCCAAGCCCACTCTTGTCATTGGGGGATTTTTGCACACTCAATATATTGTTGAGTGTTGTCTTCCCTTCATGACCCTTTTTCAAGTCATTCTTCAAAGAAGTGACTTGAGCCTTGAGCTCTTTGATTTCCTCTACATGGTTAGTGACAACACATATACTAGAGGAAGTAGAAATTTCATTGCTAGAGCAACAAGGCCAAGAATGTAATTCATCAAAAGATTTAGCAATAATGTGAGTGGACAAATTACAAGGACTAGCACATGGCAATATAGCATTATTCATAGAGATTGTGCTAGTGACCACATGAGGCTCAGAAGATGTTACCTCTGTATAGCTAGCCTTATGAGCTAACTTTAGGCTAGCATGGGATGCTAGAAGATCTTCATGAGAGCTTGATAGCTTACCATGACTTTCTTACAAGATCCCATACTTGCTAGTTAGCAAAGCAAGTTGAGTCTTGAGCTCAACATTCTCCTTGAAAATAGATGCTTCACAATAAATGGAGTTAGTAACACAAGCATCATAATTAATTGCAAGAGGTGAGGGAAAATTCGAAAGCTCTTTTGATTAAGAGTCTTTAAGTTGCTCATGTGACTCGGTGAGTTTGATGAGCTCATCCTTGATGACCCTAGAGCCATTTTTGAGGTGCTCAAAATCCTCAAGAATTTTAGCATAAGCAACTTGAAGCTCATCATTTTTACTTTTGAGACCACTAGCCACCTTAGGACCTCTATCATGAGATTCCTTCACTCTAGACAACTCTAGAGCAAAAGTCTCCTTAAGAGATTCCTTAGTGGTTTGTTCCTCTTCAAGAGCTTCATTTAGATGTGCAATTTGATTAGCATACTCACGCTCAAGGCTACACATTTTATCAATGGTGTTCTCATGCTCCTCAATTTGTGTTTCTAACTTATCAATATGTTCTTTGATCTTAATAGCAAAGTCCAAGATTTCCACGAAGTTAGAGCAAGAAATATTATTCTTAACAAGAGCATGATAAACCATCTCACCCTTTTCATATAAATCATCAACATCCAACTCTTCTACCTCATTATCCTCATCCTCATCATCACAAGAGGTATTGGGTTCCAAAGTAGGAGTTACCTTTGAATCCCTAGCCATAAGGCATAGGTGGGTACCATGAGATGATGATGATGAATTATTTGAAGCTTCATTCAAGATCTTCTCTTGTCCAATAGGATCTTCGTTTTCCTCTACATGGTTAGCAACACAAGTACGAGAGGAAATAGAAGCATTTTTATCATGGCAACAAGGCAAGGAGAGCATATCATCATGAGATATATTGGGGCAATTTATACATGATAAGCAAGGACTATCAACACTAGCATGTAACTCATATATAGTGCTAGAAGTGTTTAAGTCCAAAGATGAACCATTGCAATGATATAGAGAAGAAGGACCAATAAGAGTAAGCTCACTATCAACATTGCAAAGTTCACCACCACTCACCATATCATTACCTTGTGTCTTACCACACTTTGGTGAAGTGGAAGAAAAAGAGAACTCATCTCGACTAGAAGTGGAAGCAATACAATCATCCTCAATAATGTTGTACACATCATATTTATCTTGAAGTTTTATCCATAACTCATGATATCTCCAAAAAGGTATGATTGAAGAAGTAACTACATAACTCAAAGCATCAAGCGCATTAGAAGCTTGAGAATCGAGATATAAGTTTTTCTCACCCTCACAAGATAGATTTTCGAAATCCATACAAGGAGAAAAACCTATATCTATAATACGCTCCAAATTTGGGTCCATGTCCAAAAAATGAATAAGCATACGAGTTTTCCATATATCATAATTTGTGCCATTGAATATGAACAAGCCATTGTTCACTAATCCCCTAGTCGACATATTTACTGTCGTGGAAATGGCCACGGCAGTCGCTGCCATAGGCAGCGATTGAGTGTTTCGTGAGGAAGAGTTGGCGGCCATCTGCGGTGCGAGATGGGGGTGGACGCACATGGGTTTACCTAGGTTCGCCCCCCGGAGGGTAAAGACCTACTCCTGCTAGATTAGATTATGAGAGAGCGAGTTACAAGGGTGGTGAGCTCGGCAGCTAGGCAGCAAGTCGCTTGAGGGGGTGTATGATGGAACGTAAGTCTCTAAGATACCCTAGGGAGGTTTATATATGAAGCACCTCGCTAGGGTTTACAAGCTGCCTCCGAACAAGATATGGATCCGGAGACCTTTGACCTAACTCGACTGGGCTTATGCTACACTTATGGGCTTCCAGTCACCAGTCGCTGGGCCTTTCCTTTCTCCATGATCCAGTCGCTGTCTTTCAGACACACTCGCAGGCTTTTCGGCCCAATCAGAACGTTCTGCTGAGCATACCCCCTTTGGCATATCCCCATCAGTAGTCCCCGAGGCCATCGTTGACGTAGGCGTGGGCGTCCTTTTGGTGTTCGAAGTAGGCGAGCCCAATTTGGGCGTCCAGTCGAGTCGGCGATGGACTTTATTAAATCCAAGGAGAATTTCTCCATAGCCCCATTCGACACTTCAACGAACATCATTGCTGCCCAGTCGTCATTTCGGCGAGAAGAGAGACTGGCGGGTGGCGAGTAGACCACAGGAGTTAGACCGTCAACTTTAGTCAAACTATCCGTTGGAATTTCCAACGGTAACTACGGCGCAATTACCGTGGGTAACGGCTATCCCAATCTTGGCGGGTGATGTTTCCCATATAAGGGGAGTGATGGATCAGCTTTGCGATCCTGCTTTGCATTCTTCATCCTTCCTCATTTGCTCTTTCTTTCTGCTTCCTCCCGACTTACTCTCCCTGCGTCACGTGATCCCACTTCTCACTCGATGGCGCCTCCCAAAGGCTCATGGGGGAAATCCAAGTGCACCACGGCCCAGCTGACGTCCTTTGAGGACGCCGGGGTGCTCCGCAAGGGAAATTGGCGGATTCCCCCTCCTCCGAGACCGAGCTGAAACCGCGACCCGGCGAGTTCATCTGCTTCACCAGCCATCTCGAGAGGGGATTGGGTTCCCTACTTCGCTCTTCTTCCGCCGCTTCTGCGCGTACTACGCGATCAAGCCCTCAGATCTTGGTCCACACAGCATCGAGCAGCTGGCGATCTTTGTCGCCTTCTGCGAGTGCTACCTCGGCTACAGGACATATTTCCCGCTATGGCTGGAGCTCTTCCACGGCCGCATCGGGCGCGAGGCGTCCAGCGGCTTGATGCTGGCCGTAGGCGGGGTCACCTTCCAGTTGAAACCGAAGGCCAACTTCATCAAGCTCCTCCTGCCGAAGAAGGCCGCCAGCGAGTGGAAGAAAAGCTGGTTCTACGTCAAGGAACCTACTCCCTCTAGCGAGGTCTCCCTTCCTGAATTCGTCGCCGAGAGGAGCGAGCCCCGCCGACTGGCACCGAAGAAGCTCCCTGAAGATCAGCGGATGGCCGTTGCGGAAATGATGGATCAGATCCAGAAGCTGAAGGACCATGGGTTGATTCCGATCAACCTCTATAATTGCTGGCTCGGGCGGCGCCTGGTTCTGCTGGCGGCTCGTCCACACTGGATGTACGAGTACAACGGGAAGCATGATCCATCTCGAACCAGCAAGGAGTCGTGGGAGGCCGAAGATTACAAGGCCGCCTTGAAGAAGATCACCAACGCGGAGTTCACGGGCGCGGCGGTCGGGGTCGCCCCGTATACTCCCGTGAAGAACGAAGCCCCCACAGTAAGTTTTCTTTCCAATCGCTGCGTCCGTATCTCAATTTCAGTCTTTTCGCTTGGTGTGTTTTGACTCGCAGTGGTTCTCAGCTTTTTTAGGTATTGGAGGGTTGGCTCCCTCCGCTTGATGAAGAAGTTCCCCAGGAACTAGAGGAAGATTCCGAGGGGGATCCTTCCGATAGCGACGGGGAAGAAGAAGAGGTCCCTCCCCCAGCGCCTGTGGCCTGCAAGACCCGAATGCAGAAACAGCGAGAGGTCGAAGCGAGCCACATCCTAGACGAGTTCGAAGAAGGCGACGAGGTCGCCCAGGAGCAGACGTCCTGGCGCACCGCTACACCTTCGAAGCCCCCACGCTGGCCCAAGTCGCCGGCAAAAAGGCCTGCATCACCGGTTAGGTCATCAGTGGTGTTCGGGTCGGACGACGACTCCGACGACGAAGGATCTCCCGAAGTCTCACACAAGGCCCCAAGGGCCACAATCCTGACAAAGGGGTTGGA
Organism: Avena insularis; assembly: GCA_023614405.1. Taxonomy (NCBI): domain Eukaryota; kingdom Viridiplantae; phylum Streptophyta; class Magnoliopsida; order Poales; family Poaceae; genus Avena; species Avena insularis. The sequence goes on along the minus strand of CM042688.1, from coordinate 504,108,972 downwards.
GGGCGAGGACACGGAGGTGGTGGTAGAGGTGCCCCTGGCGACGATCGCGCCGTCAACCTCGGGGGTCCCAAGCCAAGAAGCGACCGAAGCGGTACCGCCCAAGTCGCCACAGCCGTCGAAGGCAGTGGCGTCGGAGCCGGAGATCCTGACAACTGTGGCTTCATTGTCAAGGAAGCCCTCAGTTTCGTGGGCTTCGGATGTCTTCGAGCGGGGGCTCAGCCGCAAGCTGGGCCCCGAGTTGGACAAGCCTGCCCATATCAGTACCGGGCTTCATGTTTTTCTAGTCGCCAAGTAAGTTGTGCTTCCTTGTCCCAATTTCCTTTGCTTCTTTCATGTCGTGGTTGTGCTGATTGGAAGGGCTTGTGCAGGTCGGGGGATAAGAAGATTGGCCGCCCTTCAGTTGCCAAGATTCCACCGGCCACTGGCGCGGGAGAGGGCGATCTGCCCAAGAAGAGGAAGGCCTGAGGATGTCGCGTCTGCTGAAGTCACGAAGAAGCAGAAGGGGGGCATTGACGACGCCACGACCGGGGGAAGCGCGTATTGGAGCCAGCTGCTGCGCCGCTTGTCGAAGAGGGGGCAGCGACGCAATCAGAGCCAGCACCAGCTGCGTCCGTGCCGGAGGTGCCGGTCCCGGCGGCCAGCGCCCCTACCAGGGCATCGGTGACATTCCCTCGCTTTATGGCGAGGGGGTTTCTAGGCGCTATGATGCGCTCCGCAGCTCGGAAATCATGGACGTGGAGATTGGGGCCCACCGCGGGCGCACCTCCTTCACGGTCCCGTCGACTGACGCTGCTGAACTTCACAAGATGCTCGGCGCTGCTATTCAGGTATGTCTAGTCCCCGAATTCCTAGTCGCTGAATTTCAGCGGCTGGGAATTGTTTTTATTTTCCTATCTTCTCCAGTCCCCGAGTTCCTAGTCGCTGAATTTCAGCGGCTGGGAACTGGTTTTTTTTTTCTTCCTTCTCCAGTCCCCGAGTTCCTGGTCGCTGAATTTCAGCGGCTGGGAACTGGTTTTTCTTTTCCTCCCAATGCTTAGCTGGGCTCGTTGTTTTTTAGGGGTTACGGCGGGAGTCGACTGATCGGCAGGTTGCACGAGAGCGCCTGGAGCATGACTTGCGCGAGGCATAAGAGGTGAACCAGCGGCTTCAGGAGAGGATCGGTGAGTGTTTGGCGTTGTTCTTCTTTGCTTGTTATGAGCTGGTTTTGTGCAATACTCTGACATCTCCACTTGCAGATGGTTTCCCGTCTGAGGTCTCCATGGCCCGCGAGGGGTATGTCCCACTCGCCGAACTGGACGCGGCGAATGGGCGAGTGGCCTCCCTGGTCAAGGAGTTGGAGGGTGCTAAGGCGGCCTCAATTTCTTCGGAGGAACGGGCGAAGGCTGCCGTCACCGCCGCTGAAGAGGAACGCAAGGCCACAGACTCCATCATCGTGGGGCTGCATAACGAGCAAGCCGCTTTGGAGAAGCACGTCAAGGAGAATTGCCGCAAGCTTCTTGGTGAGTTTCTGTCATTTGCCTTATCCTTTTGTTGGGTCTCCGCTTTGGGGGTTTCATTGTTTCACTAACATCTGACTTTCCAGCTATGGTAGGCCAAAGCGACCTGGTGGTGCAGACTTATACCGCCTCGCAGTGTGTGACTGCCGTGGTGAATGTAGCCACGGCCTTGGCGTTGTGTGTCCAGGCGGCTCTTCAGGGCATGTCTCCCACCAAAGTCATCCCTGGGGGGCTCACGGAGGTGTGGCGCTATCTGGAGGAGGTGCCCGCGGTTGTGGAGTGGATGACGCGCTCCGCGTTCAGACGCGGGGCCGCCACAGCGTTGAGCTTGGGTCTCGCACATTTCCCGGACGACGTCACGAGTGGCTATCCTTCGGCGACCGGCACGGTGGAGATGTCGGAGGTGCTGAAGCTGACTGCGAAGGACACTCCTTATGGCGATCGTGTCTTGGCGATGGGGGATCTTCTGCCGTACCAGGAGACGGTGTTGGAGCCTGGCGACCCCGAGCCGGAGCACCGCGACATGAAGTCGGAGCAGCCCTTCTGGTCGTTGTTGGCGAAGTCGCTGACCACGTACCCGGCGAACCCGTGGCGGCCCTTTGTGCGCGTCATGGGTGGTGGCGCTTCTTCTTCGTCAGGGCCTGTGGAGTAAGAAAATGTAATAGTTGTAATAGATGCCACGTGGCGAACGTTGTATGATGTTTTTGTAATTCATGCCGTGGGGACTTGGTCGACTCGTGTTATGATTAAGGAAATGTTTTGTTCAACAATTTGATCGAGTCCCCGAGCGCGTCCGCCCTTTAATGGGGTATAACTCGATTGTGTATTTCTATGTGTTTGATTTGTTTTCGCGTTTGTTTTTATCCCTCGCGTCTCCTGAGCGGCGAGTCCCCGAGCGCGAGTAGGGTTCGCTTGTGAGCGAGTCCCCGAGCATTGTGCTCGACCGTATTGGTCGTGATCCTGTTGCAGGTTGTGAATGCGTTGTTTGTAATGCGTCTCCTCCCCTGGCTCGGAGAGCCAGTCGCTTGGAGATCCCTAGGCAGCTCTCTTACTAGGTGTGTTCTCGAGCCACATGGGGTTCCCGTTTTGAGGAGTTCCCGTGCGTGGTACTTAACCGTTCGAGTCCCTTTGCTCGAGGGTGGGAGGGACATGTCGCTGTGGGAAGCGTGTATCGGATGTCTTGGCCCGGTGGGCCAGTCGGGCTAGGCGACTCCAATGGCGGCTCCAGGTTGGCGTTTTTCATGGACGACACAAGGCCCGAATACTTCTGGTGCCCTTGTGCCGCACTACTTTGCCGTGCCGGTTGCTCGACCAGAGGTTGACTTCCGTGAATGACGTATTGCTTGCATGTACGAGTGCGAGTGGCACAAGAATATGGCGAGTGGGCACAATTTGTGCGATCCGAATGAATTTCATTTATATATTCCGACAGAGTACATTGTGTGGTTCTAAGTGTAGAACTTTTTGAGGAGTTTTACATTCCATGGCCTCCCGACCTCCAACTGGCCATCACCCCGTATGTCGATGAGGTAGTAGGCGTTGTTATCAAGGACTCGGCCTATGGCGAATGGCCCCTCCCATGGGGGGGAGAGCTTGTGCATGCCCTTCTTGTCCTGGGTCAATCGTAGGATCAGGTCGCCTTCCTGGAAGGTGCGAGTTCGCACTCGGCGGCTGTGATAACGGCGAAGTCCTTGCTGGTATATGGCGGTGCGGGAGCGAGCCAGGTCGCGTGCTTCGTCAAGTTGATCGACGTTGTCTTGGCGGGCGGTCTCGTTGGCCGCCTCGATGTAGTTGGTGAATCGAGGGGAGTCGTGCTCCAGGTCTGTTGGCATTACGGCTTCAGCGCCATACACCATGAAGAAAGGCGTGAACCCGGTTGATCGGTTGACGGAGGTGCGGATCCCCCATATCACAAAGGGGAGCTCGTCGACCCAACATCCTGGGGTGCGCTCGAGGGGCACCTGCAGTCGCGGCTTGAGACCGTGGAGGACGCTTGTTGGCGCTTGGCCATTTGACTCCGGGTGAGCGACTGATGCGAGGTCGAGTCGTATGCCGTGCTCCTCACAGAATTCCGCCATGGCCCCCTTGGCGAAGTTTGTGTCGTTGTCTGTGATGATGCTGTGTGGGTAGCCATACCGGTAGATGAGTTCGCGGAGGAACTTGGTAGCCGTCTTGCCGTCGCACTTCTTGATCGGCTTGGCCTCCACCCATTTGGTGAACTTGTCGACTGCGACCAGGAGGTGAGTGAAGCCAGATGGGGCCTTCTTGAACGGGCCGACCATGTCCATGCCCCATACGGCGAATGGCCACGTGATGGGTATTGTCTTGAGTGCCGAACCAGGAAGGTGCGCCCGTTGACGATTTTCCGCATCCGACGCATCTTTGGACGACGTCGGTGGCATCGGCGTGTGCGGTGAGCCAGTAGAAACCGTGCTGCATGGCCTTGGCGACTAGCGACTTGGCGCCGGCATGATGGCCGCAGTCGCCGGCGTGAATGTCCTGGAGGATCTTGCGGCCTTCCTCTGGCTGTACGCAGTGCTGGAACACGCCGGTCACGCTGCGCTTGTGGAGCTCGCCGTTGATGATGACGAAGGATTTGCAGCAGCGCACGATCATTCGCGCATCTGTCTTGTTGCTCGGTAGGAGTTTGTGTTCCAGGAAGGCGACGTATGGCGTTGTCCAGTCGCTAGGTTCCACAACCATGGCGACTAAGGCCGGTTCTGGTTGTAGTGGGATCCCGACGTCGATCTCCTTCGGTGGGCTGACTGAGGGTTTCTGGATGATGTCGAGGAAGACGCCTACTGGTGGCGCCTGTCGAGCCGATCCGATGCGGGAAAGGGCGTCTGCCTCCTCGTTTTTACACCTATCGATCCACTCGACGGAATAGCCGTCGAAGTGTCCTCCCAACTAGTCGACGGCTTGGCGATACGCTATCATTGTTGGGGAAACAGCATCGCATGTCCCAGCCACTTGGCCGGCGACTAGGTCAGAGTCGCCGTAGCATCGTAGGCGATTGATGTTCATCTCCTTGGCAGCTCTCATGCCGCGGAGGAGGGCCTCGTATTCCGCCATGTTATTGGTGCAGGGTTTGAAGTTGAGGTGGAGCACGTAGCGGAGCTTGTCTCCTTTGGGGGAGGTCAGTATGACCCCAGCCCCCGCGCCATCGGCGTTCTTGGAGCCGTCGAAGTGGAGCGACCAGTAGTGGAGGTATGGGAGCTTCTCTGGCTGCTGTGCTTCTTCCCAGTCGGCGAGGAAGTCAGTCAGGGCTTGCGACTTGATCGCTTTTCGGGGCTCGTACTTGATGTTGTGGAGGCCGATCTCGACGGCCCACTTGGCGACTCGCCCAGTCGCATCGCGATTGCGTATAATTTCTTGCAGGGGCGCAGAGGATACCATCGTGATTGGGTGCTCCTGGAAGTAGTGCGGGAGTCGCCGCTGTGCTCGGAATACCGCGTACACCAGTTTTTGGTATTGCGGGTAGCGCTGTCGTGAGTCTGTTAAGACTTCGCTGATGTAGTATACTAGGCACTGTATGGGGCGCTCCTTGCCCTCTTCCGGTCGTTCGACGACCATCACGGCACCGACGACCCGATTGGAGGCCGCGACGTAAACGAGCATTGGCTCTTTGTCGAGTGGCGCGGTGTCGTGGTGGTGTCATGGCAGATGCCATGGATAGGCTAAAGGTGGGGACTAATACACGCTAGGGGAATCCAGGGAGGGATAGTGGAGTGATTCTCCACACAGAAGTTTGTATTGCTATATCTCCAATATTACAAGTGCTCCTTGAGCTGTATTGGCGAGAGGAGGAAGAAGGAGCTCTCTTACTCTTGCCTACTATTTTTCCCTAGAACCCTAAATCAACTAGCACTATGGCCTCAAAGAACTCAACCAGTGACTATGGAATCACCAAACCAACTAGAGCTCAACCAACCCCCTCTACCAGAAACCTAGCCCCCCTTATATAGAGGAAGTTCGGTCCCTGCCTAGGGCATACGTGGAGGCATATTCCTAAGAATATGCCCCCTCCCAAAGTGGTAACCCGACCGGGTGCTTTTCCCCAGTCACACATGCTTTAGCGAGCCTCACGGCGGCGCCACGTCAGCCGACATGGGCATTGTCACCCTTGTCGGCCATGACCCGGTGGTCCTGCCCTTGCTTTCTCCGCTCATGCAGTGCGTACCGGACCTTTGTTTTTGACCAGAGAGATTCCTTCCTTCTCCCAGAAGCTAAGCGTGGACCCGGATCATAGTAGATCCGGCCACACCTGTTCCTGCATATAAGTTAGACAAGCACTTCCGACTTACTCCTTAAGTCAGATGAGACAATGTTAGGCGACCCCCCTGGTCCGGATTACTCCGTGATCCGGCCTGCCTTGAGGTGACCCGGCTAGCATCCGCTTTGACCTTGCCGAACCTCGGCTAACTCGGCCCTTATACCCCGGAGTGACCCTACCCAGGGGTATCCCCCCAACGTTAGTCCCCGAAGCTGGTGCGGTCTTAGCTGCCTTGGCCGCTAAGGCCACATCAGGTTCATTTATGTTCGAGCTTTGGACGTTTAATTCCGGGTTAGCTCCTTATCTCGGATTATATGGATTTACGTTCCCTTCGCATGTTCCAAGTTTTCACTTGCCGGCCGGGTCACCACTTTGGCTCGGATCCCATGGTTATCATGGTTTGATACGGGCCCCGTTTCCTTCTCTCATACGCCAACCCATGTGGAGGCTAGTCATTACCTCGTCTTATTTTAAGGGCCTGCATAGTAACCGCTGCAGTAATTGTCAGTTATCAATGTGCGTGGGTCACGTCATGCCTGCCTCCTCATTTACCGCATCAGCGCGTCGCATCATGGGATTGCTTCTACTCTGTGGCCCCCTGCGTGGCTTTTCCCCGATTGGCTGATGCAGGTGATACATGGCCACACCGTGTGGCTTGTTGGCGCAGCGCGATCCCACTCACCCATCTCAGGGGGCGGTTAAGTAGCGGAGGGGCGCACCCCTTAGCACTTTTCCACTTCTGCGCCCCTCTGCCCATTGCCTTTCTCCTTCGTCTTCCTAGCGACCGCGCCGCCGCCAGTGCTTCTAGCAGCAGCGCCGCCAAGACCTTCCTGCCTCGCAGATCGTAGCCACTGCTGCGCAGCTTCTTCGCCACGGGTCCACGCCAATCCAGGCCTCAGATCTCCACCGCCGCTAGCTCCAGCGAGGATAGCGAATACGAGATGACGGAGGAGGAGCTCGTCGTCGCCGAGCAGGAGATGGAGGAGGACGCCGCCGCGGTGGACCGCGGCGCGTTGGCCGGATCATGGGTCTGTTAAGACGACCTTGACTGGCTCTACCGGACCAGACGCATTCCTGCCGGCGTCGCCGCTCGTCTCCCCTCCACCGAACTGGCCCCCTCACCCAATCCGGGTGAGTTTGTTGTGTTCCTATCTCACTTCCAACGGGGATTTGGTCTGCAAGTGAGTGATTTCTTCCGGGATTGGGTTAGGACCTACCACTTGCAGCCGCACCATCTCCCAGCCAACGCTATCACCTCTCTCTCCGCCTTTGCCTCTACGATCGAAGGCTACACCGGACTATGGCCCACGAAGGAGCTGTGGATCCGGTTTTTCGGCCTTCGTCGCAACGTCATCCCCAATATCCAAGTAGAGTCAGAGGATAAGCAGCTCACCCAATTCGGAGCTGCCTCCATCTCTCCCCGGAGACTTTCCGTCTTTCCCCGGGTTACCGGGCTTGACTCCTGCAAAGGATGGGCCCGGACCTTCTTCTACGTCCGGAATGAGGGTACTGAAGATTTGATTCGGTTGCTGCCCTACGCTCCGGGTCCACCTGACACGGAATTCTGGGAGGAGGTCCCCAAGAAGCCTACAGCTCTGGCCAACCAAGTTAACAAGAGGTTCGCGGAGCTGAAGAAACTCGGATTGCGCAACGAGGACGCCATGATCACGTTTGTGCGCAACCGAATCTCTCCCCTCCAGAAGCGCACCCACAAGTTGTGCCACATGAGTTTCGGCCGCGACCCCAACCGGACCTCCTCCTTCGAGCTGAGCAACACGGAGATTTTTCGCCAGGTTAAGGCTCTTTTCACCACCCACAAGGATTTCTCCGCCGAATGGACATGGGGAATTGAGCACTACTGTCGTGACAGGCTCCCTCCCGCGGTAAGCTTCGCGAGGCAAACTTATTTCGGATCAAGTATGTGTCGGTTTTTGTTGTATTTTTGACTCTGTTCTTCGTGCTTTTTCTCAGCTGTTCCTTCAGTAAACTCTCGAGGATGGTACGGACCCGACCCTTAAGTGGGCGCCGGACCGAGAAATCCCAGATGAGGAGGAGCCGGACCAGGAGATGTTCCTCCCTATGACCGATGCTACCAAACGACCCAGCGGTAAATTCTCTTCTCTTAGAGATTGGCCCGATGATAAGGATGACTCGGATGTCGACGTGATTGAACCTGTTGAGACTGTCCCTCTTTCTTTTGCCTTTCCGGCATCAGCTAACCCCGGTGGGCATATGCACGAGGATCCTCCACTTGCTACCGGCGAGCCAGTTCCGGTGGCATCGAAGAAGAAGCGCGGAGCCGCATCAAGTTCTTCCTCCGAACCTTCTCAGCCCACAAAAGGCAAAAGAAGGCCGGAGACAAGACTGCCTCCAAGCGGGCAGGCAAAGCCCGGGCACGGAGGGCTCGGAAACCTAAGGAGGCCAAAACCTCGGATGCGTAAGTCATTTTTCATTGCGTAACTCACTTTTCCTTGCATCGCGGTAATTTCTCTTCTGGCATTATTCTCTTTTTCAGGCCTCCGGTGGAGATTCATCAGAGCGAATCAAGCATCTCTTCACCCCTTCGGTCCGGCCCTTCTCCTCCTCGTGACGACGAGTCACGCCCGCTGAGCCCTATTCCGGAAGGTTCCGCGGCTGCTCCGGGTTCCGCAGTACCTCATCGAGAGGAACATGACCTCGGAGCAGAAGGGGTCGGTCCAGCCGAGGCGACGATGTCCACCACTTCGGCATCGCCGCAACCAGCAACCACCGAGTCTATCTCAACACTAGCACCAGCAGCAGCTCCAGTACCAGCGACCGAGCCAGCACCAACACCTGTCCCGGCACCAAGGAAACCAACAACAGCTCCAAGTCCAGCTACAAGAGCTCCAGTGCCAAGTTCTTCCGCCTCGCCCGAGTCATCTCAGCCTCGGCGAGGAACTACTCCAGCAGCTTCTAAAGGGAAATCCACCGCAGTTACTTCTTCCCAGCAAGCTAAGGGCAAAAAGGCCCCGGATACTACCAAGTCTGCATCCGTCGAGGCCAGGCAGCGAATCCTATCATCGATGCTTCCGAAGAAATCACCAGCAGCGAAGGATGTTCTGCCGAGCCAACTGATGCGCAGCAGATGGTTCTGCATAGCAGCCCAGCTCTTGCCCTAGTTGAGAGGAAAGAAGCTCACGCGAAGGGCTTGGTGGCACCCCATATGCCCACCGGCGAGCGGTACCCTCCGAGCCTTATTGAGTTCGTCATGAACCGGAACAAGGCGGAGTTCGTCCACAACGACGATCTCCCGGAAAAGTTTGGTCCCGCAGAATTTTCCACCCAGATGAATACTGCCGCTAAGGCAATTAACCTCGCGGGGCGAATGATGGAGGTATGTCGTTTCTCCTTTACATGCTATAGATAATAACCATTAGTCCCCGAGCCTCCGGTGGAGTAGCTTGTTACTCGGCCGGATGCTCATTAGAAAACTAACGTAGCTGCATGTAAACTTCGAATATGCACACACCTAGAGCCAGGTTAAGTTCCACTTGGCCCGGATCTTGTACACTTCGAATATGCACACACCTAGAGCCGGGTTAAGTTCCACTTGGCCCGGATCTTGTACACTTCGAATATGCACACACCTAGAGCCGGGTTAAGTTCCACTTGGCCCGGATCTTGTACACTTCGAATATGCACACACCTAGAGCCGGGTTAAGTTCCACTTGGCCCGGATCTTGTACACTTCGAATATGCACACACCTAGAGCCGGGTTAAGTTCCACTTGGCACTGATCTCGTACACTCGAATATGCACACACCTAGAGCCGGGTTAAGTTCCACTTGGCCCGGATCTTGTACACTTCAATATGCACACACCTAGAGCCGGGTTAAGTTCCACTTGGCCCGGATCTTGTACACTTTAATATGCACACACCTAGAGCCGGGTTAAGTTCCACTTGGCCCGGATCTTGTACACTTCGAATATGCACACACCTAGAGCCGGGTTAAGTTCCACTTGGCCCGGATCTTGTACACTTCGAATATGCACACACCTAGAGCCGGGTTAAGTTCCACTTGGCCCGGATCTTGTACACTTCGAATATGTACTAAGCTAATTTTACACTTCTATACTTTTTTCAGGTAACCACCAACCACCAATCGCCGGAGCGCTCAATTGCAACGCCTGCTGGATACCCACAAGATGCTACGCGCAAAACATGTTGCACTTGGTGCAGAACATGAAAAGAGGGGTAATTTTCTCCCTCGACACCTCTCCGTTTTTCTTCACTTTCTTCCGCCGAACTAATCTCCTCATTCGGTTTCTGCAGCTGGGGTGGAGGCTGAGAACAAGATCATGCGGAAGAAGTTGGAGGAAATCCGAGGTATGTCCTCTTTTGTTCGACCTCGTAGTGTTTTCCATTTCTTCTTCTCCTTGGCTCGGCAAACATTCACTCCTCGGCTCTGCCGGGTCAACATACTATTTCAGCATCGCTTGAGGATAGTGTGCCCATGCCTGATATGATGCTGCATTTTCTCGAACAAGCAGGGCAGCATCAAGCCGAGCTGAAGAAAAAGGACGATGAGCTCGCTCTCCTCCGGACTAAGGACGACGAGATTGCCAAGCTCAAGGCTGAGATGGAGAAGATGAAGTCCCAGCACCAAACCGAGCTTCAAAAGGTTGGCCAGAACTTCACAGAAGAGCGTGAGCGCCTTACTCTCCAGATCTCCAAGGACCAGGACCTACTCAGAGAATCCGACCTCCAGCTTGGGTCGGCAAATGCTGAGCTTGAGCAACTTCACAAAAGACGCGATGACTGCATCAAGGAGTTAACCCGGATCCATAGCCATATTTCTTGTAAGTTCCTTTCCCTTATCCGACATAATTCTCCAGGTTACCTCATATGTTTTTTCTTTACCTTCTTCCTTTGCCTTGTTTCCAGACCACTTTCCAGAGGGTACTTCTATTGCAAGCGCTGCTGTTGCCAAATTTCGCCGAGAGAGGGGTACTCCCGTCGTTCCTGACGGTGAGAGCATTCCCTTAGACATGGAGGACCTATTGGTCAGCCTGTCAGCTCGCGTGGAAACCATCAAGAATTATGGCAAGGATATCCTCGACGTTGCAGTTCGCATTTTCAATACGTTCTGGCCCGGAGAGAGTAGTCCGGAGACCATCGTGATTCTCGTCGAGAAGTTAATGGAGATTGAGACCCAGCTTGACCTCTGGAGAGAGTCCGCTGGGCGTGCCACAGCTGATACCATCCTTCACCATATTCTCACATGGTACGAGAGAGTCGACCTCAGCCTCCTTACACGCTGGCGCACCGGATCCAGATGGACCGATGATCCGGAGTGGGTAGCTCGGCGCCAGGCTTGCGCCTACAGCCTCATCGAATATTCTCCTATTCATGACTGGGTTGAAGGACCGAGCTTCCTGAATCACTGGGACGAGCACAATGAGAACGTTGAAGATGGGCCTGATGAGGCGAGAAGATGATGCTTCAGATATTGAAGACAGCGACGACGATGCCGAACTTCCTCCTCCTGCTGCTCCTTAGTTCCAAAAAACTTGAAAATTTATCAGATCCCCGGTATGCCGGGTGCAATTGTATGCTGGATATGTGATATTTTTCTACTACATTTCTATGCCGGATTAACTTGGGCGCAGTCCCCGAGTTTCATTTTCTTGTTCGTCCAATTCTCTGGCTCGGTCCATGTCTACCTTGATTCGGTTTTACGACTTATGAATCCGAGCTTCAAAAATTGTTTTAACAATACTTAGAAACTTTTAGGCTTAGCTCAAAATAATTCAGCATAATAACTTGAAAATAAATACAGGGTTAGTCCAAAAAACAAACGTTAGCTCGAATAAACTCATTTCCTTAGTCGTTTTTCATGTGCTAAGCAATTCCAAACTTGTTCTCTTGCTTGCCATGAAGCCAATTCTTGTTGGACAGCAGCAAGTCGAAGAGTTGGGTTTTTGGTGCTCACACATTACTAATCCGGGTTAAGTAGAACAACTTATTCCAGCTACCGCATAAGAAGTAACAACAAACATTATTAAGGCAGTCCCCGAGTTACTGCTCGAGGCGCTGCTATTTCATTGATAAGCTCATTGCCGACATACATACCGACATATGAGACGACTCGGATACATACACTTCTTAGCTAAGTGTAGAAGGGACGAAGTAGTGCTACATTCCACGGTCGCTTAGATTCCTCTCCGAACCTATCCGCCTTGTTCTTTTCCTGTGGCTTTGCATCTATAAGATAGTAAGAATCATTGTGCAATGCTTTGCTCACAATGAATGGCCCTTCCCATGGTGGGGATAATTTATGCATGCCAGTAGTACGTCGTACCAACCGGAGCACCAGATCTCCTTCCCAAAAGACTCGGGGGCACACTTTCCGGCTATGATAGCGTCAGAGATTTTGCTGATATATGGCGGATTTGGACAGTGCCAGTTCTCTCGCTTCTTCTAGCAGATCAACATCATTTTGCCGGGCTTCTTGCACTTCGGCTGATGTGTATTGGGTGACCCTAGGCGAATCATGCTCTATGTCGGCTGGTAATACAGCTTCTACCCCATATACCAGAAAAAATGGCATATAGCCTGTTGATCGATTCGGAGTTGTTCTTAAACTCCACAGTACCGCTGGTAGTTCTTCTATCCAGCACCCCGCTGATCTTTGCAGCAGCTCAATGAGTCGGGGTTTTATCCCGGATAATACTAATCCGTTGGATCTTTCCACTTGTCCGTTTGATGCGGGGTAGGCTACCGAGGCGACATCGAGTCAGATATTCTTATCTCGCCAGAATCGCGCAAACGCTCCTTCAGCAAAATTTGTGCCATTATCAGTTATAATACTGTGTGGATAACCGTATCTCAAGATGATGTCTTTGAGAAATGTCACGGCCGTAGCTCCATCACATTTTCTTATAGGTTTCACTTCAATCCATTTTGTAAACTTGTCCACCATGACCAAAATGTGTGTCATGTTTCCTCTTGCTAGTTTGAACGGGCCAACCATATCCAAGCACCATATAGCAAATGGCCACGTAATTGGTATGGTCTTGAGTTCCGACATAGTCATATGTGTCTTGGTGGCGTACCTTTGACAACCATTGCATTTTCTCACCAGATCTTCTGCTTGTTCTAAGGAACTTGGCCAGTAGAATCCATGCCGGAACGCCTTTGCCACCAAGGATCGGGATGAGGCATGATGCATGCATTCTCCTTGGTGTATATCTCGGAGGATGTCAGGTCCTTCTTCCGGGTCAACACATCGCTGGAGGACGTTGGTTACACTCCGTTTGTACAGCTCGGAATTGATGATCGTGTATGCCTTTGCTCTCCTCTGAGTTTGCCTGGCTAACACCTCCTTAGCGGGTAACGTTCCGTTTTTCAGAAATTGGAATATAGGCAGTGCCCAAGCTGGTATCGCTCGTGGAGGGAATACGTCCTCATCAATTTCCATCTGATCCACCGGCATAACTTCAGCCGGATCACGCTGAGCAGTCCCCGGGTCTAGCGAGGTAGTCCCCGGGTTTGCCGAGGCAGTCCCCGGGTTTTCTGATGCAGTCCCCGGGTCTCGCGTACTACCTCCCGCGTCAATGTCCATGGGCTCAGCTCCGGATTCCGTATTTTCCGGGACATAGATCGAGTCGGTTCCTGGGGACGGCCTGATAGATGGTTTTCTGAGGTGTTCCAATGCTACACCCAGTGGAATTGCCTGTCTGGTCGATCCAAGCTTCGACAACATGTCGGCAGCCTCGTTTTCCACTCGGGGTACATGGTGAAATTCACACCCCTCGAAGTAACCAGATATCTTTTGCACGTGAAATTTGTATAGTGCCATGTTTGGATCCGTATCACACTCCGGACACCGCCGCACCACCAGATCCGAGTCGCCAAAGCATATTATCCGACGATGCCAATCTCCTTTGCCACTTTGAGCCCATGCACAAGAGCCTCATACTCAGCGACATTGTTCGATGCCGTGAAATGGATCTGCACACGATTTTTAGCTGGTCCTTCTTTGGCGAGGTAAGCACAACCCCGGCGCCTAATCCGGTTTTGGTTTTCGACCCGTCAAAGTGCATCCTCCAGTAGTTCAGATCTGGTGGCGGTGGTTCGTATTGTACCTCGGCCCAATCTACAAAAAAGTCCGCCACAGCCTGAGACTTGATCGCTTCTCTTCTGTCATATTGGGGCGCATAAGGGGCTAGCTCAATTGCCCATGTTGCAATTCTGCCACTCGCATCCTTGTTACCCATTCTCTCGGATATGGGGGCTTCACATATCACTTTGATGGGGTGCTCCTCAAAGTAATGTTTTAACTTCTTTGCCGCCATATAGACACCATATGCCACCTTTTGAAAGTGCGGGTAGTTCTGTTTTGAGGCAGACAATACCTCGCTTCAGTAATATCGGCCTCGCACCGACTTACCCTCTTCATTGCACTCCACTACAATCACTGCACTTACAACCCGATTGGTTGCGGCTATGTAGAGCAACATTGGCTCCTTTGATAGTGGAGAGGCTAACACTGGTGCAGTGGCCAACATCTTTTTTAAATGGGCAAAGGCTTCATCGTCCTGTGGCGTCCAAACGAATTTATCCGACTTTTTCATGAGTTGGTAGAGAGGCAATGCCTTTTCTCCCAACCGACATACAAACCGACTCAACGATGCCAGGCATCCAGTGAACTTCTGGACATCGTTAAGACACTTCGGCAGCTCCATTCGTTCGATGGCTCGGATCTTAGTTGGATTAACTTCGATACCTCGGCTGGAGACGAGAAATCCGAGTAATTTTCCAGCCGGGACACCAAAGGTACATTTTTCCGGGTTAAGCTTCATCCGGAACCTTCTCAAGTTCGCGAATGTTTGCCTTATGTTGTCAAGGAGCATTGTGCTTTCCTTGGTCTTGATAACCACATCATCCACGTATACTTGTATGTTTTGACCTATTTGGTCGTGCAAACATTTTTGCATACATCTTTGGTACGTTGCACCTGCATTACGTAAACCGAACGACATGGTGCGATAGCAGTAAGCCCCGTACGGGGTAATAAACGCGGTCTTTATTTGATCATCCAGGTTCAGAGGTATCTGGTGGAAGCCAGAATATGCATCAATAAAAGACAACAGTTCACATCCCGCGGTCGAGTCTATGACCTGATCTATCCTCGGCAGTGGAAATAGATCTTTTGGACACGCCTTGTTCAGGTTCGTGTAATCGATACATGTGCGCCAAACCACTGCCACGTTCGGATCGTCCTTCTTCTTTTCTACCAGCACCGGATTAGAGAGCCAATCCAGATATACTACCTCCATGATAAATCCTGCTGCCAGTAACCGAGCTATTTCGTCTCCAATGACTTTTCTCCTATCCTCGGCGAAGCGGCGGAGAGGTTGCTTCACCGGCCTTGCACCGGGTCTTACGTTCAAAGAGTGCTCGGCCAACTCCCTCGGAACACCTTGCAAGTCCTGTGTAGACCAAGCAAAAATATCCCGATTCTCACGGAGGAAGATGACGAGCTCGCTTTTCTATTTGTCAGTTAACCCGGCACCAATTGTTACAGTGCGCTCCAGGAACATGTTATCGACTGGAACCTTCTTGGTGTCCTTTGCGGCTTGAAATGAAATGCTGCCATGCGGGTTCCTTAACGCCGGCATATATTGCTGCGCGGACTGAGCTAATGCCGCCACCTCTTGGATTTTTCTTTTCTCTTGCGCAATCACGAGTGACTCGGCTAGGTTAGACCCGGCTGAAGCGCACTCAATGGAACGTCGGAAATCTCCAGCAATGGTAATCACCCCATTTGGCCCGGGCAATTTCATCTTCAGATAACTTGTTCAATGCTGGTCTTCCGAGTAACGCGTGATATGCACTTTCCAAGTTCACCACCTCAAACTCCAGATTCTCAGTTCGGCAGTTATCCCTTGTGCCGAATAGCACGTCGACCCGGACTTTGCCTATGGGATCACAAGAAATGCCTGGTACAATGCCATGGAAAGTTGTTCTCGTAGCCTGGAGCATGTTCTCCGAGATGCCCAACTTGCGCATCGTATCCGCATACATTATGTTAATGCTACTGCCATTATCAATCAAAACCTTGGAGAACCTCACATTGATGTTCGGTCCAATGAATGTCGGATCTAGCACTTGCGCATACGAACCTGGACTCGGCATAAGTTTAGGATGATCTTTGATGTTCCAGGTGATTTCCTGGTCCGACCAAGGCATGTACCTCGTCGCTGCTGGCATGACCGCATTGACCTCCATATGTCGTTGCTGCAAGCTCTTTCTATCTGTTTCCTCAGTCGTGAACACACAATAACTCCGTGATGTTCCTCACTCATTCCTTCCCTCGTTTCCGGGGTACCTCTGATCTGGTTGTTGCTGATTTTCCACCTGGCACTGCATCCCTTCTCTCATTGTTGTCATACCTCGGCGGAGGGGGAGGCAACATTAGCTGTTGTGTGTTTGCCCCGGAGAGCAATTGCTTCCGAGGTAACTCCTACCGAGGTTGATCATTCCGGGGTGCCTGAGCATTCCCCGAACCACCTTGTTCTATCTTACGCATCCACTCACATTGCCTCGTTGTGTGACCCGCCGGGCTATTCGGATTTGGCGTGTGAAACTTACACGGCTGGTCCAACATCGACTCATAGGTATACCTCGGACGGTCTTTCTTTTCCTGCCACTGTTTCTTTTGCTCCGGAGTCCATGTTTTCTTGCCATCATTTCTTGGAGTCCATTGCCCTCCCGTTCTCTGGTGTTGGTTGCTCCTGCCTCCGGTTGATCTTGATTCACAGCTGCAACTTGTTATAACCGTAGCGATGATCCGGTCTATCATCTCCTTTTCCTCTCAATTGTTCCTCCGGGATGACCCAGCTCCATCCCTCTGATAGTATTCCTCGTTTGACTCATTTGACACGAGCCTAGGTTGAGTTGGATCGCCCAAAGCTTACGAATCAGCAATCCGGATCATCTCTGCCAACGTAATTGGCATTTTCCTTTGCAATTTCATCCACAACTCGCTGCCATATCTGCACCCTTGCGCAAACCACGCTATGGCCTGTGACTCTATGACACACTCACACGAGTTTCTCACGGTACACCACCGGGTAAAGAATTCTCGATCTGTCTCGTTAGGTCTTTGCTTGCACATTGCTAGGGTCTGCGGTCTATTCGGCCTCTGATATGTACTTGAGAAGTTGCTGATAAACATTTCTTCAAAATCTATCCAGCAGTTGATGCTTCCGGGTGGTAAATTATTCAGCCATACTCTGGCCGGACCTTCCAACATCTAGGGTACGATCGCATAACCCATCTCAAGTTGCTCGTGGCAATTTTCACACCAGAGCATAGTTTATCAGCCAATCCTCCGGCTTGGTGCTGCCGTCATACGTCTTCGTGCCTCTGGGCAGCTGGAAGTTTGGTACCGGTGGCTCCTTCATGATCCGGGGTCCAAAGCACGCTGGACCCAGGGGACCTTGACATTCGATCTGTTCCGACCTATACAGGCGATCCAGCTTTAACCTGGCGTCATCCGGCATTAAATCCCTGCTTCCCAATCTTGACCCTATCACATGATAGTCCAGTCTGGGGTACCCTGCATTCACCATCTCCGAATCACCGTCGTTGTATCGGTTTTGCTCTCTATGTGCACCTTTCTGTTGCATACCTCGGCCGGCGCTTTGCTCTTGCCTTGGTATATTCCGCTGCTGCGGTTGTCCTGCTCCTGCGGAGTTTCGCTGTCCGGCATTGCCGTTGGCAGCGTTTCCTTGACCGGCATTGCCTTGGTCGTGATTACCTCGGCCAGCTGCACCTCGGCTCACACTCCGTCGATCATCATTTTTCCGCATTTCTTTTTCTTTTCCCGCACGCGTCAGGTCGTACGGGACGATCTGTTTGTTCCGTATGGCCGAGGTTACTACCTCTTCTCTCCTTGGACCACCATGAGGCGATGATGCGGCTCCAGCGGATTTCTCCGGGTTACCCATCACCGGATGGACGATTTTGGAAGCTCCAGCTCTCTCTGGGTTAGCTCTCAGCAGCTCTTCGTTCTGTCTGTTCGCGATCCGAACCAGCTCGTTAACCCTATCTTGCTGTCTCTAATGGGCCTCACCCGTCAGACCCTCTAACTCGGACGCAGCCGCATCTGCTGCTCTGAGGTTCTTCGCCGGGGTACTATACTTCGGCAACCCCACAGACAGATAGTTTTCCGACCCTTCTGCTCCATCATCACCTTCTCTGTTCATCTCGCTTATGAGATTTCTCCCTTTTACTTTTACCGTATCAACTTTGTTTGCCTTTGCATACTCACGCAGCGTCATGTTCAGCGACTGCTGAGCCGCGGCTATTTTCTTTGCGCCCTCTAGTATCTTTTGCCTAGTTTCCTCTAGCTCGGCCTGTGCCTGAGCCGGATCTACCACTGCTGCTACCGGGTTAGCCAAGCTATCCATAGCTTCTCTCAGTATGTTCTCAGGCCTCCCTAGTGGAGGTCCTCTACCTTTCCTCGGTGCCATAGGTGTTACCTCCGGGTCTGTGTTGGGTCCTGCTTGCGCTGCTGGCGCGATCATCATCACCTCCGCATGGTCCGGGGAGCGAGCGATACGCTCCCCGCGAGCCACAGTGAGGTGTGATTCCCCCGCATCGACGACGCGGCACGGATGAATGCATGATACGTCCACAGCAACATAGACCTTGTACGCACCGAGCTTGACGAAGAGGCCGTTGCGCGGAAGTGGGCGCGTGCCGAAGCAGCCAGCGTTGTCGCTGACGAAATCTAGCGCTCCAAAGCGCTGAACGAGCCCGGAGACGATGCGTTCGCCAGTGCCGATGAGGCTTCCCGTCCGGATCTTCACCCCTGCTAGCGCCGATAGCCCCACGGTGGGCGCCAACTGTCGTGGTGGTGTCACGGCAGATGCCATGGATAGGCTAAAGGTGGGGACTAATACACGCTAGGGGAATCCAGGGAGGGATAGTGGAGTGATTCTCCACACAGAAGTTTGTATTGCTATATCTCCAAGATTATAAGTGCTCCTTGAGCTGTATTGGCGAGAGGAGGTAGAAGGAGCTCTCTTACTCTTGCCTACTATTTTTCCCTAGAACCCTAAATCAACTAGCACTATGGCCTCAAAGAACTCAACCAGTGACTATGGAATCACCAAACCAACTAGAGCTCAACCAACCCCCTCTACCAGAAACCTAGCCCCCTTATATAGAGGAAGTTCAGTCCCTGCCTAGGGCATACGCGGAGGCATATTCCTAAGAATATGCCCCTCCCAAAGTGGTAACCCGACCGGGGTGCTTTTCCCCCGCGTCACACATGCTTTAGCGACGTAAGCCTCTGCGGCGCCCGCGTCAGCCGACATGGGCGTTATCACCCTTGTCGGCCATGACCCGGTGGTCCTGCCCTTGCTTTCTCCGCTCATGCAGTGCGTACCGGACCTTCTTTTTGACCAGAGAGATTCCTTCCTTCTCCCAGAAGCTAAGCGTGGACCCGGATCATAGTAGATCCGGCCACACCTGTTCTTGCATATAAGTTAGACAAGCACTTCTGACTTACTCCTTAAGTCGGATGAGACAATGTTAGGCGACCCCCCTGGTCTGGGTTACTCCGTGATCCGGCCTGCCTTGAGGTGACCCGGCCAGCATCCGCTTTGACCTTGCCGAACCTCGGCTAACTCGACCCTTATACCCTGGAGTGACCCTACCTGGGGGTATCCCCCCAAGACGCGGCGAGTAGTGGTGCCGCGAGTAGCACTTCTTTGAGTGGTTTTAGTGCGTTGTCAGCCTCTGCGTCTCATTGGAACATTGGGTTCTTGCACATCAGGCGGTATAGGGGCATTGCCTTCTCGCCTAGTCGGGGGATGAAGCGACTGAGAGCCGCGACTCGCCCTGCCAAATTTTGGACGTCGCGTAGGCACTCGGGTTTCCCGAGTCGCGTGATGGTGTCGATCTTGGTGGGGTTAGCCTCAATGCCTCGCTTGGAGACTACGTACCCCAGAAGTTGTCCGGTGGGTACGCCGAAGGTGCATTTTCCGGGGTTCAGCTTGATGTTGTACCTCCGTAGATTTGCGAAGGTTTCTTCTAGGTCGGTGAGCAGATCATCCTGGCAGGTGGATTTTACCACCACGTCGTCAATGTAGACATGGATGTTGCGCCCAATTTGGCTCGCTAGACACTCCTGCATGCACCTCTGGTATGTGGCGCCTGCATTCTTGAGGCCAAACGTCATGCCGTGTAGCAGAATGCGCCGAATGGCGTGATGAACGCCGTCTTCTCCTCGTCTTCGACCGCCATCTTGATCTGGTTGTAACCAGAGTAGGCATCGAGAAAACACAGCGACTCCAATCCCGCGGTCGAGTCAATGATCTGATCGATGCGCAGTAGGACGAACTCCTCCTTCGGGCAGGCGCTGTTGAGATTGGTGTAGTCGATACACATTCTCCAGGTGTTGTTTTTTTTGAGAACCAGGACTGGGTTTGCTAGCCACTTGGAGTACTTGATTGGCCGGATGAAGCCTGCGGCTAGCAGGCGCTGGACTTCCTCGGCGATTGCTCGACGACGCTCTTCATTGAAGGGCCGTAGCGATTGCTTTACTGGTCGCACTTTGGGGTCTGCATTAAGTTTGTGCTCAGCAAGTTCCCTCGGGACACCTGGCATGTCAGATGGCTTCCATGCAAAGATGTCGCTGTTCTCACGGAGGAACCCGATGAGCGCGCTTTCCTATGCGGGGCTCATGTGCGCACCGATGGTGACCGTCTGGCTGGAGTCGCCTGGGACGAGCTCGACGGTGCGGGTGTGCGTGGTCGCCTCGGACATGGAGTTCGCAGCGATTGGTTTCTTCAGGATGGTGGGATCATCCTTGTTGATGTTGCCCGCATATTTCGCGAGCTCCTCGGCATGGTCAGTCTCCACGGCGATGACGACGTCGGCGAGCTCAGCGCCTTTTTCTTCGCATTCCACGGCCATATCGGGGTCGCCGTGGACGGTGATGATGCCGCTCGGCCCAGGGAGCTTCATCATGTTGTAGGCGTAGTGTGGGGTCGCCATGAACTTTGCGAATGCCTGGCGGCCCAGGACGCAGTGGTAGGGGCTGTGGAAGTTCACCAGCTCGAAGACGATTCTCTCCGTGCGGTAGTTTGCCGGGGTGCCGAAGGTGACTGGCAGCGTCACCTTTCTGATCGAGTACGCCTTCTGACCGGGGACGATGCCGTGGAAGGTCGTTAGTGTTGGCTCTATGGCTGTTTCTGGGAGCTGGAGCCTTTTGAAGGTGTCGAGGTACATGATGTTGATGGAGCTCCCACCGTCCATCAGCGTCTTGGGCAGCCAGTAGTCGGCCACCTTTGGCCTGACCACCAGGGCGACTCGCCCTGGATATTCGATTCTTGGCGCGTGGTCCTGGCCACTCTAGGTGATGCTCTGCTCGGACCAGTTTAGGAAGCGGGGGATGTCGACTTGCGTCACCGCATTGATGGAGACTGCAAGGGCGAGTACCTTCTTCTCACGCTTGGTGCCGAGCCCAGTGAAGGTATGTAGCGACCCGACGGCGGTTCTGAAGCTGCTGCCGTTCCCATTGTCCCGCAGTTGGTTATTGTTGGGGTCCTCCCTTGTGCGTCTCGCCTTCTCGATCTCTTTGAGAGAGTGGCAGTCGGCGGTGGTGTGTGTGGCGGGTTTTCCCTCCTTGCTATGGTAGATGCAGGGCTGATTGAGCAGGGCGGCGGGGTCGAATTTCAGCCTCATCGCGTTGTTGGCACGGTAGTTCCCGCTGTCGCGGTAGTTTCCTCCGTCGCGGCGGTAGTTCTTGGAGTCACGTTGGCCGTAGCCGGCGTTGGTGACGAAGTCGACTCGCCGGTCGGTCCGGCGCTTGCCGGTGATGCGGGTGTTGCTGTAGCGCATGTCGCGTAGGCGCCCACTGTCGTGGATGCTAGTGCGCCGTCTTCCTCCCAACTCGTCGTCGGAGTCTTGGTTGGGGTCCTCCTCCGTGTAGCGCTTGGCGATCTCGAGGAGGTCGGGGATGTTATCAAGCGTCCGGTAGACCCTCTTGATCTTGGCAACCAGAGGTTCGTACCGGCACGCGTTCTTGAAGCAGTGTATCGCCGTGTCTGGGTGGATGCGGAGGCGTTTATCCACAGTTCTTGCCACCTTTGGATCCACCGGCGGGTCGACTCGCGTTGTCCCTGGATGCATCACTCCAGGTCCTCGATGGTGGTGGCGTGGGTGTAGGATCCCTCGAAGTGCCTGACGAAGGCATCCCGCATTTCTTCCCAGGAATCGATGCTGTCGGCGGGTAGCGTGTTGATCCATTGCCGGGTCGCACCCGCCATCATCAGGGGGAGGTAGCGAGCGGCGAGCAGGTCGGTGTGGCCTGCGATCCCCATTGCCATGAGATATGTGTCCAGCCAAACGGTGGGGTCGTACTTCTCGATCTCCTTGGGGGCCTTGAAGTTGGCGGGGTATTTTTCCCCGCGGATCATGGGTCCAAAGCATTGTGGCCCGACTCGGCTGAGCGAGCCTCTTGGCTCCAGGTCGCCGTGGTTGGCGAGGGTGTGTCGCAGGTCGTAGGGCTGGCGCGACCGCCACGCCTGATTGTTGATGATCTGCGTTCGGGCGTCGAGGGGTTGCCCGTTTGCGGCGACGGTGTTGTTCGCAGGTCGCGGCTCGTTGGTCGACAATGCGGGGTTGGCGGCCCATGGTTGCTTCGCCAGGGGTTGGGGTGGTGGGCAAACTATTGCGTTAGCCACGGTGGGGCGGCCGCTTGATGCCGCCCTGCTTGCTGACAAGCGGGAATACATCCGCCCCCGCGGGTCGACTCCCGCGGCCTGTTGCTCGACGACCCTGATGAGTAGTGCCTTGGCGTACTGGATCTGTAGCGCACCGTCGCCTTGGACATCAAGGTTGGCGATCGCGGCATCAGCGGCGACGATGTTGTCCATCGGGGTGGAGTATAGTGGTAACCCGTTGGCGTCTCGGGCTTGAGGTGAGATGATGATCCGAGGTTTGTCAGGTGGGGGCACACGACCCATGGGTGGTGGAGGGGCCCCATTCGCCGGTGCCCCGGGTGGTGGTCTCGCAGGGTTGCCTCCTCCTGGCGGCGCGTTCTCGCCGTGTTTGCGCTCGGCGGCGCGTGTGGGGTCACCCTCATCGTTGAAGTTCAGGCGTGGCCCTGAACATCAGGGTTCAGGCGGGTCCTGATGTGGCGTTGGTGATAGAGTGACAGCTCCTTCGCTGTCTCTCATTCGAGGCAGTATTTCTCGCGCTCGGTGAGTTCATTGCGTTGCGCCTCCTGGAGCCGCAGGCGGGCTTGTTCCACCTCCGTGGCCATCACGGTCGGCGGGATCGGCGTGGAGAACGGATCTGGCGAGGCGGCTGTGCTACCCGCCATGTAAATCGCGTTGAAGCGATTGGATCTGGCACGAAAATCCTCGGGGGATTCCGAGCCGGAGTCAGAGTCGAAGATCCCCAGGATAGAGGGATCCTCGAAATCCTCGGGGTTGGAGACTCGCGTGATGGAGTCCTCCCGTGACGCGGCGGTGATGGATCCGTTGACCGATGCAGGGGTCACGAAATCGGCGTCGTCGTTTAGGGCGTCGTTGTTGGTGGCGGCGTTAGTCTCGGCCGCATCGCTAGCGGTCGAGTCGTACTCCGTGACGAGGCCCCTGATGGAGCGGACCTGCTCCTCCGAAAGCAGATCGTGGTGTGGAGGCGACCCGCTGACGATCATCGTCGCGGTTGGATCGACCGCGCCGGTAAAGCCGACGAAGAGGTTGATGGAGCCGATCGGCATCACCGCAGCGTGCGTGACCGGGCGCGACGCTGGGATGTAGCTGCTGGGCAGGATCTGCAAGATCCCGCCGATGGCGATCATGCGGCGATGGCGGCGGCGCCGATCGGCGAATAGGGTCTCGCCGCAGAACTCAGGCCAGTCCCGCTATGCCCCACGGTGGGCGCCACTGTCATGGAAATGGCCACGGCAGTCGCTGCCATAGGCAGCGATTGAGTGTTTCGTGAGGAAGAGTTGGCGGCCATCTGCGGTGCGAGATGGGGGCGGACGCACATGGGTTTACCCAGGTTCGGCCCCCCGGAGGGTAAAGACCTACTCCTGCTAGATTAGATTATGAGAGAGCGAGTTACAAGGGTGGCGAGCTTGGCGGCTAGGCAGCAAGTCGCTTGAGGGGGTGTATGATGGAACGTAAGTCTCTAAGATACCCTAGGGAGGTTTATATATGAAGCACCTCGCTAGGGTTTACAAGCTACCTCCAAACAAGATATGGATCCGGAGACCTTTGACCTAACTCGACTGGGCTTCTACTATGCTTCTGGGCTTCCAGTCGCCAGTCGCTAGGCCTTTCCTTTCTCCATGGTCCAGTCACTGTCTTTCAGACGCACTCGCAGGCCCTTCGGCCCAATCGGAACGTTCTTCTAAGCATACCCCCTTTGGCATATCCCCATCATTTACTCTCAACGTGGTGAAGCCTAAAATGAGAGACCGGGATCTGATACCAATTGAAAGGACCAGGATGTCGCCTAGATGGTGAGTGAATAGGCGGTTTAAAACTTTTACGATATTGAAAGAACATTTCATGATCTCTTATGTTTTGCGTGTTAGATAACAATACCGTGGAGTTTCTCATATGTGCTAATTGCTGTAGGAAAGAGAAATTGTTGTTGGGGGGCCGGATTATCCACCCCCATCAAGGGCCGGATAATCCAGCCTGACCCTCTTGGCCAGAGTTGGCCGCGTGGGTGCTTCTGTCTAGGGGAAGATTTCCCCCCAGACAATCCGTGGTTGGGCCAGATTTTCCCCCAGCCGGATAATCCTGCCGTCTCTTAGGGCTGGATAATCCAGCCCCCAGAGAAAGTGGTTAAGGGAGCATCGACGTGAGCCTCTGTCTGGGGGCGGATTTCCCCCCGGACAATCTGTAGCTGGGGCCGATTTTTCCCCAGCCGAATAATCCGGCCTTCCTCTAGGGCCGGATAATCTGGCCCCCAGGAGAAGATGCCAAGGCTGGCTCGGCGTGAGCTTCTGTTCGGCGGCGGATTCCCCCCGAATAATCCGAGTCTCGGGCGGATTTTTCCCCAGGCCGGATAATCCGCCCCCCACTTAGGTTGGATAATCTGGCCCCAAAACACACCAACGGCTCTGTCAGGGCAGGGGTATAAATACTCCAATTCCCCCTCCTGTCAGATCTCTTGATTCATTCAAAAAAGTTCAGCCCTATTGAAAAAGCTCTCATTCAAGATCTCCCACTTCAACCACCTGAAGGCTTCGATATTTGGGGGAATTGAAGAAGGAGACATCATTCATCGTCATCACGAATCAAGCGCTTCAACTCCTCTCCATTCCCTTGGAGAATTCTCGATCTAGTATTCTTGTTAATATCTAGATCTTGTGTTTTGTTATTGATTACATTTGTTATTGTGGCATCTTGTTGTCATTACGAGAGCCTGCAATTCGGTTCTGGAGTTGTGCCCCGTTAGTTGTGTAAAGGTGCCGGTTCCCGCCTCGAAGGGTTCCAATAGTGGAAAGGTGGATCAGGCCTTTGGTGGCGAGATCCATCGGAGAACAGGGTGAGGCCTATTGTGACGTGGTGGTCTTAGTACCGCCCATCCCTCCAACACAGATGTACTTCCCCTAACAAGGAAGGAACTGTGGTAAAACAAATCTTGTGTCTCCACGTGCTCCACTATGGTTTCCTTGTTGCTCTCTCTTACTCGCCTTTACTCACTAGTAGTTAGGTTTGCATATAGGGAAATTCTACATAGTTGCATATCTAGAGAATTTACCTTTCGTGTCAATCCTAAAATTGAAAAGGTATTAAAATTTGAAGTAGCACCTATTCACCCCCCTCTAGGTGCCCATACGATCCATTTCAATTGGTATCAGAGCCCCGGCTCTTTATTCAGGCTTAACCGCCTAAGAGAAGTATGGGCACTAAGGAAAATGGGAGTGAGGCTATGGACAAGGTCACAATGGATGACCTCAAGACATTGGAAACAACCTTGCTGAAATCCTTTGAGACCAAGATGGAAGAGATGCAGCAAATGATTGCTCGTCTGACCTCGTCTACAACCCCACCTCCATCTTCCTCTGAGGCCACCACTCCTCTATCTAAGGATAAGGCTCATGCCTAATCTAAAGAAGATGCGATGGTCGGTGAGAAAAACAATGGGTCCGCTTACAAGAAGGGAAGTGGTAAGGAGGATTGTAGTGAGGTCTCTCACTTATATTCTCCTGACCCACATATCCCTCATCCTCATATAAAAAATAGGGGTGATCCACCCAAGCTTATTGCATCCTCATTTAATCAATGACAATTCTTAATGAAATCTCATGTGTGTAGTTCGTCAATTGAGCTTTGGAGGATCATTGAAGATGGTATTCATGTTGGAGACCCCACTAATTTGACTAAAAGAGAAGTTGTGGATAGTCAACTAAATGCAACGACTCTTCACATGATTCAGCTTGGAGTGGGTCCCAAGGACATGCCATATATTGATCACTTTGATGGCTCAGTGTTGATGTAGAGCTTGTTGGGAACCCCAAGAGGAAGGTATGATGAGCACAGCAGCAAGTTTCCCTCAGTTATGAAACTAAGGTTTAATCGAACCAGTAGGAGCAAGGAAACACCCCAAAGGTGTTGCTAGCTGAGCCTTGGCAGGGCGCACTACCGGTGCTAGTAGCAACGTGGAGACCTGCACAACACAACCACAGAACTCTATCCCCAACTTGTGATGAGGTTGTCAATCTCACCGGTTTTGCTGAAAACAAAGGATTAAACGTATCGAATGGAAGGAAGTAAAAGTTTGCAGAAAGTAAACACAAAGCAGTAAATAGTTTGTAGATTGTATGTAAAAGAAAAGGACTGGGATCCATAGTTCACTAGAGGTGGCTCTCCTTAAGATAGATAACATGCTGGGTGAACAAATTACAGCGGGGCAATTGACAAACATCGAGAAAGCAATACATGCATATACTAATCATCTTGACTCCTTTGATATTCGATTGGGCATTACAACATTATACATAGACCGCCATCCAACTGCATCTATGACTAATAATCCACCTTCAGGTTATCATCCGAACCCCCTCCAGTATTAAGTTGCAAGCAACAGATTATTGCTTTACGAATAGCATGTAATGTAAACAATACGATTGTTATATGAACAAAGGATTGTTGTTTTCTCCCTAGTAGCAACAACACATCTAGTACCTTAGAGATTTCTGTCACTTCCCTAGATTACCAGAGGCATGAACCCACTATCGAGCATAAATACTAACTCTCGGAGTTGCTAGCATCTACTTGGCCAAGATAGCTACTAACAACGGAAAGCATGCAAGATCACAAATAACAAAGACATGATAGAATCAATAATCAATCTGAAATATTATCTCAATATCCATCGGATACCCGCAAACACAACATGCAGAATTACAAATAGATGATCTTGATCATGAATGGAGCTCACAAGATCTAAACATGAAAGCACAAAGGAGGAGAACCAACCATCTAGCTACTACATGGATCCGTAGTCTAAGGATGAACTACTCACGCATCACACCGGAGGCTTGCATGGTGATGAAGAAGGCCTCCAGGGTGAATTCCCCTCTTCGGCAGGGTGTCGGGAAGAGCTTCAGATCCCTCCCGATCTAGGGATAGAGATGACGGCGGCTACAGACTCTTCCGTGGATTTTTCATCGGGTACTTAGAGTTTTCATTCCGAGGGCATCTTATAGGCGGAAGGAGAGGCCGAGGGGGTGCTGGGGTCGGCCAGACCACCCCCTGCCGCGGGCCAGGCCTGGCCATGCGGCTAGGTGGTGTGGCCGACCCCCAGCCCTTCTCCGTCTTGTATTCTGGCATCTGATGACTTCCAGAAAAATAGGCACTTTGGTTTTTGTCCCGTCCAATTTCGAGAATATTCATTTTCTGACTTTCCTGGAACCAAAAACAGCAGAAAACAGGCAGCTGGCACTGTGGCTCTTGTTAATAGGTTAGTCCAAGAAATCATATGAAAAGTACTCCAAAGTGTGGGCCAAACATAAGAAAGTGGATAAAACCAAGCATGGAGCATCAAAAATTATAGATACATTTGCAATGTATCAACATCCCCAACTTAACTCCTGCTCGTCCTCGAGTAGGTATGTGATAAAAAGAAAGAATAATTTTTGAGGTGACATGCACCATCATAAACTTGATCAAAGTATTTGTAAAACATTCAAAGTTGGGATCATAGTACTTCAATCATAACATGAAAGACAAAGTTCTACCAATAAGACAAAGAAACTATGATGCAACATGAAATGGTACAAACAAAAGATTAATGAATAACAATGCTTTGCAAGACGTTTGTTTGTTTCACATAAATAAAACATAGCATAATAGCATTTAGCTTGTCCCTCATAGAGTAGCAAATATAAATGCATGGGACACCTTCAAAGTTCATAAGAGTGACTAGATACAAATAGTTTAAAACCAGCAATATCAAGTTATGCATCAATCAACTAGTCTTGGGACAATGCACATAGAACTAAGAATGGCCACTATGCTCTCAAAGTAGGTGCATAAAGCTAGAAGGTGGAGACTCAATATAATGGTGGAAGAAAGGCCTTTATAAAAGTAAGTAGGGATTCAAGTCTCATAAAGAGCTTCCAAAAATTATGGTACTTATAGCTTTCAGCTCTCATTGCCCCTATCATAAGCATCTTGAAGTGATTAAGGTTAAAGTGAACAAACTATGGTGTACATGCTTGACGAAGTATAAGTTAGGAATCTCATGTCCCTTGTATATGAGGGCCGCTCCTCATGCTACTCAAGTTTAGTCACCGGTAAGTTCTTGTCATCGTAAGTGCATGTGTATCATAGAGAACTGCCAACGGGTACCCCTTGCCCGATGATACGGAAGAATCCCCATATCAAAATGACAAGGCAAGCAGACAACGAGCATCTCAACAATCTTCTTATTTATCATGGGAATATGGTGCTTTTTTCTCTCTTTCCTCTTTTCATAATCTCATTTTTTTTTCTTTTTCTCTTTTTTTTCAATATAGGACTCTTTTTTATAAGAAGAATGCTTCATAGACAGCTCATTATGGTTACGCTGTAGGTTTCCACCATGTCAGCATGGATTAGACCAGCAGCCCAGGCGTTTCTCTAACACATATACATAACTCCATGGACTTACAAGCTCCCCTTTCATTTCACACCGACAACATCCATATACAAAAGAGCATGATATCAACTAGGTACAAGTACCAAGTGCAATGTTGAAAGCGTTCCCCATGAAAGCATGGTTCTTCTAATCCCCAACAAATAAGTGCAAGCATATACAACATAGACGACACAATGGTTCAAGTTTATTAAGGGCAAGAAAAGTAAAGTGTGCCATCAAGTTCATGAGAGCTTTAATCACTAGTTTTCTCATAACAAGTTTAATTTGGAAGGTAAACAAAAGCATGAATATACTTGGAATAGCATAAGCTAGTAGGTAGGTATGGTGGACTCTTTGGAATAACTTGGTTTAGGGAGTTGGATGCATGAGTGGAACTCATACTTGGTTGTGGAGGCTAGCAAAAGGCGGGGCGACAAACTAAGAGAGCAATAATGGCCATAATCATGCAGAGCGACAAAACATCATTGATCAAAGCATAAAGTGATACTACAAGTTGAAAACTAAAGGATCATAAAGGCTTATGGTGACTTGAGATAGTCATAACATGGTGTGAGCATGCGCCAAGTCAACCCAAATAAAGCATCAAAGGAGAATGCCACAATACTATGCTTTAATATGCTAAAACAACGCATGATTCATCCAAGGCACATTAAGCAATCTCAATTGTTTATAACAAGTCATGCTACAGAAAAGAATACTAAGCATAAAGCCAAAACAATATCAAGCATGGCATGACAAAGCATAGGCCACAGTCAAAAACAAGCTCTTTTTACCACATAAGCATGAACTTTCCTACTCTTTTCCAAACCAAACCAAACTATTTGCAAACCAATGTATGAAATAGGGGGTCCAACCAATTTATTCAGAAAACTAATAAAACAATGCAAACGAAAAACCAAAACAAAAACGAAACAGAAGACGCTCCAAGAACAACACAACTGCGCATGAAACAATAAAAATGAAGTGTTTGAAAGAAACCTGGGATTTTTATTGATGAAGAGGGGGAATGCCTTGGGCATCCCCAAGCTTTGACGCTTTTACTTCTTGGATATTTCTAGGGGTGACACGCGTGGCATCCCCAAGCTTGAGCTTTAGTCCATCCTTCATCTCATTACTCATTCCTTCCATACACCTGAAATTTTTCCTTCACACAATCTTTATTAGCAACATTAGTGCACTCAAGATAAATAAGTCTTAAGGTTCAGTTCTAACACCAAATAAACTTCCATTAAAACACTAGATACTGTAGCACTTCCCTCAAAAAGCTCAATTCCCCAAAAGAACTCAAAAAGGAACCAACAAGAAGCAAATGCAGAAAATGGCAGAAATTTGTCAAAACAGACCAGCAGGTAAAGACGAATTTTTTTGAAGACCTTCTGTTGCTCAAATCAAAAAGTGTTAAACTAACGAAAGTTAGATAACAACCTGGGGAAGAAGAACAAAAATTCACACCTCAAAAAGACGTTCAGATATTTTACACGAAGTTTTACGGTGAAGCACAGAAATCTGTTTCGGGACAACAACTTTTCAAATCATTACTTCTCTCTCATTAGAGGTTATTCTTGGCACAAAAAGCAAATAAAAAGGATAAGGAGCGGTTATTACTGAAGTAATAACTTCCAAGACTCATCTAAAACTTTTGGGTTATCTCCCAATAAGTACTTTTCTTTAACGCCTTTAAGTTAGGCATAAGAAGCAAGAAAGAATCAAGTGTTCTTAGATGAAGAAGCATTAAGACCAAATTTCTTGCCCTTACCTCTCTTACTTTTATTCTTAACCTTGGGGAAAATATGATTGTTTGGTGGAGAAGAAAGGTGCATGGTCCCCTTTCCCACATCTATTATTGCTCCAAGAAGTTCTAATAGGGACCTTCCAAGTGTAATTTGTCCTTTTCCTACACATTCAATAACAAGATAATCAGTAGAAATCATTTTCCCAAGGATCTTTGTAAATACTCCTTCAACTATTCCAATAGGTAATATGGTAGCATTATTAGCAAGAGATATTTATTTTTCTCCTTGAGTAAGCCCCCAAAGTTTCAAAGATTCATAAATATCTTTGGGCATAAGACAAAATTCAGACATGATATCACAGCGAGCTTGAAAAGTTTCAGTGTTTATCTCAATCTTTACTGTAGGGAGCCACTTTGATGGTTCAGAATTTATTGGGACATAATTGTGATGCTCCCTAAGCGTATTATAGCAATCTTTTAAGCTAGCAGTGCTAGTCTCAAGAGTGTTCAATCTAGCAAATATTCTTGCGAAAGAAATATCAGTTTGGCTAGGAAAGTTGTAAGTAGGGATCAATTTCTTTATAGCATTAATAGCATCATCCTCATTACATTGGAGGAAAACCCCTCCCACAAAATCATCTAAAGCATATCTATAGCAAAGAGCAATCCCAAGGTAAAAACTGCTAAGGAACAAGCTTTGAGTCATTTTAGGCTCAGTTTTTTCATGTAGATCAGAGATTCTAGACCAAGCTTCCTTAAAACTTTCCTCAATTCCTTGTTTAAAAAAGAAAATCATTTCCTCGGGTGACATAGTGACTGGAGCAAGGCTAGACATAGTTGCAACTTAAGAAAGGAACTAATTTTTTTGTGTTTTTGAAATAAGAAAGCAAACTAGTAAAACTAGTTTTTTTGGGTTTTTGATAACAAAACAAGGAAACTAAGCAAAAAGAAACTAAGCAAAAGAAAAATAACAAAGAGATTGGTTATGAGGGACTCCCCTTGTGAAGATGTCCTTGACTCCCCGGCAACGGCGCCAGAAAAATGTTTGATGGCTCAGTGTTGATGTAGAGCTCGTTGGGAACCCCAAGAGGAAGGTATGATGAGCACGGCAGCAAGTTTCCCTCAGTTATGAAACCAAGGTTTAATCAAACCAGTAGGAGCAAGGAAACACCCCAAAGGTGTTGCTAGCTGAGCCTTGGCAGGGCGCACTACCGGTGCTAGTAGGAACGTGGAGACCTGCACAACACAACCACAGAGCTCTGTCCCCAGCTTGCGATGAGGTTGTCAATCTCACCGGTTTTGCTGAAAACAAAGGATTAAACGTATAAAATGGAAGGAAGTATTGCAGAAAGTAAACACAAAGAAGTAAACAGTTTGTAGATTGTATGTAAAAGAAAAGGACCGGGATCCATAGTTCACTAGAGGTGGCTATCCTTAAGATAGATAACATGCTGGGTGAACAAATTACAACGGGGCAATTGACAAACATCGAGAAAGCAATACATGCATATACTAATCATCTTGACTCCTATGAGATTCGGTTGGGCATTACAACATTATACATAGACCGCCATCCAACTGCATCTATGACTAATAATCCACCTTCAGGTTATCATCCGAATCCCCTCCAGTATTAAGTTGCAAGCAACAGATGATTGCTTTACAAATTGCGTGTAATGTAAACAATACGATTGTTCTATGAACAAAGGATTGTTGTTTTCTCCCTAGTAGCAACATCACATCTAGTACCTTAGAGATTTCTGTCACTTCCCCAGATTACCAGAGGCATAAACCCACTATCGAGCATAAATACTAACTCTTGGATTTGCTAGCATCTACTTGGCCAAGATAGCTACTAACAACAGAAAGCATGCAAGATCACAAATAACAAAGACATGATAGAATCAATAATCAATCTAAAATAGCATCCCAATATCCATCGGATCACCGCAAACACAACATGCAAAATTACAAATAGATGATCTTGATCATGAACAGAGCTCACAAGATCTAAACATGAAAGCACAAAGGAGGAGAACCAGCCATCTAGCTACTACATGGATCCGTAGTCCAAGGATGAACTACTCACGCATCACACCGGAGGCTTGCATGGTGATGAAAAAGGCCTGTGGTGAATTCCCTCTCCTAGGGTGCCGGGAAGAGCTTCAGATCCCTCCCGATCTAGGTATGGAGATGACGGTGGCTACAGACTCTTTCGTGGATTTTTGATCAGGTACTTAGGGTTTTCGTCCCGAGGGCATCTTATAGGCGGAAGGAGAGGCCGAGGGGGTGCTGGGGTCGGCCAGACCACCTGGCGCTGCCAGCCTGGCCACGCGGCCAGGTGGTGTGGCCGGCCCCCAACCCTTCTCTGTCTCGTATTCTGGCATCTGATGACTTTCGGAAAAATAGGCACTTTGGCTTTTGTCCCGTCCAATTCCGAGAATATTCATTTTCTGACTTTCCTGGAACCAAAAATAGCAGAAAATAGGTAGCTGGCACTGTGGCTCTTGTTAATAGGTTAGTCCAAGAAATCATATGAAAAGTACTCCAAAGTGTGGGCAAAACACAAGAAAGTGGATAAAACCAAGCATGGAGCATCAAAAATTATAGATACATTTGCAATGTATCACACTTCAACACCACCAAAGAAGCTTGGGATGCTCTCACCGACCTATTCATTGGAAATGGAAGCATTAGAAGAAATAGGTATGATGCTCTTAGCAATGAAGCTGAAGGATTTTACATGTTGGATGGTGAGGACCATGAAGACATGTATAGAAGCCTCAAGGGTATTGCAACAACATTTAGAAAGCATGGAGCCACTCACATTGATGATGCTTGGATCAAAAGGAAATATGTGAGTGCCCTCATGCCATTTGAGCCAATGTACTTGAAGAGTTTGCAAGGTAGACACAACTACCACCAAATTACTTCCAATGAAGTCATGCAAGAAATGGCGTCATTCAAGGTTGCAGCTAAGAACACCGAAGATGCCCGTGCTCGGGCCACTGGAATGCAAAAATGAGTCAATGTAGCTCTAAAGGCAAATGTTGTTGAACAAGATGAAGATGAAAGAGGATACGATGTTGTCTCCATGGACTATCTTGAGGAGGTGAAGCGTGCTCATGGTGAGTACATGGCCTTCTATGCCAAGGACCCAGCCAAGGCTAAGTCTAAACTTGAGCGCAAGAATGGGTCAAGTGGGCGAAGAGAGAATGGCCCAAAACTGAGGACGTGCTACAATTGTGGAGATCGGTTGCACTTTGTGGCTGAAGTACCTATCAAAGTATAGAAGACAATGGAGGCAGGCTCATCCTCAAAGAAAAATCCAAGGCACCTCGAAAGAAACCATTTGTCAAGAAGAATGACCCTTACAAGAAGCAACCTAAGATTGTCTTGGTGGCTCAAGAGGAATATTCTTCTGCAAGTGAAGATGAAGAGGATGAAGATAGCTCTCGAGAGGTGGCTGCTATAGCCACCACATCGAGCCCTACATCTCTTTTCGACTCTCCAAACGAAAACATCATCAACAACAACGTCACTTGCCTTATGGCAAGAGGGTCCGAGGTATCATCTTCCATTTCCTCATTTCCTAAGGCTACTATGGATGTTAATATGGATGATCATACAAGTCTTAGGATAAAAGAAGAGTGTCGTGGTGGTGTCACGGCAGATGCCATGGATAGGCTAAATGTGGGGACTAATACGCGCTAGGGGAATCTAGGGAGGGATAGTAGAGTGAATCTCTACACAGAAGCTTTGTATTGATGTTCAATCTCCAAGATTACAAGTGCTCCTCGAGCTGTATTGACAAGAGGAGGAAGAAGAAACTCTCTTACTCTTGCCTACCAACTAGCCCAAGAACCCTAGATCCACTAGTGCTCAACCAACTAGAATTCTCCCAACTCTCTATCAGAAAAAACCCAACCTCACTACCAGAACCCTAACCCCCCCCTTATATAGAGGTGGTTCGGTCCTGGCCTAGGGCATACGTGGAGGCATATTCCTAAGAATATGCCCCCTCCCAAAGTAGTAACCCGACAGGGGTGCTTTTCCCCCGCGTCACACTTGCTTTAGCGATGTAGCCTCTGCGGCGCCCGTGTCAGCCGACGTGAGCGTCGTCACCCTTGTCGGCCACGATCCGGTGGTCCTGCCCTTGCTTTATTCGCTCATCCAGTACGCACCGGACCTTCTTTTTTGACCGGAGAGATTCATTCCTTCTCCTAGAAGCCAAGCGAGGATCCGGACCACAGTCGATCCGGCCATACATGTTCCTGCATATAAGCTAGACGAGTATTTCTGACTTACTCCTTAAGTCAGACAAGACAATGTTAGGCGACCCCCTGGTCCGGGTTACTCTGTGATCTGGCCTGCCTTGAGGTGACTCGGCCAGCATCCGCTTTGGCCTTGCTGAACCTCGGCTAACTCGTCCCTTATACCTCGGAGTGACCCTACCCGGGGTGATCCCCCCAACATTAGTCCCTGAAGCTGGTGCGGCCTTAGCGGCCTTGGTCGTTAAGGCCACATCAGGTTCATTCGTATTCGAGCCACATCAGGCAACATCTTGTCTCGGATTATATGGATTTATGTTCCCTTCGCACGTTCCAAGTTTTCACTTGCCGGCCGGGTTACCATTGTAGCTCGGATCCTATGGTTTTACTTTCCCTCTGCACACTTCAAGTTTTCACTTGTCGGCCGGGTTACCATGGAGGCTCGGATCCGAGCCTTGCTTCCTTCTCTCATACGCCAACCCACGTACAGGTTAATCATTACGTTGCCTCATTTTAAGGGCATGTACTGTAACTGCCACAGTAACTGTCAGTGATTACTGTGCGCGGGTTACGTCATGCCTGTCTCCTTGTTTACCGCAACTACACGTCGTGTCATGGGATCATATTTACTCTATGGCCTCCGTTGTGGCTTATCTTTGATTGGCTAATGCCGGTGATACACGGCCACAGCGTGTGGCTCTCCAGCGCAGCGCGATCCCACTTTTCGACATCGGGCGATTAAATAGGGAGGGCACGCCCTTAGCGATTTTCCATCTCCGCTACCGCCTGCTCCTATTCTTCTTCCTTGCATCAAGGCGCCGCCAGCATTCTTGAAGCCGCCGCATCTTCTCCGTGCCTCCACACCGCAGCCACCGCTGCACCACTGTTTAGCCACGGGTCCTCGTCAATCTAGACCGCAGAGCCCCGCTGCCGCCAGCTCCAGCGAGGACAGCGGAATCGAGATGACGGAGGAGGATCTCATCGTCGTCGAGCAGGAGATGGAGGAGGACGCCGGCGTGGCGGACCACGGCGCGTGGGCCGGTTCATGGGTCTGCCAAGACGACATCGACTGGCTCTACCAGACTCGGCGTATTCCCGCCGGCGTCACCGCTCGTCTCCCCTCCTCGGAATTGGCCCCCTCACCCAATCCGGGTGAGTTCGTCGTTTTCCTATCCCATTTCCAACGGGGATTTGGTCTTCCGGTGAGTGATTTCTTCCGGGACGGGTCCGGACCTATCACCTGCAACCACATCATCTCCCGGCGAACGCCATCACCTCTTTGTCCGCTTTCATCTCTTCGATCGAGGGCTACACCGGACTATGGCCCACGAAGGAGCTGTGGATCCGGTTCTTCGGCCTCCATCGCAACGTCGTCCCCAACATCCACATCGAGTCAGAGGACAAGCAGCTCACTCAGTTCGGAGCTGCCTCGATCTTGCCCTGGAGGTTTTCAATCTTTCCCCGTGTCACTGGGCTTGACTCCTGCAAAGGATGGGCCTGGACCTTCTTCTACGTCTAGAACGAAGGCACCGAAGACTTGATCCGGTTGCTGCCCTATGCTCCGGGTCCCCCGGACACGAATTTCTGGGAGGAGGTCGCCAAAAAACCTACAGCTCTGGCCAACCAAGTCAACAAAAGGTTTGTGGAGCTAAAGAAGCTCGGATTGCGCAACGAGGATGCCATGATCACATTCGTGCGCAACCGAATCTCTCCCCTCCAGCGGCGCACTCACAAGTTGTGCCATATGAGCTCCAGCCGCGACCCCAACCGAACCTCCTCGTTCGAGTTGAGCAATACGGAGATCTTCCGTCGGGTCAAGGCTCTTTTCATGACCCATAAGGATTTTTCCGCCGAATGGACGTGGGGAATCGAGCATTACTGCCGTGACAGGCTCCCTCCCGCAGTAAGCTTCACGGAGTAAACTTATTTCGGATCAATTACGTGTCGGTTCTTATCGTATTTTTGACTCTGCTCCTTGTGCTTTTTTCTCAGCTGTTTCTCCAGCAAACCCTCGAGGATGGTACTGATCCGACCCTTAAGTGGGCCCCGGACCGAGAAATCCCGGATGAGGAGGAGCCGGACCAGGAGATGTTCCTCCCCACAACCGACGCCACCAAACGACCCAGCGGTAAATTCTCTTCTCTTAGAGATTGGCCCGATGATGAGGATGACTCGGATATCGACGTGATTGAACCCGTTGAGGTTGTCCCTCTTTCTTTTGCCTTCCCGGCATCAGCTAACCCCGGTGGGCACATCCACGAGGATTCTCCACTTGCCACGGACGAGCCTATTCCGGTGGCGTCGAAGAAGAAGCGCGGATCCGCATCAAGTTCTTCTTCCGAACCTTCTCAGCCTACCAAAAGGCAAAAGAAGGCCGGAGACAAGACTGCCTCCAAACTGGCAGGCCAAGCCCCGGCACGGAGGGCCCGGAAACCTAAGGAGGCCGAGACCTCGGATGCGTAAGTCATTTTTCACTGCACAACACACTTCTCCCTGCATCGGGGTAATTTCACTCCTGACATTATTTTCTTTTGCAGGGCTCCTGTGGAGGTCCCTCAGAGCGGATCGAGCATATCCTCTCCCCTTCGGTCTGGTCCTTCCCCTCCTCGTGACGACGAGTCACCCCCGCTGAGCCCTATTCCAGAGGGCTCTGCGGCCGCTCTGGGTTCCGCAGTACCTCCTTC
The DNA here is from genome assembly GCA_023614405.1 of Avena insularis. NCBI lineage: Eukaryota > Viridiplantae > Streptophyta > Magnoliopsida > Poales > Poaceae > Avena > Avena insularis. The sequence continues at coordinate 504,071,361 of CM042688.1, read as the reverse complement.
AGAAGAACGCGGCCTCGGATCGGGAGGGGTCGGATCGGCCGAGGCAACGGCGTCCGTCACTTCGGCATTGCCGCAACCAGCAAGCACCAAGTCTACCGCAACTCCAGCACCAGCAGCAGCTCCAGCACCAGCCACCGAACCAGCGCCTGTCTCGGCTCCGAAGAAACCAACAGCAGCTCCAGCACCAGCCACCAAAGCTCCCGTGCAGTTAAGTTCGCCTCGTCCGAGTCATCCCAAGCTCGGCGAGGAACCACTCCAGCGGCTTCCAAGGGCAAATCCACTATGGTCACATCCTCCCAGCAAGCCAAAGGCAAGTCCACCTCCGTCGAGGCCGGGCAGGGAACCTTGTCATCAATGCTTCCAAAGAAGTCACCAGCAGCGACGGATCCTCCTGCCGAGCCAGCCGATTCGCAGCAGATGGTTCTTTACACTAGCCCAGCTCTTGCCCTGATTGAAAGGAAAGAAGCTCACGCAAAGGGCTTGGTGGCACCTCACATGCCCACTGGCGAACGGTACCCTCCGAGCCTCATCGAGTTTGTCATGAACTGGAATAATGCGGAGTTCATCTACAACGACGATCTCCCGGAAAAGTTCGGCCCAGCTGAATTTTCTGCTCAGATGAATACCGCCACCAAGGCCATTAACCTCGTTGGGCATATGATGGAGGTACATCGTTTATTCTTTACATGCTGTAGATAATAACCATTAGTCCCCGAGCCTCCGGCGGAGTAACTTGTTACTCGGCCGGATGCTCATTAGAAGATCAACGTAGCTGCATGTAAACTTCAAATATGCACACACCTAGAGCCGGGTTAAGTTCCACTTGGCCCGGACCTCGCACACTTTGAATATGCACACACCTAGAGCCGGGTTAAGTTCCGCTTGGCCCAGATCTCGTATACTTTGAATATGCACACACCTAGAGCCGGGTTAAGTTCCGCTTGGCCCGGATTTCGTATACTTCGAATATGCACACAACTAGAGCCGTGTTAAGTTCCGCTTGGCCCGGATTTTGTATACTTCGAATATGCACACACCTAGAGCCGGGTTAAGTTCCGCTTGGCCCGGATTTCGTATACTTCGAATATGCACACACACCTAGAGTCGGGTTAAGTTCCGCTTGGCCCGGATTTCGTATACTTCGAATATGCACACACCTAGAGCCGGGTTAAGTTCCGCTTGGCCCGGATTTCATATACTTCGAATATGCACACACCTAGAGCCAGGTTAAGTTCCGCTTGGCCCGGACCTCGCACACTTCGAATATGCACACACCTAGAGCCGGGTTAAGTTCTGCTTGGCCCGGATCTCGTATACTTCGAATATGCACACACCTAGAGCCAGGTTAAGTTCCGCTTGGCCCGGATTTCGTATACTTCGAATATGCACACACCTAAAGCTGGGTTAAGTTCTGCTTGGCCTGGATCTTGTACACTTCAAATATGCAACTAACTAATTTTACGCACTGCATTTTGTCGTAACCACCAATCACGGAGCCCGAAGTTTCAGCGCCTGCTTGATACCCACAAGATCTTGCGCGCAAAACATGTTGCACTTGGCGCGGAGCATGAAAAGAGGGGTAATTTCCTCTCTTAACACCTCTCCGTTCCATTTGTTTCTGCCGGACTAACCTCCTTATTCGGGTTTTTGCAGCTGGGGTGGAGGCTGAAAACAAGATTATGTGGAAGAACTTGGAGGAAATCCGAGGTATGTCCTATTTCGGCCAACATTGTTGTGTTTTCCATTCCTTCTTCTCCTTGGCTCGGCAAACATTCACTCCTCAGCTTTGCCGGGTCAACACACTATTTCAGCATCGCTTGAGGATAGTGTGCCTGTGCCTGATATGATGCTGCATTTTCTCGAATAAGCAGGACATCATCAAGCCGAGCTGAAGAAGAAGAACGATGAGCTCGCCCTCCTTCGGACCAAGGACGACGAAATAGCCAAACTCAAGGCCGAGATATAGAAGATGAAGGCCCAACACAAAACCGAGCTCCAAAACGTTGGCCAGAACTTCACCGAAGAGCGTGAGCGCTTTACCCTCCAGATCTCCAAGGACCAGGACCTGCTCAAGGAATCCGAGGTCCAGCTTGGGTCAGCGCTTGCTGAGCTTGAACAACTTCGCCAGAGACGCGATAGTTGTATCAAGGAGTTAACCCGGATCCATCGTCATATCTCCCGTAAGTTTCTTCCCCTTTTCCGACATAGTTTGCCGGGTTAGCTCATATGCCTTTGCTTCAGCATCTTCCCTTTCCTTATTTTCAGATAACATTCCGGAGGGTACTCCTATCGCCAGTGCTGCCGTTGCCAAATTCCGCCGAGAGAGGGGTACTCCCGTCGCTCCTGATGGTGAGAGCATCCCCTTAGACATGGAGGACACATTGGTCGGTCACCGGTGGAAACCATCAAGAACTATGGGAAAGATCTCCTCGATGTTGCGGTCCGGATCTTCAACACTTTCTGGCCAAGCGAGAGCGCTTCGAAAAGGATCACACTCCTTGCTGAGAAGCTATTGGAAATCGAGACACAGATTTATCTCTGGAGAGAATCCGCCGGGAGTGCCGCAGCAGATACCCTCCTCCATCATATCCTTACATGGTACGAGAAGATCGACCTGAGCCTCCTCACACGCCGGCGCACCGGATCCAAATGGACCGATGATCCGAAGTGGGTAGCTTCAGTGCAGTTTGCGCCTACAGCCTTTGTCGAATATTCTCCCATCCATGACTGGGTTGAGGGGCCGAGCTCGAATCCGCGAGGAGGAGCAGACGGAGAACGTGGAGGATGGGTCGCGATGATGGAGAAGATGCTGCTCAGATATTGAAGACAGTGATGATGACGCCGAACTTCCTCCTCCTGCCGCTCCTTAGTTGAAAAACTTGAAAATTTATCGGATCCCGGTATGGGTGCAATTGTATGCTGAATACATGATATTTTGCTACTATGCTTGTATGCCGGATTAACTTGGGCGTAGTCCCCGAGTTTCATTTTCTTGTTCGTCCAATTCTCCGGCTCGATCCGTGTCTACCTTGATTCGGTTTTACGACTTACGAATTCGAGCCTCAAGAATCGTTTTAACAATACTGAGAAACTTTGAGGCTTGGCTCAAAATAATTCAACATAATAGCTTGAAAGTAAATACGGGGTTAGTTCGAAAAAACAAACGTCAGCTGGAATAGGATCGTTTCCTTAGTAGTTTTTCATGTGCTACGCAATTCCAAACTTGTTCCCTTGCTTGCCATGAAGCCAATTCTTGTTGGACAGCAGCAAGTCGAAGGGTTGGGTTTTTGGTGCTCACACATTACTAATCCGGGTTAAGTGAAACGAGTCATTCCAGCTAACGCATAAAAAGTAACAACAATCATTTATTAAGGCAGTCTCCGAGTTACTGCTCGAGGCTCCGCTATTTCATTGATAAGCTCATTGCCAACATACATACCGACATATGAGATGACTCGGATACATACACTCTTTAGCTAAGTGTAGAAGGGACGAAGTAGCGCTACATTCCACGGTCGCTTCGATTCCTCTCCGGACCTGTCCGCCTTGTTCTTTTCCTGTGGCTTTGCATCTATAAGATAGTAGGAATCATTGTGCAATGCTTTGCTCACAATAAATGGTCCTTCCCATGGGGGGATAATTTATGCATGCAAGTGGTACGCTGTACCAACCGGAGCACCAGATCGCCTTCCCGGAAGACTCGGGGGCACACTTTCCGGCTATGATAGCGTCGGAGATTTTGCTGATATATGGCGGATCTAGACAGTGCCAGTTCTCTCGCTTCTTCCAGCAGATCAACATCATTTTTCCGGGCTTCTTGCACTTCGGCTTCTGTGTATTGGGTGACCCTAGGTGAATCATGCTCTATGTCGGCTGGTAATACAGGTTCTGCCCCATATACCAGAAAGAACGGCGTGTAGCCTGTTGATTGATTCGGAGTTGTTCTTAAACTCCACAATACCGCTGGTAGTTCTTCTATCCAGCACCCAGCTGATCTTTGCAGCGGCTCAATGAGCCGGGGTTTTATCCCGGATAGCACTAATCCGTTGGATCTTTCCACTTGTCCGTTCGATGCGGGGTGGGCTACCGAGGCTACGTCGAGTCGGATTTCCTTATCTCGGCAGAATCGTGCAAATGCTCCTTCAGCAAAATTTGTGCCGTTATCAGTTATGATACTATGAGGATAACCGTATCTCAAGATAATGTCTTTGAGAAATGTTACGGCCGTAGCCCCATCACATTTTCTTATAGGCTTCACTTCTATCCATTTTGTAAACTTGTCCACCATGACCAGAATGTGTGTCATGTTTCCTCTTGCTGGTTTAAACGGGCCAACCATATCCAAGCACCACACAGCAAATGGCCATGTAATTGGTATGGTTTTGAGTTCTGACATAGGCATATGTGTCTTGGTGGCGTACCTTTGACAACCATTGCATTTTCTCACCAGATCTTCTGCTTGCTCCAAGGCACTTGGCCAGTAGAATCCATGCCGGAACGCCTTTGCCACTAAGGCCCGGGATGAGGCGTGATGCCGCATTCTCCTTGGTGAATATCTCGGAGGATGTCAAGTCCTTCTTCCGGGTCAACACACCGCTGGAGGATATTGGTTACACTCCGTTTGTATAGCTCGGAATTGATGATTGTGTAAGCTTTGGCTCTCCTCTGAGTTTGCCTGGCTAGCACTTCCTCAGTGGGTAACGTTCCATCTTTCAAGAACTGGTATATAGGCAGTGCCCAAGCTGGTACTGCTCGCGCAGGGAACATCTCCTCATCAATTTCCATCCGATCCACCGGCATAACTTCAGCCGGATCACGCTGAACAGTCCCCGGGTCTAGCGAGGTAGTCCCCGGGTTTGCCGAGGTAGTCCCCGGGTTCGGCGTGCTACCTCCCATGTCAATGTCCATGGGCTCAACTCCGGATTCCACGTTTTCCGGGACATAGATTGAATCGGTTCCTGGGGACGGCCTGATAGATGGTTTTCTGAGGTGCTCCAATGCTACGCCCGGTGGAATTGCCTGTCGGGTCGATCCGAGCTTTGACAGCATGTTGGTAGCTTTGTTTTCCATGCGAGGTACATGGTGAAATTCGCATCCCTCAAAGTAACCCGAGATCTTCTGCACATGAAATATGTATAGCGTCATGTTTGGATCCAGGGCGTCCCACACTCCAGACACTTGCTGTATTACTAGATCCGAGTCGCCAAAGCATATTATCCGACGTATGCCAATCTCCTTCGCCACTTTGAGACCATGCACAAGAGACTCGTACTCAGCGACATTGTTTGATGCCGCGAAATGGATCTGCAATACGTACTTGAGCTGATCCTTCTTTGGTGAGGTAAGCACAACCCCGGCACCTAATCCTGTTTTGATTTTCGATCCGTGAAAGTGCATCCTCCAGTAGTTCGGATCTGGTGGCGGCGGTTCATATTGTACCTCGGCCCAATCCACGAAAAAGTCTGCCACAGCCTGGGACTTGATCGCTTCTCTCCTATCATACTGGGGTGCGTAAGGTGCTAGCTCAATTGCCCATTTCGCAATTCTGCCATTCGCATCTTTGTTCACATCCCGCGGTAGAGTCGATGACCTGATCTATCCTCGGCAGTGGGAATGGATCTTTTGGACACGCCTTGTTCAAGTTCGTGTAATCGATACACATACGCCAAACCACTACCACGTTCGGATCATCCTTCTTCTTTTCTACCAGCACCGGATTAGAGAGCCAATCCGGATACAGCACTTCCATGATAAATCCTGCTGCTAGCAACCGAGCTATCTCGTCACCAATGACCTTTCTCCTATCCTTGGCGAAGCGTCGGAGAGATTGCTTCACCGGCCTTGCTCTGGGTCTTACGTTTAAAGAGTGCTCGGCCAACTCCCTCGGAACACCTTGCAAGTCCTGTGCGGACCAAGCAAAAATATCCCGATTCTCACGGAGGAAGTTGACGAGCTCGCTTTCCTATTTGTCAGTTAACCCGACACCAATTGTTACGGTACGCTCCGGAAACATGTTATCCACTGGAATCTTCTTGGTGTCCTTCGCGGCTTGAAACGAAATGCTTCCATGCGGGTTGCTTAACACCGGCATATACTGCTGCGCGGACTGAGCTAATGCCACCACCTCTTGGATTTTTCTTTTCTCTTGGGCAATTACGAGTGACTCGGCTAGGTTAGACCCGGCTGAGGCGCACTCAATAGAACGTCGGAAATCCCCAGCGATAGTAATTGCTCCATTTGGTCCGGGCAACTTCATCTTCAGATAACTAACGTGGCAACTTGCCATGAATTTGCTCAGTGCTGGTCTCCCGAGTAATGCATGATACGCGCTCTCCAAGTTCACCACCTCAAACTCCAGATTCTCAGTTCGGCAGTTATCCCTCGTACCGAATAGCACGTCGACTCGGACTTTTCCTATGGGCTCACAGGATATGCCTAGTACGATACCATGGAAAGTTGTTCTTGTAGCCTGGAGCATGTTCTCCGAGATGCCCAACTTGCGCATCGTATCCACATACATGATGTTAATGCTACTGCCATTGTCGATCAGTACCTTGGAGAACCTCACATTAATGTTTGGTCCAATGAATGTCGGATCTAACACTAGTGCATACGAGCCTGGACTTGGCATAAGCTTGGGATGATCTTTGACGCTCCAGGTAATTTCCTGGTCCGACCAAGACATGTACCTCGTCACTGTAGGCATAACCGCGTTAACCTCCATATGTCGGCGCTGCAAGCTCTTCCTATCTGTTTCCTCTGTTGTGAACACACAATAGCTCTGGTGATGTTCCCTGTACTCATTCCTTCCCTCATTTCCAGAGTACCTCTGATCCAGTTGTTGCTGGTTTTCCACCTGATGCACTGCATCCCTTCTCTCACTGTTGTCATACCTCAGCGGAGGGGGAGGCAACATCAGTTGTTGCGTGTTTGCTCCGGAGAGCAGTTGCTGCCGGGGTAACTCTTGCCGAGGTTGATCATTCCGGGGTGCCTGAGCATTCCCCGAACCACCTTGTTCTATCTTACGCATCCACTCACATTGCCTCGTTGTGTGACCCGCCGGGTTGTTTGGATTTGGCATGTGAAATTTACACGGCTGGTCCAACATTGACTCATAGGTATACCTCGGACGATCTTTCTTTTCTTGCCATTGCTTCTTCTGCTCCGGAGTCCATGTTTTCTTGCCATCGTTTCGAGGAGTCCATTGCCCTCCCGTTTTCTGGCGTTGGTTGCTCCCTGCTCTGGGCTGATCTTGATTCACGGCTGTAACTTGTTGCGAACTATACCGATGGTCCGGTCTATCGTCTCTCCTTCTTCCCCTATAATCATTCCTCCGGGATGACCCAGCTCCATCCCTCGGATAGTACTCCTCATTTGACTCGTTCGACGCGACCCTAGGTTGAGTCGGATCACCTAAAGCATAAGAATCCGTGATCCGGGTCATCTTTGCCAATGTGACTGGCATTTTCCTTTGCAATTTCATCCACAACTCGCTGCCATATCTGCACCCTTGTGCGAACCATGCTATAGCCTGTGACTCTATGACTCCCTCACACGAGTTTCTCACGGTACACCACCGGGTCAAGAATTCACGATCCGTTTCGTTAGATCTCTGCTTGCACATTGCCAGGGTCTGCGGTCTATTCGGTCTCTGATATGTACTTGAGAAGTTGCTGATAAACATTTCTTCAAAATCTATCCAGCAATTGATGCTTCCGGGTGGCAAATTATTCAGCCATACCCTAGCCGGACCTTCCAACATTTGGGGTACATATCGAACAGCCCATCTCAAGTTGCCAGTTGCAATTTTCACAGCTGTTGCGTAGTTTATCAGCCAATCCTCTGGCTTTGTACTGCCGTCATACGTCTTCGTGCCCCTAGGTAATTGGAAATTGGGTACTGGCGGTTCCTTCATGATCCGGGGTCCAAAGCACGTTGGACCCGGAGGACCTTGACATTCGATCTGTTCCGACCTATACAGGCGATCCAGCTTTAACCTGGCATCATCCGGCATCAAATCCCTGCTTCCCAATCTCGAACCTATCACATGATAGTCCGGTCTTGCGTATCCCGCCTTCATCATCTCCGAGTCTCCGTCATTGTATCGGTCTTTCTCTCGTTGTGCTCCTCTCTGTTGCATACCACGGCCGGCACTTTGCTCTTGCCTTGGTATATTCCGCTGCTGCGGTTAACCTGCTCCTGCCGAGTTTCGCTGTCCGGCATTGCGTTGGCAGCATTCCCTTGACCGACATTGCCTTGGTCGTGATTACCTCGGCCCGCTTCACCTCGGCTCACACTTCGTCGATCGTCCTTTTTCCGCATCTCTTTTTCTTTTCCCGCACGCGTTGGGTCGTACGGAACGATCTGCTTGTTCCGTCTGGCCGAGGTTACTACCTCTTCTCTCCTTGGGCCACCATGAGGCGACGATGCGGCTCCAGCGGATTTGTCCGGGTTACCCATCGCCGAATGGACGATCTTAGAAGCTCCAACTCTCTCCGGGTTACCTCTCAGCAGCTCCTCGTTCTGCCTGTTCGCGATCCGAACCAGCTCGTTAACCCGGTCTTGCTGTCTTTGACGGGCTTCACCCGTCAGACCCTCTAGCTCGGACGCCGCGGCATCTGCTGCTCTGAGGTTCTTCGCCGGGGTACTATACTTCGGCAACCCCACAGACAGATAGTTTTCCGACCCTTCTGGTCCATCATCACCTTCTCTGTTCATCTCACTTATGAGATTTTTCACATTTACCCTTACTGCATCAACCTTGTTTGCCTTCGCGTACTCGCGCAGCGTCATGTTCAACGACTGCTGAGCCGCTGCTATTTTCTTTGCGCCCTCCAGTATCTTTTGCCGGGTCTCCTCTAGCTCGGCCTGTGCCTAGGACGGATCTACCACTGCTACCACCGGGTTTGCCAAGCTATCCATAGCTTCCCTCAGCACGTTCTCAGGCCTCTCTAGCGGAGGACCCCTAGCTTTCCTCGGTGCCTTGGGCATTACATCCAGGTCTGGCGCTGGATCCTTGCTCATGCCCGCGCCTGGCGCAGTCATCATCACCTCTGCATGGTCCGGGGAGCGAGCGATACGCGCCCCGCGAGCCACAGTGAGGGGTGGTTCTCCTGCATCGACGACGCGACGCGGATGAACGCAAGACACGTCCACAGCAACGTAGACCTTGTGCGCACCGAGCTTGACGAAGATGCCGTTGCACGGAAGGGGGCGCGTGCCGAAGCAGCCAGCGTTGTCGCTGACGTAGTCCAGTGCTCCAAAACGCTGAACGAGCCCGGAGACGATGCGTTCGTCGGTGCCGATGAAGTTTCCCGTCCAGATCTTCACCCCTGCTAGCGCCGCTGGCCCCACGGTGGGCGCCAACTGTCGTGGTGGTGTCACGGCAGATGCCATGGATAGGCTAAAGGTGGGGACTAATACGCACTAGGGGAATCCAGGGAGGGATAGTAGAGTGAATCTCTACACAGAAGCTTTGTATTGATGTTCAATCTCCAAGATTACAAGTGCTCCTCGAGCTGTATTGACAAGAGGAGGAAGAAGAAACTCTCTTACTCTTGCCTACCAACTAGCCCAAGAACCCTAGATCCACTAGTGCTCAACCAACTAGAATTCTCCCAACTCTCTATCAGAAAAAACCCAACCTCACTACCAGAACCCTAACCCCCCCTTATATAGAGGTGGTTCGGTCTTGGCCTAGGGCATACGTGGAGGCATATTCCTAAGAATATGCTCCCTCCCAAAGTAGTAACCCGACAGGGGTGCTTTTCCCCCGCGTCACACTTGCTTTAGCGACGTAGCCTCTGCGGCGCTCGCGTCAGCCGACGTGAGCGTCGTCACCCTTGTTGGCCATGATCCGGTGGTCCTGCCCTTGCTTTATTCGCTCATCCAGTACGCACCAGACCTTCTTTTTTGACCAGAGAGATTCCTTCCTTCTCCTAGAAGCCAAGCGAGGATCCGGACCATAGTCGATCCGGCCATACCTGTTCCTGCATATAAGCTAGACGAGTATTTCCGACTTACTCCTTAAGTCGGACGATACAATGTTAGGCGACCCCCTGGTCCGGGTTACTCCGTGATCCGGCCTGCCTTGAGGTGACTCGGCCAACATCCGCTTTGGCCTTGCTAAACCTCGGCTAACTCGGCCCTTATACCCCGGAGTGACCCTACCCGGGGTGATCCCCCCAACAAAGAGGTTATTGCTTTGGACAATTTCTTTACTAACTTGCAAGGTGAGCACAAACTTCATTTTGATGCTCTTATGAGTCAACTTTCTCACTCCGAAGAACTCCTCGAAGAGAAGGGGAGAATTGAAAGAGAAGATGCTTTGGAGATAGCCTCTTTAAAGAACACTCTAGAGGAATAAGAGGAATCTCGAGTCTTTTTGGAGGAGAAACTCGAGTCAATTGAGGAGTCCCATGAAGAGGTTGTTGCCCAGCTCATAAAAGAACGTTACAATGCTCTTGCTAAGGTAAAGAAACTAAAGAATGATAAGATTGATTTTGGGGCTGCTCATGCTAGACTCTCAGAGAAGTTTGATAAACTTGACATTGCCTACAAGGCATTGGAGAGTGAACATTCTACTCTAAATGAGTCTCGTGATCAGCTCCAAACTCAATTGGAAAAATATGATATGCCTAGCACCTCCACACCATTGTGTGGACATGAAGGTATCATTGAAGAAAATGCAAGATTAAAGGAAGATCTTGCAAAGGGATCTCAACCTAAAGGTAAAGAAGTCCTAGATGAGATTCTTAGCAAGCAAAGGACAAACAATGGAAAAGAAGGTCATGGTTATGTTCCCAAGACAAAGAAGAAGAAGAAGAATAATAAGAAGAAGAGCAAAACTACTCAACCAAAGACAAGCACCACAACTAATGATAAGACTAACTATGTTGGTTCTGCAGGGGCTAATAATCTAAATTATGAATTATTTTGTGATTATTATGGTGATGTTTATGCTAGATATGTAGGTCCTTTTGATAGTTACATCTCTTGGTCTATTTGGGTTCCCAAGACCCTCGTCACTAACATGAGAGGACCCATTGAAAAATGGGTACCTAAAACCAAGAAGTAACTTTCTTGCAGGGCTATGCTTCCGGTGGGTCCAAATGGGTGCTCGATAGCGGGTGCACTAGTCATATGACCGGAAGCAAGGAGATCATCTCGGAGATGCAGCCAAATCATGATCACATAACCGTCTCCTATGGTGACAAGTCAAAATCTGAGGTATTTGGTCTTGGCAAGGTTGTGGTTGCTCACGATATCTCTCTCGTGGACGTCATGCTTGTTGAGACCCTCAGTTACAATTTACTTTCAGTTCGTGCTCTTGGTAAGATGGGCTTCACAGTTTTCATTGATGGTGATTTGGTGGTACTCTTGTGGAGAAAGTCTCTAAAGGTCGCTTTTGTGGGATATGTCGAAAATGACCTGTATGTGGTGGACTTCTTAGGGAAAACCACTACAGGCCTGATGTGTCTTTTCGAAAAGGCCGACGCAGGTTGGCTATGGCATCGCTGACTAGCCCACGTCAACATGAGAACTTTGCAAAGTCTTCACAAGGGTGGCCACATCCTTGGACTAAAAGAAAATGTTTCCTTTGCCAAAGATCGTGTTTACAGGGCTTGTGTTGAAGGGAAAATGCATGAGTCTCCCCATCGACGGAAGACTATTATTTCATTAACGAGGATCTTCGAGCTCCTTCATGTGGACCTCTTTGGTCCTCCATCTCATGCAAGCCTTAGTGGGAATAAATATTGCCTTGTAATTGTTGATGATTACTCAAGATATACATGGGTCTATTTCTTCAAGTTGAAGAGCGAGACTCAACAAACGGTCATCGATTTTGCCAACGAAGTTCAACATCAACACAATGTCCCTATATTGGCAATTAGAAGTGATAACGGCTCCGAGTTCAAGAACTACACTCTAAATGAATTCCTAAGTGAAGAGGGGACAAGACACCAATATTCCGCTGCGTACACCCCTCAACAAAATGGTGTAGCCGAGAGGAAGAACCGGACTTTAATGGATACGGCAAGACCAATGTTGGCTGAGTTCAGGTCACCATATAATTTCTGGGCTGAAGCAATTTCTACCGCATGCCACTCATCCAACCGGCTCTACCTCCACAAAATCTTGGACAAGACACCTTATGAAATACTTACCGGTAACAAGCCAAACATCTCCTACTTCCGGGTATTTGGTTGTAAGTGTTTCTTTCTCATCAAAGGAGTTCGTCTATATAAATTCAAGTCTAAGGATTTAGAAGGCATTTTTGTTGGTTATGGTGTCGAATCCCACACTTATAGAGTCTACAATAAGCTCTCCGGAACTGTTGTAGAATCTTGTAGTGTGGTGTTCGAAGAAAATGATGGCTCTCGTGCGGGGCAAGTTGATGTTTGTGATGCAGATGTTGAAATACCCCAAGATTCCATAAGAAGAATGGGCGTGGGATTTTTCTGCCCCATTGAGGAACCCCTTGTGGCGGATCGGAAGGACAATGCTCTACTCAAGTAGAGCCCTCATCGACACAAGCTCAACATGCTCCAACTGTTGGAGAAACCTTTACACCAACACCTCAAACTGCTGAAGATCATCAAGTAACTACTCCAGGAAGCTCCGGGCCGGATTATCTGGTGGACACCGGATTATCCGGCCAGCCTACCTCAACTGGCAGAACTGAGAACATTGGTGAAGAAACTGCTGCAAGTCCCAGGATGGATTTTCTGGCTGACCCCGGATTATAGGCCCCTCTCCAGTTCGAGCCAGAACCGTTCAAGACAGTGAAGATGGACCAAGCTCTCCCAGGCCGTATTATCCGGCCACCCCATCGGCCGGATTATCCGGCCCTGGAACTTTAGAACCTCTATAGCCTCCTATTACGGCTGCTAATCCAAATCAAGGGCAAGATTCAGCATCTCCAATTTCTACTGATCAAGCTGAAAATCAAGTCCAAGCTAGTAATTCCAATGAAGAATCAAATGATGAAGATATTCCTCCAAGAAACAACGAGTTGATTGAACTTCGTCGCAAGGCTCGTGTAAAGAGGAATCTTGAATTAAGGGGTCACACACTTGACAAAGTCGTAGGTGATCTCAGACGGAGGGTGTCTACAAGAAGGGAACTTGCAAGCTTTGGTGAGCATCAAGCTCACATATCCATGGTGGAACCCAAGAAAGTGTTTGAAGCCCTTGAAGATCCAGACTGGGTTGCTGCAATGCATGAAGAATTAAACAATTTTGAGCGCAACAAGGTCTAGAAATTAGTAGAGAAGCCCAAGGATTGCAGCAATGTTATCAGCACAAAGTGGATTTCAAGAATAAGCAAGATGAGAATGGAATTGTTGTAAGGAACAAGGCAATACTAGTGGCACAAGGCTATTCCCAAGTTGAAGGCATCGACTTGGGCGAGACTTATGCTCCAGTGGCTCGTCTTGAGTCCATCTGTATCCTTCTTGCTTATGTTGTTCATAATAATTTTAAATTATAGCAAATGGACGTTAAGAGTGATTTTCTTAATGGTCCTCTACATGAGTTGGTATATGTAAAGCAACCCCCGGGCTTTGAGGATCCTAACTTTCTAAACCATGTCTACAAACTCTATAAGGCACTCTATGGCATTAAACAAGCCCCACGTGTGTGGTATGAGCACCTTAAAGAGCTTTTGTTAGACCGTGGCTTCGATGTTGGGCAAATCGATCCCACTCTTTTTAGTAAGAAGGTTAAGGGGGAGCTCTTCATATTCCAACTATATGTAGACGACATTATCTTTGGATCTACTAATAAAGCTTTTAATGATGAATTTTCAAAGCTTATGACTAACAGGTTTGAGATGTCTATGATGGGGGAGTTACGGTTCTTTCTCGGATTTGAGATCAAGCAACTTAGAGAACGAACCTTCATAAATCAAGCAAAACACATCCAAGACATGCTCAAGAGATTCAAGATGAAGGATCTTAATGGCGTTGCCACACCAATGCAAACTAAATGCCATCTTGAACTCAATCCAAATGGTAAAGATGTGGACCAAAAGGTATACCGGTCCATGATCGGCTCTCTTCTTTACCTATGTGCATCTAGACCCGATATTGTGTTGAGTGTAGGGGTGTGTGCAAGGTATCAAGCAGCTCCTAAAGAAAGCCACTTAGTGACGGTCAAGAGGATCTTTCGATATTTGGTTCATTCCCCTAATTTTGGTCTATGGTATCCCAAGGGCTCCAATTTCTCTTTGTGTGGCTATAATGATTCAGATTGGGCTGGTGATAAGGATGATAGGAAATCAACTTCTGGAGCTTGTCAATTCTTGGGAAGATCTTTGGTATGTTGGTCTTCTAAAAACAAGAATTGTATATCTCTCTCCACCGCTGAGGCTAAATATGTGGCTGCTGCAAGTGCATGTACTCAATTATTATGGATGAGGCAAACTTTAAAGGAATACAGTGTCAATTGTGACAAAGTGCCTCTTTTATGTGATAATGAAAGTGCGATCAAAATTGCGTACAATCCGGTGCAGCACACGAGGACAAAACTTATTGAGATTCGAAACCATTTTATTCGAGACCATGTATCCCGAGGTGATATTGATCTATCTTTTATGAGCACGAAGAATCAACTTGCTGATGTTTTCACGAAGACACTTGATGAAACAAGGTTTTGTTACTTGAGGAATGAGCTAAATATCGTTGATTCAAGGAGCTTGTCTTGATTACCCATGCACTCACTCTTATATCTCATCCTTGTTTGGTCTAGGCGTGGGCATGGATATAGGGGGAGTGTGGTCCTAATTAAATGGGCTACCCCCCCCCCCCCCATAATGTCGAAAGCAAGTAAAATCATTTCTCTTAATATCCTTTTGTGATATGTGAGATTATTGATGAGTATTGGCCATGAAGCCAAGATATATCTTCGCGGTGTCATACCATGCACTCCAACAAGGTGGCATCAGCCACCGCCCTCTTCCATGAGAAGAGTTCGTTCTATGTGGATCTTCATGGTTGTTTTTTCTCATCTCTTGTTCTTATGGAAATCACACTCAATTTTGGCTTTTTGTTGATTTGATTCTTGGAATCTTGAGTGTGTAGTACCATCTCAGTTTGGTTGTCTAATCCCAAGCCTCTCTTTATCCCTAAGCCATCTATTCTAGCACACAAGTCCTTTGTTCATCTTGTGGGGGTTTGTTTGGGGACACGCGAGCGTGAACCTGTGTGTAATAGGATTTCAGAAATCAGGCCGGATAATCCGGCCCAAGTGGTGGCTGGATAATCCGACCCTGGCGGATTATGTCTCTTAAGGGCTGGGTGTCAGGGGAAGGGCTCACAAAGAGCAGTTCTTCTCCCCGACCCCTCTCCCTCTCCCCAGCCGTTGCCCGCTGCCCCCACCCTCCTCGGAGCCCTTCTGGCCACTGGATTCTCCGGGCCTCCCCCGGATCTTCTTCCCGTCGCCTTCGGGTACCTTCTCCTCCATGTTCTTCCTTCAATGAGTCAGGGTAACTCCCTCTCTCCCCATCTTTTGAGTTGATGTGTCTCTTGTTGGGGGAACGTGGACTAGAAGGTTGTGTTTTCGTGTAGAGATCGTAGTCTTGCAGTTCATATGTATGATCTACATTTTTGCATTCAATCTAGGCGAATCTGAGTATGTCTGCCAGGGCCGGATTATCCGCCCCTGGCCAGGCCAGATAATCTAGCCTGACAGAGTCAAATCTGCTTCAGATTTCTGTAGATTTTTGCATCATGTATGTTTGGACTATGGATTGTTTGCCTACTATTTCTACTTTCCCTCCTGGACTTCTGTGTATGCTTATCCCCGTGCTATCCATCTTATTCGTTTCACAGGTGGTTCTGGTGCTCCCAAGAACTACAAGCGTCGTCCTCGTGGCCTCTATTTCCAGGACGATGGTGAGGGTGGTCTCGTGGATGAGGTTAAACTAAGAAGGAGGAATAAAGAGGCTGACCACATGGCTGAACAGGCAAAGAGGGATAGGAGGAGGAAGGGTGTGTCCAAGAAAAAAGGCAAGGAACTAAAGATCAACTATAAGAAGATGGATGATGTCACTTACTCTTCTATTCGCCATCGTGATCTGTTTGCGGAATCTGCGCAAGATACTAAGCTTGGTGACTCCCGCTTTTGGTGTGCTGACCAAAAGTCTATTTATGAAGACGTTTATGCTCAGCTGAAGATTCGTCCTATGCATCTCATGATTATTGCTGAGGCCATGGAAAAGCCACAACTTGTTGATGCTATGTTCGTGACTGAGAGGATGGGGCTGCACCATCTCATGGCTCTTCAGTGCTCCTATGACTCCGAGGCAGTGAAGCAATTCTTCTCCACTTTGGTCATTTGTGGTGATGAGCACCGCACCATGAAGTGGATGACCCACGACATGCCAATGCAATCTGATTTTCGGACTTTGCTGGGGTAGTTAGATATCCTTTCCGCCACAGGGACCGTGCTAGTGTCCATCGTATCATCACCCAGCTCAAGCCCAATAAAGATGTTGTCCTCTCTCCCTGCACTATTGACAATGGTATTGTGGGGTCCTTTGCTGGTCTTTCTCCTCTGTATGCTAGTTTGGGGGAATTTTCCGTGACTCTATCACTCCGAGTGGGGGCAACAACGATAGTATTCGTGGTCATTTGGTACAGCTGCTGGCTTTTTCTATGAGGTGGCCTCTTATGAGGATGAGTCTACGGACTACAAGCTAGATGTGATGGATTTCATCTATCATGAGTTGACTGATGCAATGTTCAATAGGCTCTCCATCCCATATGCCCCTTACATTATGATGTTGATCAAGCACCTGCTTCCCACTGGAGAGTTTCACATTGATGTTGAGCACAAGGCGAAGAAGATATACAACAAGGTTAGGAATACCTCACATCCATCTTCTGCTTCTGGGGGCTTCATGAGGGGTGCTCGTAGGCCCCCAGTGCCTCCTATTGCTCGTGAGATCAAGCAGCTGAATTGGTTCTAGCAGAACATTCTTTGCATGGGGTAAACACTCGCAAGGGGCAGTATGCGGCGTACAAGGAGCGCCACGAGATGGCCCATACTCAGCAGCTCATTCTTCACCATGTATCCGGGGCATCTGGCGATCCTCCAACTCCCACTGCTCCCACTCCATATGCTCAGTGGAACTCTTCATCAGGGCTCAACTATGGAGAGCTTGAGCGTCACCTGTTTCGTACCCATGCGAGGGAGCCTGATGCACCAGCTGATGACGAGGAGGAAGACATCGAGGAGCTTGAGGATAAGGACGAGGACGGGGAAGACGATGAGGACTACGAGTGATCCCTTGGGGCACTAGTATCGCTCTTCTTCCTTTTTGGCGTTTTGATGCTAAAGAGGGAGAAGTAGTTCTATTAGGACTTCGTGGATTTGCATGGGTCGGGCGCAAGCATTTGCACTTTATCTTTTTGGTCTTTTTCTCTCTTGTGCCCATTTAGCATTGAACTCTTATTCGTGGTTTGCTTTGTATGAGACTATGTTTATGTGTGGTTCTGGATTTATCTCATGGATTATCCTTATGGACTCATCTATCATATTGGCTATATTGGATATCTATCTCGAGGAAGGCGTTCATAATGGCTATTACATTGGGTATTGTTATACTATATAGAGGACTCCTCTCTCACGGTGGTATGATTATTTTGTTTATGTTCCAATGAAATAGACTTGTACCTACTTGTGTGCATTTGTATTCAAATGCAATTTTTTATTATGCACACATTGAGGGGGAGTCTTTTTCATTCAGTAAATGATGTTGTTATTTGAGCTATCCCACAAATCCTAGTATTGTCATCTAACACCAAAAAGGGGGAGATTGAAAGAACATTTCATGATCTCTTATGTTTTGCGTGTTAGATAACAATACCGTGGAGTTTCTCATGTGTGCTAAGTGTTGCAGGAAAGAGAAATTGTTGTTGGGGGCCGGATTTTCCGCCCCCATCAAGGGCCGGATAATCCGGCCTAACCCTCTTGGCCAGAGTTGGCCGGGTGCGTGCTTCTTTTTGGGGGCGGATTTCCCCCAGACAATCCGTGGCTGGGGCGGATTTCCTCCCAGCCGGATAATCCAGTTGTCCCAGAGAAAGTGGTCAAGGGAGCGTCGGCGCGAGCCTCTGCCTGGGGGCGGATTTTCCCCCAGACAGTCCGTGGCTGGGGCGGATTTTTTCCCAGCCGGATAATCCGGCCTTCCTCTAGGGCCGGATAATCCAGCCCCCAGGAGAAGATGCCAAGGCTGGCTCGGCGCGAGCTTATGTTCGGGGGCGGATTTCCCCCCGGATAATCTGAGTCTAGGGCAGGAGTTTTCCCCAGGCCAGATAATCCGGCCCCCACTTAGGCCGAATAATTCGTCCCCAGAACACACAAACGGCTCTGTCAGGGCAGGGGGTATAAATGCTCCAATTCCCCCTCTTGTCAGATCTCTTGATTCATTCAAAAAAGTTCAGCCCTATTGAAAAAGCTCTCATTCAAGATCTCCCACTTCAACCACCCGAAGGCTTCGATCTTTGGGGGAATTGAAGGAGGAGACATCATTCATCGTCATCACAAATCAAGCACTTCAACTCCTCTCCATTCACTTGGAGAATTCCCGATCTAGTATTCTTGTTAATATCTAGATCTTGTGTTTCGTTATTGATTACATTTGTTATTGTGGCAGCTTGTTGTCATTACAGGATCCTCCAATTCGGTTGTGGAGTTATGCCCCACTAGTTGTGTAAAGGCGTCGGTTCCCTCCTCGAAGGGTTCCAATAGTGGAAAGGTGGATCAGGCATTTGGTGGCGAGATCCATCGGAGAACAGGGTGGGCCTATTGTGGTGTGGTCTTAGTACCACCCACCCCTCCAACGCAGATGTACTTCCCCTAACAAGGAAGGAACTGAGGTAAAACAAATGATGTGTCTCTGCGTGCTCCACTACGGTTTCCTTGTTGCTCTCTCTTACTCGCCTTTACTCGCTAGTAGTTAGGTTTGCATATAGGGAAATTCTACATAGTTGCATATCTAGAGAATTTACCTTTTGTGTCAAGCCTAAAATTGAAAAAGTATTAAAATTTGAAGTAGCACCTATTCACCCCCCCCTCTAGGTGCCCATACGATCCATTTCAAAGATGGGCTTAACAAATACGGAATAAAACTAGCGTTTACTTTGTCAAGCACAAAACCTATATATATTATGGTTCACCTATGTGCACCAACAACTTATGCTAAGAAAGACAACCAACTATGTGATAGCAAGATATAGACTTCAACCACAAAGGGTATCACAAAGTAAGGTGCATAAGTAAGAGCTCGGGTATAGAGATAACCGAGACAAGCAGGGACGACGATGTTTTACTGAGTTCTTCCCGACAATGGAGTACGTCTCATTTGGAGAGAGGGTGGTATCAAACCACCAATGCCACAAAAGGCCTCCCTTGTTCTCCTGTGAATCTCACCCCAACGGGATCGATCCACACTTCCACTATTGGTGCACTTGTCAGTGGCAATCCGAAATCTCACGCAAGATTGGGGCACTTCTCTACAACTCAATTGGAGGCTCCCAACAAACAAGCTTGGGAGAAAGCTCCACAACTTAATTAGAGGCCCCAAGTAATCCACCAACCTGCAAAACAACTAAACCGTCTAGGGTTCCAAGAACCCAAGAGTAAAAGGCTTCTCATTTTTACCCAATCGAATCCTCAGCGAGAATTCAAACCGATCCACCAAATGCAATGGAAAGAACACAAGAAGAGCTCAAGTACTTCACTCCCAAATTCCACCAAAGCTACAAAAGCTTATGGGGGAATAAGAGAGGAAGAACAATGGAGGAAATCCACACAAGACTTCAAGATCTAGATCCCAAGATGTTCCGCTCACTTGGAGGAGATATTGATAGGTGAGATTGTAGATCTAGATCTCCTCTTTCAAATCCTTCAAGAATATGCAAGAATCATAGGAGGGATTGAGAGATAGCAAGCTCAAGAAGGTCAGCAATGGAGGGGGAAACTTTCAAGGAAGGTTAGGGAACCATTGGGGAAGAAGGACCCCTTAAAAAGGTCCCTAGAAATCCAACCATTAGGCCCAGGAATCGCCCGATCTGGAGTCTCTGACTGGACCGGAGTCTCCGGTGTAACCAGGCCAAACGGGGATAAACTGGAGGATAGTCTGTACGCGGTCCGGAGATAGACCGGAGTTTTAGTCCGGAATATCCGGTCTTACAAAAACTGGCAGAAAGACCAATGCAAAAACAACCATAACTTTTGCATCCGGACTCCGATTTTGATGATCTTGGACTCGTTTTAAAGAGGACAATAAGCTATACAAGATCATATAGAAAAACATCATAGTACAGCAAGGGAGGATAGAATCAAATGGCAAAAGGTTTAACCTCTCTCAAAAAGACGAACCGGTAAAACCTCCAACATCAAAAACGTAATAGAGAATGCATATGAAATCCATTTTCGATGAACTAGAGCTTGTCATGGAGATTAAAACAACTTATAAATCCTAACATGAGTAAGAACCAAATAATGGAAGGTTTTACCTATCTCTAAAAGACAATCCGGTAAAACCTCCAATATCGAAAACGCAATATAGAATGCATATAAAATCCATTTTCGATGAACTAGAGCTTGTTATGAATATTATCACAAGCTCTAGAACCTCACATGGATAAGATCCAAATAACAACCAAGAAAGATGATGCCAAGAATGTAAAGGTTTGAGCTTTCTCCGAAGGATATGATCAAGTTACTCACTCGAGAGCCCCTCTTGATAGTACGGTTACCTATCCTATAAACCGGTCTCCCCAACTAACACCATGAGACCGATAAGAAAGAAACGCTATCAAGAACATACATTTGCCTTGTGCATATTCTACTTGAGCTTGATGATGACGATCTTCTCCACCTCAAGATGAAACACCTTTCTTGATTGTGCTAGCTCGGTACAGATTTGCAAATTGCTCCCCCATACTCCACTATAGTAGAGCTTCTCTTGTGGGCATATCATCTTCCCATATACATGATCACCATAGGATGGCAAGCTTAAAGCAAATGATATTTTCGAGATGACTCATCTTGAACTTGCACAACATTTCTTCTCTCTTTATTATGTTGGTGTCTTGAAGGTGCATAAGAGACATCACTCCAACTTTATTCTTCAAGACACACTTGCTATAGTCCCAACTCTCACTTGACCAATCTCCGGATCACTCATTGAAACCTTGGTCTTGATCTTCTTTACTTTCTTCTTCTCTCAACCTTGAAGCCAACATATAGTTCAAGCATTGCCTATGGACAAATCCTATAAGTAAACTCAATGCAAACATAAGTCCATAAAGATTATCATTAATTACCAAAACCACACATGGGGCACACATGCACTTTCAACAGCCAATGAAAACGGTCGCAAAAGTTCAAAGTCCCTACTCGAGTCTACGACTGGAATATGCACTCGGGGGCTACTCCCATAGGGAGCTGGTCATGCACCGTATGAAAAGGGAAAATAAGTTATTTATGGTAAATAGCATTGCCGACGTCCGCACCTTAAGCATTCGAATCATTCGACGACCTCGTCTACAATCAAACACGAAATTTCCTGACAATGGTACAACGTCTCATGGGCCACCCGTAACACCTCTGTGGTGATTAAACTTCGGATGTCGCATTTACAATGTGAAGATAAGACTTGCAGATGCAATCTAATGGCCTAGCAACGCACCCGCTGCGCTCTACCAGAAGTATACCATGCCTACAGGCACGATGAAAAAGCCTCAACGGACGCATCGAGTGCACACATTTAATACTAGAATACGATTCTATAAGACCTCCACGGAATGAGTCTAATTACACCGGGAACTTTCCGAATTTGAGTCTGGGGACTCGAGTTTGAGTAGATAGCGTTGTTTTTCCCTAAGGCAGTTAACTGATCCCAATCCGTCAGATAAATTAGACACGCATATCAACTATCCCTATGACATAAGCAGGCACCCAATAAAATGTTCGGATGAGCACTCGAAAGACTTCATAGTCTCTGTCTGAATCCACGATTCGAACGGACACTCGGGGGCTACTGACATGGGTATACCCCACGGGCACCCAGGCTTGGCCTATACGGTGCAACCCAAGAGAAACCTACGGCAAGGCCCAGGATGATCCAGGTGTCCCAAGTCAAAGAATACGCGGATCCTTTGAAGCACGACATGTATAGATAGGAAACTTAAAGGGGAAAACCCTAATTTGTAACCAACTCGGTCTGCTATCCCAGACCTAGCCCCCCTATATAAAGGCTAGGAGGGAGCATCGAGAGAGGCACCTTGCAACCCTAGTTTACACACCGCTAGATTACATCTACGCACCCCCTGTAACTTTTGACTCCTCGACAATCAAAGAGTAGACAAGCAGGAGTAGGGTCCCTTCTGAGGGCCTGAACCTGGGTAAACTGTGTGTCCCTGATGTGCGTGTTTGCTAGCTGATTGATGCCTCCAACGCTCCCCACTTCCTGTAATCCAAGTCCATCAATGATGGGCATTGACGAGTTAACCCTTCGTCAAGGTCTACTCCAAATTTTACTTATTTTTCAATTTAGGCTTGACACAAAGGTAAATTCCCTAGATATGCAACTAATGTAAATTTACCTATGTGACAACCTAGAAACTAGCACAACACAAGTAAAGGAACGATAAGAGGAAAGAGGTAACAGAGAGTGAAGCACGCGCGGACACGAGATTTGATTCACCATAGTTCCTTCCTTTTTAGGGCAAGTACGTCTGTGTTGGAGGGGTGGGTGGTACTAAGACCACCACGCCAGAAAGGCCTTACCCTATTCTCCGGTGAACTTCTACCATAAATTGCCTAGTCCACTTTTCCACTATCGGTCCCCTTAGAGGCGGGAACCGGCGCCTTTACAACAAGCTTGGAGCAACTTCCACAAAGGAACGGAGGCTTCAAAGTACAAGGGTAGCTGCCACAATGACAACAAGCAAGTTAGAACTGAAAATGCAACCTAGGGTTTCCTAAGAAACACTAGAACAAGGGGGGCCTCAAGTAAATAGGGGGAAATGCAAATCGCTTCGGTGAAGATGTAGATCGGTGTCTTCTCCATCGATTCTCCAAAGATCAATGACTTTGGATGGGTGAGAGAGAAGATCTTGAAGATTTAGTGGCTCAGCTTCTAGGGTTCTTGAGGTTGGGGACGAGTAGCTACCCAAGGTAGAAGAAGGGGCCTTTATATAGGGCCCCAGGAAATGTAGCCGTTGGAGCCACTTAACTCGGAGTGTCCGGCTGAAACCCACCAGACATTCTGGCATGGCCGGACACTCCGGCCACGCAACCCCAGATATTCCAGCTTGGCAAAAGATTCTTCAAAGTATCGGCCAGTGTCCGGGTGGACTCTGATATGGCCATTAGAATGGAAACACCTATTGACGAAACCCGAGGAAATCCAGGGCCGGACACTCCGGCCGGCACCCACCAAACATTCCGGCTGGGCCGGATACTCCGGCCAGCATCAGCCGGATAGTCTGACAGAACTCAGTTTTGCACACTCTAAAAGCCTGGAATTCTCTTGAATCAATTCAACTAGAACCCGCCTTTCCCTTTGAGGGAGCAACAATATAATAGTATGCTGACAAGTTAATTATGCCATGAAACACTTTAGCACACGATTAAACTTTCCTAGTGTTGTCAACAAACATCAAAACATATGAAGGGCAAAAATACCCTTTCAATCTCCCCCTTTTTAGTGTTTGATGACAAGCCAAGGATTTGCATAAATGATAAGCAATAAGCATAGCAACCAAAAGATTTACAAACAATAGAGAGGCTCCCCCTAGATGTGTGACCATTTTAAGTTTGCATTTGAATAGAAGATCACACCAATTAGGATCAACACACACTCTAGAGTTTATAAATCGATGAGCTAAGACAAGATACTAACATAAAGACTAGACAAATATATAGATACTAGCTGAATGTCCGTGCGTTGCTACGACCTATTTCTGTCGTTTTATTGAATGGTTTCGTTGTGCACATGTTTAAATATAAAATACGCGTAAATATGCATTTATTGTATAAAATTTAAATTTTACTTTACATAATTTAATAATCAAAACATATACATGAACATAAAATTTAAATGTAATCATAAGAAACACGCATAGAAATAGACAATTCTCTTGTTCCAACTCTTTTGACTGTGTAATTTTTTTATCTTCATCCAATGCAATAAAATCGGAACCTATTTTCTCCATTAACTTATATCTTCACGTTCACGATGAACTTAAAAAGCATACGCTCTGCCATCTAAAAAATGATCATACGAGAAGTTGTCTATAGTGAACGTCTCAATGAGCGCTAAAGATTATTGCTTAGTTTACCGAACTACGTTGAAGTACAAATCCACGGAACCAAGACAAATATAAAAACAATCAAAAGATATTACTGTGATTCACGAACTACCTATTTTCTAAATATAAAAATTAGTTTTGTCTAAAAATAAATGATTTTTCTAAGGTAACGATCAGCCCAACCGGCCAGGCCCAGCTTCCTCAAAAAAAAAAAAAAAACGGCCAGGCCCAGCCGGCAACACACCGACATGAACACGCACGACACACTGACGCACACCATCGAGTCGACGAGGACGCACGCACGCGGTAGTTGCATGGCGACCCCAGCCTCCATCACTCAAGGCGCTCCCCGCCGGCGGATGGCGATGCTCTCCTCTGGCCCTCTTTTCCCTCCACCCCGCTCTACTCCGCCTTCCAGCAGCGCGCGCTTGTACCCCGCCTCTAGTAGGATCGCCCGGCACCGCACCGCTATGCCGTGCCGCCGGTCGCCTTTGGCGCCGATGCACGCCGGCGAATCTGTACTTTCTAGGCCTTCTCCCTCTGCTTCCCTCCGTCTACCTCCTGTGCATGACCTGCCACAGTCCCCTTTTGAACCGCCGCTGTTGTGCGGGTTGACGACAACGCTTCTGAAGCCACCGTCACCTGCATGGCCGGGATTTCCCTATTGCTTCGCACGAACTCCAGATTTCCCCGCCCCCGGCAGCTGGGCTGCCCGTGGGAGCACCAGCTCATGGTCGTTTGGCTCCTCTTGGTAGCATCCGTGGAAGCAACTGAGGCACCCGGAGTAGTCTGCGTACAGGGAAGGACCTGTTGCTTCCTTGCGCTGAGCGGCAACCTTCGCATGGGAGTCGCTGGTGCCTGTCTCCCTATTCTGATGCTCGTCCATGCCGCACCCCTGACGCTGCCGCACGCCCGTGAAGCAGCATAGAGCTTCGCCCGCATGTGGACGACGTGGCTGGGAAGCAAGCCAGGACCCGTGCGTAGCAGTGCTGGCGACATCGCGGAGAAGGGAGACTCAGATCAGGACGGTGTGGTACCACATCACCACCCCATTGAAATCTGTCGCCGAATGGATCGGGAGGCTACTCCAGGTGATGGTAGCCTCGATGGGTTACATGTGGGAGAATGATGAGCTTGCTGCCGGTAGATGACGATGAGTTTCCACCCAAGCCGATAGGAGTTGTGCGCAGCGGATTACGGGTGAGTGGCTTCAACGGGGTTGGAACCGGACACATACATACTGGTGCGACAGCCAAGGGTTTGTATGTGCACGGCCACGGTCGGCGAGCCGGCGGGCCTCCCAGTGCTGGTCTCAGGCGGCGGAGTCAGCCGCAGGGGTAGGCGTCACGAGCGATGAGACGAAGGACCCCATCAAGGTGCCCCCGGCGGCGCTGCATACGTTTAGGTCTTGACGAAGATCTGCATCGTCGCAGATTGACTAATCGTTCCTTTGTCGTGGTTGATCTCGAGCGTCTTCTCGATCTCATGTCGTGGTAGCCAATATAGGGGTGGGAGATTGGAAACGTCCGTGCTACGTGGAGTTGTTTTTTTTGGAGCTAGGAGACCGGTTTTTATACGGCTGTTTTTTTAGCGATCGCAAGACAACGAAGACCGCAACGCACGTACCACGGTTGCCTAGACGTTTGTGTACGGGAGATTGTGTAGATTTGCCACCGCTAAGTGACCGGAATTAAAGCCTTTTCCGTACACAAACGTCTGCGACCTCCTCAAAACAGGATCAGGTGCGGGGTAAAATCGAAAACTAAAAATGACGTACCATCAAGACCGTAAGCCTTTTAATCGTATACTAGCTGAGTGTCCGTGCGTTGCTACGGCCTTTCAATTTTTTCCATGTTTCTCAAACAAAAACTTTTCTCGTCATCATACATTAAATATAATTCACGTGAGATGTATAGAAAATATATGGTTAAAAAGCAAACTTCATAAAAATATAATCTAAAATGATTGTAGATTTCAATTCGACATGATATGAATAGAAAGTAAGTTCCAATTACTTATTTCTTAGTAAACTAAGATCCACCTCTATAGATTTTTGAAATGGTTCTACTTAAGATCCACCTCTATAAATTTTTGAAATGGTTCTATTTAATATGCATAGAAATTAGAAAAGACAACTGGATATGTACCTCATTTTGCCATGTAGAACTCGGTTAGTCTTCATCCGACATCATTGAGTAGGCAGTGTCGGTTAATTTTTTGAAACACTGACGTAATCCATCCGTGATCCATACAAGTGAAACACATATTAAAATAGCACATGCTCCATCATGTATGAATAAAATTGTAAATTGGTAGTTCAAATATTCATATTCATAGTTATCCCCGATGCCATGTCTAGATAAATCCTTAACGCTATGCACGTTTCATGGTCTTGTTTATCATGAGAAGCTCGCCGATGCGTGATTTGTAGCCAATTACCCCGGGCCAGGGTAGCCACTGCCGGCAATGACAGTTTTGACTTGCAGATATTTGCCTCGCTCGTGTCATTGTAGCCAAGATCGAACGCGAGGAGGTCACCATTGTTTGAGAGCGCCTATAGCCTCCCGCCGTGGTATTGCTGACCTATATAATTAAGATTACAATCGTCGCATGAGATTTTTGCAACGCTAGCACATAGCGTGGCTTTCCCAGATGCATCCCTCATGACGTCAATAATACATGTACAACCCGGTGCCCAAGAACTTGCTGCTAACCCGCTCATTTTCCATGACGGCCACCTCATGCAGTGTCCAATGGCGCTGGTCACGGTCGTCACCTTCCGGTGGATGTCGTTCGTCTTCGCCTAGAGCTAAGCATGTACGTCAACCTACTCCTGGAGCTCTACGTCTTGTACGCATTAGGATTTTCATGAAGGGGAAAGCGTCGCATGCCCGCCTCCATCCAAGAAGGCAAGAGCACACTGCACACCACACCGTGCTCGGCCAGATCATGCCAAGGTGGTCGTCGCGCTTGGCCACAAGCGCAGCTGCGTCGTCTACAGCTTCTTCAAGCCTTGCTCAGCCCGATCAAGCCGAGGTGGTCGCCGCGCTTGGCCGCAAGCGTAGCTGTGTCGTCTACAACTTCTCCAAGTTCTTCGCCGATCAAGGTCGTGTCGTTGGCGTGGCGACTATGAACCAGAACGACGGCTGTTGCTTGTCCCTGCAGCAAGTACGTACTGTCGGGCGGGCAGTTGGATGGCTGGCAGTAAGGATTAGGACGAACGTAGCGATGGTATATTTTTTGGGGCTTAGTCCTGGAGACCGGACTCGATACGTACGGATATATGAGCGGCCCCGCTTCAAACTCAATTTAGCGATCGAAGACGTACTCAATTTGAGCGATTGAAGACGGATTGACGGACGTACCATCAAGACCACAGGCCATTTAATAGTATAGACTAAGACAGCCAAATAAATCCTACAGGTGCAATAGCTGGAACATTTAAACAAATGTCCAATGTACTTTTGCCAGTTTAATCAACTTGATCAGCACAAACCTTCAGGTCCAACAGATCTTCTTATAACCTTGAGGCTACCAGGTTATTCGCTGGCTGTGTTGGTGAAAAGTGTTTTGGTATGACTTATGATCACAAATCATAAAATATTACAAGCTGAACACAAAACTATGGATTACGGCTAGGCTATATGCTTTAGCAGAGCAGGAGTATATATGATATTGTGATCTACGACGTTGTCATGCTATCTCTTCTATCAGTTCCTTAATGCGAAGAGCAGACGTAGGAAATAATAAACTTTGATTCTCTGGGTCGTACGTACCTTAACCTCCTGGAGCAGCACAAGGCCTATGCAGACACACCTCATGCGCCGTGCACATGCTACCCCCACCGTCGCATGCTAACCCACCAAGACGCGTTGCTGTTGTCCTGAATCCTGATCAGCTGCGTAGTGGCAGTGTGGTACTCTCGATATAGTGCCCCTTGGCACGAAGCGGTGGAAGAGCTCGCCACCGGCACAGAGCTTAATAACAATGTGCCCAAAATGCCTTATCGCAGCTTCTTCCTGATTTAGTAATGGTCAGCACTGACACGTACCGCCCGGTTGCCGCCGGCGGGGCCTCCTACTCGCGACACCCCTTGCATTATCGGTCCCTTCCAGCTGCATTGACGCGCAAAGCAGTATCAGGAACCGCACCGCAACACCATGGATCAACAGAAATAGAGAGGTCATAAATCAGGGGAACGGGAGCAGGATGCAACAGCCTACGACGGGGATATTTGTGGATTGTAACACGCAACCGTCGGTGGACGACATTGGGAAACAACTTCCCTCCGAGTTCAGGTCACCATCCGTAGCCACAACATGCCGCTGCCCCTCCCTTGGATCGCCTCCCCTCCAATCTTCCCCAGGCGCAGCGGTTCGGCCCTCCCCTCCTCCTCTTCCCTGCTGCGCATGCCGCCACCGAAAAGGGCAAGGACCCAGATGGACAAAACCCTCCTCCACGTCCAAACAGAGGAGAGGCAGCGGCACGCGGGTGCTCTTGTTCCTGGCGGCGCACGCGCGCAGAGGACAAAACCCTCCTCCACGTCCAATGCAGCGGCGCGCGGGTGCTCTTGTTCCTGGCGGCGCACGCGCGCAGAGGATGGCGAGCTCGTCAGGAGGCACACAAGGTCGAGAACGATTTTATCCATAGAGCCACGACGGCGACCAGGCACGGCGACGGAGCCGCATCCAATCTCCTTCCTAGACCATGTCTCCCTGCGTGGCCTAGACCGGTCGACGGACGAACCGTGCAATTGACTAAGCATGTCTCCCTGTGTGGCCTAGACCGGTCGACGGACGAACCGTGCAATTGACTAAGCAGTGGCAAAGGGGGTAATATTTTCTAACACGTAGGGGTAGAATCGGAAACTAAAAATGTTAGTGCGTTGCTACGGTCGCGTCAACGCGCTTCCTTGAGCCTGGCTACGGCTGTTGCAGGGTCCGCCCCGATGTCGTCGATGGGCGTGAGGAGGCACTTGATGGACGTGCCCAGTGGATCAGCATCAGGATCTTGGGAGGAAGTTTCGTCTCCCTCGGCCGGACGCTCATGAGCGGGGCAATGGTTGTTTCTCCCGCCAGGGCAAGCCATCATGACCTCCACACAAGTGCTTGAGACGAGCCCGCTACCGCTGGTGGGCAACGGTTCGGCGAAGGTGAGCACCTCACGAGGGAACTGCTCTGGGATGGTGGTGATGTAGACGCTGTGGTCGCCGAAGTCCATTATGGAGCCACTCCCAGGAAAGGTGGCGTAGTCGAAGGTGCCGAGCGTCAGTACGAGGCCGGAGACGATGCACTCGCCGGAGGTGGTGCGAGGTCCCGTACGGAACGAGACTCCGGTCGTGTTCGCCATCGCCAGGAGGTGGTCCTCTATACCGTCGGCCATGACCTCGCCCGGCACACGCTGCCCGTTCCTGCCAGCTATGTATATCGCCGCCTTGACCCCGAGCGTGACTCTTTCCTCTAGTCACGGTGTGCCTCCTTGATTCTTAGTCCCCGTGCTTGCCTCTCTTCGGTCGCCGCTCGAGCTTCCCGTCTCAGGCCGCTCGCCATCACTCATGCATACTGAGCACGTTGATCTAAGGTTACACATAATGCACATGATTGTTTCCCTCATATGCGGGACCCTTAGGTGTGGCCGACACTGACTGACCCACTCGGTTTCAGCCACACGGACAATACACTATTCTTGCAAATTCTAAAATTCGCGTACTAAAATTCGAAATAAATAAAAAAAGTATTATTTTAAAAAATAAGCGTCCGTATGTACTATGAACTCCTAACACTGGTTTGGTACTCCGTGACAAGCATGTTGATATTATATACTTAGTATTAGCAATCTTATCTTGACACCTAGCTTATACTACATCTGTTTTAAAATATAAGATATTTTAGATTTTGTAAAACTGTTGTATCTAGACTTATTTTAGTGTGTAGATTCGGAGTGAATTTACATTACACCCGTTTTAAAAAAGGAAAACATCTTATATTTTAAAATGGAGGGAGTAGTAGTTCAGACGTAACAAAAGCGAGCGAACCACAATTGTACTGTATACGCTTATATCTGGAAAACACAATTCAGAACATGTTGTAGTACGTTTACGATTCTCAGCGGTCCATCTACAGTCCTAAATTCTAAATTCCATTGTGCAGCTCGCGAACCGACTAAGGTTTCCCAGCGAGAGCAGCTTGGGGGGCGTGACCATGGCGACAAGGATCAGCGGCACGAGCGGCAGGTAGGTGACCCCGTAGGCGCTGATGCAGCGCATCATCTCAGGGACTTGAGCACCACGACGGGGGCAGCGCAGTCGAGCAGCCCCGTGGCGAAGGCGACGAGGCTGTAGACATGGAACATGGGCACCGTGCAGAGGAACGTCTCGTGGTGTCGGAGTCCTCGAGGCGGAACCGGTTCATGACAATCAGGACCGTGGAGATGAGGTTCCGGTGCGTGGCCACGACGCCCTTGCTGGCCCATGGTGTCGGGTGAGTACAACAGCGTGGTCTGGTCACCTGCATGAAGCGGTCACGTCGGCTTGACGGGTCGCGTCATGGCCGAGATCTGATGGTGGCGATATGTGCGGGTCGGAGCCGGCGTGTAGTCAGGTTTGGCGTGTAGAAGGATTTTGAGAGAAAAAAAGTAAAAAACAAACGGATCGGCTTATATGTGGTAGTGGTGGGTAAATATCTCAGACCAGCAGAGGTAAAATCGGAAAAAAATAAGGACGTACCATTAAAACCACAAGCCTTTTAATAGTACTAGCTGAATGTTCGTGCGTTGCCACGGACGTATAAATACATTAAATACTTTTTTAAGCTAAACACTTATTTTCTTAGATCGACAATGAGCAATTTGAGCATGGCAACACGGCACACATAATTTCGCAACTCTTCACATTTTGACCACCACAATGTTGTGCACCTAAAAAAAATGTTGTGCACCTCGCAATATGACCAGGCATTGCCTTTGTTATTCCACGGTTCTACCCTCTTCTCTTTGGCCCTGCCATTGCTCTGTATCTTTTTCACGGCGCCAATGTAAGCAACTATGTTTGGGCTTATCGGTCATCGCTTTTATATGTGCAATGATGGACGGACCTTAAGTTGAAGTAAAACTGAGCCATGTCGAGCATCTCTTTTGCAGCTTCAATCTAAGCAACATGAAATATAATGACAACTAAATCCTTCGATAAATTCAGTTGCATAACTTGAGTCCATGATTAACTATTGTGTCATTGTTTTCAGATAGGTTATCAATTTTTGAACTGAGCTAAAACATCATCAAGTGAAACAATGAGAATGATGCGGTCAGTTGATCATGCTCAAGTATTTGTCCAAAATAATTTAGACATTCTACTTCAACAAATGCATGTAAGGAGATCAGGTTCGGTCTTACAGTGCATTCACCTTAGGCATCCTGGCAATAGCATTATTTAAAACACCTAGCATGTATCAAGACTCTAAATAAATCTGAGCAGCAACTATAACAATCTCCGTGTATCTCGGTTTTTCTCACCCTTTCTCTCCAAAGCAGTAGCAGTCAATAAACTGCAGTAGCAGTCTATCAGATAGCAACGAGCACGCAAAAAAAATTTCAGAATCTCTACATCCCTACCGATCTTCTCCATGGCTTACCCTTCACGCCTGGACCCTGTAGCCGATTCTGCTGCTCCTTCATCTCTCCTTGTTGGTCTCCTCCCGTCCCCTCCCTAACGTCCTAGCGCCTCTCCCGAATTAGCAAAAGCACTGGTGTGTGCACGCCAGCTACAGCGCACAGGCTCGCATGTGCTTCCCGTCCCCTTCATCTCTCCCCGACGACCCACCTCCCCCTCTGCATCCCCCTCTCTCTCCATTCATCTCCACCGACAGCCATCTCCTCTACCCCTCCTCACGCTCGAGTTCTCGTCCAGGAGCCTTCCTCTGTCGAACGTTCATTTCTCATCGAAAGCAGCAGCAGGCCGGGCAGGCAAGGCAGCCTCCATGACCTCCATATCGCTGGTGCCCGCCCTATGGCCGGTGCAGCAGGCCAGGAAGGCAAGGCAGCCTTCGCGACATCCCCATCACTGGCGCCCGCTCCTATGGCCGGTGGCCTGTCCATCGGCGGGGTTCGTGCGGGCGTGCGGGGAGGTTGGTGGAAGCAGAGGTCGAGGTAGGGTATTGGAGTGGTTTGGTGGACGAGGTGTTGTGAACGGCGGCTGGGGCAGGCGCACGGCTTCTCCCTCGGGAACTTATCTCGAATCGAGACCGGACGACCGAGGAGGAAAAATAATAACAAAATGATACGATGGCAACCCACGGTATTATGTGAATTTGTGGGAGGGTAAAATCGGAAACTAAAAATAACGTACCATCAAGACCGTAAGCCTTTTAATAGTACTAGCAAATTGCCCGTGCTTTGCTACGGGTTGATATTTATTAAATATCTTTTAGTCCAAGAAAAATTTAACAGCTGGAAGTCTTGTTTTATCGATGAAATGAAGCGTTCTTGTCAGGTCATACCGTAAAAATGCCTGTTGGATACGGAATTTTATCATGCGTAGTCCCATGCAACACCCAAAGAAAAAATTCGGAAGAGAAAAGACAGTAAATTACTGAATTTTTTGATTTTCGATGCTTTTGTGCGTTTCTATGGGTTGACTGTGATTGTTGATTACTATGGATTGATTGTAATTATTGATGCGCTCTGCTAAGAAGAAATTGTGTCCAACATCAAACGTGTGCCCACATGACTATGTCGAGTTTGCAGAATAGAAAGCCAAAGCAATATCATCGTCGACGCCTCACAGACACACCACCCAAACAAACAAGCTCGCCTGATATAAAAGACCATTAACCCTAATATATTTATGCCATGATCGAGGCATCGGGGTTCCTATCATCCTATCCTGGGATGGTGGATGGATGATAATTAACTTGCACACTTAGCACCCACCAGCGGCGTCATGAGGGACTCTTCTGAGCTCCTCTCTCAGTGAGAGCTGAGAAGGAGAAACCTTTCTCCTCTTTTGTTTACATGAGGGGGATATACTAAATCATCTTCTCACACTTAGATGTACATGGCCCTGACATTCCTACTCAATGTGGTTCAAAACATTAGACATTAATCATTGTAGCAGTTTATATTTGAAGCATTTTGTTATAAATATATTTTCTCATCTCAATTACTTTGGAAGCATTTTTTCATACATTATAAGTCACATATCTTCCCCGTTTAATAGAATGTACGGAATGTGAATCAACCGATTTTTTTCAATTCTTTGTACTATTGTATTACTTGCTGCTTATTCGCTGGATGAAGTCTAGTTAACCTATCCCTGTAAGAATCGAGAACTTTCTCGCTTGGGTCATCATTTTAATCCTTCCAGCTATAAACCCATCTACCGTCTAGGTGAAGAAATGGAGAGCTCTGTCCGTTGAACAGCAACAAAAATAACCTTTTCTTCTCTAAAATATATCTCCTTTCAGCCTTTCTTGTTTTTAGCTGCTCTATCTATCTATCCAAGGTGACTTGGAGATCTCGTTTCTTCTCTATTCCAGCGAGATGGCCGTACCAAATCGAGTGGCCATCCCTGTATCACCATGCTTGGCATGGTATGCATAGGTGAGATTTGACCAAGGTTGGCAGCACGCCTGCATCTTGCGCTTGGAGCCGAGAGTAGTGCGGTGATCTCCATCGTTGCAAGATTATTTGCCGTAGTGACTGACACCTGCTCGCAACAGGCTGGCTTGGTGAGGATGAGAAGGCATCGTTCTGGTGTCCCATCGGCGACCAGAGGTGAGGCTGCCGGCTTCGCGCATGTCACTCTCGTGTTCCTCCTGCGCAGCCTCCGGCATAGGCGAGGCTGCTGAATTCTCCGGCGCGGAGGGCACATCAGCAGTGTCTGTCAGGCAACCATCTGTAGTCGAGCAGCAGTGCAGGTGCAGGTTTCCTCGACACCATTGACGTGCGTGCGGGAGTTCACATGTGCGCGCGACAGGATTGGAAGAAGGTGCCACGGGAACGCCCATGTCGGATCACCGACAGTCGCGAGGCAGGGAAGGGCAGGGGCGTCGTGGTCCTGCCGGCCAGTCGCGAGCCAAGGAAGGGCAGGGGCATCGTGGTCCTGCCAGGGACGAGGAGGGGTGGGGCTCCATCGGAGAGAGGATGCTGGCGGGCGGCGAGACGTCCGTCACGATCGCTTAAAAAACCCGGTATAGAAACCGGTCCCTGCTCGATGTCCGTCTGGTTTCGTAGGCAATAGAGCTTTCCTAAACGTACACGCTTATACGTTACAAAACCGAGTTTAATAATCGAACGGGTAATTTTACCTTTTACTTAATGGTGACATATGCTGTAAATATTTAGAAAAGACAGGGTAGGTTAGGAGAGACGTACCAACCATCAAGACCACAAGAATATAGATAGATAGACTAGCAAATTGTCCGTACGTTGCTACGGAATTAGAAATATGTATTATCCTAAGATTTTCACTCATGTAAGGTCTGTTTGTGATAAAAATAACACATATACTCTGAACAGATATAAATTATAAATAATTCACATGGTTCTGACACGATGTGAATTAGATTTCTACAAGAGACTACGCAAATTGAGCATCGAAGTCCATTGTCATGCAAAAAAAAACTAATAAGAGATTTCCCTGGATATATTTACAATTTAACGCCTTCTGTTTACATTGTTTTTAATACATCCAACGTGGTCAGAGCCAGTGAAATATTCATCTACTTAGGCGTTTCTATTTTTTTGCTGGGCCTACTCACAGTGTTTAAAGACCAACTGGGCTTTAAAATAGAGGCCAGCTGCCAGATTTTCCTCAACAAAATCGTTACTTTCTAATTTCCATCCATGACCTTTATCATCCTCAAAAAAAAAATCCACGACCTCTATCCAGAAGATCCTCACTGAAAAAAAATGAGCTCTGTCCAGAAATCCCCAAATCGCTCGACAAGAACGCCATCCTTCGCATCTCTCTCGAAAATAAACACCATCCTTAGAGAAAGAAATGCGACGAAGATGGCGGTGGCCTCCATGCTCGGCGGCTTGGTCCCCGTCGCTGCCCTCAGACTCTGCCGCGCCCGCGGCCGTCGGTCCCAGACGCCTCCATGTTGGCCGGTTCTTCTGGCAGCCTATAGGTACCGGCTGACTCCGCGCAGGCCGTTGGTCATGGCGGTCGTTGGTTTTGGCTGCCCACGCGCCTGGTGGCGGCGCGGGAGAGGGGAATGAAAGGGTCGGCGACGGTCTTCATTATGGAGCAGAGGAACCAGTCTTGTCAGTAGCCAACGGCGATGGTGCTGGTGCTCTACTTTCGTAGGAGGAAGCGGCGTGCAGGCTCTACTCTGGACTGCGTGACTCTTAGACTTGGCTCTTCGGTCCTGGGCGGGACGGCTCATCTTGTTCTCGTCGCCAGCATAGATCTTGATGGCCTCTACACGTGCCATCAAGGCTCCTCGGTAAGTCTGCCGATGGCGTGTGGTGGCAGGGGCCGACAGCTGGAGTTGTGGGGCGCAGCAGCGGTGGGGTTTGCCTGCTAGAATCGAGCGGAGAAGTACGATGCGCTCGATTTGCAGGAGAAAAGAAAAAACGGTTCGGGATAAGTAGCTGGGCGGTGGCACTTTGGTCATAAATACCTTAACAGATAGGGGTAGGTTTACGTAGGACGTACTAGACCATCAAGACCGTAAGTCTTTTAATAGTAATCGTATATAGATAATATAGTCTTTAACTAGATAAGGATACCGGACACGCATGTCTTACCACACACAAAGGACACGACATAGTTCTCATACGGATAAAATAAAGACACAGGCTTCAAAGAGGCAAATCGAATAAACTAGAAGCTTGTGTACCCATGCAAATCCCCGGTAGCAACCTAATATGGGGCTACTTCTCCCCCTTTGGAATCGAGACGCCAAAAAGGGAAAAGAGCACAACTACGAACGTCCCAAACTGACTCTAGCCATGGTAGTCCTTGTCATCGTCTTCCTCATCATCATACTCATCCTCATCATCATCCTTATCCTCATGATCATCATCATCTTGAGCAGTCTCCTTGTCGTGAGGGCAAGAAGAGGACACATCCTCAAACAAAGACCAATCCACACCGTCCTGGCTCCAGTGACCATAAGAGAGCGTACCATCTGAAACCTGCTGGGAGGAGTCAATGTCCATGGGCTGGTTGATCTTCTTGAGCTCCTTCATGACATTCCTGTTGGCCCTGTAGGCATCATACTGACCATAGCGAATATCAATATTCTGACACAGGAGCAGCATCTTCCACCAAGAAGCTTTCTTCACATTTTGATGCACTTCCGTGCGAGTGGTGTCAAAACGGTATGCATTGCTAGCATGCTTCATGCGAGGGCCACGTGTCACAACTTCCTGCAATTCCTCAAACTCATCACCACTATCATCATCATCTTCATCCTCATGCTCAAAGATACCGTGGGACGAGGGATAGCCATGGGGTACCTTGGAGGAAGGACTCTCCTTTCTCTGAAGCTTGGACGGCTTGTGCTTCACGAGGTCTGAGTGGAGCAAAGGAGTTGGAGGAGATTGATCAAGGATGAGCTTCATCACATAAGTGGCATAGAGAGGACACTTATTGTCCATAATGCACTTGTACATATCCTGGTAGATGAAGTCCATGACATCAATAACACTACCTTCATGGTTTGGACCAAGAGCATAAACTAAGTGAGCATGAGCCATGAGGTTGATTTCAGCACCTCTCATTTCATCCTTGTTGCCCGCCTTGGGAGTAATAGTGTGGCGGAACATGTGAAGTAGAATATTGTAGAGGAGCTTGATGTTGGTGGTTTGGCCAACCACGCCATTCTGTGAATAAATAGGAGCCAGCCTTTTCTTGTCATATGACTGACCATGAACATGCATCCTAGCACCACTGGGAGCATTGGGGTTGAAAGGAAAACCAAGAATACCTGCAAATTGCATCACACTAGAATAACACCTTGTGTTGCCTGACATCCACTCAAGAGGAATATCCACAGAATCACCAAACACCACGGTGGCATGAAACTGCTGGACCAAGTCAGTATCATAGTCTTCCTTGGCTTGAAAGATGATGTGTAGTCCCATCTTCTCGGTCACTCATAGAGCATCATCAAAATAAGAGAAAGCTCGCAACTTCTCTATCTCCAACCACTACATAGGAATGACAAGGGTCTTGAAAGAACTCATCACCTCGGTATAGAGAAGCAGCTGCTCATTCCTCCAGAAACGATCATCAGGGGAGGTGTGAATCTAAGCATAGAATGATTGAATCCTCATTTCCACAAACTCCTCGATGCTCATCCCTTTCAGGGTTGTCAAAGATTCAAACTTGAATCACTTGGCTTCATCCCTTTTTAGTTGCCTGATCTTTTCTTGGTTTGTTGTTGCATGCTGAAAGAACATTTCATGGTTCCCTGTGTTTTGAGTGTTAGATAACAATACCGTGGAGTTTTCTCATGTGTGCTAAGTGTGCAGGGAATGTTTTGGTGTTTTGGGGGGGTGGATTATCCGCCCCACCAAGGGCCGGATAATCCGGCCTAACTCATCGATCAAAGGCAGCTAAGGTACGACGCTCGGAGTAGGTTCGGATTTTCTTCCGGAAAATCCGAATTGGGCGGTTTTTCCTCCCAGGCCGGATAATCTGGCCTTCGCATGGGGCCGAATAATCCGGCCCCCAAAAATCGATCAAAGGCAGCCAAGGCACGATGCTCGGAGTGCGGTCGGATTTTCTCTCGGAAAATCCGAACAGGGTCGGTTTTTCCTCCCTTGGCTCGATAATCCGTCCTTCACATGGGATCGGATAATCCGGTCCCCAGGAGGCGCTCAAGGGCAGGCTTGGCGCGTCACTCTGAGTGGGGGCGGTTTATCTGCTGGATAATCCGAGTATGGGGTGGAGTTTTTCCCCAGACCGGATAATCCGGCCCTCACTTGGGCCGGATAATCCGGCCCCCAAAGTCTCCAACGGCTCAGTTGGGGAAGGAGTATAAAAACCCCTTCTTTCCCTTCAGGCATAACTCTTGATTCATTCGAAAAGTGCCAGATACATTGCAAGAGCTCTCTCTCTAGATCTCCCACTTCAACCACCCGAAGGCTTCGATCTTTGGGGGAATTGAAGGAGGAGACAATTGTTGGAATTATGCCCTAGAGGCAATAATAAAGATGTTATTGTTATAATTCTTGTTCATGATAAAGTTTATATTCCATGCTAGAATTGTATTAAGCGGAAACATTAATACTTGTGTGGTTTGTGAACAACACCGTGTCCCTAGTACGCCTCTATGGACTAGCTCATTGATCAATGATGGTTAAGGTTTCCTAACCATAGACATGAGTTGTCAATTGATAATGAGATCATATCATTGGGAGAATGATATGGTGGACAGACCCAAACTAAGCGAAGCAATTAGATCGTGTCATTGTGTTCATCTTTGCTTTTCCTATATCAAATATTGTATTCCTTAGACCATGAGATAATGCAACTCCTGGTATCGGAAGAAAGATTTGAGGTCATCAAACGTCATCCTATGAGAGGGTGATCATAAAGGTGTCTCGGTGATCGGAAAGTATCATTGGGTTGTATGTATCGAGATGGAATTTGTCCCTCCCAAGTCGGAGAGATATACTTCGGGCCCACTCGGTAATCGATATCAACACCGCTTGCAAGCATGTGGTTAAGGAGTTAATCACAAAGTGATATCGGATTACGGAACGAGTAAAGTACTTGATGTGAACGAGATTGAACTAGGTATGACGATACCGACGATCGAATCTCGGGCAAGTAAAATATCGCGAGACGAAGGGAATATATATATGGGATTGATTGAATCGTGGCATCGTGGTTCATCCGATATGATCATCGATGAATGTGTGGGAGTCAATATGGGTGCCTAGACCCCGCTGTTGATTATTGATAGAAGATCATGTCTGCATATTCTCGAACCCGCAGGGTCACACACTTAACGTGTCACGACGCTAGGATAGATTGGATAATTGGTTTATGAATTTTTGTTCGGAGTCTCGGATGGGATCCAGGACATCACGAGAGGTTCCGGAATGGTCCGGAGAATAAGATTCATATAAGGCAGTGCAGTTTTTGGAGTTCGGAATTGTTCCGGATTAATCGGTATTGTACCGGAAGCTTCTAGAACCTTCCGGAAGGGGGCCAACTGTAGCATCCCAATTTTCTAACAATTGCAATGCTACTAGCCTAGTCTATATAGATGCTACCTTCAGATATATAATTGTTGCATCATCATTATATCATGCTCATGTCATCATGCCACCTTGCATTTGAGCATCATATAAAACCCTTTTCATTTGGTTCTTCTCTCATATGCATTGTTAATTGTATTTGCCTCTTGATATTGTATTTGGGTCTTGACATATTGTTTAAATGCCCAAGTTGAGCTGGGGGCATATCTTTTATTAACTCCACCACCTTTTCTTTCACCACCTTATAATTCCACCATCCAACTAAATATGAGCTTGGCATTTATTGGTTTTACTTCTAGCTCATGTGGGTTGGGATGGATCCAATCCTTTTCCACATGCTCTCATCTTAGCATCATGTTGTTTTCACATCATTGATATATGAGAGCCACTTGGCCACCTTTGCATGCCTTGTGAGTGGGACCCTTTCTCCTAGCTTCCATATGGATTATCATGGAATTATGCTCATGTTGGAATATTTTGGGACTATTGATCATCTAGTGGAACATACACACTAGCATGTCCCATTTTATTTCAAACATGGCCATCTCCATCTATTCCACTTGGGACCTTCCTTTTAATTCTTTTTGCTTGGCTTTTATCCCAATTTTGGGAATGCATAATAATAATGCCATGTGATAATATTGTTTTCACAAGAATCAACATGGCAATAAATATTTTGCATGGGCCATGCAAGTACCACCTTTTGTTTGTCATTTGGATTTTATTTGATTTTAAAATGGATCATCTCTATATCTCTCTCTCCTTCTCCTTGGGCTTGATCTATGCTTGATCTTGCTCACACCCTATCATCACATCCCTATCCCTTCTTTGCTTGATCTTGTTGGAGCTTGTTTTGAGCCTTGCTTGATCTTGTCAAAAGGACCTCTCCATCTTATCCCTCTATCTCTCTCTAAAACCCTAAGCTAACCCTAAGCCTACCTCTCCATCTCCTCTAATCTACCCATGCCCCATCTAAGCTAAACCCTAACCCTAGCATGCCACACCTCCCTCTCTCGGCCTCTCTCTCTCTCACCTAGCTCGGCCCCACATAGCTACCCCTCTCCCTGGCCCCACACCCTATCTACTCCCTCTCTCTCTACCTCCTCCTAACCAAGCATAGCCCGAGCCCCAACCAAACCCTACCCGATCACCTCCCCTTCCCTTTTGCAAAAGTGCACCACCACCCCATGTGCCTCCCTCCTCTCTCCTTATCTTCCCAACCACCCCCCACCTCAGATCCATCCAGAAGGCGCCCAGGTCCCTCTCTCCCTCCCTTTCTTCCTCTCCTTGCAGCCTCCCTTGGCCATGGCCACCTCCATGTCACCTCAAACCCTAGCCTCGGCCACCTCTCCCTCTAGAAGTTCCCGAGCACGCCAAGGCTATCCAGGAGCACCCAGGGCGTCCCCTGCTTCCTCTTCGACGACTAGGACCGCTGGAACCCGCTGGAACCTCGCCGGAGCGCCGCCGTCGCCACCATGCCGAGAGAGAGCCAAGGAAACCGTCCACGAGCCGCGCCGCCGATCCGGTCCACCTCGAGCACGTATGTCTGCACCGTACGGTCGCTGGTGAGCCCCTCTCCCTCCCGGACATCCCCTTCTCCTCTCTAGCTCGCCGCAACATCGTCGCGCTCCGTCGAACACCCTGCGTCTTGCCGCCATGCTGTGCCATCGTCTTGGAGCCTGTTCTTCAGCGTTTTCCCGTGGAGGCCTCCTTCGCGAAATCCCCAAACACCAAAAGCGTAGCCCTAGTTTCCCTCGTCAAAACGCCTACCCATACGCCCGAAACCGTCCACCGTAGCCCTCGCCATCGTCGTCGAAAGTCCGCCAGATCCGCCGCCGTCAGTGTCGCGTCCGTCAGCGACAGCAGCAGCCCGCTGGCCGTTTTCTTGAAACCCTGGCCTTTTTCCGCCTAAACCGCCGCCCCGATTGCCCACTTGGCAGCGGAGTGCTTTTGCAAATAAACCCGCGGAAGACCCAGTCCACCATAGATCAGTCCCTCCGCTGGGATCGCCCGTGTCACGCCCGGTGGCGGCAGCGTCTTGTGATTGTACACCGGCCCCACTTGTCATCGGTGCGGCTAGGTAGGACCCGAGTGAGAATAGCCCTGCAACCCGCTGCGCCCCACCTGCTGCCCAGTCTGCACTGCGGCCCACCTGTCATTCTCTACTGGTAGAAAGCCAGCGAGTAACAAAAGCTTTTCTGTAATCTGTTTAAATTCAAATCTTTTCAAAATAAATTCAAATTCAAAATTAATTCTGTTTTTAAATATCTTTTAAAATACAAATCCAAATAATACAAATAATATATGTTTTCAAATCAAAAAAATGTGAGGAATTCAAATATGCCATTCAAAATATATTTTGGACATTTAAAATTCCAAGTTTATTTAAATTACAATAAAATGCCCTTTTGTCTTAATAAATTAATAACTTTTGATTTATAACTCCAAATTCAACAAATAATATGTCTAAAATGATTAGCTCGACGAGACCTTTCTGTTTATGCATTCCGTGGTTTGTTTTGAAGCATGCATCATATAAATATATTGTATACAGCAACTAATATGAGTATAAAATGGGCCCAAAACCCAATAAAATGATTTAATCTTGTATTCCACACCTCACCCATGCCATGCTACTTATTGCCACGCAAATTGTGCATCATTCATCATGGCATGATTGTTTGCTTGATGCACTTTATTCATAGGCTTGTGCACTTTATTTATGTTGGCCCTTGTTTGTTTGGTTCTTCTTCGAATAGGCGGCGAGGATATATCAAGAGAACCAGGAGCACTACCCAGATCCATTCCTTGCTTCCACTGAGCTGCCAGGCAAGCACTACCACATGCTTGCATACATATAGTACCTATTGCCTCTATCTTATTCTTGCATCATTGAG
Organism: Avena insularis; assembly: GCA_023614405.1. Lineage (NCBI taxonomy): Eukaryota > Viridiplantae > Streptophyta > Magnoliopsida > Poales > Poaceae > Avena > Avena insularis. Next base: position 504,028,923 of record CM042688.1, on the reverse strand, counting down.
TCGCGATTGCATTAAATTGAATCCCAAGTATTGCATAGCCTTTACTTTTAAACCCCACCGAAGCTTGTTCCTCCATCCCATGAGCCATTACTACAGGAGTTGTTTGAGCCATGCGAGTCGTAGAAACGACATGTGTAGGGTATGTGAGTGTCGATGGTTAATGAGGTACCTAAACAACTTAACTTTGAGTAGTAATGGGATAACTAATGAAAGTGGCACCGGTGAGCCATATCTGTTATTTGGTTTTCAGGCTCACTTGTGTCCGTGGGACCAGTACTTGATTCTGTTCCTTGAATATTAGCGCTATCCACATCCGGAGGCTTATGAACCCCCTGAGCGAGCTTAATTCATTCTTATTTCTTGAGGCGACAAACTAGTTTGAGGTTTTATTTACTATCCTGTACTTATGCCATGTTTCTTGCTTTAATTTAAATTGTGCGAGGTAATGCACCTTTGTCTTATTTAGGTCCGTGACCGTTTATTTGTCGACAAGCCCAGTCACACTTTCAGGTTCCCGATCGTTCTGATGGCTCCACAAACCTTGAGGCCGTTTGAGTCACTAACCGTTCTTGGGTAGCTCAATGGGGTGGCCCCTGAAATATTTCTGAATCTGTGATCGCTTTGTCGTGACTGCCTCGTTGGGTTTTGATTTGGTTTTCAGGGCATATCAGTGTGTGTTGCTATTTGTGCACCTGCGGTAAAACTTTCAAAGCCGTGTCCACGGTTATGGGCGACTTGGAGCATAGTTTCTCGATCATAGACAAGCATAACTAAAGTACCGCTTTTAATTTGACTAGACTAGGTACGACTAGTAAATAGTGCAACACTCACGGAATGGATAATAAAACGCCAGCGGATGGGGGTTGTTCGTCCGCTTCCTCGTCGATGGCGAGGAGGAGGATGGATCTGTGGAGATTACCATGATAACCGTTATAACTGTTGTTATTAATTCACGGACATCCGTCTATCTCTGGTTAGGCGGATGGTTAGCGAGTATCTATAGAATTGCTAGGGTTTATCTTTTGCTGCAATTCGTCACCCAGGTTGTGTCCTCTAGAGGCATAAAGACTTGCTTGAGTACCCTAGGGTCTCACCGATAAATTATTGGTTCGGATGGACGGTACACTGCAAGATGGATCTTGGGTGGAAGAGGCGGACGAAGTGGGCAGCGATCATTACGTGTAGAGATTAGGAGCAGGGATCCGTGAGATCTGTGGGCGGGATGTGCTTATCTATGGGGCATCTTATGCCGATTTGCTTCTTATCCGTACTCGGATTTTGGCTTCCATTTCCGCTTGATACTCTGATGTTTGATGTATGAGGAGATATCCTAAACTATTATATCTATCTAGGATATTTGGATCTTGCCGTATGGCGTTGCTATATTTCCTTTCTTTTTAGATGGAATGGCTCTGATGTACTATTGTATGGTGGCTTGCATACATACTCATTTGTGTATGTAGTTGATCCCTTCCGCTGCCGATTCGCCCGTTCTTGTCCCGATGTTTGGAAATGGTTGGGACGGCCGAAAGGTCTACCTGTGAGAGGCATTTGGGCCCCACCGTACTATTTCAACCATTTCTGATCATCCAGGCTTGTACTAGGAGCATAATTCACCGAGGTAGTTACAATTGGTATCAGAGCCATCCTGCCCTTCAGGGTCTCAGCCAAATGGTTGTTGTCTGTCTAGCAAATATTTTTGGTAGTTATGTATACTAGGGAAAACAAAACGCGAGAGTAGGACTGCTTCCACTTTTCTTCTTACCCACCCACCACCCTTTTCTGGTAAGGAAGTGTAACGTTTTCAATCCTCTTCTTAAAATTCAAACTAGGATTCACGTGTTCTGGGTTTCCGTAGTACCATAGAAAGTGTGTGTGTGTGTAATTCCTTGTCTATCTGTTGCATCCTTTTTGTTATCTCAATCTGCCTTTGGTTATCAACTGTTCGTACATTCCATACCGACAGGCTTTTGAAAACCGACGCGATCTACCTGACTCCTTGTTAACCGGTGCCATCTTCTTAAGGGTGTCCTTCCTTCTAGCAACTCCACATTCTGTGAAATCATCAGTTGCTATTCTCTATCTGATAAGTGATTTTGCGCATCTATTGGTATTTTAATGCCAAAAAATGCGGAATTTTTTTTCTTTGACACATCTGTGTTTCCACACTCCTCTTCAGTTGTGTGTGAAACATTATCTATCTTCCTTTTATCAGCATGTCCATGCTAACTCATTCTTTTGTCACCGGCGCTTAATCTTAGAGCTTCTTTTCATCTCCAAATCTCTTGGGCTAATTACATAACATGTGTCGATCCGATGCTGATGATTGTAATTTGGTTCTCGGCATAGCTATATTCCACTCATGGTAAGTGTCGATTGGAATATGGAAAAATGCTATCAACCATCACCATCTGGAGGATAAGGTTATCTCCTGTGATTTTGAGTACACCGTGACCATATCTATGCATATTCAACATCTTTGGCAATCCGGAGTTTCTCAAGGCACTACGGCGGTCTATCATCTGTTCATCATGCGGCACATCTTTTGAACTCCATATCTGCAAAATTCTCTTTGAGACGAGGGAATCGCATCTTTTCGTCTCTGATAGTTTTGCTTAAGGTATGATCTATCATCGTTTCTTATCCAAGATCTCTTTATCCTTGTAACCGGCGATCCAATCGACAATGTGGACCAGGTGACATCTCTTTTTCTTCAGAAGGACCAGATAATCTATTCTTCGGTGCATATTCTTCAACACGAACCCGTGCTCTTAATATTGATCTTTCTAAGGCGTTGAGCTCGAGAAAGTGTTTCGAGCATTTGTTCGTTTCTCTGCTTCGAACTTGGTATTGCAGGAATATCTTGTTAATCCATGGTGGTATATGTTGATAATATGCTTGCCTATTCGATATCAATGGAAGGACATGGAAGATCATACGTGTCTCTTTCTCTCAAGCTTGAGAATCTTTGTGCAAAGTTCTCAAAGCGTGAATTCGACTTTTGAAGTCACCTATCTAAACCACGTCATACGCTAAATAGATCGCTTCAATTCTGGAATCAGCAAGTCCATTGTTAATTCCATCCTCCATCTTCAACCAATCCGGAGTTGTACCTTGTTGGCAAGTTATCATCGTCGTTCCGCTAAAGTTTTTCCTCAAAACTGCTAAACCTCTCTCAATCTTTTCAAGCACAACATGGAGTTCTTTCACCTCAGTCTCGTCAAGTGATCTTTTGAAACTCTCGTTCTATCATCTGTGCTCAATCCACCGGAGGCCATGAAGACTTTTCAGATCTTTCGTAATCCTTCTGTTCAAGTTGGTGTTATCTTTTCTGTAGCTGTTGAATCTTGCAGTTGTTCTCCGTAATCTTCCTTCATATCTTTCCGGTGGCTTGGTACTTCCGACATGACGACAACATCATCACCCTTATCTAGCTTGAATCCGGCAAATCATTTGCATCTATCCTTGTTTTCTAACGGAGTTCCATGAGTTATCCTTGTCAATACCTTCAGTCTGTTTCGGTAGTTGGGTTGCATGGTTTTCTTATTCATGTACGGAGTAATGCTTTGAGTGCGGGATGGAGTAGCTACCATACCACTACTCTTATCATTCGCTCTTGTACATTGAATTGGTGAACTAATGTGATTTCACTCATTCCACGGAAGTTAGAAGTGGCCTTTATCCCTTGATACTTTTACTTCCGTCCTTGTTTTTCCGGAGTGCTCTCTCGAAGAAAATAATCAATAATCTCTTGTTGGTGATCTCGTCCTTTCTACACGGAGCAAAATCATCAATTATCTGGTGGAAACAGACGCAAACTCCTTTCGGTCCTCGTCTTTCTACCGATGCTCTACATCCTCAAACAAGATGAAGGAAAACTATCTCTCTTTGTTTCATCAATTCTTTTCTGTGGTAAAGCCAATTATGGTTGATGCCATCGATCATGAATCTATTGCGTTAGCCTCAAGGCTAAAGAAAGCAATAAGTATCTCTACAATAAACTCCAGATCCTCTATATTCTTGCTTCTCGGGATTCCACCATGATCTGGCTTCACATCCGTCTCTAGAAGTTATATCCGCGCACCTCAATTGCGTGATCTTAGTTCTTCTGCGCCAAGAAGAATCTAATCCGGCGATGTCTAACTAAATCTTTCTGTTGATATCAGGGGACTCTATTGTGTGAAGGCAATTTTGTTTCCGAACTTCATTTCTCAAATCCGAGAGAAGATACGATGCTATTGTCATAGTGGTTGAAACCTTTCCAACCTAGCTCTTTTTCTTCCGGCGACACAAAGATTCATCCTCTCCAGTATCGGTAAATCTGTAATCTTAACAGTGTGCCTCTCTATATCCATGACGCATCATCTTGTCCTTTTTTTCACAAGTGGTTCTTCTTATCTTATCATGTATCTTGAGGAAACCGGAGCCTTGTCCATCCTATCCTTCTTGTCTCACGACAATCCTTCACCTCTTCTGACCATTGTTTCTCAGGCAAAACGCAAGACTCGGAACAAGTCTAGCAAGTTTTGCAAGGTGTAGTGGTTGCACCATTCCGTTGTTCATCAACTTGGGAACGTGAGGGTCACCTTCGTTCGAACACCCGCATCTCCTTGTGTTGTTTTCTTTTCCTAGAATCTCGGGGCGAGATTCTTGTTTAGTGGGGGAGAGTTGTAGCATCCCAATTGTCTAACAATTGCAATGCTACTAGCCTAGTCTATATAGATGCTACCTTCAGATATATAATTGTTGCATCATCATTATATCATGCTCATGTCATCATGCCACCTTGCATTTGAGCATCATATAAAACCCTTTTCATTTGGTTCTTCTCTCATATGCATTGTTAATTGTATTTGCCTCTTGATATTGTATTTGGGTCTTGACATATTGTTTAAATGCCCAAGTTGAGCTGGGGGCATATCTTTTATTAACTCCACCACCTTTTCTTTCACCACCTTATAATTCCACCATCCAACTAAATATGAGCTTGGCATTTATTGGTTTTACTTCTAGCTCATGTGGGTTGGGATGGATCCAATCCTTTTCCACATGCTCTCATCTTAGCATCATGTTGTTTTCACATCATTGATATATGAGAGCCACTTGGCCACCTTTGCATGCCTTGTGAGTGGGACCCTTTCTCCTAGCTTCCATATGGATTATCATGGAATTATGCTCATGTTGGAATATTTTGGGACTATTGATCATCTAGTGGAACATACACACTAGCATGTCCCATTTTATTTCAAACATGGCCATCTCCATCTATTCCACTTGGGACCTTCCTTTTAATTCTTTTTGCTTGGCTTTTATCCCAATTTTGGGAATGCATAATAATAATGCCATGTGATAATATTGTTTTCACAAGAATCAACATGGCAATAAATATTTTGCATGGGCCATGCAAGTACCACCTTTGTTTGTCATTTGGATTTTATTTGATTTTAAAATGGATCATCTCTATATCTCTCTCTCCTTCTCCTTGGGCTTGATCTATGCTTGATCTTGCTCACACCTATCATCACATCCCTATCCCTTCTTTGCTTGATCTTGTTGGAGCTTGTTTTGAGCCTTGCTTGATCTTGTCAAAAGGACCTCTCCATCTTATCCTCTATCTCTCTCTAAAACCCTAAGCTAACCCTAAGCCTACCTCTCCATCTCCTCTAATCTACCCATGCCCCATCTAAGCTAAACCCTAACCCTAGCCTCCCACACCTCACTCTCTCGGCGTCTCTCTCTCTCACCTAGCTCGGCCCCACATAGCTACCCCTCTCCTGGCCCCACACCCTATCTACTCCTCTCTCTACCTCCTCCTAACCAAGCATAGCCCGAGCCCCAACCAAACCCTACCCGATCACCTCCCTTCCCTTTTGCAAAGTGCACCACCACCCCATGTGCCTCCCTCTCTCCTTATCTTCCCAACCACCCCCCACCTCAGATCCATCCATAAGGCGCCCAGGTCCCTCGCTCCCTCCCTTTCTTCCTCTCCTTGCAGCCTCCCTTGGCCATGGCCACCTCCATGTCACCTCAAACCCTAGCCTCGGCCACCTCTCCCTCTAGAAGTTCCTGAGCATGCCAAGGCTATCCAGGGAGCACCAGGCCCTGCTTCCTCTTTGTGACTAGGACCCTTTGGAACCAGCTGGAACCTCATGGGGCCTTGCCCGTCGCCACCATGCGAGAGAGCCAGCAAGAATCGGGCAGCAGCACAGCCCAGCAGGGTCGCCCAGTCCACCTCGACGCGTGTATCCCCACCGTCTGTCATTTGGTGAGCCCTCTCCCTCCGGACATCCCTTCTCCTCTCTAGCTCGCATAGCGTCGTCGCGCTCCGTCAAACACCTGCAGCTGCCACCACCGCCGCCATTGTGTCTGTCTTGTGCTGGAGCCTCTGTTCTTCGCGTTTTCCCCGGCGCTGGAGGCCTCCTTCGCGAAATCCCCAAACACCAAAAGCGTAGCCCTAGTTTCCCTCGTCAAAACGCCTACCCATCGCCGAAACCGTCCACGTAGCCCTCGCCATCGTCGCCGAAAGTCCGCCAGGATCCGCCCGTCGATGTCGCGTCCGTCGTGACAATGACAACCAGCCGTTTCGTGAAACCCCTGGCCTTTTCCGCCTAAACCCGCGCCCCTAGTGCCCTGAATTGTCGGAGTGCTTTTGCAAATAAACCCGCGGAAGACCAGTCCTACAGATCAGTCCTCCGCGCTGGGATCGCACGTGTCACGCCCGGTGGCGGCAGCGTCTTGGCGTGGCCCATTGCACCGGCCCACTTGTCATCGGTGCGGCTAGGTAGGACCCGAGTGAGAATAGCCACGCAACAGCTGCGCCCTGCTGCCCGTCATCTGACCACCTGTCATTCTCTCTGGTAGAAAGCCAGAGTAACAAAAGCTTTTACATAATCATTTAAATTCAAATCTTTTCAAAATAAATTCAAATTCAAAATTAATTCTGTTTTTAAATATCTTTTAAAATACAAATCCAAATAATACAAATAATATATGTTTTCCAATCAGAAAAATGTGAGGAATTCAAATATGCCATTCAAAATATATTTTGGACATTTAAAATTCCAAGTTTATTTAAATTACAATAAAATGCCCTTTTGTCTTAATAAATTAATAACTTTTGATTTATAACTCCAAATTCAACAAATAATATGTCTAAAATGATTAGCTCGACGAGACCTTTATGTTTATGCATTCCGTGGTTTGTTTTGAAGCATGCATAATATAAATATATTGTATACAGCAACTAATATGAGTATAAAATGGGCCCAAAACCCAATAAAATGATTTAATCTTGTATTCCACACCTCACCCATGCCATGCTACTTATTGCCACGCAAATTGTGCATCATTCATCATGGCATGATTGTTTGCTTGATGCACTTTATTCATAGGCTTGTGCACTTTATTTATGTTGGCCCTTGTTTGTTTGGTTCTTCTTCGAATAGACGCTGAGCAGGGGATATATCAAGAGAACCAGGAGCACTACCCAGATCCATTCCTTGCTTCCACTGAGCTGCCAGGCAAGCACTACCACATGCTTGCATACATATAGTACCTATTGCCTCTATCTTATTCTTGCATCATTGAGTCGCGATTGCATTAAATTGAATCCCAAGTATTGCATAGCCTTTACTTTTAAACCCCACCGAAGCTTGTTCCTCCATCCCATGAGCCATTACTACAGGAGTTGTTTGAGCCATGCGAGTCGTAGAACAGCATGTGTAGGGTATGTGAGTGTCTGATGGTTAATGAGGTACCTAAACAACTTAACCTGAGTAGTAATGGGATAACTAATGAAAGTGGCACCGGTGAGCCATATCTGTTATTTGGTTTTTCAGGCTCACTTGTGTCCCGTAGGACCCCGAGTACTTGATTCCTGTTCCTTGAATATTCGCGCTATCCACATCCGGGAGGCTTATGAACCTCCACGAGGCGAGCTTGATTCATTCTTATTTCTTGAGGGCCACAAACTAGTTTGAGGTTTTATTTACTATCTGTACTTATGCCATGTTTCTGCTTTAATTTAAATTGCGAGGTAATGCACCTTTGTCTTTTTAGGTCCATGACCCGTTTTCGCTGTATCGACAAGCCCAGTCACACTTTCGGGTTCCCAGTCGTTTACAGCCGGCTCCACAAACCTTGAGGCCGAGTCAGCTAACTTCGTTGCGGGTAGCTCAATGGTGTGGCCCCCTGAAATATTTCTAAATCCTGTGATCGCTTTGTCGTGACTGCCTCGTTGGGTTTTGATTTGGTTTTTCCGAGGCATATCGAGTGTGTGTTGCTATTTGTGCACCCCTGCAGGGTAAAACTTTCTGAAAGCCGTGTCCGCGGTTATGGACGACTTGGAGCACAGTTTCTCGATCATAGACAAGCATAACTAAAGTACCGCTTTTAATTTGACTAGACTAGGTACCTGACTAGTAAATAGTGCAACACTCACGGAATGGATAATAAAACTGCCAACGGATGGGGGGGTTGTTCGTCCGCTTCCTCGTCGGTAAGCGAGGATGAGGATGGATCTGTGGAGATTACCATGATAACCGTTATAACTGTTGTTATTAATTCACGGACATCCGTCTATCTCTGGTTAGGTGGATGGTTAGCGAGTATCTATAGAATTGCTAGGGTTTATCTTTTGCTGCAATTGCGTCACCCCAGGTTGTGTCCCCTCTAGAGGCATAAAGACTTGCTGAGTACCCCTAGGGTCTCACACGATAAATTATTGGTTCAGATGGACAGGTACACTCGCAAGATGGATACTGGGTGGAAGAGACAGACGAAGTGGGCAACGATCATTCGGTGTAGAGATTCCGGGAACAGGGATCCGTGAGATCTGTGGGCAGGATGTGCTTATCTATGGGGCATCTTATGCCGATTTGCTTCTTATCCATACTCGGATTTTGGCTTCCGCTTCCGCTTGATACTCTGATGTTTGATGTATGAGGAGATATCCTAAACTATTATATCTATCTAGGATATTTGGATCTTGCCGTATGGCGTTGCTATATTTCCTTTCTTTTTAGATGGAATGGCTCTGATGTACTATTGTATGGTGGCTTGCATACATACTCATTTGTGTATGTAGTTGATCCCTTCGCCTACCGATTACGCCGCCCGTTCTTGTCCCGATGTTTGGAAATGGTTGGGACGGCCGAAAGGTCTACCTGTGAGAGGCATTTGGGCCCCACCGTACTATTTCAACCATTTCTGATCATCCAGGCTTGGACTAGGAGCATATTTCACCGAGGTAGTTACACCAACATGGTCCCACCTTCCGGGAGGGGGCATGGGCCTATGAGGGAGTGTCCTGGCCGCATTGGGCCAGGGGCACAAGGCCCCATAGGGCCCAGCCGATCCTAGATAAGTTTAAACTCGTTTAAACTAGAGATAGGGTTTCTAGATAAGGGATAAGTTTAAATCGTTTAAACTAGAGATAGGCTTGGAGGATGGGCAAGGGCTGGCCGCCCCCTCTATATATAGAGGGCTGGTGCGCCTCCCCCAACCTACACCTTCATCCAAACCCAAGTTGCCCTGCCTCCTCTCTCCTCCCGATTGTTTGTGGCGAAGCCCTGCAGAAATTCTCCACCAGATACACCACGCCGTCGTGTTGTAGATCCAATCTATCTCTCCACCATACTTGCTGGTCCGAGGAAGGAGGAGACGTCGAGGTGCCGCACGTGTGCATCTCACGGAGGCACCGCCACTTGTGGTGCTGGATCGGATCGGATCACGAGGAGGAGAAGCGAGTACGACTACATCACCCACGTTCCGATTTAACGTTCGCTGTCTTGAATCTTCAAGGGTATGAAGATCTAATCCAATCTCTCGTTGTTTGCATCTCCTAGATTAGATCTTGGCTTTCCTCTATTCGCTCAGAGAAAATTTTGATTTACTATCTTTGAAACCCTTGATGGTATCGAGCTAGATCTATGCGTAGATGTGTTTCACGAGTAGAACGCAACATGGTTGTTGCGGCGTTGATGTTTTCTGTTGCAAGCCTCTTGTTTGTGTTCTTCTTATGGCGGGATAGTGAGATTGAAGCGGTCCAGGCCAACCTTACGCTGACGTCGTTCGCGAGACCGCTCCGCACTTGACGTGTGGCTTGTACCACACATGCGGCTGGTGGATGTCAGTTTCTCTCACTATAGTTGTCATGGGATTAACACCGGAGTTTGGCAACCATAATATCACCGTTGTGGCTTTCCGTAGGTAAGAATCATTCTTAGCATCTACTCCCATGAGCCACGTAAAACATGCAACAACAAAGTAGAGGCGTCTAACTTGTTTTTGCAGGGAGTGTTTTCTGTGATATGGTATGGCCCAAGATGTGATGTGTATATTGTATGCGATGATCATGTTTTGTAATGTTTCACGACTTGCATGTCAATGAGTACACAACCGGCAGGAGCCATATGGTTGTCTTTATAATTGTGTATGACCTGCGAGTCAACTTCTTATACGCCATGTAATAGCTTTACTTTATCGCTAAGTAGTTAGCAATAGTTGTAATTGCTATTCGTGGTGGAGGCAATCATGGTGAAGTGATGGAGATCATGCCGGAACGCACAAGATGGAGATCATTGCGCAAAGATTTGCTATACCATGTCACATAAAGTTATATGCATGTGATGTTTATCCTTTTATGTATCTTATTATGCTTAGATCGCGACGGTAGCATTATAAGATGATTCCTCACTTAAAGATCAAGATAAAAACTGTGTTCTCCCGGTATGCACTGCTATGAAGTTCGTCGTGTCCAAGCATCACGTGATGATCGGGTGCTATAGACTCTACGCCACATACAACGGGTGCAAGCCAGTTTTGCACACGCGGAAATACTTGGGTCTAACTTGACGAGCCTAGCATGTATGTACATGGCCTCGAACACATGAACCGAAAGGTTAAGCATGAGTCATATGAATGATATGATCGACACTTCGTTGTCCACCATTGAAACCACATCTCTTCTCGTGAAGATCGGATTAGGTGTGGTGAATTTGGATCGTGTTCACTAAACAACTTGAGGGATGTTGAATTTAGTGGGATTTCATCTAGTAATTTGATTAAGTTGAACTATTTATCATGAACATAGTCTAAATTGTACTTGCAAATCTTGTAGATCACATGGCCAAGTCCAACTTCAACTTCAACGTTTTTTGAGAAAGAAAAGCTTAAGAACAATGGGTCTAACTTCACCAACTGGTTCCGCAATCTGAGAATCATTCTCTCTGCGGTCAAACGACTATGTCCTTGAGAAAGCGTTAGGTAACCCTCCCCAAGCGCCGCTGATGAGAAAGCTGTCTATCGGGGCAAGAAAGATGATTATGGTGTGATTAAGAGCACCATGTTGTTTGCTATGGAACCGAACTTCAAAATCGTTTTGAAAACTATCCCAGGCCCTTTGAGATTCTCGAAGAGTTGAAAACCATGTTTCAGACTCAGGCCCGCTCTGAGAGATATGAGATCTCTGAAAAGTTCTTTAACTGCAAGATGGAGGAAGGGAGTTCCGTTAGTGAGCACGCCATTAAGATGTCGGGCTACACTCAACGCCTTGAGCAACTGGACTGCAAGATTCCAGAGGAGCTCAAGATTGACAGGTTGCAATCACTCCTCCCAGCTACAAAAGTTTTGTAGTGACTCATAATCAGATTGGTTCCATCGATACGATCACCGAGCTCTTCGCAGTCTGAAGGCTGCGGAGGTGGACATCAAGAAGGATAATCATGTGTTGATGGTCAACAAGCCCTCCTTTAAGAAAGGTAAAGGTGCAAAGAAGCCCTTCAAGAAGGGCGGCGGCAAGCGCAATGCCCCTGCTGAGAAGAAGCTCAGGTCTGGTCCCAAGCCGAAAACTGAGTGCTTCTATTGCAAGGACAAGGGTCACTGTAAGCGCAACTGTCCGAAGTACTTAGCGGACAAGAAGGCTGGCACCATCAAAGGTATATTTGATATACATGTTATTGATGTTTTCCTTACTAGCCCTCGTTGTAGTGCACGGTATTTGATACGGTTCAGTTGCTAATATTTGTAACTCGAAGCAGGAGCTGCGGAATAGACGGTGACTGCGAGGATGAGGTGACGATGCGTGGCAACGGATCAAGAGTTGATGTGATGGCCGTCGGCACGCTCTCCTTAGTTTTACCTTCGGGATTAGTTTTAAACCTTAATAAATGTTATTATGTGCCTGCGTTGAGCATGAACATTATTTCTGGATCGTGTTTATTGCAAGACGGTTATTCATTTAAATCGGAGAATAATGGTTGTTCTATTTATATGAGTAACATCTTTTATGGTCATGCACCTCTTGTGAGTGGTTTATTTCTTCTAAATCTCGAAAGGGATGAAACACACATCCATAACATTGAGGCTAAGAGATGCAAAGTAGATAGTGATAATACTACTTATTTGTGGCAATCGCTGCTCAGGTCAGATTGGCGTACAGCGCCTGAAGAAACTCCATTCTGATGGACTTTTGGAGTCTCTTGATTTTGAATCATTTGACACATGCAAACCATGCCTCATGGGCAAGATGATCAAAACCCCGTTCTCCGGTATGATGGAGCGAGCAACGGACTTGTTGGAAATCATACATACCGATGTATGCGGACCGATGAGTGTTTCGACGCGGTGGATATCGCTATTTTCTCACTTTTACCGATGACTTAAGTAGATATGGGTATATCTATTTAATGAAACATAAATCTGAAACGTTTGAAAAGTTCAAAGAATTTCAGAATGAAGTGGAGAACCATCGTACAGAAAGATTAAGTTTCTACGATCCGATCGTGGGGGCGAATATTTGAGTTATGATTTTCTCACGCATCTCAAAGCAAGTGGAATCGTTTCACAACTCACGCCACCCGGAACACCATAGCGCAATGGTGTGTCTGAACGCCGGAATCGAACCCTATTAGATATGGTCCGATCGATGATGTCTCTTACTGATTTGCCGTTATCATTTTGGGGTTATGCATTAGAAAACGCTACATTCACTTTAAATAGGGCTCCATCTAAATCCGTTGAGACGACACCGTATGAACTGTGGTTTGGTGCTAAACCTAAGTTGTCGTTTTTTAAAGTTTGGGGATGCGAAGCTTACGTCAAGAAGTTGATGCCGGACAAGCTCGAACCCAAAGCGGAGAAATGCGTCTTCATAGGATACCCTAAGGAAACTATTGGGTATACCTTCTATCACAGAACCGAAGGCAAAGTGTTTGTCGCAAAGAACGGTTCCTTTCTTGAGAAGGAGTTTCTCTCGAAAGAAGTGAGTGGGAGGAAAGTAGAGCTAGACGAGGTTATTGAACCTACTCTTGAATTGGAGAGTAGCGCAGCACCTGAAATTGTTCCAGTGCCGCCTGCACCAACAATAGAGGAAGCTAATGGCAAGGATCATGAAGCTTCGGACGATGCTGCTGCTGAACGTCGCAGGTCGACAAGGTCGCGTGCCCCTCCTAAGTGGTACGGCAACCCTGTCTTGACTGTCTTGTTAGTAGAAGACAGTGAACCTACGAACTATGAGGAAGCGATGATGAGCCCAGACTCTGAGAAATGGCTAGAAGCCATGAAATCCGAATTGGGATCCATGAGCGAAACCAAGTATGGACTTTGGTGGACCCTCCTAGCGACCGAAAGGCCGTTGAGTGCAAATGGATCTTCAAGAAGAAAACGGACGCAGATGGTAATGTTACCGTCTATAAAGCACGGCTTGTTGCGAAAGGTTTTCGACAAGTTCAAGGTGTTGACTACGATGAGACTTTCTCTCCCGTAGCGATGTTTAAGTCCATTTGGATTTTATTAGCAATTGCTGCGTTTCATGATTATGAAATATGGCAAATGGATGCCAAGACTGCTTTCCTCAATGGAAACATTGATGAAGAGTTGTATATGATGCAACCCGAAGGTTTTGTCGATCCTAAGGATGCTGATAAAGTATGCAAACTTCAGCGTTCCATTTATGGACTGAAGCAAGCGTCTCGGAGTTGGAATCTTCGTTTTGATCAAGTGATCAAGAGCTTTGGATTTGTTCCAAATTGCTCTAAGCTTGCATCTACAAGAAAGTGAGTGGGAGCTCGGTGACATTTCGGTACTATATGTGGATGACATATTGATTATTGGAAATGACATCGACATGCTTAACGATGTGAAGAGTTATTTGAACAAGTGTTTTCAATGAAAGACCTAGGTGAAGCTGCTTATATATTGGGCATCAAAATCTATAGAGATAGACAAAGACGCACGATAGCTTTAAGCCAAAGTACATACCTAGACAAAGTTCAAAAAGGTTCAGAATGGATAAGGCATTGAAAGGTTCAAAGGCCTATGTTGTCGAGTAAGATATTGAGCAAGGCTCGATGTCCACTGATAAAATGATAGGAAGCTATGAGCAAAGTGCCTTATGCCTCGCCATAGGTTCCATCATGTATGCCATCTTGTGTACTAGACCGGATGTGTCCAATGCTCTTAGTTTGACGAGCAGATATCAAAGTGATCCAGAGTGGAACATTGGCCGTGAAGAACATCCTAAGGTACCTAAATAGGACTAAAGAAATGTTCTTAGTCTATGGGGTGATGAACAGCTCGTCGTAAAGGTTACGTCGATGCTAGTTTCGACACCGAAAGGATGATGCTAAATCTCGCAGGATACGTGTATATTTTGAATGGAGGAGCTGTGAGTGGAGAAGCTGCAAGCAAAGCGTGGTCATGGGATCTACATGAGAAGCGGAATACATGGCTGCCGCAGAAGCGTCAAGTGAAGGAGTTTGGATCAAACTTCATCATCGAGCTTGGCGTGGTTCCAAGTGCATTGGACCCACTAGAGATATTGTGTGACAACACCGGCGCCATAGCACTCGCTAAGGAACCAAGATATCATCCAAAGACCAAGCATATCAACATAAGTTTCATATAATCCGAGATTATATAGCGATGGAGATCTGAAGATCAGCAAATAACATACAGATCTGAATTACGCAGATCAATTGACTAAACCTCTTCCACGTGTAAAACATGATCAGAACCTCAGTGCCATTGGTGTAAGATTGTTGCCAAATGTAAACTAGATTATTGACTCTAGTGCAAGTGGGAGACTGTTGGAATTATGCCCTAGAGGCAATAATAAAGATGTTATTATTATAATTCTTGTTCATGATAAAGTTTATATTCCATGCTAGAATTGTATTAAGCGGAAACATTAATACTTGTGTGGTTTGTGAACAACACCGTGTCCCTAGTACGCCTCTATGGACTAGCTCATTGATCAATGATGGTTAAGGTTTCCTAACCATAGACATGAGTTGTCAATTGATAATGAGATCATATCATTGGGAGAATGATATGGTGGACAGACCCAAACTAAGCGAAGCAATTAGATCATGTCATTGTGTTCATCTTTGCGAAGCTTTTCCTATGTCAAATATTGTATTCCTTAGACCATGAGATAATGCAACTCCCTGGTATCGGAAGAAAGCTTTGAGGTCATCAAACGTCATCCTATGAGAGGGTGATCATAAAGGTGTCTCTCAGGTGATCGGAAAGTATCATTGGGTTGTATGTATCGAGATGGAATTTGTCCCTCCCAAGTCGGAGAGATATACTTCGGGCCCACTCGGTAATCGATATCAACACCGCTTGCAAGCATGTGGTTAAGGAGTTAATCACAAAGTGATATCGGATTACGGAACGCGTAAAGTACTTGATGTGAACGAGATTGAACTAGGTATGACGATACCGACGATCGAATCTCGGGCAAGTAAAATATCGCGAGACGAAGGGAATATATATATGGGATTGATTGAATCCTGGCATCGTGGTTCATCCGATATGATCATCGATGAATGTGTGGGAGTCAATATGGGTGCCTAGACCCCGCTGTTGATTATTGATAGAAGATCATGTCTGCATATTCTCGAACCCGCAGGGTCACACACTTAACGTGTCTCGACGCTAGGATAGATTGGATAATTGGTTTATGAATTTTTGTTCGGAGTCTCGGATGGGATCCGGGACATCACGAGGTTAGGAATGGTCCGGAGAATAAGATTCATATAAGGCAGTGCAGTTTTTGGAGTTCGGAATTGTTCCGGATTAATCGGTATTGTACCGGAAGCTTCTAGAACCTTCCGGAAGGGGGCCAACGTGGTCCCACCTTCCGGGAGGGGGCATGGGCCTATGAGGGAGTGTCCTGGCCGCATTGGGCCAGGGGCACAAGGCCCCATAGGGCCCAGCCGATCCTAGATAAGTTTAAACTCGTTTAAACTAGAGATAGGGTTTCTAGATAAGGGATAAGTTTAAATCGTTTAAACTAGAGATAGGCTTGGAGGATGGGCAAGGGCTGGCACCCCCTCTATATATAGAGGGCGCCTCCCCCAACCTACACCTTCATCCAAACCCTAGTTGCCCCGCCTCCCTCTCTCTCCTCCCGATCGCTTGTAGGCGAAGCCTCACTGCAGAATTCTCCACCATATACACCACGCCGTCGTGTTGTAGATCCAATCTATCTCTCCACCATACTTGCTGGTCCGAGGAAGGAGGAGACGTCGAGGTGCCGCACGTGTGCATCTCACGGAGGCACCGCCACTTGTGGTGCTGGATCAGATCGGATCGCGAGGAGGAGAAGCGAGTACGACTACATCACCCACGTTCCGATTTAACGCTCATTGGCTTGAATCTTCAAGGGTATGAAGATCTAATCCAATCTCTCTCGTTGTTTGCATCTCCTAGATTAGATCTTGGCTTTCCCTCTGTTCGCTTCCGTAGAAAATTTTGATTTACTATGCTGCGAAACCCTTCAACAATCTTCATCGCCATCACGAATCAAGTGCATCAACTCCTCTCCATTCATTTGGAGAAATCCTCGATCTAGTATTCTTGCTAATATCTAGATCTTGTATTTTGTTATTGATAACTTGTTCTTGTGGCAGCTTGTTGTCATTACGGGAGCCTCCAATTTGGTTGTGGAGATGTGCCCCGCTAGTTGTGTAAAGCCATCGGTACCCGCCTCGAAGGATTTCTATAGTGGAAAGGTGGATCAGGCCTTTGGTGGCGGGATCCATCGGAGAACAGGGTGAGGCCTATTGTGGCGTGGTGGTCTTAGTACCGCCCACCCCTCCAACGCAGATGTACTTCCCTTAACAAGGAAGGAACTGCGGTAAAACAAATCATGTGTCTCCGCATGCTTCACTACGGTTCACTCGTTCCTCTTTCCACTCGCCTCTTACTCGCTAGTAGATAGGTTTGCATATAGGGAAATTCTTCTAAATAGTTATCTAGAGAATTTACCTTTTGTGTTAAACCTAAAATTGAAAAAGCATTAAAATTGAAGTAGCACCTATTCACCCCCCCCCCCTCTAGGTGCCCATGCGATCCATTTCAATTGGTATCAGAGCCCCGCCTCTTTATTCGGGCTTAATCGCCTAAGAGAAGTATGGGTACCAAGGAGAATGGGAATGAGATTGTGTATAAGGTCACAATGGATGACCTCAAGACGTTGGAAACAACCTTGTTGAAATCCTTTGAGACCAAGATGGAGGATATGCACCAAATGATTGCTCGCCTCACATCATCCGTAGCCCCATCTCCATCCTCCTCTGAGGCTGCCACTCCCTCATCCAAGGATAAGGCTAACACCGGATCCAAGGAAGATGAAGTGGTAGGTGAAAAACATAATGGTTCCACCTCCAAGAAGGGAAGTGGTAAGGAGGAATATAGTGAGGTTCATCACTTATATTCCCCCGACCCACCTATCCCTCATCCTCATATAAACAATAGGGGTGATCCACCCAAGCTTACTGCATCTTCATTTAATCAATGGCAATTCTTAATGAAGTCTCATGTGTGTAGCTCTTCTATTGAACTTTGGAGGATTATCGAAGAGGTTCTTCATATTGGAGATCACACCAACCTAGCAAGAAGAGAACTTGTGGATAGCCAATTGAATGCTACGGCTCTCCACATGATACAGCTTGGAGTGGGTCCCAAGGACATGCCCCACATTGAACATCTCAACACAGCTAAAGAAGCTTGGGATGCTCTCACTGACCTCTTTATTAGAAATGAAAGCATGAGAAGGAATGGGTATGATGCCCTTAGTAATGAAGCTGAAGGATTCTACATGTTGGATGGTGAAAACCATGAAGACATGTATAGAAGACTCAAGGGCATTGCAACAACATTTAGAAAGCATGGAGCCACTCACATTGATGATGCTTGGATAAAAAGGAAATACGTGAGTGCTCTAATGACTTTTGAGACAATGGACTTGAAGAGCTTGCAAGGTAGGCACAACTACCATCAAATGACGTCTAATGAAGTCATGCAAGAAATGGCATCATTCAAGGTTGCTGCAAAGAATGTGGAAGATGCCCGTGCCCGTGCCATTGGAATGCAAAAAGGGGTCAATGTTGCTCTAAAGGCTAATGTTGTTGAGCAAGATGAGGACGAAAGAGATTTCGAGGGTGCCTCCATGGACTGCCCCGATGAAGTCAAACATGCTCATGGTGAGTACATGGATTTTTACGCAAGGAACTTTTGGAAGGATCCAGCCAAGGCCAAGTCGGAACTCGAGCGTAAGAATGGGTCAAGTGGAAGAAGAGAAAGTGGCCCAAAACTGAGAACATGCTACAATTGTGGAGATAGGTTGCACTTTGTGGCCAAGTGTCCATATCAAAATAGAGAAGACAATGGTGGCAGGCTCATCCTTAAAGAAAAATCCAAGGCACCTAAGAAAAAGCCATTTATCAAAAAGAATGGCCCTTACAAGAAGCAACCCAAGATTGTCTTGGTGGCACAAGAAGAATATTCCTCTACAAGTGAAGATGAAGAGGATGAAGATAGCTCTCGTGAGGTGGCTACTATAGCCACCACATCGACTCCATCATATCTCTTCGACTCACCAAACGAAAACATCATCAACAACAACGTCACTTGTCTTATGGCAAGAGGGTCTGAGGTATCACCTTCTAGTTCTTCATTCCCTAAGACTAACATAAATATGGATATGGATGACCATACTAGTCTTAAAATGAAAGAAGTTATTGCTTTGGACAACTTTTTCACTAACTTGCAAGGTGAGCACAAACTTCATTTTGATGCTCTTATGAGTCAACTTGCCCAAGCCGAAGATCTCCTCGAATAAAAGGGCAGAATTGAAAGAGAAGATGCCTTGGAGATAGCTTCCTTGAAGAATGCCTTGGAAGAAGAAGAGGAAGCTCGAGTATCCTTGGAAGAGAGACTCAAATCTATTGAGGAGTCACATGAAGAAGTTGTGGTTCAGCTCATCAAAGAACGTGACAACGCTCTTGCCAAGGTATAGAAACTAAAGAAAGAAAACGTTGAATTTGGGGCTGCTCACGCTAGACACTTGGAGAAGTTTGAGAAACTTGACATTGGTCACAAGGCATTGGAGAGTGAACACTCTAATCTAAATGAGTCTCGTGACCAGCTCCAAACTCAATTTGAAAAGAATGATGTGCCCAACACCTCCACACCATCTCGTGGACAAGAAGAACTTGCAAAGGGATCTCAACACAAAGGTAAAGAAGTTCTAGATGAGATACTTAGCAAGCAAAGGACAAACAATGGAAAAGAGGGTCTTGGCTATTTTCCCAAGACAAAGAATAAGAGGAACAAGAAGAAGAATAGAAAGACTACTCAACCAAAGACTAGCACCACCACCAATGATAAGTCTAATTATAATGGTTTTGCAGGGGCTAACAATCCTAACTTTGAGTTATATTGTGATTATTATGGTGATGTTTATGCTAGTTATGTAGGTCCTTATGATTGTTACATTCCTTGGTCTATTTGGGTTCCCGAGACCCCTATCACTAACATGAGAGGACCTATTGAAAAATGGGTACCTAAAACCAAGAAGTAATTTTCTTGTAGGGCTATGCTTCCGGTGGGTCTAAATGGGTACTCGATAGCGGATGCACGAGTCACATGACCGAAAGAAAGGAGATCATCACGGAGATGCGGCCAAATCATGATCATATAACCGTCTCCTATGGTGACAAGTCTAAATCTGAGGTATTGGGTCTTGGCAAAGTTGTCGTGGCTCATGATATCTCTCTCGTGGACGTCATGCTTGTTGAGACCCTTGGTTACAATTTACTTTCAGTTTGCGCCCTTGGTAAGATGGGCTTTGTAGTTTTTATTGATGCTGATTTGGTGGTACTCTTGTGGAGCAAGTCTCTAAAAGTCGCTTTCGTGGGATATGTCGAAAATGACCTGTACATGGTGGACTTTTCGGGGAAAACCACTACAGGCCCGATGTGTCTTTTCGGAAATGTTGACACGGGTTGGTTATGGCATCGCCGACTATCCCACGTCAATATGAGAACTTTGCAAAGCCTCCACAAGGGTGGCCACATCCTTGGACTAAAAGAAAATGTCTCTGTTGTCAAAGATCGTGTTTGCAGGGCTTATGTTGAAGGGAAAATGCATGACTCTCCTCATCGAAGGAAGACTATTATTTCGTCGAAAAGGATCTTAGAGCTCCTTTATGTGGACCTCTTTGGACCTCCATCTCATGCAAGCCTCGGTGGGGAGAAGTATTGTCTTGTGATTGTTGATGATTGCTCAAGATACACTTGGGTCTATTTCTTCAAGTTGAAGAGCAAGACTCAATAAACGGTCATCGACTTCACCAACGAGGTTCTACATCAACACAACATCCCTATTCTGGCTATAAGAAGTGATAATGGCTCCGAGTTCAAGAACTCCACCTTAAATGAGTTCCTAAATGAAGAGGGGATAAGACATCAATATTCCGACGCGTACACCCCTCAACAAAATGGTGTTTCCGAGAGGAAGAACCGGACTCTAATGGATATGGAAAGGTCTATGCTAGCCGAATTCAAGTCTCCATATAACTTCTGGGTTGAAGCAATCTCTACCGCTTGTCATTCATACAACCGGTTATACCTCCGTAAAATCTTGGACAAGACTCCATATGAAATACTTACCGGTAACAAGCCAAACATCTCATACTTTCAGGTATTTGGGTGTAAGTGTTTCTTTCTCATCAAGGGAGTTCGTTTATCTAAATTTGATTCTAAGGCTTTAGAAGGTATTTTTGTTGGTTATGGTGCCGAATCCCACACTTATAGAGTCTATAATAAGCTCTCCAGAACTGTTGTAGAAACTTGTAGTGTGGTGTTCGAGGAAAATGACGGCTCCCGTGCGGGGCAAGTTGATGTTTGTGATGCAGATGTTGAAATACCCCAAGATTCCATAAGAAGAATGGGCGTGGGATTTTTCCGCCCCATTGAGGAACCCCTTGTGGTGGATCGGGAAGGACAATGCTCTACTCATGAAGAGCCCTCATCTACACATACTCAACATGCTCCAACCACGGGAGTAACTTCTACACCAACTCCACCAATTGCTGAAGGTCAACATGCTCCTGGATGTCCTAGGTCGGATTATCTAGTCGACACCGGATTATCCGGCCACCACTCCCCTAACGACCAAACCGTGCATCCTATCAAAGAAACTGCTGCAAGCTCCAGGCTGGATTTTCCAGCTGACCCTGGATTATCCGGCCCCTCGCCAATTCAAGCAAGTTCCAGGCAACCCGATAAAATTGCATCAAGTTCTCCTAGGCCGGAGTATCCGTCCTCACCATCGGCCGGATTATCTGGCCCTGAATCTCCTGATGATCAGCAGCCTCCTGTTACAGCTGCTGACCCACCTCAAGGGCATGCTTCGTCATCTCCTACTACTGTTAATCAGACTTCTAATCAAGGTCAAGCAAATGATTCCAACGAAGACTCAAGTGATGAAACTATTCCACCAAGAGACAACAAGCTTATTGAACTTCGTCGCAAGGCTCGTGTTGATCGGAACCTTGAGTTAAGGGGTCATACTCTTGACAAAGTTGTAGGTGATGTTCGACGAAGGGTTTCCACAAGAAGGGAATTGGCAAGTTTTGGTGAGCATCAAGCTCACATCTCTATGGTGGAACCTAAGAAGGTGTTTGAAGATCTTGAAGATCCGGACTGGGTTGTTGCTATGCATGAAGAGTTGAATAACTTTGAGCGCAACAAGGTCTGGAAACTAGTGGAGAAGCCCAAGGATTGCCGCAATGTTATCGGCACTAAATGGATATTTAAAAACAAGCAAGATGAGAATGGCATTGTTGTAAGGAACAAGGTGAGACTAGTGGCACAAGGCTATTCCCAAGTTGAGGGCATTGACTTCAGCGAGAACTATGCTCCTGTGGCTCGTCTTGAGTCCATCCGTATCCTTCTTGCTTATGCTACCCATAATAATTTTAAATTGCAGCAAATGGACGTTAAGAGTGCTTTTCTTAATGGTCCTCTACATGAGCTAGTATATGTAAAGCAACCCCCGGGATTTGAGGATCCTAACTTCCCGAACCATGTCTACAAACTCGATAAGGCACTCTATGGCCTTAAACAAGCCCCACGTGCGTGGTATGAGCACCTTAAAGAGCTTTTGCTAGACCGTGTCTTTGAAGCTGGGCAAATCGATCCCACTCTTTTTACTAAGAAGGTTAAGGGGGAGCTCTTCGTATGCCAACTATATGTAGATGACATCATCTTTGGTTCTACTAATAAAGCTTTTAATGATGAATTTTCAAAGCTTATGACTGACAGGTTTGAGATGTCTATGATGGGGGGTTACGGTTCTTTCTTGGATTCGAGATCAAGAAACTTAGAGAAGGAACCTTCATCAATCAAGCTAAATACATCCAAGACATGCTCAAGAGAATCAAGATGACAGATCTTAATGGCATCGCCACTCCGATGCAAACAAAATGTCACCCCCCACGGTAATGATGTGGACCAAAAGGTATACCGGTCCATGATCGGATCTCTTCTTTACCTCTGCGCATCTAGACCCGATATTGTGTTGAGTGTGGGTGTGTGTGCAAGGTATCAAGCATCTCCTAAAGAAATCCACTTAGTGGCTATCAAGAGGATCTTCCGATATTTGGTTCATTCCCCTAACTTTGGTCTATGGTATCCTAAGGGCTCCAATTTCTCTCTATGTGGTTATACTGATTCAGATTGGGCCGGTGATAAGGATGATCGGAAATCAACTTCTGGTGCTTGTCAGTTTTTGGGAAGGTCTCTAGTTTGTTGGTCATTTAAAAAGCAGAATTGTATTTCTCTCTCCACCGCCGAAGCTGAATATGTTGCTGCTGATAGTGCCTGCACTCAGTTATTATGGATGAGGCAAACTTTAAAGGAATACGGTGTCAATTGTGACAAAGTGCTTCTTTTATGCGATAATGAAAGTGCAATCAAAATTGCGTACAATCCGGTACAGCACACAAGGACAAAGCATATTGAGATTCAGAATCATTTTATTCGGGACCATGTTGCTCGAGGCGATATTGATCTATCTTTTGTGAGCACGAAGAACCAACTTGCTGATATTTTCACGAAGCCACTTGATGAAGCAAGGTTTTGCTACTTGAGGAATGAGCTAAATATCGTTGATTCAAGGAGCTTGTCTTGATTACCCATGCACTCACTCGTACATCTCAGTCTTATTTGTTCTAGATGCAGGCATGGATATAGGGGGAGTGTGGTCCTAATTGATTGGGATAACCCTCCCCCCATAATGCCGAAAGCAAGTCAAATCATTTCTCTTAATATCATTTTGTGATATGTGAGCTTATTGATGAGTATTGGTTATGAACCCAAGATATATCTTTGTGGTGTCATACCATACACTCCAACAAGGTGGCTTTGGCCACCGCCCTATTCCATGAGAAGAGTTGGCTTTATTTGGATCTTCTTGATCGTTTTTAGCTCCTCTCATGTTTTTATGGGAAGCACACTCAATTTTGGCTTTTAGTTGCTTTGATTCTTGCAAATTTGAGTGTGTACTACCATCTCAGTTTGGCTCTCTTAATCCTAAGCCTTTCCCTACCCCTAAGCCATCTATTCTTGTACACAAGTACCTTGTAGGGGTGTTGTTTGGGGACACACGGGCCTGACTCGGTGTGTAACAGAAGTTCAGATTTTAGGCTGGATAATCTGGCCCAAGTATAGGCCGGATAATCCGGCCCTGGCGGATTCAGTCCTTAAGGGTTGGGGTCGGGGGAAGGGCTCATAACGAGCAGCACTTCTTCCCTAACCCTCTCCCTCTCCCCAGCCACCGCCGCCTGCTGTCCCCCACCCTCCCTGGAGCCTCTTCGGCCATCAGATTTTCCGGGCCTCCCCGGATCTTCTTCTCCGAGCCTCTGGGTACCTTCTCCTCCGCGTTCTTCCTCCAATGAGTGAGGGTAACTCCCCCTCTCCCCATCTTTGGCTAGATGTGTTGCTTGTTGGGTGGAAAGGTGTCTAGAAGGATGTTGTTTCGCGTAGAAATTGTAGTCTTGTAGTTTCTAGGCCCGATCTACTCTTTTGCATTCAATCTAGGCGATTCTGAAAATTTCTACCAGGGCCGGATTATCCGCCCCTGGCCAGGCCGGATAATCCGGCCTGACAGACTAAAAACTGGTTCAGTTTCGTCTTGCTTTGTGCATTGAGTAGGATTGGACTATGTACCGTTTGCCTATTTTTTCTATGTTCTCTCTTGGACTTGTGTGTATGCTTATCTCCCTGCTACCCCCCTTATTCGTTTCACAGGTGGTTCCAGCGCTCCCAAGACCTACAAGCGTCGTCCTCGTGCTAAATACTTTCGGGACGACGAAAAGGGTAACTTAGTGGACGAGGTTGAGCTGAGGAGAAGAAACAACGAAGAGAAGCGCATGGCTGAACAGGCAAAGAGGGATAGAAAGGGTGTGTCCAATAGGAAGGGCAAAGGGCCCAAGATTAACTATAAGAAGATGGACCCTGTTACCTTCTCCTCCATTCATTATCGGGATTTGTTTGATGAAGTGCCGCATGATACTAAGTTGGGTGACTCTCACTTTTGGTGCGCTGAACAAAAGGGGATATATGAAGACGTGTATGCTCAGCTGAAGATTCGGCCTATGCATCCTCTGGTTCTTGCTGAGGCCTTGGAGAAGCCTCACCTTGTTGATGCCATGTATGTGGCTGAGCGGATGGGGTTGCACCATCTCATGGCCCTCCAATGCTCCTATGATTCTGATATTGTGAAGCAGTTCTTCTCCACCTTGGTCATTTGCGGTGATGAGCACCGCACCATGAAGTGGATGACTCGTGACAGGACTATGCAAGCTGGTTTCCGTGTTTTTGCTGAGGTGCTTGGCTATCCTTTCCGCCACAAAGACCGTGCTAGTGGCCACCGCATCATCACCCAACTCAAGCCCAACAAAGATGCTGCCCTCTCTCTGTGCACTGATGATAATGGTATTGTGGGCACCCTTGCTGGTCTTTCTCCCATCTATGCTAGCTTGGTGGGTCTCTTTCGTGATTCCATCACCCCAAGTGGAGGCAACAATGACAGTAGCCGTGGTCACTTGGTTTAGCTTCTGGCCTTCTCTCATGAGGTGGCGTCCTGTGAGGATGAGTCCGTGTCATATCAGCTAGATGTGATGGACTTCATTTACCATGAGTTGATCGATGGCATGTTCAACAGGCTGTCCATCCCATATGCTCCATACATCATGATGCTGATCAAGCACTTGCTCCCCACTGAAGAGTTCAATATTGATGTTGTGCACAAGGCCAAGAAGATCTACACCAAGGTTAGGAAGACCTCTCACCCCTCCTCTGCTCCTGAGGGTCTCATGAGGGATGCTCGTGCTAGTGCTTGTAGGCCTCCAATGCCTCCCATTGCTCGTGAAATCAAGCAGCTGGACTAGTTCCAGAGGAACATTCTTTGCATGGGCGTGGACACACGCAAGGGTCAGTATAAGGCTTACAAGCAGCGCCATGAGTTGGCTCACTCTCAGCATCTCATTCTTCACCATGTGTCCGGTGCTTCTGGCGATCCCCCTGCTCCTACTCCTCCCACACCATATGCTCGGTAGAACTCCTCTTATGGGTTTAACTATGGAGAGCTGGAGCGTCACATGTTTCCTTCCGCGGCCACTGCTGATGATGAGGACGATGACACCAAGGAGCTTGAGGATGAGGACGAGGATGGGAACAAGGACGAGGATGAGGACTACGAGTGATACCTTGGGGTGCTAGCATCGCTCTTCTTCCTTTTTGGCGTCTCGATGCCAAAGGGGGAGAAGTAGTTCTATTAGGTCTCCGAGGATTTGCATGGGTCAGGCACAAGCATTTGCACTTTTTCTATTCGTCGTTTTCTCGCTTGTGCCCATTTAGCGTTGAACTTTAATTTGTGGTTTGTATGAAACTTTGTGTCTGTGGTTTTGTGGATTTATCCTGTGGATTATTCATATGAAGTCATCTATCTTATTGGATATTCTTATGGCTATTGGATATCTATATCGTGGGAGGCACGCTCTACGGCTATCATTGGATATTCTTATAATGTATTGAGGACGCTTCTATCTCCCTACCGGTGGTATGAGCCTTTCACATATGTTCCAATGATGTGGACTTTACCCTCTTGTGTGTATTTGTAATGAACTGCAATTGTTTGTATGCACACATTAAGGGGGAGTCTTTGTCTTTCATTAAATCTTGTTGCCTTGAGAACTTTCCTGCAAATCCTAGTATTGTCATCTAACACCAAAAAGGGGGAGATTGAAAGAACATTTCATGGTTCCCTGTGTTTTGAGTATTAGATAAAAATACCGTGGAGTTTTCTCATGTGTGCTAAGTGTGCAGGGAATGTTCTGGTGTTTTGGGGGGCCGGATAATCCAGCCTAACTCATCGATCAAAGGCAGCCAAGGCACGATGCTCGGAGTGGGTTCGGATTTTCTCCCGGAAAATCCGAACTGGGGCGGTTTTTCCTTCCAGGACGGATAATTCGGCCTTCACATGGAGCCGAATAATCCGCCCCCCAGAAATCGATCAAAGGCAGCCAAGGCGCGACGCTTGGAGTGCGGTCAGATTTTCTCCCGGAAAATCCGAACATGGGCGGTTTTTCCTCCCTTGGCCGGATAATCCGGCCTTCGCATGGGACCAGATAATCCGGCCCCCAGGAGGCGCTCAAGGGCAGGCTCAGTGCGTCGCTCTGAGTGGGGGCGGTTTATCTGCCGAATAATCCGAGTATGGGGCAGAGTTTTTCCCCAGACCGGATAATCCGGCCCTCACTTGGGCCGGATAATCCGCCCCCCAAAGGCTCCAACGGCTCAGTTGGGGAAGGGGGTATAAAAACCCCTTCTTCCCCTTCAGGCATAACTCTTGATTCATTCAAAAAGTGCCAGATACATTGCAAGAGCTCTCTCTCTAGATCTCCCACTTCAACCACCCGAAGGCTTCGATCTTTGGGGGAATTGAAGGAGGAGACAATCTTCATCGCCATCACGAATCAAGCACATCAACTCCACTCCATTCATTTGGAGAAATCCCTGATCTAGTATTCTTGCTAATATGATGTTGTATTTTGTTATTGATAACTTGTTCTTGTGGCAGCTTGTTGTCATTACGGGAGCCTCCAATTTGGTTGTGGAGTTGTGCCCCGGTAGTTGTGTAAAGGCGCCGATACCCGCCTCGAAGGGTTCCTATAGTGGAAAGGTGGATTAGGCCTTTGGTGGCGGGATCCATCGGAGAACAGGGTGAGGCCTATTATGGCGTGGTGGTCTTAGTACCGCCCACCCCTCCAACGCATATGTACTTCCCTTAACAAGGAAGGAACTGCAGTAAAACAAATCCCGTGTCTCCGCGTGCTTCACTACGGTTCACTCGTTCCTCTTGCCACTCGCCTCTTAATCGCTAGTAGATAGGTTTGCATATAGGGAAATTCTTCTAAATAGTTATCTAGAGAATTTACCTTTTGTGTTAAGCCTAAAATTGAAAAAGCATTAAAATTTGAAGTAGCACCTATTCACCCCCCCCCCCTCTAGGTGCCCATACGATCCATTTCACATGCTCACGTGCTAACTGCCTGACTACAGCTGGATCAACATGGATGTCACGCTCTTCGTCATATCAGAACATGAGAGGACGAGCCTTTTGACTGGCACGAGACCGGCGAGGACAAGAACCATCTGTGAAATCATAGGAGGGAGGTAGCATAGGGGTAAGCACATTTTTCTAGGAGTTGCCAAAAAGATAACAGCAATCAAAGGAAAACATAACTGAACTGGTTGATCTTCGTCGGACTGTCCGGGAAAATCACCCTAGAGACTCCGCTCGCCCCGGACATTCCGGTGAGTAAACACCGGATATTCTGGCTGGACCAGAATGTTCGACACGTATGCACCGGAGACTTTGGTCGGAGCCTTGGTGTTCCTGGGTAGTTCGAGGAAGATCAATCGGAACAGATAGGCATTTCTAAGATTACGGCAAGGGGATACATTGCATGCTAGGGGGATAGAGGCATGGATTCTAGTATTGACAAGCCCTCAACAAATCATCTAGGGTTTCCCTAGAGAAGGAGAGAGGAAGGGGAAAGTACCATCATCCATGGTGAGCTCCACCGGTGGGGAAGAGGGCCCAACTGTGGAGGGGAGGTAATGGCCGACAGGAGTGATACGTTGCTAACGTATCCATAATTTTTGATGTTCCATGCTTGGTTTTATCTACTTTCTTGTGTTTTGTCCACAATTTGGAGTACTTTTCATATGATTTCTTGGACTAACCTATTAACAAGATGCCACAGTGCCAGTTGCATGTTTTCTGTTGTTTTTGGTTCCAGGAAAGTCAGAAAATGAATATTCTCGGAATTGGACGGGACAAAATCCAAAGTTCCTATTTTACCGGAAGACTCACGGAGCCAGAATACGAGACGGAGGAGGGCCAGGGCCTGTCCACACACCCCCTTGGCGCGGGAAACCCTAGGCCGTGCCAGGGCATGGTGTGGGCCCCCTGGCCGGCCACCGACCTTGCCTCCTTCACCTATATATTCCTCCCGAGGCAAAAACCCTAGATCATCAATCAGAAATCCACGAAAAGTTCCACAGCACCACCGCCACCGAAGGGGAGATTCGGAGGACAGAAAGTCTCTGTTCCGGCACCCTGCCAGGACGGGGAAGTGCCCCCGGAGCCATCTCCATCGATCTCCACCACCATCTCCATCGTTGTTGCTGATTCCCATGATGAGGAGGTAGTAGTTCTCTCTCGAGGCTAAGGGTTCTACCGGTAGCTATGTGTTCATCTCTCTCTATGCATGATCTTATTGAGATCATGAGCTTGTAATCTATATATCTACCTTGCTTCTCAAGTGCTTTAATAGATCTCTGCTCTTCCCATGTGTGTGAAAGTGATAGCGTGCACACCATGGTGGCACTTAGGCTAGAGATTACAAATACTTGTTATGAGTTATATTTGGAGTTGGATGTCTTTATGAAATTGTGGTGTTTGTTGGACTCATCTAGTACTCAAGGTGACAGTGTGGGGTTTTCTAGATGGGAAAGGCTTACTTTGAGGAGTGTTGTTATAGCCCTACCGTTGATTAGAGTGTTCAACCGGAGAGTAGTTCAGCGTAGTATCATAAAGAGAAGATATTTATATGAGAGTGTTCACTAGTGAAATTATGATCCCTAGGCCTTGTTTCTAAGCACTGAAACACCGTTTGCTATTAGATCTATTACATGTTTGATTGCTTCCATCTTTATTTCAGTTTGCCTTTAGTCTCTTCCACGCCATCAAGCTATTTTCTATCACTGTTACCACTTATAATTATCTATACCACTTGTATTTCACTATCTCTTCGCCGAACTAGTGCACCTATACACCTAACAAGTGTATTGGGTGTGTTGGGGATACAAGAGACTTCTTGTATCTTGATTGCAGGGTTTCTTGAGAGGGGATACCTTTGACCACTTCCTCCCTGAGTTTGACAAACCTTGGGTGATCCACTTAAGGGAAAACTTGCTGCTGTTCTACAAACCTCTGCACTTGGAGGCCCAACAACTGTCTACAAGAATAGAAGTGTGTATACATCAAGCTATTTTCTGGCGCCGTTGCCGGGGAGGTAAGGTAAAAGGTATTCACACCGGAGGATTAAAGAAGAAGAACCTCCCACAGCAAACGCCTATTTTCTGGCGCCGTTGCCAGGGAGTCAAGGACATCTTCACAAGGCAAGTCCCTCATAACCAATCTCTTTACTTTGTTATTTTTGTTTTGCTTAATTTCTTTTTGCTTTGTTTGCTTGTTTTGTTATCAAAAACACAAAAAAATAGTTTTACTAGTTTGCTTTCTTATTTGAAAACACACAAAAAATTAAGTCTCCTTTAGTTGTCACCTCTTCCTTAGCTCACCATGTTGATCCCTAAATTCACCCTGAAAGACCTTTTAATTGGTAGTGGTTCTATAACTGGGAAAGATAATATTGAAGAATTCTTTAATCATGTTAGTAAACATGAGGATACTGAGGATAGATCCCTTGGAGAACTTGCCCCAAACTATGAGATTGCTGCAGCTTCTTTAATTCACATGTTAGAAGCTAGGTTTGTTAACCTCAACCCCTTAATGCAAGTAATGTTTCTTAAGCTTAAAGAAATTGAGGACCCTGAAAAGAGGGATTTTATTCTAGAAACTTTGTTTAAGGAGTTCTATGATGTTGCCAAGGAAGCTAGGAAAGTCTTTGAACGTTTCAATATGCTAGGCTCATGTGTAGATGTTCTTGGTACACGAGAAAAGATGAGTAAAACTAAACCTAATGGGGAGGAAATTAAGATACCAACACCATTCAAACTAGTAGCAATGCATGAAGCCATAAAAAAGAATCTTGATTGGATCGTTCCTGAAAACCTGTTTGATGAAAGTAGTGAACCTAAGAGCACTGAGATAGGATCCTCTAGAACTTATTTGAATGATATACCTTGCCTTGTTGAAAATATTTCTGCATTTGATCTTAATGCTTCTTCATTTGAGAACATTTGATTCTTTCTTGCTTCTTATGCCTAACTTAAAGGCGTTAAAGAAAAGTACTTATTGGGAGATAACCCAAAAGTTTTAGATGAGTCTTGGAAGTTATTACTTCGGTAATAACCGCTCCTTATCCTTTTAATTTGCTTTTTGTGCCAAGAGTAACCTCTAATGAGAGAGAAGTAATGATTGGGAAAGTTGCTGTCCCGAAACAGATTTTTGTGCTTCACCGTAAAAATTCGTGTAAAATATTTGAACGTCGTTTTGAGGCGTGAATTTTTGTTCTTCTGCCCCAGGTTGTTATATAACTTCCGTTAGTTCAACACTTTTTGATTTGATCAACAGAAGGTTTTCGAAAAAAATCGTCTTTACCTGCTGGTCTGTTTTGACAGATTTCTGCCATTTTCTGCATTTGCTTCTTGTTGGTTCCTTTTTGAGTTCTTTTGGGGAATTGAGATTTTTGAGGGAAGTGCTTCAGTAGATAGTGTTCTAATGGAAGTTTATTTGGTGTTAGAACTGAACCTTAAGACTTATTTATCTTGAGTGCACTAATGTTGCTAATAAAGATTGTGTGATGTTTTGTATGAAGAAAAAATTTCAGGTGTATGGAAGGAATGATTAATGAGATGAAGGATGGACTAAAGCTCGATCTTGGGGATGCCATGCGTGTCACCCCAAGGCATCCCCCTCTTCATCAATAAAAATCCCAGGTTTCTTCCAAACGCTTCATTTTTATTGTTTCATGCACAGTTGTGTTGTTCTTGGAGCGTCTTCTTTTTCGTTTTCGTTTTGGTTTTTCGTTTGCTTGGTTTTCTTAGTTTTCTGAATAAATTGGTTGGACCCTCTCTTTCATACATTTGTTTGCAAATAGTTTGGTTTGGTTTGGAAAAGCGTAGGAAAGTTCATACTTATGTGGTAAAAAGAGCTTGTTTTTGACTGTGGCCTATGCTTTGTCATGCCATGTTTGATATTGTTTTGGCTTTATGCTTAGTATTCTTTTCTGTAGCATGACTTTTTATAAACAATTGAGATTGCTTAATGTGCTTTGGATGAACCATGCGTTGTTTTAGCATATTAAAGCATAGTATAGTGGTATTCTCCTTTGATGCTTTATTTGGGTTGACTTGGCACATGCTCACACCATGTTATGACTATCTCAAGTCACCATAGCCTTTATGATCCTTTAGTTTTCAACTTGTAGTATCAGTTTATGCTTTGATCAATGATGTTTTGTCGCTCTGCATGATTATGGCCATTATTGCTCTCTTAGTTTGTCGCTCCTAGTCTTTTGCTAGCCTCCGCAACCAAGTATGAGTTCCACTCATGCATCCAACTCCTTAAACCAAGTTATTCCAAAGAGTCCACCACACCTACCTACTAGCTTATGCTATTCCAAGTATATTCATGTTTTTGTTTACCTTCTGAATTAAACTTGTTATGAGAAAACTAGTGATTAAAGCTCTCACGAACTTGATGGCACACTTTACTTTTCTTGCCCTTAATAAACTTTAACCATTGTGTCGTCTATGTTGTATATGCTTGCACTTATTTGTTGGGAATTAGCAGAACCATGCTTTCATGGGGAACGCTTTCAACATTGCACTTGGTACTTGTACCTAGTTGATATCATGCTCTTTTGTATATGGATGCCGTCGGTGTGAAATGAAAGGGGAGCTTATAAGTCCATGGAGTTATGTATATGTGTTAGAGAAACACCTGGGTCGGTGGTCAAATCCATGCTGACATGGTGGAAACCTGCAGCGTAACCATAATGAGCTGTCTATGAAGCATTCTTCTTATAAAAATAAGAGTCCTATATTGAGAAAAAAGAGAAATAGAAAAAAAAGATTATGAAAAGAGGAAAGAGAGAAAAAAAGCACCATATTCCCATGGTAAATAAGAAGATTGCTGAGATGCTCGTTGTCTGCTTGCCTTGTCATTTTGATATGGGGATTCTTCCGTATCATCGGGCAAGGGGTACCCCGTTGGCGGTTCTCTATGATACACATGTACTTACGATGACAAGAACTTACCGGTGACTAAACTTGAGTAGCATTAGGAGCGGACCTTGTATACACGGGACACGAGATTTCTAACTTATACTTCGTCAAGCATATACACCATAGTTTGTTCACTTTAACCTTAATCACCTTCAAGATGCTTATGATAGGGGCAATGAGAGCTGAAAGCTAATAAGTACCATAATTTTTGGAAGCTCTTTATGAAACTTGAATCCCTGCTTCCTTCTATGAAGGCCTTTCTTTTACTTTTATGTTGAGTCTCCACCTTCTATCTTTATGCACCTACTTTGAGAGCATAGTGGCCATTCTTAGTTCTATGTGCATTGTCCCAAGACTTGTTAATTGATGCATAACTTTGATATTGCTTGTTTTAAACTATTTGTATCTAGTCACCCTTATGAACTTTGAAGGTGTCCTATGCATTTATGTTTGCTACTCTATGAGGGACAAGCTGAATGCCACTATGCTATGTTTTCTTTATGTGAAACAAACAAACGTCTTGCAAAGCATTGTTATTCATGAACCTTTTGTTTGTGCCTTTTCATGTTGCAACATAGTTGCTTTGTCTTATTGTTAGAACTTTGTCTTTCATGTTATGATTGAAGTACTATGATCCCAGGTATCAATGTTTTACAAATACTTTGATCAAGTTTATGATGGTGCATGTCACCTCAAAAATTATTCTTTCTTTTTATCACTTACCTACTCGAGGACGAGCAGGAGTTAAGCTTGGGGATGTTGATACGTTGCTAACATATCCATAATTTTTGATGTTCCATGCTTGGTTTTATCTACTTTCTTGTGTTTTGTCCACACTTTGGAGTACTTTTCATATGATTTCTTGGACTAGCCTATTAACAAGATGCCACAGTGCTAGTTGCCTATTTTCTGCTATTTTTGGTTCCAGGAAAGTCAGAAAATGAATATTCTCGGAATTGGACGGGACAAAAGCCAAAGTTCCTATTTTACCGGAAGACTCACGGAGCTGAATACGATTTGAGGAGGGCTGTGGCCTGCCCACACACCCCTTGGCACGGGCAACCCTAGGCCACGCCAGGGCATGGTGTGGGCCCCCTGGACGGCCACCGACCTTGCCTCCTTCGCCTATATATGCCTCGAGGCAAAAACCCTAGATCGTCAATCAGAAATCCACAAAAAGTTCCACAGCGCCGCTGCCACCGAAGGGGAGATTCTGGGGATAGAAAGTCTCTATTCTGGCACCCTGCCAGGACGAGGAAGTGCCCACAGAGCCATCTCCATCGATCTCCGCCACCATCTCCATCGCCGTTGCTGATTGCCATGATGAGGAGGGAGTAGTTCTCTCTCGAGGCTAAGGGTTCTACTGGTAGCTATGTGTTTATCTCTCTCTCTATGCATGATCTTATTGAGATCATGAGCTTGTAATCTATAGATCTACCTTGCTACTCAAGTGCTTTAATAGATCTCTTCTCTCCCCATGTGTGTGAAAGTGACAGCGTGCACACCATGGTGGCACTTAGGCCAGAGATTACAAATACTTGTTATGAGTTATATTTGGAATTGGATGTCTTTATGAAATTGTGGTGTTTGTTGGACTCATCTAGTACTCAAGGTGATAGTGTGGGGTTTTCTAGATGAGAAAGGCTTACTTTGAGGAGTGTTGTTATAGCCCTACCGTTGATTAGAGTGTTCAACCGGAGAGTAGTTCAGCGTAGTATCATAAAGAGAAGATATTTATATGAGAGTGTTCACTAGTGAAATTATGATCCCTAGGCCTTGTTTCTAAGCACTGAAACACCGTTTGCTATTAGATCTATTACATGTTTGCTTGCTTCCATCTTTATTTCAGTTTGCCTTTAGTCTCTTCCACGCCATCAAGCTATTTTCTATCACTGTTACCACTTATAATTATCTATACCACTTGTATTTCACTATCTCTTCGCCAAACTAGTGCACCTATACACCTGACAAGTGTATTGGGTGTGTTGGGGACACAAGAGACTTCTTGTATCTTGATTGTAGGGTTGCTTGAGAGGGGATACCTTTGACCACTTCCTTTCTGAGTTCGATAAACCTTGGGTGATCCACTTAAGGGAAAACTTGCTGTTGTTCTACAAACCTCTGGACTTGGAGGCCCAACAACTGTCTACAAGAATAGAAGTGCGTAGACATCAGGGAGCGGCTGGATCTGGGCCGGAGGGGCCTTCCCGGTGGCATTCTTGGAGGAGGGGCAGCGGGTTGGGAGGAAGAGGGAGTCGAGGGAGGAAGAAGGACTGAACCGTTCACTTCACCCCGGCTCCCTAAATCCCGAGTTATAAACCGTTGAGGCCGGACAGTCCAGGTTACACACGCCGGAGTGTCCAGGCCGGCCAGATATTCTGGGGTGTACACAGAGGAGTGTCCGGGCCAGCCGGATACTCCGGTTTGTACATGGTGGACTGTCCAGCCCCCTTCGAGCAAAAATGCCAGGACAAGTTTGTTGGACAAATGTGTGGCAAGATGAGCAGGTTTTGGGGTGGGAACAAGTCTAAGATGGAGAAACTACTATGGATAGACTCAAAAGCAAGTCAAATCCAAAAAAGAGGCCAAATGAAGTCCAACAAGATTTGAACAACCAACTCTTCATAAAGAAGAGGGCGGTGGCCGAGGCCACCATGTAAGGGTGTGTGGCATGACACCGCGAAGATGTATCTTGGTTTCATAGCCACTACTCATCAATAAAGCTCACATATCACTAAATGATATAAAGAGAATTGAATTACTTGATGTTGGCATTATGGGGGGAGGGATATCCCAATTGATTAGGACCGCACTCCCCCTATCTATATGCCCACACCTAAACCGAATAAAGCATCAAGATATATGTGAGTATGCAAAGTGGTCAAGTCAAGCTCCTTGAATCTATGATATTTAGCTCATTCCTCAAATAGCAAAATCTTGCTTCATAAAGAGGCTTCATGAAAATATCCGCGAGTAAATCCTTGGTGCCTACATATAGTAGCTCAATATCTCCACGGGTAGCATGATCTCTAATGAAGTGGTTCCAAATCTCAATATGCTTGGTTCTTGTATGTTGCACCAGGTTGTAGGCAATCTTGATAACACTTTCATTGTCGCACAAAAGATGCACTTTGTCATAAGTGACACTGTATTCCTTTAAAGTTTGTCTCATCCATAACAATTGATTGCATCCACTTGCGGCTACCACATACTCAGCTTTGGTGGTGGAGAGAGATACATAGTTTTGCTTCTTAGAAGACCAACACACCAAGGACCTACCAAGGAATTGGCATGCCCTAGAGGTTGATTTCCTATCATCCTTATCACCAGCCCAATCCAAGTCCATGTACCCACGAAGAGAGAAACTTGAGCCTTTTGGATACCACAAACCATAGTTTGGAGTATGAACTAAATATCGAAAGATTCTCTTGACCGCCACCAAGTGGCTTTCTTTTGGAGCCGCTTGATACCTTGCACACAATCCTATACTCAACACAATATCGGGTATAGATGCACAAAGTTAAAGCAAAGAACCAAACATGGACCGATATACCTTTTGATCCACATCTTTACCATTGGGATTTAGCTCAAGATGGCATTTGGTTTGCATATGTGTAGAAACCACATTGAGATCCTTCATCTTGAACCTCTTGAGCATGTCTTGGATATATTTGGCTTTGTTGATGAAGGTTCCTCCAAACCATTGCTTGATCTCAAAACCAAGAAAGAACCTCATCCCTCCCATCATAGACATCTCAAACCTATCGGTCATAAGCTTTGAAAATTCATCATTAAAAGCTTTGTTAGTAGACCCAAAGATAATGTCATCCACATAAAGTTGGCAAACGAAAAGCTCCCAATTAACCTTCTTAGTAAAAAGAGTGGGATCGATTTGCCTAACCTCAAACCCACGGTCTAACAACAACTCTCTAAGGTTCTCATACCATGCACGAGGTGCATGTTTAAGACCATAGAGCGCCTTATCGAGTTTGTAGACATGGTTAGGGAAGTTGGGGTCCTCAAACCCTGGGGGTTGCTTAACATAACCAACTCATGCAAATGACCATTAAGAAAAGCACTTTTCACATCCATTTGTTGCAATTTAAAATTATGATGTGATACATATGCAAGAAGGATACATATGGACTCAAGGCGAGCCACGGGAGCATATGTTTCACCAAAATCAGTGCCTTCAACTTGGGAGAATCCTTGAGCTACCAATCTTGCCTTATTCCTCACAATAATGCCATTCTCGTATTGCTTGTTCTTGAATATCCATTTAGTGCCTATAACATTGCGGCACTCTTTGGGCTTCTCTACTAACCTCCAAACCTTGTTGTGCTTGAAGTTGTTGAGTTCTTCATGCATGGATTCCAACAATCCGGATCTTTAAAAGCATCAAACACTTTTTGATGTTCCACAAGAGATGTGAGCTTGATGATCACTAAAATTAGCCAATTATCTTCTAGTGGACACTCTCCTTCTTACATCACCAATAACCTTGTCTAGAGTGTGTTCTGTTAATCTCATATTTCTTTCTACTCTAGCTTTACGATGGTCCTCGATCTCCTTGTTGTTTCTTGGAGGAAGATCTTGATCATCATGATCATTTTGGTCCCTGTCTTGACCTTCAACTTGACCTTGATCACCATCGGATGTATCTTCTTCAACATGATACTCTTAATGATCTTGGTCATGATCAAGGCTGATTTCACTTGATAGTTCTTGAACCGCATTTTCAACTTGATCACCATGAGGAGGGTCTTCATATTTTTCTTGGCTAAGTGCATCATTTTATTCAAGTGTTGGAGCTTGTTGATCTTGTGAAGATGAGGGCCCTACTTGAGTAGAGCATAGTTCTTCCTCGGCCGCCACAAGGGGTTCCTCAACAAGGCGGAAGAATCCCACACCCATTTTTATTATGGCGTCTTGAGGTATTTCATCATCTACATCACAAATATCATCTTGCCCCACTTGGGAGCCATCATTTTCTTCGAATACCACACTACTAGATTCTATAATGCATCGAGTGGTTTTGTTATAGATTATATAAGTGTGGGATTCGGCACCATAACCAACAAATATACCCTCAATTTCTTTGGACTCAAATGTAGGCAAACAAACTCCTTTTATGAGATAGAAACACTTACAACCGAACACCTATAAGTAGGAGATATTGGGATTCTTATCGATAAGTATTTCATATGGAGACTTGTTCAATAACTTGCAGAGGTAGAGCCAGTTGGATGAGTGACAAGCGGTGGAGATGGCTTCGGCCCAAAAGTTATATGGATACTTAAACTACGCCAACATGGACCTTTCCATATCCATTAGTGTCCGGTTCTTCCTCTCGGCTACACCATTTTGTTGAGGGGTGTATGCAGCGGAATATTGATGTTTTATCCCCTCATCACCAAGAAATCCATTCAATGTGTAGTTCTTGAACTCGGAGCCACTGTCACTTCTTATTACCAAAATGGGAACATTGTGTTGATGTTAAACAAGGTTGGCAAAGTCGATGATGATTTGTTGAGTTTCACTCTTCAACTTGAAGAAATAAACCCATGTATATCTTGAATAGTCATCAACAATCACCAAGCAATATTTCTTCCCACCAAGACTTGGATGAGATGGAGGACCAAAGAGATCCACATGAAGGAGCTCGAGGATCCTCTTGGACTTGATCTTTTAGTATTTCGTCGATGGGGAGAATCATGCATCTTTCCTTCAACACAAGCCCTAGAAACACGATATTTGCCAAAACAAACATTGTCTTTTAGTCCCACAATACGGCCACCCTTGTGAAGACTTTGCAAAGTTCTCATATTAACATGGGCTAGTCGGCGATGCCATAACCAACCCACATCGGCCTTTCCGAATAAGCACATTGAGCTTGTAGTGGTTTTCCATGAAAAGTCCACCACATACAAGTCATTCTCAACATACCCAACGAAAGCAACCTTTAGAGTCTTGCTCCACAAGAGTACCACAATATCGTCATCAATAAAGACAGCAAAAACCATCTTTCCAAGTGCACGAATGGAAAATAAATTATAACCAAGGGTCTCAACAAGCATGACATTCATAAGGGATATATCTTGTGCGACTACCACCTTGCCAAGACTCAATACCTTAGATTTTGATTTATC
This sequence comes from Avena insularis, assembly GCA_023614405.1. NCBI lineage: Eukaryota > Viridiplantae > Streptophyta > Magnoliopsida > Poales > Poaceae > Avena > Avena insularis. The sequence goes on along the minus strand of CM042688.1, from coordinate 503,989,943 downwards.
ACCATATGAGATGGTTATATTGTTGACATTTTGCCTTATCTCTGACATGATATCTTTGTTCTCGGTCATATGACTTGTGCATCCACTATTAAGCACCCATATAGAACCACCAGAAGCATAGCCCTACAAATAATCAAGACATGGTTTTAGGTACTCATTTTTGAATGGGTCCTCTTTTATTAGCAACAATGGTCTTTGGAACCCAAATAGACCAAGAAACAAAACCATCATAAGGCCCAATATATTTTGCATAAACATCACCATAATAATCACGAAATATAACATAGTGAGGGTTAGCAATTCCCGCAAAGTCATCATGAGCAGTTTTGCCTTGGGAATCACCACCCACAATGGTGCTCTTCATTGCTTGAGCGGGCTTGGCCTTCTTCTTTTTGTTCTTCTTCTTCTTTGTCTTGGAGACATAGCCAAGACCATCATTCCCATTGATTGACCTTTGATTACTCAAAAGGTCATCTAGGACATCATTACCTTTGGGTGGGGAGGACTTGGCAAGCACAACCTTCAACCTAGCATTTTCTTCAATAATATTTGTATGATCACAAGTAGTAGTAGAGGTGCCAGGAGCATCAAATTTAGCTAGTCAAGTTTGAAGTTGTTCAAGATACTTGATGAGGATAGACTGTTCACCATCCAAGGCCTTGTGAGCCTTTTCAAGTTTCTCTACCTCATAGGTTAGTCTAGCTTAGACAACACCAAACTCAACCTTTTCTTTGTTAAGAACTTTGGCCATAGCAAGAGCATGGTCACGCTCTTTAATGAGTTTAGAGGTAGCTAAATTATGTGACTCATCAATGCCTTCAAGCCTCTCTTCAAGAGAAGATCGAAGCTCTTCCTCTTCCTCAAGAGCATTTTTCAAGGATGATAGTTCAATAGCATCCTCTCTTTCAATTTTACCTTTCTCCTCAAGAGCTTCTTGTGTTCACCTTGCAAGTTAGTCACATAATGATCCAAAGAAACCATTTCCTTATTAACTTCAAGACTAGCAAGGTCATCCATATCATCATTCAAGATTATATGAGGGGAGGGGATAGATGATACCTCGGATGCTCTTGCCATAAGGCAATTGACATTTTTGTTGGAGAGATTCTCATTTGGATAGTCAAATAGGGAGTAGGTCAGTGTATAGGTGGTGGCAATGGTCACCACTTCACTTGTGGGCTCTTCTTCTTCTTCCTCACTTCCAGAAGAGTACTCCTCATGAATTACCAAAATAATCTCTAGAGACTTCTTATAAGTGGAATTCTTATTGTTGAAAGGCTTCTTGCGAGGAGGAGCCTTTAACTTGTCCTTGCGAATGCGTCTTTCACCATGATCTTCTCTCTTCTCATACGGGCACTCAGCAACAAAGTGAAAGTGGTCACCACAATTGTAGCATGATCTAGATTTTGGACCACCATCCTTTATCCCACTTGAGTTGTTCTTACATTTTAGCTCTAACTTTGCCATAGCGGTATTCTTCCAAAAGTTTCTTGCATAGAAAGCCATATACTCGCCATGAGCATGTTTGACTTCCTCGGGACAACTCATTGCATCGATCTCATCACTTCTTCCTTCATCCTCATATTCCACCACATGTGCCTTTAAGGCAAGGTTCACACCCTTCTGGATTCCCAAGGCACAAGCACGAGCATCTTCGGCATTCTTAGTGGCAACCTTGAAGGCTTGCATTTCTTGCACAACTTCATTGGATGTCATGAGATGGTAGTTGTGTCTTCCTTGGAGACTCTTCAAGTTGGTGGGCTCAAATGGAATGAGAGAGCTCACATACTTTATTTTGATCCAAGCATCATCCACATGAGAGGCACCAAGATTCCTAAATGTGGTGGCAATAGACTTGAGTCTTCGATACATGTCCTCATGATTTTCTCCTTCCATCATGAAGAATCCATCCTCTTGATTGCTCAAGGCATCATATTGGTTTCTCCTCATACTTTCATTCCCAACGAACAAATCGGTGAGATCATCCCATGCCTCCTTGGCGGTGTTGAGATGTTCAATGTGAGGGAAATCTTTTGGTCCCACGCCAAGTAGAATCATGTGCAAAGCGGTGGCATTGAGTTGACTATCAACAACTTCTCTTATTGTCAAGTTGGAGGGATCACTAATAGATAGTCCTTCTTCAATAATTCTCCATAAATTGATACAAGAGCTGCGAACATGAGATTTCATCAAAGTTTGACATTGAGCAAAGGAATATGCAGCAAGCTTAGGTGGATCACCTCTATTGTTTATATGAGGGTGAGGGATAGGAGGGTCGGGAGAGTACCAAGGGACTGAATGGAACCCTTCCTCCTACTTTTTCTTTTTGGATGAGGTACTTAAAGTTTCATGTTGATCATCCCCCGAATTCATATCCTTGGGAGGAGGTGGAACCTCCCCCTTAGAACTCAAATTCGGATCCTTGGGTGAAGTAGTGGGCACAGTCGAATTTTCTTTTATGAATTGCGTCATCAAATCACCAACTCACTTATTTGTTTAGATATATATGATTCCAAATATTTGAAGTCATCCATGGTGAACGTGTCACTAGCCTCACCTTCTTTGCTACACATACTCTCTTAGGCGGTAAAGCCCGAATTAAGTGCCGAGGCTATGATACCAATTGAAATGGATCGTATGGGCACCTAGAGGGGGGTGAATAGGTGCTACTCCAAATTTTACTTCTTTTTCAATTTAGGCTTGACACAAAGGTAAATTCTCTAGATATGCAACTAATGTGAATTTACCTATATGATAACCTAGCAACTAGCACAACACAAGTAAAGGAACGATAAGAGGAAAGAGGTAACCGAGAGTAAGCACGCGGGGACACAGGATTTGATTCACCACAATTCCTTCCTTTTTAGGGGAAGTACGTCTGCGTTGGAGGGGTGGGCGGTGCTAAGACCACCATGCCACAAAGGCCTCACCCTATTCTCTAGTGAAATTCCGCCACAAATGGCCTAGTCCACTTTTCCACTATCGATACCCTTCGAGGCGGGAACCGGCACCTTTACAACAAGCTTGGAGCAACTTCCACAAAGGAACAGAGGCTTCCAAGTACAAGGCTAGCTGCCACAATGACAACAAGCAAGTTAGAACTAAAAATAAAACCTAGGGTTTCCTAAGAAACACTAGAACAAGGGGCCCTCAATTAAATGAGGGGGAAATGCAAATCGCTTTGGTGAAGATGTAGATCAGTGTCTTCTCCTTTGATTCTCCAAAGATCAATGACTTTGGATGAGTGAGAGAGAATATCTTGAAGATTTAGTGGCTCGGCTTCTAGGGTTCTTGAACAAGGTAGAAGAAGGGGCCTTTATATAGGGCCCCAAGAAATGTAGCCGTTGGAGCCACTTAACCCGGAGTGTCCGGCTGAAACCCACCAGACACACTCCGGCCACGCAACCCCGGATATTCCAGCCTGGCAAAAGATTCTTCCAAGTATCCGGCCAGAGTCCGGGTGGACTCCGATATGGCCATCGGAATGGAAACACCTCTTGACGAAAACCCGAGGAAATCTAGGGCCGGATACTCCGGCCAACATCAGCCGGATAGTTCGACAGAACTTAGTTTTGCACACTCTAAAAGTCTGGAATCCTCTTGAATCAATTCAACTAGAACCCGTTTTTCCCTTTGAGGGAGCAACAATATAATAGTATGATGATAAGGTAATTATTCCATGAAACACTTTAGCACACGATTAAACTTTTCTAGTGTTGTCAACAAACATCAAAACATATGAAGGACAAAAATGCCCTTTCAACAATGAATATTCTCGTCATTCGGATCAGCAACAACGAACTTCCCCTTCACAATATCATCATTTGAATGGTGCTCAATTTGCCACAACGAGTCCATGTAGCTCATCGAAAAAGTCGAGAAGCTTCCAAAGGCGGTGGCGGTTTATCATGCACAATCTCATTACAATGTTCTAAGAATTTTGCTTACCATTTCACTAGCCATATTTCCTAACAGATTCAAGAGCCACTCAGTACCAATGTTGGTGACTGAATCGAGGAACAGTAGCATCTACTTTTCGGACATAAAGTTCCATAACTGAGTCGTCATATTGCATGTGATAAAAGGATGGAAATTGTCCTCAGCTTCCATGCCACGTACAGGACATTGATTAGTAGGTTCAAGTGTAAGTATGTGTTTGTTCCGCCATATTGGTAAGGAATCAGATGAGACGCCATGCAAAATGGCCTACTGTTGGCGTAACAGAAGTTTTCCAAATAACCTCCCAAATTTTCCTTAAAGCCGAACTCGAAGATTGGGTAGTGATACCCCAACGTTCGGCCATGGCTAGGCCATACGCGCTCACACTAAACGGTCCATGACCAAGAGGAGCCCAAGCAATTTGATCTGCTTCTAGTCTAGAAGATGGCCTGATTTTCAAGATCTCAACGACATTAGCTAGCACAAAATATTAGTGTAGCAACTCTATTTTCCAGATTTCAAACTAATCAATTAGCTCATAGACATGATCAATTAGCTCATAGACAAAGACGACTCCTCCCCTTTGCTGATCAATGAGCAGTGGAGTCGCAGTAGCAAGAACTTAACAAGTGATGTATAATATAGGTAATGGTGATGTATTCGGTGAGGTTTTCCAAAACTGAAAAATATAATTAGTAATCCATTTTCATCAACCAGGTTCATTAAGACATCAATTCTAAGCAATAGTTGGCACATAAGCTCAATTCGGCCAAGTCTACCCTAAACCGGGCTCTCCTTCAGTGGTAGTCATAGTCCACCACTACACCCGACGGTAGCATCCACTTTTCAGATATAAAGTTCCATAACTGAGTGGTCATATCGCATGTGATAAAAAGGTGAAAATTGTTCTCAGCTTCCATGCCACGTACAGGACATTAATTAGTAGGTTCAAGCGTACGTATATGTTTGTTCCGCCATGTTGGTAAGAAATTAGTGAAACGCCATGCAAAATGGCCTACCGTCGCGGAACAAAAGCTTTCCAAATAACCTTCCAGATTTTCCATGAAGCCAAGCTCGAAGATTGGGTTGTGCTACCCCAACATTCTGCCATGGTTAGGCCATACACGCTCACAGTAAACGGTCCATGACCAAGAGGAGCCCAAGCAATTTGATCCGCTTTCAGCCTAGAAGATGGCCTGATTTTCATGATCTCAACGATATCAGCTAGCACAAAATATTGGTGTAGCAACTCTATTTTCCAGATTTCAAACTGATCAATTAGCTTATAGACATACCGAAGACAGCACCTCCCCTTTGTTGAGATCAATGAGCAGTGAAGTTGCAGTAGCAAGAACTTAACAAGTGACGTATAATATAGGTGATGGTGATGTATTCGGTGAGGTTTTCCAAAACTTAAAAATATAATTAGTGATCCATTTTCTTGGTTCATTAAGACATTAATTCTAAGCAATAGTTGGCACATAAGCTCAATTCGGCCCCGTCTACCCCGAACAGGCCCCTCCTTCAGTGGTAGTCACAGTCCACCACTGTGCCCGGCCCACCACCCCTCCTGACGGAGAACCTTGATATACCGTTCAGACAAAATAATGATTTGGTTTCATAACTTGTTTACTTTTTAAGATTCTGATAGTAATAGAGCTCAGAGCCACTGTTCAAAACAAAACAAAACAAAACAAAATCAGTACATAACGATATTGAACAGGTCCACTAAAAGATGTTCACAAGTGCGTCACAGTATCTTGTCAAAAACATGGTTGAATCAGCACGATAATATCAACCTTGCCATTTGTTAATGAAAACGCCATGAGGCTTGTTAGTTTTGTGTTAAGAGTCAGATACAACAAAAGTTCCACATTGATACCTTTGCGCAGCTCAACACAAGGGACAAGTTCATAACAGTAAGAGAACAGTGACAACAACCATGATAACAAAAGCACATCTCCCCCTCTTCCAGTTAGCTTGGATATTTGTTTTTAACTCTATGGTGTCTAAATCCTACAAAGAATGGATCGAGAACACCTTTATATATACAGCAGAACACAGGTTATGTGACTGCACATGATTAACAGGGGCACGGAAGTATGCGTCTATAACCACTGCAGTTGCTTCTTTTGGCCTGGTCAATAAAGAAAGGCCATGCTGCCCCCCACTCCTTTTCTTTTGTCAACTCCCAAAAAATCGAGTTGTAAAAAGCTACCAGAAGCACCTCAGTTACACCAATGTCATGACTGCCAGAATATGCTTGGGTCATTACTGTATACAGCCCGATCTTGAATCTCTAGATTACCAACATGCCAATCAACAAGTCTTGCTTGAATGCATTTCAACAACATGAGTCCTGTCGGAAAGAGCCACCAGCCACTTTCATCCCTGTGTAGAATTTCAAAATGTGCAGAAATGAGAGAATGAAGAAAATGCAGGGAAAATATATGCTGATCACCTAATTCAGCTGAGTTCAAAAATTGTACTCCCTGTGTCCCAAAATACTTGACGCAGATTTTTCTAGATACGCATGTACACGCGTTTTAGTGTATAGATACATGTGAATCTAGACAAATCTGTAAGTTCTAATTTGGGACAGAGGGAGTATATACGCGTTTGTGCTTAGCAGAGAAATTGATTCTTACGTTCCCAGGTTCCATGGCTGCGTGCTTGGATGTGCTTTGGTTGACGATTTATAATGTACGAAACCACATATCAAAGCCACAACCTGAAATGTATGTAAGAAGGTTACACGAGTTATGGAGATATTACAGAAGTAAAATCATGCATACAAAAGATAATACGAGTACTATTGCAGATATTATAGTGGCCAATGCAATTACAGAGTCTTCCAATGTTGGAGTACTTACAACATTCACCAGTGAAGTAATGTTCCACAATGCATATACACGAGCAAGGCCTGCTGAGCGGCGTGGTCCATGACTAAAAAGAGCATTTATTCCAGCAGGAAAAGGCGATAGTATCCCAAGAGGAAGAACAAACAAAACTAAGAGAACATCACCCATAGAGTATGAATATAGCTGGAGAAAGGTAAGCAACACTAAGCTGAAATCTGCAAGAAGCAGTATTGAGATTACTAGGCCAACAAGGTCCTGCAGTTAAGAACAGAACCATGATAAGTGCAAAATGTCATACATCAGTCATAATCATTCTATAAGTTCAAATGGTAGCATAGACAAACCTGATGCCCAACAGGTTTAGTGTTGTGCAAGATGAGAGAAAACGGGTACAGAAGATCTCTCCTGTCATTGAGTGTCCTTAAGGTATTACTATCTAAAATGCCGCCAGTAATCCTTTTTCGCATAAGAGCATCCTTAACCCTTAAGTGGCTTAGTTGAGCATCGGCAAGCATGTCCTGCACTCTATATGACGCAACAAAACATTGTGAACAAATGGAGCTTAACAAGAAAAATGATAAATGATGAGGAACCAACAGATAAATAATAACTCACAGTGAATGCTGCTCTAATTTAAATCTAGGGCTACCATCAAGTTCAGCAATCGCCGGTTCTCCTTCAACAGCATAAACGACAAGACCAAGTTGGCAATACCCTAATGCTGTAGCTTGGAACCAGGCAAGATCAACACGAACACGGCTCTCGCTCAAAGCAGGATTCGCATGAGTTTCAAGCCAGTTAAGGACAGGAAGAAACGTCACTTTGAGATTTCCGTGTCGAACTAAACGCAATTGAGCATTCAATCCAGCTACAAGACGGTGCCATAGTGAAGAGTTCACAGCCTGTAATGGGGTATAATATCAGGCTCTAAGAAAAGCTTTAGAACACGAACAGTGCAGTTAGAAAGGTCTTCAAAACGTACCTGGCTCAAAAGACTAGTGAGCACACTGTCACTATGGAGTGTAAATGGAGCCATGTAACTTCCATCACCACCAAAAATCAAGGACATTGGAAACCGTTGATGAAGTTTAGGTGGAAGATCAGGTCTTTTCTCATCTCCCCCAAGGAAGAAGTCCAAATATCCCAACATCAGATCTGGGGTTGCAGTCACCTATAGATTGGAGAAATAGGTGATGTCTTAATTTCAACCATGACAAGATCCTTTTACCCCAACTGATAAATTTTGAGTCTAGACAAGACAAATGAAGAACGCAACAGTTGACTTGGTTTAAAACTGTCTACACTATTGAAGGCCACAAACAGATTATAAAAGGATAGCTTTCAAATGATTTAGATATTCAAGTTAACAATGTTGGCTTTATCAATCTTAACTTCAGAGAACAACTTGTGTTGCTAGTAGAGTTTAGCATGCCAACCCATAGATGATATTTCATCAGTTACAAGCTGAACAATTAGTTCCAAAGTTCAACTGAGAAGTCATTTCAATTTTCTGACAACAAAAAGCATGAGCATGGGTACAATTCTTAAGACTAGCAAATGAAAAGGTCAAAAAACTTATCTATCACCCCAGAAGGATCTCGAGTTTGATGTCTGTAAATATAGTGAAGAAGATTAACAGACCTTGAGACCTTCATAAAGCGCACGTGAGCGGCAAGACCGTAAGCATGAATGGTCGTACTCAGAGCGAACAAATTCGCGAAGTCTTTGTAATTTTTTTCTTCTACGCCACTGTTGCCATGACCAAGCCAAGGGGTATGCAAGTATACACAGGATACTGTACACTGATCCTTCCCACCACTGATAAGCTGCAAGGGTGTTTATCTCATCGACAAATCGATTGAATGCATCCTCGTACCTGAAAATTCAGAGACAGCAGAAATAAGGATCAATTGTGTCATTTCAATAGGACATCCAAGTCCAACAGCCAAGGTGTATTTGAATCGTAACAATGGACCAACGGACCAGTAAAGGACTGGAGACTATTGAACAAAATGACAAGTCTAAATCTGTTTAAGAGTGGCTACGTCTACTTAAAGATAAGCATATGCATACACAATCTCTGTAATCTGTTCTGGTGGGGTGTGTGGGAAATGCCAAGGTTCACTGAAGGTGTTTGGGCCCATGAAATACATCCTGTGTACATGACCATGTGATTCTTCAGCTCTATTAGTTTCCAAGACCTGCAACAATAGTTCTAATTCAGCATGTCATCTTTCTAAAAAGAATCCTTCATATAGCATTTAAATTAAATATGAGTAGGAGCAGCAAAATCAATACAGTACCTCATTTAGTGATTCCAGGAAAGGGAACGAGTGGTCAATTTGCGACCCTTGTTGAGTTGGTGCTGGCCCAGGTAACTCATCGGTGCCAACAAATTTCATCCTAGCAACACTTAGAACCAGAGCCAACAAAATAAGAAGGCCTGAGAGAAGTAGACCAAACAACCAAGGTCCCCCCAAAGTGTATATTAACTCCTCCAGAGCAGTATAACAGTGAGGCATGCGGTATCTATCTGACACACATATGTACGGGCATGGAGTTTCAGCAGCACCTCCTGTCGAACATAAGCTATGCTTAGATAATTCAGCAAAAATGTAAACCGTGTCAACTTATGCTTAGAAAAACCTGAAAGTGGTATTTTCTGTGTAAAAACATAATAGCAAGAGAAATGATTCTAGATATGACAGTCTCTAATGCCTACTTGCAGGCATATTTCAAGAGGAGTACATTCATTTCTTAGGTAATAATATACTCCCTCCGTTCCATATTAACTGTCGCAGATTTGTTTAGATACGCATGTATCTAGACGCGTTTTAGTGTGTAGATACATGCGAATATAGAAAAATCTGCTGACAGTTAAATACTTTCTACTCCCAAGTGTAGTTACACTGCCCGTCTCATATATTATCATACGGAAGTATATGTAATACTTTATCGGTTTGAGTATTTCATATACTATATCTAAGATATTTCAAAGCAAGTGACATGAAAATTTGCAAGTGAACCCATAGTTTGCACTATATTCCCGAAATACCCTCATATATGCACATAAAAAGGAGTATGTGAGAAAATTATACATACTACCTAAAACTTAGCATCTATACTACTGTAATGTTCCTATATACTTCATATTACACATACATACTCTCAGGTACTACCTAGATTGTGTAAAACATACGTGGGTGTAACTACACCCAGTAGTAGTATAAATATGCCCTAGAGAGAGAGAGAGTTACCTCGAACACTTGTGTACACAGCACGGCTGGGGAGTTCACCTGAAGGGCATGGAGAGCAAAGAGATTTTGATGATCCAGTAACATTCTTGTATGTTCCCAAAGGGCATTCCTGCATTTTCCAGAGAAGCATTGGCATAGGCATATAGCCACAACTACGCAATTAGAAATGTGATTGTTCAGTTTTCTTGCTAAATGTAGTGATGGGCACATGGACTCAGAAGTTACTTAAACACTATCGTGATACAGAACAATTGAGTAAGTTAGTGCAGACTGCAGATAAATACAAGACATGGGATGGATCACATTTGAGACATATATTACCTTGCAAAATGTACCATAAAGACCTTTTGGGCATGCTTTTCCTGTAACTGTTCCATTCTCACCAGGAAATCCTGGCCCTTTGCTCATTCCTCCGCTGTACAAGAATAAAATAGTAAGCATAGGAACAAGTTCAAAACTCAGCCATGGATTTTAGAATTTGACCATAGCATGTACTACCTCCGTTTCAAAATATAAGCCTTTTTGCCAGTTCAATTTGAACTGTTAGAAAGGCTTACATTATGGAACGGGGGTAGTATAAATGAAATAAAACTCATTTACACATCCACCTTGCACAAATCAAAGTATTTCAATACATGAATTTTATTTTAACACGTCCAAATTGATGTCCCAATAGAATCACATATATCCCAACTTTAAGCGTAATAAAGTTTCTGATATCTTGCAGTGCCTTCAAACCAATAAACATACGGAGTACTTGTTTTGCAGTTGCAAAGGACACATGCCATATAAACTCAAGAAAAACACATTCTACCAGAATCCCCTTAAATAAATCTGGTGGGTTCAGTTAAACCATTAGATAGTTTAAGTCCTTCTTGTTCAAGTTACAGGAAAGGAGGGATCTTTTCTTCCATGTTCAAAAAATAGATCCCTGCGGCCTCGGACCAAAGGAAGGAATCGATGCTCAATGGCTGACTTAAGGGCCATGCTTCGACAGAAAGAACGCACTTAACGGAAGCGGTGATTGATCTGTTTCTTTCGACGAAGCGAAGTCGGTTTCCGCGCACACCGACACAGCACCCCTAAACACATTTCTACAACTGACAGAGACCGAGAATATATCTGTTGTGGAATTATCACGTTGCCTCAAAGCAGCATCAGATGCTCAGCCGACCGGCCGGCAAGATGGTCATTGGATGTGAGTTCTGTACAGGGAAGAGACGCCCAATGAGATTTGGGGAAGAGTCAGCTAGGGGAGAGTTCACGAAGGGGTGACTTGAATTTGGAAACATGAGTTAGAGACAGAATTGGGATAGGTCGATTCGGAAGAGTGAGGATTAGGAAAAGTATGGATTCATGGTAAGAGCATTAGTTTTGCAAATCAATCCAGAAAACTAGAACATTAGAAGTAATATTAGAGAAAAGATCAAATCAGACCTTGCAAGAATTGATCCTTCAATAGCTGCAACAGGAATATACTCATCTCCGGTAGGAATGTTAGACCAATGGAAGTGAATCCTTCCTCCTCCACCACCACCACTCCCAGCTCTTCCAAAGCCACCAACACTCGAAAGGACAGAGCTCTCTGCTAGGGACAAAGTGCGCACAAACAGAAGAACTGTACCACCAGAACCACCTCCAGGTCCAATAGAAGCATTAGTTACAGCATCAGTAGAACTGCCACCATTTGATTCTACTGCACCATAGACCGTGAGACTTGGCAGAGAATACTCCCACGAACCCAACACTGGAATGCAGTTACAGCAACCGTAAGGGACAAGTTGTTAAGATCTACTACGTTCCAAGACCAAATACGGGTCAATCATGGACATATGTGTTACCTATTATACCACCACCAGCTGTGGAAGACCCTGTGGTGTCATTGCCACTGCCACTGCCAAGTTCACAAGGCAAATCGGCATTACCATATGTAGTTCCACCCTCAGCACGGCTTCCATCAACAAAACCGCTTCCCCCTTTACCACCGTGTCCACCACCACCGCTTAGGCCACTACTTAGCAATCTTCCTCGTCCTATTCCACTTTTGCATCCTGAAATTGTAAGTGGAATTTTAGTTCTAGAGTAAATTGCAAAAGTGCATGCACCAGACATAGAGATCATCTCAGCAAGAAAGAGTAGTTTGAATCATAAATTGATTTAAAGTCACCATGAAGTAAAGCAGCATAAATGGTGTGCACGATTCTTCTCAGTATAAAGGGGGTTTACACCAGCTTATCAAAGCTGAGACTAAATAGAGAAATTTTAAGCAATTTGTTCCACTGGACTTGCCAGTCAAGAAACTGCAAGGGTAGTATAAATCACGGAAAACAGCAAGCAAAAATGGGGTATTTCAGCATCAGACAGCTTACATAACATCCAGTTGAGATACAATATAACACATATTTGCTAATGAAAATAATATACCACAACATTTTGAAAAACTGGCTGAATCTTACATGTTAATATTGACATATGTCGGAAGTACAGAGTTTTAATATTAGTGTTCGGAAGCACTGACACTTCTAAGACTTGACAAACATGCAACTCTCCAATTTTCTACAGTATTTTCAATGTATAACTGATCAGTACGGGTTGATCTATGCACAGGATCCACATTAAGCCATCCCTAAACCAGCGGGCAGCAAATCAACTGTATATTCTGGGAACAAAAGAAAGATAGCACATTACCCAAGCCTGTCGCGCTGATGGTCCCAGATGTGTGCACAGTAACACTTCTTGCTCTATTGAAATGAATTACAGTTCCTTGTACGAGACCCCAGACATCAATATCTTCTACGCGGCATACCTAAAGAGGAGAGCGGTAGTAAGTTTTATACTACAAGCAAAGGAGCCTGAGACGTCACATTGGAAAGAGTACCTGAAGAGTAAATGACAGTGAAGAATTCAGATTGCAATCTTCTGGTGGATGAATTATTTCTACAGGACAGCTCTCGTCTTCACAGTTCAGCTTTGGAGACCTAATCGATGCACAATAGTGAACAGCTCATTAACAAGTTAAAAAACAGCAATGGAAATATGTCAAAAGAACGCCTCAATGAAAGAGTTAAAGGTTGAAGTATTTACACATCACCGTTACTTCCATTCACAAGTGGACCCCGTAAAATGGAGCCAGGTCCAACCTATAAAGTGGAAAATTGTTATGGCTACTTGCAATAGTTACAGAAGGGATAGTTTACCTCATGAAAGTAACTTATGCAACATCATCTGTGTAGTTACTAGTTAGACATCAAAATTATGTGCCGAAGAAAACTAGACAGCAGAGGACTCATCACGGAAGTAGAATTAACTCTCAGATCCAACTTGAATGAGTGGAAACATATGGTCTATCTTAAGTAGAGTACATCTCTATAAATGACAGATATTTTAATCCAGCATATTGGAATAGAGTGGTGGAACACTGCAGAGGCTACATAATATGCAAAAATGGAAACTGTATCAAATAGAAGTTCTCATTTCCAGCTGAATATCGTGACAAAGATATCGGACAGAAGGAAGAACATAGTGAGCAATTTACAAGGTTACTGCTCATAAATAAAATTGGCAGTGATGGGCTAAAAATGAAATGCAAAAAACATGTAGATACAAACAAATAACTCACTAAAGCTTTGGATAAATAAACAGAACATGTTATGCTCAAAGATATCTATCATACTCGTATGCTGTAGAACAGTGATAAAATAAGGCGTGGTGCCTCAATCATGTCTCCATCTCCAGATAAATTCAGTAGACCTTGACCACGAACTCCAAGATTAGCAGTAGAATGTATCACAGATGATTCCTGACAAAATATACAAGAATTTTTTTATATGTCAAATAAAAGTGGCAAAAGGGAACAACATGCATTCAGTGGGCTGATAATAGACCTTCAGAACTATCAAATTGCTAGCATCCAGTAAGGAAGTTGCAACTACTGAATCTCCACCACCATTGATTAACATTCTGGAGTTCCACATAAGGAGCATCTTAACAGACATTCTCAAAGCACCGAAGACCTGAAAAATAGTTCAAAAATAGATTATAGAATGACAATGTGAAATAGTTGCACCATACAAATAACAAGAAGGAGAACACCAAAACCACCTTGATTGTTGAGTCACTCATAAGAAGCTCCTCAGCCATTAGTTCAAACTCAGAGTATGGATAGCGGGTCAATCCAAAAGTTAGAACAGCACCAGATTTTAGGCTAAGTTGCCCTTGGACCTAAAAATTACAAATAATGGGTATACTTTGAAATAAAAATGGAGACATTTAAGGAAAAAAGAAAATCCACAGATATTGTACTCCCTCCGTCTCAAAATAGATGTCTTAGATTTGTTAAAAATTGGATGAATCTATATACTAAACAGTGTCTAGATTCATCCAAATTTTGAAAAAGTTGAGACATCTATTTTGAGACGGAGGGAGTATTATTTTAAGGAAACCTCACCTAGAATTATATATTTGTATGGAATGCAGGATAATGCAAGGAAACACAAAAATACTCCAACACTACTTCAACATGGCCCTCAAACAGGCATTCTCCAATTTAAATGTTTGAGTGCCTTATTTCACATGATATTAACACAGAGGAGAACGATAAATGTGAACCTTAGTGCTTCCTTTTGGTTGTAAAGTAGCATATGCAGCTGCATTGCATTGGTGAAAAACATATGATATGTTAGATGATTACAAAGATATTTATGAAATATGTATCCTGCTTTTTTAGAGTAGGGCAGATAATTTAGAGACGAAGTGAAGTACATGAATACACATCATCTTATGGTTGAGCACTAAATGGATCTAACAACAATATCAAAGCCTTTGTCCCAAGCAAGTTGGGGTAGGCTAGATATGAAACCCAACAAAAACGTATGGAAAGAGCACTAAATGGATCCATGACAGGAAAATAAGAGTAGATGGTGAAGTGCTCTACTAAAGACACCATAACTGGTAGAACAGTAAATGCTGCTATAACACTACAAAACCTTGTGTACCTGAACACGACTCCAGAGCAAGGGAACAGCAACTTTGGCTTTATTCCTGATATTAACATTTGTCCAGAGTGGCTGATTTGGGAACTCTAACAGAAGAGTGTCAGTCTGTGTACTCATGTTATTGTTGCTAACATCAAGACTCTTAGGTACTGCATCATAAAGAGTTCCAGCTGCTCCTGCATTATCCGGACAGCCAGAACTCCTTCCACCTGACAAAGGCGATACAGATACACTTTATAAGCAAACACATAGATCAATAAGGTTATCTAGACACTAGATTCATCCATAGGTCAGTAAGGAAGTTACTTAAGATTACTCAAACTGGAAGCTTCACTTCATCTAGTAATGAACATTTTAAGACCTAAGAGTAAGAGTACAAAAGGAGTAGACGAGTAGTAGCATAACATGTTTCTACGACTGAATGGTGAATACACGCATATTACTGTATTTGAGACAAAAATGCAGAGCGTTAAGGTGATATGGTCCCTTGCGAGCAGAATTTCTAAATGAAACTTAGGAATGCAAGAACATAAAAAATTAAGGGTCAACTGAGCAAGCCTAATAAATCATCTATAGATAATGAAAAATATGGTAAGGTTTTAAAAGCACCTCCATATAGCCCTAAAAAATAGGAACAGAACAACATGGTAAAATATGATTATACAGCTATGTGTGTGTACCGTAAGTGCATCAGAATCAGATCAACAAGGATGTAACAGCATGCGGCCTGCAATTTGTACTAAGTACTAACAACCCATCCCAGAGCCAAAATAAATTGCAGGCTACAAATTATTAAATAACTAGAATTAAGTGATTAATTGTTGTTGGAATCTGAGTTGGTGTAGTAGTATTGTCCTAGGAGAGTCTAGAGTATTCTAGTGGAATGTTGGAGTCTGTTGGTGTCCTAGTTGAGTTTAGAGTATTCTATGGAGTGTTAGTAGATTAGTAGTATGTCCTACTAGATTCTAGACTATTCTAGTGTATGAGTGGAGATGTAATACTAAGTTGAGCTATATATAAGAGGGTGTGCAGGTCCAAGGGACAAGCCCATCCAAAAATTTCCTCCCAAAACCTACATGGTATCAGAGCTAGGCTCCTCCTATCCCTAGCTACCACCGTTCCGCCACTGCAGCACCCATCCCGGCTCTTGTTGTCAACAACACCGGGAACATTGTAGTCACCTAAGCGGGAGGCACCTCGTTTCTCTCTGCGGGCAGTAGCCACCTCATGTTGCACGGTGCATTGTGTGAGGCTTGGTTGCTGCTCTGCACGGGAGTTGCTCAAGGAGCTAGTTAAAATGGTGCAGTTGAGGTGCTGATAGGAGGATAGTAAGTTAGCGAGGTTGGATTTGGGGACCAAGAGAAACTGGAGGTGGAGGACCTGATCTGGTCCGAGATGGGAAGATGCAGAGGCGATGCAGGCGGCTGTGAAGGAGCTGGGCATCTGTGTTATGGAGGCGATGGCTGGAGCAGCACTGAGCTGTGGTGGTGAAGGGAGACAATTGGGTGAGGTCTCTTGTGTTAGCTGTTCTTGTGCTGTGGGAGAACAAGGGAGGTGCAACTGCAGGCTTCCGTTCAAGTTGTTGTTGCAAGATAGGGAAAATAAGAGAGGCAAGCTGCGGATAAGAGGGTGTGGAAGCCTGCAACATCAAGTGAAGGTACATGGGAGTGCTCCCTTCAGGTGGTTCCTTTGGTGTTGCTGGGCAAGATTCGGTTTTGGGAGAAAGAAGGCTGTTGTGTTGCAGCAGAGAAGAGGAGTCCAGGAGGGAGCAGCTGCTGGAGCTGATTTGTGTCGTCTGTGAGAAGCAAAGGGAACGGAGCTTGCTGCTAGGAGAAGAGAGAATGGAATGGATCTGAGAGGTAGAGGCCATGGTGACCGAGGCGAAGATAGTGAGGCAGCCATGGTTCTGCGGAACCGGAGTTGATGAAGAGGCAATGCGATGCTCGAGCTGATGATGGAGGGCGTGTGGTGCCGCCGTTGTAGGCGCCGGTGTCAGAAGGCGCATGGTGGGAGAGGCCACGGTGGACCAACGTGAGAAGGATTGGAGGTGGCTAGCTTGATGCAAAGTTTGTGCATGATGTTGATGGTGAGGCGGTTGTGGCTCTGTAGGAGCTGTTGTTGAGGTGAGGCAGCCGTTGTTCTGCAGGAACCGGAGTTGATGAAGAGACAATGACAATGCTCAAGCTGATGAGGGAAGGCGTGTGCTGCCGCCGGTGTGAGAAGGCGCATGGTTGGAGAAGCAACGGTGGACCAACGCGAGTAGGATTGGAGGTGGCTAGCTTGATGCAAAGTTTGTGCATGGTGATGTTGATGGTGAGGCAGCTGTGGCTCTGTAGGAGCTGTTGTTGAGGTGAGGCAGACATGGTTCTGTGGAACCGGAGTTGATGACGAGGCGATGCTCAAGCTGATGATGGAAGGCGTGAGGTACCGCCGTTGTACACGCTGGTGTGAGATGTCGCATGGTTGGAGAGGCAACGGTGGACCAACACAAGAAGGATTGGAAGTGGCTAGCTTGATGCAAAGTTTGTGTGCTTAAATTTTCAGTGTCGAATGGGGCTTGACCGCAGATGGCAAAAGACCGATGAGCAAGAGCTAGAGTAATGCTCTTACGTATCTTTGTGTGCTTGCAAGCTAGAAGTGTGGTGGTTGTACTAAGTTTCATGGAGTTGTAGCAATATGGCCATGGTGATTAACCCATGCCCATCTTGAGGGGGAGTGTTGGAATCTGAGTTGGTGTAGTAGTATTGTCCTAGGAGAGTCTAGAGTATTCTAGTGGAATGTTGGAGTCTGTTGGTGTCCTAGTTGAGTTTAGAGTATTCTATGGAGTGTTAGTAGATTAGTAGTATGTCCTACTAGATTCTAGACTATTCTAGTGTATGAGTGGAGATGTAATACTAAGTTGAGCTATATATAAGAGGGTGTGCAGGTCCAAGGGACAAGCCCATCCAAAAATTTCCTCCCAAAACCTACAATTGTGAACAGAAGATACGTATGCAGCAGATATTCAGATTAAAAAGTTACCATGAACTAATATCTGGGTGTCGTCATGCCTACTGAAAACATTAATAGAAACCCGTCCACCACCACCACCACCCAAACCGTTGCCTCCAGAAGCACTGATTTTGCCACTACCATGCCTGCCGCAAACAAAAGATCAGAGACGGAAAACCTGCAAGTGCTCACTGGAATACTTAAATACAGTGTCAAGGGACTTGCAGCAAAACAATAGTAACACTAATAAACTAAAAAGGCAAAACACCAAAATTCTTCTATTCAAATGACACTGGTAATAAAATCCTTGCAAGATTGACACACTATTAACTCTATGTGTCATTTAGGCTACTGGTATCATTTAGCTACTGGCCTACTAAGCTTGTGTGATCTTAGAGCAAACGATAATCCTCAAATCCACTTGATGGAGTAATGTAGTCAAGCAAGTGATCATTACATATATGGTAAATAATTTATTAGCATCACAACACAACAAACTTCCAACACTAGTTCAAACCAGACGACACTCCTAAAATTCTGAGTATGTGTTTGTGTCCTTTCAACCATTAAAGTATAACCTATTGTGTGACTGCTGAACAAAATCATCAACGGAAGATAAAGTGAAAGGTAATCTTCATCTAGTTTATGTATATCTTAATTTTGATTCACCAACCCCGACACTAAAGGCCCAAATAAGTTTAGTGTAGTTGATAACTTCATGCATCTTTGTAACATGTTATGATCACAATACAGAAACTGGCATCATACTCCTAAAACCCAACTAGTTCATAATCAACAGACCTACATGATTGTAGTCGCCACTCTGGAAAGAGCATACAAATCTTCAAGTTAAACAATCAAATCTTTATCTCTTATAGGTATATCGTAAATTTTAATTCACCGACCACGAGCCTAAAAGCACAAATAGGTTTAGTGTGATTGCTACAATGCTACTAACTTCCTGCATCATTCTAAGTTGTTATGATCACAATACAAACATTGTCATCATACTCCTGAATCCCAACTAATTCCTAATCAACAGTACCGAGCAGTTCATGATTGTAGTCTCCAATTTGGAGACAGGTTACAAATCTTCAAGTTAATCAATTAAATCTTCATCGTGTATAGGTATTTCTTATAAATTTTAAACACTGACCCCAACTCTAAAAGCCCAAATAAGTTTAGTGTTGTTACTACTAACTTCCCGCATCATTATAACATGTTATGACCACAATACAAACATTGGCATCATACTCCGAAATCCAAACTAGTTCCTAATCAACAGTACCTACCAGTTCATGATCGTAGTCCCAAATTTTGAAACAGTTTACAAATCTTCAAGTAAATCAAATATATCTTCATTGCTTATAGGTATATATCTTAAATTTTGATTCACCAACCCCAACACTAAAAGTCCAAATGAGTTTAGTGTGGTTGCTACTAACTTCCTGCATCCTTATAACATGTTCTGATCACAATACAAACACTGGCATCATGCTCCGAAATCCCAACTAGTTCCTAATCAACAGTACACCAGTTCATGGTTGTAGTCTCCAACTTGGAAACAGTTTACCAATCTTCAAGTTAGACAATTAATTAAATAGCTTGAATGCTGGCACGTCAGTCCAATCAGTAGAAAGGAAGCAGGACGAGTATCGAAGTATTTCACACTCACATAGTCATAGCCTTAATAAAGATGCTTCCACCAGAGCCACCCCCGCCTTTCTCGCTGCTATCCCCACCATCGGCGAGCACTGTGCCATTCATTAACAGGTCCTTCGCAAACAGCCACAAGATGCCGCCGCCGATGCCGCCATAGTCCTTCTCCACACTGGTAGACCCTCCTTTGCTTCCGTAGCTAAACGGGTGCTCTAGGTCTGACCATGCGTAGGCATCACCGCCCCATGAGTCCTCCTGCGTCTGCCCGTCCCTGACATAGCAGCTGGCACCACGGCCGCCGTGACCCCCACCATCTCCGTGCGTTCCCGTGGGGATGCCACTGGTGCGGTCAGGCGGATCGCCGGCGAGACCGGTAGTGTTCACAACGACCGTATCGGCGATTGTGATGTTAGTGGCCGAGAGGGAGACCTTCCCGGCTACGACGCGTACGCCGCGGCCGAGACGCACCTCGCCGGAGAGATTGGCTGATATCACGCACCCAGGCTTCTCGCAGGTCAGGGCCGCGCCGGAGATGAGCACCAGGCTGCCGTTGCCGGTGATGTAGATGTCGCCGTCCAGCTTGACCTCTTCGGATACCTGGCAGCTCGTGCTGAAGTCCCCTTTCCCGTGGAGGTCCTCGGCACAGGTCGCCGCCGGCGCCTCCGGCGTCGGCGGCGGGGGCGGCGGTGACGGCGGCGAGTAGTCGTGCCACGTCAGGATCGAGTACGGGTCCGGGTCCGGGTCCGCCCGATCTGACGCCTCTGCCCCGCGGCCCAGGCCGGGGGCGGCACTCCCGAGGCCGAGGGCAACACCGAGCACCAGCAAGAGGAGGCGGAGCTGGGGGCGGAGGCAGAGGTGGGGGGCCATGGGGCGGGACGCATCAGAGTCCAGGCGCTAGGGGGTTAGTTCCAGCCCTAGGGGTTGGAAGCCGCGGTGGCCGCCACGGTCGCCGGAGATGGGGGCGGCGGCGTGTGTTGTGGGTTGGGTTTGGTGCGCCTAGTTGGGTTTAGTTTCTCTTTCCCCCTCTGCTTTCTCGCTCTAGTTTCCTCTCTCGGCGTAATGGATGGGACTGTGGAAGGGGGAGGAGAGTGGAGGGAGAATGCGCTTTGAGATTCGCGACAATAGGTGGTGGTTCGGTTTTGTGTGTGGACTGCGGTAGAGACAAGTGGTGCAGAAGACCCTGTTTTTTTTACATGTCCTTTTCCCTCTTTACCATTTTCCTTGTAACTTTCAGAAAAAATACTACTATCTCCAATCAAATTACTTATCGCAGGTTTATTTATTGCAGGTTCCTTGAACCTAGCCAGATTTTAAAAGATATTTAATATGGATGGGAGTATGATGAATCAAAAATCAATTGACCTATTGTTTGAAGATAATTTATAATCCGGTGTGCAAAATTGTCGTAGTCCGCCATAGTTCTAAACAAAGTTGATATTTAAGTTATTCTAAGATACATCTTGGATACATTTTCTCCATAAATGACTAACGTGTATATTAAATAATATCCACTTGAATAGTTCATGTGCAGCTTTTGTTTTGTCTAGATTTGCTGAGAACATCTCAAACGGTAGGTTAAAAGTACCAGGTATTAACTTCATGAAAGTGTATGAAGAGCTTTCCGAAAGTGAAAAAGGACACAAGTTATTGGACTTATCTGGAACCTTATCAAGGAAGTCATCCAAAAAAAGTGACCGTTGTTTTGCAAATAGGTCCCTCCTGTAGCCACCAAAGGCCACCGGCTTATCCATTTCTCTCTCTTTCTTTTAATTTTCTTCCTTATCCGCGCATGTATTTTGAGCGTCGTTCCTTCAACGTGTAGAACTGGATAGTATATTTATTTGTAGGGGAAAAAATAGTACTCCGTACGCTTTCTTTTCTGTTAACAGGTGTAGGAGCATATAACATAGTCCAAAACGCATTTGGCCGTTAGCACTGCTAGTTGATTGCAAGAATAAAAGTGATTAATTTGTCAAGATTGTCTGCTATATAGTACAATTAATATCTGCCATGTCACTTGCTCATCAAATGTGTATGTTCCAGACAATTTTCGGCGAAAAAGTGACATGTATTGTCTATGTAGTACTATATTCTTTCAGCAATACTTTAAGGAGTATACATACATATAGGCATATAGCTAGACTCTTTCAGCACGCAACGTACGCTACGCACCTGTAGAAACCAAACACCTTTTTGGTGTGATGCATGAGTGAGTAAGAACGTGAAGGTGTTCTGGAATGTCTGCTGCTTGATGCGGAAGGAACTAGAAACGCGCGGAGTGTGTATTTGAGGGAAAATGTTCTTTCTTTTTCGGGTGGATGGATGCAATAAAGCGAGGAGTGCGTACGTGGCCGTGGAGCAGCGATGCAAGCAGGACAAAAGCTTATGAAGATTGTGATATACACGTGCACGTGTGTTCACCGATACTTTTTCAAGATTGTGATATACAACAACCTAAATGCTTCGTCGTGCGGCTGCACCGTTCGGAAGCAACTCGAGCGCGCCCTCTCGCCGACAACACGGGATCTCCTTCTACTCCCTCCTTTCAGAAATACTCACTCCGTTTCAAAATATAAAATGTTTTAGCTTTGTAAAAGAAGTGTATCTAGCCTCCTTTTAGTATGTAGGTAAGACGTTTTAGTTTTATAAAATAAATGTATCTAGCGCTTTTTAGTGTATAGGTTCACTCCGTCTTATATTTCTGAACGGAGGGAGTACGATTTTAGAAGTTGTTCCTGGTCGCTTGGCAGCCTCAAAGTGGGCTCGCCCCTACAAGAATTACACAACTTAGTTTGGAAGTAATTCATGTAAAAATATGGAAGTAGAGAATATAAATTGTTATTGGCTCATAAAAATACAACATGGTAATATATTGTACTCTCTCCCTCTCAAAATATGTGGCTGATTAGCCAAATTCGTGACATCTATTTTGAGACGGAAGGAATACACTGTACCATTTTCCTACTAAACATGGTGAGAATACTTGGGATTTATTTGAAGTTACCATGCATTCATCATCGAAGCAAAGTTGCGTATATGTCCCCGTGCTCTCTTTTTTACCAGACAGCTACAGCCAGAAAATTGAGCTCATTTGGAACATTGCATATGTCGTTGTCCTTCTTGTCGATCTTGAGCTTGCGGGGGACGGCAGGAGATGTCACGATCACCATCCAACTTATTTGCAGTTTAATAAGCAGCTAATGTCGGTTTTGAGAGCGATTAACAAATCCAACATGGCAGTCAAGTGAAAGCTGACTAACATAAGTTAGCCGTTTTGAACAGAATACGTCATGTAGGGACGTTGTTATTGGTTGCATCATGGCCATATATAGTGCCATGTCATTGGTGCTAGCACCACACACATAGATATGCTAATCTTCTTCTTTTTTGAATCTTATACTCCGTACTAATCTGTGTTGTCAAGCCTATCTAAAACATGGGTGCTTATGCTCAGGAATTTAGCTATCTAAAACATGGGTGTTTCTGCTCAGGAATTTAGCTTGTGTCACTGCCCGTCCAGCTTCTTTTCTCTGCACAAATTGATTTTTACCGGTAGCAGACGCTATCAGTGATCCCCTCCCACCTCGCTCCTCCCCCCTCTCTCGAGGTCGACTGGGTTTCCCTACCCTCTTCATGTTGGGTTCGCAGCATAGAAAACAAAAAAATTCTACGATAGGAACTATTATACGCTAAGATCTATCTACTAGATACAAGCAACGGGTGGATATACATCCATAGAGAACATACCCTAGAAGACCGACAAAGTGTAACGAGATTGAACTCGTGGATGATGTAGTCGAACGCTTGCCGATCTCAGGATCGAGAAGAAGTCCAGCGCCGCAACTCAGCAGCGCATCCGTGATCGCACACGCGTTCAGGCCACCGAACAACCCCCACCTTCTCACTCCAGCGATGCAGCGGAAGCAGCAACTCCTTCCAGATGAAATACACCGGAAACATGTATCTCGCTAATCCGAGATCATGGGGAAATAATTCTAGAGGGAGAGAGATCCTTCACGAGGAGGTGTGAGTGAGAAAGAGGGAGAGGGGGCCCTTTTATAGGAAAGGGGGGCTGCCCCCTCCCATGGCCGGCGCCCATGGAGGGTGCCCCCACCTCTTCCTCATTCATGTGGTGGAAGCTTCACTCACATAAATTTGATCCTCTATTTTTTCCAGTCAAAATCCCACTCAAAATGCATTAAATTTCCACTAAATTTAATACAACTCTCATTTAATAAAAATCTTTTATTTATTTTATTTATAATTTTATTAATTACTTTAATTAATAAACATTTATATAAAACCCCCTGCAACATTTTAATATCATATGCAGAACCAATTTCAGCAATTTCACCGGAAAAAAATTTGGTATTTATTAAAATAATTCTAGCGCTTTGCAATTATTTTGAACATATTTATTCCAAATGGTGTTGGTATCCCTTAAGTGTGTCACACTACGATTCGCGAATAATGTAGACATGATCGAGACTCCTCTCAGATTAATAATCAGAAGCGGGACCTGGAGATCCATACTGACTCCCACACATCCAACGATGACGTCTGTGATTGTGAGAACCTTTAACGATAGTAACTTAATCCCTTTGTCTCGCGATATATTACATGTCCGAGATTCGATCATCAGTATCTCAATACCTAGTTTGATCTCTTTACCGACATACTCTTTTCTCGTTCCCCTGATATAACATTCTAGTGATCACATCACTTGCTTGCAAGCTATCTTAATGTGATATCACCGAGAGGGCCCAGAGTATATCTATCCGTCATCGGTATGGATAAATTCTAATCTTGATCCATGAGTCTCAACATAACACATTCGGGGTATCTGAACCCATATTTATAGTCACCTTTTTACGGTGTGACGTTTGATGTTATCAAGTCACTCTTCCGGTGTTAGCAATTAACATGATTGATACCTTCGATACAGATTACGGATGTAGTATAGCTTCTTTTTCCCTAGTAGACCTAGGTTATTGAATCCTCGAGAAGCGAATGCGTAGTGAAGTTATTTTAACAGACCTTCGGGAGTTTTAGAATTCCTTTTGTGTTTTTACCAGATCAATAGCTTGCGTCTTTTTGTTGTTGTCGATGATAGAGAGAGAGAGCTTAGGGCGTTCAGTTTCACCTGTAGCTATGCAAAACATTTGATGGAAATAAAAGATAGAAATAAAGTATGTGTGTACTTGTTAGAGCAAGATAAATTATATGTGGGTAGTGCATCTATAATTGCTATTGCCTCCGCAATCGTTTATAGCAATAACCTACTAGTCTCATCCATAGAAGAAAGAGAACTAGTGATATGCATAGTGATGTCACCGTTAATCCCAAGCAAATCCCTCACATACAGCCGTACTACCCCTTCTGTCACCGGGGTTCCCAACCTGCAGATCAGCCATCACTCATACTCCGTATACGTGGCTCAACCCTCGGGGTCTTAGGTACTTGACAAGTCCTTAGATTGAGGAAAGAGAGGATACAATAATCATCATGTCATACAAACAAATACACGATCCCATCTATGATAAATAACATGCACAATTGCTACATGGCTAGGCCAAAGCCCTTAGCCCAAGGAGAATTACTCACACATAGAGATGAGATCAACAATCATAAACATTGTAATGAAAATCATAAGATTAATAGCAATAGTCTTACAATGTCGCCAATTAGAGAAGAGATCTACTATTACAAGTGGTGTAATATGGCTATGGAGATGGAGAAAGGTTTGGAGATCTGAGGCGGCTTTTTGGTGAGGTCTGGCTTCTTTGGGGCGGAGCGAGAGATGTTTTCCCGTCGCCTGAGGCTTCTTTATATAGGGGTCCCTTCATGAAAGTTATTCTGTTTGACCTAACGGTGGCGGCGCCAACTATACGATCGGAGCTATACAGTCGGAATTTTTGCTTCGGCCGTATAGTTGGTCGTTAAAGCGTCTGCCTCCATTGTACGGCTCCTGGTTTCTTCTAGTTGTTGGAAATCTCGTATCTTTGACTTTAATGTAGTGATTCCCTCCTTTAAACGACATTATTTGTGCAGGAAAATATAAAAGAAAGGATTGCATACCCCTCTGAATATTAACATTAGTGACAAGGTTTAGAGAGATATTTCATCAAGAATATGATTAATATCCAGTTTAAATATGGACATAGATGGCTATATTTTAGAGCCATCAACCTCCCCAAGCTTAACTTGATCGTCCCGAGCAAGAAAACCAAAATCAAAAAGGAACTCAACATTTAAATTGAAATAACGAGATGGTGATCTTACTCTTGATTAGTAGTCTCATGTTTCCTCCACTTCATAAATCTAAAAAACTTCAGCATAGATAGAGTAATGGCAAGCATATCATACGGGTTTCATGCATCCTTATAGCGCAGCAAAATTATTGTAAACATGGATGATTCAAATGAGTAAACTTTATTCCATGTCAAGTAATCAACTCATAGGCTTGCCTTTGAACAGTAAAGTATAACCATGTAAATTAAGAGTGTGAGAGTTGTCATGAAAAGCATATATACTAGAGTATCTCAATTCCCCCACATCAATAAATCAAGACTTTTCAAGCACTACTTTTCTATTCATTGTCCTTCAAGAACTTCAGTTTTTAAGTAATTGAGAGCATGCCAAAAAAAATAGTTTATCGGGCTATGATGGACACTCGTGGCATCACTAAGGGTTTTGTTCCTTTTGCATAATAATTTCTCATAACAGCCAGAGGAGTGATTCCATCATGATTACAGTTACCCGGAAGTACCAAGAATCTTACCCACTATAGCATTACTGCTACAAGTGTTTAATCAACTCATAGCCAAAATCTGGGAGTTTCCTCCATGAAGATCATTCGTAGGCCAGCGGAGTTGTTGGCATCCCATGAAGTTTAACACGCGTAAAGCTATATCATTCTTATGATTAACAAGTCAAACTTTGGCATACTCAGAAAAACCGCTAAACATTAATTCAATCGAACAAATTCTTTCAAAGTGAGCTATTAAGACAATCAGCATTTTCAATGGTGTTGAGTGTCTCCAGAAATAAGCTTTCAAGACTAAGCACTACAACACCCAAGCCTTCAATTGGGAGACTTTTTCTTATTACAATTGTTTAGCAAATTTTAGGCAAGACTCGGTTAATTACGAGAGCTAGAACAAAACACCCATGCAAACGAAAATCTTACTACAATACAAAGACTCACTCCACCAATATAATATCTCAACATTTACTACTAACTAGCATGGGTTTCTCAAACTTAAAAAGTGGGGAGTCATAAGGCATACCTCTCATGTTTGGTTCCACTTCTCTCTTTCTTTTTTATTTGCTTCTTGGAAACTCGAAGTCGACCACTCTCCTGCAAATATATGAAGACCTCGAGGCGGAAAGAAAATAAAGAGGGAAAATAAGGAAAAATGGAGAAATCTTTTTGTGGTTTTTAAGAGAGGGACTTTAAAGAATAGAAAATTGGCGGCTCGACTATAAAATTTCGAAAGCAAAATAGAAAGAACTAAAAATAAAGTGTTGGGGAAACCAACACGAGTGCTTATAAACTCAAATAAAAACACAACCTCTAAAATAAATAAAAGCAAATGAACGCCACATAAAGATTCATCAAGAAACTTCCCCAAGCTTAGGCTTTTGCAAGCCCTTCAATTTATTGTGGTGGCGGAAAAAATTCATTACTCCAGTACGTGAATTGAGTTGAGAGGTTACTTGTTGATTCTCGGAGGTTCAAAGAGAGGCTATGCATCCTCTCCACAGTTCCTCCAAGTCCTTGGAAATCTTGGTATGTGGCGAACCGGGTTTGTGGTTGCTCCTATTGATAAGGAACTTCTTGCTCCTCCTCTTGGTCCTCATCCTCCTCCGCAATCTCTTCCTCGGGTTGGTGTTGCTAAACCTGTGAATCATATAGCAAACGTCCTTCCTCAATAGAAAAAAGACCATTAGGCAAAGGAGTGGGGTAGATACGCACAACTCTAGCAGTATGCAGATAATAAACACCACCTCTTCTAGTGAGCATTCCACAGGCTTTCAAAGTGGAGAAACCAACACGTGTCTCACCTAGCACGGGTTGCAACTAACCTAGGTCGAGGCCTAGGGCAGTGGCAAGCACGGTGATAACGCCTCCACCAGTGATTGGTCCTTGGCTTTGGGAGGCTTGGTGCTCTAGGTAGCGCACAAGGATGGCGCCCAAGTTGAGTGACAAGCCGCAGTTGATGTAAGCAGCCTTTGCAAGGACTAGTGTGTCCTCCTTGTTGAGTCTTGTGAACTCATTACGTGCTTGAAAGGTGTTAGCAATAACATAGAACAAATAGCGAATTACAGGATGTTGAATATTCTTCCCCTTGTTTATTCTAGTAGTGAAACTCATTCCATTATAGTATTGTTCAGGGGTAGGTTCTAAGCCAGTAAACGATGCACGTAAAGCATGAATATCATTGTTTGGCAAATTAAAACATGAGCACCATTCATCTAATGTTAAAGTGTAGTTGTTGTTCATCAGACGGAAAGAAATAGTATCATCTCCTTGCTATTGTTTAACAGTTCTTTGCAACGAGCTTAGAAATTCAATGGTTAAGCGGTGATAAGTAGGTATATCACTGTACACAAAGTTTTGCAGGCCAGCTCTATTGCAAATTAAATTGAATTCATCAGAAATATCGAGTTGGTTCAATATAATGGGGCAAGCCCACTTGGTGGACTTCACTTCACGGTTCTTGATCTTGTTGAAGCGATAACGATGGGCCTCATCCCTAAACCATATCCCCATGCGTTCCTGAGCGGCATCCCAAGAAGCGCTAGCGGTGCACGAGCACGAGTTTGGATCCTTGTGTTCATCATCTAAAATATTGAAGAAAGGCAAAAATAAAACTTTTTGATCCAACAACAGTAAGTGCATCATATTCCTCATCATAGCACACTAAAGAATTCTCCTTAAAAATAATAATCTAGGTAATAAAATCATGGCAATTGGTTCATAGTAGGTCTCACCCTAAATTGACAATGACAATATATCGAAGATGAATTTGCAAAAAGTAATTGGAAGATCGGAGGAGAAACATACCGAAGATCACTTGTGTGCGAGAAAATCAAACGAAATTGAGTAGAGATGGAGATCTCTTGAGGTTTTGAGAGAGTTTGGGGTAGAAGAAAGAAAAATGATTGAAGTTTTGGAGTTGGGAGTACCTTCCCGTGCGATTTTGTGGTTAGACGCAACTATACGGGCGGAACTATATGGTCAGAACAATGTGTCTCGGCTGTATAGTTGGCTTTTTGTCAAAAATTTAGGGTTTCCTCCTGGCGGCGTAGCTATACGGAGGCAACTATACGGGCAGAACAAAATGTTCCGGCCGTATAGTTGGTCATTAAACTGTCTGTCCCTATGAAAGAAAATCTGCAAAGGCATCGATATCTATACGACCGGAACTATATGGCCGGAATTTTCATTCCCACCATATAGTTGGTCATTAAACTCTTAGTACATATGAAAAGAAATTGTACAGAGGCATTGATATCTATATGACTAGAGCTATATGGCCGATTTTTTTTATTCCCGCCGTATAGTTGGTCATTAAACTCTCAGTATATATCGCAGAAATATTTTCGATGGCAAAGATAACTATACGACCGGAACTATACGGCCGGAACTTTTATTCCCGCCGTATAGTTGGTCGTTAAACTCTCTGTGTGCATCAATTTTTTTGTTCGTAAACTATTTCTTTTCCTGTAACTTAGTGATATACCTTGTTTTTGATAGAAAATTGATAGTAAATATTGTCGACCAACAATAGCATGAATAAAGCGGAATTTCAAGTACTACCGAACTTCTTCTCCTCAAATGGAGTTTTCTAGCACTCTTTATTAAACATAAACTTAAACTAAAACTAAAAACTTTACTAAAACCTTTATTTCACATGGGTTGACTCCCATGGAGCACTTTTTATGGCCAATAGCTTGACCTTGACGATACTCACTTGGGCCAGATGAGTGGAACACCCACTCCAAAGTAATTGGCCTTCAAAGTGATGGCCTCCTTTTCATCATGCCTGAATTTCTTCTTCCTAGGGAAATGAATAACAAAAGGATCCCGTGAAGGCAATTGTAGCTTCATGTTCCCTTCATGCAGATTAATCAAAGCCTTAATAGTTCTTAAGAAAGGACGGCCTAGAATAATAGGAGAAGTAACATCTTCAGGCATGTCAACAATAACAAAATCAATGAGAGCAGGACAACCCTTAATGTATACTAAAGTGTTTCCCTTAATTCCTAAAACTTGTTTGTAGGGAGAATCTGCTAGATGCAATTTTAACTTAGTAATTTCAAAGAAGACAAGATTTAACTTGTTAAAACGACTCTTTGGAATTGTTGAGACGCTTGCACCTAGATCATAAAGTGCAGCTATCTCATTGGTTCCAATTTTAATCTTAATAGTAGGCTCAAATATGTCGTCTAGTTTAACAGGTAATTTTTCAGCAATTTTCTTGTATTCTTCTTCAAGCTCACGTACCTTTATTGCTACTTGATTTACAAAGTATTGGTACATAGCTTCCTCACTACCTTCACTTACCGGAATCTTGATGTTGATCCTTTTTATGAGATCTTCAACGGTGTAACTTGGTGAAGGAGCATTACTATAGTCAAGTTCTTCAGGCTCCTTGATGCACTCGACGATCGACGTAGAGCTCGTTGGGAACCCCCAGAGGAAGGTATGATGAGCACAGCAGCAAGTTTTCCCTCAGTTATGAGACCAAGATTTAATCGAACCAGTTGGAGCAAGGAAACACCCCAAAGGTGTTACTAGCTAAGCTTTGGCAGGGCGCACTACCGGTGCTAGTAGCAACGTGGAGACCTGCACAACACAACCACAGAACTTTGTCCCCAATTTGCGATGAGGTTGTCAATCTCACCGTGTTTTGCGGAAAACAAAGGATTAAACGTATCAAATGGAAAGAAGTAAAAATTTGCAGAAAGTAAACACAAAGCAGTAAACAGTTGTAGATTGTATGTAAAGAAAAAGGACTGGGATCCATAGTTCACTAGAGGTGGCTCTCCTTAGATAGATAACATGCTGGGTGAACAAATTACAGCGGGGCAATTGACAAACACCGAGAAAGCAATACATACATATACTAATCATCTTGACTCCTTTGAGACTTGATTGGGCATTACAACATAATACATAGACCGCCATCCAACTGCATCTATGACTAATAATCCACCTTCAGGTTATCATCCGAACCCCCTCTAGTATTAAGTTGCAAGCAACAGATTATTGCTTTACGAACTACGTGTAAAGTAAACAATATGATTGTTCTATGAACAAAGGATCGTTGTTTTCTCCCTAGTAGCAACATCACATCTAGTACCTTAGAGATTTCATCACTTCCCAGATTACGGAGGCTTGAACCCACTATCGAGCATAAATACTAACTCTTGGAGTTGCTAGCATCTACTTGGCCAAGATAGCTACTAACAACGGAAAGCATGCAAGATCTCAAATAACAAAGACATGATAGAATCAATAATCAATCTGAAATAGCATCTCAATATCCATCGGATCCCTGCAAACACAACATGTATGAATTACAAATAGATGATCTTGATCATGAACGGAGCTCACAAGATCTAAACATGAAAGCACAAAGGAGGAGAAACCAGCCATCTAGCTACTACATGGATCCGTAGTCCAAGGATGAACTACTCACGCATCACACCGGAGGCTTGCATGGTGATGAAGAAGGCCTCGTGGTGAATTCCCTCCGGCAGTGGTGTCGGAAGAGCTCAGATCCCTCCCGATCTAGGGATGGAGATGACGCGGCCATGAGACTCTTTTGTGGATTTTGATCGGCACTTAGGGTTTTCGTCCGAGGGCATCTTATAGGCGGAAGGAGAGGCCGAGGGGTGTTGGGTCGGCTGACCACCTGGCGCTGAGCCAGCCTGGCTGTGCTGCCAGTGGTGTGGCCGGTCCCCAGCCCTTCTCCGCCTCGTGATTCGGCACTTGATTCCTTCCTAAAAAAATAGGCACTTTGGCTTTTGTCCCGTCTAATTCGAGAATATTCATTTTCGACTTTCTGGAACCAAAAACAGCAGAAAATGTAATTGGCACTGTGGCTCTTGTTAATAGGTTAGTCCAAGAAATCATAATAAAAGTACTCCAAAGTTGGAACAAAACACAAGAAAGTGGATAAAACCAAGCATGGAACATCAAAAATTATAGATACATTTGCAATGTATCAACATCCCCAAGCTTAACTCCTGCTCGTCCTCGAGTAGGTAAGTGATAAAAAGAAAGAATTTTTGAGGTGACATGCACCATCAAAGACTTGATTAAAGTATTTGCAAAACATTCAAACTTGGGATCATAGTACTTCAATCATAACATGAAAGACAAAGTTCTAGCAATAAGCAAAGAAACTATGATGCAACATGAAAAGGCACAAACAAAAGATTCATGAATAACAATGCTTTGCAAGACGTTTGTTTGTTTCACATAAAGAAAACATAGCATAATAGTATTCAGCTTGTCCCTCAATAGAGTAGCAAATATAAATGCATAGGACACCTTCAAAGTTCATAAGAGTGACTAGATACAATAGTTTAAAACAAGCAATAACAAGTTATGCATCAATCAACTAGTCTTGGGACAATGCACATAGAACTAAGAATGGCCACTATGCTCTCAAAGTAGTGCATAAAGATAGAAGGTCGAGACTCAATATAATGGTGGAAGAAAGACCTTTTGTAAAAGGAAGTAGGGATTCAAGTCTCATAAAGAGCTTCCAAAAATTATGGTACTTATAGCTTTCAGCTCTCATTGCCCCTATCATAAGCATATTTAAGGTGATTAAGGTTAAAGTGACACAACTAAGAGGATATGCTTGACAAGTTATAAACCGAAATCTCATGCCCCTTACTTACGAAGACCGGTCCTCATGCTACTCAACTTCAGTCACGAGTAAGCTCTTGTCATTGTAAGTACATGTGTATCATAGAGAACCGCCAACGGGATACCCCTTGCACATGATACAGGAGCTTTCCCATAATCAAAATGACAAGGCAAGCAGACAATGAGCATCTCAGCAATCTTTTTATTTGCTATTTGCATAGGTTTTTATTGAGGATGCTTCATAGAGTGCTCATTATGGTGATGCTGCAAGTTTCCACCATGATTAGGCATGGCTTAGGCTAGCGGCCCAGGCGTTTCTCTAACACATATACAAACTCCATGATCTTACAAGTTCCACTTTTATTTCACACTGCCGGGATCCGTAAGCAAAAGAACATAATATCAACGGGGTACAAAGTACAAGTGCAATGTTGAAAGCGTTCCCCATGAAACATGGTTATGCTAATTTCAACTTATAAAGCGCAAGCATATACGCAACAAAGAAGGACCCAATGGTTCAAGTTTATTAGAGGCAATAAAGTAAAGTGTGCCATCAAGTTCGTGAGAGCTTTAATCACTAGTTTTTTCATAACAAGTGGAAGGTAAACAAAAGCATGAATATACTTGGAATATCATAAGCTAGTAGGTAGGTATGGTGGACTCTTTGGAATAACTTGGTTTAGGGAGTTGGATGCATGAGTGGAACTCATACTTTGTTGTGGAGGCTAGCAAAAGACTGGGAGCAACAAACTAAGAGAGCAATAATGGCCATAATCATGCAGAGCGACAAAACATCATTGATCAAAGCATAAAGTGATACTACAAGTTGAAAACTAAAGGATCATAAAGGCTATGGTGACTTGTGATAGTCATAACATGGTGTGAGCATGTGCCAAGTCAACCCAAATAAAGCATCGAAGGAGAATACCACTATACTATGCTTTAATATGCTAAAACAACGCATGATTCATCCAAGGCACATTAAGCAATCTCAATTGTTTATAACAAGTCATGCTAAAGCAAAGAATACTAAGCATAAAGCCAAAACAATATCAAGCATGGCATGACAAAGCATATGCCACAGTCAAAAACGAGCTCTTTTTACCACATAAGCATGAACTTTCCTACTCTTTTCCAAACCGAACCAAACTATTTGCAAACCAATGTATGAAAGAGGGGGTCCAACCAACTTATTCAGAAAACTAAGCAAACAAAAGCAAACGAAAACGAAAAAGAAGACGCTCCAAGAAAAACACAACTGTGCATGAAACAATAAAAATGAAGCGTTTGGAAGAAACCTGGAATTTTTATTGATGAAGAAGGGGATTCCTTGGGCATCCCCAAGCTTTGACGCTTGTACTTCTTGGATATCTCTTGGGGTGACACGCGTGGCATCCCCAAGCTTGAGCTTTAGTCCATCCTTCATCTCATTACTCATTTCTTCCATACACCTGAAAATTTTCCTTCATACAAAACTTCACACAAGCTCATTATTAGAAACATTAGTGCACTCAAGATAAATAAGTCTCAAGGTTCAGTTATAACACCAAATAAACTTCCATTAGAACACTAGCTACTGTAGCACTTCCCCCAAAAAGCTCAATTCCCCAAAAGAACTCAAGAAGGAACCAACAAGAAGCAAATACAGAAAATGGCAGAAATCTGTAAAAACAGACCATCAGGTAAAGACGAATTTTTTTGAAGACCTTATGTTGCTCAAATCAAAAAGTGTTGAACTAACTAAAGTTAGATAACAACCTGGGGCAGAAGCACAAAGAATTAAAGGTCAATCCGACATACAGAGCTCTCTCAGGAATTTTTACGGTGAAGCACAAAAATCTGTTTCGGGACAACAACTTTCCCAATCATTACTTCACTCTCATTAGAGGTTACTCTTGGCACAAAAAGCAAATAAAAAGGATAAGGAGCGGTTATTACTGAAGTAATAACTTCCAAGACTCATCTAAAACTCTTGGGTTATCTCCCAGCAAGTACTTTTCTTTAACGCATTTAAGTTAGGCATAAAAATTTGAGAAGATGCTCTCATAGGAAATATGAATTGAAGTAAAAGAGAGCATCAAGAAGCAAATTCAAAACATATTTAAGTCTAACCCACTTCCTATGCATAGGAATCTTGTATGCAAATAAATGCACAAAGAACAAAGTGACAGGCATAGGAAGATAAAACAAAAGTAACTTCAAAACTTTCAGCACATAGAGAGGTGTTTCATTACCATAAAAACTTGTGCAACCATATTTTCCTCTCTCATAATAATTTTCAGTAGCCTCATGAATAAACTCAAAAATATAACTATCACATAAGTCATGCTTTTCATGATCTACAAGCACTAGAGCTTTATTATAGATATTTTCAAAAGAATCCTTGGGAACATAACATTCACCCTCCTTTGATAAGCATGGGGTACATTCAAATAATGTAAGGGATAAAGTGTTACTCTCATTAGAAGGTAGGCATGGGTAGATCCATTCTTCCTCCTTTTTGTTGGAGATATGCCCTAGAGGCAATAATAAATATAGTTATTATTATATCTTTGTGTTTATGATAAATGTTTATATTCATGCTATAATAGTATTAACAAGGAAACATTAATACTTGTGTGAATTATAAACTTAAATTGAAGTCCCTAGTATAGCCTCTATACTTCACTAGCTTGTTGGTTGATTGATGATTGTGGTTTCCCTATCATGAACATTGAGATGTTATCAACAACAAGATCATATCGTTAGGAGAATGATATGGTGGACATACTCCTATAGATAAGCGTAGCATAAAGATCAAGTCATTTCAATAGTTCAATTGCTATATGCTTTCTGATACATAGTAACCTAATTCCTTCGACCATGAGATCATGCATATCACCTTTTCTGGATGGATGCTTTGATGTCATCAAACACCACACCGTAACAGGGTGGCTATAAAGGTGGCATTGAGTGTTCGGAAAGTATTGGTTGAAACACATGGATCAAGAGTGGGATTTGTCCATCCACATGACGGATAGATATTCTCTGGGACCTCTCGGTGAAATGTCATCCAATTAGCTTGCAAGCATGTGACTGGGTCACAAGGGATCACATATCACGGAACGAGAAAGAGTACTTATCGAAGAACGAGGTTGAACTAGGTATGCAGAGATACCGATCATAACCTCGGATAAGTAACATCGTGAGACAAAGGGAAATTGGTATCGTATGTAAATGGTTCATTCGATCGCAAAGTAATCGAGAAATATGTGGGAGCCATATGAATTTCCAGATTCCTCTATTGGTTATTGTTGAGAAGTGTCTCGATCATGTCCGCATAATTCACGAACCGTAGGGAGACACACTTAAGGATTGACGTTGTTTGAGTAGTTATGGTATTATGAGAAAGAGACCGAATGTTGTTGAGTCTCGGATGGGATCCGGATATCACGAGGAGATCCGGAATGGTCCGGAGAATAAGATTCATATAAGGAAAGTCCTGTTTGAAGCGGAATGATTCCTGTTTTCATCGAACATTCTAGAAGGTCCGGAATGTCCGCACTCTGGAGGGAAGGGTACATGAATGTGTCATTGCATATTGGAATGATTGCATCATGTACTAGGTGTTCTTGCTGTCCAAAATAAAGGGTTTATTTAAATCCTAAATTGAAAAGTCAAACGGCTAGTTTGAAAGTCAAACGGCAATTTTGGAAAGTGGAAAGAGGAGGAGACGAGGAAACCGAGTTGGGAGGATTCCTCCTCCCCAAGCCGGCGCGCCACCCAAGGCCGACTTGGGGAGGGACTCCCCTCCCCTGGCCGTGCCCTCCCACCTATATAAGGAGGGGCAGGGCTCCTCCTCTAGACACACAAGTTCCTATCCTCTAATCTAAACCCTAGATCTAGACCCCGGTTTAGAGCTATTCGGTTTAGAGCCTTCTAATTGGTTTAGAGCCCTCTAATTGGTGTGTCTAATTACTAGACCACTAATAGCCTCTCTCATAAGCTCCACCATACTCGCACCGGCTTAAGGCGAAGCCTCATGGATCTCCCTCTACTTCCGGTACCACGCCAGTTGTCTTTGGGAATCGCGAGGAGAGTGCTACAACCTCCGCTGCCTGCTGGAACAAGGGAGAGGAAGGTCTTCGTCGAGTACCGAACGTGTGACCGACTGCGGGAGCGCTGCCGGAACGTGGCGCTAGAAGGATCGTCTACGCTGCGGGAGTACGACTACATCACCCACGAGAATCTGCTCTCGTTAACCGCTTTGGAATCTTCGAGGGTGAGTTATTCCATCGACTCGTTGCTACAATCTAGTAGATAGATCTTGGCTTGTTTGTTTGTATGCGATAGAAAATTTTTGTTTTCCATGCTACGAACCCCTACACTTTTGTCCATCACTCTCCTCTTTTTCATCTAATGAGCTTTCAGGTTCAGCAATTTCTTCTTCCATGGAGGTTCTAGCAGGCGGTGGTTCATCTATTACCTTAGTAGTCATAAAACTGTTCCCAAATAGGAAACTGAGTGAGCTATCCATAATGAAATAGTGATTGGAGCAGAGCTAGTCATAAAGGCAACTTAAGAAAGGAACTAATTTTTTTTGTGTTTTTTTTGAACAACAAAACAAGCAAACAAAGCAAAAAGAAAACTAAGCAAAATAAAAACAACAAAGTAAATATGATTGGTTATGAGGGACTCCCCTTGTGAAGATGTCCTTGACTCCCCGGTAATGGCGCCAGAAAATATTTTTGATGGCGTGTAGTTGACGTGGGAGTTTCTTCTTCTTCGTTCCCCGGCAACGGCGCCATAAAATAGCTTGATGCACTCGACGATCGACGTAGAGCTCGTTGGGAACCCCAAGAGGAAGGTATGATGAGCACAGCAGCAAGTTTTACCTCAGTTATGAGACCAAGGTTTAATCGAACCAGTAGGAGCAAGGAAACACCCCAAAGGTGTTACTAGCTGAGCTTTGACAGGGCGCACTACCGGTGCTAGTAGCAACGTGGAGACCTGCACAATACAACCACAGAACTTTGTCCCCAACTTGCGATGAGGTTGTCAATCTCACCGTGTTTTACGGAAAACAAAGGATTAAACGTATCGAATGGAAAGAAGTAAAAATTTGCGGAAAGTAAACACAAAAACAGTTGTAGATTGTATGTAAAGAAAAAGGACCGGGATCCATAGTTTACTAGAGGTGGCTCTCCTTAGATAGATAACATGTTGGGTGAACAAATTACAGCGGGGCAATTGACAAACACCGAGAAATCAATACACGCATATACTAATCATCTTGACTCCTTTGAGACTTGATTGGGCATTACAACATAATACATAGACCGCCATCCAACTGCATCTATGACTAATAATCCACCTTCAGGTTATCATCCGACCCCCCTCCAGTATTAAGTTGCAAGCAACAGATTATTGCTTTACAAACTACGTGTAAAGTAAACAATATGATTGTTCTATGAACAAAGGATCGTTGTTTTCTCCCTAGTAGCAACAACACATCTAGTACCATAGAGATTCTGTCACTTCCCCAAATTACCAGAGGCATGAACCCACTATCGAGCATAAATACTAATTCTTGGAGTTGCTAGCATCTACTTGGCCAAGATAGCTACTAACAACGGAAAGCATGCAAGATCTCAAATAACAAAGACATGATAGAATCAATAATCAATCTGAAATAGCATCTCAATATCCATCGGATCCCCGCAAACACAACATGTATGAATTACAAATAGATGATCTTGATCATGAACGGAGCTCATAAGATCTAAACATGAAAGCACAAAGGAGTATAAACTAGCCATCTAGTTACTACATGGATCCGTAGTCCAAGGATGAACTACTCACGCATCACACCGGAGGCTTGCATGGTGACGAAGAAGGCCTGTGGTGAATTCTCTCTCCGGGTGCCGGGAAGAGCTTCAGATCCCTCTCGATCTAGGGATGGAGATGACGGCGACTACAGACTCTTTTGTGGATTTTTGATCGGGTACTTAGGGTTTTCGTCCCGAGGGCATCTTATAGGCGGAAGGAGAGGCCGAGGGGGTGTTGGGGTCGACCAGACCACCCCCTGGCGCGAGCCAGGCCTGGCCGCATGGCCAGGTGGTGTGGCCGGTCCTAGCTGCCTCCGCCTCAGATTCGGCACTTGATCCTTCCGAAAAATAGGCACTTTGGCTTTTGTCCGTCCAATTCCAAGAATATTCATTTTCGACTTTCCGAACCAAAACAGCAGAAAAAGGGCACTGCAATCGTGGCTCTTGTTAATAGGTTAGTCCAAGAAATCATAATAAAAGTACTCCAAAGTTGGAACAAAACACAAGAAAGTGGATAAAACCAAGCATGGAACATCAAAAATTATAGATACATCTGCAATGTGTCACTCCTCCCTTTGGATCCTCATCATTTTGAGTTCTTCAACTGGATTGGGATCAACTTTACCTGCAAAGTTAGCTAGAATGAGAGTTTGAATCTCGGTTATCTTACCTAGTTGTGCCTCAATGATCCTCATTCTTTCTTGGAGGGCCTTCAAATCATTTCTCAAACTAACAGCTTGGTTAGATAATTTACCAAGCATGGCATCATGGTTCTCCGTAATTTTAATAAGAATATTATTTTGTTTATTTTGTGAGTCTATGAAAGACTTAAGTGTTTCTTGGAGACTACCATTACTAGTTCCCATATTATTAGAGTTACCTGCAGGACTAGCATAATGTTTTTGAAAGTTAGGATTGTAACTCTTCTTCCAAGTAGGGTTATAATCATTATGATCTACGAAGTCTATTTTTTCAATATTTGTTTTAGGGGTGGCTCTTACCTGGGTTTCCTTACCTTTAACGGCTAGTATGAGCTCATCCAACTTAGCATTGAGGTCTTCATTCTCTTGTGGTGAGACAGAGTTCACCTTGTTCATGTTTGATCTTTCCACATGCCATTGGACATGGTTTTCTTGCATATTGTCTAGCAGCTGCTTTGATTCGGTAATATGTTTACCCATAAAAGTTCCTCCAGCTGCAGTATCAAGCATAGACTTAGACACAGGATTAAGAGCATTGTAAAATAAATGGAGGATTAACCAATCTTCCATCCCATGACTAGGACAGTTTCTTAGGCATTCTTTCATCCTCTCCCATGCAAGCGCTAGTGGCTCACGCTCTTCCTGTCTAAAGCCAGTAATATTAGATCGGAGTTGCATAGTCTTTCAAGGTGGGAAAAATTTAGTCATAAATAAAAAAGTACATCCTACCCATGATGTAATAGTATTTTTAGGCAAATATAGCAACCATTCTTTAGCTCTCCCTCTTAGAGAGAAAGGAAATAGACGCAATTTGACCACATCAGAGTCAACGTCTTTTATATGCATCATATCACATATTTCAGTGAAAGTATTCAAGTGCATACCCGTGTCTTCAATAGCAGAGCCTCCAAATTGATTCTGTTGAACCAAAACTTAAGTAATGGGGCTTAATTTCATAGTCATCAGCAGCGATTGTTGGCTGAGTAATAGGAATATCTAAATAATAATTATTGGGAGTAGCAAACTCCCCAAGCTTCTTTTCATCCATATTTCCTATGTTTTGGGGTTTTCTTAGATACAGAATTATAACAGTAAAAGCAAGAATTTAAAGGCTAACTAATTTTTTCGGTTTATCAAGTAAAGACTGAAAGCAAACTAACAAAACTACAAACAAGAATTAAAATTAGCAAGGTTCCTAATAACCTCACCAGGGTAGCTATTGCTTCCCCGACAACAGGGCTAGAAAAAGGGTTGATACCTTCGATCCGGATTACGGATGTCCTATAGCTTATTTTTCCCTAGTAGACCTAGGTTATTGAATCATCAGGAAGCGAATGCGTAGTGAAGTTACTTTAACGGACCTTCAGGAGTTTTAGAATTCCTTTTGTGTTTTTACTGGACCAATAGCTTGCGTCTTTTTGTTGTTGTCATTGATGGAGAGAGAGGGCCTAGGGCGTTTGGTTTCATCTGTAGCTGTGCAAAACATCTTATGGAAATAAAAGATAGAAATAAAGTATGCGTGTACTTGTTAGAGCAAGATAAATTATATGTGGGCAGTGCATCCATAATTGCTATTGCCTTCGTAACCGCTTATAGCAATAACCTACTAGTCTCTTCCATAGAAGAAAGAGAACTAATGATATGCATAGTGATGTCACCGTTAATCCCAAGCAAATCCCTCACATACAGTCATACTCCCCCTTCTGTCACCGGGGTTCCCAACCTGCAGATCAGTCATCACTCATACTCCCTATACCTGGCTCAACCCTCGGGGTCTTGGGTACCTGATAAGTCCTTAGATTGAGGCAAGAGAGGATACAATAATCAGCATGTCATACAAACTAATACACGATCCCATATATGATAAATAACATGCACAATTGCTACATGGCTAGGCTGAAGCCCTTAGCCCAAGGAGAATTACTCACACATAGAGATGAGATCAACAATCATAAACATTGTAATGAAAATCATAGGATTGATAGCAATAGTCTTGCAATGTCGCCAATCAGAGAAGAGATCTACTATTACAAGTGGTGTAATATGGCTATGGAGATGGAGAAAGGTTTAGATATCTGAGGCAGCTTTTTTGCAAGGTTTGGCATCTTTGGGGCGGAGCAAGAGATGTTTTCCCATCGCCTGAGGCTTCTTTATATAGGGGTAACTTCACGAAAGTTGTTCTGTTTGACCTAACGGTGGCGGTGCCAACTATACGACCGGAGCTATACGGTCGAAATTTTTGCTCCGGCCATATAGTCGGTTGTTAAAGCGTCTGCCTTTGTTTTACGGCTCCTGGTTTCTTCTGGTTGTTTGAAATCTCATATCTTTGACTTTAATGTAGTGATTCCCTCCTTTAAACTATATTATCTGCACAAGAAAAATATGAAAGAAAGGATTGCATACCCCTCTGAATATTAGCATTAGTGGCAGGGTTTAGAGAGATATTTCATCAAGGATATGATTAATATCTAGTTTAAATATGGACGTAGATGGCTATATTTCAGAGCCATCAATTATCACATGGTCTAAGGACTAAGATTACTTTGTATGATGTTATAGAAATATAAACATAATGACTTTTGTCGTAATGCTATACTTTGGATGAATGTTCATCACATCATTCACCAATGATGTGACCTTGTTATTAACAACATCCAATGTCCATGATCAGGAAACCTTCATCATCTTGTTAATGAACGAGCTAGTTTATAAGAGAGGCATAACTAGGAACCCTTTATATGTTTATTAAACACACATGTATTAACGTTTCCTTTTAATACAAGTATAGCATGCAAAATAAACATATATCATATACTTGGAATACATATAATAACAACTTTATTATTTCCTCTCAGAGCATATTCCCTTCACTTCGGCCAATCCCCCTCCACCCTCATCCCCCATCGCCAACGGCAACATGGGTTGCCCGGTGAAGCCTGTGTGGAGCCGACAGCGATAGAATGCCTTTATCGCACCCCTGAGAGCAGGTTGGGGCCCTTCCTATCTTTGATGCCGGTGCACTTCGGGAGGCGACGGTTTGGCATGGCCAGGTGGAGCTGGTGTAGTGGTGTCGGCTATGGCACGTAAGGGTACCATGAATGTGGAGGAGAACGTCAATGCTTCCTTCTCAGTCGTCCCATATCTAGGGCCCTCGGGCCCATCTGGGCCTGGGGGCAATGTGCTTGCGTCTTCTAGGCCTCCTGGAGATGGCGGCGGTGATGATGCTTGTACAAGGGAGGGTGATGATGCGGCATGCCTGTTGTGGCGGGGGGCTTTACGGGCCTGATATGGGTCCGGTTGGGCGCTATGCCTAGCATACCCCTGTTGATCTGTCTGGTCGACTACCGCCTCTCGGTGGTGGAGGTTGGTCCCTCCCGCATGGTTGCTAGTTGCGGTGACCCAGCATACCACTGCATGATGTAGTACACTATAGTCGTTGACATAACACTAATGAAACACCATTCACTAGTATTACATCCCTCAGAGTGTTACAACAGAAACACAGCAGGTCCAAGACATGACTATAGATTACAACTCGACTCTTTACAAAAGATCTAGAGAACACTCTAGGTTAAAGAGAGAGAGAAAGAACTTCTTACAAAGAAGAACCATAAATAATAACTCAAAACTATCTAGTAACTAAGACTAATATCTAAACTATTTGGCTTGCCATTGCTGCTATTGCTATGCTCTACAGAAGTAGGTTTTATGGCTAGAGAATCTACTCCTATCTTCTTAA
The DNA here is from genome assembly GCA_023614405.1 of Avena insularis. Taxonomy (NCBI): domain Eukaryota; kingdom Viridiplantae; phylum Streptophyta; class Magnoliopsida; order Poales; family Poaceae; genus Avena; species Avena insularis. The sequence goes on along the minus strand of CM042688.1, from coordinate 503,947,103 downwards.
GAACTTTGTCTTCACTTCGGTTGATGTATATGTTGACTTCATTGACTTCATTGAAGAACTTGAGCTGCCAATGATGGTTTCTTGAGCAGAATTGATGTTGAGTCGTCTTCAATATCTTAGAACCTAGCAAGGGTTAAGAAGGTATGGTTGAGTACGAGCATACTCAGCAAGTTCACTAAAAAGGAGTGTATGATGCACTATCTCTACAGCCATAGACCAAAGGTCATGGGCAATGCAGGTTTTCGTAAACATTTCTTCAAAGGTTGTTTTTATTCTGAAAACTATGTCCGACAGCCTTCACAGGTTGACCAGAACTTTCATGGAGTTCCTTTCCTGCCATGTTCGTAGCTCCTTCCCGGAACAAGGAGTAACATGTCATAGTTCTTACACTCTGCAGAGGTGCGTTGCTTTACCCATGAGAGATATTAGCTTTGTTGCACATCCGAGTTATAGGCTCGTTCACACTTCCTTAGTATGAGGCCTAGTCTAAGATCCAAGCCAATCACTGTCCCTCTCTGTGGCCCCGCATGAAGACACGACCCTCTAGGACATGGCCCACATCTTTTATGAAGGGTTCCATAGCAGAACACAAAACATTTCCTACGTTGGAACTCCCTAACACCCAAGATCTATCTATATAGTAATGCAGTACCGGCCAGAGCATATAGAATACATACCCTTGTAGACTGTATGCGGTTAACATTCCAAGGGGAACGTGGTTGAAGTAGTCAAACTTGTAGCCGACCTCAAGGTTGCGAAGCTCCTCGCATGTCACCCCTTGCTCCTTCTTCATCATGAAGCATATCTGGCTCACGACATCCAAGGTGCCTCAAGTGAGGGCCCTCATGGTTTCGTACACATACGGTGTACAATGACGACCTCCGGCTCCTTGATCCCTGCCGGGAGTGCAGAAGTAGATCTCCGGTTTGGAATCCCTGTAGCGCAACAACGTGCTGCTGGTATAGTGTCTCTTGCTCGGACAGTCCTTACTTGGGACCGTGCCAACACATGGAGACGAGAGAGAGAGAGGGAAGGAGAAAGTCAACCAAAGGACTTCTCCAAATATTGGTGTGTTTAATCCCACCCATGAGCACCCCTTTATATAGGGGGGCGTGTGCCCTCCCCTTTGGGTTTCCCATGTGGGACTAAACAAGGAAGAGAGGGGGGAGGCGCATGGGACCTTAGGGCACCATGGGCCGGCCAGCCAGGGGTGGGCCCCACCCCGCGCACAGCCTAGGATGGCCGGGTGGGCCCCCTTGAGGCGGCTAGGCCTTGGACCTTTGGCCCTTGGCCCTTCCCCCTTTCGGTTTTCCCTCATGGGCCCTTTTTCCCTAGAAAGTTTGTCCCATTAGTGGAATGCCCCTTCAAAATAGATTTTAATATTATATTTCATATTAATTACATCAATTAATATGTAAATACATATTACAAAATCCGATTTGACCCGAAACACCTTTCGGTTCCCTTTCGATTTCCTCCGAACGACTTCAGATCTTTCCCGGAACGATTCCGTTTCTCTCACGGAACTTTTCCGGTTTCCTTTTCTCTTTCATATGGTTATTCCAACTTACATAGGATCTCTAGCTCATCGTACTCTTAAGTGTATTTCCCACGCAAGAATGGCATGCATGATCTCCATCAATGATCAATAGCGGGACCGGGATGCCCATAATGACCCCTGTGCATTCCACGATGATAATGTCGTTTGAACCGTAAATAGTTGTTTCCCATTCCCTTTACCACTTGATACCTAGTTCACCCGAGATTTGATCTACGGTATCTCCATACCTTCGTTCGATCTCATTACTGATGAACTTGTTTTTCTCGTTTCCGTGTTGTTGCATTCCCTGACCCAGCCACACGCTTGCAAGCTTCATTAATGCAACGTCACCGAGATGGCCACTAATGTATCTGTCTGTTACATGGATGGGCAAATCCTGGACTTGATATGTACTCCTCTACACGCCCCTTTGGGAAACCTGAGTGGCACCTTTTCGATCACCTAGTCATGTAGTGATACTTGATAACCATCTAAGCTCCCTCTAGAACAGTGATTTGCATTACCTCACAGTCTAAGGATCAGGTTGTGAGGTTTCCTTAGTTTATCATTAATGGTGAACTTTGTAACTAGATCTCATTAAGATACAAGTGGCTGGGTTGTTTGTCTATCACATCATTCAACTAATGACGTGACCTCATTGTCAATTGGCATAAATACCCATCATCTCGAAACCCTAGATCATCCTCATGACCAATGAACTTGTTCGCTAGAGGCAACTAGAGACTTGTTTTGTTTACATACCACACATGTATTAACGTTTCAGACATTACGTTATATATACAGTATGAAACTATTACGAACTAATTGAGATATGACAATAAAAACCTATTTATTATTTGCCTCTCGGGCATATATCCTTCATGTTAAGCCCCATATAGGTCTGGCTATAACTCTGGTAGGCACCAAAAGACTCTATGAGCCGGTTGTGCCCCTGGAAAGCTCCATAAAGGACCGACTATACCTCCGGCAACCCCTCATAGATAGTCTAGACACCAAAATTGCGAGGAACTAAGCTGTCCCACCCAAGTGCTGGATTCTCCACGAGAAATCAACAGCCTCATGATAAGGTCATCCGTGCATGCAAAAGGAAGAAGATCCAGCTGACTTCTCCGTCCCATTCCAAATCTCATGGTTAACACATAATATACGACGCTAGAATCACTGGCGACATTGGTTGTTAAGTCCTAGATGATACATCCCTGTACAATGGCGTTTCCATTGCCAGTAATAATAGATTAGCTAATCACCCTGGATCAGTAACTGATACTTTCATTTAATTATGAAAATAGTGCTTTCGACCTTTTTTGAAATGCAGGTGATGACAACAGTTGAGTTACAAGCATAGAAAATAATCAAAGGACATGAGCACATGTGAACTTGTGTTTTGTGATTGCAAGATTATGCACTCATGGTCTTCAAGATAATAGAAGATTCAAATTCTATAAACAATATCATTGGTCTGGTAAGGATGAATGTTTAAAGAAGCAAGACGCAATTATGCATAAGTAATGTAATGCAAGTTTGAGAAACGCGAATCCTCGGAATAATTGTATATGATCTAGGGTTTGAAGCTTGTGATGAGTTCTTTGGAATGTGTTGTACTTTTATACCAATTTCACACTTGTGCTTCTTATTAAGGCTTGTGAGAGTGTGTGTTAAACAATATGTAAATATAACAAGTAGTATGCAATACTAAAGCACTCAAATGGGTCATGGTATCTAGAATATTTCTTAAGCAAGATTAAGAATCAATTAGAGCTTTTAAAGAAGTGTTCAAGGATTACTTTTAGTGTTTCTTAAAAGAATATCTTTGGAAGAAAATCTTACGTAACTAAACAAAAGCATTTAATCAATAAGTTAACACTCTTAGGTTTTCTCTCTAGTTAAAATTCTCAAAGAAGAAAGAATTACTTCATTTGAATAAGGACTACACTAGTAGTTGAGACTTATCTATCTTGGTAATTATATGGTATTATAATTTGGTTCACTTCATAATGTTTCTTTAAGGTTAATTAAGAGTAGTATTACTTTTAGTTGAGTAGTAGTTTCTTAACTTTATGATTGAATAGAATCATTGGTCTCCTGATAAATGAGTGGTTATGATTTGTAAACAAGGAAACAATATTATTTAACTACTTATGAATTACCTTTGGATTTTTAATATGTTTATAAACTTGTGGTGGAAGTGATGGTGAAAGGTTTTATTAAGTAAAGTAAAAAATATCATTCTGGAGGATTTTATATTTCATAAGAATCTTTTTGGACAATAATACACACTTATTTGTGAATAATAATTTAACCAATATTTTATTTTGGATGCTTTAGACTATTTTGACTTTATAGAAGCATTACTTAAAATTAACACTATTATTATACCTTTAATGGATAATATTAGAAGCATTAGCAATTTTATATATCCTTTTATGAATTATTCATTAAGGAAATATGTTTAATTAAAGTTTATTGGAGTACTAAACATTTATTTAATTCAAAAGTGGAATAAATATACTTTTAACATGTAAATGATATTTTTTGATCATTTTGGTATATTATAAATATTTTTGTGATTTTTAAATAATAAGATATGATTTTTATAAGTTTTTATCACTTTATAAATATTAAATAAATAATAAATACTTAGTTAATTATCACAAGAATATACAAAATAAATTTATTTTGTTTTTCTAAGACTTTTGATATATTATATTTATTTTTATGAATTTTAAGTAATAGAATATATATTTTAAAAGATTAATCCTTAATAGGTTATTTAATAATAATTATTATTATCTTATTTAAATTGGAAAATAAAATATGATAATAGGTTTAGAATATAGAATTTATTTTTCTAAACATTTCGATACATAATATATATTTTTTCTGAATTATAAAACAAAAGATATTTATTTAATAAGATTTAATCATTTTTTGAATTATTAAACTCGTTCTTTAAAAGATTTATTATGTCATGCTGATGGCACCCAGATTGGTTAATACTTTTATTACTAAACCTACTGCTACTCACAGTCAATGACAAACGAGCCCTGATACGTTGTAAACGTATCTATAATTTTTGATGTTCCATGCTTGTTTTATATCTAATTTCTTATGTTTTGTCCACACTTTGGAGTATTTTTACACATTTTCTGGAACTAACCTATTAACAAGATGCCATAGTGCCAGTTGCTTGTTTTCTGCTGTTTTTGGTTTTTTAGAAAAGCTGAAAAAGAAATATTCTCGGAATTGGACCGGACAAAAGCCAAAGTCGATATTTTACCGGAAGACTCACGGAGCCAGAAGACGAGACGGGGAGGGGCCAGGGGCTGGCCACACCATGTGGTGGCGCGGGTTCCCCTGGCCACGTCACTAGGTGGTGTGGGCCCTTGGTCCACCCTCTGACATCACCCTTTCGCTTATAAGAAGCCTCTGATGCATAAACCCTAAATCATCCAGCCTCCAACCACGAAAAGTTCCGCAACGCCGCCACCACCGAAGGGGAGATTCGGGGGACAAAAATTCTCTATTCCAGCACCCTGCCAGGACGGGGAAATGCCCCCGGAACCATCTCCATCGACTCCACTGCCATCTCCATCGCCATTGCTAATTCCCATGATGAGGAGGGAGTAGTTCTCTCTCGAGGCTAAGGGTTCTACCGGTAGCTATGTGTTCATCTCTCTCTCTATGCATGATCATATTGTGATCATGAGCTTTGTAATCAAGTAGATCTACCTTGCTACTCAAGTGCGTTAATAGATCTCTAGCTCTCCCCACGTGTGTGAAAGTGATAGCATGCACACCATGGTGGCACTTAGGCTAGAGATTACAAATACTTGTTATGAGTTATATTTGGAGTTAGATGTCTCTATGAAATTGTGGTGTTTGTTGGAACCATCTAGCGCTCAAGGTGATAGTGAGGGGTTATCTAGATGAAGAAAGAGAGGAAATGGTATGTTGGAAACGTATCTATAATTTTTGATGTTCCATGCTTGTTTTATATCTAATTTCTTATGTTTTGTCCACACTTTGGAGTATTTTTATACACTTTCTGGGACTAACCTATTAACAAGATGCCACAGTGCCAATTGCCTGTTTTCTTATGTTTTTGGTTCTAGAAAAGCCAGAAAATGAATATTCTCGGAATTGGACGGGACAAAAGCCAAAGTCAATATTTCACCGAGGGGAACACGGAGCCAGAAGACGAGACGGAGAGGGGCCAGGGGCTGGCCACACCATAGGGTGGCGCGGGTCCCCCTGGCCGCGCCACTAGGTGGTGTGGTCCCCTCGGGTGCCCACCGACCTTGCCTCTTCGCCTATAAGAAGCCCCTGATACCTAAACCCTAAAGAATCCAGCCTCCAGCCACGAAAGTTCAGAGCGCCGCGTCAGCCAAGGGGAGATTCGAGATGAAAGTCTCTGCTAAGCACCACTGAGACGGGGAAGTGCCCCTGGAGCCATCTCCATCGATCTCCACCACCATCTCCATCGCTGTTGCTGATTCCCATGATGATGATGGAGTAGTTCTTCCTCGAGGCTAGGGGTTCTACCGGTAGCTATGTGTTCATCTCTCTCTCTATGCATGATCATATTGTGATCATGAGCTTTGTAATCAAGTAGATCTACCTTGCTACTCAAGTGCTTTAATAGATCTCTGGCTCTCCCCATGTGTGTGAAAGTGATAGCGTGCACACCATGGTGTTTGTTGGAACCATCTAGCGCTCAAGGTGACAGTGTGGGGTTATCTAGATAGGGAAGGCGGACTTTGAGGAGTGCTGTTATAGCCCTACCGTGGATTAGAGTGTCCAACCAGAGAGTAGTTCAGAGTAGTATCATAAAGAGATGATATTTATATGAGAGTGTTCACTAGTGAAAGTATGATCCCTAGGCCTTGTTTCTAAGCATTGAAACACCGTTTGCAACTAGATCTGTTACATGTTTGCTTCCTTCCATCTTTATTTTAGATTGCCTTTAGTCTCTTCCTACCCGTTAAGCTCTTTTCTGACACCGTTGTCTTATATCCATACCACTTGTATTTCACTATCTTTTCGCCGAACTAGTGCACCTATACACCTGACAAGTGTATTGGGTGTGTCGGGGACACAAGAGACTTCTTGTATCTTGATTGCAGAGTTGCTTGAGAGGGATACCTTTGAGCACTTCCTCCCTGAGTTCGATAAACCTTGGGTAATCCACTTAAGGGAAACTTGTTGCTGTTCTACAAACCTCTGCACTTGGAGGCCCAACAACTGTATACAAGAATAGAAGTGCGTAGACATCAAGCTATTTTCTGGAGCCGTTGCCTAGGAGGTAAGGTAAAAGGTACTCACATCCTCTAGCTACTAAGCTTTCTTCTAGTACTGTTGCTAGTGTGTGAGTGCTCGAAGTTATTTCCTTTAGGTTCTGCAATTATATCTTTTTGTTTCTTGTTTTTTATTTCACTAGTTAGGCTTAATGGAAAACAACAACAAAATTCAAGAGCTTTTTAGTATTTTTCCTAAGGTAGAACATGAATTGTCTGAAAAGAAAGTTAAAAACCCCATGGAACTTTCTTTGAATGCTAATAGCAATGTTATTAGTATGAATCTTTTGAACACCTTTGTTCCTAATACTATGGAAACGTCTAAGCTTGGTGAATTTAGTTTTTATGAAAATGATCTTTTTAGTTCCCTAGCTTTAAAGAAGAAAATTTGCTCTGATGATACTTTATCTCCCATATGTGGAAATTCTAATGATACTTGTGATATTTTAAATCCACATACTAAAAGCATCCCTTTTAAAATACCTATAAAAACTGTTGAATGTGTTATGAATAACTGTTATTTTGGAGATGAAACTATCCATCCTGGTGATCATTTACTCTTTATACACGGACTATGCGAGTTGTTCAAGTGTGCAGGTATTTCAATGAACCAAGTTAAGAGGAAGCTATTCCCTTTTTCACTTAAGGGCAAAGCAAGGGAGTGGTATGAGCTACTAGATGATCCTCATCATTTGGAGTGGAAGGAACTTGAATCTCTCTTTTACTCTAAATTTTATCCTCCTCATGAAATTCATAAAGATAGTAATTACATTTATAATTCTCATCCACATGATGGAGAAAGTATTGCCCAAGCATGGGTGAGATTGAAGTCACTAATGCTGAAATGTCCCATTCATGAGCTCCCTAGTAATATTGTTATTAATAATTTTTATGCAAGGCTTTCAGGACATTACAAGGACTATTTAGATACCTGTTTAGAGGGATCCTTCACAAGTAAGGAGGTCAAAGCTAAGTGGGATCTTCTTGAAACAATTCAAAGCAATACCGAAGATTGGGATAACGACAAAGGTAAAGAACCATGTATAAACTATGAGTATGATTGCATTAAGTCTTTCGCTGAAACTACTGATTTTCAATAGCTTAGTGATAAATATGGTCTTGATCCTCAAATTCTTGTTGATTGTTGTAGAGCCTTTGCTTCTCATATTAATGTTCCTAAATAAAAATGGGACATGTATCATGAGCCTTTTAAAGACACTTGGATGGAAAATGAAATTGTTATTAATGATAGCAATAAACATGCTCAAACTTATGAAAGTACTATTGCTTATAAGCATGTTAATTTTTGTGGAATACATAGACCTTGTGAGAATAATCAAATTGAAGAATAATATTGTATCACCCATAGGAATGAAAAAACTAGAACGTGGTATAAGGCTCTAAATGATCTTGGTAAAAAAGTTTGTGCCCTCTATCCTTTTATTTGTGAACTTTGCTTTGAAGTGGGTCATTTCACATTTCAATGCTCAAGCCATAATAATAGCCCTTCTAATCCAATGAGTACTACAAGTTTGTATTGTGATAACATGATCACTCCTAATCAGCATGATAAACTTACATTATTTTTGGGGTGTGAAGAATTATCAAAAAAACTTCTTTTGGTATATATGAGTGCTTTTGATATGAATAGTGTCATGCATGGTTGTCATCTTTATTGTGTTGATAATTGCCACACAAACACTTACATACAAAATATTATAAAAGCTGAGATTTTACCAAAATATGACAGAACTAATATGTGTTTTGATCTTATTAATGAAAAGAAGGAATCCTCCAAAGTTTCTTCTATTGTCTCTAACAATAAACCAGGGTATATGGAGAAGCTTCCTTTCAAGCCTCTCCCTCCTAAAGAGAAGAAGAAAGATAAGAAGAGGAGGAGTAAAAGGAGAGAGGAAACGATATTTTCCCCTAAGCATGATTTTTCTGTAGCATGACATGTTACTTAGTGATTTTTTCTGTAGCATGACATGTTACAAATAATTGAGATTACTTAATGTGCCTTGAAAGAATCATGCGTTGTTTTAGCATATTAAAGCATAGTATTGTGGCATTACCGAAGATTAGAGAATCAGAATAATGCCTATCTATTGTGAAAGACTAACTTTGATTCTCCTTTATTGCATTATTTGGGTTAACTTGGCGCATGGTCACACCATGTTAAGACTATACCAAGTCACCATAGCCTCTATGATCCTTTAGTTTTCGACTTGTAATATCACTTTATGCTTTAATTAATAATGTTTTGTCGCTTTGCATGATTATGGCCATTATTGCTCTCTTAGTTGGTCGCTCCCAGTCTTTTGCTAGCCTCCATACCAAGTACGAGTTCCACTCATGCATACAACTCCAAATAAAACCAAGTTATTCCAAAGAGTCCACCATACCTACCTATTAGCATTTGCTATTCCAAGTATATTCATGTTTTTATCTACCTTCCGAATTAAACTTGTTATGTGAAAATTAGTGATTAAAGCTCTCACAAACTGGATGACACACTTTACTTTTCTTGCCCCTAATAAACTTGAACCATTGTGTCATCTATGTTGTATATGCTTGCACTTATACGTTGGGGATTAGCAGAACCATGATGTCATGGGGAACGCTTTCAACATTGCACTTGTACATTGTACCCAGTTGATATCATGCTCTTTTGTTTATGGATGTCGTCAGTGTGAAATGAAAGGGGAGCTTCTAAGTCCATGGAGTTATGTATGTGTTTTAGAGAAAGGCTTGGGCAGCTGGTCTAATCCATGCCTAATCATGGTGGAAACCTGCAGCATAACCATAATGAGCAATCTATGAAGCATTCTTCTTATAAAAAGAGATAGAGATTGAGAAAAAATAAAAAAAGATGAGAAAAGAGGAAAGAAAGAAAAAAAAGCACCATTTTCCCATGGTAAATAAGAAGATGCTGAGATACTTATTGTCTGCTTGCCTTGTCATTTTGATATGGGGATTCTTCCGTATCATCGGGCAAGGGGTACCCCGTTGGCGGTTCTATATGATACACATGTACTTACTATGACAAGAACTTACCGGTAACTAAACTTGAGTAGCATGAGGAGCGGACCTCGTATTCAAGGGACATGAGATTGCCAACTTATACTTTGTCAAGCATATACTCCATAGTTTGTTCACTTTTGTCAACACCTGGATTTTTTATCCCAGATGCCTGTTATGCCATACATCACAATCCCAGGATTACCATTTTTGCGAGACATAACAGATTGGATATCACAGTACATCATCCATTACAAACCATAATAAGGTCTTACACAAATAAAGGATCTCATGATCCAGTCTTAGTATAAACAAGTAGTGGAATAAATAGCGTAGCGGTGGGATCCATCTTTAGTGTCACATGCCATGCTGATGATGGGAGATGATCCTAGTTGTCGTAGCCGTCCTGTTATCCTTCCTCCTGGTAGTCCTCCTCATAGTCTGGCCACAGGAATAGCCAGGGACAAAGCCATGAGTACTCTTTAAGTACTCGCAAACTATCACTAACAAGTAAGGTGTTCTAGTAGGAATGTTAAACTCTAAGTTTACTTGTAAAGTTAAGTTTGAAACCTAAGCTGAGTTCAGAAACAAAGAAAGAAAAAATAAAGTTTGAAATCACCTAAGTGAGAACTTAGTTGTCATAATCACAACTCTGTTGTGGTCAAGTCATGTCACAATTCATTTCATAAGTCATTTTAAAAACATCTGACAACAGAACAGTATGGCCACTCCAACTTTCCATAACCGTGGACACGGCTATTCAAATAGTTTGACACTCTGCAGAAGTGGTACACTTTCACCACAAAATTCGATACATCTGTCAGGGATAACCCTGAATCATCATACTTAGTATGCAGATAATCAAACATAACCTTTCCTTTACACACTCTAGTATAAGCACCTCTCCTATGAGCTTGGCCTCCCAGCCATGACCATCTGTCATCCTGGGCACTGCATAGGTGGACAACATTGAGAGGTAGCCTCAACTCAAACCTCTCCCGCGAGGGAACTAATACTAATGCATATAAACTTCCAGCTAAGCCTTACCCAATTCAGGTATTATGGTTGTACGGTAAAATTGGAATGGTATCGCATCCGAACCCAACCATCAGTTTTTATAAAGGGGCTAAGGCTCATGCCTCAACATTTTCATCATCATCATAAACCAATTGTGTTTATCAACACATGTTAAAACATCTCAATAGAATGACTCATCATTCCAAGGTTTTCATAAGTCATTTTCACCAAGTATTCCCATCTAAAGTGATCAAGTTTTTGGTTTAGCTGTAATCACTAAGTTAACAGTGTTCACTAATGTGGGATGCTAATATCAATCTCATGCCATAGAATGACATCTAATTCTAACTAGATAGGCCAAGCTTTATGCTCTTTATGATATCTATAAACAAAGTAAGGAACTTTGGTAAAGTAAAAGAAAGTAAAGCTTGTAAGAAAACTTGGGATGGGTATAAATCAAAAAGGTATAACCAAAGCATGCCTAAGGCATCTTGCTTGGGTTATAACTGCATCTAGTGATGGCTTGCAAGTTTTAGCTTGCCAATAATAGCTTGCCTTGATTGGTGCAGTGGTTGAAATTCCCCTCGTCTTCTTTGGGGTAGAACTCCTCCTCCTCGTAGACTTGGTCGGTACTATCGTCTATAATACATACGGAAATACACAATTACCAAACAATACTTAACTAGTCTATTTAGCATACTAAGGCACACACTTGATGATCTAGTATCATCACATTCATCACAAGATTTTAATGAACTAGTTTTATTTATTTTATTTGAGAAAAGTAATTTCTACTCATTGAAAATAACTAAGATTTAATATTCTCCAATTAAAATATGGGATCATGTGGACACATGTCATCACCACATATTCTAATGCATGGGAATATGATTTAAATGTTGGATCACATTTTAATAAGTTTAAGTTTAATATTTAAATGATTTAAAGTGACTAGAAATGCCTTTATAACATTATTTTGGTACTAGTCCAAAGTCACTGCATGCAAACTTAAATATTATTACATATTCAGATAGGTATATTCAAATGTGATTTTCGAGAGGTGGAATCAACTCAAAAGCTATTATGGTTGAATTTTGAAAAAGTTTGAATGTAGAAAAGTCTCTATTTTGTTATTTTTGCTATAGGTGATCTATAACACTAATTGATTTAAATCCAACGGGCTTGGATAGTGATTTAACTTATATTTCCAACAAAATTGGAATCATTCAATTTGGTTAAGTAAATCTGTATGAATTGATTTTCAAACTAGTGGACAGAAACTAGATTAAGTCTAAATAGAAAAAATCTAAATTTGAATTCTAGGGCCAGCGCGGGAACACTAACGGGCCAGCCCAGTTTCACTCTACGGCGCAGAGAACAGCTGACAGGGGGTCCCGCATGTCAGCGGCTCTTCAGACGCGAAGCGGTACAGGGTGATGTGGGCCGCACGATTAGAACTACGATCGACGACCGTGGCTCGTCATCAACGACGAACAGGTCGCCGGCGAGACGAAACCCTAGCGGCTCGGTGGGGGTGCAGTGGGGGCAAACCAAGGCTCCAGCTAGTGTGGCGATGGGAGCGATCGAACAAGGAGACGACGACGGACTTAGGCGAGGTCGCGGCAGCTCCTAGGATGGACGAAATCGTCGGGCCCCTTTCTTCTCTGCTACGGCGAACTTCGACACAATTCTGGTGAACGGCTACTCGAGCGGCTCCGACTAACGGTGGGGAAGGATTAGTGGTGAGAGGGGAGCTGAGTGGTGTGAGGAATTGGTGTTGGGGAGGGCTCCTTATATTGGCTCGACGAGGGGACCGTGAGGGTGACGATACAGGGCGCTAGAGGCATGGGCAGGGTAGGCGGACGGTGGCTTGCCTCCTGGTGGTCAGCTACGGCGTGATGGCGACGCTAGGGGTGGTGGCATGTGGTCGAGAAAAGCTGGCGTTCTGCGTGGCAGAGGCGGTGCTCGACGTGTTTCACGGCGGCTGCTAGTCGCGCGGCGGGAAAAGGGCGTGTCTAGGGAGGTGCTGGGGTTATGGAGGAGCGGTGCACGCGAGCTGAAGGTAAGGCGTGGCTTGTGCGGGCTTGTCGGGGACGCTTCTCTGGCGTGAGATGGGCACGGCGCAGAGGCGGTGGGCGCAAGCTGTCCTCGGTGGTCCAGGGGCTGGCAACGCTCGGGGAAGGGACCATGGGCGGCAGTAGGGTTTGGTGGAGCTAGGGGCATGCTGGATTGGCGCTGCGCGGCTGCTGGTGCATTGCCCATGTTTGGCCGGCAATGACCATATTTGGGAGGCGTGCCACTGTTGTTAGTGGTGAAGGGGGAGCTGGTCTGGGCTGGGGTAGATGCTAGGGGGACAGGGGATTAAGTGGGAGACCAAATTGGTCGATGATCACTATGGAAACAGTGAAGCTACTCTAGTTCTTGTTCAGTGCCTGCCATGTGTTCGACAGAATGGCCGCAAGAAGAAAAGTTTTGAATTTTGGATTCAAAATTTTTGAGTGTTCTCCACTTAAGCTTGAGATTCTATGCCTGTTTGGAAAGGTCAAGGGGAATTCATTTGAGTGGTTTTTGAAAATGTGTGATCTATGCAAATGAAATGGGTTCCATTTTCAAATGCCATTTAAAATTATTGTTTAAATGTTTTTGTAAGATTTCAAAGTGGGCCTTGGTAGGTCATTACTTGTACTAGCAAGGGGTGCAAAGAGTTAGAATTGTTTCTGTTAAGAATTGACTTCTAGGAACACCTAAAGTGACCTAGTGGATTAAAATGGCAAAAAATGACCATTTGCCTTCATTAATTCTAATTGATTTCTTTTTCTTTGGATTTTCCTTGGGAATGATCTAGATGATGTGGCATTCACGTTAGAATCATTTTACAACCATTAGAACCAACAAACAAGGCAATTCAAAACAATTCCATATTAATGCGACACACACATGCATGCTTAATTGTTTTAATAATAAAAAGTTTTTGTTAACCCTAAATTGGGTGATTTGGATCTTAATAACCTTGATTAAAGATTTGGGATGTTACAAACCTTCCCCCCTTAAACAAAAATCTCGTCTCGAGATTTAAGAAAGAAAACTAGGAACTAAAGAGATCTGGAAACTCAGGCCTAATGTATCTCTTGCTCCCAAGTGGCTTCTTCTTCGGTATGGTTGCTCCATTGGATCTTGAGAAATTTGATACTCTGGGTCCTATAAGCTTCCTCCAAGATACGGATGGGCACTTCACGATACGTTAGATCCTTGTTGATATCAACGGCTCGGTGATCGATGTTCTTGAAAACTTCGGTCTTCTCTGGCACTTCTAGGCATTTGCGAAGTAACGAGATATGGAACACATTGTGGATGGCAGACATCTCCTCTGGCAGTTCTAGTTTTTATGATACTTCTCCTCGTCGATTCAGAATCTTGAAGAGTCCGATATATCTGGGGGCTAACTTTTCTTTCAGACTAAAACATTGCGTTCCCTTCAATGGCGAAACTTTGAGATACACAAAATCTCCGACATTGAAAGTCAGGTCTCTACGTCTCTTGTCATCATAACTCTTCTGTCTGGATTGGGCAGTCTTAAGGTGCTCACGGACTTTGTGAACCTTCTATTCGGCTTCTCGTAGGATGTCGGGTCCGAAAATCTGACTCTCTCCTACTTGCGACCAATTCAAAGGGGTACAACACTTCCTTCCATATAGGAACTCAAATGGGGCCATTTGCAAACTGACTTGGTAACTGTTGTTGTATATGAATTCTACGAAAGGTAGACAATCTTCCCATTTTGATCCATAGTCTAACACACAAGCTCTCAACATATCCTCTAGGATTTGGTTGACTCTTTCAGTCTGTCCATAGGTTTGCGGGTGATAAGCTGTGCTGAAATTCAACTTGGTTCCTAATCCTTCTTGAACTTTTTGCCAAAATCTCGAGGTAAGTTGGGTTCCTCAATCCGATACTATGGTCTTGGGGGTTCGATGCAGACTAACAATTCTAGCAATGTATAACTCCGGTAGCTTCGAACTCTGGTAGGTTGTCTTGACAGGTATAAAATGGGCTACCTTGGATAGTCTATCAACGATGACCCAGATAGAGTCATTTCCCCTACTAGAAGTAGGCAAACCGGTGATAAAGTCCATTCCGACGGAATCCCATTTCCATTCCGGAATCTGCAATGGTTGCAACAGTCCTGTGGGTCTCTGATGTTCTACTTTGACTCTCTGACAGATATCACACTTGGCGATGTAGCTTCCGATTTCTCTCTTCATCTTGTGCCACAAAAACTGCTCCTTCAAATCTTGATACATCTTCGTTCCTCCGGGGTGGATAGAATAAAGAGTATCATGAGCTTCTTGCATGATAACTTGCTTTAGCTCCGAATCTGCTGGCACACATATACGTCCTTTGTACCACATAACTCCTTCTTCATCTTCGGTGAATCCAGGTACCTTTCCTATACCAATACGACGCTTGATTCCGTCGATACTTGCATTTCCCTTCTGGGCTTCCTTGATTTGGCTAATCAAAGTGGGTTGAAGTTCAATGCTAGCTAAAAATCCTTTGCTAACTAGCTTAGTTCTAAACTGCTCCAACTCTTCATGCAAACTTGGTTGCTTCTCCTTGATCATAGTGTTTAACCTACATGGCAATCTGCTAAGAGCATCTGCTACCACATTGGCTTTGCCGGGGTGATAGTGAATGTCAAGGTCATAATCCTTAATTTACTCTATCCATCTCCTTTGCCTCATATTCAGCTCCTTCTGAGTGAAAATATACTTCAAGCTCTTGTGATCGGAGTAAATCTCACAGCGATTACCCATAAGATAATGACGCCATGTCTTCAAGGCTAAAACTACACCTACTAGTTCTAGATCATGGGTAGGATAGTTTTGCTCATGCTGCTTCAGTTGTCGAGAAAGATATGCGATAACTTTCCTTCTTGCATCAACACACATCCGAGACCAATCTTGGATGCATCACAATACACATCAAACGACTTCTTGATATCTGGCGTAATCAATATTAGGGCTAAAATCAATCTCTTCTTGAGCTCTTGGAAACTTGCTTCACATTTGTTGGTCCATTCAAATTTCTTGTCCTTCTTCAACAATTGGGTCATGGGTCTTGCGATGCTCGGAAATCCTTCTACGAACTTGCGGTAATATCCCGCTAATCCGAGAAATGCACGGACTTGGGTTTGAGTGGTTGGGGCTTCCCATTCTTCGACATCTTTGATCTTGGTGGGATCAACAGCGACTCCTCCGGCAGAAACAATATGTCCGAGGAATCCTACTTCCTTTAGCCAGAACTCACATTTGCTGAACTTGGCATACAACTGATTCTCTCTAAGGGTTTCAAGAATGATTCTCAGATGTTGCTCATGGTCTTCTTCTGACTTGGAGTAGATAAGAATATCGTCGATAAACACAACGACAAACTTATCTAGAAAATTCATAAAGATCTTATTCATGAGATTCATGAAATAAGCGAGAGCATTGGTTAATCCAAAACACATGATCGTATACTCATATAATCCATATCTGGTGGTAAAGGCGGTCTTTGGAATATCTGTTGCACGAATCTTAAGTTGGTGATAACCAGTCCTAAGATCAATCTTAGAGAACAATCTATCACCAGTCAACTAATCAAATAGACCCTCTATCTTTGGCAAGGGGTACTTGTTCTTAATTGTGACATCATTCAGCTTCCTGTAATCTGTGCACAAACATTTGCCTCCATCCTTCTTGTCAACGAACAACACGTGCGATCGCCATGGCGATGCGCTTGGTTGAATGAAGCCTTTCTCCAACATAGCATCCAATTGCTTCTTCAGTTCCACTAACTCTGAGGGGTTCATGCTATAGGGTCTCTGAGCTATGGGTCCGATTCCAGGGATTAGTTCAGTAATGAACTCAATATCCCTATTCGGGGGCATACCGGGCAATTCATCTGGGAATACGTCAAGGTATTCACAGACTACTCTGACTTGGTCTATGGTGAGTAGGGATAGACTCTTGTTGCACTTGAATTGACGGGGCAAGGTTTCAGATATATGCTCTACTGATACTCTAGAGCTACTGGTCATGGTGATGGCTTTCTTGGCACAGTCGATCAATCCTTTATGCTTTGACATCCAATCCATTCCTAATACTACTTCTAAACCTTTGGTTCCAAGTACTATTAGATTGGCATAAAAATCTATCCCATGTATTCCGATAGGTACAACTTTGCAAAGTTTTCTAGCTTTTGTGGTTGAACCGGGTATTTGAACTATCATAACATGCTTCAAGTTGGTTGGGTGAATCTTACTAGTGCATGCAAATTCTTCGGTGACAAACGAGTGCAATGCTCCAGAATCAAACAAAACTCTTGCTAAAACTGAGTTGACAGAAAACATATCCAGCACAACATCTGGCGCTTCTTGGGCTTCTTCGGCGTTCAAGTGGAAGAGACGGCCGTTGCGGTTGTGAGGGTTCCCTAGGGCGAATCTTCTTCCGGGCTGAACACGACCGTTGCTATTGAGCTGGGGCATTCACATTGGAAGTGGCGGAAATCTTCTTGGGACACTTATTAGAGTAGTGACCCTTCACTCCACACTCTAAACAAGTAATCTGAGACTTGTCTTTTGCTGCAACAGGCACATCATTGCTTCCAGTTCTCGGGGCAGTGTTGTTGTTGTTGTTGGACTTGGACGGTGCATGGTTGAAGTTGTTGGAGTTGCCGAGGTGGTTGTTGTTGTTTCCTCCGGACTTCACATTTCCTCCGCTATGGTTGGGGTAGCTTGGGCGAGACATTGGGGGTCGATTATTCCTCGGGGCATATCCGGCAGACGGATTGGGATGATACTTCTGGTGATTGTTGGATCCAGCTTGGTGCATCATCTGGTGTTTGTGGTTGTCGTTTGCTTGATTGAACTTCCCTTCCATCTGAATGGCAGAGTCGACTAGCTCTTTGAGATCCTCGAAACGGATGTTGACTAGCACTATCTGCATCTCATCATGCAGTATGTTCAGTAATCTCTCCTTCTTCTTGGCCTCCGTGTTGATCTCATTAGGTGCATAACTAGCGTGGGACAAGAATCTGTCACGGTACTCCACCACAGTCATTCTGCCTTGCTTTAGCTCTCTGAATTCATCTCTCATTCTGGTGACTAAACCCTGCGGCACATGGGTGCGGCTGAACTTGACTTTGAAGGCTTCCCACGTCATCACTTGACCGTGGTTCATCGTGCGGGTGCTGTTCCACCATGCTCTTGCATCTCCTGCCTGATAGTGAGTGGCAAACAGAACTTTCTTGTTGGCATCCACTCTGGCGACTTCTAAGTTGCTTTCCATGGCCTTTAACCAATCATCGGCATCTAGCGGGTCTTCAGACTTGCTAAAGATTGGGGGATTGGTATTCTGGAAGTTTTTGAGTTTGGATCCATGATGATCCTGATTTCCATGGCCCTGATTGTTGTGAGCCATTTGGGCGATCTGCTGCAGGGTGACTAGATTGGCTTGGCGCTCTGCCCTACTAGCTTTGCGGTCTACAATGAGCATCTACAGAATTTGCAACATTGGGTTCTGCGATGAGCTGCTCCCTCCTTGGTTTCCACGAGTCATCTGAAGATTGAGATAGACAATGGGGTAGAGGGAAAGTTTTAAGGTTTATGGTTTTCGTTTCAAAGCTAAAACTTTGAGTTTGACTCAGGTTTTGCAACTAACTCCTTTTCATTCATTCAAGCAAAGCACACGATACAAACACACACACCACAACATGAAGGGAAAACAGATGGTTTTAAGAACCATTCTGCAAGCTAAGATACAATGGACCGATACTTCTCACTCCTACGATAGTGCTCTAGTGCATCTACTCATCATTGATGAAGTCGGAGTCATCATCGTCGGTGTAGAAGTCCATGGCATCATCCTCCATATAGTCATCATCATTGTTGAGGTATGAGTGAATATCCCCCTGGATGTCTTCACCTTCCTCCTCTTCTTCTTTTGCTGCAAGCTGAGCTTCTTGCTCCTTGATGGTCTTCTCGAGGTTGGCCACCTTCTTGCGAAGACGGTCGATGGTGCGATCCTTCTTTGCGTGTTGACGACGAAGTGACTGATGATCCTTGACGAGCAGTGAGAACGTCTGGGCCTTTTCGGGTGGCAATGGCAAGGTTGTGGTTGGCGAACTCTCTAGCATTGTCCAATTCCTTCTGTCTGTCATACAGCAGGAAGTCGAGGTTCTCCACTTGGCGCTTCAACTCT
Organism: Avena insularis; assembly: GCA_023614405.1. Classification (NCBI taxonomy): domain Eukaryota; kingdom Viridiplantae; phylum Streptophyta; class Magnoliopsida; order Poales; family Poaceae; genus Avena; species Avena insularis. The sequence continues at coordinate 503,927,970 of CM042688.1, read as the reverse complement.
GGGTGACTTGGCATCTCCAGGGGTATTCCCATAGAATCACGCCTTGCATAGTGAGCAAAGCGAGTTCCCTGGATCAAGTTGACGTTTTGTGCGCAAAGACGAGCGAGAGCTTCATGCAATGCCCTGGCTAATCCATCTAGCCAGTTTTTCTCTCTAACGGTGAATTGAATCTTCTAGGAAAGTGGTGCTTCTATCTTGCCTCGAAGATCAGCAACTACTAGCCATTGTAAATCTCCTCCTGGGGGACCATTGAGTTGAGCTCCAAAGAATTCCGGATGTGGGTGCTCCAAGTACTCAGATAGTGCATCAAGATCCGTCTCGAAGATTAGTTGGCCTCCGTTGCCCAACTGGTAGAACTTGCAGTACTGAACTTCCATCTATAAGAATTTAGGATGAGAAAGTTAGTGAGGTGATCAAGTGTGTCAAATTTTTATGGAGTAATGTAAGAATTTTTGAGGAACATGTATTTTTTTGAGAGAAAGAATCCCAAGGGTAAGAGAGGAAATAGGTTTTCATAAATACTCACTTCTTTGTTTTTGAAACTAAGTTTTTGTTCGGACGTCCATTCTAACTAGGGTCTCCCATGGTCAGGATGGCTCTGATACCAACTTGTCAACACCCGGAGTTTTAAACCCAGATGCCTGTTATGCCATACATCGCAATCCCAGGATTACCATTTTTGCAAGACATAACAGATTGGATATCACAGTACATCATCCATTACAAACCATAAATAGCGGAATAAATAAAGGATCTCATGATCCAGTCTTAGTATAAACAAGTAGTGGAATAAATAGCGTAGCGGTGGGATCCATCTTCAGTGTCACAGGCAAAGCTGACGATGGGAGATGATCCTAGTTGTCATAGCCGTCCTGTTGTCCTTCCTCCTGGTAGTCCTCCTCATAGTCTGGCCACGGGAATAGCCAGGGACAAAGCCATGAGTACTCTTTAAGTACTCGCAAACTATCACTAACAAGTAAGGTAGTTCTAGTAGGAATGCTAAACTCTAAGTTTAGTTGTAAAGTTAAGTTTGAAACCTAAGCTGAGTTCAGAAACAAAGAAAGAAAAAAATAAAGTTTGAAATCACCTAAGTGAGAACTTAGTTGTCATAGTCACAACTCTGTTGTGGTCAAGTCATGTCACAATTCATTTCATAAGTCATTTTCAAAACATCTGACAACAGAACAGTATGGCCACTCCAACTGTCCATAACCGCGGACGTGGCTATTCGAATAGTTTGACACTGTACCATGGTGGTACTCTTTCACCAACAAATTCGATACATCTATCAGGGATAACCCTGAATCATCATAGTTAGTATGCAGATAATCAAACATAACCTTTCCTTTACACACTCTAGTATAAGCACCTCTCCTATGAGCTTGGCCTCTCAGCCATGGCCATCTGCCATCCTGGGCACTGCATAGGTGGACAACATTGAGAGGTAGCCTCAGCTCAAACATCTCCCGCGAGGGAACTAATACTAATGCATATAAACTTCCAGCCAAGCCTTACCCAATTCAGGTATTGTGGTTGTATAGTAAAATTGGAATGGTATCGCATCCGAACCCAACCATCAATTTTTATAAAGGGGCTAAGGCTCATGCCTCAACATTTTCATCGTCATCATAAACCAATTGTGTTTCTCGACACATGTCAAAACATCTCAATAGAGTGACTCATCATTCCAAGGTTTTCATAAGTCATTTTCACCAAGTATTCCCATCTAAAGTGATCAAGTTTTTGGTTTAGCTCTAATAACTAAGTTAAGAGTTTTCACTAATGTGGGATGCTAATATCAATCTCATGCCATAGAATGACATCTAATTCTAACTAGATAGGCCAAGTTTTATACTCTTTATGCTATCTATAAACAAAGTAAGGAACTTTGGTAAAGTAAAAGAAAGTAAAGCTTGTCAGAAAACTTGGGATGGGTATAAATCAAAAAGGTATAACCAAAGCATGCCTAAGGCATGTTGCTTGGGTTATAATTGCATTTAGTGATGGCCTGCAAGTTTTAGCTTGCCAATAATAGCTTGCCTTGATTGGTGCAGTGGTTGAAATTCTCCTCGTCTTCTTCGGGGTAGAACTCCTCCTCCTCGTAGACTTGGTCGATACTATTGTCTATAAATACATACGGAAATACACAATCACCAAACAATACTTAACTAGTCTATTTAGCACACTAAGTCACACACTTGATGATCTAGTATCATCACATTCATCACAAGATTTTAATGAACTAGTTTTATTTATTTATTTGAGAAAAGTAATTTCTACTCATTGAAAATAACTAAGATTTAATATTCTCCAATTAAAATATGGGATCATGTGGACACATGTCATCACCACATATTCTAATGCATGGGAATGGGATTTAAATGTTGGATCACATTTTAATAAGTTTAAGTTTAATATTTAAATGATTTAAAGTGACTAGAAATGCCTATATAGCATTATTTTCGTACTAGTCCAAAGTCACTGCATGCAAACTTAAATATTATTACATATTCAGATAGGTATATTCAAATGTGATTTTCGAGAGGTGGAATCCACTCAAAAGCTATTATTGTTGAATTTTGAAAAATGTTTGAATGTAGAAAAGTCTCTGTTTTGTTATTTTTGCTACAGGTGATCTATAACTCTAATTGATTTAAATCCAACGGGCTTGGATAGATATTTAACTTAGCTTTCCAACAAAATTGGAATCATTCAATTTGGTTAAGTAAATCTATTTGAATTGATTTTCAAACTAGTGGACAGAAACTAGATTAAGTCTAAATAGAAAAATCTAAATTTGAATTCTAGGGCCAGCGCGGGAACACTAACGGGCCGGCCCAGTTTCACTCCGAGGCGCAGAGAACAGCTGACATGGGGTCCCGCATGTCAGCGGCTCTTCAAAAGCGAAGCGGTACGGGGCAATGTGGGCCGCACGATTAGAACTACGATCGACGACCGTGGCTCGTCATCAACGACGAACAGGTCGCCAGCGAGACGGAACCCTAGCGGCTCGGTGGGGGTGCAGTCGGGGCATACCAGGGCTCCAGCTAGTGTGGCGATGGGGGTGATCGAACGAGGAGACGACGGCGGACTCAGGCGAGGTCGCGGCAGCTCCTGGGGTGATGAAATCGTCAGCCCCCTTTCTTCTCTGCTACGGCGAACTCCGGCGCAATTCCGGCAAACGGCTGCTCGAGCGGCTCTAGCTAACGGTGGGGAAGGATCACTGGTGAGAGGGGAGCTGAGTGGTGTGAGTAATTGGTGCTGGGGAGGGCTCCTTATATAGGCTCGACGAGAGGATCGTGAGGGCGACGATGAGCTCGTCAGTGACGATGATACAAGGTGCTAGAGGCATGGGCAGGGTAGGCGGATGGTGGCTTGCCTCCTAGTGGTCAGCTACGGCGTGATGGCAATGCTAGGGCGGCAGAGGCGGTGCTTGATGCGTTTCACGACGGCTGCTGGTCGCGCGGCAGGAAGAGGGCGTGTCTGGGGAGGTGCTGGGGTTATGGCGGAGCAGCGCACGTGAGCTGAAGGCAAGGCGCAGCTTGTGCGGGCTTGTCGGGGATGGTGCTCTGGCGTGAGCTGGGCATGGTGCAGAGACGGTGGGCGCGAGCTGTCCTCGGTGGTCCAGGGGCTGGCAACGCTTGGGGAAGGGACCATGGGCAGCGATAGGGTTTGGCGGAGCTAGGGGCATGCTGGATTGGTGCTGCATGGTCGCTGGCACGTTGCCTGCGTTTGGCCGGCAACGACCATATTTGGGCGGCACGCCACTATTGTTAGCGGTGAAGGGGGAGCTCGTCTGGGCTAGGGTAGATGCTAGGGGGATAGGGGATTAAGTGGGATACCAAATTGGTCGATGATCACTATGGAAATAGTGAAGCTACTCTAGTTCTTGTTCAGTGCCTGCCATGTGTTCAACAGAATGGCCGCAAGAAGAAAAGTTTTGAATTTTGGATTCAAATTTTTTGAGTGTTCTCCACTTAAGCTTGAAATTCTATGCCTGTTTGGAAAGGTCAAGGGGAATTGATTTGAGTGGTTTTTGAAAAGGTGTGATCTATGCATATGAAATGGGTTCCATTTTCAAATGCCATTTAAAATTAGTGTTTAAATGTTTTTGTAAGATTTCAAAGTGGGCCTTCGTATATCATTACTTGTACTAGCAAGGGGTGCAAAGAGTTAGAATTGTTTCTGTTAAGAATTGACTTCTAGGAACACCTAAAGTGACCTAGTGGATTAAAATGGCAAAAAATGACCATTTGCCTTCATTAATTCTAATTGATTTCTTTTTCTTTGGATTTTTCTTGGGAATGATCTAGATGATGTGGCATTCACCTTAGAATCATTTTACAACCATTAGAACCAACAAAAAGGCAATGCAAACAAATTCCATATTAATGCAACACACATATGCATGCTTAATTGTTTTAATAATAAATTTTTTTGTTAACCCTAAATTGGGTGATTTGGATCTTAATAACCTTGATTAAAGATTTGGGATGTTACAACTTTAACCTTAATCACTTCAAGATGCTTATGATAGGGGCAATGAGAGCTGAAAGGTAATAAGTACCGTAATTTTTGGAAGCTCTTTATGAGACTTGAATCCCTGTTTTCTTCTATGAAGGACTTTCTTTTACTTTTATGTTGAGTCTCCATCTTCTATCTTTATGCACCTATTGAGAGAGCATAGTGGCCATTAGTTTAATGTGCATTGTCCTAAGACTTGTTGATTGATTCATAACTTTGATATTGCTTGTTCTTGAACTATTTGTATCTAGTCACCCTTATGAACTTTGAAGGTGTCCTATGCATTTATGTTTTGCTACTCCATGAGGGACAAGCTGAATGCCACTATGCTATGTTTTCTATATGTGAAACAAACAAACGTCTTTCAATGCATTGTTATTCATGATCTTTGTTTGTATCCTTTCATGTTGCATGCATAGTTACTATGTCTTATTGTTAGAACTTCATCTTTCATGCTCATGTTTAGAGTACTTTGATCCCAGCTTTCAATGTTTTACAAATACCTTGATCAAGATTATGATGGTGCATGTCACCTCAAAAATTATTCTTTTTTATCACTTACCTACTCGAGGACGAGCATGAGTTAAGCTTGGGGATGTTGATACATTGTAAATGTATCTATATTTTTGATGTTCCATGCTTGTTTTATATCTACTTTCTTATGTTTTGTCCACACTTTGGAGTATTTTTTACACATTTTCTGGAACTAACCTATTAACAAGATGCCACAGTGCCAGTTGCCTGTTTTCTGCTGTTTTTGGTTTCAGAAAAGCTGGAAAAGAAATATTCTCGGAATTGGACCGGACCATCTCCATCAACTCCACCGCCATCTCCATCGCCATTGCTGATTCCCATGATGAGGAGGGAGTAGTTCTCTCTCGAGGCTAAGGGTTCTACCGGTAGCTATGTGTTCATCTCTCTCTCTATGCATGATCATATTGTGATCATGAGCTTTGTAATCAAGTAGATCTACCTTGCTACTCAAGTGCTTTAATAGATCTCTGGCTCTCTCCACGTGTGTGAAAGTGATAGCGTGCACACCATGGTGGCACTTAGGCTAGAGATTACAAATACTTGTTATGAGTTATATTTGGAGTTGGATGTCTCTATGAAATTGTGGTGTTTGTTGGAACCATCTAGCGCTCAAGGTGATAGTGAGGGGTTATCTAGATGGGGAAAGCGAACTTTGAGGTGTGTTGTTATAGCCCTATCGGGGATTAGAGTGTCCAACCGGAGAGTAGTTCAGAGTAGTATCATAAAGAGATGATATTTATATGAGAGTGTTCACTAGTGAAAATGTGATCCGTAGGCCTTGTTTCTAAGCATTGAAACACCGTTTGCAACTAGATCTGTTACATGTTTGCTTGCTTCCATCTTTATTTCAGATTGCCTTTAGTCTCTTCCTACCCGTCAAGCTCTTTTCTGGCACTGTTGTCTTATATCCATACCACTTGTATTTCACTATCTCTTCGCCGAACTAGTGCACCTATACAACTGACAAGTGTATTTGGTGTGTTGGGGACACAAGAGAATTCTTGTATCTTGATTGCAGGGTTGCTTGAGAGGGATACCTTTGACCACTTCCTCCCTAAGTTCGATAAACCTTTGGTAATCCACTTAAGGGAAACTTGCTGCTGTTCTACAAACCTCTGCACTTGGAGGCCCAACAACTGTCTACAAGAATAGAAGTGCGTAGACATCTGGCCCCAGACCATGTCACATGCCACCTCAGCTAAGTGGGACCTGCCATAGTTTTGACTGGGGTTTGACTGAGCGCGCTAGCATCATAGTGACGCCAGCACGACGTCACTCGCCGGAGACATGTCAGTCGACGACAGGGCCGACGATTGGAGGCTCGCGAGACTACACGACTAGGCGGGTTCGAACGAGAGGCTCTAGGCGAACCTAGTGGTGGCTATGCCGTTCGTTTTTGGTCGCCGGAGAGCAGGGCACGACGTGTCTGGCAACGGTGCATGGCGAAGCACAGTGAACTATGGCTACGGGATGCAGGCAAAGCAAACAGAGACCATAGGGAGACTCGCAGTCTCACCGTGGTGGTTTTGGGGACAATGAGGAGGCCGAAGGAGGCCAGAGACGACGACACGGACGATGGCGGACCCCGTCGGATACGATGAAGAAGGTGTTGTGGAGCTTGATTTTGAGAACCCTGGCTTGATTCCTCCGCCAGGTAGTCGTAGGAGGACATGGCGGTGCTCGTGGCATGCCTGGGCGGCTGCGGGCAAGGCTAGAACAGTGGGAATCAACGGTGAACTATGGCTAGGGTTTCGGCCCCCTTGCGGCATAGAGAGGAAGAGAGCATATGCGAGGAGGGGAGTGAAGGGATGAGGATGGGCAGAGGGACTCTGTGGCGTTCTTATCCCTCTCGACGACGGCGGCGAGCATCTCGACGGTCGATTCTTGCTGACATCGGTGGATGGCATCAGCGAGCACACGCAGCTACCTGTGTGCGTGGGGATGACGATGCCGATGGCTTTTGCAGAAAACCCCCTAAAGTTTCTATGAATTAACCCGCAGTCCATCTATGGTGCCCACCTGTCAGTGAGAGAGAGGGAAGCTAACTCGGCTGGTGTTGTTGGGCCATAGCAAAGCGAGCGTTTTTTACTGCTGCTACTTGCGGCGTTGGGTTAGAGAATGGGCCGTGGCCTACGCCTGGATGTTCTTTTTCTTTTGCTTAATCCCGTTTCTATTTTCTGTTTTCTTTTCTATTTACAATTTTCTTTCAAAGTTGATTTCTACAATGGTTTAAAATGTCTAGAATTTTTGTAAGTCATGGATATTATGGTAGAGGTTAATTATAGCCAATTCCTCTACATTTTTTGTTGAGCATACAAAATGTGTTATTATATGAAGGTTCTCTATTTAGTAAAGTAAATATAACTTAGGGTTTTAAGGATTTGCTTCCTATAGGAAAATGTTATAGAAATTATTTGTACTTCCACTCAATGATTATAATGGTAGTGGTTTAAGATGGCTAATGAAGTATATATAATTCTATTCAACTTAGTCTCATATAAGGATAAATGTATAAACCTTTTAATGAATTAAATCTTAAGGGTCATAGTTTGGTGGTTTAAATTTTATGGTTCTCCAAAACTTGGAAATTTCCCTATTGAAGTTCCCTTGAATAGTACTTTTTAGAATTATCATAAAACCATCTTGGTTAATTCATTATACATGAATAACAACAATGAAGATACTGAAGGGGATCCGCAGCAGAAAACAATTTTTTTCCTATGATGGAACCCCAAAACTGCCTAGGATCTATCTATGTAGTAATGCAGTAACGACCAATGCGTATAGAATACATACCCTTGTAGACTGTACACGGTTAACATTCCGAGGGGAACATGGTTGATGTATTCGTACTCGTAGCCGACCTCAAGGCCGCGAAGCTCCTCGCAGGTCACCCCTTGCTCCTTCTTCATCTTCATCGTGCAGTAGCTACGGCTCACGACATTTAAGCGCCCCAAGTGTTGCGCCTCGTGTCTTCGTACACATTCGGTGCATGATGAGACCTCCGGCTCCCTGATCCCGCCGGGAGTGCGGAAGTTGATATCCGGCTAGGAATCCCTACAGCGCAATGGTGTACTGCAGGTGTGCCTTGTTCGCACAGCCCAGACTTGGTGCCATGGTCACAAGGGTTAGAGAGAGAGGGAAGGAGGAAGTCAACCAAAGGACTTGTCCCAATATTGGTGTGTCTCATCCCACCCATGGGCACCCCTTTATATAGGGGGAGGGGGTGTGCCCTCCCCTTTGGGTTTCCCATGTGGGACTATTCAAGGGAGAGAGGGGAGGCGCATGGGCCCTTAGGGCACCATGGGCCGGCCGGCCAGGGGTAGGCCTCACCCCGCGCACAGCCCTAGGCTGGCCGGGTTGGCCCCCTTGAGGCACCTGGGCCTTGGCCCTTCCCTCCTTTGGTTTTCCCTCATGGGACCTTTTTCCCTAGGAAGTTTGGCCCATTAGTGGAATACCCCTTCAAATTAGATTTTAATATTATATTTAATATTAATTACATTAATTAATATGTAAATACATATTACAAAATTCGTCTTAACCCGAAACACCTTTCGGTTCCCTTTCGATTTCCTCTGAACGACTTCGGATCTTTCCCGGAATGATTCTGGTCCTTTATTCTTTCTCCGAACAACTTCGGATCTCTCCGCGGAATGATTCCGGCTTTCTCTTTCTCTACTGTGATTCCGTCTTATGAATGATCACTCTCATCGTACCCTTAAGTGTATCCTCTCATGGCTCCGGAATGCTCTAGACATGATATGTATCAATGATCATTAGAGGGACCAGGGATATCCATGTGACCCCTATGCATTCCTGATGACAATGTCGTTTGAACCGCTAAATGTAGCATCCAATTCCTTTTGTTTCTCGATACGACTTGTCCGAGATCCAATCATTGGTATCACATACCTTGTTCAATCTAGTTCACAACAAGTTATGTTTTCTTGTTACCATGATATTACATCCCCGTGCACCGAGTCACATGTTGCAACATTTATGGATGTAATATCACCAAGCCGGCTGTATGTATCTTTACCCATCATGTGGGTGAAAAAACCCCGGTCTTGCAGTCACATGTCATCTACTGTTCCTTCATAATACCCAACATACACTTTTATGGCCACCGTATTACCAGATGACAGTTGATGCAGTCTAAGCAGCCTCGGGAAACAATGAGTAATATGAGCTCACAGTCTAAGGAAAAGGAGTCTAGGTATAGCTATTGCAACAATGAACTATATGACTTGATCGTGTTGCAATCCTTTGAGGAATGTCCATCATATCATTCTCCAATGATATGACCCCGTTGTCAATTGACATAAATGCCCATGATCTTGAAACCCAGATCATCCTCATGACCAACGAACTAGTATGAATAGAGGCTACTAGGGACTTGGTTGTTTCATACCACACCTGTACCAATGTTTCTACTTGGCACAGTTATATCACAATATGAAACTATTAGAAACTAATTGAGATATGACAATAAAAACCTATTTATTATCTGCCTCTAGGGCATATCTCCTTCAGTCTCCCACTTGCACTAGAGTACAAATAATCTAGCTCGCATTTTACTCATATAAACCATATAACATATGCGTTTACTGATCATGCATGCTCATGGGAAACGTCATGTCCATGTTTTGTTTTACCAGATCATTATGTATTTTGCAAATCGTTAATGTTTTCCTAATTTTTGACATTCACACCATTATCGTATAATGGGTCGAAGCATTTGTTTGGCAACAAAGTGAGACTTTGTTTATAGTGTTTATAATGACGGTCGTTTTCACTATTGTCATCTAAACTTCGAAACACACTTTGCTATCCTTTGTGTATATACTGTAGTCATGGCAGCAGAACGAGGCTGGATTCCAGGAGCTTACAGTGACTTTAGATCAACCTCGAGGGCTTTCTCATGGGCCCTGGGCCCTGGGACACATGATTATACGTTAAAAGCGAACTTGCCCCGCAATAACATTATACATCACATCAGATGGAGCCTTTATACTTCTATATCTATGTACATCTAGTGCATGGAATGCAACTATGCCACTTACATTGCTTCTTGCCATTGATGTACAAACTTAATTCTGGTTCTGTGATCAACTCAGGAATCACTTAAAGACACGTTCTTACAGTTAAGACTTTGTCCTACCAACCAGAACTTCGGGTCACATTACGTCGAGTATACAACATGGTTATATGGAAGAACCTATGACTGAGGCATAGGAGATGCAACACATCTCTTTCTTTCAACCATAGTTGCAATACGAACTCAATGCTTCATACAGTAAGAACTACTTTCCTACCTTGTTCCATTCTGAGCTTCTTCAGAATCTTTGCTTAGGACATTCCGAACATCTTTTAGAATCAAGTCTAGCAAGCATTCAACATTCAGTGTTTATTAAACTCACTAATCTATCTCGATAGATCTTATTGTTTAATAACTTCAACTTCACCCTTATTTATCTAACTTAGATTTTATTAACACCAATCACATCATTCACATATGTCGTCCACATATCCCAAAATGATTTCATGCTCCCACTCAAATATGACATTCATGTTTGAGATCCAGGGATTTCACTTAGCTCCCACTCAAATATGACATTCATGTTTGAGATCCAGGGATTTCACTTAGCTCCCACTCAAAATATGTCAGCTACATATTATGATCTAGCCAAGCTGATTTGCTCCCACTCAAAACCAGGTCCTCTCGGTAATCTTGGACATTCCAAAGTTCTTTGATCATCATCAATTTGAGAATTCCAATTACGAGACTTCAATATCCATATATTTCTAGTGTAAATCCAAAAAACTTAAGCATCACTACTATTGTAGTCAACTCCTTGAATTTGTCCAAACTTGTGACAAATCGAGCTTTTTGTCATTCATTAAGTTTCATTTCCTTCTTATGACTTTGCAGTCATTCAGAAATATCAAGTAAACTTCTTTACTTTAATAAGATCAAGTAACATGTTACTTTGCAATCTTGAATGTAACTTAATATAGGATTTTATGACTCCTAGTCATTTCTCGCACTCAGGTCCATCACGCTTCTTTGTAATTTGTAGGTATGTCTTGTTCAAAACATGACAAGTGAATCAACAATATAATTCCACAAACTTGTAGAATATATAGTTGAATCCTACTTTCTTTAGTAAAAGTATTCACTTGAAACTTTATGATCATTATCAACAGTTTCTCCTCTATTTGTAGAGTTTGGTTTCACGAAACAAATTTCGCTGCGCCACTCAATAATCCAGAGGTAAGGTCAAATACCTTGTTTGATCTTTTACTTTCTTCCACTTGTATCTTCATCAAGACATGTCAACTTTGGATAACAACAGGTTTGCCCTTTTTGTGGAAGATGTATTCATAGCTTCCTAAGAATGCTCTACAAAGACTTGTTTATTCGCCACGACTTTGACTTATTGAAATCTCCAGAAACTCGAACTTGCCATAACACTTATGGTGTTGTTTCCACGAATATTTTAGATGTTCCTTTGTATTTCAAATGAGTGTTTTCTTTTTTTGATCTTTGACTCTAAACGATAACTATAACCCCTATAAGAGATGATATTATACCATATGTATCTTAATACATAATGATTATGATGTTTAGACATTTCAACACAGTTTGAATTCATCCATTTATCATAATTTGTGAAACATCTTTCACACGTCCCTTTTATGCTAAACTTAACTCAAATACTTTAGTCATGTCGATCAAATCGAAGAGACTTCGTATTTTTGTTAATTTCAATATCCTCTTATTGTTGTGAACTCATTTGAACAATTCAAATCATTTCAAACTTATGTTTCATTAAGTAAATACGCTTATTCACTTAACTCCACAATTAACAAATGATTTCCACTATTTGTTGAAAATATGATACATCACTATGTATAAAGTTCAACATTTCTTCGCATATCACCGTTTTACTAGAATACAGAGTTTTAGTCATTTTGCCCAAGAGGCATGGTTTTGCAAAGTATCTAGATTAAGCATCTAGGACCCCGATCTTCATAAAGAACATGCAATAACCAAAATGACTTAAACTATAGTGTCATCTCATTATTAAACCTTGGATATCTTTTAGAATTCTAATCCTTTATAAATGTTTAAGCTATTATCATTAACATAGTGATGAGAATAACTTGTTTATAATCATAATGGGACCATAAGGTATTGTTCATAATAATAGTACAAACTGGCTTGTAACTTGTTCATATGAATAATCGTCTCGCCAAAAGCAAGACACACAAACTAGGATTACAAAATTATATTCAAGTACACTAATCCAAATGACAAACTTTGAGGGAAGAGGTGATGTCGGACATCAACTGTTTTGCTTGCCATCATTGATGACCCACAAGTATAGGGGGTGTATCGCAGTATTTTCGAGGGAAGTGAAACCCAATTTATTGATTCGACACAAGGGGAGCCAAAGAATATTACCAGCCTTAACAACTGAGTTGTCAATTCAGCTGCACCTGGAAACAATCTTGCTCACAACAGTTTATCAGTAACAACAGTTTTGTAGTAGGAATAGTAAAGTAACAGCAGTAGCAAAGCAAAGACGGTAGTAACAAAAGCAGTAAACAGTGGGATTCGAGTGCGGTAGGCATAGGGATGGATGGACGGGCGTTGCATGGACAAGACAATTCACATAGCAATCAGAACATAGGGCAATTACAGATAAATAAGATAAAGCATCCAAGTACTAGACAATCCTAGGCATGCGTTCCATATATAGTCATACGTGCTCGCAATGAGAACTTGCACAACATCTTTTGTCCTGCCAGCCCGTTTGCAGCGGGGCCTCTAGGGAACTACTGGCAATTAAGGTGCTCCTTTTAATAGAGCACCGGAGCAAAGCATTAACACTCCATGAACACACGTGATCCTCACATCAAAGCCTTTCCCTTCCGGTTATCCTGATTTCTGTCACTTCGGGGCCATAGGTTCCGGACAACGATGTGTGTATACAACTTGCAGATAAGACCCAAAACAATACTATCATAATGAATCAATAATAAGTTCAGATCTGAAATCATGGCACTCGGGCCCTAGTGACAAGCATTAAGCACAACAAGTCGCAACAAAGTCATAAAGCACTAATAAAAGATACTAGGCACCATGCCCTAACAATCTGATGCCATTACATGAACAATCTCATCCAATCCTTACCATCCCCATAGCCTACAGCGGGGATTACTCACTCATAGATGGGGGAAACATGGATGGTCGATGGAGAAGCGATGGTGATGATCTCCTCCAATTCCCCGTCCCGGCAGGGTGCCAGAACGGAGTTTCTGGTGCTGTTTCGTGGAATCTGGTGGTGGCGGCGGAGCATAACTCCTTCTAGAAAAACGTCGACCCCCCCGAAGTTTTTAGGTCAGAACGCTCCTTATAGGCGAAGAGAGAGGCCGAGGGGGTGCCTGGGGGGCCCACACCACCCCCTGGCGCGGCCTGGCCTGGCCAAGGCCAAAGCAGTGGTGTGGCCACCCCAGGGCTCTTCTCCGTCTCGTATTATGGCTCCTGGAGTCTTCGGGTGAAATAGGATTTTTGGCATATTTTCCGGGATTTTTCCTGATAGTTGATTTTCTGCACAAAAAGTAGACACCAAGGCAATTCTGCTGAAAACAGCGTCAGTTTGCATTAGTTGCATCCTAATCACACAAGTATAGAGGAGAAACAATAGCAAAAGTGTTCAGGAAAGTAGATACATTTTGGACATATCAACTCCCCCAAGCTTAGCTTATTGCTTGTCCTCAAGCAATTCAGTTGAAAACTGAGTGCGATAAAAGAACTTTCAAGAACACATTTGCTTCATACTATGTAAATATTCTCAGCAATGTGATCAACTACTTAGACAATTCATAATAAAGAGTATGTAACCAAGTCTACTTAATAGTCATTGCAAGCTATGAAGAGATTCCAACTCAAGAATAATAAGTAGCACAAAGCACAAACATAAGCAACATTACAATGCTCATAGAAAGGTATGATAGAGTGGTATCTCGCTTGCCTTTGATTATGAATGTCCAGGCACCTCTGAAGTTCAAGTGATGACTAGAAGTAAAGATATCAAGAATTCAAGCATCAAAGTCACAACACAAATAATCAAGTATTGGAACAAACACAAAGAATGACAACTATGCTCTCAAGAAGGTGCTCGGAGAATATGTGGAGACTCAACAAGTAGAAGAAAAGGTTTTGAATTGTTTTGAAAGGCTTCCAAATGCTGAAAGTATGGTACTTGTTAGCTTTGAGCTCTCATTGCCCCTTTCATAAGCATCTTTAATGTGGTTAAGGTAAAAGTGAGGTCCAATCTGAGTTATATGCTTGACAGACTATAAACTGGAAATCCCAAGTCCCTTGAGTACGAGGGCCGCTCCTCATGCTACTCAACTTTAGTTACCGGTAAGTTCTTGTCATCGTAAGTATGTGCGTATCATTGAGAACCGCCAACGGGGTACCCCTTGCCCGGTGATACGGAAGAATCCCCATATCAAAATGACAAGGCAACCAGACAATGAGTATCTCAGCAATCTTCTTATTTACCATGAGAAAAATGGTGCTTTTTTCTCTCTTTCCTCTTTTCATAGAACTCTTTTTTTTCTTTTTCTCAATAGCTATCTCTCTCTTTTTTTATAAGAAGAATTCTTCATAGATATCATTATGGTTACATTACAGGTTTCCACCATGTCAGCATGGATTAGACCAGCGGCCCAGGCGTTTCTCTAAGACACATACATAACTCCATGGACTTACAAGCTCCCCTTTTATTTCACACCGACGACATCCGCAAACAAAAGAGCAAGGTATCAACTGGGTATATATTTACAAGTGTTGAAAGCGTTCCCCGTGACATACGCAGTTACGCTAATCCCTATAATTTGCAAGCATATAACTTTCGTGGAGAGTTCACAATGGTTCAGGTTTATTAAGTGCGGAAAATAAAGTGTGCCATCAAGTTCGTGAGAGCTTTACTAACTAATTTTCCCATAACAGGCAAACATTTTATTCGGAAGAAAACAAGGCATAATGAATATGCATGGGAATAGCAAGTGATGCTAATAGGTAGGTATGGTGGACACTTTGGAAATATTTGGTTTAGGGAGTTGGAAACATGAGTGAAACACTCAGTGGAAGTGAAGGCTAGCAATAGTAAGGGAGCGAAAAACGAGAGAGCAATAGCTGTCATTATCATGCTTGCAACAAAACATGACTACTCATGGCATGAAAGTGATTCAAGATCCTCAAGGCAAAATAATTCATCGAGGCTTAACTGATTATTACAGTCATGTGCATGCGTGAGCATGTGCCATGTCAATCAAATGAAATATTCAGAGGATGATACCATGGTGTCATACCAATTTATGAATAGAGCAATGCAGTCAAACATTAATGAGACATGCTACAAACTATTAGCGAGCTGGAGCTAATCATAAGAAAGCAAGAACTACTAAGCATCCAAAGAAAACATACACTCTACATGAACAGACTAAGCACGCCCACAATGATGAGTATATGTACAAAAATGAAAACAAATAGAGTTCGTTACTAGCCTCTTACCATGCCTCAAGTTGTCATTGATCCTCATTATTGCTCTTCACTTGTGTGGCTTGAATAATAATATGAAACCAATAATCCACTGAGAACTGCCTAACCCTATAGCAAACTCGCAAAAACCAAAGAAGAACAACAAATATTTTTGGTGTTTTCGATTTTTAATTAAGAACCAAAAGAGAAAAAACAAGCAAAGCAAATCTTTTTGGGTTTTTCGAATAGTTCAAACAAAGCGAAAAGGGAAAAGCAAACCAACGCAAAAAGAAAAAGCAAACCAAAGAGAAACAACAAAAATATTTTTGGTCTTTTTGTGTTTTTAGAAAGCAAAAGCAAAGAAGAACGAAAACTAAAAAGAGAACGAAAACATGAATATACAAAGTACCGACGCAACATGATATGGAGATGAGTGTGGTGTCGGTGTACCTCCCCCCAAGCTTAGGATTTTGGCCTAAGTGGGTATCAATCCATGTACGAATAGGGATTCCAAGCGGGCGGATCTTGGTAAGAATGGTCGTAGCTAGGCCCATGAGAAGAAGAGGAAGCTCCCCAATCATAAGCGGTCATTGATATGAAGACTCTCCCTCATTCGAGGGCTGGACCGAATCGTCCGTGACCTCCCTTCTAGTGTCCTGCTCCTGTTGGGAGAGCTCTCCCAAGTACGTGTCCAGCTCCTCCTCAGTGAGGGACCATCCTTCCCTGTTATCAAGGTTAAACAAAACAGGTGCAGGCAAAAGAACAACACGCTCGGACTTGCTCTTTCTCCAACCAGCTTTGAGAAAGGTTATTTCATAAGATAACTCACTCAAACTAGCCCACGAGGAAATAAATTTATGCTGTATCATGGAATTAAAATCAAGCCTCTCTATGGGAAACTGTAGGTCTAGATGATGAGGCACTAAACCATGCAATGCTAGCAAACGAGAAACAATGAGGCCTCCACAAATTCCACCTTTCTCACGGTTAGCAGCAAGACGGAAAGCTGTCAAAGCACCCAAGTTGTAAGACCTATCTCGTCTAAGAGCAGCAGAGATAAACGCTAGATCAAACAAAGATAACTTATTGGCAGTTTTCCTAGCAAGAACACACTTGGCAATAAAGTAGGCAAAGTAGTGAATGGAGGGAACATGAATGTTACGAATTTTTCCATTCTCCTTTGAGAAGCTACTCCCTTGACAATTTTCTGCGTATAAATCCATGAGTGGTTCCGGTCTCTCTTTAATCATTTTACATGATCCCCATTGAGGTACCTTAATGGCTGCACAAAAATCATCAAGAGAAAGATTGACAGCAATATTGTAAATTTTGTAATGGACCATGTGGTTAGGCAAAGAGTGACTAAATTGGAAATCCTGCACCACAGACATGGTTAGCTTCACAAATTGACAAGGTTCATATTCCAAGAAATGCTCTAACCCTGCATTAGAAACCAAAGTGTGGAAATCTTGTAGAATTCCTGTAGCTCTCATGAACTCAGGGCATGGATAAATGGAGGGAAAAACTTCCTCCTCCATGTGGACCTTCATGACCTCAGGCACCCAAAGCTCATGTTGGTTTAGGTGGTGCTCACTCATCTTTTATTCTGAAATTTAGACACTTATTAAACAAGTGATTGCAAAGTAAATATAATGAAGGATTCTACTCATAGGGACTTGCAAGAGGCCTAAACATGCATCAAAACTATATCTCTAAGCATCAAACAAGATTACAAGCTCTCATAACCAGTCACCTATAGCAGCAAAATACTCAACATATAATCCACTAAACACAAATCTACTTGGACAAGGGGAGGAGTTACATACCAAGGAACAATTGCTCCAAATTTTAGCAAGAAAGATGGGCTGAGCAAGGAGATTGAAGAAATCGAGAGCAAGCACAAAAAGAACATGATTTTGAGCTATGAACTAGAGCTTACTCGGGAGAGAGAAGAAAGTGGCAGGGGAGAGAGTTAGTGGATGGCCAGGGGTGGCCCACACCAGGGCATGGCGCCACCCAGGGCTGGCCGCGCCACCACATGGTGTGCCTGCCTAGTGGGCCCCCTGGTACCTACCAGGTACTCCTCTGCCCCTTTTTTCACGTAAAAATTTAATATGAATTTTCTGGAATTTTTCGAGACACTTTATTTTTGGGCTTTTTTCAGAAATAGAAGAATGATTTTTCTGACAGACAGATTTTTTTCTTTTGGAAACATGATGCAAAGACAAAACAAGTCTAGAACTACAGAAGTTCTAGCATGCAAGCAACTAACAACACAAAGAAAACTAAACGAAAGCAAAAGCTAAAATGCGAAGGATAGAAATAAACAGAGATAATCATAATGAAAACATTGTTTTGTTCAATGGAATTCTTTTGTTAGCAAGGTTGATCAAGTCTTGCTACCAAAACAATTGCATATGAGACAAAACTTTGTACTCCACTAATGATTATGTTACCTCAACCTTGATAGCAATGGTCCCAATCATAATAGTTTCAAATTTTTCTTTTGGTATGGGACAATATATTTCTCCAACTTGAATGCCTTCAACATGTTCAATTGAATTTAAACCACAAGTCCTTTCAATCTTCTTGGGGAAATAGACAGTATGTTCCTTGTCATTAACATTGAAGGTCACCTTTCCTTGATTACAATAAATAACAGCTCCTGCAGTATTAAGAAAAGGTCTCCCAAGAATAATAGACATATTATCATCTTCAGGCATTTCAAGCACAACAAAATCAGTTAATATCAAGCAATTGTGAGCCACCTGAACAAGTACATACTCACATATACCCAAAGGAATAGTGGTAGACTTATCAGCCATTTGCAAAGATATATCAGTTGGTATCAATTTTTCAAGCAAAGGCATAACACTAACTCCAGCTCCCAAATCACACAAAGCAGTTCTAACATAACTATTTTAATAGAGCAAGGGATATTTGGAATCCCTGGTCTCCAAGTTTCTTAGGAACCTTACCATTGAAGGAATAATTAGCAAGCAAAGTAGAGATTTCTTCATTAGGGATCTTCCTTTTATTCGAGAAAATGTCCTTCATATACTTTGAGTAAGGAGGCAACTTAATAGCATCAGTCAAAGGAATTTGCAAGAATAAAGGCTTCATCCACTCACAAAACTTATTATAGTGTTCATCTTCCTTTGACTTGTGTTTCTTATCAGGGAAAGGCATAGGTTTTTGGACCCAAGGTTCTCTTTCACTACCATGTTTCTTAGTAATAAAATCTTCTTTGGTGTATTTAGTAGTCTTAGTGTGATTTTCAGGTTCTTCTTCAACTTTTTCTTCATTAGGAACTTCATTTTCTTCATTATCGCTTTCAGTTTCAGCATCAGAGATAGATATACTATTAGGATCTATAGCAGGTTCAGAGGGTTCTTCAACAGTTTTATGTTTCTTTTTCCTTTTCTTACGAGTAGAACCACTATTTTCAGCTTGTTGAGAATCCTGCTCAATTCATTTGGGATGCCCCTCAGGATATAGAGGATCCTAGGTAGAAGCACCACTTCTAGTTCTAATTTCATAAGCATGTTTTTCTTTAGCAGCATTAACGAGCAAGTCGTTTTGCACTTTAACGAGTTGATCTATTTGAGTTTGAACCATTTGAAAGTGTTTAATAATCATTTTAACATCATTAGAGGTTCTTTCCACAATATCTTTCAACTCAACAATAGCTCTAGTGTTTTCTATTAGATGATTTTGCACCCTTTTATTAAAGTTATCTTGCTTAACAATAAAGATATCAAATTCTTCTAAGCATTGATCAGGAGCTTTCAAGTAAGGGATATCACCTTCATCAAAGTGTTGGAGAGAGTGTACCTCAATAGTGGGTGAGTAGGGAATAGACTTACATAATTCTTCTATAGGAGGTAAATTCTTGACATCTGCAGCTTTAATTCCCTTCTCCTTAAGACATTTCTTAGCTTCCTTCATCACTTCATCATTTAATTCAATAACTACCCTCTCCTTTCATGTTGGAATAGGCTTAGGAATAGATGGTTCGGGTACAATTACTTCAGGTATAGCTTGTTTAGGAGGAGTCCAATCTTCATAATTCTTGCTTATTTTAGCCATTAATTCCTCAGCTTCCTTAGGAGTCCTATTCCTGAAAACACAATCAGCAGAACTATCTAGGTATGTCCTAGATTCCTCGGTTAGTCCATTATAAAATATATCAAGAAGCTCATTCTTAGGTAATGGACTTCCAGCCTGTGCATGAATCAAAGCACAAAACCTTGCCCAAGATTTAGGCAATACCTCTTTTTCTCCCTGTTTAAAATCAAAAAGTTCCTGCAAAACAGCATGTCTAGCACTAGGAGGAAAATATTTCTGCAGGAAAGTATTAATCAAGCACTCAGGGCTATCAATAGATCTAGGAGGTAAATTACTAAATCAAGTTTTAGCTTCTCCTTTCAGTGAAAAAGGAAAAATCTTAGCAACAAAGTAAGTACGCATCTTAATATCATCAGAAAACAAGCCACTCATGGTAGAAAGTTCATTCATATGTGCTACCGCACTTTCATTCTTAGTCCCACAAAAAGGTTCTTTCTCGACAATAGCTATGTAAGATAGATAGAGAGAGAAATCATAATATTCATCTGTAATGTTTATGGGAGAAGTAGCAAACTTAGGAACAGGATATAATTTGGGTCTAATAGTATGGCTCTCAACGAGACTCTTAGCAGCGCTCCTATCATGGATGTTCTTACATTCTTTAATAAACTCATCGGTCATCTCGACATAATCTTCTTCAATATCATAACTCTCACTAGACTCAGGTGAGCTAACAGGTGTGGTAGTGTCTTCATTAGGAGTTTCGGTATTTCCAGCTATAGTTCTAGCAATCGTAGCATCTAGGAAAGGACCTAATGAACCACTCTTATCAAGCTGATGAGAAGCAGCATCATAAGCATCAGAAGTTTCAGATTCAGCAGTAGTAGCAGTGTGTGTAGCATGTGTATGTGGTGGTGTAACGAGCTTACTTATAACAGACGGTGAATCAAGAGCAACAGAGGTGTTCAGAACCGTACCTCTTCTTGTAGTGGATGGTAAAATAGGAAACTTGCCATCACGAGACTTACCCATGATGGATGGATAGCAGCGAACAATAGAGAATCCAAGTGAACTTGATAAATAAAGCTATGCTCCCGCATGGCGCAGAAAATAGTCTTGATGACCCACAAGTATAGGGGGTGTATCGCAGTATTTTCGAGGGAAGTGAAACCCAATTTATTGATTCGACACAAGGGGAGCCAAAGAATATTACCAGCCTTAACAACTGAGTTGTCAATTCAGCTGCACCTAGAAACAATCTTGCTCACAACAGTTTATCAGTAGCAGCAGTTTTGTAGTAGGAATTGTAAAGTAACAGCAGTAGCAAAGCAAAGACAGTAGTAACAAAAGCAGTAAACAGTGGGATTCGAGTGCGGTAGGCATAGGGATGGATGTACGGGCGTTGCATGGACAAGACAATTCACATAGCAATCAGAACATAGGGCAATTGCAGATAAATAAGATAAAGCATCCAAGTACTAGACAATCCTAGGCATGCGTTCCATATATAGTCATACGTGCTCGCAATGAGAACTTGCACAACATCTTTTGTCCTGCCAGCCCATTTGCAGCGGGGCCTCTAGGGAACTACTGGCAATTAAGGTGCTCCTTTTAATAGAGCACCTGAGCAAAGCATTAACACTCCATGAACACACGTGATCCTCACATCAAAGCCTTTCCCTTCCGGTTATCCCAATTTCTGTCACTTCGGGGCCATAGGTTCCGGACAATGACGTGTGTATACAACTTGTAGATAAGACCCAAAACAATACTATCATAATGAATCAATAATAAGTTCAGATCTGAAATCATGGCACTCGGGCCCTAGTGACAAGCATTAAGCACAACAAGTCACAACAAAGTCATAAAGCACTAATGAAAGATACTAGGCACCATGCCCTAACAATCTGATGCCATTACATGAACAATCTCATCCAATCCCTACCATCCCCATAGCCTACAGCGGGGGATTACACACTCATAGATGGGGAAACATGGATGGTCGATGGAGAAGCGATGGTGATGATGATGGCGATGATCTCCTCCAATTCCCCGTCCCGGCAGGGTGCCAGAACGGAGTTTCTGGTGCTGTTTCGTGGAATCTGGTGGTGGTGGCGGAGCGGAACTCCTTCTGAAAAAACGTCGACCCCCCCGAAGTTTTTAGGTCAGAAGGCTCCTTATAGGCGAACAGAGAGGCCGAGGGGGTGCCTGGGGGGCCCACACCACCCCCTGGCTGGCTGGCCGTGCCCGGCCAGGTGGTGTGGCCACCCTGGCTCTTCTCCATCTCGTATTACCCTCCTGAGTCTTCGGGTGAAATAGGATTTTTGGCATATTTTCCGGGATATTTCCTGATAGTTGATTTTCTGCACAAAAAGTAGACACCAAGGCAATTCTGCTGAAAACAGCGTCAGTTCGCATTAGTTGCATCCAAATCACACAAGTATAGAGGAGAAACAATAGCAAAAGTGTTCGGGAAAGTAGATACGTTTTGGACGTATCAGTCATCAAGTCACGCTGCCTCAAAAAACAACAATTCTCAAGCAGAACCTCCTGTTTTCACAAAACGGGACAAGTATCAAATACTTTGCAAACCGCAACGAATTTTGCAAGAACCACATTTATAATTTTATATATCTAACATATACCTTTTCATCCATGACCTCTGTTGCAATCAAGCCCTTCCAAGAGTTCTCAACTCTAATGTAAGATCACTAAGTGTTTTTCCAAACATTCCCTTTTTATCCATGATGGAGGAAAACCCATCCAACGACTCATACGTTATGTGCCTTATTATGCAGAATACAAAATGTAGCTCAACTCTCCATCAAATGGAGAATGGCTTATTTGATGATTATGGAGAAAACATAAACATTCCAGAGTCATCGAATTATCTCCTAATGGTTATTGTATCAAGAAGAGAAGATCACCTTTTACGAGGATATCCCTCAGGCGTGGGTATTAATCTATGAAGTTGGCCCTTTTGCTAAGTTTCATATTGAGCAATATATTACCATGGTCGCAAAGGACCTCAATGGGATGGCCAAGAACTACTAAGATATTCGCAAATAGACATCTAGACTAAGTTCATAATAAGAGATCAATTTATAATTGGTCTCCACTAAAATTGTCATCCCCTGGAGGATTTTAGTGATCACATGATCCCTGTCCTCTGCACCTCCACCGATCATGGCGGCCATCAGTGCAGCCTCAAAGGTAGACATTCAATAATGCCAATCACATCATCCATGTGACTCATGCTCGATCTTTCGATCTCTTGTGTTCTGAGGCCATGTCTGTACATGCTAGGCTCGCCAAATCTAACTTGTGTGTATTCGCTGTGCAACATGGCTTACACCCACTGTATGCGAACGTAGATATGTATGACCCCCAATCATCACGGCCGGCCTCATAACAAAGAACTTTCTTGGTAGTGCACACACAAGGGGAACACGGAGCATTGGAATTAAATAGGGATTATCTTATTTGCTACCGTTGAGTATCTTAATACTAGCACACAATAAGATGTAAAATAGGTATCAACATCATATGTATAATGTGATATGATACGGTGCTTCTTGCGATCAGGCATGATATCCATCTTGCCCTTGGTTTGACGCCAAGTCCACGACGCCTCTACCAGGTCGTCCATCAGAACGATGACTATTAGTATACTACCTAGTAACAGAAAAGTAAACTACTTTACCTTTGTAACGACCAATGCCATATCATAATCACATGCCCCCTGCAAAATAAAGTTAGACGCCTCTACTTTATATATTTCAAGTTTTACGTGGTTGTTAGGGCTTTCGCAATAGAACCGTTTCTAAACTATGAACTTTCCAACCATAACATGGATCCGACAGTTGTCTCTATTACACCCCTTTTGGGGCCCTCCGTTGTAAATGCTATATCAACTATTGAATGAGAGACAGACACCCCCTAGTCGCTTATATGGTACAAGCCATATGTTGAGCATGGAACCAGTCTCGCGTACGAATACGCGTAAGGTCGGTCCGGGCCGCTTCATTAAACAATACCGCGATATAAACAAGTACACGTTAGAGGGTAATAACTAAGGGATCAATGCCCGCACAATACATGTGCGTACTGGCCGTACAACACTCCTACGCATAGATCGGCTCTAATATCACTGAAGGGGATCCGCAGCAGAAAACAAATTTTTTCCTACGATGGAACCCCAAAACTGCCTAGGATCTATCTATGTAGTAATGCAGTAATGGCCAATGTGTATAGAATACATACCCTTGTAGACCATACGCGGTTAACGTTCCGAGGGGAACGTGGTTGATGTAGTCGTACTCGTAGCCGACCTCAAGGTCGCGAAGCTCCTCGCAGGTCACCCCTTGCTCCTTCTTCATCTTCATCATGCAGCAGCTATGGCTCACGACATTTAAGCGCCCCAAGTGTTGTGCCTCGTGTCTTCATACACATTCGGTGCATGATGAGACCTCCGGCTCCCTGATCCCGCCGAGAGTGCGGAAGTTGATATCCGACTAGGAATCCCTGCAGCGCAACGGCGTACTGCAGGTGTGCCTTGTTCGCACAGCCCAGACTTGGAGCCATGGTCACAAGGGCTAGAGAGAGATGGAAGGATGAAGTCAACCAAAGGACTTCTCCCAATATTGGTGTGTCTCATCCCACCCATGGGCACCCCTTTATATAGGGGGAGGGGGTGTGCCCTCCCCTTTGGGTTTCCCATGTGGGACTATTCAAGGGAGAGGGGAGGCGCATGGGCCCTTAGGGCACCATGGGCCGGCCGGACAGGGGTGGGCCATGAAGGGGTTCCGCGTATGAAAACAATAAATTTTACCCTACGCCTCTGAACCCCTAAAGCTGCCAGGACCTATCTATTAGTAATACAGTAATGGGAGGGGCTTTTCGTGAACTTACCCTTGAAGACCGAAAAGCGTTGTCAACGCTCAGGAGAGCGTGGTTGATGTAGACGAGTCGAAGCCGACCTCAAGGTCGTGATGAAGTCCTTGCGCTCCCGTGGCTCCAACGACTTGAGTGCCTCAAGTGCAACACCTCGCGAGGAGTTACACACGTCCGGTGCCTAATGATGACTCCCGCTTCCCTGATCCAGCAGCAGTTGCGGAAGTAGAGCTCCCGGATCCGAATCCCGCAGCGCGACGGCGCTCCACGGTGAAGATGTCTCTCGTTCGCGCAGTCTAGACTTGGGACCACGGTCATGAGAGAGAGGGGGAGAGAGAAAATTCCAATTAGAGGTCCTCCCAAAAGTGAGAAGACCTTTATTGATTATTGGTGTATTTTATTTGGCCAAATACCCCCACTATATATAGGGGGAGGGGAGGTACTACCTCCCTCAAAGTCCCGGGGTGGGACTAAAGGAGAGGAGGGGGAGGGGAGTCCACCGACCACCTAGTGGGGCCCACGCGGGGGGGGGGGGGGGGGCGGGGGGCTAGGCCCAGCCGGCCACCCCCTTGTCCCCTTCTCCCTCTCTCCTTTCCCTAATGGGCCCTCTCCCTCCGCAAATTGGCCCATTAAGCCTTTGACCATTTAAATTGATTTTCTCTTTATTAAATAATTATGAATAAATGATTAAATCAATATTTAACATTCATTCACATATTATTCAACCTCCGTGGCTATGTAACACCTTCCA
Source organism: Avena insularis (assembly GCA_023614405.1). Taxonomy (NCBI): domain Eukaryota; kingdom Viridiplantae; phylum Streptophyta; class Magnoliopsida; order Poales; family Poaceae; genus Avena; species Avena insularis. The sequence continues at coordinate 503,902,642 of CM042688.1, read as the reverse complement.
CCTCCACTCCGGACATCCTCCGGACTTACCAAAACCCTTCCGGTTTTCTCTCTACTATTCTTTGGCGATTCTACCGATCCTATAAACACTCTCTAAGCATCATCAAGCCCTTAAGAGTGATACCCCACGGTTCGGGAACACTCCAGACATGGTTAGGACACTCCCGCACCAATGATCGACAGAGGGACCTGGATGGCCATGTGACCCCTGTGCGTTCCACGAAGATCTTTCGTCGTTTGAACCGGGACAATCGTGTCTTATTCCCTTTGTCTCTTGATACTTGCATTGCCTGAGATCTGATCAATGACATCTCCATGTCGTGTTCAATCTCGTTACTGAACAATGCTACTTGACTCGTTCCGACAAGCGATATCCCCGTGATGAAATCACACGCTGCATAGCTATTGGATATAACTTCTCTGAGTGGGCCCTTCGAGTATCTTCCCGTCACATGGACGGACAAATCCCGCTCTTGACATATATTGCCTCTACGGTTTCCTCCGAGTACCTGAACACACCTTTATAACCACTGTATTACCAAGTGGTGCTTGATGCTATCTAAGCACTCTCGGGAGACAGTGATTGATATAGCCTCACGGTCTAAGGAATAGTCTACGAGGATCCATTTCTAATCATCATAACTTGAACTTCGTGACATGATCGGGTCACGATATTTAGGGTGGGTATTGGTTCATCATCTCATTCTCAGAATGAGATGACTCCATTTCCAACTGGCATAAATGCCACATGATCAGGAAACATGATCATCTATTAACCAATGAACCAGTGACTAGAGTTTCGGACTGAACCCCCGTTGTTTGTATATCACACGTGTATTGATGTTTCCACTCAATACAGTTATAGCATGATATAAAACTTAATCATAAACTATATGAAATATGATAATAGTCCTTACTACTATTTGTCTCTAGGGAATATTTCCAACAGTCTCCCACTTGCACTAGAGTACAAATACACTAGCTGTATTTGTTCTCAATCATTGGCACCATATATCCGGTACCCTGAACATGCTTGCTCATGGAAGAGGTTGAGTCTTGGGTCTATACTTTACAGTCCCAAATCCTTTGCAACTTACTAATGTCACCTTGATTGACATTAATACTTTATCATCACATGATAACATATGTGTGTATGCATCGTCGCTATGGCGAAGACGAGGCACGGTTCGAGAGCCTATAGTGACTTTAGATCAACCTCGAGGGCTTTCTCATGGGCACTGTGCCCCGGGACACATCATTCTACATTAAAAGCGAACTAGCCCCACCATAACATTATACAACACTTTAGATGGTACCCTTATCTATTATTATAAATGTATTCATCGAAACACTAGTGCACTCTATGCAACCTTCGATGTTTTTGTTCACCTCGCTTCCTACTTGACTTTAATCGGTATCTACAGGAGTTTCCAACATTTTCCCTTATAACATAACCCTTTATGTTCTAAGATATGTCATCCTTTATGGATTTGGAAAAACATGTCTGCAGTTCTCTACTTGATACTACGGACAAACTCAACTCAACGTTCTGTGATTCGAACTTAATCACTTTTAAACGTTCCTTATTTGGATCACATATTATGCTAAGTTATCATCATGGTTTACTAAGATAGAACCTATGTCTCAACAGAGTGGATGATGATCATCCTTTCCTTTCTTTCAACCATTGATGTTCAACTTAATACTATTCCTAATTTGAGTTATTAAGGACTAGTTCCTTAATTAACTTCTATTCTGAAACCCCTTTCAGAATCCCTTAAGGAATACTACATAATATCATAATACACCTATTGTAACCTTATACATCTTATAAATCATTATTTATAAGTATTTGCACTTTCATTCTTAACACAATTAAGAATTACTCCTATAAGCTCCCACTCAAAAATATGTCAATCACATATTGTTTTAGGAGGACTTTCATAGCTCCCACTCAATTTTATGCAAATTGCATATCTACTCACTATTTTGAATAACTTCAAAATCCTTTGATCAAATATCAAACTTGGAGTTTTACTATGAGATACTAGTACTATTACTAGTTTTAAATCCTCTAGACATGAAGCACACATTCATCCAATTCATTTGAATTTGTCCAATACTTGACAAATTGTGCTTTTGTCATTCACCCCCTTTTCCACTATGGCTTTGTAGTCATTTGGGAAAATTCAAGCAACTCCTTTTACTTGTGATATTCAGCAACGAATTGCTTTCTAATCTCAAGTGAATTTTGCTTTTAGGATTTCTCATAATTCTAGTTTACCATTATTTCCTTAGTAGTTTGTAGGTATGTCATATTCCAAGAATCATGACAAATCATTCACAAATGTCTCCATACAAGATATGGATTTACATTTTGAATCCTACTTCATGTAGTGAAAACACCAGTGGGGAAAACACAATGATCAATATCATTGATTCTTTCGTTTTATGAAGAGAATCGTTCAGGAACGTTGTCCGTTGCGCTTCTCAACACTCTGATGCAGGGTTTTGAATCCTCATCGTGTTTTACACTATTTTCCATTTGCTCCATAATTGAGAAACATCACTAGAAGTAAGCTTTCTCAAGAATGTACCAAAATCCTAGCAGTACGAATCTTGCTTTCCTTTTGGTTTTAGCTATGGGTTTTGTATTCAAAGTTTCCAATGAATATGCTACAAGGACTTATTCGCTATTGTTTTGGTTATATCGAATAACCCCAAAACTCTCACGAATTCAAATGGTTCACTACATTCTAATTGAGTGCTAACTATTTATAACTAATGGTCTCTACATCTACACTACAACGATTTATTTGGTGCCTTCTATTCACCCACTTTGATATCTAATATCAGATTGTGATGCTTTGCATTTTGACGTTTCAAAACGCTTTGTGACGAGGGTTTAACTCGTCAATGCCCATTGTTATGGACTTGGGTTTTGTAGAAGGAGGGAACATTGGAAGCATCAATCGGCTAGCAAACAAGCACACAGGAACGTAAGGTTTACCCAGGTTCAGGCCTCGTTGAGGTCCCTACTCCTGCTTGTCTGCTCTTGGAATTAACGAAGGAATCGAAGATTACAGGGGCGCGTAGATGCAATCTGGCAAGAGTTGTGGAATCTAGGATTGCGTGTGTCCTCCTTGCCGCCCCCTCCTAGCCTTTATATAGATAGACCAGGTCTCGGGTAGCAGGTCGAGTCGGTTACAGATTAGGGTTTTCCCTTCAGACTTTCTATCTCTAGACTTCTTCTTGTCTCGCAAATCATCGAGAGTCCGTGGGGCACTCGAAGTATTCATTTGGCCGTGGCAACGCCGTGGGCTTCCACCGTATCTGGACCGTATATACCAAACTCGAGTACCTGTAGGGTATACCCATGTCAGTAGCCCCCGAGTGCCTAGTGGAATCGCAGATTCGACTGGGGACTTTTATGAAGCCTTTCAAGTGCATCACTGAGTGTTCTTCGAGTGTTCTGTTTATGTCATAGGGATTGTTGATATGCGTGCCTGATTTAACCGATGTATCGGTATCAGTTAACTACCTTAGGGCAAAACAACGCAATCTACTCAAACTCGAGTCCCCGGGCTCGAATTTGGAAAAGTGCCGGTGTAATACGACTCAAGCCGCGGAGGTCTTATAGGAGTCGAATTCCAGTATAAGGGTGTGAGCACTCGACGCGTCTGTCAAGGCATGTTCGTAGTACCTATAGGCACGGATATATTTCTGGTAATGCACAACAAATGCGTTGCTAGGCCTTATTCAGGTCTTATCTTCACGCTGCAAGCACGGCATCCGAATTTTGTCATCGCGGAGATGATTCGGGTGACCCAGGAGACGCAGTCTCTTTGTAGGGAAAATATGAGGCAGTGTCAACATAGACTTCGAGTGTGGATGTGATACATTGCAAATGTATCTATTATTTTTGATGTTCCATGCTTGGTTTTATCTACTTTCTTGTGTTTTGTCCACACTTTGGAGTACTTTTCATATGATTTCTTGGACTAACCTATTAACAAGAGCCACAGTGATAGCTGCCTGTTTTCTACTGTTTTTGGTTCCAGGAAAGTCAGAAAATGAATATTCTCGGAATTGGACGAAACAAAAGCCAAAGTCATTATTTTACGGGGGGACACCTGGAGCCAGAATATGAGACGGAGAAGGGCCAGAGGGCGGCCACACCACCTGGCCGCGTGGCCAGGGGGTTGTGTGGCCATCCCAGGCACCCCCTCGGCCTCTCCTTCCGCCTATATATTGCCTCTGATACGAAAACCCTAAGTACCCGATCAAAATTCCATGAAAGAGTCTGTAGACGCCGTCATCTACATCCCTAGACCGGGAGGGATCTGAAGCTCTTCTCGGCATCCTGCCGGAGAGGGGAATTCACCCTGGAGGCCTTCTTCATCATCATGCAAGCCTAAGGTGTGATGCGTGAGTAGTTCATCTCTAGACTACAGGTCCATGTAGTAACTAGATGGCTGGTTCCCTTCCTTTGTGCTATCATGTTTAGATCTTGTGAGCTCCGTTCATGATCAAGATTATCTATTTGTAATTCTGCATGTTGTGTTTGCGGGGATCCGATGGATATTGAGATGCTATTTCAGATTTATTATTGATTCTATCATTTCTTTGTTATTTGTGATCTTGCATGCTTTCCGTTGTTAGTAGCTATCTTGGCCAAGTAGATGCTAGCAACTCCAAGAGTTAGTATTTATGATCGATAGTGGGTTCATGCCTCTGGTAATCTGGGGAAGTGACAGAAATCTCTAAGGTACTAGATGTGTTGTTGCTACTAGGGAGAAAACAACAATCCTTTGTTCATAGAACAATCGTATTGTTTACTTTACACGCAATTTTTAATGCAATTATCCGTTGCTTGCAACTTAATACTGGAGGGGATTCAGATGATAACCTGAAGGTGGATTATTAGTCATAGATGCAGTTGGATGGCGGTCTATGTATAATGTTTTAATGCCCAATCAAGTCTCAAAGGAGTCAAGATGATTAGTATATGATTGTATGCTTTCTCGATGTTTGTCAATTGCCCCGCTGTAATTTGTTCACCCAACATGTTATCTATCTTAAGGAGATCCACCTCGAGTGAACTATGGACCCCGGTCCTTTCTTTTACATTCAATCTACAATCAACTATTTACTGCTTTGTGTTTACTTTCTGCAAACTATTAGTTTCTTCCATTCGATACGTTTAATCCTTTGTTTTCAGCAAAACCGGTGAGATTGACAACCTTATCGCAAGTTAGGGGCAAAGTTCTGTGGTTGTGTTGTGCAGGTCTCCACGTTGCTACTAGCACCGGTAGTGCGCCCTGCCAAGGCTCAGCTAGCAACACCTTTGGGGTGTTTCCTTGCTCCTACTGGATTGATAACCTTGGTTTCGTACTGAGGGAAAACTTGCTGTTGTGCTCATCATACCTTCCTCTTGGGGTTCCCCAACGAGCTCGCTGTATTTTGGGCCATCAAGCATATTTTCTAGCGCCGTTGCCAGGGAGTCAAGGACATCTTCACAAGGAGAGTCCCTCATAACCAATCTCTTTACTTTGTTGTTTTTGTTTTGCTTAGTTTATTTCTGCTTTGTTTGCTTGTTTCTTTATCAAAAATACAAAAAAAATTAGTTCCTACTATAGTTGTTATTTTCATTGGTCTGTTATTGTCTTGCTTTATCATGCTTTCTATCAATCGTTGGTTTCTTTGAAACTAAATCTTATTGGCAAGGTGGGTTCACGGAACAACAAAAATATTATTATAAGGAACACCGCTTGTCACAAAAAGGGAAACACTTATGGAAACAAATTGATAAATTGCATACCATTGCTATAAATGTGTGCTCTACTTATAATATTACTTATTGCTTTTATAAATCTTGTTGCTGTAGGAGGTATAAACACCTCCCTTTTCAATGTGAGTATAATGATAATGTTACCATATCTTCTTATGTTAAAGGGAATTATGACTTTTATGATGTGGAACAAGTTGAAGAATTTATTGCTTGGAAGGGTGCATTTGAAATTGCTAGTTTGCTTGAAAATACTGATGATTCACCTTGTAAATAAGAGGTTTATGATATACTTAAATTTTGCTTTGATAATTACAAGGTAGAAAATGGCTATATTCTTGAATATCTTAATAGATGCTCTTCACCAATGGAAGAGATTAATGCCTTGCAGGAGCCTATGGAAGAAGAAATTGCTAAAACTGGAACCTCAATGGATGAAAAAGAGGAGGAGAGTGATGATCAAGAGGAGGAAGAATGGATCTACCCATCCCTACCTTCTAATGAGAGTAACTCTTTACCCCTTACATTATTTGATTGTCCCCCATGCTTACCAAAGGAGGACGAATGTCATGTTCCTGAGGATCCTTTTGAAAATGTTTATAATAAAGCTCTAGTGTTTATAGATCATGAAAAGCATGCTTTATGTGATAGTTATATTGTTGAGTTTATTCATGAGGCTACTTAAAGTTATTATGAGAGAGGAAAATATGGTTGTAAAAGTTTTCATGGTACTGAAACACCTCTCTATTTGCTGAAAGTTTTGAAGTTACTCTCGTTTCATTGTCCTATGCATGCCGCTTTGTTCTTTGTGAATTTATTTGCATATAATATTCCTATGCATAGGAAGAGGGTTAGACTTAAATGTGTTTTGAATTTGCTTCTTGATGCTCTCTTTTACTTCAATTCATATTTCCTATGTGAGCATCTTCTCAAATTATCATGCCTAACTTAAAGGCGTTAAAGAAAAGTACTTATTGGGAGATAACCCAAAAGTTTTAGATGAGTCTTGGAAGTTATTACTTCAGTAATAATCTCTCCTTATCCTTTTTATTGCTTTTTGTGCCAAGAGTAACCTCTAATGAGAGAGAAGTAATGATTGGGAAAGTTGCTGTCCTGAAACAGATTTCTGTGCTTCACCGTAAAAATTCGTGTAAAATCTCTGTACGTCCTTTTGAGGCGTGAAATTTTGTGCTTCTGCCCCAGGTTGTTATCTAACTTTCGTTAATTCAACAATTTTTGATTTGAGCAACAGAAGGCCTTCGAAAAAATTCGTCTTTACCTGCTGGTCTGTTTGACAGATTTCTGCCATTTTCTGCATTTGCTTCTTGTTGGTTCTTTTTTGAGTTCTTTTGGGGAATTGAGCTTTTTGAGGGAAGTTCTATAGTAGATTGTGTTTTAATGGAAGTTTTATTGGTGTTGGAACTGAACCTAAAGACCTATTATCTTGAGTGCACTAATGTTGCTAATAAAGATTGTGTCAAGTTTTGTATGAAGGAAAAATTTCAGGTGTATGGAAGGAATGAGTAATGAGTAATGAGGTGAAGGATGGACTAAAGCTCAAGCTTGGGGATGCCACGCGTGTCACCCCAAGAAATATCCAAGAAGTAAAAGCGTCAAAGCTTGGGGATGCCCAAGGCATTCCCCTTCTTCATCAATAAAAATCCCAGGTTTCTTCCAAACGCTTCATTTTTATTGTTTCATGCACAGTTGTGTTGTTCTTGGAGCGTCTTCTTTTTCGTTTTCATTTTGGTTTTTCGTTTGCTTAGTTTGCTGAACAAAATTGGTTGTACCCCCTCTTTCATACATTGGTTTTCAAATAGTTTGGTTTGGAGTGGAAAAGAGTAGGAAAGTTTATGCTTAAGTGGTAAAGAGAGCTTGTTTTTCACTGTGGCCTATGCTTTGTCATGCCATGCTTGATATTGTTTTGGCTTTATGCTTAGTATTCTTTTCTGTAGCATGAATTGTTATAAACAATTGAGATTGCTTAATGTGCCTTGGATGAATCATGCGTTGTTTTAGCATATTAAAGCATAGTATTGTGGTATTCTCCTTTGATGCTTTATTTGGGTTGACTTGGCACATGCTCACACCATGTTATGACTATCCCAAGTCACCATAGCCTTTATGATCCTTTAGTTTTCAACTTGTAGTATCACTTTATGCTTTGATCAATGATGTTTTGTCGCTCTGCATGATTATGGCCATTATTGCTCTCTTAGTTTGTCGCTCCCAGTCTTTTGCTAGCCTCCATAACCAAGTATGAGTTCCACTCATGGATCCAACTCCCTAAACCAAGTTATTCCAAAGAGTCCACCATACCTACCTACTAGCATATGCTATTCCAAGTATATTCATGTTTTTGTTTACCTTCCAAATTAAACTTGTTATGAGAAAACTAGTGATTAAAGCTCTCGCGAACTTGATGGCACACTTTACTTTTCTTGCCCGTAATAAACTTGAACCATTGTGTCGTCTATGTTGTATATGCTTGAACTTATTTGTTGGGGATTAACAGAACCATGCTGTCATGAGGAACGCTTTCAACATTGCATGGGTACTTTGTACCTAGTTGATATCATGCTCTTTTGCCTATGGATGTCGTCGGTGCGAAATGAAAGGGGAGCTTGTAAGTCCATGGAGTTATGTATATGTGTTAGAGAAACGCCTGGGCCGCTGGTCTAATCCATGCTGACATGGTGGAAACCTGCAGCGTAACCATAATGAGTTTTCTATGAAGCATTCTTCTTATAAAAAAAAGAGTCCGATATTGAGAAAAAAGAGAAAAAGAAAAAAAAGAGATTATGAAAATATGAAAGAGAGAAAAAAGCACCATATTCCCATGGTAAATAAGAAGATTTCCGAGATGCTCATTGTCTGCTTGCATTGTCATTTTGATATGGGGATTCTTCCGTATCATCGGGCAAGGGGTACCCCGTTGGCGGTTCTCTATGATACACATGTACTTACGATGACAAGAACTTACCGGTGACTAAACTTGAGTAGCATGAGGAGCGGCCCTCGTATTCAAGGGACATGAGATTTCCAACTTATACTTCGTCAAGCATATACACCATAGTTTGTTCACTTTAACCTTAATCACTTCAAGATGCTTATGATATGGGCAATGAGAGCTGAAAGCTATTAAGTACCATAATTTTTGGAAGCTCTTTATGAGACTTGAATCCCTACTTCCTTATATGAAGGCCCTTCTTCCACTTATATATATTGAGTCTCCACCTTCTATCTTTATGCACTTACTTTGAGAGCATAGTGGCCATTCTTAGTTCTATGTGCATTGTCCCAAGACTTGTTGATTGATGCATACCTTTGATATTGCTTGTTTTAAACTATTTGTATCTAGTCACTCTTATAAACTTTGAAGGTTTCCTATGCATTTATGTTGCTACTCTATGAGGGACAAGCTGAATACTATTATGCTATGTTTTATTTATGTGAAACAAACGTCTTGCAAAGCATTGTTATTCATGAATCTTTTGTTTGTGCCTTTTCATGTTGCAACATAGTTTCTTTGCCTAATTGTTAGAACTTTGTCTTTCATGTTATGATTGAAGTACTATGATCCTAGCTTTGAATGTTTTACAAATACTTTGATCAAGTTTATGATGGTGCATGTCACCTCAAAAATTATTCTTTCTTTTTATCACTTACCTACTCGAGGACGAGCAGGAGTTAAGCTTGGGGATGTTGATACATTGCAAATGTATCTATAATTTTTGATGTTCCATGCTTGGTTTTATCTACTTTCTTGTGTTTTGTCCACACTTTGGAGTAATTTTCATATGATTTCTTGGACTAACCTATTAATAAGAGCCACAGTGCCAGCTGCCTGTTTTCTGCTGTTTTTGGTTCCAGGAAAGTCACAAAAATGAATATTCTCGGAATTGGACGGGACAAAAGCCAAAGTCATTATTTTACCGGGGCACACCTGGAGCCAGAATACGAGACACGGAAGGGCCAGAGGGCGGCCACACCACCTGGCCACGTGGCCAGGCTTGGCCCGTGCAAGGGGGTGGTGTGGCCAGCCTAGGCACCCCCTCAGCCTCTCCTTCCGCCTATATATTACCTCTGATACGGAAACCCTAAGTACCCGATCAAAATTCCACGAAAGGATCTGAAGCTCTTCCCGGCACCCTGCCGGAGAGGGGAATTCACCCTAGAGGCCTTCTTCATCATCATGTAAGCCTCTGGTGTGATGCGTGAGTAGTTCATCTCTGGACTACGGGTCAATGTAGTAGCTAGATGGCTGGTTCTCCTCCTTTGTGCTATCATGTTTATATCTTGTGAGCTCCGTTCATGATCAAGATCATCTATTTGTAATTCTGCATGTTGTGTTTGCGGGGATTCGATGGATATTGAGATTCTATTTTAGATTGATTATTGATTCTATCATGTCTTTGTTATTTGTGATCTTGCATGCTTTCCGTTGTTAGTAGCTATCTTGGCCAAGTAGATGCTAGCAACTCCAAGAGTTAGTATTTATGCTCGATAGTGGGTTCATGCCTCCGTAACTGGGAAGTGACAGAAATCTCTAAGGTACTAGATGTCTTGTTGCTACTAGGAGAAAACAACAATCCTTTGTTCATAGAACAATCGTATTGTTTACTTTACATATTAAATTAATGCAATTATCCGTTGCTTGCAACTTAATACTGGAGGGGGTTCGGATGATAACTTGAAGGTGGATTATTAGTCATAGATGAAGTTGGATGGCGGTCTATGTATAATGTTGTAATGCCCAATCAAGTCTCAAAGGAGTCAAGATGATTCGTATATGCTTGTATGCTTTCTCGATGTTTGCCAATTGCCCCGATGTAATTTGTTCACCCAACATGTTATCTATCTTAAGGAGAGCCACCTCTAGTGAACAATGGACCCCGGTCCTTTCTTTTACATTCAATCTACAATCAACTATTTACTGCTTTGTGTTTACTTTCTGCAAACTATTACTTTCGTCCATTCGATACGTTTAATCCTTTGTTTTCAGCAAAACCGGTGAGATTGACAACCTCATCGCAAGTTGGGGGCAAAGTTCTGTGGTTGTGTTGTGCAGGTCTCCACGTTGCTACTAGCACCGGTAGTGCGCCCTGCCAAGGCTTCGCTAGCAACACCTTTGGGGTGTTTCCTTGCTCCTACTGGATTGATAACCTTGGTTTCGTACTGAGGGAAAACTTGCTGTTGTGCTCATCATACCTTCCTCTTGGGGTTCCCCAATGAGCTCGATATATTTTGGGCCATTAGGATGTTATCAACACACAGTATGATGTACAAATAATCATAGGGTGCATGACTAGCGCTCCCTATGGGAGTAGCCCCCGAGTGCCTAGTTGAGTCGAAGACTCAGGCAGGGACTAAAGAACTTTTGCGTCTGCTGTCGTCTTTTGTTTGCTTGTTTCAGTCGAATTTATTTCCGGCGCTCCCTATGGGAGTAACCGATGATCCATAATCGAATTGTAGATTCGAGTGGTTGGGTATGCTTTGAATGTCCACATTCCCGCAGAAAAGAAAATTATAGGGTGCCCGACCAGCGCTCCCTATGGGAGTGCTTGGTGGAGTCGAAGACTCGAGCAAGGACTAAAGTAGTCGAAGTCTTCTAGTGTTAAATTTGGTGACATCAGTGCTGACAATGTGATGACCTCAGTTGCCCGCGCGAGCGGCTTTGACGGGACATGACGAGTGGTGGGTCCCATTTTCTGACCCTGACTTGACCGGGAGTGCGTAATCTTTCATTTTAACTGTGCCTCCTCGATTTCCACGCGTAATGGAGGTAGTGGGGGACGGTTCGTGCTTCAGGCCCTCCACGTGTCGATCGTGATGTGCGCCATGCATCTAATAGGGTTTCTGCTGGCCGTTGGATTGCATCCGCCAGGGGGTTAAGTAGCAGCGCATCTATGGTAATTTCCCATCTGCTCTTTCTCTGCTTTGTGCCTCCATCGCCATTGCTGCTACTCTCTGCCTCCGAGAGTTCGCCCCGTTCGCGGCGCTGGACCAACTCCATGTGTTTCCGAGTTAGTTTCTTCGCTCGCATCACCACCGCAAGATGGGGAAGAAGAAAGGAGGCGCTGCCGTTGAGTCCGCCGCCGCCATTCCTGCTGCCAAGAAGAAGGGCGGATCCGCCGTTGCGGGCACCAGCACCGCCGTTGCCGGGAAGAAGAAGGGCGCGGGCACTCGCGTCACCAATGGTGCGTGGCGCGCATCCATCATCAAATCGTCCGAGCTTCGTCTTCTGCGCCAAGATGGAGTTCTGTCTTCCGCGGTTGGTGGCACGCGAGTCCCAGGTGGTGAGGTAACCCCTTGTCCTCCTGCTGGTTTCCGGGTGATGTTCCTAGGGTTCATCATTCGCGGTCTATCTCTGCCCCTGCATCTTTTCTTCAGGGGCCTCCTTTGTTTCTATGGGCTCTAGCTGCATCAGCTGTCCCCCAACTCTATTCTCCACATCGCCTACTATATTACACTTTGCGAGTGCTGGCTCAGAGTCGAGCCACACTTTGGTCTCTTCAGACGGCTTTTCAAGCTGAAGCGTCAATCGGCATCTGGCTCCGTAGTCTAAGACGTAGGAGGCTGCGGGATCCATGTCGACTCCTCCATCACATACTTCGATATCAATCTCATGGCGTCCGTCCAAGTGGTTCTACATCCGCGACCAGAAGGCCGATGGAGAACACTTCTGAGTCGCTCCCTTTGATCCCGCGATGGCGTGCAAGAGGAGGCGTTCTTGGAAGAACGTGGTGATGCCTGACGAGTCTGAGGAGACAGATGTGCTGTACGAGTGCGTCTTCGACCTCGAGAGTCGCATGGGTAAAGAAGTGGGAGGTTGCGCCCTCATTCGCACATGGTTGTGCCGTCGCATCCAGCCCCTGCAGGCCAGAATCCACCCTATGTTCCAATGGGCTGGTGCGAACGATGTCACTCGCGTATCTGCCGATGGCATTTCCACAAGTGAAGTAGATAAGAGGGTGCATCTGACCAAGTAATCGCCAAGGATGTACTCCCAATGAACCTCGCACCTCCATTCGATGCTTCTAACCCTCCTCCTGAGGTATGATTGTGCTACGAAGTAGCTTTATTTGGCGAGTGCTTCTGATTTTCTTGACGTGTGCTGACTTGTTTTCTGTATGCAGGATTGGAAGATGTCTCCCAGTTTGCCCCCTCTTCTCGAGGGGGTTATTCCTCGAGAAGTAGCTGAGGAGGACGAGTCGGAGTCGACCATACCATTTGAAGAGGAGGAGGAAGCCCCCGAGTCCATCAGTCCGGACACTCGCAAGCGTTCGTGCAACAAAGATTCAGATGCGTCATCTCCTTCGACTCCAGAAGGCCCAGCTATTGGTGCAAAGTCGCCAATTCCTGTTATTCCTGTGAGTTCCATGGCGTCATCAGCCCGCAAGAGGATGAGGCTCCCGAAGGAGTCGTCGGAGTCGGAGGACCAAACCTTCAATTTTGATAAGTTTGACTGGTAAGTATACAATTCTCATCTTGGTTCTTTTTGGAGTTGCATCTCCTGATGTTGGTTTTGTTCCGTAGTCAACCAGCATCGTCATCTTCTGGCGACGTCCAATTTTTGAAAGAATCTAGAGTCATGGACTCCAAGGCCAAGGAAGTGGCTGAGCGAACTCCTTCCCCTCCATTGGCGACCCACCCTGGGCACAATTCATCAAGTTCTCCACATGCTGTGGAGCACCAGATGGTTGTCCGGACGACTGCACGACAATCGACTTTGGAGTCTCTGGAGGAGCACGTATGTGTGATGTTGCTTTTACTTTCAGTCGAATTAGTCATCCATGCTATCTGCTGATCCTTTTGTTTTTCTCCTATTGCAGCTTATTGTGAAGGAATCTGCTCGCCTGGCGGAGCAAGTACTTGCAATGGGTCGCCAGCACGCATTGCTGGACAATCTCCATCGCGTGGTTGAAAGTTAGTGTTTTTGCTTCTTCTTCTTCATCATTTGTATACTCGACTAACGGTCTATCTTGTATGTTTTGTAGCTGAGCATAATGTGCTTCTTCGTGAAGCCTCTTCTCTTGAAAAGACGCTCGCCACGGCGGTGAAGAGTCGCGACGAGGCAGTCGCCGCGCTTGATGAATCGCGGAAACGCGAACAGGATTTGCGCGCCTCCATCACTGCCAGGGAGAAGTTGTTCGAAGAACAACTTTTCTCGATTGCCAAGTCTCTTTTAGGTATTTTTCCTTTCGTGTCTTGACTGCTTTTTCCTTCAATGTTTTGCTTTTGTGCTGATGTTTTTGTTCTATGTAGATGCTGGCGGTCTGAGCTTCAACGCCCAGGCGCTTTGTCACGATGATGCTTTGGCAGGCGCCGTCACGATAGTCAAAGACCGCAGCGCTTCCATTCAGGGAACGCTGACCAAAGCTAAGGGTGTACTCAGTCGCATCCTAATGACCCACAAGTATAGGGGGTGTATCGCAGTATTTTCGAGGGAAGTGAAACCCAATTTATTGATTCGACACAAGGGGATCCAAAGAATATTTATAAGCCTTAACAACTGAGTTGTCAATTCAGCTGCACCTAGAAACAATCTTGCTCACAGCAGTTTATCAGTAGCAACAGTTTTGTAGTAGCAATAGTAAAGTAATAGCAGTAGTAAAAGTAAAGAAAGTAGTAAAAATTGCAGTAAATAGTAGGATTAAAGCGCGGTAGGCATAGGGATGGATGGATGGGCGTTGCATGGACAAGACAATTCACATAGCAATCAGAACAAAGGGCAATTGCAGATAAATAATACAAAGCATCCAAGTTCTAAATAATCATAGGCATGTGTTCCATATATAGTGATACGTGCTCGCAATGAGAACTTGCACAACATCTTTTGTCCTGCCAGCCCGTTTGCAGCGGGGCCTCAAGGGAACTACTAGCAATTAAGGTGCTCCTTTTAATAGAGCACCGGAGCAAAGCATTAACACTATGTGAACACATGTGATCCTCACATCAAAGCCATTCCCTCCGGTTATCCCGATTTCTGTCACTTCGGGGCCATTGGTTCTAGACAACAAAGTGTGTATACAACTTGCAGGTAAGACCAAAAACAATACTATCATAATGAATCAATAACACTTTCAGATCTAAAATCATGGCACTCGGGCCCTAGTGACAAGCATTAAGCATAACAAGTCACAACAAAGTCAAAAAGCACTAATAGTAGATACTAGGCACCATACCCTAACAATCTGATGCCATTACATGAATGATCTCATCCAATCTCTACCATCCCCATAGCCTACAGCGGGGGATTAATCACTCATAGATGGGAGAAACATGGATGGTCGATGGAGAAGCGATGGTGATGATGATGGCGATGATCTCCTCCAATTCCCCGTCCCGGCAGGGTGCCATGTTGGGAGGATACCCCCGGGTAGGGTCACGCCGGGGTATAAAGGCCGAGTTAGCGAGGGTTCGACAAGGCCAAAGCGGATGGTGGCCTGGTCACCTCAAGGCAGGCCGAATCACGGGGTAACCCGGACCAGGGGGTGTTCGCCTAACTAAGTCTCAACCGACTTAAGCAGTAAGTCAGAAATGCATGTTTAACTTGTATGCAGGAACGGGTGTGGCCGGATCAACTATGATCCGGGTCACATCTAGCTTCTAGGAGAAGGAAGGAATCTCGCTGGTCAAAAGAAGCCCCGGTATGCACTGCCTGAGCGAAGAAGACAAGGGCAGGACCACGGAGGCGTGACCGACAAGGGTGACGATGCCCATGTCGGCTAACGCGGGCGCCGCAGAGGCTCACGTAGCCTCTGCATGTGTAACGCGAGGGAAAAGTAACCCGGTCGGCTTACTACTTTGGGAGATGGCATATTCTTAGGAATATGCCTCCACGTATGCCCTAAGTGGAGACCTAGCCCTCCCCTATATAAGGAGGGTTGGGGCTTCTGTAGGGGGGGTTCCGATTTTTCTGATTTGGCTAGGGTTTTAAGTGTGATCTATGAGTGAGAGTAAGAGAGCTCCTTCTTCCTCCTCTCGCCAATACAGCTCTAGGAGCACTTGTAACCTTGGAGGCAAAGCAAATATAAACTTCTGTGTGGAGAATCACTTCACTCTCCCTCCCTGGATTCCCCTAGCGTGTATTAGTCCCCACCTTTAGCCTATCCATGGCATCTACCGTGACACCACCACGACAGTTGGCGCCCACCGTGGGGCTAGCAGCGCTAGCAGGGGTGAAGATCCGGATGGGAAACCTCATCGGCACCGGCGAACGCATCATCTCCGGGCTTATTTAGCGCTTTGGAGCGCTAGACTTCGTCAGCGACAACGCTGGCTGCTTCGGCACGCGCCCACTTCCGCGCAACGGCCTCTTCGTCAAGTTGGGTGCGCACAAGGTCTACGTTATTGTGGACGTATCATGCGTTCATCCGCGGCACGTCGTCGAGGCAGGGGAGCCACCCCTTAGCGTGGTTCACGGGGCGTGTATCACTCGCTCCCCGGACCGTGCTGAAGTAATGATGACTGCGCTGGGTGCAGGCGCAAGCAAGGATCCGGCACCAGATCCGGAGGTAACACCTAAGGCACCGAGGAAAGGTAGAGGTCCTCCACTAGAGAGGCCAGAAAATGTGCTGAGGGAAGCGGTGGATAGCTTGGTGAACCCTGTAGTAGCAGCGGTAGATCCGTCTCGAGCACAGGCCGAGCTAGAGGAAACTAGGCAGAAAATTCTAGAGAGAGCGAAATAGATTGCTGCGGCTCAGCAGTTGCTGAACATGACGCTGCATGAGTATGCAAAGGCAAATAAAGTAGATGTTGTAAAAGTGAAGGGGAGAAATCTCATGAGTGAAATGAACAAAGAAGGTGATACTCGAATTGAGGAGTCAGAAAACTGTTTGTCCGCGGGGCTGCCGAAGTACAGTACCCGACGAAAAACCTCAGAGCAGCGGATGCAGCTGCATCCGAGCTAGAGGGTCTGACGGGTGAAGCCCATCAGAGACAGCAAGATCGGGTCAATGAGTTGGTTCGGATCGCGAACAAGCAAAATGAGGAGCTGCTCAGGGCAAACCCGGAGAGAGCTGGGGCCTCCAAGATCGTTCATTCGGCGGTGGGTAACCCGGAGAAATCGGCTGGAGCCGCATCGTCTCCTCATGGTGGTCCAAGGAGAGAGGAGGTAGTAACCTCAGCCAGGAGAAACAAGCAGATTGCTCCGTATGACCCGACAAGGGCAGGAAAGGCAAAAGAGGTACAAAGAAACGACGATCGACGGAGTGTAAGCCGAGGTGAAGCTGGCCGACGTAACCGTGACCAAGGCAATGCCGGTCAAGGAAATGTTGTTAACGGCAATGCCGGACAGCGTAACTCTACAGGACAACCGCAGCAGCGGAATATACCAAGGCAAGAGCAGAGTGCCGGCCGAGGTATGCAACAGAGAGATGCGCCACGAGAGCGAGACCGGTACAATGATGGAGATTCGGAAATGGTAAATGCACGATACCCAAGGCCGGACTATCATGTGATAGGGTCGAGATTGGGAAGCAGGGATTTGATGCCGGATGATGCCAGGTTGAAACTGGATCAACCGTATAGGTCGGAGCAGATTGAAAGTCAAGGTCCTCCGGGTCCTACGTGTTTTGGACCCCGGATCATGAAAGAGCCACCGGTACCTAACTTCCAGTTACCCAGAGGCACGAAGACGTATGACGGCAGCACTAAGCCAGAGGATTGGTTGATAAATTATGCTACGACTGTGAAAATTGCTACAGGTAACTTGCGATGGGCTGTGAGATACGTACCCCAGATGTTGGAGGGGCCAGCAAGGGTATGGTTAAACAATTTGCCGCCCGGAAGTATTAACTGCTGGATCGATTTTCAGGAAATGTTCATCAGCAATTCCTCGAGTACGTATCAGAGGCCAAATAGGCCACAGACACTAGCTATGTGCAAGCAAAGACCGAATGAGACGGATCAGAAGTTTTTAACCCGGTGGTGTACCATGAGAAACTCATGTGAGGGCGTGATAGAATCACAGGCCATAGCGTGGTTTGCGCAAGGATGCAGATATGCAAGCGAGCTGTGGCAAAAGTTGCAAAGGAAAATGCCAACTACGTTGGCAGAGATGATCCGGATTGCAGATTCCTATGCTTTGGGTGATCCGACTCAACCTAGGCTCGTGTCCAACGAGTCGAATGAGGAGTACTACCAGAGAGATGGAGCTGGATCATCCCGGAGGAATGATTACAGAGGTAAAAGGAGAGATGATAGACCGGATCACCAGTATAGTTCGCAACAAGTTGCAGCTGTGAATCAAGATCAGCCCGGAACAGGGAGCAATCAACGTCAGAAAACTGGAGGGCAACAATGGACACCAAGGAATGATGGCAAGAAAACTTGGACGCCGTAGTAAGAAACAGTGGCAAGAAAAGAAGGACCGTCCGAGGTACACTTATGAGTCGATGTTGGATCAGCCGTGTAAATTTCACACGCCAAATCCGAGTAACCCAGCGGGTCATACAACGAGGCAATGTGAGTGGATGCGTAAGATAGAACAAGGTGGTTCGGGGAATGCTCAGGCACCCCAGAATGATCAATCTCGGCAGGAGTTACTCCGGCAGCAATTGCTCTCTAGAGCAAACACGCAACAGCTAATGTTACCTCCCCCTCCGCCGAGGTATAAGAACCATGAGAGAAGAGATGAAGCGCATCAAGTAGAAAACCAGCATCAGCCGGATCAAAGGTACCCCGGAAATGAGGGGAGGAATGAGTACAGGGAGCATCATCAGAGTTACTGTGTATTTACCACCGAGGAAACAAATAGGAAGAGCTTGCAGCATCGACATATGGAGGTCAATGAAGTAATGCCAGCGGTGATGAGGTACATGCCTTGGTCGGACCAGGAAATCACCTGGAACATCAAAGATCATCATAAGCTTATGCCAAGTCCTGGTTCGTATGCGTTAGTGCTGGACCCGACATTCATTGGGCCTAACATCAATGTGAGGTTCTCCAAGGTACTGATTGACAATGGCTGTAGCATTAACATCATGTATGCGGATACAATGCGCAAGTTGGGTATCTCGGAGAACATGCTCCAGGCTACAAGGATAACTTTCCATGGTATTGTACCAGGCATCTCTTGTGAGACCATAGGCAAAGTCCGGGTTGATGTGTTATTCGGCACGAGAGATAATTGCCGAACTGAGAATCTGGAGTTTGAGGTGGTGAACTTGGAAAGTGCGTATCACGTGTTACTCGGAAGACCAGCATTGAACAAGTTCATGGCAAGCTGCCACATCAGTTATCTGAAGATGAAGTTGCCCGGGCCAAATGGAGTGATTACCATTGCTGGAGATTTCCGACGTTCCATTGAGTGTGCCTCAGCCGGGTCTAACCTAGCCGAGTCACTCATGATTGCGCAAGAGAAAAGAAAAATCCAAGAGGTGGCGGCACTAGCTCAGTCCGCGCAGCAGTATATGCCGGGGTTGAGTAACCCGCATGGTAGCGTTTCATTCCAAGCCGCAAAGGATACTAAGAAAGTGCCTGTTGATGATATGTTCCTAGAGCGCACCGTAACAATTGGTGTAGGGTTGAACGATAAATAGGAAAGCGAGCTCGTCAACTTCCTCCGTGAGAATCGGGATATTTTCGCTTGGTCTACACAGGACTTGCAAGGTGTTCCGAGGGAGTTGGCCGAGCACTCTTTGAACGTGAGACCCAGAGCAAGGCCGGTGAAGCAACCTCTCCGCCGCTTCGCCGAGGATAGGAGAAAAGTCATTGGAGACGAGATAGCTCGGTTGCTAGCAGCAGGATTTATCATGGAAGTACTCTATCCGGATTGGCTCTCTAATCCGGTGCTGGTGGAGAAAAAGAAGGATGATCCGAACATGGCAGTGGTTCGGCATATGTGTATCGATTACACGAACCTGAACAAGGCGTGTCCAAAAGATCCATTTCCACTGCCGAGGATAGATCAGGTCATAGACTCAACCGCGGGATGTGAACTGCTGTCATTCATTGATGCATATTCTGGTTTCCACCAGATACCTCTAAATCCGGATGATCAAATAAAGACCGCATTTATCACCCCGTATGGGGCTTATTGCTATCGCACCATGCCGTTTGGTTTACGTAATGCAGGTGCAACGTACCAAAGATGTATGCAAAAAAATTTGCACGACCAAATAGGCCAAATGTACAAGTGTATGTGGATGATGTGGTTATCAAAACCAAGGAAAGCAAAACGCTCCTTGACGACATCAGGCAGACATTCGCGAACTTAAGAAGGTTCCGAATGAAGCTTAACCCAGAAAAATGTACCTTCGGTGTCCCGACTGGAAAATTACTCGGATTTCTCATCTCCAGCCGAGGTATCGAAGTTAATCCAACTAAGATCCGGGCCATTGAACGAATGGAGCTGCCGAAGTGTCTTAACGATGTCCAGAAGTTCACTGGGTGCCTAGCATCGTTAAGTCGGTTTTTATGTCGGTTGGGAGAAAAGGCATCGCCTCTCTACCAACTCATGAAAAAGTCGGATAAGTTCGTTTGGACGCCATAGGCCGATGAAGCCTTTGCCCACTTAAAAAAGATGTTAGCCGCTGCACCAGTGTTAGCCTCTCCACTATCAAAGGAGCCAATGTTGCTCTACATAGCCGCAACCAACCGAGTTGTAAGTGTAGTGATTGTGGTAGAGCGCGACGAAGAGGGTAAGTCGGTGCAGAGGTCAGTGTATTACTTGAGCGAGGTGTTATCCGCCTCAAAGCAGAACTACCCACACTATCAAAAGGTGGCATATGGTGTCTATATGGCAGCTAAGAAGTTAAAGCATTACTTTGAGGAGCACCCCATCAAAGTAATATGTGAAGCTCCCATATCTGAGATAATGAGTAACAAGGATGCAAGTGGTCGAATCGCAAAATGGGCAATCGAACTAGCTCCTTATGCACCACAATATGACAGAAGAGAAGCAATCAAGTCTCAAGCTGTGGCGGACTTTTTTGTGGATTGGGCCGAGGTACAATACGAACCACCGCCACCAGATCCGAACTACTAGAGGATGCACTTTGACGGGTCAAAAACAAAAACTAGGCTAGGCGCCGGAGTTGTGCTTACCTCGCCAAAGAAGGACTAGCTGAAATATGTGCTGCACATCCATTTCGCGGCATCGAACAATGTCGCTGAGTATGAAGCACTTGTGCATGGGCTCAAAGTGGCAAAAGAGATTGGGATACGTCGGATACTATGCTTTGGCGACTCGGATGTGGTAATACAGCAAGTGTCGGGGTTGTGGGATGCCCTAGATCCAAACATGGCTTTGTACAGATTTCATGTGCAGAAGATATCTGGTTACTTTGAGGGGTGTGAATTTCACCATGTACCCCGGGTGGAAAATGAGGCTGCCGACATACTGTCGAAGCTCAGATCAACCCGACACGCAATTCCACCAGGTGTAGCATTGGAACACCTCAGAAAACCATCTATCAGGTCATCCCCAGGAACCGACTCAATCTATGTCCCGGAAGATACAGAATCTGGAGTTGAGCCCATGGACATTGACATGGGAGGTGGTGCGCGAAACCCGGGGACTGCATCAGCAAACCCGGCGACTGCCTCGCAGGACCCGGGGACTGCTCAGCGTGATCCGGTTGAAGTTATGCTGGTGGATCAGATGGAAATTGATGAGGACGTGTTCCCTGTACGAGCAATACCAGCTTGGGCACTGCCTATATTTCAATTCCTGAAAGATGGAACGTTACCCACTAAGGAGGTGTTATCTAGGCAAACTTAGAGGAGAGCAAAGGCATACACAATTATCAATTCCGAGCTGTACAAACGGAGTGTGACCAATGTCCTCCAGCGATGCGTTGACCCGGAAGAAGGGCTTGACATCCTCCGAGATATACATCAAGGGGAGTGTGGGCATCATGCCTCGTCCCGAGCCTTGGTAGCAAAAGCTTTCCGTCATGGATTCTACTGGCCAAGTGCCTTAGAGCAAGCAGAAGATCTGGTGAGAAAATGCAATGGTTGTCAGAGGTACGCTACCAAGGCACATATGCCAATGTCGGAACTCAAGACCATACCAATTACATGGCCATTTGCCGTATGGTGCTTGGATATGGTTGGCCCGTTCAAACCAGCAAGGGGAAATATGACTCACATTTTGATCATGGTGGACAAGTTTACGAAGTGGATCAAAGTAAAACCTATAAGGAAATGTGATGGGGCTACGCCCGTAACGTTTCTCAAGGATATAATCTTGAGGTACGGTTACCCACACAGTATCATAACTGATAATGGCACAAATTTTGCGGAAGGAGCATTTGCGTGTTTCTGCCGAGATAAGAAGATCCGACTCGATGTAGCCTCGGTAGCCCACCCCGCATCGAACGGACAAGTGGAAAGATCCAACAGATTAGTATTATCCGGGATAAAACCCCGGCTCATTGAGCCGCTGCAAAGATCAGCGGGGTGCTGGATAGAAGAACTACCAGCGATCTTGTGGGTTAAGAACAAATCCGAATCGATCAACAGGCTATACGCCGTTTTTTCTGGTATATGGGGCAGAAGCTGTATTACCAGCCGACATAGAGCATGATTCGCCTAGGGTCACCCAATACACAGAAGCCGAAGTGCAAGAAGCCCGGCAAAATGATGTTGAACTGCTGGAAGAAGCGAGAGAACTTGCATTGTCCAGATCCGCCATATATCAGCAAAATCTCCGACGCTACCATAGCCGGAAAGTAAGCCTCCGAGTCTTTCGGGAAGGCGATCTGGTGCTCCGGTTGGTACAACGTACTGCTGGCATGCATAAATTATCCCCCCCATGGGAAGGGCCGTTCATCGTGAGCAAAGCATTGCACAATGACTCTTATTATCTTATAGATGCAAAGCCATAGGAAAAGAACAAGGCGGACAGGTCCGGCGAGGAATCTAAGTGCCCATGGAATGTAGCTCTACTTCGTCCTTTCTACACTTAGCAGAGAAGTGTATGTATTCGAGTCTTCTCATATGTCGGTATGTATGCCGGTAATGAGCCTATCAATGAAATGTTGGCACCTCGAGTAGTAACTCGGGGACTGCCTTAATAATATTTGCTGTTTTTCATTATTTTTACATCAGCTGGAATAAGTTGTTCTACTTAACTCGGATTAGTAATGTGTGAACACCAAAAACCCAACTCTTCGACTTGCTGTTGTCCAACAAGAATTGGCTTCATGGCAAGCAAGAGAACAAGTTTGGAATTGCGTAGCACATGAAAAACGACTAAGGAAAAGAACTTAATCGAGCCGACGTTCGTTTTTTGGACTAACCTTGTATTTACTTTCAAACTATTATGCTAAATTATTTTGAGCTAAGCCTAATAGTTTCTAAGTATTGTTAAAACAATTTTTGAAGCTCGGATTCGTAAGTCGTAAAACCGAATCAAGGTAGACACGAACCGAGCCAGAAGATTGGACGAACAAGAAAATGAAACTCAGGGACTACGCCCAAGTTAATCCGGCATACAAACTTAGTAGCAAAATATCACATAAGTACGGGATACAATTCCACCGGGCATACCAGGGACCTGATAAGTTTTCAAGTGTTTTTACTTAAGGAGCAGCAGGAGGAGGACGTTTAGCGTCATCTTCGCCTTCTTTGATATCCGAGGCATCATCCTCTCCATCCTCGTCTGAACCATCTTCAACATTCTCGACCTCTTCGTCGCCAGCGGCTTCTAGGAAGCTCGGACCCTCAGTCCATTCGTGAATGGGAGCATATTCAATGAGGCTATGGGCGCAAGCCTGGCGCCGAGCTACCCATTTCGGGTCATTGGTCCACTTGGATCCGGTGCGCAGGCGCGTTAGGAGGCTGAGAACGATCTTCTCATACCACGTGAGTATGTGGTGAAGAACGGTCTCAGCTGCAGCACGTCCAGCGGACTCCCTCTAGAGGTCGAGCTGGGTCTCGTTTTCCATCGGCTTCTCAACAAGAGTTGCGGTTGTCTTCGGAGTGTCTTCTCCAGGCTAGAACGTGTTGAAGATTCGGACTGCAACGTCGAGGATATCCTTGCCATAATTCTTGATGAGCTCCACGCGAGATGATAAGCTGACTAACAGGTCCTCCATGTCATAGGGAATCTCTTCACCGTCAGGAGCGGCGGGAGTACCCCTTTCTTGGCGGAAGTCCGCAACGGCTGTGCTCGCAATAGCAGTGCCCTCTAGAAATTTGCCTGAAAACAAGGCAAAGGAAGAAGCTGAAGAAAAGACATATGAAGTAACCCGGAGAAGTATGTCGGATAAGGGAAAGGAACTTACGTGATATATGGCTGAGGATCCGGGTCAACTCCCTGATGCAATCATCACACCTCTTGCGAAGCTGCACAAGCTCAGCATTCGCCGACCCAAGCTGGATGTCAGACTCCTTGAGTAGATCCTGGTCCTTGGCGATCTGGAGATTGAGGCGTTCGCGCTCTTCTGTGTAATCCTGGCCAACTTTCTGGAGTTCGGACTAGTGCTGAGCTTTCATTCTCTCCATCTCGGCCCTGAGCCTAGCAATCTCATCGTCCTTGGTCCGGAGGAGGGCGAGCTCATCATCTCTCTTCTTAAGCTCGGCTTGGTGCTGCCCTGCTTGTTCGAGAAAATGCAGAATCATATCAGGCACGGGCACACTATCTTCAAGAGATGTTGAAATAGTGTATTGACCCGGCAGAGCCGAGGTATGAATGTTTGCCGAGCCAAGGAGAAGAAGATGGAAAGCATGGTAAGGTCAGACAAAAAGGACTTACCCTTGATCTGATCCAGGTTCTTTCGCATAATCTTGTTCTTGGCCTCCACCCTAGCTGCGGAAACCAAATAATGAGATTAGTTCGACAGAGGAAGATGAAGGAAAACAGAGAAGCGCCAAGGGAGAAATTTACCCCTTTTCTCGTGCTCCGTGAGAAGTGCAGCTTGCTTTGCACGTAGCATCTTATGGGTATCCGGCAGACGTTGGAATTCAGCACTCTGGCGATTGGTGGTCACCTGAAAAGAGTACAAAAACATAAATTAGCTTGGTGCACAATTGAAGTGTACAAAATCCGGGCCAAGCGGAACTCAACCCGGCTCTAGGTGTGTGCATATTCGAAGTGTACAAGATCCGGGCCAAGCGGAACTTAACCCGACTCTAGGTGTGTGCATATTCGAAGTGTACCAGATCCGAGCCAAGTGGAACTTAACCCGGCTCTAGGTGTGTGCATATTCGAAGTGTACAAGATCCGGGCCAAGCGGAACTTAACCCGGCTCTAGGTGTGTGCATATTCGAAGTGTACAAGATCCGGGCCAAGCGGAACTTAACCCGGCTCTAGGTGTGTGCATATTCGAAATGTACAAGATCCGGGCCAAGCGGAACTTAACCCGGCTCTAGGTGTGTGCATATTCAAAGTATACAAGATCCAGGCCAAGTGGAACTTAACCTGGCTCTAGGTATGTGCATATTCGAAGCTATCACGGGATTATGTTAGTTATCTAAGGAGCATCCGGCCGAGTAACAAGTTACTCCCCCGAAGGCTCGGGGACTAATGGTTATTATCTACATCATCTAAAGGGGAAGTGACGTACCTCCATCATCCGAACCGCGAGGTTGATTGCCTTAGCGGCTGTATTCATCTGGGCGGAAAATTCGGCCGGGACAAACCTCTCCGGGAGATCGTCGTCATGGACGAACTCAGCCTTGTTCCAATTGTTGATGAATTCAATCAACATCAGAGGGTACCGCTCGCCGGTGGGCATATGGGGCGCCACCAAGCCCTTCGCGTGCGCCTCCGTCCTCTCAACCAAGGCAAGGGCTGGGCTGGTATGCAGAACCATCTGCTGTGCGTCAGTTGGCCCGGCAGGGGCGTCCTTCGCTGCTGAAGGTTTCTTGGGAAGCATGGACGCGAGGGTACGCTGCCCAGCTTCAACGAATGCTGCCTTAGAAGAGTCAGGAGCCTTCTTGCCCTTTGCTTGCTGGGAAGAGGAAGTGGTTGCAGCGGATTGTCCCTTAGGAGCTGCCGGGGTACTTCCTTGCCGAGATTGAGATGACTCGGACGAGGCGGAGGAGCTTGGTGCTGGTGCTCTGCTTCCTGGACTTGGTGCCGCTGCGGATTTTCTTGCCGCCAAGGTTGGCGCTGGTGCCAGAGTTGGAGTTGGTGCTGGTTTGGTCGCTGGTGTTGGTGCTGGTTTGGTTGCTGGTACTGGAGCTGGTACTGGTGCCGAGGTAGTCTCAGTGGTTGCTGGTTGCGGCGATGCCGAAGTTGTGATGTCGCCGCCTCGGCTGGACCGGTCTCCCCCGCTCCGAGGTTACCCTCCTCTGGACAAGGTGGAATAGAACTCGGAGCAGCCGCAGAACCCTCTGGAATAGGGATCAGCGGGCGTGACTCTTCGTCACGAGGGGGAGAAGAGCTAGGATGGAGCGGCGAAGAGATGCTAGATCCACTCTGAGGGACCTCCACCGCAGCCCTGCCAAATCAAATAATGTCAAAAGAGAAATTACAACAATGCAAGAAAGAACAAGTTGCAGAAGAAAAAGAGACTTACGCGTCCGAGGTTTGGGGCTCCTTGGGTTTCCGAGCCCTTCGCGCCGGGGCTTTGCCTGCTGGCTTGGAGGCAGTTTTGTCTCCGGACTTCTTTCGCCTTTTGGCGGGTTGAGAAGGTCCAGAGGAGGAACTTGGTGCAACTCCGTGCTTCTTCTTCGGCGCCACCGGAACCGGTTCGCCCGTAGCAAGGGGAGGGTCCTCGTGATTATGCCCACCGGGGTTAGCTAATGCCGGAAAGGCAAAATAAAGGGGACAGCATCAACAGGTTCAATCACCTCGACATCCGAGTCATCTTCATCATCGGGCCAATCTCTAATAGAAGAGGGTTTACCGGTAGGTCGCTTCGTAGCATCGGTCATCGGGAGGAACATCTCCTGGTCCGGATCTTCCTCGTCCAGGTCTCCCGGTCAGGCACCCATTTAAGGGTCGGATCGGTGCCGTCCTCGAGGGTCTGCTGAAGGAATAGCTGAGGAAAAGAATGAACAGCAGAGTCAAAATGGAACAATGACCGACATATAATTAACCCAGAGTAAATTTGCGCCACGAAGCTTACCATGGGAGGAAGCCTATCCCAGCAGAAATGCTCAATTCCCCACGTCCACTCAGAGGAGAAGTCCTTGTGGGTGGTGAAGAGAGCCTTGACCCGGTGATAGATCTCCGAGTTTCTCAACTCGAAGGACGAGGTTCGGTTGGGGTCGCGGCCGAAGCTCATGTGGCATACCTTGTGGGTGCGCCTCTGGAGGGGGGAGATTCAGTTGCGCATGAACATGATCTTAGCATCCTCGTTGCGCAACCCGAGCTTCTTCAGCTCCACAAACCTCTTGTTGACCTGGTTGGCCAAGGCCGTGGGCTTCTTGGGGACGACGTCCGACAATTCCGAGTTAGGTGGACCCGGAGTATAGGGAAGCAGCCCGATCAGATCCTCGGTCCCAGTATTCCGGACGTAAAAGAAAGTCCGGGCCCACCCTTTGCAGGAGTCCAGCCTGGTGACTCGGTGGAAAATGGAAAACCTCCGGGGTGACATGGACGCAGATCCGAATTGAGTGAGCTGCTTGTCCTCCGGATCTAGCTCTACATTCGGAATGACATTACGACGAAGGCCGAAAAACCAGATCCATAGCTCCTTCGTGGGCCATAGTCCGGCGTAGCCTTCGATCGTGGAGGCGAAAGCGGAAAGATAAGTAATGGCGTTGGCAGGAAGGTGGTGCGGCTGGAGTTCGTAAGTGCTAAGCTAATCCCAGAAGAAGTCGCTGACCGGCAGACCGAACCCCCGCTGGAAATGGGACAAGAACATGACGTACTCACCCGAATTGGGTGAGGGGGCCAGTTCAGCGGAGGCAAGGCGAGCGGCGACACCAGCGGGGATGCGTCTGGTCCAGCAGAGCTAGTCCAGGTCATCTTGGCAGACCCAGGACCCGGCCCACGCACCACGGTCTGCAGCAGCGGTGTCCTCCTCCATCTCTTGCTCAACAACAACGAGCTCCTCCTCCGTCATCTGATGATCGCTGCCCTTGCTGGCGCTAGCGGCGGCGGGGGGCAAAGGCCTAGATTGGTAGCGACCCGTGGTGGAGGAGGCGCGTAGTGGTGGCGACGACGTAGAGATGTGGGGGAAAAGATGCGGCAGCGGCGCTGCTGCTTAGAGGAAGACGAAGAAGAAGAGCAAAGGGCAGAGGGGCACAGTAAGGGGAAAAAGCCTAAGGGATGCGCCCCTCCCCTATTTAACCTCTCCCACAAGGAGAAAGTGGGATCGCGTCCTGCGGGCACGCCACACGCAGTGGCCGTGTACCACCCGCATTGACCAATCAGCAAGGAGCCACACGGAAGGCCACAGAGTGGAGTTGGTCCCATGACGTGACGCGTTGATGCGGTAAACGAGGAGGCAGGCGTGACGTGACCTGCGCACAGTGATGACTGACAATTACTGCGGCGGTTACTGTGTTGGCCCTTAAAATGAGACAACATAATGATTAGCCTCCACGCGGGTTGGCGTACGAGAGAAGGAAGCAAGACCCGGATAGGACCGTGGTAACCCGGGCAGCAAGTGAAAACTTGGAATGTGCAGAGGGAAAGTAAAACCATGAGGTCCGAGTTGAAGTGGTAACACGGCCGGCAAGTGAAAACTTGGAACGAGCAAGGGGAACGTAAATCCATATAACCCGAGACAAGGAGGTAACTCGGAAATAACGTCCAAAGGTCAAACATAATTAAACCTGATGTGGCCTTAGCGACCGCGGCAGCTAAGACCGCACCAGCTTCGGGGACTAATGTTGGGGGGATACCCCCGGGTAGGGTCACGCCAGGGTATAAAGGCCGAGTTAGACGAGGTTCGGCAAGGCCAAAGCGGATGCTGGCCGGGTCACCTCAAGGCAGGCCGAATCACGGGGTAACCCGGACCAGGGGCGTTCGCCTAACTAAGTCTCAATCGACTTAAGTGTCGTGGTGGTGTCACGGCAGATGCCATGGATAGGCTAAAGGTGGGGACTAATATGCGCTAGGGGAATCCAGGGAGGGATAGTAGAGTGATTCTCTACACAGAAGCTTTGTATTGATGTTCTATCTCCAAGATTACAAGTGCTCCTTGAGCTGTATTGACAAGAGGAGGAAGAAGAAACTCTCTTACTCTTGCCTGCCAACTAGCCCAAGAACCCTAGATCCACTAGTGCTCAACCAACTAGAATTCTCCCAACTCTGTATCCAGAAAAAACCCAACCCCTCTACCAGAACCCTAACCCCCCCTTATATAGAGGTGGTTCGGTCCTGGCCTAGGGCATACGTGGAGGCATATTCCTAAGAATATGCCCCCTCCCAAAGTAGTAACCCGACAGGGGTGCTTTTCCCCCGCGCCACACTTGCTTTAGCGACGTAGCCTCTGCGGCGCCCGCGTCAGCCAACGTCAGCGCCGTCACCCTTGTTGTCCATGATCCGGTGGTCCTTCCCTTGCTTTATTCGCTCATCCAGTACGCACCGGACCTTCTTTTTTGACCAGAGAGATTCCTTCCTTCTCCTGGAAGCCAAGCGAGGATCCGGATCACAGTAGATCCGGCCACACCTGTTCCTGCATATAGGTTAAACAAGCATTTCTGACTTACTCCTTAAGTCGGACGAGATAACGTTAGGCATCCCCTCCTGGCCCAGGTTACTCCGTGATCCGGCCTGCCTTGAGGTGACTCGGTCAGCATCCACTTTGACCTTGCCAACCCTCGGCTAACTCGGCCCTTATACCCCAGAGTGACCCTACCCGGGGGTATCCCCCCAACATTAGTCCCCGAAGCTGGTGCGGCCTTAGCGGCCTTGGTCGCTAAGGCCACATCAGGTTCATTCGTATTCAAGCCTCGGACGTTTAGTTCCGGGTTAACTTCTTGTCTCGGATTATATGGATTTATGTTCCCTTCGCACGCTCCAAGTTTTCACTTGCCGGCCGGGTTACCATTGTAGCTCGGATCCTATGGTTTTACTTTCCCTCTGCACATTTCAAGTTTTCACTTGTCGGCCGGGTTACCAGGGAGGCTCGGATCCGGGCCTTGCTTCCTTCTCTCTCATACGCCACGTAAAGGTTAATCAATACGTTCCCTCATTTAAAGGGCCCGCGATGAATCGCCGCAGAATCGCTATTGATTCTTGTCGTGGGTTACGTCACGCTGTCTCCTCGTTTACCACAGCACGCCGTGTCATGGGATCATATTTACTCTGTGGCCTCCGCTGTGGCTTCTCTCGATTGGCTAATGCGGTGATACACGGCCACGCGTGTGGCTCTCGGTAGCGATCCCACTCATCGATTACTGGGGACAGTTAAATAGAGGAGGGGCGCGCCCCTTAGCACTTTTCCATCTCCGCGCCCCTTCGCCCGTTCCTCTTCTGCTTCCTTGCGACCGCGCCGCCGCCAGTGCCCGTTGCAGCAGCGCCGCCGCCGCACCTTCTCCGTGCCTCCACACCGCAGCCACCGCTGCACAACTGCTTAGCCACGGGTCCTCGTCAATCTAGACCACAGAGCCCCACCGCCAGCTCAGCGAGGAGAGGATTGAGATGCGGAGGAGGAGCTCATCGTCGTCGGCAGGAGATGGAGGTGGGCGCGGCCTGGGCGGACCGAGGCGCTGGGCGGTTTGTGGGTCTGCCAGACGAGATCGAGCTCTACGGACCGGCGTATTCCTTGGCGTCGCCGCTCGTCTCCCTCCTCGGAATTGGCCCCCACCCAATCCGGGTGAGTTCGTTGTTTTCCTATCCCATTTCCAACGGATTTGGTCTTCGGTGAGTGATTTCTTCGGGACGGGTCGGACCTATCACCAACCACATCATCTCGTGACGCCATCACCTCTTTGTCCGCTTTCATCTCTTCGATCGAGGGCTACACCGGACTATGGCCCACGAAGGAGCTGTGGATCCGGTTCTTCGGCCTCCGTCGCAACGTCGTCCCCAACATCCATGTTGAGTCGGAGGACAAGCAGCTCACTCAGTTCGGAGCTGCCTCGATCTCGCCTTGGAGATTTTCAATCTTTCCCCGGGTCACCAGGCTTGACTCCTGCAAAGGATGGGCCCAGACCTTCTTCTACGTCCGGAACAAGGGTACCGAAGACTTGATTCAGTTGCTGCCCTACGCTCCGGGTCCCCCGGACACGGATTTATGGGAGGAGGTCGCCAAGAAACCTATAGCTCTTGCCAACCAAGTCCACAAAAGGTTTGCGGAGCTGAAGAAGCTCGAATTGTGCAACGAGGATGCCATGATCACATTCGTGCGCAACCGAATCTCTCCCCTCTAGCGGCACACTCACAAGTTGTGCCATATGAGCTTCAGCCGCGACCCCAACCGAACCTCTTCGTTCGAGTTGAGAAATACGGAGATCTTCCGCCGGGTCAAGGCTCTTTTCACCACCCATAAGGATTTCTCCGCCGAATGGACGTGGGGAATCGAGCATTACTGCTGTGACAGGCTCCCTCCCGCGGTAAGCTTCGCGGGGTAAACTTATTTCGGATCAATTACCTGTCGGTTCTTATCATATTTTTGACTCTGCTCTTTGTGCTTTTTTCTCAGCTGTTTCTCCAGCAAACCCTCGAGGATGGTACTGATCCGACCCTTAAGTGGGCCCCGGACCGAGAAATCCCGGATGAGGAGGAGCCGGACCAGGAGATGTTCCTCCCCACAACCGACGCCACCAAACGACCCAGCGGTAAATTCTCTTCTCTTAGAGATTGGCCCGACGATGAGGATGACTCGGATATCGACATGATTGAACCCGCTGAGGCTGTCCCTCTTTCTTTTGCCTTCCCGGCATCAGCTAACCCTGGTGGGCACATCCACGAGGATCCTCCACTTGCCACGGGCGAGCCTGTTCTGGTGGCGTCGAAGAAGAAGCGCAGATCCGCGTCAAGTTCTTCTTCCGAACCTTCTCAGCCTACCAAAAGGCAAAAGAAGGCCGGAGACAAGACTGCCTCCAAGTGGGCAGGCAAAGCCCCGGCATAGAGGGCCCGAAAACCTAAGGAGGCCGAGACCTCGGATGCGTAAGTCATTTTTCACCGCGCAACACACTTCCTCCTGCATCGGGGTAATTTCACTCCTGACATTATTTTCTTTTGCAGGGTTCCTGTGGAGGTCCCTCAGAGCGGATCGAGCATCTCTTCTCCCCTTCGGTCCGGTCCTTCCCCTCCTCGTGAAGACGAGTCACGCCCGCTGAGCCCTATTCCAGAGGGCTCTGAGGCCGCTCCGAGTTCCGCAGTACCTCCTCCAGAGGAATGCGACCTCGGATCCGGAGGGGTCGGATCGGCCGAGGCAACGGCGTCCGCCACTTCGGCATTGCCGCAACCAGCAACCACCAAGTCTACCGCAACTCCAGCACCAGCAGTAGCTCCAGCACCAGCCACCGAACCAGCGCCTGTCCCGGCTCCGAAGAATCCAACAGCAGCTCCCAGTCCTGCTACCAAAGCTCCCGTGGCAAGCTCGTCTGCCTCGTCCGAGTCATCCCAAGCTCGGCGAGGAACCACTCCAGCAGCTTCCAAGGGCAAATCCACTATGGTCACATCCTCCCAGCAAGCCAAAGGCAAGTCTACCTCCGTCGAGGCTGGGCATCGAACCTTGTCGTCAATGCTTCCGAAGAAGTCACCAGCAGCGACGGATCCTCCTGCCGAGCCAGGCGATTTGCAGTAGATGGTTCTTCACACCAGCCCAGCCCTTGCCCTGATTGAGAGGAAGGAAGCTCACGCAAAGGGCTTGGTGGCACCCCACATGCCCACTGGCGAACGATACCCTCCGAGCCTTATCGAGTTCGTCATGAACTGGAATAAGGCGGAGTTCGTCTACAACGACGATCTCCCGGAAAAGTTCGGCCCCGCTGAATTTTCCGCTCAGATGAATACCGCCGCCAAGGCCATTAACCTCGCTGGGCGAATGATGGAGGTACGTCATTTCTTCTTTACATGCTGTAGATAATAACCATTAGTCCCCGAGCCTCCGGCGGAGTAACTTGTTACTCGGCCGGATGCTCATTAGAAGATCAGCGTAGCTGCATGTAAACTTCAAATATGCACACATTTAGAGCCGGGTTAAATTCCACTTGGCCCGGATCTTGCACACTTCGAATATGCACACACCTAGAGCCGGGTTAAGTTCCGCTTGGCCCGGATCTTGCACACTTCGACTATGCACACAGCTAGAGCCGGGTTAAGTTCCACTTGGCTCGGATCTTGTACACTTCGAATATGCACACACCTAGAGCCAGGTTAAGTTCCGCTTGGCCTGGATCTTGTACACTTCAAATATGCAACAAACTAATTTTACACTTCTGTACCTTTGTCAGGTAACTACCAATCGCCAGAGCATCGAATTTCAGCGCCTGCTTGATACCCACAAGATCTTGCGCGCAAAACATGTTGCACTTGGCGCGGAGCATGAAAAGAGGGGTAATTTCCTCTCTCAACACCTCTTCGTTTCACTTGTTTCCGCTGGACTAACCTCCTCATTCGGTTTTTTGCAGCTGGGGTGGAGGCTGAAAACAAAATTATGCGGAAGAACTTGGAGGAAATCCGAGGTATGTTCTCTTTCGCCAACCTTGTTGTGTTTTCCATTTCTTCTTCTCCTTGGCTCGGCAAACATTCACTCCTCGGCTTTGCCGGGTCAACATACTATTTCAGCATCGCTTGAGGATAGTGTGCCCGTGCCTGATATGATGCTGCATTTTCTCGAACAAGCAGGACAGCATCAAGCCGAGCTGAAGAATAAGAATGATGAGCTTGCCCTCCTCCGGACCAAGGACAACGAGATAGCCAAACTTAAGGCCGAGATGGAGAAGATGAAGGCCCAACACAAAACCGAGCTCCAAAAAGTTAGCCAGAACTTCATCGAAGAACATGAGCGTTTTACCCTCCAGATCTCCAAGGACCAGGACCTGCTCAAGGAATCCGAGGTCTAGCTTGGGTCGGTGCTTGCTGAGCTTGAACAACTTCGCCAGAGACGCGACAGTTGTATCAAGGAGTTGACCCGGATCCATCGCCATATCTCACGTAAGTTTCTTCCGCTTGTCCGACATAGTTTTCCGGGTTAGCTCATATGCCTTTGCTTCAGCATCTTCCCTTTTCTTATTTTCAGATCACTTTCCGGAGGGTACTCTCATCGCCAGTGCTGCCGTTGCCAAATTCCGCCGAGAGAGGGGTACTCCCGTCGCTCCTGATGGTGAGAGTATCCCCTTAGACATGGAGGACCTTTTGGTCAGCGTGTCAGCTCGGGTGGAAATCATCAAGAACTATGGGAAAGATCTCCTCGACGTTGTGGTCCGGATCTTCAACACTTTCTAGCCAAGCGAGAATGCTCCGAAAAGGATCACACTCCTTGCTGAAAAGCTATTGGAAATCGAGACACAGCTTGATCTCTGGAGAATCGGCGCGCTGCACGGGCGTGGTTGCAGTCTTGTGATACCCTCCTCCATCATATCCTTACATGGTATGAGAAGATCGACCTGAGCCTCCTCACACACTGGCGCACTGGATCCAAATGGACCGATGATCCGGAGTGGGTAGCTCGGCGCCAGGCTTGCGCCTACAGCCTTGTCAAATATTCTCCCATCCATGACTAGGTTGAGGGGCTGAGCTTTCTGGAGTCCGGCGAGGAGGAGCAGATGGAGAACGTGGAGGATGGGTCGGGCAAGGATGGAGAAGATGCTGCTTCAGATATTGAAGATAGTGATGATAACGCCGAACTTCCTCCTCGTGCCGCTCCTTAGTGGAAAAAACTTGAAAATTTATCAGATCCCCGATATGCCGGGTGCCATTGTATGCTAAATACATGATATTTTGCTACTATGCTTGTATGCCGGATTAACTTGGGCGTAGTCCCCGAGTTTCATTTTCTTGTTCGTCCAATTCTCCGGCTCGATCCGTGTCTACCTTGATTCGGTTTTACGACTTACGAATCCGAGCCTCAAGAATCGTTTTAACAATACTGAGAAACTTTGAGTCTTGGCTCAAAATAATTCAACATAATAACTTGAAAGTAAATATGGGGTTAGTCCGAAAAAAACAAACGTTAGCTGGAATAAGTTCGTTTCCTTCGTGGTTTTTCATGTGCTACGCAATTCCAAACTTGTTCCCTTGCTTGCCATGAAGCCAATTCTTGTTGGACAGCAGCAAGTTGAAGGGTTGGGTTTCTGGTGCTCACACATTACTAATCTGAGTTAAGCGAAACGAGTCATTCTAGCTAGCGCATAAAAAGTAACAACAACTGTTTATTAAGGCAGTCCCCGAGTTACTGCTCGAGGCTCCGCTATTTCATTGATAAGCTCATTGCCGACATACATACCGACATATGAGATGACTCGGATACATACACTTCTTAGCTAAGTGTAGAAGGGACGAAGTAGTGCTACATTCCACGGTCGCTTCGATTCCTCTCCAGACCTGTCCGCCTTGTTCTTTTCCTGTGGCTTTGCATCGATAAGATAATAAGAATCATTGTGCAGTGCTTTGCTCACAATGAATGGCCCTTCCCATGGGGGGATAGTTTATGCATGCCAGTGGTACGCTGTACCAACCGGAGCACCAGATCGCCTTCCTGGAAGACCCGGGGGCACACTTTCCGGCTATGATAGCGTCGGAGATTTTGCTGATATATGGCGGATCTGGACAGTGCCAGTTCTCTCGCTTCTTCCAGCAGATCAACATCATTTTGCCGGGCTTCTTGCACTTCGGCTTCTGTGTATTGGGTGACCCTAGGCGAATCATGCTCTATGTCGGCTGGTAATACAGCTTCTGCCCCATATACCAGAAAGAACGGTGTGTAGCCTGTTGATCGATTCGGAGTTGTTCTTAAACTCCACAATACCGCTGGTAGTTCTTCTATCTAGCACCCCGCTGATCTTTGCAGCGGCTCAATGAGCCAGGGTTTTATCCCGGATAGCACTAATCCGTTGGATCTTTCCACTTGTCTGTTCGATGCGGGGTGGGCTACCGAGGCTACGTCGAGTCGGATTTTCTTGTCTCGGCAAAAGCGCGCAAATGCTCCTTCCGCGAAATTCGTTCCATTGTCAGTTATAATGTTGTGTGGATAACCGTATCTCAAGATGATGTCTTTGAGAAACGTCACGGCCGTAGCTCCATCACATTTTCTTATAGGCTTCACTTCGATCCATTTTGTAAACTTGTCCACCATGACCAAGATGTGTGTCATGTTTCCTCTTGCTGGTTTGAACGGGCCAACCATATCCAAGCACCACACAGCGAATGGCCATGTAATTGGTATGGTTTTGAGTTCCGACATAGGCATATGTGTCTTGGTGGCATACCTTTGACAACCATTGCATTTTCTCACTAGATCTTCTGCTTGCTCCAAGGCACTTGGCCAGTAGAATCCATGCCGGAACGCCTTTGCCACTAAGGCCCGGGATGAGGCATGATGCCCGCATTCTCCTTGGTGTATATCTCGGAGGATGTTAAGTCCTTCTTCCGGGTCAACACACCGCTGGAGGACATTGGTTACACTCCGTTTGTACGGCTCGGAATTGATGATTGTGTAAGCTTTGGCTCTCGTCTGAGTTTGCATGGCTAGCACTTCCTCAGTGGGTAACGTTCCATCTTTCAAGAACTGGTATATAGGTAGTGCCCAAGCTGGTATCGCTCGCGCAGGGAACATCTCCTCATCAATTTCCATCTGATCCACCGGCATAACTTCAGCCGGATCACGCTGAATAGTCCCCGGGTCTAGTGAGGTAGTCCCCGGGTTTGCCGAGGTAGTCCCCGGGTTCGGCGTGCTACCTCCCATGTCAATGTCCATGGGCTCAGCTCCGGATTCCGCATTTTCCGGGACATAGATTGAGTCGGTTCCTGGGGACGGCCTGATAGATGGTTTTCTGAGGTGATCCAATGCTACGCTCGGTGGAATTGCCTGTCGGGTCGATCCGAGCTTTGACAGCATGTCGGCAGCTTTGTTTTCCACACGAGGTACATGGTGAAATTCGCATCCCTCAAAGTAACCCGAGATCTTCTGCACATGAAATCTGTA
This sequence comes from Avena insularis, assembly GCA_023614405.1. Classification (NCBI taxonomy): domain Eukaryota; kingdom Viridiplantae; phylum Streptophyta; class Magnoliopsida; order Poales; family Poaceae; genus Avena; species Avena insularis. The sequence continues at coordinate 503,865,902 of CM042688.1, read as the reverse complement.
TAGTGCCATGTTTGGATCCAGGGCGTCCCACACTCCGGACACTTGCTGTATTACTAGATCCGAGTCGCCAAAGCATATTATCCGACGTATGCCAATCTCCTTTGCCACTTTGAGACCATGCACAAGAGCCTCGTACTCAGCAACATTGTTCGATGCCGCGAAATGGATCTGTAATACGTACTTGAGCTGATCCTTCTTTGGCGAGGTAAGCACAACCCCGGCACCTAACCCGGTTTTGGTTTTTGATCCGTCAAAGTGCATCCTCCAGTAGTTCGGATCGGGTGGCGGTGGTTCGTATTGCACCTCGGCCCAATCCACGAAAAAGTCCGCCACATCTTGAGACTTGATTGCTTCTCTTCTATCATACTGGGGTGCGTAAGGTGCTAGCTCAATTGCCCATTTCGCAATTCTGCCATTCGCATCTTTGTTACCCATTATCTCGGATATGGGGGCTTCGCATATCACTTTGATGGGATGCTCCTCAAAGTAGTGCTTTAACTTCTTTGCCGCCATATAAACACCGTATGCCACCTTTTGAAAATGCGGGTAGTTCTGTTTTGAGGCAGACAATACCTTGCTCAAGTAATACACTGGCCTCTGCACCGACTTACCCTCTTCATCCCGCTCCACCACAATCACTGCACTTACAACTCGGTTGGTTGCGGCTATGTAGAGCAACATTGGCTCCTTTGCTAGTGGATAAGCTAACACTGGTGCAGTGGCCAACATCTTTTTTAAATGGGCAAAAGCCTCATCGGCCTGCGGCGTCCAAACGAATTTATCTGACTTTTTCATGAGTTGGTAGAGAGGCAGTGCCTTCTCCCCTAACCGACATACAAACCGACTCAACGACGCCAGGCATCCAGTGAACTTCTGGACATCGTTGAGACACTTCGGCAGCTCCATTCGTTCGATGGCTCGGATCTTAGTTGGATTAACCTCGATACCTCAGCTGGAGACGAGAAATCCGAGTAATTTCCCAGCCGGGACACCGAAGGTACATTTCTCTGGGTTAAGCTTCATCCGGAATCTCCTCAAGTTCGCGAATGTTTGCCTTATGTCGTCAAGGAGCGTTGCGCTTTCCTTGGTCTTAATAACCACATCATCCACGTAGACTTGTACATTTTGACCTATTTGATCGTTCAAACATTTTTGCATACATCTTTGGTACGTTGCTCCTGCATTTCGTAAACCGAACGACATAGTGAGATAGCAATAATCCCCGTACGGGGTAATAAAGGCAGTTTTTATTTGATCATCCGGGTTCAGAGGTATCTGGTGGAAACCAGAATAGGCGTCAATGAATGACAACAGTTCACATCCCGCGGTAGAGTCGATGACCTGATCTATCCTCGGCAGTGGAAATGGATCTTTTGGACACGCCTTGTTCAGGTTCGTGTAATCGATACACATATGCCAAACCACTGCCACGTTCGGATCATCCTTCTTTTTTTCTACCAACACCGGATTAGAAAGCCAATCCGGATACAACACTTCCATGATAAATCCAGCTGCTAGCAATCAAGCTATCTCGTCACCAATGACCTTTCTCCTATCCTCGGCAAAGCGTCGGAGAGGTTGCTTCACCGGCCTTGCTCTGGGTCTTATGTTCAAAGAGTGCTCGGCCAACTCCCTCGGAACACCTTGCAAGTCCTGTGTGGACCAAGCAAAAATATCCCGATTCTCACGGAGGAAGTTGACAAGCTCGCTTTCCTATTTATCAGTTAACCCGGCACCAATTGTTACGGTACGCTCCGGAAACATGTTATCCACTGGAATCTTCTTGGTGTCCTCCGCGGCTTGAAATGAAACGCTTCCATGCGGGTTACTTAACGCCGGCATATACTGCTGCACGGATTGAGCTAATGCCGCCACCTCTTGGATTTTTCTTTTCTCTTGCGCAATCATGAGTGACTCGGCTAGGTTAGACCCAGCTGAGGCGCACTCAATAGAACGTCAGAAATCCCCAGCGATAGTAATTGCTCCATTTGGCCCGATCAACTTCATCTTTAGATAACTAACGTGGCAACTTGCCATGAATTTGCTCAGTGCTGGTCTCCCGAGTAATGCATGATACGCGCTCTCCAAGTTCACCACCTCAAACTCCAGATTCTCAGTTCGGCAGTTATCCCTCGTACCGAATAGCACGTCGACCCGGACTTTGCCTATGGGCTCACAGGAGATGCCTGGTACGATACCATGGAAAGTTGTTCTTGTAGCCTGGAGCATGTTCTCCGAGATGCCCAACTTGCGCATCGTATCCGCATACATGATGTTAATGCTACTGCCATTGTCGATCAGTACCTTGGAGAACCTCACATTAATGTTTGGTCCAATGAACGTTGGATCTAACACTAGTGCATACGAGCCCGGACTTGGCATAAGCTTGGGATGATCTTTGACACTCCAGGTAATTTCCTGGTCCGACCAAGACATGTACCTTGTTACTGCAGGCATAACCGCATTAACCTCCATATGTCAGCGCTGCAAGCTCTTCCTATCTGTTTCCTCTGTTGTGAACACACAATAGCTCTGGTGATGTTCCCTGTACTCATTCCTTCCCTCGTTTCCGGAGTACCTCTGATCCGGTTGTTGCTGGTTTTCCACCTGATGCACTGCATCCCTTCTCTCACTGTTGTCATACCTCGGCGGAGGGGGAGGCAACATTAGTTGTTGCGTGTTTGCTCCGGAGAGCAATTGCTGCCGGGGTAACTCCTGCCGAGGTTGATCATTCCGGGGTGCCTGAGCATTCCCCGAACCACCTTGTTCTATCTTGCGCATCCACTCACATTGCCTCGTTGTGTGACCCACCGGACTGTTCGGATTTGGCGTGTGAAATTTACACGACTGGTCCAACATTGACTCATAGGTATACCTCAGACGATCTTTCTTTTCTTGCCATTGCTTCTTCTGCTCCGGAGTCCACGTTTTCTTGCCATCATTTCGAGGAGTCCATTGCCCTCCCGTTTTCTGGCGTTGGTTGCTCCCTGCTTCGGGTTGATCTTGATTCACAACTGCAACTTGTTGCGAACTATACCGATGATCCAGTCTATCGTCTCTCCTTTTTCCCCTGTAATCGTTCCTCCGGGATGACCCGGCTCCGTCCCTCGGATAGTACTCCTCATTTGACTCGTTCGACGCGATCCTAGGTTGAGTTGGATCACCCAAAGCATAAGAATCCGCAATCCGGATCATCTCTGCCAACATGACTGGCATTTTCCTTTGCAATTTCATCCACAACTCGCTGCCATACCTGCACCCTTGTGTGAACCATGCTATGGCCTGTGACTCTATGACTCCCTCACACGAGTTCCTCACGGTACACCACCGGGTCAAGAATTCACGATCCGTTTTGTTAGATCTCTGCTTGCACATCGCTAGGGTCTGCGGTCTATTCGGTCTCTGATATGTACTTGAGAAGTTGCTGATAAACATTTCTTCAAAATCTATCCAGCAATTGATGCTTCTGGGTGGCAAATTATTCAGCCATACCCTAGCCGGACCTTCCAACATTTGGGGTACGTATCGTACAGCCCATCTCAAGTTGCCAGTTGCAATTTTCACAGCTGTTGCGTAGTTTATCAGCCAATCCTCTGGCTTTGTACTGCCGTCATACGTCTTCGTGCCCCAGGGTAATTGGAAATTGGGTACTAGCGGTTCCTTCATGATCCGGGGTCCAAAGCACGCTGGACCCGGAGGACCTTGACATTCGATCTGTTCCGACCTATACAAGCGATCCAGCTTTAACCTGGCGTCATCCGGCATCAAATCCCTACTTCCCAATCTCGACCCTATCACATGATAGTCCGGTCTTGCGTATCCCGCATTCATCATCTCCGAGTCTCCGTCATTGTATCGGTCTTTCTCTCGTTGTGCTCTTCTCTGTTGTATACCTCGGCCGGCACTTTGCTCTTGCCTTGGTATATTCCGCTGCTGCGGTTGACCTGCTCCTGCCGAGTTTCGCTGTCCGGCATTGCCGTTGGCATCATTCCCTTGACCGTCATTGCCTTGGTCGTGATTACCTCGGCCAGCTTCACCTCGGCTCACACTTTGTCGATCGTCGTTTTTCCGCATCTCTTTTCTTTTCCCGCACGCGTTGGGTCGTACGGAATGATCTGCTTGTTCCGTCTGGCCGAGGTTACTACCTCTTCTCTCCTTGGGCCACCATGAGGCGATGATGCGGCTCCGGCGGATTTCTCCGGGTTACCCATCACCGAATGGACGATCTTTGAAGCTCCAACTCTCTCCAGGTTACCCCTCAGCAGTTCTTCGTTCTGCCTGTTCGCGAACCGAACCAGCTCGTTAACCCGGTCTTGCTGCCTCTGACGGGCCTCACCCGTCAGACCTTCTAGCTCGGATGCAGCGGCGTCTGCTGCCCTGAGGTTCTTCGCCGGTGTGCTGTACCTCAGCAACCCCACAGACAGATAGTTTTCCGACCCTTCTGGTCCATCATCACCTTCTCTGTTCATCTCACTCATGAGATTTTTCCCTTTTACCCTTACTGCATCAACCTTGTTTGCCTTCGCGTACTCATGCAGCGTCATGTTCAACGACTGCTGAGCCGCTACTATTTTCTTTGTGCCCTCTAGTATCTTTTGCCGGGTCTCCTCTAGCTCGGCCTGTGCCTGAGCCGGATCTACCACTGCTGCCACCGGGTTTGCCAAGCTATCCATAACTTCCCTCAGCACGTTCTTAGGCCTCTCTAGCAGAGGACCCCTAGCTTTCCTCGGTGCCTTAGGAGTTACCTCCGGGTCTGGCGCTGGATCCTTGCTCATGCCCGCGCCTAGCACAGTCATCATCACCTCTGCATGGTCCGGGAGGCGGCGTCTGGCGCCCATGAGCCACAGTGAGGGGTGGTTCTCCTGCATCGACGACGCGACGCGGATGAACGCAAGACACGTCCACAGCAACGTAGACCTTGTGCGCACCGAGCTTGACGAAGATGCCGTTGCACGGAAGAGGGCACGTGCCGAAGCAGCCAGCGTTGTCGCTGATGTAGTCCAGCGCTCCAAAATCGAACGAGCGGAGACGATCGTTGGCGGTCGATGAGGTTTCCGTCCGGATCTTCACCCCTACTGCGCCTGCTAGCCCAGTGGCGCCAAATCGTGGTGGTGTCACGGCAGATGCCATGGATAGGCTAAAGGTGGGGACTAATATGCGCTAGGCGAATCCAGGGAGGGATAGTAGAGTGATTCTCTACACAGAAGCTTTGTATTGATGTTCTATCTCCAAGATTACAAGTGCTGCTTGAGCTGTATTGACAAGAGGAGGAAGAAGAAACTCTCTTACTCTTGCCTACCAACTAGCCCAAGAACCCTAGATCCACTAGTGCTCAACCAACTAGAATTCTCCCAACTTTGTATCCAGAAAAAACCCAACCCCTCTACCAGAACCCTAACCCCCCTTATATAGAGGTGGTTCGGTCCTGGCCTAGGGCATACGTGGAGGCATATTCCTAAGAATATGCCCCCTCCCAAAGTAGTAACCCGACAGGGGTGCTTTTCCCCCGCGTCACACTTGCTTTAGCGACGTAGCCTCTGCGGCGCCCGCGTCAGCCGACGTGAGCGCTGTCACCCTTGTCGGCCACGATCCGGTGGTCCTGCCCTTGCTTTATTCGCTCATCCAGTAGGCACCGGACCTTCTTTTTTGACCAGAGAGATTCCTTCCTTCTCCTGGAATCCAAGCGAGGATCTGGATCACAGTAGATCCGGCCACACCTGTTCCTGCATATAGGTTAAACAAGCATTTCCGACTTACTCCTTAAGTCGGACGAGACAACGTTAGGCGTCCCCTCCTGGCCCGGGTTACTCCGTGATCCGGCCTGCCTTGAGGTGACTCGGTCAGCATCCGCTTTGACCTTGCCGACCCTCGGCTAACTCGGCCCTTATACCCTGGAGTGACCCTACCCGGGGGTATCCCCCAACATTAAGCAGTAAGTCAGAAATGCATGTTTAACTTGTATGCAAGAACGGGTGTGGCCGGATCAACTATGATCCGGGTCACATCTAGCTTCTAGGAGAAGGAAGGAATCTCGGTGGTCAAAAGAAGCCCGACGACCGCCTTGCTGAAGCGAACAAGGCGGCAGGACCACGAGGCGTACGACAAGGGTGACGATGCCCATGTCGGACGCGGGCGCCAGAGAGAGGCTCACGTAGCCTCTGCATGTGTGACGCGAGGGAAAAGTAACCCGGTCGGCTTACTACTTTGGGAGATGGCATATTCTTAGGAATATGCCTCCACGTATGCCCTAAGTGGAGACCTAGCCTCCCCCTATATAATGTGGGCTAGGGCTTCTGTAGGGGGGTTCCGATTTTTCTGATTTGGCTAGGGTTTTAAGTGTGATATGTGAGTGAGAGTAAGAGAGCTCCTTCTTCCTCCTCTCGCCAATATAGCTCTAGGAGCACTTGTAACCTTGGAGGCAAAGCAAATATAAACTTCTGTGTGGAGAATCACTTCACTATCCCTCCCTGGATTCCCCTAGCGTGTATTAGTCCCCACCTTTAGCCTATCCATGGCATCTGCCGTGACACCACCACGGCATGCCAGAACAGAGTTTCTGGTTCCGAATAGTGGAATCTGGTGGTGGCGGCGGAGCGGAACTCTTTCTGGAAAAACGTCGAACCCCCCTAGGTTTTTATGTCAGGAGGCAACTTATAGGCGAAGAGAGAGGCCGAGGGGGTGCCTGGGGGCGGCTAGACCACCCCCTGGCGTGGGCTAGGCCTGGCCGCACGGCCAGGTGGTGTGGTCGGCCCCCAGCCCCTCTCTGTCTCGTATTCTGGCTCCAGGTGTCCCTTGGTGAAAAACTGACTTTGGATTTTGTCCCGTCCAATTCCGAGAATATTCATTTTCTGACTTTCCTAGAACCAAAAACAGCAGAAAACAGGCAGCTGGTACTGTGGCTCTTGTTAATAGGTTAGTCCAAGAAATCATATGGAAAGCACTCCAAAGTGTGGACAAAACATTAGAAAGTAGATAAAACCAAGCATGGAACATCAAAAATTATGGATACATTTGCAACATATCAACATCCCCAAGCTTAACCCCTGCTTGTCCTTGAGTAGGTAAGTGATAAAAAGAAAGAATAATTTTTGAGGTGACATGCACCATCATAAATTTGATCAAAGTATTTGTAAAACATTCAAAGCTGGGATCATAGTACTTCAACATAGCATGAAAGACAAAGTTCTAGCAATAAGACAAAGAAACTATGTTGCAACATGAAAAGGCACAAACAAAAGATTCATGAATAAAAATGATGTGCAAGACGTTTGTTTGTTTCACATAAAGAAAACATAGCATAGTGGCATTTAGCTTGTCCCTCATAGAGTAGCAAACACAAATGCATAGGACACCTTCAAAGTTTATAAGAGTGACTAGATACAAATAGTTTAAAACAAGCAATATCAAGGTATGCATCAATCAACAAGTCTTGGGACAATGCACATAGAACTAAGAATGGCCACTATGCTCTCAAAGTAGATGCATAAAGGTAGAAGGTGGAGACTCAACATAATAGTAAAAGAAAGGCCTTCATAGAAGGAAGTAGGGATTCAAGTCTCATAAAGAGCTTCCAAGAATTATGGTACTTAATAGCTTTCAGCTCTCAATGCCCCTATCATAAGCATCTAGAAGGTGATTAAGGTTAAAGTGACACAACTAAGAGGATATGCTTGACAAGTTATAAACCGAAATCTCATGCCCCTTACTTACAAAGACCAAACCTCATGCTACTCAACTTTAGTCACAAGTAAGCTCTTGTCATTGTAAGTACATATGTATCATAGAGAACCGCTAACGGGGTACCCCTTGCACATGATATAGGAGCTATCCCATAATCAAAATGACAAGGCAAGCAGACAATGAGCATCTCAGTGATCTTTTTATTTGCTATTTGCATAGGTTTTTATTGAGGATGCTTCATAGAGTGCTCATTATGGTTATGCTGCAAGTTTCCACCATGATTAGGCATGTCTTAGGCTAGCGGACCAGGCGTTTCTCTAACACAAATACAAACTCCATGATCTTAGAAGTTCCCCTTTTATTTCACATCGCCGGGATCCATAAGCAAAAGAACATGATATCAACGAGGTACAAAGTACATGTGCAATGTTGAAAGCGTTCCCCATGATACATGGTTCTGCTAATTTCAACTTATAAAGCGCAAGCATACACGCAACAAAGATGGACGCAATGGTTCAAGTTTATTAAATGCAAAAAATAAAATTGTGCCATCAAGTTCGTGAGAGATTTAATCACTAGTTTTCTCATAACAAGTTTAATTTGGAAGGTAGACAAAAACATGAATATACTTGGAATAGCATATGCTAGTAGGTAGGTATGGTGGACTCTTTGGAATAACTTGGTTTAGGGAGTTGGATGCATGAGTGGAACTCATACTTGGTTGTGGAGGCTAGCAAAAGACTGGGAGCGACAAACTAAGAGAGCAATAATGGCCATAATCATGCAGAGCGACTAAACATCATTGATCAAAGCATAAAGTGATACCACAAGTTGAAAACTAAAGGATCATAAAGGCTAAGGTGACTTGGGATAGTCATAACATGGTGTGATCATGTGCCAAGTCAACCCAAATAAAGCATCAAAGGAGAATACCACAATACTATGCTTTAATATGCTAAAACAACTCATGATTCTTCAAAGCCACATTAAACAATTCAATTGTTTATAACAAGTCATGCTCAAGCAAAGAATACTAAGCATAAAGCCAAAACAATATCAAGCATGTCATGATAAAGCATAGGCCACAGTCAAAAACAAGCTCTCTTTACCACTTAAGCATGAACTTTTCCTACTCTTTTCCAATCCAAACCAAATTATTTGAAAACCAATGTATGAAAGAGGGGGTCCAACCAATTTATTCAGCAAACTAAGCAAACAAAGCAAACGAAAAACCAAAACAAAAACGAAAAAGAAGACGCTCCAAGAACAACACAACTGTGCATGAAACAATAAAAATGAAGCGATTGGAAGAAACCTGGGATTTTTATTGATGAAGAGGGGGATTCCTTGGGCATGCTCAAGCTTTGACGCTTGTACTTCTTGGATATTTATTGGGGTGACACACGTGGCATCCCCAATCTAGTCCATTCTTAATCTCATTACTCGTTCCTTCCATACACCTGAAATTTTTTCCTTCATACAAAACTTCACACAATCTTTATTAGCAACATTAGTTCACTCAAGATAATAAGTCTTTAGGTTCAGTTCCAACACCAATAAAACTTCCATTAAAACACAAGCTACTGTAGCACTTTCCTCAAAAAGCTCAATTCCCCAAAAGAACTCAAAAAGGAACCAACAAGAAGCAAATACAAATAATGGCAGAAATCTATCAAAACAGACCAGCAGGTAAAGACGATTTTTTTTGAAGACCTTATGTTGCTCAAATCGAAAAGTGTTGAACTAATGAAAGTTAGATAACAACCTGGGGTAGAAGCACAAAAATTCACGCCTCGAAAGGACGTACAGAGATTTTACACGAATGTTTACGGTGAAGCACAGAAATCTGTTTCGGGACAGGAACTTTGCCAACCATTACTTCTCTCTCATTAGAGGTTACTCTTGGCACACAAAGCAAATAAAAAGGATAAGGAGCGGTTATTACTGAATTAATAACTTCCAAGACTCATCTAAAACTTTTGGGTTATCTCCCAATAAGTACTTTTCTTTAACGCCTTTAAGTTAGGCATGATAGTTTGAGAGGATGCTCACATAAGAAATATGAATTGAAGTAAAAGAGAGCATCAAGAAGTAAATTCAAAACACATTTAATCTAACCCACTTCCTATGCATAGGAATCTTGGCTGCAAATAAATTCGCAGAGAACAGAGTGACATGCATAGGAAGATAGAACAAGAGTAACTTCAAAACTTTCAGCACATAGAGAGGTGTTTCAATACCATGAAAACTTCTACAACCATATTTTCCTCTCTCATAATAATTTTCAGTAGCCTCATGAATAAACTCAACAATATAAATATCACATAAAGCATGCTTTTCATGTTCTACAAAAACATAATTTTTATCAAGCTCAAAAATAGTGGGATTAAAACCTTCAAACCCACTTTTAACAATTCTATAACAAGATGACTGATCATTCAGTATAAGACCATCGTCTAGAGCTTTATCATAAACAATTTCTAAGCAAAACTCTTTAGTACCATGCATCTCGAAGTTAGGCACAAATAAAGGATTATCACAGATAACATGAGCATAACATTCATCCTCCTTTGGTAAGCATGGGGGACAATCAAATAATATAAGGGATAAAGAGTTAATCTCATTAGAAGGTAGGCATGGGTAGCTAATCCATTCTTCCTCCTTTTGTTCATCACTCCCCTCCTCTTTTTCATTTAATGAGCTTTCAGGTTCATCAATTTCTTCTTTCATAAGATCCTGCAAGGCATTAGTCTCTTCCATTTGTGGAAAGCATCTATTAATATATTCAAGAATATAGCCATTTTCTTCCTTGTAATTATCAAAGCAAAATTTAAGTATATCATAAACCTCATATTTATAAGGTGAATCACCAATATTTTCAAGCAAACTAGCAAGTTCAAATGCACCCTTCCAAGCAATAAATTCCTCAATTTGTTCCACATCATAAAAGTCATAATTTTCTTTAACATAAGAAGATATGGTAACATCATCAATATACTCACATTGAAAAGGGAGGTGTTTGTACCTCCTACAGCAACAAGATTTATCAAAGCAATAAGTAACATTATAAGTAGAGCACACATTTATAGCAATGGTATACAATTTATCAAATTGTTCCCATAAGTGTTTCCCTTTTTGTGACAAGCGGTGTTCCTTATAATAATATGTTTATTCTTCTATGAACCCACCTTGCCAATAAGATTCAGTTTCAAAGAAACCAACCATTGATACAAAGCATGATAAATCAAGACAATAACAGACCAACGAAAAGAACAACTAGAGTAGGAACTATTTTTTTTGTATTTTTGATAAAGAAACAAGCAAACAAGGCGGAAATAAACTAAGCTTGAACAATAGTGATTCCAAGTGGACTTGATAAATAAAGCTATGCTCCCTGGCAACGACGCCGGAAAATAGTCTTGATGACCCACAAGTATAGGGGGTGTATCGCAGTATTTTTGAGGGAAGTGAAACCCAATTTATTGATTCGGCGAAAGGGGAGACAAAGAATAATTATAAGCCTTAACAACTGAGTTGTCAATTCAGCTGCACCTGGAAACAATCTTGCTCACAACAGTTTATCAGTAGCAACAGTTTTGTAGTAGTAATAGTAAAGTAATAGCAGTAGTAAAAGTAAAGACAGTAGTAACAATTGCAGTAAACAGTAGGATTAAAGCCCGGTAGGCATAGGGATGGATGGACGGGCGTTGCATGGACAAGACAATTCACATAGCAATCAGAACATAGGGCAATTGCAGATAAATAAGATAAAGCATCCAAGTACTAAATAATCATAGGCATGTGTTCCATATATAGTCATACATGCTCACAATGAGAACTTGCACAACATCTTTTGTCCCGCCAGCCCGTTTGCAGCGGGGCCTCAAGGGAACTACTGGCAATTAAGATGCTCCTTTTAATAGAGCACCGGAGCAAAGCATTAACACTCCGTGAACACATGTGATCCTCACATCAAAGCCATTCCCTCTGGTTATCCCGATTTCTGTCACTTTGGGGCCATTGGTTCCGGACAACAACATGTGTATACAGCTTGTAGGTAAGACAAAAACAATACTATCATAATGAATCAATAACATGTTCAGATATGAAATCATGGCACTGAGGCCCTAGTGAAAAGAATTAAGCATAACAAGTCGCAACAAAGTCAAAAAGCACTAATAGTAGATACTAGGCACCATACCCTAACAATCTGATGCCATTACATGAACGATATCATCCAATCCCTACCATCCCCATAGCCTACATCGGGGGATTACTCACTCATAGATGGGGGAAACATGGATGGTCGATGGAGAAGCGATGGTGATGATGATGGCAATGATCTCCTCCAATTCCCTGTCCCGGCAGGGTGCCAGAACGGAGTGTCTGGTTCCGAATCATGGAATCTGGTGGTGGCGGCGGAGCGGAACTCTTTCTGGAAAAATGTCGAACCCCCCTGGGTTTTTAGGTCAGGAGGCAACTTATGGGTGAAGAGAGAGGCCGAGGGGGGGTGCCTGGGGCGGCCAGACCACCCCCTGGCATGGGCCAGGCCTGGCCGCGCGGCCAGGTGGTGTGGCCGGACCCCAGCCCCTCTCCGTCTCGTATTCTAGCTCTAGGATTCCCTCGGTGAAAAACTGACTTTGGCATTTGTCCCGTCCAATTCCGAGAATATTCATTTTCTGACTTTCCTAGAACCAAAAATAGCAGAAAACAGGCAGCTGGCACTGTGGCTCTTGTTAATAGGTTAGTCCAAGAAATCATATGAAAAGCACTCCAAAGTATGGACAAAACATAAGAAAGTAGATAAAACCAAGCATGGAACATCAAAAATTATAGATACGTTTGCAACGTATCACATCCGCGAGGAGCTGGGGCCCAAAGCTGAGCTGATCGAGAACATGGATGACCTGGTGGAGTCCCTTGCTAGAGGTATTCCTGCGGGCTTCAAGAACTCGCTTCATCCGGCTGGCGCTTCCATGTCACTCGTGATGGTTCAAGACCATGGCGTGGAGGTGGATCCCGCTACGGTCTCCAAGGCGATGCCTGTCGGCGCAGATGGTCAATAGGTAGTTTTTGCTCCTTTTGCAACTGCCTGTGGCAAGTAGGGGCCGTAACTCATCAACACAGTCACCAAGTACTCTGAGGAGCTGCAGCGAGCCAAGAAGGCGGCGAAGGCTGCGGCGTTAGGGGCCGACGGGAAGTCTGTGGCGTCTGATACTGCCATGGACTCGATGAGGCCCCCGAAACCGAAGTCCAAGTCGAAGAAGCAAGCTGCTCCTCAGTAGTGATATCTGTAATAGTTGATAGTGCGACTCCTTTTTGTTGAAAACATGCCGTTGGCTGAGTGTCTCTGTTGATACTTTTGATATGTTTGGATGCACTTGATTTTTTGTCCATGTGTTGCTTGGTCCCTTATTGTCTCTTGCTTGGCTTGTGATAGGGTACATCAAGTGGTCCTTCGAGTGAGCCTCGCGATCCGCCATCTACTGGTGATACCTTAGCATAGTCACACTCAAGGGTGGATGAGCTGTCCCTGCTTTCGCGACTGCGCGATCGCGTTAAGTAGCTGGAATGCGAACTGCCCGTCCTCCGCGGTAACACGGATGTATGGAAGTCGAGGGCGGAGAAAGCCACCGCCCGAGAGCAATATCTGCCTCCTTATCTTTTCTTCTAGTCAATCGCGGTAGTTCGTTATCTTCATACTTTTGCCTCTTGCTTGGTATAGTTGTCGAATTGTTGGTTTGACTAGCCTTGTGTCTGGGTTGACATTGAGTGCGTGCTCGGCGAATTCCCTGGGAACCCCTGGCATGTCCGCAGGACACCAGGCGAAGATTTCCTAGTGCTCACGGAGGAATTCGATGAGAGCGAGTTCCTATGCGGGACTCAAGTTGTTGGCGATGAGGGCCGTCTTGGTCGGGTCCGATGGGTGAACCTGAACTTTCTTTGTGTGCACCGACAAGTCGAAGGACAGGTCGGGTGAACTTGGCCGGCTCAGGGGAGGCAGACTGTTGTCTGTCAACTCCTTCAATCTTGCGAGTTCCTCCTGCATGCCAAAGGACTGGGAGATTCTATTGAATTCCCTATCACAGCTGTCGAAACTCTCAAAGCTCCCGTTGATTGTGATGACGCTGTTTGGGCCTTGCATTTTCATCTGCAGGTAGGTGTAATGTGGTACTGCTATGAACCTGGCGAACGCGACGCGTCCGAGGATGCAGTGGTACTGTGAGGGCCAGTCGACGACTTCGAAGTTGATACGTTCGCGTCGAAAGTTTTTTGGTGTGCCAAAGATGACGTCGAGGTTGATTTTGCCCAGGGGATATATGCCCTTGCCTAGGACGATGTGGAATCTTGTGTCCGAGACCTCTAGGCATGTCAGAGGGATCCTCGTCGCTCGCAAGGTACTTGCGAACATAAGGTTAATGCCGCTTCCACCATCCATGAAGACACGACTCATGTCGAAGCCTCCAATCTGTGCCTCGAGTACGAGGGGATAATGGCCTGGGCAAGGTACTTGGTGCAGGTGGTCGCGCTTGTCGAAGGTGATGCAGGAGTCGCTTCCGCTAAGGTACTCAGTGGTGGATGGTGGTGAGTTTGTCGCCAAGTTGACTTGGTGAGTGATGGCCTTCTGTACCCGATTAGAGGGGCGTCCTTTTTGGATCATCATGTTGCCCACAGCCCATGGGTATGGCTCGCCGCCTTGATCATGGATCGGTGCGGCCGCGGGTGGTGGCACTCTAGGTGGTGGAGGAGGAACTCCATGTGCTATAGCGCCTGGGGCGACTCCGTAGCCCCTGTTGACTGCGTCGCGATTCATCCGCGCCAAACCCTCGTGGAGCTTGAGGAACACGCGGCAGTCCTTGAGAAGGTGGCTGGATTTCTTCTTGCCGTCGTGCTTGTCAATGTAGAAGTGCACGTTGCACGGGCCGGACAGTTTGTCCTCGATTGTTGTCACGGATGCCTCTTCGCGAGTGCGGCGTTGCCATACCTGCGTGGTTTTCCTGGAGTCGTGGTGTCTACCGCTACGATAGCCGCTATTGCGGTTGTCGTTGCGCCTGTCAGCGTAGCCGGCTGCGACCATGTTGACATTGTCGCGGTCATCGTAGATGCGCATTCGATGTTTCCTTCAGCAATCGCGTATGTGGTCGAGCTCTGCTTCGTCATCGGAGTGAACGCAGTTTTTCACCGAGTATTCTCCATCTTCCCACTGATTCACGATTTCCATCAGGTGGTCAATTGTTTTGGGCTTCGAGCGGCCCAGCTCCTCCCTGAGCTCTATGAGGCGAATGCCGCCGTTGAATGCGTCGATTGCCAGATCCTCCGAGATATTTTCTGTGGAGTTCTTGATGATGGACCACCTCTGGATGTACGAGCGTAGCGATTCGCCCGACCTTTGCTGGCAGAACCTTAGTTCTTCGATTGACGGGGGACTTCTGTAGGTGCCCTTGAAGTTGCGCACAAAGCTGTAGACCAGCCCATCCCAGCTACGAATGGATCCGCGCGGGAGGTTGTTGAGCCATGCTCGGGTGGCGCCCTGTAGCTGTAGCTGCAAGCATTGCATGGCCGTGCTTCGACTCCCACCATGGAGCCTGATAGAGGAGATGTGGTCCTCCAACCAGATTTTTGGGTCCTGCAGGCCGTCGAATTTTGGGTTCTCTGATGGGAGCTTGAACCCCTTGGGCATTCGCTTTTGTCCGATGGCCCCGCTGAAGCATCTAGCGCCATAGAGCTCCACGTCTTCGTCCTCTGAGTCAGTCGAGCAGGCACGTCGTGCCCTTGACTTGTCGATTTTGTGTTGCGTGATGTCATCGTGCACATCATAGTCGTGGTCGTGTCGCCGTGAGCGGCGGCGTCGAGATAGATCGTGACTGTCGTTGCTAGACGAGGGTGAGGAATAACGTTTTTCCAGAGCCTTGTTTTTCTTTGGCTCCGGTGTCGGCTCTTTGTCGAGAGCATCCTCGATTAACCCCAAGCCTGCGATCGTAGATCGGTGCATGGCGGCTCGGGGATCTCCAGCCGGTAGCTGGTTGTTGAGTAGGTACATGGTGGCTGCTGTCACTGCTGCCTACGGCGTCTTTGGGACCACGTTGCCCCGGGTGTCGACTATCATAGAGCTGAAGTCGAGGACTTTTGCAGCTTCTATGCGCTCCTGCTCAGTGAGCTGGGCCATTCGAGATCGCCTCTTGTTGGCCACATACTCGTTGCCCTTGGAGGAGGATCCTCCGTGGGAGGAGAGCCCGGCCTGTCGAAGACTCGACTCGTCCGCCGCCTTTTTACGCGCTTCGAGTTGCGCGATCGTTTGTAGCTGGCGTCTATACTCCTCCTTAAGTAGCCAATGGTAGCCCATCAGCATCTCCTGCGACGTGCCTAGAGGCAGAGGATTGCCTCGTAAAGCTTCTCGGCAATGGGCCCACTCGAGATCGTTGAGCCTGATCACGACACGTTTGCTAGTGTGTTCGTTCACCATGGTTGGAGGGTCGACTGCCCCTCTGTTGTTGACGGGCGCGCCATTGCCACCGTTTGGGGGGGCGCCGTTGGGAGGTCCGCCATTAGGTATGCCACCGTTAGGCAGATCGATGCCAGATCCATTGCCACTGTTTTTGTGATTAGTGGTGGAGTCGCCAGTGTTGATGACGGCACACATGAAGTGGCTGGGGAAGCTGTTGCTCCTGCAACTTTCGGATCCGGAGCCATAAATCCCATCTTCCATTGCTAGGCCGCCCAGATCGGATCCGCGACTGCTGTCGCTATCCGTGCTTTCAGCTATTGCTGAGGTGTTGAGCTCACTGAGGGCGCCGATTGGTGGTGGGAACCACGATACTGGAGCAATCACGGATGCCGTTGGTTGGTCAGGCATGCGGACCAACTTGGAAGCGGAAGCTCCCGATCGCCAGGCTGATTCCATCGCCCACGGACTCAAAGGCCGGGCGAGTGGCAGGCGTGTGGACGGTGAAGTCGAACACACCGAAGAGCTGGCGAATCTCTGCTATTGCGGAGTTGTAGATCGCGCTTGATGATCCCGAAGAAGCCGCAACATTAGCACTCCCAATTCCCACAGACGGCGCCAATTGATGAGGGTTTAACTCGTCAATGCCCATTGTTATGGACTTGGGTTTTGGAGAAGGAGGGAGCGCTGGAAGCATCAATCGGCTAGCAAACAAGCACACAGGGACGTAAGGTTTACCTAGGTTCAGGCCTCGTTGAGGTCCCTACTCCTGCTTGTCTGCTCTTGGAAATAACGAAGGAATCGAAGATTACAGGGGCGCGCAGATGCAATCTAGCGAGAGTTGTGGAAACTAGGGTTGCATGTGTCCTCCTCGCTGCCCCCTCCTAGCCTTTATATAGATAGGCCAGGTCTCGGGTAGCAGGTCGAGTCGGTTACAGATTAGGCTTTTCCCTTCAGACTTTCTATCTCTAGACTTCTTGTCTCGCAAGTCATCGAGAGTCCGTGGGGCACTCGAAGTCTTCATTTGGCCGTGGCAACACCGTGGGCTTACACCGTATCTGGACCGTATATACCAAACCCGAGTACCTGTAGGGTATACCCATGTCACTTTGCATTCCACAATTTCTTTTATGCCATTCTTATAAAGTTGAATTTCATTATTATTGATCAAATCATAGTAATTAGATTCTCTTTTATCTTTATGCCCTTTGTTGATGAAACACTTTGATCAAATCAAATAGTTTCATATTCATGTTTCCTTTGGTAAACTTCTTTACGCATTTAAACAATCATACAATGATAATTACCATTTTCGTTAAAACACAATACATTGAATATGTATTTACATTTAACATTTCATTAAACATTGTATTCAAGTAATACACGGTGTTCAAGTTATTTTGCCGAACTTAGGAATGATTTATATGTGATAAGAATGACTTTCACATATTATCACATAACTTTGAATTTTAAACAATGGTTTTCATTCCGTAATGAAATATCATTTAAGTTGGGTATCCTAAGGCATTTTAATGTTTTACAAATGTTCATGCATTATCAATTAGTTTCAAACGAACAAGGATAATTCACATATAATCAAACAAGATATGAACACGAATAGAAATCACTCATAAAAGTAGAAAAACCGTTTGTTACAAACTCATATGAATAACCGTCTCACAAAGTGTGAGACACACTAAAGAAGTTCACCATCTTTTGATTACAATAATCATCCTAAAACATAAACTAAATGATAAATGTTGAGGGAGAGTGTCGTCGGCCGTCATCATCATGCTCACCATCAACACGCAACGTCACCTCCTCTCCAGCAAGCACCTCTCATGCAGAAGGACCTGTTTTCAGCAAAACCGAACAAGTATCAAATATACTTAACACTTCAAATGTGTTTGCAAGACTATAACATTTATAAAACTATATATCAAATATATACCTTTGTCATTGATGAGCTAAGCGACATCGGGTTCAACCAACACATTCCTGAGATGTGTCACGAACCGGTGGAACTCCATTGATTACGCGTCGCCCCTCATAACGCAAGTCCTGAGTTGTGCTTGGTAGCTTGGTGGCAGCGACCGCAGCACAACGCCGTTTGCAAAAGAGCCCGTCATCCAGCTATCCAGGAAGTATGCAGGCCTCATGTACACATCATGCATGCGCTCCAAGTGGTCGTCTAGTGATGAGTTCTCCTCCATCTTAATGGAGAGGAAGTCTCCCATCAACTCATGCTCCCATATGCGTGCTTGTTCCACGAAATGTGTCCTAAGCTGTAGCATCACCGAACGAAGGTTGACATCACCCACGAAAGGCCACAGCTCATCCACCATTCTGAAACACATGGTAACTGAAATGAAGGAGGCCATCTCACGATGGAGATAGCGATCTTTCCACTGCTCTGGGGTCTCTAGGTCAGTGGGCTGATCCAAATCCATCTCGTCGAGTATGTAGTCGACCACGTCATTCTCGCTAAGGAGAACGTGGAGACACGCAACCCATATGGAGAAGTTTGATTCATCTAATCTGAGCTTCTCTCCTTCTAACCAATCAATCGTTAACAGGAAAGGTGCCATCTACATTTATAATTGCAAAAGGAATTTAGACTAAGTTTATAATTAAATGAGTTAATAATAACTCCACTCAGAAACACCTATCCCCAAAAGGGTTCCTAGTGATAACACGACCCTTATCAGCCACATCTCCCCCGATCGTCACGGCCATCGATGAGGGTTCAAGGGTGGACGCTAAACGTCGGTCACATCATTCATGCGACTCGTGCTCGATGATTCGACCATCCTTGTTCCGAGGCCATGTTTGCACATTCTAGGCTCGCCAACTCAACCTTAGTGTATTCGCTGTGCAACATGGCTTACACCCACTATATGCGAACGTAGATATGTCTGACACCCATGCATGTACCATGAATCACATCATACCGAAGAACTTTCTTGGTGGTGCACACTAAGTGGGAACATAATCGTTGGTAGTTTTAACAGGGATCATCTTATTAGGCTACCGTCGAGTATCTAATACTAGCACACAATAAGATATACAAACAATAACATTGAATGTAAATGCGATGTGATATGGTCCTTCACGTTGTGATCTCCATCCGTCGTCACTGGATTCCGGTGCCAGGGTACCGGCGCCGTAGACACCAGGGTACCGGTGTCATTCCGGCGTGGTAGTCCGTCACCTTCGTGACTATCTACTACTATGTAACAGAAGGTAATCACTTTACCTTTTCCACAACCATATCACAAAGCAACGCCCCCCCTGCAAAACAAAGTTAGACGCCTCTACTTTATCTTTGCATGTTTTACGTGGCTGAATGGGCTTTCGCACAAGAACCGTCTTACCTACGAACTTTTAGCACAACGCTAATCAAGTAGTTGTCTCTACTACACCCCTTTCGAGGCCCTCCGTTGCAAATGGTATACCAACTAATGCGAGAGAGATAGACACCCCCCTAAGCCACTTTATACGGTACAAGCCATATGTCAAGCGTGGACCAGTCTTGCGAATGAACGCGTAAAGTCGGTTGGGGGCCGCTTCATCAAGCATTACTGCGGTATACACAAGTACACGTGGGAGGGTAACAACTAAAAGATCAACGCCCACACACTACATCTCGTGTGTTCTACCCGTACTAGCATTACTACGCATAGATCTAGCTCTGATACCACTGAAGGGGTTCCGCATATGAAAACAATAAAATTTACCCTACGCCCCTAAACCCCTGAAGCTGCCAGGACCTATCTATTAGTAATACAGTAACGGGAGGGGCTTTTCGCGAACTTACCCTTGAAGACCGAAAAGCGTTGTCAATGCTCAGGAGAGCGTGGTTTATGTAGACGAGCCGAAGCCGACCTCAAGGTCGTGATGAAGTCCTTGCGCTCCCGTGGCTCCAACGACTTGAGTGCCTCAAGTGCGACACCTCGCGGGGAGTTACACATGTCCGATGCCTGACGATGACTCCCGCTTCCCCGATCCAGCAGCAGTTGCGGAAGTAGAGCTCCCGGATCCGAATCCCGCAGCACGACGGTGCTCCACGGTGAAGATGTCTCTCGTTCGCGCAGTCCAGACTTGGGACCACGGTCACGAGAGAGAGAGAGGGGGAGAGAGAAAATATCAATTAGAGGTCCTCCCAAAAGTGATAAGACCTTTATTGATTATTGGTGTATTTTATTTGGCCAAATACCCCCACTATATATAGGGGGAGGGGAGGTACTACCTCCCTCAAAGTCCTGAGGTGGGACTAAAGAAGTGGAGGGGGAGGGGAGGCTGCCGGCCACCTAGTGGGCCCCACGCGCGGGGGGTGGGGGGGTGGGGGTGGGCTAGGCCCAGCCGGCCACCCCTTGTCCCCTTATCCCTCTCTCCTTTCCGTAATGGGCCCTCTCCCTCCCTCCGGAAATTGGCTCATTAAGCCTTTGACCATTTAAATTGATTTTCTCTTTATTAAATAATTATGAATAAATGATTAAATCAATATTTAACATTCATTCACATATTATTCAACCTCCGTGGCTATGGAACACCTTCCACCTCCACTCCGGACATCCTCCGGACTTACCGAAACCCTTCCGATTTTCTCTCTACTATTCTTTGGCGATTCTACCGGTCCTATAAACACTCTGTAAGCATCATCAAGCCCTTAAGCGTGATACCCCACGGTTCGGGAACACTCCAGACATGGTCGGGACACTCCCGCACCAATGATCGATAGAGGGACCTGGATGGCCATGTGACCCCTATGCGTTCCACGAAGATCTTTCGTCGTTTGAACCGGGACAGTCGTGTCTTATTCCCTTTGTCTCTCGATACTTGCATTGCCCGAGATCTGATCAATGACATCTCCATGTCGTGTTCAATCTTGTTACTGAACAATGCTACTTGACTCGTTCCGACAAGCGATATCCCCGTGATCAAAACACACGCTGCGTAGCTATTGGATATAACTTCTCCGAGTGGGCCCTTCGAGTATCTTCCCGTCACATGGACGGACAAACCCCGCTCTTGACATATATTGCCTCTACGGTTTCCTCTGAGTACCTGAACACACCTTTATAACCACTGTATTACCAAGTGGCGCTTGATGCGATCTAAGCACTCTCGGGAGACAGTGATTGATATAGCCTCACGGTCTAAGGAATAGTCTACGAGGATCCATTTCTAATCATCATAACTTGAACTTCGTGACATGATCGGGTCATGATGTTTAGGTTGGGTATTGGTTCATCATCTCATTGTCCGAATGAGATGACTCCATTTCCAACTGGCATAAATGCCACATGATCAGGAAACATGATCATCTGTTGACCAATGAACCAGTGACTAGAGTTTCACTGGGAACCCCTGGTTGTTTGTATATCACATATGTATTGATGTTTCCACTCAACACAGTTATAGCATGATATAAAACTTAATCATAAACTATATGAAATATGATAATAGTCCTTACTACTATTTGTCTCTAGGGCATATTTCCAACAGGCCCCACCCCGCGCACAGCCCTAGGCTGGCCGGGTGGGGCCCCTTGAGGCGCCTGGGCCTTGGCCCTTGGCCCTTCCCTCCTTCGGTTTTCCCTCATGGGCCCTTTTTCCCTAGGAAGTTTGGCCCATTAGTGGAATACCCCTTCAAATTAGATTTTAATATTATATTTAATATTAATTACATTAATTAACATGTAAATACATATTACAAAATCCGTATTAACCCGAAACCCGAAACCCGAAACCGGAATCCCGAAATGATTCCGGTCCTTTATTCTTTCTCCGAACAACTTCGGATAACTCTGTGGAACGATTCCGTCTTTCTCTTTCTCTACTATGATTCCTTCTTACGAATGATCACTCTCATCGTACCCTTAAGTGTATCCTCTCACGGCTCAGAATGCTCTAGACATGATCAATATCAATGATCAACAGAGGGACCATGGATATCCATGTGACCCCTATGCATTCCTGATGACAATGTCGTTTGAACCGCTAAATGTAGCATCCAATTCCTTTTGTTTCTCGATACGACTTGTCCGAGATCTCGTTCACAACAAGTTATGTTTTCTTGTTACCTGATATTACATCCCCGTGACCGAGTCACATGTTGCAACATTTATGGATGTAATCTCACCAAGCCGTCCGTATGTATCTTTACCCGTCCTATGGGTGAACAAATCCCGGTCTTGCAGTCACATGTCATCTACTGTTCCTTCGGAATACCCAACGTACACTTTTATGGCCACCGTTACACGGATATGTGTTGATGATGCGTAAAGTGCCTCGGGAAACAGTGAGTAATATGAGCTCACGGTCTAAGGAAAAGGAGTCTAGGTATAGCTATTGCAACAATGAACTATATGACTTGATCGTGTTGCAATCCTTCAAGGAATGTCCATCATATCATTCTCCCATGATATGACCCTGTTGTCAATTGGCATAAATGCCCATGATCTTGAAACCCAGATCATCCTCATGACCAACGAACTAGTATGAATAGAGGCTACTAGGGACTTGGTTGTTTCATACCACACCTGTACCAATGTTTCTACTTGGCACAGTTATAGCACAATATGAAACTATTATAAACTAATTGAGACATGACAATAAAAACCTATTTATTATTTGCCTCTAGGGCATATCTCCTTCAGATACTCATTTACATATAGTTATCATGGGTTCTGAGGATATTCAATAGACTCACATTCTATTTTGAGTATGAATGAAGATTAAGAGTTAGGACAACTTGCCTTCATGTTTTGTGGCCATGGATAATAACTTAACTTAGAGTAAGCTATTAAGATTGATTTACTAAAGTGATCTTGATGGTATATGAGGCTAGGTCTTTATTAGGGTTTAAGATAATGAGGTAGACATGGGTCTTGTCCTAGCTTGATATAATCTTGGTTAAGGCTTCTAAAGAATTCCTATCCTCGCACTTCACTAAGCTTGGATCATAGTTAAGGAATCCCTTTCGTAAATATACTCTATTTAATTCTCTCATCTGGTTCACAAAGATCACATCTTCCTGAATAAGTCAATCATCTGACTCCACCATATCCATCATCATATGATGACATGGTCATGCTACATCAACATTACTCCTTCATTCATCTCCTTGTATATATGACTTCCATTTCTAAATTACCTCTGAGGAAGTTATTCATCTAATTAGCTCTAATTCCATTAATCCACTCTTGTAACATTCTTCCTTTACTACACAACTTGCACTTCTTAACTACCCTTGATAAATCCATCAATCCAGTTACTTCTAACTCCCTCCATTGATTCCTTTATATACAACTTGTAACTACTTCCAAGGCTTGCAAGATTACACTTCTCTCCATATCACATGTGATATCAAACCTCTGGAATGGTTATGGTACTACTCCCATAATACAAGTTTGTTCTTGTATTAGCTTGGTTAAACTACTATGCTTCCAACTACTCCATACGACTCATATTATATACTTCATCAAACTCTAGCTTGATTGCTCATGATCAAGCTAGATGATTTAGTTTATTAGGGCTTTGCCTAATCTGGTATACTCACAACTCTTCTTCAACACCTAGTCATCTATTCTCAAATGACTTGAGAATAATGACCACCAACCCTTGATTATACATCACTTAAGCTTCTAACTGTCTGATCAAAATCTATATTCAATTAAGTAGTAGGCTTGTACTAGTCTCTCTATAGGCTTATCTTGTTAAGCAAGCTTACTCTAAAGTTATACCCCCTTGACATAACAAGATTATTATTTGATGTACTAATACTACTAGCCTTCTCATAGCTTCTCAATTACTAATTACTTCTTGGGTTTAAATACTGCTTCTAGTTAACTCATGAGTAAGTTAACTCCTCCAACATCAAATGGTTTGATCACCACTAAGGATCTCATTCCATTGATGATGGCACACTCTACCATAACTAGTTCCTTCTTCTTATTTATTTACTTAAGGTCTTTGGGAAGGTCAATATAATAAGTCAAAGTTAAGAGTCAATAAGTGCTAGGTCAAGAATTGATCACTCAACCTTGATGATCAATTGACACTAAGACTTGGTTAAATAGGAATGTCATCTCTTAATATGATATTAAGAGTATGTGCTGGATGATCTTGGCTTGACTTCCCTTTCTACTCTATTTGTGATAAGAGTTAATGTTTAAGAACTATCATGATACCCATGGTAGGATTAACTATGGCAAACAAGGGTTTAAAGATTTAGTTATGGAGTTTCTTTACTTAAGTTATATACTTAACTTGGTATTCATGGTTTGTTGAAGATAATACCTTGTTATAATCTTTAGAATATTAAGTATTCATCCTTGAGTTGTTGTATAGAATACCATGTCATGATCTCTAGAAGATCTAGTACTCCTTATTAAGTAGTGTGTTGTGACTTAGTTTTATTACATTTCATCTACCCTTAGATCAAATTATATTACTCAAAGATAAG
Source organism: Avena insularis (assembly GCA_023614405.1). Classification (NCBI taxonomy): domain Eukaryota; kingdom Viridiplantae; phylum Streptophyta; class Magnoliopsida; order Poales; family Poaceae; genus Avena; species Avena insularis. The sequence continues at coordinate 503,841,310 of CM042688.1, read as the reverse complement.
GTTTTAGCAAAGGTAATATTGAAACTTATCGTAGTCAACTTGATGATCTACTTCAGTCCCACAAAGTTAAGAGAAGCTTCAATCACTTTGACAAGTTTTATTTAAAAGCGCAAAAATTATCCAGATTTTCTATGCATGAATGCAATGCACACACCTCATCTCAACTTATTTCTAAGCTCTAATGTTGGGATGTTACACTAGTGTCCCTCATTCCAACGATGTTGTATGCATCCTTCTTACAGGCCACGCACCAGTGTTAACGAATAGATGACAGTGGTGATTACAAGGCCATGGTGGCACATGCTGGTGGACGGTGAGGTTGGTGATGGTGCTCCCTTGCGCCCTGGTTTTTTTTGTGAGTGGGGATCAGGAGAAATCTTTGTCGGTCTAGCGGACTCCAATGCGGTGTCGCCTTTGAGTGGCGCCATTCCTTCCTGGAGGGTGCTTTGGGTATCCTCAGTCCACTTCACTCAGTGTGTTAGGGGAAACCCTAGGACCAGTGCATTGGTCCGGGCAGCAGAGCCATGTCGATGGTGCTTCCCTTGGTGAAGTTTTTGCTTGGTATTGGGCGCTTCAGAGTACCTGGAGCATGGTGAGACAAAGTCGACGGGCACGGTGGTTACGGGTTATCTTTGTTTTGTCAATTTGCTATTACTTTATTTCCTTCTCTTTTGGGGCATGTTTGTGTTTTTGTCCCAGCATTTTCTTTGGCTCGAACTCATGTACCATGTGTGGTTGCTATATTAAATATAGTGAGGCAAAAGTCTGTTTTGTGGAGGCGCTATCCATGGTGGAATAAAAGTGATGAGAATATATCAGGTCGTCTTCATTAATACTTATACGGATTGCATAATGGATGAATGGAGATTTTTAGATGGTTGGGATTTGTTGATGATGTGGATGGGCTGCATGTTGAGATAGATAACTTAAATAACCCTCTAGTGGTATTTTTCATTATAAGAGATATAGATTAAACTGAGACTATGTCGGCATCTCTCCATTTAGTTTCCTTAAATGCCCTGGCCATAATTTGATGTATTGACTGTGTCGCCATGTTGCCATCATACAACAAAGATGAGATAGATTGGAGACCACGTGACTATGCCACTGATGGGATTCACGGTATAGAAAACAAAAAAGTCTTAAGAGATCACAAGCAAAAAACCAAGATATTATCTAGGAAGATGCAAGTAACGAGAGGATTAGATCTTTAGACCCTTCAAGAACACGAGCATAAACGTTTCACAATGTGGTCAATGTAGTCTCTCCGTGATCCAACCGGCTGAGCACCGCAAGAGCGATACCTTCAAATGTGTACACGTACATCCCGGAAACTTCTCCCTTCTTGATCTAGCAAGGTGAGAGGGAGAGGTAGGTGGGATATGAACCAACAACATGATGCGGTGGTGGTTCTATGTGGAAAGGTTTGTCGGAAAAGCTTCATTGCACTCGCGGGAGGAGGATGAGGAAGGAGTAGAGAGGAAGGGTGGCCATGGATTGGGGTGCTGCCCCATGCGCCCCTCCCCTTTTATATATGAGTGTGTCAGAAGGGCAACTTTGCCCCCAGATGATGGTGGTGACTATGGGAGGGATACACCCCTCCCCCTTTGTAGTGGCACCCTAGGGTTTGGGGTTCCTCCATATGGCGCGTGTGCCTTGGGGAAGTGTGGTGCTCTGGCCCATGTAGGACGGGGTGCCCCCTTCCAGGTCATGTTGATCTTCCGGGAAGGTGGGCTCACCATGGGACTCACTAGAACCTTCTATAACTTATCGGTACAATACCAAAAAATCTCGGAACTTTTTTGAAACCCTAAATCTAACTTTCCTTATATGAATCTTTGTCACCGAACCATTCTGAAGCTCCTCATCATGTCTCAGATCCCATCCGAGACTCCGGTTTAAATTTGGTCTCACCATAATTAATATCCGAAAACTACACAAACGGTACCATTAATTGTGTGACCCTACGAGTTCGATCACATGCATACATGATCCAAACACCTGTGAGATCAGTAATCATTAGTGTGACCTTCATGTTCATAATGACTCCCACACTTTCAATAAAGATCATTATCGGTTGAACCACGGTGTCGAGAAATTAATCAATCATGTATTCTATTCTTTTTGTCTCGGATGTTTTACTTTCCCAAGAGTTGATCATCAGTATCTCCGTACCTAATTCAATCTCGTTTTCGACAAGTACTCTTTACTCATTATGTAGTACACCATTTCTTATGATCAAACTCATTAGTCATGTTCTTGCAAGCAATGCAGAATGCATGTTATTAGTGGGCCTAGAGTATATCCTTATCACAAGGATGGACACATCACGGTTTTGATTCATACAACTCAACAAGCACTTTCCGAGATATGTGAAAGACACATTTGTGATCCCCTATTACGAAGTAATCGTTGATGCCCCCAAAGTATTTTTGGGTACTGAGGAGTAGCATAATATCATTGTCTAGGGATCAGGATACTCTACGATCAACAACTATGCAATTTAAATATTGTGACACGATTTAATTCTTTGCTTAGTATGGGTATGTCCATCATGTCATTCTCCTAATGGCATGATCTCATTATTAATTGACAACTCATGTCTATGGTTAGGAAACTATAATAACTCTGATTTTCTCAGTTTTAATTATTTTGAGCTAAGTAAAAATTAACTTCTAATTGTTTTTATGTTAGTGTTTAAAGGAGACGTAAATCTTTACATGCAATGTGAATTAGAGGAGTTAATCAAAAGTAGAAAGCTAACCTGACTTGCCGCTAGTAGCACTAGGGACGTGTCCATGGAGCAAACTAGAAATAGCAACGATGCATTAGAAGGAAAATTAGAAGTAGCACATGCATGTAATAATTTTTAAGAGGGACATCACGTGGCAGTACCATAGAATAGATGCTATGCTTGTGGTGTTGGCAGCACATGGAAGGCCATGGCCGAAATCTCTTGCGTGGACTTCAGCATGTCAGCCAGCCTTTTAGTGAGTGACACGTGCACTCGAGTGGTCCTTTGACTCAGCTAGACGGCCGAAATCTCTTGCGTGGGCTTCAGCATGTCAGCAGTGAGTGACACGTCCACCGGAGTGATCCTTTGACTCAGCTAGACAGCCAACAGCTGGACGTTATTCATCGACGTCGAAGAATCTGACGGCAAGACAGCAGGCGGCAAGAGACCGGATTTACAACGAGTGTGGTTCTTGTTCCGTGCACTACGATTGTTGAAGATTCATCCAGAGTTCACGAAATTAATAATCGGCATGCATTCACACTTAAGCGTCTAGAAAGTTGGAAACAATCCGATCGAGCTTCGCCTGTCAGTCCAACTTATACGTTTCTTAACTGGATCTGTTGAAATTTGCATGTATCTTCAAAATTTTATTAATTTTGATTATTTTTCCTAATTTTCTATGGTTAATTTGGTTGTTTTTCTTATTTGTTCTACGGTTGCTATTGAATCGTGTATGTATCTACAAGATTCAAAGCCGTTTCAGTTTTTTAATAAATTTTACATAAATCTAGACTGAGGTAGAAGTATCTTTTCGTAAAATAGTTTGTACGAATATTTAATAAATCAATGGTACCGACTATGCCAAGATCCAAACATGCGGCGTTGTATTTCCGCAGCCGGCAAGGGCGGCTGAGATATTTTGCTACTACGGCGCTCGCACGCTATAAACAGGAGCGTTACCTCTACGTTCACTACTAGGAAACAGTTTATAGATAGACAATATGCGTGACGCATATTGGTTTCGTGCGCCACTGAAGTGCCAAACTTCTGTGGCACATATAGATGTATGCGCCAGAGAAGGTTGATGTGACCAAGCAGCAAAAAAAGGAGGAAGAAACTTCTATGGCGCATATGTCCATATGCGTCACAGAACAAACATATAGGGGGAAAACAGATCCCACCCTCCTCCCGCTCCCGTAGATCGCCTTTTCAGTTTTGTAAAAAATAAACAAAAATGATAGAAACTTCAAAAAAATAATTCCTTTGAGTTATAGTTAGATTTTAGGGTATAGATCTAGACAAAATTGAAAAACATGAATTTCGATGTATTTTGCAAAAATAGGTCATGGCATGGTAAAACGGCTATAACTTTTGCATACGATGTCGGGAAAAAATATGTAACCTATCAAAATGATAGTCTCGAAATTCCCTACTCGAATTCAACGAACTATGGTCGTTCTGAATCCTCAAATTCGAAAAGGGTAAAAAATTATTTAGGATAGAAGATTTTTTACTGCAAAAAATAAAAAAGGGGGAGAAACTTCTGTGGCGCATTTCCACCATATGCGCCATAGAAGTCTTGGGCGGGATTCGAAATTTGAATCCCGCCAGCGCCCTTCTCCCTCCCGTTTTTCCTTTTTCTCCCCCTCCCCACTTCTTCTCCCCTCCCCACTTCTCCTCTTCTCCTCTCCTCCACACTTCTCCCCTTCTCCTCCCTCCTCCTTCTCCACTCTCCGACGACCTCCTCCTCCTCCTCCACCACCACCAACTCCGGCGACCACCTCCTCCTCCTCCTCCTCCTCCACCACCAACTCCGGCGATCTCCTCCTCCTCCTCCACCAACTCCGGCGACCTCCTCCTCTTCCTCCTCCTCCTCCTTCTCCTTCTCTTCCACCACCAACTCCGGCGAGCTCCTCCTCCTCCACCATCAACTCCGGTAACCTCCTCCTCCTCCTCCACCACCAACTCCAGCAACCTCCTCCTAGCCCTAGCCGCCGCCTACCACCACCACCACCAACTCCGGCCAGATCTAGATCTAGCCCGGGTTTTTTTTTGAAATTAGAAAAAAACTTCTGTGGCGCATATGGGCCATATGCGCCACAGAAGTTTAAGATCTGACCCGCTTTTTTTTGAATTTTGGAAAACAACTTCTATGGCGCATATTGGCCATATGCGCCACTGAAGTTTGAGACTTCTGTGGTGCATTTTAAAATACGCCACAGAAGATAGTTATCAGTGGCGAGGTATTAGTGGCGACTAAGATATGCGCCACGGATAATGAAAAAAGGTGCGCCACTGATGAGCTGTTTCCTAGTATTGGGTTGAAGGTACGATATCAAACCATCGCATGGAGTCAGAGAAACGCCGATGATCATACCAGCATGAGCGTTTATGTACGAAAGAAATACATAGGGTGATGCTGCCGTGGTGGAGCAACCATAGTTTGAAAAACCGGACCTGTTCGGTGGTCTGAGGAAAAAAACTGAATCAATGGTCTCACTGATTTTTTAAGAGACAACGGTCTAAACAACAAAAAACTAGTGGAAGAAATATGTTATAACATGAATCAAACTTACAATCTTCTGCTAGGAAGAAATAACACCAACTAAGGCCCAATATCACGTAGGCTTATCATCTTTTGTGATCACACATTGAAATAAACCATACATATACCTTCCATGGTCATTACATTTTGAAATTTGATTAAATTTTAATTAAAAATACTGGGTTTTTTCGTTATTGAACCAGATGAACCGGTGGTCCAACCTCGTCTCATCGGTTCGATCACTTGTCCGGTTTTTAAAACTATGGGAGCAACTATTATCCATACGTACGTGATCTGGTGGAGGGAGTAGGAGGTTACGTGGTGAATCGGATAGGACATCCGAGGGATATTTTGAATCTACACTATGACTATGTTGTTGATCTATTAAGAGTACCATCGAGTCTATCATCATATTTATGGAGTTGAGTTTTTTCAAATGTAAACTTTTAAAACAATTAAACAACACTCAAGTTATAGTTTAAGACGTTTTCTTATTTTATTTGTTTGGCAAATTATTTTTAAGAAAGACTTGGTTAACCATAAGACCTTGAGTAAAAGCTTACTTAACCAACTATTCATACAAACAAAAACTTTACTCTAACTATTAAGACTTTCTCTCACTATACTAGTAGAAAAAGGGCCTTTGGTTCGGCCATTAGTCCCGCCGTGGCTGGGGCCGGGACTAATGGGCCGAACCGGACGACCAGAATCCCCGAAATCACTTGTCCCGTCCCGTAAGAGACCTTTAGTCCCGGTTTGAGATACAAACCGGGATTAAAGGGTCTGGTGCCTGCTGCACAGCCCTCGCACACCCATTAGTCCCCGTTGGTATCTCAAACCGGGACCAATGGGCTGGCCCTATATATATGGCACATGCTCTCTATTTTTTCATGGGGGAAGGTGTGGCAAAGTTTGTTCTATGTTTTTTCTCTTATGCACCAGAGGTGCTCGATGAAATACATGTGAGAGCGATGTCACTTGAGTTCACACAAGACAAACATGATATGAGGTGCCCGAGCCACACTTAAGGTTTCTCCTCTTTGTTTCGAAGTGTCCTAAAAGGTTAGCAACTATTTTCTCGTTTAGACCTCACGGTACTAATTTGAGCACTGTTTGATATATATGGTTGTATGATGCAGATGAGCCATCCATGGATGTACGGTGACCGATGCTCTAACGCCTACAGAGAAGGCGTGCGTTCTTTTCGCCTTGTGGCCGAGGCGAACAAGCAGCGGGATGGTTTTATGTGTTGTCCATGTGTTGAATGTCGGGATGAGCAGGCTCACACTTCCTCAAGAGTCATTCAGAGCCACCTGCTTCGGTCCGGTTTCATGTCCGGCTATAATGTTTGGACCAAGCATGGAGAAATGGGGGTTATGATGGAAGACGACGATGAAGAAGAGAACGATGATGACAACTACCGATCTATGTTCCCGGAATACGCTGATACCGCAATGGAAGACAATGAAGAAGAAGGGGGTGAAGAACAGGAACGGGATGAGCCCGCTGATGATCTTGGTCAGGTCATTTCTAATGCAAAGCGAGACTGTGGCACAGAAAAGGAGAGGTTGCAGTTCGAGAAGATGTTACAGGACCACATCAAATTGTTGTACCCAACTTGTGAAGATAGCCAGAAGAAGCTGGGTAGCACACTGGAATTGCTGAAGTGGAAGCCAGAGACCGATGTGACTGACTCGGGATTTGAAAAGTTGCTGGTAATAATGAAGAAACTGCTTCCAAGAAATAACGAATTGCCCTCTAGTACGTACGAAGCAAAGAAGCTTGTCTTTCCTCTAGGATTAAATGTGCAGAAGATACATGCATGCCCTAATGACTGCATCCTCTACCACGGTGAGAAGTACAATAATATGGATAAATGCCCGGTATGCATTGCATTGCAGTATAAGATCAGAAAAAATGTCCCTGGTGATGATGAGGGTGAGCCACCCAGGAAGAGAGTTCCTGCCAAGGTGATGTTGTATGCTCCTATAATACCACAGTTACAATGTTTGTTTAGAAACAAAGAGCATGCCAAATTGCGATGGCACATGGAAGACCGTAAGAAATACGGGAAGTTGAGGCACCCTGCTGATGGTCAGTAGTGGAGAAAAATCGAGAGAGACTTCCCGGACTTTGCTGGTGACGCAAGGAACTTATGGTTTGGTCTAAGTACCAATGGCATGAATCCTTTTTGGGAGCAGAACTGTAGTCACATCACCTGACCGGTGACTCTATGTATCTACAACCTTCCTCCTTGGTTGTGCATGAAGCAAAAGTTCATTATGATGCCAATGCTCATCCAAGGCCCGAAGCAACCCGACAACGACATTGATGTGTACCTAAGGCCATTAGTTGATGAACATTTATAGTTGTGGGCCAAACCAGGTGTACATGTGTGGGATGAGCACAAACAGCAGGAATTTGACCTACAAGCATTGATGTTCGTAACCATCAATGATTGGCCTGCTCTTAGTAACATTTCAGGACAGACGAACAAAGGATACAATGCATGCAGGCACTATTTAGATGAGACTGAAAGTATATATCTGGATAAATGTTGGAAGAATGTGTACCCGTACAATTGTTGTTTTCTTCCACCCAGTCATCCCTTAAGGAAGAAAGGCAAGCATTTCAATGACAAGGCAGAAGCCCGGACAAAGCCTGTCCCCCGTATTGGTGATGATGTATTTGGTATGGTCAAGGATTTGGATGTAATCTTTGGAAAGGGTCCTGGAGGTCAAACTGTTCCGAAAGACACCGACGTACACGCACCCATGTGGAAGAAGAAATCTATATTTTGGGATCTACCCTATTGGAATGTGCATGAGGTCCACTCTACAATCGACGTGATGCACCTGATGAAGAATCTTTGCGTGAATATTCTAGGCTTCCTGGGCTTGTATGGGAAGTCAAAATATACCCGGGCAACACGGGAGGACCAGCAACATCATAAAGGACGAGACGACAAGCATCCAGGGCAGTTTCAAGGGCTTGCCAGCTACGCTCTTACCAAAGAAGACAAGGAAATCTTTTTTGAAGTCCTTTTTAGTATCAAGGTACCGTCTGGCTTCTCGTCGAATATAAAGGGAATAGTAAATATGAAAGAATTTTTTTTCAAAACCTAAAGTCTCATGACTGCCATGTGCTTATGACGCAATTGCTTCCGATTGCATTGAGGGGAATTCTACCAGAAAATGTTCGACTAGCCATTGTGAAGGTATGTGCATTGCTCAATGCAATTTCTCAGAAGGTAATCGATCAAGAAAGTCTATCAGGGTTACAAATTGATGTGGTCCAATGTCTGGTCAGCTTCGAGTTGTTGTTCCCACCATCCTTCTTCAATATTATGACGCACTTCCTAGTTCACCTAGTCGAAGAGATTAGAATTCTCGATCCTGTGTTTCTACACAATATGTCCCCCTTCGAGATATTCATGGGAGTATTAAAGAAATATGTTCATAACCGTGCTAGGCCAGAAGGAAGCATCTCCAAGGGCTATGGAACAGAGGAGGTCATTGAGTTTTGTGTTGACTTTCTTCCCGGCCTTAAGCCGATTGGTGTTCCTGAATCTCGGTATGAGGGGAGGCTGACTGGAAAAGGCAAACTAGGAAGGAAATCAACGGTATGTAGGGATGGACATTCTTTCACTCAAGAACACCACAGTTCTACACAATTCCACCGTGGTGGCTCCGTATATCGAGAAACAGAAGAATATTCTACGCTCCGAAAACCCGGGGAAGCCTGACTCCTTAATTAAAGGGGAACACGAGAAGAATTTCGGCAGTTGGTTGCCGACACATCTCATGAATAACACCACTATTGGAGATCAATTGTACTCGTTGGCCATGTTACCATCTTCGACTATATGTACTTTCCAAGGGTATGAGATAAATGGGAATACATTTTACATAATCGCCCAAGAGAAAAAGAGCACCAACCTAAACAGTGGTGTCCGCTTTGATGCAACAGATGACAATGGGCAGAAGGACACATATTATGGGTACATAGAGGATATATGAGAACTTGACTATGTACCTACTTTTAAGGTCTCTTTGTTTCGGTGCAAATGGGTCAAGCTGATAGGAGGTGGGGTACATGTAGACCAAAAGTATGGCATGACAACAGTGGAACTCAACAATCTTGCGTACATGGATGAACCATTCGTCCTAGACAACGATGTGGCTCGGTTTTTCTATGTGAAGGACATGTCTGCCAAACCGATAAAAAGGAAAGATAAGCAAAAGAATATAGAATACGATGAGCCAAAGCGCCACATAGTTCTTTCAGGGAAAAGAAACATCGTGGGAGTGGATGGCAAGATAGACATGTCAGAAGATTACAATAAGTTTCATGAAATTATGCCATTCAAAGTGAAAACTGACCCAAGCATCCTGTTAAATGATGAAGATTCTCCATGGCTATGGTGCAGAAGAAAACCACAACACTAGATGTTGGTGATGTGTAATAATGTATTAAACCTTTTATGCAACATTGTTCTGAAGATAGAGGATGAGCCAAGTTTGGTATTTTTCCTTGCAATTATGTCACATAATATCTTTAGTCCCGGTTGAAGAAACCAACCATGACTTAAGGGGTTGCAGTAGGCTGGAGCCGGCGCGAGCATGTTTACTCCCGGTTGAAGAAACCAACCGGGAATTAAGGGGTGAGTGTCAACACTATGACAGGGGTGAGTGTCGACATTATGTCGTGAGTGTCGACACTATGTTGTGCTGCTTAATCTATAAATAGGAATCCCTGTGAAGTTATCAACTGCAAACAAGATGGTGTGAAAGAGCGGGGACAACACTACGACCAATTTGAGGGAGATGCCGGTGGAGCCCAGTCCTCTGGCATCTCCAACAAACTGGCCATAGATGTACTCCCTAATTTGTGAAACACGATGGTGTGCGAGAGCATGGACAACACTACGGCCAATTTCAGGGAGATGCCTAAGGATCCAGTCCTCATGCATCTCTCTAAAGCTGGCCATAGAGGCACTCCCTAATATGTGAAATTAGTTAGATCCCCGGCATATTGATCTAGCTAGAGAAGTTATGAACTAAAAGATGGTGTGCGAGAGTAGGGACAACACTACGACCAACTTTAGGGAGATGCCTAAGGATCCAGTCCTCAGGCATCTCTCTGAAGCTGGTCATAGAGGCACTCCCTAATATGTGAAATTAGTTAGCTCCCCAACACAAGAGTAGAACAACATCTTCATAGTTCAGGAAAGTTGTAGAGAGACCAACACTAGTAGGAAACGATATATTAGTCACAGTTTCCTAACTGGGACTACGGAATCGGGACTAAATGCCCCCTTTAGTCCCGCCGGTCTAGCCACAAATCGGGGCTAACACTCAAGACATTTATTATTATTAAAAAACTGGGACTAAGGAAGCGAGACTAAATCCCCCGTTTAGTCATACTCATGTCTAGCCCTATAGTACACATCTTTAGGATCGTCTTCATCTTCTTCATCATCATCGTCATCGTCGTTAGGAGCACACAGCTGGATCCTAAGCCCAGCCAGGGCATATTCCAGGGGTACCTGCCACTCCGGCCTCAGATTCACGACGCGCGAGCGAGGGGGATCCTGGATGATGATGCCATGTAGCCCGCGGCCTTCACCATCCCCACCCTTCTTGTGGCTCTATGGAGGGTCAAAGTGCAGGCACCGCAGGCGAGGATGATCTCCCTAGGCGATGTAGCGCATCACACCGATGATAGTCTGCTTTTCCCACCATAGGCGGCGACCAGCCTCGTTGTGGTTCAACGGGGGTGGGCCGTCACCATCGTACCTGGCGATCTCCCTTTCCTACTGGTTAGCTAAGAAGGCATTCCAGGTGTCGTAGTTGTCAGGATGCCAATGGGGATCCATTCGTTGCTCTGGCGTGAGCTCGAGGTAGAAGTGGTTCGTGATGGCCGCCTGTCGGGAGGAACCTTGTGGCATAGGAGGGACAGGAACTCCTCCAGCGATCAGCATCTAGTTGGCGGGCAGCCGGTAGCCTGGCGGGCATGGGTAGCTGGAGGCCCAGAGCACCTCCGTCTCCTCGAGGGTTAGAATGGCCCAGTATGCGGTGTCCATTGTTGTGAGAGGGGAAGATGTGGATGTGTGGATGGCCATGGCGGATGACGTGGGCATACCTTACAGGTACTCAAGCTTGGCATATACGGTCCAATCTAGCAGAATCCCACGGCGTTACCATGGCCCAATCAAAGATTCGAGTGATCGAAGGAGACTCCGACTGCTTGCAGCACACGACAAGCTCAAAGATAGAAAGTTTAAAGGGACAAAACCTAACTTGTAACCGGCTCGACCTGCTATCCCAAGAGCTAGCCTATCTATATAAAGGCTAGGAGGGGCGGCGAGGAGGATAATCACAACCCTAGTTTTCACAACCTCGCTAGATTGCATCTGCGCACCCCCTGTAACTTTCGACTCCCTCGATAATTCCAAGAGCAGACAAGTAGGAGTAGGGTCCTCTACGAGGCCTGAACCTGGGTAAACCTTGCGCCCATGTGTGCTTGTTTGCTAGACGATTGATGCCTCCAGTGCTCCCACCTTCTCCAAAACCCAAGTCCATAACAATGGGCATTGATGACTTTAACCCTTATCAATTGGCGCTGTCTATGGGAAGTGGGAGTGCTGATGTCGCGGTTTCTTCGGCCCCATCAACTGTGATCTACAGCTCTGCAACAACGGAGATTCGCCTCCTCTTCGGTGCCTTTGACTTCACCGTCCACACACCGGCCACTTGCCTGGCTTTCGAGTCCGTGGGCGATGGGATCAGCCTGGTGATCGGGAGCTTACGCTTCCAAGTTGGTCAGCTAGGCATGCTTCGCCTCCCTGATCAGCCGACGGTCCCCGTGATTGCTCCAACATCGTAGTTTCCACCGACGCTCGGCACCCTAAGCAAACTCAACGCCCTGACAACAGTCGGGAGCAAGGACAGCGACAGCAGTCGCGAATCCGATCTGGGTGATCTGGCCACAGAGGATGGAGCCTACGGCTCCGGATCTGAAAGGTGCGGAAGCAACAGCTTCGCCAATCACTACATGTGCACCATCATTAACGCTGGAAACACCGGCGGCAATCGTGACAACACCGGTGCGTGCCTCTCATGGGAGTGACACGAAGGTAAACGAGATCACCAGGGACATACTCCATGTCCGTGTGCTTCCTGTCATAATTGCTCTTCTGGCGACTTTGAGCAATCCTCAGATTTTCAAGAATGATATGAACCTTCTCCTCCGCTTGAGTCACAATGTCAGGGCCAAACAAAATTCTTTCACCTGCACCCGACCAACCAATCGGAGTTCTACATTTGCGACCATAGAGAGCCTCAAATGGTGCCATCTTTAGACTTTTCTAGAAGCTGTTGTTGTAAGAGAATTCAGCATAAGGAAGACATTCTTCCCACTTCATGCCGAACGAGATGACGCAAGCACGGAGCATATCCTCCAGAATCTGATTGATCCTTTCAACTTGTCCTTGCGACTGAGGGTGGTAAGCTGTGCTGAAGTTCAACTTTGTTCCCAAAGCATTTTGGAAACTCTCCCAGAACTTGGAAGTGAAGATGCTTCCACGGTCTGAACTGATCTCGAGAGGAACCCCATACAGAGAGACAATTTTGTTGATATAGAGCTCAGCCAACTCAGCAGGACCCATTTTATAAGGCCGCTTGGAGATAGGAGCGGTACCAGGTTCAAGCTCAATTACAAACTCAACCTCACGAGCCGGAGGCATACCTGGCAACTCTTCAGGAAAGACATCTGGGAACTCACGAACCACCGGAACACTCTGAATAGCTTCCATAGCATCATCATTCAGAGCCGCCAAAGAGAAAAGCTGGATAGCAGGAGTCAGACTTGGAGAATAGACTACATGGCCTTCAGGAATCTTCAGAGAAACCAAGCGTTCAGCACAATCAATCACAGCTGCATTTGCTGTCAACCAATCCATGCCCAAGATGACATCAATGTCAGAGTTGCCCAGAAAGATTAAGGACGCCGAGAATGAAGAGCCACCAATCTCAATTTGATTGCCATGGCTGATATGAGCAGCCCTCATGTTTGAACCAGGAGATTGTACCACCAGACGATGTGATAAAGGAACCTTATCCAGATCATGCTCTTGCGCAAACTTATGCGAAACAAAAGAATGCGAAGCACCAGAATCAAACAAAACTCATGCAGGGACTGAGTTAACAGGAAGCATACCCATCACAACTCCAGGTGCATGCTCAGCTTGAGCGGCGTTGACACAGTTGGCATGAGCAGCGATGAACCGGGCTTGGTGTTGATGTTGAGAGCCCGAGGTGGTGGTGCACGAACCAAAGGAGAGCTTGCCGCAGATCTTGGAGGTGGTGGAGGAAGAGCTTTGTTCTTCATCGGACAGTTCCAGTGTTGATGCCCAGTGTTTCCACAAGTGTAACAAGCACCAGGTGGACGTGGAGCAACGTAGCTAGGGACTCCGCCAGGTGCTCCAGGGTAGTGGTGGTTGTAGCCCCTGGGAGCAGCAGTGAGGAAGTTTGGTGGCCTTGCCGCGTAGCTTGAAGGTCTTGGTAGAGCCGGGAGCGACGGTGGGGTGTTAGGAACCCAGACACGACGCTTAAAAGGAGCTGACATAGCTGAAGAGCTTGCTGTATCGCGGTTGTGTTTCTTTGACTCCTCAAACACTTGCCTACTTGCTTCTTCCTGCAGAGCTGTATGCTGAAGTTCCAGAAAAGACGCCGGTCTTGCATGTGTGATTGCATATTTAATCGATGCATTGAGCCCTTGCCTGAACCTCTTTTGCTTCTTCTTGTCATCAGAGATCTCATCGCCACCATAACGAGAAAGGTTCATGAAGTTTCTAATGTAGGTATTGACATTGTCATTGCCCTGCTTGAGGTTGAGAAACACTTCCTTCATCCTCTCCATGACAATTTCTCGAGAATCGCTCTTTGAAAGCTCCAGTGAACTGTCCCCAAGTAGGCTGAAAACCAGTGCAGTTTGCCTTCAGGTAATTCTCCCACCAGAGAGCTGCATCTCCCTTCAGAAGGTGAGTAGCACACTTTACCCATTCTTGCTCAGGAACATCAGCAGTCGCCAGTAACCTTGACATCTCACGCAACCAATCATCAGCATCAAGTGGTTGATCAGAAACATCAAATTGGCGTGGGTTGAACTTCAGGAAGCTTTTGATGTCTCCTCGCTTGGGAGGTGGAGGTAGCGGAACAAACTCATTCCTCCTGACACTTTCTTCAAAGCGTTGCTTCTGCTGCATTGCTGCCAAGGCATTGGCGATGCTTGACAACGCTGCCCCCAGTTCAGGTTGTATGTCCTCCTCAGAACGGCGTGGTGGTGCCATCCTGTGGTTGATATAAAACACAAGTCAGTACTATGATGGAGAATAATAATAATCCAAAATAGTACCAAAATGGAATTAACCAAGGTTAAAGGATACCATTTACTAAGATGATATTAAAATATCAACAAAGTTCAAAACACCTAGAAGATATTAAGCATATCGCACACGACTGAAAAGGAGTGTGGTACACAGATATATCAAAGAAAAATTTTCCGCAAATTTCGGCATTAAAATACCAATAGATGCGCAAAATCACTTAACGAATCAAGATTAGTGACTCTACCAATACAATATACAAGAGCGAATGATAAGAGTAGTGGTATGGTCGCGACTCCATCCCGCACTCAAATCATTACTCCGCACATGAATAAGTAAAACACATATCCCAACACCTCCTTCTCACGATGAACCTAAGGATTAGTAACTACGGAAACGAACACCCCAAACAAGATGACGTCGGCTAACAAAGAGTAAGACAGATCACGACGGTATACAACGAATCAGATAGATCGCGTCGGTTTGCAAAAGCCTGTCGGTATGGAATGTACCAACAGTTGATAACCAAAGGCGGATAAAGATAACAAGTTGGATGCAACAGATAGACAAGGAGTTACACACACACAGACACACACACACACACACTTCCTATGGTACTACGGAAACCCAGAACACGTGAATCCTAGTTTGAATTTTAAGAAGAGGATTGAAAACGTTACACTTCCTTACCAGAAAAGGGTGGGTGGGTGGGTAAGAAGAAAAATGGAAGCAGTCCTACTCTCGCGTTTTGTTTTTCCCTAGTATACATTACTACCAAAATATTTGCTAGACTGACAACGACCATTTGGCTGAGACCCTGAAGGGCGGGATGGCTCTGATACCAATTGTAACTACCTCGGTGAATTACGCTCCTAGTTACAAGCCTAGATGAGAAGAAATGGTTGAAATAGTACGGTGGGGCCCAAATGCCACTCACAGGTAGACCTTTCGGCCGTCCCAACCATTTCCAAACATCGGGACAAGAACGGGCGGCGTAATCGGCAGGTGAAGGGATCAACTACATACACAAATGAGTATGTATGCAAGCCACCATACAATGGTTCTCAGAGTCATTCCATCTAAAAAGAAAGGAAATATTGCAACGCCATACGGCAAGATCCAAATATCCTAGATAGATATAATAGTTTAGGATATCTCCTCATACATCAAACATCAGAGTATCAGGCGGAAGCGGAAAACAAGATCCGAGTACGGATAAGAAGCAAATCGGCATAAGATGCCCCATAAATAAACACATCTCCATAGATCTCACGGATCCCGTTCCGGAATCTCTACACCGAATGATCGCGTTTACATCGTCCGTCTCCTCCACCCAGTATCCATCTTGCGAGTTTACCTGTTCATCTGAATCAAACAATTTATCGTGTGAGACCCTAGGGGTACTCAGCAAGTCTTTATGCCTCTAAAGGGGACACAACCTGGGGTGACGCAATTGCAGCAAAAGATAAACCCTAACAATTCCATAGATACTCGCTAACCATCCGCCTAACCATAGATAGACGGATGTCCGTGAAGTAACAACAGCAGTTATAACAGTAATATCACCAGATCCATCCTCCTCCTCGCTTACCGACGAGGAAGCGGACGAACAACCTCCCACCTGTTGGCAGTTTTATTATCCATTCCATGAGTGTTGCACTATTTACTAGTCAGGTACTTAGTCAATTTAAAAGCGGTACTTTAGTTATGCTTGTCTATGATCGAGAAACTGTGCTCCAAGTCGTCCATAACCGCGGACACGGCTTTCAGAAAGTTTTACCCTGCAGGGGTGCACAAATAGCAACACACACTCGATCAACCTCGGAAAAACCAAATCAAAACCCAACGAGGCAGTCACGACAAAGCGATCACAGGATTCAGAAATATTTCAGGGGGCCACCCCATTAAGCTACCCGCAACGAAGCTGGCCGGCTACGAGACGGACTCAAGGTTTGTGGGGACGGCTGTAAACGACTGGGAACCCGAAAGTGTGACTGGGCCTGTCGATACATCGAAAACGTGTCACAACCCTAAACAGTACAGGTGCAGTACCTCGCACAATTTAAATAAAGCAGAAAAGCATGGCATAAGTACAGGATAGTAAATAAAACCTCAAACTAGTTTGTGGCCCCAAGAAATAAGAATGAATCAAGCTACGCTCGGGGGTTCATAAGCCTCCCGGATGTGGATAGTGCGAATATTCAAGGAACAGGAATCAAGTACTCGGGGTCCTACGGGACACAAGTGAGCCTGAAAAACCAAATAGCGAATATGGCTCACCGATGCCACTTTCATTAGTTATCCCATTACTACTCAGGTTAAGTTGTTTAGGTACCTCGTTATCCATCCGACACTCACATACCCTACACATGCTGTTCTACGACTCGCATGGCTCAAACAACTCCTGCAGTAATGGCTCATGGGATGGAGGAACAAGCTTCGGTGGGGTTTAAAAGTAAAGGCTATGCAATACTTGGGATTCAGATTAATACAAGCGCGACTCAATGATGCAAGAATAAGATAGAGGCAAATAGGTACTATATGTATGCAAGCATGTGGTAGTGCTTGCCTGGCAGCTCAGTTGAAGCGAGAGAAAGATCTGGGTAGTGCTCCTGGGTTTCTTGATATGTCCCCTGCTCAGCGTCTATTCGAAGAAGAACCAAACAAACAAGGGCCAACATAAATAAAGTGCACAAGCATATGAATAAAATGCGACAAGCAAACAATCATGCCATGATGAATGATGCACAATTTGCATGGCAATAAAGTAGCATGGCATGGGTGAGGTGTGGAATACAAGAATAAATCATTTTATTGAGTTTTAGCCTCATTTTAACCTCATATTAGTTGCTGTACACTTTATATTTATATGATGCATGCTGCAAAACAGATAAAGGAATGCATAAACAGAAAGGTCTCGTCGAGCTAATCATTTTAGACATATTATTTGTTAAATTTGGGCTTATAAAACAAAAGTTATTAATTTATTAAGGAAAAAGGGTATTTTATTGTAATTTAAATCAACTTGAAATTTTAAGTGTCCAAAATATATTTTGAAGGGCATATTTGAATTCCTCACATTTTTCTGATTTCAAAACATATATTATTTGTATTATTTGGATTTATATTTTAAAAGTTATTTGAAAACAGATTTGAAATTTGAATTTAAATTAATTTGAAAAAGTTTAAATTGAAAACAGAGATACAGAAAATACTTTTCTCACTCGCTCAGTCCTAGCCACAGTCACAGACGAGTGGGGCCATCTTGTTGGCGCCACAACATGAAAAGCTTCTATCATCATGACACGCCCGATCACAGAGGATGACAGGTGGGTCCGAGGCCAAGCCACGTCGTGTCAATGACGAGCTGCTGGGCTGCAGTGAGGCCGAGCTGGAGCGCGGGTTACGGCCAAAGAAACATGGGGGCTTTTCTGCAAAACTACACCGAGACAGACAGGTGGGACCAGGCTGGACCGCGGGTTCTTGTAAAACAAATAGGGGTATCAAAAAAAAGGCGGCCAGACTGCTTCTTCTCTGAATTCCCTGACGACAAAACGGTGCTCGACAGGGCGCGGGGCGCGGCGCGCGGGATTCGATCCGGGGACCTGGCGTGCGCGCGCGGAGGCGGCAGCCACTGCGGTGGGCTGGGGTTGTTGTCAGAGAGGTAGGCACAACCTAGGTGAGGTGCTACGCGGAGCGCGAGCGTGCAGACGCCAGTGCACTCCGGCGCGCGGAGGCCGTTCGACGCAAAGTCCGGCGAGGCTAGGGTGGTACAGAGAGGCGGACCATGTCCAGGAGGGTTAGGGGCTCACCGTGGGTAGGTCGGTGGTGTCGGATCGGGTCGGCGAGCAGCAGGACGACGGTGATGCAGAGGCCCAGCGGATTAGGGTTTCGGGGTCGGCGTCGCGATGTTCTTCGGCTCCGGCCCTTCTCCTCCTCGACGGCGGGTACAGGGTGAAGCAGGGGATGCTCCACGGGCTCCTCGATCACCTCCACGACGTGTCCACCGGCCGGAGCGACGGGGCGACGTGGTGCTGGCGGTGGCCGGCGAGAGAGGTTGGCGACGGTGGAGAGGGAGGAGAGGAGCGGCAGGCGCCCTGGGGAGTTCTGGGGTGGATCCAGGCGACGCAGAGAGGTGGGAGTAGATAGGAATGGAGAGAGGGAGGGGTAGATGGCGTGGTGGAGGGGAAAGGTGGCGTCGGCCACTTTTTCTCCTTCTTCACATGCGCTAGCTGGCTCGGCAGGGCAGGGGCAGGGTAGATGGGGCTGGAGACTGCCAGGTGGGGACGCAGGGTCGGTGGGGAGGCTCGGGCTAGGGCCCTCCTGGCAGAGAGAGCTAGAGAGAGAGAGAGGGGGTAGGCTCGGGCTAGGTTGGGGGAGCCTCGGGTTAGGGTTTGGTACTAGGGTTGGGGCTTGAGGTGGTGGTAGCTAGGTGGTCCAGGGTGGCCAGGTGGGGCCAGCTAGGTGAGAGAGGAGAGAGGCCGAGAGAGAGGGTGGATCTAGGGTTAGGTTAGATGGGGGTGTGGCTCGGCTAGAGAGAGGAGAGATGAGGGAGGGGACTTAGGGTTTAGAGATAGGGGGTATGGGTTTAGACTAGGTATAGATTAGGAGAGAGGTTTAGAGAGAGAGGAGAGATGAGATGCGGTAATCTTTTGACAAGATCAAGCATGATCAAAACAAGCTCAAGCAAGATATAGTCAAAAGAGAGAAGAGAAGAAAAAGGTGGTGAGGTAAGGATGGAGATGGTTAGGTTGGAGAAAGAATAAGGGAGAGGGGTAGAGATATGGGGATGATCCACTCAAGATTCAAATAAAAACTCAAAAGAGAAAGAAAGGTGATGCTTTGCATGGCCCATGCATAATATTAATGCTAGGTTTCATCTTGTGAAAACAACATAAATAGCCATAGCATTTATACATATGCACTCCAAAAATATGGAATAAGCCAAACTAGAAGAAGTGGAAGGATGCCCCATGTGGAGTAGTTGGAGATGCCCATATTTGAATAAAATGGGACATGCTAGTGTGTATGTGCCACTAGATGCTTAATAGTCCCAAAAATATCCCAACATGAGCATAATTTCATAATAATCCATATGGAAGCTAGGAAAAAGGGTTCCACTCACAAGGCATGCAAAGGTGGCCATGTGGCTCTCATATATCATTAATGTGAAAACAACATGATGCTAAGATGAGAGCATGTGGAGAAATAATTGGATCCATCCCAACCCACATGAGCTAGAGGTAAAACCAAATAAATTGCAATGCTCATATATGGTGGAATGGTGGAATGATGGGGTGATGACAAGAAAGGTGGTGGAGTTAAATAAAAGATATGCCCCCAACTCAACTTGGGCATTTAAACAATATATCAACAACCAAATACAATATCAAGAGGCAAATACAATTAATAATGCATATGAGATAAGAACCAAATGGAAAAGGGTTTTATATGATGCTCAAATGCAAGGTGGCATGATGACATGAGCATGATATAATTATGATGCAACAATTATATATATGAAGTAGCCATTATATTACTAGACCAAGTAGCATTACAATTGTTAGACAATTGGGATGCTACATTCAGTTACCTTTTTAAAAGGAAGAAACCTATTTATGAATTTAGTAATGCAGTGTTCCCAACATTTAATGTAATGGCGAGGGAGAGAATATAACCAGTCTAGAGCTTTACCTTTAAGAGACCATCAAAATAATTTAAGACGAGAGAACTCTCTTGGCAAACCTTTTGGTCCAAGAGATGTTATCACATCGTCAAACTCTCTTATATGCCTTCCTAGATCTTCATCTTCCCTTCCACTAAAAGCTTTTTCTTGCAAATTTTTAATAATTCCACCATCAAATTGATATTCTCTAACTCCGGGATTAGAGAACTCTATTGGTTGTTTAAGAAATCCAGAACATGGAGCACTGTATTCCCTTAGAGTTTTCTCAGGTTTCATAGGAGTTGTCCTATAAATAGACATGATTTCCATAATACCACTCAGGTTTTCAACTTCAACTTTATTTGATCTTAAAAGTTTTTCAATAATTTCTTTGCTCCTTTGAGCAGGCACGCGCTTAATATAATCCGGTAGGTAGGTCTTACCAGAGCGTATAGACCCTTTGTCTCCTAAGGAGAACATTTTGTAGTAGCAACACCTAAAATGTCAAAAGACAAACACTTAGCACTTAGCTCCCCGGCAACGGCGCCAGAAAATAGCTTGATGTCTGCAAGTGCATAGATCGTTTGTAGCTAGTTTCAAAGTTCAAATATCGATCCCATAGGGATCCCAAAGGTAAGTGTTTATTGGTGAAGTCTCTGTCACACCCAAAGTTGTCACAGGTCTTCGAGTGAATTGACTGCAAGTGTTGAAATAAGAATGGGGTTTTGATTAAATGTAATAGATTTAAATAGAACTAAAATGGAAACTTCAGAAATAAAATGCATAAAAGTAAAGAACGACTTTGTTTGTTTGTTATTTTTTGTAGATGGTGAAAGAAGGCGTGGGGAGATTCAGTTCATGGTGATAGTGAATGTGCCAAGTGGACAAGTGTGAATGTAACAATTATAATCTTATATATAAATGTAGGTGAGCAACCCATAATTAGCCGGAACTCCTCTTGGTAGACTTCATCCCAACTTCAATAATCCTACTAGCCTGCTACCAAAACCATGGACAGACACTAGACGATTAAGACCCTTCAGGTCGCTTAGCGATTAAGCTCCTTGGATCGGACTAATGCAATAAACACAGTGGTTACTCGTTAACCTCGAGTCAACTAGCTTTCCATTGATATCCATGTGTCACCTAGGGGTCGCCGGTCCACTAGCGAACACAATCTTATCTATGTAGAACAAGGTATCATGTTGTCTGGGCCCTTAATTGGACAAGAAGCATTAAGCATCCCACGATAGTCAAGCACACATAATATAGTAATTAGAATCAATCATAATACTACTGGAAAATATATGAAGGCACATCACATCTCACCAATCCCCTACATCTCCCACGCCCAAGGGAATTACTCACACATGAGACAAGAATGGATCATCAATATAATCAAATAAAGGGAATTCGTCTTGGTATTACCGTGGTGATCCACAATAAGAATAGAAAAATATCCAACACAATTCAAGATGGGAAGAAACAATCTCAAACCCTAGTCTTGCAAGGTGGAGATCCCTCTATCTCTAGTACAAGTAGTGTCTATGGGGTTGTATTGGCTCGGAGGTCGAAGATCATGGAGTGAGATGAAAAACATCTTCTCCTTCTTCTCCGAGTCCCTTCTTTCTCCCTTCTAGATGGTGTGGCAGCTGTTGTGTTGTGTTTTCGTTGCCCGTCCCTTCATGGAAGTTGTCCCTTTTGACAAGATAGAGGCGGCGATAGCTATACGGCAGGAACTATACGGCCATTCCCGCCGTATAGTTGGTTGTTAAACCGTATGTGAGCTCCCCTCGCGTGCTTCCAAAGTGGGACTTGCTTGTTTTCTCTAGAATATTGTATTTCTCTATTTAGATCCTTCTGTTGTCATCCAGAACCTGAAACACACATTAAAATCCAAGTTTTCTTTGCTACTGAAGTATAAGCATTAGGTAAATCCAGAAAACAATCAAATCCGGGAGAAAACCATCAATAAAAGCCATAAAAACTGTGTCGAATCTCACAACTATCAAACGCCCAGTCTACTACCTCAGTGAGGTGCTCACGGCAACAAAACAGCGGTACCCGCATTATCAGAAGCTAGCATACGACGTCTTCATGACAGCCAGGCGATTGCGCCACTACTTCCAGGAGCACCCAATCGTAGTGGTGAACGACGCCCCACTTGGGCACATACTCAACAATCCCGACGCCACTGGACGAGTCACGCTCTGGGGGATAGAATTGTCCCCGTGAGACATCACATATGAGAAGCAAGACGCGATCAAGTCGCAAGTCCTGCCGGACTTCCTCGTACACTGGATGGAAAACCAGCTCCCTGACAAGCCAGGCATGTCCTATCTATGGACAATGCACTTCGATGGGTCCAAGCGCAAGGAGGGAGCTGGTGCGGGTGTCATCCTGACATCACCACAAGGTGACAAGATGAGGTATGTTCTGCGAATGCACTTCACCGCCTCCAACAATGAAGTTGAATATGAAGCCTTGCTCCATGGGATGCGGATGGCAAAAGCCTGCGGCGCCAAGCGACTCGTCATCTATGGTGACTCCAAACTGGTGGTCAACCAAACAATGAACTAGTGCGATGCTCTGAGCGACAACATGATCACCTACCGCGAGCTCTACGACATACTCGAGGGAGACTTCGATGGTTTCGAGCTGCAGCATGTTGGCCACGAGAGCAACGAGGAGGCAGACACACTCGCCAACATCGGCTCCGCTTGTGCCCCAGTGCCACCCAGAGTATTCTTAGAGCGCATCTGCGAGCGCTCCATCAAGCCAAAAGCTCCTGAACACAAATCCAACACGCCGAAGGACTCGGGGGCTAAGCCACTCAGCAAGCCAATGGCACTCGACGACACGGGGCCATACGCAGGACTCGAAGGCCCCATGGAGGTCATGATGATCGAGCCATCCTAGACGCAATCATATGTCACATACTTGCTCATCAAAAGGTTGCCAGATGACCCGACTGATGCGCGTCGCACTATTGCGACGATCCAAGGCATTCGTCCTCATCAATGGTGAATTGTACAAACACAACATCACAGGAGTCCTTCAACGGTGCATCTCCAATAGAGACGGAAGAGCCATCCTCCTCGAGATACATGAAGGTACTTGCGGCCATCACGCCGGTAGTCGATCTCTTGTCGCCAAAGCTCTACGAGCGGGATTCTATTGGCCAATGGCAATGCGTGATGCCAAGGATATCATCTAGCGTTGCAACGCCTGCCAGTGATTCGCGAACAAGCCGCATGCACCCGACGCAGAACTCAGGCCAATACCCGTGGCTTGGCCCTTCGCACAATAGGGACTCGACATGGTCGGCAAGCTCTAGAGATCCTCACAAGGAGGATACGTCTACCTCCTAGTCGCGGTCGACAAATTCACCAAGTGGATTAAGGCCATGCCGGTGACAAACCAATCAGGAGCCAACGCTGTCAAATTCTTCGAGTCCATCGTCTTCCGCTTCGGGGTGCCATATAGCATCATCACGGACAATGGGACAAACTTCACCTCCAAGGAGTTCCAGGATTTCTGCGAAAACCTGGGAATCAACATTAGCTATGCCTCGGTGGCACATCCCTAGACCAAGGGTCAGGTCGAAAAGGCTAACAGCCTCGTCTGCGGCGGGATCAAGAAAAGGCTCCTCTGGCCACTCGAAAAAGCTGTCGGGTGCTGGCCAGACGAGCTGCAATCACTACTATGGAGCCTGCGCACAACTCCAAACAGCGCTACGGGCTACACTCCATTCTTCATGGTACATGATGCCGAGGCGGTACTACCCGTAGAGGTGCGCTACAAGGTCCCATGGGTAGTAGCATATAGCAAGGCTAAATCATTCCTCGCACTCGAAGACTCCGTCGACCTCCTCGATGAGGCACGCGATATTGTAGCGGAGAGATCCACGATCTACCAGCAGAACCTCCGCAACTACCATAGCAGAAGGCTACGCCCCAGATCCTTCGTCAAAGGAGATCTGGTCCTGCGACTGAAGCAACAAGGGCACCTCAAGCTCGATTCCCCTTGGGAAGGACCTTATGTGATTACCGAAGTAATCCCAGGTGGAGCCTATCACCTTAAAGACTTAAAGAGCGGAGTCGCATACTCTAATCCCTGGAACATCACACAACTGTGCTGTTTCTACCCTTAGATATTTTTACTTTACAAATAAGTTTGTTCAGCCAGGCTACTTAGCCACACATTGTACCTCATGATATTCTGCGAATAAATAAAGCTAAGTGCCGCAAACCTTGTGTTTTTTTGTTTTTCCTTGCAATTATTTTATTCAGGGGCTACGCCACCCTTTACACCTCGTTCCACAAACAACATAGTATCCTGAGTAGCTGACGCACTACCAGTCGAACCCTTGATAACACCAACCCAGCTGTAACGCACCTCACAAGTTGGCAAGGTGCTGAGATGAATATATGTTAGGCTAATGAAAAGGAACTATAGAGTACAAAAAACACTCGAAAAATATACAAGCCAACAAACTCTTTACATATCAACGGGTATAAAAACACACCCGACGCAATTCTATGAACTTTACAACACCTATGCATTTCATGTGCAGGACCATATTATCCTACTGCTGCAAAAGAAGAACATTGGTCTGCTCCTCAAAGAAATCGACAATATCTTCGGCTGGCCGATCAACCGCCTGGTAATGTGGCACCATGTTCCATGTCATCCCTTTTGGTGGAGGCAGTGGACCAGCGGCAACAGCTACGATATCCAGATCACACCAATGCAGGCGAACAAGTGCCAATGCAGCCTTGACACTCGCGACCAACTGCTGGCACACGCACTCGCAGACAGCGCTGATATCTTGAAACTTCGCCAGCAAAGCTAGCAAGCTTGAAGGCACCACATCCAGGGGAAACATCGCCTGAAAAATATACCTAAGGCACGACTGCGCCTTCTTCAAACACTAAAGCACCCGCGATGCACAATCCTGTAGCGTCGCCAATGCGACTGCATGGTCATGGTCCACCCAGAATTAACCGCTAGCTTGAAGCTGCTCCTGGGTCAGATCATGCAGGCGAATGGCAACCTGATCCGTCTCATCCTGCGGGTGACGAGTGCTAACAACTACAAGAAACAGAGCAAAGCATAAGGACAAAGCGTCATTGTGAATGACTAAAGAAAAGGATAAGAAGCTAGAGAGCTAACACTTGAATTGCTCATTCAATTGAGCAACTTCGCCTAGGAGGTACTTCTCGCGCGCGCTGGCCTTCTCAGCCTTCGACTTCCATACATCCGCATTACCACAGATCACAGGCAACTCTCACTCCAACTGCTTCACGCGATCACGCAATCGCGCAAGTAGCGACAACTCCTCCACCTTTGAACGTGGTTGCACCAGAGTTTCATCAGCGGGAGGAGAGTCAGGAGTACCACTCGAAGGACCCTAATATAGCCAAGGCAAGAGGCAGATAAGACCAACCATCCACCAACAAAAGGAATAAGTACATTCAAAATTCAGCAAGTATCAAAAGGGGTACCCCCATAGAATACAGTTCAGCAATGGAAAGCTAGGTTATTACACAAGGCAACTAGGCAATGCTCTACTTTTTCGCTTTCGACTTCGGGGGCTTCCTCGAATCTGTGGCGGTCTCCGACGCCACAAACTTCCCAGTTGTAGCCCCAGATGCCGCAGCCTTTGCAGCCTTCATTCACCGCAGCTCCGCCGAGTAATTGGCGACTATATCAATGAGCTGAGGCCCATACTTACTGCAACTAGTGGCGAAAGGCTGGAAAACTACCTGCTGGCCATCCGCAGAGATCGACATCGCCGAGGATATTTTGCTGGGGTCTAGTTCCATGTCGTGGGCTTGCGCCTTCGCGAGTCCCATGGTTGCTCCAACTGCCCGCTGCGAGTTCTTGAAGTCTATTGGCACGCCTTCTGTGAAGGATTCCGCCAGGTCATCGAGATTTTTGATTAGCTTGGCCTTGGGGACCATTTCCTCTCGAAGACGGTTCAGCATGCCTTTGGCTCTCTTGAGTAAGTCCTTGGCAGAGACGCTGTAGTCCTCGACTGCAGCCACGGCGCCGGCCAAAGCATCTGGACAGGCCAAGGCCTGAGCATCAAAATCCATGCCGGCGGCATCTACAAAATACACATATGAGCATTATAATACGAAGGCAAAGTACATGACAAGTGCAAGCGAGACAGTGTCATACCTGAGAGCACTTTCGGGACTGAGAAGAGCTGTTCTACGAATACTTTTTCCCTCTCAGCAGTGGAGGAGCGCAAATCTTCCTCGCGCTTTTGCGGCTCCTGAAGAGCCTTGGCTGTCTCGTCGCATTTTTTCTCTGTCGTGGCAAGTCCCTTATCGAGGGAAGTGACACGATGAAGAAGCTGGTTATGCTCACCTACAATAGACAAACATGGCAAAACCTGAGCTCACCAACCTCTAAACAAGAGGAGCAGAAAGAAAAGTATAAAGCTAACCTTGGAAGGCACGGTGGTGGTTTTCTAGCAAAGCATGCTATTGACCCAAAGAAATGATCTGCTCGGTAAGGTGGGTAGAATCCTTCACAATAGGCTACAAGACAAAAGAAGCAGTGTGAGCATCAAAACACAAAATTCGAGTACCAACGGCACGAAGAAAACTCACGTGTTCCTCCAGGGACTCCGAAGGTTCCTTCAGATTTGACGTCCGGGCAACAACTTGATGCTCCCCAGCATGGGGGAAGCTCGAGGAATTGGCACCGGAGTGGGCTGCCACCAGAGGAGAAGGAGACTGTACCGCCACCTCCTTGTTCTTGGAGTCTATGACTCCGGACTCCTTGACAAATTGGCAGTCGTCGGAGGACGACGATGCCGTTTGACTGCAAAATACCCAGCACCACTTCAGAAGGGAAAGACTTTGAGAAAGAGAAGATGAACTCGCAAATATGAAGACTTACCCGTCAAAATTCTCGATGTCAAAGGAATAACCAGACGACTCCTTCGACAACCTCAACTTCTTCCGCGAGGGAGGAGCCATGGCACGCATAGGCACGGCGAGGATTGGCTCCTCCACAACAGTAGGAGGACCCTCCGGCATCGTCGGTGAGGAAGCATCTGAATCCTCACTATGGGAACGATTGCGAGTCCCGTGCCCACTGGACTCGGGGGCTTCCTGCTCCTCTCCAATAGGGACAGTGGAGCCCGACTCGTCCTCTTCCTCCGCTTTGCACATAATTATTCCTTCAGGCTGAGGAGGCAAATTGGCGGTCACTTTCCAGTCCTATAATTAGAAGAAGCATCAGTATACATAACACCTAACAGGCAATCGAAAATCTAGAAAACTTCAAAGAGAAATCCACCTCAGGCAGAGGATTGCTGGCGCAGAATGGAGGCACAATTAAGTCACCTAGGAGATCCTCCTTAGTGGTGTACTTAGTCATCAGTCGAAACCTCCTGTCCACTTCACTAGAAGAAATGTCCTCCGCAGAAATGCGAGTGACATCACCAGTACCAATCCAGCGATACATCGGATGCACCCTAGCCTATAGAGGTTGTACTCGGTGGCACATCCAAGTGCGAATGAGCTCTGCGCCGCCTACTTCTTTGCCTACGCGTTTTTCGAGATTGTAGACACGCTGATACAACGTCTCTGTTTCCTCGACTTCGCCGGGCATCACAACATTTTTCCAGGACCTCCTCCTCTTGCAGGCCGCCACTGGATCAAAGGGCGCAAGTCCGTAGTGCTCTCCATCGGCCTTCTGTTCACAGATGTAGAACCACTTCTCCCTCCATCCTTGGACAAACGCAGTGAGACTGATGGAGAAATAGGTGACGCTGGAGTTGACATGGATCCCGCAGCCTCCTATATCATAGACTACCAAACCCAAAGCCGACTGGCGTTTGAGATTAAAGAGTTTTGTGAAGAGGTCGAAGTGTGGCCCGATTCCGAGCAAGCACTCGCAAAGAGTAATGAAGCATGCGATGTGGAGGATAGAGTTTGGGGACAGCTGGTGCAGCTGGAGCACGTAGAAACAAACAAGACCCCTAACAAACGGATGAAGGGGAGAGAAGACCGCGAATGATGAACACAAGGTACATCACTCGAATTCCGCAGGAGGACTGGGGATTACCTCATTGCTGGGAACGCGAGAGTCATCCTCCATGGCAAGGAGCGCTCCATCCTGGTGCTGGGTGCAGCTCTGATGGCTTAATAATGGATGGGCGCCATGACCCATTGGTGACGTGAGTCCCCACGCCCTTCTTCTTCCCCGCCGCGGCAGCATCGCTGGTACCTGTGGTGGCGGCGCCTTTTTTCTTGGCCGTAGCAGTGGCCACTACAGATCCAATGACAGAGCTTCTTTTCTTCTTCCCCATATAGCGCTTGCGATGGGAGCGCATGAAGTAGCTCGGGAACGTGCGGAGTTGGTCCACTGCCGCAAGGAGGACGAGAGCAGTGGAACAGCAAGAGCAACAATGGCGAAAGTGCGCGAGCAAGGAGAAGATGTGGGGAAATTACCACACAATGAGCCTCTACTTAACCTCATCATAGATGCCATCGAACGACTAGGAGAAAATCAACCCGATGCGTGGCAGAAATTGACGTCGACGCGTGGCAAGGCTAAACCACGAATCGTCGCCCTACTCCTCCCATTACGCGTGAGAATCAAGGAGACATAGTTAAAACAGAGATTACGCACGCCTGGTCAAATCCAAGTCAGAAAATGGGACCCACTACTCGTCATGTCCTGTCAAAACCGCTCATGCGGGTAACTGAGGTCATATCATCGTCATCACTGATGTCATTAACTCCAGCAGGAGCACCTTTTGACTGCTTTAGTCCTTACTCAAGTCTTCAACTCGACCAAGCACTCGGGGGCTACTCCTAATAGGAGCGCTGGCCGCGCACCGAGGAACTTTTTGAGACATCCAAACATCATGACAACATATTTTCCTCTCAAGAACCCTTCACTCGAATGAACGATTCGACTGTGAACTTCGGGTTAGTCCCATAGGGAGCGCTGAAAGCACATTCGACTAAAACAGGCAAAAGACGACAACAGTCACAAAGTACTTATAGTCCCCACTCGAGTCTACGACTCGAATACGCACTCGAGGGCTACTCCCATAGGGAGCGGTGGTCACGCACCCTATGATTTTTTCTTACACACAACTGCATGTTGACTACATCCACACTCGAAAGCATTGGCGACTCTGCCTTATAACTTCCCTGTAAAGAGATTACGTCTATTGTGCCCACTGAATCATCTCTGCGATGATAAATTTGGATGCCGCGTCTACGACGCGAAGATAAGACCTGGATAAGGCATGGCAACATACCTGCTGTGCTCTACCAGAAACAATCCGTACCTACAGGTACGATGAAATATGCCTTGACGGACGCGTCGAGTGCTTACACTTATACACTGGGATTCGAACTCTATAAGACCTCCGCGGACTGAGTCGAATTACGCTAGCACTTTCCTGAATTCGAGTCCGAGGACTCGAATTTGAGTAGATTGCGTTGTTTTGCCCTAAGGCAGTTAACTAGTCCCGATACATCGGATGAATCAGGCACGTATATCAACAATCCCTATGATATCAATCAAAGCACTCGAAAAATATATGCTCGACTGTGCACTCGAAAGACTTCATTAGTCTCCGCTCGAATCTGCGATTCAATCGGAAACTCGGGGGCTACTGACATGGGCATACCTTATAGGTACTCGAGCTTAGCATATACGGTCCAATCTGGCAGAAGCCCACGGCGTTACCAGGGCCCAATCAAAGATTCGGGTGACCGAAGGAGACTCCAACTGCTTGCGGCACACGACAAGCTCAAAGATAGAAAGTTTAAAGGGACAAACCCTAACTTGTAACCGAATCGACCTTCTATCCCGAGACCTAGCCTATCTATATAAAGGCTAGGAGGGGCGGCGAGGAGGACAATCACAACCCTAGTTTTCACAAGCTTGCCAGATTGCATATGCGCACCCCCTATAACTTTCGACTCCCTCAATAATTCCAAGAGCAGACAAGCAGGAGTAGGGTCCTCTACGAGGCCTAAACCTGGTAAACCTTGCATCCCTATGTGCTTGTTTGCAAGCCGATTGATGCCTCTAGCGCCCCCTCCTTCTCCAAAACCCAAGTCCATAACAATGGGTGATGGGGATATGTCGAATGGGGTATGCCCAGCAAGACGTTCCAATTGGGCCAAAAGGTCTCACAAGTGGGCCTGCAGGATGGCAACTGGAATGCGACTAAGCGGAAGGCCCAGCGACTGGAGACTGGAGGCCCAGAAGCATACCAGAAGCCTAGTCAAATTAGGTCAAAGCCTCCGAATCCATATCTTGTTTGGTTGTAACTAGTAAACCCTAGCGAGGTGCCTCATATATAAACCTCCCTAGGGTATCCTGAGGACTTATGTTCCATCATACACCCCGTCAAGTGACTCGCTACTTAGACACCGAGCTCGCCACCCCTGTAACTCGCTCTCCAATAATCTAATCTAGCAGGAGTAGGTCTTTACCCTCTGGGGGGCCGAACCTGGGTAAACTCATGTGCATCCGCCCCCATCTTGCACCGCAGATGGCCGCCAGCTCCCGCCCCCGATTCAATCAATCGCTGCCCACTGCAGCGACTGTCGTGACCATTTCCACGACAGTGGCGCCCACCGTGGGGCATAGCAGGACTGGCCTGAGTTCTATGGCAAGACCCTATTCGCCGATCGATCGGCCGCTCGCCACCGGCCGCATGATCGCCATTGGCGGGATCTTACAGAACCTGCCCAGCAGCTACATCCCGGTGTCACGCTCGGTCACTCAAGGTGCGGTGATGCCGGTCGGCTCCATCAACCTCTTCGTCGGCTTCACCGGCGTGGTCGACCCAGCGGCGACGGTGATCGTTGGTGGGTCGCCGCTGCACCGCGATCTGCTCTCGGAGG
This sequence comes from Avena insularis, assembly GCA_023614405.1. Classification (NCBI taxonomy): domain Eukaryota; kingdom Viridiplantae; phylum Streptophyta; class Magnoliopsida; order Poales; family Poaceae; genus Avena; species Avena insularis. The sequence continues at coordinate 503,810,077 of CM042688.1, read as the reverse complement.
AGCAGGTCCGCTCCATCAGGAGCCTCGTCACCGAGTACGACTCGGCCGCCAGCAACACGGCCGAGGCCAACGCCGCCACGAACGACGAGGCCCTAAACGACGATGCTGAAAGAACATTTCATGTTTTCCTATGTTTTGCGTGTTAGATAACAATACTATGGAGACTTTTCATGTGTGCTAAGTGTGCAGGAAGTTTTGAGGGGGGCGGATAATCCGCCCCACCAAGGGCCGGATAATCTGGCCTACCTCATCTCTCAAGGAAGCCAAGGCGCGTCGCTCGGTGTCCAGTCGGATTTTCTCCCGCAAAATCTGAACTGGGGCGGTTTTTCCTCCCCAGGCTGGATAATCCGGGTGTCGCAAGGGCCGGATAATCCGGCCCCCAGTTTTCAAGCAAGAGAGGCCAAGGCGCGTCACACGGTATCCGGTTGGATTTTCTCCCGGAAAATCCGAACTGGGGCGGTTTTTCTTCCCCCGGCCGGATAATCCGGCCCTCACATAGGACCGGATAATCCGGCCCCCAGAAGTTGATCAAGGGCAAGCTCGGCGCGTCTCTCTGATAGGGGGCGGATTATCTGCCGGATATTCCGAGTCTGGGGCGGTGTTTTCCCCATGCCTGATAATCTGGCCCTCACTTGGGCCGGATAATCCGGCCCCCAAAGTGTGCAACGGATGGTTTCGGAAGGGGGTATAAGTACCCCTTCTTCCCCAACGTTCAGAACTCTTGATTCATTCGAAATTGACCAGACATTGTGCAAGAGCTCTCATACTCGATCTCCCACTTCAACCACCTGAAGGTCTTGATCTTTGGTGGAATTGAAGGAGGAGAAGTTCATCATCATCATCATCAAGAATCAAGCGCTTCAACTCCTCTCCATTCACTTGGAGAAATCCCTGATCTAGTATTCTTGTCAATACCTAGATCTTGTTTATTGTTTTTGATAAGTTTGTTCTTGTGACAGCTTGTTGTCATTTCGGGAGCCTCCAAGTTGTTGTGGAGTTGTTGCCCTGCTAGTTGTGTAAAGGCGCCGGTGCCCGCCTCGAAGGGTACCTATAGTGGAAGGTGGATCAGGCCTGTTGGGCGAGATCCATCGGAGAACAGGGTGAGGCCTTTTGTGACGTGGTGGTCTTAGTACCGCCCACCCCTCCAACACAGACGTACTTCCCTTAACAAGGAAGGAACTGCGGTCAAACAAATCCTGTGTCTCCGCGTGCTTCACTTCAGTTTACTCGTTCCTCTTCCACTCGCTCTTTACTCGCTAGTAGATAGGTTTGCATATAGGGAAATTCCACCTCATAGTTTATCTAGAGAATTTACCCTTTGTGCTAAGCCTAAAATTGAAAAAGAATTAAAAATTGGTGTAGCACCTATTCACCCCCCCCCCCTCTAGGTGCCCATACGATCCATTTCAGATGCCGACTCTGCGACCCCTGCCTCAGTCGACGGATCTATCACCACGGAATCACGAGAGGACTCCATCACGCGGGTCTCCAACCCTGAGGATTTCGAAGACTCCTCCATCCTCGGGATCTTCAATTCCGATTCCGGCTCGGAGTCGCCCGAACACTTCCGCGCATGATCCAATCGCTTTAACATGATCTACATGGCGGGCAGCACGGCCGCCCCGCCAGATCCGTTCTCCACACCGATCCCACCGACTGCCACAGCCACAGATGTGGAGGAGGCCCGCCTGCGGCTCGCGCAAGCGCAGCGCAATGAGCTCGCTGAGCGCGAGAAATATCGCCTCGAGCGGGACACGGCGCGGGATCTATCGCTCTATCACCAGCGCTGCATCAGGACCCGCCTGAACTCCAACGTCCAGGGCCGCGTCCTGAACTTCAACGATGAAAGCGACCCCGCATGCGTGGCCGAGCGCGGGTACTGCGAGAACGCGCCACCAGGTGGAAGTAACCGACCACCACCCGGCGCACCGGAGATCGGAGCCCCTCCACCACCCATTGGCCGTGCGCCCCTGCCAGACCAGCCGTGGATCATCATCTCGCCACAAGCCCGTGACGCCAACGGACTCCCACTCTACTCCACCCCGATGGACAATGTCGTCGCGGCTGACGCCGCGGTCGCCAACCTCGACGTCCAGGGAGACGGCACGCTGGAGATCTAGTACGCCAAGGTCCTACTCGCCAGGGCCGTCGAGCAACAAGCCGCGGGAGTCGACCCACGGGGTCGGATGTATTCCTGCTCCTCAGCAAGCAGGGCGGCCTCGAGCGGCCACCCCACCATCGCTAATGCCGTGACCTGCCCACCACCGCAACCACTAGCAAACCAGCCGCGGGCCACCAGCCGTGCACTCTCCACCAATGAACCGTAACCGGTGAACAACACGGTTGCCGCTAACAGGCAGCCCATCGACGCCCGCACGCACATCGTCAACAACTAGGCCTGGCGGGCGCGCCAGCCCAATGACTTGAGGCACACCCTCAGTAATCGCGGCGACCTTGAACCCAAGGGCTCGCTCAGCTGAGTCGGCCCCCAATGCTTCGGGCCTATGATCAAAGGGGAAAAGTACCCCGCCAACTTCAAGGCGCCCAAAGAGATCGAAAAGTACGATCCAATGTACGACCCAACAGTGTGTCTAGACACATACCTCATGGTGATGGGAATCGCCGGCCACAGCGACCTGCTCGCCGCTCGCTACCTCCCCCTGATGATGGAGGGTGCGACCCGGCAATGGATAAACACCCTCCCCGCTGACAGCATCGACTCCTGGGAGGAAATGCGAGATGCCTTTGTCAGGCACTTCGAGGGCTCCTACACTCGCCCCACCACCATCGAAGACCTGGAGCGGTGCATCTAGGAACAACGCGAGTCGACCCGCCACTGGATTCAAAGGTGGCAAGAACTGTGGATCAATGCTTCCGACATCCACCTTGATACGGGGATACATTTTTCAAGAACGCGTGCCGGTACGAACCCATGGTCACTAAGATCAAGCGGGTCTACCAGACGCTCGACAACATCCCCGACCTCCTCGAGATCGCCAAGCGCTACGCAGAGGAGGACCCCAACCAAGACTCCGACGATGAGTCGGGAGGAAGACGTCGCACCAGCGGCCACGACAGCGGGCGACAGCGTGACATGCGCTACAGCAACACCCGCATCACTGGTAAGCGCCGCTTGGACGGGCGAGTCAACTTCGTCGCCAATGCCGGCTATGGACAACGCGACCCCAAAAGCTACCGCCGCGACAGAGGAAATTACCATGACAGTGGAAACTACCATGCCAACAACACGGTGAGGCCGAAATTCGACCCTGCCACCCTGCTCAACCAGCCCTGCGTCTACCACAGCAGGGAGGGGAAACCCGCCACCCACAACACCGTGGACTGCCACTCTCTCAAAGAGATCGAAAAGGCAAGGTGAGCAAGGGAAGACCCCAAAAACAACCCACCTCGGGACAACGGAAACGCCGACGGCTTCGGCAACAACGTCGGCTCTCTACACCTTCACCAGGCTCGACACCAAGCGCGAGAGGAAGGTGCTCGCCCGCACAGTCGCCGTCAATGCGGTGACACAGGTCAACATCCCACGCTTCCTCAACTGGTCCGAGTAGAGCATCACCTGGAGTCGCCAGGACCACGCTCCCAAGATCGAGTACCCAGGGCGAGTCGCCCTGGTGGTCAGGCCCAAATTGGCCGACTATTGGCTGCCCAAGACACTGATGGATGGCAGGAGCTCCATCAACATCATGTATCTAGACACGTTGAAAAGGCTGCAGCTCCCGGAGTCGGCAATCTAGCCGACCCTGACAACCTTCCATGGCATCGTCCCTGGTCGGAAGGCATACCCGATCAGAAAAGTGACATTACCGGTCACCTTTGGCACACCGGCAAACTACCGCACCGAGCGAATCGAGTTCGAGCTGGTGAACTTCCGCAACCCCTACCACTGTGTCCTGGGATGCCAAACATTTGCCAAATTTATGGCAACCCCCCACTACGCGTACAACATGATGAAGCTCCCAGGGCCGAGCGGCATCATCACCGTCCATGGCGACCCCGATATGGCTGTGGAATGCGAGGACAAAGGCGCTGAGCTCGTCGACACCGTCATCGCCGCGGAGACTGACCATGCGGAGGAGCTCGCGAAATACGTAGGCAACATTAACAAGGACGACCCCACCATACTAAAGAAGCCAACCGCCGCGAACTCCACGTTCGACGCAACCACGCATACCCGCACCGTCGAGCTCGTCCCGGGCAACTCCAGCCATATGGTCACCATTGGGGCGCATATGAGCCCCGCATAGGAAAGCGCACTCATCGAGTTCCTCCGTGAGAATCGCGACATCTTCGCATGGAAACCTTTCGACATGCCAGGTGTACCGAGGGAACTCGCTGAGCACAAACTGCACGCCGACCCCAAAGTGCGACCGGTAAAGCAGTCGCTGTGGCCCTTCAATGAAGAGCGCCGCCGAGCAATCGCCGAAGAAGTGCAATGCTTGTTGGCCGCAGGCTTCATTCGGCCAATAAAACACTCCAAGTGGCTGGTGAACCCAGTCCTGGTCCTAAAAAAAACAACACATGGAGAATGTGTATCGACTACACCAACCTCAACATCGCCTGCCCGAAGGAGGAGTTCGTCCTACCGCGCATCGATTAGATCATCAACTCGACCGTGGGATCGGAGTCGCTATGCTTCCTCGATGCTTACTCTGGTTATAACCAGATCAAAATGGCGGTTGAGGATGAGGAGAAGATGGCGTTCATCACGCCATTCGGCGCCTTCTGCTACACGGCCATGACGTTCAGCCTCAAGAACGCCGGCGCCACATACCAAAGGTGCATGCAGGAGTGCCTCGTGAACAAAATTGGCCGCAACATTCACGTCTACATCGACGACGTGGTGGCAAAATCCACCCGCCAGGACGACCTGCTCGCCGACCTGGCCGAAACCTTCGTAAATCTACGGAGGTACAACATCAAGCTGAACCCAGAAAAGTGCACCTTCGGTGTCCCAACCGGATAGGTACTAGGATACGTAGTCTCCAAGTGAGGCATTGAAGCCAACCCCACCAAGATCGACACCACCGCGCGACTCAGAAAACCCGAGTGCCTGCGCGACATCCAGAAGTTGGCCGGGCGAGTCGCGGCTCTCAGTTGCTTCATCCCCCGACTAGGCGAGAAGGCCATGCCCATCTATCGCTTGATGCGCAAGAACCCCATGTTCCAATGGGACGCAGAGGCGGACGATGCACTCAAAGCACTCAAAGAAGTGCTACTCACGGCTCCACTACTTGCTGCTCCAACCGACAAAGAGCCCATGCTCGTCTACGTGGCGGCCTCCAATCGAGTCGTCGGCGCCGTGATGGTCATCGAACGACCAGAGGAGGGAAAGGAGCGCCCCATACAGCGCCCCGTCTACTACATCAGCGAAGTCCTGACGGACTCACGACAGTGCTACCCGCAGTACCAGAAACTGGTGTACGCGGTATTCCGAGCTCAGTGGCGACTCCCCCATTATTTCCAAGAGCACCCAATCACGATGGTCTCATCCGCACCGTTGCAGGACATAATACGCAATCGCGAGGCGACTGGGCGAGTCGCCAAGTGGGCCGTCGAAATCGGCGTCCACAACATCAAATACGAGCCTCGCAAAGCAACAAAATCACAAGCCCTAGCTGATTTCCTCGCAGATTGGGAAGGAGCACAGCAGCCGGAGAAGCTACCATATGTCCACTACTGGTCGCTACACTTTGACGGCTCCAAGAACACCGATGGCGTAGGGGCCAAGGTCATACTGACCTCCCCCAAAGGGGACAAGATCCGATACGTGCTCCACCTCAACTTCAAGCCCGGCACCAACAACATGGAAGAATACGAGGCCCTCCTCCACAGCATGCGGGCCGCCAAGGAAATGAACATCAACCGCCTACGGTGCTACGGTGACTCCGACCTAGTCACCGGCCAGGTCGCTGGAACATGCGATGCTGTCTCTCCAACAATGATCGCGTACCGCCAAGCGGTAGACCAGCTGGGAGGACACTTCGACGGCTATTCCGTCGAGTGGATCGACAGACGCAAGAACGAAGAGGCAGATGCCCTTTCCGCATAGGGTCGGCCCGACAAACTCCACCAGCATGCGTCTTCCTCGACATCATCCACAAAACCTTCGGTCTGCCCACCGAAGGAGATCGACATCGGGATACCACTACAACCAGAGCCGGCCCTAGTCGCCATGGTTGTGGAGCCTAGCGACTGGACGACACCATACGTCGCCTTCCTCGAGCACAAGATCCTCCCAAGCAACGAGACGGAGGCGCGAATGATCGTACGCGGCTACAAATCCTTCGTCATCATCAACGGCGAGCTCCACAAATGCAGCATGACTGACGTGTTCCAGCGTTGCGTACAACTAGAAGAAGGCCGCAAGATCCTCCAGGAAATTCACGCCGGCGACTGCGGCCATCACGTCGTTGCCAAGTCATTGGTCGCCAAGGCCATGCGGCACGGCTTCTACTGGCTCACCGCGCATGCTGACGCCACCAACATCGTCCAACGATGCGTCGGGTGCCAAAAGTACGCCAACCAGACGCACCTCCCTGGTTCGGCACTCAAGACCATCCCCATCACATGGCCATTCGCTGTATGGGGCATGGACATGGTAGGCCCGTTCAAGAAGGCCCTATCTAGCTTCACCCACCTCCTGGTCGCAGTCGACAAGTTCACCAAATGGGTCGAGGCCAAGCCACTCAAAAAGTGCGACGGCAGGACGGCCACCAAGTTCTTATGCGAGCTCATCTACTGGTACGGCTACCCGCACAACATCATAATGGACAACGGCACCAACTTTGCCAAAGGGGCCATGGCGGAATTTTGTGAAGAGCACGGGATACAACTCGACCTCGCCTCAGTCGCCCACCCAGAGTCTAACGGCCAAGCAGAACGCGCTAACCAGAGCATCCTCCATGGGCTCAAGCCACGACTCTAGGTGCCCCTCGAGCGCACCCCAGGATGCTGGTTCGAAGAGCTCCCTTCAGTCATATGGGGGATCCGAACATCCGTCAATCGCTCCACCGGGTTCACACCCTTCTTCATGGTGTACGGTGTCGAAGCCATAATGCCAACAGACCTGGAGCACGACTCACCTCGAGTCGCCAATTACGTCGAGGCGACAAACGAGACCGCCCGCCAAGACAGCATCGACCAAATCGACGAGGCACGCGACCTGGCTCGCTCCCGCACAGACATCTACCAGCAGGGACTCCGCCGCTACCATAGCCGCCGAATCCAGACTCGCACCTTCTAGGAGGGCGACCTGGTCCTACAACTGGCTCAAGACAAGAAGGGCATGCACAAACTCTCCCCCCATGGGAGGGGCCATTCGCCATAGGGCGAGTCCTCGGCAATGATGCCTACTACCTCATCGACATACGAGGCGACGGCCAGCTCGAGGTTGGGAGGCCATGGAATGTAAACCTCCTCCGAAAGTTCTATACATAGAACTGAAACATGTACTCAACTGACATATATAATGAAATTCATTCGGTTCACAAAATTATGTCTACTCGCCATATCCTTGTGCCACTCGCACTCATACAATTAGCAATATGCTACCCACTGAAGTCAACCTTTGGTCGAGCGACTAGCATGGCTAAGTAGTGCGGCCCAAGGACACTGAAAATACTCGGGCCTTGGGACGTCCATGAATACGCCAACCCGGAGCCACCATAGGAGTCGCCTAGCTCGATTGGCCCATCGGGCCAAGACGACCGGTATACGCTTCTCATAGCGACTTGTCCGTCCCATCCTCGCGCAAAGCGACTCGAACGGTTAAGTACCACGCACGGGGACTCCGCAAAAATGGAATCCTTACGCGGCTCGGGAACACACCAAGTAAGAGAGATGCCTTGGACTCGCCTAGCGACTGGCTCTCCAAGCTAGGGGAGGAGACGCGTTACAAACAACGCATAAGCAACTTACAACAGGCACGTGCCCAAAACGGCTAAGCACTATGCTCGGGGACTCGCCTACAAACAAACCCACTCGCGCTCGGGGACTCGCCCCTTTAGGAGACGCAAGGGACAAACAATGCACCATAAAAGAAAACACATATGTATACAATCGAGTTATACCCCATTAAAGGGTGGACGCGCTCGGGGACTCGCTCAAGCAAAAATAAACACACCACACAATCACGGTTGCATTGCGAGTCGATTGACTCCTCTTACTCAAAATATTGTTCATATTACAAAATTCGCCACTTGGCATATATTACAAACTGCCCAACGATACTATCTATTTCGCAGGCCCTGACGAAGAAGCATCCCCGCCACCCTTGACAAGAACGAAAGGTTGCCATGGGTTCGTCGGGTAGGTTGTCAGCGACTTCGACAACACCGATCGAAAGGGTTGCTCCGACTTCATGTCGCGATGCTCCGGCTCGGGGTCGCCAGGCGCCAATACCGTCTCCTGGTATGGCAGAAGGTCCCCCATCGCCAACACCCAATCAGCAAAAGGGGTGGCCTTGGCAGTCAGCTTCAGCACCTCTGACATCTCCACCGTACCAGTCGCCGAAGGGTAGCCGCTGGTGACGTCGTCGAGGTCGAAATCGTCAAGGAAGTGGGCGAGACCCAGGCTCAATGTCATGGTGGCCCCGCGCCTGAAAGTCGAGCGTGCCATCCACTCCATGATGCCGGGCACCTCCTCTAGATAGTGCCACACTTCTGTAAGTCCCCCAAGAATAACCTCGGTAGGGGACATCCCTTGAAGGACTGCTTGAACGCACAAGGCCGAGGCAGTGGCCGCGTTCACCACGGCAGTCACGCACTACGAGGCATTGAAGGTCTGAACCACCGGGTCGCTTTGCCCTATCACAGCTGCAACATCAGACATCAGTGACACTATGGATCTCCCCACTCGAGGACTCGCCAAAACATGTTAAGCAAAAAACAGAGACTCGCCAAGAAGCTTGCGGCAGTTCTCGGTGATGTGCTTCTCCAGGGTGGCGTGATCGTTCTGCAGTCCCAGGATGATTGAGTCCGCGGCCTTGCGCTCCTCTTCAGTCGTAGCGACTGCAGCCTTCGCTCGATCCTCAGAAGAAACTGAGGCCGCTTTCACCTCCTCCAACTCCTGGATTAGCGAGGCGATTCGCTCATTCGCCGCGTCCAGCTCGGCAACTGGAACGTACCCTTCACGGGCCTTGGAAATCGCAGCCGGAAGATCATCTGAAAAGAAAAGAGACAAATCATCAACACGCCAGCACACCAATAGTTCACAGCTAAAAAAACGAATCAAGTACTTACCAACAGTTTCCTAGAGTTGCCGGTTTGCTTCCTGCGCCACGCGCAGATCCCGCTCTAGACGCTCCTTCGCGGCCTGTCGATCGGTCGATTCCCTCTGCAGACCCTGCAAGAGTAACAAAACTTAGTACTTACCAAAAACAATATTCAGTTCCTAGCCGCTGAATTCAGCGACTAGGAACTCGGGGACTGGAGAGTAGAAGAAATTCAGTGCCTAGCCGCTGAAATTCAGCGACTAGGACCTCAGGGACTGGAGAGTAGATGAAACTCAGTGCCTAGCCGCTGAAATTCAGCAGCTAGACACTCGGGGACTGGACGTACCTGAATGGCAGCGCCAAGCATCTTGTGAAGCTCTCCAGCGTCAGTCAACGGGACCGTGAAGGAGGTGCGCCCATGACGGGGCCCAACGTATTCATCAACGATCTCCAGGCTCTGTGGAGACTGGTTGTCCGCCACGCCTGGAAACCCCCCTCGCCATGAAGCGTGGGAACGTTGCCGACGCTCTAGCCGAGGCATCGGCGTCGTCGGAGGCGACGACCATGATCGCTCGACCGCCGCCGCCACTTCTTCGATGACTGCAATGAGTTCGCACTCCTTGGCGCTATCCATCACCACGACATCGTCGTCACCGACCTTCTGCCTCTTCGCGCCCTCCACAATCGCCGCATCTTCAGCATATTTCCTCTTCTTGGGGAGGTCGCCCTCTCCCGTGGTGGCGACCAGCTGAATCTTTGCCACTGAAGGGCGACCAATCTTCTGGGCTCCAGACCTGCCAAAACCTCCAACATCAATATAGGGACAGCGCAAAAACGAGACGCGACTCGAAATGGAGAATTCAATGCTTACTTGGCGACTGGGAGAACACGCAGCCCGATGCTGATGTGGGCGGGCTTGTCTAGTTCCGGCCCCAGCTTGCGCGTGAGACCCCTCTCGAAGACATCTGAAGCCCATGACACCGCGGGCTTCCTTGATGATGAAGCCGCGGTCGCCAGAATTACTGGCTCCAAAGACACGGCCGCCCTTGAAGGTTGCGGCGATTTCGACGCCACGGCCTCAGCCGCCTCTTGGCTTGGCGCCCTCGAAGCTTTGGGCGTAATCACTGCCAGAGGAACTTCTACCGCCGCCTCGGTGTCCTCGTCCCCCAATCCCTTCATTGGAACCGCATCCTCCAGGATCTCGTGCGAAGAATCGGGGGCGTCATCATCATCGGAGTCATCATCAGACTCAAACACCACCGCCGACCTTGGCGGCAATGCTAGCTTCTTCGCTGGTGACTTTGGTTTGCGCGTGGGCTTCGCCGGCATGGCCGTGCGCCGAGACGTGTGCTCTTGCACGATCTCGTCGCCCTCTTCATGTTCATCGCGACTGCGACTCGCCTCAAATTCGTGTTGCTTCTGCATGCGAGTCTTGTGAGCTGTAGGCGCTGGGGGAGGAACCTCCTTCTCCTCCTCGTCGCTTTTGGAGGAATCTCCCTGGAGGCCTCTTCGAGATGCCGGGGAACCTCTTCGTCAAGCGGAGGGAGCCAACCCTCCAGCACCTAGAATAACTGAGAACAACCACCAATGCATATCGACTGACGCGACTACGAGTTACATTGCAGAGATTGCGACTGGAAGGGAAACTTACTGTGGGGGCTTCGTTCTTCATGGGAGTATACGGGGCGAGCCCGACCGATGCAGTCATAAATTCCGCATCGGTGATCTTCTACAGGGCGGCCTTGTAATCTTTGGTCTCCCACGACTCTTTGCTGGTCCGAGAGGGATCGTATTTCCTGCTGTATTCATACATCCAATGCGGCCGAGCCGCTAGCGGAACTAGACGCCGCCCGAGACAGTAGTTGTAGAGGTTGATCGAAGACAACCCCTGGTCCTTCAACCTCTGGATCTGGTCCATCATCTCCGCGACGGCCATCCTCTGGTCTTCGGGGAGTTTCTTCGGCGCCAGCCAGCGAGGCTCACTCCTTTCGGCGACGAACTCAGGAAGCGCCACTTCGCCAGAGGGAGTGGATTCCTTCACATAGAACTAGCTCTTCTTCCACTCGCTCGCGGCCTTCTTCGGTAGTAGGAGCTTGACAAAGTTGGCCTTCGGCTTCAATTGGAACGTGACGCTGCAGGCCGCCAGTATCAAGCCGCCGGACGCCTCGCGCCCGATGCGGCCGTGGAAGAGCTCCAGCCACAACGGGAAATACGTCCTGCAGGCGAGGTAGCATTCGCAGAAGGCGACGAAGATCACCAGCTGCTCGATGCTGTGTGGACCGAGATCTGACGGCTTGATTGCGTAATATGCATAGAAGCGCCAGAAGAAGAGTGAGGTGGGAAACCCCAAACCCCTCTCTAGGTGGCTGGGGAAGCAAATGAACTCACCGGCTCGTGGCTTAGACTCGGTCTCGGAGGGAGCGGGAACCCGCCAGTTCCCCATGCAAAGAACTCCGGCATCCTCGAAGGATTTGAGCTGGGCCATGGTTCACTTGGATTTCCCCCATGAACCTTTTGGAGGTGCCATTGGGAAGGATGTGGAGTCACTCGGTGTGAAAGGATCGAATCGAAGGAAGACAGGAAAAATGAATGCGCGAGAATGAAGAATGCAGGGAAGGATCTGCGAGGCTGATTCATCACTCCCCTTATAAGGTGGGCTACCCGCCAGATTCGGGATAGCCGTTACCTGCGGTAATTACGCCAAAGTTACCGTTGGAATATCCAACGGATAGTTTGACTAGGTTGACGGTTCAACTCCTCCATTCCACTCACTGGCAATTGGCCCTGTCCACTCGCCGAAGAAGTGACTTGGCAGCCATGACATTCGTCGGACAAGGGACTGGGAGCCTGGGGAAAATTTCCTTGGTTTCAGTGGAGTCCATTGCCGATTCGATCAAGGCCCAAATTGGACTCGCCATTCATCGCCAAATGACCACCTGCGTCTGATTCAATGATGGTATCGGGGAGTACTGATGGGGATATACCGAATGGGATATGCCCAGCAGGATGTTCTGATTGGGCCAAAATGTCTCACGAGTGGGCCTGTAGGATGGCGACAGGAATGCGACTAAGGGGAAGGCCTGACGACTGGAGACTGGAGGCCCAGAAGCATAGCAGAAGCCTAGTCAGATTAGACCAAAGCCTCTGAATCCATATCTTGTTCGGTTGTAACTTGTAAACCCTAGCGAGGTGCCTCATATATAAACCTCCCGAGGGTATCCTCAGGACTTACGTTCCATCATACACCCCTTAAAGCGACTAGCTGCTTAGACTCCGAGCTCGCCACCCCTATAACTCGCTCTCCAATAATCTAATCTAGCATGAGTAGGTATTTACCCTCCGGGAGGCCGAACTTGGGTAAACTCATGTACATCCGCCCCCATCTCGCATCGCAGATGGCCGCCAGCTTTCGCCCCCAATTCAATCAATCGATGCCCACTGCAGCGACTGCCGTGGCCATTTCCACGACAATGGGCATGATGATTTTAACCCTTGTCAGCGGCCGGCCTAGATATAGAGGGAAAAGGCGGGAAAATATGGCGGGAAGCGGAGGGAAATGGCAGGAAAACATGACGTGTCGCTTGACGGCTTTGAGAAGGGCGGGAAATATCTTAAGTCCCGGTTATTGGCTCCAACCGGGATTAAAGGCCCCCCAAAATATCTTAAGTCCCGGTTATTGGCTCCAACTGGGACTAAAGGCCCCCGAAATATCTTAAGTCCCTGTTACTAGTTTTAATAGTTAGACCCTAGAACCCTAAACCCTAAACCCAAACCCTAAACCCGAACCCTAAACCTGAAACCCTAAACCTAAACCTAAACCCAAAACCCTGACCCTAAACCCGAAACCCTATCCCTAAACCTAAACCCTAAACCCGAAACTCGAAAATCTGACCCTAACCCGAACCCTAACCCTAAACCCGAACACTAAACTCGAAAACCAAAACCCTGACCCAAACCCGAACCCTAACCCTAAACCCTAAACTCTGACCCTAACCCGAACCCTAAACCCGAACCCTAACCCTAAACCTAAACCCTAACCTAAACCGTTAAACCCTAAACCCGAAACTCTAATCCAAAATCTAAAGCCTAACCCTAAACCGAAACCCTCCCCCAAAATCCCCATCAGTTTTAATAATATTGATATACTAGTTTATTTAATTGTATGCAATAAGGCGGGAAACAGAGATTTAAGTAAAGGGACCTTTAGTCCTGGGTCGTGTCATGATCCGGGACTAAAGGGGTCCGGTTGGCATGCCCCTGTGGGATGGTGCCAAAAAACCTTTAGTCCCGGGCCGTGGCACGCTCCGGGACTAAAGGTCATACCTTTAGTCTCGGTCCGTGGCACGAGCCAGGACTAAAGACCCTTTAGTCGCAGCTCGTGCCACGAACTAGGACTAAAGGTCTTTCCCCTTTTATATGTGCCCCTTCACTCCCCCAGAATCCCCATCTTCCACACTCTGCAGGAATTCGCACGCGAGGACGACGAACGACGCCGGCAGGCTGCCCGATTTTTTCTCTAGCCACACCGCCTCTCTCCGGCCGTCCGCGCCGCTGCCTCACCGACGAATGCCGCCGCACCGCCGCCTCTCTAGTCGCCGCGTGCATGCATCCCCGCTAGCTAGGTAAACCGACGTGCCGCCCTGCTTTCCGGCCCTGTGTCGTCCGCCGACATCCGAACGCCGCGCACCATGCCGCCGCCTCTCGAGCTATCGCGCTTGTTCGTCGTCGCCTGCCACTGCGCGTGGGCGAGCCAGGCCGGGCGACGACCCCCCTATTTTTTATATGTATAATTGATTAATATGTGTATATTTTTTATATATATGTTATTAATATGTTTATATAGTATGTATGGAGTATAATTGATTTATGTGTATAGTATATGTGTATAGTATTTTTTATATGTATAATTCATTTATATGCATTTTTTAATATATTGTCCTATGGTATATACTATTATTTATGTGTATATATATGTGTATAGTATGTATGGAGTATATAGTATATACTATTATTTATGTGTATAGTATATATGTGTACTATAGTATATATGGAGTAAAGTATATATATGTTATTAATATGTGTATATAGTATATATGGACTATAGTATATGCTATTATTATTATGTGTATATACTATATATATGTGTATATAGTTAGGGTTAGGGTTAGGATGGTACGATGCTCGCGGGCCCCCGGACTTAGGGTTAGGGTGGTAGTGATCGCGGGCCCCCGGACTTACGGTGAGGGTGGTAGTGCTCGCGGGCGACCAGTGTTAGGGTTAGGGTGGTGGTGCTCACGGGCCCCCGGACTTAGGGTTAGGGTGGTGGTGCTCGCGGGGCCCTGGACTTAGGTTTAGGGTGGTACTGCTCGCGGGCCCCCGGACTTAGGTTTAGGGTGGTAGTGCTCGCAGGCCCTCGGACTTAGGGTTAGGGTGGTAGTGCTCGCGGGCGACCGGTGTTAGGGTTAGGGTGGTGGTGCTCGTGGACCCCGGAACTTGGGGTTAGGGTGGTGGTGCTCGCGGGCCCCCGGACTTAGGGTTTGGGTGGTACTAATCGCGGGCCCCTAAACTTAGGTTTCGGGTGGTAGTGCTCGCGGCCCCCCGGACTTATAGAGGTTATGGGTGCAGGTCAGGGGGGTTATAGAGGTATGGTGGGCGACCAGACACAGGTCCCACGCGAGGCATCACTAGAATTTTGCTACTGTTTAGTATTATTGTAGAAAATTAGGTGTACATATTATTATTTAGTATTATTTTATATTGTGTGCATTTTGCAGAAAACTATGGATCCACCTAGTCCAATCCGCAGAGACCTAGAACAAGAAGAAATTCTCGAGAATATGATCAACGACGCCCCCCATGTTTATCCAGTTGAATCTCCATCAATATATCTGAACCCCTCCGGTGAGGGTGAGGAGTTCGACCAAAATGATCAGGGAGAAGCCGATGGCTCCGATGATGGAGAAGCCGACGACCCCGGTGGACCCTTAACTAAGTCTGACGAGGTATATATATGAAGTCCGGTGATCAGTAGATGCATTAATTGAGTTGTATACATATAAATTGACGAATGTTTCTTCTCTTAGGCCTCCACATCGAGCCAAAAATATTCCAAACGAGGCTCGGCCAAAAAGTTGGACGCATCTACGCGTTATACAATTACGCTGGTATCACCACGGGGTGAACCCTTGGAACCCGAAAAGGCTAAAAGTATATTTGTACAACAATGCGGAGTTATGGTTAGTGATCGCAGCCTGATCACCGTTCGAGAGTGGAATAGGACAAAAGGGGAAGAAGAGGGTGAGTATGTCGCCGACAAGTACAAAGAGGGTCTTTGGAATGACCACATGACACATTTCACCCTGCCAGAATATGAGGATGATGCCAACACAGCTACATTGAGATGGCCGAACATATAGAGGTTATGCGGGGGGTTATAGAGGTTATGCGGTTCTAACAACTACTAACACAAATGCGGAGTTTACATAAATGGTACTTGTAAGCCGCAAAGGTGGACAGAATAATGATCGTGGCGAAAGTCCCACATGACTACTACTTCCGAGCTGACGAGGTCCATGTTGAGTTCCAGAACTCTTCCAGTTATACAATTTCGACGCCCTCGACAAAAGTCTCATGAGTTGCTATTGTCTGTAAGTTGTTAAATTCATTTTCTACATATAAGTTGTTCAGTTTTTCAGTTCATTGCATGCAATTATTCTCATTATATGTTGTACTCTATTATTATGCAGAATGAAGATTCAGGAATGTAAAAGAAGGCACTCATTAGTGTTGGGTTCATTGACCCAGATAAAATACATGTAAAGACGCTAACGACAAACCCGAGGAGACAGAGGAAAACCTTCTAAGGTTTATAACGGAGCAAAATTTCTATGACCACATACTATTCCCTTACAATTTCAAGTGAGGGTCTTACTCTCTGTTTTACACATTCACTTTTGCTTACTCGATGTTAAGTGTAATTGACGAGTTATTGATGTATATATAAACGTGTGCAGTTTCCACTGGATCCTGCTAAACATTCAATTTGATAAGGGGAGAGTTGAAGTCATGGACCCATTAAAGAGACCACTGGAACAGTTTAGGGACATGCGAGACATGCTCCAGAGGTAATTTTCGCACTACATCGGTCTCTTTCGTTGATTTCCTGAGATATCATGTAATAAATAACTTATTCATTTTCTTTACCGGGCAGGGTTTGGAACCGGTTTAAGAGTGCGGTTACGGGTGACTTTACTAAGAAGCTGATGTTTAAGCCGGTCTCGGTAAGTAGTCCGTGCATATCTTTACTTCTAATTTTAATACAATTATGATGCTAGATTATTATTCTAATTGAATTTATTCTCGTAAAGTGTGCGAGGCAGCCATCCAAGACGCATATATGTGGATTCTACGTTTGCGAATTCATTCACACGTTTACCACTAAGCACAAAGATTATAGAGTCGATGTAAGCAATACATTCACAACATTATTTTATTTACCATCACTTTTTGTTATCATGATTGATATTCATATTGATCTCGTTTTCTTATATAGTTCGAGAGAATGTGGGATCAGCTCCTACCAGAGCAATGCATACTAGGAATTGCCGAAGAACTAGCAGGATTCTTGATGAACGAGATGATAGATGATGCCGGAGAATTTAGTGTGAATAGACGCTAACGATGATCCCCGACCATGTAATTGAATAGACGGGCTCTAGTCCCGGTTATTGTAATGTCCATGTAACTATCATGTATATATTTGTATGCTCGATCCTAAGAAAAGTTATCTTATATATATGCATAAACGTGTACGGTATGTGGTAGCGTAGAAAAATATTTTGAAATAAAAAATAAATAAATAAAATTGATACAAAATGAATTCTCTGCCACGGCAGAGAAACTGCCTAAAATGCTGTCACGGCAGAAAATCATTAGTCCTGGTTCATAGTAGGAACCGGGACTAATGGGGGGCAATTAGCCGCGCAGGACGGACACGTGGACGCCCATTGGTCCCGACTGATAAGTGGGCCAGGACTAGTGGGTGAGCCTTTAATCCCGCCTCTCCAATTCCGGTTTCAGAACCAAGACTAAAGCTCCTCACGAGCCAGGACTAAAGGCTCGTTCTCCACTACTGCTAGTATAACATTTCAACAATGCTATCAACTAGTATAAGCATTTCAAATTTTAGAAGTGAGAGTCGTAAGAGATATCTCTCGTTCATGACTTCACGTTTCTTTTCCATATGATTGTGTTCTTTCAAAACTCGAAGTAGATCACTCTCTGGCAAATGGAGTTATGTTCAAGAACAAGGATAAATGGAAAAATATTTTTAAATTTTTAAGATTGGGATATAGTGAATAAAAAACGACAAAACTCGGCTAGAAACATAAACAAACAAAATGAAAAGCAAAGAAAAAGCAAAGCGAAGTGTTGGAACAAATCAAACACTGAGTGTTTCAATCTCTCTTGGAGCGCGGCACAAACTTATTACAAAAAATATCACCACTCTTAATACTTGAGGACGCATCCCCAAGCTTAGGCTTTTGCAAGGACTCTTGTGTTCATTGTGGTGGCAGTTGGTAGCTCTCAAAGTTCCATTGGCCGCTCCAATGGGCGGAGTAGGACGACGGATTCTGAGTGTTGTCGGGCGAGGTTGTTCAAGTGGACGATGGTGCCACAAAACGCGTACATGTCGTTGATACCCGTAAGTGTAGGAGATCATCGACCCGACGAGGAGTAGAAGGTATAAGTATTTATTCTTTCAAATTAGAGTGTCACTACTCTAACTATCTATGCACTAAATAAATTAGGATGATTGCTTTGGAGTGGTCTAAAACTGAAAGTAACTATTTAAAAAAGATAAAGTTGCAAGAGAGTAAAAGTAGAAGAAAGTAAAAATTCTTCTTAGAGAAATCCAAATCCTATGTTTAGCAAGAGGACAAACTCAAATTTATAGTTATATGTGAGACGAACGTTTCCAATAGCTACCTAGACTTCATGGTATAAAGATGTCTAAAATAGCATGATAGATATCTTGTCAAATTTTATTCTCATTGGACAGAGGCTAAAATAGGTACAGTTATATACATGTGCAAGTGCATCCCTCATGATCGGTCCTAAGTACATTTTCATGTGCAAACAAAGGATTCATTAAGACATAAATGTTCAACCAATGCTTAAAGTTGTAAGATCCCCCGATCAAGAATGCCCCTAATGCAACTCTAAGCATCGGGATACAGTTTCTATCATTCCATCCCTCCCTACTCGCTTCATTACACTAAGGTGCAGCCCTATGAGTCCATAAAGGTGAAGTAACATGCAGTCGACATTCGCATATTACCATTGTAGAACCACATAAGAGATTAAAATTTGACCAAATACTCATTACATACTTATATAGAAATCAATATCAATCCATCTTATGCCTTCAAGAACATGGGAAACTACTCACATGAGAGAGACATTACAAAGATTAGAGACCTGATAAAGTTTTTGATGGAGAGGTGCAACAACCTGGTGTTGGAGGAGATGGAGGCGACATCCCGCAACGGCGGTGGCACGGTGGCGGCCCCAGGGGCAATGACCCATTGGCCCTTCTTCTTCCCTGAACTTGGTGTTGGTGTGGAGGAGCCTCTCTCCCTCCTTGGTGGTGGCCAAGTAGGAGTATTTTCGTCACAATGGATGGATGCCTCTAAAAGTAGGGTTTCCTCTCAATATGTAAAGGTAGAGATACAATCTATGTCATGGGATATGCCCCTTTGATCAAGGGCTCTTGGGCACCTCTAAAACCTTTCTAGGACTCCCTCTATCCTTTATGAGCCCATAAAGTCGTGGCTTGGCCGAATCCATCAAGTATGGAAAGAGTTTAAGTCAATCATGTCACAAACTTTTGGAATCCCGAAACTATTTATGTACCCGGAGTAATCTGGGTGCCGTTTCCGGAGTCCATTTGGATCAAAATTTATATATCAATCGACATTAGTAGAAATTTTTCAACAATTTTTATGTGTACTTCCATTTTTGTCCTTTTTTTTGCGAAATTCCACCGATCTATTAATAATCATCAACAGCAGTACAAAGAGTCCTAAAAGTAATAAAAATTACAAACACTGGCACGAGCCGAAGGCGCGCCGCCGTCCTCGCCCCTCCATCACCAGAGCCAGGCAAAACTTGTCGTAGTAGAGCTTGTTGTAGTAGACGGACGGGAAGTCGTCGTGCTAAGGTCCCAAAGGACCAGCGCACCATAGCAGCAACCATCACCGAAGATGAACAACGTAGATCGGAAGAGACTGACCTCAAAACACACGTACGAAAAACAACCAGATCCCAAAAAACCTGTCGGACACATGACTTCACGCGTCCTCCGCTGATGCTAGACGCACCACCAGAGCGAGGATAGGGCGGGAAGAACCTTATTCTGACCTCAGGACGTAGTCGCCGTCTCAACATCCTGAATAAGACACTGAAAATAGTCTAAAAAAACACTAGAACCTCCCGCCGGCGAGAGGCCGTGGTCCGTCACGCCTCCAAGACCTTAAGACCGCCGGAGACGGGACGAACCGGTGACGTCACCGGCGGAGGAAAGAAAAACTCTAGATAGGTTTGCTGCCGCCGCCGCCTCCTTGGAGAACTCACGTAGGTACCGGTTCGGTTCGTTACTTCCATTTTTGTCTTGACGTCAACCAGTGTCTTGACAATATACTGGCAGCAAATTATTCTTGGATTTCTTTTTCTTTGTAATATTCCCGGTCTCCCTAGTCCCTTCAAGATCACAAAAGAGGCATGGCACGATCCTGTCTCGTCAGTCGCTATTCAGATCTGATCGCTATTTGGATTTGAATTACTTTCCAAAGCCTAATCACCACATGGTGACATTTGACACGAATGCCTCAACCCCTAGGAGCGTAGAACAGGGTCGGCCTGCACCCCGCAGTACCCTACCCGCATGTCACCCACCCCGGTCTACATCTACATGGGATCTGAACCACACACGCCACCAAGAAGCGCCGTCCATAAGTCAGCGAAAGGCGCTTTTAGATCGGCACATCTTGAAACGAGGTCGGCGAGAGAAAAAGTAGTGGATCAAGCTGGCGCCGTCGGGAGAGATCGCCCGCCCTGTGTCTGTGTGGTTTCGTTTTCCGCGGGTCAAGATCAAAATCAAATCGAGCCGGGAGAGGCCAGCGACGAGCCATGGACGCCGACAGACCGACGAGCGCGTCCGTCGCCCTTTCGGCCAGGATGACTGACAGACAAATTAAAAGGGATATGACCCGTGACAGGGACCGAGAACAAGAGAATATATGAGCATTGAAATTCACATATACGAGACGCGACGGCAGAGAAAGCTAGGTATACTGCAACTGGATCTGGATGGATGATACGTCAGTCATTGTGTATGGATGGATCATGGATTCGCAGTTCCCTGCCCTCGAATGCATCCTATCGCCGCGGTCGTATTCAGAGTCGGATTTGTAGTTAAATTGTTGTCGACTGGGTGTTCTTTATCTTGCAGATTGATCCACGGCTTGATGCACGCTTTAGTTCTTTTTTCCTAGTGTCGTTGTCGTGTACTTGGCGTAGTTTTCAGATCAGAGCGAGAAGCGTCGCTAGCCCGCTGAAACCAATGGAGCATCGGAGAGGCGCTGAAAAAATGGATAGGGGAAATCCGCCGAATTGTCATCTTTCTCCGATCATCTCTCTCCCAGCACGTTTCAGCTGCTCCGCCTGCGCACACCAGTTTTTTTACTTTACCCGCACTGCACGGAGAGTATCGGACAATACCGCTGCAGCACGTTTGAGGCTCGGACGTGGGACCCCTGCTAGTCCGTGTAGAATTGCAGTTTTCCTTTTGATGATGGGGTCGTGTCAGTTTTTTTTTTTTTTTTTGGAGAGGTTGGTCATGTACAGATTTGCAGATGTGAAGCTGAGCCCAGGCAAAAATAGAGGCGCTGCGGGCCGGAGGCTGGAAGGCTACAGGCCCACAATATGCCATGGGGATTCTGAAACGGGCCCAACTATTTGACAAATGGCTGGCCCGACAATCGAAGGCAGGTTTCTGCTTTTGTTGGCAATGGATAGCAGTTGTAGTACATCCTCTGTCTGCCGGCGGGAATGCTATTTGCTGTCCGTAGACGGCGCGGGCG
Source organism: Avena insularis (assembly GCA_023614405.1). Lineage (NCBI taxonomy): Eukaryota > Viridiplantae > Streptophyta > Magnoliopsida > Poales > Poaceae > Avena > Avena insularis. Next base: position 503,788,702 of record CM042688.1, on the reverse strand, counting down.
TTGGACAGGGCGGAAGCCCTGTTGGACCAGCCCAGTTCGCGAGGATAGGCTTTTTCATTTACGTTTTTGTTTTCGGTTTATTTTTCTTTTTCTTTTAATTTTTTTAGAAATATCATTATTAAAGATGTTCATTATTTTTTGAAAAATATTATGATTTTCTGAATTTTAAAATTTGGTTCATGATTTTTTGAATTGGGTTCGTGTTTTTTGAAATTTTGTTTATGTTTTAAATTTTTGGTTCGTGGTTTTTAAAATTGGTTTAACTATTTTTGAAAATGGTTCATGATTTTTTTGAAATTGAATCATAATTTTTGGAATTGGTTCATAATTTTTTAAATTTTGTTCATGATTTTTGATTTTTGTTTGAAAATTCGTTCATGATATTAAAAAATCTTCATGAATATTTAGAAATATTCATAGTTCTTAAATCATAATTATAAAGAATGTTCAGAGTTGAGATAAAAATATAGAAAAAACAGAAAAGAAAGAATAAAAAATCTTGTCACGTGGGCCGGCCCACCTGTCCCGCAACTTGCGGCGCGCGCCTTGCGTCGTCTCGAAGCGGCGTATAGCTGCTCCTGTATGCCAATGTCTTCGGAACTCTCTTCATCTGCAGTCGCTGAAAGCAGGATGACGTAAGGCCATCTCCAACGTCCCATGTTCTTCGGCGCAGTGGATGAGCCTATACTACAGGGACGTGCACATGCTAAACACCATATTGAAATACTAACGCAGTTATTTAGACTCCATCTCCTTTAAACCTACCCCTCCCTTCCCCACCCACACACACCCAACGGAACAAATCCGGCATATTTATGTTCGGCCGGACAAAGCCCATCTCCTAACGGGCTATCCATATTTCCATTTGTCCAGGCTACCACATATCTGTTCCAACTTTGCGACCGTTTTGTGGCAAGACGGATGGTCCGCGCGTCTGACCGCGTCCGACCTGGCCATGATGGGCCCCACATGGCAGTGTCCCACTATCCTTTCTCCTCCAAAACTTTCGCCGCCGTCTGGCGCGAGCTCCGCCGCCGCCCTCCCCCGAGCTCCGCCCTCTTGGAGCTCCACCTTCGCCCTCCTCGGAGTACCGTTCCGAGCGCCGCCGTGGGCCTCCCCGAGCTTCGCCTCTGCCCTCCCCCGAAGCTCCGCCTAGCGTTGCCGCCCTCCCCGGATCCACCTTCCCGAGCAAGCACCGCTAGAGCCTCCGCCCTTCCCTGGAGCTCTGCCCAGTGCCGCCGCCCTCCCCGGCTCCACATCCCCGAGCAAGTACCGCCAGCGCCTCCGCCCTTCCCGGATCTCGCCGCCTCGAGCTCCACCTCAAGCATCGTGAGCTCTGCCACCGCGCGACACCGGTGTGGTGGGCGCGTACTGGTCCGGCAATCAAAGGGAGGTTTCTACTTTTGTTCGCCATGGATAACAGTTGTCGTACATCCTCTGTCTGCCAGTGTCCTCGGAACTCTACGTCTGCAGTCGGGGGCTCAGCATGTTGGAAATATTCTTTAGAGACAAATAATAATATGGATTATTGTAGCAGCCCGCGTAAAACCACGACTAGAAAATCGTTTGATGTTTTATTTTGTGCATCATCATGACCGCAGGCTCATGTCATCATGCCACATTGCATTTGCGCATCGTTATGTCATCATGCATTGTTTGCTAAAACTATTTTCCAAAAGGCTAGTTTTGTTTTCTAAATATCTCCGTCTTTATTTCAAATCAAAACCCTCGGTCCACCAGGATCTTTTATTTGTCTAAACTATTTTACAAAAGAATATTTCAAACTAAATAAAAATATAAACTATTTTTTTCAGGGAGTCGCCACCTATTAGGCTGCCCCAAAGGCCCACAGCAAGAAATTCTTACCACCCCGGCAAAACCCTAACTAGATGAAACCCTAGCTATCCCGCGCTCCACCAACCACACCCCATCGCCGCTGCCAGCTGCCACACTTCTCCCTGCCGACACGCAACGATTACCCCGGATCAACCCCACCCCGATCCCCACTCGACGCAACCCCGCAGTCCACCTAACGTGACACCGCCACCCACGACGCGATACCGCCTCACCGACAAAAGCCACGCCTCGAGATCTCCGCCTGCGGTTGCATCGGTCCCACCACGAACACGCAACGCCCCGCGTGATCCCGTCTTCCTCCTCGCCCCGCTCGCTCCTGACTTTCGCTAGGGCCGCCACTCTCACGAGCTCGCCATCGCCGCGGCTCGCCAGCCTGCCCGCCTCCGTTCGCCACCCGCCGTTTTCCCTCACCAAGGTCACGTCACCAGGCCACCACCTCGCTGTCTCCCTGAGCCCCCCGAGCAACCGCCAGATGTAGCACCGCCAGCGCACGACCCCATCGGTCCCCCAAGCTCCACCGCCACCAGCGACCTCGCCCCGCGCAGGCCGCCTCCGCAAGCCGGCCTCTCCTCCGCCTCACCGCCCTGCGGAGCTCCTCCGGCCAACCTCTTCCCAGGCACGCCCTCTTCGCCCTAGCCCTGCCGTGCCCGGCTTCCACGCTAGGTCGTATGTGACCCCGTCCTGCTGCCTCGCACCTCCAAGGACGAGCCGTCCTCATCGGTCGCCGCCTCTACGCCGGGTCCACCGCCGCCATTGTCCCCTCCACCATCGCTGTCGCCTCGGGTCCCGCCTCCTCCTCCGCAGCTTCCTTCTGCCCCGGCCGACCGCCGTTCTCCTTTCCCGAGCGAACACAGTAAGAGAGACCGAGCCACCTCGGCCTTCCTTTGCGCGTGCACATGCCCAAGGGTGCCTCCTGGTTCTACAGATGTCGCTGATGTCCCCGTTATGTGTTTGTGCTGGCCACCAGACACCAAGAGATATTTGTCAGGCCCGCATAGCTCTGTGACAACAAATTGTCACTAGTCTTCTTGAAGACGTGCTTGTGTCGCCCCCAAGTTCCAAAGCCCAGGACCGACTCCATCAAAAGTATTCACACTGATGCCAAGATCCACCTACGGGAACCACCGCGGTGCCATTCCGAGAAGGCATGCAAGGTCTACTTCCCAGATCCAGAGGCCGATCCCGAACCTCGACATGCCATGGACTCCTCGAAACGCCATGACCTCCTTCAAGGATCCGATGGCCGAGACTCCGAAGCCTAATCCCGGTGTCCGAAGACCAATCCCGTCGAACCCCGCCCCAAGTTCTTCCGAACCCCAATGTGTGACCCCCTTCCGCCCCTAATTTTATAAATGTAATATAAACTTGTTGCATATTGAATTGTTCATGCTCGCATACATATTCATTCGTTTGGGGGTACTTTGTCAATTCACCTCATAGTTAAATATGGAGATTATATGCGGGCTATATTTTTCTTATCTCGACTCCATTTAAATTAGTGTAGCGAACCGATACCATGTTTTGCCTTGTTAAGTCAACATTTAAAATGCGGGGTACCTAAATAACATGAACCCTCTAATTAATTTTCGTTACCCCGATTCCGCTTAATATTGCCTAATTGCACCGCATCTTTGCCATGCCATGCATCATATCATAATCATGCCGGATCTTCTGCTGTAGTATTAAATATTGCATCCGGTGTTTCTTTTAGTGCTTTGCTTCTTCACGGATTAGGCCGTTGAGTGGATGCGAGTATCGATAAGTTCTTCGGATAATGTACCTTCGACAATGTTTCTCAGGCGAGCTATCTCCCCTTTCTATCTATTTTGCTTTTATAGTCTTTATTTCCTCCCATTGATCTATTGCTATCCGTGTTGCAATGCTTTAGTTTTCCGTGCACCATTTATATTCCTTGCAGCCTCTATATTGCCTTGGACACATCCTACTGCATGTTGATTGATAGACAGTCGGCCTTGCGAGTCATAGTTGCTTACTCAGGTGCTGCTTTGTGTCGTTGTTGTTCCACCGTGGTTAGGAGGTTGGCACATGCTTAATGGTGGAGATGATCATGGGTTTACTTATAACTTATCAATTAAAATGCTAGAAATAGATATAATGCAGAGGCACCGATGGGTAATAGATGTTATTGTAGGGAAACGGGTAGGCTACACTAGCATAAATCAAAATTTTCTACCACGTCAACCAGAAATACCGTTGTCATAGATCACGGGATTACCACTAGACGGACAGTTGCGGAACTCGATGAAGCATGTTGATGCAGTGTAGATGTTCTACGTCTCCTCCTTGTCCTCGTCCCACGAGCAGCTCCCCTTTGCGCGGCTCGTCCAAGTGCTATAGCTGCGGCACCTCCGAGGTATCCACACTTCCGGAGTGGAAGGTCACATGCCAGACTGCTAGGTCTGCATGTGCAACATAGGCGTGAGAGGAGTGGCGGCTGGGTGGAATGCTCAACCCTATTCAGCTCGTCTCTCTCTCTTATATAGGCATCCCTAGTGGGCTACTACATTAGCAGCCCATTAGTAGCCTAAGCCTGGTCTAATTTGGATCCAATCCTCATTAGGCTTCTAGCCCCTATAGTGTGTGACCCTATAGGTTCATGCACGTATAGAGATGACACGAGCACACTTACTCCGTTAATAGTTGGTAGCGGCCTCTAGCAAGACATGCCAACTCCTAAACGCATATAAAGATCATTCAAACGAACCATCACAAGGTTGAGTACATGTATTTTCCTTTGCCTTACGATATTTGGTCTAGCTCCAAGCCGACCTCTCTTTCTCGATACTGTGATTCAGAATCCCTTTACTAGGTTCACTCTTAACCATATGTAGCATGGCCATGCATTTTTGGATCCGATCACTCGAGGCGCCTAGATATATCTCTCTCAAGTAGAGAGAGGCAAATCCCATCTTGATTGACCAATGCCTTGTATCATGTATCAGGACAAACCCGAAAGCTACCTTTATAACTACCCAGATACAGAGTAGTGTTTGATAGCCCCAAAGTAGGTCGATGCACATCTCAAGTACATGCGACAATCTCAGGTCTAAGGACAAAACATACATGATGTGTAGATAGAGCTACAAGTATTATTACCAGTCTCAAGTTGGGTCAGTCCAACCCCATGTTCATAACATGTGTCCACATCATTGGTTTGACATCTCCATGTCTATGACTTGCGAAACATAGTCATCAACCAATCGATGTGCTAGTCTAATATTCACCTGTGTCCTCCCATGAACTCTAACTAGGGACAACTACTAGATAACCATACAAGTAAAGAGTTTCACAAACAATTCACATAATTGCCAATCAATACAAGTTGCCTGATATATGGATATACAAGGAACATTATAATAACTCATGGATACATATGAAATACAATAATCTCCATGACTGCCTCTAGGGCATATTTCCTTTAGTCTCCCACTTGCACTAGAGTCAATCTAGATAGTATCTAATACCTATTGCTCTTGTCTGCACTTCATGCGCAGGCTGCAGGAGTGGCTTTGTAAAGGGATCAACAACATTTGATTCTGTATGTATTTTTCATAACATGACACTACCATCATCAATGAACTCACGAATCTGATGGTAACACATGCGAATATGTTTGTTCTTCTAGTGTTGTCTAGGTTCCTTGGCTTGTGCAATAGCACCATTGTTGTCATAATAAACATCCAAGGGACTGGACGCGCCTTGAGCCACACCAAGAGGGATCAGGAAATTCCTAATCCAAATAGCTTCCTTTGCAGCCTCCAAGGCGGCAATATATTCAGCTCTTGTTGAAGAGGAGGCCACTGTATCTTGCTTAGAACTTTTCCAGCTCACAACACCACCATTCATGACAAACACATAACTTGATTACGATTTGGAGTCATCTGAGTCATTAAGGTAACTCGCATTTGTGTAACCCTTTACACTGAGTTCATCCTTACCTCCATAAACTAGGAACATATCCTTAGTCCTTCTCAAGTACTTAAGGATATTCTTTACTGCTGTCCAGTGGCTTTCACCTGGATTAGCCTGGTATCTGCTCGTAACACTTAGAGCATAGGAAACATCTGGGCGAGTACATGTCATTGCATACATGATGGATCCAATAGCGGAAGCATATGGAACCCTACTCATGCGCTCTCGCTCATCAGCGGTCGAAGGACACTGAGTCTTGCTGAGTTTCATGCCATGAGACATGGGCAAGAACCCCTTCTTAGCCTCTTCCATGCTAAACTGTTTCAACACTTTGTCAATGTATGTATGATATGTTGGAAACGTATCTATAATTTTTGATGTTCCATGCTTGTTTTATATCTAATTTCTTATGTTTTGTCCACACTTTGGAGTATTTTTATACACTTTTTGGGACTAACCTATTAACAAGATGCCACAGTGCCAATTGCCTGTTTTCTTATGTTTTTGGTTCCAGAAAAGCCAGAAAATGAATATTCTCGGAATTGGACGGGACAAAAGACAAAGTCAATATTTCACCGAGGGGAACACGGAGCCACAAGACGAGACGGAGAGGGGCCAGGGGCTGGCCACACCATAGGGTGGCGCGGGTCCCCCTGGCCGCGCCACTAGGTGGTGTGGGCCCCTCGGGTGCCCACCGACCTTGCCTCTTCGCCTATAAGAAGCCCCTGATACCTAAACCCTAAAGAATCCAGCCTCCAGCCATGAAAAGTTCCACAGCGCCGTCGCTACCGAAGGGGAGATTCGGGGGACAGAAAGTCTCTGTTCCGGCACCCTGCCGGGACGGGGAAGTGCCCCTGGAGCCATCTCCATCGATCTCCACCACCATCTCCATCGCTGTTGCTGATTCCCATGATGCTGAGGGAGTAGTTCTTCCTCGAGGCTAGGGGTTCTGCCGGTAGCTATGTGTTCATCTCTCTCTCTATGCATGATCATATTGTGATCATGAGCTTTATAATCAAGTAGATCTACCTTGCTACTCAAGTGCTTTAATAGATCTCTGGCTCTCCCCACGTGTCTAAAAGTGACAACATGCACACCATGGTGGCACTTAGGCTAGAGATTACAAATACTTGTTATGAGTTATATTTGGAGTTGGATGTCTCTATGAAATTGTGGTGTTTGTTGGAACCATCTAGCGCTCAAGGTGACAGTGTGGGGTTATCTAGATAGGGAAGGCGGACTTTGAGGAGTGCTGTTATAGCCCTACCATGGATTAGATTGTCCAACCGGAGAGTAGTTCAGAGTAGTATCATAAAGAGAAGATATTTATATGAGAGTGTTCACTAGTGGAAGTATGATCCCTAGGCCTTGTTTCTAAACATTGAAACACCATTTGCAACTAGATTTGTTACATGTTTGCTTGCTTCCATCTTTTTGCCTTTAGTCTTTTCCTCCCGTCAAGCTCTTTTCTGGCACTGTTGTCTTATATCCATACCACTTGTATTTCACTATCTCTTCGCCAAACTAGTGCACCTATACACCTGAAAAGTGTATTGGGTGTGTTGGGGACACAAGAGACTTCTTGTATCTTGATTGCAGGGTTGCTTGAGAGGGATACCTTTGACCACTTCCTCCCTTAGTTCGATAAACCTTGGGTAATCCACTTAAGGGAAACTTGCTGCTGTTCTACAAACCTCTACACTTGGAGGCCCAACAATTGTCTACAAGAATAGAAGTGCGTAGACATCAAGCTATTTTTCTGGCGCCATTGCCGGGGAGGTAAGGTAAAAGGTACTCACATCCTCCGGTGTGAGTGCTCGAAGTTATTTCCTTTAGATTCTACAATCATATCTTTTTGTTTCTTGTTTTTATTTTCACTAGTTAGGCTTAATGGAAAAGAACAAAAAAATTGAGAGCTTTTTAGTATTTTTCCTAAGGTAGAACATGAATGGTCTGAAAAGAAAATGAAAAATCCCATGGAACTTTCTTTGCATGCTAATAGCAATGTTATTAGTATGAATCTTCTGAACACCTTTGTTACTAATGCTATAGAAACGACTAAGCTTGGGGAGGTTAGTTTTTATGAAAATGATCTTTTTAGTTCCCCGGCTTTAAAGAAGAAAATTTGCTCTGATGATACTTTTTCTCCCATATGTGGTAATTCTAATGATACTTGTGATATTTTAAATCCACATACTGAAAGCATCCCTTTTAAAATACCTATAAAAATTGTTGAACGTGTTATGAATAACTACTATTTTGGAGATGGAACTGTCCATCCTGGTGATCATTTACTCTTTATAAATGAATTATGCGTGTTGTTCAAGTGTGGAGGTATTTCAATGAACCAAGTTAAGAGGAAGTTATTCTCTTTATCACTTAAGGGCAAAGCAAGGGAGTGGTATGAGCTACTAGATGATCCTCATCATTTGGAGTTGAAGGAACTTGAATCTCTCTTTTAATCTAAATTTTATCCCCCTCATGAAATTCATAAAGATAGGAATTATATTTATAATTTTCATCCTCATGATGGAGAAAGTATTGCCCAAGCATGGGGGATATTGAAGTCACTAATGCTCAAATGTCCCATTCATGAACTCCCCAGGAATATTGTTATTAATAATTTTTATGCAAGGCTTTCAGGACATTTCAAGGACTACTTAGATAATTGTTTAGAGGGATCCTTCACAACTAAGGAGGTAAAAGCTAAGTGGGATCTTCTTGAAACAATTCAAAGCAATACCGAAGATTGGGATAACGACAAAGATAAAGAACCAGGTATAAACTATGAGTATGATTGCATTAAGTCTTTCGCTGAAACTGCTGATTTTCAAGAGCTTAGTGCTAAATATGGTATTGATCCTCAAATTCTTGTTGATCGTTGTAGAGCCTTTGCTTCTCATATTAATGCTCCTAAAGAGAAATGGGACATGTATCATGAGACTTTTAAAGACACTTGCATGGAAAATGAAATTATTATTAATGATAGCAATAAACTGTTGGGTCCGCAGCATAGAAAACAAAAAATTTCCTACGATGAGAACAACACGCCAAGATCTATCTACTAGGTACAAAGCAACAGGTGGACATACATCCATCGAGAACTTACCCTCGAAGACAACGAGTTTTGTTAACGAGTAGGAACTCGTGGTTGATGTAGTCGTACACTTGCCGATCTCAAGATCGTGAGGAAGTCCGAGCAGGTCCGGCTCCAGCACGTCCTTCAGATCCAGCTCCAGCACCACCAAGTCCAGCACCACAAAGCAGCGGTGCATCCGTGATCGCACACATATCCGGTACCCCGACAACCTCCGTCCCTCGCTCCAGCAAAGTAGCGGAAGCAACAACTCCTTTCCAGATAAAGCCACCGGGAACATGTATCTCGCTAATTCGAGACCATCGGGGAATAATACTAGAGGGGGAGAGAGATCCTTCACGAGGAGGTGTGAGGAAGAAGGAGGAAGAGGGGGGCATTTTATAGGAGGAGGGGGGTGCCCCTCCCCATGGCCGGCGCATGGAGGAGGTGCCCTTTCACCTCCTCCATTCATGTGGTGGTAACCCCTCCACATTAAAATGCCTCTTCACATTCCCTTTTAAAGTCCCCACTTTAAATGCATTAAATTTCTCCAAATTTAATGCTCTCTCATTTAATAAAACTCTTTTATTATTTTTATTCAGAATTTTGTTAATTACTTTAATTAACAAACATTCACATAAAACCCCCTGCAACATTTCAATATTACATGCAGAACCAATTTCACCTGAAACAGTTTTGGTGTCTATTGAAATAATTCTAGCGCTTTCTTAAATCTTTATCTGAAACATATCTGCTCCAAATGGTGTCGGTATCCCTTAAGTGTGTCACCCTACGGTTCGCGAATAATGCAGACATGATCGAGACCCCTCTCAGATCAATAATCAGAAGCGGGACCTGGAGATCCATACCGACTCCTACACATTCAACGACGACTTCTGTGATCGTGAGAACCTTTAACGCTTGTAACTAAATCCCTTTGTCTCGCGATATATTACATGTCCGATATTCGATCATCGGTATCCCCATACCTAGTTTGATCTCGTTGCCGACATGCACTCTTTTCTTGTTCCCGTGATATAACATTCTAGTGATCACATCACTTGCTTGCAAGCTATCTTAATGTGATATCACCGAGAGGGCCCAGAGTATATCTATCCATCATCGGGATTGACAAATTCCACTCTTGATCCATGAGCCTCAACATAAAACCTTCGTAGCACTGAACCCATCTTTATAGTCACCCTGTTACGGTGTGACGTTTGATGTTATCAAGATACTCTTCCGGTGTTAGCAATTAACATGATCTCATGGTCTAAGGATAAAGATTACTTCGTATGATGTTATAGCAATATAAACATAATGAATTTGATCGTAATGCTATACTTCGGATGAATGTTCATCACATCATTCAACTAATGTTGTGACCTTGTTATTAACAACATCCAATGTCCATGATCAGGAAACCTTGATCATCTTGTTAATCAACAAGCTAGTCTCTAAGAGAGGCATAACTAGGAACCCTTTTTGTTTATTAAACACACATGTATTGATGTTTCCGATCAATACAATTATAGCATGCAAAATAAACATTTATCATAAACATGGAATAAGATAATAACCACTTTATTATTGCCTCTCGGGCATATTCCCTTCATAAACATGCTCAAACCTCTAAAAGTACTACTTCTTATAAGCATGTTAATTTTTGTGGAATACATAGATCTTGTGAGAATAATCAAATTGAAGAAGAATATTGTATCACCCACAGGAATGAAAAACTAGAAAGTGGTATAAGGCTCTAAATGATCTTGGTAAAAAAGTTTGTGCCCTCAATCCTTTTATTTGTGAACTTTGCTTTGAAGTGGGTCATTTCAATTTTCAATGCTCAGACCATAATAATAGCCCTTCTAATCCAATGAGTACTTGATGGCTCAATGCACGGCGCCCAGAAAAATGCTTGATGGCGGTGTTGATGTAGAGCTCGTTGGGAACCCCAAGAGGAAGGTATGATGAGCATAACAACAAGTTTCCCTCAGTTATGAAACCAAGGTTTAATCGAACCAGTAGGAGCAAGGAAACACCCCAAAGGTGTTACTAGCTGAGCTTTGGCAGGGCGCACTACCAGTGCTAGTAGCAACGTGGAGACCTGCACAACACAACCACAGAACTTTGTCCCCAACTTGCGATGAGGTTTTCAATCTCACCGTATTTTGCGGAAAACAAAGGATTAAACATATCAAATGGAAAGAAGTAAAAGTTTGCAAAAAGTAAAAAGAAAGCAGTAAAAGATTGTAGATTGTATGTAAAAGACAAGGACCGGGATCCATAGTTCACTAGAGGTGGCTTTCCGTAGATAGATACCATGCTGGGTGAACAAATTACAGCGGGGCAATTGACAAACACCGAGAAAACAATACATGCATATACTAATCATCTTGACTCCTTTGAGACTTGATTGGGCATTACAACATAATACATAGACCGCCATCCAACTGCATCTATGACTAATAATCCACCTTCAGGTTATCATCTGAAACCCCTCCAGTATTAAGTTGCAAGCAACAGATTATTGCTTTACGAACTGCGTGTAAAGTAAACAATACGATTGTTCTATGAACAAAGGATTGTTGTTTTCTCCCTAGTAGAAATAGCACATCTAGTACCTTAGAGATTTCTGTCACTTCCCCAGGTTACCAGAGGCATGAACCCACTATCGAGCATAAATACTAACTCTTGGAGTTGCTAGCATCTACTTGGCCAAGATAGCTACTAACAACGGAAAGCATGCAAGATCTCAAATAACAAAGACATGATAGAATCAATAGTCAATCTGAAATAGCATCTCAATATCCATCGGATCCCCGCAAACACAACATGTATGCATTACAAATAGATGATCTTGATCATGAACGGAGCTCACAAGATATAAACATGAAAGCACGAAGGAGGAGAAACCAGCCATCTAGCTACTACATGGATCCGTAGTCCAAGGATGAACTACTCACGCATCACACCGGAGGCTTGCATGGTGATGAAGAAGGCCTCCAGGGTGAATTCCCCTCTCCGGCAGGGTGCCGGGAAGAGCTTCAGATCCTAGGGATGGAGATGAAGGCGGCTACAGACTCTTTCGTGGATTTTTGATCGGGTACTTAGGGTTTTCGTCACGAGGGCAATATATAGGCGGAAGGAGAGGCCGAGGGGCCGGGAGCCACCACCACGACCCTCGGCGCAGCCAGCCTGGCCGCGTGAGTGGGTGGTGGCTGACCCCCCCCTCTTCTCCGTCTCGTATCGCACTTGATCACTTCGGAAAAATAGGCACTTTGGCTTTTGTCCCGTCCAATTCGAGAATATTCATTTCTGACTTTCCTAGAACCAAAACAGCAAAACAAACAAGCGGGCACTGTGGCTCTTGTTAATAGGTTAGTCCAAGAAATCATATGAAAAGTACTCCAAAGTTGGAACAAAACACAAGAAAGTGGATAAAACCAAGCATGGAACATCAAAAATTATCGATACATTTGCAATGTATCAACATCCCCAAGCTTAACTCCCGCTCTTCCTCGAGTAGGTAAGTGATAAAAAGAAATAATTTTTGAGGTGACATGCACCATCAAAGACTTGATCAAAATATTTGCAAAACATTCAAAGCTGGGATCATAGTACTTCAATCATAACATGAAAGACAAAGTTCTAGCAATAAGCAAAGAAACTATGATGCAACATGAAAAGGCACAAACAAAAGAATCATGAATAACATTGCTTTGCAAGACGTTTGTTTGTTTCACATAAAGAAAACATAGCATAATAGTATTCAGCTTGACCCTCAATAGAGTAGCAAATATAAATGCATAGGACACCTTCAAAGTTCATAAGAGTGACTAGATACAATAGTTTAAAACAAGCAATATCAAAGTATGCATCAGTTAACTAGTCTTGGGACAATGCACATAGAACTAAGAATGGCCACTATGCTCTCAAAGTAGGTGCATAAAGATATAAAGTGGAGACTCAATATAATGGTGGAAGAAAGGCCTTTTGTAAAAGGAACTAGGGATTCAAGTCTCATAAAGAGCTTCCAAAAATTATGGTACTTATAGCTTTCATCTCTCATTGCCCCTACCATAAGCATCTTGAAGTGATTAAGGTTAAAGTGAACAAACTATGGTGTACATGCTTGACGAAGTATAAGTCAGAAATCTCATGTCCCTTGTATACGAGGGCCGCTCCTCATGCTACTCAAGCTTAGTCACCGGTAAGTTCTTGTCATTGTAAGTACATGTGTATCATTGAGAACCGCCAATGGGGTACCCCTTGCCCGATGATACAGAAGAATCCCCATATCAAAATGACAAGGCAAGCAGACAACGAGCATCTCAACATTCTTCTTATTTACCATGGGAATATGGTGCTTTTTTCTCTCTTTCCTCTTTTCATAGTATCTCTTTTTTTTCTTTCTTTTCTCTTTTTTTTCTCAATATAGGACTCTTTTTTTAAAAGAAGAATGCTTCATAGACAGCTCATTATGGTTACGCTGCAGGTTTCCACCATGTCAGCATGGATTAAACCAGCGGCCCAGGCGTTTCTCTAACACATATACATAACTCCATGGACTTACAAGCCCCCCTTTCATTTCACACCAACGACATCCATATACAAAAGAGCATGATATCAACTAGGTACAAGTACCAAGTGCAATGTTGAAAGCGTTCCCCATGAAAGCATGGTTACGCTACTCTCCTACATTTCAAATTACTTACTGCCTGGCAGCTTATGTAGGTGAATTCAAAAAATCCTCATTTTTTTGAAATAGATAGTATGAAATATGTACTACGTATACCAAAAATTCTAAGAATTTTTTGATGAAAAATGAGAGAATACTAGGCCACCTAGGTAAGCGTGCGCGCGGAGTAATTTGAAACAGAGGGAGTAATTCCCAACAAATAAGTGCAAGCATATACAACATACAAGACACAATGGTTCAAGTTTATTAGAGGCAAAAAGTAAAGTGTGCCATCAAGTTCGTGAGAGCTTTAATCACTAGTTTTCTCATAACAATTGGAAGGTAAACAAAAGCATGAATATACTTGGAATAGCATAAGCTAGTAGGTAGGTATGGTGGACTCTTTGGAATAACTTGGTTTAGGGAGTTGGATGCATGAGTGGAACTCATACTTTGTTGTAGAGGCTAGCAAAAGACTGGGAGCGACAAACTAAGAGAGCAATAATGGCCATAATCATGCAGAGCGACAAAACATCATTGATCAAAGCATAAAGTGATACTACTAGTTGAAAACTAAAGGATCATAAAGGCTATGGTGACTTAAGATAGTCATAACATGGTGTGAGCATGTGCCAAGTCAACCCAAATAAAGCATCAAAGGAGAATACCACTATACTATGCTTTAATATGCTAAAACAACGCATGATTCATCCAAGGCACATTAAGCAATCTCAATTGTTTATAACAAGTCATGCTACAACAAAGAATACTAAGCATAAGTCCAAAACAATATCAAGCATGGCATGACAAAGCATAGGCCATAGTCAAAAACGAGCTCTTTTTACCACATAAGCATGAACTTTCCTACTCTTTTCCAAACCAAACCAAACTATTTGCAAACCAATGTATGAAAGAGGGGGTCCAACCAATTTATTCAGAAAACTAAGCAAACCAAGCAAACAAAAAACCAAAACGAAAACCAAAAAGAAGACGCTCCAAGAAAAACACAACTGTGCATGAAACAATAAAAATGAAGCGTTTGGAAGAAACCTGGAATTTTTATTGATGAAGAAGGGGATGCCTTGGGTATCCCCAAGCTTTGACGGTTGTACTTCTTGGATATTTCTTGGGGTGACACGCGTGGCATACCCAAGCTTGAGCTTTAGTCCATCCTTCATCTCATTACTCATTCCTTCCATACACCTGAATTTTTTTCTTCATACAAAACTTCACACAATCTTTATGAGCAACATTAGTGCACTTAAGATAAATAAGTCTCAAGGTTCAGTTCTAACACCAAATAAACTTCCATTAGAACACTAGATACTGTATCACTTCCCTCAAAAATCTCAATTCCCCAAAAGAACTCAAGAAGGAACCAACAAGAAGCAAATGCAGAAAATGGCAGAAATCTGTCAAAGCAGACCAGCAGGTAAAGATGAATTTTTTCGAAGATCTTCTGTTGCTCAAATAAAAAAGTATTGATCTAACTAAAGTTATATAACAGCCTGGGGCAGAAGCACAAAAAATTACAGCTCAATCCGACATACAGAGCTCTCTCAGGAATTTTTACGGTGAAGCACAGAAATCTGTTTCGGGACAACAACTTTCCCAATCATTACTTCACTCTCATTAGAGGTTACTCTTGGCACAAAAAGCAAATAAAAAGGATAAGGATAGTTATTACAGATTTAATAACTTCCAAGACTCATCTAAAACTCTTGGGTTATCTCCCAACAAGTACTTTTCTTTAACGCCTTTAAGTTAGGCATAAGAAGCAAAGAAAGAATCAAGTGTTCTCAAATGAAGAAGCATTAAGACCAACTTTCTTGCCCTTACCTCTCTTACTTTTATTCTTAACCTTGGGGAAAATATGATTGTTTGGTGGATAATAAAGGTGCATGGTCCCCTTTCCCAATCTATTATTGCTCCAAGGAGTTCTAATAGGGACCTTCCAAGTGTAATTTGTCCTTTTCCTGCACATTCAATAACAAGATAATCAATAGAAATCGTTTTCCCAAGGATCTTTGTAAACACTCCTTCAGCTATTCCAAGAGGTAATATGTTAGTATTATTAGCAAGAGATATTTCTTTTCCTCCCTCAATGAGCCCCCAAGTATTCAGAGATTTATAAATATCTTTGGGCATAAGGCAAAATTCAGACATGATATCACAGCGAGCTTGAAAAGTTTCAGTGTTTATCTCAATCTTTACTATAGGGAACCACTTTGATGTTCAGAGTTTATTGGGATATAATTGTGATGCTCCCTAAGCGTATTATAGCAACTTTCTAATCTAGTAGTGCTAGCCTCAAGAGTGTCCAACCTAGCAAATATTTTTGCAAAAGAAGTATCAGTTTGGCTAGGCAAGTTGTAAGTGAGGATCAATTTCTTTATAGAATTACTAGCATCATCCTCATTACAATGGAGTAAATCTCCCCCCACAACAACATCTAGAGCATATCTATAGCAAAGAGCAATCCCAAGGTAAAAACTGCTAAGGAACAAGCTTTGAGTCATTTTAGGCTTAGTTTTTTCATGTAGATCAGAGATTCTAGACCAAGCTTCCTTAAAAATTTCCTCAATTCCTTGTTTAAAAGTGAAAATCATTTCCTTGGGGGACATAGTGATAGGAGAAAGGCTAGACATAATGAGATAGGAACTAATTTTTTTGTGTTATTTTTTTGAAATAACAAAGCAAACAAGTAAACTATTTTTTTGGGTTTTTGAAGAACAAAACAAGCAAACAAAGCAAAAAGAAAACTAAGCAAAACAAAAACAACAAAGTAAAGAGATTGGTTATGAGGGACACCCCTTGTGAAGATGTCCTTGACTCCCCGGCAGCGGCACCAGAAAAATGCTTGATGGCTCAATACACGGCGCCCAGAAAAATGCTTGATGGCGGTGTTGATGTAGAGCTCGTTGGGAACCCCAAGAGGAAGGTATGATGAGCACAACAGCAAGTTTCCCTCAGTTATGAAACCAAGGTTTAATCGAACCAGTAGGAGCAAGGAAACAGCCCAAAGGTGTTACTAGCTGAGCTTTCGCAGGGCGCACTACCGGTGCTAGTAGCAACATGGAGACCTGCACAACACAACCACAGAACTTTGTCCCCAACTTGCGATGAGGTTGTCAATCTCACCGTGTTTTGCGGAAAACAAAGGATTAAACGTATCGAATGGAAAGAAGTAAAAGTTTGCAGAAAGTAAAAAGAAAGCCGTAAAAGATTGTAGATTGTATGTAAAAGACAAGGACCAGGATCCATAGTTCACTAGAGGAGGCTCTCCTTAGATAGATACCATGCTGGGTGAACAAATTATAGCGGGGCAATTGACAAACACTGAGAAAGCAATACATGCATATACTAATCATCTTGACTCCTTTGACACTTGATTGGGCATTACAACATAATACATAGACCACCATCCAACTGCATCTATGACTAATAATCCACCTTCAGGTTATCATCCGAACCCCCTCCAGTATTAATTTGCAAGCATCCGATTATTGCTTTACGAACTGCGTGTAAAGTAAACAATACGATTGTTCTATGAACAAAGGATTGTTGTTTTCTCCCTAGTAGCAATAGCACATCTAGTACCTTAGAGATTTCTGTCACTTCCCCAGGTTACTAGAGGCATGAACCCACTATCGAGCATAAATACTAACTCTTGGAGTTGCTAGCATCTACTTGGCCAAGATAGCTACTAACAACGGAAAGCATGCAAGATCTCAAATAACAAAGACATGATAAAATCAATAATAAATCTAAAATAGCATCTCAATATCCATCGGATCCCTGCAAACACAACATGTATGAATTACAAATAGATGATCTTGATCATGAACGGAGCTCACAAGATCTAAACATGAAAGCACAAAGGAGGAGAAACCAGCCATCTAGCTACAACATGGATCCGTAGTCCAAGGATGAACTACTCACGCATCACACCGGAGGCTTGCATGGTGATGAAGAAGGCCTCCAGGGTGAATTCCCCTCTCGGTGGGTCGGAAGAGCCAGATCCCTCCCGATCTAGGGATGGAGATGACAATGACTCTGAGACTCTTTCGTGGATTTTTGATCAGGCACTTAGGGTTTTCGTCCCGAGGGCAATATATAGGCGGAAGGAGAGGCCGAGGGGGTGCCGGGAGCCACCACACCACCCCCTAGCGCGGGCCAGGCCTAGCCGCACGGCCAAGTGGTGTGGTCGGCCCCTGGCCCTTCTCCGTCTCGTATTCTGGCACTTGATCACTTTCGGAAAAATAGGCACTTTGGCTTTTGTCCGTCCAATTCCGAGAATATTCATTTTCTGACTTTCCTGGAACCAAAAACAATAGAAAACATGCAGCTGGCACTATGGCTCTTGTTAATAGGTTAGTCCAAGAAATCATATGAAAAGTACTCCAAAGTTGGAAAAAAACACAAGAAAGTGGATAAAACCAAGCATGGAACATCAAAAATTATAGATACATTTGCAATGTATCAGTACTGCAAGTTTGTATTGTGATGACATGATCACTCCTAATCAGCATGATGAACTTACATTATTTTTGGGGTGTGAAGAATTATCAAGAAAAACTTCTTTGGTAGATATGAGTGCTTTTGATATGAATAGCGTCCTACATGGTTGTCATCTTTATTGTGTTGATAATTGCCACATAAATACTTACATACAAAATATTATAAAAGATGAGATTTTACCAAAATATGATAGGACTAATATGTGTTTTGATCTTATTAATGAAAAGAAGGAATCCTCCAAAGTTTCTTCTATTGTCTCTAACAATAAACCAGGGTATATGGAGAAGCTTCCTTTCAAGCCTCTCCCTCCTAAAGAGAAGAAGATAAAGAAGAAAATGAGGAGTAAAAGGAGGGAGGAAACGGTATTTCCCCTAAGCATGTTGCTCCTATTATAGTTTTTGATGACTCTGAACTTGATGATGTTCCTATGCCTGTTACCTATAGTAGTGATCATGATTGGGAAAAACACACCACTTTTGATATTGAAAATCTCTTCGGTACCAATTCTGAAAATGATGATGTTAATGATTGTTGCACTATTACTATCCATGTTCCTTCTAATGATGATATGTTTACAAATGAACACACTTTGGAAGATAACTATTCTATTGCTTATGATGATACTATACCTCCAATATATGATGATTGCAATGATGAATATGATATTTTCAATCCACCTACTTTTGAGGAGAAAATTAATTATGATTACAATATGCCTCCTATATTTGATGATTATGGTGATGAGAATAATAATGATAGATATTTTGTTAAATTTGCTCCCATTATAATTAATAAGAATGACTATGTTTATGGGAGGAGTATTAATTCTTTTATGCATGTGGCTCATGATAAGAATGTTTTATGTGATAGTTATATTGTTAATTTTATTCATGATGCTACTGAAAGTTATTATGAGAGAGGGAAACATGGTTTTATGTATCTCAACAATATTAAGTTTCCCCTATTTATGTTGAATTTTTTGAAGTTGCACTTGTTTTGCTTTCCTATGCTTGTTGCTTTGTGCTTTCATGACTTGTTTCTTTACAAGATTATTTTTCATAGGAAGTGGGTTAGACTTAAATGTGCTTTGAATTTGCTTCTTGATGCTCTTTTTTACTTCAACTCATATTTCTTATGTGGGCATCTTCTCAAACTTAAACTCTTGTTTTGTTTTTAATGAAAGTTTTTCTGTTTTAAAACTAAAACCCAAAGGTTTATTATCTTTTGAATGCACTAATGTTGCTAATGAAGATTGTGTGAAGTTTTGTATTAAGTAAAATTGAAAGTGTAGGGAAGAGTAATGTGATAAGATGAAAAATGGACAAAAGCTCAAGCTTGGGGATGACACCCGTGTCACCCCAAGAAATATTCAAGAATTACAAGCGTCAAAGCTTGGGGATGCCCAATGCATACCCTTCTTCATCAATAAAAATTTCAGGTTTCTTCCAAACACTTCATTTTTATTGTTTCATGCACAATTGTGTTGTTCTTGGAGCGTCTTCGTTTTGTTTTTTTAGTTTTCTTTTGTTTGGTTTGCTTGAATAAATTGTTTGTACCCCCTCATTCATGCATTAGTTTTCAAATAAAGTTGGTTCGGATTGGAAAAGGGTAGGAAAAGTTCATGCTTAAGTGGTAAAAAGAGCTTGTTTTTGACTGTGGCCTATTGTTTGTCATGTCATGCTTGATATTGTTTTTGATTTATGCTTAGTGATTTTTCCTGTAGCATGACATGTTACAAATAATTGAGATTGCTTAATATGCCTTGAAAGAATCATGCGTTTTTAGCATATTAAAGCATAGTATTGTGGTATTCTCCTTTGATGCTTTATTTGGGTTGACTTGGCGCATGCTCACACCATGTTAAGACTATACCAAGTCAGCATAGCCTCTATAATCCTTTAGTTTTCGCCTTGTAATATCACTTTATGCTTTAATTAATGATGTTTTGTCGCTTTGCATGATTATGGCCATTATTGCTCTCTTTTGCTAGCCTACATAACCAAGTATGAGTTCCACCAGCATCCATCCACATCCAATAAGTTCAAAAGAGTCCAGTATATACCTACTATGTATATTAGCATTTGCCATTACATCATGTTTTGTATCTACCTTCCAATTAAACTTGTTATGTGAAAATTAGTGATTAAAGCTCTCACGAACTTGATGGCA
This sequence comes from Avena insularis, assembly GCA_023614405.1. Classification (NCBI taxonomy): domain Eukaryota; kingdom Viridiplantae; phylum Streptophyta; class Magnoliopsida; order Poales; family Poaceae; genus Avena; species Avena insularis. Next base: position 503,768,465 of record CM042688.1, on the reverse strand, counting down.
CACTTTTAATAAACTTGAACCATTATGTCATGTATGTTCTATGCTCTTTTGTGTATGGATGTAATGGGATTATTGAAATGAAAGAACTTGTAGTCCATGTAGTTATGTATATGTAGAGAAACGCCTGGCAACGAGTCTAATCCATGCCTAATCATGATAATGAAATCTGAAGCATTCTTCTAAAAAAGAGATAGAAATAGAAAAGAGGAGGAGAGAAAAAAGCACCATTTTCCCATGGTAAATAAGAAGATTACTGAGCACATGAGATGCTTATTTGCCTTGTCATTTTATATGGGGATTCTTCCATATCACTTGAGTAGCATGAGTGAGAGCTCAAGATTCAAGGGACATGAGATTACGAACTTATACTTTGTCAAGCATATACTCCATAGTTTGTTCACTTTAACCTTAATCACTTCAAGATGCTTATGATAGGGGCAATGAGAGCTGAAAGCTAATAAGTACCATAATTTTTGGAAGCTCTTTATGAGACTTGAATCCCTGCTTCCTTCTATGAAGGCCTTTCTTTTACTTTTATGATTGAGTCTCCATCTTTTATCTTTATGCACCTATTGAGAGAGCATAGTGGCCATTCTTAGTTTAATGTGCATTGTCCCAAGACTTGTTGATTGGTTCATAACTTTGATATTGCTTGTTCTTGAACTATTTGTATCTAGTCACCCTTATGAACTTTGAAGGTGTCCTATGCATTTATGTTTTGCTACTCCATGAGGGACAAGTTGAATGCCACTATGCTATGTTTTCTATATGTGAAACAAACAAACGTCTTTCAACGCATTGTTATTCATGATCTTTGTTTGTACCCTTTCATGTTGCATGCATAGTTACTATGTCTTATTGTTAGAACTATATCTTTCATGCTATGTAGAGTACTTTGATCCCAGCTTTCAATGCTTGCAAATGGTTTGATCTTGATTGTGATGGTGCATGTCACCTAAAAAATTATTCTTTTTATCACTTACCTACTCGACGACGAGCAGGATTTAAGCTTGGGGATGTTGATATGTTGGAAACCTATCTATAATTTTTGATGTTCCATGCTTGTTTTATATCTACTTTCTTATGTTCTGTCCACACTTTGGAGTATTTTTATACACTTTCTGGGACTAACCTATTAACAAGATGCCACAGTGTCAGTTGTCTGTTTTCTTCTGTTTTTGGTTCAAGAAAATCCAGAAAGTGAATATTCTTGGAATTGGACGAGACAAAAGCCAAAGTCAATATTTCACTGAGGGGAACACGGAGCCAGAAGACGAGACGGAGAGGAGCCAGGGGCTGGCCACACCATAGGGTGACGCGGGTCCCCCTGGCCGTGCCACCAGGTGGTGTGGGCCCCTCGGGCTCCCACCGACCTTGCCTCTTCGCCTATAAGAAGCCCCCGATACCTAAACCCTAAAGAATCCAGCCTCCAGCCATGAAAAGTTCCGCAGCGCCGCCGCCACCGAAGGGGAGAATCGGGGGACAGAAAGTCTCTCTCTCTCTATGCATGATCATATTGTGATCATGAGCTTTGTAATCAAGTAGATCTACCTTGCTACTCAAGTGCTTTAATAGATCTCTGGCTCTCCCCATGTGTGTGGAAGTGACAAAGTGCACACCATGGTGGCACTTAGGCTAGAGATTACAAATAGCTACCAGTAGAGCCCTTAGCCTCAAGGAAGAACTACTCCCTCATCATCATGGGAATCAGCAATGGCGATGGAGATGGCGGTGGAGATCGATGGAGATGGCTCCGGGGGCACTTCCCCGTCCCGGCAGGGTGCCGGAACAGAGACTTTCTGTCCCTCAAATCTCCCTTTTGGTGGCGGCAGCGCTGCAGAACTTTTCGTGGCCGGAGGTTGGTCGATTTAGGGGTTTTGCATCCGAGGCTTCTTATAGGCGAAGGGGCAAGGTCAGTGGCCGGCCAGGGGGCCCACACCATGCCCTGGCGTGACCTAGGGCTGCCCGTGCCAAGGGGTGGTGTGGCTGCCCTGTGCCCCCCCTTCGTCTCTCCTTCGGACTCCATGTGTCTCCTGGTAAATATCGACTTTGGCTTTTGTCCGGTCCAATTCCGAGAATATTCATTTTCTGACTTCCTGGAACCAAAAACAGCATAAACAGGCAACTGGCACTGTGGCATCTTGTTAATATGTTAGTCCCAGAAAGTGTATAAAAATACTCCAAAGTGTGGACAAAACATAAGAAAGTAGATATAAAACAAGCATGGAACATCAAAAATTATAGATACGTTTGCAACGTATCAACATCCCCAAGCTTAACTCCTACTCGTCCTCGAGTAGGTAAGTGATAAAAAGAAAGAATAATTTTTGAGGTGACATGCACCATCATAAACTTGATCAAAGTATTTGTAAAACATTGATATCTAGGATCATAGTACTTTTAACATAACATGAAAGATAAAGTTCTAACAATATGACATAGCAACTATGTTGTAACATGAAAAGGCACAAACAAAAGATTCATGAATAACAATGCTTTGCAAGACGTTTGTTTGTTTCACATAAAGAAAACATAGCATAGTGGCATTCAGCTTGTCCCACATAATATAGCAAATCATAATTGCATAGGACACCTTCAAAGTTTATAAGGGTGACTAGATACAAATAGTTTAAGAACAAGCAATATCAAAGTTATGCATCAATCAACAAGTCTTGGGACAATGCACATTAAACTAAGAATGGCCACTATGCTCTCTTAATAGGTGCATAAAGATAGAAGATGGAGACTCAATATAAAAGTAAAAGAAAGGCCTTCATAGAAGGAAGCAGGGATTCACGTCTCATAAAGAGCTTCCAAAAATTATGGTACTTATTAGCTTTCAGCTCTCATTGCCCCTATCATAAGCATCTTGAAGTGATTAAGGTTAAAGTGAACAAACCATGGAGTATATGCTTGACAAAGTATAAGTTGGAAATCTCATGTCCCTTGAATACGAGGGCCGCTCCTCATGCTACTCAAGTTTAGTTACCGGTAAGTTTTTGTCATAGTAAGTACATGTGTATCATAGAGAACCGCCAATAGGGTACCCCTTACCCGATGATATGGAAGAATTCCCATATCAAAATGACAAGGCAAGCAGACAACGAGCATCTTAGCAATCTTCTTATTTACCATGGGAAGATGGTGCTTTTTTCTCTCTTTCCTCTTTTCTCATCTCTTTTTTTCTCAATCTCTATCTCTTTCTTTTTTATAAGAAGAATGCTTCATAGATTGCTCATTATGGTTACACTGCAGGTTTCCACCATGATTAGGCATGGATTAGACCAGCGACCCAGGCATTTTTGTAACACACATACATAACTCCATGGACTTACAAGCTCCCCTTTCATTTCACACCGACGACATCCATAGACAAAAGAGCATGATATCAACTAGGTACAATGTACAAGTGCAATGTTGAAAGCGTTCCCCATGACATCATGGTTCTGCTAATCCCCAACATATAAGTGAAAGCATATACAACATAGATGACACAATGGTTTAGGTTTATTAGGGGAAAGAAAAGTAAAGTGTGCCATCAAGTTCATGAGAGCATTAATCACTAATTTTCTCATAACAAGTTTAATTCGGAAGGTTGATAAAAACATGATTATACTTGGAATAGCAAATGCTAATAGGTACGTATGGTGGACTCTTTGGAATAACTTGGTTTTATTTGGAGTTGGATGCATGAGTGGAACTCATACTTGGTATGGAGGCTAGCAAAAGACTGAGAGCGACCAACTAAGAGAGCAATAATGGCCATAATCATGCAAAGCGACAAAATATTATTAATTAAAGCATATAGTGATATTACAAGTCAAAAACTAAAGTATCATAGAGGCTATGGTGACTTGGTGTAGTCTTAACATGGTGTGAGCATGCGCCAAGTCAACCCAAATAAAGCATTTAAAGGAGAATACCACAATATTATGCTTTTATATGCTAAAACAACGCATGATTCTTTAAAGGCACATTAAGCAATATCAATTGTGTATAACATGTCATGCTATAGCAATAATCACTAAGCATAAAGCCAAAACAACATCTAGCATGACATGATAAAGTCTAAGCCACAATCAAAACAAACTCCCTTTTGTACCACTATAAGCATGAAGCTTCCTACTCTTTTCCAACACCAATCAACCTATTTGAAACAACTCACAAAGATAATAATAAATAAAGATCAGTGATCTTGTCTCACAATTCGACAACGAAGAACTAAAAAGTTCTAAGCTGAAAGCACAAGAAAACTAAGGCTAAACACAGTGCTAGCAAAAGAGAACACTCACAAGATAATAAGAATGAAAACTAGAGTGTTCTAGGCAAGGAAAATAGAGTGTGTCTCTCTCCAAAATAAGTGCTAGGATCCAACCAACTTATTGCAGCAAACCAAGCAAAAGAAAACTAAAAACAAAAACAAAGACGCTCCAAGAACAACACAACAGTGCATGAAATAATAAAAAGTGTCTAGAAAGACCTGATATTTTTATTGATGAAGAAGGGTATGCCTTGGGCATCCCCAAGCTTTGACGCTTGTACCTCTTGAATATTTCTTGGGGTGACATGGGGTGGCATCCCCAAGCTTGATCTTTTGTCCATTCTTCATCTCATTACATCATTCTTTCCCTACACCTGAATTTTTTCCTTCATACAAAACTTCACACAATTTTTCATTAGCAACGTTAGTGCATTCAAAAGATAATAAACCTTTGGATTTAGTTTCAAAACAACAAAACTTTCATTAAAAATACAAGCTACTGTAGCAATTCCCTCAAAAAGCTCAATTTCCCCAAAAAGAACCCAAAAGGAATCAACAAGAAGCAAGGTAAGAAATAGCGCGCTATGGTATTTAGCGTCCGGCTTCCCACGATGCTATACACGCTATAGCATGTTATAGCACGCGCTATTTAAAATAGCGTTTGCAAAAGAAATGACATGTTTAGTCTAAACATAAATGATTTCATCGTCTAAAATTTGCTCAGGAACAATTACATCCATAACAAAGTCAAGAATAATCCATGACATAAAAACAGAGTCACACAGTCAGTCTTATCGATATGAGGCACATACCCATAAACATGTCAAGAATAGAGAACAATATAGTTTTAAGGTAGCCTAACAACAACATAGCATGAAATATTATTCAGAATCGGATGGAGAATACATGTGGAAGTCATCTTCTGAATCACAAGATGAACTAGCAGAATGCACTTCATAATTCAGATAAACAGGAAGGAGCTTCTTCTTCCTAGGGTGGGAAACTCTTTTTTTTTATCCAGCTACTTGTTCAGCTTTAGCTACAACTTCATCTTGCACAACACATGTGATCCACTCATTATCTTCATATTCTATTACATTAGCAAATGTGTTGTCTTCAAGTGGGTCCCTATTTTTCATCCCTCGCGAACTGGAGAAGCACCGCCGCCACCACTCGCGAACTGGAGAAGCACTGACGCCGCTCGCGAGCCAATTTGGTGACTGCAGGAACAATCTGGTGGGGGGGGGGGGGAGGGGGAGGGGTGAGATTAGGTTTGCCTATGACTCGGGAATGGTTTTGGACTTTTAGGCCGATGGGCTATAGAGTGTAGTTTTTGGATTTTTTTCAGCGCTAAAAAATATAACGACGCTAAAACGTTTTGATAAATAGCATGATTTAGCGTGCTATTTTTAAATTAGCGACATAGCGTCTAAAATAGCTTAAACATAGCGTCAACGCTCTAAATTTGCTATAGCGTGCTATAACGTGTGCTATAGCGTGCTATTTTTTTCCTTGACAAGAAGCAAATGCAAATAATGGCAGAAATCTGTCAAAACAGACCAGCAGGTAGAAACCGATTTTTTCGAAGACCTTCTGTTGCTCAAATCGAAAAGTGTTGAACTAACGAAAGTTACATAACAACCTGGGGCAGAAGTACAAAAAATTACAGCTCAAACCGACGTACAGAGATTTTTTAAACGAATTTTACAGCGAAGCACACAAATCTGGTTTGGGACAGCAACTTTCCCAAGCATTACTTCTCTCTCATTAGAGGTTACTCTTGACACAAAAAGCAAATAAAAAGGATAAGGAGCGGTTATTACTGAGACAATAACTTCCAAGACTCAAGAAAACTATTGGTTTATCTCCCAAGAAGTACTTTTCTTTAACGCCTTGAAATTAGGCATGATAGTTTGAGAAGATGCTCACATAAGAAATATGAATTGAAGTAAAAGAGAGCATCAAGAAGCAAATTCAAAGCACATTTAAGTCTAACCCACTTCCTATGCATAGTAATATTGTAAAGAAACAAGTCATGAAAGCACAAAGCAACAAGCATAGGAAAGCAAAACAAGTGCAACTTCAAGACTTTCAACATAAAGAGGGGAAACTTAATATTATTAAGATGCATAAAACCATGTTTACCTCTCTCATAGTAACTTTCAGTAGCATCATGAATAAAATTAACAATATAACTATCACATGAAACATTCTTATCATGAGCCACATGCATAAAAGAATTAATACTCTCCACATAAACATAGTCATTCTTATTAATCATAGTGGGAGCAAATTCAACAAAATAGCTATCATTATTATTCTCATCACCATAATCATCAAATATAGGAGGCATATTGTAATCATAATTAATTTTCTCCTCAATAGTAGGTGGACTGAAAATATCATATTCATCATTGTAATCATCATATATTGGAGGTTTGGTATCATCATAAGCAATAGAATAGCTATCTTCCAAAGCTGGGGAACTAAAAAGATCATTTTCATAAGAACTAGCTTCCCCAAGCTTAGACTTTTCCATAGCATTAGCAATAATGGTGTCCAAAGAATTCATACTAACAACATTGCTATTAGCATGCAAACAAAGTTCCATAGGTTTTTTAATTTTCTCATCAAACACTTCATGTCCTAACTCAAGATAAATACTATAAAGCTCTCTAATTTTGTTGTTGTTTTCCATTAAGCCTAACTAGTGAAAACAAGAAACAAAAAGACAAAATTGCAGAATCAAAAGGAAATAACTTCGAGCACTCACACCGGAGGATGTGAGTACCTTTTACCTTACCTTCCCGGCAACGGCGCCAAAAAATAGCTTGATGTCTATGCACTTCTATTCTTGTAGACAGTTATTGGGCCTCCAAGTGCAGAGGTTTGTAGAACAGCAGCAAGTTTTCCCTTAAGTGGATCACCCAAGGTTTATCGAACTCAGGGAGGAAGTGGTCAAAGGTATCCCCTCTCAAGCAACCCTGCAATCAAGATACAAGAAGTCTCTTGTGTCCCCAACACACCCAATACAATTGTCAGGTGTATAGGTGCACTAGTTCAGCAAAGAGATAGTAAAATACAAGTGGTATGCATATAAGATAATGGTTCCAGAAAATAGCTTGACGGGTAGGAAGAGACTAAAGGCAATCTGAAATAAAGATGGAAGCAAGAAAACATGTAACAGATCTAGTTGCAAACAAAGTTTCAATGCTTAGAAACAAGGCCTAGGGATCATACTTTCACTAGTGAACACTCTCATATAAATATCTTCTCTTTATGATACTACTCTGAACTACTCTCCGATTGGACACTCTAATCCATGGTAGGGCTATAACAGCACACCTCAAAGTTCGCTTTCCCCATCTAGATAACCCCACACTGTCACCTTGAGCACTAGATGGTTCCAACAAACACCATAATTTCATAGAAACATCCAACTCCAAATATAACTCATAACAAGTATTTGTAATCTCTAGCCTAAGTGCCACCATGGTGTGCACGCTGTCACTTTCACACACATGGGGAGAGCCTGAGATCTATTAAAGCACTTGAGTAGCAAGGTAGATCTACTTGATTACAAAGCTCATGATCACAATATGATCATGCATAGAGAGAGAGATTAACACATAGCTACCGGTAGAACCCTTAGCCTCGAGGAAGAACTACCCCCTCATCATCATGGGAATCAACAATGGTGATGGAGATGGCGGTGGAGATCGATGGAGATGGCTCCGGGGGCACTTCCCCGTCCCGACAGGGTGACGGAACAGAGACTTTTGTCCCCTAAATCTCCCCTTCGGTGGCGGCGGCGCTGCAAAACTTTTCGTGGCTGGAGGCTGGTCGATTTAGGGTTTTTGCATCGGAGGCTTCTTATAGGCGAAGGGGCATGGTCGGTGGCCAGCTAGGGGGCCCATACCATGCCCTGGCGTGGCCTAGGGCTGCCCGTGCCAAGGGGTGGTGTGGCCGCCACATGGCCCCCTTCGTCTCTCCTTCAGACTCCATGTGTCTCCCGGTAAAATATCGACTTTGGCTTTTGTCCGGTCCAATTCCGAGAATATTCATTTTCTGACTTCCTGGAACCAAAAACAGCAGAAAACAGGCAACTGGCACTGTGGAATTTTGTTAATAGGTTAGTCCTATAAAGTGTATAAAAAAACTCCAAAGTGTGGACAAAACATAAGAAAGTAGATATAAAACAAGCATGAAACATCAAAAATTATAGATACGTTTGCAACGTATCACCAACCATTTTGATCACATGGGGGCCTACAGCTGCTCCCTTTGCGGGCTTGCGTTCCACAAAGGAGATAGCGACATTGTACCTCTCAGTCCTAGCCTGAGTCTAGAACATGTCCTTAAGTGTGACGATCATATCGTACGCTTCCTGCTCCTCAAACTACTTTTGAAGATCAGGTTCCACGCATGCAAGCATAAGACAACTAACCTCAAGAGATTCATCACATGCTTTCTTGTAGGCATTCTTAAGGGCATCGGTTGCATTATCAGTAGGTTCATCTAGGATTGGGGTATCCAGAACAGTTTCCTTTTTATCAGCCCTAAGAACAATTCTGAGGTTATGGACCCAGTCCGAATAATTTGTTCCATTTAGTTTATCTTTTTCAAGAATCGAACGCAAAGCAAAAGGTGATGAAGTGTTTGGTGCCATTGATCTACAACATAAAAACATGCAAAATTCTAAGCCATGTAACCATTAAAGAGTAAAACATATTAAACAATTTAATAGCATATATAATGGCTCTGAAATATAGCCATCTAACGTCCACATTTAAACTGGATATTAGTCATATTCTTGATGAACTATCTCTCTAAACCCTGCCACTAATGATAATATTTAGAGGGGTATGGAATCCTTTCTTTCATATTTTTCCTGCGCAGATAATGTTGTTTAAAGGAGGGAATCGCTACATTAAAGTCAAAGGTACGAGATTTCCAACTACCAGAAGAAACCAGGAGCCTTGCATCGGAGGAAGACGCCATAACGACCAACTATACGGCCGAAGCAAAAATACCGACCGTATAGCTCCGGTCGTATAGTTGGCGCCGCCAACGTTAGGTCAAACAGAACAACTTTCGTGAAGGGACCCCTATATAAAGAAGCCTCGGGCAACGAGAAAACAAAGTTCAAGAGAGTCTCATCATCCAGAAGTCTGTGCCACAGATCACTAGCCCTGTCTAGATCTCCAAACCCTTCTCCATCTCCATAGCCATATTCCACCACTTGTAATAGTAGATCTCTTCTCCGATTGACGACATTGTAAGACTATTGCTACCAATCTCATGATTTTTATTACAATGTTTGCGATTGTTGATCTCATCTCTATGTGTGAGTAATTCTCTTTGGGCTAAGGGCTTCGACATGCCATGTAGCAATTGTGCATGTGAATTATCATATATGGGACCGTGTATTAGTTTGTATGACATGATGATTATTGTATCCTCTCTTTCCTCAATCCAAGGACTTGTCAGGTACCCAAGACCCCGAGGGTTGAGCCAGGTATAGGGAGTATGAGTGATGACTGATCTGCTGGTTGAACCCCCAGATGTGAAGGGGTAGTATGACTGTATGTGAGGGATTTGCTTGGGATTAACAGTGACATCACTATGCAAACAAGTTGAGCTGAAAACATGCCTTGGAATTAGCGCGAGTTTTCCCTAAAACAACCGGCTGACCAGGCGAAAGTGCAGACAATACCAATAAGCCCGGCCATTTTGCGGAGGGAGATTGGACATGGGTAGGACCTGTCTGAAAAGCGAGGACCCTCAATGGATTCACACTTGTCTAGTAGCGGCTTGATGCAAATTCACGAAATGGAGGTTTGTGATATTTGTTGCTAAACCCTTTAGTCAAAGGCTTGATGGGGCAGACAACCTAAGATATTGTTAGGGATCGACAAGTGGTTTAGATTTGGTCTCCCAAATAGCATCATTCACCTAAGTTTACAATGGAAGTGAGACTATATTTATCTCGGCCAGAAGTTGAAGTATTCGAGAAATGGTCCCGAGTCTTGACCTAGCATCACAGCATCCATGATCGAATAGAACAGAAATTGAAAGAGACGATGGTTAGTGCACTTGCGGACTCATTAAGCCCATCGTGGAAGGGACCGGGCACATTAAGCGAGTTGGAGCCTAGACAGTCGAGGTGGTCAGTTACTCAGAGTTTCACGAATCAACACCAACAGATCACCCAGGAATGCTCTGAGCTTTGGGCTTCATGAGTTTGAGGTGAGGCTGGAAGCAGTTCTCCCGGCCAGGTCGACATCCTCCACGATGCAAGACTTTGGGGCCAGTGCAACCTACAACTTGTGAGGATCGACGTTGAAAATCGAGCGACTATCGATGCCGATTACTTGAAGTATAGAAGCAAGCGGCGTCAAGTTTATGTCAGAAGTCAAAATGCTGGCCGAATTCGTAACCACCATGATCACCGTGTAAAGCATATCTTGGCTTGGGCACAGGTTCTGAGAAGGTGGATCTAGATGCTTAGGACCAGCGGTAGAAATCACAAATTATCCTGCCTTGGGAAAGGAAATTAAAGTCATCCCAAAGTCATTGCTCAATGGATTCCTATTACCTACCGATGGAACATATTAAGTGATGAGTTGAGAAAAGATCGCCAGCCGTTAAAAAAAATCACATTGCAAACAACACTTGACTCAAATGATAGTTACGACCGGATAAATGTACCATGGAACTATATGACTCGTCCCTTGGGGACCTTGACATAGCATATTTATATTATGAATAAGTTTCTTGTAGTCGATCAATGGGGAAGCATCTTGGTTCCTCATATTCTCGATCTTTTACAAGGGTCACCTTCTTCGAGTATCATCTCATTCTTGGATCATATAAACATGAGCGTGAGTTGCATTTGCCTTGCTCGAAAATTACGCCTACGAGTTTAGCTTCATGAGTTTTTTCTAGTCTACCGTTTTACGGTCTTATGTGGATTAGGAGTAGTTGAGTGCGCACTCCAAAGCAGTGAGTTTTGATATCGGTAGTTCGGTGAGAGTCTTGTGGAAACCATTGCACGGTATGGATCATGACGTAGTCTTAGTCATGAAAGATTGTAGCATCGTAACAAGAATAATGGATATTAGCGAACTTCGGCTTAAAAATGCATATACACATGCTGGAAGCGGATAAGTTCTGGGAAGCTTGATCCTACAAGTTTTTCTACCTTAGACAAACCATAAGTTTTTCGCATACATTTTTGCGGATGATGGCCAGCGGATTTAATACGGATCATTATTTTCATGGCTCTGTGGCGCAGGGTCTTCGTGGTGGCATCCCATCGAGAGAGCGCTGGCCGGGAGAGATCGTCGACTCACGAAGTGAGAGGGGCTGAACGTAAGGAAGATTGGCAACATGTCGTCATCCAGGGATCTCGTAGAACTGCAGAAGACATTAGCCTTGACCATCTTGTATACGGTATCAAAAGCCCGTAAGATAGGTTCCAAATGTGCCATGCTTAGATCCTTGATCCTTCCCATCAGTCTAGTTTGGACCATGGGCATGTATGCAGGTCTCACCAAGTAGTTGATGTCAGATTATAAAGACCATAAAGTATGAGCCTTGACAAAGGGCAGGGTAACGTCGTGCTTTCCTTGGGTACAAGTAGTGATTTCAGGTCGCGCTTCATTTCTTGGGAAACAAACGCAGTGATTCCGCATGCCCAGCGTCTTGGGTCTTATTGATAATGATACCCGAGGAGGTTGGGGCCCTCCATCTCCTTGGCTTGGAGATGGCGGTCTTGTGAACGTTGTTGGCAAGATATCATCTCCTTGGGACTTAAAGGGCACCTCACCCAGAAGTTAGAAATCATCAAGCCAATGGGGAACTATCGTTTGCACAAACATACGAGTTAGAACCATGGTATTCCTCAAGACTGACAATTGATGGATTTATCCAACTTCTGTAAGAAGGAGTGTGTTTCGAGACAAAGCGATTCTTGAATGCTTCATTTTCGCTTGGCACATGTCTTATGAAATCATCGCTCATACGGACTAACTCCATGAACATCTCAAGACCCCTTAGCATTACGCTCTCAAGTTGGCAGCCTTGGTTCTGAGATCTTTGGCTGTGCAATCTGCATCTTGGTGAGAATTGCATCTAAACTCCTGAGACTCTTGCATTAGTGTATAGCTTCACCATCACCTCATGGCCTTAATGACCTCGAGACCCAGTTCCTTCTTCAGATTGGATTTTTTCATCATCGAGCTGCCATCAGATATGCTGGTGGAACATGATCCGTTTGCATCAAGCGATGCTCCTTGAACAACCAATGGCTTCTAGCATGGCCTGAAATCGAAGAAGATGCTATCGGGAAGGCGAAGAAACACAATGAGAGGTGCAAGGAGAGCCTATTGTAGACAGCAGACTACGGCTTTTTGTTGATCTGTTCCTTGATTATGAAGGTGACATTCTATGTTCAAGATCCATAGCTTTGAGAAGAGTAGCAAACAATCATTGACGACTATCCTCCAGCTGTTGATAGAAATTCTCATTCTACACAAGATGTAAGCATACTTGAGTTTCTAGAGCATCTAGTCGAGAACTATTGGTTTCAATCTAAATATGTCATTACCTGCAAGGGACTACGATCATACTGATTTTTAAACTAAACGTAGTTTCTCTAGAGCATCTGAATGAACTATCCAGTTTCAACAAAAGTGCATCGAGGAAGCTACGGACAAAGCTTACGCACTGTGAAAGTTCTTTTGGAGCACTCATGCCAATAACAATGGATTATCCCTAAGAGCTCGCGAAATTTACTATAAACAGTGGGTTATCATCAACAATAGACAACAACAGTGAATGTTCAAAACACACGATGTGCAATAATCCTGGATTATTGGTAGATGAGCATTAGGAATAAAGCATGGAAGGTCCAGGCATTCTTATAGATTGCGATGAAGCACCTTGATGAGGTCATCTGGTTTTCCTCAACATACCAGTCGCGTGTTTGATCGAAGCGGAGGCATGGAAGGAATGCCCTAAACGCCTCCTACAATTCATCAGAGCGAGATGATGAAACAAGGCGTCCTTATCAATTGCTTCCATCCACCTCTTCCAACACTTCCTTGGACGGTGGCATCCTTAGCGAGCTTCAACCACACTGTTAGGAGGAGGTGCTTTCTAGCACTGTCGCACAGCCCACTTTGGGGAACCAGCACGTCTTTCGGCGAGCCAGGACATCAAAATTGGATTGATTTGACGTTCGATCTATCTCCATAAGCGGGAGGTCTTTGATGGCGATAGCCCAGGAGATGTGACCCAGTAAGGATGGTCGATGCCGCCAAGGAGTTTGAGGCGGTCTATGAGCATCCCATCTGTCTAACATGTGTCTTGTGATTACAATCTCTCTGGTCCTAATATAATGCTACTTCCTACATATAATTTGTTGCATCATAATTATATCATGCTCATGTCATCATGCCACCTTGCATTTGAGCATCATATAAAACCCTTTTCATTTGGTTCTTATTTCATATGCATTGTTAATTTTATTTTCTTCTTGATATATTGTATTTGGTTCTTGATAAATGCTTGATGTCCAAGTTGAGTTGGGGGCATATCTTTTATTTAACTCCACCACCTTTTCTTGTCACCACCCCATAATTCCACCATCCAACTATATGGGAGCTTTGCATTTTATTTGGGTTTACCTCTAGCTCATGTGGGTTGGGATGGATCCACTTCTAATTCCACATGCTTCCATATATGCCTCATGTTGTTTTCACATTGTTGATATGTGGAGAGCCACATGGCCACCTTTGCATGTTATGGGAGTATTTTTCCTTGTCTAGCTTCCATATGGTTTGGTTGGGAGTATTTGATCATGTATGAATACAATTGTGGCTAGATACTTACCTAGTGGGACATACACACTAGCATGCCACATTATATTCATATATGGGCATTTTCCATCCATGCTACTTGGGACACAACCTTTTACTTTTGCATGGCCTTAATTCCATATTTTTGGGGTGCATGAGTTAACAAATGCCATGGTCATTACAATTGTTTTCACAATAATAAATATGGCATTTACTAATTATGCATGGGCCATGCAAGATCATCTTCTTGTCTTTTTCTTTGGTTTTATTTCGATTTGGAGTGGGGCATGGGTATTTTCCCATGGTCCAACTTAGATTTCTCTCTCTCTCTTCATCTATTTGGAATCATCCTCTAAACCTCACCCTCTCCTCCAAAACCTCCACACCCCATGCATGTCACCACATTTTCCATCTCTTGTCTTTGAATAGATGGGGTTATAAATGTTGAATCATGTTCTTTGGATCGGTTCAAAATTTAAATCCCTATCTATTCAAAATACCATCCTATTTTTCCTATCTATCCTACCTAGCTACACATTCACCCTAAACCTAACCACCACTAAACCTAGATAATACACACTCACCTCACACCCTACCTTCCTAGCTTTGGCTAACGCCCATATCCCCTCTCCTTTCTACCCTAGTCGCCACCACCACCTAGTTCGGTCCCATCCGAGCCACCCCTTGCTCAGCACCCTCTCTAGTCTGAGCCACCACCTCACCTAAACCCTAGCCGAGCCCTCCCCTCCCTGTTCTTCTCTCACTGCCAGGAAGTCCCACCCGAGCCACACCTGCCGCTCCCTCTGGCCCAGCTGCAGCCACCCCAGCCCCTCCCGGCGGTTCACCACGTGGTGAGGAGGAGGAGAAAAGGTGATCGCCACCTTTACACCCGAGCCCCCATGTGCTCTCCCTCTGCTCGATCTTATCTACCCCCTCTCCTCTCGTACCTGGCATCGCCCCAGATCCACCCAGGGTCATGTCCTTCTACCCTCCTTCCCCATCTACCGCTACCCCCCTCTCTCTTTCATCTCCGGCAGCCACCATCGGTTTCGACTCGCCACAGCTGCTAGGAGGAGGCGGGCGTGTTGTTGAGGCATTGGGGAAGACCGAGGAGAACCCCTGCGTCGCCCCCGTACACAACAGCGAGGAGGAGGCGGCCGGTACACGCCGCACGCCAACGACGCCGACGCAAACCCTAGCTCGCTGTCCGCCAGCATCGCCATCGCTCTCCTGCGAACCAAGCCAATCCAACGCCACCGAGAGCCCCGCAGTGAGCTACTAACCCTCCCAGACACCCCCTTTGGCTGATCCGCTTCCTGTACATGTAGATCGTTCCACCGAACACCCTCTACGCATGGTGCGCGCTGGTCGCTTCACCCGCTGTCACGTTGCAGTAGGTCATCTCGCCGCGCAACCGCTAGCTAGCATCACCCCTCAGCCCTGCAGGTAGCTGCCGTCACTGTGGCGCCCGCGTCAGGTTAGATCCGCCGCGCCGCTTTTTCCGCCGTGGCTCGATTCTGTGAGAGCGGAGAAGAGGAACATGAGCTTTCTTCCCTTTTTGCAGATGCCCCTGCCTTTTTGTTTTCCTCAACCCGCGCTCCATCCAGGCCCACATGTCATGCACTGTATTCTTTTTACAAAAAGGTACCTCGGCTTTTGTTTCCTCAACCCGCAGTCCCCGTCTCGGCCACGTGTCTGCTCCCTGTTCGCGCCTGCGTGTGGGGCCACATAGACGCAGGCCCCGCTTGTCATCCTCCGTGGCTGGCTGAACGGGCGGTACGAAAAGCCCTGCAGCGACTCAAATTAGCTCGGCCCATCACCACCATTGTGGCTAGCTGCCCCTGTGTGCAAAAGTCGTTGTCCTTACCTGTTTAATAAAAATCATTTTTAGAATTTGTTTAAATGTTTTATAATCCAGAAATTAATAACTTTTATTTAACAAATCCAAATAATACAAATGATATATGTTTTTGAATCAGAAAAATGTGAGGATTTCAAATCTGCTATCCAAAATAATGTTTGACTAATTTAAATTTTCGAAATTGTTTAATTGCAATAAAATGCCCTTTTCTTAATTAATTAATAACTTTAATTATATAACTCCAAATTTGACAAATAATATGTCTAAATCAATCAGCGCGACGAGCCCGTTCTAACTATGCATTCCATGTTCTGAATTGCAGCATGCATCATATCATTATTAAAAATCAGAACTGTTTATGGCAATAAAACTTGACCAAATAAATAATAAAATGATTTATTCTTGTCCCCACACCTCACCCTTGCCATGCTACATTATTGCCATGTAATCTGTGCATCATTTATCATGACATGATTGGTTGCTTGTCGCATTTTATTTATATGCTTGTGCACTTTATTTATGTTGGCCCTTGTTTGTTTGGTTCTTCTTTCGGATAGACGCCGAGCAGGCGAAATATCAGGAATCCCAGGAGTACTACCCAGATCCGTCTCTCGCTTCAACTGAGCTACAAGGCAAGCACTACCACATGCTTGCATACATATAGTACCTATTGCCTCTATCTTATTCTTGCATCATTGAGTCACGATTGCATTAAATTGAATCCCAAGTACTGCATAGCCTTTAATTTTAAACCCCACCGAAGCTTGTTCCTCCATCCTATGAGCCATTACTACAAGAGTTGTTTGAGCCATGCGAGTCGTAGAACAACATGTGTAGGGTATGTGAGTGTCTGATGGATAACGAGGTACCTAAACAACTTAACCTGAGTAGTAATAGGATAACTAATGAAAGAGGCACCAGTGGGTAATATCTGTCATTTGGTTTTTTGTCCACTTGTGTCCCGTAGGACCCCGAGTACTTGATTCCTGTTCCTTGACTATTCACACTATCCACATCCGGGAGGCCTTATGGACCCCCCTGAGCCAGAGCTTGATTCATTTCTATTTCTTGGGGACACAAACTAGTTTGGGGTTTTATTTACTATCATGTACTTATGCCATGCTTTACCGCTTTATTTAAGTTTGTGCGTGGAGCACCTGTACTGTTTTGGATCGCGCCACGTTTTCGCGGTATCGACAAGCCCAGTCACACTTTCGGGTTCGGTCGTTTTACCAGTCATCGCAAATCTGTGCATTCGAGCCGCCAACTTCTTGGGTAGCTTAGTGGGGTGGCCCCCTGAAATATTTTATGGATCCTATGATCGCTTTGTCGTGAATGCCTCGTTGGGTTTTGAGTTGGTTTTTCCGAGGTTGATCGAGTGTGTGTTGCTATTTGTGCACCCCTGCAGGGTAAATCTTTCTGAAAGCCGTATCCGCGGTTATGGACGACTTGGAGCACAATTTCTCGATCATAGACAAGCATAACTAAAGTACTGCTTTTAATTTGACTAAGTACCTGACTAGTAAATAGTGCAATACTCATGGAATGGTTAATAAAACTGCCAACAGATGGGTTGTTCGTCCGCTTTCTCGTTGGTAAGCGAGAAGGAGGATGGATCTGTTACTTTATACTGTTATAACTATTGTTTCTAATTAACGGACATCCGTCTATCATTGGTTATGCGGATGGTTAGCGAGTATCTATAGGCTTGTTAGTTATTATCTTTTGCTGCAATTGCGTCACCCCAGGTATATGTCCCCTTTAGAGGCATAAAGACTTGCTGAGTACCCCTAGGGTCTCACACGATAAATTGTTTGATTCAGATGAACAGGTGTATTCACAAGATGGATACTGGGTGGAGGAGACAGATGATGTTGGCAACGATCACTCGGTGTACAGATTTCGGGGATGGGGATCCGCGAGATCTGTGGGCGGGATGTGCTTCTTTATGTGGCATCTTATGCCGATTTGCTTCTTGTCCGTACTCGGATCTTGTTTCCTGCTTCCGCTTGATACTCTGATGTTTGATGTATGAGGAGCTATCCTACACTATTATCTCTATCTAGGATATTTGGATCTTGTCGTATGGCGTTGCAATATTTCTATTTCCTTTAGATGGTATGGATCTGAGAACTGTTGTAAGGTAGCTTGCATACATACTCAATTGTGTATGTATTTGATCTCTTTGCCTGTTGCCTACGCCGCTCGCTCTTGTCCCGATGTTCTAGAAGAGGTTAGGACGGCCGACGGGTCTACACGTGGGTGGCCCCTGGGCCCCCGCTGTACTATTTTAACCACTTTTGGTTCATCTAGGCTTGAACTTAGAGCGTAGGGTCCGAGGTTGTTACAATTGGTATCAGAGCCATCCCGCCCTTTAGGGTCTCAGCCAAATGGTCGTTGTTAGTCTAGCAAATATTTTGGTAGTTATGTATACTAGGGAAAAACAAAACATGAGAGTAGGACTGCTTCCATTTTTTCTTCTTACCTACCCACCCACCCTTTTCTGGTAAGGAAGTGTAACGTTTTCAATCCTCTTCTAACATTCAAACTAGGATTCACGTGTTCTGGGTTCCGTAGTACCATAGGTTGTGCGTGTGTGTGTGTGTGTAATTCCTTGTCTACCTGTTGCATCCAACCTTTCTTGTCACAATGTGCCTTTGGTTATCAACTGTTGGTACATTCCATACCGACAGACTTTTGTAAACCGACGTGATCTATCCGACTCCTGGTTAACTTGCGCAATCTTGTTAAGGGTGTTCTTCCTTCCAGCATGCTTCCACAAAATGTGGAGTTCTAATCTCTATCTGTAAGTGGTTTTGCGCATTAATTGGTATTTTAATACCAAAAATGCGGAATTTTTTTCTTTGATACATCTGTGTTTCCACACTCCTCTTCAGTCACGTGTGAAACATTATCTATCTTCCTTTTATCGGCATGTCCATGCTAACTCATTCTTTTGTCATCGGCACTTAATCCTGGAGTTTTACTTCATCATCAATTCTTCTGGGCTAAATACATAACATGTGTCGATCCGATGCTTGTGATCGTAATTTGGTTCTCGACAAAGCTATATGACACTTATCATGAGTGGAGTATGGTCAATGCTATCGACACAATCCTCCAAATGGTGGCAGTTATCTCCTATGAATTGAGTTACACCGTGATCATATATGCATATTCAAGTATCTTTGGCAATCCGGAGTTTTCTCAAGGCACTATGGTGGTCTATCATCTGTTTATCATGCTTCACATCTTTTTGGAACTCCATATCTGCAAAATTCTCTTTGATACGAGGGAATTGCATCTTTTCACCTCTGATAGATTTTCTTGAGGTATGAGCTATCACCGTTCCTTTATCCAAGATCTCTTTATCTTTGTAACCGGCGATCCAATCGACAATGTGAACCAAGTGGCAGTTCTTGTTCTCTTCCAAAGAACCAGATAATCTATTCTGCCAATGCATCTTTTTCAACACGGATCCTTGCTCTTAATGTTGATCTTTCAAAGAACGTTGAGCTTAGAAAGTGTTTCGAGCATTTGTTCGCTTCTCCCGCCTCTTGAACTTGATATTCTTGGAATATCTTGTTAATCCGTGGTTGTATATCGTCATGATATGCTTGCTTATTCTATATCAATGGAAGAACATGGAAGTTCATATGTGTCTTTTCTCTCAAGCATCGTGAGCACTGCCTGTGTGCAAAGTCTCAAAGTGTGAATTCTGAATTCTTGAAGTCACCTATCTCGATCACGTCTTTCTGCTAAATACATTGCCTCAATTCTGGAATCAGCAAGTCCATTGTTAATTCCTTCCTCCACCTTCAATCAAACCCGGAGTTTTTCCTTGTTGGCGAGTTATCATCGTCGTTCCGCTAAAGATTTCCTCAAGACTGCTAAATCTCTCTCAATCATTTCAAGAAGAACATGGAGTTCTTTTCAACTCTGTCTCGTCAAGTAATCTTTTGAAATCCTCTCGTTCCATCTTCTATCCTCAATCCACCGGATGCCATAAAGAATTTCTAGATCTTTTGTAATCCTTATGTTCAAGTTGTTGCTATCTTTTCCTTACCTATCGAATCTTGCAGCTGTTCTCCATAATCTTTCTTCATATCCTTGCCGGTGTTTTGGGATCTTCCGACACGACGACAACATCATCATCTTTATCTACTCTGGATCCAACGAATCATTTGCATCATATCTTTGTTTCCTACGGAGTTCCATGAGTCTTTTTGTCATAATCTTCAGTCGTTTTCGGTAGTTGGGTTGCATGGTTTTCCGCTTCATGTGCGGAGTAATGCTTTGAGTGCGGGATGGAGTATCTACCATACCACTATTCTTATCATTCGCTCTTGTACATCGAATTGGTGAATTAATGTGATTCCACTCATTCCACGAATGTAGAAGTGGCCTTTATCCCTCGATACTTCTACTTCCGTACTTGTTTTTTCCGGAGTGCTCTCTCGAAGAACATAAGCAATAATCTCTTGTTGGTGATCTCGTCTTTTCTACACGGAGCAAATCATCAATTATCTAGTAGAAGCAAATGCTTTTATCTTCTCAGTTACTCTTCATTCTTCCGGAGCACCACATTGTCAATCAAGAAGGATGGAAGATATCGCTGAGCTTCACTTTTCAATCCTTTTGCCTCGTGGTAAAGCCAATTATGGTGGATGCCATCAGTCGCAAATCTATTGCATTAGCCTCAAGGTTAAAGAAAGCAATAGGTATCTCTACAATAAACTCCAGATCCTCTATATTCTTTTCTTCTCGGGATTCCACCATAATCTAGCATCACCTCCTTGTCTAGAAGATATATCTGCGCACCTCAATTGCATGATCCTTTGGTTCTTACCGGCGTAAGAAAGATCTAATCCGACAATGTCTAACTAAATCTTTCCGTTGATATCAAGGAACTCTATTGTTTGAAGACGATATTGTTTCTGAACTTCTTTTCCCAAATCCGAGAGAAGAAACAATGCTACTTTCATAGTAGTGCATAACTTCTCCAAAGTAGCTCTTTTTCTTCCGGCAAGACAAGTTTTATCTGCTCTTGTATCTATAAATCTTTAATCTTAATGGTGTGTCGTTTCGTTCTCCCTGGTACATCGTCCTTTCTTTTTCTTTCACAAGTGGTTCTATTCTTTTATCATGTTTCTCGAGAAAACCGGAGCTATGTTCATCCTATCATTCTTGTATAACGACAATCCTTCAACTTTTCTAACACTTTGTTCTCTAGCAAAACACAAGACTCGCAACAAGTCTCGCAAGTTTTGCAAGGTGTAATGGTCGTACCATTCCGTTGTTAATCAACTTGGGAACGTGAGGATCACCTTCATTCCAAACACCCGCCTCTTCTTGTGTTGTTTTCTTTTTCCTAGGAATCTCGGGGCGAGATTCTTGTTTAGTGGGGGAGAGTTGTTGCATCCCACTTGTCTAACAATTGCAATGCTACTAGACTAGTCTATATAATGCTACTTCCTACATATAATTTGTTGCATCATAATTATATCATGCTCATGTCATCATGCCACCTTGCATTTGAGCATCATATAAAACACTTTTCATTTGGTTCTTATTTCATATGCATTGTTAATTGTATTTGCTTCTTGATATATTGTATTTGGTTCTTGATAAATGCTTGATGCCCAAGTTGAGTTGGGGGCATATCTTTTATTTAACTCCACCACCTTTTCTTGTCACCACCCCATAATTCCACCATCCAACTATATGGGAGCTTTGCATTTTATTTGGGTTTACCTCTAGCTCATGTGGGTTGGGATGGATCCACTTCTAATTCCACATGCTTCCATATATGCCTCATGTTGTTTTCACATGGTTGATATGTGGAGAGCCACATGGCCACCTTTGCATGTTATGGGAGTATTTTTCCTTGTCTAGCTTCCATATGGTTTGGTTGGGAGTATTTGATCATGTATGAATACAATTGTGGCTAGATACTTACCTAGTCGGACATACACACTAGCATGCCACATTATATTCATATATGGGAATTTTCCATGCATGCTACTTGGGACACAACCTTTTTATTTTGCTTGGCCTTAATTCCATATTTTTGGTGTGCATGAGTTAACAAATGCCATGGTCATTACAATTGTTTTCACAATAATAAATATGGCATTTACTAATTATGCATGGGCCATGCAAGATCACCTTCTTGTCTTTTTCTTTGGTTTTATTTCGATTTGGAGTGGGGCATGGGTATTTTCCCATGGTCCAACTTAGATTTCTCTCTCTCTCTCTCTTCATCTATTTGGAACCATCCTCTAAACCTCACCCTCTCCTCCAAAACCTCCACACCCCATGCATGTCACCACATTTTCCATCTCTTGTCTTTGAATAGATGGGGTTATAAATGTTGAATCATGTTCTTTGGATCGGTTCAAATTTTAAATCCCTATCTATTCAAAATACCATCCTATTTTTCCTATCTATCCTACCTAGCTAAACATTCACCCTAAACCTAACCACCACTAAACCTAGCTAATACACACTCACCTCACACCCTACCTTCCTAGCTTCGGCTAACGCCCATATCCCCTCTCCTTTCTACCCTAGTCGCCACCACCACCTGGTTCGGTCCCATCCGAGCCACCCCTTGCTCAGCACCCTCTCTAGTCTAAGCCATCCCCTCACCTAAACCCTAGCCGAGCCCTCCCCTCCCTGTTCTTCTCTCTCGCTACCAGGAAGTCCCACCCGAGCCACACCTGCCGCTCCCTCTGGCCTAGCTGCAGCCACCCCAGCCCCTCCCGAGCCGGTCTACCACGTGAGCAGAAGGAGGAGGAGAAAAGGTGATCACCACCTTTACACCCGAGCCCCATGTGCTCTCCCTCTGCTCGATCTTATCTACCCCCTCTCCTCTCGTACCTGGCATCGCCCTAGATCCACCCAGGGTCGTGTCCTTCTACCCTCCTTCCCTATCTACCGCTACCCCCCTCTCTCTTCCATCTCCGGCGGCCACCGTCAGTTTCAACTCGCCACAGCTGCTAGGAGGAGGCGGGCGTGGTGTTGAGGCGTTGGGGAAGACCGAGAAGAACCACTGTGTCGCCCCCGTACAGAGCAGCGAGGAGGAGGCGGCCGGTACACGCCGCACGCCAACGACGCCGATGCAAACCCGAGCTCGCCGTCTGCCAGCATCGCTGTCGCTCTCCTGTGTACCAAGCCGATCCAACGCCACCGAGAGGCCCGCGGTGAGCCACTGACCCTCCCAGACACCCCCTTTGGCTGATCTGCTTCCTGTATGTGTAGATCGTTCCACCGAACACCCTTTACGCACGGGCGCACTGGTCGCTTCGCCCGCTGTCGTGTCGCAGTAGGTCATCTCGCCGCGCAACCGCTAGCTAGCATCACCCCTAATCCCACCGCAGTGGTAGCCGCCGTCAGCGGCCGCTGTCAGCGCCTCTGTTTCCCGCCGCGCGTCGTCAGTTCCGTCAGAGAACGGAGAAGAGGAACAGGAGCCTTCTTCCCTTTTTGCAGATGCCCCTGCCTTTTTGTTTTCCTCAACCCGCGCTCCATCCAGGCCCACATGTTATGCACTGTGTTCTTTTTACAAAAAGGTACCCCGTCTTTTGTTTCCTCAACCCGCAGTCCCCGTCTCGGCCACGTGTCTGCTCCTTGTTCGCACGCCTGCGTGTGGGGCCACATAGATGCAGGCCCTGCTTGTCATCCTCCGTGGCTGGCTGAACGGGCGGTAAGAAAAGCCCTGCCGCGCACGACTCTGCCAGCTCAGTACCTAGCCCCCTGTCAGCCGCTGTGGCTAGCTGCCCCTGTGTGCAAAAGTCGCTGTCCTTACCTGTTTAATAAAAATCATTTTTAGAATTTGTTTAAATGTTTTATAATCCAGAAATTAATAACTTTTATTTAACAAATCCAAATAATACAAATGATATATGTTTTTGAATCAGAAAAATGTGAGGATTTCAAATCTGCTATCCAAAATAATGTTTGACTAATTTAAATTTTCGAAATTGTTTAATTGCAATAAAATGCCCTTTTCTTAATTAATTAATAACTTTAATTATATAACTCCAAATTTGACAAATAATATGTCTAAATCGATCAGCGCGACGAGCCCGTTCTAACTATGCATTCCATGTTCTGAATTGCAGCATGCATCATATCATTATTAAAAATCAGAACTGTTTATGGCAATAAAACTTGACCAAATAAATAATAAAATGATTTATTCTTGTCCCCACACCTCACCCTTGCCATGCTACATTATTGCCATGTAATCTGTGCATCATTTATCATGACATGATTGGTTGCTTGTCGCATTTTATTTATATGCTTGTGCACTTTATTTATGTTGGCCCTTGTTTGTTTGGTTCTTCTTTCGGATAGACGCCGAAGCGAAATATCAGAATCCTGTGAGTACTACCCAGATCCGTCTCTCGCTTCAACTGAGCTACAAGGCAAGCACTACCACATGCTTGCATACATATAGTACCTATTGCCTCTATCTTATTCTTGCATCATTGAGTCACGATTGCATTAAAGAATCCCAAGTACTGCATAGCCTTTAATTTTAAACCCCACCGAAGCTTGTTCCTCCATCCTATGAGCCATTACTACAAGAGTTGTTTGAGCCATGCGAGTCGTAGAACAACATGTGTAGGGTATGTGAGTGTCTGATGGATAACGAGGTACCTAAACAACTTAACCTGAGTAGTAATAGGATAACTAATGAAAGAGGCACCAGTGGGTAATATCTGTCATTTGGTTTTTTGTCCACTTGTGTCCCGTAGGACCCCGAGTACTTGATTCCTGTTCCTTGACTATTCGCACTATCCACATCCGGGAGGCCTTATGGACCCCCCTGAGCCAGAGCTTGATTCATTTCTATTTCTTGGGGCCACAAACTAGTTTGGGGTTTTATTTACTATCCTGTACTTATGCCATGATTTACCGCTTTATTTAAGATTGTGCGTGGAGCACCTGTACTATTTTGGATCGCGCCACGCTTTCGCGGTATCGACAAGCCCAACCACACTTTCGGGTTCCCAGTCGTTTACAACTGTCGTCGCAAACCCTGGGTCCGTTCCGGAGCCGGCCAACTTCGTTGCGGGTAGCTTAGTGGGGTGGCCCCCTGAAATATTTTATGGATCCTGTGATCGCTTTGTCGTGAATTCCTCGTTAGGTTTTGAGTTGGTTTTTTCGAGGTTGATCGAGTGTGTGTTGCTATTTGTGCACCCCTACAGGGTAAATCTTTCTGAAAGCCGTGTCTGCGGTTATGGACGACTTGGAGCACAGTTTCTCAATCATAGACAAGCATAACTAAAGTACCGCTTTTAATTTGACTAAGTACCTGACTAGTAAATAGTGCAATACTCATGGAATGGTTAATAAAACTGCCAACAGATGTGTTGTTCGTCCGCTTTCTAGTTGGTAAGCGAGAAGGAGGATGGATCTGTTACTTTATACTGTTATAACTATTGTTTCTAATTAACGGACATCCGTCTATCATTGGTTAGGCGGATGGTTAGCGAGTATCTATAGGTTTGATAGTTATTATCTTTTGCTGCAATTGCGTCACCCCAGGTATATGTCCCCTTTAGAGGCATAAAGACTTGCTGAGTACCCCTAGGGTCTCACACGATAAATTGTTTGATTTAGATGAACAGGTGTATTCGCAAGATGGATACTGGGTGGAGGAGACAGATGATGCTGGCAACGATCACTCGGTGTAGAGATTCCGGGGATGGAGATCCGCGAGATCTGTGGGCGGGATGTGCTTCTTTATGTGGCATCTTATGCCGATTTGCTTCTTGTCTGTACTCGGATCTTGTTTCCCGCTTCCGCTTGATACTCTGATGTTTGATGTATGAGGAGCTATCCTACACTATTATATCTATCTAGGATATTTGGATCTTGCCGTATGGCGTTGTAATATTTCTATTTCTTTTAGATGGTATGGCTCTGAGAACTGTTGTAAGGTAGCTTGCATACATACTCACTTGTGTATGTATTTGATCTCTTCGCCTCTTGCCTACACCGCTCGCTCTTGTCCCGATGTTCTGGAAGTGGTTAGGACGGCCGACGGGTCTACACGTGGGTGGCCCCTGGGCCCCCACTGTACTATTTTAACCACTTTTGGTTCATCCAGGCTTGAACTTAGAGCGTAGGGTCCGAGGTTGTTACAACCGTCCCAATTGAGGAAGAGGAGGGAGCCCCCGAGTCCAGCGACCATGACATTTGCAAGCGTTCCTGCAACAAGGATTCTGACGATTATTCCCCGACGATGACGGAAGGTCCTTCTGCTGCTGTAGAGGAGCCAATCCTAGCCATGCTTGTGCGCACCATGGCTCCTCCTGCTCGTAAGAAGCTACGACTGCGAAGGAGTCGTCAGATGACTCTTTTAACCTCGATAATTTCAACTGGTAAGCTTTTAATGTTCGCGAGTTCATCTTTCTCTGTTTGAAGTTGCTTTTTCTGAAGTGGTGCTGGGCATGTTCTATAGTCAAGCGGCATCGTCGTCTTCTGACGACGTCCAATTTGTGAAAGAGTCCGGAGTCACAGACTCTAAGGCCAAGGAGGTGGCCGAATGGTCTCCTTCTTCTCAAGTGGCGGCCCACTCCGGCACCAATTCTTCGAGTTCTTCACATGCTGGGAGCACCAGATGGTTGCCCGGACGACTGCGCGATAGTCTTCTTCGGAGTCTCTAGAGGAACATGGTGTCCCTTTTATTGTTTGGTAGTCAAATTTTTATGTTGGGTTGCCTCTGAATCTGTGTTTCCCTTTATGTAGCTCATTATGAAGGAAGCTGCTCGCCTGGCGGAGCAAGTCCTTGTCATGGGCCGGTAGCATGCTCGGCTGGACAATCGCCACCGCACCATCGAAGGTTAGTTTTGGCTTTGTCTTCGTGAAATTTGTCAACTCAATTGGTGATGCTCCCTATGCTTTGTAGTTGAACACAATGAGCTTCTTCGTCGTGTTGCGTCCCTCGAGAAGGGGCTTTCCACAGTAGCGAAGAATCGCGACGAAGCAGTCGCAACCCTGGAGGAGTCGCAAAAGCGCGAAGAGGATTTGCGCTCTTCCACTGCTGAAAGGGAGAAGTTGTTCGAAGAACAACTTTTGTCGATTGCCAAGGCCCTCTCAGGTAAATTTCAGTTTGATATGCGTTGCCCCTGATTTGATGTCATGTTGCTATGCTAACACCTTGTGTATGCAGATGCCATCGGCCTGAGCTTTGACGCCCAGTCTCTACGTCGCACGGATGCGTTGGCTGGCGCCATTGCTGCAGTCGAGGACCACAGTGTTTCCCTCTAGGAGACACTGGGGAAGGCCAAGGATGTGCTTAGTCGCATTCGTGAGGATTTAACTCCCAAGGCCGGGATGATCGACAACCTTGATGACCTGGTGGAATCCCTCGCTGGAGGTATTCCCGCGGAATTCAAGAACTCTCAGTGGTCCGTCGGTGCCACCATGGCACTCGTGATGGTGCAAGCTCATGGCGTGGGGATGGATCCCGCCGTGATCTCCGAGGCGATGCCTGTCGACACCGGGGGCCAGTAGGTAGTGTTTGCTCCCTTCGTTGGTAGCTGCGCTAAGTATGGGCCTCAGCTTATCAAAACAGTCACCAAATACTCTGAGGAGCGGCGGCAAGCGAAGGCGGCGAAGACCGCGGCATCTGGGGCTACCGCTGTCAAGTCCATGGTGTCGGAGACTGCTCACGGATGCGATGAAGCCCCTGAAGTCAAAGTCAAAGTCGAAGAAGCAAAATGTTCCCTAGTCTTCATGTGTAATAGCTGTAGCTTAGCCTTTTGCCTGAACCGTGATTTTGTGGGGGGTGTTCCCTTGACAATTTATCAAATTTGACTGCAGTTCTTTGTTTATCGATGTCTGATGAGTCTCATTTGCCTCTTGCTTGATTGTACATAGGGTCCTTCGAGTGGTCCTCATGATTCTCCTCCCACCGATGAAACCTCGGTGCAACCGCGTTCAAAGGTGGAGGAATTGTCGTTGCTGCTACCTTGGAGGAAGTGGTGTAGTTGAATGAGCAGTTCAAATGTTAGCTTTCTACCTTCTCATCTTTTCTTTTAGTCAGTCGCGATGATGCCTTGTCTTCATACTTTCTTGCTTGCTTGGTGCAGTTGTTAGCGCTCGTCATCCGCAGGATGAGAAGGACCGGGTGGCCATTCGAATGAACAACTTGACCCAGGAGCAGCTGCAGGCGAGTGGGTACTTTTGGGTGGACCACGACCGTGCCATTGCGTTGGTGACCCTGCAGGATCGTTCTTCTCGAGTGCTTCAATGCTTGAAGAAGGTGCAGTCATGCGTCAGGCACATTTACCAGACGATGTTTTCTCTAGATGTTGTTCCTTCAAGCCAGTTGGCCCTTTTCGTGAAGTTTCTAGATATAAGCGCGGTACGCGAGTGTGTGCGACAGCAACTGGTAGCTGGTGCCAAGGCTGCCTTTTCGATGGTACGGCTGCATCGTCCAGATGTGGACATGGCATCCGTTGCTGCTGGACGTCCTCCGCCACCAAAAGGGATGACCTGGAACATGGTGCCGAACTACCAGACGGCTGATCAGCCAGCAGAGGACATCGTCGACTTCTTTGAAGACCAGACGAATGTTCATCTTCTGCAGCAGTAACGTAGTTTGTATCCTGCACATAGATATATGAGTGTTGTAAAGTTCATATGATTATGTTGGGTGTAATTAGTACCCATTGATATGTAAAGAGCTTGCTAGCTAGTATATTTTTTGAGTGTGTTGTACTCGGCAGTTCCTTTTTGTTAGCCTGACTTGTGTTTTATCTCAGCACCCTGCCAACCTATCAAGTGTGTTGCAAATGTGTTGGTGTTTATCAAGGGTTCGATTGGTGTTGTGTCAGCTACTCAGGATACTGCGATTTGTTCATAGAACGAAAGTGTAAAGGGTGGCGCAGCCCTCGAGTGATGAAAGTGCAAGAAAATAATGAAAAACACAAAGCTTTGGGGCACTTAGCTTTATTTATTCGTAGAATAGGACGAGGTACAATGTGTGGCTAAGTAGCCTGACTGAATAGCCTTATTTGTAATGTAAAAAACGACTAGGGGTAGAAATGACGTAGCTGCTTGACGTTCCAGGGGTTGGAGTATGCGACTCCGGTCTCAAAATCTTTAAGGCAATAGGCGCCACCTGGGATTACTTCTGTAATCATGTAAGGTCCTTCCCAAGGGGACTCGAGCTTGAGATGCCCTTGTTGCTTCAGTCGTAGGACCAGGTCTCCTTTGACGAAGGATCTGGGGCATAGCCTTCTGATGTGGTAGTTACGGAGGCTCTGCTGGTAGAATGTTGATCTCTCCGCTGTGATTTCCCATGCCTCGTCAAGGAGGTCTATGGAGTCTTCGAGTGCAAGAGTTGACTCCTGCTCGCTGTAAGCGACCACCCATGGGGCTTTGTAGCGTACTTCTGCGGGTAGCACCGCTTTAGCACCGTGCACCATGAAGAACAGAGTGTATCCCATGGCGCTGTTTGGAGTTATACGTAGGCTCCAAAGAACTGATTGCAGCTCGTCTGGCCAGCATCCAGCGGCTTGTTCGAGTGGTCGGAGGAGTCGTTTCTTGATTCCGCCGTAGACGAGGCCGTTGGCCTTTTCGACTTGATCGTTGGTCTGCGGGTGAGCCACCGAGGCATAGCTTATGTTGATTCCCAGGTTTTCGCAGAATTCCTGGAACTCCTTAGAGGTGAAGTTCGTCCCATTGTCCGTGATGATGTTGTGTGGCACTCCAAAGCGATAGACAATGGACTCGAAGAATTTGATGATGCTGACTCCTGATTGATTTGTCACCGGCATGGCCTCAATCCACTTGGTGAATTTGTCGACTACGACTAAGAGGTACACATAACCTCCTCGCGAGGACTTTGGGAGCTTGCCGACCATGTAGAGTCCCCATTGTGCGAAGGTCCAAGCCAATGGTATTGGCCTGAGTTCCACACCAGGCGCGTGTGGTTTGTCCGCGAATCGCTGGCAAGCGTTGAAGCCCTGGACGATGTCCTTGGCATCACGCATGGCCATGGGCCAGTAGAATTCAGCTCGTAGAGCTTTGGCGGCGAGGGCACGACTGCTAGTATAGTGCCCGCAAGTTCCTTCATGGATGTCGAGGAGGACGGCCCTTCCGTCCCTGTTGGAGATGCACCGTTGAACTACTCATGTGATGCTGCACTTGTACTGACGAGGGTTTAACTTGTCAATGCCCATTGTTTTGGACTTGGGTTTTGGAGAAGGAGGGAGCGCTGGAAGCATCAATCGGCTAGCAATCAAGCACACAGGGACGCAAGGTTTACCCAAGTTCAGGCCTCGTAGAGGACCCTACTCCTGCTTATCTGCTCTTGGAATTAACGAAGGAATCGAAGATTACAATGGTGCGCAGATGCAATCTGGCGAGGGTTGTGGAATCTAGGGTTGCGTGTGTCCTCCTCGCCGCCCCTCCTGGCCTTTATATAGATAGGCCAGGTCTCGGGTAGTAGGTCGAGTCGGTTATAGTTTAGGGTTTGCCCTTCAAACTTTCTATCTTTAGACTTCTTCTTGTCTCGCAAGTTATCGATAGTCCGTAGGCCACTCGAAGTCTTCATTGGGCCGTGGCAATGCCGTGGGCTTCCACCGTATCTGGACCGTATATACAAGACTCGAGTACCTGCAGGGTATACCCATGTTAGTAGCCCCCGAGTGTCCAGTGGAATCGCAGATTCGACTGCGGACTTTATGAACCCTTTCGAGTGCATGACTGAGTATTTTTTCGAGTGCTCTGTTTGTGTCATAGGGATTGTTGATGTGCATGCCTGATTTAACCGATGCATCGGTATCCGTTAACTACCTTAGGGAAAAACAACGCAATCTACTCGAACTCGAGTCCTCGGACTCGAATTCGGAAAAGTGCTGGTGTAATTTGACTCAAGCCGCGGAGGTCTTACAGGAGTCGAATTCCAGTATAAGGGTGTGAGCACTCGATGCGTCCGTCAAGGCATGTTCATCGCACCTGTAGGCACAGATATATTTCTGGTAGTGCATAGTAAATGCGATGCCAGGCCTTATTCAGGTCTTATCTTCACGCTGCAAGCGTGGCATCCGAATTTTGTCATCGCGGAGATGATTCGGGTGACCCAGGAGACGCAGTCTCTTTGTAGGGAAAATATGAGGCGGTGTCACCATAGACTTCAAGTGTTGATGTTATCGACACACAGTACGATGTACAAATAATCATAGGGTGCGCGACCAGCGCTCCCTATGGGAGTAGCCCCCGAGTGCCTGGTTGAGTGATGGCTCAATGCACGGTGCCCAGAAAAGTGCTGGTGCGTGGTTGATGTAGAGATCGTTGGGAACCCCAAGAGGAAGGTATGATGAGCACAGCAGCAAGTTTCCCTCAGTTATGAAACCAAGGTTTAATCGAACCAGTAGGAGCAAGGAAACACCCCAAAGGTGTTGCTAGCTGAGCCTTGGCAGGGCGCACTACCGGTGCTAGTAGCAACGTGGAGACCTGCACAACACAACCACAGAACTTTGTCCCCAACTTGCGATGAGGTTGTCAATCTCACCGTGTTTTGCGGAAAACAAAGGATTAAACGTATCGAATGGAAAGAAGTAAAAGTTTGCAGAAAGTAAACACAAAACAATAAAAGATTGTAGATTGAATGTAAAACACAATGACCGGGATCCATAATTCACTAGAGGTGGCTCTTCTTAAGATAGATAACATGCTGGGTGAACAAATTACAACGGGGCAATTGACAAACACCGAGAAAGCAATACATGCATATACTAATTATCTGACTCCTTTGGGACTTGATTGGGCATTACAACATTATGCATAGACCGCCATCCAACTGCATCTATGACTAATAATCCACCTTCAGGTTATCATCCGAACCCCCTCCAGTATTAAGTTGCAAGTAACAAATTATTGCTTTATGAACTGCGTGTAAAGTAAACAATACGATTGTTCTATGAACAAAGGATTGTTGTTTTCTCCCTAGTAGCAACAGCACATCTAGTACCTTAGAGATTTCTATCACTTCCCCAGATTACCAGAGGCATGAACACACTATCGAGCATAAATACTAACTCTTGGAGTTGCTAGCATCTACTTGGCCAAGATAGCTACTAACAATGAAAATCATGCAAGATCACAAATAACAAAGACATGATAGAATCAATAATCAATCCGAAATAGCATCTCAATATCCATCGGATCCCCGCAAACACAACATGCAAAATTACAAATAAATGATCTTGATCATGAACGGAGCTCACAAGATCTAAACATGAAAGCACAAAGGAGGAGAACCAGCCATCTAGCTACTACATGGATCCGTAGTCCAAGGATGAACTACTCACGCATCACACCAGAGGCTTGCATGGTGATGAAGAAGGCCTCCAGGGTGAATTCCCCTCTCCGGTAGGGTGCCGGGAAGAGCTTCAGATCCCTCCCGATCTAGGGATGGAGATGACGGCGGCTACAGACTCTTTCGTGGATTTTTGATCGGGTACTTAGGGTTTACGTCCCGAGGGCATCTTATAGTCGGAAGGCGAGGCCGAGGGGTGCCAGGGGCCACCACACCACCCCCTGGTGCGGGCCCAGCGTGGCTGTGCGGCCAGGTGGTGTGGCCGGCCTCTGGCCCCTCTCCGTCTCGTATTCTGGCACTTGATGACTTCCGGAAAATAGGCACTTTGGCTTTTGTCCCGTCTAATTCCGAGAATATTCATTTTCTGACTTTCCTAGAACCAAAAACAGCAGAAAACAGGCAGCTGGCACTGTGGCTCTTGTTAATAGGTTAGTCCAAGAAATCATATGAAAAGTACTCCAAAGTTGGAACAAAACACAAGAAAGTGGATAAAACCAAGCATGGAACATCAAAAATTATAGATACATTTGCAATGTATCAACATCCCCAAGCTTAACTCCTGCTCGTCCTCGAGTAGGTAAGTGATAAAAAGAAAGAATAATTTTTGAGGTGACATGCAC
Organism: Avena insularis; assembly: GCA_023614405.1. NCBI lineage: Eukaryota > Viridiplantae > Streptophyta > Magnoliopsida > Poales > Poaceae > Avena > Avena insularis. The sequence continues at coordinate 503,735,515 of CM042688.1, read as the reverse complement.
CATCAAAGACTTGATTAAAGTATTTGTAAAACATTCAAAGCTGGGATCATAGTACTTCAATCATAACATGAAAGATAAAGTTCTAGCAATAAGCAAAGAAACTAAGATGCAACATGAAAAGGCACAAACAAAAGATTCATGAATAACAATGCTTTGCAAGATGTTTGTTTGTTTCACATAAAGAAAACATAGCATACTAGTATTCAGCTTGTCCCTCATAGAGTAGCAAATATAAATGCATAGGACACCTTCAAAGTTCATAAGAGTGACTAGATACAAATAGTTTAAAACAAGCAATATCAAGTTATGCATCAATCAACTAGTCTTGGGACAATGCACATAAAACTTAGAATGACCACTATGCTCTCAAAGTAGGTGCATAAAGATAGAAGGTGGATACTCAATATAATGGTGGAAGAAAGGCCTTTGTAAAAGGAAGTAGGGATTCAAGTCTCATAAAGAGCTTCCAAAAATTATGGTACTTATAGCTTTCGGCTCTCATTGCCCCTATCATAAGCATCTTGAAGTGATTAAGGTTAAAGTGAACAAACTATGGTGTACATGCTTGACAAAGTATAAGTCAGAAATCTCATGTCCCTTGTATATGAGGGCTGCTCCTCAAGCTACTCAAGTTTAGTCACTGGTAAGTTCTTGTCATTGTAAGTACATGTGTATCATAGAGAACCGCCAACGGGGTACCCTTTGCCCGATGATACGGAAGAAACCCCATATCAAAATGACAAGGCAAGCAAACAACGAGCATCTCAGCATTCTTCTTATTTACCATGGGAATATGGTGCTTTTTTCTCTCTTTCCTCTTTTCATAGTATCTCTTTTTTTCTCTTTTCTCTTTTTTTCTCAATATAGGACTCTTTTTTTTATAAGAAGAATGCTTCATAGACAACTCATTATGGTTACGCTGCAGGTTTCCACCATGTCAGCATGGATTGAACCAATGACCAGGCGTTTCTCACACATATACATAACTCCATGGACTTACAAGCTCCCCTTTCATTTCACACCGACAACATCCATATACAAAAGAGCATGATATCAACTAGGTACAAGTACCAAGTGAAATTTTGAAAGCGTTCCCCATGAAAGCATGGTTCTGCTAATTCCCGACAAATAAGTGTAAGCATATACAACATAGAAGACACAACGGTTCAAGTTTATTAAGGGCAAGAAAAGTAAAGTGTGTCATCAAGTTCGTGAGAGCTTTAATCTAGTTTTCTCATAACAAGATTAATTTGGAAGGTAAACAAAAGCATGAATATACTTGGAATAACATAAGCTAGTAGGTAGGTATGGTGGACTCTTTGGAATAACTTGGTTTAGGGAGTTGGATGCATGAGTGGAACTCATACTTGGTTGTGGAGGCTAGCAAAAGACTGGGAGCGACAAACTAAGAGAGCAATAATGGCCATAATCATGCAGAGCAACAAAACATCATTGATCAAAGCATAAAGTGATACTACAAGTTGAAAACTAAAGGATCATAAAGGCTATGGTGACTTGAGATAGTCATAACATGGTGTGAGCATGCGCCAAGTCAACCCAAATAAAGCATCAAAGGAGAATACCACTATACTATGCTTTAATATGCTAAAACAACGCATGATTCATCCAAGGCACATTAAGCAATCTCAATTGTTTTTGACAAGTCATGATACAACAAAGAATACTAAGCATAAAGCCAAAACAATATCAAGCATGGCATGACAAAGCATAGGCCACAGTCAAAAACGAGCTCTTTTTACCACATAAGCATGAACTTTCCTACTCTTTTCCAAGCCAAACCAAACTATTTGAAAACCAATGTATGAAAGAGGGGGTCCAACCAATTTATTAAGAAAACTAAGAAAACCAAGCAAACAAAAAACCAAAATGAAAATGAAAAAGAAGACGCTCCAAGAACAACACAACTGTGCATGAAACAATAAAAATGAAGCGTTTGGAAGAAACCTGGGATTTTTATTGATGAAGAAGGGGATGCCTTGGGCATCCCCAAGATTTGACGCTTGTACTTCTTGGATATTTATTGGGGTGACACACGTGGCATCCCCAATCTTGAGCTTAAGTCCATCTTTCATCCCATTACTCATTCGTTCCATACACCTGAAAATTTTCCTTCATACAAAACTTCACACAATCTTTATTAGCAACATTACTGCACTCAAGATAAATAAGTCTTAAGGTTCAGTTCTAACACCAAATAAACCTCCATTATAACACTATATACTGTATCACTTCCCTCAAAAATCTCAATTCCCCAAAAGAACTCAAAAAGGAACCAACAAGAAGCAAATGCAGAAAATGACAGAAATCTGTCAAAACAGACCAGTAGGTAAAGACGATTTTTTTCGAAGACCTTCTGTGGCTCAAATCAAAAAGTGTTGAAATAAAGAAAGTTAGATAACAACCTGGGGCAGAAGCACAAAAATTCACGCCTCAAAAAGACGTTCAGAGATTTTACATGATTTTTTACGGTGAAGCACAGAAATCTGTTTCGGGACAACAACTTTCCCAATCATTACTTCTCTCTCATTAGAGGTTACTCTCGGCACAAAAAGCAAATAAAAAGGATAAGGAGAGGTTATTACTGAAGTAATATCTTCCAAGACTCATCTAAATTTTTTGGGTTATCTGCCAATAAGTACTTTTCTTTAACGCCTTTAAGTTAGGCATAAGAAGCAAAGAAAGAATCAAGTGTTCTCAAATGAAGAAGCATTAAGACCAAATTTTGTTTTCATAGGAGAAGCAAAAGAAATATTTTCTCTCTTTTTAGGGAAGTGTTATATACCTTTCTTGAGTGGGAGTTGATATTTAATGGTGCCTTCTTTCATATCAATGATGGCACCAACAGTTATAAGAAAAGGTCTTCCCAAAGTAATATGACAAGAAACATTGTATTCAACATCCAAAACATAGAAATCAATGGAGACATAGGCATTGTTAACCATAATAAGAACATCATTAAGACTCCACATGAGTTTCTTTTTAGCATTATCATCAAGTGGGACATTGAAATAACAATCTTCAAGAGGAGGCAAATCAAGCATATCATAAATCCTTCTAGGCATAATAGAAACACTACTATCAAGATCACATAAAGCTTTGAAATCAAAGTCATTCACTTTCATATTAATAATGGGTTCCCAACCATCTTCTTGTTTAATAGGAATAGAAGCTTTATGTTTCATCTTTTCTTCTTTAATCTTTATGAGAGCATCGGTAATGTGTTTTGTAAAAGCCATGTTCATAGCACTAGCATTAGGACTTTTCGCAAGCTTTTGTAGGAACTTAATAACTTTAGAGATATTACAACCATCAAGATCAAAATCAAATTTATCATCTAAAGTAGTAGAACTATTACTAGCCTTAACACTAGTGGTGGTGATAGTAGAAACACTAATGTTTCTAGCAATTTCATCTTCTCTTTCCCACTTAGCATGTAATTCCGCTAATAGTCTAACATTTTCATCAATTCTTACTTGTATAGCATTAGTAGCTGCAAAGGGATGATCATTAGTTTCAGGTTTAGCAGCTATTTTATTCAAAGAAGATTGAGCTTCAGTCAAAGATGCTATATTTCTTTCAGCATTACAGAGTTTTTCCTCAATAGTTTTATTGAAAGCAGTTTGTTTACTAATAAACTCTTTAAGCATAACTTCAAGTTTAGAGGGAGCACTCCTATTATTGTTGTAAGAATTTCCATAAGCATTACCATTGTTGGGAGGATATGGCTTATAATTGTTGTTACCAAAATTGTTCCTATAAGCATTATTGCCAAAATTGTTATTCCTTATGAAGTTCACATCAACTTGCTCTTCTTGAGCAACCAAAGAGGCTAAAGGAACATTATTTGGATCAATATGGGCTTTCCCATTAACAAGCATAGACATAATAATATCAATCTTATCACTCAAGGAGGAGGTTTCCTCAACAGAATTTACCTTCTTACCTTGTGGAGCTCTCTCAGTATGCCATTCAGAATAATTAACCATCATATTGTCCAGAAGTTTTGTTGCAGCACCCAAAGTGATGGTCATAAAGGTACCTCCAGCAGCAGAATCCAATAGGTTCCTTGAAGAATAGTTTAATCCTGCATAAAAAGTTTGGATCATCATACAAGCAGTCAGTCCATGAGTGGGACAATTCTTTACCAAAGATTTCATTCTTTCCGAAGCTTGAGCAACATGTTCATTATCAAGTTGTTTAAACTTCATTATTTCACTTCTCATAGATATAATCTTAGCAGGAGGATAGTACTTTCCAATGAAAGCATCTTTGCACTTAGTCCAAGAATCAATACTATTCCTAGTTAAGGAATTCAACCATTCTTTAGATTTTCCTCTCAAAGAGAAAGGAAACAATTTCAGCTTTATAATATCACCATCTACATCCCTATGCTTTTGCATCTCACAAAGTTCAACAAAGTTATTTAGATGGGAAGTAGCATCTTCATTCCAATACCAGAAAATTGTTCTCTCATAACAAGATTGAGCAAAGCAGGTTTTATCTCAAAGAAAGTATCTTCAGGCACAAGTGGAGCAATAGGTGTGCTCATAAAATCATTGTTGTTGGTGCTAGTGAAGTCACACAACTTAGTGTTTTCAAGAGTAGTCATTTTTTTGGGTTTTGAAATAAGAAAGCAAACTAGTAAAACTAATTTTTTTGAGATTTTGATAAGAAAACCAGCAAACAAAGCAAAAGGAAACTAAGCAAAACAAAAATAACAAAGTAAAGAGATTGGTTACGAGGGACTCCCCTTGTGAAGATGTCCTTGACTCCCCGACAACGGCGCCAAAAAAATGTCTTTTGGCGTGTAGTTGACGTGGGAGCTTCTTTTTCTTCGTTCCCCGGCAACGGCGCCAAAAAAATGCTTGATGGCTCAATGCACGGCGCCCAGAAAAGTGCTGGTGCGTGGTTGATGTAGAGCTCGTTGGGAACCCCAAGAGGAAGGTATGGTGAGCACTGTAGCAAGTTTCCCTTAGTTATGAAACCAAGGTTTAATCGAACCAGTAGGAGCAAGGAAACACCCCAAAGGTGTTGCTAGCTGAGCCTTGGCAGGGCGCACTACCGGTGCTAGTAGCAACATGGAGACCTGCACAACACAACCACAGAACTTTGTCCCCAACTTGCGATGAGGTTGTCAATCTCACCGTGTTTTGCGGAAAACAAAGGATTAAACGTATCGAATGGAAAGAAGTAAAAGTTTGCAGAAAGTAAACACAAAACAGTAAAAGATTCTAGATTGAATGTAAAAGACAAGGACCGGGATCCATAGTTCACTAGAGGTGGCTCTCCTTAAGATAGATAACATGCTAGGTGAACAAATTACAGCGGGGCAACTGACAAACAACGAGAAAGCAATACATGCATATACTAATCATCTTGACTCCTTTGAGACTTGATTGGGCATTACAACATTATACGTAGACCGCCATCCAACTGCATCTATGACTAATAATCCACCTTCAGGTTATCATCCGAACCCCCTCCAGTATTAAGTTACAAGCAACATATTATTACTTACGAACTGCGTGTAAAGTAAACAATACGATTGTTCTATGAACAAAGGATTGTTGTTTTCTCTCTAGTAGCAACAACACATCTAGTACCTTAGAGATTTCTGTCACTTCCCCAGATTACGAGAGGCATGAACCCACTATCGAGCATAAATACTAACTCTTGGAGTTTCTAGCATCTACTTGGCCAAGATAGATAGTAACAACGGAAAGCATGCAATATCAAAAATAACAAAGACATGATAGAATCAATAATCAATCTGAAATAGCATCTCAATATCCATCAGATCCCCGCTAACACAACATGCAGAATTACAAATAGATGATCTTGATCATGAACAGAGCTCACAAGATCTAAACATGAAAGCACAAAGGAGGAGAACCAGCCATGTAGTTACTACATGGATCCGTAGTACAAGGATGAACTACTCACGCATCACACCAGAGGCTTGCATGGTGATGAAGAAGGCCTCTATGTGAATTCCCCTCTCTGGCAGGGTGTCGAGAAGAGCTTCAGATCCCTCCCGATCTAGGGATGGAGATAACGATGGCTATAGACTCTTTCGTGGATTTTTGATTGGGTACTTAGGGTTTACGTTCCGAGGGCATCTTATATTCGGAAGGGGAGGCCGAGGGGGTGCCAGGGGCCACCACACCACCCCCTGGCATGGGCCCAGCCTGGCCGCGCGGCCAGGTGGTGTGGCCGGCCTCTGGCCCCTCTCTGTCTTGTATTCTGGCACTTGATGACTTCTAGAAAAATAGGCACTTTGGCTTTTGTCCCGTCCAATTCCGAGAATATTCATTTTCTGACTTTCCTGGAACCAAAAACAGCAGAAAACAGGCAGCTGGCACTATAGCTCTTGTTAATAGGTTAGTCCAAGAAATCATATGAAAAGTACTCCAAAGTTGGAACAAAACACAAGAAAGTGAATAAAACCAAGCATGGAACATCAAAAATTATAGATACATTTGCAATGTATCATTGAGTCGAAGACGCAGGCAGGGACTGAAGAACTTTTGCGACAGCTGTCGTCTTTTGTTTGTTTGTTTCATTCGAATTTGTTTCTGGCTGATGGGGATATGCCAAAGGGGGTATGCTCAGCAGTATGTTCCGAGTGGGCCGAAAGGCCTACAACTGCGCCTGAAGGACAGCGACTGGACTCTGAAGAAAGGAAAGGCCCATCGACTGGTGACTGGAAGCCCAGAAGCGTAGCAGAAGCCTAGTCAAATTAGGTCAAAAGCCCCCGGAACCTTATCTTGTTCGGAGACAGCTTGTAAACCCTAGCGAGGTGCTTCATATATAAACCACCCTAGGGTATCCTAGAGACTTACGTTCCATCATACATCCCCTCAAGCGACTCGCTGCCTAGCTGCCGAGCTCGCCACCCTTGTAACTCGCTCTCTCATAATCTAATCTAGCAGGAGTAGGTCTTTACCCTCCGGGGGCTGAACCTGGGTTAACCCATGTGCATCCGCCCCCATCTCGCACCGCAGATGGCCGCCAACTCTTCCTCACGAAACACTCAATCGCTGCCTATGGTAGCGACTGCTGTGGCCATTTCCACGACAGTGGCGCCCACCGTGGGGCATAGCGGGACTGGCCTGAGTTCTGCGGCGAGACCCTATTCGCCGGTCGAGCGGCCGCTCGCCACCAGCCGCATGATCGCCATCGGCGGGATCTTGCAGATCCTGCCTAGCAGCTACATCCTGGCGTCGCGCCCGGTCACGCACGCCGCGGTGATGCCGATCGGCTCCATCAACCTCTTCGTCGGCTTTACCGGCGCGGTCGATCCAGCCACGACGATGATCGTCGGCGGGTCGCCTCCACACCGCGATACGCTTCGGAGGAGCGTGCGCTCCATCGAGGCCTCATCACCGAGTACGACTCGGCCGCTAGCGACACGGTCGAGACCAACGTCGCCACCAACGACGACGCCCTAAATGACGACGCCGACTCTGTGACCACTGCTTTGGTCAATGGATCCATCACCGCCGCGTCACGGGAGGACTCCATCACGCGAGTCTCCAACCCCGAGGATTTCGAGGATCCCACCATCCTGGGGATCTTCGACTCCGACTCCGGCTCGGAATCCCCTGAGGATTTTTCGCGCCAGATCCAATCGCTTCAACGTGATCTACATGGCGGGTAGCACGACCGCCCCGCTAGATCCATTCTCCATGCCGATCCCGCCGACCGCGACGACCACGGAGGTGGAACAAGCCCGCCTGCGGCTCCAGGAGGCACAACACAACAAACTCGCCGAGCGCGAGAAATACCGCCTCGAACGAGAGACGGCGAAGGAGCTGTCACTCTATCACCAGCGCCGCATCAGGACCCGCCTGAACCCCGATGTTCAGGGCCGTGTCCTGAATTTCAACGACGAGGGCGACTCCACACGCGCCGCCGAGCCCGAACACGGCGAGAACGCGTAGCCAGGAGGAGGCAACCCTGCAAGACCACCACCTGGAGCACCAGCAACTGGGGCCCCTCCACCACCCATGGGCCATGCGCCCCCACCAGACCAACCACGGATCATCATCTCACCTCAAGCCCGGGACGCCAACGGGCTACCACTATACTCCACCCCGATGGACAACGTCTTCGCGGCCGATGCCGCGATCCCCAACCTCGATGTCCAAGGCGACAACGCGCTACAGATCCAGTACGCCAAGGCCCTACTTGTCAGGGCCGTCAAGCAACAGGCTACGGGAGTCGACCCGCGGGGGCGGATATATTCCCGCTCGTCAGCAAGCAGGGTGGCATCAAGCGGCCACCCTACCGTGGCTAACGCAATAGTTTGCCGACCACCCCAACCCCTGGCAAACCAACCACAGGCCGCCAACCCCGCGTTGTCGACCAACAAGCTGCGACCTGCGAACAACACCGTCGCCGCAAACGGGCAACCCCTCGATGCCCGAACACACATCATCAACAATCAGGCGTGGCGGTCGCGCCAACCTTATGACCTGCGACACACTCTCGCCAACCGCGGCGACCCGGAGCCAAGAGGCTCGCTCAGCCAAGTCGGGCCGCAATGCTTTGGACCCATGACCCGCGGGGAAAAATACCCCGCCAACTTCAAGGCCCCGAAGGAGATCGAGAAGTACGACCCGATGTACGACCCCGCTGTTTGGCTGGTCACATACCTCATGGCAATGGGGATCGCAGGCCACACCAACCTGCTCGCCGTTCGCTACCTCCCCCTGATGATGGAGGGCGCGACCCGGCAATGGATCAACACGCTACCCACCGACAGGATCGATTCATGGGAAGAAATGCGGGACGCCTTCGTTAGGCACTTCGAGGGCTCCTACACTCGCGCACCACCATCGAGGACCTGGAGCGATGCATCCAGGGACAACACGAGTCGACCCGCTGGTGGATCCAAAGGTGGCAAGAACTATGGATAAACGCCTCCGGTATCCACCCAGACACGGCGATACACTGCTTCAAGAACGCGTGCCGGTATGAACCTCTGGTCGCCAAGATCAAGAGGGTCTACCGGACGCTCGATAACATCCCCGACCTCCTCGAGATTGCCAAGCGCTACACGGAGGAGGACCCCAACCAAGACTACGAAGACGAGTCGGGAGGAAGACGACGCACTAGCATCCACGACAGCGGGCGCCTACAGCAACACCCGCATCACTGGCAAGCGCCGGACTGACGGGCGAGTCGACTTCGCCGCCAACGCCGGCTACGGCCAACGCGACTCCAAGAACTACCGTTGCGACGGAGGAAACTACCGCGAAAGCGGGAACTACCGTGCCAACAACTCGACGAGGCCGAAATTCGACCCCGCCGCCCTGCTCAATCTGCCCTGCATCTACCACAGCAGGGAGGGAAAACCCGCCACCCACACCACCACCGACTACCACTCTCTCAAAGAGATCGAGAAGGCGAGACGTGCAAGGGAGGACCCCAACAACAACCAACCGTGGGACAACGGGAACGGCGGTGGCTTCGTAACCGCTGTCGGGTCGCTACATACCTTCAATGGGCTCGGCACCAAGCGTGAGAAGAAGGTACTCGCCCGCGCGGTCGCCGTCAATGCGGTGACGCAAGTCGAGATCCCTCGCTTCCTAAACTGGTCCGAACAGAGCATCACCTGGAGTCGCCAGGACCACGCGCCAAGAATCGAATATCCAGGGCGGGTCGCCCTGGTGGTCAGGCCAAAGGTGGCCGACTACTGGCTCCCCAAGACGCTGATGGACGGTGGGAGCTCCATCAACATCCTGTACCTCGACACCTTCAAAAGGCTCCAGCTCCCAGAAACAGCCATCGAGCCAACACTGGCGACCTTCCACGACATTGTCCCCGGTCGAAAGGCGTACCCGATCGGGAAGGTGACGTTGCCAGTCACCTTCGGCACCCCGGCAAACTACCGCACGGAGAGAATCGTCTTCGAGCTGGTGAACTTCCGCAGTCCCTACCACTGCGTCCTGGGCCGCTAGGCATTCGCAAAGTTCATGGCGACCCTACACTACGCCTACAACATGATGAAGCTCCCCGGGCCGAGCGGCATCATCACCGTCCATGGCGACCCTGATATGGCCGTGGAATGCGAGGAAAAAGGCGCCAAACTCGCCGACACCATCATCGCCGTGGAGACTGACCACACGGAGGAGCTCGCGAAATACGCGGGCAACATCAACAAGGATGATCCCACCATCTTGAATAAACCGATCGCCGCGGACTCCGTGTTCGAGGCGACCACGCACACCCGCACCGTCGAGCTCGTCCCAGGCGACTCCAGCCAGACGGTCACCATCGGGGCGCACATGAGCCCCACATAGGAAAGCGCGCTCATCGGGTTCCTCCGTGAGAACCGTGACATCTTCGCATGGAAGCCATCTGACATGCCAGGTGTCCCGAGGGAACTCGCTGAGCACAAACTTAATGCCGACCCCAAAGTGCGACCAGTAAAACAGTCGCTATGGCCCTTCAATGAAGAGCGTCGTCGAACAATCGCCGAGGAAGTCCAACGCCTGCTAGCCGCAGGCTTCATCCGGCCAATCAAGTACTCCAAGTGCCTGGCAAACCCAGTCCTAGTTCTCAAAAAGAACAACACCTCGAGAATGTGTATCGACTACACCAAACTCAACAACGCTTGCCCGAAGGAGGAGTTCGTCCTATCGCGCATCGATCAGATCATCGATTCGACCGCGGGATCAGAATCGCTGTGTTTTCTCGACGCTTACTCTGGTTACAACCAGATCAAGATGGCGGTCGAAGACGAGGAGAAGATGGCGTTCATCACGCCATTCGGCGCATTCTGCTACACGGCCATGACGTTTGGCCTCAAGAACGCAGGCGCCACATACCAGAGGTGCATGCAGGAGTGTCTAGCGAGCCAAATTGGCCACAACATTCATGTCTACATCGATGACGTGGTAGCAAAATCCACCCGCCAGGACGATCTGCTCACCGACCTAGCAGAAACCTTCGCAAATCTGCGGAGGTACAACATCAAGCTGAACCCTGGAAAATGCACCTTCGGCGTACCCACCGGACAATTTCTGGGGTACGTAGTCTCCAAGCGAGGCATTGAAGCCAACCCTACCAAGATCGACACCATCGCGCGACTTGGGAAACCCGAGTGCCTGCGCGACGTCCAAAAGTTGGCAGGGCGAGTCGCGGCACTCAGTCGCTTCATCCCTCGACTAGGCGAGAAGGCAATGCCCCTCTACCGCCTGATGCGCAAGAACCCAACGTTCCAATGGGACGCGGAGGCCGACGACGCACTCAAAGCACTCGAAGAAGTGCTACTCGCGGCACCACTACTCGCCGCGCCACTCGACAAAGAGCCAATGCTCGTCTACGTCGCGGCCTCCAATCGAGTCGTCAGCGCTGTGATGGTCGTAGAACGACCATAAGAGGGAAAGGAGAGCCCCATACAGCGCCCTGTATACTACATCAGTGAAGTCCTAACGGACTCACGACAGCGCTACCTGCAATACCAAAAACTGGTGTACGCGGTATTCTGAGCACAGCGGCGGCTCCCACACTACTTCCAGGAGCACCCAATCACGGTGGTCTCCTCCGCGCCCCTGCAGGACATCATACGCAATCGCGAGGCAACAAGGCGAGTCGCCAAGTGGGCCGTTGAGATCGGCGTCCACAACCTCAAGTACGAGCCCCGAAAAGCAATCAAGTCACAAGCCCTGGCCAATTTCCTTGCAGACTGGGAAGAAGCACAATAGCCAGAGAAGATCCCATACCTCCACTACTGGTCGCTCCACTTCGACGGTTCCAAAAACACCGACGGCGCGGGGGCTGGGGTCATACTGACCTCCCCCAAAGGAGACAAGCTCCGCTACGTGCTCCACCTCAACTTCAAACCCTGCACCAACAACATGGCGGAATACGAGGCCCTCCTCCACGGCATGAGAGCCGCCAAGGAGATGAACATCAACCGCCTACGATGCTACGGCGACTCCAACCTAGTCACCGGCCAAGTGGCCGGGACGTGCGACGCTGTTTCCCCAACAATGATAGCGTACTGCCAAGCCGTCGACCAGTTGGGAGGGCACTTCGACGGCTATTCCGTCGAGTGGATAGACGGGCGTAAAAACGAGGAGGTAGACGCCCTTTCCCGCATCGGATCGACTCGACAGGCGCCACCAGTAGGCGTCTTCCTCGACATCATCCACAAACCCTCCGTCAGCAAACCGAAGGAGATCGACGTCGGGATCCCACTGCAACCAGAACCGGCCTTAGTCGCCATGGTTGTGGAACCTAGCGACTAGACAGCGCCATACGTCGCCTTCCTAGAACACAAACTCCTACCGAGCAACAAGACAGAGGCGCGAATGATCGTGCACCACTGCAAATCCTTCGTCATCGTCAACGGCGAGCTCCACAAGCGCAGCGTGACCGACGTGTTCCAGCGCCGCGTACAACCAGAGGAAGGCCGCAAGATCTACAAGGACATTCACGCCGGCGACTGCGGCCATCACGCCGGCGCCAAGTCGCTAGTCGCCAAGGCCATGCGGCACGGTTTCTACTGGCTCACCGCACACGCCGATGCCACCAACATCGTCCAAAGATGCTTCGGATGCCAGAAGTACGCCAACCAAACGCACCTTCCTAGTTCGACACTCAAGACAATCCCCATCACGTGGACATTCGCCGTATGGGGCATGGACATGGTTGGCCCGTTCAACAAGGCCCCATCTGGCTTCACTCACCTCCTAGTCGCAGTCGACAAGTTCACCAAATGGGTGGAGGCCAAGCCGATCAAGAAGTGTGACAGCAAGACGGCTACCAAGTTCCTGCGCAAACTCATCTACCGGTATGGCTACCCGCACAGCATCATAACAAACAACGGCACCAACTTCGCCAAGGGGGCCATGGTGGAATTCTGTGAGGAGCACGGCATACGACTCGACCTCGCATCAGTCGCCCACCCGGAGTCAAACGGCCAAGCAGAGCACGCCAACCAGAGCGTCCTCCACGGGCTCAAGCCACGACTGCAGGTGCCCCTCGAGAGCACCCCAGGATGCTGGGTCGACGAGCTCCCCTCTGTGATATGGGGGATCTGCACCTCCGTCAACCGATCAACCGGGTTCACGCCTTTCTTCATGGTGTATGGCGCCGAGGCCGTAATGCCAACAGACCTGGAGCACGACTCCCCTCGAGTCGCCAACCACGTCGAGGCGGTCAACGAGACCGCCCACCAAGACAGCGTCGATGACCTGGCTCGCTCCTGCACCGCCATATACCAGCAAGGACTTCGCCGCTACCACAACCGCCGAGTGTGAACTCGCACCTTCTAGGAAGGCAACCTGGTCCTACGACTGGCCCAAGACAAGAAGGGAATGCACAAGCTCTCCCCCCCATGGGAGGGGCCATTCGCCATAGGCCGAGTCCTTGGCAACGGCGCCTACTACCTCATCGACATACGGGGTGATGGCCAGTTGGAGGTCGGGAGGCCATGGAACGTAAACCTCCTCAGGAAGTTCTATACTTAGAACCACACACTGTACTCTCTCAGAATATATAAATGAAGTTCATTCAGATCGCACAAATTGTGCCCACTCGCCATATTCTTGTGCCACGCGCACTCATACATGCAAGCAATACGCTATTCACGGAAGTCAACCTCTAGTCGAGCGACCGGCACGGAATGCCAACCCGGAGCCGCCATTGGAGTCGCCTAGCCACCGCAGACCAATGCCAAGTCGATACACGCTTCCCTGGCGCTCTGTCCCTCCCACCCTCGAGCAAAGCGACTCGAGCAGTTAAGTACCACGACGGGGACTCCATAAAGCAGGAACCCCGTGGCTCGGGAACACACCAAGTAAGAGAGCTGCCTAGGGCTCATGGCGGTAGCTCTCGGGCCGGGGAGGAGACGCGTTACAAACAAGGTATTCACAACATGCAACAGGATCACGACCAATACGGTCGGGCACAACGCTCGGGGACTCGCTCACAAGCGAACACTACCCGCGCTCGGGGACTCGCTCACAAATCAGCCCTACTCACGCTCGGGGACTCGCCACTTAGAAGACGCGAGGGATAAAAACAAATGCGTAAACAAATCAAACACACAGAAATACACAATCGAGTTATACCCCATTAAAGGGCGGATGCGCTCGGGGACTCGCTCAAATTGTTGAACAAAACATTTCCTTAATCATAACACGAGTCGACCAAGTACCCGTGACATACATTACAAAATTTCATACAACATTCGCCACTTGGCATCCATTACAACTCTTATATTTTCTTACTCCACAGGCCCTAATGAAGAAGAAGCGCCACCACCCTTGACGCGCACAAAGGGCTGCCACGGGTTCGTCGGGTACGTGGTCAGCGACTTTGCCAATGACGACCAGAAGGGCTTCTCCGACTTCATGTCGCGGTGCTCCGGCTCGGGGTCACCAGGCGCCAACACCATCTCTTGGTACGGCAGCAGATCCCCCATCACCAAGACACGATCGGCATAAGGAGTGGCCTTCGTGGTCAGCTTTAGCACCTCCGACATCTCCACCATGTCGGTCGCCGAGGGATAGCCACTCGTGACATCGTCAAGATCGAAGTCGTCGGGGAAATGCGCGAGACCCAAGCTCAACACCGTGGCAGCCCCGCGTATGAACGCCGAGCGCGTCATCCACTCCACAACTGCGGGCACCTCCTCTAGATAGCGCCACACCTCCGTGAGCCCCCCAGGGATGACTTTGGTGGGAGACATGCCCTAAAGAGCCGCCTGGACACACAACACCGAGGCCGTGGCTGCATTCACCACGGCAGTTACGCACTACGAGGCGGTGTAAGTCTGCACCACCGGGTCGCTTTGGCCTACCACAGCTACAAAGTCAGATGTCTGTGAAACAATGAAAACCCCCAAGCGGGGACCCGACGAAAGACTAAAGCAAAGACACAGACTCACCAAGAAGCTTGCGGCAATTCTCCTTGACGTGCTTCTCCAAGGCGGTCTGCTTGTTATGCAGCCCCACGATGATGGAGTCCGTGGCCTTGCGTTCCTCTTCATCCACGGCGACGGCAGCCTTCGCCCGTTCCTCCAAAGAAATTGAGGCTGCGTTAGCCTCCTCCAACTCCTTCACCAGGGAGGCCACTCGCCCATTCGCCGCGTCCAGTTCGGCGAGTGGGACATACCCCTCACGGGCCTTGGAGACCTCAGCCGAGAAACCATCTGCAAGTGGAGATATCAGAGTATTGCACACAACCAGCTCATACCAAGCAAAGAAGAACAAAGCCAAACAGACACTCACCGATCGTCTCTTGAAGCCGCCGGTTCACCTCCTGCGCCTCGCGTAAGTCATGCTCCAAGCGCTCTCGTGCAGCTTGCCGATCAGTCGACTCCCGCTGTAACCCCTAAAAAACAAAGAACCCAGCTAAGCATTGGAAGGAAAAGAAAACCCAGTCCCCAGTCGCTGAAATTCAGCGACTAGGAACTCGGGGACTGGAGAAGGAAGAAAAACAAAACCCAGTTCATAGCCTTCGAAATTCAACGACTAGGAACTCGGGGACTGGAGAAGGAAGGAAAAGAAGAACAATTCCTAACCGTTGAAATTCAACGACTAGGAATTCGGGGACTGGACATACCTGAATAGCAGCGCCGAGCATCTTGTGAAGATCAGCGGCGTCAGTCGAGGGGACCGTGCAGGAGGTGCGCCCGCAGCGGGCCCCAATCTCCGCATCCACGATTTCCGGACTTTGTGGGGACTGCGTGTCCATAACACCTGGAAACCCCTTCGCCATAAAGCGAGGGAATGTTGCCGATGCCCTGGCAGGGACGCTGGCCGCCAGGACCGGCGCCTCTGGCACGGACGCAGCCGGTGCTGGTTCTGATCGCGTCGCCATCACCTCTTTGACGAGCGGCGCAACAGCTGGCTCCACGGCGCTTCTCCCAGTCGCAGCGTCGTCAGTGCCCTCCTTCTGCTTCTTCGCGACTTCGGCGGCTGCGACATCTTCAGAGGCTTTCCTCTTCTTGGGCAGATTTCCCTCCCTCGTGCATGTGGCCGGTGGAATCTTGGCAACCGAAGGGCGACTAATCTTCTTAGCCCCCGACCTGCACGAACCCCTCCAATCAGCATGACCACAACACGAAAAAAGCAAGGTAAATTGGGACAAGGAAGCACAACTTACTTGGCAACTGGAAGGACACGAAGCCCGGTACTGATATGGGCGGGCTTGTCCAACTCGAGACCCAGCTTGCGGCTGAGCCCCCTCTCGAAGACGTCCGAAGCCCATGAAACCGAGGGCTTCCTTGACGATGAAGCTGCAGTCGCTAGGATCTCCGGCTCCGATGCCGCCGCCTTCGACGACTATGGCGACTTGGGCGCTGTCACCTCAGCTGTTTCATGGCTAGGAACCCTCAAGATCGTGTGGCATCCCGCTAAAACCACTACTAGAAAATCGCTGTGTTTTTGTGCATTGCATCATCATGACCGCATGCTCATGTCATCATGCCACATTGCATTTGAGCATCGTCATCATCATGCATGGTTTGTTTAAAAACTATTTTCGAAAAGTCTAATTTTGGTTTTCTAAATACCCTGTCTTTATTTCAAATCAGAACTCCGGGCTTTTCTGGGACTTTTATTTTTTGTTAGGAGGCAGCCAGCCAGGCCCAACAGCCCAGCCGGCCACCTCCAGTTAAACCCTATTCTACCTAAGCCAACCAAACACACCCCCACCTAATCTCTACCCCAGCCGCCACCTGGTCTCTCCCTCCCAGCCGCCACCTCACCCTGGCCAATCCCAGGCCTCCACCTCACCAACCCATCCCTAATCTCCCTCCACCTCACCCAACACAGCACGCACACCCCCACCAACTCCCGCTCACGTGCCCACCCACACAACACCCTGGCCAGGTCCACCTCCCCCACCTCGGGATCCCCGCCCACCTGGTCGCGCCCCCCAACCTCCTCTTTCCCGCCTACCCCGCACGAGCCAACTCCCACGCCACCTGCCCCGCGCGTGGACCCCACTAGCAGACGCGCCGCTCGGTCCCGCGCACACACACACAGCTGCCGTGCAAGCGATCCGGTCCACACCCACCGCACCGACCCACACGCGTCGCGACCGCCACCTCGCCACCGTACATGCCGCTCCACCATGGCACATTGCACCGCGTGCCTCAGATGCCCCCTGCGCGCTTCCCACGCCACCTGCACGGCCCCCCACCTACCGTGTCGCGGGCCCCACCCCCCCATCGACGCGCCTCGCTCCTGCCTTGGATCCTATCGCCCGCAATCTCCGCACGCCTCCTCCCTCCCCTCGGCTCGATCCTCGCCACCGAACGCCACCATCCCCGCCGCCACCAGGCCCCGCCGTCGGCCTCGCCCCTCTGCTTCGCTCGCGGGCGACCTTCCTCCTCACCTCCATTCTTCACCGCTTCGCGGGCCCCCTCCGCTGCTGCTCCTCAGACCCCGCCTGCGCTCTTCCTTGTTAGAGCCACCCGGTGCCGCCTCAAGCTCCATGCCGCCCCCCCGCCAGCGCTGGAGCACGTCCCCGGCCTTCCTCCGGCCACCTCAAGCTCCACGCCGCCCCCCCGCCAGCGAGCCTCGCGTCACCCTCTGCCCTCCCTCGTCGAGCGCGCCGCCCTCGGCCCATCTCCTGCGAGCCACCGTCGCCGCCGGCCCGCCTCTGTCCTGCCAGCGCCGTCCTCGACACCCTCCCCGAGCTCGCCTCCTGCACAGGTCTACCATCTCTGCGCCGGCCACCGCCCCACCGACCGCGTCTGCACGTTGTCCGGTCGCCGCCGTGCTCCATCCTGCAGCACCGCCCGCCTCTCTGTTGAGCCCCGCACCACCGTCGGTCGCCAGGACGTCGCCCTCTTCGACCTCGCCTGTGACTCCGCCGCCCTTCCCCGCCCTGCTCCGAGCCACCAAGCCCACCCTTCTCTGCGCCATGGTACCGCCATGGGCCACGTGTCCTCTGCCACGCTTGGCTCTTTGGTCTGTAATCGGATCACGCCATGTGTTAACCCTCTAGCAGCCTAGCTTAGTTTCTTGTGTGTGCCCATGCAGGTGGTGCTCGTGTGATTGTGAGAACACCGGCGTTACCCGAGATGTTGCCTTCCGCAATCCCGCGCTAAGTTGTTATCTTCGTTTCCGCACCTCCTGGGTTGGAACCGGAAAACCCCAAGACCTTCGAAGTGGAACCGACAAGATCGATTACACGGTTCTGAGACCCCGATCCTCGGATACGAAGACCGAACCTCGGGACGGCAAGTTCTTCCTCCCAAACCCCGGAACTCCAAGACCTTCTTCGTGGACTCAAGATCTCCTTCCCGGACCTGAAGGCCGATCCAAAACGCCTAGGTCTTCTTCACGGCGCGGATTCGAAGACCGATCCCGGCTAGACCGAACCCGAACCACATCGTACCCCATGATCGCTGAACCCTATGTGCGATCCTCTTTTCCAAACCCCATTTTATAAAATGTAATATAAACCCTGTCGCATATTAAATTGTTCATGCTTGCATACATGTCATCTGGCGGGTTGGGTTAAATATTCGATTCACCCAAATTAAATATGGAGTGTTCTTGCGGGATATCTTTGTCTTATTCCGGACTCCATTTAAATTGGTGTAGCGAACCGATGCCATGTTTCACCCTGTTAATACAACATTTAAATTGCGGGGTAGTTAAACAACTCGAACCGTTTAATTAATTGTCGGACCCCGGTTCCGGTTAATACTGCCTAATTGCACCACATATGCATTATATCATGATCATGCCGGATCTTCTGCCGTGGTATTACATATTGCATCCGGTGTTTCTTCTAGTGTTTGCTTCTTCGCGGATTAGGCCGATGAGTGGATGCGAGTACCGACAAGTTCTCTGGCTATGGTCCGTTGGCAGTGTTTTCCTAGGCGAGCACCTCTTCCCCTTCTACCTATTTTGCATTTATAGTCTTTATTTCCTCCTATTGATCTATTGCTATCCGTGTCTCGATGCTTTAGATTCCGTGCACCAGTTATATCCCGTGCAACCTCTATATTGCCATGGACACCTCCTAATACCTGTTGTTTGGTAGATAGCTGGCCTTGCGAGTCGTAGTTGCTTGCTCAGGTGCGATCTCGTGTTGTCAAGTACCATAGTTGTTGGAATGCTGGCAGATGTTTATGGTGGAGATGTTTAGTGGTGGAGATGATCATGACTTTAAATACAACTATTAAATTGCTAGATATAACTAATGCAGAGGCATCGGTGGGCAATAGATGTTAGTTGGTTCTTCCACGCTCACTTGTGTCCCGTAGGACCCCGAGTACTTGATACCTGTTCCTTGATTTTCGCACTATCCACATCCGGGAGGCCTTATGGACCCCCCTGAGCAAGAGCTTGATTCATTTCTATTTCTTGGGGCCACAAACTAGTTTGGGGTTTTATTACTATCCTGTACTTATGCCATGCTTTACTGCTTTATTTAAGACTGTGCGTGGAGCACCTGTACTGTTTTGGATCGCGCCATGTTTTCGCGGTATTGACAAGCCCAGTCACACTTTCGGGTTCCCAGTCATTTACAGCCGTCATCGCAAACCCTGGGTCCGTTCCGGAGCCGGCCAACTTCGTTGCGGGTAGCTTAGTGGGGTGGCCCCCTGAAATATTTTATGAATCCTGTGATCGCTTTGTCGTGAATAACTCGTTGGGTTTTGAGTTGGTTTTTCCGAGGTTGATCGAGTGTGTGTTGCTATTTGTGCACCCCTGCAGGGTAAATCTTTCTGAAAGCCGTGTCCGCGGTTATGGACGACTTGGAGCACAGTATCTCGATCATAGACCAGCATAACTAAAGTAGTGCTATAAATTTGACTTAATATGTGACTAGTAATCAACTCAATTATAACGGAATGGATATTAAAAATGCCAACAACTGGTGGATCTTGGTCGTATCGTGTTCTGATATACCTGCCTAGTAAGTATTACAACTCCAATGGAATGTGATAAAAGTGCCAACAATTGCTGGGTTTTGGGATTCCTCAGGACAATTATATCTGACTAGTAAATGTTCCAACTATAACGGAGTGGTGATTAAAACTGCCCACTACTTATTCTTCAGGATGATTCATGCTATCTATATCTGATTAGTAACTGCTGCAACTATAACGGAATGAGTAAAATTGCCAACTGTGTGAGTTCCTTGGTCCGACTTCCTCGTTTGGTCTCGAGGGGGAAATACCAGGATGGGTTTGTTTGGTGTTAGCTTCAGGTTGGATCCGAATAGGTCTTTCTTATCCCCCTCTGATAACCACCAGTTGTAGCGTGTCTCTATAGGTTGTTTAGTGCCGCTACGCTGCCGCTTCAGCCCACCATACCTATATAGGCGAGAGCCGCCGAATTCTAGCCTCGCCATGTACTGGCCTCAGTACTGACGCTCCTCTTTTTCCTTTGCCCTTTGTCGGGACCCTTTTGTTTTAGCAGGTTTGAGATCGACGTTGTTAGCAGGGTTACCCTTCCGGCTTGGCCTAGGTAGGGTTATGGATGCCATTGGTTATTCTTCAGGGCTCTTAGCCCCATTTGCATCTTGTCCGTAGTCGGACGCTCTATCATTTTCAAGGTGATTTGGATCTTTGTATAGTATATCTGTATTCTTGACTCATGGAGTCGTTGTTGTATATATCTGTTCTATGGGTCCCATCAAGGACTGTTGTGTAACGGTATTATTTCGTTTTCCACCCGTTTCTATGCGGGTTTGGCGAAAAGGGCTAAAACTTGCATAGGGCCGATTTGAGGGTGTTCCAGATTGTCGGCGCGATCGCCGCCAGGGGAACCTCTACCACCACCTCTGTATCCTCGCCCTCCAACCCCTTCGCTGGGACTGTGTCCCTTGGGGCCTTGTGCGATACTTCGGGAGATCCTTTGCCGTCGGAGTCATCATTCGACTCGAACACCACTGACGACCTGGCCGGCGATGGAGGCCTCTTTGCCGGCGACTTGGGCCGGCGTGGGGCTCACGACGTAGCTTGCGCCGGGCGTTGCTCCTGGGCGACCTCATCGCCTTCTTCGAACTCGTCCAGGCTACGGCTCGCTTCGACCTCTCGTTGCTTCTGCATTCAGGTCTTCCGAGCCACAGGCGCTGGGGGAGGGACCTCTTCTTGTTCCCCGTCGCTGTCGGAAGGATCCCCCTCGGAATCTTCCTCCAGTTCTTGGGGAACTTCTTCGTCAAGCGAAGGGAGCCAACCCTCCAATACCTAAAAAAGCTGAGAAGATCCACGAGTCAAGATACGCCAAGAGAAAAGACTGAAATTGAGGTACGAACACAGCGATTGGAAAGAGAACTCACTGTGGGGGCTTCATTCTTCATGGGAGTATACGGGGCGACCCCGACCGCCGCGCCCGTGAACTCCACGTCGGTAATCTTCTTCAGGGCGGCCTTGTAGTCCTCGGCCTCCCATGACTCCTTGCTGGTTCGGGATGGATCATGCTTCCCGTTGTACTCGTACATCCAGTGTGGACGAGCCGCCAGCAGAACCAGGCGCCACCTGAGCCAGCAATTGTAGAGGTTGATTGGAATCAACCCCTGGTCCTTCAGCTTCTAGATCTGATCCATCATTTCCGCGACAGCCATCCGCTGATCTTCAGGGAGCTTCTTCGGCGCCAGTCGACGGGGCTCGCTCCTCTCGGCGAAGAATTCAGGAAGAGAGACCTCGCCGGAGGGAGTGGCTTCCTTGACGTAGAACCAGCTTTTCTTCCACTTGCTGGCGGTCTTCTTCAGCAGGAGGAGCTTGACGAAGTTGGCCTTCGGCTTCAACTGGAAGATGACCCCGCCTGCGGCCAGCATCAAGCCGCTGGACGCCTCACGCCCGGTGCGGCCGTGGAAGAGCTCCAGCCACAACGGGAAATATGGCCTGCAGCCAAGTTAACATTCGCAGAAGGCGACGAAGATCGCCAGCTGATCGATGCTGTGCGGACCAAGATCTGAGGGCTTGATCGCGTAGTACACGCAGAAGCGGCGGAAGAAGAGAGAAGTGGGGAACCCTAAGCCCCTCTCAAGATGGCTGGTGAAGCAAATGAACTCGCCGGGTCGCGGTTTCGGCTCGGTCTCGGAGGAGGGGGAACCCGCCAATTCCCCTTGCGGAGCACCCCGGCATCCTCAAAGGATCTCAGCTGGGCCGTGGTGCACTTGGATTTCCCCCATGAGCCTTTGGGAGGCGCCATCGAGTGAGAAGTGGGATCGCACGACGCGGGGAGAGTAAGTCGGGAGGAAGCAGAAAGGAAGAGCAAATGAGGAAGGATGAAGAATGTGGAGCAGGATCACAAAGCTGATCCGTCACTCCCCTTATATGGGAAACATCACCCGCCAAAATCGGGATAGCCGTTGCTCACGGTAATTGCGCCGAAGTTACCGTTGGAAATTCCAATGGATAGTTTGACTAGGTCTGACGGTCCAACTCCTATTGGTCTACTCGCCACCCGCCAGTCTCTCTTCTCGTCGAAACAGCGACTGGACGGCAGTGATGCTTACTGAAGTGACAGATGGAGTTATGGGGAAATTCTCCTTGGTTCCAGTAAAGTCCATTGCCGACTCGACTTGGGCACCCAAATTGAGCTTGCTTACTTCGAACACCAAAAGGACGCCCGCGCCTGCATCAAAGATGGCCTCGGGGACTACTGATGGGGATATCCCAAAGGGGGTATGCTCAGCAGTACGTTCCGAGTGGGCCGAAAGGCCTACAAGTGCGCCTGAAGGACAGCGACTGGACTCTGAAGAAAGGAAAGGCCCATCGACTGGCGACTAGAAGCCCAGAAGCGTAGCAGAAGCCCAGTCGGATTAGGTCAAAAGCCCTCGGATCCTTATCTTGTTCGGAGACAGCTTGTAAACCCTAGCGAGCTGCTTCATATATAAACCTCCCTAGGGTATCCTAGAGACTTACGTTCCATCATACACCCCCTCAAGCGACTCGCTGCCTAGCCGCCGAGCTCGCCACCCTTGTAACTCGCTCTCTCATAATCTAATATAGCAAGAGTAGGTCTTTACCCTCCGGGGGGCCGAACCTGGGTAAACCCATGTGCATCCGCCCCCATCTCACACCACAGATGGCGCCAACTCTTCCTCACGAAACACTCAATCGCTGCCTGTGGCAGCGACTGCCGTGGCCATTTCCACGACTCCGGCGCTCCCTATGGGAGTAACCCATGATCCATAGTTAAATCATAGATTCGAGTGATTGGGTTTGCTTTGAATGTCCATATTCCTGCAGAAAAGAAAATCGTAGGGTGCGCAACCAGCGCTCCCTATGGGAGTACCCCCGAGTGTTTGGTGGAGTCAAAGACTCGAGCAAGGACTAAAGTAGTCGAAGTCTTCTAGTGCTTAATATTTGATGACATCAGTGCTGACGATGTGATGACCTCAGTTGCCCACGTGAGCGGCTTTGACCGGACGTGACGAGCGGTGGGTCCCATTTTCTGACCTTGACTTGACCGGGCGTGTGTAACCTTTCGTTTAACTGCGCCTCCTTGATTTCTGCGTGTAATGGGGTAGTGGGGGACGGTTCGTGCTTCAGGTCCTCCACCCGTCGATCGCGATGTGCGCCATGCGTCCAGTAGGGTTTCATCTGGCCGTTGGATTTCATCCGCCAGGGGGTTAAGTAGCAGTGCAGCTGCGGTAAATTCCCATCTGCTCTTTCTCTTCTTTGTGCCTCCATCGCCATTGTTGCTGCTCTCTGCCTCCGAGAGTTCGTTCCGTTCGCGGCGCTGGACCAACTCCGTGTTTTTCCGAGTTATTTTCTTCGCTCTCATCGCCACCACAAGATGGGGAAGAAGAAGGGAGGTGCTGCCGCTGAGTCCACCACCGCCACTACTGCTGCCAAGAAGAAGGGTGGCTCCGCCATTGCGGGCACCAGCGCCGCTGTCGCCGGGAAGAAGAAGGGCGCGGGCACCCGCGTCACCAATGGCGTGTGGCACGCATCCATCATCAAGTCATCCGAGCTCCGTCTTCTGCGCCAAGATGGAGTTCTGTCCTCCATGGTTGTTGACTCGTGAGTCCCAGGTGGTGAGGTAACCCCTTGTCCTCCTGCTGGTTTCTGGGTGATGTTCCTAGCGTTCATCATCCGCGGTCTGTCTCTGCCCCTGCATCCTTTCTTCAGGGGCCTCCTTTGTTTCTATGGGCTCCAGCTACACCAGCTGTCCCCCAACTCTATTCTCCACATCGCCTGCTATATTACACTTTGCAAGTGCTGGATCAGAGTCGAGCCAAACTTTGGTCTCTTCAAACGACTCTTCAAGCTGAAGCACTGATCGGCATCTCGCTCCGTAGTCTATGATGAAGGAGGCTGCGGTATCCATGTCGACTCCTCCGTCACATACTTCGACATCAAGCTCATGGCGTCCGTCCAAGGGTGGAGGGACAAGTGGTTCTATATCCGCACCTAGAAGGCCGACGGAGAACACTTCGGACTCACGCCTTTTGATCCCGCGGCGCCGTGTAGGAGGAGGCGCTCTTAGAAGAACGTGGTGATGCCCGACGAGTCTGAGGAGACAGATGTGCTATGCGAGCGCATCTGCGACCTCGAGAGTCGCATGGGTAAAGAAGAGGGAGGTTGCACCCTTATTCGCACATGGTTGCACCGTCGCATCCAGCCCTGAGCAGAGGTCCACCCATGTTCAATGGGCTGGTGCAGATGTCACTCGCGTATCTGCGATGGCATTTCCATGAGTGAAGTAGATAAGAGGTGCGACTCTTGACCAAGTACACTGCCAAGGATGTACTCCCTAGTGAACCAGTCGTGCCCCCTTTTGATGCTTCTAACCCTCCTCCTGAGGTATGATTGTGCTACGAAGTAGCTTTATATTGTCAAGTGCTTCTGATTTTTCTTGATGTGTGCTGACTTGTTTTTCTTTATGTAGGATTGGAAGGTGTCTCCCAGTTTGCCCCCTCTTCCTGAGGGGGTTATTCCTCGTGAGGTGGATGAGGAGGACGAGTCGGAGTTGACCGTCCCATTTGAAGAGGAGGAGGAAGCCCCCGAGTCCAGCAGTCCAGACACTCGCAAGCGTTCACATAGCGAAGATTCGGATGCGTCGTCTCCTTCGACTCCAGAAGGCCCAACGATTGGTGCGAAGTCACCAATTCCTGCTATTCCTATGAGTTCCAAGGCGCCATCTGCCCGCAAGAAAATGAGGCTGCCAAAGGAGTCGTCGGAGTCGGAGGACCAGACCTTTGATTTTGATAAGTTTGACTGGTAAGTATACAATTCTCATCTTGGTTCTTTTTGTAGTTGTGTTTCCTGATGTTGATTTTGTTCTGTAGTCAACCGGCATCGTAATCTTCTAGCGACGTCCAATTTTTGAAAGAATCTGGAGTTGCGGATTCCAAGGCCAAGGAAGTGGCTGAGTGGACTCCTTCCCCTCCATTGGCAGCCCACTCCGGGAACAATTCATCAAGTTCTCCACACGCCGTGGAGCATCAGATGGTTGTCCGGACGACTGCGCGGCAATCGACTTCGGAGTCTCTAGAGGATCACGTATGTGTTATGTTGTTGTTACTTGCAGTCGAATTAATCATCCATGCTATCTACTGATCCTTTGCTTTTTCTCCTGTTGCAGCTTATTGTGAAGGAAGCTGCTCGCCTGGTGGAGCAAGTACTTGCAATGGGTCGACAGCACGCGTTGCTAGACAATCGCCACCGCGTGGTTGAAAGTTAGTATCTTGTGCTTCTTCTTCTTCATCCTTGTGATATTTTTATATACTCGACTGATGGTCTATCTTGTGTGTTTTTTGCAGCTGAGCATAACGTGCTTCTTTGTGAAGCCGCCTCCCTTGAAAACACGCTCGCCACGGTGGTGAAGAGTCACAATGAGGCGGTCGCTGCGCTTGATGAATCGCGGAAACGCGAAGAGGATTTGCGCGCCTCCATCGCTGCTAGGGAGAAGTTGTTCGAAGAACAGCTCTTCTCGATTGCCAAGGCTCTTTCAGGTATTCTTTCGTATGGATTTCCGTTGTGTCCTTCCTTTCGACTTTGTTATTGTGATGACTTTTGCTAACACTTTGCTCTGTGTAGATGCTGGTGGTCTGAGCTTCGATGCCTAGACGCTTCATCGCGATGATGCCTTGGCAGGCACCATCACGGCAGTCGAAGACTGCAGTGCCTCCATTCAGGGAATGATGACCAAAGCTAAGGGTGTACTCAGTCGCCTCCGCAAGGAACTGGCACCCAAAGCTGAGCTGATCGAGAACGTAGATGACCTAGTGGAGTACCTTGCTGGAGGTATTCCTGCAGGCTTCAAGAACTCGCTTCATTTGGCTAGCGCTTCCATGTCACTCGTGATGGTTCAAGCCCATGGCGTGGAGGTGGATCCTGCTGCAGTCTCCAAGGCGATGCCTGTTGGCGCAGATGGTCAACAGGTAGTTTTTGCTCCTTTTGCAACTACCTGTGGCAAGTACGGGCCTCAACTCATCAACACAGTCGTGAAGTACTCTGAGGAGCTACAGCGGGCCAAGAAGGCGGTGAAGGCTGCGGCGTCAGGGGCTGGCGGGAAGTCTGTGGCGTCTGATACTACCACGGACTCAATGAGGCCCCTGAAACCGAAGTCAAAGTCGAAGAAGCAAGCTGGTCCTCAGTAGTGATATATGTAATAGTTGATAGTGTGACCTCTTTTGTTGAAAACATGCCGCTTGCTAAGTGTCCCTGTTGATACTTTTGATATGTTTGGATGTACTTTGAGTTTTTGTCCATGTGTTGCTTGGTCCCTTATTGTTTCTTGCTTGGCTTGTGGTAGGGTACATCGAGTGGTCCGTCGAGTGAGCCTCGGGATACGCTATCCACTTGTGATACCCCAGCGCAGTCGCACTCGAGGGTGGATGAGCTGTCTATGCTTTCGCGACTGCACGATCGCGTTAAGCAGCTGGAACACGAACTGCCCGTCCTCCCCAGTAACGCGGATGTGTGGAAGTCGAGGGCGGAGAAGGCCACTGCCCGAGAGCAATATCTACTAGGAGAGGTGGCGCAGCTGGGTGACTAGTTCAAGTGTTAGTTTTCTGCCTCCTTATCTTTTCTTGTAGCCAGTTGCGGTAGTTCGTTGTCTTCATACTTGTGCCCCTTGCTTGGTGTAGTTGTCAGCGCGCGTCGTCCACAGGAAGAAAAAGACAGGATCGCCATTCGCATGAATGACCTGACCCAAGAACAGCTTCAAGCAAGTGGGTACTTCTGGGTAGGTTATGATCGTGCAGTCGCACTTGCGACTCTGCAGGATCATGCCTTGCGAGTGCTTCATTTTCTGAAGAAGTCGCAATCATGCTTAAGGAATATTTATCAGACGATGTTTCCGCTGGACGTCGTTCCCTCAAGTCTGCTGGCTCTCCTTGCTAAATTTCAAGACTTGAGTGGAGTCCGCGAGTGTGTGCGGCAACAGTTAGAGGCTGGTGCCAAGGCTGCATTGTCGCTTGTGCGACTGCATAGACCCGATGTTGATGTTGCAGTTGTTGCTACTGGTCCACCTACTCCACTGGCAGGTTCGACCTAGAATATGGTTCCTCATTACCAGCCGGTGGATCGCCCAGCGGAGGAAATTGTCGACTTCTTCGAGGAGTAGACAAACGTTCTTCTGTTGCAACAGTAGAGTTAACTTTGTATCCTGCACATAAATGTATCAGTGTTGTAAAGTTCATATATATGTTGTGCATAATTGGTTGATATTGATGTGAGAAGAGCTTGTTAGATCGTATGTTCTGCGAGTCCGTTACACTATGCGATTCTCTTTCGTTAGCCTGACTTGTGTTTTATCTCAGCACCTTGCCAACCTGTCAGGTGTGTTGCAGCTAGGTTGGTGTTTGTCAAGGGTTCGATTAGTGCGTTAGCTACTCAGGACATCACGATTGGTTCGTAGAACAGATGCGTAAAGGGTGGCGCAGCCCCCGAGTAGATAGATCGAGAAAAATAATAGAAAAACGCAGAGTTTGGGGCACTTAGCTTTATTTATTCGTAGAACAATATGAGGTACAATGTGTGGCTAAGTAGCGTTGGCTGAATAGCCTTATTTGTAATGAAATAAATAAAGGATGACTAAGGGTAGAAGCGTTGCAGCTGCGTGATCTTCCAGGGGTTGGAGTACGTGACTCCGGTCCCAAAATATTTGAGGCGATAGGCGCCACCTGGGATTACTTCTGTAATCACGTATGGTCCTTCCCAAGGGGACTCGAGCTTGAGACGCCCTTGCTGTTTCATTCGCAGGACCAGGTATCCTTCGACGAAGGACCTGGAGCGTAGTATCTTTGTGGTAGTTCGTAGAGTTACTGGTAGATCGTCGATCTTTCTGCTGCGATTTCCCGTGCCTCATCAAGGAGGTTGACGGAGTCTTCGAGTGCAATTGTTGACTCCTTCTTGCTGTAAGCGACTACTCGCGGTGCTTTGTATCGTACCTCTGTGGGTAGCACCGCTTCAGCACCATGCACCATAAAGAACAGGGTGTACCCCGTGACAATGTTTGGGGTTGTGTGTAGGCTCCAGAGTACCGATTGCAGCTCGCCTGGCTAGCATCCTGCGGCTTGTTCAAGTGGCCTAAGGAGTCGCTTCTTGATTCTGCCGCAGACGAGCCCGTTGGCCTTTTCGACTTGACCGTTTGTCTACGGATGAGCTACGGAGGCATAGCTTACATTGATTCCCAGGTTTTTGCAGAAACCCTGGAACTCCTTAGAGGTGAAGTTTGTTCCATTGTCCGTAATGATGCTGTGTGGCACTCCGAAACGATAGACAATGGACTCGAAGAATTTGACTGCACTGGCTCCTGACTGGTTAGTCACCAGCATGGCCTCTATCCACTTGGTGAATTTGTCGACTGCGACCAAGAGGTAGACGTAGCCTCCTCGTGAGGACTTTGGGAGCTTGCCGATCATGACGAGTCCCCATTGCGCAAAAGGCCAAGCCAATGGTATTGGCCGGAGCTCCGTGCTAGGTGCGTGCGGTTTGTCCATGAATCGCAGGAAAGCGTTGCATATTTGGACGATGTCCTTGGTGTCGCGCATGGCCGTGGGCCAGTAGAATCCAGCTCATAGAGCTTTTGTGACGAGGGCGCGACTGCCGGTGTGGTGCCCGCAAGTTCCCTCATGGATGTCGAGGAGAACGGCTCTTCCATCAGCGTTGGAGACGCATCGTTGGAGTACTCTTGTGATGCTGCGCTTGTATAATTCGCCGTTGATGACGGCGAATGCCTTGGAGCGCCATGCGATTTGCTGCGCGTCAGTCGGGTCGTCCGGCAACCTCTTGCTGAGAAGGTATGTGATGTAGGGTTGAGTCCAAGAGGGTTCGATCATCATGATCGCCATTGGTCCTTCGAGTCCTGTGTCGATCTCCAGGTTGTCGAGTGCCATTGGCTCATTGGGCGGCGTAGCCCTCGAGTCTGTTGCTGCGCTTGTTTTCTTCTCTGCGGCCTTTGGCTTGATGGAGTGTTCGCAAATACGCTCGAGAAATACCCCAGGTGGTATGGGGGCGCAGGTAGAGCCAATGTTGGCGAGTGCGTCCGCCTCTTCATTGCTTTCGCGGCCTATGTGCTGCAGCTCGCAGCCGTCGAAGTCCCCTTCGAGTGTGTCGTAGAGGTCATGGTAGGCGATCATATTGTCGTTCAGTGCGTCACACTCGTGCATTGTCTGGTTGACGACCATCTTGGAGTCGCCATAGATTATTAGCCTCTTGGTGCCGTAGGCTTTTTGTCAACACCCGGTGACGAGGGTTTAACTCGTCAATGCCCATTGTTATGGACTTGGGTTTTGGAGAAGGAGGGAGTGCTGGAGACATCTATCGGCTAGCAAACAAGCACACAGAGGACAAAGGATTTACCCAGGTTCAGGCCTCGTAGAGGTCCCTACTCCTGCTTGTCTGCTCGTGGAATTATCGAAGGAGTCGAAAGTTACAATGGTGCGCAGATGCAATCTGGCAAGGGTTGTGGAAACTAGGGTTGCGTGTGTCCTCCTCGCCGCCCCCTCCTAACCTTTATATAGATAGGCTAGGTCTCAGGTAGCAGGTCGAGTCGGTTACAAGTTAGGGTTTTCCTCTTCAAACTTTCTATCTTTAGCTTCTTCTTGTCCTTCAAGCAATCGAGAGTCCGTAGGTTACTCGAGTCCCTCCATCCGGGCCTTTGCAACACCGTGGGCCTGTATGTATTTGGACCGTATATACCAAGCTCGAGTACCTGTAGGGTATACCCATGTCGATGGCCCAGTGTCGGTGGAATTGATTATTTGGGACTTTTAAACCTTGAGTGCCTAAATGAGTACATTTCGATTGCTTTTATTTGTGTCATAGGGATTGTTGATATCGTCGTGATATAACAGTATCGATATCAGTTAACCACCTTAGGGTGAAACAACATAATCTACTCAAATTGAGTCCCGGACTCGAATCCGGAAAAATCTTGGTGTAATTCGACTCGGGCGCGGAGGTCTTACAGAGTCGAATTCCTGTTATATGGTGTGAGCACTTGGCGTCCGTCAAGGCATGTTCATCGTGCTGTAAGTACGGATATGTTTACGGTAGTCTTGTGATTAAATCGTTGCGGGCCTTATTCAGGTCTTACCTTCACGCCGTAGCGCGGCATCAATTTTATCATCGCGGAGCGATTCGGGTAACCAGGAGACAGATCTCTTTGTAGGGAAAAATTATGGCGGTGTCGCCATGAGTTTTGAGTGTGGATGTTATCAACACACAGTTTTTGTACAAATAATCATAGGGTGCGCGACCAGCTCCTATGGAGTATATGAGTGCTGGTTGAGTCGAAGACTCGGCAGGACTAAAGAACTTGCGACTGTCGACTTTCGCTTGCTTGTTTCAGTCGATGACTCGGGCAGGTACTAAAACACTTTTGCGAATGCTGTCGTCTTTTGCCTGCTTGTTTCAGTCGATGACTCAGGCAGGTGCTAAAATACTTTTGCGACTGCTGTCGTCTTTTGCCTACTTGTTTCCGGCGCTTCATAATCAAACTGTGTTTCGAGTGATTGGGTTTGCTTTTGTGATTGTCCATGTTCCTGCAACAAGAAAAAGAAAAGTCATAGGGTGCGCCACTAACGCTCCCTTTGGGAGTAGCTCCCGAGTGCTTGGTGGAGTCGAAGACTCCAGCAAGGACTAAAAGATGTCGAAGTTTTCCACTGCATAGCCTTAGTAGCGTCAGTCTTGGCCTTATGACCTTAGTTGCCAGCGTGGTAATTTTGTGGGACGTGACGGTGGGTCCCACTTCGACTTTGATTTGGTAGTGCATAATCTTATTTTTAACTGTGCCTCCTCGATTTCCGCGTGTAATGGTAGAAGTGGGGGGACGGTTCGCGCTTTCTCTTCTCCACGTGTCCTACGCGATGCGTGCCACGCGTCCAATAGGGTTTTTGTCAGCCGTTGGATTGCATCTCCTAGGGGTTAAGTAGCGATCTTTGCGGTAATTTCCATCTGCTCTTTCTTCCTTGCTGCCATCGCCATTGCTGTTTGCTTTTTTGCTTTCCCCTGCGCCCATATTCTCC
The DNA here is from genome assembly GCA_023614405.1 of Avena insularis. NCBI lineage: Eukaryota > Viridiplantae > Streptophyta > Magnoliopsida > Poales > Poaceae > Avena > Avena insularis. The sequence continues at coordinate 503,704,075 of CM042688.1, read as the reverse complement.
ACGACGCTGGACCAGCTCCGTTCGTTCCCAAGCTACTTCCCTCGCTCTCATCGCCACCGCGCAATGGGGAAGAAGAAGGGAGGCGCTGCCGCTGATTCCACGGCCACCCTCGCTGCAGCGAAGAAGAAAGGTGGCTCTGCTGCTGCAGGCACCAGTGCTGCCGCCGTCGGGAAGAAGAAGGTCGTGGGCACCCGCGTGACTAATGGCACATGGCGCCCCTCTATCAAGGCGTTGGATCTCCATCTTCTTCGCCAAGACGGAGTTATTTCTGTAGCAGTCGCCGATTCGCGCGTCCCTAGCGATGAGACCATTCCTGTGCCTCCCGCTGGTTATCGAGTGATGTTTCTTGCATTCATCATTCGCGGTCTTTCCTTGCCTCTTCACCCCTTTCTTCGGGGTCTTCTTTGTTTCTATGGGATCCAGCTCCATGAGCTGTCCCCAAATTCTCTTCTCCACATCACTTGTTTCATCACTCTCTGCGAGTGCTGGCTCGGAATCGAGCCACACTTTGGTCTTTTCAAACGCATCTTTAAATTGAAGCGTCAGTCCGCATCTGGCTCTTTAGTTTATGACGTAGGTGGTTGCGGAATCCACGTTGACCCATCCGCCACCTACTTCGATATCAAGCTTACCAAGTCCGTCAAGGGATGGAGGGACAAATGGTTCTATGTGCGCGACCAGAAGGCCAAGGATGAGCACTTTGGACTCGCGCCTTTCGATCCCACGACTCCCTGCAAGAAGATGCGTTCTTGGAAGAACGTGATCATGCCTTCGAACTTCGCGAGAGAGGCGGGCGTGTTATATCAGCGTGTCTGCGACCTCGAGAGTCACATAGGCGCAGAAGAGGGAGGCTGCGCCCTTGTCAGGACTTGGCTGCGTCGTCGCGTCCAGCCTCTCCAGGCCAGGGTCCATCCCATGTTCCAAATGGGGTGGCGCTGATAATCCCACTCGCGTGTCTCCTGATGGCATGTCCGCGAGTGAGGTAGATAAGAGGGTGCGACTGGTCTCGAAGTACACCCTCAAGGATGTGCTTCCGAACGAGTCAGTCGTTCCTCCCTTTGATGCTTCGAATCCTCCTCTCGAGGTACAGTTGCGCTACGTAGTAGCTTATTTTCTCGATTGCGTTTCCTATTGTGTTTGCTGATCTTTACTTTTTGTATGCAGGAGTGGGCGGTGTCGCCTTGCATGCCTCCTCTCCCTGAGGGGATTATTCCTCGTGAAGCTTTGGAAGAGGACGAGTCTGAGTCGACTGTCCCTTCCGATGTGGAAGAGGAAGCCCCCGAGTCCGAGAGTCCGGATACTCGCAAGCGTTCACGTAGCGGGGATTCCGACGCGTCGACTCCTTCATCTCCAGGAGGCACGACTATTGACGCGGAATCGCCAATTCCAGCTGTTCCTATGAGGGCTGTGGCACCGTCTTCTCGCAAGAAGATGAGATTACCCAAGGAGTCTTCGTCGGAGTCGGCGGAGGCCACATTTGATCTTGACAGATTTGACTGGTAAGTTTGCTAGTGCATTCATTCTTCTCTTGTTTTCTTCTTGTTGGCTTTGCCCTGGAGTTTGCCCTTTCTGAGTGCGGATTTTGTCTTGCAGTCAAGAGGCGTCGTCATCTTCTGGCGACGTCGAATTTTTGAAGGAATCAGGAGTCGCGACCTCAAAGGCCAAGATAGAGGTCGAGCGCGCTCCTTCTCCTCCGGCGGCAGCCCACTCCGGGCACAATTCTTCGAGCTCTCCTCACGTAGGGGAGCATCGAGTAGTTGCTCGGATGACGGTTCAGCAATCTTCTTCGGAGTCACTGGAGGACCATGTAAGTATATCTTTCTTTCTTTTATAATTTGGCAGTCAACGCCCTTTGTTGCCCTCTGCTGACTCCTTGTTTTGTGCGACAGCTCCTTGTAAAGGAAGCCGCGCAGGTGGCGGAGCAGGTGATGGCGATGGGTTGCCAGCATGCGATCTTGGAGGCAGCGCCACCAGCGTGGTTGAGAGTGAGTGTTCTATACCTATTCTTTTCGTCTTCTACGTATTTTGGTATAATCGGTTGGCAAATTTTTGACTGCCATGTAGCTGAGCATAATGCTTTACTGCGTGATGTCGCCACGTTGGAGAAGACGCTAGCCGCAACTATGAAGGGGCACGACGAGGAAATCGCGGCTCGTGATGAAGCCCAGAAGCGCGAAGAGGATTTGCGTGCCTCCTTTGCAGCCAGGGAGAAGTTGTTCGAAGAGCAACTGTTCTCAGTCGCCAAGGCCCTCTCAGGTACCTTTACTTGGTCGATATTTTATTGATGTTCTTCTCTTCCTCTGTAGTGCCGGTGGCATTAGAAGTTTGATCCATGTGTGTATTTTGGTGTAGATGCTGGCGGCTTGAGTTTTGATCCACAAGCCCTTGGTCGCGATGGCGCTTTCTGGCGTCTTGGCGGTATATCTTGATCGAAGATCGTAGCGCCGCTGTCCAAAATACGCTGTCCAAAGCAAAGGCCACCCTGAGTCGCCTCCGAGAGGAGCTGATGCCGAAGGCAAAGCTGGTCGACAATGTGGAAGAGCTGGTGGAGTCGCTCGCTGGGGGTGTGCCTGCCATGTACAAGAACTCCCTCCGCGCAGCTGGCGTGACCATGTCGCTTGCCATGGTGCAAGCCCACGGAGTCAAAGTGGATCCCTCTGCGGTGTCGAAGACGATGCCTGTTGGCGCGGATGGTCAGCAGGTAGTATTCGCTCCCTTCGCGACTGCCTATGCCAAATATGGCCATTCCTTGATAAACACTATTGCCAAGTATTCGGAGGAGCTCAATCGCGCAAAGAAGGCGGCGAAAACTTCAGCCTTAGGGGCCGGCGGAAAGTCAGTGGCATCTGATACTGCCACAGACTTGATGAAGCCCCCGAGGTCATCGAAGTCGAAGAAGCCAGCTGCTCCGTAGTTAGTTTCTTGTAATAGCTGATGAACTTGCTCTTTTGATTGGAGAACATGCCTGTTGGCGAATGTGTTTGTATATACTTTTATTGATCCTGAATGCATCTGTTACTTTTGACTTTTGAGTTGGTCGCCTTATTTTTCCTCTGGCTTGATTTTTGGTAGGGTACATCAAGTGGTCTTGTGGGGGGAACCCCGTACTCGCCATGTCTTGAGGATGCAATGGCACCACCATGCTCCAGGGTAGAGGAGCTGTCCTTGCTTTCGCGACTTCGTGATCGCGTGAAGCAACTGGAGCATGAATTGCCCGTGATCCGCGGTAGCGCGGACGTGTGGAAGTCAAAGGCTGAAAAAGCCGCCGCCCGTGAGCAATATCTGCTTGGCGAGGTGGCCATGGTAGGCGACCAGTTTAAATGTTAGTTTGCTCATCCTCGTCTTTTCCTTTGTAGTTAATCGCAATGGTACGTTGTACTCATGCTGTTGATGCTGCTTCGTGTAGTTGTTAGCGCACGCCATCCGCGGGAGGAGAGGGATAGGATTGCCATCCGCCTTCATGATCTCACCCAGAAGCAACTTCAGGAGAGTGGATACTTCTGGGTAGATCATGATCGTGCGACTGCGTTAGCGAGCCTGCAGGACCGTGCCTCGCGAGTGCTGCTCTTTCTGAAGAAGTCGCAGTCGTGTTTGAAGAACATCTACCGGGCGATGTTCCCGCTGGATGATGCTCCATGAAGCCTGCTGGCTCTTCTGACCAAATTTCAAGATATGTCCGCAGTTCGCGAGTGCGTGAGGCAGCAGTTGGTGGCTGGTGCCAAGGCTGCCCTCTCCATGGTGCGTTTGCACAGGCCTGACGTGGATGTCGCCGCCATTGCCTTTGGGCCACCGGTGCCACCAGCAGGATCTTCCTGGAACATGGTGCCGCACTATCAGGCGGTGGATCGTCCAGCCGAGGAGATCGTCGACTTCTTCAAGGAACAGACTAATGTTCTTCTGTTGCAAGGGTAGCCAAATATGTATCCTGCACATAAGTGTACTGGTGTTGTAAAGCTCATATATATTTGTAGATAATTTATTGTTGAATGTATACAAATAGCTTTATAAGCGTGGGGTGCGTTGCACTTATGCGAGTCCTTTTCGTTAGCCTGGCCATCTTTGTATCATTCCCTTGTCAACCTGTCAGGTGCGTTGCAGCTGTGTTGAGTTTGTGTTAAGGGGTTCGATTGATGTGCCACTACTCAGGATGTCGCGTTTTTGTTCGAAGAACATGTGTGTATAGGGTGGCCTAGCCCCCGAGTATGAAAGTTGACCAAAGAAAGGAGAACACGGAGCACTTAGCTTTTATTTATTCGAAGAACAGTACGTAGTACAATGTGCGGCTAAGTAGCCTTGGCTGAATAGCCTTATTTGCGATGCAAAAGTAAGGAAAAACGACTAAGGGTAGAAGCGTCGCAGTTGTGCGACGTTCCAAGGGTTGGAGTGTGTGACTCCTGTCTCTAAATCTTGAAGGCGATAGGCGCCTCCTGGGATTACTTCTGTAATCACGTACGGTCCTTCCCAGGGGGACTCGAGCTTGAGATGCCCCTGCTGCTTCAGTCGCAGGACTAGGTCTCCCTCGGCGAAGGATCTAGGGCGAAGCCTTCTGCTATGATAGTTGCGCAGGTTCTACTGGTAGATCGTGGATCTTTCTGCGGCGATTTCTCTTACTTCGTCAAGGAGGTCGTGAGTCTTGAGTCTGAGGATGACTCGCTTTCGCTGTGGCGACTCTGGCGTGGCGCTTTGTACCGTACCTCGGCGGGTAGTACTGCCTCTGCTCCGTGTACCATAAAGAATGGTGTGTAGCCGGTGGCGCTGTTTGGAGTTGTACGCAGGCTCCAGAGTACGGATTGTAGTTCGTCTAGCCAGCAGCCCGCGGCTTGTTCGAGTGGTCGGAGGAGTCGCTTCTTGATGCCGCTGCAGACGAGCCTGTTTTCCTTTTCCACCTAACCGTTGGTCTGTGGGTGTGCTACTGAGGCGTAGCTGATGTTGATCCCCAGGTTCTCGCAGAATTCTTGGAACTCCTTGGATGTAAAGTTTGTTCCGTTGTCGGTGATGATGCTGTGCGGCACGCCGAAGCGGTAGACGATGGACTCGAAGAATTTTACTACGCTGCGCCCTGATTGCTTGGTCACTGGCATGGCCTCAATCCACTTGGTGAATTTGTTGACTGCGACCAGGAGGTAGACGTAGCCTCCTTGCGAGGACCTTGGAAGTTTGCCAACCATGTCGAGTCCCCACTGGGCGAAGGGCCTGGCGAATGGGATAGGCCGGAGTTCTGTGCCTGGTGCGTGTGGCTTATCTGTGAATCGCTGGCAAGCATTACACTTTTGGACTATGTCCTTGGCGTCGCGCATGGCCGTGGGCCAGTAAAATCCAGCTCGTAGAGCTTTGGCAACGAGGGCGCGGCTGCCGGCGTGGTGCCCGCAGGTCCCTTCATGGATGTCGAGGAGGACTGCTCTTCCATCGGCTAGGGAGACGCATCGCTGTAACACGCCTATGATGCTGCGTTTATACAGTTTGCCGTTGATAACGGCGAATGCCTTGGAGCGTCGCACGATGTGTCGTGTGTCTGTCGGGTCATCCGGTAGGCGCTTACTAAGGAGGTACATAATGTACGGCTATGTCCAGGATTGTTCGATCATCATGACGCTCATTGGTCCCTCGAGTCCTATGTCGAGCTCCAAGTCATCGATTGTCATTGGCTCATTGGGTGGCGTAGCCCCCGAGTCCGTTGCTGCGCTTGTTTTCTTCTCTGCGGCCTTTGGCTTGATGGAGCGTTCGCATATGCGCTCGAGAAATACCCCAGGTGGTATGGGTGCGCAGGTGGAGCCTAAGTTGGCGAGTGCGTCCACCTCCTCATTGCTTTCGCGACCTATGTGTCGCAACTCGCAACCATCAAAGTCTCCTTCAAGTGTGTCATAGAGGTCGCGGTATGCGATCATGTTGTCGTTTAGTGCGTTGCACTCGTGCATTGTTTGGTTGACGACCAGCTTGGAGTCGCCATATATGATTAGCCTCTTTGCGCCGCAGGCTTTTGCCATTCTCAACCCGTGTAACAGGGCCTCATATTCAGCCTCGTTGTTTGAGGCTGTGAACTGCATTCGCAGGACGTATTTCAGCTTTTCCCCTTGAGGCGATGTCAGTATGACACCTGCTCCTGCTCCCTCTTTCCTCTTGGACCCATCGAAGTGCATTGTCTAGAGGTAGGACATGTCTGTCTTGTCTGGGAGTTGGTTTTCCATCCAATGTACGAGGAAGTCAGGGAGAACTTGCGACTTGATTGCGCCACACTTTCCGTATGTGATGTCTCATGGAGACAGTTCGATTCCCCAAAGAGCGACTCGCCCTGTGGCGTCAGGGTTATTGAGGATATGTCCCAATGGGGCGTCATTGACTACCACGATTGGGTGTTCCTGGAAGTAATGGCACAGTCGCCAGGCGGTCATAAATACGCCGTACGCCAGCTTCTGGTAGTGCGGGTACCGTTGTTTTGTTGGCGTGAGGACCTCGTTGAGGTAGTATACCGGGCGTTGTACGCCGTGGACCTTGTTTTCCTCGGCCCGTTCGACGACGAGCACTGTGCTAACCACTTGGTTGGTGGCGGAGATGTACAGCAGCAGTGGTTCCCTTTCTTGTGGAGTTACCACTACTAGCGAGGTGGATAGCAGGCGCTTGAGGTCGTCGAATGCTTCTTGCGCTTCGTTGGTCCACTCGAATTTGTCAGCTTTGCGGAGGAGCTGATAGAAGGGCAGCGCCTTTTCTCCCATTCGACTGATAAATCGGCGAGGGCGCAATGCCGGCTAGTTGCTGAACGAACACCTCTTATGTTCTTTGGCTTCTCCATGGCCAGTATGGCCTTTATCTTTTCGGGTTTGCCTCAATCCCTCGTGGAGATGAGATACCCGGCGGTTGCCAATGCATGCATGGCGCATTTGTCTGGATTGAACTTTATCCGGTAGCGATCGAGATTGGCGAAGGTTTCGTGCAAGTCGTCGATTAGAGAGGCTTCTTCCTTGGTCTTGATTACTATGTCGTCGACATAGACTTGGATGTTGCGACCAAGTTTCTCCTTGAGGTAGGCCTGCATGCATCGCTGGTACGTGGCTCCTGCGTTTTTTAGCCCGAAGGGCATTGTGTTGTAGCAGAACACGCCGAAGGGCATTGTAAACACGGTCTTCTCCTGGTCTTCCTCCCTCATTCGAATTTGGTTATAGCCTAAGTAGGCGTCGAGGAAGCAGAGGCGCTCGCATCCAGTAGTGGAGTCGATGATTTGATCGATCCGTGGTAGCGGGAAGTGATCTTTTGGGCAGTGCTTGTTTAGAGAAGTGAAGTCCACGCACATCCGTAGGATATCCGTTGTTTATGGATTCTGCAAAAAAAATCAATGCTAAATTCAAAAATGTGAGAAGAGGGCTGAAGCTTTGGGCCAAACAGCTCCCCTGCCTAAAGGCACAAATCTGTAATGTCAATGCCACCATTGACTTGCTTGATATCATGGAGGAAATGAGAACTCTTACTGTTCAAGAATGGAATCTTAGGGATATCCTGAAAAATCTTATTATTTCTCTTTTACAAGACCAGGATACTTATTGGAAACAGAGAGGAAAAATCAAATGGGTTAAGCTGGGGGATGAGAACACCAAGTTCTTTCACTCCAGAGCTACCATAAGTTTTAGGCACAATTACATTTCCATGCTCAAGGATGATTCTGATCTTGAGGTCTATGATCATGATGGCAAAGCAAATCTTCTTTGGAATGCCTTTAAAAATAGAATGGGCTCTTCTGATAAGCCTGAAATGCATTTCAATCTTAATGACTTGGCTGGTGATTGCTTAAGCCAGGAAGAAAGGGATGCTTTGGAAAAGCCTTTCTCGGATGGGGAGATTGAGGAAGTCATCACAAATTTGCCTAATGATAAGTCCCCAGGCCCTGATGGCTTTAATAATGAATTCATGAAGCTTTGCTGGCCTATTATTAAGGATGATGTGAAGAGTCTTCTTGTGGAATTCTATGAAGGGAATGCCTCTTTGGAAAGCATCAATTCTTCTTTTATCACCCTAATTCCAAAATTCTGCTCCTTTGACCCTGCTGATTTTAGGCCTATTTCTTTGCTAAATAGTGTCCTTAAGATTATCACCAAGATTCTGGCCAATGATTGCAAAAGTCATTCTTAAACTTGTTCACAAGAATCAATATGGTTTCCTCAAGCAAAGATCTATCCAAGATTGTTTAGGTTGGGCATTTGAATTTCTTGATCAATGTCACAAGTCAAAAGAGGAAATTTTAATTCTTAAGTTGGATTTTGAGAAGGCTTTTGACAGAATTGAGCATTCTACTATCATCAATATCCTTAAAGCCAAAGGTTTTGGAGCTAAATGGATTTCTTGGATTCAGATGATCTTTGGGTGCTTCTTCTTACGTGCTTTTAAATGGTGTGCACAGGAAAATTTTTTCTTGTCGAAGGGGTGTCAGACAAGGAGATCCTTTGTCTCCTTTATTGTTTGTTACGCTGCGATCTTCTTCAAAGTATCCTCAATAAAGCAATGAACCTGGTCTTCTTTCTTTGCCCATTGAGAATGTTTTCTGTCACGACTTCCAGTGATTCAGATGTCACGAGATGACACTTTAATAATCCTTAAGGCTGATTACGAGCAACTCCTGTGTCTTAAGGCAATTTTACATACTTTTGCTCTCTCCTCTGGACTCAAAGTCAATTATTCCAAGTCCAGCATGATGCCTATTAACATGGACTCGAAAGGCTTGGGCATTTTGCTAATACCCTTTCTTGCCTCCTTTGTTTCCTTGCCTTTTACATACCTTGGTTTGCCCTTGAGCTTGAATAAACCTTTGTGGAACATTTCACACTTTGTTGTTAGAATTGAAAGAAGGTTGTGTGGAATTGCTGACTTTCTTAATTATGGGGAAATTGCAGTTAGTAAAATCGTGTTATCTTCCCTTCCATATATTACATGAGCTGTTTTGAGCTTCTGTCACTATCAAGGAGCAGTTGGTTAAATATATGAGGCAATGCTTGTGGAAAGAAAACTACTGATGTTCAAGCTAGAGTCTGCTCTTGTAGCATGGGAGAAAGTTTGTAAACCTAAGAACCGGGAGGTTTGGGTGTTCTTGATCTTAATGTTCAAAATTCTGCTCTTCTTTTGAAGAATTTGGATAAATTTTATAATCATAAGGATATTCCTTGGGTTCATCTGGTTTGGAACACCTACTATTGTAATGATAAGCTCCTGGAAGAAGTCTTGAGGATCCTTTTGGTGGAAAGCTCACCTCAAACTGATTGACATTTTTAAAGGACTTGCAAAGTGCTTGGTTGGAAATGGGAAAACCACACTTTTACGGTGCGATATGTGGAATGATAGCTGCCTCCAACATAAGCTTCCTCACCTCCTCTCTTATGCAAAAAATCCTCACATCTCTGTCGGTGAGTTCACTGCATACCCCAAATACTCGGGACCTTTTTACCTTCCTTTGTCATGACAAGCTTATCGGGAATATCAAAGTCTTGAACAAATTCTCAAATCTGGCGGGGAAGGGATTGATTGTTGGTCTTACATTTGGGGCAGTAATTATTCGGTGAAAAAGGCTTCTTGCTCATTAGCTGGTTACCGGTTCAGCCACATTTCTCTTGGTTATGGAAATCTTCTTGTCAAAAACACAAATTCTTCTTACGGCTCTTCTTTGCTTGATAGACTCAACACTAGAAACCTTACGAAAAGGAAATGTTTCTCGGGCATCTTATGATTTGTGTCTTCGAGGCTGCAATAGAGAAGAAACCAGCCTACATTTGTTTTGGGAATGTTCTTTTGCAAGAGCTTGCTGGGCTGAAATTTCTCAGGTCAATTTGGCTGATTCAACTATCTTTGAAGTGTTAGTCAGTATTAAAAAAGACCTCAATGTCCCTTTTGCAATGGAAATTCTGCTACTTGGAACTTGGGGCATTTGGATTTGCAGGAATAATGAAATTTTCAATAATCAGCATGCATCGATTGAGACCTGGAAGGCTATTGTAGCCCAGGAATTAAGATGGGTCCTTTTTAGAATTAAGAAGAAGTATTATCAGAGCCTTAAGGTTTGGATTGAAACCAATTTAGACAGGAGATAGCTGATTAGAATTTATCCCTCTTCTTTGAGGTGGAATGAGTCTTGTAAATATTCTTTTGTAACTCTCTACAATATATAAAAATTGCAGTGGGGTCTTTTTGCCCTACTGTTTACCCTCAAAAAAAAATATCCGTGTCCTTTTTTGGCACCAGCACCGTATTGATCTCGCGTATGAATTTAGCCGCGAGGAGTTTGTTGATCTCCATTCCAACTGCCTGTTCCCATGGCTCAGACAGTCGCCTGATTGTTTGCTTGACTGGCCTTGCGTTGGGGTTGACGTTGAGTGCGTGCTCGGCGAATTCCCTGGGAACTCCTGGCATGTCCGCAGGACACCAGGCGAAAATTTCCCAGTGCTCACGGAGGAATTCGACGAGCGCGAGTTCCTATGCGGGACTCAAGTTGTTGGCGATGAGGGCCGTTTTAGCGGGATCTGATGGATGGACCTACACCTTCTTTGTGTGCACAGATGAGTCGAAGGAGGGGTCAGGTGAGCTTGGCCTACTTAGGGGGGGCAGACTGTTGTCTGTCGTTTCCTTCAATCGCGTGAGCTCCTCCTGCATACCGAAGGACTGGGATATTCTGTTGAATTCCCTGTCGCAACTGTCAGATCGCTCGAAACTCCCGTTGATCGTGATTACACCGTTGGGACCTGGCATTTTCATCTGCAGGTAGGCGTAGTGAGGTACTGCCATGAACCTAGCGAACGCGACGTGCCCGAGGATGCAGTGGTATTGTGAGGGCCAGTCGACAACTTCAAAGTCGATGCGCTCGCGCCGGAAGTTCTTCGGCGTGCCGAATATGACGTCGAGGTTGATTTTGCCCAGGGGTATACGCCTTTTCCTAGGACGATGCCGTGGAATGTTGTGTCCGATGCCTCCAAGAAGGTTAGAGGGATCCTCATTGCTCGCCAGGTACTCGCGAATATGAGGTTGATACCGCTTCCGCCATCCATGAAGACGCGACTCATGTCGAAGCCTCCAATTTGCACCTCGAGTACGAGGGGACAATGACCTGGGCGAGGTACTTGAGGCGGGTGGTCGCGTTTGTCGAAGCTAATGCACGACTCACTACCACTGAGGTACTCAGTGGTGGATGGTGGCGAGTGCGTGGCCAAATTGACTTGGCGAGTGATGGCCTTCTGCACCCTATTGGAGGGGCGTCCCTTTTGGATCATCATGGTACCCATGGCCCGTGGGTATGGTTCGCCTCCGTGGTGCTAGTCCGGTGCAGCTCCGTTCGGGGGTGGCCCAGGTGGTGGTGGTGGTGCGCCATGTGCCACTACTCCTGGAGCGGTTCCGTAGCCTCTTTCGACTGCACTGCGGTAACCAACCCCTCATGTAGCTTTAGGAACTCGCGGCAGTCCTTGAGGAGGTGGCTGGACTTTCTCATGCCATCATGCTTGTCGATGTAGAAGTGTACCGTGCATGGCCCGGACAGTTTGTCCTCGATGGAGGTCGCGGGTGCTTCATCGCGAGTGCGGTGTTGCCATACTTGCATGGTTTTCCAGGAGTCGCGGTATCTGCCGCTGCGGTATCCGCTGTTGCAGTTATCGTCGCGTCTATCGGCGTAGCCAGCTGCGACCATGTTGACGTCATCGTGATCGTCGTAGACGCGCATGCGACGCTTACTCCGGCGGTCGCGTTTTCGTTCGAGTTCTGCCTCCTCGTCAGAGTGAACATGGTTCTTCAACGAATCTTCTCCATCAGCCCACCGATTCGCGATCTCCATCAGGTGGTCGATGGTCTTGGGCTTTGAGCGGCCTAGCTCCTCCCTGAGTTCCATGCGGCGGACACCACCGTTGAATGCATCAATCGCGCGGTCTTCTGAGATGTTCTCCACGGAGTTCTTGATGATGGACCACCTTTGGATGTAAGATCGCAGCGATTCGCCAGATTTTTGCTGGCAGCATCTCATTTCTTCGATTGAAGCGGGGCGTTTGTACGTGCCCTTAAAGTTGCGTACGAAGCTGTAGACCAGCTCATCCCAGCTGCGAATGGATCCGCGTGGGAGGTTATTGAGCCATGCCCGGGCGGCGCCCTGCAGCTGTAGCTGCAAGCATTGCATGGATGCCGGCGCCTCCGTGCAGTCTGACGGAGGAGATGTGATCCTCCAGCCAGATCTTGGGGTCCTACAGACCGTCAAATTTCGGGTTCTCCGATGGGAGTTTGAACCCTTTAGGCATTCGCTTTTGCCTGATGGATCTGCTAAAGCATCTGGCGCCGCAGAGCTCCCCATCTTCTTCTGAATCAGTCGACCGAGCACGTCGTACCCTTGACTTGTCGATCTTGCGCTGCGTGAGTTCATCGCATGCATCGTAGTCGCGATCATGTCGCCGTGAACGGCGGTGCCGAGACAGGTCGTGACTGTCATCGCTTGACGAGGGCAAGGAGTAGCGCTTTGCTAACGCTTTGCCCTTTTTTGGGTCTGGTACTGGTTCTTTGTCGAGGGCGGCCTCGATTAGCCCCAGGCCCGCGATCGTAGATCGGTACATGGCCATTCGGGGATCTCCAGCCAGTGGCTGGTTATTGAGAAGGTACATGGTGGCCGCTGTCACTGCGGCCTGTGGCGTCCTGGGAACCACGTTGCCTCTCGTGTCGACTGTCATAGAGCCGAAGTCGAGGACTTTCGCGGCGTCTATGCGTTCTTGTTCGGTGAGGTGAGCCATCCGCGATTGCCTCTTCCTGGCGAGATGCTCGTTGCCTCTTGAGGAGGATCCTCCGTAGGAGGAGAGCCCAGCGCGACAAAGGCTTGACTCGTCCGCCGCCTTTACGCGCCTCAAGTTCGCGATTGCTTGTTTACGCTTGAATTCCTCTTTAGGAGCGGTGGTAACCCATCAGTAGTTCCTGAGGGGACCCGAAGGGTAGAGGTGCACCTCGTAGGGCTTCGCGGCAGCGTTCCCACTCTTGCTCGTTGAGCCTGATCACGACGCGTTCGCCGGTTTGCTCGTTGATTATGCTAGGGGGTTCGACTGCTCCTCCATTGCCTCCATTGCCGCTGTTGGCGGCGTTGGGCGGGTCGATGCCATTTCCGGTGTTACCACCGTTGCCGTGGTTGGCGGAGGTGTCGCCCGCGTTGATGACGGCGCACATGAAGTGATTTGGGAAGCTGTTGCTTCCACAACTTTCAGATTTGGAACCGTAGGTTCCATCTTCAGTGGCCAGATCGCTTAGGTCGGAGTCACGACTGCTGTCGATGACCATGTTCCCAATTGCCGCCGGAGCATTGAGCTTGCTGAGGGTGTCGATCGATGGAGGGAACCATGATGCTGGGGCAATCGTCGGTGCTGTCGGCTGATCGGGCATGCGAAGCGTGCCCATCTGACCAACTTGGAAGCCGAAGCTCCCAATCGCCAGGCTGATTCTGTCGCCTACGGACTCGAAGGCCGAGCGAGTAGCCGGCATGTGGACGGTGAAGTCGAAGGCGCCGAAAAGTTGGCGAATCTCCGCTGTTGTAGAGTTGTAGATTGCGTTTGATGGGGCCAAAGAAGCCGCAACATCAGCACTCCCAATTCCCATAGACGGCGCCAATTGACGAGGGTTTAACTCGTCAATGCCCATTGTCATGGACTTGGGTTTTGGAGAAGGAGGGAGCGCTGGAGACATCTATCGGCTAGCAAACATGCACATAGAGGACAAAGGATTTACCCAGGTTCAGGCCTCGTAGAGGTCCCTACTCCTGCTTGTCTGCTCGTGGAATTATCGAAGGAGTCGAAAGTTACAATGGTGCGCAGATGCAATCTAGAAAGGGTTATGGAAACTAGGGTTGCGTGTGTCCTCCTCGCCGCCCCCTCCTAGCCTTTATATAGATAGGCTAGGTCTTAGGTAGCAGGTCGAGTCGGTTACAAGTTAGGATTTTCCTCTTCAAACTTTCTATCTTTAGCTTCTTCTTGTCCTTCAAGCAATCGAGAGTCCATAGGTTACTTGAGTCCCTCCATCCGGGCCTTGGCGACACCATGGGCCTGTACGTATTTGGACCGTATATACCAAGCTCGAGTACCTGTAGGGTATACCCATGTCCCCCGGATTTTTAATCCCAGATGCCCGTTATGCCATACCTCGCAATCCCAGGATTACCATTTTTGCGAGACATAACGAATTGGATATAACAGTACATCATCCATTACAAACCATACATAAGGTCTTACACAAATAAGGATCCCATGTTCCAGTCTTAATACAACAAGTAGCGGAATTAAACGATAAGCGTAGCGGTGGGGTCCATCTTGAGAACACGAGGCAATCTTGTGGCAGATAGTCCTAGTTATCATAGCCATCCTGCTGGCCATCATCTTGATAGTCTCCTTCATAGTCTGGCCATGAGAATAGCCAGGGACAAAATCCATGAGTACTCTTTAAGTACTCGCAAACTACCTCTAACAAGTTATATAGTTCTAAGTCAAGTACTAACTCTATGTTTAATTAGAAAGTTAAGTTTGAAACCTAAGCTGAGTTCTGAAGCAAAGAAAGATAAAGTAAAGTTCTAGAATCACTTAAGTTGGGAAGCTAGTATCATAAACACAACCCTGTGGTGGTCAAGTCAAGATTCATCATTCATTTCAAGTTATTTGGAAAACATCTGACAACGAAACAGTATGGCCATTCCAACTGTCCATAACCGCGGACACGGCTATTCGAATAGTTTGACACTCTGCAGAGTGGGTACACTTTCACCACAAGATTCGATACATCTGTCAGGGATAACCCTGAATCATCATACTTAGTATGCAGATAATCAAACATAACCTTCCCTTTACACACCCTAGTATAAGCACCTCTCCTATGAGCATGGCCTCCCAACCATGACCATCAGTCATCTTGGGCACTGCATAGGTGGACATCATGAGAGGTAGCCTCACCTCAAACCTCTCCCGTGAGGGAACTAATACTAATGCATATAAATTTCCAGCCAAGCCTTACCCAATTCAGGTAGTGTGGTTGTACGGTAAATTTGGAATGGTATCGCATCCGAATCCAACCATCAGTTTTATAAAAGGGTTAAGGCTCATGCCTCATCATTTTCATCATCATAAACCATTTGTGTTTATCAACACATGTCAAAACATCTCAATAGAATGACTCTCATTCCAAGGTTTTCACAATTCATTTTCACCAAGTGTTCCCATCTAAAGTGACTCAAGTTTTTGATCTACTCTAAACTACTAAGTTAAGAGTGTTCACTAAGGTGGAAGTGATGGGTTCAATCTCATGCCATAGAATGACATCTAAAGGTTTCTTAATAGGTCAAGTTTTATACTTTTTATGCTACCTTCAAAACAAGTAAGGGGCTTTGTGTAAACTAAGGGAGGTAAAACTTGTAAAGAAGACTTGGGGTAACTAATAGTCAAAGTGGTATGACTCAAGCATGCCTATAGCATCTTGGATCAAGTTAACTAGCTTAATTCCAGTTCACTACCATAGCTTGCACTGTTAATGGTGGCTTGCTATAATAAGTTTTGCAAGAGTTAGCTTGCCAATGATAACTTGCCTTGGTTGGTGCAGTGGTTGAAGTTTTCTTCTTCTTCTTCTTGGTAGAACTCCTCCTCCTCGTAGACTTGGTCGGTACTATCGTATATACATGCATATGGAACACACAATCACCAAACAATACTTAACTAGTCTAATTAGCATTCTAAGACACACATTTGATGATCTATTATCATCACAAGTATCACAACTTTAATTCCATAGCTTCATTCTTTTTAAATTAGAAAAGTAATTTCTACTCGTTGAAAAATTAACTAAGATTTAATATTCACCACTTAAAATATGGGATCATGTTGACACATGTCATCACCCCATATTCTAACATGTGGGAATGTGATTTAAAGGATAGATCATAATTACTTTGGTTTAAGTTCATTATTTAATGATTTAAAGTGACTAGAAACGCCTATATAGCATTAATTTGGTACTAGTCCAAAGTCACTACATGTAAACCTTAATATTATTACATATTTAAATAGATATGATGAAATGTGATTTTTGAGAGTTGGAATCAACTCAAAAGCTAACTTGGTTGATTTTATAAAAATGTTTCAAGGTGCAAATACTTCTGTTTTGTTATTTTTATTAGGAAAGATCTATATGTCTAATTGAATTAAGTCCAACGGGCTTGGATAGATCATTTCAATACCTTTTAGAGAAAATTAGTTTCATGCAATTTGGATTTACAAATCTCTCTGAATTGATTTTTAAACTAGAGGACAAAAACTAGATTCAACTTAAAAAGAAAAAACCAAATTTGAACGGCTGGGCTAGCGGGGGAACAAACATGGGCCAGCCTAGTGGCGCTCCACGGTGCGGTGCTCAGCAGACAGGGGGGTCCCGCTTGTCAGTGGCTCTTAACACGCGAAACGGTACGCGCGCTATGGGCTGTAGGATTAGAACTGGGATCTATGGCTGGGGATCGTCGTCGACGACGAACAGGTCACCGTCGAGCTCGAACCCTAGCGGCTCGGTGGGGGTGTATCGGTGATGTACCAGGGCTCCAGCAAGGTCGGCGAGGCAGGCAAACAAACTGGAAGACGACGGCGAGGCGAGGTTGCGACGGAGCTTGGGGTGCCCTAAATCGCAGGCGCCCTTCTCCTACTGTTGTGGCGACTCCGGCTCCAATTCCGGCGAGGCAGAGCTCGAGCGGCGTCGGCTAGAGGTGGGTGAGGTTCAGTGAGAGGTGGGAAGTGAGTAGGTGTGGAGAAATGAGGCTGGGGAGGCCGGCTTATATAGGCCCGACGGTGAGACCGCGCGGTGTGGGCAGGCGACTCCGGCAAGGGCGGCACAGGGGGGTAGCGGCGTGGCTCAAGGTAGGGGACGGTGGTCTGTCTCCTGGTGGTGCGCTGAGGCTTAAAGGCGCTGCTAGGCGAGCTCTATGCTGGTCGGGAGCGTCACGCGCTCTGGGCCGCAGAGGCTGCGGGTTCGACGGCGAGCGATGGCTAGGGTGCGTTGGGCGGCCAGCGGGGGTGTCTGGGGTGTTCCCTAGGTCCTGGCGGAGTGGTAGGCGCGGGCTGTGGCCGAGGGGCGGTTTGTGCACGCGGGGACAGTGCATGCTCTGTGGGCGGCGTCGGCATGGTCGACCAGCTCCGGGCGCGGCGGTTGTTGGACGTTCTGGTCTCTGGCTCTGGGCTGGGGCTGGTTGGACGGTGGGGGTGGACCACAGACGTCGTGCTAGACAAGGTGAGAGGGGCTGGCGGCTGCTGTAGCGTGATGTCGCTGGTGAGGGTGCTCAAGGTTCTCGGCCTTAATGGCCATGACCATTTGGTCGTGTGCACAGGGCTTGGCCGGGCTAGCAAAGGAGGCACAAATGGTGACCAAAATTACTGCTCCAAATAGTGTTTTGAATTTGGCCAGATTTGTGCCTGCCACCTGTTTGATGAAATGGCCGCAAGAAGTAAACTTTTGAATTTTGGTTTCAAAATTTTTGGGTGATCTACACTAGTGCTAGGTAGTCTCTGGTTGCAAGGGTTTTGAAAGTGGAGCTCATTTTGATGGTTTTTCAAATAGGGGTGATCTATGCATATGCATTGAATTCAATTTTCACATGCCATTTAAATTAAGCAAAAGAATGTTTTTAGCAGATCAAAAGGTGGGCCTTGGTACCTCATTATATGTACTAGCAAGGGGTACAAAGATCATGAATTGTTTCTGTTAAGAAATGAGTGCTAGGAACACTCAAAGTAGTGTAGTGGATTAAAATGGCCAAAATAACCATTCCTCCCTTTTAATTGTTTTTGATTTGATTTTCTTTAGTAAAAGCTTGGGAATGATGTAGATGATGTTTAAATCACCTAAGAAACATTTTACAAGCAATGGATCATAGAACCATGGAAATTCAAATCAAATCATAAATTAAATGCACATACACATGAATGCTTTCATTTTTAATTTGGAAAAGCTTTTGTTAACCCTATTTTTTATGATTTGGATCTTGATAAGCTTGGATTGAAGTTTTGGGATGTTACAAACCTTCCCCCCTTAAACAAGAATCTCGTCCCGAGATTTACAAAGAAAACTAGGAACTAAAGAGATCTGAGAACTCTGTCCTAATGGAATCTTCGCGCTCCCAAGTGGCTTCCTCCTCGGTATGGTTCCTCCACTAAATCTTGAGAAACTTGATGCTCCTGGTCCTGATGGTTCTGTAGGCTTGTTCTAAGATACAGATGGGTACTTCCCGATAGGTCAGGTCATTATTGATTTCCACAGTTCTGTGATCGATGTTCTTGAAAACTTCAGTCTTCTCAGGCACTTCCAAGCATTTGCGAAGTAATGAGATATGGAACACATTGTGGATGGCTGCCATCTCTTCAGGCAGTTCCAGTTGAGACGATACTTCTCCTCGACTGTTCAGAATTTTGAAATGTTCGATATATCTGGGGGCTAACTTTCCCTTCAAACTAAAGCGTTGAGTTCCCTTTAATGGTGAAATCTTGAGATATACAAAATCTCCGACAATGAAAGTCAGGTCTCTCCTTCTCTTGTCAGCATAACTCTTCTGTCTGGATTGAGCGGTCTTGAGGTGCTCACGGACTTTGTGAACTTTCTCTTCGGCTTCCCGGAGAATGTTGGGTCCAAAGATCTGACTCTCTCCTACTTGCGACCAATTCAAAGGGGTACGACACTTTCTTCCGTATAGGAATTCAAATGCTGCCATCTGCAAACTAGCTTGATAACTGTTGTTATATGAGAATTCTTTGAAAGGTAGGCAGTCTTCCCATTTTGATCCGTATTCCAACACACAAGCTCTAAACATATCCTCTAGGATCTGGTTGACTCTCTCAGTATATCCATCGGTTTGCGGGTGATACGCGGTGCTGAAGTTCAACTTGGTTCCTAATCCTTCTTGAACTTTCCGCCAAAATCTCGAGGTAAACTAAGTTCCTCGATCTGATACTATGGTTTTGGGGGTCCCATGCAGACTAACAATCCTAGCAATATACAGTTCTGCCAGATTCGCACTCTGGTAGGTAGTCTTGACAGGTATGAAGGGGGCTACCTTGGACAATCTATCCACTATGACCCAGATTGAGTCATTTCCCCTACTGGAAGTAGGTAAACCGGTGATAAAGTCCATTTCGACGGAATCCCATTTCCATTCCGGAATCTGCAATGGTTGCAACAGTCCTGCAGGTCTCTGATGCTCTGCTTTGACTCTTTGACAGATGTCACACTTGGCGATGTAGCTTCCGATTTCTCTCTTCATCTTGTGCCACCAAAATTGCTCTTTTAAATCCTGATACATCTTTGTTCCTCCGGGGTGGATAGAATAGAGTATCATAACCTTCCTTCATGATAACTTCCTTCAGCTCTGAATCTGCTGGCACACAGATACGTCCTTTATACCACAGTACACCTTCTTCGTCTTCAGTGAATCCAGGTACCTTTCCTGTACCAATACAACGTTTGATTTTGTTGATACTTTCATTCCCCTTCTAGGCTTCCTTTATTTGGCTAATCAAAGTGGGTTGAAGTTCAATGCTAGCTAAGAATCCTTTGCTAACTAACTCAGTCCTGCACTGCTCCAACTCTTCATACAAACTTGGTTGCTATTCCTTGATCATGGTGTTTAGCCTACATGGCAATCTGCTAAGAGCATCCGCTACCACAATGGCTTTGCCGGGGTGAGTGAATGTCAAGGTCATAATCCTTGATTAACTCTATCCATCTCCGTTGTCTCATATCCAGCTCTTTCTGAGTGAAAATATACTTCAAGCTCTTGTGATCTGAGTAAATCTCACAGCGATTACCCATCAGATAATGACACCATGTCTTCAATGCTAGAACCACAGCTGCTAGCTCAAGATCATGGGTCGGATAGTTATGCTCATGCTGCTTCAGTTGTCGAGACAGATACGTGATGACTTTGCCTTCTTGCATCAATACACATCCTAGACCAATCTTAGATGCGTCACAATACACATCAAACGGCTTCTTGATGTCTGGCATGACCAAAATTGGGGCGGATATCAATCTCTTCTTCAGCTCCTGAAAACTGGCTTCACACTTGTCAGTCCATTCAAACTTCTTATCCTTCTTCAACAATTGGGTCATGGGTCGGGCGATGCTTTAGAATCCTTCTACGAACTTGCGGTAGTATCCGGCTAATCCGGGAAATGCACGGACTTGGGTTTGAGTGGTTGGGGCTTCCCATTCTTCGACATCTTTGATCTTGGTGGGATCAATAGAGACTCCTCCGGCAGACACAATATGTCCAAGGAATCCTACTTCTTTCAGCCAAAAATCACACTTACTGAACTTGGCATACAACTGATGCTCTCTCAGGGTTTCTAGGATAACTCTCAGATGTTGCTCATGCTCTTCTTCTGACTTGGAGTAGATAAGGATGTCGTCGATAAACATAACTACAAACTTATTTAGGAAATTCATAAAGATCTTATTCATGAGATTCATGAAATAAGCAGGGGCATTGGTTAATCCAAAAGACATAACCATATACTTGTATAAACCATAGCGAGTAGTAAAGGCGGTCTTCGGAATATCCGTTGCACGAATCTTAAGTTGGTGATAACCAGTCCTAAGATCAATCTTTGAGAATACCTGAGCTCCAGTCAACTGATCAAATAGATCCTCTATCTTTGGCAAGGGGTACTTGTTCTTCATGGTGACGTCATTCAACTTTCTGTAATCCGTACACAGATGGTTGCCTCCATCTTTCTTGTCGATGAATAATACTGGTGATCTCCATGGCGATGCGCTTGGTTGAATCAAGCCTTTCTCTAACATGGCATCCAACTGCTTCTTCAGTTCCACTAACTCTGAGGGGTTCATGCTATAGGGTCTCTGGGCTATGGGTTCGGTTCCGGGGATTAGTTCGATAATGAACTCAATATCCCTATCCGGGGGCATACCTGGCAATTCATCTAGGAATACGTCGGGGTATTCACAGACTACTCTGACCTGGTCTATGGTGGGCAGGGCTACACTCGTGTTGCACTTGAATTGACGGGGTAAGGTTTCAGAGATATGCTCTACTGTTACTCCAGAACTACTGGTCATGGTGATGGCTTTCTTAGCACAGTCTATCAGTCCTTTATGCCTTGACATCTAGTCCATACCTAGTACTACTTCCAATCCTTTGGTTCCAAGTACAATTAGGTTGGCATAAAAATCTATCCCATGTATTCTGATAGGCACAGCTTTGCAAATTTTTCTAGATTTAGTTGTTGAGCCGGGGATTTGAACTATCATGACATGCTTCAAGTTGGTTGGGTGAATCTTACTAGTGCATGTAAATTCTTCGGTGACAAATGAATGCGATGCTCCCGAATCAAACAATACTCTGGCTAAAACTGAGTTGACAGAAAACATACCCAGCACTACATCTGGCGCTTCCTGGGCTTCTTCTGCGTTCATGTGGAAGAGACGGCCGTTTCGGTTGTGAGGGTTCCCTAGGGAAAATCTTCTTCCTGGTTGAACACGACGCTGCTGTTGAGCTGGAGCATTCACATTGGTATTGGCTACAGTCTTCTTGGGACACTCGTTGGAGTAGTGACCCTTCACTCCACACTCGAAACAAGTGATCTATGACTTGTCCTTGACTACGACAGGCACAACATTGCTGCCAGTTCTGGGTGCAGTGTTGTTGTTGTTGTTGTTGTTGTTGTTGTTGTTGTGGTTCTTGGGAGGTGCACAGTTGAAATTGTTGGCATTGCCGGAGCTGTGATTGGTTCCTCCGGACTTCACATTGCCCCCGCTACGGTTAGGGTGGCTTGGGCGAGAATTTGGGGGTTGGTTTTTCCTTGGTGCATATCCTGGTGAAGGGTTGGGGCGGTACTTCTGGTGACTGCTGGATCCTAATTGCTGCATCATACGATGCTTGCGGTTGTCGTTTGCCTGGTTAATCTTCCGTTCCATCTGAACGGCAGAGTCGACTAGCTCTTCGAGATCCTAAAAACGGATGTTGACGAGGACAGTCTGCATCTCATCATGCAGTCCATTCAAGAATCTCTCCTTCTTCTTGGCCTCCGTGTTGATTTTATCAGGTGCATATCTGGCAAGTGACAGGAATCTGTCATGGTACTCCACCATAGTCATTCTTCCTTGCTTTAATTTGCGGAACTCATCTCTCATTCTGTTGACTAGACCTTGCGGCATGTGGGTGCGACTGAACTTGACTTTGAATGCTTCCCATGTCATTACTTGACCATGGTTCATATTGCAGATACTATTCCACCAAGCTCTTGCATCTCCCGCCAGATAGTGGGTGGCAAAGAGAACTTTCTCATTTTCATCAACTCCTGCAACTTCGAGGTTGTTTTCCATGGTCTGTAACCAGTCATCAGCATCTAATGGGTTTTCAGATTGGTTGAAGTTGGGGGATTGGTATTCTGAAATTTTTTGAGTTTGGATCCATGGTGATCCTGATTTCCATGCCCTTGGTTGTTGAGAGCCATTTGGGCAATCTGCTGCAATGTTGCTAGGTTGGCTTGGCGCTCTGCCCTGCTTGCCTCACGGTCTGCGATGAGATTCTGCAAGATCTGCAGCATTGGGTCTTGCGACGAGCTGCTCCCTCCTTGGTTCCCACGAGTCATCTGAAGATTGAGATAGATATAGGGGTAAGAGGGGAAATTCTAAGGTTCATGGTTTTTGGTTTTCAAGGCTAAAACATTGAGTTAGACTCAGGTTTTTCAACTAACTTCATTTTCATTCATGCAAGCAAGCGCATGATACAACACACACCACAACAAACAAAGGAAAGCAGATGGTTTGAAGAACCACTCCGCAAGCTACAATACAGTGGGACCGATACAACTCATGCTACGACAGTGCTCTCGTGCATCTACTCATCATCGATGAAGTTGGAGTCCTCATCATCAGTGTAGAAGTCCACAGCATCCTCCTCCAGAAAGTCATCATCGTTGTTGAGGTAAGAATCCATGTCTCCCTAGATGTCTTCACCCTCATCTTCTTCTTCCTTGGCGGCAAGCTGAGCCTCCTGCTCCTTGATGGTCTTCTCGAGGTCGGCCACCTTCTTGCGAAAATGAGCGATGGTGCGATCCTTCTTGGCACGCTGGCGGCAAAGAGACTAGCGATCCTAGACAAGCAGTGCGAAAGTCTGGGACTTCTGGTCGGCAATGGCACGGTTCTGGTTGGCTAACTCTCTGGCATTGTCCAGTTCCTGCTGTCTGTCATGCAGCAAGAAGTCAAGATTCTCCACTTGACGCCTCAACTCTGGGTGACTTGGCATATCCATCGGCATTCCCATGAAGTCACGTCTTGCATAGTGAGCAAAACGGGTTCCTTGGATCTGGTTGACGCTGAGGGCACATAGACGTGCGAGAGCTTCATGCATTTCCCTGGCTAATCCATCTAGCCAGTTGTTCTCTCTCACGGAGAACTGAATTCTCCCGGAAGTTGGCGCTTTGATGCTTCCTCTAAGATCTGCGGTGACCAGCCACTATAAGTCTCCTCCTGGGGGTCCTGGAAGTTGAGCTCCAAGAAACTCCGGATGTGGGCATCCTAGTAACTCCGACAGTGAATCCAGATCCCTCTCGAAGATCAGCTGACCTTCGTTTCCCAACTGGTAGAACTTGCTGAACTGAGTCTCCATCTACAAGAATTAAGGATGAGGAAATTAGTGGAGTGATCAAGTGTGTCAAGTTTTAAGTAGTAATGTAAGAATTTTGAGGAACATGAATTTTTGAAAAAGAACGAGTTCACAAGGATAAGAGAGGAAATAGTTTTTCATAAATACTCACTTTGGTTTTGAAACTAAGTTTTTGTTTGGACGTCCATTCTAACTAGGGTCTCCTATGGTTAGGATGGCTCTGATACCAACTTGTCAACACCCGGATTTTTAATCCTAGAAGCCCGTTATGCCATACCTCGCAATCCCAGGATTACCATTTTTGCGAGACATAACGAATTGGATATAACAGTACATCATCCATTACAAACCATACATAAGGTCTTACACAAATAAGGATCCCATGATCCAGTCTTAATACAACAAGTAGCAGAATTAAACGATAAGCGTAGTGGTGGGGTCCATCTTCAGGGGCACAGGCAATGCTGAGGCAGATAGTCCTAGTTATCATAGCCGTCCTGCTTCCCATCATCTTGATAGTCTCCTTCATAGTCTGGCCATGAGAATAGCCAGGGACAAAATCCATGAGTACTCTTTAAGTACTCGCAAACTACCTCTAACAAGTTATATAGTTCTAAGTCAAGTACTAACTCTATGTTTAATTAGAAAGTTAAGTTTCAAACCTAAGCTGAGTTCTGAAGCAAAGAAAGATAAAGTAGAGTTCTAGAATCACTTAAGTTGGGAAGCTAGTATCATAAACACAACCCTGTGGTGGTCAAGTCAAGATTCATCATTCATTTCAAGTTATTTGGAAAACATCTGACAACGAAACAGTATGGCCATTCCAACTGTCCATAACCGTGGACGCGGCTATTCGAATAGTTTGACACTCCGCAGAGGTGGTACACTTTCACCACAAGATTTGATACATCTGTCAGGGATAACCCTGAATCATCATACTTAGTATGCAGATAATCAAACATAACCTTCCCTTTACACACCCTAGTATAAGCACCTCTCCTATGAGCATGGCCTCCCAACCATGACCATCAGTCATCTTGGGCACTGCATGCGTGGACATCATGAGAGGTAGCCTCAGCTCAAACCTCTCCCGCAAGGGAACTAATACTAATGCATATAAATTTCCAGCCAAGCCTTACCCAATTCAGGTAGTGTGGTTGTACGGTAAATTTGGAATGGTATTGCATCCGAATCCAACCATCAGTTTTATATATGGGTTAAGGCTCATGCCTCATCATTTTCATCATCATAAACCATTTGTGTTTCTCAACACATGTCAAAACATCTCAATAGAATGACTCATCATTCCAAAGTTTTCACAATTCATTTTCACCAAGTGTTCCCATCTAAAGTGACTCAAGTTTTTGATCTACTCTAAACTACTAAGTTAAGAGTGTTCACTAAGGTGGAAGTGATGGGTTCAATCTCATGCCATAGAATGACATCTAAAGGTTTCTAAATAGGTCAAGTTTTATACTTTTTATGCTACCTTCAAAACAAGTAAGGGGCTTTGTGTAAACTAAGGGAGGTAAAACTTGTAAAGAATACTTGGGGTAACTAATAGTCAAAGTGGTATGACTCAAGCATGCCTATAGCATCTTGGATCAAGTTAACTAGCTTAATTCCAGTTCACTACCATAGCTTACACTGTTAATGGTGGCTTGCTATAATAAGTTTTGCAAGGGTTAGCTTGCCAATGATAGCTTGCCTTGGTTGGTGCAGTGGTTGAAGTTTTCTTCTTCTTCTTGGTAGAACTCCTCCTCCTCGTAGACTTGGTCGGTACTATCGTCTATACATACATACGGAACACACAATCACCAAACAATACTTAACTAGTCTAATTAGCATTCTAAGACATACATTTGATGATCTATTATCATCACAAGTATCACAAGTTTAATTACATTGCTTCATTCTTTTTAAATTAGAAAAGTAATTTCTACTCATTGAAAAATTAACTAAGATTTAATATTCACCACTTAAAATATGGGATCATGTTGACACATGTCATCACCACATATTCTAACATGTGGGAATGAGATTTAAAGGTTAGATCATAATTAGTTAGGTTTAAGTTCATTATTTAATGATTTAAAGTGACTAGAAATGCCTATATAGCATTAATTTGGTACTAGTCCAAAGTCACTGCATGTAAACCTTAATATTATTACATATTTAGATAGATATGATGAAATGTGATTTTTGAGAGTTCGAATCAACTCAAAAGCTAACTTGGTTGATTTTATAAAAATGTTGCAAGGTGCAAATACTTCTGTTTTGTTATTTTTATTAGGAGAGATCTATAACTCTAATTGAATTAAATCCAACGGGCTTGGATAGATCATTCAATACCTTTCACACAAAATTAGTTTCATGCAATTTGGATTTACAAATCTCTCTGAATTGATTTTTAAACTGGAGGACATAAACTAGATTCAACTTTAAAAAAAACAAATTTGAACGGCTAGGCTAGCGCAGGAACGAACATGGGCTGGCCCAGTGGTGCTCCGCGGTGCGGGGCTCAGCTGATAGTTGGTCCCGCTTGTCAGTGGCTCTTAACACGCAAAACGGTATGCACGCTGTGGGTTGTAGGATTAGAACTGGGATCTACGGCTGGGGATCGTCGTCGACAACGAACAGGTCGCTGGCGAGCTCGAACCCTAGTGGCTTGGTGGGGGTCTATCGGGGACGTACCAGGGCTCCAGCAGGGTCGGCGAGGCGGGAAAGCAAACTGGAAGACGGTGGCGAGGCGAGGCGCGGTTGTGGCGGAGCTTGGGGTGCCCTAAATCGCAGGCACGCTTCTCCTCCTGCTGCGGCAGCTCCGGCTCTAATTCCTGCGAGGCAGAGCTCGAGCGGCATCGGCTAGAGGTGGGTGAGGTTCAGTGAGAGGTGGGGAGTGAGTGGGTGTGGAGAAATGACGCTGGGGTGGCCGGCTTATATAGGCCCGATGGTGAGACCGAGCGGTGTGGGCAGGCAACTCCGGCGAGGGAGGCACAGGGGGCTAGCAGCGTGGCTCGAGGTAGGGGACGGTGGCCTGTCTCCTGGTGGTGCGCTGAGGCTTAAAGGCGCCGCCAGGCGAGCTCTGTGCTGGTCGGGAGCGTCACGCGCTCTGGGCGGCAGAGGCTGCGGGTTCGACAGCGAGCGGTGGCTGGGGCACGTTGGGCGGCCAGCGGGGGTGTCTGGGGTGTTCCCTAGGTCCTGGCGGAGCGGTAGGCGCGGGCTGCGGCCGAGGGGCGGTTTGTGCACGCGGGGACTGTGCACGCTCTGCGGGCGGCGTCGGCATGGTCGACCAACTCGAGGCGCGGCGGTTCTTGGCCGTTCTGGTCTCTGGCTCTGGACTAGGGCTGGTTGGACGGTGGGGGTGGACCACAGGCGTCATGCTGGACAAGGTGAGAGGGGTTGGCGGCTGCTGTAGCGCGATGTCGCCGGTGAGGGTGCTCAAGGTGCTCGGCCTTATTGTCCATGACCATTTGGTCGTGTGCACAGGGCTTGGCCGGGCTAGCAAAGGGTAGGGGTTGCACTGGGGGACAAGGGGACAGGGTTAGGCACAAATGGTGACCAAAATTACTGCTCCAAATAGTGTTTTGGATTTGGCCAGATTTGTGCCTGCCACCTGCTTGATGAAATGGCCGCAAGAAGTAAACTTTTGAATTTTGGTTTCAAAATTTTTGGGTGATCTACACTAGTGCTAGGTAGTCTCTGGTTGCAAGGGTTTTGAAACTGGAGCTCATTTTGATGGTTTTTCAAATAGGGGTGATCTATGCATATGCATTGAATTCAATTTTCACATGCCATTTAAATTAACCAAAAGAATGTTTTTAGCAGATCAAAAGGTGGGCCTTGGTACCTCATTATGTGTACTAGCAAGGGGTACAAAGATCATGAATTGTTTCTATTAAGAAATGAGTGCTAGGAACACTCAAAGTACTGTAGTGGATTAAAATGGCCAAACTGACCATTCCTCCCTTTTAATTGTTTTTGATTTGATTTTATTTAGTAAAAGCTTGGGAATGATGTAGATGATGTTTAAATCACCTAAGAAACATTTTACAAGCAATGGATCATAGAACCATGGCAATTCAAATCAAATCATAAATTAAATGCACATACACATGAATGCTTTCATTTTTCATTTGGAAAAGCTTTTGTTAACCCTATTTTTGATGATTTGGATCTTGCTAAGCTTGGATTGAATTTTTGGGATGTTACACTTTTGCCATCCGCATCCCGTGCAGCAGGGCCTCGTATTCAGCTTCATTGTTCGAGGCGGTGAACTACATTCACAGAATATGATTCAGCTTGTGTCCCTAGGGCGATGTCAGTATGACACCTGCGCTAGCTCCGTCCTTTCGCTTGGATCTGTCAAAGTGCATTGTCCAGAGGTAAGACATATCTGGTTTTTCAGGGAGCTGATTCTCCATCCAGTGCATGAGGAAGTCAGGGAGAACTTGCGACTTGATCGCGTCGCGCTTTTCGTATGTAATGTCTCGTGGAGACAGCTCGATTCCCCAAAGTGTGACTCGTCTGGTGGCGTCGGGGTTGTTCAGGATGTGTCCAAGCGGAGCGTCGTTGACCACCACGATTGGGTGCTCCTGGAAGTAGTGGCACAGTCGCCTGGCTGTCATGAAGATGCCATATGCCAGCTTCTGGTAGTGCGGGTACCGCTGCTTTGTTGGCGTGAGTACCTCGCTGAGGTAGTAGACTGGGCACTATAATCCGTGGACCTTGTTTTCCTCGGCTCGTTCCACCACGAGCACTGTGCTAACCACCTGGTTGGTGGCGGAGATGTATAGCAATAGTGGTTCCCTCTCGCATGGGGTCACTAGTACGAGTGAGGTAGACAGCAGACGCTTGAGGTCTTCAAATGCTTCCTGTGCCTCCTTGGTCCACTCGAACTTGTCAGCTTTGCGGAGAAGTTGGTAGAATGGCAATGCCTTTTCCCCCATTTGACTGATGAATCGACTGAGGGCCGCAATTCGCCCAGCCAGCTGCTAGACACCTCTTACGTTCTTCGGCTTCTCCATGGCTAGTATGGCTTTTATTTTCTTCGGGTTCTCCTTGATACCTCTCATGGAGATGAGATACCCGAGTAGTTTCCCAGATGGTATGCCAAAGGCGCATTTGTCCGGATTGAGCTTGATCCGATAGCGATCGAGGTTGGTGAAGGTTTCGCGTAAATCATCGATTAGCGAGGCTTCCTCTTTGGTCTTGATGACGATGTCGTCAACATAGACTTGGATGTTGCGACCAAGTTGGTTCTTGAGGCAAGCCTGCATGCACCGCTGTGGAGTCGATGATCTGGTTGATTCTAGGCAGCGGGAAATGATCCTTTGGGCAGTGATTATTCAGAGAGGTGAAATCCATGCACATCCGTAGGATATCCGTGTCCTTTTTTGGTACTAGCACCGTATTGGCGAGCCAAGTGCTTTCCTTGTCCTCGCATATGAATTTGGCATCGAGGAGTCTGTTGATCTCCATTCCGACCGCTTTTTCTCTTGGCTCAGACAGTCGCCGAATTGTTTGCTTGACTGGCCTTGCGTCTAGGTTGACATTGAGTGCATGCTCGGCGAATTCCCTGGGAACCCCTGACATGTCCGTTGGACACCAGGCAAAGATTTCCCAGTGCCCACGGAGGAATTCGACGAGTGCGAGTTCCTATGCGGGACTCAAGTTGTTGGCGATGAGGGCTGTCTTGGTCGGGTCTGACGGGTGGACCTGAACTTTCTTCGTGTGCACCGACAAGTCGAAGGACAGGTCGGGTGAACTTGGCCGGCTCAGGGGAGGCAGACTGTTGTTTGTCGACTCCTTCAATCTTGCGAGTTCTTCCTGCATGCCGAAGGACTGGGAAATTCTGTTGAATTCCCTATTGCAACTGTCGGAACTCTCGAAGCTCCCGTTGATTGTGATGACGCCATTGGGGCCTGGCATTTTCATCTACAGGTAGGCGTAGTGTGGTACTAACATGAACCTGGCGAACGCGACGCATCCGAGGATGCATTGGTACTGTTAGGGCCAGTCGACGACTTCGAAGTCGATGCGTCCACATCGAAAGTTTTTCGGTGTGCCAAAAATGATGTCGAGGTTGATTTTGCCTAGGGGATATATTCCCTTGCCTGGGACGATGCCGTGGAATGTCATGTCTGAGACCTCTAGGCAGGTCAGAGGGATCCTCATTGCTCGTAAGGTACTTGCGAACATAAGGTTAATGCCGCTTCCACCATCCATGAAAACGCGACTCATGTCGAAGCCTCCAATCTGTGCCTCGAGCACGAGGGGACAATGGCTTGGGCGGGGTACTTGGCACGGGTGGTTGTGCCTGTCGAAGGTGATGCAGGAGTCGCTTCCACTGAGGTACTCAGTGGTGGATGGTGGTGAGTTTATCGCCAAATTTACTTGGCGAGTGATGGCCTTCTGCACCCGATTCGAGGGGCATCCCTTTTGGATCATCATGTTGCCCACGGCCCGTGGGTATGGCTCGCCGCCTTGATCATGGACCGGTGCTGTCGCGGGTGGTGGCACTCCAGGTGGTGGTGGAGGAGCTCCATGTGCTACAGCGCCTGGGGCGACTCCATAGCCCCTGTTGACTGCATCACGGTTCATCCGAGCCAAACCCTCGTGGAGCTTGAGGAACTCGCGGTAGTCCTTGAGAAGGTGGTTGGATTTCTTCTTGCTGTCGTGCTTGTCGATGTAGAAGTGCACGTTGCATGGCCCGGATAGTTTGTCCTCGATTGTTGTCACGGGTGCCTCTTCATGAGTGCGTCGTTGCCATACCTGCGTGGTCTTCCCGGAGTCGCGGTGTGCACCGCTGCGATAGCCGCTATTGCGGTTGTCGTCGCGCCTATCGGTGTAGCCGGCTGCGACCATGTTGACGTCGTCGTGGTCATCGTAGATGCGCATTTGACGTTTGCTTCGGCGATCGCGTCTGCGCTCGAGCTCTGCTTCGTCGTCGGAGTGAACACGGTTTTTCACTAAGTCTTCTCCATATGTCGTCCGATTCGCGATTTCCATCAGGTGGTCAATGGTTTTGGGCTTCGAGCGGCCCAGCTCCTCCTTGAGCTCTATGCGGCGAACACCGCCGTTGAATGCGTCAATTTGCCTGATCCTCCGAGATATTTTCTACGGAGTTCTTGATGATGGACCACCTCTGGATGTACGAGCGTAGCGATTCGCCCGACCTTTGCTGGCAGCACCTTAGTTCTTCGATTGACGCGGGCCTTTTGTAGGTGCCCTTAAAGTTGCACACAAAGCTGTAGACCAACTCATCCCAACTGCGAATGGATCTGCGCGGGGGTTGTTGAGCCATGCTTGGGCGGCGCCCTGCAGCGGTAGCTGCAGGCATTGCATGGCCGTACTTCGACTCCCACCATGAGCCTGACGGAGGAGATGTGGTCCTCCAACCAGATTTTCAGGTTCTGCAGGCCGTCAAATTTTGGGTTCTCCGATGGGAGCTTGAACCCCTTGGGCATTCACTTTTGTTTGATGGCCCTGCTGAAACATCTGGCGCCACAGAGCTCCACGTCTTCGTCCTCTGAGTCAGTCAATTGGGCACGCCGTGCCCTTGACTTGTCGATTTTGCACTGCGTGATGTCATCACGCGCATCGTAGTCGTGGTCGTGCCGCCGTGAGCGGCGATGTCGAGACAGATCATGACTATCATCGCTGGATGAAGGTGAGGAATAGCGTTTTGCTAGAGCCTTGTTTTTCTTTGGCTCCGGTGTCGGCTCTTTGTCGAGAGCAGCCTTGATTAGCCCCAAGCCTGCGATCGTAGATCGGTGCATGGCGGCTCGGGGATCTCCAACCGGCGGCTGGTTGTTGAGTAGGTACATGGTAGCCGCTGTCACCGCTGCTTGCGGCGTCTTTGGGACCATGTTTCCCCGAGTGTCGACTGTCATAGAGCTGAAGTCGAGGACTTTCGCAGCTTCTATGCGCTCTAGCTCGGTGAGGTGGGCCATTCGAGATCATCTCTTGTTGGCCACGTATTCGTTGCCTTTGGAGGAGGATCCTCCGTGTGAGGAGAGCCCGGCCCTTCGAAGGCTCGACTTGTCCGCCGTCTTTTTACGCGCTTCGAGTTGCACGATTGTTTGTAGCTGGCGTCTGTACTCCTCTTTAAGTAGCCAATGGTAGCCCATCAGCATCTCCTGCGACGTGCCTGGAGGCAGAGGGTTGCCTCGCAGAGCTTCTCGGCAACAGGCCCACTCGAGATCGTTGAGCCTAATCACGACATGTTCGCCCGTGTGTTCATTCACCATGGTTGGAGGATCGCCTGCCCCTCCATTGTTGATGGGCGCGCCATTGCCACCGTTTGGGGGGCGCCGTTGGGAGGTCTACCATTAGGTATGCCACCGTTAGATGATTGGTGCCAGATCCATTGCCACTGTTTTCGCGATTAGCGGTGGAGTCGCCAGTGTTGATGACGGCGCACATGAAGTGGCTAGGGAAGCTATTGCTTCCGCAACTTTCGGATCCGGAGCCATAGACTCCATCTTCCGTTGCTAGGCCGCCCAGATTGGATCCACGATTGTTGTCGCTATCCGTGCTCTCAGTTGTTGCTGAGGTGTTGAGCTTACTGAGGGTGCCAATTGGTGGTGGGAACCACGATGCTGGAGCAATCGTGGATGCCGTTGGCTGGTCAGGCATGCAAAGCGTGCCCATCTGACCAACTTGGAAGCGGAAGCTCCCGATCGCCAAGCTGATTCCATCGCCCATAGAATCATAAGCCGGGCGAGTGGCTGGGGTGTGGACGGTGAAGTCGAACGCGCCGAAGAGCTGGCGGATCTCCGCTGTTGCGGAGTTGTAGATCGTGGTTGATGAGGCCAAAGAAGCTGCAACATCAGCACTCCCAATTCCCACAGACGGCGCCAATTGACGAGGGTTTAACTCGTCAATGCCCATTGTTATGGACTTGGGTTTTGGAGAAGGAGGGAGCGCTAGAAGCATCAATAGGCTAGCAAACAAGCACATGGGGACGCAAGGTTTACCCAGGTTCAGGCCTCGTAGAGGACCCTACTCCTGCTTGTCTGCTCTTGGAATTAACGAAGGAATTGAAGATTACAATGGTGCGCAGATGCAATCTGGCGAGGGTTGTGGAAACTAAGGGTTGTGTGTGTCCTCCTCGCCGCCGCCTCCTGGCCTTTATATAGATAGGCTAGGTCTCGGGCAGTAGATCGAGTTGGTTATAGTTTAGGGTTTGCCCTTCAAACTTTCTATCTCTAGACTTCTTCTTGTCTCGCAAGTTATCGATAGTCCGTAGGCCACTCGAAGTCTTCATTGGGCTGTGGCAACGCCATGGGCTTCCACCGTATCTGGACCGTATATACAAGACTCGAGTACCTGCAAGGTATACCCATGTCATGTATAGTTCGCCGTTGATGAGGGTGAATGCCTTGGATCGTCGCGCGATGTGTCGCGCATCAGTTGGGTCGTCTGGCAGCCTTTTGCTGAGTAGATATGTGATGTAGGGTTGTGTCCAAGATGGCTCAATCATCATGATGCCCATTGGCCCTTCGAGTCCTGTATCGAGCTCCATGTCGTCGAGTGCCATTGGCTCGTGGAGTGGCGCAGCCCCCGAGTCCGGTGACGTGCTTGCCTTCTTCTCTGGATCTTTGGGCTTGATGGAGCGCTCGCGGATGCGCTCGAGGAATACCCCATGTGGTATGGGGGCGTAGGTGTAGCCAATTTTGGCGAGTGTATCCGCCTCTTAGTTGCTTTTGCGGCCCACGTGCCGCAGTTTGCAGCCGTCGAAGTCCCCTTCGAGTGTGTCATAGAGGTCGCTATAGGCGATCATGTTGTCGCTCAGTGCGTCGCACTCATGCATTGTTTGGTTTACCACCAGCTTGGAGTCGCCATAGATGATGAGCCTCTTGGCACCGCAGGCTTTCACCATCCGTATCACATGGATTAAGGCCTCGTACTCGGATTCATTATTGGAGGTAGTGAACTGCATTCGTAGAATGTATCTCATCTTGTCTCCCTAGGGCGATGTCAGTATGACACATGCACCGGCTCCGTCCTTGCGCTTGGACCCGTCGAAGTGCATTGTCCAAAGATAGGACATATCTGGCTTTACGGGGAGATGGTTCTCCATCCAGTGCACGAGAAAATCCGGGAGAACTTGCGACTTTATCGCGTCGTGCTTCTCGTATGTGATGTCTCATGGAGACAGTTTGATTCCCACAGACGGCGCCAATTGACGAGGGTTCAACTCGTCAATGCCCATTGTTATGGACTTGGATTTTGGAGAAGGAGGGAGTGCTAGAGGCATCAATTGGCTAGCAATCAAGCACACAGGGATGCAAGGTTTACCCAGGTTCAAGACTCATAGAGGTCCCTACTCCTGCTTGTCTTCTCTTGGAATTATCGAGGGAATCGAAGATTACAGGGGTGCGCATATGCAATCTAGCGATGGTGGTGGAAACTAGGGTTGTGATCGTCCTCCTCGCTGCCCCCTCCTAGCCTTTATATAGATAAGCCAGGTCTCGGGTAGCAAGTCGAGTCGGTTACAGATTAGGGTTCACCCTTTGAACTTTCTATCTTAAACTTCTTCTCGTCTCGCAAGCAATCGAGAGTCCATGGGCCACTCAAATTCTTCATTGGGCTTTGGAAATGTCGTGGGCTTCTGCCGTATCTAGACCATATATGTCAAACTCGAGTACCTGTAGGGTATACCCATGTCATTGGGTGACATCTCTATGTCAAAACTAGGCTGCCAACTGTTATGCCCCAAGTCCTTAACTGTTAAGATGACCTTGTTAAGCTCACGAACCCTTATGCGTGTAGGTATCTGATACAAACCCATCCATCCAAGGAAAACCACGGCACCCTAATTTCATAGACCCACCAACGATTGTACAAGGCATAGGATGGTGCAAGGTTTGGTTGGGAGGGATGGTGTAACTTAAGCTTTGTGAGGGATCATTCTACTTCTATCAACTAAGTATGCATAGTAGTAAAACATATAAGAATAACATTCACATTGATGTCAGACAGTATAGCCCATTTTCTCATGGTGATCTCCATCGCCATAGAACCTGTCCACCATGATGATCTCCATCTTCATGCTCTACGCGAGCCATCCTCCAAGTGATGAGTTCTCCAAGAACTAATACAAGCTATTACTCCTGACAGCTAGTAATCAAAATTACATGGTATTGGGATCATCACAAGTTGGCACGCATGCCATTACAATAATTGACAACACATTTGGCTCCAGCCGTGTTGCCCTACTCACGACACGCCGGTCATGAAAAATACATACATGCATCACATACATTTTTGTGCCATACTGATCACATACATCCTGCATAAACAAGTTGTGCATAGAATCGCATTCTATCGGATCATGTGAAATTGCAGCACCTAGGAACCTTAACAAGATACAAAAGGGGATACGACTAAGGGGGGTCTAGGGGGTCTCCTCCTGCGGGGTTCGAAGGGGCAGCGCCCCTCATGGTATCTATATAATTTTGTTTAAGGATTTTGATCAGCAAATCAAATTTACCATAAACCGACTATTGTTCCGATTCGATCAATTTCCTTTGATCACGGAACATTGATTCAGATATAGTTCCCGATTCGATCAATCATATTGATATTCGCGTGATTCACTTGGATTTATGTGTCAGTGTCTACCCCAATGGCGGAAACCGACCGGTAGGGGTAAGTCGTTCGACGACCTTAGAATCACGATCACGGAAATTAAGATCTTAGATCAATCCAGAACCAACACCATACAAATGATCACATCATTCATATCAATCTACATATCACCATATGCAAACCTCCCAACCACGGTGGAACAACAACGACACACAGCAGCACCTGAGCAAGAAACTATGACTCGCAAGGCCGACTGTCTATCAACCAACATGCAATAGGATGTGTCCAAGGAAATATAGGGGCTGCAAGGAATATAAATGGTGCACGAAAAACTAAAGCATCACAACACATATAGAAATAAATCAATAGGAGGAAATAAAGACTATAAAAGAAAAATAGGTAGAAAGGGGGAGATTGCTCGCTTGAGAAACATTGCCGAAGGTACATTATCCAAAGAACTTGTCAATATTCACATCCACTCAACGGACTAATCTGCGAAGAAGCAAAGCACTAAAATAAATACTAGATGCACTATTTAATACTACGGCAGAACATCCGGCATGATTATGATATGATGCATGGCATGGCAAAGATGCGGTGCAATTAGGCAATATTAAGCGGAATTGGGGTCCTGATACATTGCAAACGTATCTATAATTTTTGATGTTCCATGCTTGGTTTTATCTACTTTCTTGTGTTTTGTTCCAACTTTGGAGTACTTTTCATATGATTCCTTGGACTAACCTATTAACAAGATGCCACAGTGCCAGTTGCCTGTTTTCTGCTGTTTTTGGTTCCCGGAAGTCAGAAAATGAATATTCTCGGAATTGGACGGGACAAAAGCCAAAGTTCCTATTTTCCCGGAAGACTCACGGAGCCAGAAGGAGAGTCGGAGAGGGGCCACAGGGTGGCCACACCACCCCTTGGCGCGGGCCAGCCCAGGCCACGCCAGGGCATGGTGTGGGCCCCCTGGCCGGCCACCGACCTTGCCTCTTTCGCCTATGTATCTCCCACGAGGCAAAAACCCAAGATCATAAATCAGAAATCCACGAAAAGTTCCGCAGCGCCGCCACCACCGAAGGGGAGATTCGGGGGATAGAAAGTCTCTGTTCCGGCACCCTGCCAGGACGGGGAAGTGCCCCCGGAGCCATCTCCATCGATCTCCACCACCATCTCCATCACCATTGCTGATTCCCATGTTGAGGAGGGAGTAGTTCTCTCTCGAGGCTAAGGGTTCTACAGGTAGATATGTGTTCATCTCTCTCTCTATGCATGATCTTATTGTCTCTTCCTGCTGGTCTGTTTTGACAGATTTCTGCCATTTTCTGCATTTGCTTCTTGTTGGTTCCTTTTTGAGTTCTTTTGGGGAACTGAGCTTTTTGAGGGAAGTGCTAAAGTAGCTAGTGTTCTAATGGAATTTTTTTATTGGTGTTGGAACTGAACCTAAAGACCTATTATCTTGAGTGCACTAATGTTGCTAATAAAGATTGTGTGAAGTTTTGTATGAAGGAAAAATTTCAGGTGTATGGAAGGAATGAGTAATGAGATGAAGGATGGACTAAAGCTCAAGCTTGGGATGACACGCGTGTCACCCCAAGAAATATCCAAGAAGTACAAGCGTCAAAGCTTGGGTATGCCCAAGGCATCCCCCTCTTCATCAATAAAAATCCCAGGTTTCTTCCAAACGCTTCATTTTTATTGTTTCATGCACAGTTGTGTTGTTCTTGGAGCGTCTTCTTTTTCGTTTTCGTTTTGGTTTTTCGTTTGCTTTGTTTGCTTAGTTTTCTGAATAAATTGGTTGGATCCCCTCTTTCATATATTGGTTTTCAAATAGTTTGGTTTGGTTTGGGAAAGAGTAGGAAAGTTCATGCTTATGTGGTAAAAAGAGCTCGTTTTTTACTCTGGCCTATGCTCTGTCATGCCATGCTTGATATTGTTTTGGCTTTGTGCTTAGTATTCTTTGATGTAGCATGACTTGTTATAAACAATTGAGATTCCTTAATGTGCCTTGGATGAATCATGCGTTGTTTTAGCATATTAAAGCATAGTATAGTGGTATTCTCCTTTGATGCTTTATTTGGGTTGACTTGGCGCATGCTCATACCATCTTATGACTATCCAAAAGTCACCTTAGCCTTTATGATCGTTTAGTTTTCAACTTGTAATATCACTTTATGCTTTGATCAATGATGTTTTATCGCTCTTCATGATTATGGCCATTATTGCTCTCTTAGTTTGTCGCCCCCAGTCTTTTGCTAGCCTCCGTAACCAAGTATGAGTTCCACTCATGCATTCAACTCCCTAAACCAAGTTATTCCAAAGAGTCCACCATACCTACCTACTAGCTTATGCTATTCCAAGTATATTCATGCTTTTGTTTACCTTCCAAATTAAACTTGTTATGAGAAAACTAGTGATTAAAGCTCTCACGAACTTGATGGAACACTTTACTTTTCTTGCCCTTAATAAACTTGAACCATTGTGTCGTCTATGTTGTATATGCTTGCACTTATTTGTTGGGGATTAGCAGAACCATGCTTTCATGGGGAACGCTTTCAACATTGCAGTTGGTAATTGTACCTAGTTGATATCATGCTCTTTTGTATATGGATGTCATCGGTGTGAAATGAAAGGGGAGCTTGTAAGTCCATGATGTTATGTATATGTGTTAGAGAAACGCCTGGGCCGCTGGTCTAATCCATGCTGAGATGGTGGAAACCTGCAGCGTAACCATAATGAGCTGTCTATGAAGCATTCTTCTTATAAAAAAAGAGTCCTATATTGAGAAAAAAGAGAAAAGGAAAAAAAGAGATTATGAAAAGAGGAAAGAGAGAAAAAAGCACCATATTCCCATGGTAAATAGGAAGATTGATGAGATGCTCGTTGCCTGCTTGCCTTGTCATTTTGATATGGGGATTCTTCCGTATCATCGGGCAAGGGGTACCCCGTTGGCGGTTCTCTATGATACACATGTACTTACAATGACAAGAACTTACCGGTGACTAAACTTGAGTAGCATGAGGAGCGGCCCTCGTATACAAGGGACATGAGATTTCTAACTTATACTTCGTCAAGCATGTACACCATAGTTTGTTCACTTTAACCTTAATCACTTCAAGATACTTATGATAGGGGCAATGAGAGCTGAAAGCTATAAGTACCATAATTTTTGGAAGCTCTTTATGAGACTTGAATCTCTGTTTCCTTCTATGAAGGTCTTTCTTCCACCATTATATTGAGTCTCCACCTTCTACCTTTATGCACCTACTTTGAGAGCATAGTGGTCATTCTTAGTTCTATGTGCATTGTCCCAAGACTAGTTGGTTGATGCATAACTTGATATTGCTTGTTTTAAATTTTTGTATCTAGTCACTCTTATGAACTTTGAAGGTGTCCTATGCATTTATATTTGCTACTCTATGATGGACATGCTGAATACTATTATGCTATGTTTTCTTTATGTGAAACAAACAAACGTCTTGCAAAGCATTGTTATTCATGAATCTTTTGTTTGTGA
Organism: Avena insularis; assembly: GCA_023614405.1. NCBI lineage: Eukaryota > Viridiplantae > Streptophyta > Magnoliopsida > Poales > Poaceae > Avena > Avena insularis. Next base: position 503,665,343 of record CM042688.1, on the reverse strand, counting down.
CTTTTCATGTTGCAACATAGTTTCTTTGTCTTATTGCTAGAACTTTGTCTTTCATGTTATGATTGAAGTGCTATGATCCCAGCTTTTAATGTTTTACAAATACTTTGATCAAGTTTATGATGGTGCATGTCACCTCCAAAATTATTCTTTCTTTTTATCACTTAGCTACTCGAGGACAAGCAGGAGTTAAGCTTGGGGATGTTGATACGTTGCAAACGTATCTATAATTTTTGATGTTCCATGCTTGGTTTTATCTACTTTCTTGTGTTTTGTTCCAACTTTGGAGTACTTTTCATATGTGCTACTAACCTATTAACAAGATGCCATAGTGCTATTTGCCTCTTTTCTGCTGTTTTTGGTTCCAGGAAGTCAGAAAATGAATATTCTCGGAATTGGACCGGACAAAAGCTAAAGTTCCTATTTTCCAGGAACACTCACGGAGCCAGAAGGAGAGTCGGAGAGGGGCCATAGGGTGGCCACACCACCCCTTGGCGCGGGCCAGCCCAGGCCACGCCAGGGCATGGTGTGGGCTCCCTTGCCGGCCATCGACCTTGCCTCTTTCGCCTATATATCTCCCCCAAGGAAAAAATCCTAGATCATAAATTAGAAATCCACGAAAAGTTCCCCAGTGCCGCCACCATCGAAGGGAGATTTGGCGGACAGAAAGTCTCTGTTCTGGCACCCTGCCGGGATGGGGAAGTGCCCCCGGAGCCATCTCCATCGATCTCCACCACCATCTCCATCACCATTGCTGATTCCCATGATGAGGAGGGAGTAGTTCTCTCTCGAGGCTAAGGCTTCTACCGGTAGATATGTGTTCATCTCTCTCTCTATGCATGATCTTATTGAGATCATGAGCTTGTAATCTATAGATGTACCTTGCTACTCAAGTGCTTTAATAGATCTCTGCTCTCCCCATGTGTGTGAAAGTGACAGCGTGCTCACCATGGTGGCACTTAGGCTAGAGATTACAAATACTTGTTATGAGTTATATTTGGAGTTGGATGTCTTTATGAAATTGTGGTGTTTGTTGGAACCATCTAGTGCTCAAGGTGACAGTGTGGGGTTTTCTAGATGGGAAAGATGAACTTTGAGGTGTGCTATTATAGCCCTACCATCGATTAGAGTGTCCAACCAGAGAGTAGTTCAGCGTAGTATCATAAAGAAGAATATATTTATATGAGAGTGTTCACTAGTGAAAGTATGATCCCTAGTCCTTGTTTCTAAGAACTGAAACACCGTTTGCTATTAGATCTGTTACATGTTTTCTTGCTTCCATCTTTATTTCAGTTTTCCTTTAGTCTTTTCCACGCCTTCATGCTATTTTCTATCACCGCTACCACTTATAATTATCTATACCACTTGTATTTCACTATCTCTTCGCCGAACTAGTGCACCTATACACCTGAAAAGTGTATTGGGTGTGTTGGGGACATAAGAGACTTCTTGTATCTTGATTGCAGGGTTGCTTGAGAGGGAATACCTCTGACCACTTCCTCCCTGAGTTCGATAAACCTTGGGTAATCCACTTAAGGGAAAACATGCTGTTGTTCTACAAACCTCTGCACTTGGAGGCCCAACAATTGTCTACAAGAATAGAAGTGCGTAGACATCAGGTCCCGACAATTAATTAGAGGGTTAATGTTATTTAGGTACTCCACATTTTAAATGTTGACTTAATAAGGCAAAACATGGCATCGGTTCGCTACACCAATTTAAATGGAGTCGAGATAAGACAAATATAGCCCGCATATAATCTCCATATTTAATTATGAGGTGAATCAACAAAGTACGCCCAAACCAATGAATATGTATGCAAGCATGAACAATTCATTATGCAACAAGTTTATATTACATTTATAAAATTAGGGGCGGAAGGGGGGTCACACATTGGGGTTCGACGGGATTGGTCTTCAAACATCGGGATCGGGCTTTGGAGTCTCCGCCATCAGATCCTTGAAGGAGGTCATGGCGTTCCGAGGAGGAGTACTTGGCGTGTCGAGGTTCGGGATCGGCCTTCGGATCCGGGAAGTAGACCTTGCATGCCTTCTCGGAATGGCACCGCGGTAGTTCCCGTAGGTGGATCTTGGCATCAGTGCGAATACTTCTGATGGCGTCGGTCCTGGGCTTTGGAACTTGAGGGCAACAGGCACATCTTCAGGAAGACTAGTGACAATTTCTTGTCATAGAGCTATAGGGGCCTGATGAATGTTTGATGGTACCTGGTGGCCAGCGCAAACACATAACAGTGGTAGCAGCGGCATTTGCAGAACCAGGAAGCACCCTCGGGCATGTGCACACGCAAAGGAAGGTCGAGGCAGCTCGGTCTCGCTTACTGCATTCGCTCATGGGAGGAGAACGACGGTCGGCCAGGGCAGAAGGAAGTTGTAGAGGAGGAGGCGGGACCCGAGGTGGCAGCGATAGAGGAGGGGACGATGGTGGCAGCGGACCCGGTGCAGAGGCGGTGGCCGACGAGGACAGATCGTCCTTGGAGGTGCGGGGCGGCAGGACGGGGTCGCAGGCGACCTGGCGCGACGGCCGGACGTGGCATGGCCGAGGCGAAGACGGTGTTCCTGGGGCGGAGGTTGGCCGAAAGAGCTCCGTGGGGTAGCGAGGTAGAGGAGAGGCCAGCCTGGGAAGGCGGCCTGCGCGGGGCAAGGTCGCTGGCGGCAGCGGAGCTCGGTGGACCGACAAGGTCATGCGCTGGCGGCGCTGCATATGGCGGTTGCTCGGGGAGCTCAGGGAGATGGCGAGGTGGTGGCCTGGCGACGCGGCCGTGACTAGGGAAGAGCACGATGGGGCGGCAGATGGCGGGGACACGGGGTGTAGCCTTGGGCAGGAGCAGCAGCGCGATGGCGAGCTCGTGAGAGCGGCGGCCCTGGCGACAGAGAGGAGCGAGCGGGGCGAGGAGGAAGACAGGGTCACGAGGGGTGCTGCGCATTCGTGGTGGGACTGGTGCGACCACGGGCGGAGATGCCGAAGCATGGCTTTTATCGGCACGGGGTGGGGCGAGGGTACGCGGTCAGGACGCGATTTGCGCGCGTGGTGGGCCGCGTGCGATGGTGGACGGCTCGGGCAGAGGTCAGGGGCATGCCGTGGGTGGCGGTGTCACGGTAGGTCGACTGCGGGGTTGCGTCGAGTGGGGATCGGGGTGGGGTTGATCCGAGGCAATCATTGCGTATCGGCAGGGAGAAGTGTGGCAGCTGGCGGCGATAATGGGGTGTGGTTGGTGGAGTGCGGGATAGCTAGGGTTTCATCTAGTTAGGGTTTTGCCGGGGTGGTAGGCTGCTGCCAGCTGGGCCCTTTGGGCCTAGCCGGTGGTGGCCTCCCTTGAAAAAATAGTTTATATTTTTATTTAGTTTGAAATATTCTTTTGTAAAATAGTTTAGACAAATAAAAGATCTGGGTGGACCGAGGGTTTTGATTTGAAATAAAGACAGGGATATTTAGAAAACAAAACTAGGATTTTTGGAAATAGTTTTAGGCAAACCATGCATGATGACATGATGGTGCGCAAATGCAATGTGGCATGATGACATGAGCCTACGGTCATGATGATGCACAAAATAAACACCAAGCGATTTTCTAGTAGTGGTTTTACCCGGGGTGCTACAATTATTATCATATTTCATAAAGTTTATGATTAAGTTTTATATCATACTATAACTATATTGAAAGGAAACATTAATACACAGGTGATATATAAATAACCATGAGTTCTCGGTGAAGCTCTAGTCACTAGTTCATTGGTCAACAAATGATCAAGGTTTCCTAATCATGTGTCATTTATGCGAGTTCAAAATGGAGTCACCTCATTGGGAGAATGAGATGATGAGCAATACCCAACTAAGTATCATGACCTGATCATGTCACGAAGTTCAAGTCACGATGATTATAATAGACCTAGTATCCTATTTTTAGACCGTGAGGCCATATCAATCACTTTTACCCGAGGGTACTTCGATAGCATCAAACGTCATCTAGTGACTCGGTGATCATAAAGGTGTTTTCAGGTATTCGGAGGAACAGTTAAGGCAATATGCATCAAGAGCAGGAATTGTCCATCCGTGTGACAGAAAAGATACTCGAGGGCCCACTCGAAGAAGTTATATCCAATAGCTGCGCAGCGTGTGATTTGATCACGGGGATATCACTTATCGAAATGAGTCAAGAAGCATTTGTTGGTAAAAAAATTGAACACAACATGGTGATGTCATTGACTAGTCTCGGGTAATGCATGTATCGAGAGACAAAAGGAATATGACACGCAATTCATGGTTCAAACGATGAAAGATTTCGTGGAATGCATAGGGATCATATGGCCATCCAGGTCCCTCTATTGATCATTGGTGCGGGAGGGTCCCGACCATGTGTGTAGTGTTCCTGAACCATGGGGTATCATACTTAAGGGCTTGATGATGCTCAGAGTGTTTTGGGATTGGTAGAATCACCGAAGAAAAGAGAAGAGAGAAAACCGGAAGGGTTTCGGTAAGTCCGGAGATGTCCGGAATGAGAGGGAATGAGTTCCACATCAATGGGGATTGAATAATATGTAATTTAATGGTTAATATTGATTTGATTATTGATTTATATTTACTAAATAAAAGAAAAAGAATTAAAAAAGGGTCAAATACCTAATTGGGCCAAAATCCGGAGGGAAAAAGGCCAGTGAGGAAAACGACCAGAGGGAGGAGACGGAGGGGTGACCGGCTGGGCCTTGGGAACCCCGCGCGAGGCCCACTAGGGCCTTGTCCAGCCGACCATCCCTCCCCCTCTCCTCTCTCCCTTGTTTAGTCCCACATGGCTATGCTAGTTAGCTATGGGGTGGTTTTTCCCCTATATAAAGAGAGGTATTTTGACAAATTAAATATACAATAATCAATAAAACGTTCCCTCTCTTTTGAGGAGACCTCCAATTGATTCTCTCTCTCTCTCTCTCTCTCTCGTGGATGTGGTCCCAAGTCCGGATCGTGCGAGCAGGAGTCCTCTTCACCGCGGAGCACCGTCGTGCTACGGGATTCGGATCCAGAAGCTCTACTTCCGCAACTACTGCTGGATCAGAGGAGTGGGAGTCATCATTAGGCACCAGAAATTTGTAACTCCCTGCGAGGTGCAACACTTGGGGTACTAGAAGTTGTTGGAGCCGTAGGAGTTGCCGAGACTTCAACTCGACCTCGAGGTCAGCTTCGGTTCGTCTACATCAACCACACTCTCCTGAGCATTGACAACACTTTTCGTTCTTCAAGGGTAAGTTCACGAAAAGCCCCTCCGGTTACTACATAACTAATAGATAGGTCCTCGCATTAGGGTTCTTGGTGTAGGAAAAAATATTGTTTCCATGCGCGAACCCCTACAGTGGTATCAGAGCTAGATCTATGCGCAATATTGCTAGTACGAGTAGAATACACGAGTTGTAGCGTGTGGGTGTTGATCTTTTAGTTGTTACCCTCCCACATGTACTTGTGTATACCGCAGTAATGCTTGATGAAGCATCCCCCAACTGACTTTACGCGTTCATTCGCGAGAGTTGTCCATGCTTGACATACGGCTTGTACCATATAAAGTGGCTTTGGGGGTGTCTGTCTCTCTCGCATTAGTTGGTATGCCATTTGCAACGGAGGGCCCCGAAAGGGGGTGTAGTATAGAAAACTACTTGATCAGCGTTGTGGTGGAAGTTCGTAGGTAAGAATGGTTCTTGTGCGAAAGTCCTATCAGCCACGTAAAACATGCAAAGATAAAGTAGATGCATCTAACTTTGTTTTGCAGGGGTGCTGTGATGTGATATGGTTGTGGCAAAGGTAAAGTAGTTTACTTTATGTTGCTAAGTAGTAGTATATCGTCATGGAGATGATGGACTACCACACTGGAGGCACCGGTACCCTAGTGTTTGCGGCGCCGGAACCCAGGTTACTACGACGCCGGGACCCTCGCGCCGGAATCCGCAGACACGGGATGGAGGTCACTGCATGAAGGACCATATCGCATCACACTTACATTCAATGTTTATTGTTTGTGCATCTTATTGTGTGAAAGTATTAGATACTCGACGGTAGCCTAATAAGATGATCCCTAATCAAAATACCAATGTAAGTGTTCTCCCTTAGTGTGCACCACCAAGAAAGTTCTCTGATATGAGGCAGGTCGTGACGATCGGGTGTCAGACATATCTGCATTTGCATACAGTGGGTGTAAGCCATGTTGCACAGTGAATACACTAAGGTTGAGTTGGCGAGCCTAGCATGTGTATACATGGCCTCGGAACACGGATGGTCAAAATATCAAGCACGGGTCGCATGAATGATGTGATCGATGTTTCGGCGTCCACATTTGCAACTATATCACCGGCTGTGACGATCGGGGGTGATGTAGTGAATAGGGATCATGTAATCGCTAAAACCCTTCTGGGGATAGGAGTTTTTAGTGGAGTTATTATTTTAACTCATATAATTATAAACTTAGTCTCAATTTGTTTTTGCAATTATAAATTTAGATATGGCTCACCATGAAGCCTACTTTGACGTTGATGAGTGGGTAGTTGGTGAAAAACTTAGACTTGATGGATCCAACTTCCCTGGTTGGCTTGTGCGCCTAAATGACCTCCTTACTAAGAATAATGTGGTAGATTACATATGCCGCACGATGGATTTGATTGATATGGATGACTATGAGACCCCACAAGAGCTAGCAGAACGCTATTATCGTCAAGAGATGTCCACTTGCATTCAGATAATAATGCGTTACGGAATGGTGTATGAACTACAACCGCTCATGGGTGATCTTGATCCATATTCGATGGTGGATCAACTGAGAGTAGAGTTCATAAGCCATGTGCGCACGTGGAAGCACGATCTTCTTCGAGATTTCCTTTCCATAATATGAAGGAACACACTTGTCTGAAGAGTCACTTGGGGCGCTGCTCGCTCGTGGTTGATGTAGAGCTCGTTGGGAACCCCAAGAGGAAGGTATGATGAGCATAGCAGCAAGTTTTCCCTCAGTTATGAGACCGGTGCTAGTAGCAACGTGGAGACCTGCACAACACAACCGTAGAACTTTGTCCCCAACTTGCGATGAGGTTGTCAATCTCACCGTGTTTTGCAGAAAACAAAGGATTAAACGTATCGAATGGAAAGAAGTAAAAGTTTGCAGAAAGTAAACACAAAGCAGTAAAAGATTGTAGATTGTATGTAAAGAAAAAGGACTGGGATCCATAGTTCACTAGAGGTGGCTCTCCTTAGATAGATAACATGCTGGAAACAAATTACAACGGGGCAATTGACAAACACCGAGAAAGCAATACATGCATATACTAATCATCTTGACTCCTCTGAGACTTGATTCGGCATTACAACATAATACATAGATCTCCATCCAACTGCATCTATGACTAATAATCCACCTTCAGGTTATCATCCGAACCCCCTCTAGTATTAAGTTGCAAGCAACAGATTATTGCTTTACAAACTACGTGTAAAGTAAACAATACAATTGTTCTATGAACAAAGGATCGTTGTTTTCTCCCTAGTAGCAACAACACATCTAGTACCTTAGAGATTTCTGTCACTTCCCCAGATTACCAGAGGCATGAACCCACTATCGAGCATAAATAATAACTCTTGGAGTTGCTAGCATCTACTTGGCCAAGATAGCTACTAACAACGGAAAGCATGCAAGATCTCAAATAACAAAGACATGATAGAATCAATAATCAATCTGAAATAGCATCTCAATATCCATCGGATCCCCGCAAACACAACATGTATGGATTACAAATAGATGATCTTGATCATGAACGGAGCTCACAAGATCTAAACATGAAAGCACAAAGGAGGAGAAACCAGCCATCTAGCTACTACATGGATCCGTTGGAACAAAACACAAGAAAGTGGATAAAACTAAGCATGGAGCATCAAAAATTATAGATACATTTGCAATGTATCAACATACCCAAGCTTATCTCCTGCTCGTCCTCGAGTAGGTAAGTGATAAAAAGAAATAATGCACCATCAAAGACTTGATCAAAGTATTTGCAAAACATTCAAGGCTGGGATCATAGTACTTCAATCATAACATGAAAGACAAAGTTCTAGCAATAAGCAAATAAACTATGATGCAACATGAAAAGGCACAAACAAAAGATTCATGAATAACAATGCTTTGCAAGACGTTTGTTTGTTTCACATAAAGAAAACATAGCATAAAAGTATTCAGCTTGTCCCTCAATAGAGTAGCAAATACAAATGCATAGGACACCTTCAAAGTTCATAAGAGTGACTAGATACAATAGTTTCAAACAAGCAATAACAAGTTATGCATCAATCAACTAGTCTTGGGACAATGCATATAGAACTAAGAATGGCCACTATGCTCTCAAAGTAGGTGCATAAAGATAGAAGGTGGAGACTCAATATAATGGTGGAAGAGAGGCCTTTTATAAAAAGGAAGTAGGGATTCAAGTCTCATAAAGAGCTTCTAAAAATTATGATACTTAAAGCTTTCAGCTCTCATTGCCCCTATCATAAGCATCTTGAAGTGATTAAGTTTAAAGTGAACAAACTATGGTGTACATTCTTGACGAAGTATAAGTCAGAAATCTCATGTCCCTTGTATACGAGGGCCGCTCCTCATGCTACTCAAGTTTAGTCACCGGTAAGTTCTTGTCATTGTAAGTACATGTGTATCATTGAGAACATTATCTGGTACCTTGCCCAATGATATGGAAGAATCCCCATATCAAAATGTCAAGGCAAGCAGGCAACGAGCATCTCAGCATTCTTCTTATTTACCGTGGGAATATGGTGCTTTTTTCTCTCTTTCCTCTTTTCATAGTATCTCTTTTTTTCTTTTTCTCTTTTCTCAATATAGGATTCTTTTTTTTATAAGAAGAATGCTTCATAGACAGCTCATTATGGTTACACTGCAGGTTTGCACCATGTCAGCGTGGATTAGACCAGCGGCCCATGCGTTTCTCTAACACATATACATAACTCCATGGACTTACAAGCTCCCCTTTCATTTCACACCAACGACATCCATATACAAAAGAGCATGATATCAACTAGGTACAAGTACCAAGTGCAATGTTAAAAGCGTTCCCCATGAAAGCATGGTTCTGCTAATTCCCAACAAATAAGTGCAAGCATATACAACATAGACGACACAATGGTTCAAGTTTATTAAGGGCAAGTAAAGTAAAGTGTGCCATCAAGTTTGTGAGAGCTTTAATCACTAGTTTTCTCATAACAAGTGGAAGGTAAACAAAAGCATGAATATACTTGTAATAGCATAAGCTAGTAGGTAGGTATGGTGGACTCTTTGGAATAACTTGATTTAGGGAGTTGGATGCATGAGTGGAACTCATACTTAGTGGTGGAGGCTAGCAAAAGACTGGGAGCGACAAACTAAGAGAGCAATAATGGCCATAATCATGCAGAGCGACAAAACATCATTGATCAAAGCATAAAGTGATACTACAAGTTGAAAACTAAAGGATCATAAAGGCTATGGTGACTTGTGATAGTCATAACATGGTGTGAGCATGTGCCAAGTCAACCCAAATAAAGCATCAAAGGAGAATACCACTATACTATGCTTTAATATGCTAAAACAACGCATGATTCATCCAAGGCACATTAAGCAATCTCAATTGTTTATGACAAGTCATGCTACAGAAAAGAATACTAAGCATAAAGCCAAAACAATATCAAGCATGGCATGACAAAGCATAGGCCACAGTCAAAAACGAGCTCTTTTTACCACATAAGTATGAACTTTCCTACTCTTTTCCAAACCAAACCAAACTATTCGCAAACCAAAGTGTGAAAGAGGGGGTCCAACAAACTTATTCAGAAAACTAAGCAAACCAAGCAAACTAAAAACCAAAACAAAAACGAAAAATAAGACGCTCCAAGAAAAACACAACTATGCATGAAACAATAAAAATGAAGCGTTTGGAAGAAACCTGGAATTTTTATTGATGAAGAAGGGGAATGCCTTGGGCATCCCCAAGCTTTGACGCTTGTACTTCTTGGATATTTCTTGGGGTGACACGCGTGGCATCCCCAAGCTTGAGCTTTAGTCCATCCTTCATCACATTACTCATTCCTTCCATACGCCTGAAATTTTTCCTTCATACAAAACTTCACACAATCTCATTAGCAACATTAGTGCACTTAAGATAAATAAGTCTCAAGGTTCAGTTCTAACACCCAATAAACTTCCATTAGAACACTAGCTACTGTAGCACTTCCCTCAGAAAGCTCAATTCCCCAAAAGAACTCAAGAAGGAACCAACAAGAAGCAAATGTAGAAAATGGCAGAAATCTATCAAAACATACCAGCAGGTAAAGACGAATTTTTTCGAAGACCTTCTGTTGCTCAAATCAAAAAGTGTTGAACTAACGAAAGATAGATAACAACCTGGGGCAGAAGCAAAAACATTTACAGCTCAATCCGACGTACAAAGCTCTCTCAGGAATTTTTATGGTGAAGCACAGAAATCTGTTTCGGGACATCAACTTTCCCAATCATTACTTCACTCTCATTAGAGGTTACTCTTGGCACAAAAAGCAAATAAAAAGGATAAGGAGAGGTTATTACAGAGGTAATAACTTCCAAGACTCATCTAAAACTCTTGGGTTATCTCCCAACAAGTACTTTTCTTTAACGCCTTTAAGTTAGGCATATGAAGCAAAGAAATAATCAAGTGTTCTCAAATGAAGAAGCATTAAGATCAATACCAGAAATATTTTCAACAAGGCAAGGTATATCATCCAAGTAAGTTCTAGAGGATCCTCTCTCAATGCTCTTAGGTTCACTATTCTCATCAAAAGGGTTTGCAGGAACAATCCAATCAAGATTCTTTTCTACGGCATCATGTATTGCTACTAGTTTGAAGGGTATTGGTATCTTAGGTTCCTCCCCACCTCCCCATTAGGTTCGGTTTTGTTCATCTTTTCTCGTGTACCAACCACATCTACACATGAGCCTAGCATATTGAAACATTCAAAAACTTTTCTAGCTTCTTTGGCAACATCATAGAACTCCTTAAACAAAGTTTCTAGAATAAAATCCCTCTTTTCAGGGTCTTCAATTTCTTTAAGCTTAAGAAACATTACTTGCATTAAGGGGTTGAGGTTAACAAACCTAGCTTCTAACATGTGAATTAAAGAAGCTGCAGCAATCTCATAGTTTGGAGCAAGTTCTACAAGGGATCTATCCTTAGTATCTTCATGTTTACTAACATGATTAAAGAATTCTTCAATGTTATCTTTCCCAATTAGAGAACCACTACCAATTGGAAGGTCTTTCAGGGTGAAAGTAGGGATCAACATGGTGAGCTAAGGGAGAGGTGACTACTAAAGGAGACTAATTTTTTTTGTGTTTTTCAAATAAGAAAGCAAACAAGCAAAACTAATTTTTTTGTGTTTTTTGAAGAACAAAACAAGCAAACAAAGCAAAAAGAAACTAAGCAAAACAAAAACAACAAAGTAAAGAGATTGGTTATGAGGGACTCCCCTTGTGAAGATGTCCTTGACTCCCCGGCAATGGTGCCAGAAAAATCTTTGCTGGCTCGTGGTTGATGTAGAGCTCGTTGGGAACCCCAAGAGGAAGGTATGATGAGCACAGCAGCAAGTTTTCCCTCAGTTATGAGACCAAGGTTTAATCGAACCAATAGGAGCAAGGAAACACCCCAAAGGTGTTACTAGCTGAGCTTTGGCAGGGCGCACTATCGGTGCTAGTAGCAACGTGGAGACCTGCACAACACAACCGTAGAACTTTGTCCCCAACTTGCGATGAGGTTGTCAATCTCACCGTGTTTTGCAGAAAACAAAGGATTAAACGTATTGAATGGAAAGAAGTAAAATTTTGTAGAAAGTAAACACAAAGCAGTAAAAGATTGTAGATTGTATGTAAAGAAAAAGGACCGGGATCCATAGTTCACTAGAGGTGGCTCTCCTTAGATAGATAACATGTTGGGTAAACAAATTACAGCGGGGCAATTGACAAACACCGAGAAAGCAATACATGCATATACTAATCATCTTGACTCCTCTGAGACTTGATTGGGCATTACAACATAATACATAGACCGCCATCCAACTACATCTATGACTAATAATCCACCTTCAGGTTATCATCCGAACCCCCTCTAGTATTAAGTTGCAAGCAACAGATTATTGCTTTATGAATTGCGTGTAAAGTAAACAGTACAATTGTTCTATGAACAAAGGATCGTTGTTTTCTCCCTAGTAGCAACAACACATCTAGTACCTTAGAGATTTCTATCACTTCCCCAGATTACCAGAGGCATGAACCCACTATCGATCATAAATACTAACTCTTGGAGTTGCTAGCATCTACTTGGCCAAGATAGCTACTAACAACGGAAAGCATGCAAGATCTCAAATAACAAAGACATGATAGAATCAATAATCAATCTGAAATAGCATCTCAATATCCATCGGATCCCCGCAAACACAACATGTATGGATTACAAATAGATGATCTTGATCATGAACGGAGCTCACAAGATCTAAACATGAAAGCACAAAGGAGGAGAAACCAGCCATCTAGCTACTACATGGATCCGTAGTCCAAGGATGAACTACTCACGCATCACACCAGAGGCTTGCATGGTGATGAAGAAGGCCTCCAGGGTGAATTCCCCTCTCCGGCAGGGTGCCAGGAAGAGCTTCAGATCCCTCCCGATCTAGGGATGGAGATGATGGCGGCTACAGACTCTTTCGTGGATTTTTGATCAGATACTTAGGGTTTTCATCCCGAGGACAATAGATAGGCGGAAGGAGAGGCAGAGGGGGTGCCGAGAGCCATCACACCACCCCCTGGCGCGGGCGAGGCCTGGTCACGCGGCCAGTGGTGCGGCCGGCCCCTGGCCCCTCTCCGTCTCATGTTCTGGCACTTGATCCCTTCCGGAAAAATAGGCACTTTGGCTTTTGTCCCGTCCAATTCCGAGAATATTCATTTTCTGACTTTCCTGGAACCAAAATCAGTAGAAAACAGGCAGCTGGCACTGTGGCTCTTGTTAATAGGTTAGTCCAAGAAATCATATGAAAAGTACTCCAAAGTTGGAACAAAACACAAGAAAGTGGATAAAACTAAGCATGGAACATCAAAAATTATAGATACATTTGCAATGTATCAGGCACATGCTTGTTGCACACATGAGACTGGTTTACTTCGTGGACCACTGGATGAATGAGTCATTTGCGATAGGTGTGTTGCTTCGATTACTGCCTCCTAGCTACGAAGGACATGTTTAGAGTAGCATTATGAGTGGTGATACAGAAACAATGGATTTCCAAGAGTTCATATTACGTTTCAGGAACGTAAAGGTTGAACCTATTGCCGTACAGGTCATCATTAACGAAGGTATATATTTGATATATATAGTTTATAAATGTTATAATCTTGCAAACACATGTTGCAGTGTTAAAGTATTTGATACTTATTCTATTTTGGTGAAAACTGGTCCTTCTGCCTGAGAGCTGCTTGCTGGAGAGGAGGTGACGTTGCGTGTTGATGGCGAGCATGATGATGATGGCCAACGACACTCTCCCTCGACATTTATCATGTAGTTTATTGTTTTTGGATGGTTATTGTAACCGATGGTGAAAGGGAATGTATGCCCCATGTGTGGTTTTGGTAATTAATGACAATCTCTATGGACTAATGTGTAAATTGAGTTTCACTTGTAGGTTTTCCCAATGGCATCTCTTGGACCATCTGTTGTCTTCAAGGTTGAAAAAGAAAAAGAAGAACAATATCAAGTATGTCTTGAAGACAAAAATGATGGAGTTCCTTATGGCTCTCTTCAAGACATCATCAAGGAATGAGGGGAACGCTCACGGTGCGCCATCTCTAGAATATCTCATGCTTGAATCTTTCCATCCTCGGCAATCATGGAGTGATGAAGACAAGTTCAAAGAAGAGGTTTCCCCATGGAGTATGGGGAGCTATTTGCAAGTCTTATCAAGCAAGAGAAAGCAAGAGCGATCAAGAAAGGTGATCCATCTTGAGAAGGACAAGACGGTCTTCATCAAGCTCAAGTGGAATGCTCAAGGCAAAGGTATAATCCTGATAGGCTTTCTATTTTACCGGTCTCTAGTAGTATTCGGAGACCGGGTTTAAGATAGATAGTCGTACTATCAAGAGGCGCTCTCGAGTGAGTAGCTCGATCGTATCTTTCAGAGAGAGCTCAAACCTTTGCATACAAAGCATCATCTTTCTTGGTTGTTGTTTGGTTCTTGTACATGTGAGGATCTAGAGCTTTTGGTTATCTTCATAACAAGCTCTAGTTCATCAAAAATGGATTTCCCTTGCATATCCTATTGTGTTTTTGATCTTGCGGGTTTTCTAGCTCCACACCTTGGGAGATATCTCACATATATATTCATGATATTTTCTCCCTTGGTGATACCCAACATTTCACCTTTTGTTGTATTCTACTCTTTATTATGTCTCCAACAAAATTGGTTTCATCCCAACTGGAGTTTCCAAGCTCAACTTCTTGCGTTTTGGGTTTTGGAGGTTTTACCGGTTCGTCGCTTCTGAGAGGTCATACCTTTATCCATTTTATTTTTATTCTCCCTTGTTGGACTATGATGTTTCTTTACATAATCTTGTATAGCTTTTTGTTCTTTTCAAAATGATCCCAAGATCATCGAAATCATAGTCCGGAGTCAAAAGTTATTAAAGTTTTCGTGCAATGTTGTCATACGTTTTTGCTTGAGCGGTAGTGCCGGCCCAAGTTCCGGCCAAAGTTCCGATGAAAACTTGTTTTTGTTCAGTAACTTGTGTTTCTATTTACTGGTAGTACCGGTGGGGCACCGGTAGTTCCAGTGGGGTGCGAATCTGGCCAAAACAGGCAGATTTCTCTTGCCCTATTTAAGGGCCCCCTCTTCCCCAATATTTCCCCAACTTTTGAGGTCATTTTTGCTAGCTCTTCCACTCTCTCTCCTCCATTGTTGACCTTCAAAAGCTTGTCCTCTCCCCTTCTTCCTCCCATGATTCTTGCATCTAGATCTACAACCCCACCTAACCAAATCCCTTTTTTGTGAAGGAATCCTTGGGATCTAGATCTTGGAGAGTTTTGTATTCTCCTCTTGTGTTCTTCCTCTCTTATTCCCCCAATAGCTTTTGTAGCGTTGGTGAAATTTGAGAGTGAAGGACTTGCCTCTTGCATTTGGTGCATAGGTTTGAGTTCTCCGCGGAGATTCGACGAGTTCAAGCTCTTGAGCTTGTTTCTCTCAGGTTCTTCAAACCCTAGACGGTTGTGTGGAGTTGTGGTGTGTTCTTGGGGGTTCCAATTGAGTTGTGGAGACTCCCCAAGCTTGTTGGCCTATTGTGGCATTGTAGAGCCTTTGTGGAGTTTCTTGGGAGCCCTCCAATTGAGTTGTGGAGATTGCCCCAAGCCTTGTACGGATTCTGTGACCGCCCTCAAGTGTCCCATAGTGGAACGTGAGTAGGCCTTTGTGGTGAGCTCAGAGGAGAATAGGGTAAGCCTTTTGTGGCGTCGGTGAGTTGCGTGCCTTCGCATCTTGGGGTGAGGCATTATGTGGCGTTGGGTGAGCATCGAGCCACCACACCTCGAGGTGAGCCATTTGTGGCATTCGAAGTACATTGTGCCACCACACCTCTCCAACGGAGACGCAACTTCTTTGGAAGTGAACTTCGGGAAACAAATCATCGTCTCTGCTTCCATTGGTTATTTCTCAACTGAGACCTTTACTTATGCAATTGACATTGTGATAGCCATCTTGCTTGAAGTATTTTATCTTGCTATCACCTTGTTGCTTGTCTTGCTTAGCATAGGTTGTTGGTGCACTTAGTGAACCTAGTGGATATAGGTTTTGGCTTGATAAATTAAATTTTAAGTTTTATTCCGCATTTATTAGAGCCTAAATCGTAATATTTTTAAAACACCTATTAACCCCCTCTAGGCGACATCCGTTTCCCTTTCAATTGGTATCAGAGCGAGGTCTCTCGCTTCTTAGGCTTCACCGCCTCGAGAGTAAAGATGTCTCCTAGGGGTTTAGTGCACTCTCACACATTTACATTCTATGGCACAAATTATGATGTTTGGCGAATTCACATGCTTAGTCATTTCCGGGTCATTGACCCAAACATTGAGCGAATTCTTGATATGGGTTTATCTCCTCCAAAGGATCCCCAAAATATATCTTTGGAAGAGGATACAAACTCTTATCTCGAAGCTCAAGCATCTAATCTTCTTGTTAATGTTGTGAGCTTTGTAGTGCTTTCCTCAATCATGCCTTTTAGGAATGCTCATGATATTTGGACCAAGCTTCAAGAAAAATATGATGTGTCCAAGATTGATGAGGATGATTGGGTTCCCTCCACCTCCGGCCGTGATGAGTTCTCATCTTCCTCCACTTCACCTACATGTGATTTTTCACAAGGTAACGATATGGTGAGTGGTGATACAACTTGCAATGTGGGTAGTGAGTTTTCCATTCATGATCCTTCATATTTATCTCATTGCAATGTTGCATATCTTGACATGAACACGTGTAGCACTATAAATGATTTACATGCTTGTGTTGATTGTCCTTGCATATCATGTAGAAATGCCTTGAATATATCTCATGATGATATGCTTGCTTTTCCTTGTCGCCATGATAAATGTACTTCATTTTCCTCTAGTATTTGTGTTGCTAACCATGTAGAGGAAATGGAAGAATGTATGGGCCAAGGCAAGGTTATTATTGGAGCTTCATGTGTTCCCCCATCATCACCTTCTCCCCATATTCACTTATTTCTCATGGCTAAGGAATCAAAGGTAACTTCTCCTTTGGATCCCAATGCACCTCAAGATGATGTGGATGTTGACTTAGATGAAGTAGATGATGATGTTTCTTCTTTAAAATAGAAGGGGGAGCTAGTCCTTCGTGCTCAACACAAAAATAAAAATGCTTCCTCTACTTTCATTGAAATCTTTAACTTTGCCATTGAAAGTAAGAAACTAATTTATAAGCATGAGGACACAATTGACAAAATGAGTAGTCTTGAGCATGAGTATGCTAATGACATTGCAAACCTAAATGAAGCTCTTGAGAGTAACAAACCACCAAGGAATCTCTTGAGGAGACCTTTGCTCTAGAGTGATCTAGAGTAAAGAAATTTCATGATAGAGATCTTGTGGTGGCAAGAGACCTCCAAATTAAAAATGATGAGCTTGAAGTTGCCTATGCTAAACTCCTTGAGTATTTTGAGCACCTCAACAATGGCTCTAGGGTCATCAAGGGGGAGCTCATCAAACTCACCGAGTCACATGAGCAACTTAAAGCATCATACTCTTAAGAGATTTCCAAGTTGCCCTCACCTCTTCCTAATAATGATGATGCTTGTGCTACTAACTCTATCTCTTGTGAAGCATCTATTGTGAAGGAGCATGTTGAGCTAAACGCTCAACTTGATTTGGTAACTAGCAACTATGGTAAATTGGAAGAGAGTCATGCTAAGATATCAAGATTGCATGAGGATCTTCTAGTTTCCCATGGTAGGCTAAAGTTGGCTCATGAGGCCATTATGCCAAATGTAACATCGTGTATGCCTCGTGTGGACATTAGCATTATATCTACTCCTAGTGTCATATTTCCATGTGATAGTCCTTGTGATTCATCATCTCATAACCATGTTATATCTTGTGATGAATTGCATCCCTTGCATTGTTGCTCTAACAATATAACATCTACTTCCTCTAGTATTGTTGTTGAAACCATGTAGAGGAAAACAAGAGGCTCAAGGCTAAAGTCACTTTTTTGAAGAATGACTTGAAGAAGTGTCATGAAGGGAAGACCACACTCAGGAACATCTTGGGTGTGCGAACATCCCCAAATGACAAGAGTGGGCTTGGATTCAACTCCAACATCAAGAACAAACCCACCAACAAGTTGAAGCACAAGGGCAACAATAAGAATGGCCAAGGTCATTTGAAGAATCCAGCCAACATTGTGTGCTTCAAGTGCAAGGAAGAAGGAAATCATGTGAGGTGTTTCCCATTGAATAAGAAGCAACAAGATAAGCGGCCTCAAGCTCCACCTCAAGCTCTAAGTGGGCCTCTTTCCAAGAAGCAAGCTCTTCCTCAAGGGTGGCATCTCCCAAGAAGAAAGATAGCAAGATAAGAACTTGCTACATATGCCATGAGAAGGGGCACCTTTCTTCCTCATGCACCATGGGTAACTCCTCATCCCACGCTATCTTGATTGATGATGCTTATTCTCTTCGTAAGGATGAGGTGGGCAATGTGTTTGCAAAATATGTTGGTGCCCAATGTGGTGTCAAGAAAAGAACCATTTGGTTGGCCAAGCCTATTGTGACTAACTTCTTAGGACCCAACTTGGTTGGGGACCAACAAGCTAAAACTTGATCAATAGGTGATTGGAGGGCATTGGAGGCTTGGGTACATTATGAAGAATTGAGGAATCTTCATCATTTATTTTTGTTAAGTCAAGCCAATTGGATTATCTTGCTTCTATCTTATATCCAATGTTCCTCCTTGCGGTAATATGTTCTCAACTCTTTACATTGAAAGTTATTTGCTCCCTTGTGCATGTGTGGTTTTGTACCTTGCATGTGCTTGTATATGTTGTGCTTCTCCCGTACTTATATTGAGTCATCAAGTATATTTGTGTATGTTGGTTGGCACATCATGTATTTGTGTTCTTGGTTTGGAGTCTTTGTTGAATTCATTTGGTATCTTTTTGGCCTCTTGCGAGAGATTAATGGACTATCCCATTTTGGGGGAGTGTTATGCTTGGGCATTCCACAATCCTAAAATGTGTGTACATGAGGAATACCACTTAGTATGTATGTATATTACAAGTTTATCTAGTCTCTATGTGGTATGTCTTTCTCATGAGAATTTCAAGTTCCATAATGTCCATTAATCATCTCTATTTGGATGTTTTTACCTCTTGTTGAGATTCCTTTGTTTATCACATTATGGGGGAGTCTTATGCTTTGTGCATATTACAAACCTAGAAAATGTGGACATTTGAGGTAGTGTCACTTACAATTTATATTGATATTTATCTAGCTCCTAAGTGGCACAATTAGCTCAAATAAGTTCCAATTCCTTGGATTGCTTTTATTGCTCATCTTTTGGATCTTGTTTGTGACAGTTTTTCTTGATATGTGTTTCCTCATATTTGGACCTCTATAAACCATTTTATTCAAGTTACTTTAATCTTTAATGAGTGTGTGAATATTTGGAGCTATCAAGCATCTCTCTCGGAGCATCAAGCTTAATTTTTATATCTTGTTACATGCTTCTTTGTGTGAATATGATCATGATATCCTTGCAAACTACCACAGAAAAATTTTCCCCATAATTCTTGTCCTTGGACAAAGTGGTACTCCATATATGGCAGGATTTATTGATCATGTTCACTTTGGCCTTTGCTTTTATTTGTCCTATCTTTGGCCAAGAAATTGTTTTCTTTTACTCCCATGTCTTCCTTGCCTCTTGTGGATCCTTTTAGTTTATTGGTATTGTCTTGTGTTTTATTTAATGTAGGTAGTAGTGATGATCTCATTTGTGTGTATTCTGCATTCAAAAGAAAAATTCTTTATAATGCACCATTCATGGGGGAGGTCTCCTATATTATTTAGAACACTCCCTTTTGTGCTAGGTAGTTTGATCTTTTCTTTTGGTACTTTGTGCCATCATGAAAAGTGTAGAGAGTTTGGTTTATGTGTTGGAACCTTTCTCTTTTGGGAGTTGGTTTTGTCTCATTCTTTGTTACTTGCTTAATCCTTGAGGATGATATAAATCCTTGAGCATTGGTGTTTTTGTCTATGTTTTTATCTTTGGCTTTTGCCTTGTTCATTTGTTGAATTTGTGTCCTTTCATGTGTTGATTTGTCTCTTTGATACTTTTTGGACACCTTTTGACGTGTCACACTCTTCTGTGCTACTTCTTGGTTTACTTGGTGCTTTTGTTCAAATTGTATCTCCTTTTTGGTTCTTGAAAGTCTTTTGCATGCATATTTACTTCATGTATATTTATGGCATGCTTTCTTTCTATGATCCAATATATAGGGGAAACTCCACCAAATCCTATTGGCTAAGATGTGCATGAAATTCAATTTCATATTAATATTCACATATTTATGTGGAGCTTCTCCTATGTATTGTAGTTGCCGAACTACTTTGGACCCAATTTGTTTGGGCACCTAGTGTACTTATTGTTGTGTAGGTACATTGGGGATATATTGTATGCTTGTCTCTTCAATTAGGAAGAAGTGGTTCCTACATGTCAATTGGGGGCAATCTAGGATGATCAACGAATTCTTATCCACTACATCCTACCAATTATATCTCGGTAATAGGTATCTCTCTCATGCATGCATATCTTGTTTCCAACCTTTTGTAGGTTGCTTGTTGGCATGAGTTTGTGTATTTTCAAATGTTGTAGTGCTTGCTTTGGTTCTTAGGATATCTCTATTGCTAATGTGAATATGTTGGGATGAGTGCATATAATGGGGAATATACAACATCATGCTCGTGATTCTCCAATCCCAAATATGTCAATCTAGCATTTGTATTTCCTATATTTTCTTCAACTACTCTCATGTGCAATGGTGAGTATTTTTGCAAAGTTGATTTCTATTTGTGATACTTGTTACCTCTCTCCATATATTCAAACTATCTCCTTTTTCCCTTGGTAATAGTTGTAATGTATGAAGTGTGTTGGTGTTGGAAGATCATTGATGTACAATAAGATATATATATTTGAGCCTTTGACTATGCTTTCAAGAAAAAATATCATTGATATATTCCATGACTTCCTTTTGCTTTTCCTGTGCTTTCTTGAGTATCTATTTTGTGCGTGCATGTTTCTTTGTGGCATATTTTTATGTGATATTTTCCACCTAGAAACTTATACATACAAGAGAAGACATATCTTGAGTTGTTTTTATTTTCCTTGGAGACCACCTTTTATTTCATTTTGATTCTTCGGTGGATTCCAAATTTATTTGCCCATGAGTGCTTGTCCCTTTTGTTTGAATCTTCGAGCACTCATATTTTGATCTCTCTTGCCGTGTATTGTTAAATGAGTTTGGAGGAGTGAGGATTCCATGACTGTGAACTTTGTTTCCAAATGCAATATTATAATTGGTGCATAATATTTGGGGAATTCCTCTAATTCATTTAAGAATGCTCATTTGCCTTCTTTCTCTTAGTTTGAGGTTTAAATGTTTATGGGGGAGTGAGGATTCCATATTTGTGCATGATGTATTCAAATGCAATGATTCTATATTGTGCACAAAGATTAGGGAGCTTCCCTATTTTCATCTAAACACTCATTTGTTCGTATCATAATATCTTGTTATTTTCTTTTGGTATCAATTGTTGTTGTCAATTGGTATTTTGGGTCTTTGGTTGCTCGCTTCATTTGTTGAAGCTATTTGATTTTTCTTTTCCTTTTGCAACCTTTGGGTCCTCAATATAGTTTTACTTCCTCCCAAGGATTCATCATTGGATATGGGCATATGCACACCTTTGGAGGAATTCTCACTATATTGGGCGTATAGAACTTTTCACCCATTTTGGCTATCGATGCTAATGCGGGAGAAGTTTTAGAGGGTTTAAGGGAAGTTGGTTTATGCTTTTAGTTAGTTATTAATCATTAGCCTTGCATGATCTTGCATCTTTGTTGTTGCTTTGCATGTTTTATATATAGAGGAAACTCCACGAATGGTAATGATTGGCAATATATGCAATTAAATTCAAGTTCATCACACGTGCATAGATTGTGGGGGAGTTTGCTCTATATATTGTGGGAGTACCAACATCACATACTTGTGTAGTATTTGATGTTGGCACTACCATTTTGTTTGTTAAATTCCATATTTAAACCCTCTCAAAGGGATTGTTCTCAATTACCAAAATGGGGGAGATTGAAAGGGCATGTATGCCCCATGTGTGGTTTGGGTAATTAATGACAATCTCTATGGACTAATGTGTAAATTGAGTTTCACTTGTAGGTTTTACCATTGGCATCGCTTGGACCATGTGTTGGCTTCAAGGTTGAAAAATAAGAAGAAGAACAATATCAAGTATGTCTTGAAGAACAAAATGATGGAGTTCCTTATGGCTATCTTCAATACATCATCAAGGAATGAAGGGAAAGCTCATGGTGCATCTCTAGAAGATCTCATGCTTGAATCTTGCCATCCTTGAAGATCATGGAGTGATGAAGACAAGTTCAAAGAATAGGTTTCCCCATGGAGTATGGGGAGCTATTCGCAAGTCTTCATCAAGGAAGAGAAAGCAAGAGCGATTAAGAAAGGTGATCCATCTTGAGAAGGACAAGACGGTCTCCATCAAGCTCAAGTGGAATGCTCGAGGCAAAGGTATGATCTTGATAGGTTTTCTATTTTACCGGTCTCTTCTAGTGTTGGGAGACCGGGTTTAGGATAGATAGCCGTACTATCAAGAGGCACTCTCAAGTGAGTAACTCGTTCGTATCTTTCGGAGAGAGCTCAGACCTTTTCATACAAAGCATCATCTTTCTTGGTTGTTGTTTGGTTCTTGTCCATGTGAGGATCTAGATATTTTGGTTATCTTCATAACATGCTCTAGTTCATCAAAAACGGATTTCCCTTGCTTATCCTATTGTGTTTTTGATCTTGCGGGTTTTCCGGCTCCACGCCTTGGGAGTTATCTCACATGTATATTCATGATATTTTCTCCCTTTGTTATACCCAACATTTCACATTTTTTGTATTCTACTCTTTATTATCTTTCCAACAAAATTGGTTTCATCCCAATTGGAGTTTCCAAGCTGAACTTCTTGCATTTTGGGTTTTGGAGGTTTTACCGGTTCATCGCTTCTGAGAGGTCATAACTTTCTCCATTTTATTTTTATACTCCCTTGTTGGACTATGCTGTTTATTTGGATAATCTTTTAGAGCTTTTTGTTCTCTACAAAATGATCCCAAGATCATTGAAATCGGAGTCCGGAGTCAAAAGTTATTAAAGTGTTTGTGCAATGCTGTCCAACGTTTTTGCTTGAGCGGTAGTACCGGCCCAAGTTCCGCCCAAAGTTCCGATGAAAACTTGTTTTTGTTCAGTAACTTGTGTTTCTATTTATCGGTAGTACCGGTGGGTCACCGGTAGTTCCGATGGGGCGCAAATCTGGCCCAAACGGGTAGATTTCCCTTGCCCTATTTAAGGGCCCCCTCTTCCCCAATGTTTCCCCAACCTTTGAGGTCATTTTTGCTAGCTCTTCCACTCTCTCTCCTCCATTATTGACCTTCAAAATTTGCCATCTCCCCTTCTCCCTCCCATGATTCTTGCATCTCTTTGAGGGATTTTAGAGAGGAGATCTAGATCTACAACCCCATCTAACCAAATCCCTTCTTTGTGAAGGAATCCTTGGGATCTAGATCTTGGAGAGTTTTGTGTTCTCCTCTTGTGTTCTTCCTCTCTTATTCCCCCAATAGCTTTTTAAGCTTTGGTAGAATTTGAGAGTGAATGACTTGCCTCTTGCATTTGGTGCATAGGTTTGAGTTCTCCTCAGAGATTCGGTGAGTTCAAGCTCTTGAGCTTGTTTCTCTTGGGTTCTTGAAACCCTAGACAGTTGTGTGGAGTTGTGGTGTGTTCTTGGGGGCTCCAATTGAGTTGTGGTGACTCCCCAAGCTTATTATCCTATTGTGGCATTGTGGAGCCTTTGTGGAGTTTCTTAGGAGCCCTCCAATTGAGTTATGGAGATTGCCCCAAGCCTTGTACGGGTTCGGTAACCGTCCTCAAGTGTCCCATTATGGAACATGAGTATGCCTTTGTGGCAAGCTCACGGGAGAATAGGGTAAGCTTTTTGTGGCGTCGGTGAGTTGCGTGCCTTCGCATCTTGAGGTGAGACCTTGTGTGGTGTTGGGTGAGCATCGAGCCACCACACCTCGAGGTGAGCCATTTGTGGCGTTCGAAGTACATTGCGCCACCGCACCTCTCCAATAGAGACGTAGCTTCTTTGGAAGTGAACTTTGGGAAACAAATCATCATCTCCACGTCCATCTGTTATTTCTCAACCGAGCCCTTTACTTATGCAATTGACATTGTGATAGCCATCGTGCTTGAAGTATTTTATCTTGCTATCACCTTGTTGCTTGTATTGCTTAACATAGGTTGTTGGTGCACTTAGTGAACCTAGTGGATATAGGTTTTGGCTTGATAAATTAAACTTTAAGTTTTATTCCGCATTTATTAGAGCCTAAACCATAATATTTTTAAAATGCCTATTAACCTCCCTTTAGGTGACATCCGTTTCCCTTTAAGATGGATTATGAACTTCTTTAGTGTGTCTCACACTTCGTGAGACGGTTATTCATATGAGTTTGTAACAAACAGTTGTTCTGCTTCTATGAATGATTTCTATTTTCATTCATATGTTGTTCGATTATGTGTGAATTATCTTGGTTACGAAACTAACTGATAATGCATGAACATTTGTAAAATATTGAAAATGCATTGAAAATACCCAACTTCATGATATATTCATTTTGAATGATACCATTGTTTAAAAAAACGAAGTTATGTTCATAATATGTGAAAGACATTTGATTTCTTATCACATTCAAATCATGCCCAATTTCGGCAAAGTTAACTTAAACACCGTGTATTGCATGAATGCAAAGTGTTTGATGAGTTGTTGAAAGAGAATACATATTTGATGTATCGTGTTTCAATAAAGTGGTGATTATCATTTTTTAATTGTTTGAATTTAGTAAAAGAGTTTGCCAAAGGAAACATGAGCATGAAACTTTTGATATGATCAAAGTATTTCATCATCCTAGGGTACTAAAAGATAAAAGAGAATCTAATTGCTACGATATGATCAATAGTAATAAGATTCGACGTTATAAGAATGACATAAGAAATTGTGAAATGCAATGCATTTGATACGTTGAAATGCAAAGCATCGCAATGTGATCAAGTGGGTGAATAGATGGCGCCGAATAAATCGGTGTAGTGTAAATGTAAAGACCATTAGTTAGAAATAGTAAACACTCAATTAGAATGTATAGTGAACCATCTGAATTCGTGAGATCGACGCCATATCTTGTATGGATCACCGTGAAAGTTTTGGAGTTATTCGATATCACCAAAACAATAGTGAATAAGTCCTTGTAGAGTGTTCATTGGAAACTTTGAATATGAAATCCATGGCTAGAACCAAAAAGAAATACAAAACTAGTGTTGCTTGAATTTTGGTGCTTTCTCGAGAAAGTTTTTATTCTCGATGTGAAGCTTATGGAATAGTAAAAACACGACAAGGATTCAAAACCTTGCATCAGAGTGTTGAGAAGCGCAACAGAAAGAATTCCTAAATGATTCTCCTCATAATGGAAAGAATTGATGATAATGATCATTGTGTTTTCCCTACTAGTGTTTTCACTACATGAAGTAGGATTCAAAAATGTACCCCACATATTGTATGGAGACATTTGTGAATCATTTGTCATATTACTAGAATATGACATACCTACGAACTACGAAGGAAAGTAATGGTAAACTAAAGTTATGAGAAATCCTAGAGGTAAAATTCACTTAAGATTAGAAAGCAATTCATTGCCGAATCTTACCAAGTAAAGGGTTACTTGAATTTTCCAAAAAGGATACAAGGTCATGGTGAATGACAAAGGCACGATTTTTCCTAAATAATGTATTGGAAAAATTCAAAAAATTTGATTCAGATGTGCTAAAAAGTCTAGTGGATTTGATACTAGTAAGGTCGTAATAAAACTCTCAGTTTGATAATTGATCAAAGGATTTTGAAGTTATTCAAAATATTCGAAGGATATGAAATTTGCATGAAATTGAGTGGGAGATATAAAAGTCTTCCTAAAACAATATGTGAATGACATATTTTTGAGTGGGAGCAATATAAGTCTCGAACTCAAATATGTTGGGAACATTTTGAGTCGGAGCTTAGTGGTAGATTCTTAAGTATGTGGACGACACATTAAGAATAAAAGCGCAAGTACCAATAAATAAATATTTGTAGGGATTATAAGTTGAAAGTAAGTAAATTACGATATTATGTTGTATTCCTAAAAGAGATTCTGGAAAATAGTTTCGGAATAAGAATTGATTAAGGACTGGTCCTTGGTCACTCGAATTAGGAATAACATTAAGTTAAACATCAATGGTTGGGAAAAAAGAAAAGGATGATTGTCATCCACTATGTTGTGACATAGGTTCTGTCCTGGGAACCATGATGACAACTTAACATAATATATGATCCAAGAAGGAACATTTGAAAAGTGATTAAATATGAATCATAGAATGCTGAGCTAAGTTTGTCCGTAGTGTTTAATTGAGAACTATAGACGTGTTTTCAAATATATGAAGGATGACATATCTTAAAGAATAAAGGGTTATGTTATAAGGGAATATGTTAACCTTAGAAGATTGGAAATTCCTACATCGGTAATACCGACTGAAGTCAAGTAAGAAGCAAGGTGATAAAACTCGAAAGTTGCATAGAGTGCACTAGTGTTTTTATGATTACATTTATAGTAAAAGATAAGGGTACCATCTAAGATAATGTATATTGTTATGGCGGTACTAGTTTGTCTTTACGCAGAAGGTGTGTCCCAGGGCACAATGCCCATGAGAAAGATCGATGTGGCTGATCTAACATCACTATTGGCTCCTGGAAACCGACCTCAGTATGCTGCTATGACTGTGATGCATACATAAACATGTTATCATTTGATGATAAAGTATTAATGTCAATCAAGGTGACATTAGTAAGTTGCAAAGGATTTGGGACTATGACATACATACCCAAGACGCAACCTCTTCCATGAGCAAGGATTATCAAAAGTGCGGGGATATATGGTGCCAATGATTAGGAACAAATGCAGCTAGTTTATTTGTACTCTAGTACAAGTGGGAGACTGTTGGAATATGCCTAGAGACAAATAATAATATGAATTATTATCATATTTCATAAATTTTATGATTAATTTTTATATCATGCTATAATTGTATTGAAAGGAAACGTCAATACATGTGTGATATATAAACAACCAGGAGTTTCGGGTGAAGCTCTAGTCACTGGTTCATTGGTCAACAAATGATCAAGGTTTCCTGATCATGTGGCATTTATGCCAGTTAAAAATGGAGTCAGCTCATTGGGATAATGAGATGATGAGCAATACCCAACCTAAGCATCGTGACTCGATCATGTCATGAAGTTCAAGTCATGATGATTAGAATAGACCTAGTATCCTATTTCTTAGACCGTGAGGCCATATATATCATTGTTACCTGAGGGTACTTTGATAGCATCAAACGTCATCTCGTGACTCGGTGATCATAAAGGTGTATTCAGGTATTCAGAGGAACAATTGAGGCAATATGCATCAATAGCGGGATTTGTCCATCCCGTGACAGAAAAGAAACTCGAGGGCCCACTCGGAGAAGTTATATCCAATAGCTACGCAGTGTGTTATTTGATCACGGGGATATCACTTATCGGAACGAGTCAAGAAGCATTTGTTGGTAACGAGATTGAACATGGCATGGTGATGTCATTGATCTGATCTCGGACAATGCATGTATCGATAGACAAAAGGAATATGACACAATGTTTATGGTTCAAACGATGAAAGATTTCATGGAATGCACAGGGATCACATGGCCATCCATGTCCCTCTGTTGATCATTGGTGCAGGAGGGTCCCGACCATGTCTGGAGTGTTCCTAAACCATGGGGGTATCACGCTTAAGGGCTTGATGATGCTCAGAGAGTGTTTTGGGATCGAAAGAATCACCAAATAAAAGAGAAGAGAGAAAACCGGAAGGGTTTCGGTAAGTCTGGAGGATGTCCAAAATGAGAGGGAATGAGTTCCACATCAATGGGGATTGAATAATATGTAAGTGAATGTTGAATATTGATTTGATCATTCATTTATATTTATTCAATAAAATAAAAAGAATTAAAAAGGGTTAAATACCTAATTAGGCCAAAATCCAAAGGGAAAAAGGCCCATGAGGGGAAAGACCAAAGGGAGGAGAGAGAGGGGGTGGCCGGCTGGGCCTTGGGCACCCCTCATGGGTCCCACTAGGGCCTTGGCCGGCCGGCCATCCCTCCCCCTCTCCCGTCTCCCTTGTTTAGTTCCACATGGCTAAGCTAGTTAGCTATGGGGTGGTTTTTCCCCTATATAAAGAGAGGTATTTTGACAAATTAAATATACAACAATCAATAAAAGGTTCCCTCTCTTTTGGGGAGACCTCCAATTGATTCTCTCTCTCGTGACCGTGGTCCCAAGTCCAGATCATGCGAGAAGGAGTCTTCTTCACCATGCAGCGCTGTCGCGCTGCGGGATTCGGAACCAGAAGCTCTACTTCCGCAACTGCTGCTGGATCGGAGGAGCGGGAGTAATCGTCAGGAACCGAACGTGTGTAACTCCCTACGAGGTGCAACACTCAGGGCACTAGAGGTCGTTGGAGCCACAGGAGCTGTCGGGACTTCAACCCGACCTCGAGGTCGGCTTCTGTTCATCTACATCAACCATGCTCTCCCGAGCATTGACAATGCTTTTCGGTCTTCAAGGGTAAGTTCGCGAAAATCCCCTCCCGTCATTGCATTACTAATAGATAGGTCCTGGCATTAGGGTTCTTAGCATAGGAAAAATATTGTTTTCATGCATGAACCCCTACATTGCAGCCGTCCGCGCAATGAAAGGAGGACAATATTGTGGACATAATCCAACGCCCCATGTTCTTCGGGGCGGTGGATGAGCCTACAATGACATGCACATGCTAAACGCCACATTGGAACACTAACGGGTTATTTAGACTCTATCTCCTTTGATCCTACCCCACCCACACACATACCTAATGAAACAAATCCGTATCATTTCTATCCGGCCGAACAAAGCCCAGCTCCCAACGTGTTACCCCATATTTCCATTTGTCTGTTTTTTGTCCGGGCTACCGCATATCCGTTCCATGAAAATCCTAAAAAAAAGGCCGACATTCGCAAAGGTCCATCCCACGCATCGTGAACGCGCCAAGTGGCGTCTTCTCCTTCGCGCAGGACTCCTAGTGGTGCTCTGCATGCTTGAAAAGTGTTGAAATGAGAAGAAAAGTGGAAATATAATGAGAGAGAGGGAGACATAGGAGGGCGTGAGTACACATTTTCGCTCTTATTTTTCAAATCCGATGATTCAAAATGAAATATTTTGAGAACCGATTGTCCAAATTACAAACTGTTTTCACTTTTAAGCTCCTCGTACCGAGAGCTTCAAAACTAGATCCCATGTTGATAGGTTTTGAACAACTTTTTTTTGTACTTTAAAAACCCTTGCGTTTGTACTTTAGATTACTTCAATTATGCATTTTTTGTACTTACGTTTTTAGTGTACTTTGTACTTGGCTTACTACACTCTTTGTACTTCCGTGTACTTTGAAAGTGAGTATATTTGTATTTTTCTATACTTTGTCTCTTAGTATAGTAATACTTTCATGTACTTCGCTCTGAGTACAGTTGTACTTTCATGTACTTCGGCTATGAGTACACTTGTACTTATGTGTACTTTGGCTCTTAGTACAGTTGTTGTTCCGCGTACTTCGACTCTTACTACATTTGTACTTTCACGTACTTCAGACTGAGTAGAGTTATTTCGACTTTGAGTACAGTTGTACTTCCGCTGCACTTTGCCTATGGGCAAAATTGCACTTTCGCATACTTTGGATCTTCATATACTTGTGCTTACGTGTACTTTGCCTCTTAGTACAATTGTTGTTTCGCGTACTTCAACTTTTAATACATTTGTACTTTTCGCGTACTTAGGCTCTGAGTAGAGTTGTACTTTCGTGTATTTTGACTTTGGGTATAATTTTACTTCCGTTGTACTTTTTCTATGAGCATAATTGTACTTCCCCGTACTTTGGATCTACATATACTTGTACTTCTGTGTATTTTGCCTCTTAGTACAGTTTTTGTTCCGCATATTTCGACTGTTAGTACATTTGTTGAAAGATCACGGATGTCGCCGCGGGGTGGGGGGGGGGGGAGGGGGTGAATAGGCGGTTTAAAACTTTTACGAGAGTGGCTCAACAAAGACAGAATTAAACTAGCATTTACTTTGTCAAGCACAAAATAGATCAACTAGGGTTCACCTATGTGCACCAACAACTTATGCTAAGCAAGACAAGCAACTATGTGATAGAAAGATATAGACTTCAAGCACGAAGGCTATCACAAATTAAAGTGCATAAGTAAGAGCTTGGGTAAAGAGATAACCGAGGCACGTGGAGACAACGATGTTTTACCGAGTTCCTCCCAACAATGGAGTACCTCTCGTTTGGAGAGGGGGTGGTTTCAAACCACCAACGCCACAAAAGGCCTCCCTTGTTCTCCTATGAATCTCACCCCAACGGGACGATCCACACTTCCACTATCGGTGCACTTGTCGGTGGCAATCCGAAACCTCTCACAAGATTGGGGAACTTCTCCATAACTCAATTGGAGGCTCCCAACAAACAAGCTTGGGGAAAAGCTCCACAAATTAATTGGAGGCCCGAAGTAATCCACCAACCTACAAAATAACTAAACCGTCTAGGGTTCCAAGAACCCAAGAGTAAAAGGCTTCTCACTTTCACCCAATCGAATCCTCACCGAGAACTCAAACTGATGCACCAAATGCAATGGCAAGAACACAAGAAGTGCTCAAGTCCTTCTCTCCCAAATTCCACCAAAGCTACAAAATCTGATGGGGGAATAAGAGAGGAAGAACAATGGAGTAAATCCACAAAAGACTCCAAGATCTAGATCCCAAGATGTTCCCCTCACTTAGAGGAGAGATTGATTGGTGGGGTTGCAGATATAGATCTCCTCTTTCTAATACCTCAAGAATATGCAAGAATCATAGGAGAGATTCAGGGATAACATGCTCAAAAAGGTCAACAATGGAGGGGAGAACTTGCAAGAAGAGAGTGGGAACCATTGGAAAGAAGGGCCCTTTAAATAGGTCCCTAGAAATCCAACCGTTAGGCCCAGGAATCACCAGGTACGGAGTCTCCGGACTAGGACCTGAGTCTCTAGTGTACCCAAGCCAAACAGGGACAAACTGGATGCTAGTCTATATGCGGTCCGGAGATTTAGTCCGGAATCTCCGGCCTTACAAAAACTGGCAGAAAGACCAATACAAAAACAACCATAACTTTTTGCATCCGAACTCCGATTTTGATGATCTTGGGCTCGTTTTAACAAGGACAATAAGATCTACAAGATCATACATAAAAGCATCATAGTACAGCAAGGGAGGATAGAACCAAATGACGAAAGGTTTGACCTCTCTCAAAAAGATGAACCGGTAAAACCTCCAACATCGAAAATGCAATAGAGAATGCATATGAAATCCGTTTTCGATGAACTTGAGCTTCTCATGAAGATTAAATGTCACATCCCAAAATTCTCCTAATTTTTGGAATGTGAAACAAATAAATAAGATTGATTGATTGTTTGACTTTGTTGAAAATTCTCAAAGAGAAGAAACTTTTTCAATAGAAAATCCTCTCAACCTTGAATTCAAAATCTTATATTCTTTTGTTAAGACCTAAGTAGCCATATAGGCAAAAGGGCATGGATTGATTATGGATTGTAGAATTGGTGTGCAAGATTTCAAAATGAAAATCATGAAGCATTCATATGCATTTCATCCATGCAAAGTTCTCACAAACTAAATCCAAATCCTGGTATCTAAATCCTATAGTTGATTCGCCCAAATGTTCCTAAGGGTAATTAAATTGACTTATTAAAACCCACTGTTGCTAAGGCATAAATTATTGCTAAATCATAGCCTAAAAAGATCCAATTAATACTACAAAATTTTAGAAACAAAATTGAGCTCATTTGGAGCTAGTATGAAAAAGTTATGGAATAAATACAAACACATAAAGATATAAATAAAATGAGATATACAAGGATTTATAAACCCACTACTTCCAAACTAGTAAAAGGATTACAAATTTGATTCTATAATGACCTATTCGATTTTAGAAAAATTTAGGAACAAGAATCATATCATTTGAAGTTCGTATGCAAAAGATATGAGGGAAACAAGTAAATAGCCAAAGAAAAAGAAAAAAAAGAAAAAAAATCTAACGGGCCGGCCCAGCAAGGACCGACCGAACCAGCCACGACTGGGTATAGAGAACGATCGATCTAGTGCTTTAATTTCCGTGCAAAAATCTGTTTTCTAGACCTATCTCTACTCAAACTCTTATAA
Source organism: Avena insularis (assembly GCA_023614405.1). Classification (NCBI taxonomy): domain Eukaryota; kingdom Viridiplantae; phylum Streptophyta; class Magnoliopsida; order Poales; family Poaceae; genus Avena; species Avena insularis. The sequence continues at coordinate 503,633,053 of CM042688.1, read as the reverse complement.
CTTTTTATCTACAACTCCGAATCGACTTCCGTTTATTTCTACTTGTTCCCTACTCCAAGGCCTATCTCTACACCATCCTAAATCTCCCTATAAACTCGTGGAGCCACGGCTGTATGAGTTTCTATTCTCGAATTCCGAATCTACCTATTCCCGAATCTTGTTTCGCTTTTTAACCCTTCTAGACTTTGTCGTTTGCTTTCGGTCAAAAAACGAAACTTGAAGATCGCGTCGAAATCTTTCAATCCCGACAAACCTCACCTCTTTTCATCCACCATAGCCGGAGAATTTTGTATCGCAACATTTCAGATCTTACGGTGTAAATCCAAGATGTACTCGCGCTCGTTTCTTCAAATCCAAATTCCTTTGGTGAGAAGGTAGGAATAATGATTCCCCACAACTTTCATGTTCTGAGTTTTTCGATTTGACCTACGGATTTGTCTCTCTAACACAGATCTATTTCTTGTCTATTCTGAGCCAAAATCGGGTCAATCTCTTCTTCTAGCCACCGGATCCTATCCAGACGGTCGAGATCCAATCAAACCGGTGCGTGTCATGTCGTCATCCCGGTCATCTTCCTCATCAATGCCACGTCAACGTAAGGTCAACATCTAGTCCCAGTCAGCATGCAAAGTCAACCTGTCCAGTCAGCGGAATATTCCCTGAAATATTCCGTTCGAATTTAAATTTGCATATTATAGATCTAACTTGTAAAATTCATTAGAAATTCATACCATGTCCAAAAATTGCGTATAATATACCAAATTGAAGATAATTTCACGTAGAATCATCTTATCAGAATAGATCAAACTTTTACTGTACGTGGTTACTGCAGTAATTTAATTAGTTTTAATGGTCTTTTAGGTTAATAAATTCATAGGATATTATCTGTAACTCCGAAAAATATGAATAATATATCAAATTGAAGCTACTGTAATGTACTTTAATAATATCTGGTTGGATCTATCCTTTGCAGATTATTTAACCCGTAGCAATTTAATTAGTTTTAATGGCTTTATAAATCATTAAATTTATAGCAAATTAATTGCTTGTCACAAAAATACAAATGATATACCGATGGAAAGCTGGTTCCATGTAGATCATCAAATATGCAATTAGTTCAGCATTTTACTGTAAGGATTTTCCGTGAAGGTTTAAATGGTTTAATAGCCTATTTAGAGTAATAAATTCATAAGAAAATAAATACTATTCAGAAAATTACAAATAATATGTCTCTGAAATCACAATTCCGTGGAGATTACAGATATAATTTTTGTTTGATTTTTAGGCGACAGAAACTGTATGAATCATTTAAAACCCATTAAACACTATTTAAATCTTATAAAAAGATTTATAACTCCGATTAGGGTGAATCCAACGTCTACTGGTTCATATTAACGTCCTCTATCCAGTAAACCCAAGAAACAAATTTAATTCTACAGTTAGAACAGGCGTTACAACAGAACTATCAAAACCCTTATATTGGCAAGTAATTATTAATAACAAGTACCCTATTGCATTAAATGAACTCATACATGCATCATATGATATATTAATATTCATAAAACTAATTATACCCATTGTGTAATGTTAAATCATCATGCATGTTTTCGATCATCCTTGTTGTGTTTGCTATGTTTGCAATTGTTTTGATTGGAACTACCTTGTCCTCGTATTAGATTGTTCGGAGAGTGCGATTCTCGTGGGAAATACAATCAACACCCATATTATCAACATAAGGCAAGTTACACCACTTGTTCATATTATCGTCCCAGTTTTGATTCTATGCATGTGATCTTCAAAATTCTGTAGTATGCATGTGTAGGATGTTCTAGTAGAATTTTTCCTTAGTATTATTTTGCAAGTGCGATGATTTTGTAGTACGCCATGAGTAGCTCTATACTTAGGATTTTCCCTCCTAATAGGTTACCCCTGTTTTTGCTAAGTATTGCTTGCTATGCTATATATACAAAGTACCGTTGGGGGGTTCGAAAGACAAAGAATTTTTCTAAGTATAAAGGCTCTCTAGAGCAAATTTTCTTCTCAAATCCACTTCAAAATAAAACTAAGTTTTCTTCCTGGAATGGTTGTCGGGTCAACGAGTGTGATTTTGGTGGAGGACGGCCGCCAGAATCAAAGAAGTCTGTCATGTTTCAGAATTCAGAAGCTTCCAAAGGCAACCACAATACATTATGGGCTCCTTGGCCTAGTACTTAGTGGGAAACCTCACCGGTACCAACATTTGGAGGTTCTGGCACGGTTGGATCCGGAAGGTAGAGGGCTACTAAGGGAAAGCCTCGCCATGGTCTTGTCTCAGAGAAGGACTTGATCGTGGATTGTGGGTAAAGTGCACAAACTCGAGAGTATTGCAATCTGATCGATCACCGTGTTCACGGTAATGTAACAACAATGAGCGTCTGAAGGATGGAGCCTCTGAAGGATCTTCCTCTCTCTTTTCTAAAACAAAGTTTTGAAACCCCATGGCGTGCGTAATATCGCTAATGGGTGGGATTTTGGGAAACTTGGTGTGTAATATCCAAGTGACGCTTGGTGCGTAATATCCAAGTGTTTCGTTGTTTGGACACTTGGTGCGTAATATCCTCGTGTGCCACTCGACCTTATTTTATCTAAGCAAATGTTTACAAAGTAGGACAATCTTCTCTTCTCTCTACTTAAGAAAACTAGCTTTATGCAAATGAACTCCAAAGCCTAAACTAGCCTTGCATGTAGAGTTAGTCTTTCCTTCCTTGGTGTAATTTGCCAATACATTCAAAGTATTGACCCAACTTGTTGGCTGCACGTTTCATGTGCAGAATTTCGGAGATCTTTGAAAGGTGCGCTAGGATTGCGGGTCTTCACTCAACCTACCTGTGGCATTGATGGGACTCCAAGTTGTATTTATATCGCTTCTGTTGTAATAATGTAAACTCTGGATTATTCGATTCATGTAATAAAGACTTGTGTTTTACATGATATTTCATCGACTGTGAGTGCTAGCTATTGATCCAGGGACTAGCATGTTATTCACAGGGACTTAGGATCTTACTTGATCCGAGGTCACTACAGAAGATTAAAACAATCTCTAAATCGTATCATGGATAAGCACCAAATAAGAACCAAAAAATATGATACCAAGTATGCAAAGGCTTGAGCTCTCTCCAAAGGATATGATCAAGTTACTCACTCGAGAGCCCCTCTTGATAGTACGGCTATCTATCCTATAAACCGGTCTCTCCAACTAACACCATGAGACCGGTAAGAAGGAAACCCTATCAAGAACATACCTTTGCCTTACACATATTCCACTTTAGCTTGATGATGACGATCTTCTCCACCTCAAGATGGAACACCTTTCTTGAATGCGCTAGCTTGGTGAAGACTTGCAAATTGCTCCCCATAATCCACTATGGTAGAGATTCTCTTTTGGGCATATGATCTTCCCATATCCATGATCATCATAGGATGGAAAGCTTCAAGCAAATGATCTCTTCGAGGTGACTTATCTTGAACTTGCACATCATTTTTTCTTTCTTCATTATGTTGGTGTCTTCAAGGTACATAAGAGATATCACCCCAAATTTATTCTTCAAGACACACTTGCTATAGGCTCATCTCTCACATGACCAATCTTTGGATCACTCACCGGAATCTCCGGTCTTTGCACACCGGAGATTCCGGTCTGTGACTTCACACCGGAGATTCCGATCCATCTCCGGACAATCTCTAGACCCCTATACAGAATTCCATGGGCTAGTTATTGATGATCACACCAGAGACTCCAGACTGCCTAGACCGGAGATTCCGGTATGATCCTTTCAAGAATGCTTTGTTTCAGCCAGGGATATTTCCTATTGCCACAGGATTTTGACTTTTCAGTAGACTAACTTGATCTTCTTCACTTTCTTCTCCCATCCTTGAAGCCAACACATAGTTCAAGCATTGCCTATGCACAAATCCTACAAGTAAAACTCAATGCAAACATAAGTCCATAAAGATTGTCATCAATTACCAAAACCACACATGGGGCACAAATGCACTTTCATTTTTTACTTTTGGTACTTAGGCTCTGAGTAGAGTTGTACTATCGTGTATTTCGACTTTGAGTATAGTTTTACTTCCGCTATACTTTTCCTGTGAGCATAATTGTACTTTCGTGTACTTTGACTCTTAGTATACTTGTAATTCTATATTTTGATGCGTCGTAGTCGCCTTGATTCAAGGAAAATTCGAGCCGTAGAAAGCGCTATGACAAATTGGGGGAACGACAAACGGGCGCTAAGACCAATGCACCCCCTTCAAGATGTTTATGAAAATTTAATGCACCATAGGCGCCTTTGTTCAAGGCGAAGCTGAGCCGTATAACGCACATCACAAAAAGGAAAAGGAAAAAATAAACACACGTACACGTCAGTTAAACTAGGAAAGAAACTGGTTTGCTGGGAGAGTGACACATGTCGTACAGGGAAACACTCATGTATGGAAATAGACCTTCGCAAAGGTCTCCCTTTTTCTAACTATACCCTCCATTCCACTTTGCGACCGATTTACGACAAGATAGAGGGTCCGTGCGTCTGACCACGTCCGGCCTGGCCACGGTGGGCCCCACGTGGAAGTGTCCCACTCTCCTTTCTCCTCCAAAACTGCCGCCACCATCTCACGCGAGCTCCGCCGCCGTCTCGTGCGAGCTCCACCGCTGCCCTCCCCAAGCTTCGCCTCCTGGAGCTCCACCTCTGCCTTCCCCAGAGTACCGCTTCGAGCGTCGACCACCTCGAGCGCCACCGCGGGCCGCCCTGAGCTCCATCTCCTCCCTCCTCAGTGGCTCCGCCCAGCACCACTGCCCTCCCCGGCTCCTCCCCGAGCAAGCACCGCCAACACCTCTACCCTCCCCGGAGCTCCGCCCAGCGCCTCCGCTCTCCCCGATCTCGCCTGTTGGGGTTTAGCGCCTGAAAACAATAATTTTTCCTATGCAAATGACCCTAATGCCAGGATCTATCTATTAGTAATGAAGTAATGGGAGGGTCTTTTTGCAAACTTACCCTTGAAGACCAAAAATCTTTGTCAATATTCAGGAGAACATGGTTGATGTAGTCGTACCGACACTGACCTCAAAGTCGTTCTGAACTCGGATAGATCCACCAGCTCTAGCTCCACCGGCTTCACTTCGATGGATCGAATGAATCGAGTGCCACTAGTGCAGCGCCCAATAGGGGGTCACACACATACGGTGTTTGACAATGACTCCTGGACCTTGATCTAGGAGAGGTTGTGGAAGTAGATCTCCTGGATCCGGAATCCTTGCAACACGACAGTGCTCCGCGGTGAAGAACACTCTCGTTCGCGCAACCCTTACAATGGGGCCGTTCTCACAAGAGGTAGAGGGAGAGAGGATGACACTTGGAGGGGAAAGCCTCAAAGCTTGGGATCAATTGGTGTGTATAAATCCCTCCATATGCCCTCCTATATATAGGGGGAGGGGAGGTACTCCCTCCCTCAAAGTCCCAGGGTGGCACTAATGAAGGGAGGAGGTGGGGGAGGCGCACCGGCCAGCCCACCCATGGGCCCCACATGGGGACTAGCCCATTAGGGCCGCTGGCCACCCCTTGGCCCCTCCTAGGGCATGCATCCCCCACTTGGGCCTCTCCGGAGGCCCATTTAGCTGGGCTGCCCAATTAAATCATATTTAAATTATTAAATAAATATAAGTAAATGTATAATTCAATAATTAACATATATTTACATATTATTTAATTCCCGCTGCACCAGAACTCCTTCCGGACACCCGCCATACTTTCCCGAAACCCTTTTGATTTTCCCTTCTCTCTTCTTTGGTGATTCCTATGATACCAAAATGATTTCTGAGCATTGTCAAACCCTTAAGCGTGATACCCTAACGGTTAGGGAACACTATGGACATGGTCGAGACCCCTCACAAACCAACGATCATTAGCCGGACCTAGATGCCCATAATGACCCCTATGCATTCCATGAGAATCTTTGTCGTTGAACCATTAAACATAGAGTCCAATTCCCTTTGTTACTTTGATACTTTACTTGTTCGATACCTAATCAATGACATGGACATGTCGTGTTCAATCTCGTTATTGACAAGTATAACTTTACTTGTTCCGAGCTATGCCATTCCCGTGACCTAGTCACACGCTGCAGCTTTATGGATGTTATGTGTATCCGAGTGAGCCCAAAGTATCTCTCTGTCAGGCGGAAGAACAAATATCACTCTTGACACATACGCGTCTACATGCCCCTCTGAATACCTAAAGAGTGATGTTTGATGCAATCAAGGCACTCTCGGGTGACAGTGATTAAATATGGTCTCATGGTCTAAGGAATTGGTTACTGCGTTTCCCAGTCATTGCAACAATGAAGTTTGTGACTTGATCATGTTACAATTCATATGTTGGGTATGTCCATCACTTTAATTCACATAATGAAATGACCCCATTGTCAATTGACATAAATGTCCATGATCAGGAAACGTCGATCATCGATTGACCAATGAACTAGTGTCTAGAGGATCACTAGGGACTCTGGTGGTTTACATATCACACGTGTATTGATGTTCCTATTAGTACAGTTATAGCATGATATAAAACCTATTACAAACTTAATGAAATATGTTAATAACCTATATTATTATTTGTCTCTAGGGAATATTTCCAACAGTCTCCCACTTGCACTAAGAGTACAAATAAACTAGCTGCATTTGATATGAATCATTACACCATAATACTTTTGATGTTTTGATCATGCTTGCTCATGGAAGAGGTTTTGCCTATGGACTGTACTATACAGATCCTTATGTCTTTGTAAATTGTTAATGTCACCTAATTTGAGATTCTTCTTATCATCATATGATAATCTTGCGGTGTAAATATTTATGTTTTGGCGACGAAGTATTGTTTTTGTTCCTTCTGTCATGACATCCAATTAATCAATCAGAAGATGACGTTTTCATTGTCATGATCATTTGGAACACACTTTGTGGGAAGATGTACTTCCCTAGCTGTAACATTATATATTTTACCTTTGAATTAATCATATAATTCTTATGTCAATGTAAATCTAGTCGATAGTGCACTAAATGCCACTTCGATGTCTAACCATGCTTCTCTTATTCTAAGGCACTCAGTTTTGTGAGAATCCAATCATCTATGTTGGGTGGAACTTCCTAGCGTCAAGTTCACCATCATTTACAGATCAGATGTATACCTTCAGTTCTGTCTAGAGACTAATGACTATACTTAACTTCTTGTTCACTAATTCACTCAAAGATCACTTCGGAACCTGTTCTTCTGATTAAGAACTTGGGTCATATTATGTCGAGTATATAACATGGTTTTATAAGATGGAACCTATGACTAAGGCATAGCAGATGTTACACATATTTTTCTTCTTTTAACCATCATCGTACCGAGACAATCTCAATGCTTCACCTAGTTAGACAAGTAAGAACTTCCTTCTTAACTTGTTCCATTCTGAACTTCTTCAGAATCCAATCTAGGAAAAAATTCCGAATTAATGTTATTAAACATATCAATCTATCTCGATAGATTTCAATGTTCAATATTTGTTTAACTTCATCTACAATTAGGACAACGAGGCCATGTTGCACTAGATCATTACTCAAGCCACAACCATGGACGACGACCCTGGCGATCACGTTGACCAAATTGCCGTGGACATCTATTGAGAGCCATTGTTTGGGAATGATGCGATCCTACCAATGGAAATGAAGGGGATGCGGTAGATTTGGATGATGTCGATGCCATTGGTGGCGGTAGTGCCGAGCCAGCCGATGGCACAACACAAAAGAAGAAGATCCAAAGAACTGACGGCTACACCATGAAGGATGACAATATCCTTTGTGAGGCATGGATGAAAATTAGACAAGATCCAATTTGCGGTGCCAAGCAAAAATGATCGACATATTGGCAAAGAATCTACAAGTACTACCATGAGCGGAAGAAGTTCAAGCCCTACCGCAGCCATAGTGATCGAAATGACGCCTTTCTTTGAAAGATATAGGGTTTCATCAATATGGAGTGCAACAAATTTTGCGGTACCTACGAGGATGTACAAGCTCGGACCGTGAGCGGCATCGATGTTGGAGACATGGTAATGTCTTGTACATCTTGATTCACATACATATTTTTTCCATTTTGGTTCAGATACATGGCATATGGATCATAATTTTTCGATTCTCATCATTTTGTATAGGCGACCCAAGCTATGGAGTACTTCAAAGAGAAGTATGACAACACGCCATTCACATTGACCCATTGATGGATGATGATCAAGAAATGTCCAAAGTGCAAAACGAGCTCTGCCCTCTTCCAAAAGGGTGTCGAAGGCTCGAAGAAGCGTGCGTGTGATGGATTGGTCATTGGTCGTGAGGATGATGGACCAAGCACTAGTAGCCCGCATAATGGCCATGCCATTTGTCCAAGGGGCTACAAGATCACCATGCAAGATCTCAACCGCCAATCCACATCACTTGCATTGCAAGAGACATTGAAGGTATTGATTGTAGAGAAGGAGGATACCAATACCAAGAGGGATGAAAGGCGCCGCAAGGAGAAAGAGGCCACCATTGGATGCTCTGTTGACCTCACAAAGAGAGCTCTTAATGTTGAAGAGGCCAATGCCAAGTCAAGAGCCTTTCATACCGAGGCCAAGCTCATGGACGAGGAGACCAAGCTCATGATGATGGACTTGACCATCAGGGAGCCAGCTCAAACGGCTTGGTTTACGAGGAAGCAAAATGCCATCTGCGACCGCCAAGCGTGATCTCATCCATGCTCTATCTATTTTGTGTATTTTCTATGAAACTTGTCTTAATTTGGACTATTATTCGATACTATGGTATGTGAACTCGGTTATTTGCTAAATTATGGTAATTTATTTACTAGTGTTGTGTATTTTATTATCATTTCCATTCATATGTTGACAATTGATACAAATTATGGCTAAAACTGGCTAGGCTGAGCATGTCCAATCGAAATGGATCAAGCCGCTGGGCGTCCCACTGAAACCTGATCGAGACCGGACAAATGCCATTTTTATGCTATAGGACAATTAAATAGACTGTTGCAGTCATCTTCACTGTTCGAAATTGGTCCACCTAAGAGCATCTCTAGCAGAGACACCGTAAAATTGCAAATTGAAAACGGCCTTTACTGGCCACCAAAAACGCATTTTTAAATCGAAATAGACCCGTGCAGAATAGACATCATAAATAGCCTAGCCTACTTTTGCCACATAGGGCCCAACAATAGCTATTTTTTCTCTCTTTTTTTACATCTACTTGCCGCCCCGTGCCATACCCCGTCGCTCATGCCACCCTACGTCCAGTGGCAATTCTAGAACGAAATTTGAGGGTGGGCTCAAGATAACATATCACTCAATTAAAATGACTTAAACAAAGCAATAAGGTTTTATCAACCAAAGATTCTTATATCAATGCATGCCAATGTAAAATGAACAAGTAAATAAGAAACTCAAAGAGACACCTTGCTATGTTGCTAACATAAAGCACAAGTAGGCTCAACTAAAAAAAATACGGGTCAAATATCAAGTGACCAATATGGTGAGATTAGACAAATTTAGTTAATCGGTACGGTCGTTTCTTCAGTTGCAAGTCCCGTGATAGAAAAAATGTCACATCAATGAATAATTTATCTATTACTACTACTTAGTAAACAAACGAGTTTTGATTGACTTGAGGCTAGTGTGCCTAATTAATTGGGTGATCCTCGATTTCATAGAAATATACTCCCTCCGTTTCTAAATACTATAAGATGTTTTAGCTTCGTGAAAAAAATGTATCTGGACCTCTTTAGTGTGTAGGTTCATTCTAAATATAGATGAATCTACACACTAAAAGGAGTCTAGATACACTCTATTTACAAAGCTAAAACATCTTATATTTTGAAACGGAGGGGAGTAGATTTATAGGGTGTAACCAAATAATGGACGATGGGTTCAAAAGTCGTCCTTCCTTGAGGCCCTGAGCCTGGCTGATCCTTGCATGCGTTCGCAAGTTAATAAGATCGCGTGCTTGCCGCGCCATGCAACCTCGCTGAAACAGTGATCAAATTTGGTTAGTAATAGACCTGTACGCCTCCTGTACTTCCCAGTTCGCTAATCCAAATTTCTCTTGGACAGGGCCAAACTCGACGCACCATCAGGCGCAACGGGGAAAGAGAACTCGACAAAATTTGTTGCTTCGTTACTGACAAGCTCTGATCCATGGCTAAACAACCGAAACATGTATATTGATAATTATTTCGCAAAACTTAAGGGTAGGCTCGAGCCATACTAAGCCTACTCGGTAGAATCGCCCCTGCCTACGTCCATCGACTGCCGCCGCCCAAAGCTCGCCCGTGTGGCCGCTGGGCGCCGCCGCGCTTCCTCCCCGCGCGCCCGCGCCGCTCGCCTCTCCTGCCCACCTCGCAACTGGCCTCATGTCCCACCCCACTGGTCTCTGAAGAAAACAAGGAGTGGCTCCTCGAGCTTGTCACGGAGGTACTCATAGCTCGTCACAGAGGTGCTACCTGGCGATGGTCCGGTGAGTCCCACGGCGGAACGGCACCGGCGTGTCCTGAAATTTCCCTTCTACCAAATTTCCAACGTGTTTACAAGGCCCCCTCGGTTTGCCCACGAAACCTGTACATATGGGGGTCTGGGGTGCAAATTTTTAGTGCACCGAAAAAGTTTTTCAGGCCGGACCGGCTTTACGATGTCTATTTGAATCAGTTTTATTTTACTCAAAACCAAAAACGGCGGTTATTTTTCAGTTCGGACAAGTTGGCGGTGTCTGCTAGAGGGGTGATGCACTCCGCGCACGTTGGCACATGTGGTGCACGCATGCCCATCATGACTTGTATCGCGGCATGCATGATTTCTGGCGATCGACTAGGTACGTCCGCAGCTTTGTTGGGATGGATGCCACGCGCCATCGCCCATCGCTCGTCGCTCCACCTGGCGGCCGACTAAAGCAAGGTGATCTTTATCCATAGACCTTGGAGCTAGCAACACACACTTGTCTTGTCTGACGACAGAAACAAGAGCAGCACACGCGCGCGGTGTATGTACAAGTGTCAGGCTTCCGAGGAACATGTGTACATAGTCTCTGGACTGATTGTTTGATAGTACTACTACATGATTCATGAGAGGCAAGTTTTCTTTTCGACAAACACACGACTACACTACGTACGGTACCGAAATGAGGATTCCTATTTTTCACCTGTTTCAATTTTGTTTCCTAAACTTCATGTTTAATTATTTTGTTGTAATAATTGCAAAATCGCAATCATAAGACAATTTATAATATGAATATCATACTAGCATTTTAAACAAAAATCATATATTTTTGGATTAGTTAGTTTCTAAAACTTTTTTTTGAGATCCTATTTTCTAAAACTTGAACATGATCGGTCAAAGTATGCCCTATATTCCCAAAACAATGGGTGTCACCGACCAACTATAAAGGTGCAAATCAAACATCTCCAACTTACAAATTTATGAGAGAAATATTTTCCTAACACTATAATTTTGGAACGGCTATTGTGATATATTAGTGATGGTCAAATTTGCATATAACATACTATGCAGATGCTTAAAACAACACCCTTTCATAATTCTGGAGGTACGACGTTCATAATTATTTCATGATCTTGTAAACACGAGGACGCATCTAATATATGAGTTGTGAACAACTAACATATTTTTGAAAGATTATTCGTCACTCGAACTTCTTGGCTCCTCCACTGACTACAAAGCGAGAATCTCATTCGCAACCGGTATTTTTCTTCTAAGAATCACATTTTGGACCCATCAAGATCGAGCAACACATATTTCACCATTAGCCACATTAGTAGATCAACCCATCCTCCTCACACTTACCTAACAATTGACATTGATGATATGTACCTCCTATAATGTCGGTATGTGATGCCAATCCTCTGTTGTCACTCCATGGCTACCAGCTCATTTCGGTCTCCAAATGCAAATCCCCCTCCCCATCCTTATTGTGTTACCTTTTCTTTCATCGCCGTCACCTTTTCCACCCCCTAACTTGAAAAATACTAGTTGGGCTTTAATTAATTAGTCAAACCTCCCTCAATTGTTTAGTTGCGCTTTACCTCAAATTAAGTAGGCAACTAGGTGATTGGGTTCCCATTTATATAGACCATGATTTTATGAATGTCAAAGAAATGTTCACAAATCACAGGAGCATCCTCTTGATCTCTAATGAGCATACCTATATATCTTGTAGGATTAGAATTTCCACATATTTTATTATGGTGCAACATAAGATTAATAAGGATGAAAGGAGCAATAACTTTAACTAGAGTTAAACATATGCATTGGCCGTGAGAGTATTATGTAACTGCATTCTTGTATTTTAATGGTAAGATGCAATATTTACGCAAACCATGTAAAGTAATGAAAGTCGTATGTGTTGCTTTTATTTAGTGTGTAAGGGGTCTATTTTTGTAAGAATGTCATGAGTAGTCTTGCCTATAAGTTTAACTAGGTCATCGTATCATCACACATCACTGACTGCATATTCCAAAGGAATAAGATGGAGTGACATAAGTGCTCTTTCGTAGTACCATCTTCTGCACTCAACTTTGATTTAGGCATGAGGAAAAGATAGATGAGAATCAAATACTGCACTTTAGTTGTAATACATGTGGTGTGATCAATGCGTATACATGCATCGTAGCAAACACTACTGGATCTCCGCGTCCGAGAAACTGATTCAAACTGGCACCTGCTTAAATTGCAAGAACAAAAATACTTATGACAGGAAATAAATATCTTATCAATTTTTTGTTTTGTTGCAACCGTTTACATGAAATAACAGCTAATAGCTGAGTACAGTTCAGGAGGTTTCAGAGCATGCTTATACAGATTCAAAGAAGCTTAAGGGATGCCTGCAATTAATCAACTCCAGCAGTGCTATTAACACATGTTCTGTGAGAGAGATGACGGTCAAAGGACTAAAATTAGAGAGAGAAAGATCTAAGGCTGTAACCACTTATGCACAGTATACATGATATGGTCTGCCGCCGGCCCCGGACAGATCATACAGATTTAAGCTGGCAACTATGAAAGCTCTATCTATGAACTATTAAGATTAATCATCGGGAGAAAGAAAACATGAAATTTGGTCTCTGAAAGTCACAAAGAAGACCTTGTATGATGTTTCCTGGACTATAGCTGCCCTGCATATTGCTGAAAAGAGAAGCCATGAATCGATCAGTTCAAACACAAGAAGCGAGTATATATATGTAGTGTAGCAATTAAACACGAGAGATGTGGGTAAGAAATTCATGACCATCGATCTCCGTTGTTCTCTTGTTCGGTCGATTAGCAGCAGATAGAAGAGAGATGGGCATGGTGAATGGCTGACAGAGAGAGAGTGAGCACGCGCAGCTCCCAGCACGGCGCTCGCATGCTAGGAAACCACCGCGTGTGCTCACTCTCTTCTGTCAAACCTCCAAAGCCCAGCTCCCCTCCCTCTGCCTCCGATCATGGCAAACTGCAAAAAAAAAAAGCTCGGAATGTGTGATTGTATGCAAGAAATGAGGTCTGATCAGTGGCTGACAGATAGAGCAGTGAGCACGCATAGCTCCCTGGCATGTTCCTTGATGCAAAGGAAACACCATGGGTGCTCACTCTCTTCTGTCAACTTCCACACACAGCACCTACCTCTCTTTTGCACATCATATGTGTAATTGGCTGGCTCAAAGAAAGAGATCAGAAGGTCAACACACACACACACACACACACTGAGAGAAAGAAAGGGGGAGAGAGAGTTATAATGGCTGACAGAGAGAGAAGTGAGCACATATAGCTTCAAGCATGAACTCTCTCCCATTAATTTACCATGCAAGAAAAGCACCATGTGTGCTCACTCTCTTCTGTCAGCCTCCACCTCACTCCCTTCCTCCCAAGACCAAACAAAAAACATAAACAAGACAAGAATTGAAGTAGTCATCTCCGTAGAACTGGCCGGCAAATCTTCCCCTCTCTCGCTATCTCTATCTGATTCTGATCTACCCCCCTCTCTCAGTCAGCTAGCCTATTGCTGAGAGATCTGCTCATGTATATGCACTTGCATCTCTGTAGAACATTACTGTTTATTTTGATGGTGAGTAGCGAAGGGGATGGTACGGTATTTATAGAACAGGGAAAGGGTACTCGATGAGCTATGGTAGCATGCGTTCCCGTTTGAACGGAATAAATGGGAGGATGCCTCCATTGGCCGACTGATGTAACAAGAGAGAAAGAGGGATGGATTATAATAATTGCCTCTTGGCTGTGGCCACCTATCAGTAGACACCTACAGCTAGCTTCTGTTCCGTCTTGATCTCTTCCAATGTGGGACAAACATCCCACATGACCTGAGAACGAGATAAGCTTTGCCTTGGACCGTCCAACCATGCAAGTAGCTAGCAGGGATCAACTACTTTACATGCATTATTGTTTTCTGAAAATGGCATATGAGATATGCTAATATATAGAAGAAGAACAGGAGTTCAGATCTATGAACTCAATTATAGCACTAGTTTATTTTCTGTTTAGAGAATGAGCTCTCAATAGTTTCAGCAGAATCTTTTCTTTCCAGGTATTCGGGACATGACTCATGAGTCCAGATGAAGCTCTGAATCACTCTGACCGAAACCAAGTACTTGTAACACTCCCAATGCGCCTTGTAATTCTAAACTGAATTACTCCCACATGCATGCACATCCTGCCCACCGCCTCCTCCGGCCAATCGCCGGAGGTCATGCCATCCCTCTGACCTCTTTATTGTTCTCTGTAGAGCTCGCTCTCTTTGACATTTGACCACCGCAAGCTAGCTAGGGTATGCATCTGTCAGTCTGTCGCCTTAGAAACGTCTATTTGTGCTTGTGTAATTTTGATTTCTGAGCAATGCATTCGATAATTTAACAAGTGATCTCAAACAACTTGCCCTAGCTAGTGGGACTCGACGGTAGACCTTTGTGTAAATATTTTTTTACTACTACATAATTTTTTTTACTTTAGAAGATATCTTTTGTTTCAGCAAATTCATATGCCTAAGAGCAAGTTCAATAGTAAAGTCTGTTGCTGGCTATACCATTACCGTGTCACTTATAGTCAACCTAATAGCTAACACATAAAATAGTTAGGTATAAGTTAGTATCACTTTATTTGGCCAAAGCCCACCTTACACCCACACAATGTGGCTAGGAGCATGTGCCGTAGCTAGCTCTTGCATGAGAGCCCACTAATCTTCTCTTTCCACTTCTCTGTCATCCACCTCATCTCAAATATATTATTTAAAATCTTATAACCTGCTTACATAAGCTTATTGTATTTGATGTAACTAGCTATAGCATCACATTGTAAGTAGTGTAACTAGTGCGTTTGAAGAATCCACTTTACAAAGTATGAGTAGTATTATATCATTAAGACACTAACTACTTCTTTCCACACGTATTGGTTGTAAATTTCAACGAAACAATTGTCTGTGGAATAGCACATTATTCTCACAATTATTTTACAATTGTGGACAACCGTTTGTCTTATGTTGTGTGGGTGAATCATTCTTTAGCAGCTCATGCATGGGTATATGCATGGGCATGGAATAACATGGTTTTATGCTCTTATTCCATTATATATTTAAATCATCTGAATATATGCCTAAAAATGCAATCTTTGTATGCTGTGCAATCTAGCATCATCAAATGATGCATGCTGCACGTAAACATTTCAATTATCGTCATATTTTATGGTTATCATTCTTCAAATATGTCTTCATGTCCATAGTTTGAGGTCTTTCTCATGCTGACAAGCATTGGTACATGTCTCCTAAGGAGTTGATCTTCGCTTTAATATACCATGATATAACCACCATGGAATGCAACCAGAAAAATAACACTTACCATAACGACTTTGATTTTTCCAGTGTTTTAGTCTTGAGAATAGCTAGTGGTAAACCCTCAGTTAAATAGTATACCCAACAAACAAATAGTGGAAGTTCTATCTCTCCCAATCTAGGTGATCTTGTTAACGACAAAATGAATTACTTCAAAAAATATCCTATAGCAACTTTTCAACCAAGATTTATGGCAAAATTTCTAAACTCAGGCAATTTCTTGCCAAACTTGCTTCCGAAATGAAACTTTGGATACTTAGGTGTGTATTTTGCAATTCCACCACTTTTGATATTAGTAGTCTATTATGTTCGTTCTTTATATCTATCGATATCTATGGTATTGGACCACAAATAATGGTTTTCCTTACACCTTTTAGGCATGATTGACCTGCTTACTTTTATTATGTTAATATGTCTCAATCTAAGAAGACATGAATGTTAATTCATCTCACTGAAACAATAAATCTTTGTGTTTTGGCAAAACTCACGAAGGCATGTCAAGAAACATGGTTTCCCACATAACCTGATTTATTGCTTCGTAGCAATAAATCATTATTTAGTTATTTTGAAAAGGAAATAACCTGGGTGGAAGTACAAGTATGGTGACTAGAGGAGGGGGTGAATAGGCGCTAACCAATATTTAGTTCTTTTTCAATTTAAGCTTGGCACAAAAGGTAAGTTCTATGGATATGCAACTAAGTGAATTTCTCTAGATGAGAAGCCAACAATATAAACAACAACACACAAGTAAAGGATAGAAATAACCTCAATGGAGACACGAAGATGTATTCCTAAAGTTCCTTCCTTATTAAGGAAGTACATCTTTATTGGAGAGGTGTGGCGCTACACAAGGCCACCAATGCAACAAAGGCCCACCTGATTCTCTTGTATGCTCACCGCAAAGGCGGGCACACGATCCACTATGTGGTGGCCTTCAAGATTGCAAACCGAAACCTTTACAAACTTGTCTGGGGACTCTCCACAATTTAATTAGAGTCTCCCAACACGACCCAGAAGCTTCACAACACCAAGAGAGAGCTTCAGGAGTGACCTCTTACGTATAGGGTTTCAAGAACCCAAGAGTAACAAGTTCCTCAAGAGTAAGTGGGGGGAAATCAAATCCCTTCAGTGGGAGTGTAGATCTAGATCTTCTTCCTTAATTCCCAAACGGCCATCAATTTCTAATGGCTAGTGAGAGACAACTAGTGAAAATAAGCTCAACAACAATGGATGAGAGAGAGTGGAAGTCACAACCTTTCTTTGGATAAGAAGGGGGCCTTTTATAGCCCCTCGAAATCTGACCGTTGCAGGAAGTTAAGACTGGAGTCTCCAGTGTGGGAGAACAGAGTCTCCAGACTGGGTATGGCCTCATACTAGATTCTACAGTCTGGGAAGACCGGAGTCTCCAGACTGATCAAGACAAGACAAGAGTCCCCGGTGAAGTCTCCGCATAGTCTCAGACCGACATCCGAGAAAAAACACTTGGCGTCACTCAAGAGATTTATCCAGTCTGGAGACTTGTCTAGGGACTTTCCTGGAGTCTCTACTCCTATCACACCAGAGACCGGAGTCTCCTGGCTAGGAGCTCCAGCGTTAGTCATCTTCTCCATTATTAATAGGTAGGCTGGTGGGTGCAAATATGTTTTTATGCACGATACATGATTTCCCACAAACCTTCACTAGAGAAACCCCCTTGATAGTAAGGTTTTCCTACGACTCAAACTATAATTAAAAAGCCTAGGAAAACTTCTCTTCTCTTTTCAGTTTTTGACGGGTCGTTCACCATCTTGTGCTAATCATTAATTGTACCTGGAAACACTCAGCACAAGGTTAAACTCACTTGTGTTGTTAACAAACACCCAAAACATACTTAGTGAGGGAAATGCCCTTTCAGTATCCCTCTTTTTGGTGTTTGATGACAACACAATGATTTGCAAAGATATGTGCTACATTTGAATACAATTGTATATAGACTAGGATCAACAATCCCTCTATATTTTATGAACCAAGATATTTCAAGATAACAAGGTATTGAAAAACTAGGCAAAGATACTTGCACAAACATAGAGACATGGTAAAATAGGTAAAGACTAGCATAAGTTAGAGAGAGATTACCAACATAGTCTTTAACACATAAACGATAACTGGGTATCACATGTCTCATACATCGACACATATTACGGAGTTCCACAACCAAACAAAAAATGGTTCAAACAACATGAATAGTTCAACGAAAGCTAAGATAAGTAGGCACAAGCAAATAAGAGGCAAATGAGTAAAATCTTGTGCCCAACCCATGAAAATCCTGGACACAACCTAATAGAATTCTTCTCCCCCTTTGCCATCAACATGCCAAAAGGTAAAAGATCATAACTAACGTCCCATGGGGATCACTCCTACCAATCATCATCGTCATCGTCGTTGTTGCTGGATCCCTCACAGTAGTCACCATCATGGGGACCGGCGTCGTCCTTGCCATGAGGGAGAGAAGAAGAAGTGGGATTTGAAGTAATCTCCTTGAATTCTAGACAATTGATCCATCTACCTTAGGATAGAGTGCCCAGGGTCAGTGGCTCGACACCATGATCATCATTGTACTCTTTATACCCTTATGAGGCCTCTTATTTATCCTTTATTTCCTTGAAAAGCTCCTATACGCCTATTGGCCTTGTAGGTCTCATGTTGACCCTTGCGTATGTCAATGTTCATGCAAAAACTGATCCTTTCCCAAAAGCCCACACGTGCTTATTCACAATCTCACGAGAGGTAGGAGGCATAAATGCATTAGAGTCATTATTTATCCTTGGGCCCCTTGAGGAAGAAGCATCTTCCTTACATTCCTGATCCTCAATCTCAGGGTTATTTGACGCGAAAGGCTGGCGAGAGGTGGCCCTGGACGGTTGCTTCCTTGGAATATTTACAGACTTGTGATCAACAAGGTTGAGAGGCATAGAAAGAGGTGATCCATGGGGCTAAGAGTTGATGTGACTCATTACAAGTGAAGGATATGGAGGGGAATTCATGTATAGAATGTCATGCTACATCTCCTCAATGATAAAGTCCATCACATAAATTTATTTTCCATGCACTTTTGGACCCGATCAAGCAATTACATGAAAATGATGCAATAGATTGATAAGGCCACCACGGAGAGCATCACCATCACTCATTCCCGATACAATGGAATGGTGGAATATCCTCAACACAAGGTTGTAAAGAGGGGGAAGTCAATGATCCTCACTAATCCTTCCATCAGAGCCATATAGAGGAGCAAACTTGTTCTTGCTAGTGCCAAGACCCACATCATGCATGTGAAGCCCACAAGGAGTGTGTGCTCTATTGAAGGGATGACTTACTAAGCTGGAAAACATATGAATGTTGGCTTCACACATGTGTTCCTATCCATCCAAGTTATTGACCTTGCCTCATCTTTGGCAAACACAAGAGTTGCAGAAAATTGTTGGACAAGTGTGATGTTGAAATCTTCATGATGCTTCATAAGATCATGAAAGCCGAGCTTCTTCGTGATCCATAGAGCATGCAAAAGTATGAATCACCAACCATATGACCGAAGTTCAAAACTTGTTGCTTGCAAACGGGGAATTTATTGGTCTTTCGATGGATGCATTTCATGAACACTTCTTTCACTTTTCTCCAATATCATGAGTTGTTGCTAGTTCTTTCCATGGCATAGAAGTTCTACTTCCTCAAGTTGCGGCAATACTATTTGGACATTCCCAACAATGGTCAAATTATCATACTTGGTTTTATTTGCTTGTTCCTCTCTCACAAGTATATCTTCTTGTCTCCTTGACACATCCCTGGCTCTTTCTTCCTACCGCTTAGCATGCTGATAAACATAGTGGCCAGATTCCGCATTGTAATGAAGCATGCGAGAATGGGGTGAAAAAACACACTTGGTCTTAGACTTTAGATGGCCACTACAAAGAGAACCAGAGCCTCCTCTGAACATACATTACAAAAAATACCCCATATCCAGCACTTCTTTGGGGTGGCATAAGCAAAAAGAACCAGCAAAAGTTGGTTATGTGGCGGATGAGCTTTAGCGGTGGCAAATGAAGTAGATAGTCTTTTTTTTGTCATGGTACATCCGATACCGGCAGAAAACTACGCAGTGGTAGGTGGGAAGATGCAACGGAAGATGATTATGCCCTGGTAGGTGAAAGGGGGGGACCATGCTACGGATTGGACTTGACGTTTACATTGGGTCCTACGATGAAGACTTGTCAAGCGCGCGACCCTGACGCGACAAGCACGTCTTGCTGACTTGTGTGGCCCACCACCGACTGGGCCCGTGTTTATATTTCGCCCTCCACGCCTCCCCCAAACATTGTCTATTCTACTTATCGGTACTCTCCCCAAATCCCTCTTGGAGAATCTTCAACAGTTGGTGGTGGAGTAGGAGGAGATACTCTAGATGGTAGCGCGCGGAGGAGTCAACAAAATGAATATGGCGGCAAGGCGAGGAACCATTCCTATCCACGACGACGGCTTTGGGGGAGCTAAATATTTCTTTTATCTCTCACTGGGGTTTTCTAGTTCATGATTATTTCAATCGATCTCTCTTTATATGATTGGGGTTGTCTTGTTCTTGTTTTTTGATCAATCTCTTTGTCTCTCTAATCGACTGTGGGTTTTCTCTTATCTTATTTGGGGATTTTTTCGTAGAATGCTCCATGGTGGATCAAATGAATGGATATACAAGATTGGAGTGGCTTCTAATCCAATTGCTCTAATGGTTGCGTGTGTGGCATCAAATTGAAGCCGCGTCGCCTCATCGAATACACTGGTGAGGACACCGGCCACAAGTTCCTCAGGTGCCCACTAGTACAAAATCGTTACTTAGAGAATGTGCCTAGAGCCGGTTTACCACAAAAATACAAACCATCGGTTGTGTTCATCACCCTCAGGCGGTCGTAATTTTTTGACCACCTCTAACTCTAATCCCAGATGGTTGTTAATCTACACTGTCTCTAGTACGAGTTCCCCCCGAGCCGGTCCATAAAAGAATTCGCCTCTAAATTAATCATGAGATGACAGAAATTATTGGCCATCTCTCTAGATCACTTAACTGCAACCGGTTAGAAATATTAATCGCCTCTAGGTGTCTACTGTAGCGGACCATTATGCCGCCCATCTTGAAAACTAGCGTCGTGCATGTTCCCAAGGTAGCATGCGCGTGTTTGTTGAGGGAAAGTATGCGCATGTTGTTAATGCAGTTAGAAAGTGGAGATCGTGCTAGCCCCCGACCAACACAGTTCCACACCCCGTGTCCACTCGAGGACTACCACGGTCCCGCATATATAAACCCGCTCGGCCTTATTTTTCCATGAGCTCAAGTCATTTTCCCCAATCTATCTAGTCACAAAACCACAATCTACACCTTCCACGCACGCCGAAGCTCCTTCGCTTGCACCACCGCCCTCCCTAGCTGTGCCATGAAGTGTACGTGTGGAGACGAGCTAGAGGTGAAGCCAGTTGGAGGCGCAGCGGCAGATGGCTCGGTCGTCGCCGAGCAGGCGGAGGCGGCTTCTAGGGGCACGCACGCCGCTCGTCGCTGCGCTGTCGAGGCTTCGAGCTCCGTCTAGCCAGTCTCCATTGCCGTCAAGCAACAGGTGGCCGACAACGTCGTGGTGCCAGCGACAGATCTAGATGAGGGGCATGTGGCAGGCGGAGGCAACCCGATGCTCTACATCAACGATCCCATCCTCCACCAAGAAATCCTCGACGCAATCACGGAGAAGGACGAGTTCAAGGAGTAGGTCTTCGATGAGGCGTCCAAGGTACTACTTTGCTAGCTTCTCTAGTCACAACCGCAGTTTTCACTGTTCATATGTAGGATTTGCTCAATCGTCTATAGATTCTTTTGCTTTTGATGTAGGGATTATATATGGTTTGAATGGTCGATTGTTTTGGAGATTTGATTAGATCTGCTCATCTGCCATCTAGTAAATTTACATTTGCTTAACTTGTTATTGTTCGTACGGTTCTTCTTGTGCTATAAATTTAATCGATCTGTAACATTTGATTTTAGGGGTTTTCAGGGTTTGCTAGCTGAGTGTTGACTTCGATATACAACATGCATATAACATTACATTTCTATTCCTTAGTAAGGCCAATGATTCAATTTTGCCCCAAAAGAGTGCAAAGGGAGACACATAAGATGGTGTCAGACTTTTTAGGGATGGTTAGTGAACCTAAGGCAATATACAAAAATATAAGTTGTGCAATTGGTAATTTGGTTCGCTAACTCCATCTCTAAAAAAATTATGAGACCCCAGGTTTATTCTACACATATGAACTATGATATTTGAACTATGTTTCTCACTGAGGCCGATGATTGAAATTGTCCCAAAAGAGTGCAGTGGTGACACATTTGTTGGTGTCGTTTTTAGGGATGGGTTAGTGAACCTGAGGCACCAATGTACACAAACAATATAGGTTATGTTGTTGGTACTTTGGTTCTCCAACTCCATCTCTAAAATATTTTATGAGGCCCTTGATTTATTCTCATATGGAACTATATATATGATCTTTGAATTGTTTATAATCTTTGAATGATTCGTATGATGCATATGTATATGCATGGTTTTGATCATAAGTTGTTTCTACATGTACCTTAAGATTGTTTGGTTTTTTGTTATTTATAATTAAAATATTTAGGATTGTTTTTGTACCTGAATATGTATATACTTGAATATTGTTTCGTAGGATTACATTTCAATTTCTTATTTTGGCTAATGATTCAAATTTTCCCAAAAAGAGAGGCAGACACATTGGTGTCAGATTTTTTCAGGGATGAGTTAGCGAACCCAGGGTAATGTACAAGAACAATAGGTTGTGCAAATGATACTTGGTTCGCTAACGCCATCCCTGAAGAAACTTATGAAGCCCCCATATTTATTCTACATTCATAGAACTATGATCTTTGAATTTTTATTGTATGCATTCATAGTGTATAAGAATTATATTTCAGTTTCTCACTGAGGCCGATGATTAAAATTTACCCCAAAAGAGTGAAGTGGTGACACATTTTTTGGTATCATTTTTAGGGATGGGTTAGTGAACCTGAGGCAGCAATGTACACAAACAATATATGTTGTGATGTTGGTACTTTAGTTCGCCAACTCCATCTCTGAAAAAAAACTATGAGGTCCTTGATTTATTCTCATATATAACTATATATATGATATTTGAATTGTTTCTGATCTTTGAATGATTCGTATTATGCATATGTATATGCATGGTTTTGAGCATAAGTTGTTTCTACATGTACCTGAAGATTCTTTGGTTTTTTGTTATTTATAATTAAAATATTTATGATTGTTTTTGTACGTGAATATGTATATCCCCGAATATTGTTTCGTAGGATTACATTTCAATTTCTTATTATGGCCAATGGTTCAAATTTGCCGCAAAAGAGAGGCAGAGACATTCGTGTCAGATTTTTTCAGGGATGTGTTAGCGAACCCGGGGCAATGTGCAAGAATAATAGGTTGTGCAATTGGTACTTGATTCGCTTACACCATCCCTGAAAAAACTTATGAGACTGCAATATTTATTCTACATATACTCTGATCCAATTAATTGACATTTTATTGAGATAAAATGATATATGAACTGATCAAACTATATATTGTTGAGATGCATTCTCTTTTTATATCAATTTAATATTGTCTTACATATGTTGTTAATTCTTTAGTTGTAATATAATTCAATCATATGTATGAGTTCTAAGTTATGTTCTTAAAAATAAACATGAGGATTCTAATAATGTGGACTCAAGCAAGTACTCCAGAGACAAAAAGAGCCACTACGTGCTGAGGCGGTTACGCTATGGGAAAAACCCTTCTACCATAGGGGGAACTGCTTTGCCCATTCTGTGGCAAAGCCATTGCCACGGACCTCGACAACATGATCTGGCACGCGGTGGACGTGGGCAAAAGCTGAGGTCGAAGGCACCAGCCGAAGACCTTAGCGCGACACGCAGCCTTCGGCAAATTCCTCCGGAAATATGTTAGGACTGGCCTGTTTCCTCTCGAGTAGGCTTATGCATGCTCCTGCTGCTGCCCCTACTAGGCGTCTCCATGTCCCGGCCTCCTTCTGTTACCCCTGCTTTTATTTTGTTGAAGTTAATTATTACCTAGTTGCATGTAAGCCAATATATCTGCGGTGTCTCTGGTGAACCTCATATATATATATATAAATATACTCCTTAATATGGAGTTTCTTAAAATTTCCAGTGTTCAATTATATTACTGATCATGCTCATGCATACTACCAAATATTTCTAGTTCTCGATTATATTATAATTGTCAAGGAATACATCAAGAAGATTTTAAATTGGTCAAAAAT
Organism: Avena insularis; assembly: GCA_023614405.1. Lineage (NCBI taxonomy): Eukaryota > Viridiplantae > Streptophyta > Magnoliopsida > Poales > Poaceae > Avena > Avena insularis. Next base: position 503,608,728 of record CM042688.1, on the reverse strand, counting down.
TCGTGTTGAAGTAACAAAATGATCTCACATCGGTATTAAACATTTGAATTAGTCAAATTCAAAATAGTTACACCTTATAGCTCCACAACATGGTATGGGCCTCATTTACTCTTAGGACTCAATTTCAATCTTCGATGTATATATGTACTACGCCATATATTTTCTTTGATGTATGAATCTCATGTACTCTTAGTACTGAATTTCACTCTAGCAAGCATCTGTAAACACCTTCCTTTGCCTATAAATTATGAATTATTCTTAAAATTTAGGATTCACAAAATCTAGAGTTCTAAATATATTTGGATGTCCGAATATTCACTTAACGAGATTTGCTTCAAAGAATACATGAAAAAAGGTTATATTGGTGAAAATTTCATAATTAAGTAACCAAATGATTCACTTCGTGATTAAACATTTGAATTAGTCAAATTCAAAACATTTGCACCTTATTTCTCTGCAGCAAAGCGCATGAACACTAGTCGTCATGCCTTTCATGGTAAAGATCCAAGGTTTGTACTATGCTAATTATTTTCTTCAATTTATGAACCTCATTTAGTCTTAGGGGACTCAATTTCACTCTAGAAAGCATGTATACACACCTTTCTTTGCCTTTAAATTATGAATAATTCTCAAATTTTAGGATAATCAAACGCCAGAGTTCCGAATATATCCGGAGTTCCAAATATTAGCTCTTTTCAACTTACTAGTCATTAAGTACCTGGCAGCAAAACGTGAAATATTCGGAAAACAGATGTTCTTAGAGACTTTTTACACTTGCAGCCGTATGAGGCTAGTACTTGGAGGCAAATATCTGAAAATATTTGGACAAATATTTCAGATCTGTGCCACTTTTGTTCTTCCCCACTCGCCCAGACCACAATCCACCGCCGCCTCTGGTCCCCTGCCTCTCCACCACCACCGCCTCTGGTCCCCTGCGGTGCGGACGCTCTCCCTCGCCTCTGAGGACCCCTTCGTCGTCCAGGTAGGTGTGCGTGAAAACCAAACCCCCTAAACCCTAAATCAACACCTTTGATTTAGGAATTTTGCCATGAAATTTGCCATTTTGCTTCTCGAATTTAAGGTTCAGGGTTACCGAGCTGCAAAGACCCGACAACGCCGTCGAGAGAGCCTCCCTCAGCCGGCCTTCTCAAAATCTACAATTGTCACTTCCAGTAATAGAGATTTATTTGTCACTTCATTGGTCAAATTTAATTGTAACTTCATTAGTCTACTTGCATCTTGATTGTATTAAGATGCTCTCTGTCTGTATCTATTTAAAAGATGAGAACCTGTAGTGACGATGCGGCCATGCTCTCTAGCGATGATAATTTTCACATTAACTTTGGTGGTTCTGAATTCCAGTCAACAGATGAAGTGTCCACTAAGAGGATTGAGGTATCAAAATAACATCAAAATTGCAGTCCTTTATTTTGTATACGTTTAGAACGTAGACATTAATATTCCACCACATTGAAATTTTTATGTGTTGTTGCATCAGGGCCTCAACACAAGGGGGACACTGATTTTGATAAGCAGAGCCTTTTTGGAAACGACATGTATCTGAAACAAGTTCATGTAGACTTTCTCTTAGACTGGTGTGAACCCGAATTTCCACCAAAATCAAGTATTACGTCTACATGCTTCCCTATTCATCTATCATGAAAAAGAAGTGCAAGTTGTTAAGATGATATATTATTGATCATGTTATCAACAAGCTACCCTGTGATATATAAATACTTCCAGTAATCACAAGCATAATAATTCTTCAATTTTATGTACTTTCCCAAACATTTGGAGCTGAGTTCACAAGAAAATACCTAAAGAATCGCCTTGATGAACCTATTGATGTCCATGTTTGGCAAATGAAGAGCAAAAAGCCAAAGATGGTTAGGATGAAGATGGGAGCTGGGTCAAATGCAATCTTGATGACTGGATGGGAGAATGTTGTGATAAGTTTCAACCTAAAGCAGGATAACATTGTCCTTTTTTGCTTTGATGAAAAAGATAATGGAGAGGCACATATTCTGGTTCAGCAATTTCCATCGGGCGGTCGATTATAAATGCAATCCTGGTTTGTTAGAGAGTACTAATTATGCTAGCTGGTTGATTTATGAACTGCACTTTGTATGTATTGCCATAACGTCTAATGGCTAAATTTGTATGGATTTCCCAAACTATTTGGCTAATGTTACCATGATCAAGCTGCTATAAGTTTTTTAGTTAATGTGTTTATTGTGTGATGAATGATGATTATGTTTCATGTCAGCTATGATCGAGTTCGAATTAGAATGCTATTATTCAAAATGGTTTACACATACTGCAGATGGTCATTTTAAAAGCTGCTTCGATGCACACTAGTTCTAGAGACTGTATTTGTTAGAATTCGACTCAAGTCACCTGACTATTGGAGACAGTCCCTAGAATAGGTCGTCTGAGGTTGAGGAGTTTTCTGCAAGCGGTCAGAAATATGAGCCGTCTCCAGCTCGTACATGTTAAAGGCATTTTTATTTTTGCACCATCTGAGGTGGCATATCTTAGAGCCGCAAAGAAAAACCGGCTTAGGTGGTGTGCTCTTAGAAGCTATGCACTTGAGCTGGAACGAGAAACCGGCTGAAGCCTATGGGGAATTGACATCTCTAAGTCATGTGTTTGTACTAGTGGCCACTACGACACTCCAAAGTGCAAGTACCTTGTATGGATCGATAAACCGCATAGCTTGAGGATGTGAGAAGTGTTTAGGACAATTTGGAAGTCGGCCAACGATAAAGAGTACGAAATGTCCGATGAGGAATTCGGTGACAGAATTGTGGAAGGGAGGAATAAACCAATGACGCGGTCGAGGGTGAGATGATTAGCATGGAGAACGAGTTTCGTTGCCTCGTAGCTCTGATGCAGAACCTTAAGAATAATTTAGGAATAGTTCGTTCAACTTGACTTCTGTGTATGAACTGCTATGTAATGCATGTTAATAAATATATATTTGAGCACACTGTTCTTATTGATAATTGGTGAAGTTGCAGTTAATTTGGCCAGTTTGCAGTTGTGACATACTCATGCAATGCTTAAGACGATAGTTTTATTTGTCGTGGATAGTTGTACAATGGCACATATATTTTGCCGCGAAAATTTAGTAGGGCCCACATGTCATGGAGCTTAAGCTCTCTCCTGCATGATGCTAGGATTTTTGGGAAACACTTATCCCACTGCTCTCTCGATCGATCCCCAATCTTTATTCCCCAAACAAAAACCCTAGCTTCCTACCACCATGTTGGCTCCTACTTCCCGTCTTCGCCATCGCTGCCCTTTTTACATCCCAACTCCGGCTCCCCTTCCTAGGGCCACCTCCGCAGCGACACATAGTGAGAGCGTTGTCCCCCACGGGCCACCGCCTCCTTGGTTCCCTCCATGTCGACACATAGGGGAGAATTGTTCCCCACCGGACACCACCTCGTTGTCCCCCTCCGCGTCAAGACCGGGGAGAGCGTTGTTCCCCTCAAGCCAGAACGTCCCCAAGGACATCGCCCTTAAGCACTGCTCCAAGTTGTTTTTGTTTCTGTTCTTCGATTTTGCCTCCATATTTAGAAGCACACAAATGTACCAGAAATGGATGTATTCATTTAGGCAGACAACGAAATATGTTGATGGATTAGAAAGGTATTTGGATAATGTGTTCCCCTGATCAGCAAATGTAGAAAAATCCATTGTCCTTGATTTTCTTGTGCAAATCTCTATTGGCATGACCGTGGTACTATTGCTGACCACTTCGTAGATAAGGGTTTTCCACTAGGATATTCGCATTGGGTTTTTCATGGCGAGTCTATTGATGGGAGTTCTAGTCTACCTGAATGTAGCACGATTATTGAACCTGCTAGTGAACCTATGCGTGATGACACAGATGATCTGCTAAGGGCTAGTACATGGAATTTTCTGCATATAGATCGTACTGCAAATACTGATGCTCATGATGATGATGTTACCTATACCAAGTTGGCATATGTAGCTTCCCTAGATTTGTACCTAGGTTGCAATAATTTCTCAAAGCTGCATTTCATTGTTAGGATCTTAAACATAACAATTTTCTGGTGAGCAGCCAATGGAATGTTTGATGAAATTCTCGAGTTATTAGATGAATCATTCCCTGATTGAAATTAAATACCCAAGAACTATTATGAGTCCAGTAAGTTTGTGAAAAATGTAGACATTGGGTATAAAAATATATATGCATGCATAAATATATAGGAATGATCTTGCACTCCTTGACAGTTACCCCACCTGCGGCACTTCAAGGAGGCCCTCCATTAGGGAGGATGGAAAGCGGCCTCACAAAGTTGCTGCTAAGGTTATCATGCATTTTCCTCTAAAAAGAAGGCTACAGCAAGATGGTGACTGATGCAACATGGTCCTGCTGATGTTGAGAATTGGAAAACCCTGGATAGGTTGCATCCACTGATTGGAGATGATCCCCATAACATCATGTTGGGATTTTCTACAGATGGCTTCAACCCATTTGGTACAGGGCATGTCTCATAGCACTTGGCTAGTGGTTCAGATTTCATACAACTTTTCACCGTGGATATGCATGAATCCTGAAAAATTTATTCTATCCCTATTGATCCCTAGTCCGAGATCTCCTGAAAATAATATAGATGTTTACCTAGAGATCTTAGTTGAAGAACTTGAAGAGCTGTATGACACAAGTGCTAGAACATATGATGCAGCCATAGGTGACTATTTCACCTCTATGATGCATTAGTAGGGACTATTTGTGATTACCCTAGTAATGCAATGTCATCTGGTAAAAAACCCAACAAGAATGTTCTATGTGCTACTTTTTTCCATGATACTGATAGTTATAGATTAAAGCATGGGAAGAAGACTTGTTACATGGGATGTAGGTTCCTACCTTTTTATCACCCGTATAGGACAGAGACAAATGATGTTTATACACATGCTGAGGATAGGGGACCTCCAACAGCAATTACTGGATATGACATTGATGTGCAAACCACTGGTTTGACCATAGTCTTTGTAAAGTTAGACGATCAAAAGCATGCAAAGGTGACTACAAACATGATACCGCTGTGGAGGACAACCCCTGCACGTGGCAGAAGAGATCATGCATTTTTAGACTTAAGTATTGGAAGGACCTTCATGTACGACATAATCTAGATATAGTTCATATTGAGAAAAACATCTTTAACAATTTTGTCAACACTCTTCTAGATGTGAAAACTAAAACAAAGGACAACCTTGCATCTAGACTAGATATGTAGATCCTCAACATGAAGGAAATAGTTCATGCAAAAGAGGTTAAAGATCCTCAAGACGATAAAGTGGTCAAAACTCATATGAGAGCAGCGTTCTACAACTTAGACATAATCAAGAAAAGATGTTTCTATCGAGTCTTGAGAAGTGCCCATTTCCTAGATTGGTGTGCATCATGTTTAGCCAGCAAGGTGCAAGAACAAAGGAAACTAGTTGGTTTAAAGATTCATGACTACCATGTAATAATGCAACAATTGCTTACACTAGCCATCAGAAAAATTCTTCCATATCATGTTTGTGTAGCTTTGGTTCGTTTGAGCATCTTCTTCAAACATATGTACTCCAAAGTAATTCGCGTCGATGATATGGGGAAGTTGCAATTTGATATTATGGAAACACTCTACCTTATGGAGAAGGTTTTCCCACCCTCCTTTTTGATGTCATTGTTGGGGGGGATACCCCCGGGTAGGGTCACGCCGAGTATAAAGGCCATGTTAGCCGAGGTACGGCAAGGCCAAAGCATATGCTGGCCGAGTCACCTCAAGGCAGGCCGACTTACGGAGTGACCCGGCCCAAATGATATTCGTCTAACCTTATCTAGGCCCACGTATAGCATATGTGGGCTAGCCCTTTACAACTTGTTGGCAGGTACCCTCGTGGCCGAGTTAGCCGGGCGCTAGCCGGGTTACAACTTGGCTTACAGTAGAAGGAAGGAATCTCGCTAGTCAAAAGGTGGTCTCTGTCCACTGTAGCATGAGCGAAGCGGACATAGGGAAGGACCAGCGGGGCATGGCCGACCAGGATGGCGTAGCCTATGTCGGCTGACGCCACGTATGTCGGATGATGCAATGCCGCAGAGGGGCTTAGGGAGGCTTACGCCCTAAGTCCGGACCAGCCGGTTAAAATGTAAAAGAAGCATCTTGCTTTACCAAGGGGCATATTCAGAGAATATTCCTCAACATATGCCCTAGATTTATAACCTGGGTTCCCCTATATAAGGAGCACCAGGGCCTCCATATAGATGGTCGGTCATTTTGTCTAAGGGAAAACCCTAGTGTGTAGTTACGGGTAGTAAGAGAACTAGTCTCCTTCCCACGAACAGCTCGAGGAGCCCTTGTAATCCTTCATCAACAAGAGAGAAATACAAACATCTGTGTGTGGAATCACCACACTATCCCTCCCTGGATTCCTCTAGTGCACATTGACCCCATCTTTAGCCTATATATGGTATCTGCCGTGCAACCACCATGGCAGTCACGGTGCATTTGTGTGTGCACATGTCAAGGAAAGCTAAGCTAGCTAGGCATGTGCAATATCGAAGCATGTGGCCAGTTGAGAGATGTGTTCGTAACCTCTACTCTATCAATTGCGTTCTTGTTTGCTAGCTATAAAGTTCTATCAAGCTAGACGCAAAATTTTGTCTCATTTTTGTAGGTACTTGAAGAAGTTCAAACTGATGATCAGGACAAGGAGTCACCAAAAGGATCTATAGCTAAAGCTTATGTCCCTGATGAGAGCCTTACCTTTTGCTCGCGATACATGCATGATTGTCTTACTAGGCATAACTGAAAGGCTCATAATCACGAAAGTGATGATGAAGATGCCACAATGCCATATCTTCGCAGAAGGGGCTACAAATTGATTGAAAATGCTGTCACATAGCTGGATGACAATGCTTCAATCCAGGATCATCGATATATTTTATTCAACTATGAACACATTTTTCCATATAAAGAGTACATGTGATATTTATATATTGTCTTTTTTATAGTAATAATTTCTATAGGTTAACCAATTGCATTATAATTGTTCGTATGTAGAAAACATCTTCAAATTATTGCTACTGATAGAACTATGACCAGTAAACCCCGTTGACACAAAGACACTTTTCACGCATGCCTAGCAGGACATGTGAGACATCAAAGTTTCGTGTAAGATACTACCGTGTTACATAGTGGTATAACTCTGATGTACAATTTTGTTACTGGCCATAGGTCTCGAACATCCCAGCTGAAGACGATGAATGTGTTCTTAGAGAACTAAGTGTCCTGGATAATCAACCTTACAAAACAGTGAACATATACATTTCTTATTTGATTAACGGATACAAATTCTGTACAAACGCTTATGGACTGTAGAAGTCCACCATGAATTACTGTGTAGTTGTCCGTGGCAAGGACAAAAAAAAGAGATTGCTTACTATGGTATGATAACAGATATCACTGAAATTAATCACGCTGAAAAGGGATCGGTCATAACATTCAAGTGTGATTAGGTTATTACTTCCCTTAGAGGTTCCAATATGGACGAGTACAAAATCAAACATGTGAACTTCAATCACCTGCTACACATAGGGAAACAACTCACCAACAATCCATTCATCCATGAATGGTAAGCTACATAAGTGTATTATGTCCTAGAGGATAATGATGGAGAAGAATGGCATGTTGTGAGGTATTTTCCATAATGGGATGCATATGAGTTAGGAGGACCTGATGAGGGTATGGAGGACGGTGACATACCCACGACATCAGGTGTTTTAATATTGATTTTGATCAACCTGACATTCCCGATGAGCCGTAGCCACCTTATAGGGGAGATATGTCATTGAAATATGCAATAACATCATTAAGGTAAATGTTTTCGGCTTCAAAATAAATTTACAAGATTTATTCTTCATAATAGTTACAATTTGTAATAGAATATTACCTTTGTGTATAAATGCAGCGACCACAAGCAATATAATAAAGGCAGGGCTAATTGAAGATACCGACATAATAGAGCTATACCAACAATGGTAGATACATGTCTGGTTGTGTATGAAATTTTTTCTTTGGTAGCTATTGTGCAATCCATTAATTTGTATGTGTTTGTGTAGACAAAAAAGATCATTGGGGGCAATAAATTTATGCCGTGCATGAGGTACGTAGGGCAGCACATTATTGTGCCGTCATCTCACAGCTGCCACGGTATGTACGTAATGCCAGCCTACAATGGGCCGCATCATTAACCCGTTGCTTCCATGGAAGCGCTAGGCCGGCGGATGATGTTGTGCCAAGCCAAAAAAGGTGCCACGATTACACTTTCCCCAATGAAACTATCCCTGGTGGCTTTTTGCCACTCTAGCACGAGCGCGACGACTAGGCATATGCTTCGGTGTCTATTAGCGTCAGGGACTGACATCGATATTGTTGTGACAATAGATAGAGGGATAATATGCATGTCTAAAAAGATAAAATGTTAGCATCAGGAGCAAAAAGGGTTAAATAGGGGTGTTCTACCCCTGTGTCTCGGGTGTGTAGTGATACGTTGCTAACGTATCCATAATTTTTGATGTTCCATGCTTGGTTTTATCTACTTTCTTGTGTTTTGTCCATACTTTGGAGTACTTTCTATATACTTTCTTGGACTAACCTATTAACAAGAGCCACAGTGCCAGCTGCCTTTTTTCTGCTGTTTTTGGTTCTAGAAAAGTCAGAAAATGAATATTCTCGGAATTGGACGGGACAAAAGCCAAAGTCAGTTTTTCACCGAGGGACACTCGGAGCCAGAATACGAGACGGAGAGGGGCTAGGGGGCGCCACACCACCTGGCCGCACGGCCCAGCCTGGCCCGCACCATGGGTGGTCTAGCCGCCCTAGGCACCCCCTCGGCCTCTCCTTTCTCTTATAAGATGCCTCCGATACAGAAACCCTAAGTATCCGATCAAAATTCCACGAAAGAGTATGTAGCCGCCATCATCTCCATCCCTAGATTGGGAGGGATCTGAAGCTCTTCCTGGCACCCTGTCGGAGAGGGGAATTCACCCTGGAGGCCTTCTTCATCACCATGCAATGGTGTGATGCGTGAGTAGTTCATCCCTGGACTACAGGTCCATGTAGTAGCTAGATGGCTAGTTATCCTCCTTTGTGCTATCATGTTTAGATCTTGTGAGCTCCGTTCATGATCAAGATCATCTATTTATAATCCTACATGTTTTGTTTGCGGGGATCCGATGGATATTGAGATGCTATTTCAGATTGATTATTGATTCTATCATGTCTTTGTTATTTGTGATCTTGCATGCTTTCCGTTGTTAGTAGCTATCTTGGCCAAGTAGATGCTAGCAACTCCAAGAGTTAGTATTTATGCTTGGGTTCATGCCTCTAGTAATCTGGGGAAGTGACAGAAATCTCTAAGGTACTAGATGTGCTGTTGCTACTAGGGAGAAAACAACAATCCTTTGTTCATAGAACAATCATATTGTTTACTTTACACGCAATGCGTAATGCAATTATCCGTTGCTTGCAACTTAATAATGGAGGGGGTTCGCATGATAACCTGAAGGTGGATTATTAGTCATAGATGCAGTTGGATGACGCTCTATGTATAATGTTGTAATGCCCAATCAAGTCTCAAAGGAGTCAAGATGAGTAGGATATGCTTGTATGCTTTATTGATGTTTGTCAATTTCCCCGCTATAATTTGTTCACCCAACATGTCATCTATCTTAAGGAGAGCCACCACTAGTGAACTATGGACCCCGGTCCTTTATTTTACTATCAATCTACAATCAACTGTTTACTGTTTTTTGTTTACTTTCTGCAAACTATTACTTTCTTCCAGTCTATACGTTTAATCCTTTGTTTTCAGCAAAACCGATGAGATTGACAACCTCATCGCTAGTTGGGGGCAAAGTTTTGTGGTTGTGTTGTGCAGGTCTCCACGTTGCTGCTGACACTGGTAGTGCGCCCTGCCAAAGTTCAACACCTTTGAGGTGTTTCCTTGCTCCTACTGGATTGATAACCTTGGTTTCATAACTTAGGGAAAACTTGTTGCTATGCTCATCATACCTTCCTCATGGGGTTCCCCAATGGGCTCGATATATTTTGGGCTAAGCAACCGATTTTCTGGCGCCGTTGTCAGGGAGTCAAGGACATCTTCACAAGGGGAGTCCCTCATAACCAATCTCTTTACTTTGTTATTTTTGTTTTGCTTAGTTTACTTTTTTCTTTGTTTGCTTGTTTCTTTATCAAAAACACAAAAAAATAGTTTTACTAGTTTGCTTTCTTTATTGAAAACACAAAAAAACGACTACTCTGGAAAAAAACAAAGTTGTGTGACTTCACTAGCACCAACAACAATGATTTCATGAGCACACCTATTGCTCCACTTGAAGTTATGCTTAAAGATTTTATTAGTAAACAAACTGCTTTCAATAAAACTATTGAGGAAAACTCTCTAATGCTGAAAGAAATATAGCATTATTGGCTGAAGCTCAATCTTCTTTGAATAAAATGACTGCTAAACCCGAAACTAATGAGAATCCATTTGCAGCTACTAATGCCATACAAGTTAGAAATTATAAAAATGTTAGACTATTAGCTGAATTGCATGCTAAGTGGGAAAGAGAAGATGAAATTGCTAGAAACATTAGTGTTTCTACTATCACTACCACTAGTGTTGAGGCTAGTAATAGCTCTACTACTTTAGATGATAATTATGATTTTGATCTTGATGGTTGCAATATCTCTGAAGTTATTAAGTTCCTACAAAAGCTTGCTAAAAGTCCTAATGCTAGTGCTATGAATTTGGCCTTTACAAAACACATTACTGATGCTCTCATAAATATTAAAGAAGAAAAGATGAAACATAAAGCTTCTATTCCTATAAAACAAGAAGATGGTTGGGAACCCATCATTAATATGAAAGGAATGATTTTTATTTCAAAGCTTTATGTGATCTTGATAGTAGTGTTTCTATTATTCCTAGAAGGATTTATGATATGCTTGATTTGCCACCATTGGAAGATTGTTATTTGAATGTCCCACTTGATGATAATGCTAAAAAGAAACTCATTGGGAGTATTAATGATGTTCTTATTATGGTTAACAATGCCTATGTCCCCGTTGATTTCTATGTTTTGGATGTTGAATGCAATGCTTCTTGTCCTATTACTTTGGGAAGACCTTTTCTTAGAACTATTGGTGCCATTATTAATATGAAAGAAGGCACCATTAAATATCAATTTCCACTCAAGAAAGGTACAGAACACTTCTCTAAGAAGAGAGAGAAGATTTATTTTGCCTCTCCTATGAAAACAAAATTTGCTCTTAATGCTTCTTCATTTGAGAACACTTGATTATTTTTCTTGCTTCTTATGCCTAACTTAAAGGCGTTAAAGAAAAGTACTTATTGGGAGATAACCCAAAAGTTTTGGATGAGTCTTGGAAGTTATTACTTTGGTAATAACCTCTCCTTATCCTTTTTATTTGCTTTTTGTGCCAAGAATAACCTCTAATGAGAGAGAAGTAATGATTGGAAAAGTTGCTGTCCCGAAACAGATTTCTATGCCGTAAAAATTCGTGTAAAATCTCTGTACGTCCGTTTGAGGCGTGAAGTTTTGTGCTTCTGTCCCAGGTTGTTATCTAACTTTATCTAGTTCAACACTTTTCGATTTGAGCAACAGAAGGTCTTCGAAAAAATTCGTCTTTACCTGCTAGTCTGTTTTGACAGATTTCTGCCATTATTTGCGTTTGCTTCTTGTTGGTTCCTTATTGAGTTCTTTTGGAGAATTGAGATTTTTGAGGGAAGTGCTACAGTAGCTTGTGTTTTAATGTAAGTTTTATTGGTGTTGAAACTGAACCTAAAGACCTATTATCTTAAGTGCACTAATGTTGCTAATAAAGATTGTGTGAAGTTTTGTATGAAAGAAAAATTTCAGATGTATAGAAGGAATGAGTAATGAGATGAAGGATGTACTAAAGCTCAAGCTTGGGGATGCCACGCGTGTCACCCCAAGAAATATCCAAGAAGTACAAGCGTCAAAGCTTAGGGATGCCCAAGGCATCCCCTTCTTCATCAATAAAAATTCTAGGTTTCTTCCAAACACTTCATTTTTATTGTTTCATGCACAGTTGTGTTGTTCTTGGAGCGTCTTATTTTTCGTTTTCGTTTTGGTTTTTCGTTAGCTTTGTTTTCTTAGTTTGCTGAATAAATTGGTTGGACCCCCTCTTTCATGCATTGGTTTTCAAATAGTTTGGTTTGGATTGGAAAAGAGTAGGAAAGTTCATGCTTGAGTGGTAAAGAGAGCTTGTTTTTGACTGTGGCCTATGCTTTGTCATGCCATGCTTGATATTGTTTTGGCTTTATGCTTAGTATTCTTTGCTGTAGCATGAATTGTTATAAACAATTGAGATTGCTTAATGTGCCTTTGAAGAATCATGCGTTGTTTTAGCATATTAAAGCATAGTATTGTGGTATTCTCCTTTGATTCTTTATTTGGGTTGACTTGGCACATGCTCACACCATGTTATGACTATCCCAAGTCACCATAGCCTTTATGATCCTTTAGTTTTCAACTTGTAGTATCACTTTATGCTTTGATTAATGATGTTTTGTCGCTCTGAATGATTATGGCCATTATTGCTCTCTTAGTTGGTCGCTCCCAGTCTTTTGATAGCCTCCATAACCAAGTATGAGTTACACTCATGCATCCAACTCCTAAAACCAAGTTATTCCAAAGAGTCCACCATACCTACCTATTATCAATTTCTATTCCAAGTATATTCATGTTTTTATCTACCTTCCGAATTAAACTTGTTATGAGAAAACTAGTGATTAAAGCTCTCACGAACTTGATGGCACACTTTACTTTTCTTGCCCTTAATAAACTTGAACCATTGTGTCGTCTATGTTGTATATGCTTGCACTTATATGTTGGGGATTAGCAGAACCATGCTGTCATGGGGAACGCTTTCAACATTGCACTTGTACTTTGTACCTAGTTGATATCATGCTCTTTTGTCTATGGATGTCGTCGGTGTGAAATGAAAAGGGAGCTTGTAAGTCCATGGAGTTATGTATGTGTGTTACAGAAACGCCTGGGTCGCTGGTCTAATCCATGCCATCATGGTGGAAACATGTAGCGTAACCATAATGAGCTGTCTATGAAGCATTCTTCTTATAAAAAAAGAGTCAGATATTGAGAAAAAAGAGAAAAAGAAAAAAAGAGATATGAGAAAAGAGGAAAGAGAGAAAAAAGCACCATATTCCCATGGTAAATAAGAAGATTGCTGAGATGCTCGTTGTCTGCTTGCCTTGTCATTTTGATATGGGCATTCTTCCGTATCATCGGGCAAGGGGTACCCCGTTGGCGGTTCTATATGATACACATGTACTTACTATGACAAGAACTTACCGGTAACTAAACTTGAGTAGCATGAGGAGTGGCCCTCGTATTCAAGGGACATGAGATTTCCAACTTATACTTCGTCAAGCATATACACTATAGTCTGTTCACTTTAATCTTAATCACTTCAAGATGCTTATGATAGGGGCAATTGTAACACCCTCGAATCGGCCCTATGCAAGTTTTAGCGCTTCCCGCAAAACCCGCATAGAAACGATTCAAGGACGCCCACCAGGCACTTTCGTGCGGGTGGAAAACGAAGTAATATCATTACACAATAGTCCACGATGGAACCCACAGAACAGATACATATACAACAACGACTCACTAAGTCAAGAATACAAATATACTGTACAAAGATCCAAATCACTTGAAAACAATATAGCATCCGAGTATGGATAAGAAGCAAATTGAGCTAAGAGCCCTGAAGAATAACCAATGGTGTCCATAACACTGCCCAGGCCAAGCCGGAAGGGTATCCCTACTAACGACGTCGATCTCAAACCTGCTAAAATAAAAGGGGTGCCGACAAAGGGCAAAGGAAAAAGGGAGCGGTCACTACTGAGGCCAGTACACGGCGAGGCTAGAATTCGGCGGCTCTCGCCTACATAGGTATGGTAGGCTGAAGCGGCAGCGCAGCATGCACTAAACAATCTAAAGAGACTCGATTCAACTGTCAGCTATTGAAGAGGGATAAGAAAGACCTATTCGAATCCAACCTGATACTAACACCAATCATACCCATCCTGGTATTCCCCCTCGAGACCAAACGAGGAAGTCAAACCGAGGAGCTCACACAGTTGGTAGTTTTATTCATTCCGTTATAGCTACAGCACTTACTAGTCAGATATAGATAGCATGAGTCATCCTGATAGCATAAGTAGTGGGCAGTTTTAGTTAACCATTCAGTTGTAGTTGCAGTACTTACTAGTCAGATACAATTAGCATGTGACATTCCAAACCCAACAGTTGTTGGCACTTTTATTTCATTCCATTGGAGTTGCGATACTTACTAGGCAGGTATAACATGACATGATACACCCCAGTTCCACTAGTTGTTGGCACTTTTATTATCCATTCCATTGTAGTGAAGCTGATTACTAGTCACATATTAAGTCAAATTTATAGCACTACTTTAGTTATGCTTGTCTATGATTGAGATACTGTGCTCCAAGTTGTCAATAACCGCGGACACGGCTTTTAGAAAGATTTACCCTTCAGGGGTGCACAAATAGCAACACACACACGATCAACCTCGGAAAACCAAATCAAAACCCAATGAGGCTTTCACAACAATGCATTCACAGGATTCAAAAATTATTTCAGGGGACCACCCCCAATAAGCTACCCGTTACAAAGTCGGCTGACTCCACGACAGACCCAGGGTGTGTGGCGACGGCTGTAAACGACTGGGAACCCGAAAGTGTGACTGGACTTGTCGATACAGCGTAAACGTGGCACGGGTTCCTAAACAGTACAGACGCTCCACGTGCAATCGTAAATAAAGCAGTAAAACATGGCATAAGTACATGATAGTAATAAAACCCCAAACTAGTTTGTGGCCCCAAGAAATAAAGTGTGAATCAAGCTCAGGCAAAGGGGGATTCATAGACTCTCCCGTATGTGGATAGTGCGAATAGTCAAGGAACAGATATCAAGTACTCGGGGCCTAAGGGACACAAGTGAGCGTGGAAGAACCAAATATTAGCTATTGCCCACCGATGCCTCTGCATTAGTTATATCTATTCCCAGCAATTAATCAAGATGTATTTAAAGTCATGATCATCTCCACCATTAAGCATCTCCATCATTTATCATGTGCCAACTTGCCATCAATGGTGGAACGACAACGACGTGAAGCAACACATAAGCAAGCAACTATGACTCGCAAGGCCGACTATCTATCAAACAACAGGCAATAGGATGTGTCCATGGCAATTTAGGGGCTGCAAGGAGTATAAATGGTGCACGAAACTAAAGCATCACAACACGGATAACAATAGATCAACAGGAGGAAATAAAGACTATAAAAGCAAAATAGGTAGAAAGGGGGAGATGCTCGCCTAGGAAGCACTGCCGGAGATACATTATCCGAAGAACTTGTCGATACTTGCATCCACTCAATGGCCTAATCCGCGAAGAAGCAAAGCACTAAAAGAAACACCGGATGCACTATTTAATACTACAGCAGAAGATCCGGCATGATTCTAGTATGATGCATGGCATGGCAAGGATGCGGTGCAATTAGGCAATATTAAGCGGAACCGGGGTCCCGACAATTAATTAGATGGTTTATGTTGTTTAGATACATGCAATTTAAATGTTGGATGAACAAGGCAAAACATGTTATCGGTTCGCTACGGAAATTTAAATAGAGGCAATATAAGACTAGAATAGCCTACATGTAGCCTCCATATTTAATTTAGGTGAATCGTCTAAATACCCCCCAAACAACCACAATATGTATGCAAGCATGTTCAATTCATATGCAACAAGATATATGTCATATTATAAAAATAGGGGTCTCGGATAAAGGGGGTCACACATCGGAGTTCGACGATCTTGGTTTTGAAGGGGTTCGGTTTTGGCGTGATCGGTCTTCGCATCCGGGAATGGGGCCTTGGCATCCGTGAGGTAGATCTTGTTTGTCCGTGTCGAAGGCCTTGGGGCCTTTCAGGATGGAGGGCTTGTCGTTCCATCTTGATGATCGTTGGCGCGACGGTCTCGATCTTGGACATCACCATCTTCAGAACATCTTCACGCATTCACCACTTCTCGGTTCACCGGTGGTCGAATATGCTCTACTTGAATAGACATAGGTACACATACGTCGTATCACCATCGGTGCACACGCATCCACCGAACACTTCACCACTTCAGCACCACATCATCAACAGAACATAGGTCGACCCGAGGCAGCGACGATTCACGAAGACGGGCGGGTGCTGCTGAGGGAAACAGGGATGGCTTGACAGCGGCACAGCTCCAGGCGCGAGCGTCATCGAGGGTGCGGGATGGATCACCAGGCCGGTGCGCGGTCGCGAGGAAGACGGGCCCCGGCGGTAGCACGCGGTTGAGGAGGCTCGCGGGCGGCAACATCCTTATGGAAGGCGAGCGACGAGCACGTCAGCAAGGAGAGCTTGGCACGGGGTCGCGGGGACAGGTCGAGGCGGCGGCTCGCCAGAAGGAGGTGGCAGCCGGTTGAGGCAGATACGCTACCGGGGAGAGGCGAGGAGCGTGGCCAGAGTCATCGACAGGAGGTCGCGGGGAAGGGCTCTCGCTGCTGGCGGAGCAGAGGGGCTGGAGGTCGACACGGTCACAGAGGGAGCCGGGACGGCGGCTTCGCGGACACCAGCGTGGTGGCTTGCCGCGTCAGCGATGGCAGCCAGGCCGACGCAGAGAAGACTGCTAGCTTGGCGTGACGCGGAGACGAGAACGGCCTACGAGGATACACGACCGGACGGTGGAGGCGCACGACCGGTGGCACGCAGGAGGCTTGCAGGGAGGCCGGCAACGCTGGAGAGCTTGTAGAGCAGCGGTGCTGCGAGGCAGGGTTGGGGCGAGGTTGTAGCGTCGGTGACGCCAGGGGCTCCGGGCGGCGAGGTGGTTGGGGCGAGGGAGAGAGGGCGACAGCCGGAGGATGACCCAGGGCAGCGATGATGCACGGCAGGGCAGGCCGGCGCTAGAGAGCTCCAAGGACGGCGACGCTCGCACGGATCGAGGATGGGGAATCGTGCTGGGTGGGGTGGTCTCAATGGTGTGGTTGGTGGGGGAGATTACGAGGAGGGGTGGGGCCACACGCACGATAGAAGCGGGGTTGGGCGTGTTGTGCAGGTGCAGGTGCGTACGGTGTACGCGAGCGGGGGCTGGGTGTACCGCGTGACGTGTCGGTGCACTGCAGGGTTGCAGCGGCGAGGCAGGTGGTGTGGTGTGGGGCTAGGGTAGGATAGGGTTGGAGATTAGGGTTTGGTTTCGGTTGGGTAGTAGGTGGCTGGTTGGGCCTTTTGGGCCTAGCCGGCTGCCTCCCCTAAAAATACTTTTATTTTTATTTATTTTATTTTGAAAGACATTTACAAATAGTTTTGAGACAACTTAAAGACATGGAAAAGACCGGAGTTTTGGTTTGAAATAAAGACGGGATATTTAGAAAACAAAACTAGACTTTTAGAAAATAGTTTAGACAACCATGCATTAAGACATGATGATGCTCAAATGCAATGTGGCATGATGACATGAGCATGTGGTCATGGTGGTGCAAAAAATAAAAACAATAAGCGATTTTCTGGTAGTGGTTTTACTGGGGTGCTACAATTCGACACCACTAACAATGGATCTCGCCCTCGAGATCCGCCTCATGGTACAGGGAAGAAGGCCAATGATCTGTATCTTCTCGCTTTCTGGAGATCCTCGTGACACCACTAACAAGATTATTGTTCCATCTTGAAATTGGCGACACCTCCAACAAGCGGGTGTTGTTCATGTTCGTCAAGAGAACACTCCGGAGAACAAAGACAAAGGTAAAGGTATCGAAAGAAAAGGCCACCTCTAACTTTCACAGAAGGAGTATAATTGCATCGATCCACCCTTCAATGTACAAGATAGAATGATAAGAGTAGACGGATGGTGATCAGTCCATCGTGCACCCAAAGCATTACTCTGCACATGAATAGGAGAATTATGCAACCAACTCTCGGAATCAGACTGAAGATCTCGATAAGCGTGGTTCGAAAACAAAGGAGTGATGCAGGCTCTTCATCTGATCTGACGTAGATGTCGCCGTGATGGAAAACATTGGAAGGCACAAGAAGGAACAAAGAGAAGTCCAGCAGATGAAGGATTCCTCAGATAGCATGAAGACCGGATGTAGAAGCACCGTTACCAAAGGAGGAAGCGAAACCCTGAAGGTACGACGGAAACCCAACCACGAGAATTCCTGGACTTGAAGAAAAGATAAGAGAGAAGATTCAAAACTTGCAAAGGTAAGAGGAGAAGAGCATAGAGGTAAGGAGTAAAAATAGACCTAATTAGATCTATCCAACCGATTTTGCAAAATAGCTTTGACACTCTACAACGTCTGTTAGCTAGGTTATCCTACAGGCTGGACCAGTGGGGTATCGCAACTGCTGAGCTCTGATACCACTCTGTAACACCCTCGAATCGGCCCTATGAAAGTTTTAGCACTTTCCGCCAAACCCGCATAGAAATGATTCAAGGACGCCCACCAGGCACTTTCGTGCGGGTGGAAAACAAAGTAATATCATTACACAATAGTCCACGATGGAACCCACAGAACAGATACATATACAGCAACGACTCACTAAGTCAAGAATACAGATATACAGTACAAAGATCCAAATCACCTTGAAAACGATAGAAAATTGAGCTAAGAGCCCTGAATAATCAATGGCGTCCATAACCCGCCCAGGCCAAGCCGGAAGGGTATCCCTGCTAACGACATCGATCTCAAACCTGCTAAAACAAAAGGGGTGCCGACAAAGGGCAAAGGAAAAAGGGAGCGGTCGATCGAGGCCAATGCAGTGAGGCTAGAATTCGGCGGCTCTCGCCTACATAGGTATGGTGGGCTGAAGCAGCAGCGCAGCATGCACTAAACAATCTATAGAGACGCGATTCAACTGTCGGCTATTTGAGAGGGATAAGAAAGACTTATTCGAATCCAACCTGATACTAACACCAATCATACCCATCCTTGTATTCCCCCTCGAGACCAAACGAGGAAGTCAAACCGAGGAGCTCACACAGTTGGCAGTTTTATTCATTCCGTTATAGGTGCAGCACTTACTAGTCAGATATAGATAGCATGAGTCATCCTGATAGCATAAGTAGTGGGCAGTTTAAGTTAACCATTCAGTTGTAGTTGTAGTACTTACTAGTCAGATACAATTAGCATGTGACATTCCAAACCCAGCAGTTGTTGGCACTTTTATTTCATTCCATTGGAGTTGCGATACTTACTAGGCAGGTATAACATGACATGATACACCCCAGTTCCACCAGTTGTTGGCACTTTTATTATCCATTCCATTGTAGTGAAGCTGATTACTAGTCACATATTAAGTCAAATTTATAGCACTACTTTAGTTATGCTTGTCTATGATCGAGATACTGTGCTCCAAGTCGTCCATAAACGTAGAAACGGCTTTCAGAAAGATTTACCCTCCAGGGGTGCACAAATAGCAACACACACACGATCAACCTCGGAAAAACCAAATCAAAACCCAACGAGGATTTCACGACAATGCATTCACAGGATTCAAAAATTATTTCAGGGGGCCACCCCCAATAAGCTACCCGTTACGAAGTCGGCCGGCTCATGACGGACCTGTGGGTGTGTGGCGACGGTCAGAAATGATCGCGAACCCGAAAGTGTGACTGGGCTTGTCGATATAGCGAACGCAGCACGGGTTCCTAAGCGACAGCGCTCCATGTAATCGTAAATAAAGCAGTAAAACATGGCATAAGTACAGGATAGTAATAAAACTCCAAACTAGTTTGCGGCCCCAAGAAATAAAGTGTGAATCAAGCTCAGGCAAAGGGGGATTCATAGACTCTCCCGTATGTGGATAGTGCGAATAGTCAAGGAACAGGTATCAAGTATTCGGGGCCTACGGGACACAAGTGAGCGTGGAAGAACCAAATATTAGCTATTGCCCACCGTTGCCTCTGCATTAGTTATATCTATTCCCAGCAATTAATCAAGTTGTATTTAAAGTCATGATCATCTCCTCCATTAAGAATCTCCACCATTAAGCATCTCCACCATTGATCATGTTCCAACTTGCCGTCAACGGTGGAACGACAACAACGCGAAGCAACACATACGCAAGGAACTATGACTCGCAAGGCCGACTATCTATCAAACAACAGGCAATAGGATGTGTCCATGGAAATTTAGGGGCTGCAAGGAGTATAAATGGTGCACGGAAACTAAAGCATCACAACACGGATAGCAATAGATCAACAGGAGGAAATAAAGACTATAAAAGCAAAATAGGTAGAAAGGGGGAGATGCTCGCCTGGGAAGCACTGCCGGAGATACATTATCCGAAGAACTTGTCAATACTCGCATCCACTCAACGGCCTAATCTGCGAAGAAGCAAAGCACTAAAAGAAACACCAGATGCACTATTTAATACTACAGCAGAAGATCCGGCATGATTATGGTATGATGCATGGCATGGCAAGGATGCGGTGCAATTAGGAAATATTAAGCGGAACCGGGGTCCCGACAATTAATTAGATGGTTTATGTTGTTTAGATACCTGCAATTTAAATGTTGGCTGAACAAGGCAAAACATGTTATCGGTTCGCTATAGAAATTTAAATAGAGGCAATATAAGACTAGAATCGCCTACATATAGCCTCCATATTTAATTTAGGTGAATCGTCTAAATACCCCCCAAACAACCACAATATGTATGCAAGCATGTTCAATTCATATGCAACAAGATATATGTCATATTATAAAAATAGGGGTCTCGGATAAGGGGGGTCACACATCAGAGTTCAACGATCTTGGTTTCGAAGGGGTTCGGTTTCAGCATGATCGGTCTTCGCATCTGGGAACGGGGCCTTGGTGTCCGTGAGGTAGATCTTGTCTGTCCATGTTGAAGGCCTTGGGGTCTTTCAGGATGGAGGGCTTGTCGTTCCATCTTGATGATTGTTGGCGCGACGGTCTCGATCTTGGACACCACCATCTTCAGAACATCACCACATCTTCATGCATTCACCACTTCTCGGTTCACGGTGGCCGAATATGCTATACTTGCATAGACATAGGTACACATACGTCGTATCACCACCGGTGCACACGCATCCACCGAACACTTCACCACTTCAGCACCACATCATCAACAGAACATATTTTGACCCGAGGAAGCGACGGTTCACGAAGACGGGCGGGCGTTGCTGAGGGAAATGGGGAGGGCTTGACGGCGGCACGGCTCCAAACGCGAGCGGCATCGAGGGTGCTGGATGGAGCACCGAGCCGGTGCGCGGTAGCGAGGAAGACGGGCCCGGCGGTAGCACGCGGTTGAGGAGGCTCGTGGGCGGCAATGTGCTTGCGGAAGGCGAGCGACGGGCACGTCAGGAAGGAGAGCTTGGCACAGGGTCACGAGGACAGGTCGAGGCGGCGGCTCACCAGAAGGAGGTGGCGGCCGGTTAAGGCAGAGACGCTACCGGGGAGAGGCGAGGAGTGCGGCCAGAGTCATCGACAGGAGGTCGCGAGGAAGGGCTCTCGTGGCTGGCAGAGCAGAGGGGCTGGAGGTCGACGCGGTCGCGGAGGGAGCCGGGACGGAGGCTTCATGGACGCCAGCGTGGTGGCTTGCCGCGTCAGCGATGGCGGCCAGGCCGACGTAGAGAAGACCGCTAGCTTGGCATGACGCGGAGACGAGAACGGCCGACGAGGACACGCAACCGGACGGAGGAGGCACACGGCCGGTGGCACGCAGGAGGCTTGCAGGGAGGCCGGCAATGTTGGCGAGCTTGCAGAGCAGCGGTGCTGCGAGGAAGGGTTGGGGCGAGGTCGCAGCGTCGGTGACACCAGGGGCTCCGGGCAGCGAGGTGGATGGGGCGAGGGAGAGAGGGCGACGACCGGAGGATGACCTGGGGCGGCGGCAATGCACGGTGGGGTGGGCTGACGGGGAATCGCGCTGGGGTGGGTGGTCTTGATGGTGTGGTTGGTGGGGAGATTGCGAGGAGGGGTGGGGCCACGCGCACGATAGAAGCAGGGTTGGGCGTGTCATGCAGGTGCGTGGTAGGTCTGGGTTAATTGTGGCGTGAAGGCTGGGTGTACAGCGTGACGTGGTTTGCTTCTGCAGGTTGCAAGAATGAGGCAGGTGGTGTGGTGTGGGGCTAGGGTAGGATAGGGTTGGAGATTAGGGTTTGGTTTCGGTTGGGTAGTAGGTGGCTGGTTGGGCCTTTTGGGCCTAGCCCGGCTGCCTCCCCTAAAAATACTTTTATTTTTATTTATTTTATTTTTAAAGACATTTACAAATAGTTTTGAGACAACTTAAAGACCCGGAAAAGACCGGAGTTTTGGTTTGAAATAAAGACAGGATATTTAGAAAACAAAACTAGACTTTTAGAAAATAGTTTTAGATAACCATGCATTAAGACATGATCATGCTCAAATGCAATGTGGCATGATGACATGAGCATGCGGTCATGGTGGTGCAAAAAATAAAACAACAAGCGATTTTCTAGTAGTGGTTTTACTAGGGTGCTACAGCAATGAGAGCTGAAAGCTAATAGTATCATAATTTTTGAAAGCTCTTTATGAAACTTGAATCCATGCTTCCTTCTATGAAGGCCTTTTGTTTACTTTTATGTTGAGTCTCCACCTTCTATCTTTATGCACCTACTTTGAGAGCATAGTGGCCATTCTTAGTTCTATGTGCATTGTCCCAAGACTTGTTGATTGATGCATAACTTTGATATTGCTTGTTTTAAACTATTGGTATCTAGTCACTCTTATGAACTTTGAAGGTGTCCTACACATTTATGTTTGCTACTCTATGAGGGACAAGCTGAATGCCACTATGCTATGTTTTCTTTGTGTGAAACAAACAAACGTCTTGCAAAGCATTGTTATTCATGAATCTTTTGTTTGTGCCTTTTCATGTTGCAACATAGTTGCTTTGTCTTACTGCTAGAACTTTATCTTTCATGTTATGATTGAAGTACCATGATCCCAGCTATCATTGTTTTAAAAATACTTTGATCAAGTTTATGATGGTGCATGTCACCTCAAAAATTATTCTTTCTTTTTATCACTTACCTACTCGAGGACGAGCATGAGTTAAGCTTGGGGATGTTGATACGTTGCTAACGTATCCATAATTTTTGATGTTCCATGCTTGGTTTTATCTACTTTCTTGTGTTTTGTCCACACTTTGGAGTACTTTCTATACACTTTCTTGGACTAACCTATTAATAAGAGCCACAGTGCCAGCTGCCTGTTTTTGGTTCCAGGAAAGTCAAAAAATGAATATTCTCGGAATTGGACGGGACAAAAGCCAAAGTCAGTTTTTCAACGAGGGACACCCGGAGCCAGAATACGAGACAGAGAGGGGCCAGGGGGCAGCCACACCACCTGCTCCCGCGGCCCAGCCTGGCCTGCACCAGGGGGTGGTCTGGCTGCCCTAGGCACCCCCTCGGCATCTCCTTTCACCTATAAAATGCCTTCGATACAGAAACCCTATGTACCCGATCAAAATTCCACGAAAGAGTCTGTAGCCGCCGTCATCTCCATCCCTAGATTGGGAGCGATCTGAAGCTCTTCCTGGCACCCTGCCGGAGAGGGGAATTCACCCTGGAGCCCTTCTTCATCACCACGCAAGCCTCCGGTGTGATGCGTGAGTAGTTCATCCCTGGACTACGGGTCCATGTAGTAGCTAGATGCCTGGTTCTCCTCCTTTGTGCTATCATGTTTAGATCTTGTGAGCTCCGTTCATGATCAAGATCATCTATTTATAATCCTACATGTTTTGTTTGCGGGGATCCGATGGATATTGAGATGCTATTTCAGATTGATTATTGATTCTATCATGTCTTTGTTATTTGTGATCTTGCATGCTTTCCGTTGTTAGTAGCTATCTTGGCCAAGTAGATGCTAGCAACTCCAAGAGTTAGTATTTATGCTCGATAGTGGGTTCATGCCTCTAGTAATCTGGGGAAGTGACAGAAATCTCTAAGGTACTAGATGTGCTATTGCTACTAGGGAGAAAACAACAATCCTTTGTTCATAGAACAATCATATTGTTTACTTTACACGCAATGCGTAATGCAATTATCCGTTGCTTGCAACTTAATAATGGAGGGGGTTCGGATGATAACCTGAAGGTGGATTATTAGTCATAGATGCAGTTGGATTACGGTCTATGTATAATGTTGTAATGCCCAATCAAGTCTCAAAGGAGTCAAGATGAGTAGTATATGCTTGTATGCTTTCTCGATGTTTGTCAATTTCCCCGCTGCAATTTGTTCACCCAACATGTCATCTATCTTAAGGAGAGCCACCACTAGTGAACTATGGACCCCGGTCCTTTCTTTTGCTATCAATCTACAATCAACTGTTTACTGTTTTCTGTTTACTTTTTGCAAACTATTACTTTCGTCCACTCGATACGTTTAATCCCTTGTTTTCAGCAAAACCGGTGAGATTGACAACCTCATCACAAGTTGGGGGCAAAGTTCTATGGTTGTGTTGTGCATGTCTCCACGTTGCTGCTGGTACCGGTAGTGCGCCCTGCCAAAGTTCATCTAGCAACACCTTTGAGGTGTTTCCTTGCTCCTACTGGATTGATAACCTTGGTTTCATAACTGGGGGAAAACTTGTTGATGTGCTCATCATACCTTCCTCTTGGGGTTCCCCAACGTGCACTAGACTCTCCGGACTATGTGTAGACACACTAGAGTCTCTGGTATTGATAGACCAGAGTCTTTGGTCCAAAGAGTTTTCTATCGATGGATACTTCAATGTAGATCAACTCTATCGAATCCAAGTTGCTACAGATGCAAGGCAGGGTATGAATGCATGCTATAAAGATTTACAATTGAAAATAAACTAGTACTAAGACTCTAAACAAAACTAGGGAAAACCTTTGGTTGGAAAAGAGAGAAGTACCAGGATTCATCCATGGGGAGGTTCTCTAACGATGGTGAATGTCCTGGCGATGGAGAAGGTGGAGGGGGATGTGGGCACGATGGCTCCTAGGGATGGCGGTGGCTCCTGGGAAATGGTTTGGTTGAGGAGGCGATAGGATCAGAGGTGAGGGGTCAGGGATGGAAGATGAGAAACTAAACATTTCCTCACCCTAGCCCTTCTTAACTCAAAACACGAAACCATATCATACCGGAGTATCTAGTCTAGTAGGACCGGAGTCGCTGACCTGATCAGAGTGTCTTGGGTGTAAACACCGAAGTCTCTGGCCCTCCACGACCAGACCACCAAGGTAAGTGTATGAGTACATGTATGTGGCAAGATGAGTTTGTATGAGTACATGTATGTGGGCCCCACGTGGGGTGACCAAGGCCTAGCCGACCACCCTCTTCCTTCCTCATTTTGGTCTTTCCCTCATGGGCCCTTTTCCCTAGGGATTTTGGCCCAATTAGGTGTTTCGATCATTTTAATTCTTTTTATTTTATTGAATAAATATAAATGAATGATTAAATCATTATTCAACATTCACTTACATATTATTCAATCCCCATGGCTATGGAACTCCTTCCACCCCACTCTGGACATCCTCCGGACTTACCAAAACCCTTCTGGTTTTCTCTCTCTATTTTCTTTGGTGATTCTGCCGGTACCAAAACACTCTCTAAGAATCATCAAGACCTTAAGAATGATACCCCATGGTTCGGGAACACTCCATACATGGGCAGGACCCACCCGTACCAATGATCATCAGAGGAACCTGGATGGCCATGTTGACCCCTGTGCATTCCACGAATCTTCTGTCGATGAACCATGAACATCATGTCGTATTCCTTTTGTCTCTCAATACTTGCATTGTCTAAGATCTGATCAATGACATCACTATGTCGTGTTCAATCTCGTTATCAACAAATGTTATTTGACTTGTTCCGACAAGTGATATACCTGTGATCAAAGCACACGCTGCACAGCTATTGGATACAACTTGTCTGAGTGGGCCCTCGAGTATCTTTTTTGTCACGCGGATAGACAAATCCCGCTCTTGACGCATATTGCCTCAACTATTCCTACAAATACCAGATCACACCTTTATAATCATTGTGTTACCATATGATGTTTGATGCTATCTGAATATCCTCGGGTAATAGTGATTGATATGGTCTCTCGGTCTAAGAAATAGGACACTAGGTATTTTCTAATCATTGTCACTTGAACTTCGTGACATGATCAGGTCATGATGCTTAGGTTGGGTATATCTCACCATCTCATTCTCGCAATGAGGTGACTCCATTGTCAACTGGCATAAATGCCACATGATCAGGAAACCTTGACCATGTGTTGACCAATGAACCAGTGACTAGAGCTTCGCCGAGAACTCCTGGTTGTTTATATATCACACGTGTATTGATGTTTCCTTTCAATATAGTTATAGCATGATATAATACTTAATCTTAAACTTTATGGAATATGATAATAATCCATATTATTATTTGTCTCTAGGGCATATTTCCAATAGTCTTCCACTTGCACTAGAGTACAAATAAACTAGCTGCATTTGTTACTAATCATTGGCACCATATATCTCAGGACCTTTTGATCATGCTTGCTCATGGAAGAGGTTGAGTCATGGGTCTGGACTGTATAGCCCCAAATCGGTTGCAACTTACTAATGTCACCTTGATGACATTAATATTTTATCATCACATGATAACATCTTTGTGTATGCATTGTAATTATGGCAACAGAATGAGGTCAGTTTCCAGGACGCAACAGTGACATTAGATCATCTATAACAATATTTCTCATGGGCACTATGCCCTGGGACACACATTCTACACAAAGACGAATTAGTCTCGCCATAACAATATGCATCACATTAGATGGTACCCTTATCTTTTATTATAAATGTAATCATCGAAACACTAGTGCACCCTGTGCAACTTTCGATGTTTTACCAGCTTGGTTCTACTTGACTTTAGTCGATATTATCGATAAAGGGATTTCCAATCTTCTAAGGTTAACACCTGCCCTGATAACATAACCCTTTATGTTTTAAGATATGTCATCCTTCATAGATTTAAAAACATGCCTACAGTTCTCAATTGGACACTGTAGACAAACTTAGCTCAACTTTTTGTGATTCATACTTAATCACTTTTCAAACATTCCTTCTCGGACATACATTATGTTAAGTTGTTATCATGGTTTTCAAGACAGAACCTATGCTTCAACATAATGGATGATGATCATCCGTTTCTTTCTTTCAACCACTGATGTTTAACTTAATGTTATTCCTAATTTGAGTGACTAAGGACCATTCCTTAATCAATTCCTATTCCAAAACTACTTTTCATAATCTCTTGTAGGAATACAAAAAAATATTGTAATATACTTACTATCAACTTCTAATTCCTATAAATCAGTATTTATCGATACTTGCGCTTTTATTCTCAACATGTTATATACACTTAAGAATTAATCATTAAGCTTCCACTCAAAATATGTTACTAACATATTCGAGTCCAAGACTTATATTGCTCCCACTAAAAAATATGTTATTCACATATTGTTTCAGGAAGACTTTTGTAACTCCCACTCAATTTTATGCAAATTGCATATCCTCTCACTATTATGAATACCTTCAAAATCCTTTGATCAATTATCAAACTGAGAGTTTTATTATGAGATGCTAGTACCTTACTAGTATCAACACTTCTGAATCAAATTCTTTTGAATTTGTCTAATACATTGTTCATGACAAATCGTGCTTTTGTCATTTACCTATTCCATCATGACCTTGCTGTCCTTTGGAAAATTTAAGTAACCTGTTTACTTGGTAAGATTCAGCAATGAATTTCTTTCTAACCTTAAGTGAATTTTGGCTCTAGGATTTCTCATAATTTTAGTTTACCATTATTTTCTCTGTAGTTCGTAGGTATGCCATATTCTAGTAGCATGACACGTGATTCACAAATGTCTCCATACAACATGTGGGGTACATTTTTGAATCCTACTTAATGTAGTGAAAACACTATTGGGAAAGATACAATGATCATTGTTATTGCATCTTTCCTTTATGAAGAGAATCGTTCAGCAATGCTTTCTGTTGTGCTTCTCAACGCTCTAATGCAGGGTTTTGAATCCTCATCGTGTTTTTCACTATCTTCCATAAGCTTCAAAGTCGAGAACATACACTTTCTCGAGAATGCTCCAAAATTCAAGCAACACTAGTTTTGCCTTTATTTTGGTTCTAGCCATGGATTTCATATTCAAAGTTTCCAATGAATACTCTACAAGGACTTATTTGCTATTGTTTTGGTGATATCGAATAACTCCAAAGCTTTCATGATCATCCATACAAGATATGGCGCTGATCTCACGAATTTAGATGGTTCACTATATTCTAATTGAGTGTTTACTATTTCTAACTAATGGTCTTTACATTTAAACTACAATGATTTATTCAACGCCATCTATTCACCCACTTGATAACTAATATCACACTGCGATGCTTTGCATTTCGACGTATCAAACACATTGCATTTCACAATTTCTTATGCCAATCTTATAACGTCGAATTTCATTACTATTGATCAAATCGTAGTAATTAGATTCTCTTTTATCTTTAATACCCTTGGATGATGAAATATTTTGATCATATCAAATAGTTTCATGATCATGTTTCTTTTGATAAACCCTTTTACAAAATTCAAACAATCACAAAATGATAATCACCACTTCTGTGAAATATGATACATTGAATATGTATTCTCTTTCAACAATTCATCAAACACTTTGCATTCATGAAATACACGGTGTTTAAGTTATCTTGCGAACTTGGGCATGATTCATATGAGACAAGAAATCAAATGTCTTTCACATATTATCAACATAACTTTGCATTTAAACAATGGTTGCATTCAAAATGAATATATCATTAAGTTGGGTATTTTTCAAGGCATTCTCAATATTTTACAAATGCTCATGCATTATCAATTAGTTTCACAACAAGGATAATTCACACATAATCGAACAACATATGAACGCAAACAGAAATCATTCATAGAAGCATAACAACTGTTTGTTACAAACTCATATGAATAATTGTCTCACGAAGTGTGAGACTCACTAAAGAAGTTCACAATCCATTGATTACAATAATCATCCAAAAACGATAAACTAAGTGATAAATGTTGAGGGAGAGTGTTGTTGGCCATCATCATCATGCTCGCCATCAACACGCAACGTCACCTCCTCTCCAGCAAGCAGCTCTCATGCAGAAGGACCTATTTTCACAAAAATAGAACAAGTATCATATACTTTAACACTGCAACAAGTGTTTGCAAGATTATAACATTTATAAAACTGTATATCAAATATATACCTAGGTCATCGATGACCTCTCCAGCAATGGGTTCAACCTTCGCATTCCTAAAATATGTTATGAACTCGTGGAAATCCTGTGTTTCCCCATCACCTCTCATGATGCAAGTCCTAGCGTGTGCTTGGCAGCTAGGTGGCAGCGACCGTAGCACCACGCCTATTGCGAAAGAGCTCATCAACCAGTTATCGAGGAAGAAAGCAATCCTCATATACACATCATGTATGCGCTCCAAGTAGCTCTCTAGTGAAGTGTTCTCTTCCATCTTTATGGAGAGAAAATCTCCCATTGGCTCATGTTCCCATATGCGCACTTGTTCCCACAAATGTGATCTAAGCTATACCAATATCGCACGAGAGTTAAGATTGTCCATAATTAGCCACAGCTCATCAATCATTCCGAAGCGCATCGTCACTAAAACGAAGGTGGATATCTCACAACGGTAATAGTGGTCTTCCCGTTGTTCTGGGATCTCATAGAAATAGGGCTGCTCCAAATTCATCTCGTAGAGTATGTAGTCGACCACATCATTCTCACTAAGGAGAACATGGAGACGCGCAACCCACATAGAAAAGTTGGATCCATCTAGTTTGAGCTTCTCTCCTTCTATCCAATCATCAACCAGGAAGGTAGCATCGGGGAGAACCATTTTCTACATTTATAAATACAAAAAGGAATTTAGACTAAGTTTATAATTATATTAGTTAAAACAAGAACTCCACTAAAAACTCCTATCCCTAGAAGGGTTTTAGCGATTGCATGATCCCTATTCACTATACGTCCCCCGATTGTCACGCCCGGCGATATAGTTGCGAAGGTGGACGCCAAAATGTTGATCACATCATTCATGCGACTCGTGCTCGATCTTTCGACCATCCATGTTCCAAGGCCATGTCTACACATGCTAGGCTTGCCAACTCAACCTTAGTGTATTCGCTGTGCAACATGGCTTACACCCACCTTATGTGAACGCGGTTATGTCCGACACCCGATCGTCACGGCCTACCTCATAACGGAGAACTTTCTTGGTGGTGCACACTAAAGGGAGAAAATTTTCATTGGTATTTTGATTAGGGATCATCTTATTAGGCTACCGTCGAGTATCTAATACTAGCACACAATAAGATGCACATACAATAAACATTGAATGTAAGTGTGATGTGATATGGTCCTTCACACTGTGATCTCCATCCCGCGCCTCCGAATTCCGGCGCAAGGGTTCCGGTGCCATAGGCACTAGGGTACCGGTGCTTCCAGCATGGTAGTCCATCATCTCCATGATCGTTACTACTACTTAGCAACATAAAGTAAATTACTTTACCTTGGCTACTACCATATCACATCACAACACCCCTGCAAAACAAAGTTAGACATCTCTACTTTATCTTTGCATGTTTTACGTGGCTGGTAGGGCTTCCGTACAAGAACTATTCTTACCTATGAACTTCCACCACAATTTTGATCAAGTAGTTGTCTATACTACACCCCTTGCAGGGCCCTCCTTTGCAAATGGTATACCAACTAATGCGAGAGAGACATACACCCCCAAAGCCACTTTATACGGTACAAGCCGTATGTCAAGCATGGACCAGTCTCGCGAATGAACATGTAAAGTCGGTTGGGGGCCGATTCATCAAGCATTACTGTGGTATACACAAGAACATGTGGGAGGTTAACAACTAAAATATCAATGCCCACACACTACAACTCGTGTGTTCTACCCGTACTAGCAATACTACACACAGATCTAGCTCTGATACCACTGTAGGGGTTCGCACATGAAAAACAATAAATTTTCCCTATTCCAAGAACCCTAATGCTAGGACCTATATATTAGTAATGTAGTAATGGGAGGGGATTTTTGTGAACTTACCCTTGAAGATCGAAAAGCGTTGTTAACGCTCAGGAGAGCGAGGTTGATGTAGACGAACCGAAGCCGAACTCGAGGTCGTGTTGAAGTCCCAATAGCTCCTGTGACTCCAACGACTTCTAGTTCCCCAAGTGTTGCACCTCGCAGGGAGTTACACACGTCCGGTGCCTGACGATAACTCCAGCTCCTCCGATCTAGCAGCAGCTGTAGAAGAAGAGCTTCTGGATCCGAATCTCGCAGCACGACGGCGCTCCGCGGTGATGAAGACTCCTGCTCGCGTGATCTGGACTTGGGAGCATGGTCAAGGGAGAGAGAAATATAATCAACTAGAGGTCTCCCCAAAAGAGAGGAAACCTTTTATTGACTATTGTGTATTTAATTTGTCAAAATACCTCTCTTTATATAGGGGAAAAACCCCCACATAGGTAATTGCCTTAGCTATGTGGGACTAAACAAAGGAGAGGGGAGAGGGGGCTTGGCCGGCCGTCCAAGGCCCTAATGGGACCCGCGTGGGTTGCCCAAGGCCCAGCCGGCCAGCTTCCTCCTTCCTCCCTTTGGTCTTTGCCTCATGGGCCCTTTTCCCTAGGGATTTTGGCCCAATTAGGTGTTTCGACCATTTTAATTCTTTTTATTTTATTGAATAAATATAAATGAATGATTAAATCATTATTCAACATTCACTTACATATTATTCAATCCCTGTGGCTATGGAACTCCTTCCACCCCACTCCGGACATCCTCCGGACTTACCGAAACCCTTCCGGTTTTCTCTCTCTTTTCTTTGGTGATTCTACCGATACCAAAACACTCTCTGAGCATCATCAAGCCCTTAAGTGTGATACCCTATGGTTCGGGAACACTCCAGACATGGTCGGGACCCTCCCGTCGCAATGATCATCAGAGGTACCTGGATGACCATGTTGAACCCTGCGCATTCCATGAATCTTTCGTCACTGAACCATGAACGTCGTGTCATATTCCTTTTGTCTCTCAATACTTGCATTGTACGAGGTCTGATCAATTACCTCATAATGTCGTGTTCAATATCATTATCAACAAATGCTATTTGACTTGTTCTGACAAGTGATATCCCTGTGATCAAATCACATGTTGGGTAGCTATTGGATATAACTTCTCCGAGTGGGCCCTCGAGTATCTTTTCTGTCATGCGGATAGACTAATCCCTCTCTTGACGCATATTGCCTCAACTATTCCTCCGAATACCAAACACACCTTTATAATTACTGTGTTACTAGATGACATTTGATGCTATCTGATTATCCTCGGGTAACAGTGATTGATATGGTCTCTCGGTCTAAGAAATAGGATAGTAGGTATTTTCTAATCATCGTAACTTGAACTTCGTGACATTATCGGGTCATGATGCTTAGGTTGGGAATAGCTCATCATCTCATTCTTGCAATGAGGTGAGTCCGTTGTCAACTGGCATAAATGCCACATGATCAGGAAACCTTGATCATGTGTTGACCAATGAACCAGTGACTAGAGCTTCACCGAGATCTCCTGGTTGTTTATATATCACACGTGTATTGACATTTCCTTTCAATACAGTTATAGAATGATATAAAACTTAATCATAAACTTTATGGAATATGATAATAATCCATATTATTATTTGTCTCAAGGGCATATTTCCAACAAAAAGGTCAAACTAAAAGAATCAAGCTAGAAAGGTCCAAAAGAAAACCATCAAGAATCAACCTCCCACTATGCCACTCTGATCCAAAATACACGAAGAGAGAAATAACATGATCATCAATGCCCACAGCTCCATGTGTTATACTTGTGCATAACATCTATGCATAGACATGGCTCTGATACCACTGATGGGGAACGTAGGATGGAAAACAAAATTTTCCTACGCGCGAGACACTATCTAGCCAAGATCATATAAAGATGGTATCAATGAGTAACTGACCCTCTAAGACCATAAGATGGATTACATTCCCGCACAAACATTGTCGATGAAGGTGTACACGTGACGATCCCAAGATCGGGTACTCACGGGGCCACAACTGGTGGCACCTCCGTACTCGGTCACACGTGTGGCTCGTTGACGTCCTCCACGCCCTCGGTTTAGCAGGGCAGCGGAAGAAGGGATCCACCAGAACTCCTCCTCCTCCACCACCTCTCCAAGTGTTGGTGGTGAATTATTTTGGCAGTGCTTTGCTACAAGCACTCACTAAATGGTGGAGTAGCAAGAAAGGGAAAATGGAGGGGTATTCAAGCCTAAGAGAAGAGGACCATGTCCAACATTATATAGGACAAGGGGGAAGCAGCCTCTAGGGGTGCACCAGCCCCTAGCCCGTTTTCTCCTCTTCATGGTGGTGGTAACCCCCTCCCTCATGGAAAGGTAACCCCCTCTCTCCCTTCAGTCTTATTTAATTGCATGACATTCAAAACAATTAAATCCCACTTAAGTAATGAAATAAAACATATTTATTTATTTAATATTTTTTAATTCATTCAATTAACAAATATTAACAATAACCCCTTGTGTTATTTCGATATCCCAAAATAGTTTCAGTGTTTTTTCAAAACAACCCCTATGTTGTCCAATAATTCAGTCAGAGTTCCAAATCCACTCAAAATGCATCAACGAACCTTAAGTGTGTCACTCTACGGTTCGTGAATAATATGGACATGATCGAGACACCTCTCTGATCAATAATCATCAGTGGGATCTGGAAAGCCACAATGACTCCCATTTATTCAACGATGAATCTAGTGCTCATGTGAACCTTTTTCTTGGTAACCAATTCCTTTAGTCTCGTGATATTTTACTTGTCCGAGATATGATCATTTGGTATCATCCATACCTACTTCAATCTCATTACCTACAAGGACTCTTTTACTCGTTCCATGATATAACATTTCTTGTGATCAAATCACCTGCTTGCAAGCTGTTATCAATGTGATATCACCGAGAGGGCCCAAAATATATATCTCCACATCGGGATGGACAAATCCCACTATTGATCTATGAGCCTCAACTAACACTTTCTAAGTACCCAATGGCATCTTTATAATCACCCTGTTACTGTGTGACATTTGATGGAATCAAAGTACTCATCCAGTGTTAGTAATTGACGTGATCTCATGGTCTAAGGATTAGTGTTATTTCGAGTGAGATAGCAATATAAACTTTGAAGACATGATAGTATTGCTAAACCTACTATGGGTGAATGTTCATCACATCATTATCCAATGAAATGACCTTGTTATTAACAACATCCAATGTTCGTGATCAGGAAACCTTGATCATCTGTTAATCAACAAGCGAGTGTAATGAGAGGCATTACTAGGAACCTTTTCTTTGTTTATTAAACACACATGTATTAACGTTTCCGGTTAACACAATTATAGCATGAGAAATGAAAATTTATCATAAACATGGAATAATATAGTAACCACTTTATTATTGCCTCTCAGGCATATTCCCTTTAGTCTCCCACTTGCACTAGAGTCAGTAATCTAGTTGAAACTTGCATATATAAACACCTATTGTTGGTGTTGTACATACGCATTGCTAGTGGTAAACCTAATCTCCAGATCTAACACTTTCAGATATGTATGTATTAGCATGTATTTGCGTCTCTACGCATCATTCATTCTCTAATGAGATGGCATTGTATAAATTTTGTCCATTGGTGATACCTTAGTTCGTTGCGGTTTAAAACATGTTGATACTATTTTTGTACAATATATCTTCATAGTACTAGACCACTTGGAACTACACCTAGTTTGATACCAAACTTCTTGACACAAATGCCTTCCTTTGCTGTTGCTAGAGCATTCTTATACTTAGCCTTTCGTTGTAGTATCCGTCACAATACTTAACCTTTTGGAATTCATCTAAATCTATCATGGTACTTTCTTCCATCAAACTATGCCACCTTAACCCATATCCTAAATTGAGATAAACTTAATTTGTATCTCGTGACAAAACTAGTGTCAATGTAACATTTTACATTGAATATGAACTAGTATTAGTGTAACACTTTACAAAGAACTATTTCTTACCTCTACATACATAATATATTCTTAGTACTTCCAAAGAATAAGGATATCTTACTATTGTACAACAATCATCTTATAATCACTTTGGTATATGCTCATAACATTTAGAGAATAGGACATATATGGATATATATATATAATGATATTCATGATTGATCAAATCATTCATGCGGTTTCACTCACCAAGTGTCAAATCACTTGAATCTTCTTTAAACCTCTTCCATGCAGCAAGAACCTTTCTCCTTGTTTCCATATTGAAATTCATTCAATATTTAATCTATGTACTTCGACACAACCATATTAGCACCTCAATCTATCTTCATAGTCATTGATGCCCAATATTATGGTTTTGCCTAAATATTTCATTGAAATCTAATTTTAATGAAATTCTTAACTTGTGTCAATAAAAGATACATCATTTCCAATCAACAATATGTTTTATACACAATGTGTTAGAAATATGTTTCAGCGCTCCCACTTAATTTCTTGCAATTACGAGCATCTTCATCATGTGCAATGAAATGAAACCTTTTAACATTTCGTCATGGTGAAGATTCCAACTCTGTGATGCTTACTTCAACCATTGAAGTTTGCATGCCTATTTAGAATCTTTTGATTTAACAAAACCCTTCGGACCGTGTCATGTACATGTACTAGGTAAACATTCTATTAGAAGAACGTTGTTTTGTTTATTCAACTACCATATACAAGAAATAACATATGTAGTGGTTGCTACACTAATCCGTCCAGAATAAATATCACTACGAAATATCGAATCTTGTCGTAGTCAACTCTTTGAACATTGTCACGAACTCTTTTTTGACATGTCGATTATTTCATAGATGTGAAACATCCATGTCTGTTTGTTTATAGATCCAAAGACGAATGATAGGCTTCACGGCTTCCGGAAGGGTTTCCAAGTTCAGAAACATGATTTCTTGTGTATGGAAAACTATCACGAATTTTATGACTTCTAGTCATTTGATGGAGTCAGGGCCCATCATCTCTTCTTTGCACGTAGCCGGTTCATTATTATCAAACAATAATGATTCAATCTCAAATATTACTATTTGATTGTTTTACCCGACCAATGCTGGTTCAATAGGAACTTAGATATCTATGACCACAACCTTTGAGGTACGTGAACCATGAGCATTGTGGTTGCCTCCAAGACACTTTCTAGCACCGCGCAACTTAGCACATATAGCTAAGGTTCAATAACCTTATCAAAGTTCTATTGTCCTCCCACTTAACTTTTGATGTTTCTAAACGACAAACATTTTTGTATTCGGTGTTATGGAGGAACACCCAAAGGTTATTTGGTATAACCAACAAATACATGCTCATCCGATTTTGGTTGTAATTTTACTTATGCCTAGAATAAAAAAATTTAAGAACATACAACTTGGTTTTTATCCCAAACCATAACTCATATGGTGTCATTTAAAGGGATCATGATGGAGCTCTTTTAAGTGTAAAAGTGGTAGTCACTCACGCTTAATATTTAAAATAGAATAGCAATTTTATAAATAACACCGTTGATCCTACCATGTCAAACAAGGTTTGATTACATTTCACAAACACTCCATACTCCTATGGTGTTTCGAGAAACGCAAGTTTGCGGAATGATTCCTCAATCTTATGTGTTTTCTAAACTTATAACTCAAATATATTCCTTTATGATCCAATCATAAATTCTTTATTTTCTTGTTACAATTATTTTCCACTTCATCTTGAAATCATTTGAACATTTTCAAATGTTTCACACTTCTTCTTTATTAAGTAAATATACACATATATTCACTCAAATATTTGAAGAAAGTATATAAAGTTGAAATCCATCGCTCACGACCTACTTAATGGACTATAAACATCAACATGTACAATGTCCAATAAGTTAGTCGTTCGTTCTTCTTCTGGCCTGTTAACAAAATTTAAATCATTTCTAGGAAATTCTCACAAGATTCAATTTGATTTAAAAATAAAATAGACTCCAAAATTCCATCAACATGGAGTTTCTTCATATTTTCTTTTCCAATATAATTTAAACAGTGATGTCACTTTGCAAGTGATATTTTAATCATTTGTCTTGCGACATTTTAGCATTAGTGTTATGGATGTGATTTCTCCAACTAGACTTGTAAGAGTTCATCCATATTCTATGGAATATGGTAATTATTTGAACAACAATTGTTCTTATAATGCTAGAACAAAATAACAATTTATTAAAACAAATCTTGAACGCTAGGTTTGATGTCAACGATAAACACAACAATTTATTTGTTTCTGATGAACATCATCCCATATTCTTTTGCTAGTTACTTAGGCCATTGCAGTTCGTGAATTATGTTGTCCTCTGTGACACTTCACACCAACCAATCCGGTATCCAATACCCAAGAACCACATTGTTTAACAAGCAAAATAATATATCCACAACATGTATATCATCTATATATCTAAGCTGGACATTTCCAGTCTTCTCTTTTCTGCCAAATATTTCCAAGATTCTCTTTCATCATTTCCTTTTTTAAGAATCTATCAACATCAATAGTGGTGCCATACACATGACACATAGTCCAATTCCTATTAGTCAAACACTAATATCCTTGGACTTGTACTTTTGATGTAGATCACTGACATGGGTATGCCCCACGGGTACCCTGGATGAGCCTATACGGTTTGGCCCAAGAGGAACCTGCGAGAAAATTGAAGACCAGCAAGGATTTGGGTGGCCCAGGCCCAAGCGACTCCTTGAAGAACACGACAAGGAGTAGATAGAAATTTAAAGGGGAAACCCTAATATGTAACCGACTTGGCCTGTTATCCCGATACCTGGCCTCCTATATAAAGGACATGAGGGAGCAACGAGAACGATATCCGCAACCCTAGTTTACACACCGCCAGATTACATCTGCGCACCCCTTGTATCTTTCAACTCCTCGATAATCAAATAGAAGACAAGCAGGAGTAGGGTCCCTTCCAAGGGCCTGAACCTGGGTAAACCGCGTGTCCTTGATGTGCTTGTTTGCTAGCCGATCGATGCCTCCAGCGCTCCCCAATTCCTATAACCCAAGTCCATCAATGATGGGCATTGGTGACTTAACCACTCATCAATTGGCACCGTCTGTGGGAATCGGGAGTGCTGATGTTGCGGCTTCCTTGGCCCCATCAACTACGATCTATAGTTCTGCTGCAGCAGAGAATTGCCTCCTCTTTGGCACCTTCGACTTCACTATCCATTCGCTGGCGACTCACCTAAATTTTGAGTTTGTGGGCGACAGAATCGGCATGACAATCGGGAGCTTATGCTCCCAGGTCGGCTAGATCGGGACGCTCCGCTTCCCCGATCACCTAATGGCACCCTCGATTGCACCCGCCTCATGGTTCCCACCACCAATCAGCACCCTTAGCGAGATTAACGTGTCTGGCTCAGCCTACAACATGGATAGCAATAATAGTTGCGATTCTGATCTAACCAATCAGTCATCGAAGGAAGGCACCTACAGCTCTAGATCTATGATTTGCGGGAGCAACGGCTTTACCAACCACCACATGTGCGCTGTGATCAACAACGGCGACGGGGCAATCAAGGAAACACTGGCAAAAATGGGCATGCCAATAGAGTTCCCATCATTGGTCCTGTCAACATCGAGCATCCCATACCACCCAACCCGCTCATCCCGCCCAACCCCGACAATCAGGGCAAACCCACAAACAACAAGGCGACATGACAGGAGATCCACCTCAGCAACGCTGAGTGGGCACGATGCAAGGAAGCCCTACAGCGCAACCCACTGCTAGTAGACGCATCACGCGAGGTTCTAATGGGGTACCACTGGCTACTCATCTAGGAGTTCAACTGCCAAACGACGGTGAATGCACAACTTGAGGCCTGCAAGAAGGCCACAGATGAGTCGAGTTCCTAACAGGCAGAGCTCTCCTCTATCAGTGGGTACTCCTCGAAAGGCAACGGTCCTGCAGACGCCAAAAGGAGCTCTCGACTTCTCGTTCATGTCAGCGGACTCGCGGGGTCACACGATCCCGAGAACGATAAAGATTGAGATGAAGCCAATAGAGCCCTCGACTTATCGTTCATGTCAGTGGACTCACGGGGTCACACGATCCCGAAAACGCCGCAAGCAGCGGCGATAGCAGCTACCACGTATCTGTTCACCAACCAGCCACCAGCCGGATAACCACGATCTGCCGTGCACCGATCCGCCATCGCTGGACTTGGATTGGTCGAGGCTGCACTAGCCAAGGAGCTAATGCCAGAGCCGAAGAAGTACAAGGATCCATCCCCAAAATACTACTCACTGTCTTCTAGCAAGGACGACCATGACCGCGATTACGATACGCGTGATGCAATCACCCAGCGCAAAGTCGAAAAGATGCGCGCCAAGATCACATACTCAATAGAGTCAGAGGACGAAAGAACAGAGCTCTGCAGCGCTAGCTGCTTCAACAGAGCTATAAGGTAGACTTGAATGCCGAAAGGATTCAAACTTCCTTCAGAAAACCCGAAGTTCAACAGCCTCAAGGACCCAAAGATCAGGTTGGAAGACCACATCTCTTCCGTCAAGCTGCACGGCTAAAACAAGTGCACAGCCATGCAATGCCTCCAACTACATCTGCAGGGCGCTGCTCGTGCATGGCTCAACAATCTGCCTTGCAGACAGGGGTATCCTCCTGGAGATACACGAGGGGACCTATGGACATCACTCCGGTAGTCGTGCTCTTGTTGCCAAAGCTCTACGAGCTAGCTTTTGTTGGCCAATCATGATGTGTGACGCCAAGGACATCGTCAAGAGGTGTAATGCCTGTTAGAGATTCGTGGACAAGCCGCATGTGCCAAGCATAGAACTCAGGCCAATACCCGTGGCCTAGCCCTTTGCACAATGGGGACTCGACATGGTCGGCAAACTACAGAAGTCATCACCTAGGGGATATGTTTTCCTCCTTGTGGCAGTCGACAAGTTCACCAAATGGATCGAGGCCATGCCGGTAACCAACCAAACTAGCGCTACTACCATCAAGTTCTTCAATTCAATCGTATTTAGATTCAGGGTGCCACATAGCATCATCACCGACAATGGGACAAACTTTACCTTGAATGAGTTCTAGGACTTCTACAAAAACCTAGGCATCAACATCAGCTATGCCTCTATGGCACACCCTCAGACCAACGGTCAAGTCGAGAAGGCCAACGGCCTAGTCTGCAATGGCATCAAAAAGCACCTCCTTCGGCCTCTCGAGCAAGCAGCAAGATGCTAGATAGAAGAGCTACCTTCCATACTATGGAGCCTCTAGATAACTCCGAACAACACCACTGGATACATGCCTTTCTTCATGGTGCACGGCACCGAGGCGGTCCTACTAGCCGAAGTGCACTATAAGGCCCCACATGTCGTTGCTTACAGCGAGGCCAAATCTATGGCCGCGATCGAGGACTTCGTCAATCTGCTCAACGAAGCGTGTGAAATCACCATGGAACGTTCAACTGTGTACCAGCAGAGCCTCCAAAACTACCATAGCCGACGGCTATGACCAAGGTCTTTCATCGAAGGAGACCGCGTCCTACAACTCAAGCATAAGGGACACCTCAAGTTCGAATCTCCATGGGAAGGACCCTACCTAGTCACTGAAGTGATCCCAGGTTGCGCATATCGCCTCAAGGACTTAGAAACTAGAGTCGCATACTCCAACCCGTGGAATGTCGCGCAGCTGTGATGATTCCATGCTTAGATGGTTTTCTTTACAATAAGGCTATTCAGCCAGGCTACTTAGCCACACAATGTACCTCCTACTATTCTGCAATAAATAAAAGCTAAGTGCCTCAATATTGTGTCTTTTATAATTTACTATTTATGCATCTTGCACTCGGGGGCTGCGTCCCCCTAACGACCTCGTCGAACAAAACAATTCATCATCACAATGGCTCGAGTAGCTGATTCCGATTACCATCGAACCCTTGGAAACTCTAGCCTAGTTGTAGCGCAACTGGTAGGATGGCGAGGTGCTGATATTTGGGAGAATCAGGCTAACAAAAAGGGATTGCATAAACTACACTCGAAACATATACAAAGCTATCAAGTTTACAAAAATTACAAAGGCCATACAACGGCCAATTAAAACTATACGACCTTTACAACACTTACACATTTTGTGCAGGCTAACAAACTTTTTTATTGGCGTTGAAGGAGGACATTGGTTCTCTCATCAAACAACCTCACGATGTCCTCCGCTGGCTCCAGAAACGCTCGGTAGTGCGAGACCATGTTCCACGCCATACCATCCGGAGGCGCCAGAGGCCCTTCTGCAATAGCCTCTAGATCCACGTCTGGATGTTGCATATGCACAAGCACAAGTGTAGCTTTGGAACCTGTGACAATTTGCTGGTGCACGCACTCGCGGACGGCACCAGCATCGTGGAACTTTCATAGCAGTGATAGCAGAAGTTCAAACAAGTTGTTGGCAGGGTACCCCTAAAAATGTATCCTAGGATCATAGAAGTTTATAGCACAAGTATACAACCAGTAGAAGAAAAACACTAAGCCTATGCGTTAGCACCTGTGGACTTCGTGGACTCTGTGGCAACCTCCGATGTCGTGGCCTTCATAGCAGCAGCCCCCGACACCGTGGACTATGCAACAACAGCCCCTGATGCCGTGGACTTCGTCGCGCTCAACCATTTCTGCTCCGTAGAGTACCTCACAAGCATCTCTAGGAGCTAGGGCCCATACTTCTGAAAATGAGCAGAAAAAGGAGAAAATGCTACCTGTTCACTGTCAGCGGTCACCGGCATCCTCTTCGTGATCCTGCTCACATTGAGGTTAGCACCACAGGCTTGCACCATCACACCCGAGAGACGCGCCTGCCCCTTCTATGCCTGCTTGTACTCTGCAGGAACGCCCCTGGCAAAAGCTTCAGCTAAGCCTTCAAGGTCTTGAATCTCCCGGGCCTTCGACATCATCTCCTCTCGGAGATGGCGAAGCACGAATTTTGATTTTTGTAGTGCGTCTATGGTAGAAGCAGTGCGGTCTTCAACTGCAGCCACGACGCCTGCCAGGAGATCCTCGTGGATCAGCGCTTGGCGGTCGAAATCGATACCAGCCACATCTGCAAAACAACGGTGTTTCAAAATCAAGGATAAGAAGAAATCAAAGACCCCAGCGCATTCGACAATAAAGCAGAATTAGGAAACAAACCATAAAGAGCCTGGGAAGCGGCAAGAAGCTGCTCCATGAACCCATGCTCCCTCTCAGCTGCAAATATTGCATGTTCTTCCTCGCGTTGCCACGACTCCTCCTTGTAGCGCTCGAGGGCGTCAATTGCGTCTTTCCTATTTGTATCTGCCACACTAAGTTTCTTCTCGACAGAGCTCAGTCAACGAAGACTATCATTGTTCTCCTATGGAAGCAAAAGATACACTCGTTAGGAATTACTTTCATATACATCACTCGAAAGAAGAAACGATCTTACTCTACAGCTGTTGGTGGTCAGCATCCTGGCGCACGTAATCCTTCCCGAGGCAAATCATGTCCTGGAGAAACGGCTGCAAATGGATTTTCACGTTAGAAGCGCATAAAGTACCCGGGAGCTCCCTTGGATGAATAAAAACACTTATGTGATCACCCGAAGACTCTGAAGGTTTCCTTCTGGTTGTCTAGGTCTGAACTCTATGTTCCCCCAACTTGGAAGAACTTGAAGAGCTCGCGCCGGAGTTGGCTGCTATCTTCGGGAAAATCTTGGGCTGCTCCACACCCTTTCCCCCTGGAGTCCATGACTCCCTCATCATCTGGCTCACATATGGTGTCAGACAAACTCAACGTCACACCACTTCAGTACAAAATAATATAAAATTAAGCACACAGAGAACAAGGAGAAGAACAACTCGAGAAACAATGGAGAAAAGTTAAGACTCACCCATCAAATGTGTCAAGATGAAATGGCTCCTCCTGCCTATGTTTCTTCAGTGGAGGAGGATGCATGCTACAGACAGGCACCACAGGAATCAGATCTGTGGCGCCTTCCTCAAGAACTAAGTCCTTCAACATCCCAGGTATGGAAGCATCTGACTCCTCACTATGCTCCCGCCTCCGATTCACTAGACTCGAGGGTCCCTGCATCTCAGCAACATGCACAGTCAAATCTGACTCGTCTTCCTATGTAGCTTCAAAAGGAATGATGCCTTCTGGTTGAGGAGGCACGGAGGGCGCAACCTTCCAGTCCTGCAACAGCAGGGACAATGCTATTAGTTCATTGTTCAAATCATCCTACGGACAAAAGGGAACACATCGAATAAGTACCTCTAGAGGTAGAAAGGTAGCATGGAAAGGAAGGGTGCTTGATTCTGCGGGCAGAACTTCCTTCATGGTGATCTTGGTCAAAGATCTGATTTTCTTCTCAAGCTCCACCAAAGACATGTCCTCCATGCAGTCGCGAGTCAGATCCATCATGTTTGACCAAAGATACATCGGGTGAGCCCTAGCTTGTAGAGGTTGCACTTGACGCTTTAACCATGTTTGGATGAGGTCCACGCCAGTGACCTCCTTGCCCCGTAGGCGGAATTTTCACAAGTGCAAATGCAAACTTGCACATAGAGGGTTTATATGATCCAAAAATGAACAACTAAAGGAGGTAAAAGACTGAGATAATACGAGGGAACCAAATGCTTTATTTCATTGATCATATAAGAAACTTATTACATAATATAAAGTATGCTAAGTGTAAAAGGGATGTAGCTGTGCTATGTTCCATGGCCGATCTGTCTTCGGGTAATCATCATTGGAGTCACGTTGCTTGCGCTTGCGATTTTTTGGCCTATCTTTCAACTCGCGAATATTGACGAGGTAATAGGAACCATTTAGCAATGCTTTGCTTATGACGAACGGTCCTTCCCAAGGCGGGGATAGTTTCTATGATTTCTCCTGCTTGAGTCGAAGCACCAGATCTCCCTCTTTAAATGAGCGATACCTAACGCGGCGACTATGGTATCCATGTAGCTTCTACTGGTAGATGGCGGATCTCTGGCATGCAAGCACATGCTCTTCCTCAAGTAGGTCCACAGATAAGCGTCTGGATTCTTCAGCGTCATCCTCTTTGTAGGTGGTGACTCTTGGTGCATCGTGGAGGATGTCGGATGGCAAGACATCTTCTGCTCCATAAACCATGAAGAAAGGAGTCAAGCCGGTGGATCTGTTGGGTGTTGTTCGTAAACTCCACAATACAGATGGTAATTCCTCTACCCAGGCTCCAGATGCTCTGTGTAGCGGTGCCTCTAAGCGTGGCTTGATTCCGTGTAGAATTAGTCCATTGGCCCGGTCAACTTACCCATTTGACTATGGATGTGCCACATATGCTAGGTCAAGGCGGATGTCCTTCTCATGACAGTACTCCTCCACTTCTTCGAGAGACAAATTTCTGCCATTGTCGATGATGATGCTGTGTGGGAGACCAAACCTCACCACTAGATCCCAGACAAATTTCAGGGTTGTTGCCCCATCGAGCTTTCTAATGGGTTTAGCTTCAATCCATTTTGTGAATGTATCCACTGCTAC
Organism: Avena insularis; assembly: GCA_023614405.1. NCBI lineage: Eukaryota > Viridiplantae > Streptophyta > Magnoliopsida > Poales > Poaceae > Avena > Avena insularis. The sequence goes on along the minus strand of CM042688.1, from coordinate 503,563,763 downwards.
GAGCAAGTGTGTAAATCCACAAGGTGTTTTTTGCAAAGGTCCCACCATGTCCAGCCCCCAGACTGCAAACGGCCAAGTTATTGGTATGGTTTGCAATTCTTCAGCTAGAACATTTGGTTGTCTTGTGTAAAACTGGCACCCAAGACATGTTTGTACCAACTTATCGGTATCTGCCTTGGCAGTTAACTAGTAGTATCCTTGTCGGAAGGCCTTGGCCACCAACGATCGGGGAGCGGCGTGATGCCCGTAATCTCCGAGATGTATTTCTCCAAGGATATCAATACCTTGCTACTAGGATACGCATCAAAGGAAAACTCATGTGGTACTTCTTTTGTATAACTGGCTGTCAATGATGATGTAGCCTTTTTCTCTTCGTACTATTTGCCGGCTTTCGACTTTGTCAGTAGGCAAAGTTCCGTCTTGTAGATAGTCCATGAACGGTTTCATCCAAACTGGAGTGGTCACTATTACAGCGTTAACGAATGAGTCCACTCTATCCGGGTTGTTGGGGTCCACTCCCTTCACGGATGGGGTCCATAAATGCTCCAGGAAAATGCCTGGCAGAATTGGTCAGCGAGCTGATCCAAGCTTTGATAGTAGGTCTGTCGCCTCATTTACCTCCGGCATGCCCAAGATGGACGAGGAAGGGCAAGAGATCGATAGTGATGCTATTTGGAACTCCCTCGCCAGCTACGACACCTTTTGATGTACTTGACTTCATAGCCATCAAAGCACTTGGCAATCTCGTCTACGTATCGATATGCCGCCATCATAGGGTTCTGCGCATTCCAGGTGCCAGCCACTTGCTGGGAAACCAAGTCAGAATCTCGACAGCAAACTATGCGCTTGATGCCAATATCCTTGGCTACTCGAGGTCTGTGAATGAGGGCCTCATACTCCACCATGTTGTTGGTAGCATCGAAGTGGATCTGTAGGACATATTGCAATTTCATCCCTGTTGGTGATTATAGTAATACACCAGCCCCCGAGCCGTTGAGTAGATTTGGTCCGTCAAAGTGCATGACCCAATATTATGGCTCTGGTACAGGAGTATCTTCTGGCAGTTCTGTCCAATCTGCAATTAAATCCGCCAATGCATGTGATTTGATAGTGTTGCGTCTCTTGTAGGTGATTTCAAAGGTGGCAAGTTCAATGCCCCACTTTTCCACTCTCCATGTAGCGTCGTTGTTGTTGATGATGTCGGACAGTGGAGATTTTCTCACTACTATGATAGGGTGCTCCTGGAAGTAATGCCTTAGCTTCCGTGAAACAAGGAAAACTCCATAAGCTATCTTATGGTAGTGTGGGTAATGCTGCTTGGATTCCGTCAAGACCTCGCTTACATAGTAAACTAGTCGCTGAACTCCATATTTGTGAGTTGGTTCCTTGCGCTCCACCATGATGATGATGCTGATTAGACGGTTGGTTCCCACCATGTAGACTAACATAGGCACCCTTGATACCAGTGCTGCGAGGATTGGTGTGGAGGAGAGTATCCTCTTCAACTACTGGAGTGTTGCATCAGCCTTGTCCGTCCATGTGAATTTGTCCGCCTTCTTAAGTAACTTGAAGAGTTGCATAGCCTTCTCTCCAAGTCGGCTGATGAACCGGCTTACTGCTGCTACGCAGCCTGTGAGCCTCTGTATGTCCTTCAAGCATGTTGGGTGTTTGATGTCAAGGATGGCCTTGATTTTCTCCGGGTTGACCTTGATTCTGCAGTGCGAAACGATGAAGCCCAACAGTTTGCTGGATGGTACCCCGAAGATGCATTTCTTGGGATTAAGCATCATGTTGTATTTCCGGAGATTGTCGAAGGTTTCCTGCAATTCGGTGATAAGGTCGTTTGATTTCTTTGACATTACCGCGACGTCGTCCACATAAGCGTGTATGTTGCAACCTATTTGGTCATGTAGGCAGCACTACATCGTCCACTTGTAAGTATAACCAACATTTTTCAGCCCAAAGGGCATCGTGACATAGCAGTATGTGCCATCAGGTGTGGTGAACAAAGTGGCCAATTGGTCTGACTTTCGCATCCGGATTTGGTGGTAACCTGACTAAGCATCGAGAAAACATAGAAGTTCTAAGCCAGCCATCGAGTCAATGACTTGGTCAATGCGAGGTGAAGCAAACAGATCCTTTGGACACGCTTTGTTCAAGCCGGTGTATTCAACACACATTCATAATTCATTGGTTCCCTTTTTGGGGGAAAGTACAGGATTTTCCACCCATCGGGTGTGAATAACTTCTTGGATAAAGCTAGCCTTAAGTAACCTAGCTATTTCTTTGCCTATACCCCTTCGTCTTTCATCACCAAAGCATCATAGAGGTTGTTTCACCGGTTTAGCATTAGGATCAATATTCAAGCTGCGCTCGGCAAGGTCCCTAGGTACACCTTTCATGTTGGGAGGTTGCCAGGCGAAGATGCCCCTATTCTCATGGAGGAACTCGACGAGTGCGCTTTCCTATTTGGGATCCAGGTCCGTGCCAATGGCGGTGGTCTTGGAGGAATCTCCTTCAACAAGCTCCACCTGCTTGGTCTTGATGGCTACCTTGAATGCGGGTTCGGCAGCAGTGGTTTGCTTCTTCGAAGCCGACATCTCTGAGGCATCAACCTGGCTCTGGATCTCCGTGAACTCCTCAGCATAAAGGACCTCTTCAGCGAAGGCGTCCTTGCTGAGCTCGCACTCCTGTGCCTTGGTGAAGCTTCTGGCAATAGTGATGATGCTGTTTGGTCTGGGTATCTTGAGCTTGTTGTCAACAAAGCATGGCCTTGCGAGGAAGGATTGGAATATGTCGCGTCCGAAGATGACGTGGTACACGCTCTTGAAGGGCACCACTTCAAAGGTCATGCATTCTTGGCGGTAATTGTTGACATCACCAAAGGCGACCGGAAGAGTGATGCAGCCCAAGGAATTTGCTTGTTGGCCCGGGACAACACCATGGAACACCGTATTTCTTTTCCTTAGCTGGGTCTCTGTCAAGTTCATCTTGTGAAGTGTATCTATGTACATGATGTTGATGCTGCTTCCACTGTCCATGAGGCACTTGGTGAACTCTGTGTCGTCAATCAAAGGGTTGATGACCATGGCATACTGGTTCTCTATTGGGATAAGATCTGGATGATCCTTCCTATCCCAAGTGATTGAAATTTCTGACCACCTGATGTACTGGGGAACCGGAGGAAGGGTAGCCATCAGTATCCTCAGGGAGGTTTTCTAGGCCCGGACGGTGGGGGTGCCAAGGAAAGTGTGGTAGACAGGGGCCTTCTTCTCGAAGGGTTTTTCCCTTTTCGCTCACCCTTGTCGGTGGACTTGGGTTCCACGTTTTCATCCATATCACTTGAATCCTAGGACTCCTCCTCCTCCTTCGTCTTCTTAGCCTTTCTGCGGGGTCTATTCTTCTGACTTTGCTTATAGCCGGACTCAGGGTCCTCCTTGAGGTTATTGACAAACTTGCATTGGCGGTTGGTGTGGGTAGCTTTACCGTTTGCGTCGAGGTGGACAAAACATGGCATATCGTGGTACTCCTTGTACGTTTGGGGAACACGGGGCGCTGAGGGTGTAGAATCACTCCTCTGCTGACCATGGCTAGCCCCCCATACACGACCATGTTGTCCGCCTCTGCCTCTGCCAATGAACATTGTGGTGACCATGTCGGTTGTTTGCTTCTCTTTAGGCGGAGTACTTATCTTGTACGAAAGGTAAGCATGGGAGGATTCATCCTTATCTTGTACGCACCGTTGTAGGTCTCCAACAGTACAGGGGAGTTTGTACGTGCCCTCGAAGTTCTTGGTGAACTCTTCATGCATGTCCATCCAATTGCATATTGATTTCTCCAGCAAGTCGTCAATCCGTTGGCGGGCAGTGCCAGTGAGAATAAATGAGAGGTACTTGACAACGACATTAGGGTTTCCCCCTGCGATGTGAATCTCTTTGTTGTATTCCTGCAACCATGTAACTGGCCTAGCAGGGCCGTCATAAGGTTTGATTGTCTTGTCAATCCGGAGACCCATGGGGTAAGTTGTGGCCCGTATTACTGGTCCAAAACAATGTGGCCCAAGGTATGGGAGCTCCCGTTCTTCTTGGATCTTGTCCAGCCATGATCGTGCGTTGTACGGCTCTGGTTGCTTCCTTTTCCGTCATGGGGGGAGAGAGTTGTGGTGTGATCTTTTGGATCCACCATTTCCTTCGCCATGATGGCTTATAGGCGGTGACGGTGGCAGTGGCGGTGGCGGTGGAGGCGGTGGGTTAGCCTTCTTGCTGCTCCCTCCTTGCGACTCCTCATGCCTGTCGCGGTTGCTTGTTGGACGTGGTGCTTCCTCGTAGGATCTCCTCATGTGTCCTTCAATGCCACTACGCTCTCTGGCATGCCGAGGCTTCTCGCCCTGGTCGCGTATAACGATATCGACCTGTGGACGCCTAGGCGGTGGCATGCTTGTGCGGTGGCACGGCTATGGTTCCTCGTGACACCGAGATGGCAGGCGTGGCGGCGATCGACGGACGCGAGCCTTTTCTCCGTGATCGGAGGATATAGGTATGGCATCAGCCCTGTTGCACACATCCCTCCATCTTCGTTTGGTGGAGCGTGTGTGGGATCCCTCGTCACGGGTAGATTTTGGCCTTCTGCGGCTGTTCAGGGATGACTGCAAAGCTCCAGGTTAGACTCAAGCCTCTGCGAGGTAGCCTTTTCCTGTTGCTTGTACACCTTAGCGACGAGGTCGTACACCTGAGCAACTGCTTTTGGCAACCTGTCCTACTCAAGGAGGGTCTTGGCAATAGCGATGTTGAGAACGAGAGTTGGCATTACTTGCCTCCCCTCTTAATCAATGTATGGGGTCGCCTTTGCCGGTTTGCTTCCGTCATATCCCAACCTACCCTGAACGCCGGGGTCTTCGACGATGTGAGTTGGTGCCTTCTCTGCCTTGTGCTTTAGTAGCAACTGCTTATACTCATCCTCCATAGCTCTTGCCGCCTTGATAGATTGTTGCGCCTTAGCCATGTCCTTGTTTAGCTGAGCACCTTGCTCTTCGATGCATTTGGTCTCTGCTAGGATTTTTGTCCGTTTCTCATCAAGCTCCGTAACACTTTCAATATGAGCAAAAATAATGGGCTCGACGAGAAGTGCACTGTATATCGCCTTGTTCGCGGGAGTAACCAATGGGTTGCCAGCTACAGACATTGACGATGGCGGTAGCGGATTTGCTTGCTTGGAAGTACTGGGGCCCGTGGTGAGTTCTTGCGACTGCTATGGCCGAATAATCGGAGGAGGCATGGCCTTGGCCAGCGCCGGAGGCTCGGCGACTTTCTTTGCCGCTGCCGCTCTGGTGACCGCAGGTGTGGGCGTAGCTCTCTCACGTTCCGGTTCCTGTCCGTCTTCTTCCATCACGCTCCCGATTGTGACTAGAACCTAGTGGGACATGTTGGCTTTCTCGGTGCACTCCTCCTTCTCAATCTCTTGCTCGATCTCCCTCGTAACAACATCGTATTCCTCCGAGTTAGCGTCCGAGCCACCACCATCCATATTGATGTCGGTGTATACCGCGTCAAGGATGGAATCAGAGTTGGCTTCGGTGTTGTTGACGGCAGAGGTAGAGGGTGATGGAGGCGGGCCGTTATTTTGGTTGCCTCCTCTGGCTGCGACGGCGATCTCGGCCTCAGCCTCCTCATTGGCATCCACATATTCATTGATGATTGTGACCATCTCAGCAAGTGTGAGAGGGCCCGTGGCCTGCCGCCTTCGGAGGGTATGCCGGAGGAGTGTTCCGGGCGTGATCCCTTCCACGAAGTGGTAGACAAGTTCGTCAGCACGGTCACCTTCCAGGGTTTCTCTTACTCTCATCCACCTAGCAAGGTATTCACGGTGGGATTCCCCTCCCTCTGAACACATTTGGCCAGATTGAAGATGGTGATGACACTGACAAAGTGTGACCTGCGCATTTCTAACACTCGGGGAAGCCAAGAGGATTTGCGGGGTCCTTCCACCATTATATCCTGCAAAGGGGTGGTTTGGGTGGGCCTTGAATTTTCTAGATCTGAGCCGCCATACTCTAGAGAGAGGTATGACCCAGATTCTTCCGCAACATGTCTGGACCGTAGGCGGTCCGTGTGGGTCTTGACGAGTTTCCGACTTCCTAGGAGTTAGGACCCGAGTCAGTTCCACCGATGAAGATGTGGATGTCTCCGAAGGGGATGACGGAGCAGCGCGTAGGGTTCGTCTTTGTCGGCACCCATAATTCATCTGGAGGGACGATCGGGACATTGTCGGAGAAGAGAACGCGTCCGATGGCTACGGTGTTGCCGATTCCCGCGAAGAGCTTGGACTTCGCCCGGTGTAGAGCTCGAAGCGCCTCTTGCCCCACGGTGAGCGCCAGCTGTCATGGTATTGCCGACGAGTATGCCATAGAGGGGTCCTCATAGAGCGTGTTTAGAGACGCGGGGTAAGGCAAAGAGTTGGAGGGTATGAGGTAACACAGCTTACCCAGGTTCAAGTCCCACAATGGTGGCGGAACTCTACTCCTGATATAAATCACTATAATGGCAATACGCCGAGTTACAGAGATTGGTTTGCTGTGCAAGGTGTTGTACGTTGTACGTTGAGTGTTTTTTCTAAAGGCTCCTAGAGGTCATCAGAACCTAGGGTTACAAGGAAAGGACCTTGCCGTACAAGGTAAAGAGTCCTACACTAATACAAACTAGTGTTCGTGTCTTGCACTCCAAGGCTCCGAGTACGTCGGTGACTCCTATGTATCCTTCCTTCATTCGGCATGGGCCTCCCTTTTGGATCTGTCTAAATGGGTCGCCTAGCAGGACATAGGCCTTGCTACCAACTGCGGGCCAATCGGGTTAGCCAGATTAGAGACATGCTATGAGGACACCCATTTAGCGTATCCCCAACACACGGCCTTCTTGCGGGCCTCGAGTTGTGCATTCACCGCCTGCTGGCGATTGAACTCTTGAATGAGTAGCCAATGGTATCCCATTAGCTTCTGTTGTGATGCGTTTGGTGGTAGGGGTTACCTTGTAGGGCTTCCCTGCACTACTCCCACTCGGCATTGTTGAGGTGGATCTCATGTCGCGTCGTCCCGTTGTTGGCGTGTTCGCTCTAATTATCGGGGTTTGGCGGTGTTGGCGGTTTTGGCTGCTCGTCGTTGACGGGGCCGATAGCGGGGATTCGATTGGCAGGCCTGTTGTTGGTGGGCCCGCTGTTGGTGGTGTTCCTTTGAGCACCTCTGTCACTGTTGTTGATGACGGTGCACATGTGGTGGTTGGGGAAACCACCGCTCCCGCAGCTCTCAGATCCGGAGCCGTAAGCATCATCTTTTGACGTCAGATCATACAGACTAGACTCGCAATTGTTGTTATCCGTATCATAAGCTAGTGCTAAGGTGTTGGGCTCGCTTAGGGTACCAATCGTTGGTGGGAACCATGAGGAAAGGGCAATTGAAGGAGCTTGCGGGTGATCAGGGAAGCAGATCATGCTGATCTGACCGATCTAAAAGCGTAGTCTTCCAATCGTCATGCCAATTCCATCACCCACAGACTCAAAGTCTGGGCGAGTCACCGACGAGTTGACAGTGAAGTTGAAGGTGCCAAAAAGGAGACGATTCTCTACTGCAGCGGAGTTGTAGATGGCAATTGATGGGGACGAGGAAGCCGCAACATCAGCACTCCCGTTTCCCATAGACGGTGCCAATTGACGAGGGGTTAACTCGTCAATGCCCATCGTTGATGGACTTAGGTTTGAGTGATTGGCGAGCGCTGGAGGCGTCGATTGGCTAGAAAACAAGCACATCAAGGACACGCGGTTTACCTAGGTTCAGGCCATCAGAAGGGACCCTACTCCTGCTTGTCTTCTCTTAGATTATCAAGGAGTCAAAAGTTATAGGGGTGCACAGATGTAATCTGGCGAGGTGTATGCTAGGGTTGCGGATATGCCTCTTGCTGCCCCCTCCTAGCCTTTATATAGGGAGGCTAGATCTCAGGATAGCAGGCCGAGTCAGTTACCGATTAGGGTTTCACCCTTTTGAAAATCAAAATATTGCTTGTCGTGTCCTTCAAGGAGTCGCCTTTCTCCGGACTTGGGCCACCTGAATCCTTATTGGGCTTCAGTTTCCCATGGGTTCCTCTTGGGCTAGACTGCATAGGCTAAACACGAGTACCCATAGGGTATACCCATGGCAGTGGCCATCTAGAAGACCCGATCCAACGACCACTATTGGATGCTAGGGTTACGATCCAACGGCCACAGTTGGGCATTAGAGTTACATGGTTTTTGCTGGATCTAGGGGTGAGACAGTCAACGGGGTTATATGGGTTTTGACCAACATTTACATGAGAAAAAGTAATTCAAGGAAAACATGTAAGGGTATCTAAATTTTGAACGATCCGCACTGATCTAGCCTAGGACACCTCTGGGGCACCCAAAATCATTTTTGTTTGAATTTTGAGAACAATTCTTAGGGTACCTATAGTTCAAAATTTGAATTATGCAAGCATTACTCAAGAAAAAAGCAGTATATAGCTCCACGATGAGAAAAATTCCAATCTCCCGGGAATGTCCATCCAACATTACCTAGCCTTGGATAAAAAAATACTATGTGGCCTTAGAAACGAGGAATTCTTGCATCTCCTTTGGAAAAATCCATTAGAATTCAAATTTCTAGATTCAAAAAATGAAAAATAAAGTTATTTCTATAAAACCCAAAAATCCCTAGTTGGATAAGTTGTTTGTAATGCTAAGAGGCACCACCCTACCAAGTTTGGGCTCAATACATTGAGGTATGCCATGATTTTGGGAGTGAGCATGATAACTAGGGTTGAAGCCCACGTTAACTCCCACTCGATAGACGTTCGGGTGAAGGTTTGCATGTACAAATTATATGGATGTCTTGTTTATGATTTTTCGTAGGTAGTAGGGCACAAATAAAGACTCCATGCGTAGGTTTTTATTTTTTTAAATTTCATTTGGTGTGATGCAAAAAAGGCCAGACGTGTCGGCATGCGCAAATGCATAAGGGTATGTAAATTTTGAATCCTCTGGATTGATCCATCCTAGGAAATCTCTAGGGAATCCAAAACCATTTTTGTTTGAATTTTGAGAGCAATGCTTAGGGTACCCACATTTCAAAATTTGAATTATCCAATCATTACCCAAGAAAAAGTAGTGTATATCTCCACCATGAGAAAAATGCCAATCTCCCGGGAATAGCCATCCAAAATGAACTAGCATTGGAGAAAAATATCGGGAGGCTGGAGACATGAGAAATTCTTGTACTCCTAAATCCACCCAAAATTCAAATTTCTAGATTCAAAAACTGAAAAATCAAGTTTTATCCATAGAATCCTGAAATCCCTAGTTGGAGAAGTTATTTGCAATGCCAAGAGGCACCACCCTGTCAAGTTTGGGATCATCCAATTGAGGGATGTCATGCTTTTAGCAATGAGCACGATAACTAGGGTTAAAACCCAATTTAACTCCTACTCAATAGACATCCAGGCGAAGATTTGCATGTTCAAAGTATCTAGATGTCTTGTTTATGATTTTTCCTAGGCCGTAGGTCACAAATAAGAACTCCATACACATTCTTATTTTTTGATTTTGTTTAAAACAATCATTTGGTGTGATTCATAAAAAGGCCAAACTTGTTGGTGTATGCAAACGTGTTGGGGGGATACCCCCGGGTAGGGTCACACCGGGGTATAATGGCCGAGTTAGCCGAGGTTCGGCAAGGTCAAAGCGAATGCTGGCCGAGTCACCTCAAAGCAGGCCGAATCTCGGGGTAACCCGGACCAGGGGATGTCCACCTAACTGGGTCTCAACTGACTTAAGCCGTTAGTCGGATGGATGAATCTAACTTGTATGCAGGAACAGGTGTGGCCGGATCTACTATGTACGATCCAGGTCATATCAAGCTTGTAGGAGAAGGAAGGTATCTCGCTGGTCAAAGGTGACCCCTGTACACGGAGCATGAGCGAAGCGGACAGAGGCAGGACCACCGAGGCGTGGCCGACAAAGGTGACGACGCCAATGTCGGCTGACGCGGGCGCCACAGAGGCTCACGTAGCCTCTACATGGGTGACGCGGGGGAAAAGTGACCCGGTCGGCTTACTATTTTGGGAAGAGGCATATTCTCTGGAATATGCCTCCACGTATGCCCTAATTGGAGACCTAGCCTCCCCTATATAAGGAGGGCTAGGGCCTCTGTAGAAAAGGGTTGATCTCTAGAGGGTTGAGTTTTACAGAGTTAGTCTTTAGAGGTTATGCTCTTCTAGCAAGTGACTGAGAGCTAGCTACTGGTGAGAGTAAGAGAGTTCTTTCTTCCTCCTGTCTCCAATACAGCTCGAGGAGCACTTGTAAACCTTGGAAGTGAATCGAATACAAAGCTACTGTGTGTGGAATCACCACACTATCCCTCCCTGGATTCCCTTAGTGCATTTAGTCCCCACCTTTAGCCTATCCATGGCATCTGCCGTGACACCACCACGACAGTTGGCGCCCACCGTGGGGCCAGCGGCGCTAGCAGGGGTCAAGATCTAGATGGGAAACCTCATCGGCACTGGCGAACGCATCGTCTTCGGGCTCGTTCAGCGCTTTGGAGCGCTGGACTTTGTCAGCAACAATGCTGGCTACTTCGGCAAGCACCCTCTTCCGCGCGACGGCCTCTTCGTCAAGCTCGGCGCGCACAAGGTCTACGTTGCTGTCGATGTGTCATGCGTTCATCCGCGGCACATCGTCGAGGCAGGCAAGCCACCCCTTAGCATGGTTCACGGGGCGCGTATCACTCGCTCCCTGGACCGTGCTAAAGTGATGATGAATGCGCCTAGCGCTGGCGCGAGCAAAGATCCGGCACCCGATCCGGAGGTAATGCCTAAGGCACCGAGGAAAGGTAGAGGTCCTCCACTAGAGAGGCCAGAGAATGTGTTGTGGGAAGCAATGGATAGCTTAGCAAACCCCATAGCAGCAGTGGTAGATCCGGTTTAGGCACAGGCCGAGCTAGAGGAAACTAGGCAAAAAATTCTAGAGGGTGCGAAAAAGATAGCCGCGGCTCAGCAGTCGTTGAACATGACACTGCGTGAGTATGCAAAGGCAAATAAAGTAGATGTTGTAAAAGTGAAGGGTAGAAATCTCATGAGTGAAATGAACAAAGAGGGTGATACTAGGATTGAGGAGTCAAAAAACTATTTATCCGTGGGGCTGCCGAAGTATAGTACCCCGACAAAAAACCTCAGGGCAGCAGATGTAGCTGCATCCGAGTTAGAAGGTCTGACGGGTGAAGCCCGTCAAAGACAGCAAGATTGGGTCAATGAGTTGGTTCGGATCGCGAACAGGCAAAATGAGGAATTGCTCAGGGCTAACCCGGAGAGAGCTGGGGCCACCAAGATCGTTCATTCGGCGGTAGGTAACCCAGAGAAGTCCGCCGGAGCTGCATCGTCTCCTCATGGTGGTCCTAGGAGAGAAGAGGTATTAACCTCGGCGAGGAGAAACAAACAGATCGTCCCATATGACCCGACAAGGGCAGGTAAAGGAAATGAAGTACAGAGAAATGACGATCGATGAAGTGTGAGCCGAGGTGAAGCTGGCCGAGGTAACCGTGACCAAGGCAATTCCGGTCAAGGAAACGCTGTAAATGGCAATGCCGGACAGCGCAAATCGGCAGGACAACCGCAACAGCGGAATATACCAAGGCAAGAGCAAAGTGCCGGCCGAGGTATGCAACAGAGAGGTGCTCCACGAGAGAAAGACCGGTATAACGATGGAGATTCGGAAATGGTGAACGCAGGATACCCAAGGCCGGACTATCATGTGATAGAGTCAAGATTGGGAAGCAGGGAGTTGATGCCTGATTATGCCAGATTAAAACTGGATCGCCTGTATAGGTCGGAACAGATTGAATGTCAAGGTCCCCCGGGTCCTGCGTGTTTTGGGCCCCAGATCATGAAGGAGCCTCCGATACCTAACTTCCAGTTACCTAGAGGCACAAAGACGTATGACGGCAGTACAAAGCCGGAAGATTGGTTGATAAACTATGCTACGGCTGTGAAAATTGCTACAGGCAACTTGAGATGGGCTGTGAGATACGTACCCCAGATGTTGGAGGGGCCAGCAAGGGTATGGCTAAACAATTTGCCGTCCGGAAGTATTAACTGCTAGATCGATTTTGAGGAAATGTTTATCAGCAATTTCTCAAGTACGTATTAGAGGCCAAATAGGCCACAGACCCTAGCTATGTGTAAGCAGAGACCGAACAAGACAGACCGAGGGTTTTTAACCCGGTGGTGTACCGTGAGAAACTCGTGTGAGGGTGTGATAGAATCACAGGCCATAGCATGGTTTGCGCAAGGATGCAGATATGCAAGCATGTTGTGGCAAAGATTGCAAAGAGATATGCCAACTACATTGGCAGAGACGATCTGGATTGCAGATTCGTATGCTTTGGGTGATCCAACTCAACCTAGGCTCGTGTCAAACGAGTCAAATGAGGAGTGCTACCAGAGAGATGGAGCTGGGTCATCCCGGAGGAATGACTACCGGGGTAAAAGAAGAGATGACAGACCGGATTACCGGTATAATTCGCAACAAGTTGTTGCTGTGAATCAAGATCAGCCCAGAGCAGGGGGAAATCAACGTCAGAAAACTGGAGGGCAACAGTGGATACCGAGAAATGATGGCAAGAAAACTTGGATGACAGAGCAGAAGAAACAGTGGCAAGAAAAGAAGGACCGTCCGAGGTATACTTATGAGTCAATGTTGGATCAGCCGTGTAAATGTCACACGCCAAATCCGAGTAACCCAGTGGGTCATACAACGAGGCAATGTGAGTGGATGCGTAAGATAGAACAAGGTGGTTCGGGGAATGCTCAGGCACCTCGGAATGATCAACCTTGGAAGGAGTTACCCCGACAGCAATTGCTCTCGGGAGCGAACACGCAACAACTAATGTTGCCTTCCCCTCCGCCGAGGTATGATAACCATGAGAGAAGGGATGCAGTGCATCAAGTGGAAGACCAGCATCAGCCGGATCAGAGGTACCCCGAAAATGAGGGGAGGAATGAGTATAGGGAGCATCATCAGAGTTACTGTGTGTTTACTACTAAGGAAACAGATAGAAAGAGCTTGCAGCATCGACATATGGAGGTCAATGCGGTAATGCCAGCAGTGACGAGGTATATGCCTTGGTCGGACCAGGATATTACCTGGAGCATCAAAGATCATCCCAAGCTTATGCCAAGTCCTGGTTCATGTGCGCTAGTGCTGGACCCGACATTCATTGGGCCTAACATCAATGTGAGGTTCTCCAAGGTACTGATTGACAATGGCAGTAGCATTAACATCATGTATGCGGATACAATGCGCAAACTGGGTATCTCGGAGAACATGCTCCAAGCTACAAGGACAACTTTCCATGGAATTGTGCCGGGCATTTCTTGTGAGCCCATAGGCAAGGTCCGGGTTGACGTATTGTTCGACACGAGAGATAACTGCCGAACTGAGAATTTGGAGTTTGAAGTGGTGAACTTAGAAAGTGTGTATCACGCGTTACTCGGAAGACCAGCACTAGACAAGTTCATGGCAAGCTGCCACATCAGTTATCTGAAGATGAAGTTGCCCGGGCCAAATGGAGTGATTACCATTACTGGAGATTTCCGATGTTCCATTGAGTGTGCCTCAGCCGGGTCTAACCTAGCCGAGTCACTCATGATTGCGCAAGAGAAAAGAAAAATCCAGGAGGTGGCAGCGTTGGCTCAGTCCGTGCAACAATATATGCCGGTGTTCAGTAATCCGCATGGTAGTGTTTCGTTCCAAGCCACAAAGGATACCAAGAAAGTGCCTGTTGATGATTTGTTCCCAGAGCGCACCGTAACAATTGGTGTCGGGTTAAATGATAAATAGGAAAGCAAGCTCGTCAACTTCCTCCGTGAGAATCGGGATATTTTTGCTTGGTCCACACAGGACTTGCAAGGAGTTCCGAGGGAGTTGGCCGAGCACTCTTTGAATGTGAGACTCGGAGCAAGACCGGTGAAGCAACCTCTCCGCCGCTTCGCCGAGGATAGGAGAAAAGTCATTGGAGATGAGATAGCTCAGTTACTGGCAACAAGATTTATCATGGAAGTTCTTTACCCGGATTGGCTATCTAATGCGGTCCTCGTGGAGAAGAAGAAAGATGATCTGAATGTGGCAGTGGTTTGGCGTATGTGTATCGATTACACGAACCTGAATAAGGCGTGTCCAAAAGATCCATTTCCACTGCCAAGGATAGATCAGGTCATAGATTCAACTGCTGGGTGTGAACTGTTGTCATTCATTGATGCATATTATGGTTTCCACTAGATACCCCTGAATCCGGATGATCAAACAAAACTGCATTTATCACCCCGTATGGGGCTTATTGCTATCGCACCATGCCATTCGGTTTACGTAATGCAGGGGCAACGTACCAAAGATGTATGCAGAAATGTTTGCACGACCAAATTGTTCAAAATGTACAGGTGTATGTGGATGATGTGGTTATCAAGACCAAGGAAAGAAAACGCTCCTTGATGATATCAGGCAGACGTTCGCGAACCTAAGAAGGTTCCGGATGATGCTTAACCCAGGAAAATGTACCTTCAGTGTCCCGGCTGGAAAATTACTCGGATTTCTTGTCTCTAGCCGAGGTATCGAAGTTAATCCAACTAAGATCTGGGCCATAGAGCGAATGGAACTGCCAGAACTTCACAAGTGTCTTAACGATGTCCAGAAGTTCACAAGTTGCCTGGCATCGTTAAGTCGGTTTGTATGTCGGTTGGGAGAAAAGGCATTGCCTCTCTATCAACTCATGAAAAAGTCGGACAAGTTCATTTGGACGCTGCAGGCCAATGAAGCCTTTATACAATTAAAGAAAATGTTAGCCACTGCACCAGTGTTAGCCTCTCCACTATCAAAGGAGACAATGTTGCTCTATATAGCCGCAACCAACCGAGTTGTAAGTGCAGTAATCGTGGTAGAGCGCGGCGAAGAGGGTAAGTCAGTGCAAAGGCCATTATATTATCTGAGCGAGGTATTGTCAACATCAAAGCAAAATTATCCGCACTACCAGAAAGTGGCGTATGGTGTGTATATGTCGGCAAAGAAGCTAAAACATTATTTTGAGGAGCACCCTATCAAAGTAATATGTGAAGCCCCAATATCCGAGATAATGAGTAACAAGGATGCAAGTGGCAGGATTGCAAAATGGGCAATTGAGCTAGCTCCTTATGCGCCACAATATGACAGAAGAGAGGTAATCAAGTCTTAGGCTATGGCCGACTTTTTTGTGGACTGGGCCGAGGTGCAATATGAACCGCCATTACCAGATCCGAACTACTGGAGAATGCACTTTGACGGGTCAAAAACAAAAACCGGGTTAGGCACCGGAGTTGTGCTTACCTCGCCAAAGAATGACCAGTTGAATTATGTGCTACAGATCCATTTCGCAGCATCGAACAATGTCGCTGAATATGAAGCACTTTTGCATGGGCTCAAAGTGGCAAAAGAAATTAGGATACGTCGGATCCAATGCTTTGGCGACTCGGATTTGGTAGTTCAGCAAGTGTCGGGGCTGTGGGACGCTCTTGATCCAAACATGGCACTATACAGATTCCTTGTGCAGAAGATATCTGGTTATTTTGAGGGATGCGAATTTCGCCATGTGCCCTGGGTGGAAAATGAGGCTGCCCACGTATTGTCAAAGCTCGGATCAACCCGACAAGCAATTCCACCGGGTGTAGCATTAGAACACCTTAGAAAACTATCCATCAGACCGACCCCAGAAACCGACTCAATCTACGTCCCGGAGGATCCGGAGTCCGGAGCTGTCCCCATGGACATTGACATGGGAGGCGGTGCGCGAAACCCGGGGACTGCCTCAGCAAATCCAGGGACTGCCTCAGTGAACCCGGGGACTGTCTCGTAGGACCTGGGGACTGCTCAGCATGATCCGGTTGAAGTTATGCCAGTGGATCAGATAGAAATTGATGAGGATGTGTTCCCTGTGTGAGAAATACCAG
The DNA here is from genome assembly GCA_023614405.1 of Avena insularis. Taxonomy (NCBI): domain Eukaryota; kingdom Viridiplantae; phylum Streptophyta; class Magnoliopsida; order Poales; family Poaceae; genus Avena; species Avena insularis. Next base: position 503,547,735 of record CM042688.1, on the reverse strand, counting down.
CTTGGGCACTGCCTATATTTCAATTCCTGAAAGATGGAACTTTACCCACTGAGGAGGTGTTATCCAGGAAAACTCAGAGGAGAGCAAATGCATACATAATCATCAATTCCGAGCTATACAAAAGGAGTGTGACCAATGTCCTCCAGTGATGCGTTGACCCGGAAGAAGGGCTTGACATCCTCCGAGATATACATCAAGGGGAATGTGGGCATCATGCCTCGTCCAGAGCCTTGGTAGCAAAATCTTTCCGGCATGGATTCTACTGGCCAAGTGCCTTAGAACAAGCAGAGGACTTGGTACGAAAGTGCAATGGTTGTCAGAGGTATGCTACCAAGACACATATGCCAATGCCGGAGATCAAGACCATACCAATCACATGGCCATTTGCCGTATGGTGTTTGTACATGGTTGGCCCGTTCAAACCAGCAAGGGGAAATATGACTCACATTTTGATCATGGTGGATAAATTTACAAAGTGGATTGAAGTAAAGCCAATAAGAAAATCTGATGGAGCTACGGCCATGACATTTCTCAAAGACATCATCTTGAGATACGGTTATCCTCACAGTATCATAACTGATAATGGCACAAATTTTGCTGAAGGAGCATTTGCGCTATTCTGCCGAGATAAGAAGATCTGGCTAGACGTTGCCTCGGTAGCCCACCCCGCATCAAACGGACAAGTGGAGAGATCCAATGGATTAGTATTGTCCGGGATAAAACCCCGGCTCATTGAGCCACTGCAAATGTCAGCGGGGTGCTGGATAGAAGAACTACCAGCGGTATTGTGGAGTTTAAGAACAACTCCGAATCGATCAACAGGCTATACGCCATTTTTCTGGTACATGGGGCAGAAGCTGTATTACCAGCCGACATAGAGCATGACTCGCCTAGGGTCACCCAATACACAGAAGCCGAAGTGCAAGAAGCCCGGCAAAATGATGTTGATCTGCTGGAAGAAGCGAGAGAATTGGCATTGTCCAGATCCGCCATATATCAGCAAAATCTCCGACGCTATCATAGCCGAAAAGTAAACCCCCGAGTCTTTCGGGAAGGTGATCTGGTACTCCGGTTGGTACAACGTACTGCTGGCATGCATAAGTTATCCCCCCGTGGGAAGGGCCATTCATTGTGAGCAAAGCATTGCACAATGATTCTTACTATCTTATCGATGCAAAACCACAGGAAAAGAACAAGGCGGACAGGTCCAGCGAGGAATCTAAGCATCCATGGAATGTAGCTCTACTTCGTCCTTTCTACACTTAGTAGAGAAGTGTATGTATCCGAGTCTCTCATATGTCGGTATGTATGCCGGCAATGAGCTTATCAATGAAATGTCGGCACCTCGAGCAGTAACTCGGGGACTGCCTTAATAATGATTATTGTCTTCTGTATTTATTATTTATACATCGGCTGGCGTAAGTTGTTCTACTTAGGTCGGATTAGTAATGTGTGAGAACCAAGAACCAAACTCTTCGACTTGCTGCTGTCCAACAAGAATTGGCTGCATGGCAAGCAAGAGAACAAGTTTGGAATTGCGTAGCACATGAAAAACGACTAAGGAAAAGAACTTAATCGAGTTGACGTTTGTTTTTTGGACTAACCTTGTGTTTACTTTCGAATTATTATGCTGAATTATTTTGAGCTAAGCCCAAAGTTTCCAAGTATTGTTAAGACAATTTTTGAAGCTCGGATTCGTAAGTCGTAAAACCGAATCAAGGTAGACACGACCCGAGCCAAAAGATTGGATGAACAAGAAAATGAAACTCGGGGACTACGCCCAAGTTAATCCAGCATAAAAACTTAGTAGCAAAATATCACATGTGTACTGGATACAATTCCACCCGGCATACCGGGGATCTGATAAACTTTAAAGTTTTTTCACTCAAGGAGCAGCAGGAGGAGGAAGTTCGGCATCATCTTCGCTGTCTTTGATGTCCGAAGCATCGTCCTCATCCGAGCCATCTTCAACGTTTTCGGCGTTTCCATCATCCGACCCACCAAGGAAGCTCGGACCCTCATTCCATTCATGAACAGGGGCATATTCGACGAGGCTATGGGCGCAAGCCTTGCGCCGGGCTACCCACTCCGGGTCACTGGTCCATTTGGATCCGGTGCGCATGCACGCTAGGAGGTTGAGGTCGATCTTCTCGTACCACGTAAGCAAGAAGTGGAGAACGGTCTCAGCTCCGGCACGCCCAGCGGATTCCCTCCAAAGGTCGAGTTGGGTCTCGCATTCCATCAACTTATCAACAAGAACTGCGGTTCCCTCCGGAGTGTCTTCGGCAAGCCAAGAAGTGTTGAAGATTCGGATTGCAACGTCAAGGATATCCTTTCCATAGTTTTTCACGATTTTCACGCGAGAAGACAAGCTGACCAACAGGTCCTCCATGTCATAGGGAATCTCTTCAGCGTCAGGAGCAATGGGGGTACCCCTCTGTCGGCGAAAATTAGCAACAGCGGTGCTCGCAATGGCATTGCCCTCTGGAAATTTGCTTGAAAACAAGACAAGAGAAGTGGGTAAAGAAAAGACATGTGAAGTAACCCAGAGAAATATGCCGGATGAGGGAAAGGAGGTTACGTGAAATATAGTTGTGGATCCAGGTCAACTCCTTTGTACAGTCATCACGCCTTTTGCAAAGCTGCACAAGTTCAGTATTCGCCGACTCAAGTTTGACGTCGGCCTCCTGGAGAAGTTCTCGGTCCTTGGCAATATGGAGATTGAGGCGCTCGCGCTCTTCAGTATAGTCCTGGCCAGCTTTTTCAAGGTCGTTTTGGTGCTGCGCTTTCAACTTCTTCATATCTGCCTTGAGCTTGGCAATTTCATCATCCTTGGTTCGGAGGAGGGCAAGCTCGTCATCTTTATTTTTGAGCTCGTCCTAATGCTGCCCTGCTTGTTTGAGAAAATGCAGCATCATATCAGGCACGGGCACACTATCTTCCAGCGATACTAAAATAGTTTGTTGACCCGGCAAAGCCGAGGTATGAATGTTCGCCGAGCCAAGAAGAAAAGGAGATAGAAAGCATAGCAAGGTCGTACAAAAGTAACTTACCCTTGATCTGGTCAAGATTCTTCCTCATGAGAATATTCTCAGCTTCCACCCCAGCTGCGAAAACCGAATGATGGGTTAGTTCGGCAGAAAAAGAGGAAGAAAACAAGGAGAGATGTCAAGAAGAGAACTTACCCCTTTTCTCGTGTTCAGCGAGAAGTGCATTATGCTTTGCCCGCAGCATCTTGTGAGTGTCCAGGAGACGCTGAAACTCAGCTCTCCGGCGGTTGGTGGTCACCTAAAAAGAGTATAGAAATATAGCTTAGTCTTGTGCATATTCGAAGTGTACAAAACCCGGGCCAAGTGGAACTTAACCCGGCTCTAGGTGTGTGCATATTCGAAGCGTACAAAATACGGGCCAAGTGGAACTTAACCCGGCTCTAGGTGTGTACATATTCGAAGTGTACAAAATCCGGGCCAAGTGGAACTTAACCCGGCTCTAGGTGTGTGCATATTCGAAGTGTACAAAATCCGGGCCAAGTGGAACTTAACCCGGCTCTAGGTGTGTGCATATTCGAAGTGTACAAAATCCGGGCCAAGTGGAACTTAACCCGGCTCTAGGTGTGTGCATATTCGAAGTGTACAAAATCCGGGCCAAGTGGAACTTAACCCGGCTCTAGGTGTGTGCATATTCGAAGTATACAAAATCCAGGCCAAGTGGAACTTAACCCGGCTCTAGGTGTGTGCATATTCGAAGTATACAAAATCCGGGCCAAGTGGAACTTAACCCGGCTCTAGATGTGTGCATATTTGAAGTTATCAAGGAGCTATGTTAGTTTTCTAAGGAGCATCCGGCCGAGTAACAAGTTACTCCCCCGAAGGCTCGAGGACTAATGGTTATATCACTAATATATACAACATGCTAAGGAAAAGGTGAAGTAACATATTCGCTGCTGAGCATGTGGGGCGCCACCAAACCCTTGGCATGCGCCTCCCTCCTCTCAACCTGGGCAAGGGCCGGGCTGGTGTGCAAAATGAGTTGCGCGTCAGCTGGGTCGGTAGGGACGTCCTTCAGCGGTGGAGTTTTCTTCGAGAGCATGGACACGAGTGTGCACTGTCCAGCCTCGATGGACGTTGCCCTGGTGGCGTCAGGGGCCTTCTTGCCCTTAGGCTGCTGCTGAGAAGTGGAAGTTGTTGCAGCAGATTTACCCTTGGGAACTGCCTTGGTGCTTTCTCGCAAAGACTGAGAAGACTCGGACGAGGCAGAGGGGCTTGGTGTTGCTGCTGTTGCTTTTGCTGCTGGTGCCTGAGTTGGTGCTGGTGCTGGTGCTGGTGCTAGTTTCTTCTTCGGTGGAGGTGCTGAGGTAACCTCGGTGGTAGATGGTTGCGGCGGAGCCGAAGTGGTGGTGGCCGCTACCTCGGCAGAGACAGTCTCCCCCGCTCCAGGGTTGCCCTCCTCTTGACGAGGTGGGCTGGAACCCAGAGCAGCCGCTGAACCCTCCGGGATTGGGCTCAGCGGGCGTGAATTGTTGCCACGAGGGGGAGAAGGGCTATGTCGGAGCGGGGAGGCAATGCCGGACCCACTCTGTGGGACCTCCACTGTGGCCCTGCCGAATCAAACAGTGTCAGATGAGAAACTATAACAATAGAAGAACAAGTAAATGGCAGAGGGAAAAGAGGCTTACTCATCCGAGGTCAGGGGCTCCCTGGGGTTCCGAGCCCTTCGTGCTGGGGCCTTGGTTGCAGGCTTGGAGGCAGTTTTGTCCTCGGACTTCTTTCACCTTTTGGCTGGCTAAGAAGGTCCGGAGGAAGAAGTTGATGCGGCTCCCTTTTCTTCTTCGGCGTAACCAGAATAGGATCACCCATGGCAAGGGGAGGGTCCTCATGGATCTGCCTACCGGGGTTAGCTGATGCCGGAAAAGCATAAGAAAGGGGGACAACGTCAAATGCTTCCATCACCTCAACATCCGAGTCATCTTCATCGTCGAGCCAATCTCTAATGGAAGAGAGTTTACTGGTGGGTCGCTTGGTCGCGTCGGCCATTGGAAGGAACATCTCCTAATCCGGTTCCTCCTCATCAGAGGTATCCCGGTCAAGCGCCCATTTGAGGGAGGGCTCAGTGCCATCCTTGATAGTTTGCTGAAGAAATTGCTAAGGGACTAAAAAGATAACAGAGTTAAATATACAACAGCGACCGACATATAATTTAATTCGGAGAAAGTTTGCGGCATGAAGCTTACCATGGGAGAAGCCTATCTCGGCAATAATGTTCCATTCCCCACGTCCACTCAGAGGAGAAGTCCTTGTGGGTGGTGAAGAGAGCCTTGACCCGGCGGTAGATCTCTATGTTGCTCAACTCGAAAGACGAGGTCCGGTTGGGGTCACGGCCCCAGCTCATGTGATAGACTTTATGCGTGCGCTTCTCGAGAGGGGAGATCCGATTGTGGACAAACGTGATCATGGCGTCTTTGTTGCGCAATCTGAGGTCCTTCAACTCTTGGAACCTCTTGTTGACCTGGTTCGCCAGGACGGTGGGCTTCTTGGGGACCACATCCCATAGCTCTGGATTGGGAGGACCCGGAGCGTAAGGGCGCAGCCGGATCAGATCCTCGGTATTGTCGTTCCGGACATAGAAGAAAGTCTGGGCCCATCCCTTGCAAGAATCCAGCCCAGTGACTCGAGGGAAGATGGACAACCTTCGAGGAGAAATTGACGCAGCGCCGAACTGCGTGAGCTGCTTGTCCTCCGGGTCAAGCTGGATGTTCGGGATCACGTTCCGGCGAAGGCCAAAGAACCGGATCCAAAGCTCCTTCGTGGGCCACATTCCAGCATAACCTTCGATGGTGGAGGCAAAGGCAGAGAGAGATGTGATGGCATTGGCTGGAAGGTGGTGCGGCTAGAGCTCGTATGTGTTTAACCAGTCGTGGAAAAAGTCGCTCACTGGCAGACCAAATCCGCGTTGAAAATGAGATAGGAACACCACATACTCACCCGGATTGGGTGAGGGGGCAAGCTCAGAGGAAGCGAGGCATGCGGTGACGCCCTCCGGGATGCGCCTGGTGCGGTAGAGCCAATCCAGGTCGTCCTGGTAGACCCAGGAACCTGCCCACGTGCCGTGGTCGGCGCTCGCAGCGTCTTCCTCCATCTCCTGCTCGGCGACGGTGAGCTCCTCCTCAGTCATCTCAAGTTCACTGCCCTCGCTGGCGCTAGCGGCGGTGGGTGGCAGTGGCCTAGACTGGCAGCAACCCGTCGCGGAAGAGATGCGCGGAGGCGGCGGCGACGCTGGTGGGCGTGGAGGCAGTGTGGCGGCGGTGCTGCTACTCAGGCGTGGTGGCGGCGGCGCTGTCGCGGGAGAAGAAGAAGAAGAAGCAGAGGCAGAGGGGCGCAGAAGTGGGGAAAAGACCCAAGGGGCGCGCCCCTCCCCTATTTAACCACTCCCTCGAGGGGGAAGTGGGATCGTGTTATGCGGGTGTGCCACATGGTGTGGCCGTGTATAACCCGGATTGAGCAATCAGCAACGAGCCACACGAAGGACCACAGGGCGTAGCGGATCCCATGACGCGACGCACTGATACAGTTAACGAGGAGGCAGGCGTGACGTGACATGCGCACAGTAACTCCTGACAATAACTGCGACGGTTACTGTTGCTGGCCCTTAAAATGAGGCAAACTAATGATTAGCCTCCACGTGGAGAAGCGTACGAGAGAAGCAAGAATGACCCAGATGAGAATGTGGTAACCCGGCCAGCAAGTGAAAACTTGGAATGTGCCAAGGGAAAGTAAACCCATGGAATCCGAGATAAGGAGGTAACTTGGAAAAGGAACTCAAAAGCTCAGTGAAATTGAACCTGCTGTGACCTTAGCGGCTAAGGCAGCTAAGACCGCACCAGCTTCGGGGACTAATGTTGGGGGGATACCCCGGGTAGGGTCACACCGGGGTATAATGGCCGAGTTAGCCGAGGTTCGGCAAGGTATAAAAGCGAATGCTGGCCGAGTCACCTCAAGGCAGGCCGAATCTCGGGGTAACCCAGACCAGGGGATGTCCACCTAACTGGGTCTCAACCGACTTAAGCCGTAAGTCGGATGGATGAATCTAACTTGTATGGAGGAACAGGTGTGGCCGGATCTACTATGCACGATTCGGGTCATATCAAGCTTGTAGGAGAAGGAAGGTATCTCGCTGGTCAAAGGTGACCCTTGTACGCGGAGCATGAGCGAAGCGGACAGAGGCAGGACCACCGAGGCGTGGCCTACAAAGGTGACAACGCCAATGTCGGCTGACGCGGGTGCTGCACAGGCTCACGTAGCCTCTGCATGGGTGACATGGGGGAAAAGTGACCTGGTCGGCTTACTATTTTGGAAAGAGGCATATTCTCTGGAATATGCCTCCACGTATGCCCTAATTGGAGACCTAGCCTCCCCTATATAAGGAGGGCTAGGGCCTCTGTAGAAAAGGGTTGATCTCTAGAGGGTTGAGTTTTACAGAGTTAGTCTTTAGAGGTTATGCTCTTCTAGCAAGTGACTGAGAGCTAGCTAGTGGTGAGAGTAAGAGAGTTCTTTCTTCCTCCTCTCTCCAATACATCTCGAGGAGCACTTGTAAACCTTGGAAGTGAATCGAATACAAAGCTACTGTGTGTGGAATCACCATACTATCCCTCCATGGATTCCCCTAGTGCATTTAGTCCCCACCTTTAGCCTATCCATGGCATCTGCCGTGACACCACCACGACAAAACGTGTAACGGTATCTAAGTTGTGAATCCTCTGTAATCGAGCCTAGGACACCTCTGGGAACCAAAAACCATTTTGTTTGAATTTTAAGAGCAATGCTTAGGGTACCTATAGTTCAAAATTTGAATTATGTAAGCATTACTCAAGAAAAATAGCAGTATATATCTCCACCATGAGAAAAATAACAATCTATTGAGAATGGCAATGTAACATGACCTAGAATCAGCGAAAAATGGGGTGGGGGCTTACACATGAGGAATTCTTGCACATCCTTTGCAAAAATCCACCCATAATTCAAATTTCTGGATTCAAAAACTAAAAAATCAACTTTTTTCCATAGAACCCAGAAATCCCTAGTTAGAAAAGCAGTTTGCAATTCCAAGAGGCACCACCTTGCCAAGTTTGGGCTCATTCCATTGAAGGATGCCATGATTTTGGCAGCGAGCATGATAACTAAGGTTGAAACCCAAGTTAACTCCTACTTGATAAACATCCGGGTTAAGGTTTGCATTATCAAAATATCTAGGTGTCTTTTTTATGATTTTTCTTGGGTAGTAGGTACAAATAAGGACTCCATACGCAGGTTTTCATTTTTTTGATTTTTTGAATTACATTTGGTGTGATTCAAAAAATTCCAAACTCATGGGCATGCGCAAACGCGTAACAGTATCTAGATTTTTAATCTTCCATACTGATCTAGGCTAGAACATATCTAGGGCACCAAAACCATTTTTGTTTGAATTTTGAGACTAATGCTTATGATACATGTAGTTCAAAATTTGAATTATCTAAGCATTACTCAAGAAAAAGGCAGTATATAGCTACATCATGAGAAAAATGCCAATCCCTCAGGAATGGCCAGCCAACATGACCTAACATCAGAGAAAAATTCTAGGGCCCTTAGACATAAGGAATTCTTGCACCTGCTTTGGAAAAATCCACCCATAATTCAAATTTATGGATTCAAAAAATGAAAAATCAAGTTTTTTTCTATAGAATCCCAAAATCCCTAGTTGGAGAAGTTGTTTGTGATGCTAAGATGCATCACCCAACCAAGTTTTGGCTCATTCCATTGGGGGAAGCCACTTCAACATCATAGCATAGACCAAACAACTTTAGAAAATTTAAAATAATATTCAGATTTGACCACGTGACAAGTGGGTCCGCGTCATTGGAATTTCTTAAAATCGTGGACTTTTCTATTCGCTAAACTAAAATTGTGGAATCTTTTCCATGGAATAGTTGCCGCTATATGGTTTACTCGATAAGGATAAACAAGCGGAACAGCCACATCCAACAACACACATGATGCCTACTGTATCCTCCTCCCCCACTAATGCACCCCCAAAATTATGATTCTGCAATTATGTCCTTAGGGTAGAGAGTCAGCGAGTAGTGAGGCATCCCATCGGCTTCGTTTAGTTTTGATCATCAACATCTATTCTCGCTTCGATTCCGCTCATCTACCCCCAGTAATCCCTGCTAATCTCATTCCTACTTAACTTCTCCCCTTCCCTATAATCCTTCTGGCGCCGTGTTCCGGCACCGCTTCCGCAGTCGGTCACACGGGCGGAGTCGATGCAGACCTTCCTCTCCCTGTTCCAGCGAGCAACGGAGGTAGTAGATCTCTCCACAGAATCCCAGCAACATGACGGCGTGGTGGTGGTGGTGGAGTAGATAATTCTGCAGGGCTTCGCCTAAGCCTGAGCAGAAGGAAGGAGGAGGAGAGAGGCGGCTAGGGAAAGAGTGGAGGGGCAAGGGGGGGTGGTGCCTCCACCCCTCTATATAGAGGGAGGGGTGCGGCCTAGGGTTCCCACCCCTAGGCCCACCTCCTAGGGCTTGTGCACAAGGGCGCTTGGGGGGAGTTTCCTTCCCCCCCAAGTTTCCCCTTTTTCTTTCTTGGTTTTAAAGTAAACTCCATAGAAATTTCTAGAACCTTCCGGAACATTCTGAAACCTTCTAGAACCCCCATATAAACACTCCGGGACATTTCCGAACCTAGAAAATGATCTCCATTATATGAATCTTATTCTCCGGACAATTCCGGATCTCCTCGTGATGTCTCAGATCCAATCCGAGACTCCGAACAACATTCGGTCTCCAACGCACATTCCATATCTACCTAAACAGCATCGAGCCTTAAGTGTGTCACCCTACGGTTCGTGAATATGCAGACATGATGGAGAGACCTCTCTGATCAATAACCATCAGCGGGATCTAGAGATCCATAACGGCTCCCACATACTCAACGATGACTTCGTGATCGATAGAACCATTAACATACGAAACCAATTCCCTTTGTCACGCGATACTCTACTTATCCGAGGTTTGATTGTCGGTATCTCCATACCTAGTTCTACCTCGTTACTGATAAGTACTCTTTACTCGTTCCATGTTATGTCATCCCTTGTGACCCAGTCACATGCTTGCAAGCTAACTAGATGACATTCCACCGAGAGGGCCCAGAGCATATCTATCCGTCATATGGATGGACAAATCCCAATCTTGGTCCATGCGCTTCAACACATACTTTCAGAATACCCAATGACACCTTTATAACCACCCAGTTACGAAGCGGTGTTTGATGTCATCAAAGTACCCATCCCGTGATGGTGATTAACATAACCTCGTGGTCGAAGGATTAGGTTACTATGCATTTGAAAGCCTGTAGCAATACAAACAAAATGACTTACTATGGTGTGTGTCCATCACATCATTCTCCTAATGATACAACCTTGTTATTAATGACATCCAATGTCCATGATTAGGAAACCATGATCATCTATTAATCAACAAGCTAGTTCAACAAAAGGCTTACTAGGGACTCTTTTACGTTTACAAAACACACATGTATTAGTGTTTCCTTATAATACAATTATAGCATAGGATGTAAGCATTCATCATAAACACAAAGATATAATAATAACCACTTTTATTATTGCCTCTTGGGCATATCTCCAACAGTCTCCCACTTGCACTAGAGTCAATAATCTAGATTACATGGTAATATACCTAACACCCATGGCGTTCTGGTGTTGGTCATGCTTTGCTCTAGGGAGAGGTTTAGTCAACGGATCTGCCACATTCAGATTAGTGTGTGCTTTGCAAATCTTTATGTCACCATCTCGGACATACTCGCGAATAGCATGGAAACGTAGCTTGATGTGCTTTAGCTTGCTATGTGACCTTGGCTCCTGTGCATTAGCTATGGCACCCGTGTTGTCACAGTAGATGGCCATCGGGTCCAATGCACTAGGAACCACGCCAAGTTCAGTAATGAACTCCTTCATCCATATGGCTTCTTGTGTAGCCTCCTAAGCAGCTATGTATTCCGATTCAGTTGAAGATTTCGCCACAACGCTTTGCTTGGCACTCCTCTAGCTCACTGCAACACCATTCAAAATAAATACGTATCCGTGTGACTTGAGTCATCGGATCGGTGTTCCAACTAGCATCGGTGTAACTGTTTACAACAAGTTGTTCATCACCTCCATAAGAAAGAACCATATCCTTAGTCCTATTCGTACTTTAGGATATTCTTGATCATATCCGATGCTCCATTCGGGATCACTTTGATATCTGCTAGTAAAACTAACATGAGCTATATCCGGTCTTGTACACATGGCATACATGATAGAACCTATGGCGAGGCATAGGGAATATTATTCATCTTCTCTATCTTCTGTAGTATGGACTTTGAGTCTTACTCAAGGTCTTACCTGACAACATGGGCACGAACCCTTTCTTGCTCTCTTCCATTCTAAACTTCTTTAGAACTTTGTCCAAGTATGTACTTTGTGAAAGCGCTATTAGGCGTCTTGATCTATCTCTATAAATCTTGATGCCTAGAATATATGCCGCTTCGCCAAGATCCTTCATTGAAAAACTATTATTCAAATAGGCTTTGACGCTATTAAGAAGTTCTATATCATTCCCAATCAACAATATGTCATCTACATATAGTACTAGGAATGCTGAGCTCCCACTCACTTTCTTGTAAATACAAGCTTCTCCATAAGTTTGTATAAACCCAAAGTTTTTGATTACTTTATCAAAACGTTGATTCCAACTCCGGGATGCTTGCTTCAGTCCATAAATGGAGCGCTGAAGTTTGCATACCTTGTCAGCATCTTTAGGATCGACAAAACCCTTGGGTTGTACCATATACAACTCTTCCTCAATGTCACCATTAAGGAATGCCGTTTTGACATCCATCTGCCAAATCTCATAATCGAAATATGCAGCAATTGCTAACAAAATCCTCACAGAGTTTAGCTTCGCTACTGGTGAGAATGTCTCATCGTAGTCAACTCCTTGAATTTGTCGAAACCCTTTCGCGACAAGTCGAGCTTTATAGACGGTAACATTACCATCAGCATCTGTTTTTCTTTTGAAAATCCATTTGTTCTCGACAGCCTTACGGCCATCCGGTAAGTCCACCAAAGTCCACACTTGGTTTTTGTACATGGATTCCATTTCGGATTTCATGGCTTCTAGCCATTTGTCGGAATCTGAGCTCACCATAGCCTCTTCATACGTTGCAGGGTCATCAGTGTTGTCCACCAACATGACGTTCAAGGCAGGGTCATACCAATCAGGAGTGGTACGAACCCTCGTTGACCTGCGAGGTTCAGTGGCAACTTCGTTCGAAGTTTCATGATCACCATCATTAGCTTCCTCTCCAATTGGTGCAGGCGGCACAAAAACATCTCCCGGTGCTGCGCTACTCTCAACTCCGAGAGAAGGTTTAGTAACCTTGTCGAGTTCTACTTTCCTTCCAGTCACTTCCTTCGAGAGAAACTCCTTCTCAAGAAAGGATCCATTATTGGCAATGAAAACTTTGCCTTCGGATCTATGATAGAAGGTATACCCAATTGTTTCTTTAGGGTATCCTATGAAGACGCATTTCTCCGCTTTGGGTTCAAGCTTATCAGGATGTAACTTCTTTACATACGCTTCGCAACCCCAAACTTTAAGGAACGACAACTTAGGTTTCTTTCCAAACCACAATTCATACGATGTCGTTTCAACGGATTTAGATGGTGCCCTATTTAAAGTGAATGCGGCTATCTCTAATGCATAGCCCCAAAACGATAGCGGTAAATCTGTAAGAGACATCATAGACTGAACCATATCTAAGAGAGTTTGATTATGATGTTCGGACACACCATTACGCTGTGGTGTTCCCGGTGGTGTTAATTGCGAAAGTATTCCACATTTCTTTAAATTCATGCCAAACTCATAACTTAGATATTCACCTCCGCGGTCAGAACGCAGAAACTTAATCTTCTCGTTATGATGATTTTCCACTTCACTTTGAAATTCCTTAAACTTCTCGAAAGTTTCGGACTTATGTTTCATAAAGTAGACATACCCATATCTACTTAAGTCATCCGTGAAAGTGAGAACACAACGATATCCACCATGCGATGCTACACTCATTGGACCGCACACATTGGTATGTATTATTTCCAATAAGTCTGTAGCTCGCTCCATTATTCCAGAGAATGGATTCTTAGTCATTTTTCCCATTAGACATGCTTCGCATCTTTCAAGTGATTCAAAATCAAGTGATTCAAGAAGTCCATCAGAATGGAGTTTCTTCATACACTTCACTCCAATGTGATCAAGACGACAGTGCCACATGTATGTAGAATTATCATTCAATTTTGTTCGTTTAGCATCTATGTTGTGAACATGTGTATCACTACTATCGAGATTTAGTAAGAATAAACCATTCATCTCAGGTGCATTACCATAAAATATATTACTCATATAAATCGAACAACCTTTATTCTCGGACTTAAAAGAGTAACCGTCTCACAATAAACAAGATCCAAATATAATGTTCATGCTTAACCCAGGCACCAAATAACAATTATTCAAATTTAAAACTAATCCCGAAGGTAGATGTAGAGGGAGCATGCCGACGGCGATCACATCAACCTTGGAGCCATTTCCACCGTGCATCGTCACCTCGTCTCTCGCCAGTCTTCGCTTATTCCGCAGCTCCTGTTTCGAGTTACAAATATGAGCAACCAAACCAGTATCAAATACCCAGGCACTACTACGATTACTAGTAAGATACACATCAATAACATGTATATCGAATATACCTTTCTTCTTGATGTTGTCGTTCTTTAGATCCGCCAGGTACTAGGGGAAGTTACGCCCAAAGGACTGCACCCTTGCAGAGAAGCATTCAGTTTCAGTGCTTAGGACCAGCCTTGGGCTTCTTAGCGTGCAGCTTTCTTGCCGCCCTTCTTGAAGTTGCCCTTGTTCTTAGGCTTGCCCTGCTTGAAATTGGTGGTCTTATTGACCATCAACACTTGGTGCTCCTTTTGATCTCCACTTCAGCAGTTTTCAGCATGGACGATAGTTCGTGCAACATCTTGTTCATGCAAAGTGCATATTGTAGTTCATCACAAAGTTCTTATAACTCGGTGGCGTGATTGGAGGACACGGTGAATCCCTAACTCATTAGGAATCGTTATCCCCAACTCTTGAGCTTGTTTGCGTGCCCGGACATGGTGAGCACGTTTGCTAACAGAGATACCTCTTCCATCTTACGCTTAAAGAACTTTTCGAGGCCCCATAGCTCTCCACGGCCGCGTGAGTCTCAAAATGAGCTTGAGCTCCTTAATGATCTCGAACGGGTCGTGGTGCTCAAAGCGCTTCTGAAGCTCCATTTCTAAACCGTACAGGATGGCACACTGAACTATGGAGTAATGATTTTTCTGAGTGGCGTAAACATTCTTTACGTCATCGGTGGCATCTTCTGCAGGTGGGTCACCTAGCGGTGCTTTGAGCACATAGGTCAACTGACCAGCCCTGAGGACAATCTTCAGTCCACGGAGCCAGTCCGTGAAGTTGCTTCCATTGTTCTTAAGCTTTTCTTTCTCTAGGAATGCATTGAAATTGATCGAGAGGTTCGCCATAATCTACAACAAATTTGCAAGTAGTTTAGACTAAGTTTATGATAAATTGAGTTCAATTTTAATTCTTAAATTAACTAGATGAACTCCCACTCAAAACAACATCCCTCACATTATCTTAGTGATTACACGAACCAAGTCCACTACACCAAGTCCGATCTTCACGAGAGAAGATGTAGTTTCATCGGCGAACAATCTTCATGTTCATCATATCATTTATATGATTCATGCTCTACCTTTCGGTATTCCGTGTTCCGAGACCATGTTTGTACATGCTAGGCTCGTCAAGATTAACCTTAGTTTCCGCATGTGCAAATCTGGCTTGCACCCGTTGTATGCACACGTAGAATCTATCACATCCGATCATCACGAGATGCTTCGAAACGACGAGTCTTAGCAACGGTGCCAACTAAGGACGAACACTTTATTACTTGATATTTAGTGAGAGGGATCATCTTGTAATGCTACCGTCGCGATCTAAGCAATACAAGATGCATAAAGGATTAACCTCACAGGCAATTCATAATTAGTGTGATATGATATGGACCTTTCTTCTTATGCCTTTGATCTCCATCTCCAAAGCACGGACATGATCTCCATCATCACCAGCATCAAGGTCAGTGGCGCCGCTTCATGGTTGTCCATCATCACTAGCAACTATTACAACTACTTGGAATAAAGCTATTACAAGATGAATAGACACGCAGGTCTTAACAGAATTAAAGACAACCATTGGGCTCCTGCCGGTTGCCATATTACAACAAGGATCATTGCATACATCAAATATAATCACAATCACATGATGGCCATATCACATCACAAAACCCCTGCAAAAACAAGTTAGACGCCTCTAATTTTCTTTGCATGTTTTACGTGGTTTGGGGCTTTCGAATAAGATCGGATCTTACCTACGAAACTGAACCACAATGTTGATACAAGTGCTATCAAGTACAAAGTGTAAATTGGATCTATACTATGGTGGGAGAGACAGACACCCGCAAAGCCACTTGTGCAAAGCAAGTTACACGTCAAGCGTGGAGCAAGTCTCATGTGCGATGACATGTAAGGTTAGCCCGAGCCGCTTCATCCCACCATACCGCAAGATGCAAAGTACACAAAGCAAAGACAAGACGAGCACCAACGCCCACAAAACCATTGTGTTCTACTCTGCAACAGATCTACGCACAGACACAGCTCGATACCACTTATGGGTTCGTAGCATGGAAAACAAAAATTCTACCAAGAAGAACAAAAACCCATATCTAATCTAGATAAAAGCCAAGATCTAATCTATTAGACATGTGCAACGAGATAGATCTGTACTAACCCTTGTAGATTCGAAAGCCTTGTGTGAGATCGGATCTCGTGGTTGATGTAGACGATCACTTGCCGATCTCAAGATCGAGTAGACGATCCTTCCGGCGCCGTGTTTCGGCAGCGCTTCCGCAGTCGGTCACACGTGTGGAGTCGATGCAGACCTTCCTCTCCCTGTTCCAGTGAGCAGCGGAGGTAGTAGATCTCTCCACGGAATCCCAGCAGCACGACGGCGTGGTGGTGGTGGTGGAGTAGAGAATTCTGCAGGGCTTCGCCTAAGCCTGAGCAGAAGGAAGGAGGAGGAGAGAGGCGGCTAGGGCAAGAGTGGAGGGGCAAGGGGTGGCGCCTCCACCCCTCTATATATAGAGGGAGGGGTGCGGCCTAGGGTTCCCACCCCTAGGCCCACCTCCTAGGGCCGGCGCACAAAGGGGGCTTGGGGGAGTTTCCTTCCCCCCCAAGTTTCCCCTTTTTCTTTCTTGGTTTCCAAGTAAACTCCATAGAAATTTCTAGAACCTTCCGGAACATTCCGAAACCTTCTAGAACCCCCATATAAACACTACGGGACATTTCTGAACCTAGAAAATGATCTCCATTATATGAATCTTATTCTCCGGACAATTCCGGATCTCCTCGTGATGTCTCAGATCCAATCCGAGACTCCGAACAACATTCGGTCTCCAACGCACATTCCATATCTACCTAAATAGCATCGAACCTTAAGTGTGTCACCCTATGGTTCGTGAATATGCATACATGATGGAGAAACCTCTCCAATCAATAACCATCAGCGGTATCTGGAGATCCATAACGGCTCCCACATACTCAACGATGACTTCGTGATCGATAGAACCATTAACATACGAAACCAATTCCCTTTGTCACGCGATACTCTACTTATCCGAGGTTTGATTGTCGGTATCTCCATACCTAGTTCTACCTCACATCGATAAGTACTCTTTACTCGTTCCATGTTATGTCATCCCTTGTGACCCAGTCACATGCTTGCAAGCTAACTAGATGACATTCCACCGAGAGGGCCCAGAGCATATCTATCCGTCATATGGATGGACAAATCCCAATCTTGGTCCATGCGCTTCAACACATACTTTCAGAATACCCAATGACACCTTTATAACCACCCGCCATTAAGCGGTGTTTGATGTCATCAAAGTACCCATCCGGTGATGGTGATTAACATAACCTCATGGTCGAAGGATTAGGTTACTATGCATTTGAAAGCCTGTAGCAATACAAACAAAATGACTTACTATGGTGTGTGTCCATCACATCATTCTCCTAATGATACAACCTTGTTATTAATGACATCCAATGTCCATGATCAGGAAACCATGATCATCTATTAATCATAAAGCTAGTTCAACAAAGGCTTACTAGGGACTCTTTTACGTTTACAAAACACACATGTATTAGTGTTTCCTTATAATACAATTATAGCATGGGATGTAAACATTCATCATAAACACAAAGATATAATAATAACCACTTTTATTATTGCCTCTTGGGTATATCTCCAACAAGGTCTACATCCCCAACAGTGCACCCATGGCCACCTTCAACCTCCCGCCCAGTACAAAGGAGCTCCAGCCGTTCAGGGTCCGCGAGGACAATGCCCTGTGCAACTGGGCCTTTAGCCCACAGAGGAGCAGGCGGTAGCTGGCGTGTGCCTTCCTCGAAAGGGCCTACAACCACTTTCACGATCGCCACATGTACGACCTTGAGCACAATTCAGACTCGATGCTGACGTTCTGCTTCGTCAACACCAAGGATGCCACTCTACAATTGTGCCTACCACTGCAGCCATGATATGGTGGTGTTCACCTGCGCCAACATGCACACCAGCTACTAGGACTAGTTCCCCAATGGCGGTAGATTCATCCACTATGTCATATAGTAGATGCCGATGGCGGAGGTGGTGAGAGTGGTGCCGGAGGATGAGCTGGCGATGACGGAGGTGGCGATGGAGCCGGAGGAGGCGACAGGCCGACAATAGTGAATAACCGATGGTTGTACTGTCAGTTCTGCTAGTATCGAGTACTCACTTATGTAGATTGTAAACTTCTTCTCGTAATAATGAAAACTTATGTTTCAGTTTCTACTCGAGTAGTGTTCTTCTCGTAAGATTGCAAACTTCTATTTCAGTTTCTCTAGATAAGTGCAAACTCTTTTTTATTTCAGTTCCGTTAGAATCTCATAGTCAAACACAACTAAACTTGGTCCCATTATAATCATACACACCTCTACTTGGTCCCTTAGCATCAAATGCAAAGAACTTTGTCCCTTAGCGTCAAATTCCAACAAACTAACCCATGTATGGCAACGTTCGAACCCAGGCACCCTCCCAAAGCAGTACGAGCTCATCATCCATGAATTACTTGGATTGCTGATCACCTTAAAGCATCGGGTAACCGTGCTTGTCGCCAACAGCCTCAGTAGGCCACCACACATGGATTGACGACATGGCCGTGGTCCGTCAGTGAGTAGCAAAGAAAGGCGTACAAGAATTCTAAAGATGGACAAGTGCGGAACCATCATATACCATGCATATTATGATCTAATTGTTGTATTTGTATATGTTATGGTTTAATAAACTGAGAAATTTAAGATCCATTGGACTAGTTCCCATCTAGTTCGTCGTCAAACACCTAACGTCCAATACTCACATTGGATCAAAACTAGGCTCGCCGTCTTTTCTATTCATGGATCAAATATTCATGTACCAATTGACACGTGCTTTCGAGTGGGTAAGATCAATCATATCGTGGTGCCGAGATTAGCAGAACGTGACCGTCATGGTTGTGTAGACGTTCACCATGCCTAGAGAGGCCACTACGGAGGGATCGGGGATAAACTCTCTTGACCGTTATTTCTATGATGCTGACGCGGCTATGTTCTAGGTCCTGCAGGTCTCGCAGTCCCGTCTAATTCATTCAACAAACACCTAAAATGCAGTACTCATATTCGCTATAAACTAAGCTAAAACGCGTTTCTTTCCATGGATATATGTTCCTGTACCAGTAAACACATGCTGCCGAGTGGGTAAGATCAATCATATCGTCACGCCGAGATCAGCAAAATATGACTAGCATGGCTGTGTAGCTATTCGGCACGCCTAGAGCGGCCACTAGAAGACTTGGGGGCTCAGGGATAACATTTCTTGAGCGTTCTTTCAACTCTATTGACGTGCATATGTGCTAGGTCATGCGGTCCCATCTAGTTCATCCCATAAACACCTAAAATGCAGTACTCAAATTTGCTATAAACTGAGATCAAACTCGTTTCTTTTCATAGATCTAATGCTCCCGTACCAATAGACCAGTGCTGTCAAGTGGGTACGATCAATCGTACTATGGTACCGATATCGGCAGAATGTTACTAATATGGCCGTGAAGCCGTTCGGCATGCCTAGAGTGACCGCGTCGGGGCTTGTGAGGCCTTGGCATAAATTTTGTTATTTCTCCGCTGCTGTCGGGGCTAAGTGATGGGTCCCACACATCAGAAGGAATACAAATTTAATTGTTTTCGATTCCGCTGGTAGGTCATGTGTCGGGTCGTACATGTCGAAAAAGGCAAGATATCTATTTGTTTTCATCGCTACTGCCAGGACAAAGGGGTGGTCCCACGTGTGAGAAAACGAGTCAAACAGATGGCAAATAAACCGAACGTAACGGCTGCCGATGTCAGGTCTATCATGGGACACAGACGTAACGAGTCCGCATCGGCTGGTGACATTTCTCCAATTGGCCGATTTGTAGTGTCATAGTTCCAATTTATGGGTGAACTAGGAAAACAATTGTAATAAATCCTTGCATTAAACATGATTATTTTCACATAATCTGATTTTTTTACGAATAGGAATCTAGAATTAAAAGAAACATCAAACAATACAAAGCAACTCAACAAAAACGAATATTACATCGAAATCCTTGAGAACCCTTCATCTTCAACCTCCATACCGTGTCAACGGCGCGCCACCGCTATCGCTCATCGCTGAGTCGGTCTGACGTTGTTGGTTACAGATGGGAAGTCGTCAAACCGGTCAAAAAGACCACATCCGTCCCAGAGATGAAGAAGAAGGATGAATTGCCAATGAAACTCCTTGACTATCCGAAGATCCCACAACCAGCAGAAATCTTCGAGGACCACACCACTCCCCTCGTCGAGATGGGGCTAAAGCCCAGAAGAGCTTATTGGAAGAGACGCCGCCGCCAACATCTGAGCGCCGCCCCACCAACCTTGAACCCTAAAAACATGAAAACGGAGCCCTCCCGTCGGCGAGGGCCTACATCCACCCCACCTCCATAGCCAAAATGCCACAGAAGCGAGGCAGATCGGCGGCGGCGCCGTCGAAACCCTAGCCGTCTTGGCAGGGAGGAGGAGAGGGAGGGGAATGGTTCACGTTGTCTTTGTTATTGTCCGAACTCTGAATCTCCTTGCTCTTCTTGTTTTGAAAATTCAGTCTGGGATATCTTTGTCTGAACTCTGCACATAATATGATTTATTGCTTTGTAGCAACACATGATTATTTAGCTTAGTACTCGATAACACTAGGATTAATATACCGTAAAGCTTATGAGTTCTCAAGCGTAATAATGCCTCCTTGTAGATAGATCACCAAAGCACTACAATCCACAAATATGGAATAACAATATGCGGCTAAAACTAAAGCAACGTGTGACTTGGTATGATATGCACATTGGACGCCCTAGCTTAAGAGTTGGTGCAGGGTTAGTTGTGCTGTCGAGAAGATCAATGGATAGAGGCAGTTAGTTACATTCTGAAATGGGACGTACTCACGTACCGTATATGGAAACCTTTTCCAATTCCAGAGAAAGAGAGGCACCTTTGGGCGGGGGCTTGCAACTCCTCTCTGTAGTCTCTACCTGGGTTTATTCATGGAAACGACAAAAGGCACAAGAATCACACTATTGCAATTGCATGATGCATCGAGACCAAAAAAGCAAAGCAAAGCAAAGCCACACATGAACGTGAGGAATAAGTATGTTTTGTGCGCGAGATGAACAGGGACCGGATACCATTTCTAGATGGGGAGGCCAAAGGCGAGGTCCTCCTGTCGCCATGCCATAGGGGGAGCTACCCCTTTTCCAATATCCTGGCCATTGTTTATGGGAAGGGGGAAAACCTACATCATATACACATGCATGAATCGATGTGTATGTGGATGGATCGATCGATCTCGTCACCTTTTACTAAAGCTGACCCCGAGAATGGGAATCTCGCCGGAGCGTTGGCCTTGCTCTAATTGGAGTGGCTACATGGATGGATGGATGGGTGTTAGCTGAGGTAAGACTGCTAGCTAGCTAGCTAGTAGTAGCTACTCGCACGCCTTGCATATGCATCTGTTCCTTGGGGATATGATTCCTAACTACTCCCTCCGTCCTAAAATAAATGACGTAGGCTTGTCTAGATTCGGATGTATCTAGACATGTTTAGTATCTAGATACATGCGAATCTAGACAAACTTAAGTCATTTATTTTGGGACGGAGGGAGTATAAACAATTGCGGCAGGCTAGCTAGGGCACGGACGTAGCAGGGTAGGCTACCGCTTGCTGGTGGCGGAGGAAGAAGAAGGTGTGCATGCATCTTGTCTTGAAGTCAAAGAACGGTGGTTGATCGACTGTGTTTGGTCTTAATTCGACCTTGCCCGGCTAGCTAGGTTCGGCCAAAAAGCGTCAACAACTAGCCGGTTGGTCGACGCCCACAACGGCTAGCCCAACTAGTAATACTGTTTGGGCAGGTAGATGGCGAGAGCATTGATCGATCTGGAGCGCACAAGGGTTAGCTTAAGGCCTTAAGCCGCAAACTAAGCTTTCCTTTTCCGAGCCGCAAAGTTAAAGACGACCGCCGGGTTTTCAACCTTGCCAACTCTTACTTAAAATGGAAATACTAAGCCACGGCATTGCACATCAACTAGACTCTTCGCGACATGTGATGACAGTATCTAGCGCTGCCACACCTTGGCGTGCAAGTGCAATCGTGCTACCATCACAGTTTTTTATACTACTATTACCAAAAGGTGACAAAAGTGACGGTTGGAGCGCCAGCCAAGGGAGCAATCAGCAGTTCATCCGAAACCGAATTAGAAATCTGAGAAACGATCTCCTCCCCCTCCCGCGTCGCTCTAGTGAGCGGCCTTGGGGCAAACCCTAGCTGCCGGGGCGCGCTGACGGGCAAAGCCTGGTCGACGTCAACAGCGGCGAGGCCCTCTCTCCTTGCGCTCGGGGTGGCCAGCACAGGCGGCTGCAACAAGCGTTGGCGCGGAGGCGGGCGTTGGCAGCGGAGGTCAAGGACATGGCTCATTGGCGTGGAGAGCTGCGCGAGGGTGATGTCTCTCTCCCGGCGCTCGGAGGTGGAGCCTGCTCTTCCTCCGGGCGGCGGTGTACCCATGGTCACAGTGGCCGAGCTCCGGCTAGGTGGTGTCGTCACGGTGGCGCGGTCGTGGTGTTGCAGGGAAGTGTGGCGTTGCGGGGAGGCGGCCTGCTGTGGGGTGATGCCGGCGGAGCCCCTTTGGCTCAAATCTAGGCCCTTTGGGCCCATCCGGGTCGGGGTGGTCGGGCATGTCCTGTGCAGATGGTGACGGTGGGTAGCTCGTACAGGGGTGCAGCGGTGATAGCGGCCGGCCGGTTGCAGCGTGGCGGTGGACTTTACGGACCCTATCTGAGCCTGGCAGGATTGTCTTTGGACTGGTGTGCCTCCAGGGGGCTTTACGGGCCTGCTAGGCCCGACCGTACCTAACTGAAACCGGTGTGCCTTGCAGCGGCGTCCGGTCGACTACCTCCTTGGGCGGTGGAGGTAGTTCCCCCCCGCACGGCCGCGGTTCTGCTGGCCCCATCTCAAGTTACTCGTAGCTCCGTCTTGCAGACCTCGTGATGGTGGCTTTGGTGAGAAGATGATGGCGACTTCGTAACTGTGGTGGCGTATGCTGGTGGGAGACGAGTTTGGTGGTATTGAGGCCTCGACCTCGCGGGGCTCCTCTGCAGCATTGTTCGGGGCTTGTGGATAGGGTCTTTTTGGGAGAAATTCCTTGTCGATTCGGCCGTCTCCGACGCGGTGCCACCTCCGGGTGGCGCCATTCCTTTCTAAAGGGCGTCATGGACACCCTTCCTCCACTTCCCTCTGTGTACCAGGGGAAACCCTAGGATTTAGTACGCTAATCCGGGAAGCAGTGTCTTCACTTTCCTTCTTGAAGGTGCTGCTTGGTACTTGATGATTTGGTGCTAGGAGCGTGGTGGTACTTCTCTGGTGGGCACAGCGGTTGCGGGTCTCCTTCGTTTAGTCCACTACTAGGGAAAACGCTATGCGAGGCGCACCAAAAATGCTATGCGAGGCGCATATGATATGCGCCTCTAGCGTCGCACCTCTAGTATTTTTTATGCGAGGCGCATATTGATATGCGCCTCTCATACTCTAAATATGCGAGGCGCATATTAATCCGAATGTGCCTCCTATATTCTGCATATGCGAGGCGCATATTGACCCGAATACACCTCGGATATTATTTTTGAATTTCAAAAAAAATGGCGGCTAGATCTGGATCTGGCCGAAATTTCGTCGGAGCTCGTCGGAGGTCGTGCCTATGGCCACAACCTACCACCGCAGGCATGTGCGGGAGGCCATGGCCATGGGGGTCGTCGGAGATGGTGGAGGAGGATGAGGCCGCCGGAGGTGGTCGTCGGAGGTGGAGGAGAAGGAGGTGGTCGGTGTGGTTGTGGAGGCCATGGCCGAAGTGATTGCCGGAGGAGGAGGAGGAGGAGGTTGCTGGAGGAGGTCGCTGGAGAAGGAGAAGGTCACCGGAGGAAGAGGAGGAGGATGCCAATATGGAGGAGGAGGAGGAGAGTGGAGGAGGAGGAGGAGGAGAAGGGGAGAAGAAGGAGAGATGGAGGAGAGGTGGAGGAGGAGAAGGAGAAGGAGGAGAGGTGGTAGGTGTGGTAGGTGCCTGTTTCGAATTTGAATCCGGCTTCACTTATGCGAGGCGCATATCTAGTTTTTTATTTTTTTTGCAGGAAAAAATCTTTTGTCTACCATAACTTTTAACTCTTTTCGAATTTGGAGAATCTATAAAATCTTTAACGGCCGTTGAAATCGAGTAGGAAATTTCGAGTCGATCATTTTGGTATATTAAACTTTTATTCCGACATCGTATGCAAAAGTTTAGGCTGTTTTACCATTTTATGACCTTTTTTGCAAAATACATCGAAATTCATGTTTTTCAATTTTGTCTACAACTATACCGTAAAATCTAACTACAACTCAAAGGAATTATTTTTTGAAGTTTCTGTCATTTTTGTTTATTTTTTATAAAACTTAAAAGGCGATCAGGGGGTGGTGCCAGGTTATAGGAGGCGCATATGGAAATACATATGCGCCTCGCGTATTATCAAGTATAGGATATGTGTCAACACCCGTATTTTTAATCTTATATGCCTGTTATGCCATACATCACAATCCCAGGATTACCATTTTTGCGAGACATAACAGATTGGATATCAAAGTACATCATCTATTACAAACCATAATAAGGTCTTACACAAATAAATGATCCCATGATCCAGTCTTAGTACAATCAAGTAGCAGAATAAATAGCGTAGCGGTGGGGTCCATCTTCAGTGTCACAGGCAATGCTGACGATGGGAGATGACCCTAGTTGTCGTAGCCATCCTATTGTCCTCCTTCAGGGTAGTCCTCCTCATAGTCTGGCCATAGGAATAGCCAGGGACAAAGCCATGAGTACTCTTTAAGTACTCGCAAACTACCACTAACAAGTAAGATAGTTCTAGTAGTAATGCTAAATTCTAAGTCTATTTGTAAAGTTAAGTTTGAAACCTAAACTGAGTTCAGAAATAAAGAAAGATAAAATAAAGTTTGAAAACACCTAAGTGGGAACTTAGTTGTCATAGTCACAACTCTGTTGTGGTCAAGTCATGTCACAAATCATTTCATCAGTCATTTTGAAAACATTTGACAACGGAACAGTATGGCCACTCCAACTTTCCATAACCGCGGACGCGGCTATTCGAATAGTTTGACACTCTGTAGAGGTGGTACACTTTCACCACAAGATTTGATACATCTGTCAGGGATAGCCCTGAATCATCATACTTAGTATGCAGATAATCAAACATAACATTTCCTTTACACACTCTAGTATAAGCACCTATCCTATGAGTATGGCCTCCCAGCCATGACCATCTGTCATCCTGGGCACTTCATAGGTGGACAACATTGAGAGGTAGCCTCAGCTCAACCCTCTCCGCGAGGGAACTAATACTAATGCATAAAAACTTCCGGCTAAGCCTTACCCAATTCAGGTATTGTGGTTGTACGGTAAAATTGGAATAGTATCGCATCCGAACCCATCCATCAGTTTTTATAAAAGGGCTAAGGCTCATGCCTCAACATTTCAATCATCATCATAAACCATTTGTGTTTCTCAACACATGTCAAAACATCTCAATAGAATGACTCTTCATTCCAAGGTTTTCAAAAGTCATTTTCACCAAGTATTCCCATCTAAAGTGCTCAAGTTTTGGTTTAGATCTAAACCACTAAGTTAAGTGTGTTCACTAATGTGGGATGCTAATCTCAATCTCATGCCATAGAATGACATTTAAGTCTAGCTAGGTAGGCCAAGTTTTATACTCTTTATGCTACCTTTAAACAAGTAAAGGACTTTGGTAAAGCAAAGTCCTTTAAAGCTTGTAAATAAAACTTGGAGTAGGTATAAGTCAAAATGGTATAACCAAAGCATGCCTAATGCATTTTCTTAGGTTATCTAGCTTAATTCTAGCTTGCTAACAATAGCTTGCCTTGGTTGGTGCAGTGGTTGAATTCTCTTCCTCCTCTTCTTGGTAGAACTCCTCCTCCTCGAAAGCTTGGTCGGTACTATCGTCTATAAATACATACGGGATACACAATCACCAATCAATACTTAACTAGTCTACTTAGAACACTAAGGCACACATTTGATGATCTAGTATCATCACAAACATCACAAGGTTTAATGAACTAGCTTCATTCTTTTTATTTGAGAAAAGTAATTTCTACTCATTGAAATTAACTAAGATTTAATATTCTCCAATTAAAATATGGGATCATATGGACACATGTCATCACCACATATTCTAACATATGGTAATGTGATTTAAGGGTTGGATCATATTTTAATAAGTTTAAGTTTAATATTTAATGATTTAAAGTGACTAGAAATGCCTATATAGCATTATTTTGGTACTAGTCCAAAGTCACTGCAGGCAAACCTTAATATTATTACATATTCAGATAGGTATGGTTAAATGCGATTTTTGAGAGTTGGAATCAACTCAAAAGCTATTATGGTTGATTTTATAAAAATGTTTGAATGTGCAAAAGCTTCTGTCTTGTTATTTTAGCTAGGAGCGATCTATAACTCTAAATGATTTAAATCCAATGGGCTTGGATAGAGATTTTTATTATCTTTCCAACAAAATTGGAATCACTCAATTTGGATTTGTAAAACTCTCTGAGTTGATTTTTAAACTAAGAGACAGATTCTAGTTTAAGTCTAAAAAGAAAAATCCTAATTTGAATCAACTGGGTCGCGCGGGAAACTAATTGGGCCAGCCCAGATTCACTACGCGGCACTGAGGGCTGCTGACAGGGGGGTCCACCTGTCAGTGGCTCATTACACGCGAAGCGGTAGGGGGCGAGCTGGACCGCAGGATTAGAACTAGATCAACGGCTCACGGTCGCCGTCGACGACGGACTCGTCGCTGGCGAAACTGAACCCTAGCGGCCCGGTGGCGGTGCAGTGGGGACGTACCGGGGCTCCAGCTAGTGCGGCGAGGCGGGCAAACGAATGAGACGACGACGGCGAGCTTAGGCGAAGTCGCGACAGAGGCTGAGGTGGACGAAATCAACGGCAACGTCTCCTCCTCTACTGCGACGGTCTCCGGCTCAATTCCAGCGAGAGGCTGCTCGAGCTGCTCCGGCGAGAGGTGAGGAAGGACTGGGGGTGAGAGGGAGTGGAATGGTGTGAGGAATTCGTGCTAGGGAGGCTTCCTTTTATAGGCGTGGCGAAGCGGCAGAGAGGTGTGGACGGAGCTCGTCGGTGACGACGATACAGCGAGCTACCGGCATGGGCGAGATAGGTGGACGGTGGCTTGCCTCCTAGCGGTCCTCTACGGCTTTATGGCGCAGCTAGGGCGGTGGCAATCGGTCGGGAGCGTCGCGCTCTCTGGGAGACAGAGGTGGTGCTCGGCGTGGTTCTCGGCGATCGTGGGTCGCGCGGCGGTGCACGGCCGTGTCTGGCAGGGTGAGGTGGTCAAGGCGGAGTGGTGTGCATGGTCTGCGGTCGAGGCGCGGTCTGTGGCATGCTGGTGGGGAGGGCGCTCTGGCATGCTCTGGCGCGGCGCAGAGACTTAGTGCGTCACGGCTCTGGGGTGGTCTAGGGGCTAGCAGGGGCTGTGGGGTGGACCGTGGGCGGCGGTGAAGTGGCGCCTTGCTTCTTGGAGCGGCAGAGAGGTGCTTGTGGTCTGATGCGGCTTGGGCACGATCGGTCGGCGATCATGGCTTCGGTGCAGCGTTGCACTGGCGCTAGGGCTAGGGGATGGGATGGTTTTGGTCTGATTGGGTCTGGGGGAGACCAAGATGATTAATGTGGCTCAAATGGCTCGACAATTTTTGATCCAAAACAGTATAGTTAGGCCAGTTTGATTCTGCTCACAAGGTGCTCGACACAATGGCCGCATGAAGGAAACTTTTGAATTTTTAAAAGATTTTTGGTGGAGTGGTTTGTCACATGTTTAAGCATCCGTGGTTGCTTGAGATTTTGAAATGGAGTTCATTTGGATGGTTTTTGAAAAAGTGTGATGTAGACATATGAACTAGATTCCATTTTCAATTGTCATTTAAAATTAGAGTTTGAATGTTTTTGGGATATCACAAAGTGGGCCTTGGCACATCACTACTTGTACTAGCAAGGGGTTCAAAGATCCACAATTGTTTCTGTTGGAAATTGAGTGCTAGGAACACCCAAAGTAGGGGTGGTGATTAAAATGGCAAAATTGACCATTTCCTTTATTTAATTCTTTTTGGTTTCTTTTTCTTTGGTTTTTGCTTAGGAATGATCTAGATGATGTGACATTCATCATAGAACCATTTTACAACCATTAGAACAAAAAATAATGGCCTTTCAAACAACTCCTATTTTAAATGCACACATATATGAATGCTTAAAGATTTTAAATGGAAAAAGTTTTTGTTAACCCTAAATTGGGTACATTTGATCTTGATTAACCTTGATTAAAGTTTTGGGATGTTACAAACCTTCCCCCTTAAACAAAATCTTGTCCCGAGATTTAAGAAAGAAAACTAGGAACTAAAGAGATCTGGGAACTCAGTCCTAATGTAATCTTCTCGCTCCCAAGTGGCTTCTTCTTCCGTATGGTTGCTCCATTGAATCTTGAAACATTTGATAATCCCGGTCCTGGTGGTTCTGTAGGCTTCCTCCAAGATATGGATGGGCACTTCACGATACGTCAGATCCTTGTTGATATCAACAACTCGGTGATCGATGTTCTTGAAAACTTCGGTCTTCTCCGGCACTTCTAAGCATTTGCGAAGTAGCGAGATATGGAACACATTGTGGATGGCTGACATTTCCTATGGCAGTACCAGTTGATAAGATACTTCTCCTCGACGATTCAGAATCTTGAAGGGTCCGATATATCTGGGGGCTAACTTTCCTTTTAGACTAAAACGCTGGGTTCCCGTCAATGGTGAAACCTTGAGATACACACAATCTCCAACATTAAAAGTCAAGCCTCTCCTTCTCTTGTCAGCATAACTCTTCTGTCTGGATTGTACAGTCTTGAGGTGATCACGGACTTTGTAAACCTTCTCTTCAGCTTCTCAGAGAATGTCGGGGCCAAAAATCTGACTCTCTCCTACTTGCGACCAATTCAAAGGGGTACGACACTTTCTTTCGTATAGGAACTCAAATGGTGCCATTTGCAAACTGGCTTGGTAGCTGTTGTTATATGAGAATTCTGCAAAAGGCTGACAATCTTCCCATTTTGATCCATACTCTAACACACAAGCTCTCAACATATCCTCTAAGATTTGGTTAACTCTTTTAGTCTATCCATTGGTTTGCGGGTGATAAGCGGTGCTGAAATTCAACTTGGTTCCTAATCCTTCTTGGACTTTCTGCCAAAATCTCGAGGTAAATTGGGTTCCTTGATCCGATACTATGGTCATGGGTGTTCCATGCAAACTGACGACTCTAGCAATGTACAACTCTACTAGCTTCAAACTCTGGTAGGTGTCTTGACAGGTATAAAATGAGCTACCTTGGACAGTCTATCAACGATGACCTAGATTGAGTCATTTCCCCTACTAGAAGTAGGCAAACCGGTGATAAAGTCCATGCCAACGGAATCCCATTTCCATTCCGGAATCTGCAAGGGTTGCAACAGTCCTGCGGGTCTCTGATGTTCCGCTTTGACTCTTTGACAGATATCACACTTGGCAATGTAGCTTCCGGTTTCTCTCTTCATCTTGTGCCATCAAAATTGCTCTTTTAGATCCTGATACATCTTTGTTCCTCCGGGGTGGATAGAATAAAGAGTATCATGAGCTTCTTGCATGATAACTTGCTTCAGCTCCGAATCTGCTGGCACACAGATACGGCCTTTGTACCGCATAACTCCTTCGCCTTTGGTGAATCCAGGTACCTTTCTTGTACCAATACGATGTTTGATTCCGTCGATACTTTCATTTCCCTTCTGGGCTTCCTTGATTTGGCTAATCAAAGTGGGTTGAAGTTCAATGCTAGCTAGAAATCCTTTGCTAACTAGCTCAGTCCTAAACTACTCCAACTCCTCATACAAACTTGGCTACTTCTCCTTGATCATGGTGTTTAGCCTATACGGCAATCTGCTAAGAGCATCCGCTACCACATTGGCTTTGCCAGGGTGATAGTGAATGTCAAGGTCATAATCCTTGATTAACTCTATCCATCTCCTTTGCCTCATATTCAGCTCCTTCTAAGTGAAAATATACTTCAAGCTTTTGTGATCTGAGTAAATCTCACAGCGATTACCCATAAGATAATGACGTCATGTCTTCAATGCCAAAACTACGGCTGCTAGCTCAAGATCATGGGTGGGGTAATTCTACTCATGCTGCTTCAGTTGTTGAGACAGATACGCGGTGACTTTGCCTTCTTGCATCAACACACATCCGAGACCAATCTTGGATGCATCACAATACACATCAAACGACTTCTTGATATCTGGCATGATCAATATTGGGCTTGAAATCAATCTCTTCTTGAGCTCTTGGAAACTGGCCTCACATTTGTCAGTCCAGTCAAACTTCTTGTCCTTCTTCAACAATTGGGTCATGGGTCTGGCGATGCTCGAAAACCCTTCAACGAACTTGCGGTAATATCCCGCTAATCCAAGAAATGCACGGACTTGGGTTTGAGTGGTTGGGGCTTCCCATTCTTCGACATCTTTGATCTTGGCGGGATCAACAGCGACTCCTCCGGCAGACACAATATGTCCTAGGAATCCTACCTCTTTCAGCCAAAACTCACATTTGCTGAACTTGGCATACAACCGATGCTCTCTAAGGGTTTCAAGGATGATTCTCAGATGTTGCTCATGCTCTTCTTCTGAATTGGAGTAGATAAGGATATCGTCGATGAACACAATGACAAACTTATCTAGAAAATTCATAAAGATCTTATTCATGAGATTCATGAAATAAGCAGGGGTATTGGTTAATCCAAAAGACATGATCGTATACTCGTATAATCCATAACGAGTAGTAAAGGCGGTCTTCGGAATATCTGTTGCACGAATCTTAAGTTGGTGATAACCAGTCCTAAGATCGATCTTAGAGAACACATTTACTCGAGTCAACTGATCAAATAGATCCTCTATCTTTGGCAAATGGTACTTGTTCTTGATAGTGACGTGATTCAGCTTCCTGTAATCTGTGCACAAACGGTTGCCTCCATCTTTCTTGTCGATGAATAACACTGGCGATCTCCATGGCGATGCGCTTGGTTGAATCAAGCCTATTGCCAACATAGCATCCATCTGCTTCTTCAATTCCACTAACTCTGAGGGGTTCATACTATAGGGTCTCTAGGCTATGGGTCCGGTTCCGGGGATTAGTTCAATAATAAACTCAATATCCCTATCCGGGGGCATACCGAGAAATTCATCTGGGAATACGTTAGGGTATTCACAGACTACTCTGACTTGGTCAATGGTGGGTAGGGCTAGACTCTTATTACACTTGAATTGATGGGGCAAGGTTTTAGATATATGCTCTACTGATACTCTAGAGCTACTGGTCATGGTGATGGATTTCTTGGCACAGTCAATCAATCCTTTATGCTTTTACATCCACTCCATTCCTAGTACTACTTCCAAACCTTTGGTTCCAAGTACTATTAGATTAGCATAAAAATCTATCCCATGTATTCTGATAGGCACAAATTTGCAAATTTTTCTAGCTTTTGTAGTTGAACCAGGGATTTGAACTATCATGACATGCTTCAAGTTGGTTGGGTGAATCTTACTAGTGCATGCAAATTCTTCGGTGACAAATGAGTGTGATGCTCCAGAATCAAACAACACTCTTGCTAAAACTGAGTTGACAGAAAACATACCCAGCACTACATCTGGCGCTTCTTAGGCTTCTTCGGCGTTCATGTGGAAGAGACGGCCGTTGCGGTTGTGAGGGTTCCCTAGGGCGAATCTTCTTCCTGGTTGAACACGACACTGCTGTTGAGCTGAGGCATTCACATTGGCAGTGGCGGCAATCTTCTTGGGGAACTCATTGGAATAGTGACCCTTCACTACACATTCGAAACAAGTAATCTGAGACTTGTCTTTCGCTGCCACGGGCATAACATTGCTTCCAGTTCTGGGTGCGGTGTTGTTGTTATTGTTGTTGTTGTTGTGCTTGGGAGGTGCACGGTTGAAATTGCTAGAGTTGCCGGGGTGATTGTTGTTTCCTCCGGACTTCACATTTCCTCCGCTACGGTTGGTGTAGCTTGGGCGAGACATTGGGGGTCGATTGTTTCGCGGGGCATATCTGGCGAGCCAGGTGGGGCGGTACTTGGTATTTGTTGGATCCAGCTTGGTGCATCATACGACGTTTGAGGTTGTCGTTTGCTTGATTAATCCTCCCTTCCATCTGAATGGCAGAGTCGATTAGCTCTTCGAGATCCTCGAAACGGATGTTGACAAGGACAGTCTGCATCTCATCATGCAGTCCGTTCAGGAATCTCTCCTTCTTCTTGGCCTCCGTGTTGATCTCATCAAGTGCATACCTGGCTAGGGACAAGAATCTGTCACGGTACTCCACTACAGTCATTCTGCGCTGCTTCAACTCTCTGAATTCATCCCTCATTCGGGTGACTAGACCCTGCGATACGTGGGTGCGGCTGAACTTGATTTTGAAGGCTTCCCATGTCATCACTTGACCATGGTTCATTGTGCGGGTGCTGTTCCACCATGCTCTTGCATCTCCTGCCAAATAGTGGGTGGAAAAAAGAACCTTCTTGTTGGCATCCACTCCTGCTACTTCTAAGTTGTTCTCCATTGTCTGCAACCAGTCATCAGCATCCAGTGGGTTCTCCGAAGTGCTAAAGATTGGAGGATTTGTATTATGGAAGTTTTTGAGTTTGGATCCATGATGATCCTGATTCCCATGGTTCTGATTGTTGTGAGCCATCTGGGCGATCTGCTGCAGTGTTGCTAGATTAGCTTGGCGCTCTGCCCTACTAGCTTCACGGTCTGCAATGAGAGTCTGCAGAATTTGCAGCATTGGGTCTTGTGATGAGCTGCTCCCTCCTTGGTTTCCACGAGTCATCTGAAGATTGAGATAGATAAAGGGGTAAGAGGGAAATTTCTAAGGTTCATGGTTTTGATTTCAAATCTAAAACTTTGAGTTTGACTCAGGTTTTGCAACTAACTTCTTTTCATTCATTCAAGCAAAGCACACGATACAAACACACACACACACACACCATAACATCAAAGGAAAACAGATGGTTTAAGAACCATTTTGTAAGCTACGATACAATGGGACCGATACTCCTCACTCTACGATAGTGCTCTAGTGCATCTACTCATCATCGATGAAGTCGGAGTCATCATCGTCGGTGTAGAAGTCCATGGCATCCTCCTCCAGATAGTCATCATCATTGCTGAGGTAGGAGTCAATATCCCCTTGGATATCTTCACCTTCCTCTTCTTCTTCCTTTGCTGCAAGATGAGCTTCTTGCTCCTTGATGGTCTTCTCGAGGTCAGCCACCTTCTTGTGAAGACAGTCGATGGTGCAATCCTTCTTTGTGTGTTGACGGCGAAGAGACTGACGATCCTTGACGAGCAGTGAGAAAGTCTGGGCCTTCTGGGCAACAAGGGCGAGGTTGTGGTTGGCGACCTCTCTAGCATTGTCCAACTCCTTCTATCTGTCGTACAGTAGGAAGTCGAGGTTCTCCACTTGACGCTTCAATATAGGGTGACTTGGCATCTCTAGCGGCATTCCCATGGAATCACGCCTTGCATAGTGAACAAAGCGGGTTCCTTGGATTAGGTTGACACTTTGGGCACACACACGTGCGAGAGCTTCATGCATTGCCCTGGCTAATCCATCTAGCCAGTTGTTCTCTCTCACTGAGAACTAAATCCTCCCAAATACTGGTGCTTCTATCTTGCCTCGAAGATCAGCAATTACTAGCCATTGTAAATCTCCTCCTGGTGGACCCGGGAGTTGAGCTCCAAGGAATTCCAGATGAGGACGCTCCAAGAACTCAGACAGTGAATCCATATCCCTCTCGAAGATCAGTTGCCCTCCGTTTCCCAACTGGTAGAACTTGTTGTATTGGGCTTCCATCTATAAGAATTTAGGATGAGAAAGTTAGTGAAGTGATCAAGTGTGTCAAAGTTTTATGTAGTAATGTAATAATTTGGAGGAACATGGATTTTTTTGAGAGAAAGAATTCCCAAGGGAAAGAGAGGAAATAGTTTTCATAAATACTCACTTTGGTTTTTGAAACTAAGTTTTTATTCGGACGTCCATTCTAACTAGGGTCTCCTATGGTCAGGATGGCTTTGATACCAACTTGTCAACACCCGGATTTTTAATCCTAGATGCCTGTTATGCCATACATCGCAATCCCAGGATTACCATTTTTGCGAGACATAACATATTGGATATCACAGTACATCACCCATTACAAACCATAATAAGGTCTTACACAAATAAAGGATCTCATGATCCAGTATTAGTACAATCAAGTAGCGGAATAAATAGCATAGTGGTGGGGTCCATCTTCAGTGTCACATGCAATGCTGACGATGGGAGATGATCCTAGTTGTCGTAGCCGTCCTGTTGTCCTCCTTCAGGGTATTCCTCCTCATAGTCTAGCCATAGGAATAGCCAGGGACAAAGCCATGAGTACACTTTAAGTACTCGCAAACTACCACTAACAAGTAAGATAGTTCTAGTAGGAATGCTAAGTTCTAAGTCTATTTGTAAAGTTAAGTTTGAAACCTAAGCTGAGTTCAGAAACAAAGAAAGATAAAATAAAGTTTGAAAACACCTAAGTGGGAACTTAGTTGTCATAGTCACAACTCTGTTGTGGTTAAGTCATGTCACAATTCATTTCATCTGTCATTTTGAAAAACATCTGACAACGGAACAGTATGGCCACTCCAACTGTCCATAACCGCGGACACGGCTATTCGAATAGTTTGACACTCTACAGAGGTGGTACACTTTCACCACAAGATTCGATACATCTGTCAGGGATAGCCCTGAATCATCATACTTAGTATGCAGATAATCAAACATAACATTTCCTTTACACACTCTAGTATAAGCACCTCTCCTATGAGTACGGCCTCCCAGCCATGACCATTTGTCATCCTGGGCACTTCATAGGTGGACAACATTGAGAGGTAGCCTCAGCTCAAACCTCTCCAGCGAGGGAACTAATACTAATGCATATAAACTTCCGGCTAAGCCTTACCCAATTCAGGTATTGTGGTTGTATGGTAAAATTGGAATGGTATCGCATCCGAACCCAACCATCAGTTTTTATAAAAGGGCTAAGGCTCATGCCTCAACATTTTCATCATCATCATAAACCATCTGTGTTTCTCAACACATGTCAAAACATCTCAATAGAATGACTCTTCATTCCAAGGTTTTCACAAGTCATTTTTCACCAAGTATTCCCATCTAAAGTGCTCAAGTTTTGGTTTAGCTCTAAACCACTAAGTTAAGAGTGTTCACTAATGTGGGATGCTAATCTCAATCTCATGCCATAGAATGATATCTAAGTCTAGCTAGGTAGGCCAAGTTTTATACTCTTTATGCTACCTTTAAACAAGTAAAGGACTTTGGTAAAGTAAAGGAAGTAAAGCTTGTAAATAAAACTTGGAGTAGGTATAAGTCAAAATGGTATAACCAAAGCATGCCTAATGCATTTGCTTAGGTTATCTAGCTTAATTCTAACTTGCTAACAATAGCTTGCCTTGGTTGGTGTAGTGGTTGAAATTCTCTTCCTCCTCTTCTTGGTAGAACTCCTCCTCCTCGAAAGCTTGGTCGGTACTATCGTCTATAAATACATATGGGATACACAATCACCAAACAATACTTAACTAGTCTACTTAGCACACTAAGGCACACATTTGATGATCTAGTATCATCACAAACATCACAAGGTTTAATGAACTAGCCTCATTCTTTTTATTTGAGAAAAGTAATTTCTACTCATTGAAATTAACTAAGATTTAATATTCTCCAATTAAAATATGGGATAATGCGGACACATGTCATCACCACATATTCTAACATATGAGAATGTGATTTAAGGGTTGGATCATATTTTAATAAGTTTAAGTTTAATATTTAACAATTTAAAGTGACTAGAAATGCCTATATGGCATTATTTTGGTACTAGTCCAAAGTCACTGCATGCAAACCTTGATATTATTACTTATTCAGATAGGTATGGTTAAGTGCGATTTCTGATAGTTGGAATCAACTCAAAATATATTATGGTTGATTTTATAAAAATGTTTGAATGTGCAAAAGCTTCTGTATTGTTATTTTAGCTAGGAGACATCTATAACTCTAAATGATTTAAATCCAACGGGCTTGGATAGAGATTTCCATTAACTTTCCAACAAAATTTGAATCACTCAATTTGGATTTGTAAAACTGTCTGAGTTGATTTTTAAACTAAGGGACAGATTCTAGTTTAAGTCTAAAAATAATCCTAATTTGAATTAACTGGGTCGCGTGGGAAACTAATTGGGCCGGCCCAGATTCACTCCGCGGCGCTGAGGACTGTTGATAGGGGGTCCGCCTGTCAGTGGCTCATTACACGCGAAGCGGTACAGGGCGAGCTGGATAGCAGGATTAGAACTAGATCAACGTCTCACGGTCGTCGTCGATGATGGACTTGTCGCCGGCGAGACTGAACCCTAGCGGCCCGATGGGGGTGCAATGGGGACGTACCGGGGCACCAGCTAGTGCGGCAAGGCTAGCAGACGACGACGGCAAGCTCAGGCGAAGTCGCGGCAGAGGCTGAGGTGGACGAAATCAACGGCAACGTCTCCTCCTCTTCTACGGCGGTCTCCGGCTCAATTCCTGCGAGAGGCTGCTCGAGTTGCTCCGGTGAGAGGTGAGGAAGGACTGGGGGTGAGAGGGGAGTGGAATGGTGTGAGGAATTCGTACTGGGGAGGCTTCCTTTTATAGGCGTGGCGAAGCGACAGAGAGGTGTGGGCGGAGCTCGTCGGTGACGACGATACAGCAAGCTACCGGCGTGGGCGAGATAGGTGGACGGTGTCTTGCCTCCTGGCGGTCCTCTACGGCTTTATGACGCAGCTAGGGGCGGTGGCAATCGGTCGGGAGCGTCGCGCGCTCTGGGGGACAGAGGTGGTGCTCGACGTGGTTCTCGGCGATCATGGGTCGCGCGGCGGTGCACGGCTGTGTCTGGCGGGGTGAGGTGGTCAAGCGGGCGTGTGCAGTCTGCGGTCGGCGATGTGTGGCGTCTTTGGCGGGAGGGCGCTCTGGCGTGCTCTGGCGCGGCGCAGAGACTTAGTGCAGCGCGGCTCTGGGGTGGTCCAGGTGCTAGCAGGGGCCGTTGGGTGGACCGTGGGCGGCGGTGAAGTGGCGCCTTGCTTCCTGGAGCGGAGGAGAGGGGCTTGTGGTCTACTGCGGCTTGGGCACGATCGGCCGACGATCATGGCCTCGGTGCGGCGTTACACTGGCGCCAGGGGCTAGGGGATGGGCTGGTTTTGTACTGGTTGGGTCTGGGGGAGACCAAGATGATTAATGTGGCTCAAATGGCTCGACAATTTTTAATCCAAAACAGTATTAGTTAGGCCAGTTTGATTATGCTCACAAGGTGCTTGACACAATGGCCGCATGAAGGAAATTTTTGAATTTTTGAAAGATTTTTAGTGGAGTGGTTTGTCACATGTTTAAGCATCTGTGGTTGCTTGGGATTTTGAAATGGAGTTCATTTGGATGGTTTTTGAAAAAGTGTGATCTAGACATATGAACTAGATTCCATTTTCAATTGTCATTTAAAATTAGAGTTTGAATGTTTTTGGGATATCACAAAGTGGGCCTTGGCACATCACTACTTGTACTAGCAAGGGGTGCAAAGATCCACAATTATTTCTGTTGGAAATTGAGTGCTAGGAACACCCAAAGTGGACTAGGTGATTAAAATGGCAAAAGTGACAACTTCCTTTATTTAATTCTTTTTGGTTTCTTTTTCTTTGGTTTTTGCTTGGGAATGATATAGATGATGTTACATTCATCATAGAACCATTTTACAACCATTAGAACAAACAATAATGGCCTTTCAAACAACTCCTATTTTAAATGTACACATATGAATGCTTAAAGATTTTAAATAGAATTTTTTTTGTTAGCCCTAAATTGGGTAGATTTGATCTTGATTAGCCTTAATTAAAGTTCTGGGATGTTACAATATGCGCCTCGCATATTATCAAGTATAGGAGGCGCATATGACCACAGATCTCCTCTCGAGCCCACGCAGCTTATGCGCGCCTCGCCTATCTGATATATAGGAGGCGCATATTATTAGAATGCGCCTCGCATAATCTGGCGCTGCCAGATTTCATCCGTACATGAATTATAGGAGACGCATTCTAATAATATGCGCCTCGTCTATTTTGATACTAGAGGCACATGCCAAGACAGTGCGCCTCACCTATTTTATGGAGGCGCATATGTCTAAATGCGTCTCCTATAAGCATGTCTCCTATAGCCTTTTCTCTAATAGTGGTCAATCCGCCTCTATCTACATTTTGTTTCTTCTTTTCTTGTTTGGGTGTGTGCTGGCTTCTGTCCTAGCCTGTTTCGGTTGGAGACTCTCTTTGATTGTATCGTATGGTTTATTATATTAATATAGTGGAGCGAAAGGCTATTGTGACAAAAGTTAAACCAGTGATTGTAGCGTGCATGCTAAATCAAGTGCATGTTTATGTTGTTCGTTTACTTCTTTGTGATTCGTGCTGTCAAGTTTCATCGAGTTTCATATGCATCCAATTTATACACAATAAAACTGATTAAAACAGTGCACTTGATAAGCATACATGCTAGAATCACGTTTCTCGACAAAAGCTACGAACTCATCAACCCAGCCCATCAACCTCCGCGGCAGAATGCTTGGAAGGCTCCGTTGACTGTTCCAGCCCAGCAGACCGCTCAGGGAGACCATGGGCCATGGCTCTGCAAGGTGCAGCCGCCCAGCCTAGAGGGAAAATTCCCTGATGCATGCTCAAGCTTGCAGCACTTTTCTCAGCGTAACCTGATGCACGGACCTTATTAGGGTCACAAGTAATTTTCGAGCTAACTAGATCTCAGTTGACTGAGATCTAATTAAATGTCTGTCGATTGTAGTTGGGCTACGTTTGATTAGGTGTCTGTATTGCTACTCACCGGCCCACAAACAAATGCATTAACCTAGTTTAGCTCGATGGATCCACAAGAATGGTTGCACATTTGTAGTTTGCCTTCTAATTTATGTTTTCATCTCAAGGTATATTTTTCAATGTATTGCACATGGGTTGCAACAGGTATTTTTCAGTTGCACATACATTGTATTTTTTACTATATTTACTGTAGCCGAGCAAGTGAGCCGGTGCTCAGCGTTGAGGCTTTCTCTCAGGCTTAAGCCTTAGGATAAAGTCTAGGCTTTTTTGGTTGCACTGTGTGGTTGCAACTGAGAAAAAACTAAGATTCTGGAGGCTGCACATGAGTGGTAACCGATATTTTACCAATTACACATGGGTTGTGACCAAAAAAAATTAGTTACACTTTGGTTGCGATCATTTTTTTTATTACATATGGGTTGCAACCGATATTTTTTTAGTTGCGCGTACGCTGCAACCAAGATTTTTCAATTGCACATGAGGTGCAACCGAGATTTTCTTAGCTGCAACACTTTTCTCAGTGTAACCCCATGCACTGACCTTATTAAGCTCATATAAATAGTACTCAAAAATGGTGATACATGTACATTAGGTATACTCTGTAGAGCTCCGCCAGCCCAGCAGCAGATCGGTGTCGTTGCCAAGAAGAGGCCAGCGGTTCTTTCGTCGGCTACTGGGACCATGCTGCATCATCGGTTACGATCAAATCTTAATCTTTGGTGGTGTAGGTAGGGACACTAATATATTATACGTCGGCATAATATACCGTAACCCGATATATGAGCATTATTAATACTCACAAAGCTGAAAATAAGAGAGACCTCCGACGGTGAAGTTGGGGATTCAAAGTGGTACATGTTCCATTGGTGGGGCATTTCACTTTGCGGGCCTCGTGTTTTTGAGCTCGCGCTCCAAGGGATCAGAGTTGCTTGTAATCAGAGCGGTTCGCAAATTGGTCCTTGTCAAAAGGGTCATTTTGAGCCAAATTCATCACACTGGGTCACCCGAATTCAAATTAGCCGTGAAGTGCCCCCATTAAGTAGATGGTAGGTCCTGAGTGTCACTACTCGGTCATTATGCGAGAACCAACTAGGCAAGACGCACCGATCAAAAGAATAGGACATGTGCAATGTCCAAATTCACAAATTCACTCCCTCCCATTTGCACGAACCCTAGCCCGATGGCAGTGAAATCCACCACCTAGCTTGCTTCCATGTGTGCCAGGAGGAGGCGCATTGCCTTCCACCACCGATTTTTACCGTGCCCACTCGCGGATCCCGCCTGCTATCCAGATGCCGCATGTAGTGCCTGACGTCGCGAGGAGCTAGCCTGTCGTTGCCTGATGAGCTGAGCAGTATGGAGGATGGAAGAGTCTTCTTACGAGGACCCATTCATCATCCATGTATATGTCAATAGCTACATTCAAAAAATAGACGGTGGGGGTGTGAAGAGGATCGTGTGTAGGACTTGCTCGCTAAGTGTAGAACCGGCTCAGGTCAGCAGTATCTCTTGTCTGATTGATGCTCTTAGAAAGCACACTTCGATTGTCTATGGACAGGCTGCGACAGACAGCTTCTTGGTATTCTTGATGCAAATAGATTCATTCGGATGATGATGTTGCAAGCTTGAATAAAAGATGTGTGTAACACCCCTAGTTCTATTAATGATAATTAGGATTTTTTTTTGCATTCATAAGCATTATTATTTTCGCTAAGCTAAAATAAATTCAAGAAATAATGCAAAACCCAAAACCCTAGTCTCCTCTTTTTGAAATCAAATCAAATGGTTTTGGTATATTTGAGAACTACGTACAAAACAATATGGAGCCTAAATGGACTAATAGGACCCCTATAATATTTCAATATTTTACAAATCTTCTAGTATTTTTGAAATACCCAAAACAGATTTGGAATTGAAATACAAAAAGGAAAACAAAAAACAGAAATTGGAAAGTGTTTTATAGAAAAAATAGCTAGAAACCCTAAACCGGGCCACGCCCTAGCTACCTCCCTTGCTAGCCACTGCCCACGCGAAGCACCTCCAGCCAGCCGTGGCCCAGCAGCAGCCCAGCAAGGCCCAAGCTTGCGTACCTCTTCGTCCTCGTCGTCTTCGACAACGACGGTAAGAACCTCGATGGCCGCCGCGCCGCCGTCCGTCGCCCCGGCCATATTGAGATCCCCGCTGCCGTCCCTAAGAGAGATAAGACCTGCGCGCGCACGTCTCTCCAACCCTGATCCACTCCCGCTCGCCCCAGCGCCTTCTCTCTCGTGTTCCTCTCGCTAGCCTGAAACCCTAGCCGGAGGTCACCGACGATCCTCGCCGTCTACGGCATCCTGCCATTCTGAAGCCACCATCGTGACCGACATGTCCGCCTCCAACGATTGCCCCAAAGCGTGCAAGCTAGAGAGGCCCCGGCCTCCACAATCAAGAACCCAGTCCCCAACTTCGGTCGCCGCTTGTCGTCGACCATTCCGACGATTCCGTCCTCCCTCGCTCCATCTGAGGCAACCAACGCACCGAGGGTAAGCCCGTGGTCCTTCTGGACCTCCTCCCTGTTCTACTCTAGCTCTGTAGCGCCTTGCCACAATGCGTCTGCAACCTTCGCTGCCACGCGTCGCTGTACCCTATGCTCTGGTGACCAGCTAGCAGCTGCGCTTGTCCCAGCAGCCTCGCACGCCCTCCTCTGCCGCCCCAGTGACGATCTAACATGGTCTCTAGCGAGCCCATGTGGCGCCGGGGTGGCATCGACATAGCGCTGTGTGGCCATGACGTTGAGGTCGATCAAGGTCTGCCATGGTGGCAACCTACATATAGCATCCGGGCCCAGCCGTCAGCCACTGATTTTAGGGAGAGCCTCGGTACAAAACCGCCCAGTCCATGTGCTGGTGTCGTGATAACATCAGCCTGACGTAATAAATGCTTGAATCTTTTTTAGAAATTGAATAAATATTGTGAAATCAATATTTTTAATTTATAAGTCAGAAAAATATGTACAATATATTTAAATGTTTAGAAAAATAAGATCTATCTAATAGCATAAAATTCATGCATTGTTAAATAACTTTAATTGCAAGTTTAATTATAAGAATAAAGTAACCCCCATAGGTGATTTCGGGATCTCCCATGTATTAGGGTTTGCACCCCTCGGATGCCTCTTAAATTTTCAAGCATGTTTTAGGGTTACATCAATGCTATTTAACTTATCATATCATCATCCTTGCTTGAGCATTGCATCGATCCCATGTGTTGATTGTTTCTCCTTTCTTTTCAGTGTTTGGTTCTTCCCGGTAGAATACGATACCAAGATCGAGATCGAATACCGAGATCAATACCAACGAAGATCAACGAACAATACTTGACCAACTGTAACCAAGTCAAGTAGAAGGCTACTAAAGCTATGCTTTCTGGTTATCAACAGGCAAAGGAAAGCATAGCCCCACCATTATACAATTCTATGGTTTTGAAAGCATTTCAATTCTTGTCATGATGTATACGATTCTACTGTGGTCTTTTATCGATAGATAGAGTATCCTATTTGTTGTATTACTACCTTTGAGCTTATATTAACCTGATTCACTTTTCCTAGCATAACTAGGTTTAGCTTGTGTGCACTGCTAGAGATACTATATGTGTCTTGCTTAGCCATACTTAGTTATCAATGCTGGTTCATCCAGATGATGTATTAGATACAGAGAATCTAGTATGACAGGAGAACGAGGTATATTGATGAGCTAAGATCAGTGGTAAAGGCTAAGCATGATAATGCTTGTATGGGAGGCCATAGTGGGATGTGGTTTTCGTAGTCCCATGTTAGGCACCACTAGGAACCAAGTTCTTGCTTTTGGAACCGAGATGAGTGTACAACCACATGGGGCTTGGGAACCTCTCGACTAACTAACTTGCCTAGTATATTCCATGAGTCACAAAGTTCGGGCGTTCCATTCGACATATGCATAGAAATTTTGAAATATTTGGTGGGTGAAGATGCACCATAACAGGTAGGTAAGCGTGACATGGGTTGCTTGGGGTGGATAGAGCCCCTGATAAACCAACCCCGATTCACATCTCTAGGGACCGACTTCGGGACTTGACCCGTTATGGCGGAACCCTCCTTAGTGTGTGATCATGGTCTCGGCGAAATCAAGGTAAAGGTCGTGGCCAACCACCCTCTGTCAGCCTTCGAAGGAAGAGGACTAATCATATGGCACTAAGAGTCGGTTGGTACATGTGGGTAAAGTTGTACACCCCTGTAGGGTTAAATCTTTTCAAAAAGCCATGCTCACGGTTATGAACACTTGGTGACCGAATTCTAAGATCATAGAGAACTTTAACTTTATCATAAAACTTGGAGGTTTCAACATGCGCTTAAGGATGCTTCCTCAT
Source organism: Avena insularis (assembly GCA_023614405.1). NCBI lineage: Eukaryota > Viridiplantae > Streptophyta > Magnoliopsida > Poales > Poaceae > Avena > Avena insularis. The sequence continues at coordinate 503,504,358 of CM042688.1, read as the reverse complement.
GGGTACGAGGGGGTGATCCTAGTTGTGAGGTGATGAGGATTACTTCGATGGATATGAAAATATGATGATCAATACTTTGGAGATGTCGCTCTCTTATCCCCTTTTAAAGTGATCTGATTAGACGAGCTTCTACTTTCTATTGTTTTATAAACAAAGATGGCTTTATGAAAAATAACCCCACTAGTCATAAGTCTTGCGGAGTACACCGTAGCATCCCAATTGTCTAACAATTGCAATGCTACTAGTCTAGTCTAGTTTTTGCTACATTCCTACATATAATTGTTGCATCATAATTATATCATGCTCATGTCATCATGCCACATTGCATTTGAGCATCATATAAAACCCTTTTTCATTTGGTTCTTATCTCATATGCACTATTAATTGTATTTGCCTCTTGATATATTGTATTTGGTTCTTGATAAATGCTTGATGCCCAAGTTGAGTTGGGGGGCATATCTTTTATTAACTCCACCACCTTTCGTTGTCACCACCCCATAATTCCACCATCCAACTATATGTGAGCTTTGCATTTTATTTGGGTTTACCTCAAGCTCATGTGGGTTGGGATGGATCCTCTTACAATTCCACATGCTCCCATATATGCATCATGTTGTTTTTCACATTATTGATATGGGGAGAGCCACATGGCCACCTTTGCATGCTATGTGAGTAGTTTACTTGTCTAGCTTCCATATGGTATGTTTTGGAATATTTGATCATGTATGAATATAATTATGGCTATATACTTGCCTAGTGGAACACACACACTAGCAATTCCATTATATTCATTCATGCTTATTTCTTCCACTCTTGGACATATGGGTTTAATCCAAGCCACGTGTTAATTCCTTGTGCATGTATCTTATGTGTGGGTACCATTATTTCATGTCACATGGAATATAAACCCCGCATCCCCATCCAACTCTAGTTCTTCTATTTGTTGTTTTTATTTAACCTCTCCAAACCTTTTGCTTGGGATTTATTCAAATTTGAGCGCATGTGACTAAGTGGGGTCATTTGAGCTTGTATTTGTTTTCACAAATATAGTGTGGCCTAGCTAAGGATCATGCATGAGCCATGCAAACAACCTCTCACCTTCCCTTTTATCTTTTGGAGTTCTTGCTTGAAGTTTTGCATGGGTTTGAATTCAAACAACCTTGTCCAAAACCCTAACCCATCTCTCCCTCATCTCTATCTATATAATCCCACAACCCTTGTGCTTTTCCCTCTTCTTGCAATTTTGAGGATGGCAACTTGAGGCTTGCATGTATGTCCATATTGCAGGGCACATGCAATGTTAACACCCCTACCTCTTTTCTCTCTCTTTTAACCTCCTCCACTGAGCCCCGTCTCTTGATGTTTTAGTTGAAACCAAACCATCTCACCTCGTACACACACCGAACCCCTTCTTTCTCTTGTTGGCTGGAACCAGACCAAGCCACCACCCCGGTCCCCTTTTCTCTATGTTGCCGACCTAGCCTGGACACGCCATCATCTCAACGCGCCAAACCCCTATTGCTCTTCTCCCTCTAGCGCACGTGGTCGCCAGCCCCACCCCACGCCGTGCCGTGCTCGCTCTCCCTTCTCTCGGCATAAAGCAAAGCAGAGGCAGCTGCCAGCCTCACCCTCCTCAACTACCCCCTCCACCATCTAGATCGACATCTCTCCTGCCATCCCGCATCCATCTCCCCCTCCCCAGGTTCTGCCTCCCCAAGCCACACGGACCTCGCCGCTGTTGTCCGCTTCCACCGGAGCTGCAACCTGAGAAGGAGTAGGTCGCAGCGCTAGCGACACGGTGTAGCACTAGGAGCGTACCAGGGCCTCGCCATCTTCCTCCCGCCGTTGCCGCGCACACAGGCACGCACCCGACGCTCGCCATCACCGGCTCCTTCCTTCGTCGCCGTTGCCACCACCTCGCCCCCGACCCTCCCCATGGTGAGTCTCTGCTCGCCCAGCTTCCTCTTTCCCTAGCCCACCTCCTCTCCCTAGCTCCTCCCCGTTCCCCTTGTTTCCTCTACTCGCTGCGCCATCAAGTCGCTCTCTCGCCATGGACAGCAGCAGCAAGCATCTCGCGGGGCCTCTGAACTTCATTGATTTTTGGTGAATCCGCTCCGCCTCCGATGTAATCCCCAACTTTGCGACGACTCCTGGTAGATCCAGCAACCCGTAGGTACAAACCTCGCTTGAAACAATGATCTACGGCAGTGGGAATCGTCCGGAGAAGATCCGGATAGTTTCTGCGTGTTCTGGAGGTTTTCCGTCAGTCCGACTCTACCTCCTGCCTTTCTGTTCGTCAGCGTTTATCCGGAGATACAGATGTTTTCCGGCGACGATTCGTGAACAAAAGATGAAGCCCTTGCTCTCCTCTACACTTTTGCTCTTTGCGGTATCGCCAAATTCGCTTTGGATCGATCGCAATCCTCTCGCCAAGATCGCTCCAGCTAGCTCCCGTGTTAGTGGATCAAGTTTCAGATCGTAGGTCTTTTTGCACAAAACCCCCCGGCAGTTTATGTCCGTCACGGACAGGTCCCTCGCGCCCCAGCCTCGCTCACGTGTCACACGCCGCATGGCCAGCCTTGTGGCCCCATCCATCCGGGCCCGTCATCCTGGGGTGGTAAGGTCTCCGTGGGTGAGAAAAGTTGCCCATTTTTTTTTTGCCAAGGCGTCTCTCAGCATCTCGGCCCCACCCGTAAGCGTCTGTGGCTAGCTTCTTCCGAGTATAAAATAGTCTGTGTTCCTTTTTCAGTTTGATAAAAATATTTTCAGAATTTGTGTAATATGATTTTAAATCCAGTTTTTAATAACTTTTAATTGGTAATTTCAAATTTGAGAAATAATATATGTTTTTGAATCAGGAAAATGTGAGGAATTCAAATATGCCATCCAAAATAATGTTTGACTAATTTAAATTTTTGAGATGATTAAATTGCAATAAAAATGCCTTTCTCAATTAATTAATAACTTTAATTCTATAACTCCAAATTTGACAAATAAGATGTCTAAATCGATCAGCGCAACGAGCCCGTTCTGATTATGCATTCCAAGATATGAATTGAAGCATGCATCATGTAAATATTAATCATACAGGAATGTCTATGGGAGCAAAACCTGACTAAAAACCTAATAAAATGCTTTATTCTTGTACCCCACACCTCAACCATGCCATTCTATGCTATGCCATGTAATTTGTGCATCATTCATCATGGCATGCTGGTTTGCTTGTCGCATTTTATTTATATATTTGCGCATTATATTTATGTTGGCCCTTGTTTGTTTGGTTCTTCTTTCGAATAGACGCCGAGCAGGGGAATTATCAGAAATCCCAGGAGTACTACCCAGATCCATCTCTCGCTTCAACTGAGCTGCCAGGCAAGCACTACCACATGCTTGCATACATATAGTACCTATTGCTTCTATCTTATTCTGGCATCATTGAGTCGCGATTGCATTAAACTGAATCCCAAGTATTGCATGGCCTTACTTTTAAACCCCACCAAAGCTTGTTCCTCCATCCCATGAGCCACTACTACAGGAGTTGTTTGAGCCAAGCGAGTCATAGAACAGCATGTGTAGGGTATGTGAGTGTCTGATGGTTAACGAGGTACCTAAACAACTTAACCTGAGTAGTAATGGGATAACTAATGAAAGAGGCACCGGTGGGCAATATCTGTCATTTGGTTTTTCATGCTCACTTGTGTCCCGTAGGATCCCGAGTACTTGATACATGTTCCTTGACTATCGCACTATCCGCATATGGGACCATGAATCCCCTTAGTCAGAGCTTGATTCATTCTTATTTCTTGGGGCCACAAAGTAGTTTGGGGCTTTATTACTATCTTGAACTTATGCCATGCTTTACCGCTATATTTATGATTGTGCGTGGAGCACCTGTACTGTTTAGGAATTGCGGAGTGTTTTCGTGGTATCGACAAGCCCAGTCACACTTTCGGGTTCCCAGTCGTTTATTACCATTGGCGCAAACCTTGGGTCCATCTCAGAGCCGGCCAACTTTGTTGCGGGTAGCTTAATGGGGTGGCCCCCTAAAATAATTTATGAATCCTGTGATTGCTTTGTCGTAAAAGCCTCGTTGGGTTTTGATTTGGTTTTTCCGAGGTCGATCATGTGTGTGTTGCTATTTGTGCACCCCTGCAGGGTAAATCTTTCTGAAAGCCGTGTCCGCGGTTATGGATGACTTGGAGCATAGTTTCTCGATCATAGACAAGTATAACTAAAATACCGTCTTTAATTTGACTAAATATCTGACTAGTAATTAGTGCAATATTCGTGGAATGATTAATAAAACTGCCAACGGATGGGTTGTTCGTCAGCTTTCTCGTTGGTAAGCGAGAAGGAGGATGGATCTGTTACCTTATACTGTTATAACTGTTGTTTCTAATTAACGGACATCCGCCTATCATTGGTTAGGCGGATGGTTAGCGAGTATCTATAGAATTGTTAGTTATTATCTTTTGCTGCAATTGCATCACCCCAAGTATATGTCCCCTTTAGAGAAATAAAGACTTGCTAAGTACCCCTAGGGTCTCACACGATAAATAGTTTGATTCATATGAATATGTGTATTCGCAAGATGGATACTGGGTGGAGGAGACAGATGATGTTGGCAACGATCACTCGGTGTAGAGATTCTGGGGATGGGGATCCGTGAGATCTGTGGGCGGGATGTGCTTATTTATGTTGCATCTTATGCCGATTTGTTTGTTATCCATACTCAGATCTTGTTTCACGCTTCCGCTTGATACTTTGTTGATTGATGTATGAGGAGCTATCCTACACTATTATCTCTATCGAGGATATTTGGATCTTACCGTATGGCGTTGCAATATTTCTATTTCTTTTAGATGGTATGGCTCCGAGAACTGTTGTAAGGTAGCTTGCATACATACTCACTTGTGTATGTATTTGATCTCTTTGCATGTTGCCTACGCCGCTCGCTCTTGTCCCGATGTTCTTGGAAGTGGTTAGGGCGGTTGACGGGCCTACACGTGGGTGGCCCTGGGCCCCCGCTGTAAACCCTTAACCACTTTTGGTTCATCCAGGCTTGAACTTAGAGCATAGGGTCCGAGGTTGTTACATACACCTTATACTCATCCTTTCTTTGTTGATACTTTTTGAAGCAAAAGTGTTCCCCCGAAGACAAGTTTGGTACGACATCGACACAGACGAGTAGTTTGGGGTTCCCGACCGGCAGTCTGGAATCTATGGGCTGGGACATTATTGTTATGCTTCAGGCCTCTTAGGCCATTTGTTAAGTTTGCTATACTTAATAGCATAATTTGACTTTCGTTGTTTGATGTTTGTGGTTAGTGACCTCTGCTTGTACTATTTTGGTTCTTTGCTCAATTATGAGCCTGCTGTAATATTTTTTGTGTCACATGGTTACTGTTGTGTTACCGATTTCTCATTGGATATCCCCGAGCTCTAGGTTAAGCTTATGTCAGTCTAAGGTTTGAGATTTGTTTAACCCTGATCTCGGGGGTGACACAATGTGCGTCCCAGCAGGGATCTTGCTCCTGATTTTAGACGTCTTGGTTCTTTTGTGGAGACTATCGTTACCAGCTGACGCCCTGATCCTATTGTGCAAGTTCCTGCTACCAGTCGTACTAATGGTGTTGTGTCCGCAGATACAGGGAGTTGTCGTCTTGCTCTTCCAGCTTCTATCATAGCTGCTACTACGAGTCGCCCTGCTAAAGCTGTGGCCATACATACTAGGATTCGTCACCTTGGTCTTTCATCTTCTATTGTAGCTGTTGCTTCTACCACTCGCACCTCTGATGCGGTGGTCACCAATCCTAATTGTCGCCTTGCTCTTCCAACCTCTATTGTAGTTGTTGTTGCTAGTCATTCTTGCCCTTCTAGTACAACTGACAATGCCAGAGCTGTTGTTGACTCTCTTATGCTGCCTCGCTCAACTACTCATGCTGCATAATTTGCTATTGCTACTCATCATCTCCCTGCTTGTATAGCTGATAATTCCAGATCTGTTGCTAACTCTCTTCTACCGCCTCGTCCAGCTGCACATGCTACAGAAGTTAACACTAGTGATGGTGTTGATGTATGTAGTTTTTGAACTGTATGATGCTGATTTTGCTGCTGAGGAACCTAATGATGGTTTTGTACAAATTGAGGATGGTTTTCATAAGTACACTACAATTCTTGAATATGGTACAAAACATCTTGTCAGAAGTCAATATATAGTAATTGGCTGGTTCGATCCTGATGCGCTATAATTAGTTGACATCTTTGTAGTGTTACGTGCGAAGGTAGATTAGGGCTGCTACTAGGATGGAAAATTGTTGCCATATAGCTATAAGGGTTTAGAGGGTCGTCACTAAAATAAATCAGTAATTTAATCACTCTATTTAAGAAATTAAAACACCGGAAGAAAATGTACCTTAAACTAAAGGTTACCAAACTTAGAGAAGATCATTGGCTAGCTCTACCGATACTGATGACATGACAAGACTCAGACAGCTCAGATGGCACCCCAAGAAAGTGCACTAAGAAAAAGAGTATCCTAATAAAGAGCACCCCCAAGTAGGCCGATACCACCCCAAGTAAGAGGGGGACCCCGAAGGTTACTGATACGTCCATAACGTATCTATAATTTTTGATGGTTTTATGCTAATAATATGCTTTTGACACTCCTTTTTGTATAAAGTTTATGATTTATTTGGACTAACCTACTAATAGTTGTAAAAGTGCACAATGTTCTTGTTTTAAAATCTGATGTGTAGGAATTACCAAGAATACAAGTGGAACCTTGTTAGAGTCAAATTTGGATTTTTCCAGAAATCTGTCTCAAAACTCCTTTTGAAGATGATCAAGTTTCGGGTCGAAGACGGCGTCAAACGAAAAACTCTTCCAACTATAAAGTTGTTGGAAATTTCGTGACAAACGTTCTGGACATAAAATTTAGCTGATTCCGAGTCCGTACGGGCCCGCTAGGCCCGATTTACTGCAGCCCAAGATGGGTGACGGGAATCCGAGAAGCTATATAAAGGGAGGAAACCTAATTCGCCCAAGAAACCTCCACCCACGAATTTGCAGCCGCCAAAGCCATGTTTTTGCCTCCCCCATGGATCCCATCTCTATGGGGAGGGCTCCCAATAAGCCATGAAGGAAGGAGGCCAAGGGGCGGTGCTCCCTCATGATACCGGCGGCGGGGAAGGAGTCCCCCGTGCTGCCGCCGGCACCACCACCGTCCTCTTCACCATATTCACCGCCATCTCCATCACCTAATCCTCCTAGTATGTAGTGGTTCATCCTCCCATACACCTCAGTTCCGTCCTATGTAAACATGGTATTTGATGCTATAAGTTATAATCCTATGATCTATGTCATGTTTGTGTAGTTTCTTTGTTCTTAGATTGAATGGTTGAACGCCTTTGGTTCATTAAAGTTGTACGTTGATATGGTACAGTCCTTTGGTGTCCATTATATTTGTGCGCGCATGGATTAAACATTATAGGATTTGTAGTATGTGTAAAAGGAAGGGAGAGTTCTGCTGGAGTGACAGAAACCTGAGAACGCGAACCGGAACGTTGTACGTATGGGAGTAAGAGGACCATAAAACTTAAGGCTATGGTTGGGGAAACCTTAATGCATTGTTAGTAGTTACGGATGTTTGCTAACAATCCAATCATATAGTACATGTAATTCCAAGTAGTGAAGCGCATGTATATTTAGCCTCTCCCACATAGAAAACTGCATCGAAGACAATGAACCCGATCTATTCGCTATTTAAACTTGGACAAAGCCACCACAATTACCACCACTATTCCACACTCATGGTTCTGTTAGTTCAGTGTATTTTATTGCTGCAGCAACTAGCTTTACTTTCTTGTTATTTATTATCATGCAAAGCAATCTCTAGTACTCGTATTGTTGCTCTAGTTTTATTTCCTAGATAATGCAAATATTTAGTGTGCGTAGAGTTTTATCAATGGTTGATAGAACTTGAGAGAATATTTATCCTACCTTTAGCTCCTCGTTGGATTCGACACTCTTATTTATCGAAAAGGCTACACACGATTCCCTATACTTGTGGGTTATCAGTTACCAGAATGAAGGATATCGAGACTAACCCTAGAAGAACCACACGCAAGGAGACCACACCCAGGAGGTCAGAAAAAAGACAGAACCAAGGAGAGTACACCCATGAGGTAAGCGTAAAGAGTTGCAACACCAAATTAGTAGTGGACATATCAGAAATAGAGGAACAAGGTCATGAAGGAACAAGGACATATCAAAAATAGCGTAAAGAGTTCCACAAGTTTATTGTTGACGAAGATGAACAACAATTTCTAGTGCAGGAACAGGGATATGAGACAATGACACACACCGCCCTGTGGTAGAAGCACTAGCAGAAGAGCGTCATAGAGAAATTTTCCCTCTAGTGGAGTTCAATGGGACCAATATTATCGTCAACGAGGATGGTGGTGATGGTATAGTCCAACCTATGGCAGATGATTTGATGTGTTAATTATTATTATTTGGTGCTGGTCCTAAAGATTTAAGCCCCCCTCATTCAGATGGAGAGGAGACCTCTAAAGAAGAGTAAGATCCTGGTGACATAGAGGGAATACTAATGGCCAAGACAACCATTGAAGTTGATAATGAGGATCCCGGGGAACATGTGATAAAACATGATTCTAAGAACCCTGCCATAAAGGTGGGCACAATATTTAGCAACATGTTTGAGTTAAGGGCCTCATTTTAGCAGTTTTCTATCAAGGGGAATTTGATTTTAACAGGAAGAATAACACAACCTCGAGCTTTGAGGTCGTTTGCAAATTAGGGTGTTCCAACAATGGAGCGAAGAAACCTTGACTGTGGAAGATAGCATGAAGAGTCATCCCGGCTACACAGGCTATTAGGGTACTCAGGAATATAACCGAAATAACAATTTGCACTGCCTTTTCTCTTTCAATCCTTAACTACACTAGACTCCTTTTTGCACCCCCGGGGGCGCGACCGGTAGACAGAACATCCTGATATAATCGCGCTACATCTATGTGCAATGTCTACCACCCGATGATATAATCGCGCTAGATCTATGTGCAAGAGAAAATATGGAACCAAATCCAAGCGTGAAAAACACAAAGTGCTAAGCCAAACTAAGACGGGAAGCACATCGCTAAGAATAGAGCCCTAACACGTATAAGCGAGGCTAAAAAATACTCGAGTCTATGAGGCTCGCATGGTTAGAACATCGTTCAGTAGTCTAGGCCAAGGCAATTAGGCTAAACGTTGTTGATTCAACACGAAAAACATTCGGAGGCGCATAGTTAGGCATACACTGGATATACATACACAAAGCAATCTTGCATGTACATACATGATTCCTTTGCAGAAAACTCATACGAGCATGACGTGGGCTATGACGATTGGAGTCTCTACGTTAGTTGTTCCGATTTTTTCTCATTAAATTTTATTGTTGTTTGACACGTCTTCCCGTACCAAGAGTATATATACAGACACGTATTTGGGTGCACAATAATAGATACTGCCAGAAATCTCCCAATATCAGAAGAGTGAAGAGATCGTCGATGAGCGCGATAGCTAGTTATACGTATGATACGTTCTCTAGAAACCGCGCCATAAAAGATCTAACATCGTAGATCTTATGTCTTTAACTCGATGTTCCTCTACGCAGTCTTTTATCTCGCGTAACAGAAGTTGTAAAAAGATTAGTCGCATGCTCATATGAGAAAGTAAAAAATAATGAAAAGTAAGTAACGAGGGGTAACCTCGGCAATGCCCATGATGATGGACTTGAGGTTTCGCGGAAAATAGAACACTGGTAATTTCGTCGGATGTCAGGGTCAACAATGAAGACAAAGTCGCCTGAATATTGGGGAAACACTCTATTACAAGTTGTCCGCTAGATTTCGGTACCCTTACTTGGGCTTCTCCCGCCCTATATATAATAGGCCGGGTCTCAAAGTTTTATGCGCATAAGTTCCATACACGCGTGATTACAATACTAACATAGTGTTGGTTCGTGATTTCTTTCCTAATACAATAAAAAGTTTCTATTGGTTGCTTCCTTGGGCTTTTATCTAGAATCTCTATGGGCCGTAGGCCTTTTACCCAATGTAGGGTAGCGAATAGTGAGCATCCGAGTAATCATACCCATGTCTGTAACAATCACAAAATATGTTTGCTGTTAAAACATCAAAGAGTTCTTACATCGCAAAGAATAACAAACTTTCACACATATCGACGTGAAGTAAAGATCACAAAAGTTATTTATTTATTTAAAATATTAGTCTATAATAGATTATAGAGACAATAATAGTCTAAAACTAAACCTTACTTAGCTACGTCTAACACACTAACAGTTAGACTCTAAACTACTCCTTGCCGTTGCCATAAAAATGACGCTTACGAAGAAGAACATCTATCGTATAGAAGACTTCTTCATCGCTGTCGATCATGCTGCCTCCCGTCTTTACTCCACCAATGCAGTCGCCGCTCATGTTGATTTCCGCCTTCACTCTACCAGCGCAGGCGGCATGATCGGTTATAGAGACGATCTCCTTGTTCCTGACTTCCACGTGCTGGTGAGTCGCTCTTGTAGACACCCTTGCGCGGGAAGTAGATAGGCACCCTTTCCATGCTCGAGTCAGCATGTTCTTCGTCTGAGCTTGAAAAGATTCGCATGGCCGAGAATCTAAAAGATAAAAACTCAGAGAGGATGGAGTCAGAAGAACATGGATATGAGGGCACCACGAGCAAGGGCGAGAGTGGGAAGAAGTAAAAGAAAGATTAGAGCTGAACGGAGCACCGGGAGTGACGCGGAGAGAAGACGGGTTGGAGCAGAGCGGAGGGAGAGGGCAAACCTCGTAAAATAATACAGGCCATTCGCGGCCAGGCACGACGGGTGCAGGCGTACGAGGGAGCACTGCAAACAGGAGTGCACCGTCGTGGTTTACCTGAGTGAAAAAAACGTATGCCACCATCTTCTTATCGGCATATGTTACGGAAGCGTCGTTCTTCATGCAGAGCACATGCATCGACATATGACATGGCTTGTTAGGCCTCATGTATGCATGTAGAGGCGTCGTAGAAAGAGTATCTCACCAGCATCGTTCATGCGAGGAGTCTCGAAGCTGGGTTGACTGTACTCGAAGAAAGGCATCCTAAGATGAAACGAAAACACCGGCAGCAAGCCCTCCTTGTTTACGCGAGAGTAGTAAACATAGGAAGTTGGGTTCTTGGCATCACTGGGGATGGAGATGTCGTGATGTGCAATGAACGGTTGTGCCAGCAGAGGACGTGCCTCATCCGCGTTTCTACAGGCATCACGGAAGGGCTCTGCTTGTCGCTTGCGGTAGGCCGAGGAGTCCCATAGTTGACTCGAGCGCAGCTGAAGAAATCTATCCCAAGACAAAGCGAAAGCAACACAAATACCTAAAAAATGCAAAGAAATGTCAGTAAAACACGAAAAAACAAAAAAACAAAAAGATCAAACCTAACAATACAGAAGCAAAATAGCAGAAAATAAGAGCCTTAGATAAAAGCCATAAATTGAGAGAAGCATGAGGCCTCGAAAAAACTTACCGTACAACACGCGAGCTAGACGTGGAGAACGTTTCCTCTATAGTGGCAACATAATGCCGACGGTCGTACATGGCGATGCGAGTCCGTGATAGCACCAGCTATCATCTTCCTATGGTGGATGCCGGTACAACATCAAAGGTGGCCAAGCGACCTAGCACAGACGACGCGTGATAAGTTGCTAACGTATCTATAATTTTTTATGTTTCATGCTTGTTTTATATCTACTTTTTTATGTTTTATCCACACTTTAGAGTATTTTTATACACTTTTTTGGACTAACCTATTAACAAGATTCCACAGTGCCAGCTGCTTATTTTCTGCTGTTTTTGGTTCTAGGAAATTTAGAAAATGAATATTCTCGGAATTGGACGGGACAAAAGCCAAAGTCAATATTTTACCTGAAGACACATGGAGTCCGAAGGAGAGACGAAGGGGGGCCACACCACCCCTTGGCACGGGCAGCCCTAGGCCGCACCAGCGCATGGTGTGGCCCCCCTGGCCGGCCAGCGACCTTGCCCCTTCGCCTATAAGAAGCCCCTAGGACGAAAACCCTAAATCGACCAGCCTCCAGCCACGAAAAGTTCTGCAGCGCCGCCGCCACCGAAGGGGAGATTCGGGGGACAGAAAGTCTCTGTTCTAGCACCCTGCCAGGACGGGGAAGTGCCCCCGGATGCATCTCCATCGATCTCCACCACCATCGCCATCAGCATTGCTGATTCCCATGTTGATGAGGGAGTAGTTCTTCCTCGAGGCTAATGGTTCTACCGGTAGCTATGTGTTCATCTGTCTCTATGCATGATCATATTGTGATCATGAGCTTTGTAATCAATTAGATCTACCTTGCTACTCAAGTGCTTTAATAGATCTCTACTCTCCCCATGTGTGTGAAAGTGACAGCGTACACACCGTGGTTGCACTTAGGCTAGAGATTACAAATACTTGTTATGAGTTATATTTGGAGTTGGATGTTTCTATGAAATTGTGGTGTTTGTTGGAACCATCTAGAGCTCAAGGTGACAGTGTGGGGTTATCTAGATGGGGAAAGCGAACTTTGAGGAGTGTTGTTATAGCCCTACCATGGATTAGAGTGTCCAACCGGAGAGTAGTTAAGAGTAGTATCATAAAGAGAAGATATTTATATGAGAGTGTTCACTAGTGAAAGTATGATGCCTAGGCCTTGTTTCTAAGCATTGAAACACCGTTTGCAACTAGATCTGTTACATGTTTGCTTGCTTCCATCTTTATTTCAGTTTGCCTTTAGTCCCTCCGTCAATCTCTTTTCTGGCACCGTTACCGCTTATAATTATCCATACCACTTGTATTTCACTATCTTTTCACCGAACTAGTGCACCTATACACCTGACAAGTGTATTGGGTGTGTTGAGGACACAAGAGACTTCTTCTATCTTGATTGTAGGGTTGCTTGAGAGGGATACCTTTGACCACTTCCTCCCTGAGTTCGATAAACCTTGGGTGATCCACTTAAGGGAAAATTTGTTGCTATTCTACAAACCTCTGCACTTGGAGGCCCAACAACTGTTTACAAGAATAGAAGTACGTAGACATCAAGCTATTTTCTGGCACCATTGCTGGGGAGGTAAGGTAAAAGTTACTCACATCTTCTGGCTACTAAGCTATCTTCTAGTACTGTTGCTGGTGTGTGAGTGCTCGAAGTTATTCTCTTTAGATTCTATAATTATATCTTTTTGTTTCTTGTTTTTATTTTCACTAGTTAGGCTTAATCGAAAACAACAACAAAATTAGAGAGCTTTATAGTATTTATCTTGAGTTAGGACATGAAGTGTTTGAAGAGAAAATTAAAAAACCTATGGAACTTTATTTGCATGCTAGCAATGTTATTAGTATGAATTCTTTGAACACCATTATTGCTAATGCTATGGAAAGGTCTAAGCTTGGGGAAGCTGGTTTTGATGAGCATGATATTTTTAGTCCCCCATGCACGGAGGAGAAAATTTACTTTGATGATACTATACCTCCAATATATGATGATTACAATGATGAATATGATATTTTCAGTCGACCTACTATTGAGGAGAAAATTAATTATGATTACAATATGCCTCCTATATTTGATGATTATGGTGATGAGAATAATAATGATAGCTATTTTGTTGAATTTTCTCCCACTACAATTAATAAAAATGACTATGTTTATGTGGAGAGTATTAATTCTTTTATGCATGTAGCTCATGATAAGAATGTTTATGTGATAGTTATATTGTTAATTTTATTCATGATGCTACTGAAAGTTATTATGAGAGAGGTAAACATGGTTTTATGTGTCTCAACAATATTAAGTTTCCCCTCTTTATGTTAAATTTTTTGAAGTTGCACTTGTTTTGCTTTCCTATGTTTGTTGCTTTCTGCTTTCATGACTTGTTTATTTACAAGATTATTTTTCATAGGAAGTGGGTTAGACTTAAATGTTTTTTATATTTGCTTCTTGATTCTCTCTTTTACTTCAATTCATATTTCTTATGTGAGCATCATCGAAATTATCATGCCTATCTTAATTGCTATAAAGAAAGAGCTTTTGGGAGACAACCCATTATATTTTTACTTTCAGTTTATTTTTGTTTTGTTAAGTCTTGGAAGTTATTATCTCAGTAATAAATTCTCCTTATCCTTTTTGTGTGGTTTTTGTGCCAAGAGTAACCTCTAATGAGAGAGAAGTAAGACTTGGGAAAGTTGCTCTCCCGAAACAGATTTTTGTGCTTCGCTATAAAAATTCGTGTAAAATCTCTGTACGTCGGTTTGAGCTGTGATTTTTTTGTGCTTCTGCCCCAGCTTGTTATCCAACTTTCGTTAGTTCAATACTTTTCGATTTGAGCAATAGAAGGTCTTCGAAAAAATTGGTTTTTACCTGCTGGTCTGTTTTGACAGATTTCTGCCATTATTTGCATTTGCCTCTTAATCTCTTTCTCTTTGATCGTTTGAACTTTTTAAAGGAAGTTCTATAGTAGATTTTGTTTTAATGGAAGTTTTATTTGTGTTGGAACTGAACCAAAAGACTTATTATCTTGAGTACACTAATGTTGCTAATAAAGATTGTGTGAAGTTTTGTATGAAGGAAAAATTTCAGGTGTAAGGAAAGAGTAATGTAATGAGATGAAGAATGGACAAAAGCTCAAGCTTGGGAATGCCACCCCATGTCACCCCAAGAAATATACAAGAGGTACAAGCGTCAAAGCTTGGGGATGCCCAAGGCATCCCCTTCTTTATCAATAAAAATCTCAGGTTCTTCCAAAGACTTCATTTTTATTGTTTCATGTACAGTTGTGTTGTTCTTGGAGCGTCTTCGTTTTAGTTTTCGTTTGCTTGGTTTGCTTAGTTTTCTTGAATAAATTTGTTGGACCCCCTCATTCATACATTAGTTTTCAAATAAGTTGGTTTGGATTGGAAGAGAGTAGGAAAAAGTTCATGCTTAAGTGGTAAAAAGAAGCTTGTTTTTGACTGTGGCCTATGCTTTATCATGTCATGCTTGATATTGTTTTGGCTTTATGATTAGTGATTTTTTCGGTAGCATGACATGTTACAAATAATTGAGATTGCTTAATGTGCCTTGAAAGAATCATGTGTTGTTTTAGCATATTAAAACATAGTATTGTGGTATTCTCCTTTGATGCTTTATTTGGGTTGACTTGGTGCATGCTCACACCATGTTAAGACTATACCAAGTCACCATAGCCTCTATGATCATTTAGTTTTCGACTTGTAATATCACTTTATGCTTTAATTAATGATGTTTTGTCGCTTTGCATGATTATGGCCATTATTGCTCTCTTAGTTGGTTGCTCCCAGTCTTTTGCTAGCCTCCATACCAAATATGAGTCCCACTCATGCATCCAACTCCAAATAAAACCAAGTTATTCCAAATAGTCCACCATACCTACCTATTAGCATTTGCTATTCCAAGTATATTCATGTTTTTATCTACCTTCCGAATTAAACTTGTTATGATTAAACTAGTGATTAAAGCTCTCATGAACTTGATGGCACATTTTACTTTTCTTGCCCGTAATAAACTTGAACCATTGTGTCACCTATGTTGTATATGCTTGCACTTATATGTTGGGGATTAGCAGAACCATGTTGTCATGGGAAACGCTTTCAACATTGCACTTGTACATTGTACCCAGTTGATATCATGCTCTTTTGTCTATGGATGTCGTCGGTGTGAAATAAAAGGGGAGCTTGTAAGTCCATAGAGTTATGTATGTGTGTTAGAGAAACGCCTGGGTCGTCGGTCTAATCCATGCCTAATCATGGCTGAAACCTGCAGCGTAACCATAATGAGCAATCTATGAAGCATTCTTCTTATAAAAAAAGAGATAGAGATTGAGAAAAAAAAGAGATGAGAAAAGAGGAAAGAGAGAAAAAAAAACACCATTTTCCCATGGTAAATAAGAAGATTGCTGAGATGCTTATTGTCTGCTTGCCTTATCATTTTGATATGGGAATTCTTCCATATCATCGGGCAAGGGGTACCCTGTTGGTGGTTCTCTATGATACACATGTACGTACTATGACAAAAACTTACCTGTGACTAAACTTGAGTAGCATGAGGAGCAGCCCTCATATTCAAGGGACATGAGATTTCCAACTTATACTTTGTCAAGCATATACTCCATAGTTTGTTCACTTTAACCTTAATCACTTCAAGATGCTTATGATAGGAGCAATGAGAGCTGAAAGCTAATAAGTACCATAATTTTTGGAAGCTCTTTATGAGACTTGAATCCCTACTTCCTTCTATGAAGGCTTTCTTTTACTTTTATGTTGAGTCTCCATCTTCTACCTTTATGCACCTAGTAAGAGAGCATAGTGGACATTCTTAGTTTAATGTGCATTGTCCCAAAACTTGTTGATTGATTCATAATGTTGATATTGCTTGTTCTTAAACTATTTGTATCTAGTCACCCTTATGAACTTTGAAGGTGTCCTATGCATTTATGTTTTGCTACTCCGTGAGGGATAAGCTGAATACCATTCTCATTATGTTTTCTTTATGTGAAACAAACAAACATCTTTCAAACCATTGTTGTTCATGAATCTTTTGTTTGTACCTTTTCATGTTACAACATAGCTGCTATGTCTTATTGTTAGAATTATATCTTTCATGCTATGTTAAAGTACTATGATCCCAGCTATCAATGTTTTATAAATGCCTTGATCAAGATTGTGATGGTGCATGTCACCTCAAAAATTATTCTTTCCTTTTATCACTTACCTACTCGAGGACGAGCTGGAGTAAAGCTTGGGGATATTGATACGTTGCTAACGTATCTATAATTTTTGATCTTCAATGCTTGTTTTATATCTACTTTCTTATGTTTTGTCCACACCTTGGAGTATGTTTATACACTTTCTTGGACTAACCTATTAACAAGATGCCACAGTGCCAGCTGCCTGTTTTCTGCTATTTTTGGTTCCAGGAAAGTCAGAAAATGAATATCCTCGGAATTGGACGGGACAAAAGCCAAACTCAATATTTTACCGGAAGACACATGGAGTCCGAAGGAGAGACGAAGGGGGGCCACAGGGCGGCCACACCACCCCTTGGCGCGGGCATCCCTAGGCCGCGCCAGGCCATGGTGTGGGCCCCTGGCCAGCCATCGACCTTGCCCCTTCGCCTATAAGAATCCCCTGGGACGAAAACCCTAAATCGACCAGCCTCCAGCCACAAAAAGTTCCATAGCGCCACCGCCACCGAAGGGGAAATTCAGGGGACAGAAAGTCTCTGTTCCGGCACCCTGATGGGACGGGGAAGTGCCCCCAGAGCCATCTCCATCGATCTCCACCACCATCTCCATCACCGTTGCTGATTCCCATGATGATGAGGGAGTAGTTCTTCCTCGAGGCTAAGGGTTATACCGGTAGCTATGTGTTCATCTCCCTCTCTATGCATGATCATATTGTGATCATGAGCTTTGTAATCAAGTAGATCTACCTTGCTACTCAAGTGCTTTAATAGATCTCTGCTCTCCCCATGTGTGTGAAAGTGACATCGTGCACACAGTGGTGGCACTTAGGCTAGAGATTACAAATACTTGTTATGAGTTATATTTGGAGTTGGATGTTTCTATGAAATTGTGGTGTTTGTTGGAACCATCTAGAGCTCAAGGTGACAGTGTGGGGTTATCTAGATGGGGAAAGCAAACTTTGAGGAGTGCCATTATAGCCCTACCATGGATTAGTGTGTCCAACTGGAGAGCAGTATCATAAAGCGAAGATATTTATATGAGAGTGTTCACTAGTGAAAGTATGATCCCTAGGCCTTGTTTCTAAGCATTGAAACACCGTTTGCAACTAGATCTATTACATGTTTTCCTGCTTCCATCTTTATTTTAGTTTGCCTTTAGTCTCTTACTACCCGTTGATACGTCCAAAACGTATCTACTTTCTCGAACACTTTTGCTATTGTTTCTCTTTTAAACTTGTGTGATTTGGATAGAACTAACACGAAATGACACTGTTTTCAGCAGAATTACCTTGGTGTTTAGTTCTTGTGCAGAAAATCAACTATCAAGAAAAATCCCGGAAAATATGCCAAAATCCTATTTCACCAGAAGATTCATGGAGCCAGAAGACGAGACGGAGGAGGGCCACGAGGGGCCTACACCACCTGGCTGCGCGGGCCAGGCCAGGCCGTGCCTGGGGGTTGTGTGGCCGCCTCGGTCACCCCCTCAGCCTCCCTCTTCGCATATAAGTTGCCTCTTGACCTAAAAACCAAGGGGGATTCGACGTTTTTCCAGAAAGAGTTCCGCTGCGCCGCCACCACCAGATTCCGTGATTCAGAACTAGAAACTCCGTTCTAGCACCATGCCGGGATGGAGAATTGGTGGAGATCATCGCCATCATCATCACCATCACTTCTCCATCGACCATCCATGTTTCCCCCATCCATGAGTGAGTAATCCCCCACTATAGGCTATGGGGATGGTAGGGATTGGATGAGATCGTTCATGTAATGGCATCAGATAGTTAGGGCATGGTACCTAGTATCTATTATTAGTGCTTTTTGACTTTGTTGCAACTTGTTATGCTTAATGCTTGTCACTAGGGCCCGAGTGCCATGATTTCAGATCTGAACATGTTATTGATTCATTATGATAGTATTGTTTGTGATCTTACGTGCAAGTTGTATACACATATTGTTGTCCAGAACCAATGGCCCCGAAGTGACAATAATCGGGATAACCGGAGGGTATGGCTTTGATGTGAGGATCACATGTGTTCATGGAGTGTTAATGCTTTACTCCAGTGCTCTATTAAAAGGAGCACCTTAATTGCCAGTAGTTCCCTCGAGGCCCTGCTGCAAATGGGCTGGCAGGAAAAAAGATGTTGTGCAAGTTCTCATTGTGAGCACGTATGACTATATATGGAACATATGCCTATGATTATTTAGTACTTGGATGCTTTATCTTATTTATCTGCAAATGCCCTATGTCTTGATTGCCATATGAATTGTCTTATCCATGCAACGCCCATCCATCCATCCCTATGCCTACCGCACTTTAATCCTACTATTTACTGCGATTGTTACTATTGTCTTTACTTTTACTACTGCTATTACTTTGCTATTGTTATTACAAAACTGTTACTACTAATAAACTACTGTGAGCAAGATTGTTTCCAGGTGTAGCTGAATTGACAACTCAGTTGTTAAGGATTATAAATATTCTTTGGCTCCCCTTGTGTTGAATCAATAAATTGGGTTTCACTTCCCTCGAAAATACTGCGATACACCCCATATACTTATGGGTCATCAAGACTATTTTCTGGCGTCGTTGTCGGGGAGCATAGCTCTATTTATAAAGTTCACTTGGAATCACTATTGTTCGCTGCCATTCATCCATCATGGGTATGTCTCGTGGTGGCAAGGTACCTATTTTACCATCCACTACAAGGAGAGGTACGGTTCTGAACACCTCTGTTGCTCTTGATTCACCATCTGTTATGAGTAAGTTCCTTACACCACCACATACACATGCTACACACACTGCTACTACTGCTGAATCTGAAACTTCTGATACTTATGATGCTGCTTCTACTGTGCTTGATAAAAGTGGTTCATTAGGTCATTTCCTAGATGCTAGGATTGCTAGAACTATAGTTGGAAATACTGAAACTCCTAATGAAGACACTACTACACCTGTCAGTTCACCTGAGTCTATAGAGAGCTATGATATTGAAGACGAATATATAGAAATGAATGATGAATTTATTAAAGAATGTCAAAACACTCATGGTAGGAGTGCTATTAAGAGTCTCCTTGAGAGGCGTACTATAAAACCCAAATTATCTCCTAATGATAAGTTTGCTACATCTCCCATAAACATTAAAGATAAGGATTATGATTTCTCTCTTGATTTATCTTACATAACTATTGTTGAGAAAGAACCTTTTTGTGGGACTAAGAATGAAAGTGCTATAGCACATATGACTGAGCTTTCTACCATGAGTGGCTTATTTTCTGACGATATTAAGATGCGCACCTACTTTGTTGCTAAAATTTTCACTTTTTCACTGAAAGGAGAAGCTAAAACTTGGTTTAATAATTTACCTCCTGGATCTATTGATAGCCCTGATTGCTTGATTAGTACCTTCCTTTAGAAATATTTCCCTCCTAGTGCTAAACATGCTATTTTGCAGGAGCTTTTTGATTTTAAACAGGGAGAAAAAGAGATATTGCCTAAATCATGGGCAAGGTTTTGTGCTTTGATTCATGCACAGGCTGGACGTCCATTACCTAAGAAAGAGCTTCTTGATATATATTATAATGGACTAACTAAAGAATCTAGGACATACCTGGATAGTTGTGCTGATTGTGTTTTCAGGAATAGGACTCCCAAGGAAGTTGAGGAATTAATGGCTAAAATAAGCAAGAATTATGAAGATTGGACTCCTCCTGAACCAACTATACCTGAGACAACTACACCTGAGTTAACTATTCCTACGCCTACACCAAAACCAAAGAAAAGGGTAGGTATTGAACTAAATGATAAAGTGATGAAGGAAGCTAAGAAATGTCTTAAGGAGAAGGGAATTAAAGCTGCAGATGTGAAGAATTTACCTCCTATAGAAGAATTATGCAAGCCAATCTCCCACTCATCCACTATTAGGTACACTCTCTCCAACATTTTGATGAAGGTGATATTCCTTACTCTAAACCTCCAGATCAATGCTTAGAAGAATTTGATGTTTTTATTGTTAAGCAAGATAATTTTAATAAAAGGGTGCAAAATCATTTAATGGAAAACTCTAGAGCTATTGTTGAGTTGAAGGATATTGTGGAAACAACCTCTAATGATGTTAAAATGCTTGTTAAACATTTTCAAATGGTTCAAACTCAAATTGATCAGCTTATTAAGGTACAAAAAGATTTGCTAGTTAATGCTGCTAAAGAAAAACATGCTTATGAAATTAGAACTAGAAGTGGTGCTGCTACCCAAGATCCTCTATATCCTGAGGGGCATCCTAAAAGAATTGAGCAGGATTCTCAACAAACTGAAAATAGTGGTACTATTCCTAAGAAAAGGAAAAAGAAACATAAAACTATTGTAGAACCTTCTGAACCTGCTAAGGATCCTAATAGTATATCTGTCTCTGATGCTGAAACTGAAAGTGGTAACGAGGAAAATGATGTTCCTGATAAAGAAAAAGTTGAAGAAGAACCTGAAAGGCACACTAAGAATACTAAATACACTAAATAAGATTTTGTTGCTAAGAAGCATGGTAGTGAAAGAGAGTCTTGGGTCCAAAAACCTATGCCTTTCCCTGATAAGAAACACAAGTCAAAGGAAGATGAACACTATAATAAGTTTTGTGAGTGGATGAAACCTTTATTTTTGCAAATACCTTTGACTGATGCTATTAAATTGCCTCCTTTTTCAAAGTATATGAAGGATATTATCTCTAATAAAAGGAAGATCCCCAATGAATAAATTTCTACTTTGCTTGCTAATTATTCCTTTAATGGTAAGGTTCCAAAGAAACTTGGAGACCCAGGGATTCCAACTATCCCATGCTCTATTAAAAATAGTTATGTTAGAACTGCTTTGTGTGATTTGGGAGCAGGAGTTAGTGTTATGCCTTTTTCTCTCTATAAGAGACTTCAATTGGAAAAACTAATACCAACTGATATATCTTTGCAAATGGCTGATAAATCTACTACTATTCCTGTTGGTATATGTGAGGATGTACCTGTTCAAGTGGCTCATAAT
This sequence comes from Avena insularis, assembly GCA_023614405.1. NCBI lineage: Eukaryota > Viridiplantae > Streptophyta > Magnoliopsida > Poales > Poaceae > Avena > Avena insularis. Next base: position 503,482,522 of record CM042688.1, on the reverse strand, counting down.
TGCTTGATATTAACTGACTTTGTTGTGCTAGAGATGCCTGGAGATGATAATATGTCTATTATTCTTGGAAGACCTTTTCTTAATATTGCAGGAGCTGTTATTAATTGTAATCAAGGAAAGGTGACTTTTAATGTTAATGACAAGGAGCATACTGTCTATTTCCCCAAGAAGATTGATAGGACTTATGGCTTAAATTCAATTGAACATGTTGAGGGCATCCAAGTTGGAGAAATATATTGTCCCATACCACGAGAAAAATATGAAACTATTATGATTGGGACCATTGCTATCAAGGTTGAGGTAACATAATCATTAGTGGAATACAAAAGTTTTGTTTCATATAAAATTGTTTTGGTAACAATACCTGATCAACCTTGTTAACAAAGGGATTTTAATGAACAAAACAATGTTTTCACCATGATTATCTTTGCTTACATTTATTTTATCCATTTTAGTTTTTGCTTTCACTTAGTTCACTTTTCTTTTGCTAGTTGCTTGCATACTAGAGTGTCTTAGAACTTCTGTAGTTTTAGTTTTGTTTTGTTGCTGCATCATTCCAAAAACATCTTTCTGTCAAAAAATCATTCATCAATACCTGAAAATTGCTAAAAAATAAAGTCTCTCGAAAATTCCGGAAAATTCATATTAAATTTTTACATGAAAAAAGGGGCAGAGGAGTGCCTGGAGTGACCTAGGGGCCCACCAGGAAGGCACACCACCTGGTGGCGTGGCCACCCCAGGGGTGCGCCTGGCCATGGTGTGGGCCACCCTTGGCCCTCCACTCACTCTCTCACTTGCCTCTACTCTCTCTCCCGAGAAAACATCAGTACATTGCTCGAAATCGTGTTCTTGCGGTTCTTGTCCATGATTTTTTCGATCTCCTTGCTCAGCCCATCTTTGCTGCTGAAATTTGGAGCATTTGTTCTCCGGTATGTGACTCCTCCGCTTGTCCAAGTAGATTTGTGTTTAGTGGTTTATATCTTGATTATTTTGCTGCTATAGGTGACAACTTATGTAAGCTTGTAAGCTTGTTCAATGCATATAAAATTTGTTTTGCTGCATGTTTAGGCCTCTTACAAGTCCCTATGAGTAGTTCCCTTCATTATGTATTCACTTTGCAATCACTTGTATAATGGATGTTTAAATTTCAGAATATCAAAGATGAACAACCACACTTTTGGAGAAATATTTGAGAGGGACACACCTAGGAGGGAAAGGCCTTCAAGATCAGCCTCTCAGTTTAGGCCGTCATATAATGAAGATCTTATTGCACCACAGTTTGGCAATGAAGGAGATGAGGGAGATGCTCACCCATCTACTTTCCCTTGGTTTACCTTTTTGCGAGCTGCACGAATCCTTGATGAGTTCTTACTTCTTGTTCAGAGGGTTGGGCTGACCACCTATATGGAAGATGAGAGTGAGAAATATGCCATGCTCACCAAAACTTTCACTGAGAGTTTCATTTTCACTAACACCCCTTATCAGTCAACTGTTTCATTCAAGATTTATAATCTGCCTATTACCATGCCATTGGAAAGATTTTGTAGCATTGTAGGCATAGGCATGACTGGGACAGTGAAGAAGATCCAAGCTCAAACTGCTGATTTGCTGAGCTCTACCGAAGTGTGATAAATGATGATGACCGCGCGGCTCAGCGCGGGAAGATAAGGAACATTCAACTCCCAGCTCTTAGATATTTTTCTTATTATGTTACCACTAGCATTCTTGGTAGGGAGAAGACTAGTAATATTTCTAATTATCATTTGGCCTTTCTCGCTGCTTCACTTAATAATGATACCAAGTATAATCTTGGCTCTCTCATTGCTCGCTGCCTAGCCGCTAGAGGACCTATTTATGGGGGAATTATTGCCTCACGCATGGTTGCTGGTTTAGAACTTTCTCTGGATCCTAATGACACTGTGTTGACACCACAAAGGCTTGATCTTGCTGCTATGAAAACGCATCACTTTGTCACTGCTGACTCTAGTACGGAGGGTTTAGTATACATGATGTTGTTTACTGACGGAGACGAGAGGGAAATTCCTTTGCCACAATCCACTTTGTTTAGTATTTACAAGAGGCCATGGTCGTGTTCCAAGGAGGAGGTGGACGAGCAGCTCCGCTTGCTTGGTTTCCACGGGCAGCACCAGGGGGATGTGCCCTCTTATGACTATTCTACGCACTATGCTGGGGCGTCCTCGAGTTCGTATCAGGACGAGGGCACCTCCTCGCCATACTACGGAGGCGTTCCATCTTGGCCAGCTTGGGATTGATACCCACTTAGGCCAAAAGCCTAAGCTTGGGGGGAGGTACACCGACATCACACTCATCTACATATCATGTTCAGTCGGTACTTTGTATATCCATGTTTCGTTCTCTTTTTAATTTTCGTTCTTTCTTTACTTTTGCTTTCCAAAACACAAAAAGACCAAAAATATTTTCGTTGTTTGTCTTTGTTTACTTCTTTGTCTTTTTAGCCTTGGTTTGCTTCTTACTTTTTTTTCTTTGTTTTGATTACTCGAAAAACCAAAAAAGATTTCTCTTTGCTTATTCTTCCTTTTGGTTCTTGCCTTTAAAAAAATCGAAAACCCAAAAATTTGTTGTTCTTCTTTGGTTTTGTGAAGTTCGTTGCAGGGTTTAGCAATCCTCAGTGGAGTTGGGTTTCATGTTATTATTCAAGCCACACAAGTGAAGGGCAATAAGGAAGATTAATGACAACTTGAGGTGTGGTAAGAGGCTGGTAATAAACTCTATTTGTTTTCATTTTTGTACATATACTCATCATTGTGGGCATGCTTAGTCTGTTCATGTAAGGTGTATGTTATTTATGGATGCTTAGTAGTTTTTGCTTTCTTATGATTAGCTCCAGCTTGCTAATGGTTTGTATCATGTCATATGAATGTTTGCTTGTATTGCTCTATTCATAACTTGGTATGACACTGTGGTATCCTCCTCTGAATGTTTCACTTGAATTGACTTGGCACATGCTCACGCATGCATATGACTGAAACAATAATCAGTTAAGCCTCGATGAATTATTTTGCCTCAGGGGTCTTGAATCACTTTCATGCCATGATTAGTCATGTTTTGTTGCAAGCATTATTATGACAGTTATTGCTCTCTCGTTTGTCGCTCCCTTACTACTGCTAGCCTTCACTTGCACTGAGTATGATCTCTACTCGTGTTTCCAACTCCCCAAAGCCAATATTGCCAAAAGTGTCCACCATACCTACCTATTAGCATCACTTGCTTTTCCCTGCATATTCAGTATGCCTTGTTTTATTCCGAATAAAATGTTTTCTTGTTATGAGAAAGTTAGTTAGTAAAGCCCTCACGAACTTGATGGCACACTTTATTTCTTGCACTTAATAAACCTGAACCATTGTGACTGTCCATGAAAGTTATATGCTTGCAAATTATAGGATGGGGATTAGCAGAATCGTGTTGTCACCGGGAACACTTTCAACACCTGTAAATATATATCCAGTTGATATCATGCTCTTTTGTATATGGATGTCGTCGGTGTGAAATAAAAGGGGAGCTTGTAAGTCCATGGAGTTATGTATGTGTGTTAGAGAAACACCTGGGTGGATGGTCTAATCCATGCCTAATCATGGTGGAAACTTGCAGCGTAACCATAATGAGCAATCTATGAAGCATTCTTCTTATAAAAAAGAGAGAGAGATAGTTATTAAGAAAAAGTAAAAAAAGATATGATGAGTGATACATTGCAAATGTATCTATAATTTTTGATGTTCCATGCTTGGTTTTATCCACTTTCTTGTGTTTTATCCACACTTTGGAGTACTTTTCATATGATTTCTTGGACTAACCTATTAACAAGAGCCACAGTGCCAGCTGCCTGTTTTCTGCTGTTTTTGGTTCCAGGAAAGTCAAAAAATGAATATTCTCGGAATTCGATGGGACAAAAGCCAAAGTGCCTGATCCTAGAATACGAGACGGTGAGGAGCCAGGGGGCCACCACACCACCTGGCCACGCGGGCCAGGCCTGGCCGCGCCAGGGTGTGGTGTGGCCAGCCCAGGCACCCCCCCGGCCTCTCCTTCCGCCTATAAGATGCCCTCGGGACGAAAACCCTAAGTACCCAATCAAAAATCCACGAAAGAGTCTATAGCCACCGTCATCTCCATCCCTAGATCGAGAGGGATCTGAAGCTCATCCCGGCACCCTACCGGAGAGGGGAATTCACCCTGGAGGCCTTCTTCATCACCATGCAATCCTCCGGTGTGATGCATGAGTAGTTCATCCTTGGACTACGGATCCATGTAGTAGCTAGATGGCTAGTTCTCCTTCTTTGTGCTTTCATGTTTAGATCTTGTGAGCTCCGTTCATGATCAAGATCATCTATTTGTAATTCTGCATGTTGTGTTTGTAGGGATGCAATGGATATTGAGATGCTATTTCAGATTGATTATTGATTCTATCATGTCTTTGTTATTTGTGATCTTGCATGCTTTCCGTTGTTAGTAGCTATCTTGGCAAAGTATATGCTAGCAAATCCAAGAGTTAGTATTTATGCTGGATAGTGGGTTCATGCCTCTGGTAATCTGGGGAAGTGACAGAAATCTCTAAGGTACTAGATGTGTTGTTGCTACTAGGGAGAGAAAAACAATCTTTTGTTCATAGAACAATCGTATTGTTTACTTTACACGCAGTTCATAAAGCAATAATCTGTTGCTTGCAACTTAATACTGGAGGGGGGTCGGATGATAACCTAAAGGTGGATTATTAGTCATAGATGCAGTTGGATGGCGGTCTATGTATAATGTTGTAATGCCCAATCGAATCTCAAAGGAGTCAAGATGATTAGTATATGCATGTATTGCTTTCTCGATGTTTGTCAATTGCCCCGCTGTAATTTGTTCACCCAGCATGTTATCTATCTTAAGGAGAGCCACCTCTAGTGAGCTATGGATCCCGATCCTTTCTTTTATATACAATCTACAAACTGTTTACTGCTTTGTGTTTACTTTCTACAAACTATTACTTCTTTCCATTCGATACGTTTAATCCTTTGTTTTTAGCAAAACACGGTGAGATTGACAACCTCATCGCAAGTTGGGGACAAAGTTCTGTGGTTGTGTTGTGCAGGTCTCCACATTGCTACTAGCACCGGTAGTGCGCCCTGCCAAGGCTCAGCTAGTAACACCTTTGGGGTGTTTCCTTGCTCCTACTGGTTCGATTAAATCTTGGTTTCATAACTGAGGGAAACTTGCTGTTGTGCTCATCATACCTTCCTCTTGGGGTTCCCAACGAGCTCTACATCAACACTGAGCCATCAAGCATTTTTCTAGCGCCGTTGCCGGGGAGTCAAGGACATTTTCACAAGGGGAGTCCCTCATAACCAATCTCTTTACTTTGTTATTTTTGTTTTGCTTTGTTTGCTTGCTTTCTTATTCAAAAAAACACAAAAAAATGACTACTCTTGAAAACACTAAGTTGTGTGACTTCACTAGCACCAACAACAATGATTTTATGAGCACACCTATTGCTCCACCTGTGCCTGAAGATACTTTCTTTGAGATAAAACCTGCTTTACTCAATCTTGTTATGAGAGAACAATTTTCTAGTATTGGTAATGAAGATGCTGCTGCCCATCTAAATAACTTTGTTGAACTTTGTGAGATGCAAAAGCATAGGGATGTAGATGGTGATATGATTAAGCTGAAATTGTTTCCTTTCTCTTTGAGAGGAAAAGCTAAAGAATGGTTGAATTCCTTAACTAGGAATAGTATTGATTCTTGGACTAAGTGCAAAGATGCTTTCATTGGAAAATACTATCCTCCTGCTAAGATTATATCTATGAGAAGTGAAATAATGAAGTTTAAACAATCTGATAATGAGCATGTTGCTCAAGCTTGGGAAAGAATGAAATCTTTGGTAAAGAATTGTCCCACTCATGGACTGACTGCTTGGATGATCATCCAAACTTTTTATGCAGGATTGAACTATTCTTCAAGGAATTTATTGGACTCTGCTGCTGGAGGTACCTTTATGACCATCACTTTGGGTGCTGCAACAAAGCTTCTGGATAATATGATGGTTAACTATTCTGAATGGCATACTGAGAGAGCTCCACAAGGTAGGAAGGTAAATTCTGTTGAGGAAACTTCCTCCTTGAGTGATAAGATTGATATTATTATGTCCATGCTTATTAATGGGAAAGCCCATATTGATCCAAATAATGTCCCTTTAGCTTCTTTCGTTGCTCAAGAAGAGCAAGTTGATGTGAACTTCATAAGAAATAATAATTTTGGCAACAATGCTTATGGTAACAACAATTATAAGCCGTATCCTCCTAACAATGGTAATGCTTATGGAAATTCCTACAACAATAATAGGAGTGCACCCTCTAAACTTGAAGTTATGCTTAAGGACTTTATTAGTAAACAAATTGCTTTCAATAAAACTATTGAGGAAAACTTTCTAATGCTGAAAGAAGTATAACATCTTTGGCTGAAGCTCAATCTTCTTTGAATAAAATGTCCGCCAAACCTAAAACTAATGATAATCCCTTTGCAGCTACTAATGCTATACAAGTAAGAATTGATGAAAATGTTAGACTATTAGCTGAATTACATGCTAAGTGGGAAAGAGAAGATGAAATTGCTAGAAACATTAGTGTTTCTACTATTACCACCACTAGTGTTGAGGCTAGCAATAGTTCTACTACTTTAGATGATTTTTTTGATTTTGATCTTGATGGTTGCAATATCTATGAAGTTATTAAGTTCCTACAAAAGCTTGCTAAAAGTCCTAATGCTAGTGCTATGAACATGGGCTTTACAAAACACATTACTGATGCTCTCATAAAGATTAAAGAAGAAAAGATGAAACATAAAGCTTATATTCCTATAAAACAAGAAGATGGTTGGTAACCCATCATTAATATGAAAGTGAATGACTTTGATTTCAAAGCTTTATGTGATCTTGATAGTAGTGTTTCTATTATGCCTAGAAGGATTTATGATATGCTTGATTTGCCACCACTTGAAGATTGTTATTTGAATGTCCCACTTGATGATAATGCTAAAAAGAAACCCATGGGGAGTCTTAATGATGTTCTTATTATGGTTAACAATGCCTATGTCCCGGTTGATTTCTATGTTTTGGATGTTGAATGCAATGCTTCTTGTCCTATTACTTTGGGAAGACCTTTTCTTAGAACTGTTGGTGCCATTATTGATATGAAAGAAGGCACCATTAAATATGAACTCTCACTCAATAAAGGTATAGAACACTTCCCTAAGAAGAGAGAGAAGATTTCTTTTGCCTCTTCTATGAAAACAAAATTTGGTCTTAATGCTACTTCATTTGAGAACACTTGATTCTTTCTTGCTTCTTATGCCTAACTTAAAAGCATTAAAGAAAAGTACTTATTGGGAGATAACCCAAAAGTTTTAGATGAGTCTTGGAAGTTATTACTTCATTAATAACCGCTTCTTATCCTTTTATTTTGCTTTTTGTGCCAAGAGTAACCTCTAATGAGAGAGAAGTAATGATTGGGAAAGTTGCTGTCCCGAAACAGATTTCTGTGCTTCACCGTAAAAATTCGTGTAAAATCGGTGAACGTCTTTTTGAGGCTTGAATTTTTGTGCTTCTTCCCCAGGTTGTTATCTAACTTTCGTTAGTTCAACACTTTTTGATTTGAGCAACAGAAGGTCTTCGAAAAAATTCGTATTTACCTGCTGGTCTGTTTTGACAGATTTTTGCCATTTTATGCATTTGCTTCTTGTTGGTTCCTTTTTGAGTTCTTTTCGGGAATTTAGCTTTTTGAGGGAAGTGCTACAGTAGCTAGTGTTCTAATGGAAGTTTTCTTGGTGTTATAACTGAACCTTAGGACTTATTTATCTTGAGTGCACTAATGTTGCTAATAAAGATTGTGTGAAGTTTTGTATGAAGGAAAATTTCAAGTGTATGGAAGGAATGAGTAATGAGATGAAGGATGGACTAAAGCTCAAGCTTGGGGATGCCACGCGTGTCACCCAAGAAATATTCAAGAAGTACAAGCGTCAAAGATTGGGGATGCCCAAGGCATCCCCTTCTTCATCAATACAAATTCCAGGTTTCTTCCAAACGCTTGATTTTTATTGTTTCATGCACAGTTGTGTTGTTCTTGGAGCGTCTTATTTTTCGTTTTTGTTTTGGTTTTTCATTTGCTTTGTTTGCTTAGTTTTCTGAATAAATTGGTTGTATCCCCTCTTTCATACATTGGTTTGCAAATAGTTTGGTTTGGTTTGGAAAAGAGTAGGAAAGTTCATGCTTATGTGGTAAAATGAGCTCGTTTTTGACTGTGGCCTATGCTTTGTCATGCCATGCTTGATATTGTTTTCGCTTTATGCTTAGTATTCTTTGCTGTAGCATGACTTGTTACAAATAATTGAGATTGCTTAATGTGCCTTGAAAGAATCATGCGTTGTTTTAGCATATTAAAACATAGTATAGTGGTATTCTCCTTTGATGCTTTATTTGGGTTGACTTGGCGCATGCTCACACCATGTTATGACTATCTCAAGTCACCATAATACTTTATGATCCTTTAGTTTTCAACTTGTAGTATCACTTTATGCTTTGATCAATGATGTTTTGTCGCTCTGCATGATTATGTCCATTATTGCTCTCTTAGTTTGTCTCTCCCAGTCTTTTGCTAGCCTCCACAACCAAGTATGAGTTCCACTCATGCATCCAACTCCCTAGACCAAGTTATTCCAAAGAGTTCACCATACCTACCTACTAGCTTATGCTATTCCAAGTATATTCATGCTTTTGTTTACCTTCCAAATTAAACTTGTTATGAGAAAACTAGTGATTAAAGCTCTCACGAACTTGATGGCACACTTTACTTTTCTTGCCCTTAATAAACTTGAACCATTGTGTCGTCTATGTTGTATATGCTTGCACCTATTTGTTAGGGATTAGCAGAACCATGCTTTCATGGGGAACGCTTTCAACATTGCACTTGGTACTTGTACCTAGTTGATATCATGCTCTTTTGTATATGGATGTCGTTGGTGTGAAATAAAAGGGGAGCTTGTAAGTCCATGGAGTTATGTATATGTGTTAGAGAAACTCCTGGGCCGCTGGTCTAATCCATGATGACATGGTGGAAACCTGCAGCGTAACCATAATGAGCTGTCTATGAAGCATTCTTCTTATAAAAAAAAGAGTCCTATATTGAGAAAAAAAGAGAAAAAGAAAAAAAGAGATTATGAAAAGAGGAAAGAGAGAAAAAAGCACCATATTCCCATGGTAAATAAGAAGATTGCTGAGATGCTCGTTGTCTGCTTGCCTTGTCATTTTGATATGGGGATTCTTCCGTATTATCGGGCAAGGGGTACCCCGTTGGCGGTTCTCTATGATATACATGTACTTACAATGACAAGAACTTACCGGTGACTAAACTTGAGTAGCATAAGGAGCCGCCCTCGTATACAAGGGACATGCGATTCCTAACTTATACTTCGTCAAGCATGTACACCATAGTTTGTTTACTTTAACCTTAATCACTTCAAGATGCTTATGATAGGGGCAATGAGAGCTGAAAGCTATAAGTACCATAATTTTTGGAAGCTCTTTATGAAACTTGAATCTCTACTTCCTTCTATGAAGGCCTTTCTTCCACCATTATATTGAGTCTCCACCTTCTATCTTTATGCACCTACTCTGAGAGCATAGTGGCCATTCTTAGTTCTATGTGCATTGTCCCAAGACTAGTTGATTGATGCATAACTTGATATTGCTTGTTTTAAACTATTTGTATCTAGTCCCTCTTATGAACTTTGAGGGTGTCCTATGCATTTATATTTGCTACTCTATGAGGGACAAGCTGAATACTATTATGCTATGTTTTCTTTATGTGAAACAAACAAACGTCTTGCAAAGCATTGTTATTCATGAATCTTTTGTTTATGCCTTTTCATGTTGCATCATAGTTTCTTTGTCTTATTGCTAGAACTTTGTTTTTCATGTTATGATTGAAGTACTATGATCCCAACTTTGAATGTTTTACAAATAGTTTGATCAAGTCTTTGATGGTGCATGTCACCTCAAAAATTATTCTTTCTTTTTATCAGTTACCTACTTGAGGACGAGCAGGAGTTAAGCTTGGGGATGTTGATACATTGCAAATGTATCTATAATTTTTGATGTTCCATGCTTGGTTTTATCCACTTTCTTGTGTTTTGTCCACACTTTGGAGTACTTTTCATATGATTTCTTAGACTAACCTATTAACAAGAGCCACATTGCTAGCTGCCTGTTTTCTGCTGTTTTTGGTTCCAGGAAAGTCAGAAAATTAATATTCTCGGAATTGGACGGGACAAAAGCCAAAGTGGCTATTTTTTCGGAAGTCATCAGATGCCAGAATACGAGATGGAGAGGAGCCAGGGGGCCACCACACCACCTGGCCGTGCGGGCTAGGCCTGGCCGCGCCAGGGGGTGGTGTGGCCAGCCCAGGCACCCCCTCGGCCTCTCCTTCTACCTATAAGATGCCCTCGGGACGAAAACCCTAAGTACCCGATCAAAAATCCACGAAAGAGTCTGTAATTGCCGTCATCTCCATCCCTAGATCGGGAGGTATCTGAAGCTCTTCCCGGCACCCTGCCAGAGAGGGGAATTCACCCTGGAGGCCTTCTTCATCACCATGCAAGCCTCCAGTGTGATGCGTGAGTAGTTCATCCTTGGACTACGGATCCATGTAGTAGCTAGATGGCTGGTTATCCTCCTTTGTGCTTTCATGTTTAGATCTTGTGAGCTCCGTTCATGATCAAGATCATCTATTTGTAATTCTGCATGTTGTGTTTGTGGGGATCCGATGGATATTGAGATGCTATCTCAGATTGATTATTGATTCTATCATGTCTTTGTTATTTGTGATCTTGCATGCTTTCCGTTGTTAGTAGCTATCTTGGCCAAGTAGATGCTAGCAACTCCAAGAGTTAGTATTTTTGCTCGATAGTGGGTTCATGCCTCTGATAATCTGGGGAAGTGACAGAAATCTCTAAGGTACTAGATGTGTTGTTGCTACTAGGGAGAAAACAACAATCTATTGTTCATAGAACAATCATATTGTTTACTTTACACGCAGTTCGTAAAGCAATAATCTGTTGCTTGCAACTTAATACTGGAGGGGGTTCGGATGATAACCTTAAGGTGGATTATTAGTCATAGATGCAGTTGGATGGCGGTCTTTGTATAATGTTGTAATGCCCAATCGAATCTCAAAGGAGTCAAGATGATTAGTATATGCATGTATTGCTTTCTCGATGTTTGTCAATTGCCCCGCTGTAATTTGTTCACCCAACATGTTATCTATCTTAAGGAGAGCCACCTCTAGTGAACTATGGATCCCGGTCCTTTCTTTTACATACAATCTACAAATTGTTTACTGCTTTGTGTTTACTTTCTGCAAACTATTACTTCTTTCCATTCGATACGTTTAATCCTTTGTTTTCAGCAAAACATGGTGAGATTGACAACCTCATCGCAAGTTGGGGACAAAGTTATGTGGTTGTGTTGTGCAGGTCTCCACGTTGCTACTAGCACCGGTAGTGCGCCCTGCCAAGGCTCAGCTAGTAACACCTTTGGGGTGTTTCCTTGCTCCTACTGGTTCGATTAAACCTTGGTTTCATAAATGAGGGAAACTTGCCGCTATACTCATCATACCTTCTTCTTGGGGTTCCCAACGAGCTCTACATCAACACTGTGCGATCAATGAGAAAAGAGGAAAGAGAAAAAAAACACCATTTTCCCATGGTATATAAGAAGATTGCTGAGATGCTCATTGTCTGCTTGCCTTGTCATTTTGATATGGAGATTCTTTCGTATCATCGGGCAGGGGGTACCCCGTTGGCGGTTCTCTATGATACGCATGTATTTACTATGACAAGAACTTACCGGTAACTAAAGTTGAGTAGCATGAGGAGCGTCCCTCATACTCAAGGGACATGAGTTTATGGTCTGTCAAGCATATAACTCGTATTGGACCTCATTTTCACTTTAACCATTTAAAGATTCTTATGATAGGGGCAATGAGAGCTCAAAGCTAACGAGTACCATACTATCACCATTTGGAAGCCTTTCAAACTTTTCAAAACCTTTTCATTTCCTTGTTGAGTCACCACCTATTCTATGAGCACTTTCTTAAGAGCATAGTTGTCATTCTTAGTGTAATATGTTTGTCTCAAATTTGGATTAATTGTTTCTTGACTTTGATGCTTGTATCTTTGATATCTTTACTAGTCTTCACTTGAACTTTAGAGGTGCCTTGGCATTTATGTTTGCTGTACAATCAAAGGCAAGCGAGATACCACTCTATCATACCTTTTTATGAGCATTGAAATGTTGCTTATGTTTATGTTTCATGCTACTTACTATTTTTGAGATAGAATCTCTTCATAGCTTGCAATAACTACTGAGTGACCTTATTTGCATGCTCCTTATTATGATTGACCAAGTACTTGATCATATGCTGAGAATATATACATCATAAGAAGCAAATGTGTTCGCGAAAGTTTCTTTTATCGTACTCAGTTTTCAACTGAGTTGCTTGAGGACAAGCAATAAGCTAAGCTTGGGGGAGTTGATATGTCCAAAACGTATATACTTTCTCGAATACTTTTGCTATTGTTTCTCCTTTAAACTTGTGTGATTTGGATAGAACTAACACAGACTGATGATGTTTTTAGCAGAATTACCTTGGTGTCTAGTTTTTGTGCAGAAAATCAACTATCAGGAAAAATCCCGGAAAATATGCCAAAAATCCTATTTCACCAGAAGATTCACGGAGCCAAAAGATGAGACGGAGCAGGGCCATGAGGGGCCCACACCACCTGTCCACGCGGGCCAGGACATGCCACGCCTGGGGGTGGTGTGGCCGCCTCGGTCACCCTCTCGGCCTCCCTCTTCACCTATAAGTTGCCTCTTGACCTAAAAATCAAGGGGGGTTTGATGTTTTTCCAGAAAGAGTTCCCCTGTGCTGCCACCACCAGATTCCGTGATTTAGAACTAGAAACTCTGTTCTGGCACCCTGCCTGGATGGGGAATTGGAGGAGATCATCGCCATTATCATCACCATCGCTTCTCCATCGACCATCCATGTTTCCCCCATCCATGAGTGAGTAATCCCCCGCTGTAGGTTATGGGGATGGTAGGGATGGGATGAGATCGTTCATGTAATGGCATCAGATTGTTAAGGCATGGTGCCTAGTATCTATTATTAGTGCTTTTTGACTTTGTTGCAACTTGTTATGCTTAATGCTTGTCACTAGGGCCCGAGTGCCAAGATTTCAGATCTAAACATGTTATTGATTCATTATGATAGTATTGTTTGTAATCTTACCTGCAAGTTGTATACACATATTGTTGTCCGGAACCAAAGGCCCCGAAGTGACAATAATCAGGATAACCGGAGGGGATGGCTTTGATGTGAGGATCACATGTGTTCACGGAGTGTTAATGCTTTGCTCCGGTGCTCTATTAAAAGGATCACCTTAATTGCCAGTAGTTCCCTCGAGGCCCCGCTGAAAACAGGCTGGCAGGACAAAAGATGTTGTGCAAGTTCTCATTGCGAGCACGTATGACTATATATGGAACACATGCCTATGATTATTTAGTACTTGGATGCTTTATCTTATTTATCTACAAATGCCCTATGTCTTGATTGCCATATGAATTGTCTTGTCCATGAAATGCTCATCCATCCATCCCTATGCCTACCGTGCTTTAATCCTACTGTTTACTGTAATTGTTACTATTGTCTTTACTTTTACTACTGCTATTACTTTGCTATTGTTATTACAAAACTGTTGCTACTGATAAACTGCTGTGAGCAAGATTGTTTCCAGGTGCAGCTGAATTGACAACTCAGTTGTTAAGGCTTATAAATATTCTTTGGCTTCCCTTGTGTCGAATCAATAAATTGGGTTTCACTTCCCTCGAAAATATTGCGATACACCCCCTATAGTTGTGGGTCATCACCCGTCAAGCTCTTTTCTGGCACCGTTACCACTTATAATTATTCATACCACTTGTATTTCACTATCTCTTCGCCGAACTAGTGCACCTATACACCTAACAAGTGTATTGGGTGTGTTGGGGACACAAGAGACTTCTTGTATCTTGATTGCAGGGTTGCTTGAGAGGGATACCTTTGACCACTTCCTCCCTGAGTTCGATAAACCTTAGGTGATCCACTTAAGGGAAAACTTGATGTTGTTCTACAAACCTCTGCACTTAGAGGCCCAACAACTGTCTACAAGAATAGAAGTGCGTAGACATCAATGCGGAGAGAGAAGAGGATATGATGACAGAGCTCCCACAATGGATAGTGAGATAGAAAGACGACAGAAAGAGACGTATATAAGCAAGAAAAGATGAAAGGTAGGCGTTTATTGTAGGCATAGCCTTGCGACGCTAGCCGTCTTCCAAGACACGCCGATAAGTGTCACCTAATGGAGACATGGATTGTATACAGATACATGTGCATGAATTGGGAACCCGATCTCGCTACGAGAACCCGCAAGCATGTGCACAACTTGGAGATGCCAAGACAGCTCTCGTCTGGACCCACAGCTGGACGGTGAGAGTTTCTTCTGCCAACAAGCTTATTGACCGTGAGAAATCGCATCCGGGAAGAGCTACTGACACCATGTCTGCTCCAAAGTCAGATCTCATCGACGAGAACAAACGTACATGGAGAGATAATGCTAGCAGTTCGGTCGGCGGTCGCGAGAACCCGCATGCGTCTATAGCCTACAGTGGAAGCTCTGTTATAGACGACCGCGAGGAACCGCGACCGTCTATAGGCAACGATGTAGGGCCTCTCTAGCCTAAGATGTCAGGTAGTCTCTCCGCCACGAGAACCCGCATCTTCCCATGTGTTCAGACACCACCTGGGCTGCCAGCTCAACTCTCTTCCGCGATAATCCGCGGGCGGCATGGGCTCACAATGCCACATCAGCTGTCGGTAGGCCCTGCCATCCGGCGGGTGCGGAGGCGTGTCACGTAGGGAACACCCTTCACAAAGCACGATACTTCCCACGTACGCTGACGGCGGTCCCATGGCACGCGGTCCATCGTCCTGTGACGTGAGGTACGACGGTGTGTGCGACACCCGTCCGCCGTAGTGATTATGGCGCCTAGGCCCGCATCAGGGCCCGCCTCCTGAAAGAGCAGGGCTCCATTGTGAGCGCGCTGCGTGTCCTCTTCCACGTCCATCCCACGGTTGAAAAAAATCAAGGCGACGTGGATAACAGTTTCGGCTGAAACAATCTAGCACTATTATTTACTCTGAATTGTGGTGCCTCGCATGTTTCTGACAGCAATTCAGCACTGTTAATATTGTAAATGAATGTTTGTTGCAGGTCAAGGGCCCTGCCCATGAGTGTCATACAGGCATCATGCTAAAATCATTAATGGCTACTAAAGGGTGGGTTGCAGCACATGCTATGAACATGCCGAAGGATGACCCAAAGGTGTCTGTGAAGGCGATTCAAAATAAACTTGCTGGTGATTACCACATGTTCCTGTCATATCATGTAGCTTGGAAAGTAAAAGAGAGAGCATCAAAAATACTATACGGGGACTAGGATGAAAGTTTATGAATATTGTACAACTTTAAAGCTAAGGTAAATCAAGGTGTCCAGAAATCTTTGTGGAGATTGACACTAAAGCAGATAATGGGAAAAATATACTTCAACAAAAAAATTATGGTGCTTCAACCTTGTATCTAGGGATTTCAGGATGGTTGTAGGCCAGATTTGAGTGTAAATGCCACTATTCTCACTGGGTCCGACTTCTTGTATTTTCCCTAGTCTGTTGGGACAGATGGAAAGATTATCTAGCATCCGCGACAACACAAGATGACCACAACTAGATTCCTAGTGGCATTCTGCATGTTTGAGTCGAAAACTGATAAAACCTGGCACTTTTTTTTGACGCAACTAAAGAGATCAATAGGTGACATGGATTCATTGGCTATAAGCTCCGATACATGCAAAGGTTGTTGAACGCAGTCAAGGAGGTATTTCCACTTGCCGAACGCAGAGAATGGCATTCCCATCTATACTAAACTTGTTCAAGTACTACAGTGACAGTGCATTTCGTTACATATGTGGCCTGCTACTAGAGCTTACAAGCCTCAGAGCTACCAACATTTTATGAAAAGGATCTTTGATGAGTCAGTTGAATTTAAGGAGTACCTGGAACAATACCACACCGAGTTATGGATAGGGAGTGGTTTCAACACTATCGTCAAGTGTGATTATATAAACAACAACCTTGTCGAATCCCTAAACAACAGGATAAAAGACATAAAAGACCGTGATGTTCTTGTTTTGATGGAAACCGTACAACGTATGGTGATGAGGATGTTAAATGTAAGGAGAGTGATCGGTCAAAAACTTAGAGGTCGTATTCTTCGTGTAAACATGTCCAATCCTGCGCGGAGGACCTGCGACCCGTGAATTTACAAAATACGCAGGCTAAACGTACCTTTGTGACTGTGTCATCGCTCCAAGTTGTCAGCCGCACCCTGCGGACGCGAAGATAAGTCTAGTACAAATTATAGCTTACATATTTGTCTCCTTACAAAATTGCGCGTAAATACTTATTATCGATTTCAAAAAAGATCACCCCTTACGGATTCTCAATAAAAATGGTACATAATGGAGTGTGAAAAACATAGGTAAGTAGAACCTTTTAGAGGGAAATGCACCCTAAATAGCCAAATTCAGAAGATTTTAGGCCAACTAGGCATGAATGGGCTATTTTCATGGGCTCTTTACAGAAAAAATAATGTGATGGAAGTCGGCGCCCATGATCCCGAAGGCCGAATTGGGAAGGTTTTGAGCCAAAATGGGGGTCGTAAGGGATATTCTTCTTGGGCTCTTGGTAAAATTTCAATGTGCTGGGACGTCTTGGAAAAATGCAAGCACAATTTGGGTAGAGGTTTTCTTTATTGTAACAAAGAAGAATTAACTACTCCATTTGACTAGTTCTGAGTTTGAGTCCAAGGCAACCCATATGAAAAATAAAAAGGCTAATCTTAGTTTTCAACTTGGGGCCTCGCTATAGGGCCCGCGACCAAAATAAAAATTAAGATGAAGACAATCATCATAGTAAATAATAGTGCTAGATTGTTTCGGCCCAAACTACTATCCACGTCGTCCAGATTCTTTTTGGCCTTGGGATGGACACTAGAGAGGACACACGGCGCGCTAGCAATGGAGTCATGCTCTCCCGGGAGGCGGAAACCGCTGCGGGCTAGGGCGAAATAATCAAGCCCATGGATAGGTGTCACGTGCGCCATTGTACCCTGCATCGCAGGATGGTGGACCGTGTGTGTGTCATGGGCCCGCCGTCAACGTCAACGGGCATGACCGTGCTCTGTGAGAGCTGTTCCCGACACGATACCCTCCGCACCCGCCGGGTGGCGGGGCCTGGCCAAAGTCGACATGGCGTCGTAAGACCATGACGAACATGGCTTCTCGTGGTCATGGGATCCGCCACGAGTCGACTTGGCGGCATAGACTGTAGCCGGCCGTAATTCTTGCGGTTGTGGGGTCCTCCTAGAGCTGACGTGGCATCATGATCCCATGTCATGCGTAGTTTCTCGTGGATGTGGGGTCGTCTAGAGACGACGTGGCGCTGTAAGCTCATGACAGTTGCGGTGTCTCACAGACGTGGGTTGTCCAGAGACGACGTGGCACCGTAAGCACGTGTCGGTCGTGGTTTCTCGCGGACGTGGAGCCATTCAAGGCCAACATTGCGATGTAAGTCCGTGTCGTCTGTCATCGCAGATCGTAGACCACGTGGGTTTTCGTGGGCGGAGTGATGACTTGGCAACGTAAACTTTAGATGTCCTTGGTTCTCGTGTCCGGGAGCTATGACTCGCACCGTCCCCCTTGCCTACTCATGCGTCTTGCGGTAACCAGACCCTTTGCTACTCTTCTATTCTTCTCTAATTGTTCTTTGGCTCTCATAGTGACATGGGTGTACCTTACATGTACTCGAGTTTGGCATATACGGTCCAGATATGGCAGAATCTCATGGTGTTGCCAAGGCCCAATGAAGAATTCGAGTGGCCCACAGACTCTCCGATTGCTTGCAAGGCAAGGAGAAGCTTAAGATAGAAAGTTCAATGGGCGAACCCTAACCTGTAACCGACTCGACCTGCTACCCGAGACCTAGCCTATCTATATAAAGGCTAGGAGGGGCGGCGAGGAGGACAATCACAGCCCTAGATTTCAAAACCATCGCCAGATTGCATCTGCGCACCCCTGTAACTTTTGAATCCCTCGATAATTCCAAGAGCAGACAAGCAGGAGTAGGGACCTCTACGAGGCCTGAACCTGGATAAACCTTGCGTCCATGTGTGCTTGTTTGCTAGCCGATTTATGCCTCCAGCGCTCCCTCCTTCTCCAAAACCGAAGTCCATAACAATGGGCATTGACGGGTTGAACCCTCGTCAATTTCGCCGTCTGTGGGAAGGCAGAAGGTGTCTTGGTCATCTTGCCGAGTAGGCAGGATTCGCATGTCTCGAACGACTCCAAGTCGAACGAAGTTAGGAGTACATCATCATGGAGATTCTTCATGTGTTTCCAACTTATATGACCAAGTCTATAGTGTCAAAAGTAATCCATATTCAGATCATTTGGTTTTAACCTTTTCACATTTATATTATGGACAGATTCACCATCAAGATTCAAAATAAATAAACCGTCCTGGACGGGTGCAAAACTGTGAAACATATCATTTAAATATAAAGAACAACCATTATTCTTAATATTTGACTCATAGCCTTGTCTCATCAAACATGAGGCATAAATAATGCTTTGACTAAGCACTGGAACATAATAACAATTATTTAGCTCCATTAAGAATCCAGAAGGTAAATGAAGTTGCATCGTGCCGACTTCCAACGGAGCGACTCTCGCTTTGTTGCCGACTCGAATGTCAACCTCGCCTCTCGCCACATTCCTAGTTCTTACCAGTCCCTGCAACGAGTTGCAGATGTGAATAACTGATCTGATATCATATACCCAAGAACTATTAGGTGCATCAGCGAGATAAATGTCTATAACATTGCAAACAAGCGTACCTGAGCTAGAAGTGAAAGGATAGGGATTTCGCCTAGAGGGGGGTGAATAGGAAATTTCCGAACTATTATAGTTTTGGCTTGATAGAATGCGGAATTAAGCTAACATTTATTTTACCAGCACAAAACTTAAATACACTAGGCTCAACTAAGTGCACAAAAAAACAAGTTAAGCCCTCCAATCGAATGCAGAAGGCAATCACTCGCCAAGTCAATTTGGCGATAAACTGTCCACCTTCCACCACTGAGTACCTCAGTGGAAGCGATTCCTGCATCACCTACGGCAAGCGCGATCACCCGTGCCAAGTTCCTCATCTAGGCCATTGTCCTCTCGTACTCAAGGCGTAGATCAGGGGCTTCGATATGAGTCGTGTCTTCATGGACGGCGGAAGCGGCATCAACCTTATGTTCGCGAGAACCTTGCATGCGATGAGGATTCCTCTAACTTGTCTGGATGTTTTAGACATGACGTTCCACGACATCGTCCCAGGGAAGGGCGTATATCCCCTGGGCAAAATCAACCTCGACGTCATCTTCGGCACGCCGAAAAACTTTCGGCGAGAGCGCATCGACTTTGAAGTCGTTGACTGGCCCTCACAATACCACTGCATCCTCGGACATGTCGCGTTCGCAAGGTTCATGGCAGTGCCGCACTATGCCTACCTGCATATGAAAATGCCAGGTCCAAATGGCGTCATCATAATCAATGGAAGCTTCGAGAGGTCCGACACCTGTGATAGGGAATTTAAAAGAATATCCCAGTCCTTCGGCATGCATGAGGAACTCGAAAGATTGAAGGAGTCGACAGACAATAGTCTGCCTCCCTTGAGCAGGCCAAGCTCACCCGACCTGTCCTTCAACTTGGCGGTGCACACGAAGAAAGTCCAAGTCCACCCAACGGACCCGACCAAGACGGCCCTCATCGCCAACAACTTGAGTTCTGCATAGGAACTCGCGCTCGTCGCATTTCTCCGTGAGCATTGGGAAATCTTCGCCTGGTGTCCAACAGACATGCCAGGGGTTCCCAGGGAATTTGCCGAGCACTCACTCAACGTAAATCCAGACGCAAGGCCAGCCAAGCACACAATACGGCGATTGTCTGAACCAAGAGCAAAAGCAGTCGGAATGGAGATCAATAGACTCCTCGATGCAAACTTCATACGCGAGATCAAGGAAAGCACCTGGCTCGCTAACACAGTGCTTGTGCCTAAAAAAGACACGGATATCCTGCGGATGTGCGTGAACTTCACCTCCTTGAATAAGAACTGCCCAAAGGATCACTTCCCGTTGCCACGAATCGACCAAATCATCGACTCCACCGCGGGATGTGAGCGCCTCTGCTTCCTCGACGCCTACTCAGGCTGCAATCAGATTCGAATGAAGGAGGAAGACTAGGAGAAAACAGCGTTTACAACGCCCTTTGGTATATTCTACTACAACACGATGCCCTTCGGGCTAAAAAACGCAGGAGCCACCTATCAGTGGTGCATGCAAGCTTGCCTCAAAAACCAACTTGGTCGCAATATCCAAGTCTACGTTGACAACATCGTCATCAAAACCAAGGAGGAAGCCACGTTAATCGACGATCTCCGCGAGACCTTCGCTAACCTCGACTACTACCAGATCAAGCTCAATCAAGACAAATGCGCCTTCGGCATGCTGTCCGGGAAATTACTCGGGTATCTCATCTCTGCGAGAGGGATCGAGGCAAACCCGAAGAAAATAAAGGCCATACTGGCCATGGAGAAGCCGAAGAATGTAAAAGGCGTCTAACAGCTGGCTGGGAGAATCGTGGCGCTCAGTCGATTCATCAGTAGAATGGGCGAAAAGGCACTGCCCTTCTACCAACTCCTCCGCAAAGCCGACAAGTTCGAGTGGACAGACGAGGAGCAATAAGCATTCAAAGATCTCAAGCATCTACTATCCACCCCGCCAGTAGTGGTGACGCCTCGCGAAAAGGAACCACTGCTCTACATCTCCGCCACCAACCAGGTGGTCAGCACGGCGCTCGTGGTGGAACGAGCCAAAGAAAATAAGGTCCACAAGGTCCAGTGCCTAGTATACTACCTCAGCGAGGTTCTCATGCCAACAAAGCAGCGTTACCCGCACTACCAGAAGCTAGCATATGGCATCTTCATGACAGCCAGGCGACTTCGCCACTACTTATAGGAGCACCCAATCGTGGTGGTAAACGACGCCCCGCTCGGGCATATACTCAATAATCCTGACGCCACCGGACGAGTCGCGCTCTGGGGAATTGAACTTTCTCCATGAGACATCACATACGAGAAGCGCGACGCGATCAAGTCGCAAGTTCTCCCGGATTTCCTCGTGCACTGGATGGAGAACCAACTCCCCGACAAGCCAGACATGTCCTATCTTTGGACAATGCACTTCGACGGCTCCAAGCGAAAGGACGGAGCTTGCGCAGGTGTCATACTGACATCGCCCCAAGGAGACAAGATGAAATATATTCTGCGAATGCAGTTCACCGCCTCCAATAACGAAGCTGACTACGAAGCCTTAATCCATGGGATGCGGATGGCGAAAGCCTGCGGCGCCAAGAGTATCATCATCTACGGCGACTCCAAACTGGTGGTCAACCAAATGATGCACGAGTGCGACGCACTGAGTGACAACATGATCGCCTATCGTGACCTCTACGACACACTCGAAGGAGACTTTGATGGCTGCGAGCTGCGACCTTGGCTCCACCGTCACCCCCATACCACTTGGGGTATTCCTCGAGTGCATCTGCGAGCGCTCCATCAAGCCCAAGGCTCCAGAGAAGAAAGCAAGCACGTCAATGGACTCGGGGGCTACGCCACCCAACGGGCCAATGGCACTCGACGACATGGAGCTCGATACAGGACTCGAAGGACCAATGGGGGTCATGATGATCGAGCCATCTTGGACACCGCCTTACATCACATACCTACTCAACAAGAGGCTGCTAGATGACCCGACTGATGCGCGACACATCGCACGACGATCCAAGGAATTCGCCGTCATCAACGGTGAACTATATAAGCGCAGTATTACATGGGTACTTCAACGGTCCGTCTCCAACAGGGACGAAACGGCCATCCTCCTCGACATACATGAAGGCACCTGCGGACATCATGCTGGCAGTCACACCCTCGTTGCCAAAGCTCTGCGAGCTGTATTCTACTAGCTCACGGCCATGCGCGACGCTAAGGACATCGTCTTGCGCTCCAACGCTTGCCAGCGATTCGCGGACAAACCCCACGCACCTGGCGCAGAACTCAGGCCAATACCATTGTCTTGGCCCTTCGCACAATGGGGACTCAACATGGTCGGCAAACTCCCAAAGTCCTCGCGAGGAAGTTATGTCTACCTCTTGGTCGTAGTCAACAAATTCACCAAGTGGATCGAAGCCATGCCAGTGACGAATCAATCAGGGGCCAGCGCTGTCAAGTTCTTCGAGTCCATTGTCTACTGCTTTGGAGTGCCACATAGCATCATCACGGACAATGGGACGGACTTCACCTCTAAGGAGTTCCAGGAATTCTTTGAAAACCTGGGAATCAACACAAGCTACGCCTCGGTGGCTCACCCGCAGACCAACGGTCAAGTACAAAAGGCCAACAGCCTCGTCTGCGGTGGAATCAAGAAACGACTCCATCAACCACTCGAACAAGCCGCCGGATGCTGGCCAGACGAGCTGCAATCCGTACTTTGGAGCCTACACACAACTCCAAACAGCGCCACGGGCTATACTCCGTTCTTCATGGTGCACGGTGCTGAGGCGGTGCTACCCGCAAAAGTGCGCTACAAAGCTCCGTGAGTGGTTGCTTACAGCGAGCAGGAGTCAACTCTTGCACACGAAGACTCAGTCGACCTCCTTGATGAGGCACGAGTAATCGCAGCGGACAGATCAACGATCTATCAATAGAGCCTCCGCAACTACCCCAGCAGAAGGCTATGCCCCAGATCCTTCGTCGAAGGAGACCTGGTCCTGCGACTGAAGCAATAAGGGCATCTCAAGCTCGAGTCCCCTTAGGAAGGACCTTACGTGATTCCAGAAGTAATCCCAGGTGGCGCCTATCGCCTTAAAGATTCCGAGAGCGGAGTCGCATACTCCAACCCCTGGAACATCATGCAGCTACATTGTTTATACCCCTAGTCGTTTTTACATTACAAATAAGGCTATTCATCCAGACTACTTAGCCACACATTGTACCTCATACTATTCTACGAATAAATAAAGCTAAGTGCCCCAAAACTCTTTGTTTTTCCTTATTTTCTTACAATTTCTTCACTCGAGGGTTGCGCCACCCTTTACACTTTCGTTCTACGAACAAATTGTAGTATCCTGGGTAGCTAACACAACACCAATCGAACCCTTGATAAACACCAACCCAGTTGCAAGGCACCTGACAGGTTGGCAAGGTGCTGAGATAAACACAAGTCGGGCTAGCGAAAAGGAACTATAGAGTACAATACACTCAAAAAATATACAAGCTAGCAAGATCTTCACATATTAATGGGTACTAATTACACCCAACATAATCATACGAACTTTACAACACTCATACATCTATGTGCAGGATACAAACTACGCTACTGCTGCAAAAGATGAACATATGTCTGCTCTTCAAAGAAGTCGACGATGTCCTCCGCCGGCCGATCAACTGCCTGATAGTTTGGCACCATGTTCCAAGTCATCCCTTTCGGCGGCGGTGGTGGCCCAGCAGCAACGGCCGCTATGTCCACATATGGCCAATGCAGTCGCACCAATGACAAGGCAGCCTTCGCACTTGCGACCAGTTGTTGACGCACGCACTCGCATACCACGCTTATATCTTGAAACTTCGCCAGGAGAGCCAACATGCTTGAAGGGACAACGTCCAGCAGAAACATTGTCTGATAAATGTGCCTAAGACACGACTGTGCCTTCTTCAAGCATTGGAGCACTCGAGAAGAACGATCCTGCAGGGTTGCCAGCGCAACAGCATGATCGTGGTCCACCGAAAAATACCCACTCGCATGTAGCTGCTCCTGGGTAAGGTCGTTCATTTGGATGGCCACCCGGTCCTTCTCATCCTACGAATGACGAGCGCTAACAACTGCACCAAGAAAGTAGCAAAGTGTGAAGACAAGGCATCACCGTGACTGACTAAAAGAAAAGATGAGAAGGAACAAAGTTAACATTTAAACTGCTCATTCAACTACGCCCCTTCCTGCAAAAGATACTTCTCGCGGGCGGTGGCCTTCTCAGCTTTCGACTTCCACTCATCCGTGCTACCACGGATGATGGGCAACTCATGCTCCAATTGCTTAATGCGGTCGTGTAGTCGCGAAAGCAACGACAATTCCTCCACCTTTGAACGTGGTTGCGCCATGGTTTTATCGGTGGGAGGAGAGTCATGAGGACCACTCGAAGGACCCTAGGTACAATCAAGAAAGAGGAAAATGAGACTCGTCACACATCAATAAACAAAGGACTACATTCCAATTTGATAAAATGTCAAGGGAACACCCCCCCACACAAAAGCATGGTTCAGACGAAAGGCTACGCTACAGCTATTACACATGGCGACTAGGGAGCATTCTGCTTCTTCGACTTCGACTTTGACTTGGGGGGCTTCATCGCATACGTAGAAGTCTCCGACGCCACGGACTAACCGGTGGTAGCCCTAGATGTCGCGGTCTTCGCTGCCTTCGTTCGCCGCTGCTCCTCAGAGTATTTGGCAACAATCTCGATAAGCTGAGGCCCGTATTTACCGTAGCTACTAGTGAAGGGAGCAAACACTACCTTCTAGCCTCCGGTGTTGACAGGAATCGCCTCTGAGATCGTGGCGGGATCCAACTCCATGCCGTGGGCTTGCACCATCACGAGTGCCATGGTGGCGCCAATAGACTGCTAGGAATTCCTGAATTCCATGGGAATGCCTCCAGCAAAGGATTCCACAAGGTCATCAAGATTGTCGATTAGCCCAGCCTTTGGAGTCATGTCCTCATGGAGGCGACTGAGCACACCTTTGGCCTTCCCAATGTCCTCTGAAGGGAAACACTACGGTCTTCGACTGCAGCAATGACGCCTGCCAAAGCATCCACGCGACGCAGGGACTGGACAACAAAGCTCAGGCCAGCGACATCTGCATACACAGGGTGTTAGCACAGCAACGTGATGTTAAACAAGGAGCAATGCAAATCAAACTGAAAATTACCTGAGAGAGCCTTGGCAATCAAAAAAAGTTGTTCTTCGAACAACTTCTCCCTTTCAGCATCGGAAGAGCGCAGCTCTTCCTCACGCTTCTACGACTCCTCTAGAGCCGCAACTGCCTCATCACGCCTTTTCTCCACCATGGCAAGCCCCTTCTCGAGGGACGTAACGCAACGGAGAAGTTCATTGTGCTCACCTACAAAAACACAGGGCATATCAACAATTGATATAACAAATTTCCACGAAGACAATAGACAAAGTCAAAGCTAACCTTCGACTGTGTGGTGGCAATTGTCCAGCAGGGCATGCTGTCGACCCATATCATGGACTTGCTCCACAAGGCGAGCAGCTTCCTTCACAATGAGCTACACCAAGGGAAACGAAGATTCAACGGCAACCCAAAGTACAAGTTCAACTGCCAAACAGCAAAAAGGGACACTCACATGTTCCTTTAGGGACTCTGAAGCTGACTATCGCACAGTCGTCCAGGCAACCATCTAGTGCTCCCCAGCATGTGGGGAACTCGAAGAATTGGCGCTGGAGTGGGCCGCCACTGGAGGAGAAGGAGACCGTTCGGCCACCTCCTTGGCCTTGGAGTCTGCGACTCGAGACTCTTTCACAAATTGGACGTCGTCAGAAGACGACGATGCCGCTTGACTGCAAAACGTGCCCAACACTGCTTCAGAAAAAGCAACCTCAAAGAGAGCAAGACGAACTCGTGAACATTAAATCTTACCAGTTGAATTTGTCGAGGTCAAAGGAGTCATCCAACGACTCGTTTGGCAGTCGCAGCTTCTTCCGAGCAGGAGGATCCATGGCGCGCACAAGTACGACGGGGATTGGTTCCTCTGCAGCAGCAGAAGGACCTTCGGGCATCATCGGCAAAGAAGGATCAGAATCCTTGCTGCGAGAACGCTTGCGAGTGTCGTGGCCACTGGACTTGGGGGCTTCCTCCTCTTCTTCAATTGGGACGGTTGATTCCGACTCGTCCTCTTCCTCCGCTTCGCGAGGGATAACCCCTTCAGGTCAAGGAGGAAAATTGGAAAACACTTCCCAATCCTGCATTTAGAAGAAACATCAGCACAGATTAAAGCATTTGGCAGCCAATCCAACAAATATAAAACTACTTCACAAAAATTCCACCTCAGGCCGAGGGTTGTTGGCATCGAAAGGGGCACAATTGATTCGCCTAGGAGATCCTCCTTGGCGGTATACTTGGTCACCAGTCGCAACCTCCTATCTACCTCACCCGCAGAAATGCCCTCGGCAGATATGCGAGTGACATCGCCAGCGCTGACCCAACGGAACATTGGGTGGACTCTAGCCTGCAGAGGCTCGATGCGGTGGTGCAACCATGTGCGAATGAGAACAGCGCCACCCTCTTCCTTGTCTATGCGGCCTTCGAGGTTGCAGACATCCTGATACAGCATCTCCGTCTCCTCAGACTCGATATGCATCACGATGTTCTTCCAGGAGCGCCTCCTCTTGCAAGTTGTCGCGGGATCAAAGGGCGCGAGTCCGAAGTGCTCTCCGTCGGCCTTCTGGTCGCAAACGTAGAACCACGTAACCCTCCACCCTTGGACAAACACGGTGAGCTGGATGTCAAAGTAGGTGACGGGGGTGTCGACGTGGATCCCACAACCTCCTACATCGTAGACTACCGAACCTGACCTCGACTCATGCTTAAGCTTAAAAAGCTTCTTGAAGAGACCAAAGTGTGGCTTGATTCTGAGCCAGCACTCGCACAAAGTGATGAAGCAGACGATATGGAGAATGGAATTTGGGGACAACTGGTGCAACTAGAGCCCATAGAAACAAAGAAGACCCCTAACAAATGGATGCATGGGACAGAGAGACCTCGAATGATTAACGCAAGGAACAACATTCTGAAACCTGCAGGAGGACGGGGGATTACCTCGTCGCCAAGCACTCGCGAGTCCTCTTTCGCGGATGGAAGCGCTCCATCCTGATGAAGAGTATGCAGCTCGGAAGGCTTGATGACAGATGCGCGCCAGGAGCCATTGGTAATGCGGGTGCCCGCACCCTTCTTTTTCCTAGCGCCGGCGGCGCTGGTGCCCACGACGGTGGTGCCTCCCTTCTTCTTGGTGGCGGCAATGGTGGCCGCAAATCCAGCACTGGCGCCTCCATTCTTCTTGCCCATCTTTCGATGGCGGTGAGAACGAAGGAAGTAGCTGGGGAATACGCGCAGCTGGTCTAGTGCCACGGAGAGGACGAGCGCAAGGGAGCAGAAACGAGCAGCAATGGCGAAGGAGGCACAAGCAAGAAGAGAGATGGGGAAAATAACCGCAGCAGCGCTACTACTTAACCTCCTCACAGGTGTCATCCAACGGCCAGCAAAACCCTACTGAATGCGTGGCGAACATCGCCATCGACACGTGGCGAAGTGAACCACGAACCGTCCCCCACTACTCCCATTACGTGCAGAAATCGAGGAGATGCAGTTAAAACAGAAGATTACACAAGCCTGGTCAAATCAAAGTCAGAGGTGGGACCCATCGCTCGTCACGTCTCGTCAAGGCCGCTCTCGCGGGCAACTAAGGTCATCACATCGTCAGCACTGACATCACCGATTCTAGCACAAGAAGATTTTGACTACTTTAGTTCTTGCTCGAATCTTCGACTCAACCAAGCACTCGGGGGCTACTCCTAACAGGAGCGCTAGCCGTGCACCCGAAATAATTTTATGCAGGTGTATGAGCATTCAAGATAAACCCTTCAATCGAATCAGCGATTCAATTGTGAATTGCGGGTTACTCCCATAGGGAGCGCTGGAAGCACATTCGACTGAAACAAGCAACCAAAGACGACAGCAGTCGCAAATGTTTTAGTCCCCACTCGAGTCTACGACTCGAATAGGCACTCGGGGGCTACTCCCATAGGGAGCATTGGTCGCGCACCCTATGATTATTTTTCTTTGTACATCATACTGTGTGTCGATAACATCCACACTCAAAAGCCATGGCGACTCCGCCGTATATTTTCCCTACAAAGAGATTACGTCTCCTGGGCCATCCAAATCATCTCCGTGATGATAAAAATTCGGATTTATACACTAGAATTCGACTCATGTAATACCTCCACGGCCTGAGTCGAATTACGCCAGCACTTTTCCGAATTCGAGTCCGGGGGCTCGAGTTTGAGTAGATTGCGTTGTTTTTCCCTAAGGCAGTTAACGGATACCGATACATCGGATAAATCAGGCACGTATATCAACAATCCCTATGACACAAATAGAACACTCAAAAAATGCTTAGTCATGCACTCGAAAGATTTCATAAAGTCTCTAGTCGAATTTGCGATTCCACTGGACACTCGGGGGCTACTGACATGGGTATACCCTACAGGTACTCGAGTTTGGCATATACGATCCAGATACGGCAGAAGCCCACGGTGTTGCCAAGGCCCAATGAAGAATTCGAGTGGCCCATGGACTCTCCGATTGCTTGCAAGGCAAGGAGAAGCTTAAGATAGAAAGTTCAAAGGGCGAACCCTAAACTGTAACCGACTCTATCTGCTACCTGAGACCTAGCCTATATATATAAAGGCTAGGAGGGGGCGGCGAGGAGGACAATCAGAACCCTAGCTTCCACAACCATCGCCAGATTGCATCTGCGCACCCCTGTAACTTTCGACTCCCTCGATAATTCCAAGAGAAGAAAAGCAGGAGTAGGGACCTCTACGAGGCTTAAATCTGGGTAAACTTTGCGTCCCTGTGTGCTTGTTTGCTAGCCGATTGATGCCTCTAGCGCTCCCTCCTTCTCCAAAACCCAAGTCCATAACGATGGGCATTGATGAGTTGAACCCTCGTCACATACTCTTCCACCCCCTCCCCCCCTCCCCCGCTTTCCTCCTCCACGTGACTCGCTGGAGCTACTTCCTAGCCTTCGTTCCATCTTCGCGCACGACAACCTTTTCACATGGTAAGCCTTATGGCTCTCTTTATTTTATTTGCGTACGTAGCCTTCGTGATTTCTCATTTCTCTTCGTGCTTTTGTAGTGTTCACTCTCCTCGGGCTTCTTCCTATCATGCAAGATGTAAGTACGTTTCTTTCTTCTTGTCTCTTCTCCTTTTCTTTGGATTTGCATGTTTCTATGTTTTCGGAAGCTAATATTATTTTTTATGCATCTCTGTTTCAGCATTGCTTCTATACACCTCAGGTCATATGGTACGTGTGTTTCGACTTTCATCTACTATTTTTCACCATATACAAATTCTTTATATTGTTCGTCGTCTCTTCTTTTCTTTCGCTTGACCTTCTATTTTTTACAACAAATTCTGCTCGGATGCATGGTGTGTAGGACTCTCGACTTTTCAGTGATTCTTACGCGGCCAATTTCACGTCTTTGTGCGGCATGGCAAGAAGGTATCTTGTATCGCACACTTTTTTCCGCTTTTATTTAGCTTGAGTTACGTGCCGCTGTGTTTATGCTTTCTAGGACTTGCTCCATCGCGTCCATCGGCCACTTTCTGCTCTTCCAAGGCTTTCAATGGATAAATAGCCGAATATTGTTTAGATAATCAACGGTAAATTGACTAGACTATGACTCCTCTCACTCTAAACTTTGTACATCTCACATATTATCTTTTGCTTCTAGGGTACTCTCGAGCGTACGGTACTAATGAAAACATCTTATTAGAGCGCAAGAGAAAACACATCGGGGCTGAGATCGCTTGGTTGCTACCTGGCCCATCAAAGATTCCTAGATTACACTAGTAGAAACTAGGCCTTTAGACCCGGTTCGTAAGGACCTTTAGTCCCGGATTGCAAACCAGGACTACCAGATCGGGACTAAAGGTCCGGCCTTTAGTCCCGGTTCTGTTACGAACCGGGACTAGAGGTCCACCACGTAGCCCCGCGAGTCGCGCTAGGCTGGAGGACATTTAGTCCCAAATCGGGACTAAAGGTTCCTTGCCGCGGCAGAGTTTTGGGCCATTTGGCTGCCGGAGTAGGAGATGGGGTTTTAGGGTTTTATGTTTTAATTTTCATTTTGTGTTTTGTGTTCAATTATTTTTCATTTTGTGTTTTCTTTACAAATAAGTTTTCATATACATACACAATGCTACTACATAGTACTTGTACACGTTGATGCATATATAATATAATTTCTCTTACGAGCGCTCTTGGATTGCAAGAACAACTTATGCATACACGCATGGAGGTCATTACATGGAGTCCCAACCGGATCCAGAGCCTGTCTATTTGATTATATGGAGATCATTACATGGATGCTTTAGGTTCTATCTATAGAGTATTCTCCGTATTGGTCTATGACCTCGACGACCAAAAATCCAGCCAATTCCTCTTGGATTGCTAGTAGGCGGTCCTGTGGTAGGAGCTTGTCTCGCATCGCGTCCAACTATAAAGAAGGAGATCATATGAATTAGACTCAACACAACTTATTATAATAAAAATAAAGGGTGAATATATTGTTTACTTACGTGAATAGTTTCCAAGGGCTTCTCAGTAGTGATGTGAATGAACTCGCACACATAGAATCCACATAGATTAGTCCCCCATGGTTGTCTCACGCACTTTACAAGAATAGAATTCAATTAAATAATAACTCTAACATGATAAATGTACATAAACTAGAATTAAATAGATGCACGGACCTAGCTCGTACTACTTACCGGGATCGGTTTAAAAATCATCTCCTCACGCTATTGATCATAGACCTTGTTCTTGAACCGTGTCCAAACACTACTCGACAAAGAAAATGAGTGTATCAGTTAATAACTACTTGTTATCTCAGAAAATGAACGAAAGAAACTGATATAGTGCGATAATGGCTGAAAATTACCTCTAGAGCATATCGATAATGCTGTGGTACTCTTCCATATCTTTGTTTAATGAGTCCATGATTTGAACTCTTTCCAAGTCAACAGAAATGCTTAGAAGAATCTAGTGGTAGCTACGTAAGGTTTACATACGTCAGTAACTCATCATTTACACTGAACATCGAGTAAGCAAAAGTTAATGTGTACAGGACAATAACACACTCACTCGAAGTGGTAAGGAAATATTATTTCATTACAGAAATGCTAGTTCGTGAAAAACCGGAGCAAGTTATGCTCGGTCTCCAGTGGCTTATCCTTTAGCACAGCTCCATTAACTCAATGTGGGTCAATGAACCCAAATCCATTGATAGCCTTTTTTACATTCGAGAATCTTCAATCTGCATTATTATAGCGTACAAAAGAATATAGTGAGTATACTTACCGGTAATGAATTGAACAAGCTAAGCTAGAGACTTAATTACATAAATAAAGTAATCACTTACAGACAATAGCAACTGAGGATAGATTTGTTGAGTTCCTTTGGATTGAGTAACTGAAAGAATTCTATAAATTCAATAGGGACCTCGTCTTCAGTGAAGTAATGCTCTTTTTGAACTTTCGCTATGAGCCAATATCGCTCTTTTTTTGATACTTCCATGTACCATTCATCCAATTGTCGCATTGTTGTTGGCATATCCCGAAGCCTCTCAGAACTGACTAGAGGCTCCCTGTGAACATATTTGGGTGCTACATCAGCCTTGGGCATATCATCACCGTGAATAATGTCATGAATAGATATATTACATTGTTTGGCCAATATCTTAGTCGTTTCCATATGCAAAGGTTCTCCCCCATATAGTTGAGGTTCGGGTATGTACACCTGGAGCGGGGGATCGATTAATTTGCTTGTTTCCCCAGTTGAGGAACGTCTCTTTTGATTCGTCCGCTACCACTCGATTGTTTTGCTTGTTTCCCCAGCTGGGGAACGTCCATTCTGATGCTTCTGCTACCACTTGATAGTTTTGCTTGTTCCCCCTGCTGGGGAACGTCTTTTGTGATGCTTCCTCTACCACTTGATCTCTTCTGTTTCAGTGTCTTCTGAAGACAGCGTGTATAGTTATCTGGCGCATTTAACTGACCTTGGGATGGCTGCGTCAGTAATTTCCTAAAGTGCTCCTTGGTTTCTGGTTTTATTTGGACCTCTGGCTCAGGTTGTTTCTTTTTAAAATGAGCATCCACTTCGGCCATACGACCGCATCGGTCTCCTCATCATTCAGGTCATAAGCCCTCTTGGGAGGAACTGGCGGTACTATTGGGAGGGGCGACAACTGTCGCTTTGGGCGTCAGTTATCGCTCGACGGAGCGGTGCTATTCTTCCGCTTTCGGCCCTTAGTGGGTGGAGGCGGCTGCGTAGATATAGATGGACTCGTGTTGAGGTCATGGATTGTAATTGGAGGTGGTGGACTTTTACTGGGAGGAGACGGTGGCCTTGGAGGTGGACTTGGAGGTGGACTTTTACTGGGAGGAGATGGTGGCCTTGGAGGTGATGGATTGTTTCTCGGTGGAGAAGGTGGCCTTGGTGCCGAGCCTGGAAACTTGATGTATTCCTTTTTCCAAAGAATGAAGCCACTCGTGACTTCTCCCAGTGTCGTCTCCCCTTCACCTCCATGGATGTGAAGCTATAGTGACTGACACATCGGTTGAACTTCATCCACACCGACACAAGCATAGCCAGCTGGAATCAGATTGCAATGGTAGGTCGCTCCCGGTGCAGAAAGTAAAGAAAAGCCGACCGCCACCTTCATGGATATGTTCTTCAGTTCAACATGCAGCTCACAACTAGTCTTCTCCTTAATTGCATCCATGGGGTACACATCCATCATTGCATCATTAGCGTGGCCCTCCGTGGAAGCCACACTGCTTTTCTGTTGAGATGGGCCGACTATACTCTCTAGTGCAGGATCTTGCTTTCGGAGTCCTTTAAGTTCATTAAGCTCCTGCCGATGCTCCTGCAACATGCCTTCAAACCTCGCGAACCGCTCTGCATCCTCCTCTTGTCATTTCTTTGTTTTTGTCGATCGGCTTCTGTAGGTGTCAAAGTCCTCGGGAAACCCGATAGCCCATGGACAAGAAGGTCCGAAGCCTCTTCTTCGTCCAACCTTTTAAGGATTCCCGAGGGCCTTTGTCCGCTCATCGTTCTCTCTGTCGGGAACAACTTTCCCTCTTAAACCTCTGTTATCACTTTAATAAGATCATCCTTGGGTCCAACAACTTCTTTGGTTGCAACAATATCGCCTGTTTCTAGGTCATACGATGCCCCATGCCTGAGTAACCAATTTCTTGACCTCAAGGGCCAACCAGACATAGCTGGAGTGACCCCTTTAGCTGCCAGGTCAGCCTCAGCTTTATCCCACTTAGGCATAGCACTCTTGTAGCCACCTGTGCCCATATGATGGTGATATTTCTTTTTGGCTGCATTTAGCTTATTCTTTTCTGACATTGCCACAGCTGGTGCCGAGGTCTTGTATTCCACAAATGTGGCCTAGTTATCCTACTGCTTCTCTAGTGGGCCAGTGAATGGAGGAGTTTTTTTCTTCAATACATAGTTGTGGTACAATATTTTCTTCCAGTCCTTGAATAGTTCGCCCATCTTCTTAAGAGCCCACTCCTTGACTTTCCTCCTCATTTGCTGTGTGAGCTCATCAGTCTCCAAGACTGGTAGGGTGAAATGTGTCATGAGAGAATTCCACATCGCATCTCTCGCTCTGTCATCTACAAAACTAGCCCCAACTAGATCCCTTTTCTTTCCTGGCTTATTCCACTCTCGTGTGGTGATCGGGACGGTGTCTCTAACAATCACTCCGCATTGATGTACAAATGCATTCACAGATTGTTTGGGCTCCAACAGTTGACCCAGCGTAGAGACTAAGTCAATGTTGAAACGGACATCAGTGGGCAACTTTTGTGTCGGGCCTCTTTTCCTTGTAGAAGATTGGCCCGATGCGGAGGTCTAAGAGAAGAAACATTCGTCAGTACATATATACGAATAAATTAGTGCATCTATACAAGAGATTGATCGGTAGAGGATTTATATACCTCGTCGGACTTTGTTATTAAGGTGTCTTCACCATGGTCTCCACCATGGTCAGCACCATCGTCTCCACTATCGTCTCCTCCAGACAAATTAAGATACTAGGAGCCATCATCGTAATAAGAACCTCCAGTACCCTCATCTATCATGTTGAGAAGCTCCTCTTCATTCTGTCTACCGTCCATAGCTTAACTAATACAGAAAAAGATAAAACAATTTTGCATTAAGTAAAAGAATATTACAATTGCGACAACTCGGATACAGAAAAAAGATTACGTACTAATAATGAAACAATTTTGCATTAAGATAAAGTACAATAATATAAGATAAAGTACAATAGTACATCTCGCTCATATCTCGCTCATAATATCAAACTAGCGAACTCGGATGCACCTCCCAATGCTAGCCCGGTGGAGCCCAGGCTCGGACATCCCCGGACCCGATGGAGTCCAGTACGCCGAGTGGACGAGGAGGACGCGACATAACTAAATAATAACAATAAACAATCATAAAACATAAAACATAAATAGTAACTAAATCACTAAGTATTGCCCTAATAACACTAACCCTAAACCTAACACTAACTAAACTAAACCTAATTAACTAAGTATTCTAACTAACCCTAACTAGCCCTAATGAAATTGTGTTGACAAGAGAAGGCACAAGGTACAATGAAGAGAGAAGTTTGGGAAGTTTGATAGTGTGCTTGATCCAGGATGCCACTACAAGCCAGGATGCCACTAGAAGTCAAAGTGTTTAAGTGTTTAAGAAAATAGCCCTAACACTAACTAAAATAAACCTAATTAACTAACCGTATTCTAACTAAATGCCTAATCCCTAATAAACCCTAATCCGTAATGAACTAACTAATTGACCTAACTAATCCCTAATCCCTAATTAACTAATTGACCTAACTAATCCCTAATCCCTAATAATAAACTAAAATCCATAATAATAAACTAACTAAAATCCCTAATCCCTAATTAACTAATTGACCTAACTAATCCCTAATTCCTAATAATAAACTAAAATCACTAACTAAAATCCCTAACTAAAATCCCTAATAATAATAAACTAACTAAAATCCCTAATACTACACCTCACCTGCAGGGGGGCGGTGGGACGGACGACGGTGAGCGACGAGGCAGGATGGGTGACGACGCGGGCGGCGGCGATCCTCCTCGATCGACGGGATGACAGGACGGGCGCGGCGAGGCGGGATGGGCGCGGTGAGGCGGGACAGGCGTGGCTGGACGGCCGCGACATGGGCATGGAGGGACGACGGCAAGCTCTACGGAGGAGACAGGAAGGATTGGGCTGCTCCGGGTCGTGGCTAGACCCGGGGTGGAGGTGGGGGTATTTATAACCCCCATCTTTAGCCCTGGTTTGTAATACAAACCGTGACTAATGGTTACCCTTTAGACCCATTTTTTATTATAAACCGGGGCTAAAGGTGTTTTCGGCCGCCACTATTCTCGTGCGTGCATACCCCTTTAGCCCCGGTTAGTATTACAAACCGGGGCAAAAGGTGGTTTTTAGCGCCAAAAAGAAAAATGATGTATAGTTTTCAGAAAATTATGTATTATATATCAAAATTTTCAGAAAAAGAAGATCTATAATTTAAATCTATTATCATACTCTATTATACAACTTAAATGTAATTATTTATTGTTTAACAAGTATTATATTTAGTATAAATGTTGGAAAAATATAGTTTATTATTTAAAAAACAGAAAAATACATATAATATACCAAACTATTCACAAAAAATAATATACTCATTAGAAATATAATATTTCATTCTAAAACTAGTAACTGGTACTAAAAGATATTTTGGGGGACTTTAGTCCTAGTTGGAGCCACTAATCGGGACTAGATATTTCTCGCCATTTCCCCTGCTTCTCGCCATGTTTTCCCGCCATTTCCCCCGCTTCCCGCCATGTTTTCCCGCCATTTCCCTCTATATCTAGGCCAACCGCCATGTCCATCCACACATTCACACATTCTCTCTCACAACACTGGACACCGCTTACTGGGCCTTTCTGACGCTCGAGGAGACCAAGGCGCTGTGCGCCTCTAGCTACCCATGCCCGTCGGGGTACCGGCTGCCCGCCAGCTGGATGCTGAGCGCTGGAGGGGTTCCTGTTCCTCCTGTGCCTCAAGGTTCGGCCCGCCAGGCAGCCATCACGAAGCACTTCTACCTCGAGCTCACGCCGGAGCAGCGGATGGATCCCCATTGGGATCCCAATAACCTCGACACTTGGAATGCCTTCTTCGCAAACCGGTAGGAAAGGGAGCTCGCCAGGTACGAGGGTGATGGTCCGCCCCCAGTGAACCACAACGAGGCCGGTCGGCGCCTGCGCTGGGCGAACCGGACTATCATCAGCGTGATGTGCTACATCGCCATGGGAGACCATCCTCGTCTGAGGTACCCGCACTTTCACCAGCCGCATAGCCACAAGAATGGTGGCGGTGGTGAAGGCCGAGGGCGTACCGGGTCATCATTCGGGAGCCCCCTCCCCCGCATGTCATGAATCTGAGGCCGGAGTGGCAGGTTCCCCCTCCCTCGTTCCCCCGTGCATAAGCCAGGGAAGGGCTGACGATCCGGCCGCATGCTATGAGCGACGACGATGACGATGACGATGATGATTCCAAAGACGACCCTGAAGCTGTGTACTATAGGGCTAGATATGATTATGACTAATTTTTACGTTTTAATATTAATAAATGTCTTTATTGTTGGCCACATCAAGTTACAATACTACCTATTGAGATCGAGACAGTTCATATCCATATATATATATAAGCAGATCATTAAAAATAAAGGTTTAATAATATTGTACATCACCAACATCCACACATCTCTATTGGTAGGGTTTTCTTCTAATCCGTAACCATGGAGCATCTTCCTTACTTAACGGGATGCTTGGGTCATCCTTCACAGCGAAGGGCGGAATTTCATGAAACTTATCATAATCTTCTGACATGTCTGTCTTATCCTCCACCCACACGATGTTTCTTTTCCTGAAAGAACTATGTGGCGCTTTGGCTCATCGTATGCTATATTCTTTTGCTTACCTTTCCTTTTTCTTGGTTTGGTAGACATGTCCTTCACATAAAAAACCCGAGCCACATCATTGGCTAGGACAAATGGTTCATCTCTATACGCAAGGTTGTTGAGATCCACTGTTGTCATTCCGTATTTCTTGTCTACCTCAACCCCGCCTCCTGTCAGCTTGACCCATTTGCACCGAAACAAAGGGACCTTAAAATAAGTTACATAGTCAAGTTCCCATATATCCTCTATGTAACCATAATATGTATCCTTTTGCCCATTCTCATCTGTTGCATCAAATCGGACACCACTGTTTTGATTGGTGCTCTTTTTATCTTGGGTGATCATGTAAAATGTATTCCCATTTATCTCGTACCCTTGGAAAGTCAATATAGTCGAAGATGGTGACCTGGCCAACAAGTACAACTGGTCTCCAACATTGATGTCATTCATGAGATGTGTCTGCAACCAACCGCCGAAAGTCCTCATGTGTTCATCTCTAATCCAGGAGCCAGGCTTCCCCAGGTTGTTGGAGTGTACAATATTCTTTTGTTCCTCGATATATGGAGCCACCAAGGTGGAACTTTGCAGAACTGTGTAGTGTGCTTTAGTGAGAGAATGTCCGTCCATACATATCCTTGCTTTCTTTCCTATCGTGCCTTTTCCACTCAGTCTACCCTCATGCCATGATTCAAGAACACCGATGGGCTTAAGGTCAGGAATAAAGTCAACACAAAACTCAATGACCTCCTCTATTCCATATCCCTTTGAGATGCTTCCTTCTGGCCTAGCACGGTTATGAACATATTTATTTAAGACTCCCATGAACCTCTCAAAGGGGAACATATTGTGTAGAAATACAGGACCGAGAATGTTAATCTCTTTGACTAGGTGAACTAGGAGGTGCATCATAATATTGAAGAAGGATGGTGGGAACACCAACTCGAAGCTAACAAGACATTGGACCACATCTTTCTATAACCTTGGTAGACTATCTAGACTGATTACCTTCGAAGAAATTGCATTGAGAAACGCACATAGCTTCACAATGGGTACTCGAACATTTTCTGGCAGGAGTCCCCTCAATGCAATCAGAAGCAGCTGTTTCATAAGCACATGGTAGTCATGAGACTTTATGTTTTGAATTTTTTTCTCTGCCATATTTATTATTCCATTTATGTTCAACGAGAAACCAGACGGGACCTTGATACTGTAAAGGACTTCAAAAAAGATTTCCTTCTCTTTTTGGTAAGAGCGTAGCTGGCAGTACCTTCAAACAGCTCTAGATGCATGCCTTCTCGGTCTTTCATACGTTGTTGGTCCTACCGTGCTTCCGGTGTATCTTCATTCTTCCCATACACGCCCAAGAAACCTAGCAGCGTCACGCAAAGATTCTTCGTCAGGTGCATCACGTCAATTGCATAGCGGATCTCTAGGACTTTCCAATAGGGTATCTCCCAAAATATAGATTTCTTTTTCCACATGGGTGCATGTCCGACATCATCCTTCGGAATAGATTGTCTACCAGGACCCTTTCCAAATATTAGTTTTAAATCCTTCACCATATCAAATACATCATCACCAGTACGGCGCATAGCCTTACACCGGCTGTCTGCCTCACCATTTAAATGCTTACCTTTCTTTCTTAGGGTGTGCGTGGGCGAGAGAAAACGATGATTCCCCGTGTACACATTCTTCTTACATTTATCCAAATGTATACTTTCAATCTCATTTAAACAGTGTGTGCATGCATTGTATCCCTTGTTTGTCTGTCCTAAAATGTTACTAAGAGCAGGACAATCATTGATTGTTATGAACAACAACGCTCGTAGGTCAAATTCCTCCTGCTTGTTATCATCCCACACACGTACACCTTGTCCGTGTCACAACTGTAAGAGTTCTTCAACTAATGGCCTTAGGTACACATCAATGTCGTTGCCGGGTTGCTTCGGGCCTTGGATGAGCACTGGCATCATAATGAACTTCCTCTTCATGCACAACCAAGGAGGAAGGTTATAGATACACAGAGTCACAGGCCAGGTGCTATGACTGCAGCTCTGCTCCCCAAAAGGATTCATGCCATCTGTACTTAGACCAAACCATAAGTTCCTCGTGTCACCTACAAAGTCCAGGAACTCTCTCTCGATTTTTCTCCACTACGACCCATCAGCGGGGTGTCTCAACATCTCGTCTTTCTTACGGTCTTCCATGTGCCATCGCAACAACTTGGCATGCTCTTTGTTCCTGAACAAACATTTCCACCATGGTATTATAGGAGCATACCACATCACCTTGGCAGGAACCCTCTTCATGCGGCGCTCGCCCTCAACATCACCAGGGTCATCTCGTCTTATCTTATACCGCAATGCAGTGCATACTTGGCATGCATCCAAATTCTCGTACTCCTTGCCGCGGTAGAGGATGTAGTCATTAATGCATGCATGTATCTTCTGCACCTCTAATCCTAGAGGGCAGACAACCTTCTTTGCTTCATAGGTACTGGCGGGCAGTTCGTTATCCTTTGGAAGCAACTTCTTCATTATTTCCAGCAACTTTTCAAATCCTTTATCAGTCACACCGTTCTCTGCCTTCCTTTAGCAATTCGAGTGTGCTACCTAGTTTTTTGTGCCCATATTCACAATTTGGGTACAACAATTTATTCTGACCCTCTAACATCTGCTTGAACTTCAACCTCTCCCGTAAAGTTACGCATTCTTCCTAGGAATCAGCAATGGCCCAACCAAAATCATCATCGGGCAGATTTGATGCCCGTTCTTCATCGTATTCAGGGGACATAGTAGGTTAGTCGTTATCATTCTCTTCTTCTTTGTTGTCTTCCATCATAACCCCTCTTTATCCGTGTTTGGTCCAACAATTATAGCCAGCCATGAAACCGGACAAAACCAGGTGGCTGTGAAGGACTCTTGAGGAAGAGTATTTGATGACTCGGTGTTGATGTAGAGCTCGTTGGGAATCCCAAGAGGAAGGTATGATGAGCACAGCAGCAAGTTTCCCTCAGTTATGAAACCAAGGTTTAATCGAACCAGTAGGAGCAAGGAAACACCCCAAAGGTGTTGCTAGCTGAGCCTTGGCAAGGCGCACTACCGGTGCTAGTAGTAACGTGGAGACCTGCACAACACAACCACAGAGCTTTGTCCTCAACTTGCGATGAGG
This sequence comes from Avena insularis, assembly GCA_023614405.1. NCBI lineage: Eukaryota > Viridiplantae > Streptophyta > Magnoliopsida > Poales > Poaceae > Avena > Avena insularis. The sequence continues at coordinate 503,442,097 of CM042688.1, read as the reverse complement.
TTGTCAATCTCACCGTGTTTTGTTGAAAACAAAGGATGAAACGTATCGAATGGAAGGAAGTAATAGTTTGCAAAAAGTAAACACAAAGCAGTAAACAGTTTGTAGATTGTATGTAAAGAAAGGACTGGGTCCATAGTTCACTAGAGGTGGCTCTCCTTAAGATAGATAACATGCTGGGTGAACAAATTACAGTGGGGCAATTGACAAACATCGAGAAAGCAATACATGCATATACTAATCATCTTGACTCCTTTGGAACTTGATTGGGCATTACAACATTATAAATAGACCGCCATCCAACTGCATCTATGACTAATAATCCACCTTCAGGTTATCATCCGAACCCCCTCCAGTATTAAGTTGCAACCAACAGATTATTGCTTTATGAATTGCGTGTAATGTAAACAATACGATTGTTCTATGAACAAAGGATTGTTGTTTTCTCCCTAGTAGCAACATCACATCTATTACCTTAGAGATTTCTGTCACTTCCCTAGATTACCAGAGGCATGAACCCACTATCGAGCATAAATACTAACTCTTGGAGTTGCTAGCATCTACTTGGCCAAGATAGCTACTAACAACGGAAAGCATGAAAGATCACAAATAACAAAGACATGATAAAATCAATAATAAATCTGAAATAGCATCTCAATATCCATTGGATCCCCGCAAACACAACATGCAGAATTAAAAATAGATGATCTTGATCCTGAACGGAGCGCTCACAAGATCTAAACATGAAAGCACAAAGGAGGAGAACCAGCCATCTAGCTACTACATGGATCCGTAGTCCAAAGATGAACTACTCACGCATCACACCTGGGGCTTGCATGGTGATGAAGAAGGCCTCTAGGGTGAATTCCCCTCTCCGGCAGGGTGCCGGGAAGAGCTTCAGATCCCTCTCAATCTATAGATGGAGATGACGGCGGCTACAGACTATTTCATGGATTTTTCATCGGGCACTTAGGGTTTTCGTCCCGAGGGCATCTTATAGGAGGAAGGAGAGGCCGAGGGGGTGCCTGGGCTGGCCACACCACCCCCTGGCGCGGGCCAAGCCTGGTCAGCTGGCCAGTGGTGTGGCCTAGCCCTTCTCCGTCTCGTATTCTGGCATCTGATGACTTCCGGAAAAATAGGCACTTTGGCTTTTGTCCCGTCCAATTCTGAGAGTATTCATTTTTTGACTTTCGTGGAACCAAAAATAGCAGAAAACATGCAGCTGACACTGTGGCTCTTATTAATAGGTTAGTCCAAGAAATCATATGAAAAGTACTCCAAAGTGTGGACAAAACACAAGAAAGTGGATAAAACCAGGCATGGAACATCAAAAATTTTAGATGCATTTGCAATGTATCAACATCTCCAAGCTTAACTCTTGCTCTTCCTCGAGTAGGTAAGTGATAAAAAGAAAGAATATTTTTTGAGGTGACATGCACCATCAAAGACTTGATCAAAGTACTTGTAAAACATTCAAAGCTGGGATCATAGTACTTCAATCATAACATGAAAGACAAGGTTCTAGCAATAAGACAAAGAAACTATGATGCAACATGAAAAGGCACGAACAAAAGATTCATGAATAACAATGCTTTGCAAGACGTTTATTTGTTTCACATAAAGAAAACATAGCATAATAGTATTCAGCTTGTCCCTCATAGAGTAGCAAATATAAATGCATAGGACACCTTCAAAGTTCATAAGAGTGACTAGATACAAATAGTTTAAAACAAGCAATATCAAGTTATGCATCAATCAACTAGTCTTGGGACAATGCACATAGAACTAAGAATGCCCACTATGCTCTCAAAGTAGGTGCATAAAGGTAGAAGATGGCGACTCAATATAATGGTGGAAGAAAGGCCTTCATAAAAGGAAGCAGAGATTCAAGTCTCATAAAGAGCTTCCAAAAATTATGGTACTTATAGCTTTCAGCTCTCATTGCCCCTATCATAAGCATCTTGAAGTGATTAAGGTTAAAGTGAACAAACTATGGTGTACATGCTTGACGAAGTATAAGTTAGAAATATCATGTCCCTTGTATATGAGGGCCGCTCCTCATGCTACTCAAGTTTAGTCACCGGTAAGTTCTTGTCATTGTAAGTACATGTGTATCATAGAGAACCGCAAACGGGGTACCCCTTGCCCAATGATACGGAAGAATCGCCATATCAAAATGACAAGGTAAACAGACAACGAGCATGTCAGCAATCTTCTTATTTACCATGGGAATATGGTGCTTTTTTTCTCTCTTTCCTCTTTTCATAATCTCTTTTTTTTCTCTCTTTTTTTTCAATATAGGACTCTTTTTTTATAAGAAGAATGCTTCATAGACAGCTCATTATGGTTACGCTGTAGGTTTCCACCATGTCAGCATGGATTAGACCAGACCCGCGCTTTCTCTAACACATATACATAAATCCATGGACTTACAAGCTCCCCTTTCATTTCACACCGACGACATCCATATACAAAAGAGCATGATATCAACTAGGTACAAGTACCAAGTGCAATGTTGAAAGCGTTCCCCATGAAAGCATGGTTTTGCTAATCCCCAACAAATAAGTGCAAGCATATACAACATAGACGACACAATGGTTCAAGTTTATTAAGGGCAAGAAAAGTAAAGTGTGCCATCAAGTTCGTGAGAGATTTAATCACTAGTTTTCTCATAACAAGTTTAATTCAGAAGGTAAACAAAAGCATGAATATACTTGGAATAGCATAAGCTAGTAGGTAGGTATGGTGGACTCTTTGGAATAACTTGGTTTAGGGAGTTGGATGCATGAGTGGAACTCATACTTGGTTGTGGAGGCTAGCAAAAGAGTAGGAGCGATAAACTAAGAGAGCAATATTGGACATAATCATGCAGAGCGACAAAACATCATTGATCAAAGCATAAAGTGATACAACAAGTTGAAAACTAAAGGATCATAAAGGCTATGGTGACTTGAGATAGTCATAACATGGTGTGAGCATGTGCCAAGTCAACCCAAATAAAGCATCAAAGGAGAATACCACTATACTACGCTTTAATATGCTAAAACAACGCATGATTCATCCAAGGCACATTAAGCAATCTCAATTGTTTATAATAATTCATGCTACAACAAAGAATACTAAGCATAAAGCCAAAACAATATCAAGCATGGCATGACAGAGCATAGGCCATAGTCAAAAACGAGCTCTTTTTACCACATAAGTATGAACTTTCCTACTCTTTTCCAAACCAAACCAAACTATTTGCAAACCAATGTATGAAAGAGGGGGTACAACCAATTTATCAGCAAACTAAGCAAACCAAGCAAAAAAAAAACCAAAACGAAAACGAAAAAGAAGACGCTCCAAGAACAACACAACTATGCATGAAACAATAAAAATGAAGCGTTTGGAAGAAACCTGGAATTTTTATTGATGAATAGGGGGATGCCTTGGGCATCCCCGAGCTTTGACGCTTATACTTCTTGGATATTTCTTTAGGTGACACGCGTGGTATCCCCAAGCTTGAGCTTTAGTCCATCCTTCATCTCATTACTCATTCCTTCCATACACCTGAAATTTTTCCTTCATACAAAACTTCACACAATCTTTATTAGCAACATTAGTGCACTCAAGATATATAAGTCTTAAGGTTCAGTTCTAACACCAAATAAACTTCCATTAGAACACTAGCTACTGTAGCACTTCCCTCAAAAATCTCAATTCCCCAAAATAACTCAAAAAGGAACCAACAAGAAGCAAATGCAGAAAATGGCAGAAATCTATCAAAACAGACCAGCAGGTAAAGACGATTTTTTTCGAAGACCTTATGTTGCTAAAATCAACAAGTGTTTAACTAAAGAAAGTTAGATAACAACCTGGGGCAGAAGCAAAAAAATTCACGCCTCAAAAGGACATACATAGATTTTACACGAATTTTTGCGGTGAAGCACAGAAATCTGTTTCGGGACAACAACTTTCCCAATCATTACTTCTCTCTCATTAGAGGTTACTCTTGGCACAAAAAGCAAATAAAAAGGATAAGAAGCGGTTATTACTGAAGTAATAACTTCCAAGACTCATCTAAAACTTTTGGGTTATCTCCCAATAAGTACTTTTCTTTAAAGCCTTTAAGTTAGGCATAAGAAGCAAGAAAAGAATCAAGTGTTCTCAAATAAAGAAGCATTAAGACCAAATTTTGTTTTCATAGGAGAAGCAAAATAAATCTTCTCTCTTTTATTAGGGAAGTGTTCTATACCTTTCTTGAGTGGGAGTTTATATTTAATGGTGCCTTCTCTCATATCAATAATGGCACCAACAGTTCTAAGAAAAGGTCTTCCCAAAGTAATAGGACAAGAAGCATTGCATTCAACATCCAAAACATAGAAATCAATGGGGACATGGGCATTGTTAACCATAATAAGAACATCATTAAGACTCCCCATGAGTTTCTTTTTAGCATTATCATCAAGTGGGACATTCAAATAACAATCTTCAAGTGGAGGCAAATCAAGCATATCATAAATCCTTCTAGGCATATTAGAAACACTACTATCAAGATCACATAAAGCTTTGAAATCAAAGTCATTAACTTTCATATTAATGATGGGTTACCAACAATCCTCTTGTTTTATTGGAATAGAAGCTTTATGTTTCATCTTTTCTTCTTTAATGTTTATGAGAGCATCAGTAATGTGTTTTGTAAAGGTCATGTTCATAGCACTAGCATTAGGACTTTTAGCAAGCTTTTGTAGGAACTTAATAACTTTAGAGATGTTGCAACCATCAAGATCAAAATCAAATTTATCATCTAGAGTAGTGAAACTATTACTAGCCTCAACACTAGTGGTGGTAATAGTAGAAACACTAATGTTTCTAGCAATTTCATCTTCTCTTTCCCACTTAGCATGTAATTCAGCTCATAGTCTTACATTTTCATCAATTCTTACTTGTATAACATTAGTAGCTGCAAAGGGATTATCATTACTTTCAGGTTTAGCAGCCATTTTATTTTAAAGAAGATTGAGCTTCAGCCAAAGATGCTATATTTCTTTCAGCATTAGAGAGTTTTTCCTCAATAGTTTTATTGAAAGCAGTTTGTTTACTAATAAAGTCTTTAAGCATAACTTCAAGTTCAGAGGGGGCACTCCTATTATTGTTGTAGGAATTTCCATAAGCATTACCGTTGTTGGGAGGATATGGCTTATAATTGTTGATACCAAAATTATTCCTATAAGCATTATTGCCAAAATTGTTATTTCTTATGAAGTTCACATCAACTTGCTCTTCTTGAGCAACGAAAGAAGCTAAAGGAACATTATTTGGATCAATATGGGCTTTCCCATTAACAAGCATAGACATAATAATATCAATCTTATCACTCAAGGAGGAAGTTTCCTCAACAGAATTTACCTTCCTACCTTGTGGAGCTCTCTCAGTATGCCATTCAGAATAATTAACCATCATATTGTCCAGAAGTTTTGTTGCAGCAACCAAAGTGATGGTCATAAAGGTACCTCCAGCAGCAGAATCCAATAGGTTCCTCGAAGAATAGTTCAATCCTGCATAAAAGGTTTGGATGATCATCCAAGTAGTCAGTCCATGAGTGGGACAATTCTTTACCAACGATCTCATTCTTTCCCAAGCTTGAGCAACATGTTCATTATCAGATTGTTTAAACTTCATTATTTCACTTCTCATAGATATAATCTTAGCAAGAGGATAGTACTTTCCAATGAAAGCATCTTTACACTTAGTCCAAGAATCAATACTATTCCTAGTTAAGGAATTCAACCATTCTTTAGCTTTTCCTCTCAAAGAGAAAGGAAACAATTTAAGCTTAATAATACCACCATCTACATCCCTATGCTTTTGCATCTCACAAAGTTCAACAAAGTTATTTAGATGGGCAGCAGCATCTTCATTACCAATACTAGAAAATTGTTCTCTCATAACAAGATTGAGTAAAGCATGTTTTATCTCAAAGAAAGTATCTTTAGGCACAGGTGGAGCAATTGGTGTGCTCATAAAATCATTGTTGTTGGTGCTAGTGAAGTCACACAACTTAGTGTTTTCAAGGGTAGTCATTTTTTTGTGTGTTTTCAAATAAGAAAGCAAACTAGTAAAACTAATTTTTTTGTGTTTTTGATAAAGAAACAAGCAAACAAAGCAAAAATAAACTAAGCAAAACAAAAATAACAAAGTAAAGAGATTGGTTATGAGGGACTCCCCTTGTGAAGATGTCCTTGACTCCCCGGCAACGGCGCCAGAAAAATGCTTGATGGCTCGGTGTTGATGTAGAGCTTATTGGGAACCCCAAGAGGAAGGTATGATGAGCACAGCAGCAAGTTTCCCTCAGTTATGAAACCAAGGTTTAATCGAACCAGTAGGAGCAATGAAACACCCCAAAGGTGTTGCTAGCTGAGCCTTGGCAGGGCACACTACCAGTGCTAGTAGCAACGTGGAGACCTGCACAACACAACCACAGAAATTTGTCCCCAACTTGCGATGAGGTTGTCAATCTCACCGTGTTTTGCTAAAAACAAAGGATTAAACGTATCGAATGGAAGGAAGTAATAGTTTGCAGAAAGTAAACACAAAGCAGTAAAGAGTTTGTAGATTGTATGTAAAGAAAGGACCGGGATCCATAGTTCACTAGAGGTGGCTCTCCTTAAGATAGATAACATGCTGGGTGAACAAATTACAACGGGGCAATTGACAAACATCAAGAAAGCAATACATGCATATACTAATCATCTTGACTCCTTTGGAACTTGATTGGGCATTACAACATTATACATAGACCGCCATCCAACTGCATCTATTACTAATAATCCACCTTTAGGTTATCATCTGAACCCCCTCCAGTATTAAGTTGCAAGCAACAGATTATTGCTTTACAAATTGCGTGTAATGTAAACAATACGATTGTTCTATGAACAAAGGATTGTTTTTTTCTCCCTAGTAGCAACATCACATCTATTACCTTAGAGATTTCTGTCACTTTCCCAGATTACCAGAGGCATGAACCCACTATCGAGCATAAATACTAACTCTTGGAGTTGCTAGCATCTACTTGGCCAAGATAGCTACTAACAATGGAAAGCATGAAAGATCACAAATAACAAAGACATGATAAAATCAATAATCAATCTAAAATAGCATCTCAATATCCATCGGATCCCCACAAACACAACATGCAGAATTACAAATAGATGATCTTGATCATGAACGGAGCTCAAAAGATCTAAACATGAAAGCACAAAGGAGGAGAACCAGCCATCTAGCTACTACATGGATCCGTAGTCCAAAGATGAACTACTCACGCATCACACCAGAGGCTTGCATGGTGATGAAGAAGGCCTCCAGGGTGAATTCCCCTCTCCGACAGGGTTCCGGGAAGAGCTTCAGATCCCTCCCGATCTAGGGATGGAGATGATGGCGGCTACAGACTCTTTCCTGGATTTTTCATTGGACACTTAGGGTTTTCATCCCGAGGGCATCTTATAGGCGGAAGGAGAGGCCGAGGGGGTGCCTGGGCTGGCCACACCACCCGGGCCAAGCCTGGCCGCGCGGCCAGGTTTTGTGGCTGCCCTCTGGCCCTTCTCCGTCTCGTATTCTGGCATCTGATGACTTCCGGAAAAATAGGACCTTTGGCTTTTGTCCCATCCAATTTCGAGAATATTCATTTTTTTGACTTTCCTGGAACCAAAAACAGCAGAAAACAGGCAGCTGGCACTGTGGCTATTGTTAATAGGTTAGTCCAAGAAATCATATGAAAAGTACTCCAAAGTGTGGACAAAACACAAGAAAGTGGATAAAACCAAGCATGGAACATCAAAAATTATAGATACATTTGCAATGTATCAGTATTTCTTATGATTCCAACAAACACCACATGGACAAGACACAAAACCATTCCGCTTGTTTGCCTCGGCCACAAGAAGAAAAGAATGGACGCCTTTAATGAACTTGCTAGAGAGTCGGTCAGCGTACATCCATTGCCGGCTCATCTGCATTATATAATTAAGTACATTAAACAGAATCATGATGATAAAATTAGTACTGGTCTAAAAACAAAATTAAAACCAACAACCGGGACTAAAGATATGTTGAACCTTTAGTCCCGGTTGGAGGCACCAACTGGAAATAAATGTGGATGTGGCGACAACATGTCGACACTATGTCCTAAGTGGGCAACACTAAGCCAGTAAATTACGACACTATTTTGGGTGGGTGGCAACACTATGCCAGGGGTGAGTGTGTCGACATTATGTCATCAGTGCCCTACACTATGTCGTGCTCGCCATAGAGGCACTCCCTAATTTAATTTGGTAGCTCCCCGGCGTGTTCATGTTTTTCGTTTGCTTAAACGGTTGATGATTAAAATGCTAGGGCGCCACTATATATATGTATGCCTTCATAGTTTTGGTTATTATTTTTGTTGCAATGGATTTTGTGATGGCAGGTAGAAGAAGAAGGATATTTTGTTGCTCGACAACGGCATGATGCATCTGTGAATCGTCTGAATTTCGAGACTATGTGTCAAACCAAGATATATAGATAGGATGAACTCATGTATCTTTGTGCTTCGATGAATCAAATGAATTTCGAGGACTATATGTGCCAAATTAACCAGATATATAGAGATAGAATCCACACAAATCCCTCCATTTCTAGAGCATGAAATGAGGTAAAACTAGCAATGAAATATGAAAGGATGAAGTTTCTAACCTCTTAGGACCCTTAGATAGATGTGGAACCAAAAAATGTTCAGAAATCTTGAGAAAAATCGGCAAGAACTCGAGCTTGAGGGAAGAAATTTGAGGGAGATGCTTGTGTGAGCTTGAAATGGCTCGGGCAGGGGAGAGGAAGAAGATATAGTCGATCCCTTTAGTCCCGGTTCGTTTAATAAACCAGGACTAAAGGTCCACACATCCGCTCCTTTCCAGCGCCAGACCCATTAGTCCCGGTTTGTTAAACGAACCGGTACTAAAGGTCCCCTACGAACCGGTACTAATGTTTTCTGGGCCCTGCGGCCTTTTCTAGCCGTTGGGACCAGGGCATTAGTCCCGGTAATGCACTGGACCAAAGTTCCGTTTTCTACTAGTGTTAGAAGATCGTGGTACGTGATTATTTTTAAGAAACTTTCTATTCTTTTTGATTTCTGATATCTCCCTCCATGTTGTATGAATACAAAGATTCCTGCTTGACCGGACGAACGCTTTCCCTCGGAAGTGCTAGTCGGTTAGAAGAAGGCTAATGGCTAACATACTGATGGAACAAGGTATATCGCTGACTTCCTTTGTCTCTTTACTTTAATATGATTCTTATTACGCAAATGTTTGTTCTATTCGCTTTCTAACATCTGCGGTTATGTTTTACAGATACAAAGGTTAACTATTGTCGGACGAATGTCTCTCTTGAAAACTTCCACTAAAGTAGAAGAATATTGTCGCCACGATAGACAATGGTATATCGTCGAGTGGCTTCCCGTCTCTCCGTTCATAATTATTTTACGTTCGCTTATTGACTTCATTTTTATGCTGTTGAGGGGATCTCCTTTGCATGTTTTAGCCCCATCCGATGGCATTTATAGCTCATAGTTCCTTGACGATCATACGGTGGATGTTTGAGAATGGTTGAAGCATAGCGTTCAAACTAGCTACGCAGAGGTCAAGAAGAACCGGAGCATGCTTTTCGATCTCATGAACAACGTCAGCGGCATTAAGACAACGCTCCAACGAGACAACTCGTTTCACGCGGACGTGAAGGAGGATCGTAGGATGATTCTCGACGTTATCACCGACGTCTGCATCCTTAAGAGCTCTAGCCATGAACGCTATTTGTTTAAAAAATATAGTTTTACCCGTTTAACTACTTTGCCATATAAGCTTTTATGAATATTTTATTTTGTATATTACCTATTTTGTTGCAACTCATGAGATTTCCTTTATGCGTATTTTATGTCCTCTTTTAGTCTACGTGTAGTCTATTCTATGATACTTAGCTCGAGTGTTTTTTTTGTATGTTACATGCTCTGTCAACTTATTTCTTTGATCTTTTTGACTTCCGTCTTTTTGTGTGCACTTCATACAATTCGCACGTCTCCTTTAGGGGCCTTGCTATACAGATTCATAGTCTTGTTGTTTCTGCACAGTTGTTTATTATAGGGCGAATGGCACAAGGGTTGGCCTGCATGAGAAAATTGATAGAGAAATAAGACGACAAAAAGAAAAGTGAGATACAAGATCTTACATTAAGTCATTCTAAACCACTTGGAATCTATGCATAATACCATTGGTGCCTTTCACGAAGGGGTTCCATGCAACATTTTTGTTCACTCTACTTGTTGGAGGCAATACATGAACCCCCCCCCTTTCACCCCACAAGATGGACAAGAGGATGGTAGAGGAAAGGGTTGATGAGTATCTAGTGCGTGGTACTGAATGAAATTAAGTGGAACATTTAAGTTATGTAAAGAGCATGGAAATCTAATAGTATTAGACAAATCATGACATGTAAAGCAAACAAATTTCATGTTTCTAAACTTTTGATAAGCATCAGTTAAAGCTTGAAAGGATATTGATTTCTCTTTATATTTTGGTGTTGATGACAACTTCTATTGTGGTTTAACCGTTTTCCTAAGCTGTAGGTTTTTCTTACGGGCGGTTTGGTGTGTGGACTCATCTCTTGGAAAATCATGAATACGGTGTCTCTTATTTACACTTTTTCTCTCTTAAATGTTTTAGTAGGCCGTACTATCAAGAGAGGGTCCACCTAGGAAGGTTGTGGGAAATCATGTTTTCATGCATAGACTATACTTGCACATCTATAGCCTTCCCATTGTTCAGTGAGAAAGCGACCCTGTGAGCTGTTTGAGCCTTTTCTGTCCTGACTGGAAGTACCGGCCATGCATTGGTAGTTCCACTCACAGTTTTCTATGGGGCTGGCCTGGCTATAGTTTCGACTCAAGTTCTGGTGGAACATCCGCTCACGTTCAGTAACTCTTTGTTTGAGAGTGTTGTATTTGACGGAAATAACACTCGAAGTTGGTCCGATAGTACCGGTCAGAAGTTTCGGTCATCCATGACTGGAACTTCTGGCCAGAACTACCTGGCCAACTGTCTTGATTGGTACTACCACTGGGCATCGTGTGGTGTAACATCCCAAAACTTCAATCCAAGTTTATCAAAGATCAAATCATCCAAAATTAGGATTAACAAAAACTTTTCCATATTTAAAATGAAAGCATTCATATATGTGTGCATTTAAAATAGGAGTTGTTTTGAATTGCCATGATTGTGTGATCCTTTGCTTCTAAAATGTTTCTTAGGTGATTTAAACATCATCTACATCATTCCCAAACTTTTCCTAAAGAAAATCAAATCAAAAAGAATTAAAATGAAGGAATGGTCATTTGGACAAATTTAACTCTTATACCTACTTTGGCTATTCCTAGTACTCAATTCTTAACAGAAACAATTCTTGATCTTTGCACCCCTTGCTAGTACACATAATGAGGTACCAGGGCCCACCTTTTTATCTACTAAAAACCTTCCGTTAACTATTTTAAATGACAGTTTAAAATTGAATCTAATGCATATGCATAGATCACCCCTATTTCAAAAACCATGTATTTGAGCTCCATTTTCAAAACCCTTGCAACCAGAGACTACCTAGCACTAGTGGAGATCACCCAAAAATTTTGAACTCAAAATTCAAAACTTTTTCTCTTGCGGCCATTTCATCAAACACTTGGCAGGCAGAATCACACCTCTAATTCTAGCTCACTGTTCTGAACAGAGTTTTGCCCCCATTTGATTTCCATTTAATCTCTATGTCCCCCTCTGATCAAACCATACCATTTGCAACCCATCTCCTACACCCTAGTGGCAAGGCAATGCCATGCCGAGCACCACCCTGGCCGGCCAAACTTGCCCCGCTGCAGCAGACCACCTCCTCTTTCCTCTCCATGTCTAGGAGGTAGCCAGCACCGCACCGCCCCTCTCTGTCCCTTGCCCGAGCCAAGAGCAGCCATGGACCACAGAGAAGAACCCGCGCCCAGTGCCACCGAACCATGCCGATGCCGCCCGCAGAGCGTGCACTGTCCCCGCTCGCACCGACCGCCCCTTGGCACCAGCCCGCGCCCACCGCTCCGCCTCGACCTGGAGAACACCCCAGACACCTCCGTTCGCCGCCCAAAGCCCCACAGCCACCGCTCGCCGTGGACATAGCCGCTTCGGCCGCGCAGAGCGCCACCTCACCCCGACCGCATGCCACCGCCCCTACGACCGCATTGAAGCACTAGATCACCACCAGGGGACCGCCCATCGATCGCCATCCCCAGCCATGCCGCTAGCTCGCCGTAGCCATGTCGCCACCGTCGACCGCCCATCCCGCTCGGTCTCACCGTCGAGCCTATAAAAGGAGCCCTCCCTAGCACCAAAGACTCACACAATTCCACTCCCCTCACCTCTCTGAACCTCAACCACCCCTCGCCGGAGCAAGTGGAGCAGCAGCTCACCGGAATTGGAGCCGGAGCCGCCGCCTCTGGAGAAGAAGGGTGCCGTTGATTCCGGCCACCCCAAGCTCCGCCGCGACCATGCCTCGCCTCGCCGTCGTCTTCCACTTCGTTCGCCCGCATCGCCGACCCTGCTAGAGCCCTGGTACGCCCCTAGTAGACCCCCACCGAGCCGCTAGGGTTCGAGCTCGATGGCGACCCGTCCGTCGTCGACGACGACCCTCAGCCGTAGATCTAGCCTCTAATCGCACGGCCCACATCGCGCGTACCGTTTCGCGTTTTAAAGAGCCGCTGACAAGTGGACCCCCCTGTCAGCTGAGCCCCGTGCCACGTAGCGCCACTCGGCCGGCCCATTTCCTTTCCCGCGCAAGCCCGTAGATTCAAATCTAGGTTTTTTTTTTTAGTTAGAATATAGTTTCTGTCCAGTGTTTCAAAATTCAATTCTGTGAGTTTGACAAATCCAAATTACATGAAACTATTTTTTCTGAAAGGTATTGAAATGCTCTATCCAAGCCCGTTGGATTTAATTCATTTAGAGTTATAGATTTCTCCTAATAAAAATAAGAAGACAGAAGCTTTTGCAACTTGAAACATTTTTGTAAAATCAACCAAGTTAGCTTTTGAGTTGATTCCAACTCTCATAAATCACATTTCATCATATCTATCCAAATATGTAATAATATTAAGGTTTACATGCAGTGACTTTGGACTAGTACCAAAATAATGCTATATAGGCATTTCTAGTCACTTTAAATCATTAAATAATGAACTTAAACCAAAGTACTATTGATCCAACCTTTAAATCTCATTCCCACATGTTATAATATGTGGTGAGGACATGTGTCCACATGATCCCATATTTTGGTGGTGAATATTAAATTTTAGTTCAATGAGTAGAAATTACTTTTCCAAAATAAAAAGGTTGAAACTATTGAACTAAACTTGTGATGTTTGGGATGATAATAGATCATCAATTGTGTGGTTTAGAATACTACTTAGCCTAAGTTAAGTATTGTTTGGTGATTGTGCACTCCCTATGTATTTCTAGACGATAGTACCGACCCAGCCTTCGAGGAGGAGGAGTTCTACCAAGAAGAAGAAGAAGAAGAAGAAGAAGAAGAAGAAAACTTCAACCACTGCACCAACCAAGGCAAGCTATTAGTGGCAAGCTAACCCTTGCAAACATGCTTTAGTAAGCTATTGTAGCAAGCTAGAATAAAACTAGATAGTTTAGTAAAGATGCCTTAAGCATACTTTGATCACACCCCCTTTTACTATTAGTACTCCAAGTCTTATTAACAAGTTTTACCCCCCTTAGTTTACACAAAGTTCTTTAATTAATTTTGAAGGTAGCATCAAGAGTATAAAACTTGACCTACTTAGAAACCTTTAGATGTCATTCTATGGCATGAGATTGATTCCACCTTTCCACCTTAGTGAACACTCTTAACCTAGTGTTTTAGAATAGATCAAAACTTGAGTCACTTTAGATGGGAACACTTGGTGAAAATGAGTTGTGAAAACCTTGGAATGATGAGTCATTCTATTGAGATGTTTTGACAGGTGTTGAGAAACACAATTGATTTATGATGATGAAAATGATGAGGCATGAGCCTTAACCCTTTTATAAAACTGATGGTTGGATTCGGATGCGATACCATTCCAAATTTACCGTACAACCACATTACCTGAATTGGGTAAGGCTTAGCTGGAAATTTATATGCATTAGTATTAGTTCCCTCACGGGAGAGGTTTGAGCTGACGCTACCTCCCAATGATGTGCACCTATGTAGTGCCCAAGATGACTGATGGTCATGGTTGGGAGGCCATGCTCATAGGAGAGGTGCTTGTACTAGGGTGTGTAAAGGGAAGGTTATGTTTGATTATCTGCATACTAAGTATGATGATTCAGGGTTATCCCTGACAGATGTATCGAATCTTGTGGTGAAAGTGTACCACCTCTGCAGAGTGTCAAACTATTCGAATAGCCGCGTCCGCGGTTATGGACAGTTGGAATGGCCATACTGTTTCGTTGTCAGATGTTTTCTAAATAACTTGAACTGAATGATGAACTTTGACGTGACCACCACAGGGTTGTGTAGATGATAATATCTTCCCAACTTAAGTGATTCTAGAACTTTAATTTATCTTTTCTTGCTTCAGAACTCAGCTTAGGTTTCAAACTTAACCTTATAGTGGTTCTTTAAATTCAGTACTTTAACTTAGTATTACAATCCTTGTTAGTAGTAGTTTGCGAGTACTTAAAGAGTACTCATGGCTTTTGTCCCTGGCTATTATCATGGCCAGACTATGAAGGAGATTATCAAGATGATGGTCAGCAGGACGGCTATGATAACTAGGACTATCTGCCTTCGTCAGCATTGCCTGTGCCCCTGAAGATTGACCCCACCGCTACGCTGTCGTTTATTTCCGCTGTTTGTTGTATTAAAGACTGGATCATGAGATCCGTATTTGTGTAAAACCTTATGTATGGTTTGTAATGGATGATGTACTGTGATATCCAATCTGTTATGTCTCGCAAAAATGGTAATCCTGGGATTGCGAGGTATGGCATAACGGGCATCTGGGATTAAAAATCCGGGTGTTGACAAGTGGCATCCCGCTAAAACCACTACTAGAAAATTGCGTTGTTTTTCTGCATTGCATCGTCATGACCGCATGCTCATGTCATCATGCCACATTGCATTTGAGCATCGTCATCATCATGCATGGTTTGTTTAAAAACTATTTTCGAAACGCCTAGTTTTGTCTTCTAAATATTCCCGCCTTTATTTCAAATTAAAACCCTGGCCTTGTTCGAATATTTTGTTTTGTCTAAAAACTATTTACAAAAGGCTTTTAAAATAAAACAGTAGTCTAATAAAATAAAATGTTTTTCTTGGGGAGGCGGCTGACTAGGCCAGCCCAGAGGCCAGCCTAGCCAGCCACCTAATACCCAGAATTAAATCAAATCCTAATCCTAACCCAGCGATCTCCCAGCCACCTAACCCCCTGACTAGCTCCCTCCATCCCACGCACGCACAGCCGCCGCCCTCTTCTCTCCATCTCCCACCCCTCCACCTCACCTCGCCCTATCACATCGCGCCACATCATCCCCCCTGTCCCAACTCCCGCACGCCACCCCTGGCCCCTGCCCTGTCCACACACACGCAACACGCGCTAGCACACACACACACTGCACCTGCCACGCCCGCACCTCCTGGCCCACCCTAGTGGACACGCGCCCCAAGCCCCCCACCTGCCGCCCCGACCGCGAAGCCCCTGGACCCAATCCCGAGCCCTGCCTGTCCCTCTCTCTCTTCCCCCGCGCCTCCCTCCTCCCTGCTCCTCTCTGTCCTCCCGTCGCACGCCTCTGCTCTCCCTTCCCCTGCTGCTTCTCGCTCGCCCCGTCCCTTTCTCGCCTTTCTCCCTAGATCCCACCGCCACCGTGTCAGGTCGTCGCCTCCACG
Source organism: Avena insularis (assembly GCA_023614405.1). Classification (NCBI taxonomy): domain Eukaryota; kingdom Viridiplantae; phylum Streptophyta; class Magnoliopsida; order Poales; family Poaceae; genus Avena; species Avena insularis. The sequence goes on along the minus strand of CM042688.1, from coordinate 503,426,128 downwards.
GCCGCCTAGCGCGCCGCCAGGCCTCCTCTCGTGCTGGCCTCGCCTTCACCTGCATCCGCGTCGCCACCGGAGCCGCGCCTCCAACGCGTCGTCCCCGGCCGCCGTCGCTCCCCTTCGGTAGCGCGTCGCCGCTGCCTGCAGGTTCCTCCAGCTCAGCCGCGACGCTGTCTCCCCGAGCTTCCGCGCCTGCGAGCTTCCTTCCCGTCGCCTCGGCCTCGCTTCCTCGCCGCGCCGGCAGACGCCACCACCGGGCTCCGTGACTCGCGGAGTCGTTATCTCCAAGCCCCATCGCTGGTTCTCTGGCCCGCCCAAGCTCACCGGCTGCCTTGCTCCACCTCGGCCCAGCGGCGCCCTTCCCTGAGCCCGGCGAGCTCATGCCCTCGTCGCCGTGTGCCTCTGCGAGCACGCACCCGACCTCCGTCCGGTCGCTGCCCCATACTCGCACCTGCGAGGTTCCTCTCCTCGACCCGCCGCCCCGGCAACCTCACCGGCGCCGTCGAACCGCCTCTGCCACCGTTGCCTGAGGCCGCCCCTCAGCTCTCCTGGAGCGCCGCGACCCCGTCCAAGCCCCGAGCTGCGCAGCCGCATCTCTTTTTCCTTCAGAGAATGCCCGTGCAGATGAGGTGTAGGTGGATGTCGTAGTGGTGTGCTACATCAGTGTGGATGCGTGTGGATGTGTTGTTGGAGGCACAGTGTTCGCCCAAACGACTGACAAGATCTTCGACATGGGGCTTCAAGCCACTTTTGCACAAGTACACAGAGAACTCCTTCCAGGAGCACAAAGAACCCCTACACGAAGACAGAACTCGAACGCAGAACTCCAAGTTCTCCTTCCGGACTCGAAGACCGATCCTTCGAACGACAAGTTGTCCGACCCGGGACCTGAACGACAAGACCTCCTCCCCGAAGACCGAACCCCGTGGATCGACATGATCTTCTTCATGGACCCCGAAGACCCCGATCCCAAAGCCGAGAACCCCGACAAGATCTACTTCATGGGCATCGAGCGACAAGATCTCCTTCACGGAAAATTGCAAGACCTCCTTCTGGATCCGAAGGCCGAGCCCTCAGCACGACAAGTTCTTCATCCCGAACGCCAAGACCGACCCGATACAAGGACTCGACAAGATCTTCATGACGACAAGAGCGACACCTACCAGGGCGAGTCCGATGAGCCGCCGACGCTGAACCAAGACCTGCGACGACCTCCGAAGACCGACCCCCTCGAACCGAACCCCCGATCTCGTTGGACCCTGAGACCGGACCCCGAACCCCCGGAACCAAGATCTGCCGAACCCAGATGTGTGACCCTAAACCTCTATTTTTATAATATGACTCATACCTGTCGCATAATTAAATCATCATGTTGCTTACATGTCATCTGGTGGGTTGGGTTAAATAGTTGATTCACCTAAATTAAATATGGAGGCCATATGCGGACTTTTCTAGCCTTATATCGGCTCCATTTAAATTTGTGTAGCGAACCGATGCCATGTTTTGCCTTGTTAATACAACATTTAAATTGCAGGGGTCTAAATAACTTGAACCTATTAATTAATTGTCGGGACCCCGGTTCCGCTTAATACTGCCTAATTGCATCGCATCTGCATCATATCATAATCATGCCGGATCTTCTGTCGTGGTATTAAATAGTGCATCCGGTGTTTCTTCTAGTGTTTGCTTCTTCGCGGATTAGGCCGATGAGTTGATGCGAGTATCGACAAGTCCTCCGGATATGAACCTTCGGCAGTGTTTCCCAGGCGAGCGTCCCTCCCCCTTCTACCTATTTTGCATTTATAGTCTTTATTTCCTCCTGTTGATCTATTGCTATCCGTGTCGTGATGCTTAGTTTCCGTGTACCAGTTATATCCCATGCAGCCTCTATATTGCCATGGACACCTCCTAAAACCTGTTGTTTGGTAGATAGCTGGCCTTGCGAGTCGAAGTTGCTTGCTCAGATGCGATCTCGTGTTGTCGAGTACCACAGTTTGTGGAATGCTGGCAGATGTTTATGGTGGAGATGATCATGACTTTAAATACAACTATTAAAATGCTAGATGTAACTAATGCAGTGGCATCGGTGGGAAATAGATGTTATTTGGTTCTTCCATGCTCACTTGTGTCCCGTAGGACCCCGAGTACTTGATACCTGTTCCTTGATTTTTCGCACTATCCACATCCGGGAGGCCTTATGGACCCCCCTGAGCCAGAGCTTGATTCATTTCTATTTCTTGGGGCCACAAAGTAGTTTGGGGCTTTATTACTATCCTGTACTTATGCCATGCTTTACTGCTTTATTTACGATTGTGCGTGGAGCACCTGTACTGTTTTGGAACGTGAAATGTTTTCCCGATATCGACAAGCCCAGTCACACTTTCGGGTTCCTAGTCACAAACCCTGGGTCCGTTCCAGAGCCAGCCAACTTTGTTGCGAGTAGCTTAGTGGGGTGGCCCCCTGTAATATTTATGAATCCTGTGATCGCTTTGTCGTGAATGCCTCGTTGGGTTTTGAGTTGGTTTTTCCGAGGTTGATCGAGTGTGTGTTGCTATTTGTGCACCCCTTCAGGGTAAAACTTTCTGAAAGCCGTGTCCGTGGTTATGGACGACTTGGGGCACAGTATCTCGATCATAGACAAGCATAACTAAAGTAGTGCTATATACTTGACTTAATATATGACTAGTAATCAGATTCAACTATCACGGAATGGATATTAAAAATGCCAACAGCTGGTGGATCTGTGGTGATCGGTGCCATACTATACCTGCCTAGTAAGTATTGCAACTCCAATGGAATGTGATAAAAGTGCCAATAACTGCTGGGTTTTTGGATTCCTTAGGACAATTATATCTGACTAGTAAATGTTCCAACTACCACGGAATGGTTAATTAAAACTGCCCACTACTTATGCTTTAGGATGACTCATGCTAGCTATATCTGATTAGTAAGTGCTGTAACTATAATGGAATGAATAAAACTGCCAACTATGTGAGTTCCTTGGTTTGACTTCCTCGTTTGGTCTCGAGGGGGAATACCAGGATGGGTATGTTTGGTGTTAGTATCAGGTTGGATCCGAATAGGTCTTTCTTATTCCTCTCTAATAGCCGCCAGATTTACTGAGTCTCTATAGGTTATTTAGTGCTGCTGCGCTGCCGCTTCAGCCCACCATACCTATGTAGGCGAGAGCCGCCGAATTCTAGCCTCGCCGTGTACTGGCCTCAGTACTGACGCTCCTCTTTTTCCTTTGCCCATTGTCAGCACCCCTTTTGTTTTAGCAGGTTTGAGATCGACGTCGTTAGCAGGGTTACCCTTCCAGCTTGGCCTGGGCAAGGGTATGGACACCATTGGTTATTCTTCAGGGCTCTTAGCCCCATTTGCATCTTGTCCGTAGTCGGACGCTTTATCGTTTGCAAGGTGATTTGGATCTTTGTATTGTATATCTGTATTCTTGACTCGTTGAGTCGCTGTGGTATATATATCTGTTCTATGGGTCCCATTGAGGACTGTTGTGTAATGGTATTACTTCGTTTTCCACCCGCACGAAAGTGCCTGGTGGGCGTCCTTGAATCGTTTCTATGCGGGTTTGGCGGAAAGGGCTAAAACTTGCATAGGGACGATTCGAGGGTGTTACACATCGGTAGTTCCGATCAGAAACCTCGCAACCCAGTACTTCCGGTGCTAGTTCCGATCCAAATTCTGCCTGCACTCGAAATCGATTCAGTATGCTTCTATTTTGAAGTGACTTATTTGTCGAAATTTTGGCCGAAACTTTTGTCGGTAGTACCGATCAGGAAGTTTCGCTCGGCTGAGCTGGAATTTCCGACCGTACCAGGAGCCACTCCATCTGGTTTAGTGTCGTTGGAGCACGCTTACCAGAAGTACCGGGCCCCCACCGGTAGTACAGGTGGTGTCGCGGGGACAGCAACGACTCAGTTTGAAGGGAGCCTATTTAAGGCACCCTTCTTCCTCCTCACAGCCCAACGCTTCATTTTCTCTCCTCCATTAATACAAGAGCTTCAACTACCTAGATCTCTCTCCCTAGCCACTCAAACCTCTTGATCTTTTGAGGAATGGGAGAGGTTACCTAGATCTACACTTCCACCTAAGGAATCGTGATTTCCCCCACCCATCCTTAGTGGATCTTGTTACTCTTGGGTTCTCAGAACCCTAGACGGTGTAAGGAATCCTCGAAGCTAGGGCAATTTTTGTGAAGCTTCATGGTGTCGTTGAGGGCCTCCAATTGAGTTGTGGAGTCTCCCCTCAACCTTGTTGTAAAGGTTTCGGTTGGCGCCTTCAAGGTCACCAGTTAGTGGATTGTGAGGCCGCCTTTGTGGTGATGCTCACCGGAGAAGAAGGTGAGGCCTTTGTGGCTCTCGGGTAACCTTGTGTGGCCCCGACACCTCTCCAATGTAGACGTCGCTTCCTTGGAACTTAAATACGGTAATTACATCTCCGTGTCCCCTCGCTAGTTTACTCATTCCTCTCCTTTACTACTTGCAATTACCATCTTGTTTACTTGTTGTATCGTTTGACATATAGGTTTTTCATCTAGTTGTATCTCTAGGGAACTTAATTTTGTGTAAAGCCATAATTGGTAAGAAAAGACTAAAAATTGGTAGTCTCCTATTCACCCCCTCTAGTCGACCAAAGTTGGACCTTTCAATTGGTATCAGAGCCAAGGCTCTTACTTCAGGGTTTACCGCCTAAGAGATGATGGTCGATGAAGAGGGTAGTAGGGTTGGAACCAACAAGACTTGGCCTCCATGGATGCCCTCAATCGATTGGAGACATCCATGATGACCAAGTTTGAGGAAATGATGACCCATTTGCAGTACTTTAAGCCTAACTCCATAATTGCCACTCCTCATGTTACCTTCGAGACCACCGAGCCTCCTCCCGAGATTGTTTCCGTGATTGCCCCCATGGTGAATCCCACGGTGGTCTCCACTCACTTGGGCTTAGGCTTTGTTGCACAAACTTCCAAGTGCCCAAGTGAGAACACCGAGGGGCTAGGTGACTCATCCTCCAAAGAGGGAGATGAGGGAAAGGATTACTCGGCGGTACCCCCACCTCTGAAGTACACTCCGGATCCACCTATTCCTATGCTGCATATCATACCTCAAGGAGCACCTCCCATGCTAGATACTTCAAATTTCTCTAGTTGGCAATATCTAATGCAATCTCACATTTCTAGCACTTCTATTGAATTGATGACTATTATGGAAGAAGGATTCTCGCCATATGATGCAAATAAGTTGACCCGGGCCGAGGTTGTGGACAAGCAGCTCAATGCCACCGCCTTGGGCATGATTCAAAAGTCATTGACTCCTAAGGACTTTTCTCACATTCGCCAATTCTCTACTGCCAAATAAGCTTGGGATCATCTCACTGAGTTATATGTTGGGAATGCTAGCATTCAAAGATCCAAGTTTAATGAAGTCAACAATGAGTCTGATGGCTTTGCTATGCAAGATGATGAGACTCCGAAAGACATGTATCACCGTCTCAAGGTTCTTTGTTGCACTATGAGGGACCTTGGAGCTACCTATGTTGATGACAAGTTCATGAAGAGAAAGTTTGGTCAAGCCCTTCTTCCCTTTGAGGTGCAAAAGCTCAACTCCATCAAGGGGAGAAGCAACTATCACATCATGTCATCTCAAGACATGTTGAATGAAGTTATTTCCATGATGATTGCCAAGAAGAATGCGGAGTCTGCTCGTGCTCGTGCCAATGGATCTCAAAAGGTGAATCTTGCCTTGAAAGCCCAAGTGGTGGAAATTGATGAAGATGAAGACACTAGTGAATGGTCTCAAGAGGACATCAAGTATGCCTTCAATGAGCATATGGCTCTCGCATCAAGAGACTTTTGGAACAACCGGGCATGAAGTCAAGGTCAAGGGATAACTCAAGATTCAACTCAACCATGAAGGCTCCTAAGGCAAGATCTTGCTACAATTACAATGACAAGAGTCACTTCGTGGACCAATGTCCCTCCAAGAATATAGAGGACAATGGTGGTCGTCTCATCCGCAAGATCAACCAAGACCTCCTCATCCAATGAACACGAACTTCCAAAACAAGAACCTTGAAAACAAGGAAAGGGCAATGGTGGTCCATGAAGAGTACTTCTTGGGCGCATATGACGATGATGATAATGAAGGTCAAGGTGGAGAGATCGTGGGAGTTTCCACTATTGCCACTTCTTCTACCCCACGAGTGTCTCTCTTGGACTCGCCTAATGAGAACATCATCCACCCCAACCAAAAAGTTTCTCATGGCCAAGGCCACCAAGGTAACACCCTCTTCCAAGTCTTCCTCAAATGAACTTCCTTTGCATGATCTTGAGGGTCTAGAGGTAAACAAAGAGATGGTAAGCATGTGTGAATTCATAGAGCACCTAGATAATGATACTAGAATGTTCTTTGAAACTCTCGCAAACCAACTTGACCATGCTAGGTAAATGCTAGATGAAAAGGAAGAACTAATTGATATGCTAGGAAAAAATGAAAGAGAGACCGCCGATGAAATTGCCTCTCTCTCACAATCTCCTGAAGATGAACATAATATGATAATAACTCTCGAGGAGAGTGTTTCTAAGCTTGTTGATGACCATAATGCCTCCATGTCTCAACTTGTTAAAGAATGTGATCATGCTCTTGCTTTGGTTAAAGTCCTTAAAAATGAAAAGGTTGAGTTTGGTGTTGGTCATGAATGTCTAAAGGACTTTGAGAAACTCAAATAGGAACACCATGCCTTGGAGAGAAAATTCTCAAGTCTTTTTGAAGCTCATGAGAAACTTCAAACTCAATTGAACAATGAACAATCAAAGTCTTCCGCTATGAGTATTATAGATTTGCTTATTCTACTAACCCTTGTTGCAAGCATGTGAAACTTGTTGAGGAAAATAAGGAGTTGAAAGAACAACTTGCAAAAGGGAAAGTTGACAAGAAGGGTATTGGGCATGATCCTAAGCCCAATAAGAAGAAGAAGAACAAGAAAAATAAGAAGAGCAAGAACTTTGCTCAAGGACCTGCTTATGGTTCTACCTTTGTGCAAAGTGATAGCTTTACCAGGAAGAACAACCCCTCCTATATTATTTGCAAATCTTTTGATGGTAATGTTTATGCAAAATACATTGGCACTTCTTATAATCATGATTATCATTGGACTATTTGGGTACCAAAGACCCCTATGACTAACAAAAGGGACCCATTGCAAAATGGGTACCTAAAACCAAAGCCTGATTTTCTTGTAGAACTTTTCTTCTGGTGGAACAAAATGGGTGCTTGATAGTGGAGCTACAAGCCATATGACCAGAAGCAAGTCTATCATGTTGAAGATTAGGCCAAAATTTTCCAATACTATGGTATCCTACGGTGATAAAACAAGTTCTCAAGTATTGGGTTTTGGTAAGGTGGTAGTAACCCTGAATGTTTCCTTGGTTAATGTCATTCTTGTCAAAACCCTTGGGTATAATCTCCTTTCCATTCGTGCTTTAGCCATTATGGGTCTTTCATCTTTCTTTAATGAGCATTCTGTGGTCCTCATGTGGAGCATGACTCTCATGGTGGCTTTCGTTGGATACGTAGAGTGTCGGGAGGATGACCCCCAGATACCCCAACCGGACAAGAAGCAGGGCGGTCGGATCGCGTTCGGCTGGCCAAGTGCAGCCGGACAAGGCAAGCTGGGTCGGCTGTCGCTTGGTAACCGGATCAGCGAGAAGCAGCCGGATATGGCAGGGTAGCCGGAACCAATCAAAGAGACAGGACGATGTGCGGATCAGTGCGCGGTATGCCCTGTACGATGACAAGACTGGCAACTACTCGACCATACCAAAGACTTTGCGGGGATGACGCAGGAATAGTGGCCCGATGCTGACGACAGGCTCGCACATCATCCATTGTGCCTACGATAGCCATACCGCTCATACACCGACGGGACATATTATACTGGATACTGTAGATGACCAGCTGGCTGGGACCCGCCAGTCAGATTGGCCAGTGAGAGCATTGCCTCTCTGCCTATATAAGGAGAGGCAAGGCCTCGGTAGAAAGTGTTGGTCTCAGTGCATTTAAGGCAGTAGCAAGAGAATACAGCTCGAGGAGCACTTGTAGTTCGTATATCACTCGTAGTCAGATCGGCAGGAGTAGGAGTTTTACCTCACCATGAGGGCTCCGAACCTGGGTACTTCCTGCGTCCTGCTACGCTTGCTTGTATCCAATCCCGCCTGCGGAAGCCGTCGATAGGTTCGCTGCTAGTCCCCACACCTCTATCTAACCTTCTTAGGTACTGTCGTTCCCAATACAACGACATAGAGCATGACTTGTACGTAGTGGATTTCTCTAGAAAACCCTCTACACATGCTATATGTCTCTATGCAAAAGCTGACGTGGGTTGGTTTGTGGCATCGCCGCTTGGTCCATGTAAACATGAAGTCTTTGCAACGTCTCTACACGGGGGTCCACATCCTGTGACTAAAATACATTTCCTTTGCCAAAGATCATGTGTGCAGGACTTGTATTGAAGAGAAGATGCATGAAAAACCTCACAAGATCCTCAATCAAATTACCATCGAACGGGGCTTGAAACTCCTTCATATGGATCTTTTTGGGCCTCCATCTCATGATAGACTTGGAGGGAAGAAGTATTGATTGGTGATTGTAGATGACTTCTCAAGATACGTATGGGTGTACTTCTTCAAGTTCAAGAGTGAGACTCCGCAAAACATCATCGACTTTTCCAATCAAGTTCAATAGAAAACACAATGCTACAATTCTTACCATGTGGGAGCCCGCACTTCAGTCAGTGAGCGTGTGGCCTCCGGCCTGGTGCTCACGCTCGTGAAGTTCGACTGCGTCATCGACAATGCTTCCTGCTTCGCCGGAACCACCTTCCCGGTGTCGTCGGAGTGATGACAAGTACGCCATTAGGGGGTCCTCGAGGCGTGCGGAAGAGAGGGGTGTGAAACGTACGGTGTTCCAGGACGGTGAGCACACAAGTTTACCCAAGTTCGAATCCGCCGGCTTTGGACGGATCCTACTCCTGCTAGCAATCCAGTAATACGGCAGAGCCGGAATATGGGTTACAAGGGTTTCGCCTGTGCGAGTTGAGATTGTAGACTATTGAGGTGTGCCCTAAAGGCTCTCCCTAGGTCGGCTTATATAGATATCCGGCCTAGGGTTTCTGAGAGAGATCTATCCGACTCTGTCGAGAGTCGATTCGAGTACATCTTGAACTACAAGTAACATTATGGGCCTAAGCCGGTAAGTCTTCTGGGCCTTCTCGTAGCCGGATTGGACTCCGTCTTTCTCCCTGACTGGGCCGCCCGTGAAGCAATGCTCTAACCCGAAGTGGGCCACCCTGGTCAGTGAGGAACTATGAGGATACCTGGAAAGTATATCCCCAACAACAGCCCCCGGAGGCCTCCAAGATCCAAAGTCGGATTTATCATCGTCTAGCTTCATCTTCGGCTTGCAGAATCTTGAAGGGTTCCTGAAACATCACAACAAAAAATACGATCCAGGTCTTAAAAATAAGTCAGACCTATCAATAGGTTGCTCGGATTTTCCAGCTCGATTTTAAACTAAGACGGAACTTGGTCTCTAACGCCACCTGACACAAGCATGGTCAAGTCACGTCACCTGACATGCGTTCCGTCAGCACGACCGTTGGTGGGTCCGCGGAACCGAGGCACCATTTCAATGCGTGCGTGGAGATCGAGGCAACACAATCATCGCGTGGGTCCTTCCCAGTTCCTTCCACGACGCGTGGCGGTTACACTGTAGCATTTGCACGAATCTTGGCGTAGTTAGGTGGATATAAGGGGTTTGGATTTTTCCTTCTCCTTTCCACCAGTCCTTTGCCGTTTCCTTCCTTCCCAATCCTCCTGCGCACACAGAGCCTCCTCGTCCTTCCCCCACAGAACTACCAGCGCCGCCCCTTTCAGGTCATCTTCTCACCGGAGAAATGGCTTCATCTTCTTCCTCTGGTTTGGCGGCAGCGGCAGCGGTGGCGACGGCGGAAGCAGCAGCAGAGAAGGAGAGCTTCCAGGGAATCTGGATCCTCTCCGCCCTCAACGAGGAGGGCCTCAAGAACATGGAGAAGGAGGGGCTTCTCACCGCCGGCGACTGGCGGAGCGGCTACGGGGAAACCATCCCCAACCCGCGCGACGGCGAGCGGGTCCACTTCGGCACCCATCTCGGCCGAGGTCTATCTTTTCCTCCCTCGGAGTTCTTCTCCGAGGTGATAGATCATTTCGGAGTTCAACTCCACAATCTTCCCCCTAACTCTCTCTTAGAGATGAGTGTGTATGCTTCGCTTTGCGAGGGCTTTCTCGGCATTAGGCCGAGTTTGACTCTCTTCCGGTACTACTTTCATGTCCGGAGAAACTCCATCACTGCCAGTGTTCCTTATATCACCGGCACTATCAGCTTTTCACTTAGACGTGACCAGGATTATCCCAATATTCTAGCTAGTGACTCAGTCAAACAATGGCCAGCCACTTTTTTCTATCATAGGGATATTCCGGCTCCCGACAAAGCTACTGCTTTGCCGGCTTTTGTCGACGGAACTGCCACAGCCCAGCCTTCCAGGGATGAGGCTGCTCCGGCTCTTTCCGACGATCTTATCCTTGCTAAGAGGCGGATCGAATATTTGATTAAGCACAATGGTCTGAAGGGATCCGACTTGGTCCAGTGCTGGGTCTCACCTCGGATCCAGCCACTTCAGTACGACGGAATCCGACTGATGCACACCATCATGTCGTCTCCAACCGACTCCCTCCGCATTAGCTCCAAAGCCTACACCACTCAAGGCTACATAAGCCAAATCAAGTGGCTAATCAAGGAGCGGATCGAGAGGAGGATTCCAGAGGTTTTTCTAGACATGCACACGGCAAAAAAGCCCGTGGTGCCGGTAAGCTTCCATCATCACACCTTTTATGTGTTTCAATCTTCGAGTTATACTGCAATACTGATATGTTTTCTTCTTTGAAGCTTGCTGACATCCCCGAGTCGGAACTTGCTCCGCTCGAAGGATACCCTCCGGAGTTCTCTCAGGAGGTAGAAGTGGTCCCATTGCCGGACCTTGCGCTCAAGAAGCGCAAAGCTCCGACAGTGGCTGTTGGCACAAAGGAGGTGCCTGTCTTGAAGAGGTAATTTTCAGTCACAACTTTCCGCCTTTGCACTTTACTCAAATTTCTTTCCGAGATGTAATGTTTCCGACTTCACTACATTCTCAGAGCAAAACCGCTCGTCAAGGCCAAGGGGAAAGGGATTTCTTCGAAGCCTCTGCGGCAGACGAAGCTTACTATAGCTTCCCCTGCCGTGGCTCCTCCGACTCCTACCCCTCAACCTTCTGCAATGCCGGTTATCTCACCGGACGCTGCAGAAGATCCGGCTCCTTCAATGGGGCCTACGAACCTTGGATCGCAAACTGACGTCACCATGGGTGCGTCAGATCTAGATAAGGTAGAACCCTCTTTGGGTAATGATCCCTCGGCAGAGACCTTCGCCGAAAACCTCATGAGCAATCCGGGTCTTGCCAAGTTTGGCCTAACCCAGAAATCTGCCAAAGAGATCCAGCGGCTCGCCAGGCAAGTCCTGGAGAAAAGCCATCTATCTGCCGAAGAAGAAGCGCAAGAAGCAGAGGACATCAAGTTCTCTGATCTTCGTGCTCAAGTCCGCCTTCGTGACGGGAGGATTAGGACTGGCGAGCTTCCAACAGCCCCAGTGATCCCTCTTACTCTTGCCGAAAAGGTGGTTGCTGAAGTGAACGCGGGTTTGGATAAAATCACCCGCGAGCAATATGTAAGTCGGGATTCCAACTCCTATATTTTCCATTATTGTATTTTATATCATATACTCTAGCCCCCAAGCATGAAGTAGGATAAACAATCCAGGTTTATGCTTTATTAGGATGCCAAAGAACGAACTAGTGTAGCCCCCAAGGCTCGTGCTGATATTTTTAGCAAAAATATTAGCCCGAGTCTTAAGTAGCTTTCTGACTTTGGGTATTCTGACTTACAGAAAGTATGTTCCTATAACCAGGAATTATTGACCAATGTCTACGATAAGCGGAGAGAGATCAAAGCTCGCCGGCTTAAAAATGTTGATCTTAAAGTCGCCAAAGATGAAGCCGAAGGTAAACATTCCGAGACTCAAACCTTGTCTTTGTTATTTTCAATGTCGATTTTTTTTGAACTTTTGTTCTTTTTTGACTTACAGCACTGGTGAAACAATCCGTCGCCATGATTGAAGAGGCCGAGAACCTCAAGACCCTGGTGGTGGAGAACAAGGGACTTCGCCAAGAGCTGGATAAGCTTAAGGCGGATCATGAAAGGAGCATCGCTCAAGTCCTTGAATCCTCCTACATGGCTACTGATGAGCGTGATCGCAAGATCGCTGCTCAAGATAAAATAATCTCGGATCTCAAAAATGAGCTTGGCAGAGAGAAGGATATGTCCCAGGCGCTCCGGGCTGAACTCCAGAGTCTCCGGGAGGAGAAGACAAAAATTGACGACGTCATTTTGGTACGTTCCATCTATCTGGCTTGTCTCTTTCTTCGACTTTTATCAATGTCGGATTTTTCTTAATTTGTTTTGTGTATAGGTCCTCTGAACTTGACGGACTCTTCCTCCTCCGAGCCTCGCACCCACCGACTTACCCAAGTCGGTGACCTGCTTCATGACTTCCGCCAGTCCCTTGAAGACGTCGGCGAAGATCTCAAGGTTCTGGACATGCCAAGCATGTCGGATTTTCAGGTGCGGGACAAGGCCAAGGAGATGCCGCAGCTTGTTCGGGATTAGAACATTTCCTACGTGCGGACTGCTGCGCAGAACGCTCTCACCATGGTCATGAGCCACCATGGAAACATGGAGATATGGCAAGTGACCAGAGGGTACTGCAAGGTAGACGAAGACGGCCAGGAGCAGGAACTTCAAGCCATCATGCACTCCTGCGTCGGATATGGGTGTCACGTGGCTGACCTGACCAGCTACGAGATCCCCTTCTTCACCTGCGTAGATACTCCGCCTCCTCCTCCGGAAGAACCAACAGAATTTTCCGACGATGAACGCACCAACTCGGATGCGGACATCTCAAAATGATATCAAGGCGAAGTAACCAGCGAGCTGGCAGCTCCTTCATCTCCTCCTGCATCATAGACCAGAAACTTATCTATTATTTCGGAAAAAACATGATGCGTTTGTAAATATGTAGTACTTTAACTTTTGCTAGTGCTAAGCTTTTAATCTATTCAGCATTTTTTGGCTTTAAAATTTTTGAGTGCGTGAAATGTTTACATAAGCACTTGTACTTTTTCGTCTGTACTTATCGTTTATCTGGCTTTCCGCCTCGTCCCTTTCGTGAGCCGGCTAAACCTCCCACCGGAAACTTTGCCGAGCAACGGAGCTCAATTGCTAAACCAGTTTAAACTCGGAAACAAAGCCGACTTCCAGTACCAACAATTCACTACTCGGAAAATGCCCGCATCCAGCAATCAGACAAATAACCAAAGTAAAGACTAGAAACTTTAGAGTTATACCCGAGGGTAGCAGTTTTAGAATCGGAAATCTAAACCAGAACGAACATGAGCATAAAGTACTTTCAAGCATTCTGGGATTTTCGACTATGACATGATCATTCGGAAATAAGATGGTTTAAGAGCTTCTCAGAAAAAGCTTGAGGTAACCAAAACTTTTATTTCTCACAGAACATGTACATATGTATGATTACAAAGAAGTATAAACTAAGAATAAAAGGGATGTAGCTGAGCAATATTCCATGGTCTGTCTAACTCATCCGGATTTGTACTGCCTCTAGCTCTCTTTCTCTTCTTAGTAGCAGGTCTTTCTTTGACTGGCCTCATGTCAGTTAAGTAGTACGATCCATTGTGCAATACTCGACTAACTAAACAGGGCCCTTCCCATACTAGGGAAAGTATGTGCTTTCTTTGTTGCACAAGCCGGAGAACCAAATCACCTTTATTGAAGGATCTATTTCGGACTCTCTGACTATGATACTTGCGTAACTTCTGCTGATAGGCTGTAGATCTCATTTCAGCAACGACGCGAACTTCTTCAACTAGGTCGAGATCATTTTGTCGAGAAATCTCGGCATCCTCTTCGATATACGCGGCCACTCTAGGAGAAGTATGAATCAAATCACTAGGAAGAACTGCTTCTGCACCATAGACCAAGAAGAAAGGTGTGTATCCTGTTGACCTGTTTGGAGTTGTTCGTAAACTCCAAATTACAGAGGGTAATTCCTCTGCCCAAGCCCCCGCAGCCCATCGTAGTGGTTCTTTGAGTCTCAGTTTTAGGCCTTGTAAGATTAAACCATTTGCTCTTTCGACTTGTCCGTTAGCTTGTGGATGTGCGACTAACGCAATGTCAAGCCAGATATTTTGCTCGTCGCAGAATTCAGCCAATTCTCCCATAGAAAAGTTACTCCCGTTGTCCGTGATAATGCTATGCGGATAACCATACCGGATTATAACATCCTCGACAAATCTTTTGGCTGTTGCTCCGTCACAACTTGTGACGGGTTTAGCCTCAATCCATTTGGTGAATTTATCCACCATCACTAAGAGGTGAGTAAATCCACTTGGAGCTCGTTTAAAAGGTCCTACCATATCAAGCCCCCAGACCGCAAAGGGCCATGTTATAGGTATTGTTCGCAACTGATAAGCCAGAACATGAGCTTGCTTGGCGTACTTTTGGCAGCCTTTGCATGTCTTGACTAATCGTTCGGCATCTGCCTGAGCTGTAAGCCAGAAAAATCCGTGTCGAAAAGCTTTTGCCACTAAAGATTTGGCTGCAGCGTGCTGACCACACTTGCCTTCGTGGATTTCCCTTAAGATTTCCACTCCTTCTTCCGGAGATACACAGCGCTGAAGAACCCCAGAAACACTCCGTTTATAGAGCTCACCTTTAACAATAGTATAGGCTTTTGCTCGTCAGATAATCTGCCGGCTCAGCACCTCGTCTTCGGGTAATTTGTCATCTACCAAATAATCGAGGTAGGGTTGAGTCTAGCTGGGAATTACAGCCAGAACTACTATTAAAGGTGAGTCGGATTTGGTCGGATATCCCTCATTTACTCCCTTAATTGAGGGAACTTTGAGGTGCTCTAAAAAAGCGCCATCCGGGACCTCTTTCCGCGTAGAACCTATTCGAGATAGTGCATCTGCTTCCTCATTTTCTGCTCGAGGGATGTGTTGTACTTCAAACCCTTCGAACGATTTAGATAGATCATCCACAACAGCTTTATATGATGCCATGTGTTTATTTGCATTACAAATATCTGACACTTGTTGAGCAACAAGATCCGAATCTCCGTAACACATCAAACGTCGGATGCCAATATCTTTAGCAATCCGGATTCCATGCAGCAGTGCTTCATACTCGGCAATATTGTTTGTCGCTGTGAAGTGGATCTGCAACACGTATAAAAGGTTATCTCCTTCGGGTGATTTGAGCACCACGCCAGCCCCCGAGCCCCCTCGAGCCTTAGACCCATAGAAAAAGAGGGTCCAATATTCCGACTCAGGGAGGATCATGTTCTCCTTCGTCTCTGTCCAATCAGCGACAAAGTCAGCAAGGATCTAGGATTTGATTGTTGTCCGAGGTTTGTACTCAATATCGAAAGCTGAAAGCTCTATGCCCCATTTGGTGACGCGTCCTGTGGCGTCACTGTTGTTGATTATATCTCTCATGGGAGCTTTGCTCACCATGGTAATTGGATGCTCCTGAAAATAGTGTCGTAACATAAGAGATGCTAGAAAAACACCGTAAGCCAACTTTTGATAGTGCGGATATCGCTGTTTTGATTATGTCAGGACCTCGCTAATAAAGTAAGTCGGACGCTGCACCAGGTGTTCCTCATTTTCCTCTGGTCTCTCCACCACCATGACGATACTAACGACGGTTCCTGAGGTTCCGGCACTGCAAGGATAGGAGCAGATGAGAGTACTTTCTTCAGGTCTTGTAGTGCAGCTTCAGCTTCGTCAGTCCAAACAAAATCCTTAGTATTTTTCAGGAGTTTGTATAATGGTGCGGCTCTTTCACCAAGCCGGCTTACAAATCGACTGACCACAGCAATGCAGCCAGTTAATCTTTGTACGTCCTTCAGGCGAGTTGGCTTGGAAATATTGAGTATAGCCTTGATTTTGTCGCGGTTCACCTCTATGCCTCTTTGAGACACGATGAAACCTAACAATTTTCCGGCTGGTATTCCAAAGAAGCATTTCTTCGGGTTAAGCATGATGTTGTATTTTCATAGATTGGCAAACGTCTCCTCCAAGTCGGAAATTAGTGTTTCCTTCTTTTTGGACATCACCGTGATATCATCCACGTATGCATGTACATTGCGTCCGAGTTGGTCGTGGAGGCAACGCTGCATCGTGCGCTGGTACGTAGCTCCTGCGTTCTTCAGCCCAAAGGGCATCGTAACAAAACAGAAGGTTCTGAAAGGGTTATGAATGAAGTTTTGACTTTGTCAGATTCCTTCATCCGGATTTGGTGATAACCGGAATATGCGTCGAGAAAACAGAGGAGTTCCGAGCCTGCCGTAGAATCGATAACTTGATCAATTCTAGGCAGAGCGAATGGATCTTTTGGACAAGCCTTGTTCAAGGCGGTATAATCAACACACATCCTTAAATCAGTGGTGTCCTTTTTAGGGACCATTACAGGATTGGCCGACCACTCAGTATGGATGACCTCTTCTATGAATCCGGCTAACTCGAGCCGCGTTAGTTCCTTAGCTATTGCCTTACGCTTTTCATAGCCAAATCATCATAAGGACTGTTTGACGAGTTCAGCTTTCGGGTTTACATTTAGAGAGTGCTCGGCAAGTTCCCTAGGTACTCCGGTCATGTCAGATGGCTGCCATGCGAAGATCTCTTGATTTGCTTGGAGGAACTTGATGAGCGCGCTTTCCTATGCGCTATCTAGGCCTACACCTATCTAGGTCACCTTGGAGGGGTCATCATCCTTCAACAGTGCTTTCTTCGTCTCTTCTGATGCCTTGAACTCCGGATTTGGCTTGGTCACCTCCTTCTTCGTTGCGGGCATCTCGGACGGATCTATGCTCTTCTTGATCTCCTCGTACTCCTGGGCGTGCAGCACGGCTTTGGCAAAGGCGACATTTCCATCCTTGCTTATTCGCGCTTTCTTCGGGTCTCCCCTGATGGTGATCACGCCGTTGGGACTTGGAATTTTCATCATATTGTAAATGTAACACGGACGAGCCATAAAAGCCCAGTAAGCCGGACGTCCAAATATAGCGTGGTATGCGCTCTTGAACGGGACCACTTCAAAGGAAAGTGCCTCCGTCCGATAATTCTTTGGAGTTCCAAAGGTGACATCCAAAGTGATATCTCCCAGGGAATTAGCTTGTCTTCCTGGGACAACTCCGTGAAAAATCACAAAGCTATCGTTCAGCTGGGTCTCCGAGATCTTCATCCGGCGTAGCATTTCGACATAGAGAATATTGATGCTGCTACCACCGTCCGTGAGGGTCTTGGAGAAACCATAACCGTCAATAAGTGGGTTGACGATTAAGGCGTATTTTCCTTGCCTGTGTAACTTAGGCGGATGATCATCGCGGTCAAATGTGATTGCCACTTCCGACCAGTCCAGATACTGTGGGACAGCCGGAACTGTTGCATTGAGCTCGTGTAGAACTGCTTTCTTGACCTTGGCTGGTTGAGATCCGAGGAAAGTGACATAAGTGTCCTTTTTGGTGGGAAAAGTCTTCTTCCCTTCTGACTTGGGATTTGAAGCATCGGCTTCCTCCATGTCGGAATCTTCCTTGGTCTCTTTGTCCTTTTCGGGATTTTTCTTTCCCTTCTTCCGCTTAGCTTTGTAGCCTGCGGTGTCATCTCTTTTGATGTCGTCATTGAAATGACATTCAGCGTTGGTGTGGGACGAGCCCCCATTGGCGTCTAGGTGATGCACACATGGGTTGTTGGCAATGTCGGCCCAAGAGTAGGTTTTGCCTGGTTGCTGTTCTCCTCTACCTTGGACCCTCGAAGTCCCACGGCCACGCCCGCGGCCTCCACCACGTCATCCTCGTCCTCCAGACCCGAAAATAGTAGTAACCACTGTTGTTTTCGTGTTGGGTTTTTCCTCCGAGGTGTTCTTATGTTTCTGAGCCTGTTGCTTTGTTTTTGCCGACTGAGGTACAGCTAGGACGTTGAGTAATCCCTCTGCATCATCGTCAATATCTGCATATTTGCTCGTTGTTTCTATCATCTCTCCCAAATCAGTGACCTTGTCGCACTTCAAGCGGTGACGTAGTAGACCAATTGGGAGCCCTGCGATGAAAGCTTCAATCACGGTTTGGTCGTTTACTCCTTCACAAGAGTTCTTGGTGTCGATCCATCGTTTGACATAATCTCGGCAAGTTTCTCCGGCTTTCTGGGTGCAACGCTGTAGGTCTCCGACCGAACAGGGCCTCCGATATGTGCCTTCGAAATTACGAAAGAACGCACTTTGCATGTCATACCGGTTATGGATGGTGTTCTCTGGAAGTTCATTGAGCCATGATCGTGCCGTCTTCCGCAACATAAGTGGGAGATATCGGGTTGCGACCAGGCTATTTCCGCCTTTGGCGATGCAACAAGCTTGGAAGAAGTCATGTAGCCAGGTATCTGGCCAAGCAATGCCATCGTAGGCTTGGATGTGTCTTGAGATAGCAAATCCTTCCGGGAATTTTGTAGCTCTGATGCGTGGTCCGAAGCACTTTGGGCCCACGTAGAAATCATCGTTGTCATAGCGCCGAGCCTCTATGTTGGAATTGATCCTGTGCCTTGCGTCGTTCGGGGATAGAGATTGTCCCGAATTCTGGCTGTGGCTGCGGTGCCGTGGAGCCAGACTTCGGCTTCTGCCACCACCTCCTCCGCCATGTCATCCTCCTTGCCCTCCATGGGAGCCATTGTGATGACTGTGTGGTGGAGAGGGTGGAGCAGCTGGATAGTTTCTAGCTGATTGCCGGCCTCCGTCCGGAACGTCATTATTCCGATTCCGGGGAGGGTCTTGACTACTACGAGCCCCCTGCCGGCTTGTACCAGCATGGTTTCCATTGTTTCTTCGTCCGTCGTACCCACCATGGTGAGGATCAGCCGGACGGCTTGTATACATAGGAGGTGGCATTTTTTGACGATCCTCCTCCCGTCGTTTTTCTTTATCTTCTCCACTTCGATCCTTAGATTTTCGTCGGGGAAGGTTCGTCGGATTCAGGGCGGCAATGGCATCTTTCTCGGCCACTGGGGCGACGTTGCTCCAGTTACGTGAAGTTCTGTGATGCTTTCCTGAAGATCCGGTTCTTGAATGGTTGTCTTCCCGGTGTTCGGGGTGGTGATACTGCGCCCGGACATAATGGGATCTTACGGCAGCCCATGCCGGATCCGTGCGACATTGGTCAGAATCTGAGACCAGTTTTTGACTTCCGGACAGGGCGACCTTTTGCTGCTCCAGTCCCTTGTTGAGTAGTTTGATACCCAAACGTATCTCCTCTGGTCCTGGATTAGCCGATAGAATTTCTCGGGCTGCCACGGTATTCTGTACTGGTGTTGGGTATACCCAATCTCCGTTGCTATCTTTCCGTGGCTTCCCCATCTCCTCTCCAAAAAGGACGACATGGACACGTGGGAATTGGTTGTCATCTATTTGATGCTTCCGTGTCTTCTGATGCAAAAGAGACATGTATTCCTTGTTTGACATGCGTTTCTTCTCCACCTCGTTGTTTTTGGCTTCATCGAGGAGTTGTTGACGACGCGCTTCTAGGGCCTGCGCCCTTTCGTCCAGCTCATCCGTAGTAAGTTCTGCGGCTATAGGGATAGGTGTAGTTAATGCGACATCGATGAGCTTACGCGCACCTTCGGTGATCACGTGTCCATCCACCGATGCTTTTTTTCGGCTCTTCTGGGATAAGCGCTCCATCTGAGTCCTCTTCGTATTCCTCGGCAATCACCTCCTCTGTCAGAGGGTCTTTTGTTGGGGTCTTGTTTTTCTTGTTCTTGTTCTTTGCCTTCTTGGCAGCGCCGGTAGCAAAGACGGCTTTGGGTCCGTTTCCTGGAGTCATGCTCTGATCGGTACTTTCGGACATCTGGACTTCGGGATTGTCTCTGACGTCCATGTCATCCTGCGCTTTGGGAGAGTGTTCCCCGGATCCTTCATCCATGGCTTCTCCTTCTTCTACAGCTTTGGAGTTGTACTCCTCTTCATATTCCGCGGAGAACTTTCGGAAATCTGCTGACGTCATCGATTCATCCGAGGATGCGGGTACGCCGGCGTTTGTTCCAATTGCCTCTAGCACAGAGTCGGTGTTTTCTCCAGCATCGGCAGAGCCAGATCCGGATCCCACGTATCTGACAAAGTGCGACGCGTGCTTCCTGAGGTACCTGCGGCTTTTGCGATCAGCCATGTCGAAACTTTTGATGGTCTCGAGGATTGCATTTGCGCTTTCGCCTTGCAGTATCATACGTTTTAGTGTGTACCTTAGGAAAGGTCTGTTTGTCCCGGCATCATCAGAGCCAGAATCAGTGTCACTGATGTGCTCCTCCTGGATTTCGACTTCCACGGGTGGGTCGATCTGGGATATGGCTTCTCCAGGGAGATCCACTCCAGATTTGACTTGGACCGTAAGGTCTTCTTCAGGCTCAGATTTCTCCACTATCTCCGCAACTGGTGCGGGCTAGGTGGGATTAGGGTTTTCTTAGATCCGGAACTCTGCCGCCTCCACGGACAAAGGGGACCCAGAAGATTCTTCTGCCTCTATCATCACCGCTGGGGTGGGTTGGGCAGGTTCAGCGAAACCGATGTAAACATCGATCTCGCCAAAAGACATGATTGTGTAGGCAGTCACGGCCTCCCTAGCCGGAATCCAAGTCTTGTCGAGAACGATGAGCGGGACATCGCGGGCGTAGAGGATGCGACCGACGGTGATGGTCTCGCCGATTCCGATTCTTGCAGATTCCGCTCGGAATGCAGATCCGAACCTCACTTGCCCCACTGTGGGCGCCAACTATCGTCGGATTGATGACAAGTACGCCATGAGGGGGTCCTCGAGGCGTGCGGAAGAGAGGGGTGTGAGACGTACGGTGATCTGGGACGGTGAGCACACAAGTTTACCCAGGTTCGAATCTGCCGACTTTGGACGGATCCTACTCCTGCTAGCAATCCAGTAATACGGCAGAGCTGGAATATGGGTTACAAGGGTTTCGCCTGTGCGAGTTGAGATTGTAGGCTATTGAGGTGTGCCCTAAAGGCTCTCCCTAGGTTGGCTTATATAGATTTCTGGCCTAGGGTTTACAGGAGGGATCTATCCGGCTACGACTGAGAGTCGGTTACAGAGTACATCTTGAACTACAAGTAACATTATGGGCCTAAGTCGGTCAGTCTTCTAGGCCTTCTCATAGCCGGATTGGACTCCGTCTTTCTCCCTGACTGGGTCGCCCGTGAAGCAATGCTCTAACCCGAAGTGGGCCACCCTGGTCAGTGAGGAACTATGAGGATACCCGGAAAGTATATCCCCAACACCTGGCGAACGGCTCCATCCTGCTCTTCGGCGACCTCCCCGTCTACATCGCCACCGTTCTGGAGCATTTCCCTAGGGAGATCGTCTCTGTCGTGGGGCTTCTGCATCCGGGCGGTAGCACTTCCGTCGCTTCCTGCGGCGTGGAGGTCATGATGACCGGCTCCAGCTCTCACCACCGCCAGCCGCGGGAGCGAGGCGCGGACGAGGGCGGAACTTGCGCACCTTTGGAGCCTCGGAATCCGGTGGAGGAGGCCATTGATCGGCTCCTGACGCCGGGTTAACCTCGGGGATAACCCGGAGGAAGCGGAAGCCAACTTCGCCATGGAGAGACAGATCCTCCTGCAGGAAGCCATGGAGCTGGCGGTAACCCGCAAGCAACTCGAGATCACCTGGGGCGAGTACGACTGCGTGCATGGCTTCACTCCGGCTACCGCGGAGCCGAGCCGGTGCGGCCAGGTGGGGCGCCGAGGCGGCGAGCTGGGCAGAAGAATGGAAAAGGATGGGGAGCCGGATCCCGTGACCGCCCTCATCCGGCCCACCTACAGCACGCCCATCAAGAACCTGCGCGTGGCGCGAGCCGCGGCAGAAGAACTGCCCAACCTGGAGGGTGAGGAGCAAACCCGCCAGCACGCTCGCGTGCAGGAGCTCCTCCGCATCGCGGATGAGCAGGCTGACGCCAATCGACAGATGCAGGGGGACCCCAGCTACTCTAGGGGGAGCAAGCCGCCTGCCAATAGCAAGGGCGCGCCCCGCGACACCTAACAGGCGTCCTCCCCTTAGCCGGCTAAGGCCCTCAGCAGGCGCCGTAGCTCTGGCAACAAGGGCCAGCCGTGCCAGGAGCAAACGGTGAACAGCAACCCACCGCCTCCCCCTCCACCAACCGGAGCACCAAGACCCGCCGGTTCCCGTCTCTCGGGCCGGGTGGGACCGCCCAACCCGGATCGCCCGGATGACCGTGACCGCATCGAGCTCCTCGCTACATCTGGAACAAGCCGTTTTCGGATCAGTTCACCCTGCCCAGGGACACCCCCAAGTACGACAGCAGTATGAAGCCGGAAGACTAGCTGACCGACTATGCTACGACAGTCGGCATTGCCCATGGGAACAAGCGCATAGCCGTGCGCTACATCCCTCGTATGCTAACCGAGTCGGCAAGGACATGGCTCAATAGCCTTGCGCCCAACAGCATCAACGCCTGGCCAGACTTCGAGAAGGTGATCGTCCGCAACTTCAATGGCACGTACAAGCGTCCGGGACGCCCACGCGACCTGCCCTTGTGCGTCCAGGGTGACCGCGAGACCGACCGCGAGTACCTCGCCAAGTGGACGGATCTGCGCAACACTTGCGAGGGAATCCTGGAGAGCCAGGTCATCTGCTTCTTCATCAAGGGTTGCCGAGAAGGCACCATGCTTTGCCACCGGCTACTGTGTGACGAGCCGAAAACCATTGCGGAGCTCATGACGGTTGCGGACCAGTACGCCATGGCAGATGCCACCATGAAGAAACCCCTCCGGGTAAACGCTGACGGGAGTCCGACTCCCACGGACCCGGCTCGCGACCGTCCAAGCAATCCGGCTAGAGAAGCCGGATCCTCCAGACGCCACGGCAACGATAACCGGTTCCATGGGGACCGCCAAGCCGGACAACAGAAGCCCCGCTACCACGTGCGGTAGGTCAATGTTGTGGAAGGGGCGCCCGGCGCGCCTGCTAACGATGCAAGGAGGCAGAAGCCACGGCTCACCTTTGACCAGATGTTTGACAGCCCGTGCAAGTGGCATAGCGGTCCCTTCAAACCGGCTACGCATACCACCCGGAATTGCAGCTGGACTCGCCAGCTAAAAGACCAGGGAGGCCAGCCACGTCTCCCCCCGCCCCCTCCTGGTGGACCACCACCGGCTAGGGGAGCCGGCAATGATGGTAACGACAACAACGGTGGAAACAACAACAACGGCTACCCCCAGCCACACGCCGCCTACCACATCTTCGAGACGGAGCTGGACGACAAGCACAGCCGCAGGCGACGCTCCAAGGAGGTCAATGCCATCATCTTCTCAGGTCCCCCAGTACCTAAACTGGTCAGAAACCCCCATCACCTGGAGCCGTGAAGACCAGCCAGAGCAGCTGCCGACTCCCGGGGGCTACGCCATGTTGCTCGACCCCCTCATCATCTCCAACGCGCGTACCTGCCGTTTCTGTCGCGTCCTCATCGACGGAGGCAGTAGCCTAAACCTCCTCTACCGGTCCTCGCTGGAGAAGCTGGGCATTCGTGAATGCGACCTGCGCCCAACTACCACAACGTTCCACGGCGTGCTGCTGGGGCCGGCTTGCGCCCCGCTGGGTAAAATCCAGCTAGACGTTATCTTCGGGACCAAGGAGAACTTCCGCCGCGAACCGATCTGGTTCGAGGTGGTAAACCTGACGAGCTCCTACCACGCTCTTCTCGGGTGCCCCATCCTCGCCAAGTTCATGGCTGTCCCCCACTATGCATACCTCAAGACGAAGATGCCGGGACTCAACGGCGTGATGACCGTCGCCGGCTGCTTCAAGCGGTCGATGGAGTGCACCTCAGCCGGTTCCAAACTGGTAGAGGCCCTCATCATAGCCGAGGAGAAGTGCGTGATCATGCGCAATGTGCCCATGGCCCAGAAGGACATACTGGCTAGCAGCAAACCGGCAGGAGAAGGAGCCTTCCAGCAGGCAAAGGAGACGAAGAGGATCCTGCTCGACCCCTCCGACCCGACCAAGTTCGTCACCATTGGAGCCAACTTGGAAAGAAAATAGGAAGGCGCGCTCGTCGACTTCCTTCATGAGAATCAGGACAACTTTGTGTTGTCACCCAAGGACATGCCAGGTGTACCGAGGGAGTTCGCCGAGCACTCACTTCATGTGCGGCCGGATGCTAAATCGGTTAAGCAGCCTCTATGTCGGTTTGCAGATGAGAAGAGGAAGATTATCGGTGACGAGATCACCCGACTCCTTGCAGCCGGGTTAATCATGGAAGTGTACCACCCGGACTGGCTGGCGAACCCAGTCCTGGTGCTGAAGAAGAACAAGACCTGGCGCATGTGTATCGACTACACCATCCTGAACAAGGCGTGCCCGAAAGACCCCTTCGCATTGCCCCGTATCAATCAAGCCATCGATTCCACGGCCGGCTGCGACTTGTTGTCTTTTCTAGATTGCTATTCCGGTTACAATCAGATCCGGTTAAACCCGGCCGATCAGATTAAGACATCATTTATCACCCCCTACAGGGCTTTCTGCTATGAAACCATGCCTTTCAGTCTGAAGAACACAGGCGCTACCTATCAGCGTTGCATGCAGAGGTGATTGCACTCGCAGATAGGCCGAAACGTGCACGCCTATGTGGACGATGTGGTCATTAAGACCAAAGAGAAGCGCACCCTCCTCGAAGATCTAGGAGAGACATTTGGCAACCTCCGCTAGTACCAGATGAAGCTGAACCCGGAGAAGTGCGCCTTCGGAGTGCCATCCGGTCAGCTCCTTGGTTTCCTCGTATCACAACTAGGTATCGAGGCAAATCCAGAGAAGATCACGGCCATCGAGAGGATGCATCCGCCCAGGAACCTGCTTGGAGTCCAGAAGTTCACCGGATGCCCGCCTCCTCGATCGTTTACCGGCGGCTGGGAGAAGACACTCCCGTTGTACCAGCTGATGAAGAAGGAGCTTCCGGCTGTGCTATGGAGCCTTCGCACCATGCCAAATAGATCAATCGGCTACACTCCGTTCTTCCTGGTCTACGGATCAGAAGCTGTCCTCTCCGCGGATATCGAGTTCGGCTCCCCACGCAAGCTCCTTTACGACGAAAAGGCCAACCAAGAGGCGTGGGAGGATGGTCTGGACCTCCTTCAGGAGGCCCGCGAGTTGGCATTGTCCAGGTTGGCCCTGTACCAGCAACGACTACGCCGCTACCATTCAGGCCGGATCCGCCCAGTCGCGTTTCGCGAGGGCGACCTGGTTCTCCGGCCGGTACAAGACACGAAGGGCATGCACAAGCTATCGCCACCCTGGGAGGGCCCCTTCATCATAAGTCGGGCACTGCCCAATGACTCCTACTACCTCATCGATGCACAGCAGCCGCGCAAGAACAAGATGGACAAATCGGACGAGGAGACCGAGCATCGCTAGAACGTGGCCTTGCTGCGCCCGTTTTACACCTAGTCAATAAACAGTGTATGTATCACGCAAACCCTATGAATGAAAATGCGGACCCCTACGAGATGCTCGGGGGCTACTTTCTAGAAATGTGTTTGCATCTGTTTTCCGGTTCTGATTTTCCGGCTCCGGCAACCCCTACCCGGGGGCTTGCCGGTTGGACCGACCTGCTAAGTCAACAAACCGGCCGAGTAATGTGCGACGATGTCAGAGGCCCACTCTTCGTCTCAGCTACAGACCACAACCCGACTGTCTGGCTAGCAAGAGCAAAAGCCCGAGGCATCCCACATGAAAAACAGGGAGGAGACGCGACAGATCAGGTGTCCCGGCCTTGCAACTAGCTTAAGACAATTCGGCTGCTAAGTCGTTAGTACCATGTGCAATGCACTGTCAGCTCCCTTCGATTACGGCTGCAGACCGCAACCCGGCTGCCTGGCAAGGATGCAGCGAAAACAGAAGAGCACGCGGGAAAGCAACCAAGTGTCCAGCAAGGCGCAAGCTAGTTTTCAAAAAAAATCCGCCTCCTGGCTACAGTTTAGCAGACTAACCTATTAACATGTGAGAATGTATGTGTATGTATATTAGTGTACGACTACTTCGAGTCGGAATTCAGGAAGAAAAGATAAGAAGATTTGAAGTCCTTGCCTTCATCAAGCGCTCCGAATCTCGGGGGCTACACCGACTGGGTGTGCTCGCGCGCCGCTAGTGGAATCTTGTAGTTTCCCGACCGGCTGAGAGCGTTTAGCTAGGCGTTCGGAGCCCAGGTGAGGGCAAGGGCAGGAGCAAGAGGAAGACAAGGAAGATTCGAAGCACCTGGCTACGCCAGCTACTCCGAATCTCGGGGGCTACACCCAGTGGGTGCGCTCGCGCGCCCCCACTGGAATGTTAGTTACCCCGGCTGAAGGTGTTCAGCCAATGGAAGCAACCGACTATGACACGTCTAGTCAAATAAAGTTAGAAGATTTGGGAAAAGAAGGAAGATTCGGAGTACCTGGCTACGCCAGCTACTCCGAATCTCGGGGGCTACACCCAGTGGGTGCGCTAGCGCGCCGCCACTGGAGGTGCAGTTCCCCCGGCTAAAGGCGTGTAGCCGGGCAAAGTCAGTCGGTGAAATATTGAAAGAATATGCAAAACACACAAGTTGAAGGAAAACCAAGCTAGTTCAGAATCAACACTAAAAGGAAAGGAGGAGATGAAACTCCCATAAGTTTACCCAGCGCCAGAGGCAACCGGTACAGACAGACGAGTTTTAAAGCAAAACAAGACAAACAAATAACACCCAGCATCCCGGGGCAATACCTAAGCGGCAGGACCCTTGCCGTGCGGAGCACTTTGGCTGGCGGCAGCCTCAGGCGGAGGAGGAGGTGTGGCGCTCGACCCGGTTCTGGCACCCGCAGCCGGCTGCGTCAAGGTCTCCGCATCCAGAGTACCGACGGACTCCGAGTCGGTGAGCACCTCGTTGGGATCCACATAGTCGGCGATCTTGATGGCAGAGCCTCGGAGCTCCGGATGGGCCTGGCGGATGGCCGCAAGGTTGGCACCGACACGGAAGCCTCCGTCGATCTTCTCGACACGGGCGTCCTTGTACCATGAAAGCATGAGGGCCAGAGCCATCTCCGCTCCGGCTCGCGCCGCCAAGTCCCGTAGCCGGTCCACCATAGCCGACACCTCTCCAACCTTCGTAGCTAGCTGCGCCATCGTCTCTGGGACCGGAGCATCTGGCCATAGAAACGAGAAGATAGCCTGTGCTGCTTGGCGGAACTTGGCAGCCTCCTCACTGAGAAGAACGACGAGCTCCTGGGCCATCGGCTGCGCTCCCGGCCAGTTCTCCTGCAGCCAGTTGTACGCCAGCAGGTCTATGCCGGGATAAAATGTTGTCAAAAAAAGATTGTCAGATCCGGCACTTACATCAGTTCCTCCACCAGGGCCTTCTCCTTCATCGCCAGCCGTTTGATCCCCTTCTCTTGGTCCTTGTTCTGGGCCTCGAGAAGGTTGAAGGCTTCGATCCGAATGGAGAGCGAGGCGTCGCGCTCTTTGACGGTGGCCTCCAGACCGTCCACCTTCGCATGCCAATCCTTGTTCTGTAGCCGCAGAGTGGAGTTGGACTTGCTCAACCAGTCGTTCGCTTTCTTCAAGAGATCGATCTCGCGTTGAGCGCACACGAGGATTGCTGCGACAAAGATGGCTATCAATAAAAGAAGAGTCGTTTGAGGTAAACTTACTCTAGGAAGTTTCGTTGGCAGCAGCGAGCTTCTGCTCCAGGGACCGGTTCCCGCCGGCTGCGACCTCCAGCAGCCGGATCTCCTTCACCACCAGTTCGAGGGTGGCGGCAAGATCTGTTAGCGAGGCGGTGGAGGAGGCATCGTCATCCACAGCGTTGCTGGCCAGGGACTCCTTCGCGGCAACCACCGCTGTCCTCCACTCCTCTCCTGGCTCGTCCTCGGAGTTGTCGTTGCTGACAACCACGAGCTCCTTGCTGGGTCCCGCAGAATAGCCGCTCGGCTGAGAACCCTCAGCTTCTGGCCAGGCCACCATGTCTGGCTGGGGGCCCTCCGCTCCGGCTGGGTCAGTCGGTTCAGCTCGAGGTGGCGGCGGAGGCGGCGCCTCGGAAGAAGAAGGGCGGAGACGGAAGTGGCCGGCGCGCGGGGCGGCGACCCGGTTGGCGCTCGTGCCGGGCTCACGGCTCCAAAGGAGACCAACACGCTAAAGAGACAGAAGAAGAGAAGGAGGAAAAAGGAAGCAAGTAAGCCAAAGGCAACCAAGAGAACCAAAAATAGCAAGGGCGCCTAGAGAAGAACTCACCCCAGTACCACCGGAGGCGGCCCCTTCTTCCGGCCAAGACGACTCGGCGGAAGGGCGCTGGTCCGGCTCCTCTTGGGGGCCGGCTCCTCTGCGGCTGGCGGCTGGAGCCACTCCCGCCAACGCCAGACTGGCTGGAGTCGCTGTCTGTCGCAAGGCGCTGCGCCGGATCGGAGGCCGGCGCGGCCTCTTCCTCCTCGTCAACCTCCGCGTGGGGGTCGGCGGCCGGTTCGTCATTCCGGCTGGGGAAGGCATCCCCATCCCCGTCCGACTACTCGCCAGACCGCCGAGCACACGGCTCGGGCAAGTCAGGCGTGAATGTCTTGAGGGGGCGTCGCCCTCCTCACGAAGGATGCAAGCGAAGATCTGCTGAATGCAAAAGATTAGTCAGATAAAACAAAAATAAAGGGCAAGAAATACAAAAGAAAAACTCTGGCTAAAAAGACCTACCCGGGGCGCGCGGTTGTCCTAGTTGTAGGGGCCCAACCCGAAGGCCCAGCCTTCCGGCAACCGCTCCTTGGTGATCGTCCACACCCATTCCTTCAGGTTGTGGTAGCGGGGATCGCGGGGCGACAGCCGGGTCGAGTCCACCCGGCCGGAGTAGAAGCACAGCTTGTGCGCTCATTGCTGCAACATCATCATCAGTCGGCACATCCAGCTGAGGGTGATGTCTAGGCCGGTTAGCCGGCAGGTGACGAGGGAGCGCATGCGTTGCAGCATCGCGTCTGACTCTGCCTTGTCGCCATAAATCTTCAAGTCCCAGTGCAGCCGTCTGGACTCGACATCCTAGAACGCCGGAAGGTTGATCCAGTCCACGTTGGTGCGGTTCTTAACGTAGAAGTACGACTACTGCCACAGTCATACCGTGTCATGCAGCCGGAACTTTGGGTAGCCGGTCTGCGCGCGGGAGTAGATGGAGGCACCGCCACAAACGACTAGCGACCCCTTCGTAAACTGCACCTGCGGCTAGACTCGGAAGATCCGGCAGAAGAGACCGAGATCCGGCTGGATTCCGAGGTAGCTCTCGCAGAAGGCCATGAAGTGCGCCAGCGTGCCGATTGCGTTGGCACCGAGATGGTGGAGGCGGAGGTCGAAGAAGGCGAGGAATGTGAGGAAGAACGGGTGCACCGGCAACGCAAACCCGCGCGCCAGGTGCGAGTGGAAAATCACCCGCTCTCCCTCTGCCGGATGCGGCGACACCTCTCCCGCCGGCGCAAGCCGCACCTCTACTTCCTCCTCCGGCGGAAGGACGCGGGTGGCGTGGTACTTCTGGATGTGGTCCTCCGTGACGGAGGAGACACACCATGCTCCGTGTTCAGAGGCCATCTCCGGATCATCGGAGGGCGCGGTGGCGGACGATTGACGGTGACCCGTACCATCGATGACGGCAAATGGGCGGCGCAGCGGGCTACAGCGGCGGCGATGGCAAGGTGAAGAGAGCAGGAGCGCAGAAGGGGAGAAGGCAACTGGAAGCGGGGGAGCGGAGGAAAGGAACTCCCCCCCCCCGAGGGCGTCCCTTTAAAGGACAAGAAGGGCAACCGTCCGCAGCGCCACGTGGCACCCATCCAGGCGACCCTCACCCCAACCGCCGCCCAGATCCTGGAGTGGGAACCGAAGCGTCAGGCGGCAGTTTCCCGAGGAGACGCACGATGGGACGTTACGCTGCCCGCCGCAGAGTAATGATGGCGCGTGCGCGCGTGGCCGGCGTCAGCACTGACGTCACGGGTAGCGCAACCGCAAGGCGTAGTCGGTCACAAATTTAAAACATAGAGGGAGCACATGCATATTTTGCCTAAGGGCGAAATCCACACGCGCTCGGGGGCTAGTGTTGGAAGGATGACACCCAGATACCCCAACCGAACAAGAAGCAGGGCAGTCGGATCGCGTCCAGCTGGCCAAGTGCAGCCGGACAAGGCGAGCCGGGCCGGCTGTCGCTTGGTAGCCGGATCAGCGAGAAGCAGCCGGCTACGACAGCGTAGCCGAAACCAATCAAAGCGACAGGACGACATGCGGATCAGTGCGCGGTACGCCCTGTATGACGACAAGACTAGCAACTACTCGACCATACCGAAGACTTTGTGGGGATGACGCAGGAACAGTGGCCCGATGCTGACGACAGGCTCGCACGGCATCCACTATGCCTACGACAGCCATACCGCTCATACACCGACGGGACATATTGTACTAGATATTGTAGATGACCAGCCGGCTGGGACCCGCCTGTGGGGCTCGCTAGTCGGATTGGCCAGTGAGACCATTGCCTCTCTGCCTATATAAGGAGAGGCAAGGCCTCAGTAGAAAGGGTTGGTCTTAGTAGCAAGAGAATACAGCTCGAGGAGCACTTGTAGTTCGTATATCACTCGTAGTCAGATCGGCAGGAGTAGGAGTTTTACCTCACCATGAGGGCTCCGAACCTAGGTACTTCCTGCATCCTGCTATGCTTGCTTGTATCCAATCCCGCCTGCGGACGCTGTCGATAGCTTCCCTGCTAGTCCCCACACCTCTATCTAACCTTCTTAGGTACTGTCGTTCCCAATACAGCGACATAGAGCATGACTTGTACATAGTGGATTTCACCAGAAAACCCTCTACACATGCTATATGTCTCTATGTGAAAGCTGACGTGGGTTGGTTTGTGGCATCGCTGCTTGGTCCATGTAAACATGAAGTCTTTGCAAAGTCTCTACACGGGGGTCCACATCCTTGGACTAAAAATACATTTCCTTTGCCAAAGATCGTGTGTGTAGGACTTGTATTGAAGGGAAGATGCATGAAAAACCTCACAAGATCCTCAATCAAATTACCATCGAACGGGGCTTGAAACTCCTTCATATGGATCTTTTAGGGCCTCCATCTCATGATAGACTTGGAGGGAAGAAGTATTGATTGGTGATTGTAGATGACTTCTCAAGATACACATGGGTGTACTTCTTCAAGTTCAAGAGTGAGACTCAGCAAAACATCATCGACTTTTCCAATCAAGTTCAACAGAAAACACAATGCTACAATTCTTACCATATGGGACCGAGTTCAAAAACTATACCTTGGATGAATTCCTTAGTGATGAGGGGATCAAGCACCAATACTCAACCCCTTATACCCCTCAACAAAATGGTGTTGCCGAAAGAAAGAACCATACTTTGATGTATGTGGCATGGACCATGTTGGTGGAATTCAAGTCACCATACAAGTTTTGGGTCGAAGCCATTTCCACTGCTTGCCATGCTACCAACCACCTCTACCTACACAAGAAGAAGAACATGACTCCATATGAACTCCTCACTGGATGCAAGCCCAATGTCAAATATTTCCGGGTGTTTGGTTGTAGATGTTTCATTCTCAAGAAGGGTGTCCGGTTGTCAAAGTTCGAGCCTAAGGCACAAGAAAGTATGTCTGTTGTTTACTCCAATCAATCTCATACCTATAGAGTCTACAATAAAGCCAATGGAAGAGTTGAAGAATCTAGCAATGTTGAGTTTGATGAAGATCATGAGTCTCTAGTGAGGCAACATGGTGTTCATGATCCAAGTGATGAAATTCCTCCCCAAGCCATAAGAAGAATGGGTGTGGGATTATTCCACCCCATTGAGGAAGCCCTTGTGGCCGAGGGAGAAGGACCAGGCTCTACTCAAGTGGATCTCTCACTCTCACAAGATCATCTTGCCTCTCAAGGACAAATTGTTACTCCTCAAGATTCTGCAAGCTCTTCCCAAGCTCATCATGACCATGACTCTCCAAGCACCCCGTCAACATCAAGCTCCTCAAGCTCTACCTCTCCAAGATTGTGGAACTCCACAAGACAATGTTGATCAAGGTCAAGCTTTAGAAGATCAAGGTCA
This sequence comes from Avena insularis, assembly GCA_023614405.1. Classification (NCBI taxonomy): domain Eukaryota; kingdom Viridiplantae; phylum Streptophyta; class Magnoliopsida; order Poales; family Poaceae; genus Avena; species Avena insularis. The sequence continues at coordinate 503,393,775 of CM042688.1, read as the reverse complement.
AGCTTTAGAAGAACAAGGTCAACCTAACAATGACCAAGGGAAATCTAATATCTCTCAACCCATTGATGATGATTCTCCAATGGTTCATATTGATGAATATAGTGATCAAGTTCGTGCTTATGGTCAAGGCGGGGACTCAAATCGTCGTGATGACCAAGTGGTTTCTCAAGAATCTTGTCTTGATACCCAAGCCCGTCATCAAGAATATCGTCTCTCCAAGATCATCAAAGATGGACATATCCTTGATAATGTTTATGGATATTTCAGTAGGGGTGATACGTCCATAACATATCTAAATTTTTTGATGGTTTATGCTAATAATATGCTTTTGACACTCCTTTTTGTATGAAGTTTATGATTTATTTGGACTAACCTACTAATAGTTGAAAAGGTGCATAATGTTCTTGTTTTACACTTTGATGTGTAGGAATTACCAAGAATACAAGTGGAAACCTTGTTGGAGTCAAATTAGGATTTTTTTTCAGAAATCTGTCTCAGAACTCTTTTTAAAGATGGTCACGTTTCGGGTCGAAGACGGTGTCAAACGGAAAAATCTTCAACTACAAAGTTGTCGGAAATTTCGCCGCAAACATTCTGGACATTTAGCTGATTCCGAGTCCGGACAGGCCCGCTAGGCCTGATTTACTATAGCCAAGATGGGGTGACGAGAATCCGAGAAGCTATATAAAGGGAGGAAACCTAATTCGTCCAAAGCATCTCCACCCACGAATTTGCAGCCACCAAAGCCACGTTTTTGCCTCCCCATGGATCCTATCTCTATGGGGGAGGGCTCCCAAGAAGCCATGAAGAAAGGGGCTAAGGGGCGGTGCTCCCCCATAATACCAGCGGCGGGGAAGGAGTCCCCCGCGCCGCCGTCGGCGCTGCTGCCGCCCTCTTCACCATCTTCACCGCCATCTCCATCACCTAATCCTCCTAGTATGCAGTGGTTCATCCTCCCACACACCTCTGTACCGTCCTATGTAAACATGGTGTTTGATGCTATAAGTTATAATCCTATGATTTATGTCATCTTCACCTAAGTTTCTTTGTTCTTAGATTGAATGGTTCAACGTCTTTGGTTCATTAGAGTTGTATGTTGATATGGTACAGCCTTTTGGTGTCCATTATATTTGTGCACGCATGGATTAAACATCATAGGGTTTGTAGTATATGTAAAAGGAAGGGGGAGTTCTGCAGGAGTGACAGAAACCTAAAGAAACGAACCAGAACGTTGCACGTATGGGAGTAAGAGGACCATTAAACTTAAGGCTATGGTTGGGGAAATCTTAATACATTTTTAGTAGTTACGTATGTTTGCTAACAATCCAATCATATAGTACATGTAATTCCAAGTAGTGAATGTTAGTAAGCTTGTGCACACAATAAATCTGGCACGTAGTATTTCTTTCTTTCTTCAGTTAAGTCGTATACCTCCTCTGTCTACGTACAGGCAGGATACTTAGTTGGGCTTATCCCGTTTCCGTAGTATCAGGTGGAGCTACGATGTGCACGAGCTGGGTCGTGGGATGGCGCGATTGGATCGGATCGTGGCACAGCCAGTCTCTCCACTCTTTCTGTTGATTCCGTTGTAATCTGAATAAAAGGAAAGATGAAACAGAAAAGCCATACGTTGGTACACGACACCAAAAAAAACTCTCGAGTTTTCCTCCTCTGTTCTTTCACTACGAGCGACTAAGAGATTGCAGAGGTAAAACTATCAATTGGTATCAGAGCCACGTTCAGGCACCGAGGGCCATGGCGGGCAGCGGGAACGGAGGTGACACGGGCAATACCGGGACGTCGCCGGCGGCAGGGGCGGCACAGCGATCGGAGACCCCGCCACGGATGCGGCACGAAAGCCGCGGACGGAGCCGTTCATGACGGAACGGCAAGGAGTTCATCGTCCGTGAGCACACGATCCAGGAGAGGCCGATGGTGCAGGCCGGCGTGCTCGTGTGGCCGATGCTAACCCCTACCAATTACATTGAGTGGGCACTTCTCATGCAGATCAATCTCGAGGCGTGCATGCTCTAGGACGCGGTGGAGGGGAACGCCCCAAACGTGTCGGCGGACAAGGCCGCGCTTGCCGCGATACTGCGGGCTGTGCCACCAGAGATGGTGGGCACGCTCGTAGTGAAGCAAACAGCGAAGGAGGCATGGGACGCTGTCAAGATGATGCGGGTCGGCGTGAACCGCGTCCGCGAAGCCACGGCACAATGCCTGCGCAAGGAGTTCGAGGACATGGTGTTTCGGGACGGCGAGATGCTGGACTCGTTTGGCATGCTCATCACCACGCTTGTGAACAATCCGCGCTCCCTTGGCGACACCGTCGAGGAGGTGAAGGTAGTGCCAAAAATTCTGCGGGAAGTGCCAGGGCGATATGCCCAGATGGCTTGTTCCATCGAGAGATTGCTCGATCTGAACACCATCTCGGTGGAGGAACTTCTTGGGCGTCTGTGCTCATCCGAAGGGCGTGGCGTGGCCACGGTGACGGCATCTGGAGCCGGTGGCAGCCTGCTTCTCATGGAGGAGTGGGAAGCACGTTGTCGCCAGCACGAACAAGGGCAAGGCTCGGGCGGCGGAAGCGGCAATGGCCGCCAGAAAGGCAAGGGCAAGACTCAAGCCACCGGCGCCGGCAATCGAGGCCACGAGAGGAACGCGACATGACGCAAGTCAAGTGCTCCAACTACAACAAGTTCGCTGGGCATTACTCGAGGGAGTGCCCAGAACCACGGCAGGAACGCAAGGCCAAGGCAAACCTGGCCAAGGCCGACGAGGAAGAGGCTGCCCTGCTGCATGCAGTGAGCTGCGATCTCTCTGTGATTGCTGACGAAGCACCCATCACGGAGCATGTCATGCTGAATGAGGAGAAGTCATTGGCACACTCCACCACAGGTGACGGCAAGTGTGACAGCACCTGGTACCTAGACACCGGGGCAAGCAATCATATGTTTGGGCAACGCGAGGCGTTCAGTGAATTGGACAATAGTGTAACCGGAACTGTGCGTTTCGGTGATGGATCCAACGTCAGGATCTGCGGCATTGGCACCATCGTCTTCACATGCCGCAATGGTGAGCACTGCACCCTGACAGAGGTGTATTTCATTCCTCGCTTGCAGAGCAACATTGTCAGCCTCGGTCAGCTGGACGCGAAAGACTACGAGACACACATCCGCAAGGGGTTTCTTCGTCTTTGGGACGATGACGGGCGGCTCCTGGCACGTGTGGAGAGGATCAAGAGTCGCCTGTATGTGCTGCGTCTTGAGCTGGCGCACCCAGTGTGCCTCTCCGCCCGTGGCAACGACATGGCATGGCGCTGCCATGCACGGTACGGCCACCTGCACTTTGACGCCCTGCGCCGGCTCGCCCGCGACGACATGGTGCGGGGCCTGCCCGTGGTTGAACGGGTCGAGCAGCTCTGCGACAGCTGCTTGGTGGGGAAGCAGAAGAGGGCTCCTTTTCCCCAAAAGTCCAAGTACCGCGCCACCGATCCGCTCGACCTGGTGCACGGGGATCTTTGTGGTCCGATCACGCCGGTGACCCCAGGAGGGAAATGCTATTTCCTCCTCCTCGTCAACGACTACAGCCGGTACATGTGGATCAAGCTATTGGCCACCAAGGACGAGGCTAGCGCAGCAATTAAGACCTTCATCGCCGCAGCAGAGACGGAGGCGCAGCGGAAATTGCGTGCCCTGTGCACCAACCGCGGCGGTGAGTTCACCTCCGGAGAGCTGAACGCGTACTGCGAGGAGCTCGGCGTCAAGCGGCATCTCACGGTGCCCTACTCCCCACAGCAAAACGGGGTTGTAGAGCGGCGAAATCAAACAGTGGTGAGCATGGCTCGCTGCCTGCTTAAAGCTAAGGGAGTGCCAGCGCGTTTCTCGGGAGAAGCGGTGACGACGGCAGTGTATCTGCTCAACCGCGCATCCACGGCGAGCCTCACCGGCAAGACACCCTTCGAGGCCTGGTACGGGTGGTGTCCCAGCGTCCACTACCTCCCCACATTCGGGTGCGTTGCACACGTCAAGGTCGTCAAGCCAAACCCAAGGAAGCTCGACGATCGGAGCCAGGCAATGGTTCTACTCGGCTACGAGGCGGGCTCCAAGGAATACCGGGTTTATGACCCAGTGGGGAAGAAGGTCCAAGTCACGCGAGATGTGGTGTTCGATGAATATGCACAATGGAACTGGGAAGAGAACTGCAGCGACACACCTGTAGGTGTGACTGAAGAATTCAGTGTTCAGTTTCATGTCTTCGCTGCAGCAGAAAGTTCAGAAGTGGGGAGTGCCAGCAGCGGCACCCCATCGGCATCGGCTGACCCTGAGACACCCACTGCATCAATGTCGGCGCCAGCATCCACGGCTTCCACTCCGTCGTCGCTAACACCAGCGGCAGGCTCTGCGTCTTTCAAGGAGGTGGAATTCGTCTCCCCTCCCCCAAACGCTGGGGAGCATCTCGACATCGACGACGACGAAGTGGTGCCACACCGATACAGGAAGCTGTCCAATGTCTATGATGTTGGGGCAGCGGGAGCTTTACACCTGATCGCAGATGAAGAGCCAGCAAATTTCGCCGACGCGGAGTGTCATCAGTGGTGGTGGCGAGCGATGCTGGAAGAGATGCAGTCCATCGAAGAAAACCAGACCTGGGAACTCGTCGACGCCCCCAGCGGTGAGTGTCCGATCGGTCTCAAGTGGGTTTATAAGGTGAAGAAGGACTCACAGGGCAATGTGCTGAAATACAAAGCACGTCTCGTCGCCAAAGGTTACGTCCAATGCCATGGTGTGGACTACGACGAGGTGTTTGCCCCAGTCGCGCGTCTGGAGTCTGTGCGGCTGGTGATTGCGCTTGCCGCACACGAGGGATGGGCAGTGCATCACATGGACGTGAAATCTGCCTTCCTCAACGAAGAACTCGGAGAGGTGGTCTACCTTGCACAACCGCCAGGTTTTGAGGTGATTGGGGAAGAGCACAAAGTGCTGAACCTGAGGAAGGCCCTGTATGGACTGAAACAGGCGCCGAGGGCGTGGAACGCCAAGTTAGACAGTGAGCTCCAGAAGCTTGGCTTCCATCGCAGTGGACTGGAGCACAGCGTGTACGCACGCGGTTCTGGAGTGGCAAGGCTACTCGTTGGTGTTTACGTCGATGATCTCATCATTACAGGATCAGACAACGCCGAGCTGGCCCGGTTCAAGGATGAGATGAAGCATCTATTTGAGATGAGTGACTTGGGTCTGTTGAGCTTTTACCTTGGGATCGAGGTGCATCAAGGGAAGGACTCTATCACCCTTAACCAGACTGCCTATGCTCGGAAGATTCTAGAGAGGGCAGGCATGGAGAACTGCAATCCATGCCATGTGCCGATGGAGAGTAAGCTAAAGCTCAGCAAAACCAGTTCTGCAGCACCAACTGATGCGACAGAATACCGCAGCATCGTCGGTTGCTTGAGGTATCTGGTTCATACTCGCCCCGATATTACATACGCTGTGGGGTACGTGAGCCGTTTCATGGAAAAACCAACCGTGGAGCACCTAGCCGCAGTGAAGCACATACTCAGGTACATCGCTGGCACCTGCAATTTTGGCTGCTGCTATGTGCGAGGATCTGTGGAGACACGTCTGGTTAGGTTCAGTGACAATGACATGGTGGGAGACGTTGACGATCGCAAGAGCACAAGTGGCGTCGTCTTCTTCCTTGGGACCAGCCCGATCAGCTGGCAGTCCACCAAGTGCATACAGGCAGGATACTTAGTTGGGCTTATCCCGTTTCCGTAGTATCAGGTGGAGCTACGATGTGCACAAGCTGGGTCGTGGGATGGCGCGATCGGATCGGACCGTGGCACAGCCAGTCTCTCCACTCTTTCCGTTGATTTCGTTGTAATCTGAATAAAAGGAAAGATGAAACAGAAAAGCCGTACGTTGGTACACGGCACCAAAAAAACTCTCGTGTCTTCCTCCTCTGTTCTTTCACTACGAGCGACTGAGAGATTGCAGAGATAAAACTGTCAGTGAAGCGCATGTATATTTAGCCTCTCCCACATAGAAAACTGCATCGAAGACAATAAACCCGATTTATTCGCTAATTAAACTTGGACAAAGCCACCACAATTACCACCACTATTCCACACTCATGGTTCTGTTAGTTTAGTGTATTTTATTGCTGCAGCAACTAACTTTACTTTCTTGTTATTATCGTGCAAAGCTATCTCTATTACTCGTATTGTTGCTCTAGTTTTATTTCCTAGATAATGCAAACGTTTAGTGTGCGTAGAGTTGTATTAGTTTGATAGAACTTGAGAGAATATTTATCCTACCTTTAGCTCCTCGTTGGGTTCGACATTCTTTGACATGGGTATACCCAACAGGCAATCGACTACAGCCTACCTGGTGCGGCCCGACGGAAGGCGCACTCGACGACCTACACAGGTCCATGACGCCCATGACGGTTCGAGTGGTATGAAGCCCATATGGACACGGAATCCCAAACGCACAAGACAAGTAAACCTCAAGACTAGATTTTGAATACAACTCGTAACCAACTCGTATTGGTACTTGAGACCTAGCCTCCCCATATATAAAGGCTAGGAGGGTCCAACGAGAAGGCAATCTCTCAATCGCGACTCTCATAATAGACAATAGATCTACACAACATCCGTAGTATACACATACACCAGATCCAATCTGCACGACACCGCCATCGGCGACATTGTAATCCTTCGGATCATCATCAATTAAGAGCAGACAAGCAAGAGTAGGGTCCTCTACGAAGCCTGAACCTAGGTAAATCTTCGAGTCCCTCTGTGTGCTTGTTTGCTAGCCGATCGAGATTTCCAATGTTCCCTCTTTCTCTAAAACCCAAGTCCATAACAATGGGATTGATGAATGGGATTGATGAGTTAAACCCTCGTTAATTGGTGCCGGCTGTGGGAATTCGGTGCACTGATATTGCGATCTCGACGGCTCCATCATCAACGATCTACGATTTGTGGGCTATCAGATGCTAGATCTGCTTCGGCTTCGTCATCATCAACGGGGAGAGCCCAACAAGTTTTCGAGAGATAGATCGGATCGCTTCCTCATAGCTGGCAGACTGCCTGCTGCATGGCCCGGCCATGGTTCGATGCTTCAAGCTAGCTAGGCGCAGGACGATGGGTGCACCAGGGCAATCACTAGGTACCAGCCTACTGCGAGAGGATTTAGCAGCGCTTTAAGTACAGATTACCCAGGACGGGCCGTCCGATCGTAAATACACCACGGATCAAGTCCCGACATCCATGGAGCTAGCAAAATATCACGTCAAATCTTCACATGAATATGTGGTCGCACGTCATGACTTGTTTTCTTGCCGTGGTCAACTTTGATTTCGTTTTTGGGATGGCCGCATCATGTACCAGAATTATCCGGGCAATGATTCAGTCCTCGTTGATCCTCCAGTACAAGGAAAAGCAAGTTGTGAAATAAACAACTTACTAGTATTGTTCTTTACGTATCCATGCAAGCCACGGTCTGCTCCTGTCCATACATGGAAAATATTCGATTACATCAGACACGGAATATTATTAAGTGAGGCGATCGTACTTCAGTTTTTCAAATCACCAATTTAGCTAGCAGGCAGGCATCAGTTTTCTCGCATGGACGCCAGATCATCTGCTTGCTTCGGATCACTTCTGCGAAAACACAAGTCTGGCCTCATTATGGCGACAATCTTGCATTACGGACGACATCGGCACAGATTATTCTAACTCTACAACCGACGATTTCTACCATCACGGCGGATTACTTCGACTCCGCCGTGATTGGCCTCGCCGCCATAGATTGGTTCATCTCTGTCACAACTGGCTTCGTCGTCCCTGCAGAACAATTTCACGGACTTGTCTTCACCGCGATAGCTCAGACTCACATCATCGAGCACGTCTGTTGCACAACTTCCAACCACTGCGTCGACTGCATGTCCGCCATGTGTCCACTCGCCGTTGTGTCAACTCCATCCGACCGGGTTGACACTACACTCAGGGGCTCCTTCGGCTCCAGCGACCCAATGCGGTCTTCGGATCCACCGACCCGTTGCGATCTTCGGATCTAGTGACTCGGGGGCTCTCTCGGCTGCCACGACCGCGAGCCGCAACAATCTTCGACTCGCGCGACCCGCCGGTCGAATCGGCTTCCGCGACAGCAACTTGCTGCCACCATAGTCTACGACGACCTTCTATGACCTTCGGTTGTAGCAAACTGCTACCTCCATAGGCTTCGGTGATCCGCTATCGCATTGACTCCGGTCCGTCGCTTCGGTTCTCCAATGCCGCCTCGATTACATCGACCACATCGAATCTACACTCGGGGGCTCTTTCGACTCCGCCGTACGACCCGCTTCGGTCCTCGATTCCAGCGACTCGGGGGCTCTCTCAGCATTGGCGATCTAGCGACTCGCTACAACCTTCGACTCCGACGAGATGCTGCCTCCTTCGGCAACGGCAACCAACATTCGACTCCACCACGCGTCTCATTACCGCATTGCTCCGCGGCCGCATCGATTTCGTCCACGACAACTACCCATAAAGCTAAGTTCTCTACTTAGAGATGATTTCTTTCTTAATTTAATCGCACTCGAAACATTCGGGGATGCGCCCTCTTCGAGTAACCTAATGTGTCATCGACTCTGCGCACTCGAGCACCTCATACGCGACAGCCCGAGTAGCTGATTCTGCCTGATTGTCGAATCCTCGAACTCCGAATACCTCGGCAAGGTACTGAGACTAAGGGTAATCAGACTAACGAAAAGGCCTAGCATACAGTGCAAAAGTGTCGACTCGATTGGCAACAGAATCTTACTTTACAAGGCAACATGCAACTATTCTTTACAAGATACAAGTACTTCACAAGTCTTCATGTATTATGCAGATTACAAGGATGTCGACTGTGTCGAGATATTCTATCAGGTCCTCCAACAGGAGTCAACAAAACAACTAGCTACGATATACACTCAAGACCCGAGTCGAGTCCTTCCTAGTATAGTTGCATCGCTTGATGCTACACACACGCGACGTTAGCCGCACACCCGACAGAAGTGACTACGTTGACTCCATCCGTATCATCGACTCACTCGTCTAATCGTCGCATGACTCCGCTATGTCGACCCCGACTGCATCGTCGACTCTTGGTTCCTTATGCACTCGAGTCTCTGCCCGAGTCTACGACTCCGCCAGACACTCGGGGGCTACTCCAAACTGGAGCGTTGGACGCGCATACACAAGATCTTCGAGTGGCACGCTCTGAATCCTCACTCGAATCCACGATTCGACTAAGGACTCGGGGGCTACTCCTAGAGGGAGCGCTGCCCGCGCACCCGAAGAAATTTTTGGAGATATCCAAGCATTATGAAAATCCTTCACTCGAATCTACGATTCGATTGTGGGCTTCGGGTTACTCCCATAGGGAGCACTGAAAGCATATTCGACTGAAGCAAGCAAAAGAAAGAAGACAACAGTCGCAAGAAGTTCTTTAGTCCCTTCCTGAGTCTTCGACTCAACCAGGCACTCGGGGGCTACTCCCATAGGGAGCGCTGGTCCCGCACCCTATGATTATTTGTACATCGTACTGTGTGTTGATAACATCCACACTCGAAGCTTATGGCGACACCGCCTCATAATTTTTCGACTGAAGCACTAAAAGCATATTCGACTGAAGCAAGCAAAAGACGATGGCAGTCGCAAAATACTTATAGTCCCCACTTGAGTCTACGACTCGAATAGGCACTCGGGGGCTACTCCCATAGGAAGCACTGGCCGCGCACCCTATGATTATTTTTTCTTGTACATCATACTGTGTGTTGATAACATCCACACTCATGCTATGGCGACTCTGCCTCATATTTTCCCTGCAAAGAGACTGTGTCTCCTGGGTCACCCGAATCATCTCCGTGATGACAAAATTCGGATGTCGCGCTTACAGCGTGAACATAAGACCTGAATAAGGCCTGGCAACGCATCTGCTGCGCTCTACCAGAAATAATCCGTACCTACAGGTATGATGAACATGCCTTGACAGACGCGTCAAGTGCTCACATTTACACACTGGGATTCGACTCTATAAGACCTCCACGGCCTGAGTCGAATTACGCCAGCAATTTCCGAATTCGAGTCCGGGGACTCGAATTTGAGTAGGTAGGTTGTTTTTGCCCTAGAGCAATTATCTGGTCCCGATCCGTCGAGCGCACCAGGCACGTTTACCATCATCCATATAAACTACTACAAATTCGACTGACCTGATGAACTTCCAGGTGAAGTGCTTCGCACTCGACATAATTGTCGACTCCGACATCGTAATGCAAAACTCAAGACTTCTAAGTCTCCACCCAAATCTATGATTCGCATGGACACTCGGGGGCTACTGACATGGGTATACCCAAAAGGCACTCGACTACAGCCTACCTGGTGTGGCCCGATGGAAGGCGCACTCGACGACCTACATAGGTCCATGACGCCCATGAAGGTTCGAGTGGTATGAAGCCCATAAGGACACGAACTCCCAAATGCACAAGACAAGTAAACCTCAAGACTAGAGTTCGAATACAACTTGTAACCAACTCGTATTGGTACTTGAGACCTAGCCTCCCATATATAAAGGCTAGGAGGGTCCAACGAGAAGGCAATCTCTCAATCGCGACTCCCACAATAGACAATAGATCTAGACAACACCCGTAGTATACACATACGCCAAATCCAATCTGCGCGACACCGCCATCAGCGACATTGTAATCCTTCGGATCATCATCAATCAAGAGCACACAAGCAGGAGTAGGGTCCTCTACGAGGCCTGAACCTGGGTAAATCTTCGAGTCCCCCTGTGCGCTTGTTTGCTAGCCAATCGAGACTTCTAGTGCTCCCTCCTTCTCCAAAACCCAAGTCATAACAATGGGCATTGATGAGTTAAACACTCGTCACTCTTACTTATCGAAAAGGCTACACATGATCCCCTATACTTGTGGGTTATCAAGCCCTTTTCTGGCCCTGTTGCCGGGGAGCAATAGCGTCTGGGTAAATATTCGTGTGTGCACTTGTTTGCTTTATCTCTAAGTAGTTTTTACTTTCAGTTTTAAGTAGTTATCTATCTTAGTATGGATAGAGAATGCGAATTACAAAAAAAATTAGTTGTACTTGTTACCTAAAAATGTTTTCAAAAAGGAAAGTGATTGGAAAGGTGAGTAATGGTTAAGTGGGGGTCGACCTTGAACACTCTTGTTCATGCCTATGAAACCAAAACAAATCTTCCCATGGAAGCTTTTCAGTTAAAAACCGCAGAAAAGAATGGAAAAGTTTTTGTGTTGAAGTTTTTTCACAGAGAATAATGAACACCAAACAGAGAAATTGAAGAATGTCCAAAAGTTTTTTCAACAACCCCTCGGTTTGCAAACCTTTAAACTTTGTTTTTTGAGCAGCATAGAAACTAGAATAAATTTGGAGTGTTTGTATCTTTTTATTTATTTGTCTTAGCATCAAACACCAGTTACATTTGTTTTCTTTGAGTCTTGGAAGTTGTTACCTCTGTAGCAACCACTCCTTATCCTTTTATTTTTGTTTTTGTGCCAAGAGTAACCTCTAATGAGGGAGAAGTAATGCTTGGGAAAGTTGCTGTCTCGAAACAGATTTTTGTGCTTCGCTGTAAACAATTGTGTAAAATCTCTGTACATTGATTTGAGCTGTAATTTTTTATGCTTCTTCCCTAGGTTGTTATCCAACTTTCTTTAGTTCAACACCTTTCGATTTGAGCAACAGAAGGTCTTCGAAAAAATTGGTTTTTACCTGCTGTTCTGTTTTGACAAATTTCTGCCATTATTTGCATTTGCTTCTTGTTGATTCCTTTTTGGGTTGTCTTTGGGGAATTGAGCTTTTTCAGGGAAGTGCTATAGTAGCTTGTGTTTTAATGGAAGTTTTATTGGTGTTGAAACTGAACCCAAAGACTTATTAACTTGAGTACACTAATGTTGCTAATCAAGATTATGCGATGTTTTGTATGAAGGAAAAAATTCAGTTGTTAAGGAAAGAATGATGTAATGAGATGAAGAATAGACTAAAGCTAAAGCTTGGGGATGCCACCCCATGTCACCCCAAGAAATATCCAAGAAGTACAAGCGGCAAAGCTTGGAGATGCCCAAGGCATCCTCTTCTTCATCAATAAAAATCTAAGGTTCTTCCAAACACTTCATTTTTATTGTTTCGTGCACAGTTGTGTTGTTCTTGGAGCGTCTTCATTTTTGGTTTTAGTTTTCGTTTGCTGGTCTGCTTAGTTTGCTTGAATAAATTGGTTGGACCCCCTCATTCATACATTAGTTTTCAAAAAAGATTGGTTTGGATTGGAAAAGAGTAGGAAAGTTCATGCTTAAGTGGTAAAATGAGCTTGTTTTTGACTGTGGCCTATGCTTTGTCATGTCATGCTTGGTATTGTTTTGGCTTTATGCTTAGTGAGTTTTGTTGTAGCATGACATGTTACAAACAATTGAGATTGCTTAATGTGCCTTGAAAGAATCATGTGTTGTTTTAGCATATTAAAGCATAGTATTGTGGTATTCTCTTTGATGCTTTATTTGGGTTGACTTGGCACATGCTCACACCATGTTAAGACTATCCCAAGTCACCATAGTATCTATGATCCTTTAGTTTTCGACTTGTAATATCACTTTATGCTTTAATTAATAATGTTTTGTCGCTTTGCATGATTATGGCAATTGTTGCTCCCTTAGTTGGTCGCTCCCAGTCTTTTGCTAGCCTCCATAACCAAGTATGAGTTCCACTCATACATCCAACTCCAAATAAAACCAAGTTATTCCAAAGAGTCCACCATACCTACCTATTAGCATTTGCTATTCCAAGTATATTCATGTTTTTATCTACCTTCCGAATTAAACTTGTTATGAGAAAACTAGTGATTAAAGCTCTCACGAACTTGATGGCACACTTTACTTTTCTTGCCCCTAATAAACTTGAACCATTGTGTCATCTATGCTGTATATGCTTGCACTTATATGTTGGGAATTAGCAGAACCATGTTGTCATGGGGAACGCTTTCAATATTGCACTTGTACATTGTACCCAGTTGATATCATGCTCTTTTGTCTATGGATGTCATCGGTGTCAAATGAAAGGGGAGCTTGTAAGTCCATGGAGTTATGCATGTGCGTTAGAGAAAAGCCTGGGCCGCTGGTCTAATCCATGCCTAATCATGGTGGAAACCTGCAGCGTAACCATAATGAGCAATCTATGAAGCATTCTTCTTATAAAAAAGAGATAGAGATTGAGAAAAAGAAAAAAAGATGATAAAAGAGGAAAGAGAGAAAAAAGCACCATTTTCCCATGGTAAATAAGAAGATTGCTGAGATGCTTATTGTCTGCTTGCCTTGTCACTTTGATATGGGGATTTTTCCGTATCATCGGGTAAGGGGTACCCCGTTGGCGGTTCTCTATGATACACATGTACTTACTATGACAAGAACTTACCGGTAACTAAACTTGAGTAGCATGAGGAGCGGCCCTCGTATTCAAGGGAAATGAGATTTCCAACTTATACTTTGTCAAGCATATACTCCATAGTTTGTTCACTTTAACCTTAATCACTTCAAGATGCTTATGATAGGGGCAATGAAAGCTGAAAGCTAATAAGTACCATAATTTTTGGAAGCTCTTTATGAGACTTGAATCCCTGCTTCTTTCTATGAAGTCCTTTCTTTTACTTTTATTCTGAGTCTCCATCTTCTATCTTTATGCACCTATTGAGAGAGCATAGTGGCCATTCTTAGTTTAATGTGCATTGTCCCAAGACTTGTTGATTGATTCTTTGATATTGCTTGTTCTTAAACTATTTGTATCTAGTCACCCTTATGAACTTTGAAGGTGTCTTATGCATTTATGTTTTGCTATACCATGAGGGACAAGCTGAATACCACTCTTATTATGTTTTCTATATGTGAAACAAACAAACGTCCTTCAATGCATTGTTATTCATGATCTTTTGTTTGTACCTTTTAATGTTACAACATAGTTGCTATATTGTTAGAACTCTATCTTTCATGTTCATGTTTAGAGTACCTTTGATCTCAACTATCAATGATTTTACAATAATGATGATCAAGACTTGTGTTTTCTGCATGTCACCTCAAAAATTATATTGTTTTTATTGTTTACCTACTAGAGGACGAGCAGGAACTAAGCTTGGGGATGTTGATACGTCCATAACGTATCTATAATTTTTGATGGTTTTATGCTAATAATATGCTTTTGATACTCCTTTTTGTATGAAGTTTATGATTTATTTGAGCTAACCTACTAATAGTTGCAAAAGTGCACAAAAAGTGCACAGTGTTCTTGTTTTACACTTTGATGTGTAGGAATTACCAAGAATACAAGTGGAAACCTTGTTGGAGTCAAATTGGGATTTTTCCAGAAATGTGTCTTCGAACTCTTTTTGAAGATGGTCACGTTTCGGGTCGAAGATGGCATCAAACGGAAAAACTCTTCAACTACAAAGTTGTCAAAAATTTCGAGGGAAACGTTCTAGACATAAAATGTAGCTGATTCCGAGTCCGGACGGTCCTGCTAGGCCCGATTTACTGCAGCCCAAGATGGGGTGACAGGAATCTGAGAAGCTATATAAAGGGATAAAACCTAATTTTCCCAAGGCATCTCCACCCACGAATCTGCAGACACCAAAGCCACGTTTTTCCTCCCCCATGGATCCCATCTACATGAGGGAGGGCTCCCAAGAAACCATGAAGGAAGGGGGCTAAGGGGCGGTGCTCCCCCATGATACTGGCGGTGGGAAAGGAGTCCCCCGCGCTGCCGCCCTCTTCACCATCATCACCGCCATCTCCATCACCTAATCCTCCTAGTATGCAGTGGTTCATCCTCCCACACACCTCTGTACCATCCTATGTAAACATGGTGTTTGATGCTATAAGTTATAATCCTATGATCTATGTCATGTTTGTGTACTTTCTTTATTCTTAGATTGAATGGTTGAACGTCTTTGGTTCATTAGAGTTGTATGTTGATATGGTACAGTCCTTTGGTGTCCATTATATTTGTGCGTGCATGGATTAAACATCATAGGGTTTGTAGTATGTGTAAAAGGAAGGGGGAGTTCTGCCGAAGTGACAGAAACCTGAGGACACGAACCGGAACGTTGCACGTATGGGAGTAAGAGGACCATTAAACTTAAGGCTATGGTTGGGGAAACCTTAATGCATTGCTGGTACTTACGGATGTTTGCTAACAATCCAATCATATAGTACATGTAATTCCAAGTAGTGAAGCGCATGTATATTTAGCATCTCCCACATAGAAAACTGCATCGAAGACAATGAACCCGATTTATTCGCTAATTAAACTTGGACAAAGCCACCACAATTACCACCACTATTCCACACTCATGGTTCTGTTAGTTTAGTGTATTTTATTGCTGCAACAACTAACTTTACTTTCTTGTTATTTATTATCGTGCAAAGCTATCTCTATTACTTGTATTGTTGCTCTAGTTTTATTTCCTAGATAATGCAAACGTTTAGTGTGTGTAGAGTTGTATCAGTGGTTGATAGAACTTGAGATAATATTTATCCTTCCTTTAGCTCCTGGTTGGGTTCGACACTCTTACTTATCAAAAAGGCTACACACGATCCCCTATACTTGTGGGTTATCAAGGGGTTCTACTACTAGGAGGCAACTAACCTCTTTTAGCTCTCACCATGCTTTTATCTCTCATTTTGAACCCAAAAGGTTTTCGAAGCACTTGAAGATGATGATTAGCTTGATGCTATGAATGAAGAACCTCACAACTTCAAGAGGAACAAGGTGTGGACATTAGTGAAGCAGCCAAGAGATTGTCAAAGTGTCATCGGGACCAAGTGGATCTTCAAGAATAAGCGAGATGCCAATGGGATAGTCGTGCGCAACAAGGCAAGGTTGGTACCCCAAGGATACTCCCAATTTTTAAGGGCATTGAATATGGTGAAACCTATGATCCATGTTGCTCATCTTGAATCCATTCGCATGCTTCTTACTTATGCTACTCATCATAATTTTAAATTGCAACAAATGGATGTTAAGAGTGCTTTCCTTAATGGTCCCTTAAAGGAAGTGGTTTATGTCAAGAAACCTCTGGGTTTTTAGGATCCTCTCTTCCTGGACCATGTCTACAAACTTGATAAGGCACTATATGGCCTGAAACAAGCCCCACGAGCGTGGTATGTGTGCCTTAGAGAGCTCTTATTATACTGTGGGTTTGAAGTTGGGCTAATCGACCCCACTCTTTTTACTAAGAGAGTTGGAGGAAACTTATTCATTTGCCAAATTTATGTTGATTACATTATTTGTGGGCCTATTAACAAAGCTTTTAATGAGGATTTTGCCAAGCTCATGACCTGACTGTTTTGAGATGTTTATGATGGGGGAGTTGGAATTCTTTCTTGGTTTTGAAGTCAAGCAATTGAGGAAAGTAACATTCATCAACCAAGCCCAATATATTTAAGACGTGCTTAAGAAGTTCAACCTTGATCAAGTCAATGGAGCCAAAACTCCCATGCCCACAAAGGTTAATCTTGATCTCGATCCCAAGGGTAAGGATGTGGATCAAAAACTTTGTCGCTCGATGATTGGTTCGTTCCTTTCTCTTTGTGCATCCCGACCGGATATTATGTTGAGCGTGGGTATGCGTGCAATATTCCAAGCCGCACCAAAGGAAAGTCACATGGTGGCGGTCAAGAGAATCTTTCAATATTTAGTTCATACCCCAAACTTCGGGTTATGGTACCCCAAGGGAGCTAGCTTTGACCTCATTGGATACATGGATTCGGATTGGGAGGGAGACAAGGTGGGAAGGAAGTCAACTTCCAGAGCTTGTCAATTTCTTGGAAGATCCTTGGTGTGTTGGTCCTCCAAGAAACAAAACTGTGTGTCTATGTCCACCGCCGAAGCCGAGTACATCTCCACCGCAAGTTGTTATGCTCAATTGCTATTGATGAAGCAAACTTTGAAGGATCTTGGTCTATATTTCAACAAGGTTCCCCTTCTTTGTGACAATGAGAGTGTCATTGCCATTTCTCACAACCCGATGCAACACAACCGAACCAAGCACATTGAGATTCATCTTCATTTCATTCGAGATCATGTTGCAAGAGAATGCATTTCTTTGGAGTATGTTCCTACCAAGGCCAATCTAGCGGACCTTTTCACGAAGCCACTTCATGAAGCAAGGTTTCAGGAGTTAAGGCATGAGCTAAATATCATAGATTCGAGCAATCTAGCTTGAGTGACTTGCACACCTACCCGTGTCTCAAAGAATATCTTTGTTTGGACGTAGGCATGGACTTAGGGGGGAGTGTAGTTCCTCACATGAACCAACACTCTCCCTATTATGCACACATTAATGTATTCATTCTCTATGGTCTCTCAAGGATACAAATGAGCTTCAATGATGAGTTTTGGTAATAAACCCAAGATATATCTTCGCGGTGTCAAGCCAAATTTACTCATATATGGTGTCCTCGTCCACCGACCTTTTGTGTGCTTTCCCTATTTGTTTGTTCTTGATGTTTCTCTTCGTTTTGGTTTTGGTGTTGTTCGTTCGTTTTTGGGTGTTTTGTTTGGTTCTTCACAGTTTGAGTTGTCTATCCCAAGCTTGTGTTCGTCCCATAAACCCCTCTATCTCTAGCACAAGTTCATTCCTTGCCATTTTCCAAACTTGGAAAACTTTTTCTACCAGCACCGGAAATTCTGACCAGCGCCGATAGTACCAGTCCTGGGAGATTTTCTCCAGAAGTTATCCTCGGAATGGTACTACCGCTCGGGTCTGGAATCTCTGTGTCACCTGTAGTTCTGGCCCCTGGTCAGTACTACCGGTCAGGCTACTTGACCTTTAAGTCATGAGCCAGGAAGAAAACAGGGACTTCTTCCCCATTCTCTTGCCTGACCCAGTGCTTACAGGAAGCCGCCTCTAGGAGCAGTTCTTCCATGGAGGCGCCACCGGCACCTCCGATTCCGGCCACCCCTCTCAGATCTGCTCCGTGGGAACTTTCCCCACCTCGATCTCCCGCCATGGAATCCGATATTTGCCCCTAAGTCCCTCCATTCATGGAGATCTTGCCCATCCTCTTGCTTGAGTTAGTGCATGCCATGTCTAGGGTTGTTTCTTTGGCTAGAACTATCTAAGGAGATCTTGGTAGGCCTAGTGTTCCCTACCGTGGTAGATTGACCCAATACATTGGATGAATCTTTACTTTGGTGCCCACTAATCTGATGAACTGTTATGTTTGTGCCCTCACTGGTACTGCCGCTGAGGCATGACCGGTACTTCCGGTGGGCTAATCACCAGCGGTAGTTCTGGCGTTTCATTGGAACTTCCGATGCACCCAGTTAGGATTCAATTTCTGTATTTTTTCAATCTATCTTTGTTTTTCCTTTCGAACTTGTGCACGTACCCAACCATTCCCTCCCTACCTTATGGTTTCTTCTCAGAGCAAGGTTTTTCCCATGGTGGCTCCAAACGGTCCCGTGCGTTCTCAAGTGCTCCGCTGAAGATTGATCAGGATGATCTAGAGGTTGTGCATCCATCTGGCCAGACTGCCCGTCAGAAAGCAGCTGCTGCGCGCCATGCTACCGAGGCTGAAGGGAAGAGTCCCGCTATGGCCTCCCAGAAGAAAACCACCATAGGGCCTGACTCGTCCAAGAAGAAGATCTCTCTGTGGCCTAAGGAAGCTTATGAGAAGTTTCGCAAGGAAGATCCATATGCTTCTCCCAGCGACCGTCTGTCTCAAGACCCCTACTTCCATGCGAAGCGTCAAGAAGAGATCTATCTTGAAATGTGTGCCTCCAATAAGAAGAATACTGTTGCCCCCCAGAAGCACATCAATGTGGCTCACACTGAGAGCAAGCCTGTTTATTTTGGTGAACCCCTTGGTTTGTCCAGGAAGTTTGGGCTCATCAAGCTTATGGAGCTTCATCAGAATTATGATGAGAGGGCCATTGCTTAGTTCTACACCACTCTCTACATTGATACTGATCCTCAGGATAGAACATTGAAGTGGATGAATCATGATAGGCAGCGGACCGCCAAGTGGTCTAAGTTTGCTGATCTTCTTGGATATCCCATTCAACAAGGAAAGCACGCAAATGGGTGGCGTGTCCACAGGTCCAAGGCCTCCGCTCCTGAAGTTTTGGAGCCATTGTACATTGAAGGCTAGGGTGTGAATGGTCAGGTGGCTCATCTCCTTCCTACCTATGACATCATGCGTAGAGTGTACTAGAACAACATTGCTCCTAAGGTAGGTACTTCGATCAGCTTCATGCCTTTTGATGAGTGCATATTTGCATCATGTTTTACATTATTATTTTGCATTGTAGATGTAGGATCTTGGTATTTTACAGCGCTCGCACGCACATTTTATGTCTGTTTTCACTAGGATCAGGACAGATGATGGATCCAATGGATACAATTCTCGGAGCAGTTGTACTATGGAGAAAAGGGGTAAAAAGAACATAAATCACTTATTTGGGAAATATTAATAATACCAGAAGAAAACCAGAAGCGAACAAAGGAGGCAGAAGGTTCAACGACCAACTATACGACCGGAGCAAATTTTCCGGCCGTATAGTTAGCGCCGCCTCCGCCTCCTCAAATAGTTTCACCCGTGCAACTGGTTCAGAGAGTTGACATACAGAACACCCAGAAATCGCAGAAACTTCACCTCCGGAAGGCATCTGGAGGGGGAACTCATCAACCGGGGATCCATCTTCGCCCTGCACAGATCCGGGAGACTAAGGCATCGATCTTCATCATCCATCGGTACATCACCACCATCTCCATCCATCCCATCTACATCTTGTCTAGATCTTGTTGTAATTCCCGTACTCGTTATGGATTTATACAAGTACTATTCATCTATGATTGTTTCCATTACTATTTCCATGATGTTGATTGCCTCCATGTCGAATAGATCTCTAGTTCTTGGGGAGATGGAGAAAGCCTAGTATGAGATTGAAATAAGATAAAGTCTATTATGATATTCATCGCTATGACCATGTGTCAGATTTTCTACATCTTGATGTTGAGAGAAGTCGACCTCTCAATATTTGCCTCTCATGGGGACTTGATGGAGGGAACTACTAGTTGGTAGACAGAGGCGTGCTAGCACTTACAGTGACTATAAAGCTGTTGGCACCCCTTACGTATTAACTTGGGAAACCGAGAAAACTCACGGAACACTATTCATGCCATGGCATACGTCCTACGGGATTATGTCCCTTAATAGCGCAGTAATTCGGTTGATGGTTATGAGGATGATGTGAGCAGCGGTTGCTGCCTGTTTGTCCAAATACAGAGTTCCTCCCACACATACATAGTTGAGAATGTTCATGATGATAATCTTTATCTTAGCTCCTTATAATGCTAGTGGTGTATCTGCTACTCCCTGAGAACGCTTTTTCCCTATTGTTATTCCAATCTCTCTTACATACGCGATACTTACTTTCTGTATTCAGTTATTTTACTTTACTTTATTATTTCTCTTATACCTAAAACCAAAAAACACCTTTTTACACAATACTCGCATTTTGTCTTGTCACTTAGAACTTTATCTAGCATTTTTATCATAATATTTATTTCAAGAGTTATTAGACTTTAGACTCCTGCTCCCTGTGGGATCGATATCATTATTTCGAAACTAGCTACAAATGATCTGTGCACTTGCAGTCATCAAGCTATTTTCTGGTGTTGTTGTCGGGGAGCTAAGCGCTATAGGTCTTTTAGTTTTTGCTTATTTTATTTTTTTCTTGCTAAATTTTGTTTTGAGTTACAGGTTTCCACCAACATGATGGAGTTTGAGCATATGACTAGTGCTAACCCACTCAACTGCTTTGGAAGCCCTGTGATATTTACGAAAGAGACAACTCCAATGAGAAGACAAGGGGGTTTGAAATAAATCCTCTACCACTTGGTATTTTACACAGGAAGCAATTTACTGGAGATGAAGAAGATCCTGATCCATATGAGCATATTGCATGTTTCAAAGCTATATGTGGCACTACTGTATTGAAGGGATATACTGCTGATGAGGTAAGGGTTAAACTTTTTAGTCAGACTTTGAGTAGTACAACTCTCTCATGGTATAGATCTCTACCACCTGGAGCCACTACTACATGGGATAATGTAGCCTGTGAATTTCTAGCAAAATATTATCCATTGTCAAAATCTGTTTGAATCAGGCGTCTTATAATAACTTGGAAAAATCGTTCTAATGAAGGACTAGTAAGAGCTTATATCAGATTTAAAGATTTACTACGACTATGTCCGCATCATGATTTACCTGAATGGTATTTATTGCATATCTTTTATGGCGGTTTAATTGAACCTAATAAAATTGAACTAGACTCTTTCGTGGAAGGAGGCTTTATGAATCTTCCCATACCTAAAGCTTGGGCTTTACTTAATAGAATCCGTGACCATAGAGTTTCATGGAATTTTGGTCTAGGAAGTGAAGGAGGCGTAGAAATAGAACATGATTGTATTCATGACTATAATAAAAAGGCCATGTTAAAGAATTATCTAAGGAACTTTATTTGGATTCAGATCTTGTGTTGCAAGTTGTTAAAGCTTTTACAGAACATATCAAAGCTCCAAAAGAAGGTCCGTTCAAGTATGATCCAGCACCCGAACCTGAGAAGAAAAGAGAAGATAAAGCAACACTGGCCTCCTTAGAACCAATAAATGAGATGCCTTTTGATACGTCCATTTTGCATCACTATTCTATATCATAATTTACTGTTATTCATTGATATATTTCACATTAAGAGATGATACTTATGTTATTTCATCTGTTTTTGCATGGTTGATGACTTTTGGAGGATGGACCGCTGAAGTCAGGATTCTGATGGAAAAGGCACTGTTTGGAGGTGAAATTCGCGAAGATCAGAAAATTCCATAAAATACATGGAAAATCCTATTTTTCCACAAGACGAAGGATGCCAGAAGGGGGAGCGGAGTTGGGCCACAGGGGGGCCACACCACCCCTGGCGTGGGCCACCCCTGGTCGCGCTACCAGGTGGTGTGGCCACCCTGGCCCACCTCCAGCTCTCCCCTTTGGCGTTTATTATCCCCACGAAACCCTAATCCTAGGGGAGCGACCACAAAAATATTCCGCCGCCTCTGCGGGGTGGAAAACTGCAGAGACAGAAAGAGCTCTCCGACAGGCAAAAATATGCCGGGGAAATTCCTTCCCGGTGAGGGGAGATCGTCGCCATCAACACCACCATCAAGCTGGACTTCATCGGGATCATCATCATCATCTCCATCATCATCTCCACCAGCACCATCATCACCACTCCATACCGCTATAACAATTGGGTTGAATCTTGCATAGTTCTTAAGGGAAACTTTCCCGGTGTTGATTACTTGTTGTAGTTGATGCTATTGAGTGGAACCATTGAATTATTGTTATGTTCAGATTGTTACTTATCATTATATCATCTCTGATCTTGATCCATATGATGTCTTCTGAGTAGTTCGTTTAGTTCTTGAGGACATGGGAGAAGTCATGTTGTTAGTAGTGGAATTGTGTTGAAAAAGATTCAATAGTTTGTTATTTAAGTTGTGGTGTTATTCTTCTAGTGGTGTCATGTGAACGTCGACTACATGCCACTTCACCTTTATGGGACTAGGTGAATGCATTGTGTATTTGGCTACTAATCATAGGGGTTGCCGGAGTGACAGAAACCTGAACCCCCGTTAGGAAACCTTTGCACAAGGGATGTAGGATCTTAGAGTTTAAACCTTTGGTTAGGTTTTTATCTTAATTACTTTCTTGTACTTGCGGATGCTTGCAAGGGGTATAATCATAAGTATGTATTAGTCCTAGGAAGGTTGGTACATTAGCATATGTTCACCCACACAACACTTATCAAACTAAATAAGATTAATCAACTATATGAAACGAACGGACTTGACGAAATTCCCATGTGTCCTCGAGAACATTTGGTCATCTTAAGTAATACAACTGCTTTGTCCTTTGCTAAAGAAACGATTGGGCCACTTGCTTCATCTATTATTATTGTCTTTTATTTACTCACACTTTATTTATCTGCATTATCAAAAAACCCTAAAAATTCATTTGCTAAGTATTTACAGAGAATTCCTGCTCCAAGCCACTCGTGAACACCTTCTGCTCCTTGTTGGGTTCGACACTCTTACTTATCGAAAATACTACGATACACCCCCTATACTTGTGGGTCATCAAGACTATTTTCTGGCACCGTTGTCGGGGAGTGAAGCGCTATTGGAGAGTGGAACTAGTAAAAGAAACTTCTACTGTGAGTATTGTTTACTTCTGTTAGTTACTTTATTTCAATATGGATAATTCACTTAGTTTCTTATTTCGTAATGCTACTACCACTCCTAAGGTAGTAGATGAACCACCACCTGCTGAAAATGATACTTTTAAAATACCTACAAGAATTGTTGATCGTGTTATGGATAACTACTATTATGGAGATGGAACTGTCCATCCCGGTGATCATTTGCTCTTTATACACGAATTATGCGGGTGGTTCAAGTGTGCAGGTATAACAACAGATCAAGTCAAGAAGAAGTTATTCTCATTATCACTAAAAGGAAGAGTTGAGGAATGGCACAAGCTACTGAAGAATGGTCAAGCTCTTGAATGGGAGGAAGTAGTACCTCTCTTTTATTCAAAATTTTATCCTCCTAGTGAGATTCATAAAGATCAGAATCAAATATACAACTTTTGGCCTCTTGATGGAGAGAGTACAGCTCAAGCATGGGGGAGATTGAAGTTACTAATGCTCAAATGTCCTATTCATGAGCTCCCCAACAATATTATTATAAATTATGATTATGAATGCATTGAATCTTTTATGGGAACTGATGACTTTCATAATATTAGTAATGCTTATGGTCTAGACTCTCAAGCTATTGCAACTTATTTTAAGGCTTTTGCCTCCTATATTGAAATTCCTAAAAGAAATGGAATAAGTATCATGAGCCATATAAAGATATTGTTAATAGTGTTCCTGCAAGAAATACTGAAGTTTATACTGCTAATCATGTTTTACCTGAACCTTACATTGAGAAAATTCCTTTCCCAGTTAAGATAAAGGAACATTCTATGATAGCTAGTATGGTTAATGAAAGTACAAATAAAGTTGTTGAACCTGATGAACAAGTGGATGATGAACCTGTAATAGCAAATGTGAAATACTTTTTCACTAAATATGTAGAAGATGGACACACTATCCTCTGTAAGGATACTTCTAAAATTGTTTCACAAAGTAGTGTTATGAGAGCTAGTGTCCTTGTGTTTTCTATTAGGATAAGTGATCATTGCTACAATGGTTCTTGTGATAGTTATATCGTTAAATTTATGCATGATACTGAAAGTTATTATGAGACAGGGAAGACTGTTCTTATGCATCTCAATAATATTAAGTTTTCTTGCTTTATGCTGAAAGTCTTTATGTTGCATTTGTTTTGCCTTCCTATGCTAGCAGCCTCTATTTTCAACAATTTATTTCCTTACAAAATTCCCTTGCATAGGAAGTGGGTTAGACTTAAACATGTGTATTTTTTGTTCTTGATGTTCTCTTTCACTTCAATTCATATTCTTATGTGAGCATCATTGAAATCATCATGTCCATCTTAATGGCTATAAAGAAAGAGCTTTTTGAGAGACAACCCAATATATTTCTTTTGCTTTCAGTTTGTTTTGTTTATTTGAGTCTTGGAAGTTATTGTTTCAGCAATAACCTCTCTTTATCATTTTTGTTTGGTTTTTGTGTCAAGATCAACCTCTAATGAGAGAGAAGTAAGATTTGGGGAAGTTGTTGTCCCGAAACAGATTTTTGTGCTTCCCTATAAAAAATCGTGAAAAATCCCAGAACATCATACTGATATGTAATTTTTTGTGTGGATGCCCCAGGTTATTATTTAACTTTCGTTAGTTTTGCACTTTTTGATTTGAGCAACAGAAGATTTTCGAAAAAATTGATCTTTACCTACTGGTCTGTTTTGACAGATTTTTGCTACTCTTGCATTTGCTTCTTATATCGATTTCCTTTTTGAATTCCTTTTTGGGCTTTCGAAAGGAATTGCTACAGTAGCTTATGTTTTGATGGATTTCAGTTGAAATTGAACTTAAAAGGTTTATTACCTCGCTTGCACTAATGTTGCTAATGAGAATTGTGTGAAGTTTTGTGTAAAAGAAATTTCCAGGTTATAGGAGAAAATGGTGTTAAGATGGTGAATGGTTAAATGACTCAAACAATATGTGTATAAAGATGAATATATTGATGTTATTCAAGCGGTGACTCTGGAAGAATTTATTAAATGCCAAGTTTAGAGACCTGTAGAGTCCGTTTTCGAATAGGTAACAGTTCTGGTAAGCAAAGGTCCGCAAAAATCTGTCAATTTATATTTTTGCAGTTTTTATCTAAGAAGGAAAGCAATGATTTTAAAAAGGGACGGAAACGGAGCCCGAGTGGCTCACACCACCCCGTGGCGTGGGGCCCCTTGGCCGTGCCACCAGGTGGTGTGGCCACCCCGGAGCCCGTCTCCGACCCGTTTTCTCCCAGTACCTTCCTTTTGTTGTTAAACTTCGTAATATATAACCCCCGGATCCCACTACTAGGAAACAACTTATCTGTGGCGCATGGAAATGAGACTTCTGTGGTGCATATCCTAGTCACCACTGTTACCTCGCCACTGATACCTACTTCCTATGGCGCATATGGATATGTGCCACAGAAGACTTCTGTGGCGCATTTCTTCATATGCGCCACAGGAAGAACTTCAGTGGCGCATTTACATATATGCGCTACAGAAAGCCTATGCGCCACTGACTATATAATTATATGCGCCACTGATTGTGTAACACGTATTCAAAGTAAAATATGTTCCTGGTGTATAATCAGGTATTTATACAGGATTTATACAATATTTATCCAAATGAGTATAAAGTACATTGCACAAGTAGTAGATGCATGAAAGCCGACATATATATAATACAAACACTTAGAGCCCGATCGAGATACATATATAGTGTCAAGTGCCGAATACAAAGTTCATATCATCTCACATTACAAATATGAAGTGGCCACTGCCGCCTACACTAGGATCAAATAGAATACAACTGTGATAATGGTGAGCAAGAGCATGAGCCCGACCAATATCTTCATCTGGTTCTTCTTCCACAGGTGGTTCCTCCACTTGGCTACTGCCTCCTCTCTAGTCGCGTATCCTTTGTAGATCTTACCGCTGAACTTGTTCACTTGTTTGTGACAATCCTCCCACTCCTTGTAGACTCCTGGAACCCTAACCATGTACACCAGATACCACCTTGTTGCCATCTCTATAGACAACAAGGCATATTAGTAAAAATACAACGAAAAGAATTAATAAAGGGTTCACATCCATATATATATATATATGTTCATAGAATATAAAACAAAGGATCCATAAACCTAAAAGATAGATCATCATAGAAGCAATAAGTTCAACGACAACACGACCACAAGGTAGTTTAAGTCTAACAACAATGACCATTTCGACCACAAGATAGTAAAGTTTATGACACACACACTAATACAGCAGGCGTCCATCAAGAATATACACACACTAGATCATGCTAGAGGCACACATCGATCATGAAGACTTCTTCTCGCTCGGCTTCGGGAACGGTAGATAGCCCTCTTTCGTCATCCACGTCCTTGTGTCACCCTGCTTACGGAGGTGTTCTTCGATCTCCCTCTGATGACCCACAAGTATAGGGGTGTATCGCAGTATTTTTGATAAGTAAGAGTGTTGAACCCAACGAGGAGCAGAAGGTGCTGGCTAGTGGTATGGATCAGGAATTCTCTGCAAATACTTAGCAAACGGATTTTTAGGGGTTTTTGATAAAGCAAGTAAACAAAGTACGAGTAAATAAAAGACAGTAGGAATAAATGCAGCAAGTGGCCCAATCCTTTATGCAACAAAGGACAAGCCGGTTGTATTACTTAAGATGACCAAACGTTCTCAAGGACACATGGGAAGAATGTCAAGTGCTTTCGCTTCATATAGTTGATTAATCTTCTCTAGCTTGCTAAGTGTTGTGTGGGTGAACCTGTGCTAATGTACCGACCTTCCTAGGACTAATACATACTTGTGATTATACCCCTTGCAAACATCCGTAAGTACAAGAAAGTAATTAAGGTAGAAACCTAACCACAGCTTTAAACTCTAAGACCCTTACGTCCCTTGTGCAATGGTTTCCTAACGGGGGTTCAGGTTTCTGTCACTCCGGCAACCCCTACGATTAGTAGCCAAATACACAATGCATTCCCCTAGGCCCATATAGGTGAAGTGTCCTGTAGTCGACGTTCACATGACACCACTAGAAGAAGTACACCACAACTTAAATAACAATCTATTGAATCTTTCTCAACACAACTCCACTACTAACAACATGACTTCTCCCATGTCCTCAAGAACAAAACGAACTACTCACAAGACATCATATGGATCATGATCAGATATGAAATAATGATGTATAACAATCTGAACATAAACAATAATTAAACGGTTCACTCAATAGCATCAACTAGAAAGAGTAATCAACACCGGGAAAGTTTCCCCTGTGAACTATGCAAGATTCAACCCAATTATTACAGCAATATGGAGATGGTGATGAGGGTGTTGATGGTGATGATGGTAGTGATGATGATGATGATCCCGATGAAGTCTAGGTTGATGGTGGTGTTGATGGCGACGATCTCCCCTCTCCGGGAAGGAATTCCCGCCGGTAGAAATCTCTCTGCCGGAGAGATCTTTCTCTCTAGGTGTTTTCCGCCCCGAAGAGGCGGTGGAATCTTTCTGTGGTCGATCCCCGAGTCTTAGGGTTTCGGGAGGATAACATAAGACAGAGGGGAGTGCCTGGAGTGGGCCAGGGTGGCCACACCACCTGCTGGCGTGGCCTAGGGATGCCCATGCCAGGGGGTGGTGTGGGCCCCCTGTGGCCCATCTCTAGCCCCCCTTCTGGCTTCCTTCGTCTTCTAGAAAAATAGGATTTTCCGTATATTTTCCCGGATTTTCTGATCTTCGCAAATTTTTCCTCCAAACAGCACCTTTTCCATCAGAATCCTGACTACAACGGTCCATGCTCCAAAAGTCATCAACCATGCAAAAACAGATGAAATAACATAACTATCACCTCTCAATACTAAATATATCAATGAATAATAGTGAATTATGACATAGAATAGTGATACAAAATGGACGTATCAACTCCCCCAAGCTTAGACTTCGCTTGTCCCCAAGCGAAACGGAGCTCAATAAACATGGCCTCAGGTTTATGGAGTGAAGAGTCGATAATTGGTAATGGCAAACTTAGCTCGTGGTTGAAGAATAGTTGATAATTTGCTAGAGTTCACAAATAGCTGGTTTTCAATGATAGCTTTCAAAGTAGTAAACATCGAGATAAGAGCAATGTGCAAAACAAGGAACATAAGACATGATTGAATAAATCATCATATGAATGAATGAAACACAACAACTCAAAATACATGCTGAGATAGAAGGGAATAGGTTTACTGACTCAACTAAAAATTAAAAGAAAGGCCCTTCAAAGAGGGAAGCAGGGATTGCAAGTCTCATAAAGAGCTCCCAAAAATTATGATACTTACAAGCTTTCAGCTCTCATTGCCCCTATCATAGGCATCTTTAGGTGATTAAGGTTAAAGTGATCAAATATGAGGATATGCATTGACAAGTTGTAAATTGAGAATCTCATGTCCCTTGAATACGAGGGCCGCTCCTCATGCTACTCAAGTTTAGTCACCGGTAAGTTCTTGTCATCCTAAGCATATGTGTATCATAGAGAACCGCCAATGGGGTACCCCTTGCCCGATGATACGGAAGAATCCCCATATCAAAATGACAAGGCAAGCAGACAACAAGCATCTCAGCAATCTTCTTATTTACCATGGGAATATGGTGCTTTTTTCTCTCTTTCCTCTTTTCATAATATCTCTTTTTTTATTTTCTCTTTTCTCAATCTCTATCTCTTTTTTTATAAGAAGAATGCTTCATAGATACTCGTTATGGTTACGCTGCAGGTTTCCACCATGTCAGCATGGATTAGACCAGCGGCCTAGGCGTTTCTCTAACACATATGCATAAATCCATGGACTTACAAGCTCCCCTTTCATTTCACACCGATGACATCCATAGACAAAAGAACATGATATCAACTTGGTACAAAGTACCAGTGCAATGACAGCATGGTTCTGCTAATTCACAACTTACAAAACGCAAGCATATACGCAACATAGGTGAGCACAATGGCTCAAGTTTATTAAGTGCAAGAAAGTAAAGTGTGCCATCAAGTTCTTGAGAGCTTTAATCACTAATTTTCACATAACAAGTTTAATTTGGGAGGTAGACAAAACAAGAATTTACTTGGAATAGCAATAATGCTACTAGGTAGGTATGGTGGACACAAATGGCAAAGGTTTTGGTTTAAAGGAGTGGATGCACGAGAAGAGTTCCCTCTCAGTACAGGTTTTTGGCTAGCAAGGTTGGGTAGCACCTACAAGAATTGAAGGAAACAACCAAACATACAAGTGATAAAAACAAACATGCAATCATCCTTGGAAGCACAAAAGATCTTAACTAGAGAATACTAGACTTATGAGCAAATCAAGAAAGAAAGATGATGAAATTATTTTTATCTAGAGTACTTCTATCTTTTTCATTCAACTCTCGAAAATAGTGTTGCTACTGACCGAGCCAGGTTTGCCAAAACCAACTAAATTAACTCAATGATCCCAAAGTGATACCAATAATAACAACAAGATCAATCATATAACCACGAATTGAAAACTAATATAAGCTATGCAAAAGAGTAAATGATAGAACTTCTCATTAATATTCCATAACGGTAACTCACACCAAGGGATACATATCTAACGAGAGAGGGGACACTTCCATAATGCAAACCATACTACATAATAACTCCTCTATTCATGATATGACTCTACTAATAAGGTAAAAAGATAGAAGATAGTGATGTGATACCGCGGCACTCCCCCAAGCTTGGAACAAACCAAGGGGATGCCAAACCTGATGACAAATTACTCCTTTGGTGGTGGTGATATCCTCTCATCTTCATCCGTCTTCCAGGGTAAGGGCTTCCCATCAACAAAGGACATCATGGTTTCCAACATCCTGAAACTTGCAGCAGCACTTATGCGTTTAAATCTAGCCTCATACTCACAGTTTTGATTTTGAACGTCATAGAACTGTGCTTGCAGTTTGTTGGTTGTTTGGTGGAGTGAGAGGACTTCGTCTTTGAGTTCAGCAGTATCCTTCTGGTGCTCGGTGATGAGTTCGGAACAAATCTTATGGATGATATCCACTTCGCGCTCCGCCATCTTCTTGTACCTAAAGACTTCTTGCTCCAGTGCTTCCATCCTGTCCTCCAGACTTCCTTCACCTTTAGGGCCTTGAACCTCTTTAATCCGGACCTCCCCACCTTCGAGAAACAACTCCTTGGGAGGAATCTTCAACTCTCTCATGTATGGGTTGATGATATCTTCTAAGGAATCTCCCTCGGCTGATCCAGTGGAAGACATTGTGGCTTACAAATCTGGGATTCTACCTGGCAGAAACAGATCAAAACAAAAACACGACGAAAACACGATATACGAACCTCGGAAGATCCGGCGGGTTATATATTATGAAGTTTCATAACAAGAGGAAGGTACTGGGTGAAAACGGGTCGGAGGCAGAGTCTGGGTGGCCTCACCACCTGGTGGCGCGGCCAGGGGTGGGCCCGTGCCACAGGGTGGTGTGAGCCACCCCGGACTCCGCCTCCGACCCGTTTTCACCCAGTACCTTTCCGTCCCTTTTTCGCTTTGTAGCTTCCCTTATTGACTGAAAACTGCAAAAATATAGTTGGATTGTATTTTCGTGGAACTTTTCTTGCCAGAACTGTTACCTATTTGAAAACGGACTCTGCAGGTCTCTGAATTTGGTATCTAGTAGATTCTTCCGGAGTCACCACTTGATCAATATCTTCATCTTCCTACACTTATTACTCGAGTCATAAAACCCTTCTCTTCCTTATTACACCATTATCTCCACTTCCTGGAAATTTCTTTCACACAAAACTTTACACAGTTCTCATTAGCAACATTAGTATAAGTGAAGTGATAAAACCCTTTTGATTTCAACTTTAACTTAAAACCATCAAAACATAAGCTGCTGTAGCAACTCCTTCCGAAAACCCAAAAAGAATTCAAAAAGGAAATCGAATAAAGAAGAAATGCAAGAATGGCTAAATCTATCAAAACACACCAGCAGGTAAAGATCAATTTTTTCGAAAATCTTCTGTTGCTCAAATCAAAAAGTTCAAAACTAATTAAAGTTAAATAACAACCTGGGGCAGAAGAACAAAAAATACAGCTCAATCCGACATACATAGATCTCTCACGAATTTTTACGGTGAAGCACAAAAATCTGTTTCGGGACAGCAACTTCCCCAAATATTACTTCTCTCTCATTAGAGGTTGATCTTGACAAAAAAACAAACAAAACGGATAAGGAGAGGTTATTACCGAAGTAATAACTTCCAAGACTCAAAGAAACAAAAACAAACTGAAAGCAAAAACAAATTGGGTTGTCTCCCAAAAAGCTCTTTCTTTATAGCCATTAAGATGGGCAAGATAATTTTGAAGATGCTCACATAGGAATATGAATTGAAGTGAAAGAGAGCATTAAGAAGCAAACATACACACATTTAAGTCTAACCCACTTCCTATGCAAGGGAATTTTGTAAACAAACAAGTTGTTGAAACCAGAGGCTACAAGCATAAAAAGGCAAAAGAAGTGCAACATAAAAAAAATTAGCATAAAACGAGGAAACTTGATATTATTGAGATACATAAGAACACTTTTCCCTCTCTCATAATAACTTTCAGTATCATGCATAAACTTAACAATATATCTATCACAAGGACCATCATAGAAATGATCACTTATTCTAACAGAAAACACAGGAATACTAGCTCTCATAACACTACTTTGCGAAACAAAATTAGAGGTATCCTTACAAAGGATAGTGTGTCCCTCTTCTTCATACTTAGTGACAAAGTCTTTCACATTTGCTATTATAGGTTCATCAACCATTTTTTTATCAGGTTCAACAGCTTTATTTGCACTTTCATTAACCATACTAGCTATCATAGAATGTTCCTTAATCTTAACTGGGAAAGGCATTTTCTCAATATAAGGTTCGGGTAAGACATGATTAGCAGTATAAACTTCAGTATTTCTTGCAGGAACACTCTTAGCGACATATTTATAAGGTTCATGATACTTATTCCACTTATTTTTAGGCACTTCAATGTAGGAAGCAAAAGCCTTAAAATAAGAAGCAATAGAGTCTAGACCATAAGAATTTTTAATATTTTGAAAGTCATCCGTTCCCATAAAAGATTCAATGCATTCATAATCGTGATTTATACCTGACTTTCTACCTTTGTCATTCTCCCAAGCTTCAGCATTGTCTTGAATACGGTCCAGAAGATCCCATTTATCTTCTTCTTCCATGCGAGTGAATGATCTAGCACAAGAAGCATCCAATAAATCCTTGTCATGTAGAGGGAGTCTTGCATAAAAGTTATTGATAATAATATTGTTGGGGATCTCATGAATGGGACATTTGAGCATTAGTAACTTCAATCTCCCCCAAGCTTGAGTTGTACTCTCTCCATCAAGAGGCCAAAAGTTGTATATTTGATTCTGATCTTTATGAATCTCACTAGGAGGATAAAACTTTGAATAAAAGAGAGGCACTATTTCCTCCCATTCCAGAGCTTGACCATTCTTCAGCAGCTTATACCATTCCTCAGCTCTTCCTTTCAGCGATAATGAGAATAACTTCTTCTTAACTTGATCTGTAGTAATACCTGCACACTTGAACAACCCGCATAATTCGTGTATAAAGAGTAAATGATCACCGGGATGGACAGTTCCATCCCCAACATAGTAGTTATCCATAACACGATCAATAATTATTGTAGGTATTTTAAAAACATCATTCTCAGCAGGTGGTGGCTTATCTACTACCTTAGCAGTGGTAGTAGCATTACCAAATAAGAAACTCAGTGAATTATCCATAACGAAAATAAAGCAACTAGCAGAAGTAAACAATACTCACAGTAGAAGTTTCCTTTACCAGTTCCACTCTCCAATAGCGCTTCACTCCCCGGCAACGGTGCCAGAAAATAGTCTTGATGACCCACATGTATAGGGGGTGTATCGCAGTATTTTCGATAAGTAAGAGTGTCGAACCCAACGAGGAGCATAAGGTGCTAGATAGTGGTACGAATCAGGAATTCTCTGCAAATACTTAGCAAACAGAGTTTTAGGGGTTTTTGATAAAGCAAGTAAACAAAGTACGAGTAAATAAAAGACAGTTGGAATAAATGCAGCAAGTGGCCCAATCCTTTGTGCAGCAAAGGACAAGCCGGTTGTATTACTTAAGATGACCAAACGTTCTCGAGGACACATGGGAAGACTGTCAAGTGCTTTCGCTTCATATAGTTGATTAATCTTCTCTAGCTTGCTAAGTGTTGTGTGGGTGAACCTGTGCTAATGTACCGACCTTCCTAGGACTAATACATACTTGCGATTATACCCCTTGCAAACATCCGTAAGTACAAGAAAGTAATTAAGGTAGAAACCTAACCACAGCTTTAAACTCTAAGACCCATACGTCTCTTGTGCAATGGTTTCCTAACGGGGGTTCAGGTTTCTGTCACTCTGGCAACCCCTGCGATTAGTAGCCAAATACACAATGCATTCCCCTAGGCCCATATAGGTGAAGTGTCATGTAGTCGACGTTCACATGACACCACTAGAAGAAGTACACCACAACTTAAATAACAATCTATTGAATCTTTCTCAACACAACTCCACTACTAACAACATGACTTCTCCCATGTCCTCAAGAACAAAAAGAACTACTCACAAGACATCATATGGATCATGATCAGAGATGAAATAATGATGTATAACAATCTGAACATAAACAATAATTCAACGGTTCACTCAATAGCATTAACTACAAAGAGTAATCAACACCAGGAAAGTTTCCCCTATGAACTATGCAAGATTCAACCCAATTGTTACAGCAATATGGAGATGGTGATGAGGGTGATGATGGTGATGATGGTGGTGATGATGATGATGATGATGATCCCAATGAAGTCCAGCTTGATGGTGGTGTTGATGGCGATGATCTCCCCTCTCCGGGAAGGAATTCCCCCCGGCAGAAATCTGTCTGCCGGAGAGATCTTTCTCTCTCGGTGTTTTCCGCCCCGCAGAGGCGGTGGAATATTTCTGTGGTCGCTCCCTGAGTCTTATGGTTTCGAGAGGTTAATATACGCCAGAGGGGAGTGCCTGGAGTGGGCCAGGGTGGCCACACCACCTGCTGGCGTGGCCTAGGGCTGGCCGCGCTAGGGGGTGGTGTGGGCCCCCTGTGGCCCATCTCCAGCCCCCTTCTAGCTTCCTTCGTCTTCTGGAAAAATAGGATTTTCCGTATATTTTCCTGGATTTTCTGATCTTCACGAATTTTGCCTCCAAATAGCACCTTTTCCATCAGAATCCTGACTGCAGCGGTCCATGCTCCAAAAGTCATCAACCATGCAAAAACAGATGAAATAACATGAGTATCACCTCTCAATACGAAATATATCAATGAATAATAGTGAATTATGACATAGAATAGTGATGCAAAATGGACGTATCACCCTCTTACTCAACCCTCTGGCTTGTTGTAGGGAACCCCCTTGTGTTGACATCTTCAATGATGATTTGTGACAACTTCATCTGAATGTGACGGAAGTCTTCTCTAAGATCATCATCGTCGATTCGCGCCAAAGTTTCGGCCCATCCTCGGAGACTAGATGGCAGCGTTAGGTTCTGGCAATCCTGAACATAGCCTTTAAGGTGACGGAGGACGTAGAAGGCCTCCTTGGCATCAGTAGTCGACTGCTTGACGTAGGGGAACTCGAGCACGTGCTTGAACACGTGTTTTCCATCCTTGATACATTCCCTCTTATCTACGAAGGTGCATCCCTTCTTGGTGTCGCCCTCGAGAGCCTCATTGAGAACACCCCTTATTCTGGTGTAGTCTTTCTTCTTCATCAAACTCCCCGAGTCGAAATACGTGGCTAGCAAATACCTCGGGGCAAGGACGATGAGTGTGCAGTATTTGTCTCTGCGCAACACAATTGGAACGGAATGTTGGAAAAAGAGCAAAGGAAGAAATCTATAAGAAATGCATAAGTTACGGTGGCGATGAGCGAGTGTGTGTACTTACTCGGGAAAGAAAGGCAAAAGAAGTGTGTCCTTTCCTCTTGTTGTCCACCATGAACTTCTCGAGGTACGCCGTCGCCTTGGTCCGTGTCTCTGATCCTTTGACCCCCGCATGTAGTAGGGATCCACTATCGCGATTTCCAGGGTACTCTCTCTCTTGATCTTGATCGCTAGATTGAGCGCGTATAGGCGGACCAAGTTATAGTCCAGCCGTTTCGTGAGAAACAGCTTGAACATGTCCTCGAACACTATGAAGAATATATCCATGGGGGTTCATCAACGAAGCCCACGTCCAATGGCACCTTGGCTGTGAAAACCGGGTAATTTGGATCTTTCTCTTTAAGAAGGAGGCCCTCTAGTGTCTTGACACCCTCGTGCAAAGTTAACATGGCTCCAACCGCCATGTGGAGCATATCCGGAGTTAATATCGGATCACCAGCTACATGCACTCAGGGCAAGCCATATTGTGTGGATGGTACGGCGACGGTGTCCTGACCCCGGATCCTCTTCGGAAGAGGCTGGCTTGCACCCTTCTTATTATTATTATTACCTCTCTTCTTGTAGTGCTTCTTCTTCACAACAGTGTTAGCCACTGCCATCTGCTCATCAGCCGCCTTTCGTAGTGTGTTGGGACTGAAAACCAATCTCGGTTTCTCTTGTGGTGGATCGGCGACCGGAGGCATCTCTTGAGAAAGACCATGGAAGACCAGGCGTTGCGTGCATGTATTGGGCCGACCAGCTTGATGGTCGCGAGCTGTGAAGGGTTCTTCATCCACAGAAGGCATATACAATCCTTTGTCGGCGCCGGTGTTGATGAAGTCGTCAATGTTGACCAATTCATCATCATCTTCATGGGTGCCATCATGTGGTGGTGGTAGCAGGGACGACGGCGGTTGCGGCACAACGTCTTTGCCATGTGGCGGTACACACGCTGCCAAGAGTTGCTGGTGACGGCTGGTGGTGGCGACGATGGCGGCTGCTATCTTCCGAGGTGGTGGCCAGGCGATCGATCGAGAGGTGGCGTCGGTGCTCCCCCTCCCCCCCCCCCGCAAGACGAATCTGGGTCTTTGGCCATGTCAAGGGCCAGTTGTAGCATTCTCCAAGGGTCTTGTGTTCGTCGGCTCCCTGAGGTGGAAAGGGGGGTCCATGTCGTTGCACCCTGGCAACACCTGAGCCAAACTGACCCTCATCACGTCATCATCCATTGGATTGTTGTGCATCGTGCGGCTTGTCGGTTGTATGAGAGTGCCATTGGCAACATCCTTCAACTCACCGCCGACATCTTTAAGCAGGAGTACACAAGAAGTGTCCTGAGGAAAAACATGTTGTTGGGCATCATGAGATGGCAACAGTCATGCATCAAAGGCATAAAGGAGATGACGTGCACTAACGAATTAGTTACCTTGGTGATGGTCTGGAGCTCGGCTAATGTAGAGACACGGCCGATGCCAGAGGCCGGCCTATCATCATCTGCAATCTCCCGCTCGGGTGCCTCACGAAGCACCACCGCCATGGGCTGCGCCTTATTGGTATCTTTGGCAGGAGGGGGCGTCGGTGTGACCAAAACGAGTGGCTGCACGGGGTCACCAGGTCCGGCGACACGGTAACATTGATGTCCGAGTTACTGCCGCTTAAGCTGGGAAGATGTATCGGCCCTGTCGACCTCCCGCATTCCAAGCAGTAAGCCCCTCGAAAAACTCAGGGGGGATCATCGAGCGGAGCTTCTCTTCCACTAACTTGTCCACCGTCTTCTCGTCCGCCGTCTTATCCTCCAGTGTCTGCACCTTCATCTTCAGCTCTTCAACAGCGGCTTTATCCTTAGCCGCCAACTGGTTCTTCCTCTCCCTTCTTTTCTTGGCGTCCTCTTTGTAGTACTCCTTGAACTTCATGCTCGTACCAAAGCCGGACACACGGCCAGCTGAGGACGGCAGCAACCCCTTGTCCCTCTTCTTGTAAGCATTGGTCGCCCTGTTCAAAACCGTGTCCCATGGCTCCGTCGAATCATGGGACGACTCTGTGGCAGTAGCGTTCAGTTCCTCCTCCTATAGAGACAAGGAAAGGTGAACCCATTTAGATTCTTGGCTTCATTATTTTAATTAGAACGCAATAGACTTGAGATCGGTGATAAATTCCTTAGCAGATTCTTCTCGAAGTCCTTCACCTCCGGATCGTCGGTGATGAACTCCCCTGTTTCCTTGTCCAGGTAGTAGCGGGCCCGAACAAATTTCCTAAGCTGCAAGTCTATGATTTTAAGCCAAGGGCTGTATTTACCAAGGCATTCAAGCTCGGCGTCCTCCTTGTCCCAAATGGCATGTTTCCCCCTGTAACCGCCGCTTCCAAGGCGGTGGTTACCTATGTTCTGTTCCCGCATACTCCTTCCCCATTTAGTCCATTTTATAGCGTCAGCGGTAGCTATATCCGCCTTGAATATCTTAAACTCCTCTTCGTCGAGCATCGGATTTTTCTTACTAATAACCTCCCAGCTTTCACCTTTGTCAATGCTAGTCTTCACCTGGGTTTTCCAGCTGCTCAAGGCGTTGCTCATCTTCGTGAGGACTAGTTTGTTCACCGGGTTCTTTCTCTCGAGGTTTCTAAGCCGCTCTAGGAATATGTATCGCTTGTGAAGCTTCTTAAGGAGGTTATCGACTAAAGCTGCATTGTCAGCATGTCTGATGTACTTCGTGTTGATCGACATGCTTTCCTAGACGATGCACCCGAGTTGCAGGCCGTACCCTTTAGCAATCACCTCTGGCGCAATGGGTTGTCCACTTTCTGTGACCTCAGTGAACTCATCGCAGACGGTGGCGAGCACTGGCACCTTCCGCTCCTTCTTTTACTTCTTCTTCTTCTGAGAAGCGGCCGGGTTGCCGCTACCGCCATCCGTGTGCTCGCCGCCATCGGTGCGGGCGCCGCCATCGGTGGTGTCATCCTCTTTGCCGCTGCCTTCACTAGTTCCATCGTAGTCATCTTCGTCCCACTCGTAATCAGGATCTCCTCCCTCATTGGCCCCAGCAGCTTTGGCGACGGTCGCCTCCTCCTCCGGTGGTGGTGTCATCCTCATCGCCTCCTATTGGAACCCCCGCCAGAATGACTGGTTGGCCTGTCTAGCTTGTCCTTCGACGCTAATCATATGCTTAGAAGGGACGGCCTTGTTGTTGCTCGACATGTTTGCACTACTCTATTAAAAAGAGGCAAAAAGTTAGCACAAATCTCGGCCGAAAAATTCGGCATGACATTTGCTAATTTTTTGACCTAGGAGTGCCCATTTTTCAACCAAAACGGAAGTGAATCGACACTTCTAGAGAAATGGGCAACTCAAATGAAATCCCTGCAAGACAAAACACCCCATCCCCATATTGACAGTCCCATGCATTAACCCCAGCATCATCATCCATGCAGCCCCATCCATCATTCACGCAACAGTATAACAGATACATGTATAAGAAGAACTTAAAAGGGTACAGCAAATAATATATAATAAGTATATATATCAGACATGTGCTTCTAGTGAATGAAAACTGAGTACCAGTTATAGTACACAGAGACACACACAGGCTCTCTTCTTCTTGCACACACACAGGCTATCAAGTTATAGTACACACACTTTACCTTGCAGTCAAGAAGGGAATTTTTTATCTAGCGGCAGTACACATACACAATCATGATGCTCCTGATGGCTTTCACCAAAGCAAAGTTAGGTTGTAATCCATTCATTCATATTTGGGTCAAAAAAGAAAGAAAGACAGAGAACAGTACAACAGTTGTAGTAAAAAAAAGTAGAACATCACAAGTGTCGCAGCAAGAATCATCGGGAAAACAGGGGCATAGAAACAAACATACATAGATGTTATTGGGAGCACTGGAAAGGGAAGCACAACATTCTCTATGGATAGTGCAAAGGAAATAAAAGTAGTCTGCAAAGTATCCAAGACATTTCTTAAAATGCTAAATAACACAGACCAGATTCACACAATATATGGAACAGTAAAAAATAACATTTTAATGAAATATATAGTGTAATAGAAGTGAAGAAGGTACCTAACTAAAAGTCTAAAAGGATCAACAAAATATGTTAGAGTAAACAAGAAAGCTTGGTATGCTGAAAAGGGGACCCCAGTAGTTACAGTTAGAGATGCATGTTTGAAACCTTTAGGGTACCATCTATTTTAGTATAGTTCAAACAAATGAACTATTTTTCTCAAAAAATTATGATCTGTGAAAAATTAGTTTATTTTTTTGTACTAAAGAGGGTAGAGGGTACCCTAAAGGTTACCCACTTGCATACTTAGTTGCAGTCCTAGTGTACTAGAACTCTAGAACTACAAGTAACCCAGACCCTTGACAATTCAATCATCAAATTCAGAACCTGATTTACACACATATCTTTAATCTCATTGTGACGGTTCAGTACACAGTTGTACACTGAATTTAGCATGCCTAGTACAATGTTGCGTTAGTTATTCAGTAGACTAAGTTCAGTATGTACAATGCAGTATTGAATATTTTACTGTCAAGCAAAACCCGGTTTACATGAATGCACCTGAGCACATTTTACTGGCACGAACTGACTGGTTGTAACTCAAAAACATCCCAGAAACAAACAAAGGAGGCATAACTTTTTAATAATTGGCATAACCAAAATGGCAAGCCAGGCTATATTAATCATATTCTCCTTAAAATGTGCTGAGAGACCAATGTGCTAAGAGACAGAGTATGCTACATTGTTTCTTTAGCCCTCAAGACCACTTTTCTCGTTCATTTGGTCAGACTTAAATATGCACAACAGGATGAGCCCACACAAGGGCCACTAACACTATGCAGTGACCACTAACTAAACCATTCTTAATATACTTACATCTTAAAATTCTCTTCCATAAACCAACACTATATTTTAGCTTCCATAGCCACTTACTTAATTAACAGGCACTAGGTGAACAACTCCCCAAACCCCTTGTTATTTAGGACTACAAGGTAACTAATGTCCTGATCACTAACAGATGTAGATACTAACTTTGTATTAGTTAAACTGTTTTACCAGAACCATCAACAAATAATAAATGAAGATAGATGAAACCAATATTTCCACATTGCACAGGAAGGACAGATCAATGTACATGACTATTAAACTAAGCTCTGATGCAAGCCCTAGATCATTCTTGCAACTTCCTAGTATTAAACTAAAATTCATAGAAGCATTCTTACAATCTAAAAATTAAGCAGAGCATTCTTGCAGAGAGGGGGAAAAGAAGAGAGCGGGAAGTGTACCTGCGGATGGGGAGGTGGTCGTCGATGAGGGTGGCGGCAGTGCTCCTACTGTGGACGTTGCAGGCCTCCTCCTCCTAGGTCGTAGGTGGGGTTGGGCGGGCCTCCTCCTCCACGGGCTCCGGAGCAGCGGTGGCGGGCCTCCTCCTCCTAGGTCGCAGGCGGGGCGGGGTGGGGCGGGCCTCCTCCTCCACGGGCTCCAGCGCGGCGGTGATGGGGCTCTCCTCCATGACGGCTCTCCTCCTCCACGGCGGCTCTGGCAGCGAGGGTGATTAGCTAGGGTTTACGTGCGGGCAAGATGAGGGAAAGAAATGGAGAAGGTAGCAGGGGAGGCCAAACCGTTTATTTGGCTAAGTGTGAAAGTTCTATGGCGCATTCCTCTAAAATGCTCCACTGAATTTACAACTTCTGTGGCGCATTACTATGATATGCGCCACAGAACTTTTGGGCATAGTCCAAAACAAAGCGGCGTCGTAGTTTGACAAGATAAGCTACATGTCCTAGTGGTCTTGCTCGCTAGCTTTCAACCTGGGGTAGCCAGGTTCGAATCCTAGTTGTCTCAGACTTTTTCCTTTTTAAAAAATATTTTATTTATTCAAAAAAAGTAAGAACATATACACACATATGCATATTTATTCAAAAAAAGCAAGAACATATACACATGCATACTTATAAAAAAACCTCCTGAATCATATATATATGTGCTTGTCACACACAAATGTGAATTTGTATACCCACATGAATATCACATGTATGTTTTAGTCTCTAACTAATATATATTTGCAAGCACACGTGTGACTTAATACACAAAAAATTCACACTAATATCACATTATACCCACACGAATTAATACACCAAAAAGTCACATAATTGCTAGTGTCTCTTCACAATCTTCTTTCCCTTTTTCGTCGCGGTTGAATACTTTAGCCCGTGCACTTTGAGATTTCTTCTTGTGAATGGACAACCTTTAGTAGGTAGTGTGGTCTTCCTTCTTACTTTAGTAGTAGTAGGCATGTCGAAGTACTCTTTGATCTTCGGGTCGCCGTTTTTGTCAAAGTTTTGCTCGTTGGCGGCTCCTTCCATTTCGATGATGCTCCTATTGCCCCTCCTAACTACAACACGGTTGGGCTTTGACGGGTCGGTAATAAAAAAGCATTGATCAACTTGGCTAGCGAGTACCCACGGCTCATTTTTTGTGGAGGCGTTCTTCGTTGATTTGGCATCTGGTATAACCATTGTGGTGAAATACCGGCCTTCTTTTTCCATGTTCTTGGCCCATCTAACACGGAACATTGGTACAATCTCTCCACAGTAGTCGAGCTCCCATATCTCCTCGATCCTTCAGTAGGATCTTTCCATGACAGTAGTCTCGTCATCAGCAAAGGATAACATAGTTACTCCTGAGTTTTGATATTCGCTATTCCTGTCCTTTTCCTCGGTGTAGAATCTATAACCGTTTATGTCGTATGACTGATAGGTCCTTAGGTTGTGCCCTGGGCCCTGCGACAAGGAGAATATGAGGTTTTGATCTTCTATAGAAGGCGTCTATGGGGGATTGTCCAATTGCCCTTTCTTGAACCAACCCGTAAAGCTAGAGTTGTGCTCTCTGGTTACGTCTCCCTTCTTCCTCAGCCGGCCCTGGTTGACGTACTCCTGCTCGATTAAGCTTATGTGCTCTTTGACCCAAGGGCCGACCAGTTCAATGTGTTGTAGAGCGACTCGGTGTGCCCTTTCAAAATCAGTGCATCGACCATCAATGCCGACATGCAGTGAGCGGCAGCCCTCGCGGTGACCATATCCACCGAGCCTGCCGAGGTGCTTCTTTGTGGGTATTCCAACATCCTCGTTCTCGGTGGTTAGACAATTCTGGCAGAAGGAGATGCACTCGTAGATCAGAAAGCCCTTGGCTATGCTTCCATCTGGACGGGACCTGTTGTGAACGAATCCTTTGATGACACCGTTTAGCCTTTCAAACGGCATCATGTTGTGCAGGAATGTCGGCCCAAGCTGGATGATGTCGTCCACGACATGTACAAGTAGATGCACCATGATGTCGAACAATGCAGGCGGGAAGTAAATCTCAAGCACGCATAGTATCATCACGATCTCTTCCTGTAGCCTGTCGAGCTGCTTCACACTGATCGACTTCCTAGATATGACGTCGAAAAAGTTACAGAGGCCAAACAACGTCTCATGGACATGCTCGTCCATTATCCCAAGGATCACAACAGGGAGTATCTACGTCATCAACACATGACAGTCGTGAGACTTCATACCGCTGA
Source organism: Avena insularis (assembly GCA_023614405.1). NCBI lineage: Eukaryota > Viridiplantae > Streptophyta > Magnoliopsida > Poales > Poaceae > Avena > Avena insularis. The sequence continues at coordinate 503,350,826 of CM042688.1, read as the reverse complement.
ACCTCTTCTTCGCCACGTCCAGATATCTGCTTATCTTCCCCGAGTAACCGTGAGGAACTTTCACTCCTAAGAGGCACCTGAAAAACTGCTCGAGCTCCTCCAGACTTAGAGTGAAGCAGGCGGCACCGAAGCACCACCTCATTCTTCTTAACTCTTTTGCGGCGACCTTGAGTCCCTTCCATCTGATCATCATCATCATCACTATCAGGGTACTAAAGATCTTTCTTGATGCCAAGCAATTTAAGGTCCTTTCTTGCTTTAGGCCCATCCTTGGTCCTCTCCGGCATGTTCAGTAGAGTGCCAAGCAGACTCTCGGTAACGTTCTTCGTGATGTGCATTACATCGAGGCTATGGGGAGTGTGAAGGACCTTCCAATACGGTAGGTCCCAGAAAATAGACCTTGCTTTCCATACACCTAGCAGCGGCTTTGTCCTCGGTCTTTTTTCCAGGCGCAGGGAAATACCTAATTATTCAAAAGCTCCTCGATTTCTTCGCCGCTCCTCGGACGCGGGGCTCTTTCGATCTCGTCCTTACCATTGAACAGGTCACCATGTTTTCAACATGGGTGATCCATGCGGAGCCACTTTTGAGTACCTTGGAACACGGTTTTCGAAGACCCGGGATCCCTTGGTAGCTAGAGATGCGGTGTTTCATCCATGCACTTGACGCATGCATTGGGTCCGTGGTTCACCTGGGCCGATACATATGCGTAACCAGGATAGTCCTGCACGGTCGTGAGCAACACGGCTCTTAGATGGAAATATTCTTTAGTGTAGGCGTCCCATGTATGGGCCGGCGTCTCCCACAAGATGGCTAATTCCTCTCTCAATAGCCCGAGATATAGATGCATATCGATACCTGGTTGTTTCCGCCCCTAAATAAGAATTCTCATGTGTACATAACTTTGCTTCGTGCATAGCCATAGGGGGAGGTTGTACAGCCATACAAACACGGGCCAGGTGCTATGCATGCTACTCTGGTTTCCAAAAGTATTGAGTCCATCGGTGCTCATACCCAGCCTGACGTTCCTTGCATCGCCCCCGAACTCCTTGAACTCGATGTCTAATGCATTCCACTGGCTAGCATTTGAAGGGTGTTCTAGGATCTTGCCCTTCTCTGGATCATCTTTGGGTTTCTCTCTTTCCGCGTGCCATTGCATGAGCTTTGCTTCCTTAGGATCTACAAAATATCGCTGCAGACGGGGGTGATAGGAAAGTACCATACCACTTTTCGAGGAACTTTCTTGTTCCCTCTGTTGTACCGTCCTTGGCCACACACCGGACATGTGGTTCTATCCGCGTACTCTTTCCGATAAAGTGTGCAATCATTGATGCATGCGTGGTATTTAATGTGTGGTAGGTCGAGAGGACACACGATTTTCTTGGCCTCCTCGATACTTGTTGGAAATGTGTTCCCCTTAGGAAGTCGGTCGTGCCAGTATTCCATGTTCGTGTTGAAGCTCACATCAATCCATTTGTGTTCGGCCTTCATCTCTAGAGCCTTGAGCGTTACTGATACATTGCAAATGTATCTATAATTTTTGATGTTCCATGCTTGGTTTTATCTACTTTCTTATGTTTTGTCCACACTTTGGAGTAATTTTCATATGATTTCTTGGACTAACCTATTAACAAGAGCCATAGTGCCAGCTGCCAGTTTTCTGCTGTTTTTGGTTCTAGGAAAGTCAGAAAATGAATATTCTCGGAATTGGACGGGACAAAAGCCAAAGTTATTATTTTACCGGGGGACACCTGGAGCCAGAATACGAAACGGAGAAGGGCCAGAGGGCGGCCACACCACCTGGACGCGCGGCCAGGCTTGGCCCACGGCGGGGGGTGGTGTGGCCAGCCCAGGCACCCCCTCAGCCTATCCTTCCGCCTATATATTGCCTCTGATAAGGAAACCCTAAGTACCCGATCAAAATTCCACGAAAGAGTCTGTAGCCACCGTCATCTCCATCCCTAGATCGGGAGGGATCTGAAGCTCTTCCCTGCACCCTACAGGAGAGGGGAATTCACCCTGGAGGCCTTCATCATCATGCAAGCCCCCGGTGTGATGCGTGATTTGTTCATCTCTGGACTATGGGTCCATGCAGTAGCTAGATGGCTGGTTCTCCTCCTTTGTGCTTTCATATCTAGATCTTGTGAGCTCCGTTCATGATCAATATCATCTATTTGTAATTCTGCATGTTGTGTTTGCGGGGATCTGATGGATATTGAGATGCTATTTCAGATTGATTATTTATTCTATCATGTCTTTGTTATTTGTGATCTTGCATGCTTTCCGTTGTTAGTAGCTATCTTGGACAAGTAGATGCTAGCAACTCCAAGAGTTAGTATTTATGCTCGATAGTGGGTTCATGCCTCTGGTAATCTGGGGAAGTGACAGAAATCTCTAAGGTACTAGATGTGTTGTTGCTACTAGGGAGAAAACAACAATCCTTTGTTCATAGAACAATCATATTGTTTACTTTACACGCAATTCATAATGCAATTATCCGTTGCTTGCAACTTAATACTGGAGGGGGTTCGGATGATAACTTGACGGTGGATTATTAGTCATAGATGCAGTTGGATGGCGGTCTATGTATAATATTGTAATGCCCAATCGGATCTCAAAGGAGTCAAGATGATTAGTATATGCTTGTATGCTTTCTCGATGTTTGTCAATTGCCCCGTTGTAATTTGTTCACCCAACATGTTATCTATCTTAAGGAGAGCCACCTCTAGTGAATTATGGACCCCAGTCCTTTCTTTTACTTTCAATTTATAATCAACTGTTTACTGTTTTGTGTTTACTTTCTGCAAACTATTACTTCATTCCATTCGATACGTTTAATCCTTTGTTTTCAGCAAAACCTGTGAGATTGACAACCTTATCACAAGTTGGGGACAAAGTTCTGTGGTTGTGTTGTGCGGGTCTCCACGTTGCTGCTGGCACCGGTAGCGCGCCCTACCAACGTTTAGCTAGCTACACCTTTGGGGTGTTTCCTTGCTCCTACTAGATTGATAACCTTACTGCTGTGCTCATCATACCTTCCACTTGGGGTTCCCCAACGAGCTCGTTAATACACGAGTCAGCAAGTATTTTTCTGGCGCCGTTGCCGGGGAGTCAAGGACATCTTCACAAGGGGAGTACCTCATAACCAATCTCTTTACTTTGTTATTTTTGTTTTGCTTAGTTTACTTTTGTTTTGTTTGCTTGTTTCTTTATCAAAAACACAAAAAAATTAGTTTTACAAGTTTGCTTTCTTTATCAAAAACACAAAAAATGACTACTCTTGAAAATACTAAGTCGTGTGACTTCACTAGCACCAACAACAATGATTTTATGAGCACACCTATTGCTCCACCTATTCCTGAAGCTACTTTCTTTGAGATAAAACCTGCTTTACTCAATCTTGTTATGAGAGAACAATTTTCTGGTATTGGTAAAGAAGATGCTGCTGCCCATCTAAATAACTTTGTTGAACTTTGTGAGATGCAAAAGCATAGGGATATAGATGGAGATATTATTAAGCTTAAATTGTTTCCTTTCTCTTTGAGAGGAAAAGCTAAAGAATGGTTAAATTCCCTAACTAGGAATAGTATTGATTCTTGGACTAATTGCAAAGATGCTTTCATTGGAAAATACTATCCTCCTGCTAAGATTATATCTATGAGAAGTGAAATAATGAAGTTTAAACAATCTAATAATGAACATGTTGCTCAAGCTTGGGAAAGAATGAAATCTTTGGTAAAGAATTGCCCCACTCATGTACTGACTGCTTGGATGATTATCCAAACTTTTTATGCAGGATTGAACTATTCTTCAAGAAACCTATTGGATTCTGCTGTTGGAGGTACCTTTATGACCATTACTTTGGGTGCTGCAACAAAGCTTCTGGATAATATGATGGTTAACTACTCCGAATGGCATACTGAGAGAGCTCCACAAGGTAAGAAGGTAAATTTTGTTGAAGAAACCTCCTCCTTGAGTGAGAAGATTGATGTTATTATGTCTATGCTTGTTAATGGGAAAGCCCATATTGATCCAAATAATGTTCCCATAGCTTATTTGGTTGCTCAAGAAGAGCAAATTGATGTGAACTTTATAAGAAATAACAATTTTGGCGACAATGCTTATGGTAATAACAATTATAGGCCCAATCCTCCTAATAATACTTATGGTTATAATGGCAAACCTAGAGCACCTAGTGAGGGAAGAATTTTAGAAGTTGAAAGAGCCACTAAAAACTTCATGCAAATGCAATATGAACAAAATAAACTATTTACTAAAACTATGGAGGAACAATCTACCATTTTGAAGAATATTAGTCATCAACTTGAGAATTTGAATAGGGAAATTCCTAATTTGCAATTGAAACTTTCTAATGCTGAAAGAAATATATCATCTTTATCTGAAGCTCAATCCTCTTTGATTAATAAAATGGTTGCTAAACCTGAAACTATTGATAATCCCTTTGCAGCTACTAATGCCATACAAGTAAGAATTGATGAAAATGTTAGACTATTAGCTGAATTACATGCTAAGTGGGAAAGAGAAGATGAAATTGCTAGAAACATTAGAGTTTCTACTATCACTACCACTAGTGTTGAGGCTAGTAATAGCTCTACTACCTTAGATGATAACTATGATTTTGATCTTGATGGTTGAAATATCTCTGAAGTTATTAAGTTCCTACAAAAGCTTGCTAAAAGTCCTAATGCTAGTGCTATGAATATGGCCTTTACAAAACACATTACTGATGCTCTCATAAAGATTAAAGAAGAAAAGATGAAACATAAAGCTTCTATTCCTATAAAACAAGAAGATGGTTGGGAACCCATCATTAATATGAAAGTGAATGATTTTGATTTCAAAGCTTTATGTGATCTTGATAGTAGTGTTTCTTTTATGCCTAGAAGGATTTATGATATGCTTGATTTGGCACCACTTGAAGATTGTTATTTGAATGTCCCACTTGATGATAATGCTAAAAAGAAACTCATGGGGAGTATTAATGATGTTCTTATTATGGTTAACAATGCCTATGTCCCTATTGATTTCTATGTTTTGGATGTTGAATGCAATGCTTCTTGTCCTATTACTTTGGGAAGACCTTTTCTTAGAACTGTTGGTGCCATTATTGATATGAAAGAAGGCACCATTAAATATCAACTCCCACTCAAGAAAGGTATAGAACACTTCCCTAAGAAGAGAGAGAAGATTTCTTTTGCCTCTCCTATGAAAACAAAATTTGCTCTTAATGCTTCTTCATTTGAGAAAACTTGATACTTTTTCTTGCTTCTTATGCCTAACTTAAAGGCGTTAAAGAAAAGTACTTATTGGGAGATAACCCAAAAGTTTTAGATGAGTCTTGGAAGTTATTACTTCAGTAATAACCGCTCCTTATCCTTATTATTTGCTTTTTGTGCCAAGAGTAACCTCTAATGAGAGAGAACTAATGATTGGGAAAGTTGCTGTCCCGAAACAGATTTATGTGCTTCACCGTAAAAATTTGTGTAAAATCTCTGTACGTCCTTTTGAGGCGTGAATTTTTGTGCTTCTGCCCCAGGTTGTTATATAACTTTCGTTAGTTCAACACTTTTTGATTTTGAGCAACAGAAGGTCTTCGAAAAAATTCGTCTTTAACTGCTGGTCTGTTTTGACAGATTTCTGCCATTTTCTGCATTTGCTTATTGTTGGTTCCTTTTTGAGTTCTTTTGGGGAATTGAGCTTTTTGAGGGAAGTGCTACAGTAGCTTGTGTTTTCATGGAATTTTATTGGTGTTAGAACTGAACCTAAAGACCTATTATCTTGAGTGCACTAATGTTGCTAATAAAGATTGTGTGAACTTTTGTATGAAGGAAAAATTTCAGGTGTATGGAAGGAATGGGTAATGAGATGAAGGATGGACTAAAGCTCAAGCTTGGGGATGCCACGCGTGTCACTCCAAGAAATATCCAAGAATTACAAGCGTCAAAGCTTGGGGATGCCCAAGGCATCCCCCTCTTCATCAATAAAAATCCCAAGTTTCTTCCAAACGCTTCATTTTTATTGTTTCATGCACAGTTGTGTTGTTCTTGGAGCGTCTTCTTTCTCATTTTCGTTTTGGTTTTTTGTTTGTTTTGTTTTCTTAGTTTGCTGAATAAATTGGTTGGACCCCCTCTTTCATACATTGGTTTTCAAATAGTTTGGTTTGGTTTGGAAAAGAGTAGGAAAGTTCATGCTTAAGTGGTGAAGAGAGCTTGTTTTTGACTGTGGCCTATGCTTTGTCATGCCATGCTTGATATTGTTTTGGCTTTATGCTTAGTATTCTTTGATCTAGCATGACTTGTTATAAAAAATTGATATTGCTTAATGTGCCTTTGAAGAATCATGCGTTGTTTTAGCATATTAAAGCATAGTGTTGTGGTATTCTCCTTTGATGCTTTATTTGGGTTGACTTGGCACATGCTCACACCATGTTATGACTATCCCAAGTCACCATAGCCTTTATGATCCTTTAGTTTTCAACTTGTAGTATCACTTTATGCTTTGATCAATGATGTTTTGTCGCTCTGCATGATTATGGCCATTATTGCTCTCTTAGTTTGTCGCTCCCAGTCTTTTGCTAGCGTCCACAACCAAGTATGAGTTCCACTCATGCATCCAACTCCCTAAACCAAGTTATTCCAAAGAGTCCACCATACCTACCTATTAGCATTTGCTATTCCAAGTATATTCATGTTTTTGTTTACCTTCCAAATTAAACTTGTTATGAGAAAACTAGTGATTAAAGCTCTCACGAACTTGATGGCACACTTTACTTTTCTTGCCCTTAATAAACTTGAACCATTGTGTCGTCTATGTTGTATATGCTTGCACTTATTTGTTGGGGATTAGCAGAACCATGCTGTCATGGGGAACGCTTTCAACATTGTGCGGGTACTTTGTACCTAGTTGATATCATGCTCTTTTGTCTATGGATGTCATCGGTGTGAAATGAAAGGGGAGCTTGTAAGTCCATGGAGTTATGTATATCTGTTAGAGAAACGCCTGGGCCGCTGGTCTAATCCATGCTGACATGGTGGAAACCTGCAGTGTAACCATAATGAGATGTCTATGAAGCATTCTTCTTATAAAAAAAAGAGTCCGATATTGAGAAAAAGAGAAAAAGAAAAAAAGAGATTATGAAAAGAGGAAAGAGAGAAAAAAGCACCATATTCCCATGGTAAATAAGAAGATTGCTAAGATGCTCGTTGTCTGCTTACCTTGTCATTTTGATATGGGGATTCTTCCATATCATCGGGCAAGGGGTACCCCGTTGGCGGTTCTCTATGATACACATGTACTTACGATGACAAGAACTTACCGGTGACTAAACTTGAGTAGCATGAGGAGCGGCCCTCGTATTCAAGGGACATGAGATTTCTAACTTATACTTCGTCAAGCATGTACACCATAGTTTGTTCACTTTAACCTTAATCACTTCAAGATGCTTATGATAGGGGCAATGAGAGCTGAAAGCTATTAAGTACCATAATTTTTGGAAGCTCTTTATGAGACTTGAATCCCTATTTCCTTCTATGAAGGCCTTTCTTCCACTTATATATTGAGTCTCCGCCTTCTATCTTTATGCACCTACTTTGAGAGCATAGTGGCCATTCTTAGTTCTATGTGCATTATCCCAAGACTTGTTGATTGATGCATACCTTGATATTGCTTGTTTTAAAATATTTGTATCTTGTCACTCTTATGAACTTTGAAGGTGTCCTGTGCATTTATGTTTGCTACTCTATGAGGGACAAGTTGAATACTAGTATGCTATGTTTTCTTTATGTGAAACAAACAAACGTCTTGCAAAGCATTGTTATTCATGAGTCTTTTGTTTGTGCCTTTTCATGTTGCATCATAGTTTCTTTATATTATTGCTAGAACTTTGTCTTTCATGTTATGATTGAAGACCTATGATCCTAGCTTTGAATATTTCACAAATACTTTGATCAAGTTTATGATGGTGCATGTCACCTTAAAAATTATTCTTTCTTTTTATCACTTACCTACTCGAGGACGAGCAGGAGTTAAGCTTGGGGATGTTGATACATTGCAAATGTATCTATAATTTTTGATGTTCCATGCTTGGTTTTATCTACTTTCTTATGTTTTTTCCACACTTTGGAGTACTTTTCATATGATTTCTTGGACTAACCTATTAACAAGAGCCACAGTGACAGCTGCCTGTTTTCTGCTGTTTTTGGTTCCAGGAAAGTCAGAAAATGAATATTATTGGAATTGGACGGGACAAAAGCCAAAGTTATTATTTTACCGGGGGACACCTGGAGCCAGAATACGAGAAGGAGAAGGGCCAGAGGGCGGCCACACCACCTGGCCGCGCGGCCAGGCTTGGCCTGCGGAAGGGGGTGATGTGGCCAGCCCAGGCACCCCCTCAGCCTCTCCTTCCGCCTATATATTGCCTCTAATACAGAAACCCTAAGTACCCGATCAAAATTCCATGAAAGAGTCTATAGCCGCCATCATCTCCATCCCTAGATCGGGAGGGATCTGAAGCTCTTCCCGGCACCCTGCCGGAGAGGGGAATTCACCCTGGAGGCCTTCTTCATCATCATGCAAGCCTCCGGTGTGATGCGTGAGTAGTTCATCTCTGGACTACGGGTCCATGCAGTAGCTAGATGGTGGTTCTCCTCCTTTGTGCTTTCATATCTAGATCTTGTGAGCTCCATTCATGATCAAGATCATCTATTTGTAATTCTACATGTTGTGTTTGCGGGGATCCGATGGATATTGAGATGCTATTTCAGATTGATTATTGATTCTATCATGTCTTTGTTATTTGTGATCTTGCATGCTTTCCGTTGTTAGTAGCTATCTTGGACAAGTAGATGCTAGCAACTCCAAGAGTTAGTATTTATGCTCGATAGTGGGTTCATGCCTCTAGTAATCTGGGGAAGTGACAGAAATCTCTAAGGTACTAGATGTGTTGTTGCTACTAGGGAGAAAACAACAATCCTTTGTTCATAGAACAATCGTATTGTTTACTTTACACGCAATTCATAATGCAATTATCCATTGCTTGCAACTTAATACTGGAGGGGGTTCAGATGATAACCTGAAGGTGGATTATTAGTCATAGATGCAGTTGGATGGCGGTCTATGTATAATGTTGTAATGCCCAATCGAATCTCAAAGGAGTCAAGATGATTAGTATATGCTTGTATGATTTCTCGATGTTTGTCAATTGCCCCACTATAATTTGTTCACCCAGCATGTTATCTATCTTAAGGAGAGCCACCTCTAGTGAACTATGGACCCCGGTCCTTTCTTTTAGTTTCAATTTATAATCAACTGTTTATTGTTTTGTGTTTACTTTCTGCAAACTATTACTTCCTTCCATTCGATACATTTAATCCTTTGTTTTCAGCAAAATCGGTGATATTGACAGCCTCATCGCAAGTTGGGGACAGAGTTCTATGGTTGTGTTGTGCAGGTCTCCACATTGCTGCTGGCACCGGTAGTGCGCCCTGCCAACGTTCAGCTAGATACACCTTTGGGGTGTTTCCTTGCTCCTACTGGATTGATAACCTTGGTTTCATAACTGAGGGAAACTTACTGCTATGCTCATCATACCTTCCTCTTGGGGTTCCCCAACGATCTCGTTAATACACGAGTCAGCAGTTACACTCAAATGTGTATCCTCGGGGCGACTCCCAAGATACAATGGAGTCATCCTGTCTACCTCCATTTGGGCCAGCTTGGCTTTCTCTCTGGCTGCAGCTTTGTCATTGCTCGTCTCCTTGAGGAGCAGTGCTTGAACATGAGGGTCCTACAAGACCGAAGTTAGCAGCGTCTGTGTGTTCGCATCTTCTCCTTCTTCATGATGATCATGCCCGTCGCCATCTCCTTCTCCATGCTGATCATGCCTGCCGGCATCTCCTTCGTCATGATGATCATGCCCGCCGGCATCTCCTTCGTCATGATGATCATGCCCGGTAGAATCTTCGTCTTCCTGCTCGCCCACGTCTTCGTGACCACCATGTCCTGCCGGCGCCTCATTGAGGTTACGCATGAAACCGCGCCTAAGCAGGTGACCCTCCAATTGTCCAGATTCAGAGTCGATCCAGCGCTGCAGTTTGCATGTTCGACATGGACATCTTATCATGGTCTTGTTGTTCAGAATCATGTCCTCCTTCGCATCTTTCTTGTACCTAGCAATTAGACCTTTGCTCATCGTGAGGACCATGGTTGCCTGAGCGGTCAAAATAGAGAGTATAGGTGAGAACCACACCATATGAACACACACATGCATGAATGCTAGCCGGAAAAAATTCGGCATGACCTTTCCTAAAATTAGGACATATGGTTAGTGCAAAAATTTTCCGAAATGGAAATGAATCAACATTTTGGCAAACATCCATGCAACCACACCGGCCGGGACAACAACAAGCAAGCAACAAAAAACTTCCTCCCATTGCAAACATCGATGCACCACACAAGCATCGTCTCGCCATGGATCGCACACACACACACCGCCAGCGTGACAAGCTTCACCTACACGTTCATGGCCAAGTACTCACCTAGTAGACACAATAATAGCGAGAAGAGACCACACGATGAGAGAGTGTGGACAGATAGATCTACAAGTTGGTGGAGAGGAAATTAGTAAAGAAATAGAGATGTGAGAGAGAAAAGTAAGGAACTTTTAGATCTACAAGTTGGAGGGAAGCTTCCACTTACCATTCTATGGACTAAAGTAGGTTTAGTTACAAGAAAATGGAGAAACTAGGGCAAAATGGGGTGTGAGGGAGGAGGAAGACAAGTTGGGAGGTGGTAGAAAGGAAGAGATGTGAAATGGGTGGTGGTGGATAGATAAGGTGGGAGCTTTGTCACCTTTTTAACATGGATCTGGATGCCCTCATCTATGGCGCATATGGAGGAAATGCGCCACAGATGATCAAACTTCTGTGGCGCATAAGTCCATATGCGCCACAGAACTTATGGTACAGGGTAAAGTGGTGGGACCCAGGGTTAGGTTTCTGTGGTGCATGTGAGGATATGCGCCACAAAAGTGAAACATATCTGTGACGCATATCCACACATGCGCCACAGATCGTGGGTGAAAAAGTATCTATGGTGGGGCCCGCCTCCAAGTTCTGTGGGGCATAGTGGAATATGCGCCACAGAAGAGGCAACTTTTGTGGTGCATATCTCATTATGCTCCACAGAACTTGGATCACCCCACCCCGGCTGGCGGGTCCCACCATTCTTCTATGGCGCATATTGTATGAAATGCGCCACGGAACTTCTAGGTTTCTGTGGAGCATGTTTCCTAGTGCGCCACTGACAAGTCTCTGTGGCGCATGGATTTACATATGTGCCACAGATTAACTTGTCTACCTATAGGCTGTTTCCTAGTAGTGTCCCCCGAGGTTTGTATATCATGTTCTCGTTGTGTTTTCGTTTCGATCTATTTCTGCCAAGAGTTATTCTTAAAGTTTAGAAGCACTATGGTCTCCACCAATGATAAGGGCAAGGAGCCTGCGGAGGAGGATCTCCAAGAGTCTGAGCAGGAGGAGGACATCGATAGTGAAGTTGAAGAGGAGGCAAAGGAAGACCAGCATCTGCACACCAGCACCACCATTGCAAGCATTGGAGTGGTGACAAACCCTGCCAGGTTCAAAAGGACCGCACGGATGTCCACTGGAGGGAAGACTCCACGTCATTGCTTGGCTTCACGGAAAAGAAGACTTCAAGGAGGAAGAGCGGGAAAGAATTGCAAGAGATGGGATTCACAACCTAACATGATCATGAACCACATCGAGCACAATTCAGAGTTGATTCGTACTCTCGCCTTCGAGAATGAGGACTTGAGGGAATTGCTTGAAAAGCTCATCGGGAGAATACCACCACCACCGAAGGAGTAATTTTTCATCAGGTTTTGGCATCCCCTTGGTTTGTTCCAAGCTTGGGGGAGTGCTAGGGTATCATATCACTATCTTTTATCTTTTACCTTTTAAGTAGAGTCATATCATGAATAGAGAATTTATCATGTAGGATGGTTTGGGAATTATGGAAGTGTCCCCCCTCTCGTTAGATATCTATGTATCCCTTGGTGTGAGTTGCCGTTATGGAATATTAATGAGAAGTTCTATCATTTACTCTTTTGCATATCTTATTTTAGTTTTCAATTACTATTATATGATTGATCTTGTTGTTGGTATCACTTTGGGATCATTAAGTAAATTTAGTTGGTTTTGGCAAACCTGGCTCGGTTAGTAGCAACACTATTATGAGAATTGAATGAAAAAGATAAAAGTACTCTTAAGAAATATAATTTCATCATCTTTCTTGATTTTCTCATAAACTTAGTATTCTCTAGTTAATATCTTTTGTTCTTCCAAAGAAGATTGCATGTTTGTTTTTATCACTTGTATGTTTGTTTGTTTCCTTCAAATCTTATGCTTGTTACCCAGCCTTGCTAGCCTAAAACCTGTACTGAGAGGGAATGCTTCTCGTGCGTCCAATCCTTAAACCAAAACCTATGCCATTTGTGTCCACCATATCTACCTATTAGCACTATTGCTATTCCAAGTAAATTCATGTTTTTATCTACCTTCCGAATTAAACTTGTTATGTGAAAATTAGTGATTAAAGCTCTCACGAACTTGAAGGCACACTTTACTTTTCTTGCACCTAATAAACTTGAACCATTGTGTCATCTAAGTTGTATATGCTTGCACTTATACATTGGGGATTAGCAAAACCATGTTGTCATGGGGAATGCTTTCAACATTGCACTTGTACATTGTACCCAGTTGATATCATGCTCTTTTGTTTATGGATGTCGTCAGTGTGAATTGAAAGGGGAGCTTGTAAGTCCATGGAGTTATGTATATGTGTTAGAGAAACGCATGGGCCGCTAGCCTAAGCCATGCCTAATCATGGTGGAAACTTGCAGCATCACCATAGTGAGCAATCTATGAAGCATTCTTCTTATAAAAAAGATAAGAGATTGAGATTGAGAAAAAAAGAAAAAAGGAGATGAGATAAGAGGAAAGAGAGAAAAAGGCACCATTTTCCCATGGTAAATAAGAAGATTGCTGAGATGCTCATTGTCTGCTTGCCTTGTCTTTTTGATTATGGGATAGCTCCTGTATCATGTGCAAGGGGTACCCCGTTGGCGGTTCTCTATGATACACATGTACTTACTATGACAAGAACTTACCGGTAACTAAACTTGAGTAGCATGAGGAGCGGTCCTCATATTAAAGGGACATGAGATTGCCAACTTATACTTTGTCAAGCATATACTCCATAGTTTGTTCACTTTAACCTTAATCACCTAAATATGCTTATGATAGGGGCTATGAGAGCTGAAAGCTAATAAGTACCATACTTTTTGGAAGCTCATTATGAAACTTGAGATCCCTGCTTCCCTCTGCGAAGGGCCTATCTTTTACTTTCTAGTTGAGTCAGTAAACCTATTCCTTTCTATCTCAGCAAGTATTTTGAGTTGTTGTGTTTCTTTCATTCATATGATGATTTATTCAATCATGTTTCTTATGTTCCTTGTTTTGCACATTGCTCTTATCTTAGTGAATATTACTTTGAAAGCTATCATTGAAAACCCCTTTATGATTGAACTCCTGTGAATTGTTAACTATTCTTTGACCAAGAACAAAGTTTGCCATTACCAATTATGATTTACTTTATGTATCTTTATTTTGTTTCCTTTACTTATTACAAGTTAAGTTATGTAATAGTGAGTTGTCTTCTATTATGACTTGTGTATTGATGAATGTGATGCTTCTTGTCCGTATTCTTTTATCGACTCTTCACTCCATAAACCTGAGGTCATGTTTATTGAGCTCAGTTTTCGCTTGGGGACAAGCGAAGTCTAGGCTTGGGGGAGTTGATACGTCCATTTTGCATCACTATTCTATATCATAATTTACTGTTATTCATTGATATCTTTCATATTAAGAGATGATACTTATGTTATTTCATCTGTTTTTGCATGGTTGATGAATTTTGGAGGATGGACCGTTGAAGTCAGGATTCTGATGGAAAAGGCACTGTTTGGAGGCGAAATTCGCGAAGATCAGAAAATTCCAGAAAATACATGCAAAATCCTATTTTTTCAGAAGACAGAGGATGCCAGAAGGGGGAGCGGAGTTGGGCCATAGGGGGCCCACACCACCCCTGGAGCGGGCCACCCCTAGCCGCGCTACCAGGTGGTGTGGCCACCCTGGCCCACCTCCATCTCTCCCCTTTGGCATATATTATCCCCACGAAACCCTAAGCCTAGGGGAGCGATCACAGAAAGATTCCACCACCTCTGCAGGGTGGAAAACTGCAAAGAGAGAAAGAGCTCTCCGGCAGGCAGAAATCTGTCGGGAAAATTCCTTCCCAGGGAGGGGAGATCGCCGCCATCAACACCACCATCAAGCTGGACTTCATTGGGATCATCATCATCATCTCCACCAGCACCATCATCACCACTCCATAACGTTGTAACAATTGGGTTGAATCTTGCATAGTTCTTAGGGGAAACTTTCCCGGTGTTGATTACTTGTTGTAGTTGATGCTATTGAGTGGAACCATTCAATTATTGTTATGTTCAGATTGTTAATTATCATTATATCATCTCTGATCTTGATCCATATGATGTCTTATGAGTAGTTCGTTTATTTCTTGAGGACATGGGAGAAGTCATATTATTAGTAGTGGAATTGTGTTGAGAAAGATTCAATAGTTTGTTATTTAAGTTGCGGTGTTATTCTTCTAGTGGTGTCATGTGAACGTCAACTACATGACACTTCACCTTTATGGGCCTAGGGGAATGCATTGTGTATTTGGCTACTAATCGTAAGGGTTGCCAGAGTGACAGAAACCTGAACCCCCATTAGGAAACCTTTGCACAAGGGATGTAGGATCTCAGAGTTTAAAGTTGTGGTTAGGTTTTCATCTTTATTACTTTCTTGTACTTGCGCATGCTTGCAAGGGGTATAATCACAAGTATGTATTAGTCCTAGGAAGGTCGGTACATTAGCACAAGTTCACCCAGACAACACTTATCAAACTAAAGAAGATTAATCAACTATATGAAACGAACGCACTTGACGATATTCCCATGTGTCCTCGAGAACGTTTGGTCATCTTAAGTAATATAGCTGGTTTGTCCTTTGCTAAAGAAAGGATTAGGCCACTTGCTACATCTATTATTATTTTCTTTTATTTACTCACACTTTATTTATCTGCATTATCAAAAACCCTTAAAAATCCGTTTCCTAAGTATTTACAGAGAATTCCTGCTCCAAGCCACTTGTCAACACCTTCTGCTCCTCGTTGGGTTTGACACTCTTACTTATCGAAAATACTGCGATACACCCCCTATACTTGTGGGTCATCACCTTTCCCTAATACTTCACAAAAGTGTATTCTTGAATATGAACAGGTCAAAGCAGTACAGGATAAGAAGGAAGAAGAAAGTATGCCAGAAGTCGTGGAACATCTGGAAGAAACCAAAGATGAATAGGTAACCAAGGAAGCAATTATGTCTATGTACGCACATCATAACATAGTTGAACTTGATGAAGAGACTTCTGTATAGGTTGAAGGTAAAACAAAGGTAAAAGATGTGGGTAAGCCTTGATACGTTGCTACCGTATCTATAATTTTTGATGTTCCATGCTTGTTTTATATCTACTTTCTTATGTTTTGTCCACACTTTGGAGTATTTTATACACTTTCTGGGACTAACCTATTAACAAGATGCCACAGTGCCAGTTGCATGTTTTCTATTGTTTTTGGTTCCAAAAAAGTCATAAAATGAATATTCTTGGAATTTGACAGGACAAAAGCCAAAGTCAATATTTCACCGAGGGGAACATAGAGCCAGCAGACGAGATGGAGAGGGGCCAAGGGCCGGCCACACAACCTGGCCGCGCGGCCAGGCCTGGCCTGCGCCAGGCGGTGGTGCGGCCGCCTAGGGCACCCCCTCGGCCTCCCCTTTCGCCTATAAGAAGCCTCTGATACAGAAACCCTAAGGACCTGATCAAAATTCCACGAAAGAGTCTGTAGCCGCCGTCATCTCCATCCCTAGATCTGGAGGATGAGCTCTGCCGGCACCTGTTTGGAGGAGAGATCACCACGAGGCCTTCTTCTTCACCATGCCTACCTCCGATGTGATGCGTGAGTAGTTCATCCCTGGACTACAGGTCCATGTAGTAGCTAGATGGTTGGTTCTTCTCCTTTGTTCTACCATGTTTAGATCTTGTGAGCTCCGTTCATGATCAAGATGATCTATTTGAAATCATACATGTTGTGTTTGCGGGGATCCAATGGATATTGAGATGCTATTTTAGATTGATTATTTATTCTATCATGTCTTTGTTATTTGTGATCTTGGATGCTCTCCATTGTTAGTAGCTATCTTGGCCGAGTAGATGCTAGCAACTCCAAGAGGGAGTATTTATGCTCGATAGTGGGTTCATGCCTGTAGGAATCTAGGGAAGTGTCAGAACTCTCTAAGGTACTAGATGTGCTGTTGCTACTAGGGAGAAAACAGCAATCCTTTGTTCATAGAACAATCATATTGTTTACTTTACACACTTTGCTTAATGCAATTATCTATTGCTTGCAGCTTAATACTGGAGGGGGTTCGGATGATAATCTGAAGGTGGATTATTAGTCATAGATGTAGTTGGATTACGGTCTATGTATAATGTTGTAATGCCCAATCAAATCTCATAGGAGTCAAGATGATTAGTATATGCATATATGCTTTCTTGATGTTTGTCAATTGCCCCGCTGTAATTTGTTCACCCAACATGTCATGTATCTTAAGGAGAATCACCACTAGGGAACTATGGACCCTGGTCCTTTCTTTTACCATCAATCTACTACTATTTTCTGTTTACTTTCCGCATACTATCTTCCACACAATACGTTTAATCCCTTGTTTTCTGCAAAACCGGTGAGACTGACAACCTCACTATAAGTTGGGGGCAAAGTTCTGTGATTGTGTTGTGCAGGATTCCAAGTTGGAAACAACACCTTGGAGGTGTTTCCTTGCTCCTACTGGTTCGATAACCTTGTTCATAACTGAGGGAAAACTTGTTGTTGTACTCATCATACCTTCCTCTTGGGGTTCCCCAACGAGCTCAACATATTGAGTAAGCAAGCCTATTCTTCCCTGCATATTTAAAGAAACCTCGCATTACGGTTTATGTGATCTAAGCATCAAAGTTAATGTTATTTCTTATGATTTCTAATTAGAAATAAAAGAATAAATAGAACCGGCTATAATTGAAAATACTGATATGACAATTATGTTAGCCAATAAAAATCTTAGAATTCCAATGGGAGTAGTTGAAGATGCAACTGTCACAATTGGCAATAAAAACTTTCCTATCGATTTTGTAGTTGTTGATATGCCAGCTAACACTCTTTTCCCAATTATATTAGGAAGAACCTTTTTGGGTGATATAGGTGCCTATGTTAATTTCAATAAGGAGATTGTGCCTCTTAAGCTTGGGGGAACAGAAAATAAATTCCACTTTTCCCTCATAACCAATATCTTTACTTTGTTTTATTTTTTTGCTTAGTTTATTTCTGCTTTGTTTGCTTGTTTCTTTATCAAAAACACAAGAAAATTAGTTGTACTAGTTTGTTTCTTTATATTAAAAACACAAAAAATCACTACTCTTGAAAACACTAAGTTGTGTGACTTCACTAGCACCAACAATAATGATTTCATGTCCACACCTATTGCTCCACCTGTTCCTAAAGCTACTTTCTTTGAAATTAAACCTTCTTTGCTTAATCTTGTTATGAGAGAACAATTTTCTGGAATTGGTACTGAAGATGCTACTGCTCATCTTATAACTTTGTTGAACTTTGTGAGATGCAAAAACATAGGGATATAGATGGGGATATTATTAAGCTTAAATTGTTTCCTTTCTCTTTGAGAGGAAAAGCTAAAGAATGGTTGCAATCCCTAACTAGAAATAGTATTGATTCTTAGACTAAATGCAAAGGTGTTTTCATTGGAAAATACTACCCTCCTGCTAAGATTATATCTATGACAAGTGAAATAATGAAATTTAAACAATCTGATAATGAACATGTTGCTCAAGCTTGGTAAATAATGGAATCTTTGGTAAAGAATTGTCCCACTCATGGATTGACTGCTTGGATGATTATCCAAACCTTTTATGCAGGACTAAATTATTCTTCAAGAAATCTGCTAGATTCTGCTGCTGGAGGTACCTTTATGAGCATTACTTTGGGTGCTGCAACAAAGCTTCTTGATAATATGATGGTGAACTATTCTGAATGGCACACTAAGAGAGCTCCACAAGGTAAGAAGGTAAATTCTGCTCAAGAAACCTCCTCCTTGAGTGATAAAATTGATGTTATTATGTCTATGCTTGTTAATGGGAAAGCTCATATTGATCCAAATCATGTTCCCTTAGCCTCTTTGGTTGCTCAAGAAGAGCAAGTTGATGTGAACTTTATTAGAAACAATAATTTTAGCAACAATGCCTATAGGAATAATTTTGGTAATAATAGCTATAGGCCATATCCTCCCAATGGTAATTCTTATGGAAATTCCTACAACAATAATAGGAGTGCACCCTCTAAACTTGAAGTTATGCTTAAAGATTTTATTAGTAAACAAACTACTTTCAATAAAACTATTGAGGAAAAACTCACTAATGCTGAAAGAAATATAGCATCATTGTCTAATGCTCAATCTTCTTTGAATAAAATGGCTGCTAAAGCTGAAACTATTGAAAATCCCTTTGCTTCCACTAATGCCATACAAGTTAGAATTGATGAAAATGTTAGATTATTAGCTTAATTGCATGCTAAGTGGGAAAGAGAAGATGAAATTGCTAGAAATATTAGTATTTCTACTATCACTACCACTAATGTTGAAGCTAGTAAACCCAATGGAACCTTCTCTAATAAAAATGCTGAAATTCTTCGAAATATGGGAAACAATAGCTCTCCTAATTTAGATGATAATTATGATTTTGATCTTGATGGTTGCAATATCTCTGAAGTAATTAGGTTCCTACAAAAGATTGCTAAAAGTCCTAATTCTAGTGCTATGAATATGGCATTTACAAACACATTACTGATGCCCTCATAAAAATTAAAGAATAAAAGATGAAACATAAAGCTTCTATTCCTATGAAATTAGAGGATGGTTGGAAACCCATCATTAATATGAAAGTGAATGATTTTGATCTCAAAGCTTTATGTGATCTTGATAGTAGTGTTTCTATTATGCCTAGAAATATTTATGAAATGCTTGATTTGCCACCATTGGAAGATTGTTATTTAAATGTCCCACTTGATGATAATGATAAAAAGAAACTCATGGGGAGTATTAATGATGTTCTTATTATGGTTAACAATACCCATGTCCCTGTTTATTTCTATGTTTTTGATGTTGAATCCAATGCTTCTTGTCCTAATACTTTGGGAAGACCTTTTCTTAGAACTATTGGTGCCATCATTGATATGAAAGAAGGCACCATTAAATATCAACTCCCACTCAAGAAAGGTATAGAACACTTCCCTAAGAAGAGAGAGAAGATTCCTTTTGCCTCTCCTATTAAAACAAAATTTGCTCTTAATGCTTCTTTATTTGAAAATACTTGAAAATGTTAGATTATTAGCTTAATTGCATGCTAAGGGGAAAGAGAAGATGAAATTGCTAGAAATATCAGTATTTCTACTATCACTACCACTAATGTTGAAGCTAGTAAACCCAATGGAACCTTCTCTAATAAAAATGCTGAAATTCTTCGAAATATGGGAAACAATAGCTCTACTAATTTAGATGATAATTATGATTTTGATCTTGATGGTTGCAATATCTCTGAAGTTATTAAGTTCCTACAAAAGCTTTCTAAAAGTCCTAATGCTAGTGCTATGAATATCGCCTTTACAAAACACATTACTGATGCTCTCATAAATATTAAAGAAGAAAAGATGAAACATAAAGCTTCTATTCCTATAAAACAAGAAGATGGTTGGGAACCCATCATTAATATGAAAGTGAATGATTTTGATTTCAAAGCTTTATGTGATCTTGATAGTAGTGTTTCTATTATGCCTAGAAGGATTTATGATATGCTTAATTTGCCACCACTTGAAGATTGTTATTTGAATGTCCCACTTGATGATAATGCTAAAAAGAAACTCATGGGGAGTATTAATGATGTTCTTATTATGGTTAACAATGCCTATGTCCCTGTTGATTTCTATGTTTTGGATGTTGAATGCAATGCTTCTTGTCCTATTACTTTGGGAAGACCTTTTCTTAAAACTGTTGGTGCCATTATTGATATGAAAGAAGGCACCATTAAATATAAACTCCCACTCAAGAAAGGTATAGAACACTTCCCTAAGAAGAGATAGAAGATTTCTTTTGCCTCTCCTATGAAAACAAAATTTGCTCTTAATGCTTATTCATTTGAGAAAATTTGATACTTTTTCTTGCTTCTTATGCCTAACTTAAAGGCGTTAAAGAAAAATACTTATTGGGAGATAACCCAAAAGTTTTAGTTGAGTCTTGGAAGTTATTGCTTCAGTAATAACCTCTCCTTATCATTTTTGTGTGGTTTTTGTGCCAAGAGTAACCTCTAATGAGAGAGAAGTAATACTTGGGAAAGTTGTTGTCCCGAAACAGATTTTTGTGCTTCGCTGTAAAAATTCGTGAAACATCTCTGTATGTCAGTTTAAGATGTAATTTTTTGTGCTTCTGCCCCAGGTTGTTATCTAACTTTCGTTAGTTCAACACTTTTTGAATTGAGCAACAGAAGGTCTTCGAAAAAATTGTTTTTTACCTGCTGGTCTGTTTTGACAGATTTCTGCCATTATTTGCATTTGCCTCTTGATCTCTTTCTCTTTGAGTTCTCTTTGATCATTTTAACTTTTTAAAGGAAGTGCTACAGTAGCTTGTGTTTTAATCAAAGTTTTACTTGTGTTGGAACTTAACCAAAGGTCTATTATCTTTTGAACATACTAATGTTGCTAATGAAGATTGTGTGAAGTTTTGTATGAAGGAAAAATTTTAGGTGTAGGGAAGAGTAATGGAATGAGATGAAGAATGGACAAAAGCTCAAGCTTGGGGATTCCACCCCATGTCACCCCCAAAAAATATCCAAGAATTACAAGCGTCAAAGATTGGGGATGCCCAAGGCATCCCCTTCTTCATCAATAAAAATCTCAGGTTTCTTCCAAACACATCATTTTTATTGTTTCATGCACAGTTGTGTTGTTCTTGGAGCGTCTTCGTTTTTGTTTTTGGTCTTCATTTGCTTAGTTTTCCTAGTTTTCTTGAATAAATTGGTTGGACCCCCTCATTCATACATTAGTTTTCAAATAAGTTGGTTTGGATTGGAAAAGAGTAGGAAAAGTTCATGCTTAAGTGGTAAAAAGGAGCTTGTTTTTGACTGTGGCATATGCTTTGTCATATCATGTTTGATATTGTTTTGGATTTATGCTTAGTGATTTTTGCTGTAGCATGACATGTTATAAAAAATTGAGATTGCTTAATGTGCCTTGAAAGAATCATGCGTTGTTTTAGCATATTAAAGCATAGTATTGTGGTATTCTCCTTTGATGCTTTATTTGGGTTGACTTAGCGCATGCTCACACCATGTTATGACTATACCAAGTCACCATAGCCTCTATGATCTTTTAGTTTTCGACTTGTAATATCACTTTATGCTTTAATTAATGATGTTTTGTCGCTTTGCATGATTATGGCCATTATTGCTCTCTTAGTTGGTCGATCCCAGTCTTTTGCTAGCCTCCATACCAAGTATGAGTTCCACTCATGCATCCAACTCCAAATAAAACCAAGTTATCCCAAAGAGTCCACCATACCTACCTATTATCATTTGCTACTCCAAGTATATTCATGTTTTTATCTACCTTCCGAATTAAACTTGTTATGTGAAAATTAGTGATTAAAGCTCTCACGAACTTGATGGCACGCTTTACTTAATAATCTTGAACCATTGTGTCCATCTTTGTTGCGTATATGCTTGCGCTTTATAAGTTGAAGTTAGCAGAACCATGTATCATGGGGAACGCTTTCAACATTGCACTTATTCCGTTGATATCATGATTCTTTTGCTTATGGATCCCGGCGGTGTGAAATAAAAGGGGAACTTGTAAGATCATGGAGTTTGTATGTGTGTTAGAGAAACACTTGTGCGCTAGCCTAAGCCATGTCTAATCATGGTGGAAACTTGCAGCATAACCATAATGAGCACTCTATGAAGCATCCTCAATAAAAACCTACACAAATAGCAAATAAAAAGATCGCTGAGATGCTCATTGTCTGTTGCCTTGTCATTTTGATATGGGATAGCTCCTGTGTCATGGGGCAAGGGGTACCCCGTTGGTAGTTTTCTATGATACATATGCACTTACAATGACAAGAGCTTACTTGTGACTGAAGTTGAGTAGCATGAGGTTCGGTACTCGTAAGCAAGGGGCATGAGATTTCAACTTATAAATTATCAAGCATATCCTCTTAGTTGTGTCACTTTAACCTTAATCACTTGAAGATGCTTATGACAGGGGCAATGAGAGCTGAAAGCTAATAAGTACCATAATTTTTGGAAGCTCTTTATGAAACTTGAATCACTGCTTCCTTCTATGAAGGCCTTTCTTTTACTTTTATGTTGAGTCTCCATCTTCTATCTTTATGCACCTATTGAGAGAGCATAGTGGTCGTTCTTAGTTTAATGTGCATTGTCCCAATACTTGTTGATTGATGCATAACTTTGATATTGCTTATTCTTGAACTATTTGTATCTAGTCACCCTTATGAACTTTGAAGGTATCTTACGCATTTATGTTTTGCTACACTATGAGGGACAAGCTGAATACCATTATCATTATGTTTTCTTTATGTGAAACAAAAAACGTCTTGCAAAGCATTGTTATTCATGAATCTTTTGTTTGTACCTTTTCATGCTACAACATAGTTGCTATGTCTTATTGTTAGAATTATATCTTTCATGCTATGTTAAAAGTTTGTGATGTTGCATGTCACCTCAAAAGTTATTCTTTCTTTTTATCACTTACCTACTCGAGGACGAGCAGGAGTTAATCTTGGGGATGTTGATACGTTGCTAATGTATCTATAATTTTTGATGTTCCATGCTTGTTTTATATCTACTTTCTCATGTTTTGGCCACACTTTGGAGTATTTTTATACACTTTATGGGACTAACCTATTAACAAGATGCCACAGTGCCAGTTGCCTGTTTTCTACTGTTTTTGGTTCCAGAAAAGTCAGAAAATGAATATTCTCGGAATTGGACAGGACAAAAGCCAAAGTCAATATTTCACCGAGGGGAACATGGAGCCAGAAGACGAGACAGAAAGGGGACAGGGGCCGGCCACACCACCTGGCCATGCGGCCAGGCCTGGCCCGCGCCAGGGGGTGATGCGGCCGCCTAGGGCACCCCCTCGGCCTCCCCTTTCACCTATAAGAAGCCGCCGATACAGAAACCCTAAATACCCAATCAAAATTCCACGAAAGTCTCTGTAGCCGTCGTCATCTCTATCCCTAGATCGGGAGGGATCTGAAGCTCTTCCAGGCACCCTGCCGGAGGGGAGAGATCACCCTGGAGGCCTTCTTCTTCACCATGCCTGCCTCCGGTGTGATGCGTGAGTAGTTCATCCCTGGACTACGGGTCCATGTAGTAGCTAGATGGTTGGTTCTTATCCTTTGTGCTACCATGTTTAGATCTTGTGAGCTCCATTCATGATCAAGATCATCTATTTGAAATCATACATGTTGTGTTTGCGGGGATCCGATGGATATTGAGATGCTATTTCAGATTGATTATTGATTATATCATGTCTTTGTTATTTGTGATCTTGCATGCTCTCTGTTGTTAGTAGCTATCTTGGCCGAGTAGATGCTAGCAACTCCAAGAGGGAGTATTTATGCTCGATGGTGGGTCATGCCTCTAGGAATCTGGGGAAGTGACAGAAATCTCTAAGGTACTAGATGTGTTGTTGCTACTAGGGAGAAAAGAACAATCCTTTGTTCATAGAACAATTGTATTGTTTACTTTACACACTTTGCTTAATGCAATTATCTGTTGCTTGCAGCTTAATACTGGAGGGGGTTCGGATGATAATCTGAAGGTGGATTATTAGTCATAGATGCAGTTGGATTATGGTCTATGTATAATGTTGTAGTGCACAATCAAATCTCATAGGAGTCAAGATGATTAGTATATGCATATATGCTTTCTCGATGTTTGTCAATTGCCCTGCTATAATTTGTTCACCCAACATGTCATCTATCTTAAGGAGAATCACCACTCGTGAACTATGGACCCCGGTCCTTTCTTTTAGCATCAATATACAATCTACTATTTACTATTTTCTATTTACTTTCCGCATACTATCTTCCACACAATACGTTTAATCCTTTGTTTTCAGCAAAACCGGTGAGACTGACAACCTCACTATAAGTTGGGGGCAAAGTTCTATGATTGTGTTGTGCAGGATTCCAAGTTGGAAACAACACCTTGGAGGTGTTTCCTTGCTCCTACTGGTTCGATAACCTTGGTTTCATAACTGAGGGAAAACTTGTTGTTGTACTCATCATACCTTCCTCTTGGGGTTCCCCAACGAGCTCAACATATTGAGTAAGCAAGCCTATTCTTCCCTGCATATTTAAATAAACCTTGCATTACGGTTTATGTGATCTCAGCATCAAAGTTAATGTTATATCTTATGATTTCTACTTAGAAATAAAAGAAGAAATAGAACCGGCTACAATTGAAAATACTGATATGACAATTATGTTAGCCAATAAAAATCTTAGAATTCCAATGGGAGTAGTTGAAGATGCAACTGTCACAATTGGCAATAAAAACTTTTCTATCGATTTTGTAGTTGTTGATATGCCAGCTAACACTCTTTGCCCAATTATATTTGGAAGAAACTTTTTGGGTGATATAGGTGCCTATGTTAATTTCAATAAGGAGATTGTGTCTCTTAAGCTTGGGGGAACGGAAAATAAATTCCACTTTTCCAAATTTAAAGACAGTCCTCCACAAATACAAGAAGAAGAGGAAGAGAGAACTATTGAGGAAATGGTGGCTCTTTTATTTAGTAATCAAGAATAAGAAATAAATGAAGATCCAAATTATGAATAAATAGTTATGGAGGACGAGTCCCTAGGAGAACTAGAAGACGAATTTGATTCACTTCCCATCATAGGACCTCCAACTGATGAGGCTTTTGAGGAGCCAGAAAAGAGAGGGGACGAGGAACTACCACCCCTAGAGTTGAAGACTCTACCAGATAATCCCAAATACAGGTTTCTAGATGATACAAATAAATTTCCTGTTATTATTAGTGCTAAACTTTTAGGAAAAGAAGAAGAAGAACTTATGGAGATACTTAAGGAGCATCGCAAGGCCTTTGGGTACTCAATGGATGACTTGAAGGGCATCAATCCCATGATATCTGTCCATCGAATATTCATGGAGGAAGGTGCTAAACCAGTTGCGGAATTTAATAGAAGATTGAAGCCTGAAATGAAAGAAGTGGTAAGAAAAGAAATTGTACGCCTACTAGACGCAGGTATAATCTATCCCGTTAGAGGAAGTGAATGGGTAAGTCATGTTCATTGTGTCCCTAATAAGGGCGGTTTCACTGTTGTTCCTAATGAATTAATACCTACTAGAACTATTGTTGGGCATAGGATGTGCATAGACTTTAGAAAATTAAATAAATAAACTAGGAAAGATCACTATCCTTTACCGTTCATAGATCAAACTTTAGAAAGGTTAGCAAACCATACTCATTTGTGTTACTTGGACGGATACTCTGGTTTTTCTCAAATAGCTGTTTGTCCTGATGACCAACTTAAAAATACTTTCATTAGTCCTTACGGTTTACATGCTTACCGACGTATGCCTTTTGGTTTATGTAATGCTCCAGCTACTTTTCAAAGATGCATGACTACTATTTTTGCTGATTTTATAGAACTTATAATGGAAGTATTTATGGATGACTTTTCTGTCTATGGAACTTTGTTTACTAGTTGCTTAGATAATCTCAAAAGAGTTTTGCGGTGTTGTGAAGAAACTAATCTTGTTCTAAACTGGGAGAAATGCCATTTTATGGTCAAAGAAGGTATAGTCCTAGGACACAAGGTATCAGGTAAGGGAATTGAAGTTGATAGAGCTAAAGTTGAGGCAATAGAGAGAATGCCACAACCTAGGGATATTAAAGGTATAAGAAGTTTCCTTGGTCATGTGGGTTTTTATAGAAGGTTCATTAGAAATTTATCTGGAATATCTAAACTTTTGACTAACCTCCTACAAAAGGGAGTAAGATTTAATTTTGATGATAAATGTCTTGAAGCCTTTGATAAACTCAAAAATGCTTTATCTCGTGCTCCCATCATTAAACCACCTATCTAGGATACAACCTTTGACTTAATATGTGAAGCTAGTGATGACGTTGTAGGAGTAACTCTGGGACAACATATTAGTCGCAGATTTATTATTATACATCATGCTAGTATAACTCTAAATGGTGCTCAAAAGAATTACCCTAAGGAGAAAAGGAACTTTTTGCTGTATTTTTCTCTTGTGATAAATTTTTTTCTTACATAGTTGATGCAAAGGTAAGAGTTCATACGGATCGTGATGGTTTAAAAGAACTCCTTGAGAGGAAAGACCATAAGCCAAGACTAATCTGTTCGATTCTATCACTTCAAGAATTTGAGTTGCAGATTATGTAGAGGCAAGAAATAAAAATGTTAGATGCAGTGTCCATGATTGCCCAGCAGGACACCAATCTTGTTGAGAGGAACTTTAGTCCTGGTGATTTTCGTTTACAAGAATTATTCAATGAATTAAGGTCAATTTCCCAAAGAGAGAAGAAGTCTTTGTTGTTGGAGGAACTTTTCATCCCCAAATAAACAAATGATAAGTGAAAGGTAAGTGCTCTTACCCAAATAAGTGATTTGTTTCACAAATTTTACTCCTAAAAATTCTGCCTTTGAATTCCTTGTGTTTTTCTGAAGTTTTAGAGGTTTTTACCAACTATACGGACAGAACTATACGACCGGAGAGGGAGCTCCTGCTGTATAGTTGGTCGTTAAACTCTCAATATCATCTTTGTGAAATTGTTTTCGATATCTGAGCCTATACGACCGGAGCAAAAATTTCGGCCGTATAACTAGTTGGTCATTAAACTCTCAGATACTTTTGATTTATGGTGTCTGTATCTATACGGCCGCAACTATATGACCGGAGCCAAAATTCTGGTTGTATAGTTGTTCATTAAACTCTCGGGCACTTTTTATTTTTGGTGTTTGTATCTATACGGTCACAATTATATGACCGGAGCCAAAATTCCGGCTATATATTTGGTCGTTAAACTCTCAGACACTTTTCGTTTGTCTTTTCGTTTATTCATTAAAAAAACTTATTGTCGGTTTCGAGTCGTGATTTAATCGACCTGGACTCGAGGTATTTGGAAATATCTACCCGGAACCAACTATACGGCCAGAGATATACGGGTTGTGCCCGTATAGTTGGTCGTTATGCGGCAGGTCACTTCCAAATCCGTGATTTCTTTCCTTGTTTCGTTAAGATTCTTTTCTTGAACGACAATTTGGTGTTTCTCGCGAGTTTTACCGACCTCTAACCCCCCTTATATACTGCCATTGTCTCTCTCTCTAATCATAATCTCCAGAAACCATTCTACCTCTTATTCACACGTGAGGGCTCTCAACCAAGGGATAGAAGTCAAGAAGAAAAGCTCCTATGGAGATCGGGAGCAATAGCGAGCAAGGAAAGGAGATCAAGACCATCCCTATAGAGTTCCTCGACACCGACCATGGGTGTCAGAAGAGGGATTTGAAGGCCCTGGAGCTGAAGATTGAAGAGTTGGACAAGGAGAAGCCAGGGACACCCAAACACCTTCGATTGCTGCAACTTTATCTTGATAAACTTGATGAAGATATCAAGCGGACAACCGAAGCAGGTTTTTCTATGAGTCTTAAGGCGCTACAAACACTTCAGGATAACAATAAGTTCATTAAAGAACAAGTGAAAGTGCTGGAGAGGAACAATCTTTTCTACAAGTTGCGTGTTAAAGAATTAGAAGCTGTCAATCAATCCCTCCGCCTTAGGCTGGCCCGTGAGGAAAAGATACCACGTGCCATGGCGCCACAGTGATCTACAACAATCACGGTATCAAATAATCGCAAGGGATTATTTGATCCCACCTAGCTTGGTTCCAAGCTTGGGGAGATCTTTAAGACCTTGTAATCTATTTTATAAGTTTTTATTAGTATTTTTGCATTAAGTTGAACTAGCAATAAAGTTTGCATCATTAGAATTCCCTTCAGGAATAGTTGATCCCTTTAATGAAATTCCGAGTTTATTATTATATATGGAGCAATATTGAGTTTGTGTTTGCTTTAATGATATATGAATGGCTTGAGTATAATTTTACTTGCACTTGATGATAGCAATAGGAGTCTTCCACACCATTGGTATTAATGGAACACATAAGGATAATTTGGTCAATATGTTGTAAGTCTACGGTTTGATTTACAAAGAAAGATTATCTATACAGTTAAGTTGAAAAAGAAACCTTGAACAAAGGAAAATGAAAGTGATATCAAAATAGAGTGAGAATAAGTCGAGGTAGAATCTCCAAGTCATAAGAATGCTTCATATACAGTTGGAATTTCATAATTGAGATCGTTAAACTTTGAATTCCTACATAATGTGGAATATATGGCTAGATCCTTTCCACAACACTTAATCAAAAGTGTGAGCATATATGCAAAAGAAAAGAAAAGAAAGAATAAAAAGAGCGAGTGTGTAAAGAGCAAATAGGCATATACCACAATATTGTAGTATGACAAAGAGACACTTTTGAGATTTTGAATCCCAAGTGAATACATTTGATCTTAAAACACTTGGGACTACCTCGCTAACTCATTCGGTTGAACCGGATACTTTTACATTATGTTGAGATTCATCTTTTATGAACTGTTGATCACTAAGGTGTGGAAGCATGCTAATACTATTCAGATGGTTCGAGTAAGGTACTATTCATGAACTTATTCCTATGTATCGTATATGATAAACACATGCTGCAACTGCCTCATTTATTTTAATCGACTCAACTTCATGAATATGAGGATCACATCCATTAAGATAAAACTTGCTCGGGACGAGCAAGAGTCTAAGCTTGGGGACATTGATGAGTGCATATTTGCATCATGTTTTACATTATTATTTTGCATTGTAGATGTAGGATCTTGGTATTTTACGGCACTCGCACGCATATTTTATGTCTATTTTCACCAGGATCAGGACAGATGATGGATCCAATGGATACAATTCTTGGAGTAGTTGTATTGTGGAGAAAAGGGGTAAAAAACAACATAAATCGCTTATTTGGGAAATATTAATAATACCAGAAGAAAACCAGAAGCGAACAAAGGAGGCATAAGGTTCAATGACCAACTATACGACCGGAGCAAATTTTTTTGGCCGTATAGCTCCGTCCGTATAGTTGGCGCCGCCTTCGCCTCCTCAAATAGTTTCACCCTGTGCAACTGATTTGGAGAGACGACATACAGAACACCCAGAAATCGCAGAAACCTCACCTCCGGAAGGCATATGGAGAGGGAACCCATCCACCAGGGATCCATCTTCGCCCTACGCAGATCCGGGAGGCTAAGGCATCGATCTTCATCATCCACCGCTGCATCACCACCATCTCATCCATCCCATCTACATCTTGTCTAGATCTTGTTGTAATTCCCGTATTTGTTGTGGATTTATACAAGTACTATTCATCTATGATTGTTTCCATTACTATTGCCATGATGTTGATTACCTCCATGTCTGAGTAGATCTCTAGTTCTTGGGGAGATGGAGAAACCCTAGTATGAGATTGAAATAAGATAAAGTCTATTATGATATTCATCGTTGTGACCATGTGTTAGATTTTCTACATCTTGATGTTGAGAGAAGTCGACCTCTCAATATTTGCCTCTCATGGGAACTTGATGGAGGGAACTACTAGTTGGTAGACGGAGGCGTGCTATCACTTATAGTGACTATAAAGTTGTTGGCACCCATTACGTATCAACTTGGGAAACCGAGGAAACTCACAGAACACTATCCATGCCATGGGATACGTCCTACGGGATTATGTTCCTTAATAGCGCAGTGATTTGATTAATGTCGATTGCTGACTATTGTGGTTATGAGGATGATGTGAGTAGCGGTTGCTGCCTATTTGTCCAAATACGGAGTTCCTCCCACACATACATAGTTGAGAATGTTCATGATGATAATATTTATCTTAGCTCCTTATAATGCTAGTGGTGTATCTGCTACTCCCTGAGAACGCTTTTTCCCTATTGTAGTTCCAATCTCTCTTACATGTGCAATACTTACTTTCTGTATTCAGTTATTTTACTTTACTTTATTATTGCTCTTATACCTAAAACCCAACAACACCTTTTTACACAATACTTGCATTTTATCTTGTCACTTAGAACTTTATATAGCATTTCTATCGTAATATTTATTTCAAGAGTTATTAGACTTCAGACTCCTGCTCCCTGTGGGATCGATATCTTTATTTCGATACTAGCTACAAACGATCTGTGCACTTGTAATCATCACCTTTCAGATTGATCTTATGTATCATACTTATCGCCACAGAGAGTTTGAGGAGTGTCTTGGTGTTATGGATTATTTGTTTCAAGAGATATGGCTTGCCCTGATTGAGAAGAGGTCGTGTCCTTATGCTCCGTACATTCAGCCTCTCATCAATGACAAGTGGCTGGCTGCCACCCACACTCGTTTTCCATAAGATGGTTTCACTATCCATGAGGAGAAGACTCTCCATGTGATGAAGCATGAGAAACCCCGGTCTCAAGCTAAAAGGGAAGCTGCTGCTTTGAGGGCTGCAAGGGACAGTGTTGGGGCTTCAGGCAATGTTGGGTCTAGTGATGGGGATCGTGCTAAGGCTTCTCCTCCACCCCGACTTGAGAGGCAACCATCTTGGGCAAAGAAGCTGTTGAAGAAGGTCAAGAAGTCATTTTGTTTCATGCAGGACCGTGTACCAAGCCTATGTTGACCGGAGGCACAGTGTCAAGAGGGAGAAAGCAATCATGAGGAAGCTTGATATGGATGTATCTCCTGACTCTAGCTCCGTCACCGCTCCCAAGGATCAGTGGATCAATGCTCATTGCAAGTGGACTGACAGCGATGATGAGGATGATGTCTTCGGCCCTCTTCCACATGCTTGTAACAACGCCACATGGGTCCCCGAGCCTTCTCCTCCTTATGTTGGTGGTTGTGGCGCGTAGTTTGGTGCCTTTTTCCCTTTTTATCATCTTGATGCCA
Organism: Avena insularis; assembly: GCA_023614405.1. Classification (NCBI taxonomy): domain Eukaryota; kingdom Viridiplantae; phylum Streptophyta; class Magnoliopsida; order Poales; family Poaceae; genus Avena; species Avena insularis. The sequence continues at coordinate 503,319,381 of CM042688.1, read as the reverse complement.
AAGGGGGAGAAAGTTGTCCATTAGGGAGCTACGGGATTTACATGGGTCGTGTCACGAGCTCGTTATTGATTTTATCTTTTTAATGCTCGTGAACACTTTCTCTCTTTATGTAAGGTTGTGGACCTCCGTTTCTATATGTATGTGGACCTCCTTTATGTGTGCTTTTATGTGTATGAGACTATGAATTGTGATATCTATGTGGTATTCTATTGGTTGGTTATATTGTGTGGAGCTATCTTCTTTTATCATATATTGTCTCTCCTTTTGGTTGTTGGTACAAAGGTATGACTCACTTTCTTACTTCTATTTCCTTGCACTTGTGTTGTCTTTGTAATGGTAAGGGGGATTTCTCCTGTATGTTTGCTTGTTGCATTCCATAAGCAAACTTTCATCTCTTGCACACATCTAGGGGGAGATACTCTTACCATTGCAAAAAGGTTGTTCCATTTTACACATTATCTATGCAAATCTTATGGGGTTGTCATCAAACACCAAAAAGGGGGAGATTGAAAGGATATTGATTTCTCTTTATATTTTGGTGTTGATGACAACTTATATTATGGTTTAACCATTTGCCTAACTTGCAAGTTTTTCTTACGGACGGTTTTGTGTGTGGACTCATCTCTTGGAAAATCATGAAGATGGTGTCTCTTCTTTACACTTCCTCTCTTTTTTATGTTTTAGGAGGCCATACTATAAAGTGGGGGTCTACCTAGGAAGGTTGTGGGAAATCATGTTTTCATGCACAGACTATACTTGCACATCCATAGCCTTCCCATTGTTCAGTGAGAGAGCGACCATGTGAGCTGTTTGAGCCTTTTTTTGTCCTGACCGGAAGTACTGGCCAGGCGCCGGTAGTTCCGCTCACAGTTTTCTATGGGGATGGCCTGGCTGTAGTTCCGAATCAAGTTCCGGTGGAACATCCACTCATGTTCAGTAACTGTCTGTTTGAGAGTGCTATATTTGACGGAAATTGAAGGAGATATGCCCTAGAGGCAAATAATAAATAGGTTTTTATTGTCATATCTCAATTAGTTTACAATAGTTTCATATCGTGCTATAACTATGCCAAGCAGAAACATTGGTACAGGTGTGGTATGAAACAACCAAGTCCCTAATAGCCTCTATTCATACTAGTTTGTTGGTCATGAGGATGATCTGGGTTTCAAGATCACGGGCATTTATGCCAATTGACAACGGGGTCATATCATTGGAGAATGATGTGATGGACATTCCTCGAAGGATTGCAACACGATCAAGTCACATAGTTCATTGTTGCAACAGCTATACCTAGACTCCTTTTCCTTAGACCGTGAGCTCATATTACTCACTGTTTCCCGAGGCTGCTTAGACTGCATCAACCGTCATCTGGTAATACGATGGCCATAAAGGTGTACGCTGGGTATTCCGAAGGAACGGTAGATGACATGTGACTGCAAGACCAGGATTTGTTCACCCACATGACGAGTAAAGATACATACGGCCAGCTTGGTGAGATTACATCCATAAATGTTGCAACATGTGACTCGGTCACGGGGATGTAATATCACGGTAACAAGAAAATAGAACTTGTTGTGAACGAGATTGAACAAGGTATGTGATACCAATGATCGGATCTCGAACAAGTCGTATCGAGAAACAAAAGGAATTGGATGCTACATTTAGCGGTTCAAACGACATTGTCATCAGGAATGCTATCCCAGGTCCCTCTGTTGATCATTGATACAAATCATGTCTAGAGCATTCCCGAGCCGTGAGAGGATACACTTAAGGGTACGATGAGAGCGATCATTCGTAAGACAGAATCACAATAGAGAAGAGAAAGCCGGAATCGTTCCGTAGAGAGATCCGAAGCTGTTCAGAGAAAGAATAAAGGAAAAGTCCGGAAAAGTGTTTTCAGATAAATGGGAATTTGAATATACATTTAGTATATGTTAATTATGAATTAATATATTCTAAATAATATTTAAATTAAGATTTATAAAGGCAACTTTTATATTAGGACAAATCCCGAAGGGAAATAGCCTAGAATAAAAGCTGTAGAAAAATAAAGGGAAAAAGAAAAAGAAAAACAACTGCCTGCGCTTGCCACAGTTGGGCCCAGCTCGACCCCGGCCCAAGGAGCTCATGGGAGCCGAGCTGGGGGTCAGCTGGGTCACCGCCCACCCGGGCCACGTCGGCAGCAGCCCACCCGGGCGCTGGCCAACGGGCCGGGGGAGAATGGCGGTGGCCCACCCGGGGCGCTGGATGGGCCAGCGAGGCAAGGGCGAAGGCCAGTGCCCAGGGCGCTAGTCATTGCTTGCCAGCGGTGTGGGCAGCGCAAGAAAGGCCCAAGGCACACGACTCGGCTTTGCTTGTTTGCCGCCTCTTTTCCCATTTGGGCTGGATTTTGGCCCATTCGGATGGACGGAAATCCTGCTGTCTTTTCTTTTAGTAATTAGTCCCACATGGCTTAGCCTTTGAGAAAGGCACACCCCCTTAGCCTATATAAAGGGGTGCCCATGAGTGGGATGAGACACACCCAATATTTGGAGAAGTCCTTTGGTTGACTTCCTCCTTCCTTCTCTCTCTCTAGCCCTTGTGACCATGGCCCCAAGTTTGGGCTGTGCGAACAAGGCACACCTGTAGTACACCGTTGCGCTGCAGGGATTCCTAGCCGGATATCAACTTCTGCACACCCAGCGGGATCGGGGAGCCGGAGGTCTCATCGTGCACCGGATGTGTACGAAGACACGAGGCGCAACACTTGGGGCGCTTAAATGTCATGAGCCGGAGCTGTTGCATGATGAAGAAGGAGCAAGGGGTGACCTGCGAGGAGCTTCGTGACCTTGAGGTCGGCTACGAGTACGACTACATCAACCACGTTCCTCTCGGAATGTTAACCGTGTACGGTCTACAAGGGTATGTATTCTCTACGCATTGGCCGTTACCGCATTACTACATAGATAGATCCTAGGCAGTTTTTGGGGTTCCATGGTAGGAAATTTTTTGTTTTCTGCTACGGATCCCCTTCAGAAATAACACCGGAAGTTGGTCCGATAGTACCGGTCGGAAGTTTCGGTCATCCCTGACTAGAACTTCCGACCAGCACTACCTGGCCCACTGTCTTGAGCGGTACTACCGCTGGGCATAGGTAGTTCCGGTTAGGAACCTCGCGACCTAGTACTTCCGGCGCTAGTTTCGATCCAAATTCCGCCTGCACTCGAAATCGATTCAATTTGCTTCTGTTTTGAAGTGTCGTATTTGTCGAAATTTGGGCCAAAACTTCTGCCAGTAGTACCTGTCAGGAAGTTTTGCTTGGCTGAGCTAGAATTTCCGATCGTACCGGGAGCCACTCCATATGGTTTAGTGACGTTCAAGCACACTCACTAGAAATACCGGGCCCCCACCGATAGTACCGGTGGTGTCGCGGGAATAGCAACGACTCAGTTTGAAGGGGGCCTATTTAAGGCATCCTTCTTCCTCCTCACAGCCCAACACTTTATTTTCTCTCTCCTCCATTAATACAAGAGCTTCAACTACCTAGATCTCTCTCCCTATCCACTCAAACATCTTGATCTTTTGAGGAGTGGGAGAGGTCACCTAGATCTACACTTCCACCAAAGGAATCGTGATTTCCCCCACCCATCCTTAGTGGATCTTATTACTCTTTGGTTCTTGGAACCCTAGATGGTGTAGGGCATCCTCGGAGCTGGGGAAATTGTTGTTAAGCTTCGTGGTGTCATTGAGGGACTCCAATTGAGTTGTGGAGTATCCCCTCAACCTTGTTGTAAAGGTTTCGGTTGGCGCCTTCAAGGTCACGGGTTAGTGAATTGTGAGGCCGCCTTTGTGGTGGTGCTCACCAGAGAAGAAGGTGAGGCCTCTGTGGCGCTCGGGTGACCTTGTGTGGCCCCGACACCTCTCCAACATAGACGTAGATTCCTTGGAAGTGAACTACGGGAATTACATCTCTGTGTCCCCTCGCCGGTTTACTCGTTCCTCTCCTTTACTACTTGCAATTACAGTCTTGTTTACTTGTTGTATCGTTTGGCATATATGTTGTTAATATAATTGCATCTCTAGATAACTTAATTTTGTGCAAAGCCAAAATTGGTAAGAAAAGACTAAAAATTGGTAAGAAAGATCCATATTTGGCTTCACATAAACATAGTGCTATCATTAATAAAATCACGCATATGTTTCTGAACTTCTGATAAGCATGCATGACACCAAGCGAATAATAATATCAGACTACACCATGTTAAGTGGATTAAGAAAAAATATCTTTATTTTTAAGCTGGGTCTGCCTAGCTGGGTAGTGGCCTAAGTCCTAGTGGCGTCTGCTAGTTTCCAAATGGTGGCGTTCCATGTTCTTGAATGCCACTACTTCTAGAGGTTTAGTCAAATATGTGGGGCCCTCGCACTGGTATATTGCCGAGCGCCACCAGTAGTAAATTTAGTAGCGCGTTCCCTTAGTTTTAGTCGCCGCTGGTAATTTAGGACATAGTCGTGGCATGTATAAACTGAGGCACACCACTAACTTTATTTCTACTATAAGGGTTTTTCTACTAGTGTAAGAGGCAACAAATCCTACCCTCGTAGATTAAACTAGCAAAATGTTTGTTGATGATAGGGTTGATGTAGACGTGAGTTGATCCCCGTAACTAGACTTGTCTAATCGTGAGGACATGTATTATCCCTCGAACCGCTACCATGATAGTCGATTCCCGCAGCTAGTCAAGTAGTCGCGATAAGATTCTCCTTATGAAGATCCACATGATCAAGTGTTGCAAGTGCAACACCTCCACGTTATCCACACGTATAGGTGTAGCATCACCGAGTTAGTGTGGATGAAGCGGGGAATCAAGTCAATGAAAATCCGATGCTTTGTGATTGCTATCTATATTAGATCTAAATGGAGTAGACGATCTGACGGTGCTCCCATGTGAAGAGAGGAGAGAACCTAGGGCTGACCTGCCCTAGGGTTTTGGTCAATGTCGGCAAGGAGACGGAGAGACGAGGGCGACGCCAGTGGCACTAGGGGTCGTAGCACGCGCGGGCAAAGTCGGTTAGTGTGAGATCCTAGCGCAGGGCTAAATAGAAGTTGCATCTCCTTTTCCAGAATCTCATCGCAAAAACTTCCACGTTAAGTGTGTTTGGCCTAGAGCAATTTGAGGATGAGTAAATGACCGGGAAGTTATTCTCGGGTGCGAACGTGTGAGGACAAAGTGCACAGAAAAGACTAGTGTTGGTATGTGGGGCCGGTCTAAGATCCTAGAGAGCTGCCAGGGGTAACAGCTACCGGACCCGGGGTGGACGAGGCATTACATCTAGAGTTTCAGTGTCGACAGGGTGTTGCGGCTTGGAGGAAGCAAGACTACGACTTGGGGTGCCTTTGGGGCGCCCCTTGGACTCCTTTTATAGGTGGTCAAGTCCTTTGGGTCATCTACAAACCTGCCAAAAAGTTTGGACGAGTTTCGGTAGGTTCCCGTCAAACAAAACATACTATAATACTGTCTCCTTTGCTAAATCTGAACTCCCATATGAGAAAACTCCTCTACCCATAAGGCAATGTGGATGCACCTATTATGGAACCTTACAGACTTTAAGACATCTTAGGATGTCCTGATATCTTTAGGTACTTCCAAAATCTTCCATATGTTTCTAAGACCATCTTGGACACTTACAGGATCATCTCGAACCTCTCAGAACCATTCAGAGATATATGAGAGGCTCTCAGAACCCTTCTCTTTTATCTTCATATAACACTTTCATTCCTAAATGTCACTACTCTTTAAGTTTGTGACCCTATGGGTTCAGATATGTGTCGACATGCCCGAAACATTTTCTTCAAAAATGATCAACATAGGGATCTTGATAGCCGTGATGATCCCCATACATAACACAAATATCTTCATCGTGTGTACCTTTTGTATTACTTATCGATACATGTCGTATTGCTTCTTGATACTTTACATAACCCGAGGTAAAACTATTATGTTATCCTAGTTATCCGACATGTACTCTTTTACTAATTTCGTATCATCGATGTTCCTATGACACAACAACTTAATCATTTGTCCGGTCAGACATTGACAAACATCATGCTAATTGAGTAGGACCCTAGAGTGTGTCTATCCATCACCGGAGTAGCAATTCCCATAACTACACTAGGTAGAACAATTGCATACTATTTGATATGAACGACGATCCAGTCCTGAAGCAACATTTAAAGACCTCACTAAATCCATATCGTATCCAAATTGGGATATGTCTTATGGTCTAACAGTCTTAATAATGGTAATACTTGTCATCGAGAAACTACCAATAACAATATTGACGATGCATTTCACGATATATCATCAGGGGTCTATCCAACGTCATTGTTCCACTGAAAATGTTTATCTCATATATCATAACAAACGTTGCAACACTTTGCATTTGCCCATAGCCAAGAAACCGGGACTATCAATGATACATAAACTAGTCTTGGAGGCGAGACTAGGATATCTTAATAGTGTTTAACATTCCACACATGTATTAGGGGTTTCCTCCAAATACTTACTATCCGAAACTGATACACCCGCCTGGTGCTACAGTTATTCTGTGGTTTTGCTATAACAGTACAAAATTGTTGCTACGATATTTCCATCGATGTCTCCGACGAAGTTGGTTTAGCTACAATAGCAAAATTTTGGGGCATTTTGGGGATTTTGCTCGGCAGGTGTGGATTTGCGAGATAAAAATATATATATTTTGCTACAATCGTTCTGTGTTTTTTCTACAATAGTAGAATACTGTTGCAACGATGTTTCCCGCGACGTCTCTAGTGATGACGGGTTTGCCACAATAACACTTTTTTGCTACGAGGTCTCTCCGAGGAGACCGGTTTGGCTACAATAGCACAAATGTTTTCCTACGAGATCTCCGGCGAGGTCAATTTTTGTTTGTTTTCTAGGTGAACAATTTTTTTCTACATTCTACATAGAAGAAAACCATTTTTTGACATAGAAACAAAAGTGGAATTTTAACAAAAAAAGGACATGTGTCAAGCACAGACCTGGGGGATCGGGAATTTGATCCCGGGGAAGCTTAGTACCACCCATATGCAGAGTTCATAATTAGTACTTAGTACTACCATCACATTCACATTCATGTTAATACAGACGAGCACGTGCCCAAGCTTGGCTATAAGGGCATCTTCACCGGGTCGACCCAACCCGTCTCAGCGCGTCCGAACCCGTTCGCACGGACACGTGCGTCATGCACGGCGCTGCCGACCCATTCGTCCCGACGCGCCCGGCTTGACCCATCCGTGCACCTAATTTGCGTGATCACTGGGTCAGCCCGGACAACGTGTGCTACCTCACGTGTCAGACCACTTGTTTAGCCGGGCCCTGTAGCCAGTGGCACAAAGAAACTCCCCCTCCCAAACCCTCGCCTTCCACATCCCGCGGCCAGAGCATATGCAACCAGCCGCCGCCGCCATTGATGGCTGTCGCCCCCCGGCGGCCCCCGACGTGATATCGACCAGGACGACCGCAAGCCGCGCGCGGCGCCAGACTTGACTGGACGCTCCACAGGCAAACCCGCCACCCTGGCCTCCGCGTCTACATTGGACGCGCACGACCTGTTCGGTCGTTTGCTGAGGTGCGTTCGCACTCCTTTTCTTTGTAATCCGGTCTGCTGCGGGAGTTGGTACAACCATTTACGACAGTGTACTTGATATATGGGTAGTAGGCGAAGGGCAATCGAGTTCTTCTACACAAATTAGGTCGAGTCATCGTCCGAGGAGGAGTCCGACGGTGAGGCCGAGATTCTTCTAGCGGTTGTATAGATGATGCACGACAACTATCTCCTCCCGCCGCGTAGAGGTGGCTCGGCGAAGCGGCGCAAAGCCGACCATGAACGCGATCGAGAAGAGGGGCACATACGCCTTTACAAGGACTACTTCCACCCAACTAATCCAGTCTTTAAAAAGAAGGCATTCAGTCGCCGCTATCGGATGTCCAGGAACCTGTTCTTGGACATACTCAATAGGGTGAGGGAGTACGACGACTACTTCGAGGCCAAGTACGATTGCACCGGTAATCTTGGCTTCTCCTCCTTCCAAAAATGTTTAGCTGCCATTCGATAGCTTGCATATGGAGTCCCCGTGGATCTCCTCGACGACTACATGTGCATGAGCGAGTCTACATGCCATGAGGCCTTGTATAGATTCTGCAGCGCAGTTGTAGCGGTGTTTGGCAAAGTATACCTGAGAGAGCCAAACACCGAAGACACTGCCCACCTTTTGTCCATCAACGAGCATAGGGGGTTTTCTGGGATGCTTGGCAGCATCGACTGCATGCTTTGGCAGTGGAAGAACTGTCCTTTTGGTTGGCAAGGGCAGTTCAAAGGACACGCCGAGGGTTGCACATTCATACTTGAGGCTGTTGCATCACAGGATCTCTGGATTTGGCACTCCCTTTTTGGCTTGGCTGGATCAAACAATGACATCAATGTGTTGTAGAGGTCTCCGGTGTTTGCTAGGCTGGCAGAAGGCAATGCCCCTTAAGTTTCCTATGAGATCAATGACAATGCATATGATATGGGGTACTACCTAGCTGACGGTATCTATCCATCCTAGGCCACCTTCGTGAAGACAATCCGCAACCCTGGAGATGAGAAATGCAAGAGGTTTGCGAAAGAGCAAGAGGCCACTAGGAAAGATGTGGAGCGAGCATTTGGTGTGCTTCAATCAAGATGAGCTATTGTTTGCTACCCTGCTAGAACCTGGAGCACGGAGAGGATGTGGGATGTGATGACTGCGTGTGTGATCATGCACAACATGATCATCGAGGACGAGCGTGATGACGACATTTTGGACCAAGGCTGGGGTTTTCAGGGTCAATTGGTTGAGCCAGAGCCAGGTGTAGCGTCTTGAGAATTCATGCAAGTGCATGAAAATTTGCGTCATAGGCACACCGATGACCGGCTTCAACTAGATGTGGTTGAGCATACATGGGCTTGTGCAGAAAACCAAAATGCTTAACCCCTAATTTGTTTTCTGCATTTTGAGTGACATTTGGTTGTTTTTTAACGAACCATGTGAGTGTGAACTATTCATATATAAACACTATTTTAATTATATTACCTAAACTAGTTTATTTGCTTTCAAAATATACATTTATCTATGTAAATTGGCTCTGAACTATTCATATACGAAGGACCAGGTCTGGACAGCGTTGTCGCGCCACTGGACGGGTTGTCCAGACAGGCCGGACCGTGGCCCCAAAATGACCGCTGGCCGACCCAAACGGACGGTTTCAGTCGCGCGTTTGGGTCGGCCCGGTGGAGATTCCCTAAGTCATGTACTCAAATGTGTTCCTTTCAAAAAAAAGTACTCAAACGTGTTATGTTTGGATTGTGACCAAATTGTGTCTTGACAATTTTTTGGTCATGACCAAAAGATTGGCTTTTGTTTGGATAGTTACCAACTTTTGTCTTGCCAATGCTTCATTACCAACTGTAATTTATTTTTGTAGCCAATGTTCGCCAACTTGTGAGCAAGAAAAAGCTCAACTAAAATTTCAGCTAGCCAAATTTTTGGTTGGGACAGTCAAAAACCAAACACACCCTAATCTTCATTATTGCCCGTGGACATACTTCCAAAAGCCTTTTTTTTTAATAGGTACTTCGGTACTTCCACATGACATTATTTAGCAGCGCTGTGCAAACATCGATATCAACCCACGGGAAACTTCCTAGTTGTTCTCAAAAGGACCCGGCTCCAGGTGCAGAACCAAACGGCAGATGCCTCCGAAACTTCCAGAAAACAAACAGCATTTCCAACAGTGCACCATCGTACAAACAAACAGAGTACACAATCCAAAGTATCTGTTACCTGCGGACCTGCGGTGGCAAACAGATACTTCCTCCGTTCCAAAATAAGTGACATGACCATGATTTTTAAAGCGTCGCTAAGACGTCGTTTAGGCGACGCTGCAGCGTCGAGGCGCCCTTGCACGGCAAAGCGTCGTGCCCGCTTCAGACTTTGTACGAAGGCGTCTAGATTCCCCCTTTGAGGCGTCCAGATCGTCGTCTAGGCGGCTAACTCGTCGCTTCGATCGACTTTGGACGCCATGGCAAGGTCGAGCGGGAACTGGGAGCTAGCGAGCGGGAAAGCAGAAATTGGACGGGATTGAAGGGAAATTAGGGGCCGATTGAGAGAGAATAGAGAGGGGAGAGAGAGGGGAACTGACCCGTGACCTAATCCAGTCGATTGAGACTCTCTCTCTGGCGGCCACCTCCTCCTCCGCCAGATCCCCTCCTTCTCCAGCCAATTCTCCTCTCCGGCCTTCATGGCCTCTCCTCTGCCTGGCGCATCCATTCCCCAGCAGGGCACAAGCTATTGCTTCCCCTCCCTCCTTCTCTCTTTTCTCTTCCGCCTGCTGGCTTTGCTCTGTGTTCTGTAACTGGCTGCTGTTTGCTATGAGCCTGTGAGCATGTACTAGTACTACTTTGTGGTGCCCGTGTTGCTGATGTACTAGTGTGCTGCAGTGCTGGCTGTGCATTTGTGCCCATGATATACTGATACACTTGTGCCCTAGGCGCTTCGGTAATCACCATAAAGCGTCGCCTCGCTTCGCGCTTCGAGCGCCTAGGCGTCAAGGCGCCCCCAGCGCTTTAAAGCGCTCGGACGCTTTAAAAACCATGGACATGGCTTTTTTTAGATTCAGATGTATCTAGACATGTTTTAGTGGCTAGATACATGTGTATCTAAGACAAAGTCACGTCACTTATTTTGGGATGGAGGGAGTACATTAAATATTCCTCACAGTATAGACAAGTGCTGCTGGACGAAAAGAACAGGAGCAATGTACAATCTTATCAGCAAACTGATAAAGATTTAGGCAAGGGAGATCACAAAAGCCAGGATCGGATGTTATCAGAACAACATGCTGATTCAGAATAATCTTATCCATCAACTGGTAAGACAGAGTTACTGACATATGATTCAGATTCGGGCAATGTACAAATCACAGAAGCCAGGTTCAGGCCAACATGCACATTCTGATAAGACACGGTTACTGACAAACTTCAGAGACATTTGGACGACTGCAATTATTCAGAAACTTCACAACAGCACAAAACACCAATGCAACCCACGGCTAGAAAGAGAGAAAGGGAGACATTCAGGAGCCAGCAAATGAAAAAACAGAACTCTTGGTACCATTTTGTTTCAACAGTTTGACACTATTATATTCATCTACGAGATGTTAAGCCATGGGTACATCGATAGATACAGACGATAGAGACAGAATATAACAAAAACTATAGCATGCAAAATGAACACAGAATAAAACTAAACTGATACTCCACAAATTAAAAGGAACGAACACAGATTGAGCATATGAAGAAGCATCATTACATCAGCAGAAAGTAAACAAAACTGCACTAATTCATAGTGAAACATAGCATGCAACAGCACAGTAACATGGGCAGGACTAGCAATTCATGGAGGAACAAGTTACTGCAGGATAAGATGATTCTTACATAAGCCTGCCAATTTTCTTGTAAACTACAAATACCTTGTTTGAAAAAGGAGAAGTGGGCAAAAATAACAGCATGTACTTCTACCGAATCAGTCAAACAGTCAATATTCAGCTTATTTGTGCTGATGGCCAAATGCCATACCACTTCCACTACATCAGTCAAATAGTCAATATCCAGCATCTGCTTCTACAAAATCATGATTACCCAAGACAACATAATATAAAGAACAGGCACAAGTGGGTCAAGCAGCTTAACTCTCCGCTTTACACTCCCCACCACTACTCTGATCAGAGCCGCTCACCAGGTTTATCGTGACTTTTTTCAGTTTGTCATCATCTGAAGCTACTTCCAGATGAGCATCCATGACACGTATCTCCCAGTCATGGTGCCGCAGAAATGAGAGCATGCCATCCTCTGCACAAGTAAGCCTTACTTCAGACATCAGGCTCGACAATAGAATGAACAACTAAACAGACAGAAGCCATCGAGATTGAGGATGATACTACTAACCTCCACTCCGGACTGCCTCGATCTGAAACAGCCCCGACCCCTGTGGTCCAGTTACGGGGAACGTGCATGACACGGATCTCCGCCGATGGCCCAGAACAACAGACGCATCGTACCATGGTCCTCTGAGTATGGGCACCCCAATTGCTTCTACGACATCTCGGTTCTCGGTAGCCGTCTCGATCGCTTTCCTGGAAGTAGCATTCACACTTCCTTGTTGGTGTCATACATGAAACGTAAAGGAAACAAAACATACTTTGTTGGTGTACCAACTGTAACAACCACAGATAAATGGTCCAAACATGCACATAGAAGAACATTATTAATTTAGCAGAGTCTGGTGACCTACCAACAAAATAAAACTAAAAAAAACCACCAGTCATGGAGGGTGATTTGATACACATACATACATGATCACAGAACAGCAGATTACAGATGTATAATCGAAGGAAATAATTGGCAAGATGAGTAATTAGTATTTTTCTTGCATTGGCATGTAAATTCGAAAGAGACCGGGAAGCAAGGTGATGAATATAACACTAATTGAGCCTGGCAGCAGCATTGTATCATACTGTCACCCCCTGCCTTGTATGGCGTATCTAAATAAAACAAATGTTGGATCTAGCAGTTACTAAGTAAGTAGCCAGGTAGGCCTCTCCAGGTTCGCATGATGTGCTTAATTGTATGTACTCGACCTGGTAGGAAGGTGAGTAGTGTCGTTGCCAATCTCTCGTGAACTCCCTCACACACACGAACTGGACAAAGTGAACACGATGATTCTTTCGCGCTGCGTAGCAGCTTTTCTGTTCTTCCTTCTCTGAATTATAAAGGGAAGACAGTAGAACATGTGAAAACCACGTGCTGCAAAATGGGCCATGATCCGATTCTGCCAGGGATCCTGCATCCACTTAGTGCAGCTCAGCTACTCTAAAACCTAAATAGGTTAACTGAATCAACCTGAAGAAACGGTCGAAGTGCCTAGTGCACACGCCAAGACAGACATCGTTCACAGACGAACTTGTCTTATTCTGACCCAGAGAGTATGTGACTAAAAATGAGGGTGCAGAGTTTAGACAAACAAACAGAGCAGAGAGCAGACCTGGTGCATCCATGGAAGATGGCGAGGTCGTTGATTCCACTGAGGGCCATTCCGCCAGCCAGGCTGATGGCCGCGATAGCCACCACCCTCCGCCCGGCCCATCTCTTCTTCCGGCCACCCGCGACTATTTCTCCGGCCGCCGAGTAGGAGCTGCGAGCAAAAGAGTCATCTGAGCCTCCCTCACTGAGTGTGCGACTATTAGGGTTAGAAATGGAGATGGATACTTACCGGTAGAGTAGGCCATTGGCGGGATCCTGGGCGGATCTGCGGCCAGCGGCGAGCAGGAGCGTCCTCCTCGCCCACGCCGCCGGCGACATCCTCTCTCTTCCGAGTCCTTTTTTTTGGGGTCTGGTCGTCCCCTCGTCGGCCCCCTTCAATGAATGAATGGGCCGGAGAGGCGGGCCGGCCCAGAACCATTCTTCTCTACCGATTCGAATCGACGCATCTTCTCCCCCACTCCGATGACGTCGGCGGCGTCGCTCCGACACCTCCTCCGCTTCTGCCCTCTCCGCCGTCCCCTCCTTCGCCCCACCGGCCTCCTCCTTCTCGATTCTCACCCATGACGGCGAATCCTCCTCTTCTACTTCCTCCGACAGGGCGCTAGGTGGTGGATTTGAACCCGCCGCGCGGCACTGGAGACTTTCCCCCGGAAGAGATGCGGTTGCGCACCTGGCTCTTCAACAACTTCAGGGAGGTATCCTGCTCCATGGCCTTCGAGGAGGTGGACTTCCCCGTGCTCGAGTCCGAGGTGCTCTTCGTCCACAAGGCCGGAGAGGAGATCACGCAACAGGTTCAATTGCTAAAATTCTCCCTCTCAAATCTTCAGATTCTCAAATGCAGTGAAATGCAATTCAGTTGTTTCTTACCTACTACTCCAGCTGCCGTGTCGTCCTCAGGCCCGCTATCACGCCTTTCCTCGCAGGCCTAGTCATCAAGCAAGGGTATACATGCTTGTTTCTCCATTGATTTTTTGCTTCCCAACTTAGGTAGGCCAGATAATAAGATACAATGTCACTTCATCCGCTTTCCAGTTGAATCCTACATTTTTGTCTCTAGAAAGTCAGTCTCCCTCCCGCTCAAGTGGTTTACTATAGGACAATGCTGGCGATACGAGCGCATGACCAGAGAAAGACGCAGCGGAGCATTACCAGTGGAACATGGATATCTTTGGCATGCCTAAAGTCAACATGTGAATATAACAGTCTCCGAGGTATGGCTCAAGAGGCCTATACTTGGACACAAAGGGTGGCTACAAACATTTTTTTTTAATAAATTGTGAAAGCCTGAACTCGAACTCGGGACCTTAGGCTTGGATACCATGTCAAGCTTCATACACTAGCCAACGCAACCAAAAGTCCAAACTAATAGAAAGTGCTAGGAATCCACTTATTCAGTTCAACAGAGATGTGGGAAATATTGCTCAATAAAACACCATGTTGAAACCCATGTAAATAACCAGAAAAATATTCAATCACACAACCCCTGTTATCCAGTGATTGTAAAAGTTCACCATATCATCATTACTGATGTGTTGCATATCTACTCTGTTCATAACTATATAAGTGGAATTTTAATTAATTAATGTAATTAATTTTTGCCATCTCCATGTTAGTATTATGGATGTACCTTGCATCACAAATCACAATTTGGAGTTGGGAAAACTGATTAGAGAAGAAATCGAGGAGTTAATTTTAACTGGGTTGTCAACTGAAGCTGTACAGGGCATCATTGAAGTGCTTTCCCTCAAGTCATTCTCCAAACTTGAAGGTTTTCTCCTCGCTTTAGCATTCAGCATGTTATTATACTGTTATCTGTATCACGGTATCTTTGTGTTAAGTTTTTGTTAATCATCCACATTTACATATTTTTTTGGAAAAAGATAGAGAATTCCACGTTGTATACTTTGGGAAAGGGGGTCACTGTTCATGTTATATCTTGATATATTCCCATACAGAGGTGCTAGGCTCTGGTGTTGAAGCTGTTGCTGACTTGAAGAGGCTCTTCTCATTTGCTGAGCAATATGGCTATGCTGATTGGATCTGTTTCGATGCATCTGTTGTCCGTGGCCTTGTGTACTACACAAGGGTTGATGCATTTCTTTATTTAAGTTGTGTCATAGCATATTTATTCAACAATTTTGCGGGATTCTTAAGAAGCAGAGAAGTGTCTATACCATCAAACTATACAGGATATTTTTCACATGAGATGATATATCCTTAGTCTTCAGCAAATAGTCTTTCCTTAATTTTGCACAGAATTTGGAGTACGAAATTCTGTAATTACTGAGAATTCTAGGTGAGGTTCTTCTGCATATTTCTAGTTTTTGTTCCTCGGAATAAGTATCGTAAATTATGTTCGTAGCACCGTAGTGAATTACTTACACTAGATGCCATGATCGGTAATGAAGATGGCAGGTCACAATTATATAAACATTGATGTCCTGATCAGATAGCTTGTGTTGTCATGGCATTGTATCTTTTTTTTATTACTTGTTTCGTGCTGAACTCTCTTGATATATGTTTTCAGGCTTTTGGTAGAGAAGGGGAACTGAGAGCAATTTGTAGTGGGGGCAGGTATGATAGGCTTCTGTCAACATTTGGAAGTGAAGACATACCAGCCTGTGGCTTTGGATTTGGAGATGCTGTTATAGTGGAAGTATGATATATCTTTTCCCTTCTCTGTTTCCTTTTCCTGTGTCGCGTGAAAAAGCTGCTCAGTTGAAGTCTAAAGTTCCTTTAAGATTGATATCTTATTGAATATATGAGAAACACCTGCTAATGTGAATTAAGAAATGGCAATAGCAAATGCAGAAACTCATCATTGCACAAGGCCAGGCTATTATTAAGTGGAGTAGGAGATCGGGTGTCTAGCACTGAGAACATATTTTCATTCATGTGGAAAAGATTGTCGAGTCATTATGAAATAGTCACAGGGTGTCTAGTACTGAGAACATAATTTCATTCATGTGGAAAGGATTGTTGAGAAATATTCACAGTTTGAGAGTAAGTAACGCTAATGCTGTAATTTACATTCTGGCAGCTGCTGAAAGAAAATTGTCTTTTGCCTGATTCTTCACGTCAAATAGATGATATTGTGTTCCCATTGGACGAGGAGCTTGAAGAACCATCATCTAGTGTTGCATCCTCTCCGGGGAAGAAGGGCAGATCCGTAGACCTTGTAGAAGACAAGCGTCTGAAATGGTATTACCTCCATCAGTTTAGCTAAACTATTGAAGGCAGATCTGTAGCATTGGGTTTTGTTAGTGTAGCTACCATATATATTGTTGTCTCTAATTAGTTTGTTTTGATTACTGTGCCTGCAGGGTGTTTCAACATGCAGAGAGGATAAATGCTACCAGGCTGATTTTGGTTGGAAAATCCGAATGGGGGTTCACGTGAAGATACTATCAGCCAGAGAAGAATTTGAGGTCAAGGCAGGTGAATTAGAGTAATTATTAGCCTATCTGATGAAGGTTTTACCTCCAAACCCTAGCCCCATTTCTTCATTTTTGTCCATCTTCATTTGATGGTCCTTCTGCAACAACTGTAAGCTGTGTCATTCATCGTACATAGAAATCCTTTTCCGAGGATGATTTGCTTCCCGTCCATGTCGCTCTGAAGCAATTATTAATTTTGTTTATGTACATGCAAATGCATATATCGACAGTAACTGTCAAAGATATTACCAAGTTTAATCTGGTCATGGAATTAAAAAAAAACTAGATATGCAGTGCAAGCTGATGTAGGTTTGTATTATTGGGAGCCGACATAGCTGAGTCTGATGACGAGTGGGGCGGCGGATTGCATGAGCAGGTAGACGTAGAAGTGGTTGTAGCCGAAGATGATGCCGTTGATGGTGCAGTAGAGGAGGCAGAGGCCCATGAGGATCTCCGTCTCGTGGAAGCTGCCCTGGTTCTGATGTTTCTCCTTGTTGGTCGTCGCCACATTAGGAGTGGAAGAAGAAGAGGATCTGGGCTTCTTGGTGATGACCCACTTGTTTGCTTGGCTGGCCTCGAGGAGGCCGATATGGTCGCCTTGGGTTGGTGTGGGGCGTCTTGTTGGCATTGGGCAGGGTGGTGATGGTGGGGATGGGATGACAACGCAGTAGAAGAGGAAGGTTATGGCCGAGGTGTGCCACCACCTTCCCGATGAAGAAGCCATACAGGACATGGAGCTTCTTCCAGGGCGACACTTGCCTGCTGGTGACGATCTCCTAGAACATCTTCCTCATCAGGTTGGCCTCCTAGAACATCTTCCTCATCAGGTTGGCCAGGATGCATGACAGTTGGGCTGTTGGTACTGGCCAACGGGTCGGCCCACGGCCCAGCCCGCCTAGCTCTTACCATGCCTGGCGCAATGTGGCCCACCACGGCCCGTTAGTAAAAGGGTCGTGCCGTGCCAACACGTGGGCTTGGCCTCGAGGTCCAGACACGACCCGTCAAGTAAATGGGCTGCCCCGCGGCACGTTATGCCACGTCAGCCAACCGGTCCCTGCTCGCCCGCTCCCTGCCCGTTCAAAATTTCTTGCCACTTGGTGCCTGTCCTGCTTCTGCAGTCCCGCCCAAAGCCGCGACGCCCCAGCTTCCTCAGGACCTGCCACATTCAACTCTATGTCAATCGGAAAGGGACATCTGGAATGATTCCTGTAGAAGACACCCGAGTGGTTGTAATCTTTTCTCTCTCTCTCTCTCACCCGATGAACTAGCTAGTTCATCTGGATTCCATCCCCCCGGTAAGACGTTGGGGCTTGTAACCCTATGAACCTGTGCATCGAACCGTGATCGAGTGTGCGAAGTGCCACATAAAGGTGCCCGCCATTTCCCCCGGACCGGTAGCTCGACGGGGCCCAAATGGTAGGCACGAAGCCATGAGCTTAACGGTGCATCCTCACGGTGCTCGAGTGCAGGCCACGCATGTCGGCAAGCAACTATGGTGAGCTCGGCAGATATAGCACTAGCGAAGCGGTTGTTTTCCAGGTCGATGGTCTTCATCCTGCTCATGGCGACGGTGATCTCACCAATGATGCGGCTGCCGTCGACGTTCGCCATCTTTCCAATCTACGGCGATGACGGCCCCGGTGGAGCACATGGACTCGAGTCGCCAAGGAGCTCCCACGGAGTCTAGGATTATTGGTCTTCGGGTCTGTGGCAGAATTTTTCTCCACTTGGAATCATTATTGTTCGCTGCTATCCATCCATCATGGGTAAGTCTCGTGATGGCAAAGTCCCTATTTTATCATCCACTACAAGAAGAGGTACGGTTCTGAACACCCCTGTTGCTCTTGATTCACCGTCTGTTACGAGTAAGCTCCTTACACCACCACATACACATGCTACACACACTGCTACTACTGCTGAATCTGAAACTTCTAATACTTATGATGCTTCTTCTACTGTGCTTGATAAGAGTGGTTCATTAGGTCCTTTCCTAGATGCTACGATTGCTAGAACTATAGCTGGAAATATTGAAACTCCTAATGAAGACACTACTACACCTGTTAGTTCACCTGAGTCTAGAGAAAGCTATGATATTGAAGACGGTTATATTGAGATGACCGATGAATTTATTAAAGAATGTCAAAACACCCATGATAGGAGTGCTGCTAAGAGTCTCCTTGAGAGGCGTACCATTAAACCCAAATTGGCTCCTAATGCTAAGTTTGTCGCTTCCCCCATAAACATTAAAGATAAAGATTATGATTTCTCTCTTGATCTATCCTACATAGCTATTGTTGAGAAATAACCTTTTTGTGGGACTAAGAATGAAAGTGCGGTAGCACATATGACTGAGCTTTCTACCATGAGTGGCCTGTTTTCTGATGATATTAAGATGCGCATCTACTTTGTTGCTAAGATTTTTCCCTTTTCACTGAAAGGAGAAGCTAAAACTTGGTTTAATAATTTACCTCCTGGATCTATTGATAGCCCTGATTGCTTGATTAGTACTTTCCTGCAGAAATATTTTTCTTCTAGTGCTAGACATGCTATTTTCTAGGAACTTTTTGATTTTAAACAGGGAGAAAAAGAGATATTGTCTGAATCATGGGCAAGATTTTGTGCTTTGATTCATGCACAGGCCGGATGTCCATTACCTAAGAATGAGCTTCTTGATATATTTTATAATGGACTGACTGAAGAATCTAGGACATACCTGGATAGTTATGCTGATTGTGTTTTCAGGAATAGGACTCCCAAGGAAGCTGAGGAATTAATGACTAAAATAAACAAGAATTATGAAGACTGGACTCCTCCTAAACCAGCTATACCTGAAACAATTATACCTTAACCAGCTATACCTGCGCCTATACCAACATCTAAGAAGAGGGGAGTTATTGAACTAAATGATGAAGTGATGAAGGAAGCTTAGAAATGTCTTAAGGAGAAGGGAATTAAAGCTGCAGATGTCAAGAATTTAACTCCTATAGAAGAATTATGTAAGCTAATTCCCCATTCACCCACTATCGAGGTACACTCTCTCCAACACTTTGATGAAGGTGATATCCCTTACTCTAAACCTCCTGATCAATGCTTAGAAGAATTTGATATTTTTATTGTTAAGCAAGATAATTTTAATAAAAGGGTGCAAAATCATCCAATGGAAAACTCTAGAGCTATTGTTGAGTTGAAGGATATTGTGCAAAGAACCTCTAATGATGTTAAAATGCTTGTTAAACATTTTCAAATGGTTCAAACTCAAATAGATCAACTTATTAAAGTGCAAAAAGACTTACTAGTTAATGCTGCTAAAGAAAAACATGCTTATGAAATTAGAACTAGAAGTGGTGCTGCTACCTAGGATCCTCTATATCCCGAGGGGCATCCCAAAAGAATTGAGCAGGATTCTCAACAAGCTGAAAATAGTGGTACTACTCGTAAGAAAAGAAAAAAGAAACATAAAACTATTGTAGAACCCTCTGAACCTGCTAAAGATCCTAGTAGTATATCTGTCTCTGATGCTGAAACTAAAAGTGGTAATGAAAAAAATGATGTTCCTGATAAAGAAAAGGTTGAAGAAGAACCTGAAAAGTACACTAAGAATACTAAATACACTAAAGAAGATTTTGTTGCTAAGAAACATGGTAGTGAAAGAGAGCCTTGGGTCCAAAAACCTATGCCTTTCCCTGATAAGAAACACAAGTCAAAGGAAGATGAACACTATAATAAGTTTTGTGAGTGGATGAAACCTTTATTCTTGCAAATTCATTTGACTGATGCTATTAAATTGCCTCCTTATTCAAAGTATATATGAAGGATATTGTCTCGAATAAAAGGAAGATCCCTAATGAAGAAATTTCTACTTTGCTTGCTAATTATTCCTTTAATGGTAAGGTTCCAAAGAAACTTGGAGACCTAGGGATTCCAACTATTCCTTGCTCTATTAAGAATAGTTACGTTAGAACTGCTTTGTGTGATTTGGGAGCGGGAGTTAGTGTTATGCCTTTTTCTCTCTACAAGAGACTTCAACTGGAAAACTAATACCAACTGATATATCTTTGCAAATGGCTGACAAATCTACCACTATTCCTATTGGTATATGTGAGGATGTACCTATTCAAGTGGCTCATAATTGTTTGATATTAACTGATTTTGTTGTGCTTGAAATGCTTGAAGATGATAATATGTCTATTATTCTTGGGAGACCTTTTCTTAATACTACATAAGTTGTTATTAATTGTAATCAAGGAACATACTGACTATTTCCCCAAGAAGATTGATAGGACTTATGGTTTGAATTCAATTGAACCTGTTGATGGCATTCAAGTTGGAGAAATATATTATCCCATACCAAGAGAAAAATTTGAAACTATTATGATTGGGACCATTGCTATCAAGGTTGAGGTAACATAATCATTAGTGAAATACAAAGTTTTGTTTCATATAAAATTGTTTTGGTAACAAGACCTGATCAACCTTGTTAACAAAAGGATTTCATTGAACAAAACAATGTTTTCACCATGATTATCTCCGGTTACTTCTATTCTATCCATTTTAGTTTTTGCTTTCGTTTAGTTTTCTTTTCTGTTATTAGTTGCTTGCATGTTAGAGTGTCTTAGAACTTCTGAAGTTTTAGCCTTGTTTTGTCATTGCATCATTCCAGAAACCTTTTTCTGTCAGAAAATCATTCATCTATACCTGAAAATTGCTCAAAAATAAAGTGTCTCGAAAAATTCCAGAAAATTCATATTAAATTTTTACATGAAAAAAGGGGCAGCGGAGTGCCTGGAAGGTACCAAGGGGGCCCACTAGGCAGGCACACCACCTGGTGGCGCGGCCAGCCCAGGGGTGCACCTGGCCATGGTGTGGGCCACCCTGGCCCTCCACTCACTCTCTCACTTCCCACTTTCTTCTCTCTACCGAGAAAATACCAGTTCATTGATCGAAATCGCGGTTCTTGCCCTCAATTTTTCGATCTCCTTGCTCAGCCCATCTTTGTTGCTGAAATTTAGGACATTTGTTCTCCGGTATGTGACTCCTCCGCTTGTCCAAGTAGATTTGTGTTTAGTGGTTTATATCTTGAGTATTTTGCTGCTGTAGGTGACAGGTTATCAGAGCTTGTAAGCTTGTTCAATGCCTCCCTGCCCCATCCGCAGCTACTCAAACTTTTGTCCATTTTCTTCAAAAAAAAGTCAAACTTTTGGGACGTATGGAGAACATTTTGTGTGGTTAAGGGTTTTATATCCCTATCCAGCATGTCGTAATCTCATACTCCCTGCGTCTAGGAATACACTTCGTTTTTCTTGTCAAACTTTGATTAATAATTTAGTCCACAAAATATGAGTTACATGTTATGCAAAAAATGTATAATTGGAAAGCTCTTTGAAATATGTATACGATGATATAATTTTTGGATGGCATGTAACTCATTTTTGGATGCTTGTATCTTTGATATCTTTACTTCTAGTCTTCACCTAAACTTCAGAGGTGCCTTGGCATTCACAATCAAAGGCAAGCGAGATACCACTCTATCATACCTTGTTATGAGCATTGTAATGCTGCTTATGTTTATGTTTCATGTTACTTATTATTTTTTAGTTGGAATCTCCTCATAGCTTGCAATGCCTATTAAGTAAACTTAGTTGCATACCCTTTATTATGAATTGCCTGAGTAGTTGATCATATGCTGAGAATATATACATCATATGAGGCAAATGTGTTCGTGAAAGTTTCTTTTATCGCACTCAGTTTTCAACTGAATTGCTTGAGGACAAGCAATAAGCTAAGCTTGGGGGAGTTGATACGTCCAAAATGTATCTACTTTCCTGAACACTTTTGCTATTGTTTTTCCTCTAAACTTGTGTGATTTGGATACAACTAACACAGACTAACGATGTTTTCAGCAGAATTACCTTGGTGTCTAGTTTTTGTGCAGAAAATCAACTATTAGGAAAAATCCCGGAAAATATGCCAAAAACCCTATTTCACTAGAAGACTCATGGAGCTAGAAGACGAGACGGAGTAGGGCCACGAGGGGCCCACACCACCTGGCCGCGCGGGCCAGGCCAGGCCGTGCCTGGGGGTGGTGTGGCCACCTCGGCTGCCCCCTCGGCCTCCCTCTTCGCCTATAAGTTGCCTTCTGACCTAAAAACTCAGGGAGGGTTCGACGTTTTTCTAGAAAGAGTTCCGCTCCGCTGCCACCACCAGATTCCGTGATTCGGAACCAGAAACTCCGTTCTAACACCCTGCCGGGACGGGGAATTGGAGGAGATCATCGCCATCATCATCATCATCATCATCATCGCTTCTCCATCGATCATCCATGTTTCCCCCATCTATGAGTGAGTAATCCCCCGCTGTAGGCTATGGGAATGGTAGGGATTGGATGAGATCGTTCATGTAATGGCATCGGATTGTTAGGGCATGGTGCCTAGTATCTACTATTAGTGCTTTTTGACTTTGTTGCAACTTGTTATGCTTAATGCTTGTCACTAGGGCCCGAGTGCCATGATTTTAGATCTGAACATGTTATTGATTCATTATGATAGTGTTGTTTATGGTCTTACCTACAAGTTTGGTTTTTATCGTTTGGTTTCAGGGAGCTTTGCAAAACTCTGTTGTATATTACCATCATGGGACACATCTTCCAGTCCATGGTGAAGTCAGTGACAAGAATGTAATGAAAGCCAAGATCGGAGAACTAGCAATGGTGGTTCAAGTATTTGTGGCGATGAGGAACTAGCTTGGTGATTCCTAACTCGTACCAGCGGCATAGAAAGTAGGGGTAGTAGCACAAAAGAAGTTTACAATATTACTTTTCAGGGTGAAAATCCAAGGTCTGACCTTAATTAGTTGTGTGTGATGACTAATGACCCGAAGAATAGGAACGTTTAGAGGACTGATTTTTGATGAGTGTTTTTGTATAGCATGCATTTGCAAAAGTGTGAAAATTTTAAAACTTTGTTTTAAAGAGTTACTAAGAGATTGAGACTAAACTCTAGTGTTGAAGTTTGACTTAGATCAACACTAAGATTTGAATTCAAATTTCAATGTGAACTTCCAAAATTTAGGAATTTAAAAGGATTTTTCATCGTATATTGACTAGATTTCTCAAAACAAGACATTCACATACGTTATGTTCACTTAAGAAGTAATAGTAACTATTGAGTTCAAAATTGAGGTTTGAATAATTCAAACTTGAATTCAGATAATCACTAGTAAACTAAAAGAATTCACAAATAATACAAAGTAAATGAGACAATATTATGAAAGATTTTTTGTTGATATCAATATTTAGAAGGTTCTTTACAAAAAGAATAGTACAAAGAGAAGAAAACTAATTACAAACTACAAAGAAAGAAAGGCAAAATTTAAGCTAAAACCCTAAACTACATTATTATCCAATTCTTGCTCTTCTTGCTTTTCTAGCTCATCTTGACCTACAAAACAAACAAATACAAAAAATCAACTTTGGTTTAAAATGTTGGATACACCAAGTGGTGAATCCATTTGTTATAGAATCCATTTGACATGGTCCAGGAACTTGTCCTGAACCTCACCAGTTTGAGGTGTTGTAGCAATAGGAACCAAGTAACAACAATAACCAAATTCCAAAGGATCAGTTAGGCACAATAGACAAGTAGATACATTAGGAACAGTAGTTCACAGTAGCTGAGACCAACAACACAAGATAGTAATCAATTACAACATTCGTAGATAGAACCATACAAACCAGCAAGGCAGTAACCTTAGCAACCATAGTGTATAGTACAAGCCACCAACATATTCAGTAGTGAAACCCAAGAACACTAGTAAAAACAAAAAACAGAATAGAAAGGACATCAAATAAAACACACCTCAAACTTGGGATTATTTTAAAGAATCAACTGCAGCCAATGAATACTTGCAGTTCATCAAGCTACATAAACAACTTGTCAGAAAAATATCTAGACAACAAATTCAAGATCAATGATAGTACTAAGAATTACACTAAAATTCTCAACTTAAAAACAAAGGTTTTGACCAAACTGTAAAGGGCAAAATTACCAAAATGCTGCTTAACCGACATGCCACATTAGGCATATGACATAAGTTGATTAGGACACTAGAAGTTAAGCTAGAGAGGCAGTATAAGCAGCTTACTCACTACATCCAAATAGTGAGGTGTGAACACTAGGTGAATCCTAGAGTATTATAAATAGCACCCCAGACCCAACCCAAAATATCACAATCCTCGGAGCGGAACTCATAAGAAACACTCTTAGACCAGAGGTTGAGAGAGAGAGAGGAAAACATCTTTCCACACTCACTAGAGAGAGATCTAGAGAGGAGAAAGAAGCAAGAACATGAGCCATGAGAGGGAAGAACTGCATCAGATCTTACTCAAGCACATTTTTTAGTCTTCAAAGGTTTATTGATAAACTTTAGTGCTCCCTCCGATCCAAATTAATTGACTCGTATTTATCTAGATTCAGAGATGCATTGGAATCTAGACAAATCCAAGTCAATTAATTTGATCGGGGGGAGTATAGAATTAGGCGGAGAGAGTAGTAACTAAGGTAGCACCTAGACTAGCTAGGGCTAGCTTCTATGCATCTCCATGATTGGAGAACACCACATAGCCATGCCATTAAACTAATTAGCACAACCTAGTACACATTATTGTTGGGGATATACTTTCTGGGTATCCTCACTGTGCCTCACTGACCAGGGTGGCCCACTTCGGGTTAGAGCTTTGCTTCACAGGCAGCCCAGTTAGGGAGAAGAGATAGAGTCCAGTCCGGCTGCGGGAAGGCCCAGATGACTTACCGAAATAGGACCATAGTTTTACTTGTAGTTCAAGATGTACTCTGTAATCGACTCTTAGTTGTAGCCGAATAGGTGTCTCCTGTAAACCCTAGGCCGTGTATCTATATAAGCCGTCCTAGGGAGAGCCTTTAGGGAATCCTCACAATAGTCTACAATCTCAACTCGCACAGGAGAAACCCTTCTAACCCATATTCCGACTTCAGACATCGGATTGCTAGCAGGAGTAGGATCCGTCCAAAGCCGGCGGATTCGAACCTGGGTAAACTTGTGTGCTCACCGTCCCGGAACACCATACGTCTCACACCCCTCTCTCTTCCACACACCTCGAGGACCCCCTTATGGCGTACTTGTCATCAATCCGATGATAGTTGGAGCCCACCGTGGGGCAAGTGAGCTTCGGATCTGCGTTCCGAGCGGAATGTGCAAGAATCGGAATCGGCGAGACTATCGCCGTCGGTCGCGTCCTCTACGCCAGCGATGTCCCTCTCATCGTTCTCGACAAGACCTGGATTCCGACTAGGGAGGCCGTGACTGCTTACACAATCATGTCTTTTGGCGAGATCAATGTGTACGTCGGATTCGCTGAACCTGCCCCACCCACCCCAGCGGTGATGATAGAGTTAGAAGAAATTTCTGGGTTCACTTTGTCCGTGGAGGCGGCAAAGTTCCGGATCTCAGAAAACCCTAATCCCACCCAGCCCGCACCCGTTGCGGAGATAGTGGAGAAAGCCGAACCTGAAGCAGATCTTGCGGTTCAAGTCGAATCTGGAGTGGATCTCCCTAGTGAGGCCGAATCCTAGATTGATCTACCCGCCGAGGTCGAAGTCCAGGAGGAGCATAACAACAACCTTGGTTCCGGCTCTGCCAATGCCAGAACAGACCAACCTTTCCTGAGGCATACGTTGAGGCGCATGATGCGGCAAGGCGCAAACGTGGATGAGGTTCTTGAAACCATCAGGATCTTCGAGGAAGCCCACGTGGAAAGCCGCAACTACCTCAGGACCCACACGTTGCACTTTGTTGGATATGTTGGATCCGGATCCGGCTCGGCCGATGCTGGAGACAATGAAGACTCGGTGCTGGAGGAAATCGGAACAAACACCGACTTACCCGCATCCTCGGATGACTCGATGACATCGGTAGATTTCCGGAAGTTCTCCATGGAATATGAAGAGGAGTTCAACTCCAAAGCTGCAGAAGAAGGAGAAGCCATGGATGAAGGATCCGGAGAAAACTCTCCCAAAGCGCAGGATGACATGGATCTCGGAGATAATCCCGAGGTCCAAATGTCCGAAAGTACCGAACAGAGCTTGACTCCGGGAAATGGAGCCAAAGCCGTCTTTGCTACCGGCGCTGCCAAGAAGGCAAAGAAGAAGAACAAGAAGAACAGAACCCCGACAAAAGAACTTCCAGCAGAGGAGGTGATTGCCGAGGAATACGAGGAAGACTCGGATGGAGCACTTATCCTAGACGAGCCCAAAGAAGAGTCGATGGATGGACATGTGGTCACCGCAGGTGCCCGTAAACTCATCGATGCTGCATTAACTACACCTATCCCTACTGCGGCAGAACTTACTGCTGCAGAATTGGAAGAAAGGGCCCAAGCCCTAGAAGCGCGTCGCCAAGTACTCCTGGATGAAGCCAAAAACATCAAGGAAGAGAATAAGCGCATGGCTACTGTGGAGAATCTCATCTCTCTGCAACATCAGAAGGACCAGAAACGACACACACATGACAATCAATTTCCAGAAGTGCGCAAGGTTCTCTTTGAGGGAGATCCGGGGATGCCTCGGCTCGATAGTAATGGAGATCTGGTGTATCCAACACCAATGCAAAACACCGCTGCAGCCCAAGATATCCTAGCAAATAACCCAGGCCCAGAACATGTTCGATTGGGCATTAAGCTACTCACCAAGGGTCTAGAGCAGCAGAAGGTCATGAAGTCCGGAAGCGGAAAACTGGTCTCTCAATCAGACCAATGCCGCACGGATACGGACTGGAACGACATAATACCCCAACAGGTTCTAGAACAGCATCACTGTTCCGACCGTCGGGAAGACAATCACTAAAGAACCGGATCTTCAGGGCAGCACCACAGAACTGCACGTGACTGGTGCAACGTTGCTCCGGCCGCCGAGCAAGAGGCAATTGCTGCATTGTATCCGAGAAATCCTCCCCGACGAGAGTCGACCGATCGCAGGGAAGAAGACAAAGAGAAACGTCGGGAGGAGGACCGACAAAGAATGCCACCTCCTAGACATACAAGCCATCTAGCTAAAACCCATCGCGATGGGAATGACAGACGAAGGAATGACAGACACCGTGCCGAGTCAAGCCGGCAGGGGGCTCGTCGAAATGAAGACCCTCCCCGGAACCAAAATAATGACGCTCCGGACGGAGGCCGGTGATCATCCAGAAACAATCCACCTTCTCCACCAAGTAGCCACCACAACGGTTCCCAAGGAGGCCAAGGAGGGCGTCATGGTGGAGGAGGTGGTGGCAGAAGCCGGAGTCCGGCTCCAAGGCACCGCAGCCACAACCATCAATCAGGACGGCGATATCTATCACCAAGTGACGGAAGACATCGGATCAACTCCAACATAGAGGCACGACACTACCAGAACGACAAAATCTATGTGGGTCCAAAATGCTTCGGACCACGCATAAGAGCAACAAGATTCCAGGAAGGATTTGCTATCTCAAGGCACATCTAGCCCTACGATGGTGTAGCTCGGCTAGATACTTGGCTCCAGGATTTTTTCCAGGCTTGGTGCATCGCCAAAGGCGGCAATAACTTGGTCGCAACCCGATATCTCCCACTTATGCTGTGGAAGACGGCACGATCATGGCTAAATGAACTTCCGTAGAACACCATCCACAACTAGTATGACATGCAAAGTGCATTCTTTTGGAATTTCGAAGGCATGTAGCGGAGGCCCTGTACAATAGGAGACCTACAACGATGCACCCAGAAAGCCGGAGAAACTTGCTGAGATTACCTCGGACGATGGATCGACACTAAGAATTCCTGTGAAGGAGTAAATGACCAAACTGCGATTGAAGCTTTCATTGCAGGACTCCCAATTGGTTTACTACGTCATCGCTTGAAGTGTGACAAGGTCACTGATCTGGGAGAGATGATAGAAATAGCGAGCAAGTATGCAGATGCTGACGACGACACAGAGGGACTACTGAACGCCCTAGCTGTGCCACAGTCGGCAAAACAACCAAAGCAGCAAGCTCAGAAGCGCAAGAACACCTCGGAAGAAAAACCCAACATGGAAACGGCAGTGGTCACTTCTACTTTCGGGTCTGGAGGACTGATGGCTCAATGCACGGCGCCCAGAAAATGTGTTGATGGCTCGTGGTTGATGTAGAGCTCGTTGGGAACCCCAAGAGGAAGGTATGATGAGCACAACAGTAAGTTTCCCTCAGTTATGAAACCAAGGTTTAATCGAACCAGTAGGAGCAAGGAAACACCCCAAAGGTGTTACTAAGCGTAACTTTGAGGCGCTTACGGTGCTAGTAGCAACGTGGAGACCTGCACAACACAACCACAGAACTTTGTCCCCAACTTGCGATGAGGTTGTCAATCTCACCGTGTTTTGCGAAAAACAAAGGATTAAACGTATCGAATGGGAAGAAGTAAAAGTTTGCAAAAATTAAACACAAAGCAGAAACAGTTTATAGATTGTATGTAAAAGATAAGGACCGGGATCCATAGTTCACTAGAGGTGGCTCTCCTTAGATAGATAACATGCTGGGTGAACAAATTACAGCGGGGCAATTGACAAACACCGAGAAAGCAATACATGCATATACTAATCATCTTGACTCCTTTGAGACTTGATTGGGCATTACAACATAATACATAGACCGCCATCCAACTGCATCTATGAAATAATCCACCTTCGGTTATCATCCAACCCCTCTAGTATTAAGTTGCAAGCAACAGACATCGCTTCTTTAATGCGTGTAAAGTAAACAATATGATTGTTCTATGAACAAAGGATTGTTGTTTTCTCCTAGTAGCAACAGACATCTAGTACCTTAGAGATTTTGTCACTTCCCAGTTACGGAGAGGCATGAACCCACTATCGAGCATAAATACTAACTCTTGGAGTTGCTAGCATCTACTTGGCCAAGATAGCTACTAACAACAGAAAGCATGCAAGATCTCAAATAACAAAGACATGATAGAATCAATAATCAATCTAAAATAGCATCTCAATATCCATCGGATCCCCGCAAACACAACATGTATGGATTACAAAAATATGATCTTGATCATGAACGGATCTCACAAGATCTAAACATGAAAGCACAAAGGAGGAGAAACCAGCCATCTAGCTACTACATGGATCCGTAGTCCAAGGATGAACTACTCACGCATCACACCGGAGGCTTGCATGGTGATGAAGAAGGCCTGTGGTGAATTCCCTCTCCAAGGTGCCGGGAAGAGCTTCAGATCCCTCCCGATCTAGGGATGGAGATGATGGCGGCTACAGACTCTCGTGGATTTTTGATCGGGTCCTTAGGGTTTTCGTCCCGAGGGCAACTTATAGGTGGAAGGAGAGGCCGAGGGGGTGCCGGGAGCGGCCACACCACCCCCTGGCGCGGGCCAGGCCTGGTCGCGCGGCCAGGCGGTGTGGTGGCTCCCTGGCCCTTCTCCGTCTCCTATTCTGGCACTTGATCCCTTCCGGAAAAATAGGCACTTTGGCTTTTGTCCCGTCCAATTCCGAGAATATTCATTTTCTGACTTTCCTGGAACCAAAAACAGCAGAAAACAGGCAGCTGGCACTGTGGCTCTTGTTAATAGCTTAGTCCAAGAAATCATATGAAAAGTACTCCAAAGTTGGAACAAAACACAAGAAAGTGGATAAAACCAAGCATGGACCATCAAAAATTATAGATACATTTGTAATGTATCAACATCCCCAAGCTTAACTCCTGCCCATCCTCGAGTAGGTAAGGGATAAAAAGAAATAATTTTTGAGGTGACATGCACCATAAAAGACTTGATCAAAGTATTTGCAAAACATTCGAAGCTGGGATCATAGTACTTCAATCATAACATGAAAGACAAAGTTCTAGCAATAGGAAAAGAGACTATGATGCAACATGAAAAGGCACAAACAAAAGATTCATGAATAAAATGCTTTGCAAGACGTTTGTTTGTTTCACATAAAGAAAACATAGCATAAAAGTATTCAGCTTGTCCCTCAATAGAGTAGCAAATATAAATGCATAGGACACCTTCAAAGTTCATAAGAGTGACTAGATGCAATAGTTTAAAACAAGCAATATCAAAGTATGCATCAATCAACTAGTCTTGGGACAATGCACATAGAACTAAGAATGGCCACTATGCTCTCAAAGTAGTGCATAAAGATAGAAGGTGGAGACTCAATATAATGGTGGAAGAAAGGCCTTTGTAAAAGGAAGTAGGGATTCAAGTCTCATAAAGAGCTTCCAAAAATTATGGTACTTATAGCTTTCAGCTCTCATTGCCCCTATCATAAGCATCTTGAAGGTGATTAAGGTTAAAGTGACACAACTAAGAGGATATGCTTGACAAGTTATAAACCGAAATATCATGCCCCTTACTTACGAAGACCGATCCTCATGCTACTCAACTTCAGTCACGAGTAAGCTCTTGTCATTGTAAGTACATGTGTACCATTAAGAACCTGCCAACGGGGTACCCCTTGCACATGATACGGGAGCTTTCCCATAATCAAAATGACAAGGCAAGTAGACAATGAGCATCTCAGCGATCTTTTTATTTGCTATTTGCATAGGTTTTTATTGAGGATGCTTCATAGAGTGCTCATTATGGTGATGCTGCAAGTTTCCACCATGATTAGGCATGGCTTAGGCTAGCCCAAAGCGCTTTCTCTAACACACATACAAACTCCATGATCTTACAAGTTCCACTTTTATTTCACAATTGGGATCCGTAAGCAAAAGAACATGATATCAACAGGGTACAAAGTACAAGTGCAATGTTGAAAGCGTTCCCCATGAAACATGGTTCTGCTAATTTCAACTTATAAAGCGCAAGCATATACGCAACAAAGAAGGATCCAATGATTCAAGTTTATTAGAGGCAATAAAGTAAAGTGTGCCATCAAGTTTGTGAGAGCTTTAATCACTAGTTTTCTCATAACAAGTGGAAGGTAAACAAAAGCATGAATATACTTGGAATAGCATAAGCTAGTAGGTAGGTATGGTGGACTCTTTGGAAAAACTTGGTTTAGGGAGTTGGATGCATGAGTGGAACTCATACTTTGTTGTGGAGGCTAGCAAAAGACTAGGAGCGACAAACTAAGAGAGCAATAATGGCCATAATCATGCAGAGCGACAAAACATCATTGATCAAAGCATAAAGTGATACTACAAGTTGAAAAATAAAGGATCATAAAGGCTATGGTGACTTGTGCAGTCATAACATGGTGTGAGCATGTGCCAAGTCAACCCAAATAAAGCATCAAAGGAGAATACCACTATACTATGCTTTAATATGCTAAAACAACGCATGATTCATCCAAGGCACATTAAGAAATCTCAATTGTTTATAACAAGTCATGCTACAGCAAAGAATACTAAGCATAAAGCCAAAACAATATCAAGCATGGCATGACAAAGCATAGCCACAGTCAAAAACGAGCTCTTTTTACCACATAAGCATGAGCTTTCCTACTCTTTTCCAAACCAAACCAAACTAATTGCAAACCAACATATGAAAGAGGGGGTCCAACCAACTTATTCAGAAAACTAAGCAAACCTAGCAAACTAAAAACCAAAACTAAAACGAAAAAGAAGACGCTCCAAGAAAAACACAACTGTGCATGAAACAATAAAAATGAAGCGTTTGGAAGAAACCTGAGATTTTTATTGATGAAGAAGGGGATGCCCAAGGCATCCCCAAGATTTGACGCTTATACTTCTTGGATATTTCTTGGGGTGACACGCGTGGCATCCCCAAGCTTGAGCTTTAGTCCATCCTTCATCTCATTACTCATTCCTTCCATACACCTGAAAATTTTCCTTCATACAAAACATCACAAAATCTTTATTAGCAACATTAGTGCACTCAAGATAAATAAGTCTTAAGGTTCAGTTATAACACCAAATAAACTTCTATTAGAACACTATATACTGTAGCACTTCCCTCAAAAATCTCAATTCCCCAAAAGAACTCAAGAAGGGACCAACAAGAAGCAAATGCAGAAAATGGCAGAAATCTGTCAAAACAGACCAGAAGGTAAAGACGATTTTTTTCGAAGACCTTGTGTTGCTCAAATCAAACAGTGCTAAACTAACGAAAGTTAGATAACAACCTGGGGCAGAAGCACAAAAAATTACAGCTCAATCCAACGTACAGAGCTCTCACAGGAATTTTTACGGTGAAGCACAAAAATCTGTTTCAGGACAGCAACTTTCCCAGTCATTACTTCACTCTCATTAGAAGTTACTCTTGGCACAAAAAACAAATAAAAAAGATAAGGAGCGGTTAGTACAGAGGTAATAACTTCCAAGACTCATCTAAAACTCTTGGGTTATCTCCCAACAAGTACTTTTCTTTAACACCTTTAAGTTAGGCATAAGAAGCAAGAAAAAGGATCAAGTGTTCTCAAATGAAGAAGCATTAAAACCAAATTTTGTTTTCATAGGAGAAGCAAAAGAAATATTTTATCTCTTTTTAGGGAAGTGTTCTATACCTTTCTTGAGTGGGAGTTGATATTTAATGGTGCCTTCTTTCATATCAATGATGGCACCAACAGTTCTAAGAAAAGGTCTTCCCAAAGTAATAGGACAAGAAGCATTGTATTCAACGTCCAAAACATAAAAATCAACGGGGACATAGGAATCGTTAACCATAATAAGAACATCATTAAGACTCCCCATGATTTTCTTTTTAGCATTATCATCAAGTGGGACATTCAAATAACAATCTTCAAGAGGAGGCAAATCAAGCATATCATAAATCCTTCTAGGCATAATAGAAACACTACTATCAAGATCACACAAAGCTTTGAAATCAAAGTCATTCACTTTCATATTAATGATGGGTTCCCAACCATCTTCTTGCTTTATAGGAATAGAAGCTTTATGTTTCATCTTTTCTTCTTTAATTTTTATGAGAGCATCAGTAATGTGTTTTGTAAAAGCCATGTTCATAGCACTAGCATTGGGACTTTTAGCAAGCTTTTGTAGGAACTTAATAACTTCAGAGATGTTGCAACCATCAAGATCAAAATCAACTTTATCATCTAAAGTAGTAGAACTATTAGTATCCTCAACACTAGTGGTGGTAATAGTAGAAACACTAATGTTTCTAGCAATTTCATCTTCTCTTTCCCACTTAGCATGTAATTCAGCTAATAGTCTAACATTTTCATCAATTCTTACTTGTATGGCATTAGTAGCTGCAAAGGGATTATCATTAGTTTCAGGTTTAGCAGCCATTTTATTGAAAGAAGATTGAGTTTCAGCCAAAGATGCTATATTTCTTTCAGCATTAGAGAGTTTTTCCTCAATAGTTTTATTGAAAGCAGTTTGTTTACTAATAAACTCTTTAAGCATAACTTCAAGTTAGAGGGAGAACTCTTATTATTATTGTAAGAATTTCCATAAGCGTTACCATTGTTGGGAGGACATGGCTTATAATTGTTGTTACCAAAATTGTTCCTATAAGCATTGTTACCGTAAGCATTATCGCCAAAATTATTATTTCTTATGAAGTTCACATCAACTTGCTCTTCTTGAGCAACCAAAGAAGCCAAAGGAACATTATTTGGATCAATATCGGCTTTCCCACTAACAAGCATAGACATAATAATATCAATCTTATCACTCAAGGAGGAAGTTTCCTCAATAGAATTTACCTTCTTACCTTGTGGAGCTCTCTCAGTATGCCATTCAGAATAATTAACCATCATATTGTCCAGAAGTTTTGTTGCAGCACCCAAAGTGATGGTCATAAAGGTACCTCCAGCAGCAGAATCCAATAGGTTCCTTGAAGAATAGTTCAATCCTGCATAAAAAGTTTGGATGATCATCCAAGCAGTCAGTCCATGAGTGGGACAATTCTTTACCAAAGATTTCATTCTTTCCCAAACTTGAGCAACATGCTCATTATCAAGTTGTTTAAACTTCATTATTTCACTTCTCATGGATATAATCTTAGCAGGAGGATAGTATTTTCCAATAAAAGCATCTTTTCACTTAGTCCAAGAATCAATACTATTCCTAGTTAAGGAATTCAACCATTCTTTAGCTTTTCCTCTCAAAGAGAAAGGAAACAATTTTAGTTTAATAATATCACCATCTATATCCCTATGCTTTTGCATCTCACAAAGTTCAACAAAGTTATTTAGATGGGAAGTAGCATCTTCATTACCAATACCAGAAAATTGTTCTCTCATAACAAGATTGAGCAAAGCAGGTTTTATCTCAAAGAAAGTATTTTCAGCCACAGGTGGAGCAATAGGTGTGCTCATAAAATCATTGTTGTTGGTGCTAGTGAAGTCACACAACTTAGTGTTATCAAGAGTAGTCATTTTTTTGGATTTTCAAATAAGAAAGCAAACTAGTAAAACTAATTTTTTTGTGTTTTTAAAGAACAAAACAAGCAAACAAAGCAAAAAGAAAACTAAGCAAAACAAAAACAACAAAGTAAAGAGATTGGTTATGAGGGACTCCCCTTGTGAAGATGTCCTTGACTCCCCGGAAACGGCGCCAGAAAATCGCTTGATGGCTCAATGGACGGCGCCTAGAAAATGTGTTGATGGCTCGTGGTTGATGTAGAGCTCGTTGGGAACCCCAAGAGGAAGGTATGATGAGCACAGCAGTAAGTTTCCCTCAGTTATGAAACCAAGGTTTAATCGAACCAGTAGGAGCAACGAAACACCCGAAAGGTGTTACTAGTTGAGCTTTGGCAGGGCGCACTACCGGTGCTAGTAGCAACGTGGAGACCTACACAACACAACCACAGAACTTTGTCCCCAACTTGCGATGAGGTTGTCAATCTCACCGTGTTTTGCGGAAAACAAAGGATTAAACGTATCGAATGGAAAGAAGTAAAAGTTTGCAGAAAGTAAACACAAAGGAGAAACAGTTTATAGATTGTATGTAAAAGATAAGGACCGGGATCCATAGTTCACTAGAGGTGGCTCTCCTTAAGATAGATAATATGCTGGGTGAACAAATTACAGCGGGGCAATTGACAAACACCGAGAAAGCAATACATGCATATACTAATCATCTTGACTCCTTTGAGACTTGATTAGGCATTACAACATAATACATAGACCGCCATCCAACTGCATCTATGACTAATAATCCACCTTCAGGTTATCATCCGAACCCTCCGATTAAGTTGCAAGCAACAGATTATTGCTTTACAAACTGCGTGTAAAGTAAACAATACGATTGTTATATGAACAAAGGATTGTTGTTTTCTCCCTAGTAGCAACATCACATCTAGTACCTTAGAGATTTCTGTCACTTCCCCAGATTACCAGAGGCATGAACCCACTATCGAGCATAAATACTAACTCTTGGAATTGCTAGCATCTACTTGGCCAAGATAGCTACTAACAACGGAAAGCATGCAAGATCTCAAATAACAAAGACATGATAGAATCAATAATCAATCTGAAATAGCATCTCAATATCCATCGGATCCCCGCAAACACAACATGTATGGATTACAAAAATATGATCTTGATCATGACCGGAGCTCACATGATCTAAACATGAAAGCACAAAGGAGGAGAAACCAGCCATCTAGCTACTACATGGATCCGTAGTCCAAGGATGAACTACTCACGCATCACACCGGAGGCTTGCATGGTGATGAAGAAGGCCTCCAGGGTGAATTCCCCTCTCCGGCAGGGTGCCGGGAAGAGCTTCAGATCCCTCCCGATCTAGGGATAGAGATGACGGCGGCTACAGACTCTTTCGTGGATTTTTTATCGGGTCCTTAGGGTTTTCGTCCCGAGGGCAACTTATAGGCGGAAGGAGAGGCCGAGGGGGTGCCGGGAGCGACCACACCACCCCCTGGCGCGGGCCAGGCCTGGCCGCATGGCCAAGTGGTGTGGTGGCTCCCTGGCCCTTCTCCGTCTCGTATTCTAGCACTTGATCTTTTCCGGAAAAATAGGCACTTTGGCTTTTGTCCCGTCCAATTCCAAGAATATTCATTTTCTGACTTTCCTGGAACAAAAAACAGCAGAAAACAGGCAGCTGGCACTGTGGCTCTTGTTAATAGGTTAGTCCAAGAAATCATATGAAAAGTACTCCAAAGTTGGAACAAAACACAAGAAAGTGGATAAAACCAAGCATGGAACATCAAAAATTATAGATACATTTGCAATGTATCAAGGACGAGGAGGACATGGCGGCGGCCATGGACACGGTTGTGGGACATCAAGTGTCCAAGGTAGAGGAGACCGGCAACCTAGCAAAACCTACTTTTGGGCCGACATTGCCAATAACCCATGTGTGCATCACTTAGATGCCGGTGGGGGCTCGTCTCACACAAACGCCGAGTGTCGTTTTAACGATGACATCAAGAAAGACGATACCGCTGGCTACAGGGCTAAGCGGAAGAAGGGTAAAAAGAATCCTGAAAAAGACAAAGAGACCAAGGAAGATTCCGACATGGAGGAAGCTGATCCCTCAAATCCCAACCCGGAGGGAAAGAAAAACTTCCCAACAGAGAAAGACACTTACGTCACCTTCCTCGGATCTCAACCAGCTAAGGTCAAGAAAGCAGCTCTGCATGAGCTTAACGCAACTGTTCCGGCTGTCCCACAATTCCCGGACTGGTCGGAAGTGGCAATAACCTTTGACCGTGCTGATCACCCTCCTAAGTTGCACATGCGAGGAAAATACGCCTTAGTCGTCAACCCACTTATTGATGGCTATGGTTTCTCCAAGACTCTCATGGACGGCGGCAGCAACATTAACATCCTATATGTCGAAACGTTATGCTGGATGCGGATCTCGGAGACCCAGCTGAACTACAACTTTGTGATCTTTCACGGAGTTGTCCCAGGAAAACAAGAAAAATCCCTGGGAGAGATCACTTTGGATGTTTCCTTTGGAACTCCAAAGAACTATCGGACGGAGGCACTTTCCTTCGAAGTGGTCCTGTTCAAGAGCGCGTACCACGCTATATTCAGATGTCCGGCTTACTGGGCTTTTATGGCTCTTCCGTGTTACATTTACAATATGATGAAAATTCCAGGTCCCAAAGGCGTGATCACAATCATGGGAGACCTGAAGAAGGCGTGAGAGTGCGAGGATAGAAATACCACCTTTGCGGAAGCCGTGCTGCACCCCCAGGAGTACCAGGAGATCAAGAAGACCATTGATCCGTCTGAGATGCCCGCAACGAAGAAGGAGGTGACAAAGCCGAATCCGGAGTTCAAGGCATCAGAAGAGACCAAGAAGATGCCGTTGAAGGATGATGACCCCTCCAAGGTGACCCAGATAGGTGTAGGCCTAGATAGCGCATAGGAAAGCGCGCTCGTCAAGTTCCGCCAAGCAAATCAAGATATCTTCACATGGCAGCCATCTGACATGACCAGAGTACCTAGGGAACTTGCCGAGC
Organism: Avena insularis; assembly: GCA_023614405.1. Lineage (NCBI taxonomy): Eukaryota > Viridiplantae > Streptophyta > Magnoliopsida > Poales > Poaceae > Avena > Avena insularis. The sequence goes on along the minus strand of CM042688.1, from coordinate 503,281,395 downwards.
ACTCTCTAAATGTACACCCGAATGCTAAACCCGTCAAACAGTCCCTACGATGTTTCGATGATGAAAAGCGTAAGGCAATAGCTAAGGAACTAGCCTGGCTCGAGTTAGCCGGATTCATAGAAGAGGTCATCCACACTGAGTGGTCGGCCAATCCTGTAATGGTCCCTAAAAAGGACACCACTGATTTAAGGATGTGTGTTGATTATACTGCCTTGAATAAGGCTTGTCTCAGAGATTCGTTCGCTCTGCCTAGAATTGATCAAGTTATCGATTCTACGGCAGGCTCGGAACTCCTATGTTTTCTCGACGCATATTCCGGTTATCACCAAATCCGGATGAAGGAATCAGACAAAGTCAAAACTTCATTCATAACCCCCTTCGGAACCTTCTGTTTTGTTACGATGCCCTTTGGGCTGAAGAACGCAAGAGCTACGTACCAACGCACTATGTAGCGTTGCCTCCACGACCAAATCGGACGCAATGTACATGCATATGTGGACGACATTGCGGTGATGTCCAAAAAGAAGGAAACTCTAATTTTCGACTTGGAGGAAACATTTGCCAATCTACGAAAATACAACATAATGCTTAACCCAAAGAAGTGATTCTTTGGAATAACAGCTGGAAAATTGTTAGGTTTTATCATGTCTCAAAGAGGCATAGAGGTAAACCGTGACAAGATTAAGGCTATACTCAATATTTCTAGGCCAACTCACCTGAAGGACGTTCAAAGACTAACTGGTTGCATTGTCGCAGTCAGTCGGTTTGTAATCCAGCTCAGAGAAAGAGCCACACCACTATACAAGCTCCTGAAAAAGACCAAAAAGTTCGTTTGGACTGATGAAGCTGAAGCTGCACTACAAGACCTGAAAGCAGTACTCTCATCTGCTCCCATCCTTGGAATGCCGGAACCACGGGAACCAATGTTGCTCTATCTCGCTATGACAAACAGAGTCGTCAGTGTTGTCATGGTAGTGGAGAGACCAGAGGAAAATCAGGAACACCTGGTGCAGCGTCCGACTTATTATCTTAGCGAAGTCCTAACTAAATCAAAACACCGGTATCCGCACTATCAAAAGCTGGCTTATGGTGTGTTTTTAGCATTTTGTAAGTTACGGCATTATTTTTAGGAACATCCAATTACCATGGTGAGCATAGCTCCCATGAGAGATATAATCAACAACAGTGATGCTATAGGACGCGTCGCAAAATGGGGCATAGAGCTTTTAGCTTTCGACATTGAGTACAAACCTCATACACCAATCAAATCCCAAATCCTCGCTGACTTTGTCGCTGATTGGACAGAGACAATGGAGAAAATGACCCTGCCAGAGTCGGAGTACTAGACCTTACATTTTGACGGGTCTAAAGCGCTCGGGGACTCGAGGGCTGGCGTGGTGCTCAAATCACCCCAAGGATATAAACATTTCTATGTGTTGTAGATCCACTTCACTACACGAATAACATTGCCGAGTATGAAGCACTACTACATGGAATCCAGATTGCTAAGGATATCGGCATCTGACGTTTAATGTGTTATGGAGATTCGGATCTTGTTACCCAACAAGTGTCGGATATCTGTAATTCAAATAAACACATGGCAGCATATAGAGCTATTGTGGATGAACTATCTAAATCATTTGAAGGGTTTAAAGTTCAACACATCCCTCGAATAGAAAATGAGGAAGCAGATGCACTATCTCGTATAGGCTCTGCATGGAAAAAGGTTCCAGATGGCGCTTTTTTAGAGCACCTCAAAGTTCCTTCTATAAAAGGAGTGGATGAGGAATATCCGACCAAATCCGACTCACCTTTAGTAGCAGTTCTGGCTGTAATTCCCAGCTAGACTCAACCCTACCTTGATTACTTGGTAGATGGAAAATTACCCGAAGACGAAGTTCTGATCCTGCAGATCGTCCAACGAGCAAAAGCCTACACTATAATTAGTGGTGAGCTCTATAAGCGGAGCACGTCTGGGGTCTTTCAGCGTTGTGTATCTCTAGAAGAAGGAGTGGAAATCTTACGAGAAATCCACGAAGGCGAGTGTGGTCACCATGCTGCAGCCAAATCTCTAGTGGCAAAAGCTTTCCGACACGTTTTTTCTGGCTTATAGCCAACGCAGATGCTGAACGGGTGGTCAAGAGGTGCAAAGGCTACCAAAAGTACGCCAAACAAGCTCACGTTTCGGCTGATCAACTGTGAACAATACCTATAACATGGCATTTCGCGGTCTGGGGGCTTGGCATGGTAGGACCGTTTAAACAGGCTCCAAGGGGATTTACTCATCTTTTAGTGATGGTGGATAAATTCACAAAATGGATTGAGGCTAAACCCGTCACTAGTTGTGATGGAACAACAACCAGAAGATTTGTCGAGGATGTCATAATCCGATACGGTTATCCGCATAGCATTATCATGGACAACGGGAGTAACTTTTCTATGGGAGAGCTTGCTAAATTCTGCAATGAACAAAATATTCGGCTTGACATTGCGTCAGCCGCACATCCGCAAGCTAACGGACAAGTCGAAAGAGCAAATGGTTTAATCCTACAAGGCCTAAAATCAAGACTCGAAGCACCACTAAGATGTGCTGCGGGGGCTTCGACAGAGGAATTACCTTCATTAATATGGAGCTTACGAACAACTCCGAACAGGTCAACCGGATACACACCTTTCTTCTTGGTCTATGGCGCAGAAGTAGTTCTTCCTAGCGATTTGATTCACACTTCTCCTAGAGTTGCCGCGTATATTGAAGAGGATGCTGAAATTTCTCGACAAAATGATCTCGACTTACTCGAAGAAGTTCGCGTCGTTGCTGAGATGAGATCAACCGCCTATCAGCAGAAGTTACGCAAGTATCATAGACAGAGAGTCAGAAACCGGTCTTTCAATAAAGGCGATTTGGTTCTCCGGCTTGTGTAGAAAAGAAAGAACAAACTTTCCCCAATATAGGAAGGACCCTTTTTAGTTAGCCGAGTAATGCACAATGGTTCTTACTATCTAACTGATATGCGGCCAGTCAAAGAAAGACCTGCTACTAAGAAAAGAAAGAGAGCTGGAGGTAGTACAGACCCGGAAGAATTAGACAGACCATGGAATATTGCTCAGCTATGTCCCTTTTATTCTTAGTTTATCTTTCTTTGTAATCATATATGTGTACATGTTCAATGAGAAATAAAGTATTGGGTGCCTCAAAAAAAATTCTGAGAAGTTTTTTACCATCTTATTTCCAAATGATCATGTCACAGTCGAAAATCCCAAATACTTGAAAGTACTTTATGCTCATGTTTGTTCTGGTTTAGATTTCCGATTCTAAAATTTCTACCTTCGGGTATAACTCTAAAATTTCTAGTCTATACTTTGGTTATTTATCTGATTGCCAGATACGGGCATTTTCCGAGTAGTGAATTGTTGGTACTGGAAGCCGGCTTTGTTTCCGAGTTTAAACTGGTTTAGCAATTGAGCTCCGTTGCTCGTCAAAGTTTCCATGTTGAAGGTTGGCCGGCTCACGAAAGGGACGAGGCGAAAAGCCAGATAAACAATAAGTACAGAAAAAACATAAGTGCTTATGTCAAGTTTTCAGGCACGAAACTTATAAAGCCAAAAGTGCTAAATATATAAAATAAAACTTAGCACCAGCAAAAGTATCATACTACTGATTTACAACCCAAATTGTTTTCAGAATAATACATTGTTTGTTCTAATGCTCTACGATGCAGGGGGAGAAGAAGGAGCTGTCGGCTCACTGGAGACATCAGCCTCCACTCGATATCTTTCCGAGACGTTCAAATCCGAGATGGTTTGTTCGTCATCAGAAGCTTCACTAGTTTCTTCGGCGGGCGGAGGCGGCGTCTCTAGCGAGTGAAGAAGGGAGTGTCGTAGCTGGTCAAGTCAGCTACATGGCACCCATATCTGGCACAGGAGTCCATGATTGCTTTGATGTCCTGCTCCTGACTTTCTTCATCCACAGTAGAATACCATCTGGTCACTTGCCAGATCTCCATGCTTCCATGGTGGCTCATGACCATGGTGAGAGCGTTTTGTGCTGCGGTCCGCGCGTAGGACATGTTCCAGTCCTGCATGAGCTAGGGCATCTCCTTGGCCTTGTCTCTCACTTCAAAGTCGAACATTCTATCCATGTCCAGAAACCTTGAGAACTTTGCCAATATCCTCAAGGGATTGGCAGAAATCATGAAGTAAATCGCCAACTTGGGTAAGCCGGTTAGTGCGAGACTTGGCGGGGGCTGAATCCAGTAAATTCAGAGGACATGCGCATGTAATGCAAAAGGTTAGCAAATATATCCGAATTCCATAAATCGGAAAAGACAGAAATTCAGAAAGGGGGAAACATACCGAAGATGACATCGTCAACTTTGGTCTTCTCTTCACGAAGACTCTAGAGTTCAGCCCGCAGTGCCTCAGTAATGTCCTTCTCTTTGAACAATTCATCATTGATATCCGAGATTCTCTAATCCTGGTCAGCGATCCTTCGATCATGTTCATCAGTGGCCATGGAAGAGGATTCAAGAATCTGAGCAATGCTCCGTTCATGATCTTCCTTCAGTTTGTCTAGCTCCTGACGTAAATCGGTGTTCTCCATCGCTAGGGTTTTCAGATTTTCGGCTTCTTCAATCATAGCACAAGATTGCTTTACCAGTGCTGTAGTGAAAAGAACAACAGTTGAATAAAAATTCGACTATGAAATAAATGGCAAGGTTTGAGTACTGGAATGTTTACCTTCAGCCTCATCCTTGGACACTTTCAGTTGAGCATTTACAAGTCGGAGAGCTCTGATTTCTCTCCGCTTGTTGCAAATATTCTTCAATAATTCCTAGTTATATGATTTAACTTTCTGTAAGTCAGAATACCCAGAGTCAGAAGTCTACTAAAGACTCGGGCTAATTTTTTTTACTAATATCAGCACGAGCCTTGGGGGCTACACTAGTTCATTCTTTGGTATCCTAAGGAAGCATAAATCCGGATTGTCTATCCAACTTCATGCTTGGGGGCTAGAGTGTATGATATGAAATAAAGTAAAAAAGATAAGTTGGAATTCGACTTACATGATGTTCATGGTGAGCTTGCTCAAGCTCATGGACACCTCGGTGCTAACTTTCTCAGCAAGGGTCAGCGGGATTACTAGAGGTAGCGGAAGCACACCAGTTCTTAGCCCCTCGTCACGAAGACGAATCTGCTCGAGAAGTTCGGAGTACTTGATGTCCTCTGCTTCTTGTGCCTCTTCCTCGGCAGTAATATTCTGGCTCTCCAAGCATTGTTGGGCTAGCCGTTGGATCTCATCCACTGATTTCCGAGTAATGCCAAGCTTGGCAAGACCCGGATTGTTGAGGAGGTTTTCAGCGAAGACCTCTCCCGAGGGATCATTACCTGAAGAGGGTTCACCCTTATCAAAACCTGAGTCACCCATGGTGACGTTAGTTTGTGATCCGAGGATCACTGGCTCTGCTTGATGAGCCGGATCTCCTGCGACGGTCGGAGATGAAGTAATCTCCGGCACCATAGAAGGCTGAGGGACAGGAGTCGGAGGTGCTGCGATAGGAGAAGTCAAATTCAGATTTGACTAGCGCAGGGGCTTCAACGGACCTCCTTTCTCCTTGCCCTTGGTGAGTTGTCTAGCTCTAAGGAAGTAATAGAAAAGAGAACATTACACCTCGGAAAGAATTAAGACATAAAATACAAAGACCTTGTGAGGAAAGATTGCCTCTTCACAACAGGCACCTCCTTTGTGCCAATAGCAACTATCGGAGCCTTACGCTTCTGAGGAATTATGTCTGGCAGTGGAACCAACTCTCCGTCTTCCTGAGAAATCTCAGGAGGATATCCCTTGATAGGAGCAAGATCCGACTCAGGGAGATCAGCAAGATGAAAAGAAGAGATACCTCAATATTGCAAAAAGAAACAACAATGTAAAGATGAACACATAATTCGAGTTACTGCTAGAAACTTACCGGTACCACAGGATCTCTAGCCGTATGCATATCCAAAGACAGCTCCAGGATTTTCCTCTCGATCCGCTCCCTTATCAGCCACTTGATTTGAGACTTGTAATCTTTATCTGTGTAAGACTAGGAGCAGATTCAGAGGGAATATTTCTTGGACGATGTAATGGAGTGCATAAGCCAGTCTCCATGATGTTGAAGAGGCTAGATCCGGCGTGCCACCCAGTAGTGAACTAAGTTGGACCTCTTGAGGCCCTTGTGCTTCATCAAATCCGCCTCTTGGCAAGAAGCAGATCGTCACTAAGAGCCGGCGCATCTGCGTCCCAGGACTCTTGGGGCGTGGCGGCACCGTCGACAAAAGCCGGCAAAGCCGTAGCTTTGCCAGGAGCAGGAATATCCTTGTGATAGAAGAAAGTGGATGACCATTGTTTCACCGACTCACTGGCCCTAATCCGAGGATAAACGTGCTCTCTCCTAACGGAAAAACTAATAGTTCCGGTAATATATGGATTACCGGCGGTGATAGAATTTCTCTGGACATGAAAGTAAAACCGGAAAAGAGTGAGACTCGGCCTAATGCCGAGGTACCACTTGCACAAAGAAGCGTATGCGCTCATCTCTAATAGAGAGTTCGGGGGAATATGATGGAGTTGAACTCCATAGTGATCGATAACCTCAGAAAAGAAGTCTGAGGGAGGGAAACTCAAACCTCTGTCGAGGTGGATGCCGAAGTGTACCCGCTCGCCGGTGCGAGGAGTAGGGACGGTTTCACCGAAGCCTCTCCGCCAGTCGCCGGCGTGGAGGAGCCCTTTGTTCTCCATGACGCGGAGCTTGGCGTCGTCAAGGACGCATGGGATCCAGACCCCACGATTGCTCTCCTTCTCCGCCGCCAAAGCCATCGCTGTCGTCACCGCCGCGCTGGAAGATGACGCTGAAGCCATTTTCTTGTGGGCCGGTGACCTAGGATGGGCGGCGCTGGAGGATTCTGGGGGGCAGAGGAGCTCTGTGTTCGTGGGAGGCGTTGGGAGGAAGGAAACGGTGCAAGTGATGGTGAAGCAGATGGATAGGAAAATCCTAGCCACTTATATCCCCCAGGTGCGCCAAGATTCATGCAAATGTGTACAGTATCCGTGACACGCGTCGTGGAAGGAACTGGGTAACCCCCACGCGATGATTACACCGCCTCGATCTCCGTGCACGCATTAAAACGACGCCTCGGTTCCGCAAAAGGCGGACCCACCAACGGTCGTGCTGACGGGAATGTTTGTCAGTGACATGACTTGACTATGATTGGTGTCAGATTATGTCAGAGACCAAGTTCTGGCTTAGTTTGAATTTTGAGGTAGAAACCCGAATAACATATTCATGGGTCCGACTCATTTGAGACCCAAATCCTATCCTTTCTTTTGAAGTTTCAGGAACCCTTCAAGATTCTACAAGCCGAAGATCAAGCTAGACGATGATGAAATCCGACTCTGGATCTTAGAGGCTTCCGGGGGCTGCTGTTGGGGATATACTTTCCGGTTATCCTCACTGTGCCTCATTGACCAGGGTGACCCACTTCGGGTTAGAGCTTTGCTTCACGGGCGGCCCAGTCAGGGAGAAGAGACGGAGTCTAGTCTGGCTGTGGGAAGGCCCAGATGACTTACCGACATAGGCCCATAGTTTTACTTGTAGTTCAAGATGTACTCTGTAACCGACTCTTAGTCATAGTTGGATAGGTCTCTCCTGTAAACCCTAGGTCGGATATCTATATAAGCCTTCCTAGGGAGAGCCTTTAGGGCACCCTCACAATAGTCTACAATCTCAACTCGCATAGGCGAAACCCTTGTAACCCATATTCCGACTCTGCCGTATTACTGGATTGCTAGCAGGAGTAGGATCCGTCCAAAGCCGGTGGATTCGAACCTGGGTAAACTTGTGTGCTCACCGTCCCGGAACACCGTACGTATCACACCCCTCTCTTCCACACGCCTCTAGGGCCCCCTCATGGCGTACTTGTCATCAATCCGACGACAATTATAAAACCACTTAAGAACTTAAACTTTACATCTCCATTTCCTTCCCTAAATAGGATCATTTGATCACCTAAGGAAGAAAAGGGAGAAGCAAAGAAGAAGCTTTGAATATATTAAACCTACATAAAGAAGTAAATTATACCTAATCAACATACTTATAGTAACACTGAACCTAAGGTTCAGAAGTAAAGAGTAAACAAGATTAAGCTTACTTAATGAAATCACATCTAAGACTACAAGCTTGGATGAGCATCACAAACACTATGAACAACCAAGTAGCAAAAGAGATTAAGGAAACATAACTTAATCGAAGTAATATTTTTGAATTGTGGATTTCGACCACTCTAGTAACAAGAAAGCAATTATATGCTTAGTGTATGTAAGTAACACTAACAACAACATTAGAAGTAGCAAGACAGTGTAGCATCCCATCTGTCTAACCTATGTAATGCTACATGGTCTACTAATATAATTGCTACTTCCTACATATAATTGTTGCATCATAATTATATCATGCTCATGTCATCATGCCACCTTGCATTTGAGCATCATATAAAACCCTTTTCATTTGGTTCTTCTCTCATATGCATTATTAATTGTATTTGCCTCTTGATATATTGTATTTGGTTCTTGATAAATGCTTGATGCCCAAGTTGAGTTGGGGGCATATCTTTTATTAAACTCCACCACCTTTCTTGTCACCACCTTATAATTCCACCATCCTAATTATCCATGAGCTTTTACATTTTCCTTTGGTATTTAATCTAGCTCATGTGGGTTGGGATGGATCCACTTCTAATTCCACATGCTCTCATATTAGCATCATGTTGTTTTCACATTATTGATATGTGGAGCCACCTTTGCATGCATTATGAGTGGCACTCCTCTTTCTAGCTTCCATATGGATTGTATCGGAAGTTTGCTCATGTTGGAATATTATTAGGGATATTATGCACCTAGTGGAACACACACATTAGCATGCCCAACTTATATTCAAATTTGAGCAACTCCATCTACTCCACATGGAGCATCCTTTTAATTATTTTAGCTTGGCCTCATTCATATTTTGGAATGCATGTGTATAAATGCCATGATTATTTAATTTTTTTCACAAGATTATACATGGCAATTAATGCTCATGCATGGGCCATGCAACAAGCATCACCATCTTTTTCTCCTTGGTTTTTCTTTGTTTTTGAGGGGGTCTTCTCTTTTGTTGAACTCTCTATCTCTCTTCTAATCATCACCATGTGTTCATCTAAATCCACTCACCTCACCCCATCTCCATTTCACCTTTGCTTGTTTTTGCCTTGTTCAAGGGAAACACACCCTAGCCCTACCCAACCTCTCCATCTCACCACCTTTTTCTTGCTTGATCTAGCTTTGATCATGTTAAAACCCCAAAACCCATCCATCCTACCCCTCTATCCAACACCATGCCACCCTCATGCTTTGTTTTTGAGATGAGGAAAAACCCTAACCTACACCTCACCCTACCATAAACCCTCTCTCCCTAATCCCTCTATCTAAACCCTACCCCCTGATCTGCCCCCTCCATACCGAAGCACCAAACCCAGCCCTAGGCTACCCCATCTACCCCTCTTAATCCATACACCAACCCTAACCCGAGCCCCCTCCAACCCTAGCTCCATGCCACACCCCTCTCTCTCCCTGCCAGGCCGACCCCACACCCAAGCCTCCTCTCTCCGGCCCCACCTGCAGCCACCCCATGCCCCTGCCAAGCCGGACGAGCACATGCTCGTGGAGAGAAAGGAAAAAGGTGGCCGAAGCCACCTTTTCCTCCACCGAGCTACCCCACGGCTCCCCCTCTCTCCTCCCTCTGCTCTACCTGACTTCGCCCAGATCCCCCTGGCCTCTGCGCCTCCCCTTCTCCCTCACCTGCCACCCTCTCCACCCTATCGTCGGCCATCGTCGGCCTCCTCCATCTCCTCGACAAACCACGGCGGCGGGCGGGTGTCAAGGGTGTCGGGGAAGCGGACGTGGACCACGTCATCGGCCCTGCGCGCCCCAGCGAGGAGGAGACGGTCCCTGCTCGACGCCATTCACCGACGCCCACCGCAAACCCTAACCTTGCCGGCGCCTGCGTCGCCATCGCTCCGACGATCCCCGGCCCGATCCGTCACCATCGTTCTCTCCGCGGTGAGCCCTTTTCCCTCTGACATCCTCTGTGTCGCCGTAACCTTCTGGCCTCGCCGGACATTGCGCTGAGCACACTCGGTGCAATGGCAGGCGCTGGCGTCTGCCGTCTCCGTGCCGCATCACGCCTTACCGAGCCGCCTATCCCCCTCCTAACAACATCCTCCAACCTACCTCACTGGTTCAGCCCATTCTGGCCGCAGGTCGCTGGTTTGATCTCGCGCCACGGCTCTGTCGCAAGACGGATCTCGCCGCTTAATTCAGGGAAGAACAACAGTAGCGATGCGAATCTTGTAGATAACCCCCTTTTTATTTCTCCCTCAACCCGCGTTCTAGCCCAGACCCACCTGTCGGCGGCTGTGTCCGTTTTACAAAAAGTACCCCGGGTTTTGGAAACCTCAACCCGCGCCCCCTGTCTGCGCCACGTGGCTACGCCTGGTTCGCAAGCCCGCGCGTGGCCCTGCGGACCGCCGGTCCCACCTGTCAATCACTCTGGCTGAATACGGCCTGGGTGAGAAAAGCCACGCGTAGACGTTGTGTCCCATCAGCGCTGGTCCCACCGTTAGTGGCTGGGGATAGCTCGTCCTGTGTATAAAAAGTTCTGCAGTATATCTGTTTTAATAAAACGATTTCAGAATGTTTAAATTCAAATTTAAATCTGTTTTTAATAACTTTTAATTTGTAAATCCAAATACCACAAATAATATATGTTTTAGAATCAGAAAAATGTGAGGATTTCAAATATGCCATTCAAAATATCTTTTGAGCAAATTAATTTTCGAAATTGATAAAATGCAACGAATATGCCTTTTCTTAATTAATTAATAACGTTAATTCTACAACTCCAAATTTGACAAATAATATGTCTAAATCGATCTGCGCGACGAGCCCGTTCTAACTATGCATTCCATGTTCTGAATTGCAGCATGCACTATATAAATATAAAGTATACAGCAACTTATATGGGAGCAAAACATGGCTAAAACTCAATAAAATGCTTTATTCTTGTACCCCATACCTCACCCATGCCATGCTATATTATTGCCATGTAAATTGTGCATCATTCATCATGGCATGCTTGTTGGCTTGTCGCATTTTAATTCATATGCTTGTGCACTTTATTTATGTTGGCCCTTGTTTGTTTGGTTCTTCGTCGAATAAACTCCGAGCAGGGAAAATACCAGGAATCCCAGGAGTACTACCCAGATCCTTCTCTCGCTTCAACTGAGCTGCCAGGCAAGCACTTCCCCATGCTTGCATACATATAGTCCCTATTGCCTCTATCTTATTCTTGCATCATTGAGTCGTGATTGCATTAAATTGAATCCCAAGTACTGGATAGCCTTTACTTTTAAACCCCACCAAAGCTTGTTCCTCCATCCCATGAGCCATTACTACAGGAGTTGTTTGAGCCATGCGAGTTGTAGAAAAGCATGTGTAGGGTAAGTGAGTATCTGATGGATAACAAGGTACCTAAACAACTTAACCTGAGTAGTGATGGGATAACTAATGAAAGAGGCGCCGGTGAGCAATATCTGCTATTTGGTTTTTTGTGCTCACTTGCGTCCCGTAGGAGCCTGAGTACTTGATTCCTCTTCCTCGACTATTCGCACTATCCACATCCGAGAGGCCTTATGGACCCTCCTAAGCCATAGCTTGATTCATTATTATATCTTGGGGCCACAAAGTAGTTTGGGGCTTTATTACTATCCTGTACTTATGCCATGTTTTACTGTTTTATTTAAGATTGTGCGAGGAGCACCTGTACTGTTTAGGGATCGTGGCACGATTTCGCGGTATCGACAAGCCTAGTCACATTTTCGGGTTCCCAGTCATTTACAGCCGTTCTCACAAACCCTGGGTCCGTCTCGGAGCCGGCCAACTTTGTTGCGGGTAGCTTATTGGGGTGGCCCCCTGAAATATTTCTGAATCCTGTGATCGCTTTGTCGCGAATGCCTCATTGGGTTTTGATTTGGTTTTTCCGAGGTTGATTGAGTGTGTGTTGCTATTTGTGCACCCCTGCAGGGTAAATCTTTCTGAAAGCCGTGTCAGTGGTTATGGACGACTTGGAGCACAGTTTCTCGATCATAGACAAGTATAACTAAAGTACCGCTTTTAATTTGACTAAGTAACTGACTAGTAAATAGTGCAATACTCATGGAATGGTTAATAAAACTGCCAACATATGGGTTGTTCGTCTGCATTCTCGTTGGTAAGCGAGTAGGAGGATGGATCTGTTAATTATACTGTTATAACTATTGTTACTAATTAACGGACATCCGTCTATCATTGGTTAGGCAGATGGTTAGCGGGTATCTATAGACTTGTTAGTTATTATCTTTTGTTGCAATTGCGTCACCCCAGGTTTATGTCCCCTTTAGAGGCATAAAGACTTGCTGAGTACCCCTAGGGTCTCACACGATAAATTGTTTGATTCAGATGAACACGTGTATTCACAAGATGGATACTGGGTGGAGACGGATGATGTTGGCAACGACCACTCAGTGTAGAGATTCCGGGGATGGGGATCCGCAAGATCTGTCGGCGGGATGTGTTTATTTATGTGGCATCTTATGCCGATTTGCTTCTTATCCGTACTCGGATCTTGTTTTCCGCTCACCGATACACGATGTTTGATGTATGAGGAGCTATCCTAAACTATTATCTCTAGCTAGGATATTTGGATCTTGCCGTATGGCGTTGCAATATTTCTATTTCTTTTAGATGGAATGGCTCTGAAAACTGTGTATGGTGGCTTGCATACATACTCACTTGTGTATGTAGTTGATCCCTTCGCCTGCCGATTACACCGCTCGTTCTTGTCCCGATGTTCTAGAAGTGGTTAGGACGGCCGACAGGTCTACCTGTGAGTGGCCCCTGGGCCCCACCGTACTATTTTAACCACTTTCGCTCATCCAGGCATGCAACTTAGAGCGTAATTCACCAAGGTAGTTACAATTGGTACCAGAGCCATCCCGCCCTTCAGGGTCTCCGCCAAATGGTCGTTGTCAGTCTAGCAAATATTTTGGTAGTTATGTATACTAGGGAAAAACAAAAACGTGAGAGTAGGACTGTTTCCATTTTTCTTCTTACCCACCCACCCACCCTTTTTCTGGCAAGGAAGTGTAACGTTTTCAATCCTCTTCTAAAAAATTCAAACTAGGATTCACGTGTTCTGGGTTCCGTAGTACCATAGGTTGTGTGTGTATGTGTGTGAATTCCTTGTCTATCTGTTGCATCCAACATGTTATCGCTATCTGCCTTTTGGTTATCAACTGTTGGTACATTCCATACCGACAGACCGTTGTAAACCGACGCGATCTATCTGATTCGTTGTATACCGGTGCGATTTGTCTTACTCTTTGTTATCCGACGCTATCTTGTTTGGGGTGTTCGTTTCCGTAGTTACTAATCTTTAGGTTCATCTTAAAAAGAAGGTGTTGGGATATGTGTTTTACTTATTCATGTGCGGAGTAATGATTTGAGTGCGGGATGGAGTCGCGACCATACCACTACTTTTATCATTCGCTCTTGTATATTGAATTGGTATATTTACTAATCTTGATTCGTTAAGTGGTTTTGCGCATACAGTGGTATTTTAATGCCGAAATTTGCGGAATTTTTTTCTTTGTTAGCTTTGTGTACCACACTCCTTGTTCAGTCGTGTGCGATATGCTTAATATCTTCTAGGTGCTTTGAACTTTGTTGATATTTTAATATCATCTTAGTAATTTGTATCCTTTAATCTTGGTTAATTCCATTTTGGTACTATTTTGGATTATTATTATTCTCCATTATGGTACTGACTTGTGTTTTATATCAATCACAAGATGGCACCACCACGCCGTTCTGAGGAGGACATACCACCTGAACTGGGGGTTGTGTTGGCAAGTATTGCTAATGCCTTGGGAGCAATGCAGCAGAACCAGCAGCGATTTGAAGAAAGTGTTAGGAGGAATGAGTTTGTTCCGCTACCTCCACCTCCCAAGCAAGGAGACATCAAGAGTTTTCTGAAGTTCAACCTGCGCCACTTTGAGGTGTCTGATCAGCCACTTGATGTTGATGATTGGTTGCGTGAGATGTCAAGGTTGCTGATGCCTGCTGATGTTCCTGAGCAAGAATGGGTAAAATGTGCCACTCACCTTCTAAAGGGAGATGTAGCTCTGTGGTGGGAGAATTACCTGAAGGCAAACCACTCTGAGTTTCAGCCTACTTGGGAACAGTTCACTGGACCTTTCAAAGAGCAATATCTGTCAGAAATTGTCATGGAAAGGATGAAGGAAGTGTTTCTCAACCTCAAGCAGGGCAATGATAATGTCAATACCTATATCAGGAACTTCATGAACCTTACTTGGTATGGTGGCGATGAGATTTTTGATGACAAGAAGAAGAAAAAGAGGTTCAGACAAGGGATCAATGCATCAATCAAATATGCAATCACTCATGCAAGGCCGAGGTATTTTCTAGAACTCCAACATACAGCTCTATAGGAGGAAGCAAGTAGGCAAGTGTTCGAGGAGTCCAAGAAACACAGCCGTGATGTAGCAAGCTCTTCAGCTATGACAGCTCCTTCTAAGCGCCGTGTGTGGGTTCCTAACACCCTACCGTCGCTCCCGGCTCCACCAAGACCTTCAAGCTACGCGGCAAGGCCACCAAACTCCTTCACTGCTGCTCCCAGGGGCTACAACCACAACTACCCTGGAGCGCCTGGCGGAGTCCCTGGCTACGCTGCTCCATGTCCACCTGGTGCCTGTTACACCCGTGGAAACACTGGGAATCAACACTGGAATTGTTCAATGAATAACAAAGCTCTTCCACCACCACCTCCAAGACCTACGGCAAGCTCTTCTATGGTTCGTGCACCTCCACCGCGGGCTCTCAACATCAACACCAAGCCCGGGTCTACAGTTGCTCGTGCCAACTGTGTCAATGTTGCTCAAGCTGAGCATGCACCTGGAGTTGTGCTGGGTACGCTTTCTGTTAACTCAGTTTCTGCACGAGTGTTATTTGATACTGGTGCATCGCATTCTTTTGTGTCTCAAAGGTTCTCTCAGCAACAAGGTCTTCCGCTTCAATCATTGTCCAAGGTTCTTAGGGTGCAATCACCGGGGACAACTATGAAGGCTTCTCAAATAAGCCATGGGAACCAAATTGAAATTGGAAACAAAAAATTTCCAACATCCCTCATTGAATTGGGTAATTCTGACATTGATGTTATCTTGGGCATGGATTAGTTAACAACAAATGCAGCTGTGATTGATTGTGCTGAACGCTCCGTTTCTCTGAAAATTCCTGAAGGCCATATAGTCTATTCTCCAAGTCTGACTCCTACAATTCAGCTTTTCTCTTTGGCGGCTCTGAATGATGATGCTATGGAAGCTATTCAGAGTGTTCCGGTGGTCTGTGAGTTTCCAGATGTTTTTCCTAAAGAGTTGCTAGGTATGCCTCCTGATCGTGAGGTCGAGTTTGTGATTGAGCTTGAACCTGGAACCGCTCCTATCTCCAAGCGGCCTTATAAAATGGGTCCTGCTGAGTTGGCTGAACTCAAACGCCGGCTGGATGAACAAGAGAAGTTGGGTTTCATTCAGCACAGTACTTCTTCTTGGGGTAGCCCAACCATCTTTGTGAAGAAGCGAGACAAGACTGATAGACTTTGTGTTGACTATCGGGCTCTCAATGCTAAAACCATCAAGAATAAATATCCCCTTTCGCGTATTAATGATCTCTTCGATCAGCTAGCTAGAGTTGTGGTATTCTCTAAGCTTGATTTGAGAAGTGGGTATCATCAAATCAAGATTCGCAAGGAAGATGTTCCCAAAATAGCTTTCACCACCCGCTATGGCCTGTATGAGTACACGGTCATGTCTTTTGGTCTCACCAACGCACCTGCCACCTTCTCGAGGCTTATGAACTCGGTTTTCATGGAGTATCTTGATAAGTTAGTTGTGGTCTATCTGGATGACATCCTAGTCTATTCTAAGTCAAAAGAAGAACACCTTTGGTGTGTCTTAAACAAGCTTCATGAGAACCGCCTGTATGCAAAGTTCTCCAAGTGTGAGTTCTGGCTGCCTCAAGTCACCTACCTTGGTCACGTCATCTCTGCCAAGGGCATTGCCGTCAACCTAGAAACTGTTAAGACAATTGTTGACTGGCTTCCACCCATAAATGTCAAAGAAGTCCAGAGTTTACTTTGTTTGGCTAGTTACTGCCGTCGCTTCATTCAGAACTTCTCAAAGATTGCGAAGCCTCTTACCGATATCCTCAAGAAAGGCAAGAAATACCTTTGGTCTCCTGCATGTCAAGCAAGCTTTGAAACACTCAAAGAGAAGCTCACTTCCACACCAGTCTTGATTCCTCCAGATACTTCAAAGCCTTTCCAGATATTCTGTGATGCCTCCTTGCAAGGATTGGGTGTGGTCCTTATGCAAGAAAAGCAAGTCGTTGCATATGCCTCTCGTCAGTTGAAAATTCATGAGCTCAACTATCCAACACATGACCTTGAACTCACAGCAGTTGTCTTTGCTTTGAAAATATGGAGGCACTACTTGCTTGGCAACCGTTGTGAAATCTTTTCTGACCACAAGAGTCTGAAGTATATCTTCACACAGCCTGATCTCAACCTTCGTCAGAGGAGGTGGATTGAAGCAATTAATGATTTCGATTTGACCATCAACTACACTCCGGGCAAAGCTATTGTCATGGCCGATGCTCTCAGCCGAAAAGCTTATGTCAACAACCTCATGGTGGAAGAACAACAACCTCTCTTGTGTGAGGAATTCCGTCAGCTCAACCTTGAAATTGTGGATCAAGGGTATCATCTGAACCTTCTGGCAACTCCTCTCTTGGAAAAAAAGTTCGCTCCATTCAACTTGGTGATCCTTACACTAAAAACATCATCTCCAACATTCAGCTTCCGAAGTATGAGTCCTTCCACGTCGACAACCAAGGCGCTCTTTTCTTTAAACACCGGATGTTTGTTCCGAACTACCCGGGTTTAAGAGAGCAAGTTCTCAAGAAGGCGCATGATTCTGTTCTTTCTATCCACCCTGGCAGCACTAAGATGTACATGGACTTGAAAACACAGTATTGGTGGCCTGGGTTGAAACGATAGTGTGCCAAGTATGTCTCGGAGTGTGATGTCTGCCGCAGAGTTAAAGCTGTCCATCAGAAACCTTCTGGTCTTCTACAGCCATTGAAACCTCCGAAACGGAAATGGGAGAAAGTAGAGATGGACTTCATAACTGGTTTTCCAAGGTCGTAGAAGGGCAACAATGCAATCTTTGTTGTCATCGACAGACTTTCTAAAGTGGCTCACTTCTTTCCCGTCAAGGAAACAATTTCTGCAATTCAGTTGGCTGAGATCTATATCAACAAAATTGTCTCTCTGTATGGGGTTCCTCTTGAGTTCAGTTCAGATCGTGGAAGCATCTTCACTTCCAAGTTCTGGGGAAGTTTCCAAAATGCTTTGGGAACAAAATTGAAATTCATCACAACTTACCACCCTCAGTCGCAAGGACAAGTTGAAAGGATCAATCAGATTCTGGAAGATATGCTCTGTGCTTGCGTTATCTCTTTCGGCATGAAGTGGAAAGAATGTCTTCCTTATGCTAAATTCTCTTACAACAACAACTTCCAGAAAAGTCTAAAGATGGCGCCAATTGAGGTTCTCTATGGTCGCAAATGCAGAACTCCGATTGGTTGGTCGGGCGCAGGTGAAAGAACATTGTTTGGCCCCGACATTGTAACTCAAGCGGAGGAGAAGGTTCACATCATTCTTGAAAATCTGAAGGTTGCTCAAAGTCGCCAGAAGAGCAACTATGACAGAAAGCACAGGGACATGGAGTATGTCCCTGGTGATCTCGTTTACCTTCGTGTCACTCCCATGAGAGGCATGCACCGCTTTGGTATCAAAGGAAAGCTGGCTCCTAGATACATCGGTCCTTTCAAAATTCGGGGAAGAAGAGGAGAAGTTGCTTATGCTCTTGAGCTCCCTGAAAAACTCAAGGTCCATGATGTGTTCAATATCTCTCAACTCAAGAAGTGCTTCAAGGACCTCGGCATGACCGTGGACCATGAGCTTATCAATCTCCAAGAAGACCTGTCTTATCAAGAACACCCCATAAAATTCTAGAAGTCGCAGAAAGAAGGACTCGCAACAAGTCCATCAAGTTCTGCAAGGTGCATTGGTCGCACCATTCCGTTGATGAAGCCACTTGGGAACGCGAGGATGAGCTCCGTGCCAAGTATCCTACCCTCTTCGTGTCTTCTTCTTCTTCCTAGAATCTCGAGGCGAGATTCCTATTTAGTGGGGGAGAGTTGTAGCATCCCATCTGTCTAACATATGTAATGCTACATGGTCTAGTAATATAATTGCTACTTCCTACATATAATTGTTGCATCATAATTATATCATGCTCATGTCATCATGCCACCTTGCATTTGAGAATCATATAAAACCCTTTTCATTTGGTTCTTCTCTCATATGCATTATTAATTGTATTTGCCTCTTGATATATTGTATTTGGTTCTTGATAAATGCTTGATGCCCAAGTTGAGTTGGGGGCATATCTTTTATTAAACTCCACCACCTTTCTTCTCACCACCTTATAATTCCACCATCCTAATTATCCATGAGCTTTTACATTTTCCTTTGGCATTTAATCTAGCTCATGTGGGTTGGGATGGATCCACTTCTAATTCCACATGCTCTCATATTAGCATCATGTTGTTTTCACATTATTGATATGTGGAGCCACCTTTGCATGCATTATGAGTGGCACTCCTCTTTCTAACTTCCATATGGATTGTATCGGAATTTTGCTCATGTTGGAATATTATTGGGGATATTATGCACCTAGTGGAACACACACATTAGCACGCCCAACTTATATTCAAATTTGAGCAACTCCATCTACTCCACATGGAGCATCCTTTTAATTATTTTAGCTTGGCCTCATTCATATTTTGGAATGCATGTGTATAAATGCCATGATTATTTAATTTGTTTTCACAAGATTATACATGGCAATTAATGCTCATGCATGGGCCATGCAACAAGCATCACCATCTTTTTCTCCTTGGTTTTTCTTTGTTTTTGAGTGGGTCTTCTCTTTTGTTGAACTCTCTATCTCTCTTCTAATCATCACCATGTGTTCATCTAAATCCACTCACCTCACCCCATCTCCATTTCACCTTTGCTTGTTTTTGCCTTGTTCAAGGGAAACAAACCCTAGCCCTACCCAACCTCTCCATCTCACCACCTTTTTCTTGCTTGATCTAGCTTTGATCATGTTAAAACCCCAAAACCCATCCATCCTAACCCTCTATCCAACACCATGCCACCCTCATGCTTTGTTTTTGAGATGAGGAAAAACCCTAACCTACACCTCACCCTACCATAAACCCTCTCTCCCTAATCCCTCTCTCTAAACCCTACCCCCTGATCTTCCCCCTCCATACCGAAGCACCAACCCTAACCCGAGCCCCCTCCAACCCTAGCTCCATGACACACCCCTCTCTCTCTCTCTCTCCCTGCCAGGCCGACCCCACACCTGAGCCTCCTCTCTCCGGCCCCACCTGCAGCCACCCCACGCCCCTGCCAAGCCGGACGAGCACATGCTCGTGGAGAGAAAGGAAAAAGGTGGCCGAAGCCACCTTTTCCTCCACCGAGCTACCCCACGGCTCCCCTCTCTCCTCCCGTTCCTATCTACTCCCTCCGCTCTACCTGGCTTCGCCCAGATCCCCCTGGCCTCTGCGCCTCCCCTTCTCCCTCACCTGCCACCCTCTCCACCCCATCGTTGGCCATCGTCGGCCTCCTCCATCTCCTCGACAAACCACGGCGGTGGGCGGGTGTCAAGGATGTCGGGGAAGCTGACGTGGCCCTCGTCGTCGGCCCTGCGCGCCCCAGCGAGGAGGAGACGGTCCCTTCTCGACGCTGTTCGCCGACGCCCACCGCAAACCCTAACCTCGCCGGCGCCTGCGTCGCTGTCGCTCCGATGATCCCGGCCCTATCTGTCACCACCGTTCTCTCCGCGGTGAGCCCTTTTCCCTCTCTGACATCCTCTGCATCGCCGTAACCTTCTGGCCTCGCCGGACGTTGCGCCGAGCACACTCGGTGCAGCGGCAGGCGCTGGCGTCTGCCGTCTCCGTGCCGCATCACGCCTTACCTAGCCGCCTATCCCCCTCCTAACAACATCCTCCAACCTACCGCACTGGTTCCGCCCCATTGCGCGCGCGCCGCAGGTCGCGGGTTCAATCCCCCCACGCCGTGCCGGTTTGTCGCGCACGGATCTCTCGTCAGTTAATTCAGGGAAGAACAACAGTAGCGATGCGAATCTTGCAGATAACCCCCTTTTTATTTCTCCCTCAACCCGTGGTCCAGCCCAGGCCCACCTGTCGGTGGTTGTGTCCGTTTTACAAAAAGTACCCCGGGTTTTGGAAACCTCAGCCCACGCCTGCCGCGCGTGGCCGCGCCGGAGTGCAAGCCGCGTGGCACATGGACCACGGTCCCACCTGTCAATCGCTCTGGCTGAATACGGCCTCGGTGAGAAAAGCCACGCGTAGCCGCTGCGTCCCACCTGCTGTTGAGTCAGCGCTGGTCCCACCGTCAATGGCTGGGGCTAGCTCGTCCTGTGTATAAAAAGTTCTGTAGTTTATCTGTTTTAATAAAACGATTTTAGAATGTTTAAATTCAAATTTAACTCTGTTTTTAATAACTTTTAATTTGTAAATCCAAATACCACAAATAATATATGTTTTAGAATCAGAAAAATGTGAGGATATAAAATATGCCATTCAAAATATCTTTTGAGCAAATGAATATGCCTTTTCTTAATTAATTAATAACTTTAATTGTACAACTCCAAATTCGACAAATAATATGTCTAAATCGACCAGCGCGACGAGCTCGTTCTAACTATGCATTCCATGTTCTGAATTGCAACATGCATCATATAAATATAAAGTATACAGCAACTTATATGGGAGCGAACCGTGGCTAAAACTCAATAAAATGCTTTATTCTTGTACCCCACACCTCACCCATGCCATGCTACATTATTGCCATGTAAATTGTGCATCATTCATCATGGCATGCTTGTTGGCTTGTCGCATTTTAATTCATATGCTTGTGCACTTTATTTATGTTGGCCCTTGTTTGTTTGGTTCTTCGTCGAATAGACGCCGAGCAGGGAAAATACCAGGAATCCCAGGAGTACTACCCAGATCCTTCTCTCGCTTCAACTGAGCTGCCACGCAAGCACTTCCCCATGCTTGCATACATATAGTCCCTATTGCCTCTATCTTATTCTTGCATCATTGAGTCGCGATTGCATTAAATTGAATCCCAAGTACTACATAGCCTTTACTTTTAAACCCTACTGAAGCTTGTTCCTCCATCCCATGAGCCATTACTACAGGAGTTGTTTGAGCCATACGAGTCGTAGAAAAGCATGTGTAGGGTAAGTGAGTGTCTGATGGATAACGAGGTACCTAAACAACTTAACCTGAGTAGTAATGGGATAACTAATGAAAGAGGCGCCGGTGTGCAATATCTGCTATTTGGTTTTTCATGCTCACTTGCGTCCCGTAGGACCCCGAGTACTTTATTCCCGTTCCTCGACTATTCGCACTATCCACATTCGGGAGGCCTTATGGACCCCCTAAGCCAGATCTTGATTCATTCTTATTTCTTGGGGCCACAAAGTAGTTTGGGGCTTTATTACTATCCTGTACTTATGCCATGTTTTACTGTTTTATTTAAGATTGTGCGAGGAGCACATGTACTGTTTAGGGATTGCGACACGATTTCACGGTATCGACAAGCCCAGTCACATTTTCGGGTTCCCAGTCATTTACAGCCGTTCTCGCAAACCCTAGGTCCGTCTCGGAGCCGACCAACTTTGTTGCGGGTAGCTTATTGGGGTGGCCCCCTGAAATATTTCTGAATCTTGTGATCGCTTTGTCGTGAATGCCTCGTTGGGTTTTGATTTGGTTTTTCCGAGGTTGATTGAGTGTGTGTTGCTATTTGTGCACCCCTGCAGGGTAAATCTTTCTGAAAGCCGTGTCCGCGGTTATGGACGACTTAGAGCACAGTTTCTCGATCATAGACAAGTATAACTAAAGTACCGCTTTTAATTTGACTAAGTAATTGACTAGTAAATAGTGCAATACTCATGGAATGGTTAATAAAACTGCCAACGGATGGGTTGTTCATCCGCTTTCTCGTTGGTAAGCGAGGAGGAGGATGGATCTGTTAATTATACTGTTATAACTGTTGTTACTAATTAACGGACATCTGTTTATCATTGGTTAGGCAGATGGTTAGCGGGTATCTATATACTTGTTAGTTATTATCTTTTGCTGCAATTGCGTCACCCTAGGTTTATGTCCCCTTTAGAGGCAAAAAGACTTGCTGAGTACCCCTAGGGTCTCACACGATAAATTGTTTGATTCAGATGAACAGGTGTATTCGCAAGATGGATACTGGGTGGAGGAGACGGATGATGTTGGCAACGACCACTCGGTGTAGAGATTCCGGGGATGGGGATCCGCGAGATCGGTGGGCGGGATGTGTTTATTTATGTGACATCTTATGCCAATTTGCTTCTTATCCGTACTCGGATCTTGTTTTCCGCTTCCGCCTGATACTCTGATGTTTGATGTATAAGGATCTATCCTAAACTATTATCTCTATCTAGGATATTTGGATCTTGCCGTATGGCGTTGCAATATTTCTATTTCTTTTAGATGGAATGGCTCTGAAAACTGTGTATGGTGGCTTGCATACATACTCACTTGTGTATGTAGTTGATCCCTTCGCCTGCCGATTACGCCGCTCGTTCTTGTCCCGATGTTCTGGAAGTGGTTAGGACGGCCGACAAGTCTACCTGTGAGTGGCCCCTGGGCCCCACCGTACTATTTTAACCACTTTCGCTCAACCGGGCATGCAACTTATAGCGTAATTCACCGAGGTAGTTACAGACAGTATCCGATTAACTGTAAAAATATAAGTATAGATAGTATTTGAACATGAACTTCTATGTATCAGTACTTAACTTAGCTTGGAAATGATACAGACAACCTAACTAACCTAAGCCAGCACAAGATCATCACTAACTAAACCTAGAAAACTAACTTATAGAGTGTCAACTAAAGCAAGTGTCGGACACTGAAATTCAATAAAGTTCAAAGAGAAGGAACTTAGAAATAGTAACCATGTGGAACAGTAGGAACTAACTACCTACATACCTAGAACAACATATAAGGACCTAGAACATTCTAGAAGACCTATAATGAACCATGACTGAGAGCAGTACAATACAAACCCTAGAACAAGAAGCACCTTAGTAGAAAAAGTTGTAAAGGAAGAGTAGTGGTAGATAGAGAGGAAGGGGAGAAGAAGAACTTACCTGAAGCACAGGAACCTAGCTCAACGGAGCTGAAGAGGAATAAGACGACCAGGCGACACATGTAGTACCTAGTGATGGGACACTGTGACCTGCGCTAGACCAATCGAGTAGAGGAGAACACCATGGAGGCGGGCCTGTTCGTCTGCGGTACCAAAGTTCGCAGGCCAGCGCATGGCGGTACCTAAGTTGCCTGAAATTGCCGCGTTTCGAAAAATTGGGCCGCCAACTACAGAGAGGGGCCATTTCGAGGCAAACTCATCTCACCCCTGCCAAATTCAAACATTTCGTTAAACTGCCCCGTGAAGTAGACGGTCGGGACCCTCATGTCGGTCATCTGTCCGTGACGCGAGCGCCAACGTGGCAACCTCTTAGGCAAATCGAGTAGCTAAGTGGATTGGATGTGTTGAGCAATTTCACAAATCCATTCCTACCTTTCCCCTAGCACTGGCAGCATCGGAATCCACCCTCCAGGCAGGATGATCCCTTCGGACATTTGACTTCTGGCGCCAAGTTGCTGCGCCCAGTCGCTGATCCCGAGCTCCAATCGCACATGCCGTAGCCACCGTTGTGAGGCTCTAGCCAGCCTCCGCCGCCGACGAGCCGAGCAGCTCGGAGGATGGCAGATCCCACTATCAAGGAAGAAGAAGTTCTTCCTACAAGCGAGTGAGCTACCCTTCTCTTTGCTATTCGCACTAATTATAACTGCTAGCTGGCTACTGAACCTCAAATTGTTTGTTAGCCCAACGCCGACAAAACAAACATATTTTTGTCCATTTTTTTCATCAAGTGGGATCTCCACGGACCCCTTACCTAGTTACGTAGTCCTCCTCTGTGCACGACTCTAAGGGCAAGTGGTATGGACACCATTGTTTCACGATGGAAGAAGTGACTGCGCAGATCTGCACTATATCTGGTATGGTTGCTGCTCTGCGTAAGCATGATGAATTATGGCTGAAGCAGACTGCAAAGTTCAACTTTATGGATGAACGTGGCATCATGGTTCCTCTAACGTGTGATAGTCAGCTAATTGGGTTGATGAAAAGGTATGCTTCGGTTGCCATGTTTGAGCTAAAATGTGATGTACTGGATGTGGAAGCTGCTGCAACTAGGAGTCGCCCTTCTATTCTTGGATGTGGTGGTCGTCAACCCAATTAGCTCCTGGTAAGCAAAGGTCTCTTGGGGTTTGCATGTTTGTGCTGAATTATAATTTTTGTTTTATTTACTCTGTAGATATTGGGCAGTTACGCAACAGTCTTGTTTCTTTGACAGGAAGCGCTGCAAGGTTAGAAACATGACTATCGGGTCAGTCATTTGGCTGCCTGAAGAAATTAAAAACGAGTGGAAAGATGATGCTGGACACGATTCTGGTGCCCATTGTATCGACGATGCAGAGTACGTGAAGCTAGGAAAATTGGCACCGAGGAAGAGGAAGAAGGCAGGAAATGAAGAAGCCAGTGGACGTGAAGGCTTGGCACTCAGGCTGCGGAAGAAGGCTGCTAGAAATGAAGATGCATAGTAATGTGTTGAACTTGAACCTATATATGTAATTCTGTTAAATTCTGGAGCTCTGTGTGTGGCATTTTGCTGGGCGAAACAATCTACCCACGTTCTTTGAGTAAAATGTACCAAGGCTTAGGGTTTGGAAACGCCCGAGTCAGTTGTTGAATCCGAAATTGTGATTGTGCCACTGCTATCTGAAAACACGCACCACCGGTTCCACGGTTGCTGAGGGGCAGGAGGTCTCCAAATACGACGGAATGTAAGTGGCACAGAAATAAATTATTTAAGCTGCCACACTCCACGAAGCAGCAACTTATTTCAGATGCTGCACAACAACGTGGCAACATAAACAGCAATGGCAACCGATAATGCCCAGACGCTTGAGTCCGTCTATCTCACCGCCTCCCTGCTCCTGCATCCCCTGCGTTTGGCGAAGCTCCCGGATCTCCATTAACCAGGTGTACGTGCTTCCACTTTATAAATTGTGGCTGTGCCATTTTCATGCGGCACAATCCACGTAGATTACGTTTAAACAAACCACCAATTTCAGAGTACCACCATGATCAGACAAAAGGAAGTGATGCAAGGTTAAGACAGACTAACGGGAGAGCAATGTTTTTCCTCCTAGGACTCCGGGACCACTAGTTCGGACCGCTAGGTCAACAAGTACTACTATTACAACTTAAAAATGCATGGAGCTCAAGCTAAATAGAACTAGTTGTCACACATCTCCTTGAGCTTCCTAATCTTAGCCCGATGCGCATCTTCCTGCGAGAGAAAGGATCGAATCGTCTGCTCCTTCCTTTTAGCATCTTCCTTGCACAGCTTCAATTGTTTATCTGTATTTTTCCTCATGCACTTGTCAATACTCGTAGTCGTGAACTGCAGGACTTTGGCCTGGTGAAGATCATTCCTTTCTTGAGTCAATTCTTGCTCTGCTTTAGCCTTCAGGGGCAACGCCACGTCCCTCTCCTTCTCGACTTTGCTAACCTTGTCTTGCACCCTCCTAAGATCTCGGTTAAGCTTGGTCGTGTCAACTGGGTCCCATAGCTTCATCTCAACACTATCAAGAAGTGAGCTGACTACAGATTCTTTCAACTCAACAGTCATATCCCATAGTTTGTCCAGCGTTTTCTGCATCAATTTGACCCACTCTGGGTCTACCCATTTGACAACACCGCAACTTCTGCCTTGCATCATTGCATGATGTCCTTGACACCGTAGAAACCTCCTACCTGCATTTCGTCCTTCGAATGCTACAAATTTAGCGGGCACATGTCCATGTTTACATAGCAGAGGACTGTCTTCATCCACTAAACCGTGATAGTCGGAGTCATACATCGTCTGGTTGGCCTAACACATCATCCACGCATGAGTAAAAAGTGTAGATCTAGCTCAAAAAATAGATAACTGGCCACAGATGATAGAGATAGAGATGAGACGACTCACATCAAAATCACCATCCCTGTCGTCATGACGCGTTTCCTCGCCGTCTCCCCTTGAACCCATGGCGAGAGGGGAGGGGGTGGCTGCCGGAGAGGGGATTGGGATGCAGAGCCGCTGGCCACGCAGAGGATGGGAGTGAAGTGGGGAGAGTGGCTTCGAGGGGAAGGAATAGAAGTACGGGGAGGAAGAGAAGTAATGGGGACGTGACACTAGGATATTGCCCACTGAACTCGTGAGTCGTGACACTCACAACAGGGGAGCGCCCGGTGTTGCCAGTATGTTTGTCCAGAGCAAGCGTGGCCAATCATGCCGCAGAACAGCCTACTCGCGGATCGCTTTGACGAAGACCATCCCAATCGTCTAAGCGCCCCGATCGAATGGTATGTAACAATCGTCAAGCAGAACAACTATGTTAGGGCGTGCCTTCTAGAAGACTCGGTCTAATGGCCACCCATTGGGGGGGCTAAGGTTAGGGCTCTCCTAAGGTTAATTAGGATCCATATGTGGTTTGTGAAAAGAGTAGACATGCAATGACACTAGTGGATCCATATGTGGTTTGTGAAAAGAACAAACATGCAATCACACTGGGTGGATCCATGTGTGGTTCATGAGAAGAACACACATGCAATGACACTGGTGGATCCATGTGTGGTTTGTGAGAAGAACACACATCCAATGACAGTGGGTGTGGTTCATGAAAATAACATACATCCAATGGCACTGGGTGTCGTTCATGAAAAGAACACACATCCAATGAGACTAGATGTGGTTCATGAAAAGAACAGACATGCAATAACACTGGTGGATCCATATGTGGTTTGTGGAAAGAATGGACATGCAATGACTCTAGCTGTGGATCATGAAAAGAACAGACATGCAATGACACTGGTGTATCCATGTGTGGTTCATGAGAAGAACACACATGCATATACACTGGTGGATCCATGTGTGGTTTGTGAGAAGAACATACATGCAATGACACTAGGTGGATCCATGTGTGGTTTGTGAAAAGAACAAACATGCAATCACACTACGTGGATACATGCGTGGTTTGTTTAGAAGAACACACATGCAATGACTCTAGTTGTGGTTCATGAAAAGAACACACATGCAATGACACTGGTGGATCCATCTGTGGTTTGTGAAAATAACATACATGCAATCACACTAGGTGGATCCATGTGTGGTTTGTTTAGAGGAACAGACATGCAATGACACTGGGTGGATCCATGTGTGGTTTGTTTAGAAGAACAGACATGCAATGCCTCTAGTTGTAGTTCATCAAAAGAACACACATGCAATGACACTGGTGGATCCATGTGTGGTTTGTGAAAAGAACAGGCATGCAATCACACTAGGTGGATCCATGTGTGGTTTGTTTAGAGGAACAGACATGCAATGACACTGGGTGGATCCATGTGTGGTTTGTTTAGAAGAACACACATGCAATGACACTAGTTGTGGTTCATGAAAAGAACACACATGCAATGACACTAGTGGATCCATATGTGGTTTGTGAAAAGAACAGACATGCATTCACACTAGGTGGATCCATGTGTGGTTTGTTTAGAGGAACAAACATGCAATGACACTAGGTGTGGTTCATGAGAAGAATAGACATGCAATCACACTAGGTGGATCCATGTGTGGTTAGTGGAAAGAATAGACATGCAATGACTCTATTTGTGGTTCATGAGAAGAACACACATGCAATGACACTGGTGGATCCATGTGTGGTTTGTGAGAAGAACATACATGCAATGACACTAGATGTGGTTCATGAGAAGAACACACATGCAATGACACTGGTGGATCAATGTGTGGTTTGTGAAAAGAACAGACATGCAATCACACTAGGTGGATCCATGTGTGGTTTGTTTAGAGGAATAGACATGCAATGACACTGGCTGTGGTTCATGAAAAGAACAGACATGCAATGACACTGATGGATCCATATGTGGTTTGTGGAAGGAACAGATATGCAATGACTCTAGCTATGGTTCATGAAAAGAATATACATACAATGACACTGGTGGATCCATTTGTGGTTCATGAGAAGAACACACATCCAATGACACTGGTGGATCCATGTGTGGTTTGTGAGAAGAACAGACATGCACTGACACTGGTGGATACTTATGTGGTTTTTGATAAAAACAGACATGCACTAACACTGGATGTCGTTCATGAGAAGAACACACGTCCAATGACACTGGTGGATCCTTGTGTGGTTTGTGAGAAGAACATACATGCAATGCCACTAGCTGTGGTTCATGAGAAGAACACACATGCAATGACACTCGTGGATCCACGTGTGGTTCATGAGAAGAACAGACATGCAATCACACCAGGTGGATCCATGTGTGGTTTGTGGAAAGAACAGACATGCAATGACTCTAGCTGTGGTTCAGGAAAAGAACAGACATGCAATGACACTGGTGTATCCATGTGGGGTTCATGAAAAGAACACATTTGCAATGACACTAGTGGATCCATGTGTTTTTTGTGAAAATAACATACATGCAATGACACTAGGTGGATCCATGTGTGGTTTGTGAAAATAACAAACATGTAATCACACTAGGTGGATCCATGTGTGGTTTGTTTAGAAGAACACACATGCAATGACTCTAGTTGTGGTTCATGAAAAGAACACACATGCAATGACACTGGTGGATCCATGTGTGGTTTGTGAAAAGAACAGACATGCAATCACACTAGGTGGACCCATGTGTGGTTTGTTTATAGGAAAAGACATGCAATGACACTGGGTGGATCCATGTGTGGTTTGTTTGGAAGAACAGACATGCAATGACTCTAGTTGTGGTTCATGAAAAGAACACACATGCAATGACACTGGTGGATCCATGTGTGGTTTGTTTAGAGGAACAGACATGCAATGACACTAGGTGGATCCATGTGTGGTTTGTTTAGAGGAACAAACATGCAATGACACTAATTGTGGTTCCTGAAAAGAACGCACATGCAAAGACACTAGCTGTTCCATGTGTGGTTTGTGAAAAGAACAGACATGCAATCACACTAGGTGGATCCATGTGTGGTTTGTTTAGAGGAACAGACATGCAATGACACTGGGTGTGGTTCATGAGAAGAACAGACATGCAATCACACTAGGTGGATCCATGTGTGGTTCGTGGAAAGAACAGACATGCAATGACTCTAGTTGTGGTTCATGAAAACAACACACATGCAATGACACTGGTGTATCCATGTGTGGTTTGTGAGAAGAACATACATGCAATGACACTGGCTGTGGTTCATGAGAAGAACACACATGAAATGACACTGGTGGATCCATGTGTGGTTTGTGAAAAGAATAGACATGCAATCACACTAGGTGGATCCATGTGTGGTTTGTTTAGAGGAACAGACATGCAATGACACTGGTTGTGGTTCATGAAAAGAACAAACATGCAATGACACTGATGGATCCATATGTGGTTTGTGGAAGGAAAGACATGCAATGACTCTAGCTGTGGTTCATGAAAACAACAGACATGCAATGACACTAGTGGATCCATGTGTGGTTCATGAGAAGAACACACGTCCAATGACACTGGTGGATCCATGTGTGCTTTTTGAGAAGAACAGACATGCAATAACACTGGTGGATACTTATGTGGTTTTTGATAAAAACAGACATGCACTAACACTGGATGTCGTTCATGAGAAGAACACACATGCAATGACACTGGTGGATCCTTGTGTGGTTTGTGAGAAGAACATACATGCAATGACACTAGCTGTGGTTCATGAGAAGAACACACATGCAATGACACTAGTGGATCCACGTGTGGTTCATGAGAAGAACAGACATGCAATCACACCAGGTGGATCCATGTGTGGTTTGTGGAAAGAACAGACATGCAATGACTCTAGCTGTGGTTCAGGAAAAGAACAGACATGCAATGACACTGGTGTATCCATGTGGGGTTCATGAAAAGAACACATTTGCAATGACGCTAGTGGATCCATGTGTTTTTTGTGAAAAGAACATACATGCAATGACACTAGGTGGATCCATGTGTGGTTTGTGAAAATAACAAACATGTAATCACACTAGGTGGATCCATGTGTGGTTTGTTTAGAAGAACACACATGCAATGACTCTAGTTGTGGTTCATGAAAAGAACACACATGCAATGACACTGGTGGATCCATGTGTGGTTTGTGAAAAGAATAGACATGCAATCACACTAGGTGGATCCATGTGTGGTTTGTTTATAGGAACAGACATGCAATGACACTGGGTGGATCCATGTGTGGTTTGTTTAGAAGAACAGACATGCAATGACTCTAGTTGTGGTTCATGAAAAGAACACACATGCAATGACACTGGTGGATCCATGTGTGGTTTGTTTAGAGGAACAGACATGCAATGACACTAGGTGGATCCATGTGTGGTTTGTTTAGAGGAACAAACATGCAAAGACATTAATTGTGGTTCCTGAAAAGAACGCACATACAATGACACTGGTGGATCCATGCGTGGTTTGTGAAAAGAACAGACATGCAATTACAGTAGGTGGATCCATGTGTGGTTTGTTTAGAGGAACAGACATGCAATGCCACTGGGTGTGGTTCATGAGAAGAACAGACATGCAATCACACTAGGTGGATACATGTGTGGTTCGTGGAAAGAACAGACATGCAATGACTCTAGCTGTGGTTCATGAACACAACACACATGCAATGACACTGGTGTATCCATGTGTGGTTTGTGAGAAGAACATACATGCGATGACACTGGCTGTGGTTCATGAGAAGAACACACATGAAATGACACTGGTGGATCCATGTGTGGTTTGTGAAAAGAATAGACATGCAATCACACTAGGTGGATCCATGTGTGGTGTGTTTAGAGGAACAGACATGCAATGACACAGGGTGTGGTTCATGAAAAGAACAAACATGCAATGACACTGATGGATCCATATGTGGTTTGTGGAAGGAAAGACATGCAATGACTCTAGCTGTGGTTCATGAAAAGAACAGACATGCAATGACACTAGTGGATCCATGTGTGGTTCATGAGAAGAACACACGTCCAATGACACTGGTGGATCCATGTGTGCTTTGTGAGAAGAACAGACATGCAATAACACTGGTGGATACTTATGTGGTTTGTGAGAAGAACAGACATGCAATGACACTGGCTGTGGTTCATGAGAAGAACACACATGCAATGACACAGGTGGATCCTTGTGTGGTTTGTGAGAAGAACATAGATGCAATGACACTGGTTGTGGTTCATGAGAAGAACACACATGCAATGACACTGGTGGATCCATGTGTGGTTCATGAGAAGAACAGACAGGCAATCACACTAGGTGGATCCATATGTGGTTTGTGGAAAGAACAGACATGCAATGACTCTAGCTGTGGTTCATGAAAAGAACACACATGCAATGACGCTTGTGTATTCATGTGTGGTTCATGAAAAGAACACACATGCAATGACACTGGTAGATCCATGTGTGGTTTGTGAAAAGAACAGACATGTAATCACACTAGGTGGATCCATGTGTGGTTTGTGAAAAGAACAAACATGCAATCACACTAGGTGGATCCATGCGTGGTTTGTTTAGAACAATACACATGCAATGACTCTAGTTGTGGTTCATGAAAAGAACACACATGCAATGACACTGGAGGATCCATGTGTGGTTTGTGAAAAGAACAGACATGTAATCACACTAGGTGGATCCATGTGTGGTTTGTTTAGAGGAACATACATGCAATGACAATGGGTGGATCCACGCGTGGTTTGTTTAGAAGAACAGACATGCAATGACTCTAGTTGTGGTTCATAAAAAGAACACACATGCAATGACACTGGTGTATCCTTGTGTAGTTTGTGAAAGAACAGACATGTAATCACACTAGGTGGATCCATGTGTGGTTTGTTTAGAGGAACATACATGCAATGACACTGGGTGGATCCATGTGTGGTTTGTTTAGAAGAACACACATGCAATGACACTAGTTGTGGTTCATGAAAAGAACACACATGCAATGACACTAGTGGATCCATGTCTTATTTGTGAAAAGAACAGACATGCAATCACACTAGGTGGATCCATGTGTGGTTTGTTTAGAGGAATAGACATGCAATGACACTGGGTGTGGTTCATGAGAAGAACAGACATGCAATCACACTCGGTGGATCCATGTGTGGTTCGTGGAAAGAACATACATGCATTGGCTCTTGCTGTGGTTCATGAAAAGAACAGACATCCAATGACACTGGTGGATCCATGTGTGGCTTATGAAAAGAACAGACATGTAATGACAGTGGTGGATCCTTATGTGGTTCATGAAAAGAACAGACATGCAATGACACTGGTGGATCCATGTGTGGTTCATGAGAAGAACACACATCCAATGATATTGGTGGTCCTTATGTGGTTTGTTTAGAGGGACACACATGCAATGACACTAGGTGTGGTTCATGAAAAGAACATACATGCAATGACACTAGTGGATCCATGTCTGCTTCATGAGAAGAACAGACATGCAGTGACACTGGTGGATCCATGTGTGGTTCATGAAAAGAACTGACATGCAATGACTCTAGCTATGGTTCATGAAAAGAACATACATGCAGTGACACTAGTGGATCCATATGTGGTTTATGGAAGTAACAGACATGCAATGACTCTAGCGGTGATTCATGAAAAGAACAGACATGCAATGACACTGGTGGATCCATGTCTGCTTCATGAGAAGAACACACATCCAATGACACTGGTGGATCCTTATGTGGTTCATGAAAAGAAAGACATGCAATGAAACTGGTGGATCTTTATGTGGTTTGTCTAGAAGAACATACGGGCAAAGACACTGGGTGTGGTTCATGAAAATAACAGACATGCAATGACACTGGTGGATCCTTATGTGGTTTGTTTAGAGGAACAAACATGCAATGACATAGGGTGTGGTTCATGAAAAGAACAGACATGCAGTGACAGTGGTGGATCCTTATGTGGTTTGTTTAGAAGAACACACATGCAATGACACTGGTGGATCCATGTGTCGTTTGTGAAAAGAACAGACATGCAATCACACTAGGTGGATCCATGTGTGGTTTGTGGAAAGAACATACATACAATGACTCCAGCTGTGGTCATGAAAAGAACACACATGCAATGACACTGGTGGATCCA
The DNA here is from genome assembly GCA_023614405.1 of Avena insularis. NCBI lineage: Eukaryota > Viridiplantae > Streptophyta > Magnoliopsida > Poales > Poaceae > Avena > Avena insularis. The sequence continues at coordinate 503,247,721 of CM042688.1, read as the reverse complement.
TGTGTGGTTTGTGAAAAGAACAGACATGCAATCACACTAGGTGGATCCATGTGTGGTTTGTTTAGAAGAACACACATGCAATGACTCTAGCTGTGGTTCATGAAAATAAAAGACATGCAATCACACTAGTGGATCCATGTGTGGTTCATGAGAAGAACAGACATGCAATCACACTAGGTGGATCCATGTGTGGTTTCTTTAGAATAACACACATGCAATGACTCTAGCTATGGTTGATGAAAAGAATATAGATGCAATGACACTAGTGGATCCATGTGTGGTTTGTGAAAAGAACAGACATGCAATCACACTAGGTGGATCCATGTGTGGTTTGTTTAGAGGAACAGACATATAATGACACTGGGTGTGGTTCATGAAAAGAAGAGACATGCAATGACACTGGTGGATCCATGTGTGGTTCATGAAAAGAACATACATGCAATGACGCAGGTGGATCCTTATGTGGTTCATTAAAAAGAACAAACATGCAATGACACTGGTGGATCCTTATGTGGTTGGTGAAAAGAACAAACATGCAATGACACTGGTGGATCCTTATGTGGTTCATGAGAAGAACAAACATGCAATGACACTGGTGGATCCTTATGTGGTTTGTTTAGAAGAACACACATGCAATGACACTGGTGGATCCTTATGTGGTTTGTTTAGATGAACACACATGCAATGACTCTAGCTGTCGTTCATGAAAAGAAAACACATGCAATGACACTAATGTATCCATGTGTGGTTTGTGAAAAGAACAGACATGCAATCACACTAGGTGGATCCATGTGTGGTTTGTTTAGAAGAACACACATGCGATGACTGTAGGTGTGGTTCATGAAGAGAACACACATGCAATGACACCGGTGGATCCATGTGTGGTTCATGAAAAGAACAGACATGCAATGACACTGGGTGTGGTTCATGAAAAGAACAGACATGCAATGACAGTGGTGGTCCTTATGTGGTTTGTTTAGGAGAACACACATGCAATGGCACTGGTGGATCCATGTGTGGTTCATGAGAAGAACACACAATCAATGACACTGTTGGATCCTCAATGACTCCAGCTGTGGTTCATGAAAAGAACAGACATGCAATGACGCTGGTGGATCCATATGTGGTTTGTGGAAGTAATAGACATGCAATGACTCTAGCTGTGATTCATGAAAAGAATAGACATGCAATGACACAAGTGGATTCATGTGCGGTTCATGAGAAGAACACACATCCAATGACACGGTGGATCCTTATGTGGTTCATGAAAAGAACATATATGCAATGACACTGGTGGATCCTTAGGTGGTTTGTGAAAAGAACACACATGCAATGACACTGGTGGATCCTTATGTGGTTCATGAGAAGAACAAACATGAATGACACTGGTGGATCCTTATGTGGTATGTTTAGAATAAAACACATGCAATGACTCTAGCTGTCGTTCATGAAAAGAACACACATGCAATGACACTGGTGGATCCATGTGTGGTTTGTGAAAAGAACAGACATTCAATAACACTAGGGATCCATGTGTGGTTTGTTTAGAGGAACAGACATGGAATGACACTAGTTGTGGGTCATGAAAAGAACACATAGGCAATGACACAGGTGGATCCATGTGTGGTTTGTGAAAAGAACAGACATGCAATCACACTAGGTGGATCCATGTGTGGTTTGTTTAGAGGAACAGACATGCAATAACAATCGGTGGATCCATGTGTGGTTTGTTTAGAAGAACAGACATGCAATGACTCTTGTTGTGGTTCATAAACAGAACACACATGCAATGACATTGGTGGATCCATGTGTGGTTTGTGAAAAGAACAGACATGCAATCACACTAGGTGGATCCATGTGTGCTTTGTTTAGAGGAACAGACATGCAATTACACTGGGTGGATCCATGTGTGCTTTGTTTAGAAGAACACACATGCAATGACACTAGTTGCGGTTCATGAAAAGAACACACATGCAATGACATTGGTGGATCCATGTGTGGTTTGTGAAAAGAATATACATGCAATGACACTGGTGGATCCATGTGTGGTTTGTGAAAAGAACAGACATGCAATCACACTAGGTGGATCCATGTGTGGTTTGTGAAAAGAACAGACATGCAATCACACTAGGTGGATCCATGTGTGGTTTGTTTAGAGGAACAGACATGCAATGACACTAATTGTGGTTCCTGAAAAGAACGCACATGCAATGACACTAGCTGTTCCATGTGTGGTTTGTGAAAAGAACAGACATGCAATGACTCTAGCTCTGGTTCATGAAAAGAACAGACATGCAATCACAATAGGTGGATCCATGTGTGGTTTGTTTAGAGGAACAGACATGCAATGACACTAGGTGGATCCATGTGTGGTTCATGGAAAGAACAGACATGCTATGACTCTAGCTGTGGTTCATGAAAACAACACACATGCAATGACACTGGTGTATCCATGTGTGGTTTGTGAGAAGAACATACATGCAATGACACTGGCTGTGGTTCATGAGAAGAACACACATGAAATGACACTGGTGGATCCATGTGTGGTTTGTGAAAAGAATAGACATGCAATCACACTAGGTGGATCCATGTGTGGTTTGTTTAGAGGAACAGACATGCAATGACACTGGGTGTGGTTCATGAAAAGAACAAACATGCAATGACACTGATGGATCCATATGTGGTTTGTGGAAGGAAAGACATGCAATGACTCTAGCTGTGGTTCATGAAAAGGACAGACATGCAATGACACTAGTGGATCCATGTGTGGATCATGAGAAGAACACACGTCCAATGACACTGGTGGATCCATGTGTGCTTTGTGAGAAGAACAGACATGCAATAACACTAGTGGATACTTATGTGGTTTGTGAGAAGAACAGACATGCAATGACACTGGCTGTGGTTCATGAGAAGAACACACATGCAATGACGCAGGTGGATCCTTGTGTGGTTTGTGAGAAGAACATACATGCAATGACACTGGTTGTGGTTCATGAGAAGAACACACATGCAATGACACAGGTGGATCCATGTGAGGTTCATGAGAAGAACAAACAAGCAATCACACTAGGTGGATCCATATGTGGTTTGTGGAAAGAACAGACATGCAATGACTCTAGCATGGTTCATGAAAAGAACACACATGCAATGACACTTGTGTATTCATGTGTGGTTCATGAAAAGAACACACATGCAATGACACTGGTTGATCCATGTGTGGTTTGTGAAAAGAACAGACATGTAATCACACTAGGTGGATCCATGTGTGTTTTGTGAAAAGAACAGACATGCAATCACACTAGGTGGATCCATCTGTGGTTTGTTTAGAAGAACACACATGTAATGACTCTAGTTGTGGTTCATGAAAAGAACACACATGCAATGACACTGGTGGATCCATGTGTGGTTTGTGAAAAGAACAGACATGTAATCACACTAGGTGGATCCATGTGTGGTTTTTTTAGAGGAACATACATGCAATGACACTGGGTGGATCCACGTGTGGTTTGTTTAGAAGAACAGACATGCAATGACTGTAGTTGTGGTTCATAAAAAGAACACACATGCAATGACACTGGTGGATCCATGTGTAGTTTGTGAAAGAATAGACATGTAATCACACTAGGTGGATCCATGTGTGGTTTGTTTAGAGGAACATACATGCAATGACACTGGGTGGATCCATGTGTGGTTTGTTTAGAAGAACACACATGCAATGACACTAGTTGTGGTTCATGAAAAGAACACACATGCAATGACACTAGTGGATCCATGTGTGATTTGTGAAAAGAACATACATGCAATCACACTAGGTGGATCCATGTGTGGTTTGTTTAGAGGAGTAGACATGCAATGACACTGGGTGTGGTTCATGAGATGAACAGACATGCAATCACACTCGGTGGATCCATGTGTGGTTCGTGGAAAGAACATACATGCAATGACTCTTGCTGTGGTTCTTGAAAAGAACAGACATGCAATGACAATGGTGGATCCATGTGTGGCTTATGAAAAGAACAGACATGTAATGACACTGGTGGATCCTTATGTGGTTCATGAAAAGAACATACATGCAATGACACTGGTGGATCCATGTGTGGTTCATGAGAAGAACACACATCCAATGACACTGGTGGTCCTTATGTGGTTTGTTTAGAGGGACACACATGCAATGACACTAGGTGTGGTTCATGAAAAGAACAGACATGCAATGACACTAGTGGATCCATGTCTGCTTCATGAGAAGAACAGACATGTAGTGACACTGGTGGATCCATGTGTGGTTCATGAAAAGAACTGACATGCAATGGCTCTAGCTATGGTTCATGAAAAGAACATACATGCAATGACACTGGTGGATCCATATGTGGTTTATGGAAGTAACAGACATGCAATGCCACTAGGTGTGGTTCATGAGAAGAACAGACATGCAATGACACTAGGTGGATCCATGTGTGGTTCGTGGAAAGAACAGACATGCAATGACTCTAGCTGTGGTTCATGAAAACAACACACATGCAATGACACTGGTGTATCCATGTGTGGTTTGTGAGAAGAACATACATGCAATGACACTGGCTGTGGTGCATGAGAAGAACACACATGAAATGACACTGGTGGATCCATGTGTGGTTTGTGAAAAGAATAGACATGCAATCACACTAGGTGGATCCATGTGTGGTTTGTTTAGAGGAACAGACATGCAATGACACTGGGTGTGGTTCATGAAAAGAACAAACATGCAATGACACTGATGGATCCATATGTGGTTTGTGGAAGGAAAGACATGCAATGACTCTAGCTGTGGTTCATGAAAAGGACAGACATGCAATGACACTAGTGGATCCATGTGTGGTTCATGAGAAGAACACACGTCCAATGACACTGGTGGATCCATGTGTGCTTTGTGAGAAGAATAGACATGCAATAACACTAGTGGATACTTATGTGGTTTGTGAGAAGAACAGACATGCAATGACACTTGGCGTGGTTCATGAGAAGAACACACATGCAATGACGCAGGTGGATCCTTGTGTGGTTTATGAGAAGAACATACATGCAATGACACTGGCTGTGGTTCATGAGAAGAACACACATGCAATGATACTGGTGGATCCATCTGTGGTTCATGAGAAGAACAAACAGGCAATCACACTAGGTGGATCCATATGTGGTTTGTGGAAAGAAATGTATATGCAATGACTCTAGCTATGGTTCATGAAAAGAACACACATGCAATGACACTTGTGTATTCATGTGTGGTTCATGAAAAGAACACACATGCCATAACACTGGTAGATCCATGTGTGGTTTGTGAAAAGAACAGACATGTAATCACACTAGGTGGATCCATGTGTGGTTTGTGAAAAGAACAGACATGCAATCACACTAGGTGGATCCATATGTGGTTTGTTTAGAAGAACACACATGCAATGACTCTAGTTGTGGTTCATGAAAAGAACACACATGCAATGACACTGGTGGATCCATGTGTGGTTTGTGAAAAGAACAGACATTTAATCACACTAGGTGGATCCATGTGTGGTTTGTTTAGAGGAACATACATGCAATGACAATGGGTGGATCCACGTGTGGTTTGTTTAGAAGAACAGACATGCAATGACTCTAGTTGTGGTTCATAAAAAGAACACACATGCAATGACACTGGTGTATCCATGTATAGTTTGTGAAAGAACAGACATGTAATCACACTAGGTGGATCCATGTGTGGTTTGTTTAGCGGAACATACATGCAATGACACTGGGTGGATCCATGTGTGGTTTGTTTAGAAGAACACACATGCAATGACACTAGTTGTGGTTCATGAAAAGAACACACATGCAATGACACTAGTGGATCCATGTGTGATTTGTGAAAAGAACAGACATGCAATCACACTAGGTGGATCCATGTGTGGTTTGTTTAGAGGAATAGACATGCAATGACACTGGGTGTGGTTCATGAGAAGAACAGACATGCAATCACACTCGGTCGATCCATGTGTGGTTCGTGGAAAGAACATACATGCAATGACTCTTGCTGTGGTTCATGAAAATAACCGACATGCAATGACACAGGTGGATCCATGTGTGGCTTATGAAAAAACAGACATGTAATGACACTGATGGATCCTTATGTGGTTCATGAAAAGAACAGACATGCAATGACACTGGTGGATCCATGTGTGGTTCATGAGAAGAACACACATCCAATGACACTGGTGGTCCTTATGTGGTTTGTTTAGAGGGACACACATGCAATGACACTAGGTGTGGTTCATGAAAAGAACAGACATGCAATGACACTAGTGGATCCATGTCTGCTTCATGAGAAGAACAGACATGCAATTGACACCGTGAATCCATATGTGGTTCATGAAAAGAACTGACATGCAATGACTCTAGCTATGGTTCATGAAAAGAACATACATGCAATGACACTGGTGGATCCATATGTGGTTTATGGAAGTAACAGACATGCAATGACTCTAGAGGTGATTCATGAAAAGAACAGACATGCAATGACACTGGTGGATCCATGTCTGTTTCGTGAGAAGAACACACATCCAATGACACTGGTGGATCCTTATGTGGTTCATGAAAAGAAAGACATGCAATAACACTGGTGGATCCTTATGTGGTTTGTCTAGAAGAACATACGGGCAAAGACACTGGGTGTGGTTCATGAAAAGAACAGACATGCAATGACACTGGTGGATCCTTATGTGGTTTGTTTAGAGGAACAAACATGCAATGACATAGGGTGTGGTTCATGAAAAGAACAGACATGCAGTGACAGTTGTGGATCCTTATGTGGTTTCTTTAGAAGAACACACATGCAATGACACTAGTGGATCCATGTGTGGTTCATGAGAAGAACAAACATGAATGACACTGGACGATCCTTATGTGGTATGTTTAGAATAAAACACATGCAATGACTCTAGCTGTCGTTCATGAAAAGAACACACATGCAATGACACTGGTGGATCCATGTGTGGTTTGTGAAAAGAACAGACATTCAATAACACTAGGGATCCATGTGTGGTTTGTTTAGAGGAACAGACATGGAATGACACTAGTTGTGGGTCATGAAAAGAACACATAGGCAATGACACAGGTGGATCCATGTGTGGTTTGTGAAAAGAACAGACATGCAATCACACTAGGTGGATCCATGTGTGGTTTGTTTAGAGGAACAAACATGCAATAACAATCGGTGGATCCATGTGTGGTTTGTTTAGAAGAATAGACATGCAATGACTCTAGTTGTGGTTCATAATCAGAACACACATGCAATGACATTGGTGGATCCATGTGTGGTTTGTGAAAAGAACAGACATGCAATCACACTAGGTGGATCCATGTGTGCTTTGTTTAGAGGAACATACATGCAATGACACTGGGTGGATCCATGTGTGCTTTGTTTAGAAGAACACACATGCAATGACACTAGTTGCGGTTCATGAAAAGAACACACATGCAATGACATTGGTGGATCCATGTGTGGTTTGTGAAAAGAACAGACATGCAATGACACTGGTGGATCCATGTGTGGTTTGTGAAAAGAACAGACATGCAATCACACTAGGTGGATCCATGTGTGGTTTGTGAAAAGAACAGACATGCAATCACACTAGGTGGATCCATGTGTGGTTTGTTTAGAGGAACAGACATGCAATGACACTAATTGTGGTTCCTGAAAAGAACGCACTTGCAATGACACTAGCTGTTCCATGTGTGGTTTGTGAAAAGAACAGACATGCAATGACTCTAGCTCTGGTTCATGAAAAGAACAGACATGCAATCACAATAGGTGGATCCATGTGTGGTTTGTTTAGAGGAACAGACATGCAATGACACTAGGTGGATCCATGTGTGGTTCATGGAAAGAACAGACATGCTATGACTCTAGCTGTGGTTCATGAAAACAACACACATGCAATGACACTGGTGTATCCATGTGTGGTTTGTGAGAAGAACATACATGCAATGACACTGGCTGTGGTTCATGAGAAGAACACACATGAAATGACACTGGTGGATCCATGTGTGGTTTGTGAAAAGAATAGACATGCAATCACACTAGGTGGATCCATGTGTGGTTTGTTTAGAGGAACAGACATGCAATGACACTGGGTGTGGTTCATGAAAAGAACAAACATGCAATGACACTGATGGATCCATATGTGGTTTGTGGAAGGAAAGACATGCAATGACTCTAGCTGTGGTTCATGAAAAGGACAGACATGCAATGACACTAGTGGATCCATGTGTGGATCATGAGAAGAACACACGTCCAATGACACTGGTGGATCCATGTGTGCTTTGTGAGAAGAACAGACATGCAATAACACTCGTGGATACTTATGTGGTTTGTGAGAAGAACAGACATGCAATGACACTGGCTGTGGTTCATGAGAAGAACACACATGCAATGACGCAGGTGGATCCTTGTGTGGTTTGTGAGAAGAACATACATGCAATGACACTGGTTGTGGTTCATGAGAAGAACACACATGCAATGACACAGGTGGATCCATGTGAGGTTCATGAGAAGAACAAACAAGCAATCACACTAGGTGGATCCATATGTGGTTTATGGAAAGAACAGACATGCAATGACTCTAGCTGTGGTTCATGAAAAGAACACACATGCAATGACACTTGTGTATTCATGTGTGGTTCATGAAAAGAACACACATGCAATGACACTGGTTGATCCATGTGTGGTTTGTGAAAAGAACAGACATGTAATCACACTAGGTGGATCCATGTGTGTTTTGTGAAAAGAACAGACATGCAATCACACTAGGTGGATCCATCTGTGGTTTGTTTAGAAGAACACACATGTAATGACTCTAGTTGTGGTTCATGAAAAGATCACACATGCAATGACACTGGTGGATCCATGTGTGGTTTGTGAAAAGAACAGACATGTAATCACACTAGGTGGATCCATGTGTGGTTTTTTTAGAGGAACATACATGCAATGACACTGGGTGGATCCACGTGTGGTTTGTTTAGAAGAACAGACATGCAATGACTGTAGTTGTGGTTCATAAAAAGAACACACATGCAATGACACTGGTGGATCCATGTGTAGTTTGTGAAAGAACAGACATGTAATCACACTAGGTGGATCCATGTGTGGTTTGTTTAGAGGAACATACATGCAATGACACTGGGTGGATCCATGTGTGGTTTGTTTAGAAGAACACACATGCAATGACACTAGTTGTGGTTCATGAAAAGAACACACATGCAATGACACTAGTGGATCCATGTGTGATTTGTGAAAAGAACATACATGCAATCACACTAGGTGGATCCATGTGTGGTTTGTTTAGAGGAGTAGACATGCAATGACACTGGGTGTGGTTCATGAGATGAACAGACATGCAATCACACTCGGTGGATCCGTGTGTGGTTCGTGGAAAGAACATACATGCAATGACTCTTGCTGTGGTTCTTGAAAAGAACAGACATGCAATGACAATGGTGGATCCATGTGTGGCTTATGAAAAGAACAGACATGTAATGACACTGGTGGATCCTTATGTGGTTCATGAAAAGAACAGACATGCAATGACACTGGTGGATCCATGTGTGGTTCATGAGAAGAACACACATCCAATGACACTGGTGGTCCTTATGTGGTTTGTTTAGAGGGACACACATGCAATGACACTAGGTGTGGTTCATGAAAAGAACAGACATGCAATGACACTAGTGGATCCATGTCTGCTTCATGAGAAGAATGACATGTAGTGACACTGGTGGATCCATGTGTGGTTCATGAAAAGAACTGACATGCAATGGCTCTAGCTATGGTTCATGAAAAGAACATACATGCAATGACACTGGTGGATCCATATGTGGTTTATGGAAGTAACAGACATGCAATGCCACTAGGTGTGGTTCATGAGAAGAACAGACATGCAATGACACTAGGTGGATCCATGTGTGGTTCGTGGAAAGAACAGACATGCAATGACTCTAGCTGTGGTTCATGAAAACAACACACATGCAATGACACTGGTGTATCCATGTGTGGTTTGTGAGAAGAACATACATGCAATGACACTGGCTGTGGTGCATGAGAAGAACACACATGAAATGACACTGGTGGATCCATGTGTGGTTTGTGAAAAGAATAGACATGCAATCACACTAGGTGGATCCATGTGTGGTTTGTTTAGAGGAACAGACATGCAATGACACTGGGTGTGGTTCATGAAAAGAACATACATGCAATGACACCGGTGGATCCATATGTGGTTTGTGGAAGGAACACACATGCAATGACTCTAGCTGTGGTTCATGAAAAGGACAGACATGCAATGACACTAGTGGATCCATGTGTGGTTCATGAGAAGAACACACGTCCAATGACACTGGTGGATCCATGTGTGCTTTGTGAGAAGAATAGACATGCAATAACACTAGTGGATACTTATGTGGTTTGTGAGAAGAACAGACATGCAATGACACTGGCTGTGGTTCATGAGAAGAACACACATGCAATGACGCAGGTGGATCCTTGTGTGGTTTATGAGAAGAACATACATGCAATGACACTGGCTGTGGTTCATGAGAAGAACACACATGCAATGATACTGGTGGATCCATCTGTGGTTCATGAGAAGAACAAACAGGTAATCACACTAGGTGGATCCATATGTGGTTTGTGGAAAGAACAGACATGCAATGACTCTAGCTATGGTTCATGAAAAGAACACACATGCAATGACACTTGTGTATTCATGTGTGGTTCATGAAAAGAACACACATGCCATAACACTGGTAGATCCATGTGTGGTTTGTGAAAAGAACAGACATGTAATCACACTAGGTGGATCCATGTGTGGTTTGTGAAAAGAACAGACATGCAATCACACTAGGTGGATCCATATGTGGTTTGTTTAGAAGAACACACATGCAATGACTCTAGTTGTGGTTCATGAAAAGAACACACATGCAATGACACTGGTGGATCCATGTGTGGTTTGTGAAAAGAACAGACATTTAATCACACTAGGTGGATCCATGTGTGGTTTGTTTAGAGGAACATACATGCAATGACAATGGGTGGATCCACGTGTGGTTTGTTTAGAAGAACAGACATGCAATGACTCTAGTTGTGGTTCATAAAAAGAACACACATGCAATGACACTGGTGTATCCATGTGTAGTTTGTGAAAGAACAGACATGTAATCACACTAGGTGGATCCATGTGTGGTTTGTTTAGCGGAACATACATGCAATGACACTGGGTGGATCCATGTGTGGTTTGTTTAGAAGAACACACATGCAATGACACTAGTGGATCCATGTGTGATTTGTGAAAAGAACAGACATGCAATCACACTAGGTGGATCCATGTGTGGTTTGTTTAGAGGAATAGACATGCAATGACACTGGGTGTGGTTCATGAGAAGAACAGACATGCAATCACACTCGGTCGATCCATGTGTGGTTCGTGGAAAGAACATACATGCAATGACTCTTGCTGTGGTTCATGAAAATAACCGACATGCAATGACACAGGTGGATCCATGTGTGGCTTATGAAAAAACAGACATGTAATGACACTGATGGATCCTTATGTGGTTCATGAAAAGAACAGACATGCAATGACACTGGTGGATCCATGTGTGGTTCATGAGAAGAACACACATCCAATGACACTGGTGGTCCTTATGTGGTTTGTTTAGAGGGACACACATGCAATGACACTTGTGTATTCATGTGTGGTTCATGAAAAGAACACACATGCAATGACACTGGTTGATCCATGTGTGGTTTGTGAAAAGAACAGACATGTAATCACACTAGGTGGATCCATGTGTGTTTTGTGAAAAGAACAGACATGCAATCACACTAGGTGGATCCATCTGTGGTTTGTTTAGAAGAACACACATGTAATGACTCTAGTTGTGGTTCATGAAAAGAACACACATGCAATGACACTGGTGGATCCATGTGTGGTTTGTGAAAAGAACAGACATGTAATCACACTAGGTGGATCCATGTGTGGTTTTTTTAGAGGAACATACATGCAATGACACTGGGTGGATCCACGTGTGGTTTGTTTAGAAGAACAGACATGCAATGACTGTAGTTGTGGTTCATAAAAAGAACACACATGCAATGACACTGGTGGATCCATGTGTAGTTTGTGAAAGAATAGACATGTAATCACACTAGGTGGATCCATGTGTGGTTTGTTTAGAGGAACATACATGCAATGACACTGGGTGGATCCATGTGTGGTTTGTTTAGAAGAACACACATGCAATGACACTAGTTGTGGTTCATGAAAAGAACACACATGCAATGACACTAGTGGATCCATGTGTGATTTGTGAAAAGAACATACATGCAATCACACTAGGTGGATCCATGTGTGGTTTGTTTAGAGGAGTAGACATGCAATGACACTGGGTGTGGTTCATGAGATGAACAGACATGCAATCACCCTCGGTGGATCCATGTGTGGTTCGTGGAAAGAACATACATGCAATGACTCTTGCTGTGGTTCTTGAAAAGAACAGACATGCAATGACAATGGTGGATCCATGTGTGGCTTATGAAAAGAACAGACATGTAATGACACTGGTGGATCCTTATGTGGTTCATGAAAAGAACAGACATGCAATGACACTGGTGGATCCATGTGTGGTTCATGAGAAGAACACACATCCAATGACACTGGTGGTCCTTATGTGGTTTGTTTAGAGGGACACACATGCAATGACACTAGGTGTGGTTCATGAAAAGAACAGACATGCAATGACACTAGTGGATCCATGTCTGCTTCATGAGAAGAACAGACATGTAGTGACACTGGTGGATCCATGTGTGGTTCATGAAAAGAACTGACATGCAATGGCTCTAGCTATGGTTCATGAAAAGAACATACATGCAATGACACTGGTGGATCCATATGTGGTTTATGGAAGTAACAGACATGCAATGCCACTAGGTGTGGTTCATGAGAAGAACAGACATGCAATGACACTAGGTGGATCCATGTGTGGTTCGTGGAAAGAACAGACATGCAATGACTCTAGCTGTGGTTCATGAAAACAACACACATGCAATGACACTGGTGTATCCATGTGTGGTTTGTGAGAAGAACATACATGCAATGACACTGGCTGTGGTGCATGAGAAGAACACACATGAAATGACACTGGTGGATCCATGTGTGGTTTGTGAAAAGAATAGACATGCAATCACACTAGGTGGATCCATGTGTGGTTTGTTTAGAGGAACAGACATGCAATGACACTGGGTGTGGTTCATGAAAAGAACAAACATGCAATGACACTGATGGATCCATATGTGGTTTGTGGAAGGAAAGACATGCAATGACTCTAGCTGTGGTTCATGAAAAGGACAGACATGCAATGACACTAGTGGATCCATGTGTGGTTCATGAGAAGAACACACGTCCAATGACACTGGTGGATCCATGTGTGCTTTGTGAGAAGAATAGACATGCAATAACACTAGTGGATACTTATGTGGTTTGTGAGAAGAACAGACATGCAATGACACTGGCTGTGGTTCATGAGAAGAACACACATGCAATGACGCAGGTGGATCCTTGTGTGGTTTATGAGAAGAACATACATGCAATGACACTGGCTGTGGTTCATGAGAAGAACACACATGCAATGATACTGGTGGATCCATCTGTGGTTCATGAGAAGAACAAACAGGCAATCACACTAGGTGGATCCATATGTGGTTTGTGGAAAGAACAGACATGCAATGACTCTAGCTATGGTTCATGAAAAGAACACACATGCAATGACACTTGTGTATTCATGTGTGGTTCATGAAAAGAACACACATGCCATAACACTGGTAGATCCATGTGTGGTTTGTGAAAAGAACAGACATGTAATCACACTAGGTGGATCCATGTGTGGTTTGTGTATAGTAACGACATGCAATCACACTAGGTGGATCCATATGTGGTTTGTTTAGAAGAACACACATGCAATGACTCTAGTTGTGGTTCATGAAAAGAACACACATGCAATGACACTGGTGGATCCATGTGTGGTTTGTGAAAAGAACAGACATTTAATCACACTAGGTGGATCCATGTGTGGTTTGTTTAGAGGAACATACATGCAATGACAATGGGTGGATCCACGTGTGGTTTGTTTAGAAGAACAGACATGCAATGACTCTAGTTGTGGTTCATAAAAAGAACACACATGCAATGACACTGGTGTATCCATGTATAGTTTGTGAAAGAACAGACATGTAATCACACTAGGTGGATCCATGTGTGGTTTGTTTAGCGGAACATACATGCAATGACACTGGGTGGATCCATGTGTGGTTTGTTTAGAAGAACACACATGCAATGACACTAGTTGTGGTTCATGAAAAGAACACACATGCAATGACACTAGTGGATCCATGTGTGATTTGTGAAAAGAACAGACATGCAATCACACTAGGTGGATCCATGTGTGGTTTGTTTAGAGGAATAGACATGCAATGACACTGGGTGTGGTTCATGAGAAGAACAGACATGCAATCACACTCGGTCGATCCATGTGTGGTTCGTGGAAAGAACATACATGCAATGACTCTTGCTGTGGTTCATGAAAATAACCGACATGCAATGACACAGGTGGATCCATGTGTGGCTTATGAAAAAACAGACATGTAATGACACTGATGGATCCTTATGTGGTTCATGAAAAGAACAGACATGCAATGACACTGGTGGATCCATGTGTGGTTCATGAGAAGAACACACATCCAATGACACTGGTGGTCCTTATGTGGTTTGTTTAGAGGGACACACATGCAATGACACTAGGTGTGGTTCATGAAAAGAACAGACATGCAATGACACTAGTGGATCCATGTCTGCTTCATGAGAAGAACAGACATGCAGTGACACTGGTGAATCCATATGTGGTTCATGAAAAGAACTGACATGCAATGACTCTAGCTATGGTTCATGAAAAGAACATACATGCAATGACACTGGTGGATCCATATGTGGTTTATGGAAGTAACAGACATGCAATGACTCTAGAGGTGATTCATGAAAAGAACAGACATGCAATGACACTGGTGGATCCATGTCTGTTTCGTGAGAAGAACACACATCCAATGACACTGGTGGATCCTTATGTGGTTCATGAAAAGAAAGACATGCAATAACACTGGTGGATCCTTATGTGGTTTGTCTAGAAGAACATACGGGCAAAGACACTGGGTGTGGTTCATGAAAAGAACAGACATGCAATGACACTGGTGGATCCTTATGTGGTTTGTTTAGAGGAACAAACATGCAATGACATAGGGTGTGGTTCATGAAAAGAACAGACATGCAGTGACAGTGGTGGATCCTTATGTGGTTTGTTTAGAAGAACACACATGCAATGACACTAGTGGATCCATGTGTGGTTTGTGAAAAGAACAGACATGCAATCACACTAGGTGGATCCATGTGTGGTTTGTGGAAAGAACATATATGCAATGACTCCAGCTATGGTTCATGAAAAGAACACACATGCAATGACACTGGTGGATCCATGTGTGGTTTGTGAAAAGAACAGACATGCAATCACACTAGGTGGATCCATGTGTGGTTTGTTTAGAAGAACACACATGCAATGACTCTAGCTGTGGTTCATGAAAATAAAAGACTTGCAACCACACTAGTGGATCCATGTGTGGTTCATGAGAAGAACAGACATGCAATCACACTAGGTGGATCCGTGTGTGGTTTCTTTAGAAGAACACACATGCAATGACTCTAGCTGTGGTTCATGAAAAGAACACAGATGCAATTACCCCTAGTGGATCCATGTGTGGTTTGTGAAAAGAACAGACATGCAATCACACTAGGTGGATCCATGTGTGGTTTGTTTAGAGGAACATACATGCAATGACACTGGGTGGATCCACGTGTGGTTTGTTTATAAGAACAGACATGCAATGACTGTAGTTGTGGTTCATAAAAAGAACACACATGCAATGACACTGGTGGATCCATGTGTAGTTTGTGAAAGAACAGACATGTAATCACACTAGGTGGATCCATGTGTGGTTTGTTTAGAGGAACAGACATGTAATGACACTTGGTGTGGTTCATGAAAAGAACAGACATGCAATGACACTAGTGGATCCATGTGTGGTTCATGAAAAGAACACACATGCAATGACGTTGGTGGATCCTTATGTGGTTCCTGAAAAAGAACAAACATGCCATGACACTGGTGGATCCTTATGTGGTTTGTGAAAAGAACAAACATGCAATGACACTAGTGGATCCTTATGTGGTTCATGAGAAGAACAAACATGCAATGACACTGGTGGATCCTTATGTGGTTTGTTTAGAAGAACACACATGCAATGACACTGGTGGATCCTTATATGGTTTGTTTAGATGAACACACATGCAATGAATCTAGCTGTCGTTCATAAAAAGAACACACATGCAATGACACTAATGTATCCATGTGTGGTTTGTGAAAAGAACAGACATGCAATCACACTAGGTGGATCCATGTGTGGTTTGTTTAGAGGAACAGACATGTAATGACACTGGGTGTGGTTCATGAAAAGAACAGACATGCAATGACACTAGTGGATCCATGTGTGGTTCATGAAAAGAACACACATGCAATGATGCTGGTGGATCCTTATGTGGTTCATGAAAAAGAACAAACATGCCATGACACTGGTGGATCCTTATGTGGTTTGTGAAAAGAACAAACATGCAATGACACTAGTGGATCCTGATGTGGTTCATGAGAAGAACAAACATGCAATGACACTGGTGGATCCTTATGTGGTTTGTTTAGAAGAACACACATGCAATGACACTAGTGGATCCTTATGTGCTTTGTTTAGATGAACACACATGCAATGACTCTAGCTGTCGTTCATAAAAAGAACACACATGCAATGACACTAATGTATCCATGTGTGGTTTGTGAAAAGAACAGACATGCAATCACACTAGGTGGATCCATGTGTGGTTTGTTTAGAGGAACAGACATGCAATGACACTGGGTGTGGTTCATGAAAAGAATAGACATGCAATGACACTGGTGGATCCATATGTGGTTTGTGGAAGGAACATACATGCAATGACTCTAGCTCTGGTTCATGAAAAGAACAGACATGCAATCACACTAGGTGGATCCATGTGTGGTTTGTTTAGAGGAACAGACATGCAATGACACTGGGTGTGGTTCATGAAAAGAACAGACATGCAATGACACTGGTGGATCCATATGTGGTTTGTGGAAGGAACATACATGCAATGACTCTGGCTATGGTTCATGAAAAGAACATACATGCAATGACACTGGTGGATCCATGTGTGGTTCATGATAAGAACACACATGCAATGACACTGGTGGATCCATGTGTGGTTTGTGAGAAGAACATACATGCAATGACACTGGATGTGGTTCATGAGAAGAACACACATTCAGTGACACTGGTGGATCCATTTGTGGTTTGTGAAAAGAACAAACATGCAATCACACTAGGTGGATACATGTGTGGTTTGTTTAGAGGAACATACATGAAATGACACTGAGTGTGGTTCATGAAAAGAACAGACATGCAATGACACTGGTGGATCCATATGTGGTTTGTGGAAGGAACAGACATGCAATGACTCTAGCTATGGTTCATGAAAAGAACAGACATGCAATGACACCGGTGTGGTTCATGAGAAGAACACACATGCAGTGACACTAGTGGATCCATGTGTGGTTTGTGAGAAGAACAGACATGCAATGACACTAGCTGTGGTTCATGAGAAGAACAGACATGCAATGACACTGGTGGATCCATGTTTGGTTTGTGAAAAGAACAGACATGCAATCACACTAGGTGGATCCATGTGTGGTTTGTTTAGAGGAACAAACATAGAATGACACTGGGTGTGGTTCATGAGGAGAACAGACATGCAATCACACTCGGTGGATCCATGTGTGGTTAATGGAAAGAACAGACATGCAACGATTCTAGCTGTGGTTCATAAAAAGAACACACATGCAATGACACTAGTGTATCTATGTGTGGTTCATGAAAAGAACACACATGCAATGACACTGGTGAATAGACATGCAATCACACTAGGTGGATCCATGTGTGGTTTGTGAAAAGAACAGACATGCAATCACACTGGGTGGATCCATGTGTGGTTTGTTTAGAAGAGCACACATGCAATGACTCTAGTTGTGGTTCATGAAAAGAACACACATGCAATGACACTGGTGGATCCATGTGTGGTTTGTGAATATAACAGACATGCAATTACACTAGGTGGATCCATGTGTGGTTTGTTTAGAGGAACAGACATGTAATGACACTGGGTGTGGTTCATGAAAAGAACAGACATGCAATGACACTAGTGGATCCATGTGTGGTTCATGAAAAGAACACACATGCAATGATTCTGGTGGATCCTTATGTGGTTCATGAAAAAGAACAAACATGCCATGACACTGGTGGATCCTTATGTGGTTTGTGAAAAGAACAAACATGCAATGACACTAGTGGATCCTTATGTGGTTCATGAGAAGAACAAACATGCAATGACACTGGTGGATCCTTATGTGGTTTGTTTAGAAGAACACACATGCAATGACACTAGTGGATCCTTATGTGCTTTGTTTAGATGAACACACATGCAATGACTCTAGCTGTCGTTCATAAAAAGAACACACATGCAATGACACTAATGTATCCATGTGTGGTTTGTGAAAAGAACAGACATGCAATCACACTAGGTGGATCCATGTGTGGTTTGTTTAGAAGAACACGCATGCAATGACTCTAGGTGTGGTTCATGAAAAGAACACACATGCAATGACATCGGTGGATCCATGTGTGGTTCATGAAAAGAACAGGCATGCAATGACACTGGGTGAGGTTCATGAAAAGAACAGACATGCAATGACAATGGTGGTCCTTATGTGGTTTGTTTAGGAGAACACACATGCAATGACACTGGTGGATCCATGTGTGGTTCATGAGAAGAACACACAATCAATGACACTGTGGGATCCTCAATGACTCCAGCTGTGGTTCATGAAAAGAACAGACATGCAATGACGCTGGTCGATCCATATGTGGTTTGTGGAAGTAATAGACATGCAATGACTCTAGCTGTGATTCATGAAAATAACAGACATGCAATGACACTAGTGGATTCATGTGTGGTTCATGAGAAGAACACACATCCAATGACACCGGTGGATCCTTATGTGGTTCATGAAAAGAACTGATATGCAATGACACTAGTGGATCCTTATGTAGTTTGTGAAAAGAACACACATGCAATGACGCTGGTGGATCCTTATGTGGTTCATGAGAAGAACAAACATGCAATGACACTGGTGGATCCTTATGTGGTTTGTTTAGAATAACACACATGCAATGACTCTAGCTGTCGTTCATGAAAAGAACACACATGCAATGACACTGGTGGATCCATGTGTGGTTTGTTTAGAGGAACAGACATGGAATGACACTAGTTGTGGGTCATGAAAAGAACACACAGGCAATGACACAGGTGGATCCATGTGTGGTTTGTGAAAAGAACAGACATGCAATCACACTAGGTGGATCCATGTGTGGTTTGTTTAGAGGAACAGACATGCAATGACACTTGGTGGATCCATGTGTGGTTTGTTTAGAAGAACAGACATGCAATGACTCTAGTTGTGGTTCATGAAAAGAACACACATGCAATGACATTGGTGGATCCATGTGTGGTTTGTGAAAAGAACAGACATGCAATCACACTAGGTGGATCCATGTGTGCTTTGTTTAGAGGAACAAACATGCAATGACACTGGGTGGATCCATGCGTGCTTTGTTTAGAAGAACACACATGCAATGACACTAGTTGCGGTTCATGAAAAGAACACACATGCAATGACATTGGTGGATCCATGTGTGGTTTGTGAAAAGAACAGACATCCAATGACACTGGTGGATCCATGTGTGGTTTGTGAAAAGAACAGACATGCAATCACACTAGGTGGATCCATGTGTGGTTTGTGAAAAGAACAGACATGCAATCACACTAGGTGGATCCATGTGTGGTTTGTTTAGAGGAACAGACATGCAATGACACTGGGTGTGGTTCATGAAAAGAATAGACATGCAATGACACTGGTGGATCCATATGTGGTTTGTGGAAGGAACATACATGCAATGACTCTAGCTCTGGTTCATGAAAAGAACAGACATGCAATCACAGTAGGTGGATCCATGTGTGGTTTGTTTAGAGGAACAGACATGCAATGACACTGGGTGTGGTTCATGAAAAGAACAGACATGCAATGACACTGGTGGATCCATATGTGGTTTGTGGAAGGAACATACATGCAATGACTCTGGCTATGGTTCATGAAAAGAACATACATGCAATGACACTGGTGGATCCATGTGTGGTTCATGATAAGAACACACATGCAATGACACTGGTGGATCCATGTGTGGTTTGTGAGAAGAACATACATGCAATGACACTGGATGTGGTTCATGAGAAGAACACACATTCAGTGACACTGGTGGATCCATTTGTGGTTTGTGAAAAGAACAAACATGCAATCACACTAGGTGGATACATGTGTGGTTTGTTTAGAGGAACATACATGAAATGACACTGAGTGTGGTTCATGAAAAGAACAGACATGCAATGACACTGGTGGATCCATATGTGGTTTGTGGAAGGAACAGACATGCAATGACTCTAGCTGTGGTTCATGAAAAGAACAGACATGCAATGACACCGGTGTGGTTCATGGGAAGAACACACATGCAGTGACACTGGTGGATCCATGTGTGGTTTGTGAGAAGAACAGACATGCAATGACACTGGCTGTGGTTCATGAGAAGAACAGACATGCAATGACACTGGTGGATCCATGTTTGGTTTGTGAACAGAACAGACATGCAATCACACTAGGTGGATCCATGTGTGGTTTGTTTAGAGGAACAAACATAGAATGACACTGGGTGTGGTTCATGAGGAGAACATACATGCAATCACACTCGGTGGATCCATGTGTGGTTAATGGAAAGAACAGACATGCAACGACTCTAGCTGTGGTTCATGAAAAGAACACACATGCAATGACACTAGTGTATCTATGTGTGGTTCATGAAAAGAACACACATGCAATGACACTGGTGAATAGACATGCAATCACACTAGGTGGATCCATGTGTGGTTTGTGAAAAGAACAGACATGCAATCACACTGGGTGGATCCATGTGTGGTTTGTTTAGAAGAACACACATGCAATGACTCTAGTTGTGGTTCATGAAAAGAACACACATGCAATGACACTGGTGGATCCATGTGTGGTTTGTGAATATAACAGACATGCAATTACACTAGGTGGATCCATGTGTGGTTTGTTTAGAGGAACAAACATACAATGACACTAGGTGTGGTTGAGAAGAATAGAAATGCAATCACACTAGGTGGATCCATGTGTGCTTTGTGGAAAGAATAGACATGCAATGACACTGGTGGATCCATGTGTGGTTCATGAGAAGAACAACCATGCAATCACACTGGGTGTGGTTCATGAGATGAACACACATCCAATGACACTGGTGGATCCTTATGTGGTTTGTTTAGAAGAACACACATGCAATGACTCTAGCTGGGGTTCATGAAAAGAACACAGATGCAATGACACTGGTGGATCCATGTGTGGTTCATGAGAAAAACACACATGTAATGATACTGGGTGTGGTTCATGAGAAGAACACACATCCAATGACACTGGTGGATACTTATGTGGTTTGTTTATAAGAACACACATGCAATGACTCTAGCTGTGGTTCATGAAAAGAACACACATGCAAGGACACTGGTGGATCCATGTGTGGTTTGTGAAAAGAACAGACATGCAATCACACTAGGTGGATCCATGTGTGGTTTGTTTAGAGGAACACACATGCAATGACACGGGGTGTGGTTCATGAAAAGAACAGACATCCAATGACACTGGTGTATCCATATGTGGTTTGTGGAAAACACAGCCATGCAATCACACTGGGTGTGGTTCATGGAAAGAACACACATGCAATGATACTGGTGTATCCTTATGTGGTTTGTGAGAAGAACTGACATGCAATGTAATTGGTTGATCCATGTATTTCATTGTACATGACACAGTTTGTGAGAAGAACTCACTTTCCATTTTTATACTACTCAGTTTTGCCCTTGGTTTTTTTACACTACTCAGTTTTCCCCCTCTCTCTATCTTTCGTAGAAGCCCAAACCTGTGCTCACTCTGTCTGCTAATCCCTGATTGGTTGTCACAGTTGTCACGCGGATCGTGCACACCAACCGTTGATTCTATGTGATCCAACGATGATCGTTGCACACGTCGTGCCCTTCACAGTACATCGTGAGACATCACTGACGTCTCCCTCAGCGAGACTTCTACAAGAAGGAACACGAAGCCGTCCATTGAAAATGTCATCGAGCGGTCATGTCATGTTTAATCAAGTCTGAAAATCCTACTGGTGCTACTACTACTCCACAACAGATGCGTCATCAAGTGCACGGTCGTCGATGGATAGCTGCAATTTATTGCCACTTGTTTTTAATAAGACATATCCCATTTTTTATGCAGCGGCTCTCAATCTCGCTTCCAACTGGGCTCCACCGTAAGAAGCTTGCACGCTCTAGACGGAGGCCGAAGAGCTGAGATCGACGAGACCTAACGTCTCCGCCTTCATTGAGTCCCTCGCAGCCAACAACACATCCCTCTACCCGATCTAGCACAACCCCACAAATCTCACCATACAGCCACCTACCTTCCCCTCTAAATTTCCACTTTTAACTATCGCCAATTTTAGGGCCGTGTCAAACTTCGTACATAGAAATTGTGTATATTCCCTTTGCATGTGGCTCAATACAGAACTACCATGCATGGCCCGGGAAAAAAACGTGACGTAATGTGCGCGTGTCGCGATGCATGGTGCAGTAGACTGCGCGGCGCGTTGCACGGTGGTGCAACGAGACATGCCTTGCTTCCATCCACCTTAACTATAGAGCCTCTCTCCACACACCCACTCTCACTCTCGCTCACTCTCCCCATGCAATCCTCTCCACTGTCCCACCAGCACCCGCAAACTCCCGAGAATACCCTGTCCGCACCGGTGATGGCAAAGGAGGATAAGGCTGACATCATCGCCTCCGAGGCCGCCGGCGAGGAGGCCCCCGTCTCCTCGCCGGTCCCCCTTGACACATTGAAAGTAGCCGCCGTCCCTGTCCAGGCCCTAGTCGAGCCATCGATGGTAGCCGCTGTTCTCGTCTAGGCCCCGTCCCCGCTACTGATAGGGCCGCCGAAGAGGAGCCCCCCGCCGGTCACAAGCATATCAAGCACTTCTTGGGCACGTATGATCCATACAAGTACATCGCTCTGCTGAACCCCTACGACACCGGCATCGACGACCCATGGTCGGAGGTAACTAGGGTAAATTGCTCCCCTCCCCTGGTTCTTCTACCGTTCCCATTGTTGGATGCTAGATCTTGGTTTATTAGGATTCGCTTGTTCGCATTTCGATTGCTTGGTCTTCTTACATCATCTACTCCCCCATTGTCCTTTTCTTCCAATAGGTTTCTGGCAGCGGCGTCTGCAGCGATGATGAGTCCATCCACACCAAGACTCTTCAGGTGCTGAGGAGGCTGCGGGCCGGCCAGTACGACGCCTTCTTCATGGGAGGCTACCGGTGCTGCCCCTTCTGCAAGGGGATCGCCTTCGGCTGGGTGAGTCTCGCCGGCACCGACTTCAACTCCTTACTGAAGCATGCAGAGGCCCCGGGCTCTGGCATCCACGAAGGCGGCGAGCGCGAGACCGTGAACATCAACGCCTACATCGCTGAACACCGGGCTCTCGGCATTCACCTCTGAAACCTCCAGCAGGTGGCCATCAAAGAGGTTCGCATGCCTCCAATCAGGCCCAAGGCACCCAAGATCAAGGGACTAGGCAGCAAGAAGTGGAGGAAGCGCCGGAGGGAGGAGACGGGACGCGGGAGCTTGCATGATGTGCCTGCAGCTGCAGTGGCTGCTGCTGCTAAGCAGCTTCTTTCTAGCTATATCCTATTTCTGGCTGAATGCATCGAACCTCGTTAAGCAACCTACTTTCTATTGCTATATCCTATTTAGCTACGCACAACTATATCTATATTTGTTTTGTTTTCTGAATGAATGTATTCTGCCTGGTATGATTTGCTGCTCTAGATTTGCTACCTGATCGGAGGCAAAAGGAGGTCCAGAAGGGAACGAATTATTGAAGGTGAGAATCTTCTCTAGATTTGCTACCAATTTGGGCAAAATGAAACATATCTGTTTAGCGAGAGAGGAAAAGGGCACTCTTTCAAACTGCCAGTTAACGAGCTACCATCTTGACAAGCTACAAGAAACATACATAAGCATAACACAAAGAGGGTTAAATTTATTTTACTACTATCACTTGAGGCGCTAGACATCTTGACAAGCTAACTGAGTTCCACAAAACAGAAACATAACACTGACAAGTAAAATTTAATTCACTTCTCATCAGACCACTTGAGGCGCTTGCCATCGTTCCTAGGCAACCAACTGCGACCATTCCAGGTACTCCACAGCTCACGAAATGCTTCGTCCCACCTGGGATCTGACTTGGCTTCCCTATCTTCAGCGTCCTGCGGCATAATTAGCGGTGCATCACAGGCCTGATTGTTGCCGCTAGAAGATGTTGCCTCTCTGTTTGCTGCTTCAGCTGTAGCCTCTCTATCAGCTGCTTCTACTTCAGCTGCAAGCTCTCTTTACTATGACCTCTCGGTGCCGATGCAGCCATTTTTTTTGCATATGCAGCTTCAAACTCAGATATTCTTCATTTTCTACAAAGGGCTCCCCTAAGCTCGTCTTCCCTCTTGCAAATAGGGCAAACCACGAGGTAACGTAGAAAAAATGGATCTTCTTGTACAACCGGTAGGTCACATAAGCATCTATGGCTGCATACTTCAGGTTTATATCAGACAACGGCCACTCGTCCCAAAAATCGTGTCTATCCATACGGAAATCTTCCTTCATTTTGTCGTACGACTCATCAAGGATTCTAGTTGCGAGTGATGCCATTCCATCCTTCCTCGAGCCCCCTAGGATCTTGATAAGACTCTGAATATCGATCCAGTTGTGCGCAGGAATTATAATTCCCTCTTTATAAAATTTCGAAAAATCAGTTGTTTTGTTGACAGTGCAGAAAATAATTCCCTTTTCTATAAGGAACTGGCGCAGCGCCGGACAATTCCTGTCAGTCCTGAAAGTATGTAGTTTGTCATCACCAAAATTTGTAAATACAAATATTTTGTCAATGCAAGATCATCATCTGGATTTTGAAAAGTTTAGTAAATGCAAGATCAAGACTCTCAACATTGTCTTGTCATAATTTATTTGGTCCTAAATAAATCCAGTAGTTGCAAGATGAGCAAGTGGATAAAGAACAAGAGGAGAAAACCCTAAAAGCGGTTAGCTATAGAGAGCAGATCTATGAACCGGGAGAGGTGGTAGACGAGGACGTGTTTCCGCGTGATCAGTTGAACGACGGCGACTTCACTCCCTTCATATGGGTGCTCTGGGTTGTACTCGAGGTCCAATCCTAGAAACTTTTCCTCGTCTATCCCAAGCCAACCCTCGTAGATCCCTAGGACACGCACCACTATCTCCTCCTCGTTGGTGTAGACAACGTCTATCTTCTTATTGTCATGGGTAGTGAAGCTTGTCTCTAGAGTGTGATGACCATCCATGGCGGCAAGGAGAAGACAGGAAGAAGACAAATGATAGGAAGAAGAAGAATGGTTTCTGCGAGGCAGGGGAACAGTGGAACCGTCAATGCGCTTTTAAGGTAGTGGTTAACGACGGGGATGGAAGTCCAAGGAGAGACGCGTGGCGGTGGCCGTTCCAGCTTCTGAGTAAACAAAAAAAATTATAACGCCGATACATGTGCCCTGTTTTGTCACGTCAATACACCGGGCAGGGGGTGGGCAGGGGGTGTTGTCCTATCCACTATGCCAACGCTGCAAGCCTACGTGACAACCACCCCGCCTAAGCGACGGGAGCGACATAACGACGAGAACTGACAGGGGGCCCAACTTGACGGCTGTTAACCTAATTTTTTGTATTGAAACGTAAAGTTGAATTCGTGCCGAAAAGACCCTCTGAGTATTTGGCACACCAACTGTAGTCATCCCGGCTGATTTCAGGGAACTTGGGTACCGCGTTGCCTGGACACCCCAACTTTCGGGCCTCAAAATGATATTCTCCATGGAGGCGTACCACACCATCTCCATGGTGAGGGAGCATCGTAGCAGCGCGAGCACACGACGACACCATGAAATCGAACCCTAGGGTTAGGTTTAGGGTTGCGCGAGGCCACGAGAGGTAGAACTAGGTAGATCTGAGCGGTAGAAAGGTAGAGCGGTGAATGTTGGTTCGACTGCAAGCCATGGTGGTGGCAGAAGCGGTCAGGATCGAGCGACGCGACAACGACAACATGTAGTCGCCGGAAAAGGGGAGAGCGCGAGGGAGAGAGAGGTTGAGCGTGTGAGGTTGAGAGCGACCGGGCCGGTTTGGTCAAATCGAATGTCGATTGGTTTTGACCAAGTTGGTCTGACTAGTAGGCCTAGAGGCAAAATGGTCTGACTAGTGGGCCTAGAGACTCGCTAATGGTATAACCTTCCGCCTTAGCAACAACCGCTCCAAGCAATACCTCCTAGGGAAGTTCAAGTCCAAGTGGGAGGAATGACGAGGCGAGCACTGTCTAGTACGTGTGGAGGGTCGTTATCCGTGGATGTACGACCCGGAGGAGGTCGCCCAGCCTCTACGAGGATGGGGACGACTAAGCTCCCAGGTTGTGTCTCTAGGGCCCATTGCGGAGCGGATCCAGGTGTTCGTTGACCACATCCTGTCGATCCATGTTGTAATCTCCAACTTCCTTCGTTGTTGCTTGGATCCCATGTAGAGGAGATCCCACCCGTCCTAGGAGTATGGGGGTTATGATGATCCCACTCATCTCCAGCCCAGGAAGGATCAGGATCTAACTTGGGCGGCGCACTTAGACCTGATGAGGAAGCTCATCAACCCAGTGGTATCGGGGAGCCTTCCATCAGGGCTCATCCTGCTCTTTGTCGCTCGACGCGATGAGATCCTGGCATCCCTCCTGGCTTGTGATGCCAAGGGGATTGCAAACAGAGTGGAGTCGGATCTTGAAGGATCGGAGAGGACGAGAGCCCGGGTGAAGCCAGGGAGCTATCCTCGGGGGCAAACTCACTGGTTCGCGAGTCGTCGTCTGCTGCTCAGTCCTCTAGTGATGAGGAAGAGTCTTACCAGGGAAACGTTGTTCCTAGGAATGTCATTGACGAGGAGGACTTGCTGGAGGGGGTGGTCTAGTCATCCTTAAGCTTTCAGTATCAAGTTCCTCCTGCCTCGAAGGATGCTCGTGGGAAAGGGGCTTTCACCGAGCCCGCACTCCCGGTCATTCCTTATTCACCTTCCACCGACCATACCAGAACTCGGGCGTAGTAGGTTGGTTTGCCCGACCCACCAGGCAAGCAATTGTAGGGTGGTTTTGATGCTTCGTCTGACCCTCTCGTGGATTCCTCCCACATGAAGAAAGGGAAGTGGAATTTAGAGGGTGATCTCTGGTAAGTGATGTTATTTGATTTGTCTCCACATCAAGCCATGTGGTTTGTGCTGAGTAGCTACCTCGCTTCTCATCAGGGACATGCTTGATTCTCTGGTCGCCGGTGCTTAGATGAATGTTCACGGGATTTCCCTAGGTGGGGTCCCAACAGCCCCAATGCCCACAACCGCAGTGGGACGTGAACCTTCTTCTCGTGTTTTCCGTCTTGGTCTTGCTCACTAACACTGGTTGTTTCTCGTGATTACTGGTTTCTTCAGGTTCGAATGTATCAGGAGCAGGGCCATTTGCCGCCAAAATTCTCCATTGAAGAGGTTGGAGTCTTGGGATTCGGAGATGCCAACTTCTAGTCCTTGCTGAAGGACCCTGGCTCGCTGGGGTGGGAGCTCTCGAACTTCACGTGGGCTCACATGGGTAAGACGTCAGTGAGCCCCCGCCTCTTGGGGAAGCATAAAAGGAGGGGACGCACCTTCTCACTTGCTGGCTCCATCCCCCAGACCGGGGGGGACATCCGGACATGCATCCTTCTCTAGATTGGGATGTCATATGTGCCCGGGCGGATGAGGCCTTGGCCTTAGCCCAGAGAGCCACCACGAAGTGTAAGTGTAAGCCCCGCTTGTTTCGCTGTAATTTAGCCCAAACCGGCCGTTTTAGTCGGAGCCGGTTAAGTTACGGCCTGTCACCGGTATTGCCATTTGGTTGGGCGTTTTTTTTCTTCCTCCGACTCGTTTCCGGCCCGTTTAACAGGCGCAAATTTCACGGACGTGCGGGGGTCGGACCAGTTTCCACGCGACACCAGACGGGAGGCTACGACCGTTCCCAACCCTAACGCGGCGGCGACTGGTGGGGCGGGGCGGCGTGAGCTTGTCGAGCTGCTGGCGCAAGGTCTGGCGGGGCGACTGGCGCGGCGGCGACTGGCGGGCGGAAGCGACTGGTGGGACGGCGCGGCGGCGACTAGTGTCCGGCGGCGCAAGATCTGCAAGATCCGCTCGACCAGGCACGACACTTTCTACTCCCTCTTTCCCTTCTTGAGCTCGCTTCGCCGCCGCATCTAGAGACAACGTTAATAGCAGAGAGGGAAGGATGGGGGTGAGGGGAATGGGCAGGAGAGGTTGGCGCGCCTGAGGGAAAGAGGAGGGGCCGGGATTGACTGAGCAGAGGAGAGGGTCGCTGCTGGCGGGGGAGAAGGAGAGGAGAGGGGCCGGCCTGGGCTGCACGCGGTGGTGGAGACGAAGGGGATGAGAAGGAATGGGGCCCCGGGGTGGGTGGGCGGTGGAGAAGAAGGAGGTGGGGTGGAGTATCTCAATTTTACTGCACAGCTAGCTGAACTTGTGCTGCCGCTGCTAACTGCTACTGATAATTGAATATCTGCTGCTGCTTCTAACTGATATTGCTGAAAAATGAGAAGTGAGATATACGAATCGATGTTGCTGCTGATTTGTAGTAATGATGCTGAAGAGAGCAAGACACAGAGATGCGCTGCTCCTGCTTGTTATCGGTGATTGTGGCACCCACCTAAATGAGTTTGATTCGGCACAGAGCACACATAATTGGTTCTTGACATAAATGACACGTTTTCCCTTCTGATAATTCTAAGTATTGATTAAAAAATAGACCTGCCTCATTTGTGTTGATGACCCATGTGCTTACCTTATAGTTTGCTGGGTATTATTGCATTATATAGAAAATGAGCTTCTGCGGCATTGACACATCTGGTATAGATTGTCCATGGATTGTTTATTTGTTCCTCTAATGGCAATCTTCATGTCGACATTTTCTGTTTCTCCTCTGCAAGAGTAGATATGAGGGCTAGACTAGGCATTGCTGAAACTTTTCAGTAAAGCATTTGCTCGAGAAAACTGTCCACTTTCCAGTCATGACTATTGCAGAAGTTCAGTTTACAATCTTAAACTTTGAAACCAGTTGTTTTTATTACCCCAACATCGTCCGTTTATATTACCCCAACATCCTATTTTAAGTAGTTTGTAATGCATCTGTTAATAGTTTGTAATGCATCTGTTAATAGTTTGTAATGCATCTGACATGTGGGCTGGCAAAGCTTTAGGTAGTGGGAGATGAAGAAGTTAACACGAGAAGTTTATGAACGGGTGGTTCATACCAAATCGTCTGCTCCTATTTGTTTTGAGTCATCTGACAGATTTTTCTCTTCTTTTGCTTCTATAGCTGCATTTATTGTATTGACACTAATATGACAGTACGGTACAAGCTTTCTTGAAGTGAAATTCACTAGTATCAGATATATCTCTTATTGTTTTTAATCCATCCGAGTTCAAATCTTCAGAAATCCATCCAAGTTCCAAGACTATTGAACGGCTATTATATGTAATTTAAGTAACATACTTTGTTGTCGATTTGAAAAAACTAAAGTTTAAGAGTCTGAATTGTGCATGTTCAAAGATTATTCGCGTATGCTGTACTGAAATCCGAGAGTTTGATGCTATTATTCGTGTATATTGTTCATGTACTGTGCTGGGATTTGAAAAAACTGAAGCCCTCCCTCTGTTGGGATTTGTGTATGTACGTATTCGTGTATTTGTGACAGCTTGTATTGTGCTGGGATTTGAAAAAACTGAAGCCCTCTCTCCAGAAGCTTGTACTGTGCTGGGATTTGAAAAAACTGAAGCCCTCTCCCAAGAAGCCGGAGCCGGAAAAAACTGTGCACGTCTAAATACCCTCGGATGCAAACCGGAGCCGGAAACAAAACTAGGCCCAAGCGGGGCCTAAGGATGTGCGTGATGCTCCGGGCCTCTAGCCCAGCCACAGCCACACCTCCTCGGGTGAGGACCTTCTGGTGTCCGCATCGAATGGAGGGGAGCTGGTGGCCATGAGGAGCGAGTTGGCTGCTCTCCGAGGCGACCGCTCTCATCTTAGGGAGAGGTGGCCGAGTTGGCCAACACCAAAAAGGGCGGAGGTTCAGGAGGAGGGCCTGCAGAAGCTACTCACCAACGTTCGCTCAGAAGTTCTTCAGCTAAATGAAGAAAACCTTCGCCTGTCCGACCAACTGGAGGGGGCCAAACAGGAGGCCTCTAACGCGTCCCGGTCCTTGACGCTCAGGCGGCCATGCTGCTGGAGTTGGCCACCCGGCTGAATGAAATGCTCCCCTCCTTCAACCTGCTCCCAGTTGGTCTCCCTACATCATATGAGTATGGTGTACATTCTCACTTCTTGATGTCTCTGCTGGACCGCGTGACAAGCCTTCGTGCAGCCGTTGATAAGCTGTTGGTGGAAGAGGGGAAGGATGTAGTAGTTGAAGTGGCCCGGATGTTGCTGTCTAGGCTTCACTACCATCTCCCAGAGTTCGACGTCGGGGCCTTCTTCAAGCCCCTCAATCCCGGGAAAGATCTCGAGGCTTCCAGGATCACCATGGATCCCATCATATCCTAGGTGTTGAAGAAGATGAGCCGCTAGTCGGTGGAGTGATGAGCTTCGTCTCCTTCATAACATCTGCTCGAGAAATAAGGAGTCGTGATGTATTATAGTTTAGCTTTCGCAGACTATTTCTTATGTAATCTATCATGATTGTACCTCGCTACTTATTATAATTGGAACCCCATTAAGCTTGCCTGGGAACAACTTATCTTGCATGCGTGTCTTCGGGGCCGGTATTCACGATGTCCTCCCCCGACTAGGAAGGCTTGACAGAGAAGGTCATGTTTGTCCCTCCGCGGGCATTATCTTTTCTTAAGGCCAGATCGCCGCCCTCTCTGGCCATTCGGCAAGGAGGTGCCAGTTTTGGTTACTCCTCAGGTAACCAGAGAAAGGCAGTTGACAATTCTAACGGCCACTTCTTGCTTCGAGCGTGGTAGTTGCCTCTGTCCGACCACATGGCGGGGAGGTGCCAATACTCGGATAACCAAGGAAAGGTAGGCTTTTACCACGACTCGTTTTATTGCTTTGAGCTTGGTTGCTGCCTCTCTCCGACCGCTTTGTAGGGAGGTGCCAATCCAGGTTATTCCTTAGGTAACCCGAGAAAGGTAGGCATCGACCAAAACTCATATTTCTTGCTTTGAGCTTGGTCGCTGCCTCGACCGCTCCGATGGTAGGTGCCAATCCGAGTTAACCCTCGGGTAACCTGGGAAAGGTAGGCATCGACCAAAACTCATCTTCTAGCTTTTAGCTTGGTCGCTTCCTCTCTCCATCCACTATGTGGGGAGGTGCCAATCTTGATTAACACTTGGTTAACCGGAGAAAGGTAGGCATCGACCAAAACTCGTCTTCTCACTTTGAGCCCAACTGTTGACTCTCTCCAACCGCTCAGCGGGGAGGTGTCGGTCATGATTACCTCTAGGGTAACTAGGGAAAGGTAGGCAGCGATTGGAACTCAGAGCCTGAAACTAATCTGTGGACTCTCTCCGGCCACAATGTCGGAGATTTGTCCCACGAAGGAACTAGGGTCCAACGATCCCTTGGTTCATGAGGGGGCTGAACACGCGATTTCGAAGGAACTCGGCGATGGCGATGGCAGCAGAGCAAGCACACGACAGAGAGATGACACCGGGGTTTTTTACCCAGGTTCGGGACCCTCGTGAGGAGGTAAAGCCTCTACTCCTGCTTTGTTGTATTGCTCGCGTGCTTTGTGAGGGTATGATGGCCCAAAATATATCGAGCTTGTTGGGGAACCCCAAGAGGAAGGTATGATGAGCACAGCAGCAAGTATTCCCTCAGTATGAAATCAAGGTTTAATCGAACCAGTAGGAGCAAGAAAACACCCCAAAGGTGTTGCTAGCTGAGCCTTGGCAGGGTACACTACCGGTGCTAGTAGCAACGTGGAGACCTGCACAACACAACCACAGAACTTTGTCCCCAACTTGCGATGAGGTTGTCAATCTCACCGGTTTTGTGGAAAACAAAGGATTAAACGTGTCGAGTGGAAGAAAGTAATAGTTTGCAGAAAGTAAACACAAAGCAGTAAATAGTTGATTGTAGATTGAAAGTAAAAGAAAGGACCGGGGTCCATAGTTCACTAGAGGTGGCTCTCCTTCAGATAGATAATATGCTGGGTGAACAAATTACAGCGGGGCAATTTACAAACATCGAGAAAGCATACAAGCATATACTAATCATCTTGACTCGTTTGAGATTCGATTGGGCATTACAACATAATACATAGACCGCCATCCAACTGCATCTATGACTAATAATCCACCTTCAGGTTATTATCTGAACCCCCTCTAGTATTAAGTTGCAAGCAATGGATAATCGCATTACGAATTGCGTGTAAAGTAAACAATACGATTGTTCTATGAATAAAGGATTGTTGTTTTCTTCCTAGTAGCAACACCACATCTAGTACCTTAGAGATTTCTGTCACTTCCCCAGATTACCAGAGGCATGAACCCACTATCGAGCATAAATACTAACTCTTGGAGTTGCTAGCATCTACTTGGCCAAGATAGCTACTAACAACAGAAAGCATGCAAGATCACAAATAACAAAGACATGATAGAATCAATAATTAATCCGAAATAGCATCTCAATATCCATCGGATCTCGCAAACACAACATGTAGAATTACAAATAGATGATCTTGATCATGAACGGAGCTCACAAGATATAAACATGAAAGCACAAAGGAGGAGAACAAGCCATCTAGCTACTACATGGACCCGTAGTCTAGAGATGAACTACTCACGCATCACATTGGAGGCTTGCATGATGATGAAGAAGGCCTCTAGGGTGAATTCCCCTCTCTGGCTTCAGATCCCTCCCGATCTAGGGATGGAGATGATGCCGGCTACAGACTCTTTCATGGATTTTTTGATCGGGTACTTAGGGTTTCTGTATCGGAGGCAACTTATAGGCGGAAGTAGAGGCCGAGGGGGTTCCCGGGGCGGCCAGACCACCCCCTGGCGCGGGCCAGGCCTGGCTACACAGCCAGGTGGTGTGGACAGGCCCCAACCCCTCTCTGTCTCGTATTCTGGCTCCAGGTGTCCCTCGGTGAAAAACTGACTTTGGCTTTTGTCCCGTCCAATTCCGAGAATATTCATTTTCTGACTTTCCTAGAACCAAAAACAGGAGAAAACAGGCAGCTGGCACTGTGGCTCTTGTTAATAGGTTAGTCCAAGAAATCATATGAAAAGTACTCCAAAGTGTGGACAAAACACAAAAAAGTAGATAAAACCAAGCATGGAACACCAAAAATTATGGATACGTTAGCAACGTATCAACATCCCCAAGCTTAACTCCTGCTCGTCCTCGAGCAGGTAAGTGATAAAAAGAAAGAATAATTTTTAAGGTGACATGCACCATCACAAACTTTATCAAAGTATTTGTAAAACATTCGAAGCTGGGATCATAGTACTTCAATCATAGCATGAAAGACAAAGTTCTAGCAATAAGACAAAGAAACTATGTTGCAACATGAAAAGGCACAAACAAAATATTCATGAATAACAATGCTTTGCAAGATGTTTGTTTGTTTCACATAAAGAAAACATAGCATAGTAGTATTCAGCTTGTCCCTCATAGAGTAGCAAACATAAATGCATAGGACACCTTCAAAGTTTATAAGAGTGACTAGATACAAATAGTTTAAAACAAGCAATATCAAAGTTATGCATCAATCAACAAGTCTTGGGACAATGCTCATAGAACTAAGAATGGCCACTATGCTCTCAAAGTAGGTGGATAAAGGTAGAAGGTGGAGACTCAACAAAAAGGTAAAAGAAAGGCCTTCGTAGAAGGAAGCAGGGATTCAAGTTTCATAAAGAGCTTCCAAAAATTATGGTACTTAATAGCTTTCAGCTCTCATTGCCCCTATCATAAGCATCTTGAAGTGATTAAGGTTAAAGTGAACAAACTATGGTGTATATGCTTGACGAAGTATAAGTTGGAAATCTCATGTCCCTTGAATACGAGGGCCGCTCCTCATGCTACTCAAGTTTAGTCACCAGTAAGTTCTTGCCATCGTAAGTACATGTGTATCATAGAGAACCGCCAACGGGGTACCCCTTGCCCGATGATACGGAAGAATCCCCATATCAAAATGACAAGGCAAGCAGACAACGAGCATCTCAGCAATCTTCTTATTCACCATGGGAATATGGTGCTTTTTTCTCTCTTTCATCTTTTCTCATATTTTTTTCTCTTTTTTTCTCAATATCTGACTCTTTTTTTATAAGAAGGATGCTTCATAGACAGCTCATTATGGTTACGCTGCAGGTTTCCACCATGACATCATGGATTAGACCAGCGGCCCAGGCGTTTCTCTAACACATATACATAACTCCATGGACTTACAAGCTCCCCTTTCATTTCACACCGACGACATCCATAGACAAAAGAGTATGATATCAACGGGGTACAAAGTACAGGTGCAATGTTGAAAGCGTTCCCCATGATACATGGTTCTGCTAACTTCAACTTATAAAGCGCAAGCATATACGCAACAAAGATGGATGAAATGGTTTAAGTTTATTAAATGCAAGAAAGTAAAGTGTGCCATCAAGTTCGTGAGAGCTTTAATCACTAGATTTCTCATAACAAGTTTAATTTGGAAGGTAGATAAAAACATGAATAGACTTGGAATAGCATATGCTAGTAGGTAGGTATGGTGGACTCTTTGGAATAACTTGGTTTAGGGAGTTGGACGCATGAGTGGAACTCATACTTGGTTGCGGAGGCTAGCAAAAGACTAGGAGCGACAAACTAAGAGAGCAATAATGGCCATAATCATGCATAGCGACAAAACATCATTGATCAAAGCATAAAGTGATACTACAAGTTGAAAACTAAAGGATCATAAAGGCTTATGGTGACTTGGGATAGTCATAACATGGTGTGAGAATGCGCCAAGTCAACCCAAATAAAGCATGAAAGGAGAATACCACAATACTATGCTTTAATAGGCTAAAACAACGCATGATCCTTTCAAGGCACATTGAGCAATCTCAATTGTTTATAACAAGTCATGCTACAACAAAGAATACTAAGCATAAAGCCAAAACAATATCGAGCATGGCATGAAAAAGCATAGGCCATAGTCAAAAACAAGCTCTCTTTACCACTTAAGCATGAACTTTCCTACTCTTTTCCAAACCAAACCAAACTATCTGAAAACCAATGCATGGAAGAGGGTGACGAGGGTTTAACTCATCAATGCCCATTGTTATGGACTTGGGTTTTGTAGAAGGAGGGAGCGATAGCGACATCTATCTGCTAGCAAACAAGCACACCGGGGACTCGAAGATTTACCCAGGTTCAGGCCTCGTAGAGGTCCCTACTCCTTCTTGTCTGCTCGTGGAATTATCAAAGGAATCGAGGATTACAATAGTGCGCAGATGCAATCTGGTGAGGGTTGTGGAAACTAGGGTTGCATGTGTCCTCCTCGCCGCCCCTCCTAGCCTTTATATAGATAGGCTAGGTCTAGGGTTACAGGTCGAGTCGGTTACAGGTTAGGGTTTTCCCCTTTGAACTTTCTATCTTTAGGTTCTTCTTGTTCTTCAAGCAATCGAGAGTCCTTAAGTTACTCGAGTCCTCTGTTTGGGCCTTGGCGACACCATGGGCTCCCACTGTATTCAGGCCGTATATACCAAGCTCGAGTACATGTAGGGTATACCCATGTCAGTAGCCCCCGAGTGTCCAGTGGAATCGCAGATTCGACTGGGGACTTTACGAAGCCTTTCGAGTGCATGGATGAGTATGTTTTTCGACTACTTTGCTTATGTCATAGGGATTGTTGATGTGCGTGCCTGATTTAGCCGATGCATCGGTATCAGTTAACTACCTTAGGGTAAAACAACGCCATCTACTCGAACTCGAGTCCCCGGACTCGAATCCGAAAAAGTGCTGGTGTAATTCGACTCAAGCCATGGAGGTCTTACAGGAGTCGAATTCCGGTATATGGGTGTGAGCACGCGACACGTCCGTCAAGGCATGTTCATTGTACCTATTGGCATGGATATATTTCTGGTAGTGCGCAGTAAATGCGTTGCCAGGCCTTACTCAGGTATTATCTTCACGCTACAAACGCGGCATCCGAATTTTGTCATCACAGAGATGATTCGGGTAACCCAGGAGACATAATCTCTTTGCGGGGAGAAATCATGAGGCGTTGTCGCCATAAGTTTCGAGTGTGGATGTTATGAACACACAGTACGATGTACAAATAATCATAGGGTGCGTGACCAGCGCTCCCTATGGGAGTAGCCCCCGAGTACCTGGTTGAGTCGAAGACTCAGGCAGGGACTAAAGAACTTTTGCGACTGCTATCATCTTTTGTTTGCTTGTTTCAGTTGAATTTGCTTCTGGCGCTCCCTATGGGAGTAACCCATGTCCATAGTCGAATCGTGCTTCGAGTAGTTGGGTTTGCTTTGATTGTCCACATTCCTGTAAAAAGAAGAAGAAGAAAAAATCATAGGGTGCGCGACCAGCGCTCCCTATGGGAGTAGCCCCCGAGTGCTTGGTGGAGTCGAAGACTCGAGTAAGGACTAAAGTATTCGAAATATTCTGCTGCATAATTGTAGATGACGTTAGTGCTGACGATTCCATGACCTCGGTTGCCCGTGTGAGCAAGTTTGACGGGACGTGATGATCGGTGGGTCCCATTTCCTGACTCTGATTTGACCGGGCGTGCGTAATCTTTGTTTTAACTGCGCCTCCTCGATTTCCGTGTGTAATGGGAGTAGTGGGGGACGGTTCATGTTTCAGGTCCTCCACGTGTCGAGCACGATGAAATCCACGCGTCTGATAGGGTTTTTCTTAGCCGTTGGATTGCATCTTCTAGGGGGTTAAGTAGCGATGCGGCGACGGTAAAATTCACATCTGCTTCTTTTCTGCCTTTGCCTCCGTCGCCATTGTCGCTGCTCCTCTGCTTCTTTGTGGTCCTTTCCTTCACGACACTGGACCAGCTCAGCGTATTTCCTAGCTACTTCCTCCGGTCACACCGCCTCCGTGCAATAGGGAAGAAGAAAGGAGGTACTGCGGCCGATTCCGCTGCTGCCGCGGCTGCTATGAAGAAGAAGGGTGGCTCCACCGCTGCGGGCACCAGCACCGCTGCCGCCGGAAAGAAGAAGAGAACGGGCACTCGCATCACCAATGTGCGTGGCGCGCGTCCGTGATAAAGTCCTCTGAGCTTCGTCTTCTATGCCAGGACGGAGTTTTGTCTTCCGCAGTCGCGGACGCGCGCGTCCCTGGCAGCGAGGTAATCCCCTCTCCTCCTGCCGGTTTTCAGGTGATGTTCCTAGCGTTCATCATCTGCGGCCTTTCGTTGCCCCTGCATCCTTTCTTCAGGGGCCTTATTTGTTTTTACGGGCTCCAGCTCCATCAGCTGTCCCCAAACTCCATCCTCCATGTAGCTTGCTACATTACCCTTTGCGAGTGTTGGCTCGGAATCGAGCCGCACTTCAGCCTCTTCAAGCGCCTCTTCAAGTTGAAGCGCCAATCGGCGTCTAGCTCTGTAGTCTACGATGTAGGCGGCTGTGGTATACACGTCGATTCCTCCGCCACGTACTTCGACATCAAGCTGATGATGTCCGTCCAAGGATGGAGGGACAAGTGGTTCTACGTCTGCGACCAGAAGGCCGACGGAGACCACTACAGACTCGCGCCCTTCGACCCTGCAACGCCGTGCAAGAGGAGGCGTTCCTGGAAGAACATAATTATGCCTGGCGAGTCCGCGGAGACAGATGTGATGTACGAGCGTGTCTGCGACCTTGAGAGTCACATGGGCAATGAGGAGGGAGGCTGCACCCTCATTCGCACATGGCTGCGCCGTCGCGTCTAGCCCCTACAGGCCAGAGTCCACCCCATGTTCCAGTGGGCTGGCACGGACGATGTTACTCGCGTGTCTGCCGATGGCATGTCCGCGAGTGAGGTAGATAAAAGGGTGCGACTGGTCACCAAGTACACCGTCAAGGATGTGCTCCCCAGTGAACCAGTCGTTCCTCCGTTCGATGCTGCTAACCCTCCTCCTGAGGTATAGTTGTGCTATGTAGTAGCTTTGTTTGTCGATTGCTTCTTTGCTGTTTCTTGACTTGGTGCTGAATTGTTTTCTATGTGCAGGATTGGACGGTGTCACCCTGTATGCGCCCTCTTCCTGAGGGGGTTATCCCTCGTGAAGCCTTGGAAGAGGACGAGTCGGAGTCGACCGTCCCATCTGATGTGGAGGAGGAAGCCCCCGAGTCGAGTAGTCCGGATACTCGCAAGCATTCGCGCAGCAAGGATTCGGATGCATCGTCGCCTTCGAGTCCGGAAGGTGCAGGTGTTGGTGCAGAGTCGCCGATCCCTGCCATTCCTGTGAGTGCCATGGCGCCATCTTCTCGCAAGAAGATGCGGCTACCGAAGGAATCGTCGTCGGAGTCGGGGGATCAAACCTTCGACTTTAATAAGTTTGATTGGTAAGTATTCGAGTCTTCCTTTTTGGTTCTTCTTTGGAGTTGCCTTTTCTTGACATTGGTTTTGTTTTGCAGCCAACAAGCGTCGTCATCTTCTGACGATGTACATTTTTTGAAAGAATCTGGAGTCGTGACCTCCAAAGCCAAGAATGTGGCTGAGCGCACTCCTTCTCCTCCATTGGCGGCCCACTCCGGCCATAATTCATCAAGTTCTCCACATGATGTGGAGCACCAGATGGTTATCCGGGCGACTGCAAATCCATCGACTTCAGAGTCTTTGGAGGATCATGTAAGTGTAGTATTTGTTTCCTCGATTTCCGCAGTCGAATGTATCATCTTCTGCCATCTCGCTTATTCTTTGCTATTTTCTTCTGTCGCAGCTTATTGTGAAAGAAGCCGCTCGCTTAGCGGAGCAAGTTCTTGCGATGGGTCGCCAGCATGCGATGCTGGATACTCGCCACCGCGTAGTTGAAAGTAAGTGCCTTGCTTTTTCTTCATCCTATCTGTGATATATCTGGCTGATAGCCTGTCCTTCTTTGTTTCATAGCTGAGCATAATGCACTCCTCCGCGACGCCGTGTCCCTTGAAAAGACGCTCTGCAGCAGTAAAGAGCCACGATGAAGCAGTCGTAGCATGTGCCGAGTCGCGGAAGCGCGAGGAGGATCTGCGTGCCTCCATCGTGGCTAGGGAGAAGTTGTTCGAGGAACAACTTTTCTCAATTGCCAAGGCCCTCTCAGGTATTCCCTTGTGTGAATTTTTGGTGCTTTCTTCTTCTTTCGAAGTTGTTGTTGGTGTTTACCCTTGTGCTTATGCTTGGTTGTAGATGCCAGCGGTTTGAGCTTCGACCCTCAGGCCCTCCGCCGGGACGATGCCTTGGCGGGTGCTCTTTCAACAGTCGAGGATCGTAGTGCTGTCGTGCAAGAGACGCTCTCTAAGGCCAAGGGCGTGCTCAGTCGCCTCCGGGAAGAGCTGGCGCCCAAGGCTGAGAATATTGAGAATATGGACGAGCTGGTGGAGTCCTTTGCCGGTGGCGTCCCTGCAAGTTTCAAGAACTTGCTCCGTGCGGCTAGCGCTTAGATGTCACTCGCAATGGTTCAAGCCCATGGAGTCGAAATTGATCCTGCGGCGGTCTCGAAGGCGATGCCTATCAGCGGTGATGGCCAGCAGGTAGTCTTTGCTCCCTTCATGACTGCTTGTGGCAAGTATGGCCCGCAGCTGATCAATACAGTTGCGAAGTACTCTGAGGAGCTTCAGCACACTAAGAAAGCTGCGAGGGCTGCGACGTCAGGGGCCGGCGGGAAGTCTGTGGCATCTGATACTGCCATAGACTCGATGAGGCCCCCGAAACCGAAGTCGAAGTCGAAGAATCCGGTTGCTCCTCAGTAGTCGCAATTTGTAATAGTTAGATAGATTATGTCTTTTGTCAAGAACGTGCCTGTTGGCGAGTGTATCTACTGATACTCTTTGTTAATCTTGAATGCACTCGAATCTTTTGTTTATGCCTCACCTTAGTCCTCTTATTTTCTCTTTCTTGACTTGTGGTAGGGCACGTCGAGTGATCCTTTGAGGGAGCCTCAGGATTCGCCGCCCCTTGATGACGCTTTGGCACCACCACGTTCAAGGGTGGATGAGATTTCTCTACTCCCGCGACTCCGTGACCGCGTGAAGCAATTGGAGCGTGAATTGCCCGTACTCCGCGGAAATGTGGACGTATGGAAGTCGAAAGCGGAAAAATCCGCCACCCGAGAGCAGTATCTGCTAGGGGTGGTGACGCAGTTGGGTGACCAGTTCAAATGTCAGTCTTCTTTCCTCCTGTCGTTTCCTTGTAGTCACTCGCAGTAGTTCGTTGTTCTCATATTTTGCCTTTGCCTTGTATAGTTGTCAGCGCACGCCATCCGCAGGATGAGAAGGATCGAATTGCCATTCGAATGAATGACCTAACCCAAGAGCAGCTTCAGGCGAGTGGGTACTTCTGGGTAGATCATGATCGTGCAATCGCGTTGGTGACCCTGCAGGATCGTGCGTCGCGAGTGCTTCATTTCTTGAAGAAGTCGTAGTCATGCTTGAAAAATATTTACCAAATGATGTTCCCGTTGGACGTTGTTCCATCGAGCCTGCTGGCCCTTCTCGCTAGATTCCAGGACTTGAGTGCGGTCCGCGAGTGTGTGCGGCAACAGTTAGTGGATGGTGCCAAAGCTGCGCTGTCACTGGTGCGGCTGCATAGGCCTGATTTGGACGTTGCAGCAATTGCGGCTGGACCACCTGCGCCGCCGGCAGGTTCTGCTTGGAACATGGTGCCGCACTACCAGGCAGTGGATCGCCCAGTAGAGGAGATCATCGACTTCTTCGAGGAGAAGACCAATGTTCTCTTGCTGCAACAGTAGTTTAGTTTGTATCCTACACATAGTTGTACCAGTGTTGTAAAGTTCGTATATATGCTGTGTATAATTGATTGACGATGATGTATAAAAGAGCTTGTTAGCGTGTATGTTTTGTGAGTGCGTTGCACTATGCGATTCCTTTTCGTTAGCCTGGCCTTGTGTTTATCTCAGTCCTTTGTCAACCTTTTAGGTGCGTTGCAACTGGGTTGATGTTTTGTCAAGGGTTTCGATTGGTGTGCCAGCTACTCAGGATATCGCATTTGAGTTCGTAGAATAGATGTGTATAGGGTGGCGCAGCCCCCGAGTGGATAATTTGCGAAAAAATTAAAGAAGAACACAGAGGTTCGAGGCACTTAGCTTTATT
This sequence comes from Avena insularis, assembly GCA_023614405.1. Classification (NCBI taxonomy): domain Eukaryota; kingdom Viridiplantae; phylum Streptophyta; class Magnoliopsida; order Poales; family Poaceae; genus Avena; species Avena insularis. Next base: position 503,205,890 of record CM042688.1, on the reverse strand, counting down.
TATTTCTAGGGTAGTACGAAGTACAATGTGTGGCTAAGTAGCCTTGGCTGAGTAGCCTTATTTGTAATGTAAAAGTAAAAGTGACTAAGGGTAGAAGCGTCACAGCTGCGCGACGTTCCAGGGATTGGAGTATGCGACTCCTGTCTCTAAATCTTGGAGGCGATAGGCGCCACCTGGGATTACTTCTATAATAATGTATGGTCCCTCCTAGGGGAACTCGAGCTTGAGGTGCCCTTGCTGCTTCAGTCACAGGACCAGGTCGCCTTCGACGAAGGATCTGGGGCGTAGCCTTCTGCTGTGGTAGTTGCGCAGGTTCTGATGGTAGATCATTGATCTCTTTGTGCCGATTTCCCTTGCCTGGTCGAGGAGGTCGACGGAGTCTTCGAGTGCAAGAGTTGACTCCTTCTCGCTGTAAGCGACCACGCGCGATGCTTTGTATCGTACTTCGGCGGGTAGCACGCTTCGGCCCCGTGCACCATGAAGAACGGGGTGTACCCTGTAGCACTGTTTGGAGTTGTGCGTAGGCTCCAGAGTACTGCTTGTAGTTCGTCTGGCCAGCAACCCGCGGCCTGCTCGAGTGGCCGGAGGAGTCGCTTCTTGATGCCACCGCAGACGAGCCCATTAGCTTTTTTGACCTGACCGTTGGTTTGTGGATGTTCTACCGAGGCATAGCTGACGTTGATTCCCAGATTCTCGCAGAATTCTTGGAACTCCTTGGATGTGAAGTTCGTCCCATTGTCTGTGATGATGCTGTGTGGCACTCCGAAGCGGTAGATGATGGAATCGAAGAATTTGACTGCGCTGTGCCCTGATTGATTGGTCACTAGCATGGCCTCTATCCACTTGGTGAATTTGTCGACTGCGACCAAGAGGTAGACGTAGCCTCCTCGTGAGGACCTTGGGAGCTTGCCGACCATGTCGAGTCCCCATTGAGCGAAGGGCCAGGCCAATGGAATTGACCGGAGTTCTGCGCCAGGTGCGTGCGGCTTGTCCGTGAATCGCTGGAACGCATTGCATTTCTAGACGATGTCCTTGGCGTCGCGCATGGCCGTAGGCCAGTAGAATCCAGCTCGTAGAGCTTTAGCAACGAGGGCGTGACTGCCGGCGTGGTGCCCGCAGGTCCCCTCATGGATGTCGAGGAGGACAACTCTTCCATCGGCCGTGGAGACGCATCGTTGGAGTACTCCTGTGATGCTGCGCTTGTATAGTTCGCCGTTGATAACAGCGAATGCCTTGGATCGCCGCGCGATGTGCCGTGCGTCAGTCGGATCGTCTGGTAGCCTCTTGCTGAGAAGGTACGTGATGTACGGTTGAGTCCAGGATGGCTCGATCATCATGACGCTCATTGGTCCTTCGAGTCCTGTATCCAGCTCCAAGTCGTCGAGTGTCATTGGCTCATTGGGCGGCGTAGCCCCTGAGTCCGTTGCTGCACTTGTTTTTTCTTTGCGGCCTTTGGCTTGAAGGAGCGTTCGCAGATGCGCTCGAGAAATACCCCAGGTGGTATGGGGCGCAGGTAGAGCCTATGTTGGCGAGTGCATCTGCATCTTCATTGCTTTCGTGACCTATGTGCCGTAGATCGTAGCCGTCGAAATCCTCTTCGAGTGTGCCGTAGAGGTCGTGGTAGGCGATCATGTTGTCGTTCAGTGCGTCGCATTCGTGCATTGTCTGGTTAACCACTAGCTTGGAGTCGCCATATATTATGAGCCTTTTGGCGCTGCAGGCTTTTGCCATCCTCATCCCGTGGAGTAGGGCCTCGTATTAAGCTTCGTTGTTGGAGGTGGTGAACTGCATTCGTAGGATATATTTCAGCTTGTCTCCCTGGGGCAATGTCAGTATGACACCTGCACCAGCTCCATCCTTCCGCTTGGATCCGTCGAAGTGCATTGTCCAGAGGTAGGACATATCTGGTTTTTCGGGGAGCTGGTTCTCCATCCAGTGCACAAGGAAGTCAGGGAGAACTTGCGACTTGATTGCGTCGCGTTTTTCATATGTGTTGTCTTGTGGAGACAGTTCGATTCCCCAAAGTGCGACTTGTCCGGTGGCGTTGGGATTGTTGAGGATGTGCCCAAGCGGGGCGTCGTTGACTACCACGATTGGGTGTTCCTAAAAGTAGTGGCGCAGTCGCCGGGCCGTCATGAAGACGTCGTACGCCAGTTTCTGGTAGTACGGATACCGCTGTTTTGTTGGCGTAAGTACCTCGCTAAGGTAGTAGACTAGGCGTTGTACCCCGTGGACCTTGTTTTCCTCGGCTCGTTCGACTACGAGCACTGTGCTGACCACCTGGTTGGTGGCGGAGATGTATAGCAACAACGGTTCCCTTTCTCGTGGGGTCACCAGTACTGGCGAAGTGGATAGCAGGCGCTTGAGGTCTTCGAATGCTTCCTACGCCTCATTGGTCCACTCGAACTTGTCAGCTTTGCGGAGGAGTTGGTAGAAGGGCAGTGCCTTTTCACCCATCCGACTGATAAATCGACTGAGAGCCGCGATTCGCCCAGCCAGCTGCTGGACGCCCCTTATGTTTTTTGGCTTCTCCATTGCCAGTATAGCTTTTATTTTCTTCGGGTTTGCTTCGATCCCTCTCGTGGAGATGAGGTACCCGAGTAGTTACCCAGATGGTACGCCAAAGGCGCACTTGTCCGGATTGAGCTTGATCCGGTAGCGATCGAGGTTGGTGAAGGTTTCGCGCAAATTGTCGATTAGTGAGGCGTCCTCTTTGGTCTTGATGACTATGTTGTCGACATAGACTTGAATGTTGCGACCGAGTTGGTTCTTGAGGCAAGCCTGCATGCACCCCTGGTAGGTGGCTCCTGCGTTCTTTAGCCCGAAAGGCATTGTGTTGTAGGAGAACACACCAAAAGGCGTTGTAAACGCTGTTTTGTCTTGGTCTTCCTCCTTCATTCAAATCTGGTTATAGCCTGAGTAGGCATCGAGAAAGCAGAGGTGCTCGCATCCCGCGGTGGAGTCGATGATCTGGTCGATTCGTGGTAACGGGAAGTGGTCCTTTGGGCAATGCTTATTCAAAGAGGTGAAGTTCACGCACATCCGCAGGATACCCATGTCCTTTTTTGGTACTAGCACCGTGTTGGCGAGCCAAGTGCTTTCCTTGATCTCGCGTATGAATTTGGCATCGAGGAATCTATTGATCTCCATTCCGACTGCCTTTGCTCTTGGCTCAGATAATCGCCAGATTGTTTGTTTGACTGGCCTTGCATCTGGGTTGATGTTGAGTGCGTGCTCGGCGAATTCCCTGGGAACCCCTGGCATGTCCGCTGGACACCAGGCGAAGATTTCCCAGTGCTCACGGAGGATTTCGATGAGCGCGAGTTCCTATGCAGGACTCAAGTTGTTAGCGATGAGGGTCGTCTTGGCGGGATCCGATGGGTGGACCTGAACTTTCTTTGTGTGCACCGATTAGTTGAAAAATAGGTCAGGTGAACTTGGCCGGCTCAGGGGAGGCAGACTGTTGTCTATTGACTCCTTTGGTCTTGCGAGTTCCTCCTGCATGCTGAAGGACTGGGAGATTCTATTGAATTCCCTGTCACAACTGTCAGATCTCTCGAAGCTCCCGTTGACTGTGATGACACCATTAGGGCCTGGCATCTTCATCTACAGATAGGCGTAGCGTGGCACTGCCATGAAGCTAGCGAACGCGACAGGTCTGAGGATGTAGTGGTACTACGAGGGCCAGTCGACGACCTCAAAGTCGATGCGCTCGTGCCGAAAGTTTTTTGGCATGCCGAAGATGACGTCGAGGTTGATTTTGCCAAGGGGATACACACCCTTGCCTAGGACGATGCCGTGGAATGTTGTGTCCGAGGCCTCTAGGCAGGTCAGAGGGATCCTCATTGCTCGCAAGGTACTCGCGAACATAAGGTTGATGCCGCTTCCGCCGTCCATAAAGACGCGACTCATGTCGAAGCCTCCAATTTGTGCCTCGAGGACGAGGGGACAATGGCCTGGGCGAGGTACTTGTCGCAGGTGGTCATGCTTGTCGAAGGTGATGCAGGACTCGCTTTCGCTGAGGTACTCAGTGGTAGATGGTGGCGAGTTTGTGGCCAAGTTGACTTGGCGAGTGATGGCCTTTTGTACCCTATTCGAGGGGCGTCCCTTTTGGATCATCATGGTACCCATGGCCCGTGGGTATGGTTCGCCTCCCTGGTGCTGGTCCGGTGCAACTGCATTTGGGGGTAGTCTAGGTGTTGGTGGCGGAGCGCCATGTGCCATGGCGCCTGGGGCGGCTCCATAACCCCTTTCGACTGCGGTGCGATTCATCCGAGCCAGCCCCTCATGTAGCTTGAGGAACTCGCGGTAGTCCTTGAGGAGGTGGCTGGACTTCTTCTTTCCATCATGCTTGTCGATGTAGAAGTGCACAGTGCATTGCCCGGACAGCTTGTCTTCAATGGATGTTGCGGGTGCCTCATCACGATTTCGGTGCTGCCACACTTGCGTGGTCTTTCTGGAGTCGCGGTATCCGCCGCTGCGGTATCCGCCACTGCGGTATCCACCGCTGCGGTAGCCGCTGTTGCGGTTGTCGTCGCGTCTGTCGGCGTAGCCGGCTACGACCATGTTGACATCGTCACGATCATCATAGATGCCCATGCGGAGTTTGCTTCGGCGATCGCGTATGCGCTCGAGTTATGCCTCGTCGTCGGAGTGAACGTAGTTTTTTACCGAATCTTCTCCATCTGCCCAGCGATTCACGATTTCCATCAGGTGGTCGATGGTTTTGGGCTTTGAGAGGCCCAGCTCCTCCATGAGCTCTATGCGACGTACGCCCCTATTGAATGCGTCAATCACGCGATCCTCCGAGATGTTCTCTGCGGAGTTCTTGATGATGGACCACCTCTGGATGTAGGAGCGTAGCAATTCGCCCGATCTTTGCTGGCAGCATCTCAGCTCTTCGATTGATGCGGGCCGTTTGTATGTGCCCTTGAAGTTGCACACGAAGCTGTAAACCAGCTCTTCCCAACTGCGAATGGATCCGCGTGGGAGGTTGTTGAGCCTTGCTCGGGCGGCTCCTTGCAGCTATAGCGGTAGGAATTGCATAGCCGTGCTTCGACTTCCGCCGTGAAGCCTGACGGAGGAGATGTGGTCTTCCAACCAGATTTTCGGGTCCTGTAGGCCGTCAAACTTCGGGTTCTCCGATGGGAGCTTAAACCCCTTGGGCATTCACTTTTGCCTGATGGCTCTGCTGAAGCACCTAGCGCCACAGAGCTCCACATCTTCGTCTTCTGAGTCAGTCCACTGGGCACGTCGCGCCCTTGATTTGTCGATCTTGCGCTGCGTGAGGTCATCACGTGCATCATAGTCGTGGTCTTGTCGCTGTGAGCAGCAACATCGAGACAGATCGTGACTGTCGTCGCTGGATGAGGGCGAGGAGTAGCATTTTGCCAGAGCCTTGCCTTTCTTTGGCTCTGGTGCTGACTCTTTATCGAGGGCGGCCTCGACTAGTCCCAAGCCTGCGATTGTAGATTGGTGCATGGCGGCTCGGGGATCTCCAGCTGGCGGCTGGTTGTTCAGGAGGTACATGGTGGCTGCCGTCACTGCAGCTTGCGGCATCTTCAGGACCACGTTTCCCCATATGTCGACTGTCATAGAGCTGAAGTCGAGGACCTTTGCAGCTTCTATGCATTCTTGCTCGGTGCGATGGGCCATCCGGGATCGCCTCTTGTTTGCGATGTGCTCGTTGCCCTTTGAGGAGGATCCTCCGTGGGAGGAGAGCCTAGCACGTCAAAGACTCGACTCATCTGCCGCCTTTTTGCGCGCCTCGATTTGCGCGATTGTTTGCACTTGATGCTTGAATTCTTCCTTCAGGAGCCAATGATAGCCCATTAGCAGCTCTTGCGGGGAGCCAAAGGGCAGAGGGTTATCCCGTAGGGCCTCGCAGCAGCGAGCCCACTCGAGTTCATTGAGCCTGATCATGACGCACTCGCCAGTCTGCTCGTTTATTATGGTTGGAGGCTCGACTGCTCCCCCGTTGTTGACGAGGGCGCCGTTTGCCGAGGGTCCACCGTTGGGTATGCCGCCGTTTGGCGGGTCAGCTCCATGGCCGCCGTTGCCCGTGTTGTCGTGATTGGCGGAGGTGTCACCTGTGTTGATGACGACGCACATGAAGTGGTTGGGGAAGCTGCTGGTCCCACAACTTTCAGATCCACAACCGTAGGCTCCGTCTTCAGTTGCTAGATTGCTCAGATCGGATTCGCGACTGCTGTCGCTGACCGTATTCTTGACTATTGTCGGGGCGTTGAGCTCATTGAGGGTGTCAATCGGTGGAGGGAACCAGGATGCTGGAGCAATCGATGGTACTGTCGGCTGGTCAGGCATGCGAAGCGTGCCCATCTGACCAACTTGGAAGCGGAGGCTCCCGATCGCTAGGCTGATTCCGTCGCCCACAAACTCGAAAGCCGGGCGAGTGGCCGGCATGTGGATGGTGAAGTCGAACGCGCCGAAGAGCTAGCGAATCTCCGCTGTTGCAGAGTTGTAGATTGCGGTTGATGGGGCCGAAGAAGCCGCAACATCAGCACTCCCACTTCCCACAGACGGCGCCAATTGACGAGGGTTTAACTCATCAATGCCCATTGTTATGGACTTGGGTTTTGGAGAAGGAGGGAGCGCTAGAGACATCTATCGGCTAGCAAACAAGCACACAGGGGACTTGAAGATTTACCCAGGTTCATGCCTCGTAGAGGTCCCTACTCCTGCTTGTCTGCTCGTGGAATTATCAAAGGAATCGAGGATTACAATAGTGCGCAAATGCAATCTGGCGAGGGTTGTGGAAACTAGGGTTGCGTGTGTCCTCCTCGCCGCCCCCTCCTAGCCTTTATATAGATAGGCTAGGTCTAGGATGACAGGTCGAGTCGGTTATAGGTTAGGGTTTTCCCCTTTGAACTTTCTATCTTGAGCTTCTTCTTGTTCTTCAAGCAATCGAGAGTCCTTAAGTTACTCGAGTCCTCTGTTTGGGCCTTGGCAACACCATGAGCTCCCGCTGTATTTAGGCCGTATATACCAAGCTCGAGTACATGTAGGGTATACCCATGTCAGAGGGGGTCCAAACAATTTATTCAGCAAACTAAGCAAACAAAGCAACCGAAAACCAAAACAAAAAACGAAAAAAGAAGACGCTCCAAGAACAACACAACTGTGCATGAAACAATAAAAATGAAGCGTTTGGAAGAAACCTGGGATTTTTATTGATGAAGAAGGGGATGCCTTGGGCATCCCCAAGATTTGACGATTGTACTTCTTGGATATTTCTTCGGGTGACACGCGTGGCATCCCCAAGCTTGAGCTTTATTCCATCCTTTATCTCATTACTCATTCCTTCCATCCACCTAAAATTTTTCCTTCATACAAAACTTCACACAATCTTTATTAGCAACCTTAGTGCAGTCAAGATAATAAGTCTTTAGGTTCAGTTCTAACACCAATAAAACTTCCATTAAAACACTATATACTGTAGTCTTCCCTCAAAAATCTCAATTCGCCAAAAGAACTAAAAAAGGAACCAACAAGAAGCAAACGCAGAAAAATGGCAGAAATTTGTCAAAACAGACCAGCAGGTAAAGACGAATTTTTTCGAAAACCTTCTGTTCCTCAAATAAAAAAGTGTTGAACAAACGAAAGTTAGATAACAACCTATGTCAGAAGAAGAAAAATTCACGCCTCAAAAGGACGTACAAAGATTTTACATGAATTTTTACGGTGAAGCACATAAATCTTTTCCGCGACAACAACTTTCCCAATCATTACTTCTCTCTCATTAGAGGTTACTCTTGGCACAAAAAGAAAATAAAAAGGATAAGGAGCGGTTATTACTGAAATATGAAAATAAAAAGGATAAGGAGCGGTAATAACTTCCAAGACTCATCTAAAACTTTTGGGTTATCTCCCAATAAGTACTTTTCTTTAACGCCTTTAAGTTAGGCATGATAGTTTTAGAAGATGCTCACATAAGAAATATGAATTGAAGTAAAAGAGAGCATCAAGAAGAAAATTCAAAACACATTTAAGTCTAACCCACTTCCTATCCATAGGAATCTTATATGCAAATAATTTCACAAAGAACAAAGTGACAAGCATAGGAAGATAAAATGAGAGTAACTTCAAAACTTTCAGCAAATAGAGAGGTGTTCCAGTACCATGAAAACTTCTACAACCATATTTTCCTCTCTCATAATAATTTTAGTAGCCTCATGAATAAACTCAGCAATATAACTATCACATAAAGCATGCTTTTCATGATCTACAAACACTAGAGCTTTATTATAAACATTTTCAAAAGAATCCTCAGGAACATGGCATTCGTCCTCCTTTGGTAAGCATGGGGGACAATCAAATAATGTAAGGGGTAAAGAGTTACTCTCATTAGAAGGTAGGGATGGGTAGATCCATTCTTCCTCCTCTTGATCATCGCTCTCCTCTTTTTCATCCAATGAGCTTCCAGTTTCAGCAATTTCTTCTTCCATAGGCTCCTGCAAGGCATTAGTCTCTTCCATTGGTGGAGAGCATCTATTAAGATATTCAAGAATATAGCCATTTTCTACCTTGTAATTATCAAAGCAAAATTTAAGTATATCATAAACCTCATATTTATAAGGTGAATCATCAGTATTTTCAAGCAAACTAGCAAGTTCAAATGCACCCTTCCAAGCAATAAATTCTTCAATTTGTTCCACATCATAAAAGTCATAATTCCATTTAACATAAGAAGATATGGTAACATTATCATTATATTCACATTGAAAAGGGAGGTGTTTAAACCTCCTACAGCAACAAGATTTATGAAAGCAATAAGTAACATTATAAGTAGAGCACACGTTTCTAGCAATGGTATTCAATTTATCAATTTGTTCACATAAGAGTTTCCCTTTTTGTGACAAGTGGTGTTCCTTATAATAATATTTTTGTTCTTTCGTGAACCCACCTTGCCAATTAGATTCAGTTTCAAAGAAACCAACCATTGATAGTAAGCATGATAAAGCAAGACAATAACAGACCAACGAAAATACCAACTATAGTAGGAACTAATTTTTTGTGTGTTTTTGATAAAGAAACAAGCAAACAAAGCAGAAATAAACTAAGCAAAACAAAAACAACAAAGTAAAGAGATTGGTTATGGGGGACTCCCCTTGTGAAGATGTCCTTGATTCCCCGGCAACGGCGCCAGAAAAGTAGCTTGATGGCCCAAAATATATCGAGCTCGTTGGGGAACCCCAAGAGGAAGGTATGATGAGCACATCAGCAAGTTTTCTCTCGGTATGAAACCAAGGTTTAATCGAACTAGTAGGAGTAAGGAAACACCCCAAAGGTGTTGCTAGCTGAGCCTTGGCAGGGCGCACTACCGGTGCTAGTAGCAACGTGGAGACCTGCAGAACACAACCACAAAACTTTGCCCCCAACTTGCGATGAGATTGTCAATCTCACCGGTTTTGCTGAAAACAAAGGATTAAACATATCGAGTGGAAGAAAGTAATAGTTTGCAGAAAGTAAACACAAAGTAGTAAACAATTGATTGTAGATTGAAAGTAGCTCTCCTTAATATAGATAACATGCTGGGTGAACAAATTACAGCGGGGCAATTGACAAACATCGAGAAAGCATATACTAATCATCTTGATTCCTTTGAGATTTGATTGGGCATTACAACATTATACATAGATCGCCATGCAACTGCATCTATGACTAATAATCCACCTTCAGGTTATCATCCGAACCACCTCCAGTATTAAGTTGCAAGCAATGGATAATTCATTATGAATTGCGTGTGAAGTAAACAATACGATTGTTCTATGAATAAAGGATTGTTGTTTTCTCCCTAGTAGCAACAACACATCTGGTACCTTAGAGATTTCTGTCACTTCCCCAGATTACCAGAGGCATGAACCCACTATCGAGCATAAATACTAACTCTTGGAGTTGCTAGCATCTACTTGGCCAAGATAGCTACTTACAATGGAAAGCATGCAAGATCACAAATAACAAAGACATGATAGAATCAATAATCAATATGAAATAGCATCTCAATATCCATCGGATCCCTGCAAACACAACATGTAGAATTACAAATAGATGATCTTGATCATGAATGGAGCTCACAAGATCTAAACATGAAAGCACAAAGGAGGAGAACCAGCCATCTAGCTACTACATGGACCCATAGTCCAGAGATGAACTACTCACGCATCACATCGGAGGCTTGCATGATGATGAAGAAGGCCTCCAGGGTGAATTCCCCTCTCCGGGAGGGTGCCAGGAAGAGCTTCAGATCCCTCGCGATATAGGGATGGAGATGACGGCGGCTACAGACTCTTTTGTGGAATTTTTGATTGTGTACTTAGGGTTTCTGTATCGGAGGCAACTTATAGGCGGAAAGAGAGGCCGAGGGGGTGCCTGGGGTGGCTAGACAACCCCCTGGCATGGGCCAGGCCTGGCCGCGTGGCCAGGTGGTGTGGCTGGGCCCTAGCCCCTCTCCGTCTCGTATTCTGGCTCTAGGTGTCCCTCGGTGAAAAACTGACTTTGGCTTTTGTCCCGTCCAATTCCGAGAATATTCATTTTTTGACTTTCCTAGAACCAAAAACAGCAGAAAACAGGCAACTGGCACTATGGCTCTTGTTAATAAGTTAGTCCAAGAAATCATATGAAAATTACTCCAAAGGGTGGACAAAACACAAAAAAGTAGATAATACCAAGCATGGAACACCAAAAATTATGGATACGTTAGCAACGTATCAGGGTACAATGGAGGATGAAAGTCTAGGGTTTTAGATCCAAGGATTGATCCCCCTAATGTAGGAGAAGGACCCCTTATATAGGGCTATGCTGGGCCTCTTTCCCCCCATCTATGGGCAGGAACACCTACCACATTCTCGCCAAAGGATTTGGACCTGTCTTTTCTTCACATGGCCACCGGCCGGAGTGGCGGTCGGTCATGCTCCAGTCTTGGGTCATCGTCTTGGTCTCCTTGCACCAAAATGGCACTGTCAGGCGCTACCGTCACTCTGCGCCACCCACCTACGCCCTTGTATGGGGAACGCTGGGGCGCGCTTTGATTTCCTGGAGTGGACTGGTCCCTGCTTGGACCGTCCGTTGGCGCGTCGTCTTGCTAGGCGCTCCTGGGGGTCCTTGATGCTCCCCTACTGAGGCCTCTCCGGGAGGCATCGGGACCGCGCCCAGACTGGTTTGGGCACTTGCGGAGGCTTCGAGATTCATCCCCCTCTTGAGGCTCACTCTCCTTGCAAACCCTCGGGAGGGCATATCCGGTGGGCCCAGCAACTTGACAAGACGGAGTACCATTGGTGCCAATAGTCTGACAGTAGTTCCCGGTTGCTTGGCTTGCACGGCACTGAGGAAGGGCAAGGAAGTCAAGGGACCAGCTAGCATCGGGCCCGCGAGCGGTCGTGTCAGGGCACGATCCCCGAAGTCACCGACTGTGGCTTCCATGTGTCCGCACAGTACGCGGTGCATGCCCAGTGCGGGAACCATCGCTTCCACTACTTGGCCTTGGAGGTCGAGTCGCCCATAAAACCCCCAAATCTGAAGGTACTCGTTCGCTCCTTCCTTCCTCCGCCGCCAGTCTACTAGAGCTCTTGCTCCAATGCCATTCCTCCCACTCCTACAGCGACCGAGATGGCACTCAAGAGAGTGCGCACCACTTTCGCCACTCCGAGATGTCCTCCGTCTATCATGGGGACCTTACCACTGGCGATGGTCCTCAACAAGGAGGCGCTGGAGAAGGTGCACAAGCTGATGGCCTCTGACTCGAGCGAGTGGGGCGCTTTGCGAGTTTGGTGTGTCGGTGTTGGGGAGTGGGTGGCGCACCACCGTGGCTCCGGTCTTCACTCATTCCATCACCGCCGGCCTCGTCCTGCCCTTCTCCCCTTTCCTTCTTGCTGTCGACCACTACTGCATCTAGCTCCTCCACCTCCATCCATGAAGCGTGACCCTCCTGGCCACCTTCACGTTCTAGTGCGAGGCCTTTATCGGGGTGACACTATCCGTGGAGTTGTTCCGGCACTTCTACAGCCTTCACGTCCTTACACCGGGGGATGTCCTCAGTGGCATCGGATTCTATGACGGGGGGGGGGGGGATTTCCTACCCATCTCCGTCCTCAGCACAACATTTGAATTCCGCCGCAACTGGGTCCTAGTAGACGCCAGCCAGGCTTGGTCTCAGCTTCGTGCTCCCGTAGGGGCGATGGTGGAGAATCTAGGCTGGGCTCGCGAGGCGGCCGCCTGTATGAGCCCCGGGCCCTTGGTGAGGCGTGTGGCGTACTTGAGGAGCCAGGGCTTGACCGGCGAGATGGTGGTGAAGGAATTCTTGTGGTAACAAATCGCTCCCCTCTAGTAGCACAAGAGATCCATGTGGACCATGTCGCCTGACTGTGACATGGTCAGGCTCTCCGGGGGGCTCCACGCTGAGGACATTGTGTCCTCCCTCATGCTGCTACTCCTGGACGCGGACACAATGGCGGAACTTCCCCTAGACGCGTGTCCTATGTACTCGGGGGCGACGTGTGTGTCGTACGCGTCAGCCTCCCAATCTTCGGCGCTAGGGGAGTGTGCCCTTTGGTCAAGCTAGATGACGAGGATGCGGGGCCAATCGACGCCCCTGTGCCCTCACGGCTGATATGACGCGGAAGGATGATCAACAATGTGTCATCTTCGGAGGAGGACGTCGAGGACCTCCCCTAGTCGAGGCCAATAATCCCTCCGACGGGGCTGCTTGCGGGGAGCGTGCTGAGCCCGGGGTGTCAGTTGCTCCCGCCCTAGCGCAGGTGGCCGAGAAGCGTCTCAGGCCAGGCAACAGCGACGCCTTTCTTCCCACGCAGCGGAGAGGGCTAACTGGTCCTTGGTAGGAGGTGAGACATCCTCTCGAGGCCTCTCCTTTTCCCCTTGTTCCCTCCCCCCGTTTCGTCATTTTGCCATGTCGGTGCAGGTGCGAGAAGAGGAGGAAGGCGAAAGCGGTGGGGCTCGATTCAGGAGGAGCAGTGGGGAATGCCGTGGGCAGGCCTGCCTCCCTCCAACTCGGAGCGCACCCTGAGATCTCCTCCCTGTCTCCCTGGGAGTGGGCCGTGGCGAGGGATAGCTCTGTTGACGAGGGTCAGCCCGATTCTGAGGTGGTCATAGGAGGCGGCGATGTCCCCCTACTAGAAGATCATGTGGGTGCGCAGGTCGCATCCCCATCACTAGTCCGCCAGTGCGCAGGGTCTCTCCGGGCCCTTGACACACCTTCCTGAGGTCCTTACATGTGCATGCGGGTTGATCCACATCTCTAAACTTCACGACGAAGAGGCTACAGAGATCGGACCATGAGCCAATGGACCCCTCGGGGAGGTTCAGGAGCCATGTGCACGCCTCTGGCCCTAGGATCATGGGGAACCAGTTGGCAAGGACGTGGTCGTCTCCCCTGGCCGCCTCTACGCCCGTGGTGTAGAGCTGCAAGAACTCCACGGGGTTGGTGGTGCTATTGTACCATGGCAGCATCTCTGACTTGAACTTGGGAGGCCACACCACCTGACGGAGGTGTTCAGTGAGGGCGGGGAAGCTAGAGCTGCTGGTCTCCATGCCACCGGTGAGTGTTGCTTGGTTCTGTAGGCCCACAGCCAAGATGGCCTGGAGGGTCCGAGTCTCGCGACCTCGGTGTCTGGCCAAGGTTACCTGCGCATCCTCCTCCGAACGGACGACTTTCACCCGGCCTCGGATCTTCCTGAGGTACGCCATGCTTGGCGGCTTTCCATCGTCTGAGCCCTCGGGTCCGCCGTGAAGAGGAAGAGGTGGAGGTGCTCTGTAGTCTATGTCGCCTGGCCGCACTTCACACGCCGCATGGTTGTCCCAAGTGACATCCATCAGGGCCGTGAGGCACGCCTGCCACTCCTCTCTCACGTCCTTGGTGGGCGAGTAGCAGAGGAGCTCCTTCACCGTGAGGCCAGCCGTTTCTGGGGCGAGCGGGACGTGGGATGCCCGGTTCGGCGAGGTGCTTCAAGAAGAATTCTCTCTGCCCGTCCTCGCGGAGGGGCATAGGAGAAGCTCGTTGCTTGCCCCTGAGCGGGGGGGGGGGGGGGGGAGTGGGGGTAGCATGGTGCGAGCCCTCGAGCCTCCCTGCCTGCTCTCGTGGGGAGCGGCTATCACGAGGCTTACTGCAGGCAACCATGCCGGTGCCTCTGGCCGAAGTCCTCCAGGTCGCACCTCGACCCCCTACCTAGCGCGCCAAATGTCGGAGATTTGTCCCACGAAGGAACTAGGGTCCAACAATCCCTTGGTTCGTGAGGGGGATGGACACGTGATTCCAAAGGAACTCGGCGACAATGACGGTGGCAGAGCAAGCACATGATAGAGAGATGACACCAGAGTTTTTTACCGAGGTTCGGGACCCTTGTGAGGAGGTAAATCCCCTACTCCTTCTTTGTTGTATTGCTCGCGTGCTTCGCGAGGGTACAATGGCGGATGAAAGTTTAGGGTTTTAGATCTCAAGGATCGACCCCCCCTAAGGTAGGAGAAGGACCCCTTATATAGGGCGGCGCCGGGCCTCTTCCCCCCATCTATGGGAGGAAAGGTCTACCACATTCCCACCAAAGGATTTGGACCCGTCTTGTCTTCACATGGCCGCCGATTGTAGGGGCGGTCGGTCATGCTCTAGCCTTGGGTCATCATCTTGGCCTCCTTGCACCAAAACTGCACTATCAGGCGCTGCCGTCACTCTGCGCCACCCACCTATGCCCTTGTACGGAGAATGCTGAGGCATGCTTTGCTTTTGCCGGAGTGGACTGGTCCCTGCTTGGACCGTATATTGGCTCGTTGTCTTGCTAGGCGCTCCTGGGGGTCCTTGACGCTCCTCTCCTGAGGCCTCGCCGGGAGGCATCGGGACCGCGCCCAGACTGGTTTGGGCACTTGCAAAGGCTCCGGGCTTCATCCCCCCTCTCGAGGATCACTCTCCTTGCGAGCCCTCGGGGAGGCATATCTGGCGGGCCCGGCGACTTGATGAGACGATGTACCCCCGGTGCCAATAGTCTGACACGCAGAGCTGGGGAGGTACTGATCCAAGGTGCCTTCCATGCTCCCAAGGAAAAGCATGCGAGGAGAGCTTTAGGTTCTTCTGTAGGGCCCTGCCGTGAGGCGGGAGCCTATCGACCTCCCTTGTGGGGAACCCCTTTTTACGCGATGTTCATCTGTGGGATCCCACAGGGGAGAAAGAAACCAAGAATTACACACGACCATCGGAATGCGACTCTCCATTAGCGAAGCTACCCAGAAGAACGGTAATGAAAATGTGCATGCGAAAGATCAACTTATCAGTATTCATCCACAGGGATTTCTTCTGGATACACTGCTTGTGTTATGGGATCCAGCCGACACACAAGGCTTTTTATTACAAGGGAGACAACCCCGAAGTAGTATGCTCTTGTGCGGCGTTAATAGACATGCGATACCAACCGTGGGCAAGCCCGGATAGGCACCCATGCAGTGGCACAAGGTCGCCACTCGAAATGCGCATCGGCGGGAGGAGCCCGACCATGCGAGTGTGTCCCGGGTTAGCCTGAGACATCATTCCCTTATTCTGGAGGCCCGAGCGGGAATGTGATGGTGTTGCGATGTGTCCCCCGGGAGTGGCGCCTCAGGATCGATCAGACAACGCTTCGAGTTCCCTGGGATGACTTACATCGGACTGGAGTAGGGCACACTTTTTGATAGGGAGCCTGCCATCTGAGCACGAGCTTTTACCTACGCCCTCCCCGCTACTTGTCGCGAAAAGGTGCAAACCCAACTATGAAGTTCAAATTTTGCAATTTCCAGCTAGATCAGCAGACATTTGTCTTTTTTATAAGAGGTAGATGAAAAGCTCTTAGATGCACCAATTGGTGATTTATAACTAGAACGTGTTGTAATATTATTACAAAATATATTGTTACGATTTTTCAACATATTCTTGGTAGATGCTTCACAAAAGCCAACCTTTTGGCATTTAGAAAATGGAAAATGATTTTTTCATGTAATAAAGTTGAAAACTTCCTTCGTCATTATTGTTTGCCATACCAAGATACACATATGTGCACAAGATGGGTATATTATCACAAACTATGCCATGATTGTGGCCATAACATTGGCCGTTGAGTTTGAAAGGCATGAAACTTCATACTAGATAGCTCTTTTTGAGAACACTTTTTAAAAATATTAGAAATATTGCAAGTTTGCTATTTTACCTAGATACTAGGTCATATAAAATGACACAATGCGGATGTTTTCCCTTTTTTTATTTTTATTGGTTTTGCCGATTTGAAGACGTGATCAAAACGAAAGTTATGACCCGCCTCGTTAGGGAATTGAATTGGGAGAAACTCTTTGTGGATCTCTGATGAGACATGTAACCCCCGGACCTCATGTTTATAAATCACAAGTCGGTATAACCCGAATCGAGGGAGGACGTACTACCGTGGAGGCTGCGAGGCCGCCCACAAGAAGGCCGCAATGGCAGGGCATGGTACGGGCCAACCATCCACCCCAGTATTCATGGTTATAGCTTCGAGTGCGATAAACATGACTGGCTGGCTGCGAGTCTAACATACACAAGTGAGTATGTACGCTGGCAACATACAAGAGTACATCAAAGCAATTCCATCACCGGAAATAAGATGCCACAGAAATAAGCACATTCTCGCCCACAGATCTCAGAGATCTCCATCCCCGGAATGTCTACGGAAGAGGGTCGTTGCCTCCTTCATCGGCCTCATTGACGTAGTAGCCTCCATAGGAGTATGCCTGATAATCTGATCAATATTTATGGTGTGAGACCCTAGGGCACTCAGCAAGTCTTTATGCATCTAAAGGGAACCACCTGGAGGTGACGCAATTGTAGTGAAATATAAATAGCTTACAGTTCTATACAGACACGCTACAAAATCTTCCCAACCAAAGATGGACATACGCTCGTTAATTAGAACCAACCGTTATATAAGCAACATAAGTAAAAATCGCTCATCCTCCTTCTCTCTTACTGAACGAGAAGGCGGAACAACATCCCATCCATTGGCAATTTTATTAACCATTCTATAAGTGTTGTACTATTTACTAGTCATGTTTTAGTCAAATTAAACATGGTACTTTAGTTATAGTGGTCTATGATCGAGAAACTGTGCTCCAAGTCATCCATAACCACTGACATGGCTTTTATAAGATTTACCCTACAAGGGTGCACCAATAGCAACACACGCATGATCAACCCTGGTAAGAACCAAATAAAAAGCAACGAGGCATCACGACAAAGCATTCACAAGATTCATAAATGATTTAAGGGGGCCACCCCACTAAGCTATCCGCAACGAAGTTGGCCGGCTTCGAGACGGACCCAAGGTTTGTGATGACGGCTGTAAACGTCTAGAAACCCGAAAGTGTGGTTGGGCATGTCAATACCACGAAAATATGGCACGGGGTTCCAAACAATACAAGCGCTTCACGCACAATAGTAATAAAGCAGTAAAGCATGACATAAGTACAAGATAGTAATAACTCCCCAAACTTCTTTGTGGCCCCATGAAATAAGATGTGAATCAAGCTCAGGATGTGATAGTTAACGAACATGAATCAAGTACTCGGGTCCTATGGGACACAAGCGAGCATGGAAGAACCAAATAACAGCTATTGCCCATTGGTGCCTCTTTCTTTAGTTATCACATTACTACACAATTTAAGTTGTTTAGGTACCTCGTTATTCAAGGACTCGCACAAACCCTACTCATGCAATTCTACGACTCGCATGGCTCAAAAAACTCCTGTAGTAATGGCTCATAGGATTGAGGGTACAATTTAATGCAATTCGTGACACAATAATGCAAGAGTAAGATAGATGCATAGGTGTTATATGTAATGCAAGTATGGGTAATTGCTTGCCTGTTAGCTCAGCAGTGAAATAACTAGGATCCGGGTATACTCTTGGTTCTCCTCATAACTCCCTTGCTCGGCGTCTATCCGGAATAAAAGCCAAACACACAAGAATCATAATAAATAAAGTGCGTAATCATATGCATCAAGAAAAACAAGGTCTGCTATGATGGAATGATGCACAATTGCATAGTATAACATAGAATGACATGGGTGAGGTGTGGAAACAATAATAAATCACTTTAATTAATTATTTAGGCATGTTTTGCTCCCATAAACATTGCTGATTTTTAATATTTATATGATGCATGCTTCGATTTATATCACGGAATTCACAGTTAGAACGGGCTCGTCACGCTGATCGATTTAGATATATTATTTGTCGAATTTGGAATTACGAAATTAAGGTTATGAATTTATTAAAATAAAGGCATATTAATAGTATTTATCAATTCGATAATTTTAATTGACTAGAAAATATTTTAAATAGCATATTCATATTCCTGGCATTTTTATGATCTTAAAACATATAAGATTTGTATTATTTGGAATTATGAATTTAAAACTATATTTAAATGCAAAGTAATTTGAATTGGGTCAAAAGTAAAAGGTTTGACTAGATAGAGTTGACTCTGGTCAAATTTGAATTTAGATTTAAATTCTTATCTGAAATTCATTCATATTTCCTTTTTAAACTTTTGCCAAATTTGAATTATTTAAGAGATATGAATTTATTTAAGTATATTCAATATTCTGGATTTTATTTGAATTAGAAAAACACTGTGGAACTTTGTTACTCAGGCATACTTACCCACAGACACCAACAAAAGGTACCAGGGGCAACGGGGCCACAGCATGCGCACGACCAGCGGGGAGCTAACACGTGGGTGAGCCAGGGGCACGGTTGAGATACGCAAAAATGTTGGGTACGTTTTTATAAAACATGCGACCGGGTCTGGGTTATAAGGCTAACAGGTGGGCATGTTGGTTGGACTGCGGGTTGAGGCTGAAAAAGGCAAGGGGTATTGGCAAAACTGCATCGCGCGATAGAGCCGGTACTGTTATTCGTCTCACCTCTAATGAAACTGAACCAACGACAGGAAAAACAAACAGCACCACGCGGGGATCAAACCGATGATCTCAGGCTCGGTCGGGTGGTGCGGAACTAGAGTGGTGGTGCTGGGGCTCTGCTAGGACTGGTTTGTGACGCGGGTTTAAACAGAACATCCCAACACTGATGACCTAAAACAGGCGGTGCCAGGAGAGGCAGCGACGTGCACGACGATGCAGCTAACTAGGGCTCCAGGAACCGGTGTTTATGTCTCTCGACACAGTGCAATGAGGTGGACGTAGTCGTGCTGGCGTGCGACTGAATCGGGCACCGCAGCAACGACAAGCGAGTAGGGTGGTGGTGATCGATGGTGCATGGAACTTGCTCAACAAAACAATACCGCAAATTGGGAAGCAAAGCAAGGAATGGGCATGTCTGGGAGAGTCGGCTTCTCACTACGGGCTCACTAGTGTGCTTTATATGGCAAGGCGAGATAGAGATTGGCGATGGTGCTGGCGAATGGATCTGCTAGGGTTTGAGTCGGCTCCCCCTTGTTATGCTGGTTCTTGGGGTGTTATTTCTCGACTCCATTTACTGACGAGGTCCTATAATGGTGGTGGTCTTCCTTGACGCCACCAGCTCCTCTCCTCCTACTCTTCTCACTGGAAACAAGCACGCACCCGAGGTGCGGCTATGGTGTGGTAGATAGGGTAGAAGAGAGGATGGGGAAGGGACATAGGGATCTGGTCTCAGCCCTGGGGTGGATCTAATTGCTAGGTTGGTGGTGCTGGGGTAGATAAGGACAGGGGAGAGAGGGTAGCTCGGGATTGGTTTTTCCAAAAAGGTTGACACCTCGGGTTACTTCTCTCCTCTCTCTCGTCCAGGGCACCAGGGGATGACTAGGATTAGCAAGGGGGCCTGGGGTTAGCTAAGATCTTCTTGATCAGCAAGGAAAATCTGGGAGGTTAGATAGTGTGGTGGGTAAGGATAGATGGAGTGGCACATGGGGATGTGCCATGGTCACCATGGCATGGTGTCCTCGGGTTGGGTTATTTGCAGGAAGCTCAGCTTGCAGCCAAGGAAGAAGAAGATGAGGGTGAAGACATCCAGGGAGACATGGATTCTTACCTCAGCAATGATGATGACTTTCTGGAGGAGGATGTTGTGGACTTCTACACTGATGATGAGGACTCCGACTTCATCGATGATGAGTAGATGCACTAGAGCACTGTCATAGCATGAGTTGTATCGGTCCCACTGTATCGTGGTGCGTAATGGTTCTTCAAACCATCTACTTTCCTTTGTTTGTTGTGGTGTGTGTTGTATCGTGTGCTTGCTTGCATAAATGAAAATGAAGTTAGTTGAAAAACCTGAGTCTAACTCAAAGTTTTAGCTTTGAAAACCCAAAACCATGAACCTTAAAATTTCCCTCTTACCCCTATATCTATCTCAATCTTCAGATGACTCGTGGAAACCAAGGAGGGAGCAGCTCGTCGCAGGACCCCATGCTGCAGATCTTGCAGAATCTCATCACAGACCATGAAGCAAACAGGGACGAGCGCCAAGCCAACTTAGCAACATTGCAGCAGATCACCCAGATGGCTCTCAACAACCAAGGGCATGGAAACCAGGATCACCAAGGATCTAAACTCAAAAAATTTCAAAACACCAATCCCCCAATCTTCAACCAATCTGAGAACCCATTAGATGCTAATGACTGGTTACAGACCATGGAAAACAACTTAGAAGTTGCCAGAGTTGATGAAAATGAGAAAGTTCGCTTTGCCACCCACTATCTGGCAGGAGATGCAAGAGCTTGGTGGAATAGCATCCGCAATATGAACCATGGTCAAGTGATGACATGGGAAGCATTCAAAGTCAAGTTCAGCCGCACCCACGTGCCGCAAGGTCTCGTCAACAGGATGAGAGATGAATTCCGCGAATTGAAGCAAGGAAGAATGATTGTAGGAGTACCATGACAGATTCTGTCACTTGCCGATATGCACCTAATGAGATCAACACAGAGGCCAAGAAGAAGGAGAGATTCTTGAACGGATCGCATGATGAGATGCAGATCGTCCTCGCCAACATCCGCTTACAGATCTCAAGAGCTAGTCGACTCTGCCATTCAGATGGAAGGGAAGATTACCCAGGCAAACGACAACCGCAAGCGTCGTATGATGCAGCAGTCTAGATCCAGTAGTCACCAGAAGTACCGTCCCAAACCCTCACCAGGATATGCACCAAGAAACAACCGACCCCCAAATTCTCGCCCAAGCTACCCCAACCGTAGCGGAGGCAATGTGAAGTCCGGAGGAAACAATCACAACTCCAGAAATGCCAACGATTTCAATCGTGCCCCTCCCAAGAGCAACAACAACAACAACAACAACAACAACACTGCACCCAGAACTGGCAGCAATGATGTGCCTGTCGCAGTCAAGGACAAGTCCCAGATCACTTGTTTCGAGTGTGGAGTGAAGGGTCACTACTCCAATGAGTGTCCCAAGAAGAAAGGAACCAATGCCAATGTGAATGCCCCAGCTCAACAGCAGCGTCGTGTTCAATCAGGAAAGAGATTTTCCCTAGGGAACCCTCACAACCGCAACGGCCGTCTCTTCCACATGAACGCAGAAGAAGCCCAGGAAGCGCCAGATGTAGTGCTGAGTATGTTTTCTGTCAACTCACTTTTAGCAAGAGTATTGTTTGATTCTGGAGCATCACATTCATTTATCACCGAAGAATTTGCATGCACTAGTAAGATTCACCCAACCAACCTGAAGCATGTCATGATAGTTCAAATCCCCGGTTCAACTACAAAAGCTAGAAAAATTTGCAAAGCTGTGCCTATCAGAATACATGGGATAGATTTTTATGCCAACCTAATTGTACTTGGAACCAAAGGATTGGAAGTAGTACTAGGTATGGACTGGATGTCAAGGAATAAAGGATTGATAGACTGTGCTAAGAAAGCCATCACCATGACCAGTAGTTCTAGAGTAACAATAGAGCATATCTTTGAAACCTTACCCCGTCAATTCAAGTGCAACAAGAGTGTAGCCCTGCCCACCATAGACCAAGTCAGAGTAGTCTGTGAATACCCCGACGTATTCCCAGATGAATTGCCAGGTATGCCCCGGATAGGGATATTGAGTTCATTATCGAAGTAATCCCCGGAACCAGACCTATAGCCCAGAGACCCTATAGCATGAACCCCTCAGAGTTAGTGGAACTGAAGAAGCAGTTGGATGCCATGTTAGCAACATGCATGATTCAGCCAAGCGCATCGCCATGGAGATCACCAGTGTTATTCGTCGACAAGAAAGATGGAGGCAATCGTCTGTGTACAGATTATAGAAAGTTGAATGACGTCACCATCAAGAACAAGTACCCCTTGCCAAAGATAGAGGATCTATTTGATCAGTTGACTGGAGCTCAGGTATTCTCAAAGATTGATCTTAGGACTGGTTATAACCAACTTAAGATTTGTGCAACGGATATTCAGAAGACCGCCTTTACTACTCGCTATGGTTTATACGAGTATACAGTTATGTCTTTTGGATTAACCAATGCCCCTGCTTATTTCATGAATCTAATGAATAAGATCTTTATGAATTTCCTAGATAAGTTTGTAGTTGTGTTCATCGACAACATCCTTATCTACTCCAAATCAGAAGAAGATCATGAGCAACATCTGAGAATCATCCTAGAAACCCTGAGAGAGCATCAGTTATATGCCAAGTTCAGCAAGTGTGAGTTTTGGCTGAAAGAAGTAGGATTCCTAGGACATACTGTGTCTGCCGGAGGAGTCTCTGTTGATCCCGCCAAGATCAAAGATGTCGAAGAATGGGAAGCCCTAACCACTCAAACCCAAGTCCATGCATTTCTCGGATTAGCGGGATATTACCGCAAGTTCGTAGAAGGATTCTCGAGCATAGCCCGACCAATGACCCAATTATTGAAGAAGGACAAGAAGTTTGAATGGACAGACAAGTGTGAAGCCAGTTTCCAGGAGCTGAAGAAGAGATTGATATCAGCCCCAATATTGGTCATGCCAGACATCAAGAAGCCGTTTGATGTATATTGTGACGCATCCAAGATTGGTCTAGGATGTGTATTGATGCAAGAAGGCAAGGTCATCGCGTATGTCTCGACAACTGAAGCAGCATGAGAAGAACTATCCGACCCATGATCTTGAATTAGCAGCCATAGTTTTGGCATTGAAGACATGGCGTCATTATCTGATGGGCAATCGCTGTGAGATTTACTCAGATCATAAGAGCTTAAAGTATATTTTCACTCAGAAAGAGTTGAATATGAGGCAAAGGAGATGGATAGAGTTAATCAAGGATTATGACCTTGACATTCACTATCACCCCAGCAAAGCCAATGTGGTAGTGGATGCCCTTAGCAGATTGCCATGTAGGCTGAACACCATGATCAAGGAGAAGCAAGCAAGTTTGTATAAGGAGTTGGAGCAGTTCAAGACTGAGTTAGTTAGCAAAGGATTCTTAGCTAGCATTGAACTTCAACCCACTTTGATTAGGCAAATCAAGGAAGCCCAAAAAGGGAATGAGAGTATCGACGGTATCAAACATCGTATTGGTACAGGAAAGGTACCCGGATTACGGAAGACGAAGAAGGAGTACTGTGGTACAAAGGACGTATCTGTGTGCCAGCAGATTCGGAGCTGAAGGAAATTATCATGAAGGAAGCTCATGATACTCTTTATTCTATCCACCCCGGAGGAACAAAGATGTATCAGGATTTGAAAGCGCAATTTTGGTGGCACAAGATGAAGAGAGAGATCGGAAGCTACATCGCCAAATGTGACATCTGTCAAAGAGTCAAAGCAGAGCATCAGAGACCTACAGGACTATTCCAACCATTGCAAATTCCGGAATGGAAATGGGATTCCGTCGGAATGGACTTTATCACCGGTTTACCTACCTCCACCAGGGGGAATAACTCAATCTGGGTCATAGTTGATAGACTGTCCAAGGTAGCCCATTTTATACCTGTCAAGACTACCTACCAGAGTGCAAAGCTAGCAGAGCTATATATTGCTAGGACTGTTAGTCTGCATGGAACCCCTAAGACCATCATATCAGATCGAGGAACCCAGTTTACCTCGAGATTTTGGCAGAAAGTTTAGGAAGGTTTAGGAACCAAGTTGAACTTTAGTACCTCTTATCACCCGCAAACAGATGGACAAACTGAGAGAGTCAACCAGATCCTAGAGGATATGCTTAGAGCTTGTGTTTTGGAATATGGATCAAAATGGGAAGACTGCCTGCCTTTCGCAGAATTCTCATATAACAACAGTTATCAAGCTAGTTTGCAGATGGCACCATTTGAATTCGTATACGGAAGAAAGTGTCGTACCCCTTTGAATTGTTCGCAAGTAGGAGAGAGTCAGATATTTGGACCCGACATTCTCCGAGAAGCAGAAGAGAAAGTTCACAAAGTCCATGAGCACCTCAAGACCACCCAATCTAGACAGAAGAGTTATGCTGACAAGAGAACGAGAGACCTGACTTTCAATGTCGGAGATTTTGTATATCTCAAGGTTTCACCATTGAAGGAAACTCAACGCTTTAGTCTAAAGGGAAAGTTAACCCCCAGATATATCGAACCTTTCAAAATTCTAAACCGTCGAGGAGAAGTATCATATTAGCTGGAACTGCCTGAAGAGATGTCATCCATCCACAATGTTTTCCATATCTCGTTACTTCGCAAATGCTTGGAAGTGCCTAAGATGACTGAAGTTTTCAAGAATATCGATCACAGAGCTGTGGAAATCAACAATGACCTGACCTATCGGGAAGTACTCATCCGTATCTTAGAAGAAGCCTACAGAACCACCAGGACCAGGAGCATCAAGTTTCTTAAGATTCAGTGGAGCAACCATACCGAGGAGGAAGCTACTTGGGAGTGCGAACATTACATTAGGACAGAGTTCCCAGATCTCTTTAGTTCCTAGTTTTCTTTGTAAATCTCGGGACGAGATTTTGTTTAAGGGAGGAAGGTTTGTAACATCCCAAAACTTTAATCCAAGCTTATCAAGATCAAATCATCCAAAAATAGGGTTAACAAAAACTTTTCCAAATTAAAAATGAAAGCATTCATATGTGTGTGCATTTAAAATAGGAGTTGAATTGAAGTGCCTTGTTTAAGTGATCCAATGCTTGTAAAATGTTTCTTAGGTGAATTAAACATCATCTAAGTCATTCCCAAACTTTTCCTAAAGAAAAATTACTCAAAATGAATATTTGAAGTGAATGGTCATTTTGGCCAAATTAACTCTCATGCCTACTTGGGGCATTCCTAGTACTCAAAACTTAACAGAAACATGTGTGGATCTTTACACCCCTTGCTAGTACACATACTGAGGTACCAAGGCCCACCTTGTGATCTGCAAAAATCTTTCAAATCCTAATTTTAAATGACAGTTCAAAATTGAATCTATTTCATATGGTAAGATCCCACTTTTTCAAAAACCATTCAAACAAGCTCCACTTTCAAAACCCTTGCAACCAGAGACTACCTAGAACTAGCGTAGATCACCCAAAAAATTTGAAACCAAAATTCAAAAGTTTATTTCTTGCGGCCATTTCATCAAACACTTGGCAGGCAGGTTTAAACTCTAAATCCTAGCTCACTATTCTGCATAGGGTTTTTCCCCCATTTGATCTCCATTTAATCCCTACGTCCCCTCTTGGTCTAACTAGGCCCTTAGCACCCCTCTCCCTTGTCCCTAGCCCCCATGCCATGCCAACCCGAGGACATGCTCGCCGGCCAAACCCTGCCCCGCTGCAGCAGACCACTCCCCCTTCCCTCACCATGTCTAGGAGGTAGCCAGGAGCTCACCGCCACCCTCTGTCCCCTGCCCGAGCCGAGCCTCGCCATGGACCACCGAGAAAAGCCCGTGCCCAGTGCCACCGCACCATGTCGAGCACGCGCCAGAGCACCGCTCCCGGCACGCGTGCACAGACCGCCGCTCGACCACAGCCCGCGCCCACCGCTCCGCTACGACCCAGGGAACACCCCAGACACCCCCGTTCGCCGCCCAACGCACCACATCCACCGCTCGCCGTGGACGTTGCCGCTTCTGCTGCTCAGAGCGCCACCTCGCCCAGACCGCATAAAACCGCACCTACACTGACATTCACTTCCTAGAGCACCGCCAGGCGACCGCCTGTCGATCGCCACCCTCAGCCATGCCGCTAGCCGGCCGTAGCCTCGTCGCCACCGTCGCCTGCCCATCCCGCTCGGTCTCACCATCGGGCCTATAAAAGGAGGCCTCCCCAGCCTCTTCTCTCCATACCACTCCACTCACCTCACCTCTCTGAACCTCACCCACCTCTAGATGGAGCAAGGCGAGCTCTGCCTCACTGGAATTGGAGCCGGAGCAGCCGCAGCAGGAGGAGAAGGGCGCCGCTGATTGCGACCACCCCAAGCTCCGCCGCAACTGCGCCTCGCCTCACCGTCGACCACCAGTTCGTTTTCCCGCCTCGCCGACCCCGCTGGAGCCCTGGTACGTCCCTAGCAGACCCCCACCGAGCCTCTAGGGTTCGAGCTCGCCGGCGACTTGTTCGTCATTGACGATGACCCTCAGCCGTAGATCCCCCTTCTAATCCTACGGCCCACAGCGTGCGTACCGTTTCGCGTGTTGAGGCCCACTAACAAGCGGGACCCCCCTGTCAGCTGAGCCCCGTGCCGCGGAGCGCCACTGGGCCGACCCAAGTTCTTTCCCGCGCTAGCCCACCCTTTCAAATCTGGATTTTTTCTTTTTAGTTAAATCTAGTTTCTGTCCACTAGTTTAAAATTCAATTCAGAGAGTTCTATAAATCCAAATTGCATGAAACCAAATTTGTCTAAAAGGTATTGAGATGATATATCCAATCCCGTTGGATTTAATTCAATTAGAGTTATAGATCTCTCCTAATAAAAATAACAAAACAAAAGTATTTGCCACTTGCAACATTTTTATAAAATCAACTAAGATAGGTTTTGAGTTGATTCCAACTCTCAAAAATCACATTTCATCATATCTATCTAACTATGTAATAATATTAAGGTTTACATGCAGTGACTTTGGACTAGTACCAAAATAATGCTATATAGGCATTTCTAGTCACTTTAAATCATTAAATAATGAACTTAAACCAAAGTAATATTGATCCAACCCTTAAATCTCATTCCCACATGTTAGAATATGTGGTGATGACATGTGTCCACATGATCCCATATTTTAAGTGGTGAATATTAAATCTTAGTTAAATTTTCAATGAGTAGAAATTAGTTTTCTAAATTAAAAGGAATGAAACTATTGAATTAAACTTGTGATGCTTGTGATGATAATAGATCATCAAATGTGTGCCTTAGAATGCTACTTAGCCTAGTTAAGTACTGTTTGGTGATTGTGCACTCCATATGTATTCTTATAGACGATAGTACCGACCAAGTCTACGAAGAGGAGGAGTGCTATCAAGACGAAGAAGAAGAAAACTTCAACCACTGCACCAACCAAGGCAAGCTAGCACTATCCAAGATTAACCCTTGCAAGTTATACTTGCAAGCCACCATTAAGAATGCAAGCTAACCCTTGCAAGTTTAGTGCTTAGCAAACTAGAATCAAACTAGATGGTTTAGCAAAGATGCCTTAAGCATGCTTTGAGCACCCCTTTTTGACTATGAGTACCTCAAGTCTTATTGACAAGTTTCACCCCTTTTAGAAACCTTTAGATGTCATTCTATGGCATGAGATTGAACCCATCACTTCCACCTTAATGAACACTCTTAACTTAGTAGTTTAGAGTAGATCAAAAACTTGAGTCACTTTAGATGGGAACACTTGGTGAAAATGAATTATAAAAACCATGGAATGATGAGTCATTCTATTGGGATGTTTTGACATGTGTTGAGAAACACCAATGGTTGATGATGATGAAAATGTTCAGGCATGAGCCTTAACCCTTTTATAAAACTGATGGTTGGATTCGGATGCGATACCATTCCAAATTTACCGTACAACCACATTACCTGAATTGGGTAAGGCTTAGCTGGAAATTTATATGCATTAGTATTAGTTCCCTCGCTGGAGAGGTTTGAGCTGAGACTACCTCTCATGATGTCCACCTATGCAGTGCCCAAGATGACTGATGGTCATGGTTGGGAGGCCATGCTCATAGGAGAGGTGCTTATACTAGGGTGTGTAAAGGGAAGGTATGTTTGATTATCTGCATACTAAGTATGATGATTCAGGGTTATCCCTGACAGATATATCGAATCTTGTGGTGAAAGTGTACCACCTCTGCAGAGTGTCAAACTATTCGAATAGTCGTCATGTTATGGACAGTTGGAATGGCCATACTGTTTCGTTGTCAGATGTTTTCCAAATAACTTGAAAAGAATGATTAACTTTGACTTGACCACAACAGGGTTGTGTTTATGATAATAGCTTCCCAACTTAAGTGATTCTAGAACTTTTCTTTACCTTTATTTGCTTCAGAACTCAGCTTAGGTTTCAAACTTAACTTTATAGTTTAACTTAGATTTAGCCCTTTAACCTAGAACTATAGTACCTGTTAATAGTAGTTTGTGAGTACTTAAAGAGTACTCATGGCTTTTGTCCCGGGCTATTCTCATGGCCAGACTATGAAGGAGACTATCAAGAGGATGGTCATCAGGACGACTATGATAACTAGGACTATCTGCCTTCGTCAGCATTGCCTGTGCCCTTGAAGATGGACCCCACCGCTACGCTTATCTTTTATTTCCGCTGCTTGTTGTATTAAAGACTGGATCATGAGATCCTTATTTGTGTAAGACCTTATGTATGGTTTGTAATGGATGATGTACTGTGATATCCAATCCATTATGTCTCACAAAAATGGTAATCCTGGGATTGCGAGGTATGGCATAACGGGCATCTGGGATTAAAAATCCGGGTGTTGACACTGCCAGGAGCCACGCCGCCCTTGCCCACGACGCGCACCAGACACGCCACAGTCTACCACCACCCCCTGTCGAAGCCACGACCCAAGCCTGGCCCTGGACCACCCTAGCTACGATGCGCCCACAGTCTCTGCGTCATGCCCAGAGCGCACCAGCGCGCCGCGCTCGACCACCTCGCACAGACTGCGCCTCACCCTCTCCGCGCACGCGCCCACTCGCCATGATCACCGCAACCTCCCAGACACCCCCGTTCGCCGCCGCGTGACCCGTAGCTCCTGCACGCCGTCGCAAACACCTCTGCTCCTGCGCAGAGCACTGCATGCTCCCGACCAATCCAGAACTCCCCGTGCCGCGCCATTACTTCCGTGATGACCGCCAGGGAACCACGCACCGTCCCCTAG
This sequence comes from Avena insularis, assembly GCA_023614405.1. Lineage (NCBI taxonomy): Eukaryota > Viridiplantae > Streptophyta > Magnoliopsida > Poales > Poaceae > Avena > Avena insularis. The sequence goes on along the minus strand of CM042688.1, from coordinate 503,176,607 downwards.
CCTCAGCCATGCCGCTAGCCGCCTGTAGCATTATCACCGACGATACCGCGCCCACGCCGTTCGGTCCCCTCACCACAGTATAAGTAGAGGCCTCTCCCGCCTCCAATCTCCACACCAACACCCTCACCACTCCTCACTGATCCTTCCTCGCCCTTCCCCGGAGCAAGGTGAGCTCTCCTTCACCGGAATTTGGCTGGAGCCCGCCGCTATAGGAGGAGAAGAGCGCTGTCGATTGGAGCCGCCCCAAGAGATGTGGTGACCGCCATTCGAACCGCCGTCGGAGACAATGCCGTTCGCGCCCGTCGCCGACCCTAGATGGAGCGCAGGTGAGCCTCGCCGGACCCCCACCACCGTGTTAGGGTTAAATCCTCGGAGTAGTTCATCGTCGACAATGATTAGATTTTAATCGTAGGGCTCAGATTCGCAGATACCGCTTCACGTAGATAGACTCAATGACGAGTGGACCCTCCCGTAGTCAAGACTGTTTCACAATGAAAGTGTGCTTGGGCCGCCTGCTTAAGTTTCACAAGAGGCCTCCTCGAGAGATTCAAATATTGATTTTCCAATTTAGTTTAACCTAGTTTCTATCCACAGATTCAAAAATCAATTCAGAGAGTTTCATTGAACCAAATTGCATGATTCACTTTTTTTTGAAATATAATTAAATTGTCTATCCAAGCCCATTGGATTTAAATCATTTGGAGTTAGAGATAATCTATAGTAAAAATAACAAGATAAAGACTTTTTCAACTTCAAACATTTTTCAAAAATCAACCATAAATGCTTTTGAGTTGATTCCAACTCTCGAAAATCACATTGGATAAGATCTATCTAGATATGTAAGAATATTTAGGTTTGCATGTAGTGACTTTGTACTAGTACCAAAATAATGCTATATAGGCATTTCTAGTCACTTTAATTCTATTAAACGATAATGTTAAACTTTATAAAATATGACCAACCCTTTAAATCCCATTCCCATGTATTAGAATATGTGGTGATGACATGTGTCCACATGATCCCATATTTTAATTGGAGAATATTAAATCTTAACTAATTTGAATGAGTAGAAATTAATTTTCTAAAATAAACTAAATAAGATTAAGTCTTTAATTCATGTGATGATTGTGATGATGCTAGATCATCAATAGTGAGCCTTAGTGTGCTAAATATAACTAGTTAAGTATTGTGTACCCGTATTTATTTATAGACGATATTACCGACCCCAGATACGAGGAGGAGTTCTACCCAAAAGAAGAAGAGGAAAACTTCAACCACTGCTCTACTCAAGGAAAGCTATTATTGGCAAGCTAACACTTGCAAGTTTTTTAACTATGCAAGCCATCACTAATTGCAAGATAGAACTATGCAATCTAATAGTTGCAAACTTGATAAGATGCATTAGGCATGCTTTGGTTATATACCTTTGATTTATACCAATCCAAAGTGTTACTTGTAAGCTTTACACTTTTACTTTACCAAAGTTCTTTACCTTTAGTTAGTTCTTTGTGAGTTTTGGAAAAATAGTATAGATAGCATAAAGAGTATAAAACTAGGCCTATGCTTAGATGTCATTCTATGGCATGAGATTGAAGATTAGCATCCCTCATTAGTGAACACTCTTAACTTTAGTGGCTAGTGCTAAGCATAAAAGTTGATCACTTTAGATGGGAATACTTGGTGAAAATGATCCTAAAAACCTTGGAATGATGATTCATTATATTGAAATGTTTTGACATGTTTTGAGAAACACCAAAGGATTTGATGATGAAAATGTTGAGGCATGAGCCTTAGCCCTTTATAAAAACTGATGGTTGGGTTCAGATGTGATACCATTCTAATTTTACCGTACAACCACAATGCCCGAATTGGGTAGGGCTTAGCCGGAAGTTTATATGCATTAGTATGGGTTCCCTCGCGGAAGAGGTTTGAGCTGAGGCTACCTCATGAGTGTGAATTGTCCACCTATGCAGTGCCCAGGATGGCAGATGGCCATGGCTTGGAGGCCAAGCTCATAGGGGAGGTGCCTATACTAGAGTGTGTAATTGAAAGGTTATGATTGATTATCCTCATACTAAGTATGATGATTCAGGGTTATCCCTGACAGATGTATCGAATTTTGTGGTGAAAGTGTACCCCTCTGCAGAGTGTCAAACTATTCGAATAGCCACGTCCGCGGTCATGGATAGTTGGAGTGGCCATACTGTTCCGTCGTCAGATGTTTTCAAAATGACTTGTGAAGTGAACTATGCTTTTGACTTGACCACAACAGGGTTGTGAATATGAAAACTAGGTTCCCAATTAAAGTGATTTAGAACATTTACTTAGTTTTCTTTACTTCTAAACTTAGTTTAGATAAATCTGGCTTTTTGCAAATAAACCTAGAGTTTAAGATTCCTACTAGAACTACCTTACTTGTTAGTGATAGTTTGAGAGTACTTAAAGAGTACTCATGGCTTTGTCCCTGGCTATTCCCGTGGCCAGACTATGAGGAGGACTATCAGGATGATGGACAGCAGGACGTCTACGACAACTAGGATCATCTCCCATCATCAGCATTACCTGTGAGTCTAAAGATGGAGCCCCTACTACGTTTCTTTCCGCTGCTTGATTTGTATTAAGACTGGATCATGAGATCCTTTATTTGTGTAAGACCTTATTATGGTTTGTAATGGATGAAGTACTATGATATCCAATCTGTTATGTCTCGCAAAAATGGTAATCCTAGGATTGCGAGGTATGGTATAACAGGCATCTTGGATTAAAAATCTGGGTGTTGACAAGTTGGTATCAGAGCCATCGAGACCATAGGAGACCCTAGTTAGAATGGACGTCTGAACAAAAACTTAGTTTCAAAAACAAAAGAAGTGAGTATTTATGAAAACCTATTCCCACTCTTATCCTTGATTCTTTCAAAAAAATCATGTTCCTCAAAACTTCTTGCTTTCCTACATAAAAATTTGACACACTTGATCACCTCACTAACTTACTCATCCTAAATTCTTATAGATGGAAGTCCAGTATTGCAAGTTCTACCAGTTGGGAAACAGAGGCCAACTGATATTTGAGAGGGATATAGATGCACTATCAGAGTATCTTGAGCACCCGCATCCAGAATTCTTTGGTGCCCAACTCAATGATCACGTAGGAGGAGATCTACAATGGATAATAGTTGCAGATCTCAGAGGCAAGATGGAAGCACCCACTTCTGAGAAGACCGAATTCACCTTGCGAGAGAACAACTGGATAGATGGATTGGCAAGGGCTATGCTTGAAGCTCTTGCCCGTCTGTGTGGGAAAAACATCAACTTGATCCAAGGAACTCGCTTTGCTCACTTCGCAAGGTGTGATTCTATGGGAATACCCTTGGAGATGCCAGGACACCCGGAGTTGAAGCACCAGGTGGACAATCTTGACTTCAATGCTGTATGATAGGCAGAAGGAATTGGACAATGCCCGAGCCTACACCAACCAAAACCTTGCCATTGCCATCAAGAAGGACCAGACTCTCGCCATTCTCGCCAAGGAGCACCAATCACTTCATCGTCAACATGACAAGAAGGATCACACCATCGATCGTCTTCGCAAGAATGTGGCCGCTCTTGAGAAGACCATCCGTGAACAGGAAGTCTAGCTTGAAGCAAAAGAGGAGGAGGAAGGTGAAGATATCCAGGAAGATATTCACTCTTACCTGAGTGATGACAACGACTACCTGGAGGATAATTCCATGGAGTTCCACACCGATGACGATGATTCCGACTTCATTGATGATGAGTAGATGCACTTGATCACTACCATAGGAGTGAGTTGTATCGGTCCCACTGTATCGTAGTTTCACAGAATGGTTCTTAAAACCATTTGTTTTCTATTTGTGTTGTGGTGTGTGTTGTATTGTGTGCTTGAATGAATGAATGAATGAATGAGAAGAAGAAGTTAGTTTGCAAAACTTGAGTCAAACTCAAAGTTTAAAACCTTTTGAGAACAAAACCATGAACCTTAGAAATTTCCCTCTTATATCATTATCTATCTCAATCTTCAGATGACCCGTGGAAACCCCGGAGGAAGCATCTCATCTTAGGACCCGATGCTGCAGATTCTGCAAATGCTAGTTTCCGACCATGAAGCTAGTAGAGCTGAACACCAAGCCAACCTAGCCACTCTTCAATAGATAGCTCAGATGGCCCACAATAATCAAGGCCATAGAAACCAGGATCACCATGGATCCAAGCTTAAGAACTTTCAGAATACCAACCCACCTATCTTTAACAAATCTGAGGATCCCTTAGATGCTGATGACTGGGTGCAAACCATGGAGAACAATCTGGAGGTCGCAGGAGTATAAGCCACTGAGAAAGTACTGTTTGCCACCCATTATCTGGCAGGAGATGCAAGAGCCTGGTGGAACATCACCCGTACCATGAACGACAGTCAGATGATGACTTGGGAAGCATTCAAGATCAAGTTCAGCCGCACCCATGTGACACAAGGTTTTGTCACCCGGATGAGACATGAATTCAGGGAACTAAAGCAAGGAAGGATGACGATAGTTGAGTACCGTGACAAATTTCTGTCCCTAGATAGATATGCCCCTGATGAGATCAACACTGAAGCCAAGAAGAAGGAAAGGTTCCTGAATGGATTGCATGATGAGATGCATACTGTGTTAGTCAACATCCATTTTGGAGATCTAGAAGAGCTAGTAGACTCTGCCATCCAGATGGAAGGGAGGATAAACCAAGCCAATGACAATCGCAAGTGCAAGATGATGCACCAAACTGGGTCCCACAATACCCAGAAGTATCGCCCCAACCCGTCGGCAGGATATGCCCCGAGAAACAAAAGACCCCCTATGTCCCGTCCAAGCTACCCCAATCGTAGCAGAGGAAACCAGAAGTCTAGAGGAAACCACAACAACAACCCTGTAACATCCCAAAACATCAATCCAAGCTTATCAAGATCTAAATTATCAAATTTGGGGTTAACAAAAACTTTTTCAAATTAAAAATAAAAGCATTCATATATGTGTGCATTTGAAATAGGAGTTGTTTTGAATTGCCATGATTGTGTGATCCTTTGCTTCTAAAATGTTTCTGAAGTGAATTAAACATCATCTACATCATTCTCAAACTTTTACTAAAGAAAATCAAACCAAAAAGAATTAAAAAGGAGGAATGGTCATTTTGGCCATTTTTGCCATTTTAATCCACTACACTACTTTGAGTGTTCCTAGCACTCATTTCTTAACAGAAACAATTCTTGATCTTTGTACCCCTTGCTAGTACACATAATGAGGTACCAAGGCCCACCTTTAGATTTGCTAAAAACATTCAGTTAACTATTTTAATTGGCATTTGAAAATTGAATCCAATGCATATGCATAGATCACCCCTATTTCAAAACCCATCTATTTGAGCTCTACTTTCAAAACCCTTGCAACCAGAGTCTAGCTAGAAATAGTGGAGAACACCCAAAAATTTTGAAACCAAAATTCAAAAGTTTGTTTCATGCGGCCATTTCATCAAACACTTGGCAGGCAGATTTCAAACAAAACAAATTTCACTATTTTAAATAGTGTTCTGGCCAAACTTGTCTCCCATTTGGCCCCTTTTTACTCCCTTTGTCTCTAAATGATCTAGGAAATCCTTTAAAACCCACTCCCCTAGCCCCTAGTGACATTGCCATGCCATGCCGAGCCACCCCTCGCCGGCCAACCTTGCCCTCACCGCAGTAGACCATCTCCCTCCCTCTCACCATGTCTAGGAGGTAGCTAGCACCTCACCGCCACCCTCTGTCCCCTGCCCGAGCCAAGCCTTGCAGTGGACCACCGAGGAAACCACGCTCCCAGTGCCACCGCACCATGCCGATGCCGCCCGCAGAGCATGCTCTGTCCCCGCGTGCACCAGCCACCGCTCGATCGCAGCCCGTGCCTACCGCTCGGTCTCACCGTCGGGCCTATAAAAGGACGCCTCCCCAGCCTCTTCTCTCCACACCACTCCACTCCCCTCACCTCTCTGAACCTCACCCACTTCTCGCCGGAGCCAAGCGAGCTCTGCCTCGCCGGAATTGGAGCCGGAGCAGCCGCGGCAGGAGGAGAAGGGCGCCGCTGATTGCGGCCACCCCATGTTCCGCGGCAACCGTGCCTCGCCTCGCTATCGTCTACCAGTTCGTTTGTTCACCTCGCCTACCCCGCTGGAGCCTTGGTACGTCCCCAGCAGACCCCCACCGAGCCGCTAGGGTTCGAGCTCGCCGGCGACCTGTTCGTCGTCGACGACAACCCTCAGCCGTAGATCCCCCTTCTAATCCTACGGCCCACAACACGCGTACCGTTTCGCGTGTTAAAACCCACCAACAAGCGGGACCCCCCTGTCAGCTGAGCCCCGCGCCACGGAGCGCCACTGGGCCGGCCCAAATTCTTTCCCGCGCTAGCCCACCCGTTCAAATCTGGATTTTTCTTTCTAGTTAAATCTAGTTTCTATCCACTAGTTTAAAATTCAATCCAGAGAGTTTTATAAATCCAAATTGCATGAAAACAATTTTGTCTGAAAGGTATTGAGATGATCTATCCAAGCCCATTGGATTTAATTCAATTAGAGTTATAGATCTCTCCTAATAAAATCAACTAAGATAGGTTTTGAGTTGATTCCAACTCTCAAATATCACATTTCATCATATGTACCTAAATATGTAATAATATTAAGATTTACATGCAGTGATTTTGGACTAGTACCAAAATAATGCTATATAGGCATTTCTAGTCACTTTAAATCATTAAATAATGAACTTAAACCAAAGTAATATTGATCCAACCCTTAAATCTCATTCCCACATGTTAGAATATGTGGTGATGACATGTGTCCACATGATCCCATATTTTAAGTGGTGAATATTAAATCTTAATTAAATTTTCAATGAGTATAAATTACTTTTCTAAATTAAAAAGAATGAAACTATTGAATTAAACTTGTGATGCTTGTGATGATAATAGATCATCAAATGTGTGCCTTAGAATGATACTTAACCTATTTAAGTATTGTTTGGTGATTGTGTACTCCATATGTATTCTTATAGATGATAGTACCGACCAAGTCTACGAAGAGGAGGAGTGCTATCAAGATGAAGAAGAAGAAAACTTCAACCACTGCACCACCCACGGTAAGCTAGCACTATCCAAGATTAACCCTTGAAAGTTATACTTGCAAGCCACCATTAACAATCCAAGCTAACCCTTGCAAGTTTAGTGCTTAGCAAACTAGAATCAAACTAGAGGGTTTAGCAAAGATGCCTTAAGCATGCTTTGAGCACCCCTTTTTGACTATTAGTACCTCAAGTCTTATTGACAAGTTTCACCTCCCTTAGTTTACACAAACTTCTTTACTTATTTTGAAGGTAGCATAAAAAGTATAAAACTTGACTTACTTAGAAACCTTTAGATGTCATTTTATGGAATGAGATTGAACCTATCACTTCCACCTTAGTGAACACTCTTAACTTAGTAGTTTAGAGTAGATCAAAAACTTGAGTCACTTTAGATGGGAACCCTTGGTGAAAATGAATTATGAAAACCTTGGAATGATGAGTCATTCTATTGAGATGTTTTGACATGTGTTGAGAAACACAAATGGTTGATGATGATGAAAATGTTGAGGCAGGAGCCTTAACCCTTTTATAAAACTGATGGATGGATTCAGATCCCATACCATTCCAAATTTACTGAACAACCACATTATCTGAATTTGGTAAGGCTTAGCTGGAAATTTATATGCATTAGTATTAGTTCCCTCACGGGAGAGGTCTGAGCTGAGGCTACCTCTCATGATGTCCACCTATTCAGTGCCCAAGATGACTGATGGTCATGGTTGGGAGGCCATGCTCATAGGAGAGGTGCTTATACTAGGGTGTGTAAAGGGAAGGTTATGTTTGATTATCTGCATACTAAGTATGATGATTCAGGGTTATCCCCATGATGTATCGAATCTTGTGGTGAAAGTGTACCACCTCTGCAGTGTCAAACTATTGAATAGCAGGTCATGTTATGGACAGTTGGAATGGCCATACTATTTCGTTGTCAGATGTTTTCCAAATAACTTGAAATGAATGATGAACTTTGACTTGACCACAACAGGGTTGTGTTTATGATAATAGCTTCCCAACTCAAGTGATTCTAGAACTTTACTTTACCTTTCTTTACATCAGAACTCAGCTTAGGTTTCAAACTTAACTTTATAATTATACTTAGATTTAGCACTTTAACCTAGAACTATAGTACCTATTAATAGTAGTTTGCGAGTACTTAAAGAGTACTCATGGCTTTTGTCCTTGGCTATTCTCATGGCCAGACTATGAAGGAGACTATCAAGAGGATGGTCATCAGGACGGCTATGATAACTAGGACTATCTGCCTACGTCAGCATTGCCTGTGCCCTTGAAGATGGACCCCACCGCTACGTTATTTTTATTTCCGCTGCTTGTTGTATTAAAGACTGGATCATGAGATCCTTATTTGTGTAAGACCTTATGTATGGTTTGTAATGGATGATGTACTGTGATATCCAATCCGTTATGTCTCGCAAAAATGGTAATCCTGGGATTGCGAGGTATGGCATAACGGGCATCTGGGATTAAAATTCCGGGTGTTGACAAGTTGGTATCAGAGCCATCCTGACCATAGGAGACCCTAATTAGAATGGACGTCCAAACCAAAAACTTAGCTTCAAAACCAAAGTGAGTATTTATGAAAAACTATTTCCTATCTTACCCTTGTGAACTCATTCTTTCTCAAAAATTCATGTTCCTCAAAATTCTTACATTACTACTTAAAACTTGACACACTTGATCACTTCACTAACTTCCTCATCCTTAATTCTTGTAGATGGAGACTCAGTTCAGCAAGTTTTACCAGTTGGGAAATGGAGGTCAGCTGATCTTCGAGAGGGATCTGGATTCACTGTCAGAGTTACTGGCACGCCCACATCCGGAGTTTCTTGGAGCTCAACTTCCAGGACCGCTAGGAGGAGATCTATAGTGGCTAGTCACCGCATATCTTAGAGGAAGCATCGAAGCACCAACTTCTAGAAGAATTCAGTTCTCCGTGAGAGAGAACAACTGGCTAGATGGATTAGCCAGGGCAATGCATGAAGCTCTCGCACGTCTATGTGCCCTCAGCGTTAACAAGATCCAAGGAACCCGTTTTGCCCACTATGCAAGACGTGACTTCATGAGAATGCCGATGGAGATGCCAAGTCACCCAGAGTTGAGGCGTCAAGTGGAGAATCTTGACTTCTTGCTGCACGACAGACAACAGGAACTGGACAATGCCAGAGAGTTAGCCAACTAGAACCGTGCCATTGGTGACCAGAAGGCCCAGACTTTCGCACTGCTTGTCCAAGACCGCCAGTCTCTTCACCGCCAACGTGCCAAGAAGGATCGCACCATTGCCCGTCTTTGCAAGAAGGTGGCCAACCTCGACAAGACCGTCAAGGAGTAGGAAGCTCAGCTTGCCGCCAAGGAAGAAGAAGATGAGGGTGAAGACATCCAGGGAGACATGTATTCTTACCTCAGCAATGATGATGACTTTCTAGAGGAGGGTGTCGTGGACTTCTACACTGATGATGAGGACTCCGACTTCATCGACGATGAGTAGATGCACTAGAGCACTGTCATAGCATGAGTTGTATCGGTCCCACTGTATCGTAGCTGGCAGAATGGTTCTTCAAACCATCTGCTTTCCTTTGTTTGTTGTGGTGTGTGTTGTATCGTGTGCTTGCTTGCATAAATGAAGATGAAGTTAGTTGAAAAACCTGAGTCTAACTCAAAGTTTTAGCTTTGAAAACCCAAAACCATGAACCTTAGAATTTCCCTCTTACCCCTATATCTATCTCAATCTTCAGATGACTGGTGGAAACCAAGGAGGGAGCAGCTCGTCGCAGGACCCAATGCTGCAGATCTTGCAGAATCTCATCGCAGACTGTGAAGCAAGCAGGGCCGAGCGCCAAGACAACTTAGCAATATTGCAGCAGATCGCCCAGATGGCTCTCAACAACCAAGGGCATGGAAATCAGGATCACCAAGGATCTAAACTCAAAAAATTCCAGAACACCAATCCCCCAATCTTCAACCAATCTGAGAACCCATTAGATGCTGATGACTAGTTATAGACCATGGAAAACAACCTCGAAGTTGCAGGAGTTGATGAAAATGAGAAAGTTCTCTTCGCCACCCACTATCTGGCAGGAGATGCAAGAGCTTGGTGGAATAGCATCCACAATATGAACCATGGTCAAGTGATGACATGGGAAGCATTCAAACTCAAGTTCAACCGCACCCACGTGCCGCAAGGTCTCGTCAACAGGATGAAAGATGAATTCTGCGAATTGAAGCAAGTAAGAATGACTGTGGTGGAGTACCGTGACAGGTTCTTATCACTTGCCAGATATGCACATGATGAGATCAACACAGAGGCCAAGAAGAAGGAGAGATTCTTGAACGGACTGCATGATGAGATGCATACTGTCCTCGTCAACATCCTTTTTAGGATCTCGAAGAGCTAGTCGACTCTACCATTCAGATGGAAGGGAAGATTAACCAGGCAAACGACAACTACAAGCATCATATGATGCAGCAGTCTGGATCCAGTAGTCACCAGAAGTACCGTCCCAACCCCTCACTAGGATATGCACCAAGAAACAACCGGCCCCCAAATTCTCGCCGAAGCTACCCCAATCGTAGCGGAGGCAATGTGAAGTCCGGAGGAAACAATCATAACTCCGGTAATGCCAACAATTTCAACCGTGCCCCTCCCAAGAGCAACAACAACAACAACAACACTGCACCCAGAACTGGCAGCAATGCTGTGCCTGTCGCAGTCAAGGACAAGTCCCAGATCACTTGTTTCGAGTGTGGAGTGAAGGGTCACTACTCCAATGAGTGTCCCAAGAAGACAGCAGCCAATGCTAATGTGAATGCCCTAGCTCAGCAGCAGCGTCGTGTTCAACCAGGAAGGAGATTTGCCCCAGGGAACCCTCACAACTGCAACGGTCGTCTCTTCCACATGAACGCAGAAGAAGCCCATGAAGCACCAGATGTAGTGTTGGGTATGTTTTCTGTCAACTCAGTTTTAGCAAGAGTATTTTTTTTGTTCTGGAGCATCGCATTCATTTGTCACTGAAGAATTTGCATGCACTAGTAAGATTCACCCAACCAACCTGAAGCATGTCATGATAGTTCAAATCCCCGGTTCAACTACAAAAGCTAGAAAAATTTGCAAAGTTGTGCCTATCAGAATACATGGAATAGATTTTTATGCCAACCTAATTGTACTTGGAACGAAAGGATTGGAAGTAGTACTAGGTATGGACTGGATGTCAAGGCATAAAGGATTGATAGATTGTGCTAAGAAAGCCATCACCATGACCAGTAGTTCTGGAGTAACAGTAGAGCATATCTCTGAAACCTTACCCCGTCAATTCAAGTGCAACAAGAGTGTAGCCCTGCCCACCATAGACCAAGTCAGAGTAGTCTGTGAATACCCCGACGTATTCCCAGATGAATTGTCAGGTATGCCCCCGGAGAGGGATATTGAGTTCATTATCGAACTAATCCCCGGAACCGGACCTATAGCCCAGAGACCCTATAGCATGAACCCCTCAGAGTTAGTGGAACTGAAGAAGCAGTTGGATGCCATGTTAGCAACAGGCTTGATTCAGCCAAGCGCATCGCCATGGAGATCACTAGTGTTATTCATCGACAAGAAAGATGGAGGCAATCGTCTGTGTACAGATTACAGAAAGGTGAATGATGTCACCATCAAGAACAAGTACCCCTTGCCAAAGATAGAGGATCTATTTGATCAGTTGACTAGAGCTCAGGTATTCTCAAAGATTGATCTTAGGACTGGTTATCACCAACTTAAGATTCGTGCAACAGATATTCCGAAGACCGCCTTTACTACTCGCTATGGTTTATACGAGTATACGGTTATGTCTTTTGGATTAACCAATGCCCCTGCCTATTTCAAGAATCTAATGAATAAGATCTTTACAAATTTCCTAGATAAGTTTGTAGTTGTGTTCATCGACGAAATCCTTATCTACTCCAAGTCAGAAGAAGAGCATGAGCAAGATATGAGAATCATCCTAGAAACCCTGAGAGAGCATCAGTTATATGCCAAGTTCAGCAAGTGTGAGTTTTGGCTGAAAGAAGTAGGATTCCTAGGACATATTGTGTCTGCCGGAGGAGTCTCTGTTGATCCCGCCAAGATCAAAGATGTCAAAGAATGGGAAGCCCCAACCACTCAAACCCAAGTCCGTGCATTTCTCGGATTAGCGGGATATTACCGCAAGTTCGTAGAAGTATTCTCGAGCATAGCCCGACCAATGACCCAATTGTTGAAGAAGGACAAGAAGTTTGAATGGCATACAAGTGTGAAGCCAGTTTCTAGGAGCTGAAGAGGAGATTGATATCATCCCCAATTTTGATCATGCCAGACATCAAGAAGCCATTTGATGTATATTGTGACGCATCCAAGATTGGTCTAGGATGTGTATTGATGCAAGAAGGCAAGGTCATCGCGTATCTGTCTCGACAACTGAAGCAGCATGAGCAGAACTATCCGACCCATGATCTAGAATTAGCAGCCGTAGTTTTGGCATTGATGACATGGCGTCATTATCGGATGGGTAATCGCTGTGAGATTTACTCAGATCATAAGAGCTTAAAGTATATTTTCACTCATAAAGAGTTGAATATGAGGCAAAGGAGATGGATAGAGTTAATCAAGGATTATGACGTTGACATTCACTATCACCCCGGGAAAGCCAATGTGGTAGCGGATGCCCTTAGCAGAATGCCGTGTAGGCTTAACACCATGATCAAGGAGAAGCAAGCAAGTTTGTATGAGGAGTTGGAGCAGTTCAGGACTGAGTTAGTTAGCAAAGGATTCTTAGCTAGCATTGAACTTCAACCCACTTTGATTAGCCAAATCAAGGAAGCCCAAAAAGGGAATGAGAGTATCGACGGTACCAAACGTCATATTGGTACAGGAAAGGTACCTGGATTCACGGAAGACGAAGAAGGAGTACTGTGGTACAAAGGACGTATCTGTGTGCCAGCAGATTCGGAGCTGAAGGAAATTATCATGAAGGAAGCTCATGATACTCTTTATTCTATCCACCCCGGAGGAACAAAGATGTGTCAGGATTTGAAAGCGCAATTTTGGTGGCACAAGATGAAGAGAGAGATCGGAAGCTACATCGCCAAATGTGACATCTGTCAAAGAGTCAAAGCAGAGCATCAGAGACCTACAGGACTATTCCAACCATTGCAAATTCCGGAATGGAAATGGGATTCCGTCGGAATGGACTTTATCACCGGTTTACCTACCTCCACCAGGGGGAATAACTCAATCTGGGTCATAGTTGATAGACTGTCCAAGGTAGCCCATTTTATACCTGTCAAGACTACCTACCAGAGTGTAAAGCTAGAAGAGCTATATATTGCTAGGACTGTTAGTCTGCATGGAACCCCTAAGACCATCATATCAGATCGAGGAACCCAGTTTACCTCGAGATTTTGGCAGAAAGTTCAGGAAGGTTTAGGAACCAAGTTGAACTTCAGTACTGCTTATCACCCGCAAACAGATGGACAAACTAAGAGAGTCAACTAGATCCTAGAGGATATGCTTAGAGCTTGTGTTTTGGAATATGGATCAAAATGGGAAGATTGCCTGCCTTTCGCAGAATTCTCATATAACAACAGTTATCAAGCTAGTTTGCAGATGGCACCATTTGAATTCCTATATGGAAGAAAGTGTCGTACCCCTTTGAATTGGTCGCAAGTAGGAGAGAGTCAGATCTTCGAACCCGACATTCTCCGAGAAGCAGAAGAGAAAGTTCTCAAAGTCCGTGAGCACCTCAAGACCGCCCAATCCAGATAGAAGAGCTATGCTGACAAGAGAAGGAGAGACCTGACTTTCAATGTCGGAGATTTTGTATATCTCAAGGTTTCACCATTGAAGGGAACTCAACGCTTTAGTCTGACGGGAAAGTTAGCCCCCAGATATATTGGACCTTTCAAAATTCTGAACCGTCGAGGAGAAGTATCGTATCAGCTGGAACTGCCTGAAGAGATGTCAGCCATCCACAATGTGTTCCATATCTTGTTACTTCGCAAATGCTTGGAAGTGCCTGAGAAGACTGATGTTTTCAAGAATATCGATCACAGAGCTGTGGAAATCAACAATGACCTGACCTATCGGGAAGTACCCATCCGTATCTTAGAAGAAGCCTATAGAACCACTTGGAGCAGGAGCATCAAGTTTCTTAAGATTCAGTGGAGCAACCATACCGAGGAGGAAGCTACTTGGGAGCACGAAGATTACATTAGGACAGAGTTCCTAGTTTTCTTTGTAAATTTCGGGACGAGATTTTGTTTAAGAGGGGAAGGTTTGTAACATCCCAAAACTTCAATCCAAGCTTATCAAGATCTAAATTATCAAATTTGGGGTTAGCAAAAACTTTTTCAAATTAAAAATAAAAGCATTCATATATGTGTGCATTTGAAATAGGAGTTGTTTTGAATTGCCATGATTGTGTGATCCTTTGCTTCTAAAATGTTTCTGAAGTGAATTAAACATCATCTACATCATTCCCAAACTTTTCCTAAAGAAAACCAAACCAAAAAGAATTAAAAAGGAGGAATGGTCATTTTGGCCATTTTAATCCACTACACTACTTTGAGTGTTCCTAGCACTCATTTCTTAACAGAAACAATTCTTGATCTTTGTACCCCTTGCTAGTACACATAATGAGGTACCAAGGCCCACCTTTGGATTTGCTAAAAATATTCAGTTAACTATTTTAATTGGCATTTGAAAATTGAATCCAATGCATATGCATAGATCATACCTATTTCAAAACCCATCTATTTGAGCTCCACTTTCAAAACCCTTGCAACCAGAGTCTACCTAGCAATAGTGGAGAACACCCAAAAATTTTGAAACCAAAATTCAAAAGTTTGTTTCATGCGGCCATTTTATCAAACACTTGGCAGGCAGATTTCAAACAAAACAAATTTCACTACTTTAAATAGTGTTCTGGCCAAACATGTCTCCCATTTGGCCCCTTTTTACTCCCTTTGTCTCTAAATGATCTAGAAAAGCCTTTAAAACCCACTCCCCTAGCCGCAAGTGGCATTGCCATGCCATGCCGAGCCACCCCTCGCCGGCCAACCTTGCCCTCACCGCAGTAGACCATCTCCCTCCCTCTCACCATGTCTAGGAGGTAGCCAAGACTCACCGCCACCCCTCCGTCCCCCCCTGAGCCAAGCCTTGCAGTGGACCACCGAGGAAACCACGCGCCCAGTGCCACCGCACCATGCCGATGCCGCCCGCAGAGCATGCTCTGTCCCCGCGTGCACCTGCCACCGCTCGACCGCAGCCTGCGCCTACCGCTCCACCACGACCCAGGGAACACCCCAGACACCCCCGTTCGTCGCCCAACTCACCACAGCCACCGCTCGCCGTGGACACCGCCGCCTCTGTCGCTCAAAGCGCCACCTCGCCTAGACTGCATACCACCGCCCCTACGCTCGCATTCACTTCCTAGAGCACCGCCAGGAGTCCGCCTGTCGATCGCCACCCTCCGTCATGCCGCTAGCCGCCCGTAGCCGTGTCGCCGGAGTCGCCTTCCCATCCCGCTCGGTCTCACCATCGGGCCTATAAAAGGAGGCCTCGCTAGCCTCTTCTATCCACACCACTCCACTCCCCTCACCTCTCTGAACCTCACCCACCTCTCGCCGGAGCCAAGCAAGCTCTGCCTCGCCGGAATTGGAGCCGGAGCAGCCGCAGCAGGAGGAGAAGGGCGCCGCTGATTGCGACCACCCCAAGCTCCGCCGCAACCGCGCCTCACCTCGCCGTCGTCTACCAGTTCGTTTGCCCACCTCGCCTACCCTGATGGAGCCCTGGTATGTCCCCAGCAGACCCCCACCGAGCCGCTAGGGTTCGGGCTCGCCGGCGACCTGTTCGTCCTCGACGACAACCCTCAGCCGTAGATCCCCCTTCTAATCCTAAAGCCCACAGCGTACTATTTTCAAGGTGTTAAAACATCGACAAGCGGGACCCCTGTCAGCTGAGCCTCAAGCTGTGGAGCGCCACCACCCAAGTTCTTTCCCGCGCTAGCCCACCCGTTCAAATCTGGATTTTTCTTTTTAGTTAAATCTAGTTTCTGTCCACTAGTTTAAAATTTAATTCAGAGAGTTTTATAAATCCAAATTGCATGAAACCAATTTTGTCTGAAAGGTACTGAGATGATTTATCCAAGCGCGTTATAGTTCTCTCCTAATGAAAATAACAAAACAGAAGTATTTGCCACTTGCAACATTTTTATAAAATCAACTAAGATAGGTTTTGAGTTGATTCCAACTCTCAAAAATCACATTTCATCATATATATCTAAATATGTAATAATATTAAGGTTTACATGGAGTTCCTTTGGATTAGTACCAAAATAATGCTATATAGGCATTTCTAGTCACTTTAAATCATTAAATAATGAAATTAAACCAAAGTAATATTGATCCAACCCTTAAATCTCATTCCCACATGTTAGAATATATGGTGATGACATGTGTCCACATGATCACATATTTTAAGTGGTGAATATTAAATCTTAGTTAAATTTTCAATGAGTTGAAATTACTTTTCTAAATTAAAAGAATGAAACTATTGAATTAAACTTGTGATGCTTGTGATGATAATAGATCATCAAATGTGTGCCTTAGAATGCTACTTAGCCTAGTTAAGTATTGTTTGGTGATTGTGTACTCCATATGTATTCTTATAGACGATAGTACCGACCAAGTCTACGAAGAGGAGGAGTGCTATCAAGACGAAGAAGAAGAAGAAAACTTCAACCACTGCACCAACCAAGGCAAGCTAGCACTATCCAAGATTAACCCTTGCAAGTTATACTTGCAAGCCACCATTAACAATGCAAGCTAACCGTTGCAAGTTTAGTGCTTAGCAAAACTAGAATCAAACTAGATGGTTTAGCAAAGATGCCTTAAGCATGCTTTGAGCACCCCTTTTTGACTATGAGTACCTCAAGTCTTATTGACAAGTTTTACCTCCCTTAGTTTACACAAAGTTCTTTACTTATTTTGAAGGTAGCATAAAAAGTATAAAACTTGACCTACTTAGAAACCTTTAGATGTCATTGTATGGCATCAGATTGAACCCATCACTTCCACCTTAGTGAACACACTTAGTAGTTTAGAGTAGATAAAAAACTTGAGTCACTTTAGATGGGAACACTTGGTGAAAATGAATTATAAAAACCTTGGAATGATGAGTCATTCTATTGAGATGTTTTGACATGTGTTGAGAAACACCAATGGTTGATGATGATGAAAATGTTGAGGCATGAGCCTTAACCCTTTTATAAAACTGATGGTTGGATTCGGATGCGATACCATTCCAAATTTACCGTACAACCACATTACCTGAATTGTGTAAGGCTTAGATAGAAATTTATATGCATTAGTATTAGTTCCCTCGCGGGAGAGGTTTGAGCTGAGGCTACCTCTCATGATGTCCACCTATGTAGTGCCCAAGATGACTGATGGTCATGGTTGGGAGGCCATGCTCATAGGAGAGGTGCTTATACTAGGGTGTGTAAAGGGAAGGTTATGTTTGATTATCTGCATACTAAGTATGATGATTCAGGTTATCCCCACAGATGTGTATCGAATCTTGTGGTGAAAGTGTACCACCTCTGCAGTGTCAAACTATTCGAATAGTCTGGCCATGTTATGGACAGTTGGAATGGCCATACTGTTTCGTTGTCAAATGTTTCCCAAATAACTTGAAATGAATGATGAACTTTGACTTGACCACAACAGGGTTGTGTTTATGATAATAGCTTCCCAACTTAAGTGATTCTAGAACTTTACTTTACCTTTCTTTACTTCAGAACTCAGCTTAGGTTTCAAACTTAACTTTATAATTAAACTTAGATTTAGCACTTTAACCTAGAACTATAGTACCTGTTAATAGTAGTTTGCGAGTACTTAAAGAGTACTCATGGCTTTTGTCCCTGGCTATTCTCATGGCCAGACTATGAAGAAGACTATCAAGAGGATGGTCATCAGGACGACTATGATAACTAGGACTATCTTCCTTCGTCAGCATTTCCTGTGCCCTTGAAGATGGACCCCACCGCTACGCTTATCTTTTATTTTCCGCTACTTGTTGTATTAAAGACTGGATCATGAGATCCTTATTTGTGTAAGACCTTATGTATGGTTTGTAATGGATGATGTACTGTGATATCCAATCCGTTATGTCTCGCAAAAATGGTAATCCTGGGATTGCGAGGTATGGCATAACGGACATCTGGGATTACAAATCCGGGTGTTGACAAACCCCAGCAAATCCAACAACTTCAACCGTGCACTGCCCAAGTCCAACAACACCACCAACAACAACAATACTGCCCTAAGGACTAGAAGCAATGTTGTGCCTGTTGCAGCCAAAGACAAGTCCCAGATTACTTGCTTTGAATGTGGAGTCAAGGGTCACTACTCCAATGAGTGTCCCAAGAAGCTTGCAGCAGCCACCAATGTGAATGCACCCGCTTAGCAGCAACGCCATATTCAGCCTGGAAGGAGATTTTCCCCAGGGAATTCGCCGAACCGCAATGGCCGTCTGTTCCACATGAATGCTGAAGAAGCTTAGGAAGCGCCCGATGTTGTGCTGGGTATGTTTCCTGTTAACTTAGTACTTGCAAGAGTGTTGTTTGATTCTAGAGCATCGCACTCGTTTTTTATATAAGAATTTGCATGCACTAGTAAGATTCAACCAACAAAATTGAAGCATTTTATGATAGTTCAAATACCTGGGTCAACCACCAAAGCTAGAAAAATTTGCAAGGCTATACCTATCAGAATCCATGGGATATATTTTTATGCCAATCTAATAGTACTTAGAACCAAAGGTTTGGAAGTAGTACTAGGGATGGATTGGATGTCAAAACACAAAGGATTGATCGACTGTGCCAAGAAAGCCATAACCATGACTAGTAGCTCTGGAGTATCAGTAGAGCATCTATCTGAAACCTTGCCCCATCAGTTCAAATGCAACAAGAGTCTAGCCCAACCAACCATAGACCAAGTCAGAGTAGTCTGTGAATACCCCGACGTATTCCCAGATGAATTGCCCGGTATGCCCCCAGATCAGGATATCGAGTTCATTATTGAACTAATTCCTGGATCTAGACCCATAGCTCGGAGACCTTATAGTATGAACCCATCTCAATTAGTGGAGCTGAAGAAGCAACTTGATGCTATGCTAGAGAAAGGTTTGATCCAACCAAGCGCATCACCATGGAGATCGCTTGTTTTGTTTGTGGATAAGAAGGATGGAGGTAACCGTTTGTGCACGGATTACCGAAAGCTGAATGATGTCACCATCAAGAACAAGTACCCACTGCCAAAGATTGAGGATGTGTTTGATCAGTTGACTGGTGCTAGAGTGTTTTCTAAGATTGATCTTAGAACTGGTATCATCAACTCAAGATTCATGCAATGGATATTCTAAAGACCGCCTTTACCACCAGATATGGATTATATGAGTATACGGGCATGTCTTTTGGATTAACCAATGCCCCCTCTTATTTCATGAATCTCATGAATAAGATTTTTATGAACTTCCTAGATAAGTTTGTCGATGTTTTTATCGATGATATTCTTATCTATTCCAAGTCATAAGAAGACCATGAGCTACACATGAGAACCATCCTTGAAACCCTTAGAGAGCATCAGTTGTATGCCAAGTTTAGCAAATGTGAGTTCTGGTTGAAGGAAGTAGGATTTCCTAGGACATATTGTGTCGGCAGGAGGAGTCGCTGTTGATCTCGCCAAGATCAAAGATGTTGAAGAATGGAAAGCACCAACCACTCAAACCCAAGTACGTGCATTTCTCGGATTAGCAGGATATTACCGCAAGTTTTTTGAAGGATTTTCGAGCATCGCAAGACCGATGACCCAACTGTTGAAGAAAGATAAGAAGTTTGAATGGACCGACAAATGTGAAGCAAGTTTTCAAGAGCTTAAGAAGAGATTGATTTCAGCCCCAATTCTGATTATGCCAGATATCAAGAAGCCTTTTGATGTGTATTGTGATGCATCCAAGATTGGTCTCGGATGTGTGTGGATGCAAGAAGGCAAAGTCATAGCATATATGTCCCGACAACTGAAGCAGCATGGCAAAACTACCCTACCCATGATCTTGAACTAGCAGCTATAGTTTTAGCTTTGAAGACCCGGCGTCATTACCTTATGGGTAACCGCTGTGAGATTTATTCGGATCACAAGAGTCTGAAGTATATTTTCACCTAGAAGGAGCTGAATATGAGGCCAAGGAGATGGATAGAGTTAATCAAGGATTATGACCTTGACATTCACTATCACCCCGGCAAAGCCAATGTGGTAGCGGATGCTCTTAGCCGAATGCCGTGTAGATTAAACACCATGATCAAAGAAGCCCAACCAAGTTTGTGTGAGGAGTTGGAGCAGTTTAGAACAGAGCTAGTTAGTAGAGGATTTTTAGCTAGCATTGAACTTCAACCCATGTTGATCAGTCAGATCAAGGAGGCGCAAAAAGGAAATGAAAGTATCGATAGAATCAAACGTCATATCGGTATAGGGAAGGTACCTGGATTCACCGAAGATGAAGAAGGAGTTTTGTGGTACAAAGGACATATTTGTGTGCCAACAGATTCGGAGCTGAAGCAAGTTATCATGCAAGAAGCTCATGATACTCTTTATTCTATCCACCCCGGAGGAACAAAGATGTATCAGGATTTGAAGGAGAAATTTTGGTGGCACAAGATGAAGAGAGAAATCGGAAGCTACATAGCTAACTGTGATATCTATCAGAGAGTCAAAGCGGAACATCAGAGACTCGTAGGACTTTTGCAACCATTGCAGATTCTAGAATGGAAATGGGATTCTATCGGAATGGACTTTATCACCGGTTTGCCTACTTCTAGTAGGGGAAATGACTCTATTTGGGTCATAGTTGATAGACTATCCAAGGTAGCCCATTTTATACCTGTAAAGACTACCTACCAGAGTTCGAAGCTAGCAGAGTTGTACATTGCTAGAATTGTCAGTTTGCATGGAACCCCTAAGACCATAGTATCGGATCAAGGAACCCAGTTTACCTCAAGATTTTGGCAGAAAGTCCAAGAAGGATTAGGAACCAAGTTGAACTTCAGCACAGCTTATCACCCGCAGACTGATGGACAGATTGAAAGAGTCAACCAAATCTTAGAAGCTATGTTGAGAGCTTGTGTGATAGAGTATGGATCAAAATGGGAAGATTGTTTGACTTTCGCAGAATTCTCATACAACAACAGTTATCAAGCCAGTTTAAAAATGGCCCCATTCGAATTCCTGTATGGAAGGAAGTGCCTACCCCCTTGAATTGGTCGCAAGTAGGAGAGAGTCAGATTTTTGGACCAAACATCCTACAAGAAGCCGAAGAGAAGGTTCACAAAGTCCGTGAGCACCTCAAGACCTCCCAATCCAGACAGGAGAGTTATGCTGACAAGAGACGTAGAGACTTGACCTTCAATGTCGGAGATTTTGTGTATCTCAAAGTGTCACCTTTGAAGGGGATGCAACATTTTCAACTGAAAGGAAAGTTATCTCCCAGATATATTGGACCCTTCAAGATTTTGAATCACCGAGGAGAAGTATCTTATCAACTGGAACTGCTAGAGGATATGTCAGCCATCCATGATGTGTTCCATATCTTGTTACTTTGCAAATTCCTAGAAGTTTTGGAGAAGACCGAAGTTTTCAAGAACATCAATCATTGAGCCATAGATATCAACAAGGATCTGACATATCGTGAAGTACCCATTCGTATTTTGGAAGAAGCATTCAGAACCACCAGGACCCGGAGTATCAAATTTCTCAAGATCCAATGGAGCAACCATATTGAAGAAAAAGCTACTTGGGAGAGAGAAGATTACATTAGGACTGAGTTTCCAGATCTTTTTAGTTCCTAGTTTTTCTTAAATCTCGGGACGGGATTTTGTTTAAGGAGGGAAGGTTTGTAACACCCCAAAACTTCTAATCAAGATTATCAAGTTCTAATCACCCAAAGTTTAGGGCTAACAAAAACTTCTATTATAAATTTGAATATGAATGCATGTGTGTTTTGCATTAGTGTAGAATTGATTGAAATTTCCATGCTTGATTGCTACAAAAGGTGAATACCACACCATCTAGGCCATTTACAAACTAAATCAAAAGAAAAAGAAATCAAATATGAATTAAATAACCAACTGGTCATTTTGGCCAAAGTTAACCACTAGGTCACTTTGAGTGTTCCTAGAAGAGAAATTTTAACAGAAACAATTCCACTTCTTTTCACCCCTTGCTAGATCAAGTAAAACTGTATCCAGGCCCACTTTACAAAGTTACAAAAACATTTTCCAAATCAATTTAATGGACCGTTGAAAATTGTATCTAGTTCATATGGTAAGATCACACTTTTTCAAAAACCCATCAAACCAATTCCCCTTGGCAAACCCAAGCAACTAGAGACTACCGAGAATAAGTATAGATCACTCACCAAATTTGATTCAAAGATTTCAAACTTGATTTCTTGCGGCCATTTCCTCAAACACATTGCTTACACCAATTAATCACCTGCCTAACTTCACTGTTTAAGCAGTGATCATTTGACCAATTTGTCTCCCCTTCACTCCCCTGTCTCCCCTGTGCCTAGCCAAGCACCAGACCAACCCCCTCTTTGCCGTTGTGCACTAGTGCCGCACCGGGCGAATGTGGTCGTCGCCGGCCGACAGTGGACAACATGCCAGGAGCCATGCCGCCCTCGCCCATGACGCGCACCAGACACGCCGCAGTCTACCGCCACCCCATGTCCAAGCCACGACCCCATCCTGGCACTGGACCATCCTAGCTACGCCACGCCCACCGTCTCTGCGCCGTGCCCAGAGCACGCCAGCGCTGCGCTCGACCGCCTTGCACAGACCGGGCCTCGCCCTCTCCAAATACGCGCCCACTCGCCATGATCACCGCAACCTCCCAGACACCCTCGATCGCCGCCGCGCGACCCGTAGCTCCTGCACGCCATCGCAAACACCCCCGCTCCCGCGCAGAGCACCGCACACTCCTGACCAATCCACACCGCCTCGTGCCGCGCCATTAGTTCCGTGATGACCACCAGGGAACCACACACCATCCCCTAGCCTCAGCCACGCTGCTAGTCGCCTGTAGCGTCATCACCGACGAGCCCGCGCCCACGCCGTTCGGTCCCCTCGCCGTAGTATAAGTAGAGGCCTCCTCCGCCTCCAATCTCCATACCAACACCCTCACCACTCCTCACTAATTCTCCCTAACCCTTCCCCGGAGCAAGGCGATCTCTCCTTCGCCGGAATTTGGCAGGAGCCCACCGCTGCAGGAGGAGAAGGGCGCCATCGATTGGAGCCGCCCCAGGAGCTGTAGTGACCGCCATTCGAATCGCTGTCTACGACAACGCCGTTCGCCCCCGTCACCGACCCTAGCTGGATCCCAGGTGAGCCTCGCAGGACCCCCACCGCCATGTTAGGGTTAAATCCTCGCCGGAGTAGTTCGTCGTTAACGATGAACACCGGCTGTTAGATTAGATTTTGATCGTAGGTCTCAGATTCGCAAATACCGCTTCGCGTAGATAGACTCGCTGACAAGTGGACCCCCTTGTCAAGAGCCCATCAACTGCATGGTGTAGTTGGGCCTGCTTAAGTTTCAGCATGAGGCTGAGATTCAAATATTGATTTTCCAATTTAGTTTAAAGGGGTAAAAGAGAAACAACTCCATATTGCGCATCAAATATTGTTACCCAAGGTCATCCAAAATCCTCATCTAGGTTAACACCCTAAAACCCCCGAGGAAGCATCCTTAAGGACATGTGGATCACCAAGTTTTACATTTAGTTATCATTCTCTACGATCTTAGAATCTGGTCACCAAGTGACATGGGTATACCCTACAGGTACTCGAGCTTGGTATATATGTCCTGAATATAGTGGAATCCCACGGTGTTGCCAAGGCCCAAATGGAGAACTCGAGTAACCTACAGACTCTTGATTGCTTGCGGAACAAGAAGAAGCTAAAGATAGAAAGTTAAAGGGAAACCCTAACCTGTAACCGACTCGACCTGCTACCTGAGATCTAGCCTATCTATATAAAGGCTAGGAGGGGGCGGCGAGGAGGACACACGCAACCCTAGTTTCCACAACCCTCGCCAGATTGCATCTGCGCACCATTGTAATCTTCGATTCCATCATTAATTCCACGAGTAGACAAGCAGGAGTAGGGACCTCTATGAGGCCTGAACCTGGGTAAACCTTGCGTCCCTGTGTGCTTGTTTGTTAGCCGATTGATGCTTCCAGCGCTCCCTCCTTCTCCAAAACTCAAGTCCATAACAATGGGCATTGATGAGTTAAATCATCGTTAATTGGCGCCGTCTGTGGGAATTGGGAGTGCTGATGTTGCGGCTTCTTCGGCCCTATCAACTGTGATCTACAACTCCGCAACAGCGGAGATTCGCCAGCTCTTTGGCGCATTCGACTTCAACGTCCACACGCCGCCACTCGCCCGGATTTCGAGTCCGTGGGCGATGGAATTAGCCTGGCAATCGCGAGCTTCCACTTCCAAGTTGGTCAGTTGGGCATGCTTCGCATGCCTGACCAGCCGACAACACCATCGATTGCCCCAGCCACGTGGTTCACTCCACTGATCGGCACCCTCAATGAGCATAATGCCTCGACAACAGTCGAGAATACGACCAGCGACAGCAGTCACGAATCTGATCTGGGCGATCTAGGACCTGAAGATGGGGCCTACGGTTCCGAATCTGAAAGTTGTGGGAGCAGCAACTTCCCCAACCGCTTCATGTGCGCCGTCATCAACACGGGGAACTCCTCCGCCAATTGCGACAACACGGGCAACGGTGGCAATGGAACCGACCCGCCAAACGGTGGCATACCTAATGGCGGACCACCCAACAGCGGCCCCACTAACGGCGCCCCTGTCAACAACGGAGGGGAAGCCAAACTCCCCACCATGGTGAACGAGCAAACTAGTGAACACGTCGTGATTAGGCTCAACGATCTCGAGTGGGCCTGCTGTCGAGAAGCTCTACGAGGCCACCCTCTGCCCTTCGGCTCCCTGCAAGAACTGCTGATGGGCTACCATTGTCTCCTGAAGGAGGAATACAAATGCCAACTGCATACACTCGTGCAACTCGAGGCGCGTAAAAAGGCGGCAGACGAGTCGAGCCTCCGACGAGCTGGGCTCACCTCCCACGGAGGATCCTCCTCCAAGTGCAACGAGTACATCGCTAACAAGAGGCGATCTCGACTAGCCCACCTCACTGAACAAGAGCGGGTAGAAGCCGAAAAGGTCCTCGACTTCGGCTCCATGATGGTGGATACGTGTGGCAATGTGCTTCCAAAAAGCCGAAAGCTGCGGTAATGGCGACCACCATGTACCTCCTCAACAACCAACCGCCAGCTGGAGATCCTCGAGCTGCCATGCACCGATCTACGATCGCAGGCTTGTGGTTAATCGAGGCCGCTCTCGACAAAGAGCCAACGCCGGAGCCGAAGAAAAACAAGGCTCTGGCAAAACGCTATTCCTCACCCTCATCCAGCGACGACAGTCATGATCTGTCTCGACGTCGCTGCTCACGGCGACACGGCCATGACTACGACACGCATGATGACATCACATAGCACAAGATCGACGAGTCAAGGGCGCGATGCGCCCGATCGACTGACTCAGAAGACGAAGACGTGGAGCTCTGTGGCACACAGATGCTTCAGCAAGGCCATCAGGCAAAAGTGAATGCCCAAGGGGTTCAAACTCCCATCGGAGAACCCAAAGTTGGACGGCCTGCAGGACCCGAAAATCTGGTTGGAGGACCACATCTCCTCCTTCAGGCTCCACGGAGGGAGTCGAAGCACGGCCATGCAATGCCTGTAGCTATAGCTATAGGGCACCGCCCGAGCATGGCTCAACAACCTCCCATGCGGATCCATTCGCAGCTGGGAAGAACTGGTCTACAGCTTTGTGCGCAACTTCAAGGGCACCTACAAAAGGCCCGCGTCAATCAAAGAACTGAGGTGCTGCTAGCAAACGTCAGGCGAATCGCTACGCTCGTACATCCAGAGGTGGTCCATCATCAAGAACTCCACAGAAAATATATTGGAGGATCGCGCAATCGACGCATTCAACGGTGACGTTCGCCGCATAGAGCTTAGGTAGGAGCTGGGCCGCTTGAATCCCCAAACCATTGACCACCTGATGGAAATCGCGAATCAGTGGGCGGATGGAGAAGATTCGGTGAAAAATCGCGTTCACTCCGACGATGAAGCGGAACTCGAGCGCAGACGCGATCGCCGAAGCAAACGTCAAATGCGCATCTACGATGACCGCGACGACATCAACATGGACGCAGCCGGCTACGCCGACAGACGCGACGACAACCGCAACAGCGGCTACCACAGTGGTGCACACCGCGACTCCGGGAAAACCACGCAAGTATGGCAGCGCCACACTCGCGATGAGGCACCCGTAACATCCATTGAAGACAAGTTGTCTGGGCCATGCACTGGGCACTTCTACATCGACAAGCATGATGGCAAAAAGAAATCTAGCCACCTCCTCAAGGACTGCCGCGAGTTCCTAAAACTTCATGAGGGTCTGGCTTGGATGAATCGTGACACGGTCAACAGGGGCTACAGAGCCGCCCCAGGCGCCGTGGCACATGGAGCTCCTCCACCACCACCCGGACCACCGCCAAAAGCAGCTGCGCCTGACCAGCATCACGGAGGCGAGCCGTACCCACGGGCCATGGGCACCATGATGATCCAAAAGGGTCGCCCCTCCAACCGGGTGCAAAAGGCCATCACTCGTCAAGTCAATTTGGCGACAAACTCACCATCATCCACCACTGAGTACCTCAATGGAAGCAACTCCTGCATCACCTTTAACAAGAGCGACCACCCGCGCCAAGTACCTCGTCCAGGACATTGTCCCCACGTACTCGAGGCACAAATTGGAGGCTACGACATTATCGTGTCTTCATGGACGGCGGAAGAGGCATTAACCTCATGTTGGCAAGTACCTTGCGAGTAATGAGGATCCCTCTGGCCTGCCTAGAGGCCTCGGACACAACATTCCACAGCATCGTCCCAGGAAAGGGCGTATATCCCCTTGACAAAATCAACCTCGACGTCATCTTTGGCACGCCGAAAAACTTTCGACGTGAACGCATCGACTTCGAAGTCGTCGACTAGCCCTCACAGTACCACTGCATCTTCGGACATGTCGGGTTCGCCAGGTTCATGGCAGTGCCACACTACGCCTATCTGCAGATGAAAATGTCAGGCCCCAATGGCGTCATCACAATCAACAGGAGCTTCGAGAGGTCCGATAGTTGCGACAGGGAGTTCAACAGAATTTCCCAGTCCTTCGGCATGTAGGAAGAACTCGCAAGATTGAAGGATTCGACAGACAACAGTCTTCGTCCCCTAAGCCGGCCAAGTTCACCTGACCTTTCCTTCGACTCATCGGTGCACACGAAGAAAGTTTAGGTCCGCCCATTGGATCCCGCCAAGACAGCCCTCGTCGCCAACAACTTGAGTCCCGCATAGGAATTCGCGCTCGTCGAATTCCTTCGTGAGCACTGGGAAATCCTCGCCTGGTGTCCAGCGGACATGACATGAGTTCCAAGGAATTCGCCGAGCACGCACTCAATGTCAACCTAGACGCAAGGCCAGTCAAACAAACAATTTGGCGACTGTCTGACCCAAGAGCAAAAGCAGTCAGAATGGATATCAACAGACTCCTTGACACCAAATTTATACGCGAGATCAAGGAAAGCACTTGGCCCGCCAACATGGTGCTCATACCAAAAAAGGACATGGATATCCTACGGATGTGCGTGGATTTTACCTCTCTGAATAAGCACTGCCCAAAGGATCACTTCCCGCTGTCGCGAATCGACCAGATCATCGACTCCACCATGGGATGTGAGCGCCTCTGCTTCCTTGACGCCTACTCAGGCTACAATCAGATTCGAATGAAGGAAGAGTATCAAGATAAAACAACGTTTACAACGCCTTTTGGTGTGTTCTGCTATAACACAATGCCCTTCGGGCTAAAAAACGCAGGAGCAACCTATTAGCAGTGCATGCAGGCTTGCCTCAAGAACCAACTTGGTCGCAACATCCAAGTCTATGTTGACGACATCGTAATCAAGACCAAAGAGGAAGCTTCACTAATCGATGATTTACGCGAAACCTTCACCAACCTCGACCGCTACCGGATCAAGCTCAATCCGGACATGTGCGCCTTTGGCGTACCATCTAGGCAACTACTCGGGTATCTCATCTCCGCGAGAGGGATCGAGGCAAACCCGAAGAAAATAAAAGCCATACTGGCCATGGAGAATCCGAAGAACATAAGAGGTGTCCAGCAGCTGGCTAGGCGAATCGCGGCGCTCAGTCGATTCATCAGTCGAATGGGCGAAAAGGAACTACCCTTCTACCAACTTCTCTACAAAGCTGACGAGTTCGAGTGGACCAGCGAGGCATAGGAAGCATTCAGAGACCTCAAGCGTCTACTGTCCACCTCGCCAGTACTGGTGACCCCACGCGAAAGGGAACCACTATTGCTATACATCTCCGCCACCAACCAGGTGGTTAGCACGCTGCTCGTGGTAGAACAAGCCAAATAAAACAAGGTCCACGGGGTACAGCGCCCAGTCTACTACCTCAGCGAGGTACTCACGCCAATAAAGCAGCGGTACCCGCACTACCAAAAGTTGGCGTATGGTGTCTTCATGACATCCCGGCGACTGCGCCACTACTTCTAGGAACACCCAATCGTGGTGGTCAACGATGCCCCGCTTGGGCATATCCTGAACAATCCAGACGCCACCGGACGAGTCACGCTTTGGGGGATCGAACTGTCTCCACGAGACATTACATATGAAAAACACAATGCAATCAAGTCACAAGTTCTCCCTGACTTCCTCGTACACTGGATGGAGAACAAGCTCCCTAAAAAACCAGATATGTCCTACCTCTAGACAATGCACTTCAACGGATCCAAGCGAAAGGACGGGGCTGGCGCAGGTGTCATACTAACATCGCCCCAGGGAGACAAGCTGAAATATATTCTGCAAATTGAGTTGACCGCCTCCAATAATGAAGCTGAATACGAGGCCCTGCTACACGGAATGAGGATGGCAAAAGCCTGCGGCGCCAAGAGGCTCATAATATACGGCGACTCCAAGCTGGTCGTCAACCAGACAATGCACGAGTGTGACGCATTAAACGATAATATGATCGCCTACCATGACCTCTACGACGCACTCGAAGGGGACTTCGACGGTTGCGAGCTGCGGCACATAGGCCACGAAAGCAATGAAGAGGCAGACACACTCGCCAACATTTGCTCTACCCGCGGCCCCATACCACCTGGGGTATTTCTCGAGCGCATCTGCGAATGCTCCATCAAGCCAAAAGCCACAGAGAAGCAAACAAGCACAACAATGGACTCGGGGGCTGCGCCGCCCAATGAGCCAATGGCACTCAACGACCTGGAGCTTGACACAGGACTTGAAGGACCAATGAGCGTCATGATGATCGAGCCATCTTGGACTCAACCATACATCACATACCTTCTCACCAAAAGGATACCGGACGATCCAACTAATGCACGGCACATTGCATGGAGATCCAAGGCGTTCGCTGTTATCAACGACAAACTGTACAAGCGCAGCATCACAGGAGTACTCCAACGATGTGTCTCAAACGCTGATGGAAGAGTTGTTCTCCTCGACAACCATGAGGGGACTTGCGGTCACCACGCCGGCAGTCGCACCCTCTCGCCAAAGCTCTATGAGCTGGATTCTACTGGCATACGGCCATGCGCGACGCCAAGGACATCGTCCAGAAATGCAACGCTTGCCAGCGATTCGTGGACAAGCCACACGCACCTGGCGTGGAGCTCTAGCCAATTCCATTGGCCTAGCCCTTCTCGCAATAGGGACTCGACATGGTCGACAAGCTTCCCAAGTCCTCACGAGGAGGCTACGTCTACCTCTTAGTCATAGTCGACAAATTCACCAAGTGGATAGAGGCCATGCCAATGACTAACCAGTCAGGAGCCAGCGCAGTCAAGTTCTTCGAGTCCATCATCTACCGCTTCGGAGTGCCACACAGCATCATCACGGACAACGGGACGAACTTCACCTCCAAGGAGTTCCAAGAATTCTGCGTGAACCTGGGAATCAACGTCAGCTATGCCTCTGTAGCTCATGCACAGACCAACGGTTAGGTCAAAAAGGCCAACGGGATCGTCTGCAGTGGAATCAAGAAGCGACTCCTTAGGCCACTCGAACAAGCCGCATGATGCTGGCCAGGCGAGCTGCAATCGGTACTCTAGAGCCTACGCACAACCCCAAACAGTGCCACAGGATACACCCCATTTTTTCATGGTGCATGGCACTGAAGCGGTGCTACCCGTAGAGGTACGATACAAAGCACCGCGAGTGGTCGCTTACAGCAAGCAGGAATCAACTCTTGCAGTCGAAGACTCCATCGACCTCCTTGATGAGGCACGGGAAATCACCGCGGAAAGATCAACGATCTACCAGCAGAACCTGCGCAACTACCACAGCAGAAGGCTACGCCCCAGGTCCTTCGTTGAAGGAGACCTGGTCCTGCGATTGAAACAACAAGGGCATCTCAAGATCGAGTCCCCTTGGGAGGGACCATACGTGATTACAGAAGTAATCCCAGGTGGCGCCTATCGCCTTAAAGATTTCAAGACAGGAGTCGCGTACTCCAACCCCTGGAACGTCGCACAGATGCGGTGCTTCTACCCTTAATCGTCTTTTATTTCTTACATTGCAAATAAGGCTATTCAGCCAAGGAGACTTAGCCACACATTGTACCTCATACTATTCTACGAATAAATAAAGCTAAGTGCCCCAAACTCTGCGTTCTTTTATTTATTTCTACAAATTTATCCACTCGGGGGCTACGCCACCCTATACACATCTGTTCTACGAACCAACGCGATATCCTGAGTAGCTGACGTCACTAATCGAACCCTTGACAAAACAGCAACCCAGTTGCAACGCACCTGACAGGTTGGCAAGGTGCTAAGATAAAGTCAGGCTAACAAAAAGGAATCGCATAGTGTAACGCACTCGCAAAACATACGAGCTAACAAGCTCTTCATATACATCAATGTCAATCAATTATACACAGCATATATATATGAACTTTACAACACTGGTGCAACAATGTGCATGATACAAACTAAACTACTGTTGCAACAAAGGAACATTTGTCTGCTCCTTGAAGAAGTCGACGATTTCCTCCGCTGGGCGATCCACCGCCTGGTAGTGAGGAACCATGTTCCAGGTCGAACCTACTGGCGGTGCTGGCGGTCCGGCAGCAACCACTGCAACATCCACATCAGGCCTGTGCAGTCGCACCAGCGATAGAGCAGCCTTGGCACCAGCCACTAACTATTGCCTTACACACTCGCGGACTGCACTCAAGTCTTGAAATTTTGCAAGAAGGGCCAGCAGGCTCGATGGAACGACGTCCAGTGGGAACATCGTCTGATTAATATTCCTTAAGCACGATTGCGAATTCTTCAGGAAGTGAAGCACTCGCGAAGCACGATCCTACAGGGTCGCCAGTGCGATTGCGCGACCATGATCTTCCTAGAAGTACCCACTCGCCGGAAGCTGCTCTTGGGTCAGATCCTTCATGCGAATGGAAATCCTATCCTTCTCATCTTGCGGATGGCGTGCACTGACAACTATACCAAGCAAAGGCAAAAGTGTGAAGACAACGAACTACCGCGAGTGGCTACAAGAAAAGATAAGGAAGAAGAAAGCTAACACTTGAATTGGTCGCCCAGCTGCGTCACCTCCCCTAACAGATATTGCTCTCGGGCAACGGCCTTCTCCGCCCTCGACTTCCATACATCCGTGTTACCACGGAGCACGGGCAGTTCGTGCTCCAACTGCTTCACGCGGTCACGGAGTCACGAGAGCAGAGACAGCTCATCCACCATTGAGAGCTCATGCGCCAAAGTATCATCAGTGGATGGCATATTCCGAGGTTCACTCGAAGGACCACTCGATGTGCCCTATCACAAGCCAAGCAAGAGATAATAAGAAGAGTAAGGCAATGCATGGACAAAAGACTTGAGTGCATTCAAGCATAATAAAGTATCAACAGATACACTCGCCAAAGGCATGTTCCAGACAAAAGAGACATGCTATTAACTATTACAGATATGACTACTGAGGAGCAACTGGCTTCTTTGACTTAGACTTCGGTTTTGGGGGCCTCATCGAGTCTGCGGCAGTATCAGATGCCACAGACTTCCCGCCGGCCCCTAACGCCATAGCCTTCGCCGCCTTCTTGGCTCGCTGTAGCTCCTTCAAGTACTTCGTAACTGTGTTGATTAGCTGCGGCCCATACTTGCCACTGGCAGTTGCGAAAGGAGCAAAGATTACCTGTTTGCCATCCACGCTGATAGGCATTGCCTTGGAGACCGCAGCAGGATCAACCTCGACTCCATGGGCTTGAACCATCGTGAGTGACATAGAAGCACTAGCCGCACGGAGTGAGTTCTTGAAGCCTGTAGGAATGCCTCCAGCAAGGGACTCCACCAGATCATCTACATTTTCGATTAACTCAGCTTTGGGCGCCAGCTCCTCATGGAGGTGACTAAGTACGCCCTTGGCCTTAATCAGCGTCCCCTGAAGGGAAGCACTGCGATCTTCGACTGCCGAGATGGCACCTTCCGAGGCATCATCACGATGGAGCGCCTGGGCGTCGAAGCTCAGACCGCTGGCATCTACACAAGAACCAAGTGTTGGCACAAAAGTCAGCACAATAACAAATTCGAAAGAAGGGACACGATGAAAATCTAGACGAGGGAATACCTGAAAGATCCTTGGCAATGGAGTAAAGCTGTTCTTCGCACAACTTCTCCCTAGCCACGATGGAGGCGCGTAAATCCTCCTTGTGTTTCCGCGATTCGTCAAGCGCTACGACTGCCTCATCGCGGGCCCTTTACCGCCACGGTGAGCGCCTTTTCAAGTGAAGTGGAATCGCGAAGGAGCGCATTATGCTCAGCTGCGACACAAACAAAGACAGACTGTCAATCGAGTATATCACAAGGAAGAAGAACAACAAGTAAAAAAACACTCACTTTCAACCATGTGATGGCGATTGTCCAGCATTACATGCTGGCGACCCATCGCAAGCACCTACTCCGCCAGGCGAGCAGCTTCCTTCACAATGAGCTGCGACGGGAGAAACAATAAAGGATCAGCAGATGGTATGGATGATAAATTTGACTGCAAAAATCAGAAGAAGCAACACTACACATACATGATCCTCCAGTGACTCCGAAGTCGATTGACGCGCAGTCGTCCGGACAACCATATGATGCTCCACATCGTGTGGATAACTTGATGAATTATGCCCGGAGTGGGCCGCCAATGGAGGAGAAGGAGTCCTCTCAGCCACTTTCTTGGCCTTAGAGGTCGCGACTCCAGATTCTTTCAAAAATTGGATGTTGCCAGAAGATGACAACGCCGGTTGACTACAGAACAAAACCAACATCAAGAAAATGCAACTCCAAAGAAGAACCAAAAAGAAGAATTGTATACTTACCAATCAAACTTGTCAAAATCGAAGGTTTGGCCCTCCGACTCCGACGATGACTCCTTCGGCAGCCGCATCTTCTCGAGAAGACAGTGCCACAGCACTCACAAGAACGACAGGTATCGGCGACTCTGCACCAATAACTGGGCCTTCCAGAGTTGAAGGGGATGATCCATCCGAATCCTCGCTACGTGAACGCTTGCGAGTGTCCGGACTGCTAGACTCGGGGGCTTCCTCCTCCACATCAGATGGGACGGTCAACTCCGACTCGTCCTCTTCTAAAGATTCACGAGGAATAACCCCCTTAGGAAGAGGGGGCATACAGGGAGACACCTTCCTATCATGCATACAGACAACAAGTCAGCACAAGTCAAGGAAAAAGAAGCGTTCGACAAACAATGCTACTTCATAGCATAACCGTACCTCAGGAGGAGGATTAGCAGCATCGAATGGAGGTACAACTGGTTCACTAGGGAGCAC
This sequence comes from Avena insularis, assembly GCA_023614405.1. NCBI lineage: Eukaryota > Viridiplantae > Streptophyta > Magnoliopsida > Poales > Poaceae > Avena > Avena insularis. The sequence goes on along the minus strand of CM042688.1, from coordinate 503,142,346 downwards.
ATCCTTGGCGGTGTACTTGGTGACCAGTCGCACCATTTTATCTACTTCACTCGCGGAAATTCCATCGGCAGATACGCAAGTGACATCGTCTGCGCCAGCCCACTGGAACATAGGGTGGACTCTGGCCTGCAGGGGCTGGACGCGACGGCGCAACCACATGCGAATAAGGGTGCAACCTCCCTCTTCTTTACCCATGCGACTCTCGAGGTCGCAGACGCGCTCGTACAACACATTTGTCTCCGCAGACTCGCCGGGCATCACCACGTTCTTCCAAGAGCGCCTCCTCATGCACGGCGTCACGGGATCGAAAGGCGAGAGTCCGAAGTGGTCTCCGTCGGCCTTCTGGTCGCGAATGTAGAACCACTTGTCCCTCCACCCTTGGATGGACGCCATGAGTTTGATGTCAAAATACGTGACGGAGGAATCGACGTGGATACGGCAGCCTCCTACATCATAGACTACGGAGCCAGACGCTGATTGGCGCTTTAGCTTGAAGAGAGGCTTGAAGAGGCCAAAGTGTGGCTCGATTTCGAGCCAGCACTCGCAAAGTGAAATGTAGCAAGCAACATAGAGGATGGAGTTGGGGGACAGCTGGTGCAGCTGGAGCCCATAGAAACAAAGAAGGCCCTTAAAGAAATGATGCAGGGGCAGTGAGAGAGAGCGGATGATGAACGCTAGGAACATCACCCGGAAACTAGCAGGAGGACAAGGGGTTACCTCACCACCTGGAACTCGCGAGACAGCGACCGCGGGAGACAGAACTCCGTCTTGGCACAGGAGACGGAGCTCGGACGAGTTGATAACGGACGCACGCCACACGCCATTGGTGACGCGAGTGCCCGCGCATTTCTTCTTCCCAGCGACGGCGGCGTTGGTGCCTGCAGCAGCGGAGCCGCCCTTCTTCTTGGCAGCGACAGTGGCGGTGGCGGATTCAGCCGCGACACCTCCTTTCTTCTTCCCCATCTTGCGGTGGCGATGTGACCGGAGGAAGTAACTAGGGAATACGCGGAGCTGGTCCAGTGCCGCGAAGAAGATGAACTCTAGGAAGCAGAGGAGCAGCAGCAATGGTGACGGAGGCAAAGGCAGAGAAAAGAGCAGATGGGAAAAATTACCGTCGCAGCAAAGCTACTTAACCCCCTAGAAGATGTAATCCAACGGCCAGCAAAAACCCTATCAGACGCGTGGCACCCATCGTGATCGACACGTGGAGGACCCGAAGCGCGAACCGTCCCCCACTACCCCCATTACACACAGAAATCGAGGAGGCGCAGTTAAAACAAAGATTACGCACGCCCGGTCAAGTTAGGGTCAGAAAATGGGACCTACCGCTCGTCACGTCCCATCAAACCTGCTCACGCGGGCAACTGAGATCATCACATCGTCAACACTGATGTCATCAGAAAATTGAGCAGCAAAAGACTTCAACTACTTTATTCCTTACTCGAGTCTTCGACTCCACCAAGCACTCGGGGGCTACTCCCATAGGGAGCGCTGGTCGCGCACCCTACGATTTTCTTTTTCTTTTTTATCCTCTGCAGGAATATGGATATTCAAAGCATACCCAATCACTCGAATCCGCGATTCGACTATGGACATGGGTTACTCCCATAGGGAGTGCCAGAAAAAATTCGACTGAAACAAGCAAACAAAACACGACAGCAGTCGCAAAAATTCTTTAGTCCCTGCCTGATTCTTTGACTCAACCAAGCACTCGGGGGCTACTCCCATAGGGAGTGCTGGTCGTGCACCCTATGATTATTTGTACGTCGTACTGTGTGTCGATAACATCCACACCTGAAATTTATGGTGACACCGCCTTATAATTTTTCCCTACAAAGAGACTACGTCTCCTGGGTCACCCGGATTATCTCCACGATGACAAAATTCAGATGCCATGCTTGCAGCATGAAGATAAGACCTGAATAAGGCCTGGCAATGCATTCGCTACGCACTGCCAGAAATGTATCCGTGCCTACAGGTACGATGAACATGCCTTGATGGACGCGTCGAGTGCTCACACCCATATACTAGAATTCGACTCCTGTAAGACCTTCGTGGCTTGAGTCGAATTACACCAGCACTTTTCCGAATTCGAGTCCAGGGACTCCAGTTCGAGTAGATTGCGTTGTTTTACCCTAAGGTAGTTAACTGATACCGATACATCGGTTAAATCAGGCATGCACATCAACAATCCCTATGACATAAACAGAGCAGTCAAAAAAATACTCATGCACTCGAAAGTCTTCATAAAGTCCCTAGTCGAATCTGCGATCCCACTGGACACTCAGGGGTTACTGACATGGGTATACCCTATAGGTACTCGAGCTTGGTATATACGGCCTGAATACAGTGGAAGCCCACGGTGTTTCCAAGGCCCAAATGGAGAACTCGAGTAACCTATGGACTCTTGATTGCTTCCGGAACAAGAAGAAGCTAAAGATAGAAAGTTAAAGGGAAACCCTAACCAGTAACCGATTCGACCTGCTACCCAAGACCTAGCCTATCTATATAAACGCTAGGAGGGGGTGGGAGGAGGACACGCACAACCCTAGTTTCCACAACCCTCGCCAGATTGCATCTGCGCACCATTGTAATCTTCGATTCCTTCGTTAATTCCACGAGCAAACAAGCAGGAGTAGGGGCCTCTACGAGGCCTGAACCTGGGTAAACCTTGTGTCCTTGTGTGCTTGTTTGCTAGCCGATTGATGCTTCCAGCGCTCCCTCCCTCTCCAAAACCCAAGTCCATAACAATGGGCATTAATGAGTTAAACCCTCGTCACCAAGCATTCATAACAGTGAACATGACTTTTCAAAAAGATTTAACCCTGTAGGGGTGTGCAAATTTACCCACACATACCAAGCGACTCTTAGTGCCAAATATTATTAGCCCTTTTCCTTGGAGGGCCAGTAGAGGGTGATTGACCACGACCTTTACCTTGCTTTGTCCGAGACCATGAGTCACGCCCTAAGGAGGTTCCATCGTAACAAGTCAAATCCTGAAGCCGGTCCCTAGAGATGTGAGGCGAGGTTAGTTCACCAGGGGCTCTATTGACTCCAAGCAACCCCGACCACGCTTCCCTACCTGTTATGATGCACCTCCTTCTCCTCCTCTTTTCAAAACTTTTTTGAATGTGTATGCCAAATGGAAAGCCCAAACTATCTGACTCATGGAATCTATTAGGAAAGTTAGTGAGTCGAGGGGTTCCCAAGCCCCGTGAGGTTGTACACTCATCTCGGTTCCAAAGACAAGAACTCAGTTCCTAATGGCGGCGAGCATGGGACTACAAAACCAAACCCAACATGGCCTCCCATACAAGCCTTACCATGTTTATCCGTCACCTCTGATTATATCTCCATCTCCTACCTTTCTAGATTCTTTGGCATCTCTCATTCATCATCATCAGGATGGATCATGCGTAGCTAATATGCATGGCTAAACTTGACGGTCGTAGAAGCTCTAGCAATGCTCATATGCCAGACCAAGATATGCTAGGAGTAGTGGATCAGGTGTATAAGGCTACAAAGGGAAACTATGAAGCAGATAGGTAGCTCTAACTACTGACAAAAGACCACATTGGAATCATAGCGAGAAAGTAGATACTTTGTAAAACTTAGGTTCAGAATGAGAGGCTATGCTTGCCTTCTCCTATAGTAGATAGGTATGGATCTTCGATGTCGTTGAATTCGACCTTGTTCTCAATCCTATGGCGAAGAAGCAATGCCATAAATAAATACAACATACAGGAGATGTCATAATGCAATGGTCAAACAATATGTGTGACATGTCAAATTAGATATCCTACATTAACCCTAGGTGCAAGATCGATTTAAGAGGGTACGGGATGCATTGGTAAAGGCACACCATCGAACCCACATTTGCTTAAGGGGGTTCGGTGTTCTTCTAGATAAGTAGGGTTTTAGGTTGCTTGACAATGTATGATTATAGGTTAGATAGATAGATCTCATTTTTCTAAACATTTTGATATATTATTCATATTTTTCTGATTAAATATGAATTAGTTATGAATTTTACAAGTTTATAATAATTTTTGCCATTTTAAATCATTTATGAAAATGTTAAATACCTGACAGGTGGAACCCAGGGTTATTGCTATTTACAAAAATTAATAACTATTATTACGTCAAGATGACATCTGACGTCAGGCTGACATGGCCTGTAGGTGACGTCACCATGATGTCGCACGGCGGCCACATCGGACGATGGACCTTGTCGGCGGCACATGCCACCCCAGCAAGCGCGGTTAGGCGCACTAGAGAGATTTCGGTGAGGCGAAACACGGGAATGTTCGTTTGCGGTACCAAACTTGGTGGGTGAGCGCACCGCGGTACCCGAGTTGCCATCAATTGCGCGGAGGGGCCATAGTAGATTCACCAATTGTCTAGAAGGGCCAAATGGGGGTGAATACAAATCTAACGGCAAAATGGTCGTTTGAACCAGACGAAAAACGGTTGAACTCTAATACCGCCGTTAGGTCAACTCTTCTTGGCCTGCCATGTCAGTATTCCCCGTTATCTTTTGTGGTCGTGGACTAGCTTACCCCTGCGTGGACCAGATCCCTGAGTGGACGAGATCTATTTCTTTGCTCTGCTCTGGTCTTCTCCCCTGCTCCCCTCCCCATAACATTTGCTCAGCTCCGGCTGCTCATCTCAGATCGGAGCTCGCACTTGCTCTAATTTGCGTCTCCGCCATGTCCGGTCAACCTCCCACGCCTCTAATCGAAGCTCACAGCCGTCGTTGTTGCATCATCTGCCATATAGGAGCTTCGCGTCCCCGGACTAATATCTCGCCTCTGGCTAGTTCTTCTCACACGGCGGAGCGCGTCCCATCGGGCGATCCAGGCCGGCGACCGGCCTCGGGAAGTTGCGTGCTGCCGCGCACCCCAGGCATGGTAGCCCTGGCACAGCAGTTCGACAACCACGCTCTCATGGCCACCATGCTGGGCGTCCGTCCTGCTGTGTCACCGGCAGAGTTGCTGTTGGCTTTCAGGTCTCGTTTTGGGATCAGAAGAAATGAGGTCAACATTGAGGTATGCGCGCCGCCAATCAATTTTTTCATCCGGTTCGAGCACAGCTTAGACACCGAGAGCGTTTTGCATTCTTCCCGTTCTTTCGAGTGCTGCAGGGAGAAAATGAGCTTCATGCATTGGCATCGCGCCTGTGGGTGGGACGATCGCTTGGGGCAGCTTCATTTCTTCTCCAAACTCGGCTTTGACGGCCTCCCATTGGATGCTTGGGAGCCGGAGGCCCTCAAGCAGGTCGTCAGTAGCCTTGGCGGCGAGCTGGTGGAAATCGTGCCACCGAGCGGCAGATGGGTCATTGAGGTAAAGGCGTGGCGGAAAGATCCTGATGCCGTTCCTAAGATGTACGAGGTGCAGATTCCAAGCAGGGCAGGGCGACAGCTTTGCTGGAAGCACCCGGTCATCATCCACCTGGAGGAGGTTCTGGACTCGGTACATGGCATTCAGGGCCACGAAGAGGCTGCCAGAAAGTGCCCTCGTCGCCTGCAGTGTTGGCCTGGAAGGATCGATGGCACAGGACTGCCACCGTTTCACGACGGGGCACACAGTTTCGGTGGGGGGATCGGGCTGGGACGAGCTGGTGGTTCTAATTTCCCTCGAGTGAAGACAGATCTCTAGTGAATTGCCGTGGTATGTGTGGCTAATGAATTTGTAGTATGGAGAGCATAGCAGGAAGTTAGCATTGATTAAAAATGTGTAATAGTTTGAATCGATGTAGTACGTGTGTGTAATAGTTTGAAGTAGTATGTGTGTGTAATAGTTTGAATCGATGTAGTATGTGTGGGTAATGAATTTGATGTAGTTTGTGTGCGTGTAATTGTTTGAATCGATGTAGTTGAACACCGTGCTTTATAATTTCTATGAATAACCAAGGACAACCTCATGAAAAGAGGGTGGTCTAGCAATGAGCAATGTCAATTCTGTGGATGCCAGGAAAATGTAGTCCATCTTCTCTTCAAGTACTCTCTCCGTTTGAAAACATAAGATGTTTTAGCTTTGTGAATGGAGCGTATCTAGACATCTTTTAGTGATGGTGCTTTCTAAACCTAGATAAACCTACATACGAAAAGGGGACTAGATACACTTCATTCACAAAGCTAAAACATCTTATATTTTGAAACGGAGGGAGTACAAGGTAGCTACATTTGTAACACGTTGAACTACATGACCATTTTGCAGGCAACACAAGACAAAGGAAAAAATGGTTTACATCACAGACAGCAAACGCAAAATCTGTAGTCTGGGATAAAAAGATGTCAGTTAACTGGATTGAACCACGACTAGTAATTGAAGGAAATAGGTACTTGATAGTATTTGCTTACAACAGTAGTACTTCCATACAAAATGGTCTTATACCTGCACAAAAGTGGGATAAACATCCTACTAGTTTATAGAACAATTCGTCAGCATTTCATCTACAAAAGCCATTCTTTAGCCTGAACTTAACTATTCTGCACTGAAGAAACTACATATCTCCACCAGAAAAGTTGGCTGGCCAATTGCCTTGAGAGGACATAAGTTCTTTGATCATTTAACCCAAACTGATCATTGCCTTCCCGCCAAACTACAAGAAATCTGCATCGTTCATGCACGAGCGATTTGCGTGCGCCAGTCCCGGTTCAGTTGGACCATCCGCGCCGCCGCAACGATTTCTTCGAAACTGAAATTCGACATCTCCTTCTCGGGATTGTAGGTCCGTTTGAACTCGAACCTGAATTCCGGGGCTGAGCTGATGCCCGCCGCCGGCTCCGGCTATCGAATAATCCAGCATGCTGAGTGTAGACGCTTGGTCGCCGCCATGGTACGGCCTTCGACGGTGCGTAGGATGGAGCCTCTTTGCCATAGACGGCGTGCTCCCAGCCTACCCTACTGAGGTAAGGTAGTCTGCGCCGAAGCATGGACGCGAGAGTTCCTAGACCTTAGCGCTGTCCTGTTCGAGGGTGTGTACCCTCGGCGGCGGCATGCTCTCATGAACGATTTGATACGTACCTTGTTCCCATTGCCTAGAGCATGCCGTAATGCCGCCGCGCGATTTCTCCATATCGCTCTCTTGGCCCTGCTTGCCGCATCTGGCGCCGACGACGGCGCAGTCGCCGCCGCGGCCGATTCGGCACATTCGGGAAAATCATTCGCCTGGCAGGGAAATGGGAGACCGGCCTTGAAGTAGAGCTTCATGGCCTGCCTTAGAGGGGCTAAATACCCTAGTTTCAGCAGCCATCGCGGCGGCGGCGGCTTAGTCTGGGCCATGTTACCCTAGTTGGTGTGGCGCGGAGGAGCTGCGCAAGGTGAACTGTGGTTAGTCGGAGAAGGGGAGTGAAAGACTGACAATAGGTTTGGACTATGGGCACGCGTGAAAATAACCATTTCCCATTTCCTTAGAGGGTAATAATTCGACACTCGTTGCATTAACAACTCAATCTTTATTTCCCTTCTCAGCATAAGAGTGCGAAGGTATTAAAAAGATCGGTCGTGGCTATCCACCTCATCGAGCAATGTACCAGGACAGGTAGGAGATGGGACCGGGTTTCATTTTAGAAATGTTGACGACTGTGCCCTTATGTTTATACGATATTATTTATATGCCACCATGTACCGTCGAGTGTAGCAACACCATCGTAAATGGGGATAACGATGTGCGTGTTTTATTTTTTAAAGGGCATCGTAAACAGGGATGCCGCGTGGCATGTTTTTCTCGATCAAGCGGCCCGCCCCCTCCACCTTCGACGGCACGCATCCTAGGTTAGAGGGGTGGTGCCGCCCACCAACACATTATTGTGCAATTTTCCATGTGGGACCTGAATTCCGGCGCTGAGCTGATGCCTGTGTCGATCACAGAGAATTCTGAAAGAAGCTACTAAAAATAAATACTTTGAATTCTGCATGCAAGTTTTGATCAAACAGACTGACATGTGGGACCTGCTAAAAATTCCGTGAAGTGCTCCCCGTGCATAGTGCGCTGACAGGTGGCATGTTTTCTGATAGGCGGGCCCGCCTCCTCCACCTATGACGGCGCGCGTCCCAGGTTCGAGGGATGGTGCCGCCCACCAACACATTATTGTGCAATTTTCCATGCTTTGTCGCAACCAGCTCCGCCCGCCTCCTCCTCTCGCTGCCGCCCTCCGGCTTCGTGTACCGCCTCGTCCCCTTGGCCGCCGTCCCGCCCTCCTCGCCATCCTCACGCCCCTCCTCCCATCTCGCCTGCCTCCTTGCCGCCCCACCGCCCAGCGCGCTCTGAAACGAAAACCGAGAGTCGGCCATTAGGTTAGGGGCCCAACAACGCTGGTGATCCGGATCCCGCTCGGAGATGGATCCTGCGAGGCTTGAGAGCACGGATATGGGTCATGCGCGGCTGGAGAGCACGGAATCTCCTTCAAGTCCGGAGAGCACAGAGGACAACGAAACGGGGGGAGAGGTAGCAGGGTGCAGAGCTTTGGAGGTATGGAGCCCGAACGTGCGTCCACATTGAAAGGTAAGAACTGTGATTCCTTATCTGCATACCCCAATTAGCGTTTATAGTCCGGTGGTGATGCCAAGGATATGGGTTGGTAACCGTAGGACGTCTGTACAGCTTGTCCTTGAGCATGATGCTTTGTCAAGTGAGCATGAAGGCACTGAAACGTGTGGCGGTGTGGATGATGATGAGAAAGCATATCCATACGTGGCTGCTGACCCTGATAGGATGGAGAGTAGGGAATATTTGGTTGATTTGAACTTTGAGCCTGACTATGGGACTGATGAGGAAGAGGAATATGAAGATGTGGAAATGGGATGTAGATACGACGATGAAGACGTGGACAGGCCAGTGATAAACTTTGACAGGGACAATCCTACAATTGATGAGGCGATTGTCTTTGATAATGTGGAGGACTGCAGATATGCAGTTGCAACCTATGCAATTAGAGTTGGGTTCGAATTTATCATTGAAAAGAGCGACCAAAAGAGATTTAGGGTGCACTGTAGGGAAAGTAATGTGTGTAAATGGAGATTACATGCATCTCCAATGCGGGGTGGACACCCATTTCAGGTTGCAATAGCTACATTTAGTTTCAGTCTTTCTCATATTTATTCTGCTGATAACTAGCTCTGAATTATTTGGATTCTTATCGAATGCATATCAAAGTAAACACGAAGGAACACAACTGCCCTAATACTTCTTTAAGTGGTAAAATTAGACCGGCGACTACCAAGTGGATTGCTGCTACTGTACTTGACTGGGTGAGGCAGGATCATAACATTGGACCAGCTGAACTCAGAGCAAAGATTAGCAAAAAGTTTAACATTCTGATTCCTTATCACAGAGTCTTTGATGGGAAGGAGATGGCTCTAGACTTCATTCAAGGCAAGTGGAATGACAGTTTTCATATGTTCTATAGTTTCAAAGCTCAGGTAGAGAAAACGTCACCTCTTAGTGTTCTTGACATCGATTATGAGGTTGTGAAAGGGAGAGAAAAGGTCTCGAGGGGGGTCAGGTATAAGCAGGCAGATAAGATATGCTTCAGAAGATGTTTTGTCTGCCTGAAGGCATGTTGGAAGGGGTTCCTAGACGGCTGCAGGCCATACTTGGCAATAGGCGCAACTTCTTTAACAGGGAAGTTCAGGGGACATGTTGCTTCTGCTTGTTCTTTGGACGCGCATAATTGGCTTCTACCCGTAGCTTATGCTATTCTTGAGGGTGAATCACATGAAAGCTGGACATGGTTCATGCAAAGACTACGGGAAGTAATTGGTCACCCTGAAGGCTTGGTGATACACACCGGTGCATCCGAGGGTCTTGAGAATGCTGTTGATGCTGTGTTTCCTGGGGTTGAGCATAGGGAATGCATGCGGCACCTCGCTACTAACTTCATGAAGAAGTTCGAAGGAAAGATCTTTGAAGAGGACTTGTGGCGATCAGCATACACATACATCCCAAGCACGCATGTTACTTACTTGCAGAACATGTATGTAGTTCCAAAGGTGAAAAAATACCTCGAGGAACATCACACCAAGCTATGGGCCAGAAGCAAGTTTGGTGAGTTAAGCAAGGTGGATTTTGTATGCAATAATTTGGCAGAGAGTTTCAATGATAAGATTTCGGGCATGAAGACACTTGGAATTGTTATTTTGTTGGATGCATTAAGACAGTGCATAATGGTGAAGATAGATTTAAGGCAAATAATTTGTGCAAGAAATTTTTTAGGCCATAAAATAGTTCCAAAGGTGGTTATGTTACTGAATGCAAGAACCAGGGCAATGAGGACAATAAAGATGAGGGTGTTCAGAAGTTCCAGAACATTGGCTAAGGTTTCTGCAGAATACAAGCATGGAAGTGAACGGAGGTACACTGTAGACATTGGAAACAAGACTTGTTCATGCAGTGCAAGGGCAGACATCGGTCCGCCATGTCACCATGCAATTTACTTCATCTTCAAGCTTAGAGGTAACGGAGCTGAAATAGAGAACTATGTCGACAACTATTTCTCCGTGGATAGGTTTACTGCAACTTATGCAGAAAACGTACCACCTATGGCCGACAAAAATGATTGGGAGATTGTCGATCCAGGGTTCAAACTTCAACCACCAGTTCTTTGGAGGCCACCTGGGAGGCCTAGAAAGCTAAGGATCATAGCCTCCACCGATAAAGGTCCAAGGCTTGGTGCTAGGAAAAGCAAATGCGGACGTTGTGGCGGATTCGGCCATATCGAGAGGTTGTGCAAAAACGCAGTTACACATGCTATTGTCCCTGTTCACACCCCGGCGTAAAAATGAGGCTTCAGCCGTAATCGGAAGAGCAGCGCGAAGACGGTGATGAGCACTCGGAGGAAAACATACGTAAGCAGCCAATTTATGAAGAAGTGGAGGTGCCAGCGAGAAAAGGGTGTGAAAAGAAACAAAAGGGTAAGCGGAACAGGGAGGAAAGGGCAAATAATGGAGGTGTATTAGAATATGAAGAAGTTGCAGGGGTGATTGAGGATGTTCTTGAGGATCTTTCGGCTAACTGAAGGAGAAATAATAAATCCCTGAAAATTTCATCTTTGTACGATTGTCCGGATGAAAGGTAAGCTTAAAAATTGTTTTATTTGCCATTTTATTATTTTTTTATCCCCATCAACTGATGCTTAATGCAGCGTGGGCTAGCAGACTAATAAGAGGAGCAGAAAGATGCGGGCACAGTAACGTCCTATGTTGAATTGTATCATTGAAACTAAACTAGTCGTGCCGTCTTTATTTATATCTGGCGCGTGCAATGTGTCTGTGATGGGGTCATGTGGACCAGATTACATTTTTTAAAAATATTATTACATTAATTTTTTACCTGCGTTTGGACGCGGCTACTAGTTCCCATCTCCCTTGCATTCGCATATCCTCTAGCGCACTCCAGAATTATGGTTGTGCCATCAAGTAGCAGAGTCAGCGTATTGTCCAATCAGGTGTGGACGCAATGACTTTGTTTGTTTAGAATTTGACGACTTTTGATTAGTTTGAAAGACAGAGAAACCTAAAACATGTATCTAGACATGTTTTGGGTATAGACACATTTATTAAATATCTAAAAAACTAAGTCAGTTATATCTGGACAGGAGTAGTACACTATTACAACACGCTCGATCCCTTCTCCTCAGGCGCACTCTAAATTACGGCTGTGCCATCAAGTGCTGGGAGCAGAGTCAGCATATTGTCCCATCAGATATGCCAGGGAACGCGCGAACTTTAGTTTTAGGATCGGACGAGTTTCGATCGACTAGTTTCAAAGACAAAGACAACTAAAACATGGCCAACATATATAGATTATGACGATAATCGACCATGACTCGGGTGACCCAGTTCCAAAGAGCGCATTAATATACCGTACATAGATTTAATTTATGCTTAAGTGGCCCTAATAGACTATGATGCTCCCTATGCAAAAAAAAAAAGACTATGATGCTCCCGCAGTCTCCATCATTGACGACGTTGTCTGCGTCGCTGCCATCCTCCTCTGTGTTGGAATCGATGCCGACGTTCCTGGCAGCGTTGCTCCTCCTCATGCATTCTTCACGGCGTGCTGCATCGATAACGGTGGAGGTCGTACGCCCAGGCACTGCCTAGAAGCGCTGCCTCCCTTCGGGGTTGCACAGATCCAGGTGGATCTCCCGCCGGTGGGTTCCGCACAGCTCAATCAACACAGCATGCTCCTTCTTGAACAACTTTCGCCAGTACGCGCTCGTACGCGAGTACCGTGCCATTGCCCTCTTCCGCTCCGACAGCTGGCGGCGGCGCTCCTCGATCTGCCTCGCTAACGCGTTGTCACGCAAGAGCGACGCGACAGGTACCCCGGCATAGCTGAGCTTGAAGCCGGCCGGAAGCCTCGCTAACGGCGGCGCGAGTATGCCGAAGTGGGCGAACATCTGAGCCTCGTGCAAGCTGAGTTTGGGCCTCTCCCTATCCATGGCGATGAAGGAACACGATCTGATTTTTGGCCCCGAGGTTAAGGGGATAAAGGCAAGGACGAGGGCCCGAAGAAGTTACGGCCAATCACTAAGATAACAGACTTCTCGCGGATCGCCCTTGCGAAGGACATCACTATCGTCCACGCACCCCGATCCAACGGCGCCTAACAATTGGGGATCGGGTCTTCTAGAAGCACAGAGCGGTTGCTGGTTAGTTCTGCGTCCCGATTGTTTGTGGCCAACGGCGGTAGTTGAAAATAATACACATTTCAATGACACTGATGGATCCATGTGTGGTCTCTAAAGAGAACACACATCCAATGACTCTGGTTGTTGTTACTAAAAAGAACACACATGCAATGACACTGGTGGATCCATATATGGTATGTGAAAAGAACACGCATGCAATGACTCCAGTTGTTGTTACTCAAAAGAACACACATGCAATGACACTGGTGGATCCATGTGTGATCTCTAAAGAGAACACATATTTCAATGACACTGGTGGATCCATAGGTGGTATGTGAAAAGAACACACATGCAAAATGCCTCTGGTTGTTGTTACTAAAAAGAATACACATGCAATGACACTGGTGGATCCATGGGTGCATTGTGAAAAGAACACACATGCAATGACACTGGTGGATCCATAGGTGGTATGTGAAAAGAACACACATGCAAAATGACTCTGGTTGTTACTAAAAAGAACACACATGCAATGACACTGGTGGATCCATGGGTGGATTGTGAAAAGAACACACATGCAATGACACTGGTGGATCCATAGGTGGTATGTGAAAAGAAAACACATGCAAAATGACTCTGGTTGTTACTAAAAAGAACACACATGCAATGACACTGGTGGATCCATGTGTGGTCTCCGTAGCGAACACACATGCAATGACACTGATTGTTGCTACTAAAAAGAACACACATGCAATGACACTGGTGGATCCATAGGTGGATTGTGAAAAGAAGACACATGCAATGAAACTGGTGGATCCATAGGTGGTATGTGAAAAGAAAACACATGCAAAATGACTGGTTGTTGTTACTAAAAAGAACACACATGCAATGACACTGGTGGATCCATGTGTGGTCTCTATAGAGAACACGCATTTCAATGACACTGGTGGATCCATATGTGGTATGTGAAAAGAACACACATGCAATGACTATGGTTGTTGTTAGTAAAAAGAACACATAGGAAATGACACTGGTGGATCCATAGGTGGTATGTGAAAAGAACACACATGCAAAATGACTCTGGTTGTTGTTACTAAAAAGAACACACATGCAATGACACTGGTGGATCCATGGGTGGATTGTGAAAAGAACACACATGCAATGACACTGGTGGATCCATATGTGGTATGTGAAAAGAACACACATGCAATGACTCTGGTTGTTGTTACTGAAAAGAACACACATGCAATGACATTGGTGGATCCATGTGTGGTCTTTGAAGAGAGCACAAATTTCAATGACTCTTGTTGTTGTTAGTAAAAAGAACACACATGCAATGACACTGGTGGATCCATGTGTGGTATCTGAAGAGAACACAGATGCAATGACACTGGTTGTTGTTACTAAAAGGAACACACATGCAATGACACTGGTGTATCCATAGGTGGATTATGAAATAAACACACATGCAATGACACTGATGGATCCATAGGTGGTATGTGAGAATAATACACATGCAAAATGACTGGTTGTTGTTACTAAAAAGAACACACATGCAATGACACTGGTGGATCCATGGGTGGATTGTGAAAAGAACACACATGCAATGACATTGGTGGATCCATAGTTGGTATGTGAAAAGAACACACATGCAAAATGACTCTGGTTGTTACTAAAAAGAACACACATGCAATGACACTAGTGGATCCATGGGTGGATTCTGAAAAGAACACACATGCAATGACACTGGTGGATCCATAGGTGGTATGTGAAAAGAACACACATCCAATGACTCTGGTTGTTGTTACTAAAAAGAACACACATGCAATGACACTGGTGGATCCATGTGTGGTCTCTGTAGAGAACACACATTTCAATCACACTGGTGGATCCATGTGTGGTATGTGAAAAGAACACACATGCAATGATTCTGGTTGTTGTTAGTGAAATGAACACACATGCAATGACACTGGTGGATCCATAGGTGGTATGTGAGAAGAACACACATTTCAATGACTCTGGTTATTGTTAGTAAAAAGAACACACATGCAATGACACTGGTGGATCCATGTGTGGATTGTGAAGAGAACACACATGCAATGAAATTGGTGGATCTATGTGTGGATTGTGAAAAAGAACACACATGCAAAATGACTGGTTGTTGTTACTAAAAAGAACACACAAGCAATGACACCGGTGGATCCATGTGTGGTCTCTATAGAGAACACACATTTCAATGACACTGGTGGATCCATATGTGGTATGTGAAAAGAACACACATGCAATGACTCTAGTTGTTGTTAGTGAAAAGAACACACACGCAATGACACTGGTGGATCCATAGGTGGTATATGAAAAGAACACACATGCAAAATGACTCTGGTTGTTGTTACTAAAAAGAAAACACATGCAATGACACTACTGATCCATGGGTGGATTGTGAAAAGAGCACACATGCGAATGACACTGGTGGATCCATATGTGGTATGTGAAAAGAACACACATGCAATGACTCTGGTTTTTGTTACTGAAAAGAACACACATGCAATGACACTGGTGGATCCATGTGTGGTCTCTAAAGAGAGCACACATTTCAATGACTCTTGTTGTTGTTAGTAAAAATAACACACATGCAATGACATTGGTGGATCCATGTGTGGTCTCTGAAGAGAACACACATGCAATGACACTGGTTGTTGTTACTAAAAAGAACACACATGCAATGACACTGGTGGATCCATGTGTGGATTGTGAAGAGAACACACATGCAATGACACTGGTGGATCCATGGGTGGTATGTGAAAAGAACACACATGCAAAATGACTGGTTGTTGTTACTAAAAAGAACACACATGCAATGACACTAGTGGATCCATGTGTGGTCTCTGTAGAGAACACGTATTTCAATGACACTGGTGGATCCATATGTGGTATGTGGAAAGAACACGCATGCATTGACTCTGGTGTTGTTAGTGAAAAGAACACACATGCAATGACACTGGTGGATCCATAGGTGGTATGTGAGAAGAACACACATCCAAAATGACTCTGGTTGTTGTTACTAAAAAGAACACACATGCAATGACACTAGTGTATCCATAGGTGGATTATGAAATGAACACACATGCAATGACACTGATGGATCCATAGGTGGTATGTGAGAAGAATACACATTTCAATGACTCTGGTTGTTGTTACTAAAAAGAACACACATGCAATGACACTAGTGGATCCATAGGTGGTATTGAAGAGAACACACATGCAAAATGACTCTGGTTGTTGTTACTAAAAACAACACACATGCAATGACACTGGTGGATCCATGGGTG
Source organism: Avena insularis (assembly GCA_023614405.1). Classification (NCBI taxonomy): domain Eukaryota; kingdom Viridiplantae; phylum Streptophyta; class Magnoliopsida; order Poales; family Poaceae; genus Avena; species Avena insularis. Next base: position 503,126,383 of record CM042688.1, on the reverse strand, counting down.
GATTGTGAAAAGAACACACATGCAATAACACTGGTGGATCCATAGGTGGTATGTGAAAAGAACACACATGCAAAATGACTCTGGTTGTTGTTACTAAAAAGAACACACATGCAATGACACTGGTGGATCCATGTGTGGTCTCTATAGAGAACACACATTTCAATGACACTGGTGGATCCATATGTGGTATGTGGAAAGAACACACGTGCAATGACTCTGGTTGTTGTTAGTGAAAAGAACACACATGCAATGACATTGGTGGATCCATGTGTGGTCTCTGAAGAGAGCACACATTTCAAGGACTCTTGTTGTTGTTACTAAAAAGAACACACATGCAATGACACTGGTGGATCCATGTGTCGTCTCTGAAGAGAGCACACATTTCAATGACTCTTGTTGTTGTTAGTAAAAAGAACACACATGCAAAGACACTGGTGGATCCATGTGTGGTCTCTGAAGAGAGCACATATGCAATGACACTGGTTGTTGTTACTAAAAAGAATACATGCAATGACACTGGTGGATCCATAGGTGGATTGTGAAGAGAACACACCTGCAATTACACTAGTGGATAGGTGGTATGTGAAAAGAACACACATGCAAAATGATTCTGGTTGTTGTTACTAAAAAGAACACACAGGCAATGACACTGGTGGATCCATGGGTGGATTGTGAAGAGAACACACATGTAATGACACTAGTGATCGATATGTGGTATGTGAAAAGAACACATATACAATAACTCTGGTTGTTGTGAGTGAAAATAACACGCATGCAATGACACTGGTGGATCAATGTGTGGTCTCTGAAGAGAGCACACATTTCAATGACTCTTGTTGTTGTTAGTAAAAAAGAACACACATGCAATGACACTGGTGGATCCATGTGTGGTCTCTGAAGAGAACACACATGCAATGACACTGGTGGATCCATAGGTGGATTGTGAAGAGAACACACATGCAATGACACTGGTGGATCCATACGTGGTATGTGAAAAGAACACACATGCAAAATGATTGGTTGTTGTTACTAAAAGGAACACACATGCAATGACACTAGTGGATCCATTTGTGGTCTCTGTAGAGAACACGCATTTCAATGACACTGGTGGATCCATATGTGGTATGTGAAAAGAACAAACATGCAATGACTCTGGTTGTTGTTAGTGAAAAGAACACACATGCAATGACACTGTGGATCCATAGGTGGTATGTGAGAAGAACACACATGCAAAATGACTCTGGTTGTTTCTAAAAAGAACACACATGCAATGACACTGGTGGAGCCATGTGTGGTCTCCGTAGAGAACACACATGCAATGACATTGGTTGTTGTTACTAAAAAGAACACACATGCAATGGCACTGGTGGATCCATAGGTGGATTGTGAAAAGAAGACACATGCAATGACACTGGTGGATGCATAGGTGGTATGTGAAAAGAAAACACATGCAAAATGACTGGTTGTTGTTACTAAAAAGAACACACATGCAATGACACTGGTGGATCCATGTGTGGTCTCTATAGAGAACACGCATTTCAATGACACTGGTGGATCCATATGTGGTATGTGAAAAGAACACACATGCAATGACTCTGGTTGTTGTTAGTGAAAAGAACACACAGGTAATGACACTGGTGGATCCATAGGTGGTATGTGAAAAGAACACACATGCAAAATGACTCTGGTTGTTGTTACTAAAAAGAACACACATGCAATGACACTGGTGGATCCATGGGTGGATTGTGAAAAGAACACACATGCAATGACACTGGTGGATCCATATCTGGTATGTGAAAAGAACACACATGCAATGACTCTGGTTGTTGTTACTGAAAAGAACACACATGCAATGACACTGGTGGATCCATGTGTGGTCTTTGAAGAGAGCACGCATTTCAATGACTCTTGTTGTTGTTAGTAAAAAGAACACACATGCAATGACACTGGTGGATCCATGTGTGGTCTCTGAAGAGAACGCACATGCAATGACACTGGTTGTTGTTACTAAAAAGAACACACATGCAATGACACTGTTGGATCCATGTGTGGATTGTGAAGAGAACACACATGCAATGACACTGGTGGATCCATAGGTGGTATGTGAAAAGAACACACATGCAAAATGACTGGTTGTTGTTACTAAAAAGAACACACATGCAATCACACTGGTGGATCCATGGGTGGATTGTGAAAAGAACACACATGCAATGACACTGGTGGATCCATAGTTGGTATGTGAAAAGAACACACATGCAAAATGACTCTGGTTGTTACTAAAAAGAACACACATGCAATGACACTAGTGGATCCATGGGTGGATTGTGGAAAGAACACACATGCAATGACACTGGTGGATCCATAGGTGGTATGTGAAAAGAACACACATGCAAAATGACTCCGGTTGTTACTAAAAAGAACACACATGCAATGACACAGGTGGATCCATGTGTGGTCTCTGTAGAGAACACACATTTCAATCACACTGGTGGATCCATATGTGGTATGTGAAAAGAACACACATGCAATGACTCTGGTTGTTGTTAGTGAAATGAACACACATGCAATGACACTGGTGGATCCATATGTGGTATGTGAGAAGAACATACATTTCAATGACTGTGGTTTTGTTAGTGAAAAGAACACACGTGCAATGACACTGGTGGATCCATGTGTGGATTGTGAAGAGAACACACATGCAATGAAATTGGTGGATCTATGTGTGGATTGTGAAAAAGAACACACATGCAAAATGACTGGTTGTTGTTACTAAAAAGAACACACATGCAATGACACCGGTGGATCCCTGTGTGGTATCTGTAGAGAACACACATTTCAATGACACTGGTGGATCCATATGTGGTATGTGAAAAGAACACACATGCAATGACTCTGGTTGTTGATAGTGAAAAGAACACATGTAATGACACTTGGTGGATCCATAGGTGGTATGTGAAAAGACACACATGGAAATGACTCTGGTTGTTGTTACTAAAAAGAACACACATGCAATGACACTGTGGATCCATGGGTGGATTGTGAAAAGAACACACATGCAATGACACTAGTGGATCCATATGGTATGTGAAAAGAACACACATGCAATGACTGGTTGTTGTTACTGAAAAAAGAACACACATGCAATGACACTGGATCCATGTGTGGTCTTTGAAGAGACACATTTCAATGACTCTTGTTGTTAGTAAAAAGAACACACATGCAATGACACTGGTGGATCCATGTGTGGTCTCTGAAGAGAACACACATGCAATGACACTGGTTGTTGTTACTAAAAAGAACACACATGCAATGACACTGGTGGATCCATGTGTGGATTGTGAAGAGAACACACATGCAATGACACTGGTGGATCCATAGGTGGTATGTGAAAAGAACACACATGCAAAACGACTGGTTGTTGTTACTAAAAAGAACACACATGCAATGACACTGGTGGATCCATGGGTGGATTGTGAAAAGAACACACATGCAATGACACTGGTGGATCCATAGTTGGTATGTGAAAAGAACACACATGCAAAATGACTCTGGTTGTTACTAAAAAGAACACACATGCAATGACACTAGTGGATCCATGGGTGGATTGTGGAAAGAACACACATGCAATGACACTGGTTGATCCATAGGTGGTATGTGAAGAGAACACACATGCAAAATGACTGGTTGTTACTAAAAAGAAAACACATGCAATGACACTGGTGGATCCAAAGGTGGTCTCTGAAGAGAACACACATTCAATGACACTGGTGGATCCATATGTGTATGTGAAAAGAACACACATGCAATGACTCTGGTTGTTGTTAGTGAAAAGAACACACATGCAATGACACTGGTGGATCCATGTGTGGTCTCTGTAGAGAACACACATTTCAATCACACTGGTGGATCCATATGTGGTATGTGAAAAGAACACACATGCAATGATTTTGGTTGTTGTTAGTGAAATGAACACACATGCAATGACACTAGTGGATCTATAGGTGGTATGTGAGAAGAACACACATTTCAATGACTCTTGTTGTTGTTAGTAAAAATAACACAGATGCAATGACACTGGTGGATCCATGTGTGGATTGTGAAGAGAACACACATGCAATGAAATTGGTGGATCTATGTGTGGATTGTGAAAAAGAACACACATGCAAAATGACTGGTTGTTGTTACTAAAAAGAACACACATGCAATGACACCGGTGGATCCATGTGTGGTCTCTGTAGAGAACACACATTTCAATGACACTGGTGGATCCATATGTGGTATGTGAAAAGAACACACATGCAATGACTCTGGTTGTTGTTAGTGAAAAGAACACACAGGTAATGACACTGGTGGATCCATAGGTGGTATGTGAAAAGACCACACATGGAAAATGACTCTGGTTGTTGTTACTAAAAAGAACACACATGCAATGACACTGGTGGATCCATGGGTGGATTGTGAAAAGAACACACATGCAATGACACTAGTGGATCCATATCTGGTATGTGAAAAGAACACACATGCAATGACTCTGGTTGTTGTTACTGAAAAGAACACACATGCAATGACACTGGTGGATCCATGTGTGGTCTTTGAAGAGAGCCGACATTTCAATGACTCTTGTTGTTGTTAGTAAAAAGAACACACATGCAATGACATCAGGATCCATGTGGTCTCTGAAGAGAACACACATGCAATGACACTGGTTGTTGTTACTAAAAAGAACACACATGCAATGACACTGGTGGATCCATGTGTGGATTGTGAAGAGAACACACATGCAATGACACTGGTGGATCCATAGGTGGTATGTGAAAAGAACACACATGCAAAACGACTGGTTGTTGTTACTAAAAAGAACACACATGCAATGACACTGGTGGATCCATGGGTGGATTGTGAAAAGAACACACATGCAATGACACTGGTGGATCCATAGTTGGTATGTGAAAAGAACACACATGCAAAATGACTCTGGTTGTTACTAAAAAGAACACACATGCAATGACACTAGTGGATCCATGGGTGGATTGTGGAAAGAACACACATGCAATGACACTGGTTGATCCATAGGTGGTATGTGAAGAGAACACACATGCAAAATGACTGGTTGTTGTTACTAAAAAGAACACACATGCAATGACACTGGTGGATCCCTGTGTGGTCTCTGTAGAGAACACGCATTTCAATGACTCTGGTGGATCCATATGTGTTATGTGAAAAGAACACACATGCAATGACTCTGGTTGTTGTTAGTGAAAAGAACACACATGCAATGACACTGGTGGATCCATGTGTGGTCTCTGTAGAGAACACACATTTCAATCACACTGGTGGATCCATATGTGGTATGTGAAAAGAACACACATGCAATGATTTTGGTTGTTGTTAGTGAAATGAACACACATGCAATGACACTAGTGGATCTATAGGTGGTATGTGAGAAGAACACACATTTCAATGACTCTTGTTGTTGTTAGTAAAAATAACACAGATGCAATGACACTGGTGGATCCATGTGTGGATTGTGAAGAGAACACACATGCAATGAAATTGGTGGATCTATGTGTGGATTGTGAAAAAGAACACACATGCAAAATGACTGGTTGTTGTTACTAAAAAGAACACACATGCAATGACACCGGTGGATCCATGTGTGGTCTCTGTAGAGAACACACATTTCAATGACACTGGTGGATCCATATGTGGTATGTGAAAAGAACACACATGCAATGACTCTGGTTGTTATTAGTGAAAAGAACACACATGCAATGACACTGGTGGATCCATAGGTGGTATATGAAAAGAACACACATGCAAAATGACTCTGGTTGTTGTTACTAAAAAGAAAACACATGCAATGACACTAGTGATCCATGGGTGGATTGTGAAAAGAGCACACATGTGAATGACACTGGTGGATCCATATCTGGTATGTGAAAAGAACACACATGCAATGACTCTGGTTGTTGTTACTGAACAAAACACACATGCAATGACACTGGTGGATCCATGTGTGGTCTGTGAAGAGAGCACACATTTCAATGACTCTTGTTATTGTTAGTAAAAAGAACACGCATGCAATGACAGGTGGATCCATGTGTGGTCTGTGAAGAGAACACACATGCAATGACTGGTTGTTGTTACTAAAAAGAACACACATGCAATTAAACTGGTGTATCCGTGTGTGGATTGTGAAGAGAACACACATGCAATGATACTGGTGGATCCATAGGTGGTATGTGAAAAGAACACACATGAAAAATGACTGGTTGTTGTTAGTGAAAGAACACACATGCAATGACACTTGGTGGATCCATGTGTGGTCTCAGAGAAGAACACACATTTCAATGACACTTGTGGATGCATATGTGGTATGTGGAAAGAACACGCATGCATTGACTCTGGTTGTTGTTAGTGAAAAGAACACACATGCAATGACGCTGGTGGATCCATAGGTGGTATGTGTGATGAACACACATCCAAAATGACTCTGGTTGTTGTTACTAAAAAGAACACACATGCTATGAACCTGGTGTATCCATAGGTGTATTATGAAATGAACACACATTCAATTACACTTATTGATCAATAGGTGGTATGTGAGAATAATACAAATTTCAATGACTCTGGTTGTTGTTACTAATAAGAACACACATGCAATGACATTCGTGGATCCATAGGTGGTATTGAAGAGAACACACATGCAAAATGACTCTGGTTGTTGTTACTAAAAAGAACACACATGCAATGACACTGGTGGATCCATGGGTGGATTGTGAAGAGAACACACATGCAATGACACTAGTGGATCCATATGTGGTATGTGAAAAGAACACACATGCAATGACTCTGGTTGTTGTTAGTGAAAAGAACACACATGCAATGACACTGGTGGATCCATGTGTGGTCTCTGAAGAGAACACACATTTCAATGACTCTTGTTGTTGTTAGTAAAAAGAACACACATGCAATGACACTGGTGGATCCATGTGTGGTCTCTGAAGAGAACACACATGCAATGACTCTGGTTGTTGTTACTAAAAGAACAAACATGCAATGACCTTTGGTGGATCCATGTGTGGATTGTGAAGAGAACACACATGCAATGACACTTTGGTGGATCCATAGGTGGTATGTGAAAAGAACACACATGCAGGTTGTTGTTACTAAAAGAACAGACATGCAATGACACTGGTGGATCCATGGGTGGATTGTGAAAAGAACACACATGCAATGACACTAGTGGATCCATAGTTGGTATGTGAAAAGAACACACATGCAAATAGACTCTGGTTGTTCCTAAAAAGAACACACATGCAATGACACTAGTGGATCCATGGGTGGATTGTGGAAAGAACACACATGCAATGACACTGGTTGATCCATAGGTGGTATGTGAAGAGAACACACATGCAAAATGACTGGTTGTTGTTACTAAAAAGAACACACATGCAATGACACTGGTGGATCCATGGGTGGTCTGTGAAGAGAACACACATGCAATGACTCTGGTGGATCGATATGTGTTATGTGAAAAGAACACACATGCAATGACTCTGGTTGTTGTTAGTGAAAAGAACACACATGCAATGACACTGGTGGATCCATGTGTGGTCTCTGTAGAGAACACACATTTCAATGACCTTTGTGGATCCATATGTGGTATATGAAAAGAACACACATGCAATGATTTTGTTGTTGTTGTTAGTGAAATGAACACACATGCAATGACACTAGTGGATCCATAGGTGGTATGTGAGAAGAACACACATTTCAATGACTCTTGTTGTTGTTAGTAAAAATAACACATGCAATGACACTGGTGGATCCATGTGTGGAATGTGAAGAGAACACACATGCAATGAAATTGGTTGATCTATGTGGATTGTGAAAAGAACACACATGCAAAATGACTTGTTGTTGTTACTAAAAAGAACACACATGCAATGACACCGGTGGATCCATGTGTGGTCTCTAAAGAGAACACACATTTCAATGACACTGGTGGATCCATATGTGGTATGTGAAAAGAACACACATGCAATGACTCTGGTTGTTGTTAGTGAAAAGAACACATGCAATGACCTTTGGTGGATCCATAGGTGGTATATGAAAAGAACACACATGCAAAATGACTCTGGTTGTTGTTACTAAAAAGAAAACACATGCAATGACACTAGTGATCCATGGGTGGATTGTGAAAAGAGCACACATGTGAATGACACTGGTGGATCCATATCTGGTATGTGAAAAGAACACACATGCAATGACTCTGGTTGTTGTTACTGAACAAAACACACATGCAATGACACTGGTGGATCCATGTGTGGTCTGTGAAGAGAGCACACATTTCAATGACTCTTGTTATTGTTAGTAAAAAGAACACGCATGCAATGACATTGGTGGATCCATGTGTGGTCTCTGAAGAGAACACACATGCAATGACACTGGTTGTTGTTACTAAAAAGAACACACATGCAATGACACTGGTGGATCCGTGTGTGGATTGTGAAGAGAACACACATGCAATGATACTGGTGGATCCATAGGTGGTATGTGAAAAGAACACACATGCAAAATGACTGGTTGTTGTTACTAAAAAGAACACACATGCAATGACACTGGTGGATCCATGTGTGGTCTCTGTAGAGAACACGCATTTCAATGACACTTGTGGATGCATATGTGGTATGTGGAAAGAACACGCATGCATTGACTCTGGTTGTTGTTAGTGAAAAGAACACACATGCAATGACGCTGGTGGATCCATAGGTGGTATGTGTGATGAACACACATCCAAAATGACTCTGGTTGTTGTTACTAAAAAGAACACACATGCAATGACCCTGGTGTATCCATAGGTGGATTATGAAATGAACACACATGCAATGACACTGATGGATCCATAGGTGGTATGTGAGAAGAATACACATTTCAATGACTCTGGTTGTTGTTACTAAAAAGAACACACATGCAATGACATTCGTGGATCCATAGGTGGTATTGAAGAGAACACACATGCAAAATGACTCTGGTTGTTGTTACTAAAAAGAACACACATGCAATGACACTGGTGGATCCATGGGTGGATTGTGAAGAGAACACACATGCAATGACACAGGTGATCCATATGTGGTATGTGAAAAGAACACACATGCAATGACTCTGGTTGTTGTTAGTGAAAAGAACACACATGCAATGACTCTGGTTGTTGTTAGTGAAAAGAACACACATGCAATGACACTGGTGGATCCATGTGTGGTCTCTGAAGAGATCACACATTTCAATGACTCTTGTTGTTGTTACTAAAAAGAACACACATGCAATGACACTGGTGGATCCATGTGTCGTCTCTGAAGAGAGCACACATTTCAATGACTCTCGTTGTTGTTAGTAAAAAAACACACATGCAAAGACACTGGTGGATCCATGTGTGGACTCTGAAGAGAGCACATATGCAATGACACTGGTTGTTGTTACTAAAAAGAATACATGCAATGACACTGGTGGATCCATAGGTGGATTGTGAAGAGAACACACCTGCAATTACACTAGTGGATCCATAGGTGGTATGTGAAAAGAACACACATGCAAAATGACACACATGCAATGACCCTGGTGTATCCATAGGTGGATTATAAAATGAACACACATGCAATGACACTGATTGATCCATAGGTGGTATGTGAGAAGAATACACATTTCAATGACTCTGGTTGTTGTTACTAAAAAGAACACACATGCAATGACATTCGTGGATCCATAGGTGGTATTGAAGAGAACACACATGCAAAATGACTCTGGTTGTTGTTACTACAAAGAACACACATGCAATGACACTGGTGGATCCATGGGTGGATTGTGAAGAGAACACACATGCAATGACACAGGTGATCCATATGTGGTATGTGAAAAGAACACACATGCAATGACTCTGGTTGTTGTTAGTGAAAAGAACACACATGCAATGACTCTGGTTGTTGTTAGTGAAAAGAACACACATGCAATGACACTGGTGGATCCATGTGTGGTCTCTGAAGAGAACACACATTTCAATGACTCTTGTTGTTGTTACTAAAAAGAACACACATGCAATGACACTGGTGGATCCATGTGTCGTCTCTGAAGAGAGCACACATTTCAATGACTCTCGTTGTTGTTAGTAAAAAAACACACATGCAAAGACACTGGTGGATCCATGTGTGGACTCTGAAGAGAGCACATATGCAATGACACTGGTTGTTGTTACTAAAAAGAATACATGCAATGACACTGGTGGATCCATAGGTGGATTGTGAAGAGAACACACCTGCAATTACACTAGTGGATCCATAGGTGGTATGTGAAAAGAACACACATGCAAAATGACTCTGGTTGTTGTTACTAAAAAGAACACACAGGCAATGACACTGGTGGATCCATGGGTGGATTGTGAAGAGAACACACATCCAATGACACTAGTGATCCATATGTGGTATGTGAAAAGAACACACATGCAATAACTCTGGTTGTTGTTAGTGAAAATAACACACATGCAATGACACTGGTGGATCCATGTGTGGTCTCTGAAGAGAGCACACATTTCAATGACTCTTGTTGTTCTTACTAAAAAGAACACACGTGCAATGACACTGGTGGATCCATGTGTGGTCTCTGAAGAGAACACACATGCAATGACACTGGCTGTTGTTACTAAAAAGAACACACATGCAATGACACTGGTGGATCCATAGGTGGATTTTGAAGAGAACACACATGCAATGACACTGGTGGATCCATACGTGGTATGTGAAAAGAACACACATGCAAAATGACTGGTTGTTGTTACTAAAAGGAACACACATAAAATGACACTAGTGGATCCATGTGTGGTCTCTGTAGAGAACACGCATTTCAATGACACTGGTGGATCCATATGTGGTATGTGAAAAGAACACACATGCAATGACTCTGGTTGTTGTTAGTGAAAAGAACACACATGCAATGACACTGGTGGATCCATAGGTGGTATGTGATTAGAACAAACATGCAAAATGACTCTGGTTGTTGTTACTAAAAAGAACACACATGCAATGACAGTGGTGTATCCATAGGTGGATTATGAAATGAACACACATGCAATGACACTGGTGGATCCATAGGTGGTATCTGAGAAGAACACATATTTCAATGTCTCTGATTGTTGTTACTAAAAAGAACACACATGCAATGACACTGGTGGATCCATGTGTGGTCTCTGAAGAGAGCATACATTTCAATGACTCTTGTTGTTTTTAGCAAAAGGAACACACATGCAATGACACTGGTGGATCCATGTGTGGTCTCTGAAGAGAACACACATGCAATGACACTGGTTGTTGTTACTAAAAAGAACACACATGCAATGACACTGATGGATCCATGTGTGGATTGTGAAGAGAACACACATGCAATGCCACTGGTGGATCAATAGGTGGTATGTGAAAAGAATACACGTGCAAAATGATTGGTTGTTGTTACTAATAAAAAGAACACACATGCAATTACACTGGTGTACCCATAGGTGGATTATGAAATGAACACACATGCAATGACACTCGTGGATCCATAGGTGGTATGTGAGAAGAACAAACATTTCAATGACTCTGGTTGTTGTTACTAAAAAGAACACACATGCAATGACACTCGTGGATCCATAGGTGGTATGTGAAGAGAACACACATGCAAAATGACTCTGGTTGTTGTTACTAAAAATAACACACATGCAATGACACTGGTGGATCCATGGGTGGATTGTGAAAAGAACACACATTTAGTGACACTGGTGGATCCATTTGTGGTATGTGAAAAGAACACACATGCAAAATGACTCTGGTTGTTGTTACTAAAAAGAACACACATGCAAAGACAGTGGTGGTTCCATGGGTGGATTATGAAGAGAACACACATGCAATGACACTGGTGATCCATATGTGGTATGTGAAAAGAACACACATGCAATGACTCTGGTTGTTGTTAGTGAAAAGAACACACATGCAATGACACTGGTGGATCCATGTGCGGTCTCTGAAGAGAGCACACATTTCAATGACTCTTGTTGTTGTTGGTAAAAGGAACACACATGCAATGACACTGGTGGATCCATGTGTGGTCTCTGAAGAGAACACACATGCAATGACACTAGTTGTTGTTACTAAAATGAACACACATGCAATGCCACTGGTGGATCCATTGGTGGTATGTGAAAAGAATACACATGCAAAATGATTGGTTGTTGTTACTAATAAAAAGAACACACATGCAATTACACTAGTGTATCCATAGTTGGATTATGAAATGAACACACATGCAGTGACACTGGTGGATCCATAGGTGGTATGTGAGAAGAACACACATTTCAATAACTCTGGTTGTTGTTACTAAAAAGAACACACATGCAATGATACTCGTGGATCCATAGGTGGTATGTGAAGAGAACACACATGCAAAATGACTCTGGTTGTTGTTACTAAAAAGAACACACATGCAATGACACTGGTGGATCCATGGGTGGATCGTGAAAATAACACACATGTAGTGACACTGGTGGATCCATAGGTGGTATGTGAAAAGAACACACTTGCAAAATGACTCTGGTTGCTGTTACTAAAAAGAACACACATGCAATGACACTGGTGGATCCATGGGTGGATTGTGAAGAGAACACACATGCAATGACACTGGTGATCCATATGTGGTATGTGAAAAGAACACACATGCAATGACTCTTGTTGTTGTTAGTGAAAAGAACACACATGCAATGACACTGGTGGATCCATGTGTGGTCTCTAAAGAGAGCACACATTTCAATGACTCTTGTTGTTGTCAGTAAAAAGAACACACATGCAATGACACTGGTGGATCCATGTGTGGTCTCTGAAGAGAACACACATGCAATGACACTGGTTATTGTTACTAAAAAGAACACACATGCAATGACACTAGTGGATCCATGTGTGGATTGTGAAGATAACACACATGCGATGACACTGGTGGATCCATAGGTGGTATGTGAAAAGAACACACATGCAAAATGACTGGTTGTTGTTACTAAAAAGAACACACACGCAATGACACTGGTGGATCCATGTGTGGTCTCTATAGAGAACAAACATTTCAATGACACTGGTGGATCCATATGTGGTATGTGGAAAGAACACGCATGCATTGACACTGGTTGTTGTTAGTGAAAAGAACACACAAGCAATGACGCTGGTGGATCCATAGGTGGTATGTGAGAAGAACACACATCCAAAATGACTCTGGTTGTTGTTACTAAAAAGAACACACATGCAATGACCCTGGTGTATCCATAGGTGGATTATGAAATGAACACACATGCAATGACACTGATGGATCCATAGGTGGTATGTGAGAAGAATACACATTTCAATGACTCTGGTTATTGTTACTAAAAAGAACACACATGCAGGTGGTATTGAAGAGAGCACACATGCAAAATGACTCTGGTTGTTATTACTAAAAAGAACACACATGCAATGACACTGGTGGATCCATGGGTGGATTGTGAAAAGAACACACATGCAATGACACTGGTGGATCCATAGGTGGTATGTGAAAAGAACACACATGCAAAATGAATCTGGTTGTTGTTACTAAAAAGAACACACATGCAATGACACTGGTGGATCCATGGGTGGATTGTGAAGAGAACACACATGCAATGACACTGGTGGATTCATAGGTGGTATGTGAGAAGAACAGACATGCAAAATGACTCTGGTTGTTGTTACTAAAAAGAACCCACATGCAATGATAGTGGTGTATCCATAGGTGGATTATGCAATGAACACACATGCAATGACACTGGTGGATCCATAGGTGGTATTTGAGAAGAACACACATTTCAATCACTCTGGTTGTTGTTACTAAAAAGAACACACATGCAATGACACTGGTGGATCCATGTGTGGTATCTGAAGAGAGCATACATTTCAATGACTCTTGTTGTTGTTAGCAAAAGGAACACACATGCAATGACACTGGTGGATCCATGTGTGGTCTCTAAAGAGAACACACATGCAATGACACTGGTTGTTGTTACTAAAAAGAACACACATGGAATGACACTGGTTGTTGTTACTAAAAAGAACACACATGCAATGACACTGGTGGATCCATGTGTGGATTGTGAAGAGAACACACATGCAATGCCACTGGTGGATCAATAGGTGGTATGTGAAAAGAATACACATGCAAAATGATTGGTTGTTGTTACTAATAAAAAGAACACACATGCAATTACACTGGTGTATCCATAGGTGGATTATGAAATGAACACACATGCAATGACACTGGTGGATCCATAGGTGGTATGTGAGAAGAACACACATGCAATGACACTCGTGGATCCATAGGTGGTATGTGAAGAGAACACACATGCAAAATGACTCTGGTTGTTGTTACTAAAAAGAACACACATGCAATGACACTGGTGGATCCATGGGTGTATCGTGAAAAGAACACACATGAAGTGACACTGGTGGATCCATAGGTGGTATGTGAAAAGAACACACGTGCAAAATGACTCTGGTTGCTGTTACTAAAAAGAACACACCTGCAATGACACTGGTGGATCCATGGGTGGATTGTGAAGAGAACACACATGCAATGACACTGGTGATCCATATGTGGTATGTTAAAAGAACACACATGCAATGACTCTGGTTTGTTGTTAGTGAAAAGAACACACATGCAATGACACTGGTGGATCCATGTGTGGTCTCTGAAGAGAGCACACATTTCAATGACTCTTGTTGTTGTCAGTAAAAGGAACACACATGCAATGACACTGGTGGATCCATGTGTGGTCTCTGAAGAGAACACACATGCAATGACACTAGTTGTTGTTACTAAAAAGAACACACATGCAATGACACTAGTGGATCCATTTGTGGATTGTGAAGAGAACACACATGCAATGATACTGGTGGATCCATAGGTGGTATGTGAAAAGAATACACATGCAAAATGATTCGTTGTTGTTACTAATAAAAAGAACACACATGCAATTACACTGGTGTATCCATAGTTGGATTATAAAATGAACACACATGCAATGACACTGGTGGATCCATAGGTGGTATGTGAGAAGAACACACATTTCAATGACTTTGGTTGTTGTTACTAAAAAGAACACACATGCAATGACACTCGTGGATCCATAGGTGGTATGTGAAGAGAACACACATGCAAAATGACTCTGGTTGTTGTTACTAAAAAGAACACACATGCAATGACACTGGTGGATCCATGGGTGGATCGTGAAAAGAACACACATGCAGTGACACTGGTGGATCCATAGGTGGTATGTGAAAAGAACACACATGCACAAGGACTCTGGTTGTTGTTACTAAAAAGAACGCACATGCAATGACACTGGTGGATCCATGGGTGGATTGTGAAGAGAACACACATGCAATGACACTGGTGATCCATATGTGGTATGTGAAAAGAACACACATGCAATGACTCACGTTGTTGTTAGTGAAAAGAACACACATGCAATGACACTAGTGGATCCATGTGTGGTCTCTGAAAAGAACACACATGCAATGACTCTGGTTGTTAGTAAAAGAACACACATGCAATGACACTGGTGGATCCATGTGTGGTCTGTGAAAAAGAACACACATGCAATGACACTTTGGTGGATACATATGTGGTATGTGAAAAGAACACACATGCAAAGACTCTGGTTGTTGTTAGTGAAAAGAACACACATGCAATGACACTGGTGGATCCATAGGTGGTATGTGAGAAGAACAGACATGCAAAATGACTCTTGTTGTTGTTACTAAAAAGAACCCACATGCAATGACAGTGGTGTATCCATAGGTGGATTATGAAATGAACACACATGCAATGACACTGGTGGATCCATAGGTGGTATCTGAGAAGAACACACATTTCAATGTCTCTGGTCGTTGTTACTAAAAAGAACACACATGCAATGACACTGGTGGATCCATAGGTGGTATGTGAAGAGAACACACATGCAAAATGACTCTGGTTGTTGTTACTAAAAAGAACACACATGCAATGACCCTAGTGGATCCATGGGTGGATTGTGAAAAGAACACACATGCAGTGACACTGGTGGATCCATAGGTGGTATGTGAAAAGAACACACATGCAAAATGACTCTGGTTGTTGTTACTAAAAAGAACACACATGCAATGACACTGGTGGATCCATGGGTGGATCGTGAAAAGAACACACATGCAGTGACACTGGTGGATCCATAGGTGGTATGTGAAAAGAACACACATGCAAAATGACTCTGGTTGTTGTTACTAAAAAGAACGCACATGCAATGACACTGGTGGATCCATGGGTGGATTGTGAAGAGAACACACATGCAATGACACTGGTGATCCATATGTGGTATGTGAAAAGAACACACATGCAATGACTCACGTTGTTGTTAGTGAAAAGAACACACATGCAATGACACTAGTGGATCCATGTGTGGTCTCTGAAGAGAGCACACATTTCAATGACTCTTGTTGTTAGTAAAAGAACACACATGCAATGACACTAGTGGATCCATGTGTGGTCTCTGAAGAGAACACACATGCAATGACACTGGTTGTTGTTACTAAAAAGAACGCACATGCAATGACACTGGTGGATCCATAGGTAGATTGTGAAGAGAACACACATGCAATGACACTTGTGGATCCATAGGTGGTATGTGAAAAGAACACACATGCAAAATGACTGGTTGTTGTTACTAAAAAGAACACACATGCAATGACACTGGTGGATCCATGAGTGGTCTCACATGAACGCATTTCAATGACCTTTGGTGGATACATATGTGGTATGTGAAAAGAACACACATGCAATGACTCTGGTTGTTGTTAGTGAAAAGAACACACATGCAATGACCTTTGGTGGATCCATAGGTGGTATGTGAGAAGAACAGACATGCAAAATGACTCTTGTTGTTGTTACTAAAAAGAACCCACATGCAATGACAGTGGTGTATCCATAGGTGGATTATGAAATGAACACACATGCAATGACACTGGTGGATCCATAGGTGGTATCTGAGAAGAACACACATTTCAATGTCTCTGGTCGTTGTTACTAAAAGAACACACATGCAATGACCCTGGTGGATCCATAGGTGGTATGTGAAGAGAACACACATGCAAAATGACTCTGGTTGTTGTTACTAAAAAGAACACACATGCAATGACCCTAGTGGATCCATGGGTGGATTGTGAAAAGAACACACATGCAGTGACACTGGTGGATCCATAGGTGGTATGTGAAAAGAACACACATGCAAAATGACTCTGGTTTTTGTTACTAAAAAGAACACACATGCAAAGACACTGGTGGATCCATGGGTGGATTGTGAAGAGAACACACATGCAATGACACTGGTGATCCATTTGTGGTATGTGAAAAGAACACACATGCAATGACTCTAGTTGTTGTTAGTGAAAAGAACACACATGCAATGACACTGGTGGATCCATGTGTGGTCTCTAAAGAGAACACACATTTCAATGAGTCTTGTTGTTGTTAGTAAAAGAACACACATGCAATGACACTTTGGTGGATCCATGTGTGGTCTCTGAAGAGAACACACATGCAATGACACTAGTTGTTGTTACTAAAAAGAACACACATGCAATGACACTAGTGGATCCATGTGTGGATTGTGAAGAGAACAAACATGCAATGACACTGGTGGATCCATAGGTGGTATGTGAAAAGAATACACATGCAGAATGATTGGTTGTTGTTACTAATAAAAAGAACACACATGGAATTACACTGGTGTATCCATAGTTGGATTATGAAATGAACACATATGCAATGACCTTTGGTGGATCCATAGGTGGTATGTGAAGAACACACATTTCAATGACTCTGGTTGTTGTTACTAAAAGAACACACATGCAATGACACCTGGATCCATAGGTGGTATGTGAAGAGAACACACTTGCAAAATGACTTTGTTTGTTGTTACTAAAAGAACACACATGCAATGACACTGGTGGATCCATGGGTGGATCATGAAAGAACACACATGCGGTGACCTGGTGGATCCATAGGTGGTATGTGAAAAGAACACACATGCAAAATGACTGGTTGTTGTTACTAAAAAGAAAACACAAGCAATGACACTTGTGGATCCATGTTTTGATTGTGAAGAGAACACACATGCAATGACACTTTTTATCCATATGTTGTATGTGAAAAGAACACACATGCAATGACTCTTGTTGTTGTTAGTGAAAAGAACACACATGCAATGACACTGGTGGATCCATGTGTGGTCTCTGAAAAGAGGACACATTTCAATGACTCTTGTTGTTGTCGTAAAAGAACACACATGCAATGACCTTTGGTGGATCCATGTGTGGTCTCTGAAGAGAACACACATGCAATGACACGGTTGTTGTTACTAAAAGAACACACATGCAATGACACTGGTGGATCCATAGGTAGATTGTGAAGAGAACACACATGCAATGACACTTGTGAATCCATAGGTGGTATGTGAAAAGAACACACATGAAAAATGACTGGTTGTTGTTAGTAATAAGAACACACATGCAATGACACTGGTGGATCCATGTGTGGTCTCAGAAGAGAACACACATTTCAATGACACTGGTGGATCCATATGTGGTCTATGAAGAAAACACACATGCAATGACTATGGTTGTTGTTAGTAAAAAGAGCACACATGCAATGACCTTTGGTAGATCCATAGGTGGTAGGTGAAGAGAGCACATGCAAAATGACTCTGGTTGTTGTTACTAAAAAGAACACACATGCAATGACACTGATGTATCCATAGGTGGATTATGAAATGTACACACATGCAATGACACTGGTGGATCCATAGGTGGTATGTGAGAAGAACACACATTTCAATGACTCTGGTTGTTGTTACTAAAAAGAACACACATGCAATGACACTCGTGGATCCATAGGTGGTATGTGAAGAGAACAGACATGCAAAATGACTCTGGTTGTTGTTACTAAAAAGAACACACATGCAATGACCCTAGTGGATCCATGGGTGGATTGTGAAAAGAACACACATGCAGTGACACTGGTGGATCCATAGGTGGTATGTGAAAAGAACACACATGCAAAATGACTCTGGTTCTTGTTACAAAAAAGATCACACATGCAAAGACACTGGTGGATACATGGGTGGATTGTGAAAAGAACACACATGCAATGACACTGGTGATCCATTTGTGGTATGCGAAAAGAACACACATGCAAAAAGTCTGGTTGTTGTTAGTGAAAACAACAAACAACCAATGACCTTTGGTGGATCCATGTGTGGTCTCTGAAGAGAGCACACATTTCAATGACTCTTGTTGTTGTTAGTAAAAGGAACACACATGCAATGACACTGGTGGATCCATGTGTAGTCTCTGAAGAGAACACACATGCAATGACACTAGTTGTTGTTACTAAAAAGAACACACATGCAATGACACTAGTGGATCCATGTGTGGATTGTGAAGAGAACAAACATGCAATGACACTGGTGGATCCATAGGTGGTATGTGAAAAGAATACACATGCAAAATGATTCGTTGTTGTTACTAATAAAAAGAACACACATGCAATTACACTGGTGTATCCATAGTTGGATTATAAAATGAACACACATGCAATGACAATGGTGGATCCATAGGTGGTATGTGAGAAGAACACATATTTCAATGACTCTGGTTGTTGTTACTAAAAAGAACACACATGCGATGACACTGGTGGATCCATAGGTGGTATGTGAAGAGAACACACATGCAATGACACTGGTGGATCCATGTGTGGTCTCTGAAGAGAACACACATGCAATGACACTGGTTGTTGTTACTAAAAAGAACACACATGCAATGACACTGGTGGATCCATAGGTAGATTGTGAAGAGAACACACATGCAATGCCACTTGTGGATCCATAGGTGGTATGTGAAAAGAACACACATGCAAAATGACTGGTTGTTGTTACTAAAAGAACACACATGCAATGACACCTTTGGTGGATCCGTGTGGTCTCGATAGAGAACACGCATTTCAATGACACTGGTGGATCCATATGTGGTATGTGAAAAGAACACACATGCAATGACTCTGGTTATTGTTAGTGAAAAGAACACACATGCAATGACCTTTGGTAGATCCATAGGTGGTAGGTGAAGAACACACACATGCAAAATAACTCTAGTTGTTGTTACTAAAAATAACACACATGCAATGACACTGGTGTATCCATAGGTGGATTATGAAATGAGCACACATGCAATGACACTGGTGGATCCAGAGGTGGTATGTGAGAAGAACACACACTTCAATGACTCTGGTTGTTGTTACTAAAAAGAACACACATGCAATGACACTCGTGGATCCATAGGTGGTATGTGAAGAGAACACACATGCAAAATGACTCTGGTTGTTGTTACTAAAAATACACACATGCAATGACCTTTGGTGGATCCATGGGTGGATTGTGAAAAGAACACACATGTAGTGACACTGGTGGATCCATATGTGGTATGTGAAAAGAACACACATGCAAAATGACTCTGGTTGTTGTTACTAAAAAGAACACACATGCAAAGACACTGGTGAATCCATGGGTGGATTGTGAAGAGAACACACATGCAATGACACTGGTGATCCATATGTGGTATGTGAAAAGAACACACATGCAATGACTCTGGTTGTTGTTAGTGAAAAGAACACACATGCAATGACACTGGTGGATCCATGTGTGGTCTCTGAAACACACATTTCAATGACTCTTGTTGTTGTTAGTAAAAGGAACACACATGCAATGACACTGGTGGATCCATGTGTGGTCTCTAAAGAGAGCACACATGCAATGACACTGGTTGTTGTTACTAAAAAGAACACATGCAATGACACTGGTGGATCCATAGGTGGATTGTGAAGAGAACACACATGCAATGACACTGGTGGATCCATAGGTGGTATGTGAAAAGAACACACATGCAAAATCATTGTTTATTGTTACTAAAAAGAACACACATGCAATGACACTGGTGGATCCATGTGTGGTCTCTGAAGAGAACACGCATTACAATGACCAGGGTGGATCCATATGTGGTATGTGAAAAGAACAAACATGCAATGACTGGTTGTTGTTAGTGAAATGAACACACATGCAATGACACTGGTGGATCCATGGGTGGATTGTGAAAAGAGCACACATGCTATGACACTGGTGGATCCATATGTGGTATGTGAAAAGAACACACATGCAATGACTCTGGTTGTTATTACTGAAAAGAACACACAAGCAATGACACTGGTGGATCCATGTGTGGTCTCTGAAGAGAGCACACATTTCAATGACTCTTGTTGTTGTTAGTAAAAAGAACACACATGCAATGACACTGGTGGATCCATGTGTGGTCTCTGAAGAGAACACACATGCAATGACACTGGTTCTTGTTACTAAAAAGAGCACACATGCAATGACACTGGTGGATCCATGGGTGGATTGTGAAAAGAACACACATGCAATGACACTGGTGGATCCATAGGTGGTTTGTGAAAACAACACACATGCAAAATGACTCTGGTTGTTACTAAAAAGAACACACATGCAATGACACTGGTGGATCCATGTGTGGTCTCTGTAGAGAACACACATTTCAATCACACTGGTGGATCCATATGTGGTATGTGAAAAGAACACACATGCAATGACACTGGTGATCCATAGGTGGTATGTGAAAAGAACACACATGCAAAATGACTGGTTGTTGTTAATAAAAAGAACACACATGCAATGACACTGGTGGATCCGTGGGTGGATTGTGAAAAGAACACACATGCAATGACACTGGTGGATCCATAGGTGGTATGTGAAAATAAAACACATGCAAAATGACTCTGGTTGTTACTAAAAAGAACACACATGCAATGACAGTGGTGGATCCATGGGTGGATTGTGAAAAGAACACACATGCAAAATGACTCTGGTTGTTACTAAAAAGAACACACATGCAATGACACTGGTGGATCCATGTGTGGTCTCTTCAGAGAAACCACATTTCAATCACACTAGTGGATCCATATGTGGTATGTGAAAAGAACACACATGCAATGACTCTGGGTCTTGCTAGTGAAATGAACACACATGCAATGACACTGGTGGATCCATAGGTGGTATGTGAGAAGAACACACATTTCAATGACTTTGGTTGTTGTTAGTAAAAAGAACACACATGCAATGACACTAGTGGATCCATGTGTGGATTGTGAAGAGAACACACATGCAATGACACCGGTGGATCCATGTGTGGATTGTGAAAAAGAACACACATGCAAAATGACTAGTTGTTGTTACTAAAAAGAACACACATGCAATGACACCGGTGGATCCATGTGTGGTCTCTCTAGAGAACACACATTTCAATGACACTGGTGGATCGATATGTGGTATGTGAAAAGAACACGCATGCAATGACTCTAGTTGTTGTTAGTGAAAAGAACACACATGCAATGACACTAGTGGATCCATAGGTGGTATGTGAAAAGAACACACATGCAAAATGAATCTGGTTGTTGTTACTAAAAAGAACACACATGCAATGACACTGGTGGCTCCATGGGTGGATTGTGAAAAGAGCACACATGCAATGACACTGGTGGATCCATATGTGGTATGTGAAAAGAACACACATGCAATGACTCTGGTTCTTGCTAGTGAAATGAACACACATGCAATGACACTGGTGGATCCATAGGTGGTATGTGAGAAGAACACACATTTCAATGACTTTGGTTGTTGTTAGTAAAAAGAACACACATGCAATGACACTAGTGGATCCATGTGTGGATTGTGAAGAGAACACACATGCAATGACACTGGTGGATCCATGTGTGGATTGTGAAAAAGAACACAGATGCAAAATGACCAGTTGTTGTTACTAAAAAGAACACACATGCAATGACACCGGTGGATCCATGTGTGGTCTCTGTAGAGAACACACATTTCAATGACACTGGTGGATCCGTATGTGGTATGTGAAAAGAACACGCATGCAATGACTCTAGTTGTTGTTAGTGAAAAGAACACACATGCAATGACACTGGTGGATCCATAGGTGGTATGTGAAAAGAACACACATGCAAAATGGCTCTGGTTGTTGTTACTAAAAAGAACACACATGCAATGACACTGGTGGATCCATGGGTGGATTGTGAAAAGAGCGCACATGCAATGCCACTGGTGGATCCATATGTGGTATGTGAAAAGAACACACATGCAATGACTCTGGTTGTTGTTACTGAAAAGAACACACATGCAATGACTCTGGTTTTATTCTTGAAAAGAACACACATGCAATAACCTTTGGTGGATCCATGTGTGGTCTCTGAAGAGAGCACACATTTCAATGACTCTTGTTGTTATTAGTAAAAAGAACACACATGCAATGACACTGGTGGATCCATGTGTGGTCTCTAAAGAGAGCACACATGCAATGACACTGGTTGCTGTTACTAAAAAGAACACACATGCAATGACACTGGTGGATCCATGGGTGGATTGTGAAAAGAACACACATGCAATGACACTGGTGGATCCATAGGTGGTATGTGAAAACAACACACATGCAAAATGATTCTGGTTGTTACTAAAAAGAACACACATGCAATGACACTGGTGGATCCATGGGTGGATTGTGAAAAGAACACACATGCAATGATACTGGTTTATCCGTAGGTGGTATGTGAAAAGAACACAGATGCAAAATGACTGGTTGTTGTTACTAAAAAGAACACACATGCAATGACACTGGTGGATCCATGGGTGGATTGTGAAAAGAACACACATGCAATGACACTGGTGGATCCATAGGTGGTATGTGAAAAGAACACACATGCAAAATGACTCAGTTATTACTAAAAGAACACACATGCAATGACCTTTGGTGGATCCATGGGTGGATTGTGAAAAGAACACACATACAATGACACTGGTGGATCCATAGGTGGTATGTGAAAAGAACACACATGCAAAATGACTCTAGTTGTTACTAAAAAGAACACACATGCAATGACACTGGTGGATCCATATGTGGTATGTGAAAACAACACACATGCAATGACTTTGATTGTTGCTAGTGAAATGAACACACATGCAATGACACTGGTGGATCCATAGGTGGTATGTGAGAAGAACACACAATTCAATGACTTTGGTTGTTGTTAGTAAAAAGAACACACATGCAATGACACTAGTGGATCCATGTGTGGATTGTGAAGAGAACACACATGCAATGACACCGGTGGATCCATGTGTGGATTGTGAAAAAGAACACACATGCAAAATGACTAGTTGTTGTTACTAAAAAGAACACACATGCAATGACACCGGTGGATCCATGTGTGGTCTCTCTAGAGAACACACATTTCAATGACACTGGTGGATCGATATGTGGTATGTGAAAAGAACATGCATGCAATGACTCTAGTTTTTGTTAGTGAAAAGAACACACATGCAATGACACTGGTGGATCCATAGGTGGTATGTGAAAAGAACACACATGCAAAATGAATCTGGTTGTTGTTACTAAAAAGAACACACATGCAATGACACTGGTGGCTCCATGGGTGGATTGTGAAAAGAGCACACATGCAATGACACTGGTGGATCCATATGTGGTAAGTGAAAAGAACACACATGCAATGACTCTGGTTCTTGCTAGTGAAATGAACACACATGCAATGACACCGGTGGATCCATGTGTGGTCTCTGTAGAGAACACACATTTCAATGACACTGGTGGATCCGTATGTGGTATGTGAAAAGAACACGCATGCAATGACTCTAGTTGTTGTTAGTGAAAAGAACACACATGCAATGACCTTTGGTGGATCCATAGGTGGTATGTGAAAAGAACACACATGCAAAATGTCTCTGGTTGTTGTTACTAAAAAGAACACACATGCAATGACACTGGTGGATCCATGGGTGGATTGTGAAAAGAGCGCACATGCAATGCCACTGGTGGATCCATATGTGGTATGTGAAAAGAACACACATGCAATGACTCTAGTTGTTGTTTTCAAAACAACACACATGCAATCACACTGGTGGATCCATGTGTGTTCTCTGAAGAGAGCACACATTTCAAGGAATCTTGTTGTTATTAGTAAAAAGAACACACATGCAATGACACTGGTGGATCCATGTGTGGTCTCTGAAGAGAGCACCCATGCAATGACACTGGTTGTTGTTACTAAAAAGAACACACATGCAATGACACTGGTGGATCCATGGGTGGATTGTGAAAAGAACACACATGCAATGACACTGGTGGATCCATAGGTGGTATGTGAAAACAACACACATGCAAAATGAATATGTTAGTTAATAAATAGAAAACACATGCAAAGACACTGGTGGATCCATGGGTGGATTGTGAAAAGAACACACATGCAATGATCTTGGTTTATCCGTAGGTGGTATGTGAAAAGAACACATGCAAAATGACTGGTTGTTGTTACTAAAAGAACACACATGCAATGACCTTTGGTGGATCCATGGGTGGATTGTGAAAAAGAACACACATGCAATGACCTTTGGTGGATCCATAGGTGGTATGTGAAAACAACACACATGCAAAATGATTCTGGTTGTTACTAAAAAGAACACACATGCAATGACACTGGTGGATCCATGGGTGGATTGTGAAAAGAACACACATACAATGACACTGGTGGATCCATAGGTGGTATGTGAAAAGAACACACATGCAAAATGACTCTAGTTGTTACTAAAAAGAACACACATGCAATGACACTGGTGGATCCATATGTGGTATGTGAAAACA
Organism: Avena insularis; assembly: GCA_023614405.1. Classification (NCBI taxonomy): domain Eukaryota; kingdom Viridiplantae; phylum Streptophyta; class Magnoliopsida; order Poales; family Poaceae; genus Avena; species Avena insularis. Next base: position 503,100,479 of record CM042688.1, on the reverse strand, counting down.
ACACACATGCAATGACTTTGGTTGTTGCTAGTGGAATGAACACACATGCAATGACACTAGTGGATCCATAGGTGGTATGTGAGAAGAACACACAATTCAATGACTTTGGTTGTTGTTAGTAAAAGAACACACATGCAATGACACTGGTGGATCCATGTGTGGAATGTGAAGAGAACACACATGCAAAGACACAGGGGTATCAATGTGTGGATTGTGAAAAAGAACACATGCAAAATGACTAGTTGTTGTTACTAAAAGAACACACATGCAATGACACGGTGGATCCATGTGGTCTCTCTAGAAGAACACACATTTCAATGACACTGGTGGATCGATATGTGGTATGTGAAAAGAACACGCATGCAATGACTCTAGTTGTTGTTAGTGAAAAGAACACACATGCAATGACACTGGTGGATCCATAGGTGGTATGTGAAAAGAACACACATGCAAAATGAATCTGGTTGTTGTTACTAAAAAGAACACACATGCAATGACACTGGTGGCTCCATGGGTGGATTGTGAAAAACACACATGCAATGACACTGGTGGATCCATATGTGGTAAGTGAAAAGAACACACATGCAATGACTCTGGTTCTTGATAGTGAAATGAACACACATGCAATGACACTGGTGGATCCATAGGTGGTATGTGAGAAGAACACACATTTCAATGACTTTGGTTGTCGTTAGGAAAAAGAACACACAAGCAATGACACTAGTGGATCCATGTGTGGATTGTGAAGAACACACATGCAATGACACTGATGGATCCATGTGTGGATTGTGAAAAGAATACACATGCAAAATGACTGGTTGTTGTTACTAAAATGAACACACATGCAATGACACCGGTGGATCCATGTGTGGTCTTTATAGAGAACACACATTTCAATGACACTGGTGGATCCAATGTGGTATGTGAAAAGAACACACATGCAAAATGACTCTGGTTGTTGTTAGTGAAAAGAACACACATGCAATGACACTGGTGGATCCATAGGTGGTATGTGAAAAGAACACACATGCAAAATGGCTCTGGTTGTTGTTACTAAAAAGAACACACATGCAATGACACTAGTGGATCCATGGGTGGATTGTGAAAAGAGCGCACATGCAATGCCACTGGTTTATCCGTATGTGGTATGTGAAAAGAACACACATGCAATGACTCTGGTTGTTATTCTTGAAAAGAACACACATGCATGACTGGTTGTTATTCTGAAAACAACACACATGCAATAACTTGGTGGATCCATGTGTGGTCTCTGAAGAGAGCACACATTTCAATGACTCTTGTTGTTGTTAGTAAAAGAACACACATGCAATGACCTTTGGTGGATCCATGTGTGGTCTCTAAAGAGAACACACATGCAATGACACTGGTTGTTGTTACTAAAAAGAACACACATGCAATGACACTGGTGGATCCATGGGTGGATTGTGAAAAGAACACACATGCAATGACACTGGTGGATCCATAGGTGGTATGTGAAAACAACACACATGCAAAATGATTCTGGTTGTTACTAAAAAGAACACACATGCAATGACACTGGTGGATCCATGGGTGGATTGTGAAAAGAACACACATGCAATGATACTGATTTATCCGTAGGTGGTATGTGAAAAGAACACACATGCAAAATGACTGGTTGTTGTTACTAAAAAGAACACACATGCAATAACACTGGTGGATCCATGGGTGGATTATGAAAAGAACACACATGCAATGACACTGGTGGATCCATAGGTGGTATGTGAAAAGAACACACATGCAAAATGACTCAGGTTGTTACTAAAAACAACAAACATGCAATGATACTGGTGGATCCATGGGTGGATTGTGAAAAGAACACACATACAATGACACTGGTGGATCCATAGGTGGTATGTGAAAAGAACACACGTGCAAAATGACTCTGGTTGTTACTAAAAAGAACACACATGCAATGACACTAGTGGATCCATGTGTGGTCTCTGTAGAGAACACACATTTCAATCACACTGGTGGATCCATATGTGGTATGTGAAAACAACACACATGCAATGACTTTGGTTGTTGCTAGTGAAATGAACACACCTGCAATGACACTGGTGGATCCATAGGTGGTATGTGAGAAGAACACACATTTCAATGACTTTGGTTGTCGTTAGTAAAAAGAACACACATGCAATGACACTAGTGGATCATGTGTGGATTGTGAAGAGAACACACATGCAATGACACTGGTGGATCCATGTGTGGATTGTGAAAAAGAACACACATGCAAAATGACTGGTTGTTGTTACTAAAAAGAACACACAGGCAATGACACCGGTGGATCCATGTGTGGTCTCTGTAGAGAACACACATTTCAATGACACTGGTGGATCCATATGTGGTATGTGAAAAGAACACACATGCAATGACTCTGGTTGTTGTTAGTGAAAAGAACACACATGCAATGACACTGGTGGATCCATATGTGGTATGTGAAAAGAACACACGTGCAAAATGAATCTGGTTGTTGTTACTAAAAAGAACACACATGCAATGACACTGGTGGATCCATGGGTGGATTGTGAAAAGACCACACATACAATGACACTGGTGGATCCATATGTGGTTTGTGAAAAGAACACACATGCAATGACTCTGGTTGTTGTTACTAAAAATAACACACATGCAATGACACTGGTGGATCCATAGGTGGTATGTGAGAAGAACACACATTTCAATGACTTTGGTTGTTGTTAGTAAAAAGAACACACATGCAATGACACTAGTGGATCCATGTGTGGATTGTGAAGAGAACACACATGCAATGACACTGGTGGATCCATGTGTGGATTGTGAAAAAGAACACAGATGCGAAATGACCAGTTGTTGTTACTAAAAAGAACACACATGCAATGACACCGGTGGATCCATGTGTGGTCTTTGTAGAGAACATACATTTCAATGACACTGGTGGATCCATATGTGGTATGTGAAAAGAACACGCATGCAATGACTCTGGTTGTTGTTAGTGAAAAGAACACACATGCAATGACACTGGTGGATCCATAGGTGGTATGTGAAAAGAACACACATGCAAAATGGCTCTGGTTGTTGTTACTAAAAAGAACACACATGCAATGACACTGGTGGATCCATCGGTGGATTGTGAAAAGAGCGCGCATGAAATGCCACTGGTGCATCCATATGTGGTATGTGAAAAGAACACACATGCAATGACTCTGGTTGTTGTTACTGAAAAGAACACACATGCATGACTCTGGTTGTTGTTACTGAAAACAACACACATGCAATAACACTGGTGGATCCATGTGTGGTCTCTGAAGAGAGCACACATTTCAATGACTCTTGTTGTTGTTAGTAAAAAGAACACACATGCAATGACACTGGTGGATCCATGGGTGGATTGTGAAAAGAACACACATGCAATGACACTGGTGGATCCATAGGTGGTATGTGAAAACAACACACATGCAAAATGATTCTGGTTGTTACTAAAAAGAACACACATGCAATGACACTGGTGGATCCATGGGTGGATTGTGAAAAGAACACACATGCAATGATACTGATTTATCCGTAGGTGGTATGTGAAAAGAACACACATGCAAAATGACTGGTTGTTGTTACTAAAAAGAACACACATGCAATAACACTGGTGGATCCATGGGTGGATTATGAAAAGAACACACATGCAATGACACTGGTGGATCCATAGGTGGTATGTGAAAAGAACACACATGCAAAATGACTCAGGTTGTTACTAAAAAGAACAAACATGCAATGACACTGGTGGATCCATGGGTGGATTATGAAAAGAACACACATACAATGACACTGGTGGATCCATAGGTGGTATGTGAAAAGAACACACATGCAAAATGACTCTGGTTGTTACTAAAAAGAACACACATGCAATGACACTGGTGGATCCATGTGTGGTCTCTGTAGAGAACACACATTTCAATCACACTGGTGGATCCATATGTGGTATGTGAAAACAACACACATGCAATGACTTTGGTTGTTGCTAGTGAAATGAACACACATGCAATGACACTGGTGGATCCATAGTTGGTATGTGAGAAGAACACACATTTCAATGACTTTGGTTGTCGTTAGTAAAAAGAACACACATGCAATGACACTAGTGGATCCATGTGTGGATTGTGAAGAGAACACACATGCAATGACACTGGTGGATCCATGTGTGGATTGTGAAAAAGAACACACATGCAAAATGACTGGTTGTTGTTACTAAAAAGAACACACAGTAATGACAGGTGGATCCATGTGTGGTCTCAGAGAGAACACACATTTCAATGACACTGGTGGATCCATATGTGGTATGTGAAAAGAACACACATGCAATGACTCTGGTTGTTGTTAGTGAAAAGAACACACATGCAATGACACTCGTGGATCCATACGTGGTATGTGAAAAGAACACACGTGCAAAATGAATCTGGTTGTTGTTACTAAAAAGAACACACATGCAATGACACTGGTGGATCCATGGGTGGATTGTGAAAAGAGCACACATACAATGACACTGGTGGATCCATATGTGGTTTGTGAAAAGAACACAATGCAATGACTCTGGTTGTTGTTACTAAAAAGAACAGACATGCAATGACACTGGTGGATCCATGTGGTCTCTCAAGAGAGCACACATTTCAATGACTCTTGTTGTTGTTAGTAAAAAGAACACACATGCAATGACACTGGTGGATCCATGTATGGTCTCTATAGAGAACACACATGCAATGACACTGGTTGTTGTTACTAAAAAGAACACACATGCAATGACACTGGTGGATCCATGTGTGGATTGTGAAGAGAACACACGTGCAATGACACTGGTGGATCCATAGGTGGTATGTGAAAATAGCACACATGCAAAATGACTGGTTGTTGTTACTAAAAAGAACACACATGCAATGACACTGGTGGATCCCTATGTGGTCTCTGTAGAGAACAGCATTTCAATGACACTGGTGGATCCATATGTGGTATCTGAAAAGAACAGACATGCAATGACTCTGGTTATTGCTAGTGAAAATAACACACATGCAATGACACTGGTGGATCCATAGGTGGTATGTGAGAAGAACACACATGCAAAATGACTCTGGTTGTTGTTACTAAAAAGAACACACATGCAATGACACTGGTGGATCCATAGGTGGATTATGAAATGAACACACATGCAATGACACTGGTGGATCCATAGGTGGTATGTGAGAAGAACACACATTTCAATGACTTTGGTTGTTGTTACTAAAAAGAACACACATGCAATGACACTGGTGGATCCATAGGTGGTATGTGAAGAGATCACACCTGCAAAATGACTCAGGTTGTTGTTACTAAAAAGAACACACATGCAAAATGACACTGGTTGATCCATAGGTGGATTGTGAAAAGAGCACAAATGCAATGACACTGGTGGATCCATAGGTGGTATGTGAAAAGAACACACATGCAAAATGACTCTGGTTGTTGTTACTAAAAAGAACACACATGCAATGACACTGGTGGATCCATAGGTGGTATGTGAAGATAACACACATGCAATGACTCTGGTTGTTGTTATTGAAAAGAACACACATGCAATGACACTGGTGGATCCATGGGTGGACTGTGAAAATAGCACACATGCAATGTCACTGGTGGATCCATATGTAGTATGTGAAAAGAACACACATGCAATGACTCTGGTTGTTGTTAGTGAAAAGCACACACATGCAATGACACTGGTGGATCCATGTGTGGTCTCTGAAGAGAGCACACATTTCAATGACTCTTGTTGTTAGTAAAAGAACACACATGCAATGATACTAGTGGATCCATGTGTGGTCTCTGAAGAGAACACACATGCAATGACACTGGTGGATCCATAGGTGGTATGTGAGAAGAACACACATTTCAATGACTTTGGTTGTTGTTACTAAAAAGAACACACATGCAATGACACTCGTGGATCCATAGGTGGTATGTGAAGAGAACACACATGCAAAATGACTCTGGTTGTTGTTACTAAAAAGAACACACATGCAATGACACTGGTGGATCCATGGGTGGATCGTGAAAAGAACACACATGCAGTGACACTGGTGGATCCATAGGTGGTATGTGAAAAGAACACACATGCAAAATGACTCTGGTTGTTGTTACTAAAAAGAACGCACATGCAATGACACTGGTGGATCCATGGGTGGATTGTGAAGAGAACACACATGCAATGACACTGGTGATCCATATGTGGTATGTGAAAAGAACACACATGCAATGACTCACGTTGTTGTTAGTGAAAAGAACACACATGCAATGACACTAGTGGATCCATGTGTGGTCTCTGAAGAGAGCACACATTTCAATGACTCTTGTTGTTAGTAAAAGAACACACATGCAATGACACTAGTGGATCCATGTGTGGTCTCTGAAGAGAACACACATGCAATGACACTGGTTGTTGTTACTAAAAAGAACGCACATGCAATGACACTGGTGGATCCATAGGTAGATTGTGAAGAGAACACACATGCAATGACACTTGTGGATCCATAGGTGGTATGTGAAAAGAACACACATGCAAAATGACTGGTTGTTGTTACTAAAAAGAACACACATGCAATGACACTGGTGGATCCATGTGTGGTCTCTGTACAGAATACGCATTTCAATGACACTGGTGGATACATATGTGGTATGTGAAAAGAACACACATGCAAAGACTCTGGTTGTTGTTAGTGAAAAGAACACACATGCAATGACACTGGTGGATCCATAGGTGGTATGTGAGAAGAACAGACATGCAAAATGACTCTTGTTGTTGTTACTAAAAAGAACCCACATGCAATGACAGTGGTGTATCCATAGGTGGATTATGAAATGAACACACATGCAATGACACTGGTGGATCCATAGGTGGTATCTGAGAAGAACACACATTTCAATGTCTCTGGTCGTTGTTACTAAAAAGAACACACATGCAATGACACTGGTGGATCCATAGGTGGTATGTGAAGAGAACACACATGCAAAATGACTCTGGTTGTTGTTACTAAAAAGAACACACATGCAATGACCCTAGTGGATCCATGGGTGGATTGTGAAAAGAACACACATGCAGTGACACTGGTGGATCCATAGGTGGTATGTGAAAAGAACACACATGCAAAATGACTCTGGTTTTTGTTACTAAAAAGAACACACATGCAAAGACACTGGTGGATCCATGGGTGGATTGTGAAGAGAACACACATGCAATGACACTGGTGATCCATTTGTGGTATGTGAAAAGAACACACATGCAATGACTCTAGTTGTTGTTAGTGAAAAGAACACACATGCAATGACACTGGTGGATCCATGTGTGGTCTCTAAAGAGAGCACACATTTCAATGAGTCTTGTTGTTGTTAGTAAAAGGAACACACATGCAATGACACTGGTGGATCCATGTGTGGTCTCTGAAGAGAACACACATGCAATGACACTAGTTGTTGTTACTAAAAAGAACACACATGCAATGACACTAGTGGATCCATGTGTGGATTGTGAAGAGAACAAACATGCAATGACACTGGTGGATCCATAGGTGGTATGTGAAAAGAATACACATGCAGAATGATTGGTTGTTGTTACTAATAAAAAGAACACACATGGAATTACACTGGTGTATCCATAGTTGGATTATGAAATGAACACATATGCAATGACACTGGTGGATCCATAGGTGGTATGTGAGAAGAACACACATTTCAATGACTCTGGTTGTTGTTACTAAAAAGAACACACATGCAATGACACTCCTGGATCCATAGGTGGTATGTGAAGAGAACACACTTGCAAAATGACTTTGTTTGTTGTTACTAAAAAGAACACACATGCAATGACACTGGTGGATCCATGGGTGGATCATGAAAAGAACACACATGCAGTGACACTGGTGGATCCATAGGTGGTATGTGAAAAGAACACACATGCAAAATGACTCTGGTTGTTGTTACTAAAAAGAACACACATGCAATGACACTGGTGGATCCATGGGTGGATTGTGAAGAGAACACACATGCAATGACACTGGTGATCCATATGTGGTATGTGAAAAGAACACACATGCAATGACTCTCGTTGTTGTTAGTGAAAAGAACACACATGCAATGACACTGGTGGATCCATGTGTGGTCTCTGAAAAGAGAGGACACATTTCAATGACTCTTGTTGTTGTCAGTAAAAAGAACACACATGCAATGACACTGGTGGATCCATGTGTGGTCTCTGAAGAGAACACACATGCAATGACACTGGTTGTTGTTACTAAAAAGAACACACATGCAATGACACTGGTGGATCCATAGGTAGATTGTGAAGAGAACACACATGCAATGACACTTGTGAATCCATAGGTGGTATGTGAAAAGAACACACATGAAAAATGACTGGTTGTTGTTACTAAAAAGAACACACATGCAATGATACTGGTGGATCCATGTGTGGTCTCTGTAGAGAACACGCATTTCAATGACACTGGTGGATCCATATGTGGTATGTGAAAAGAACACACATGCAATGACTCTGGTTGTTGTTAGTAAAAAGAACACACATGCAATGACACTGGTAGATCCATAGGTGGTAGGTGAGAAGAACGCACATGCAAAATGACTCTGGTTGTTGTTACTAAAAAGAACACACATGCAATGACACTGATGTATCCATAGGTGGATTATGAAATGTACACACATGCAATGACACTGGTGGATCCATAGGTGGTATGTGAGAAGAACACACATTTCAATGACTCTGGTTGTTGTTACTAAAAAGAACACACATGCAATGACACTCGTGGATCCATAGGTGGTATGTGAAGAGAACAGACATGCAAAATGACTCTGGTTGTTGTTACTAAAAAGAACACACATGCAATGACCCTAGTGGATTGTGAAAAGAACACACATGCAGTGACACTGGTGGATCCATAGGTGGTATGTGAAAAGAACACACATGCAAAATGACTCTGGTTCTTGTTACAAAAAAGATCACACATGCAAAGACACTGGTGGATACATGGGTGGATTGTGAAAAGAACACACATGCAATGACACTGGTGATCCATTTGTGGTATGCGAAAAGAACACACATGCAATGACTCTGGTTGTTGTTAGTGAAAAGAACACACATGCAATGACACTGGTGGATCCATGTGTGGTCTCTGAAGAGAGCACACATTTCAATGACTCTTGTTGTTGTTAGTAAAAGGAACACACATGCAATGACACTGGTGGATCCATGTGTAGTCTCTGAAGAGAACACACATGCAATGACACTAGTTGTTGTTACTAAAAAGAACACACATGCAATGACACTAGTGGATCCATGTGTGGATTGTGAAGAGAACAAACATGCAATGACACTGGTGGATCCATAGGTGGTATGTGAAAAGAATACACATGCAAAATGATTCGTTGTTGTTACTAATAAAAAGAACACACATGCAATTACACTGGTGTATCCATAGTTGGATTATAAAATGAACACACATGCAATGACAATGGTGGATCCATAGGTGGTATGTGAGAAGAACACACATTTCAATGACTTTGGTTGTTGTTACTAAAAAGAACACACATGCAATGACACTGGTGGATCCATAGGTGGTATGTGAAGAGAACACACATGCAATGACACTGGTGGATCCATGTGTGGTCTCTGAAGAGAACACCCATGCAATGACACTGGTTGTTGTTACTAAAAAGAACACACAGGCAATGACACTGGTGGATCCATAGGTAGATTGTGAAGAGAACACACATGCAATGCCACTTGTGGATCCATAGGTGGTATGTGAAAAGAACACACATGCAAAATGACTGGTTGTTGTTACTAAAAAGAACACACATGCAATGACACTGGTGGATCCACGTGTGGTCTCAGTAGAGAACACGCATTTCAATGACACTGGTGGATCCATATGTGGTATGTGAAAAGAACACACATGCAATGACTCTGGTTATTGTTAGTGAAAAGAACACACATGCAATGACACTGGTAGATCCATAGGTGGTAGGTGAGAAGAACACACATGCAAAATGACTCTAGTTGTTGTTACTAAAAATAACACACATGCAATGACACTGGTGTATCCATAGGTGGATTATGAAATGAGCACACATGCAATGACACTGGTGGATCCAGAGGTGGTATGTGAGAAGAACACACACTTCAATGACTCTGGTTGTTGTTACTAAAAAGAACACACATGCAATGACACTCGTGGATCCATAGGTGGTATGTGAAGAGAACACACATGCAAAATGACTCTGGTTGTTGTTACTAAAAATAACACACATGCAATGACACTGGTGGATCCATGGGTGGATTGTGAAAAGAACACACATGTAGTGACACTGGTGGATCCATATGTGGTATGTGAAAAGAACACACATGCAAAATGACTCTGGTTGTTGTTACTAAAAAGAACACACATGCAAAGACACTGGTGAATCCATGGGTGGATTGTGAAGAGAACACACATGCAATGACACTGGTGATCCATATGTGGTATGTGAAAAGAACACACATGCAATGACTCTGGTTGTTGTTAGTGAAAAGAACACACATGCAATGACACTGGTGGATCCATGTGTGGTCTCTGAAGAGAGCACACATTTCAATGACTCTTGTTGTTGTTAGTAAAAGGAACACACATGCAATGACACTGGTGGATCCATGTGTGGTCTCTAAAGAGAGCACACATGCAATGACACTGGTTGTTGTTACTAAAAAGAACACATGCAATGACACTGGTGGATCCATAGGTGGATTGTGAAGAGAACACACATGCAATGACACTGGTGGATCCATAGGTGGTATGTGAAAAGAACACACATGCAAAATCATTGTTTATTGTTACTAAAAAGAACACACATGCAATGACACTGGTGGATCCATGTGTGGTCTCTGTAGAGAACACGCATTTCAATGACACTGGTGGATCCATATGTGGTATGTGAAAAGAACAAACATGCAATGACTGGTTGTTGTTAGTGAAATGAACACACATGCAATGACACTGGTGGATCCATGGGTGGATTGTGAAAAGAGCACACATGCTATGACACTGGTGGATCCATATGTGGTATGTGAAAAGAACACACATGCAATGACTCTTGTTGTTATTACTGAAAAGAACACACAAGCAATGACATCAGGATCCATGTGTGGTCTCTGAAGAGAGCACACATTTCAATGACTCTTGTTGTTGTTAGTAAAAAGAACACACATGCAATGACACTGGTGGATCCATGTGTGGTCTCTGAAGAGAACACACATGCAATGACACTAGTTCTTGTTACTAAAAAGAGCACACATGCAATGACACTGGTGGATCCATGGGTGGATTGTGAAAAGAACACACATGCAATGACACTGGTGGATCCATAGGTGGTTTGTGAAAACAACACACATGCAAAATGACTCTGGTTGTTACTAAAAAGAACACACATGCAATGACACTGGTGGATCCATGTGTGGTCTCTGTAGAGAACACACATTTCAATCACACTGGTGGATCCATATGTGGTATGTGAAAACAACACACATGCAATGACACTGGTGATCCATAGGTGGTATGTGAAAAGAACACACATGCAAAATGACTGGTTGTTGTTAATAAAAAGAACACACATGCAATGACACTGGTGGATCCGTGGGTGGATTGTGAAGAGAACACACATGCAATGCCACTTGTGGATCCATAGGTGGTATGTGAAAAGAACACACATGCAAAATGACTGGTTGTTGTTACTAAAAAGAACACACATGCAATGACACTGGTGGATCCACGTGTGGTCTCGATGAGAGAACACATTTCAATGACACTGGTGGATCCATATGTGGTATGTGAAAAGAACACACATGCAATGACTCTGGTTATTGTTAGTGAAAAGAACACACATGCAATGACACTGGTAGATCCATAGGTGGTAGGTGAGAAGAACACACATGCAAAATGACTCTAGTTGTTGTTACTAAAAATAACACACATGCAATGACACTGGTGTATCCATAGGTGGATTATGAAATGAGCACACATGCAATGACACTGGTGGATCCAGAGGTGGTATGTGAGAAGAACACACACTTCAATGACTCTGGCTGTTGTTACTAAAAAGAACACACATGCAATGACACTCGTGGATCCATAGGTGGTATGTGAAGAGAACACACATGCAAAATGACTCTGGTTGTTGTTACTAAAAATAACACACATGCAATGACACTGGTGGATCCATGGGTGGATTGTGAAAAGAACACACATGTAGTGACACTGGTGGATCCATATGTGGTATGTGAAAAGAACACACATGCAAAATGACTCTGGTTGTTGTTACTAAAAAGAACACACATGCAAAGACACTGGTGAATCCATGGGTGGATTGTGAAGAGAACACACATGCAATGACACTGGTGATCCATATGTGGTATGTGAAAAGAACACACATGCAATGACTCTGGTTGTTGTTAGTGAAAAGAACACACATGCAATGACACTTGGATCCATGTGCGGTCTCCAAGAGAGCACACATTTCAATGACTCTTGTTGTTGTTAGTAAAAGGAACACACATGCAATGACACTGGTGGATCCATGTGTCGTCTCTAAAGAGAGCACACATGCAATGACACTGGTTGTTGTTACTAAAAAGAACACATGCAATGACACTGGTGGATCCATAGGTGGATTGTGAAGAGAACACACATGCAATGACACTGGTGGATCCATAGGTGGTATGTGAAAAGAACACACATGCAAAATCATTGTTTATTGTTACTAAAAAGAACACACATGCAATGACACTGGTGGATCCATGTGTGGTCTCTCAGAGAACACGCATTTCAATGACACTGTGGATCCATATGTGGTATGTGAAAAGAACAAACATGCAATGACTGTTGTTGTTAGTGAAATGAACACACATGCAATGACACTGGTGGATCCATGGGTGGATTGTGAAAAGAGCACATGCTATGACACTGTGGATCCATATGTGGTATGTGATAACAACACACATGCAATGACTGTTGTTATTATCAAAAGAACACACAAGCAATGACATCAGGATCCATGTGTGGTCTCTGAAGAGAGCACACATTTCAATGACTCTTGTTGTTGTTAGTAAAAGAACACACATGCAATGACACTGGTGGATCCATGTGTGGTCTCTGAAGAGAACACACATGCAATGACACTGTTCTTGTTACTAAAAAGAGCACACATGCAATGACACTGGTGGATCCATGGGTGGATTGTGAAAAGAACACACATGCAATGACACTGGTGGATCCATAGGTGGTTTGTGAAAACAACACACATGCAAAATGACTCTGGTTGTTACTAAAAAGAACACACATGCAATGACATCAGGATCCATGTGTGGTCTCTGTAGAGAACACACATTTCAATCACACTGGTGGATCCATATGTGGTATGTGAAAACAACACACATGCAATGACACTGGTGATCCATAGGTGGTATGTGAAAAGAACACACATGCAAAATGACTGGTTGTTGTTAATAAAAAGAACACACATGCAATGACACTGGTGGATCCGTGGGTGGATTGTGAAAAGAACACACATGCAATGACACTGGTGGATCCATAGGTGGTATGTGAAAATAAAACACATGCAAAATGACTCTGGTTGTTACTAAAAAGAACACACATGCAATGACAGTGGTGGATCCATGGGTGGATTGTGAAAAGAACACACATGCAAAATGACTCTGGTTGTTACTAAAAAGAACACACATGCAATGACACTGGTGGATCCATGTGTGGTCTCTTCAGAGAAACCACATTTCAATCACACTAGTGGATCCATATGTGGTATGTGAAAAGAACACACATGCAATGACTCTGGGTCTTGCTAGTGAAATGAACACACATGCAATGACACTGGTGGATCCATAGGTGGTATGTGAGAAGAACACACATTTCAATGACTTTGGTTGTTGTTAGTAAAAAGAACACACATGCAATGACACTAGTGGATCCATGTGTGGATTGTGAAGAGAACACACATGCAATGACACCGGTGGATCCATGTGTGGATTGTGAAAAAGAACACACATGCAAAATGACTAGTTGTTGTTACTAAAAAGAACACACATGCAATGACACCGGTGGATCCATGTGTGGTCTCTAGAGAACACACATTTCAATGACACTGGTGGATCGATATGTGGTATGTGAAAAGAACACGCATGCAATGACTCTAGTTGTTGTTAGTGAAAAGAACACACATGCAATGACACTAGTGGATCCATAGGTGGTATGTGAAAAGAACACACATGCAAAATGAATCTGGTTGTTGTTACTAAAAAGAACACACATGCAATGACACTGGTGGCTCCATGGGTGGATTGTGAAAAGAGCACACATGCAATGACACTGGTGGATCCATATGTGGTATGTGAAAAGAACACACATGCAATGACTCTGGTTCTTGCTAGTGAAATGAACACACATGCAATGACACTGGTGGATCCATAGGTGGTATGTGAGAAGAACACACATTTCAATGACTTTGGTTGTTGTTAGTAAAAAGAACACACATGCAATGACACTAGTGGATCCATGTGTGGATTGTGAAGAGAACACACATGCAATGACACTGGTGGATCCATGTGTGGATTGTGAAAAAGAACACAGATGCAAAATGACCAGTTGTTGTTACTAAAAAGAACACACATGCAATGACACCGGTGGATCCATGTGTGGTCTCTGTAGAGAACACACATTTCAATGACACTGGTGGATCCGTATGTGGTATGTGAAAAGAACACGCATGCAATGACTCTAGTTGTTGTTAGTGAAAAGAACACACATGCAATGACACTGGTGGATCCATAGGTGGTATGTGAAAAGAACACACATGCAAAATGGCTCTGGTTGTTGTTACTAAAAAGAACACACATGCAATGACACTGGTGGATCCATGGGTGGATTGTGAAAAGAGCGCACATGCAATGCCACTGGTGGATCCATATGTGGTATGTGAAAAGAACACACATGCAATGACTCTGGTTGTTGTTACTGAAAAGAACACACATGCAATGACTCTGGTTGTTGTTACTGAAAAGAACACACATGCAATAACACTGGTGGATCCATGTGTGGTCTCTGAAGAGAGCACACATTTCAATGACTCTTGTTGTTATTAGTAAAAAGAACACACATGCAATGACATCAGGATCCATGTGTGGTCTCTAAAGAGAGCACACATGCAATGACACTGGTTGCTGTTACTAAAAAGAACACACATGCAATGACACTGGTGGATCCATGGGTGGATTGTGAAAAGAACACACATGCAATGACACTGGTGGATCCATAGGTGGTATGTGAAAACAACACACATGCAAAATGATTCTGGTTGTTACTAAAAAGAACACACATGCAATGACACTGGTGGATCCATGGGTGGATTGTGAAAAGAACACACATGCAATGATACTGGTTTATCCGTAGGTGGTATGTGAAAAGAACACAGATGCAAAATGACTGGTTGTTGTTACTAAAAAGAACACACATGCAATGACACTGGTGGATCCATGGGTGGATTGTGAAAAGAACACACATGCAATGACACTGGTGGATCCATAGGTGGTATGTGAAAAGAACACACATGCAAAATGACTCAGGTTATTACTAAAAAGAACACACATGCAATGACACTGGTGGATCCATGGGTGGATTGTGAAAAGAACACACATACAATGACACTGGTGGATCCATAGGTGGTATGTGAAAAGAACACACATGCAAAATGACTCTAGTTGTTACTAAAAAGAACACACATGCAATGACACTGGTGGATCCATATGTGGTATGTGAAAACAACACACATGCAATGACTTTGATTGTTGCTAGTGAAATGAACACACATGCAATGACACTGGTGGATCCATAGGTGGTATGTGAGAAGAACACACAATTCAATGACTTTGGTTGTTGTTAGTAAAAAGAACACACATGCAATGACACTAGTGGATCCATGTGTGGATTGTGAAGAGAACACACATGCAATGACACGGTGGATCCATGTGGATTGTGAAAAGAACACACATGCAAAATGACTAGTTGTTGTTACTAAAAAGAACACACATGCAATGACACCGGTGGATCCATGTGTGGTCTCTCTAGAGAACACACATTTCAATGACACTGGTGGATCGATATGTGGTATGTGAAAAGAACATGCATGCAATGACTCTAGTTGTTGTTAGTGAAAAGAACACACATGCAATGACACTGGTGGATCCATAGGTGGTATGTGAAAAGAACACACATGCAAAATGAATCTGGTTGTTACTAAAAAGAACACACATGTAATGACACTGGTGGCTCCATGGGTGGATTGTGAAAAGAGCACACATGCAATGACACTGGTGGATCCATATGTGGTAAGTGAAAAGAACACACATGCAATGACTCTGGTTCTTGCTAGTGAAATGAACACACATGCAATGACACCGGTGGATCCATGTGTGGTCTCTGTAGAGAACACACATTTCAATGACACTGGTGGATCCGTATGTGGTATGTGAAAAGAACACGCATGCAATGACTCTAGTTGTTGTTAGTGAAAAGAACACACATGCAATGACACTGGTGGATCCATAGGTGGTATGTGAAAAGAACACACATGCAAAATGGCTCTGGTTGTTGTTACTAAAAAGAACACACATGCAATGACACTGGTGGATCCATGGGTGGATTGTGAAAAGAGCGCACATGCAATGCCACTGGTGGATCCATATGTGGTATGTGAAAAGAACACACATGCAATGACTACGGTTGTTACTGAAAAGAACACACATGCAATGACTCTGGTTGTTGTTACTGAAAAGAACACACATGCAATAACACTGGTGGATCCATGTGTGGTCTCTGAAGAGAGCACACATTTCAATGACTCTTGTTGTTATTAGTAAAAAGAACACACATGCAATGACACTGGTGGATCCATGTGTGGTCTCTAAAGAGAACACACATGCAATGACACTGGTTGTTGTTACTAAAAAGAACACACATGCAATGACACTGGTGGATCCATGGGTGGATTGTGAAAAGAACACACATGCAATGACACTGGTGGATCCATAGGTGGTATGTGAAAACAACACACATGCAAAATGATTCTGGTTGTTACTAAAAAGAACACACATGCAATGACACTGGTGGATCCATGGGTGGATTGTGAAAAGAACACACATGCAATGATACTGGTTTATCCGTAGGTGGTATGTGAAAAGAACACAGATGCAAAATGACTGGTTGTTGTTACTAAAAAGAACACACATGCAATGACACTGGTGGATCCATGGGTGGATTGTGAAAAGAACACACATGCAATGACACTGGTGGATCCATAGGTGGTATGTGAAAAGAACACACATGCAAAATGACTCAGGTTATTACTAAAAAGAACACACATGCAATGACACTGGTGGATCCATGGGTGGATTGTGAAAAGAACACACATACAATGACACTGGTGGATCCATAGGTGGTATGTGAAAAGAACACACATGCAAAATGACTCTAGTTGTTACTAAAAAGAACACACATGCAATGACACTGGTGGATCCATATGTGGTATGTGAAAACAACACACATGCAATGACTTTGGTTGTTGCTAGTGGAATGAACACACATGCAATGACACTGGTGGATCCATAGGTGGTATGTGAGAAGAACACACAATTCAATGACTTTGGTTGTTGTTAGTAAAAAGAACACACATGCAATGACACTAGTGGATCCATGTGTGGATTGTGAAGAGAACACACATGCAATGACACCGGTGGATCCATGTGTGGATTGTGAAAAAGAACACACATGCAAAATGACTAGTTGTTGTTACTAAAAAGAACACACATGCAATGACACCGGTGGATCCATGTGTGGTCTCTCTAGAGAACACACATTTCAATGACACTGGTGGATCGATATGTGGTATGTGAAAAGAACACGCATGCAATGACTCTAGTTGTTGTTAGTGAAAAGAACACACATGCAATGACACTGGTGGATCCATAGGTGGTATGTGAAAAGAACACACATGCAAAATGAATCTGGTTGTTGTTACTAAAAAGAACACACATGCAATGACACTGGTGGCTCCATGGGTGGATTGTGAAAAGAGCACACATGCAATGACACTGGTGGATCCATATGTGGTAAGTGAAAAGAACACACATGCAATGACTCTGGTTCTTGATAGTGAAATGAACACACATGCAATGACACTGGTGGATCCATAGGTGGTATGTGAGAAGAACACACATTTCAATGACTTTGGTTGTCGTTAGTAAAAAGAACACACATGCAATGACACTAGTGGATCCATGTGTGGATTGTGAAGAGAACACACATGCAATGACACTAGTGGATCCATGTGTGGATTGTGAAAAAGAACACAGATGCGAAATGACCAGTTGTTGTTACTAAAAAGAACACACATGCAATGACACCGGTGGATCCATGTGTGGTCTTTGTAGAGAACACACATTTCAATGACACTGGTGGATCCATATGTGGTATGTGAAAAGAACACGCATGCAATGACTCTGGTTGTTGTTAGTGAAAAGAACACACATGCAATGACACTGGTGGATCCATAGGTGGTATGTGAAAAGAACACACATGCAAAATGGCTCTGGTTGTTGTTACTAAAAAGAACACACATGCAATGACACTGGTGGATCCATGGGTGGATTGTGAAAAGAGCGCACATGCAATGCCACTGGTGCATCCATATGTGGTATGTGAAAAGAACACACATGCAATGACTCTGGTTGTTGTTACTGAAAAGAACACACATGCATGACTCTGGTTGTTGTTACTGAAAACAACACACATGCAATAACATCAGGATCCATGTGTGGTCTCAAGAGAGCACACATTTCAATGACTCTTGTTGTTGTTAGTAAAAGAACACACATGCAATGACATCAGGATCCATGTGTGGTCTCTAAAAAGAACACACATGCAATGTCACTGGTTGTTGTTACTAAAAAGAACACACATGCAATGACACTGGATCCATGGGTGGATTGTGAAAGAACACACATGCAATGACACTGGTGGATCCATAGGTGGTATGTGAAAACAACACACATGCAAAATGATTCTGTTGTTACTAAAAGAACACACATGCAATGACACTGGTGGATCCATGGGTGGATTGTGAAAAGAACACACATGCAATGATACTGATTTATCCGTAGGTGGTATGTGAAAAGAACACACATGCAAAATGACTGGTTGTTGTTACTAAAAAGAACACACATGCAATAACACTGGTGGATCCATGGGTGGATTATGAAAAGAACACACATGCAATGACACTGGTGGATCCATAGGTGGTATGTGAAAAGAACACACATGCAAAATGACTCAGGTTGTTACTAAAAACAACAAACATGCAATGATACTGGATCCATGGGTGGATTGAAAAGAACACACATACAATGACACTGGTGGATCCATAGGTGGTATGTGAAAAGAACACACGTGCAAAATGACTCTGGTTGTTACTAAAAAGAACACACATGCAATGACACTAGTGGATCCATGTGTGGTCTCTGTAGAGAACACACATTTCAATCACACTGGTGGATCCATATGTGGTATGTGAAAACAACACACATGCAATGACTTTGGTTGTTGCTAGTGAAATGAACACACATGCAATGACACTGGTGGATCCATAGGTGGTATGTGAGAAGAACACACATTTCAATGACTTTGGTTGTCGTTAGTAAAAAGAACACACATGCAATGACACTAGTGGATCATGTGTGGATTGTGAAGAGAACACACATGCAATGACACTGGTGGATCCATGTGTGGATTGTGAAAAAGAACACACATGCAAAATGACTGGTTGTTGTTACTAAAAAGAACACACAGGCAATGACACCGGTGGATCCATGTGTGGTCTCTGTAGAGAACACACATTTCAAGGAAACTGCTGCATCCATAAGTGGAATGTGAAAAGAACACACATGAAATGACTCTTGTTGTTAGTGAAAGAACACATGCAATGACACTGGTGGATCCATATGTGGTATGTGAAAAGAACACACGTGCAAAATGAATCTGGTTGTTGTTACTAAAAAGAACACACATGCAATGACACTGGTGGATCCATGGGTGGATTGTGAAAAGACCACACATACAATGACACTGGTGGATCCATATGTGGTTTGTGAAAAGAACACACATGCAATGACTCTGGTTGTTGTTACTAAAAATAACACACATGCAATGACACTGGTGGATCCATAGGTGGTATGTGAAAAGAACAAACATTTCAATGAGTCTGGTTGTTGTTAGTAATGACACTAGTGGATCCATGTGTGGATTGTGAAGAGAACACACATGCAATGACACTGGTGGATCCATGTGTGGATTGTGAAAAAGAACACAGATGCGAAATGACCAGTTGTTGTTACTAAAAAGAACACACATGCAATGACACCGGTGGATCCATGTGTGGTCTTTGTAGAGAACATACATTTCAATGACACTGGTGGATCCATATGTGGTATGTGAAAAGAACACGCATGCAATGACTCTAGTTGTTGTTAGTGAAAAGAACACACATGCAATGACACTGGTGGATCCATAGGTGGTATGTGAAAAGAACACACATGCAAAATGGCTCTGGTTGTTGTTACTAAAAAGAACACACATGCAATGACACTGGTGGATCCATCGGTGGATTGTGAAAAGAGCGCGCATGAAATGCCACTGGTGCATCCATATGTGGTATGTGAAAAGAACACACATGCAATGACTCGGTTGTTGTTCTTGAAAAAGAACACATGCATGACTCACGGTTGTTACTGAAAACAACACACATGCAATAACATCAGTGGATCAATGTGTGGTCTCTGAAGATAGCACACATTTCAATGACTCTTGTTGTTGTTAGTAAAAAGAACACACATGCAATGACACTGGTGGATCCATGGGTGGATTGTGAAAAGAACACACATGCAATGACACTGGTGGATCCATAGGTGGTATGTGAAAACAACACACATGCAAAATGATTCTGGTTGTTACTAAAAAGAACACACATGCAATGACACTGGTGGATCCATGGGTGGATTGTGAAAAGAACACACATGCAATGATACTGATTTATCCGTAGGTGGTATGTGAAAAGAACACACATGCAAAATGACTGGTTGTTGTTACTAAAAAGAACACACATGCAATAACACTGGTGGATCCATGGGTGGATTATGAAAAGAACACACATGCAATGACACTGGTGGATCCATAGGTGGTATGTGAAAAGAACACACATGCAAAATGACTCAGGTTGTTACTAAAAAGAACAAACATGCAATGACACTGGTGGATCCATGGGTGGATTGTGAAAAGAACACACATACAATGACACTGGTGGATCCATAGGTGGTATGTGAAAAGAACACACGTGCAAAATGACTCTGGTTGTTACTAAAAAGAACACACATGCAATGACACTGGTGGATCCATGTGTGGTCTCTGTAGAGAACACACATTTCAATCACACTGGTGGATCCATATGTGGTATGTGAAAACAACACACATGCAATGACTTTGGTTGTTGCTAGTGAAATGAACACACATGCAATGACACTGGTGGATCCATAGTTGGTATGTGAGAAGAACACACATTTCAATGACTTTGGTTGTCGTTAGTAAAAAGAACACACATGCAATGACACTAGTGGATCCATGTGTGGATTGTGAAGAGAACACACATGCAATGACACTGGTGGATCCATGTGTGGATTGTGAAAAAGAACACACATGCAAAATGACTGGTTGTTGTTACTAAAAAGAACACACAGGCAATGACACCGGTGGATCCATGTGTGGTCTCTGTAGAGAACACACATTTCAATGACACTGGTGGATCCATATGTGGTATGTGAAAAGAACACACATGCAATGACTCTGGTTGTTGTTAGTGAAAAGAACACACATGCAATGACACTCGTGGATCCATACGTGGTATGTGAAAAGAACACACGTGCAAAATGAATCTGGTTGTTGTTACTAAAAAGAACACACATGCAATGACACTGGTGGATCCATGGGTGGATTGTGAAAAGAGCACACATACAATGACACTGGTGGATCCATATTTGGTTTGTGAAAAGAACACAATGCAATGACTCTGGTTGTTGTTACTAAAAAGAACAGACATGCAATGACACTGGTGGATCCATGTGTGGTCTCTCAAGAGAGCACACATTTCAATGACTCTTGTTGTTGTTAGTAAAAAGAACACACATGCAATGACACTGGTGGATCCATGTATGGTCTCTATAGAGAACACACATGCAATGACACTGGTTGTTGTTACTAAAAAGAACACACATGCAATGACACTGGTGGATCCATGTGTGGATTGTGAAGAGAACACACGTGCAATGACACTGGTGGATCCATAGGTGGTATGTGAAAATAGCACACATGCAAAATGACTGGTTGTTGTTACTAAAAAGAACACACATGCAATGACACTGGTGGATCCCTATGTGGTCTCTGTAGAGAACAGCATTTCAATGACACTGGTGGATCCATATGTGGTATCTGAAAAGAACAGACATGCAATGACTCTGGTTATTGCTAGTGAAAATAACACACATGCAATGACACTGGTGGATCCATAGGTGGTATGTGAGAAGAACACACATGCAAAATGACTCTGGTTGTTGTTACTAAAAAGAACACACATGCAATGACACTGGTGGATCCATAGGTGGATTATGAAATGAACACACATGCAATAACACTGGTGGATCCATAGGTGGTATGTGAGAAGAACACACATTTCAATGACTTTGGTTGTTGTTACTAAAAAGAACACACATGCAATGACACTGGTGGATCCATAGGTGGTATGTGAAGAGATCACACCTGCAAAATGACTCAGGTTGTTGTTACTAAAAAGAACACACATGCAAAATGACACTGGTTGATCCATAGGTGGATTGTGAAAAGAGCACAAATGCAATGACACTGGTGGATCCATAGGTGGTATGTGAAAAGAACACACATGCAAAATGACTCTGGTTGTTGTTACTAAAAAGAACACACATGCAATGACACTGGTGGATCCATAGGTGGTATGTGAAGATAACACACATGCAATGACTCTGGTTGTTGTTATTGAAAAGAACACACATGCAATGACACTGGTGGATCCATGGGTGGACTGTGAAAATAGCACACATGCAATGTCACTGGTGGATCCATATGTAGTATGTGAAAAGAACACACATGCAATGACTCTGGTTGTTGTTAGTGAAAAGCACACACATGCAATGACACTGGTGGATCCATGTGTGGTCTCTGAAGAGAGCACACATTTCAATGACTCTTGTTGTTGTTAGTAAAAAGAACACACATGCAATGACACTGGTGGATCCATGTGTGGTCTCTGAAGAGAGCACACATGCAATGACACTAGTTGTTGTTACTTAAAAGAACACATGCAATGACACTGGTGGATCCATAGGTGGATTGTGAAGAGAACACACATGCAATGACACTGGTGGATCCATAGGTGGTATGTGAAAAGGACACACATGCAAAATGACTGGTTGTTGTTACTAAAAAGAACACACATGCAATGACATTGGTGGATCCATGTGTGGTCTCTATAGAGAACACGCATTTCAATGACACTGGTGGATCCATATGTGGTATGTGAAAAGAACACACATGCAATGACTCTAGTTGTTGTTAGTGAAAAGAACACACATGCAATGACACTGGTGGATCCATAGGTGGTATGTGAGAAGAACATACATGCAAAATGACTGGTTGTTGTTACTAAAAAGAACACACATGCAATGACACTGGTTGATGGGGATATGCCAAAGGGGGTATGCTCAGCAGAATGCTCCGATTGGGTCGAAGGGCCTGCGAGTGCGTCTGAAGGACAGTGACTGGGCCATGAAGAAAGGAGAGGACCAGCGACTGGCGACTGGAAGCCCAGAAGCATAGCAGAAGCCCAGTTGAGTTAGGTCAAAGGTCTCTAGATCCTTATCCTGTTCGGAGGCAGCTTGTAAACCCTAGCGAGGTGCTTTATATATAAACCTCCCTAGGGTATCTTAGAGACTTACGTTCCATCATACACCCCTTCAAGCGACTCGCTGCCTAGCCGCCGAGCTCGGCACCCTTGTAACTCGCTCTCTCATAATCTAATCTAGCAGGAGTAGGTGTTTACCCTCCGGGGAGCCGAACCTGGGTAAACCCATGTGCATCCACCCCCATCTCGTACCGCAGATGGCCGCCAACTCTTCCTCACGAAACACTCAATCGCTGCCCATGGTAGTGACTGCCGTGGCCATTTCCACGACAGTAGCACCCACAGTGGGGCATAGCGGGACTGGCCTGAGTTCTACGGAGAGACCCTATTCGCCGATCGAGCGGCCGCTCGCCACCGGCCGCATGATCGCCATCGGCGGGATCTTGCAGATCCTGCCCAGCAGCTACATCCCGGCGTCGCGCCCGGTCACGCACGCCGCGGTGATGCCGATCGACTCCATCAACCTCTTCGTTGGCTTTACCGGCACGGTCGATCCGTCCGCGATGATGATCCTCAGCGGGTTGCCTCCACACCGCGATCTGCTTTCGGAGGAGCAGGTCCGCTCCATCAGGGGCCTCGTCATCGAGTACGACTCGGCCGCTAGCGATGCGGCCGAGACTAACGCCGCCTCCAACGACGATGCCCTTAACGATGACGCCGATTCCGCGACCCCTGCATCGGTTAATGGATCCATCACCGCCGCGTCACGGGAGGACCCCATCACGCGAGTCTCCAACCCCGAGGATTTCGAGGATCCCTCTATCCTGGGGATCTTCGACTCCGACTCCGGCTCGGAATCCCCCGAGGATTTTCGTGCCAGATACAATCGCTTCAACACGATTTACATGGCGGGTAGCACATCCGCCCCACCAGATCTGTTCTCCATGCCAATTCTGCCGACCGCGACGGCCACGGAGGTGGAACAAGCCCGCCTGCGGCTCCAGGAGGCGCAACGCAATGAACTCGCCGAGCGCGAGAAATACCGCCTTGTCGTGGTGGTGGCACGGCAGATGCCATGGGTAGGCTAAAGTTTGGGGCCAATGGATGCTAGTGGGATCTGGGGAGGGAAGATGTAGTGGATTCTATACTTAGAAAGCTAACTCAAAGATCTGTATTTCTTCTTCCTTGGGCTACAAGTGCTCCTCGAGCTGCATGCAAGGGGAAAGAGAGAATTTTTTACCAGCCTAATGGTACCAAGAATGAGTCCTCCCTCTCTTTTGGGTCCAAGCCTGCCCTTATAAAGGAGAGCCTTGGGTTCCTTTAGGGCTGAGGTGGCAAGCATATTCGAAGAATATGCCTGTCCCAATATAGTAGTTCGGTGCCCTCCTTTCCCTATCGCTCCCCTAATGACGGCAAGGTTCCAGAGGGGCCCTCCTGTGTGCCTCGGGCTTCAGGACTGTCACCTCCGTGACCTCCTTCCGTCTCTCTGTCGCTCTGCGCCTTTGTCCCTAGTGCTTGGCTTCGCTCAGATTCCTCCTAGCCTGCTTTTAGAGTTTGACTTTAGGATTCTCCTTCTCCTGCAAGCTTCACATAATTTGGACCTGCCTCGCGTAACTCGGCTTGTACTTCACCTGCATCAAGATTACTTGGGCTAACCCGGCCAACTTACGCAGTATCTCGGCCGGGTAATGCATTGTCATTACTATAAGGGTCCTGCCCTTTCTTATCTCGGCCGACCTCTACAGGATTCGGCTGACTCAGACTGTAACTCGGAAACTAAACGGGGAACACCCTTTCGTCTTTCCCCGTCTTTACCCTATCCGGGGTTACCTCCCCAACATTAGTCCCCGAAGCTGGTATGGCCCCGCCGATAACCTCGGCCGGGTCGTATCAGTTTCACGACACTCGTTATGTATTGTTTCCGAGTTACCTGGTCGTGGTGATAACACCGTATTTAGTAGTGCACGCCTCGTCCCACGTGTCATCCTCATCATTGTTTCTCTAGTTTTTGTTCCTCACAGCGTTCTTGACAAGCTACGATTCTTTGTCGCGCTGTCCGTCTCTGACGCCTCGTGCGCCGTTCTCGTTGGGGATCGTGAGCTCATTGGTCAATCGTGTGGCCTTTGGTGCGGTTCCGCTCAGCGACGTGTGGTCGTGCTGCGCACACGATCCGCGCTGCCAACTGCCACATCCACGATCCCACTACCTTGCCTGCGGCTAGGTTATAAAAGGGGCGCGGCGCCTGGGAGTTTCTTTTTCCCCTTCTCGTTCGCCCGCACCCTTCTTCTTCCTCGCGCCTTTTGCGCTCGTTCGTGGTTCCACTGCCGCACGCTCAACTGGTTCTGCGACGAGGAGGACACCGCCGCGCTGCTCTGTCTGTCTCGTTGCCGCTTACGTGTTCCGGCGTTGTTGCCGGTGAGTTCTTTTCGGTCTCGCCGCCTAGACTTTCCTCTAGATCTCTTCGTTTCCTCTTTGTTCGTGCACTGCGGTTCTGTCGTCGTTCCGCCGCCGTTTTTGCGTAGAATTGCGACGGGGCCTCGTAGCTCTAAGTTTTCCTCCGCCGCGAGTTGTTCCTCCGGCGATCTCTCCGGCGAAATCATGTCTAGTTCCTATAGTGGTGCCTTGGTTGAGGATGATGATGCTGGCTCTGGGCCCGAGCGGGGCTCGTGGCAAGGCTCCTCAGTTACCCGGCGGGAGATCGAGTGGCTCATCCGAACCCGGAGGATTCCCGCCGAGGTCTCTTGTCGTTTACCCGGCAATGAGTTATCTCCAGAACTCAGGGAGGGTGAGTATGTAGTTTTTATGTCACATTTCTCGCTGACCGGTCTCCCTCTTAGCGATTTCGCACGAGAGTTTCTCGACTATTTCGGCCTTCAGCCGCATCATCTCCCTGCGAACGCCATCGCTTCTCTTTCTGCATTCATCTCCGCCTCGGAGGGATACTTCGGCCTATGGCCGTCCGTGCATGTCTGGGCGAAGTTCTTCCAGATTCGTTCTAACGTGTTTCCTGACAAGTCTTTGCACCCTTCCGAAGCGCTTCGGTCATGCGGGGCGTCCATTACACCTCGGAGGAAGTCTGTATTTCCTCGTGTCACCGGGTTAGAATCGTGCAAGAAGTGGCACAAATCTTTCTTTTACGTCAAGAACAGAGGAACAGAAGACAAGATTCGGCTCCCTGCCTTCTCCATTGGTCCACCTTCCAAGGTAAACTGGACTTACAATCCGAGGAGGAGCCACGTCTTGGCCGAGCTTTTCGAGACTCGGCTCAAAGAGCTGATCCAGGCCGGGTTACGCGGCGAGGACTTGATGGCTACCTTCATCAGTAGCCGAATTTGCCCATTCCAGAAAAGGACGCACAAACTTTTCTCCATGAGTGGCCCACTTGATCCCAACCGAGTCTCGACCGTCGAGCTGGACAATTACCTTATCTTCAAGCGCGTCCGAGCTATATTTAAGACAGAGATGCCTGAAGATTGGACCTGGGGATTGAAACCGTTTACCCGCGAGCGTCCTCCTCCCGCAGTAAGTTTTAACCCTCAATGCTTTGATTCTCTATTCTTTTCATAGATGTTTTTCCTAACCTTCCTTCTCCTTCGCCTCATAGAGGTTCGCGGAGCAAAAGGACGAGGACGCCGAGGTTTTGTCGCCTAGTGACTGCGGATCGGAATACCCCAGACGTTGGGGAGCCGGACTCCGAAGAATTCGTTCCTAAGTCGGATCCTGCTACGGCTCGCGCTCGTGGCAAAACTTCGGTCCATGAGGAGGAAGGTGATTCGGACGAGGTCCAAGCTCTTGAGGTAGTTGCCGCAATGCCTATTTCTTATGCATTTCCGGCTTCTACTTTCCCAGCTAATCCGGCCGGTCAGGTCCACGACGCCGAGCCTATTGCATCCCGACCCCGATTACCTCGGGAAGCGGGGCTCTGCTAGTGCTTGAGGCGGCCCCAAGAAACGAATGAAGAAGTTCCGAACCCTCCCAGCGCAAGACCATGCCTAGGGTCGCAGGTAAGTCTGCTAAGTTCGTATTTCTTGTTTCCTTGTTTCTGTTTTTCATCCTGACACCCTTTATTCTTTCTTATTTTCGCGATTGCTCGCTTTCCGTTAAGCTGGCGGTCCTAGTATGACTAGCCTGATTAAAGCCGTCTCCTCCGCTTTGTTGAAGATCTGGGATTCCTAGTCCTGCCGTGCTACGTCTCCTCCAGCTCCACATGTCACCCCCTTGTCACGATGCGCCTGATATTCGCGCCTCCGAGATTTCTACTGAACCCGTTGCCCCTCCACTGAATCCGAGCATATCCACCGAGCCTCTTTCTACCTCGGTAGCTCCTACTGTAACCCCAGCCGCAGCCGTGGTCGTTAATACCCCGGCGCCCTCAGCGCCTGTGATCCCTCCTGCTTCTAAGGGCACTGTTCCCATTGCCGAGGTATCAGCTTCTGCTGGTGCCTCCACAGTAAGAAAAACTGTTGCCACTAAAACTTCCACTTCCCAAAAAGGTCTTGCCGGCTCTTCTCAGCCGAGTATTGCCGACGTGCTGCGCAAAGGAACTGCGCCTACCAAAGCCTCTGTTACCTCGGCTGCCAGCACCCAGCTTGCTCTTCATACAAGCCCTGCGGCTGCAGTGGTTACACAACATGTCCGAGGTAAAGTCTTAACCCGGACGGCTAGTGGGAACAGCCTCGGCTCGCTGGTGGAATATGCTCATAACTGGAATGCTGCTGATCAGCTTGAGGGCAATCGAAACAGTCAGCCGTTTCAACTCTCCGACATCAGCAGCCGTTTGGATCAAGCCACCAAGATCATTCTGGATAGCAACAAGATGAACGAGGTAATTGCTACTTCTCGGGGTTTAGACTAATTCTCCATGTGCTATTATATATACATTAGTCCCCGAAACTTGCGAACGAGTAACTTGTTATTCGCTTGGAAGTTTTTATAGTGCTATACTTAGTTCTACTTAATTTATGGCTCGAGCCTATATCCGAGTAGATCTATCTTAAACTTTTGCTTAAATTTTATTTAGCTGTTCTTTGAATGTCTAGCCACATAGGTCTGGGTTAAGCTTTCGCCTGACTCGAATCTACTTTTAGCTTTGAATATTCAGCCACCTAGATCTGGGTTAAGTTTTCGCTTCACTCGGATCTGCTTTAGATTCGAACATCCAGCCACCTAGATCCGGGTTAAGTTTTCACTTAGCTCGGATCTGTTTTGGCTTCGAATATCCAGCCACCTAGATCTGGGTTAAGTTTTCGCTTAACTCGGATCTGGTTTAGCTTCGAATATCCAGCCACCTAGATCCGGGTTAAGTTTTCGCTTAACTCGGATCTGCTTTAGCTTCGAATATCCAGCCACCTAGATCCGGGTTAAGTTTTCACTTAGCTCGGATCTGTTTTGGCTTCGAATATCCAGCCACCTAGATCTGGGTTAAGTTTTCGCTTAACTCGGATCTGGTTTAGCTTCGAATATCCAGCCACCTAGATCCGGGTTAAGTTTTCGCTTAACTCGGATCTGCTTTAGCTTCGAATATCCAGCCACCTTGATCCGGGTTAAGTTTTCACTTAGCTCGGATCTATTTTAGCTTCGAATATCCATTCATTGTTTGTTCCATTGCTCAGGTTGCGCATGACCGGCGGACTGCTGAATTTCAAAGACTACTTTTCTCGCACAAGTTGGAAGAAAAATATGAAAAGTTATTCTGTGGTGAAAAAAGCTGGTATGCCCGATTATTTTCCTTGTCATCTCTAATATTGTCATTGTTTTGTCTGCGGGATGCCGGCTTACTTTGTGGGTTAACAGGTAACATCAATAATCTCAACATTCGTCTTGAGAAGAAAGTCAAGAGCTTGGAAGGTTAGTTTTCCATCTACCTCGTACTTTTCCCTTTCTAAGACGTGCACTAAGTTTCTTTTACTTTGTTTGGCTTTGATAAAGCCGAGATATGAACCTTTGCATCATCTCACCAAAATTGTACGCCCATGCCTGATGTAATGCTGCATTTGTTAGAACAAGGCGCCACCCATTCTGTAGCTAAAAGAAAAGGATAGCGAGATAGCTCGCCACGTGCGAGGTGAAGGCCCTTAAGCTTTCTCGAAATCCGAGCTAGAGAAGGTCGATCAGGAGTTCTCCGAGGAGAAGAACCGCTGGCTTTGGAATTGCAAAGAATAAAGAGCTCTTAGAGGCTGCCGAGCTGAAAACTCGAGGAATGAGCGAGGAAATTGCTCGCTTTGAGAAGAACAAGATTGACTGGGCGAAGGACCTTCAGCTGATGATGAGTTTCATTCATCGTAAGCATCTTAACACAGCCGGATTATCTTTCTTCCTTCTGCTACCCTCTGACGCCTCCCTTTTTTGCGCAGGTCATTTTCCTGAGGCTAAACCCGTGAGCTCTAAAGCGGTCCTTGCTGCTCGTGCGCGCCGAGGTTTCCCTGTTGACGTGAACTTTGAGTATTCAATAGAAGATTTCTTGGTTTACATCGCTGCCCTTGGTCCGGTGAAAATCATGGGCCGGGACTTGGTGCTGGAAGCTATTCGAGCCCACCGTGCTCTCTGGCCGAATACCTCTGGAACTCCTAAGATCAGCGAGATCGAATTGCTGGTGACTAGATTGAATGCCACTGAAAAGCAACTAAGTCTTTGGAGGAATCTGGCTGGTAGCGCGGATATGGCCCTCACCGTTATCATGTCATGGTACGAAGACATCTCTCTTGATATCTTGAGAAATCTGCGCACTGGTTCTCGTTGGGTTGAGGATCCCGCCTTTGTTGCTCTTCGGTAAGCTCGCGCCTTTCAACTCGTCGAGTATGCCGACGTGCACACCTGGAATGAAGGGCCGAGTTTCCTTCCAAACCCGGACGAGGAGGTCATAGTCGAGGATGCATCAGACGATTCAGCTGAGCAAGGGGGAGATGAAGATGACTCGGCCACTTCTGGTGGCTCCAGTTCGAGCTCGGATGACGGCATTGACGCGATCCTCCTCCAAGGGTACGGGCATTCCATCAAATTGATGCTCCTCAGCAGCCTCAGGCTTCGGCCGAGGTTGCACCTAGGTCTGCGGAGGGCGAGGTAACATCAGCCGAAGTTCTTCCTTCCTCGGAGGCCCCAGTCCCTGACCAGGTTGCCGCCTCTCCAGCTAGAAACGTCTGAGTCATTTCCCATCCCTGGTATGTCGGGCGTACGATGTCCGTGGAATACTTGTTTATTTCCTATATGACCTGAATCTCCCTTTGCCGTACATTGCTGCGACATATAAGTTTGCGGTTGGTATAACTTTGCTTAAGTGGATTCCCATCCGAATTCTTTTTTTGGTATCCTGCAATATTTTGATGTTAGGACGTATCTTTGTCTTTGTTTTCTCGCGTTTTAGTCGAGTAATCTGTGTGTGAGCTTCGAACATCATACGGGGTTGATCTGTTCTTATTCTGAGTGCCGAAGTGTGATACCCTTTTCGTATCAAAGACTGACTGCCATTTTGGAACGCTACATGGCAGTCCCCGAGTGATTGCCTGTTCTGCTGAAGCCTAGCGTGCAAACTAACTTTCAGGAAAAATACAGGACCACCACCGAGGTGCTGCTCAGGGCGTCAAGTTTTGGCACTCAACATAGCTCTGGGGCTACTTTGACTGCCGAGGTTTTAATACATAACCTGAAATTGAAATAACATATGGTAGTCCCCGAGTCACTGCTCCGGATGCCGAGGTTCAATACATACCATGAAATTGAAATAACATATGGCAGTCCCCGAGTCACTGCTCTGGATGCCGAGGTTCAATACATAACATGAAATTGAAATAACCTATGGCAGTCCTCGCGTCACTGCTTTGGATGCCGAGGTTCAATACAAATCATGAAATTGAAATAACCTATGGCAGTCCCTGCTCTGGATGCCGAGGTTTAATACATCATTGGTCCTTGACCTTGAAATACTATGCTATGAGTAAAATGGACGAAGAAGGGCTCCGTTCCATGGCCGCTTCGTTCTTCGCCAGACTTTGTCGCCTTGTCCTTTCCGGGGGATTGAGCATCAATTAGATAATAGGCATCGTTATGTAATGCCTTGCTCACGATGAATGGTCCCTCCCATGGAGGTGACAGCTTGTGCATGCCGGCCGTGCGTTGTACCAGTCTGAGGACTAAATCTCCTTCTTTGAATACCCTTGGATTCACCTTTTTGCTGTGATATCGTCGTAAGTTCTGCTGATAAATGGCTGATCGTGATAGTGCCAGTTCTCTGGCTTCTTCTAGCAGGTCTACAGTATCTTGCCGAGCTATTTCGTTCACTTCCGAGGTTGTATACTGAGTAACTCTTGGCGAGTCATGTATTATGTCGGCTGGAAGCATGGCCTCTTCCCCATACACAAGAAAGAATGGTGTGTACCCTGTTGACCTATTTGGAGTAGTTTTGAGGCTCCATAATACGGCTGGGAGTTCTTCAATCCAACATCCTGCCGACCTTTGCAGAGGTTCAATAAGTCGTGGTTTTATTCCTGACAATACTAGTCCATTAGACCTTTCCACTTGTCCATTAGATCTTTGGGTGAGCTACAGAGGCAATATCTAACCTTATGTATTTTTCTCTACAAAATCTGGCGAAGGCTCCTTCTGCAAAATTTGTGCCATTATCTGTAATAATACTGTGTGGGTACCCATATCTTAAAATAATATCTTTGAGGAATTTCACTGCTGTGGGCCCATCGCATTTTCTTATTGGTTTCACTTCAATCCATTTTGTGAACTTGTCCACCATAACCAATATGTGGGTCATTCCCCCTCGGGCCGGCCTAAATGGTCCCACCATATCTAAGCCCCACACAGCAAATGGCCAAGTGATGGGTATTGTTTTTAGCTCGGCCGATGGCATATGTATTTTGGTTGCGTATCTCTGGCAACCATTGCATTTTTCCACCAATTCTTTGGCTTCTTTCAACGCCGTCGGCCAATAAAATCCATGCCTGAATGCTTTGGCTACCAATGCACGAGATGAGGCATGATGTCCACACTCTCCTTGATGTATATCTAGGAGGATCTCCCGGCCTTCTGCCGAACTCACACACTTCTGTAATACGCTTGTGACACTTCTTTTATATAGCTCATTGTTTATGATCGTGTAAGCTTTCGCTTTCCTTACGGTTTGTCTTGCTAATACTTCATTGCTTGGTAATACCGCGTCCTTAAGGTAAGAGAATATGGGTTGCGCCCATGGTGGTGTGACTTTTTCTGGTATGGTCTCACTGTCTATTTCCATATTTTCTGCCGACATATTTACCTCGGCCTTCTCCATAATTGTGCTTACTTCTGATGTCCTCCTCTTGGGGGATTCCGAGTTATATTGTTGATCTACCTCCATCGGCATATTGTCTGCTGCTGAATTAGCCGGGATAAAGATAGATTCGGATTCTGGTGAAGGGATTATTGATGGTTTTCTGAGGTGTTCCAGGGCAATACCCGGTGGAATTGACTGCCGGGTTGATCCGAGCTTTGACAATGTGTCTGCGGCATCATTTTCTGCCCGAGGTATGTGGTGAAACTCACATCCTTCAAAGTATCCACTGATCTTTTGCACATGAAATCTGTATAAGGCCATATTAGCATCTAGTGTATCCCAATTGCCAGAGACTTGCTGTACTACTAGGTCCGAGTCCCCATAGCATAAGATTCGGCGTATGCCAATCTCTTTTGCTACTTTCAATCCATGGAGCAGTGCTTCATATTCGGCTACGTTGTTGGATGCAGCAAAATGTATCTGTAGCACATATTTTAGCTGATCTCTTTTAGGCGAAGTTAATACTATTCCTGCCCCCAAACCATTTCTTAGTTTGGAACCATCGAAATGCATCGTCCAATAATTTGTATCTGGTAATGGTGGCTCATATTGTACTTCGGCCCAATCTACGAAGAAGTCGGCGACTGCTTGAGATTTGATTGCATCTCTCCTATCAAATTGTGGAGCGTATGGTGACAATTCTATTGCCCATTTTGCTATTCGGCCACTTGCATCTTTGTTGCTCAATATGTCGGCTATGGGCGCTTCACAGATCACTCTGATGGGATGCTCTTCAAAGTAATGTTTAAGCTTTTTTGCCGACATATACACCCCATAAGCCATCTTCTGATAATGTGGGTAATTCTGTTTTGAAGTGGACAACACCTCACTTAAATTATATACCGGCCTCTGTACCGACTTATTATTTTCGAGTCGTTCTACTATGACTACAGCACTCACTACTCTATTTGTGGCCGCTATGTAGAGTAACATAGGCTCTTTTGATAATGGAGAAGCCAAGATAGGTGCTGTGACCAACATTTTTCAACTCATGAAACGCTACCTTGCATGGAGTCCAAAGCAATTTATCTAATTTCTTCATCAGCTGATATAGTGGCGGTTTTTCTCCCAGCCGACATACAAACCGGTGAGCGAGGCTAGACAACCTGTGAACTTTTGTACATCATTTAAGCATTTCGGCAATTCCATTCTTTCTACTGCTTTTATCTTTGTTGGGTTTGCTTCTATACCTCGGCTAGATACAAGAAAACCGAGCAATTTTCCTGCCGGCACGCCGAACGTGCATTTTTCCGGATTAAGTTTCATTCGGAATCTTCTCAAGTTTACGAAAGTTTGCCGTATATCTTCCAAAGAAGGTTTTGCTTTCCTTGGTTTTGATGACCACGTCATCTACATATACTTACATTTTTCCTATTTGATCGTGTAGACATTTTTGCATGCATCTCGATATGTTGCTCCTGCATTTCGCAGGGCGAATGGCATTGTGCGATAGCAATAAGCCCGTGCGGTAATAAATGCGATCTTTATTTGATCGGCGGATTTAACGGTATCTGGTGGAAACCAGTCTGCGTCTACAAATGATAATAACTCACAACCAGCGGTCGAGTCAATGACTTGGTCTATTCTAGGTAATGGAAAAGGATCTTTTGGACACGCCTTGTTCAGGTTCGTGTAATCGATACACATTCGCCATACAATGGCTACATTGGGATCATCCTTCTTCTTTTCTACCAGCACTGGATTTGACAACCAATCCGGGTACAAAGACCTCCATGATGAACCCGGCTGCGAGGAGCCGAGCTATTTCATCCCCTATTATTTTTCTCCTGTCTTCGGCGAAGCGGCGGAGAGGTTGCTTCACCGGCCTTGCTCCAGGCCTTACATTCAAAGAGTGCTCAGCCAACTCCCTCGGAACACCTTGCAGATCCTGAGTTGACCACGCAACTATGTCCCGATTCTCACGGAGGAAGTTGGTGAGCTCGCTTTCCTATTTAGCGTCCATGCCTGCACCAATAGTAACAGTACGCTCTGGGAATTGCTCATCTATTTGAAACTTCTTCGTTTCTTTAGTCGGCTGAAAAGAAACACTGCCATGCGGGTTGGCTAGTGCCGGCATGTTCAGCTGCGCCGACTGAGCGAGGGCTGCTACCTCCTGAATCCTTCTTTTTTCTCTTGCTATAACCAATGACTCGGCCAAATTTGACCCGGCTGAAGCACACTCCATTGACTTCTTGTAATCCCCTGCAACTGTTATCACTCCTTGTGGTCCGGGTAGCTTCATCTTCAGATAACTTACATGACAGCTGCCCATGAATTTGGCCAACTGGCCGTCGAGTAAAGCATGATAACAACTCTCTAGATCCACCACCTCAAACTCTAAGTTTTCGCTGCAGTTATCTCTTGTGCCGAATAAGACATCGACTCGGACCTTACCAATGGGTTCACATGAAAGCCCTGGCACTATCCCATGGAAAGTGGTCCTTGTGGACTGCAACATGTTCTGCGATATTCCAAGTTTATGCATGGTATCTTTGTACATGATGTTGATACTACTTCCATTGTCAATGAGTACCTTTGAGAATTTCACATTGATGCTTGGTCCGACAAATGTCGGATCCAACACGAGTGCATATGACCCAGGATTCGGCATTATTTTGGGATGATCCTTTATGCTCCAAGTTACTTCCTGATCAGACCAAGGCACATATCTCGGTATCGCCGGCATAACTGCATTTACTTCCATATTCCGGAGTTGCACACTCACTTTGTCTTGCTGTTCCGTTGTGAACACGCACTAAGTCTGATGAGGTTCTCTGTAATCATTACGTCCGTATTTGCGGGTTTGTTCTTCCATCCTGGACTTGGTTCATCACTTGATGCACCGCGCCTCTCTGATCCGAGTTATCGTACCTCGGGGGAGGAGGCGGTAACATTAGTTGCTGTGCATTTGCTCCAGTCAACTGTGGTTGATTCTTGGATGTACTTGATGGGGTGCTGAACCATGGGTTACCCATTGCATTTTTCATCCATGCACATTGGCGGGTTGTATGGTTAGCTGGTCTGGATGGGTTTGACGTGTGAAATTTACACGGCTGATCTAACATGGACTCGAACGTGTACTTCGGCCTCTCCTGCCACTGTTTCTTTTGTTCGGGGGTCCATTGCCCTTTTCCTTCATTCCTTGGTGTCCACTGCTGAGGACCATTCTTTTGCCGTTGAGCCGCTCCGTGATTCGGCTGATCTTGCCCTACTGCCACTACTTGGGCCGAATTATATCTATAATCTGGTCTTTCCTCTCTTCTTCTTCCTCTGAAATCACCGCGCCTGGATGACCCCGCGAAATCTCTTGCATAATGGTCCTGTTGCTCGCGGTGATCTGCCGACATTAATTCTGGTTGCGTAGGATCTCCTAATGCGTAGGAGTCCGCTATTCTGATAGTTTCTGCTAGTGTGGTCGGCATATCTCTTTGTAGTCGCTGCCACAGTACGCTGCCATAACGGCATCCTTGTGCGAACCAAGCTATTGCTTGCGATTTTATGACTCCTTCACATGAGTTTCTCAGATTGCACCACCGAGTTAAAAATTCTCTATCTGTTTCATTCGGCCTTTGCTTGCACATGGCTAATTGTTGTGGCCTGTTTGGCCTTTTGTACGTACTGGTAAAGTTGCTGACAAACATTTCCTCAAAATCCAGCCAACAATTGATACTGCCGGCTGGTAGGTTATTTAGCCATACCCTAGCTGGTCCTTCCAGCATTTGTGGTACGTACCGTACTGCCCATCGTAAGTTTCCACACGCTATTTTTACAGAAGTGGCATAGTCAATCAACCAGTCTTGTGGTTTGGTACTCCCATTATATGTTTTGGTGCCCCTTGCTAGCTGAAAATTCGGCACAGGTGGCTCGCCCATGATACGTTGTCCAAAGCAGGTCGGCCCTGGTGGACCCTGTTCTTCCAATAATTCGGACCTGTATAGCCGGTCCAGCTTCACTCTTGCATCATTTGATGGCAAATCTCTATACGGGACTCTGTCCCGTATTCCATAATGGTAGTTTCCGCCATGGATTGCATATTCCATTTCGGAATAACCATCATTGTATCTCTCATTAATTTGATTGTGGCAAGATGGCCTTGTTTCTCTTTCCTGCCGGGCTTCATGCCTCGGTTGTGGGTTGAGTGGCAGTTCTCTCCTTGCTTCGAGCGGGGGGCTGTTCTCACGATTGCCTCTCGCGGGTTCTCTTCTGCCGAGGTCTCCGTCGCCTCGGCTTCCGCCGTCTTTCTCCATACGGCCGTGGTTCCTCTCCCCACTGTTACCTCGGCTTGCATTGCCTCGGTTCTCATTTGCCTTTCCGGCCATTGCCGGATCATATGGGACAATCTGCTTGTTCCTCTTTCCCGAGGTTACTGCTTTGTCTCTTCGAGCATTATTTCCGGGTGAAGATGCTGCTGCCACAGACAAGGCTGGTGCTGCTCCTGCCGAATGAACCATTCGCGAGGCCCCCGGCCTCGCCGGGTTTGCTCTGAGCATTTCCTCGTTTTGCTGGTTCGCGATGCGCACCAGCTCGTTTACTCTTTCTTGTTGTTTATGCCGGGCCTCACCGGTCAACCCCTCTAACTCTAATGCTGCGGCATTTGCCGCTCTTAGGTTTCTTGCCGGGGTACTGTACCTCGGCAAGCCCAGATCCTCTGATTCTGCTTTATGAGCTTCATGCTCTTTGTTAATGTCATCCGTGAGGTTCTTCCCTCTCAATCTTAGTTCGTCCACCCGTTCGGGTGCGACGTCAAGCTTATTTGCTTTGGCATATTCTCGCAGGGTCCTGTTTAAGGACTCCTGCAAGGCCGACACCTTTTTTTCCTCTATCAGTACCTTTTGCCTGGTTTCCTCTAACTCTGCCTGAGCATTTGCCGGATTAAGTATCGGCGCTACAGGTGTAGTCAAGCTTTCTATGGTCGCCTGAAGAATATTCTCTGGCCTTTCCAGAGGTGGCCCTCTTACCCTTGGTGCCTTTGGGGTGGTGTCTTGCACCTCGGTCGGGTTGGTTGCCGGTGGGATTACCTTGGTGGGCATTGGTGCTGTTATGCACTTTGTCGTGCCACATGCCGGTGGCGGGTTCTCTTCTGATCCGGCCGCTACTAGGTTTGCACCCCGGCCACGACCATTACCTCGACGCTACCTGCAGGATGTGCTCCAGGCGGATGGCCTGCAGCGTTAAGAGGTGGATCTCCTGCAACAACAACTTGGTGAGGATAAACACCGGAGATGTCGACGGCGACGTAAACCTGGTGCCCACCCAGGTTGATGAAAACACCATTACGCGGGGGAGCCTTTCCCCTGAAGCTCCCTGCATTGTCGCTGACATAATCACAGAGACCAAATCTCTAGACTAAGCCAGAAACAACGCGCTCGCCAGTCTTGATGAAGTTTCCCGTCCGGATCATAACTCCAGCTAGCACCGCTTGGCCCCTGATGGCGCCAACTGTCGTGGTGGTGGCACGGCAGATGCCATGGGTAGGCTAAAGTTTGGGGCCAATGGATGCTAGTGTGATCTGGGAAGGGAAGATGTAGTGGATTCTACACTCAGAAAGCTAACTCAAAGATCTGTATTTCTTCTTCCTTGGGCTACAAGTGCTCCTCGAGCTGCATACAAGGGGAAAGAGAGAATTTTTTACCAGCCTAACGGTACCAAGAATGAGTCCTCCCTCTCTTTTGGGTCCAAGCCTGCCCTTATAAAGGAGAGCCTTGGGTTCCTTTAGGGCTGAGGTGGCAAGCATATTCGAAGAATATGCCTGTCCCAATATAGTAGTTCGGTGCCCTCCTTTCCCTGTCGCTCCCCTAATGACGGCAACGTTCCAGAGGGGCCCTCCTGTGTGCCTCGGGCTTTAGGACTGTCACCTCCGTGACCTCCTTCCGTCTCTCTGTCGCTCTGCTCCTTTGTCCCTAGTGCTTGGCTTCGCTCAGATTCCTCCTAGGCTGCTTTTAGAGTTTGACTTTAGGCTTCTCCTTCTCCTGCAAGCTTCACATAATTCGGCCCTGCCTCGCGTAACTCGGCTTGTCCTTCACCTGCATCAAGATTACTTGGGCTAACCCGGCCGACTTACGCAGTATCCCGGCCGGGTAATGCATTGTCATTACTATAAGGGTCCTGCCCTTTCCTATCTCGTCCGACCTCTACAGGATTCGGCTGACTCAGACTGTAACTCGGAAACTAAACGGGGAACACCCTTTCGTCTTTCCCCGTCTTTACCCTATCCGGGGTTACCTCCCCAACAGATCTGTTCTCCATGCCGATTCTGCCGACCGCGACGGCCACGGAGGTGGAACAAGCCCGCCTGCGGCTCCAGGAGGCGCAACGCAATGAACACGCCGAGCGCGAGAAATACCGCCTCGAACGAGAGACGGCGAAGGAGCTGTCACTCTACCACCAATGCCGCATCAGGACCCGCCTGAACCCTGATGTTAAGGGCCGCGTCCTGAACTTCAACAATGAGGGCGACCCCACATGCGCCGCCGAGCGCGAACACGGAGAGAACGTGCCGCCAGGAGGAGGCAACCCCGCGAGACCACCACCCGGGGCCCCTCCACCACCCATGGGCCGTGCGCCCCCACCAGACCAACCTCGGATCATCATCTCTCCTCAGGCCCGAGACGCCAACGGGTTACCACTATACTCCACCCCGATGGACAACGTCTTCGCGGCCGATGCCGCGATCGCCAACCTTGATGTCCAAGGCGACGGCGCGCTACAGATCCAGTACGCCAAGGCACTACTCGTCAGGGCCGTCGAGCAACATGCCACGGGAGTCGACCCGCAGGGGCGGATGTATTCCCGCTCGTCAGCAAGCAGGGCGGGATCAAGCGGCCACCCCACCATGGCTAACACAATAGTTTGCCCACCACCCCAACCCCTGGCGAACCAACCATGGGCTGCCAACCCCGCATTGTCGACCAACGAGCCGCGACCTACGAACAACACCGTCGCCGCAAACAGGCAACCCCTCGACGCCCGAACGCACATCATCAACAATCAGGCGTGGCGGTCGCGCCAGCCCTACGACCTGCGACACACCCTCGCCAACCGCGGCGACCCGGAGCCAAGAGGCTCGCTCAGCCGAGTCGGGCCACAATGCTTTGGATCCATGATCCGCGGGGAAAAATACCCCGCCAACTTCAAGGCCCCCAAGGAGATCGAGAAGTATGACCTGACGTAAGACCCCGCCGTTTGGCTGGACACATACCTCATGGCAATGGGGATCGCAGGCCACACCGACCTGCTTGCCGCTCGCTACCTCCCCCTGATGATGGAGGGTGCGACCCGACAATGGATCAACACGCTACCTGCCGACAACATCGATTTCTAGGAAGAAATGCGGGACGCCTTCGTCAGGCACTTCGAGGGCTCCTACACCCGCGCCACCACCATCGAGGACCTGGAGCGATGCATCCAGGGACAACGCGAGTCGACCCGCTAGTGGATCCAAAGGTGGCAAGAACTATGGATAAACGACTCCGGCATCCACCCAGACACGGCGATACACTGCTTCAAGAACGCGTGCCGGTACGAACCTCTGGTCGCCAAGATCAAGAGGGTCTACCGGACGCTTGATAACATCCCCGACCTCCTCGAGATCGCCAAGTGCTACGCGGAGGAGGACCCCAACCAAGACTCCGACGACGAGTTGGGAGAAATACGGTGCACTAGCATCCACGATAGTGGGCGCCTACGCGACATGCGCTACAGCAACACCCGCTTCATCGGCAAGCGCCGGACCGATGGGCGAGTCGACTTCTTCGCCAATGTCGGCTACGGCCAACGCGACTCCAAGGACTACCGTCGCGATGGAAGAAATTACCGTGACAGCGGGAACTACCGCGCCAACAACACTACGAGGACGAAATTCGACCCCGCCGTCCTGCTCAATCAGCCCTGCATCTACCACAGCAGGGAGGGAAAACCCGCCACCCACACCACCACCGACTGCCACTCTCTCAAAGAGATCGAGAAGGCGAGACGCGCAAGGGAGGATCCCAACAATAACCAACCGCGGGACAACGGGAACGGCAGTGGCTTCGGAACCGCTGCCGGGTCGCTACATACCTTCACTGGGCTCGGCACCAAGCGTGAGAAGAAGGTACTCGCCCGCGCGGTCGCCGTCAATGCGGTGACGAAAGTCGACATCCCCCGCTTCTTAAACTGGTCCGAGTAGAGCATCACCTGGAGTCGCTAGGACCACGCGCCAAGAATCGAATATCCAGGGCGAGTCGCCCTGGTGGTCAGGCCAAAGGTGGCCGACTACTGGCTGCCCAAGACGCTGATGGACGGCGGGAGCTCCATCAACATCCTGTACCTCGACACCTTCAAAAGGCTCCAGCTCCCAGAAGCAGCCATCGAGCCAACACTGACGACCTTCCACGACATCATCCCCGGTCGGAAGGCGTACCCGATCGGAAAGGTGACCGTGCCAGTCACCTTCGGCACCCCGGCAAACTACCGCACGGAGAGAATCGTCTTCGAGCTGGTGAACTTCCACAGCCCCTACCACTGCATCCTAGGCCGTCAGGAATTCGCAAAGTTCATGGCGACCCCACACTACGCCTACAACATGATGAAGCTCCCTGGGCCGAGCGGCATCATCACCATCCACGGCGACCTCGATATGGCCGTGGAATGCGAAGAAAAAGGCGCTAAGCTCGCCAACGCCATCATCGCCGCGGAGACTGACCACGCGGAGGAGCTCGCGAAATACACGGGCAACATCAACAAGGATGATCCCACCATCCTGAAGAAACCAATCGCTACGAACTCCACGTTCGAGGCGACCACACACACCCGCACCGTCGAGCTCGTCCCAGGCGACTCCAGCCAGACGGTCACCATCGGGGCGCACATGAGCCCCGCATAGGAAAGCGCGCTCATCGGGTTCCTCCGTGAGAACCGCGACATCTTCGCATGGAAGCCATCTGACATGCTAGGTGTCCCGAGGGAACTTTCTGAGCACAAACTTAATGAAGACCCCAAAGTGCGACCAGTAAAGCAGTCGCTACGGCCCTTCAATGAAGAGCGCCGTTGAGCAATCGCCGAGGAAGTCCAGCGCCTGCTAGCCACAGGCTTCATCCGGCCAATCAAGTACTCCAAGTGGCTAGCAAACCCAGTCCTGGTTCTCGAAAAGTACAACACCTGGAGAATGTGTATCGACTACACCAATCTCAACAGCGCCTGCCCGAAGGAGGAGTTCATCCTACCGCGCATCGATTAGATCATCGACTCGACCGCAGGATCGGAGTCGCTGTGTTTTCTCGATGCCTACTCTGGTTACAACCAGATAAAGATGGCGGTCGAAGACGAGGAGAAGACGGCGTTCATCACGCCATTCGGCTCATTCTGCTACATGGCCATGATGTTTGGCCTCAAGAATGCAGGCGCAACATACCAGAGGTGCATGTAGGAGTGTCGAGCCAAATTGGCCGCAACCTCCATGTCTACATCGACGACGTGGTGGTAAAATCCACCCGCCAGGACGATCTGCGTGCCGACCTAGCAGAAACCTTCGCAAATCTGCAGAGGTACAACATCAAGCTGAACCCTAGAAAATGCACCTTTGGCGTACCCACCGGACAACTTCTAGGGTACGTAGTCTCCAAGCGAGGCATTGAGGCCAACCCCCCCAAGATCGACACCATCGGGCGACTCGGGAAACCCGAGTGCCTGCGTGACGTCCAAAAGTTGGCAGGGCGAGTCGCGGCTCTCAATCGCTTCATCCCCCGACTAGGCGAGAAGGCAATGCCCCTATACCGCCTGATGCGCAAGAACCCAACGTTCCAATGGGACACAGAGGCCGAGAACACACTGAAAGCACTCAAAGAAGTGCTACTCACGGCACCACTACTCGCTGCCCCACTCGACAAAGAGCCAATGCTCGTCTACGTCGCGGCCTCCAATCGGGTCGTCAGCGCCGTGATGGTCGTCGAACGACCGGAAGAGGGCTAGGAGTGCCCCATACAACGCCCAGTATACTACATCAGTGAATTCTTAACAGACTCATGACAGCGCTACCCGCAATACGAAAAACTGGTATACGCGGTATTCCCAGCACAACGGCGACTCCCGCACTACTTCTAGGAGCACCCAATCACGGTGGTATCCTCCACGCCCCTGCAAGACATCATACGCAATCGCGATGCGACTGGGTGAGTCGCCAAGTGGGCCATCGAGATCGGCGTCCACAACATCAAGTACGAGCCCCGAAAAGCGATCAAGTCACAAGCCTGGCTGATTTCCTCACCGACTGGGAAGAAGCACAGTAGCCAGAGAAGCTCCCATACCTCGACTACTGGTCGCTCCACTTCGACGGCTCCAAGAACGCCGACGGCACGGGGTCTGGGGTCATACTGACCTCCCCCAAAGGAGACAAGCTCTGCTACGTGCTCCACCTCAACTTCAAACCCTGCACCAATAACATGGCGGAATACGAGGCCCTCCTCCACGGCATGAGAGCCGCCAAGGAGATGAACATCAATCGCCTACGATCCTACGGCGACTCCGACCTAGTCGCCAGCCAAGTGGCCGGGACATGCGACGTTGTTTCCCCAACAATGATAGAGTACCACCAAGTCGTCGACCAGTTGGGAGGACACTTCGACGGCTATTCCGTCGAGTGGATCGACAGGCGCAAAAACGAGGAGGCAGACGCCCTTTCCCGCATCGGATCGGCTCGACAGGCGTCCCTAGTAGGCGTCTTCCTTGACATCATCCACAAACCCTCCGTAAGCCCACCGAAGGAGATCGACGTCGGGATCCCACTACAACCATAACCGGCCTTAGTCGCCATGGTTGTGGAACCTAGCGACTGGACAGCGCCATACGTCGCCTTCCTGGAACACAAACTCCTACCGAGCAACGAGACAGAGGCGCGAATGATCGTGCGCCGCTGCAAATCCTTCGTCATCATCAACGGCGAGCTCCACAAGCACAGCGTGACCGGCGTATTCCAGCGCTACGTACAGCCAAAAGAAGGCCGCAAGATCCTCTAGGACATTAACGCCGGTGACTGTGGCCATCACGCTGGCGCCAAGTCGCTAGTCGCCAAGGCCATGCGGCACGGTTTCTACTGGCTCACCGCACACGCCGATGC
This sequence comes from Avena insularis, assembly GCA_023614405.1. Lineage (NCBI taxonomy): Eukaryota > Viridiplantae > Streptophyta > Magnoliopsida > Poales > Poaceae > Avena > Avena insularis. The sequence goes on along the minus strand of CM042688.1, from coordinate 503,055,951 downwards.
CACCGACATCGTCCAAAGATGCGTCGGATGCCAGAAGTACGCCAACCAGACGCACCTTCCTGGTTCGGCACTCAAGACAATCCCCATCACGTGGCCATTCGCCGTATGGGGCATGGACATGGTCGGCCCGTTCAAGAAGGCCCCATCTGGCTTCACTCACCTCCTGGTCACAGTCGACAAGTTCACCAAATGGGTGGAGGATAAGCCGATCAAGAAGTGCGACGGCAAGACGGCTACCAAGTTCCTCCCCAAACTCATCTACCGGTACGGCTACCCACACAGCATCATCACAGACAACGGCACCAACTTCGCGAAGGGGGCCATGGCGGAATTCTGTGAGGAGCACGGCATACGACTCGACCTCGCATCAGTCGCTCACCCGGAGTCAAATGGCCAAGCAGAGCGCGCCAACCAGAGCGTCCTCCATGGTCTCAAGCCACGACTGCAGGCGCCCCTTGAGCACACCCAGGATGTTGGTTCGACGAGCTCCCCTCTGTGATATGGGGGATCCGCACTTCCGTCAACCGATCAACCGGGTTCACGCCTTTCTTCATGGTGTATGGCACCGAGGCTGTAATGCCAATAGACCTGGAGCATGACTCCTCTCGAATCGCCAACTACATCGAGGCGGCCAACGAGACCGCCTGCCAAGACAACGTCGATCAACTCGACGAAGCACTCGACCTGCCTCGCTCCCGCACCGCCATATACCAGCAAGGACTTCGCCATTATCACAGCCGCCGAGTGCGAACTCGCACCTTCTAGGAAGGCGACCTGGTCCTACGATTGGCCCAGGACAAGAAGGGCATGCACAAGCTCTCCCCCCCATGGGAGGGGCAATTCGCCATAGGCCAAGTCCTTGGCAACGACGCCTACTACCTCATCGACATACGGGGTGATGGCCAGTTGGAGGTCGGGAGGCCATGGAATGTAAACCTCCTCAGAAATTTCTACACTTAGAACCACACAATGTACTCTGTCGTAATATATAAATGAAACTCATTCGGATCACGCAAATTGTGCCCACTCCCCATATTCTTGTGCCACTCGCACTCGTACATGCAAGCAATACGCCACTCACGGAAGTCAACCTCTGGTCGAGCGACCGGCACGGCAAAATAGTGCGGCACAAGGGCACTAGAAGTATTCGGGCCTTGTGTCGTCCATGAAAAACGCCAACCCGGAGCCGCCATTGGAGTCGCCTAGCCCGACTGGCCCACCGGGCCAAGACATCTGATACACACTTCCCACAGTGACCTGTCCGTCCCACCCTCGAGCAAAGCGACTCGAACGGTTAAGTACCACGCACGGGGACTCCGCAAAACAAGAATCCCACGCGGCTTGGGAACACACCTAGTAAGAGAGCTGCCTAGGGCTCGCCAAGCGACTGGCTCTCCTGGCCAGGAGAGGAGACGCGTTACAAACAACGCATTCACAACCTACAACAGGATCACGACCAATACGGTCGAGCACAATGCTCGGGGACTCGCTCATAAGAGAACCCTACTCGCGCTCGAGGACTCACAACTCCGGAGACACGAGGGATAAAAACAAACGCGTAAACAAATCAAACACATAGAAATACACAATCGAGTTATACCCCATTAAAGGGCGGACGCGCTCGGGGACTCGCTCAAATTGTTGAACAAAATATTTCCTTAATCATAACACGAGTCGACCAAGTCCCCGCGACATGAATTACGAAAACATCATACAACGTTCGCCACTTGGCATCTATTACAACCATTACATTTGCTTACTCCACAGGCCCTGAAGAAGAAGAAGTGCCACCACCCTTGACGCGCACAAAGGGCCGCCACGGGTTCGCCGGGTACGTGGTCAGCGACTTGGCCAACGATGACCAGAAGGGCTGCTCCGACTTCATGTCACGGTGCTCCGGCTCGAGGTCGCCAGGCGCCAACACCGTCTCCTGGTATGGCAGAAGATCCCCCATCGCCAAGACACGATCGGCATAAGGAGTGGCCTTCGCAGTCAGCTTCAGCACCTCCTACATTCCACCGTGCCGGTCGCCGAAGGATAGCCACTCGTGACGTCGTCCAGATTGAAGTCGTCCGGGAAATGCGCGAGACCCAAGCTCAACGCTGTGGCGGCCTCGCGTCTGAACGCGGAGCGCGTCATCCACTCCACAACCGCGGGCACGTCATCCAGATAGCGCCACACCTCCGTGAGCCCCCTAGGATGACTTCGGTGGGAGACATGCCCTAAAGAGCCGCCTAGACACACAACGCTAAGGCCGTGGCTGCATTCACCACGGCAGTCACGCACTGCGAGGCAGTATAAGTCTGCACCACCGGGTCGCTTTGGCCTACCACAGCTGGAAAGTCAGATGTCAGTGAAACAATGAAACCCCCAAAGCGGAGACCCGACAAAAGGATAAGGCAAATGACAGAAACTCACCAAGAAGCTTGTGGCAATTATCCTTGACGTGCTTCTCCAAAGCGGCTTGCTCGTTATGCAGATCCATGATGATGGAGTCCATGGCCTTGCGTTCCACTTTAGCGACGGTGACGGCAGCCTTCACCCGTTCCTCCGAAGAAATTGAAGTCGCCTTAGCATCCTGCAACTCCTTGATCAGGGAGGCCACTCGCCCATTCGTCGCGTCCAGTTCGGCGAGTGGGACATACCCCTCACGGGCCTTGGAGACCTCAGCCGAGAAACCATCTGCAAGAGGAGATGTCAGAGTATTACACAAAACCAGCTCATAACAAGCACAGAAGAACAACGCCAAACACTCACCGATCCTCTCCTGAAGCTGCTAGTTCACCTCTTGCGCCTCACGCATGTCACGCTCCAGGCGCTCTCGTGTAGCCTGCCGATCAGTCGACTCCCGCTGTAACCCCTGAAAAGCAACGAGCCAGCTAAGCATTTGGGAGAAAAAGAAAAACGAGTTCCCAGCCGCTGAAATTCAGCGACTAGGAACTCGGGGACTGGAGAAGGAAGAAAAAGAAAAAACCAGTTCCCAGCCGCTGAAATTCAGCGACTAGGAACTCGGGGACTGGAGAAGGAAGAAAAACAAAAAACAATTCCCAGCCGCTGAAATTCAGCGACTAGGAATTCGAGGACTAGACATACCTGAATAGCAGCGCCGAGCAACTTGTGAAGTTCAGCAGCGTCAGTCGACGGGACTGTGAAGGAGGTGTGCCCGTGGCGGGCCCCAATCGCTGCGTCCACGATTTCTGGGAACTGCGGAGACTGCACATCCGCAACGCCTGGGAACCCCCTCGCCATAAAGCGAGGGAATGTCGCCGATGCCCTGGCAGGGGCGCTGGCCGCCGGGACCGGCACCTCTGGCACGGACGCAGCTGGTGCTGGCTCTGATCGCGTCGCCGCCCCCTCTTTGACAAGCGACGCAGCAGCTGGCTTTGCGGCGCTTCCCCCGGTTGCGGCATTGTCAGCGCCCCCTTCTGCTTCTTCATGACTTCAGCAGACGCGACATCCTCAGAGGCCTTCCTCTTCTTGGGCAGACCACTCTCTCCCACGCTAGTGGCCGGTGGAATCTTGGCAACCTAAGGGCGACCAATCTTCTTAGCCCCGGACCTGCACGAGCCCTTCCAATCAGCACAACCACGACACGAAAGAAGCAAAGCAAATTGGGACAAGGAAGCACAACTTACTTGGCGACTGGAAGAACACGAAGCCCGGTACTGATATGGGCAGGCTTGTCCAACTCGGGGCCCAGCTTGTGGCTGAGCCCCCGCTCGAAGACATCCGAAGCCCACGAAACCGAGGGCTTCCTTGACAACGAAGCCGCAGTCGCCGAGATCTCTGGCTCCGACGCCGCTGCCTTCGACGGCTGTGGTGACTTGGGCGGTGCCGCTTCGGTCGCTTCTTGGCTTGGGACCCCCAAGGACGACGGCACGATCGTCACCAGAGGCACTTCTACCACCACCTCCGTGTTCTCGCCCTCCAACCCCTTCGTCGGGATTGCGGCCCTTGGGGCCGCGTGCGAGACTTTGGGAGATCCTTTGTCGTCGGAGTCGTCGTCCGACCCAAACACCACTGACGACCTGACTGGTGATGCGGGCCTTTTTGCTGGCGACTTGGGCTGGCGTGGGGGCTTCGAAGGCGTAGCGGTGCGCCGGGACATCTGCTCCTGGGTGATCTCGTCGCCTTCTTCGAACTCGTCTAGGCTGCAGCTCGCTTCGACCTCTCGCTGTTTCTGCATTCGGGTCTTGCAGGCCACAGGCGCTAGGGGAGGGACCTCTTCTTCTTCCCTGTCGCTATCGGAAGGATCCCCCTCGGAATCTTCCTCCAGTTCCTGGGGAACTTCTTCGTCAAGCGGAGAGAGCCAACCCTCCAATACCTGAAAAAGCTGAGAACCACTGCGAGTCAAAACACACCAAGCGAAAAGACTGAAATTGAGATACGGGAGTATACGGGAGTAGCGATTGGAAAGAAAACTTACTGTGGGGGCTTCGTTCTTCACGGGAGTATACGGGGCGACCCCAACCGCCGCGCCAGTGAACTCCGTGTCGGTGATCTTCTTCAGGGCGGCCTTGTAATCTTCGGCCTCCCATGACTCCTTGCTGGTTCGAGATGGATCATGCTTCCCGCTGTACTCATACATCCAGTGTGGACGAGCCACCAGCGGAACCAGGTGCCGCCTGAGCCAGCAATTGTAGAGGTTGATCGGAATCAACCCCTGGTCCTTCAGCTTTTGGATCTGATCCATCATTTCCGCGACGGCCATCCGCTAATCTTCAGGGAGCTTCTTCGGTGCCAGTTGGTGGGGCTCGCTCCTCTCGGCGACGAATTCAGGAAGGGAGACCTCGCCGGCGGGAGTAGCCTCCTTGACGTAGAACCAGCTTTTCTTCCACGCGCTGGCGGCCTTCTTCGGCAGGAGGAGCTTGACGAAGTTGGCCTTCGGCTTCAACTAGAAGGTGACCCCGCCTGCAGCCAGCATCAAGCCGCTGGATGCCTCGCGCCTGATGCGGCCGTGGAAGAGCTCCAGCCACAACAGGAAATATGGCTTGCAGCCGAGGTAGCACTCGTAGAAGGCGACGAAGATTGCCAGCTGCTCGATGCTATGTGGACCAAGATCTGAGGGCTTGATCGCGTAGTACGCGCAGAAGCGGCAGAAGAAGAACGAAGTAGGGAACCCTAAGCCCCTCTCGAGATGGCTGGTGAAGCAGATGAACTCGCCGGGTCACGGTTTCGGCTCGGTCTCGGAGGAGGGGGGAACCCGCCAATTCCCCTTGCGGAGCACCCCGGCATCCTCAAAGGACCTCAGCTGGGCCGTGGTGCACTTGGATTTCCCCCATGAGCCTTTGGGAGGCGCCATCGAGTGAGAAGTGGGATCGCATGACGCGGGGAGAGTAAGTCGGGAGAAAGTAGAGAGGAAGAGCAAACGAGGAAGGATGAAGAATGTGAAGCAGGATCGTGAAGCTGATCCATCACTCCCCGTATATGGGAAACATCACTCGCCAAAATTGGGATGGCCGTTACCCACGGTAATTGCGCCGTAGTTACCGTTGGAAATTCCAACAGATAGTTTGACTAAAGTTGATGGTCCAACTCCTGTGGTCTACTCACCACCCGCCAGTCTCTCTTCTCGCCGAAATGACGACTGGGCAGTAATGACGTTCGTTGAAGTGACGAATGGGGCTATGGAGAAATTCTCCTCGGTTTTAATAAAGTCCGTCGCCGACTCGGCTGGATGCCCAAATTGGGCTCGCCTACTTCGAACACCAAAAGGACGCCCACACCTACGTCAACGATGGCCTCGGGGACTACTCATGGGGATATGCCAAAGGGGGTATGCTTAGCAGAACGCTCCGGTTGGGCCGAAGGGCCTGCTAGTGCGTCTGAAGGACAGCAACTGGACCATGAAGAAAGGAGAGGCCCATGATCGGGCGCATCGGAAGCCTGTAAGCGTGAAGCCCAGTCGAGTTAGGTCAAAGGTCTCCAGATCCTTATCCTGTTCGGAGGCAGCTTGTAAACCCTAGCGAGGTGCTTCATATATAAACCTCCCTAGGGTATCTTAGAGACTTACGTTCCATCATACACCCCCTCAAGCGACTCGCAGCCTAGCCACCGAGCTCGCCACCCTTCTAACTCGCTCTCTCATAATCTAATCTAGTAGGAGTAGGTCTTTACCCTCCGGGGAGCCGAACCTGGGTAAACCCATGTGCATCCGCCCCCATCTCTCACCGTAGATGGCCGCCAACTCTTCCTCACGAAACACTCAATCGCTGCCCATGGCAGCGACTGCCGTGGCCATTTCCACGACACTGGTGGATCCATAGGTGGATTATGAAATGAACACACATGCAATGACACTGGTTGTTGTTACTAAAAAGAACACACATGCAATGACACTGGTGGATCCATAGTAGGTATGTGACAAGAACACCCATGCAAAATGACTCTGGTTGTTGTTAAAAAAAAGAACACACATGCAATGACACTGGTGGATCCATATGTGGTATGTGAAGAGATCACACATGCAAAATGACTCTGGTTGTTACTAAAAAGAACACACATGCAAAATGAAACTCGTGGATCCATAGGTGGATTGTGAAAAGAGCACAAATGCAATGACACTGGTGGATCCATAGGTGGTATGTGAAAAGAACACACATGCAAAATGACTCTGGTTGTTGTTACTAAAAAGAAAACACATGCAATGACACTGGGGGATCCATAGGTGCTATGTGAAGAGAACACACATGCAATGACACTGGTGATCCATATGTGGTATGTGAAAAGAACAAACATGCCATGATTCTGGTTGTTGTTAGTGAAAAGAACACACGTGCAATGACACTGGTGGATCCATGTGTGGTCTCTGAAGAGAGCACACATTTCAATGACTCTTGTTGTTGTTAGTAAAAAGAACACACATGCAATGACACCGGTGGATCCATGTGTGGTCTCTGAAGAGAGCACACATGCAACGACACTGGTTGTTGTTACTAAAAAGAACACATGCAATGACAGTGGTGGATCCGTTGATGGATTGTGAAGAGAACACACATGCAATGATACTGGTGGATCCATAGGTGGTATGTGAAAAGAACACACATGCAAAATGACTGGTTGTTGTTACTAAAAAGAACACACATGCAATGACACTAGTGGATCCATGTGTGGTCTCTGTAGAGACAACACATTTCAATGACACTGGTGGATCCATATGTGGTATGTGAAAATAACACACATGCAATGACTCTGGTTCTTGTTAGTGCAAAGAACACACATGCAATGACACTGGTGGATCCATAGGTGGTTTGTGAGAAGAGCACACATGCAAAATGACTCTAGTTGTTGTTACTAAAAAGAACACACATGCAATGACACTGGTGGATCCATAGGTGGATTATGAAATGAACACACATGCAATGACACTAGTGGATCCATAGGTCATATGTGAGAAAAACACACATGCAAAATGACTCTGGTTATTGTTACTAAAAAGAACACACATGCAATGAAACTGGTGGATCCATAGGTGGATTACGAAATCAACACACATGCAATGACACTGGTGGATCCATAGGTGGTATGTGGGAAGAACACACATTTCAATGACTCTAGTTGTTGTTACTGAAAAGAGCACAAAATGCAATGACACTGGTGGATCCATAGGTGTTATGTGAAAAGAACACACATGCAAAATGACTCTGGTTGTTGTTACTAAAAAGAACACACAGGCAATGACACAGGTGGATCCATGGGTGGATTGTGAAGAGAACACACATGCAATGACACTGGTGATCCATATGTGGTATGTGAAAAGAACACACATGCAATGACTCTGGTTGTTGTTAGTGAAAAGAACACACATGCAATGACACTGGTGGATCCCTGTGTGGTCTTTGTAGAGAACACGCATTTCAATGACACTGGTGGATCCATATGTGGTATCTGAAAAGAACACACATGCAATGACTCTGGTTATTGTTAGTGAAAAGAACACACATGCAATGACACTGGTGGATCCATAGTAGGTATGTGACAAGAACACCCATGCAAAATGACTCTGGTTGTTGTTAAAAAAAAGAACACACATGCAATGACACTAGTGGATCCATATGTGGTATGTGAAGAGATCACACATGCAAAATGACTCTGGTTGTTACTAAAAAGAACACACATGCAAAATGAAACTAGTGGATCCATAGGTGGATTGTGAAAAGAGCACAAATGCAATGACACTGGTGGATCCATAGGTGGTATGTGAAAAGAACACACATGCAAAATGACTCTAGTTGTTGTTACTAAAAAGAACACACATGCAATGACACTGGTGGATCCATTGGTGGATTATGAAATGAACACACATGCAATGACACTAGTGGATCCATAGGTCATATGTGAGAAGAACACACATGCAAAATGACTCTGGTTATTGTTACTAAAAAGAACACACATGCAATGAAACTGGTGGATCCATAGGTGGATTACGAAATCAACACACATGCAATGACACTGGTGGATCCATAGGTGGTATGCGGGAAGAACACACATTTCAATGACTCTAGTTGTTGTTACTGAAAAGAGCACAAAATGCAATGACACTGGTGTATCCATAGGTGTTATGTGAAAAGAACACACATGCAAAATGACTCTGGTTGTTGTTACTAAAAAGAACACACAGGCAATGACACAGGTGGATCCATGGGTGGATTGTGAAGAGAACACACATGCAATGACACTGGTGATCCATATGTGGTATGTGAAAAGAACACACATGCAATGACTCTGGTTGTTGTTAGTGAAAAGAACACACATGCAATGACACTGGTGGATCCCTGTGTGGTCTCTGTAGAGAACACGCATTTCAATGACACTAGTGGATCCATATGTGGTATCTGAAAAGAACACACATGCAATGACTCTGGTTATTGTTAGTGAAAAGAACACACATGCAATGACACTGGTTGATCCATAGTAGGTATGTGACAAGAACACCCATGCAAAATGACTCTGGTTGTTGTTAAAAAAAAGAACACACATGCAATGACACTGGTGGATCCATATGTGGTATGTGAAGAGATCACACATGCAAAATGACTCTGGTTGTTACTAAAAAGAACACACATGCAAAATGAAACTACTGGATCCATAGGTGGATTGTGAAAAGAGCACAAATGCAATGACACTGGTGGATCCATAGGTGGTATGTGAAAAGAACACACATGCAAAATGACTCTGGTTGTTGTTACTAAAAAGAAAACACATGCAATGACACTGGTAGATCCATAGGTGGTATGTGAAGAGAACATACATGCAATGACACTGGTGATCCATATGTGGTATGTGAAAAGAACAAACATGCAATGACTCTGGTTGTTGTTAGTGAAAAGAACACACGTGCAATGACACTGGTGGATCCATGTGTGGTCTCTGAAGAGAGCACACATTTCAATGACTCTTGTTGTTGTTAGTAAAAAGAACACACATGCAATGACACCGGTGGATCCATGTGTGGTCTCTGAAGAGAGCACACATGCAACGACACTGGTTGTTGTTACTTAAAAGAACACATGCAATGACAGTGGTGGATCCGTTGATGGATTGTGAAGAGAACACACATGCAATGATACTGGTGGATCCATAGGTGGTATGTGAAAAGAACACACATGCAAAATGACTGGTTGTTGTTACTAAAACGAACACACATGCAATGACACTAGTGGATCCATGTGTGGTCTCTGTAGAGAACACACATTTCAATGACACTGGTGGATCCATATGTGGTATGTGAAAAGAACACACATGCAATGACTCTGGTTCTTGTTAGTGAAAAGAACACACATGCAATGACACTGGTGGATCCATAGGTGGTATGTGAGAAGAGCACACATGCAAAATGACTCTAGTTGTTGTTACTAAAAAGAACACACATGCAATGACACTGGTGGATCCATAGGTGGATTATGAAATGAACACACATGCAATGACACTAGTGGATCCATAGGTCATATGTGAGAAGAACACACATGCAAAATGACTCTGGTTATTGTTACTAAAAAGAACACACATGCAATGAAACTGGTGGATCCATAGGTGGATTACGAAATCAACACACATGCAATGACACTGGTGGATCCATAGGTGGTATGTGGGAAGAACACACATTTCAATGACTCTAGTTGTTGTTACTGAAAAGAGCACAAAATGCAATGACACTGGTGGATCCATAGGTGTTATGTGAAAAGAACACACATGCAAAATGACTCTGGTTGTTGTTACTAAAAAGAACACATGCAATGACATGTGTGGATCCATGGGTGGATTGTGAAGAGAACACACATGCAATGACACTGGTGATCCATATGTGGTATGTGAAAAGAACACACATGCAATGACTCTGGTTGTTGTTAGTGAAAAGAACACACATGCAATGACACTGGTGGATCCCTGTGTGGTCTCTGTAGAGAACACGCATTTCAATGACACTGGTGGATCCATATGTGGTATCTGAAAAGAACACACATGCAATGACTCTGGTTATTGTTAGTGAAAAGAACACACATGCAATGACACTGGTGGATCCATAGTAGGTATGTGACAAGAACACCCATGCAAAATGACTCTGGTTGTTGTTAAAAAAAAGAACACACATGCAATGACACTAGTGGATCCATATGTGGTATGTGAAGAGATCACACATGCAAAATGACTCTGGTTGTTACTAAAAAGAACACACATGCAAAATGAAACTAGTGGATCCATAGGTGGATTGTGAAAAGAGCACAAATGCAATGACACTGGTGGATCCATAGGTGGTATGTGAAAAGAACACACATGCAAAATGACTCTAGTTGTTGTTACTAAAAAGAACACACATGCAATGACACTGGTGGATCCATTGGTGGATTATGAAATGAACACACATGCAATGACACTAGTGGATCCATAGGTCACATGTGAGAAGAACACACATGCAAAATGACTCTGGTTATTGTTACTAAAAATAACACACATGCAATGAAACTGGTGGATCCATAGGTGGATTACGAAATCAACACACATGCAATGACACTGGTGGATCCATAGGTGGTATGCGGGAAGAACACACATTTCAATGACTCTAGTTGTTGTTACTGAAAAGAGCACAAAATGCAATGACACTGGTGGATCCATAGGTGTTATGTGAAAAGAACACACATGCAAAATGACTCTGGTTGTTGTTACTAAAAAGAACACACAGGCAATGACACAGGTGGATCCATGGGTGGATTGTGAAGAGAACACACATGCAATGACACTGGTGATCCATATGTGGTATGTGAAAAGAACACACATGCAATGACTCTGGTTGTTGTTAGTGAAAAGAACACACATGCAATGACACTGGTGGATCCCTGTGTGGTCTCTGTAGAGAACACGCATTTCAATGACACTAGTGGATCCATATGTGGTATCTGAAAAGAACACACATGCAATGACTCTGGTTATTGTTAGTGAAAAGAACACACATGCAATGACACTGGTTGATCCATAGTAGGTATGTGACAAGAACACCCATGCAAAATGACTCTGGTTGTTGTTAAAAAAAAGAACACACATGCAATGACACTGGTGGATCCATATGTGGTATGTGAAGAGATCACACATGCAAAATGACTCTGGTTGTTACTAAAAAGAACACACATGCAAAATGAAACTAGTGGATCCATAGGTGGATTTTGAAAAGAGCACAAATGCAATGACACTGGTGGATCCATAGGTGGTATGTGAAAAGAACACACATGCAAAATGACTTTGGTTGTTGTTACTAAAAATAAAACACATGCAATGACACTGGTAGATCCATAGGTGGTATGTGAAGAGAACATACATGCAATGACACTGGTGATCCATATGTGGTATGTGAAAAGAACAAACATGCAATGACTCTGGTTGTTGTTAGTGAAAAGAACACACGTGCAATGACATCAGGATCCATGTGTGGTCTCTGAAGAGAGCACACATTTCAATGACTCTTGTTGTTGTTAGTAAAAAGAACACACATGCAATGACACCAGTGGATCCATGTGTGGTCTCTGAAGAGAGCACACATGCAACGACACTGGTTGTTGTTACTTAAAATAACACATGCAATGACAGTGGTGGATCCGTTGATGGATTGTGAAGAGAACACATATGCAATGATACTGGTGGATCCATAGGTGGTATGTGAAAAGAACACACATGCAAAATGACTGGTTGTTGTTACTAAAACGAACACACATGCAATGACACTAGTGGATCCATGTGTGGTCTCTGTAGAGAACACACATTTCAATGACACTGGTGGATCCATATGTGGTATGTGAAAAGAACACACATGCAATGACTCTGGTTCTTGTTAGTGAAAAGAACACACATGCAATGACACTGGTGGATCCATAGGTGGTATGTGAGAAGAGCACACATGCAAAATGACTCTAGTTGTTGTTAGTAAAAAGAACACACATGCAATGACACTAGTGGATCCATAGGTGGATTATGAAATGAACACACATGCAATGACACTAGTGGATCCATAGGTCATATGTGAGAAGAACACACATGCAAAATGACTCTGGTTATTGTTACTAAAAAGAACACACATGCAATGAAACTGGTGGATCCATAGGTGGATTACGAAATCAACACACATGCAATGACACTGGTGGATCCATAGGTGGTATGTGGGAAGAACACACATTTCAATGACTCTAGTTGTTGTTACTGAAAAGAGCACAAAATGCAATGACACTGGTGGATCCATAGGTGTTATGTGAAAAGAACACACATGCAAAATGACTCTGGTTGTTGTTACTAAAAAGAACACACAGGCAATGACACAGGTGGATCCATGGGTGGATTGTGAAGAGAACACACATGCAATGACACTGGTGATCCATATGTGGTATGTGAAAAGAACACACATGCAATGACTCTGGTTGTTGTTAGTGAAAAGAACACACATGCAATGACACTGGTGGATCCATGCGTGGTCTCTAAAGAGAGCATAGATTTCAATGACTCTTGTTGTTGTTAGTAACAAGAACACACATGCAATGACACTGGTGGATCCATGTGTGGTATCTGAAGAGAGCACACATGCAATGACACTGGTTGTTGTTTCTAAAAAGAACACATGCAATGACACTGATGGATCCATAGGTGGATTGTGAAGAGAACACACATGCAATGACACTTGTGGATCCATAGGTGGTATGTGAAAAGAACACACATGCAAAATGACTGGTTGTTGTTACTAAAAAGAACACACATGCAAAATGGCTGATGTTGTTACTAAAAAGAACACACATGCAATGACACTGGTGGATCCATGTGTGGTCTCTGTAGAGAACACGCATTTCAGTGACACTGGAGGATCCATATGTGGTATGTGAAAAGAACACACATGCAATGACTCTAGTTGCTGTTAGTGAAAAGGACACACATGCAATGACACTGGTGGATCCATAGGTGGTATGTGAGAAGAACACACATGCAAAATGACTCTGGTTGTTGTTACTAAAAAGAACAGACATGCAATGACACTGGTGGATCCATAGGTGGATTATGAAATGAACACACATGCAATGACTTTCGTCGGATTGATGACAAGTACGCCATGAGGGGGTCCTCGAGGCGTGCGGATGAGAGGGGTGTGAGACGTACGGTTTTCAGGGACGGTGAGCACACAAGTTTACCCAGGTTCGAATCCGCCGGCTTTGGACGGATCCTACTCCTGCTAGCAATCCAGTAATACGATAGAGCCGGAATATGGGTTACAAGGGTTTCGCCCAAAAGGCTCTCCCTAGGACGGCTTATATAGATATCCGGCCTAGGGTTTACAGGAGAGATCTATCCGGCTACGACTGAGAGTCGGTTACAGAGTACATCTTGAACTACAAGTAACATTATGGGCCTAAGTCGGTAAGTCTTCTGGGCCTTCCGAGCCGGATTGACTCGTCTTTCTCTCGATCGGTCGCCCGTGAAGCAATGCTCTAACCCGAAGTGGGCCACCCTGGTCAGCGAGGAACTATGAGGATACCCAGAAAGTATATCCCCAACAGTAGCCCCCGGAGGCCTCCAAGATCCAAAGTCGGATTTATCATCGTCTAGCTTGATCTTTGGCTTGCAGAATCTTGAAGGGTTCCTGAAACTTCACAACAAAAATACGATCCGGGTCTTAAAAATAAGTTGGACCTATCAGTAGGTTACTCGGATTTTCCAGCTCGATTTCAAACTAAGCCGGAACTTGGTTCTCAACGCCACCTAACACAAGTCATGGTCAAGTCACGTCATCTAACAGGCATTTCGTCAGCACGACCGTTGGTGGGTCCGCGGTCCGCGGAACCGAGGCGCCGTTTCAATGCGTGCGTGGAGATCGAGGCGACGCAATCATCGCATGGGTCCTTCCTAGTTCCTTCCACATCGCACGAATCTTGGCGCAGTTAGGTGGATATAAGGGGTTTGGATTTTTCCTTCTCCTTTCCACCAGTCCTTTGCCGTTTCCTTTCCTCCAAATCCTCCTGTGTGCATAGAACTTCCTCGTTCTTCCCCCACAGAGCTCCCAGCGCCGCCCCTTTTAGGTCATTTTCTCACCGAAGCAATGGCTTCATCTTCTTCCTCCAGTTTGGCGGCAGCGACGGCGATGGCGACGGCGGAAGCAGTAGCGGAGAAAGAGAGCTTCCGCGGGATCTGGATTCCCTGCGCTCTCAATGAGGAGGGCCTCAAGAACGTGGAGAAGGAGGGGCTTCTCGTCGTCGGCGACTGGCGGAGTGGTTTTGGGGAAACCGTCCCCAACCCGCATGACGGCGAGCGGGTCCACTTCGGCACCCACCTCGATAGAGGTCTGTCCTTTCCTTCCTCGGAGTTCTTCTCCGAGGTGATAGATCATTTTGGAGTTCAACTCCACAATCTTCCTCCCAACTCTCTCTTAGAGATGAGTGCGTATGCTTCGCTTTGTGAGAGCTTTCTTGGCATTAGGCCGAGTTTGACTCTCTTCTGGTACTATTTCCATGTCCGGAGGAATTCCATTACTGCCGGTGTCCCTTACATCACCGGCACTATCATCTTTTCACTTAGACGCGATCGGGCTTATCCCAAGATTTAGCCAGTGACTCGGTCAAACAATGGCCGACCACTTTTTTCTATCATAGGGATATTCCGGCTCCCGACAAAGCTACTACTTTGCCGGATTTTGTCGACGGAGCTGCTACGGCCCAACCATCTTGGGACGAGGCTGCTCCAGCTCTCACCGACGATCTGATCCTCGCTAAGAGGCGGATCGAATACTTAATCAAACACAAGGATCTGAAGGGATCCGACTTAGTTCAATGTTGGGTCTCACGTCGGATCCAGCCTCTCCAGTACCACGGAACCCAACCGATGCACTCCATCACGTCGTCCCTGAAAGATTCCCTCCGCATCAACTCCAAAGCCTTCACCACACAAGGCTACATAAGACAGATTAAGTGGCTGATCAAGGAGCGAATTGAGAGGAGAATCCTGGAGGTTTCTCTGGACATGCGCACGGCGGACAACCCCTTAGTACCGGTAAGATTCCATCAGTATACTTTTTGTGTGTTTCATTCTTTGAGTTATACTGCAATACTGATATGTTTTCTTCTTTTCAGCTTGCTGACCCCCCGAGTTGGAACTTGCTAAGCTCGAAGGATATCCTCCGGAGTTCTCTCAGGAGATGGAGGTAGTTCCATTGCCAGATCTTGCGCTCAAGAAGCGCAAAGCTTCGACAGTGGCTGTTGGCACAAAGGAGGTGCCTATCGTGAAGAGGTAACATTCAATCACAACTTCCGCCTTTGTACCTTATTCAAATTTCTTTCCGAGATGTAATGTTTTCCGACTTTTACTACATTCTCAGAGCAAAACCGCTCGTCAAGGCCAAGGGGAAAGGGATTCCTTTGAAGCCGCTACGGCAGACGAAGCTTACCATAGCTTCCCCTGCCGTGGCTCCTCCGACTCCTGCCCCTCAACCTTGTGCAACACCAGTTATCTCGCCGGATGCTGCAGAAGATCCGGCTCCTTCAACGGGGCCTGTGAACCTTGGATTGCAAACTGACGTCACCACGAGTGCGTCAGATCTAAATAAGGGTGAACCCTCTTTGGGTAATGATCCCTCGGATGAAACCTTAGCCGAAAACCTCATCAACAATCCGAGACTGGCCAAGTTTGGCCTGTCTCAGAAATCTGCGGAAAGAAATCCAGCGGCTCGCCAAGCAATGCTTGGATAAAAGTACTTTATCTCCCGAAGAAGAAGCGCAAGAAGCAGAGGACGTCAAGTTCTCTGACCTTCTCGCCCAAGTCTGCCTTCGCGACGAGAGGATTAGGACCGGTGAGCTTCCAACAGCTCCAGTGATTCCTATGACTCTCGCCGAGAAGGTGGCTGCTGAAGTGGACGCGGGTTTGGATAAACTCACCCGTCAACAATATGTAAGTCGGATTTCCAACTCCTAACTTTCCTTTATTGTATTTTACATCATATCATCTAGCCCCCAAGCATGAAGTAGGATAAACAATCCGGGTTTATGCTTTATTAGGATGCCAAAGAACGAACTAGTGTAGCCCCCAAGGCTCGTGCTGATATTTTAGCAAAAATGTTAGCCCGAGGCTTAAGTAGCTTCCTGACTTTGGGTATTCTGACTTACAGAAAGTTTGTTCCTATAACCAGGAATTACTGACCAATGTCTGTGATAAGCGGAGAGAGATCAAAGTTCTCCGGCTTAAAAATGTTGAGCTTAAAGTTGCTAAGGATGAGGCCGAAGGTAAACATTTCGAGACTCAAACCTTGTCTTTGTTATTTTCAATGTCGAATTTTTCTGAACTTTTTTTCTTTTCGAATTACATCGCTGGTGAAACAATCCGTCGCCATGATTGAAGAGGCCGAGAACCTCAAGACCCTTGTGGTGGAGAACAAGGAGCTTCGCCAAGAGCTGGATCAGCTCAAGGCCAATCATGAAAAGAGCATAGCTCAAGTCCTTGAATCCTCCTCCATGACCACTGAAGAGCGTGATCGCAAGATTGATACTCAAGATAAAATAATCTCGGACCTCAAGAATGAGCTTGACAGAGAGAAGGACATGTCCCAGGCGCTCCGGGCTGAACTCCAGAGTCTCCGGGAGGAGAAGACCAAAATTGACGACGTCATTTTTGGTACGTTCCATTTATCTGACTTGTCTCTTTCTTTGACTTTTACCAATGTCGGATTTTTCTTAACTTGTTTTGTGTATAGGTCCTCTGAACTTGATGGACTCTTCCTCCTCCGAGCCCCGCACCCACCGGCTTACCCAAGTCGGTGACCTGCTTCATGACTTCCGCCAGTCTGTTGAGGACGTCGACGAAGCTCTCAAGATTCCGGACATGCCAAGCATGTCGGACTTCTAGGTGCGGGACAAGGCGAAGGAGATGCCGCAACTTGTTTAGGACTGGAACATGTCCTACACGCGGACTGCTGCGCAGAACGCTCTCACCATGGTCATGAGCCACCATGGAAACATGGAAATATGGCAAGTGACCAGAGGGTACTGCAAGGTAGACGAAGACGACCAGGAGCAAGACCTTCAAGCCATCATGCACTCCTGCGCCGGATATGGGTGTCACATGGCTGACCTGACCAGCTACGAGATCCCCTTCTTCACCCGCATGGATACTCCGCCTCCTCCTCCGGAAGAACCAACAGAAGTTTTCGATGATGAACGCACCAACTCAGATGCGGACATCTCGGAACGATATTAAGGCAGAGTAACCAGCGAGCCGGCAACTCCTTCATCTCCTCCTGCATTGTAGACCAGAAACTTATGTATTATTCCGGAAAAAACATGATGCGTTTGTAAATATGTAATACTTTAACTTTGCTTGTGCTAAGCTTTTGATCTATTCAGCACTTTTTGACTTTGAAATTTTTTTGTGTGCCTGAAATGTTTATATAAGCACTTGTATTTTTTTGTCTCTACTTATCGTTTATCTGGCTTTCTGCCTCGTCCCTTCTGTGAGCCGGCTAAACCTTCCGCCGGAAACTTTTCCGAGCAATGGAGCTCAATTGCTAAACCAGTTTAAACTCGGAAACAAAGCCGGCTTCCAGTACCAACAATTCACTACTCGGAAAATGCCCGCATCCAGCAATCAGACAAATAACCAAAGTAAAGACTAGAAACTTTTAGAGTTATACCCGAGGGTAGCAATTTTAGAATCGGAAATCTAAACCAGAACGAAACATGAGCATAAAGTACTTTCAAGCATTCTGGGATTTTCTACTATGACATGATCATTCGGAAATAAGATGGTAAAAACTTCTCAAAAAAATTTGAGGCAACCAAAACTTTTATTTCTCACAGAACATGTACATATATATGTTTACAAATAAGGATAAACTAAGAATAAAAGGGACGTAGCTAAGCAATATTCCATGGTCGGTCTAACTCATCCGGATTTGTACTGCCTCCAGCTCTCTTTCTCTTCTTAGTAGCAGGTCTTTCTTTGACTGGCCTCATGTCAGTTAAGTAGTACGATCCATTGTGCAATACTCGACTAACTAAAAAGGGCCCTTCCCATACTGGGGAAAGTTTGTGCTTTCTTTGTTGCACAAGCCGGAGAACCAAATCACCTTTATTGAAGGATCTATTTCGGACTCTCTGGCTATGATATTTGTGTAACTTCTGCTGATAGGCTGTAGATCTCATTCCAGCAACGATGTGAACTTCTTCGACTAAGTCGAGATTGTTTTGTCGAGAAATCTCGGCATCCTCTTCAATATACGTGGCCACTCTAGGAGAAGTGTGAATCAAATCACTAGGAAGAACTGCTTCTGCGCCATAGACCAAGAAGAAAGGTGTGTATCCTGTTGACCTGTTTGGAGTTGTTCGTAAACTCCAAATTATGGAGGGTAGTTCCTCTGCCCAAGCCCCCGCATCACGTCGTAGTGGTGCTTCGAGTCTCGATTTTAGGCCTTGTAAGATTAAACCATTTGCTCTTTCGACTTGTCCGTTAGCTTGTGGATGTGCGACTGACGCAATGTCAAGCCGATATTTTGCTCGTCACAGAATTCAGCCAATTCTCCCATAGAAAAGTTACTCCCGTTGTCCGTGATAATGCTATGCGGATAACCATACCGGATTATAACATCCTCGACAAATCTGTTGGCTGTTGCTCCATCACAACTTGTGACGGGTTTAGCCTCAATCCATTTGGTGAATTTATCCACCATCACTAAGAGGTGAGTAAATCCACTTGGAGCTCGTTTAAAAGGTCCTACCATATCAAGCCCCTAGACCGCAAAGGGCCATGTTATAGGTATCTTTCGCAACTGGTCAGCCGGAACATGAGCTTGCTTGGCGTACTTTTGGCATCCTTTGCACGTCTTGACTAATGGTTCGGCATCTGCCTGAGCTATAAGCCAGAAAAATCCGTGTCGAAAAGCTTTTGCCACTAAAGATTTGGCTGCAGCGTGGTGACCACACTCACCTTCGTGGATTTCCCTTAAGATTTCCACTCCTTCTTCTGGAGTTACACAGCGCTGAAAAACCCTAGAAACACTCCGTTTATAGAGCTCACCTTTAACAATAGTATGGGCTTTAGCTCGTCGGATAATCTGCCGGCTTAGAATCTTGTCTTCGGGTCATTTGCCATCTACCAAATAATTGAGGTAGGGTTGAGTCCAGCTGGGAATTACAGCCAGAACTGCTATTAAAGGTGAGTCGGATTTGGTCAGATATTCCTCATCTACTCCCTTTATTGAGGGAACTTTGAGGTGCTCTAAAAAAGCGCCATGCGGGACCTCTTTCCGCGCAGAACCTATCCGAGATAGTGCATCTGCTTCCTCATTTTCTGCTCGAGGGATGTGTTGAACTTCAAACCCTTCGAACGACTTAGATAGATTATCCACGACAGATTTATATGCTGCCATGTGTTTATTTGCATTACAAATATCCGACACTTGTTGAGCAACAAGATCCGAATCTTCGTAACACATCAAACGTCGGATGCCAATATCCTTAGCAATCCGGATTCCATGTAGCAGTGCTTCATACTCAACAATATTGTTTGTCGCTGTGAAGTGGATCTGCAACACGTATAAAAGTTTATCTCGTTGGGGTGATTTGAGCACCACGCCAGCCCCCGAGCCCCCTCGAGCCTTAGACCCGTCGAAAAAGAGGGTCAATATTCCGACTCAGGGAGTATCATATTCTCCTTCGTCTCTGTCCAATCAGCGACAAAGTCAGCAAGGATCTGGGATTTGATTGCTGTCCGAGGTTTGTACTCAATATCGAAAGCTCAGAGCTCTATGCCCCATTTGGCGAGGCATCCTGTGGCGTCACTGTTGTTGATTATATCTCTCATGGGAGCCGTGCTCACCACGGTAATTGGATGCTCCTGAAAGTAGTGCCATAACTTACGAGATGCTAGAAAAACACCGTAAGCCAACTTTTGATAGTGCGGATACCGCTGTTTTGATTCTGTCAGAACCTCGCTGACAAAGTAAGTCGGACGCTGCACCAGGTGTTCCTGATTTTCCTCTGGTCTCTCCACCACCATGATGATACTAACGACCTTATTTGTCGCAGCAAGATAGAGCAACATCGGTTCCTTAGGTTCCAGTGCTGCAAGGATAGGAGAAGATGAGAGTACTTTCTTCAGGTCTTGTAGTGTAGCTTCAGCTTCATCAGTACAAACAAAATCTTTGGTCTTTTCAGGAGTTTGTATAATGGTGTGGCTCTTTCACCAAGCCGGCTTACAAATCGACTGAACGCAGCGATGCAGCCAGTTAATCTTTGTACATCCTTCAGGCGAGTTGGCCTGGAAATATTGAGTATAGCCTTGATTTTGTCTCGGTTCACCTCTATGCCTCTTTGAGACACGATGAAACCTAACAATTTTCCGGCTGGTATCTCAAAGAAGCATTTCTTCGGGTTAAGCATGATGTTGTATTTTCGTAGATTGGCAAACGTTTCCTCCAAGTCGTAAATCAGTGTTTCCTTCTTTTTGGACATCACCGCGATATCATCCACGTATGCATGTACATTGCGTTCGAGTTGGTCGTGGAGGCAACGCTGCATCGTGGGCTGGTACGTAGCTCCTGCGTTCTTCAGCCCAAAGGGCATCGTAACAAAACTGAAGGTTCCGAAAGGGGGTATGAATGAAGTTTTGACTTTGTCAAATTCCTTCATCCGGATTTGGTGATAACCGGAATATGCCTCGAGAAAACAGAGGAGTTTCGAGCCTGCCATAGAGTCGATGACTTGATCAATTCTAGGCAGAGCGAACGGATCTTTTGGACAAGCCTTGTTCAAGGAAGTATAATCATCACACATCCTTAAATCAGTGGTGTCCTTTTTAGGGACCATTACAGGATTGGCCGACCACTTAGTTTGGATGACCTCTTCTATGAATCCGGCTAACTCGAGCTGCACTAGTTCCTTAGCTATTGCCTTACGCTTTTCGTCACCAAACCATCGTAGGGACTGTTTGACGGGTTTAGCATTCGGGTTTACATTTAGAGAGTGCTCGACAAGTTCCCTAGGTACTCCGGTCATGTCAGATGGCTGCCATACGAAGATATCTTGATTTTCTTGGAGGAATTTGACGAGCGCGCTTTCCTATGCGCTATCTAGGCCTACGCCTATCTAGGTCACCTTGGAGGGGTCATCATCCTTCAACGGTGCTTTCTTCGTCTCTTCTGATGCCTTGAACTCTGGATTGGCTTGGTCACCTCCTTCTTCATTGCGGGCATCTTGGACGGATCTATGCTCTTCTTGATCTCCTGGTACTCCTGAGCGTGCAGCACGGCTTCGGCAAAGGCGGCATTTCCATCCTTGCACTCTCGCGCTTTCTTCGGGTCTCCCCTGATGGTGATCATGCCGTTAGGACCTGGAATTTTCATCATATTGTAAATGTAACACGGACGAGCCATGAAAGCCCAGTAAGTCGGACGTCCGAATATAGCGTGGTATGCGCTCTTGAACGGGACCACTTCAGAGGAAAGTGCCTCCGTCCGATAATTCTTTGGAGTTCCAAAGGTAACATCCAAAGTGATCTCTCCCAAGGAATTAGCTTGTCTTCCTGGGACAACTCCGTGAAAAATC
This sequence comes from Avena insularis, assembly GCA_023614405.1. Classification (NCBI taxonomy): domain Eukaryota; kingdom Viridiplantae; phylum Streptophyta; class Magnoliopsida; order Poales; family Poaceae; genus Avena; species Avena insularis. The sequence goes on along the minus strand of CM042688.1, from coordinate 503,033,902 downwards.
ACAGAGCTATGGTTCAGCTGGGTCTCCGAGATCTTCATCCGGCGTAGCGTTTCGACATAGAGAATATTGATGCTATTACCACCGTCCATGAGGGTCTTGGAGAAACCATAACCATCAATAAGTGGGTTGAAGATTAAGGCGTATTTTCCTCGCCTGTGTATCTTAGGCGGATGATCATCGCGGTCAAATGTCGGTCAGATACTATGGGACAGCCGGAACTGTTGCATTAAGCTCGTGTAGAACTGCTTTCTTGACCTTTGCTGGTTGAGATCCGAGGAAAGTGACAGAAGTGTCCTTCTTGGTGGGAAAAGTCTTCTTCCCTTCCGACATGGGATTTGAAGCATCGGCTTCCTCCATGTCAGAATCTTCCTTGGTCTCTTTGTCCTTTTCGGGATTTTGCTTTCCCTTCTTCCGCTTAGCCTTGTAGCCCGCGGTGTCATATCTTTTGATGTCGTCATTGAAACGACATTCAGCGTTGGGGTGGGACGAGCCCCCATTGGCATCTAGGTGATGCACACATGGGTTATTGGCAATGTCGGCCCAAGAGTAGGTTTTGCCTGGTTGCTGTTCTTCTCTACCTTGGACCCTTGAAGTCCCGAGGCCATGCCCGCGGCCTCCGCCACGTCCTCCTCGTCCTCCAGACCCGGAAACAGTAGTAACCACCGCTGTTTCCATGTTGGGTTTTTCCTCCGAGGTGTTCTTACCTTTCTGAGCTTGTTGCTTTGTTGTTGCTGACTGAGGTACAGCCAGGACATTGAGTAATCCCTCTGCATTGTCGTCAGCATCCGCATACTTGCTCGCTGTTTCTATCATTTCTCCCAAATCAGTGACCTTATCACAGTTCAAGCGGTGACGTAGTAGACCAATTCGGAGCCCTGCGATGAAAGCTTCAATCGCGGTTTGGTCATTTACTCCTTCACAGGAGTTCTTGGTGTCGATCCATCATCCGAGATAATCTCGGCAAGTTTCTCCGGCTTTTTGGGTGCAACAATGTAGGTCTCGGACTGAACAGGGCCTCCGATATGTGCCTTCAAAATTACGAAAGAACGCACTTTGCATGTCATACCAGTTATGGATGCTGTTCTCCGGAAGTTCATTGAGCCATGATCGCGCCATCTTCTGCAACATAAGTGGGAGATATCGGGTTGCGCCAGGTTGTTTCCGCCTTTGGCGATGCAGCAAGCTTGGAAAAAATCTTGTAGCCAAGTGTCTGGCTGAGCAATGCCGTCGTAGGCTTGGATGTGCCTTGAGATAGCAAATCCTTCCGGGAATCTTGTAGCTCTGATGCGTGGTCCAAAGCACTTTGGGCCCATGTACATGTCATCGTTTTCATAGTGCCGCGCCTCTATGTTGGAATTGATCCTATGCCTTGCGTCGTTCGGGGATAGAGATCATCCCGCATGCCGGCTGTGGCTGCGGTGCCCTAGAGCCGGACTTCGGCTTCTGCCACCACCTCCTCCGCCATGTCGTCCTCCATGGGAGCTGTTGTGATGACTGTGTGGTGCAGCTTGATAGTTTCCGGCTGATCGCAACGAGCGTCATTATTCCGGTTCCGGGGGGGATCTTGACTACAACGAGCCCCCTGCCGGCTTATTCCGACGCGGTTTCCGTCGTTCCTTCGTCCGTCATTCCCGCCATGGTGAGGATCAGCCGGACGGCTCGTATATTTAGGAGGTGGCATTTTTTGACGATCCTCCTCCCGTCATTTCTCTTTATCTTCTCCCCTTCGATCGTTAGATTCTCGTCGGGGAGGGTTCTTTGGATTCAGTGCAGCGATGGCATCTCTCTCGGCCGCTGGTGCGATGTTGCTCCAGCCGCATGTAGTCCTGCGATGCTGTCCTGACGATCCGGTTCTCGAATAATTGTCTTCCCATCATTCGGGGCGATAATGCTGCTCCGGAACGTAATGGGGTCTTATGTCAGCCCATGGCGGATCTGTGCGACATTGGTCAGAATCCGAGACCAGTTATTGACTTCCGGACAGGGCGACCTTTTGCTGCTCCAGTCCCTTGTTGAGTAGCTTGATACCCAAACGGATCTCCTCTGGTCCTGGATTAGCCGATAGAATTTCTCGGGCCGCCACGGTATTTTGTACTGGGGTTGGATATACCCAATCTCCTTTGCTATTATTCCGTGGCTTCCCCATCTCATCTCCAAAAAGGACGGCACGGACAGTTGGAAACTGGTTGTCATCTGTGTGACGCTTCCGTGTTTTCTGATGCAACTAAGACATGTAGTCCTTGGTTGCCATGCATTTCTTCTCCACCTCGATGTTTTTGGCTTCATCGAGGAGTTGTTGACGACGCGCTTCTAGGGCTTGTGCCCTTTCGTCCAGTTCTTCAGCAATAAGTTCTGCAGCTGTAGGGATAGGTGTGGTTAATGCAGCATCGATGAGTTTACGTGCACCTTCGGTGATCACGTGTCCATCCATCGATTCTTCTTTTTTCAGCTCGTCTAGGATAAGTGCTCCATCCGAGTCTTCTTCATATTCCTCGGCAATCACCTCGTCAGCCAGTGGGTCTTTTGCCGGGGTCTTGTTTTTCTTGTTCTTCTTCTTTGCCTTCTTGGCAGTGCCGGTAGCAAAGACGGCTTTGGGTCCGCTTCCCGGAGTCAAGCTTTCGTACATCTGGACCTCGGGATTATCTCCGACGTCCATGTCATCCTGCGCTTTGGGAGAGTGTTCCCCGGATCCTTCATCCATGGCTTCTCCTTCTTCTGCAGCTTTGGAGTTATACTCCTCTTCATATTCCGCGGAGAACTTTCGGAAATCTACTGACGTCATCGATTCATCCAAGGATGCGGGTACGTCGGCGTTTGTTCCAATTGCCTCCAGCACCGAGTCGGTGTTTTCTCCAGCATCGGTAGAGCCAGATCTGGATCCCACATATTCGACGAAGTGCGACGCATGCTTCCTGAGGTACCTACAGCTTTCACGATCAGCCATGTCGAAACTTTTGATGGTTTCGAGAATTGCATCTGCGCTTTCGCCTTGCAGTATCATACGTCGTAATGTGTACCTTAGGAAAGGTCTCTTTGTCCCGGCATCATCAGAGCCAGAATCAGTGTCACTGATGTCCTCCTCCTGGATTTCGACTTCCGCGGGTGGGTCGATCTGGGATCCGGCTCCTCCAGGGAGATCCACTCCAGATTCGACGTGGACTCCAGGGAGAACCACTAGGTCTTCTTCAGGCTCGGATTTCTCCACTATCTCCGCAACTGGTGCAGGCTGGGTGGGATTAGGGTTTTCTGAGATCCGGAACTCTGCCGCCTCCATGGACAAAGGGGACCCAGAAGTTTCTTCTGCCTCTATCATCACCGCTAGGGTGGGTTGGGCAGGTTCAGCGAAACCGATGTAAACATCGATCTTGCCAAAAGACATGATTGTGTAGGCAGTCATGGCCTCCGTAGCAGGAATCCAAGTCTCGTCGAGAACGATGAGAGGGACATCACTAGCGTAGAGTATGCGACTGACGGTGATAGTCTCGCCGATTCCGATTCTTGTAGATTCCGCTCGGAACATAGATCCGAAGCTCACTTGCCCCACGGTGGGCGCCAACTATCGTCGGATTGATGACAAGTACGCCATGAGGGGGTCCTCAAGGCGTGCGGAAGAGAGGGGTGTGAGACGTACGTTGTTCCGGGACGGTGAGCACACAAGTTTACCCAGGTTCGAATCCGCCGGCTTTGGACGGATCCAACTCCTGCTAGCAATCCAGTAATACGGCAGAGCCGGAATATGGGTTACAAGGGTTTCGCCTGTGCGAGTTGAGATTGTAGACTATTGAGGTGTGCCCTAAAGGCTCTCCCTAGGACGGCTTATATAGATATCCAGCCTAGGGTTTATAGGAGAGATCTATCCGGCTACGAGTAACATTATGGGCCTAAGTCGGTAAGTCTTCTGGGCCTTCCCGTAGCCGTATTGGACTCTGTCTTTCTCCCTGACTGGGCTGCCCGTGAAGTAATGCTCTAACCCGAAGTGGTCCGCCCTGGTCAGTGAGGAACTGTGAGGATACCCGGAAAGTATATCCCCAACAATGACACTGGTGGATCCATAGGTGGTATGTGAGAAGAACACACATTTCAATGACTCTGATTGTTGTTACTAAAAAGAACACACATGCAATGACACTGGTGGATCCATAGGTGGTACGTGAAGAGATCACACATGCAAAATGACTCTGGTTATTGTTACTAAAAAGAACACACATGCAAAATGACACTGGTGGATACATGGGTGGATTGTGAAAAGAACACACATGCAATGACACTGGTGGATCCATAGGTTGTATGTGAAAAGAACACACATGCAAAATGACTCTGGTTGTTGTTACTAAAAAGAACACACATGTAATGACACTGGTGGATCCATAGATGGTATGTGAAGAGAGCACACATGCAATGACACTGGTGATCCATATGTGGTATGTGAAAAGAACAAACATGCAATGACGCTAGTTATTGTTATTGAAAAGAACACACATGCAATGACACTGGTGGATCCATGTGTGGTATGTAAACAGAGCACATATTTTAATGACTCTTGTTGTTGTTAGTAAAAAGAACACACATGCAGTGAGACTGGTGGATCCATGTGTGGTCTCTGAAGAGAGCACATATACAATGACACTGGTTGCTGTTACTAAAAAGATCACATGCAATGACACTGGTGGATCAATAGGTGGATTGTGAAGAGAACACACATGCAATGACACTGGTGTATCCATAGGTGGTATGTGAAAAGAACACACATGCAAAATGACTGGTTGTTGTTACTAAAAAGAACACACATGCAATGAAACTGGTGGATCCATGTGTGGTCTCTGTAGAGAACACGCATTTCAACGACACTGGTGGATCCATATGTGGTATATGAAAAAACACACATGCAATGACTCTGGTTGTTGTTAGTGAAAAGAACACACATGCAGTGACACTGGTGGATGCATAGGTGGTATGTGAGAGAACACACATGCAAAATGACTCTGGTTGTTGTTACTAAAAAGAACACACATGCAATGACACTGGTGTATCCATAGGTGGATTATGAAATGAAGACACATGAAATGACATTGGTGGATCCATAGGTGGTACGTGAGAAGAACACACATTTCAATGACTCTGGTTGTTGTTACTAAAAATAACACACCTGCAATGACACTGGTGGATCCATAGGTGGTATGTGAAGAGATCACACATGCAAAATGACTCTGGTTGTTGTTACTAAAAAGAACACACATGCAAAATGACACTGGTGGATCCATAGGTGGATTGTGAAAAGAGCACAAATGCAATGACACTGGTGGATCCATAAGTGGTATGTGAAAAGGACACACATGCAAAATGACTCTGGTTGTTGTTACTAAAAAGAACACACATGCAATGACACTTGTGGATCCATAGGTGGTATGTGAAGAGAACACACATGCAATGACACTGCTGATCCATATGTGGTATGTGAAAAGAACACACATGCAATGATTCTGGTTGTTGTTAGTGAAAAGAACACACATGCAATGACACTGGTGTGTCCATGTGAGGTCTCTGAAGGGAGCACACATTTCAATGACTCTAGTTGTTGTTACTAAAAAGAACACACATGCAATGACACTGGTGGATCCATAGGTGGTATGCGAAGAGATCACACATGCAAAATGACTCTGGTTGTTGTTACTAAAAAGAACACACATGCAAAATGACACTGGTGGATCCATAGGTGGATTGTGAAGAGAACACACATGCAATGACACAAGTGGATTGTGAAGAGAACACACATGCAATGACTCTTGTTGTTGTTAGTAAAAAGAACACACATGCAATGACACTGGTGGATCCATGTGTGGTCTCTGAAGAGAGCACACATGCAATGACACTGGTTGTTGTTACTAAAAAGAACACATGCAATGACACTGGTGGATCCATAGGTGGATTGTGAAGAGAACACACATGCAATGACACTGGTGGATCCATAGGTGGTATTTGAAAAGAACACACATGCAAAATGACTGGTTGTTGTTACTAAAAAGAACACACATGCAATGACACTGGTGGATCCATGTGTGATCTCTATAGAGAACACGCATTTCAATGAAACTGGTGGATGCATATGTGGTATGTGAAAAGAACACACATGCAATGACTCTGGTTGTTGTTAGTGAAAAGAACACACATGCAATGACACTGGTGGATCCATAGGTGGTATCTGAGAAGAACACACATGCAAAATGACTCTGGTTGTTGTTACTAAAAAGAACACACATGCAATGACACTGGTGGATCCATAGGTGGATTATGAAATGAACACACATGCAATGACACTGGTGGATCCATAGGTGGTATGTGAGAAGAACACACATTTCAATGACTCTAGTTGTTGTTACTAAAAAGAACACACATGCAATGACACTGGTGGATCCATAGGTGGTATGTGAAGAGATCACACATGAAAAATGACTCTGGTTGTTACTAAAAAGAACATACATGCAAAATGACACTGGTGGATCCATGGGTGGAATGTGAAAAGAACACACATGCCATGACACTAGTGGATCCATAGGTGGTATGTGAAAATAACACACATGCAAAATGACTCTGGTTGTTGTTACTATAAAGAACACACATGCAATGACACTGGTGGATCCATAGGTGCTATGTGAAGAGAACACACATGCAATGACACTGGTGATCCATATGTGGTATGTGAAAAGAACACACATGCAATGACTCTGGTTGTTGTTAGTGAAAAGAACACACATGCAATGACACTGGTGGATCCATGTGTGGTCTCTGAAGAGAGCACACATTTCAATGACTCTTGTTGTTGTTATTAAAAAGAACACACATGCAATGACACTAGTGGATCCATGTGTGGTCTCTGAAGAGAGCACATGTGCAATGACACTGGTTGTTGTTACTAAAAAGAACACATGCAATGACACTGGTGGATCCATAGGTGGATTGTGAAGAGAACACACATGCAATGACACTGGTGGATCCATAGGTGGTATGTGAAAAGAACACACATGCAAAATGACTAGTTGTTGTTACTAAAAAGAACACACATGCAATGACACAGGTGGATCCATGTGTGGTCTCTGTAGAGAACACGCATTTCAATGACACTGGTGGATCCATATGTGGTATGTGAAAAGAACACACATGCAATGACTCTGGTTGTTGTTAGTGAAAAGAACACACATGCAATGACACTGGTGGATCCATAGGTGGTATGTGAGAAGAACACACATGCAAAATGACTCTAGTTGTTGTTACTAAAAAGAACACACATGCAATGACACTGGTGGATCCATAGGTGGATTATGAAATGAACACACATGCAATGACACTGGTGGATCCATAGGTGGTATGTGAGAAGAACACACATTTCAATAACTCTGGTTGTTGTTACTAAAAAGAACACACATGCAATGACACTGGTGGATCCATAGGTGGTATGTGAAGAGATCACACATGCAAAATGACTCTGGTTATTGTTACTAAAAAGAACACACATGCAAAATGACACTGGTGGATCCATAGGTGGATTGTGAAAAGAGCACAAATGCAATGACATTTGAATGGTACGGGTGGATCCATAGGTGGATTGTGAAAAGAGATTTTCCCTCTCTCTCTCTGTCACAAATCTCACAAAAGCCCAATTGTGTGGAGATCCCACCAGTGCCACCGATTATGCATGGTCAATCCTTGCCACCTCTCTATCCGTGCATGGTCAATCCGTGCCACCTCTCTATCCGTGCCACCGATACTAAACCCCCATAAACAAGTGAAAATCCATCTATCTAACTAAAATAAATAAAATAAATGATCATATTTCGAAGAAGCCATCGTCTTCGTGTTTCAGTTCGTCCTTGTCTTCGTCAACGCCATGGTCCCCGCCATCGCCGCCGTCGGTGCCCTCCTCTGACGACTCGACACCGCCCCCTTCCTCGAATAAGCATGTTATCTCCTTGTCGGAGTCCTCCTCCTCCTCCTCTTCGTAGTCCCACGGGTCCACGTCACTCTCCTCCGCTCCTGCCTCCAACTGATCGATGAACGCCTCCTCGTTGGCCGGGTCGGACTCGTCCAAATAGCTATCTCCTCTCTTATTCCTGGTCTTCTTCTCGTTCCTCTTCTTGTCCGTACTCGCCGGTGCAACACGCGCTTCGCCCTGCTGCTACATTGCGCCGTCAACGCTGCAGGTACTTCGCTGCGGCCTGACGAAGCCGACGTCGCGGTGTCCTCGAGTGCCGATGTCGATGGATCCTGGCACGGTCGGACACGACGTGCTGCCTCAGCAGGCGACTCGCGAGCGCGGACGATGCAGCGAAGAGCCGGGGACGCAGGACGGTCAGTGGACGGCTTGGACCTGCCATTTCCACGGCGAGGGGGCATCGTGCTCGAGGTAGTTGCTCCGAATGGTCGATGGCGGGTACACAGAGTGGGGCGCCACTCTAATCAAGGACGAGCAGCAGTTTCGTGCGTCGTGTCCACGTGTACATTTGTCGATTATCAAAAAAAAAGAAGTAATATCTCGCGTACTGAACATAATTTGATCACAACTGAAGTGGCACAACATATTCTAGACTCGTAAATATCCCGTGCGTGCCTGTCACGTGGAGTTGGACGTGCCGACGTGATCGTGCAGCAGTTGCGCGCGTCATTACCCCATCAACACGTGACACACGCACGCGGGATGTGCGCGCCGATTCCCGTGACGACCACCTGGCTCGCACTCCCCTTATTATATACTGGATTTTGGGCGGCGCCGAAGACCATTGAAGTGTCCATCGCAATAAAGACAAGTCCCATTGATTCCCTACCCCTGCCTCCCTAGCTTCTTTGAGAAGGTATACCGTACCTGGTGGTCTTGTATATTAGTACTAGTACTACTGGACCATGGCCTGCACTCTTTACTCTTCTCCCACACTAATAATCACTATCTCCTTCCTCCTGCCTCCGCCACACTCACCCTGCAAGCCATGGCTCCACTGAGGAGGGGGAGAGGCCGGTCGACGATCCTCGCAGAGAAAAGGGAGAGAAATCGCCATGAGGCACTTCTTGCTCTACCAGCCGCTCAAGCCCACCCTCTCATCGAGGCCCAATCTCCCCCGACAATGGCGCCGAATGTTCTAGCAGGCGAGGCTCCTCCCGGTACGGTCTCCTTATTCTACTTCTTCTCCATCTCCCTCTCCATCATGATCTTAATCAGCTTCTTCTTGTTTTTCTTCTTCTTCTTGCTCTTCCTCTTCTACATATTATAGGTCGGCCGTGGAGCCCGAATCCACCACGACGGAGGCGTTGCAGGACCCGTTTGGCCCCGTTCCATGTCTCAGCGAGGTAGCAAATCTCCACGTTGTTATTTCTCCGAGTTATGATGTGGATTTCTTAGATGCTGTCCGCCCCGCATTGGTTTTTCTTCTTCTTTTGCGAGTTGTATTTGTTTTCATGAATATGACTGGATCTCTTGGTCTTTCCTTAATACCGCTGTTCATAGATTCACTATGGATTTTTTGTGATTAGGATTAGTTTATCGTGGTCATGAATAGATCTCCAGGTCCATTTTTTAACACTGCGGCCAATAGATTCAACGGGGATTTTTTTTGATCTGTATTAGTATTCACCTGGGACCTGGAGTGTAATTGTAGAATTCCTATTTCAATTAACATGAATGATGCAGCGATCGAAGGCCGAGTACCGTGAGAACATGGCCGCGATCAGTTCCAATATTGCCGACCAACCTGATCTTGCATGCTCCCTCACCCAAGCTAATGAGAGCCTACGCAAGCAATTATCTGTGCAGAAGGAGATCTCGCTAGATTTTGCACGTGACATCGTTAGGCTGCAGAAAGTGCTCGATCGTAACTTGATCAGGCAAGAACAGGCCATCAAGATAATCAACGAGCTCATGGCGGAGAAGAAGAATCTCGTGGAAAGGTGCATTCTCCTGCAGGACGAAGTCAGCGAGGCACTCAGACGACGCGTCGAGGAAACCAAGGCTACCATCCGAGCCTACCATGACAGGAACCATTGCCAGGATGCAGTCAAGGAGATGAAGGTGGACATGAGCAGAGGGATCACCGTACTCGAGGGTGTTCGGAAAGAGAACGAGGAGCTAAGGGCATGTCTGGAGGCGTACCGGAGCAATGCCCAAGTCTGATTCCCGTTAGAGGGGACACGAATACCAGTTCGTCCTCCTCTCCTTTTGTAATGTTTAGGGTTCAGGGAGCAATGCCCATGTTTGCTTCCCATTATAGGGTGCAATAAGAATCCTAGGGAAACTCCTTATCTATCTGGACATGTGTTGGTGTTCATGTTCATGAATGGACACCATGTTCTCTTTCCATATGTATCTGGATATGGGTTTCTGCATTATGAGTTTGCCACTCTCCCACTACTATTTGGTGATATTGGGAAAAACCCACAGCACACTAAACTGCTGATAAATCTTATTTGTCTTTGAAATTGAAATTATGACAGTGCCACTAGTCGATTCATAAAATGTTGATTAGTCCTAGATTGCTTCTTCCTTGAAATTATGATAGTGCCACTAGTCGATTTAGTTAATTATGGAAACTAACCATCTTGTCCTAGTGAATTGAACAAACCATACCATGTATTTTTGTTGCAGGGAGAGAGGCGAAAGATCGACCAGGACCTGGCGACCTGGCTAAATGACAAGATAGCAATCCAAAGGGAGAAGCGGAATTCCCAGAAACCGGCCTTTGACCAACTGCGTGCTGAATTCGTGGTCCTTTCTGACAAGTGCTAGAAACTGAAGGAGTCAAACGCCGACTGGGCGAAGCTACACAGTGAAGGTCACGCCTCGGCTAGGAAGCAGGCGGAGATCATGAAAGGGATCTTGGAGGAAAATCGTATGGCTACAGACAAAATTCTCCAATCTGTGATGGAGCGCTGGAACCTACAGCTGAAGCACGACATAGTACTGAAGGAGCTGGCCAATCTTAGGGAGGAAAACAGGCAGCTCCAGGCCAGGCTCGCTTGAACACAACATATGTCTATTTAGTACTGAACTGCCTGGTTTATCCTCTGTAGTGGTGATTTTGTAAGCGTGAACTTAACTCTATGCACGATATGTGTGTTCGTCTGAAATTAGTTTGCTCGAGGATTGAGTTTGGCTTAGTTTGGAAAGCGCAACTGCAAGTCTTACAATTAACTAGTTTCAGGCATTGGTACAACATAAATTATTCATCTCGAATTTCCTTTATCCTCTATAGTCTGTCCTTGTTCACCCTCGCGCGCCTTCTTCAGTTCCTTCAACAGATCCGCAATGCAGCACTCTAGGTTCTTCTTGTCTTCCCTGAGGTGATCCCTCTCCTTTTCTGCATTATGAATCAGCAAGCTGTGACTATCCTGAAGCTTCTTTGCAGCTCCAACAACCAAGCTCCCATCGATTCCGTCAGTTAGCTTTTACTGCAAATTCTCGATTTCTTGTTCAAGCTCCTTATCTCGTACCGACAGCTTATAATTTTTTTCAGCTACATCAGTTAATCTCCCCGACCTTTCCAACTCATACATCTCCCATAATTGTGCCAAACATTTCTTAAGTGCATCTGGCCACTCAAGATCCACCCACTCTACTGCTTTACACACCGGGCCAACCTAAAAACACACACACTATAGTGTTATGAACATGCACGATACATTTTACTTCATGTCACAGTTGCACATAATGTAAACAAACCTGATTTGTACAGCCCAAAAACCTTCTCCTAGTGTTACTACCTTTGAATGCAACATATCTCCTCAGTTTTAGCCCATGGTCACATGGCACTTCTCCATCGAGATCTAGGCCCTCCCATTCGGAGTCGTAGATTGTCCTTGGTACCTATAGGTAAATGCAAAGCTGAAATTGAACACGATTGCATGCACATCTGGTCAGGCTTAGATCGAGTGATTTACCATTGCCTAACCCTAGCCCGAGAAAACAGAGGAACTCACATCATCGAAGGGATACTCGATGTCGGAGAGAAGGCTGTCGCTGCTCGACTGGTCGTCCTCGCCATTCAAGGACAACATGGCGAATGTGACGGCGACTGCGACGGCGTTGGCGAGAGAGAGAGAGAGAGAGAGAGAGAGAGAGAGAGAGAGAGAGCAGCCCTTCTACCGTTGCAATGATGACTAAATTGGCATGTTACAATAGTTTAATGGATACCATGCCCTTTCCCTGGATTACTGTCTCCTTCCTGATATGGATTCTCTTCACACGTTCTCATTTCAAATATTAAACCTGCATTCCCTCCATCCCAATTTCATTGCCTAACGAAAACATACCAGTATATTACATCATCCAAAGAAACAAAATCATGTCAACTACAAGGTACTTATGCATCACTTCTTCAGTCATGGTTTCACAAAAAATTACATTATAATCTCCCAACAAACATAACCACAACATGGTTTCACAAAACATCACATTACAATCTCTCAACAAACGTAATCACAAAAACAAGTATATTACATCAACTCAAGAAACAAAATCATGTCGACTACAAGGTACTTACACATCACTTGTCCTGTCATGATTTCGCAAAACATTACATTACAGTCTCTCAACAAACAAAATAACAGAAACAAGTACAGTACATCATCTCAAGAAACATAATCATGTCAACTACAATTTATTTATGCATCACTAGTCCAGTCATGGTTTCACAAAACATTACATTACAATGTCCCAACAAACATAATAACTCAAACAAGTATGGTACGTCATCTTAAGAAACATAATCATGTCAACTACAATGTACTTATGTCTTATTACAACAATGATGGTTTCAGTGAGTGACATGTCCGAAAATCTCAACAGCTCGCACAACATTATATCGCAATCTCTCACCAAACATAATCACAGAAGCACGCTCTAAATGCAACACCAGTCAATATTACAAATATAGGCAGGGGAACCCCGCGGTCCATATGACAAGCCCAGGGTAGCAGCTCTCATCAGATCTCATCAACGTCGACCACCTCATTCTGTTTAGCCACTACAGGGGCATCTACATCCACTATAACCTGTTCAACAACATCAGAAATGGTACCAAGGAAAAACACCTTCCTAGTTTGCTTCTTTCGCCGCATAATCTGCATAAGATCTTCAGTATCCAAAACATCTATGAATTGCTGCTTCTTATGATGCCACCACCGGATTTTTGCCATCTTCTTAGGGCCAATAGTGATTTCCTTACCGATCATCTCTCTCATTGCATCAAGAGTTATGCTTTTGGAATCGACAGTGATCTCCATAGTACATGACGAAACTGGCTTATTAACTCCCTCATCAAGTTTTGCCATGTATGAATCCACCTCTATGCGTATACTGAACTTATCTAGATCAGCATCTATTGGTCCATATTCTCTAGGAGCGCAAAGCTCAGCAAGATCTCTAGCATCTGCATACATATCATCAATCATCGCTTCAACTTTCACCTTACGATCAGCTGCACAACACTCCCAAACCATCTGAAGCTCATGGGAGTGCTCAATTTTCTAATAGGTATCATTCATGTTGCGCCACACCAATTTTGTCCTCTGTCTAGAACCCCAGGGAATTCTAGCGGCAAGCATATCTACCAGCTGTGAAACAGACACAACCGCTTTGCAATTCACAAGCAGATGCACATCTCGCCCGAACACAACCCTATCGCAACCAAAATCATGCTTTGTAGTGTACTGCCGAACATGAACTGTGAACTCATATAGGTCACTTGTATCAAAACTGTGCCTAATTTGATTAAAAAGGGGAACATTTCAGTTCATTCGAGTCTATTATGCCGTAACTAATCTACTTGCAAGATAAGGCACAGATAAGAAAAATTCACCTCTCGCTCTTCTCCCGGGTTTTTTTCTTCGAAATCTGAGTGCTGCATCTGCCCACCGGAGCCGAACAATCTGCCGCCGGCCTTGCTTTTCTCTTCAACCCGCTGCTCGTAGGTACCTTGGGAGCAGAATCCTTGCTGGCCTCCTCGCTAACCGGGGCTGAAGACCTTGCCGCAGCTACGCGTTGAGCCCCAGACATGGGCCCCGACGGACCCTTTTCAGTCGGCAACGTATCTACAACCTTCGCCTTGCAAGACATGCTGGGCCACCGCCGGATTCAGTGTCGGGGAAGGAAGAAAAAAGGTCCTCGCCGTCGGCAGATTTAGGGCCGAGGAAGGGAAGAAAAGGGACTGCCGCCACCGCCGCAGCAAGATTCAGTGTCAAGAGTTAGGAAAGTACAGTAATGGATTTGCCCCTACGACACATGCTGGGTGGCTAAGAAGAGTGACCGGTGAAGGAGGGGCACAACAGGAACTAGTGTAACGGAATATCCTGACTTAACGGGCGCGATTTGAAAATATTTGGTTTGGCCATCATTCACTCGAAAGACCCCTCTCAGCAATTGGCGCCCCAACTTTTCGAATCACGGTGATAAAAATCAACTAGGGTACCACGTTGCCTGTCCACCCCAACTTTCGGGCCGCAAAATGATATTCTCGCGAAACACATAGTGGTGGTGTCACCCCTGTATGGTCGCCGGAGCTCCACCTCCAACGAGCTTCTGCGGCGGCGAGCTCAGATTCGTGACACGGCGGCACTACATGCAACAATCAACACGGGTAAGGGGTGCTAGAGCACCAGGAGCTCACAAGCTGCAAGACAGGCTTGATGCCGAGGCATGGGGTAGTTCGAATCGATGGCAGTGGCAGTGGCCAGTGTCAGGGGAGGATGCGTCGATTGGGGCGATAGGGATGACTCCGGCTTCCGCTGACTGGGGCAATCGACCGTGTAAACCATGGCGGACTCTCCCGTGAGCTCAGAACAGCGAGAGGAGGTGGGGAACAACGGCAACCTGAAGCTCCCGTGAGCTAATGTTCAGCCGGGGAAGAAATTAGGGAAATGGGAGAAGCTAGGGCTCGTCTGGCGGCGGCAGGTGGTCTTATAGGCGTCGGCGGCGTCGGTAGCGTGAATCTCCTTGCAGCGGGCATCGTGGCGACACAGGGACGGAAGACGTTCGACACGCAGCAGCTCTCCTCGTCGGTGTCCTACTGGAGACAAAGAAGAAAGGAGAAATAAAGTCGAAGGGGTACTAGGCTGGGAGCTGGTCCAGGTGGCCAACGGGAGAGCAAGAAGGACGGGCCGGTTTGCTAGGCTACGATCACTATTTTTCTCTTCCTCATATTTCTTTTCAGCAAACATTTTTCTATTTATTTTCTCCTAAATTCCTCGTTATTTGCACTCAATTCAAAAAAATTGAACAAATTTGAATAAGACAAGGGTCCAAAAATATTTTTTAAATCTTTTGAGCATTTGGACAATAGGTCCCACATGTGGATCCATTTTACCAAAAGCAAAATCATTTCAAACGGGGTATAATTTCAAGAGGAAACAATTTAGAGGCTAGGGTTTTTATCCTCTGTTGTCTCCAAAACACACCAAAATGCAAAATTTTCATGCATGCCATGCTCTTAAGTACTAATTACATATATTACAAACTTGGGATGTTACAACTCTACCCCCTTACAAGAATCTCGTCCTGAGATTCCTAAGTTTTAGAAAAGAAGGCAGGATACTCATATCGAAGACGATCTTCTCGTTCCAAGGTTGATTCGTCCTTAGAGTGATGAGACCACTGAACTTTCAGGAACTTGATACTTTGACGATGAGCCTTGCGCTCGACTTCATCAAGGATACAAATAGGATACTATTGATAAGTCAGATCTTCTTGGAGGTTAAGAGTCTAGTGATCAACACCACTGATAGGGTCTTTGAAGCAACACTTGAGTTGAGACACATGGAAGACATCATGTACCTCGAGGAAGTTTGCAGGCAGCTCCAACTGATATGTAAGCTTACCTCGCTTGGAAAGAACATGGAAAGGACCAACATAGCGAGGATCCAGTTTTCCTTTGATACCGAAGCGATGGACACCCTTTAAAGGATTGACTCGAAGATAAGCTTGATCACTAACTTCATGTTCAACATGTTGATGGTGACGATCATGATAGCTCTTCTAGCGAGGCTAAGCAGTTTTCAAACGATCTCGTATAATATGAACTTGATCTTCTGCTTCCTTGATCATATCCGGCCCAAAGAAGTTTCTTTCACCGGTTTCAGACCAATTCAGAGGGGTACGACATGTTCGTCCATATAAGAACTAAAAAGGTGCCATGTCTATATTGGAATGATAACTGTTGTTGTAGGAGAATTCAACAAAAGGAAGGCATTTCTCCCAATTCTTGCCAAAAGATATGACACATGCTCGGATCATATCTTCAAGGATTTGATTCACCCTCTCGGTCTGACCACTGCTAATAGGATGATAAGATGAATAGAAGGATAGGCGAGTTCCCATAGCTTGTTGGAAACTTGTCCAGAACTTTGAAGTAAACAAATTCCCTCGGTCAGAGACAATTTTCTTGGGAATTGCATGAAGGACAACAATCCGGGAGATGTACAAATCTGCCAATTGACTAGCAGTAATGCTCTCACGAATAGGTAGGAAGTGAGCAACCTTGGACAAATAATCGACGATTACCCAGATAACATCATTTCCTCTTCGAGTCTTGGGAAGACCAGTGATAAAATCCATATCGACTTCATCCCATTTCCACACAGGCATATGGTGCGGTTGTAGGAGAGCAGCGGGTCTTTGCTGTTTAGCATTGACGCGATGACAAATGTCACATTCAGCAACAAAATGAGCGATATCTTGCTTCATACAAGACCACAAGAATCTTTGACGGAGATCCGAATACATCTTGGTACCTTTGGGGTGAATGGAGAGAGGTGATTCACGAGCCTCTCGGAGAATTATCCGCTTCAAGTTCTTTTCATTTGGCACTACCAGACATATACCAAAGTAAAGGACGCCTAGTTCATTAATGGAGAATCATTTAGCAACTCCTCTAGCAATGCTCTCTTTTATCGTGTCGATTTTAGGATCTTGCTTCTGAGAAGCTTTGGTTTCATCCTCTATAGAAGACTTCACCTCAAGAGTAGAAACGAATCCACGAGGAACAACTTCAATGTTGAGCCGGGCGAATTCCTCATGAATAGAAGGTTGAGCTTGTTTGATCAACAGGTTGTTGCAATAGGACTTCCGACTTAGCGCATCAGCAACGACATTGGATTTGTAGGGTTGATAGTTGAGACCCAAATCATAATATTTGATGAGTTCCAACCATCTCCTTTTCCTAAGGTTCAGATCAGGTTGTGTGAAAAGATACTTCAGACTTTGATGATCCAAGTATAACTCACAATGACTACTGATGAGTTAATTTCACCATTCCTTAAGAGCATGAACAATAACTGCAAGATCGAGATCATGAGTTCGATAGTTGTTCTCATGTGGTTTCAAATGATGAGAGGCATAAGCCACCACATGACTATCTTGCATCAACACACATCCGAGACCTTGGTGAGAAGCGTCACAAAAGATGACGAAGTCTTTGTTGGTGTCTGGAAGAACTAGCACTAGAGTAGTAGTTAGCTTGGTTTTCAACACCTAGAAGCTTTCTTCAGCCTTTTCAGACCATTCAAACTTCTTATCTTTCTTAAGAAGATCAGTCATCAGCTTGCCAATCTTGGAGAAGTTTTTGATAAATCGGCGATAATAACTAACTAATCCAAGAAACATTCGAACATCCGTTACGGACCTAGGAGCTTTCTAGTCAAGAATAACAACAACACCTTTTGTAGAGACAACATTACAAAGGAATATGAGTTCTTGTAACCAAAACTCACATTTAAAGAACTTAGCATAGAGACGATGTTCTTGAAGTTTTGTCAACACTAAATGCAGATGTTCAGCATGTTCTTCTTTATTCTTGGAGTAGACCAGAATATCATTGATGTAGACCACAACAAACTTGTCGATATACTCCATGACAATGGAGTTCATGAGCCGCATTAAAGTGGCTGGAGCATTGGTAAGACCAAAGGACATAATGGTGCACTCGTAAAGATCATAACGAGTAGTGAATGTAGTCTTTGAAATGTCTTCCTTTCAGATCTTAATTTGGCGATACCATGACCTCAAATCCATCTTGGAAAACATGTTGGCCACTTAACTGATCAAAAATATCATTGATCCTAGGGAGAGGATACTTGTTCTTGATAGTCACATCATTGATTTGGCAATAATCCACAACCAAACGCGGTATATTGGTATCCCTATTCTTAACGAAGATGGTAGGACATCCCCATGAGGAAGTGCTGGGCTGAATGTAACCTTTCATCTATAACTCCTCTATTTGCTTCTTTAACTCCACTATCTCATGAGGAGGAATATGGTAAGGTCTCTTGGAAATAGGAGCAGTTCTAGGAACCAACTCTATGACAAACTCCACACTTCGATCAGGTGGCATGTCAGGTAACTCTTCAGGAAAGACATACGGAAATTCACATACCACGGAAACATCTTGAATCTCTAATGGAGGTTGAACTTCAAGAGCATACAACTCCGCTTGAGGAATAGAAACAGCTGAAGGAGATAGTGACCCTATGGTCCAATATGTGATTTTTATGCCAGCAGGACTAGTTAGAGTCATGGACTTGGTTGCACGGTCTATGACCTCTTGATATTGAGACAACTAGTCCATGCCCAAGATGACATCAATATTAGTTGACTTGAGGGAAATAAGAGAAGTGGGAAACAATTGAGAGGCAAGATTGTTTAGGTTTCCACAACTAACCATGGTGGTACACCAACTAGAACCAGGAGACTGGACCAACAAAGGTTTAGACAACCCCTCAGAACTTATCCCATGCATTTCAGCAAAATCTTGTGACATGAATGAATGGGATGCTCTAGAATTAAACAAAACTTTAGCTAGAATTTGATTGATACAAAGTGTACCCATAATGACGCTTGGATACTCTTGAGCCTCTTCAGCAGAGATATGGGTCAGACGACCACTTATAGAAGCTTGAGTCTTTGTGTTCTTCTTTGGTGGAGGTGCTCTCTCAGTAGCATTCTTTTCAGGGCACTCCTGTAGCATCCCAATTGTCTAACAATTGTAATGTTACTTGCCTAGTCTATATGTATGCTACTTCCAACATATAATTAATTGCATCATCATTAAATCATGCTCATGTCACCATGCCACATTGCATTTGAGCATCATATAAAACCCCTTTTCCATTTGGCTTTTCTCTCATATGCATTGCTTTATTAATTACATTTGCCTCTAGATATATTGTAGTTGGCTCTTGATATATTGTAGTTGGTTCTTGATAAATTTCTTCATGCCCAAGTTTAGTTGTGGGCATATTTTTTCTTGACTCCACCACCTTTCCTTGTGACCACCTTATAATTCCACCATCCAAACTATATATGATCATTTGCATTTCTTTTGGTATTATGTCTGGCTCATATATAATAAGATGGATCCATTTCTAAATCTACATGCTCCCATATATGATCTCTATTATTTTCACAACATGAAGTATGTGGATCCACATGGCCACCTTTGCATGCCATGTGGGTAGAATTTCCTTTATTAAGCTTCCATATGATTTTATTACTATATGCCCATGTATGATGCTATATTTGGCTACAAGTGATCTAGTGCGAAAATACACACTACAATTGTCATTTAGATTCATACATGTGCATATGCTAATTATTGACATATGTTAAGCAAGCTTCTTGTTTGTGTGGGTTTAATTAAAATATGAATGGATGTAGGAATATTTAGCCATTATTACAAAAAGTTGTTTTCACAACTAGTAAAGGATTTTATTCCTCACGCATGGCCCATGCAATAGCACCACCATCTTCCCCTTCTTATTTTAGTTTTGGAATTATGGGATATTTGTTTTGGATGCATTCATATTTGAATGAATTCAAATAAATACCTTTTGGTACATCTTAGTGATTGTTGGCTCAAAATATATCGAGCTCGTTGGGGAACCCCAAGAGGAACGTATGATGAGCACAACAACAAGTTTTGCCTCAGTTGTGAAACCAGGGTTATCGTACCAGTATGAGCAAGGAAACACCTCCAAGGTGTTGTTTCCAACTTGGAATCCTGCACAACACAACCACAGAAATTTTCCCCTAACTTACAGTGAGGTTGTCAATCTCACCGGTTTTGCTGAAAACAAAGGATTAAATGTATTGTGTGGAAGATAGTAATTGCTTGAAGAAAGTAAACAGAAAACAGTAAATAGATTGTAGATTGATGGTAAAAGAATGGACCGTGGTCCATAGTTCACTAGAGGTGGTTCTCCTTAAGATAGTTGACATGTTGGGTGAACAAATTACAGCGGGGAAATTGACAGACACCGAGAAAGCATACATGCA
The DNA here is from genome assembly GCA_023614405.1 of Avena insularis. Lineage (NCBI taxonomy): Eukaryota > Viridiplantae > Streptophyta > Magnoliopsida > Poales > Poaceae > Avena > Avena insularis. The sequence goes on along the minus strand of CM042688.1, from coordinate 503,013,600 downwards.
TATACTAATCATCTTGACTCCTATGAGATTTGATTGGGCACTACAATATTATACATAGACCGTAATCCAACTTCATCTATGACTAATAATCCACCTTCAGGTTATCATCCGAACCCCCTCCAGTATTAAGTTGCAAGCAACAGATAATTGCATTAAGCAAAGTGTGTAAAGTAAACAATACGATTGTTCTATGAACAAAGGATTGCCGTTTTCTCTCTAGTAGCAACAACACATCTAGTACCTTAGAGATTTCTGTCACTTCCCCAGAATCCTAGAGGCATGAACCCACTATCGAGCATAAATACTCCCTCTTGGAGTTGCTAGCATCTACTCGGCCAAGATAGCTACTAACAAGGGAAAGCATGCAAGATCACAAATAACATAAACATGATAGAATCGATAATCAATCTGAAATAGCATCTCAATATCCATTGGATCCCCACAAACACAACATGTAGGATTACAAATAGATGATCCTGATCCTGAACGGAGCTCACAAGATCTAAACATGGTAGCACAAAGGAGAAGAACCAACCATCTAGCTACTACATGGACCCGTAGTCTAGGGATGAACTACTCACGCATCACACTAGAGGCAGTCATGGTGATGAAGAAGGCCTCCAGGGTGATCTCTCCCCTTCGGCAGGGTGCCAGAAAGAGCTTCAGATCCCTCCCGATCTAGGGATGGAGATGGTGACGGCTACAAACTCTTTCGTGGAATTTTGATCGGGCCCTTAGGGTTTTCATCCCGGGAGACTTTTATAGGTGAAGGGGCAATGTCGGTGGAGTACCAGGGGGGCCACACTGGGTGGCGGCGCGGCTAGGGCTAGCCGCGCCACCCTAGGGTGTGGTTGCCCTGGTTCCCCTCCTCGTCTCTCCTTCGGACTCCGTATTGCTTCGGGTAAAATATTGACTTTGGCTTTTGTCCGGTCCCATTCTGAGAATATTTCCTTACTAGCTTTTCTGAAACCAAAAATAGTAGAAAAGAAGCAACTGGCACTGTGGCATCTTGTTAATAGGTTAGTTCTGGAAAATGTGTAAAAATACTCCAAAGTGTGGACAAAACATAAGAAAGTAGATATAAAACAAGCATGGAACATCAAAAATTATAGATATGTTTACAACGTATCAACATCCCCAAGCTTAACTCCTGCTCGTCCTCGAGTAGGTAAGTGATAAAAAAGAAAGGTGACATGCACCATCATAATCTTGACCAAGGTATTTGTAGAACATTGATAGCTGGATTGTAGTACTCTAACATAGACATGAAAGATATAGTTCTAATAGTAAGACATAGCAACTATGTTGTAACATGAAAAGGTACAAACAAAATATTCATGAATAACAATGCTTTTAAAGATGTTTGTTTGTTTCACATATAGAAAACATAATGAGAATGGTATTCAGCTTGTCCCTCATAGTGTAGCAAAACATAAATGCATAGGACACCTTCAAAGTTCATAAGGGTGACTAGATACAAATAGTTTAAGAACAAGCAATATCAAAATTATGAATCAATCAACAAGTCTTGGGACAATGCACATCAAACTAAGAATGGGCACTATGCTCTCTCAATAGGTGCATAAAGATAGAAGATGGAGAATCAACATAAAAGTAAAAGAAAGGTCCTTCATAGAAGGAAGCAGGGATTCAAGTCTCATAAAGAGCTTCCAAAAATTATGGTACTTATTAGCTTTCAGCTCTCATTGCCACTATCATAAGCATCTTTAGGTGGTTAAGGTTAAAGTGAACAAATATGAGGATATGCTTGACAAGTTATAAGCTGAAAATCTCATGCCCCTTACTTACGAGTACCGGTCCTCATGCTACTCAAGTTTAGTCATAGGTAAGTTCTTGTCATTGTAAGTACATGTGTATCATAGAGAACCTCCAACGGGGTACCCCTTGCCCGATGATACGGAAGAATCCCCATATCAAAATGACAAGGCAAGCAGACAATGAGCATCTCAGCATCCTTTTATTTCCTATTTGCATAGGCCTCTCTTTTTTTTCTTTTTTTCTTTCTTTTTCTTTTTTCTTTCCTATTTGCATAGGGTTTTTTATAGAGAATGCTTCATAGATTGCTCGCTATGGTTATGCTGCAGGTTTCCACCATGATTAGGCATGGATTAGGCCAGCCACCTAGGCGTTTCTCTAACACATATACGAACTTCATGAGCCTTACAAGCTCCCCTTTCATTTCACACCGTCGGAATCCATAAGCAAAAGAACATGATATCAACTAACTAAAGTGCAATGTTAAAAGCGTTCCCCAATAACATGGTTCTGCTAATTCACAACTTACAAAACGCAAGCATATACGCAATACAAATGGGCACAATGGTTCAAGTTTATTAAGTGCAAGAAAATTAAAGTGTGTCATCAAGTTTGTGAGAGCTTTAATCACTTTCATATAACAAGTTTAATTCGGAAGGTAGATAAAAACATGAATATACTTGGAATAGCAAATGCTAATAGGTAGGTATGGTGGAATCTTTGGAATAACTTGGTTTTATTTGGAGTTGGATGCATGAGTGGAACTCATACTTGGTATGGAGGCTAGCAAAAGACTGGGAGGGACCAACTAAGAGTGCAATAATGTCCATAATCATGCAAAGCGACGAAACATTATTAATTAAAGCATAAAGTGATATTACAAGTCGAAAACTAAATGATCATAGAGGCTATGGTGACTTGGTATAGTCTTAACATGGTGTGAGCATGCACCAAGTCAACCCAAATAAAGCATTAAAGGAGAATACCACAATGTTATGCTTTTATATGCTAAAACAACGCATGATTCTTTCAAGGAACATTAAGCAATCTCAATTATTTATAACAATTCATGCTACAAAACTAATCACTAAGCATAAATACAAAACAATATCAAGCATGACATGATAAAGTCTAAGTCACAGTCAAAAACAAGCTCCTTTTATACCACTTAAGCATAAACTTTCCTACTCTTTTCCAATCCAAATCAACCTATTTAAACACTAATGTATGAATGAGGGGTTCCAACCAATTTATTCAAGAAAACTAAGCAAACAAAAAATAAAAGCAAAAACAAGGACGCTCCAAGAACAACACAATTGTGCATGAAACAATAAAAATGAAGTGTTTGGAAGAAACCTAAATTTTTCATTGATGAAGAAGGGGATGCCTTGGGCATCCCCAAGCTTTAATGCTTGTACTTCTTGAATATTTATTGGGGTAACACGGGTGGCATCCCCAAGCTTGAGCTTTTGTCCATACTTCATCTTATCACCTTACTCTTCCCTACACTTAAAATTTCTTTCATACAAAACTTCACACAATCTTCATTAGCAACATTAGTGCACTCAAGATAATAAGTCTTTTGGTTCAGTTTCAATACAAGGAAAACTTCCATTAAAACACAAGCTACTGTAGCACTTTCGTTAAAATGTTCAAATGATCAAAGAGAACTCAAGGAGAAAGAGATTAAGAGGCAAATGCAAATAATGACAGAAATGTGTCAAAATAGAGCAGCAGGTAAAAAATTTTTTTTTTGAAGACCTTAGGTTGCTCAAATCAAAAAGTGTTGAACTAATCGAAGTTAGATAACAACATCGGGCAGAAGCACAAAAGATTACAGCTCAAACTGACGTATAGAGATTTTTCACGAATTTTTACAGCGAAGCACAAAAATCTGTTTCAGGACAACAACTTTCCCAAGTCTTAGAGCATGACTAACAGCACCCTCAAATCGGCAAGCCTTAAATCACGAGTACAGGTGCATGTACTCGCGATTCACGGTTTCAAACTCGTTAGCAGAGAACAATGCCTGTAAATCCAACCCTTAAATCGCGATATGAACTGAAATTTAAATTAACGAGGGAAGATCGTGCGCGGGTTCATCATCCAGTATATACATATTGCAAAAATTACATCTAAAAAAAATTAGTGGTTGGAGATGTCAGGGCGATGATCCCCAGGTACCCCATCCGGATAAGAAACAGGACAGTCGGATCGCGTCCGGCTGACCAGATACAGCCGGACAGGACAGGACGGGCCGGCTATCACCTAGTAGCCGAATCAGCAAGAGACGGCCGGATGCGATGATGTAGCCGGACCCAATCAGTGAGACAGGACGACGTGCGTATCAGTGTACGGTATGCCCTGTACGATGACAAGATGGGCAACCACCTGCCCATACCGAAGACGTTATGCAGGACGCTGGAACAAGGGCTCAGGCCGACGACGGCTCGCAATTCACTGTACCTACGATAGCCATACCGCTCATACTCCGACAAGACAAGCCATACTGGATACTATAGATGACTAGTCGGCTGGGACCCGCCTGTGGGGCCCGCCAGTCGGACTAGCCAGTAAGACCTTTGCCTCTCTGCCTATATAAGGAGAGGCAAGGCCTCAGTAGAAAGGGTTGGTCTCAGTGCATTTAAGGTAGTAGCTAAAGAACACAGCTCAAGGAGCACTTATAGTTTGTATATCCCACATAGTCAGATCAACCAGGAGTAGGGGCTTTACCTCACCACGAGGGCCCCGAACCTGGGTACTTCTTGCTTCCCGCCACGCTCGCTTGTATCCAATTTCTCTTGCGGACGCCGTCGATAGCTTCCCTGCCAGTCCCCACACCTCTATCTAACCTCCTCGCTGCGTCCCAATACAACGGCGATTTAAGCCACCGTGGGGTAGATGGCTTCGACCGGAGTCACGTTCCGCACGGGACCCCGCACTTCAGCCGGTGAGTGCGTGGCCTCTGGCCTGGTGCTCATGCTTGGCAAGTTCGACTGCGTCATCGACAACGCCTCCTGCTTCGCCAGAACTTCCTTCCCAGCGAACGGCACCATCCTGCTATTCGGCGATCTCCCCGTCTACGTCGCCACCGTCTCGGAGCGTTTCCCTAGGGAAATCATCTCTGTCGTGGAGCTGCCGCGCTCAGACGGCAGCACCTGAGCCGCACCCCGCGGAGTGGAGGTCATGATGGCCGGATCTGGCTCGCAACCCCGCTAGCCGCGGGACCGAGGCGCGGACGAGGTCGGAACTTCCGCTCCCCCGCAGCCCCGGAACCCGGTGGAGGATGCCATTGATCGGCTCCTGACGCCGGTTAACCTCGGGGATAACCCGGAGGAGGCGGAGGCCAACTTCACCATGGAGAGACAGATCCTCCTCCAGGGGGCCATGGAGCTGGCAGCATCCCGCAAGCAACTTGAGATCACTCGGCGCGAAATGCCAAGACGGCCTCACTCCGGCTACCACGGGCGAGGCGCAGCTAGGTCTGCAGCGTTAGGCGGTGAGATGGGCGGTAGGATGGAAAAGGACGGGGAACCGGATCTCGCGCCTGCCCCCACACGACCCACCTACAGCACGCCCATCAAGAACCTGCGCGCGGCGCGAGCCGCAGCAGAAGAGCTTCCCAGCCTGGAGGGCGAGGCGAGTTTGCCAAAGACGCCACAGGCGAGAGCTCCTCCGCGTCGCGGACGAGCAGGCCGATGCCAACCAGCAGATGCAGGAAGACCTTAGCTACTCCAGAGGGAGCAAGCTACCTGCCAACAGCAGGGGCGCGTCGTGCGACACCCAGCAGGCGTCCTCCCCTCAGCCACCCAGGGCCCGCAGCAGGCGTCGCAGCTCGGGCAACAGGGGCCAGCCGCGCCAGGAGCAGACGGTGAACAGCAACCCGCCACCTCCCTCCCGCCCGCCGGAGCGCCCAGACCAGCCGGTTCCTGTCTCTCGGGCTGGGTGGGAGCGCCCAACCCGGATTGTCCGGATGCCCGCGACCGCATCGAGCTCCTCGCTTAAGCGCGCGTCACAGAGGAGGAAGATTCGACCAACCCGGTTTGTTTCGGACCCCACATCCGGAACGAGCCATTTCCGGATAAATTCTCCCTGCCCAGGGAACCCCTGGCACGACAAAGAAGATGAAGCCGAAGATCGGGTGACCGACTACGCTACGGCAGTCGGCATCGCCCACGAGAACAAGCGCACAACTGTGCGCTATGTCCCTCTCATGCTAACTGGGTCGGCAAGGACATGGCTCAATAGCCTTGCGCCCAACAGCATCAACGCCTGGCCTGACTTCGAGAAGGTGTTCGTCCGCAACTTCAACGGCACGCAACGCCGTGGCGCCCTGGGCGCCTGGCTCGATCGGGCGACCGCTAGACCGACCGCGAGTACCTCGCCAAGTGGACGGAGCTCCGCAACACTTGCGAGGGCATCCTGGAGAGCCAAGCCATCAGCTTCTTCATCGAAGGATGCCGAGAGGGCACCATGCTTCGCCACCGGCTCCTGTGTGATGAGCCGAAAACCATGGCGGAGCTCATGACGGTTGCGGACCAGTATGCCACGGCGGATGCCGCCATGAAGAAGCCCCTCCGAGTAAACGCGGACGGCCGTCCGACTCCCACGGAGCTGGCTCGCGACCGTCTGAGCAATCCGGCTGGCGAAGCCGGATCCTCCAGACGCCACGACAACGACAATCGGTTCCATGGGGACCGCCAGGCCGGATAGTAGAAGCCTCGCTACCACGCACGGCAGGTCAATGTTGTGGAAGGTGCGCCCGACGCACCGGCTAATGAGGCCAGAAGGCAGAAGCCCCGTCTCACCTTCGACCAGATGATCGACGGCCCATGCAAGTGGCATAGCGGTCCCTTCAAACCGGCTACGCACACCACCCGGAACTGCAGTTGGACCCGCCAGCTAAAGGACCAGGGAAACCAGCCTCGTCTCCCGCCTCCCCCACCGGGTGGACCCCCACCACCGGCTAGGGGAGCCAGTTATGGTAACGGCGGCAACGGCGGCAACAATAACAATGGCTACCCCCAGCCGCACGCCGCCTACGACATCTTCGAGACGGAGCAGGACGACAAGCACAGCCGCAGGCGACACTCCAAGTAGGTCAACGCCATCATTTCTCCGGTCCCCCAGTACCTGAACTGGTCGGAAACCCCCGTCACCTGGAGCCGGGCAGATCATCCTGAGCATCTGCCGACTCCCGGGGGCTAGGCCATGGTGCTCGACCCTCTCATCGTCTCCAGCGCGTGCACCTGCCGATTCTCGCGCGTCCTCATCGACGGAGGTAGCAGCCTCAACCTCCTCTACCAGTCCTCGCTGGAGAAGCTGGGGATTCGCGAAAGCGACCTGCGCCCGACTACCACGATGTTCCACGATGTACTACCGGGGCCAGCCTGCGCCCCCCTAGGGAAAATCCAGCTGGACGTCATCTTCGGGACTAAGGAGAACTTCCGCCGCGAACAAATCTGGTTTGAAGTGGTAAATCTGATGAGCTCCTACCATGCTCTCCTCGGGCGCCCCGCCCTCGCCAAGTTCATGGCCATCCCCCACTACGCGTACCTCAAGACGAAGATGCCTGGACCCCACGGCGTGATCACCATCGCCGGCTGCTTCAGGCGATCGATGGAGTGCGCCTCAGCCAGTTCCAAACTGGCAGAGGCCCTCATCATAACCGAAGAAAAACGCACGATCATGCATAATGTGGCCATGGCCCAGCAGGACATTCCGGTTAGCAGCAAACCGGCTGGAGAAGGAGCTTTCCAATCGGCAAAGGAGACGAAGAGGATCCTGCTCGACCCCTCCGATCCGACTAAGTTCGTCACCATTGGTGCCGGCTTGGACAGCAAAAAGGAAGGCGCGCTCGTCGACTTCCTCCGTGAGAATCGGGACATCTTCGCATGGTCTCCCAAAGACATGCCGGGTGTGCCGAGGGAGTTCGTCGATCACTCACTTCATGTGCATCCGGATGCCAAGCCGGTCAAGCAACCTCTGCGCCGGTTCGCAGAGGAGAAGAGAAAGATAATCGGTGACGAGATCACCCGGCTCCTTGCAGCCGGGTTCATCATGGAAGTGTACCACCCAGACTGGCTGGCGAACCCAGTCTTGGTGTTGAATAAGAACAAGACATGGCTCATGTGTATCGACTACACCAGCCTGAACAAGGCGTACCCTTCGCCTTGCCCCGTATCGATCAAGTCATCGATTCCATGGCCGGCTGTGATTTGTTGTCTTTTTTAGATTGTTATTACGGGTACAATCAGATTCGGCTAAACCTGGCTGATCAGATTAAGACACCATTTATCACCCCCTACGGGGCTTTCTGCTATGTAACCATGCCTTTCGGCCAAAAGAACGCATGCGCCACCTATCAGCGATGTATGCAGAAATGCTTGCACTCGCAGATAGGTCAAACGCATCGCCACGTGGATGACGTAGTCATCAAGACCAAGGAAAAGTGCACCCTCCTCGAGGATCTGAGAGAAACATTTGGCAACCTCCGCCAGTACCAGATGAAGCTGAACCCAGAGAAGTGCATCTTTGGAGTACCATCCAGTCAGCTACTCGGTTTCCTTGTATCATAACAAGGTATCGAGGCGAATCCGGAGAAGATCGTGGCCATCGAGAGGATGCAGCCGCCCAAGAACCTACTTGGAGTCCAGAAGTTCACCGGATGCCTGGCTTCCCTCAGTCGTTTCGTCAGCCGGCTGGGGGAGAAGGCACTCCCGTACACCAACTGATGAAGAAGACGGACAAGTTCTCCTGGACTTCGCAAGCCGAGACCGCGTTTCACGACCTCAAGCGCATGCTATCCACAGCACCGGTTCTGGCCACGCCGACTAGCAAGGAGCCGATGTTGCTCTATATAGCAGCCACGAGCTGGGTCGTCAGCGTCGTCCTGGTGGTGGAGCGCGCCGAGGAAGGCAAGGCTCAGCCGGTTCAGAGACCCGTCTACTACCTCAGCGAGGTTCTCTCCCTCTCCAAGCAGAACTACCCCCACTACCAGAAGATGTGCTATGGTGTGTACCTGGCATGCAAGAAGCTCAAGCACTACTTCCAGGAGCACCTGATAAAGGTTGTGTGCACCACACCCCTTTCAGAAATCATCGGCAACAAGGACGCCACCGGCCAAGTCACCAAGTGGGCCATCGAGCTAGCCGCCTACTCCATCCAGTACGAGCCCCGGCTCACGATCAACTCACAGGCGTTGGTGGACTTCCTCGTCGACTAGGCCGAGACCCAGTATCTCCCACCGGTTCCGGATTCGGACCACTAGTGGATGCACTTCGATGGGTCGAAGATGCTCGGGGGCTCGGGAGCCGGCATCGTGCTCACCTCGCCCAAAGGAGACCGGCTGGAGTATGGGCTGCAGATCCACTTCAAGGCCGCCAAAAACGTAGCGGAATACGAAGCACTGGCGCACGGGCTCCGGCGAGCCAAGGAGATCGGTGTCAACCGGATCCTGTGCTTCGGTGATTCGGACTTGGTGGTGCAACAGGTGTCCGGGGAATGGGACGCCAGAGATGCAAACATGGCTCTCTACTGGTTCCACATCTAGAAGCTCAACGCCTCCTTCGACGGATGCGAATTTCACCATGTCCCCCGCACCAACAACGAGGCAGCCGACGCGCTCTCCAAGATAGGATCCACCAGGCAGGCCATCCCACCAGGGGTATCCTTGGAGCATCTGCGCAAGCCATCCATCAACCCGTCGCTGGAGTCAGACTCCATCGTCTGGGCGGGAAGCGTTCCGGCGGCTGGAGCAGGAGAAACGGAGCCGGAAGAACCACCAAAGAAGAAAACCCGCACCAATTCCGGCCAGGCAGTGCCCTCCGGCTCGCAAGACCCGGGGGCTGCCGGCTCGCCTAATGGCTCGGGGGCTTCCGGCCCGGATATTCCACCCGGACGACCCCCGACACCCGTCAGCCGGAGGACAGGAGCGTCCTCGTCATCCGGGAAGTGCCATCCTGGGCACAACCCTTCATGAACTACATCGCCAATAGAGAACTCCCGGATGACGAGGTAGAGGCCAGGCAAATCCGACGTCGCGCGCATACATACACCATCATAAACGGCGAGCTGTACAAGCGCATTGTATAGGGTATCTTCCAAAGATGTGTTGATGTAGACACAGGATACCGGCTACTCAAGGACATCCACTAGGGTGAGTGTGGGCACCACACTTTGTCAAGGGCGATAGTCACCAAGGCATTTTGCCATGCTTTCTATTAGCCCACCGCCCTCGAGGATGCCGAGCAGCTAGTTCGCGCGTGCAATGGGTGCTAGTGTTTCGGGCAGCTTAGGCACATGCCAACCTCGATACTCAAGACCATACCGATCACCTGTCCCTTCACAGTTTGGGGTCTCGACATGGTCGGTCCCTTCAAGCGAGCCCGCGCGGGAATGACCCACCTGCTGGTAGCGGTGGACAAGTTCACAAAGTGGATCGAGGCCAAGCCTATCTGGAAGCTGGATGGAGCGACGGTTGTTACCTTCTTCACCGACATCATCAACCGCTTCGGCTACCCCAACAGCATCATCACCGACAACGGCACAAACTTCGCCAAGGGGGCCTTTGCCCGGTTCTGCAGCAACAAGGGCATCCGACTGGACCTCGCCTCCGTTGCACACCCGCAGTCCAACGGGCAAGTCGAACGAGCAAACAGCTTGGTGCTAGCCGGGATCAAACCATGTCTCATCGAGCCGTTTGAAGCGGTCACCCGGATGTTGGATCGAAGAACTTCCGGCTGTGCTGTGGAGCCTCCGCACCACACCGAATAGGTCAACCGGCTACATGCCATTCTTCCTGGTCTACGGATCAGAAGCCGTCCTCTCCGCCGACATCGAATTCGACTCCCCTCGCAACCTCCTCTATGACGAGCAAGCCAACAAGGAGGCGCCAGAGGACGGGGTGGATCTCCTGGAGGAGGCCCGCGAGCTGGCCCTGTCCAGATCTGCCCTATACCAGCAGTGACTACGTCGCTACCATTCAAGCCGGATTCGCCCAGTCGCATTCCGTGAGGGCGACCTGGTTCTCCGGATGGTGCAAGACACGAAGGGCATGCACAAGCTATCACCACCCTGGGAGAGCGCCTTCATCATCAGCCGGGCACTGCCCAATGACTCCTATTACCTCATCGACGCACAACAACTGCGCAAGAACAAGATGGACAAATCGGACGAGGAGACCGAACGTCCTTGGAACGCGGCCCTGCTACGCCTGTTTTACACCTAGTCGCCAGGTAGTGTATGTATCCCGAAAACCCCATGAATGAAAATGCGGACTCCCACGAGAATCTCGAGGGCTCCTTCTAGAAATGTGTGTGCACCTGTTTTCCGGTTCAAATTTTCCGTCTCCAGCAACCCCTACCCAGGGGCTCGCCGGCTGGCCCGGCCTGTTAAGTCAACAAACCGACTGAGTAGTGTGCGATGATGTCAGAGGCCCACTCTTCGTCTCAGCTACAGACCGCAACCCGGCTGTCCGGCTAGCAAGAGCAAAAGCCCGAGGCATCCCACACGAAAAACAGGGAGGAGACGTGACAGATCGGGCGTCCCGACCCTGCAACTAGCTCAAACCAATCCAGCTGCTAAGCCGCTAGTACCGTGCGTAATGTACTGTCAGCTCCCTTCGATTCCGGCTGCAGACCGCAACCCGGCTGCCCGGCAAGGACGCAGCGAAAACAGCAGAACGCGAGAGAAGGCGACTAAGTGTCTAGAAAGGAGCAAGCTAGTTTTCGAAAAAACACAAGACGTTTTCCGGCTACGATTTGACAGACTAACCTATTAACCTGTGAAGATGTATGTGTACGCGTATGTGCATTCTTGTCCGACTACCTAGAGTCAAAATTCAGGAGAAGGAAAGAAGATTCGAAGTCCTTGCCTTCATCAAGCGCTCCGAATCTCGGGGGCTACACCACTAAGCGCGCCGCCTTCAGAATCTTGTAGTTCCTGACCGGCTAAGGGCGTTTAGCCGGCCGTTCGGAGCCCAGGTGAGGGCAAGGGCGGGAGAAAGGAAAGACAAGAAAGATTCGGAGCACCTGGCTACGCCAGCTACTCCAAATATCGGGGGCTACACCCAGTGGGTGCGCTCGCGTGACCCCACTAGAATGTTAGTTCTCCCGGCCGAAGGCATTCAGCCGACGAAAGCGGCCGACTGGGACGAGGCCAGTCGGATAAAGTTAGAAGACTTGGCAGAAATAAGAAAGATTCGAAGCACCTGGCTGCGCCAGCTACTCCGAATCTCGGGGGATACACCCGCACCCACTGGAGGTGCAGGTCGCCCGGCTAAAGGTGTGTAGCCGGACGAAGTTAGTCGGGCAAAATACGCAAAAGGAAAGCTTAACGCACAAGGAAGATTCAAGAATTTCAACAATAATAAACAAAAAGGAGACGAAGCTCCCATAAGTTACCCGGCATCATAGACAACCGGTACAAACGGACAAGGTTCACGAACATATAAGACAAGACAAAAACACCCGGCATCCCGGGGCAATAACTAGACGACAAGACCCTTGCCGTGCGGGGGACCCTGGCCGGCAGAAGCTTCAGGCGGTGGAGGGGGCGCGAAGCTTGATCCGGTTCCTGCATCTTGTGCGCCCGCTGCTGCATCGGCATCATCAGCCGGGATATCTAGCTAAGAGTGATGTCCCGACCAGTTAGCTGGCAGGTGACGAGGGAGCGCATGCGTGCCAGCATCGCGTCCGTCTCCACCTTGTCGCCGTGGATCTTCAGGTCCCAGTTCAGTCGGCTGGACTCGACGTCTTGGAAGGCCGGAAGGTTTATCCGGTCGATATTGGTGACGTTCTTGACGTAGAAGTACGACTGCTGCCACAGCCGTACCGTGTCCTGGAGCAAGAACTTCGGGTAGCCGGATTGGGTGCGGGAGTATATGGAGGCGCCGCCGCAGATTTAAGCGGCCCCTTCGTCGCACCGCGTCAACTGGACGAAGCGGCAGAAGAGCCCGAGATCCGGCTGGATCCCGAGATAACTCTCGCAGAACGCCATGAAGTGCGCTAGCGTTCCGATTGCGTTGGCGCCGAGGTGGTGGAGGCGGAGGTTGAAGAAGTCCAAGAACGTGAGGAAGAATGGGTGTAGCGGCAGCGCGAACTCGTGCGCCAGGTGCGAAAGGAAGATGACGTGCTCCCCCTCCGCCGGATGCGGCGACACCTCCCCCACCGGCGCCAACCGCACCGCCACCTCCTCCGCCGGCGGGAGGACGCGGGTCGTGCGGTACTTCGCGATTTGGTCTTCGGTGATGCAGGAGCCGCACCAGGCTCCGCGGTCGGCGGCCATTTCCGGCTAGTGAAGAGGAGCGGCAATGGAAGAGTGGCGGTGGCCCATAGCATCGATGACGGCGAGCGGGCGGCATAGAGAGCAAGAGCGCAGGAGCAAGAGCACGCGAGGGAGAAGGAGACTGCAGCGGGGGAGCGAAGGGAAAGAACTGCCTCCCCCGCGGCGTCCCTTTAAAGGACCGGAAGGGCAACCGTCGACGGGGCCACGTGGCACGCATCCGGGCAACCCATACCCCAACCGCCGCCTAGATTCCGTGTGCGAGGGCAGGATGCGCAGAAGATCCTGGAGCGAGAACCGAAGTGCCGGACAACAGTTTCCCGAGGCGACATGCGACGGGACATTACGATGCCCGCCGCAGAGCAATGATGGCGCGTGCGCGCGTGGCCGGTGTCAGCGCTGACGTCACGGGTAGCGCAACCGCCAGGCTCAGCCGGATGAAAATTCAAAAAGCAAGAAGGAGCACGCGCACATTTCGCCTAAGGGCGGAATCCACACGCGCTCGGGGGCTAGTGTCAGGGGGATGATCCCCAGGTACCCCATCCGGATAAGAAACAGGACAGTCAGATCGCGTTCGGCTAACCAGATACAGCCGGACAGGACAGGATGGGCCGGCTATCACCAGTAGCCGGATCAGCAAGAGACAGCCGGATGCGACGACGTAGCCGGACCCAATCAGTGAGACAGGACGACGTGCGTATCAGTGCACGGTACGCCCTGTATGATGACAAGACGGGTAACCACCTGCCCATACCGAAGACTTTGCGTGGGTGACGCTGGAGCGATGCTTTGTCTTGACGGGCTCGCACTGCACTCGACAGCCATACCACTCATGCTCCGACAAGACAAGCCATACTGGATACTATAGATGACTAGTCGGCTGGGACCCGCCTGTGGGGCCCGCCAGTCGGACTAGCCAGTAAGACCTTTGCCTCTCTGCCTATATAAGGAGAGGCAAGGCCTCAGTAGAAAGGGTTGGTCTCATTGCATTTAAGGCAGTAGCTAAAGAACACAGCTCAAGGAGCACTTGTAGTTCGTATATCCCACATAGTCAGATTAGGCAGGAGTAGGGGCTTTACCTCACCACGAGGGCCCCGAACCTGGGTACTTCTTGCGTCTCGCCATGCTCTCTTGTATCCAATCTCTCCTGCGGACGCCGTCGATAGCTTCCCTGCCAGTCCCCACACCTCTATCTAACCTCCTCAGGTACTGTCGTTCCCAATACAACGACAGGAGAGCTCGCGGAGGACGCCGCCGAGTCCTGGTATGTCCAAAATGCGAGCTCCTAGTCAGCGGTAATCTCTAAGTCGCCACCTACCATCATCAGCGAGCTCCTAGTCGTCGAGGACGATCACGTCGACGTCCATGTCATCGACGGATGCTAGTCCAGCCTCCTTCTCTTCCTCGCCGCAGATGGCGGCCACCTCCTCCTCGATCTCCTCCTGCTTCTTGGGGAGCTCAACGGCGATGATGGCTGCGGCGAGCTCCTTCTCCTCGTGCCGCTTCTTGGCCTCGAGGTCGGTGAGGGACGCAGCAAGGATTGATCAACAGAATATGCGCGGAAATGCGATGGCCGCTAGGGTTTGCGGCAGAGGGACACGGGTTCTGACCCGTCTCCGCCCGCCCGGCCGGTAGAAATAGGGGCTGCAACGGGCCTTTCACAGGCCCCTATGAATTTTGTTTATGGGCCGGGCCATTTGCAGGCGTTGTTTGCTCGACGACCTGGCTCCAAGCCCGTGTAACCACCGGAATTTTAAGGGTGCCAGCGTTTTAAGGGTGTTGTTAGACTTACTCTTACTTCTCTCATTAGAGGTTACTCTTGGCGCAAAAACCACACAAAAATGATAAGGAGAGGTTATTACTGAAGCAATAACTTCCAAGACTCAACAAAAGACTCCTAAGGAAATTTGGGTTATCTCCCAATAAGTGCTTTTCTTTAACGCCTTTGAGCTAGGCATAAGAGGCAAGAAAAGAATCAAGTATTCTCAAATGAAGAAGCATTAAGAGAAAATTTTGTTTTAATAGGAGAGGCAAAAGGAATCTTCTCTATCTTCTTAAGGAAGTGTTCTATACCTTTCTTGAGTGGGAATAGATATTTAATGGTACCTTCTTTCATATCAATAATGGCACCAACAGTTCTAAGAAAAGATCTTGCCAAAATAATAGGACAAGAAGCATTGCATTCAACATCCAAAACATAGAAATCAACAGGGACATAGGCATTGTTAACCATAATAAGAACATCATTAATACTCCCCATGAGTTTATTTTTAGCATTATTATCAAGTTGGACATTAAATAACAATCTTCCAATGGTGGTAAATCAAGCATTTCATAAATCTTTCTAGGCATAAAAGAAACACTACTATCAAGATCACATAGATATTTTAGATAAAAAATCATTCACTTTCATATTAATGATGGGTTCACAACCATCTTCTAATTTCATAGGAATAGAAGCTTTATGTTTCATCTTTTCTTCTTTAAATTTTATGAGAGCATCCGTAATGTGTTTTGTAAAGGCCATATTCATAGCACTAGCATTAGGTCTTTTAGCAAGCTTTTGTAGGAACATAATTACTTCCGAGATATTGCAACCATCAAGATCAAAATCATAATTATCATCTAAAGTAGTAGAGCTATTGTTTCCCATATTTCGAAGAATTTCAGCATTTTTATTAGAAAAGGTTCCATTAGTTGTAGGCATTGTTGCAGAAGGAATGGGGACTTCATGTGGTTTGCTAGCATCAACATTAGTGGTGGTGATAGTAGAAATACTAATATTTCTAGAAATTTCATCTTCTCTTTCCCACTTAGCATGTAATTCGGCTAATAGTCTAACATTTTCAGCAATTCTAACTTGTATGGTATTAGTAGCAGCAAGGGGATTTTCAATAGTTTTAGGTTTAGCAGCTATTTTAGTCAAGGAAGATTGTGCTTCAGACAATGATGCTATATTTCTTTCAGCATTAGAGAGTTTTTCCTCAATAGTTTTATTGAAAGCAGTTTGTTTACTAATAAAATCTTTAAGCGTGACTTCAAGTTCAGAGGGTGCACTTCTATTATTGTTGTAGGAATTTCCATAAGCATTACCATTATTGGGAGGATATGGCCTATAATTGTTATTACCAAAATTATTCCTATAGGCATTGTTGCTAAAATTATTATTTCTAATAAAGTTCATATCAACTTGCTCTTCTTGAGCAACCAAAGAAGCTAAGGGGACATGATTTGGATCAATATGAGCTTTCCCATTAACAAGCATAGACATAATAACATCAATTCTATCACTCAAGGAGGAGGTTTCTTCAACAGAATTTACCTTCTTACCTTGTGGAGCCCTCTCAGTGTGCCATTCAGAATAGTTAACCATCATATTATCTAGAAGCTTTGTTGCAGCACCCAAAGTAATGGTCAAAAAGGTACCTACAGCAGCAGAATCCAGTAGATTTCTTGAAGAATAATTCAGTCCTGCATAAAAGATTTGGATAATCATCCAAGGAGTCAGTCCATGAGTGGGACAATTCTTTACCAAATATTTCATTCTTTCCCAAGCTTGAGCAACATGTTCATTATCAAATTGTTTAAATTTCATTATTTCACTTCTCATAGATATAATCTTAGCAGGAGGATAGTATTTTCCAATGAAAGCATCTTTGCATTTAGTCCAAGAATCAATACTATTTCTAGTTAGGGATAGAAAACATTCTTTAGCTTTTCCCTTCAAAGAGAAAGGAAACAATTTAAGCTTAATAATATCTCCATCTATATCCCTATGTTTTTGCATCTCACAAAGTTCAACAAAGTTATTAAGATGAGCAGCAGCATCTTCAGTACCAATACCAGAAAATTGTTCTTTGATAACAAGATTGAGCAAAGCAGGTTTAATTTCAAAGAAGGTAGCTTCCGGAACAGGTGGAGCAATAGGTGTGCACATGAAATCATTGTTGTTGGTGCTAGTGAAGTCACACAACTTAGTATTTTCAAGAGTAGTCATTTTTGTGTTTTTAATATAAAGAAGCAAACTAGTATAACTAATTTTGTGTGTGCTTTTGATAAAATAAACAAGTAAACAAAGAAGAAATAAACTAAGCAAAACAAAAAACAAAGTAAATAGATTGGTTATGAGGGACTCCCCTTGTGAAGATGTCCATGACTCCCCGGCAACGGTGCCAGAAAAAGCTTGATTGTTGGCTCAAAATATATCGAGCTCGTTGGGAACCCCAAGTGGACGGTATGACGAGCACAACAACAAGTTTTCCCTCAGTTGTGAAACCAAGGTTATCGAACCAGTAGGAGCAAGAAAACACCTCCAAGGTGTTGTTTCCAACTTGGAATCCTACACAACACAACCACAGAACTTTGCCCCCAACTTGAGGTTGTCAATCTCACAGGTTGTGCTAAAAACAAAGGATTAAACATATTGTGTGGAATATAGTAATTGCTTGCAGAAAGTAAACAAAAAATAGTAAATAGATTGTAGATTGATGTTAAAAGAATGGACCGGGGTCCATAGATCACTAGAGGTGATTCTCCTCAAGATAGTTGACATGTTGGGTGAACAAATTACAGCGGGGCAATTGACAGACACCGAGAAAGCATACATAAATATACTAATCATCTTGACTCCTATGAGATTTGATTGGGAATTACAACATTATCCATAGAGCGTAATCCAACTTCATCTATGACTAATAATCCACCTTTAGGTTATCATCCGAACCCCCTCCAGTATTAAGTTGCAAGAAACCAATAATTGCATTAAGCAAAGTGTGTAAAGTAAACAATACGATTGTTCTATGAACAAAGGATTGTTGTTTTCTCCCTAGTAGCAACATCACATCTAGTACCTTAGAGATTTCTGTCACTTCCCCAGATTCCTAGAGGCATGAACCCACTATCGAGCATAAATACTCCCTCTTGGAGTTGCTAGCATCTACTCGGCCAAGACAACTACTAACAACGGAAAGCATGCAAGATCACAAATAACATAGACATGATAGAATCGATAATCAATCTGAAATAGCATCTCAATATCCATCGGATACCCGCAAACACAACATGTAGGATTACAAATAGATAATCTTGATCGTGAATGGAGCTCACAAGATCTAAACATGGTATCACAAAGGAGAAGAACCAACTATCTAGCTACTACATGGACCCGTAGTCCAGGGATGAACTACTCACGCATCACACCGGAGGAAATCATGGTGATGAAGAAGGCCTCCAGGGTGATCTCTCCCCTCCGACATGGTGCCGGGAAGAGCTTCAGATCCCTCCCGATCTAGGGATGGAGATGGCGGCGGCTACAGACTCTTTCATGGAATTTTGATCGGGCCCTTATGGTTTTCATCCCGGGAGACTTTTTTAGGCCAAGTGGCATGGTCGGTGGAGTACCAGGGGGCCCACACCAGGTGGCAGTGTGGCTAGGGCTAGCCGCGCCACCCTAGGGTGTGGCCACCCTAGGGTGTGGCCACCCTAGTTCCCCTCTTCGTCTCTCCTTTGGACTCCGTATTGCTTCGGGTAAAATATTGACTTTGGCTTTTGGCCAATCCAATTCCGAGAATATTTCCTTACTAGCTTTTCTGAAACCAAAAACAACAGAATACATGCAACTGGCACTATGGCATCTTGTTAATAGGTTAGTTCCAGAAAATGTGTAAAAATACTCCAAAGTGTGGACAAAACATAAGAATGTAGATATAAAACAAGCATGGAACATCAAAAATTATAGATATGTTTACAATGTATCACTTATTCCTCCTTTTATTTTTCTGTCCAAGCTTGCATAAGAGATGCAAGGTACCTAAATATCGCTAGTATCATATTTGCCTCTTTTTAGATCTTGCATGGTTTGAAAGCAAACAAATTAAAACAAAACAAAACCATTTGAATTCAAATATGAAAACCCTACCCCATCTAACCTACTCTAGCTATCCGAGCCTCCTCTCCTATGTGGCTTGGCTCAACCCAACCACATCACCACCACAACCACACCATGCCGCCCCTTGTCTAATCCTAGCCCTAACCGAGCCTAACCATGGTGATAAAGCCAAGCTTGGCCACCATCTGGCCACGTCGCCTTCTCCCTCTTTTCTGTTTCTTACAAACCAAGAAGGTTGTCCAGATCAACCACGCCATCCCTCCTATGGTCCATCTCCTTTCTCTCTGTATCTTAGCAACAAGAGGGAGGAAACCCCACCCGAGCCTCTCCTTTTGCAAAAAGTCAACACCCCTCCCATGTGATCCTCTCTCCCTTATCTGCTCACCAACCACCAGATGCAGACTAGCACCAGATCAAGATCCCAGCACCAACAGCTCTCCTACCTCTCTTCGTCCACCATAAGATGGCCATGGCCTAGCTCATGTCGTCCCTAAACACTAGTTCGTCCAGGAGCCATACCCGAAGTCCTGGAGCGTGCCAGGGAGACCCAGGAGTACCCAGAGGTTCCTATGTGTCCTCTTCGTCGCCCTGTACATGGAGCACCGACCGGAGCTTTGCCGGAAAAGCGTTGCCACCGCTGGACCCGCGAGTAGCGACATGCTGCTGGCCGCAAGCTTCCCTCGAGATCGCCAACATCTCGGCTAGCATAGCTAGGACGACGACACCCTGTAAGCTATTTCACCCCCTAAGCTTGGTTGTTTCCTCCCTCTGTCCTTCTAGTTCATTGTCGCTCCATCGAGCAGCCACCATGCGCGCTACCGACCACATGCAGCAGCCCCGCGCTATTCCGTAGTGCTGCCTTTCTGTGTTGCCGTGCCAGCGCGCGCACGCGTGCTAGCAGCCGCCACACCTACCAGCCACCATCGCCCGCCTGCGACGCTAGCACATAGCAACAACAGTTCTCTGAGGCCTGTTCTTCCTTCATGTGTCCAACGCCCCTTCCATCTTCCAGCGCAAACCCAAGTTCACAACCGATCTCGATGGATCCCTCTAGATGTAGCACCAAACCTCACACAAAATAGAGTTCCACATCGAGAGAAATCATCCGACAAAGTCGACACAAACTCCATGTTTAGCTGAAGTTTTTCCAACAGTGTGAACCAAACCAATTGAAAGGGCATGTATGCCCTCATGTGTGGTTTTGGTAATTAATGACAATCCCTATGGACTAATGTGCAAATTGAGTCTCACTTGTAGGTTTGTCCATTGGCATCGCTTGGACCATGTGTTGGTATGAAGGATGAAAAAGAAGAAGCATTGTCCAAGGGCTTTGTGCCTATTGGAATCAAGTAGAAGAATAAGATCAAGTATGTCTTGAAGAAGAAGAAGAAGAAGATGGAGTTCCTCATGGCTTTCTTCAAGACATCATCATCAAGAATTGATGTGCAAGCTCATTGTGCGCCATCTTTAGAAGATGTCATGCTTGGAGCTTGCCATCCTCGGCGTTCATGGGTGATGAAGACAAGGTCAAAGAAGAGGTTTCCTCATGGAGTATGGGGGAGCCATTCGCAAGTCTTCATCAAGCAAGAGCAAGCAAGAAAGGTGTTCCATCTTTAAGGTGACAAGATCGTCTACATCAAGCTCAAGTGGGATGCTCAAGGGTATGATCTTGATAGGGTTTCTATTTTACCGGTCTCTTGTAGTGTTGGGAGACCAGGTTTAGGATAGATAGTCGTACCATCAAGAGGGGCTCTCGAGTGGGTGACTCGTTCCTATCTTTCAGAGAGAGCTCAAACCTTTGCATACATAGCATCATCTTTCTTGGTTTTTGTTTGGTTCTTGTCGATGTGAGGCTCTAGAGCTTGTGGTTATCTTCATAACAAGCTCTAGTTCATCAAAAAACGGATTTCCCTGATATATCTTATTGTGGTTTTGTTTCTGCGGGTTTTTAGGCTCTACACCTTGGGAGATATCTCACATATATATTAATGGTATTTTCTCCCTTGGTGATACCCAATATTTCGAACAAAATTGGTTTCATCTTGTTTGGAGTTCAGATGCAAAAGTTGTGGCAGTTCTGGTTCTAGAGTTTTAGTGTGTCCGGTAGTTCTGGCGGGCCACCGGTAGTACTGCTAGTGCAGTTTGCCGCCGGTAGTACCGGTGTTGATTCTGGCCCAACTTCCAGTAAACCCGATTTTGGTTCGGTACTCTCTCTACCTGGTTTGCGCTATTTGATGGTACTTCAGTCGAAATCTTAGGGATAAACTTGCTCTTTCTTGGTTCTTGGCTTTCTCTCTCCTCCATTGTTGACCTTGAAGAGCTTGCGCTCTCCCCTTCCCCCTGCTATGATTCTTGCATCTTTTTGAGGGATTTGAGAGAGGAGATCTAGATCTTGGAGAGTTTTGTGTTCTCCTCTTGTATTCTCCCTCTCTTATCCCCCAATAGCTTTTGTAGCTTTGGGGGAATTTGAGAGAGAAGGACTTGCCTCTTGCATTTGGTGCATAGGTTTGAGTTCTCCTTAGAGATTCGGTGAGTTCAAGCCCTTGGGCTTGTTTCTCTTGAGTTCTTGGAACCCTAGACGGTTGTGTGGTTGGATTGTTGACCTTTTGTGGTCTTATAGACTTTTGTGGCCTTGTTGCCTTTTGTGGCTTTGTAGCCTTTGTGGCATTGTTATTGGGAGCCTCCAATTGAGTTGTGGAGATTTCTCCAACCTTGTACGGGTTCGGTGACCGCCCTCAAGTATCCCATAGTGGAACGTGAGTAGGCCTTTGTGGCGAGCTCACAGGAGAATAGGGTGAGCCTTTTGTGGCGTCAGTAGGTTGCGTGCCTTCGCATCTTGGGGTGAGGCCTTGTGTGGTGTTGGGTGAGCATCGAGCTACCACACCTCGAGGTGAGCCACTTGTGGCGTTCGAAGTACATTGCACCCCCGCACCTCTCCAACAGAGACGTAGCTTCTTTGGAAGTAAACTTCAGGAAACAAATCATCGTCTCCACGTCCATTGGTTATCTCTCAACCGAGCCCTTTACTTATGCAATTTACATTATGATAGCCATCGTGCTTGAAGTATTATATCTTGCTATCACCTTGTTGCTTGTCTTGCTTAGCATAGGTTGTTGGTGCACTTAGTGAACCTAGTGGATATAGGTTTTGGCTTGATAAATTAAACGTTAAGTTTTATTTCGCATTTATTAGAGCCTAAACCGTAATAATTTTAAATCGCCTATTCACCCCCCTCTAGGCGACGTCTATTTCCCTTTTACCAGTTCTCCTTTGTTCCTCGATTTTTCCTGAGCGCTACGATCCACCTTCGGCGAAACCTCATGGACGACTTTTGCAGCCTGTAGCCCCCTCTACAACTTTGGTTTTTACGGAGTCGCGAAATCTACGGCCGTTTGCTCGCAATCATCTATAGAAGTTCGGTGAATTCCACTAAATTACTATCGAAAAATTCAGTAAACTTTAGCAGCCTCAGGAAGCTTTTGTAAAGAGACCCCTAGGGTCTTGGAGTTCTTCAGCCGTAGCCCGTAGCCCGGCCACGTGTCGTCGCCTCTCTGGCCATGCGCACAGTGGGTCTAGAAAGCCTCTGTCCCCACTTGCCAGCGAGTGTGGGTAGGTTGTCCCTGAGTACCAAAACTTTCCGAGTTTTTCTAGAATAAAAAATAAAAACAGAGTATAAATATATTTTAATCAAACTATAACTTTTAAATACTTTAGAATTTGTATTCAAACTTAATGTGAAATGTGTTTTGTTTTTGAATGTTAATTCAAATCTTTATTCAAACATTTTCAGAAATAATTCAAACTAGTAAAACATTTGACTTTGACCCTAATTTACCTTAATTTGATTTAAATATTGTTTTAAATTCATAATTCCAAATACTACGTATAATATATGTTTTTTAATCAGAAAAACATGAGGGATTCAAATATGCTATTTAAAATATTATTTGAGCAATATAAAAATTTCGAAATAATTTAAATACTATTAAAAGCCCTTTTCTTAATTAATTCATAACTTTAATTCCGCAATTCTGAATTCGAAAATAATAAGTCTAAATCGATTAGCATGGCAAGACCATTCTAATTATGCATTCGATGATATGAACTGAAGCATGTATCAGGTAAATATAATGAATACATCAATGCTTATAGCAGCAAAATATGACTAAGCAACTAATAAAATGCTTTATTCTTGTATCCCACACCTCACCCATATCATGCTATGTTATACCATGTAATTGTGCATCATTCCATCATGACATACCTTGTTTGCTTGTTGCATATATTCATATGATTGCGCACTTTATTTATTATGGCCCTTTATGTGTTTGGCTTTTATTCTGGACAGAAGCCGAGCAAGGGAACTATTAGAAGAACCAAGAGTACTATCCGGATCCCGGTTACCCTACTACTGATCCGACAGGCAAGCATTCCCCATGCTTTCATACATATAACACCTACGCCTCTATCTTATTCTTGCATCTTTGAGTCACAATTGCATTAAATTGGAATCCCAATTATTGCATAGCCTTTACTTTTAAATCCCACTAAAACTTGTACCTCAATCCTATGAGCCATTACTACATGAGTTGTTTGAGCCATGTGAGTCATAGAACTGCATGTGTAGGGTTTGTGCAAGTCTTTCGATAACGAGGTACCTAAACAACTTAATCTGAGTAGTAATGGGATAACTAAAGAAAGAGGCACCGGTGGGCAATAACTGTTATTTGGTTCTTCCGCACCCACTTGTGTCCCGTAGGCCCCGAGTACTTGATACCTGTTCCTTGACTATTCGCACTATCCACATGTGGGAGACTCTATGGACCCCCCTTCAGATGAGCTTGATTCACACTTTATTTCTTGGGGCCACAAACTAGTTTGGGGCTTTATTACTATCTTGTACTCATGCCATGATTTACTACTTTATTTATGATTGCGCGTGGAGCGCCTGTCGGTGGCGCCCAGCCAATGGTTAAAACATAGCAACACGAAAGGAAGAAAATGATCCTGGTTGGAACTTCGCCGGTGCATCGGTACTTCCGGTGGTGACGGTACTACCGCCTTTATTTCTGACCAAAGTTCTGTCAAATAGCACACACCAAACAAAGAGGTTACCGAACTGAAATCAGGATGAGCGGAAGTTGGACCGGTACTGCCAGTGGCAAAGTGCCTGAGCGGTACTTCCGGCGGATCAGCAGTACTTCAGGCTTGGACAATACTACCGCCCAAAATTCCGATCAAAGTTCCATCAAATAGGACTCTCCATATAGAGAGGTTACTGAACCGAAACAAGGTTGAGAAGAAGTGGCCCCGGTACATCTCTCGGTACTACCGGCTGCAAAAATTCCCTTGAGGGTGCTACCGATGGTGTGCCGGAACTTCCAGCCATGGAATCTTCAGAACCAAAACTGCCATAACTCTTGCATCAAAACTCCAAACAAGATGAAACCAATTTTGTTGGAACCAATTTTATTCGAAATATTGGGTATCACCAAGGGATAAAATATCATGAATATATATGTGATATATCTACCAAGGTGTGGAGTTGGAAAACCCACTGGATCAAATACACAATAAGATATATCAGGGAAATCTGTTTTTGATGAAGTAGATCTTGTTATGATGATGACCACAAGCTCTAGATTCTCATATGGACAAGATCCAAATAACAACCAAGAAATATGATGCGAGAATGTAAAGGTTTTAGCTCTCCCTGAAAGATGTGATCGAGTCAGCCACTCGAGAGCCCCTCTAATAGTATGGTATCTATCCTAAACCGGTCTCCCAACACTACAAGAGACCGGTAAAACTAGAAAACCTATCAAGATCATACCTTTGCCTTGAGCATTCCACTTGAGCTTGATGTATATTGTCTACTTCAAGATGAAACACCTTTCTTGATTGCACTTGCTTGCTCTTTGCTTGATGAAGACTTGCGACTTGCCCCCCATACTCCATGGGGAAACCTCTTCTTTGAACCTGTCTTCATCAATCCATGATCACCGAGGATGGAAAGCTTCAAGCATGAGATCTAGAGATGGTGCTAGGTTAGATTGTTCTTGCTCATTGATGTCTACGGTCGTCAACGTGTTGTAAGAGTACTAATTAATTTAGCTACGTAGCTAGGTTAGTTTGTTATTGCTCATTGATGTCTCTCTAATTGTAGGGAGACGGGTAGGCTACACTAGCATAAAACAAAAATGTCTACAGCATCAACCAGGAATACTATTGTCATAGATCACGGGATTACCACTAGATGCATAGTTGCGGAACTCGATGAAGCACGTCGGGGCAGTGTAGATGTTCTATGTCTCCTCTTTGTCCTCATCCCACGAGCAGCTCCCCTTTGCACGACTCGTCCAAGTGCTACAGTTGTAGCACCTCCGAGGTATCCACATGTTCGGGGTGGAAACGTCACACGCCAGACTGCTAGGTCTGCACGTGCAACACAGGCGGAAGAGGAGTGGCGGCTGGGTGGAATGCTCAACCCTATTCAGCTTGCCTCACTCTCTCTTATATAGGCATCCCTGGTGGGCTTCTACATTACCAGCCCATTAGTAGCCTAAGCCTGGTCTAATTCGGATCCAATCCTCATTAGGCTTCCAACCCCTAAAGTGTGTGACCATATAGGTTCATACACATATAGACATGCCACGAGTACACTTACTCCGTCAATAGTTGGTAGAGGCCTCTAGCAAGACGTGACAACTCCTAAACACATATAAAGATCATTCGGACAAACCATCACAAGGTTGAGTACATGTCTTTCCCTTTGCCCTACGATATTTCACTACAAGAAAAATTTCCTTCCGCAATGACTTGGACCGACGGTCGTAGAGGCACGTCTTCAGCGACAAAATTCTCGGCTCGGCCGTGGCCGATGGAAAACTTTATTTTCCGGTTTCGTGGCCCTCTACTACGGCGGATCTGCTAAAAATATGGAGGAAGCTCAGCCAGCGCGTGGCAGAAGCAAGATTTATGTTTCCTCGTGTGGTGTTGACTCGCTGAAGTCTTTTGATGTGTGTGGGTCGTTGACGTTAGTGTCTCTTGTGGACCATACTTTTCGGTCACGCCTCCCTGATTTGAAATCGATAACGTTGTTCGAGGCGTCTGCCATTTAGTCAGGCTGCTAGGTCCCACATGATAGCCTCTCATTAGAAGGATCGTGTGTATGATGAATTTTTTCCTTCGCTCGCGCTACCCTGTTCCGAAGTTGATAACGCTGCTCGATGCATCTACCTTCTAATCAACATCCTGGGACCCACATGTCATCCTATCATTAGAAGAAACGTGTGTATGATGGAATTTTTTCCTTCGCTAGCGCTCTACCGTTTAACCAACCTCCTAAGCCCCACATGTCATCCTCTCATTAGAAGAAACGTGTGTATGATGGATTTTTTTCCTTGGCTCGCGCTACCCTGTTTCGAACTTGATAGCATTGTTCGATACATCTACCGTTTAATCACGCTACTGGTCCTGACATGTCATCCTCTCATTAGAAGAAACGTGTGTATGATGGATTTTTTACCCTCTGTCGTGCCTTCGTGTTCCAAACTTGATAGCGTTGCTCGCTGCATTAGTTGTTTATTCAGGTTGGTGGGTCCCTTATGTCAGCCTCACATTAGAAGAATTGTGGGTATGATGGAATTTTTTCTTCTCTAGCGCTACCCTGTTCCAAACTAGATAGCGTTGCTTGACGAATCTGCCATTTGCTCATGCTTCTGGGTCCCCCATTTCAGTTTCTCATTACAAGAAGCATGTGCATGCTGAACTTTTTTCTCGCTCACGGCTCCCCGTTTCGAACTGGTAACATTGCTCGATGCAGCATCTATATAAGGTCGCACTACTGGGTCCCACATATCAGCCTCTCTGTAAACGAAACATTGATTGCTCGATGCAACATCTATATAAGGTCTCTGCTGGGTCCAACATGTCAGCGTCTCTGCAAATGCAAAGTGTGTATGATGGACTCCACTGTTTTGACCTTGGCAATGTTGCTGGTCCCAGATGTCAGCCTTCTCTGTGTAAGAAATGTGTGTATGCTGGAAAAATGTAAAAGAACGACATAGATTATACTATATATTATATATTTATATTGAATAAACTAGGAATCTAACTCAAGACTTCAACAAATGGGAACCGCGTGTGCTTCCACTATGCCAGAACCATCTATGCCACTACTGGATAAGATTGCATTTTGAAATGTTGAAATCACTTAAAATGAAAAGGCAGCGACCCTGACGACCTGCCATAAAAAAATGCTAAATGCTCCGTACAAATCAACATGGGTAGGAGAAGCTTGTCCTATACTTTATAAGAATGTCATGGTGATACTAAATTAAGACGATTTTGGGCAATGAAAAAATAACTTGGGTCCAATCTTGTGAACCAATGGGCTTCTTATCGTGGGCTCCTTACCGCAACTTCTTTAGTGTGGTTCAAGCTTAAAAAACCAAGTAACAATGTGTTAAGGGTTGGCGGCCCATGACCAACCTGAACCTGGAAGGATAAATTAGCGAGGTTTTGGGCCATAGTTGGGTAGAATGTAGTACTATTTTCTAATAACCTCCTCACTGAAAATTCAATGTACTCAATTTGTCGGTGGTCGGTAGTCCACCTGACCCGGCAGGCTAAATTTGCAAGGTTTTGGGCCAGTGTTGGGTCGAATGTGCAATCTTTTCGCTAGGTCCTTAGTGAAAATTCAATGTTGTTCATACCCCATCCTCAAAATAATGCTGTTGGTACCCTAAAAAATATATACTCTGCTCACCACGAAAGGCTAATTAAGGATTTTTCTTTTGAAACAAGAATATGGGAAGTTTTTTGTCTGAAGTGGGGTTGAAATATTCGTTTTCATAGGCTGAGTTGTAAAAAATTATTGTACTGAAGGTCGATGGTTCACCTGACCTGGCTGTACCTACGCTGAATCCGAAAGAATGAAGTTGGAAATGGAGAAAAGTGACCGATATTGCGCCTTATTATACATCACGAACATAGCAAGGAACTTGGGCAGCATAGGATTCGAACATGGAAAGTACTGGAGGGAGTTTGACTGATTAATATAAAATCGTGTCATATCAAGTCTTACAACACGCAATCATATTTTCAGCAAAGGATATATTTCGAGATGGTTTGGGTGGCTTTGAATCAGCCTAAGTGCCTAATCGATTTGATGTACTCAAAACCTTGTAATCATGCCATATAAATTGTTGGCAATAGACACACGGTGGCCTTGACTTGCCCAGCCGCAGACAGCTCGGGTAAGCACTAGCTTAAACTGATCACTCGAAGTTGTATGCTTTTGTACGATGAAATTAGTACATGCCGCAATTAGCGCCAACATGTTGCATTGTCATCATGCATAAAGGCTCAGAATTTGCACATTTAGTTCACAGTTTCGAACAAATTAATACAGCCAGTTTGTACACTAGCACAAATAGTACAATGTCAGCACATCAGAACATGACTTGTTCATGTCACATCAAAGCTTGAGTTGTTCATTTCACATATAGAAGAATGAGCAAGGATACATACTGTATTGAACAAGTAATTTCATGGTAGTGCCAAATGTATGCCATGTATCTGAGACAATATGAGGTCCACGTAAACAACTTTTTGTTTTTGGAAGGGTGTGCATTAACTCTTTTTTTAGAATATCGGCATAAACATTTGCGGCTATCATCCTAGGGCGTCTCGGCCTACTTTGGCGTACCGAGACAATATCAATTATGGCCCAGTTAAGGCCTGTTTCGTGGCCCTATAAGAAGAAGTGACCTACTTTTCCCTGTTCGCTAAGAGGAAAGAAGGAATATTCCTCTCAAAACACAAAGTTGCATGAGGTGCGATGGTTCAAAAAATGCACGAGTCGCGTATATACAAGCCAGTAACAGTACTGAAAACTATAGTACAGAAATCACGCTACGAAATAAGCACGGCTACATGGATTATACTATGAAAGGCAATACAAAATACAAAAGCACGGCATGGCTCATATAAACTGATTCAAGCTGGCCACTAAAACCAGTGCACTAACGTCAACTCTTAAACCACGATGCAAAAAAAGATGACACAACGATACACCAAAAAGATCCACAACTCTGTCTAGGGACGATACAATGAGCATACCACACCTAAACAAGGCCTAAACCAAATTGCCGCCTGTCGCACATAGTCCCAACCATCTTTGGGAAGGCTGATAACTGCCACAGGCTCACCTTCAGTTGGCTATAGGTTGCAGCATTTAATCTGAGGGAATTGTATTCCGTGAAAGCTCCTGTATGTTGTCTACACACAATTTTTCCTCATGAAAGGAGCAATGTGCCATCAGCAACCTTGCATCCATGTTTCTTCATCATATTGTCAATGATTGGATAACTGAGACCGAGAAACAGAGAGTTGTCCCCTAGGTTGTTAACCTGCCTCCAAACGATGACCCCTGGAGGTCCAGCAGAACTAGGATCCTCTTCAAAAATGTAGACACGAGAGGCATGATATACGCACAGGTTAGTCCTATTTTGAGCATGAGGAATGATTTCACCCTCTTCGCCATGGGCACCCCCCATGCCATACGTTGTAATTATGACCATCAAGTGTTCCCATCAGCTGATCGAGCAAGGAACCACATGCATGGCCGATCATTCAGAATAGGTGCTAGGATTACAAACCGAAGCTCCTTGTTTCCTGCAACATCCGAATTTGAGACAAAAACTGCATTACTGGCATACATATTCTAACACCAGCATTCTTCATTGTTCATGCTAACAGTGTGAATAGGCAAATCCTGACAATAATATTACTTAATAAATTAACAACATTAGGAATTGCATTTCTTACTCTACTATTCCGAATATTTGGATTTCTTGCTTATCTTAGTTTCCTAGTTGTTGTAAGTTTCAAAAGAGGAAGCGCCACTTTTTTTGATATAGAGGCATGTCCACTTGAATCCTATAGGATTAGATGCCTATAGTATTTTGGATGAAATGGTGTTTGATTGCACAGGAAAACCAAAGAAATTATACAAAGAGGTTGGAGTGGATGGAAATTTTCCTCCAAAATAGAGTGAAAAGGAATCATTTGAAGGAATTCCTAAGGATTATACACTTTCGAATCAAATAGCATTTTATAGAAAAAAATCCTAAGGATCCAAATCCTACAAAAATCCTACACAATTCCTTTGAATCCCAAGGCAAAATCCAAAAAGGAAAGTTTGGTGTCCTACAAAAATCCTATGTGATTCCTACAATCCGAGGAGGGCTTGAAAGTACAAATAGATAAAGAAACCCGGCTTCACTGTGTTGCGCTCACAATTGAGATGATGGTTAATAATACCTTTCGTATTTTGACAATGAACGAACTTAGTAGTGCAGGGATGCCGTCATACATTATATTTTTGGAAGGCATATTACTGGTACTAATTCATTACTGGCAATGGTTCATTCATTTTTTAGTACATAAAGCGTGTGCTCATTCAGTCATATGAAAGGTAAAACATAAACAAGGTAGTTAAAGAACAACTTCACTGAATCACTCACAATGTATCATCATGGAACTAGAATTACCTTCCGATGTGGGATCCCAATAGTAGGTGCAGCCTTGACTTGTGACCACAAAAATGAGGCCACCGTGTTCAATGGCATCATAGTACTGTCGTCTTCCAAGACCTGAATGCTCCAGACATCTCCAAACTTGGCTACCGCCTTCTAGGTAGGTGATTTCACCGTCGAACAACGCGAGGAGCTTATAGTCTGTGTAACCCCTAGCTTATGTGGGCACTCTGCAGATTACGATCTTCAATAGCTCAAGAGATCCATCCCATGACTTATTAACTTTCTCTATACTTGCGGATTCACCAAAAATAACTTTTGAAATGTGAATGAGTTCAGAAATGACTACATGTAACTGGGGAACCCTGGCTGGCTAGTAGCATTACAGGTTATATACTGGATGTGAGGCGGCCGCAATGTCACAAGTATGCGTCGATGGAAGGTCAATTACTCGATAGGTGTAGATGTTCGCTAGGCACCAGGCCCCGCGCTGGTCCATCGCGGCGAGCCAGTCATCGTTCATGCCAACCCAGAATTTTTCATGCATGAAGGGCAGGATGGCGGTGCACGGAGGATGGTCGAGGGGAACCACGTCATACATCGTGTCGTGCAGACGATGTACCCTCGTACCGTCATAGTGCTCGTCGAACCAATAAGCAGGTTGAGGCATCAGTAGGCAGGGTTCATTCCAATGGTGAATAGTCCATTTTGTACCTTCATTGTTGGTGATACGATCGTACAACAACTTGCAGCATGCGGCTAACCTGACGGTGCTGGAAATGTCCAGACGTTGAACGATGAGGTCGACATCATCCGTGCTGAGTTGATCCCACTTGCATCACCCACTGAGCATCGAATAAGCCATCACAGACGGATGGATTTAGGCGGATGCCAAGTGCGGTGCGGTTTTCTGCAGGAGGAGGGGAGTGTTAGAAGAGAGAGCGTGGGGGAGATCGTGGGTGGAGTGGGGACTGGGGAAGAAGATGGAGAGGCAAAGAAAAAAACGAGACAAGAGATTTTACTTGCTTGCTCTGTCTAGTAAACAACAACATCGAGGACACCACCGCCTAGACTTCATAGTATGTTAGACTAGCATGCCACACAACTAGTAATTTGACAATACTCCTACTTACTACATATCAGAGGTGAAGTATTGTCTAGTCACATCAGTTTGACCAGAGGGTTTTCTTTTGACAGCTTTCATTTCAACATAGTGTACTAATATTTTCAACGGAAAATAGGGGGACGAACTACTACTAGTAGTAGTAGCCGCGACATGGACACATGTACTTTCATCTTATTCCCCTACATGCAGAAGTCATTCACAGAACCGAAAATATATACACCGGATATAATGCATAGTATGGGTGTGTCCGTGGTATTTTTGGCATGTTGCATGTGTTCATATATGTTCTAGTAAGGTACATGGAATTACACGTGTACAACATGCAACCGCGCAATAAAATGAGAGACGTGCAAGGACATCGGATTTCGCTCAAGTCAGGCAACGTGCCTGACTTTGTGTGGCTCTGATTCACTGACATGTGGGCCCTGTTAAGGTCGGCTCTACCTGCCAGTGAGAATCTGCATGCACCATGCGCTTGGAGCCACTAGGTACGTCCACGACGGAAATTACAATTTGCAACTAGTTGCACCGGCAACAAGCTGTTGCATGTGGCAATTCCAAGTTTTCAGAAAATGTGAAATAAATCATGAACATAGATCATATTTATATAGTTCATCTATAAATTTCCATCCCAAAAATATTACTAGTACATGGCATGGCCGCCACAAAATGAACAAATGAACACAAGATATTGTTCGCTTAGGTTTTTCCTTTTTTAGATGCACAAATTGACACAGGTCACATAAAATCTTATTGTGGGACCGAATATTGTAGATACACAAGATACAACATAGCCCATGTTCCGGATTTATTTCACATTTTTTGAGAACTCGAAAGTGCAACAAATAATAAAGGGGTGCAGGCGCAACGAGTTGCAGAATATTCAACCCGCACTAACTAAAACTTTGACTTGCATATAGAAGTAGTTTGATCAAATCATAGGCCTTGCACTACATTGCAGCGAAATGAGTGTTAGAGTACAGTAAGTTAACGGCTGAGGCCATACGATACAAATAAGGTGAAGGAAATAATTCAAGATACGCAAATCCCTATTCCATATGATCTCCCTTGAACCGTTAATTATGCCGGTTCCAATCCTTCGTGTTGGCCAAGCATGGGACGAACCACAACGGAGTCTGCCGCCAATTCTAGCCAATGTTGGTTGAGAAACCAACTGCGGCGTCTTGAGCATTCATACTGATGCGGCATATTTCAGGACAAAGATTAAATCCATCGAGACTAACTGCATGCGTCGAGGTGTGTACACAGTTGCTCCGCGTTAGATCTCTAGGGCCAAGTCCTGCCGCACAACCTGGAATGGTAATCGGATAGTTCAATCCAAGGAAGATAGAAAATGCTCCAAGGTCTAAAACCCTCTGCCATTGCCTCGGTGGAAGTAACCTACTAGTGTCAATCGAGAACACATGGCAGCAAAACCTAGTAGAATAGGTGTGAATATTGTGGCCGTGATGATAACCAACATTTTCAGCCACACGATAACCACCATAAGTAGTGTCATACCTCCTAGCACTAACACCCACAGTATTGATGAAAATAAGGCTACCACCATCAGGAGATCTTGCTAACCACCCCAGACCAGGACTGTACTCATGATTACTGTCTAATTCAGGTGGCCCCAGAAGACGCACATGACCTTGCAAGGAAAGCACATTCAGAGGTCAGGTGAGCAAAATTTGAATGATGAAGCTTGAAAATTTAAGGATAGAAATTTACCCCATGCCCGAGGATCCCATGCACAAACATTACCAATCTGAGTTACATCATAGACAACTCCATTGTGGATAATTGCATTGCCGTAGCTGAACATGATGAAGTGGTTCTCAAGAACCATCCACATACCATGAGAACCATCAAGGAAGGTAACTACCGTGTCGAAGATGGCCAGGACATAGAAATCCTTATAGTTCCCAGCAGCTATGGGAACTCGGCAAATGGCTATCTTTAGTAGATTAGTAGGCTGACCAGCCGCGATAAACTTAAGTACCTTGGGTGTGGCCTCAAAATTGTAGATCGCTGGTAGAGGAATCCAGCGATGAGTGAACACATTCACAAGCTCCTAGTTCCAGGAGAGGCCAACAGTGGCGATCCAATCTCCATGGGCGCCTGCCCACTTCTTACCCTCACAATCTAGCATCACAACATCAGAGGAGGACTTGTCTAGTGGCGTCAGCTTGCACAAGGTCCACACAAACTTCTTCTGTGGCTTCTACTTGCCCCTGCCGCAATAGTAGCTGCCCCTGTAGAACTGCTTCATGCGATTATCACGGTAGAAGACATTGTACTCACGCGATACCTCAGTTGAGTGAGAGTGAAGAACACATGGAGACCAAACGGATGAGATTTCGACAGGGATGCACTATGTGTTGCTGAGTAAAGATAACGTTTGTAGCAGGAGACGAGGCTCACTGCAGTGATGACGTCACATCTAGTACAGATTTCTTCAAGGGGGGCATCGGAAAACACCCTAGAAGTGTCATTGTCATCGATCAATTGGGCCATCCCGAGGAAGAGCTCGAGAAGGTGGGGGCGATGGCATTTGGTTTTGATTGGGGGTATTGGAGGAGAGAGCGAGCAGCAACTGGCAGGGCGAGACGGAAAATAGTCTATCAAACTGGGGCACTGGAGCTGATCCTAAAGCGGCATGTGATGGCTTGGTATTGATGTAGAGCTCGTTGGGGAACCCCAAGAGGAAGGTATGATGAGCACAACAACAAGTTTCCCTCAGTTATGAAACCAAGGTTTAATCGAACCAGTAGGCGCACTACCGGTGCTAGTAGCAACGTGGAGACCTGGACAACACAACCACAGAACTTTGTCCCCAACTTGCGATGAGGTTGTCAATCTCACAGGTTTTGCTGAAAACAAAGGATTAAACGTATCGAATGGAAGGAAGTAATAGTTTGCAGAAAGTAAACACAAAGCAGTAAACAGTTTGTAGATTGTATGTAAAAGAAAGGACAGGGATCCATAGTTCACTAGAGGTGGCTCTCCTTAAGATAGATAACATGCTGGGTGAACAAATTACAACGGGGCAATTGACAAACATCGAGAAAGCAATACATGCATAAACTAATCATCTTGACTCCTTTGGAACTTGATTGGGCATAAATACTAACTCTTGGAGTTGCTAGCATCTACTTGGCCAAGATAGCTACTAACAACGGAAAGCATGCAAGATCACAAATAACAAAGACATGATAGAATCAATAATAAATCTGAAATAGCATCTCAATATCCATCGGATCCCCGGAAACACAACATGCAGAATTACAAATAGATGATCTTGATCATGAACAGAGCTCACAAGATCTAGACATGAAAGCACAAAGGAGGAGAACCAGCCATCTAGCTACTACATGGATCCGTAGTCCAAGGACGAACTACTCACGCATTACACCGGAGGCTTGCATGCTGATGAAGAAGGCCTCTAGGGTGAATTCCCCTCTCCGGCAGGGTGCCAGGAAGAGCTTTAGATCCCTCCCAATCTAGGGGTGGAGATGACGGCGGCTAGAGACTCTTTCATGGATTTTGATCGGGTACTTAGGGTTTTTGTCCCGAGGGAAATATATATGCGGAAGGAGAGGCCGAGGGGGTGCTGGGGTCGGCCAGACCATCCCCTGGTGCGGGTTAGGCCTAGCCGCGCGGCGAGGTGGTGTGGCCGGCCCCCAGCCCTTCCCCGTCTCGTATTTTGGCATCTGATGACTTCCAGAAAAATAGGCACTTTGGCTTTTGTCCCGTCCAATTCCGAGAATATTCATTTTCTGACTTTCCTAGAACCAAAAACAGCAGAAAACAGGCAGCTGGCACTGTGGCTCATGTTAATAGGTTAGTCCAAGAAATCATATGAAAAGTACTCCAAAGTGTGGACAAAACACAAGAAAGTGGATGAAACCAAGCATGGAACATCAAAAATTGTAGATACATTTGAAATGTATCAACATCCCCAAGCTTAACTCCTGCTCATCCTCGAGTAGGTAAGTGATAAAAAGAAAGAATAATTTTTGAGGTGACATGCACCATCAAAGACTTGATCGAAGTATTTGTAAAACATTCCAAGCTGGGATCATAGTACTTAAATCATAACATGAAAGACAAAGTTGTAGCAATAAGACAAAGAAACTATGATGCAACATGAAAAGGCACAAACAAAAGATTCATGAATAACAATGCTTTGCAAGACGTTTGTTTGTTTCACATAAAGAAAACATAGCATAATAGTATTCATCTTGTCCCTCATAGAGTAGCAAACATAAATGCATAGGACACCTTCAAAGTTCGTAAGAGTGACTAGATACAAATAGTTTAAAACAAGCAATATCAAGTTATGCATCAATCAACTAGTCTTGGGACAATGCACATAGAACTAAGAATGGTCACTATGCTCTCAAAGTAAGTGCATAAAGGTAGAAGGTGGAGACTCAATATAATGGTGGAAGAAAGGCCTTCATAGAGGAAGTAGGGATTCAAGTCTCATAAAGAGCTTCCAAAAATTATGGTACTTATAGCTTTCATCTCTCATTGCCCCTATCATAAGCATCTTGAAGTGATTAAGGTTAAAGTGAACAAACTATGGTGTACATGCTTGATGAAGTATAAGTTAGAAATCTCATGTGCCTTGTATACGAGGGCCGCTCCTCATGCTACTCAAGTTTAGTCACCGGTATGTTCTTGTCATCGTAAGTACATGTGTATCATAGAGAACCACCAACGGGGTACCCCTTGCCCGATGATACGGAAGAATCCTCATATCAAAATGACAAGGCAAGCAGACAACGAGCATCTCAGCAATCTTCTTATTTACCATGGGAATATGGTGCTTTTATCTCTCTTTCCTCTTTTCATAATATCTCTTTTTTTTATTTGTCTCTTTTTTATCAATATAGGACTCTTTTTTTATAAGAAGAATGCTTCATAGACAGCTCATTATGGTTACGCTGTAGGTTTCCACCATGTCAGCATGGATTAGACCATGCCCAGTGCTTCTCTAACACATATACATAACTCCATGGACTTACAAGCTCCCCTTTCATTTCACACCGACGACATCCATATACAAAAGAGCATGATATCAACTAGGTACAAGTACCAAGTGCAATGTTGAAAGCGTTCCCCATGACAACATGGTTCTGCTAATTCCCAACAAATAAGTGCAAGCATATACAACATAGACGACACAATTGTTCAAGTTTATTAAGGACAAGAAAAGTAAAGTGTGCCATCAAGTTCGTGAGAGCTTTAATCACTAGTTTTCTCATAACAAGTTTAATTTGGAAGGTAAACAAAAGCATGAATATACTTGGAATAGCATAAGCTAGTAGGTAGGTATGGTGGACTCATTGGAATAACTTGGTTTAGGGAGTTGGATGCATGAGTGGAACTCATACTTGGTTGCGGAGGCTAGCAAAAGACTGGGAGCGACAAACTAAGAGAACAATAATGGCCATAATCATGCAGAGCGACAAGACATCATTGATCAAAGCATAAAGTGATACTACAAGTTGAAAACTAAAGGATCATAAAGGCTATGGTGACTTGAGATAGTCATAACATGGTGTGAGCATGCTCCAAGTCAACCCAAATAAAGCATCAAAGGAGAATACCACAACACCATGCTTTAATATGCTAAAACAACGCATGATTCATCCAAGGCACATTAAGCAATCTCAATTGTTTATAACAAGTCATGCTAAAACAAAGAATACTAAGCATAAAGCCAAAACAATATCAAGCATGGCATGACCAAGCATAGGCCACAGTCAAAAACAAGCTCTCTTTAACACTTAAGCATGAACTTTCCTACTCTTTTCCAAACCAAACCAAACTATTTGCAAACCAATGTATGAAAGAGGGGGTCGAACCAATTTATTC
The DNA here is from genome assembly GCA_023614405.1 of Avena insularis. NCBI lineage: Eukaryota > Viridiplantae > Streptophyta > Magnoliopsida > Poales > Poaceae > Avena > Avena insularis. Next base: position 502,976,095 of record CM042688.1, on the reverse strand, counting down.
AGAAAACTAAGAAAACCAAGCAAACAAAAAACCAAAACGAAAACGAAAAAGAAGACGCTCCAAGAACAACACAACTGTGCATGAAACAATAAAAATGAAGCGTTTGGAAAAACCTGGGATTTTTATTGATGAAGGGGATGCCTTGGGCATCCCCAAGCTTTGACGCTTGTAGTTCTTGGATATTTCTTGGGGTGACACGTGTGGCATCCCCAAGCTTGAGCTTTAGTCCATCCTTCATCTCATTACTCATTCCTTCCATACACCTGAAATTTTTCCTTCATACAAAACTTCACACAATCTTTATTAGCAACATTAGTGCACTCAAGATAAATAAGTCTTAAGATTCAGTTCCAACACCAAATAAACTTCCAATAAAACACTAGATACTGTAGCACTTCCCTAAAAAGCTCAATTCCCCAAAAGAACTAAAAAAGGAACCAACAAGAAGCAAATGCAGAAAAATGGCAGAAATCTGTCAAAATAGACCAGCAGGTAAAGACGAATTTTTTCGAAGATCTTCTGTTGCTCAAATCAAAAAGTGTTGAACTAACGAAAGTTAGATAACAACCTGGGGCAGAAGCACAAACATTCACGCCTCAAAAATACGTTCAGAGATTTTACACGAATATTTACGGTGAAGCACAAAAATCTGTTTTGGAACAACAACTTTCCCAATCATTACTTCTCTCTCATTAGAGGTTACTCTTGGCACAAAAAGCAAATAAAAAGGATAAGGAGCGGTTATTACTCAAGTAATAACTTCCAAGACTAATCTAAAACTTTTGGGTTATCTCCCAATTAGTACTTTTCTTTAACGCCTTTAAGTTTGGCATAAGAAGCAAGAAAAAGAATCAAGTGTTCTCAAATGAAGAAGCATTAAGACCAAATTTCTTGCCCTTACCTCTCTTACTTTTATTCTTAACCTTGGGGAAAATATGATTGTTTGGTGGAGAAGAATGGTGCATGGTCCCCTTTCCCACATCTATTATTGCTCCAAGGAGTTCTAATAGGGACCTTCCAAGTGTAATTTGTCCTTTTCCTACACATTCAATAACAAGATAATCAGTAGAAATCATTTTCCCATAGATCTTTGTAAACACTCCTTCAGCTATTCCAATAGGTAATATGGTAGCATTATTAGCAAGAGATATTTCTTTTCCTCCTTTAGTAAGCCCCCAAAGATTCAAAGGTTCATAAATATCTTTGGGCATAAGACAAAATTCAGTCATGATATCACAGAGGGCCTGAAAAGTTTCAGTGTTTATCTCAATCTTTACTATAGGGAGCCACTTTGATGGTTCAGAATTTATTGGAACATAATTATGATGCTCCCTAAGCGTATTATAGCAATCTTTTAAGCTAGCAGTGCCAGTCTCAGGAGTGTTCAATCTAGCAAATATTCTTGCGAAAGAAATATCAGTTTGGCTAGGCAAGTTGTAAGTAAGGATCAATTTCTTTATAGCATTAATAGCATAATCCTTATTACATTGGAGGAAATCTCCTCCCACAACAGCATCCAAAGCATATCTATAGCAAAGAGCAATTCCAAGGTAAAAACTGCTAAGGAACAAGCTTTGAGTCATTTTAGGCTCAGTTTTTTCATGTAGATCAGAGATTCTAGACCAAGCTTCCTTAAAACTTTCCTCAATTCCTTGTTTAAAAGTGAAAATCATTTCCTCGGGTGACATAGTGACTGGAGCAAGGAGATATAGTGGCAACTTAAGAAAGGAACTAATTTTTTTTGTGGTTTTGAAATAAGAAAGCAAACTTGTAAAACTATATTTTTGTGTTTTTGAAAAGGAAACAAGCAAACAAAGCAAAAGAAGAAACTAAGCAAAACAAAAATAACAAAGTAAAGAGATTGGTTATGAGGGACTCCCCTTGTGAAGATGTCCTTGACTCCCTGGCAACGGCGCCAGAAAAGTGCTTGATGGCTCGGTATTGATGTAGAGCTCGTTGGGGAACCCCAAGAGGAAGGTATGATGAGCACAGCAACAAGTTTACCTTAGTTATGAAACCAAGGTTTAATCGAACCAGTAGGAGCAAGGAAACACCCCAAAGGGGTTGCTAACGGAGCCTTGGAAGGGCGCACTACTGGTTCTAGTAGCAACATGGAGACCTGCACAACACAACCACAAAACTTTGTCCCCAACTTGTGATGAGGTTGTCAATCTCACCGGTTTTGCTGAAAACAAAGGATTAAACGTATCGAATGGAAGGAAATAATAGTTTGCAGAAAGTAAACACAAAGCAGTAAACAATTTGTAGATTTAATGTAAAAGAAAGGACCGGGATCCATAGTTCACTAGAGGTGGCTCTCCGTAAGATAGATAACATGCTGGGTGAACAAATTACAGCGATGCAATTGACAAACATCAAGAAAGCAATATATGCATATACTAATCATCTTGACTCCTTTGGAACTTGATTGGGCATTACAACATTATACATAGACCTCCATCCAACTACATCTATGACTAATAATCCACCTTCAGGTTATCATCCGAACCCCCTCTAGTATTAAGTTGCAAGCAACAGATTATTGCTTTACGAATTGTGTGTAAAGTAAACAATATGATTGCTCTATGAACAAAGGATTGTTGTTTTCTCCCTAGTAGCAACAACACATCTAGTACCTTAGAGATTTCTGTCACTTCCCCAGATTACCAGAGGCATGAACCCACTATCGAGCATAAATACTAACTCTTGGAGTTGCTAGCATCTACTTGGCCAAGATAGCTACTAACAACGGAAAGCATGCAAGATCACAAATAACAAAGACATGATAGAATCAATAATCAATCTGAAATAGCATCTCAATATCGAATGGATCCCCGCAAACACAACATGCAGAATTACAAATAGATGATCCTGATCATGAACGGAGCTCACAAGATCTAGACATGAAAGCACAAAGGAGGAGAACCAGCCATCTAGCTACTACATGGATCCGTAGTCCAAGGATGAACTACTCACGCATTACACCGGAGGCTTGCATGGTGATGAAGAAGGCCTCCAGGGTGAATTCCCCTCTCCGGCAAGGTGCCGGGAAGAGCTTCAGATCCCTCCCGATCTAGGGATGGAGATGATGGTGGCTATAGACTCTTTCGTGGATATTTGATCGGGTACTTAGGGTTTTTGTCCCGAGGGCAATATATAGGCGGAAGAAGAGGCCGAGGGGGTGCTGGGGTCGGCCAGACCACCCCCTGGCACGGGCCAGGCCTAGCCGCACAGCTAGGTGGTGTGGCTGGCCCCCAGCCCTTCTCCATCTCGTATTATGGCATCTGATGACTTCTGGAAAAATAGGCACTTTGGCTTTTGTCACGTCCAATTCCGAGAATATTCATTTTCTGACTTTCTTGGAACCAAAAAGAGCAGAACACAGGTAGCTGGCACTGTGGCTCTTGTTAATAGGTTAGTCTAAGAAATCATATGAAAAGTACTCCAAAGTGTGGAAAAAACAGAAGAAAGTGGATAAAACCAAGCATGGAACATCAAAAATTGTAGATACATTTGCAATGTATCAGCATGGCGGCATTAGCGTGTGCCTATATTGGTGTGCGAGTGGTAGTGGTCGTCGCCGGGATGCTGGAGGTGAAGTGAGGATGGAGATCGAGCCAAATAGAAATATGGAATGAAATAAAACCAAGTGTACCTTCTTTCTCTCTGCTAAATCTACTATGCCTATCGAACTGGGTTGCGGAGATGCTCCGAAAGCGGCATGGAAGTGTTGGCGTGTGCTAAAGGTGGGCGAGTGGGGATCAGCAAGAAGATGGAGACGAAGAGGACGGAGAGCAAAGGAAAATAATACTAGAATAAATCGATTGCCACCTACCGAGCGTGGTTTTTCTCTCTTCTCTGCGTTTCCTGGTGCCTATCGAGTAAATAGGTTAGGTCTTTCTAGGAGTAGTACAACATAAGCTAGCCTAGCACAGGATGGAGCTATACGATCCTCTCAAATAAATGGTCATGGCATAGAGACGGTTTGGAGTATACTCGGAGCTCCTCTTCCCGAATGTAATAATCCTTGGATCTTCTACATTCATCATCTTGTGCAGTCACATTTGGAACAAGTACTATTGTACTACTACTAATGTAATTAATAAACACATAAAGGTTCCACCAGTAATTAAGGAACCAAAACTAGAATACTACTACTCTCGAACTCTTGTGTAGTACAACAACAAAATGCTCACAAAATGGGCTACCAGTACCATCTGTACACCCACATGTTGCCACCTCAAATAAGCTTGCTTGCCACACCGCCAATTTACTCTCCCCTATCAGCCTCTACGCCCCTGTTACCGAACCCAAAATCGAACATCTCTCAGTTCAATAATGAAAAAAAGTCGACAATCTCTCAAAAAAATCAACCATCCACCAAAAGAAAATACATTGTCTAATGCTTCCCGTTCATTATGAACAGACAATCGCAATTGCTTGAGCGCCGCACGGGAGTAGTAGTCGTTTGAGATACTGGTTGTAGCTCTGCGAAATCACACGCCTAGAAGCGGCAGAAGAATTTATTCTCTGTCAGTGACGGAAGAAGATCGACAATATATAGTACCAAATCAACAAGTCAGTGGCTTTATCCGTCTGACCAGTGAGAGCCAACACGAGTGGTGAACAACTTGAAGCGCAGCGGAACAGGTGCCTTTAAGGCATACAGTATGTACACCTCCGTTCTGATTTAGGATGGTCACATAGTGCTAAATAACTTAGACAAGTAACTTGCACATGTACCTGCATCATAGTGGGTAACAACATGTATGTAGTGTCACACAAAGGCCTAATTAATTAGGTTGTACTCCCTCCATTTAGAAGTATAAGACGTTTTAGCTTTGTGAATCGAATATATCTAAACGTATTTTAGTGTATGGATTCATAGATGTTCAGAGTGAACCTATACACTAAAAGGTGTCTAGATACATTCATTTCACAAAGCTAAAGTGCCTTATATTTCTGAACGGAGGGAGTAGAATCATATACTACTAGTCTTAGTATGTGTGATGTTATGGTAACTAGCTAAGCTATTACGTCACTTTCTTTTTTCATTAATTAACTCGGAAAATACATTTAATTCGAGACAAGTATCTACGCTTACTTGTAGTTCAAGTTTGTCATGATGAAAAATCTAGGAAGAAGTTGAACCTCTTGTCAAAACTCTCTGTGGTTTCTGATACGGAGTATATTAATTGACTGTCCGATGGGTGCCTCCAAAACCTTTTTCTTAAAACTTTCAAAGCAACCTACAATTTACTTGTAGTTCAAATTTGACCTAATTGATCAATCTACATAGAGTCATTCAAGTGGTGGAGTTAGCTAGGAAGTTTGAAAACTCATAAAACATAGGAATCGTTAGTATAACATGTTGGTCCACTATATATACTAGTAAGTTGCACATGCCATGCACATGAGACGCAGATAGTAGACGTATGACATATCATCACTATATACAATTATAATTGGTAAAGCACAAAAAATTATAAATTCGATCAACATCTATAAATTATGGGTGTATATTTGGTCCTTGTACTTTGTATCATCATGTAGAAGTCAAAGATTATTAGCTACCTAACTCATGAAATTTTTGATAACATTGTCTAGAGAAACAAGGGAGAAGATTCTAGTATGATGGAGAAGTGTGTTTTGAGGTTTGTGCATAGCATTTATTATGCCGAAGACTATCAATAGAATCTTCTAGATGCTAGAATGGAAAATAAGATCCAATGGCTAGAAAAGCTGGGATTCATGAGTTTTGATCCAACGGTCAACATTCAAAGTTATTCGTACACTATATAGTGGTTTGTAATGAAGACTATCAATAGAATCTTCAAGATGCTAGAATGGAAAAGAAGATCCAACAACTAGAAATGTTGGGATTCGTGAGTCTTGATCCAACGGTCAATATTCAAAGTAGTTTATACACTATATAGTGGTAAGATCATGTAGAAGTCATCGATTATTAGCTACTAGTAAGTTGCACGTGACACTCAGATAGTAGACGTATGACATATCATCACTATATAAAATTATAATTTGTAAAGCACAAAAAAATATAAATGTGATCAACATCTATAAAGTATGGGTGTATATTTGGTCCTTGTACTTTGTATCATCATGTAGAAGTCAAAGATTATTAGCTACCTAACACATGAAATTTTTGATAACATGGTCTAGAGAAACAAGGGAGAAAATTCTAGTATGATGGAGAAGTGTGTTTTGAGGTTTGTGCATAGCATTCATTATGCCGAAGACTATCAATAGAATCTTCTAGATGCTAGAATGGAAAAGAAGATCCAACAGCTAGAAATGCTGGGATTCGCAAGTCTTGATGCAACGGTCAACATTCAATGTTATTTGTACACTATATAGTGGTTTGTAATGAAGACTATCAATAGAATCTTCAATATGCTAGAATGGAAAAGAAGATCCAACGACTAGAAATGTTGGGATTCGCGACTCTTGATGCAACGGTCAATATTTAGTAAGTTGTTTGTACACTATATAGTGGTAAAGACAATGATTATTAGCTACTAGTAAGTTGCACAAGATACTGAGATAGTAGACGTATGGCATATCATCACTAGATAAAATTATAATTGGTAAAGCACAAAAATTATAAATTTGATCAACATCTATAAAGTATGGGTGTATATTTGGTCCTTGTACTTTGTATCATCATGTAGAAGTCAAAGATTATTAGCTACCTAACACATGAAACTTTCTATAACATGGTCTAGAGAAACAAGGGATAAGATTCTAGTATGATGGAGAAGTGTGTTTTGAGGTTTGTGCATAGCATTCGTTATGCCGAAGACTATCAATAGAATCTTCTAGATGCTAGAATGGAAAAGAAGATCCAACGGCTAGAAAAGCTGGGATTCGCAAGTCTTGATCCAACGGTCAACACTCAAAGTTATTCGTACACTATATAGTGGTTTGTAATGAAGACTATCAATAGAATCTTCAATATGCTAGAATGGAAAAGAAGATCCAACGACTAGAAATGTTGGGATTCGTGAGTCTTGATCCAACGATCACTATTTAAAGTTGTTTGTACACTATATAGTGGTAAGATCATGTAGAAGTCAACGATTATTAGCTACTAGTAAGTTACACATGAGACTCAGATAGTAGACGTTTGACATATCATCACTATATAAAATTATAATTTGTAAAGCACAAAAAATTATAAATGTGATCAACATCTATAAAGTATGGGTGTATATTTGGTCCTTGTACTTTGTATCATCCTGTAGAATTCAAAGATTATTAGCTACCTAACACATGAAATTTTTGATACCATGATCTAGAGAAACAAGGGAGAAGATTCAAGTATGATGGAGAAGTGTGTTTTGAGGTTTTTGCATAGCATTCATTATGCAGAAGACTATCAATTGAATCTTCTAGATGCTAGAATGGAAAATAAGATCCAATAGCTAGAAATGCTGGGATTCGCGAGTCTTAATCCAACGGTCAACATTCAAAGTTATTCATACACTATATAGTGGTTTGTAATGAAGACTATCAATAGAATCTTCAAGATGATCAAATGGAAAAGAAGATCCAATGACTGGAAATGTTGGGATCCGTGACTCTTGATCCAACGGTCAATATTCAGTAAGTTGTTTATACATTATATAGTGGTAAAGACAACGATTATTAGCTACTAGTAAGTTGCATAGGAGACTCAGATAGTAGACGTATGACATATCATCACTAGATAAAATTATAATTGGTAAAGCACAAAAAATTATGAATTTAATCAACATCTATAAAGTATGGGTGTATATTTGATCCTTGTACTTTGTATCATCATGTAGAAGTCAAAGATTATTATCTACCTAACACATGGAATTTTTGATAACATGGTCTAGAGAAACATGGGAGAGGATTCTAGTATGGTGGAGAAGTGTGTTTTGAGGTTTGTGCATAACATTCATTATGCCGAAGACTATCAATAGAATCTTCAAGATGCTAGAATGGAAAAGAAGATCCAAGGACTGGAAATGTTGGGATTTGTGAGTCTTCATCCAACGGTCAATATTTAAAGTTGTTTGTACACTATATAGTGGTAAGATCGTGTATAAGTCAATGATTATTAGCTACTAGTAAGTTGCACGTGAGACTCAGATAGTAGACGTATGCCATATCATCACTATATACAATTGTAATTGGTAAAGCACAAAAAATTATAAAATTGATCGATATCTATAAAGTATGGGTGTATATTTGGTCCTTGTACTTTGTATCATCATGTAGAAGTCTAAGATTATTAGCTACCTAACACATGAAATTTTTGATCACATGGTCTAGAGAAACAAGGGAGAACCTTCTAGTATGACGGAGAAGTGTGTTTTGAGGTTTGTGTTGAACAATCATTATGCCGAAGACTATCGTAGAATCTTCTAGATGCTTGAATGGAAAAGAAGATCCAATGGCTAGAAATGCAGGAATTCGCGAGTCTTGATCCAATGGTCAACATTCAAAGTTATTCGTACACTATATAATGGTAAGATAATGGTTAGATAAGATAAGATAATAGTAAGTTCCATGTGTCCTGCACGTGAGGCTCAGATAATAGACGTTTGACATATCATCACTATATAAAATTATAATAGGTAAAGTGGAAAAAATATAAATTTGATCAACATCTATAAACTATGGGTGTATATTTGGCTCTTCTACTTTGTATCATCATGTGTAGAAGTCAAAGATTATTAGCTACCTAACACTTGAAATTTTTGGTAATATGGTCTAGAGAAACAAGGGAGAAGATTCTAGTATCCTTGGCTTGTGGCGTTCAGGTCCATATCCTTTGGACTTTTTTTAGGAAAATAAAAAATAATCTCATCATCACTCAGAAAATTGAGAATGTTCTTTCCTGATAGTTGGAAACTCACAGCGGCGGTACTGATTACTACAAGAAGATGCATCCATCTACCTCCAAAGAGACATTTAATTAAATAAAAATCTATTGCGCTTACTTGTAGCTCAAATTTGAGCTAATTTTTTGTTAAATTGTCAAGATGCAAAATCTTAATTAGAAAGGAGTTAAAAACCTATTGTCAAATCTCTCGGTTGGTTTCTGATATATTAACTGAGCCCCCAATGGGTACACCTCCAAAAGTTTTTTGTAATTCTTTAGAAGCAACCTACAATAATTTAGTTGTTGTAGTTCAAGTTTGACAAAATTTCGATAAATATAGGCACAAAGTCATTCAAGTGGGGCAAAGTTAATTAGCTATATAGGGAGTTTGAAAACTCATAAAACATGGGAATCATAAGTAAAACATGTTGGTACACTTAATATGTCTAAAATCTTGGCTTATGGCATTGAGATCCATATTCTTCAGACTTTCTTTACATAAAAGAACCATCTCGTCATCACTCGGAAAACTGAGGATTTTCTTTGCTCATAGTTAGAAACTCACACCGACGACATTGTTTACTAGAAGAAGATGCACCCATCTACCTACGAAAATACATTTAATTCAAGAGCAATCTATCAAACTTACTTGTAGCTCAAGTTTGATCTAATTTCGTTAAATCGACAAGAAGTCACTAAAGTGTGCAAAGTTTGCTAGGAAGCTTGAAAAATCCTAATACTAAAAACTTGGGCATTATGTATAAGAAACCATTGGTCCTGTTTGTGTGATAATTGGGGTGGTTGCATTTTCTTTTAACTATGGTAGGTCTCGTAGGAGAGAGGTGCTTGAGAGTAAACATGATCTATGGAAGTACAACCTACATCAAGGACCTCATAAAAATGAAAATTGCATCCAAGTCCATCCATTTAACACAATGACCCTAAAACTGAATAATGAAGTGTGTGTGTGTTTTGAGGTTTGCGCATACTAGCGTTCAACGTGCTAAAGACTATCAATAGAATATTTCTCGATGATAAGGGAAAATAGAAGATCTAACGGTTAGCAATGTTTGGATTTGCCAGTCTTGATCCAGCGGTTAATATTCGAAGTTAATTTGTACACTATACCATGGTGGTATGGTATTGTAAGAGATAAGACAAGATAAAGATAAGATAAGAAGTATCGTGAATGGATGATCTAATGGTTGGTCTCGTAGGAGCGAGGTGCTTGAGAGTTAAGACGGTTAGTAGAAGTACAAGTTACATCAAGGACCTCATAAAAAATGAAAATTTCATCCAAGTCCATGCATGCATTTAGCACAAGGACCTTGAAACTGAGCAATGAAGTGTGTGTTTTGAGGTTTACGCATACTAGTGTCCATTGTGCTAAAGACTATGGGTAGAATCTTTCTAGATGCTAATAATGGAAAAGAAGATCCAACGGTTAGCAAAGTTTGGATTTGCCAGTCTTGATCCAACGGTCAATGTTCAAAGTTTGGATTTGCTAGTATTGATCCAACGATCAATATTCAAAATGGGTTTAAAACTGCCTTCCCTCCTGATGTTTGGCTGATCTTTTGAATAACCTTCCCTCCCGATGTTTGAGAAGCAAGTGAAAAATTCGAAAACCGAAAAACTTTGAATTTTTGTGCCGCCAAGGACCAAAGTGGTTTCCTTCCTATGTACTCCTCGTCCCTACTCCACACCAACGCGCGGCTGCCGAAGACGCCAGAGACACAGAGCTGCCGTACCAAGGCACACGTGCGCAACGCCATGCTGTGGACGAGGGGAGAGAGATTAGCCGGACCGGTGCACGAGGGGAAAGCGGAGGAGAGATGGAGCATAGGGAAGGAGACAGAAAACACACGATTTGTTTTGCGTGCATAGGTCTTGAAATTTACTACTAGTAGAGTGTACACTGTAAGGCTGCGGTAGTACCTCATGTCAGAAACTGTAACATCCCAAAAATTTCCTATTTTGGAATGTTAAATTAATAAGTTGATTTAATTGTTTGATCTTGTTGAAAAATTTGAATGAAAAGAAACTTTTGTTGTTTGTTTGAAATTTTACCAAACCACATTAAAAGAAGGGGTTAATATGGCTATCACATTGGTTGGGAAGTTTTGAACAAATTCAAAGCATTTGTGTTTGATTTGTATCATGGCATCATGCATAATTTGCAAATCGGAATAATGAACTAAGAACCATGAATTCTGTGTGCCACTTTATTCCAAAAGAGAATTAGATAGGCTTTATTAAAACCTTTATTTGCTAAGACAACAAACTTTGTTAAAACACTAGACTAAAATGATCTACTTGAATTTAGAAAATTGTAGAAACAAGTTTGAACTCATTTGGAGTTCAAATGAAAATTCTATGTGAGAAATATGAAAATAGAAAAGAGAAAGAAAAAAACCAACTAAACCTACCCCGGCTGACCCAGCCCACTGCTACTAGCTACCGCTCCTCTCTCTCCATGGCAAGACGTATCACAGCTCGCTAACAAAGTGTACCGGGCCGGCCCAACAATTGCAGCCCACGCCAACCCGCTCTCCTCCCCTCTCCCGCTGACAAGCCGGTCCCACCCGGTCGTCTTCCAGCTCGGGACAAACTCCCGCACACGCATGCCTCCTCCTTCCGATTGAATCTGAACGGAATTCGTGTCGAATTCACGCGCCCCTTGCCCCTTGAGCATACCACCCTCTCCATATATTCTTCTGCAACCGCCCCCTCTCGATTTTTTTCTCTTTTATCGAACCCTAGCCGCCGCCCCACTGAATTCCGATCTCGCCAGATTTCCGCCACCGTCGCTGCTTCAGGTCGACCTCCAATCCACGGTTTCCGAGCCTCAAGAGCCTCCTTTTTCCTCCAAAGATGTTCTCCCTGCTCGACCGCATCGCCTCACCCTGTTTTCACCCTCGTAGGCGCCCCCCCAACAAGCACGCGAGCTCGTTGGAGCTCCATCATCGTCCGTCGGCTCCATCCACCGTGTGCCATCGCCTCTTGGAGCAAGACATGGTGTCGTGGTCACAATAGAAACCGTCGTGCTGCGCCGCTCGTCTTCATCGACTCTGTCGTCCCGGGGGATCACCGGAACCCACTCCACGACCGCCGTTCGAGTCGTCGCCACCATCTGCCGCTGCCGGTGTTGACCAAGCCGGTGAGCTCTTGAAGCTTTCACTCCCGGCCATTGGATCGCATCTGGGCGACTTAGATTAGAAGCTAGTCGAAGGGGTATCGTCCACTCGTTGCGTGTCGTGTGGCAATCCAGTCACCAGCTCCGTCAGTGGCCACGTCGGATCTAGTCAACTGGTCAGTGTCCTAGTCAGCGTGGATCTTAGAATATTCCCTGTATTCATAAAATTGGAATAATAGGCAGAAATTAAACTAAACTTAGAAAATTCATAATAAAAGATCTATATATCCAAAAATAGCATATAATATATCAATGCATTCAAAAACGTGTGTAGAATATTAATTCAAGATTAGATCTAACTTTTATCGTATAGTTTGACTCTAATAATTTAAATGGTTTAATGGTTAATTTAGACTAAATAAATCATAGTAAATTATCTGTAGCTCCAAAAAATACAAATAAAGTATCAATGGATTCGTAATTTCATATGCGACCTTTATATGCTGTTAGATCTAATTTTTTGTAGTGTATAATAACTGCAGTGAGGCAATTATTTTTAATTGCCTATTTGGGTTTTAAATTAATAGTAAATTTTGTATAGATCAAAAAATATAAATAATATGTCTATGGATTCACAATTTCACATAGAATACAAATATGGTCTTAGATATAATTTTTTACGAAGAAAATATTCTAAATGATTTAACCTCTATTAAATAGTAAATAAATCATAGACAAAGATCTACAACTTCGATTAGGGTGAATCCAATTCCTACTAGTTCGTATTAATGTCCTCTATCCAGTACACTTAAGATATTAATTTAACACGACAATTAGTATAGATGTTCCAATGTACGTACTAAAACCCTCTATTGGTTAGCAAGAATTAATAATAAACACTCCATTGCTTTATATACCTTTCCATATGCATCGTGTGCTATAATAGTGTTCAGAAAACTAAATACAACAATTGTGACATATTAAATCATCATGCATGCATAAGATCACCATTGTTGTCTTGTATGTTTGTATTGTTGCTATGTTTGCAATCATTTTGATTGGAATTACTTTTATTCCCGCATTAGATTGTTCTGAGAGTGCGTTTATACGAAGGAATTCCATCGTCATCCATATATTCAACATAAGGCAAGTTACACCATTTGTTCATGTTCATGTTCTAGTTTTGTCTATGCATGTTTTACTCTTCAAATTCTGTAGTATGCATGTATAGGATTTTGGTAGATTTTCTTAGTATTATTTTGCAAGTGCGGTTTTGTAGTATGCCATGAGTAGCTCTATGCCTAGGATTTTCTATCCCAATAGGTTATCCTGTTTTGCTAAGTTATGCTTGCTATGCTATATATAAAGTACTGTTGGAGGTTCGAAAGACTCAAAAAATTTCTAAGTATAAGAGCTCTCTCGAGCGAACCTTTTTCTTCTCAAAACACCCTTCAAAATAAAACTAAGTTTTCTTCTGGGGGGAATGGTTGCCGGGTCAAAGAGTGGAAATTGGTGGAGGACGGCCATGTTTTAGAATTCAGAAGCTTCCAGTGCAACCACGATACATATGGGCTCTATCTTTGCCTAGTACTTAGTGGGAAACCTCATTACCAACATTTGGAGGTTCTTGGCATGGTTGGATCCAGCTGGTAGAGGGGCTACTAAGGGAAAGCCTCGCCATGGTCTTGTCTGTAAAAGGACTTGATCGTGGATTGTGGGGAAAGTGCACAACCTCTCGAGAGTATTGAAATCTGATCGATCAGCCGAGTTCACGGTAAAGAACACTTTTAGCATATGAAGGATGGAGCCTCTAAAAGATCTTCCTCTCTCTTTCCAAACTTAAAGTTTTCTAAAACCCCATGGCGTGAGTAATATCGCCAATGGGTGGGATCTTGGGAACTTGGTGAGTAATATCCAAGTGTTAGGTTGTTTGGGAACTTGGTGAGTAATATCATCGTGTTCCATTCGACCCTATATTACTTAAACAATGTTTACAAAGTAGGGTAAAATTCTCCCTCTTTTCTTCTTACTTCGTGAAAATTGGCTTTATGCAAATCAACCACAAAGACTACTCCTAGCCTTGCATGTAGAGTTAGTCTTATTCTTTCCTTGGTGTAATTTGCCAATACATTCAAAGTACTGACCAACTCGTTTGGCTGCACATTTCATGTGCAGAAATTGGAGATCGTCTTCACTGAACCTGCATGTGGCATTGATGGGACTCCAAGTTGTTTTTGTTTCGTTTCTGTTGTAATAATGTAAACTCTAGATTATTCCATTCATGTAATAAAGACTTGTGTTTTACATGATATTTCATCGACTGTGAGTGCTAGCTAATGATCCAGGGACTAGCATGTTAATCACAGGGACTTAGAATCCTTACCGGATCCCAGGTCATAACAAAAACTCATCATAACTTTGCTCTGACATGGAACCACTCTCGTGGTGGTGGCACGACAGATGCCATGGATAGGCTAAAGATGGGGCCAATGTGTTCTAGGGGAATCTAGGGAGAGAGAGCGTGGTGATTCCACGCACGGAAGTTCTTGTATTCTCTCTATCAATGGTGTTTACAAGTGTTCTTGAAGCTCTTAGCAAGAAGGAGACGATGTCTCTTACCCCTCACTAACTAGCCCCTTAATTCTACCTTAGACAGAGATTGATTCCTCTAACTGCCGTCCCTCTCTATGGAGGCCCTGGTGCTCCTTATATAGGGGAGCCCGGGTTACAATTCTAGGGCTTAGGTGGCAGCATATTCCATGAATATGCTCCTTTCCTAAAGCAGATGCTTCTTTATTCTTCTTTAACGGCTCATCCGGGCTTTGGACGTAACTCGCATCATCATCCTCTTCTTTTGACGTGATAGGCTATGTCATTCGGCTTTGCCTGCATCACCTTGGTCACTGCTGACCCGCTGGTCCCCTCCTTTACTTTACTTTGCACATGCTTCAGCTAATAAAGCCACCTTTTGACCAACGGGGGATTCCTTCTCTTTGAAGTCAAGCTAATCCGGCTAGCATATAGCTAATCCGGCCTACCCAAGTACCTGCAAAACAAATAAGCATGGCTGGCATAGATCTTATGCCAACCGAACCATTGTCAAGGAAATGCCCCACGGGCCGGGCCACACCGTGATTCGGCCTGCCTTGAGGTGACCCGGTCAGCACTTTGCTTTGACCGTGCCATACCCCGGCTAACTCGGCCCTTTTACCCCAGTGTTGCCCTACCCGGGGGTATCCCCCAACATTAGTCCCCGAAGCTGGTGCGGCCTTAGCAACTTTTCTAGTTGTTAAGGCCATAGTAGGTTCCCATATCCGAATATTTTATTCCTTGGGCCGAGTTATCTCGTACCCTGGAGTTTCTTCTCTTGCGATCCTTTCGCTCTTTCCGGGTTACTCCTAATTGGCTAGGTATTTTGCCTGCTTATCCGGGTTTCTTTTCCTTCTCTTATATGC
Source organism: Avena insularis (assembly GCA_023614405.1). NCBI lineage: Eukaryota > Viridiplantae > Streptophyta > Magnoliopsida > Poales > Poaceae > Avena > Avena insularis. The sequence continues at coordinate 502,960,632 of CM042688.1, read as the reverse complement.
TTCTCCATATCCTACGTGGAGGGTAATCATCATTTGCCTCATTTTAAGGGCCCTGCACATTTACCGTGCGATCGTCAGCCGCATCGTGCATAACCTTGTAAACGTCCCATCACTGCAGCGCCTCGTTAACTGTAATGCCATGTCCCGTCATGGGATCATTTGCTCCTGTGGCCCCTCTTGTGGCCTTGCTCTGATTGATTTCTTGGGATGCATACACGCTCGCTGCGCGCTGCATGCCACCTGCAAAGGATCCCACGACGCGCGTGGCACGGTTAAGTAGAGGGTGCGGTGCTCTCCCGGGGGAAGTTCCCCCATTCGCGTCGCACTCCCCTGCTCTCTCTCTTGTTCACTTCAACTTCGCCGCCGCTGGTTTTCTTCTCCACGAACGCCACCGCGACCGTGCTCCGGTGGTATTTCTCACCAGCGCTGCCGCCTCCAGTTCCAATCTTCGCCACGGGGCCTTGCACTTCCCGTTCCCCTCTTCGGGCTACCATTACTCAGATCATTCCTTCGAGAGCTTCAATCTCGCCATGACTGAAGCAGAAGATGCAATGGTGGCGCAGCAGGAGGAAGCGACGGAGGGCCGCGAGCACGGATGCTGGGATGGCTCCATCGCCCGCGAGGAGGACCTGGCTTGGCTCTACGCCTCCCGTCGCATCCCCGTCGGCGTCGCCTGTCGCCTCCCCTCTGGTGAGATTACTCCCACCCCAAATCTGGGGAGTACGTAGTTTTCTTGTCGCATTTCCAATGCGGCTTCAGCCTTCCTACCTATGATTTCTTCTTCGATTTCATCTCCACCTATAAATTGCAACCGCATCATCTTCCTGCAAATGCTATCACCTCTCTGTCCTCTTTTCCCTCCGGCATTGAGGGTTACATCGGCCTCTGGCCAACCAAAGAACTGTGGATCAAGTTCTTTCGTCTGCAGAGAAATGTGGTTCCGGACAAGGAGCGTGCCCCCGAGGAAAAGCACCTGACCCAGTGTGGCGCCGCCTCCATCTCTCCCCAGAAACAATCCGTCTTTCCCCGGGTCACGGGGCTCGAATCTTGCAAGGGATTGGCCCGGACCTTCTTCTATATCTGGAGCACCACTGAGGAGGACCAAATCTGGCTACTCCCCTTTAGACTCGGTCCTCCAGATACTTCGCGGTGGGAGAGCATTCCCAAGCGCGCTACAGCCTTGGCAAATCAAGTGGCTCGCCGGATCATGGAGCTGCTTAAGGAGCATCTCTGGGGGGAGGATATCATGATCACTTTCCTCCGCAGCCGGGTCTCCCCCCTTCAGAAGAAAGCCCACAAGATCTGCTACCTTAGCGGTCCTCTTGATCCTCACCGGACTTCCTCCTTCGAGCTGGATAACTTGGCGGTTTACCGCCGGGTTAAGGCCGTCTTCAATGTGGAGAAGGAGTTCTCCGAGGCCTGGGAGTGGGGACTTGAGCCCTTCACTTGCGCCAATCCTCCTCCAAGGGTAAGTTAATCTTCTCTTGTTATCCGGATTTTGTTTGTATGTTGACTTCCCTTTGTAACTTGGTTATTACTCTTTCAGAGATTTCTCCAGCAGACGCTGGAGGATGGCGAGGTTCTGGCCAGCAAGTGGTTGGAGGACCGCCCTGAGGGTGACGAGGTTGACACTGACCTGGAGGCCTTTTTGCCCGCCCCGGACGTCGTCAAGCGCAGTGCTGGTAAGGCCTCTTCTCTAAGGGATTGGCTAGATGATCATGATTCAGACATTGAGGTTCTGGGTGTACTTGATCCGGTTCTTATTTCTTATTTGCATCTGGCTTATGTTCGAATGTTCAGCTAACCCAGACGCTCAGGTCCATGAGGTTCCCCCGCTTGCGACCAGTGGCCCGGCCCCGGCCCCTTCCCAGAAGCGCGCAGCTACCCCGGCCACAGCTTCGGAGGGGCCGCCGCCCAAGAAGAGGCAAAAGAAGTCCGGGGTTAAACCCTCGGCCAAGCCTGCCACCAAGAGCACAGCCCGGAAGGCACCCAAGCCTCGGGCTCCTCCTACCGTTGACGAGTAAGTCCTTTTAGCATTTCTATCTTGAATTCTTCCATTGCTTGCCTTAGTCTCTGGTTGATTCTATCTTTTTCACTTGTTGTCCTTCCTTTTTTTAGAGCTCCTGTGGTTGTCTCCCAGAGCGGTTCCGGCATAGCCTTCCTACTCCGGAGCGATCCCTCTCCCCCCCCGCAATAATGACCAACGTCCGCTTAGCCATATTAATGAGGGTTCTACGGCCACGCCTCACTAGAGTCCACCTTGTCAAGAGGAGGGCAACGTCGACGTGGGGGGTAGTGGGCTGGATTTGGATACGGCAATGCCGGATCTGCCCAGCTCCTCGGCCTCTATGCCCAACGTTGAGGTGCCAGCTTCATCGGCGCCGCCCCCAATATCCCCAGCACCAGCAACAACACCAGCAACACCACCACCAGCAGCAGCAACAGCACCAGCAGCATCCAAAGACCAAAGAAGACGAGTAGCAACAAAGATCGCAGCAGCAAAGAAGAGCTACCACAGCAAGGGCCTCCAAGCCTCCTAAGGGGAAGCTCCCTCGGCCCCCACCGGGTCTACCCCTTCAATCGCTGATCTCTTTCTGCACGCTCCTCAACCCTCATCTAGCAAAGCTATGAGGTCTTCCGGGTGAGCTTCGTCCGGGCCAGCTTCCAGATTAGAGGGCAGCAAGCAGCTGGTTTTGCACACCAGCCCTGCTGTGGCTCAATCCGCTAGGCACGAGGCCCATGTGAAGGGCCATGTGACGAACCATTCTGCGAGTGGCGAGAGTTACAGTCCACATCTCCTTGAGTATGTGAAGAACTGGAACAACACCGACCTCGTCGACCCTCAGGGAGATCTCCCAGAAAGGTTTGGCCCTGCTGAGTTCAGCATGCAAATGAACTCCGCCACTCAGGCTATCTCCCTAGCTGGCCGGATGATGGAGGTAATCCTTTTTCTCTGTTGTAAATGTTTTTTCATAACTTAGCATTTGTAGATATATCCCAGTCCCCGAGCCTCTGAGGGAATAACTTGTTATTCGGTCAGATGCTCCCTAGTTTTTGTTCATATTGTCATTAATTTGCAATAGATTTTGGGTCGGGTCTAGTTCCCTTGGCCCAGATCACGTAGTTTCCAAATATGTACACACCTAGAGCCAGGTTAAGTTCCACTTGGCCCAGATCTTGTAGACTTCAAATATTCACACACTTAGAGCCGGGTTAAGTTCCACTTGTCCCGGATCTTGTAGACTTCAAATATCCACACACCTAGAGCCGGGTTAAGTTCCACTTGGCCCGGATCTTGTAGACTTCGAATATCCACACATCTAGAGCCGGGTTAAGTTTCACTTGGCCCGGATCTTGTAGACTTCGAATATCCACACACCTAGAGCCGGGTTAAGTTCCACTTGGCCCGGATCTTGGAGACTTCGAATATCCACACACCTAGAGCCGGGTTAAGTTCCACTTGGCCCAGATCTTGTAGACATCAAATATCCACACACCTAAAGCCGGGTTAAGTTCCACTTGGCCCAGATCTTGTAGACTTCGAATATCCACACACCTAGAGCCGGGTTAAGTTCCACTTGGCCCGGATCTTGTAGACTTCAAATATCCACACACCTAGAGCCGGGTTAAGTTCCACTTGGCCCGGATCTTGTAGACATTGAATAATTTCTACTGTCTCTGAAGTTTTATCTCTTTCTTGTTTCAAATTACCACTAACCGCCGATCCGCCGAGTTCTAGCGCCTGCTGGACTCCTACAAAGACATACGCGGGCGTCATGGTAAACTCCTGGAGGAGTACCAGAAGAGGGGTTATTTCCATTTCCCTCCCTTCCTTGTTCATTTCAACTTCTTAGAGCTTATATGAATGTATTGTCCGAATTACGCAGCCGAGGTTGAGGCTGAGAATAAAATTATGAGGAAGAATCTTGCGGAGGTTAAAGGTAATTTCATCCCCTTCACATGATCATCGTAGCCTCCATGCTTTATCCGGTGGACACTCATATTTTGGGTCCTCCGGATCATGTTGCAGTTGCTCTGAGGACAGTGTTCCTATGTCTGAACTGATGACCCACTGCCTGGAACAATTAGGGAAGTGCAAAGCTGAACTGAAGAAGGACCCTGAGATAGCTCGGCTCCAGCAGCAGGACTTGGAGATTACTCGGCTGAATGCCGAAATCTAGAGGGTCATGAGCTCTCATCAGTCCGCGCTGGAGAAGACCGATCAGGAGTTTGCCAAAGAGAGGGAGCATCTTATTATGCAAATCTCTAAGGACAAGGGCTTACTGGAGGAAGCCGACGTCAAACTTGCGTCGGCGATCAATGAGTGCGAAAGACTCCGGGTCCACAACGCCAACACTGATTCCGAGATTCATCGGCTTCTCTTCTAGATTGCACGTAAGTTCTCCGCTCTTGCTTGATTTGTTACAATTCGGATTTGGTCCACCCACTCACTATTGCTCCTCTTATCCATATGCAAATTCCCATAGAGCGATTCATTCGCCGCCTCCGCTGTACACGAATCCCATGAGCAGCGTGGAATTCCTGTTGGCCTTGATGCCGAGCCAATTCCTTATGCCACAGAGGATCTCCTGGCGAGTCTCACCGCTCGTCTTGATATAGTGAGGAATTTTGACTCAGACATTATCCTAGCAGCGACACGGATGTTCGGCTGCCTCTGGCCCAGTGAGACCATTCCCAAGAAAACCTCAGACTTTATAGCCAAACTCATGGAATGCGAGACAGAACTGGACCTGTGGCGCGAATCTGCGGCACAGGCTGGAGCTGACATCGCTTTGAAGTTTACGCTTTCATGGTATGAAGGGATTGACTTGGCATTTCTCAAACATATGCGCACCGGGTCTAAGTGGTGCGAGGATCCGGAGTGGATCGCGTGCCGCCAGGCCTGTGTGAACGATCTCATTCAGTACTCCCTTTGCCATGCCTAGAATGAGGGGCCGAGCTTCCTCGACGCTGCTAATGATGAAATTTTCTCTGGAGCTAAAGAAGGGAATGAGAGCGAGGACTCCGAGTCAGGCGACGAAGCTGAAGACCCAGAGGACAACGAAGTTGACCCAGACGATGAGGCCGAAGCTAGTGCTCCTCTCGCACACTCTGGAGTACCTCCCTCAACAGATGATTCTCCTGCTGCTTCTGCCCCTTGAAAAACACTCATCATATTTATCAGATCCCCGGAATGCCGGGCGCAGATGTATTTGAATACCTTGGTTTGTTTGTGCTACAATTTAATGTTTCAAACTAAGTTTTTATTTCCAGATTATCATGGGCGAAGTCCCCGAGTTTCATTTTCCTGTTCCTCCAATTTTTGACTCGGCTCGCGTCTACCTTGATTTGGTTTTTTGACTTATGAGTCTGAGGTTCAAAAAATTGTCTTAACAGTACTTGAAATCTTGATATTAGCTCAAAATGATTCGGCGCTTTAGTGAAGAAAATAAAATAAGGGTTAGCCAAAAAACCAACGTCGGCTCGCTTAAGTTCTTCTTCCTTAGTTGTTTCTCATGTGCTTTGCCATTCCAAACTTGTTCTCTTGCTTGCCCTGAAGCCAATTCTTGTTGGACAGCAGCAAAGTCGAAGAGTTAGGTTTTTGGTGCTAATACACTACTAATCCAACTAAGACGTAAGCGACTTAACCCAGCCGACATAAAGAATATGAAAACAAGACAAGTGTTATTGCAGTCCCTGAGTCTCTGCTCGAGGTGGCAAAGGTTTTATTGATAAGATCATTGCTGACATACATACCGACATACGAGTAGTTCGGATACATTCACCTCTCAGGTGTGGAAAGGACGCAGCAGTGCTACGTTCCATGGCCTTTTGGATTCCTCTTCGGACCTGTCCACATTGTTCTTTTGCTGGGGCTGTGCATGAATAAGATAGTAGGAATCATTGCGCAAAGCTTTGCTCACAATAAGGGCCCTTACCATGGGGGGATAACTTATGCATGCCAGCGGCGTGCTGTATTAGCCTTAGCACCAAATCACCTTCCCGAAAAACATGGGGGTTTACTTTCCGGCTATGATAGCATCGGAGATTTTTCTGGTATATGGCGGATCTGGACAAGGCCAGTTCTCTCGCTTCTTCCAGTAGATCAACATCATTCTGCCGGGCTTCGTGCACTTCGGCTTCTGTGTATTGGGTGACCCTAGGCGAATCATGCTCTATGTCGGCTGGTAATACAACTTCTGCCCCATATACCAGAAAGAATGGCGTATAGCCCGTTGATCGATTCGGAGTTGTTCTTAACTCCACAGTACCACTGGTAGTTCTTCTATCCAGCACCCCGCTGATCTTTGCAGGGCTCTATGAGCCGAGGTTTTATCCCGGACAATACCAGTCCGTTGGATCTTTCCACTTGCCCATTCGACACGGGGTGGGCGACTGAGGCGACATCTAACCGGATCTTCTTTTCCTGGCAGAACCTCGCAAATGCTCCTTCGGCAAAATTTGTCCCATTATTGGTTATGATGCTATGAGGGTAGCCGTACCTTAAGATTATATCCTTGAGGAATCTTACTGTCGTTGCCCCATCACACTTCCGAATTGGTTTCACTTCAATCCATTTGGTGAACTTGTCAACCATGACCAGCATGTGGGTCATCCCTCCTTTGGCCGGCTTAAATGTCCCTACCATATCTAGGCACCATACATCAAATGGCCATGTAACTGGGATAGTTTTCAGCTCCGACATTGCCAGGTGAGTTTTCGTGGTGTATCTTTGACAACCATTACATTTTCTCACCAAGTCCTTTGCTTGTTCCAAAGCACTGGGCCAATAAAATCCATGTCGGAAAGCCTTTGCTACTAAGGCCCTTGAGGAGGCATGGTGGCCACATTCCCCTTGGTGAATATCTCGGAGTATGTCGAGTCCTTCCTCCGGATCAACGCATCGTTGAAGTACTGCTGTCACACTTCTTTTGTATAATTCGGCATTGATAATGGTATAAGCCTTTGCCCTTCTCTGAATTTGCCTTGAACTTATTTCATCATCCGGTAAGATTCCCTCCTTCAAGAAATCAAAAATTGGCTTGGCCCAAGACGGTATAGGTCGGACGGGAAATGGTTCCTCATCCACTTCCATTGCATCCACTGACATAACTCCTGTCGGATCAAGCTGCATAGTCCCCGGGTTTGCTAAAGCAGTCCTCGGGTTTGCTGAAGTAGTCCCCGGGTTTGTTGATGTGCCTCCCCATTCTATTTCCATAGGAGCAGCTCCTGATCCGGAGAGCGCCGGAATATAAATTGAATCTGACTCGGGTGATGGTGTGATAGACGGTTTTCTCAAGTGTTCCAGAGGTGTGTACATATCTTACGGCTCATCTCAAATTCCCTGTTGCAATCTTGACAGCTCTGGCATAATCAATCAACCAATCCTCTGGCCTGGTGCTTCCATCATAAGTTCATAATCCGGGGCCCAAAACACGCTGGACCCGGTGGACCTGGTAACTTTATTTGCTCCGACCTATAAATCCTATCCAACTTCAATCTCGCATCATCTGGCTGCAAGTTCCTGCTTCCCAACCTTGATCCAATTACATGATGATCTGGTCTAGGGTATCCATCGTTAACCATAGCCGAATAACCATCATTGTATCTTTCTTGATCCGGATGCGCAGGACGCTGTTGTGCTGCTTGTCCTGCACTTCCTCCTTGCTGAGGTTCACGCTATTGAGCTTGAGGCACATTTCCCCCCGCTCCCACAGGATTACGCTGTCCGGCATTGCCGTTGGCAGCATTCCTTTGACCGGCATTGCCTTGGTCATGGTTACCCGGGGCAGCCACACCCCGGCTGGTACTGTGGCGATCCTCATCAACTTGCACTTCTTTTCCTTTTCCAGCTCTTACCGGATCATAAGGAATCATTTGCTTGTTTCTTCTCCCGGAGTCCACTACCTCTTCTCTCCTAGGATCATGACCCAGAGATGATGCGGCTCCTCTGGATCTCGCCGGGTTATTTATGGCCGAATGTACCACCTGTGAAGCTCCTGGTGGCGCCAGGTTAGCTTTGTTAATTTCTTCATTTTGTTGGCATGCGACCCTCAATAGGTGATTCACTCTCTCTTGTTGCCTCTGTCGAGCCTCACCGGTCAAACCTTCTAACTCGGATGCGTCCGCGTTTGCTGCTCTGAGGTTCTTTGCTGGGGTACTATACCTATCCAATCTTCCTGTCACTATAGTAGCTGTCTGACCCGGCCTAGGCTCGTACTCCTTGTCAATCTCAGTGATCAGGTTTCTGCCTCGGATTTTCACTCCATCGATGCGGTTTTCCTTAGCGTACTCTCTCAAGGTGATGTTCAGTGACTGATGCAGCTCAGCTACCTTCTTTGCTCTAGCTAACATCTTCTGCCCAGTCTCCTCTAGCTCAACTTGCGCCTGAGCCGGATCTACCATAGGTGCTCTTGGTGTTGCTAGGCTATCTATCGCTTGCTGGCGCACATTTTCTGGCTTCTCTAGTGGAGGAAACCTAGACCTGGTCTGTTTGGGCGTTACCTGTGGCTCTGGCGCCGGATCTTTGCACGGTCCTGCGTCTAGCGCGGTCATCAGGACTTCAACGCTGCTAGTGGGGTGAGCGATACGCACTCCACGGGCGGCGCTGAGAGATGGTTCGCCTCCGTCGATGATGTGCCATGGGTGAATGCATGATTCATCCACCCCGACGTAGATCTTGTGCGCACCAAGCTTGATGAAGATGCCATTGCATGGTGGAGGTTTCCTGCCGAAGCTTCCCACATTGTCGCTGACGTAGTCCAGTGCTCCAAAGCGCTGAACCAAGCCGGAGACAATACGCTCGCCGGTGCTCGAGAAGTTTCCCGTCTAGATTTTCACTCGTGCTAGCACCGCTAGCCCCACGGTGGGCGCCAACTGTCGTGGTGGTGGCACGGCAGATGCCATAGATAGGCTAAAGATGGGGCCAATGTGTGCTAGGGGAATCCAGGGAGGGTGAACATGGTGATTCCACGCACGGAAGTTCTTGTATTCTCTCTATCAATGGTGTTTACAAGTGTTCTTGAAGCTCTTAGCAAGAAGGAGACGATGTCTCTTACCCCTCACTAACTAGCCCCTCAGTTCTACCTTAGACAGAGATTTATTCCTCTAAATGTCGTCCCCTCTCTATGGAGGCCCTGGTGCTCCTTATATAGGGGAGACCGGGTTACAATTCTAGGGCTTAGGTGGCAGCATATTCTATGAATATGCTCCCTTCCTAAAGCAGATGTTTCTTTATTCTTCTTTAACGGCTCATCCGGGCTTTGGACGTAACTCGCAGCATCATCCTCTTCTTTTGGCATCATAGGCTATGTCATCCGGCTTTGCCTGCATCACCTTGGTCACTGCTGACCCGCTGGTCCCCTCCTTTACTTTACTTTGCACATGCTTCAGCTAATAAAGCCACCTTTTGACCAACGGGGGATTCCTTCTCTTTGAAGCCAAGATAATCCGGCTAGCATATAGCTAATCCGTCCTACAAAAGTAAATGCAAAACAGATAAGCATGCCTGGCATAGATCTTATGCCGGTCGAACCATTGTCAAGGAAATGCCCCACGGGCCGGGCCACACCGTGATTCGGCCTGCCTTGAGGTGACCCGTCAGCACTTTGCTTTGTTCGTTCCGTACCCCGGCTAACTCGGCCCTTTTACCCCGGTGTTGCCCTACCCGGGAGTATCCCCCCAACAACCGCCTTCAACTTCTCTTTGCTGCTGCCCTCTTCCCCTGCCAACGTTTTATTCTCTCAGCATGTACAGCGTGTGGACAAAGGTGACAATATTTATAAGAAAAGAAATATACTACTCCCGCATTGTGTAAAAAAGCACACCTTAATAAGGCTCAGATAGGAAACGTAGGACATATCATCACTATATAAAATTATAATTGGTAAAGCACAAAACATTATAAATTTGATCAACATCTATAAAGTATGGGTGTATATTTGGTCCTTGTACTTTATATCATCATGTGTAAAAGTCCAAGATTATTAGCTCCCTAACACTTGAAATTTTTGGTAACATGGTCTAGAAAAACGAGGGAGAAGATTAGAGTATGATGGAGAAGTGTGTTTTGAGAGGTTTATGCATAGTGCATTCATTGTGTTCAAGACTATCAATAGAATCTTCTAGATTCTAGAATGGGAAAGAAGATCCAACGGCTAGAAATGCTAGGATTCGCGAGTCTTGATCCAATGGTCAACATTCAAACTTATCCCTACACTATATAGTGGTAAGATAAGATAAGATAAGATCATGTAGAAGTCAACGATTATTAGCTATGAGGGAGAATATTCTAGTATGATGGAGAACTGTGTTTTGAGGTTTGTGCATAGCATTCATTATGCTGAAGATTGTCAATAGAATCTTCTAGATGCTAGAATGGAAAAGAAGATCCAACGGCTGGAAATGTTGGGATTCACGAGTCTTGATCTAGCGGTCAATATTCAAAGTTATTTGTACACTATATAGTGCTAAGATAAGATAAGATATCTCTATCTCTACTACTATAGTGGAGCAGTTTTGAATTGGATCCATAGCACCAATCCTGACCGTTGGGCTATTGGATCCAATGGTTCAGAGAAGCTGGATTCATCTTGAATAGTACCTAGAGCAAACTCCACCATGCATGTTCTAGAACCATCATGTCACCACCCCCAAAATTTCACAGCACAGTAGACTGTATTCTCTCTACTACTATAGTGGAGCAGTTTTGCATTGGATCCATAACACTAATCATGACTGTTGGGTTGTTAGATCCAATGGTTCAAAGCAACTGGATTCGTGTTGAACAGTACTCCCTCCGCCAAAATATAAGGCGCTTAAGGATTAGTCAAAAGTCAACATTTTTTAAGTTTGACCATGATTATACACAAAAATATAAAAAATTAGAATACTAAATTAATATCAATAGATATAGTATATTTTCTTAATATGTCCGTTCAAAATTGTAGATGTAGATATTTTTTCTAAATATGTGGTCAAAGTTAGTCAGGTTTGACTTTTTAGCAATCCTTAGATGCCTTATATTTTGGGACGGAGGGAGTACAGACCTAGAGCAAACTCCACCATGTTCTAGAACCATCATGTCACCACCCCCAAAATCCATAAATTAAGTCTATTAATAATAACTATCTAGACATATTGATAATACAACCTACTATTCTTTGAAATTTTGGGGTTGGTGACATGATGGTTCTAGAACATGGTGGAGTTTTCTCTAGGTACTAATCAACACAAATTCAACTGCTCTAAACCATAGGACCTAACATCCCAAAGGTTAGGATATATGGATCGAATTTAAAACTGCTCCACTATAGTAGATATATATAGATAAAAATCACACCTTAATAAGGCCTACTATGTGGCATCCGCTAAGGTTCACCTTACACATAGTGGAAGCTATAAAGTATCTTAAAGCCTAAGGTGCACCTCAAGCTTGTGTGTTGACCATAGAGAATATAAAAATCATTTCCCCTCTCCTTATTTCATGTGATCGTTTACAAAAGGGGTTCAAAATTTTCAAGAGGCAAAACCTTAGTAGCTAGAAGTCGAACAGTCTCAACTGATATATTAATTGACTGCTCGATGTGTACCCCCAAAAGCTTTTTACATAAAACTTTCAAACCGACCTACAATTTATTTCTTGTAGTTCAAATTTGTTCATTTATTTCGATACATCGACAGAAAGTCATTCAACAAGTGCACGGGATCAGCTAGGAACCTTGAAAACTCATAAAACATGGGAATCGTAAGTAAAACACATTGGTCCACCTAGCTAATATGTCTAGAAGCTAAAGTTTGACTTAATTTTGTTAAATTGACAAGAAGTCACCAAAGTGCATGAAGTTAGCTAGGAATCCTAGTACTAAAAACTTGGGTATTACGTATAAGAAACCGTGGTCCAGTTTGTGTGATAATTGGGGCGGTTTCATTTTCTTTTAACCTTGGTAGGTCTCATAGGAGCGAGGTGCTTGAGAGTTAACACGGTCGGTGGAAGTACAAGTTAGATCAAGGACCTCATAAAGAATGAAAATTGCATCCAAGACCATGCATTTAGCACAAGGACCCTGAAACTAAGCAATGAAGTACTGTGTTTTGAGGTTCACGCATACTAGCGTTCATCGTGCTAAAGACTATCAGTAGAATCTTTCTAGATGCTAAGAATGGAAAAAAAGATCCAACAGTTAGCAATGTTTGGATTTGCCAGTCTTGATCCAACTGTTAATGTTCAAAGTTAATCTCTACACTATATGTAGTGGTATGTTATTGTAAGAGATAAGAGACAAGATAAAGATAGGATAGAAGTACTGCAAATGGACGATCTAATGGTAGGTCTCGTAAGAGTGAGCTGCTTGAGAGTTAACACAGCCGATGGAAGTACAAGTTACATTAATGACCTCACAAAAAATGAAAATTGCATCCAACAAGTTCGTGCATTTAGCACAATGACCCTTAAACCGAGTAATGACGTACTATGTGTTTTGAGGTTTGCACATACTAGTGTTCATCGTGCTAAAGACTATTAGTAGAATCATTCTTGATGCTAAGAATGGAAAATAAGATCCAACAGTTAGCAATGTTTGGATTTGCCAGTGTTGATTCAATGGTCAATGTTCAAATAAGTTAATCCCTACACTATTTAGTGGTGGTATGCATGGTATTCTAAGAGATAAGAGACAAGATAACGGTAAGATAAAAAGTACTGCGAATGGCCGATCTAATGGTAGGTCTCGTAGGAGCGAGGTGATTGAGAGTTAACACGGTCACTGGAAGTACAATTTACATTAAGAACCTAGTAAAAATGAAAATCGCATCCAAGTCCATGCTTTTTAGCACAAGGACCCTGACACTGAGCAATGAAGTACTGTGTGTTTCTAGGTTTGCGCATATTAGCGTTCATCGTGCAAATGAATATCAATAGATCGGATCTTTCTCGATGCTAAGAATGGAAAAAAGATCCAAAGGTTAACAATCTTTGAATTTGCCAATCTTGATCCAACGGTTAATATGTTCAAAGTTAATCTCTACACTATGTAGTGGTATGGTATTGTAAGAGATAAGAGACACGATAAAATATAAGATAAGAAGTATTGCGAATGGCCGATCTAATGGTAGGTCTCGTAAGAGCGAGGTTCTTGAGAGTTAAACACGGTGGGTAGAATTACAATTTACATCAAGGACCTCATAAAAAATGAAAATTGCATCCAAGTCCATGCATTTATCACAAGGACCATGAAACCGAGTAATGAAGTACTGTGTGTTTTGAGGTTGGCGCATACTAGTGTTCATCATGCTAAAGACTATCAATAGAATCTTTATAGGTGCTAAGAATGGAAAAGAAGATCCAAAGGTTAGAAATGTTTGGATTTGCTAGTCTTGGGATCCAACGGTCAATGTTCAAAATAAGTTAATCCCTACACTATGTAGTGGTGGTATATATGGTATTGTAAGAGATAAGAGACAAGATAACGATAAGAAGTACTGCAAATGGCTAATTTAATGGTAGGTCTCGTAAGAGCGAGGTGCTCGAGTGTTCGGTACAAGTACAAGTTACATCAAGGACCTCATAAAAAATGAAAATTCCATCCAAGTCTGTGCATTTGGCACAAGGACCCTAAAACCGAGTAATAATGAAGTACTGTGTGTTTTAAGGTTTACACATACTAGTGTTCATCGTACTAAAGACTATTAGTAAAATCTTTGTAGATGCTAAGAATGGAAAAGAATATCCAACGGTTAGCAATATTTGGATTTTATAGTCTTGATCCAATGGTTAATGTTCAAAGTTAATCGGTTAGCAAAGTTTGACCTAATTTCATGAAACGGTGAGCAAAGTTTGACCAAATTTTGATAAATAGTTAGGATGCAAAATCTTAGCAAGAAGATGAACCTATCGTCAAAGCTCTCGATGGTTTCTAATATATATTAATTGACCCTCCCCTCGATGGGTACCTCCAAGAGTTTTTCGTAAAACTTTCAAAGCAACCTACAATTTACCTGTAGTAGTCCAAATTTTACCTAATTTCGATAAATCAACATAAAATCATTCAAGTGGGTGAAGTTAGCTAGGAAATTTGGGAACTGATAAAACATGGGAAATTGTAAGTGCATCGTGTTGGTCCACTATATATGTGTGAAAACTTGGCTTGTGGCATTCAGATCCATAGTCTTTGGACTTTCTTTAGGGGAAAGAATAATCTAGTCATCACTCAAAAAATTAAGAATGTTCTTTCCTAAGATAGTTGGAAACTCACACTGGCTGCATTGTCTACTAAAAAAAGATGCACCTATATCTACCTCTAAAAAGACTTTTAAATCAAGAGGAATCTATTGCGCTTACTTGTAGCTAAAGTTTGGCCTAGTTTTCTTAAACTGGCAAGATGCAAAATCTTAGCAAGAAGTTGAATTTTTCATCAAAAATCTCGTTGGATGGTTTCTCATATATTAATTGTGACCCCCCGATGGGTACCTTCAAAAGCCTTTTCGTAAAACTTTCACAATAACCTACAATTTACTTGTAGTAGTTCTAATTTGACCTAATTTTGATAAATTGACATAAGGCCATTCAAGTGGGTGAAGTTAGGTAGCGAGTTTGAGAATTCATAAAACACAGGAAATCATAAGTACAATATGTTGGTCCATTATATATATATATGTGTGAAAACTTGGATTCTGGCATTTAGATCGATATTCTTTGAACTTCCTTTTCAAGATAGAATAATCTTGACATCACTCAGAAAATTGAGAATGGTCTTTCCTATTAGCTGGAAACTCACACCAATGACATTGTTTACTACAAGAAGATGCACCCATCTACCCCTAAAAAGACATTTAATACTAGGGCAATCTATCGCGCTTACAAGTAGCTCAATTCTGACTTAATTTTGTTAAATTGTGAAGATGCAAAATCTTAGAAAGAAGTTGAACCTATGATCGAAGCTCATAGTGGTTTCTGATATATTAATTCACCCCTCCCCCAAAGGGTACCTCCAAAAGCTTTTTCATGGAACTTTCAAAGAAACCTACAATTTACTTGTAGTTCAAATTCTACCTAATATAATTTCGATAAATCGGAATAAAGTCATTCAAGTTGGCAAAGTTAGATAGGAAGTTTGAAAGCACATAAAACATGGGTATCGTTAGTACAACATGTCGGTCCACTATATATATATATATATGTCTGAAAACCTAGATTGTGGCATTCATATCCATATTCTTTGGACTTTCTTTACGAAAAATAACAACCTCGCTTGTCATCTCTCGAAAATTTGAGAATTGAATGTTCTTTCCTGATAGTTCAAAACTCACACTGACGACATTGTTTACTGTATATTGATTTTTTTCAATGAGTATACTATTTAATACTGTATATAGTTGGTCAAACTTTGTAACGTTTGACTTTGACTAAACCTAATATGCTGAGTAATACTCCCTCCGTTTAGAAATATAAGACATTTTAGCTTTGTGAGTCGAATGTATCTAGACGTCTTTTAGTGTATAGGTTCGTAGAGGTTTAGAGTGAACCTATACACTAAAACGCGTCTAGATACATTCATTTCACAAAGCTAAAACGTCTTATATTTCTAAACAAATGGAGTATTAAATAAATGGAGTATAGGATAAGATTAGGAAAACAACATTTTTTTAGAACCCACACAAGCTTTTTCTTAGCATCACAGATCTGAATATTACATTGACACTGATGATTAACCAAACTGCAACCAGAGCAAACCCAAATACATACGGAGTAGTAGTAGTACAACTTAAGGACTTCTAGGGGGACTCCGCGGTCTTCTCAGGTGACTTGGCAGCATCCTCCACGGGTAACTTGGCTGCGTACTCCGCGGTACCATCGCCAAGCAGGGACTCGTGGATGTTGGGCAGCACGCCGTTGTGTGTGATAGTAACACCGGCCAGTATCTTGCTGAGCTCCTCGTCGTGCATGACGCCGAGCATCACGTGCCTTGGGATGATACGGATCTTCTTTGCTGTCCTTCGCAGCTTGCTCGGCGAGCTCCAGCACCTCGGCGGTGAGGTACTCAAGAACGGGCGCGAGGTAGACGAGATCCCCGAAGCCTATGCGCTAGGAGTACCAACCTTCCTTGAGGTAGCGCCCGATCCGGCGGATGGGCAAATGCATCCCGGCCTTGACGAACCTTGACACCTGCTTCTTCCTGTGGTTGTCTGGTGCAAGACTATGACTTGGAGGGGCCAGAGCAGGATTCGGAAGCTGGCGACATGTCTTCTTTTTCTCGATGGCCTTTGTCACCGCCACTTGGGTCTTCTTCTTCTTCCCACGGGGAGCTCTGGTCTTTGGAGCGATAGCTGCAAAGGCTAAGAGGAAGAAAGGTTAATTGTGGAGGGCCGGTGAAGGTGCCCAGGTCCCTTGTATTGAAACTTTAATAGCGCCGTCTTTACTGTTTTACAAGTATGAATTTTTAATAGGAGTACTACTAAAAGGATGTGTGCATGTTTCCTTATTTTCTTTCACTTTTTGAAACATGGTCAGATGTGTCAGCATGAAAATTCATACAAAGAACTTGTATCTTTCAAAACAATAGTCGGTTTTCAGTATGACTGCGTGGGTACAATAATTAGTACTATATGAATTTCTGACAAATTTACAAGCAATCTATCACGCACTTGTAGTTCAAAATTTACCTACTTTGGTTTTATTGACAAAATGTCATTTAATTATGTGAAATTACCTAGAAGGCTTGAGAATTCATGAAACTTGTTAACCATGAAACATACTCTATTTTGTGTGAAATTTAGTGTGTTCTCACATTCGGAGCCATACTCTTTGCCTTTTCTTTAAAAATAATTATATGTGGCACTTCTAAAATAATTTAACAAAATTCTATAGATAAAATTTGAAAAGTCCAATTAACAACATTAGTATGCCATGCCAAGATGCACCCCATCTACCTGAAATGGACATGACCTTTGTCATTATTTAACTTTAAACCCATGTATGTTAACACATCGCTGGTCATATTGTGAAGAAGTGTTTTTAAACCTTGTCAAAATTAATGTTTATCATTTACTGAAGAGGACACCATACATAAGTGCTTAACATTTTTTATTGTTTTCTTTTGTTTCCTTTACTTTTCTTTAATTTATCCCAATAAACGGGACGAGTGATGCAGATAATGACCTTGACATTGGTAACTTGGCTTAAAATGTGAACAATGTTTGCACATGGTTATGACCATATTGTGTAGCAAGTTTTTTGAAAGTTGTCCAAATCCATGTTTGTAGTTTTCGTCCAAACAAGCACAAATATAGGAGGACACCATTTAAGTTTCAACTATCTATCATTACCACCCCACCACCCCTCCCACAAAAAAACTATGTATCATGACACACATTGAAATAAGTATTTTCATATAGTACTAACATGTGGTGGAAATTATCTATATTTTGCTAGAATACAGTGAGTGCACTCTAAGCCAAATTATCCGGACGTACTTAATTACTAAAAACAAATCCTATCACTTGGAAATTGAAAAGCATTTTCCTAAAAGTTCGGAACTCTCATTGACAATATTATTTACAAAAGCCAAGATGCTTCCTAGAACGAGATATAGTACACTACCCACCTCTTCTCTCGAGACCATTTAATTTTGCACTCGGGCACGCTTCTTCAGGGGGCGGGAAGAGACCTCCTCATCGTCGACCTCGGCCTCCTCCCTGTCATCATCCTCGACATCCTCCCTGTTGTCGTCTTCGGCCTCCTTCTCAAGGTCGACCTCAGACTCCTCCTCTTCCTCAGTCTCATCTTCTGTCTTATCGGAGTCACTTGGTGTTGGTGGTGGTGTCCCTTCAAAAAAGCGCTGCTAGTGGCTATCTTCTTCATCAGAGGATTCAGACAGTGGCGGCAGCTATGGCCCGTCGACTGAGTCTAGGCTTCCAGGTGGAGTTTCGGGGCCTTTCCCATTTGTCAGGTCAATCGACCTGTTCTGGAGAGAGTTGTCATATGACATTTTGGAAGGAAATAGAGAGAGATCGAGTTCTAAGCAACGGTGGGTTGGGTGTTTTGGGTGAAAGTAGGGGTGCGTACTGTTGCAATTTATAATGTCTAATTATAGTCGTGCTTGTGTTAATACCCTAAAAACTATCCCAAAATATCATAAATAGATTGTACCAGAATCGTCCTGTCAACAAAAAAAGGATTATACCAGACTTGTCGGTTCTTGATTTTTCTCAGCCCAGAGAATTCAAGAGGCGCCCCGCTTTATCCAAAAATGAAGAGAATCATGTAGATCGTGCTGAATTACTCAGTGACAAGGGTTTAAGTCGTCAATGCCTATTGTTATGGACTTGGGTTTTGGAGAAGGAGGGAGCACTAGAGGCATCAATCGGCTAGCAAACAAGCACACAGGGATGCAAGGTTTACCCAGGTTCAGGCCTCTTAGAGGTCCCTACTCCTGCTTGTCTGCTCTTGGAATTATCGTGGGATTTGAAAGTTATAGGGGTCCATAGATGCAATCTGGTGATGGTTGTGGAAACTAGGGTTGTGATTGTCCTCATCGCCGCCCCCAGCCTTTATATAGATAGGCTAGGTCTTGGGTAGCAGGTCAAGTCGGTTACAGATTAGGGTTCGTCTTTTGAACTTTCTATCTTAAGCTTATTATTGCCTCACAATCAATCGGAGAGTCCGTGGGTCACCCGAATTCTTCATTGGGCCTTGGCAATGCCGTGGGCTTCTGCCGTATCTAGACCGTATATGCCAAACTCAAGTACATGTAGGGTATACCCATGTCAGTAGTCCCCGAGTGTCCAGTGGAATTGAAGATTCGACTGGAGACTTTATGAAGTCTTTCGAGTACACGACTAAGCATTTTTTCGAGTGTTTTGTTTGTGTCATAGGGATTATTGATATACGTGCCTGATTTATCCGATGTATCGGTATCAGTTAACTACCTTAGGGAAAAACAATGCAATCTACTCAAACTCGAGTCCCCGGACTCGAATTCGGAAAAGTGCTGACATAATTCGACTCAGGCCATGGAGGTCTTAGAGGAGTCGAATTCCAGTGTATAAATGTGACAACTCGACGCGTCCGTCAAGGCATGTTCACCGTACCTGCAGGCACGGATATATTTCTGGTAGTGCGCAGCTGATGCGTTGCTATGCATTGTTCAGGTCTTATCTTCACGCTCTAAGCACGACATCCGAATTTTTGTCATCGCAGAGATGATTCGGGTGACCTAGGAGACGTAATCTCTTTGTAGGGAAAATATGAGGCGGAGTCGCCATAGTATTCGAGTGTGGATGTTATCGACATACAGTACGATGTACAAGAAGAAATAATCACAGGGTGCGCGACCAGCGCTCCCTATCGGAGTAGCCCTCGAGTGCCTATTCAACTCATAGACTCGAGTGGGGACTAAAAACATTTTGCGATTGCTGTCATCTTTGGTTGCTTGTTTTAGTCGAGTGTGCTTCCAGCGCTCCCTATGGGAGTAACCCATTGTTCATAATCGAATCGTTGATTCGAGTGATGGGTTTGTCTTGAATGCTCATACACCTGCATAAAAATTCTTTCGGCTGCGCGACCAGCGCTCCTGTTAGGTGTAGCCCCCGAGTGCTTGGTTGAGTCGAAGACTCGAGCAAGAACTAAAGTAGTCAAAATCTTCTTCTGCTAGAATTGATGACGTCAGTGCTGACGATGTGATGACCTTAGTTGCCTGCGTGAGCGGTTTTGATAGGACGTGACAAGCAGTGGGTCCCACTTTCTGACTTTGATTTGACTGAACGTGCGTAATCTTTTGTTTTAACTATGTCTCCTCGATTTCCGCGTGTAATGGGAGTAGTGGGGGACGGTTCATGATTCACCTTCTCCACGTGTCGATGGCGATGTGCGCCACGCGTTCAGTAGGGTTTTTGCTGGCCGTTGGATGACACCTGCATGGAGGTTAAGTAGCAGCATAGCTGCGATAATTTTCCCCTTCTATCTTCTTGCTCGTGCCTCCTTCGCCATTGTTGCTTGTTTATGCTCCCTTGCGCTCGTCCTCTCCGTGGCACTGGACCAACTGTGTGTATTCCCCAGCTACTTCCTTCGTTCTCACCGCCATCGAAAGATGGGTAAGAAGAAAAGAGGCGCCGCCGCTGGATCTGTGGCCACCATTGCCACCGCTAAGAAGAAGGGAGGCACCTCCTCCGTGGGCACTAGTGCCGCTAGCGCTGGGAAGAAGAAAGGTGCGGGCACCCGTGTCACCAATGGCTCATGGCGCGTGTCTGTCATCAAGTCCTCTGAGTTGCACCTTCTTCGTCAAGATGGAGCTCTTCCGTCCATGGAAGATGACTCGCGAGTGCCTGGTGATGAGGTAATCCCTCGTCCTCCTCCGGGTTTTCGAGTGATGTTCCTTGCGTTCTTCACTCGAGGTATCTCTCTTCCCCTGCATCCTTTTGTCAGGGGTCTTCTTTGTTTCTATGGGCTCCAGCTGCACTAGCTGTCCCCAAATTCCATTCTCCACATTGCCTGCTTCATCACTTTGTGCGGGTGCTGGCTCGAAATCGAGCCACACATTGGTCTCTTCAAGAAGCTTTTTAAGCTCAAGCGTCTATCGGTGTTTGGTTCAGTACTCTACGATGTAGGAGGCTGCAGGATCCATGTCGACTCCTCCGCCATCTACTTTGACATCAAGCTCACTGCATCTGTCCAAGGGTGGAGAGATAAGTGGTTCTATGTCCGCAACCAGAAGGCCGATGGAGGGCACTTAGGACTCACGCCCTTCGATCCCGTGGCGGCTTGCAAGAGGAGGCGCTCCTGCAACAACGTCATGATGCCTAGCGAGTCCGAGGAGACGGAGATGCTGTATCAGCATGTCTACGACCTCGAAGGCTGCATAGGCAAGGAAGAGGGTGGCGTCACTCTCATTCGCACGTGGTTGCGCCGTTGCATCCAGCCTCTGCAGGCTAGAGTCCATCCGATGTATCGCTAGGTCGGTGCTAGCGATGTCACTCACATATTTACGGAGGGCATTTCTGTGGGTGAGGTAGATAGGAGGTTGCGACTGGTGACCAAGTATACCACCAAGGAGGATCTCCTTGGTGAATTAGTCGTGCCCCCTTTCAATGCCAACAACCCTCCTCCTACGGTAGAACTATACTGTAAAGTAGTTTACTTTTTCGATTGCCTACCAAGTACTTGATGTAATGATGTATCTTCTTATTGCAGGACTGGAGGGTGGCTGCCAGTTTTCCTCCTCAACCTAAAGGGGTTATCCCTCATGAAGTGGAGGAAGAGGACGAATCGGAATTGACCGTCCCAATTGAAGAAGGGGAAGGATCCCCCGAGTCTAGCGGTCACGGCACTCGCAAGCGTTCCCGCGACAAGGATTCTGACGCTTCTTCACCAATGATGCCGAAAGGTCCTTCTATATCTGCAGAGGAGCCCATTCCCGCCATACCTATGCGCGCCATGGCTCCTCCTGCTCGGAAGAAGCTACGACTGTCGAAGGAGTCGTCGGATGACTCCTTTGACCTTGACAAATTCAACGGGTAAGCTTTTAATGTCCACGAGTTTGTCTTGCTATCTTTGAGGTTGCTTTTTCTGAAGTGGTGATGGGCACATTTTGCAGTCAAGCGGCATTGTCGTCTTCTGACGACGTCCAATTTGTGAAAGAGTCCGGAGTCGCAGACTCCAATACCAAGGAGGTGGCAGCACGGTCTTCTTCCCCTCTAGTGGTGGCCCACTCCGGTGCCAATTCTTCTAGCTCCCCGCATGCTAGGGAGCACTAGATGGTTGCACGGATGACTGCTCGATAGTCATCTTTGGAGTCCCTGGAGGAACATGTGAGTGTCCTTTTTGCTATCTGGCAGTCGAATTTGTACTTTGGTGTAGCTCATTGTGAAGGAAGTTGCTCGCCTTGCAGAGCAAGTCCTTGCTTTGGTTCGACAACACGCCCTGCTTGACAATCGCCACCGTGTTGTCGAAGGTTAGCTTTGACTTTTTCTTTATCTTCATGGAAATTTTTCAACTCAATTGCTGATATGCCCTGTGCTTTTGTAGGTGAACACAATGAACTTCTCCGTCGCGTTATGTCCCTCGAAAGGGGCTTGCCGCAGCGGATAAAAGGTGCGATAAGGCAGTCGCAATTTTGGAAGAGTCGTAGAAGCATGAGGAAGACCTGCGCTCTTCCAATGCTAAAAGGGAAAAGTTGTTCGAAGAACAGATTTTTTCGATTGCCAAGGCTCTCTCAGGTAATTTTCTGTTTGATTTGCATTGCTCCTTGTTTGATGTCACATTGTTGTGACTAACACCCTGTGTATGCAGGTGCCACCGACCTGAGCTTTGATGCCCAGTCACTATGTCGCGTGGATGCTTTGGCAGGCGCCGTTGCTACAGTCGAGGAGCGCAGTGTTTCCCTTCAGGAGATGTTGGGGAAGCCCAAAGGTGTGCTCAGTCGCCTCCGTGAGGAGTTGACTCCCAAGGCCGGGCTAATCGATGATCTTGATGACCTGGTAGAATCCTTCGCTGGAGGTATTCCCATGGAATTCAGGAACTCCCAGCAGTCTGTTAGCGCCACCATGGCACTCACAATGGTGCAAGCCCATGGCATGGAGTTGGATCCCGCCGCGATCTCCGAGGCGATGCCTGTCGACGCCGGAGGCCAGCAGGTAGTGTTTTCTCCCTTCGCTAGTAGCTTCGGCAAATACGGGCCTCAGCTTATCGAGATAGTCGCCAAATACTCTAAGGAGCGGCGGCGAGCGAAGGCGTCGAAGACCGCGGCATCTCGGGCTAGCACCGGCAAGTCCATCGCGTCGGATACTGCCACGGATGCAATGAAGCCCCTGAAGTCGAAGTCGAAGTCGAAGTCGAAGAAGCAGAATGCTCCCTAGTCGCCATGTGTAATAGTTGTAACTAGCCTTTTGTCTGAACCATGCTTTTGTGGGGGGGTGTTCCCTTAACATTTATCAAATTTGAATGCAGTCCTTCGTTTATCGATGTGTGATGAGTCTCATTTGCCTCTTGCTTGATTGTACCTAGGGTCCTTCGAGTGGTCCTCATGATTCTCCTCCCACCGATGACACCACGGCGCAGGTGCGTTCAAAGGTGGAGGAGTTGTCATTGCTTTCACGACTGCGCAACCGCATTAAGCAGTTGGAGCGTGAGTTGCCATCATCCGCGGTAACGAGGATGTGTGGAAGTCGAAAGCTGAGAAGGCCACCGCCCGCGATAAGTATCTCTTGGAGGAAGTGGCGCAGTTGAATGAGCAGTTTAAATGTTAGCTTTATGCCTTCTCATCTTTTCTTTTAATCAGTCACGGTGATGCCTTGTCTTCACACTTTGCTGCTTGCTTGGTGTAGTTGTTAGCGCTCGTCATCCGTAGGATGAGAAGGACTAGGTGGCCATTCAAATGAACAACCTGACCCAGGAGCAGCTTTAGGCGAGTGGGTATTTTTGGGTGGACCACGACTGTGCAGTCGCGCTAGCGACCCTACAGGATCATTCTTCTCGAGTGCTCCAATGCTTGAAGAAGGCGCAGTCATGTCTAAGGCACATTTATCAGACGATGTTTCCGCTGGACGCCGTCCCTTCGAGCCTGTTGGCTCTTCTCATGAAGTTTCAAGATATAAGTGCGGTACGCGAGTGCGTGCATCAACAACTGGTCGCAGGTGTGAAGGCTGCCATGTCGCTGGTGGGACTGCATCGGCCAGATGTTGACATAGCGGCCGCTGCTGCTGGGCCGCCACCGCCGCCAGAAGGGATGACTTGGAACATGGTGCCAAACTACCGGGCGGTTGATTGGTCGGCGGAGGACATCGTCAACTTCTTTGAAGTGCAGACGAATGTTCATCTTTTGCAGTAGTAGCGTAGTTTGTATCCTGCAAATAGATGTATGAGTGTTGTAAAGTTCATATCATTATATTGGGTGTATTTAGTACCCATTGATATGTGAAGAGCTTGCTAGCTTGTATATTTTTCGAGTGTATTGTACTCTGTAGTTCATTTTCGTTAGCCTGACTTGTGTTTATCTCAGCACCTTGCCAACCTGTCAGGTGCGTTGCAACTGTGTTGGTGTTTATCAAGGGTTCGATTTGTGTTGTGTCAGCTACTCAGGATACTGCGATTTGTTCGTAGAACGAAAGTGTAAAGGGTGGCGCAGCGCCCGAGTGATGAAATTGCAAGAAAATAAGGAAAAACACAGAGTTTTGGGGCACTTAGCTTTATTTATTCACAGAATAGTACGAGGTACGATGTGTGGCTAAGTAGCCTGGCTAAATAGCCTTATTTGTAATGTAAAAATGACTAGGGGTAGAAACGACGCAGCTACGCGACGTTCCAGGGGTTGGAGTATACGACTCTACCCTCGAAATCTTTAAGGCGATAAGCACCACCTGGGATTACTTCTGCAATCATGTAAGGTCCTTCCCAAGGGGACTCGAGCTTGAGATGCCCTTGTTGCTTTAGTCGTAGGACCATGTCTCCTTCAACGAAGGATCTAGGGTGTAGCCTTCTACTGTGGTAGTTGCGGAGGCTCTGCTGGTAGATCGTTGATCTCTCTGCTGCTATCTCGCATGCCTCGTCAAGGAGGTCGACGGAGTCTTTGAGTGCAAGAGCTGACTCATTCTCGCTGTATGCGACCACCCGTGGTGCTTTGTAGCGTACTTCTGCGGGTAGCACCTCTTCAGCACCGTGCACCATGAAGAACAAAGTGTATCTCATGGCGTTGTTTGGAGTTGTGTGCAAGCTCCAAAGTACAGATTGCAGCTCGTCTGGCCAGCATCTAGCGGCTTGTTCGAGTGGTCGGAGGAGTTGTTTCTTGATTCCACTACATACAAGGCTGTTGGCCTTTTCGACTTGACCATTGGTCTGCGGGTGAGCCACCGAGGCGTAGCTTATGTTGATTCCTAGGTTTTCACAGAATTCCTAGAACTCCTTAGAGGTGAAGTTCGTCCCATTGTCCGTGATGATGCTATGTGGCACTCCAAAGCGGTAGACAATGGATTCGAAGAACTTGACAGCGCTGGCTCCTAATTGATTCGTCACCGGCATGGCCTCGATCCACTTGGTGAATTTGTCGACCGCGACTAAGAGGTAGACATAACCTCCTCGCGAGGACTTTTGGAGCTTGCCGACCATGTCGAGTCCCCATTGCTCGAAGGGCCAAGCCAATGGTATTGGCCTAAGTTCCGCGCTAGGTGCGTGAGGTTTGTCCGTGAATCGCTGGCAAGTGTTGCAGCGTTGGACGATGTCTTTGGCGTCGTGCATGGCCGTAGGCCAGTAGAATCCAGCTCTCAGAGCTTCGGCAACGAGGGCGCGACTGCCAGCATGATGCCCGCAGGTGCCTTCATGTATGTCGAGGAGGACGGACTTTCTGTCCCTGTTGGAGACGCACCGTTGAAGTACCCATGTGATGCTGCGGTTGTACAATTCGCCGTTGATGAGGGTGAATGCCTTGTATCGTTGCGCGATGTGTCGCGCATCAGTCGGGTCATCTGGCAGCCTCTTGCTGAGTGGTATGTGATGTAAGGTTGTGTCCAAGATGGCTCGATCATCATGACCCCCATTGGTCCTTCGAGTCCTGTATCGAGCTTCATGCCGTCGAGTGTCGTTGGCTCGTTGGGTGGCGTAGCCCCCAAGTCTGTTGACGTGTTTGCTTTCTTCTCTGGAGCTTTGGGCTTGATGGAGCGCTCGCAGATGCGCTCGAGGAATACCCTGGGTGGAGCCAATGTTGGTAAGTAGATCTTCCTCTTCGTTGCTTTCGCGGCCTACGTGTCACAGCTCGCAGACGTCAAAGTCTCCCTCGAGTGTGTCATAGAGGTCGCGATAGGCGATCATGTTGTCGCTCAGTGCATCGCACTCGTGCATCGTTTGGTTGGCCACCAACTTGGAGTCGCCATAGATGATGAGCCTCTTGGCGCCACAAGCTTTCGCCATCCGCATCCCATGGATTAAGGCTTCGTACTCGGTTTCATTATTGGATGCAGTGAATTGCATTCGTAGAATATATTTCATCTTGTCTCCATGGGGCGATGTCAGTATGACACATGCGCCAGCTCCATCCTTTCGCTTGGACACGTCGAAGTGCATTGTCCAAAGATAGGACATATCTGGCTTGTCGGGGAGTTGGTTCTCCATCCAGTGCACGAGAAAGTCCGGGAGAACTTGTGACTTGATCGCGTCGCGCTTCTCGTATGTGATGTCTCGTGGAGACAGTTCGATTCCCCAAAGCGCGACTCATCCGGTAGCGTCAGGATTATTGAGTATATGCCCGAGCAGGGCGTCATTTACCACCACGATTGGGTGCTCCTGGAGGTAGTGGCGCAGTCGCCTGGCTGTCATGAAGACGGCATATGCCAGCTTCTGGTAGTACGGGTACCGCTGCTTTGTTGGCGTGAGCACCTGGCTGAGGTAGTATACTGGGCGCTAGACACCGTGGCCCTTATTTTCTTCGGCTCGTTCCACCACGAGCACCGTGCTGACCACCTGGTTGGTGGCGGAGATGTAGAGTAGTAGTGGTTCCTTTTCGCGAGGCGTCACTAGTACTAGCGAGGTGGATAGTAGACGCTTGAGATCTTCGAATGCTTCTTGTGCCTCGTCTGTCCACTCGAACTTGTCAGATTTGTGGAGGAGTTGGTAGAAGGGCAGTGCCTTTTCGCCCATTCGACTGATGAATCGACTGAGCGCCGCGATTCGCCTAGCCAGCTGCTGGATGCCTTTTACGTTCTTCGTCTTCTCCATGGCTAGTATGGCCTTTATTTTCTTCGGGTTTGCCTCGATCCCTCTCGTAGAGATGAGATACCCGAGTAATTGCCCAGATGGCACGCCGAAGGTGCATTTGTCCGGATTGAGCTTGATCCAGTATAGGTCGAGGTTAGCGAAGGTCTCGTGGAGATCGTCGATTAACGTGGCTTCCTCTTTGGTTTTGATGACGATGTTGTCAACATAGACTTGGATGTTGCGACCAAGTTGGTCCTTGAGGCAATCCTGCATGCACCGCTGATAGGTGGCTCCTGTGTTTTTTAGCCCGAAGGGCATCGTGTTGTAACAAAACACACTAAAGGGCGTTGTAAATGCTGTTTTCTCCTAGTCGTCCTCCTTCATTCGAATCTGATTGTAGCCTGAGTAGGCGTCGAGGAAGCAGAGGCGCTCGCATCCCGCGGTGGAGTCGACGATTTGATCGATCTATGGCAGCGGGAAGTGATCCTTTGGGCAGTGCTTATTCAAGGAGGTGAAGTCCACGCACATCAGCAGGATATCCGTATCTTTTTAGGCACAAGCATTGTATTAGCGAGCCAGGTGCTTTCCTTGATCTCGCATATAAATTTTGCGTCGAGGAGTCTATTGATATCCATACCGAGTGCTTTTGCTCTTGGTTCAGAAAGTCACCATATTGTCTGCTTGACTGGCCTTGCGTCTGGATTCACATTGAGTGAGTGCTCGGCGAATTCCCTGGGAACCCCTGGCATGTCCGCTGGACACCAGGCGAAGATTTCCCAGTGCTCATAGAGGAATTTGAAGAGCGCGAGTTCCTATGTGGGATTCAAGTTGTTGGCGATGAGGGTCGTCTTGGTCGGGTCCGTTGGGTGGACCTGGACTTTCTTCGTGTGTACTGACGAGTCGAACGATAGGTCGGGTGAACTTGGCCTGCTCAGGGGAGGCAGACTGTTGTCTGTCGACTCCTTCAATCTTCCGAGTTCCTCCTGCATGCCGAAGGACTAGGAGATTCTGTTGAATTCCCTGTCGCAGTTGTCGGACCTCTCGAAGCTTCCATTGATTGTGATGATGCCATTTGGACATGGAATTTTCATCTGCATGTAGGCGTAGTGCGGCACTGCCATGAACCTTGCGAACACGACACGTGCGAGGATGCAGTGGTATTGTGAGGGACAGTCGACGACTTCAAAGTCGATGTCCTCTCGCCGAAAGTTTTGCGGCATGCCGAAGATGACGTCGAGGTTGATTTTGCCCAGGGGATATAAGCCCTTACCTGGGAAGATGTCGTGGAACGTCGTGTCTAAAACTTCCAGACAATTTAGAGGGATCCTCATCGCACACAAGGTACTCGCGAACAAGAGGTTGATGCCGCTCCTGCCGTCCATGAAGACGCGACTCATATCGAAGCCCCCGATCTATGCCTCGAGTATGAGGGGACAGTGGCCTGGACGAGGAACTTGGCTTCGGTGGTCACGCTTGTCGAAGGTGATGCAGACTCGCTTCCACTGAGGTACTCAGTGGTGGAAGGTGGAGAGTTTATCGCCAATTTGACTTGGCAAGTGATGGCCTTCTGCACTCGATTTGAGGGACGCCCTTTTTGGATCATCCCCAGGTTGCCCACGGCTTGCGGGTATGGCTCGCCTCCGTCCTGCTGGACTGGCGCGGAGGCGGGTGGTGGTGGTCCGGGGGGTGGTAGAGGAGCTCCATGTGCCACAGCGCCTGGGGCAGCTCCATAACCCATGTTGATCGTGTCGTGATTCATCTGGGCCAGGCCCACGTGGAGTTTGAGGAACTCGCGGCAATCCTTGAGTAGGTGGCTGGATTTTTTCTTGCCATCGTGCTTGTCAATGTAGAAGTGCACGTTGCATGGTCCGGACAATTTGTCCTGGATAGATGTTACGGGTGCCTCTTCGCGAGTGCGGCGCTGCCACACCTGTGTGGTTTTCCCACTATCGCGGTATCCACTTCTGCGATATCTGGTGTTGCGGTTGTCATCACGTTCGTCGGCGTAGCCGACTGCGACCATATTGACTTCGTCGTGGTTCTCATAGATGCGCATTCGACGTTTTCCTCGGCTGTCGTGTCTACGCCCGAGGTCATCGTCATCATTGGAGTAGGTACGGTTTTTCACCGAATCTTCTCCGTCCGCCCACCAATTCGCGATTTCCATCAGGTGGTCGATTTTTTTGGGCTTCGAGCGGCCCAGCTCCTCCCTAAGCTCTATACGACGAACGCCGCCGTTGAACGCGTCCATTGCGTGGTCCTCCGAGATGTTTTCTGTGGAGTTCTTGATGATGAACCACCTCTGGATGTACGAGCGTAGCGACTCACCGGACCTTTGGTGGGAGCTTCTTAATTCTTCGATTGACACGGGCCTTTTGTAAGTGCCCTTGAAGTTGCGCATGAAGCGGTAGACTAGCTCTTCCCAACTGCGAATGGATCCGCGCAGGAGATTGTTGAGCCATGCGCGGGCAGCTCCTTGTAGCTGTAGTTGTAGGCATTGCATTGTCGTGCTTGAGCTTCTGCCATGTAGCTTGACGGAGGAGATGTGATCCTCCAGCCAGATTTTCGGGTCCTACAGACCGTCAAATTTTGGGTTCTCTGAGGGGAGTTTGAACCCCTTAGGCATTCGCTTCTGCCTGATGGCTCTACTGAAGCATCTAGCAGTGCAAATATCTGTCTCGTCTTCTTTCGAGTTAGTTGAGCAAGCATGCCCTGCCCGCATCTTGTCGACTTTGTAATGCGTGATGTCATCACGCGTGTCGTAGTCATGGTCATGACGCCATGAGCGACGTCGTCGTGACAGATCGAGGTTGTCGTCGCTGGAGGAGTACGGGTAGTAGTGTTTGGCCAGAGCCTTGCTTTTCTTCGGCTCTGGTGTTGGCTACTTGTCGAGGGCGGCCTCGATTAGCCCTAGGCCTGCGATCGTAGATCGGTGCATGGAAACTCGCGGATCTCCAGCTGGTGTCTGGTTTTTAAGGAGGTACATGGTGGACGCTGTCAGCGCAGCCTGCGGCGTCTTCGGGAGCATGTTTCCCCGCGTATCCACCGTCATAGAGCCAAAGTCGAGGACGTTCACGGCTTCTACACGCTCTTGGTTGGTGAGGTGGGCTAGTCGAGATCGTCTCTTATTGGCCAGGTACTCGTTGCCTTTGGAGGAGGATCCTCCGTGGGAGGAGAGCCCAGCTCGCTGAAGGCTCGACTCGTCTGCCGCCTTTTCTGCGCGCCTCGAGTTGCGCGATTACCTGGAGCTGGCACTTGAATTCCTCCTTCAGTAGCCAATGGTAGCCCATCGGCATGTCCTGCGGTGTGTTGGGGGTAGAGGATTGCCCCGTAGAGCTTCTCAACAGTGGGCCCACTCGTTGTCGTTGAGCTTGATCAGCATACGCTCGCCGGTGTTCTCATTCGTCGTGAGGTGCGGCTCTCCTCCTGTCCCGTTGTTGGTGGGCGCGCCGTTGGTGGGGCCACCTTTTGCGACTGGTATACCGCCGTTGGTCGGTCCAGTGCTGGTGCCGGTGTCTTTGCGATTGACACCGGTGTCGCATGCATTGATGACAGTGCACATGAAGTGATCGGGGAAGCTGCCACTCCCACAACTTTCAGATCCGTAGCCGTAGGCTCCATCTTCTGTGGCCAGGCCACCCAGATCGGATCTACGACTGCTATCGATGTCCGTGCCCCCAGCTGTTGCCGAGGCGTTGAGCTCACTGAGCGTGCCAATTGGTGGCGGGAACCATGATGCTGGAGCAATCGCGGGTGTTGTCGGATGGTCAGGCATGCGAAGCGTGCCTAGTTGACCAACCTGGAAGCAGAAGCTCCCAATCGCCAGGATGATCCCATCACCCACGCACTCGAAAGCCGGGCGAGTTGCTCGCGTGTGGATGGTGAAGTCGAAAGCGCAGAAGAGCTGGTGAATCTCCGCTATTGCAGAGTTGTAGATCGCGGTTGATGGGGCCAAAGAAGCTGTGACATCAGCACTCCCAATTCCCACAGATGGCGCCAATTGACGAGGGTTTAACTCGTCAATGCCATTGTTATGGACTTGGGTTTTGGAGAAGGAGGGAGCGCTGGAAGCATCAATTGGCTAGTAAACAAGCACACAGGGATGCAAGGTTTACCCAGGTTCAGGCCTCGTAGAGGTCCCTACTCCTGCTTGTCTGCTCTTGGAATTATCGTGGGAGTCAAAAGTTACAGGGGTCCGCAGATGCAATCTGGCATGGTTGTGGAAACTAGGGTTGTGATTGTCCTCCTAGCCGCCCCCTCCTAGCCTTTATATAGATAGGCTAGGTCTCGGGTAGTAGGTCGAGTCGGTTAAAGATTAGGGTTCGTGTTTTGAACTTTCTATCTTAAGCTTTTTCTTGCCTCGCAAGCAATCAGAGAGTACGTGGGTCACCCGAATTCTTCATTGGGCCTTGGCAATGCCGTGGGATTCTGCCGTATCTGGACCGTATATGCCAAACTTGAGTACCTGTAGGCTATACCCATGTCACTGAGTGTCTCTTACTTCCTCCGTTAAAAATTAAGTGTCTATAGTAGTACATACTAATCTAGCTACAGTACTACTAGTATACGTATACTCTTCACAAAGTTGCATCGCCGAACTTGATTGAAGGTGATATGGTGTAGGCCTCATCTTTTTCTACACCGCTACATCTCAGACTAGAACTATAATCATTGCGTGAAAGCTTACACGGAAAGTAAGGAGAAATGGAGAGGATAGTGGATGGATGGTGAGAGGGGGGCAAAGGAGAGAGAAAATATACTACGTAGTAGTATGTGTACTAGTACCGCGTGTCACGACCCATCGTAATATGTACTAACTTTTAGCCGAAGTTAGATATGAACCATGATCAACTACAGCATTCTGAACCATATTATTTGGACTTTCTTCACGAAAAAACATCACCGTCCTCACTGGGAAAATTGAATTTCTTTTTTTCCTAATTGTTGGAAACTCCCACATGCAACAATGCTTACTACGCCAAGATGCACCCATGTACCAAACTATCGTGGGAACTCTATAAAATTATAAACTATGATGTCAATATGTCCTTGATGACCTTGGTCGTTCGGGTCGAAATAAACCTGATAATGTCCATACACATGGTAGGAAAATATTGTGAAGCTATTTTTCCAAAACTTATCTATTCCCATGATTACAGTTTTCATGGCACGTGGTGCACAAGACATGATAGGACATCATGAGTAACACTTTTGTTTTTTGTTTTTCGTTTTTTCAATGTGATCACTATTCAGAACGGGTTCAAAATTGCCTTCCCTCCCGATGTTTGGCTGATCTTTTGAATAACCTTCCCTCCCGATGTTTGGGAAGCACGTGAAAATTTCGAAAACCAGAAAACTTTGAATTTTTGTGCCGCCAAGGACCAAAGTGGTTTCCTTCCTATGTACTCCTCATCCCAACTCCACTCCAATGCGCGGCTACCGAACACGCCAGAGACACAGAGTCGCCGTACCAAGGCACACATGCGCAACGCCACACTATGGACGAGGGGAGAGAGATTAGCCGGACCGGTGCGCGAGAGCCAAGGGGAAGAGAGATGGAGCATAGGGAAGGAGAGAGAAAACACACGATTTGTTTTGCGTGCATAGGTCCTGAAATTTACTACTAGTAGAGTGTACACTGTAAGGCCGCAGGAGTTCCTCATGTCAGAAACCCATCATAACTTTTCTCTGACATGGAACTGTCCTCAACTTCTCTTCATTGTTTCCCTCTTCCCCTGCCAACGTTTTATTCTCTCAGCATGTACAGCGCGTGGACATAGGTGACCATATGTCTAAACAAAGAAATATACTACTCCCGCATTGTGTAAAAAACCACACCTTAATAAGGCCCAAATAGTAAATGTATGACATATCATCACTATATAAAATTATAATTGGTCAAGCACAAAAAATTATAAATTTGATCAACATCTATAAAGTATGGATGTATATTTGGTCCTTGTACTTTGTATCATCATGTGTAGAAGTCAAAGATTATTAGTTACCAAACACATGAAATTTTTGGTAACATGGCCTAGAGAAACGAGGGAGAAGATTCTAGTATGATGGAGAAGTGTGTTTTGAGAGGTTTATGCATAGTGCATTCACTGTGTTCAAGACTATCAATAGAATCTTCTAGATGCTAGAATGGAAAAGAAGATCCAACAGCTAGAAATGCTGGGATTCGCGAGTCTTGATCCAACGGTCAACATTAGAAGTTATCCGTACACTATATAGTGGTAAGATAAGATAAGATAAGATAAGATAAGATAAGGTAAGATAAGATCATGTAGAAGTCAACGATTATTAGTTACGAGGGAGAAGATTCTAGTATGATGGAGAAGTGTGTTTTGAGGTTTGTGCATGGCATTCATTATGCTAAAGACTATCAATAGAATCTTCTAGATGCTAGAATGGAAAAGAAGATTCAACGACTAGAAATGCAGGGATTCGCGAGTCTTGATCCAACGGTCAACATTCAAAGTTGTTCGTACACTATATAGTAGTTTGTAATGAATACTATCAATAGAATCTTCAAGATGCTAGAATGGAAAAGAATATCCAATGACTGGAAATGTTTGGATTCGCGGGTCTTGATCCAACGGTCAATATTCAAATTGCTTGTACACTATATAGTGGTAAGATCATGTAGAAGTCAATGATTATGAGCTACTAGTAAGTTGCACGTGAGACTCAGATAGTAGATGTACGACATATCATCACTATATACAATTATAATTGGTAAAGCACAAAAAATATAAATTTGATCAACATCTATAAAGCATGGGTGTACATTTGGTCATTGTACTTTGTATCATCATGTAGAAGTCAAACATTATTAGCTACCTAACACATGAATTTTTTTTGATAACATGGTCTAGAGAAACAAGGGAGAAGCTTCTACTATGACGGAGAAGTGTGTTTTGACGTTTGTGCATAGCATTCATTATGCCGAAGACTATCAATAAAATCTTCTTGATGCTAGAATGGAAAAGAAGATCCAACGGCTAGAAATGTAGGGATTCGCGAGTCTTGATCCAACGGTCAACATTCAAAGTTATTCATACACTATATAGTGGTAAGATAAGATACTAGTAAGTTGCATGTGCCCTACACATGAGGATCAGATAATAGACGTCTGGCATATCATCACTATATAAAATTATAATAGGTAAAGTGGAAAAAATATAAATTTGATCAACATCTATAAAGTATGGGTGTATATTTGGTTCTTCTACTTTGTATCATCATGTGTAGAAGTCAAAATTATTAGCTACCTAACACTTGAAAGTTTTGGTAACATGGTCTAGAGAAACGAGGGAGAAGATTCTAGTATAATGGAGAAGTGTGTTTTGAGAGGTTTATGCATAGTTGATGACCCACAAGTATAGGGGGTGTATCGCAGTATTTTCGATAAGTAAGAGTGTCGAACCCAACAAGGAGCATAAGGTGCTGGCTAGTGGTATGGATCAGGAATTCTCTACAAATACTTAGCAAACGGATTTTTAGGGGTTTTCGATAAAGCAAGTAAACAAGGTACGAGTAAATGAAAGAAAGTAAGAATGAATGTAGCAAGTGGCCCAATCCTTTATGCAGCATAGGACAAGCCGGTTGTATTTCTATAGATGACCAAACGTTCTCGAGGACACATGGGAAGACTGTCAAGTGCTTTCGCTTCGTATAGTTGATTAATCTTCTTTAGCTTGCTAAGTGTTGTGTGGGTGAACCTGTGCTAATGTACCGCCCCATCCAAGACTAATACATACTTGTGATTATACCCCTTGCAAACATTCATAAGTACAAGAAAGTAATTAAGGTAGAAACCTAACCACAACTTTAATCTCTAAGACCCTTACATCCCTTGTGCAATGGTTTCCTAATGGGGGTTCAGGTTTCTGTCACTCCGGCAACCCCTACGATTAGTAGCCAAATACACAATGCATTCCCCAAGGCCCTTATAGGTGAAGTGTCATGTAGTCGACGTTCACATGACACCACTAGAAGAAGTACACCACAACTTAAATAACAATCTATTGAATCTTTCTCAATGCAACTCCATTACTAACAACAAGACTTCTCCCATGTCCTCAAGAACAAAACGAACTACTCACAAGACATCATATGGATAATGATCAGAGATGGAATAATGATGTATAATAATCTGAACATAAACAATAATTCAATGGTTCACTCAATAGCATCAACTATAAGGAGTAATCAACACCGGGAAAGTTTCGCCTATGCACTATGCAAGATTCAACCCAATTGTTACAGCAATATGGAGATGGTGATGAGGGTGCTGATTGTGATGATGGTGGTGATGATGATGATGATGATCCCGATGAAGTCCAGCTTGATGGTGGTGTTGATGGCGACGATCTCCCCTCTCCGGGAAGGAATTCCCCCGGCATGCAGAGGCGGCGGAATCTTTCTGTGGTCACTCCCCCAGTCTTAGGGTTTCGTGGGGATGATATACGCCAGAGGAGAGAGGTTGGAGTGGGCTAGGGCGGCCACACCACTCCCAGGCGTGGCCTAGGCCTGCCCGCGCCATGGGGTGGTGTGGGCCCCCTGTGGGCCACCTCCACTTCATCTTCTGGCATCCTGAGTCTTCTGAAAAATAGGATTTTCCCTATATTTTCCCGGATTTTCTGATCTTCGCGAATTTTGCCTCCAAACAGCACCTTTTCCATCAGAATCCTGACTGCAGCGGTCCATGCTCCAAAATTCATCAACCATGCAAAACTAGATGAAATAACATAAGTATCACCTCTCAATACGAAATATATCAATGAATAATAGTGAATTAAGACATAGAATAGTGATGCAAAATGGACATATCAACTCCCCCCAAGCTTAGACTTTGCTTGTCCCCAAGCGAAACTGAGCTCAATAAACATGACCTCAGGTTTATGGAGCGAAGAGTCAATAAAAGAATACGGACAAGAAGCATCACATTCATCAAAAGCATAGATCACAATATAAGACAACTCACTATTATATAACTAAACTTGCAATGAGTAAAGGAAACACAATAAAGATACATAGAGTAAATCATAATTGGTAATGGCAAACTTAGCTCTTGGTTGAAGAATAGTTGATAATTTGCTGGAGTTCACAAATAGCTGGTTTTCAGAGAAAGCTTTCAAAGTAGTAAACATCAAGATAAGAGCAATGCGCAAAACAAGGAACATAAGAAACATGATTGAATAAATCATCATATGACTGAATGAAACACATCAACTCAAAGTACTTGCTGTGGTAGAAGGGAGTAGGTTTACTGACTCAATCTACAAAGTAAAAGAAGGGCCCTTCAAAGAGGGAAGCAGGGATTGCAAGTCTCATAAAGAGCTCCCAAAAATTATGATACTTACTAGCTTTCAGCTCTCATTGCCCCTATCATAGGCATCTTTAGGTGATTAAGGAGAAGGTGAGGTCCAATCTGAGTTATATGCTTGACAGACTATAAACTGAAAATCCCAAGTCCCTTGAGTACGAGGGCCGCTCCTCATGCTACTCAACTTTAGTTACCGGTAAGTTCTTGTCATCGTAATTATGTGCGTATCATTGAGAACCGCCAATGGGGTACCCCTTGCCCGATGATATGGAAGAATCCCCATATCAAAATGACAAGGCAAGCAGACAATGAGTATCTCAGCAATCTTCTTATTTACCATGGGAAAATGGTGCTTTTTTCTCTTCCTCTTCGTAGTATCTCTTTTTTCTTTTTTTCTCAATAGCTATCTCTCTCCTTTTTTATAAGAAGAATGCTTCATAGATATCATTATGGTTACGCAGGTTTCCACCATGTCACATGGATTAGACCAGCCCAAAGTGCTTTCTCTAACGCACATACATAACTCCATGGACTTACAAGCTCCCCTTTTATTTCACACCAACGACATCTGCAAACAAAAGAGAAAGGTATCAACTGGGTATATATTTACAAGTGTTGAAAGTGTTCCCCGTGACATCACGGTTCTGCTAATCCCTAACCTATAATTTGCAAGCATATAACTTTCATGGAGAGTTCACAATGGTTCAGGTTTATTAAGTGCAAGAAAGTAAAGTGTGCCATCAATTTCATGAGAGCTTTAATCACTAATTTTCACATAACAAGTTTAATTTGGGAGGTAGACAAAACAGGAATTTACTTGGAATAGCAATAATGCTACTAGGTAGGTATGGTGGACACAAATGGCAAAGGTTTTGGTTTAAAGGAGGTGTATGCACAAGAAGAATTCCCTCTCAGTACAGGTTTTTGGCTAGCAAGGCTGGGTAGCAAGTATAAGAGTTGAAGGAAACAAACAATCATACAAATGATAAAAACAAACATGCAATCTTCCTTGGAAGCACAAAAGATCTTAACTAGAGAATACTAGACTTATGAGCAAATCAAGAAAGAAAGATGATGAAATTATTTTTCTCTTGAGTACTTCTATCTTTTTCTTTGCAACTCTCAAAAAGGTGTTGCTACTGACCGAGCCAGCTTTGCTACCAATACTAACAACAAGATCAATCATATAACCACGAATTGAAAACTAACATAAGCTATGCAAAAGAGTATGATAGAACTTCTCATTAATATTCCATAACAGAAACTCACACCAAGGGATACATATCTAACGAGAGAGGGGACACTTCCATAATGCAAACCATACTACAGAATAACTCCTCTATTCATGATATGACTCTACTAATAAGGTAAAAAGATAGAAGATAGTGATGTGATACCGCGACACTCCCCCAAGCTTGGAACAAACCAAGGGGATGCCAAACCTGATGACGAATTACTCCTTTGGTGGTGGTGGTATCTTCTCATCTTCGTCCGTCTTCCAGGGTAAAGGCTTCCCATCAACAAAGGACATCGTGGTTTCCAACATCCTGAAACTCGCAGCAGCACTTATGCGTTTAAATCTAGCCTCATACTCACAGTTTTGATTTTGAACGTCATAGAACTGTGCTTGTAGTTCGTCGGTTGTTTGGCGGAGTGAAAGGACTTCGTCTTTGAGTTTAGCAGTCTCCTTTTGGTGCTCGGCAATGAGTTTGGAACAAATCTTATGGATGATGTCCACTTCGCGCTCTGCCATCTTCCTGTACCTAAAGACTTCTTGCTCCAATGCTTCCATCCTGTCCTCCAGACTTCCTTCACCTTTAGGGCCTTGAACCTCCTTAATCCGGACCTCCCCACCTTCGAGCAACAACTCCTTGGGATGGATCTTCAATTCTCTCATGTAGGGGTTGATGATATCCTCTACAGAATCCCCCTTGGATGATCCACAAGAAGACATTGTGGCTCCAAATCTGGGATTCTACCTAACAGAAACAGATCGAAACAAAAACACGACGAAAACACGATATTCGGACCTCGAGGGATTCGGGGGGTTATATATTACGAAGTTTCACATCAAAAGGAAGGTACTGGGAGAAAACGAGTCGGAGGCGGAGTCCTGGGTGGCCTCACCACCTGGTGGCGCCAGGTGGGCCCGCCATGGGGTGGTGTGGCCACCCTGCCCGCTTTCCCCTTTTTCGCTTCGTAACTTTCCTTATTGACTGAAAACTGCAAAAATATAGTTGGATTGTATTTTCATGGAACTTTTCTTACCAGAACTGTTACCTAGTTGGAAACAGACTCTGCAGGTCTCTAAATTTGGTCCTCAATGAATTTCTCTGGAGTTATAACTTGAAAGGCATCAACATCTTCATTGTAAGAATCTCTAGGAATATAGTGTTTGAGTCGCTGTCCATTCACTACTTGAGTAGTATTATCTTTTAGAGAAGAAATTTTTATTGCTCCTGAACGGTATACTTCTTCAATGATGAAAGGTCCTTACCATTTTGATAGTAGCTTACCTGCAAAAAATCTGAGACGAGACCTATACAATAGAACTTTCTCACCAACATGAATTCTCTCTTAAGTATTCGCTTATCATGCCATCTTTTAACTTTTTCCTTAAAGATCCTAGCATTATCATAGGCTTCTCTCCTCCATTCATCTAAAGAACTTAAGCCAAACAATCTTTTCTCACCAGCGAGCTTACAATCTCTATTTAGTTCTTTCACTGCCCAGTAAGCTTTGTGTTCTAATTCTAAGATTAGGTGACAAGCTTTCCCATAAACCATTTTATAAGGAGACATTCCCATAGGATTTTTGTAAGCAGTTCTATAAGCCCATAAAGCATCATTCAACTTCTTAGCCCAGTTTTTCCTAGACCTATTAACGGCCTTTTGCAAGATAGATTTAATTTCTCTATTTGATAACTCTACTTGCCCGCTAGTTTGGGGGTGATAAGCTGAATTAATTCTATGATTAACATCATATTTAGCAAGGGTCTTCCTAAAACCACCATGAATGAAATGAGAACCCCCATCAGTCATGAGATACCTAGGCACCCCAAACCTAGGAAAGATAACATCCTTAAGAATTTTTAGAGAAGTCTCTCCATCAGCACTCTTTGTAGGAATAGCTTCTACCCACTTAGTAACATAATCAACGGCAACAAGAATATGAGTGTAGCCTTTCGAAGGAGGGAAAGGACCCATAATGTCAAATCCCCAACAATCAAAAGGTTCAATGACTAGAGAGTAGTTCATAGGCATTTCATTGCGTCTAGAAATATTACCAACACGCTGACATTCATCACAAGATAGGACAAATTTTCTTGCATCTTTAAAAAGGGTAGGCCAGTAGAAACCTGATTGTAGTACCTTTTGTGCAGTTCTATCTCCTGCATGATGTCCTCCATAGGCACTACCATGACATTTACGCAATATCTCCTTTTGTTCATATTCTAGAACACATCTTCGCATAATACCATCAACTCCTTCTTTGTATAAGTGTGGGTCATCCCAAAAATAATGCCTCAAATCATCAAAGAACTTTCTTCTTTGCTGAGCTGTAAAAGTTGGAGGAAAATACTTGGAGACAATAAAGTTAGCATAATCAGCATACCAAGGGCTTCCTGGTGACCCCTCATCGCGCTAACTGCTCATTTGGGAAACTATCATTAATAGGCATAGGGTCAAAAGAGATGTTTTCCAAACGAGATAAATTATCAGCCATGTGGTTTTCAGCACCCCTCCTATCTACTATGTGTAGATCAAACTCTTGTAAAAGCAGTACCCATCTAATAAGCCTAGGCTTAGCGTCCTTCTTTGTCATAAGATATTTAATAGCAGCATGATCAGTATGAATTGTTACTTTTGAGTCCACAATATAGGGCCTAAACTTATCACAGGCAAAAACATCAGCTAGAAATTCCTTTTCAGTAGTGGCATAATTCCTTTGAGCAGCGTCTAGGGTCTTACTAGCATAATGGATAACATTTAACTTTTTATCAATATGTTGCCCAAGGACAGCCCCTACAGCAAAATCACTAGCATCACACATTATTTCAAAGGGTAAACTCCAATCAGGTGGTTGAACAATAGGGGCTGTAGTTAAAGCCTTCTTAAGAGTTTCAAAAGCTTCCCTACAATCATCATAAAAAATGAAAGGTACATCTTTTTGAAGAAGATTAGTGAGAGGTTTTGATATCCTAGAGAAGTCTTTAATAAACCTCCTATAGAAACCAGCATGACCAAGGATACTACAAATACCATTGATGTCTCTTGGAAATGGCATCTTCTCAATTGCCTCAACCTTAGCTCTATCAACTTCTATGCCTCTTTCAGAAACTTTATGCCCAAGAACAATCCCTTTATTAACCATGAAGTGGCATTTCTCCCAATTAAGAACAAGATTAGTTTCTTCACATCTCTGCAAAACTTTATCAAGGTTGTGCAGACAATTATCAAAAGAAGTTCCATAGACAGAAAAGTCAATCATGAACACTTCTACAATTTCCTCACAAAAACCATGAAAGATAGCAGACATGCACCTTTGGAAAGTAGCAGGAGCATTACATAAACCAAAAGGCATACGTCTATAAGCATAAGTTCCATAAGGGCAAGTAAAAGTAGTTTTTTCTGATCTTGTTGTTTAACAGCAATTTGAGAGAAACCAGAATAACCATCAAGAAAACAAAAATGGTTCTTTTTAGACAATCTTTCCAACATTTGATGAATAAAAGGAAGCGGGTAGTGATCTTTCTTAGTAACTTTATTGACTTTCCTAAAATCCATGCACATCCTATAGCCTACAACTATTCTTTGAGGAATAAGCTCATCATTATCATTAGGGACAACGGTAATACCTCCCTTTTTAGGAACACAATGAACAGGACTAACCCATTCACTATCAGCAATAGGGTAAATAATACCAGCATCCAGGAGTTTCAATACCC
The DNA here is from genome assembly GCA_023614405.1 of Avena insularis. Taxonomy (NCBI): domain Eukaryota; kingdom Viridiplantae; phylum Streptophyta; class Magnoliopsida; order Poales; family Poaceae; genus Avena; species Avena insularis. The sequence goes on along the minus strand of CM042688.1, from coordinate 502,919,676 downwards.
CATTCCTTACCACTTCCTTCATCTTAGGATTTAAACGTCTTTGGTGCTCCACTACTGGCTTCGTATCTGGTTCTATGCTGATAGAGTGTTGACATATAGTAGGTGAAATCCCTTTTAAATCATCTAGAGTGTAGCCCATAGCTCCTCGGTGTTTCTTCAAAACTTCCAATAACCTTCCTTCTTCCGTCCCTGAAAGTTTAGCGCTAGCAATAAGAGTATATATCTTTTTATCATCAATATAGGCATATTTAAGATCATCAGGGAGAGGTTTCAGATCGAAAACCGGATCCTTCTTAGGTGGCATCGTGGTACCCAAGTCTTCTATAGGCAAGTCATGCTTAAGCAACCTGGGTTAATGACGGAGGATCTCGTCAATCTCATTCCTTTCTTCCATGAAGATCTCACTTTCGTCATCTTCCATAAATTGCTGCAAAGCATTGTTAGGAGCAAGAGAGATAGAAGCAAGTTGTTCAACTCTAAAATCCTCATTATGGGTTTCCTCTTCATAAGGTTCTTTAGTAAATTTAGAAAAATTAAACTCGTAAGATTCCCCATCAAACTTAGTCAAGATTTTCTCCCTCTTACAATCAATAATAGCTCCACAAGTACTCAAGAAAGGTCTACCAAAAATGATAGGATAAGTTTTACTAGAAGCTGAACCAAGTACTAGAAAATCAGCAGGGTACTTAATCTTACCACAAAGATATTCCACGTCTCGCACAATACCAATTGGAGAGATGGTCTCTATATTAGCAAGGTGAATAACCACATCAATCTCTTCCAACTCGCAAGGACTGATCTCATGCATAATTTCTCTGTAAAGCTCATAAGGAATAACACTGGAACTTGCACCAATATCACATAAACCATAATAGCAGTGATCACCAATTCTAACAGAAAGCACAACAACACTAGCCTTTTTAGTTCTATTGGGATGTGAAACAATATTAGAAGAATCCTCACAAAAGACTATGTGCCCATCTTCTACGCTTTTAGTGACAAGGTCTTTCACAATTGCTACCACAGGTTCAATGTTTATTTGTTCATCAGGTTTTACAGTTCTCTTTTCACTTTTAGTGATTACATTAGTTATCATAGGATGATCCTTTACCATATCTGGGAAGGGAATCTTCTCGATATAAGGTTCAGGTAACATATGATCAATAATGCAACACTCAATGCTCCCAACAGGAACACGATCAACAATATCTTTATAAGGTGCATGGTACTTATTCCAACCCCTTTTTGGAATTTCAATATAAGAAGCAAAGGCTCTAAAGCAATTCGTAATAACTTGCAAATCAAGACCATAAGCATTACTAATATTTTGAAAGACATCAGTTCCCATAAAAGATTCAATGCATTCATAGTCATAATTTATACCTGACTTTCTACCTTTGTCATTCTCCCAAGCTTCAATATTGTCTTGAATACGGTCTAAAAGGTCCCATTTAGCTTCTTCTTCCATACGAGTGAATGATCCAGCACAAGAAGCATCCAGTAAATCTTTATCATGTAGAGGGAGCCTTGCATAAAAGTTATTGATAATAATATTGTTGGGGAGCTCATGAATGGGACATTTGAGCATTAGTAACTTCAATCTCCCCCAAGCTTGAGCTGTACTCTCTCCATCAAGAGGCCAAAAATTGTATATTTGATTCCGATCTTTATGAATCTCACTAGGAGTATAAAACTTTGAATAAAAGAGAGGCACTATTTCCTCCCATTCCAGAGCTTGACCATTCTTCAGCAGCTTATACCAGTCCTCAGCTCTTCCTTTCAGTGATAGTGAGAATAACTTCTTCTTAACTTGATCTGTAGTAATACCTGCACACTTGAACAACCCGCATAATTCGTGTATAAAGAGTAAATGATCACCGGGATGGACAGTTCCATCCCCAACATAGTAGTTATCCATAACACGATCAATAATTCTTGTAGGTATTTTGAAAACATCTTTCTCAGCAGGTGGTTGCTTATCTACTACATTAGCAGTGGTAGTAGCATTACCAAATAAGAAACTCAGTGAATTATCCATAACGAAAATAAAGCAACTAGTAGAAGTAAACAATACTTACAGTAGAAGTTTCCTTTACCAGTTCCACTCTCCAATAGTGCTTCACTCCCCGGCAACGGCGCCAGAAAATAGTCTTGATGACCCACAAGTATAGGGGGTGTATCGCAGTATTTTCGATAAGTAAGTGTTGAACCCAACGAGGAGCAGAAGGTGTTGGCTAGTGGTATGGACCAGGAATTCTCTGCAAATACTTAGCAAACAGATTTTTAGGGGTTTTCGATAAAGCAAGTAAACAAGGTACGAGTAAATGAAAGACAGTAAGAATGAATGCAGCAAGTGGCCCAATCCTTTATGCAGCAAAGTACAAGCCGGTTGTATTTCTATAGATGACCAAACGTTCTCGAGGACACATGGGAAGACTGTCAAGTGCTTTCGCTTCATATAGTTGATTAATCTTCTTTAGCTTGCTAATTGTTGTGTGGGTGAACCTGTGCTAATGTACCGCCCCATCCAAGACTAATACATACTTGTGATTATACCCCTTGCAAACATCTGTAAGTACAAGAAAGTAATTAAGGTAGAAACCTAACCACAGCTTTAAACTCTAAGACCCTTACGTCCCTTGTGCAATGGTTTCCTAACGGGGGTTCAGGTTTCTGTCACTCTGGTAACCCCTACGATTAGTAGCCAAATACACAATGCATTCCCCTAGGCCCTTATAGGTGAAGTGTCATGTAGTCGACGTTCACATGACACCACTAGAAGAAGTACACCACAACTTAAATAAGAATCTATTGAATCTTTCTCAACGCAACTCCACTACTAACAACAAGACTTCTCCCATGTCCTCAAGAACAAAACGAACTACTCACAAGACATCATATGGATCATGACCAGAGATGGAATAATGATGTATAACAATCTGAACATAAACAATAATTCAATGGTTCACTCAATAGCATCAACTACAAGGAGTTATCAACACCGGGAAAGTTTCCCCTATGAACTATGCAAGATTCAACCCAATTGTTAGAGCAATATGGAGATGGTGATGAGGGTGCTGATGGTGATGATGGTGGTGATGATGATGATGATCCCGATGAAGTCTAGCTTGATGGTGGTGTTGATGGCGATGATCTCCCCTCTCCGGGAAGGAATTCCCCCAGCAGAAATCTGTCTGCCGGAGAGATCTTTATCTCTCGGTGTTTTTCGCCCCGCAGAGGCAACGGAATCTTTCTGTGGTTGCTCCCCCAGTCTTAGGGTTTCGTGGGGATGATATACGCCAGAGGAGAGAGCTGAGTGGGCATGGCCACACCACTCCCAGGCGCGGCCTAGGCCTGCCCGCGCCATGGGGTGGTGTGGGCCCCCTGTGGCCCACCTCCACTTCATCTTCTGGCATCCCGAGTCTTCTGGAAAAATAGGATTTTCCATATATTTTCTCGGATTTTCTGATCTTCGTGAATTTTGCCTCCTAACAACACCTTTTCCATCAGAATCCTGACTGCAGCGGTCCATGCTCCAAAAGTCATCAACCATGCAAAAATAGATGAAATAACATAAGTATCACCTCTCAATACGAAATATATCAATGAATAATAGTGAATTAAGACATAGAATAGTGATGCAAAATGGACGTATCAATAGTGCATTCATTGTCTTCAAGACTATCAATAGAATCTTCTAGGTGCTAGAATGGAAAATAAGATCCAATGGCTGGAAATGTTTGGATTCTCGAGTCTCGATCCAACGATCAATATTCAAAGTTATTAGTACATGGCTTGTGGTATTCAGATCCATACGCTTCAGACTGTATTTACAGAAAGGAACAATCTTGTCATCACTCGGAAAATTAAGAATGATATTTCCTGATATTTGGAAACTCACATCGACGACATTGTTTACTACAAGAAGATGCACCGGTCTACCTCCGAAAATACAATTACTTCAAGAGCAATCAATCACATTTACTTGTAGCTCAAGTTTGATCTAATTTCATTAAACTGTCAAGATGCAAAATCTTAGAAAGACGTTGAACTTGTTGTAAAAACTACCGGTAATGGTTTGTGATATATTAAATCAGCCCCCAATGGTTACCTCCAAAAAATTTAAAACTTTCAATGCAACCTACAATTTACTTGTAGTTCAAAATTGACCTAATTTGAATAAATCGACATAAAATCAATTTCAAGTGGGCAAAGTTAGCTATAGGAATAAGTTTGAAAACTCATAAAACACGGGAATCATAAGTACAACATGACGGTCCAATATATGTGTCTGAAAGCTTGGATTGTGGCATTCAGGTCCATATCCTTCGAACTTTGTTTAGGAAAACAAACAATAATCTAATCATCACTCAGAAAATTGAGAATGTTCTTTCCTGATAGTTGGAAACTCACACCGGCGATGCTGACTACTACAGGAAGATGCATCCATCTACCTCCAAAGAGACATTTAATTAAAGAAAAATCTATCTCGCTTACTTGTAGCTCAAGTTTGAGCTAATTTTTCATTAGTTTGTCAAGATGCAAAATCTTAATTAGAAAGGAGTTAAAAACCTATTGTCAAAACTCTTGGTTGGTTTCTAATATATTAACTGAGCCCCCAATGGGTACACCTCCAATTTTTTTTTGTAATTCTTTAGAAGTAACCTACAATAATTTAGTTGTTGTAGTTCAAGTTTGACCAAATTTCGATAAATATAGGCATGAAGTCATTCAAGTGGGGCAAAGTTAATTAGCTATATAGGGAGTTTGAAAACTCATAAAACATGGGAATCATAAGTAAAACACTGTGGTCCACTTAATATGTCTAAAAGCTTGGCTTATGGCATTGAGATCCATATTCTTCAGACTTTCTTTACATAAAAGAACCATCTCGTCATCACTCGGAAACCTGAGGATTTTCTTTCCTCACAGTTAGAAACTAACAGTGAGTACATTGTTACTAGAAGAAGATGCACTCATCTACGTACGAAAATACATTTAATTCTAGAGAAATCTATCGCGCTTACTTGTAGCTCAAGTTTGATCTAATTTCGTTAAATCAACAAGAAGTCACTGAAGTGTGCAAAGTTTGCTAGGAATCTTGAAAAATCCTAGTACTAAAAACTTGGGCATTACGTATAAGAAATCATTGGTCCAGTTTGTGTGCTAATTGGGGTGGTTGAAGTTTTTTTAACTATGGTAGGTCTCGTAGGAGAGAGGTGCTTGAGAGTTAACACGGTCGATGGAAGTACAATTTACATCAAGGACCTCATAAAAAATGAAAATTGCATCCAAGTCCATCCATTTAAAACAATGACCCTAAAACTGAATAATGAAGTGTGTTTGTTTTGAGGTTTGCGCATACTAGCGTTCATCGTGCTAAATACTATCAATAGAATATTTCGTGATGCTAAGGGAAAATAGAAGATCTAGCGGTTAGCAATGTTTCGATTTGCCAGTCTTGATCCAGCGGTCAATGTTCGAAGTTAATTCGTACACTATACAATGGTGATATGGTATTGTAAGAGATAAGACAAGATAAAGATAAGATAAGAAGTACCACGAATGGCCTATCTAATGGTTGGTCTCATAGGAGCGAGGTCCTTGAGAGTTAAGACGGTCAGTGGAAGTACAAGTTACATCAAGGACCTCATAAAAAATGAAAATTGCATCCAAGTCCATCCATGCATTTAGCACAAGGACCCTGAAATTGACCAATGAAGTGTGTGTTTTTAGGTTTGCGCATACTAGTGTCCATTGTGCTAAAGACTATCAGTAGAATCTTTCTAGATGCTAATAATGGAAAAGAAGCACCAATGGTTAGCAAAGTTTGGATTTGCCAGTCTTGATCCAACGATCAATGTTCAAAGTTTGGATTTGTCGGTCTTGATCCAACGGTCAATGTTCAAAACAGGTTCAAAATTGCCTTCCCTCCCGATGTTTGGCCAATCTTTTGAATAACCTTCCCTCCCGATGTTTGGGAAGCAAGTGAAAATTTTGAAACCCAGAAAACTTTGAATTTTTGTGCCGCCAAGGACCAAAGTGGTTTCCTTCCTATGTACTCCTCATCCCTACTCCACACCAACGCGCGACTACCGAACACGCCAGAGACACAGAGCCGCCGTACCAAGGCACACGTCTTGTGCGATCTTGTGGACGAGGAGAGCGATCAGCCGACGGTCTTGGGGAAATGGAGAAGAGATGGAGCATAGGGAAGCAGAGAGAAAACACACGATTTGTTTTGCGTGCATAGGTCCTGAAATTTACTACTAGTAGAGTTTACACTGTAAGGCCGAAGGAGTTCCTCGTGTCAGAAACCCATCATAACTTTTCTCTGACACGGAACCGCCTTCAACTTCTCTTCATTGTTGCCCTCTTCCCCTGCCAACGTTTTATTCTCTCGGCATGTACAGCGCGTGGACAGAGGTGACCATATGTCTAAGCAAAGAAATTTACTACTCCTGCATTGTGTAAAAAAGCACACCTTAATAAGGCTGAGATAGTAAACATATGACATATCATCACTATATAAAATTATAATTGGTAAAGCACAAAAAAATATAAATTTGATCAACATCTATAAAGTATGGGTGTATATTTGGTCCTTGTACTTTGTATCATCATGTGTAGAAGTCAAAGATTATTAGCTACCTAACACTTGAAATTTTTGGTAACATGGTCTAGAGAAACAAGGGAGAATATTCTAATATGATGGAGAAGTGTGTTTTGAGAGGTTTATGCATAGTGTATTCATTGTGTTCAAGACTATCAATAGAATCTTCTAGATGCTAGAATAGAAAAGAAGATCCATCGGCTAGAAATGCTGGGATTCGCGAGTCTTGATCCAACAGTCAACATTCAAAGTTATCCATACACTATATAGTGGTAAGATAAGATAAGATAAGATAAGATAAGATCATGTAGAAGTCAATGATTATTAGCTACGAGGGAGAAGATTCTAGTATGATGGAGAAGTGTGTTTTGAGGTTTGTGCATAGCTTCATTATGGTGAAGACTATCAATAGAATCTTCTAGATGCTAGAATGGAAAAGAAGATCCAACAGCTGGAAATGTTGGGATTCATGAGTCTACATCCAGCGGTCAATATTCAAAGTTATTCATACACTATATAGTGGTAAGATAAGATAAGATATCTCTATCTCTACTACTATAATGGAGTAGTTTTGAATTAGATCCATAACACCAATCTTGACCATTGGGCTGTGGGATCCAATGGTTCAAATAAGTTAGATTCGTGTTGAATAGTACCTAGAGCAAACTCCACCATGCATGTTCTAGAACCATCATGTCACCACCCCCAATTTTCATATCACACTTACTTGTAGCTAAAGTTTGACTTAATTTTGTTAAATTGACAAGAAGTCACCAAAGTGCGCAAAGTTAGCTAGGAATCCTAGTACTAAAAACCTAGGTATTACGTATAAGAAACCGTGGTCCAGTTTGTGTGATAATTGGGGCGGTTGCATTTTCCTTTAACCTTGGCAGGTCTCGTAGGAGCTAGGTGCTTGAGAGTTAGCACGGTCAGTGGAAGTACGTACAAGTTACATCAAGGACCTCATAAAGAATGAAAATTGCATCCAAGTCCATGCATGCATTTAGCACAAGGACCCTTAAACTAAGCAATGAAGTACTGTGTTTTGAGGTTTGCGCATACTAGCGTTCATCGTGCTAAAGACTATCAGTAAAATCTTTCTAGATGCTAAGAATGGCAAAGAAGATCCAACAGTTAGCAATGTTTGGACTTGCTAGTCTTGACCCAACTGTTTATGTTCAAAGTTAATCTCTACACTATATGTAGGGGTATGGTATTATAAGAGATAAGAGACAAGATAAAAATAAGATAATAAGTACTACGAATGGCCGATATAATGGTACGTCTCATAAGAGCAAGGTGCTTGAGAGTTAACACGGTCGGTGGAAGTACAAGTTACATTAAGGACCTCATAAAAAATGAAAATTGCATCCAACAAGTCCATGCATTTAGCACAAGGACCCTTAAACCAAGTAATGAAGTACTATGTGTTTTGAGGTTTGTGCATACTAGTGTTCATCGTGCTAAAGACTATCAGGGGAATCTTTCTAGATGCTAAGAATGGAAAATAAGATCCAACGGTTAGCAATGTTTGGATTTTTCCAGTCTTGATCCAACAGTCAATGTTCAGATAAGTTAATCCCTACACTATTTAGTGGTGGTATGCATGGTATTGTAAGAGATAAGAGACAAGATAAAGGTAAGATAAAAAGTACTACGAATGGCCGATCTAATGGTAGGTCTCATAGGAGAGACATGATTGAGAGTTAACACGGCCAGTGGAAGTACAAGTTATATCAAGAACCTCATAAAAATGAAAATTGCATCCAAGTCCATGCATTTTAGTACAAGGACCTTAGCACTGAGCAATGAAGTACTATGTGTTTTTAGGTTTGCGCATACTAGTGTTCATCGTGCTAAAGACTATCAATAGATCAAATCTTTCTTGATGCTAACAATGGAAAAAAGATCCAACGGTTAGCAATGTTTGGATTTGCCAGTCTTTATCCAATGGTTAATATGTTCAAAGTTAATCGCTACACTATGTAGTGGTATGGTATTGTAAGAGATAAGAGACAAGATAAAAGATAAGATAAGAAGTAATGCGAATGGCGGATCTAATGGTAGGTATCGTAAGAGCGAGGTGCTTGAGAGTTAACACGGTGGGTAGAATTACAATTTACATCAAGGACCTCATAAAAAAATTAAAATTGCATCCAAGTCCATGCATTTATCACAAGGACCCTGAAACTGAGTAATGAAGTACTTTGTGTTTTGAGGTTTGCGCATACTAGTGTTCATCATGCTAAAGACTATCAATAGAATCTTTATAGATGCAAAGAATGGAAAAGAAGATCCAACGGTTAGCAATGTTTGGATTTGCCAGTCTTGATCCAACGATCAATGTTCAAAGTTAATACGTACACTATATGTAGTGCGTGGTATGGTATGGTATTGTATGAGATAATACATGATAAAGATAAGATACTAAGAAGTACTACGAATGGCCGATCTAATGGTTGGTCTAGTAGGTGTGATGTGCTTGAGAGTGAACACAGTCGGTGGAAGTACAAGTTACATATCAAGGACCTCATAAAAATGAAAATTGCATCCAAGTCCATGCATTTAGCACAAGGACCCTAAAACTGAGCAATGAAGTGTGTGTGTTTTGAGGTTTGCTCATACTAGCATTCATCGTTCTTATCAAGACTATTAGTAGAATCTTTCTAGATGCTAGGAATGGAAAATAAGATCCAACAGTTAGCAAAATGTTTGGATTTGCAAGTCTTGATCCAACTTGTCATCAGAACTCTCGTTGGATGGTTTCTCGTAAATTAATTGTGACCTCCAAAAGCTTTTTCGTAGAACTTTCATAGTAACCTAAAATTTACTTATACAAGTTCAAATCTGACCTATTTTCTATAAATCGACATAAAGTCATTCAAGTGGGTGGAGTTAGGTAGGCAGTTTTGAATTGGATCCATAGCGCCAATCGTGATCGTTGGGCTGTTAGATCCAATGGGTCAGATTAGTTGGATTCGTGTTTAACATTATCTAGAGAAAACTCCAACATGCTCTAGATAGTTATTATTAATATACTTAATGATGTATGCCTTTTTCTCTAACAAGACTATTGGTTAATAACAACTTAATGTTCGTTAAATCACATTTCATACAGTATATACGAGTGTGGCACGTGCCTGTGTGTGTGTGCGTGTGAAAACTTTGGCTTGTGGAATTTATTTAGATCAATATTCTTCGGACTTCTTTTATAGGCGAGAATGATCATGGCATCACTCGGAAAATTGAGAATGTCCTTTCCTGGTAGTTGGAAAATCACACCGAAAACATTGTTTACTACAAGAAGATGCACCCATCTACCTCTGAAAAGACATTTGATTCAAGAGCAGTCTATCATGCTTACTTCTAGCTCAAGTCTAACTTAATTTCATTAAATTGATGCAAAATCTTAGATAGAAGTTGAACCGTACCTATATATTATCAAAACTCTTGGTGGTTTCCCATATATTAATTGACCCCTCCCCCTGATATATATGGGTACCTCCAAGAGAGATCTTTCGTCAAACTTTCAAAGCAACCTACAATTCACTTGTGGCAGTTCAAATTGTACCTAATAATTTCGATAAATCAGCATAAAGTCAATCAAGTGGGCGAAGTTAGCTAGGAAGTTTGAGAACTGTCATAAAACATGGGAAATCGTAAGTACAACATGTTGGTCCACAATATATGTCTGAAAACTTGCCTTGTGTTTCATTCAGATCCATATTCTTTAGACTTGCTTTACGGGAAAGAACAATCTTGTCATCACATTCGTAAAATTGAGAATGCTCTTTCCTGAGATAGTAGGAAACTCATAGTGATGGAATTGTTTACTACAAGAAGATGCACCTATAGACCTCTAAAAAGACATTTAATTTAAGAGCAATCTATATCGCGCTTACTTGTAGCTCAAAACCTAATTTCGTTAAATTGTCAAGATGCAAAATCCATCTTAGCAAGAAGTTAAAACTATTGCCAAAACTCTTGGTGTTTTGTGATATATTAATTGACCCCTTGATGGGTACCTCCAAAAGCTTTTTCGAAATACTTTCAAAGCAACCTACAATTTTCTTAGACACGAGGCTAGTAAATTTCTAAGCTACGTATAGTAAAGGCATGTGCAGTGTCTAGAAGTAGCTATGAAAGATACTTTTGGTCTAGCGTTTAGAACTAAAGTGGGTCCACACAACCATGCTAAAAATAAAAATAGACTATTATCCACTGAATAGTGGACCCTCCCAATTGATTCTCTTAGACATAAGTCTAGCACTAGAATCACCTTGAAGAATCTTTTTGTTAGCACTACCCACTCCACCGTTAATATGTTTAAGACTTGACACCGTGCTTGCTTTGATGTCTAGGGCCAATGGGATCACTACCGTGGGGCCCCATTCTTATTAGTGCTCTGGTTATATCCTATAGCAGCCAACAAATGTTAGCTCTGACTCCTCTAGCTCTTCCTTCTCGATGAAGCCCTGACGCTTGACTTTGAAGGATGGTTACGAGGGCAGTAGGTGCCTATGGTGATGTCAATCTCAAGCCCCCCCACCGGACAGTCTGAAGACACAATCTTACGGAGGTGCTCATAGGGGTGGGATGTGCGTTCATGCGTTCATAGGGGTGAGTGTGTGTATGCATTTGTGAGCGTGTGCATTTTGTAGTGGATTTTCGCAAAAATGAGACAGATGGGCCTTCCATTTGTATTATGTTTTGCTCAGTTTTCCCAAAGTAATTGTAATGGTTACTGGTGTCTAGGGTCTTTGGGCTCACTACCGGGGGCTACATTATTAGTGGTTCAATTACATCCCATAGCAGCCAATGAATGTGAGCTCCAACCCCCTAGCACTTCCTTCGCCATGAAGCCTCGGCGCTCGACTTTGAAGGATGGTTATGAGGGTACTGAGAGGCGATGTTCCCGTCAATATACAGAGAGGTGCCTATGGTGACTTCGTCAAGCTCAAGCCCCGCGGGATCAGTCTCAAGATCCAGTCTTTCTAAAGTGCTCATAGGTGTAGGGTGTGCGTACCTGCATTCATAGGGGTGAGTGTGTGTACGCATTTATGAGTGTCTCCGTTTTGTAATGGGTTTTCGCAAAAAGAGAGGGGGGCCTTTGGTTTATTTATTGAGTTTTGATCTGTTTTGCAAAAGTACTCCATGTAATGCAAGTCAAACTAGGTGAGTGATGTTTGGGGGCCCACGGTCTCTCTAGCGCGGGCCCCAATTATCAATGGTCAAATTAAATCCAATACGAAGTAGTAGCCAGCGAATGTGAGGACCGGCTCCCCTACCTCTTCCTTTTCCATGAAGCCTCTACACTAGGCTTTGAAGGTGCGCTCTTTATTCGATGGGGGATCTTGATGAGCAAGGTGGCCGGGTTAGGGTAAGTACGCCAGAGTTCACGGTCTCAGTTTATTTTCTCGAATTCAGCTTATGGGTTCTCTCCTTTTGGGGTTTTTCTCTATTCTGCCCATCTCGATCGACGATATTTCTTGGGTTCAGATGCCGGCACGGATGGTATACACGGAGTGGTACCACATCGTTACCGATGCGGATCTCCGGCTCTAGTGCGACTACGTCCTGGCACCCTATCGCCGCGTCGCGTTCAAGAGAACAAACTTCGGCCGCATGTTCTTGGGTTGCAACTACGAATGTGAGCGTTGTACATTCGTCCACTAGGTAGATCTACCGCACTCACTTTTGTTGTAGTGCATGATGATGTCACTGTGGTTACAGCTCGAGATCCGCGATGACCTCGAAGAGGAGGAGCAAGAGCGCCATCAGATGCATGCCGAGGAGATGGTTGCAGAGTTAATGGATGTCTCCAACTCATTGCACTCAGTTGTAAATAGGATAGATGCTCTTAGATTTGGGTAATTAGAGCTGGACATTAGGTTCTTAACCAAGTATGGTCTGCAATCTAGATATTTAGCATTCTCATGATGCTTTTGGTGGCTGGCTGTAGATTCCACTAATAATTAAGTAATCTCCTTTTGTTTACTAGTACTCACCATATCATAGTACTGCCACGTTAAATTACACTAGGTTAATTAATATGGGAGTAGTTGACAGTCTGCTTACAGCCCTTCTTGAGTTTGTGGTTACTACTAATTGATCTGGTTTATGTGTTACTACTATCTCTCTCTATATACGAGTATCGCTACATTATTTGCACATTTTTGCACCTCCCTCGTTGCGCACCTTCTTTAACCAGCAGCGTCCACCTTTCCATCGCATCAGTGCAATCTCCGGTGAGTCTGCAACCATCCAGATAGTTGTTTAGGTGATTGCTATTTGAAATAGTAGATCTATATGCCACATTAGGAAGTTGGGATCACCATGGATGTAGGCATGGAATTAGTTATAAGGTCCAGAGAACGTAAGTATATGCTGCCAAGAAGAGTCTTTTGAGGATGGGAAGCTTGCCCCTAGCTTTATTTCACAGAACGGTCCTTTGCTAACAATGCAGATGTAATTTGCTGCGTATCATTCATAAACAGATTGTTGTTTGCTGGTGTCCTGCATTGCTAAGTTCTTTCAATTATATTTTTCGTTAAAGGGAAACACGCCCAATCCTTGGAATCAGATTAATGCACGTATCCTTCTTTGCATTGCGAAGTTGATGTGTTCTTTCCTAAAATTTACTGGTTTTGCTGCATTTCATTTAGCATCATGCGCATGTCCCACCCTTGGAGGAGGAATTATCGAGTGACAAGTGTTTTTATGTATCCAGCTGCTTTGCTGGAATTTCAGTAACCTATGCTTTGTCTCTGAAAACATTTTTTGATAAAGAGCGCTTTATTACTTAAAATGTCCCCTAAAATATACTGATCATTTTTGTTGCATCATGATTTGCAAAAACAAAGTCATTCTGATCTGTTGCCACTTATTACTAAGGCCAGGACTGCTCATGTGCTAGCTAGGAAGGCAAACCCTTAAGTACGGCCCTTTTCATGTCGGTTATGTTTCCCATGTTTGGGAAATATGCCTCTATGGTTCTTTGCCATTTGCAGTACCACTGTGGAGCTTGCACGATGTGTGCAGCTGAATTTGGATTGTGAAACGAGAATTTGGTTTATTTTTTTTGAAATGAGAATGTGGTTTAATTTTGGATTTCTTATCTGCAGTTTCCATTTACTCATATTGGTCATGGCGTAATGGTGCTGGTCACTCGAAGGATTTGACAATTACCCGTCTCCGAGAGAAATACAAAGCTCATAGACACATGATTTCGTGGCTTCAAGAGAAAGTGAAACACCAGGACGAACAGATTAGGCGCCTGATGGAAGAAGTGTCCACATCCACTAAGCGGATAGCTGATTTGACTGCAGAATGGAATACATCAATTTCAGTTGCTCATGATGCTGCTGTTGATTTTCAAAAGTTCGTGGCTAACAACTTAGTTCCCGATTTGCCTGATGTGGATGGCGACGAGCTGATTGGCTAGGTGTATGACCGGATCTTGGAACAGGTGGGAATGCAAGCTGACAATCTTTTCAATTCGGCTCTAGACGCAGATGAGACCTTGACAGAAATTCGAGATTGTCCATGCCCATATAGTCGCAAGATGAGAAACTCCGGGCTAAGAGGTAACTCGGCCAAAGGAATAAATGATCCGGATATGGGAACCTGTTGTGGCCTTAACAACTAAAAATTTCTAAGACCGCACCAGCTTCGGGGACTAATGTTTGGGGGATACCCCCGAGTAGGGTAACACCAAGGTATAGGGGCCGAGTTAGCCGGGGTACGGTGCGGTCAAAGCAAGTGCTTACTGGGTCACCTCAAGGCAGGCCAAATCACGGTGTGACCCGGCCCATGGAGCATCTCCCAGACGATGGTCTAGCCGACATAGGATTTATGCCGGACCTATCTATTTGTTTTGCAGGTAACATTGTAAGCCGGATTAGCTATATGCAAGACGGGTTATCTTGGCTTCCAAGAGAAGGAATCCCTCGCTGGTCAAAAGGTGTCCTTCTTAGCTGTAGCCTGAGCTAAGTAAAGTAAAGAAGGGGACCAGCGGGTCAGGGGCGACCAAGGTGATGCAGGCAAAGCCGGATGACGCAGCCCGTGTCTGGTGACGCCAAAAGATAAGGGTTACGCCATGGGTTACGTCCGAAGCCCGGACGAGCCGTTAAAGGGAATAAAGAAGCATCTGCTTTAGGAAAGGAGCATATTCGTAGAATATGATGCCACCTGTGCCCTAGAATTGTAACTCGGGCTTCCCTATATAAGGAGCACCGGGGCCTCCATAGAGAGGGACGGCCGATAGATCAATCATTCTCTGTCTACGGTAGAACTCTAGGGCTAGTGGACAGGGAGTAAGAGACATCATCTCCTTCTTGTTGAGAGCCTTAGGAGCGCTTGTAAACACCATTAATAGAGAATATACAAGAACTTCCATGCATGGAATCACCACGCTCTCCCTCCCTGTATTCCCCTAGCACTCATTGGCCCCATCTTTAGCCTATCCATGGCATCTGCCGTGCCACTACCACGACAGTTGGCACCCACGCGGGGTTAGCGGTGCTAGCAGGGGTGAAAATTCAGACGCGAAACTTCTCAATCAGCGACGAGCTTATCGTCTTAGGCTTGGTTCAGCGCTTTGGAGCGCTGGACTACGTCAGCGACAACGCGGGAAGCTTCGTTAGGAATCCTCCACCGTGCAACGGCATTTTCCTCAAGCTTGGCGCGCACAAGATCTACGTCCGGGTGGATGAGTCCTGTGTTCACCCGCGACACATCGTCAAGGGAGGCGAGCCACCTCTCAGCGCAGCTCCTGGAGTGCGTATCGCTCGCCCCACTAGCAGCGTGGAGATCCTGATGACCGCGCCAGACACGGGACCAAGCAAAGATTCGGCGCCAGAGCCAGAGGTAACACCAAAACAGACCAGGTCTAGGTTTCCCCCGCTAGAAAGGCCGGGAAATGTTCTCCAGCAAGCGATAGATAGTCTAGCAACGCCAATAGCACCTGTGGCAGATCCAGCTCAGGCGCAAGTTGAGTTAGAGGAAACTAGGCGGAAAATGTTAGCTGGAGCAAAGAAAGTAGCAGAGCTGCATCAGTCGTTGAATATCACCTTGAGAGAGTATGCTAAGGCAAACCGTATCGATGGAGTGAAAATCCAGGGCAGGAACTTGATCACTGAGATTGACAAGGAGTACGAGCCTAGGCCAGGTCAGACAGCCACAATAGTTATAGGAGGGTTGGATCGATATAGTACCCCGGCAAAGAACCTCAGGGCAGAAAATGTGGCTGCATCCGAGTTAGAAGGTTTAACCGGAGAGGCCCAACAAAGGCAACAAGAGAGGGTAAATCACTTGTTGAGAGTTGCATGCCAACAAAATGAAGAAATAAACAAGGCTAACCCGGCACCACCAGGGGCCTCATAGGTAGTACATTCGGCCAGAAATAACCCGGCCAGATCCAGAGGAGCTTCGTCATCACCAGGACATAATCCCGGAGAGAAGAGGTAGTGGACTCCGGAAGAAGAGACAAGCAAATGGTTCCTTATGACCCGGTAAGGGCTAGAAAAGGCAAAGCAGTGCAAGTTGATGAGGACCGACACAGTACCAGTCGAGGTGTGGCTGCATGAGGTAACCGTGACCAAGGCAATGTCAGTCAAAGAAATGCTGCCAACGGCAATGCCGAACAGCATGATCCCATGGGAATGGGGAAAAATTTACCTCGGACGCAGCAACAGCGAGTACCTCGGCAAGAGGGGAGTGCGGGACAAGCAGCACAATAGCATCATACACATCCGGATCAGGAAAGGTACAATGATGGTTACTCGGCTATGGTTAATGATGGATACCCTAGACCGGATCACCACGTAATTGGATCAAGGCTGGGAAGCAGGAACTTGCAGCCGGATGATGCAAGGTTGAAGTTGGATAGGATTTATAGGTCAGAGCAAATCGAGATACAAGGTCCCCCGGGTCCAGCATGTTTCGGGCCCTGGATCATGAATGAGCCACCAGTGCCGAACTTTTAGCTGGCTAGAGGAACCCAAACTTATGATGGTAGTACCAGGCCAGAGGATTGGCTGATTGACTATGCCACAGCAGTCAAGATTGCAACAGGAAATTTGAGAAGGGCGGTGAGGTATGTACCATAGATGTTGGAAGGACCAGCGCGAGTTTGGTTGAACAATTTGCCACCAGGAAGCATTAACTGCTGGTTGGATTTCCAGGAGCTGTTCGTTAGCAATTTCTCAAGAACTTACAAGAGACCGAACATACCACAAACCCTTGCGTTATGCCGGCAGAGACCGAATGAGCCAGATAGAGATTTCCTGACTCGGTGGTGCAATGTGCGAAACTCGTGCGAAGGAGTAATTGAATCACAAGCTATTGCATGGTTCGCTTAGGGATGCAGATATGGAAGTATGTTGTGGCAAAGATTACAGCGAGATATGCCAACTACCTTGGCTGAGACAATCCGGATCGTAGACAAGTATGCCTTGGGAGATCCAACGCAACCCCGGTTAATGTCTAGCGAGGCAAACGAAGAGTATTACGGCCGGGATGGCCCCGGATCATCAAGGAGGAATGATTTTCGAGGGAAATGAAGGGATGAGAGTGGGGATTATCGGTATAACTCGCAGCATGTCGCATCAGTGGACTGAGATCAATCCAATGCCGGAGCCAGTCAACACCAAAAAACTGGAGGGCAGAGCTGGCAACAGAAAAACGAAGGGAGAAAGCCTTAGACCCCGGAACAGAAAAAACAGTGCCAAGAACGAAAGGATAGACTGAGGTATACATTTGAGTCTATGCTAGATCAACCTTGCAAGTTCCATACGCCAAGCCCGAATAGCCCGGCGAATCATACAACCCGGCAATGTGAACATATGAGGAAACTAGAACAGGGAGGTTCGGGGAATGCTCAGGCACCTTGGAACGAAGCACCTAGAAATGAAGCACCCCGACCACAGTTACTGACAGAGGGAAATGGACATCAACTAATGCTGCCACCACCTACTCTGAGGTACGAGAATCCGGAAAGAAGGGACGATGTACATCAAGTGGGCAATAACCAGCAGCAACAAGGTCAAGGTTACAACGAGAATGAGGGACGAAATGAGTACAGGGAACAATATCAAAGCTACTGTGTGTTCACGACGGAAGAGAATGACCGGAAAAGCTTGCAGCGCCGACATATAGAGGTAAACGCAATAATGCCAGTGGTGATGAGGTATATGCCTTGGGCGGATCAGGAGATTACATGGAGTGTCAAGGATCACCCAAAGATCATGCCAAGCCCAGGAACCTACGCTCTAGTCCTGGATCCAACATTCATCAGGCCAAATCTCAATGTAAGATTTTCCAAGGTATTGATTGACAATGGTAGCAGTATCAACATTATGTACAAGGATACCATGCACAAGTTGGGGATAACAGAAAACATGTTGCAAGCAACAAGGACCACCTTTCATGGCATTGTGATGGGCATTTCTTGTGAACCAATTGGTAAAGTCCAGGTTGACGTGTTCTTCGGCACAAGAGACAACTGCCGCACCGAGAACTTGGAATTCGAAGTGGTAAATCTGGAGAGCGCTTATCACGCGTTACTCGGCAGGCTAGAGCTAAACAAATTCATGGCAACTACCCACATCAGTTACCTTAAGATGAAGTTGCCCGGACCAACGGGCGTGATAACTATATCAGGGGACTTCCGGCATTCGATCGAGTGCGCCTCAGCCGGATCCAATTTGGCCGAGTCACTCGTGATAGCTCAAGAGAAAAGGAAGATACTGGAAGTGGCCGCATTGGGTCAATCCGCGCAACAACATATGCCAGCCCTGACCAACCCGCACGGGAGCGTATCGTTCCAAGCAATTAAGGACACAAAGAAAGTGCCAATCGATGATCAGTTCCCAGAGTGCACCGTAACCATTGGTGCTGGATTAAGCAGCAAATAGGAAAGCGAGCTCGTCAACTTCCTCCGTGAGAATCGGGATATCTTTGCTTGGTCTACGCAAGATCTATAAGGTGTACTGAGGGAGTTGGCTGAGCACTCATTAAATGTAAGACCCGGGGCTAAGCCGGTAAAGCAGCCTCTCAGGCGTTTCGCAGAAGAAAGAAGGAAAGTTATTGGAGATGAGATAGCAAGACTACTAGCGTCCGGGTTTATCATGGAGGTACTCTATCCGGATTGGCTCTAAAATCCGGTGCTGGTGGAGAAAAAGAAAGATGATTGAAACGTGGTTGTGGTATGGCGCATGTGTATCGACTACACGAACCTGGATAAGGCATGTCCTAAAGATCCATTTCTGCTCCCTAGAATAGATCAAGTCATAGACTCAACAGCTGGATGTGAGCTACTATCATTCATTGACGCGTATTCTAGTTTCTACCAGATACCTCTGAATCCGGATGATCAAATAAAGACTGTATTTATTACCCCGTACGGGGATTATTGCTATCGAACTATGTTGTTTGGATTACATAATGCAGGAGCAACATACCAGAGATGCATGCAAAAATGCTTACATGATTTGATAGGTCGGAATGTGCAAGTTTATGTGGATGATTTGGTAATAAAAACCAAGGAAAGCAATACGCTCCTTGAGGATATCCGGCAGACATTCGCGAACTTGAGAAGGTTCCGACTGAAACTAAACCCGGAGAAATGCACCTTCGGCGTACCAACTTGAAAGTTACTCGGTTTTTTGGTGTCCAGCCATGGCATTGAAGCTAACCCGACGAAAATCCAGGCCATTGAAAGAATGGAACTGCCGAAATGCCTTAACGATGTGCAGAAGTTCACTGGTTTCTTGGCATCGTTAAGTCGGTTTGTTTGTCGGTTGGGAGAGAAGGCCTTGCCCCTCTATCAGCTAATAAAAAGGCAGACAAGTTCACATGGACGCCACAGGCGGATCTTGCATTTCGAGAATTGAAAAAGATGTTATCTACTGCACCAATCCTAGCTTCACCACTACCTAAGGAGCCAATGTTGCTCTACGTAGCCGCGACCAACCGAGTCGTAAGTGTAGTGATCATAGTGGAGCGTGAGGAGGAAGGAAAGTCGGTGCAAAGACCGGTGTATTATCTGAGCGAAGTATTATTAGCCTCAAAACAGAACTACCCTCACTATCAAAAGATGGCATACAACGTATATACGTCGGCCAAGAAACTCAAACACTATTTTGAGGAACACCCCATCAAGTTGATATGTGAGGCACCCATTTTCAGAGATCATGAATAACAAAGACGCAAGCGGCCGAATAGCAAAGTGGGCTATCGAGTTAGCTCCATACGCACCACAGTTCGACAGAAGGGATGCGATCAAGTCACAAGCTGTGGCGGATTTCTTTGTGGACTGGGATGAAATGCAATACGACGGATCAAACTCAAAGATGGGTTGGGCGCCGGAGTGGTACTTAACTCGCCCAAGAAGGATCAACTAAAGTATGTCCTTCAAATCCACTTCAGTGCCTCGAATAACATGGCGGAGCATGTAGCGTTGGTGCATGGTCTCAAAGTGGCAAAAGAAGTGGGAATACGTCGGATACAATGCTTTGGAGACTCGGATTTGGTGGTACAACAAGTGTCTGGAAATTGGGATGCCCTGGATGCTAACATGGAGTTATATAGGTTCCAGGTTCAGAAAATAAGCGGGTTCTTTGAAGGATGTGAGTTCCATCACATACCTCGGATTGAAAATGAGGCAGCAGATACACTGTCCAAGCTGGGCTCATCCCAGCAACCAATTCCGCCAAACGTGGCTTTGGAGCACTTGAGAAAACCATCTATCACACCGTCACCCGAATCAGATTCAATTTATATCCCGTCACTTCCCGGATCAGGAGCTGCACCTATGGAGATAGAATGGGGAAGCACCTCCGCAAACCCGGGGACTGCTTCAGCAAACCCGGGGACTACCTCAGCAAACCCGGGGACTGTTCAGCTTGATCCGGCAGGAGTTATGTCGGTGGATGCAATGGAAGTTGATGAGGAACCATTTCTCGTCCGGACTATACCAACTTGGGCAAAGCCAATTTTTTATTTCCTGAAAGAGGGAATTTTCCTGGAAGATGAAATAAGCTCAAGGCAGATTCAGAGAAGGGCAAAGGCCTATAAAATTATCAACGCCAAACTATACAAAAGAAGTGTGACAGTGGTACTACAACGGTGTGTTGATCCGGAGGAAGGACTTGACATACTCTGGGATATTCACCAAGGGGAATGTGGCCACCATGCCTCCTCAAGAGCCTTAGTAGCAAAAAATTTCCGGCATGGATTTTACTGGCCCAGTGCCTTGCAGCAAGCAGATGACTTGGTAAGGAAATGCAATGGTTGTCAAAGGTACGCCACAAAAACCCACCTACCAATGTCGGAGCTAAAAACTATCCCTATTACATGGACATTCGCTGTATGGTGCCTAGACATGGTAGGACGCCCATTTAAGCCGGCCAAAGGAGGTATGAACCATATTCTTGTCATGGTTGACAAGTTCACCAAATGGATTGAAGTGAAACCAATTCAGAAATGTAATGGGGCAACAGCAGTAAGATTCCTCAAAGATATAATCCTTAGGTACGGCTATCCCCATAGCATCATAACTGATAATGGAACAAATTTCACCAAAGGAGCATTTGCGAGGTTCTACCGAGAGAAGAAGATCCGGTTAGATGTCGCCTCAGTCGCCCACCCCACATCGAACGGGCAAGTGGAAACATCCAACGGACTGGTATTGTCCAGGATAAAACCCCGGCTCATAGAGCCGCTACAAAGATCAGCGGGGTGCTGGATAGAAGAACTACCAGTGGTACTATGGAGTTTAAGAACAACTCCAAATCGATCAACAGGCTATACGCCATTCTTTCTGGTATATGGGGCAGAAGCTGTATTACCAGCCGACATAGAGCATGATTCGCCGAGAGTCACCCAATACACAGAAGCCGAAGTGCGCGAAGCCCAGCATAACGATGTTGATCTGCTGGAAGAAGCAAGAGAACTGGCCCTGTCCAGATCCGCCATATATCAGCAAAATCTTCGACGCTATCATAGCCGGAAAGTAAACCCCTGAGTTTTTTGGGAAGGTGATTTGGTGCTATGGCTAATACAGCGCACTGCTGGCATGCATAAGTTATCCCCTCCATGGGAAGGACCTTTCATTGTGAGAAAATCTTTGCACAATGATTCCTACAATCTTATTGATGCACAGCCCTAGCAAAAGAACAAGGCAGACAGGTCCGGAAAAGAATCCAAAAGACCATGGAACGTAGCACTGCTTCGTCCTTTCTACACCTAAGAGGTGAACGTATCCGAATTACTCGTATGTCGGTATGTATGTCGGCGATGAGCTTATCAATAAAAACTTTGCCACCCCGAGCAGAGACTCGGGGACTGCTATAATACTTGTCTCTTGTTTTCGTATTTTTGTGTCGGCTGGGTTAAGACGCTTATATCTTAGTCAGGTTAGTAATGTGTGAGCACCAAAAACCTAACTCTTCGACTTTGCTGCTGTCCAACAAGAATTGGTTTCATGGCAAGCAAGAGAACAAGTTTGGAATGGCAACGCACATGAAAAACGACTAAGGGAAAGAACTTAAGTGGGCCGACATTGTTTTTTGACTAACCCTTAGTTTATTTTATTCACTAAAATGTCGAATTGTTTTGAGATAATCCCAAGGTTTCAGTATTGTTAAGTCAATTTTTTGAACCTCGGACTCGTAAGTCGAAAAACTGAATCAAGGTAGACGCGAGACGAGTCAAAAAATTGGCGGAACAAGAAAAGGAAACTCGGGGACTTCATCCACAATAATCCGGCAATAAAACTTAGTTCAGAACTTAAAATTGTAGCACAAACAAACAAAATTATTTAAATGCATCTGCGCCCGACATTCCGGGGATCTGATAAATGTGATAAGTGTTATTCAAGCGGCAGGAGCAGCAGACGAATCATCTGTCGAGGAGGGAGGTACTCCGGATTGTGGGGGAGGAGCGCTAACTTCGGCTTCGTCCTCTGGGTTAACTTCGTTATCCTCTGGGTCTTCAGCCTCGTCGCCTAGCTCGGAGCCCTCGCTCTCGCTCCCTTTTTAGCTCCAGACACAATTTCTTCGTCAGCAGCATCAAGATACCTCAGCCCCTCATTCCAAGCAAGGCAGAAGGAGTACTGGATGAGCTTATTGGCATAGGCCTAGCGGCGCGTGATCCACTCCGGATCCTCGCACCACTTAGACGCAGTGCGTATGCGAGTGAGCAATGCCAAGTCAATTCCTTCGTACCACGAGAGCACGAATTGTAGAGCAATGTCGGCCCCAACCCATGCAACAGACTCGCACCACAAATGCAGCTACGTGTCACATTCCATGAGTTTGGCTATAAAAGCCGAGCCTTTCTTGGGAATGGTTTCACTAGGCTAGAGGCAGCTGAACATTCGTGTTGCCGCCAGGATGATGTCCACACCATGATTCTTTACTACCTCAAGGCGAGCGGTGAGACTCGCCAGGAGATCCTCTGTGGTATAAGGGGTTGGCTCGGCATCAGGGCAGCAGGAATTCCACGCTGTTCGTGGGACTGGCGTACGGCGGAGGCAGCGAGTGTATCACTCTCTGGAAATTTTCCTAAGGATAAGAAGAGAAATAGTGGGCAAATGGACCAAATTCGGGTGGTAGAAGATGAAGCAAGGGCAGGAAACTTACGCGCAATTTGGAAGAGAAGTCGCTGAAGCTCGGAATCAACATTGGCATTATGGACCCGAAGTTTCTCGTATTCGGTGGTCACCAACGTAAGCTTGACGCCGGCTTCCTCCAATATGCTCTTGTCCTTGGAGAATTGCGTGGTTAAACGCTCTTTCTCCTTGGCAAACTCTTGGTCGGCTTTCTCCAGCTCGGACTGATGGGAGCTCGTAAGCTTTTGAATTTCGGCATTCAGCCGAGTGATCTCCGAGTCATGCTGTTGGAGCCAGGCTATCTCTGCTTCTTTCTTTTTCAGTTCAGCCTCATAATTACCTGCTTGTTTGAGGCAATGAGTCATCATTTCAGGCATGGTGACACTATCATCGAGAGCAACCGCATCATGATCCGGAGGACCCAAAGTATGAGTGTCCACCGGATGAAGCAAGGAAAGTACAACGATCATGTGAAGGGGATAAGTTTACCTTTGATTTCCGCAAGGTTTTTCCTCATGATTTTGTTCTCAGCTTCATCCTCGGCTGCATGATTCGGACAAAAAATTCATATAGGTCCTAAGAAGTTTGAATGAACAAGGAAGAGAAAGAATAGAAATTTACCCCTCTTCTGATATTCCACCAAGATTTTACCATAACGCGCGTGAATGTCTTTGTAGGAGTCCAGCAGGCGCTGGAACTCAGTGGTTCGGTGGTTAGTGGTAATCTGAAATAAGAAAGGAAAAGACAAAAGTTCAAAGTCAAGATAAAAATAATTCGAAGTCTACAAGACCCATGCCAAGGAACTTAACCCGGCTCTAGGTGTGTGGATATTCGAAGTCTACAAGACCCGGGCCAAGTGGAACTTAACCCGGCTCTAGGTGTGTGGATATTCGAAATCTACAAGACCCGGGCCAAGTGGAACTTAACCCGACTCTAGGTGTGTGGATATTCGAAGTCTATAAGACCCGGGCCAAGTGGAACTTAACCCGGCTCTAAGTGTGTGGATATTCAAAGTCTACAAGACCTGGGCCAAGTGGAACTTAACCTGCCTCTAGGTGTGTGGATATTCGAAGTACATAAGAAACGGGCTAAAAGGGAACTAGACCCAGCTCAAAATCTACCAAAATTTGATGTCATTATGAACAAAAGCTAAATCTACGAGAAGCATCCGACCGAATAACAAGTTATTCCCTCGGAGGCTCAGGGACTAGGGGCTATATCTACCAGTGTTCAGTTATATAAAACATCAATAGCGGAGAAAAAGAATTACCTCCATCATCCGGCCAGCCAAGGAGATATCCTTGGTAGCAAAGTTCATCTAGGCACTGAACTCGGTGGGGCCGAACCTCTCTGGCAGATCGTCTTGAGGGTCGATGAATTCGGCGTCATTCCAGTTTTTCACATACTCAAGGAGTTATGGACTGTAACTTTCGCCGCTCGGAGAGTAGTTCGCCACAAGACCCTTCACGTGGGCCTCCTGCCTGGCGGATTGAGCTGCAGCGGGGCTGGTGCAAAACTCGCTGTTGGCTGCCCTCTGATCCGGAGGCGGCAGGCCCAGAGGAAGTTACTTTGGCTGACTCGGAGGTCTTTTTGGCTTTGCTAGATGAGGGTGAAGGAATTGACTGAAAGATGTCAGCCACAGAAGGGGTAGACCCGGAGGGAGCCGATGGAGCTTTTCCCTTGGGAGGCTTGGAGGCTCTTGATGTTGTTGGTGCTGGTGATGCTAGTGCTGGTGCTGCTGCTGGTGCTATTGCTGCTGGTGCTGTTACTGGAGATGCTGGAGGCGGAACCGAAGAAGCTGGCACCTCATGATCTGGCGCTGAGGCCAAGGAAATGGGGAGATCCGGCCCACTACCCCCGCGCCGACATTGCCCTCCTCTTGGCGAGGTGGGCTCTGGTCAGGCGCAGCCGCGGAGCCCTCTTGAATAGGGCTGAGCGGCCGATAATCATCGTTGCGGGGGGGGAGAGGAACTGCTCCGAAGTAGGGAGGCAATGCCGGGGCCGCTTTGAGGGATGTCCCTAGGAGCTCTGAGAAAGAAAAAGCACCGAGTCAAAAAGAAGAATCAATAAGAAACAAAGGCAAGCAAAGGAAAAAATCCCAAGAAGCGGTATTATAGAACTTACTCATCCGCGGTAGGAGGAGCCCGAGGCTTGGGCACCCTCCGAACCGTGCTCTTGGTGGCAGGCTTGGCCGAGGGTTTAACCCTAGACTTCTTTTGCCTCTTCTTGGGCGGCGGCACCTCCGAAGCTGCGGCCGAGGTAGCTGCGTGCTTTTGGGATGGAGCCGGGGCCGGGCCACCAGTGGCAAGGGGAGGAACCTCATGGACCTGATCGTCCGGGTGAGATGAACATTCGGACATAAGCCAGGTACAAGTAAAAGATGAGAACCGGATCAAATACCTCAAGGACCTCAACATCCGAGTCATCATCGTCTGGCCAATCCCTTAGAGAAGAGGCCTTACCAGCACTGCATCTGACGACATCCGGGGTAGGCAGGAAGGCCTCCGGATCAGGCTCCACCTTGTCCTCCTCGGTGCGGTCCTCCAACCATTTGCTTGCCAGCACCTCACCATCCTCCAGCGGTCGCTGGAGGAATTTCTGAGAGAGCCTTTGGCATGGGTGAAACTAACATACAAAGAAGATTCGGAAAACAGAGCCTTTGGAGGGGGTTTGGCATGGGTGAAGGGCTCGAGTCCCCACTCCCAATCCTCGGAGAACTCCTTCTCCACATTGAATATGGATTTAACCCGGCGGTAAACTATCGAGTTATCCAGGTCGAAGGAAGAAGTCCGGTGAGGGTCAAGAGGGCCGCTAAGATAGCAGATTTTGTGGGCTCGCTTTTGGAGGGGGGAGACCCAGTTGCGGAGGAAAGTGACCATGATGTCCTTCCCCCGGAGTTTCTCCTTGAGTAGCTCCTTGATCCGGCGCTCTACTTGATTCGCCAGGGCCGTGGGCCGCTTCAGAATGGTCTCCCAAAGAGAGGCATCAGGAGGGCCAAGTCTGAAGGGGAGAAGCCGGATCAGGTCCTCCTTAGTGGTGTTCCGGACATAAAAGAAGGTTCGGGCCTAGCCCTTGCAAGATTCGAGTCCGGTGAGCTGGGGAAACACGGACTGCTTCCGGGGAGAAATGGAGGCGGCGCCGCACTGGGTCAAGTTCTTGTTCTCCGTGGTGCACTCCTTATTCGGAACCACATTTCTCCACAGACCAAAGAACTTAATGCAAAATTCTTTGGTTGGCCAAAGGCCGATGTATCCCTCAATGCCAGAGGCAAAGGAGGACAGAGAAGTAATAGCGTTTCCGAGGAGGTGATGCAGTTGAAGCTTGTATAAAAAAATCAGATGTGGGAAGGCCGAAGCCACGCTGGAAATGCGAAAGAAAAACTACATATTCCCCAGGTTCGGGGGAAGGAGATACTTCACCGGAGGCGAGGCGGCAGGCGACGCCGGCGAGGATGCGTCGCGTGGCGCGGAGCCAGTCGAGGTCCTCCTCACGGACGATGGAGCCGTCCCAACAGCCGCGCTCGCGGCCCTCCGCCCCTTCCTCTTGCTGCGCCACCACCGCTGCCTCCACCTCAGACATGGTGGATTCGAAGCTTTTGACAGGGTAGTCGGAATAAAGGTAGCCGGAAGAAGGGAAACGGGAAGCGCAAGGCCCCGTGGTGGAAACTAGCAATGGGAACAGTGGCGCTCGTGGAGTAGAAAACTGGCCGTGGTGGCGGAGTTGCTGTGACAGAGATAGAGGTGGGAAGCACGGAAGAAATAGGGGAACTTCCCCTAAAATCGCCCCAGGCCTCCTACTTAACCGCGTAGCACGCACGTCGTGGGATCCTTTGCGGGCAACACGCCACACGCGATGAGCGTGTATGTGGCCAAGATAGCCAATCAGAGCAGGGCCACAAGAGGGGATACAGAAGCAGATGACCCCACGATGTGATGCAACATTACGGTTAACGAGGCGCTGTAGTGAAGGGACGTTTACAGCAGTTATTCCTGACAATGCGATAGTAACCGGCGCATTAAATGCGCGTGGCCCTTAAAATGAGGCAAAATGATGATTACCGCCATGTAGGATGTGGAGAAGCGTATAAGAGAAGGAAAGGAAACCCGGATAAGCAAGCAAAAGACCTAGCCAATGAGGAACTCGGAATGAGCAAAGGGTCGCAAGATGAGAAACTCTGGGCTAAGAGGTAACTCGGCCAAAGGAATAAATGATCCGGATATGGGAACCTGTTGTGGCCTTAACAACTAAAAATTGCTAAGACTGCACCAGCTTCAGGGACTAATGTTGGGGGGATACCCCCGAGTAGGGTAACACCGGGGTATAAGGACCGAGTTAGCCGGGGTATGACGCGGTCAAAGCAAGTGCTGACTGGGTCACCTCAAGGCAGGCCGAATCATGGTGTGACCCAGCCCATGGAGCATCTCCCAGACAATCGTCTAGCTGGCATAGGATTTATGCCGGCCCTGTCTATTTCTTTTGTAGGTAACATGGTAAACCATATTAGCTATATGCAAGCCGGGTTATCTTGGCTTCCAAGAGAAGGAATCCCCCGCTGGTCAAAAGGTGGCCTTATTAGCTGTAGCATGAGATAAGTAAAGTAAAGAAGGGAACCAGCAGGTCAGGGGTGACCAAGGTGACGCAGGAAAAGCCGGTTGACGCAGCCCGTGTCTGGTGACGCCAAAAGACAAGGGTTACGCCATGGGTTACGTCCAAAGCCCGGACGAGTCGTTAAAGGGAATAAAGAAGCATCTGCTTTAGGAAAGGAGCATATTCGTAGAATATGCTGCCACCTGTGCCCTAGAAATTGTAACCCGGGCTTCCCTATATAAGGAGCACCGGGGCCTCCATAGAGAGGGACGGCCGATAGATCAATCATTCTCTGTCTAAGGTAGAACTCTAGGGCTAGTGGACAGGGAGTAAGAGACATCGTCTCCTTCTTGTTGAGAGCCTTAGGAGCGCTTGTTAACACCATTGATAGAGAATATACAAGAAATTCCGTGGGTGGAATCACCGCGCTCTCCCTCCCTAGATTCCCCTAGCACTCATTGGCCCCATCTTTGGCCTATCCATGGCATCTGCCATGTCACCACCACGACAGCCTTCGATAACGTGACAACAAAACTATGTTATATTGAGTGCCCGCATGAGACACATGATATTTCCAGACGCAATTTTGTCATCGCTAAGGGGCATAATGGAGATGTTGCCCATGCGGTTATAAGAGACTTCAGTCTAAACACATGGTCCCGTGCAAGATCATCAACAGGCAAATGGGAAGCTTGGGTGCCTCATATAAAGGTTGAGTTGGATACTGTCCTTGGCCTTGAGAAATCATGGGCATATGGTGGGAAAGATGCAGTAAGGTTACTCTGTGCATTTGAGGATAGAGAAATGGTGGTTATATGTGAGAAGGAGGGAGTATTCGAATTAGATCTTAGGAGCATGAAGTCTAAGAAGTTCAGATCTCGTAAACATTGGTGTACTTTACATCCCTACATTATGACACCCGGTTAGTGTAGTCATTCATGTGCAACCCTTGCATTTTTGTACACCTGTGGTTTTGTTGATCATTTTGTTCATTTCCTTCAGCAACCGACATGATTCAGAGTGTTAAATCAAAGAAACAAAAATGAAGTCTTGTCAGCAACACAACTGATTCAGACTGCAACATCAATGAGATGAAAATAACACTCGGATGAACAAGCAAGGCTTGTTTGGGCAAGCATGTGTTTGCCTAGGTTGTGTTATTTGAAGCTGCTGTCTGATATTTGTTTGTTTTGGTAGCTGATGGAACTGTGGCGGCACCTTTGTTTGCGTTGCAGTCATAGCGGCAGGGGCTGGAATATTAGAGTTGTCTATTTGTTTTGGGGGCCTATGTGTGTCTGATAAAACATTGTTTTATATGATAAAATGGTGTTCTCTATATAGTAGTGTATGTGTGATGAAAACTTGTTTTATTTGTTCTACATATACTTTAGTTGGTCTTTGTATTTTGATAGTATGCTGTAGTAGGAGTATTTGTTTCGCAACAAGCCTTTTATTTGATATGAATAGTACTACCATTTAGTTAGTGCTTCATGTAGAAGAGCCTGTGCCAACACCTAAATAATTAGTAGACCTTGGTTACACACCATTTTCACATGCTTGAATCAGACCTACTTCAGACATTTGTTTGTTATTATGTTAAATAAACATTCTTGTATTGGAGATCTACATTTTCATACCATGGTAGATAATCACTCTCCCTAACTTGGATCCCTGAAATAGAGGGAGAACGGCCTATTTTTTTAATTATTCTTTGGAAAATTTCTAAATTCAAAATCACTTTCGACCGCCAAAACCTACCACCTACTCCATTTGAATCGGAGGCATCAGTTGATGTGAGTCTCACCTTAAATTCCTGACCAGATGGCGTTCGACCTACACAACCTTTTTTCTAGTAATATAAACTTGGCTGGCAACCAAATTCAAAATCCTAATCAAGCGGGAAAATAACCCACCGACCCCGAAGGATTTAGCACCCCCTCTGTTTCAAATATTTTCAAGCAAAATCACCCACCGAGGTAGTACCATTTTTATATTATTACATGGATGCTAGCCAAATTTAAAATATGAGTCAAGCGGCAAAATTTACCGCCTATGCTGTGTGAATGGAAGGTATCCAAGTTTCTATGCAAAAAAATGTTTATGGATGATCAGTTGGTGTGACTCTCGCCCTTGAATTCCTGGATAGATAGCGTACGATCTACTACCTTTTTATATTAGTAGATGGAGGCTAGCCAGATTCAAAATCTCAATCGAGCGGCAAAATCACCCACCTACCAAGCATTTCCTGCCCAACCATTTCAAAAAAATTGAGCCAAAATATCCCACCGACCGGGGGAGTACCATTTTTCTATTATTATTATTAGATGGGTGCAAGCCATATTCAAATTCTCAATCGAGCGGCAAAACCAGTGCCCTTCCGTTTCAAAAACGTTAGAATTTAAAATTCCAAATCTACCCATTGTTCAGACGACAAATGGGCATGCTAAAGTCGGTAGCTTGGGGGCACAATCGTAATTATTTTTTCTGCTCACCTCTATGGTCCTGATTTCCCCAGTTTTTCCCGTCGGCCCTCCCAAAAATCCCAAGCTCCTTTGTCCCCTCCACGAACACCACGCGCACCAGCTTGAGTTGTCGTCTCGTGCACCGCCGTGCAGCCGCTTCACCGACGCTCACCCACCAGATCTAGGAGTTGCAGTGTCGTTCACCACACCGATGGCATCATCGACCGCCCAAGCTCTGCTTCATCACCATCGAAAGCTACCCAACCGTACCGGATCCGCTTCACTGGTGTCCACCAGGCATGATCTAGTTCAAAGAGTTCCATGTCCACCGCTCCAGACTAGCTGCACGACCATCGCTATTCACTGCACCGGATCTGCCTCAACGACGCTCTCGTCCACCGCTTTCAAGCTGGCATCAACCTCCCAAGATCTGCTTCCCCGACACCAACAACCACCGCAACCGTAGCACCCTTGGTGACCTGGACGTCACTCGCACGGTACCAACGATGCTTAGACGCCTCTCTGACTAAGGATAACCAAATCTCCAACCCGTTTTTGTTTTGTCAGCGGTATAGCATGTTCAAGCTTGTCGCAGTGAACTGCATTTTGTAATCATGCTAGTACATACAAGTCACTGGGCATGCCTATTCTTCGTGCTAGTACATGCAAGGTCATTAGACATGTTGGTTTGCATTCGCTACTCTACAAATTTCAAGTCATCCACATGTCAGTTATTTTGTCATGCACATGTTCTTAGCTACTCCATACACCAGTAATTGCCTGCTACCGTGTAATTCTTGCAAAATCTATAGTCAGTGGAAAATATTAGTGTGGATTCCCTGCTCTAAAGTTGCTGAATCTATCTGGTTCGTCCTGAGATTAGTTCCTGCTATTATTTCCTCCTTGGCATTGTTCTGCTATCCTGTAGTAGCCGTTTCTTCGTACCAATTCGATTATAATTTTGTTGTTGCCATAATGCCATCTGGTTCTTCAAAAGCTGCATCATTAACTATTTACTTTTTCTTGCATAGAGCTCAAAATGGAACAATTAACATGTTGGATTGCATAGCCTATTCTACTGGTTCACAAGGGTTGCCATTACTTCCTTATCTGGTGCTGGTTCGTCCTGAGTAACGGCATAACTGTCATCTACTATGTAGTTCACTCGTGGTTTGCATTCCTGCTCTAGAATTTCTCTTATGATGCCATTATAATTTCTATCTAGTTGATTTTTAGGTATGACAGTAACTACTTGCCATTGTGTAGCTCACTGCAAATTCTGAGTCACCCAACGACTCTATGCATTCCAGGAGATGCCACTGCTTCCATATATATTTGCTGAAATTCTAAGAAACACTTTGTTTGATTGCTCATTTCATTTTAGGCACGCTTGTGTAATGCTTGTTTGTCCTGTTCTATAGGTTCACGAGCGACGCCATTATATATCGCATCTGGTTCTGGGTCAGGTTCATACTAAGTCATGACATAACTATCCTCGACAATATATAGTTCATTCGTGGTTTGCATTCCTGCTCTACAGGTTCTTGTATGATGCGGTTATAATTTCTATCTGGTTCATTCTTCGCTATGACAGTAACTGCATACCATTTTGTGGCTCAGCGCAAATTCCGAGTCACCCCTCTTGCATTATAGGGTATAGAACTGCTTCCATATATATTTGTTCAAAATGACCTGGCTAGTTTATATCTGCTGAAATTCTAAGCCACACACACACATTTTTGATTGCTCGTTTCACGGTAGTCACACTTGTTTAACACATGCTTGCTTGTCATGTTTGTTTGACGTGTTGGTCAATAATTAAACCATTGACCAGTTGTAAACTCCAGTTCATATCTCCTATCATATAAGTCAAATGACTAGTTTGTCTTGTTTGATGTATTAACTTGTTATTACTTAGTTTCAGACTGCAATTATTGCTAGCCCCACCAAAAGGGAGCTGCAAGATCATGTCTCCTCCAATGTAGTTGTCACACTCAGTGGAAGATGCAGGTGATCGATTGAGAAAGAAAATTGAGCACTCTATTATCAACTGAAATGCCGATTTTTCTTTCCCCTGAGTTGATAATATGTAATAATTTTAAGAAGTTTGCAACTGATGTAATATCTAGATAAGTCGCATAGGCTATGTAGGCATTTAGTTGACGCCGTCCATACATTGCGGCAGTCGTTACGGTAACTACGCTAGGCAGGTCGATTAGGGAACAGTACCGTGATGTATTCGGCCGATGACGAACAGTAAAAAATGCTGGATTATTATACACATTTTATGATATTGGCATGGGCTTCATAAATGACGAAACTGTAAAAGGCCATAAACGTAACGGGCCAATGCGCATGTGGTAACAGGCCGTAACAGTAACATCCCGTAAATGTAATAGGCCTAACGGGCCGTAACAATAACAGGCCATAATAGAAACAGGTCGAATCAAGCAGTCAGAATAAAGAATATGCCGTAATGTGATAGCCAAACAGAAACAACCCATTACAATAACATGCAAGAAACTACAAAAATGACCGAATAGTAACAGGCCAAAACAGTAGCGGGCCAAAACAGTAGAGGGCCAAAACAGTAGCGGGCCACAATAGTAAAAGGCCAGAATAGTGACGAGCCTGAACAGTACGGGCCAAGAAATTCCAGGACAAGGGTAGTAACAGGCCGACAAATTTACTAGGCTAGAATAGTAAAGGGCCTTTTGTGGGCCTGAACAGCTAAAGACCAGAACAGTAACATGCCAGAATAGTAATGGACCATCTCAAAGAAGGGTCGTCAGTAGGCGGTTGATGATGAGCTGCGATAACAGTGATGGGCTGACCGCTGGCCTTATGTTTACAAGAGCGACTTGGCATAGGATGCTGATGGGCCTCATAGTGTTGGACCAACATGGGCCTTCTGTAGGATGAAACAGAATCAGGCCTGAAAGTTTGCAGGCCGCAGCTAGCTGCATTTTTGGGCCCATTTCAAATAGTGCAGGACAAAACAGTAATGGGCCATCTTCTTATTGGGTTCCCCTCATGGGCCGGCCCAGTTAGTATTTAGCAGGCCTGGCTGGGCATGGCTTCTGCCACAGTTTCAATGGTCGCTAACGGTGGTAACCGTCCGCTAATGGTGGCTGCCACCTAGCAGTTCGCATGACGCCAGCAGTCAGCGCGGCTGGCGAATAGATCTACGACGGAACAAGTTTTCGTGGCTGAAGGGTGTGATCCTCCACGGTCGGAAAAAAAACCATGGTTAATTCATTTGTAATGGGGCTTTTACCACGAAGGCGATCCGTCGCGAAAGGCTCTTTGCCCATGAAAAACGGGCCTTCAACCTTGAAAATCGTCCGTTGTAAAAGCCAACTTTTCTTGTAGTGTTTGGTCTAGCTCCAAGTTGACCTCTTTTATCGATACTGTGATTCATAATCCCTTTACTAGGTTAACTCTTAACTGTATGTAGCACGACCATGCCTTTTTGGATCCGAACACTCGAGGGGCCCAGAGATATCTCTCTCAAGTAGAGAGGGGTAAATCCCATCTTGATTGACAAATACCTTGTAGCATGTATCAGGACAAACCCGAAAGCTACCTTTATAACTACCCAGTAACAGAGCAGTGTTTAATAGCTCTAAAGTAGGTCGATCCACATCTCAAGTACATGCGGTAATCTCAGGTCTAAGGACAAGACATACATGATGTGGAGAGAGAGCTGCAAGTATTATTGCCAGTCTCAAGTTGGGTCAGTCCAACCCCGTGTTCATAACATGTTTCCACATCATTGATTTGACATCTCCATGTCTATGACTTGCGAAACATAGTCATCAACCAATCAATGTGCTAGTCTAATATTCACGTGTGTCCTCACATGAACTCTGACTAGGGACAACTATTAGTTAACCATACAAGTAAAGATTTCCACAAACAATTCACATAATTGCCAATCAATACAAGTTGCCTGATATATGGATATTCAAGGAACATTATAATAACTCATGGATACATATGAAATATAATCATCTCTATGATTGCCTCTAGGGCATATTTCCTTCAGTCTCCCACTTGCACTAGACTCAATCTAGATAGTATCTAATACCTATTGCTCTTGTGTGCTCTTCATGTGCAGTCTGTGGGGGTGGCTTTGTCAAGGGATCAGCAACATTTGAGTCCATATGTATTTTTCATAACACATGCGAATATGTTTGTTCTTATGGTGTTGTGCAAGATTGGACGTGTCCTGAACCACACCAAGAGCGATCAGGAAATTCCTAATCCAAAGAACTTCCTTTGCAGCTGATTGCTCAAAATATATCGAGCTCGTTGGGAACCCTAAGAGGAAGGTATGATGAGCACAGCAACAAGTTTTCCCTCAGTTATGAAACCAAGGTTTTCAAACCAATAGGAGCAAGGAAACACCTCCAAGGTTTTGTTTCCAACTTGGAATCCTGCACAACACAACCACATAACTTTGCCCCCAACTTACAGTGAGGTTGTCAATCTCACCGGTTTTGTTGAAAACAAAGAATTAAACGTATTGTGTGGAAGATAGTAATTGCCTGTAGAAAGTAAACGATAAACAGTAAATAGCAGATTGTAGATTGATGGTAAAAGAATGGACCGGAGTCCATAGTTCACTAGAGGTGATTCTCCTAAAGATAGATGACATGTTGGGTGAACAAATTACAGCGGGGCAATTGATAGACACCGAGAAAGCATACATGCATATACTAATCATCTTGACTACTATGGGATTTGATTGGGCATTACAACATTATACATAGACCGTAATCCAAGTGCATCTATGACTAATAATCCACCTTCAGGTTATCATCTGAACCCCCTCTAGTATTAAGTTGCAAGCAACAGATAATTGCATTAAGCAAAGTGTGTAAAGTAAACAATACGATTGTTCTATGAACAAAGGATTGTTGTTTTCTCCCTAGTAGCAACATCACATCTACTACCTTAGAGATTTATGTCACTTCCCCAAATTCCTAGAGGCATGAACCCACTATCGAGCATAAATACTCCCTCTTGGAGTTGCTAGCATCTACTCGGCCAAGATAGCTACTAACAACGGAAAGCATGCAAGATCACAAATAACATAGACATGATAGAATCAATAATCAATCTGAAATAGCATCTCAATATCCATTGGATCCCCGCAGACACAGCATGTAGGATTACAAATAGATGATCTTGATCATGAACGGAGCTCACAAGATCTAAACATGGTAGCACAAAGGAGAAGAACCAACCATCTAGCTACTACATGGACCCGTAGTCAAGGGATGAACTACTCACGCATCACACCGGAGGCAGTCATGGTGATGAAGAAGGCCTCCAGGGTGATCTCTCCCCTCCAACAGGGTGCCAGAAGGAGCTTAAGATCCCTCCCAGTCTAGGGATGGAGATGGCGGTGGCTATAGACTCTTCCGTGGAATTTTGATCGGGTACTGAGGGTTTTCGTCCCGGAGGCAATATATAGGCCAAGGGGCAAGGTCGGTGGAGTACCAGGGGGCCCACACCAGCTAGTGGCGCGGCTAGGGCTGGCCGCGCCACCCTAGGGTGTGGCCACCCTAGTTCCCCTCTTCGTCTCCCCTCCGGACTCCGTATTCCTTCTGGTGAAATATTGACTTGGGCTTTTGTCCAGTCCAATTCCGAGAATATTTCCTTACTAGCTTTTCTGAAACCAAAAATAGTAGAAAACAGGCAACTGGCACTTTGGCATCTTGTTAATAGGTTAGTTCTAGAAAATGTATAAAAATACCTCAAAGTATGAACAAAACATAAGAAAGTAGATACTAAATAAGCATGGAACATCAAAAATTATAGATACGTTTACGACGTATCAACATCCCCAAGCTTAACTCCTGCTCGTCCTAGAGTAGGTAAGTGATAAAAAGAATAATTTTTGTGGTGACATGCACCATCATAATCTCGACCAAGGTATTTGTAGAACATTGATAGCTGGACCATAGTACTCTAACATAGACATGAAAGATATAGTTCTAATAGTAAGACATAGCAACTATGTTGTAACATGAAAAGGTACTAACAAAAGATTCATGAATAACAATGCTTTGAAAGACGTTTGTTTGTTTCACATATAGAAAACATAATGAGAATGGTATTCAGCTTGTCCCTCATGGTGTAGCAAAATATAAATGCATAGGACACCTTCAAAGTTCATAAGGGTGACTAGATACAAATAGTTTAAGAACAAACAATATCAAAGTTATGAATCAATCAACAAGTTTTGGGACAATGCACATTAAACTAAGAATGACCACTATGCTCTCTCAATAGGTGCATAAAGATAGTAGATGGAGACTCTGCATAAAAGTAAAAGAAAGGCCCTTCATAGAAGGAAGCAGGGATTCAAGTTTCATAAAGAGCTTCCAAAAATTATGGTACTTATTAGCTTTCAGCTCCCATTGCCCCTATCATAAGCATCTTTAGGTGATTAAGGTTAAAGTGAACAAATATGAGGATATGTCTGACAAGTTATAAGTTGAAAATCTCATGCCCCTTGCTTACGAGTACCGAACCTCATGCTACTCAACTTTAGTCACGAGTAAGTTCTTGTCATTGTAAGTACATGTGTATCATAGAGAACCGCCAACGGGGTACCCCTTTCCCCATGATACAGGAGCTTTCCCATATCAAAATGACAAGGCAACAGACAATGAGCATCTCAATGATCCTTTTATTTCCTATTTGCATAGGTTTTTATTTCCTATTTGCATAGGTTTTTTTATTGAGGATGCTTCACAGATTGCTCACTATGGTTATGCTGCAAGTTTCCACCATGATTAGGCATGGCTTAGGATAGCCGCCCAGGAGTTTCTCTAACACATATACAAACTCCATGAGCCTTACAAGCTCCCCTTTCATTTCACACCGCCGGGATCCATAAGAAAAAGAACATGATATCAACTAAATAAAGTGCAATGTTGAAAGCGTTCCCCATGGTAACATGGTTCTGCTAATTAACAACTTACAAAGCGCAACATAGATGGACACAATGGTTCAAGTTTATTAAGTGCAAGAAAGTAAAGTGTGCCATCAAGTTTGTGAGAGCTTTAATCACTAATTTTCACATAACAAGTTTAATTCAGAAGGTAGATAAAAACATGAATATACTTGGAATAGCAATAATGCTAATAGGTAGGTATGGTGGACTCTTTGGAATAACTTGGTTTTATTTGGAGTTGGATGCATGAGTGGAACTCATACTTGGTACATGTGGAGGCTAGCAAAAGATTGGGAGCGACCAACTAAGAGAGCAATAATGGCCATAATCATGCAAAGCGATAAAACATTATTAATTAAAGCATAAAGTGATATTACAAGTCGAAAATTAAATGATCATAGAGGCTATGGTGACTTGGAATAGTCTTAACATGGTGTGAGCATGCACCAAGTCAACCCAAATAAAGCATCAAAGGAGAATACCACAATATTATGCTTTTATATGCTAAAGCAACACATGATTCTTTCAAGGCACATTAAACAATCTCAATTGTTTGTAACAAGTCATGCTACAGCAATAATCACTAAGCATAAATTCAAAGCAATATCAAACATAACATGATAAAGTCTAGGCCACAGTCAAAACAAGCTTCTTTTTGTACCACTTATAAGCATGAACTTTCCTACTCTTTTCCAATCCAAATCAACTTATTTGAAACTATGTATGAATGCGGGGGTCCAACCAATTTATTTAAGCAAACTAAGCAAAAGAAAACTAAAAACAAAATGAAGATGCTCCAAGAACAACACAATTGTGCATGAAACAATAAAAATGAAGTGTTTGGAAGAAACCTAAATTTTTTATTGATGAAGAAGGGGATGCCTTGGGCATCCCTAAGCTTTAACGCTTGTACTTCTTGAATATTTCTTGGGGTGACACGGGTGGCATCCCCAAGCTTGAGATTTTTTTCCATACTTCATCTTATCACATTGTTCTTCCCTACACTTTAAAATTTCCTTCATACAAAACTTCACACAATCTTCATTAGCAACATTAGTGTACTTAAGATAATAAGTCTTTAGGTTCAGTTTCAACACAAGTAAAACTTCCATTAAAACACAAGCTACTGTAGCACTTTCCTTTAAAAATTTCAAGAATTTGGCAAGAACTCGAAGAGAAAGAGATTTAAGAGGCGAATGCAAATAATGGTAGAAATCTGTCAAAACATACCAGCAGGTAAAAACCGATTTTTCCGAAGACCTTCTGTTGCTGAAATCGAAAAGTGTTAAACTAACCAAAGTTAGATAACAACCTGGGGCATAAGCACAAACAATTACAGATTAATCCGACGTACAGAGATTTTTCACGAATTTTACAGTGAAGCACAAAAATCTGTTTCGGGACAACAACTTTCCCAAGCATTATTTCTTTATTATTAGAGGTTATTCTTGGCAAACCACACAAAAATGATAAGGAGAGGTTATTACTGAAGCAATAACTTCCAAGACTCAACAAAATGAAAATTTATTGACTAAAAATTTGGGTTATCTCCCAATAAGTGCTTTTCTTTAATGCCTTTGAGCTAGGCATAAGAAGCAAGATTCAAGTATTCTCAAATGAAGAAGCATTAAGAGAAAATTTTGTTTTAATAGGAGAGGCAAAAGGATTATTCTTTCTCTTCTTAGGGAAGTGTTATATACCTTTCTTGAGTGGGAATTGATATTTAATGGTGCCTTCTTTCATATCAATAATGGCACCAACAGTTCTAAGAAAAGGTCTTTCCAAAATAATAGGACAAGAAGCATTGCATTCAACATCCAAAACATAGAAATCAACGGGGACATAGGCATTTGTAACCATAATAAGAACATCATTAATACTTCCATGAGTTTCTTTTTAGCATTATCATCAAGTTGGACATCTAAATAACAATCTTCCAATGGTGGTAAATCAAACATTTCATAAATCCTTCTAGACATAATAGAAACACTACTATCTAGATCACATAAAGCTTTTAGATCAAAATCATTCACTTTGATATTAATGATGGGTTCCCAACCATCTTCTAATTTCATAGGAATAGAAGCCTTATGTTTCATCTTTTCTTCTTTAATTTTTATGAGAGCATCAGTAATGTGTTTTGCAAAGGCCATATTCATAGAACTACCATTAGGACTTTTAGCAAGATTTTGTAGGAACATAATTACTTAAGAGATATTGCAACCATCAAGATCGAAATCATAATTACCATCCAAGGTAGTAGAGCTATTGTTTCCCATATTTCGAAGAATTTCAGCATTTTTGTTGGAAAACGTTCCATTGGTTTTAGGCATTGTTGCAAAAGGAATGGGGACTTCATGTGGTTTGCTAGCATCAACATTAGTGGTGGTGATAGTACAAATAATACTATTTCTAGCAATTTCATCTTCTCGTTCCCACTTAGCATGCAATTCAGCTAACAATCTAACATTTTCATCAATTCTAACTTGTATGGCATTAGTAGCAGCAAAGGGATTTTCAATGGTTTTAGGCTTAGGAGCCATTTTATTAATCAAAGAGGATTGTGCTTTAGACAAAGATGATATTTTTTTTGAGTATTCGACAGTTTTTCCTCAATAGTTTTATTGAAAGCAGTTTGTTTACTAATAAAATATTTAAGCATGACTTCAAGTTCAGAGGGTGCACTCCTATTGTTGTTGTAGGAAATTCCATAAGCATTACCATTATTAGGAGGATATGGCCTATAATTATTATTACCAAAATTATTCATGTAGGCATTGTTGCTAAAATTATTATTTCTAATAAAGTTCACATCAACTTGCTCTTCTTGAGAAACCAAAGAGGCTAAGGGAACATGATTTGGATCAATATGAGCTTTCCCATTAACAAGCATAGACATAATAACATAAAAAAATTCACTCAAGGAGGAGGTTTCTTCAATAGAAATTACCTTCTTACCTTGTGGAGCTCTCTTAGTGTGCCATTCAGAATAGTTAACAATCATATTATCAAGGATCTTTCTTGCAGCACCCAAAGTAATGGTCATAAAGGTACCTCCAGCAGCAGAATCCAGTAGATTTCTTGAAAAATAGTTCAGTCCTGCATAATAAGTTTGGATAATCATCCAAGTAGTCAGTCCATGAGTGGGACAATTCTTTACCAAAGATTTCATTCTATCCCAAGCTTGAGCAACATGTTCATTATCAGATTGTTTAAATTTCATTATTTGACTTCTCATAGATATAATCTTAGCAGGAGGATAGTATTTTCCAATGAAAGCATCTTGGCATTTAGTACAAGAATCAATACTATTTCTAGTTAGGGATAGCAACCATTCTTTAGCTTTTCCTCTTGTAGCACCCCGCTAAAACCAGTACTAGAAAATCGCTGTGTTTTGTCTCTGTGCATCATCATGATAGCATGCTCATGTCATCATGCCACATTGCATTTGAGCATCATCATTATCATGCATGGTTTGTCTAAAACTATTTTCTAAAAGTCTAGCTTTGTTTTCTAGATATCCTCCTCCCTTTATTCAAATTTAAAACTCCGACATTTCCGGATATCTCTATTTGTCGGAAATCTATTTGCAAATGTTTTGTTTTAAAAGTAATTAAATAAATAAACAAAACATATTTTATAAACCCTGGGGAGGCCGCCACCGGCCAAGCCCAAAGGCCCAGCTGGTAGCAGCCTACTACCCAGATAAAAACCCTAACCCCACCCTGTCTAAACCTAACCCTAGCTACTCCATCACCCAAACCCGCAGCTCACCTCGCCGCACACACGCGCAATGCGCTGCCTCACCCCCACGCCTTGGGAACCCTGGCTCACCGCTACTGGTACAGCGACGCGAGCAACTTGTATATCGCCCCGCACCCTTGCCCTGTCACACACACCCATCTCGTGTTGCACGTCCAGGACCGGGCCCCACCCCGTCTGGATCGCGCCTCCCGCATTGCTCGAACCTCTCTCTCGATCTCCTCCTTATCGCGAGCGCCATCATCGTCTATCTCCTCTGTCGATGCCTCTTCAAGCGCAGCGTGGCGGCCGTCTTCTCCTGCTAGCCCTCTCCACCAACTACCGTAGCGCCGCTCGGAGGCCGCGGTCGAGCCTGAGCCTCCTCCCGTGCAGGACCCCTCTGCCGAGCGTGTCCTGCCGCCCTTCCTCGCCTCCTGAGCCGCCGTCCATCTCCGACCGCTGCCCCGCAGGTGCCCCTTCCATGATGCGGCCTTCTTCCTCCTTGCTGCGCCGCTACGGCAGGCCTAGGCCCTAAGACCGCTGCCGCCCCTTCCGTGGTCGCGCCCCTAGAGCTCCGCCGCTGCCGGTCGCCAGGACATCGTCCTCCTCGACCTCGGCCGCATACCCCGAGCCGCCTCCCCGCGAGCTCCCTCCCTCGCCTCGACAGCAACCGTCGCTAGGGACATCGCCCCGCATCGAGATCCTTGTCGCTTCACCCTATCGAGCGTCTCTCCCTGTCGTGGTTCGCTCCTCTGCAAGCCGTCGTGGCCCGACCCCACCTCGTCTAACGCGCTGCCGCCCGCCAGCGACCGTCGTAGCCCACAGGAGCTCCACCCCGGTGTTGGGATGCCGCACGAACCAGCTCGCCGACCCGGCCGCAAGGTGTTCGAGCCTATGCCTGAACGGGACATGGGCCTCATCACGGCGTACTTTTGTCCTCTGTTTGTTTTTGTCCTGCTGTGCTAAGCCTCGTTTTGGTGGTCTTATGTATCAGTGTTGGCAGATGGACTTCCCCAAGTCGTACTAGTGTGGTATCGTTGCTCTTGCCTTGACCCCTTCCGCTCTGGCGTTGGCAAGTGAACTCGCACTACTCAAAGGCCATGCATGCCCCGAGTCCTTCCTCAACACGAAGCCGACACCAGAAGATCACCGGCACAGACCGATGGTCGAGACCCCGAAGACCGATCCTGTCGAACCCGATCCCTCGAGATCCCAAGATCTTCGATCTGAGATGTGTGATCCCCTTTTCCGAGACCCCTATATTTTATAATATATGGCATTGTCACTTGTTGCATATAAATTGATCATATTGCATACATCTTCATTTGTTTGGGGGTACTTGTCGATTCACCTCATAATTAAATATGGAGACCATATGCGGGCTATTCTAGTCTTATATTGGCTCCATTTAAATTTGTGTAGCGAACCGATACCACGTTTTGCCTGGTTAATTCCATATTTAATTTGCGGGGTAGTTAAACAACATGAACCTCTATTTTCGGGACCCCGGTTCCGCTTAATATTGCCTAATTGCATTGCATCTTTGCCATGCCATGCATCATATCATAATCATGCCGGATCTTTTGTAGTATTAAATAGTGCATTCAGTGTTTCTTTTAGTGTTTGCTTCTTCACGGATTAGGCCGTTGAGTGGATGCGAGTATCGACAAGTTCTTCGGATAATGAACCTTCGGCTATG
Organism: Avena insularis; assembly: GCA_023614405.1. Classification (NCBI taxonomy): domain Eukaryota; kingdom Viridiplantae; phylum Streptophyta; class Magnoliopsida; order Poales; family Poaceae; genus Avena; species Avena insularis. The sequence continues at coordinate 502,876,992 of CM042688.1, read as the reverse complement.
TTTCCAGGCGAGCAATCTCCCCCTTTCTACCTATTTTGCATTTATAGTCTTTACTTCCTCCTGTTGATCTATTGCTACCCGTATTGCGACGCTTTAGTTTCCGTGCACCAGTTATATATCTTGCAGCCTCTATATTGCCTTGGACACATCCTATTGCCTGTTGTTTGATAGACAGATGGTCTTGCAAGTCGTAGTCGCTTGCTCAGGTGCGATCCCGTGTCTTGAAGTACCACATAGTTGTTGGAATGTTGTCATATGCTTTATGGTGGAGATGATCATGACTTTAAATACAACTACTGAATTGCTGGGATAACTAATGAAAGAGGCACCGGTGGACAATATATGCTCTTTGGTTTTTCATGTCCACTTGTGTCCCGTAGGCCCCGAGTACTTGATACCTGTTCCTTGACTATTCACACTATCCACATCCGGGAGACCCTATGGATCCCCCTTAGCCAGAGCTTGATTCATTTCTTATTTCTTGGGGCCACAAACTAGTTTGGGGCTTTATTACTATCCTGTACTTATGCCATGCTTTACTGCTTTATTTATGATTGTGCGTGGAGCACCTGTACTGTTTAGGAATGTGGAATGTTTTCGCGGTATCGACAAGCCTAGTCACACTTTCGGGTTCCAACTCATTTAAAGCCATGGGCACAAACCTTGGGTCCGTCTCAGAGCCGGCCAACTTCGTTGCGGGTAGCTTAATGGGGTGACCCCCTGAAATAATTTATGAATCCTGTGATTGCTTTGTCGTGAAAGCCTCGTTGGGTTTTTATTTGGTTTTTCCAAGGTTGATCGTGTGTGTGTTGCTATTTTTGCACCCCTACAGGGTAAATCTTTCTAAAAAACGTGTCCGCGGTAATGGACGACTTGGAGCATAGTATCTCGATCATAGACAAGCATAACTAAAGTAGTGCTATAAAATTTGACTTAATATGTGACTAGTAATCAGCTTCACTACAATGGAATGGATAATAAAAGTGCTAACAACTAGTGGAACTGGGGTGTATCGTGTCATATTATACCTACCTAATAAGTATCGCAACTCCAATGGAATGAAATAAAAGTGCCAACAACTACTGGGTTTGAGATGTCACATGCTAATTGTATCTGACTAGTAAGTACTGCAACTACAACTGAATGGTTAACTCAAATTGCCCACTACTTATGCTATCAGGATGACTCATGCTAGCTATATCTGACTAGTAAGTTCTTCAACTATAATGGAATGCATAAAACTGCCAACTGTGTGAGTTCCTCGGTTTGACTTCCTTGTTTGGTCTCGAGGGGGAAATGCCAGGATGGGTATGATTGGTGTTAGTATCAGGTGGTTCCGAATAGGTCTTTCTTATCTCTCTCTAATAGCCGACAGTTGTACCGAGTCTCTGTAGATTGTTTAGTGCATGTTGCGCTGCCGCTTTAGTCCATCATACCTACGTAGGCGAGAGCCGCCGAATTCTAGCCTTGTCGTGTACTGGCCTCAGTACTGACGCTCCTCTTTTTCCTTTGCCCTTTGTCGGCACCCCTTTTGTTTAGTAGGTTTGAGATCGACGCCGTTAGCAGGGTTACCCTTCCGGCTTGGCCTGGGCAGGGTTATGGACGCCATTGGTTATTCTTCAGGGCTCTTAGCCCCATTTGCATCTTATCCATACTCGGATGTTGTATCGTTTCAAGGTGATTTGGATCTTTGTATTGTATATCCGTATTTTTGACTCATGGAGTCGTTGTTGTATATATATGTTTCTGTGGGTTCCATCGTGGACTATTGTGTAATGTTATTACTTCGTTTTCCACCCGCACGCAAGTGCCTGGTGGGCATCTTTGAATCGTTTCTATGCGGGTTTGGCGGGAATCGCTAAAACATGCATAGGGCCGATTTGAGGGTGTTACAGAGTGGTATCAGAGCTCAGCAGTTGCGATACCCCACTGGTCCAACCCGTAGGATAACCTAGCTAACGGCCAATGTAGAGTGTTAAAACTATTTTGCAAAATCGGTTAGATAAATCTGATTACTTCTATTTTTACTCCTTACCCCTATGCTATTCTCCTCTTATCTCTGCGTGTTTTGAATCTACTCTTATCTTCTCTTTGAATCCAGGAATTCTCGTGGTTGGGTTTCCGTTGTACCTTCAGGGTTTTGATTCCTTCCTCTTGCAACGGTGTTTCCACATCCGGTCTTCGTGCCATCGGAGTAGCCTTCATCGGTTGTACCTTTCGGTGGATCAAAATTCACTGGAATCTTTCTTTGTATCTTCCGGTGTTTTTCAACGCGACGACATCATCTATGCTAGATCCAATGAAGAGTCTACCTTACTCCTTTGTTTCCGAACCTCACTTGTCAAGATCTTCAGTCTGAATCCTGAGAGTTGGTTACATAATTCTTCTATTCATGTACAGAGTAATGCTTTGACTGCGGGATGTAGTCGCGACCATACCACTACTCTTATCATGCGCTATTGTACATTGAATCGGTGGACCAATGCAATTCGACTCATTCTAAGGAAGTTAGAGGTGGCTTTGTCTTTTGAGACCTCTACCTTCGTCCTTTGTTTTCTCCGGAGTGTTATCTCGACAAACATGAGAAACGACCCCTTGTTAGTGGTGTCACCGAATTCAAGATGGAGCAATAATCCTTGTTAGTGCTATCGCGAGGATATACACGAACCGAGAAGATTCAAATTGTCGGCCTTCTTCCCCGTACCATGAGGCGGATCTCGAGGGCGAGATCCCTTGTTAGTGGTGTCGAATTGTAGCACCCCACTAAAACCAGTACTAGAAAATCGCTGTGTTTTGTCTCTATGCATCATCATGATAGCATGCTCATGTCATCATGTCACATTTGAGCATCATCATTATCATGCATGGTTTGTCTAAAACTATTTTCTAAAAGTCTAGCTTTGTTTTCTAGATATCCTCCTCCCTTTATTCAAATTTAAAACTCCGACGTTTCCGGATATCTCTATTTGTCGGAAATCTATTTGCAAATGTTTTGTTTTAAAAGTAAATAAATAAATAAACAAAACATATTTTATAAAACCCTGGGGAGGCCCCCACCGGCCAAGCCCAAAGGCACAGCTGGTAGCAGCCTACTACCCAGAAAAAACCCTAACCCCACCCTGTCTAAACCTAACCCTAGCTACTCCATCACCCACAACCGCAGCCGCCACTCCCTGCCGCTGTGCACACACACGTGTTGGCCACGCACAGCCCACCCCGCTCCTCACCCAGCCCCGCAAGCGCGTACGCCAGCGCCTCACCCCGCGCGCACCGAGAACCCTGGCCCACCCGCTACCGTCCAACGCACGCGAGCAACTTGTATATCGCCCCGCACCCTTGCCCTATCACATACACCCATCTCACGTTGCACATCCAGGATCGGGCCCCACCCCATCTGCCTCACCCCTCCCGCATCACTCGACCCTCTCTCTCGATCTCCTCCTCATCGCGAGCGCCATCATCGTCTATCTCCTCTGTCGCTGCCTCTTAAAGCGCAGCGCGCCGGCCGTCGCCTCCTGCTAGCCCTCTCCACCAACTACCGTAGCGCCGCCCGGAGGCCGCGGTCGAGCCTGAGCCTCCTCCCGTGCAGGACCCCTCTGCCGAGCGTGTCCTGCCGCCCTTCCTCGCCTCCTGACCACCGCCCATCTCCGACCGCTGCCCCGCAGGTGCCCCTTCCACGACGCGGCCTTCTTCCTCCTTGCTGCGCCACTATGGCAGGCGCAGGCCCCGAGCCTGTCGTTGCCCCTTCCGTGGCCGCGCCCCTGGAGCTCCACCGCTGCTGGTTGCCAGGACATCGTCCTCCTCGACCTCAGCCGCATACCCCGAGCCGCCTCCCCGCGAGCGCCGTCCCTCGCCTCTGCAGCAACCGTCGCCAGGGACATCGCCCCGCGTCGAGATCCTCGTCGCTTCACCCTATCGAGTGCCTCTCCCTGTCGCGGTTCTCTCCTCTTCAAGCCGTCGCGGCCCGCTCCTCTGCAAGCCGTCGCGGCCCGACCCCACCTCGTCTTACGCGCTACCGCCGAGGCCGCCCGCCAGTGACCGTCGCCGCCCATAGGAGCTCCACCCTAGTGTTGGGATGCCACACGAACCAGCTCGCCGACCCGGCCGCAAGGTGTTCGAGCCTATGCCTACACGGGACATGGGCCTCATCGCGGCGTACTTTTGTCCTCTGTTTGTTTTTGTCCTGCTGTGCTAAGCCTCGTTTTGGTGGTCTTATGTATCAGTGTTGGCAGATGGACTTCACCATGTTGTACTAGTGTGGTATCGTTGCTCTCGCCTTGACCCCTTCCGCTCTGGCGTTGGCAAGTGAACTCACACTACTCAAAGGCCATGCGTGCCCTAAGTCCTTCCTCAACACGAAGCCGACACCAGAAGATCACCGGCACAGATCCGATGGTCGAGAACCCGAAGACCGATCCTGTCGAACCCAATCCCTCGAGATCCCAAGATCTTCGATCCGAGATGTGTGATCGCCTTTTCCGAGACCCCCTATATTTTATAATATATGACATTGTCACTTGTTGCATATAAATTGATCATATTGCATACATCTTCATTTGTTTGGGGGTACTTGTCGATTCACCTCATAATTAAATATGGAGACCATATGCGGGCTATTCTAGTCTTATATTGGCTCCATTTACATTTGTGTAGTGAAACGATGCCATGTTTTGCCTTGTTAATTCCATATTTAATTTGCGGGGTAGTTAAACAACATGAACCTCTATTTAATTGTCGGGACCCCGGTTCCGCTTAATATTGCCTAATTGCATTGCATCTTTGCCATGCCATGCATCATATCATAATCATGTCGGATCTTTTGCCATAGTATTAAATAGTGCATTCAGTGTTTCTTTTAGTGTTTGCTTCTTCACGGATTAGGCCGTTGAGTGGATGCGAGTATCGGCAAGTTCTTCAGATAATGAACCTTCGGCTATGTTTCCAGACGAGCAACCTCCCCCTTTCTACCTATTTTGCATTTATAGTCTTTACTTCCTCCTGTTGATCTATTGCTACCCGTATTGCGATGCTTTAGTTTCTGTGCACAATTTATATACCTTGCAGCCTCTATATTGCCTTGGACACATCCTATTGCCTGTTGTTTGATAGATAGATGGTCTTGCGAGTCGTAGTCGCTTGCTTAGGTGTGATCCCGTGTCGTGAAGTTCCACATAGTTGTTGGAATGTTGTCATATTCTATTTGGTTTAAATACAACTATTGAATTGCTGGGATAACTAATGAAAGAGGCACCGGTGGGCAATATATGCTATTTGGTTTTTCATGTCCACTTGTGTCCCGTAGGCCCCGAGTACTTGATACCTGTTCCTTGACTATTCGCACTATCCACATCCGGGAGACCCTATGGATCCCCCTTAGCCAGAGCTTGATTCATTTCTTATTTCTTGGGGCCACAAACTAGTTTGGGGCTTTATTACTATCCTGTACTTATGCCATGCTTTACTGCTTTATTTACGATTGTGCGTGGAGCACCTGTACTGTTTAGGAATGTGGAATGTTTTCGTGGTATCGACAAGCCCAATCACACTTTCGGGTTCCCAGTCACTTACAGCCATTGGCACAAACCTTGGGTCCATCTCGAAGCCGGCCAACTTCGTTGCGGCTAGCTTAATGGGGTGGCCCCCTGAAATAATTTATGAATCCTGTGATTGCTTTGTCGTGAAAGCCTCGTTGGGTTTTGATTTGGTTTTTCCGAGGTTGATCGTGTGTGTGTTGCTATTTGTGCACCCCTGCAGGGTAAATCTTTCTAAAAGCCGTGTCCGCGGTTATGGACGACTTGGAGCACAGTATCTCGATCATAGACAAGCATAACTAAAGTAGTGCTATAAAATTTGACTTAATATGTGATTAGTAATCAGCTTCACTACAATGGAATGGATAATAAAAGTGCCAACAACTAGTGGAACTGGGGTGTATCGTGTCATGTTATACCTGCCTAATAAGTATCGCAACTCCAATGGAATGAAATAAAAGTGCCAACAACTGCTAGGTTTGAGATGTCACATGCTAATTGTATCTGACTAGTAAGTACTGCAACTACAACTGAATGGTTAACTCAAAATGCCCACTACTTATGCTATCGGGATGACTCATGCTAGATATATCTGACTAGTAAGTACTTCAACTATAATGGAATGCATAAAACTGCCAACTGTGTGAGTTCCTCGGTTTGACTTCCTCGTTTGGTCTCGAGGGGGAAATCCTAGGATGGGTATGATTGGTGTTAGTATCAGGTGGTTCCGAATAGGTCTTTCTTATCTCTCTCTAATAGCCGACAGTTGTACCGAGTCTCTGTAGGTTGTTTAATGCATGCTGCGCTACCGCGTGGAGTTGCTAGCATCTACTTGGCCAAGATAGCTACTAACAACAGAAAGCATGCAAGATCACAAATAACATAGACATGATAGAATCAATAATCAATCTGAAATAGCATCTCAATATCCATCGGATCCCCGCAAACACAACATGTAAGATTACAAATAGATGATCTTGATCATGAACGGAGCTCACAAGATCTAAACATGATACCACAAAGGAGGAGCACCAACCATCTAGCTACTACATGGACCCGTAGTCCAGGGATGAACTACTCACGCATCACACCGGAGGCCAGCATGGTGATGAAGAAGGCCTCCAGGGTGATCTCTCCCCTCCGGCAGGGTGCCGGGAAGAGCTTCGGATCCCTCTCGATCTAGGGATGGAGATGGCGGCGGCTACCGACTCTTTCGTGAAATTTTGATCGGGTACTTAGGGTTTTCTTCCCGGCAGGCTTTTATAGGCGGAAGGACAAGGTAGGTGGAGGCTCGAGGGGCCCACACTAGGTGGCGGCGCGCCTAGGGCTGGCCGCGCCACCCTAGGGTGTGGCCGCCTCATGGCCCCCCTTCGGCTGCCCTCCAGAATCCGTGTTGCTTCGGGTAAAATATTGACTTTGGCTTTCGTCCGTTCCAATTCCGAAAATATTTCCTTACTAGCTTTTCTGAAACAAAAAATAGTAGAAAACATGCAGCTGGTACTGTGGCATCTTGTTAATACGTTAGTTCCAAAAAATGTATAAAAATACCTCAAAGTATGAACAAAAATATAAGAAAGTAGATACTAAACAAGCATGGAACATCAAAAATTATAGATACGTTTACGACGTATCGGCAGCCTCCAAGGCGGCAATATATTTAGCTCCTGTTGAAGAGGAGGCCACTGTATCTTGCTTGGAACTTTTCCAGCTCACAGCACCACCATTCATGACAAACACATAACCTGATTGCTATTTGGAGTCATCTGAGTTGCTAAGGTAACTCGCATTTGTGTAACCCTTTACACTGAGTTCATCCTCACCTCCATAAACTAGGAACATATCCTTTGTCCTTCTCAAGTACTTAAGGATATTCTTTACCGCTATCAAGTGGCTTTCACTTGGATCAGCCTGGTATCTGCTCGTAACACTTAGAGCACAGGAAACATCTAGGCGAGTACATGTCATTTCATACATGATGGATCCAATAGCCGAAGCATATGGAACCCTACTCATGCGCTCTCGCTCATCAGTGGTCGAAGGACACTGAGTCTGGCTGAGTTTAATGCCGTGAGAAATGGGCAAGAACCACTTCTTAGCCTCTTCCATGCTGAACCGTTTCAACACTTTGTCAATGTATGTACTCTGGATTAATCCAATTAGCCTCCTTGATCTATCTCTATAGATCTTGATACCTAGAATATATGCAGCTTCTCCTAAGTCCTTCATAGAAAAACTATTTTTCAATGAGGTCTTAACTGACTCGAGCATAGGAATGTCATTTCCAATCAGTAATATGTCATATACATATAAGATTAGGAATACAAGCGATTTCCCACTTTCTTTCTTATAAACACAAGGTTCTTGTTCGTTTTTGATGAAGCCAAACTCCTTTATAACTTCATCAAATTGAATGTACCAACTCCGAGATGCTTGCTTTAGCCCATAAATAGACTTTTGAAGTTTGCATACCTTTCTAGCATTGTTTGGATTGACAAAACCTTCGGGCTGCATCATATACATGTCCTCAGTAAGGATTCCATTTAACAAAGTTGTCTTAACATCCATCCGCCATATCTCATAGTCGAAATGTGCAGCAATGGCTAGAATGATCTATATACATTTAAACATCGCTACGGGCGAGAAAGTCTCGTTGTAGTCAACTCCTTGAACTTGTCGAAAACCTTTTGCAACAAGTCGAGCTTTATGGATGTGAACATTTCCATCCATATCAATCTTCTTCTTATAGATCCATTTGTACTTGATGGCTTTAAAACCATCAGGCAGGTCAACCAAGTTCCAAACTTGATTGTCTCCCATGTACTCTATCTTGGATATCATGGCAATTAGCCATTTCTCAGAGTCTAGGTCCACCATCGCTTCTGCATAGGTCGCAAGCTCATCATTGTCTAACAATAATAATTCCCACGCTTCGCGGAGCCTCGTCGACCTTCGTGGTTGTGGTTCTTCTATTTCCACGGGTTCCTCAACTTGTTCTGCTACAATTGCATCACTCGCAGAAGCATCCTCTACTAGCTCATCTTGAACTTCTTCAAGTCGCATTGACCTTCCACTCGTTCCCTTTGTGAGAAGTTCTTTCTCTAGGAAAACACCACTACGATTGACAAACACTTTGCCTTCTTCTCGATTATAGAAGTAATACCCTAAGGTTTCCCTTGGATATCCCATGAAAATGCATTTATCCGATTTAGGTGTTAGCTTGTCCGACTGAAGTTGCTTGACAAATGCATCATAACCCCAAATCTTTAGAAAAGACAAACTGGGATTCTTTCCAGTCCACATCTCATATGGTGTCTTAACTATGGATTTATACGGTACCCTGTTTGGTGAAAGCCGTTATTTCTAGAGCGTAACCCCAAAATGATAATGGTAAATCCGACTGGCTCATCATCGAACGAACCATGTCCAACAAAGTTCGATTGCACCGTTCGGAGAACCCATTTTTTGAGGTGTTCTAGGCGGCGTGGGCTGTCGAACAATTCTGCAACTCTGAAGATGATTGCTAAATTCGTGACTCAAATATTCACCTCCACGATAAGATCGCAAGGCCTTTATTTTCTTGCCATGTTGATTCTCTACCTCACTCTGAAACTCTTTGAACTTTTCAAAAGTTTCAGATTTATGCTTCATCAAGTAGACAGAGCCATATCTACTGAAATCATAAGTGAAAGTAATGTAGTGATATCCTCCTCTGGTTGTCATGCTCATTGGTCCACATACATCAGTATGTATGAGTTCCAACAAGTTTGTCACTCTCTCGGGAAGACTCGTAAAAGATGTATTGGTCATCTTTCCAAGTAAACAAGCTTGACATGTCTAGTATGATTCAAAATCAAATGAAGTTAGAAGTCCATCACCATGGAGCTTCTTCATGCGCTTTTCACTTATATGCCCCAAACGATAATGCCATAAATAGGTAGGACTCAAATCATCTGGCCAGAGCCTTTTAGCACTAACATTGTAAACAGATGCATCATCAAGATTTAAAATAAATAACCCATTCACAATGGGAGCCATAAACATAGCATTCTTAGAGATTACACAATCATTGTTTGTACTCGCGAATGATTAACCATCCCTCATCAAACATGAAGGTGATAAAATGTTTCGACCCATACTAGGAATGTAATAATAATTATTTAACTCCATAATAAATCCTGACGGAAGGTGAAGTTGCATGATGCCGACGAATAATGCACCAACCCTTGCTTTATTTCTGACGTGAAAATCCACGTCGCCTTTCTGCACTTCCCTAGTCCTTATCAGCCCCTACATCGAATTGCAAATATGAGCAACTGATCTGGTATCAAATACCCAAGAGTTAACATAAGAATCTGCGAGAAAAATGTCCGCAACATATACAACAAGCATACATGAGTGGGAAGTACTCTTACTTCCACTCTTCTTCAAAGAAGCCTGGTACTTGCTGCGGTTTCTCTTCCAGTGGCCATGTTCATGACAAAAGAAACACTCGGTGTCTGCTGCAGGTCTAGGCTTTTACTTGGGTGCAGGTTTGGCTTAGAGATTGTATCCTTAGCCTTGCCCTTCCTCTTCTTCCAAGAAGTGCCCTTTTTCTTGAAGCTAGGCTTGTTCTACACAGCCATCACATGGCTATGCCCTGTACACTTCTTAATGTCACATTCTGCTATTTTCAGCATCCCACATAACTCATTAAGGCCCTTCTCCACCCCATGCTGATGGTAGTTCGAAATGAAATGCCCATAGCTAGATGGAAAAGACGCCAAAATGAAATCAATAGCCAACTCTTGGCCTAATGCAAAAGCAAGCTTTTCCAAAGTCTAACTGTAACCAACCGTTTTGATCACATGGGGGCCAACAGCTGCTCCCTCTGCCAGCTTGCATTCCACAAAGGACTTAGCAACATTGTACCTCTTAGTCCTTGCCTGATTCTAGAACATGTCCTTAAGCACGGCAATCATATCATACGCTTCCTGATCCTCAAACTTCTTTTGAAGATCATGTGCCATGCATGCAAGCATAAGATAGGTAACCTCAAGCGATTCATCACATGCTTTCTTGTAGGAATTCTTAAGGGTAGCAGTTACATTATCAGCAGGTTCATCTAGGATTGGGGTATCTAGAACAGTTTCCTTTTTATCAGCCCTAAGAACGATTCTTAGGTTATGGACCCAGTCCAAATAGTTTATTCCATAGTTTATCCTTTTCAAGAATCGGACGCAAAGAAAAAGGTGATGAAGTGTTCGGTGCCATTGATCTACAACTTAAAAAACATGCAAAATACTAAGCCATGTAACCATGAAAGAGTAAAACATATTAAACAATTTAATAACACTTACTCCCACTTAAACCAACATCCCTCTATTGATACTAAGTGATTCAAGATCCACAATTAACAAGTCGACTAGTGAGCTTTAGCATCACTGCTAGAAGACAAGGTAAATCGGTAAGCAACTTTTCCTAATCATATCATATATGACTCTTGTTGTTGGGTGACATCTCTATGTCAAAACTAGGTGCCCAACATTAATACCCCAATGTCCTTAACTATTAAGATGACCTTGTTAAGCTCATCAACCCTTATGCGTGTAGGTATCTGATACAAACCCATCCAGCCAAGGAAAACCATGGCACCCTAATTTAATAGACCCACCAACGATTGTACAAGGCATAGGATGGTGCAAGGTTTGGTTGGGAAGGCATGGTCTAACTTAAACTTTGTGAGGGATCGTTCTACTTCTATCAACTAAGCATGCATAGTAGTAAAACGTATAAGAATAGCATTCGCATAGATGTGATATAGTATGGCCCATTTTCTCATGGTGATCTCCATCGCCATAGAACCTGTCCACCATGATGATCTCCATCTTCATGATCTATGCGAGCCATCCTCCAACTGATACAAGCTATTACTCATGATAGCTAGTAATCAAAATTACATGGTATTGGGATCATCACAACTTGGCACGCAGGCCATTACAATAATTGACAACACATTTGGCTCCAGCCGTGTTGCCCTACTCATGACACGCAGGTCATGAAAAAATACATACATGCATCACATACATTTTTGGGCCATACTGATCACATACATCCTGCAAAACAGGTTGCATGCAGAATCACATTCTACTGGATCATGTGAAATCATAGCACCTAGGAACCTTAACAAGATACAAAAGGGGCTACGACTAAGGGGCTACGACTAAGGGGGTCTAGGGGGTCTCCCCCTGCGGGGTTCGAAGGGGCAGTGCCCCTCGCGGTATCAAACTTTGAAAAATGAGAGATCAGATCTATACAATTTCCTTTAAGGATTTTGATCGGCAAATCAAATTTACCATAAACCGACTATTGTTCCGATTTGACAAATTTCCTTTGCTCACGGTACATCGATTCAGATCTAGTTCCCGATTCGATCAATCATATTGATCTTCGCGTGATTCAACTGGATTTATGTGTCACTGTCTACCCCGATGGCGGAAACCCACCCGTAGGGGTAAGTCATTCAACGACCTTAGAATCACGATCACGGAAAGCTAGATCATAGATCAATCTAGAACCACCGCCATACAAACGATCATATCATTCATATCAATTTGCATATCACCATATGCAAACTTCCCGAACCTATGACTTAACAGCATCGGCTCTAATACCATTGTAGGGAGACGGGTAGGCTACACTAGCGTAAAACAAAATTTCTACCGCATCAACCAGGAATACTGTTGTCATAGATCATGGGATTACCACTAGACACGCAGTTGCAGAACTCGATGAAGCACATCGGAGCAGTGTAGATGTTCTACATCTCCTCCCTGTCCTCGTCCCACGAGCAGCTCCGCTTTGTGCAGCTCGTCCAAGTGTTGTAGATCCTGCAACTCCGAGGTATCCACACGTCCGGGGTAGAAACGTCACACGCCAGACTGCTAGGTCTGCACGTGCAACACAGGCGGAAGAGGAGTGGCGGCTGGGTGGAATGCTCAACCCTATTCAGCTCACCTCACTATCTCTTATATAGGCATCCCTGGTGGGCTTCTACATTAGCATCCCATTAGTAGCCTAGGCCTGGTCTAATTCAGATCCAATCCTCATTAGTCTTACAACCCCTAAAGTGTGTGACCCTAGAGTTTCATACACGTATAGACATGACACGAGTACACTTACTCCATCAATAGTTGGTAGCGACCTCTAGCAAGACGTGCCAACTCCTAAATGCATATAAAGATCATTCGGATGAACCATCACAAGGTTGAGTACATATCATTCCCTTTGCCCTACAATATTTGGTCTAGCTCCAAGCTGACCTCTCTTTCTAGATACTGTGATTCGGAATCCCTTTACTAGGTTAACTCCTAACCGTATGTAGCATGACCATGCATTTCTGCATCCGATCACTTGAGGGGGGCAGAGAGATCTCTCTCAAGTAGAGAGGGGAAAATCCTATCTTGATTGACCAATGCCTTGTAGCATGTATCAGGACAAACCCGAAAGCTACCTTTATAACTACCTAGTAACGGAGCAGTGTTTGATAGATCCAAAGTAGGTCGATCGACATCTCAAGTACATGCGACAATCTCAGATCTAAGGACAAAACGTACACGATGTGTAGAGAGAGATGCAAGTATTATTGGTAGTCTCAAGTTGGGTTAGTCCAACCCCATGTTCATAACATGTGTCCACATTATTGGTTTGACATCTCCATGTCTATGACTTGCGAAACATAGTCATCAACCCATCGTTGTGCTAGTCTAATATTCACATGTGTCCTCACATGAACTCTGACTAGGGACAATTATTAGATAACCATACACGTAAAGAGTTTCACAAAAATTTCACTTAATTGCCAATCAATACAAGTTGCCTGATATATCGATATTCAAGGAACATTGTAATAACTCATGGATACAAGTGAAATATAATCATCTCTATGATTGCCTCTAGGGCATATTTCCTTCACTAATTTCTTCTTGCATATGCATTGTATTCATGTGTGTTTATTTGAACTTCTTGGTTATGGATTAAGATTTGTACTATGAAACATCTAGTATATATAAAAAAACATTTAGTGTGTTAACTATGGGTTTCATGATAGCCGATGTATAGGTTCTGCTTCGCAGTCTTATCGTCATCGCTTAAAGTTGCCTCTAGAATGAGCCTAAGTGTTCTGATATTATCTAGAAGCGTGCCTGGTTCGCCTCTAGGGTGGCACTTCATAACATTGCGACACTGATATTGCTAGTGACTACAAGGCTGTGGATGTTGTGAAGGAAAAGGGTATTGCATTAAACTTCTTGCGTGTGCTCTCTATTTTTCTAAGAAATTATCGATGGTGCATCTTCAGATGCTTCTTTCATTTAACGTCCTAACTCTGTTTTCACCCTATAACTCACTACCGTACACATGGGCTTACTTCAGACCATGATCGCCTAGGACCTCTACGGGTGTCGACTATAATGATCTTTATCATTCAATCATCAAACCTTTTAGCCAGTAGACAAGACCCCGTGGTCTGGCGCATGATCAGACATTCCGCCTAACAATCGTGCCCCAGGGTACGCGAAGTGAGGTCTACTATACATGACCAACGCAAAAGAGAAACATTCTTTCCAGATCAGGAGCTCTTCGTACGTATATATACTAAGTTGACATTTGTAGTTTAATAGTGAGACATTCAGTCTAACAGCATGCATGAATATGTCCATAAAACATGAGAATTATCAATTAAATAGGTTTTACTTTATGTGAAAATTGGGGCGGTATGATTTTGAGCCATAATCTTTGTGGTCGATTCATGACAAAAGCGATTGTTGTCAATTGCAAAATTTAAAATAACTTCAAATATGGAAGCTATTTTGATAAACAATGTTTAAATACAAATATGGACCAATCTCCCAAATATGGACAGGTTATTATAAACTATGGCAAAGATATTGCCATGACCTTGCTCATCTAGTTTGAAAGCCATGCATATTCATACATGGTACGCCATATCGTTTGACAAGTTCTTTCAAAATTGTAAAATTTTAAGTTTAAAGGTTTTAATAGAAACTAGCTAGTGCAATGGTAAGGCACCATGTGAAAGAAAGACATTACTTGAAATTATATTTAATTTTATTGATTGTTTTCATTCCTAAGGCCCAAATCTGGTGGCATTAGCAGTCATATCAAGAAGTTGAATCTTGAAGAACTCTTGGTGGTTCTCCCTTGTTTTACTACTTGGGTACCTTCAAATGAATTTAAAAAAATCATGAGCAAGCATGTATCATGCACTCGGAGACCAAAATTTGAGATAAATATCCATAAATTCATTCTATTGAACAAATATAGCCATAAAACTTGAGAATTATGAAATAAATAGGCTATAATTTGTGTGAAAATTGGGGAGACGTGCTTTCGAGCCATAATCTTTATGGTTGATTCATGAGAAAAGCCATTGGTGTCAATTGGAGAATTTAAAATAACTTCAAATATGGAAGCTCTTTCTGTAAACAATGTGTAAATGCCAATATTCACCAATCTACCAAATATGGTTACATTATCATAAAGTATGGTAAACATAAGGCCTTAACATTTAGTTTGAAAGGCATGAATGTTCATACATAGTACGCCATATTGTGGAACAAGTTTTTTCAAAAGTTGTTAAATTTTAAGTTTATATTTTTTCATGGAAACTAGCTAGTGCACACAGTAAGACACCAAGAGAAAAGAATGGTAGTATTTCGGTTCGTATTTTGTTTCTTTGTATATTTTAAAAAATGGCCCAAATTTGGCATCATTACCATTCATATCAAGAAGTTGAATCTTGCAAAACTCTTGGTGGTTCTCTAATATTTGACTACTTTGGTACCTTTAAATTATTTAAAAAAATCAAGAGCAAGCTATATCACACACTTTGTAGTTGGAAATTAGACATAATTACTTTAAATCATCAAAAAGTCATTTTACTGCATAGATTTAGCTAGAAGCTTGGAAATTCCTGAAAGTAGGGCGTTATCCATCAAATCTCGAATCTCCTTTTATAAACATTATTTGAAATGCCAAGATGCACCAATCTACCAAATATGGACATGTTATCATATACTATGGTAGAGATATGGTCGTGACCTTGGTCATCTTGTTTGAAAGCCTTCAATAAAGTTTATCAATTTTGGCAAATGTCCAAAAACTCATTTAAATGCTAGTAATCATACTATCGCTGGCGTGTCGGTATAGATGGGTCTAGAAACTGAGGAGCGGCCACGCGTCGGAGTAGCGTACCTTGGAATCTTCAACCTCAAAATTTCCATAGAGCACCAACACATCCCACGCATCCATTCAAATATCTCGTGCCATTTTTTGTGAATGCAAAATTCCTCTTCTATCCTTGGTCCCAAAACAAGAACCCGAGGAGTACCGCAATAATATAGAGGTATAGGTGGTAAATTTGTGTCATACAACCTCTCTCCCCCATCGCCTCTTCACCGCCCTTCCTCAAAATTTACCCGCCCACCCCCCCTCCGCCATCCACCTTCCTCAACCTGCTTCACCGTCGACCCTCTCTTTCACACAGTGTCTCCTTCACCCTTGGCGCTCTCTTCCACACAGGAGCTTCTTCACAGCCTTTGTTGTCCATGCACTAGATCCACCTCTCACCGCCCTCGTCCACCACAACGTTCTACATCATTGACTCTCGCGCCGTGGACACCGGAACTATTTCACTGACTCCCTTGCTCTACCGGATTTGATTCAACAACATGGTTGTCTACCGCATGTGGGGTGTTTCGACGAATCACTCCTTGGCAGACCCTGAAATGCCCAGCCACTGCCCTCGCCTAAGGATGGCAATTTTACCCATGGGTATGGGTACCCACGGGTACCGTAGTCGCATGGGTAGGGTATGGCACACTTTTATACCCACGAATAATACATATACCCTATACATTAAGTTATGGGTATGGGCACGGGTATAAAACTAGTACCCATGGTTATATCCATACCCCGTCCGTTTAAACTGACATGTCAAACTTACCTATAGAGTGTCAAACTAGGTGACCAAGAAGCTTAGGGACAAGTATGCGATTGTGAATTCTAAACTTTGATACTTTCATGTACTCGTCTACCTATTATTAATTAGAGATAATTGTCTTTTTTCAAATATATGTTGTTGATGAATGTAAAATTGTGAATAACCCACCACGTACCCAATGGGTATGGGTACCCAGCGGATATGGTTATGGGTAAAGTTTTATACCCACGGGTATGGGTATGGGTAAACTTTTGTATCCATTTATTATATGGGTATGGTTATGGTATTGCTCTACCTTGCCCATACCCTACCCATCACCATCCTTACCCTTGCCGCCCTCTTACCAGTCCCGGCCACCCCCGCCATAGAGTGGTAATTTTTCTTACCTGTTTGATATATTTTGGTAGTCTTAAGCTACAAAAGCATTAGAATGTTGCTCAACATTTTGCCTACTGTTGCCATTTCGTTTGCACCCACATCTGGTTGGTCTTATCCACACCATTAGCTTCTCGCTATTATTTCCTTTCTTACATTTTCACACTATCGGTATAATCCTACACCACTAACTCGTAGATGCTATTCTTTTCGAGCGCTCGCATGGGTCATGCAAATTGCTCATAGAGGACCTAACACTGACAATCTGACACCAAGCAAGGTTGAACTGTGAGGTGTTCGCGTGGTACTTAGGCTAGTTTCTTGTCTTGTTAATAAGTTATATAACATGTATGCATATAATAAGTTAATAAGTCATTCTACCCAAAACCATGCCCTAACATTTCCATTCATGTTTTATTGTCTTTCTATCTGTGAATGCTTAGAGTAATTCATAAAATGTCCATCTAGTTTGAATCATACATCTGGTCATTTTTAATGCTATATTTTTTGTGTTTTCAACTGCTTTCATCCTGCCAAACCAGCTAGCTAGTTTGAATAATACATATGGTCAATTTTAATGTTATATTTTTGGTGTCGGTTTTTAATGCCATGCCTTAATGTAGAGAAAGTACAATGGAGTAAAAGGACTAGAGTTCTAGCTGCTCGACTTAGATTCTACTAGTAGATTGATGAGGAGTTGCACCCGCTTAAGAAGGAACTTATGTGATCCTAAACGAGCTAGTATACGATCATACATACTTAAATGATATGTACTTTATATAATATACGTGTTTCCCTTGTTCTTTATTTTAACCTCTTTCACCATATTTTACCAGACTGTAGGTAAAATCAAACAGGAGTCATCGGAAGGTCGGGCACAACACTTGTGATCCCTCTTCTCACTCATCCTACCATTGCATTTTTAAAGGAAACAACTTTCTTAATAGTCCACTTAGAATAACTCATGTATGTGATATATATATACATATGAAGGTTGTATTGCATGCATAAAGAAAGGGTGTAGTTGCTC
This sequence comes from Avena insularis, assembly GCA_023614405.1. Taxonomy (NCBI): domain Eukaryota; kingdom Viridiplantae; phylum Streptophyta; class Magnoliopsida; order Poales; family Poaceae; genus Avena; species Avena insularis. The sequence continues at coordinate 502,859,057 of CM042688.1, read as the reverse complement.
TTAGTTCTATAGCTGAAATATTGAAGAAGAGGGACAAATGATACGATGAAGGGCATCGCCATGTACCGATCTTGTAATGATGATGCCAACTCTTTTTTATGATATTTTAAAATACAGATCTTGTCTAATGATTTTTTGTAATTTTCAATCTAGAGAGACCATGTTAGCTTATGTGTAACAAAATTTTATCATTATGTAATAATTAGTTTAAATTTCACATTTTTTTAGAGAGAAGTTTAAATTTCTCATGTTTATTTCAACGTGTTGGCATTCCTGTGTTCTTTTGCAAGACTTTGATGCTGCCAAAAAGACCAAAACAGTAATAGGCCGAGCAATGAAAGGCATTGATCAGCAAACCATGGACGAGATCTGATGAACAGTAAAGGGCCTAAATAGTAAAAGGACTGGATCATAGCAGGCCAGAATAGTTACAAGCCAAAATCATAGCAATACAAAATAGTAAATGGCCATAAGAGTAACAGGATAGAATACTAACATGCCAGAATAGTAATAGGCTAGAATCATAACAGGCCAAAACAATGACATGCTAGAATAGTAACAGGCCAGATAGTAAAAGGCCAGATTGACAGAGGACTGAACATTAATAGGCCTTTTGACAAAAGGCCCGGAAAGCGACGGGCTTTATGCATAGTGATAGGCCTACGATAGGCCTACGGTAGGACTAAATAGTTCCGGATAGGCCTACTGTAGGCCGCTAATGGGATGCACAGTGTTGGACCAATATGGGACTTATACAGGTCGAAACAGTAATGAGCCAAAAAGTTAACAAGCCGCAGCTGGGCTGCAAAGTGATGGGTCGCCTTCAATCAGTGCAGACCTCCAACAGGACGAAACAGTAACAGGCCATGTCCTTATTAGGAGTCTCTCATCGACCATCCCACTTAATTATTAGCAGGTCTTGGCTTCTACCACGATTTTGTGACCATTAACGGCGGTAACTGGCCATTAATGGCGCTTCCCACATGCCATTTTGCATGATGTTGGCAGTCAACATGGCTGGTGAGACCGATCTATGACGGCACAAGTTTCTGTGGTTGAAGGGTGTGATCCTCCACGGTCGTGAAAAAATCATGGTAGATCATTTGGTGACGGGGCTTTAACCACGGGACCCATCCGTCGTAGAAGACCTTTTAACCAAAAAACAAGCCTTCAACCACAAAATTGTTCGTTGTAAAAGCCAACTTTTCTTGTAGTGTATGGAAACCTTTAATAAACAATTGGAAACCATTGACAAGTTGGAGGTCCATCTTGATGATGGGATTTAGAGATTCAATCTCCTTAAGCAAGAGCTAGCCGAGGCGAAGCACACTAATTGTCTCCTCACATAAACAATTGAATCTTATGAGGTTGAAAATGAAAAATTCATTAATGATGTTTGTGTTACTAACTCTACTTCTTGTGAAGCATCTACCCTAAAGGATAACGTTGAGATAAGGGCTCAACTTTAGTTGCTAAGTAGCAATTATAGGAATTTGGAAGAAAGTCATGAAAAGATCATGGGCTCTTATAATGATCCTCTAATCTCCTATGATGGGCTAAAGTTAGAATTTGAGGCGAGTATCACTAAGGTAACATCTTGTGAGCCTCATTTCGACATTAGCACAACTTCTACTCAAAATGCTACATTGACATGTGCTAGTCCTAGTAATCCATCTAGTCATACTATTGATAAACCTTGTATTGGATTACTTGCTTTGCCTTGTTGCTCTAACAATGAAGCTTCTACTTCCTCTAGCACTTCGTTTTCTACTAACCATGTAGAGGAAATCAAAGAGATCAAGGCCCAAGTGTTTTCTTTGAATAAAGACATAGAAAAGAGTCGTGAAGGGAAATCCACACTCAATAATATTTTGAATGTGAAAAAATCCCCTAATAATAAAAGTGGACTTGGATCCAACTCCAATAACAATAACAAGTCCAAGATCAACAAGAATAAGGGGCAAGACCAAGTCAAGAATTCGGCTAAGATTATTTGCTTCAAGTGCAAGGTAGAAGGATATCATGTAAGATCTTGTCCATTCAAGAAAATGCCCTTGAGTGAGAAGCAACAAGGAAAGCGGCTGATGACTTCAAGTGCACAGATCGATTGTATCTAGTTTCTAAATAATAGTATTGAACCCATAGAGAGATATTTGGTTAAGGTTTTTATGCCACTCGTCACTATCAACCAAATGATACTTGTAAGCTGCCTTTGATTTCGAGCAAAGGGTGTTTGAAAGGTTTTTGGTTTAATGTAGAACATTAAATAAAAACAAGTAAAATAAAGCACATAACAAATGCATTGGGAATGGTGTTTGAACTGAATAGGGCTAAAGCGTTCTTAGGGATGTAGGATACACCACTAGCATGCTGTAATTAATCATCATTAGCATAGTCTATTTCTTGTGTCATGACATGTGTGGAGAGAGTTCCATAATAAAATATTCACCATAAGGCTCGTAAGCAGCCGCTTTCTTGAGCCGGTAATGATGTCATCTCTAAATAACCACTACGATGCCTCATAGCAGCAACTCATAAAGACCACCACAATTAAGGGTTCCCCCATCGATTATCGTAATTATATTAGTGAATCTCTCTTTATTCATCCCTAGACCGTGCAGTTTATAAGCAAATGCTTGTATTCACGATTAACGCTGGACATACTCCCATACACTTCCTTAGGATTTCACCCTCTCTTTAGTCCCGAAGGAAAATGATATGTGGCCGACTACACATACCATCTAAAGAGACAGATCAAACACAATATCATAAATCAATAGATCATAGACACAAGTAATAGATCATCTTTATTTCATTTCATAATAGTGCTAGGCTTTGTCCATCTCCCGGAGAACAAGGGGAACTACTCACACATGGAAGCAATCAATGACATCATCATAATCATATGGATGGATAAAAGTATGGGGATGAATCTAGTGCAACCCATAATTGAATCTGGAATTACAACAAGATCTATGTATGGAAGATGGGAGTAGTAATGGTGATGGAGATGCAGCAGTTTGTGATGAAGGGGATGATGGGATGTCCTCCAATGATTTGTGAAGAAGCAAGGATTTTCCCTTCTCCAAGTTCCTCCTCTAGATACCTCTCTGGTGGTATTTCAAGGCTGGAAGTTTCTGTGAATGTCAGATCTTAGATCCGTCTTCGTGAGGCTAGAGTATTTGACGAGGTAGACGCGCTTCCACATGGTATGAGAGGGCGATACGGGCAAGCTCTGCCTATACTAGTGGTCGTTAAGCTCCCTGGAGCTCCCCTCTGCGTTTGCCAATCTCCCTGGTGTGAGAATAAATCAATTAATTTACTTTTATCACTTAGAAATACCATATTACTACATAATACAATAGTTCCAATTGATATGTTCATAAGAGACTTAGTGATTCAGGATCCTATTGAAACAAGGACAAAGGTGCGCGCAAACGCGGTAAAATACTAAAAACCCTAATCTACTTATGCAAAAACAAATGGTAAATATGCTTCAATTTTGGACTCATCAACTTCCCCAAGCTAGACTCTTGCTCGTCCCCGAGCAAGGTGGTGGCTGGACAAGCTCATCATGTTCATGAGGCACGAGTCGTTACAATAAATGAGGTAAAAAATTGAAATAAAGAGTACCACATCGGATATAGAATTGCATCATGAGTAATATCACACCCTTACACATCACATGATTTAGAGGCTTCCACACCTTTTGTATCAATATGTCATAAGAAGTTTTATGAAGTCATCATATTATAGAATCAACAAATTTAATTAGTTGAGCACTTATTTCAAGTAATGAATGATCATTGCTTGAGTTACTTTCTCTCTCTTATTTTTATTTCTTGTACATTCTTTTGACTTGAATTTCTTTGATAGCTAAGTGTTTTTCTTTTCTATAGGACAAAGTCATGTGATAAATTTTAATACTCTTTATGGCTCTTACATATTAAGCTTGTGGCCATAACATGCTATCAAGTTTTTGTTCCTATAACTAATCAATACTTTGTTGGTGTGGATGGCCCTACAATCATAATAGTGGTACAAGTATCATAGCACTCAACCTAATTCATACACCTAATATAATAATTATCGATCAAAAATTACTTCAAAATATTATAAAGTCTCAAAACTCAATGGATGTAATTCTTTCCTTGAACCAAAGGAATTTGAAGATGGTGCAACTAATGCAAATTCTTGGAATTATCAACCTAACATCAAAGCAAGAAAGTACACATGCTAAAACTAGAAGATAGATTACAAGGTCTTCATAGATCTCCCCAAGCTTGGAATCAAAGCGGGAGAGATCCCAAACTCCTTTTGGGTACCTATTCCTTCTTAGGGGTGAAGAAATCATCTTCTTCTTCTTTCTCCTCCACTTTGAGGCTGCAAGCTTGAGCAATACAGGCAAAATGAGTGGAAAATTCTGTAGTGCTAACATGCTGCTCTTTAATTATCTTGTAGAGCAACCTCCTGTCATCAGCCATCTCAATAATAATCTTAGTTAGGAATTGAACTCTACCATCGATGTCATCGATCCTCTTTTTGAGGTCTTTTCCCGTCATCCAGTAGGAGTCAACTCCTTCTCCAATAGTTTCAACACAAGCCTTGGAAATTTTTTCAAGGTTCTCAATCTTATCCCTAATCTCATCGTTTTTTCTTCTTTTTGGGAAGAGGAACCCGTAGGATATTTGAGGGAGGATCGATGAAGGTTATACCTATAAGGGTTGTGTGGATATTCTTCCTTTGTTCCACATGCCTGAGCATGTCCAACTTGCACAGAAACATGTCCTCCCAGTTGGGGAGTGGAACCACTTGAGTAGGCTCCCTAGTTGAGGAGGACGAAGATTCCCTCTCAAGTTCCCTTCTTTTGGTGTTTGCTGCTGGTGTCTCTTCTTTTCTGGTGCAAATCTACTTGATGTGAAAAGGTTGCATAGTCTATGAACGATCAAGTGAGATCTGATGCATGATAATAGGAGGCAAAGGTAGAAGAAAGATGAACCCTCACTACAAGAAAAGTTGGCTTTTACAACGGACGATTTTCGTGGTTGAAGGCCCATTTTTCGTGGCTAAAAAGTCTTCTACGATGGATGGCCATCGTGGTAAAAGCCCCGTCACCAAAGAATCTACCACGGTTTTTTCCCTGACCATGGCAGATCGCAACCTTCAGCCACGAAAACTTGTTCCGTCGTAGATATGTTCGCCAGCCGCATTGACTGCTGACGTCATGCAAACTGCCATGTGGCAGCCGCTGTTAGCAGCCAATTACCATCGTTAATGGCCTTAGAAACCATGGCAGAAGCCAGGCCCAACCAAGGCCTACTAAATTCTAACTAGGCCGACCAATTAGAGGAGCCCAATTAGAAGATGGTCCGTTACTGTTTTGCTCTGCACTATTTGAAATGGGCTCAAAGTTGCAGCCAGCAGCGGCCCGCGAACTTTCAGGCTCAATACTGTTTCGGCCTAAAGAAGGCCCATGATGGTCCAACACTTTGCGGCCCATTAGTAGCCTGCGCCAAGTCGCTCATGTACATTTAAGGCCTGCGGACGGCCTGTCTCTATTTATTGCGGCCCACCGTGGGCAGCCTACTGACGACCCTTGTCTGAGATGGCCCGTTACTGTTCAGGCTTGTTACTGTCCTGCCCTTTCACTATTCCGGGATTTACCTGTTTAGGCCCACAAGTGGCCCTTTATTGTTCTAGTTTGGTAAATGTGTCGGCCTGTTACTGCACTCACCTGGAAATTTCTCGGGTCGTTACTGTTCTAGCTTGTCACTATCCTGGCCTTTCACTGTTGCGGCCCATTATTGTTGCGACCGGCTACTGTTTTGGCCTGTTACTATTCTAAGATTTCACGGTTTCTTGCCTGTTACTGCGACGGGTTGTTTCTGTTACGGCCTGCTACTATTAAGACCTGTTGCTATTATAGCATGTTATAGTTATGACTTGTTACTCTTACGGCATGTTACCATTATGGCTTGTTACTGTTACGTCCAGTTACAACTTGTAGGTCGGCCCATTACTTTTACGACCTTTTATAGTTTCGGCCTTTCCTAAAGCCCATGCCAATAACATAAAACGTTTATATAATCCTGCATTTTTTACTGTTCATCGTTGGCCGAATACACAGCGGGTCAATAACAAAGCACGGTACTGTTCCCTAATCGACCTACCTGGCGTAGTTACCGTAACGACTACCGCATATGTGGACAGCGTCAACTAAATGCATACATGGCCTACACGAGTTATCTAGATATTACATGAGCTGCAAACTTCTTAAAATTATTACATGTTATCAAATCAAGGGAAATAAAAATCTGCATTTCAGTTGATAATCAAGTAGATATCAGAGTCATCAATTGATCACCTGCATCTTCCTTTGAGTGTGACAGCTACATTGGAGGAGACATGATCTTGCAGCCCCATCTTTGGTGGCGATAGAAATAATTGCACCCTGAAACTAAGTAATAACAAGTTAATATATCAAACAAGACAAACTACTCATTTCACTGATATGGCAGGAGCTATGATCTGGAGTTTACAACTGGTCAATGGTTCAATTATTGACCAACACGTCACACAAATAGGACAAGCAAGCATGCATTAAACAAGTGTGCCTACCATGAAATGAGCAATCAAAAAATGTGTGTGTGTGGCTTAGAATTTCAGCAAAAATAAACTAGCCGGGTCATTTCAACAAATATATATGGAAGCAGTTATATACCCTAAAATGCAAGAGACGTCGGGTGACTCAGAATTTGCGCTGAGACACAAAATGGCATGCAGTTACTATCATAGCGAAGAATGAAGCAAATAGAAATTATAACCACATCATACAAGAACCTGTAGAGAAGTAATACAGACCACGAATGAACTATATATTATAGAGGATAGTTATGTCATGACTTAGGACGAACCAGTCCTAGAAACAGATGCAAGATATAATGGCGTCGCTCGTGAACCTGTAGAGCAGGACAAACAAGCATTAGACAAGTGTGCCTAGAATGAAATGAGCAATCAAACAAAGTGTTTCTTAGAATTTCAGCAAATATAAGCAAGCGAGGTCATTTCAACAAATATATATGGAAGCAGTGGCATCTCCTGGAATGCATAGGCGTTGGGTGACTCGGAATTTGCGGTGAGCTACACAATGGCATGTAGTTACTGTCATAGCTAAGAATCAACCAGATAGAAATTATAATGGCATCATAAGAGAACGTCTAGAGCAAGAATGCAAACCACGAGTGACCTACATAGTAGAGGACATTTATGTCGTTGTCAGGATGAACCAGCACCAGATAAGGAATTAATGGCATCCTTTGTGAACCTGTAGAATAGGCTATGCAAACCAACATGTTCATTGTTCCATTTTGAGCTATATGCAAGAAAAAGGAAATAGTTAGTGATGCAGCTTTTGAAGAAGCAGATGGCAGCAACAAAATTATAATCAAATTAGTACGAAGAGTTTAAACGGCTACTATAGGATAGGAGAACGATGCCAAGGAGGAAATAATAGCAGGAACTGATCTTAGAACGAAACAGATAAATTCAGCAACTGTAGAGCAGAGAATCCACACTAATATTTTTCGCCGACTTCAGATTTTGCAAGAATTACATGGTAGCAGGCAATTACTGTTGTATGGAGTAGCTAAGAACATGTGTATGACAAAATAACAGACATGTCCAGGACTTGAAATTTGTAGAGGGGCGCATGCAAACTAACATGTCTAATGACCTTGTATGTACTAGCACGAAGAACAGGCATGCCCACTGACTTGTATGTACGAGCACGATGACAAAAATGAAGTTCACTGCGAGAGGCTTGAACCTACTATACTGCTGACAAAACAAAAAAAGGGTTGCAGATTTGGTTAACCCTTGTCGGAGAGGCGTCTAAGCATCGTCGGTATCGTGCGGGTGACGTCCAGGTCACCGAGGGTGCTGCGGTTGTGGTGGTTGTTGGTGTCGGGGAAGCAGATCTTGGGCGGTCGATGTCGGCTTGAGCGCGGTGGACGAGAGCGTCGCTAAGGCAGATCCAGTGCAGTGAATGGCGATGGCTGAGCAGCTGGTCTAGAGTGGTGGACATGGAACTCCCTGAACTAGATCACGTCCGATGTACACCGGTGAAGTGGATCCGGTATGGTTGGGTAGCTTTCGGCGGCCGGGAAGCAGAGCTTGGGCGGTCGATGACGCCATCGGTGTGGTCAACAACACCGCAGCTCCGGTGCAGCAACACAGAGACCCGGTGAACCAGATCCGGTGGGTGAGCATCGGTGAAGCGGCTCTGCGGCGGTGCTCGATACCATCGCTCAAGCGGGTCCGGCCGCCGTGGAATTGCCAACGGACGGTGCGCATCATGTTCGTGGATGTGAGGGCGTGGGAGAGAGGGGGCTGGGATTTTTGGAAGGACCAGCGGAAAATCTGGGCGAATCTGGACTAAGGGGGTGAACAGAAATATAAATTATGATCGTGCCCCCAAGCTACCGATTTTAGCTTGTCCATAGGGCGTTAGAACAATGGGTAGAATCAGAATTTTGAAGACAAAAGTTTTTGAAACTGAGGGGCGAGAAATGCTTCAAGATCGGTGTGTGATTTTTCCGCTTGATTGAGATATTGAATTTGGCGACCGTCCATCTAATAATAATATAAAAATGGTACTGCCTCGGTGGGATATTTTGCCTAAAAGTTTTTGAAACTGAGGGGCGGGAAATGCTTCAAAGTCAGTGTATGGTTTAGCTGCTCGATTGAGATTTTGAATTTGACAAACGCCCATCTGATAATAATACAAAAATGGTACAGCCCCGGTGGGAGATTTTGCCTCGAAGTTTTTGAAACGGAGGGGCAGGAAATGCTTCAAAGTCGGTGTGCGGTTTTGCCGCTCGATTGAGATTTTGAATTTGACAAGCACCCATCTGATAATAATAATAATAATATAAAGATGGTACTCCCTAGGTGGGAGATTTTGGCTCAAACTTTTTGAAACGGTTAGGCGGGTAATGATTCGAAGTCGGTGTGTGTGATTTTGTTGCTCGATTGAGATTTTGAATTTTTCTAGCGTCCATGTACTACTAGTAGTGGTAGTAAAAAAAGGTGGTAGAACGTACGGCTATATGGTCAGGAATTCATGCCCGAGAGTCACATCAACTGATAATCCGTATAATCACACTTGAGGTACTCTCTGTGTTCGATATTACTAGGCCGGAGTAGTACTAGTTTGGAGAATTAACTTCACCTATTCGCTTTATAGCTAGTTATTGCATGCAGTAGTAATCCTAAAATCCAGGCAATGCTCGTGGCCACCGCATTGTCAGCACCCGGTTTTTTAATCCCAGATGCATGTTATGCCATACATCGCAATCCCAGGATTACCATTTTTGCGAGACATAACAGATTGGATATCACAGTACATCATCCATCTCATGATCTAGTCTTAATACAAATAAGTAGTGGAATAATAAACATAGCGGTGGGCTCCATCTTCATTATCACTGGCAATGCTGACGATGGGAGATGATCCTAGTTGTTGTAGCCATCCTGCTGTCCTTCTTCCGGATAGTCCTCCTCATAGTCTGGCCACGGGAATAGCCAGGGACAAAGGCATGAGTACTCTTTAAGTACTCGCAAACTATCACTAACAAGTAAGGTAGTTCTAGTAGGAATGCTAAGTTCTAAGTTTATTTGCAAAGTTAAGTTTGAAACCTAAGCTGAGTTCAGAAAAAAAGAAAGATAAAATAAAGTTCTAAATAACCTAAGTGGGAACTTAGTTTTCATAGTCACAACCCTATTGTGGTCAAGTCATGTCACCATTCATTTCATAAGTCATTTTGAAAACATCTGACGATGGAACAGTATGGCCACTCCAACTATCCATAACCGCGGATGCGGCTATTCGAATAGTTTGACACTCTGCAGAGGTAGTACACTTTCACCACAATATTCGATACATCCGTCAGGGGTAACCCTGAATCATCATACTTAGTATGCGGATAATCAATCATAACCTTTCCTTTACACACTATAGTATAAGCACCTCTCCTATGAGCTTGGCCTCCCAGCCATGGCCATCTGCCATCCTGGTACTGCATAGGTGAACAACATCAAGAGGTAGCCTGGTTGTACGGTAAAATTGGAATGGTATCGCATCCGGACCCAACCATCAGTTTTTATAAAGGGCTAAGGCTCATGCCTCAACATCTTCATCATCATAAACCATTTGTTTTTCTCAACACATGTTAAAACATCTCAATAGAATGACTCATCATTCCAAAGTTTTCATAAGCATTTTCACCATGTATTCCCATCTAGAGTGATCAAGTTTTTGGTTTTGCTCCAACTACTAAGTTAAGAGTGTTCACTAAGGTGGGATGCCAATCTCAATCTCATGCCATAGAATGACATCTAGAATAGGCCAAGTTTTATACTCTTTATGCTATCTATACTACTTTCTAAAATCTCACAAAGCATTACTAAAAGTAAAGAAACTTTGGTAAAGCAAAAGGTAAAACTTGTAAGTAAAACTTGGGATGGTTATAAATCAAGGGGTATAACCAAAGCATGCCTAATGCATCTTGCTTAGGTTAACTTGCATCTAGTGATGTCTTGCAAGTATTAGCTTGCCAATAATAGCTTGCCTTGGTTGGTGCAGTGGTTGAAATTCTCCTCGTCTTCTTTGGGGTAACACTCCTCCTCCTCGTAGACTTGGTCGGTACTATCGTCTATAAATACATTTGGGATACACAATCACCAAACAATACTTAACTAGTCTATTTAGCATACTAAGGCATATACTTGATGATCTAGTATCATCACAATCATCACAAGATTTAATGAACTAGTTTCATTTATTTTATTTGAGAAAAGTAATTTCTACTCATTGAAATTAATTAAGATTTAATATTCTCCAATTAAAATATGGGATCATGTGGACACATGTCATAACCACATATTCTAATACATGGGAAAGTGATTTAAATGTTGGATCATATTTCAATAAGTTTAAATTTATTATTTAAATGATTTAAAGTGAGTAGAAATGCCTATATAGCATTATTTTGGTACTAGTCCAAAGTCAATGCACGCATACCTAAATATTATTACGTATTTAGATAGGTATTGTCAAATGTGATTTTTTAGAGTTGGAATCAACTCAAAAGCTATTATGGTTGATTTTTGAAAAAAAGTTTGAATGTAGAAAACTCTATGTTTTGTTATTTTTGCTATATGTGACCTATAACACTAATTGATTTAAATCCAACGAGCTTGGATATATATTTGAATTATCTTTCTAACAAAATTTGAATCATTCATTTTGGTTCAGTAGAACTCTCTGAATTGATTTTTAAACTAGTGGACATAATTGAGTTTAAGTCTAAATAGAAAAATCTTTATTTGAATCTGCGGGCTAAGGCGGGTAACTAAATGGGCCGGCCCAGTGGCGCTCCTCGGTGCAGAGGGCAGCTGACAGGGTGTCCCGCATGTCAGCGGCTGACTCTAACGCGAAGCGTTATGGGGCGATATGGGTCGTGCGATTAGAACAGAGATCAACGGTCGTGGCTCATCGTCGATGACGAACAGGTCGCTGGCGAGAATGAACCCTAACGGCTCGGTGGGGGTCGATTGGGGGCTTACTAGGGCTCCAGCTAACATGGCGATGGGGGCGATCGAACGGGTGGATGACGGCGGACTCAGGCGTGGTCGCGGCGGCTCCTAGGGTGGTCGCAATCGACGGCCCCGTTTCTCCTCTGCTGCAGCGAGCTCCGGCACAATTCCAATGACTGAGGGCTCGAGCAGCTCCGGAGAGAGGTGGGGAAGGTTCAGTGGTGAGAGGGGAGGTGAATGGTGTGCAGTATGATGCTGGGGGTGGTCTCCTTATATAGGTTCGACGATGGGACAGGGCGGTGTGGGTAGGCGATAGTGGCGACATGGCTACGGGTCGCTAGAGGCGTGGCTGCGAGTGGCGATCGATGTGCGGTCTCCTGGCGGTCAGCTATGGCGTAATTACGTTGCTAGGGGTGGTGGCAATCGGTCGGGCGCAGCTCGTGCTCTGAGCGGCAGAGGCGGCGTTCGACGCGGTGTGAGGTGGCTGCGGGTCAAACGGTGGTGAGCGGGGATGTCTGGGTGCATGCTGGTGTTAAGGCGAAGCGGCGCACGCGAACTGAGGGCAAGGCGGGCTCTGTGCAAGGCTGTCGGTGGCGGCACACTGGTGCGGTCCATGCACGGTGCTGAGGCGGAGAGCGGGGGCATGCCTCGGTGGTCCAGTACTCGGCTGTGTCCATGGGGTGGACAGGGGGTCGCGGTAGGGTGAGGCGGAGCTAGGGGACATGCTAGGTAGGGGCGGCGTGGTATCTGGCGCGTCGGCCATGATTGGCCGGCGACGACCATATCCGGGCAGCGCAGTACTGGCGCTACGGTGAAGAGGGGATGTTGTTTCGGTCAGGGTTAGACTAAGAGAGGATAGAGGAGAGACGGGAGGATCGAAAGGGGGACAAGAACTTTACTTGTACTAGTTAGGCTAGATTATCTTTGCCTGCCAACTGTTCGACACAATGGCCACAAGAAATTTATTTTTGAATTTTGAAAAGATTTTTGGTTGGTGGGTTAGTCATAAGCTTGATCATCTGTGGTTTCTTGGGATTTTCAAGGTGAACTCATTTGAGTGGTTTTTGAAAAAGTGGTATCTATGCATATGAAGTGGATTCAAATTTCAAATGTCATTTAAAATTAGTGGTTAAATGTTTTTGTAAGATTTCAATGTGGGCCTTGGTAGAACTTTACTTGTACTAGCAAGGGGTGAAAAGAGTTAGAATTATTTCTGTTAAGAATTTACTTCTAGGAACACCTAAGGTGGCCTAGTGGGTTAAAATGGCCAAAGTGACCATTTGGTATTTTTATTCTTATTTGATTTCTTTTTCTTTGGATTTTATTTTTGAATGATATAGATGATGTGACATTCACCTTTGAATCATTTTACATCCATTAGAACAAACAAACATGGCAATTTCAAACAATTCTATATTAATGCAAACACACATGCATTCATAATTGTTTTTAATAGTAAAAAGTTTTTTGTTAACCCTAAATTGGGTGATTTGGATCTTGATAACATTGATTAAAGATTTGGGATGTTACAAACTGTCCCCCCTTAAACAAAATCTCGTCCCGAGATTTAAGAAAACTAGGAACTAAAGAGATCTGGAAACATAGTCCTAATGTAATCTTCTCGCTCCCAAGTGGCTTCTTCTTCGGTATGGTTGCTCCATTGAATCTTGAGAAATTTGATACTCCGGTCCTGGTGGTTCTGGAAGCTTCTTCCAAGATACGAATGGGCACTTCACGATACGTCAGATCCTTGTTGATATCAATGGCTTAGTGATCGATGTTGTTGAAAACTTCAGTCTTCTCCGGCACTTCCAAGCATTTGCGAAGTAACGAGATATGGGACACATTATGGATGGCTAACATCTCTTCTAGCAGTTCCAGCTGATATGATACTTCTCCTCGATGATTCATAATCTTGAAGGGTCCGATATATCTGGGGGCTAACTTTCCTTTCAGACTAAAACATTGCATTCCTTTCAATGGCGAAACCTTGAGATACACAAAATCTCTGACATTGAAAGTCAGGTCTCTACGTCTCTTGTAAGCATAACTCTTTTGTCTGGATTGGGCGGTCTTGAGGTGCTCACGGACTTTGTGAACCTTCTCTTCGGCTTACCGTAGGATGTTGGGTCCGAAAATCTGACTCTCTCCTACTTGCGACCAATTCAAAGGGGTATGACACTTTCTTCCATATAATAACTCAAATGGTGCCATTTGCAAACTGGCTTGGTAACTATTGTTGTATGAGAATTCTGCGAAAGGTAGACAATCTTCCCATTTTGATCCATACTCTAACACACAAGCTCTCAGCATATCTTCTAAGAGTTGGTTGACTCTTTTAGTCTGTCCGTCAGTCTGTGGGTGATAAGCCGTGCTGAAATTCAACTTGGTTCCTAATCCTTCTTGGACTTTCTGCCAAAATCTCGAGGTAAATTGGGTTCCTCGATCCGACACTATGGTCTTGGCGGTTCCATGCAAACTAACAATTCTGGCAATATACAGCTCTGCTAGCTTCGAACTCTGGTAGGTTGTCTTGACAGGTATAAAATGGGCTACATTGGACAGTCTATCAAGTATGACCCAAATAGAGTCATTTCCCCTACTATAAGTAGGCAAACCGGTGATAAAGTCCATTCCGACGGAATCCCATTTCCATTCCGGAATCTGCAATGGTTGCAATAGTCCTGCAGGTCTCTGATGTTCTGCTTTGACTCTCTGACAGATATCACACTTGGCGATGTAGCTTCCGATTTCTCTCTTCATCCTGTGCCACCAAAATTGCTCCTTCAAATCTTGATACATCTTCTTTCCTTCGGGGTGGATAGAATAAAGTGTATCATGAGCTTCTTGCATGATAACTTGCTTCAGCTCCGAATCTGATGGCACACAGATACGTCCCTTGTACCACAGAACTCCTTCTTCGTCTTCGGTGAATCCAGGCACCTTTGTTGTACCAATACGATGTTTGATTCCATCAATACTTGCATTTCCCTTCTAGGCTTCCTTGATTTGACTAATCAAAGTGGGTTGAAGTTCAATGCTAGCTAAAAATCCATTGCTAACTAACTCAGTTCTAAACTGCTCCAACTCTTCATGCAAACTTGGTTGGGCTTCTTTAATCATGGTGTTTAACCTACACGGCAATCTGCTAAGAACATCCGCTACCACATTGGCTTTGCCGGGGTGATAGTGAATGTAAAGGTCATAATCCTTGATTAACTCTATCCATCTCCTTTGCCTCATATTCAGCTCCTTCTGAGTGAAAATATACTTCAAGCTCTTGTGATCTGAATAAATCTCATAGCGATTACCCATAAGGTAATGACGCCATGTCTTCAAGGCTAACACTACAGCTGCTAATTCAAGATCATGGGTGGGTAGTTTTGCTCATGTTGCTTCAGTTGTCTGGACATATATGCTATGACTTTGCCTTCTTGCATCAACACACATCCGAGACCAATCTTGGGTGCATCACAATACACGTCGAACGACTTCTTGATATCTGGCATAATCAATATTGGGGCTGAAATCAATCTCTTCTTGAGATCTTGGAAACTTGCTTCACATTTGTCGGTCCATTCAAACTTCTTGTAATTCTTAAACAATTGGGTCATGGGTCTGGTGATGCTCGAAAATCCTTCTACGAACTTGCGGTAATATCCCTCTAATCCGAGAAATGCACGAACTTGGGTTTGAGTGGTTGGGGCTTCCCATTCTTCAACATCTCTGATCTTGGCGGGATCAACAGTGACTCCTCCTACCGACACAATATGTCCGAGGAATCCTGCTTCTTTCAGCCAGAACTCACATTTGTTGAACTTAGCATACAACTGATGCTCTCTAAGGGTTTCAAGGATGATTCTCAGATGTTGCTCATGGTTTTCTTCTGACTTGGAGTAGATAAGAATATCGTCAATAAACACAAAGACAACTTATCTAGAAAGTTCATAAATATCTTATTCATGAGATTCATGAAATAAGCGGGGGCATTGGTTACTCCAAAAGACATGACCGTGTAATCATACAATCCATATCTTGTGGTAAAGGCGGTCTTTGGAATATCCATTGCACGAATCTTAAGTTGATGATAACCAGTCCTAATATCAATCTTATAGAACACACTGGCACCAGTTAACTGATCAAATAGATCCTCTATCTTAGGCAATGGGTACTTGTTCTTGATGGTGACATCATTCAGCTTCCTGTAATTTGTGCACAAACGGTTGCCTCCATCTTTCTTGTCGACGAACAACACGGGCGATCTCTATGGTGATGCGCTTGGTCGAATCAAGCCTTTCTCCAGCATAGCATCCAGTTTCTTCTTCAGTTCCACTAACTCTGATGGGTTCATGCTATAGGGTCACTGAGCTATGGGTCCGGTTCCAGGAATTAGTTCAATAATGAACTCAATATCCCGATCTGGTGGCATACCGGGCAATTCATCTGGGAATACATCAGGGTATTCACAGACTACTCTGACTTGGTTTATGGTTGGTAGGGCTAGACTCTTGTTCCATTTGAACTGACGGGGCAAGGTTTCATATATATGCTCTACTAATACTCCAGAGCTACTGGTGATGGTGATGGATTTCTTGGCATAGTCGATCAATCCTTTATGCTTCGACACCCAATCCATTCCTAGTACTACTTCCAAACCTTTGGTTCCAAGTACTATTAGATTGGCATAAAAATCTATTCCATGTATTCTGATAGGTACAACCTTGCAAATTTTTCTAGCCTTGGTGGTTGAACCAGGTATTTGAACTATCATAACATGCTTCAAGTTGGTTGGGTGAATCTTACTAGTACATGCAAATTCTTCGGTAACACACGAGTGCGATGCTCCAGAATAAAACAACACTCTTGCTAATACTGAGTTAACAGAAAACATACCCAGCACGACATCTGGCGCTTCTTGGGCTTCTTCGGCGTTCATGTGGAAGAGACGTCTGCTATGGTTGTCGGGTTCCCCAAAGCGAATCTTCTTCGGCTGAACACGGCGCTGCTGCTGAGCTGGGGCATTCACATTGGCAGTGGCGGAAAACTTCTTGGGACACTCATTAGAGTAGTGACCCTTCACTCCACACTCAAAACAAGTAACCTGAGACTTGTCTTTTGCTGCAACAGGCACGTCATTGCTTCCAGTCCTTGGGGCAGTATTGTTGTTGTTGTTGTTGTTGTTGGACTTGGGCAGTGCACGGTTGAAGTTGTTGGAGTTGCCGGGGTGGTAGTTGTTGTTCCCTCAGGTCTTCACATTTCCTCCGCTATAGTTGGGGTAGCTTGGACGAGACATTGGGGGTCTATTGTTCCGCGGGGCATATCCGGCAGACGGGCTAGGGCGATACTTCTGGGCACTATGGGACCTAGCTTGGTGCATCATCCGGCATTTGCGATTGTCATTCGCTTGGTTGATCTTCCCTTCCATATGAATAGCAGAGTCGGCTAGCTTTTCGAGGTCATCAAAACTAATGTTGACTAGCACCGTCTGCATCTCATCATGCAGTCCGTTCAGGAATCTCTCCTTCTTCTTGGCTTCAGTGTTGATCTCATCAGGTGCATACCTGGCGAGGGACAAGAATCTGTCATGGTACTCCACTACAGTCATTCTGCCTTGCTTTAGTTATCTGAATTCATCTCTCATTCTAGTGACTAAACCCTACGGCACATGGGTGCGGCTGAACTTGACCTTGAAAGCTTCCCACGTCATCACTTGACCGTGGTTCATCATGCGGGTGATGTTCCACCATGCTCTTGCATCTCCTGCCAGATAGTGGGTGGCAAACAGAACTTTCTCATTGGCATCCACTCCTGCGACTTCTAAGTTATTCTCCATGGTTTGTAACCAATCATCAGCATCCAGCGGTTCTTCAGACTTGCTAAAGATGGGGGGATTTGTATTCTAGAAGTTTTTGAGTTTGGATCCATGATGATCCTGATTTCCATGGCCCTGATTATTATGGGCCATCTGGGCGATCTGTTGTAGGGTGGCTATATTGGCTTGGTGCTCTGCTCGACTAGCTTCATGGTCTGAAACTAGCATCTGCAGAATCTGCAGCATCGGTTCCTGTGATGAGCTGCTGTCGCCTTGGTTTCCACGAGTCATCTGAATATTGAGATAGATAATAGGGTAAGAGGGAAAGTTCTAAGGTTCATGGTTTTGTTTTCAAAGCTAAAACTTTGAGTTTGAACTCAGGTTTTGCAAACTAACTTCTTCTCATTCATTCATTCAATCAAGGCACACGATACAAACACACACACCACAACATGAAAGGAAAAACATAGGGTTTTAAGAACCATTCTATGAGCTAAGATACAATGGGACCGATACTTCTCACTCCTATGCTAGTGCTCTAGTGCATCTACTCATCATCGATGAAGTCAGAGTCATCATCGTCGGTGTAGAAGTCCATGGCATCATCCTCCAGATAGTCATTGTCATCACTAAGGTATGAGTGAATATCCCCCTGGATGTCTTCACCTTCTTCTTCTTCGTTTGCTGCAAGCTGAGCTTCTTGCTCCTGGATGGTCTTCTCGAGGTCGGCCACCTTCTTGCGAAGACGAGCGATGGTGCGATCCTTCTTCTCGTGTTGCCGGCAAAGTAACTGACGATCCTTAACGAGCAGTGAGAAAGTTTGGGCCTTCTGGGCGGAAATGGCAAGGTTGTGGTTGGCATAGGCTCGAGCATTGTCCAATTCTTTCTGTCGATCATACATTAGGAAGTCGAGGTTCTCCACTTGGTGCTTCATCTCCGGATGACTTTGCATTTCCAAAGGCATTCCCATAGAATCACATCTTGCATAGTGAGCAAAGTGAGTTCCCTGGATCAAGTTGATGTTCTGTCTGCTCAAGGTACTCAGACAGGGCATCAAGATCCCTCTCGAAGATCAGTTGACCTCCGTTTCCCAACTGGTAGAACTTGTAGTACTAAACTTCCATCTATAAGAATTTAGTATGAGAAAGTTAGTGAGGTGATCAATTGTGTCAAATTTTATGTAGCAATGTAAGAATTTTTGAGGAACATGAATCTTTTTGAAAGAATCTCGAGGGTAAGAGGGGAAATAGATTTTCACAAATACTCACTTTTTTGTTTTGAAACTAAGTTTTTGTTCGGACATCCATTCTAACTAGGGTCTCCTATGGTCAGGATGGCTCTGATACCAACTTGTTAACACCTGGTTTTTTAATCCCAAATGCCTATTATGCCATACATCGTAATCCCAGGATTACCATTTTTCTGAGACATAACAGATTGGATATCACAGTACATCATCCATTACAAACCATAATAAGGTCTTACACAAATAAAGGATCTCATGATCCAGTCTTAATACAAACATGTAGCGGAATAATAAGCGTAGCGGTGGGCTCCATCTTCATTGTCACAGGCAATGCTGACAATGGGAGATGATCCTAGTTTTTGTAGCCATCCTGCTGTCCTTCTTCCGGATAGTCCTCCTCATAGTTTGGCCACAGGAATAGCCAGGGACAAAGCCATGAATACTCTTTAAGTACTCGCAAACTATCACTAACAAGTAAGGTAGTTCTAGTAGGAATGCTAAGTTCTAAGTTTATTTGCAAAGTTAAGTTTGAAACCTAAGCTGAGTTCAGAAACAAAGAAAGATAAAACAAATTTCTAAATCACCTAAGTGGGAACTTAGTTTTCATAGTCACAACCCTGTTGTGGTCAAGTCATGTCACCATTCATTTCATAAGTCATTTTGAAAACATCTGATGACGGAACAGTAGGGCCACTCCAACTGTCCATAACCGCAGACGCGGCTATTCGAATAGTTTGACACTCTGTAGAGGTAGTACACTTTCACCACAATATTCGATACATCCGTCAGGGGTAACCCTGAATCATCATACTTAGTATGTGGATAATCAATCATAACCTTTCCTTTACACACTCTAGTATAAGAACCTCTCCTATGAGCTTGGCCTCCTAGCCATGGCCATCTACAATCTAGGGCACTGCATAGGTGGACAACATCAAGAGGTAGCCTCAGCTCAAAACTCTCTCGCGCGGGAACAAATACTAATGCATATAAACTTCCGGCTAAGCCTTACCCAATTCAGGTATTGTGGTTGTACGGTAAAATTGGAATGGTATCGCATCTGAACCCAACCATCAGTTTTTATAAAGGGCTAAGGCTCATGCCTCAACATTTTCATCATCATAAACCATTTGTGTTTCTCAACACATGTCAAAACATATCAATAGAATGACTTATCATTCCAAGGTTTTCATAAGCATTTTCACCAAGTATTCCCATCTAGAGTGATCATGTTCTTGGTTTAGCTCCAACTACTAAGTTAAGAGTGTTCACTAAGGTGGGATGCCAATCTCAATCTCATTCCATAGAATGACATCTAGAATAGGCCAAGTTTTATACTCTTTATGCTATCTATACTACTTTCTAAAATCTCACAAAGCATTACTAAAAGTAAAGAAACTTTGGTAAAGCAAAAGGTAAAACTTGGGATGGTTATAAATCAAGGGGTATAACCAAAGCATGCCTAATGCATCTTGCTTAGGTTAACTTGCATCTAGTGATGGCTTGCAAGTATTAGCTTGCCAATAATAGCTTGCCTTGGTTGGTGCAGTGGTTGAAATTCTCCTCCTCTTCTTCGGGGTAGCACTCCTCCTCCTTGTAGATTTGGTCGATACTATCGTCTATAAATACATAAGGGATACATAATCACCAAACAATACTTAAATAGTCTATTTAGCACACTAAGGCACATACTTGATGATCTAGTATCATCACAATCATCACAAGATTTAATGAACTAGTTTCATTTATTTTATTTGAGAAAAGTAATTTCTACTCATTGAAATTAATTAAGATTTAATATTCTCCTATTAAAATATGGGATCATGTGGACACATGTCATCACCACACATTCTAATACATGGGAAAGTGATTTAAATGTTGGATCATATTCCAATAAGTTTAAATTTATTATTTAAATGATTTAAAGTGACTAGAAAATCCTATATAGCATTATTTTGGTACTAGTCCAAAGTCACTGCATGCAAACCTAAATATTATTACATATTTAGATAGGTATTGTCAAATGTGAGTTTTGAGACTTGGAATCAACTCAAAAGCTATTATGGATGATTTTTGAAAAAAGTTTGAATGTAGAAAAGTCTCTATTTTGTTATTTTTCGTATATGTGACCTATAACTCTAATTGATTTAAATCTAGCTGGATTGGATAGATATTTGAATTATCTTTCTAACAAAATTTGAATCATTCATTTTGGTTTAGTAGAACTCTCTGAATTGATTTTTAAACTAGTGGACATAATTGAGTTTAAGTCTAAATAGAAAAATCTTTATTTGGATCTGCGGGCTAAGGTAGGAAACTATATGGGACGACCCAGTGGCGCTCCATGGCACAAAGGGAAGCTGACAGGGGGGTCCCGCATGTCAGTGGCTGACTCTAACACGAAGCGGTACGGGGCGATATGGGCCGTGCGATTAGAACAGAGATCAACGGTCATGGCTCATCATCGACGACGAATAGGTCGCCAGCGAGAATGAACCCTAGCGGCTCGGTGGGGGTCGATTGGGGGCTTACCAGGGCTCCAGATAACATGGCGATGGGGGCGATCGAACTGGTGGACAATGGTGGACTCAGGCGTGGTCGAGGCGGCTCCTGGGTGGTCGCAATCGACGGCCCCCTTTCTCCTCTGTTGCGGCAAGCTCCGGCACAATTCTAGCAACTGAGGGCTCGAGCGGCTCCAGGGAGAGGTGGGGAAGGTTCAGTTATGAGAGGGGAGGTGAATTGTGTGCAGAATGATGATGGGGGTGGCCTCCTTATATAGGCTCGACGATGGGACAGAGCGGCGTGGGTAGGCGACGGTGGCGACATGGCTACAGGTCGCTAAAGGGGTGGCTGCGAGCGGCGATCAATGCGCAGTCTCCTGGCGGTCAGCTACGGCATAATGGCGTTGCTAGGGGCGATGGCATTCGGCCAGGCACGACTCATGCTCTGAGCGGCAGAGGCGGCGTTCGACACGGCATGAGGTGGCTGCGGGTCAAACGGCGGCAAGCGGGGATGTCTGGGGGCGTGCTGGTGTTAAGGCGAAGCGGCACACGCGAGCTGAGGGCAAGGCGGGCTCTGTGTGAGGTTGTCGGGGGCGGCGCACTAGTGCGGTCCGTGCACGGTGCAGAGGCGGAGAGCGCGGGCGTGCCTCGGTGGTCCAGTGCTCGGCTGCGTCCGTGGGATGGACAGGGGGTCACGGTAGGGTGAGGCACAGCTAGGGGACATGCTGGGTAGGGGCAGCGGGTCTATGGCGCATCGGCCACGGTTGGCCGGTGACGACCATATCCGGGCGGCGTGGTACTGGCGCTGCAGTTTAGAAGGGATGTTGTCTGGCTCAGGGTTAGACTAAGAGGGGATAGAGGAGAGATGAGAGGATCGAAAGGGGGACAAGAACTTGATTAGCAATAGTATTAGTTAGGCTAGATTATCTTTGCCTGCCAACTGTTTGATATAATGGCCGCAAGAAATATATTTTTGAATTTTGAAAAGATTTTTGGTGGGTGGGTTAGTCATAAGCTTGATCATCTGTGGTTGCTTGGGATTTTCAAGATGAACTCGTTTGAGTGGTTTTTGAAAAAGTGGGATCTATGCGTATGAAGTGGATTCAAATTTCAAATGTCATTTAAAATTAGTGGTTAAATGTTTTTGTAAGATTTCAAAGTGGGCCTTGGTAGATCTTTACTTGTACTAGCAAGGGGTTAAAAGAGTTAGAATTATTTCTGTTAACAATTTACCTCTAGGAACACCTAAGGTTGCCTAGTGGGTTAAAATGGCCAAAGTGACCATTTGTTATTTTTATTCTTATTTGATTTCTTTTTCTTTGGATTTTGTTTTGAATGATCTAGATGATGTGGCATTCATCTTCGAATCATTTTACAACCATCAGAACAGACAAACATGGCAATTTCAAACAATTCTATATTAATGCAAATACACATGCATTCATGATTGTTTTTAATAGTAAAAAGTTTTTTGTTAACCCTAAATTGGGTGATTTGGATCTTGATAACATTGATTAAATATTTGGGATGTTACACGCATCTAATTGAAAACATGCAAGCCAATAAATGCACTCATGTTTTAACAACATGATCGGCCAAGAGCATTACACGACGTGGTGGTTCATATTTTACGATCAACTAGAGGAGTAATTGAGCAAAACTAGGAGCATTAATTGCTCCTCCGGCCTAGCAATTGAGGCTGTAAAATAATTAAAAGGTATACACACCTTTAGTCCCACATCTTGCATTGCGAGAGCATTTTAGTCCCACATATTGAAAAATGAGCAATACTAGTCCCTCAACTTATATCTCGAGTGCATTTTAGTCCAATTTAATGGAATTTTAGTGAATTTGACTTAATTTGTCCACAAATGATGTTGATTTCTTTAAAATGACCCCTCTATATTTTTTTATGTCATTTGTGTCCCTATGCGGACTGATAAGTGGGCCACCTATTAGCATACGTACAAATAAAATAGTTAAATCTCTAAGAGGAGAATGGATTCGAACTTAACACTTTTGTACAATGACACACACACACACCCACAAGCCACTATGCCGGTAGATACCCACGACTACTCATGTGAGACGAGAAGTACTTGAGAGGACGTAATTATGCCAGACGATGAGTACTTGGAGGGAAGTAATTATTTATATAATAAAAAAACACATACGAACGCAAAAAATGCTCACGTCTATGTTGGCACGGTCCATAATATCAATTGTATAGCTTTGTCGTTAACCTAGTAGCTAGCTGCAGTGTCTAGAATAAACTTGAGTTTTTTCTTATTCGCAAAAATGAAAAGGAATAAAGTTGAGTTGTTATTGTACCCAAAACACATATTTTTGAATATCCAAAATAAAGAACACATCAGCCAGAGCGCTCTTCAGTTAATCACTTTTGTGTGCATGTTGTAGTGGCAAGGTTGATTTCTTCAGTATCGCAGGTAATCAGTTCAATACCCTACAATGCATTGGTAGTTTTTCTTATTTGTTTTCTTATTCAGATCCTCCTGTCAAGTCGTACCAAGGTCACAACTGGCAGGCAGAAAATACACAAGGGTCATTTTTCAAAAATTATGATGCCACATGTCACTTCCAGAATTAGTTACGACGAATTCGGACAAAATCACAGAAATTTGATTGAATTGGACTAAAATGTTCCTGGTTACAAGTTGTGGGGCTAGTGTTGCTCACTTTGCAAGATATGGGACTAAAACGCTCCCGCGGTGCAAGTTGTGGGACTAAAAACGTATATACCTCAATAATTAATGACTGTGCTATTGAGAGAACATGAGGTTTTAGCTCCACGGAGCATACACCCCATCCGGCCACATGGTGAGCATCCAAGGGCACATCCAAAAAGGGAAATTGAAAAATGGAAAATGCCATGCAAAAAATGGAAAATGCCCTGTGTTTGCATGTGCCCTGGGAACTAGGGAGCGCAGGTTTTCTTCTTAGATTTTGGGATAATTAAATACAATGAGGTTATGATACTACTACTACTAGTATCATCCTACACCTACACACTCGCGTGCTCCCAGGAGTCGTAAAGCTGGTGTGCGCACGACCGTTGTACCGTAATTAGTGCGCGTGCGCATGCACGTGCCTGTGCCAGTTTGATGAAACACGCTTGTGGTTGCTGTGTGCATGTCGTCGTCTCGTTTCCACATGATTCGCTTGGCTTTCCCAGACCTTTGTTTAAATATGTGTCTCTGGAACCGCTTCCTATGCCAGTCGGTGGGAACGAGACCACACGAACGCCATCATCCATGGCCGGCAAGAAGCAGGAGGACTCGCCATGGGCTGGTCTCCCAAAGGGACTCGTCCAGAAGATAGGTGACATCTTCCTTTCGACGGATGACTTCGACTACTATGCCGCCTTTCGGGTAGTCTACAGCGCCTGGCGCGGCTTCACGGAGGAGCGCTTTATGCCAGCCAACTTGATTGTTCTAGAGCACCAGTTGTCGGAGGAGTATCAGGTAGAAGACACCGCCATCACGTTGTTGAACGTGAGAATTGGCCGCCACCTTGAGAAGAAGATTAGCCGGGTTATTCGCATGTGCTTTCTTTATATTCATATGTATATATGCGATCCATTTTTTGCATTCACATCCTATACTATCTGTTTTTAAGTTCTGTTTCTAATTCCACTTGTTGCCCAGGGTTTTGCTCCATGGTTTACCTTGATTGAATTTCAGTCTGTTTACCTTGACTGAATCTCTGTTTCTCCTCCCTCTATCTCTGGAAGGTACTTTTATGTCGGTAGCACAACCGGCGTCCTCCTTGTGCTTGGACAGAGGGTGCATCCGTACAAGACCTAGTTGTACAACCCCTTCTCGGGCGCTATCAAGCGCCTGAGGGCGGAGATACCGACCGAGCAGGTGGCTTCTTTCGCTGTGATGATGTTCCCGCCGTTGATGGTGTTTACATCAAACAATCAGAACACCACCATTCGGTGGGTGGATGAGAGCACGGAGGAAGGGAGTCGCCCGGTCTTTGGTGAATGGTGGTACTCGACATATGACTTCGCGGAACTCCAGAGCATGACTTCGTACGCCGGTGATGTTTTTGTCGTAGACAGATACAGGTCTATCCTCTTGACTATGTGTGATGCTGCTCATGGAGATGTGCAGCTGCAGCGCTCCGCATGAACCGTGGAGATGCATCCCACTGTTGTAGGCCCTGTTCTGGGCTGCCAGTTCCTATAGAATCATTTTTACCTCGTCGAGTCTGATGGGGAGTTGTTGCTCATTGTGAGTGGACCGGTCTACGGCGGCAGGCCAGTTCTTTACTGGGTTGATACCCAAAACCGTGTCCTTTAGCAGGTCAGAGGCTCTCTTCGTTGCTGAGAATCAGTGTGTTTGCATCGACAGCACTAGGGTACCCACGATGCAAGCCGACAACATATACTATGCGGATCAATCCGAGATTAGATCTTACAACTTTGAGGCTCTTGCGTGGGAAGAGGAGCCAAGCGTTGTATATGGGTATGGAGTAGGAGGATTATGGAATGACTATCCTTTCGAACTCGATCGATTGCTGGCGGAGTATTGCAAAATCGTCAAGCATTCTGAGCTATAGATGGTGCCGCCATATGGCGAGGATGGTACCACCCACTACGATTACTACGACGGCTATCCATCAGATTGATGGATTGTGTGGGTCTTCTCCTGATGTATTCTCTTCAGGTCAGCTCTTTATGTGTTCACTTTGTTGAGTGAACGTCAATGAATTTTGCAAGTTCTATGGTGTCCGTGTAATACAATGGAAGGTCTCCCTGTTCCGGTAGATCGTGTGTTGTACCTCTTATAATTTCACTGTTTTTTATGTGTGTGTAGTAATTCTGATAGATGCTCAGTTTGTAACAATCCTGAGACAACTTACAACTGCAAATTACAGTAGATTATTACAATCCTCGGTAAACTTGATAGTAATAAAATGAAGCATAAAAGTTGCATCAGAGTCCAGACAACTAAAAAAAGACCATAACTGGTGTTACAAAAAAGGTCTCTATGGAGCTTGCATCCCGAGACATGTAACAGCTAGCTTCCCATGAGAGCTGCAGATGAGATTATTAAGTATGTTCTGTGTTAAACCTTGCATGTTTTTCAATTCATATAAGTCTTTGGGTGCTATGGTGATTACTGAATCTATTTTGTTGGATTCTTGCTCAACAATATCACGGGCATCTTGGAGGGCATCCTCAAATAATCTTTCGGCTAAAAAACAAGGACCAGTCGAAGCGGTGTGACATGAGCAATAGGTATTGTCACTGCTGCTGTGTGAAACAAAATCTAAACTTGGAGAAGCGGGTGTTTGTTCGGCATTCAGAGGGTTATTTGCAGCCTAAAACAAACACAAAACAAGTTATAACAGCATTACCATGCAATCACACCACCATGAATTTTAAATGTGTCAATGCAATAATATATAAGGAAGGAAGCAATTAACAGTGGTGGCTCATACATCTATTTCTTCTTGAATAAGTGGACCAGCTAGCGCCATGGAGCGATGCGAGCATGTGTTGCTCTGTGAAATGACTGGTCTACTTGAAGATGGCTGAGACCAAGAAAAAACAAGTTACTTAAACAACAGACTTGGGAAACAAACTACGAGTTCATTTTGAATAACAATGCGAGCAATCAACCAAACTACCTAATGCAGACTGCTCAAACTAGAATGTGCAGAACATGAATAAAGCGAATATTAAAACTAAGACATTATGTTTCTCATATATAAACTAGCCAGGAACTACACAACGAAATATGCCACTGATTTAATCATAGACAAAAAAAGAGTAACTCAGCCAATAAAAACACATCAATAGTGAGCCTCGAATATGCTAGCCAGATAATTTTAGACAAACAATGAATCAAGCAATCATACATTAAATTATTCATGCATAGCCAGATAATTTCAATGCTTCGGCGGCCTGAGAACAACAAACTAAACCATCAAGTGTCTCGTATTAAAATAGCCAGTTTATTTAACTATGATACACAGTAGATACAAGAGTGAGATGAACTGCACAAAGTTCCTTATGATACATCTGTGGATCTTATTGCTAGTGTGGCCTTGTTCTTATTATCAGACAACTCAGATGCAATACACCCGGCCTCTCCATATCTAGGTAATTGAACTAAGCACATGGAACAAAATCAGACCATAGTGGGGCTAAAATGTTTGACGCTAATTTTTGGCAAAAATATATGAAAACAAGAAAGACAAATGGTAAATTTAAGAAAACAAAAAATGTGGCAAGGACCAAACTTCGGGTGGGGGGCCTTACGGTAGGAGTTACACGGGATCTACGGCGGCTCATGTGGACGAGCGGAGTTTGTACTCCATTGTTGCTCCTCTGCATAATGGTAAGGCCAACTGTAAATACAAACAGGTTCCAACATGATATACGCTGGCATGAAGTGAAACAAAAGTGATGGGGTCTTACGAGATTATAGGAGCCATTCACTCTATGATATTGTGTGCAAACGGAGGCTACTCCTTGCATAATAACAGCAAACAGTTTGAGCCACAGGTTAAGAGGGATCAAATCGACAGTACATAATAGTCAAATAGTATGACGTGTGTAAATGTGTAGTATAGGATAGCAGGACAATAACACGATGGAAATACTATAGTTCGTAAATCAGCGAACGAGAGAGATATTATATAATCATATCTCATGTGGACAAGTACAGCAGAGAATGTAAACAAATATGTTAAGTGACTACTAATTCAAAAAGAAATAGTACAGTATATAAAAACAGTTCAATGCATGGAGTTTAAGCGTAACCACAACGGGTTAATTTAGTACTCCCTCCGTTTCAAAATATAAGATGTTTTAGCTTTGTGAAAAGAGTGCATCTAGACCTCTTTTAGTGTGTAGGTTCATCTAGGTTTGGAGTGAACCTACACACTAAAATGAGTCCGGATACACTTATTTCACAAAGCTAAAGCATCTTATATTTTGAAACAGAGGGAGTACATAACAGGTGTATATCAAGTAAAGAACCTGTTAGTTATGAAATTTAGCACGAATATAGTACATTGCCAACAAACAAATCACACATGGAGATCTGGTTTTACCTTGGTTAGGGCAGCATCTAGGCCTCCTCCGCATCCTCACGGGTCATGTCGAGGTCGTCGAAGGTGCTATGGTCGTAGTGGGTATCATCGACGGGGAAGCAGATCTTGGGAGGGTGAGGATACGAGCAGAACGTTAGACCACGGCGTCTGTGGAGCAGATCCTAGGTGGTCGATGATGTGATCAGCGTGCCCGACAAGAGGGTTCATTGAGCAGATCAGGTGTGCAGGTATGCCGGCTAAAGTGCAGCGGGGATATTCCGGCGGGTGACATATTCCTGGAGGAGAGAGAGGGGGAGGGGGTTGGGTTTAGGTACTGCTAGCACTATACTGGGAAAATTACGAGTGAAGCACCCACCTACCGCATTTAATAGGGGTCAAATGGGAATTTCAAAGTATCTAAAATTTTGGGGCACAAACTATGTCTGGATGCGCGGGATCATTTTCAAAAGGTGTTCAAAATTTTCATGATGCAAAGTCTTAGCTAGAAGTCGAACCACTCGTCAAAACTCTCTGTGGTTTCTGATATATTAATTAACCGCTCGATGGGTACGTCCAAAAGCTTTTTTTATAAAACTTTCAAAGCAACCTATAATTTATTACTTGTAGTTCAAGTTTGACCTAATTTCATTGATTTCAAGAGCAATCTATCGCACTTAGTTTTAGCTCAAGTTTGACCTAATTTCATTAAACTATCAAGACGCAAAATCTTAGCAAGAAGATGAACCTGTCGTCAGAACTCTCTTTTGGTTCCTAATAGTATATTAATTCCCCCCCCCCCCCCCCGCGCCCCCTCCGATGGGTACCTCTAAGAGCTTTTCCGTAAAACTTTCAAAGCAACCTACACAGTTTACTTGTAGTAGTTCAAATTTTACGTATTATATTTTTCCACTTTGCCTATTATAATTTTATATAGTGATGATATGCCAGATGTCTATTATCTGAGTCTCATGTGCATGGCACGTGCAATTTACTAGTACTTGTACTTTCAAATTTGACCTAATTTCGATAAATCGACATAAAGTCATTCTAATGGGCAGAGTTAGCTGGAAAGTTTGAAAACTCATAAAACATGGGAATCGTTGGTACAACATGTTGGTCCAATATATATGTATGTAAACTTGGCTTGTGGCATTCAGATCCAATATTCTTCGGACTTTTATTTAGGAAAAAGAACAACCTCGCTCGTATTCTTCACTCGGAAAATGTAGAATTGAATGTTCTTTCTTGATAGCTGGAAACTCACACCGATGACACTGTTTACTACAAGAAGATGCACCGATGATCTACCTATGAAAAGACATTTAATTCAAGAGCAATATATGGTGTCTACTTGTAGCTCGGTCAAGTTTGACCTAATTTCGTTAAATTACCAATATGCAAAGTCTTAGCAAGAAGTTGAACTTATCGTCGAAACTCTTGCTGGTTTCTGGTATATTAATTTCGAACCCTCGATGGGTACGTCCAAAATCTTTTTCGTAAATCTATCAAAGCAAAACCTACAATTTACTTCTAGTTTCAAATTTGATCTAATTCTGAGATATCGACATAAAGTTATTCAAATGTGCGGGGTTAGCTATAGGAAGCTTCAAAACCCATAAAATATGGGAATCAAAAGTACAACATGTCTGTGAACTTGGCTTGTGGCATCCACATCCAATATTCTTTGGACTTTTCTTTACGGAAAAGAACAACTAACCTCGTTCGTCTTCACCCGAAAAACATAGAATTCAATGTTCTTTCCTGGTAGGTGGACACTCACACCCACGGCACTGCTTACTACTAGAAAATGCACCCGTCTACCTCTGAAATGACATTTAATTCAAGAGTTATCTATCACGCTTACTTGTAGCTCAAGTTTGACCTAATTAATTTCGTTAAATTATCAAGATGCAAAATCTTAGCAGGAAGTTGAACCTGTCGTCAAAACTCTTGTTGTTTTCAGATATATTAATTGTGACCCCTCGATGGGTACCTCCAAATTAAAAGCTTTTTCATAAAAGTTAAAAAGCAAAACTTACAATTTACTTGTAGTTTCAAATTTGACCTAATTTCGATAAATCGACATAAAGTCATTAAAATGGGTAGAGTTAGCTAGGAAGTTTGAAAGCTCATAAAACATGAGAATCGCAAGTAAAACATGTTGTGGATCGACTATATATGTCTGTCAACTTGACTTGTGGCATCCACATCCAATATTCTTTCGACTTCTCTTTACAAAAAATAACAACTAGTAGCCTCGCTCGTCTTCACTCAGAAAATGTAGAATTGAATGTTATTTCCTGATAGTTGGAAACTCACACTGACGACATTGTTTACTACAACAAGGTGCATCGATCTACCTCTGAAAATACATTTAATTAAAGAGCAATCTATCGCGCTTACTTGTAGCTCAAGTTTGACCTAATTTCGTTAAATTTTCAAGATACAAAATCTTAGCAAGAAGTTGAACATATCGTCAAAACTCTTGGTGTTTTATGATATATTAATTGTGACCCCTTGATTGGTACCTCCAAAAGATTTTTCGTAAAACTTTAAAGAAACCTACAATTTACTTGTAGTTTCAAATTTGACCTAATTTCGATAAATTGACATGAAGTCATCCGGTCAAATGGGTAGAGTTAGCTAGGAAGCTTGAAAACTCGTAAAAAAACATGGGAACCGTTGGTACCATGTTGGTGCACTATATATGTCGGTAAACTTGGCTTCTGGCATTCAGATCCAATATTATTCTTCGGACATTTCTTTACGGAAAAGGGACAACCTTGCTAGTCATTACTTGAAAAATTGAGAATAATTGAATCTTCTTTCCTGATATAGTTCAAAAATCACACCGTACCGATGGGAATGTTTACTACAAGAAAATGCACCCATCTACCTCTGTGAAAAGTCATATATTTCAATAGCAATCTATCGCGCTTACTTGTAGCTCAAGTTTGACCCAATTTCGTTAAATCGTGTCATGTGATGCAAAAGCTTAGCAAGAAGTCAAACTTGTTGTCAAAACTCTCGGTTTTTTCTCATATATTGATTGTGACACTCTCCTGATCGGTACGGTACCTCCAAAAGATTTTTCGTAAAACTTTCAGAGCAACCTACAATTTAGTTATAGTTCAAGTTTGACCTAATTTCGATAAATCGACATGTAGTCATTGAAGTGTGTGGAGTTAATTAGCTAGGGAGTTTGAAAACTCAAAAAACATATGGGAATCGTAAGTAAAACACGTTGGTACACTTAATATGTATAGAAGCTTGGCTTATGGCATTGAGATCCATATTCTGCTTCGAGCTTTCTTTACGGAAAAGAACCATCTCTTCATCACTCGGAAAACTGAGAATTTTATTTACTAATAGTTGGAAACTCACACTAATGAAATTGTTTACTACAAGAAGATGCACCCATCTACCTCCGAAAATACATTTAATCTGAGAGCAATCTATCGCGCTTACTTGTAGCTCAAGTTTGATCTAATTTCATTAATCAACAAGAAGTCACTAAAGTGTGCGAAGTTAGCTAGGAAGCTTGAAAAATCCTAGTACTAAAAACTTGGGTATTACGCATAAGAAATTGTGGTCCAATTTATTTGATAACTGGGGTGATTGCATTTTATTTTAATCATGATAGGTCTCGTAGCATCAAGGTGCTTGAGAGTTAACACGGTCGATGGAAGTACAAGTTACATCAAGGACCTCATAAAAATGAAAATTGCACCCAAGTCCATGCATTTAGCACAAGGACCCTGAAACTGATCAATGAAGTGTGTGTTTTGAGGTTTGCGTATACTAGCGTTCATAGTGCTAAAGACTATCAGTAGAATCTTTGTAGATGCAAAGAATGGAAAAGAAGATCCAATGGTTAGAAATGTTTGCATTTTCCGGTCTTGATCCAACGGTCAATGTTCAAAGTTATCCGTACACTATACAGTGGTATGGTATGGTATTGTAACAGATAAGACAAGATAAATATAAGATAAGAAGTACTGTGAATGGCCGATCTTTTGAGTAACCTTCCCTCTCGATGTTTGGAAGCAAGTGAAAATTTCGAAAACCGGAAAAGTTTGAATTTTTTGCTACCAAGGACCAAAGTAGTTTCCTTCCTATTTACTCCTCGTCCCTACTCCACACCAACACGGCTGCCGAACATGCCAGATACATAGAGCCACCGTACCAAGGCACACGTGCGCAGCAACATGCTGTGGACGAGGGAGAGATTAGCCTGGCCGGTGCACAAGGGGAAAGGGTAGGAGAGAGGAAGGATGGATGGTGAGAGGTCGCAAAGGAGAGAGAAAACACACAATTTGTTTTGCATGCATAGGTCCTGAAATTTACTAGTACTAGCATAGTGTAGTACACTGTAAGGCCGCATACCTCATGTCAGAAACCCATCATAACTTTGCTCTGACATGGAACCGCCTTCAACTTCTCTTCGCTGCTGCCCTCTTCCCCTGCCAACGTTTTATTCTCTTAGCATGTACAACACATGGACAGAGGTGACCATATGTCTAAGCAAAGAAATATACTACTCCCGCATTGTGTAAAAAAGCACACCTTAATATGGCCTACTACCCGTTCAAAAAAATGGCCTACTATGTGGCATCCGCTAAGGTTCACCTTATACATAGTGGAAAAAATAAAGTTATCTTTAAGCCTAAGGTGCACCTCAAGCTTGTGGGTTGCCCATAGAGAATAGAAATATCATTTCCCCTCTCTCCCTATTTCATGTGCTCGTTTTCAAAAGGTGTTCAAATTTTCATGATGCAAAATCTTAGCTAGAAGTCGAACCACTCGTCAAAACTCTCTATGGTTTCTGATATATTAATTAACCGCTCGATGGGTACCTCCAAATGATTTTTCCATAAAACTTTCAAAGCAACATACAATTTATTACATGTAGTTCAAGTTTGACCTAATTTTATTAAATTCAAGAGCAATCTATCACACTTAGTTATAGCTCAAGTTTGACCTAATTTTATTAAACTGTTAAGACGCAAAATCTTAGCAAGAAGATGAATCTGTCGTCAGAACTCTCTTTTGGTTCCTGATAGTATACTAATTGCCCCCTCCCTCCTGTGTACCCCCTCCGATGGGTACCACTAAGAGCTTTTCAGTAAAAACTTTCAAAGCAACCTACACGGTTTACTTGTAGTAGTTCAAATTCGACATATTATATTTTTTTCTGCTTTGCCTATTATAATTTTATATAGTGATGATATTCCAAATGTCTATTATCCTAGTCTCACGTGCAGGGCACGTGCAATTTACTAGTACTTGTACTTTCAAATTTGACCTAATTTCGATAAATCGACATAAAGTCATTCTAATGGCCAGAGTTAGCTGAGAAGTTTGAAAACTCATAAAACATGGGAATCGTTGGTACAACATGTTGGTCCAATATATATGTATGTAAACTTGGCTTGTGGCATTCAGATCCAATATTCTTTGGACTTTTCTTTAGGAAAAAGAACAACCTCGCTCGTATTATTCACTCGGAAAATGTAGAATTGAATGTTCTTTCTTGATAGTTGGAAACTCACACCGACGATATTGTTTACTACAAGAAGATGCACCGATGATCTACCTATGAAAAGACATTTAATTCAAGAGCAATCTATGGCGTTTACTTTTAGCTCGCTCAAGTTTGACCTAATTTCGTTAAATTACCAATATGCAAAGTCTTAGCAAGAAGTTGAACCTATCATTAAAACTCTCATTGGTTTCTGGTATATTAATTTTGAACCCTCGATGGGTACGTCCAAAAGCTTTTTCGTAAATCTATCAAAGAAAAACCTACGATTTACTTGTAATTTCAAATTTGACCTAATTCCGAGATATCGACATAAATTTATTCAAATGTGTGAGGTTAGCTATACGGAGCTTCAAAACCCATAAAACATGGGAATCACAAGTACAACATATTGTTGATCCACTATATATATATAGGTCCGTTAACTTGGCTTGTGGCATCCACATCCAATATTATTTGGACTTCTCTTTACAAAAAAGAACAACTAACCTCGTTCGTCCTCACTCAGAAAACGTAGAATTCAATGTTCTTTCCTGGTAGTGGGACACTCACACCCACGACACTTCTTACTACTAGAAAATGCACCCATCTACCTTTGAAATGACATTTAATTCAAGAGCTATCTATCGTGCTTACTTATAGCTCAAGTTTGACCTAATTAATTTCGTTAAATTGTCAAGATGCAAAATCTTAGCAAGAAGTTGAACCTATCATTAAACTCTCGCCGGTTTCAGAAATATTAATTGTGACCCCTCGATGGGTACCTCCAAAATATTTTTCTTAAAACTTTCAAAGCAACCTACAATTTACTTGTAGTTTCAAATTTGACCTAATTTCGATAAATCGACATATAGTCATTCGGTCAAATGGGCAGAGTTAGCTAGGAAGTTTGAAAACTCATAAATAAAACATGGGAATCGTTGGTACAACATGTTGGTCCACTATATATGTTTGTAAACTTGGTGTGCCATTCACATCCAATATTCTCCGGACATCTTATGAAAAAGAACAACCTCGCTCGTCTTCACTTGGAAAATGTAGAATCGAATGTTCTTTCCTGATAGTTGGAAACTCACATTGACGACATTGTTTACTACAACAAGATATGCTGATATACCTCTGAAAATACATTTAATTTCAAGATTAATCTATCATGCTTAATTACTTGTAGATCAGGTTTGACCTAATTTTGTTAAATTGTCAAGATGCAAAATCTTATCAAGAAGTTGAACCTATCGTCAAAACTCTTGGTGTTTTATGATATATTAATTGTGACCCGTCGAGGGGTACCTCCAAAAGTTTTTTTTAAAACTACCAAAGCAACCTATAATGTACTTGAAGTTTCAAATTTGACCTAATTTTGATAAATCGACATAAAGTCATTCGGTCAAATGGGCAGAGTTTGCTAGGAAGTTTGAAAACTCATAAAACATGGGAATCATTGGTACAACATGTTGTTCCACTATATATGTCGGTAAACATGGCTTATGGCATTCAGATCCAATATTCTTCGGACATTTCTTTACGGAAAAGAACAACCTCGCTCGTCATCATTCGAAAAATTGAGAATTGAATGTTCTTTCCTGATAGTTGGAAAATCACACCGCCGACATTATTTACTACAAGAAAATACACCCATCTACCTCTAAAAAGTCATATATTTCAAGAACAATCTATCGCGCTCACTTTGTAGCTCAAGTTTGACCCAATTTCTTTGAATAGTGTCATGATGCAAAATCTTAGCATAAAGTCAAACCAGTTGTCAAAACTCTCAATTGTTTCTCATATATTGATTGTGAACCCCCGATGGGTACCTCCAAAAGCTTTTTCGTATAACTTTCATAGCAACCTACAAAACGTATAGTATATAGTTCAAATTTGACCTAATTTTGATAAGCTATAGGAAGTTTGAGAACTCATAAAACACGGGAAATCATATGTACAATATGTTGGTCCACTATATATGTGTGAAAACTTGGCTTGTGGCATTTAGATCCTTATTCTTCAGACTTCCTTTATAGGAGAGAGTAATCTCGATATCACTCGAAAAATTGAGAATGTTCTTTCCCGATAGTTGGAAACTCACACTGACAGCATTGGTTACTACAAGAAGATGCACCCATCTATCCTAGAAAAGACATTTAATTAAAGAGAAATCTATCGCGCTTACTTGCTTGTAGCTCAAGTTTAACCTAATTTGGTTATATAGTCAGGATGCAAAATCTTAGCAAAAAGCTGAAACTATCGTCAAAACTCTCGGGGGTTTCTGACATATTGATTGTGACCCCTCGATGGGTGCCCCCCAAAAGCTTTTTCGTAGAACTTTCAAAGCAACCTACAATTTACTTGTAGTTTCAAATTTGACCTAATTTCGATAAATCGACATAAAGTCATTCAAATGGGCAGAGTTAGCTAGTAAGTCATTCAAATATCGACAAACATTTAATTCAAGAGCGATCTTTTGCTCTTACTTGTAGCTCAAGTTTGACCTAATTTTGTTAAACTATCAAGAT
This sequence comes from Avena insularis, assembly GCA_023614405.1. NCBI lineage: Eukaryota > Viridiplantae > Streptophyta > Magnoliopsida > Poales > Poaceae > Avena > Avena insularis. The sequence continues at coordinate 502,822,780 of CM042688.1, read as the reverse complement.
GCAAAATCTTAGCATGAAGTTGAACGTGTCGTCAAAACTCTCGGTGGTTTATGATATATTAATTTTCCCCTGAATAGGTACCTCCAGAAGAGTTTTCATAAAACTTTCAAAGCAACCTACAATTTACTTGTAGTTCAAATTTGAGCTAAATTCGATAAATAATTGGCATAAAGTCATTCAAGTTGGCAGAGTCAGCTTGGAAGTTTGAGAGCTCATAAAACATGGGTATCATCAGCAGTCCACTCTTTATGTCTGAAAACTTGTCTTGTGGTATTCAGATCCATATTCTTCGGAGTTTCTTTACGTAAAAGAACAATCTCGTCATCACTCGAAAAATTAAGAACTAAATATTCTTTCATGATAGTTGGAAACTAACATCGGTGACATTGTTTACTACATCACCCATCTACCTCTAAAAATACATTTAATTCAATAGCAATCAATTGCACTTACTTGTGTAGCAAATGTTTGATCTAATTTCGTTAAATCAGCAAAAAGTCACCAAAGTGTGCAAAGTTAGCTTGGAAGCTTGAAACATCCTATTTCTGAAAACTTTTGAATTATAAGAAACCATGTTCCACTTTGTCTGATAATCGGGGTAGTGTAATTATTTTTTAATTGTGGTAGGTCCCGTAGGAGAGAGGTGCTTTATTAGTTAACACGCGGTCAGTAGAAGTACAAGTTACATCAAGGATCTCATAAAAATTGCATGGACTTGGATGTAATTTTCATTTTTATGAGGTCTTTGATGTAATTTTTATGTACAATATCTAGCATATGCGTGTATGCTAGATATTGTAGAGCCAAAATTTATTCTGAAACAATCTACATTCTAGCTTTTTCTACTAGTACGTATAGTAAATAAGAATCCATAAAACAGAGTGATCGTACTCTCTATTGGAGTAGTAACTTGGATTGGTTTTTCACATATCTTAGTACTACTACTAATTATAATTTCTCAAAAAAAGTACCACTAATAAATGCAATACTGGTTTTTCTGATTTTTTGTAAGACTAGCCCCAATGGGGGTATCGTAGGTGGTATCATGCATTACATGCATGCAAAATACTTATGTGTCACTGCAATTAATGATGAAAGATATTATATTGGTATCATAGGTAGATATGGTATCATAACATGTAAAACTAGAAAAAATAATCTTAAATAAATCTTGTCCACAATTTTACATCGAGATTCTACAAAACAATAAATACATAAAGACTATGGTACTACTACATAATAATATGTATTATGGAGATGGTATCCTATACTAGTATCATATGCATGATACTACTATATGATACTCCCCATTGTGACTAGTCTAAGATGTAGTACTACTCGTACTACTATTACTAGTACTCCCTCTGCCTGGGATTATTAAGGCCATTTAAATTTGATAAGACCAAAATAGTTAATTACAGGTTGATGTCAAAGACATGCATGCATTCCTCGGTCTCTCCCCTGCAGCACCGTACACCCTGCAGCAGGCCGCAGGATTTTCATCTCTCTCCAAGAGTAGATCTTCTTGCCTCTCACTCACCTGGATCTTCTTGTCTCGGTCTCTCCCTCTATCTGTACTGTACTGTCTGGTACAGCATAGCGTGACACCTGCTTTATTACTCACCTATCAACTTTCTGCAGCCTTTTTGTTTGGACGAAGCATGTATAGCGTGTGGACACTGTCTAAGAAAAAAGTGGCCAAGTGCAGCTGCCGCCGGTGCGCCTATGCCTAGCGTATTCCTGTACAATCGTACCAGTATAGTACGAAACTCAATCATTATACTCTTCAGTATACCCACCCAACCCGGGTTTCTGGCCGGCGGGCACTACGTCGGCGAGCCGATCTTCCCTCTGTAACGACTCCAGCAAGTTTGTGTACCGCGTCGGCGGATTCGACCATGAGCCGGTTGCTATGGACGACGTCCAGTCTGAGGCGATGATTGAGTGCCCATACGACAGCTGATTTAGCTTGGTCGCCTTCGACAAGCTTGACGAGCACAAGATCGCGTGCTCGCACGGCCCGTGCTCCTACATTGATTCCACATGTGATTTCATTTCCTCGCCGGCAGGGCTCCTTCCCCACATGAAGGAGGCCCACGAGGTCATAGTAACCAGGGCCATCTACGGTAGCGCCTTATTTTGCCTCATCCCGACTCCACCACCAACAAGCACGAGGGGATTCATGCACTTCCTCTGCAGGGATGACGGTGCCGTGTTCGGCCTGACCATCAGCGCGCTCGACCCGGTCGCAGTCGTGTCCTTGGTGTGCATCAGGAAGGACAGGTGCTTGTGGTCGCGGTACACGGTGAAACTGTGTGCGCCTGGCCCGCCGGGGTTAGCGAACTTGTAGATGGTCGAGAGCCTTAATGCGGTAACCGAGCTGACGAGCAGCTCGTCACCGGCCAACCTCCCGTTCAACAAGCTCAGGATGTACCTCGGGATGCCACCACGGTTCCTGATGAAGGTTGGACAGTCCACCCATGTATCTTTCTGGATTTGCATCGACAGGAAAAAATAATCTTAAACTACGGCTGATGATCAAGACTGTATTGGTGTATTAGCAGAGAAATAGTACTACTAGTAGTACTATTTTACTACTCTAGTTTACTAGTAGTAGTCGCATGTAGGTCCTCTTTTGGTACTAGGAAGGATGCATTTTGGATGAAAACTAAGTTTGTTGCTAATGTTATTATGGAGTATTTAGGGGTTTAGTACAAATTTTATATAATTTTTCACTTCTACGACATGAACTAGAGATAAACACACTAACCGTTTTTACGGTGCTTCGATTTTAGTCATCTAACTCATTGATTATGGAATTTTATGCCCAAACTTGTCAATTCGACTTGATTTAAGTCTTGAACCAAGATTCCTGTCGAAATTGCGCTGGTGTGGATGACGCATCGCCGTGGGTCCAGCGTGCAGGATAGGCTGCCCTGGAATTTAGCCTAAATATCTAGAAAATAATATGGACATCTACGATATGGACTCAATGTTATCAGAATCATCACGAACCATGTGTTTATATTATATGCGTTTGACATTATGTAAGTTAGTATGTTTGTACATATAGTTGGTCAAACTTTATAAATATTAACTTCGACAAAACCTAGTATGCTTTCTAATTTGGAAATGAGGGAGCATCTAAGTACAAAAATGTGTCAAAATACATTTGTATCTAGACAAAGCCAAGCCAGTAACTACTATTTTAGGATGGAGGGAGTAATTATTTATGAGTAATCTATTTTTCACAAAACAATTACTGCTACGGTACGTGCTCACGACTAGAGCATGGACCAATACATAATAATCACGCGACCATGCAGTGGCGATCTACTCCGTACTGAATTACCCTACGTGCGGAGGCGCATTAGTGGAGCACACGCTCGTGTAGTTCTTGAGTACGTAGTAGTACTACTTGTATACGCAAACAGGAGTACAAAAATAGATAGATCTTGTTGCTCACCGTACTATTTTTTTCCCTATAAGGTAACCTGGACGTGACTACTACAGTATTATATTGAAACAACTTCTGCTTTTGGCGCTACAAGATGAATGTGGAACTCTCTATGTCCATTCAAAAAAACTCTCTATGTAACATTAGTGTACTAGTAATTCTTGTACTCCCTAGTTTTTCGGACACGCAATAAAGTAGTGCAGTAAGTCTATTTAGTCAAGCTGCGTGCAAGAGCATTGGTTTGACAGGACAATTCAGGATTTTAGATATCCAAATTTCTACTCCAGCTCGATGGCTCAAGACACGAAGCAGCTAGTATGCCTCTATCCTCTGGCTGTCGCCCAGATCAAAATGAACAAGCAAAAGATTGTGTATCTTGGAAATTGCCATGGCCATTTATTACCTGCAGAGCTTTATTTTGTTTCCTTCTAGGCACCTGCAAAGACTGATACTGTACTGTACTAGTAGTACTACATGTAAATAACATGCTACGATTGGGCCCTATAACTAGTACTAGACATAGACTTTAGTAGCTACTCTCGTCACAGTGAATTGTCCAAGAGGTGGAGTTCCTTTTTTTCTCCAAGAGGTGGAGTTCCTTTTTTTCTCCAAGAGGTGGAGTTCCTTTTTTTCCTGAGAGAGGAAACCTTTTTTATTCCTTCTTTGATTCAAAGAAAATTCAAAGTTTTTGTGAAGGATCTTGTCCCTTAGGAAAGAATCCTACGCTGTTTTGTTTGATTCATAGGATTCCAATATGTAGGAATTATGTCCCATTTGGAACGCAGGATAGGAAAAATATAGGAATAGGAAAAACACGAGAATTGAGATTCCTTCAAAGTATTCCTTTGCTTTCCCTGTGATTCAAACACATACTTGATCCAAATTCCTGTAGTTTCCTCTTCTTATGTTTTGAGAATCCTGCAAATCAAACGAGCCCTGAGAGATGGTATTTTTTTTGTTTGTCTTTGATCATTTTTTTTGTTTGAACATAGGATCATAGAGCTTCCTCGGAACACAAGGAGGGTGGAAATCACACAAACCTCCAACAATTGGATTCGAAATTGCAGGGAACTCTAGATAATCAGGATAGTCTAGTTGCAAGAAACTACTTTACTACAATTACTTTTGGGTATTAATGTTGCACATAGCACAAAACTCTCGATTAGCCCTCTTAGCATTATTTCTTACATACCCGGGGCTCAATAGTTGGAGCTCTTTGCAACTATGCCTCTAATTGTTGGAGGTTTGTGCAACTAGCCTCAATTGGAGCCCCACCCCCCACTCGCCCACCTTCTGCAGTACTACTAGTAGTAGAGTAACGCACCATCAGCCTTTGTCTTCTCCATCGTACCCTGGCCGCCAGCTCACACCAACGATCTTTCCTCCCTCCCCCACCCCACCCCACCCTAAAGAAAGCCCCCAAAACACCATCCGCATTCTCCTTCCATGGTGAGATCGAGCAAGGTCTGTAAAGATCCTGAGCAGTTTCAGAAGGTGTTCACCAAAGGCCCTCTTCAAGTACTCATCAACCATTGTGATGCCAGCACCGCCACGACCCTCGTCGGTTCGTCCAAACATATTCTTCAATCAGCAAAAGAGAGCGGAACTACGCCTTCTTCTCACCCGTTTGGCCCCATGTGTTCTTCATTCTCACCCGACGGTGACACCGTGGGAATCCAAAGACTACTTCGATGTGGCGGGTAGCCCATGCAAGCTGATGCCACTAGAGAGCTTCTCCTTTGATGTTGTGATGCCAAATGGTTTTGATGAGCAGCGAGCAGGCGGCAATGGAGATTGGATCATCATAGTTGGGCCCGATTTCATGTGGAACCTTGTCAACATGTACACTCGTCACAAGATTGTTATTCCGCAAGTGTCGGGGTTTGAACCAACCGAAGGTTCTGCACTTACATTTCAGGATGATGCTGATGAAGGTCGACATACTAAACTGCAGAAGATAGTCATTTGCCAAGTTCCAATAGTTTCTGGGGGATACAAAGATTTCTGTCTAGTCGCCATTTTCGAATTCAAGATTGCTGTCATCAACGGGAATGATAGTCATGGATGGTCAGTTTGTGTGAACGAGTTCAGGCTACTTGACATCGCGATGCTATTATCCAACACGATCGTGTGTTCGCCATGACCGAGAATGGCTGTGTTTATGCATGGAAGTCTCTGAAACTTGGTAAATTCTCCTCCCTACTTATTTTATTAGCTTTGTTCCTGAAACAATGCAAGCTATTTTTTCTGAACTTTCATTGGTTAGTAGGAATTCCATTAAAATTTTAGTTTCTTTGATTCGAAGGAATTCCCTAGGAATTTCAGAGGAATGCAATCTTTAGGAGGTTTTCTTGCATATAAGTAGTTTGTTTCATGTCAACAACCGGATTTTTAATCCCAGATGCCTGTTATGCCATACCTCGCAATCCCAGGATTACCATTTTTGCGAGACATAACGGATTGGATATCATAGTACATCATCCATTACAAACCATACATAAGGTCTTACACAAATAAGGATCTCATGATCCAGTCTAAATACAACAAGCAGCGGAAATAAAAGATAAGCGTAGCGGTGGGGTCCATCTTCAGGGGCACAGGCAATGCTAATGAAGGCAGATAGTCCTAGTTATCATAGCCATCCTGTTGGCCATCATCTTGATAGTCTCCTTCATAGTCTGGCCATGAGAATAGCCAGGGACAAAAGCCATGCGTACTCTTTAAGTACTCGCAAACTACCTCTAACAAGTAATATAGTTCTAAGTCAAAGTGCTAACTCTATGTTTAACTATAAGGTTAAGTTTGAAACCTAAGCTGAGTTCTGAAGCAAAGAAAGATAAAATAAAGTTCTAGAATCACTTAAGTTGGGAAGCTAAATGTCATAAACACAACCCTGTTATGGTTAAGTCAAGATTCATCATTCATTTCAAGTTATTTGGAAAACATCTGACATGGAAACAGTATGGCCATTCCAACTGTCCATAACCGTGGACGCGGCTATTTGAATAGTTTGACACTCTGCAGAGGTGGTACACTTTCACCACAAGATTCAATACATCTGTCAGGGATAACCCTGAATCATCATACTTAGTATGCAAATAATCAAACATAACCTTCCCTTTACACACCCTAGTATAAGCACCTCTCCTATGAGCAAGGCCTCCCAACCATGACCATCAGTCATCTTGGGCACTGCATAGGTGGACAACATTGAGAGGTAGCCTCAGCTCAAACCTCTCCCGCGAGGGAACTAATACTAATTCATATAAATTTCCAGCTAAGCCTTACCAAATTCAGGTAGTGTGGTTGTACGGTAAATTTGGAATGGTATCGCATCCGAATCCAACCATCAGTTTTATAAAAGGGTTAAGGCTCATACCTCAACATTTTTATCATCATAAACCATTTGTGTTTCTCAACATATGTCAAAACATCTCAATAGAATGACTCATCATTCCAAGGTTTTCACAATTCATTTTCACCAATTGTTCCCATCTAAAGTGACTCAAGTTTTGATCTCCTCTAAACTACTAAGTTAAGAGTGTTCACTAAGGTGGAAATGATGGGTTCAATCTCATGCCATAGAATGACATCTAAAGGGTTCAAAAATAGGTCAAGTTTTATACTCTTTATGCTACCTTCAAAAAGTAGAGAACTTTGGGTAAAGTAAAGGAAGTAAAGCTTGTGAATAATACTTGGGGTAACTAAAAGTCAAAGTGATATGACCCAAACATGCCTATAGCATCTTGCTAAGCTATCTAGTTTAATCCTAGCTTTCTAAGCATTATACTTGCAAGTGTTAGCTTGCATTGTTAATGGTGGCTTGCAAGTACAACTTGCAAGGGTTAACTTGGATAGTGCTAGCTTGCCTTGGTTGGTGCAGTGGTTGAAGTTTTCTTCTTCTTCTTCTTGGTAGAACTCCTCCTCCTCGTAAGCTTGGTCGGTACTATCATCGATAAATACATACGAAGTACACAATCACCAAACAATACTTAACTAGTTTACTTAGTACTTTATGGCACACCATTGATGATCTATTATCATCACAAGCATCACAAGTTTTATTCAATAGTTTCCTCCTTTTTATTTTAGAAAAGTAATTTCTACTCATTGAAAAATTAACTAAGGTTTAATATTCACCATTTAAAATATGGGATCATGTGGACACATGTCATCACCACATATTCTAACATGTGGGAATGAGATTTAAAGATTGGATCCTAATTACTTTGGTTTAAGTTCATTATTTAATGATTTAAAGTGACTAGAAATGCCTATATAGCATTATTTTGGTACTAGTCCAAAGTCACTGCATGTAAACCTTAATATTATTAGATATTTGGATAGATATGATGAAATGTGATTTTTGAGAGTTGGAATCAACTCAAAACCTATCTTGGTTTATTTTATAAAAATGTTGCAAGGTGCAAATGCTTCTGTTTTGTTATTTTTAGTAGGAGACATCTATAACTCTAATTGAATTAAATCCAACGGGCTTGGATAGATTATTTCAATACCTTTCAGCCCAAATCGGTTTCATGCAATTTGGATTGGTCAAACTCTCCGAATTGATTTTCAAACTCAGAGACAGAACTAAGTTTAAACTAAATAGAAAAATCCAATTTTGAACGGCTGGGATAGCACGGGAACGAACATGGGCCGGCCCAGTGGCGCTCCGCAGCGCATAGGACGGCTGACAGGCTGGTCCCGCTTGTCAGCGAGACCTAAAACCCGAAACGGTATGGAACGATCTGGGCGCTATGATTAGAATAGAGATCAACGATCCACAGTCGTCGTCGACGACAGACTCGTCGCCGGCGAGACCGAACCCTAAATGGCCAGCGAGGGTCTACCAGGGACGTACCAGGGCTCCAGCTACTGCGGAGAGGTAGGCAAACAAACTGGTGGACGACGGCGAGCTCAGGGACAGTCGTGGCAGCTCCAGGGGTGGTCGCAATCAGCGACGCCCTTCTCCTCCAGAGGCGGCCTGCTCTGGTGAAATTCCGGCGAGCTGCTGCTCCCCTTGCTTCGGCTAGAGGTGTGGGACAGTTAGTGAGGTGAGGTGAGGGGAGTGGGGTTGTGTGCTTCAAATCGCTGGGGGTGCCATGCTTTTATAGGCCCGACGGTGAGACCGAGTGGGATGGGCAGGCGATGGTGGCGACATGGCTACGGCCGGCTAGAGGCATGGCTGAGGCTGGCGATTGACAGGCGGTCTCCTAGAGGTGCTCTAGGAAGTGAATGCGGGCTTAGGGGCGGTGGTATGAGGTCGGGGCGAGCTGGCGCTATGAGCGGCAGGGGCGGCGGTGTCCACGGCTGTGGTGCGTTAGGCGTGACGGGGTGTCTGGGGTGTTCCACAGGTCGTGGCGGCGGCGGTGCTGCGGTCGAACGGTCTTGCATGCGTGCCGGGTGCGGCCTGGCAGGCGTGCTCGGCATGGTGCAGTGCTTGGCGCGGGCTTTCCTCGGTGGTGCACTGCTGCGCTTGGCTCGGGCAAGGGACAGAGGGTGGCGGTGAGCTCCAGGCTACCTCCTAGACATGGCGAAAGAGAGGGGAGTGGTCTGCTGGGGCGAGTGCATGGTCGGTCGGCGAGCTAGTGCTCGGGGTGGCTCGGCACTGTGGCTAGGGACAAGGGAGATGGGTGATAATGGTATGGTTATATCAAGAGGGGACCAAAAGGTTAAATGGGGATCAAATGGGGGCAAAACCCTTTTCAAAACAGTGAGCTATGATTTAGAGTTTAAACCTGCCTGCCAAGTGTTTGATTAAATGGCCGCATGAAATGAATTTTTGAATTTTGAAAAGATTTTTGGTGGGTTTGCCATATAGAAGCTTGAGACTTTGTGGGTGCTTGGGTTTTGAAAATTGAGCTTGTTTGAGTGGTTTTTGAAAAAGTGGGATCTTCCCATAGGAACTAGATTCAATTTGGAACTGTCATTTAAAATTAGCATTTGAAAGATTTCTACAGATCACAAGGTGGGCCTTGGTACCTCATTATGTGTACTATCAAGGGGTGTAAAGATCCACACATGTTTCTGTTAAGTTTTGAGTTCTAGGAATAGCCAAAGTAGGCATGATAGTTAATTTGGCCAAAATGACCATTCACTTTAATTATTCATTTTGAGTTGTTCTTCTTTGGGAAAAGTTTTGGGAATGACTTAGATGATGTTTATTTCACCTAAGAAACATTTTACAAGCAATGGATCACAGAACCATGGAAATTCAAATCAATTCCTAATTTAAATGCTCATACACATGAATGCTTTCATTTTTACTTTGGAAAAGTTTTTGTTAACCCTAATTTTGATGATTTGGATCTTGATAAGCTTGGATTAAAGTTTTGGGATGTTACGAACCTTCCCCCCTTAAACAGAATCTCGTCCCGAGATTTACAAGGAAAACTAGGAACTAAAGAGATATGGGAACTCTGTCCTAATGTAATCTTCGCGCTCCCAAGTGGCTTCCTCCTCGGTATGGTTGCTCCACTGAATCTTGAGAAACTTGATGCTCCTGGTTCTGGTGGTTCTGTAGGCTTCTTCTAAGATACGGATGGGCACTTCCCGATAGGTCAGGTCATTGTTGATTTCTACGGCTCTGTGATCGATGTTCTTGAAAACTTCAGTCTTCTCGGGAACTTCCAAGCATTTGCGAAGTAACGAGATATGAAACACATTGTGGATGGCTGACATCTCTTCAGGCAGTTCCAGTTGATATGATACTTCTCCTCGACGGTTCAGAATCTTGAAAGGTCCGATATATCTAGGGGCTAACTTTCCCTTTAGGCTAAAGCATTGAGTTCCCTTCAATGGTGAAACTTTGAGATATACAAAATCTCCGACATTGAAAGTCAGGTCTCTCCTTCTCTTGTCAAAATAACTCTTCTGTCTGGATTGAGCGGTCTTGAGGTGCTCACGGACTTTGTGAACCTTCTCTTCGGCTTCTCGGAGAATGTCGGGTCCAAAGATCTGACTCTCTCCTACTTGCGACCAATTCAAAGGGGTACGACACTTTCTTCCATATAGGAATTCAAAGGGTGCCATCTGCAAACTAGCTTGATAACTGTTGTTATATGAGAATTCTGCGAAAGGCAGGAAGTCTTCCCATTTTGATCCGTATTCCAACACACAAGCTCTAAGCATATCCTCAAGGATCTGGTTGACTCTCTCAGTCTGTCCATCAGTTTGCTGGTGATAAGTGGTACTGAAGTTCAACTTGGTTCCTAATCCTTCCTGAACTTTCTGCCAAAACCTCGAGGTAAAATGAGTTCCTCGATCTGATACTATGGTCTTGGGGGTTCCATGCAGACTAACAATCCTAGCAATGTACATCTCTGCTAACTTTGCACTCTAGTAGGTGGTCTTGACAGGTATGAATTGGGCTACCTTGGACAGTGTATCAACAATGATCCAGATTGAGTCATTTCCCTTACTGGAAGTACGCAAACCGGTGATAAAGTCCATTCCGACGGAATCCCATTTCCATTCCGGAATCTGCAATGGTTGCAATAGTCCTGCAGGTCTTTGATGCTCTGCTTTGACTCTTTTGACAGATGTCACATTTGGCGATGTAGCTTCCGATTTCTCTCTTCATCTTGTGCCGCCAAAATTGCTCTTTCAAATACTGATACGTCTTTGTTCCTCCGGGGTGGATAGAATAAAGAGTATCATGAGCTTCCTTCATGATAATTTCCTTTAGCTCCGAATCTGCTGGCACACAGATACGTCCTTTGTACCACAATACTCCTTCTTCGTCTTTAGTGAATCTAGGTACCTTTCCTGTACCAATACGACGTTTGATTCCGTCGATACTTTCATTCCCCTTCCAGGCTTCCTTGATTTGGCTAATCAAAGTGGGTTGAAGTTCAATGCTAGCTAAGAATCCTTGGCTAACTAATTCAGTCCTAAACTGCTCCAACTCTTCATACAAACTTGGTTGCTTCTCCTTGATCATGGTGTTTAGCCTACACGACAATCTGCTAAGAGCATCCGCTACCACATTGGCTTTGCCGGGGTGATAGTGAATGTCAAGGTCATAATCTTGGATTAACTCTATCCATCTCCTTTGCCTCATATTCAGCTCCTTCTGAGTGAAAATATACTTTAAACTCTTGTGATCTGAGTAAATCTCACAGTGATTTCCCATCAAATAATGATGCCATGTCTTCAACGCTAGAACCATGGCTGCTAGCTCAAGATCATGGGTCGGATAGTTCTACTCATGCTTCTTCAGTTGTCGAGACAGATACACGATGACTTTGCCTTCTTGCATCAATACGCATCCTAGACCAATCTTGGATGCGTCACAATATACATCAAATGGCTTCTTGATGTCTGGCAAGATCAAAATTGGGGCTGATATCAATCTCTTCTTTAGCTCTTAAAAACTGGCTTCACATTTGTCGGTCCATTCAAACTTCTTGTCCTTCTTCAATAATTGGGTCATGGGTCTGGCGATACTCGGGAATCCTTCTACGAACTTGCGGTAGTATCCCGCTAATCTGAGAAATGCACGGACTTGGGTTTGAGTGGTTGGGGCTTCCCATTCTTCGACATCTTTGATCTTGGCGGGATCAACAGAGACTCCTCCTGCAGACACAATATGACCTAGGAATCCTACTTCTTTCACCCAAATTCACACTTGCTGAACTTGGCATATAACTGATGCTCTCTCAGGGTTTCTAGGATGATTCTCAGATGTTGCTCATGCTCTTCTTCTGACTTGGAGTAGATAAGGATGTCGTCGATAAACACAACCACAAACTTATCTAAGAAATTAAAAAATATCTTATTCATGAGATTCATGAAATAAGCAGGGGCATTTGTTAATCAAAAAGACATAACTGTATAATCGTATAAACCATAGCGAGTAGTAAAGGCGGTCTTCGGAATATCCATTGCACGAATCTTAAGTTGGTGATAACCAGTCCTAAGATCAATCTTTGAGAAGACCTGGGCTCGGTCAACTGATCAAATAGATCCTCTATCTTTAGCAAGGGGTACTTGTTTTTGATGGTGACGTCATTCAACTTTCTGTAATCTATACACAAACGATTGCCTCCGTCTTTCTTCTCGACGAATAACACTGGTGATCTCCATGGCGATGCACTTGGTTGAATCAAGCCTGTTGCTATAATGGCATCTAACTGCTTCTTCAGTTCCACTAACTCTGAGGGGTTCATGCTATAGGGTCTCTGGGCTATGGGTCCGGGTCCGGGGATTAGTTCGATGATGAACTCAATATCCCTATCTGGGGGCATACATAGAAATTCATCTGGGAATACGTCGGGGTATTCACAGACTACTCGGACTTGGTCCATGGTGGGTAGGGCTAGACTCTTGTTGCACTTGAATTGACGGGGTAAGGTTTCAGAGATATGCTATACTGTTACTCCAGAACTACTGGTCATGGTGATGGCTTTCTTAGCATAGTCTATCAGTCCTTTATGCCTTGATAACCAGTCCATACCTAGTACTACATCCAATCCTTTGGTTCCAAGTACAATTAGGTTGGCATAAAAATCTATCCCATGTATTCTAATAGGTACAACTTTGCAAATTTTTCTAGCTTTGGTTGTTGAACCGGGGATTTGAACTATCATGACATGCTTCAGGTTGGTTGGGTGAATCTTACTAGTGCATGCAAATTCTTCGGTGACAAATGAATGCGATTCTCCCGAATCAAACAATACTCTTGCTAAAACTGAGTTGACAGAAAACATACCCAGCACTACATCTGGCGCTTCCTGAGCTTCTTTTGTGTTCATGTGGAAGAGATGACCATTGCGGTTGTGAGGGTTCCCTAGGGAAAATGTTCTTCCTGGTTAAACACGACGCTGTTGTTGAGCTAGGGCATTCACATTGGCATTGGCGGCAGTCTTCTTGGGACACTCATTGGAGTAGTGACCCTTCACTCCACACTCGAAGCAAGTGATCTGGGACTTGTCCTTGGCTGCAACATGCACAGCATTGCTGCCAGTTCTGGGTGCAGTGTTGTTGTTGTTGTTGTTGTTGTTGTTGTTATTGCTCTTGGGAGGGGCACGGGTGAAATTGTTGGCATTGCCGGAGTTGGGATGGTTTCCTCCGGACTTCACATTGCCTCCGCTACGGTTGGGGTAGCTTGGGCGAGACATTGGGGGTCGGTTGTTCCTGGGTGCATATCCTGGTGAGGGGTTGGGACGGTACTTCTGGTGACTGCTGGATCCAGACTGCTGCATCATACGACGCTTGCGGTTGTCGTTTGCCTGGTTAATCTTCCCTTCCATCTGAATGGCAGAGTCGACTAGCTCTTCGAGATCCTGAAAACGGATGTTGACGAGGACAGTCTGCATCTCATCATGCAATCCGTTCAAGCATCTCTCCTTCTTCTTGGCTTCCGTGTTGATTTCATCAGGTGCATATCTGGCAAGTGACAGGAATTTGTCACGGTACTCCACCACAGTCATTCTCCCCTGCTTCAATTCAAGGAATTCATCTCTCATCCTGTTGATGAGACCTTGCGACACATGGGTGTGGCTGAACTTGACTTTGAATGCTTCCCATGTCATCACTTGACCATGGTTCATATTGTGGATGCTATTCCACCAAGATCTTGCATCTCCCGCCAGGTAGTGGGTGGAGAAGAGAACTTTCTCATTTTCATCAACTCCTGCAACTTCGAGGTTATTTTCCATTGTGCGTAACCGATTAAAGACATCTAATGGGTTTTCAGATTGGTTGAAGATTGGGGGATTGGTATTCTGAAATTTTTTGAGTTTGGATCCATGGTGATCCTAATTTCCATGCCCTTGGTTGTTGAGAGCCATCTGGGCGATCTGTTGTAGTGTTGCTAAGTTGGCTTGACGTTCCGCCTTACTTTCTTCACGGTCGGCAATGAGATTCTGCAAGATCTGCAGCATTGGGTCCTGCGACGAGCTGCTCCCTCCTTGATTTCCACGAGTCATCTGAAGATTGAGATAGATATAGGGGTAAGAGGGAAATTCTAAGGTTCATGGTTTTGGTTTCTCAAAGCTAAAACTTTGAGTTAGACTTAGGTTTTTCAACTAACTCTAATTCCTTCATGCTGACAAACACACGATACAACACACACCATAATAAACAAAGGAAAACATATGGTTTGAAGAACTATTCTGTAAGCTACGATACAGTGGGACCGATACAACTCATGCTATGACAGTGCTCTAGTGCATCTACTCATCGTCGATGAAGTCGGAGTCCTCATCGTCAGTGTAGAAGTCCACGGCATCTTCCTTCAGAAAGTCATCATCGTTGCTGAGGTAAGAATCCATGTCTCCCTGGATGTCTTCACCCTCATCTTCTTCTTCCTTGGCGGCAAGCTAAGCTTCCTGCTCCTTGACGGTCTTCTTGAGGTCGGCCACCTTCTTGCAAAGACGGGCGATGGTGCGATCCTTCTTGGCACACGGGCGGCGAAGACTCTGGCGACCCTGGACGAGTAGTGCGAAAGTCTGGGCCTTCTGGTCGGCAATGGCACGGTTCTAGTTGGCTAACTCTCTAGCATTGTCCAGTTCCTGCTGTCTGTCATGCAGCAAGAAGTCAAGATTCTCCACTTGACGCCTCAACTCTGGGTGACTTGGCATCTCCATCGGCATTCCCATGAAGTCACGTCTTGCATAGTGGGCAAAACGGGTTCCTTGGATCTTGTTAACACTAAGGGCACATAGACGTGCGAGAGCTTCATGCATTGCCCTCGCTAATCCATCTAGCCAGTTTTTCTCTCTCACGGAGAAATAAATTATCCCAGAAGTTGGTGCTTTACTAGGAAAGATCTATAACTCTAATTGAATTAAATCCAACTGGCTTGGATAGATTATTTCAATACCTTTCAGACAAAATTGGTTTCATGCAATTTGGATTGGTCAAACTCTCTGAATTGATTTTCAAACTCAGAGACAGAACTAAGTTTAAACTAAATAGAAAAATTCAATTTTGAACGGCTGGGCTAGTGCGGGAACGAACATGGGCCGGCCCAGTGGCGCTCCGCGGCGCGGAGGGCGGCTGACAGGCTGGTCCCGCTTGTCAGCGAGACCTAAAACCCGAAACGGTATGGAACGATCTAGGCGCTACGATTAGAATAGAGATCAACGGTCCACAGTCGTCATCGACGACGGACTCGTCACTGGCGAGACCGAACCCTAAACGGCCAGCAGGGGTCTACCGGGGACATACCAGGGCTCCAGCTACTGCGGCGAGGCGGGCAAACAAACTGGTGGACAACGGCGAGCTCAGGGACGGTCGAAGCAGCTCCGGGGATGGTCGCAATCAGCGGCGCCCTTCTCCTCTAGAGGCGTCCTGCTCCGGTGAAATTCCGGCGAGCTACTGCTCCCCTTGCTCCGGTTAGAGGTGTGGGACGGTCAGTGAGGTGAGGGGAGTGGGGTGGTGTGCTTCAAATGGCTGGGGGTGCCCTGCTTTTATAGGCCCGACGCTGAGACCGAGTGGGATGGGCAGGCGACGGTGGCGACATGGCTACGGCCGGCTAGAGGCATGGCTGAGGCTGGCGATTGACAGGCGGTCTCCTAGAGGTGCTCTAGGAAGTGAATGCAGGCTTAGGGGCGGTGGTATGAGGTCAGGGTGAGATGGCGCTCTGAGCGGCAGGGGCGGCGGTGTCCACGGCGAGCGGTGGCTGTGGTGCGTTGGGCGGCGAACGGGGGTGTCTGGGGTGTTCCCTGGGTCGTAGCGAAGCGGCGGGCGCGGGCTGCGGTCGAACGGCGGTCTGTGCACGCGTGCCGGGTGTGGTGCTCTAGCGCGTGCTCGGCATGGTGCGGTGGCACTGGGCGCGGGCTTTCCTCCGTGGTCCACTGCTGCGCTTGGCTCAGGCAAGGGACAGAGGGTGGCGGTGAGCTCCTGGCTACCTCCTAGACATGGCGAAAGAGAGGGAAGTGGTCTGCTGGGGCGAGTGCATGGTCGGCCGGCGAGCTAGTGCTCGGGGTGGCTCGGCACTAAGGCTAGGGACAAGGGAGATGGGTGCTAATGGTATGGTTAGATCAAGAGGGGACCAAAAGATTAAATGGGGATCAAATGGGGCAAAACCCTGTTCAAAACAGTGAGCTATGATTTAGAGTTTAAACCTGTCTGCCAAGTGTTTGATTAAATGGCCGCATTAAATGAATTTTTGAATTTTGAAAAGATTTTTGGTGGGTTTGCTAGAAAGAAGCTTGAGACTCAGTGGGTGCTTGGGTTTTGAAAATTGAGCTTGTTTGAGTGGTTTTGAAAAAGTGGGATCTTCCCATATGAACTAGATTCAATTTTGAACTGTCATTTAAAATTAGCATTTGAAAGATTTCTGCAGATCACAAGGTGGGCCTTGGTACCTCATTATGTGTACTATCAAGGGGTGTAAAGATCCACACATGTTTCTGTTAAGTTTTGAGTACTAGGAATAGCCAAAGTAGGCATGATAGTTAATTTGGCCAAAATGACCATTCACTTTAATTATTCATTTTCAGTTGTTCTTCTTTGGGAAATGTTTTGGGAATGGCTTAGATGATGTTTATTTCACCTAAGAAACATTTTACAAGCAATGGATCACAGAACCATGGCAATTCAAATCAATTCCTAATTTAAATGCTCATACACATGAATGCTTTCATTTTTTACTTTGGAAAAGTTTTTGTTAACCCTAATTTTGATGATTTGGATCTTGATAAGCTTGGATTAAATTTTAGGCATGTTACATTTCATATGATTGAGTTATGATGACAGTATTGCTTCATCTCCTAGTACATCCCATGGAAACTATGGTATCCACTACGTAGTAGTAAGTACTTATGTGAGTCCCAGATATTATTCCTGAATCAATATAAGTTATTTTTTCTGAAGTTTCTTTGGTTAGTAGGAATTTCATAGGAATTTTAGCCTCTTTGATTCATAGGAATCCTTAGGAATTTCAGAGGAATGCAATCCTTACTAAGTTTTCTTATATCTACGTAATTTGATTCGTAGGATTGAGTTCTGCTGATAGTATTGCCTTGTCTCCTAGTACTAGTACATTTATGGAAAATACGGTATCTACTAGTAGTATTTATGTAAGACTCGGATACTAGACATATGACATATCATAACTATATAGAATTATAATACTAGGTAAAGCTCAAAAAATTAGAAATTTGATCAACATCTATAAAGTATGGGCGCATATTTGGTTCTTGTATTTTCTATCATGTAGAAGTCGATGTTTATTAGGTACTAGTACTTGTAAATTTTGTTAACATGGTCTTGAGAAATGAAGGAGAAGATTCTAGAATGATGGAGAAGTTTGTTTTGAGGATTGTGCATAGCGTTCATTGTGCTAAAGACTATCAATAGAATCTTCAAGTAGATTCTAGAATGGAAAAGAAGATCCAACTGCTGGTAATGTTGGGATTCGCAAGTCCTGATCCAACAGTGAATATTCAAAGTTATTCATACACTACATAGTGGTAATATAAGATAAGATAAGATATTAAACCTCCCAGAAATAATCCTTGTTGGTTTTCCTTTGGTATATAAGACACCAAAATCTTGTAGGATCCAACCTTGCTTTTTTTCCTACGAACTTTACATTCAAGATCCTATAGGATTATTTCCTATTTCATTTGATCCCATGAATCAAACCGTGTCTCTAGGAGAATTTCCATAGCATATCCCCATTTTGAAAAGAATTAGAATTTCCATAGCATCTCCCTAGGTTGGCATTTTTTTACGAAATCAAACATCTTAAGTATAATCATGATTTTTGAAAATAGTACTATATATCAACTTCTACAATGTCAGATCAATATCAATAGTTTTTCCATGTTACATTTCCTTTCCCTTTGAAGGTCCTATCCTTATCCTGTCGCCATGCGATGTATTGTACCTGACACATGGGTTTGTTGAGGACGATGAGGAGAATGATCCTGGTAGGTGGTGGTTAGCAAGATCTATCGGTGGTTCAAGACTTCTTCTGGTCTATACATATGGTGTCTCAGGCAATGCAATTGCTGAGATACTAGTGTTGTTCACTATGGTCGCACCATTCGCACCTATCCTTCTGGGTTTGAGTGCATGGTGTTCTCGATGGACACAAGCCAGTTAACTGCAACTAACTGATGTAAAAGGGTTACTACCCTTGGATCATATTCTCTTTTCCTTGGTGTGAACTATCCGATTATCATTGCAGTAGGAGATGCAAATGATCCGCCAAGACATATGACGAGAAGGAACTATGTTTACACATCACACCAAGAAATTGGCTACGAGTACAGGCCACGTCTTGAAATTTGACGCTTTAGTCTGAATGGTGACGCGACTGTTGGTTTCCACACCAACACTCGCTGGACATGGTCGGAGACTCCATTTTGGTTCATCCCAAGCTTCTCAAACGCTTTGGAGTGGAACGAGCCTGTTCAAGGATAGCTCATTTGGTCTCGGCCTTCTGTTAAACTCTTTCTTTTGGCTAGTTTTTAGCTGATGTATGAGAACTCAGCATTTAGTTTCGCACTCGGTCCGGCTTGTAAAATACTCCGTATGACCAAAAAACCCTTTTGTACACTTGGTAGTTTCTCCAGTATATATATTTCACCAAGATTGTAAAAGAACCTTATTAGGAGTACAGTTGTACTCTACTACTACTATTCCTTACATAATTTCTTCCAGAATGTTGTATAATAGTAGTATTGTTAGTATTACTCCTTGTAGGTCCGTAGTTTTGTTTCTTTTTCACTGCAGTTTGGGTCCTATAAGCCTAAGTTGGACGTGTTGGTAAGTGCTTCTCTCAGAAACTACACGTGGTGGAAGGAACACGATGTTTCTAGGTTTACCAGGAAAAACATGTCGCTCATCATGGCATCACTAGTGATTTGACAAGGGTATAATGTACGACGGTGTGCTAGTCTAGTTTTTTTCTTCTTCTGAACAAGTACTCCTTGTCTACCCTAGTAGTATTAGTAAAGGTCTATTAGTAGGAGAACTAGAGAACTCGATGAAGCTAGCTGAGTACTCATCAAGATGCCCGAGAAGAGAGAGGGAGGAGTTTGCACTGCGCGGTGCACGTGGCAGCGTGTTCCTTCCGAGGCAAGCTAGATTTAACTCCCTCACTAGCTTCCCCCCCCCCACACACAGCCTCTTTTACTCAGTCCCTTCTTCCCATACACTATCGCTCCCTGGCCTCTCGCTCCATATTGTTGACGACCAGTTCCTCGGCTCCATCCTCTACAGGTGGCGGCGAGATCGGTGTGGCAACCTTCTATAGGGCGATGGAGCATCCGTCATCTCTATCTCGCGGCAGCAATGGCGGTTTGTGAAATACTAGAACACTCGTACCTATTCCCTCCATTTCATAATATAAGATGTTTTAGCTTATGTGAAACGAGTGTATCTAGATTCACTCTGAACTTACATAATAGAGTTGATGATGCGGTTAAATTTTTATTGTCAATTACACAACATTGTCATGTGTAGAGTAGTTCTTATCCCGGATATGCATCCTTTTTTTAGACTATGATTCCATAGAAGCTTGTTTTCTAGGCTAGATCCCATAACTAAGAACAGTGGGGATCCTTTCGAAGTTGGTAGTTTGACAATGCAAACTTTTGAACATTTGCATATATTTGTAAATCAACATCATGTAATCAATATTACAACTTGCTGCAGAAGGAGATAGGGGAAGGAGCAAGAAAGAGGATTCTTTTTTTTGACAGTGATACCGTAGGGGAAGCCCCTACGGTGTGATTTTACTTTTATTTATAAATGAACAAGCCAAGCAACTGAATAAGTTACCAATTACATCAACAGGGAAGAAAATGAAAAAATAAAAACATTAAGTAACTAAACAAAGGAGTGAAGGATCCAACCAACGAGAGATTGAACTAAAGTCCCCTTGACTCTAAATCTGTGAACCATCAGGTCACTTTGAAATGGAACCTTCCATCTAGCAAAAGAGGGTTGCTGGTGCTTAAAAATAAACTCGTTCCATTCCTTCCATACATTCCATGTCACACAAGCATAAATCTCCATAAAACAGGGCCCTGTAAAATTGGATTTAGCCATGTGAAATTGTTGGGCCAATGGTAATGACTGATCCCAAATGATACTGCAAGCTTCCCAACACTCCCGGCAAATCGGCAATCAAAAAACAGATGGTCACGAGTCTCCAAGATGTGATCATCACACAAAACACATTCAGCTCCCGAATATATTTGCCATTGTTTTCGTAACATGATGTCTGGGAGCTTAGGCATGCATTTAGACTTCTGCTATCCCAGATAACAAGGTAAATCAATAGAATGACATATGTTCGTGTTGTTGCGTGTAGATGGTTTCGTTGTAATCTCTATTTATCTTGTAACCGCATAAGCACAAAGTTGAAGAAGACTCTCAGTTTCCTAATGACAGAGTAGAAAATGGATGTCAGATCGCTACACCTAAGATGCCTCCTTGTTTACCTTCTGTGGAGACTGATGTAGTTGCAGCTACAACTGGTACTGATGAGCCTGCACCTGCCATCATCGTGCCAAATGATGGAGGAGGTGGATTGGTTTTACCATCCGCGGAGACTTGTGCGGCTCGAGCTGGCAGTGAAGAGCTTTCAGAGGACATTGTGGTGATCGATAGTTTGCCTATTGTGGAAACTCATGCTACCGGTGCTGGCACTGCTGTTGGTGCTGCTGATCCCGCTCCCGAAATTATCGTGCCACCTGAAGGAGGCGGTGATTTGGGTTTACAATCTGTAGAAACTGTTGCACCTGAAGGTGGTGAACTATGATGCGGAGCTTTATTTCTTATGATTTGTATGCTTTTCTCTGGAACCTGTATTATGGAGCTAACTTACGCATTTCTTACACTTTTGCATGTTGAACTGTAGTGTGGAACTGGAACTACTCCTAGTATGTAATCAAAATATTCAGATGCTTGAGTATTATCGATGATAAACCAATGCTAGCTGAGCTCATGGGCGGACCCAGCGGGTGTGCCGGGTGTGCCCTGGCACACCCAGAAATTTTGAAGATTTCTTTTTACCTACTATAGTATACCGTCTCTAGAATAGGCCCAATACTTCTAGCTAGCTAGCCAAGAAAAAATGTACTCTTCGTCCGAAAATAAATGACTTGGATTTGTCTAAATTCACATGTATATGGACATATTTTAGGGTGTAGGTACATCCGAATCTAGAAAAACACAAGTCACTTATTTTTGGACGGAGGGAGTACTAAAAAAACAATGATCCAAGCGATCAAACCAGGCAGTTTGTCTATTGATCGATCCCCAAGTCATCACTCAACCTCCAGCTCCAGCGGCCACCATCTCCGGCCACACACACTGTCTCAGCGTCCACTCACTCGCGTCCCCCCGCAGGTTGCAGTCCTGCCTGCCCTTGCCAACATCCCGTCGGCGGTCGCTCGGCGCTTGCCCGTCGCTCTAGTCGCTACTCGACCGGATCGAATCGGAATGAACAGGAACAACCAGCCGGAGCAGGTGAAAATCTCCAACCTATCTCTATTTTTTCCTACAAATTTGAGTTGGAGAAGAGGGAGCCTACCCACGAAATCCTCCCCAGTTTGTGCCTTGACCGCTCGATGCCCTGTCCGCTTATTGTGGCTGGATGTAGCATGTAGTTCTCTATATATTTGCAAAATTTGCTCAAATTTATCGTTATGTTTGTTATAACTATAGGAACATGGTTGATTATGAAGTGAAAGAGTGATAGTTACATCGTGTCTCTTTTCCGGAATCATGAAGCAAGGATTGGATCTTCCTTGACCCTCTTGATTACAACCGACGAGAAAACCGAAACAATGGGGTTTTGTTGGATTATCTTCATTTAGCACCTCCCTCCCAATCTGATACCGAGAGTAAGACTAAAACTGAAGATGCAACACCACATCCACCATCACCCCAATGGTCATGTGACCGTCATACGATGCTCACTTTGCACCATATGATCTAGGACTCCTATTTCAACATATGGTGTTAATGATCAAGATGTTGTTCGGAGAGGATATATCAGAAAGGCCCACGCAAACCATTTGTACATGCCTTCCCAATCAGAAAAATATATGGTAAAAACCGACACCCCAACTTTATTTGGTTAGAGCGATACAAATGGCCAGAATATAGCATCGCAAAGGATGCCACGTTTTTCTTTGTATTGGAATCATGCACACTTGAAACATATATATTGAAGTACAATGTTGTGAATCAATTAGCTATATATATTACTCATTCAACATATTTGTATCGCATATATGCTAGTGTCAAAACAAAACAAAAAGTGTGCACACCCTTCAGTTTTTTCCTGGGTCCGCCACTGGCTGAGCTGGACGAGAATTGGCCTCTTCCACTTGCAGGCGTGGTTCCTAGCTCATCTCCTTTTCACAAGCACGGTGAAAAGATGGTTCTGTTCCTTTTCTTGCAATGCTATTATGCTTGTGTTGTTGATCTGGCAATCTTATGCTGATTTCGTCACCCAATCCGCATTTATGTATCTACATACAAACATATTTGTTCACATGACTTGAACAGAAAACAGTATCTTCTTTGCATCGACTAACACATGGACACATGCAAATATTTATTTATTTTTGAAACAAGGCAAACAATATGCCATTTTTATTGATAGAGAGGGACATGAAATTCATAAATCATTTTTTTATTAATACAATTCATAAATCGTCACCTCTAGCATCTTGTTCTACAGAAGGCGTTACTACCAGATCCACAACCTTCTTTTCCTTGGGACGACAATGTCAAGTGCAGGATTTCGAATCTAAACGCAATCCAGTGCAGGTTCATTAGGACAACCTCCAGCTACGTCAGTCTCCACAGAAGGTATATCATCGCTATGGCAGACACCGTTGGAAATGCAAGCTGAAGCTTTTGTTATACTCCTATCAGGACCACAGATAAGGGCCAGAAATTCAAGCTCTAAAATCTAGCGTTACAAAATAGACAAGAGGTTACCCCATCTAGACAATTCATAGTGCAATTTGAGCGTCTTACATGATCCTTAGATCTTAGTCCATCCGGTCTTTTTATTGGTGGAACGAAATTTGCTGGTACTTTTATTTCTGCGAAGAACCTACAAAACATAGCCAAGTCAGACATCTGAATATATCTAACTTTTCTACAGTCTTATATGTGAAGATATCTTTGCATAACACTCACTTATCAAACTATCTACGGATATCTTCCCGCTCTTTGGAAATGTGAAGTCGACGTTCTATAGGGTACATCCATCTATAATGTACTGTACCTCTAAGTACTTCCTTGTCAGGTACATCAACTGCCAAATTCTCCATCGTATCAAAGAAGGATGGGGAATATATTAGGTCAAAAGCTTGCATAAGATCTCTGCCAAGTCCTTTTTAAGATGTTTTCGAACTCTTCTGTCCAGAGATTTACTATAGATTTACCTAAAGAACGTACCTACCCAAATCTGCAAGCACCTTGTAAATCTAGATGGTCACAAGATTTAACTATTTCTAGGAGAGGTGGAGAACAAACCAAAGCCAAGAAGAATGTCCAGTGCCTGAATCTAGCAGGTGAAGCGTGGGGATCGCCCAGCTGACCACCGACCGGTGCGTATCATGAAGAACGGCGCGGCCAATGGTGGTAGGCTGACACTGTTGATAGAAAGGCGTTGAGAAGTTTTTTAAGGCATGGAGAAATTTGCGGCCTGGTTCTGATCCGGTGTATCTCCCATAAGAACGGCGCAAAATTTGAAGAGACAGGGTCTGGTCGCTCGATTGAGGGCGGGCTTAGGAAAGTTTGGGGTCTCGGTGGAAAGTTTTGGTGGGCACGGGGTGTTTGTCTACAATTTTCACAGAAATATCTGTGAATATTTTATCGGATTTGCCAGTTCTCAAGAGTCACCTCTCTCGCCATTGGATTTACCTCGCGATTGGTGCAACATGAGGGTTACACATTTGTTGAAACAGCTTGTAACTGGGAATTTAATGAGTTGCAACTACTAGGTTACAACTGAGTATTAGCACAATTAGTAGGGTGACGTCAGGTCCTTAACATAACAAGTTCTCAGGCGCCTGGGATCTAGGTGCTCATATTTATATCTTTTTTCCCTTCTTGACGGCTTTGTTTCGAATCCAGCCGAGCCCCAACACGTACCTTGGGATTTTAACTATTGAGCCCAAGAAATTATCCCATCCGGCCTTATTATAGCCCAAGACCTTCTAACTCGGCAATGTTTTGGGTCATTCTGCTTCACAAATAGCCTAGTTAGATTGGGCGAGAGCCTATGAAAAATAGCCCATCAATCCCTGCTTGGCCCATTTTTCTTCAATTCGACCTTTTTTAGGCACCGTCCACCCACCCCTAAAAAAACTCCACCTATCCATGTTTTTAAGTACTACCTACTACATTATTTATACTTAACATTTTTTAGTTGAGCTGCTAGCAATCACGCGTAGTAGATGGACAAGCAATTTTTTTAAGAAGAAAAATAAATAAGGTATATACGATGTTAGTATACATTTTTTACATTTTATAAAAGGATAATAATTTTCTTGTGTAGTGGCAAGGCATGTAGTTTATCTGTAGCAATATTTTTTTACTGAGAGGCTGACATGGCCGACCCACTTGCCTGCAGCTAGCCCATCAACCTTACCATACAAGAGATCAAGTCTAACAAGCGCGTTTAAAAAGTACTTGTACAACAGTCTCGACCGGAAAAAGGAAGACCAAGATCGACACGTTTCTTGTCGAGAGAGGCTAACACGTGGGCCCTAGCAGCAAGACCATACACGCCTGCCGCATAGAACAACATTACCAAGGTCAAACCGGTGGACGTGACCAAAAAAATGTGCAACATACACAGGTTTCCTCTACAGAGGCGGCTGACATGTGGACCCAGCAGGGAGACATTATACGGGTGTTGTATCGAGCAACGTTGCCAAGTTCCAAATAGGGAGGCGCGAGAGAAGAAAAAAGTCTAGCATGCACACGTTTCCTGCATAGAGGAGGGTGACATGGCAGGCCCACCAGCCTGTATAAACGGCTGAAGCAGCGAGCAACGCTATCAAGTTCGGAACACGAAGGCGTGACAGAGGGTAAAAAAATCCATCATACACACGTTTCTTATAATGAGAGGATGACATGTGGGGCCCAACGTCATGATTAAACGGTAGATACATCGAACAGTGCTATCAAGTTCGGAACAGAGTAGTGCGAGCGAAGGAAAAAATCCATCATACACACGTTCCTTCTAATGAGAGGATGATATGTGGGGCTCAGGAGGTTGGTTAAATGGTAGATGCGTCGAGCAGCGCTATCAACTCGGAACGGGGTAGCGCCAGCAAAGGAAAAATCCATCATTCACACGTTTCTTCTAATGAGAGGATGACATGTGGTTCCCAGGAGGTTGATTAGACGGTAGATGCATCGAGCAGCGCTATCAACTTCGGAATAGGGTAGCACGAACGAAGGAAAAAAATCCATCATACACACGATCCTTCTAATGAGAGGATGACATGGGGGAACTAGCAGCCTGACTAAACGGCAGACACCTCGAGCAATGTTATCGAGTTCAAATCAGGGAGGCGCGACCGAAAGTATGGTCCGCTAGAGACACTGACGTCCGGGACACACATGCCTCAAAAGACTTCAACGATTCAACATCATGCGAGGAAACGAAAATCTTGCTTCTGCCACGAGCCAGCCGAGCAAAACCTGGAAAATCTTGCTCCATGTTTTTAGCAGATCCGTCGTAGTAGAGGGCCGCGAAACCGGAAAATAAGTTTTCCATCGGCCACGGCCGAGCCGAGAATTTCGTCGCGAAACAGGAAAATTCGTTGCGGAAGGAAACTTTTCTTGTAATGCCTGGATCTCATAGGAGAAATCAAAAGCGAAACAGGAAAATGGGGAGAAATATGCTAGGATAAGAGGCAACTAATGTCGGTCACAGGTATCGGTACAGAAGGGATCCGTCTGTAATGCGCGCATGTACCGCCATTAGCCGACCTACCCCCTTCTCTCTTTTTTTCACAAGTAATGAACCACGAATGGAGGAAAACAGTTCTGATAACGAAAAAAAGTACTAGCGAGTTAACGACCACTGGTATGGTCGCTCGCGCTTGTACCGCCTAGTTGAACGGAACTACGAAAATTCGAGTGAAAAATGAAAGTGTACCGAGTGCTTAACGACCACTGGTACGAGAGTGTCCACCCGTACAGTCCGTCCGCACCAGGTCAAATAACAACTCAAATTTGTCGTGAAAATGCGAGGAAAACAAAGAATGCAACAAGAGGACTAGAAAAGTTCAAGAAGTGTAATACGAAAAAATTAAGACTACCAGGTGTCTAGTTATCATCCTTTTGTTTGAGGAACTTCTCGACTATAATCAAGGATATTAACTCCATAGTGTTAAACTCCCCAAACCTATAGTGTTTCAAACGTTGCATGTTAACAATCCAAGAAGAAGAAGGGGTATTACCTTTTAGTTTCACTACTCCCGAGGATAAGCTTCTTCCACTTCATAGGGTCCTTCCCACTTGGATCTTAACTTTCCTGCAAAAATCTTAAGCCTGGAGTTGTAGAGTAGAACTTTATCTCTAAATTTAAATTCCTCATTCTCTATTTTCCTACCATGCCATTTTTTAACTTTCTCTTTGAATATTTTAGCATTTTCATAGGCCTCATTTCTGAGTTTGTCTAAATCATGAATATCTAAGAGAAGTTTTTCACCACAGTTTACAATCAAAATTCATAGTTTTTATAACCCAACGAGCCTTGTGTTCTAACTCTAATTGGATATGACAAGATTTACCATAGACCATCTTATATGGCGTCATTCCATTGGGTTTTGAATGATGTGCGATATGTCCACAGTGTGTCATTTAGCTTCATAGCCCAATCCTTTCTTGACTTATTAACCGTCTTCTGAAATATAACTTTAATCTCCCAGTTAGAAAGCCCCACTTGCCAACTAGTTTGTGGATGGTAAGGTGAAGCTAATCGATGGTCAGCCCCATATTTTTGAAGTATTTTCCTGAAAGTACCCTTCATAAAATCAGTTCCACTATTAGTAATCAAAAATCTTGGTACTCCAAACCTAGGAAGAATGATGTCCTTGATAGAAGTTGTCGCATCTACATGAGAGGTCGGTATATCCTCTACCCATTTGGTAACATAGTCAACAACAAGAATATGATTATAGCCATTAGAAGAGGTAAAAGGTGCCATGAAATCCATTCCCCATACGCCAAATGGTTCTATTATGAGATTGTATTTCATGGACATTTCTTGTTTTTCCCAATATTACTCATTCATTGACAAGCATCACAATCCTAACAAAATTATGAGCATGTTTGAACAAAGTTGGCCAATAAAAACACGATTCCAGGACTTTGGCGGTCGTGTGGCCACCAGCATGATGTCCCCCATAAGGGTTATCATGACAGGCTTTTAAAATAGCTCTCATCTCATGATCAGGTACACATTTCCTAATCATCCCATCAAGCCCATGCCATATAGATAAGGATCGTCCCAAATGTAATACTTAAAATCATGAAAGAATTTCTTCCTTTGATGATAGTTCATTCCTTTTGGTACAAACTTACCTACAAGAAAGTTAGCATAATCCGCAAACCAAGGATCATGCGACTCCACAACTGCAAGATATTCACCAGGCATAGATTCATTAATAGGATTAGGATTTTCTATAATATCGTCCATGTGTGAGAGATGGTAGCTACTAGATTATCCTTACCTCTTCTATCAACTATTTGTAGGTAATACTCTTGTAGGAGAAGGACCCATTTAATTAAACGGGGTTTTGCATCTTTTTTAGTCAAGAGATGTCTTAAGGCTTGATGGTCGGTGTGCAATATTACTTTGGATTTTATAATGTAATGTCTAAACTTATCATAGGCAAAAACTACGGCTATAAAATATTTTTTAGTGGTCACATAATTTCTCTGATCTGCATTAAAAATTCGACTAGTATATTGAATGATGTTTAGATTTTGTCCTTCTCGTTGCCCCTGAACATCCCTAATAGCATAGTCACTAGCATCACACATAATCGCAAACAGTTCATCCAATTTAGGTGGTTGAATAATAGGTGCGGAAACTAGTGATTTTTCAACTGTTCAAAGGATTAAATGCAATTTCTATCAAAGGCAAAAGGGGTATCCTTATTTAGAAGGTAAGTTAAAACGCCTATAGAATCCCGCATGCCTAAGAAAATTCTTAACCCCTTTTATGTCATGTGGTATCAGTAACCTTCCTAAGGTGATCAAGCTTGAATCATCTACCTCAATTCCCTTCTCAAAAAATTTATGTCCCAAAACTATACCTTCCCTTACCATGAAGCGGATGTGCTCCCAATTGAGGACTAACTTGGTTTTTCTACACTGCTGCAAAACTGTAGTAAGATTATAGAGACATTATTCAAATGTAGTTCCATAAACAACAAAGTTATCCATGAGAACTTCCATAGAACTTTCGATGAAATTGTCAAATATCTTTAAAACACATTCTTGAAAAGTAGTAGCAGCGTTACATAAACATAAGGGAATTAGTATGTAAGCATAGGTTCCATAAAGGCAAGTAGAAGTAGCCTTCTCTTGGTCTTCGGGCTAAATAGCAATTTGATAACATCTTGAATAACCATCAAGAAAACAAAAATAATAGTTGCTAGGCAGTCTTTCTAAAATGCAATTCATGAGAGGTATTTGATTATGACTCTTCAATGTTTCCTTATTTAATTTTATAAAGTCTATACACATTTTGTACCCCGCTATTGTTCTAGTAGGGATTATCTCATCCTTGTCATTATTAATTATGGTTATGCATCCTTCTCTAGGTATGCACTGAGTTGGACTAACCCATTTACTATTAGAAATTGGATAAATAATACCAGTGTCAAACAAAAGGTTTAGCATCTTGGGGTATGACCTCCTTTCTCACCACTTCTTTCATTCTGGGGTTCAACCTTTTCTGAGTGTCAAACAAAAGGTTTAGCATCCTCAACCATAGGTATTTTATGGGTAACTATGGAAGGATCGATCCCTTTTATATCGCTAAGCGTGTATCCAAAGGCTTCATGTTGTTCGACAAGTACTTCTAATAATTTCTTATTTTCCTCAAGAGGGTTCATCATTGATAATTATGGGGCACTTACCTTCTTTGTCTAAAAATTCATAACTGAGCCCTGGAAGGAGAGGTTTTAAAATTATAGGAGGTGGGTCCTCGTCTCCTTTTCTTTCCAATTCTCCGAATCCATCTTTAAAAAGATTCTCCACTTATGGTGCATCATTAAGGATATTATCCAGATTTTCTTTTGAAACATCATTTGGCAATGAATCATTGTTTGCCAAGCTTCTCTCTAGTTCAGTTTGTGGGGTGCTAAAGTAAATTGCCGCCAATTCTTCAATAGTTTTTTATTTTTTGATCTCAATCTTCTTCTTATACAGAAACTTTTTAAATTGCCTGCAATCGACCTTAAGAACCTCTCCCCCAAACTACAAAGACATAACTTGTTTCTTTTCATTAATATCAATGTTCATGGAATTATAAAAGTGACTACCGAGAATCACAGGGGAAATGAAATTCAAAGGAATATCAATAATGTGAAAGTCAACCGGGTAAACGAATGTTCCTACGAAAATATAAACATTACGAAGAATTCCGCGAGTTTGCTGCAAGGTTCTATCTAAAAGAATAATGGTTAGATTAGATGGTTCAAAGTCTGGTTCATCAAGATGGCAACATAATTCATCATAGATAGAATAATGCATAATGTTAATGGAAGAGCTTAAGTTGCAAAGTCCAACATAAGTAGATTCTCTTAAACAGAAGGGAATTTTATGTTGACCTTCACACTTACCATTAGGCTTACCTCAAATTATATCAGAGGATTCTCTACTTATCGTTATTACCTCGTTCTCAACCACCTTTGGCTCTAGTAGTTCTTTTACTATGTCAATTTGTCTTGATAGTTCCCAGATCTCTATTTAATTTTCCTATCCTTTTTGTTTCTTCATTTTCATTCTCTACTTTCTTTGTAAGGATAGTTTCATCTTCAACTAGAACCCTCTTATCCATTCGCGAAAATATTTCTTGGGACCAGCTTTGGGGGGTTTGACTTTACACGGTGGTGTGTAATGTTCCCACTTTCGAACCTGCAAATGCCCAGCGTAGGTTTTAACAATTTGAATAATCATATGAGGGTCAAGGTTGAAATTTCCAAGAAGTTTTTCTACTCTTCCTGAAGCTAGAAATTTTCTTAAGCAATCATACTCTATAGGATTCTTTTCATTAAGTTTAGCTCCGCAATAAGCTTTTTCCATCCTATGAACTGTATCTAGCAGATTCCAGACTCTTTCAACATTAAATTCGGTAAATGACCCATTAGTAAGGGAGTCTAATTAATTTCTATATCAATACTCAAACCTACATAAAAGGTATGTATTACCAACCAAGGTGGGAAATTGTGGTGGGGGCAACGGTCAAGCAACCCCCCAAACCTTGTGTATCCTTCATGGAGGCTTTCCTCAGATCTTCCCTTAAAATTGGTAATCATACGTATAGCTCCAAGGGTTGTTGTCCTTGGAAAGAAATCAACTAAGAATGAAGAGGACAACCTCTCCCAGGAGTCAGTAATTTTTTTAGGACTTTTAATATACCAAGAGCGGGCCTCATCAATAAGAGTTTGAATAAAGAGAGCAGATTCAACCTCTTTCTCAGTAAATATATTAAAACGAAAAATCCCACATGTATCTCGAAGAACCCTACATGCTCATATGGATCCTCCATACCGTCCCCTGAAAACCTTTTAGCATGCAAAATATCTAGAAGCATGGGGTTAATATCATACCCATAAGGGCTATTGGATTTTAAATAAGCGTCCATGGGTGGACCATAATTCTTTGTAGCCTCAAGATGAATCATATGTTGGTACTTGCCAATGGTGTTTACCTAAACTAGTAAACAACTTCAGTAAACAATTAGTAGAATAAGCAACTAATAGCAAATACCAAAAGCGCTTAGCTCCCCAGCAACGGTGCTAGAAAATAGCTTGATGACTGCAAGTGAACAAATTGATTGTAGCTAGTTTCGAAATAAGAGTATCAAACCCACAGAGAGCTATTTGGTTAAGGTCTTTATGCCCCTATTCACTATCTACCAAAGGATACTTGTAAGCTACCTTTGATTTCGAGTAAAGGGTGTTTGAAAGGTATTTGGTTGAATGTAGAAAAGTAAATAAAAACACGTAAAAAAGCACGTAATGAATGTATTGGGAATGGTGTTTTAACTCAAGAGGGCTAAAGTGTTCTCAGGGATGTAGGATACACCACTATAATGTTGTAATTAATCATATTTAGGATAACCTATTTCTTGTGTCATGACTTGTGTGGAGAGAGTTCCATAATAAGATGTTCACCACAAGGCTCGTGGGCAACCATTTTCTTGATCTAGGTAATGAGGTCATCTCTCAATAACCAATGCGATGCCTCAGAATAGCAACTTATAAAGAGCACCACAATTTAGGGTTTCCCCATGGATATCGTAATCAGCTTAGTGAATTTCTCTTTATTCCTCCTTAGATCGTGGAGGTTATAAGCCAATGCTTGTTGTGACGAGTAACACTGGACATACTCCCATACACATCTTTAGGATTTCACCCTCTCTTTAGTCCTGAAGGCAAATGATATGTGGCCAACTACACATACCATCTAAAGAGAGAGATCAAACACAATTGTAGGGTCCCCAACCTTTAATAAGATTGAGCCCCCTGTGTTTACAATGCTAGTCCCTGGATCAATAGCTAGCATCCACAGTTCAGATGTAATATCAAGAAACAAAGGTCATAATACAACTTTATAACCAGGAATAACATAATTTCATTACATCAATACATAGCTCATTTGGCTATTACATTACATTGCAGCGGAATAACTATAGTCATGGGTCCTTCATCTTCAAAATGCCACAGGCAGATGTTGGTTGTAGACTTTGTAATCCTAATCAATCAATCCTCACTAAAACAATCAAACCTGCAACATAATAAGTTACAGCCACAAGGGTCAATACATTTGAATTGTATTGGCAAGTTTCACTTCTATGTGTAATATAGGTGGATCCTATCACTACATGCAAATTTGGCTAAGTGGAGTTTCAGGCTCATTTGCATAAAGCAATATTTTATCCTATCTTTTCAAAAATGGTTTTTGGTCCTTTGTCAAATCTCCTTTCAAAAATCTCTTGAACACCTTGATAACTCCAAGTGCATCAAGTTTTATCAAAATCTCTTGAGCTTCTTGGTAACTCCAAGTGCATCAAGTTTTAAAAGTTTTCTTTTAGAAATTAGAATGTCGAGATCTTCCATAGCTTCAGGCCTTTAGTTGCTCAGTATTGTCCATAACCGGGGACACGGCTAAGTACTTAGATTTTTTTATTATCTTCTGCAGAAGTTGTACACTTTACCCACATGTCACACTCTCATCTTGTTGCCACCAGTGGCCGCTGGATTAGTACTCACCAAGATGGAATACTGGCAGATTGAGAATATGACGAAGTCTTTCCAAAAGGTCCTCCCATACACCATTGCTAGCTTGTCTTTAGCCCTCATGGAGCATTCCAGATCCCCATGTCTAGTAACTAAAGACAATGTATGGGTCTTCCTAATGTAATTGACTAAGCCAGAGCCATAATAGCATGTGGTTGCACACGAAAGCCGCAATTGGAGAAGCATGTTCAATCTCTAAGTTTCCTAGGTGGGTTTTCTTTTGGAGCACAACACAAAGAGATTGCCATAGAATGGTTCCTTTTGTTGCCACCTTCTCCAAAACTTAAAGTATCCTCCACCTAGGTGGTTCATTGAGTCCTTGTTTTATTATATAAAACACAAGTCCTTTTCTCAACTTTGTAAAATCTCAACATGTATCTCTTTTCAAAATATAGCATGGCTAAGCATGTACAACTACAAGGTTTTCACTAAGTAATGTAAGGGAATCCTATTATGATTTAGCATAGCATAAGTATCAAATTGTTTTCATGCATGTTTTCAAAATCCACTAAGTATAATGAAAATAGTAGGACTTTTGTATGATAGTGTAACTTGCCTTTTTGGTAGGGAATGATGGTTCACTCCTTGATCTTGCTAGTCTCACACTTCTCTAACTTCAATACAAGTCAATCAAGCAAACACCAAATCAACTAACATTCCATACAAAGAATCACTCAACCAAATTCACACACAAGACAATGGAATCTAAGTCATGCATAAGCATGCAAAGGTTGGTTCTATTGTAAGGATGGTCTCCACTAGGCTTCTAAACTTTGTAAGTTCCAAATTGGTCATTTACCAAAATGGCAAAGTCATTGGTTAGAGGGTTTTGCTCAAAAACCATTCTAAAATCCATCCATCATTTTATGTGTTGGAAAATAATTCTATCAAGGCAAAACTTTATGTTTTCCACCAAATGAGTAGCTAATGCAAAACTTGGTGTTTTGGGGTTAGTAGGTTTGGTCCAAAACATTTTCCCCAAAGTTTTCTTTACCAAACATTTTCATACCCAAAAATCTTTATTTTCATTTGGCTAGAAATGGCTAAGTCAAGTTTTCTATCCTAAACTTTACCAAATCCATTTTTCCAAACTATGGGTTGGTTCCTAGGGTCAGTAAGGTCACAACAAACCAATTTGCAAAGGTTTTAACCTTAAAAACATTTTTAAACAATTTTTCTAATCTAAACAAGCTCACAAAAGAATCTGCAAAGTTAAACAAGCTAACAGATACTATATGCTAAACTAAGGGTAGGGTTGGTTAGAGCTTGTCTTGATGATTCCAACGACATCAAATTTGTAAAATTTGGACGTGTGGATCAAAAGATACATGGGTTTGAAAATGGCAAAAGTTTCTGTTTTCAAATTCTAATTCAGATCAACTGGTGCCACGCGTCGTTGCCCAATTGGTTGGTACCGGTTCGCAGGGATCAGCATCGTGGAGCGTTGGATCTATTTAGATCGCACGGCACAGGGCACGTACCCTTTCGCTGATAAGTGAAACTATCGTGAGCGTTAGATCTCGATCGGACGGCGGTGGGGTGCTCGACCATAGACCAGCAGCGCTACGGCGGTTGCTGGCGGCGGAGCGATCGGTCGATGACGGTGCCGGCAATACAGGAAGCGGGAGAGGAAAAGGGGAGGCTCACCGAGTTCGCAAGATCGTGGGGAAGCTCGAGGTAGTGTCTTCTTATCGCGGGGTGTACTGGAGTGAGCTTGATTGCTCGCCGGAGTGGAGGACGGCGTCGGGTGTGTCGGTTGGTCGTCGTGGACGTCGCTGTGGATCACCCCAAGACAAGGAGAAGACGTGGTTAGACGCGCAAGGCTCAGGCAAGGTCGTGTGCGTGATCGAGGAGTGAAGGGGCGGTCTGGTCTTACCGGTGGGGCTCGTCGGAGGCGAAGCGGGCGGCCAGCGCCGTCGTCGCGAAGGTTTCAGGGCACCCGTGGTTGAAAGGAAAACCTTGTAAGCGCCAGAGTGGTGAAGCTGCCAGCGTACTCGGGGAGGCTCGGGCGGTGAGGTTTCGTCGGAATCGCCACGGACCACGCCGGAGCAGAGGCGGTGTCTTGGGCGCAATTAAATCGACTGAGGCGAGAGAGGAGTGGTGCAGAAATGGAGGAGAAGGCGCTGGCGTTTAAGTAGGCATCATCGCAGGGTCGATTAATGGCGGGGTTTAAGCGAATTGATGGTGCCTTCATTGGCCAGAAACGGCGACGGAGGAGGGGGAGAACTGGTCGCGCGGGTGAGGAAGGAGAACAGTGGTGTGGGACCTATCTGTCGTGAAAGAGAGAGTGGGAGTGGGTCCGGGCTGTCATTCACTCAGTGGGTTCTTTCCGCGGTAAAGAAAACGGTTCGCTCGGGGAATAAGAGGAGGTGGGGTCGTCTCGTCAGCGAGTGAGGGGAGGGAGAAGTGGGTCCAGGTTGTCACTCTCTGTATGGGTTAACTATTTGGTGCGAAATGTTTTTCTGAGGGGAAAGAGAGGTGGGCTAGGTGGGCTGTTGTTGGGCCAAAAATGGGTTGGGTCTGTTTTCTTATTTTTTCTGTTTAAATCTTTTTCTTTTTCTAATTCTTTTTCTGTTTGGAATTTCAAACAATTTTTCCAACAATCAAACAATTTCAAACAAATTCAAACAATCACTCAACTTCACTTTGAATTTGGTTCTGTTTTATCAACATAATCCAAATTCAAAATAAAATAATATTTTTATTTATTTTAGGATCCATTTAATAATTAAATAAAATGGATCTTTATTTAATAAAATAGGGTTTTGATTTATTTAATAAAATTTCCATTTGAAATCCAATTATTTCCAAAAACAAACCAGTAGGTTTTATTTGAAAATAAGGAATACTTGGAAACTTATTTAAATAAATAAATAAGTTTTGGTGTTTAATTAAAATGGGAAAGCCTTTACTTAAATAAAATTGGATATTTAAATCCTTATTGTTTTATTTAAATAATCCTTTACTCATTTTAATCAAAGCAAAACCTTTTAATAAAAGATTTCAAAGTAGTAATAAAATACTTGGTGTTCATTTAAAATGGGAAAAGCCTTTACTTAAATAAAATTGGATATTTAAATCCTCATTATTTTATTTAAATAAACCTTTACTCATTTTATCAAAACAAAATATTTTATTACAAAAGCTTGGCCAAAATTAATTTGGCTCACCTTTTCATTTGAAAACAAAGTCTTTTATTAAAAGATCTAAATTAGTATTTCCAAAACAATTTATTTTCCTTTGATAAATGTTTATCTTTATAAATCCCTTTAGGATTAATTGTTCACCAAATGGTATGGGCTTTTTGGGTAAGGGCTTTATTAGCTTTGGAAATTCAATTTCCTTTTCTTTTTATATTCATAAAGTTTTGTCCATGGTTCCAAACTAAGTGAAACCAATCTCTATGGTCTTTCTTGATCCTTTGTGAATATTTGTTGATCAAATTTGGTATGGATCAAATCCATGGATTTGGAGATAACTTGGGAAATGATTTTTATTAGGGTTTAGGGTTTTGGATTTATTTTCCAAGTGTTTAAATTTCCAGATACATTCATTGAGGAATGCATTTCCCTTGATTGGATTTTGTTGAATTCAAACTTTAGCCAAAGTTTGTTCAAGATGGGATTTTTAAGTTTCCTTTTAGAAACAAAAGTTTCTTTTCACCCTGATTTTCAACAAAAATTTATTTTGTTTATTTATTTTTCACATTACAAGATTTGGAAAATCTTGGGATGTGACAGGCTACCACCCTTAAAAGAAATCTCGTCCCCGAGATTTGGGAAGGCTAGGGTTACAAGTTGGCTTGAAGGCAACTAGGGTACTACCACCCTTAAAATAAAGTCTCAAAGGGTTACATTGATGGTTCTCTTGTCTATAGGTTCACCACTTGATATTCAGACAAGGAATCCTTATTTGACTCAACTGATTTTCCCTTCTCCAAGTTCCTCCTCTAGATCCCTCTCTGGTGTGGTATTTCAAGGCTGGAAGTTTCTATGAATGTCAGATCTCAGATCCGTCATCGCAAGGCGAGAGTATTTGAAGAGGCAGACGCGCTGCCACATGGTACGGGCGGGCGGTACAGGCAAGCCTCGCTCGTACCAGTGGTCGTTAAGCTCCCCTCCACATTTGCGAATCTCCCATGTGCGAGAATAAATCAATTAAATGACTTTTATCACTTAGAAATACCATATTACTTCATAATATGATAGTTCCAATTGATATGTACTTAGTGATTCGGGATCCTGTTGAAACAAGGACAAAGGTGCACACAAACGCGGTAAAATACTAAAGACCCTATTCTAATTATGCAAAAACAAAAGGTAAATATGCTTGATACGTCCATTTTGCATCACTATTCTATATCATAATTTACTGTTATTCATTAATATATTTCATATTAAGAGATGATACTTATGTTATTTCATCTGTTTTTGCATGGTGGATGACTTTTGGACCATGGACAGTTGCAGTCAGGATTCTGATGGAAAAGGTGCTGTTTGTAGGCAGAATTCACGAAGATCGGAAAATCCAGGAAAATACATGGAAAATTCTATTTTTCCAGAAGATGAAGATTGCTAGAAGGGGAAGTGGAGATGGCCACAGGGGGCCCACACCACCCCCTAGCGCGGGCAGCCCTAGGGCGCGCTAGTAGGTGGTGTGGCTGCCCTGGCCCACTCCAGGCTCTCTCCTCTAGCGTATATTATCCTCCCAAAACCCTAAGACTCGGGGAGTGACCACATAAAGATTGCGCCGCCTCTGCGGGGCAGAAAACACCGAGAAAGAAAGATCTCTCTAGCAGACAGAATTCTACCGGGGGAATTCCTTCCCGGAGAGGGGAGATCATCGCCATCAACACCACCATCAAGCTGTACTTCATCGGGATCATCATCACCACGATCATCTACACCAGCACCATCATCACCACTTCATACCACTGTAACAATTGGGTTGAATCTTACATAGTTCTTAGGGGAAACTTTCCCGGTGTTGATTACTCCTTGTAGTTGATGATATTGAGTGAACCATTGAATTATCGTTTATGTTTAGATTGTTACATATCATTATATCATCTCTGATCATGATCCATATGATGTCTTATGAGTAGTTCGTTTTGTTCTTGAGGACATGGGAGAAGTTATGTTGTTAGTAGTGGAATTGTGTTGAGAAAGATTCAATGGTTTGATATTTAAGTTGTGGTGTATTTCTTCTAGTGGTGTCATGTGAACGTCGACTACATGACACTTCACCTATATGGGCCTAGGGGAATGCATTGTGTATTTGGCTACTAATCGTAGGGGTTGCCGGAGTGACAGAAACCTGAACCCCCGTTAGGAACCTTTGCACAAGGGATGTCAGGGTCTTAGAGTTTAAAGTTGTGGTTAGGTTTATACCTTAATTACTTTCTTGTACTTGCGGATGCTTGCAAGGGGTATAATTACAAGTATGTATTAGTTCTAGGAAGGTCGGTACATTAGCACAGGTTCACCCACACAACACTTAGCAAACTAAAGAAGATTAATCAACTATATGAAGCGAAAGCACTTGACGATATTCCCATGTGTCCTCGAGAACGTTTGGTCATCTTAAGTAATACAACCGGCTTGTCCTTTGCTAAAGGAAGGATTGGGCCACTTGCTTCATTTATTCTTATTGTCTTTTATTTACTCGTACTTTATTTACCTGCATTATCAAAAACCCCTAAAAATCCGTTTGCTAAGTATTTACAAAGAATTGCTGCTCCAAGCCATTCGCCAACACCTTCTGCTCCTCGTTGGGTTCGACACTCTTACTTATCGAAAATACTGCGATGCACCCCCTATACTTGTGGGTCATCAAGACTATTTTCTGGCGCCATTGCCGGGGAGTGAAGCGCTATTGGAGAGTGGAACTGGTAAAGGAAACTTCTACTATGAGTATTGTTTACTTCTGTTAGTTGCTTTATTTTCAATATGGATAATTCGCTAAGTTTCTTATTTCGTAATGCTACTACCACTGCTAAGGTAGTAGATGAACCGCCACCTGCTGAGAATGATACTTTTAAAATACCTACAAGAATTATTGATCGTGTTATGGATAACTATTATGTTGGAGATGGAACTATCCATCTTGGTGATCATTTGCTCTATATACACGAATTATGCGGGTTGTTCAAGTGTACATGTATTACAACAGATCAAGTCAAGAAGAAATTATTCTCATTATCACTGAAAGGAAGAGCTGAAGAATGGTATAAGTTGCTGAAGAATGGTCAAGATCTTGAATGGGGGGAAATAGTACCTCTCTTTTATTCAAATTTTTATCCTCCTAGTGAGATTCATAAAGATCGGAATCAAATATACAACTTTTGGCCTCTTGATGGAGAGAGTACAACTCAAGCTTGGGGGAGATTGAAGTTACTAATGCTCAAATGTCCTATTCATGAGCTCCCTCACAATATTATTATCAATAACTTTTATGCAAGGCTTTCTCTTCATGATAAGGATTTATTGGATGCCTCTTGTGCTAGATCATTCACTCGCATGGAAGAAGAAGCTAAATGGGATCTTCGAAACTGTATTCAAGACAATGTTGAAGCATGGGAGAATGACAAAGGAAGGAAGTCAGGTATAAATTATGATTATGAATGCATTGAATCTTTTATGGGAACTGATGACTTTCAAAATACTAAAAATGCTTATGGTCTAGACTCTCAAGCTATTGCAACTTATTTTAAGGATTTTGCTTCCTATATTGAAGTTCCTAAAAAGAAGTGGAATAAGTATCATGAACCATATAAAGATGTTGCTAAGTGTGTTTCTGCAAGAAATACTGAAGTTTATATTGCTAATCATGCTTTACCTGAACCTTACATTGAGAAAATACCTTTCCCAGTTAAGATAAAGGAACATTCCATGATAGCTAGTATGGTTAATGAAAGTACAAATAAAGCTATTAAACCTGATAAACAAATAGATGATGAACCTATAATACCAAATGTGAAAGATTTTGTCACTAAATATGAATAAGATGGATACACTATCCTTTGTATGGATATCCCTAATATTGTTTCACAAAGTAGTGTTATGAGAGCTAGTGTCCCTGTGTTTTCTGTTAGGATAAGTGATCATTGCTACAATGGTTCTTGTGATAGTTATATCATTAAATTTATGCATGATACTGAAAGTTATTATAAGAGAGGGAGGATTGTTCTTATGCATCTCAATAATATCAAGTTTCCTTGTTTTATGCTGAAAGTTTTTATGTTGCACTTCTTTTGCCTTCCTATGCTAGTGGCCTCTGGTTTCAACAACTTGTTTGTTTACAAAATTCCCTTGCATAGGAAGTGGGTTAGACTTAAACATGTGTATTTTTTCTTCTTAATGCTCTCTTTCACTTCAATTCATATTCTTATGTGAGCATCATTGAAATTATCATGCCCATCTTAATGGCTATAAAGAAAGAGCTTTTTGGGAGACAACCCAACTTAGTTGTGCTTTCAGTTTTTTTTTGTTTCTTTGAGTCTTGGAAGTTATTACTTCGGTAATAACCTCTCCTTATCCTTTTTGTTTGGTTTTTGTGTCAAGATC
The DNA here is from genome assembly GCA_023614405.1 of Avena insularis. Classification (NCBI taxonomy): domain Eukaryota; kingdom Viridiplantae; phylum Streptophyta; class Magnoliopsida; order Poales; family Poaceae; genus Avena; species Avena insularis. The sequence continues at coordinate 502,782,266 of CM042688.1, read as the reverse complement.
AACCTCCAATGAGAGAGAAGTAAGATTTGGGGAAGTTGCTGTCCTGAAACAGATTTTTGTGCTTCACCATAAAAATTCATGAGAGATCTCTGTATGTCGGACTGAGGTATAATTGTTTGTGCTTATGCCCCAGGTTATTATTTAACTTTCGTTAGTTTTGCACTTTTTGATTTGAGCAACAGAAGACTTTCGAAAAAATTGATCTTTACCTGCTGGTCTGCTTTGACAGATTTTGCCACTCTTTCATTTGCTTCTTTAAATCGATTTCCTTTTTGAATTAGTTTTGGGTTTTCAGAAGGAGTTGCTATAGTAGCTTATGATTTGATGGATTTCAGTTGAAATTGGACTTAAAATTTTTATTACCTCGCTTACACTAATGTTGCTAATGAGAATTGTGTGAAGTTTTGTGTGAAAGAAATTTCCAGGTTATCGGAGAAAATGGTGTAATAAGAAAGAGAAAGGTTTCATGACTCGAGCAATATGAGTATGAAGATGAAGATATTGATGTTATTCAAGTGGTGACTCCGGAAGAATCTACTAAATGCCAAATTCAAAAACCTGCAGAGTCCATTTTCAAATAGGTAACAGTTCTGGTAACAAAAGTTCCGCGAAAGTTTTGTCTAGTTATATTTTTGCAGTTTTTATCCAACAAGGAAAGCTACGAAGCGAAAGAGGGAAGGAAACAGAGCCAAGGTGGCTCACACCACCCCCTGGCGCGGGCCACCCTGGCCGCGCCAACAGGTGGTGTGGCCGCCCCGGACTCCGTCTCCGACCCATTTTCTCCTAGTACCTTCCTTTTGTTGTTCAACTTCGTAATATATAATCTCCCGGATCCCCCGAGGTTCGTGTATCGTGTTCTCTTCGTGGTTTCGTTTCGATCTGTTTTTGATAGGTAGCCTCCTAGTTTTGGAGCCACAATGTCTTCCTTTGGATCAGCCAAAGAAGATGACCCAGCGGATATCATCAACCCATACATGCGAGAGTTGAAGATTCATCCCAAGGAGTTGTTGCTTGAAGATGGGGAGGTACGGATAAAAGAGGTTCAAGGCCCTAAAGGTGAAGGAAGTCTGGAGTACAGGATGGAAGCGCTAGAGCAAGAAGTCTTTAGGTACAAGAAGATGGCGGAACGCGAAGTGGATATCATCCATAAGATTTGTTCCAAACTCATCGTCGAGCACCAAAAGGAGACTGCTGAGCTTAAGGATGAAATTCTCTCACTCCACCAAACAACCAACCAAGTGCAAGCACAGCTCTATGACTTTCAAAATCAAAATTGTGAGTACGAGGTTAGGTTTAAACGCATAAGTGCTTCTACAAGTTTCAGGATGCTGGAGACAACAATGTCTTTTGTTGATGGGGAGCCCTTACCTTGGAAGTCCGATGATGACGAGAGAATACCACCACCACCGAAGGAGTAATTCATCATCAGGTTTTGGCATCCCCTTGGTTTGTTCCAAGCTTGGGGGAGTGCCGCGGTATCATATCACTATCTTCTACCTTATTACCTTTTTAGTAGAGTCATATCATGAATAGAGGAGTTATCATGTAGGATGGTTTGCATCATGGAAGTGTCCCCCGTCTCGTTAGAAATCTATGTATCCCTTGGTGTGAGTTGCCGTTATGGAATATTAATGAGAAGTTCTATCATTTACTCTTTTGCATATCTTATATTAGTTTTCAATTCATGGTTATATGATTGATCTTATCGTTAGTATTGGTATCACTTTGGGATCATTGAGTTAATTCAGTTGGTTTTGGCAAACCTGGCTCGGTCAGTAGCAATACTATTTTTGAGAGTTGAATGAAAAAGACAAAAGTACTCTTAAAGAAATATAATTTCATCATCTTTCTTTCTTGATTTGCTCATAAGCTTAGTATTCGCTAGTTAAGATCTTTTGTGCTTCCAAGGAAGATTGCTTGTTTGTTTTTATCACCTGTATGTTTGTTTGTTTCCTTCAACTCTTATGCTTGCTACCTAGCCTTGCTAGCCAAAACCCTGTACTGAGAGGGAAAGCTTCTCATGCATCCAATCCTTAAACCCAAATCCTATGCCATTTGTGTCCACCATACCTACCTACTAGCACTATTTCTATTCCAAGTAAATTCATGTTTTTATCTACCTTCCAAATTAAACTTGTTATGTGAAAATTAGTGATTAAAGCTCTCATGAACTTGATGGCACACTTTACTTTCTTGCATTTAATAAACTTGAACCATTGTGTCCATCTTTGTTGCGTATATGCTTGCACTTTATAAGTTGAAGTTAGCAGAACCATGTATCATGGGGAACGCTTTCAACATTGCACTTATATTCTGTTGAAATCATGATTCTTTTGCTTATGGACCCCGGCAGTGTGAAATAAAAGGAGAACTTGTAAGATCATGGAGTTTGTATGTGTGTTAGAGAAACGCCTGGGCCGCTTGCCTAAGCCATGCCGAATCATGGTGGAAACTTGCAGCATAACCATAATGAGCACTCTATGAAGCATCCTCAGTAAAAACCTATGGAAATAGCAAATAAAAAGATCACTGAGATGCTCATTGTCTGCTTGCCTTATCATTTTGATTATGGGATAGCTCATGTATCATGTGCAAGGGGTACCCCGTTGGCGGTTCTCTATGATACATTTGTATTTACAATGACTAGAGCTTACTTGTGACTAAAGTTGAGTAGCATGAGGTTCGGTACTCGTAAGTAAGGGGCATGAGATTCCAACTTATAACTTGTCAAGCATATCCTCTTAGTTGTGTCACTTTAACCTCAATCACCTAAAGATGCTTATGATAGGGGCAATGAGAGCTCAAAGCTAATAAGTACCATAATTTTTGGAAGCTCTTTATGAAACTTGAAATCCCTGCTTCCCTCTGCGAAGGGCATATCTTTTACTTTTTAGTTGAGTCAGTAAACCTATTCCCTTCTATCTCAGCAAGCATTTTGAGTTGTTGTGTTTCATTCATTCATATGATGATCTTTTCAATCATGTTTCTTATGTTCCTTGTTTTGCACATTGCTCTTATCTTAGTGTTTACTACTTTGAAAACTAGTTATTTGTGAACTCCTGCAATTTTTCAACTATTCTTCGACCAAGAGCTAAGTTTGCCATTACCAATTATGATTTACTTTATGCATCTTTATTGTGTTTCCTTTACCTATTGCAAGTTAAAGTTATATAATAGTGAGTTGTCTTCTATTATGATTTATGTATTGATGAATGTGATGCTTCTTGTCCGTATTCTTTTATCGACTCTTCACTCCATAAACCTGAGGTCATGTTTATTGAGCTCAGTTTTTGCTTGGGGACAAGCGAAGTCTAAGCTTGGGGGGACTTGATACGTCCATTGTGCATCACTATTATATATCATAATTTATTGTTATTCATTGATCTATTTCATATTAAGAGATGATACTTATGTTATTTCATCTGTTTTTGCATGGTTGATGACTTTTGGAGTATGGACCACTGCAGTCAGGATTCTTATGGAAAAGGTGTTGTTTGGAGGCAGAATTTGCGAAGATCAAAAAAATCCGGGAAAATACATGGAAAATTCTATTTTTCCAGAAGACGAAGATTGCCAGAAGGGCAAGTGGATATGGGCCACAAGGGGCCCACACCACCCTAAGCTGGCAGCCCTAGGTCCGCCAGTGGTGTGGCCACCGGCCCACTGTGCTCTCCTCGGCGTATATTATCCTCCCGAAACCCTAAGACTCGGGGAGCGATCACAGAAAGATTCTGCTGCCTCTATGGGTGGAAAACACTGAGAGAGAAAGATCTCTCCAGCAGACAGAATTCTGCTGGGGGAATTCCTTCCCGGAGAGGGGAGATCGTCGCCATCAACACCACCATCAAGCTAGACTTCATCGGGATTGATACGTCGATTTTGCATCACTACTCTATATCATAATTTACTGTTATTCATTGATATATTTCATAGTAAGAGATGATACTTCTGTTATTTCATCTGTTTTTGCATGGTTGATGACTTTTGGAGCATGGACCGAGGCAGTCAGGATTTTGATGGAGAATGTGCTGTTTGGAGGCGAAATTCGCGAAGATCAGAAAATCCAGGAAAATACATGGAAAATTCTATTTTTCCAGAAGATGAAGGTTGCCAGAAGGGGGAGTGGAGATGGGACATAGGGGGCCCACACCACCCCCTGGTGCGGGCCACCCCAGGCCACGCCACCAGGTGGTGTGGCTGCCCTGGTCCACTCCTGGCTCTCCCCTCTAGCGTATATTATCCTCCCGAAACCCTAAGACTGGGGGAGCGACCAAAGAAAGATTCTGCCACCTTTGCGGGGCGGAAAACACCGAGAGAGAAAGATCTCTCCGGCAGACAAAATTCTGCCAGGGCATTCCTTCCCGGAGAGGGGAGATCGTCGCCATCAACACCACCATCAGGCTGGACTTCATCGAGATCATCATCATCACCATCACCACCATATCTCCACCAGCACTATCATCACCACGTCATACCGCTGTAACAATTGGGTTGAATCTTGCATAGTTCTTAGGGGAAACTTTCCCGGTGTTGATTACTCTTTGTAGTTGATGCTGTTGAGTGAACCATTGAATTATCGTTTATGTTCAGATTATTTCTTATCATTATTTCATCTGTGATGATGATCCATATGATGTCTTGTGATTAGTTCGTTTTGTTCTTGAGGACATGGGAGAAGTCATGTTGTTAGTAGTGGAATTGTGTTGAGAAAGATTCAATGGTTTGATATTTAAGTTGTGGTGTATTTCTTCTAGTGGTGTCATGTGAACGTCGACTACATGACACTTCACCTATATGGGCCGAGGGGAATGCATTGTGTATTTGGCTACTAATCGTAGGGGTTGCCGGAGTGACAGAAACCTGAACCCCCGTTAGGAAACCTTTGCACAAGGGATGTCAGGGTCTTAGATTTTAAAGCCGTGGTTAGGTTTCTACCTTAATTACTTTCTTGTACTTGCGGATGCTTGCAAGGGGTATAATCACAAGTATGTATTAGTCCTAGGAAGGTCGATACATTAGCACAGGTTCACCCACACAACACTTAGCAAACAAAAGAAGATTAATCAACTATATGAAGTGAAAGCACTTGACGATATTCCCATGTGTCCTCGAGAACGTTTGGTCATCTTAAGTAATACAACCGGCTTGTCCTTTGCTAAAGGAAGGATTGGGCCACTTGCTGCATTTATTCTTATTGTCTTTTATTTACTCGTACTTTATTTACCTACATTATCAAAAAACCCTAAAAATCCATTTGCTAAGTATTTACAGAGAATTCCTCCTCCAAGCCATTCGCCAACACCTTCTGCTCCTCGTTGGGTTCGACACTCTTACTTATCGAAAATACTGCAATACACCCCTATACTTGTGGGTCATCAAGACTATTTTCTGGCGCTATTGCCGGGGAGTGAAGCGCTATTGGAGAGTGGAACTGGTAAAGGAAACTTCTACTGTGAGTATTGTCTATTTCTGTTAGTTGCTTTATTTTCATTATGGATAATTCGCTGAGTTTCTTATTTCGTAATGCTACTACCACTTCTAAGGTAGTAGATGAACCACCACCTACTGAGAATGATACTTTTAAAATACCTACAAGAATTATTGATCGTGTTATGGATAACTATTATGTTGGAGATGGAACTGTCCATCCTGATGATCATTTGCTCTTTATACACGAATTATGCGGGTTGTTCAAGTGTGCAGGTATTACAACATATCAAGTCAAGAAGAAATTATTCTCATTATCACTGAAAGGAAGAGCTGAGGAATGGTATAAGCTGCTGAAGAATGGTTAAGCTCTTGAATGGGAGGAAATAGTACCTCTCTTTTATTCAAAGTTTTATCCTCCTAGTGAGATTCATGAAGATCGGAATCAAATATACAACTTTTGGCCTCTTGATGGAGAGAGTACAGCTCAAGCTTGGGGGAGATTGAAGTTACTAATGCTCAAATGTTCCATTCATGAGCTCCCCAACAATATTATTATCAATAAATTTTATGCAAGGCTTTCTCTTCATGATAAGAATTTATTGGATGCCTCTTGTGTGCTGGATCATTCACTCACATGGAAGAAGAAGCTAAATGGGATCTTCTAGATCATATTCAGGACAATGCTGAAGCATGGCAGAATGACAAAGGAAGAAAGTCAAGTATAAATTATGGTTATGAATGCATTGAATCTTTTATGGGAAGTGATGACTTTCAAAATATTAGTAATGCTTATGGTCTTGATTCTTAAGTTATTACAAATTGTTTTAAGGCTTTTGCTTCTTATATTGAAATTCTGAAAAAGGGATGGAATAAGTATCATGCACCATATAAAGATATTGTTGATTGTGTTCCTGTTAGGAGTACTGAATTTTGCACTATTGATCAGATCCTACCTGAACCATATATAGAGAAAATACCCTTCCCGGATAAGGTAAAGGAGCATCCTATGATAACTAGTGTAATCAATAAAAGTGCAAGGAGAACTGTAAAACCTGATGAACAAATAAACATTGAACCTGTTGTAGCAATTGTGAAAGACCTTGTCACCAAAAGTGTAGAAGATGGACACATAGTCTTCTGTGAGGATGCTTCTAATATTGTCTCACATCCTAATAGAACTAAAAAGGCTAGTGTCCCTGTGCTTTCTGTTAGAATTGGTGATTGTTGCTATTATGGTTTATGTGATATTGGTGCAAGTTCAAGTGCTATTCCTTATGAGCTTTATTAATAAAGTATTGATGAAATCTGTCCCTGCGAACTAGAAGAGATTTATGTGGTTATTCACCTTGCTAATAGAGAGACCATCTCTCCAATTGGTATTGTACGGGATGTAGAAGTTCTTTATGGTAAGATTAAATATCCTGCTGATTTTCTAGTACTTGGTTCAGCTGCTAGTAAAACATATCCCATCATTTTTGGTAGACCTTTCTTGAGTACATGTGGAGCTATTATAGACTGCAAAAGGGAGAAAATCTTGACTAAATTTGATGGGAAACTTATGAGTTTAATTTTTCGAAATTTACTAAAGAACCTTTTGAAAATGAAACCCATAATGAGGATTTTAGAGTTGAACAACTTGCTTCTATTTCTCTTGCTCCTAACAGTGCTTTGCAGAAATTTATGGAAGACCACGAAAGTGAAATCTTCCTGGAAGAAAGAAATGAGATTGACGAGATTCTTCATCGTCAACCAAAGATGCTTAAGCATAACTTGCCCGTGGAAGATTTGGGTGCCACATTGCCACCTAAAACGGATCCGGTTTTCGATCTAAAACCTTTACCCGATGATCTTAAATATGCTTACATTGATGACAATAAAATATATCCTGTTATTATTAGTTCTAAACTTTTAGGAAAGGAAGAGGAAAGATTATTGGAGGTATTGAAGAAATACCGAGGAGCTATGGGCTATACTCTGTATGATTTAAAGGGAATTTCTCCTACTATATGTCAGCACGCTATTAATATAGAACCAGATGCAAAACCAGTGGTAGAGCACCAACATCGTTTAAATCCTAAGATGAAGGAAGTGGTAAGAAACGAGGTATTGAAACTCCTTGATGTTGGTATTATTTACCCTATTGCTGATAGTGAATGGGTTAGTCCTGTTCATTGTATCCCTAAAAAAGGGGGAATTGCCATTGTTCCTAATGATAATGATGAGCTTATTCCCCAAAGAATAGTAGTAGGTTATAGGATGTGCATTGATTTCAGGAAAGTCAACAAAGTTACTAAGAAAGATCATTACCCACTTCCTTTTATTGATCAAATATTAGAAAGGTTATCTAAAAGACCCATTTTTGTTTTCTTGATGGATACTCTGGTTTCTCTCAAATTGATGTTAAACAACAAGGTCAAGAAAAAACTACTTTTACATGCCCTTATGCAAACTATGCTTATAGACGTATGCCTTTTGGTTTATGTAATGCTCCTGCTACTTTTCAAAGATGCATGTCTGCTATCTTTCATGGTTTTTGTGAGGAAATTGTGGAAGTGTTCATGGATGACTTCTCCGTCTATGGAACTTCTTTTGATAATTGTTTGCACAACCTCGATAAAGTTTTGTAGAGATGTGAAGAAACTAATCTTGTTCTTAATTGGGAAAAATGCCACTTCATGGTGAATGAAGGGACTGTCCTTGGACATAAGATTTCTGAAAGAGGCATAGAAGTTGATGCAGCTAAAGTTGAGGCAATTGAGAAAATGCCCTGTCCAAGAGACGTCAAAGGTATTCGTAGTATCCTTGGTCATGTTGGTTTCTATAGAAGGTTTATTAAAGATTTCTCTAAGATATCAAAACCCCTCACTAATCTTCTTCAAAAATATGTACCATTTGTCTTTGATGATGATTGTAAGGAAGCTTTTGAAACTCTAAAAAGGCTTTAACTACTGCTCCTATCGTTCAACCACCCGATTAGAGCTTACCCTTTGAAATAATGCATGACGCTAGTGATTTTGCTGTAGGTGTTGTCCTTGGGCAACGAATAGATAAAAAGTTAAATGTTATCCATTATGCTAGTAAGACTCTTGATGCAGCTCAAAGGAATTATGCTACTACTAAAAAAGAATTCTTAGCCATTGTATTTGCTTGTGATAAGTTTAGACCTTATATTGTTGACTCAAGAGTTACCATTCATACTGATCATGCTGCTATTAAGTACCTTATGACGAAGAAAGATGCTAAGCCTAGGCTTATTAGATGGGTGCTACTCTTACAAGAGATTGGCCTACATATTGTAGATAGGAAAGGTGCTGAAAATCCTGTAGCTGATAATTTATATCGATTGGAAAACATCTCTTTTGATCCTATGCCTGTTAATGATAATTTCCCAAATGAACAGTTGGCTGCAGTAGAGGTAAGCTCGCGAGGGAGCCCTTGGTATGCTGATTATGCTAACTTTATTGTCTCCAAGTATTTGCCTCCAACTTTTACAGCTCAGCAAAGGAGGAAGTTCTTTTACGATTTGAGGCATTATTTTTGGGATGACCCGCATTTATATAAAGAAGGAGTGGATGGTATTATGCGAAGATGTGTTCTAGAATATGAATAAAAGGAGATATTGCGGAAATGTCATGGTAGTGCCTGTGGAGGACGTCATGCAGGAGATAGAACTGCGCAAAAGGTGCTACAATCAGGTTTTTACTGGCCTACCATTTTAAAGATGCAAGAAAATTTGTCTTATCCTGTGATGAGTGTCAGCGTGTTGGTGATATTTCTAGACGCAATGAAATGTCTATGAATTACTCTCTAGTTATTGAACCCTTTGACTGTTGGGGATTTGACTTTATGGGTCCTTTTCCTCCCTCAAAAGGTTATACTCATATTCTTGTTGTTGTTGATTATGTTACTAAGTGGGTAGAAGCCATACCTATGAAGAGTGCTGATGGGGAGACCTCTCTAAAAATGCTTAAGGACGTTATCTTTCCTAGGTTTGGAGTTCCTAGGTATCTTATGACTGATGGAGGTTCTCATTTCATTCATGGTGGTTTTACAAAGACCCTCGCTAAATATGATGTTAATCATATACTCGCTTCAGCTTATCATCCCCAAACTAGTGGACAAGTAGATTTATCAAATAGAGAAATTAAATCCATCTTGCAAAAGACTGTTAATTGATCTAGAAAAAATTGGGCTAAAAATTTGAACGATGCTTTATGGGCTTATAGGACTGCCTATAAAAATCCTATGGGGATGTCTCCTTACAAAATGGTTTATGGCAAAGCTTGTCACCTGCCTTTAGAATTAGAACACAAAGCTTATTGGGCAGTTAAGGAACTTAATAGAGACTGTAAGCTTGTTGGTGAAAAAAGATTATTTGACTTAAGTTCGTTGGATGAATGGAGGAGTGAAGAATATGAGAATGCTAGACTCTTTAAGTAAAAAATTTAAAAGATGGCATGACAAGCGAATTCTTAAGAGAGAATTCCATGTTGGTGAGAAAGTTCTATTGTATAGGTCTCGTCTCAGATTTTTTGCAGGGAAACTACTTTCAAAATGGGAAGGACCTTTTGTTATTGTAAAAGTGTATCGTTCAGGAGCAATAAAAATTTCTTCTTTGAAAGACAACACTACACAAGTGGTGAATGGTCAGCGACTGAAGCACTATATTGCTGGAGATTCTTACAATGAAGATATCGATGCTATTCAAGTGGTAACTCTGGAAAAATTTATCAAAGACCAAGTTCAGAGACCTGCAGAGTCCGTTTTTGAATAGGTAATAGTTCTGGTAAGAAAAGTTCCGCGAAAATTCTATCCAGTTATATTTTTGCAGTTTATATCCAACAAGGAAAGCTATGAAGTGAAAGAGGGACAGAAACGGAGCCAGGGTGGCTCACACCACCCCTGGCGTGGGCCCCCCTGGCCGCGCTAGCAGGTGGTGTGGCCGCCCTAGAGTCCATCTCCGACCTGTTTTCTCCCAGTACCTTCCTTTTGTTGTAAAACTTCGTAATATATAATCCTCCGGATCCCCTGAGGTTCGTATATCGTATTCTTGTCATGTTTTCGTTTTGATCTGTTTCTGACAGGTAGAGTCCCAGATTTGGAGCCACAGTGTCTTCCTCTGGATCAGCCAAGGAAGATTCCTCAGCGGATATCATCAACCCATACATGCGAGAGTTAAAGATTCATCCCAAGGAGTTGTTGCTTGAAGATGGGGAGGTACGGATAAAAGAGGTTCAAGGCCCTAAAGGTGAAGGAAGTCTGGAGGACAGGATGGAAGTGCTAGAGCAAGAAGTCTTTAGGTACAAGAAGATGGCGGAACGCGAAGTGGATATCATCCATAAGATTTGTTCCGAACTCATCGCCGAGCACCAAAAGGAGACTGCTGAGCTCAAGGATGAAATTCTCTCACTCCACCAAACAACCAACCAACTGCAAGCACATCTCTACGATGTTCAAAATCAAAACTGTGAGTATGAGGTTAGGTTTAAACACATAAGTGCTACTGCTAGTTTCAGGATGATGGAGACCAGGATGTCTTTTGTTAATGGGGAGCCCTTACCTTGGAAGTCGGACAATGATGAGAGAACACCACCACCGAAGGAGTAATTCGTCATCAGGTTTTAGCATCCCCTTGGTTTGTTCCAAGCTTGGGGGAGTGCCGTGGTATCACGTCACTATCTTCTATCTTTTTACCTTTTTAGTAGAATCATATCATGAATAGAGAAGTCACTAGTAGAAAAAGGGCCTTTGGTTCGGGCCACTAGTCCTGGCCATTGCTGGGGCCGGGACTAATGGTCCAAACCAGACGGCCCGAGGAGGCCGAGGTACTTTCTCCCGGCCCGTAAGGGACCATTAGTCCCGGTTTGAGATACAAATAGGGACTAATGGGTCTGGCCCTATATATATGCACCCAGCCCTCCACTCTCTCCTGTTTTTTTCCTATGTGAGGTGGGTATAACTTTGTGCTAACTTTTTTTCTTCATATGCACTAGAGGTGTTCGGTGAAATGCCTGTTAGAGCGATGCCACTTGAGTTCACACAAGACAAAACATGATATGAGGTGCCAGAGCGACACTTAAGGTTTCTCCTCTTTGTTTTGAAGTGTCCTAAGAGGTTAGCAACTATTTTCTCGGTTTGACCGGGAGGTACTAATTTAAGCATCGTGATTGCATTTGATATATATGCATGGTTGTATGATGCAGATGAGCAACCCATGGATGTACGGTGACCACGCCCGACGCTTCTGAGAGAAGGCGTGCGTTCTTTTCGCCTTGTGGTCAAGGCAAACAAGCGGCGGGATGGTTTTATGTGTTATCCATGTGTTGAATGTCGGAATGAGCAGGCTCACACTTCCTCAAGAGTCATTCAGAGCCACCTGCTTCGGTCCGGTTTCATGTCCGTCTATAATGTTTGGACCAAGCATGGAGAAAGAGGGGTTATGATGGAAGACAACGATGAAGAAGAGAACGATGATGACAACTACCGATCTATGTTCCCTGAATACGATGATACCGCAGTTGAAGATAATGAAGAAGAAGGGGGTGAAGAACGGGAACCAGATGAGCACGTTGATGATTTTGGTCGGGTCATTAGTGATGCAAGGCGAGACTGCGACACAGAAAAGGAGAGGTTGCAGTTTGAGCAGATGTTATAGGACCACAACAAATTGTTGTACCCAACTTGTGAAGATGGCCAAAACAAGCTGGGTAGCACACTGGAATTGTTGAAGTGGAAGGCAGAGACCGGTATGACTAACTCGAGATTTGAAAAGTTGCTGGTAATAATGAAGAAGCTGCTTCCAAGAAATAACCAATTACCCTCTAGTACGTACGAAGCAAAGAAACTTGTCTGCCCTCTAGGATTAGACGTGCAGAAGATACATGCATGCCCTAATGACTGCATCCTCTACCGTGGTCAGAAGTACGAGAATATGGATAAATGCCCGGTATGCATTGCATTGCGGTATAAGATCAGAAAAGATGACCCTGGTGATGTTGAGGGCGAGCCACCCCGAAGAGGGTTCCTGCCAAGGTGATGTGGTATGCTCCTATAATACCACGGTTGAAACGTTTGTTCAGAAATAAAGAGCATGCCAACTTGTTGCGATGGCACATGGAAGACCGTAAGAAAGACGGGATGTTGAGGCACCCTAGCGATGGTGGCGGTGGAGAAAATCGAGAGACTTCCCGGACTTTTTTGGTGACGCAAGGAACTTATGGTTTGGTCTAAGTACCAATGGCATGAATCCTTTTGGGGAAGCAGAACTGCGATCCACCTGGCCCGTGACTCTATGTATCTACAACCTTCCTCCTTGGTTGTGCATGAAGCGGAAGTTCATTATGATGCCAGTGCTCATCCAAGGCCCGAAGCAACCTGGCAACGACATTGATGTGTACCTAAGGCCATTAGTTGATGAACTTCTACAGTTGTGGGCCAAACCAGGTGTACGTGTGTGGGATGAGCACAAACAGCAGGAATTTGACCAACAAGCGTTGCTGTTCATAACCATCAATGATTGGCCTGCTCTTAGTAACATTTCAGGATAGACGAATAAAGGACACAATGCATGCACGTACTGTTTAGATGAGACTGAAAGTATATATCTGGATAAATGTATAAAGAATGTGTACCCATACAATCGTCGTTTTCTTCCGCCCAGTCATCCCTTAAAGAAGAAAGGCAAGCATTTCAATGGCAAGGCAGAAACCCGGACGAATCTTGTCCCCCGTAGTGGTGCTGATGTATTTGGTATGGTCAAGGATTTGGATGTAATCTTTGGAAAGGGTCCTGGAGGACAACCTGTTCCGAAAGACGCCGACGGACACGCACCCATGTGGAAGAAGAAATCTATATTTTGGGAGCTACCCTATTGGAAAGTGCATGAGGTCCGCTCTGCAATCGACGTGATGCACCTGATGAAGAATCTTTGTGTGAATATTCTAGGCTTCCTGGGCTTGTATGGGAAGTCAAAAGATACCCCAGCAGCACGGGAGGACCAGCAACATCATAAAGGACGAGACAGCAAGCATCCAGGGCAGTTTCAAGGGCTTGCCAGGTACGCTCTTACCAAAGAAGAGAAGGAAATCTTTTTTGAAGTCCTTTTCAGTATCAAGGTCCCGTCTGGCTTCTTGTCGAATATAGAGGGAATAGTAAATATGAAAGAGAACAAATTTCAAAACCTAAAGTCTCATGACTGCCACGTGCTTATGACGCAATTGCTTCCAGTTGCATTGAGGGGAATTCTACCAGAAAATGTTTGACTAGCCATTGTGAAGGTATGTGCATTCCTCAATGCAATTTCTCAGAAGGTAATCGATCGAGAAAGTCTATCAGGGTTACAGATTGATGTGGTCCAATATCTGGTCACCTTCGAGTTGTTGTTCCCGCCATCCTTCTTCAATATTATGACGCACCTCCTAGTTCACCTAGTCGAAGAGATTAGAATTCTCGGTCCTGTGTTTCTACACAATATGTTCCCCTTCGAGAGGCTCATGGGAGTCTTAATGAAATATGTTCATAACCGTGCTAGGCTAGAAGGAAGCATCTCCAAGGGCTATGGAATAGAGAGGTCATTGAGTTTTGTGTTGACTTTCTTCCTGACCTTAAGCCGATTGGTGTTCCTGAATCTCGGTATGAGGGGAGGATGACTGGAAAAGGCACACTAGGAAGGAAATCAATGGTATGTAGGGACGGGCATTCTTTCACTCAAGCACACTACACAGTTCTACACAATTCCACCGTGGTGTCTTCGTATATCGAGAAACACAAGAATATTCTACACTCCGAAAACCCGGGGAAGCCTGAAAACTTGATTAAAGGGGAACACGAGAAGAATTTTGGCAGTTGGTTGCAGACACATCTCATGAATAACACCACTGTTGGAGATGAGTTGTACTCGTTGGCCAGGTTACCATCTTCGACTATATGTACTTTCCAAGGGTACGAGATAAATGGGAATACATTTTACACGATCGCCCAAGATAAAAAGAGCACCAACCAAAACAGTGGTGTCTACTTTGATGCAACAGATGACAATGGACAGAAGGACACATATTATGGGTACATAGATGAGATATGGGAACTTGACTATGGACCTACTTTTAAGGTCCCTTTGTTTCGGTGCAAATGGGTCATGTTGACAGGAGGCGGGGTACATGTAGACCAAAAGTACGGCATGGCAACAGTGGATCTCAACAATCTTGCGTACATGGATGAACCATTCGTCCTAGCCAACGATGTGGCTCAGGTTTTCTATGTGAAGGACATGTCTACCAAACCGAGAAAAAGGAAAGATAAGCAAAAGAATACAGAATACGATGAGCCAAAGCGCCACATAGTTCTTTTAGGGAAAAGAAACATCGTGGGAGTGGATGACAAGACAGACATGTCAGAAGATTACAATAAGTTTCATGAAAGTCCGCCCTTCAAAGTGAAAACTGACCCAAGCATCCTGTTAAATGATGAAGATTCTCCATGGATACGGTGCAGAAGAAAACCACAACACTAGATGTTGGTGATGTGTAATAATGTATTAAATCTTTTATTTGAGACATAAATCTATGTAATGTATTAAACCTTTTATTTGAGACATAAAGGTCCCCTTTCATGTAATACATCTTGCTCAATCAAACTAGACGTTAACGACCAGGTTCTAAGCCGTGGGAGGTGATCACCCAAAGAGAAGGAACCATCACAAGATAAGGAACCCAAAAACACTAAGGATACATAGCACAACTGAAAATTAAGATACATAGCACAACTGAAAATTAAGAAACGTGCCTAATGTTGGAGTGATTCAGTCATGCTCCTGCCTAGCCCTGTAATACGCGCCACTGTAGTTGTCATAGTCGCCGGCTCCGTCGTCGCTGTCGTCGTCGGGCTCGCCGTAGTCGAACCTTGAAGGTTGGGCACGCGTGGGCTAGATTTGAGGGTACCGCAGGCGGGGGTTATTGCCGGTCGTGTTGTAGGCCATGACACTCTGGAGAGTCCGGCCACGCCACCACAGCCGACGACCGGCCTCGTTGAAGTTCGAAGGAGGTGGGTCGTCCTCCTCCTGCCTGGCGAGTGCCCTCTCATGCCGATTGATGAAGAAGGCTTCCCAAGTCGAGAAATAGTCGGGATGCCAGTTGGGATTCCTTCGCTGCTCTGGCGTGAGCTCGAGGTAGTAGTGGTTCGTGATGTCCATCCAGCGCTCCACACCTAGAGGGACAGGAGGGACCGGCACACCTCCGGCGCTCAGCATCCAGTCGGTGGGGACGCGGTAGCCCGATGGGCAGGGGTAGTTCGAGGTGCAAAGCGCCTCCGCCTCCCTGGGGGTTAGAGGTATGGTGGAAGCCATGGGAGAGAGTGGAGAGAGGCGGCAGATATGAGTCTAGATGTGCTATGACAACGACCAAGCCTACATATATATAGTGAGAAATGGCGGGAAGTCAGAGGAGGGAAGCGGTGCAAAAGGCGGGAAGAAAACGGGTGGGAAAAAATAAGGCGGGAAGAAATAAGGCGGGAAGAAACAGACCTTTAGTACCGGTTTCATGCGAATTTTTTATCAACCGGGACTAAAGGGGCTTATTTTTTGTAATAAAATAATAAAAAAATGTGGTCGAAACCCGAAACCGGGACTAAAGGGGAACAAATATGACATTGATTTCCATGTTGAGATACATATGTGCGCCGAAACCCGAAACCCTAACGGTCGCCGTAGGATATTCTTACAGTAAACTTGCAATTTTAATTCATAAACAGGTTCTAATCTTTCTTGTGATTTTGTAGTCATATTATTTGCAATTTTCTGATTAGTAATTATTTTCTTATGAATTTATTACTCCAAAAAGGTTATTAATCCTATTTAAATAATCACGACAAATACTTACAGTAATATTCCAAAAAGGGTATTAATTCATAAACTTGGCGCGCGTGGCCCCCGGTCTAGGGTTTCACCGAAGGAAGACCACCGGAGCGTCGGAATCACATGAAAATGGCAAAATGGTTAATAGTTTGACTAGTTAGAATAATTATTTTATAAAACAGAAAATGCTACACACCGGGACTAAGGTGCTAAACCCTAAACCCTAAATATAATAGTTAAACCTAAAACCCTAAACCCTAACCCCTAAACCCAAAATTCTAAACCCTAAACCCTAACCCTAAACCCTAAACCTTAAACCCAAAACTCTAAACCCTAAACCCTAAACCCTAACCCCTAACCCGAAACCCTAAACCCTAAACCCTAAACCCAAAACCCTAAACCCTAAACCCAAAACCCTCAACCCTAAAATATTGTAAACTTTTATCAGATTTAATAATGTTGATATATAGTAGTTTATTTAATAACATAGTATGCAATAAGGCGGGAAACAGAGGTTGTAGTCAATTTTTTTAAAAAGGGGCCTTTAGTCCCGGGTTGGGCATGGCCCGGGACTAAAGGGTGTTGTTGGCGCGCACCCCGTGGGCGGTGCCGAAAAGTCTTTAGTCCCGGGGCGAGCCACCGGCCGGGACTAAAGGTCATACCTTTAGTCCCGGTCCGGGGCTCGCCCCGGGACTAAAGGACCTTTAGTCCCGGTGCGAGCCACGGACCGAGACTAAAGGTTCATCCATTTAAATCTGCCGCCGCCCGCTCCCCAATCTCCATCTCCACACTCAGACGCCTTGAGGACGGCGATGATCTTGTGGGCTGCCAAAATTTGGACCGCCTCTCGCCGCCTCTCTAGACGTCTACACAGCCGCCCCGCCGTGCCGCCGCCTCTCCAGACGCCGCGGACGTCCGTCCCACCGTGCGCCGCGCCTCCTCCATCGTCCCCGGCCCCGGCGAGCCCTGCCGGAGGTAACTCCCTCCCCTCGCCGCATGCCACGCCTCCTCCATCCCGGCCCCGTGAGCAGGCCCTTAAAATTTGCCTCTCTAGCTCTGTCCCCGCCGGCCCCGGCCACTTTTTTTTAATTTCGTTTATCTTTTTTTATAGTATATTGTATATTGTATATATATTATATGTTTTTTATAGTATATAGTATATTGTATATATGTTTTTTATAGTATATTATAGATATAGTATATTGTATATAGTATATTTTATAGTATATTATAAATATAGTATATTATAGATATAGTATATTGTATATATGTTTGTGTATAGTAATAGAATATATATAGTATATATATATATATGTTTTTTATTTCTTGTATCTTTTAGATATAGAATATTGTAATATAATAGATATAGTATATTGTATATATATGGAGTATAGTATATATGTGTATAGTATATATGGAGTATATATGGAGTATATATAGTATGATGGTGAGAGGCCAACGACACTATCGGTTGTCGACGATGCGTCGATGACTCGGTGGTGCTCGTGGGCCGCCCGGAGATAGGGTTAAGGTGGTGGTGCTCGCGGGCCCTCGGACTTAGGGTTAGGGTGGTGGTGCTCGCGAGCCACCCGGACTTAGGGTTAGGGTTAGGGCATCACTAGAATTTTGCTATTGTTTAGTATTATTGTAGCAAATTGTGTGTTCATATTATTGTTTAGTATTATTTTATGCAGCAATATTGAATGAAAAATGTTATTGTGTGCATTTTGTAGAAAACTATGGATCCAATCCAGAGAGACCTAGCACAGGAAGAAATTCTCGAGGATATGATCAACGATACCCCCCATGTTGATCCACCCGAATCTCCGTCGATTTATCTGAACCCCTCTGGTGAGGGAGAGGAGGTCGACCGAAATGATCAAGGAGAAGCCGACGGCTCCAGTGGTGGAGAAGCCGATGGCTCTGGTTGTGGAGAAGCCGACGGCTTCGATGGACCCTTAACGAAGTACCGCGAGGTATATATATGAAGTCTGGTGATCAGTAGATGCATTAACTGAGTTGTATATATATAAATTGACGAATGTTTCTTCTCTTAGGCCTCCACATCGAGCAAAAAATATTCCAAACGAGGCCCGGCCAAAAAGTTGGACGCATCTACGCGTTATACAATTACGGTGTATCACCACGGGGTGAACCGTTGGAACCCGAAAAGGCTAAAACTGTATTTAAACAACAATGCGGAGTTATGGTTAGGGATCGCATCCCGATCACCGTTCGAGAGTGGAATAAGACCAAAGGGGCGAAAGAGGGTGAGTATGTCACCGACAGGTACAAAGAGGGTCTTTGGAATGACCTCATGACACATTTCACCCTGCCAGAATGTGAGGATGATGCTGACACAGCTGCATTGAGGAAGAAAGTCAAGCAGTGGACTCTTATGAAGATGGCCGAACTATTCAAGAACTGGAAAAAAGCATTATGGCAAAAGTATCAGAAGACGAAGACTCCTCCTAAATTTGAATGCTATCTAACGAAGCAGTAGGCTAACTGGGATGCATTTGTGAAGTACAAGGAGTCAGAACCTGCTATGGAAAAGTCAGAAAAAACAAGAAAAATGCCACGATGAAGAAATATCACCATCACCTGGGGCCAGGGGCCTACGCGGCTACCATGCCAAAGTGGGATGCTAAAGAGAATGAGCTGCTTGCTAAAGGGACCACTCTAGAACCAATACGCGAAGAATGGGATCTGAGGGCAAGGAATTGGTTCCTTGGGCATGGGAGTGAGTATGACGAAAGTACAGGGGACCTTATTTGTAGTGACGGGATTAGGATACCCCGGGATACATGGCAGAAAGTGGTGAAGGAGATTAAAGAGGGGACAACAAAGTTCCATCCCGATAGACAGAAAGACTTGCTGACAAAGGTCCTCGGGAATGACGAATGCGGAGGACGTGTACGAGGCCTTGGCCCTAGTTATACGTGGGAGATGGGGTTTCCCAAAGACAGAGATACTTATAGGAGCCGAGAGAGAGCAAAGAGGCGACGGAAGGAGGAGGAGGGAGACAGGTTCACCAAGTTGCTAGGAACACTTCGAATGCATCAGCAACAGATTGACGGACTTTGAGGAGCAGCACGCCTGCAAGATCCTGTACTCGATATTACCGTCGTCCCATCTCAGCGGAGAAGCAGCGTGGCTGAATCAAAGGTCCCTTCTGACGATGCACATATGGTAGATGGCGGTCCCGGCTATCCCGTGGATGGAATCAAGGAGCAGGCATCTTGTGAGCTCCATCAGAAGGTGAAGAACCTATCCATCAAGGTGGCGCTCGGATGTGCTTTACCTTGTCCACCTGGCGCACGCTGGCATGGCCGTGAGATTCCAGTTGGCTATGCTAAAGTTGCTGTGGATGAAATCGCAATGGGGTGGGACTCAATGGAGCTTGACATCCCTAGACCTGAAGGTGAGAGGACACTCGGAGAAGTACTGGGTGGTATCATTTTATGAGACAAGAACAACATTAAGCTTCCAGGCTGGACGCCAAAGCCAACACCGCCTCCGAGTCGTCGCATGTCACCTTCACCTACATCACCTCCAAGAAGCCCACCCCATGACTATGACCACCACAACCCGAGTCCATCGCGATCTCCGCCACAGCCTCCGATTAGTACTAAATGACGCAGCAGCCCAAAACGACAAATGTCGCCTCTCCCAGGAGTACCTCATAAGAACCTTCCCATCAGACCTTACGATCGTACTGATGAGGAAACCGACATGATCGTAAAGGCCGAATGTGTTGCGCAGCTTCAAAAGAAGAAACCCGAGCCCGCCCCGGTATACACCGAGAAGCAAAAAGCGTATGCACTTTCTTTTCTGAACACAAAATCGCAATATGAATTGCACCATAAGCCAGATGACTACCGACGCACACTTCAGAAGGAAGTGAATAAGAGCACATCAAGTAGAAGTGCAAGCGGGAGCAAATCATCAGGTCAAAGTGCAACCGGGAAAAGAATGGACGTTCCCCAGCTCGGGAAATAGGCCAAAAAATGATCCCACCCCTCCAGGTGTTATCCTATGACACTCCCCAGCAGGATATGGAAGAAGCTAAGAAGCATGCGGCCGCTATGAATGTGACTGTTGAGGAATTGCTAGGTGCCCAAGACGACAAGTTACCCAAGGCTCAGGTAGTCCCTACATATGTCCCAGGGAAGCCTCTGGTCAGCTGTGAGCAGTTCCAACAACTGCCAACACAAATGCGGAGTTTACATAACTGGTACTTGAAAGCCGTAAAGCAGGAGAGAATAATGATCGTGGTGAAAGTCCCACATGACTACTACTTCTGAGAAGAAGAGGTCCATGTTGAGTTTCCAGAACTCTTCCAGTTATACAATTTCGACGCCCTCGACAAAAGTCTCATGAGTTGCTATTGTCTCTAAGTTGTTGAATTCATTGTCTATATATAAGTTGTTCATTTTTTCAGTTGTTCAGTTCATTGCATATAATTATCCTCATTATATCCTTTTGTACTCTGTTATTATGCAGAATGAAGATCATGGAATGTAAAAGAAGGTCACTCTTTAGTGTTGGGTTCATTGACCCAGATAAAATACATTGTAAGACGCTAAAGGATAAACCCAAGGAGACGCAGGAAAACCTTCTAAGGTTAATAGAGCAACATTTCTGTGACCACATTGATACATTACAAATGTATCTATAATTTTTGATGTTCCATGCTTGGTTTTATCCACTTTCTTGTGTTTTGTTCCAACTTTGGAGTACTTTTCATATGATTTCTTGGACTAACCTATTAACAAGAGCCACAGTGCCAGCTGCCTGTTTTCTGCTGTTTTTGGTTCCAGAAAAGTCAGAAAATGAATATTCTCGGAATTGGACGGGACAAAATCCAGAGTGCCTATTTTTCTGGAAGGGATCAAGTGCCAGAATACGAGACGGAGAAGGGCCAGGGAGCCACCACACCACCTGGCCGCGTGGCCAGGCCTGGCCCGCGCCAGGGTTGGTGTGGCCGCTCTCGGCACCCCCTCGGCCTCTCCTTCCGCCTATATATTGCCCTCGGGACAAAAACCCTAAGTGCCCGATCAAAAATCCACAAAAGAGTTCAGAGTCATCTCCATCCCTAGATCGGGAGGGATCAAGCTCTTCCCAAAGACCACGCCGAGAGGGAATTCACCCTGGAGGCCTTCTTCATCACCATGCAAGCCTCCAGTGTGATGCGTGAGTAGTTCATCCTTGGACTACGGATCCATGTAGTAGCTAGATGGCTGGTTTCTCCTCCTTTGTGCTTTCATGTTTAGATCTTCTGAGTTGCGTTCATGATCAAGATCATCTATTTGTAATTCATACATGTTGTGTTTGCGGGGATCCGATGGATATTGAGATGCTATCTTAGATTGATTATTGATTCTATCATGTCTTTGTTATTTGAGATCTTGCATGCTTTCCGTTGTTAGTAGCTATCTTGGCCAAGTAGATGCTAGCAACTCCAAGAGTTAGTATTTATGCTCGATAGTGGGTTCATGCCTCCGTAACTGGGAAGTGACAAAAATCTCTAAGGTACTAGATGTGCTGTTGCTACTAGGGAGAAAACAACAATCCTTTGTTCATAGAACAATCATATTATTTACTTTACACACAGTTCGTAAAGCAATAATCTATTGCTTGCAACTTAATACTGGAGGGGGTTCGGATGATAACCTGAAGGTGGATTCTTAGTCATAGATGCAGTTGGATGGCGGTCTATGTATTATGTTGTAATGACCAATCAAGTCTCAAAGGAGTCAAGATGATTAGTATATGCATGTATTGCTTTCTCGGTGTTTGTCAATTGCCCCGCTGTAATTTGTTCACCCAGCATGTTATCTATCTAAGGAGAGCCACCTCTAGTGAACTATGGATCCCGGTCCTTGTCTTTTACATACAATCTACAAACTGTTTACTCTTTGTGTTTACTTTCTGCAAACTTCTACTTCTTTCCATTCAATACGTTTAATCCTTTGTTTTCCGCAAAACACGGTGAGATTGACAACCTCATCGCAAGTTGGGGACAAAGTTCTATGGTTGTGTTGTGCAGGTCTCCACGTTGCTACTAGCACCGGTAGTGCGCCCTGCCAAAGCTCAACTAGTAACACCTTTGGGGTGTTTCCTTGCTCCTACTGGTCCGATTAAACCTTGGTTTCATAACTGAGGGAAACTTGCTGATGTGCTCATCATACCTTCCTCTTGGGGTTCCCAACAAGCTCTACATCAACACCGCCATCAAGCATTTTTCTGGGCGCCGTGCATTGAGCCATCAAGCATTTTTCTGGCACCGTTGCCGGGGAGTCAAGGACATCTTCACAAGGGGAGTCCCTCATAACCAATCTCTTTACTTTGTTGTTTTTGTTTTGCTTAGTTTTCTTTTTGCTTTGTTTGCTTGTTTTGTTCTTCAAACACCCAAAAAAATTAGTTTACTTGTTTGCTTTCTTATTTCAAAAAAAATCACAAAAAAATTAGTTCCTATCTCATTATGTCTAGCCTTGATCCTATCACTATGTCCCCCGAGGAAATGATTTTCACTTTTAAACAAGGAATTGAGGAAAGTTTTAAAGAAGCTTGGTCTAGAATCTCTGATCTACATGAAAAAACTAAGCCTAAAATGACTCAAAGCTTGTTCCTTAGCAGTTTTTACCTTGGGATTGCTCTTTGCTATAGATATGCTCTAGATGCTGTTGTGGGAGGATATTTCATCCATTGTAATGAGGATGATGCTAGTAATGCTACAAAGAAATTGATCCTCACTTACAACTTGCGTAGCCAAACTGATACTTCTTTTGCAAAAATATTTGCTAGGTTGGACACTCTTGAGGCTAGCACTACTAGATTAGAAAGTTGCTATAATACACTTAGGGAGCATCACGATTATGTCCCGATAAAATCTGAACCATCAAAGTGGTTCCCTACATTAAAGATTGAGATAAACACTAATACTTTTCAAGCTCTCTGTGATATCATGTCTGAATTTTGCCTTATGCCCAAAGATATTTATAAATCTCTAAATACTTGGGGGCTCATTGAGGGAGGAAAAGAAATATCTCTTGCTAATAATACTACCATATTACCTCTTGGAATAGCTGAAGGAGTGTTTACAAAGATCCTTGGGAAAATGATTTCTATTGATTACCTTGTTATTGAATGTGCAGGAAAAGGACAAATTACACTTGGAAGATCCCTATTAGAACTCCTTAGAGCAATAATAGATGTGGGAAAGGGGACCATGCACCTTTATTCTCCACCAAACAATCATATTTTCCCCAAGGTTAAGAATAAAAGTAAGTGAGGTAAGGGCAAGAAAGTTGGTCTTAACGCTTCTTCATTTGAGAACACTTGATTCTTTCTTTGCTTCTTATGCCTAACTTCAAGGCGTTAAAGAAAAGTACTTATTGGGAGATAACCCAAGAGTTTTAGTTGAGTCTTGGAAGTTATTACCTCTGTAACAACCTCTCCTTATCCTTTTTATTTGCTTTTTGTGCCAAGAGTAACCTCTAATGAGAGTGAAGTAATGATTGGGAAAGTTGCTGTCCCAAAACAGATTTTTGTGCTTCACCGTAAAAATTCCTGAGAGAGCTATGTATGTCGGATTGAGCTGTAATTGTTTGTGCTTCTGACCCAGGATGTTATCTAACTTTCGTTAGATAACACTTTTTGATTTGAGCAACATAAGGTCTTCGAAAAAATTTGTCTTTACCTGCTAGTCTATTTTGACAGATTTCTGCCATTTCTTGCATTTGCTTCTTGTTGGTTCCTTCTTGAGTTCTTTTGGGGAATTGAGCTTTTTGAGGGAAGTGCTACAGTAGCTAGTGTTCTAATGGAAGTTTATTTTGTGTTATAACTGAACCTTGAGACTTATTTATCTTAAGTGCACTAATGTTGCTAATGAGATTGTGTGAAGTTTTGTATGAAGGAAAATTTTCAGGTGTATGGAAGGAATGAGTAATGAGATGAAGGATACACTAAAGCTCAAGCTTGGGGATGCCACGCGTGTCACCCCAAGAAATATCTAAGAAGTACAAGCATCAAAGCTTGGGGATGCCCAAGGCATCCCCTTCTTCATCAATAAAAATTCCAGGTTTCTTCCAAACGCTTCATTTTTATTATTTCATGCACAATTGTGTTTTTCTTGGAGCGTCTTCTTTTTGGTTTTTGTTTTGGTTTTTCGTTTGCTTGGTTTGCTTAGTTTTCCGAATAAATTGGTTGGACCCCCTCTTTCATACATTGGTTTGTAAATAGTTTGGTTTGGTTTGGAAAAGAGTAGGAAAGTTCATGCTTATGTGGTAAAAAGAGCTTGTTTTTAACTGTGGCCTATGCTTTGTCATGCCATGCTTGATATTGTTTTGGCCTTATGCTTAGTATTATTTTCTATAGCATGACTTGTTATAAACAATTGAGATTGGTTAATGTGCATTGGATGAATCATGCGTTGTTTTAGCATATTAAAGCATAGTATAGTGGTATTCTCCTTTGATGCTTTATTGGGGTTCACTTGGCACATGCTCACACCATGTTATGACTATCTCAAGTCACCATATCCTTTATGATCCTTTAGTTTTCAACTTGTAGTATCACTTTATGCTTTGATCAATGATGTTTTGTCGCTCTGCATGATTATGGCCATTATTGCTCTCTTAGTTTGTCCCTCCCAGTATTTTGCTAGCCTCCACAACAACGTATGAGTTCCACTCATGCATCCAACTCCCTAAACCAAGTTATTCCAAAGAGTCCACCATACCTACCTACTAGCTTATGCTATTCCAAGTATATTCATGCTTTTGTTTACCTTCCACTTATTATGAGAAAACTAGTGATTAAAGCTCTCACGAACTTGATGGCACACTTTACTTTTTGCCTCTAATAAACTTGAACCATTGTGTCTTCTATGTTGTATATGCTTGCACTTATTTGTTGGGAATTAGCAGAACCATGCTTTCATGGGGAACGCTTTCAACATTGCACTTGGTACTTGTACCTAGTTGATAGCATGCTCTTTTGTATATGGATGTTGTCGTTGTGAAATGAAAGGTGAGCTTGTAAGTCCATGGAGTTATGTATATGTGTTAGAGAAACGCCTGGGCCGCTGGTCTAATCCATGCTGACATAGTGGAAACCTACAGCGTAACCATAATGAGCTGTCTATGAAGCATCCTTCTTATAAAAAAAAGAGTCCTATATTGAGAAAAAAAGAGAAAAGAAAGAAAAAAAGAGATACTATGAAAAGAGGAAAGAGAGACAAAAGCACCATATTCCCATGGTAAATAAGAAGAATGTTGAGATGCTCGTTGTCTGCTTGCCTTGTCATTTTGATATGGGGATTCTTCCGTATCATCGGGCAAGGGGTACCCCGTTGGCTGTTCTCAATGATACACATGTACTTACAATGAAAAGAACTTACCGGTGACTAAACTTGAGTAGCATGAGGAGCGACCCTCGTATACAAGGGACATGAGATTTATGACTTATACTTTGTCAAGCATGTACACCATAGTTTGTTCACTTTAATCTTAATCACTTCAAGATGCTTATGACAGGGGAAATGAGAGCTGAAAGCTATAAGTACCATAATTTTTGGAAGCTCTTTATGAGACTTGAATCCCTACTTCCTTTTACAAAAGGCCTTTCTTCCACCATTATATTGAGTCTCCACTTTCTATCTTTATGCACCTACTTTGAGAGCATAGTGGCCATTCTTAGTTCTATGTGCATTGTCCCAAGACTAGTTGATTGATGCATACTTTGATATTGCTTGTTTTAAACTATTGTATCTAGTCACTCTTATGAACTTTGAAGGTGTCCTATGCATTTATATTTGCTACTCTATTGAGGGACAAGCTGAATACTATTATGCTATGTTTTCTTTATGTGAAACAAACAAACGTCTTGCAAAGCATGTTATTCATGATTCTTTTGTTTGTGCCTTTTCATGTTGCATCATAGTTTCTTTGCTTATTGCTAGAACTTTGTCTTTCATGTTATGATTGAAGTACTATGATCCCAGCTTTGAATGTTTTGCAAATATTTTGATCAAGTCTTTGATGGTGCATGTCACCTCAAAAATTATTTCTTTTTATCACTTACCTACTTGAGGACGAGCAGGAGTTAAGCTTGGGGATGTTGATACATTGCAAATGTATCTATAATTTTTGATGTTCCATGCTTGGTTTTATCCACTTTCTTGTGTTTTGTTCCAACTTTGGAGTACTTTTCATATGATTTCTTGGACTAACCTTTTAACAATAGCCATAGTGCCAGCTGCCTGTTTTCTGCTGTTTTTGGTTCCAGGAAAGTCAGAAAATGAATATTCTCGAAATTGGACGGGACAAAATCCAAAGTGCCTATTTTTCCGGAAGGGATCAAGTGCCAGAATACGAGACGGAGAAGGGCCAGGGAGCCACCACACCACCTGGCCGCGCGGCCAGGCCTGGCCCACGCCATGGGGTGGTGTGGCCGCTCCCGGCACCCCCTCGGCCTCTCCTTCCGCCTATATATTACCCTCGGGACGAAAACCCTATGTGCCCGATCAAAAATCCACGAAAGAGTCTGTAGCCGCCGTCATCTCCATCCCTAGATCGGGAGGGATCTGAAGCTCTTCCCGGCACGCTGCCAGAGAGGGGAATTCACCCTGGAGGCCTTCTTCATCACCATGCAAGCCTCCGGTGTGATCCGTGAGTAGTTCATCCTTGGACTACGGATCCATGTAGTAGCTAGATGGCTGGTTTCTCCTCCTTTGTGCTTTCATGTTTAGATCTTGTGAGCTCCGTTCATGATCAAGATCATCTATTTGTAATTCATACATGTTGTGTTTGCAGGGATCCGATGGATATTGAGATGCTATTTCAGATTGATTATTGATTCTATCATGTCTTTGTTATTTGAGATCTTGCATGCTTTCCGTTGTTAGTAGCTATCTTGGCCAAGTAGATGCTAGCAACTCCAACAGTTAGTATTTATGCTCGATAGTGGGTTCGTGCCTCTGGTAATTTGGGGAAGTGACAGAAATCTCTAAGGTACTAGATGTGCTGTTGCTACTAGGGAGAAAACAACAATCCTTTGCTCATAGAACAATCGTATTGTTTACTTTACACACAGTTCGTAAAAGCAATAATCTGTTGCTTGCAACTTAATACTGGAGGGGGTTCGGATGATAACCTGAAGGTGGATTATTAGTCATAGATGCAGTTGGATGGCGGTCTATGTATTATGTTGTAATGCCCAATCAAGTCTCAAAGGAGTCAAGATGATTAGTATATGCATGTATTGCTTTCTCGGTGTTTGTCAATTGCCCCGCTGTAATTTGTTCACCCAGCTTGTTATCTATCTAAGGAGAGCCACCTCTAGTGAACTATGGATCCCGGTCCTTGTCTTTTACATACAATCTACAAACTGTTTACTCTTTGTGTTTACTTTCTGCAAACTTCTACTTCTTTCCATTCGATACGTTTAATCCTTTGTTTTCCACAAAACACGCTGAGATTGACAACCCCATCGCAAGTTGGGGACAAAGTTCTGCGGTTGTGTTGTGCAGGTCTCCACGTTGCTACTAGCACCGGTAGTGCGCCCTACCAAAGCTCAGCTGGTAAAACCTTTGGGGTGTTTCCTTGCTCCTACTGGTCCGATTAAACCTTGGTTTCATAACTGAGGGAAACTTGCTGCTGTGCTCATCATACCTTCCTCTTGGGGTTCCCAACGAGCTCTACATCAACACCGCCATCAAGCATTTTTCTGGGCGCCGTGCATTGAGCCATCACACATACTGTTTTCTTACAATTTCCGGTGAGGGTCTTACTATGTTGTACACATTCACTTTTTCTTACTCGATGTTAAATGTAATTGATGAGTTACTGATGTATATATAAACGTGTGCAGTTTCCACTGGATTCTCATGGACATTCAACTTGATAAGGGAAGAGTTGAAGTCATGGACCCATCGAAGAGACCCCTGGAACAGTTTAGGGACATACAGGACATGCTCCAGAGGTAATTTCCGTGCTACATCGGTCTCTTTATTTGATTTCCTGAGATATCACGTAATAAATAACTCATTCATTCATTTTCTTTGTCGGGCAGGGTTTGGAGCATGTTCAAGAGTAGGGTTAAGGGTTCCTTTAGTAAGGAGCTGACGTTTACTCCGGTCTCGGTAATATGTCGTGATATGTTCGCGCATCTCTTTACTTCTAGTTTCAAGACAATTATGATGCTAGATTATAATTTTGATTGAATTCTATTCTTGTAAAGTGCGCGAGGCAGCCACAGGGGACGAATCTATGTGGATTCTATGTTTGTGAGTTCATTCGCACGTTTTCCACTAAGCACAAAGATTATAGAGTCGATGTAAGCAATACATTCACAACATTATTTTATTACCGTCAATTTTTGTTATCATGATTGATGTTCATATTGATCTCCTTTTCTTATATAGGTCGAGAGAATGCCGGATCAGCTCCTACCACAGCAACACGTACTAGGAATTGCTGAAGAACTGGCAGGATTGTTGATGAACGAGATGATAGATGACGCCGGGGAATTTAGCGTGAATAGGCGCTACCGATGATCCTCGATCGTGTAATTAAATCGTCGAATTGTGATCTCCATGTAACTATCATGATCATGTATATATTTGTATGCTCGATCTTAAGAGAAGTTATCTTATGTATGCACAAATGTGTACGGTATGTGGTAGCGTAGAAAACTATTTTTCAAATGAAAAAGAGAAAAAAAGATACAAATTGAATTCTCTGCCGCGGCAGAGAAAGTGCCTAAACTTCTGCCGCGGTAGAGAACCATTTGTCGGTCGTAATGTCTGAACCGACTAATGGGGCACCCATACAGAGATGGCCACGTGGATACCCATTGGTCCCGGATGGTAAGCGATCCGGGACTAGTGGGGGGGCCTTTAGTCCCGCCCCTCCAGTCCCGGTTACCAGGACCGGGACTAAAGCCCCTTACGGGCCGGGACTGGAGGCCCCTTTTCCACTAGTGAGTTATCATGTAGGATGGTTTGCATTATGGAAGTGTCCCCCCTCTTGTTAGATATCTATGTATCCCTTGGTGTGAGTTGCCATTATGGAATATTAATGAGAAGTTCTATCATTTACTCTTTTTCATATCTTATTTTAGTTTTCAATTCATGGTTATATGATTGATCTCGTCATTAGTATTGGTATCACTTTGGGATCATTGAGTTAATTTAGTTGGTTTTGGCTCGGTCAGTGGCAACACTATTTTGAGAATTGAATGAAAAAGATAAAAGTACTCTTAAAGAAATATAATTTCATCATCTCTCTTTCTTGATTTGATCATAAGTTTAGTATTCTCTAGTTAAGATCTTTTGTGCTTCCAAGTAAGATGGCATGTTTGTTTTTATCACTTGTATGTTTGTTTGTTTCCTTCAACTCTTATGCTTGCTACCCAACCTTGCTAGCCAAAAACCTGTACTGAGAGGGAATGCTTCTCGTGCATCCAATCATTAAACCAAAACCTATGCCATTTGTGTCCACCATACCTACCTATTAGCATTATTGCTATTCCAAGTAAATTCATGTTTTCATCTACCTTCCGAATTAAACTTGTTATGTGAAAATTAGTGATTAAAGCTCTCGCGAACTTGATGGCACACTTTACTTTCTTGCACTTAATAAACTTGAACCATTGTGCCCATCTATGTTGCGTATATGCTTGCACTTTGTAAGTTGTGAATTAGCAGAACCATGCTGTCATGGGGAACGCTTTCAACATTGCACTAGTACTTTGTACCTAGTTGATATCATGTTCTTTTGTCTATGGATGTAAAGTGTGAAATGAAAGGGGATCTTGTAAGTCCATGGAGTTATGTATGTGTGTTAGAAAGCACTGGGCACGGTCTAATCCATGCTGTCATGGTGGAAACCTGCAGCGTAACCATAATGAGCATCTATGAAGCATTCTTCTTATAAAAAAGAGATAGAGATTGAGAAAACAAGAAAAATAAAAAAAGATGAGAAACGAGGAAAGAGAGAAAAAAGCACCATATTCCCATGGTAAATAAGAAGATTACTGAGATGCTTGTTGTCTGCTTCCCTTGTCATTTTGATATGGGGATTCTTCTGTATCATCGGTCAAGGGGTACCCCGTTGGCGGTTCTCTATGATACACATGTACTTACTATGACAAGAACTTACTGGTGACTAAACTTGAGTAGCATGAGGAGCGACCCTCGTATTCAAGGGACATGAGATTTTCAACTTACAACTTGTCAAGCCTATCCTCATATTTGATCACTTTAACCTTAATCACTCCATAAAGATGCCTATGATAGGGGCAATGAGAGATGAAAGCTAATAAGTACCATAATTTTTGGAAGCTCTTTATGAAACTTGAAATCCCTGCTTCCCTCTGCGAAGGGCCTTTTTTTTACTTTTTAGTTGAGTCAGTAAACCTATTCCCCTCTACCTCAGCAAGTATTTTGAGTTGTTGTGTTTCATTCATTCATATGATGATATATCCAATCATGTTTCTTATGTTCCTTGTTTTGCACTTTGCTCTTATCTTAGTGTCTACTACTTTGAAAGCTATCATTGAAAACTAGTTATTTGTGAACTCCAGTAAATTGTCAACTATTCTTCGACCAAGAGCTAAGTTTTCCATTACCAATTGTGATTTACTTTATGTATCTTTATTGTGTTTCCTTTACTTATTGCAAGTTAAGTTATATAATAGTGAGTTGTCTTCTATTATGACTTATGTATTGATGAATGTGATGCTTCTTGTCCGTATTATTTTATCGACTCTTCACTCCATAAACCTGAGGTCATGTTTATTTAGCTTAGTTTTCGCTTGGGGACAAGCGAAGTCTAAGCTTGGGGGAGTTGATACGTCCATTTTGCATAACCATTCTATATCATAATTTACTGTTATTCATTGATATATTTCATATTAAGAGATGATACTTATGTTATTTCATCTGTTTTTGCATGGTTGATGACTTTTGGAGCATGGACCGCTGAAGTCAGGATTCTGATGGAGAAGGTGCTTTTTGGAGGAGAAATTCGCGAAAATCGGAAATTCCGGGAAAATACATGGAAATTTCTATTTTCCTAGAAGACGAGGGTTGCCAGAAGGGGGAGTGGAGATGGGCCACAGGGGGCCCACACCACCCCCTGGCGCGGGCCACCCCAGGCCACGCCACCAGGTGGTGTGGCCGCCTGGTCCACTCCTGGCTCTCCCCTCTGGCGTATATTATCCTCCCAAAACCCTAAGACTGGGGAGCGACCATAGAAAGATTCCGCCGCCTCTGTGGGGCGGAAAACACCAAGAGAGAAAGTTCTCTCCAGCAGACAGAATTCTACCGGGGGAATTCCTACCCGGAGAGGGGAGATCATCGCCATCAACACCACCATCAAGCTGGACTTCATCAGGATCATCGTCATCACCATCACCACCATCATCTCCACCAGCACCATCATCACCACTTCATGCCGCTGTAACAATTGGGTTGAATCTTGCATAGTTCTTAGGGGAAACTTTCCCGGTGTTGATTACTCTTTGTAGTCGATGCTATTGAGTGAACCATTGAATTATCATTTATGTTCAGATTGTTACTTATCATTATTTCATCTCTGATCATGATCCATATGATGTCTTGTGAGTAGTTTGTTTTGTTCTTGAGGACATGTGAGAATTCATGTTGTTAGTAGTGGAATTGTGTTGAGAAAGATTCAATGGTTTGATATTTAAGTTGTGGTGTATATCTTCTAGTGGTGTCATGTGAACGTCGACTACATGACACTTCACCTATATGGGCCCAGGGGAATGCATTGTGTATTTGGGTACTAATCGTAGGGGTTGCTGGAGTGACAGAAACCTGAACCCCTGTTAGGAAACCTTTGCACAAGGGATGTCAGGGTCTTAGAGTTTAAAGTTGTGGTTAGGTTTCTACCTTAATTACTTTTTTGTACTTGCGGATACATGCAAGGGGTATAATCACAAGTATGTGTTAGTCCTAGGAAGGTCGGTACATTAGCACAGGTTCACCCACACAACACTTAGCAAACTAAAGAAGATTAATCAACTATATGAAGCGAAAGCACTTGACGATATTCCCATGTGTCCTCGAGAACGTTTGGTCATCTTAAGTAATACAACCGGCTTGTCCTTTGCTAAAGGAAGGATTGGGCCACTTGCTGCATTTATTCTTATTGTCTTTTATTTACTCGTACTTTATTTACCTGCATTATCAAAAACCCCTAAAAATCCGTTTGCTAAGTATTTACAGAGAATTCCTGCTCCAAGCCATTCGCCAACACCTTCTGCTCCTCGTTCGGTTTGACACTCTTACTTATCGAAAATACTGCGATACACCCCCTATACTTGTGGGTCATCATGGATCATCATCATCATCATCACCACCATCATCTCCACTAGCACCATCATCACCACTTCGTACCACTATAACAATTGGGTTGAATCTTACATAGTTCTTAGGGGAAACTTTCCCGGTGTTGATTAATCCTTGTAGTTGATGCTATTGAGTGAACAATTGAATTATCGTTTATGTTCAGATTGTTACATATCATTATATCATCTCTGATCATGATCCATATGATTTATTGTGAGTAGTTTATTTTGTTCTTGAGGACATGGGAGAAGTCATGTTGTTAGTAGTGGAATTGTGTTGAGAAAGATTCAATGGTTTGATATTTAAGTTGTGGTGTATTTCTTCTAGTGGTGTCATGTGAACATCGACTACATGACACTTCACCTATATGGGCCAAGGGGAATGCATTGTGTATTTGGCTACTAATCGTAGGAGTTGCCGGAGTGACAGAAACCTAAACCCCCGTTAGAAAACCTTTGCACAAGGGACGTCAGGGTCTTAGAGTTTAAAGTTGTGGTTAGGTTTCTACCTTAATTACTTTCTTGTACTTGCGGATGCTGGAAAGGGGTATAATCACAAGTATGTATTAGTCCTAGGAAGGTAGGTACATTAGCACAGGTTCACCCACACAACACTTAGCAAACCAAAGAAGATTAATCAACTATATGAAGCGAAAGCACTTGACAATATTCCCATGTGTCCTCGAGAACATTTGGTCATCTTAAGTAATACAACCGGCTTGTCCTTTGATAAAGAAAGGATTGGGCCACTTGCTGCATTTATTCTTATTGTCTTTTATTTACTCGTACTTTATTTACCTGCATTATCAAAAACCCCTAAAAATCTGTTTGCTAAGTGTTTACAGAGAATTCCTGCTCCAAGCCATTCGCCAACACCTTCTACTCCTCGTTGGGTTCGACACTCTTACTTATCGAAAATACTGCGATACACCCCCTATACTTGTGGGTCATCCATGCTTCAATTTGGACTCGTCAGTGGCCACAAGTTCAAGGTCAAGCCCAAGCTCAACCTCTAGTTGAAGTTAGGCCACTTCCCAATAAGAATCAAGATAAAGCTCCCCAAGCCAAGGAATCAATGAAGAAGAGAAAGGGGATCACTCATTGCTACATATGTCGTGAGAAGGGGCACTTTGCCTCTTCATGTACAAACGGTACCTTATCTAACCCTATCATTGTTGATGATCATTATTCTCTTAGGAAGGATAAGGATCAAAATGTGTTTGCCAATCTTGTTGGAAATCTAAGTGGTGTCAAGAAAAGAACAATTTGGGTTGCCAAGCCTATTGTGACCAACCTCTTAGGACCCAATTTGGTTGGGGACCAACAGGCTCAAATTTGATCAATAGGTGGTTGTGGAGGGCACTCGACACATGGCTAACTCGTTAAGAATTGAGGAATCTTCATATATTATATTAGATCAAGCCAATTCGTCAGGATTATCATCTCCCAGTCATATACCCAATGCGCGTCGTTGCGATAACTTGTACTTAACTTCTTTAGTAAGTTACTTGCCCCTTAACATGTTTTGGTTTTGTACCAAGTATGTGTTTGTATTTGGTGTGTGTTATTCTTGCTTATTTTGTGTATTCAAGTATGACTAGGTGTTTGGCACATCATTTACTTGTGCATTTTGTTTTGAGCCTCTAATGCATCTTATTGATATCTTATTTGGCTCTTTTCGAGTGGTTAATGGATCATCCCATTTTGGGGGAGTGATATGCCTCACGCATCTCTCAAACCTTAAAATGTGTGTACATGAGTACTACCACTTAGTATTGATATTGCAAGCTTATCTAGTCACTATGTGGTGTGTGAAACTCATGATAAATTCAAATTTTAAATGTCCATTGATTATCTCTAGTCGAGATTATTTTGCCTCTTGTTGATAAGAATCGATTATCACATTATGGGGGAGTAATATGCTCCTTTTTGTATATCACAATCCTAGGAAATGTGAACATATGAGGTAGTGCTACTTAGAGTTGATATTGTTGATTATCTTATTCCCAGGTGGCATGTTAGCTCAAACAAGATCCACCTTACCAAAAGCTTTTATTGTTCATCTTTTTGGTCTTTGTTTGAGTAAGATATTCTTGGTATAGCCTTCCTAAAATACATATCTCTATATCTTGTTTGGGAGACCTTTTTCTTCAAGTTATTATAATCATTGCTTTGCATGATTGTGTGACTATTTTAAGCTACCAAGAATCTCCATCTATGCATAGTGCTTAACCTTTATATTTACATGCTTATTATTGTGAGGATTGATCTTTAATATCCTTGCAATATACCACTAAAAATCAATTCCATTACACTCATTGTATTTGACAATTGATATACTGTGTGTGGTAGCATTTGTGGATCATCCTCACCTTGTATTTCTCCTCTTATTTCCTTATTTTATTTATAAGAAATCTATTATGGCTTCCATTGTCTTCCTTGCCTTATTGAAAATCTCTTTGATTATGTTTTTGATTCTTAACAAATGTGTTTAGTGGAATATAAACCTTTTCTTCTTGGAACATTGTGCCTTTGTTAAAAGTGTTAAGGGTTTGGTTTATTTTTTGAAACCTTACTCTTTTGGGAGTTTGTTATTGCATTCTTTCTTCTATGATTTATTTGCTTGAATGGGATAAATCTTTGAGCATGTGTGTTTTATTTCATATCTTATGCCCAATAGTTTTTTCTTAGTTCATTTCTTGATATTTGTTGAGTATATCATGTGTTGATTTGATTCTTTGATATACTTTGGACAGCAAATATGTTTTGTCACGCCTAGTTTGCCTTCTTGAATCTCTTGGTGTTTTGTACAAATTATATCTTCTTTGGATCTTGAAAGTCTTGGTCATGTAGGTTTACTAAATGTATATTTTGTATCATGTGTTTTATTTATTTTATCCAATACATAGGGTAAACTCCATCAAATCCTTAATGGCTAAGATGTGCATGAAGTTCAAATTTCATCTCTATGCACATATTTATATGGAGTGTGTCCTATGTATTATGGTTAGTCTAACCACTTTGGACCCAATAAGTTTAGGGACCAAGATATACTTGAATGTTGTTTTAGGTACATTGGAGATGCAATGGATGATTTTGTCATATATAAGGAAGGTGTTGTCACCACATGATAATTGGATCCAATCTAGGATGATCGAAGAGTTCCTATCTACTACATCATCACATTGCTATCTCGATAATAGGTACCTTATTCATGCATACTATTCTTCTATCCAATCTCTTGTAGATTGCATCTTGGCATGATTTTCTTTGTTTGTAAATGTTGTGGTTCTTGCAAGGATCTTTGAAAGATATCTCTATCCTTATTGCTTATGTGAGTAATTTGATATGATGAATATAATGGGGAGTATATAAAATCATGTTGATGATTCACAATCCCAAAATTCCCTTTAGCAATTTATTGCATATCAATTTCTCAAAGTGCTCTCATGTGCAATATTGATGAAATTACAATGAATCCTCCTTTTTAATGCTTGTTGCCTTTCTCAAAATATCCCAACTAGCATTAGTTTTCCCTTAGTGTTAGTTGTGATGATTTTGAGGCTCTTCTCTGTTGAAGTTCAATGATATACCATAAGAGAGAAAATGAAGCCATGGGCTATATATGCTTTTAATAAAAAATCCTTTTCGTATATCTTATCAATTCCTCTTGGATATCATTTTTTACGTCTTGTGTGTGGATATTTCTTTATGGATTATTTTTGTCTACTCTAGAAACTTGTATACATGAGAGTGTTCATCTCTCACTTTGATATCCTCGTTCTTTGCCGACAATCTTTCTTATCCTCTTGATTTTTAGTGGTGTTGGTAAGAACATGATTTATGAGTACTTGGTTTACCCTTACTGCATCTTCATGCACTCATATCTCATAATTTGTTTATTTTGAACTTAAGATTTCCTTGAAAAGTGTATTGATTTATATCTATACTCTTTGTATCTTTTTTATGTTCTAAATCATACATAGGAAGAGAGGATTCCATGTTTGTGCATATTGTATTCAAATGCAAAAAATTATAATTTATGCACTAACCTTGGGAGATTCCTTATTTATTTTAGAGCATATTTGTCCAATTGGTAATTTTGATCTTTTGATTGCTTGCTTCATTCATTGAAGTTTTCTTCACCTTGTTATCCTTTTAGCAATCTTTGATCCTCAATATAGCTTGATTTCCTCAAGTATTGTTCATTGGATACATGCATTTGATTTCACTCATATTATGAGAAATGCACACCTTGGGGAGGAACTCATACTATATTTGCCTTCTAACTTTGTCATCCATTTTGGCACTTGTTGTCAATGGGGGAGAAGTTTAGAGGGTTTAGGGAAATGGTTTTATACTTAAGATTGGTTTGTTCTTAAGTGTTTGCCTTTCATGTATTTCATCTTTATTATGTTTTGCATGGTTGTATATATAGTGCAAACTGTCTCGAAGGTTATGCTTGACAATGTATTCAATGAAATTCAAGTTCGTCACACGTGCATATATTGTGGGGGAGTTTGCTCTATATATGTTGGTTCCACTCACATATCTTGCATTAGTTGTAGTCTGTGTGAGTAGAATCGGTTTTGATATGGGCTAGTAGTTTTGTGTTACTTAACCATAACAAATACAAACTCTTGTATACAACTTATTCTCGGATAAGTTTCGTACTTGTTTCTAACATTCATTATATAAACCCTCTTGTTTTGATTGTCACCAATTACCAAAATGGGGGAGATTATAAGGGTAATTATCCCTATGCGTGGTTTTGGTAATTAATGACAATCCCTATGGTCTAATGATTTCATTGAGTTTTATATGTAGGAATATTTCATAGGTCATGCGTGTAGTCCATGTGTTGGATTCGAGTATGGATGCCATGAAGATAAAGATATACCTTGAGTATTGGCATCAAGATCATAGAGTTGAAAAGAAGATTATGATATGATCAAGATCTTTATAGTTTTATCTCAATAGAAGAATTCAAGATATGGCTTTAAGTCGGTGTCATGATAGCCTCATGAGTTGATCTATGGTTGACTAAGATTGAGAGCATGCAACCAAATGAAGAATTATTTATGTACCTCGAGATATTGAGATAGAGCATGAGAAGATACATGGTTGACCAATACAAAGAGTGAAGTTTGGATTCAAGTTGTTAAATACATGAAGCATAAAGAATGTACCACATGGATCTTGTGGTATGGTAAGCCTTGTTAGTTATGATTCATGAACTAACCCATTATATATGTGCATTCATGTTTTATATGTGGGGTAGGTATCTCTACATGGGAATGCATCAAAAGTGATGATTTCATATAGCCCATGAGGGGATGACATCTCAAGTGGTGATCATCATCAAGGTTGAGATGTGCAAGTTCAATATAAGCATCTCCAGAAGATCATCTGATTTAAACTTGTTGTCCATATTGGTGATAATGGACATGTGAAAATGTGTCTTAACGAAGCTATCCAATAGTGGTGTATGGGGAGCAAATTATGAGTCTTCACCAAGCAACAATGATCAAGTGGTGCATTCCATCTTGGATGGAGCTTGAAGAGTTGTCATCAAGATCAAGTGGGATGTGAAAGGCAAAGTTATGGACTTCATATGTTTTACTTTTACTGGTCTCAAGGTGGTTGTTGGGTGATGATGTCTATGCACTTCTGTTCTTGTAGACAGTTGTTGGGCCTCCAAGTGCAGAGGTTTGTAGAACATTAGCAAGTTTCCCTTAAGTGGATCACCCAAGGTTTATCGAACTCAGGGAGGAAGTGGTCAAAGGTATCCCCTCTCAAGCAACCCTGCAATCAAGATACAAGAATTCTCTTGTGTCCCCAACACACCCAATACACTTGTCAGGTGTATAGGTGCACTAGTTCAACGAAGAGATAGTGAAATACAAGTGGTATAGATAATTATAAGTGGTAACGGTGATAGAAAATAGCTTGCTCGCATGTGGTTGACGTGGGAAAAGACTAAAGGCAAAGTGAAATAAAGAAGGAAGCAAGCAAACATGTAACAAATCTAGTAGCAAAGGGTGTATCAATGCTTAGAAACAAGGCCTAGGGATCATACTTTCACTAGTGCACACTCTCATATAAATATATTCTCTTTATGATACTACTCTTAACTACTCTCCGGTTGGACACTCTAATCCAAGGTAGGGCTATAACAGCACACCTCAAAGTCCGCTTTCCCAATCTAGATAACCCCACACTGTCACCTTGAGCTCTAGATGGTTCCAACAAACACCACAATTTCATAGAAACATCCAACTCCAAATATAACTCATAACAAGTATTTGTAATCTCTAGCCTAAGTGCCACCATGGTGTGCACGCTGTCTCTTTCACACACATGGGGAGAGCCAAAGATCTATTAAAGCACTTGAGTAGCAAGGAAGATCTACTTGATTACAAAGCTCATGATCACAATATGATCATGCATAGAGAGAGGGATGAACACATAGCTACCGTTAGAACCCTTAGCCTCGAGAGAGAACTACTCCCTCCTCATCATGGGAATCAGCAATGGTGATGGAGATGGCGGTGGAGATCGATGGAGATGGCTCCGGGGGCACTTCCCCGTCCTGGCAGGGTGCCGGAATAGAGACTTTCTGTCCCCCGAATCTCCCCTTCGGTGGCGGCGGTGCGGTGGAACTTTTCGTGGATTTTTGATTGACGATTTAGGGTTTATGCATCGGGAGGCTTCTTATAGGCGAAGAGGCAAGGTCGGTGGGCGGCCAGGGGGCCCACACCACCTAGTGGCGCGTCCAGGGCTAGCCCGCGCCACCACATGGTGTGGCTGCCCTGGGGCCCCTCTCTGTCTCGTCTTCTGGCTCCGTGAGTCTTCCGATAAAATATCAACTTTGGCTTTTGTCCCGTCCAATTCCGAGAATATTCATTTTCTGACTTCATGGAACCAAAAATAGTAGAAAACAGGTAACTGGCACTATGAAATCTTGTTAATACGTTAGTTCCAAAAAATGTGTAGAAAGTACTCCAAAGTTGGAACAAAACACAAGAAAGTAGATAAAACCAAGCATGGAACATCAAATTTTTTTGCAAGGTATCAACATCCCCAAGCTTAACTCCTGCTCGTCCTTGAGTAGGTAAGTGATAAAAAGAAAGAATAATTTTTGAGGTGACATGCACCATCATAAACTTGATCAAAGTATTTGTAAAACATTCAAAGCTGGGATCATAGTACTTCAATCATAACATGAAAGACAAAGTTCTAGCAATAAGACAAAGAAACTATGATGCAACATGAAAAGGCACAAACAAAATATTCATGAATAACAATGCTTTGCAAGACGTTTGTTTGTTTCACATAAAGAAAACATAGCATAATAATATTCAGCTTGTCCCTCATAGAGTAGCAAATATAAATGCATGGGACACCTTCAAAGTTTACAAGAGTGACTAGATACAAATAGTTTAAAACAAGCAATATCAAGGTATGCATCAATCAACAAGTCTTGGGACAATGCACATAGAACTAAGAATGGCCACTATGCTCTCAAAGTAGGTGCATAAAGATAGAAGGTGGAGACTCAATATATAAGTGGAAGAAAGGCCTTCATAGAAGGAAGTAGGGATTCAAGTTTCATAAAGAGCTTCCAAAAATTATGGTACTTAATAGCTTTCAGCTCTCATTGCCCCTATCATAAGCATCTTGAAGTGAATAAGGTTAAAGTGAACAAACTATGGTGTACATGCTTGACGAAGTATAAGTTAGAAATCTCATGTCCCTTGAATACGAGGGCCGCTCCTCATGCTACTCAAGTTTAGTCACCGATAAGTTCTTGTCATCGTAAGTATATGTGTATCATAGAGAACCGCCAATAGGGTACCCCTTGCCCGATGATATGGAAGAATCCCCATATCAAAATGACAAGGCAAGCAGACAACGAGCATCTCAGAAATCTTCTTATTTACCATGGGAATATGGTGCTTTTTTCTCTCTTTCCTCTTTTCATAATCTCTTTTTTTTTCTTTTTCTCTCTTTTTCTCAACATCTGACTCTTTTTTTATAAGAAGAATGCTTCATAGACAGCTCATTATGGTTACGCTGCAGGTTTCCACCATGTCAGCATGGATTAGACCAGCGGCCCAGGCGTTTCTCTAACACATATACATAACTCCATGGACTTACAAGCTCCCCTTTCATTTCACACCGAAGACATCCATAGACAAAAGAGCATGATATCAACTAGGTACAAAGTACCCGTGCAATGTTGAAAGCGTTCCCCATGACAGCATGGTTCTGTTAATTCCCAACAAATAAGTGCAAGCATATACAACATAGAGGGCACAATGGTTCAAGTTTATTAAGGGCAAGAAAACTAATGTGTGCCATCAAGTTCGTGAAAGCTTTAATCACTAGTTGTCTCATAACAAGTTTAATTCGGAAGGTAGATAAAAACATGAATATACTTGGAATAGCATATGCTAGTAGGTAGGTATGGTGGACTCTTTGGAATAACTTGGTTTAGGGAGTTGGATGCATGAGTAGAACTCATACTTGGTTATGGAGGCTAGCAAAAGACTGGGAGCGACCAACTAAGAGAGAAATAATGGCCATAATCATGCAGAGCGACAAAACATCATTCATCAAATCATAAAGTGATACTACAAGTTGAAAAATAAAGGATTATAAAGGCTATGGTGACTTTGGATAGTCATAACATGGTGTGAGCATGCGCCAAGTCAACCCAAATAAAGCATCAAAGGAGAATACCACAATACTATGCTTTAATATGCTAAAACAACGCATGATTCATCCAAGGCACATTAAGCAATCTCAATTGTTTATTAAAATTCATGCCACAACAAAGAATACTAAGCATAAATCCAAAACAATATCAAGCATGTCATGACAAAGTATAGGCCACACTCAAAAACAAGCTCTTTACCACTTAAGCATGAACTTTCCTACTCTTTTCCAATCCAAACCAAACTATTTGAAAACCAATGTATGAAAGAGGGGGTCCAACCAATTTATTCATAAAACTAAGAAAACAAAGCAAACGAAAAAAGCAAAATGAAAATGAAAAAGAAGACGCTCCAAGAACAACACAATTGTGCATGAAACAATAAAAATAAAGCGTTTGGAAGGAAACCTGAGATTTTTATTGATGAAGAAGGGGATGCCTTGGGAATCCCCAAGCTTTGAAGCTTGTACTTCTTGGATATTTCTTGGGGTGACACGCGTGGCATCCCCAAGCTTGAGCTTTAGTCCATCCTTCATCTCATTACTCATTCCTTCTATACACCAGAAGTTTTTCCTTCATACAAAACTTCAAACAATCTTTATTAGTAACATTAGTGTACTCAAGATAATAGGTCTTTAGATTCAGTTCCAATACCAATAAAACTTCCATTAAAACACAAGCTACTGTAGCACTTCCCTCAAAAAGCAAAATTGCCCAAAAGAACTCAAAGAGGAACCAACAAGAAGCAAATGCAGAAAATGGCAGAAATCTGTCAAAACAGACTAGCAGGTAAAGACGAATTTTTTCGAAGACCTTCTGTAGCTCAAATAAATAAGTGTTGAACTAACGAAAGTTAGATAATAACCTGGGGCAGAAGCAAAAAAATTCACGCCTCAAAAGGACGTACAGAAATTTTACATGAATTTTTACGGTGAAGCAAAGAAATCTGTTTCGGGACAGCAACTTTCCCAGTCATTATTTCTCTCTCATTAGAGGTTACTCTTGGCACAAAAAGAAAATAAAAAGGATAAGGAGCGGTTATTAATGATGTAATAA
Source organism: Avena insularis (assembly GCA_023614405.1). NCBI lineage: Eukaryota > Viridiplantae > Streptophyta > Magnoliopsida > Poales > Poaceae > Avena > Avena insularis. Next base: position 502,739,832 of record CM042688.1, on the reverse strand, counting down.
CTTCCAAGACTCATCTAAAACTTTTGGGTTATCTCCCAATAATTACTTTTCTTTAACGCCTTTAAGTTAGGTATGATAGTTTGAGAAGATGCTCACATAACAAATAAGAATTGAAGTAAAACAGAGCATCAAGAAGCAAATTCAAAGAACATTTAAGTCTAACCCACTTCCTATGCATAGGAATCTTGTAAAGAAACAAGTCATGAAAGCAAAAAGCAACAAGCATAGTAAAGCAAAACAAGTGCAACTTCAAGATTTTCAACATAAAGAGGGGAAACTTAATATTACTGAGATGCATAAAACCATGTTTCCCTCTCTCATAATAACTTTCAGTAGCATCATGAATAAAATTAACAATATAACTATCACATAAAACATTCTTATCATGAGCCACATGCATAATAGAATTATTACTCTCCCTATAAGCATAGTCATTCTTATTAATTATAGTGGGAGCAAATTCAACAAAATAGCTATCATTATTATTCTCATCACCATAATCATCAAATATAGGAGGCATATTATAGTTATAATTAATTGCCTCCTCAATAGTAGGTGGACTGAAAATATCATATTCATCATTGTAATCATCATATATTGGAGGCATAGTATCATCAAAGTAAATTTTCTCCTCCATGCTTGGGGGACTAAAAATATCATTTTCATAAAAACTAGCTTCCCCAAGCTTAGACTTTTCCATAGCATTAGCAATAATGGTGTCCAAAGAATTCATACTAACAACATTGCTATTAGCATGCAAATAAAGTTCCATAGGTTTTTTAATTTTCTCTTCAAACACTTCATGTCCTAACTCAAGATAAATACTATAAAGCTCTCTAATTTTTTTGTTGTTTTCCATTAAGCCTAACTAGTGAAAACAAGAAACAAAAAGAAAAAAAATTGCAGAATCTAAAGGAAATAACTTCGAGCACTCACAATGAAGGATGTGAGTACCTTTTACCTTACCTCCCCGGCAACAGCGCCAGAAAATAGCTTGATGTCTACGCACTTCTATTCTTGTAGACAGTTGTTGGGCCTCCAAGTGCAGAGGTTTGTAGAACAGCAGCAAGTTTCCTTTAAGTGGATCACCCAAGGTTTATCGAACTTAGGGAGGAAGTGGTAAAAGGTATACCCTCTCAGGCAACCCTGCAATCAAGATACAAGAAGTCTCTTGTGTCCCCAACACACCCAATATACTTGTCAGGTGTATATGTGCACTAGTTCGGCGAAGAGATAGTGAAATACAAGTGGTATAGATAATTATAAGTGGTAACGGTGATAGAAAATAGCTTGCTGGCGTGTGGTTGACATGGGAAAAGACTAAAGGCAAACTGAAATAAAGAAGGAAGCAAGCAAAAATGTAACAAATCTAGTAGCAAACGGTGTATCAATGCTTAGAAACAAGGCCTACGGATCATACTTTCACTAGTGAGCACTCTCATATAAATATATTCTCTTTATGATACTACTCTTAACTACTCTCCGGTTGGACACTCTAATCCAAGGTAGGGCTATAATAGCACACCTCAAAGTCCGATTTCCCCATCTAGATAACCCCACACTGTCACCTTGAGCTCTAGATGGTTCCAAAAAACACCACAATTTCATAGAAACATCCAACTCCAAATATAACTCATAACAAGTTTTTGTAATCTCTAGCCTAAGTGCCACCATGGTGTGCACGTTGTCACTTTCACACACATGGGGAGAGCCAAAGATCTATTAAAGCACTTGAGTAGCAGGTAGATCTACTTGATTACAAAGCTCATGATCACAATATGATCATGCATAGAGAGAGAGATGAACACATAGCTATCGGTAGAACCCTTAGCCTCGAGAGAGAACTACTCCCTCCTCATCATGGGAATCAGCAATGGTGATGGAGATGGCGGTGGAGATCGATGGAGATGGCTCCGGGGGCACTTCCTCGTCTCGGCAGGGTGCCGGAACAGAGACTTTCTATCCCCCGAATCTCCCCTTCGGTGGCGGCGGTGTTGCGGAACTTTTCGTGGATTTCTGATTGCCGATTTAGGGTTTATGCATCGGGAGGCTTCTTATAGGCGAAGAGGCAAGGTCGGTGGGTGGCCTAGGGGCCCACACCACCTGGTGGCGTGACCAGGGCTAGCCCACGCCACCACATGGTGTGGCCGCCCTGTGGCCCCTCTCCGTCTCATCTTCTGGCTCCGTGAGTCTTCCGGTAAAATATCAACTTTGGCTTTTGTCCCGTACAATTCCGAGAATATTCATTTTCTGACTTCCGGTAAAATATCAACTTTGGCTCGTTTTAACCCCAACGGTCATCCCCATTGAAGGGGTATAAAAGGGGGACTTCTTACCCAAAGTTTAATGGTTCTTGAGCATGTTTTTATCTTCATTGTTGACCCCTTGATCTTGCTTCCTCTACCTCCCCTCCTAGGATTCTTGCATCATTCTGAGGGCTTTGGAAGAGGAGATCTAGATCTGTAATCCCCAGCAATAAATTCCTCCTCTATGTGAGGGGAACCCATTGGATCTAGATCTTAGAGTCATTAGTTGATTTCCACCATTGTTCTTCCTCTCTAATTCCTCCCTAGCAATTGTTTCTTCGGTGGGATTTGGGAGTTGAGTATTTGAGCACCCTTGGTGTTCTTGCTTTCCATTCTTGCATAAGTGTTGAGATCTCCATTACGATTTGTTTGAGTAAAAGACCGTGAGGTTGTTACTCTTGGAGGGTGATGTAACATCCCAAAACTTTAATCAAGGCTATCAAAGTTCTAATCACCCAATTTAGGGTTAACAAAAACTTTTATTAAAGAAAAGACATATGAATGCATGTGTGTTTGCATTAGTGTAGAATTGTTTGAAAATGCCATGCTTGATTGTTATAAATGTTGTGAAATGGTTTAAAGGTGAATGCCATATCATCTAGACCATTTACAAACAAAATCCAAAGAAAAAGAAATCAAATAAGATTAAATAAGGCAAATGGTCATTGTGACCAAAATTAACCCCTGGGCCACTTTGAGTGTTCCTAGAAGAGAATTTCTAATAGAAACATTTCTACTTCTTTTCCCCCTTTCTAGACCAAGGAAAGATGTACCAAGGCCCACTTTACGCATTTATAAAAACATCTAGCAAAGCAATTTAAATGACATTTGAAAATTGAATCCAATGCATATGTGAAGATCCCACTTTTTCAAAAACCCACCAAATCAATTCCCCTTGCCAATCCCAAGCAAACCTAGTCTCTCAAGCTTAAGTCAAGTTCACCCAAAAAGTTTGAATCAAAAATTCAAATTTAAATATCATGCGGCCATTGTGTCGAACACTTGGTTAGCACAGAAACAGCTGCCAAACTTTTATTGTTTTTGATCAATGCCTTGTCTACCAATTGTCGCCAAAACTTGTCCCTGGTCTCCCCCAGTCCCAACCAGCACCAAAGAACCACTCCCCCTTGTTGTTTGCGCCAGTGCCAAGCCACCCCGAGCACCCCCATGCCGATCGACCATGGGCCGCTCACCTCGGACTGCCCTGCTCTCTCCCACCATGCCTATGAGGTAGGCGAGACCGCACCGCCCCTCTCTGTCCCCTCCCCGAGCAAAGCCATGCTGTGGACCACCTTAGGAACGCCGCGCGCAGAGCGTCTGCGCCATGCCGAGCACGCGCCAGAGCGCTGCTCTCGACAAGCTCGCACACGCCACGCCTCTACCTCACCCCGCGTGCACTCCTCCGTCATGACCCCAGCAGCCGCCAAGACACCCCCGTTCGCCGCCGCTTGACCTGTAGCCCCCGTGCACCGCATCAAACACCGCCTCTGCCGCGCAGAGCACCGCCCTCTCCCGACCCAATGTGACTGCCCCATGCCTCGCCTTTAAGCCGTAGAGGACCGCCAGGAGACCGTGCACCGTCCCCTACCTCCAGCTGTGCTGCTAGCTACATGTAGCGTCGCCACCGACGAACCGCGCCCACACCGCTCGGTCCCTTCGTCCAGCTATAAACGGAGGGCCCCCCTCCTCCAATCCTCACACCATTCCACTCCCCTCTCACCACTGATCCTCCCACACCATCCCTGGAGCAAGGCGAGCCTCAGTTCGCCGGAATTTCGCTGGAGTTTGCCGCTGGAGAGGAGAAGAGGCACCGTAGATTGGAGCCACCCCAAGCCCCGCCACAACCGCGCCTCGAACCGCCGTCGTCTACCAGCTCGAACACCCCCACAGACCGTAGCTAGAGCCCGGGTGAGCCCTAGTAGACCCCCACCGTGCCGCTATGGTTCGTCCTCGCCGGAGACCTGTTCACCGGGGACGACGAACCACAGTCGTTCGATCGTAGTCTAATCGCATGGCTGAGTTTGAAACGTACCGCTTCGCGTAGTAACAACCACTGATGCGTAGGACCCCCCTGTCAGCAGCCCGTTGCGCCCGTGCAGTGCAGCTGGGCCGGCCCATTTCCTTTCCCGCGCTAGCCCACAGATTCAAATTAGGATTTTTCCTTTTAATTGAAATCCTATTTTGTCCACTTATTCAAAATTCAATTTAGAGAATTTCACTTAACCAAAATGCATGATTCAAATTTTGTTAGAAAGATAATTAAAATATCTATCCAATCCTGTTGGATTTAAATCAATTGGAGTTAGATATCACATATAGAAAAAATAACAAAATAGAGACTTTTGCAACTTCAAACATTTTTCAAAGATGAACCATGATGGCTTTTGAGTTGATTCCAATTCTCAAAAATCACATTTGATAATATCTATCTGAATATGTAAAAATATTTAAGTTTGCATGTAGTGACTTTGGACTAGTACCAAAATAATGCTATATAGGCATTTCTAGTCACTTTAAATCTATTAAATAATAATCTTAAACTTTATAAAATGTGACCAACCCTTTAAATCACATTCCCATGTATTAGAATATGTGGTGATGACATGTGACCACACGATCCCATATTTTAATTGGAGAATATTAAATCTTAATTAATTTCAATGAGTAGAAATTACTTTTCTCAAATAAAATAAATGAAACTAGTTCTTTTAAACCTTGTGATGATTGTGATGATGCTAGATCATCAAGTGTGAACCTTAGTATGCTAAATAGACTTAGTTAAGTATTGTTTGGTGATTGTGTATCCCGTATTCATTTATAGACGATAGTACCGACCAAGTCTACGAGGAGGAGGAGTTCTACCCCGAAGAAGACGAAGAGAACTTCAATCACTACAGCAATCAAGGCAAGCCATCACTAGATGCAAGTTAACCTAAGCAATATGCATTAGGCATGCTTGGTTATACATTTTTGATTTATACCCATCCCAAGTTTTACTTGCAAGCTTTAATCTTTTACTTTACCAAAGTTTCTTTACTTTTAGTAATGATTTGTGAGTTTTTGGAAAGTAGTATAGATAGCATAAAGAGTATAAAACTAGGCCTATACTAGATGTCATGCTATGGCATGAGATTGAGATTAGCATCCCTCATTAGTGAACACTCTTAACCTTAGTGGCTAGTGCTAAGAATAAAACTTGATCACTTTAGATGGGAATACTTGGTGAAAATGCTTATGAAAACCTTGGAATGATGAGTCATTCTATTGAGATGTTTTGACATGTGTTGAGAAACACAAATGGTTTATGATGATGAAAATATTGAGGCATGAGCCTTAGCCCTTTATAAAAACCGATGGTTGGGTTTGGATGCGATACCATTCCAATTTTATCGTACAACAACAATACCTTAATTGGGTAAGGCTTAGCCGGAAGTTTATATGCATTAGTATGGGTTCCCTCGCAGAAGAGGTTTGAGCCGAGGCTACCTCTTGATGATTTCCACCTATGGAGTGCCCAGGATGGCAGATGGCCATGGCTGGGAGGCCAAGCTCATAGGAGAGGTGCTTATACTAGAGTGTGTAGAGGAAAGGTTATGATTGATTATCCGCATACTAAATATGATGATTGAGGGTTATCCCTGACGGATGTATCGAATTGTGTGGTGAAAGTGTACCACCTCTGCAGAGTGTTAAACTATTCGAATAGCCGCATTCGCGGTCATGGACAGTTAGAGTGGCCATACTGTTCCGTCGTTAGATGTTTCCAAAATGACTTGTGAAATGAATTATGACTTTGACTTGACCACAACAGGGTTGTGACTATGAAAACTAAGTTCCCAACTTAGGTGATTTAGAACATTATTTTAGCTTTCTTTGTTTCTGAACTCAGCTTAGGTTAAATTTAGGTTTTGCAAATAAACTTAGAGCTTAGGATTCCTACTAGAACTACCTTACTTGTTAGTGATAGTTTGCGAGTACTTAAAGAGTACTCATGGCTTTGTCCCTGGATATTCCCATGGCCAGACTATGTGGAGGACTACCAGGAGGAAGGACAACAGGACGACTATGACAACTAGGATCATCTCCCATCGTCAGCATTGCCTGTGACCCTGAAGATGGAGCCCACCGCTACGCTTATTATTTTGCTGCTCATTTGTATTAATATTGGATCATGAGATCCTTTATTTGTGTAAGACCTTATTATGGTTTGTAATGCATGATGTACCGTGATATCCAATCTGTTATGTCTCACAAAAATGGTAATCCTGGGATTGCGATGTATGGCATAACAAGCATCTGGGATTAAAAATCCGGGTGTTGACAAGTTGGTATTAGAGCCATCCTGACCATAGGAGACCCTAGTTAGAATGGACGTCCGAACAAAAACTTAGTTTCAAAACAAAAGAAGTGAGTATTTATGAAAACCTATTCCCACTCTTATCCTTGATTCTTTCAAAAAAATCATGTTCCTCAAAAATTCTTACATTCCTACATAAAATTTGACACACTTGATCACCTCACTAACTTACTCATCCTATATTCTTATAGATGGAAGTTCAGTATTGCAAGTTCTACCAGTTGGGCAACGGAGGACAACTAATCGTCGAGAGGGATCTTGATGCACTGTCTGAGTACCTTGAGCGCCCACATCCGGAATTCTTCGGAGCTCAACTCAAGGATTTTCCAGGAGGAGATCTACAATGGTTGATAGTTGTAGATCTTTGAGGCAAGATGGAAGCACCCCTTTCTGAGAAGATTCAATTCACTGTGCGTGAGAACAACTGGCTAGATGGATTAGCCAGGGCTATGCATGAAGCTCTTGCCCGTCTGTGTGGGCAAAACATCAACTTGATCCAGGGAACTTGCTTTGCTCACTATGCAAGGCGTGATTCTATGGGAATGCCATTGAAGATTCCAAGTCACCCGGAGATGAAGCGCCAAGTGGAGAATCTTGACTTTTTGCTATATGATAGGTAGAAGGAATTGGACAATGCTCGAGCCTATGCCAACCACAACCTTGCCACTGCTGCCAAGAAGGACCAGACTTTTGCCCTGCTCGTCAAGGTTTGCCAATCACTTTGCCAGCAACACGAGAAGAAGGATCACACCATCGCTCGTCTTCGCAAGAAGGTGGCCGACCTCGAGAAGACCATCCAGGAATAGGAAGCTCAACTTGCAGCTAAAGAAGAAGAGGAAGAAGGTGAAGACATCTAGGGAGATATTCACTCATACCTTAGTGATGACAATGACTATCTGGAGGATGATGCCATGGATTTCTACACTGATGATGACGACTCCGACTTCATTGATGATGAGTAAATGCACATGATCACTAACGTAGGAAGGAGTTGTATTGGTCCCACTGTATCTTAGCTTCACAGAATGGTTCTTAAAACCATATGTTTTCCTTTTATGTTGTGGTGTGTGTTTGTATCGTGTGCTTTGATTGAATGAATGAATGAGAAGGAGTTAGTTTGCAAAACCTGAGTTCAAACTCAAATTTTTAGCTTTGAAAATGCGGTGACCCAGCATACCACTGCATGATGTAGTACACTATAGTCGTTGACATAACACCAATGAAACACTGTTCACTAGTATTACATCCCTCAGAGTGGTACAACAGAAACACAGCAGGTCCAAGACATGACTATAGATTACAACTCAAATCTTTACAAAAGATCCAAAGAACACTCTAGGTTAAAGAGAGAGAAAGAACTTCTTACAAAGAAGAACCAGAAATAATAACTCAGAACTATCTAGTAACTAAGACTAGTATCTAAACTATTTGGCTGGCCATTGCTGCTATTGCAATGCTCTATAGAAATAGGCTTTATTGCTAGAGAATCTACTCATATCTAAACCGACACTTTATCTTCACTTTAGCTGATGTATATGTTGACTTCATTGACTTTATTGAAGTACTTGAGATGTAGATGATGGTTTCTTGAGCAGAAATTGATGTTGACATCGTCTTCAATGGCTTAGAACCTAGCGAGGGTTAAGAAGGTATGGTTGAGTACGAGCGTACTCAGCAAGTTCACTAAAAAGGAGTGTATGATGCACTATCTCTACAGCCACAGACCATAGGTCGTAGGCAATGCAGGTTTTCGTGCACATTTCTTCAAAGGTTGCTTTTATTCTGAAAACTATGTCCAACAGCCTTCACAGGTTGATCAGAACTTCATGGAGTTCCTTTCCTGCCGCGTTCGTAGCTCCTTCCTGGAACAGGGAGTAACATGTCAGAATTCTTACACTCTATAGAGGTGCATAACTTTTCCCACTAGAGACCTTAAGCTTTGTTGCCCAGCCGGGAGTATGTCCCCGTTCAAACTTCCATGGTTTGAGGCCTAACTTAAGTTCCAAGCCAGTACTGCCCTCTCCGTGACCCCGTATGAAGACATGATCCCCCGAGACAACTACCACGGTTACTCTTTGGGTAGCCTCTCGGAGACTCCGTACGCAGCTCTGTTTGGCGGTCACCATCAGCTATGGTGAACTCAGACCCAGTCAGAGATGTACAGATAATCTTGACACCTAGATCGAGGGGAACTAAGGGGTCCCACCCATGTGCTGGATTCTCTAGAACTCCACGAGAAATCAACAGCCTCACGATAAGGTCATCCGTCCATACGAAAGGGAGAAGATAGAGCTGACTTTCCCGTCCCATTCCAAGTCTCATGGTTGATGCGTAATATACGGCGCTAGAATCACTGGCGATATTGGTTGTTAAGTCCTAGATATTATGTTCCTTTACCACTAGAACTGTATCTACAGATTATTACCATCTAGTAAATAATCCATAAACATATTATTATGAAAATAGTGTTTTCTGACCTTTTTGGAATGTAGGTGATGACATAGTTGAGTTACAAGCATAGAAAATAATCAAAGGACATGAGCAAGTTATTGCAATATTATGCACTCACGGTCTTCGGAATAATAGAAGATCGAAATTCTGTAAATAGCATCATTGGTCCAGTAAGGACTAATATTTAAAGAATCAAGATGCAATAATGCATAAGTAATGTAATGCAATTTTATAAACGTGAATCCCAGAATAGTCGTATCTAATCTAGGTTTTGGAAACTAGGAATGAGTTCCTTAGAATGTGTTGCACTTTTATAAAATATTCACACTTGTGCTTCTCATTAAGACTTGTGAGAGTGTGTGTGAAATAATAAATAATATAACAAGTAATATGCAATATTAAGGCACTTAAATGAATCATGGTATCTAAAAAATTGCTTAAACAAGATTAAGAAACAATTAGAGCTTTTAAAGAAGTGTTTAAGGATTACTTTTAATGTTTATTAAAAGAATAACTCATAAGGAAATATTACTTTTACAAAGTAAAAAGTATTCAAGCGTAAAACTAACACTTTAAGGTTTTCTTATTAGCTAAGCTTATTAAAAAGGAAAACATTACTACATTAAACAATCATAGTATAAGTGGTGGAAATCTACATGTGTTGAATAAGGCATCCCTTGTTGTCACATTGTAAATGGTTTACTTCTTAAGATTCCACCAAATTAAAATTAAAATGTTATTACTTGAATGAGTTGGTGTTTTATTAGAGTTGGTGTTTTATTAGAGTTGTAAGTGGATAGACTTACTTAATTTTAAATGGTAGTTTTAGTGAGTACAAGTTGAATGGGTTAGACCTATCTTATCTTCATTTAAACATAGCTTGCATCTATTATTACACTTTTAAACTTTAAACAAATAATGCTAAAGGAAATAGTAAGTATTTTTATATTTTTAATGAATTAAAATAAAAGAAAAGGGTTTAAATAAGATTTATTAGACCTTTACCTTTTATTTTACTTCAAAAGTATGAGTTGATATTGTTTATTATGTAGATTTCATTTTTGTGATCATTTTGGTATATTATAAGTATTTTTGTGAATTTTAAATAATAAGATATGATTTTTATAAGTTTATTCACTTTATAAATACCTAATAAATAATAAATATTGGTTAAGTGGTACAAAAATAACTTAAACAAGTTTGTAAATGTAGATTTTGTTTTTATAAGAATTTTGGTATTTTATTTATATTTTTCTTATTTGCTAATATTAAAATATGAAATTTTAAAGTTTTATTACTTATAAAATCTTTATTAAATAGTAATTATTTAAATAATTAAGACAATAATACTTGATAATAAGGTTAAATTATAGATTTTATTTTTCTAAGCATTTTGATATATTATATGCATTTTTCTGAATTATAAAACAAAAGATATTCAATTTATAAAATTTAAGTATTTTCCTAAATTCTTAAAATATATTATCTTTAGACTTATATTGTTTTATCTAAATGTTTAAACAGAAAATATTTTTTACACTGTTATCTAACCTAGCCACAGACACTGACTAATGGGCATGTGGCCACGTCATCAACCACGTTAGCTTAGACCAGTCAAATAACTTTTATTACTAACCCTATTTCTACCCAAGCTCAATGACAAGCGGGCCCGGGGCCACGTCACTTGCCACATGGGCAAGGACCGGGTCAAACTCGCTGGCTAGGCATGGGATGACATCATCGTGACGTCATGCGAGGTTGATCCTCATAGATCGATGATCGATCAGTCGTGTGGATGCTCACGCGCGGCTGGTTGGGCTTGTTGGAACGAGGGCGTCAAGGCGGACTCATTAGTGGCGGCGCCACCCGGAAATGACCACCAGAACCACCCGCATGGCGAGCAACCACGACGGTGGTCACAGGTCCACGGCGGCAGGGCGGTATAGAAAGCAATCGCGGAAAGGAGAGATATTATCGGCCTCAGTAGCTCACCAGAAACGTGGCGGTGCGATCGGTGAAGCGGATGGTGACCGGAATTGACAGGGAGGAGGGTGACCAGAATTCGGGTAGGAGGTATCAATCCAGACGCCTGGGGCTTCCTCGGCTTGCACGGGTGGGGGCAATCGATTGATAAGAACACGACGAACACCATCGTGGTCTCAGATGGCCGAGGCGAGCTTAGAATCGATAGGTACCGGCACACCTCTGAGCTAGGGTTTTCAGGCAGAGAGGAAAAATAGGGAAGAGAGGAAGATAGGGTCCTTCAGTGCGGCGAAGGGGTTTAAATAGACGATGACAACGTCGGTAGCATTCATCCTAACGCGGGCGAGGATCCCGACGATGGCAAATGGCGAGCAGAGCACCAGCGGGCTGCTTGTTCGGTGCTGTCCTTCTCGCGAGAGGAAGAAAAAAGGGAAAAGAAACGACAAAATGGTATCTAGGCTTGGGCCGGTCTTGGGCTATGACGAAGCGAGCGAAGGGTGGATACTGGTGCTCGCGGGCGATGGTTAGCACAAGAAAGTTACGGGTCGTGGGCCGAGCTGCTGGCTGCCTTTTCCTTTTTCTTTAATGTTTTTTATTTTCTGTTTTCTGTTTTCTTTTATAAATTCCTTTCAAATTGGAATTTCTTCAAGGATTTAAATATCTAGAAATTTGGTAAGTTAGAAACATTACTGTATAAAGGAATTATAACTCTTTCCTCTGTATTTGTTATTGTGCATAAAGATATTCCTAACTATATGAAGGATTCTTTTATTTAATAAAGTAAATATAATTTAGGGTTTTAGGGTTTGTTTCTTTTAATAAGATTTCACAAAGATGATTCTGAATGGTACTGGTTTGAAATGTGTATCCATGTATATAGAATCTTGTTCCCACTTATCTTCATAACGGATTTATCTAAACACATTATAAGGAATTATTCTTTGTGGTTTTTAATGGGATGATATAAGTTTCATGGTCCTCTATATTTGGTGATTTGCCAAATCCTATTCTACTTGGTTTGTAGAGTTTAGAATTACCACATAACACGTTTGGTTAGGTAATGATGAATCAATAACAATTACGAATAGAGAAATACTACGGTTTATTCAAATATAGGTACATAGGTTTTGAGAGGTTTTAATAACCCATATTCAATTATAGGTAGGAACAAGGATCAAGGTTTAGGGATACTACTTCTAAATCTATGAGTGGTTTTGATATCTCCACATAGATTGAGATATTGGAATTACTTAGTAATATGATCATGACAATTTTATCATTCTAGGTTTTTGGACAATGAGGTAGACATGGGTCTGTCATGGCTTGATAAGATCTTGGTTAAGGCTTCTAACGAATCCTTACCTTAATACCTCACTAGGATATCTTGAGATAAGGAATTCCTATCCTAAATATACTCTATAAATCTCCCTTATCTTATTCACAAAGATCACATCTTCCTGAATAAGACAATCATCTGACTCCACCATATCCATCATCATATGATGACATGGTCATGCTACTTCAACATTACTCCATTCTTACTCCTAGTATATAACTTCTCTTAATAAACTACCATTGGTGCACCTATCAATGTAGCTACTGCTAACTCCATCTATTAACTTCCTTAACTTCATCTTGCAACTACTTCGAAGGTTTGCAAGACTACAATCCTTACTATACATACAAAGGATATCAATCCTTTGAAATAGGTATAGTACTACTCCCATAATACCAGTTGTCCTTATATTAACTTGGTTAAACTACTATGCCTCTAACTACTCCATACAACTCATCAACTACTTCATCATACTCTAGCTTGACTTCTCATGTTCAAGCTAGATGATTCAGCTTACTAGGACTTGCCTAACTTGGTATATTCATAACTCTTCTTCAACACCTAATCATCTATTCTCAAGTGACTTGAGAATAATGACCACCATCATTTGATCAAACTAAGCTTAGGCTTCTATTTGTCTGATCAAGATCTATACTCCACTAAGTAGTAAACTTGTATTAGTCTCTCTATAGACTTATCTTGTTAAGCAAGCTTATTCTAAGTCTATATCCACTTGTCCTAACAAGATTTTCATCTAATGTACTAGTACAACTAGCTTTCTCATAGCTCCTCAATTACTAGCTCAACCCTTGATTTTAGGTACTGCTTCTAGTTAACTCATGAGTGAGTTAACTCCAGCATCAAATGGTTTGATCTCCACTAAGGATCAGATCCCATTGATGATGGCACCCTCTACCATAACTAGTTACTTCTTCTTATTAACTTACTTAAGGTATTTGGAAGATTAATATAATAGATAAATAAGTTCTAGATCAGGAATTGATTACCCAATATTGATGATCCATAGACACGAGGACTTGGTAAATTAGGATTGTCATCTATTAACATGACAATAAGGGTATGTGATGGATGGTCTTGGCTTGACTTCCATTTATACTCTATTTGTAATTAGAGTAAATGTTCAAGAACTACCATGATACCCATGGTAGGAATAACTATGACATACAAGTGTTTCAAGATTTAGTTATAGAGTTTCTTTTACTTAAGTTATAAGCTTAGCTTGATATACAGAGTTTATGGTAGGTAATATCTTAATATCATCTTTAGAATATTAAGTATTCATCCTTGAGTTGTGGTAGGGAATACCATGTAATCATCTCTAGAAGATCAAGTACTCCTTGTTGAATAGTGTGTTGTGACTTAGTTTTATTACATTTGATCTACCCTTAGATCAAATTATATTACCCAAAGATAAGCTTTTAGCAAAGGTCATATTGAAACTTATCGCAGTCAACTTGATGATCTACTTCAGTTCCACCAAGTTAAGAGAAGCTTCAATCACTTTGACAAGTTTTATTTAAAAGCGCGAAAATTATCCGGATTTTCTATGCATGAATGCAATGCACACACATGTGTTCAGCTTATTTTTAAGCTCTAATGCTGGGATGTTACAGAAAAAAAAACCATGAACCTTAGAAATTTCCCTCTTACCCCATTATCTATCTCAATCTTCAAATGACTTGTGGAAACCAAGGAGGAAGCAGCTCATCGCAGGGCACGATGCTGCAGATTCTGCAGATGCTAGTTTCCGACCGTGAAGCTAGTAGAGCAGAGCGCCAAGCCAACCTAGCCACCCTGCAATAGATAGCTCAGATGGCCCATAATAATCAAGGCCATGGAAATCATGATCATCATGGATCCAAGCTTAAGAATTTTCAGAACACTAATCCCCCTATCTTTAACAAATCTAAGGATCCTTTAGATGCTGATGATTGGTTGCAGACCATGGAGAATAACCTAGAAGTCGCAGGATTTGATGACAACGAGAATGTTATGTTTGCCACCCACTATCTGGCAGGAGATGCAAGATCCTGGTGGAACAGCACCCATACTATGAACAATAGTCAAGTGATGACTTGGAAAGCTTTCAAGATCAAGTTCAGCCGAACCCATGTGCCGCAAGGTTTAGTCACCAGAATGAGAGATGAGTTCAGGGAACTGAAGCAAGGCAGGATGACGGTAGTGGAGTACCGTGACAAATTTCTGTCCCTCGCTAGGTATGCACCGGTTGAGATCAACATTGAAGCCAAGAAGAAGGAAAGATTCCTCAATGGACTGCATGATGAGATGCGGACTGTTTTAGTCAACATCCATTTTGAAGACCTAGAAGAGCTAGTTGACTCTGCCATCCAGATGGAAGGGAAGATCAACCAAGCCAATGGCAACCGCAAGTGCAGAATGATGCACCAGATTGGGTCCCACAATTCCCAGAAGTATCACCCCAACCCATCTGCAGGATATGCCCCAAGAAAAAATAGACCCCCAATGTCTTGTCCAAGCTACTCCAATCGTAGCGGAGGAAACATGAAGTCCGGAGGAAACCACAACAACAACCCTGGCAACCCCAAGAACTTCAACCGTGCACCGCCCAAGTCCAACAACAACAACAACAATACTGCCCCAAGGACTGGAAGCAATGTCGTGCCTGTTGCAGCCAAAGACAAGTCCCAGATTACTTGTTTTGAATGTGGAGTCAAGGGTCACTACTCCAATGAGTGTCCCAAGAAGCTTGCAGCCACCACCAATGTGAATGCCTCAGCTCAGCAGCAACGCCATGTTCAGCCTCGACGAAGATTTGCCCTAGGGAACTCTCTCAACCGCAACGGTCATCTGTTCTACATGAATGTTGAAGAAGCTCAGGAAGCGCCAGATGTCGTGTTGGGTATGTTTTCTGTTAACTCAATATTAGCAAGAGTGTTGTTTGATTCTAGAGCATCGCACTCGTTTGTTACAGAAGAATTTGCATGCACTAGTAAGATTCAACCAACAAAATTGAAGCATGTTATGATAGTTCAAATACCTGGTTCAACCACCAAAGCTAGAAAAATTTGCAAGGCTGTACCTATCAGAATCCATGGGATAGATTTTTATGCCAATCTAAAAGTACTTGGAACCAAAGGTTTGGAAGTAGTACTAGGAATGGATTGGATGTCAAAACATAAAGGATTGATCGACTGTGCCAAGAAAGCCATAACCATGACCAATAGCTCTGGAGTATCAGGAGAGCATGTATCTGAAACCTTGACCCGTCAGTTCAAATGCAATAAGAGTCTAGCCCTACCCACCATAGACCAAGTCAGAGTAGTCTGTGAAAACCCTGACCTATTCCTGGATGAATTGCCCCGTATGCCCCCAGATCGGGATATCGAGTTCATTATTGAACTAATTCCTGGAACCGGACCCATAGCTCAGAGACCTTATAGCATGAACCCATCAGAATTAGAGGAGTTGAAGAAGCAACTTGATGCTATGCTAGAGAAAGGTCTAATTCAACCAAGCGCATCGCCATGTGCGGTGACCTAGCATACCACTACATGATGTAGTACACTATAGTCGTTGACATAACACCAATGAAACACCGTTCACTAGTATTACATCCCTCAGAGTGGTACAACATAAACACAGCAGGTCCAAGACATGACTATAGATTACAACTTGACTCTTTACAAAAGATCTAGAGAACATTCTAGGTTAAAGAGAGAGAAAGAAGTTCTTACAAAGAAGAACCAAAAACAATAACTCGGGACTATCTAGTAACTAAGACTACTATCTAAACTATTTGGCTTGCCATTGCTGCTATTGCAATGCTCTATAGAAATAGGTTTTATGGCTAGAGAATCTACTCCTATCTAAACCGACACTTTATCTTCACTTCAGCTGATGTATATGTTGACTTCATTGACTTTATTGAAGAACTTGAGTTGTCGATGATGGTTTCTTGAGCAGAAATTGATGTTGACGTTGTCTTCAACGGCTTAGAACCTAGCAAGGGTTAAGAAGGTACGGTTGAGTACAAGCGTACTCAGCAAGTTCACTAAAAATTAGTGTATGATGCACTATCTCTACAGCCATAGACCATATGGCGTAGGCAATGCAGGTTTTCATAAATATTTCTTCAAAGGTTGCTTTTATTCTAAAAACTATGTCCGACACCCTTCACAAGTTGACCAGAACTTCATGGAGTTCCTTTCGTGCCGCATTCATAGCTCCATCCCGGAACATGGAGTAACATGTCACAATTCTTACACTCTGAAGAGGTGCGTCACTTTTCCCACAAGAGACCTTAAGCTTTGTTGCACAGCCGGGAGTATGTCCCCGTTCAAACTTCCATGGTTTGAGGCCCAACTTAAGTTCCAAGCTAGTACTACTCTCTCCGCGACCCCGTATGAAGACACGATCCCCGGAGACAACTACCACGGTTACTCTTTGGGTAGCCTCTCGGAGACTCCGTACGCAGCTCTGTCTGGCGGTCACCATCAACTATGGTGAACTCAGACCTAGTCAGAGATGCACAGATAATCTAGACACCTAGATCAAGGGGAACTAAAGGATCCCACCCATGTGCTGGATTCTCTAGAACTCCACGAGAAATCAATAGCCTCACGATAAGGTCATCCGTCCATACGAAAGGGAGAAGATACAGCTGACTTTCCCGTCCCATTCCAAGTCTCATGGTTGACGCGTAATATACGGCGCTAGAATCAATTGCGACATTGGTTGTTAAGTCTTAGATATTAGGTTCCTTTACCACTGGAACTGTATCAGTAGATTATTACCATCTGGTAAATAATCCATAATCATATTATTCTGAAAATAGTATTTTCTGACCTTTTTGAAATGCAGGTGATGACACAGTTGAGTTACAAGCATAGAAAATAATCAAAGGTCATGAGCAAGTTGTGAACTTGCCTTTTGTGATTGCAAGATTATGCACTCATGGTCTTCGAACAATAGAAGATCCAAATTCTGTAAATAGCATCATTGGTCTGGTAAGGACTAATGTTTAAAGAAGCAAGATTCAACGATGCATAAGTAATGTAATGCAATTTGAGAAACGCGAATCCCCGGAATAGTCGTATCTAATCTAGGGTTTGGAAACTGGAAATGAGTGATACATCCATTTTGCATCACTATTTTATGTCTTAATTCACTATTATGCATTGATATATTTCATATTGAGAGGTGATACTTATGTTATTTCATCTATTTTTGCATGGTTGATGACTTTTGGAGCATGGACCGCTGCAGTCAGGATTCTGATGGAAAAGGTGCTGTTTGGAGGCAAAATTCACGAAGATCAGAAAATCAGGGAAAATATATGGAAAATCCTATTTTCTAGAAGACTAAGGATGCCAGAAGATGGAGTGGATATGGGCCACAGGGGGCCCACACCACCCCATGGTGCGGGCAGGCCTAGGCCGCGCCAGGAGGTGGTGTGGCCACCCTGGCCCACTCTTGCCTCTCCCCTCTGGCGTATATCATCCTCCCGAAACCCTAAGACTCAGGGAGCAACCACAGAAAGATTCCGCCGCCTCTGCGGGGCGGAAAATACCGAGAGAGGAAGATCTCTCCGGCAGACAGATTTCTGTCGGGGGAATTCCTTCCCGGAGAGGGGAGATCGTCGCCATCAACACCACCATCAAGCTATACTTCATCGGGATCATCATCATCATCACCACCATCAGCACCCTCATCACCATCTTCATATTGCTGTAATAATTGGTTGAATCTTGCTATAGTTCATAGGGGAAACTTTCCCGGTGTTGATTATTCCTTGTAGTTGATGCTATTGAGTGAACCATTGAATTATTGTTTATGTTTAGATTGTTATACATCATTATTCCATCTCTGATCATGATCCATATGATGTCTTGTGAGTAGTTCGTTTTGTTCTTGAGGACATGGGAGAAGTCTTGTTGTTAGTAGTGGAGTTGTGTTGAGAAAGATTCAACATATTGTTATTTAAGTTGTGGTGTACTTCTTCTAGTGGTGTCATGTGAACGTCGACTACATGACACTTCACCTATATGGGCCCAGGGGAATGCATTGTGTATTTGGGTACTAATCGTCGGGGTTGCTGGAGTGACAGAAACCTGAACCCCTGTTAGGAAACCATTGCACAAGGGACGTAAGGGTCTTAGAGTTTAAAGCTGTGGTAAGGGTCTTAGACTTGTTCTTAGAGTTTAATTACTTTCTTGTACTTACGGATGTTTGCAAGGGGTATAATCACAAGTATGTATTAGTCTTGGATGGGGCGGTACATTAGCACAGGTTCACCCACACAACACTTAGCAAGCTAGAGAAGATTAATCAACTATATGAAGCGAAAGCACTTGACAGTCTTCCCATGTGTCCTCGAGAACGTTTGGTCATCTTAAGTAATACAATTGGCTTGTCCTTTGCTGCATAAAGGATTGGGCCACTTGCTGCATTTATACCTACTGTCTTTTATTTACTCGTACTTTGTTTGCTTGCTTTATCAAAACCCCCTAAAAATCCGTTTGCTAAGTATTTGCAGAGAATTCCTGATCCATACCACTAGCTAGCACCTTCTGCTCCTCGTTGGGTTCGACACTCTTACATATCGAAAATACTGCGATACACCCCCTATACTTGTGGGTCACCAAGACTATTTTCTGGCGCTGTTGCCGGGGAGTGAAGCGCTATTGGAGAGTGGAACTGGTAAAGGAAACCTCTACTATGAGTATTGTTTACTTCTGTTAGTTGCTTTATTTTCGTTATGGATAATTCACTGAGTTTCTTATTTGGTAATGCTACTACCACTGCTAAGGTAGTAGATAAGCCACCACCTGCTGAGAATGATGTTTTCAAAATACCTACAAGAATTATTGATCGTGTTATGGATAACTACTATGTTGGGGATGGAACTGTCCATCCCGGTGATCATTTACTCTTTATACATGAATTATGCGGGTTGTTCAAGTGTGCAGGTATTACTACAGATCAAGTTAAGAAGAAGTTATTCTCATTATCACTGAAAGGAAGAGCTGAGGAATGGTATAAGCTGTTGAAGAATGGTCAAGCTCTGGAATGGGAGGAAATAGTGCCTCTCTTTTATTCAAAGTTTTATCCTCCTAGTGAGATTCATAAAGATCGGAATCAAATATACAACTTTTGGCCTCTTGATGGAGAGAGTACAGCTCAAGCTTGGGGAGATTGAAGTTACTAATGCTCAAATGTCCCATTCATGAGCTCCCCAACAATATTATTATCAATAACTTTTATGCAAGGTTCCCTCTACATGACAAGGATTTATTGGATGCTTCTTGTGCTGGATCATTCACTCGCATAGAAGAAGAAGCTAAATGGGATCTTCTGGACCGTATTCAAGACAATGCTGAAACTTGGGAGAATGACAAAGGTAGAAAGTCAGGTATAAATTATGATTATGAATGCATTGAATCTTTTATGGGAACTGATGACTTTCAAAATATTAGTAATATTTATGGTCTTGATTTGCAAGTTATTACGAATTGCTTTAGAGCTTTTGCTTCCTATATCGAAATTCCAAAAAGTGGATGGAACAAATACCATGCACCTTACAAAGATATTGTTGACTATGCTCCTATTGGAAGTGCTGAGTATTGCATTATTGACCCCATCTTACCTGAACCTTATATCGAGAAGATTCCCTTCCCCGAAAAGGTAAAGGACCATCCTATGATAACTAATGTAATCACCAAAAGTGAAAAAATAACTGTAAAACCTGATGAACAAATAAACATTGAACCGGTGGTAGCAATTGTGAAATACCTTGTCACTAAAAGCGTAGAATATGGGCACATAGTCTTTTGTGAGGATGCTTCTAATATTGTTTCACATCCCAATAGAACTAAAAAGGCTAGTGTTCCTGTGCTTTCTGTTAGAATTGGTGATCATTGCTATTATGGTTTATGTGATATTGGTGCAAGTTCCACTGTTATTCCTTATGAGCTTTACAGAGAAATTATGCATAAAATCAGTCCTTGCGAGTTGGAAGAGATTGGTGTGGTTATTCACCTTGCTAATAGAGAGACCATATCTCCAATTGGTATTGTACAAGACATGGAAGTTCTTTGTGGTAAGATTAAGTACCCTGCTAATTTTCTAGTACTTGGTTCGGCTGCTAGTAAAACCTACCCTATCATTTTTGTTAGACTTTCTTGAGTACTTGTGGAGCTATTATTGATTGCAAGAGGGAGAAAATCTTGACTAAGTTTGATGGGGAATCTTATGAGTTTAATTTTTCAAAATTTGCTAAAGAACCTTGCGAAGAGGAAACCCATAATGAGGATTGTAGGGTTGAACAACTTGCTTCTATTTCTCTTGCTCCTAACAATGCTTTGCAGCAATTTATGGAAGATCATGAAAGTGAAATCTTCATGGAAGAAAGGAATGAGATTGACAAGATTCTCCGTGATCAACCTATGATGCTTAAGCACGACTTTCCTGTAGAATACTTGGGTACCACGATGCCACCTAAAAAGGATCCGGTCTTCGATCTAAAACCTCTCCCTGCTGATCTTAAATATGCTTATATTGATGATAAAAAGATATATCCTGTTATTATTAGCTCTAAACTTTCAGGAAAGGACAAAGAAAGGCTGTTGGAGGTTTTGAAGAAACACCGAGGAGCTATGGACTACACTCTAGATGATTTAAAAGGGATTTCACCTACTATATGTCAACACTCTATCAACATAGAACCAGATGCGAAGCCAGTAGTGGATCCTAAGATGAAGGAAGTGGTAAGGAATGAGGTATTGAAACTCCTTGATGTTGGTATTATTTACCCTATTGCTGATAGTGAATGGGTTAGTCATGTTCATTGTGTTCCTAAAAAGGGAGGTATTACCGTTGTCCCTAATGATAATGATGAGCTTATTCCTCAAAGAATAGTGGTAGGCTATAGGATGTGCATCAATTTTAGGAAAGTCAATAAAGTTACTAAGAAAGATCACTACCCGCTTCCTTTTATTGATCAAATGTTGGAAAGGTTGTCTAAAAAGACCCATTTTTGTTTTCTTGATGGTTATTCTGGTTTCTCTCAAATTTCTGTTAAACAACAAGATCAAGAAAAGACTACTTTTACTTGCCCTTATGGAACTTATGCTTATAGACGTATGCCTTTTGGTTTATGTAATGCTCCTGCTACTTTCCAAAGATGCATGTCTGCTATCTTTCATGGTTTTTGTGAGGAAATTGTAGAAGTGTTCATGGATGACTTTTCTGTGTATGGAACTTCTTTTGATAATTGTCTGCACAACCTTGATAAAGTTTTGCAGAGATATGAGGAAACTAATCTTGTTCTTAATTGGGAGAAATGCCACTTCATGGTTAATGAAGGGATTGTTCTTGGGCATAAGGTTTCTGAAAGAGGCATAGAAGTTGATAGAGCTAAGGTTGAAGCAATTGAGAAGATGCCATGTCCAAGAGACATCAAAGGTAGGTATTAGTGTCCTTGGTCATGCTGGTTTCTATAGGAGGTTTATTAAAGACTTCTCTAGGATATCAAAACCTCTCACTAATCTTCTTCAAAAAGATGTACCCTTCGTTTTTGATGATGATTGTAGGGAGGCTTTTGAAACTCTTAAGAAGGCTTTAACTACAGCCCCTATTGTTCAACCACCTGATTGGAGTTTACCCTTTGAAATAATGTGTGATGCTAGTGATTTTGCTGTAGGGGCTGTCCTTGGGCAACGTATTGATAAAAAGTTAAATGTTATCCATTATGCTAGTAAGACCCTAGACACTGCTCAAAGGAATTATGCCACTACTAAAAAGGAATTTCTAGCTGTTGTTTTTGCCTGTGATAAGTTTAGGCCCTATATTGTGGACTCAAAAGTAACCATTCATATTGACCATGCTGCTATTAAATATCTTATGACGAAAAAAGACGCTAAGCCTAGGCTTATTAGATGGGTACTGCTTTTACAAGAGTTTGATCTACATATAGTAGATAGGAAGGGCGCGGAAAACCCTGTAGCTAATAATTTATCTCGTTTGGAAAACATCTCTTTTGACCCTATGCCTGTTAATGATAGTTTCCCAAATGAACAGCTAGTTGCAGTAGGGTTGAGCTCGCGAGGAAGCCCTTGGTATGTTGATTATGCTAACTTTATTGTCTCCAAGTATTTGCCTCCAACTTTTACAGCTCAACAAAGAAGAAAGTTCTTCTATGATTTGAGGCATTATTTTTGGGATGACCCACACTTATACAAAGAAGGAGTTGATGGTATCATGCGAAGATGTGTTCTAGAATATGAACAAAAGGAGATATTGCGTAAATGTCATGGTAGTGCCTATGGAGGAAATCATGCAGGAGATAGAACTGCACAAAAGGTACTGCAATCAGGTTTCTATTGGCCTACCCTTTTTAAAGATGCAAGAACTTTGTCCAATCTTGTGATGAATGTTAGCGTGTGGGTAATATTTCTAGACGCAATGAAATGCCTATGAACTACTCTCTAGTTATTGAACCGTTTGATTGTTGGGGATTTGACTTTATGGGTCCTATCCCTCCTTTGAAAAGCTACACCCATATTCTTGTTGCCGTTGATTATGTTACTAAGTGGGTAGAAGCTATTCCTACAAAGAGTGCTGACGGAGAGACTTCTCTAAAAATGCTTAAGGATGTTATCTTTCCTAGGTTTGGGGTGCCTAGGTATCTCATGACCGATGGGGGTTCTCATTTCATTCATGGTGGTTTTAGGAAGACCCTTGCTAAATATGATGTTAATCATAGAATTGCTTCAGCTTATCACCCCCAAACTAGCGGGCAAGTAGAGTTATCAAATAGAGAGATTAAATCTATCTTGCAAAAGACTGTCACCTACCCTTAGAATTAGAACTGGGCTAAGAAGTTGAATGATGCTTTATGGGATTATAGAACTGCTTACAAAAATCCTATGGGAATGTCTCCTTATGAAATGGTTTATGGGAAAGCTTGTCACCTACCCTTAGAACTAGAACACAAAGCTTACTAGGCAGTGAAAGAACTAAATAGAGATTGTAAGCTCGCTGGTGAGAAAAGGTTATTTGACTTAAGTTCTTTAGATGAATGGAGGAGTGAAGCCTATGATAATGCTAGGCTCTTTAAGGAAAAAGTTAAAAGATGGCATGATAAGCGAATACTTAAGAGAGAAATTCATGTTGGTGAGAAAGTTCTATTGTATAGGTCTCGTCTCAGATTTTTTGCAGGTAAGCTACTATCAAAATGGGAAGGACCTTTCATCATTAAAGAAGTATACCGTTCAGGAGCAATAAAAATTTCTTCTCTAAAAGATAATACTACATGAGTAGTGAATGGACAGCGACTCAAACACTATATTGCTGGAGATCCTTACAATGAAGATGTTGATTCCTTTCAAGTTATAACTCCAGAGAAATTCACTGAGGACCAAATTCAGAGACCTGTAGAGTCCGTTTCCAACTAGGTAACAGTTCTGATAAGAAAAGTTCCACGAAATTACAATTGAACTATATTTTTGCAGTTTTCAGTAAATAAGGAAAGTTACGAAGCGAAAAAGGGCCGGAAACGGAACTGGGGTGGCCCACATCACCCCATGGTGTGGGCCCACCCCTGGTCGCGCCACCAGGTGGTGAGGCCACCCAGGACTCCGCCTCCGACTTGTTTTCACCCAGTACCTTCCTTTTGATAGGATACTTCGTAATATATAACCCCCGGATCCCCCGAGATCCGTATATCGTGTTGTCGTCGTGTTTTTGTTTCGATCTGTTTCTGCCAAGACATACTCTTTGAAGGCTTAGAAGCACAATGGTGTCTGCCAAGGATAAAGGGAAGGAGCCCATGGAGGAAGACCTCCAAGACCCCGGGAAGGAGAAGGAGATCAAGAGTGAAGGTGAAGAGGAGCAAGGCCAACATCCCCACACCGACACTACTATTGCAAGCATTGGAGTGGTGACGAAACCTGCCAGGGTTAGAAGGTCGGCACGGATGCAGACTGGGGGGAAAGTTCCCCGTCACAGTTTGGCTCCAAGGTCACTTCCTCCACACACCAAGAATCCCTTCCATACCTCCATTCATAACCATGCAGGAAAAGAAGACTCCAAGAGGGAAGAACGGAAAAAGAATCACAAGAGCTAGGATCCACAAACTGAAATGATCACGAGCCGTATTGAGCACAACTTGGAGTTGATTCTTACTCTCACTTTAGAGATTGAGGACTTGGGGAAACTGATCAGAGAGCTCATTGAGAGGATACCACCACCTAAGGAGTAATTCGTCATCAGGTTTGGCATCCCCAAGCTTGGGGCAGTGCCGCGGTATCACATCACTATCTTCTATCTTTTTACCTTTTTAGTAGAGTCATATCTTGAATAGAGGAGTTATTATGTAGTATGGTTTTCATTATGGAAGTGTCCCCTCTCTCGTTAGATATGTATCCCTTGGTGTGAGTTTCCGTTATGGAATATTAATGAGAAGTTCTATCATTCACTCTTTTGCATAGCTTATATTAGTTTTCAATTCGTGGTTATATGATTGATCTTGTTGTTAGTATTGGTATCACTCTGGGATTCTTGAGTTAATTTAGTTGGTTTTGGCAAACCTGGCTCGGTCAGTAGCAACACTATTTTTGAGAGTTGAAAGAAAAGACAGAAGTACCCTAGAGAAAAATAATTTCATCATCTTTCTTTCTTGATTTGCTCATAAGTTTAGTATTCTCTAGCTAAGATATTTTGTGCTTCCAAGGAAGATTGCATGTTTGTCTTTATCACTTGTATGTTTTTTTGTTTCCTTCAACTCTTATACTTGCTACCCAGCCTTGCTAGCCAAAAACCTGTACTAACAGGATCTCTTCTCGTGCATCCACCTCCTTTAAACCAAAACTTTTGCCATTTGTGTCCACCATACCTACCTAGTAGCATTATTGCTATTCCAAGTAAATTCTTGTTTTATCTACCTCCCAAATTAAACTTGTTATGTGAAAATTAGTGACTAAAGCTCTCACGAACTTGATGGCACACTTTACTTTCTTGCACTTAATAAACTTGAACCATTGTGCTCACCTATGTTGCGTATATGCTTGCGCTTTGTAAGTTGTGAATTAGCAGAACCATGCTGTCATGGGGAACGCTTTCAACATTGCACTGGTACTTTGTACCAAGTTGATATCATGTTCTTTTGTCTATGGATGTCGTCGGTGTGAAATGAAAGGGGAGCTTGTAAGTCCATGGAGTTATGCATGTTTGTTAGAGAAACGCCTGGGCCGCTGGTCTAATCCATGCTGACATGGTGGAAACCTGCAGCGTAACCATAACGAGTATCTATGAAGCATTCTTCTTATAAAAAAGAGATAGAGATTGAGAAAAAGAGAAAAGAAAAAAAAAGAGGTTTTGAAAAGAGGAAAGAGATAAAAAAGCACCATATTCCCATGGTAAATAAGAAGATTGCTGAGATACTTGTTGTCTGCTTGCCTTGTCATTTTGATATGGGGATTCTTCCGTATCATTGGGCAAGGGGTACCCCGTTGGCGGTTCTCTATGATACACATATGCTTACGATGTGTCAACACCTATATTTTTAATCCCAGATGCCCGTTATGCCATACCTCGCAATCCCAGGATTATCATTTTTGCGAGACATAACGGATTGGATATCACAGTACATCATCCATTACAAAGCATACATAAGGGCTTTACACAAATAAGGATCTCATGATCCAGTCTTTAATACAACAAGCAGCGGAAATAAAAGATAAGCGTAATAGTGGGGTCCATCTTCAAGGGCACAGGCAATGCTGACGAAGGCAGATAGTCCTAGTTATCATAGCCATCCTGATGACCATCCTCCTGATAGTCTCCTTCATAGTCTGGCCATGAGAATAGCCAGGGACAAAAGCCATGAGTACTCTTTAAGTACTCGCAAACTACCACTAACAAGTAGTATAATTCTAAGTTAAAGTGCTAGAGCTAAGTTTAACTATAAAGTTAGGTTGGAAACCTAAGCTGAGTTCTGAAGCAAAGAAAGATAAAGTAAAATTCTAGAATCACTTAAGTTGGGAAGCTATTGTCATAACACAACCCTGTTGTGGTCAAGTCAAGATTCATCATTACTTCAAAGTATTTAGAAAACATCTAACAATGAAACAGTATGGCCATTCCAACTGTCCATAACCGCGGACGCGGCTATTCGAATAGTTCGACACTCTGCAGAGGTGGTACACTTTCGCCACAAGATTCGATACATCTATCAGGGGTAACCCTGAATCATCATACTTAGTATGCAGATAATCAAACATAACCTTCCCTTTACACACCCTAGTATAAGCACCTCTCCTATGAGCATGGCCTCCCAACCATGACCATCAGTCATCTTGAGCACTGCATAGGTGGACATCATGAGAGGTAGCCTTAGCTCAAACCTCTCCCGTGAGGGAACTAATACTAATGCATATAAATTTCCAGCTAAGCCTTACCCAATTCAGGTAATGTGGTTGTACGGTAAATTTGGAATGGTATCGCATCCAAATCCAACCATTAGTTTTATAAAAGGGTTAAGGCTCATGCCTCATCATCTTCATCATCATAAACTAGTTGTGTTTCTCAACACATGTCAAAACATCTCAATAGAATGACTCATCATTCCAAGGTTTTCATAATTCATTTTCACCAAGTGTTCCCATCTAAAGTGACTTAAGTTGTTGATCTACTCTAAACTACTAAGTTAAGAGTGTTCACTAAGGTGGAAAAGATGGGTTCAATCTCATGCCATAGAATGACATCTAAAGGGTTTTAAATAGGTCAAGTTTTATACTTTTTATGCTACCTTCAAAACAAGTAAAGAACTTTGTATAACCTAAGAGGGGTAAACCTTGTAACTAAGACTTGGGGTACTAATTGTCAAAGGGGTGTGATCAAAGCATGCTTAAGGCATCTTTCCTAAACCATCTAGTTTGATTCTAGTTTGCTAAGTACTACACTTGCAAGTACTAACTTGCAAGGGTTAATTTTGGATAGTGCTAGCTTGCTAAGGGTAGCTTGCACTGTTAATGGTGGCTTGCTAAAGTATGTTTTGCCAGGGTTAGCGTGCCAATAATAGCTTGCCTTGGTTGGTGCAGTGGTTGAAGTTTTCTTCGTCTTCGTCTTGATAGCACTCCTCCTCCTCGTAAGCTTGGTCGGTCCTATCTTCTATAACAATACATACGGAGTAGAAAATCACCAAACAATACTTAACTAGGCTAGATAGCATTCTAAAACACATATTTGATGATCTATTATCATCACAAACATCACAAGTTTTAATTCAATAGTTTCATCCTTTTTATTTTAGAAAAGTAATTTCTACTCATTGAAATATTAACTAAAATTTAATATTCACCACCAAAATATGGGATCATGTGGACACATGTCCTCACCACATATTCTAACATGTGGGAATGAGATTTAAAGGTTTGATCAATATTACTTTAGTTTAAGTTTATTATTTAATGATTTAAAGTGACTAGAAATGCCTATATAGCATTATTTTGGTACTAGTCCAAAGTCACTGCATGTAAACCTTAATATTATTACATATTTAGATAGATCTGATGAAATGTGATTTTTGAGAGTTGGAATCAACTCAAAATCTAACTTGGTTGATTTTATAAAAATGTTGCAAGTTGCAAAAGCTTCTGTCTTGTCATTTTTATTAGGAGAGATCTATAACTCTAATTGAATTAAATCCAACGGGCTTGGATAGATCATCTTAATATCTTTCAGGTAAAATTTGTTTCATGCTATTTGGATTTGTAAAACTCTCTGAATTGATTTTCAAACTAGGGGACAGAAACTAGATTTAACTAAAAATAAATCCAGTTTTGAATGGGTGGGCTAGCGCGGGAAAAGAAATGGGCCGGCCCAGTGGCGCTCCGCGTCACGGGGCTCAACTGACAGGGGGGTCCCGCTTGTCAGCGGCACTTAAAACACGAAACGGTACGCGCGCTGTGGGCCGTAGGATTAGAAGCGAGATCAACGGCTGAGGGTCGTCGTCGATGACGAACAGGTCGCCGACGAGCTCGAACCCTAGCGGCTCGGTGGGGGTCTATTGGGGGCATACCAGGGCTCCAGCAGGGTCGGCGAGGCGGGCAAACGACGTGGAAGACAATGGCGAGGCGTGGCGCGGTTGCGGGGAAGCTTGGGGTGGTCGCAATCAATGGCGCCCTTCTCCTCCTGCCGCGGCTGCTCCGGCTCCAATTTCGGCGAGGAAGAGCTCGCCTTCCTCAGGCTAGAGGTGGGTGAGGTTCAGAGAGGTGAGGGGAGTGGAATGGTGTGGAGATAAGAGGATAGGGAGGGCTCCTTTTATAGGCTCGACGGTGAGAACGAGCGGGATGGGCAGTCGACGGTGGCGACATGGCTACGACGGGGTAGAGGCATGGCTGCGGGTGGCGATCGATGTGTGGTTCCCTGGCGGTGCTCTAGAACTTGAATCTGGCGTAAGGGCGGCGGGCTGTGCGCAGGGCGGTGGCGCTCTGAGAGGCAGAGGCGGCGGTGTCCACGGCGAGCGGTGGCTGTGAGGCGTTGGACGGCCAGCGGGGGTGTCTGGGGTGTTCTCCAGGTCGAGGCGGAGCGGCGGGCGCGGGCTGCTGCCAAGGGGCGGTCTGTGCAAGCGGGGACCGAGCATGCTCTGGGGGCGGCACTGGCATGGTGCGGTGGCACTGGGCGCGGTTTGTGCTCGGTGGTCCACTGCTGCTCTTGGCTCGGGCAAGGGACAGGGGGTGGCGGTGAGCTCCTGGCTACCTCCTAGACATGGCGAGGGAAGAGGGAATGGTCTGCTGCAGCGGGGCAAGGGTTGGCCATCGAGGCATGGCTCGGCATGGCATGGCATGGGGACTAGGGACAAGGGAGAGGGGTGTTAGGGGTTTGGTTAGAGCAAGAGGGGACAGAGGAGATAAATGAAGATCATTTGGGGGCAAAACCCTATAGTAAACAGTGAGCTAGGATTAGAGTAGAGATTATGCATGCCAAATGTTTGATTAAATGGCCGCATGAAAGAAAGTTTTGAATTTTGGTTTCAAATTTTTTGAGTGATCTCCACTAGTGATATGTAGTCTCTGGTTGCAAGGGTTTTGAAAGTGGAGCTCAAAGAGATGGTTTTTGAAATAGGGGTGATCTATGCATATGCATTAGATTCAATTTTAAATTGTCATTTAAAATAGTTAACGAAATGTTTTTAGCAGATCAAAAGGTGGGCCTTGGTACCTCATTATGTGTACTAGCAAGGGGTGCAAGGATCAAGAATTGTTTCTGTTAAGTTTTGAGTACTAGGAATAGCCAAAGTACTGTAGTAGATTAAAATGGCCAAAATGACCATTCCTCCTTTTTAATTCTTTTTGATTTGATTTTCTTTAGGAAAAGTTTGGGAATGATGTAGATGATGTTTAACTCACCTAGGAAACATTTTACAAGCATTGGATCATTCAATCATGGCAATTCAAACAACTCCTATTTTAAATGCACACATATATGAATGCTTTCATTTTAAATTTGAAAAAGGTTTTGTTAACCGTATTTTTGGATGATTTGATCTTTATAACCTTGGATTGAAGTTTTGGGATGTTACACGATGACAAGAACTTACCGGTGACTAAACTTGAGTAGCATGAGGAGCGGCCCTCATATTCATGGGACATGAGATTCGCAACTTACAACTTGTCAATGCATATCCTCATTTTTGATCACTTTAACCTTAATCACCTAAAGATGCCTATGATAGGGTCAATGAGAGATGAAAGCTAGTAAGTATCATAATTTTTGGGAGCTCTTTATGAGACTTGCAATCCCTGCTTCCCTCTTCGAAGGGCCTTTCTTTCACTTTGTAGTTGAGTCAGTAAACCTACTCCCTTCTATCTCAGCAAGTATTTTGAGTTGTTGTGTTTCATTCATTCATATGCTGATTTATTCAATCATGTTTCTTATGTTCCTTGTTTTGCACATTGCTCTTATCTTGATGTTTACTACTTTGAAAGCTATCATTGAAAAACCAGCTATTTGTGAACTCCAGCAAATTATCAATTATTCTTCGACCAAGAGCTAAGTTTGCCAGTACCAATTATGATTCACTTTATGTATCTTTATTGTGTTTCCTTTACTTATTGCAAGTTGAGTTATATAATAGTGAGTTGTCTTCTATTATGATCTATGTATTTGATGAATGTGATGCTTCCTGTCCGTATTCTTTTATCGACTCTTCACTCCATAAACTTGAGGTCATGTTTATTGAGCTCAGTTTTGCTTGGGGACAAGCGAAGTCTAAGCTTGGGAGGAGTTGATACGTCCATTTTGCATCACTATTCTATATCTTAATTCACTATTATTCATTGATATATTTCATATTGAGAGGTGATACTTATGTTATTTAATCTATTTTTGCATGGTTGATGACTTTTGGAGCATGGACCGCTGTAGTCAGGATTCTGATGGAAAAGGTGTTGTTTGGAGGCAAAATTCACGAAGATCAGAAAATCCGGGAAAATATACGGAAAATCCTATTTTTCCAGAAGACTAAGGATGCCAGAAGATGGAGTGGAGATGGGCCACAAGGGGCCCACACCACCCCATGGCGCGGGAGGCCTAGGCCGCGCCAGGAGGTGGTGTGGCCAACCTGGCCCACTCCAGCCTCTCCCCTCTTGCGTATATCATCCTCCCGAAACCCTAAGACTCGGGGAGCAACCACAGAAATATTCCGCCGCCTCTGCGGGGTGGAAAATACTGAGAGAGAAAGATCTCTCTAGCAGACAGATTTCTGCCGGGGGAATTCCTTCCCGGAGAGGGGAGATCGTCGCCATCAACACCACCATGAAGCTGGACTTCATCGGGATCATCATCATCATCACCATCTCCATATTGCTGTAACAATTGGTTGAATCTTGCTATAGTTCATAGGGGAAACTTTCCCGGTGTTGATTATTCCTTATAGTTGATGCTATTGAGTGAACCGTTGAATTATTGTTTATGTTCAAATTGTTATACATCATTATTCCATCTCTAATTATGATCCATATGATGTCTTGTGAGTAGTTCGTTTTGTTCTTGAGGACATGGGGGAAGTCTTGTTGTTAGTAGTGGAGTTGTGTTGAGAAAGATTCAATAGATTGTTATTTAAGTTGTGGTGTTCTTCTTCTAGTGGTGTCATGTGAACGTCAACTACATGACACTTCACCTATATGGGCCTAGGGGAATGCATTGTGTATTTGGCTACTAATCATAGGGGTTGCCGGAGTGACAGAAACCTGAACCCCCGTTAGGAAACCATTGCACAAGGTACATAAGGGTCTTAGAGTTTAAAGTTGTGGTTAGGTTTCTACCTTAATTACTTTCTTGTACTTACGGATGTTTGCAAGGGGTATAATCACAAGTATGTATTAGTCTTGGATGGGGTGGTACATTAGCACAGGTTCACCCACACAACACTTAGCAAGCTAGAGGAGATTAATCAACTATATGAAGCGAAAGCACTTGACAGGCTTCCCATGTGTCCTCGAGAACGTTTGGTCAGCTTAAGTAATACAACCGGCTTGTCCTTTGCTGCATAAAGGATTGGGCCACTTGCTTCATTTATACCTACTGTCTTTTATTTACTCGTACTTTGTTTGCTTGCTTTATCAAAAAACCCTAAAAATCCGTTTGCTAAGTATTTGCAGAGAATTCCTCATCCATACCACTAGCCAGCACCTTCTGCTCCTCGTTGGGTTCGACACTCTTACTTATCGAAAATACTGCGATACACCCCCTATACTTGTGGGTCATCAATGAGTTCTTTAGAATGTGTTGCACTTTTATAGAAGATTCACACTTGTGCTTCTTATTAAGGCTTGTGAGAGTGCGTGTGAAACAATAAGTAAATATAACAAGTAATATGCAATAGTAAAGCACTCAAATGATATGGTATCTGAAATACTTCTTAAACAAGATTAAGATTCCATTAGAGTTTTTAAATAGGTGTTCAAGGATTACTTTTAATGTTTCTTAAAAGAATAACCTTTGAGGAAAGATTACTTTTAAAAAGTAAAAAGTATTCAAACTTAAAGTTAACATTTTAAGGTTTTCTTATTAGCTAAGATTATTAAAAAGGAAGACATCACTACTTTAAACAACTATAGCATAAGTGGATGCATTTACCTTTCTATTTTAAAATCAATGGTTACTTAATAAGTAAATAATAGGTATTACTTCAATTACTTTGGAGTTTGGTTTAAATCTTTGAGTAGTTTTCTGAAACTGGTGAAGGATTTAGTAAATAAAAGTTTGGTGATGTGATGGCTCAGTGTTGATGTAGAGCTCGTTGGGAACCCGAAGAGGAAGGTATGATGAGCACAGCAGCAAGTTTCCCTTAGTTATGAAACCATGGTTTAATCGAACCAGTAGGAGCAAGGAAACACCCCAAAGGTGTTGCTTCTTTGAGCAGCGGTTGGCACTACCGGTGCTAGTAGCAACATGGAGTCCTGCACAACACAACCACAGAACTCTGTCCCCAACTTGCGATGAGGTTGTCAATCTCACCGTATTTTGCTGAAAACAAAGATTTAACGTATTGAATGGAAGTAAGTAATAGTTTGCAGAAAGTAAACACAAAGAAGTAAACAGTTTATAGATGGTATGTAAAGAAAAGGACCGGGATCCATAGTTCACTAGAGGTGGCTCTCCTTAAGATAGATAACATGCTGGGTGAACAAACTACAGTGGGGAAATTGACAAACCTCGAGAAAGCATACAAGCATATACTAATCATCTTGACTCCTTTGGAACTTGATTGGGCATTACAACATTATACATAGACCGCCACCTAACTACATCTATGACTAATAATCCACCTTCAGGTTATCATCCGAACCCCCTCCAGTATTAAGTTGCAAGCAACAGATTATTGCTTTACAAATTGCGTGTAAAATAAACAATACGATTGTTCTATGAACAAAGAATTGTTGTTTTCTCCCTAGTAGCAACAGCACATCTAGTACCTTAGAGATTTCTGTCACTTCCCCAGATTACCAGAGGCATGAACCCACTATTGAGCATAAATACTAACTCTTGGAGCTGCTAGCATCTACTTGGCCAAGATAGCTACTAACAATGGAAAGCATGCAAGATCACAAATAACAAAGACATGATAGAATCAATAATCAATCTGAAATAGCATCTCAATATCCATCGGATCCTCGCAAACACAACATGTAGAATTACGAATAGATGATCTTGATCATGAACGGAGCTCACTAGATCTAAACATGAAAGCACAAAGGAGGAGAACCAGCCATCTAGATACTACATGGATCCGTAGTCCAAGGATGAACTACTCACGCATCACACCGGAGGCTTGCATGGTGATGAAGAAGGCCTCTAGGGTGAATTCCCCTCTCCGGCAGGGTGCCGGGAAGAGCTTCAGATCCCTCCCGATATAGGGATGGAGACGATGGCAGCTACAGACTCTTTCGTGGATTTTTGATTGGGTACTTAGGGTTTTCGTCCCAATGGCATCTTATAGGCGGAAGGAGAGGCCGAGGTGGTGCCTAGGCTGGCCACACCACCCCCTGGCGCGACCAGGCCTGGCCCGCGTGACCAGGTGGTGTGGCGGCCCCCTGGCTCCTCTCCGTCTCGTATTCTGGCATCTGATGATTTCCGGAAAAATAGGCACTTTGGCATTTGTCCCGTCCAATTCCGAGGATATTCATTTTCTTACTTTCCTAGAACCAAAAACAGCAGAAAACAGGCAGCTGGCACTGTGGCTCTTATTAATAGGTTAGTCCAAGAAATCATAAGAAAAGTACTCCAATGTGTGGACAAAACAAAAGAAAGTGGATAAATCCAAGCATGGAACATCAAAAAATTTAGATACATTTGCAATGTATCAACATCCCCAAGCTTAACTCATGCTCGTCCTTGATGACCCACAAGTATAGGGGGTGTATCGCAGTATTTTCGAGGGAAGTGAAACCCAATTTATTGATTCGACACAAGGGGAGCCAAAGAATATTTATAAGCCTTAACAACTGAGTTGTCAATTTAGCTACACCTGGAAACAATCTTGCTCACAACAGTTTATCAGTAGCAAGAGTTTTGTAGTAGGAATAGCAAAGTAGCAGCAGTAGTAAAGTAAAGACAGCAGTAACAATAGAAGTAAACAGTAGGATTCGAGTGCGGTAGGCATAGGGATAGATGGACAGGCGTTGCATGGACAAGACAATTCACATAGAAATCAGAACATAGGGCAATTGTAGATAAATAAGTTAAAGCATCCAAGTACTAGATAATCCTAGGCATGTGTTCCATATATAGTCATACGTGCTCGCAATGAGAACTTGCACAACATCTTTTGTCCTGCCAGCCCATTTGCAGCGGGGCCTCAAGGGAACTACTGGCAATCAAGGTGATCCTTTTAATAGAGCACCGGAGCAAAGCATTAACACTCCATGAACACATGTGATCCTCACATCAAATCCATTCCCTCCGGTTATCCCGATTTCTGTCACTTCGGGGCCATTGGTTCCGGACAACAACGTGTGTATACAACTTGTAGATAAGACCATAAATAATACTATCATAATGAATCAATAACATGTTTAGATCTGAAATCATGGCACTCGGGCCCTAGTGACAAGGATTAAGCACAAAAAGTCGCAACAAAGTCATAAAGCACTAATAAAATATACTAGGCACCATGCCCTAACAATCTGATGCCATTACATGAACGATCTCATCCAATCCCTACCATCCCAAAAACCTACAGCGGGGGATTACTCACTCATAGATGGGGGAAACATGGATGGTCGATGGAGAAGCGATGGTGATGATGATGGCGATGATCTTCTCCAATTCCCCATCCCGGTAGGGTGCCAGAACGGAGTTTCTGGTGCTGTTTCGTGGAATCTGGTGGTGGGGGTGGAGCGGAACTCCTTCTGGAAATACGTCGAAGCCCCCTGAGTTTTTAGGTCAGAAGGCAACTTATAGGCGAAGAGGGAGACCGAGGGGTTGTCTGGGGCGGCCAGACCACCCCCTGGCGCGGCCAGGCCTAGCCTGCGTGGCCAGGTGGTGTGGCTAGGCCCCAGCCCCACTCCGTCTCATATTCTGGCTCCGGGAGTCTTCTGGAAAAATAGGCACTTTGGCTTTTGTCCCGTCCAATTCCGAGAATATTCATTTTCTGACTTTCCTGGAACCAAAAACAGCAGAAAACAGGCAGCTGGCACAGTGGCTCTTGTTAATAGGTTAGTCTAAGAAATCATATGAAAAGTACTCCAAAGTGTGGACAAAACACTAGAAATTGGATAAAACCAAGCATGAAACATCAAAAATTATAGATACATTTGCAATGTATCAACAACCCCAAGCTTAACTCCTGCTCGTCCTCGAGTAGGTAAGTGATAAAAAAGAAAGAATAATTTTTGAGGTGACATGCACCATCATAAACTTGATCAAAGTATTTGTAAAACATTTAAAGCTAGGATCATAGTACTTCAATCATAACATGAAAGACAAAGTTCTAGCAATAAGACAAACAAACTATGATGCAACATGAAAAGGCACAAACAAAAGATTCATGAATAGCAATGCTTTGCAAGACGTTTGTTTGTTTCACATAAAGAAAAGATAGCATAATAGTATTCAGCTTGTCCCTCATAGAGTACCAAATATAAATGCATAGGACACCTTCAAAGTTTATAAGAGTGACTAGATACAAATAGTTTAAAACAAGCAATATCAAGGTATGCATCAATCAACTAGTCTTGGGACAATGCACATAGAACTAAGAATGGCCACTATGCTCTCAAAGTAGGTGCATAAAGGTAGAAGGTGGAGACTCAATATAATGGTGGAAGAAAGGCCTTCATAGAAGGAAGCAGAGATTCAAGTTTCATAAAGAGCTTCCAAAAATTATGGTACTTATAGCTTTCAGCTCTCATTGCCCCTATCATAAGCATCTTGAAGTGATTAAGGTTAAAGTGAACAAACTACGGTGTACATGCTTGACGAAGTATAAGTTAGAAATCTCATGTCCCTTGTATACGAGGGCTGCTCCTCATGCTACTCAAGTTTAGTCACCGGTAAGTTCTTGTAATTGTAAGTACATGTGTATCATAGAGAACTGCCAACGGGGTACCCCTTGCCCGATGATACGGAAGAATCCCCATATCAAAATGACAAGGCAAGAAGACAACGAGCATCTCAGCAATATTCTTATTTACCATGGGAATATGGTGCTTTTTTTCTCTTTCCTCTTCTCATGATCTCCTTTTTCTTTTTCTCTTTTTTTCTCAATATAGGACTCTTTTTTATAAGAAGAATGCTTCATAGACAGCTCATTATGGTTACGCTGCAGGTTTCCACCATGTCAGCATGGATTAGACCAGCGGCCCAGGCGTTTCTCTAACACATATACATAACTCCATGGACTTACAAGCTCCCCTTTTATTTCACACCGAGGACATCCGCAAACAAAAGAGCAAGGTATCAACTGGGTATATATTTACATGTGTTGAAAGCGTTCCCCGTGATAGCATGGTTCTGCTAATCCCCATCCTATAATTTGCAAGCATATAACTTTCATGGACATTCACAATGGTTCAGGTTTATTAAGTATGGAAAATAAAGTGTGCCATCAAGTTCGTGAGAGCTTTAATCACTAGTTTTCTCATAACAAGTTTAATTCGGAAGGTAAACAAAAGCATGAATATACTTGGAATAGCATAAGCTAGTAGGTAGGTATGGTGGACTCTTTGGAATAACTTGGTTTAAGGAGTTGGATGCATGAGTGGAACTCATACTTGGTTGTGGAAGCTAGCAAAATACAAGGAGCGACAAACTAAGAGAGCAATAATGGCCATAATCATGCAGAGCGACAAAACATCATTAATCAAAGCATAAAGTGATACTACAAGTTGAAAACTAAAGGATCATAAAGGCTTATGGTGACTTGGGATAGTCATAACATGGTGTGAGCATGCGCCAAGTCAACCCAAATAAAGCATCAAAGGAGAATACCACAATAATATGCTTTAATATGCTAAAACAATGCATGATTCATCCAAGGCACATTAAGCAATCTCAATTGTTTATAACAAGTCATGCTATAGCAAAGAATAGTATGCATAAAGACAAAACAATATCAAGCATGGCATGACAAAGCATAGGCCACAGTCAAAAACAAGCTCTCGTTACCACTTAAGCATGAACTTTCCTACTCTTTTCCATACCAAACCAAACTATTTGAAAACCAATGCATGAAAGAGGAGGTCCAACCAATTTATTCAGCAAACTAAGAAAACCACGCAAACTAAAAACCAAAATGAAAACAAAAAATAAGACGCTCCAAGAACAACACAACTGTGCTTGAAACAATAAAAATAAAGTGTTTGGAAGAAACCTAGGATTTTTATTGATGAAGAGGGGGATGCCTTGGACATCCCCAAGCTTTGACGCTTGTACTTCTTGGATATTTCTTGGGGTGACACGCGTGGCATCCCCAAGCTTGAGATTTAGTCCATTCTTCATCTCATTACTCATTCCTCCCATACACCTAAAATTTTTCCTTCATACAGAACTTCACACAATCTTTATTACCAACATTAGTGCACTTAAGATAAAAAAACTCTTAAGGTTCAGTTCTAAGACCAAATAAACTTCCATTAGAACACTAGCTACTGTAGCACTTCCCTCAAAAAGCTCAATTCCCCAAAAGAACTCAAAAAGGAACCAACAAGAAGCAAAGGCAGAAAATGGCAGAAATCTGTCAAAACAGATCAGCAGGTAAAGACGAATTTTTTCGAAGACCTTTTGTTGATCAAATAAAAAATTGTTCAACTAACGAAAGTTAGATAAGAACCTGGGGAAGAATCTAAAAAATTCACGCCTCAAAAAGACGTTCATAGATTTTACAAGAATTTTTACGGTGAAGCACATAAACTGTTTCGGGACAGCAACTTTCCCAATCATTACTTCTCTCTCATTAGAGGTTACTCTTGGCACAAAAAGCAAATAAAAAGGATAAGGAGCGGTTATTACTGAAGTAATAACTTCCAAGACTCATCTAAAACTTTTGGGTTATCTCCCAATAAGTACTTTTCTTTAACGCCTTTAAGTTAGGCATACGCAAAAACTAAAATGGATAGAATAGAAGTAAGCGGAGATAATCATGGTGAAAACATTGTTTTGTTCAATGAAATCCTTGTTAACAAGGTTGATCAGGTCTTGTTACCAAAACAATTTCATATGAGACAAAACTTTGTATTCCACTAATGATTATGTTACCTCAACCTTGATAGCAATGGTCCCAATCATAATAGTTTCAAATTTTTCTCTTGTTATGGGACAATATATTTCTCCAACTTGAAGGTCATCAACATGTTCAATTGAATTCAAAACCATAAGTCCTATCAATCTTCTTGGAGAAATAGATAGTATGTTCCTTGTCATTAACATTGAAGGTCACCTTCCCTTGATTACAATTAATAACAGCTCCTGCAGTATTTAAGAAAAGGTCTCCCAAGAATAATAGACATATTATCATCTTCAGGCATGATAGTTCGAGAGGATGCTCACATAAGAAATATGATTTGAAGTAAAAGAGAGCATCAAGAAGCAAATTCAAAACACATTTAAGTCTAACCCACTTCCTATGCATAGGAATCGTGTATGCAAATAAATTCGCACAGAACAAAGTGACAGGCATAGGAAGATAAAACAAGAGTAACTTCAAAACTTTCAACACATAGAGAGGTGTTTCAATACCATGAAAACTTCTACAACCATATTTTCCTCTCTCATAATAATTTTCAGTAGCCTCATGAATAAACTCAACAATATAACTATCACATAAATCATGCTTTTCATGATCTACAAGCACTAGAGCTTTATTATAAACATTTTCAAAAGAATCCTCAGGAACATAACATTCATCCTCCTTTAGTAAGCATGGAGGACAATTAAATAATGTAAGGGATAAAGAGTTACTCTAATTAGAAGGTAGGCATGGGTAGCTAATCCATTCTTCCTCCTTTTGTTCATTACTCTCCTCCTCTTTTTCATCTAATGAGATTTCAGGTTCATCAATTTCTTCTTCCATAGGATCCTGCAAGGCATTAATCTCTTCCATTTGTGGAAAGCATCTATTAAAATATTCAAGAATATAGCCATTTTCATCCTTGTAATTATCAAAGCAAAATTTAAGTATACCATAAACCTCATATTTGTAAGGTGAATCATCAATATTTTCAAGCAAACTAGCAAGTTCAAAAGCACCCTTCCAAGCAATAAATTCTTCAATTTGTTCCGCATCATAAACGTCATAAATTCCTTTAGCATAAGAGGATATGGTATCATTATCATTATACTCACATTGAAAAGGGAGGTGTTTATACCTCTTTCTGCAACAAGATTTATCACAGCAATAAGTAACATTATAAGTAGAGCACACGTTTCTAGCAATGGTATACAATCTATCAATTTGTTCCCATAAGTGTTTCCCTTTTTATGACAAGCGGTGTTCCTTATAATAATATTTTTGATCTTCCGTGAACCCACCTTGCCAATAAGCTTCAGTTTCAAAGAAACCAACCATTGACAACAAGCATGATAAGGCAAGACAATAACAGACCAACAAAAATAGCAACTAGAGTAGGAACTACTTTTTTTGTATTTTTGATAAAGAAACAAGCAAACAAGGCGAAAATAAACTTAGCTTGAATAATAGTGATTCCAAGTGAACTTGATAAATAAAGCTATGCTCCCCGGCAACGGCGCCAGAAAATAGTCTTGATGACCCACAAGTATAGGGGGTGTATCGCGGTATTTTCGAGGGAAGTGAAACCCAATTTATTGATTCGACACAAGGGGAGCCAAAGAATATTTATAAGCCTTAACAACTGAGTTGTCAATTTAGCTGCACCTAGAAACAATCTTGCTCATAGCAGTTTATCAGTACCAAGAGTTTTGTAGTAGGAATAGCAAAGTAGCAGCAGTAGTAAAGTAAAGACAGCAGTAACAATAGAAGTAAACAGTAGGATTCGAGTGCGGTAGGCATAGGGATGGATGGACAGGCGTTGCATGGACAAGACAATTCACATAGCAATCAGAACATAGGGCAATTGCAGATAAATAAGATAAAGCATCCAAGTACTAGATAATCCTAGGCATGTGTTCCATATATAGTAATACGTGCTCGCAATGAGAACTTGCACAACATCTTTTGTCCTGCCAGCCCGTTTGCAGCGGGGCCTCAAGGGAACTACTGGCAATTAAGGTGATCCTTTTAATAGAGCACCGGAGCAAAGCATTAACACTCCGTGAACACATGTGATCCTCACATCAAATCCATTCCCTCTGGTTATTCCGATTTCTGTCACTTCGGGGCCATTGGTTCCGGACAACAACGTGTGTATACAACTTGTAGATAAGACCATAGACAATACTATCATAATGAATCAATAACATGTTTAGATCTGAAATCATGGCACTCGGGCCCTAGTGACAAGCATTAAGCACAAAAGTCGCAACTAAGTCATAAAGCACTAATAAAAGATACTAGGCACCATGCCCTAACAATCTGATGCCATTACATGAACGATCGCATCCAATCCCTACCGTCCCGAAAACCTACAGCGGGGGATTACTCACTCATAGATGGGGGAAACATGGATGGTCGATGGAGAAGCGATGGTGATGATGATGGCGATGATCTCCTCCAATTCTCCGTCCCGGCAGGGTGCCAGAACGGAGTTTCTGGTGCTGTTTTGTGGAATCTGGTGGTGGCGGCAGAGCGAAACTCCTTCTGGAAAAACGTCGACCCCCCCTGAGTTTTTATGTCAGAAGGCAACTTATAGGTGAAGAGGGAGACCGAGGGGGTGTCTAGGGCGGCTAGACCACCCCCTGGCACGGCCAGGTGGTGTGGCTGGGCCCCAGCCCCACTCCGTCTCATATTCTGGCTCCAATAGTCTTCTGGAAAAATAGGCACTTTGGCCTTTGTCTCATCCAATTCCGAGAATATTCATTTTCTGACTTTCTTAGAACCAAAAATAGCAGAAAACAGGCAGCTGGCACTGTGGCTCTTGTTAATAGGTTAGTCCAAGAAATCATATGAAAA
The DNA here is from genome assembly GCA_023614405.1 of Avena insularis. Classification (NCBI taxonomy): domain Eukaryota; kingdom Viridiplantae; phylum Streptophyta; class Magnoliopsida; order Poales; family Poaceae; genus Avena; species Avena insularis. Next base: position 502,698,307 of record CM042688.1, on the reverse strand, counting down.
GTACTCCAAAGTGTGGACAAAACACAAGAAAGTGGATAAAACCAAGCATGGAACATCAAAAAGTATAGATACATTTGCAATGTATCAGTCCTCGAGTAGGTAAGTGATAAAAAGAAAGAATAATTTTTGAGGTGACATGCACCATCAAAGACTTGATCAAAGTATTTGTAAAACATTCAAAGCTGGGATCATAGTACTTCAATCAAAACATGAAATACAAAGTTCTAGCAATAAGACAAAGAAACTATGATGCAACATGAAAAGGCACAAACAAAAGATTCATGAATAACAATGCTTTGTAAGACGTTTGTTTGTTGCACATATAGAAAACATAGCATAATAGTATTCAGCTTGTCCCTCATAGAGTACCAAATATAAATGCATAGGACACCTTCAAAGTTCATAAGAGTGACTAGATACAAATAGTTTAAAACAAGCAATATCAAGTTATGCATCAATCAACTAGTCTTGGGACAATGCACATAGAACTAAGAATGGCCACTATGCTCTCAAAGTAGGTGCATAAAGGTCGAAGGTGGAGACTCAATATAATGGTGGAAGAAGGGCCTTCATAGAAGGGAGTAGGGATTCAAGTCTCATAAACAGCTTCCAAAAATTATGGTAGTTATAGCTTTCATCTCTCATTGCCCCTATCATAAGCATCTTGAAGGTGATTAAGGTTAAAGTGACACACCTAAGAGGATATGCTTGACAAGTTATAAACCGAAATCTCATGCCCCTTACTTACAAAGATCGATCCTCATGCTACTCAACTTTAGTCACAAGTAAGCTCTTGTCATTGAAAGTACATATGTATCATAAAGAACCACCAACACGGTACCCCTTGCACATGATACAGGAGCTATCCCATAATCAAAATGACAGGGCAAGCATACAATGAGCATCTCAACGATCTTTTTATTTGCTATTTGCATAGGTTTTTATTGAGGATGCTTCATAGAGTGCTCATTATGGTGATGCTGCAAGTTTCCACAATGATTAGGCATGGATTAGGCTAGCGGCCCAGGCGTTTATCTACCACACATAGAAACTCCATGATCTTACAAGTTCCACTTTTAACTCACACCGCCGGGATCCGTAAGCAAAAGAACATGATATCAACAGGGTACAAAGTACAAGTGAAATGTTGAAAGCGTTCCCCATGATACATGGTTCTGATAATTTCAACTTATAAAGCGCAAGCATATACGCAACAAAAAAGGACCCAATGGTTCAAGTTTATTAGATGCAAAAAAGTAAAGTGTGCCATCAAGTTCGTGAGAGCTTTAATCACTAGTTTTCTCATAACAAGTTTAATTTAGAAGGTAAACAAAACATGAATATACTTGGAATAGCATAAGCTAGTAGGTAGGTATGGTGGACTCTTTGGAATAACTTGGTTTAGGGAGTTGGATGCATGAGTGGAACTCATACTTGGTTGTGGAGGCTAGCAAAATACTGGGAGCGACAAACTAAGAGAGCAATAATGGCCATAATCATGCAGAGCGACAAAACATCATTGATCAAAGAATAAAGTGACACTACAAGTTAAAAACTAAAGGATCATAAAGGCTATGGTGACTTGAGCTAGTCATAACATGGTGTGAGAATGTGCCAAGTCAACCCAAATAAAGCATCAAAGGAGAATACCACTATACTATGCTTTAATATGCTAAAACAACACATGATTCGTCCAAGGCACATTAAGCAATCTCAATTGTTTATAACAAGTCATGCTACAGCAAAGAATACTAAGCATAAAGCCAAAACCATATCAAGCATGGCATGACAAAGCATAGGCCACAGTCAAAAATGAGCTCTTTTTACGACAAAAGAATGGACTTTCCTACTCTTTTCCAAACCAAACCAAACTATTTGCAAAGCAATGTATGAAAGAGGGGGTCCAACCAATTTATTCAGAAAACTAAGCAAACCAAGCAAAATAAAAACCAAAACGAAAATGAAAAAGAAGACGCTCCAAGAACAACACAACTGTGCATGAAACAATAAAAATGAAGCGTTTGGAAGAAACCTGGGATTTTTATTGATGAAGAAGGGGATGCCTTGTGCATCCCCAAGATTTTACGCTTGTACCTGTTGGATATTTCTTGGAGTGACATGCGTGGCATCCCCAAGTTTGAGCTTTAGTCCATCCTTCATCTCATTACTCATTCCTTCCATACACCTAAATTTTTCCTTCACACAAAACTTCAGACAATCTTTATTAGCAACTTTAGTGCACTCAAGATAAATAAGTCTTAAGGTTCAGTTCTAACACCAATAAACTTCCATTAGAACACTAGCTACTGAAGAGCTTTCCTCAAAAAGATCAATTCCCCAAAAGAACTCAAAAAGGAACCAACAAGAAGCAAATGTAGAAAATGGCAGAAATCTGTCAAAACAGACCAGCAGGTAAAGACGAATTTTTTCAAAGACCTTCTTTTGATCAAATAAAAAATTGTTCAACTAACTAAAGTTAGATAACAACCTGGGGCAGAATCACAAAAATTCACGCCTCAAAAAGACGTTCAAAGATTTTACACGAATTTTTACGGTGAAGCACAAAAATCTGTTTCGGGACAACAACTTTCCCAATCATTACTTCTCTCTCATTAGAGGTTACTCTTGGCACAAAAAGCAAATAAAAAGGATAAGGAGCGGTTATTACTGAATTAATAACTTCCAAGACTCATCTAAAACTTTTGGGTTATCTCCCAATAAGTACTTTTCTTTAACGTCTTTAAGTTAGGCATAAGAAGCAAGAAAAAGAATCAAGTGTTCTCAAATGAAGAAGCATTAAGACCAAATTTTGTTTTCATAGGAGAAGCAAAAGAAATCTTCTCTCTCTTCTTAGGGAAGTGTTCTATACCTTTCTTGAGTGGGAGTTGATATTTAATGGTGCCTTCTTTCATATCAATAATGGCACCAACAGTTCTAGGAAAAGGTCTTCCCAAAGTAATAGGACAAGAAGCATTATATTCAACATCCAAAACATAGAAATCAACAGGGACATAGGCATTGTTAACCATAATAAGAACATCATTAAGACTCCTCATGAGTTTCTTTTTAGCATTATCATCAAGTGGGACATTCAACTAACAATCTTCAAGTGGAGGCAAATCAAGCATATCATAAATCCTTCTAGGCGTAATAGAAACACTACTATCAAGATCACATAAAGGTTTGAAATCAAAGTCATTCACTTTCATATTAATGATGGGTTCCCAACCATCTTCTTGTTTTATAGGAATAGAAGCTTTATGTTTCATCTTTTCTTCTTTAATCTTTATGAGAGCATCAGTAATCTGTTTTGTAAAGGCCATGTTCATAGCACTAGCATTGGGACTTTTAGCAAGCTTTTGTAGGAACATAATAACTTCAGAGATGTTGCAACCATCAAGATCAAAATCAAATTCACCATCTAGAGGGGTAGAACTATTACTAGCATCAACACTAGTGGTGGTAATAGTAGAAACACTAATGTTTCTAGGAATTTCATCTTCTCTTTCCCACTTAGCATGTAATTCAGCTAACAGTCTAACATTTTCATCAATTCTTACTTGTATGGCATTAGTAGCTGCAAAGGGATTATCATTAGTTTCAGGTTTAGCATCCATTTTATTCAAAGAAATTGAGCTTCAACCAAAGATGCTATATTTCTTTCAGCATTAGAGAGTTTTTCCTCGATAGTTTTATTGAAAGCAGTTTGTTTACTAATAAACTCTTTAAGCATAACTTAAAGTTCAGAGGGAGCACTCCTATTATTGTTGTAGGAACTTCCATAAGCATTAGCATTGTTGGAAGGATATGGCTTATAATTATTGTTACCAAAATTATTCCTATAAGCATTATTGCCAAAGTTGTTATTTCTTATGAAGTTCACATCAACTTGCTCTTCTTGAGCAACCAAAGAAGCTAAAGGGAGATTATTTGGATCAATATGGGCTTTCCCATAAACAATCATAGACGTAATAATATCAATCTTATCACTCAAAGAGGAAGTTTCCTCAACAGAATTTACCTTCCTACCTTGTGGAGCTCTCTTAGTATGCCATTCAGAATAATTAACCATCATAATGTCCAAAAGTTCTGTTGCAGCACCCAAAGTAATGGTCATAAAGGTACCTCCAGCAGCAGAATCCAATAGGTTCCTTGAAGAGTAGTTCAATCCTGCATAAAAAGTTTGGATGATCGTCCAAGCAGTTAGTCCATGAGTGGGACAATTCTTTACCAAAGATTTCATTCTTTCCCAAGCTTGAGCAACATGCTCATTATCAGATTGTTTAAACTTCATTATTTCACTTCTCATAGATATAATCTTAGCAGGAGGATAGTATTTTCCGATGAAAGCATCTTTGCACTTAGTCCAAGAATCAATACTATTCCTAGTTAAGGAATTCAACCATTATTTAGCTTTTCCTCTCAAAGAGAAAGGAAACAATTTCAGCTTAATAATATCACCATCTACATCCCTATGCTTTTGCATCTCACAAAGTTCAACAAAGTTATTTAGATGGGTAGCAGCATCTTCATTACCAATACCAGAAAATTGTTCTCTCATAACAAGATTGAGTAAAGCAGGTTTTATCTCAAAGAAAGTAGCTTCATGCACAGGTGGAGCAATAGGTGTGCTCAAATAAGATTGGTGCTAGTGAAGTCACACAACTTAGTGTTTTCAAGAGTAGTCATTTTTTGTGTTTTCAAATAAGAAAGCAAACTAGTAAAACTAATTTTTTTGTATTTTTGATAACAAAACAAGCAAACTAAGGAAAAAATAAACTAAGCAAAAAAAATAACAAAGTAAAGAGATTGGTTATGAAGGACTCCCCTTGTGAAGATGGCTGATCTTTTAAAAAAATGCTTGTCAAAATGACTCCGACTCCCGACAGCGGAAAAAAAAAATGCTTGCTGGTGCGGTGTTGACGTGGGAGTTTCTTCTTCTTCGTTCCTCGGCAACGGTGCCAGAAAAATGCTTGATGGCTCAGTGTTGATGTAGAGCTCGTTGGGAACCCCAAGAGGAAGGTATGATGAACACAGCGGCAAGTTTCCCTCAGTTATGAAACCAAGGTTTAATCGAACTAGTAGGAGCAAGGAAACACCCCAAAGGTGTTGCTAGCTGAGCCTTGGCAGGGCGCACTACCGGTGCTAGTAGCAACGTGGAGACCTGCACAACACAACCACAGAACTCTGTCCCCAACTTGCGATGAGGTTGTCAATCTCACCGTGTTTTGCTAAAAACAAAGGATTAAGCGTATCGAATGGAAGGAAGTAATAGTTTGCAGAGAGTAAACACAAAGCAATAAACATTTTATAGATTGTATGTAAAGAAAAGGACCGGGATCCATAGTTCACTAGAGGTGGCTCTCCTTAAGATAGATAACATGCTAGGTGAACAAATTACAGCGGGGCAATTGACAAACATCGAGAAAGAATACAAGCATATACTAATCATCTTAACTCCTTTGGGACTTGATTGGGCATTACAACATTACACATAGACCGCCATCCAACTGCATCCATGACTAATAATCCACCTTCAGGTTATCATCCGAACCCCCTCCAGTATTAAGTTGCAAGCAACAGATTATTGCTTTACGAATTGCGTGTAAAGTAAACAATATGATTTTTCTATTAACAAAGGATTGTTGTTTTCTCCCTAGTAGTAACAGCACATCTAGTACCTTAGAGATTTATGTCACTTCCCCAGATTACCAGAGGCATGAACCCACTATCGAGCAAAAATACTAACTCTTGGAGTTGCTAGCATCTACTTGGCCAAGATAGCTACTAACAATGGAACACATGCAAGATCACAAATAACAAAGACATGATAGAATAAATAATCAATCTGAAATAGCATCTCAATATCCATCGGATCCCCGCAAACACAACATGTAGAATTACAAATAGATGATCTTGATCATGAACGGAGCTCACAAGATCTAAACATGAAAGCACAAAGGAGGAGAACTAGCCATCTAGCTACTACATGAATCCGTAGTCCAAGGATGAACTACTCACGTATCACACCGGAGGCTTGCATGGTGATTAAGAAGGCCTGTGGTGAATTCTCTCTCAGGTGCGGTAAGAGCTTCAGATCCCTCCCGATCTAGGGATGGAGACGACGGCGGCTACAGACTCTTTCATGGATTTTTGATCGGGTACTTAGGGTTTTCGTCCCGAGGGCATCTTATAGGCGGAAGGAGAGGCCGAGGGGGTGCCTGGGCTGGCCACACCACCCCCTAGCGCGTCCAGGCCTACCCCGTGCGGCCATGTGGTGTGGTGGCCCCCTGGCTCCTCTCAGTCTCGTATTCTGGCATCTAATGACTTCCGGAAAAATAGGCACTTTAGCTTTTGTCTAGTCCAATTACGAGAATATTCATTTTCTAACTTTCCTGGAACCAAAATCAGCAAAAAAAGGCAGCTGGCACTGTGGCTCTTGTTAATAGGTTAGTCCAAGAAATCATATGAAAAGTACTCCAAAGTGTGGACAAAACACAAGAAAGTGGATAAAACCAAGCATGGAACATCAAAAATTATAGATACATTTGCAATGTATCATGATGTTACAAGTGCATAGGATTCTGGTGATAAAAAATATACCATTTTAATTGATCTTATACTTGATAAAATATTTTTGGAGAGTAAGACTTACTTAATTTTAAATGGTAGTTTTAGTGAGTACAAGTTGAATGGGTTAGACCTATCTTAACTTCATTTAAATATAGCTTGCATTTATTATTACACTTTTAAACTTTAAACAAATAATGCTAAAGGTAATAGTAAGTATTTATATATTTTTAATGAATTAAAATAAAAGAAAAGGGTTTAAATAAGATTTATTAGACCTTTACCTTTTATTTTACTTCAAAAGTATGATTTGATATTTTTAGTGTGTAGATTTCATTTTTGTGATTATTTTTTGTATATTATAAGTATTTTTGTGAATTTTAAATAATAAGATATGATTTTTATAAGTTTCATCACTTTATAAATACCTAATAAATAATAAAAATTGGTTAAGTGATACAAAAATAATTTAAACAAGTTTGTAAATGTTGTTTTTATAAGAATTTTAGTTTATTATTTATATTTTTCTTATTTACTAATATTAAAATATGAAATTTTAAAGTATTATTACTTATAAAATCTTTATTAACTAATAATTATTTAAATAGTTAACACAATAATATTTGTTAATAAAGTTAAATTATATATTTTATTTTTCTTAACATTTTGATATATAATATGTATTTTTCTGAATTAGAAAACAAAAGTTATTGGATTTATAAGGTTTAACAATTTTATTAATTCTAGAAATTTATTTATATTTAAATTTGTATTGATTTGTCTAATTACTTAAACAGAAAATCCTTTTTACACTGCTATCTAACCTAGCCACAAACACTGACTAATGGGCCCGTGGCCACGTCATCTGCCACACGAGATAAAGACTTTTTATACCTAATCTGTTTTACCCAGAGCAACTCACTGGTGGGGCTGGGATGATGTCACTAGACCTGACCATGATGTCAGCACACCGGAACACGGCGGCTGAACGCCCGCGAGGCTACCGCTCGACGTTGGGGACTTCACGATGCGTTATTACTGTGGGTCTTGGATGCGGAAGATCGAGCTGAGTCGATTCAAGACAACACCGCTACCTAATGGTCACCGGAGGACTGCCGGTGATGAGCTTATGCGGCAGAGGATAGCGGTGCATGGTGGCGAATGTCGCGAGCTCGATTTAAAGCGAGATAAAGAGATAGGGAAGCACTCCCGTGCTCAGCAGCTCACCACAAACGCGTTGAAGGGGTTGGTGGTGCCAGGCGAGCTTCAGATGCGACGAATCGACGGTCATGGCCAGGGCAGCTGGCCAGATGTCGAGCTTGATTCCTCGCGATTGGGGACACGCCTGCTTGCGTGACGGGTTGGAGATGAACGAGAAGACAGAGGCGAACGCAGTGGTGGTTTCAGTGGTTCTCGAGATGATCGGAGACGGGGAGTACGATAATCTCCGACGAGCTAGGGTTTCGGTCCCTCTGTGCGCGAGCATCATAGAGCAAGGGAAAGGTCGGGAGCGAGAGGAAATGGATGAGGATGAGGATGGATATGGGTGTCACGGTGGCCTCCTTATCCCCTCCCGGTGACGGTGGCGAGCATCTTGGAGCACCCCGACGCGGCGGACGGCGACACGCACCTGCTTCGGGGGCGTCGCAAGGTGGATGATGATGATAGCAGCAACGAAACGGTAAGTGGGACAGGGTCGGTACTGGGCCGTTGCAGAGCGAGCGGAATGCAGAGGGGCACGCAAGCGGGTGGCAGTTAACGCGAAGAAGCAATAGGCCATGGGCTGCTGGCTCTACTGCCCCTTTTCCTTTTCTATTTCCATTTTGATTTCTGTTTTTCACCATTTCATTTCAAATATGACTTTCTACAAAGTTTTAAATATTCAGAGATATAGTAGGTCAAGAATATCATTGTCTAGAGCAAGTATGACCCTCTTCTCCTTAATTTCTTTTGCTATGTATAAAATATCCCTAATTATATGAAGGGTTCTTTTATTAAGAAATATTAACAGAAATTATGGTTTTAGGATTTGTTTCTCTTTAATAATATTTCACAAAGATTATTATGAGTTTACTTGACAATCTTAATGGTACTGGTTTGAAATGTGTATTCATGTATATAGAATCTTGTTCCTACTTATCTTCATCAAGGATTTACATATATACATAAGAAGGTATTAATCTTGGTGGTGCATAATGGGTGATATAAGTTTCATGGTCCTCCAAACTTGGTGATTTGCCAAATCCAATTCTACTTGATTTGTAGAGTTTAGAATTACCACAAAACACTTAACTAATGTGACCTTGATGGTTCTATGAGATTAGGTTCTTCATCAGGGTTTAAGACAATAAGTTGGACAAGACTTCCATCTATAAACAATCACCTGGTTTCTACTTATCTCTTGGAAATTCTACTCGACTAAGACCTATTATTCCTTGGCTGCCTAGAACTAGGAACTGGTTTAACTACTAACTTAATCCTGGGTTTTTGTACAAAGAGGTAGACATGATTCTATCCTGGCTTGATAGGATCTTGGTTAAGGCTTCTAAAGAATCCTTACCTTAATACCTCACTAAGGATATCTTGAGATAAGGAATTTCTTTCCTAAATATACTCTAAATATCTCTCTTATCTTATTCACCAACATCACATCTTCCTGAATAAGATAATTATTTGACTCCACCATATCCATCATCATATGATGACATGGTCATGCCACTTCAACATCATACCATTCTTACTCCTAGTATATAACTCCTTTTAATTAACTAGAATTGATGCACCTATCAATGTAGCTATTACTAACTCCATCTATTAACTCCCTTCAATCCATCTTGCAACTACTTCCAAGGCTTGCAAGATGATAGTTCTCTCTATATCACATGTGATAACAATCCACTAGAATAGGTATGGTACTACTCTCCACAATACAAGTTTGTTCTTGTATTACCTTGGTTAAACTCCTATGCCTCTAACTACTCCATACAACTCATCAACTACTTCATCATACTCTAGCTTGACTTCTCATGTTCAAACTAGATGATTCAGCTTACTAGGCTTTACCTACTTTGTTATACTCACAAGTCTTCTTCAACACCTAGTCATCTATTCTCAAGTGACTTGGGAATAATGACCACCATCATTTGATCATACAAATCGTAGGCTTCTAATTGTCTTATCAAGATCTATACTCAACTAAGTAGTAAACTTGTATTAGTCTCTCTATAGACTTATCTTGTTAAGCAAGCTTATTCTAAGTCTATATCCACTTGTCCTAATAAGATTGTTATCTAATGTACTAATACTACTAGCTTTCTCATAGTTCCTCAATTACTAGCTCAACCCTTGAGTTTAGGTACTGCTTCTAGTTAACTCATGAGTGAGTTAACTCCTCCAACATCAAATGGTTTGATCTCCACTAAGGATCACATTCCATTGATGATGGTACACTCAACCATATCTAGTTCTTCCTTCAGATTAACTTACTTAAGGTATTTGGAAGGTCAACACAATAGGACAAAGGCTATGAGTCAATAAGTTCTAGATCAGGAATTGATTACCCAATATTGATGATCCATAGACACGAGGACTTGGTCAAATAGGATTGTCATCTATTAACATGACACTAAGGGTATGTGATGGATTGTCTTGGCTTGACTTCCATTTCTACTCTATTTGTAATTAGAGTAAATGTTCAAGAACTACCATGATACCCATGGTAGGAATAACTATGGCATACAAGTGTTTCAAGATTTAGTTATAGAGTTTCTTTTCCTTAAGTTATAAGCTTAGCTTGATATACAGAGTTTATGGTAGGTAATATCTTAATATCATCTTTAGAATATTAAGTATTCATCCTTGACTTGTGGTATGGAATACCATGTAATGATCTCTAGAAGATCAAGTACTCCTTGTTGAATAGTGTGTTCTGACTTAGTTTTATTACATTTGATCTACCCTTAGTTCAAATTATATTACCCAAAGATAAGGTTTTAGCAAAGGTCATGTTGAAACTTATCGCAGTTAACTTGATGATCTACTTCAGTTCCACTAAGTTAAGAGAAGCTTCAATCACTTTGACAAGTTTTATTTAAAAGCGCGAAAATTATCCGGATTTTCTATGCATGAATGCAATGCACACACCTGTGTTCAGCTTATTTCTAAGCTCTAATGCTGGGACGTTACAGACTCTCCCCCTTAAAATAAACTTCGTCCCTGAAGTTTGTACTCTCTTGCGTTTCGGGATGAGGTATTGGCTTGTATTTATCACACCATTTCTCAAATCCATTGTGATCACAATTAGAGATAATTGTGGTATCCCGTATCCACATCTTTTTCCTTGAATTATCTTCATACTTGACAATATCCACTATTAGTTCTAATCTATCCTATAGTTTCTTCTACTATAATCTCTTGGATTATGACCTTACATTTCTATTTAGAATTGGTTTAGGACACACTTAGTCCATTCCAATCCAATTTTTTATTACGCTACACCAATCTATATTGGAATACTCTCTTTACACTTAAAGGATAACTTACCAGTTGTTCCCCCCTTATAACTAGTCTATTAGGGTTAAGAAGTTATATCTCCTTCGATCTTTCATCTGGACTTACTCTAGAGAGTACTCTTGTACAGATGATTTCTTATAACCTTATGAGAATAAGGCTTAATCTCATCATAGTTTAGTACTTCTACCCCAACTTTAGTTGGAAAGTTAGACAACAACACTTCAGTGTTTATTGTTTACTCTCCCCCTTGGGGTTTCCTAATGGTCTCTAATTTGCATGTATAGCATCCATCAACTCGATAGTAAGGATATTGGTCTTTGTCTAGCTTATAATTTATCTCTATAAGGCTTCACAAAAAAATTTATGGTACACCCACATAGTTGTGGATCTCCGAAATGAATCTTCCGACACTATTTGTCTTACTTCTAACCTTTTGGACCTTTTCGCTTTAGTAATCCCGATTTCACGAAGAGTCTCGAAAGACGATCTTTAATTTCATACTTCCTTAGGTCTAACTTAACTTAGGCCAAGTTTTATACTCTTTAAATTACACAAAGATGACTTACTTCACTACACTGTTAGGATACCAGCTACGGATACCAACTACGGATACCAGCTGTGGATCTTCCTAGGTGTATGGATTACCCTACGGGTTTTTGACTTCTTACTGGCATTCTCTGTCATGGTGGTGTCACAGTAGATGCCATGGATAGGCTAAAGGTGGGCCCAATATGCACTAGAGGAATCCAGGGAGGGATAGTGTGGTGATTCCACACACAGATGCTTTGTATTCTCCAGGTGCACAAGGTTTACAGATGCTCCTTGAGCTGAATTGGGGAGAGGTGGAAGAAGAAGCTCTCTTACTCTCACCACTACCTATCTCTTAATGAACAAACTACTCATGTTCTAGCCAGCCCCAACTACAGAGGCCCTAGTGCCCCTTATAAAGGGGATGCTTGGTCTCCAGTTAGGGCATACGTGGAGGCATATTCCTGGGAATAAGGAATATGCCTCTCCCAAAATAGCAAACCGACCGGGTCTCCTTTTGCCATCGTAAGCCATGCAGAGGCTACGTAAGCCTTTGCGGTGCCAGCGTCAGCCGACATAGGGTGCGTCATCTTTGTCGGCCATGCCTCGCTGGTCCCTCCCTCTGTTCGCTTTGCTCACGCTCCTGCGCATAGAGGTCACCCTTTGACCAGCGAGATACCTTCCTTCTCTTGCAAGCCTGATATAACCCGGATCATGCCTGGTTAATCCGGCCTCGTGGGTACCTGCATACAAGTTACAAAAAGCCTGTCAGCATACGACATACGTCGGCCGGGACACAGTTAGGTGGACATCCTCTAGTCCGGGTTACTCCGTAAGTCGGCCTGCCTTGGGGTGACTCGGCCATCATACGCTTTGACCTTGCCGTACCTCGGCTAACTCGGCCTCTATGCCCCGGTGTGACCCTACCCGGGGGTATCCCCCCAACATTAGTCCCCGAAGCTGGTGCGGTCTTAGCAACTTGAGCTGCTAAGGCCATGGCAGGTTCAATCTTTTTGCTCCCTTTTCTGAGTTACGTTGTAGCTCGGATCCCGTGGTGTAGCATTCCCTTGGCACATTCCGAGTCATCACTCATTGGCCGGGCTACCCTTTAGTTTTCCGGGTTATCCTTCCTTCTCTTATACACTTCCCCACGTCCCACGTGGAGGGTAATCATTATCTTGCCTCATTTTAAGGGCCTGCGCCAGTTACTGCACTTATTGTCAGGGGTTACTGCTGCAAACGTCGCGTCGCAGCTACCTCCTCGTTAACTGCATCACCATGTCATGTCATGGGATCCCCTGTTTCTTGTGGCCCTTCATGTGGCTTGCCTCTGATTGGCTGACCCGGCAGATACACGACCACACCGTGTGGCCTCAGTGCACTGCTCGATCCCACTATCCACCACTAGGGAGTGGCTAAATAGGGGAAGGGCGCGTCCCTTGGGTGTTTTCCCCTTCTCGTGCCCCTTAGCCTCTCTGCTTCTTCTTCCTCCTTATGACAGCGCTGCCGCCGCACCGTGCTTCTTCGCACTAGCCTCACTGCCGCTCCCACGCTGCTTCAACGTCACGGGTCCGCGCCAATCCAAGCCTCTGCCCCCCACCTCTGATCGGGCCGGTGAGGACAGTGACCTGGAGATGACCGAGGAGGAGCTCACCGTCGTCGAGGAAGAAGAGATGAAGGAGGAGGGCAAAACGCTAGAGCATGGTGCCTGGGCTGGTTCTTGGGTGTGCCAAGATGACCTGGATTGGCTCTACCGCACCCGCCGCATCCCCGAGGGCATGATTTCTCGCCTTGACTCCGAGGAGCTCGCTCCCTCACCCAATCCGGGTGAGTTCGTCGTCTTCCTGTCTCACTTCCAGCGTGGCTTTGGCCTGCCTGTGAGTGATTTCTTTCATGATTTCATCAACATCTACGAACTCCAACCTCACCATCTTCCGGCGAATGCCATTACATCCATTTCTTCCTTCGCCTCCGCCGTAGAAGGATACGTCGGCCTGTGGCCCACCAAAGAGCTCTAGATCCGGTTCTTCGGTCTGCGAAGGAACATGGTTCCGGATAAGGAGCGTGCCCCGAAGGACAAGCACCTGACCCAATGTGTTGCGGCCTCCATCTCACCTCGGAAACTATCTGTCTTCCCCCGAGTCATGGGGCTTGATTCCTGCAAGGGCTGGGCCCAGACCTTCTTTTATGTGAGGAATGGTTTGGATGAGGATCTGATCCGGCTGTGCCCCTTTGCAATGGGTCCTCCTAATCCGGCTCTGTGGGACCGGGTTCCCAAGAAACCAACTTCCCTGGCGAATCAGGTTAATAAGCGGTTCCAGGAGTTGAAGGATCTGGGGCTGCGCAACGAGGATGTGATGATCACATTCGTCCGCAGCCAGATTTCCCCGCTACAGAAGCGCACACACAAGCTCTGCCACATGAGCTAGCGACTTGACCCCAACCGGACCTCCTCCTTCGAGTTGAACAACACTGAGATCTTCCGCTGGATCAAGGCCATCTTCACGACCGATAAGGACTTATCCGCTGATTGGGAGTGGGGGTTGGAGCACTACTACCGGGACAAGCCTCCTCCTGCGGTAAATCTCATTACCCAATCCTTCTCCGAGTTACATTATATGTTAGAGCATGTTGTTTATTTGATCCCTTTGCATTTTCCTTTTAGTTGTTTCTTCAGCAGACCCTTGAAGATGACACCGAGCCTTCCCTCAAATGGGGGAAGGATCGACTTGTCTCAGACGAGGAGGAGCAGGATCAGGAAATGTTTCATCCTACCCCGGACGCAACCAAGCGACCCTCTGGTAACTTCTCTTCCTTAAGGAATTGGCCTGACGATGAAGATGATTCCGACAATGAGGTGGTGGAGGCATTTGACGCGATACCCATTTCTTACGCATTTCCGGCTTCAGCTAACCCGGCTGGGAAGATCCATGAAGATCCCCCTCTCGCTTCGAGTAAGCTGGCCCCAGCCGCATCTAAGAAAAAGGCTGCCACCTCAGCGGCCTCTTCCGGGCCTCCCAAGACAACCAAAAGGCAGAAGAAGTCTGCTGACAAGGTTGTCAGCAAACCTCCGAATAAAGCCATAGTTTGGAGAGCTTGCAAGCCCAAGGAGCCTCTGACCTCCGATGAGTGAGTTTCTTTTTCCTTGTACCATTTTCCGCTTCAATTTTCTTTGTCTTCACACCTCTCTCTTTGTTATATAATTCCTTATTCATTGTTTAATTTGATAGGGCTGCCGTGGAGGTTCCCCAAAGCGGCTCCAGCATTGCTTTGCCCCTCCAGTGTTCCCCATCTCCCCCTCGCGGCGATGACATGCGCCCACTAATCCCTATTTAGGAAGGCTCGGTGGATACACCAGATCTTAGTCCACCTCGTCTAGAGGGGGGCAAATTCGGCGTAGGGGGAAGTGGCACGGCCGAGGTAGCTGATGCTCCCAGCTCTTCATCGGCTCAGCCGCAACCCGTCACTTCCGAGGTACTAGCAGCAGCAGCACCACCACCGCCAACACCAACACCAGCACAAGCACCAGCGCTAGCACCAACAGCAGCACCAGCAACAACACAAGCACCAGTATCAGCACCAAATCCTTCTGCCTCATCCGAGTCTTCCAAGACCCAGCGAGAAGACCCTGCTAGCACCAAGGCTGCACCCAAGTCCAAATCTGCAGCTCAAACCTCAGCCTCCCAACAGCAACCCAAGGCTAATAAAGGTTTTGGCACCACCAAGGCAACATCCATCGAGGCTGGACAGCGCACGCTCGCGTCCATGCTGCTGAAGAAAGATGCCTCCTCCGGGTCAGCTAGCAGCAAGCAACTTGCACTGCATACCAGCCCTGCTGCCGCCCAAGTTGCGAGGAGGGAGGCCCACGCCAAAGGCTTGGTCGCGCCCCACATGCTTAGTGGAGAGGGCTATCCTCCGGCTCTGATCGAATATGTCAATAATTGGAATAGAGCGGAGTTTGTCAATCCCAACGACGATCTCTCGGAGAAGTTTGGGCCCGCCGAATTTAGCGCACAAATGAACACAGCAGCCAAGGCTATCAACATTGCTGGCCCAATGATGGAGGTACGCTACTTTGTCTCTTACTTAATACGCACAAGTTCTTAGAGACATATCCATTAGTCCCCGAGCCTTCGGGGGAGTAATTTGTTACTCGGGCGGATTCTCCTTAGAGAACTAGCATAGCTCCTTAGTAGCTTAGAATATGCACACACCTATAGCCGGGCTAAGTTCCACTTGACTCGGATTTTGTACAATTCGAATATGCACACACCTAGAGCCGAGTTAAGTTCCACTTGACCCGGATTTTGTAGACTTCGAATATGCACACACCTAGAGCCGGGTTAAGTTCCACTTGGCCCGGATTTTGTACACTTCGAATATGCACACACCTAGAGCCGGGTTAAGTTCCACTTGGCTCGGATTTTGTACACTTTGAATATGCACATAGCTGAGCCAACCTTGCTCTTTTCAGGTTACTACCAACCGTCGGAGTGCTGAGTTTCAGCGCCTCTTGGACTCCCACAAGGTGCTGTGCTCGAAACATGCTGCTCTTCTTGCTGAGTGCGAGAAAAAGTTTAAGTTTTTTCTTCTACCTCTTCCCCCATCTTTCTTTGTCTTTTCCCGCCGAACTAATCTATCATTCGAATTGCACAGCTGGAGTGGAGGCCGAAAACACAATTATGAGAAAAAACATGGCCGAGATAAAAGGTAATTTGCTTTGATTACTCAATTTCCGTGCCCTTTCTCCTTTCTCCTAAGCTCGGCATATATTCATACCTCGGCTCTGCCGGGTCAACAAACTGTTGCAGCATCCCTTGAAGATAGTGTGCTCATGCCTGATATGATGCTGCATTTTCTCGAACAAGCAGGGCAACATCAGACCAAACTCAATAAGAAGGATGACGAACTTGCAAAACTCCGAGCCAAGGATGATGAAGTTGCCAAGCTCAAGGCTGAGATGAAAAAACTCAAAGAGCTCCACCAGGCTGAGATGGACAAGGCTGGCCAAGACTTCACTGAAGAGCGAGAACGTCTTGGCCTCGAACTTTCAAAAGATCAAGAGTTGCTGAAGGAGGTCGACGTTAAGCTTGACTCGGCTAATGTTGAACTGGAGAAGCTCCAGAAGAGGCTTGCGGATTGCACCTAAGAGCTGACCCAGATCCATAGTCATATCTCCCGTAAACTCTTTTCCTTTAGCCGACATGTATTTCTCCGGGTTAAACTCTTTTACTTACTTAACTTCTTTCATTTTCAGGCAAATTCCCACATAGCGATGCCATTGCGGCTATTGCCGTCGCCAAGTTCTGCCAGCAGAGGGGTACCCCAACTGGTCCTGGGTCTGAAACCATTCCCTATGACATGGAGGACTTGCTGGTCAGCATATCCTCTCGCCTTGAAATTGTGAAGAACTATGGTTCGGGTATCCTGGATTCAGCCATCTAGATCTTCCGTGCCCTTTGGCCTGGTGAGGATGTTCCGGAGGGATCCACTGCTGTCATCAACAAGCTGATGGAATGCGAGACCCAGCTTGACCTCTGGAGGGAATCCGCCGCTCGAGTTGGAGCTGATACTGTCCTCCACTTTGTGCTCACGTGGTATGAGAAATTGGATCTAAAGATTCTCGAGCGCTTGCGCACCGGATCCAAATGGTCAAATGATCCAGATTGGGTAGCCCGGCGTAAGGCTTGCGCCCATAACCTCATCCAGTTTGCCCCTGTCCATCAATGGAACGAAGGACCAAGCTTCCTCGGTGCCGTTGACGACGAATACGTCGAAGATGGTTCGGATGAGGAGGAAGAGGACGAAGCCTCAGATCTCGAAGAGAATGAAGATGACGATGAGGCTGAAGCCGGAGTTCCACCCGCTGGCGCCGAGTTACCCCCTCCTGCTGCTTCTCCTTGAGCACCAAAAAACACTTTGAAATTTATTAGATCCCCGGTATGCCGGGTGCAGATGTATTAAGCATACTAATTATGTTTTTCTACTAAATTGTTCATGCCGAATTAACTTGGGCGTAGTCCCCGAGTTTCGTTTTCTTGTTTCTACAACTTCATGGCTCGGCTCGTGTCTACCTTGATTCGGTTTTATGACTTACGAGTCCGAGTTTCAAAAATTGACTTAACAATACTTGGAAACTTTAGGCTTAGCTCAAAATAATCCAGCGTAGTAAAAGTAAAGTAAACATAAGGTTAGTCCGAATAAAGAATGTCGGCTCGATTATGTTCTTTTCCTTAGTCGTTTTTCATGTGCTACGCAATTCCAAACTTGTTCTCTTGCTTGCCATGAAGCCAATTCTTGTTGGACAGCAGCAAGTCGAAGAGTTGAGTTTTTGGTGCTCACACACTACTAATCCGGCTTAGGTCGAAGCAACTTAAGCCAGCTGACATAAAAATAAATAACAAATACAGAAGACAACAAATATTACTAAGGCAGTCCTCGAGTTACTGCTCGAGGTGCCAAGATTTCATTGATAAACTCATTGCCTGCATACATACCGACATATGAGAAACTCGGATACACACACTTCTTTGTTAAGTGTAGAATGGACGAAGTAGGGCTACATTCCATGGATGCTTAGATTCCTCGCTAGACCTGCCCGCCTTGTTCTTCTCCTGTGGTTGTGCATCGATGAGATAATAAGAGTCATTGTGCAATGCTTTGCTCACAATGAATGGCCCTTCCCATGGGGGGATAACTTATGCATGCCAGCAGTATGTTGTACCAGCCGGAGTACCAGATCACCTTCCCGGAAGACTCGAGGGTTTAATTTCCGGCTATGATAGCGTCGGAGATTTTGCTGATATATGGCGGATCTGGACAATGCCAATTCTCTCGCTTCTTCCAGCAGATCAACATCATTTTGCCGGGCTTCTCGCACTTCGGCTTCTGTGTATTGGGTGACCCTAGGCGATCATGCTCTATATCGGCTGGTAATACAGCTTCTGCCCAATATACCAGAAAAAATGGCGTATAGCCTGTTGATCGATTCGGAGTTGTTCTTAAACTCCATAGTACCGCTGGTAGTTCTTATATCCAGCACCCCGCTGATCTTTGCAACGGCTCAAATGAGCCGGGGGTTTATCCCGGATAAAACTAATCCGTTGGATCTTTGTACTTGTCTGTTCGATGCGGGGTGGGCTACTGAAGCAACGTCCAGCCGAATCTCTTTATCCCAGCAGAATCGTGCAAATGCTCCTTCAACAAAATTGGTGTCGTTATCTGTTATGATACTGTGAGGGTAGCCATATCTCAGGATGATATCTTTGAGGAATGTCACGACTGTAGCTCCATCATATTTTCTTATCGGCTTTACTTCAATCCATTTTGTAAACTTGTCAACCATAACCAAGATATGGGTCATGTTTCTTCTCGCTGGATTAAATGGGCCAACCATATCCAAACACCATACGGCAAATGGCCAGGTAATTGGTATGGTCTTGAGCTCCGACATTGGCATGTGTGTCTTGGTAGCATACCTCTGACAACCATTGCATTTTCTTACTAGATCCTCTGCTTTCTCCAAGGCACTTGGCCAGTAGAATTCGTGCCGGAAAGCTTTTGCCACTAAAGCTCTGGATGAGGCGTGATGCCCACATTCCCCTTGATGTATATCTCGGAGGATGTCAAGCCTTTCTTTTGGGTCAACACACCGTTGCAGGACATTTGTGACACTCCTCTTGTATAGCTCGGCATTGATAATCGTGTATGCCTTTGCCCTTCTCTGAATTTTCCTTGAAAGCACTTCTTCATTAGGCAAGGAGCCATCCTTCAGGAACTGGAATATGGGCAGTGCCCAAGCTAGTATAGCTCGCACTGGAAACACATCCTCGTCAATTTCCATTTGATCGACCGACATAACCTATGCTGGGTCAAGCTGCGTAGTCCTCGGGTTCTGCGAAGCAGTCCTCGGGTTTCCTGAACCACTTCCCACATCAATGTCCATGGGCACAGCTTCCGACTCCAGATTTGCCGGGATATAGATTGATTCGGATTCTAGGGATGGACTGATAGACGGCTTTCTGAGGTGCTCTAGTGATACACCCGGTGGAATTGCTTGTCGTTGTTGGGGGGATAACCCCGGGTAGGGTCACTCCAGGGTATAAAGGCCAAGTTAGCCGAGGTTCGGCAAGGTCAAAGCGGATGCTGGCCGAGTCACCTCAAGGCAGGCCGGATCACGGAGTAACCCGGACCAGGGGGGTCGCCTAACATTGTCTTGTTCGACTCAAGGAGTAAGTCGGAGATACTTGTCTAGCTTATAAGTAGGAACAGGTGTGGCCGGATCAACTATGATCCGGATCCTCGTTTGGCTTCTAGGAGAAGGAAGGAATCTCTCTGGTCAAAAAGAAGGCCCCGTGCGTACTGGATGAGCAAACAAAGCAAGGGCAGGACCACCGGATCGTGGCCGACAAGGGTGATGACGCTCACGTCGGCTGACGCGGGCGCCGCAGAGGCTACGTCGCTAAAGCAAGTATGACGCGGGGGAAAAGCACCCCTGTCGGGTTACTACTTTGGGAGGAGGAATATTCTTAGGAATATGCCTCCACGTATGCCCTAGGCCACGACCGAACCACCTCTATATAAGGGGGGGTTAGGGTTCTGGTAAGGGGGTTGGGTCTTTTCAGATACATAGCAAGGAAAACACTAGTGGATCTAGGGTTCTTGGGCTAGTTTGTAGACAAGAGTAAGAGAGTTTCTTCTTCCTCCACTTGTCAATACAGCTCGAGGTGCACTTGTAATCTTGGAGACTGAACATCAATACAAATCCTCTGTGTAGAGAATCACTCTACTATCCCTCCCTGGATTCCCCTAGCGCATATTAGTCCCCACCTTTAGCCTATCCATGGCATCTGCCGTGACACCACCACGACAGTTGGCGCCCACCATGGGGCTAGCGGCGCTAGCAGGGGTGAAGATCCGGACGGGAAACCTCATCGCACCGTGAACGATCGTCTCCGGCTTGTTCAGCACTTCGAGCGCTGACTACGCTGACAACGCTGGCTGCTTCGCACGCCGCCTCCACAAGAACGGCATCTTCATCAAGCTCGGCGCGCACAAGGTCTATGTTGCTGTGGACGTGTCTTGCGTTCATCCGCGTCGCGTCGTCGATGCAGGAGAACCACCCCTCACTGTGGCTCGCGGGGCACGTATCACTTGCTCCCCGGACCATGCAGAGGTGATGATGACTGCGCCAGGTGCGGGCATCAGCAAGGATCCAGTGCCAGACCCGGAGGTAACACCCAATGCACCGAGGAAAGCTAGGGGTCCTCCACTAGAGAGGCCTGAAAACGTGCTGAGGGAAGCTATGGATAGCTTGGCTAACCCGGTGGCAGCAGTGATAGATCCGGCTCAGGCACAGGCCGAACTAGAGGAGACCCGGCGAAAGATACTGGAGGGCGCAAAGAAAATTGCAGCGGCTCAGCAGTCGTTGAACATGACGCTGCGTGAGTACGCAAAGGCAAATAAGGTTGATGCAGTGAGGGTAAAAGGGAAAAATCTCATAATCGAGATGAACAGAGAAGGTGATGATGAACCAGAAAGGTCGGAAAACTATCTGTCTGTGGGGTTGCCGAAGTATAGTACCCCGGCGAAGAACCTCAGAGCAGCAGATGCCGCGGCGTCCGAGCTAGAGGGTCTGACGGGTGAAGCCTGTCAAAGACAGCAAGACCGGGTTAACGAGCTGGTTTGGATCGCGAACAGGCAGAATGAGGAGCTGTTGAGAGGTAACCCGGAGAGAGTTGGAGCTTCTAAGATCGTCCATTCGGTGATGGGTAACCCGGAGAAATCCGCTGGAGCCGCATCATCGCCTCATAGCGGCCCTAGGAGAGAAGAGGTAGTAACCTCGGCCAGACGGAACAAGCAGATCGTTCTGTACGACCCAACGCGTGCGGGAAAAGAAAAAGAGATGCGAAAAAACAATGATAGACAAAGTATGAGCTGAGGTGAAGCTGGCCGAGGGAACCACGACCAAGGCAACGCCGGTCAAGGGAATGCTGCCAACGGCAATGCCGGACAGCGAAACTCGGCAGGAGCGGGTCAGCCGCAGCACCAGAATGCACCAAGGCAAGAGCAAAGTGCCGGCCGAGGAATGCAGCAGAGAGGAGCACAACAAGAGCAAGACCGATACAATGATGGAGACTCGGAGATGATGAATGCGGGATACGCAAGACCGGACTATCACGTGATAGGGTCGAGATTGGGAAGCAGAGATTTGATGCTGGATGACGCCAGGCTAAAACTGGATCGCCTATATAGGTCGGAACAGATCGAATGTCAAGGTCCTCCGGGTCCAGCGTGCTTCGGACCCCGGATCATGAAGGAACCGCCAGTACCCAATTTCCAATTACCCAGGGGCACGAAGACGTATGACGGCAGTACAAAGCCGGAGGATTGGCTGATAAACTACACAACAACTGTGAAAATTGCAACGCGCAACTTGAGATGGGTTGTACGATATGTACCGCAAATGTTGGAAGGTCCAGCTAGGGTTTGGCTGAATAATTTGCCACCCGGAAGCATCAATTGCTGGATAGATTTCGAAGAAGTGTTTATCAGCAACTTCTCAAGTACGTATCAGAGGCCGAACAGACCGCAGACCCTGGCGATGTGCAAGCAGAAATCTAACGAAACGGACCATGAATTCTTGACCCGGTGGTGTACCGTGAGAAACTCGTGCGAGGGAGTCATAGAGTCACAGGCTATAGCGTGGTTCGCACAAGGGTGCAGATATGCCAGCGAGTTGTGGATGAAATTGCAAAGGAAAATGCCAGTCACATTGGCAAAGATGATCCGGATTGCGAATTTTTATGCTTTGGGTGATCCGACTCAACCTAGGATCGCGTCGAACGAGTCAAATGAGGAGTACTATCCGAGGGACGGATCCGGGTCGTCCCGGAGGAACGATTACAGGGGAAAAAGGAGAGACGATAGACCGGACCATCGATATGGTTCGCAACAAGTTGCGGCCGTAAATCAAGATCAGCCCGGGGCAGGGAGCAACCAACGCCAGAGAACGGGAGGGCAATGGACTCCTTGAAACGATGGCAAGAAACCGTGGACTCCGGAGCAGAGGAAGCAATGGCAAGAAAAGAAAGATCGTTCGAGGTATACCTATGAGTCAATGTTGGACCAGCCGTGTAAGTTTCACACGCCAAATCCGAACAACCCGGCGGGTCACACGATGAGACAATGTGAGTGGATGCGCAAGATAGAACAAGGTGGTTCAGGGAATGCTGAGGCACCCCGGAATGATCTACCTCGGTAGGAGTTACCCCGGCAGCAACTGCTTTCCGGAGCAAACACGCAGCAACTGATGTTGCCTCCCCCTCCGCCGAGGTATGACAACAACGAGAGAAGGGATGAAGTGCATCAGGTGGAAAACCAGCAACAACCGGATCAGAGGTACCCCGGAAACGAGGCAAGGAATGAGTACAGGGAACATCATCAGAGCTATTGTGTGTTTACAACAGAGGAAACAGATAGGAAGAGCTTGCAGCACCGACATATGGAGGTTAACACGGTTATGCCTGCTGTGACGAGGTACATGTCTTGGTCGAACCAGGAAATCACCTGGAGCGTCAAAGATCACCCCAAACTTATGCCCAGTCCGGGCTCGTTTGCACTAGTGTTAGATCCGACGTTCATTGGACCAAACATTAATGTGAGGTTCTCCAAGGTACTAATCGACAATGGCAGTAGCATTAACATCATGTATGCAGATACGATGCGCAAATTGGGCATCTCGGAGAACATGCTCGAGGCTACTAGAACAACTTTCCATGGGATCGTACCAGGCATATCTTGTGAGCCCATAGGCAAAGTCCGGGTCGACGGTTATTCGCACGAGGGATAACCGCGAACTGAAAATCTGGAGTTTGAGGTGGTAAACTTGGAGAGCGCGTATCATGCATTACTCGGGAGACCAGCACTGAGCAAATTCATGGCAAGTTGCCACGTTAGTTATCTGAAGATGAAGTTGCCCGGGCCAAATGGAGCAATTACTATCACTGGGGATTTCCGACGTTCTATTGAGTGCGCTTCAGCCGGGTCTAACCTAGCCGAGTCACTCGTAATTGCCCAAGAGAAAAGAAAAATTCAAGAGGTGGCGGCTTTAGCTCAGTCCGCGCAGCAGTATATGCCGGCGTTAAGTAACCCGCATGGAAGTGTTTCGTTTCAAGCCGCGAAGGACACCAAGAAAATTCCAGTGGATAACATGTTTCCGGAGCGTACCGTGACAATTGGGGTCGGGTTAACTGACAAATAGGAAAGCGAGCTCGTTAACTTCCTCCGTGAGAATCGGGATATTTTTGCTTGGTCCACACAGGACTTGCAAGGTGTTCCGAGGGAGTTGGTCGAGCACTCTTTGAATGTAAGACCCGGAGCAAGGCCGGTGAAGCAACCTCTCCGACGCTTCGCCGAGGATAGGAGAAAGGTCATTGGTGACGAGATAGCTCGGTTGCTAGCAGCAGGATTTATCATGGAAGTGTTGTATCCGGATTGGCTCTCTAATCCGGTGCTAGTAGAAAAGAAGAAGGATGATCCGAATGTGGCAGTGGTTTGGCGTATGTGTATCGATTACACGAACCTGAACAAGGCGTGTCCAAAAGATCCATTCCCGCTGCCGAGGATAGATCAGGTCATTGACTCTACCGCGGGGTGTGAACTGTTGTCATTCATTGACGCTTATTCTGGTTTCCACCAGATACCTCTGAACCCGGACGATCAAATAAAAATTTCCTTTATTACCCCGTACGGGGCTTATTGCAATCGCACTATGCCGTTTGGTTTACGAAACGCAGGAGCAACGTACCAAAGATGTATGCAAAAATGTTTGCACGATCAAATAGGTCAAAATGTACAAGTCTACGTGGATGATGTGGTTATCAAGACCAAGGAAAGCGCAACACTCCTTGACGACATAAGGCAAACATTCGCGAACTTGAGAAGATTCCGGATGATGCTTAACCCGGAGAAATGTACCTTCGGTGTCCCGGCTGGGAAGTTACTCGGATTTCTCGTCTCCAGTCGAGGTATCGAGGTTAATCCAACTAAGATCCGAGCCATCGAACGAATGGATCTGCCGAAGTGTCTCAACGACGTCCAGAAGTTCACTGGATGCCTGGCGTCGTTGAGTCGGTTTGTATGTCGGTTAAGAGAAAAGGCATTGCCTCTCTACCAACTCATGAAAAAATCAGATAAATTCGTTTGGACGCCGCAGGCCGATGAATCTTTTGCCCACTTGAAAAAGATGTTGGCCACTGCACCAGTGTTAGCTTCTCCACTATCAAAGGAGCCAATGTTGCTCTACATAGCCGCAACCAACCGAGTTGTAAGTGCAATGATTGTAGTGGAGCGAGATGAGGGGGGCAAGTGGGTGCAGAGGCCAGTGTATTACTTGAGCGAGGTATTGTCTGCCTCAAAACAGAACTACCCACATTTTCAAAAGGTGGCATACGGAGTTTATATGGCGGCAAAGAAGTGAAAGCATTACTTTGAGGAGCATCCCATCAAGGTGATATGCGAAGCCCCCATATCCGAGATAATGGGTAACAAAGATGCGAATGGCAGAATTGCGAGATGGGCAATTGAGCTAGCACCATACGCGCCCCAGTATGATAGGAGAGAAGCGATCAAGTCCCAGGCTGTGGCGGACTTTTTCGTGGATTGGGCCGAGGTACAATACGAACCACCACCACCGGATCCGAACTACTAGAGGATGCACTTTGACGGATCGAAAACCAAAACCAGGTTAGGTGTCGGGGTTGTGCTTACCTCGCCAAAGAAGGATCAGCTCAAGTACGTATTGCAGATCCATTTCACAGCATCGAACAATGTCGCTGAGTACGAGGCTCTTATGCATGGTCTCAAAGTGGCAAAGGAGATTGGCATACGTCGGATAATCTGCTTTGGAGACTCAGATCTAGTAATACAGCAAGTGTCCGGAGTGTGGGACGCCCTAGATCCAAACATGGCACTATACAGATTTCATGTGCAGAAAATCTCGGGTTACTTTGAGGGATGCGAATTTCATCATGTACCTCGCGTGGAAAACGAAGCTGCCGACATGGTGTCGAAGCTCGGATCGACCCGACAGGCAATTCCACCGGGCGTTGCATTGGAGCACCTCAGAAAGCCATCTATCAGGCCGTCCCCAGGAACCGATTCAATCTATGTCCTGGAAAATGCGGAATCCGGAGCTGAGCCCATGGACATTGACATGGGAGGTAGTACGCCGAACCCGGGGACTACCTCGGCAAACCCGGGGACTACCTCGCCAGACCCGGGGACTGTTCAGCGTGATCCGGCTGAAGTTATGCCGGTGGATCGGATGGAAATTGATGAGGAGATGTTCCTGTATAGCAAGTACCAGCTTGGGCACTGCCTATATACCAGTTCTTGAAAGATGGAACGTTACCCACTGAGGAAGTGCTAGCCAGGCAAACTCAGAGGAGAGCCAAATCTTACACAATCATCAATTCCGAGCTATACAAATGGAGTGTAACCAATGTCCTCCAGCGGTGTGTTGATCCGGAAGAAGGACTTGACATCCTCTGAGATATACACCAAGGAGAATGCGGGCATCACGCCTCATCCCGGGCCTTAGTGGCAAAGGCATTCCAGCATGGATTTTACTGGCCAAGCGCCTTGGAGCAAGCAGAAGATCTGGTGAGAAAATGCAATGGTTGCCAAAGATACGCCACCAAGACACATATGCCTATGTCGGAACTCAAAACCATACCAATTACATGGCCATTTGCTATGTGGTGCTTGGATATGGTTGGCCCGTTCAAACCAGCAAGAGGAAACATGACGCACATTCTGGTCATGGTGGACAAGTTTACAAAATGGATCGAAGTGAAGCCTATAAGAAGATGTGATGGAGCTACGGCTATGACATTTCCCAAAGACATCATCTTGAGATATGGTTATCCTCATAGTATCATAACTGATAACGGCACCAATTTTGCTGAAGGAGCATTCGCATGATTCTTCCGAGATAAGAAAATCCGACTTGATGTAGCCTCGGTAGCCCACCCCGCATCGAACGGAGAAGTGGAAAGATGCAACGGATTAGTGCTATCCGGGATAAAACCCCGGCTCATTGAGCCGCGGCAAAGATCAGCGGGGTGCTGGATAGAAGAACTACCAGCAGTATTCTGGAGTTTAAGAACAACTCTGAATCGATCAACAGGCTACACGCCGTTCTTTCTGGTATATGGGGCAGAAGCTGTATTACCAGCCGACATAGAGCATGTTTCGCCTAGGGTCACCCAATACACAGAAGCCGAAGTGCAAGAAGCCTGGCAAAATGATGTTGATCTGCTAGAAGAAGCGAGAGAACTGTCACTGTCCAGATCCGCCATATATCAGAAAAACCTCTGACGCTATCATAGCCGGAAAGTGAGCCCCCGAGTCTTCCGGGAAGGCGATCTGGTGCTCTGGTTGGTACAGCGTACCACTAGCATGCATAAATTATCCCCCCCCATGGGAAGGACCATTTATCGTGAGCAAAGCATTGCACAATGACTCTTACTATCTCATAGATGCAAAGCCACAGGAAAAGAATAAGGCGGACAGGTCCGGAGAGGAATCCAAGCGACCATGGAATGTAGCACTACTTCGTCCCTTCTACACTTAGCTAAAGAGTGTATGTACCCGAGTCATCCTCATATGTCGGTATGTATGTCGGCAATGAGCTTATCAATGAAATAACGGAGCCTCGAGCAGTAACTCGGGGACTGCCTTAATAAATGATTGTTGTTACTTTTTATGTGTTAGCTGGAATGACTCGTTTCGCTTAACCCGGATTAGTAATGTGTGAGCACCAAAAACCCAACCCTTCGACTTGCTGCTGTCCAACAAGAATTGACTTCATGGCGAGCAAGGGAACAAGTTTGGAATTGCGTAGCACATGAAAAACTACTAAGGAAACGATCCTATTCCAGCTAACGTTTGTTTTTTTCGGACTAACCCCGTATTTACTTTCAAGCTATTATGTTGAATTATTTTGAGCCAAGCCTCAAAGTTTCTCAGTATTGTTAAAACGATTCTTGAGGCTCGGGTTCGTAAGTCGTAAAACCGAATCAAGGTAGACACGGATCGAGCCGGAGAATTGGACGAACAAGAAAATGAAACTCGGGGACTACGCCCAAGTTAATCCGGCATACAAGCATAGTAGCACAATATTATGTATTCAACATACAATTGCACCCGGCATACCGGGGATCTGATAAATTTTCAAGTTTTTTTTCAACTAAGGAGCGGCAGGAGGAGGAAGTTCGGCGTCATCATCACTGTCTTCAATATCTGAAGCAGCATCTTCTCCATCATCGCCCGACCCACCCTCCATGTTCTCCATCTGCTCCTCCTCGCCGGATTCCAGAAAGCTCGGCCCCTCAACCCAGTCATGGACTGGAGAATATTCGATGAGGCTGTAGGTGCAAGCCTGGCGCCGAGCTACCCACTCCGGATCATCGGTCCATTTGGATCCGGTGCACCGGCGAGTGAGGAGGCTCAGATCAATTTTCTCATGCCATGAAAGGATATGATGGAGAAGGGTATCTGCTGCGGCACGCCCGGCGGATTCCCTCCAGAGGTCAAGTTGAGTCTCAATCTCCATCAGTTTTTCCGCAAGGAGCGTGATCCTTTCCGGAGCGTCCTCGCTTGGCCAGAATATGTTGAAGATCCGGACCACAACGTCGAGGAGATCTTTTCCATAGTTCTTAATAGTTTCCACCCGAGCTGACACGCTGACCAACAGGTCCTCCATGTCCAAGGGGATGCTCTCACCATCAGGAGCGATGGGAGTACCCCTCTCTTGGCGGAATTTGGCAACGGCAGCACTGGCGATGGCAGTACCCTCCGGAAAGTTATTTGAACATGAGAAAAGGGAGGATGCTGAAGCAAAGGCGTATGAGCTAACCCGGAAAACTATGTCAGATAAGGAGAAGAGACTTACGTGAGATATGGCGATGGATCCGGGTCAACTCCTTGATACAACTGTCGCGTCTCTGACGAAGTTGTTCAAGCTCGACGAGCACCAACCCAAGCCAGACTTCGGATTCCTTGAGCAGATCCTGGTCCTTGGAGATCTGGAGGGTAAAGCTCTCATGCTCTTCGGTGAAGTTCTGGCCAACCTTTTGGAGCTCGGTTTTGTGTTGGGCCTTCATCTTCTCCATCTCGGCCTTGAGTTTAGCTATTTCGTCATTCTTGGTCTGGAGGAGGGCGAGCTCATCATCCTTCTTCTTCAGCTCGGCTTGATGTTGTCCTGCTTGTTCGAGAAAATGCAGCATCATATCAGGCACGGGCACACTATCCTCAAGCGATGCTGAAATAGTGTGTTGACCCGGCAAAGCCGAGGAGTGAATGTTTGCCGAGCCAAGGAGAAGAAAGAATGGAAAACACAACGATGCTGACCGAAAGAAGACATACCTCGGATTTCCTCCAACTTCTTCTGCATAATCTTGTTTTCAGCCTCCACCCCAGCTGCAAAAAACCAAAGAAGGAGGTTAGTCCGGCAGAAACAAACGAAACGGTGAGGTGTTAAGAGAGGAAATTACCCCTCTTTTCATGCTCCGCGCCAAGCGCAACGTGTTTTGCGTGCAAGATCTTGTGGGTATCAAGCAGGCGCTGAAACTCGGCGCTCCGACGATTGGTGGTTACCTGACAAAGGCACAGGCGTGTAAAGTTAGCTCGGTGCATATCCGAAGTGTACAAGATCTGGGCCAAGCAGAACTTAACCCGGCTCTAGGTTTGTGCATATTCGAAGTGTACAGGATCCGGGCCAAGCGGAACTTAACCCGGCTCTAGGTGTGTGCATATTCGAAGTGTACAAGATCCGGGCCAAGCGGAACTTAACCCGGCTCTAGGTGTGTGCATATTCGAAGTGTACAAGATCCGGGCCAAGCGGAACTTAACCCGGCTCTAGGTGTGTGCATATTCGAAGTGTACAAGATCCGGGCCAAGCGGAACTTAACCCGGCTCTAGGTGTGTGCATATTCGAAGTGTACAAGATCCGGGCCAAGCGGAACTTAACCCGGCTCTAGGTGTGTGCATATTTGAAGTGTACGAGATCCGGGCCAAGCGGAACTTAACCCGGCTCTAGGTGTGTGCATATTCGAAGTGTACAAGATCTGGGCCAAGCAGAACTTAACCTGGCTCTAGGTGTGTGCATATTCGAAGTGTCCAAGATCCGGGCCAAGCGGAACTTAACCCGGCTCTAGGTGTGTGCATATTCGAAGTTTACATGCAGCTACGTTGATCTTCTAAGGAGCATCCAGCCGAGTAACAAGTTACTCCGCCGGAGGCTCGGGGACTAATGGTTATTATCTACATCATGTAAAGAAGAAACGACGTACCTCCATCATACGCCCAGCGAGGTTAATCGCCTTGGCGGCGGTATTCATCTGAGCGGAAAATTCAGCTGGGCCGAACTTTTCCGGGAGATCGTCATTGTAGACGAACTCAGCCTTGTTCCAGTTCATGACAAACTCGATGAGGCTCGGAGGGTACCGTTCGCCAGTGGGCATGTGGGGCGCCACCAAGCCCTTGGCATGAGCTTCTTTCCTTTCGATCAGGGCAAGAGCTGGGCTAGTGTGAAGAACCATCTGCTGCGATTCGGCTGGCTCGGCAGGAGGATCCGTCGCTGCTGGTGATTTCTTTGGAAGCATTAACGATAAAGTTCGCTGCCCAGCCTCGACGGACGCAGACTTGCCTTTGGCTTGCTGGGAGGAAGTGACCACAGTGGATTTGCCCTTGGAAGCCGCTGGAGTGGGTCCTCGCCGAGCTTGAGATGACTCGGACGAGGCAGATGAGCTTGGTGCGGGAGCTTTGGTGGCTGGCGCTGGAGCTGCTGTTGGTTTCTTCGGAGCCGGGATAGGCGCTGGTTCGGTGGCTGGTGCTAGAGCTGCTGCTGGTGCTGGAGTTGCGGTGGACTTGGTAGTTGCTGGTTGCGGCAATGCCGAAGTGCCGGACGCCGGTGCCTTGGCCGATCCGACCCCTCTCGATCCGAGGTCGCGTCCCTCTAAAAGGAGATACTGCGGAACCCGGAGCGGCCGCAGAGCCCTCCGGAATAGGGCTCAGCAGGCTTGACTCGTCGTCATGGGGAGGGGAAGGACTAGACTGAAGAGGAGAGGAGATGCTCGATCCGCTCTGAGGGACCTCCACAGGAGCCCTGCAAGAGAAAACAATGTCAGGAGTGAAGTTACCCCGACGCAGGGAGAAGTGTGTTGCGCAGTGAAAAAGAACTTACGCATCCGAGGTCTTGGCCTCCTTAGGTTTCCGAGCCCTCCGGGCCGGGGCTTTGCCTGCCCGTTTGGAGGCAGTATTGTCTTCGGCCTTCTTTTGCCTTTTGGAAGGCTGAGAAGGTCCAGAAGAAGAACTCGACGCGGATCTGCGCTTCTTCTTTGACACCACCGGAACAGGCTCGCCCGTGGCAAGTGGAGAATCCTCGTGGATGTGCCCACCGGGGTTAGCTGATGCCAGGAAGGCAAAAGAAAGAGGGACAGCCTTAACGGGTTCAATCACATCGATATCCGAGTCATCCTCATCGTCGGGCCAATCTCTAAGAGAAGAGAATTTACCGCTGGGTCGTTTGGTGGCATCGGGTGTGGGGAGGAACATCTCCTGGTCCGGCTCCTCCTCATCTGGAATTTCTTGGTCCGGGTCCCACTTAAGGGTCGGATCCGGACCATCCTCGAGGATTTGCTGGAGAAACAGCTGAGAAAAAAGCACAAGGAGCAAAGTCAAAAATATGATAAGAGCCGACATGAAATTGATCCGAAATAAGTTTACCCCGCGAAGCTTACCGCGGGAGGGAGCCTGTCACGGCAGTAATGCTCGATTCCCCACGTCCATTCGGCGGAGAAGTCCTTATGGGTGGTGAAAAGAGCCTTGACCCGGCGGAAGATCTCCGTATTGCTCAACTCGAACGAGGAGGTTCGGTTGGGGTCGCGACTGAAGCTCATATGGCACAACTTGTGAGTGCGCCGCTGAAGGGGAGAGATTCGGTTGCGCACGAATGTGATCATGGCATCCTCGTTGCGCAATCCGAGCTTCTTCAGCTCCGCAAACCTTTTGTTCACTTGGTTGGCCAGAGCCGTAGGTTTCTTGGCAACCTCCTCCCAGAAATCCGTGTCAGGGGGACCCGGAGCGTAGGGCAGCAACCGGATCAAATCTTCCGTGCCTTCGTTCCGGACGTAGAAGAAGGTCCGGGCCCATCCTTTGCAGGAGTCAAGCCCGGTGACCCGGGGAAAGATTGAATACCTCCGGGGCGAGATCAAGGCAGCTCCGAACTGAGTTAGCTGCTTGTCCTCCGACTCGACGTGGATGTTGGGGACGACTTTGCGGCGGAGGCCGAAGAACCGGATCCAAAGCTCCTTCGTAGGCCATAGCCCGGTGTAGCCCTCGATCGAAGAAATGAAAGCAGACAGAGAGGTGATGGCGTTCGCCGGGAGATGATGTGGTTGTAGGTGATAGGTTCGGATCCAGTCCCGGAAGAAATCACTCACTGGAAGCCCAAATCCCCGTTGGAAATGGGATAGGAAAACAAAGAACTCACCCGGATTGGGTGAGGGGGCCAACTCCGAGGAGGGGAGACGAGCGGCGACGCCGGCGGGAATGCGCTGGGTCCGGTAGAGCCAGTCGATGTCGTCCTCGCAGACCTAGGAGCCGGCCCACGCACCGCGGTCCGCTGCGCCGGCATCCTCCTCCATCTCCTGCTCAACAACGATGAGTCCTCCTCCGTCATCTCGATTCCGCTGTTCTCACTGGAGCTGGCGGCGGCGGGGCTCTGCGGTCTAGACTGACGAGGACCCGTGGCTAAACAGAGGAGCAGCGGTGACTGGGGTGCGTAGGAACGGAGAAGGTGCGACGGCGGCGCTGCTGCAACGGGCACTGGCGGTGGCGCGGTTGCAAGGAAGAAGAAGAGGAACAAGCGAGGGGGCGCGGAGATGGAAAAGTTCTAAGGAGCATGCTCCTCCCCTATTTAACCGCCCCCAGTCATTAACGAGTGGGATCGTGCTGCGCTGGAAAACCACTCGGTGTGGCCGTGTATCACCAGCATCGACCAATCAGAGAGAAGCCACACCGGCGGCCACAGAGTAAAAGTGATCCCATGACACGACGTGCAGTTGCGGTAAACGAGGAGACAGACGTGACGTAACCCCCGCACAGTAAACACTGACATTTACTGCGGCGGTTACTGTGCAGGCCCTTAAAATAAGGCAACGCAATGATTAACCGTTACGTGGGTTGGCGTACGAGAGAAGGAAGCAAGGCCCGGATCCGAGCCACGATGGTAACCCGACCGGTAAGTGAAAACTTTAACTGTGTAGAGGGAAAGTAAAACCATAGGATCCGAGCCAAAGTGGTGACCCGGCCGGCAAGTGAAAACTTGGAGCGTGCGAAGGGAACGTAAATCCATATAATCCGAGATAAAAAGTTAACCCGGAACTAAACGTCCGAAGCTTAGATACGAATGGACCTGATGGGGCCTTAGCGACCAAGGCCGCTAAGGCCGCACCAGCTTAGGGGACTAATGTTGGGGGGATAACCCCGGGTAGGGTCACTTCATGGTATAAGGGCCGAGTTAGCCGAGGTTCGGCATGGTCAAAGCGGATGCTGGCCAAGTCACCTCAAGGCAGGCCGGATCACGGAGTAACTCGGACCAGGGGGGTCGCCTAACATTGTCTCGTCCGACTCAAGGAGTAAGTCGGAGATACTTGTCTAGCTTATATGCAGGAACAGGTGTGGCCGGATCAACTGTGATCCGGATCCTCGTTTGGCTTCTAGGAGAAGGAAGGAATCTCTCTGGTCAAAAAGAAGGCCCGGTGTGTACTGGATGAGCGAACAAAGCAAGGGCAGGACCACCGGATCGTGGCCGACAAGGGTGACAAAGCTCACATCGGCTGACGTGGGCGCCGCAGAGGTTACGTCGCTAAAGCAAGTATGACGCGGGGGAAAAGCACCCCTGTCGGGTTACTACTTTGGGAGGGGGAATATTCTTAGGAATATGCCTCCACGTATGCCCTAGGCCAGGACCGAACCACCTCTATATAAGGGGGGGTTAGGGTTCTGGTAAGGGGGTTGGGTCTTTTCAGATACATAGCAAGGAAAACACTAGTGGATCTAGGGTTCTTGGGCTAGTTTGTAGGCAAGAGTAAGAGAGTTTCTTCTTCCTCCTCTTGTCAATACAGCTCGAGGTGCACTTGTAATCTTGGCGACTGAACATCAATACAAAGCCTCTGTGTAGAGAATCACTCTACTATCCCTCCCTGGATTCCCCTAGCGCATATTAGTCCCCACCTTTAGCCTATCCATGGCATCTGCCATGACACCACCACGACAGTCGGGTTGATCCAATTTTCGACAGTATGCCGGCAGCCTCATTTTCCAGCCAGGGTACATGGTGAAACTCGCATCCCTCGAAGTATCATGATATCTTCTGCACATGAAATATGTACAATGCCATGTTTGCATCCAGAGCATCCCATTGCCCTGAGACTTGCTGAACTACCAGATCCGTGTTGGGTCTGCAGCATAGAAAACAAAAAAATTCCTACGGTATGAACTACATGCCAAGATCTATCTACTAGGTACAAAGCAACGGGTGGACATCCATCCAACGAGAACTTACCCTCGTAGACAACGAGCTTTGTTAACGAGTAGGAACTCATGTTTGATGTAGTCGTACACTTGCCGATCTCAAGATCGTGATGAAGTCTAGCAGGTTCGGCTCCATCACGTCCATCAGATCCAGCTCCAGCACCACCAAGTCCAGCACCGCAAAGAAGCGATGCATCCGTGATCGCACACACGTCCAGTACCCCGACAACCTCCGCCCCTCGCTCTAGCAAAGCAACGGAAGCAGCAACTCCTTTCCAGATAAAGCCACCGGGAACATGTATCTCGCTAATCCGAGACCATGGGGAATAATACTAGAGGGGGAGAGAGATCCTTCACAAGGAGGTGTGAGTGAGAAGTGAGGAGGGGGTGGCCTGTTATAGGAGGAGGGGAGATGCCCTCCTTCATGGCAAGCATGGAGGGATGACCTTCACCTCCTCCATTCATGTGGTGGTAACCCCTCCACATTAAAATGCCCCTTCACATTCTCTTTTAAAGTCTCCACTTTAAATGCATTAAATTTCTCCAAATTTAATGCTCTCTCATTTAATAAAACTCTTTTATTATTTTTATTCAGAATTTTGTTAATTACTTTAATTAACAAACATTCACATAAAACCCCCTGCAACATTTCAATATTACATGCAGAACCAATTTCAGCAATTTCACCCGAAACAGTTTCGGTGTATATTGAAATAATTCCAGCGCTTTCTTAAATCTTTATCTGAAACATATTTGCTCCAAATGGTGTCGGTATCCCTTAAGTGTGTCACCCTACGGTTCACAAATAATGCAGACATGACCGAGACCCCTCTCCGATCAATAATTAGCAGCGGGACCTGGAGATCCATACTGACTCCTACACATTCAACGATGACTTCTGTGATCGTGAGAACCTTTAATGCTAGTAACTAAATCCCTTTGTCCCGCGATATATTACATGTCTGAGATTCGATCATCGGTATCTCCATACCTAGTTTGATCTCGTTACCAACATGCACTCTTTTCTCGTTCCCGTGATATAACATTCTAGTGATCACATCACTTGCTTGCAAGCTATTTCAATGTGATATCACCGAGAGGGCCTAGAGTATATCTATCCGTCATCAAGATGGACAAATCCCACTCTTGATCCATGAGCCTCAACATAACACCTTCGTAGCACGGAACCCACCTTTATAGTCACCCTGTTACGGTGTGACGTGTGATGTTATCAAGATACTCTTCTGGTGTTAGCGATTAACATGATCTCATGGTCTAAGGATAGAGATTACTTCGTATGATGTTATAGCAATATAAACATAATGACTTTGATCGTAATGCTATACTTGGGATGAATGTTCATCACATCATTCCACCAATGGTGTGACCTTGTTATTAACAACATCCAATGTCCATGATCAGGAAACCTTGATCATCTTGTTAATCAACAAGCTAGTCTACAAGAGAGGCATAACTAGGAACCCTTTTTGTTTATTAAACACACATGTATTGATGTTTCCGATCAATACAATTCTAGCATGTAAAATAAACATTTATCATAAACATGGAATAAGATAATAACCACTTTATTATTGCCTCTCGGGCATATTCCCTTCAGTCTCCCACTTGCACTAGAATCAATAATCTAGTTTGAAAAACTTTACGTATTGAACACCTATCGCTTTCTAGTGTTGCATATACGCTATTGCTAGTGGTTAACATAATCTCTGGATCTGACAGTTTCAGGTCCATGTGAATTTGCATGTCTCTACGTCTCTACGCATCACTCATTCTCAAATGAGATGGCATTGTATAGATTTGGTCCTTTGGTGAGACCTTTAGTTCGTTCGGCTCAAAATATGATGATATTATTGTAACACAATATATCTTCATAGTATTAGACCACTTTGAACCACACCTAGTTTGATAACAAACTACTTAACACAAATGCCCTCCTTTGCTGCTACTATAGCAGTCATATACTTAGCCTTTTGTTGTAGTATCCGTCACAATGTCTCAACTTTGGAACTCATCCAAATCCATCATGGAACATCCTTTCCATTATATTGTGCCACCCATAGTCTAAATTGAGATAAATTTAATTTGTATCTTGTGACAAAACTAGTATCAATGTAACACTTTACAATGAACTACCTTTAACTATTTGTCACTTATACATTATATATTCTTAGTTCTTCCAAAGCTCATAATAATATATTTACTATTGTCCAATGGTCATCTTATGAATCATTCTGGTATATGCTCATAACATTTAGAGCATAGGATATTCTAGATATATACATATCATGGTATAATCGATCAAAATCTTCATGTGATTTTACTCACCAAGTGTTGAAACACTTGAATTTTGATACAATCCTTTCCATGCAGCAAGAACCTTTCTTGTTGTTTCCATATTGAACCCTTTCAATATCTCATATATGTATGTCTAGCACAACCTTATTAGCGCCTTCATCTATCCATATAGATATTGATGCCTAATATTCCGGGTTTGCCCAAGTCTTTCATCGAAATCTTATTTTAATGAAATTCTTAACTTGTGTCAATACAAGATACATCATTTCCAATCAACAATATGTCTTCTACATAATGTATTAGAAATATGTCTTAGCGCTCCCACTTAATTTCTTGCAAATGCAAGCATCTTCATCATCTCCGATGAATTTAAACTCTTTTAACAGTTTCATCATGGTGAAGATTCCAACTCCGCTATGCTTACTTCAACTATTGAAGTTTACATGCCCTTTTAGCACCCTTTGAATTAACAAAACCCTTCGTACCATGTCATCTACATGTCCTAGGTTACCGTTCTATTAGAAGAACCTTGTTTTGTTTATTCAACTACCATATACCAAATTATATGTAGTGGTTGCTACATTAATCCGTCAAGACTATATATCGCTATGAAAGATCAAATCTTGTCATAGTCAAGTCCTTGAACATTGTCGTAAACTTCTTTCCGACATGTCGACTATTTCATAGATGTTAAACATCCATGTCTTATTTCTTTATAGATCCAAACACGACCGATAGGCTTCACGCCTTTCCGGAGGGTCTTCCAAGTTTAGAAACTTGTTTTCTCGTGTATGGATACTATCACGGATTCTATGACTTCTAGTCATTTTATGGAGTCAGGGACCATCATCGCTTCTTTGCATGTAGTCGGTTCATCATTGTCAAAACAATAACGACTTGCTTATCAACTCTTACTATTTGATTCTTACCGACCCACATGGTTCTATGGGAACTCTAATCTCTGAGATCACACCTTTTGTAATCACGAGAGCCATGAGCATTGTGGCCACCATCGGGACACTTTCCGGCGCTGTGCTACTTAGCACATATAGCTAAGGTTCAACAACCTTATCAAAGTTCTATTGTCCTCCCACTTAACTTTTCACGAAAAATTCCTTCTCAAGATACTTGACGTTCCAAGTAACAAACTCTTTTGTCCTCGGTGTTATGGAGAAATTCCCAACAAATTCTTTGGGATAACCTACAAAGACGTGCTTATCCGACTTTGGTTGTAAACATTTACTTATGCATAGCATACCAAAATTTAAGAAAAGACAATTCGGGTTTTATCCCAAACCATAACTCATATGGTGTCATTTCAATGGATCACGATGGTGCTCTTTTCAGTGTAAAAGCGGTAGTCTCTAAAGATTCAATCCTTAAAACATAATGGCAGTTTTATAAATGACACCCTTTATCTTACCATGTCAAACATGGTTTGATTTTATCTCTCGAATATGCCATACTCCTATGGTATATCGGGAAACACAAATCATGGAACAATTCCTCAAGTCTTAGGTGTTTTTGCTAAACATGTAACTCAAATATCTTCCTTTATGATCGAATCATAAACTCTTTATTTTCTTGTTACAATGATTTTCCACTTCATCTTGAAAGTCTTTGAACAATTTTCAAATGTTTCATACTTCTTCCTTATTAAGTAAATATACAAATATATTCACTCAAATTTTTGGAGAAAGCATATGAAGCAAAAAGATCCATCGCATATGGCTACACATAATGGACTATGCACATCAGCATGCACAATTTCCAATAAGCTAGTCATCCGTTCCTCTCTGGCCTATGGACGGAGTTTCAATTATCTCCAGGAAAGTCTCACATGCGTCAATTGATCAAAATCAAAGACTCCAAAAATCCAACAACATGGAGTTTCTTCATGCTTTCTTTCAAATATAATTTAAACAGCGATGTCACTTCATCAGTGATCTTTCAATCATTTGTCTTGCGACATTTTAGCAATAGTGTTTATGGATGTGATTTCTCCAACTAGACTTGTAAAAGTTCATCCATCCTTTATGGAATACGGTAATTATTTGAAAAGCCATTGTTCTCATAATACCGGAACAAAATAACAATTATTTAAACAAATCTTGAAGGCTTGGTTTGATGACAACGAAAAACACAATAACACTTTATTTGTTTTCGATGAACATCATCACTCATTCTCTTGCTAGTTACTTAGGCCATTGTAGTTCATGAATTGCGTTGTCCTGTATGACACTTCATACCAACCAATTCGGTATCCAATACCTAAGAACCACATTGTTTAACAAGCAAGGAATATAGCCATAACATGTATATCTTCTATATACCTAAGTTGGACATCTCCAACCTTTTCTTTTCTGCCAAATATTTTATAGATTCTCTTTGAGCAATTACTTTTCTTTTCAAAGAGTCTATCAACATCAATAGTGGTGCCATCAACATGACACATGGTACAAAGCGTATATAGTCAACTACTAATACCTTTGGACTTGCACTTTGAAGTGGATCACCATTATCAAATGTTTGGTGTTCTTTCAAAAATCCATTCTTTAGTAATCTATTAGTATAGTAAACATTTTACTTACAGCTTCTATTCACCCTTATCATGACAACTTTCATGATCAAGCTACTATAGCTTATAAGGAAGAATCACGAGTATAATATCAGTTCCCAAAACCTTTTTGGTAGATTCGGATGCCTAGCATCTCCATCCTTCACAAATTCTCATACACTATGAGAACATGTATTTTGCTAATTTATACTCTATCATAATGCAACCAAAAACATTGTTTCAGATATCACACTATCTTTCACACATGATGGTTTCTGAAACAATTTTCAGCTCCAATATAATCTTGATATTAAAACAACTTTTGGATATCAGTAATCATGGAGGCAAACATGATACTTTAGACACTAACATTGGAATTCTTACTCTTGATTTAATACCACTTATTAAATTTCATGGAGTAAATAGAGTTTGCTTAAAGTTTGGAATAGGACTTATAAACTTTAAATTGACATTCAAAACAATACGATACCAGTTCGTAAAGTAAATATCCAGAATTCTATAGTTCTATTATCTCAAATAAAAACTAAGCATAAGGTAGAAAACAAATGCCAATGACTACAACAAACTATGCAAATTCACTTTGATTTAATTTATGACAAATTTGGTTCGACTAATCCAAATTAGAAATGAACTCCCACTCAAAAACGACATCCCTCGTGACTTTTTGGTGATTACATGAACCAAATCCACTACACCAAGTCCGATCATCACGCGAGTTGATGTAGCTTCAAAGGTAAGCATATCGGCATCATATCAACTATATGACTCATGCTTAACCTTTCGGTCCGTGATCCGAGGCCATGTCTGTACATGCTAGGCTCGCCAAGTAAGAACCTTAGTACTCGCATGTGTAAAACTGTCTTACACCCGTTTGTATGAAAGCGTAGAGTGGAGTACACCCGATCATCACGTGATGTCTTGAAATACGATCCACAAAATGGTGCATACTTAAGGAAGAACACATTTTTATCTTGATATCTAAAAGAGGGATCATCTTACAATGCTACAAAAAGTGCCAAACTAGCAGTATAAGATGCTAACATATAATGTGTAAAGTGAGATGATATGGTCCATGCATTTGATCTCTATCACTTGCATCGTGGTATGATCTCTATCATTCCTTTATGTGTAAGGCCAAGGTCTATGGAACTTACACGTTGAGTGTGTTGTAAGAGTATCTATCATACATCTACTTACAACAATACCATATCAATACACTAGCCCAGCAACGATCTAAACTAGACGCCTCTAATTTATCAATTGCAAGTTTTACGTGGCTTAGGGCTTTCGGAGATAAAACCGTTCTTACCTACGAACATGAACCACAACAAGGATAACTAAGTTATTAGCAACTCGTTGTAAATCAGATATTGACTATAGTAGGAGAGACAGACACCCGCCAGCCACTTATGCAAAACAAGTTGCATGTCAGTCGTGGAACCGGTCTCATGTACGATGACATGTAAGGTTGGTCCGGGCCGCTTCATCCCACTATGCCACCAATATCCAAAATA
This sequence comes from Avena insularis, assembly GCA_023614405.1. Classification (NCBI taxonomy): domain Eukaryota; kingdom Viridiplantae; phylum Streptophyta; class Magnoliopsida; order Poales; family Poaceae; genus Avena; species Avena insularis. Next base: position 502,657,687 of record CM042688.1, on the reverse strand, counting down.
CATAGAAAATGCAATAACATGATCATCATCGCCCACATATCAACATATGTGTACTACCCGTGCTAAGCACCTATGCATAGATCAGGCTCTGATACCACTGTTGGGTCCGCAACATAGAAAACAAAAATTTCTACGGTGTGAACTACACGCCAAGATCTATCTACTAGGTACAAAGCAACGGGTGGACATCCATCCAACGAGAACTTACCCTCGTAGACAACGAGCTTTGTTAACGAGTAGGAACTCATGGTTTATGTAGTCGTACACTTGCCGATCTCAAGATCGTGATGAAGTCCAGCAGGTCTGGCTCCATCACGTCCCTCAGATCCAGCTCCAGCACCACCAAGTCCAGCACCGCAAAGCAGCGGTGCATCCGTGATCGCACACACGTCCGGTACCCCGACAACCTCCGCCCCTCGCTCCAGCCAAAGCAGCAACAGCAACTCCTTTCCAGATAAAGCCACCGGGAACATGTATCTCGCTAATCCGAGACCATGGGGAATAATACTAGAGGGGGAGAGAGATCCTTCACAAGGAGGTGTGAGTGAGAAGTGAGGAGGGGGTGGCCTTTTATGGGAGGAGGGGGGTGCCCCTCCTTCATGGCCGGTGCATGGAGGGGGTGACCCTTCACCTCCTCCATTCATGTGGTGGTAACCCCTCCACATTAAAATGCCCCTTCACATTCTCTTTTAAAGTCTCCACTTTAAATGCATTAAATTTCTCCAAATTTAATGCTCTCTCATTTAATAAAACTCTTTTATTATTTTTATTTAGAATTTTGTTAATTAATTTAATTAATAAACATTCACATAAAACCCCCTGCAACATTTCAATATTACATGCAGAACCAATTTCAGCAATTTCACCCAAAACAGTTTCGGTGTCTATTGAAATAATTCTAGTGCTTTCTTAAATCTTTATCCGAAACATATTTGCTCCAAATGGTGTCGGTATCCCTTAAGTGTGTCACCCTATGGTTCGCAAATAATGCAGACATGATCGAGACCCCTCTCCGATCAATAATCAGCAGCGGGACCTGGAGATCCATACTGACTCCTACACATTCAACGATGACATCTGTGATCGTGAGAACCTTTAACGCTAGTAACTAAATCCCTTTGTCCCGCGATATATTACATGTCCGAGATTCAATCATCGGTATCTCCATACCTAGTTTGATCTCGTTACCGACATGCACTCTTTTCTTGTTCCCTAGTTTGATCATCGGATATAACATTCTAGTGATCACATCACTTGCTTGCAAGCTATTTCAATGTGATATCACCGAGAGGGCCCAGAGTATATCTATGCGTCATCGGGATGGACAAATCCCACTCTTGATCCATGAGCCTCAACATAACACCTTCATAGCACTGAACCCACCTTTATAGTCACCCTATTACGTTGTAACGTTTGATGTTATCAAGATACTCTTCCGGTGTTAGCGATTAACATGATCTCATGGTCTAAGGATAAAGATTACTCTGTATGATGTTATAGCAATATAAACATAATGACTTTGATCATAATGCTATACTTCGGATGAATGTTCATCACATCATTCCACCAATGGTGTGACCTTGTTATTAACAACATCCAATGTCCATGATCAGGAAACCTTGATCATCTTGTTAATCAACAAGCTAGTCTATAAGAGAGGCATAACTAGGAACCCTTTTTGTATATTAAACACACATGTATTGATGTTTCCGATCAATACAATTCTAGCATGTAAAATAAACATTTATCATAAACATGGTATAAGATAATAACCACTTTATTATTGCCTCTCGGGCATATTCCCTTCAATCCGAGTCACCAAAGCACTGGATCCAGCGTATTCCAATTTCTTTTGCCACTTTGAGCCCATGCACAAGTGCTTCATACTCTGCAACATTGTTTGATGCTCCGAAGTGTATCTGCAGCACATACTTCAGTTGGTCTTTCTTAGGAGAGGTAAGCACCACTCCGGCGCCTAACCTGGTTTTCGTCTTTGATCCGTCAAAATGCATTCTCCAGTAATTCGGATCTGGCAACGGTGGCTCGTATTGCATCTCGGCCCAATCCACGAAAAAGTCGGCCACTGCCTAAGACTTGATCGTATCTCTCCTGTCGTATGGTGGAGCATAAGGGGCTAGCTTGATTGCCCATTTTGTGATCCGGCCGCTTGCATCCTTGTTTCTCATTATTTCAGATATGGGGGCTTCACATATCACTTTTATGGGGTGCTCATCAAAATAATGCTTTAGCTTATTAGCTGCCATATACACACCATATGCCATCTTTTGATAGTGAGGATACTTTTGCTTTGATGCTGATAATACCTCGCTCAGGTAATAGACTGGCCTTTGCACTGACTTACCCTCCTCGTCGCGTTCTACAACAATCACTACACTTACAACCCGGTTCGTTGCGGCTATATAGAGCAACATTGGCTCTTTTGATAGTGGAGAAGCTAACACCGGTGCAGTAGCTAGCATTTTCTTTAACTCGATGAAGGCTTCATTGGCCTGCGGCATCCATATGAACTTGTTCGATTTTTTCATTAGTTGATAGAGAGGCAATGCCTTTTCTCCCAACCGACATACAAACCGACTTAAGGATGCCAGGCAACCCATGAACTTCTGGGCATCGTTAAGGCACTTCGGTAATTCCATTCACTCTATGGCTCAGATTTTAGTTGGGTTAGCTTTACCTCGGCTAGAGACAAGAAATCCGAGTAGTTTTCTAGCCGGGACACTTTTCCGGGTTAAGCTTCATTCGGAACCTCCTTAGGTTCGCGAATGTTTGCCTGATATCATCAAGGAGCGTTTTGCTTTCCTTGGTTTTTATAACCACATCATCCACATACACTTGCACATTTCAGCCAATTTGGTCGTGTAAACATTTTTGCATACATCTTTGGTACGTTGCTGATACATTGCAAATGTATCTATAATTTTTGATGTTCCATGCTTGGTTTTATCCACTTTCTTGTGTTTTGTTCCCACTTTGGAGTACTTTTCATATGATTTCTTGGACTAACATATTAACAAGAGCCACAGTGCCAGCTGCCCGTTTTCTGCTATTTTTGGTTCCAGGAAAGTTAGAAAATGAATATTCTCGGAATTGGACGGGACAAAAGCCAAAGTGCCTATTTTTCCAGAAGGGATCAAGTGTCAGAATACGAGACAGAGAAGGGCCAGGGAGCCACCACACCACCTGGCAGCCAGCCTGGCCAGGCCATGTGGCTGCCGCGCCCTCGGCCCCCTCTCCCGCCTATAAGTTACCCTCGGGAAGAAAACCCTAAGTACCCGATCAAAAATCCACGAAAGAGTCTGTAGCCGCCGTCATCTCCATCCCTAGATCAGACGGGATCTGAAGCTCTTCCGGCACCGCCGAGAGGGAATTCACCACGAGGCCTTCTTCATCACCATGCGAGCCTCCAGTGTGATGCGTGAGTAGTTCATCCTTGGACTACGGATCCATGTAGTAGCTAGATGGCTGGTTTCTCCTCCTTTGTGCTTTCATGTTTAGATCTTGTGAGCTCCATTCATGATCAAGATCATCTATTTGTAATTCATACATGTTGTGTTTGCAGGGATCCGATGGATATTGAGATGCTATTTCAGATTGATTATTGATTCTATCATGTGTTTGTTATTTGAGATCTTGCATGCTTTCCATTGTTAGTAGATATCTTGGCCAAGTAGATGCTAGCAACTCCAAGAGTTAGTATTTATGCTCGATAGTGGGTTCATGCCTCTGGTAATCTGGGGAAGTGACAGAAATCTCTAAGGTACTAGATGTGCTGTTGCTACTAGGGAGAAAACAACAATCCTTTGTTCATAGAACAATCGTATTGTTTACTTTACACACAGTTCATAAAGCAATAATCTGTTGCTTGCAACTTAATACTGGAGGGGGTTCGGATGATAACATGAAGGTGGATTATTAGTCATAGATGCAGTTGGATGGCGGTCTACGTATTATGTTGTAATGCCCAATCAAGTCTCAGAGGAGTCAAGATGATTAGTATATGCATGTATTACTTTCTCGGTGTTTTTCAATTGCCCCGCTGTAATTTGTTCACCCAGCATGTTATCTATCTAAGGAGAGCCACCTCTCGTGAACTATGGATCCCGGTCCTTTTACTTTACATACAATCTACAATCTTTTACTACTTTGTGTTTACTTTCTGTAAACTTTTACTTCTTTCCATTCGATACGTTTAATCCTTTGTTTTCCACAAAACACGGTGAGATTGACATCCTCATCGCAAGTTGGGGACAAAGTTCTGTGGTTGTGTTGTGCAGGTCTCCATGTTGCTACTAGCATCGGTAGTGCACCCTGCCAAAGCTCAGCTAGTAACATCTTTGGGGTGTTTCCTTGCTCCTATTGGTTCGATTAAACCTTGGTTTCATAACTGAGGGAAAACTTGCTGCTATATTCATCGTACCTTCCTCTTGGGGTTCCCAACGAGCTCTACGTCGAAAGTCGAGCGCATCAAGATTTTCTGGCGCCGTTGCCGGGGAGTCAAGGACATCTTCACAAGGGGAGTCCCTCATAACCAATATCTTTACTTTGTTGTTTTTGTTTTACTTAGTTTTCTTTTTGCTTTGTTTGCTTGTTTTGTTCTTCGAAAAACACAAAAAAATTAGTTCTACTTGTTTGCTTTCTTATTTGAAAACCCAAAAAAATGACTACTCTTGAAAACACTAAGTTGTGTGACTTCACTAGCACCAACAACAATGATTTTATGAGCACTCCCATTGCTCCACCTGTGGCTGAAAATACTTTCTTTGAGATAAAACCTGCTTTGCTCAATCTTGTTATGAGAGAACAATTTTCTGGTATTGGTAATGAAGGAGCTGCTTCCCATCTAAATAACTTTGTTGAACTTTGTGAGATGCAAAAGCATAGGGATATAGATGGTGATATTATTAAGATGAAATTGTTTCCTTTCTCTTTGAGAGGAAAAGCTAAAGAATGGTTAAATTCCTTAACTAGGAATAGTATTGATTCTTGGACTAAGTGCAAAGATGCTTTTATTGGAAAATACTACCCTCCTGCTAAGATTATATCTATGAGAAGTGAAATAATGAAGTTTAAACAACTTGATAATGAGCATGTTGCTCAAGCTTGGGAAAGAATGAAATCTTTGGTAAAGAATTGTCCCACTCATGGACTGACTGCTTGGATGATCATCCAAACTTTTTATGCAGGATTGAACTATTCTTCAAGGAACCTATTGGATTCAGCTACTGGAGGTACCTTTATGACCATCACTTTGGGTGCTACAACAAAACTTCTGGACAATATGATGGTTAATTATTCTAAATGGCATACTGAGAGAGCTCCACAAGGTAAGAAGGTAAATTCTATTGGGGAAACCTCCTCCTTGAGTGATAAGATTGATATGATTATGTCTATGCTAGTTAATGGGAAAACCCATATTGATCCAAATAATGTTCCTTTAGCCTCTTTGGTTGCTCAAGAAGAGCAAGTTGATGTGAACTTCATAAGAAATAACAACTTTGGCAACAATGCTTATGGTAATAATGCTTATAGGAACAATTTGGTAACAACAATTATAAGCCATAACCTCCCAACAATGGTAATGCTTATGGAAATACTTACAACAATAATAAGAGTGCTACCTCTGAGCTTGAAGTTATGCTTAAAGAGTTTATTAGTAAACAAACTGCTTTCAATAAAACTGTTGAGGAAAAACTCTCTAATGCTGAAAGAAATATAACATCTTTGGCTGAAGCTCAATCTACTTTGAATAAAATGGCTGGTAAACCTGAAACTAATGAGAATCCCTTTGCAGCTACTAATGCCATACAAGTAAGAATTGATGAAAATGTTAGACTATTAGCTGAATTACATGCTAAGTGGGAAAGAGAAGATGAAATTGCTAGAAACATTAGTGTTTCTACTATTACCACCACTAGTGTTGAGGCTAGCAATAGTTCTACTACTTTAGATGATAAAGTTGATTTTGATCTTGATGGTTGCAACATCTCTGAAGTTATTAAGTTCCTACAAAAGCTTGCTAAAAGTCCTAATGCTAGTGCTATGAACATGGCTTTTACAAAACACATTACCGATGCTCTCATAAAGATTAAGGAAGAAAAGATGAAACATAAAGCTTCTATTTCTATATAACAAGAAGATGATTGGGAACCCATCGTTAATATGAAAGTTAATGACTTTGATTTCAAAGCTTTGTGTGATCTTGATAGTAGTGTTTCTATTATGCCTAGAAGGATTTATGATATGCTTGATTTGCCTCCTCTTGAAGATTGTTATTTGAATGTCCCACTTGATGCTAATGCTAAAAAGAAACTCATGGGGAGTCTTAATGATGTTCTTATTATGGTTAACGATTCCTATGTCACTGTTGATTTCTATGTTTTGGATGTTGAATACAATGCTTCTTGTCCTATTACTTTAGGAAGACCTTTTCTTAGAACTGTTGGTGCCATCATTGATATGAAAGAAGCCACCATTAAATATCAACTCCCACTCAAGAAAGGTATAGAACACTTCCCTAAAAAGAGAGAAAAGATTTATTTTGCTTCTCCTATGAAAACAAAATTTGGTCTTAATGCTTCTTCATTTGAGAACACTTGATTCTTTCTTTGCTTCTTATGCCTAACTTAAAGGCGTTAAATAAAAGTACTTGTTGGGAGATAACCCAAGAGTTTTAGATGAGTCTTGGAAGTTATTACCTCTGTAATAACCTCTCCTTATCCTTTTTATTTGCTTTTTGTGCCAAGAGTAACCTCTAATGAGAGAGAAGTAATGATTGGGAAAGTTGCTGTCCCGAAACAAAGTTTTGTGCTTCATCGTAAAAATTCCTAAGAGAGCTCTGTATGTCCGATTGAGCTGTCATTTTTTGTGCTTCTGCCCCAGGTTGTTATATAACTTTAGTTAGTTCAACACTTTTTCATTTTAGCAACAGAAGGTCTTCGAAAAAATTCGTCTTTACCTGCTGGTCTGTTTTGACAGATTTCTGCCATTTTTCTGCATTTGCTTCTTGTTAGTTCCTTCTTGAGTTCCTTTGGGGAATTGAGCTTTTTGAGGGAAGTGCTACAGTATCTAGTGTTCTAATGGAAGTTTATTTGGTGTTAGAACTGAATCTTGAGACTTATTTATCTTAAGTGCACTAATGTTGCTAATGAGATTGTGTGAAGTTTTGTATGAAGGAAAAATTTCCGGTGTATGGAAGGAACGAGTAATGAGATAAAGGCTGGACTAAAGATCAAGCATGGGGATGCCACACGTGTCACACAAAGAAATATCCAAGAAGTACAAGCATCAAAGCTTGGGGATGCCCAAGGCATCCCCCTTCTTCATCAATAAAAATTCCAGGTTTCTTCCAAACGCTTCATTTTTATTGTTTCATGCACAGTTGTGTTTTTCTTGGAGCGTCTTTTTTTTGTTTTTTTTTGGTTTTTAGTTTGCTTGGTTTGCTTAGTTTTCTGAATAAGTTGGTTGGAACCCCTCTTTCACACTTTGGTTTGAGAATAGTTTGGTTTGGTTTGGAAAAGAGTAGGAAAGTTTATACTTATGTGGTAAAAAAGCTCGTTTTTGACTGTGGCCTATGCTTTGTCATGCCATGCTTGATATTGTTTTGGCTTTATGATTAGTATTCTTTGTTGTAGTATGACTTGTTATAAACAATTGAGATTTCTTAATGTGCCTTGGATGAATCATGCGTTGTTTTAGCATATTAAAGCATAGTATAGTGGTATTCTCCTTTGATGCTTTATTTGGGTTGACTTGGCACATGCTCACACCATGTTATGACTATCACAAGTCACCATAGCCTTTATGATCCTTTAGTTTTCAACTTGTAGTATCACTTTATGCTTTGATCAATGATGTTTTGTCGCTCTGCATGATTATGGCCATTATTGCTCTCTTAGTTTGTCACTCCCAGTCTTTTGCTAGCCTCCACAACCAAGTATGAGTTCCACTCATGCATCCAACTCCCTAAACCAAGTTATTACAAAGAGTCCACCATACCTACCTACTAGCTTATGCTATTCCAAGTATATTCATGCTTTTGTTTACCTTCCACTTGTTATGAGGAAACTAGTGATTAAAGCTCTCACGAACTTGATGGCACACTTTACTTTACTTGCCCTTAATAAACTCGAACCATTGTGTCATCTATGTTGTATATGCTTGCACTTATTTGTTGGGAATTAGCAGAACCATGCTTTCATGGGGAACGCTTTCAACATTGCACTTGTTACTTGTACCTAGTTGATATCATGCTCTTTTGTATATGGATGTCGTCGGTGTGAAATGAAAGGGGAGCTTGTAAGTCCATGGAGTTATGTATATGTGTTAGAGAAACGCTGGGTCATTGGTCTAATCCATGCTGACATGGTGGAAACCTGCAGCATAACCATAATGAGCTGTCTATGAAGCATTCTTCTTATAAAAAAAAGAGTCCTATATTGAGAAAAAAGAGAAAAGAAAAAAAGAGATACTATGAAAAGAGGAAAGAGAGAAAAAAAGCACCATATTCCCATGGTAAATAAGAAGAATGCTGAGATGCTCGTTGTCTGCTTGCCTTGTCTTTTTGATATGGGGATTCTTCCGTATCATCGGGCAAGGGGTACCCCGTTGGCGGTTCTCAATGATACACATGTACTTACGATGACAAGAACTTACCGGTGACTAAACTTGAGTAGCATGAGGAGCGGCCCTCGTATACAAGGGACATGAGATTTCTAACTTATACTTCATCAAGCATGTACACCGTAGTTTGTTCACTTTAACGTTAATCACTTCAAGATGCTTATGATAGGGGCAATGAGAGCTTAAAGCTATTAAGTACCATAATTTTTGGAAGCTCTTTATGATACTTAAATCCCTACTTCCTTTTACAAAAGGCCTTTCTTCCACCATTATATTGAGTCTCCACCTTCTATCTTTATGCACCTACTTTGAGAGCATAGTGGCCATTCTTAGTTCTATGTGCATTGTCCCAAGACTAGTTGATTGATGCATAACTTGTTATTGGTAGTTTGAAACTATTGTATCTAGTCACTCTTATGAACTTTGAAGGTGTCCTATGCATTTATATTTGCTACTCTATTGAGGGACAAGCTGAATACTATTATGCTATGTTTTCTTTATGTGAAACAAACAAACGTCTTGCAAAGCATTGTTATTCATGAATCTTTTGTTTGTGCCTTTTCATGTTGCATCATAGTTTCTTTGCTTATTGCTAGAACTTTGTCTTTCATGTTATGATTTAAGTACTATGATCCCAGCCTTGAATGTCTTGCAAATACTTTGATCAAGTCTTTGATGGTGCATGTCACCTCAAAAATTATTTCTTTCTATCACTTACCTACTCGAGGACGAGCAGGAGTTAAGCTTGGGGATGTTGATACATTGCAAATGTATCTATAATTTTTGATTTTCCATGCTTGGTTTTATCCACTTTCTTGTGTTTTGTTCCAACTTTGGAGTACTTTTCATATGATTTCTTGGACTAACCTATTAACAAGAGCCACGCCAATTGCCTGTTTTCTGCTGTTTTTGGTTCCAGGAAAGTCAGAAAATGAATATTCTCGGAATTGGACGGGACAAAAGCCAAAGTGCCTATTTTTCCGGAAGGGATCAAGTGCCAGAATACGAGACGGAGAAGGGCCAGGGATCCACCACACCACCTGGCCACGCGGCCAGGCCTGGCCCGTGCCAGGGGGTGGTGTGGCCGCTCCCGACACCCCCTCGGCCTCTCCTTCCGCCTATAAGTTGCCCTCGGGACGAAAACCCTAAGTACCTGATCAAAAATCTACGAAAGAGTTCAGTCAGCCGTCATCTCCATCCCTAGATCGGGAGGGATCTGAAGCTCTTCCGGCACCTGCCGAGAGGGGAATTCACCCTGGAGGCCTTCTTCATCACCATGCGAGCCTCCGGTGTGATGCGTGAGTAGTTCATCCTTGGACTACGGATCCATGTAGTAGCTAGATGGCTGGTTTCTCCTCCTTTGTGCTTTCATGTTTAGATCTTGTGAGCTCCGTTCATGATCAAGATCATCTATTTGTAATTCATACATGTTGTGTTTGCGGGGATCCGATGGATATTGAGATGCTATTTCATATTGATTATTGATTCTATCATGTCTTTGTTATTTGAGATCTTGCATGCTTTCCGTTGTTAGTAGCTATCTTGGCCAAGTAGATGCTAGCAACTCCAAGAGTTAGTATTTATGCTCGATAGTGGGTTTATGCCTCTGGTAATCTGGGGAAGTGACAGAAATCTCTAAGGTACTAGATGTGCCGTTGCTACTAGGGAGAAAACAACAATCCTTTGTTCATAGAACAATCATATTATTTACTTTACACGCAGTTCGTAAAGCAATAATCTATTGCTTGCAACTTAATACTGGAGGGGGTTCGGATGATAACCTGAAGGTGGATTATTAGTCATAGATGCAGTTGGATGGCGGTCTATGTATTATGTTGTAATGCCCAATCAAGTCTCAGAGGAGTCAAGATGATTAGTATATGCATGTATTGCTTTCTTGGTGTTTGTCAATTCCCCCTGTAATTTGTTCACCCAGCATGTTATCTATCTAAGGAGAGCCACCTCTAGTGAACTATGGATCCCGGTCCTTTTACTTTACATACAATCTACAATCTTTTACTACTTTGTGTTTACTTTCTGCAAACTTTTACTTCTTTCCATTCGATACGTTTAATCCTTTGTTTTCCGCAAAACACAGTGAGATTGACAACCTCATCGCAAGTTGGGGACAAAGTTCTGTGGTTGTGTTGTGCAGGTCTCCACGTTGCTACTAGCACCGGTAGTGCGCCCTACCAACGCTCAGCTAGTAACACCTTTGGGGTGTTTCCTTGCTCCTATTGGTTCGATTAAACCTTGGTTTCATAACTGAGGGAAAACTTGCTGCTATATTCATCGTACCTTCCTCTTGGGGTTCCCAACAAGCTCTACATCGAAAGTCGAGCACATCAGTTGCCCCTGCATTACGTAAACCGAAAGGCATGGTGCGATAGCAATAAGCCCCGTACGGGGTAATAAACACAGTCTTTATTTGATCATTCGGGTTTAGAGGTATCTGGTGGAAACCAGAATATGCATCTATGAATGACAACAGTTCACACCCAGCAGTATAATCTATGACCTGATCTATCCTTAGCAGTGGGAATGGATCTTTTGGGCATGCCTTATTCAGGTTTGTGTAATCGATGCACATGCGCCAAACCATTGCCACATTCGGATCATCTTTCTTTTTCTCCACAAGCACCGGATTAGATAACCAATCCGGATAAAGCACTTCCATGATGAACCCGGCCGCGAGGAGCCGAGCTATCTCATCTCCAATGACTTTTCTCCTGTCTTCGGCGAAGCGGCAGAGAGGTTTCTTCACCGGCTTTGCTCCGGGTCTCACATTCAAAGAGTGCTCGACCAACTCTCTCGGAACACCTTGCAAGTCCTGTGTGGACCAAGCAAAGATATCCCGATTCTCACGGAGGAAGTTGACGAGCTCGCTTTCCTATTTCTCATTTAACCCGGCACCAATTGTTACGGTGCGCTCTGGGAACAGCTCATCAACAGGTACTTTATTTGTATCCTTTGTTGCTTGAAATGAGACATTTCCATGCGGGTTACTCAACACCGGCATATACTGCTGCACGGACTGAGCCAATGCCGCTACTTCCTGGATCTTTCTCTTTTCTAGTGCAATCAGGAGTGACTCAGCCAGGTTAGACCCGGCTGATGCACACTCAATGGAACGTCGGAAATCCCCAGCTATGGTAATTACACCATTTGGCCCAGGCAACTTCATCTTCAGGTAACTGATGTGAGTACTTGCCATGAATTTGTTTAGGGCTGGCATGCCGAGTAACGCGTGATATGCGCTTTCTAAGTTCACAACCTCAAACTCCAAATTCTTAGTTCGGCAGTTATCTCTTGTGCCAAATAACACATCAACCCGGACTTTGCCAATGGGTTCACAGGAGATACCAGGCACAATGCCATGGAAAGTTGTCCTTGTAGTTTGGAGCATGTTCTCTCAGATACCCAACTTGCGCATTGTATCCACGTACATGATATTGATGCTGCTGTCATTGTCAATCAGCACCTTAGAGAATCTTACATTGATATTTGGCCTGATGAACGTTGGGTCCAGCACCAATGCATATGAACTAGGGCTCGGCATGAGCTTGGGATGGTCCTTGATACTCCAGGTAATTTCCTGGTCCGACCAAGGCATATACCTCGTTACTGCCGGCATAACCGCATTCACTTCCATATGTCGGTGTTGCGAGATCTTTCTATCCGTTTCCTCCATGGTAAACACACAGTAACTCTGGTGATGCTCTCTGTATTCATTTCTCCCCTCATTGTCGGGATACCTCTGATCTGGATGATGCTGGTTTTCCACCTGATGCACTGCATCCCTTCTCTCATGATTCTCATACCTCGGCGGAGGTGGTGGTAACATTAACTGTTGCGTATTTTCTCCGAAGAGCAACTGCTGCCGAGGTTGATCGTTCCGAGGTGCCTGAGCATTCCCCAAGCCACTTTGCTCTATCTTCCTCATCCACTCACATTGCCGGGTTGTATGACCCGCCGGGTTACTCGGATTTGGCGTGTGAAATTTGCACGGCTGATCCAGCATTGCCTCATACGTATACCTCGGTCGGTCTTTCTTTTCTTGCCACTGTCTCTTTTGCTCGGGCGTCCAAGTTTTCTTGCCATCATTTCTTGGAGTCCACTATTGCCCTCCAGTTTCCTGACGTTGATTACTCCCTGCTCCGGGTTGATCTTGATTTACAGCAGCAACTTGTTGTGAACTGTACCTATAATCCAGTCTATCATCTCTTCTCTTACCCTGGTAGTCATTTCGTCGGGATGATCCGGCTCCATCTTGCTGGTAGTACTCCTTATTTGACTCGTTTGACACAAGCCGGGTTGAGTCGGATCACCCAAAGCATACGAATCAGCAATCCGGATTGTCTCTGCCAGTGTAGTTGGCATATCCCTTTGTAACCTTTGCCACAGCATGCTTGCATATCTACACCCTTGTGCAAACCAAGCTATGGCCTGAGATTCAATCACGCCTTCTGTCACATCCCAAGATTTTCCAAATCTTGTAATGTGAAAAATAAATAAACAAAATAAACTTTTGTTGAAAATCAGGGTGAAAAGAAACTTTTGTTTCTAAAAGGAGACTTAAAATCTCATCTTGAACAAACTTTGGTAGAAGTTTGAATTCAACAAATTCAAATCAAGGGAAATGCATTCCTCAATGAATGTATCTGGAAATTTGAACACTTCGAAAGTAAATCCAAAATCCAAAACCCTAAGCCCTAATGGAAGGAAATCATTTTCCAAAGTATCTCCAAATCTATGGATTTGATCCATACCAAATTTGATCAACAAATTTCCACAAAGGATCAAGAAAGACCTTAGAGATTGGTTTCACTTAGTTTGGAACCATAGACAAAATCTTGTGAATATAATAAGATAAGGAAATTGAATTTCCAAAGCCAATAAAGCCCTCACCAAAAGCCCATACCAATTGGTGAACAATTATAATCCTAAAGGGATTAAAAAAGATAAGCATTTATCAAAGGAAAATAAATTGTTTTGGAAACACTAATTTAGATCTTTTAATAAAAGACTTTATTTTCAAATAAAAAGGTGAGCCAAATTAATTTCGGCCAAGCTTTTGTAATAAAATATTTTGTTTTGATAAAATGAGTAAAGGTTTATTTAAATAAAATAATAAGGATTTAAATATCCAATTTTATTTAAGTAAAGGCTTTTCCCATTTTAAATGAACACCAAGTATTTTATTACTACTTTGAAATCTTTTATTAAAAAGGTTTTGCTTTGATTAAAATGAGTAAAGGATTATTTAAATAAAATAATAAGGATTTAAATATCCAATTTTATTTAAGTAAAGGCTTTCCCATTTTAATTAAAACACCAAAACTTATTTATTTATTTAAATAAGTTTCCAAGTATTCTTTTATTTTTCAAATAAAACCTTTTGGTTTGGTTTTGAAAATAATTGGATTTCAAATGGAAATTTTATTAAATAAATCAAAACCCTATTTTATTAAATAAAGATCCATTTTATTAATTATTTAATGGATCCTAAAATAAATAAATAAAATATTATTTCACTTTGGAATTTGGTTTATGTTAATAAACAGAACCAGATTCTTAGTGCAAGGTTGGTGTTTGTTTGATTTGATTTGGACTTTGTTTGATTGTTTGAAATTCAAAACAGAAAAAGAATTGGAAAAGAATAAAACAAACAGACAGAAAAAAAATAGAGAAAACCGACCCAGCCCATTCTGGCCCAACATCCCAGTCCAGCCCACTCAACCGCAGCGAACCGTTTTACACCGCGAAAGAAACCCACAAGGCGAATGACAGATGGACCCCGCTCCCTTTCCTCCTCTGACGCTGACAAGACGGCCCCACGCCACATCATCGTCTCCTTCATCCCTTCCCCCGCGGACCAGTTCCTCCCTCATCGCTGTTTCTGCCGCTATAAACCCTGGTAAATTCGCGTGAATGCACGAGTTATTATCAACATCAATGACGCGCCCATATACACCCATTCCTCCTCTCATTTTCCCAAGTATCACTCCTCTCGCCCTAGGCTGCAAGAATCGCCGCTCGAACACTCTCTGCTCCGAGGCCCCTCCTCAATTCCAGCCATATCATTCCTCCTCTTGACCTATCGACCACGCACATACTCCACACTCGGCGCTCTGTCGTGTCTCCCGTTCGATCATGGCGCCCCAGATCGTCGGCAAGGACGAGCTCAAACGCGCCACCGTCGGCCTCGACTCCGGCAAGCTTCCCCGGTGAGCACAGAATTTCCCTCGCCCTCTTTCTGTTGCTCCCTTGTTTGCCGCTCGCGTACGAAGCTAACCTAGTAATCCGTTTGCTTCCTCGTGACCGTAGCACCGCCAACGACGACAACCCGAGAGCACCGCCGCCCGCAGCAACTCCGGCGAGAAATCGCGACTGAACCAGTGCGCCCCTTGCCTCGTCAATCGCACGTTGAGCATCACCGCAACCTCCTGAGCCCGGTGAGCATCTCCCCTCTCTCCCTCACCCCCTGTAGTGTCGCCTCCGTCGCCGACCGATCGCTCCGCCGCCAACAGCCGCCGCAGCGCCGCTCCTTTTAGGTCAAACAAGCAGCGACCGTTAGATGCAGATCCATCGGACACGATTAGTTCACTTAAACGCCGAAGAGGTACGCTACCTAAGCCGCACGATCCACTTTAGATCCAACGCTCCACAGCCACGATCCTAGCGAACCGGTACCGACGAATTAGATTAGGACACGTGTCTGTTATTCTGTTTAAAACAGAATTTGAAAACAGAATTTCTTACAAACTTCAAACCCATGTATCTTTTGATCCACACGTCCAAATTTTACAAATTTGATGTCGTTGGAATCAGCAAGACAAGCTCTAACCAACCCTGCCCTTAGTTTAGCATATAGTAACTGTTAGCTTGTTTAACTTTGCAGAAACTTTTGATTGCTTGTTTAGATTAGAAAAATCATTTAAAAATGATTTTTAGGTTAAAACCTTTGCAAAATGGTTTGTTGTGACCTTGCTGACCCTAGGAACCAACCCATGGAGTTAAAATGATTTTGGAAAAGTTTAGAATGGATTAATTAGTTTAGTCCATTTCTAGCTAATTAAGAACCATTGTTTTGTTTATGAAAATGCTTTCATAAAGAAAACCTTGGAAAAATGCTTTGGACCAAACCTACTGACTCAAAACACCAAGTTTTGCAATAGCAACTCATTTGGTGAAAAACATAAAGTTTTGCCTTGAATAGAAATATTTTCCACCACATAAAATGATGAATGGATTTTAAAAAATAGTTTTTGAGCAAAACCCTCTAACCAATGACTTTGCCATTTTGGTGAATGACCAATTTGGAACTTACAAAGTTTAGAAGCCTAGTGGAGACCATCCTTACAATAGAACCAACCTTTGCATGCTTATGCATAACTTAGATTCCATTGCTTTGTGAGTGTGAAATTGTTTGTTTGACTTTGTTTGGAATGTTAGTTGATTTTGTGTTTGCTTGATTGACTTGTAGTGAAGTTATAGAAGTGTGAGACTAGCAAGATCAAGGAGTGAACCATCATTCCCTACCCAAAAAGGCAAGTTACACTATCATACAAAAGTCCTACTATTTTCATTATACTTAGTGGATTTTGAAAACATGCATGAAAACTATTTTTATACTTATGCTATGCTAAATCCTAATAGGATTCCCTCACCTTACTTAGTGAAAACCTTGTAGTTGTAGTATGCTTAGCCATGCTATATTTTGAAAAGAGATACATGTTGAGATTTTTACAAAAATTGAGAAAAGGACTTGTGTTTTATATAATAAAACAAAGACTCAATGAACCACCTGGGTGGCCAAGGATACTTTGAGTTTTGGAGAAGGTGGCAACAAAAGGAACCATTCTATGGCAATCTCTTTGTGTTGTGCTCCAAAAGAAAACCACCCAGGAAACTTAGAGATCGAACATGTTTCTCGTACAGTGGCTTCCGTGTACAGCCACATGCTAAATGGGCTCTGGCTTAGTCAACTACATAGTGGAAGACCCATGCATTGGCATCTCCAGGTTAACTAGATTTGTGTAAGGGAGTAACCCTACATTTGTGCCTGGTAGACAAGCTTGCATTGTGTATTGGGAGGACTCCTATGGAAAGACTTTGTCACATTCTCGATCTGCCGGTACTCCATTTTGGTGAGTACTTATCCAGCGGCCCTTTGGTGGCGTCAAGACGAGAATGTGTCATGTGGGTAAAGTGTACAACTTCTGCAGAAGATAATAAAATCTAAGTACTTAGCCGTGTCCCCGGTTATGGACAATACTGAGCAACTAAGGCCTGAAGCTATGGAAGATCTCGACATTCTAATTTCTAAAAGAAAACTTTTAAAACTTGATGCACTTGGATTTACCAAGGTGCTCAAGAGTTTTGACAAGGACTTGAACACTTGGGTTTTTACCAAGGAGTTCAAGAGATTTATGAAAGGAGATTTGACAAAGGACCAAAAACCATTTTTGAAAAGATAGGATAAAATATTGCTTTATGCAAATGAGCCTGAAACTCCACTTAGCCAAATTTGCATGTAGTGATAGGATCCACCTATATTATTCATAAGAGTGAAACTTGCCAATACAATTCAAATGTATTGACCCTTGTGGCTGTAACTTATTATGTTGCAGGTTTGATTGTTTTAGTGAAGATTGATTGATTAGGATTACAAAGTCTACATCCAACATCTGCCTGTGGCACTTTGAAGATGAAGGACCCATGACTATAGATATTCCGCTGCAATGTAATGTAAATAGCCAATGAGCTATGTTTGATGTAATAAAACTATGTTATTCCTGGTTATAAAGTTGTATTATGACCTTTGTTTCTTGATATTACATCTGAACTGTGGATGCTAGCTAATGATCCAGGGACTAGCATTGTAAACACAGGGGACTCAATCTTATTAAAGGTTGGGGACGCTACAGATGGTATCAGAGCATTGTGTTGCCTGTAGGATTTGTAACCCTAGGATTGGACAAAAACCCTTATAAAAATAGGAGATGCAATTTATTTCAAAAAAACTATTTACAAACAATCTTGTAAACTCTTTCCTCAACCATTTTGGTTTCAACTCTACCTCTCTTCTATTTCAAACTTAATGGAAAAACCTACCCCATGACCAAAGACTTCACCATGTGTAAAGGACATCTTCAACTTCATCAACTCCAATGACTTCAACTTCTTCAACTCCAATGACTTCAACATCTTCAAGTGATTTCAACCTTATTCTCAACAAGGACTCCCAACTTAGATGTTACCAAGGACTACAAGTGAGACAAAGAAATCATGCTCAAAGACTTGAAGACTAAGGAAAACAACTTAGAAGGAGCCATCAACATCTTTGAAGTATTTGTGACCAAGAGACAAGAATTCTCCAAGGATACAAAGATCTCATTCAAGAAGAATCAACCAAGAAGGATGGAAAGATTCCAAATGAACCATATAGATGGACCACCATATTTAGTTTAAGTCAAACCCACCAACTTATGTGGTGTAACAAAAATATTTTTGGTTGCCTAAAAATATGCTTGAAACTTGTTGTTTACTTCAACTCATGAGTTAAGCTCATAAGTTGTTAAGTGATTGGTTGCTTGTTGAATGTTTGATGGTTTGATTGAACTTGATTGTTTTGAGTTGTGTGTTAGGACTTCTTAAAAACCTATCCACCAATACTTATCCCTATCACACCAACAGATGCCTCCCCGTCGTGCCAACCCCAACCGAAACAACAACATCACTCTTGAGATGCAGCAGATGATGGCGGCTCAGACACAGTTGATGCAGCAAATGACCACATTCATACAGAATTTGAATAACAACAACAACAACAACAATCAGCATAATCCTCCAGCACTAGACATGCTCACCAAGTTTCTGAAACTTAGGCCTGCAAGGTTCTCTGGAACAACTGATCCAATGGAAGCTAATGATTGGTTACGTTCAGTGAACAAAGACTTAGTGACTGTTGGCTGCACCGATGGAGAAAAAGTTAGGTTTGCAGCATTTTTACTTGAAGGACCAGCAGCAACATGGTGGGACAACTTTCAAATCACCACTCCCCTTGAAGATGTAACTTGGGCTATTTTTGAGGATGGATTCAGAACCACTCACATCTCACCTGGAGTAATGTACTTGAAGAAAAAGGAGTTTCACAATCTGAAACAACATCACCTTAGTGTGGCTGAGTACATTGAAGAATTCAACAATCTAGCACGCTATGCACCGGATGAAGTTGATACAGATGCTAAGAGAAAAGAAAAATTTCTTGAAGGACTTAATGATGAGTTGAACCTACAGCTAGTTGTTGCCTATGTCCCAACTTATCAATCACTCTGTGACAAAGCCATCATTTTGGAAAACAAGATGAATCAAGTTGAGAACAAAAAGAGGAAGCGTAAACTCAAGAACTATTCAGGATCATCAAAGAAGAAGCATTCATTCAAAAAGAGCAATGAAGATTCTGAATCACATCAGTATCACCACAACAACAATGGAAGTGATAATGATGGAGATGATATTGACAATGGAGATGATCTTGGTCAGAACCAACATAACACTTACAGGAAGAAGGACATTAGCCAGTTGCAGTGCTATAACTGCAAGGAACTTGGACACTATGCATCAGACTGTCCTGAGAAGAAAAAGAAAAAGGATGCTAGAAGAGCCAATGGAAATGACTCCAATGTGACCCAGAAAGGACATGTGAACCACATTGACGTGGATGGAAACATTGAAGAGATAGAAGAAGTGGATGTCAGTATTTAGATAACTCAGTTGAGTCAAATAAGGATTCCTTGTCTGAATATCAAGTGTTGAACCTATAGTCAAGAGAACCATCAATGTAACCCTATGAGATTTATTTTAAGGGTGGTAGTACCCTAGTTGCCTTGAAGCCAACTTGTAACCCTAGCCTTCCCAAATCTCGGGACGAGATTTATTTTAAGGGTGGTAGCCTGTCACATCCCAAGATTTTCCAAATCTTGTAATGTGAAAAATAAATAAACAAAATAAACTTTTGTTGAAAATCAGGGTGAAAAGAAACTTTTGTTTCTAAAAGGAGACTTAAAATCTCATCTTGAACAAACTTTGGTAGAAGTTTGAATTCAACAAATTGAAATCAAGGAAAATGCATTCCTCAATGAATGTATCTGGAAATTTGAACACTTGGAAAGTAAATCCAAAATCCAAAACCCTAAGCCCTAATGGAAGGAAATCATTTTCCAAAGTATCTCCAAATCTATGGATTTGATCCATACCAAATTTGATCAACAAATTTCCACAAAGGATCAAGAAAGACCTTAGAGATTGGTTTCACTTAGTTTGGAACCATAGACAAAATCTTGTGAATATAATAAGATAAGGAAATTGAATTTCCAAAGCCAATAAAGCCCTCACCAAAAGCCCATACCAATTGGTGAACAATTATAATCCTAAAGGGATTAAAAAAGATAAGCATTTATCAAAGGAAAATAAATTGTTTTGGAAACACTAATTTAGATCTTTTAATAAAAGACTTTATTTTCAAATAAAAAGGTGAGCCAAATTAATTTTGGCCAAGCTTTTGTAATAAAATATTTTGTTTTGATAAAATGAGTAAAGGTTTATTTAAATAAAATAATAAGGATTTAAATATCCAATTTTATTTAAGTAAAGGCTTTTCCCATTTTAAATGAACACCAAGTATTTTATTACTACTTTGAAATCTTTTATTAAAAGGTTTTGCTTTGATTAAAATGAGTAAAGGATTATTTAAATAAAATAATAAGGATTTAAATATCCAATTTTATTTAAGTAAAGGCTTTCCCATTTTAATTAAAACACCAAAACTTATTTATTTATTTAAATAAGTTTCCAAGTATTCTTTTATTTTTCAAATAAAACCTTTTGGTTTGGTTTTGAAAATAATTGGATTTCAAATGGAAATTTTATTAAATAAATCAAAACCCTATTTTATTAAATAAAGATCCATTTTATTAATTATTTAATGGATCCTAAAATAAATAAAAAAATATTATTTCACTTTGGAATTTGGTTTATGTTAATAAACAGAACCAGATTCTTAGTGCAAGGTTGGTGTTTGTTTGATTTGATTTGGACTTTGTTTGATTGTTTGAAATTCAAAACAGAAAAAGAATTGGAAAAGAATAAAACAAACAGACAGAAAAAAATAGAGAAAACCGACCCAGCCCATTCTGGCCCAACAGCCCAGTCCAGCCCACTCAACCGCAGCGAACCGTTTTACACCGCGAAAGAAACCCACAAGGCGAATGACAGATGGACCCCGCTCCCTTTCCTCCTCTGACGCTGACAAGACGGCCCCACGCCACATCATCGTCTCCTTCATCCCTTCCCCCGCGGACCAGTTCCTCCCTCATCGCTGTTTCTGCCGCTATAAACCCTGGTAAATTCGCGTGAATGCACGAGTTATTATCAACATCAATGACGCGCCCATATACACCCATTCCTCCTCTCTCATTTCCCCCAAGTAGCACTCCCTCTCTGCCCCTAGGCTGCAAGAATCGCCTGCTCGAACACTCTCTGCTCCGACGAGCCCCCTCCTCAATTCCGGCCATATCATTCCTCCTCTTGACCTATCGACCACGCACACATACTCCACACTCCCTGGCGCTTCTGTCCGTGTCTCCCGTTCGACCGCGGGCGCCCCAGATCGTCGGCAAGGACGAGCTCAAACGCGCCACCGTCGGCCTCGACTCCGGCAAGCTTCCCCGGTGAGCACAGAATTTCCCTCGCCCTCTTTCTGTTGCTCCCTTGTTTGCCGCTCGCGTACGAAGCTAACCTAGTAATCCGTTTGCTTCCTCGTGACCGTAGCACCGCCAACGACGACGATAACACCGAGCCGCCGCAGAACTCCGGCGAGAAATCGCGGCGAACCAAGGTCGCCTTGCCTCGTCAATCGTGACGTTGAGCATCACCGCAACCTCCTGAGCCCGGTGAGCATCTCCTCTCTCCTCACCCCTGTAGTGTCGCCTGTCGCCGACCGATCGCTTCGCCGCCAGCAACCGCCTCCTTTTAGGTCAAACAAGCAGCGACCGTTAGATGCAGATCCATCGGACACGATTAGTTCACTTAAACGCCGAAGAGGTACGCTACCTAAGCCGCACGATCCACTTTAGATCCAATGCTCCACAGCCACGATCCTAACGAACCGGTACCGACGAATTAGATTAGGACACGTGTCTGTTATTCTGTTTAAAATAGAATTTGAAAACAGAATTTCTTACAAACTTCAAACCCATGTATCTTTTGATCCACACGTCCAAATTTTACAAATTTGATGTCGTTGGAATCAGCAAGACAAGCTCTAACCAACCCTGCCCTTAGTTTAGCATATAGTAACTGTTAGCTTGTTTAACTTTGCAGAAACTTTTGATTGCTTGTTTAGATTAGAAAAATCATTTAAAAATGATTTTTAGGTTAAAACCTTTGCAAAATGGTTTGTTGTGACCTTGCTGACCCTAGGAACCAACCCATGGAGTTAAAATGATTTTGGAAAAGTTTAGAATGGATTAATTAGTTTAGTCCATTTCTAGCTAATTAAGAACCATTGTTTTGTTTATGAAAATGCTTTCATAAAGAAAACCTTGGAAAAATGCTTTGGACCAAACCTACTGACTCAAAACACCAAGTTTTGCAATAGCAACTCATTTGGTGAAAAACATAAAGTTTTGCCTTGAATAGAAATATTTTCCACCACATAAAATGATGAATGGATTTTAAAAAAATAGTTTTTGAGCAAAACCCTCTAACCAATGACTTTGCCATTTTGGTGAATGACCAATTTGGAACTTACAAAGTTTAGAAGCCTAGTGGAGACCATCCTTACAATAGAACCAACCTTTGCATGCTTATGCATAACTTAGATTCCATTGCTTTGTGAGTGTGAAATTGTTTGTTTGACTTTGTTTGGAATGTTAGTTGATTTTGTGTTTGCTTGATTGACTTGTAGTGAAGTTAGAGAAGTGTGAGACTAGCAAGATCAAGGAGTGAACCATCATTCCCTACCCAAAAAGGCAAGTTACACTATCATACAAAAGTCCTACTATTTTCATTATACTTAGTGGATTTTGAAAACATGCATGAAAACTATTTTTATACTTATGCTATGCTAAATCCTAATAGGATTCCCTCACCTTACTTAGTGAAAACCTTGTAGTTGTAGTATGCTTAGCCATGCTATATTTTGAAAAGAGATACATGTTGAGATTTTTTACAAAAATTGAGAAAAGGACTTGTGTTTTATATAATAAAACAAAGACTCAATGAACCACCTGGGTGGCCAAGGATACTTTGAGTTTTGGAGAAGGTGGCAACAAAAGGAACCATTCTATGGCAATCTCTTTGTGTTGTGCTCCAAAAGAAAACCACCAGAAACTTAGAGATCGAACATGTTTCTCGTACAGTGGCTTCCGTGTACAGCCACATGCTAAATGGGCTCTGGCTTAGTCAACTACATAGTGGAAGACCCATGCATTGGCATCTCCAGGTTAACTAGATTTGTGTAAGGGAGTAACCCTACATTTGTGCCTGGTAGACAAGCTTGCATTGTGTATTGGGAGGACTCCTATGGAAGACTTTGTCACATTCTCGATCTGCGGTACTCCATTTTGGTGAGTACTTATCCAGCTGACCTTTGGTGGCGTCAAGACGAGAATGTGTCATGTGGGTAAAGTGTACAACTTCTGCAGAAGATAATAAAATCTAAGTACTTAGCCGTGTCCCGGTTATGGACAATCTTGAGCAACTAAGGCCTGAAGCTATGGAAGATCTCGACATTCTAATTTCTAAAGAAAACTTTTAAAACTTGATGCACTTGGATTTACCAAGGTGCTCAAGAGTTTTGACAAGGACTTGAACACTTGGGTTTTTACCAAGGAGTTCAAGAGATTTATGAAAGGAGATTTGACAAAGGACCAAAAACCATTTTTGAAAAGATAGGATAAAATATTGCTTTATGCAAATGAGCCTGAAACTCCACTTAGCCAAATTTGCATGTAGTGATAGGATCCACCTATATTATTCATAAGAGTGAAACTTGCCAATACAATTCAAATGTATTGACCCTTGTGGCTGTAACTTATTATGTTGCAGGTTTGATTGTTTTAGTGAAGATTGATTGATTAGGATTACAAAGTCTACATCCAACATCTGCCTGTGGCACTTTGAAGATGAAGGACCCATGACTATAGATATTCCGCTGCAATGTAATGTAAATAGCCAATGAGCTATGTTTGATGTAATAAAACTATGTTATTCCTGGTTATAAAGTTGTATTATGACCTTTGTTTCTTGATATTACATCTGAACTGTGGATGCTAGCTAATGATCCAGGGACTAGCATTGTAAACACAGGGGACTCAATCTTATTAAAGGTTGGGGACGCTACACCTTCACACGAGTTTCTCACGGTGCACCAGCGGGTTAGGAACTCCCGGTCTGTTTCATTTGGTCTCTGTTTGCACATTGGTAAGGTCTGTGGCCTATTCGGCCTCTGATACATGCTCGATAAGTTACTGACAAACATTTCCTCAAAGTCGATCCAGCAGTTGATACTATCAGGTGGTAAATTGTTTAACCATACCCTTGCTGGCCCGTCCAGCATCTAAGGTACGTATCTCACTGCCCATTTCAAATTGCTTGTCGCGATTTTCACTATCGTTGCATAGTTGATTAACCAGTCCTCTGGTTTGGTGTTGCTGTCATATGTTTTCGTGCCTCTGGGTAACTGGAAGTTAGGTACCGGAGGCTCTTTCATGATCTGGGGCCCAAAGCACGCTGGACCCGGAGGACCTTGCCCCTCAATTTGCTCTGACCTATAGAGTCGATCCAGCTTCAGCCTGGCGTCATCTGGGAGCAAGTTCCGGCCTAGGGTATCCTGCGTTGACCATTTCTGAATCACCGTCATTGTAACTGTCTTGCTCTTGTTGAGCACAATTTTGTCGCATACCCTGGCTGGCATTCTGCTCTTGCCGAGGTACACTCCGCCGTTGTTGTTGCCGAGGTAGGTTTTGCCCCGCACCTGCCGAGTTACGCTGTCCGACATTGCCGTTTTTAGCGTTTCTCTGACCGGCATTGCCTTGGTCGCGGTTACCTCGGCCAGCTTCACCTCGGCTGACACTTTGTTGATCCTCATTTCCCTGCATTGCTTTTCCTTTCCCTGCCCTTGCCAGGTCATATGGGACTATCTGTTTGTTTCTCCTTGCCGAGGTTACCACTTCATCTCTTCTAGGCCCATCATAAGGGGATGATGCAGCTCCAGCAGATTTCTCCGGGTTACCCAGTGCCGAATAAACAACCTTGGAAACCCCAACTCCTGTTGGGTTAGCCCTGTGCAACTCTTCATTCTGTCTGTTAGCGATCATAACTAACTCATTGACCCTCTCCTGCTGTCTTTGTCGGGCTTCACCTGTCAAACCTTCTAACTCGGATGCAGCTGCATCCGCTGCTCTGAGGTTCTTTGTCGGGGTGCTGTACTTCGGCAACCCCATGGACAAAGGGTTCTCTGATTCCTCAACTCTAGTGTCACCCTCTTTGTTCATTTCACTGATGAGGTTTCTCCCTTTCACTTTTACCGCATCTACCTTATTTGCTCTTGCGTACTCGCGCAGTGCCATGTTCAATGACTGCTGAGCCGCGGCTATCTTTCTCGCACCCTCTAGTATTTTCTGCCTAGTTTCCTCTAACTCGGCCTGTGCCTGAGCCGGATCTACCATAGGTGCTATGGGGCTTTCCAAGCTATCTATCGCCTTCTGCAGCAGGTTTTCTGGCCTCTTTAGCGAAGGACCTCTACTTTTCCTGGGCGCCTTAGGTGTTACCTCCGGATCTGGTGCCGGGTCTTTGCTCGCACCAGTGTCAGGTGCTGTCATCATCACCTCAGCGCGGTCAGGGGAGCGAGTGATACGCGCACCGTGAGCCACGCTAAGGGGTGGCTCGCCTCCCTCGACAACGTGCCACGGATGAACGCAAGACACATCGACGCCGACGTAGATCCTGTGGGCGCCAAGCTTGACGACGAGGCCATTGCGCGGTGGAGGTCGCTTGCCGAAGCAACCAGCATTGTTGCTGACGTAGTCCAGTGCTCCAAAGCGTTGAACGAGCCCAGAGACGATGCGCTCGCCGTTGCCGATGATGCTTCCCGTCCAGATCTTTACTCCTGCTAGCGCTGCTAGCCCCATGGTGGGCGCCAACTGTCGTGGTGGTGTCACGGTAGATGCCATGGATAGGCTAAAGGTGGGGCCAATATGCACTAGAGGAATCCAGGGAGGGATAGTGTGGTGATTCCACACACAGATGCTTTGTATTCTCCAGGTGCACAAGGTTTACAGATGCTCCTTGAGCTGAATTGGGGAGAGGAGGAAGAAGAAGCTCTCTTACTCTCACCACTACCTATCTCTTAATGAACAAACTACTCATGTTGCAGCCAGCCCCAACTACAGAGGCCCTAGTATCCCTTATAAAGGGGAGGCTAGGTCTCCAGTTAGGGCATACGTGGAGGCATATTCCTGGGAATATGCCTCTCCCAAAATAGCAAACCGACCGGGTCTCCTTTTGCCATCGTAAGCCATGCAGAGGCTACGTAAGCCTCTGCGGTGCCAGCGTCAGCTGATACGTCCAAAACGTATCTACTTTCCCGAACACTTCTGCTATTGTTTCTCCTCTAAACTTGTGTGATTTGGACGCAACTAACACGGACTGACGTTGTTTTCAGCAGAATTGCCTTGGTGTCTACTTTTTGTGCAGATAATCAACTTTCAGGAAAAATCCCAGAAAATATGCCAAAAATCCTATTTCACCAGAAGACTCCCGGAGCCAGAATACGAGACGGAGGGGGGCTGGGCCCAGGCCACACCACCTGGCCGCGCAGGCAAGCCTAGGCCATGCCAGGGGGTGGTCTGGCCACCCCAGGCTGCCCCTCGGTCTCCCTCTTCGCCTATAAGTTGCCTTCTGACCTAAAAACTCAGGGGGGTTCGACGTTTTGCAGAAGGAGTTCCACTCCGCCGCCACCAGATTCCACGAAACAGCACCAGAAACTCCGTTCTGGCACCCTGCCGGGACGAGGAATTGGAGGAGATCGTCGCCATCATCATCACCATCGTTTCTCCATCGACCATCCATGTTTCCCCCATCTATGAGTGAGTAATCCCACACTGTAGGCTATGGGGATGGTAGGGATTGGATGAGATTGTTCATGTAATGGCATCAGATTGTTAGGGCATGGTGCCTAGTATCTTCTATTAGTGCTTTATGACTTTGTTGCAACTTGTTATGCTTAATGGTTGTCACTAGGGCCCAAGTGCCATGGTTTTAGATCTGAACATTTTATTGATTCATTATGATAGTATTGTTTATGGTCTTACCTGCAAGTTGTATACACACGTTGTTGTCCCCGAAGTGACAGAAATCGGGATAATCGGAGGGAATGGCTTTGATGTGAGGATCACATGTGTTCACGGAGTGTTAATGCTTTGCTCTGGTGCTCTATTAAAAGGAGCACCTTAATTGCCAGTAGTTCCCTTGAGGCCCCGCTGCAAATGGGATGGCAGGACAAAAGATTTTGTGCAAGTTCTCATTGCGAGCACGTATGACTATATATGGAACACATGCCTAGGATTATCTAGTACTGGGATGCTTTATCTTATTTATCTGCAATTGCCCTATGTTCTGTTTGCTATGTGAATTGTCTTGTCCATGCAATGCCCGTCCATCCATCCCTATGCCTACCGCACTCGAATCCCACTGTTTACTGCTATTGTTACTGTTGTCTTTACTTTACTACTGTTGCTACTTTAATATTCCTACTACAAAACGGTTGCTACTGATAAACTGCTGTGAGCAAGATTGTTTCCAGGTGCAGCTGAATTGACAACTCAGTTGTTAAGGCTTACAAATATTCTTTGGCTCCCCTTGTGTTGAATCAATAAATTGGGTTTCACTTCCCTCGAAAATACTGCGATACACCCCCTATACTTGTGGGTCATCAAGACTATTTTATGGCACCGTTGCCGAGGAGCATAGCTTTACTTATCAAGTTCACTTGGATTCTCTATTGTTCGCTGATATCCATCCATCATGGGTAAGTCTCGTGATGGAAAGTTTCCTATTTTACCATCCACCACAAGAAGAGGTACGGTTCTGAACACCTCTGCTGCTCTTGATTCATCATCTGTTATAAGTAAGCTCGTTACACCACCACATACACATGCTACACACACTGCTACTACTGTTGAATCTGAAACTTCTGATGCTTATGATGCTGCTTCTACTGTGCTTGATAAGAGTGGTTCATTAGGTCCTTTCCTAGATGCTACAATTGCTAGAACTATAGCTGGAAATACTGAAACTCCTAATGAAGACACTACCACACCTGTTAGTTCTCCTGAGTCTCGTGAGAGTTATGATATTGAAGAAAGTTATCTTGAGATGACCGATGAATTTATTAAAGAATGTAAAAACACCCATGATAGGAGCGCTGCTAAGAGTCTCCTTGAGACATGACCCAAATTGTCTCCTATTTCTAAGTTTGCTGCTTCTCCCATAAACATTATAGATAAAGATTATGATTTCTCTCTCGATCTATCTTACATAGCTATTGTCGAGAAAGAACCCTTTTGTGGGACTAAGAATGAAAGTGTGGTAGCACATATGAATGAACTTTCTACCATGAGTGGCTTGTTTTCTGATGATATTAAGATGCGTACTTACTTTGTTGCTAAGATTTTCCCCTTTTCACTAAAAGGAGAAGCTAAAACTTGGTTTAGTAATTTACCTCCTGGATCTATTGATAGCCCTGAGTGCTTGATTAGTACTTTCCTGGAGAAATATTTTCCTCCTAGTGCTAGAAATGCTATTTTGCAGGAACTTTTTGATTTTAAATAGGGAGAAAAAGAGGTATTGCCTGAATCTTGGGCAAGGTTTTGTGATTTGATTCATGCACAAGCTAGAAGTCCATTACCTAAGAATGAGCTTCTTGATATATTTTATAATGGACTAACTGAAGAATCTAGGACATACCTAGATAGTTGTGCTGATTGTGTTTTCAGGAATAGGACTCCTAAGGAAGCTGAGGAATTAATGGCTAAAATAAGCAAGAACTATGAAGATTGGACTCCTCCTGAACAAGCTATACCTGAAGTAATTGTACCTGAACCTACTATACCAGTGTCTATTCCAACATCAAAGAAGAGAGGAGTTATTGAATTAAATGATGAAGTGATGAAGGAGGCTAAGAAATGTCTTAAGGAGAAAGGAATTAAAGCTGCAGATGTCAAGAACTTACCTCCTATAGAAGAATTATGTAAGCCTATTCCCTACTCACCCACTATTGAGGTACACTCTCTCCAACACTTTGATGAAGGTGATATCCCTTACTCTAAACCTCCTGATCAATGCTTAGAAGAATTCGATATATTTATTGTTAAACAAGATAATTTTCATAAAAGGGTGCAAAATCATCTAATGGAAAACACTAGAGCTATTGTTGAGTTGAAAGATATTGTGGAAAGAACCTCTAATGATGTTAAAATGATTGTTAAACACTTTCAAATGGTTCAAACTCAAATAGATCAACTCGTTAAAGTGCAAAAAGACTTGCTAGTTAATGCTGCTAAAGAAAAACATGCTTATGAAATTAGAACTAGAAGTGGTGCTTCTACCCAGGATCCTCTATATCCTCATGGGCATCCCAAAAGAATTGAGCAGGATTCCCAACAAGGTGAAAATAGTGGCTCTACTCGTAAGAAAAGGAAAAACAAACATAAAACTGTTGTAGAACCCTCTGAACCTACTATAGATCCTAATAGTATATCTATTTCTGATGCTGAAACTGAAAGTGGTAATGAAGAAAATGAAGTTCCTAATGAAGAAAAAGTTGAAGAAGAACCTGAAAACCACACTAAGAATACTAAATACACTAAAGAAGATTTTATTGCTAAGAAACATGGTAGTGAAAGAGAGCCTTGGGTCCAAAAACCTATGCCTTTCCCTGATAAGAAACACAAGTCAAAGGAAGATGAACACTATAATAAGTTTTGTGAGTGGATGAAACCTTTATTCCTGCAAATTCCTTTGACTGATGCTATTAAATTGCCTCCTTACTCAAAGTATATGAAGGATATTGTCTCGAATAAAAGGAAGATCCCTAATGAAGAAATTTCTACTTTGCTTGCTAATTATTCCTTTAATGGTAAGGTTCCTAAGAAACTTGGAGACCCAGGGATTCCAACTATCCCTTGCTCTATTAAGAATAGTTATGTTAAAACTGCTTTGTGTGATTTGGGAGCTGGAGTTAGTGTTATGCCTTTCTCTCTCTATAAGAGGCTTCAACTAGAAAAATTAATACCAAATGATATATCTTTGCAAATGGCTGATAAATCCACCACTATTCTTGTGGGTATATGTGAGGATGTACCTGTTCAAGTGGCTCATAATTGCTTGATATTAACTGATTTTGTTGTGCTTGAAATGCCTGAAGATGATAATATGTCTATTATTCTTGGGAGACCTTTTCTTAATACTGCAGGAGCTGTTATTAATTGTAATCAAGGAAAGGTGACTTTCAATGTTAATGACAAGGAACATACTATCTATTTCCCCAAGAAGATTGAAAGGACTTATGGTTTGAATTCAATTGAACATGTTGAGGGCATTCAAGTTGGAGAAATATATTGTCCCATACCAAGAGAAAAATTTGAAACTATTATGATTGGGACCATTTCTATCAAGGTTGAGGTAACATAATCATTAGTGGAATACAAAGTTTTGTCTCATATGAAATTGTTTTGGTAACAAGACCTGATCAACCTTGTTAAGAAAAGGATTTCATTGAACAAAACAATGTTTTCACTATGATTATCATCGTTTATTTCTATTGCTATCCATTTTAGTTTTTGCTTTCGTTTAGTTTTCTTTTTGTTGTTAGTTGCTTGCTTGTTAGAGTGTCTTAGAACTTTTGTAGTTCTAGCCTTGTTTTGTCATTGCATCATTTCAAAAAAAATCTGTCTGCTAGAAAATCATTCTTCTATTCCTGAAAACTGCCCAAAAATAAAGTGTCTCAAAAAATTCTAGAAAATTCATATTAAATTTTTACGTGAAAAAAGGGGCAGAGGAGTGCCTGGGAGGTACCAGGGGGACCCACCAGGCAGGCACACCACCTGGTGGCGCGGCCTGCCCTGGGTGGCGCCATGCCCTGGTGTGGGCCACCCCTGGCCCCCCACTAACTCTCTCACCTGCCACTTTCTTCTCTCTCCCGAGTAAGCTCCAGTTCATTGCTCAAAATCGCATTCTTGCTGTGCTTGCTCTCGATTTTTTCGATCTCCTTGCTCAGCCCATCTTTCTTGCTGAAATTTGGAGCATTTGTCCCTGGTATGTGACTCCTCCCCTTGTCCAAGTATATTTGTGTTTAGTGGATTATATATTGAGTATTTTACTGTTGTAGGTGACAGGTTATGAGGGCTTGTAAGCTTGTTTGATGCTTAGAGATATAGTTTTGATGCATGTTTAGGCCTCTTACAAGTCCCTATGACTAGTACCCTTCATTATATTTACTTTGCAATCACTTGTTTAATAGGTGTTTAAATTTCAGAATACCAAGCATGAACAACCATACCTTTGGAGAGATATTTGAGAGTGATGCACCTAGGCGGTCGAGGCCCTCAAGGTCAGCCTCTCAGTTTAGGCCATCATACAATGAAGATCTCATTGCAACTCACATTGGTAATGAAAGGGATAATGGGGATGCTCACCCATCCACTTTTCCTTGTTTTACTTTCTTCCAAGCTGCAGGTATTCTTGATGATTTCTTGCTACTGATTGAGAGTGTTGGTTTGACCTCATACATGCAAGATGAGAGTGAGCAATACGCTATGCTCACCAAAACCTTTGTTCAGAGCTTCACGTTTACTAACACATCCTATTAGTCGACTGTCTCTTTCAAAATTTATAATCTGCCCTTCACCATGCCTTTGGAGAGATTTTGCAGTATTGTAGGTGTAAGCATGACAGGGACCGTGAAGAAAATTCAAGGGCGACCCGCTGATTTGCTGGAGCTTTACCGAGGAGTGACCAATGATGATGATCGCGTGGCGCAGCGCGGAAAGATAAGAAATATCCAACTCCCTGCTCTTAGATACTTTGCATATTATCTTGCTACTAGCATACTAGGTAGGGAGAACACAAGTAATATCTCCAACTATCATTTAGCCTTCCTTGCTGCTACGCTTAACAATGATACTCGGTTCAACCTTGGCTCGCTTATTGCTCGCCGCCTAGCTGCTAGGGGGCCTATCTATGGGGGAATCATTGCCTCGCGTATGGTCAATGCATTAGGTCTTTTAGTGGACCCCAATGATACTATACTGGCACCGCAGAGGCTTGACCTTGTTTCTATGAAAACTCATCACTTTGTCACTGCTACTTCTGATTTGAACAGTCTAGTATATAGGATGCTTCTCACTGACGGGGATGAAAGGGAGATCCCTTTGCCACAGCCTTCTTTGTTTAGTGTTCATAGGAGACCGTGGTCGCGCTCCAAGGAGGAGGTGGATGAGTAGCTTCGCTTGTTGGGCTTCCACGAGCAGCACCAGGAGGATGTACCCTCCTACGATCACTCCGCTCACTACAGAGGGACGTACTCGAGCTTGCACCAGGACGAGGGGACCTCCTCGTCATACTACGGTGACACATCATCCTGGTCGGCTTGGGATTGATACCCACTTAGGCCAAAGGCCTAAGCTTGGGGGGAGGTACGCCGACACCACACTCATCTCCTTATCATGTTGTGTCGGTACTTTGTATATTCATTTTTCGTCCTCTTTTTAGTTTTTGCTTTTGCTTTCTAAAACACAAAAAGACCAAAAATATTTGTGTTGTTTCTCTTCGGTTTGCTTCTTCTTTTTGCCTTGGTTTGCTTTTCCCTTTTGCTTTGTTTGAACTATTCGAAAAACCCAAAAATATTTTGCTTTGCTTGTTTTTCCTCTCTGGTTCTTGTTTTAAAAAATCGAAAACAACAAAAATATTTGTCGTTCTTCTTTGGCTTTGTGAGTTTGTTGCAGGGTTCATCAGTCCTCAGTGGATATTGGTTTCATATTATTATTCAAGCCACACAAGTGAAGAGCAATAATGAGGATTAATGACAACTTGAGGCGTGGTAAGAGGCTGGTAACGAACTCTATTTGTTTTCATTTTTGTACATATACTCATCAATGTGGGCATGCTTAGTCCGTTCATGTAAGGTGTATGTTATCTTTGGATGCTTAGTAGTTCTTGCTTTCGTAGGATTAGCTCCAGCTCGCTAATAGTTTGTAGCATGTCTTATGAATGTTTGCTTGCATTGCTCTATTCATAAATTGGTATGACACCATGGTATCCTCCTCTGAATGTTTCATTTGAATTGACTTGGCACATGCTCACGCATGCACATGACTGTAATAATCAGTTAAGCCTTGATGAATTATTTTGCCTTGAGGATCTTGAATCACTTTCATCATGATTAGTCCTATTTTGTTGCAAGCATGATTATGACAGCTATTGCTCTCTCGTTTGTCGCTCCCTTACTATTGCTAGCCTTCACTTTCGCTGAGTATTTTACTCATGTTTCCAACTCCCTTAAACCAAATATTGCCAAAGTGTCCACCATACCTACCTATTAGCATCATTTGCTACTCCCGTGCATATTCATTATGCATTGTTTTCTTCCGAATAAAATGTTTGCTTGTTATGAGAAAGTTAGTTAGTAAAGCTCTCACGAACTTGATGGCACACTTTATTTTCTGCACTTAATAAACCTGAACCATTGTGACTGTCCATGAAAGTTATATGCTTTCAAATTATAGGCCGGGGATTAGCAGAACCGTGCTGTCACGGGGAACGCTTTCAACACTTGTAAATATATACCCAGTTGATACCATGCTCTTTTGTGTGCAGATGTCGTCGATGTGAAATAAAAGGGGAGCTTGTAAGTCCATGGAGTTATGTATGTGTGTTAGAGAAACGCCTGGGCCGCTGGTCTAATCCATGCTGACAAGGTGGAAACCTGCAGCGTAACCATAATGATATCTATGAAGCATTCTTCTTATAAAAAAAGAGAGATAGCTATTAACAAAAAGAAAAAAAGAGATTTATGAAAAGAGGAAAGAGAGAAAAAAAACACCATTTTCCTATGGTAAATAAGAAGATTGCTGAGATACTCATTGTCTGCTTGCCTTGTCATTTTGATATGGGGATTCTTCCGTATCATCGGGCAAGGGGTACCCCATTGGCGGTTTGTAACATCCCAAAACTTTAATCCAAGGTTGTTAAGATTCAAATCATCAAAATTAGGGTTAACAAAAGCTTTTCCAATTAAAATTATGAAAGCATTCATATGTGTGTGCATTTAAATAGGAGTTGTTTTGAATTGCGATGATTAAGTGATCCATTGCTTGTAAAATGATTCTTACGTGAAATAAACATCATCTAAATCATTCCCAAAGAAAAACAAATCAAAATGAATAAAAGAAAGAAATGGTCATTTGTGCCATTCTAACTACCATGCCTACTTTGGCTATTCCTAGTACTCAATTCTTAACAGAAACAAATGTGGATCTTTGCACCCCTTGCTAGTACATGTAATGGTGTACCAAGGACCACTTTGTGATCTACCAAAAAATTACAAACACTAATTCTAAATGGCATTTGAAAATTGAATGTAGTTCATATGAGAAGATCCCACTTATTCAAAAACCACTCAAATGAGCTCCATTTTCAAAACCCCAGCAACCACAAAGGCTTAAGCATGTGTATAGCAAACCCACCAAGATTAATCCAAAAATTCCAAACTTGAGTTCATGCGGTCATTGTGTTGAACAGGTGGCATGCCCAAAATTTTTGCCTAATTTTTACTATTCAATGATCATTGCATTGCCGAGTAATTGGGCTCCATTTGGTCCCCTTGTCCCCTCTAACGCTAACCAGCACCTAACTAAGCTACTAACCGGCCTAGAGAAGCAGTGGAGCGCCGCCACTTTGTGGTCGCCGCCGACCGATCATGGACAGAGCGCCACAGACCGCGCAACGACAATCTAGCACCATTACTAGCTCCGCCCAACCCTACCGCCACTCTTGGTCCACCCCTCGATCACCCCCAGGCCGTGGAACACACCCCAGCACCGCCGCCCAGTCTCTCTGCGAGCTCGCCAGTGTGCCAGAGCGTGTTAGCTCAAAGACGCCATGCATCGCGCCGACCTAATCTCGTGCGTGTTGCCCGCCGACCCAAAGAACTCCAGACACGTGCAGCGCCGCCACACCCACGACCGACGGCGCTGCCGAGCACTGCCTCTGTCTCCCAGAGCGCGGGATGCTCCCGACCAAACGCCACCGCCCCTAGCCATACATTTAAGCCATAGCGCACCGCCAGGAGGCAGGCCACCGTCCCCTACCTCAAGCCATGCCGCTAGCACGCTGTGCAGCCCTCGCCGGAGTCGCTAGCCCATCCCTTTTGGTCGCCTCGTCGAGCTATAAATAGAGGCCACCCCAGCACAAACCACTCACACCATTCCACTCCCCTCTCCTCACTGATCCTTCCTCACCTCTCACCGGAGCCGCTTGAGCCTGGGTTCGCCGGAATTTGGCCGGAGGAGCCCGCTGTAGAGGAGGACAAGGCGTTGTCAATTTCGTCCACCCTAGGAGCTGCCGCGACCACCCCTGAGTCTGCCGTCGATAGCACATTCGATCGTCCCCATCGCCGTAGTAGCTGGAGCCCTGGTATGCCCCCTGAGCACCCCCACCGAGCCTCTAGGGTTAGACCTTGTCGGCGACCAATCTGTCATCGACGACAAGCCACAACCGTAGATCTCACTTCTAATCTAACGGCCCACATCGCCTGCACGTCAAGGTAAAGAGTGCTGACCTGTGCCCCCTCTCAGCCGCTCTCTGCATGGAAGGCCACCGGGCCGACCTGCTTTCTTTCAGCACACCCATTTAATTCAAATTGAGATTTTTCTAATTTAGTTTGAACCTAGTTCTGTCTCTTAGTTTGAAAATCAATTCAGAGAGATTTACAAATCCAAATAGAGTGATTCCATTTGCGTTGGAATGCTACTGAAAATATCTATCCAAGCCCATTGGATTTAATTCATTTAGAGTTAGCGATCTCTCCTAGTAAAAATAACAAGACAGAAGCATTTGCACATTCAAACATTTTTCTAAAATTAACCATGATAGATTTTGAGTTGATTCCAACTCTCAAAAATCTCATTTAACCATACATATGTGAATATGTAATAATATTAGGGTTTACATGCAGTGACTTTGGACTAGTACCAAAATAATGCTATATAGGTATTTCTAGTCACTTTAAATCATTAAATAATAAACTTAAACCAAAGTAATTGTGATCCAACCCTTAAATCACATTCCCACATGTTAGAATATGTGGTGATGACATGTGTCCACATGATCCCATATTTTAAATGGTGAATATTAAATATTAGTTATTTTCAATGAGTAGAAATTACTTTTCTAAAATAAAAAGAATGAAACTAGTTAATAAAACATTGTGATGCTTATGATGATAATAGATCATCCAATGTGTGCCTTAGAGTGCTAAGTAGACTAGTTAAGCATTGTTTGGTGATTGTGTACTCCGTATGTATTTATAGACGATAGTACCAACCAAGCTTTCCAGGAGGAGGAGTTCTACCAAGAAGAGGAGGAAGAAAACTTCAACCACTTCACTACCCAAGGCAAGCTCCTATTGGCAAGCTAACACTTGCAAGTATTATACTAGCAAACGTCATTAACAATGCAAGCTAACCCTTGCAATCTAGTTAACCCAAGCAAAGACATTAGACATGCTTTGGTTATACCACTTGACTAGTACCCACCCCAAGTTTTAGTTCCAAAGTTTACCTTCTCTACTTTATCAAAGTCCTTTACTTTTTTTGAAGGTAGCATAAAAAGTATAAAACTTGACCTATCTAGATAACCTTAGATGTCATTCTATGGCATCAGATTGAGATTAGCATCCCACCTTAGTGAACACTCTTAATTTAGTAGCTTAGAGCTAAATCAAAACTTGAGTCACTTTAGATGGTAACACTTGGTGAAAATGAATTGTGAAAACCTTGGAATGATGAGTCATTCTATTGAGATGTTTTGACATGTCTTGAGAAACACAAATGGTTTATGACGATGAAAATGTTGAGGCATGAGCCTTGACCCTTTTACAAAACTGATAGTTGGATTCGGATGCGATGCCATTCCAAATTTACCGTACAACCACAATACCTGAATTGGGTAAGGCTTAGCCAGAAGTTTATATGCATTAGTATTAGTTTCCTTGCGGGAGAGGTTTGATCTGAGGCTACCTCTCAATGTTGTCCACCTATGCAGTGCCCAAGATGACAGTTGGTCATGGTTGGGAGGCCATGCTCATAGGAGAGGTGCTTATACTAGGGTGTGTAAAGGAAAGGTTATGTTTGATTATCTGCATACTAAGTATGATGATTCAGGGTTATCCTTGACAGATGTATCGAATCTTGTGGTGAAAGTGTACCACCTCTGCAGAGTGTCAAACTATTCGAATAGCCGCGTTCGTGGTTATGGATAGTTGGAGTGGCCATACTGTTTCGTTTTCAGATGTTTTCAAAATGACTTATGAAAGGAATGATGAATCTTGACTTGACCACAACAGAGTTGTGACTATGACACTAGCTTCCCAACTTAAGTGATTCTAGAACTTTATTTTATCTTTGTTTGTTTCTGAACTTTATTTCAAACTTAACTTTATAGTTAAACTTAGATTTAGCACTTCACTTTAGAACTATACAAATTCTTAGTGGTAGTTTGCGAGTCCTTAAAGAGTACTCATCGCTTTTGTCCCTGGCTATTCTCATGGCCAGACTATGAAGGAGACTACCAAGATGATGGCCAGCAGGACGGCTATGATAACTAGGACTATCTGCCTTCGTCAGCATTGCCTGTGCCCCTGGAGATGGACCTCACCGCTACGCTTATCTTTTATTCCGCTGCTTGGTGTATTAAGACTGGATCATGAGATCCTTATTTGTGTAAGACCATATGTATGGTTTGTAATGGATGATGTACTGTGATATCCAATCCGTTATGTCTCGCAAAAATGGTAATCATGGGATTGCGATGTATGACATAACGGGCATCTAGGATTAAAAATCCGGGTGTTGCAAGTTGGTATCAGAGCCATCCTGACCATAGGAGACCCTAGTTAGAATGGGCGTCCGAACAAAAACTTAATTTACAAAACAAAGTGAGTATTTCTGAAAAACTATTTCCTCTCTTATCCTTGGGAATTCATTATTTCTCCAAAATTTCATGTTGCTCAAAATTCTTACATTACTACTTAAAATTTGACACACTTTATCACTTCACTAACTTCCTCATCCTTAATTCTTGTAGATGGAGACTCAGTTTAGCAAGTTCTACCAGTTGGGAAACGGAGGTCAACTGATCTTCGAAAGGGATCTAGATTCACTATCAGATTTACTGGGAGGCCCACATCCGGAGTTTCTTGGAGCTCAACTTCCAGGACCCCCAGGAGGAGATTTACAGTGGCTAGTCACCGCTGATCTTAGAGGAAGCGTCAAAGCACTAACGTCCGAGAGAATTCAGTTCTCCATGAGAGAGAACAAATGGCTAGATGGATTAGCCAGGGCAATGCATGAAGCTCTCACACGTCTATGTGCCCTCAGCGTCAACCAAATCCAAGGAACCCGTTTTGCTCACTATGCAAGACGTGACTTCGTGGGAATGTCGATGGAGATGCCAAGTCACCTAGAGCTGAAGCGTCAAGTGGAGAACCTTGACTTCCTGTTGTACGATCGCCAGAAGGAATTGGACAATGCTAGGAACTTTGCCAACCACAACCGTGCCATTGCCGCGCAGAAGGCCCAGACTTTCTCACTGCTTGTCAAGGATCATCAGTCTCTTCGCCTCCAGCGCGAGAAGAAGGATCGCACCATCGCCCGTCTTCGCAAGAAGGTGGCCGACCTCGAGAAGACCGTCAAGGAGCAGGAAGCTCAGCTTGCAGCAAAGGAGGAAGAAGAGGAGGGTGAAGACATCCAGGGAGATATGGATTCTTACCTTAGCAATGATGATGACTTCCTAGAGGAAGATGTCATGGACTTCTACACTAACGATGAGGACTTTGACTTCATCGACGATGAGTATATGCACTAGAGCACTGTCATAGCATGAGATGTATCGGTCCCACTGTATCGTAGCTTGCAGAATGGTTCTTCAAACCATTTGTTTTCCTTTGTTTTTGTGGTGTGTGTTTGTATCGTGTGCTTGTTTGCATGAATGAAATGAAGTTAGTTGCAAAACCTGAGTCAAACTCAAAGTTTTAGCTTGAAACCAAAACCATGAACCTTAGAACTTTCCCTCTTACCCCTTTATCTACCTCAATCTTCAGATGACTCGCCAAGGAGGGAGTAGCTCGTCGCAAGACCCAATGCTGCAGATCTTGTAGAATCTCATCGCAGACAGAGAAGCAAACCGGGCAGAACGCCAAGCTAATCTAGCAACATTGCAACAGATCACCTAGATGGCTCTAAACAACTAAGAGCATGGAAACCAGGATCATCATAGATCCAAACTCAAAAACTTTCAGAATACCAATCCCCCAATCTTTAACCAAGCTGAAAATCCACTAGATGCTGATGACTGGCTGTAGACAATAGAAAACAACTTAGAAGTAGCAGGAGTTGATGACAACAAGAAAGTTCTCTTCGCCACCCACTATTTGGCGGGAGATGCAAGAGCTTGGTGGACTAGTATCCGTAACATGAACCATGGTCAAGTGATGACATGGGAAGCCTTCAAAACCAAGTTTAGCCGCACCCCCGTGCCGCAGGGTCTAGTCACCCGACTGAGGGATGAGTTTCGCGACTTGAAGCAAGGCAGAATGACTGTGGTAGAATACCGTGACAGATTCCTGTTGCTTGCAAGGTACACCCCTGATGAGATCAACACAGAGGTGAAGAAGAAGGAGAGATTCCTGAACGGATTGCATGATGAGATGCAGACTATCCTCGTCAACATCCGCTTCGAGGATGTCGAAGAGCTAGTCGACTTTGCCATTCAGATGGAAGGGAAGATTAGCTAGGCAAACGACAACCGCAAACGTCGTATGATGCAGCAATCTAGATCCAGCAGTCACTAGAAGTACCGTCTCAACCCCTCACCAGGATATGCACCAAGGAACAATCGAACCCCAATGTCTCGCCCCAGCTACCCCAACCGTAGCGGAGGCAGTGTGAATTCCGGAGGAAACAATCACAACTCCGGCAACGCCAACAATTTCAACCGTGCCCCTCCCAAGAGCAGCAACAACAACAACAACACTGCACCTAGAACTGGCAGCAATGTTGTGCCTGTCGCAGCAAAAGGCAAGTCCCAGATCACCTGTTTCGAGTGTGGAGTGAAGGGTCACTATTCCAATGAGTGTCCCAAGAAGACCGCCGCCACTGGCAATGTGAATGCCCCAGCTCAACAGCAGTGTCATGTTCAACCAGGAAGAAGATTTGCCCTAGGGAACCCTCACAACCGAAACGGCCGTCTCTTCCACATGAACGCCAAAGAAGCCCAAGAAGCGCCAGATGTAGTGTTGGGTATGTTTTCTGTCAACTCAGTTTTAGCAAGAGTATTGTTTGATTCAGGAGCATCGCATTCATTTATCAGCGAA
The DNA here is from genome assembly GCA_023614405.1 of Avena insularis. Classification (NCBI taxonomy): domain Eukaryota; kingdom Viridiplantae; phylum Streptophyta; class Magnoliopsida; order Poales; family Poaceae; genus Avena; species Avena insularis. Next base: position 502,617,330 of record CM042688.1, on the reverse strand, counting down.
CAATTTGCATGCACTAGTAAGATTCACCCAACGAACCTAAAGCATGTCATGATAGTTCAAATACCCGGTTCAACTACAAAAGCTAGAAAAATTTGCAAAGCTGTGCCTATCAGAATACATGGGATAGATTTTTATGCCAACCTAATTGTACTTGGAACCAAAGGATTGGAAGTAGTACTAGGTATGGACTAGATGTCAAGGCATAAAGGATTTATAGACTGTGCTAAGAAACCCATCACCATGACCAGTAGCTCTGGAGTAACAGTAGAGCATATATCTGAAACCTTACCCCGTCAATTCAAGTGTAACAAGAGTCTAGCCCTGCCCACCATTGACCAAGTCAGAGTAGTCTGTGAATACCCTGACATATTCCCAGATGAATTTCCAGGTATGCCCCGGATAGGGATATTGAGTTTATTATCGAACTAATCCCCGGAACCGGACCCATAGCTCAGAGACCCTATAGTATGAACCCCTCAGAGTTAGTGGAACTGAAGAAGCAGTTGGATGCCATGTTAGCAACAGGCTTGATTCAACCAAGTGCATCACCATGGAGATCACCAGTGTTATTCATCAACAAGAAAGATGGAGGCAACCGTTTGTGCACAGATTACAGAAAACTGAATGATGTCACCATCAAGGACAAGTACCCCTTGCCAAAGATAGAAGATCTATTTGATCAGTTGACTGGAGCCCAGGTTTTCTCAAAGATTGATCTTAGGACTGGTTATCACCAACTTAAGATTCGTGCAATGGATATTCCGAAGACCGCCTTTACTACTCGCTATGGTTTATACGAGTATACGGTTATGTCTTTTGGATTAACAAATGCCCCTGCTTATTTCATGAATCTCATGAATAAGATCTTTATGAATTTCCTAGATAAGTTTGTAGTTGTGTTTATCGACGATATCCTTATCTACTCCAAGTCAGAAGAAGAGCATGAGCAACATCTGAGAATCATCCTAGAAACCCTGAGAGAGCACCAGTTATATGCCAAGTTCAGCAAGTGTGATTCATAGGACATATTGTGTCTGTCGGAGGAGTCTCTGTTGATCCCACCAAGATCAAAGATGTCGAAGATTGGGAAGCCCCAACCACTCAAACCCAAGTCCGTGTATTTCTCGGATTAGCGGGATATTACCGCAAGTTCGTAGAAGGATTCTCGAGCATCGCCAGACCCATGACCCAATTGCTGAAGAAGGACAAGAAGTTTGAATGGACCGACAAGTGTGAAGCCAGTTTTCAGGAGCTGAAGAAGAGATTGATATCAGCCCCAATTTTGATCATGCCAGATATCAAGAAGCCGTTTGATGTGTATTGTGATGCATCCAAGAATGGTCTCGGATGTGTATTAATGCAAGAGGGCAAAGTCATAGCGTATTTGTCTCAACAACTGAAGCAGCATGAGCAGAACTATCTGACCCATGATCTTGAATTAGCAGCCGTAGTTTTAGCATTGAAGACATGGCGTCATTATCTGATGGGTAATCGCTGTGAGATTTACTTGGATCACAAAAGCTTGAAGTATATTTTCACTCAGAAGGTACTGAATATGAGGCAAAGGAGATGGATAGAGTTAATCAAGGATTACGACCTCGACATTCACTATCACCCCGGCAAAGCCAATGTGGTAGCGGATGCTCTTAGCAGATTGTCGTGTAGGCTAAACACCATGATCAAGGAGAAGCAACCAAGTTTGTATGAGGAGTTGGAGCAGTTTCAAACTGAGCTAGTTAGCAAAGGATTATTAGCTAGTATTGAACTTCAACCCACATTGATTAGCCAAATCAAGGAAGCCCAGAAGGGAAATGAAAGTATCGATGGAATCAAACGTCATATTAGTACAGGAAAGGTACCTGGATTCACCGAAGACGAAGAAGGAGTTACGTGGTACAAAGGCCGTATCTGTGTGCCAGCAGATTCGGAGCTGAAGCAGGTTATCATGCAGGAAGCTCATGATACGCTTTATTCTATCCACCCCGGAGGAACGAAGATGTATCAAGATTTGAAAGAGAAATTTTGGTGGCACAAGATGAAGAGAGAAATCAGAAGCTACATCGCCAAGTGTGACATCTGTCAAAGAGTCAAAGCAGAGTATCAGAGACCCGCAGGACTGTTGCAACCATTGCAGATTCTGGAATGGAAATGGGATTCTGTCGGAATGGACTTTATCACCGTTTTGCCTACTTCTAGTAGGGGAAATGACTCAATCTTGGTCATAGTTGATAGACTGTCCAAGGTAGCTCACTTCATACCAGTCAAGACTACCTACCAGAGTTCGAAGCTAGCAGAACTATATATTGCTAGAATTGTTAGTCTGCATGGAACCCCCAAGACCATAGTATCAGATCGAGGAACCCAGTTCACCTCGAGATTTTGGCAGAAAGTCCAGGAAGGATTAGGAACCAAGTTGAATTTCAGCACCGCTTATCACCCGCAAACAGATGGACAGACTGAGAGAGTCAACCAAATCCTAGAAGATATGCTTAGAGCTTGCGTGTTAGAGTGCGGATCAAAATGGGAAGACTGCCTTCCTTTCGCAGAATTCTCATATAACAATAGTTATCAAGATAGTTTGCAAATGGCACCATTTGAGTTCCTATGCGGAAGAAAGTGTCGCACCCCTTTGAATTGGTCACAAGTAGGAGAGAGTCAGATCTTCGGACCCGACATTCTCCGAGAAGCCAAAGAAAAGGTGAACAAAGTCCGTGAGCACCTCAAGACCGCCCAATCTAGATAGAAGAGTTATGCTGACAAGAGAAAGAGAGACCTGACTTTCAATGTCGAAGATTTTGTATATCTCAAGGTTTCACCATTCAAAGGAACCCAATGCTTTAGTCTGAAAGGAAAGTTAGCCCCCAGATATATCGGGCCCTTCAAGATTCTGAACCACCGAGGAGGAGTATTGTATCAACTAGAACTGCCAGAAGATATGTCAGCCATCCATAATGTGTTCCATATCTCGTTACTTCGCAAATGTCTGGAAGTGCCGGAGAAGACTGATGTTTTCAAGAACATCGATCACAGAGCGGTTGAGATCAACAATGACCTGACATATCATGAAGTGCCCATCTGTATCTTGGAGGAAGCTAGAACCACTAGAACAAGAAGTATCAAATTTCTCAAGATTCAATGGAGCAACCATACCGAAGACGAAGCCACTTGGGAGCGAGAAGATTACATTAGGACAGAGTTCCCAGATCTCTTTAGTTCCTAGTTTTCTTTCATAAATCTCAGCGCGAGATTTTGTTTAAGGGGGTAAGGTTTGTAACATCACAAAACTTTAATCCAAGGTTGTTAAGATTCAAATCATAAAAATTAGGGTTAACAAAAACTTTTCCAATTAAAATTATGAAAGCATTCATATGTGTGTGCATTTAAATAGGAGTTGTTTTGAATTGCCATGATTAAGTGATCCATTGCTTGTAAAATGATTCTTAGGTGAAATAAACATCATCTAAATCATTCCCAAACAAATCCCAAAGAAAAACAAATCAAAATGAATAAAAGAAAGAAATGGTCATTTGCGCCATTCTAACTACCATGCCTACTTTGGCTATTCCTAGTACTCAATTCTTAACAGAAACAAATGTGGATCTTTGCACCCCTTGCTAGTACATGTAATGATGTACCAAGGCCCACTTTGTGATCTACCAAAAACTTACAAACACTAATTTTAAATGGCATTTGAAAATTGAATGTAGTTCATATGAGAAGATCCCACTTATTCAAAACCACTCAAATGAGCTCCATTTTCAAAACCCCAGCAACCACAAAGGCTTAAGCATGTGTATAGCAAACCCACCAAGATTCATCCAAAAATTCCAAACTTGAGTTCATGCGGCCATTGTGTCGAACAGGTAGCATGCACAAAATTTCTGCCTAATTTTTACTATTCAATGATCATTGCATTGTTGAGTAATTGGGATCCATTTGGTCCCCTTGTCCTCTCTAACGCTAACCAGCACCTAACTAAGCTACTAACCGGCCTAGACCAGCAGTGGAGCGCCACCACCTTGTGGTCGCCGTCGGCCGATCATGGACCGACTGCCACACACCGTTCAGCGACAATCTAGCGCCACCACTAGCTCCGCCCAACCCTACCGCCACTCCTGGTCCACCCCTCGATCACCCCCAGGCCATGGACCACACCCCAGCACCGCCGCCCAGTCTCTCTGTGAGCTCGCCAGAGCGCGTTAGCCGCCATCACGCCACATACTGCGCCTCGACCTAATCCCGTGCGTGCCGCTCCGCCTCGACCCCAGCAACCCGCCAGACACGGCCGTGCACCGCCGCGCGACCCACAGTCGACGTGCGCCGCGTCGAGCACTGCCTCTGTCTCCCAGACCGCGGGATGCTCCCGACCAAACGCCACCACCCCTAGCCACGCATTTAAGCCGTAGCACACCGCCAGGAGGCAGGCCACCGTCCCCTACCTCAAGCCACGCCGCTAGCACGCTGTGCAGCCCTCGCCAGAGTCGCCAGCCCATCCCTTTTGGTCGCCTCGTCGAGCTATAAATAGAGGCCACCCCAGCACAAACCACTCACACCATTCCACTCCCCTCTCCTCACTGATCCTTCCTCACCTCTCACCGGAGCCGCTCGAGCCTGGGTTCGCCGGAATTTGGCCGGAGGAGCCCGCTGTAGAGGAGGAGAAGGCGCTGTCGATTTCATCCACCCCAGGAGCTGATGCGACCACCCTTGAGTCCGCCGTCGACAGCACGTTCGATCGCCCCCATCACCGCAGTAGCTGGAGCCCTGGTATGCCCCCTGAGCACCCCCACCGAGCTGCTAGGGTTAGACCTCGCCGGCGACCTATCTGTCGTCGTCGACAAGCCACAGCCGTAGATCTCCCTTCTAATCTAATGGCCCACATCGCCCCGTACCGCTTCGCGTGTAAAGAGCTACTGACCTGTGGACCCCCCCCTGTCAGCCGTTCTCTGTGCCACGGAACGCCACTGGGCCGGCCCGTTTTCTTTCCCGCGCGACCCATTTAATCCAAATTTAGATTTTTCAAATTTAATTTGAACCTAGTGTTGTCCCTTAGTTTGAAAATCAATTCAGAGAGATTTACAAATCCAAATGGAGTGATTCCAATTGCGTTGGAAAGCTACTGAAAAGATCTATCCATGCCTGTTGGATTTAATTCGTTTAGAGTTAGAGATCTCTCCTAGTAAAAATAACAAGACAGAAGCATTTGCACATTCAAACACTTTTCTAAAATTTACCATGATAGCTTTTGAGTTGATTCCAACTCTCAAAAATCACATTTCACCATACCTATCTGAATATGTAATAATATTAGGGTTTACATTCAGTTACTTTGGACTAGTACCAAAATAATCCTATATAGGCATTTCTAATCACTTTAAATCATTAAATAATAAACTTAAACCAAAGTAATTGTGATCCAACCCTTATAGCACATTCCCACATGTTAGAATATGTGGTGATGACATGTGTCCACATGATCCCATATTTTAAATGGTGAATATTAAATATTAGTTATTTTTCAATGAGTAGAAATTACTTTTCTTAAATAAAAAGAATGAAACTAGTTAATAAAACCTTATGAAGCTTATGATGATAATAGATCATCCAATGTGTGCCTTAGAGTGCTAAGTAGACTAGTTAAGCATTGTTTGGTGATTGTGTACTCCGTGTGTATTTATAGACGATAGTACCGAGCAAGCTTTCGAGGAGGAGGAGTTCTACCAAGAAGAGGAGGAAGAAAAATTCAACCACTTCACTACCCAAGGCAAGCTACTATTGGCAAGTTAACACTTGCAAATATTATACTAGCAAGCCATCATTAACCTTCCAAGCTAACCCTTGCAATCTAGTTTACCCAAGCAAAGACATTAGACATGCTTTGGTTATACCACTTGACTAGTACCCACCCCAAGTTTTAGTTCCAAACTTTACCTTCTCTACTTTATCAAAGTCCTTTACTTGTTTTGAAGGTAGCATAAAAAGTATAAAACATGACCTATCTAGATAACCTTAGATGTCATTCTATGGCATGAGATTGAGATTAGCATCCCACCTTAGTGAACACTCTTAACTTAGTAGCTTAGAGCTAAATCAAAACTTGAGTCACTTTAGATGGGAACACTTGGTGAAAATGAATTGTGAAAACCTTGGAATGATGAGTCATTCTATTGAGATGTTTTGACATGTGTTGAGAAACACAAATGGTTTATGATGGTGAAAATGTTGAGGCATGAGCCTTGACCCTTTTACAAAACTGATGGTTGGATTCGGATGCGATACCATTCCAAATTTACCGTATAACCACAATACTTGAATTGGGTAAGGCTTAGCCGGAATTTTATATGCATTAGTATTAGTTCCCTCGCGGGAGAGGGTTTGAGCTGAGGCTACCTCTCAATGTTGTCCACCTATGCAGTGCCCAAGATGACAGTTGGTCATGGTTGGGAGGCCATGCTCATAGGAGAGGTGCTTATACTAGGGTGTGTAAAGGAAAGGTTATGTTTGATTATCTGCATACTAAGTATGATGATTCAGGGTTATCCCTGACAGATGTATCGAATCTTGTGGTGAAAGTGTACCACCTATGCAGAGTGTAAAACTATTCGAATAGCCGCGTCCGTGGTTATGGACAGTTGGAGTGGCCATACTGTTTCATTGTCAGATGTTTTCAAAATGACTTATGAAAGGAATGATGAATCTTGACTTGACCACAACAGAGTTGTGACTATGACACTAACATCCCAACTTAAGTGATTCTAGAAATTTATTTTATCTTTCTTTGTTTCTGAACTCAGCTTAGGTTTCAAACTTAACTTTATAGTTAAACATAGATTTAGCACTTCACTTTAGAACTATACAAATTGTTAGTGGTAGTTTGCGAGTACTTAAAGAGTACTCATGGCTTTTGTCCCTGGCTATTCTCATGGCCAGACTATGAAGGAGACTACCAAGATGATGGCCAGCAGGACGGCTATGATAACTAGGACTATCTGCCTTCGTCAGCATTACCTGTGCCCCTAAAGATGGACCTCACCGCTACGCTTATCTTTTATTCCGTTGCTTGTTGTATTAAGACTGGATCATGAGTTCCTTATTTGTGTAAGACCTTATGTATGGTTTGTAATGGATGATGTACTATGATATCCAATCTGTTATGTCTCGCAAAAATGGTAATCCTGGGATTGCGATGTATGACATAACGGGCATCTGGGATTAAAAATCCGGGTGTTGACACGGTTCTCTACGATACGCACATATTTACAATGCAAGAACTTACCGGTAACTAAAGTTGACTAGCATGAGGAGCGGCCCTCGTACTCAAGGGACATGGGATTTTCAGTTTATAGTCTGTTAAACTTATAACTCAGATTGGACCTCACTTTCACCTTAATCACATTAAAGATGCTTATGATAGGGGCAATGAGAGCTCAAAGCTAATGAGTACCATACTTTCAGCATTTGGAAGCTTTTCAAACTATTCAAAACCTTTTTATTTTACTTGTTGAGTCTCCATATACTCTTTGAGCACCTTCTTAAGAGCATAGTTGTCATTCTTTGTGTTTGTCTCATTACTTGATTATTTGTGTTATGACTTTGATGCTTGTATCTTTGACATCTTTACTTCTAGTCTTCACTTGGATTTAAGAAGTGCCTTGGCATTCATAATCAAAGGCAAGCGAGATACCACTCTATCATACCTTGTTATGAGCATTGTAATGTTGCTTATGTTTATGCTTCATGCTACTTATTAATTTTGAGTTGGAATCTCTTCATAGCTTGCATTGACTATTAAGTAGACTCAGTAGCATACTCTTTATTATGAATTTGCCTAAGTAATTGATCACATGCTGAAAATATATACATCATATGAAGCAAATGTGTTTGTGAAAGTTCTTTTATCGCACTCAGTTTTCAACTGAATTGCTTGAGGAAAAGCAATAAGCTAAGCTTGGGGGGAGTTGATACGTCCAAAACATATCTACTTTCCTGAACACTTTTGCTATAGTTTCTCCTCTAAACTTGTGTGATTTGGATGCAACTAACGCGGGCTGACGCTGTTTTCAGCAGAATTGCCTTATTGTCTACTTTTTGTGCAGAAAATCAACTTTTAGGAAAAATCCCGGAAAATATGCCAAAAATCCTATTTCACCAGAAGACTCCCGGAGCCAGAATACGAGACGGAGGGGGGCTGGGCCCAGGCCACAACACCAGGCCGCGCCAGAGGGTGGTCTGGTCGCCCCAGGCTGCCCCTCGGTCTCCCTCTTCGCCTATAAGTTGCCTTCTGACCTAAAAACTTAGGGGGGTGGTTGACGTTTTTCCAGAAGGAGTTCCGCTCCACCGCCACCACTAGATTCCACGAAACAGCACCAGAAACTCCGTTCTGGCACCCTGCTGAGACGGCGAATTGGAGGAGATCATCGCCATCATCATCACCATCGCTTCTCCATCGACCATCCATGTTTCCCCCATCTATGAGTGAGTAATCCCCCGCTGTAGGCTATGGGGATGGTAGGGATTGGATGACATCGTTCATGTAATGGCATCAGATTGTTAGGGCATGGTTCCTAGTATCTTCTATTAGTGCTTTATGACTTTGTTGCAACTTGTTATGCTTAATGCTTGTCACTAGGGCCCGAGTGCCATGATTTCAGATCTGAACATGTTATTGATTCATTATAATAGTATTGTTTATGGTCTTACCTGCAAGTTGTATACACACATTGTTGTCCGGAACCAATGGCCCCGAAGTGACAGAAATTGGGATAACCGGAGGGAATGGCTTTGATGTGAGGATCACATGTGTTCACGGAGTGTTAATGCTTTGCTCCGGTGCTCTATTAAAAGGAGCACCTTAATTGCCAGTAGTTCCCTTGAGGCCCCACTGTAAACGGGCTGGCAAGACAAAAGATGTTGTGCAAGTTCTCATTACGAGCACGTATGACTATATATGGAACACATGCCTAGGATTATCTAGTACTGGGATGCTTTATCTTATTTATCTACAATTGCCCTATGTTCTGTTTGCTATGTGAATTGTCTTGTCCATGCAACGCTCGTCCATCCATCCCTATGCCTACACTTTTCGAATCCCATTGTTCGCTATTGTTACTGATGTCTTTACTTTACTACTACTGCTACTTTACTATTCCTACTTCAAAACTGTTGCTAGTGATAAACTGTTGTGAGCAAGATTGTTTCCAGGTGCAGCTGAATTGACAACTCAGTTGTTAAGGCTTATAAATATTCTTTGGCTCCCCTTGTGTCGAATCAATAAATTGGGTTTCACTTCCATCGAAAATATCGTGATACACCCCCTATACTTGTGGGTCATCATCAGCCGACATAGGGTGCGTCATCTTTGTCGGTCACACCTCGCTGGTCCCTCCCTCTGTTCGCTTCGCTCACGCTCCTGCGCACAAAGGTCACCCTTTGACCAGCGAGATACCTTCCTTCTCTTGCAAGCCTGATATAACCCGGATCATGCCTGATTAATCCGGCCCCGTGGGTACCTGCATACAAGTTACAAAAAGCCTGCCTACATACGACATACGTTGGCCAGGACACAGTTAGGTGGACATCCTCCGTTTCGGGTTACTCCGTAAGTCGGCCTGCCTTGGGGTGACTCGGCCAGCATACGCTTTAACCTTGCCGAACCTCGGCTAACTCGGCCTCTATGCCCCGGCGGGACCCTACCCGGGGGTATCCCCTCAACATTCTCTCTGAATTGTCAGTGCTTGAATAATACTTTTGTTTCAAGATTTCTTCTTTGCACTGATTCATGATACTTCCATGAACCGGGTACAACTACTTCATTAGCTTCTTAGCAACATCACCAATCTTAAGTGAACTTAAATTCATCCTTCATATTGCTCTCCCCCTTTTTCTGCACTAATAATCCTTCTTATTGCCAGCTCATAGTGAGTTGGGGTTGATCCATCCATCAAAATGGTGTTAATACACCTTATATTTAGCTTCCTTCTTCGTGCAACTCTTCAACTTGATCTTCGGAACTCGTCACTCCCCTACACGAATTCCCTTTTCTATCTAGGTCTATAACATCAAGTAATAACTTGATGATGCAACATGCATTTGCACATCAAGTCAAACTTCATGTATAGATCTTGTCAATCAAGAAGATGCAATAAAAACCAAGAAATCCAAAGGTGGTACATATAACACACATCATTGCTTAGGTGCCTAGAATTCAGGTTGAGATGTGTAGTATATGACACCTCCTGATATAGGTTTACCTCGTGATACTTAGCACTTAAGGTTTAAACTACTCTTCGTCTCAATATCTACCCAAATTTCTTAGGTGCAACCGGATAATTTTGAACAAAAGTGGTCTCACTTTGGTCCTAACTAACCTCTTACCTTTCTTTCGGAACTACAAAAGACTACCAAATTTCCATTCTATCGTAAACTATCCTCACATGATCTCTCAAAACTACTAACAAAATTGTAGTTACAACCTTAATCCAAAATTATTGTAATGTTATAATATCTATGACTTCTATCATAGACCTACACTTTTCTTTACTTACTGTTATTACTAGATTAGTTACCAACTACTTCTCCTAATCACAGACTTATCATGGTCTCGGAGTTACTCTCACCACGAACTTGTTAAGATTTACCTAGTCATCATGATTAAAGAGCTAATAGCACCATGACAACTCTTCTTCTTGGCTTACTATTAATGATTCTTTACAAAATTATACTCCATCACATGGAATTATCAAGTGGATGCCACATGATTTACTTCCATTTGTATCTCTACATACCCTGATGGTCTAACTTAAGGTGATATAGTGGTATCAACTAGTGGTAAGATTCTGCTACTTCACATGGATTCTAAATATAGACTCCATCACTAATACTACTCCACATGATATCCTACACTTAGTCCTAATCTTACTTGATATTTTATCTTACTTGATATTTTATCTTACTTAAGATATCTTAGTAATGTTATACATATTTAGAATGATACTAAAATGGCATTTCTCTAGAGAATACATATAACTAATCCTTAAGAAAGATGATAAAATCATCCAACTTAAGTGTGACAAGATTATCATCAAGTGGATATTCATCACAATTCTTGGTTTAGATAAGATGGCTCCTATAGTCACTATCCAATCTACAGATCTTCCTAAAAAGGTTTTAATCCTAAGGTCAAAGCATATGCTCTGATACCAGCTGCGGTGACCTAGCATACCACATCATGATGTAGTACACTATAGTCGTTGACATAACACCAATGAAACACCGTTCACTAGTATTACATCCCTCAGAGTGGTACAACAGAAACACAGAAGGTCCAAGACATGACTATAGATTACAACTCGACTCTTTACAAAAGATCCAGAGAACATTCTAGGTTAAAGAGAGAGAAAGAACTTCTTACAAAGAAGAACCAGAAATAATAACTCAGAACTATCTAGTAACTAAGACTAGTATCTAAACTATTTGGCTTGCCATTGCTGCTATTGAAATGCTCTATAGAAATAGGTTTTATGGCTAGAGAATCTACTCCTATCTAAACCGACACTTTATCTTCACTTCAGCTGATGTATATGTTGACTTCATTGACTTTATTAAAGAACTTGAGTTGTCGATGATGGTTTCTTGAGCAAAAATTGATGTTGACGTCGTCTTCAACGGCTTAGAACCTAGCAAGGGTTAAGAAGGTACGGTTGAGTATGAGTGTACTCAGCAAGTTCACTAGAAAGGAGTGTATGATGCACTATCTCTACAGCCACAGACCATAGGTCGTAGGTAATGCAGGTTTTCATAAACATTTCTTCAAAGGTTGCCTTTATTCTGAAAACTATGTCCGACAACATTCACAGGTTCACCAGAACTTCATGGAGTTCCTTTCCTGCTGCGTTCGTAGCTCCTTCCCAGAATAGGGAGTAACATGTCATAATTCTTACACACTTCAGAGGTGCATCACTTTTCCCACAAGAGATCTTAAGATTTGTTGCACAGCTGGGAGTATGTCCCCATTCAAACTTCCATGGTTTGAGTCCCAACTTAAGTTCCAAGCCAGTATTGCCCTCTCCGCGACCCCGTATGAAGACACGATCCCCCGAGACAACTACCACGGTTACTCTTTGGGTAGCCTCTCGAAGCCTCCATACGCAGCTCTGTTTGGCGGTCACCATCAACTATGGTGAACTCAGACCCAGTTAGAGATGCATAGATAATTTAGATACCTAGATCGAGGGGAACTAAAGGGTCCCACCCATGTGCTGGATTCTCTGGAACTCCACGATAAATTAACAGCCTCACGATAAGGTCATTCGTCCATACGAAAGGGGGAAGATAGAGCTGACTTTCCCGTCCCATTCCAAGTCTCATGGTTGACGCGTAATATATGTCGCTAGAATCACTAGCGACATTGGTTGTTAAGTCCTAGATATTATGTTACTTTACCACTGGAACTGTATCAGTAGATTATTACCATCTGGTAAATAATCCATAATCATATTATTATGAAAATAGTGTTTTCTGACCTTTTTGAAATGCAGGTGATGACACAGTTGAGTTACGAGCATAGAAAATAATCAAAGGACATGAGCAAGTTGTGAACTTGCCTTTTGTGATTGCAAGATTATGCACTCATGGTCTTCGAACAATAGAAGATCCAAATTCTGTAAATAGCATCATTGGTCCGGTAAGGAATAATGTTTAAAGAAGCAAGATGCAATGATGCATAAGTAATGTAATGCAATTTGAGAAACGTGAATCCCCGGAATAGTCGTATCTAATCTAGGGTTTGGAAACTGGAAATGAGTTCTTTAGAATGTGTTGCACTTTTATAGCAGATTCACACTTGTGCTTCTTATTAAGGCTTATGAGAGTGCGTGTGAAACAATAAGTAAATATAACAAGTAATATGCCATAGTAAAGCACTCAAATGATATGGTATCTGAAATACTTCTTAAACAAGATTAAGATTCCATTAGAGTTTTTAAATAGGTGTTCAAGGATTACTTTTAATGTTTCTTAAAAGAATAACCTTTGAGGAAATATTACTTTTACAAAGTAAAAAGTATTCAAACTTAAACTTAACACTTTATGGTTTTCTTATTAGCTAAGATTATTAAAAAGGAAGACATCACTACTTTAAACAACTATAGAATAAGTGGATGCATTTACCTTTCTATTTTAAAATCAATGGTTACTTAAAAAAGTAAATAATAGGTATTACTTCAATTACTTTGGAGTTTGTTTAAATCTTTGAGTAGATTTCTGAAACTGGTGAAGGAATTAGTAAATAAAATTTTAGTGATATTACAAGTGCATAGGATTCTGGTGATAAAGAATATACCATTTTACTTGATCTTATACTTGATAAAATATTTTTGGAGAATAAAACTTACTTAATTTTAAATGGTAGTTTTTAGTGAGTACAAGTTGAATGGGTTAGACCTATCTTAACTTTATTTAAACATAGCTTGCATTTATAATTACACTTTTAAACTTTAAACAAATAATGCTAAAGGTAATAGTACGTATTTATATATTTTTAATGAATTAAAATAAAAGAAAAGGGTTTAAATAAGATTTATTAGACCTTTACCTTTTATTTTACTTTAAAAGTATGAGTTTATATTTTTAGTGTGTAGATTTCATTTTTGTGATTATTTTGGTATATTGTAAGTATTTTTGTGAATTTTAAATAATAATATATGATTTTGATAAGTTTTATCACTTTATAAATACCTAATAAATAATAAACATTGGTTAAGTGATACAAAAATAATTTAAACAAGTTTGTAAATGTAGACTTCGTTTTTATAAGAATTTTAGTATATTATTTATATTTTTCTTATTTACTAATATTAAAATATGAATTTTAAAGTATTATTACTTATAAAACCTTTATTAACTAACAATTATTTAAATAGTTAACACAATAATATTTTTTAATAAAGTTAAATTATAGATTTTATTTTTCTTAACATTTTGATATATAATATGTATTTTTTGAATTAGAAAACAAAAGTTATCGAATTTATAAGATTTAACAATTTTATTATTTCCTGAAATTTATTTATATTTAAATTTGTATTGATTTGTCTAATTACTTAAATAGAAAATCCTTTTTACACTGCTATCTAACCTGGCCACAGACACTGACTAATGGGCTCGTGGCCATGTCATCTGCAACATGAGATAAAGACTTTTTATACCTAATCTATTTTACGCAGAGCCACTCACTGGTGGGGATAGGATGACGTCACTGGACCTGACCATGACGTCCGCACACCGGAACACGGCGGCTGAATGCCCGCGAGGCTACCGCTCGACGCTGGGGACTTCATGATGTAGTATTACTGTTGTCTTGGACGCGGAAGATCGAGATAAGTCGATTCAAGACAACACCGCTACCTAATGGTCACTAGAGGACTGTCGGCGATGAGCTTATGCGGCGGAGGACAGCGGTGCACGGCGGCGCATGTCACGAGCTCTATTTAAAGCGAGATAAAGAGATAGGGAAGCACTCGCGTGCTCAGCAGCTCACCACAAACGCGTTGAAGGGATTGGTGGTGCCAGGCGAGCGCCGGATTTAATCGACGAATCGGCCACGCGGCGGCTGATGTCGAGCTTGATTCCTCGCGATTGGGGACGCGCCTGCTTGCGTGACGGGTTGGAGATGAACGAGAAGACATAGGAGAACGCAGTGGTGGTTTCAGCGGTTCTCGAGACGACCGGAGACGGCGAGGACGATAATCTTCGACGAGCTAGGGTTTCGGTCCCTCTGTGCGCGAGCGTCACAGAGCAAGGGAGAGGTCGGGAGCGAGAGGAAATGGATGAGGATGAGGATGGACAGGGGTGTCATAGTGGCCTCCTTATCCCCTCCCGGCGATGGCGGTGAGCATCTTGGTGCACCCCGACGCGGCGAAGGGCGACACGCACCTGCTTCGGGGGCATCGCAAGGTGGACAACGACGATAGCAACGACATAATGGTAACTGGGCTGGGGCTGGTACTGGGCCGTTGCAGAGCGAGCGGAATGCAGAGGGGCACGCAGGCGGGTGGCACTTAACGCAAAGAAGCAACGGGCCATGGGCTGCTGGCTCTACTGCCCCTTTTCCTTTTCTGTTTCCATTTTTATTTCTATTTTTCACCATTTCATTTCAAATATGACTTTCTACAAAGTTTTAAATATTCAGAGATATAGTAGGTCAAGAATATCATTTTCTAGAGCAAGTATGACCCTCTTCTCCTTAATTTATTTTGTTATGTATAAAATATCCCTAATTATATGAAGGGTTCTTTTATTAAGAAATATTAATAGAAATTAGGGTTTCTCTTTAATAAGATTTCACAAAGATGATTCTGATTTTACTTGACAATCTTAATGGTACTAGTTTGAAATGTGTATTCATGTATATAGAATCTTGTTCCTACTTATCTTCATAAAGTATTTACATATGTACATAAGAAGGTATTAATCTTGGTGGTTCATAATGGGTGATATAAGTTTCATGGTCCTCCAAACTTGGTGATTTGCCAAATCCAATTCTACTTGATTTGTAGAGTTTAGAATTACCACAAAACACTTACCTAATGTGACCTTGATGGTTCTGTGAGATTAGGTTCTTCATCAGGGTTTAAGACAATAAGGTGGACAAGACTTCCATCTATAAACACTCACCTGGTTTCTACTTATTTCTTGGAAATTCTACTCGACTAAGACCTATTATTCCTTGGCTGCCTAAAACTACGAATTGGTTTAACTACTAACTTAATCCTGGGTTTTTGTACAAAGAGGTAGACATCATTCTTGTAACATCCCAAAACTCAAATCCAAGGTTAATCAAGATCAAACCTATCAGATTTAGGGCTAACAAAAACTTTTCCATTTGAAAATAATTAAGCATTCATATGTGTATGCATTTAAATTAGGAGTTGTTTTGAATTGCCATGTTTGAGTGATCCATTGATTGTAAAATGATTCTAAGGTGAATTAAACATCATCTAGATCATTCCCAAACAAATCCCAAAGAAAAACAAATCAAAAAGATTAAAATAATCAAATGGTCATTTGTGCCATTTTAATCACCTAGCCTACTTTGGCTATTCATAGAACTCAAAACATAACAGAAACGATTCTGGTTCTTTGCACCCCTTGCTAGTACAAGTAGTGATGTACCAAGGCCCACTTTGTTTCATCCCAAAAACTTTCAAACACTAAATTTATTCAAAAACCACTTAAATGAACTCCATTTTCAAAACCCATGCAACCACAGATGCTTAAGAATGTGACAAACAACTCCACCAAAAATCATATCAAAATTCAAAACTTCATTTCTTTCGGTCATTTTGTCAAACACCTTGTGTGCAAAAATCTGAAAAAATCACAAACACTATTGTGAGCAATGTTTGGACCAATGTGGTCTCCCATTTTGCAACCAGAGCCACCCCAGAGCACCCCCTACCCTTTGCTAGCCCGGCCAAGCACTGTGCCCCGACCAAATGGTCATGGACATCAATGTCGAGCCCAAATCGAGCACCTCACCGGCGAAAGCATGCCGCAGCAGCCGCCAACCTCGCCCACCATGTCCAGCACGTCGCCCGTGGTCCACCTCCACCGCCAGGCTAGCCCTAGCCCAAAGGCAGAGCGAGGAGCAGCCAGGAACCGCCGCGCCCGGAGCCTTTCTGCCATGCCGACGCCGCCCGCAGAGCGCGCACGGTCCCCACTCAGCCAGGCTCCGCCTAGCTCTTTCCGTCCACCTATATGATCGCCACCACCCCAGGAAGCTGCCAGATATGCCACTTTCCCCGACCGTGCCCCATAGTCACCGGCCACCGCAAAGTTCGCCAATTGCAGAGACATCATGCGTGCCACGCCACTTACCTCTCCCGACCACTTTTCACTGCACGCGCACCGCTGTGACGCTCGCCAGGGAACCGCCCATCGTCCTAGCCCACCGCAGACACCTCTAGATTGCTGTGCCGTCGACCACGTCGAGCTCCGCCCATGCGCCTCTGCCGCCTCGCCGAGCCTGTAAATAGAGAGGTCCCTAGCACCGTTTCCTCACGCCACTCTCATCCCCTCCCTCTCAGAACACTCCCTGAGCCCCATCAGAGCAAGCCATAGTCCACAGCGCCGGAATTTTGCCGGAGTCTGCCGCAGAGGGAGAAGAAGGGAGTCGTTGATCCAGCCATCTCCCGGGACGCTGCCAGTACCAGGAGAACTGACGTCCTCGACTTGTTCGTTTGCTCGCCTCGCCGACCCTCGCCGGAGCCCTGGTAAGCCGCCCTAGACCCCCACCGAGCCGCTAGGGTTACACCTCACCGGCGACCTGTCTGTCGTCCACGACAAGCCCCAGCCGTAGATCTTCTTGGTAATCCAACGGTCCATGTTGCCCCGTACCGCTTCGTGTTTAAAGAGCCACTAACATGTAGGACCCCCTGTCAGCTGCCCTCTGCGCCACGGAGCGCCACTGGGCCGGCCCATTTCCTTTCCCGCGCGACCCAGTTAATTCAAATATAGATTTTTCTATTTAGGTTTAAACTCAATTTTGTCCCTTAGTTCAAAAATCAATTCAGGAAGATTTACTGAACCAAATTGAGTGATTCCAATTTTTTAGAAAGCTACTGAAAAGATCTATCCAAGACCATTGGATTTAATTCATTTAGAGTTAGAGATCTCGCCTAGTAAAAATAACAAGATAGAAGCTTTTGCACATTCAAACATTTTTATAAAATCAACCATAATAGCTTTTGAGTTGATTCCAACTCTCAAAAATCACATTTAACCATACCTATCTGAATATGTAATAATAGTAAGGTTTGCATGCAGTGACTTTGGACTAGTACCAAAATAATGCTATATAGGCATTTTTAGTCACTTTAAATCATTAATTATTAAACTTGAACTTGTTAAAATGTGATCCAACCACATTCCCATATGTTAGAATATGTGGTGATGACATCTGTCAACATGATCCCATATTTTAGTTGGATAATATTAAATCTTAGTTAATTTCAATGAGTAGAAATAACTTTTCTCAAATAAAAAGAATGAAGCTAGTTCATTAAACCTTGTGATGTTTGAGATGATACTAGATCATCAAATATGTGCCTTAGTGTGCTAAGTAGACTAGTTAAGTATTGTTTGGTGATTGTGTATTTCGTATGTATTTATAGACGATAGTACCGACCAAGCTTACGAGGAGGAGTTCTACCAAGAGGAGGAGGAAGAAAACTTCAACCACTACACTACCCAAGGCAAGCCTAGAACTTCAAGTAAACTGAGCAAGCTACTATTGGCAAGCTAACACTTGCAAGTATTATACTAGCAAGCCCCCATTAACAATTCAAGCTAACCCTTGCAATCTAGTTAACCTAAGCAAGATGCATTAGGCATGCTTTGGTTATACCACTTTGACTTATACTCATTCCAAGATTTAATTCCAAGCTTTACTTCTTTTACTTTATTAAAGTACCTTACGTGTTTTGAAGGTAGCATAAAGAGTATAAAACTTGACCTATCTAGATAACCTTAGATGTCATTCTATGGCATGAGATTGAGATTAACATCCCACCTTAGTGAACACTCTTAACTTAGTAGTTAGAACAAAACTCAAAACTTGAGTCACTTTAGATGGGAACACTTGATGAAAATGAATTGTGAAAACCTTGGAATGATGAGTCATTCTATTGAGAGGTTTTGACATGTTTTGAGAAACATAAATGGTTTATGATGATGAAAATGTTGAGGCATGAGCCTTAGCCCTTTTACAAAAACTGATGGTTGGATTTGGATGCGATCCAATTCCAATTTTACCGTGCAACCACAATACCAGAATTTGGTAAGGCTTAGCTGGAAGTTTATATGCCTTAGTATTAGTTCCCTCGCGGGAGAGGTTTGAGCTGAGGCTACCTCTCAATGTTGTCCACCTATGAAGTGCCCAAGATGACAGATGGTCATGGTTGGGAGGCCATGATCATAGGAGAGGTGCTTATACTAGGGTGTGTAAAGGAAAGGTTATGTTTGATTATCTGCATACTAAGTATGATGATTTAGGGTTATCCCTGACAGATGTATCGAATCTTGTGGTGAAAGTGTACTGATACATTGCAAATGTATCTATAATTTTTTATGTTCCATGCTTGGTTTTATCTTCTTGCTTGTGTTTTGTTCGAACTTTGGAGTACTTTTCATATGATTTCTTGGACTAACCTATTAACAAGATGCCATAGTGCCAGTTGCCTGTTTTCTAATGTTTTGGTTCCAGGAAGTCATAAAATGAATATTCTCGGAATTGGACGGGACAAAAGCCAAAGTTACTATTTTCCTGGAAGACTCACGGAGCCAGAAGGAGAGTCAGAGAGGAACCACATGGTGGCTACACCACCCCTAGGCGCAGGTCCCCCTTGGCCGTGCCAGGGCATGGTGTGGCCCCCCTGGCCGGCCACCGAGCTTGCCTCTTTCGCCTATAAGAGCCTCCCGATACCAAAACCCTAAATGGTCAATCAGAAATCCACGAAAAGTTCCACAGCACCGCCGCCACCAAAGGGGAGATTCGGGGGACAGAAAGTCTCTGTTCCGGCACCCTGCCGGGACAGGGAAGTGCCCCCGGAGCCATCTCCGTTGATCTCCACCACCATCTCCATCACCATCGCTGATTCCCATGATGAGGAGGGAGTAGTTCTCTCTCGAGGCTAAGGGTTCTACCGGTAGCTATGTGTTCATCTCTCTCTATGCATGATCTTATTGACATCATGAGCTTGTAATCTATAGATCTACCTTGCTACTCAAGTGCTTAATAGATCTCTGCTCTCCCCATGTGTGTGAAGTTGACAGTGTGCACACCAAGGTGGCACTTAGGCTAGATATTACAAATACTTGTTATGAGTTATATTTGGAGTTGGATGTCTTTATGAAATTGTGGTGTTTGTTGGACTCATCTAGTACTCAAGGTGACAGTGTGGGGTTTTCTAGATGGGAAAGATGAACTTTGAGGTGTGCTGTTATATCCCTACCATTGATTAGAGTGTCCAACCGGAGAGTAGTTCAGCGTAGTATCATAAAGAAGAATATATTTATATGAGAGTGTTCACTAGTGAAAGTATGATCCCTAGGCCTTGTTTCTAAGCATTGAACACTTTTTGCAACTAGATATGTTACATGTTTGCTTGCTTCCATCTTTATTTCAGTTTTCCTTTAGTCTCTTCCATGCCATCAAGCTATCTTCTATCACCGTTACCACTTATAATTATCTATACCAATTGTATTTCACTATCTCTTCGCCGAACTAGTGCACCTATACACCTGACAAGTGTATTGGGTGTGTTGGGGACACAAGAGACTTCTTGTATCTTGATTGCAGGGCTGCTTGAGAGGGGATACCTTTGACCACTTCCTCCCTGAGTTCGATAAACCTTGGGTGATCCACTTAAGGGAAAACTTACTGCTATTCTACAAACCTCTGCACTTGGAGTCCCAACAACAGCCTACAAGAATAGAAGTGCGTAGACATCAAGCTATTTTCTAGCGCTGTTGCCGGGGAGGTAAGGTAAAATGTATTCACACCGGAGGATTAAAGAAGAAGAACCTCCCACGGCAAACGCCTATTTTCTGGCGCCGTTGCCGGGGAGGTAAGGTAAAAGGTACTCACATCCTCCTGTGTGAGTGCTCGAAGTTATTTCCTTTAGATTCTGCAATTTTGTCTTTTTGTTTCTTGTTTTCACTAGTTAGGCTTAATGGAAAACAACAACAAAATTAGAGAGCTTTATAGTATTTATCTTGAGTTAGGACATGAAGTGTTTGAAGAGAAAATTAAAAAACATATGGAACTTTATTTGCATGCTAATAGCAATGTTGTTAGTATGAATTCTTTGGACACCATTATTGCTAATGCTATGGAAAATTCTAAGCTTGGGGAAGCTCGTTTTGATGAGCATGATCTTTTTAGTTCCCCAGCTTTGGCAGATAGCTATTCTATTGCTTATGATGATACCAAACCTCCAATATATGATGATTACAATGATGAGTATGATATTTTCAGTCCACCAACTATTGAGGGGAAAATTAATGATTACAATATGCCTACTATATTTGATGATTATGGTGATGAGAATAATAATGATAGCTATTTTGTTGAATTTGCTCCCACCACAATTAATAAGAATGACTATGATTATGTGGAGAGTATTAGTTCTTTTATGCATGTGGCTCATGATAAGAATGTTTTATGTGATAGTTATATTGTTAATTTTATTCATGATGCTACTAAAAGTTATTATAAGAGAGGGAAACATGGTTTCATATATCTCAACAATATTCAGTTTCCCCTATTTATGTTGAAAGTCTTGAAGTTGCACTTGTTTTGCTTTCCTATGCTTGTTTACTTGTGCTTTCATGACTTGTTTCTTTACAAGATTCCTATGCATAGGAAGTGGGTTATACTTAAATGTGCTTTGAATTTGCTTCTTGATGCTCTCTTTTACTTCAATTCATATTTGTTATGTGAGCATCTTCTCAAACTATCATGCCTAACTTAAAGGCGGTAAAGAAAAGTACTTATTGGGAGATAACCCAAAAGGTTTAGATGAGTCTTGTAAGTTATTACTTCAGTAGCTAGTGTTTTGATGGAAGTTTTATTGGTGTTAGAATTGAACCTAAAGACTTATTATCTTGAGTGCACTAATGTTGCTAATAAAGATTGTCTGAAGTTTTGTATGAAGGAAAAATTTCAGGTGTATGGAAGGAATGAGTAATGAGGTGAAGGATGGACTAAAGCTCAAGCTTGGGGATGCCATGCGTGTCACCCCAAGAAATATCCAAGAAGTACAAGCGTCAAAGATTGGGGATGCCCAAGGCATCCCCTTCTTCATCGATAAAAAATCCCAGGTTTCTTCCAAACACTTCATTTCTATTGTTTCATGCACAGTTGTGTTGTTCTTGGAGCGTCTTCTTTTTCGTTTTTGTTTTGGTTTTTTGTTTGCTTGGTTTTCTTAGTTTGCTGAATAAGTTGGTTGGACCCCTTCTTTCATACATTGGTTTTCAAATAGTTTGGTTTGGATTGGAAAAGAGTAGGAAAGTTCATGCTTAAGTGGTAAAGAGAGCTTGTTTTTGACTGTGGCCTATGCTTTGTCATGCCATAATCGATATTGTTTTGGCTTTATGCTTAGTATTCTTTGATGTAGCATGACTTCTTATAAACAATTGAGATTGCTTAATGTGCCTTTGAAGAATCATGCGTTGTTTTAGCATATTAAAGCATAGTATTGTGGTATTCTCCTTTGATGCTTTATTTGGGTTGACTTGGCGCATGCTCACACCATGTTATGACTATCCCAAGTCACCATAATCCTTTATGATCCTTTAGTTTTCAACTTGTAGTATCACTTTATGCTTTGATCAATGATGTTTTGTCGCTTTGCATGATAATGGCCATTATTGCTCTCTTAGTTTGTCGCTCCTAGTCTTTTGCTAGCCTCCACAACCAAGTATGAGTTCCACTCATGCATCCAACTCCCTAAACCAAGTTATTCCAAAGAGTCCACCATACCTACCTACTAGCATATGCTATTCCAAGTACATTCATGTTTTTGTTTACCTTCCGAATTAAACTTGTTATGAGAAAACTAGTGATTAAAGCTCTCACGAACTTGATGGCACACTTTACTTTTCTTGCCCTTAATAAACTTGAACCATTGTGTCATCTATGATGTATATGCTTGCACTTATTTGTTGGGGATTAGCAGAACCATGTTGTCATGGGGAACGCTTTCAATATTGCACGGTTACCTTGTACCTAGTTGATATCATGCTCTTTTGTTTATGGATGTCGTCGGTGTGAAATGAAAGGGGACCTTGTAAGTCCATGGAGTTATGTATATGCGTTAGAGAAATGCCTGGGCTGCTGGTCTAATCCATGCTGACATGGTGGAAACCTGCAGCGTAACCATAATGAGCTGTCTACAAAGCATTCTTCTTATAAAAGAGGAGTCCTATATTGAGAAAAAAAATAAAAATAAAAATAAAGATTATGAAAAGAAGAACGAGAGAAAAAAGCAACATATTCCCATGGTAAATAAGAAGATTGCTGAGATGCTCGTTGTCTGCTTGCCTTGTCATTTTGATATGGGGATTCTTCCGTATCATCGGGTAAGGGGTACCCCGTTGGCGGTTCTCTATGATACACATGTACTTACGATGACAAGAACTTACCGGTGACTAAACTTGAGTAGCATGAGGAGCAGGCCTCGTATACAAGGGACATGAGATTTCTAACTTATACTTCGTCAAGCATGTACACCATAGTTTGTTCACTTTAACCTTAATCACCTTAAGATGCCTATGATAGGGGCAATGAGAGCTGAAAGCTATTAAGTACCATAATTTTTGCAAGCTCTTTATGAAACTTGAATCTCTCCTTCCTTCTATGAAGGCCTTTATTCCACTTATATATTTAGTCTCCACCTTCTACCTTTATGCACCTACTTTTAGAGCATAGTGGACATTCTTAGTTCTATGTGCATTTTCCCAAGACTAGTTGATTGATGCATAACTTGATATTGCTTGTTTTAAACTATTTGTATCTAGTCACTCTTATGAACTTTGAAGGTGCCCTATGCATTTATGTTTTCTACTCTATGAGGGACAAGCTGAATGCCACTATGCTATGTTTTCTTTATGTGAAACAAACAAACGTCTTGCAAAGCATTGTTATTCATGAATCTTTTGTTTATGCCTTTTCATGTTGCAACATAGTTGCTATGTCTTATTGTTAGAACTTTACCTTTCATGCTATGTTGAAGTACTATGATCCCAGCTATCAATGTTTTACAAATACTTTGATCAAGTTTATGATGGTGCATGTCACCTCAAAAATTATTCTTTCTTTTTATCACTTACCTACTCGAGGACGAGCAGGAGTTAAGCTTGGGGATGTTGATACATTGCAAATGTATCTATAATTTTTATGTTCCATGCTTGGTTTTATCTACTTTCTTGTGTTTTGTTCCAACTTTGGAATACTTTTCATATGATTTCTTGGACTAACCTATTAACAAGATGCCACAGTGCCAGTTGCCTGTTTTTTGCTCTTTTTGGTTCCAGGAAGTCAGAAAATGAATATTCTCGGAATTGGACGGGACAAAATCCAAAGTTACTATTTTCCCGGAAGACTCACGGAGCCAGAAGGAGAGTCGGAGAAGAACCACAGGGTGGCCACACCACCCCTAGGCGCGGGTCCCCCTTGGCCGTGCCAGGGCATGGTGTGGGCCCCCTGGCCGGCCACCGACCTTGCCTCTTTCGCCTATAAGAGCCTCCCGATACCAAAACCCTAAATGGTCAATCAGAAATCCACGAAAAGTTCCACAGCACCGCCACCACCGAAGGGGAGATTCGGGGGACAGAAAGTCTCTGTTCCGGCACCCTGCCGGGACGGGGAAGTGCCCCCGGAGCCATCTCCATCGATCTCCACCACCATCTCCATCACCATTGCTGATTCCCATGATGAGGAGGGAGTAGTTGTCTCTCGAGGTTAAGGGTTCTATCGGTAGCTATGTGTTCATATCTCTCTATGCATGATCTTATTGAGATCATGAGCTTGTAATCTATAGATCTACCTTGCTACTCAAGTGCTTAATAGATCTCTGCTCTCCCCATGTGTGTGAAGTTGACAGTGTGCACACCATGGTCGCACTTAGGCTAGAGATTACAAATACTTGTTATGAGTTATATTTGGTGTTGGATGTCTTTATGAAATTGTGGTGTTTGTTGGACTCATCTAGTACTCAAGGTGACAGTGTGGGGTTTTCTAGATGGGAAAGATGAACTTTGAGGTGTGTTGTTATATCCCTACCGTTGATTAGAGTGTCCAACCGGAGAGTAGTTCAGCGTAGTATCATAAAGAAGAATATATTTATATGAGAGTGTTCACTAGTGAAAGTATGATCCCTAGGCCTTGTTTCTAAGCATTGAAACACCGTTTGCAACTAGATCTGTTACATGTTTGCTTGCTTCCATCTTTATTTCAGTTTGCCTTTAGTCTCTTCCACGCCATCAAGCTATCTTCTATCACCGTTACCACTTATAATTATCTATACCACTTGTATTTCACTATCTCTTCGCCTAACTAGTGCACCTATACACCTGATAAGTGTATTGGGTGTGTTGGGGACATAAGAGACTTCTTGTATCTTGATTGCAGGGTTGCTTGAGAGGGGATACCTTTGACCACTTCCTCCCTGAGTTCGATAAACCTTGGGTGATCCACTTAAGGGAAACTTGCTGCTGTTCTACAAACCTCTGCACTTAGAGGCCCAACAACTGTCTACAAGAATATAAGTGCGTAGACATCATGTACCACCTCTGCAGAGTGTGAAACTATTCAAATAGCCGCGTCCGCGGTTATGGATAGTTGGAGTGGTCATACTATTTTGTTGTCAGATATTTTCAAAATGACTTATGAAATGAATGATGAATCTTGAATGGACCACAACAAGGTTGTGACTATGACACTAGCTTCCCAACTTAAGTGATTCTAGAACTTTATTTTATCTTTCTTTGTTTCAGAACTCAGTTTAGGTTTCAAACTTAACTTTGTAGTTAAACTTAGAGTTAGCCTTTACACTAGAATTATACTACTTGTTAGTGGTAGTTTGCGAGTACCTAAAGAGTACTCATGCCTTTTGTCGCTGGCTATTCCCGTGGCTAGACTATGAAGGAGACTACCAAGATGAAGGACAACAGGACGGCTATGATAACTAGGACTATCTTCCATCATCAGCATTGCCTGTGACTCTGAAGATGGACCCCACCGCTACGCTTATTATTTATTCCGCTGCTTGTTGTATTAAGACTGGATCATGAGATCCTTATTTGTGTAAGACCTTATTTATGGTTTGTAATAGATGATATACTGTGATATCCAATCTATTATGTCTAGCAAAAATGGTAATCCTCGGATTGCGATGTATGACATAACAGGCATCTGGGATTAAAAATCCGGGTGTTGACAAGTTGGTATCAGAGCCATCCTGACCATAGGAGACCCTAGTTAGAATGGACGTCCGAACAAAAACTTAATTTCAAAACCAAAGTGAGTATTTATGAAAAACAATTTCCTCTCTTACCCTTGGGAATTCAATCTTTCTCAAAAATTCATGTTCCTCCAATTCTTACATTACTACCTAAAATTTGACACACTTCATCACTTCACTAACTTCCTCATCCTAAATTCTTGTAGATGGACACTCAGTTCAGCAAGTTCTACCAGTTGGGCAATGGAGGCCAACTGATCTTCGAAAGGGATCTGGATTCACTGTCTGAGTTATTGGGACGCCCAGATCCGGTGTTTCTTGGAGCTCAACTTCCTGGACCCCCAGGAGGAGATTTACAATGGCTAGCCACCGCTGATCTTCGAGGAAGCATAGAAGCACCAACGTCCGGGAGAATCCAGTTCTTCGGCAGAGAGAACAACTGGCTAGATGGATTAGCCAGGGTAATGCATGAAGCTCTCGCACGTCTATGTGCCCTCAGTGTCAACCAAATCCAAGGAATCCGTTTTGCTCACTATGCAAGATGTGACTTCATGGGAATGCCGATGGAGATGCCAAGTCACCCAGAGTTGAAGCGTCAAGTGGAGAACCTTGACTTCCTGCTGTACAATCAGAAGGAATTGGACAATGCTAGGGAGTTTGCCAACCACAACCGTGCCTTTGCCGCCCAGAAGGCCCAGACTTTCTCACTTCTTGTCAAGGACCGTCAGTCTCTTCGCCTCCAGCGCGAAAAGAAGGATCACACCATCGCCCGTCTTTGCAAGAAGGTGGCCAACCTTGAGAAGACCATCAAGGAGCAAGAAGCTCAGCTTGCAGCAAAGGAAGAAGAAGAGGAAGGTGAAGACATCCAGGGAGATATGTATTCTTATCTCAGCAATGATGATGACTTTCTGGAGGAGGATGTTGTGGACTTCTACACCGACGATGAGGACTCTGACTTCATCGACGATGAGTAGATGCACTAGATCATTGGCGTAGCATGAGATGTATCGGTCCCATTGTATCGTAGCTTGCAGAATGGTTCTTAAAACCATCTGCTTTCCTTTGATGTTGTGGTGTGTGTTTGTATCGTGTGCTTTGCTTGAATGAATGAAAAGAAGTTAGTTGCAAAACCTGAGTCAAACTCAAAGTTTTAGCTTTGAAATCAAAACCATGAACCTTAGAACTTTCCCTCTTACCCCTTTATCTACCTCAATCTTCAGATGACTCATGGAAACCAAGGAGGGAGCAGCTCATCACAAGACCCAATGCTGCAGATCCTGTAGAATCTCATCGCGGACATAGAAGCAAGCAGGGCAGAGCGCCAAGCTAATCTAGCCACACTGCAACAGATCGCCCAGATGGCTCTCAACAACTAGAACCATGGAAATTAGGATCATCAAGGATCCAAACTGAAAAACTTCCAGAATACCAATCCCCCAATC
Organism: Avena insularis; assembly: GCA_023614405.1. Taxonomy (NCBI): domain Eukaryota; kingdom Viridiplantae; phylum Streptophyta; class Magnoliopsida; order Poales; family Poaceae; genus Avena; species Avena insularis. The sequence continues at coordinate 502,589,870 of CM042688.1, read as the reverse complement.
TTTAGCACTTTGGAGAACCCATTGGATGTTGATGACTGGTTGCAGACGATGGAGAACAATTTGGAAGTAGCCAGAGTTAATGACAATGAGAAGGTTCTCTTTGCCACCCACTATTTGGAAGGAGATGCAAGAGCACGGTGGAACAGTATCCGCACAATGAACCATGGTCAAGTGATGACATGGGAAGCCTTCAAAATCAAGTTCAGCCGCACCCATGTGCCGCAGGGCCTAGTCACCCGAATGAGGGATGAATTCTGAGAATTGAAGCAAGGCAGAATGATTGTAGTGGAGTACCGTGACAGATTCTTGTCCCTTGCAAGGTATGCACCGGATGAGATCAACACGGAGGCCAAGAAGAAGGAGAGATTCTTGAACGGCCTGCATGATGACATGCAGACTGTCCTCGTCAACATCCATTCCCAAGATATCGAAGAGCTAGTCCACTCCGCAATTCAGATGGAAGGAAAGATTAACCAGGCAAACGACAACCACAAATGTCGTATGATGCAGCAATCTAGATCCAACAGTCACCAGAAGTACCATCCCAACCCCTCACCAGGATATGCACCAGGGAACAACCGACCCCCAATGTCTTGCCCAAGCTACCCCAACCGTACCGGAGGGAATGTGAAGTCCGGAGGAAACAACAATCACTTTGGCAAACACCAGCAATTTCAACCGTGCCCCTCCCAAGAGCAACAACAACAACAACACTAAACCCAGAACTGGAAGCAATGTCGTTCCCATTGCAGCAAAAGACAAGTCCCAAATCACTTGTTTCGAGTGTGGAGTGAAGGGTCACTATTCAAATGAGTGCCCCAAGAAGCTTGCCGCCACTGCAAATGTGAATGCCCCAGCTCAACAGCAGTGTCGTGTTCAACCAGGAAGAAGATTTACCCCAGGGAACCCTCACAACCGGCGTCTCTTCCACATGAACGCTGAAGAAGCCCAAGAAGTGCCAGATGTAGTGCTGGGTATGTTTTCTGTCAACTCAGTTTTAGCAAGAGTGTTGTTTGATTCTGGAGCATCGCACTCATTTGTTACCGAAGAATTTGCATGCACTAGTAAGATTCACCCAACCAACTTGAAGCATGTCATGATAGTTCAAATCGCCGATTCAACTACATAATCTAGAAAAATTTGCAAAGTTGTGCCTATCAGAATAAAGGGGATAGATTTTTATGCTAATCTAATAGTACTTGGAACCAAAGGATTGGAAGTAGTACTAGGTACGGACTGGATGTCAAAGCATAAAGGACTGATAGACTGTGCTAAGAAAGCCATCACCATGACCAGTAACTCTGGAGTAACAGTAGAGCATATATCTGAAACCTTACCTCGTCAATTCAAGTGCAACAAGAGTCTAGACCTGCCCACCATTGACCAAGTCAGAGTAGTCTATGAATACCCCGACGTATTCCCAGATGAATTGCCCGGTATGGCCCCGGATAGGGATATTGAGTTCACTATTGAATTAATCCCCGGAACCGGACCCATCGCCCAGAGACCCTATAGCATGAACCCCTCAGAGTTAGTAGAACTGAAGAAGCAGCTGGATGCTATCCTGGCAACATGCTTGATTGAACCAAGCGCATCGCCATGGAGATCACCAGTGTTATTCATCGACAAGAAAGATGGAGGCAACCGTCTGTGCACAGACTACAGGAAGATGAATGATGTCACCATCAAAAACAAGTACCCTTTGCCAAAGATAGAGGATCTATTTGATCAATTGACTGGTGCCCAGGTATTCTCAAAGATTGATCTTAGGACTGGTTATCACCAACTTAAGATTCGTGCAAAGGATATTCTGAAGACCGCCTTTACTACTCGCTATGGTTTATACGAGTATACGGTCATGTCTTTCGGACTAACCAATGCCCCTGCTTATTTCATGAATCTCATGAATAAGGTCTTTATGAATTTCCTAGACAAGTTTGTCGTTGTGTTCATCGACGATATCCTTATCTACTCCAAGTCAGAAGAAGAGCATGAGCAACATCTGAGAATCATCCTAGAAACCCTGAGAGAGCATCGGTTATATGCCAAGTTCAGCAAATATGAGTTTTGGCTGAAAGAAGTAGGATTCCTAGGACATATTGTGTCTGCAGGAGGAGTCTCTGTTGATCCCGCCAAGATCAAAGATGTCGAAGAATGGGAAGCCCCAACCACTTAAACCCAAGTCCGTGCATTTCTCGGATTAGCGGGATATTACCGCAAGTTTGTAGAAGGATTCTCGAGCATAGCCCGACCCATGACCCAATTGTTGAAGAAGGACAAGAAGTTTGAATGGACCGACAAATGTGAAGCCAGTTTCCAAGAGCTGAAGAAGAGATTGATTTCAGCCCCAATATTGATCATGCCAGATATCAAGAAGCCGTTTGATGTGTATTGTGATGCATCCAACATCGGTCTCGGATGTGTACTAATGTAAGAAGGCAAAGTTATTGCTTATCTGTCTTGACAACTGAAGCAGCATGAGCAGAACTATCCGACCCATGATCTTGAGTTAGCAGCCGTAGTTTTGGCATTGAAGACATGGCATCATTATCTGATGGGTAATCGCTATGAGATTTACTTAGATCACAAAAGCTTGAAGTATATTTTCACTCAGAAGGACCTGAATATGAGGCAAAGGAGATGGATAGAGTTAATCAAGGATTATGACCTTGACATTCACTATCACCTCGGCAAAGCCAATGTGGTAGCGGATGCTCTTAGCAGATTGCCGTGTAGACTAAACACCATGATCAAGGAGAAGCAACCAAGTTTGTATGAGGAGTTGGAGCAGTTCAGAACTGAGCTAGTTAGCAAAGGATGCTTAGCTAGCATTGAACTTCAACCCACTTTGAATAACCAAATCAAGGAAGCCTAGAAGGGAGATGAAAGTATCGATGGAATCAAACATCGTATTGGTACAGGAAAGGTACTTGGATTTAGTGAAGACGAAGAAGGAGTTCTGTGGTACAAAGGACGTATCTGTGTGCCAGCAGATTCGGAGCTGAAGCAAGTTATCATGTAGGAAGCTCATGATACTCTTTATTCTATCCACCCCAGAGGAACAAAGATGTATCAAGATTTGAAAGAGCAATTTTGGTGGCACAAGATGAAGAGAGAAATCGGAAGCTACATCGCCAAGTGTGACATCTGTCAAAGAGTCAAAGCAGAGCATCAGAGACCCATAGGACTATTGCAACCATTGCAGATTCCGGAATGGAAATGGGATTCCGTCGGAATGGACTTTATCACCGGTTTGCCTACTTCGAGTAGGGTAAATGACTCAATCTGGGTCATCATTGATAGACTGTCCAAGGTAGCTCACTTTATACCTATCAAAACAACCTACCAGAGTTCTAAGCTAGCAGAGCTGTATATTGCTAGAATTATTAGTCTGCATGGAACCCCCAAGACCATAGTATCCAATCGAGGAACCCAATTTACCTCGAGATTTTGGCAGAAAGTCCAGGAAGGATTGGGAACCACGTTGAATTTCAGCACCGCTTATCACCCACAAACTGATGGACAGACTGAAAGAGTCAACCAGATCTTAGAAGATATGTTAAGAGCTTGTGTGTTAGAGTATGGATCAAAATGGGAAGACGCACGCCTTCATGAGAATTCTCATATAACAACAGTTATCAAGCTAGTTTGCAAATGGCACCATTTGAGTTCCTATACGGAAGAAAGTGTCGCACCCCTTTGAATTGGTCGCAAGTAGGACAGAGTCAGATCTTTGGAACCGACATTCTCCGAGAAGCTGAACAGAAGGTTCACAAAGTCCGTGAGCACTTCAATACCGCCCAATCCATACAGAAGAGTTATGCTGACAAGAGAAGGAGAGACCTAACTTTCAATGTTAGAGATTTTGTATATCTCAAGGTTTCGCCACTGAAGGGAACCCAACGTTTTAGTCTGAAAGGGAAGTTAGCCCCTAGATATATCGGGCCCTTCAAGATTCTGAATCGCCGAGGAGAAGTATCATATCAGCTGGAACTGCCAGAGGAGATGTCAGCCATCCATAATGTGTTCCATATCTTGTTACTTCGCAAATGCCTAGAAGTGCCAGAGAAGACCGAAGTTTTCAAGAACATCGATCACCGAGTTGTTGATATCAACAAGGACCTGACATATCGTGAAGTGACCATCTGTATCTTGGAGGAAGCTTACAGAACCACTAGGACCAGGAGTATCAAGTTTCTCAAGATTCAATGGAGCAACCATACCAAAGAAGAAGCCACTTGGGAGCGAGAAGATTACATTAGGACAAAGTTCCCAGATCTCTTTAGTTCCTAGTTTTCTTTCGTAAATCTCGGGACGAGATTTTGTTTAAGAGGGAAAGTTTGTAACATCCCAAAACTCTAATCCAAGGTTAATCAAGATCAAACCTATCCAATTTAGGGCTAACAAAAACTTTTCCATTTGAAAATAATTAAGCATTCATATGTGTATGCATTTAAATTAGGAGTTGTTTTGAATTGCCATGTTTGAGTGATCCATTGATTGTAAAATGATTCTAAGGTGAATTAAACATCATCTAGATCATTCCCAAACAAATCCCAAAGAAAAACAAATCAAAAAGAATAAAATAAGCAATTTTGTGCCATTTTAATCAACTAGCCTACTTTGGCTATTCCTAAAACTCAAAACTTAACAGAAACAATTTTGGTTCTTTGCACCCCTTACTAGTACAAGTAGTAATGTACCAAGGCCCACTTTGTTTCATCCCAAAAACTTTCAAACACTAAATTTAAATGACATTTGAAAATTGAATCTAGTGTAGGTATCAAGATCACACTTATTCAAAAACCACTCAAATGAACTCCATTTTCAAAACCCAAGCAACCATAGATGCTTAAGCATGTGACAAACAAATCCACCAAAAATCATCTCAAAATTCAAAACTTGATTTCTTTCGGCCATTTTGTCAAACACCTTGTGTGCAAAAATCTAGAAAAATCACAAACACTATTGTGAGAAGTGTTTGGACCAATGTGGTCTCCCATTTTGCAACCATAGCCACCCCAGAACACCCCCTACCCTTTGCTAGCCTGGCCAAGCACTGTGCCCCGACCAAATGGTGATGGACATCAATGCCGAGCCCAAATTGAGCACCTCACTGGTGACAGCGCGCCATAGCAGCCGCCAGCCTCGCCCACCATGTCCAGCACGTCGCCCGTGGTCCACCTCCACCGCCACGCCAGCCCTAGCCCAAAGGCAGAGCGAGGAGCAGCCAGGAACCGCCACGCCCGGAGCCTGTCTGCTATGCCGACGCTGCCCACAGAGCGCGCACGGTCCCCGCTCAGCCAGACCCCGCCTAGCTCTCGCCGTCCACCTATATGATCGCCACCACCCCAGGGAGCTGCCAAACATGCCACTTTCCCCGACCGTGCCCCGTAGTCGCCGGCCACCGCAAAGTTCGCCGTCGGTAGAGACATCGTGCGTGTCGCGCCACTCACCTCTCCCGGTCACTTTTCACTGCACGCGCACCGTCGTGACGCTCGCTAGGGAACCGCCCACCGTCCTATCCCACCGCCCACACCTCTAGCTCGCTGTGTCGTCGACCACGTCGAGCTCCGCCCATGCTCCTCTATCGCCTCGCTGAGCCTATAAATAGAGAGCTCCCTAGCACTGTTTCCTCACACCACTCTCATCCCCTCCCTCTCAGAACACTCCCCGAGCCCCACCGGAGCAAGCCATAGTCCGCAGCGCCAGAATTTCGCCGGAGTTTGCCGCGGAGGGAGAAGAAGGGAGTCGTTGATCCAGGCCATCTCTCGGGATGCCGCCAGTACCAGGAGAACCGCCGTCCTCGACTTGTTAGTTTACCTGCCTCGTCGACCCTCGCCGGAGCCCCGGTAAGCCGCCCCAGACCCCCACCGAGCCGCTAGGGTTACGCGTCGCTGGCGACCTGTCATTCGTTGACAAGCCCCAGCCGTAGATCTTCTTTCTAATCCAACGGTCCACGTTGCCCCGTATCGCTTCGCGTTTAAAGAGCCACTGACATGTGGGACCCCCCTGTCAGCTGCCCTCTGCGCCATGGAGCGCCACTAGGTCGGCCCATTTCCTTTCCCGCACGACCCAGTTAATTCAAATATAGATTTTTCTATTTAGGTTTAAACTCAATTCTGTCCCTTAGTTCAAAAATCAATTCAGGAACATTTACTTAACAAAATTGCGTGATTCCAATTTTTTTAGAAAGCGACGGAAAATATCTATCCAAGCCCGTTGGATTTAATTCATTTAAAGTTATAGATCTCTCCTAGTAAAAATAACAAGACAGAAGCTTTTGCACATTCAAACATTTTTATAAAATCAACCATAATAGATTTTGAGTTGATTCCAACTCTCAAAAATCACATTTAACCATACCTATCTAAATATGTAATAATATTAAGGTTTTCATGCAGTGACTGTGTACTAGTACCAAAATAATGCTATATAGGCATTTCTAGTCACTTTAAATCATTAATTATTAAACTTGAACTTGTTAAAATGTGATCCAACCCTTACATCACATTACCATATGTTAGAATATGTGGTGATGACATGTGTCAACATGATCCCATATTTTAGTTGGAGAATATTAAATCTTAGTTAATTTCAATGAGTAGAAATTACTTTTCTCAAATAAAAAGAATGAAGCTAGTTCATTAAACCTTGTGATGTTTGAGATGATACTAGATCATCAAATGTGTGCCTTAGTGTGATAAGTAGACTAGTTAAGTATTGTTTGGTGATTGTGTATTTCGTATGTATTTATAGACGATAGTACCGACCAAGCTTACGAGGAGGAGGAAGAAAACTTCAACCACTGCACTACCCAAAGCAAGCCTAGCACTTCAAGTAAACTGACCAAGCTACTATTGGCAAGCTAACACTTGCAAGTATTATACTAGCAAGCCACCATTAACAATGCAAGCTAACCCTTGCAATCTAGTAAACCTAAGCAAGATGCATTAGGCATGCTTTGGTTATACCACTTTGACTTATACCCATCCCAAGATTTAATTCCAAGCTTTAATTCTTTTACTTTATTAAGGTACCTTAGTTGTTTTGTAGGTAGGATAAAGAGTATAAAACTTGACCTATCTAGATAACCTTAGATGTCATTCTATGGCATGATATTGAGATTAGCATGCCACCTTAGTGAACACTCTTAACTTAGTAGTTAGAACAAAACTCAAAACTTGAGTCACTTTAGATGGGAACACTTAGTGAAAATGAATTGTCAAAACCTTGGAATGATGAGTCATTCTATTGAGAGGTTTTGACATGTGTTGAGAAACATAAATGGTTTATGATGATGAAAATGTTGACGCATGAGCCTTAGACCTTTTACAAAAACTGATGGTTGGATTCGGATGCGATACCGTTCCAATTTTACCGTACAACCACAATACCTGAATTGGGTAAGGCTTAGCCGGAAGTTTATATGCCTTAGTATTAGTTCCCTCACGGGAGAGGTTTGACCTGAGGCTACCTCTCAATGTTGTCCACCTATGTAGTGCCCAAGATGACAGATGGTCATGGTTGGGAGGCCATGCTCATAGGAGAGGTGCTTATACTAGGGTGTGTAAAGGAAAGGTTATGTTTGATTATCTGCATACTAAGTATGATGATTCAGGTTTATCCCTGACAGATGTATCAAATCTTGTGGTGAAAGTGTAGCACCTCTACAGAGTGTCAAACTACTCGAATAGCCGCGTTCGCGGTTATGGACAGTTGGAGTGGCCATACTGTTTTGTTGTTAGATATTTTCAAAATGACTTATGAAATGAATGATGAATCTTGACTGGACCACAACAGGGTTGTGACTATGACACTAGCTTCCCAACTTAAGTGATTCTAGAACTTTATTTTATCTTTCTTTGTTTCATAACTTAGCTTAGGTTTCAAACTTAACTTTGTAGTTAAACTTAGAGTTATCCTTTACACTAGAACTATACTACTTGTTAGTGGTAGTTTGCGAGTACTTAAAGAGTACTCATGGCTTTTGTCCCTTGCTATTCCTGTGGCCAGACTATGAAGGAGACTACCAAGATGAAGGACAGCAGGACAACTATGATAACTAGGATTATCTTCCATCGTCATCATTGCCTGTGACTCTGAAGATGGACCCCACCGCTACGCTTATTATTTATTCCGCTGCTTGTTGTATTAAGACTGGATCATGAGATCCTTATTTGTGTAAGACCTTATTTATGGTTTGTAATGGATGATGTACTGTGATATCCAATCTGTTATGTCTCACAAAAATGTAATCCTAGGATTGCGATGTATGACATAACAGGCATCTGGGATTAAAAATCTGGGTGTTGACAATTCTATCCTGGCTTTATAGGATCTTGGTTAAGGCTTCTAAAGAATCCTTACCTTAATACCTCACTAAGTATATCTTGAGATAAGGAATTTCTTTCCTAAATATACTCTAAATATCTCTCTTATCTTATTCACCAAGATCACATCTTCCTAAATAAGATAATTATCTGACTCCACCATATCCATCATCATATGATGACATGGTCATGCCACTTCAACATCATTCCATTCTTACTCCTAGTATATAACTCATTTTAATTAACTACCATTGATGCACCTATCAATGTAGCTATTACTAACTCCATCTATTAACTCCCTTAAATCCATCTTGCAACTACTTCCAAGGCTTGCAAGATGATAGTTCTCTCTATATCACATGTGATAACAATCCACTAGAATAGGTATGGTACTACTCTCCACAATACAAGTTTGTTCTTGTATTACCTTGGTTAAACTCCTATGCCTCTAACTACTCCATACAACTCATCAACTACTTCATCATACTCTAGCTTGACTTCTCATGTTCAAGCTAGATGATTCAGCTTACTAGGCTTTACCTATTTTGCTATACTCACAAGTCTTCTTCAACACCTAGTCATCTATTCTCAAGTGACTTGGGAATAATTACCACCATCATTTGATCAAACAAAGCTTAGGCTTCTAATTGTCTTATCAAGATCTATACTCAACTAAGTAGTAAACTTGTATTAGTCTCTCTAAGCAAGCTTATTCTAAGTCTATATCCACTTGTCCTAACAAGATTGTTATCTAATGTACTAATACTACTACCTTTCTCATAGTTCCTTGATTACTAGCTCAACCCTTGAGTTTAGGTACTGCTTCTAGTTAACTCATGAGTGAGTTAACTCCTCCAACATCAAGTGGTTTGATCTCCACTAAGTATCACATTCCATTGATGATGGTACACTCAACCATATCTAGTTCTTCCTTCAGATTAACATACTTAAGGTATTTGGAAGGTCAACACAATAGGCCAAAGGCTATGAGTCAATAAGTTCTAGATCATGAATTGATTACCCAACTTTGATGATCCATAGACACTAGGACTTGGTCAAATAGGATTGTCATCTATTAACATGACACTAAGGTTATGTGATGGATGGTCTTGGCTTGACTTCCATTTCTACTCTATTTGTAATTAGAGTAAATGTTCAAGAACTACCATGATACCCATGGTAGGAATAACTATGGCATACAAGTGTTTCAAGATTTAGTTATAGAGTTTCTTTTACTTAAGTTATAAGCTTAGCTTGATATACAGAGTTTATGGTAGGTAATATCTTAATATCATCTTTACAATATTAAGTATTCATCCTTGAGTTGTGGTATGGAATACCATGTAATGAGCTCTAGAAGATTAAGTACTCATTGTTGAATAGTGTGTTGTGACGTAGTTTTATTACATTTGATCTACCCTTAGATCAAATTATATTACCCAAAGATAAGGTTTTAGCAAAGGTCATATTGAAACTTATCACAGTCAACTTGATGATCTACTTTAGTTCCACCAAGTTAAGAGAAGCTTCAATCACTTTGACAAGTTTTATTTAAAAGCGCGAAAATTATACGGATTTTCTATGCATGAATGCAATGCACACACCTGTGTTCAACTTATTTCTAAGCTCTAATGCTGGGACGTTACAGACTCTCCCCCTTAAAATAAACTTCGTCCCCAAAGTTTGTACTCTCTTGCGTTTCGAGATGAGATATTGGCTTGTATGTATCACACCATTTCTCAAATCCATTGTGATCACAATTAGGGATAATTGTGGTATCCCGAATCCACATCTTTTTCCTTGAATTATCTTCATACTTGACAATATCCACTATTAGTTCTAATCTAGCCTATAGTTTCTTCTACTATAATCTCTTGGATTATGACCATACATTTCTATTTAGAATTGGTTTAGGACACACTTAGTCCATTCCAATCCATTTTTTATTACACTACACCAATCTATATTGGAATACTCTCTTTAGACTTAAAGGATAACTCACCAGTTGTTCCCCCCTTATAACTAGTCTATTAGGGTTAAGAAGTTATATCTCCTTCGATCTTTCATCCGTACTTACTCTAGAGAGTACTCTTGTACAGATGATTTCTTATAACCTTATGAGAATAAGGCTTAATCTCATCATAGTTTAGTACTTCTTCCCCAACTTTAGTTGGAAAGTTAGACAACAACACTTCAGTGTTTATTGTTTACTCTCCCCCTTGGGGTTTCCTAATGGTCTTTAATTTGCATGTATAGCATCCATCAACTCGATAGTAAGGATATTGGTCTTTGTCTAGCTTATACTTTATCTCTATAAGGCTTCATGAATGAATTTGTAGTACACCCACATAGTTGTGGATCTCCGAAATGAATCTTCTGACACTATTTGTCTTACTTCTAACCTTTTGGACCTTTTCGCTTTAGTAAGCCCGATTTTGCGAAGCGTCTCGAAAGACGATATTTAATTTCATACTTCCTTAGGTGTAACTTAACTTAGGCCAAGTTTTATACTCTTTAAATTACACAAAGATGACTTACTTCACTACACCGTTAGGATACCAGCTATGGATACCAACTACGGATACCAGCTGTGGATCTTCCTAGGTGTATGGATTACCCTACGGGTTTTTGACTTCTTACTAGCATTCTCTCTAAATTGTCAGAGCTTGAATACTACTTTTGTTTCAAGACTTCTTCTTTGCACTGATTCATGATACTTCCATGAATCGGGTACAACTACTTCATTAGCTTCTTAGCAACATCACCTATCTTAAGTGAACTTAAATTCATCCTTCATGTTGCTCTTCCCCTTTTTATGCACTAATAATCCTTCTTATTGCCAGCTCATAGTGATTTGGGGTTGATCCATCCTTCAAAATGGTGTTAATACACCTTATATTTAGCTTCCTTATTCGTGCAAGTCTTCAACTTGATCTTTGGAACTCGTCACTCCCCTACACGAATTCCCTTTTCTATCTAGGTCTATAACATCAAGTAATAACTTGATGATGCAACATGCATTTGCACATCAAGTCAAACTTCATGTATAGATCTAGTCAATCAAGAAGACACAATAAAAACCAAGAAATCCAAATGTGGTACATATAAGACACATCATTCTAAGCCCAGAATATAGTAGTTGAGTATAATACCTCTAGAATTTAGGCTTAGTTGTGTAGTATATGACACCTCCTGATATAGGTTTACCTCGTGATAATTAGCACTTAAGGTTTAAACTACTCTTCGTCTCAATATCTACCCAAATTGCTCAGGTGCAACCGGATAATTTTGAACAAAAGTGGTCTCACTTTGGTTCTAACTAACCTCTTACCTTTCTTTCGGAACTACTAAAGACTACCAAATTTCCATTCTATCATAAACTATCCTCACATGATCTCTCAAAACTACTAACAAAATTGTAGTTACAACCTTAATCCAAAATTATTGTAATGTTATAATATCTACGACTTCTATCATAGACCTACACTATTCTTTACTTACTGTTAGTACTAGATTAGTTACCAACTACTTGTCCTAATCACAAACTTATCATGGTCTCGGAGTTATTCTCACCACGAACTTGTTAAGATTTACCTAGTCATCATGATTAAAGAGCTAATCTCACCATGACAACTCTTCTTCTTGGCTTACTATTAATGATTCTTTACAAAATTATACTCCATCACATGGAACTATCAAGGGGATGCCACATGATTTACTTCCATTTGTATCTATACATACCCTGATGGTCTAACTTAAGGTGATATAGTGGTATCAACTAGTGGTAAGATTCTGCTACTTCACATGGATTCTAAATATAGACTCCATCACTAATACTACTCCACATGATATCCTACACTTAGTCCTAATGTTACTTGATATTTTATCTTACTTAAGATATCTTAGTAATGTTATACCTATTTAGAATGATACTAAAATGGCATTTCTCTAGAGAATACATATAACTAATCCTTAAGAAAGATGATAAAAACATCCAACTTAAGTGTGACAAGATTATCCTCAAGTGGATATCCATCACAAGTCTTGGTTTAGATAAGATGGCTCATATAGTCACTATCCAACCTATAGATCTTCCTAAAAATGTTTTAATCCTAAAGGTCAAAGCATATGCTCTGATACCAGCTGCGGTGACCTAGCATACCACTTCATGATGTAGTACACTATAGTCGTTGACATAACACCAATGAAACACCATTCACTAGTATTACATCCCTCAGAGTGGTACAACAGAAACACAGCAGGTCCAAGACATGACCATAGATTACAACTCGACTCTTTACAAAAGATCCAGAGAACATTCTAGGTTAAAGAGAGAGAAAGAACTTCTTACAAAGAAGAACCAGAAATAATAACTCAGAACTATCTAGTAACTAAGACTAGTATCTAAACTATTTGGCTTGCCATTTCTGCTATTGCAATGCTCTATAGAAATAGGTTTTATGGCTAGAGAATCTACTCCTATCTAAACCAACACTTTAGCTTCACTTTAGCTGATGTATATGTTGACTTCATTGACTTTATTGAAGAACTTGAGTTGTCGATGATGGTTTCTTGAGCAGAAATTGATGTTGACGTCGTCTTCAACGGCTTAGAACCTAGCAAGGGTTAAGAAGGTACGGTTGAGTACGGGTGTACTCAGCAAGTTCACTAAAAAGGAGTGCATGATGCACTATCTCTACAGCCATAGACCTTAGGTCGTAGGCAATGCAAGTTTTCATAAACATTTCTTTAAAGGTTGCTTTTATTCTGAAAACTATGTCCGACAGCCTTCATAGGTTGACCAAAACTTCATGGAGTTCCTTTCCTGCCACGTTCGTAGCTCCTTCCCAGAACAGGGAGTAACATGTCACAATTCTTATACTCTGCAGAGGTGCATCACTTTTCCCATAAGAGACCTCAAGCTTTGTTGCACATCTGGGAGTATGTCCCCGTTCAAACTTCCATGGTTTGAGGCCCAACTTAAGTTCCAAGCCAGTACTGCCCTCTCCACAACCTCATATGAAGACACGATCCCCCGAGACAACTACCACGGTTACTCTTTGGGTAGCCTCTCGGAGACTCGACGTAGCTACATGCAGCGGTCACCATCAACTATGGTGAACTCAGACCCAGTTAGAGATGCACAGATAATCTAGACCCCTAGATCGAGGGGAACTAAAGGGTCCCACCCATGTGCTGGATTCTCTGGAACTCCACGAGAAATCAACAGCCTCACGATAAGGTCATTCGTCCATACAAAAGGGAGAAGATACAGCTGACTTTCCCGTCCCATTCCAAGTCTCATGGTTGACGCGTAATATACGACGCTAGAATCACTGTCGACATTGGTTGTTAAGTCCTAGATATTATGTTCCTTTACCACTGGAACTGTATCAGTAGATTATTACCATCTGGTAAATAATCCATAATCATATTATTATGAAAATAGTGTTTCGACCTTTTGAAATGCAGGTGATGACACAGTTGAGTTACAAGCATAGAAAATAATCAAAGGACATGAGCAAGTTGTGAACTTGCCTTTTGTGATTGCAAGATTATGCACTCACGATCTTCGAACAATAGAAGATCCAAATTCTGTAAATAGAATCATTGGTCCGGTAAGGACTAATGTTTAAAGAAGCAAGATGCAACGATGCATAAGTAATGTAATGCAATTTGAGAAACGTGAATCCCCGGAATAGTCGTATCTAATCTAGGGTTTGGAAACTGGAAATGAGTTCTTTAGAATGTGTTGCACTTTTATAGCAGATTTACACTTGTGCTTCTTATTAAGGCTTGTGAGAGTGCGTGTGAAACAATAAGTAAATATAACAAGTAATATGCAATAGTAAAGCACTCAAATGATATGGTATCTGAAATACTTCTTAAACAAGATTAAGATTCCACTAGAGTTTTTAAATAGGTGTTTAAGGATTACTTTTAATGTTTCTTAAAAGAATAACCTTTGAGGAAAGATTCTTTTACAAAGTAAAAAGTATTCAAACTTAAAGTTAACACTTTAAGGTTTTCTTATTAGCTAAGATTATTAAAAAGGAAGACATCGCTACTTTAAACAACAATATCATAAGTGGATGCATTTACCTTTCTATTTTAAAATCAATGGTTACTTAATAAGTAAAGAATAGGTATTACTTCAATTACTTTGGAGTTTGGTTTAAATCTTTGAGTAGTTTTCTAAAACTGGTGAAGGAATTAGTAAATAAAAGTTTGGTGATGTTACAAGTGCATAGGATTCTGGTGATAAACAATATACCATTTTAGTTGATCTTATACTTGATAAAATATTTTTGGAGAGTAAGACTTACTTAATTTTAAATGGTAGTTTTAGTGAGTACAAGTTGAATGGGTTAGACCTATCTTAACTTCATTTAAACATAGCTTGCATTTATTATTACACTTTTAAACTTTAAACAAATAATGCTAAAGGTAATAGTAAGTATTTATATATTTTTAATCAATTAAAATAAAAGAAAAGGGTTTAAATAAGATTTATTAGACCTTTACCTTTTATTTTACTTCAAAAGTATGATTTGATATTTTTAGTGTGTAGATTTCATTTTTGTGATAATTTTGGTATATTATAAGTATTTTTGCGAATTTTAAATAATAAGATATGATTTTATAAGTTTTATCACTTTATAAATACCTAATAAATAATAAACATTGGTTAAGTGATACAAAAATGATTTAAACAAGTTTGTAAATGTAGACTTTGTTTTCATAAGAATTTTAGTATATTATTTATATTTTTCTTATTTACTAATATTAAAATATGAATTTTTAAATTATTATTACTTATAAAATCTTTATTAACTAATAATTATTTAAATAGTTAACACAATAATATTTGTTAATAAATTTAAATGATAGATTTTATTTTTCTTAACATTTTGATATATAATACGTATTTTTCTGAATTAGAAAACAAAAGTTATTGAATTTATAAGATTTAACAATTTTATTAATTCCTGAAATTTATTTATATTTAAATTTATATTGATTTGTCTAATTACTTAAACAGAAAATCCTTTTTACGCTGCTATCTAACCTAGCCACAGACACTGACTAATGGGACCGTGGCCACGTCATCTGCCACACGAGATAAAGACTTTTTATACCTAATCTATTTTACCGAGAGCCACTGACTGGTGGGGCTGGGATGACGTCACAAGACCTGACCATGACGTCAGCACACCGGAACACGGTGGTTGAATGCCGGCTAGGCTACCGCTCGACGCTGGGGACTTCACGATGTGGTATTACTATGGGTCTTGGACGCGAAAGATCGAGCTGAGTCGATTCAAGACAACACCGCTACCTAATGGTCACCGGAGGACTGCCGACGATGAGCTTATGCGGCGGAGGACAACGGTGCATGGCGGCGCATGTCGCGAGCTCTATTTAAAGCGAGATAAAGAGATAGGGAAGCACTCGTGTGCTCAGCAGCTCACCACAAACGCGTTGAAGGGGTTGGTGGTGCTAGGCGAGCTTCGGATGCGACGAATCGACGGTCATGGTCATGGTGGCTGGCCAGATGTCGAGCTTGATTCCTTGCAATTGGGGACATTCCTACTTGCGTGACGGGTTGGAGATGAACCAGAAGATAGAGGCGAACGCAGTGGTGGTTTCAGCGGTTCTCGAGACGACCGGAGACGACGAGGACGATAATCTCCGACGAGCTAGGATTTTGGTCCCTCTGTGCGTGAGTGTCACAGAGCAAGGGAGAGGTCAGGAGCGAGAGGAAATGGATGAGGATGAGTATGGACAGGGGTGTCATGCTGGCCTCCTTATCCCCTCCCGGCGACGAGCATCTTGGCACACCTCGACACGGAGGACGGCGACACTCACCTGCTTCGGGGGCGTCGCAAGGTGGATGACGACGATAGCAGCAAAGAAACGGTAAGTGGGCCAGGGCCGGTACTGGGCCGTTGCAGAGCGAGCGGATTGCAGAGGGGCACGTAGGCAGGTGGCAGTTAACGCGAAGAAGCAACGGGCCATGGGCTACTGGCTCTACTGCCCCTTTTCCTTTTCTATTTCCATTTTTATTTCTGTTTTTCACCATTTCATTTCAAATATGACTTTCTACAAAGTTTTAAATATTCAGAGATATAGTAGGTCAAGAATATCATTGTCTAGATAAAGTATGACCCTCTTCTCCTTAATTTCTTTTGTTATGTATAAAATATCCCTAATTATATGAAGGGTTCTTTTTTTAAGAAATATTAATAGAAATTAGGGTTTTAGGATTTGTTTCTCTTTAATAAGATTTCACAAAGATGATTCTGATTTTACTTGACAATCTTAATGGTACTGGTTTGAAATGTGTATTCATGTATATAGAATCTTGTTCCTACTTATCTTCATAAAGGATTTACATATATACATAAGAAGGTATTAATCTTGGTGGTTCATAATGGGTGATATAATTTTCATGGTCCTCCAAACTTGGTGATTTGCCAAATCCAATTCTACTTGATTTGTAGAGTTTAGAATTACCACAAAACACTTACCTAATGTGACCTTGATGGTTCTATGAGATTAGGTTCTTCATCAGGGTTTAAGACAATAAGGTGGACAAGACTTCCATCTATAAACACTCACATGGTTTCTACTTATCTCTTGGAAATTCTACTCGACTAAGACCTATTATTCATTGGCTGCCTAAAACTAGGAATTGGTTTAACTACTAACTTAATCTTGGGTTTTTGTACAAAGAGGTAGACATGATTCTATCCTGGCTTGATAGGATCTTGGTTAAGGCTTCTAAAGAATCCTTACCTTAATACCTCACTAAGGATATCATGAGATAAGGAATTTCTTTCCTAAATATACTCTAAATAATTCTCTTATCTTATTCACCAAGATCACATCTTCCTGAATCAGATAATTATCTGACTCCACCATATCCATCATCATATGATGACATGGTCATGCCACGTCAACATCATTCCATTCTTACTCCTACTATATAACTCCTTTTAATTAACTACCATTGATGCACCTATCAATGTAGCTATTACTAACTCCATCTATTAACTCCCTTAAATCCATCTTGCAACTACTTCCAAAGCTTGCAAGATGATAGTTCTCTCTTTATCACATGTGATAACAATCCACTAGAATAGGTAAGGTACTACTCTCAACAATACAGGTTTGTTCTTGTATTACCTTGGTTAAACTCCTATGCCTCTAACTACTCCATACAACTCATCAACTACTTCATCATACTCTAGCTTGACTTCTCATGTTCAAGCTAGATGATTCAGCTTACTAGGATTTACCTATTTTGCTATACTCACAAGTCTTCTTCAACACCTAGTCATCTATTCTCAAGTGACTTGGGAATAATGACCACCATCATTTGATCAAACAAAGCTTAGGCTTCTAATTGTCTTATCAAGATCTATACTCAACTAAGTAGTAAACTTGTATTAGTCTCTCTATAGACTTATCTTGTTAAGCAAGCTTATTCTAAGTCTATATCCACGTGTCCTAACAATATTGTTATCTAATGTACTAATACTACTAGCTTTCTCATAGTTCCTCAATTACTAGCTCAACCCTTGAGTTTAGGTACTGCTTCTAGTTAACTCATGAGTGAGTTAACTCCTCCAACATCAAATGGTTTGATCTCCACTAAGGATCACATTCCATTGATGATGGTACACTCAACCATATATATTTCTTCCTTCATAATAACTTACTTAAGGTATTTGGAAGGTCAACACAATAGGCCAAAGGCTATGAGTCAATAAGTTCTAGATCAGAAATTGATTACCCAATATTGATGATCCATAGACACTAGGACTTAGTCAAATAGGATTGTCATCTATTAACATGACAGTAAGGGTATGTGATGGATGGTCTTGGCTTGACTTCCATTTCTACTCTATTTGTAGTTAGAGTAAATGTTCAAGAACTACCATGATACCCATGGTAGGAATAACTATGGCATACAAGTGTTTCAAGATTTAGTTATAGAGTTTCTTTTACTTAAGTTATAAGCTTAGCTTGATATATAGAGTTTATGGTAGGTAATATCTTAATATCATCTTTAGAATATTAAGTACTCATCCTTGAGTTTTAGTATGGAATACCATGTAATGATCTCTAGAAGATAAAGTACTCCTTGTTGTATAGTGTGTTGTGACTTAGTTTTATTAAATTTGATTACCCTTAGATCAAATTATATTACCCAAAGATAAGGTTTTAGCAAAGTTCATATTGAAACTTATCGCAGTCAACTTGATGATCTACTTCAGTTCCACCAAGTTAAGAGAAGGTTCAATCACTTTGACAAGTTTTATTTAAAAGCGCGAAAATTATCCGGATTTTCTATGCATGAATGCAATGCACACACCTATGTTCAGCTTATTTCTAAGCTCTAATGCTGGGATGTTACACCATGGAGATCGCCTGTTTTGTTTGTCGACAAGAAAGATGGAGGTAACCGTTTGTGCACAGATTACCGAAAGCTGAATGATGTCACCATCAAGAAAAAGTACCCACTGCCCAAGATAGAGGATCTGTTTGATCAGTTGACTGGTGCCAAAGTGTTTTCTAAGATTGATCTTAGGAATAGTTATCATCAACTCAAGGTTCGTGTAATGGATATTCCAATGACCGCCTTTACCACCATATATGGATTGTATGAGTATACGGTCATGTGTTTTGGATTAACCAATGCCCCCACTTATTTCATGAATCTCATGAATATGATTTTTATGAACTTTCTAGATAAGTTTGTCGTTGTGTTTATCGACGATATTCTAATCTATTCCAATTCAGAAGAATACCATGAGCAACAGCTGAGAACCATCCTTGAAACCCTTAGAGAGCATCGGTTGTATGCCAAGTTTAGCAAATGTGAATTCTAGATGAAAGAAGTAGGATTCCTCGAACATATTGTGTCGGTAGGAGGAGTCGCTGTTGATCCCGCCAAGATCAAAGATGTTGAAGCATGAGAAGCCCCAACCACTCAAACCAAGTCCGTGCATTTCTCGGATTAGCGGGATATTACCGCAAGTTTGTAGAAGGATTTTTGAGCATCGCAAGACCGATGACCCAATTGTTGAAGAAAGACAAGAAGTTTGAATGGACCGACAAATGTGAAGCAAGCTTTCAAGAGCTCAAGAAGAGATTGATTTCAGCCCCAATATTTATTATGCCAGATATCAAGAAGCCTTTTGATGTGTATTGTGATGCATCCAAGATTGGTCTCGGATGTGTGTTGATGCAAGAAGGAAAAGTCATAGCATATTTGTCTCGACAACTGAAGCAACATGAGCAAAACTACCCCACCCATGATCTTGAATTAGCAGCTGTAGTTTTAGCTTTGAAGACATGGCGTCATTACCTTATGGGTAATTACTGTGAGATTTATTCGGATCACAAGAGCTTGAAGTATATTTTCACGCAGAAGGAGCTGAATATGAGGCAAAGGAGATGGATAGAGTTAATCAAGGATTATGACCTTGACATTCACTATCACCCCGGCAAAGCCAATGTGGTAGCGGATTCTCTTAGCAGATTGCCGTGTAGATTAAACACCATAATCAAAGAGAACCAGCCAAGTTTGCATGAGGAGTTGGAGCAGTTTAGAACCGAGCTAGTTAGCAAAGGATTTTTAGCTAGCATTGAACTTCAACCCACTTTGATTATCCAGATCAAGGAAGCCCAGAAGGGAAATGCAAGTATCAACGGAATCAAACGTCATATTGGTACAGGAAAGGTACCTAGATTCACTGAAGATGAAGAAGGAGTTTTGTGGTACAAAGGACGTATCTGTGTGCCAGCAGATTTGGAGCTGGAGCAAGTTATCATGCAAGAAGCTCATGATACTTTTTATTCTATCCACCCCAGAGGAAAGAAGATGTATCCAGAATTGAAGGAGTAATTTTGGTGGCACAAGATGAAGAGAGAAATCGGAAGCTACATAGCCAAGTGTGATATCTGCGAAAGAGTCAAGGCGGAACGTCAGAGACCCGTGGGACTGTTGCAACCTTTGCAGATTCCAGAATGGAAATGGGATTCCGTCGGAATGGACTTTATCACCGGTTTGCCTACTTCTAGTAGGGGAAATGACTCTATTTGGGTCATAGTTGATAGAATGTCCAAGGTAGCCCATTTTATACCTGTCAAGACAACCTACTAGAGTTCGAAGCTAGCAGAGTTGTACATTGCTAGAATTGTCAGTTTGCATGGAACCCCTAAGACCATAATGTCGGATCGAGGAACCCAATTTACCTCGAGATTTTGGCAGAAAGTCCAAGAAGGATTAGGAACCAAGTTATCACCCGCAGACCGATGGACAGACTGATGGACAGACTGAAAGAGTCAACCAAATCTTAGAAGATATGTTGAGAGCTTGGGTGCTAGAGTATGGATCAAAATGGGAAGATTTTCTGCCTTTCGCAGAATTCTCATACAACAACAGTTATCAAGCCAGTTTGCAAATGGCCCCATTTGAGTTCTTATATGGAAGAAAGTGTCGTACCCCCTTGAATTGGTCACAAGTAGGAGAGAGTCAGATTTTCGGACCCGGTATCCTAAGAGAAGCCGAAGAGAAGGTTCACAAAGTCCGTGAGCACCTAAGGACCGCCCAATCCAGACAGAAGAGTTATGCTGACAAGAGACGTAGAGACCTGACTTTCAATGTTGGAGATTTTGTGTATCTCACAGTTTTATCGTTGAAAGAAATGTAGCGCTTTCACCTGAAAGGAAAGTTAACCCCCAGATATATTGCGCCCTTCAAGATTCTGAATCGCCGAGGAGAAGTATCGTATCAACTGGAACTGCCAGAGGAGATCTCAGCCATCCATAATGTGTTCCATATCTCGTTACTTCGCAAATGCCTAGAAGTTCTAGAGAAGACCGAAGTTTTCAAGAACATCGATCACCGAGCCATTGATATCAACAAGGATCTGACATATCGTGAAGTGCCTATTCATATCTTGGAAGAAGCTTTCAGAACTACCAGGACCCGTAGTATTAAATTTCTCAAGATTCAATGGAGCAACCATACCGAAGAAGAAGCTACCTGGGAGTGAGAAGATTACATTAGGAATGAATTTCTAGATCTCTTAAGTTCCTAGTTTTTCTTAAATCTCGGGACGAGATTTTGTTTAAGGAGGGAAGGTTTGTAACATCCCAAAACTTTAATCAAGGCTATGAAAGTTCTAATCACCAAATTTAGGTTTAACAAAAACTTTTATTAAAGAAAAGGCATATGAATGCATGTGTGTTTGCATTAGTGTAGAATTGTTTGAAAATGCTATGCTTGATTGTTCTAAATGTTGTGAAATGGTTTAAAGGTGAATGTCGCATCATCTAGACCATTTACAAACAAAATCGAAAGAAAAAGAAATCAAATAAGATTAAATAAGGCAAATGGTCATTGTGACCAAAATTAACCCCTAGGCCACTTTGAGTCTTCCTAGAAGAGAATTTCTAACAGAAACATTTCTACTTCTTTTCCCCCCTTGCTAGACCAAGTAAAGATGTACCAAGGCCCACTTTACACATTTACAAAAACATCTAACAAAGCAATTTAAATGACATTTAAAAATTGAATCCAATGCATATGTGAAGATACCACTTTTTCAAAAACCCACCAAATCAATTCCCCTTGCCAATCCCAAGCAAACCTAGTCTCTCAAGCTTAAGTCAAGTTCACCCAAAAAGTTTGAATCAAAAATTCAAATTTAAATCTCATGCGGGCATTGTGTCGAACACTTGGTGAGCACTGAAACAACTGCCAAACTTTTACTGTTTTTGATCAATGCCTTGTCTACCAATTGTCACCAAAACTTGTCCCTAGTCTCCCCCAGTCCCAACCAGCACCAAAGAACCACTCCCCCTTGATGTTTGCGCCAGTGCCGAGCCACCCCGAGCACCCCCATGTCGGTCGACCATGGGCCGCTCACCCCGGACCGCCTCGCTCTCTCCCACCATGCCTATGAGGTAGGCGAGACCGCACCACCCCTCTCTATCCCCTCCCCGAGAAAAGCCACGCCGTGGACCAC
Organism: Avena insularis; assembly: GCA_023614405.1. NCBI lineage: Eukaryota > Viridiplantae > Streptophyta > Magnoliopsida > Poales > Poaceae > Avena > Avena insularis. The sequence continues at coordinate 502,567,492 of CM042688.1, read as the reverse complement.
CTCAGGCACGTCGCGCCCAGAGCGTCTACGGCATGCCGAGCACGCGCCAGAGCGCCGCGCTCGACCAGCCCGCACACGCCGTGCCTCGACATCACCCCGCACGCACTGCTCCGCTATGACCCTAGCAGCCGCCCAGACACCCCCGTTCGCCGTCGCTTGACCCGTAGCCCCCATGCGCCGCATCGAACACCACCTCTGCCGTGTAGAGCACCGCCCTCTCCCGACCCAATGCGGCCGTCCCATGCCTTGCCTTTTAGCCATAGAGGACCGCCAGGAGACCGCGCACAGTCCCCTACCTCCAGCCGCGCTGCTAGCTGCATGTAGCGTCATCACCGATGAGCCGCGCCCACACCGCTCGGTCCCTTCGTCGAGCTAAAAACATGTTGACACTATTATCGTAGAATAGATCTTCATAGTACTAGCCCACTTGGAACTACACCTAGTTTGATACCAAAACTTCTTGACACAAATGCCTTCCTATGCTGCTACTAGAGCAGTCTTATACTTAGCCTTTCGTTGTAGTATCTGTCATAATACTTAACCTTTTGGAACTCATCCAAATCTATCATGGAACTTTCTTCCATCAAACTGTGCCACATTAACCCATAGCCTAAATTGAGATAAACTTAATTTGTATCTTGTGAAACAACTAGTATGAATATAACACTTTACATTGAACTATAAACCAATATTAGTGTAACACTTTACAAAGAACTATTTGTCACTTCTACATACATAATATATTCTTAGTACGTCCAAAGCTCATAAGAATATCCTTTCTATCGTCTAATGATCATCTTATGAGTCATCCTGGTATATGCTCATAACATTTAGAGCATAGGACATATCTGGATTTGTACATATCACGATATTTATGATCGATCAAAATATTCACGTTATTTCACTCACCAAGTGTCAAAACACTTGAATCTCGTTTCAACCTCTTCCATGCGGTAAGAACCTTTCTCATCGTTTCCATATTGAAATTCATTCAATATTTCATCTATGTACAGTGACACAACCATATCGGCACCTCAATCTATCTACATATACATTGATGTCCAATATTCTGGTTTTACCTAAGTCTTTCATTTAAATCTAATTTTAATAAAATCCTTAACTTGTGTGAATAAAAGACACATCATTTCCAATCTAAAATATATCTTATACATAATGTATTAGAAATATGTCTCAATGCTCCCACTTAATTTCTTTCAAATGCAAGCATCTTCATTGTCTCTAATGAAACTAAACATGTTAACAGTTTCATCATGGTGAAGATTCCAACTCCACGATGCTTACTTCAACCATTGAAGTTTGCGTGACTATTTAGCATCCTTTGATTTAACAAAACCCTTCGGACCATGTCATGTACACGTCCTCGGTAACCATTCTATTAGAAGAACGTTGTTTTGTTTGTTCAACTAGCATATACAACAATTGACATATATAGTGGTTGCTACACTAATCCATCCAGACTAAATATCGCTACGAAAGATCGAATCTTGTCGTATTCAACTCCTTGAACATTGTTGTAAACTCTTTTCCTACATGTCGACTATTTCATAGATGTGAAACATCCATGTCTATTTCTTTATAGATCCAAACATGACCGATAGGATTCACGCCTTCCGGAGGGTCTTCCAAGTTCATAAACTTGTTTCTCGTGAATGGAAACTATCACGAATTTTATGTCTTCTAGTCATTTGATGGAGTCAAGGCTCATCATTGCTTCTTTGCACATAGTAGGTTTATTATTATCAAACAATAATGGTTTGATCTCAAATCTTACTATTTAATTGATTATTAGACCTACGTGGTTCAATATGAACTTAGATCTTTGTGACCACAACCTTTGAGGCACGGGAGCCATGAGCAATATGGCTGCCTCCGTGACACTTTCTGGCGTTGTGCAACTCAGCACATATAGCTAAGGTTCAATAACCTTATCAAAGTTCTATTGTCCTCCCAATTAACTCTTCGTGTAAAAATCCTTCTCAAGAAATTTGACGTTTCTAAGTGATAAACACTTTTTTCTTAGGTGTTATGGAGGAACACCCCACAGTTGTTTTGGGATAACCTACAAAGACGTGCTTATCCGGCTTTGGTTGTAAATGTTTTACTTATGCCTAGCATACAAAATTTTAAGAAAAGACAACTTGGGTTTTATCCCAATCCATAACTCATATGGTGTCATTTCAACAGATCACGGTGGTCCTCTTTTCAGTGTAAAATTGGTAGTCTTTAAAGCTTGAATCCTTAAAACATAATGGAAGTTTTATACCTTTGATCTTACCATGACAAACAAGGTTTGATTTCATCTCTCGGAAATTCCATACTGTCGGAGCCCTAGTATCCGGGGTGCCACGTCTCCACGTTGGACGGGCCCTGCAGCCTAAGGGCCTCCGCCTTCAAGAGGTAGGACGCCTTCAAGAGGAAGGGCGCCCCTCCGAGGGACAAGACCGAGGGGGCTTCGTGAGGTTATCTCCCTGAGGAGGCTACCACGGCCTCGTATAGTTCCCCGAACCTCGGATACACATGGGTGCATCTGGGGTAGAACAGTAACTACACCGCGTGGAGCACGGGCCACAGCCCCGACAACAAATACAACCAGTATCAACTGCCTCGGAAAAGAGGACCCAGTCCACCCTCCTTTCACAGGGCCAGGGAAGGTGATCCGGTGGCAGGAGGCTCTCTCGGTTGCCGTTTTGGTGAAAGAGGGAAGAAGTAGAGAGTCTCGGATGAACACAAACAGCGTCGGCAAAGGACGCTTTCTAGGAGGATGGAGTGAGCTGGAACAAGTCCATGTAAAGTAGTATCCTAGACCGGGATCACGAGGGGCGGCACTATGGTGACCCTCCCCATATGTGGACCCGGGGAGAGTGTCGACACCGCCCTATATAAGAAGCTCTTCTCCTACCTTGTAAGGGATGGATCCCAGAGATCTCAAACCCTAGACTTTCATCCACCATTGGAACCTCGCGAGGCAAGCGAGCAATACAACTAAGCAGGAGTAGGATCTTTACCTCCTCACGAGGGTCCCAAACCTGGGTAAAAAAAGGGTGTCAACTCTCTATCGTGCACCTGCTCCGCCACCATAGCCGTCGTCGGACTCCTTCGGACTCGTGTGTTCAGCCCCCTCTCGAACCAAGGGATCATTGGACCCTAGTTCCTTCGCGGGACAAATCTCCGACATTTGGTGCGCTAGGTAGGGGCTGAGGCGCGTTTTCAAGATCTTCGATGACCTCAGCAGCATGTCGGCCAGCAATGAGACGCACGCCGAGCGGGCCCTCCATCGTGCGGCGAGAAAGGCACAGATGGAGCCGGACTGGTGGCACGCCGCCTCTGAGCAAGTCCCGTGGACAGAGGACGAGCTGCATCTTCTCGCGGCCACCTCGAGCCGCTCACCCCAGAGGCCTCCAAGCGCAAGGTGTTTGAGCTCCTGGACCACCCGCCGACTGGGCAATGCAAGGAGAAGTGGCGCGACCGTATAGCTGAGCTCCTCAATGCCACCACCCTCTCCCCGGAGGGCCCGGGGGCTCAAACCATGGGCGGGGTACCGGGGGCTGGGGGCTCGGTCCTGCCTCGTCAGTGCGGGGGTGTAGCAAAGTCGGGTGATACCTCGCCACCACCCGCAAACAACTGCCAGATCATCTCCCCTCATGTCGTCGCGGTACCACCCCGCGAGCGTGATGACCGTGATGACCGCCTCACCGAGGAAATTGCCGCCACAAGGCTGTAGAACCGTGCATCCCTTGACAACGACAGGGTAGTCTACGCCAACGGCTGCATCGCCTTCACCAAGAACCTCCACCGCGTGGTCTGGCTGCACAAGTTCCGCCCGAAAACGCCGACGCGCTACAACGACACCACAAACCCGTGTGAGTTCCTCCAGCTTTACACCACAGGGGTCGAAGTGGCGGGAGGATACGACCATGTCATGGCGAACTGGTTTCCCCTGTGCCTGAAGGAGGCGGCCAGCACCTGGCTGATGAACCTCCCCGAGGAATCGATCGACTCATGGGTGGAGCTCAGCTCCCTCTTCATATCCAACTTCAAGGGGACCTACGAGCGCCCGCTCACCTACTACGACCTCCGCTAGATACGCCAGCAGCATGGGGAAACCCTCTTCAAGTTCTTGCAGAGGTTCAGTCGAGTCCACAACAAGATTCCCAAGATCTCAGACTCCAATGTCATCACTGCCTTCTCCGAGGGCGTGAAGGATGTCAAGATGAGAGAAAAGATCGGGATTCGAGGCAAGAGCCTCACCACCACTGACGAGCTCTTCGTCATGGCCGAGAAGTGCGTCAAAGCTGAGGCGGGGCGGATGTTTGGCCTCACGGAGGCGGAAGTCACTCCCAAGGCCTCTGGTTAATCCAAGGGTATAGACAAGGATCCCAAGTGCAAGACTGCCACCGTCCTGGCAGCCGAGCCGGAGCGGAAGAGCCCTCGCGAGTGGGCCAGCGAGCGGGAGCGGGATGACAGCTTGTACTGCCACTTCCACAAGAAGCCAGGCCACCCCACCAACGATTGCTACGAGCTCAAGAAACTCCGTGACCTGCACAACAACTAGAGAAAGGGAAGACCAGGAGGCGAGCGAGGCGGTCAAGGCGGGGGAAACCAGGGGGAAACCGCTAGAACAATAACTCTGGCGGACGTGACACCCCTGAGGAAGGTCACCAAGCCAACGCCATGCAACAACATCCGCACCCGCAGGAGCAAGCACGCGCCGAGGATCTTGGGGGCTACCAGGTGCCGCAAGGTGCCATAGCTTGCATCCTTGGTGGATCCCAAGCCCCGACGTCCAACCGGCACTTCAAGCTGCTCATGCGCGAGGTCGCGGCCGCCGGACCAAGAATCCCCTCACCAAAGCTCAGGTGGTCCCAGTGCGCCATCACCTTCGATGCCAGCGACCACCCCATCTCCACCAGGACAGTGGACACGCTCCCCTGATCTGCACCCCTATCATCAACAATATCATTGTTGTGAAGACCCTCATTGATGGAGGCATGGGCTTGAATGTGATCTCCACTGAGACCTTCGCCCAGCTGGAAGTGCCTTATGACAGACTGATGTTGACCATGCCATTCTCCGAGGTGACGAGTGGGTCCACCACACCCATCGGGCAGGTGCGCCTCTCTGTCACGTTTAGAACACACGACAACTAACGCATTGAGCTCGTCGACTTCGACGTGGCGCACATTAACCTTTCGTACAACGTCATCCTCGGCTACCCTATGCTGGCCAAGTTCATGGCCGCCACTCACCATGCCTACAACATGCTCAAGATGCCTGGCAACAGCGGCGGGGTCATCAAGGTCTGTTGTGACAAAGTGGAAGCCCTGTGCTCCCTGGAGCACGCCTACAAGACCGTTGCCGCCACCTATCCCGAGGATGTGGATGCCCTGGACTATGTCGGAGGCTCCACCAGGAGGAAGCAAATGATGGCCCGGGAGAACGCCATGGCAAAAAGGGTGGTAGCTGCGTTGTTCCCACCTTGCGGGGAGCTGAGCGTGACCGGTACCCGTGACCTCGTGAGGGGAGCGGGCGTGCCATCACCCGTCTTCTCGAGGGTGGAGGAGCCTCCTAAGGACGGCGATGGCATAGGGGCTCCAGACTTCCCCATAACTGTACCCAATGCGCATACAACCCCTGCCACCCCACGGCGGCTAAGCGGCCAGGAGCGCCGGCGACCCAGTCTACCGTGAGATGGATAGACCTCTCCTAACGACACGCCTAGATCCGCGACTTTTTGAAGATAAACCTCGAAAAACCCTCATCCCTTATGGTTTTTGCCTCTCATCAGACCCCGTGCAGACCACGGTGGCATTTGTAATAAGCCTACACTACTGGCGCTTATTTAGATCTTGTGCTGAGTGCACGATTAGATATTTGGTTTTTCCTTCAAAAAAAGCATTTTTCCGAAAAACCACACCACCCGATTTCCCTCACACACTATGCATGAGCAGGGGCTAGAGACGGTACCGTTCACCAGGCCGGCTTGGCTCCCTGTCGGCATCAGGGCCTAAATTGTAGAGCTCTGAACTCACGGGACAGACCTGACCCGGAGTTACCTCGTAATACGGTTCCTGGTGCCTAAAAACCTCACGTGGCGCATGTACAGGCTTCTGACCGTGGGTGCTTTTTTTCCTACAGCCCTCTCCCGGTAAGGTCTACGGGGCACCTCGTCAGGGCCTAAAGTGTCGATCTCTGAACTCTACGGTCCATTCCTCGGCCGAGAGTTACCTCACCCACGGTCTCTGACCTCGTTTTTATCCTCACGATGGCTCATGAGGCCATGTCTTCCGGAACCCGAGCCCGTCAGGGCCTAAAGTGTCGAGCTCTGAACTCTACAGTCCGTTCCTCGGCCAAGAGTTACCTCACCCACGGTCCCTGACATTGTTTTTATCCTCGCGACGGCTCATGAGGCCCTATATTCCATAACCCGAGACTCGTCAGGACCTAAATTGTCGAGCTCTGAACTCCATGGCCCGTTCCTCGGCCAGGAGTTACCTCACCCATGGTTCCTGACCCTGTTTTTATCCTCTCGATGGCTCATGAGGCCCTATTCCTCCGCAGCCCGAGACTCGTCAGGACCTAAGGTGTCAAGCTCTAAACTCCACGGCTTGTTCCTCTGCCAGGAGTTACCTCACCCATGGTTCCTGACTCCATTTTTATCCTTTCAAAGGCTCATGAGGCCCTGTTCCTCCGTAGCCCGAGACTCGTCAGGACCTAAAGTGTCGAGCTCTGAACTTCATGGCTCGTTCCTTGGCTGGGAGTTACCTCACCCACGGTTCCTGACTCTGTTTTTATCCTCTTGATAGCTCATGACGCCCTGTTCCTCCACTTCCTGAGCTCGTCATGACCTAAAGGCTGAGCCCTGAACTCACGGACCAGATTCGACCATGAGTCACCTCACCCACAGTCACCAACACTCGTGAAAAACTCACGTGAAACCCTCTAGGACCTCGGCAAGGGGGCTAGGGGAAAGAAACACCTAAACCCTATGGTCTCTCCTCAAGAGACTCACAGGCGACCCTTGAGATACCCTCTTCAACGGCTAAACTTGGCAGAGCTAAAAGGAGACGTGAGCTCAAGAATTACAACCCTAGACGGGGGTTAAGTACCTCACTCGCACTTCGCCCCTGTTAGAGGCACCTGAAAGGGGCACGCGTGCCTCGCGAGGTCCCGGTCCCCCTCAAGCGGGTGAGATCCAGAGGTTAACAGGGGACCCCTCCTCGAAAGTACACCCAGAGGTAGCCCCTCAGGAGAACCTCCCAGACCCGCTGTGGCCTACGAGCTACTGGGAGTCGTCCACTCGAGGCGCGAAGACTATCACCGACCTAATCAGGCGCGACCCGCTCTGCAACATGCCGATCCTACCACTAAAGGGAGCCCTCGCTAGCAGCACGCTCAAAACGCCACCTCCGGAGACCGCCTCTCCAGGCTCTCGACCCTCAACCGCGCCTCGCGAGGGCTCTACCCCTGGACGCCCGACCCTTCAACGAACGAGCTCGGCACGCCTGGAATGTCGTCCATGTAGGAAGGAAGCGCGAGCTGCTGTCACGGGACTCAGCACGAGCCTACTATGCTAGGAACGTACCAAAGGAGAAACATTCAGAGTAAAGATCTGCTCATGAACATAGAAAACAAGTCTTTCTCACTAGCCCCACATGGGGACAGAGTACTAGGTGGTGTCACACCTACACCAGCAAAATGCTCCCACCACCGGGGGCAACGGGCCCCAAATGGGCCTGAACCCAGATCCTCAAGGGAGGTGAGCAGGGTATTCCACCCAGCACAGCAGGGTTTCGAACACGGAGACAGAGAACTCACCCTCCCTGACGAAGCGGAACCGCAGCATGGAACCGTGCTGAATGCGGTGATCGGTGAGGAACTGGCTCCAACCGTCGTAGAGGTACATCTCATTGGGCGAGAGGGTCTTCACGCGCACCTGCCACCCTTAGACCTTGTGGGAGTGCCGCAGCTCCATCTCCTCCGGGTGGTCCGCCATGACCCCTAAGGCGAAGTGAGTTGGGAGCCTCACCTTGAGGAACCAATCGGGGTTCCCGAGGATAACGATAAAATTGATGACCCTTTTAGGCTTAGGGTCATCCTCGATCTTGACGACCACTGGGGCAGGGGCTCCTACGGCAGTGATACGTCCATTTTGCATCACTATTATATGTCATAATTCACTGTTATTCATTGATATATTTCATATTAAGAGGTGATACTTATGTTATTTCATCTGTTTTTGCATGGTTGATGACTTTTGGAGCATGGACTAATGCAGTCAGGATTCTAATGGAAAAGGTGCTGTTTGGACGCCAAATTCGCGAAGATCAGAAAATCCGGGAAAATATACGAAAAATCCTATTTTTCCAGAAGACGAAGGCTGCCAGAAGAGGGAGTAGAGATAGGCCACAAGGGACCCACACCACCCCCTAGTGCGAGCCAGCCTAGGCCGCGCCACCAGGTGGTGTGGCCGCCCTGGCCCACCTCTTGCTCTCCCCTCTAGCGTATATATTCCTCTCGAAACCCTAAGACTCGGGGAGCGACCACAGAAAGATTTCGCTGCCTTTGCGGGGCAGAAAACACCGAGAGAGAAAGATCTCTCCCATAGACAGATTTCTGTCGGGGGAATTCCTTCCCGGAGAGGGAAGATTGTCGCCATCAACACCACCATCAAGCTGGACTTCATCAGGATCATCATCATTACCACCATCATCACCATCAGCACCCTCATCACCATCTCCATATTGCTATAACAATTGGGTTGAATCTTGCATTAGTTCTTAGGGGAAACTTTCCCGGTGTTGATTACTCTTTGTAGTTGATGCTATTGAGTGAACCATTGAATTATTGTTTATGTTTAGATTGTTATACATCATTATTCCATCTCTGATCATGATCCATATGATGTCTTGTGAGTAGTTCGTTTTGTTCTTGAGGACATGGGAGAAGTCATGTTGTTAGTAGTGGAGTTGTGTTGAGAAAGATTCAATAGTTTGATATTTAAGTTGTGGTGTACTTCTTCTAGTGGTGTCATGTGAACGTCGACTACATGACGCTTCACCTATATGGGCCTAGGGGAATGCATTGTGTATTTGGCTACTCATCGTAGGGGTTGCCGGAGTGACAGAAACCTGAACCCCCGTTAGGAAACCATTGCACAAGGGACGTAAGGGTCTTAGAGTTTAAAGCTATGGTGAGGTTTCTACCTTAATTACTTTCTTGTACTTATGGATGTTTGCAACGGGTATAATCACAAGTATGTATTAGTCCTAGGAAGGTCGGTACATTAGCACAGGTTTACCCACACAACACTTAGCAAGCTAAAGAAGATTAATCAACTATATGAAGTGAAAGCACTTGACAGTCTTCCCATGTGTCCTCGAGAACGTTTGGTCATCTTAAGTAATACAACCGGCTTGTCCTTTGCTGAATAAAGGATTGGGCCACTTGCAGCATTTATTCCTACTATCTTTTATTTACTCATACTTCGTTTACTTGCTTTATCAAAAACCCCTAAAAATCCATTTGCTAAGTATTTGCAGAGAAATCCTGATCCATACCACTAGCTAGCACCTTCTGCTCCTCGTTGGGTTCGACACTCTTACTTATCGAAAATACTGCGATACACCCCCTATACTTGTGGGTCATCAAGACTATTTTCTGGCGCCATTGCCAGGGAGTGAAGCCCTATTGGAGAGTGGAACTGGTAAAGGAAACCTCTACTATGAGTATTGTTTACTTCTGTTAGTTGCTTTATTTTCGTTATGGATAATTCGCTGAGTTTCTTATTTGGTAATGCTACTACCGGTGCTAAGGTAGTAGATGAACCACCACCTGTTGAGAATGATGCTTTTAAAATACCTACAAGAATTATTGATCGAGTTATGGATAACTACTATGTTGGGGATGGAACTGTCCATCCCGGTGATCATTTACTCTTTATACACGAATTATGCGGGTTGTTCAAGTGTGCAGGTATTACTATAGATCAAGTTAAGAAGAAGTTATTCTCATTATCACTAAAAGGAAGAGCTGAGGAATGGTATAAGCTGCTGGAGAATGGTCAAGCTCTTGAATGGGAGGAAATAGTGCCTCTCTTTTATTCAAAGTTTTATCCTCCTAGTGAGATTCATAAAGATCGGAATCAAATATACAACTTTTGGCCTCTTGATGGAGAGAGTACAGCTCAAGCTTGGGGGAGATTGAAGTTACTAATGCTCAAATGTCCCATTCATGAGCTCCCCAACAATATTATTATCAATAACTTTTATGCAAGGCTCCCTCTACATGATAAGGATTTATTGGATGCTTCTTGTGCTGGATCATTCACTCGCATGGAAGAAGAAGCTAAATGGGATCTTCTGGACCGTATTCAAGAAAATGCTGAAGCTTTGGAGAATGACAAAGGTAGGAAGTCAAGTATAAATTATGATTATGAATGCATTGAATCTTTTATGGGAACTCATGACTTTCAAAACATTAGTAATGCTTATGGTCTTGATTTACAAGTTATTACAAATTGCTTTAAGGCTTTTGCTTCTTATATTGAAATTCCAAAAAGGGGATGGAACAAGTACCATGCACCTTATAAATATATTGTTGACTGTGTTCATGTTGGGAGCACTTAGTATTGCACTATTGATCACATCTTACCTGAACCTTATATCGAGAAGATTACCTTCCCAGATAAGGTAAAGGATCATACTATGATAACTACTGTAATCACTAAAAGTGAAAAGAGAACTGTAAAACCTGATGAACAAATAAACGTTGAACCTGTGGTAGCAATTGTGAAATACCTTGTCACTAAAAGCATAGAAGATGGACACATAGTCTTTTGTGAGGATGCTTCTAATATTGTCTCACATCCTAATAGAACTAAAAAGATTAGTGTCCATGTGCTTTCCGTTAAAATTGGTGATCATTGCTATTATGGTTTATGTGATATTGGTGCAAGTTCTAGTGCTATTCCTTATGAGCTTTATAGAGAAATTATGCATGAAATCAGTCCCTCGAATTGGAAGAGATTGATGTGGTTATTCACCTTGCTAATAGAGAGACCATCTCTCCAATTGGTATTGTACGAGATGTGGAAGTTCTTTGTGGTAAGATTAAGTATCCTGTTGATTTTCTAGTACTTGGTTCAGCTGCTAGTAAAATGTATCCTATCATTTTTGGTAGACCTTTCTTGTGTACTTGTGGAGCTATTATAGATTGCAAGAGGGAGAAAATCTTGACTAAGTTTGATGCGGAATCTTATGAGTTTAATTTTTCGAAATTAACTAAAGAACCTTGTGAAGAGGAAACCCATAATGAGGATTTTAGAGTTGAACAACTTGCTTCTATTTCTCTTGCTCCTAACAATGCTTTGCAGCAATTTATGGAAGATCACGAAAGTGAGATCTTCATGGAAGAAAGGAATGAGATTGACGAGATTCTCTATCGTCAACCCAAGATGCTTAAGCATAACTTGCCTGTAGAAGACTTGGGTACCACGTTGCCACCTAAAAACGATCCGGTCTTCGATCTAAAACCTCTCCCTGATGATCTTAAATATGCTTATATTGATGATAAAAAGATATATCCTGTTATTATTAGCTATAAACTTTCAGGGAAGGAAGAGGAAAGGTTATTGGAGGTATTGAAGAAACACCGAGGAGCTATGGGATATACTCTGGATGATTTAAAAGGGATTTCACCTACTATATGTGAGCATTCTATCAATATAGAACCAGATGCAAAGCCAGTAATAGAGCACCAACGACGTTTAAATCCTAAGATGAAGGAAGTGGTAAGGAACGAGGTATTGAAACTCCTTGATGCTGGTATTATTTACCCTATTGTTGATAATGAATGGGTTAGTCCTATCCATTGTGTTCCTAAAAAAGGAGGAATTACCGTTGTTCCTAATGATAATGATGAGCTTATTCCCCAAAGAATAGTAGTAGGCTATAGGATGTGCATTGATTTTAGAAAAGTCAACAAGGTTACTAAGAAAGATCATTACCCACTTCCTTTTATTGATCAAATGTTGGAAAGGTTTTCTAAAAAGACCCATTTTTGTTTTCTTGATGGTTATCCTGGTTTCTCTCAAATTGCTGTTAAACAACAAGATTAAGAAAAAACTACTTTTACTTGCCCTTACAGAACTTATCCTTATAGACGTATGCCTTTTGGTTTATGTAATGCTCCAGCTACTTTTCAAAGATGCATGTCTGCCATCTTTCATGGTTTTTGTGAGGAAATTGTGGAAGTGTTCATGGATGACTTTTCTGTCTATGGAACTTCTTTTGATAATTGTCTGCACAACCTTGATAAAGTTTTGCAGAGGTGTGAAGAAACTAATCTTGTTCTTAATTGGGAGAAATGCCACTTCATGGTTAATGAAGGGATTGTCCTTGGGCATAAAGTTTCTGAAAGAGGCATAGAAGTTGATAGAGCTAAGGTCGAGGCAATTGAGAAAATGCCATGTCCAAGAGACATCAAAGGTATTCGTAGTATCCTTGGTCATGTTGGTTTCTATAGAAGGTTTATTAAAGACTTTTCTAGGATATCAAAACCCCTCACTATTGTTCTTCAAAAAGATGTACCCTTCGTTTTTGATGATGATTGTATGGAAGCTTTTGAAACTCTTAAGAAGGCTTTAACTACAGCCCCTATTGTTCAACAACCTGATTGGAGTTTACCCTTTGAAATAATGTGTGATGCTAGTGATTTTGCTATAGGTGCTGTCCTTGGGCAACGAATTGATAAAAAGCTAAACGTTATTCATTATGCTAGTAAGACTCTAGACGCTGCTCAAAGGAATTATGCTACCACTAAAAAAGAATTTCTAGCTGTCCTTTTTGCTTGTGATAAGTTTAGAACCTATATTGTAGACTCAAAAGTCACCATTCATACTGATCATTCTGCTATTAAATACCTTATGACGAAGAAGGTCGCTAAGCCTAGGCTTATTAGATGGGTGCTGCTTTTACAAGAGTTTGATCTACATATAGTAGATAGGAAAGGTGCTGAAAACCATGTAGCTGATAATTTATCTCGATTGGAAAACATCTCTTTTGACCCTATGCCTGTTAATGATAGTTTCCCAAATGAACAGTTGGCTGCAGCAGGGGTAAGCTCGCGAGGGAGCCCTTGGTATGCTGATTATGCTAATTTTATTGTCTCCAAGTATTTGCCTCCAACTTTTACAGCTCAGCAAAGAAGGAAGTTCTTTTATGATTAGAGGCATTATTTTTGGGATGACCCACACTTATATAAAGAAGGAGTGGATGGTATTATGCGAAGATGTGTTCCAGAATATGAACAAAAGGAGATATTGCGTAAATGTCATGGTAGTGCTTATGGAGGACATCATGCAGGAGATAGAACTGCGCAAAAGTTGCTACAATCAGGTTTCTACTAGCCTACCCTTTTTAAAGATGCAAGAAAATTTGTTTTCTCTTGTGATGAATGTCAGCGTGTTGGTAATATTTCTAGACGCAATGAAATGCCTATGAACTACTCTCTATTTATTGAACCCTTTGATTGCTGGGGATTTGACTTTATGGGTCCTTTTCCTCCCTCGAAAGGTTATACTCATATTCTTGTTGACGTTGATTATGTTACCAAGTGGGTAGAAGTCATTCCTACGAAGAGTGCTGACGGGGAAACTTCTCTAAAAATGCTTAAGGATGTTATCTTCCCTAGGTTTGGAGTGCCTAGGTATCTCATGACTGGCGGGGGTTCTCATTTCATTCATGGTCGTTTTATAAAGACCCTTGATAAATATGATGTTAATCACAGAATTGCTTCAGCTTATCACCCCTAAACTAGTGGGCAAGTGGAGTTATCGAATAGAGAAATTAAGTCCATCTTGCAAAAGACTGTTAATAGATCTAGAAAAAACTGGGCTAAAAAGTTGAATGATGCTTCATGGGCTTATAGGACTGCCTACAAAAACCCTATGGGAATGTCTCCTTATAAAATGGTTTATGGGAAAGCTTGTCACCTACCTTTAGAATTAGAACACAAAGCTTACTAGGCAGTGAAAGAACTCAATATAGATTGTAAGATCGCAGGTGAGAAAAGATTATTTGATTTAAGCTCCTTAGATGAATGGAGGAGTGAAGCCTATGAAAATGCTAGGCTCTTTAAAGAAAAAGTTAAAAGATGGCATGACAAGCGAATACTTAAGAGAGAATTTCATGTTGGTGAGAAAGTTCTATTGTATAGGACTCGTCTCAGATTTTTTGCAGGAAAGCTACTATCACAATGGGAAGGACCTTTCATTATTGAAGAAGCATACCGTTCAGGAGCAATAAAAATTTCTTCTTTAAAAGATAATACTACACAGTTAGTGAATGGGCAGCGACTCAAGCACTATATTGCAGGGGATTCTTACAATGAAGATGTTGATGCCTTTCAAGTTATAACTCCGGAAAAATTTATCAAGGACCAGATTCAGAGACCTGTAGAGTCCGTTTTCAAATAGGTAATAGTTCTGGTAAGAAAATTTCCGCGAAAATACTATCCAACTATATTTTTGTAGTTTTCAGTTAATATGGGAAGCTACGAAGCGAAAGTGCGACGTAAACGGAGCCAGGGTGGCTCACACCACCCTGTGGCGCGGGCCCACCCCTGGCCGGGCCACCAGGTGGTGTGGCCACCCCGGACTCCGTCTCCGACCCATTTTCTCCCAGTACCTTCCTTTTGTTGTGAAACTTCATAATATATAATCCCCCGGATCCCCCGAGGTTCGTATATCGTGTTTTCGTCGTGTTTTTTATTCGATCTGTTTCTGCTAGGAACTATTCTTGAAAGCTTAGAAGCACAATGGTGTCAGCCAAGGATAGAAGTAAAGAAGAGGAGGAGAGGGAAGTAAATGAAAGAGGAGAAAAAAGAGAAGGAGAAGGAGAAAAGGAGGTAAAGAAAGAGAGGTGATGAGAGGAAAATGAGAGATGTGAAAAGGGAAGAGATAGTAAAAAATGAAGAGGGAGGAGTGATGAAAGGAGAAAAGAGAGAAGGGGAGGAGAGAGAAGAGAAAGAGAGAGGAAGGTAGAGAGGGAAGTAGAGGAAGGAAGGAGATAGGGGAGGAGGAGAGGAGAGAGGAGAGAGTAAAAGATAGGGGAGAGGGGAGAGATGTAAAGGGAGAGAGAGATGGAAAGGAGAAGGGGAGGATAAATAGGGTGAAGGAGGAGAAGAAGAGAGAAAAGAGAGAAGAAGAGATAGAGTGAAGGAGGGAAGGAGGGAAAAGGGAAAGAGGGAGGAAGAGATGGGGAAGAGAAAAAAAGAGTAAGAGAGATAAAGAAGATTATGAGGGAGGATGAATGGAAAGGGAGAAGGGAAGTTAGAATGAGAAGAAGAGAGATGAGAGGATAAGAAAGAGGAAGAGAGGAGAGAGGGTGGAGAGAGAGAGGATAAAGAAGAGGGAGAGAGAGGGGAGTGAGGAGATGGGGAGAAAGATGAATTAGAGAGAGGGGAAAAAGGAAGAGATGAAAAGAGAGGTTAAAGGAGAGGGAAAGGAAAAGAGGAGTGGTGACCCATGCAGGAAAAGAAGACTCCAAGAGGGAAGAGCAGAAAAAGAATCACAAGATCTGGGATCCATAATCTCACATGATCATACACCGCATCGAGCACAACTCAGAGTTGATTCGTACTCTCACCTTCGAGATTGAGGACTTGGGGAAACTAATCAAAGAGCTCATTAAGAGGATACCACCACCACCGAAGGAGTAATTCATCATCAGGTTTGGCATCCCCTTGATTTGTTCCAAGCTTGGGGGAGTGCCGCGGTATCACATCACTATCTTCTATCTTTTTACCTTTTTAGTAGAGTCATATCATGAATAGAGAAGTTATTATGTAGGATGGTTTGCATTATGTAAGTGTCCCCTCTCTAGTTAGATATGTATCCCTTGGTGTGAGTTGCCATTGTGGTTTATTAATGAGAAGTTCTATCATTTACTCTTTTGCATACCTTATATTAGTTTTCAATTCGTGGTTATATGATTGAACTTGTTGTTAGTATTGGTAGCACTTTGGGATCATTGAGTTAATTTAGTTGGTTTTGGCAAACCTGGCTCGGCCATTAGAAACACTATTTTTGAGAGTTGAATGAAAAACATAAGAGTACTCTAAAGAAATATAATTTCATCATCTTTCTTTCTTGATTTTCTCATAAGTTTAGTATTCTCTAGTTAAGATCTTTTGTGCTTCCAAGGAAGATTGCATGTTTGTCTTTATCACTTGTATGTTTGTTTGTTTCCTTCAACTCTTATACTTGCTACCCAACCTTGCTAGCCAAAAACCTGTACTGAGAGGGAATTCTTCTCGTGCATCCAATCCTTAAACCCCAACCTATGCCATTTGTGTCCACCATACCTACCTATTAGCACTATTGCTATTCCAAGTAAATTCTTGTTTTTATCTACCTTCCAAATTAAACTTGTTATGTGAAAATTACTGATTAAAGCTCTCACGAACTTGATGGCACACTTTACTTTCTTGCATCTAATAAACTAGAACCATTGGGTCCTTCTTTGTTGCGTATATGCTTGCGCTTTATGAGTTGAAGTTGGCAGAACCATGTATCATGGGGAACGCTTTCGACACTGCCATGGTACTTTGTGCCTAGTTGATATCATGATTCTTTTGCCTATGGATCCCGGCGGTGTGAAATAAAAGGGGAACTTGTAAGACCATGGAGTCCATATGTGTGTTAGAGAAACGCCTGGGCCGCTAGCCTAAGCCATGCCTAATCATGGTGGAAACTTGCAGCATAACTATAGTGAGCATTCTATGAAGCATCCTCAATAAAAACCTATGCAAATAGCAAATAAAAAGATCGCTGAGATGCTCATTGTCTGCTTGCCTTGTCATTTTGATTATGGGATAGCTCAGATCATGTGCAAGGGTACCCGTGCGGTTCTCAATGATACACATGTATTTACAATGACAAGAGCTTACTTGTGACTGAAGTTGAGTAGCATGAGGTTCGGTACTCGTAAGTAAGGGGCATGATATTTCAACTTATAACTTGTCAAGCATATCCTCTTAGTTGTGTCACTTTAACCTTAATCACCTAAAGATGCCTATGATAGGGGCAATGACGGCTGAAAGCTAATAAGTACCATAATTTTTGGGAGCTCTTTATGAAACTTGCAATCTCTGCTTCCCTCTGTGAAGGGCCTTTCTTTTACTTTTTAGTTGAGTCAGTAAACCTATTCCCTTCTATCTCAGCAAGTATTTTGAGTTGTTGTGTTTCATTCATTCATATGATGATTTATTCAATCATGTTTCTTATGTTCCTTGTTTTCCACATTGCTCTTATCTTGGTGATTACTATTTTGAAAGCTATCATCAAAAAACCAGTTATTTGTGAACTCTAGCAAATTATCAACTATTCTTCGACCAAGATCTAAGTTTGCCATTACCAATTATGATTTACTTCATGTATCTCTATTGTGTTTCCTTTACTTATTGCAAGTTAAGTTATATAATAGTGAGTTGTCTTCTATTATGATATGTGTATTGATGAATGTGATGCTTCTTGTCTGTATTATTTTATCGACTCTTCACTCCATAAACCTGAGGTCATGTTTATTGAGCTCAGTTTTGCTTGGGGACAAGCGAAGTCTAAGCTTGGGGGGAGTTGATACGTCCATTTTGCATCACTATTCTATGTCATAATTCACTGTTATTCATTGATATATTTCATATTAAGAGGTGATACTTATGTTATTTCATCTGTTTTTGCATGGTTGATGACTTTTGGAGCATGGACCGATGTAGTCAGGATTCTGATGGAAAAGGTGTTGTTTGGAGGCAAAATTCGCGAAGATCAGAAAATCCGGGAAAATATACGGAAAATCCTATTTTTCTAGAAGACGAAGGCTTCCAAAAGAGGGAGTAGAGATGGGCCACAGGGGGCCCACACCACACCCTGGCGCGGGCCAGCCTAGGCCGCGCCACCAGGTGGTGCGGCCGCCCTGGCCCACCTCTGGCTCTCCCCTCTGGCGTATATATTCCTCCCGAAACCCTAAGACTCGGGGAGCGACCACAGAAAGATTACACCGCCTCTGCGGGGCAGAAAACACAGAGAGAGAAAGATCTCTCCGGCAGACAGATTTCTGCTGGGGGAATTCCTTCCCGGAGAGGGAAGATCGTCGCCATCAACACCACCATCAAGCTGGACTTCATCGGGATCATCATCACCACCATCATCACCATCAGCACCCTTGTCACCATCTCCATATTGCTGTAACAATTGGGTTGAATCTTGCATTAGTTCTTAGGGGAAACTTTCCTGGTGTTGATTACTCTTTGTAGTTGATGCTATTGAGTGAACCATTGAATTATTGTTTATGTTCAGATTGTTATACATCATTATTCCATCTCTGATCATGATCTGTATGATGTCTTGTGAGTAGTTCGTTTTGTTCTTGAGGGCATGGGAGAAGTCATGTTGTTAGTAGTGGAGTTGTGTTGAGAAAGATTCAATAGTTTGATATTTAAGTTGTGGTGTACTTCTTCTAGTGGTGTCATGTGAACGTCGACTACATGACACTTCACCTATATGGGCCTAGGGGAATGCATTATGTATTTGGCTACTAATCGTAGGGGTTGCCGGAGTGACAGAAACCTGAACCCCCGTTAGGAAACCATTGCACAAGGGACGTAAGGGTCTTAGAGTTTAAAGTTGTGGTTAGGTTTCTACCTTAATTACTTTCTTGTAATTATGGATGTTTGCAAGGGGTATAATCACAAGTATGTATTAGTCCTAGGAAGGTCGGTACATTAGCACAGGTTCACCCACACAACACTTAGCAAGCTAAAGAAGATTAATCAACTATATGAAGAGAAAGCACTTGACAGTCTTCCCAGTTGTCCTCAAGAACGTTTAGTCATCTTAAGTAATACAACCGGCTTGTCCTTTGCTGAATAAAGGATTGGGCCACTTGCTGCATTTATTCCTACTGTCTTTTATTTACTCGTACTTCGTTTACTTGCTTTATCAAAAAACCCTAAAAATTCGTTTGCTAAGTATTTGCAGAGAATTCCTAATCTATACCACTAGCCAGCACCTTCTGCTCCTCGTTGGGTTCGACACTCTTACTTATCGAAAATATTGCGATACACCCCCTATACTTGTGGGTCATCAGGCAGTAGGAGTGTCTGGGCCAGATTCAACTCTGGCCCCACCACCGCACCCTCAACGCTGACCCCTGCCGCTTCCACGAGGGCTCCCCCAACTGCGCGTAGGGGGAGCTTCTCTCGAGGCCATGCTCGCCTCCGCAGGTGCAAACACACTAAGATTCGTGCCGCAGCCACAGCGCCTCCCCCGACTGCTTCCGCGAGGACGTCCCCAACTGCGCGTCGCCGGCGGCATCTCCTCCACCTTAGCCATCACCGCCTTGCCCTTTTCCTCAGCTGAGAAACGCGGGGGTGTCATGGAGTGGGAGACGGGGTTTTCCGCTAGAGAGTGCAAGAGAGGAAGAAAGAAGGCAGTACAGTGGGAGCGAAAAGATTCTTCCCCCACCTTTAACCGCTCCCGTCGAAAAGATGTATCATTGTGCCGCCCGCATGGTATTAACCGCCAGGCCCCACGCGCCGTCGCGTTGTGGGAATGACTCCTGAAGCGAGAACCGTGCGTTTCAGATCTACGAGCGAGTGCCCGTGGCCATTTGAGCTTCACGGCTAGGATTCTAGCAAGCCGGGTCCTTATTGACCGGGTGATCGCAGGGGCCTCCCATCATCGGGGGCCGCTTGCCCCTTCGGGTCCCCAAGGGGACACATGTAGGCCAACCGCCCAGGGGCTACTATCGGAGCCCTGACATCTGGGGTGCCACGTCTCCACGCTGGACGGGGCCTGTAGCCTAAGGGCCTCCGCCTTCAAGATGTAGGACGCCTTCAAGAGGAAGAGCGCCCTCCTAGGGACAAGCCTGAGGGGGCTTCGCGAGGTGATCGCCCTGAGGAAGCTACTGTGGCCTCGTGTAGTGCCCCGAGCCTCGGATACCCATGGGTGCGTCCGGGGTAGAAGAGTAACTACACCGCGTGGAGCACGGGCCACAACCCCGACAACAAGTACAACCAGTATCAACCGCCTCAGAAAAGAGGACCCAGTCCACCCTCCTTTCGCAGGGCCAGAGCAGGTAATCCGGTGGCAGGAGGCTCTCTCGATTGCCGTTTTGGTGAAAGAGGAAAAAAGTAGAGAGTCCCGGATGAAGACAAACGGCGTCGGCAAAGTACGCTTTCCAGGAGGATGCAGTGGGGCGCGGCGAGCTGGACCAAGTCCATGTAAAGTAGTCTCCTAGACCGGGATCACGAGGGGCGGCACCGTGGTGACCCTTCCCGTCTGTGTACCGGGGGGAGAGTGCCGACGCCACCCTATATAAGTACTTATCCTACCTTGTAAGGGACGGATCCGAGAGATCTCAAACCCTGGACTTTCATTCACCATTGGAACCTCGCAAGGAAAGCGAGCAATACAACCAAGCAGGAGTAGGGGCTTTACCTCCTCACGAGGGTCCCGAACCTAGGTAAAAAAAATCGGTGTTAACTCTCTGTCGGGCACCCGCTCCGACGCCGTAGCCATCACCGGACTCCTTCGGACTTGCGTGTTCAGCCCCCTCTCAAACCAAGAGATCATGGGAAAATTAGTTAGTAAAGCTCTCACGAACTTGATGGCACACTTTATTTTCTGCACTTAATAAACCTGAACCATTGTGACTGTCCATGAAAGTTATATGCTTGCAAATTATAAATTTGAGGATTAGCAGAACTGTCGTCACGGGAACGCTTTCAACACTTGTAAATATATACCCATTGATACCATGCTATTTTGTGCGGATGTCGATGTGAAATAAAAGGGAACTTGTAAGTCCATGGAGTTATGTATGTGTTAGATAAACCGTCATTGGTCTAATCCATGCTGACATGGTGGAAACCTGCAGCGTAACCATAATGATATCTATGAAGCATTCTTCTTATAAAAAAAGTAGAGATTGCTATTAAGAAAAAGAAAAAAGGAGATTTATGAAAAGAGGAAAGATAGAAAAAAAGCACCATTTTCCCATGGTAAATAAGAAGATTGTTGAGATACTCATTGTCTGCTTGCCTTGTCATTTTGATATGGGGATTCTTCTGTATCATCGGGCAAGGGGTACCCCGTTGACGGTTTGTAACATCCCAAAACTTTAATACAAGGTTGTTAAGATTCAAATCATCAAAATTAGGGTTAACAAAAACTTTTGCAATTAAAATTATGAAAGCATTCATATGTGTGTGCATTTAAATAGGAGTTGTTTTGAATTGCCATGATTAAGTGATCCATTGTTTGTAAAATGATTCTTAGGTGAAATAAACATCATCTAAATCATTCCCAAACAAATCCCAAAGAAAAACAAATCAAAATGAATAAAAGAAAGAAATGGTCATTTGCGCCATTCTAACTACCATGCCTACTTTGGCTATTCCTAGTACTCAATTCTTAACAGAAACAAATGTGGATCTTTGCACCCCTTGCTAGTACATGTAATGATGAACCAAGGCCCACTTTGTGATCTACCAAAAACTTACAAACACTAATTCTAAATGGCATTTGAAAATTGAATGTAGTTCATATGAGAAGATCCCACTTATGAAAAAACCACTCAAATGAGCTCCATTTTCAAAACCCCAGCAACCACAAAGGCTTAAGCATGTGTATAGCAAACCCACCAAGATTAATCCAAAAATTCCAAACTTGAGTTCATGCGGTCATTGTGTTGAACAGGTGGCATGCACAAAATTTCTGCCTAATTTTTACTATTCAATGATCATTGCATTGTCGAGTAATTGGGTTCCATTTGGTCCCCTTGTCCCCTCTAACTCTAACCAGCACCTAACTAAGCTACTAACCGGCCTAGAGCAGCAGCGGAGCACCGCCACTTTGTGGTCGCCGCCGGACGAAAGTGAAAAGAGCGCTACAGACCATTAAGCGACAATCCAGCGCCACCACTAGCTCCGCCCAACCATACCGCCACTCCCGGTCCACCCCTCGATCACCCCCAGGCCATGGACCACACCCCAGCGCCGCCGCCCAGTCACTCTGCGAGCTCGCCAGAGCGCATTAGCCGCCAGCACACCATAGACCGCGCATCGACCTAATCCCGTGCGCGCCGCTCCGCCTCGACCCCAGCAACCCGCCACACATGGCCGTGCACCACCACGCGACCCACAGTCGCCATGCGCCGCCTCGAGCACCACCTCTATCTCCTAGAGCGTGGGACGCTCTCGACCAAACGCCACCGCCCCTAGCCATGCATTTAAGCCATAGCGCACCGCCAGGAGGCAGGCCACCATCCCCTACCTCAAGCCACGCCGCTAGCATGCTGTGCAGCCCTCGCCGGAGTCGCCAGCCCATCCCTTTCGGTCACCTCGTTGAGCTATAAATAGAGGCCACCCCAGCACAAACCACTCACACCATTCCACTCCCCTCTCCTCACTGATCCTTCCCCACCTCTCGCCGGAGCCGCTCGAGCCTGGGTTCGCCGGAATTTGGCCGGAGGAGCCTGCTGTAGAGGAGGAGAAGGCGACGTCGATTTCGTCCACCCCAGGAGCTGTCGTGACCACACCTGAGTCCGTCGTCGACAGAACGTTCGATCGCCCCCATCGCCGCAGTAGCTGGAGCCCTGGTATGCCCCCTGAGCACCCCCACCGAGCCGCTACGGTTAGACCTCGCTCACGACCTATCTGTCGTCGATGACAAGCCACAGCCGTAGATCTCACTTCTAATCTAACGGCCACATCGCCTGCATGGCGTGTCACAAAGAGTCAACACCTGGACCCCCTGTCAGCCGTTCTCTGTGTCGTGGAACGCCACTGGGCCGGCCCGTTTTCTTTCCCGCGCGACCCATTTAATTCAAATTTAGATTTTTCTAATTTAGTTTGAACCTAGTTATGTCCCTTAGTTTGAAAATCAATTCAGAGAGATTTACAAATCCAAATGGAGTGATTCCAATTGCGTTGGAAAGCTACTGAAAAGATATATCCAACCCCGTTGTATTTAATTCATTTAGAGTTAGCGATCTCTCCCAGTAAAAATAATAAGACAGAAGCATTTGCACATTCAAACATTTTTCTAAAATTAACCATGATAGATTTTGAGTTGATTCCAACTCTCAAAAATCTCATTTAACCATACATATGTGAATATGTAATAATATTAGGGTTTACATGTAGTGACTTTGGACTAGTACCAAAATAATGCTATATAGGTATTTCTAGTCACTTTAAATCATTAAATAATAAACTTAAACCAAAGTAATTGTGATCCAACCCTTAAATCACATTCCCACATGTTAGAATATGTGGTGATGACATGTGTCCACATGATCCCATATTTTAAATGGTGAATATTAAATATTAGTTATTTTTCAATGAGTAGAAATTACTTTTCTTAAATAAAAAGAATGAAACTAGTTAATAAAACATTGTGATGCTTATGATGATAATAGATCATCCAATGTGTGCCTTAGAGTGCGAAGTAGACTAGTTAAGCATGGTTTGGTGAGTGTGTACTCCGTATGTATTTATAGACGATAGTACCGACCAAGCTTTCGAGGAGGAGGAGGAGTTCTACCAAGAAGAAGAGGAAGAAAACTTCAACCACTGCACTACCCAAGGCAAGCTACTATTGGCAAGATAACACTTGCAAGTATTATACTAGCAAGCGTCATTAACAATGAAAGCTAACCCTTGCAATCTAGTTAACCCAAGCAAAGACATTAGACATGCTTTGGTTATACCACTTGACTAGTAACCACCCCAAGTTTTAGTTCCAAACTTTACCTTCTCTACTTTATCAAAGTCCTTTACTTGTTTTGAAGGTAGCATAAAAAGTATAAAACTTGACCTATCTAGATAACCTTAGATGTCATTCTATGGCATGAGATTGAGATTAGCATCCCACCTTAGTGAACACTCTTAACTTAGTAGCTTAGAGCTAAATCAAAACTTGAGTCACTTTAGATGGTAACACTTGGTGAAAATGAATTGTGAAAACCTTGGAATGATGAGTCATTCTATTGAGATGTTTGACATGTGTTGAGAAACACAAATGGTTTATGATGATGAAAATGTTGAGGCATGAGCCTTGACCCTTTTACAAAACTGATGGTTGGATTCGGATGCGATACCATTCCAAATTTACCTTACAACCACAATACCTGAATTGGGTAAGGCTTTGCCGGAAGTTTATATGCATTAGTATTAGTTCCCTCGCGGGAGAGGTTTGAGCTGAGGCTACCTCTCAATGTTGTCCACCTATCCAGTGCCCAAGATGACAGTTGGTCATGGTTGGGAGGCCATGCTCATAGGAGAGGTGCTTATACTAGGGTGTGTAAAGGAAAGGTTATGTTTGATTATCTGCATACTAAGTATGATGATTCAGGGTTATCCCTGATAGATGTATCGAATCTTGTGCTGAAAGTGTACCACCTATGCAGAGTGTCAAACTATTCGAATAGCCGCGTCCGTGGTTATGGACAGTTAGAGTGGCCATACTGTTTCATTGTCAGATGTTTTCAAAATGACTTATGAAAGGAATGATGAATCTTGACTTGACCACAACAGAGTTGTGACTATGACACTAACTTCCCAACTTAAGTGATTCTAGAACTTTATTTTATCTTTCTTTGTTTCTGAACTCAGCTTAGGTTTCAAACTTAACGTTATAGTTAAACTTAGATTTAGCACTTCACTTTAGAACTTTACAAATTGTTAGTGGTATTTTGTGAGTACTTAAAGAGTACTCATGGCTTTTGTCCCTGGCTATTCTCATGGCCATACTATGAAGGAGACTACCAAGATGATGGCCAGCAGGACGGCTATGATAACTAGGACTATCTGCCTTCGTCAGCATTGCCTGTGCCCCTTGAGATGGAACTCACTGCTACACTTATCTTTTATTCCGATGCTTGTTGTATTAAGACTGGATCATGAGATCCTTATTTGTGTAAGACCTTATGTATGGTTTGTAATGGATGATGTACTGTGATATCCAATCTGTTATGTCTCGCAAAAATGGTAATCCTGGGATTGTGATGTATGACATAACGGGCATCTGGAATTAAAAATCTGGGTGTTGCAAGTTGGTATCAGAGCCATCCTGACCATAGGAGACCCTAGTTAGAATGGTAGTCCGAACAAAAACTTAATTTACAAAACAAAGTCAGTATTTCTGAAAAACTATTTCCTCTCTTATCCTTGGGAATTCATTATTTCTCCAAAATTTCATGTTCCTCAAAATTCTTACATTACTACTTAAAATTTGACACACTTGATCACTTCACTAACTTCCTCATCCTTAATTCTTGTAGATGGAGACTCGATTCAGCAAGTTCTACCAGTTGGGAAACGGAGGTTAACTGATCTTCGAAAGGGATCTAGATTCACTGTCAGAGTTACTGGGACGCCCACATCCGGAGTTTCTTGGAGCTCAACTTCTAGGACCCCCAGGAGGAGATTTACAGTGGCTAGTCACCGCTGATCTTAGAGGAAGCATCGAAGCACCAACGTCCGGGAGAATTCAGTTCTCCGTGAGAGAGAACAAATGGCTAGATGGATTAGCCAGGGCAATGCATGAAGCTCTCACACGTCTATGTGCCCTCAGCGTCAACCAAATCCAAGGAACCCGGTTTGCTCACTATGCAAGACGTGACTTCATGGGAATGCCGATGGAGATGCCAAGTCACCTAGAGCTGAAGCGTAAAGTGGAGAACCTTGACTTCCTATTGTACAATCGCTAGAAGGAATTGGACAATGCTAGGGAGTTCGCCAACCACAACCGTGCCATTGCCGCCCAGAAGGCCTAGACTTTCTCACTGCTTGTCAAGGACCGTCAGTCTCTTCGCCTCCAGCGTGAGAAGAAGGATCCAACCATCGCCCGTCTTCACAACAAGGTGGCCGACCTCGAGAAGACCGTCAAGCAGCAGGAAGCTCAGCTTGCAGCAAAGGAGGAAGAAGAGGAGGGTGAACACATCCAGGGAGATATGGATTCTTACCTCAGCAATGATGATGACTTCCTGGAGGAAGAGGCCGTGGACTTCTACACTGACGATGAGGACTCCGACTTCATCGACGATGAGTAGATGCACTAGAGCACTGTCGTAGCATGAGATGTATCGGTCCCACTGTATCGTAGCTTGCAGAATGGTTCTTCAAACCATTTGTTTTCCTTTGTTGTTGTGGTGTGTGTTTGTATCGTGTGCTTGTTTGCATGAATGAAATGAAGTTAGTTGCAAAACCTGAGTCAAACTCACAGTTTTAGCTTGAAACCAAAACCATGAACCTTAGAACTTTCCCTCTTACCCCTTTATCTACCTCAATCTTCAGATGACTCGCCAAGGAGGGAGTAGCTCGTCACAAGACCCAATTCTGCAGATCTTGCAGAATCTCATCGCAGACAGAGAAGCAAGCCGGGCAGAACGCCAAGCTAATCTAGCAACATTGCAACAGATCGCCCAGATGGCTCTCAACAACCAAGGGCATGGAAACCAGGATCACCATGGATCCAAACTCAAAAACTTTCAGAATACCAATCCCCCAATCTTTAACCAAGCTGAAAATCAACTAGATGCTGATGACTGGCTGTAGACAATGGAAAACAACTTAGAGGTAGCAGGAGTTGATGACAACGAGAAAGTTCTCTTCGCCACCCACTATCTGGCGGGAGATGCAAGAGCTTGGTGGACTAGTATCCGTAACATGAACCATGGTCAAGTGATGACATGGGAAGCCTTCAAAACCAAGTTCAGCTGCACCCACATGCCGCAGGGTCTAGTCACCCGACTGAGGGATGAGTTTCGCGACTTGAAGCAAGGCAGAATGGTTGTGGTAGAATACCGTGACAGATTCCTGTTGCTTGCAAGGTACACCCCTGATGAGATCAACACAGAGGTCAAGAAGAAGGAGAGATTCCTGAACGGATTGCATGTTGAGATGCAGACTGTCCTCGTCAACATCCGCTTCGAGGATCTGGAAGAGCTAGTCGACTCTGCCATTCAGATGGAAGGGAAGATTAACCAGGCAAACGACAACCGCAAACGTCGTATGATGTAGCAATCTGTATCCAGCAGTCACCAGAAGTACCGTCTCAACCCCTCACCAGGATATGCACCAAGGAACAATCGACCCCCAATGTCTCGCCCCAGCTACTCCAACCGTAGCGGAGGCAGTGTGAAGTCCGGAGGAAACAATCACAACTCTGGTAACACCAACAATTTCAACCGTGCCCCTCCCAAGAGCAGCAACAACACTGCACCCAGAACTGGTAGCAATGTTGTGCCTGTCGTAGCAAAAGACAAGTCCCAGATCACCTGTTTCGAGTGTGGAGTGAAGGGTCACTATTCCAATGAGTGTCCTAAGAAGACCGCCGCCACTGGCAATGTGAATGCCCCAGCTCAACAGCAGTGTCGTGTTCAACCAGGAAGAAGATTTGCCCCAGGGAACCCTCACAACCGAAACGTCCATCTCTTCCACATGAATGCCGAAGAAGCCCAAGAAGCGCCAGATGTAGTGCTGGGTATGTTTTCTGTCAACTCAGTTTTAGCAAGAGTATTGTTTGATTCAGGAGCATCGCATTCATTTATCACCGAAGAATTTGCATGCACTAGTAAGATTCACCCAACCAACCTGAAGCATGTCATGATAGTT
The DNA here is from genome assembly GCA_023614405.1 of Avena insularis. Lineage (NCBI taxonomy): Eukaryota > Viridiplantae > Streptophyta > Magnoliopsida > Poales > Poaceae > Avena > Avena insularis. The sequence goes on along the minus strand of CM042688.1, from coordinate 502,539,796 downwards.
CAAATACCCGGTTCAACTACAAAAGCTAGAAAATTTTGAAAAGTTGTGCCTATCAGAATACATGGGATAGATATTTATGCTAACCTCATTGTACTTGGAACCAAAGGATTGGAAGTAGTACTAGGTATGGATTAGATGTCAAGGCATAAAGGATTGATAGACTGTGCTAAGAAACCCATCACCATGACCAGTAGCTCTAGAGTAACAGTAGAGCATATATCTGAAACCTTATCCCGTCAATTCAAGGGTAACAAGAGTCTAGCCCTGCCCACCATTGACCAAGTCAGAGTAGTCTGTGAATACCCTGACATATTCCCAGATGAATTGCCAGGTATGCCCCCAGATAGGGATATTGAGTTTATTATCGAACTAATCCCCGGAACCGGACCCATAGCCCAGAGACCCTATAGCATGAACCCCTCAGAGTTAGTGGAACTGAAGAAGCAGTTGGATGCCATGTTAGCAACAGGCTTGATTCAACCAAGTGCATCGCCATGGAGATCACCAGTGTTATTCGTCGACAAGCAAGATGGAGGCAACCGTCTGTGCACAGTCTACAGGAAGCTGAATGATGTCACCATCAAAAACAAGTACCCTTTGCCAAAGATAGAGGATCTATTTGATCAATTGACTGGTGCCCAGGTATTCTCAAAGATTGATCTTAGGACTGGTTATCACCAACTTAAGATTCGTGCAAAGGATATTCCGAAGACCGCCTTTACTACTCACTATGGTTTATACGAGTATACGGTCATGTCTTTTGGATTAACCAATGCCCCTGCTTATTTCATGAATCTCATGAATAAGATCTTTATTAATTTCCTAGATAAGTTTGTAGTTGTGTTTATCGACGATATCCTTATCTACTCCAAGTCAGAAGAAGAGCATGAGCAACATCTGAGAATCATCCTAGAAACCCTGAGAGAGCACCGGTTATATGCCAAGTTTAGCAAGTGTGAGTTTTGGCTCAAAGAAGTAGGATTCCTATGACATATTGTGTCTGCCGAAGGAGTCTCTGTTGATCCCGCCAAGATCAAAGATGTCGAAGAATGCGAAGCCCCAACCACTCAAACCCAAGTCCGTGTATTTCTCGGATTAGCGGGATATTACCGCAAGTTCGTAGAAGGATTCTCGAGCATCGCCAGACCCATGACCCAATTGCTGAAGAAGGACAAGAAGTTTGAATGGACCGACAAGTGTGAAGCCAGTTTTCAGGAGCTGAAGAAGAGATTGATATCAGCCCCAATTTTGATCATGCCAGATATCAAGAAGCCATTTGATGTGTATTGTGATGCATCCAAGATTGGTATCGGATGTGTATTAATGCAAGAGGGCAAAGTCATAGCATATCTGTCTCGACAACTGAAGCAGCATGAGCAGAACTATCTGACCCATGATCTTGAATTAGCAGCCGTAGTTTTAGCATTGAAGACATGGCGTCATTATCTGATGGGTAATCGCTGTGAGATTTACTCAGATCACAAAAGCTTGAAGTGTATTTTCACTCAGAAGGTGATAAATATGAGGCAAAGGAGATGGATAGAGTTAATCAAGGATTATGACCTTGACATTCACTATCACCCCGGCAAAGCCAATGTGGTAGCGGATGCTCTTAGCAGATTGCCGTGTAGCCTAAACACCATGATCAAGGAGAAGCAACCAAGTTTGTATGAGGAGTTGGAGCAGTTTAAAACTGAGCTAGTTAGCAAAGGATTCTTAGCTAGTATTGAACTTCAACCCACATTGATTAGCCAAATCAAGGAAGCCCAGAAGGGAAATGAAAGTATCGATGGAATCAAACGTCATATTGGTACAGGAAAGGTACCTAGATTCACTGAAGACGAAGAAGGAGTTATGTGGTACAAAGGCCGTATCTGTGTGCCAGCAGATTCGGAGCTGAAGCAGGTTATCATGCAGGAAGCTCATGATACTCTTTATTCTATCCACCCCGGAGGAACGAAGATGTATCAAGATTTGAAAGAGCAATTTTGGTGGCACAAGATGAAGAGAGAAATCGGAAGCTACATCGCCAAGTGTGACATCTGTCAAAGAGTCAAAGCAGAGAATCAGAGACCCGCAGGACTGTTGCAACCATTGCAGATTCCGGAATGGAAATGGGATTCCGTCGGAATGGACTTTATCACCGGTTTGCCTACTTCTAGTAGGGGAAATGACTCAATCTTGGTCATAGTTGATAGACTGTCCAAGGTAGCTCACTTCATACCAGTCAAGACTACCTACCAGAGTTCGAAGCTAGCAGAACTATATAATGCTAGAATTGTTAGTCTGCATGGAACCCCCAAGACCATAGTATCAGATCGAGGAACCCAGTTCACCTCGAGATTTTGGCAGAAAGTCTAGGAAGGATTAGGAACCAAGTTGAATTTCAGCACCGCTTATCACCCACAAACTGATGGACAGACTGAGAGAGTCAACCAAATCCTAGAACATATGCTTAGAGCTTGTGTGTTAGAGTGCGGATCGAAATGGGAAGATTGCCTTCCTTTCGCAAAATTCTCATATAACAACAGTTATCAAGCTAGTTTGCAAATGGCACCATTTGAGTTCCTATACGGAAGAAAGTGCCGCACCCCTTTGAATTGGTCGCAAGTAGGAGAGAGTCAGATCTTCGGACCCGACATTCTCCGAGAAGCCAAAGAAAAGGTGCACAAAGTCCGTGAGCACCTCAAGACCGCCCAATCCAGACAGAAGAGTTATGCTGACAAGAGAAGGAGAGACCTGACTTTCAATGTCGAAGATTTTGTATATCTCAAGATTTCACCATTCAAAGGAACCCAACGCTTTAGTCTAAAAGGAAAGTTAGCCCCCAGATATATCGGGCCCTTCAAGATTCTGAACCGCCGAGGAGAAGTATCGTATCAACTAGAACTGCCAGAAGAGATGTCAGCCATCCACAATGTGTTCCATATCTCGTTAGTTCGCAAATTTCTGGAAGTGCCGGAGAAGACTGAAGTTTTCAAGAACATCGATCACAGAGCGGTTGAGATCAACAATGACCTGACATATCGTGAAGTGCCCATCTACATCTTGGAGGAAGCTTACAGAACCACTAGAACCAGAAGTATCAAATTTCTCAAGATTCAATGGAGCAACCATACCGAAGACTACATTAGGACAGAGTTCCCAGATCTCTTTAGTTCCTAGTTTTCTTTCATAAATCTCAGGATGAGATTTTGTTTAAGGGGGGAAGGTTTGTAACATCACAAAACTTTAATCCAAGGTTGTTAAGATTCAAATCATAAAAATTAGGGTTAACAAAAACTTTTCCAATTAAAATTATGAAAGCATTCATATGTGTGTGCATTTAAATAGGAGTTGTTTTGAATTGCCATGATTAAGTGAACCATTGCTTGTAAAATGATTCTTAGGTGAAATAAACATCATTTAAATCATTCCCAAACAAATCCCAAAGAAAAACAAATCAAAATGAATAAAAGAAAGAAATGGTCATTTGCGCCATTCTAACTACCATGCCTACTTTGGCTATTCCTAGTACTCAATTTTTAACAGAAACAAATGTGGATCTTTGCACCCCTTGCTAGTACATGTAATGATGTACCAAGGCCCACTTTGTGATCTACCAAAAACTTACAAACACTAATTTTAAATGGCATTTGAAAATTGAATGTAGTTCATATGAGAAGATCCCACTTATTCAAAAACCACTCAAATGAGCTCCATTTTCAAAACCCCAGCAACCACAGAGGCTTAAGCATGTGTATAACAAACCCACCAAGATTCATCCAAAAATTCCAAACTTGAGTTCATGCGGCCATTGTGTCGAACAGGTAGCATGCACAAAAATTTTGCCTAATTTTTACTATTCAATGATCATTGCATTGTCGAGTAATTGGGCTCCATTTGGTCCCCTTGTCCCCTCTAACGCTAACCAGCACCTAACTAAGCTACTAACCGGCCTAGAGCAGCAGTGGAGCGCCGCCACTTTGTGGTCGCCGCCGGCCGATCATGGACAGAGCGCCACAGACCGCACAGCGAAAATCTAGCGCCACCACTAGCTCCGCCCAACCCTACCGCCACTCCTGGTCCAACCCTCGATCACCCCCAGGCCGTGGACCACACCCCAGCACCGCCGCCCAGTCTCTTCAAGGAAGCTCGCCATAGCGCAGTTAGCGCTAGCTTAGCACACCATGCATCGCGCCGACCTAATCCCGTGCGTCTTGCCCGCCGACCCCAAAGACCGCCAGACACGGCTGCCGGCCGTGCACCGCCAGCCGACCCACGGTCGGCGCTGCGCGTCGAGCACTGCCTCTGTCTCCTAGAGCATGGGACGCTCCCGACCAAATGCCACCACCCCTAGCCACGCATTTAAGCCGTAGCGCACCGCCAGGAGGCAGGCCACCGTCCCCTACCTCAAGCCACGCCGCTAGCACGCTGTGCAGCCCTCGCCAGAGTCGACAGCCCATCCCTTTTGGTCGCCTCGTCGAGCTATAAATAGAGACCACCCCAACACAAACCACTCACACCATTCCACTCTTCTCTCCTCACTGATCCTTCCTTACCTCTCACCGGAGCCGCTCGAGCCTGGGTTCGCTGGAATTTGGCCGGAGGAGCCCGCTGTAGAGGAGGAGAAGGCGTTGTCAATTTCGTCCACCCCAGGAGCTGTCGCGACTACCCCTGAGTCCGCCGTCGACAGCATGTTCGATCGCCCCCATCGCCGAAGTAGCTGGAGCCCTGGTATGCCCCCTGAGCACCCCCACCGAGCCGCTAGGGTTAGCCTCGCCGGCGACCTATCTGTCGTCGACGACAAGCCACAGCCATAGATCTCACTTCTAATCTAACGGCCCACATCGCCCCGTACCGCTTCGCGCGTAAAGAGCCGCTGACCTATGGACCCCTCCCCCCTGTCAGCCGTTCTCTATGCCACGGAACGCCACTGGGCCGGCCCGTTTTCTTTCCCGCGCGACCCATTTAATTCAAATTTAGATTTTTCTAATTTAGTTTGAACCTAGTTCTGTCCCTTAGTTTGAAAATTAGTTCAGAGAGATTTACGAATCCAAATGGAGTGATTCCAATTGCGTTGGAAAGCTACTGAAAAGATCTATCCAAGACTGTTGGATTTAATTCGTTTAGAGTTAGAGATCTCTCCTAGGAAAAATAACAAGATAGAAGCATTTGCACATTCAAACATTTTTCTAAAATTAACCATGATAGCTTTTGAGTTGATTCCAACTCTCAAAAATCACATTTCACCATACCTATCTGAATATGTAATAATATTACGGTTTACATTCAGTTACTTTGGACTAATACCAAAATAATGCTATATAGGAATTTCTAGTCTATTTAAATCATTAAATAATAAACTTAAACCAAAGTAATTGTGATCCAACCCTTAAATCACATTCCCACATGTTAGAATATGTGGTGATGACATGTGTCCACATGATCCCATATTTTAAATGGTGAATATTAAATATTAGTTATTTTTCAATGAGTAGAAATTACTTTTCCTAAATAAAAAGAATGAAACTAGTTAATAAAACCTTCTGATGCTTATGATGATAATAGATCATCCAATGTGTGACTTAGAGTGCTAAGTAGACTAGTTAAGCATTGTTTGGTGATTGTGTACTCCGTATGTATTTATAGACGATAGTACCGACCAAGCTTTCGAGGAGGAGGAGTTCTACCAAGAAGAGGAGGAAGAAAACTTCAACCCCTTCACTACCCAAGGCAAGCTACTATTGGCAAGTTAACACTTGCAAGTATTATACTAGCAAGCCATCATTAACAATGCAAGCTAACCCTTGCAATATAGTTAACCCAAGCAAAGACATTAGACTTGCTTTGGTTATACCACTTGACTAGTACCCACCCCAAGTTTTAGTTCCAAACTTTACCTTCTCTACTTTATCAAAGTCCTTTACTTTTTTTGAAGGTAGCATAAAAAGTATAAAACTTGACCCATCTAGATAACCTTCGATGTCATTCTATGGCATGAGATTGAGATTAGCTTCCCACCTTAGTGAACACTCTTAACTTAGTGGCTTAGAGCTAAATCAAAACTTGAGTCACTTTAGATGGGAACACTTGGTGAAAATGAATTGTGAAAACCTTGGAATGATGAGTCATTCTATTGAGATGTTTTGACATGTGTTCAGAAACACAAATGGTTTATCATGATGAAAATGTTGAGGCATGAGCCTTGACCCTTTTACAAAACTGATGGTTGGATTCGGATGCGATACCATTCCAAATTTACCGTACAACCACAATACCTGAATTGGGTAAGGCTTAGCCGGAAGTTTATATGCATTAGTATTAGTTCCCTCGCGGGAGAGGTTTGAGATGAGGCTACCTCTCAATGTTGTCCACCTATCAAGTGCCCAAGATGACAGTTGGTCATGGTTGGGAGGCCATGCTCATAGGAGAGGTGCTTATACTAGGGTGTGTAAAGGAAAGGTTATGTTTGATTATCTGCATACTAAGTATGATGATTCAGGGTTATCCCTGACAGATGTATCGAATCTTGTGCTGAAAGTGTACCACCTATGCAGAGTGTCAAACTATTCGAATAGCCGCGTCCGTGGTTATGGACAGTTAGAGTGGCCATACTGTTTCATTGTCAGATGTTTTCAAAATGACTTATGAAAGGAATGATGAATCTTGACTTGACCACAACAGAGTTGTGACTATGACACTAACTTCCCAACTTAAGTGATTCTAGAACTTTATTTTATCTTTCTTTATTTCTAAACTCAGCTTAGGTTTCAAACTTAACATTATAGTTAAACTTAGATTTAGCACTTCACTTTAGAACTATACAAATTGTTAGTGGTAGTTTGTGAGTACTTAAAGAGTACTCATGGATTTTGTCCCTGGATATTATCATGGATAGACTATGAAGGAGACTACCAAGATGATGGCCAGCAGGACGGCTATGATAACTAGGACTATCTGCCTTCGTCAGCATTGCCTGTGCCCCTAAAGATGGACCTCACCGCTACACTTATCTTTTATTCTGCTGCTTGTTGTATTAAGACTAGATCATGATATCCTTATTTGTGTAAGACCTTATGTATGGTTTGTAATGGATGATGTACTGTGATATCCAATCTGTTATGTCTCGCAAAAATGGTAATCCTGGGATTGCGATGTATGACATAACGGGCATCTGGGATTAAAAATCCGGGTGTTGACACGGTTCTCTATGATACGCACATATTTACAATAACAAGAACTTACCGGTAACTAAAGTTGAGTAGCATGAGGAGCGGCCCTCGTACTCAAGGGACATGGGATTTTCAGTTTATAGTCTGTCAAACTTATAACTCAGATTGGACCTCACTTTCACCTTAATCACATTAAAGATGCTTATGATAGGGGCAATGAGAGCTCAAAGCTAATGAGTACCATACTTTCAGCATTTGGAAGCTTTTCAAACTATTCAAAACCTTTTTATTTTACTTGTTGAGTCTCCATATACTCTTTGAGCACCTTCTTGAGAGTATAGTTGTCATTCTTTGTGTTTGTCTCATTACTTGATTATTTGTGGTATGACTTTGATGCTTGTATCTTTGACATCTTTACTTCTAGTCTTCACTTGGATTTCAGAGGTGCCTTGGCAATCATAATCAAAGGCAAGCGAGATACCACTCTATCATACCTTGTAATGAGCATTGTAATGTTGCTTATGTTTATGCTTCATGCTACTTATTAATTTTGAGTTGGAATCTCTTCATAGCTCGCATTGACTATTAAGTAGACTCAGTAGCATACTCTTTATTATGAATTGCCTAAGTAGTTGATCACATGCTAAAAATATAACATCATATGAAGCAAATGTGTTCGCGAAAGTTCTTTTATCGCACTTAGTTTTCAACTGAATTGCTTGAGGACAAGCAATAAGCTAAGCTTGGGGGGAGTTGATACGTCCAAAACGTATCTACTTTCCCGAACACTTTTGCTATTGTTTCTCCTCTAAACTTGTGTGATTTGGATGCAACTAACACGGGCTGACGCTGTTTTCAGCAGAATTGCCTCGATGTCTACTTTTTGTGCCGAAATCATCTTTTAGGAAAAATCCAGGAAAATATGCCAAAAATCCTATTTCACCAGAAGACTCCCGGAGCCAGAATACGAGACGGAGGGGGCTGGGCCCAGGCCACACCACCTGGCCGCACGGGCAAGCCTAGGCCACGCCAGGGGGTGGTCTGGTCGCCCCAGGCTGCCCCTCGGTCTCCCTCTTCGCCTATAAGTTTTACTTCTGACCTAAAAACTCAGGGAGGGTCGACGTTTTTCCAGAAGGAGTTCCGCTCCACCGCCACCACTAGATTCCACGAATTGGAGGAGATCATCACCATCGCTTCTCCATCGACCATCCATGTTTCCCCCATCTATGAGTGAGTAATCCCCCGCTGTAGGCTATGGGGATGGTAGGTATTGGATGACATCGTTCATGTAATGGCATCAGATTGTTAGGGCATGGTTCCTAGTATCTTCTATTAGTGCTTTATGACTTTGTTGCAACTTGTTATGCTTAATGCTTGTCACTAGGGCCCGAGTGCCATGATTTCAGATCTGAACATGTTATTGATTCATTATGATAGTATTGTTTATGGTGTTACCTGCAAGTTGTATACACACGTTGTTGTCCGGAACCAATGGCCTCGAAGTTACAGAAATTGGGATAACCGGAGGGAATGGCTTTGATGTGAGGATCACATGTGTTCACGGAGTGTTAATGCTTTGCTTCGGTGCTCTATTAAAAGGAGCACCTTAATTGCCAGTAGTTCCCTTGAGGCCCCGCTGCAAATGGGTCAAGGGACAAAAGATGTTGTGCAAGTTCTCACTGCGAGCACGTATGACTATATATGGAACACATGCCTAGGATTATCTAGTACTGGGATGCTTTATCTTATTTATCTGCAATTGCCCTATATTCTGTTTGCTATGTGAATTGTCTTGTCCATGCAATACCCGTCCATCCATCCCTATGCCTACCGCACTCGAATCCCATTGTTTACTGCTATTGTTACTGATGTCTTTACTTTACTACTACTGCTACTTTACTATTCCTACTACAAAACTGTTGCTACTGATAAACTGCTGTGAGCAAGATTGTTTCCAGGTGCAGCTGAATTGACAACTCAGTTGTTAAGGCTTCTAAATATTCTTTGGCTCCCCTTGTGTTGAATCAATAAATTGGGTTTCACTTCCCTCGAAAATACTGTGATACACCCCCTATACTTGTGGGTCATCATCAGCTGACATAGGGTGCGTCATCTTTGTCGGTCACGCCTCGCTGGTCCCTCCCTCTATTTGCTTCGCTCACGCTCCTGCGCACAGAGGTCACCCTTTGACCAGCGAGATACCTTCCTTCTCTTGCAAGCCTGATATAACCCGGATCATGCCTGGTTAATCCAGCCCCGTGGGTACCTGCATACAAGTTACAAAAAGCCTGCCTACATACGACATATGTCGGCCAGGACACAGTTAGGTGGACATCCTCCGTTCCGGGTTACTCTATAAGTCGGCCTGCCTTGGGGTGACTCGGCCAGCATATGCTTTAACCTTGTCGTACCTCGGCTAACTCGGCCTCTATGCCCCGGCGTGACCCTACCCGGGGGTATCCCCCCAACATTCTCTCTGAATTGTCAGAGCTTGAATACTACTTTTGGTTCAAGACTTCTTCTCTGCACTGATTCATGATACTTCCATGAACCGGGTACAACTACTTCATTAGCTTCTTAGCAACATCACCTATCTTAAGTGAACTTAAATTCATCCTTCATGTTGCTCTCCCCCTTTTTCTGCACTAATAATCCTTCTTATTGCCAGCTCATAGTGAGTTGGGGTTGATCCATCCTTCAAAATGGTGTTAATACACCTTATATTTAGCTTCCTTCTTCGTGCAAGTCTTCAACTTGATCTTCGGAACTCGTCACTCCCCTACACGAATTCCCTTTTCTATCTAGGTCTATAACATCAAGTAATAACTTGATGATGCAACATGCATTTGCACATCAAGTCAAACTTCATGTACAGATCTTTTCAATCAATAAGATGCAATAAAAACCAAGAAATCCCAAGGTGGTACATATAACACACATCATTGCTCAGGTGCCTAGAATTCAGGCTGAGCTATGTAGTATATGACACCTCCTGATATAGGTTTACCTCGTGATACTTAGCACTTAAGGTTTAAACTACTCTTCGTCTCAATATCTACCCAAATTGCTTAGGTGTAACCGGATAATTTTGAACAAAAGTGGTCTCACTTTGGTTCTAACTAACCTCTTACCTTTCTTTCGGAACGACTAAAGACTTCCAAATTTCCATTCTATCATAAACTATCCTCACATGATCTCTCAAAACTACTAACAAAATTGTAGTTACAACCTTAATCCAAAATTATTGTAATGTTATAATATATATGACTTCTATCATAGACCTACACTGTTCTTTACTTACTGTTATTACTAGATTAGTTACCAACTACTTGTCCTAATCACAGACTTATCATGGTCTCGGAGTTACTCTCACCACAAACTTGTTAAGATTTACCTAGTCATCATGATTAAAGAGCTAATATCACCATGACAACTCTTCTTCTGGGCTTACTGTTAATGATTCTTTACAAAATTATACTCCATCACATGGAATTATCAAGTGGATGCCACATGATTTACTCCCATTTGTATCTATACATACCTTGATGGTCTAACTTAAGGTGATATAGTGGTATCAACTAGTGGTAAGATTCTGCTACTTCACATGGATTCTAAATATAGACTCCATCACTAATACTACTCCACATGATATCCTACACTTAGTCCTAATCTTACTTGGTATTTTATCTTACTTGATATTTTATCTTACTTAAGATATCTTAGTAATGTTATACCTATTTAGAATGATACTAAAATGGCATTTCTCTAGAGAATACATATAACAAATCCTTAAGAAAGATGAAAAAATCATCCAACTTAAGTGTGACAAGCTTATCCTCAAGTGGATATACATCACAATTCTTGGTTTAGATAAGATGGCTCCTACAGTCACTATCCAACCTACAGATCTTCCTAAAAAGTTTTAATCCTAAGGTCAAAGCATATGCTCTGATACCAGCTGCGGTGACCTAGCATACCACTGCATGATGTAGTACACTATAGTCGTTGACATAACACCAATGAAACACCGTTCACTAGTATTACATCCCTCAGAGTGGTATAACAGAAACACAGCAGGTCCAAGACATGACTATAGATTACAACTCGACTCTTTACAAAAGATCCAGAGAACATTCTAGGTTAAAGAGAGAGAAAGAACTTCTTACAAAGAAGAACCAGAAATAATAACTCAGAACTATCTAGTAACTAAGACTAGTATCTAAACTATTTGGCTTGCCATTGCTGCTATTGCAATGCTCTATAGAAATAGGTTTTATGACTAGAGAATCTACTCCTATCTAAACCGACACTTTATCTTCACTTCAGCTGATGTATATGTTGACTTCATTGACTTTATTGAAGAACTTGAGTTGTCGATGATGGTTTCTGGGGCAGAAATTGATGTTGACGTCGTCTTCAATGGCTTAGAACCTAGCAAGGGTTAAGAAGGTACGGTTGAGTACGAGTGTACTCAGCAAGTTCACTAAAAAGGAGTGTATGATGCACTATCTCTACAGCCACAGACCATAGGTCGTAGGCAATGCAGGATTTCATAAACATTTCTTCAAAGGTTGCCTTTATTCTGAAAACTATGTCCAACAACCTTCACAGGTTGACCAGAACTTCATGGAGTTCCTTTCCTGCTGTGTCCGTAGCTCCTTCCCGGAACAGGGAGTAACATGTCACAATTCTTACACTCTTCAGAGGTGCGTCACTTTTCCCACAAGAGACCTTAAGATTTGTTGCACAGCCGGGAGTATGTCCCCATTCAAACTTCCATGGTTCGAGTCCCAACTTAAGTTCCAAGCCAGTATTGCCCTCTCGGCGACCCCGTATGAAGACACGATCCCCCGAGACAACTACCACGGTTACTCTTTGGGTAGCCTCTCGGAGACTCCGTACGCAGCTCTGTCTGGCGGTCACCATCAACTATGGTGAACTCAGACCCAGTTAGAGATGCATAGATAATCTAGACACCTAGATCGAGGGGAACTAAAGGGTCCCACCCATGTGCTGGATTCTCTGGAACTCCATGATAAATTAACAGCCTCACGATAAGGTCATCCGTCCATACGAAAGGGGGAAGATACAGCTGACTTTCCTGTCCCATTCCAAGTCTCATGGTTGACGCGTAATATACGGCGCTAGAATCACTAGCGACATTGGTTGTTAAGTCCTAGATATTATATTACTTTACCACTGGAACTGTATCAGTAGATTATTACCATCTGGTAAATAATCCATAATCATATTATTATGAAAATAGTGTTTTCTGACCTTTTTGAAATGCAGGTGATGACACAGTTGAGTTACAAGCATAGAAAATAATCAAAGGACATGAGCAAGTTGTGAACTTGCCTTTTGTGATTGCAAGATTATTAACTCATGGTCTTCGAACAATAGAAGATCCAAATTCTGTAAATAGCATCATTGGTCCGGTAAGGACTAATGTTTAAAGAAGCAAGATGCAACGATGCATAAGTAATGTAATGCAATTTGAGAAACGTGAATCCCCGGAATAGTCGTATCTAATCTAGGGTTTGGAAACTGGAAATGAGTTCTTTAGAATGTGTTGCACTTTTATAGTAGATTCACACTTGTGCTTCTTATTAAGGCTTGTGAGAGTGCGTGTGAAACAATAAGTAAATATAACAAGTAATATGCAATAGTAAAGCACTCAAATGATATGGTATCTGAAATACTTCTTAAACAAGATTAAGATTCCATTAGAGTTTTTAAATAGGTGTTCAAGGATTACTTTTAATGTTTCTTAAAAGAATAACCTTTGAGGAAAGAATACTTTTACAAAGTAAAAAGTATTCAAACTTAAAGTTAACACTTTATGGTTTTCTTATTAGCTAAGATTATTAAAAAGGAAGACATCACTACTTTAAACAACTATAGAATAAGTGGATGCATTTACCTTTCTATTTTAAAATCAATGGTTACTTAAAAATTAAATAATAGGTATTACTTCAATTACTTTGGAGTTTGGTTTAAATCTTTGAGTAGTTTTCTGAAACTGGTGAAGGAATTAGTAAATAAAATTTTAGTGATATTACAAGTGCATAGGATTCTGGTGATAAACAATATACCATTTTACTTGATCTTATACTTGATAAAATATTTTTGGAGAGTAAGACTTACTTAATTTTAAATGGTAGTTTTAGTGAGTACAAGTTGAATGGGTTAGACCTATCTTAACTTCATTTAAACATAGCTTGCATTTATTATTACACTTTTAAACTTTAAACAAATAATGCTAAAGGTAATAGTAAGTATTTATATATTTTTAATGAATTAAAATAAAATAAAAGGGTTTAAATAAGATATATTAGACCTTTACCTTTTATTTTACTTCAAAAGTATGAGTTTATATTTTTAGTGTGTAGATTTCATTTTTGTGATTATTTTGGTATATTGTAAGTATTTTTGTGAATTTTAAATAATAAGATATGATTTTGATAAGTTTTATCACTTTATAAATACCTAATAAATAATAAACATTGGTTAAGTGATACAAAAATAATTTAAACAAGTTTGTAAATGTAGACTTCGTTTTTATAAGAATTTTAGTATATTATTTATATTTTTCTTATTTACTAATATTAAAATATGAATTTTTAAAGTATTATTACTTATAAAATCTTTATTAACTAATAATTATTTAAATAGTTAACACAATAATATTTTTTAATAAAGTTAAATTATAGATTTTATTTTCTTAACATTTTGATATATAATATGTATTTTTCTGAATTAGAAAACAAAAGTTATTGAATTTATAAGATTTAATAATTTTATTAATTCCTAAAATTTATTTATATTTAAATTTGTATTGATTTGTCTAATTACTTAAACATAAAATCCTTTTTACACTGCTATCTAACCTAGCCACAGACACTGACTAATGGGCCCGTGGCCACGTCATTTGTCACATGAGATAAAGACTTTTTATACCTAATCTATTTTACGCAGAGCCACTCACTGGTGGGGCTAGGATGACGTCACTGGACCTGACCATGACGTCAGCACACCGGAACATGGCGGCTGAATGCCCGCGAGGCTACCGCTCGACGCTAGGGACTTCATGATGCAGTATTACTGTTGGTCTTGGACACGGAAGATCCAGATAAGTCGATTCAAGACAACACCGCTACCTAATGGTCACTAGAGGACTGTCGGCGATGAGCTTATGCGGCGGAGGACAGCGGTGCACGGCGGCGCATGTCGCGAGCTCTATTTAAAGTGAGATAAAGAGATAGGGAAGCACTCGTGTGCTCAGCAGCTCACCACAAACGCGTTGAAGGGATTGGTGGTGCCAAAGAGCTTCGGATGCATTTAATCGACGAATCATGGCCATGCCACGGCTGGCCAGATGTCAAGCTTGATTCCTCGCGATTGGGGGCGCACCTGCTTGCGTGACGGGTTGGAGATGAACGAGAAGACATAGGAGAACGCAGTGGTGGTTTCAATGGTTCTCGAACGCAGTTGGCGAGGACGATAATCTTCGACGATCTAGGGTTTCGGTCCCTCTGTGCGCGAGCGTCACAGAGCAAGGGAGAGGTCGGGAGCAAGAGGAAATGGATGAGGATGAGGATGGACAGGGGTGTCATAGTGGCCTCCTTATCCCCTCATGGCGATGACGGAGAGATGAGGGCTTACACGCACCTTTTGCCGGGGCATCGCAAGGTGGACAATGACGATAGCAACGACGGAATGGTAATTGGGCTGGGCCTGGTATTGGGCCGTTGCAGAGCGATCGGAATGCAGAGGGGCACGCAGGCGGGTGGCACTTAACGCGAAGAAGCAACGGGCCATGGGCTGCTGGCTCTACTGCCCCTTTTCCTTTTCTGTTTCCATTTTTATTTCTGTTTTTCACCATTTCATTTCAAATATGACTTTCTACAAAGTTTTATATATTCAGAGATATAGTAGGTCAAGAATATCATTTTCTAGAGAAAGTATGACCCTCTTATCCTTAATTTATTTTGTTATGTATAAAATATCCCTAATTATATGAAGGGTTCTTTTATTAAGAAATATTAATAGAAATTAGGGTTTTAGGATTTGTTTCTCTTTAATAAGATTTCACAAAGATGATTCTGATTTTACTTGACAATCTTAATGGTACTAGTTTGAAATGTGTATTCATGTATATAGAATCTTGTTCCTACTTATCTTCATAAAGGATTTACATATGTACATAAGAAGTTATTAATCTTGGTGGTTCATAATGGGTGATATAAGTTTCATGGTCCTCCAAACTTGGTGATTTGCCAAATCCAATTCTACTTGATTTGTAGAGTTTAGAATTACCACAAAACACTTACCTAATGTGACCTTGATGGTTCTGTGAGATTAGGTTCTTCATCAGGGTTTAAGACAATAAGGTGGACAAGACTTCCATCTATAAACACTCACCTGGTTTCTACCTATCTCTTGGAAATTCTATTCGACTAAGACCTATTATTCCTTGGCTGCCTAAAACTACGAATTGGTTTAACTACTAACTTAATCCTGGGTTTTTGTACAAAGAGGTAGACATGATTCTTGTAACATCCGAAAACTCAAATCCAAGGTTAATCAAGATCAAACCTATCAGATTTAGGGCTAACAAAAACTTTTCCATTTGAAAATAATTAAGCATTCATATGTGTATGCATTTAAATTAGGAGTTGTTTTCAATTGCCATGTTTGAGTGATCCATTAATTGTAAAATGATTCTAAGGTGAATTAAACATCATCTAGATCATTCCCAAACAAATCCCAAATAAAAACAAATCAAAAAGAATAAAATAATCAAATGGTCATTTGTGCCATTCTAATCAGCTAGCCTTCTTTGGCTATTCCTAGAACTCAAAACATAACAGAAACATTTTTGGTTCTTTGCACCCCTTGCTAGTACAAGTAGTGACGTACCAAGGCCCACTTTCTTTCATCCCAAAAACTTTCAAACACTAAATTTAAATGACATTTAAAAATTGAATCTAGTGTAGGTATCAAGATCACACTTATTCAAAAACCACTCAAATGAACTCTATTTTCAAAACCCGGAGCCTGTCTGCCATGCCGACGTTGCCTGCAGAGCACGCACGGTCCCCGCTCAGCCAGACCCCGCCTAGCTCTCGCCGTCCACCTATATGATCGCCACCCCCCAGGAAGCTGCCAGACATGCCACTTTCCCTGACCGTGCCCCGTAGTCGCCGGCCACCGCAAAGTTCGCCATCGGCAGAGACATCATGCGTGCCGCGCCACTCACCTCTCCCGACCACTTTTCACTGCACATGCACCACCATGACGCTCGCCAGGGAACTGCCCATCGTCCTAGCCCACCGCCCACACCTCTAGCTTGCTGTGCCGTCGACCACGTCGAGCTCCGCCCATGCTCCTCTTCCGCCTCGCCGAGCCTATAAATAGAGAGGTCCCTAGCACCGTTTCCTCACACCACTCTCATCCCCTCCCTCTCAGAACACTCCTTGAGCCCCACCGGAGCAAGCCATAGTCCACAACGCCGGAATTTCGCCGGAGTCGGCCGCGGAGGGAGAAGAAGGGAGTCGTTGATCCAGCCATCTCCCGGGACGCCGCCAGTACCAGGAGAACTGCCGTCCTCGACTTGTTCGTTTGCCCGCCTCGCCGACCCTCGCCGGAGCCCCGGTAAGCCGCCCCAGACCCCCATCGAGCCGCTAGGGTTACACCTCGTCGGTGACTTGTCTGTCATTGACGACAAGCCCTAGCCATAGATCTTCTTTCTAATCCAACGGTCCATGTTGCCCCGTACCACTTCGCGTTTAAAGAGCCACTAACATGTGGGACCCCCCTGTCATCCGCCCTCTGCGCCACTGGGCCGGCCCATTTCCTTTCCCGCGCGACCCAGTTAATTCAAATATAGATTTTTCTATTTAGGTTTAAACCCAATTATGTCCCTTAGTTCAAAAATCAATTCAGGAAGATTTACTGAACCAAATTGAGTGATTCCAATTTTTTTAGAAAGCTACTGAAAAGATCTATCCAACGCCGTTAGATTTAATTCATTTAGAGTTAGACATCTTGCCTAGTAAAAATAACAAGACAGAAGCTTTTGCACATTCAAACATTTTTATAAAATCAACCATAATAGCTTTTGAGTTGATTCCAACTCTCAAAAATCACATTTAACCATACCTATCTGAATATGTAATAATAGTAAGGTTTGCATGCAGTGACTTTGGACTAGTACCAAAATAATGCTATATAGGCATTTTTAGTCACTTTAAATCATTAATTATTAAACTTGAACTTGTTAAAATGTGATCCAACCACATTCCCATATGTTAGAATATGTGGTGATGACATGTGTCAACATGATCCCATATTTTAGTTGGAGAATATTAAATCTTAGTTAATTTCAATGAGTAGAAATAACTTTTCTCAAATAAAAAGAATGAAGCTAGTTCATTAAACCTTGTGATGTTTGAGATGATACTAGATCATCAAATGTGTGCCTTAGTGTGCTAAGTAGACTAGTTAAGTATTGTTTGGTGATTGTGTATTACGTATGTATTTATAGACGATAGTACCGACCAAGCTTACGAGGAGGAGTTCTACCAAGAGGAGGAGGAATAAAACTTCAACCACTACACTACCCAAGGCAAGCCTAGAACTTCAAGTAAACTGAGCAAGCTACTATTGGCAAGCTAACACTTGCAAGTATTATACTAGCAAGCCACCATTAACAATCCAAGCTAACCCTTGCAATCTAGTTAACCTAAGAAAGATGCATTAGGCATGCTTTGGTTATGCCACTTTGACTTATACCCATTCCAAGATTTAATTCCAAGCTTTACTTCTTTTACTTTATTAAAGTACCTTACTTGTTTTGAAGGTAGCATAAAGAGTATAAAATTTGACCTATCTAGATAACCTTAGATGTCATTCTATGGCATGAGATTGAGATTAGCATCCCACCTTAGTGAACACTCTTAACTTAGTAGTTAGAACAAAACTCAAAACTTGAGTCACTTTAGATGGGAACACTTGATGAAAATGAATTGTGAAAACCTTGGAATGATGAGTCATTCTATTGAGAGGTTTTGACATGTGTTGAGAAACATAAATGGTTTATGATGATGAAAATGTTGAGGCATGAGCCTTAGCCCTTTTACAAAAACTGATGGTTGGATTCGGATGCGATACCATTCCAATTTTACCGTACAACCACAATACCTGAATTGGGTAAGGCTTAGACGGAAGTTTATATGCCTTAGTATTAGTTCCCTCACAGGAGAGGTTTGAGCTGAGGCTACCTTTCAATGTTGTCCACCTATGAAGTACCCAAGATGACAGATGGTCATGGTTGGGAGGCCATGCTCATAGGAGAGGTGCTTATACTAGGGTGTGTAAAGGAAAGGTTAGGTTTGATTATCTGCATACTAAGTATGATGATTTAGGGTTATCCCTGACAGATGTATCGAATCTTGTGGTGAAAGTGTACTGATACATTGCAAATGTATCTATAATTTTTTATGTTCCATGCTTGGTTTTATCTACTTTCTTGTGTTTTGTTCCAACGTTGGAGTACTTTTCATATGATTTCTTGGACTAACCTATTAACAAGATGCCATAGTGCCAGTTGCCTATTTTCTGATGTTTTGGTTCCACGAAGTCATAAAATGAATATTCTCGGAATTAGACGGGACAAAAGCCAAAGTTACTATTTTCCCGGAGGACTCACGGAGCCAGAAGGAGAGTCGGAAAGGAACCACAGGGTGGCCACACCACCCCTAGGCACGGGTCCCCCTTGGCCGCGCCGGGGCATGGTGTGGCCCCCTTGGCCGGCCATCGAGCTTGCCTCTTTCTCCTATAAGAGCCTCCCGAAACCAAAACCCTAAATGGTCAATCAGAAATCCATGAAAAGTTCCACAGCACCGCCGCCACCAAAAGGGAGATTCGGGGGACAGAAAGTCTCTATTCCAGCACCCTGCCAGGACAGGGAAGTGCCCTCGGAGCCATCTCCGTCGATCTCCACCACCATCTCCATCACCATCGCTGATTCCCATGATGAGGAGGGAGTAGTTCTCTCTCGAGGCTAAGGGTTCTACCGGTAGCTATGTGTTCATCTCTCTCTATGCATGATCTTATTAACATCATGAGCTTCTAATCTATAGATCTACCTTGCTACTCAAGTGCTTAATAGATCTCTGCTCTCCCCATGTGTGTGAAGTTGATAGTGTGCACACCATGGTGGCACTTAGGCTAGAGATTACAAATACTTGTTATGAGTTATATTTGGAGTTGGATGTCTTTATGAAATTGTGGTGTTTGTTGGACTCATCTAGTACTCAAGGTGACAGTGTGGGGTTTTCTAGATGGGAAATATGAACTTTGAGGTGTGTTGTTATATCCCTACCGTTGATTAGAGTGTCCAACCGGAGAGTAGTTCAGCGTAGTATCATAAAGAAGAATATATTTATATGAGAGTGTTCACTAGTGAAAGTATGATCCCTAGGCCTTGTTTCTAAGCATTGAACACTGTTTGCAACTAGATCTGTTACATGTTTGCTTGCTTCCATCTTTATTTCAGTTTTCCTTTAGTCTCTTCCACGCCATCAAGCTATCTTCTATCACCGTTACCACTTATAATTATCTATACCAATTGTATTTCACTATCTCTTCGCCGAACTAGTGCACATATACACCTGACAAGTGTATTGGGTGTGTTGGGGACACAAGAGACTTCTTGTATCTTGATTGCAGGGTTGCTTGAGAGGGGATACCTTTGACCACTTCCTCCCTGAGTTCGATAAACCTTGGGTGATCCACTTAAGGGAAAACTTACTGCTGTTCTACAAACCTCTACACTTGGAGGCCCAACAACTGTCTACAAGAATAGAAATGCGTAGACATCAAGCTATTTTCTGGCGCCGTTGTCGGGGAGGTAAGGTAAAAGGTATTCACACCGGAGGATTAAAGAAGAAGAACCTCCCACGGCAAACGCCTATTTTCTGGCACCGTTGCCGGGGAGGTAAGGTAAAAGGTACTCACATCCTCCTGTGTGAGTGCTCGAAGTTATTTCCTTTAGATTCTGCAATTTTGTCTTTTTGTTTCTTGTTTTCACTAGTTAGGCTTAATTGAAAACAACAACAAAATTAGAGAGCTTTATAGTATTTATCTTGAGTTAGGACATGAAGTGTTTGAAGAGAAAATTAAAAAACATATGGAACTTTATTTGCATGCTAATAGCAACGTTGTTAGTATGAATTCTTTGGACACCATTATTGCTAATGCTATGGAAAATTCTAAGCTTGGGGAAGATGGTTTTGATGAGCATGATCTTTTTAGTTCCCCAGCTTTGGAAGATAGCTATTCTATTGCTTATGATGATACCAAACCTCCAATATATGATGATTAAAATGATGAGTATGATATTTTCAGTCCACCAACTATTGAGGAGAAAATTAATGATTACAATATGCCTCCTATATTTGATGATTATGGTGATGAGAATAATAATGATAGCTATTTTGTTGAATTTGCTCCCACCACAATTAATAAGAATGACTATGTTTATGTGGAGAGTATTAGTTCTTTTATGCATGTGGCTCATGATAAGAATGTTTTATGTGATAGTTATATTGTTAATTTTATTCATGATGCTACTGAAAGTTATTATAAGAGAGGGAAACATGGTTTCATATATCTCAACAATATTAAGTTTCCCCTATTTATGTTGAAAGTCTTGAAGTTGCACTTGTTTTGCTTTCCTATGCTTGTTTACTTGTGCTTTCATGACTTGTTTCTTTACAAGATTCCTATGCATAGGAAGTGGGTTATACTTAAATGTGCTTTGAATTTGCTTCTTGATGCTCTCTTTTACTTCAATTCATATTTGTTATGTGAGCATCTTCTCAAACTATCATGCCTAACTTAAAGGCGGTAAAGAAAAGTACTTATTGGAAGATAACCCAAAAGTTTCGGATGAGTCTTGGAAGTTATTACTTCAGTAATAACCGCTCTTTATCCTTTTTATTTTCTTTTTGTGCCAAGAATAACCTCTAATGAGAGAGAAGTAATGATTGGGAAAGTTGCTGTCCGAAACAGATTTCTGTGCTTCACCGTAAAAATTCGTGTAAAATCTCTGTACGTCCTTTTGAGGCGTGAATTTTTAAGCTTCTGCCCCAGGTTGTTATCTAACTTTCGTTAGTTCAACACTTTTCGATTTGAGCAACAGAAGGTCTTCGAAAAAATTCGTCTTTACCTGCTGGTCTGTTTTGATAGATTTCTGCCATTATTTGCATTTGCTTCTTGTTGGTTCCTTTTTGAGTTCTTTTGGGGAATTGAGCTTTTTGAGGGAAGTACTATAGTAGCTAGTGTTTTGATGGAAGTTTTATTGGTGTTAGAACTGAACCTAAAGACTTATTATCTTGAGTGCACTAATGTTGCTAATAAAGATTGTGTGAAGTTTTGTATGAAGGAAAAATTTCAGGTGTATGGAAGGAATGAGTAATGAGATGAAGGATGGACTAAAGCTCAAGCTTTGGGATGCCGCGCGTGTCACCCCAAGAAATATCCAAGAAGTACAAGCGTCAAAGCTTGGGGATTCCCAAGGCATCCCCTTCTTCATCAATAAAAAATCCCAGGTTTCTTCCAAACACTTCATTTCTATTGTTTCATGCACAGTTGTGTTGTTCTTGGAGCGTCTTCTTTTTCGTTTTCGTTTTGGTTTTTCGTTTGCTTGGTTTTCTTAGTTGGCTGAATAAATTGGTTGGACCCCCTCTTTCATACATTGGTTTTGAAATAGTTTGGTTTGGATTGGAAAAGAGTAGGAAAGTTCATGCTTAAGTGGTAAAGAGAGCTTGTTTTTGACTGTGGCCTATGCTTTGTCATACCATGATCGATATTGTTTTGGCTTTATGCTTAGTATTCTTTGTTGTAGCATGACTTGTTATAAACAATTGAGATTGCTTAATGTGCCTTTGAAGAATCATGCATTGTTTTAGCATATTAAAGCATGGTATTGTGGTATTCTCCTTTGATGCTTTATTTGATTTGACTTGGCGCATGCTCACACCATGTTATGACTATCCCAAGTCACCATAAGCCTTTATGATCCTTTAGTTTTCAACTTGTAGTATCACTTTATGCTTTGATCAATGATGTTTTGTCACTCTCCATGATAATGGCCATTATTGCTCTCTTAGTTTGTCGCTCCCAGTCTTTTGCTAGCCTCGACAACCAAGTATGAGTTCCACTCATGCATCCAACTCCCTAAACCAAGTTATTCCAAAGAGTCCACCATACCTACCTACTAGCATATGCTATTCCAAGTACATTCATGTTTTTGTTTACCTTCCGAATTAATCTTGTTATGAGAAAACTAGTGATTAAAGCTCTCACGAACTTGATGGAACACTTTACTTTTCTTGCCCGTAATAAACTTGAACCATTGTGTCGTCTATGATGTATATGCTTGCACTTATTTGTTGGGGATTAGCAGAACCATGATGTCATGGGGAACGCTTTCAATATTGCACGGGTACCTTGTACCTAGTTGATATCATGCTCTTTTGTTTATGGATGTCGTCAATGTGAAATGAAAGGGGACCTTGTAAGTCCATGGAGTTATGTATATGTGTTAGAGAAACGCCTAGGCTGCTGGTCTAATCCATGCTGACATGGTGGAAACCTGCAGCGTAACCATAATGCGCTGTCTACGAAGCATTCTTCTTATAAAAGAAGAGTCCTATATTGAGAAAAAAAAGAAAAAAAAGATTATGAAAAGAAGAAAAAGATAAAAAAGCACCATATTCCCATGGTAAATAAGAAGATTGCTGAGATGCTCGGTGTTTGCTTGCCTTGTCATTTTGTGTCATGGTGGTGTCACGGCAGATGCCATGGATAGGCTAAAGGTGGGGACTAATATGCGCTAGGGGAATCCAGGGAGGGATAGTAGAGTGATTCTCTACACGGAAGTTTGTATTGCTCGATATCTCCAAGATTACAAGTGTTCCTTGAGCTGTATTGGCGAGAGGAGGAAGAAGGTGCTCTCTTACTCTAGCCTTCTAACTTGCCCTAGAACCCTAGATCTACTAGCGCTCAACCAACTAGA
Organism: Avena insularis; assembly: GCA_023614405.1. Classification (NCBI taxonomy): domain Eukaryota; kingdom Viridiplantae; phylum Streptophyta; class Magnoliopsida; order Poales; family Poaceae; genus Avena; species Avena insularis. The sequence continues at coordinate 502,516,555 of CM042688.1, read as the reverse complement.
ATTCTACCAACCCCCTGTACCAGAACCCTAACCCCCCTTATATAGAGGTGGTTCGGTCCTGGCCTAGGGCATACGTGGAGGCATATTCCTAAGAATATGCCCCCTCCCAAAGTAGTAACCTGACAGGGGTGCTTTTCCCCCGCATCACAGTTGCTTTAGCGACGTCAGCCGACGTGAGCGTCGTCATCCTTGTCGGCCACGATCCGGTGGTCCTGCCCTTGCTTTATTCGCTCATCCAGTACGTACCGGACCTTCTTTTTGGACCAGAGAGATTCCTTCCATCTCCTAGAAGCCAAGCGAGGATCCGGATCACAGCAGATCTGGCCACACATGTTCCTGCATATAAATTAGACAAGCATTTCCGACTTACTCCTTAAATCGGACGAGACAATGTTAGGCGACCCCCCCTGGTCCGGGTTACTCCGTGATCCGGCCTGCCTTGAGGTGACTCGGCCTGCATCCGCTTTGACCTTGCCGACCCTCGGCTAACTCGGCCCTTATACCCTGGAGTGACCCAACCCGAGGGTATCCCCCCAACATTAGTCCCCGAAGCTGGTGCGGTCTTAGCGGCCTTGGTCGCTAAGGCCACATCAGGTTCATTCATGTTCGAGCCTCGGGCGTTTAGTGCCGGGTTAGCTTCTTATCTCGGACTTATGGATTCACGTTCCCTTCACACATTCCAAGCTTTCACTTGCCGACCGGGTCACCAATTTGGCTCGGATCCTATGGTTTTACTTTCCCTCTGCACATTTCAAGTTTTCACTTGCCGACCGGGTTACCATTTCGGCTCAGATCCGGGCCTTGCTTCCTTCTCCCATACACCAGCCCACGTAGAGGCTAATCATTATGTTGCCTCATTTTAAGGGCCTGCACAGTAACCGCCGCAGTAACTGTTAGTTATCACTGTGTGCGGGTTACGTCATGCCTGTCTCCTCGTTTATCGCAACTGCACGTCGCGTCATGGGATCACATTTACTCTGTGGCCCCCGGTGTGGCTTCTCTCTGATTGGCTGATGCCGGTGATACACGGCCACACCGTGCGGCTCGTGCACACAACACGATCCCACTCACCCATCTCTGGGGTAGTTAAATAGGGGAGGGGCGCGTCCCTTAGCATTTTTCACCTTTGTGCCCCTCTGCCCATTCCTCTTCTTCTCCTTCGTCTTCCTCGCGACTGCGCCGCCACCAGTGCTTTCCATCTGCAAAGCCGCTGCCGCACCTCCCCGTGCCTCCGCACCACAGCCACCGTTGCACAGCTGCTTAGCCACGGGTCCTCGTCAGTCTAGACCACAGACCCCCGCCACCGCTAGCTCCAGCGAGGACAGCGGATACAAAATGACTGAAGAGGAGCTCGTCGTCGTCGAGCAGGAGATGGAGGAGGATGTCGGCGCGGCGGACCGCGGTGCATGGGCCGGTTCGTGGGTTTGCCAAGACGACATCAACTGGCTCTACCGGACCAGGCGTATTCCCACCGGCGTTGCCGCTCGTCTCCCTTCCTCGGAATTGGCCCCCTCACCCAATCCGGGTGAGTTTGTTGTTTTCTATCCCATTTCCAATGGGGATTTGGTCTTCCGGTGAGCGATTTCTTCCGGGACTGGGTCCGGACCTATCACTTGCAACCACATCATCTCCCGGCGAACGCCATCACCTCTCTGTCCGCTTTCGCCTCTATGATCGAGGGCTACAACGGACTATGGCCCACGAAGGAGCTGTGGATCCGGTTCTTTGGCCTCCGTCGCAACGTCGTCCCCAACATCCACGTTGAGTCGGAGGACAAGCAGCTCACCCAGTTCGGAGCTGCCTCGATCTCGCCCCGGAGATTCTCAATCTTTCCCCGGGTCACCGGGCTTGACTCCTGCAAAGGATGGGCCCGGACCTTCTTCTACGTCCGGAACGAGGGTACCGAAGACCTGATTCGGTTGCTGCCCTACGCTCCGGGTCCCCCTGACACGGATTTCTGGGAGGAGGTCGCCAAGAAACCTACATCTCTAGCCAACCAAGTCAACAAAAGGTTCGCGGAGCTGAAGAAGCTCGGATTGTGCAACGAGGATGCCATGATCACATTCGTGTGCAACCGAATCTCTCCCCTCTAGAGGCGAACTCACAAGTTGTGCCACATGAGCTTCATCTGCGACCCCAACCGAACCTCCTCGTTCGAGTTGAGCAACACGAAGATCTTCCGTCGGGTCAAGGCTCTTTTTACCACCCATAAGGATTTCTCCGCCGAATGGACGTGGGGAATCGAGCATTACTGCCGTGACAGGCTCCCTCCTGCGATAAGCTCCGCGGGGTAAACTTATGTCAGATCAATTACGTGTCGGTTTTTATCATATTTTTGACTCTGCTCTTTGTGCTTTTTCTCAGCTGTTTCTCCAGCAAACTCTCGAGGACGACACGGATCCGACCCTTAAGTGGGCCCTGGACCGAGAGATCCTGGATGAGGAGGAGCCGGATCAGGAGATGTTCCTCCCCATGACCCACGCCACCAAACGACCCAGTGGTAAATTCTCTTCTCTTAGAGATTGGCCTGATGATGAGGATGACTCGGATATCGACGTGATTGAACCCATTGAGGCTGTCCCTCTTTCTTTTGCCTTTCCGGCATCAGCTAACCCCGGTGGTCATATCCACGAGGATCCTCCACTTGCCTCGGGCGAGCTGGTTCCGGTGGCGTCGAAGAAGAAGCGCGGATCCGCGTCAAGTTCTTCCTCCGAACCTTCTCAGCCTACCAAAAGGCAAAAGAAGGCCGGAGACAAGACTGCCTCCAAGCGCGCAGGCAAAGCCCTAGCACGGAGGGCCCGGAAACCGAAGGAGACCGAGACCTCAGACACGTAAGTTATTTTTCACTGCGCAACTTACTTCTCCTTGCACTGGAGTAATTTCGCTCCTGACATCATTCTCTTTTGCAGGCCTCCTGTGGAGGTCCCTCAGAGCGGATCGAGCATCTCTTCCCCCCTTTGGTCCGGTCCTTCCCCTCCTCGTGACGACGAGTCACGTCCGCTGAGCCCTATTCCGGAGGGCTCTGCGGCTGCTCCGGGTTCCGCAGTACCTCGTCAAGAGGAACGCGACCTTGGATCGGGAGGGCTCGGTTCGGCCGAGGCAACGGCATCCGCCACTTCAGCATTGCTGCATCCAGCAACCACCAAGTCTACCGCAACTCCAGCATCAGCTGCTACTCTAGCACCAGCTTCCGAACCAGCACCTGTCCCGTCAGCCAGGAGACCCACAGTAGCTCCAGTACCAAGTTCCTCCGCCTCTTTCGAGTCATCTCAGCCCCGGCGAGGAACAATTCCAGCAGCTTCCAAAGGGAAATCCGTCATGGTTACTTCTTCCTAGCAAGCTAAAGGCAAGAAGGCTCCGGAAACTGCCAAGCCTACACCCGTCGAGGCCGGGCAGCGAACCTTGTCGTCAATGCTTCCGAAGAAATCACCAGCAGCGACGGATCCTCCTGCCGAGCCAACCGATGCACAGCAGATGGTTCTGCACACCAGCCCAGCTCTTACCCTAATTGAGAGGAAGGAAGCTCATGCAAAGGGCTTGGTGGCACCCCACATGCCCACCGGCAAACGGTACCCTCCGAGCCTTATCGAGTTCGTCATGAACTGGAATAAGGCGGAGTTCGTCTACAACGATGATCTCCTGGAAAAGTTTGGCCCCGCAGAATTTTCTGCCCAGATGAATATTGCCGCCAAGGCAATTAACCTCGCGGGGCGAATGATGGAGGTATGTCGTTTCTCCTTTACATGTTGTAGGTAATAACCATTAGTCCCCGAGCCTTCGGCGGAGTAACTTGTTACTCGGCCGGATGCTCATTAGAAAAATCAAGGTAGCTGCATGTAAACTTCAAATATGCACACATCTAGAGCCGGGTTAAGTCCCACTTGCCTGGATCTTGCACACTTCGAATATGCACACACCTAGAGCCGGGTTAAGTTCCACTTGGCCTGGATTTTGCACACTTCGGATATGCACACACCTAGAGCCGGGTTAAGTCCCACTTGGCCCGGATCTTGCACACTTTGAATATGCACACACCTAGAGCCGGGTTAAGTCCCACTTGGCCCGGATCTTGTACACTTCAAATATGCACACACCTAGAGTCGGGTTAAGTTCCACTTGGCCCGGATTTTGCACACTTCGAATATGCACACACCTAGAGTCGGGTTAAGTTCCACTTGGCCTGGATCTCGCACACTTCGAATATGCACACACCTAGAGCCGGGTTAAGTCCCACTTGGCCCGGATCTTGTACACTTCAAATATGCACCAAACTAACTTTACACTTCTGTAATTCTTTCAGGTAACCACGAATCGCCGGAGTGCCGAATTTCAACGCCTGCTTGATACCCACAAGATCCTGTGTGCAAAGCATGTTGCACTTGGCGCAGAGCACAAAAAGAGGGGTAATTTTCTCCCTCAGCACTTCTCCATTTTTCTTCACTTGTTTCCGCCGGACTAATCTCCTCATTCAGTTTTTGCAGCTAGGGTGGACGCTGAGAACAAAATTATGCGGAAGAACCTGGAGGAAATCCGAGGTATGTCCTTTTTTGTTCGACCTTGTTGTGTTCTCCATTTCCTCTTCTCCTTGGCTCGGCAAACATTCACTCCTCGGCTTTGCCGGGTCAACATACTATTTCAGCATCGCTTGAGGATAGTGTGCCCGTGCCTGATATGATGCTGCATTTTCTCGAACAAGCAGGACAGCATCAAGCTGAGCTGAAGAAGAAGAATGACGAGTTTGCCCTCCTCCAGACCAAGGACGACGAGATAGCCAAGCTCAAGGCTGAGATGGAGAAGATGAAGGCCCAACACAAAACCGAGCTCCAAAAAGTTGGCCAGAACTTCACCGACGAGCGTGAGCGCTTTACTCTCCAAATCTCCAAGGACCAGGACCTACTTAAAGAATCCGAGGTCCAGCTTGGGTCGGCGCTCGCCGAGCTTGAACAACTTCGCCAGAGACGCGACAATTGCATCAAGGAGTTGACCCGGATCCACCGCCATATCTCACGTAAGTTTCTTTCCCTTATCCGACATAGTTCTCCGGGTCAGCCTCATACGTCTTTTCTTTACTTTTTTCTTTTGCCTTGTTACCAGACCATTTTCCAGAGGGTACTCCCATTGCCAGTGCTGATGTTGCCAAATTCCGCCGAGAAAGGGGGACTCCCATCGCTTCTGATAGTGAGAGCATCCCCTTAGACATGGAGGACCTATTGGTCAGCGTGTCAGCTCGCGTGGAAACCATCAAGAACTATGGGAAAGATCTCCTCGACGTTGCAGTCCGGATCTACAACACCTTCGGCTGCTTAAAGCGCCGGAGAGGATCACACTCCTTGCCGAAAAGCTGTTGGAAGTTGAGACTCAGCTTGACCTCTGGAGGGAGTCCGCCGGGCGTGCCGCAGCAGATACCCTCCTTCATCATATTCTTACATGGTACGAGAAGATCGACCTGAGCCTCCTCACACGTCGGCGCACCGGATCCAGATGGACCGATGATCCGGAGTGGGTAGCTCGGCGCCAGGCTTGCGCCTACAACCTCGTCGAATATTCTCTGATCCATGACTGGGTTGAGGGACCGAGCTTTCTGGAGTCCGGTGGGGATGAGCCTAATGAGAATGTCGAAGATGGGTCGGATGAGGACGGGGAAGATGATGCTTCAGAAATTGAAGACATCGACAACGACGCCGAACCTTCTCCTCCTGCTGCTCCTTAGTTCTAAAAAAACTTGAAAATTTATCAGATCCCTGGTATGCCGGGTGCAATTGTATGCTGGATAAGTAATATTTTGCTACTATGTTTTTATGCCGGATTGACTTGGGCGTAGTCCCCGAGTTTCATTTTCTTGTTCGTCCAATTCCTTGGCTCGGTCCGTGTCTACCTTGATTCGGTTTTACGACTTACGAATCCGAGCTTCAAAAATTGTCTTAACAATACTTAGAAACTTTTGAGGTTTGGCTCAAAATAATTCAGCATAACAACTTGAAAATAAAAATAGGGTTAGTCCGAAAAAACAAACATTAACTCGAATAACCTCGTTTCCTTAGCCGTTTTTCATGTGCTACGCAATTCCAAACTTGTTCCCTTGCTTGCCATGAAGCCAATTCTTGTTGGACAGTAGCAAGTCGAAGGGTTGGGTTTTTGGTGCTCACACATTACTAATCCGGGTTAAGTGAAACGAGTCATTCCAGCTAGCGCATAAAAAGTAACAACAACCATTTATTAAGGCAGTCCCCGAGTTACTGCTCGAGGCGCTGCTATTTCATTGATAAGCTCATCTCCGACATACATACCGACATATGAGACGACTCGGATACATACACTTCTTAGCTAAGTGTAGAAGGGACGAAGTAGTGCTACATTCCACGGTCACTTCGATTCCTCTCCGGACCTATCCGCCTTGTTCTTTTCCTGTGGCTTTGCATCTATAAGATAGTAGGAATCATTGTGCAATGATTTGCTCACAATGAACGGCCCTTCCCATGGGGGGGATAGTTTATGCATGCCAGCAGTACGTTGTACCAACCGGAGCACCAGATCGCCTTCCTAGAAGACCCGGGGGCACACTTTCCGATTATGATAGCGTCGGAGGTTTTGCTGATATATGGCGGATCTGGATAGTGCCAGTTCTCTCGCTTCTTCCAGCAGATCAACATCATTTTGCCGGGCTTCTTGCACTTCGTATTGGGTTGGTGACCCTAGGTGAATCATGCTCTATGTCGGCTGGTAATACAGCTTCTGCCCCATATACCAGAAAGAATGGCGTATAGCCTGTTGATCGATTCGGAGTTGTTCTTAAACTCCACAGTACCGTTGGTAGTTCTTCTATCCAGCACCCCGCTGATCTTTGCAGCGGCTCAATGAGCCGGGGTTTTATCCCGGATAATACTAATGTGTTGGATCTTTCCACTTGTCCGTTTGATGCGGGGTGGGATACCGAGGCAATGTCAAGTCGGATCTTCTTATCTCGGCAGAAGCGCGCAAATGCTCCTTCCGCAAAATTTGTTCCATTATCAGTGATAATACTATGTGGATAACCGTATCTCAAGATGACGTCTTTGAGAAATGTCACGGCCGTATCTCCATCACATTTTCTTATAGGTTTCACTTCAATCCATTTCGTGAACTTGTCCACCATGACCAGAATATGTGTCATGTTTCCTCTCGCAGGTTTAAACGGACCAACCATATCCAAGCACCATACAGCAAATGGCCACGTAATTGGTATGGTCTTGAGTTCCGACATAGGCATATGTGTCTTGGTGGCGTACCTCTGACAACCATTACATTTTCTCACCAGATCTTCTACTTGTTCCATGGCACTTGGCCAGTAGAATCCATGCCGGAACGCCTTTGCCACCAAGGCTCGGGATGAGGCATGATGCCCACATTCCCCTTGGTGTATATCTCAGAGGATGTCAAGCCCTTCTTCCGGGTGAACGCATCGTTGGAGGACATTAGTTACACTGCGTTTGTATAACTCGGAATTGATGATTGTGTACGCTTTTGCTCTCCTCTGCGTTTGCCTGGCTAGCACTTCCTCAGCGGGTAACATTCCATCTTTCAGGAATTGGTATATAGGCAGTGCCCAAGCTGGTATCGCTCGCGTAGGGAATATCTCCTCATCAATTTCCATCCGATCCACCGGCATAACTTCAACCGGATCACGCTGAACAGTCCCCGGGTCTAGCGAGGTAGTCCCCGGGTTTGCCGAAGCAGTCCCCGGGTCTCGCGGACCACCTCCCATGTCAATCCATGGGCTTAGCTCCGGATTCCGTATTTTCCGGGACATAGATTGAGTCGGTTCCTGGGGACGGCCTGATAGATGGTTTTCTGAGGTGTTCTAATGCTACGCCCGGTGGAATTGCCTGTCTGGTCGATCCGAGCTTCGACAACATGTCGTCAGCCTCGTTTTCCGCCCGAGGTACATGGTGAAATTCACACCCCTCGAAGTAACTAGATATCTTTTGCACGTGAAATTTGTATAGCGCCATGTTTGGATCCAGGGCGTCCCACACTCCGGACACCTGCTACACCACCAGGTCCAAGTCACCGAAGCATATTATCCGACGTATGCCAATCTCCTTTGCCACTTTGAGACCATGCACAAGAGCCTCATACTCAGCGACATTGTTCGATGTCGCGAAATGGATCTGCAATACGTACTTGAGCTGATCCTTCTTTGGCGAGGTAAGCACGACCCCGGCACCTAATCCGGTTTTGGTTTTCGACCCGTCAAAGTGCATCCTCCAGTAATTCGGATCTGGTGGCGGTGGTTCATATTGTACCTCGGCCCAATCCACGAAAAAGGCCGCCACAGCCTGAGATTTGATCGCTTCTCTTCTGTCATATTGGGGCGCATAAGGGGCTAGCTCAATTGCCCATTTTGCGATTCTGCCGCTCGCATCCTTGTTACCCATTATCACGGATATGGGAGCTTCACATATTACTTTGATAGGGTGCTCCTAAAAGTAATGCTTTAACTTCTTCGCCACCATATAGACACCGTATGCCACCTTTTGAAAGTGCGGGTAGTTCTGTTTTGAGGCAGACAATACCTCGCTCAGGTAATACACTGGCCTCTGCATCGACTTACCCTCTTCATTGCGTTCCACTATGATCACTGCACTTACAACTCGGTTGATTGTGGCTACGTAGAGCAACATTGGCTCCTTTGATAGTGGATAGGCTAACACTGGCGCAGTGGCCAAGATCTTTTTCAAGTGGGCAAAAGCTTCATCGGCTTGTGGTGTCTAAATGAATTTATCCGACTTTTTCATGTGTTGGTAGAGAGGCAGTGCCTTTTCTCCCAACCGACATACAAACCGACTCAACGACTCCAGGCATCCAGTGAACTTCTAGACATCGTTAAGACACTTCGGCAGCTCCATTCGTTCGATGGCTCGGATCTTAGTTGGATTAACCTCGATACCTCGGCTGGAGACAAGAAATCCGAGTAACTTTCCAGCCGGGACACCGAAGGTACATTTTTCCGGGTTAAGTTTCATCCGGAACCTTCTCAAGTTCGCGAATGTTTGTCTTATGTCGTCAAGGAGTGTTGCGCTTTCCTTGGTCTTGATAACCACATCATCCACGTATACTTGTACGTTTTGACCTATTTGGTCATGCAAACATTTTTGCATACATCTTTGGTACGTTGCACCTGCATTACGTAAACCGAAAGGCATAGTGCGATAGCAGTAAGCCCCATACGGGGTAATAAACGCCGTTTTTATTTGATCATCCGGGTTCAGAGGTATCTGGTGGAAGCCAGAATACGCATCAATGAATGACAACAATTCGCATCCCGCAGTTGAGTCTATGACCTGATCTATCCTCGGCAGTGGAAATGGATCTTTCGGACACGCCTTGTTCAGGTTCGCGTAATCGATACACATGCGCCAAACCACTGCTACGTTCGGATCGTCCTTCTTCTTTTCCACTAGCACCGGATTAGAGAGCCAATCCGGATATAGTACCTCCATGATGAATCCTGCTGCTAGTAACCGAGCTATCTCGTCTCCAATGACCTTTCTCCTATCCTCGGTGAAGCGGCAGAGAGGTTGCTTCACCGGCCTTGCTCCGGGTCTTACGTTCAAAGAGTTCTCGGCCAACTCCCTCGGAACACCTTGCAAGTCCTATGTAGACCAAGCAAAAATATCCCGATTCTCACGGAGGAAGTTGACGAGCTCGCTTTCCTATTTGTCAGTCAACCCGGCACCAATCGTTACGGTGCGCTCCGGGAACATGTTATCAACCGGGATCTTCTTGGTGTCCTTTGCGGCTTGAAATGAAACACTGCCATGCGGGTTACTTAATGCCGGCATATATTGCTGCGCGGACTGAGCTAACGCTACCACCTCTTGGATTTTTCTTTTCTCTTGCGCGATCACGAGTGACTCGGCTAGGTTGGACCCGGCTCAAGCACACTCCATGGAACATCGGAAATCTCCAGCAATGGTAATCGCTCCATTTGGCCTGGGTAACTTCATCTTCAGATAACTGATGTGACAGCTCGCCATAAATTTGTTCAATGCTGGTCTTCTGAGTAACGCATGATATGCACTTTCCAAGTTCACCACCTCAAATTCCAGATTTTCGGTTGGCGATTGTCCTTGTGCGAATAACACGTCGACCCGGACTTTGCCTATGGGTTCACAAGAAATGTCTGGTACTATGCCATGGAAAGTTGTTCTCGTAGCTTGGAGCATGTTCTCCGAGATCCCCAACTTGCGCATCGTATCCGCATACATGATGTTAATGCTACTGCCATTATCAATCAAAACCTTGGAGAACCTCACGTTGATGTTCGGTCCAATGAATGTCGGATCTAGCACTAGCGCGTACGAACCTGGGCTCGGCATAAGTTTAGGATGATCTTTGACGTTCTAGGTGATTTCCTGGTCCGACCAAGGCATGTACCTCGTCACCGCCGGCATGACCGCATTGACCTCCATATGTCGGTGCTACATGCTCTTTCTATCTGTTTGCTCGGTCGTGAACACACAATAACTCTGGTGATGTTCCCTATACTCGTTTCTTCCCTCGTTTCCGAGGTATCTCTGATCCGATTGTTGCTGATTTTCCACTTGATGCACTGCATCCCTTCTTTCATTGTTATCATACCTCGGCGGAGGGGGAGGCAGCATTAGCTGCTGCGTGTTTGCTCCAGAAAGCAATTGCTGCCGGGGTAACTCCTGCTGAGGTTGATCATTCCGGGGTGCCTGAGCATTCCCCGAGCCACCTTGCTCTATCTTTCGCATCCACTCACATTGCCTCGTCATGTGACCCGCCGGGCTATTCGGATTTGGTGTGTGAAACTTACACGGCTGGTCCAGCATCGACTCATAGGTATACCTCGGACGGTCTTTCTTTTCCTGCCACTGTTTCTTCTGCTCCGGAGTCCATGTTTTCTTGCCATCATTTCTTGGAGTCCATTGCCCTCCAGTTCTCTGGCGTTGGTTGCTTCCTCCTCCGGGCTGATCCTGATTCCTTGCTGCAACTTGTTGTTGCGAGCCATAGCGATGGTCTGCATCATCTCTCTCCTTTTTCCTCTGTAATTGTTCCTCCGGGATGATCCGGCTCCATCTCTCAGATAGTATTCCTTCTTTGACTCACTTGCCGCGAGCCTAGGTTGGGTCGGGTTGCCCAATGCATACGAATCAGCGATCCGGATCATCTCTGCAACAGAATCGGCATTTTCCTTGCGATTTCATCCACGTACCGCCAGATCTGCACCCTTGCGCAAACCACACTATGGTCTGTGACTCTATGACGCCCTCACACGAGTTCCTCACGGTACACCACCGGGTTAAGAATTCGCGATCCGTCTCGTTGGGTCTTTGCTTGCACATTGCCAGGGTCTGCGGTCTATTTGGCCTCTGGTACGTACATGAGAAGTTGCTGATAAACATTTCTACAAAATCTATCCAGCAGTTGATGCTTCCGGGTGGCAAGTTATCCAGCCATACTCTGGCCGGACCTTCCAACATCTGGGGCACGTAACGCACAGCCCATCTCAAGTTGCCTGTCGCAATTTTCACCGCCATAGCATAGTTTATCAGCCAATCCTCTGGCTTGGTGCTGCCGTCATACGTCTTCGTCCCCCTTGGTAACTGGAAGTTTGGTACCGGAGGTTCCTTCATGATCCGGGGTCCAAAGCACGCTGGACGCGGAGGACCTTGACATTCGATCTGTTCCGACCTATACAGGCGATCCAGTTTTAACCTGGGGTCATCCGGCATCAAATCCCTGCTCCCCAATCTTGACCCTATTACATGGTAGTCCGGTCTGGGGTATCCTGCGTTCACCATCTCTGAATCACCGTCGTTGTATCGGTTTTGCTCTCATCGCACGTCTTTCTGCTGCATACCTCGGTCGGTGCTTTGCTCTTGCCTCGGTATATTCCGCTGATGCGGTTGTCCTGCTCCTGCGGAGTTGCGCTGTCCAGCATTGCCGTTGGCAGCAATCCCTTGACCGGCATTGCCTTGGTCGTGATTACCTCGGCCAGCTTCACCTAGGCTCACACTTCGTCGATCATCATTTTTTTCGCATTCCTTTCTCTTTTCCCGCACGCGTAGGGTCGTATGGGACGATCTGTTTGTTCCGTCTGGCCGAGGTTACTACCTCTTCTCTCCTCGGGCCGCCATGAGGCGATGATGCGGCTCCAGCGGATTTCTCCGGGTTACCCATCACCGAATGGACGATCTTGGAAGCCCCAGCTCTCTCCGGGTTATTTCTCAGCAGCTCCTCGTTCTGCCTGTTCGCGATCCGAACCAGCTCGTTAACCCGATCTTGCTGTCTTTGACGGGCCTCACCCGTCAGACCCTCTAACTCAGACGCAGCCGCATCTGCTGCTCTGAGGTTCTTCGTTGGGGTACTATACCTCGGCAACCCCACAGACAGATAGTTTTCTGACCCTTCTGCTCCATCATCACCTTCTCTGTTCATCTCACTTATGAGATTTTTCCCTTTTACCCTCACTGCATCAACCTTGTTTGCCTTCGCGTACTCACGCAGCGTCATGTTCAGTGACTGCTGAGCCACGGCTATTTTCTTTGCACCCTCAAGTATCTTCTGCCGAGTTTCCTCTAGTTCGGCTTGTGCTTGAGCCGGATCTACCACCGCCGCAACCGGGTTAGCCAAGCTATCCATAGCTTCCCTAAGTACGTTCACAGGCCTCTCTAGTGGAGGTCCTCTGCCTTTCCTCGGTGCCTTAGGTGTTACCTCCGGGTCAGGCGCTGGGTCTTTGCTTGCGCCTGCACCTGGTGCAGTCATCATCACTTTCGCGTGGTCCGGGGAGCAAGCGATATGCGCCCCGCGAGCCACAGTGAGGGGTGGTTCTCCCACATCGACGACGCGACGTGGATGAACGCACGAGACGTCCACAGCAACATAGACCTTGTGCGTGCCGAGCTTGATGAAGAGGCCATTGCGCGGAAGCGGGCGCGTGCCGAAGCAGCCAGCGTTGTCGCTGACGAAATCCAGCGCTCCAAAGCGCTGAACGAGCCCGGAGACGATGCGTTCGCCGGTGCCGATGAAGTTTCCCGTCCGGATCTTCACCCCTGCTAGCGCCGCTAGCCCCACGGTGGGCGCCAACTGTCGTGGTGGTGTCACGGCAGATGCCATGGATAGGCTAAAGGTGGGGACTAATATGCGCTAGGGGAATCCAGGGAGGGATAGTAGAGTGATTCTCTACACGGAAGTTTGTATTGCTCGATATCTCCAAGATTACAAGTGTTCCTTGAGCTATATTGGCGAGAGGAGGAAGAAGGTGCTCTCTTACTCTAGCCTTCTAACTTGCCCTAGAACCCTAGATCTACTAGCACTCAACCAACTAGAATTCTGCCAACCCCCTCTACCAGAACCCTAACCCCCCTTATATAGAGGTGGTTCGGTCCTGGCCTAGGGCATACGTGGAGGCATATTCCTAAGAATATGCACCCTCCCAAAGTAGTAACCCGACAGGGGCGCTTTTCCCCCGCGTCACAGTTGCTTTAGCGACGTCAGCCGACGTGAGCATCGTCATCCTTGTCGGCCACGATCCGGTGGTCCTTCCCTTGCTTTATTCGCTCATCCAGTACATACCGGACCTTCTTATTTGACCAGAGAGATTCCTTCCTTCTCCTAGAAGCCAAGCGAGGATCCGGATCACAGCAGATCTGGCCACACCTGTTCCTGCATATAAATTAGACAAGCATTTCCGACTTACTCCTTAAGTCGGACGAGACAATGTTAGGCGACCCCCTGGTCCGGGTTACTCCGTGATCCGGCCTGCCTTGAGGTGACTCGGCCTGCATCTGCTTTGACCTTGCCAACCCTCGGCTAACTCGGCCCTTATACCCTGGAGTGACCCTACCCGGGGGTATCCCCCCAACATTTTGATATGGGGATTCTTCCGTATCATCGGGTAAGGGGTACCCCGTTGGCGGTTCTCTATGATACACATGTACTTACGATGACAAGAACTTACCGGTGACTAAACTTGAGTAGCATGAGGAGCGGCCCTCGTATACAAGGGACATGAGATTTCTAACTTATACTTCGTCAAGCATGTACACCATAGTTTGTTCACTTTAACCTTAATCACCTAAAGATGCCTATGATAGGGGCAATGAGAGCTGAAAGCTATTAAGTACCATAATTTTTGGAAGCTCTTTATGAAACTTGAATCTCTCCTTCCTTCTATGAAGGCATTTATTCCACTTATATATTTAGTCTCCACCTTCTACCTTTATGCACCTACTTTGAGAGCATAGTGGCCATTCTTAGTTCTATGTGCATTGTCCCAAGACTAGTTGATTGATGCATAACTTGATATTGCTTGTTTTAAACTATTTGTATCTAGTCACTCTTATGAACTTTGAAGGTGTTCTATGCATTTATGTTTGCTACTCTATGAGGGACAAGATGAATGCAACTATGCTATGTTTTCTTTATGTGAAACAAACAAACGTCTTGCAAAGCATTGTTATTCATGAATCTTTTGTTTATGCCTTTTCATGTTGCAACATAGTTGCTATGTCTTATTGTTAGAACTTTACCTTTCATGCTATGTTGAAGTACTATGATCCCAGCTATCAATGTTTTACAAATACTTTGATCAAGTTTATGATGGTGCATGTCACCTCAAAAATTATTCTTTCTTTTTATCACTTACCTACTCGAGGACGAGCAGGAGTTAAGCTTGGGGATGTTGATACATTGCAAATGTATCTATAATTTTTATGTTTCATGCTTGGTTTTATCTACTTTCTTGTGTTTTGTTCTAACTTTGGAGTACTTTTCATATGATTTCTTGGACTAACCTATTAACAAGATGCCACAGTGCCAGTTGCCTGTTTTCTGCTGTTTTTGGTTCCAGGAAGTCAGAAAATGAATATTCTCGGAATTGGACGGGACAAAAGCCAAAGTTACTATTTTCTCGGAAGACTCACGGAGCCAGAAGGAGAGTCGAAGAGGTACCACAGGGTGGCCACACCACCCCTAGGCGCGGGTCCCCCTTGGCCGCGCCAGGGCATGGTGTGGGCCCCCTGGCCGGCCACCGACCTTGCCTCTTTCGCCTATAAGAGCCTCCCGATACCAAAACCCTAAATGGTCAAATCCATGAAAAGTTCCACAGTACCGCCACAAGGGGAGATTCGGGGACAGAAGTCTCTGTTCGCACCTGTCAAGACGGGAAGTGCCCCCGGAGCCATCTCCATCGATCTCCACCACCATCTCCATCACCATTGCTGATTCCCATGATGAGAAGGGAGTAGTTGTCTCTCGAGGCTAAGGGTTCTACCGGTAGCTATGTGTTCATCTCTCTCTCTATGCATGATCTTATTGAGATCATGAGCTTGTAATCTATAGATCTACCTTGCTACTCAAGTGCTTAATAGATCTCTGCTCTCCCCATGTGTGTGAAGTTGACAGTGTGCACACCATGGTGGCACTTAGGCTAGAGATTACAAATACTTGTTATGAGTTATATTTGGAGTTGGATGTCTTTATGAAATTGTGGTGTTTGTTGGACTCATCTAGTACTCGAGGTGACGGTGTGGGGTTTTCTAGATGGGAAAGATGAACTTTGAGGTGTGTTGTTATATCCCTACCGCTGATTAGAGTGTCCAACCGGAGAGTAGTTCAGCGTAGTATCATAAAGAAGAATATATTTATATGAGAGTGTTCATAAGTGAAAGTATGATCCCTAGGCCTTGTTTCTAAGCATTGAAACACCATTTGCAACTAGATCTGTTACATGTTTGCTTGCTTCCATCTTTATTTCAGTTTGCCTTTAGTCTCTTCCACGCCATCAAGCTATCTTCTATCACTGTTACCACTTATAATTATCTATACCACTTGTATTTCACTATCTCTTTGCCGAACTAGTGCACCTATACACCTGATAAGTGTATTGGGTGTGTTGGGGACACAAGAGACTTCTTGTATCTTGATTGCAGGGTTGCTTGAGAGGGGATACCTTTGACCACTTCCTCCTTGAGTTCGATAAACCTTGGGTGATCCACTTAAGAGAAAACTTGCTGCTGTTCTACAAACCTCTGCACTTGGAGGCCCAACAACTGTCTACAAGAATAGAAGTGTGTAGACATCATGTACCACCTCTGCAGAGTGTCAAACTATTCAAATAGCCGCGTCCGCGGTTATGGACAGTTGGAGTGGCCATACTGTTTTGTTGTCAGATATTTTCAAAATGACTTATGAAATGAATGATGAATCTTGACTGGACCACAACAGGGTTGTGACTATGACACTAGCTTCCCAACTTAAGTGATTCTAGAACTTCATTTTATCTTTCTTTGTTTCAGAACTCAGCTTAGGTTTCAAACTTAACTTTGTAGTTAAACTTAGAGTTAGCCTTTACATTAGAACTATACTACTTGTTAGTGGTAGTTTGCGAGTACCTAAAGAGTACTCATGCCTTTTGTCCCTGGCTATTCCCGTGGTCAGACTATGAAGGAGACTACCAAGATGAAGGACAACAGGACGGCTATGATAACTAGGACTATCTTCCATCGTCAGCATTGCCTATGACTCTAAAGATGGACCCCACCGCTACGCTTATTATTTATTCCGCTGCTTGTTGTATTAAGACTGGATCATGAGATCCTTATTTGTGTAAGACCTTATTTATGGTTTGTAATAGATGATGTACTGTGATATCCAATCTGTTATGTCTAGCAAAAATGGTAATCTTGGGATTGCAATGTATGACATTATAGGCATCTGGGATTAAAAATCCGGGTGTTGACAAGTTGGTATCAGAGCCATCCTGACCATAGGAGACCCTAGTTAGAATGGACGTCCGAACAAAAACTTAATTTCAAAACCAAAGTGAGTATTTATGAAAAACAATTTCCTCTCTTACCCTTGGGAATTCATTCTTTCTCAAAAATTCATCTTCCTCCAATTCTTACATTACTACCTAAAATTTGACACACTTCATCACTTCACTAACTTCCTCATCCTAAATTCTTGTAGATGGAGACTCAGTTCAGCAAGTTCTACCAGTTGGGCAATGGAGGCCAACTGATCTTCGAAAGGGATCTGGATTCACTGTCTGAGTTATTGGGACGCCCACATCCGGAGTTTCTTGGAGCTCAACTTCCTGGACCCCCAGGAGGAAATTTACAATGGCTAGCCACCACTGATCTTCGAGGAAGCATAGAAGCACCAACGTCCGGGAGAATCCAGTTCTCTGGCAGAGAGAACAACTGGCTAGATGGATTAGCCAGGGTAATGCATGAAGCTCTCGCACGTCTATGTGCCCTCAGTGTCAACCAAATCCAAGGAATCCGTTTTGCTCACTATGCAAGACGTGACTTCATGGGAATGCCAATGGAGATGCCAAGTCACCCGGAGTTGAAGCGTCAAGTGGAGAACCTTGACTTCCTGCTGTACAATCGCTAGAAGGAATTGGACAATGCTAGGGATTTTGCCAACCACAACCGTGCCATTGCTGCCCAGAAGGCCCGGACTTTCTCACTTCTTGTCAAGGACCGTCAGTCTCTTCTCCTCCAGCGCGAAAACAAGGATCGCACCATCGCCCGTCTTTCCAAGAAGGTGGCCGACCTCGAGAAGACCATCAAGGAGCAAGAAGCTCAGCTTGTAGCAAAGGAAGAAGAAGAGGAAGGAGAAGACATCCAGGGAGATATGGATTCTTATCTCAGCAATGATGATGACTTTCTGGAGGAGGATGTTGTGGACTTCTACACCGACGATGAGGACTCCGACTTCATCGACGATGACTAGATGCACTAGATCACTGGCGTAGCATGAGATGTATCGGTCCCATTGTATCGTAGCTTGCAGAATGGTTCTTAAAACCATCTTCTTTCCTTTGATGTTGTGGTGTGTGTTTGTATCATGTGCTTTGCTTGAATGAATGAAAAGAAGTTAGTTGCAAAACCTGAGTCAAACTCAAAGTTTTAGCTTTGTAATCAAAACCATGAACCTTAGAACTTTCCCTCTTACCCCTTTATCTACCTCAATCTTCAGATGACTCGTGGAAACCAAGGAGGGAGCAGCTCATCGCAAGACCCAATGCTGCAGATCCTGCAGAATCTCATCGCGGACAGAGAAGCAAGCAGGGCAGAGCGCCAAGCTAATCTAGCAACACTGCAACAGATCGCCCAGATGGCTCTCAACAACCAGAACCATGGAAATCAGGATCATCAAGGATCCAAACTGAAAAACTTCCAGAATACCAATCCCCCAATCTTTAGCACTTCGGAGAACCCATTGGATGTTGATGACTGGTTGGAGACCAATTTGGAAGTAGCCAGAGTTGATGACAACGAGAAGGTTCTCTTTGCCACCCACTATTTGGCAGGAGATGCAAGAGCATGGTGGAACAGTATTCGCACAATGAACCATGGTCAAGTGATGACATGGGAAGCCTTCAAAATCAAGTTCAGCCGCACCCATGTGCCGCAGGGCCTAGTCACCCGAATGAGGGATGAATTCCAAGAATTGAAGCAAGGCAGAATGATTGTAGTGGAGTACCGTGACAGATTCTTGTCCCTTGCAAGGTATGCACCGTATGAGATCAACACGGAGGCCAAGAAGAAGGAGAGATTCTTGAATGGCCTGCATGATGACATGCAGACTGTCCTCGTCAACATCCGTTTCCAAGATCTCGAAGAGCTAGTCCACTCCGCAATTCAGATGGAAGGAAAGATTAACCAGGCAAACGACAACCGCAAATGTCGTATGATGCAGCAATCTAGATCCAACAGTCACCGGAAGTACCATCCCAACCCCTCACCAGGATATGCACCAAGGAACAACCGACCCCCAATGTCTCGCCCAAGCTACCCCAACCGTAGCGGAGGGAATGTGAAGTCCGGAGGAAACAACAATCACTCCGGCAAACACCAGCAATTTCAACCATGCCCCTCCCAAGAGCAACAACAACAACACTGAACCCAGAACTGGAAGCAATGTCGTGCCCATCGCAGCAAAAGACAAGTCCTAGATCACTTGTTTCGAGTGTGGAGTGAAGGGTCACTATTCAAATAAGTGCCCCAAGAAGCTTGCCGCCACTGCAAATGTGAATGCCCCAGCTCAACAGCAGCGTCGTGTTCAACCAGGAAGAAGATTTACCCCAGGGAACCCTCACAACCGGCATCTCTTCCACATGAACGCCGAAGAAGCCCAAGAAGCGCCAGATGTAGTGCTGGGTATGTTTTCTGTCAACTCAGTTTTAGCAAGAGTGTTGTTTGATTCTGGAGCATCACACTCATTTGTTACCGAAGAATTTGCATGCACTAGTAAGATTCACCCAACCAACTTGAAGCATGTCATCATAGTTCAAATCCCCGGTTCAACTACAAAAGCTAGAAAAATTTGCAAACTTGTGCCTATCAGAATAAAGGGGATAGATTTTTATGCTAATCTAATAGTACTTGGAACCAAAGGATTGGAAGTAGTACTAGGTATGGACTGGATGTCAAAGCATAAAGGACTGATAGACTGTGCTAAGAAAGCCATCACCATGACCAGTAACTCTGGAGTAACAGTAGAGCATATATCTGAAACCTTACCTCGTCAATTCAAGTGCAACAAGAGTCTAGACCTTCCCACCATTGACCAAGTCAGAGTAGTCTATGAATACCCCGACGTATTCCCAGATGAATTGCCCGGTATGCCCCCGGAGAGGGATATTGAGTTCACTATTGAATTAATCCCCGGAACCGGACCCATCGCCCAGAGACCCTATAGCATGAACCCCTCAGAGTTAGTAGAACTGAAGAAGCAGCTGGATGCTATCCTGGCAACAAGCTTGATTCAACCAAGTGCATCGCCATGGAGATCACCAGTGTTATTCGTCGACAAGCAAGATGGAGGCAACCGTCTGTGCACAGACTACAGGAAGCTGAATGATGTCACCATCAAAAACAAGTACCCTTTGCCAAAGATAGAGGATCTATTTGATCAATTGACTGGTGCCCAGGTATTCTCAAAGATTGATCTTAGGACTGGTTATCACCAACTTAAGATTCGTGCAAAGGATATTCCGAAGACCGCCTTTACTACTCACTATGGTTTATACGAGTATACGGTCATGTCTTTCGGACTAACCAATGCCCCTGCTTATTTCATGAATCTCATGAATAAGGTCTTTATGAATTTCCTAGACAAGTTTGTCGTTGTGTTCATCGACGATATCCTTATCTACTCCAAGTCAGAAGAAGAGCATGAGCAACATCTGAGAACCATCCTAGAAACCCTGAGAGAGCATCGGTTATATGCCAAGTTCAGCAAATATGAGTTTTGGCTGAAAGAAGTAGGATTCCTAGGACATATTGTGTCTGTAGGAGGAGTCTCTGTTGATTCCGCCAAGATCAAAGATGTCGAAGAATGGGAAGCCCCAACCACTCAAACCCAAGTCCATGCATTTCTCGGATTAGCGGGATATTACCGCAAGTTTGTAGAAGGATTCTCGAGCATCGCCCGACCCATGACCCAATTGTTGAAGAAGGACAAGAAGTTTGAATGGACCGACAAATGTGAAGCCAGTTTCCAAGAGCTGAAGAAGAGATTGATTTCAGCCCCAATATTGATCATGCCAGATATCAAGAAGCCGTTTGATGTGTATTGTGATGCATCCAAGATCGGTCTCGGATGTGTACTGATGTAAGAAGGCAAAGTTATTGCTTATCTGTCTTGACAACTGAAGCAGCATGAGCAGAACTATCCGACCCATGATCTTGAGTTAGCAGCCGTAGTTTTGGCATTGAAGACATGGCATCATTATCTGATGGGTAATCGCTATGAGATTTACTTAGATCACAAAATCTTGAAGTATATTTTCACTCAGAAGGACCTGAATATGAGGCAAAGGAGATGGATAGAGTTAATCAAGGATTATGACCTTGACATTCACTATCACCTCGGCAAAGCCAATGTGGTAGCGGATGCTCTTAGCAGATTGCCGTGTAGACTAAACACCATGATCAAGGAGAAGCAACCAAGTTTGTATGAGGAGTTGGAGCAGTTCAGAACTGAGCTAGTTAGCAAAGGGTGCTTAGCTAGCATTGAACTTCAACCCACTTTGAATAGCCAAATCAAGGAAGCCTAGAAGGGAAATGAAAGTATCGATGGAATCAAACGTCGTATTGGTACAGGAAATGTACCTGGATTCAGTGAAGACGAAGAAGGAGTTATGTGGTACAAAGGACATATCTGTGTGCCAGCAGATTCGGAGCTGAAGCAAGTTATCATGTAGGAAGCTCATGATACTCTTTATTCTATCCACCCTGGAGGAACAAAGATGTATCAAGATTTGAAAGAGCAATTTTGGTGGCACAAGATGAAGAGAGAAATCAGAAGCTACATCGCCAAGTGTGACATCTGTCAAAGAGTCAAAGCAGAGCATCAGAGACCCGCAGGACTATTGCAACCATTGCAGATTCTGGCATGGAAATGGGATTTTGTCGGAATGGACTTTATCACCGGTTTGCCTACTTCGAGTAGGGGAAATGACTCAATCTGGGTCATCATTGATAGACTGTCCAAGGTAGCTCACTTTATACCTGTCAAAACAACCTACCAGAGTTCTAAGCTAGCAGAGCTGTATATTGCTAGAATTGTTAGTCTACATGGAACCCCCAAGACCATAGTATCAAATCGAGGAACCCAATTTACCTCGAGATTTTGGCAGAAAGTCCAGGAAGGATTGGGAACCAAGTTGAATTTCAGCACCGCTTATCACCCACAAACTGATGGACAGACTGAAAGAGTCAACCAGATCTTAGAAGATATGTTAAGAGCTTGTGTGTTAGAGTACAGATCAAAATGGGAAGACTGCCTTTCAGAAATTCTCATATAACAACAGTTATCAAGCTAGTTTGCAAATGGCACCATTTGAGTTCCTATACGGAAGAAAGTGTCGCACCCCTTTGAATTGGTCGCAAGTAGGAGAGAGTCAGATCTTTGGACCCGACATTCTCCGAGAAGCTGAACAGAAGGTTCACAAAGTCCGTGAGCACTTCAATACCGCCCAATCCATACAGAAGAGTTATGCTGACAAGAGAAGGAGAGACCTAACTTTCAATGTCAGAGATTTTGTATATCTCAAGGTTTCGCCACTGAAGGGAACCCAACGTTTTAGTCTGAAAGGGAAGTTAGCCCCCAGATATATCGGGCCCTTCAAGATTCTGAATCGCCGAGGAGAAGTATCATATCAGCTGGAACTGCCAGAGGAGATGTCAGCCATCCACAATGTGTTCCATATCTCGTTACTTCACAAATGCCTAGAAGTGCCAGAGAAGACCGAAGTTTTCAAGAACATCGATCACCGAGTTGTTGATATCAACAAGGACCTGGCATATCATGAAGTGCCCATCTGTATCTTGGAGGAAGCTTACAGAACCACCAGGACCAGGAGTATCAAGTTTCTCAAGATTCAATGGAGCAACCATACCGAAGAAGAAGCCACTTGGGAGCGAGAAGATTACATTAGGACAAAGTTCCCAGATCTCTTTAGTTCCTAGTTTTCTTTCGTAAATCTCGGGACGAGATTTTGTTTAAAGGGGGAAGGTTTGTAACATCCCAAAACTCTAATCCAAGGTTAATCAAGATCAAACCTATCCAATTTAGGGCTAACAAAAACTTTTCCATTTGAAAATAATTAAGCATTCATATGTGTATGCATTTAAATTAGGAGTTGTTTTGAATTGCCATGTTTGAGTGATCCATTGATTGTAAAATGATTCTAAGGTGAATTAAACATCATCTAGATCATTCCCAAACAAATCCCAAAGAAAAACAAATCAAAGAGAATAAAATAAGCAAATGGTCATTTGTGCCATTTTAATCAACTAGCCTACTTTGGCTATTCCTAGAACGCAAAACATAACAGAAACAATTTTGGTTCTTTGCACCCCTTGCTAGTACAAGTAGTGATGTACCAAGGCCCACTTTGTTTCATCCCAAAAACTTTCAAACACTAAATTTAAATGACATTTAAAAATTGAATCTAGTGTAGGTATCAAGATCACACTTATTCAAAAACCACTCAAATGAACTCCATTTTCAAAACCCAATCAACCACAGATGCTTAAGCATGTGACAAACAAATCCACCAAAAATCATCTCAAAATTCAAAACTTGATTTCTTTCGGCCATTTTGTCAAACACCTTGTGTGCAAAAATCTGGAAAAATCACAAACACTATTGTGAGAAGTGTTTGGACCAATGTGGTCTCCCATTTTGCAACCAGAGCCACCCCAGAACACCCCCTACCCTTTGCTAGCCTGGCCAAGCACTGTGCCCCGAACAAATGGTCATGGACATCAATGTCGAGCCCAAATTGAGCACCTCACTGGTGGCAGCGCGCCATAGCAGCTGCCAGCCTCGCCCACCATGTCCAGCACGTCGTCCGTGGTCCACCTCCACCGCCAGGCCAGCCCTAGCCCAAAGGCAGAGTGAGGAGCAGCCAGGAACCGCCGCGCCCGGAGCCTGTCTGCCATGCCGACGCTTCCCGCAGAGCGCGCACGGTCCCCACTCAGCCAGACCCCGCCTAGCTCTCGCCGTCCACCTATATGATCGCCACCACCCCAGGAAGCTGCCAAACATGCCACTTTCCCCGACTGTGCCCCGTAGTCGCCGGCCACCGCAAAGTTCACCGTCGGCAGAGACATCGTGCGTGTCGCGCCACTCACCTCTCCCGGTCACTTTTCACTGCACGTGCACCGCCATGACGCTCGCCAGGGAACCGCCCACCGTCCTAGCCCACCGCCCACACCTCTAGTTCGCTATGCCGTCGACCACATCGAGCTCCGCCCATGCTCCTCTGCCGCCTCGCCGAGCCTATAAATAGAGAGCTCCCCAGCACTGTTTCCTCACACCACTCTCATCCCCTCCCTCTCAGAACACTCCCTGAGCCCCACCAGAGCAAGCCATAGTCCGCAGTGCCAGAATTTCGCCGGAGTCTGCCGTTGAGGGAGAAGAAGGGAGTCGTTGATCTAGGCCATCTCCCGGGATGCCGTCGGTACCAGGAGAACCACCGTCCTCAACTTGTTAGTTTACCCGCCTCGCCGACCCTCGCCGGAGCCCCGGTAAGCCGCCCCAGACCCCCACCGAGCCACTAGGGTTACACCTCGCCGGCGACCTGTCTGTCGTCGACGACAAGCCCTAGCCGTAGATCTTCTTTCTAATCCAACGGTCCACGTTGCCCTGTACGGCTTCACGTTTAAAGAGCCACTGACATGTGGGAACCCCCTGTCAGCTGCCCTCTGCGCCGCGGAGCGCCACTAGGCCGGCTCATTTCCTTTCCCGCGCGACCCAGTTAATTCAAATATAGATTTTTCTATTTAGGTTTAAACTCAATTATGTCCCTTAGTTCAAAAATCAATTCAGGAAGATTTACATAACCAAATTGAGTGATTCCAATTTTGTTAGAAAGCTACTGAAAAGATCTATCCAAGCCCGTTGGATTTAATTAATTTAGAGTTATAGATCACTCCTAGTAAAAATAACAAGACAGAAGCTTTTGCACATTCAAACATTTTTATAAAATCAACCATAATAGCTTTTGAGTTGATTCCAACTCTCAAAAATCACATTTAACCATACCTATCTGAATATGTAATAATATTAAGGTTTGCATGCAGTGACTTTGTACTAGTACCAAAATAATGCTATATAGGCATTTCTAGTCACTTTAAATCATTAATTATTAAACTTGAACTTGTTAAAATGTGATCCAACCACATTCCCATATGTTAGAATATGTGGTGATGACATGTGTCAACATGATCCCATATTTTAGTTGGAGAATATTAAATCTTAGTTAATTTCAATGAGTAGAGATTACTTTTCTCAAATAAAAAGAATGAAGCTAGTTCATTAAATCTTGTGATGTTTGAGATGATACTAGATCATCAAATGTGTGCCTTAGTGTGCTAAGTAGACTAGTTAAGTATTGTTTGGTGATTGTGTATTCCGTATGTATTTATAGACGATAGTACCGACCAAGCTTACGAGGAGGAGGAGTCCTACCAAGAGGAGGAGGAAGAAAACTTCAACCACTGCACTACCCAAGGCAAGCCTAGCACTTCAAGTAAACTGAGCAAGCTACTATTGGCAAGCTAACACTTGTAAGTATTATACTAGCAAGCCACCATTAATAATGCAAGCTAACCCTTGCAATCTAGTTAACCTAAGCAAGATGCATTAGGCATGCTTTGGTTATACCACTTTGACTTATACCCATTCCAAGATTTAATTCCAAGCTTTACTTCTTTTACTTTATTAAGGTACCTTAGTTGTTTTGAAGGTAGCATAAAGAGTATAAAACTTGACCTATCTAGATAACCTTAGATGTCATTCTATGGCATGATATTGAGATTAGCATGCCACCTTAGTGAACACTCTTAACTTAGTAGTTAGAACAAGACTCAAAACTTGAGTCACTTTAGATGGGAACACTTAGTGAAAATGAATTGTGAAAACCTTGGAATGATGAGTCATTCTATTGAGAAGTTTTGACATGTGTTGAGAAACATAAATGGTTTATGATGATGAAAATGTTGATGCATGAGCCTTAGACCTTTTACAAAAACTGATGGTTGGATTCAGATGCGATACCATTCCAATTTTACCGTACAACCACAATACCCGAATTGGGTAAGGCTTAGCCGGAAGTTTATATGCCTTAGTATTAGTTCCCTCACGGGAGAGGTTTGAGCTGAGGCTACCTCTCAATGTTGTCCACCTATGCAGTGCCCAAGATGACAGATGGTCATGGTTGGGAGGCCATGCTCATAGGAGAGGTGCTTATACTAGGGTGTGTAAAGGAAAGGTTGTGTTTGATTATCTGCATACTAAGTATGATGATTCAGGTTTATCCCTGACAGATGTATCGAATCTTGTGGTGAAAGTGTACCACCTCTGCAGAGTGTCAAACTATTCGAATAGCCGCGTTCGTGGTTATGGACAGTTGGAGTGGCCATACTGTTTCGTTGTCAGATCTTTTCAAAATGACTTATGAAATGAATGATGAATCTTGACTAGACCACAGCAGGGTTGTGACTATGACACTAGCTTCCCAACTTAAGTGATTCTAGAACTTTATTTTATCTTTCTTTGTTTCAGAACTCAGCTTAGGTTTCAAACTTAACTTTGTAGTTAAACTTAGAGTTAGCCTTTACACTAGAACTATACTACTTGTTAGTGGTAGTTTGCGAGTACTTAAAGAGTACTCATGGCTTTTGTCCCTGGCTATTCCCGTGGCCAGACTATGAAGGAGACTACCAAGATGAAGGACAGCAGGACGGCTATGATAACTAGGACTATTTTCCATCACAAGATTACTGTGACTCTGAAGATGGACCCCACCGCTACGCTTATTATTTATTCCGCTGCTTGTTGTATTAAGACTGGATCATGAGATCCTTATTTGTGTAAGACCTTATTTATGGTTTGTAATGGATGATGTACTGTGATATCCAATCAGTTATGTCTCGCAAAAATGGTAATCCTAGGATTGCGATGTATGACATAACAGGCATCTGGGATTAAAAATCTGGGTGTTGACAATTCTATCCTGGCTTGATAGGATCTTGGTTAAGGCTTCTAAAGAATCCTTACCTTAATACCTCACTAAGGATATCTTGAGATAAGGAATTTCTTTCCTAAATATACTCTAAATATCTCTCTTATCTTATTCACCAAGATCACATCTTCCTAAATAAGATAATTATCTGACTCCACCATATCCATCATCATATGATGACATGGTCATGCCACTTCAACATCATTCCATTCTTACTCCTAGTATATAACTCATTTTAATTAACTACCATTGATGCACCTATCAATGTAGCTATTACTAACTCCATCTATTAACTCCCTTAAATCCATCTTGCAACTACTTCCAAGGCTTGCAAGATGATAGTTCTCTCTATATCACATGTGATAACAATCCACTAGAATAGGTATGGTACTACTCTCAACAATACAAGTTTGTTTTTCTATTACCTTGCTTAAACTCATATGCCTCTAACTACTCCATACAACTCATCAACTACTTCATCATACTCCAGCTTGACTTCTCATGTTCAAGCTAGATGATTCAGCTTACTAGGCTTTACCTATTTTGCTATACTCACAAGTCTTCTTCAACACCTAGTCATCTATTCTCAAGTGACTTGGGAATAATGACCACCATCATTTGATCAAACAAAACTTAGGCTTCTAATTGTCTTATCAAGATCTATACTCAACTAAGTAGTAAACTTGTATTAGTCTCTCTATAGACTTATCTTGTTAAGCAAGCTTATTCTAAGTCTATATCCTTTTGTCCTAACAAGATTGTTATCTAATGTACTAATACTACTAACTTTCTCATAGTTCCTCGATTACTAGTTCAACCCTTGAGTTTAGGTACTGCTTCTAGTTAACTCATGAGTGGGTTAACTCCTCCAACATCAAATGGTTTGATCTCCACTAAGGATCACATTCCATTGATGATAGTACACTCAACCATATCTAGTTCTTCCTTCAGATTAACTTACTTAAGGTATTTGGAAGGTCAACACAATAGGCCAAAGGCTATGAGTCAATAAGTTCTAGATCAGGAATTGATTACCCAATAATGATGATCCATAGACACTAGGACTTGGTCAAATAGGATTGTCATCTATTAACATGACACTAAGGGTATGTTATGGATGGTCTTGGCTTGACTTCCATTTCTACTCTATTTGTAATTAGAGTAAATGTTCAAGAACTACCATGATACCCATGGTAGGAATAACTATGGCATACAAGTGTTTCAAGATTTAGTTATAGAGTTTCTTTTACTTAAGTTATAAGCTTAGCTTGATATATAGAGTTTATGGTAGGTAATATCTTAATATCATCTTTACAATATTAAGTATTCATCCTTGAGTTGTGGTATGGAATACCATGTAATGATCTCTAGAAGATCAAGTACTCATTGTTGAATAGTGTGTTGTGACTTAGTTTTATTACATTTGATCTACCCTTAGATCAAATTATATTACCCAAAGATAAGGTTTTAGCAAAGGTCATATTGAAACTTATCGCAGTACTTGATGATCTACTTTAGTTCCACCAAGTTAAGAGAAGCTTCAATCACTTTGACAAGTTTTATTTAAAAGCGCAAAAATTATCCGGATTTTCTATGCATGAATGCAATGCACACACCTGTGTTCTTATTTCTAAGCTCTAATGCTGGGACGTTACAGACTCTCCCCCTTAAAATAAACTTTGTCCCCAAAGTTTGTACTCTCTTGCGTTTCGGGATGAGATATTGGCTTGTATGTATCACACCATTTCTCAAATCCATTGTGATCACAATTAGGGATAATTGTGGTATCCTGTATCCACATCTTTTTCCTTGAATTCTCTTCATACTTGACAATATCCACTATTAGTTCTAATCTAGCCTATAGTTTCTTCTACTATAATCTCTTGGATTATGACCTTACATTTCTATTTAGAATTGGTTTAGGACACACTTAGTCCATTCCAATCCATTTTTTATTACACTACACCAATCTATATTGGAATACGCTGTTTACACTTAAAGGATAACTTACCAGTTGTTCCCCCCTTATAACTAGTCTATTAGGGTTAAGAAGTTATATCTCCTTCGATCTTTCATCCGGACTTACTCTAGAGAGTACTCTTGTACAGATGATTTCTTATAACCTTATGAGAATAAGGCTTAATCTCATCATAGTTTAGTACTTCTTCCCCAACTTTAGTTGGAAAGTTAGACAAAAACACTTCAGTGTTTATTGTTTACTCTCCCCCTTGGGGTTTCCTAATGGTCTCTAATTTGCATGTATAGCATCCATCAACTCGATAGTAAGGATATTGGTCTTTGTCTAGCTTATACTTTATCTCTATAAGGCTTCACGAAAGAATTTGCGGTACACCCACATAGTTGTGGATCTCCGAAATGAATCTTCTGACACTATTTGTCTTACTTCTAACCTTTTGGACCTTTTCGCTTTAGTAAGCCCGATTTTGCGAAGCGTCTCGAAAGACGATCTTTAATTTCATACTTCCTTAGGTGTAACTTAACTTAGGCCAAGTTTTATACTCTTTAAATTACACAAAGATGACTTACTTCACTACACCGTTAGGATACCAGCTATGGATACCAACTACGGATACCAGCTGTGGATCTTCCTAGGTGTATGGATTACCCTACGGATTTTGACTTCTTACTAGCATTCTCTCTAAATTGTCAGAGCTTGAATACTACTTTTGTTTCAAGACTTCTTCTTTGCACTGATTCATGATACTTCCATGAACCGGGTACAACTACTTCATTAGCTTCTTAGCAACATCACCTATCTTAAGTGAACTAAATTCATCCTTCATGTTGCTCTCCCCCTTTTTCTACACTAATAATCCTTCTTATTGCCAGCTCATAGTGATTTGGGGTTGATCCATCCTTGAAATGGTGTTAATACACCTTATATTTAGCTTCCTTCTTCGTGCAAGTCTTCAACTTGATCTTCGGAACTCGTCACTCCCCTACACGAATTTCCTTTTCTATCTAGGTCTATAACATCAAGTAATAACTTGACGATGCAACATGCATTTGCACATCAAGTCAAACTTCATGTACAGATCTAGTCAATCAAGAAGACACAATAAAAACCAAGAAATACAAATGTGGTACATATAACACACATCATTCTAAGCCTAGAATATAGTAGTTGAGTATAATACCTCTAGAATTCAGGCTTAGTTGTGTAGTATATGACACCTCCTGATATAGGTTTACCTCGTGATACTTAGCACTTAAGGTTTAAACTACTCTTCGTCTCAATATCTACCCAAATTGCTCAGGTGCAACCGGATAATTTTGAACAAAAGTGGTCTCACTTTGTTTCTAACTAACCTCTTACCTTTCTTTCGGAACTACTAAAGACTACCAAATTTCCATTCTATCGTAAACTATCCTCACATGATCTCTCAAAACTACTAACAAAATTTTAGTTACAACCTTAATCCAAAATTATTGTAATGTTATAATATCTACGACTTCTATCATAGACCTACACTATTCTTTACTTACTGTTATTACTAGATTAGTTACCAACTACTTGTCCTAATCACAAACTTATCATGGTCTCGGAGTTATTCTCACCATGAACTTGTTAAGATTTACCTATTCATCATGATTAAAGAGCTAATCTCACCATGACAACTCTTCTTCTTGGCTTACTGTTAATGATTCTTTACAAAATTATACTCCATCACATGGAACTATCAAGTGGATGCCACATGATTTACTTCCATTTGTATCTATACATACCCTGATGGTCTAACTTAAGGTGATATAGTGGTATCAACTAGTGGTAAGATTCTGCTACTTCACATGGATTCTAAATATAGACTCCATCACTAATACTACTCCACATGATATCCTACACTTAGTCCTAATCTTACTTGATATTTTATCTTACTTAAGATATCTTAGTAATGTTATACCTATTTAGAATGATACTAAAATGGCATTTCTCTAGAGAATACATATAACTAATCCTTAAGAAAGATGATAAAAAACATCCAACTTAAGTGTGACAAGATTATCCTCAAGTGGATATCCATCACAAGTCTTGGTTTAGATAAGATTGCTCATATAGTCACTATCCAACCTATAGATCTTCCTAAAAAGGTTTTAATCCTAAAGGTCAAAGCATATGCTCTGATACCAGCTGCGGTGACCTAGCATACCACTGCATGATGTAGTACACTATAGTCGTTGACATAACACCAATGAAACACCATTCACTAGTATTACATCCCTTAGAGTGGTACAACAGAAACACAGCAGGTCCAAGACATGACTATAGATTACAATTCGACTCTTTACAAAAGATCTAGAGAATATTCTAGGTTAAAGAGAGAGAAAGAACTTCTTACAAAGAAGAACCAGAAATAATAACTCAGAACTATCTAGTAACTAAGACTAGTATCTAAACTATTTGGCTTCCCATTGCTGCTATTGCAATGCTCTATAGAAATAGGTTTTATGGCTAGAGAATCTACTCCTATCTAAACCAACACTTTATCTTCACTTCAGACGATGTATATGTTGACTTCATTGACTTTATTGAAGAACTTGAGTTGTCGATGATGGTTTCTTGAGCAGAAATTGATGTTGACGTCGTCTTCAACGGCTTAGAACCTAGCAAGGGTTAAGAAGGTACGGTTGAGTACGGGTGTACTCAGCAAGTTCACAAGGAGTGTATGATGCACTATCGCTACAGCCATAGACCATAGGTCATAGGCAATTCAAGTTTTCATAAAAATTTCTTCAAAGGTTGCTTTTATTCTGAAAACTATGTCCGACAGCCTTCATAGGTTGACCAGAACTTCATGGAGTTCCTTTCCTGCCACGTTCGTAGCTCCTTCCCGGAACAGGGAGTAACATGTCACAATTCTTACACTCTGCAGAGGTGCATCACTTTTCCCACAAGAGACCTTAAGCTTTGTTGCACATCCAGGAGTATGTCCCCGTTCAAACTTCCATGGTTTGAGGCCCAACTTAAGTTCCAAGCCAGTACTGCCCTCTCCACGACCTCATATGAAGACACGATCCCCCGAGACAACTACCACGGTTACTCTTTGGGTAGCCTCTCGGAGACTCCGTACGTAGCTCTGTCTGGCGGTCACCATCAACTATGGTGAACTCAGACCCAGTTAGAGATGCACAGATAATCTAGACCCCTAGATCGAGGGGAACTAAAGGGTCCCACCCATGTGCTGGATTCTCTGGAACTCCACGAGAAATCAACAGCCTCATGATAAGGTCATTCGTCCATACAAAAGGGGGAAGATACAACTGACTTTCCCGTCCCATTCCAAGTCTCATGGTTGACGCGTAATATACGACGCTAGAATCACTAGCGACATTGGTTGTTAAGTCCTAGATATTATGTTCCTTTACCACTGGAACTGTATCAGTAGATTATTACCATCTGGTAAATAATCCAAAATCATATTATTATGAAAATAGTGTTTTCTGACCTTTTTGAAATGCAGGTGATGAAACAGTTGAGTTACAAGCATAGAAAATAATCAAAGGACATGAGCAAGTTCTGAACTTGCCTTTTGTGATTGCAAGATTATGCACTCACGATCTTCGAACAATAGAAGATCCAAATTCTGTAAATAGCATCATTGGTCCGGTAAGGACTAATGTTTAAAGAAGCAAGATGCAACGATGCATAAGTAATGTAATGCAATTTGAGAAACGTGAATCCCCGGAATAGTCGTATCTAATCTAGGGTTTGGAAACTGGAAATGAGTTCTTTAGAATGTGTTGCACTTTTATAGCAGATTCACACTTGTGCTTCTTATTAAGGCTTGTGAGAGTGAGTGTGAAATAATAAGTAAATATAACAAGTAATATGCAATAGTAAAGCACTCAAATGATATGGTATCTGAAATACTTCTTAAACAAGATTAAGATTCCACTAGAGTTTTTAAATAGGTGTTCAAGGATTACTTTTAATGTTTCTTAAAAGAATAACCTTTGAGGAAAGATTACTTTTACAAAGTAAAAAGTATTCAAACTTAAAGTTAACACTTTAAGGTTTTCTTATTAGCTAAGATTATTAAAAAGGAAGACATCGCTACTTTAAACAACAATAGCATAAGTGGATGCATTTACCTTTCTATTTTAAAATCAATGGTTACTTAATAAGTAAAGAATAGGTATTACTTCAATTACTTTGGAGTTTGGTTTAAATCTTTGAGTAGTTTTCTGAAACTGGTGAAGGAATTAGTAAATAAAAGTTTGGTGATGTTACAAGTGCATAGGATTCTGGTGATAAACAATATACCATTTTAGTTGATCTTATACTTGATAAAATATTTTTGGAGAGTAAGACTTACTTAATTTTAAATGGTAGTTTTAGTGAGTACAAGTTGAATGGGTTAGACCTATCTTAACTTCATTTAAACATAGCTTGCATTTATTATTACACTTTTAAACTTTAAACAAATAATGCTAAAGGTAATAGTAAGTATTTATATATTTTTAATGAATTAAAATAAAATAAAAGGGTTTAAATAAGATTTATTAGACCTTTACCTTTTGTTTTACAACAAAAGTATGATTTGATATTTTTAGTGTGTAGATTTCATTTTTGTGATAATTTTGGTATATTATAAGTATTTTTGTGAATTTTAAATAATAAGATATGATTTTATAAGTTTTATCACTTTATAAATACCTAATAAATAATAAACATTGGTTAAGTGATACAAAAATAATTTAAACAAGTTTGTAAATGTAGACTTTGTTTTTATAAGAATTTTTAAATTATTATTACTTATAAAATCTTTATTAACTAATAATTATTTAAATAGTTAACACAATAATATTTGTTAATAAATTTTAATTATAGATTTTATTTTTCTTAACATTTTGATATATAATACGTATTTTTCTGAATTAGAAAACAAAAGTTATTGAATTTATAAGATTTAACAATTTTATTAATTCCTGAAATTTATTTATATTTAAATTTGTATTGATTTGTCTAATTACTTAAACAGAAAATCCTTTTTACGCTGCTATCTAACCTAGCCACAGACACTAACTAATGGGACCGTGGCCACGTCATCTGCCACATGAGATAAAGACTTTTTATACCTAATCTATTTTACCGAGAGCCACTGACTGGTGGGGCTGGGATGACGTCATTGGACCTGACCATGACGTCAGCACACCAGAACACGGTGGTTGAATGCCCGCGAGGCTACCGCTCGAAGCTGGGGACTTCACGATGCGGTATTACTGTGGGTCTTGGACGTGAAAGATCGAGTTGAGTCGATTCAAGACAACACCGCTACCTAATGGTCACCGGAGGACTGCCGACGATGAGCTTATGCGGCAGAGGACAGCGGTGCATGGCGGCGCATGTCGCGAGCTCTATTTAAAGCGAGATAAAGAGATAGGGTCGCGTGCTCAGCATCTCACCACAAATGCGTTGAAGGGGTTGGTGGTGCTAGGCGAGCTTCGGATGCGACGAATCGACGGTCATGGCCACGGTGGCTGGCCAGATGTCGAGCTTGATTCCTTGCGATTGGGGACGCGCCTGCTTGCGTGACGAGTTGGAGATGAACAAGAAGACAAAGGCAAACGCAGTGGTGTTTTCAGCGGTTCTCGAGACGACCAGAGACGACAAGGACGATAATCTCCGACGAGCTAGGATTTTGGTCCCTCTGTGCGTGAGCGTCACAGAGCAAGGGAGAGGTCAGGAGAGAGAGGAAATGGACGAGGATGAGTATGGACAGGGGTGTCACGCTGGCCTCCTTATCCCCTCCTGGCGACGAGCATCTTGGCGCACCCCGACGCGGCGGACGGCGACACTCACCTGCTTCGGGGGCGTCACAAGGTGGACGACGACGATAGCAGCGAAGAAACGATAAGTGGGCCAGGGCCGGTACTGGGCCGTTGCAGAGCAAGCGGAATGCAGAGGGGCACTTAGGCGGGTGGCAGTTAACGCGAAGAATCAACGGTCATGGGCTACTGGCTCTACTACCCCTTTTCCTTTTCTATTTCCATTTTTATTTCTGTTTTTCACCATTTCATTTCAAATATGACTTTCTACAAAGTTTTAAATATTCAGAGATATAGTAGGTCAAGAATATCATTGTCTAGATAAAGTATGACCCTCTTCTCCTTAATTTCTTTCGTTATGTATAAAATATCCCTAATTATATAAAGGGTTCTTTTATTAAGAAACATTAATAGAAATTAGGGTTTTAGGATTTGTTTCTCTTTAATAAGATTTCACAAAGATGATTCTGATTTTACTTGACAATCTTAATGGTACTGGTTTGAAATGTGTATTCATGTATATAGAATCTTGTTCCTACTTATCTTCATAAAGGATTTACATATATACATAAGAAGGTATTAATCTTGGTGGTTCATAATGGGTGATATAAGTTTCATGGTCCTCCAAACTTGGTGATTTTCCAAATCCAATTCTACTTGATTTGTAGAGTTTAGAATTACCACAAAACACTTACCTAATGTGACCTTGATGGTTCTATGAGATTAGGTTCTTCATCAGGGTTTAAGACAATAAGGTGGACAAGACTTCCATCTATAAACACTCACATGGTTTCTACTTATCTCTTGGAAATTCTACTCGACTAAGACCTATTATTCCTTGGCTGCCTAAAACTAGGAATTGGTTTAACTACTAACTTAATCCTGGGTTTTTGTACAAAGAGGTAGACATGATTCTATCCTAGCTTGATAGGATCTTGGTTAAGGCTTCTAAAGAATCCTTACCTTAATACCTCACTAAGGATATCTTGAGATAAGGAATTTCTTTCCTAAATATACTCTAAATAACTCTCTTATCTTATTCACCAAGATCACATCTTCCTGAATAAGATAATTATCTGACTCCACCATATCCATCATCATATGATAACATGGTCATGCCACTTCAACATCATTCCATTCTTACTCCTACTATATAACTCCTTTTAATTAACTACCATTGATGCACCTATCAATGTAGCTATTACTAACTCCATCTATTAACTCCCTTAAATCCATCTTGCAACTACTTCCAAAGCTTGCAAGATGATAGTTCTCTCTTTATCACATGTGATAACAATCCACTAGAATAGGTAAGGTACTAATCTCAACAATACAAGTTTGTTCTTGTATTACCTTGGTTAAACTCCTATGCCTCTAACTACTCCATACAACTCATCAACTACTTCATCATACTCTAGCTTGACTTCTCATGTTCAAGCTAGATGATTCAGCTTACTAGGCTTTACCTATTTTGCTATACTCACAAGTCTTCTTCAACACCTAGTCATCTATTCTCAAGTGACTTGGTAATAATGACCACCATCATTTGATCAAACAAAGCTTAGGCTTCTAATTGTCTTATCAAGATCTATACTCAACTAAGTAGTAAACTTGTATTAGTCTCTCTATAGACTTATCTTGTTAAGCAAGCTTATTCTAAGTCTATATCCACTTGTCCTAACAATATTGTTATCTAATGTACTAATACTACTAGCTTTCTCATAGTTCCTCAATTACTAGCTCAACCCTTGAGTTTAGGTACTGCTTCTAGTTAACTCATGAGTGAGTTAACTCCTCCAACATCAAATGGTTTGATCTCCACTAAGGATCACATTCCATTGATGATGGTACACTCAACCATATATAGTTCTTCCTTCATATTAACTTACTTAAGGTATTTGGAAGGTCAACACAATAGGCCAAAGGCTATGAGTCAATAAGTTCTAGATTAGGAATTGATTACCCAATATTGATGATCCATAGACACTAGGACTTGGTCAAATAGGATTGTCATCTATTAACATGACACTAAGGGTATGTGATGGATGGTCTTGGCTTGACTTCCATTTCTACTCTATTTGTAATTAGAATAAATGTTCAAGAACTACCATGATACCCATGGTAGGAATAACTATGGCATACAAGTGTTTCAAGATTTAGTTATAGAGTTTCTTTTACTTAAGTTATAAGCTTAGCTTGATATATAGAGTTTATGGTAGGTAATATCTTAATATCATCTTTAGAATATTAAGTATTCATCCTTGAGTTGTGGTATGGAATACCATGTAATGATCTCTAGAAGATAAAGTACTCCTTGTTGAATAGTATTTTGACTTAGTTTTATTAAATTTGATTACCCTTAGATCAAATTATATTACCCAAAGATAAGGTTTTAGCAAAGTTCATATTGAAACTTATCGCAGTTAACTTGATGATCTACTTCAGTTCCACCAAGTTAAGAGAAGCTTCAATCACTTTGACAAGTTTTATTTAAAAGCGCAAAAATTATCCGGATTTTCTATGCATGAATGCAATGCACACACCTGTGTTCAGCTTATTTCTAAGCTCTAATGCTGGGATGTTACATCATGGAGATCGCCTGTTTTGTTTGTCGACAAGAAAGATGGAGGTAACCGTTTGTGCACAGATTACCGAAAGCTGAATGATGTCACCATCAATAACAAGTACCCACTGCCCAAGATAGAGGATCTGTTTGATCAGTTGACTGATACCAAAGTGTTTTCTAAGATTGATCTTAGGACTGGTTATCATCAACTCAAGGTTCGTGCAACGGATATTCCAATGACCGCCTTTACCACCAAATATGGATTGTATGAGTATACGGTCATGTGTTTTGGATTAACCAATGCCCCCGCTTATTTCATGAATCTCATGAATATGATTTTTATGAACTTTCTAGATAAGTTTGTCGTTGTGTTTATCGATGATATT
This sequence comes from Avena insularis, assembly GCA_023614405.1. Lineage (NCBI taxonomy): Eukaryota > Viridiplantae > Streptophyta > Magnoliopsida > Poales > Poaceae > Avena > Avena insularis. The sequence continues at coordinate 502,479,258 of CM042688.1, read as the reverse complement.
CTAATCTATTCCAAGTCAGAAGAATACCATGAGCAACAGCTGAGAACGATCCTTGAAACCCTTAGAGAGCATCGGCTATATGCCAAGTTTAGCAAATGTGAATTCTGGTTGAAAGAAGTAGGATTCCTCGAACATATTGTGTCGGCAGGAGGAGTCGATGTTGATCTCGCCAAGATCAAAGATGTTGAAGCATGGGAAGCCCCAACCACTCAAACCCAAGTTCGTGCATTTCTCGGATTAGCGGGATAATACCGCAAGTTCGTAGAAGGATTTTCGAGCATCGCAAGACCGATGGCCCAATTGTTGAAGAAAGACAAGAAGTTTGAATGGACCGACAAATGTGAAGCAAGCTTTCAAGAGCTCAAGAAGAGATTGATTTCAGCCCCAATATTGATTATGCCAGATATCAAGAAGCCTTTTGATGTGTATTGTGATGCATCCAAGATTGGTCTCGGATGTGTGTTGATGCAAGAAGGCAAAGTCATAGCATATCTGTCTCGACAACTGAAGCAACATGAGCAAAACTACCCCACCCATGATCTTGAATTAGCAGCTGTAGTTTTAGCTTTGAAGACATGGCGTCATTACCTTATGGGTAATTACTGTGAGATTTATTCGGATCACAAGAGCTTGAAGTATATTTTCATGCAGAAGGAGCTGAATATGAGGCAAAGGAGATGGATAGAGTTAATCAAGGATTATGACCTTGACATTCACTATCACCCCGGTAAAGCCAATGTGGTAGCGGATTCTCTTAGAAGATTGCCGTGTAGATTAAACACCAGAATCAAAGAGAACCAGCCAAGTTTGCATGATGAGTTGGAGCAGTTTAGAACCGAGCTAGTTAGCAAAGGATTTTTAGCTAGCATTGAACTTCAACCCACTTTGATTAGCCAGATCAAGGAAGCCCAGAAGGGAAATGCATGTATCAACAGAATCAACATCGTATTGGTACAGGAAAGGTACCTGGATTCACTGAAGATGAAGAAGGAGTTTTGTGGTACAAAGGACGTATCTGTGTGCCAGCAGATTCGGAGCTGAAGCAAGTTATCATGCAAGAAGCTCGTGATACTTTTTATTCTATCCACCCCGGAGGAACGAAGATGTATCAAGAATTGAAGGAGTAATTTTGGTGGCACAAGATGAAGAGAGAAATCGGAAGCTACATAGCCAAGTGTGATATCTGCGAAAGAGTCAAGGCGGAACGTCAGAGACCCGTGGGACTGTTGCAACCTTTGCAGATTCCAGAATGGAAATGGGATTCCGTCGGAATGGACTTTATCGCCGGTTTGCCTACTTCTAGTAGGGGAAATGACTCTATCTAGGTCATAGTTGATAGAATGTCCAAGGTAGCCCATTTTATACTTGTCAAGACAACCTACTAGAGTTCGAAGCTAGCAGAGTTGTTCATTGCTAGAATTGTCAGTTTGCATGGAACCCCTAAGACCATAGTGTCGGATCGAGGAACCCAATTTACCTCGAGATTTTGGCAGAAAGTCCAAGAAGGATTAGGAACCAAGTTAAATTTTAGCACAGCTTATCACCCGCAGACCGATGGACAGACTGAAAGAGTCAACCAAATCTTAGAAGATATGTTGAGAGCTTGTGTGCTAGAGTATGGATCAAAATGGGAAGATTTTCTGCCTTTCGCAGAATGCTCATACAACAGCAGTTATCAAGCCAGTTTGCAAATGGCCCCATTTGAGTTCTTATATGGAAGAAAGTGTCGTACCCCCTTGAATTGGTCGCAAGTAGGAGAGAGTCAGATTTTCGGACCCGGCATCCTACGAGAAGCCGAAGAGAAGGTTCACAAAGTCCGTGAGCACCTCAAGACCGCCCAATCCAGACAGAAGAGTTATGCTGACAAGAGACGTAGAGACCTGACTTTCAATGTCGGAGATTTTGTGTATCTCAAAGTTTTGCCGTTGAAAGGAATGTAGCGCTTTCACCTGAAAGGAAAGTTAACCCCCATATATATTGCGCCCTTCAAGATTCTGAATCGCTGAGGAGAACTATCGTATCAACTGGAACTGCCAGAGGAGATGTCAGCCACCCATAATGTGTTCCATATCTCGTTACTTCGCAAATGCCTAGAAGTTCTGGAGAAGACCGAAGTTTTCAAGAACATCGATCACTGAGCCGTTGATATCAACATGGATCTGACGTATCGTGAAGTGCCTATTCATATCTTGGAAGAAGCTTTCAGAACTACCAGGACCCGGAGTATTAAATTTCTCAAGATTCAATGGAGCAACCATACCGAAGAAGAAGCTACCTGGGAGTGAGAAGATTACATTAGGAATGAGTTTCTAGATCTCTTTAGTTCCTAGTTTTTCTTAAATCTCAGGACGAGATTTTGTTTAAGGAGGGAAGGTTTGTAACATCCCAAAACTTTAATCAAGGCTATGAAAGTTCTAATCACCCAATTTAGGGTTAACAAAAACTTTTATTAAAGAAAAGGCATATGAATGCATGTGTGTTTGCATTAGTGTAGAATTGTTTGAAAATGCTATGCTTGATTGTTCTAAATGTTCTGAAATGGTTTAAAGGTGAATGCCGCATCATCTAGACCATTTACAAACAAAATCCAAAGAAAAAGAAATCAAATAAGATTAAATAAGGCAAATGGTCATTGTGACCAAAATTAACCCCTAGGCCACTTTGAGTGTTCCTAGAAGAGAATTTCTAACAGAAACATTTCTACTTCTTTTCCCTCCTTGCTAGACCAAGTAAAGATGTACCAAGGCCCACTTTACACATTTACAAAAACATCTAACAAAGCAATTTAAATGACATTTGAAAATTGAATCCAATGCATATGTGAAGATACCACTTTTTCAAAAACCCACCAAATCAATTCCCCTTGCCAATCCCAAGCAAACCTAGTCTCTCAAGCTTAAGTCAAGTTCACCCAAAAAGTTTGAATCAAAAATTCAAATTTAAATCTCATGCGGGCATTGTGTCGAACACTTGGTGAGCACAGAAACAGCTGCCAAACTTTTACTGTTTTTGATCAATGCCTTGTCTACCAATTATCGCCAAAACTTGTCCCTAGTCTCCCCCAGTCCCAACCAGCACCAAAGAACCACTCCCCCTTGCTGCTTGCGCCAGTGCCGAGCCACCCCGAGCACCCCCATGTCGGTCGACCATGGGCCTCTCACCCTGGACCGCCTCGCTCTCTCCCACCATGCCTATGAGGTAGGCGAGACTGCACCGCCCCTCTCTGTCCCCTCCCCGAGCAAAGCCACGCCGTGGACCACCTCAGGCACGCCGCGCCCAGAGCGTCTATGCCATGCCGAGCACGCGCCAGACCGTCGCGCTCGACCAGCCCGCACACGCCGCGCCTCGACCTCACCCCGCGTGCACTGCTCCGCCATGACCCCGCAGCCGCCCAGACACCCCTATTCGCCGTTGCTTGACCCGTAGCCCCGTGCGCCGCATCGAACACCGCCTCTGCTGCGCAGAGCACCGCCCTCTCCCGACCCAATGTGACCGCCCCATGCCTTGCCTTTAAGCCATAGAGGACCGCCAGGAGACCGCGCACCGTTCCCTACCTCCAGCTGCGCCGCTAGCTGCATGTAGTGTCACCACCGACGAGCCGCGCCCACACCGCTCGGTCCCTTCGTCGAGCTGAAAACATGTTGACACTATTATCGTAGAATAGATCTTCATAGTACTAGCCCACTTGGAATTACACCTAGTTTGATACCAAAACTTCTTGACACAAATGCCTTCCTATGCTGCTACTAGAGCAGTCTTATACTTAGCCTTTCGTTGTAGTATCTGTCATAATACTTAACCTTTTGGAACTCATCCAAATCTATCATGGAACTTTCTTCCATCAAACTGTGCCACATTAACCCATAGCCTAAATTGAGATAAGTATCTTGTGAAACAACTAGTATGAATATAACACTTTACATTGAACTATAAACCAATATTAGTGTAACACTTTACAAAGGACTATTTGTCACTTCTACATGCATAATATATTCTTAGTACGTCCAAAGCTCATAAGAATATCCTTTCTATCGTCCAATGATCATCTTATGAGTCATCCTGGTATATGCTCATAACATTTAGAGCATAGGACATATCTGGATTTGTACATATCACGATATTTACGATCGATCAAAATATTCACGTTATTTCACTCACCAAGTGTCAAAACACTTGAATCTCGTTTCAACCTCTTCCATGCGGCAAGAACCTTTCTCATCGTTTCCATATTGAAATTCATTCAATATTTCATCTATGTACATTGACACAACCATATCAGCACCTCAATCTATCTACATATACATTGATGTCCAATATTCTGGTTTTACCTAAGTCTTTCATTTAAATCTAATTTTAATAAAATCCTTAACTTGTGTGAATAAAAGACACATCATTTCCAATCTACAATATATCTTATACATAATGTTTTAGAAATATGTCTCAATGCTCCCACTTAATTTCTTTCAAATGCAAGCATCTTCATTGTCTCTAATGAAACTAAACATGTTAACAGTTTCATCATGGTGAAGATTCCAACTCCACGATGCTTACTTCAACCATTGAAGTTTGCGTGACTATTTAGCATCCTTTGATTTAACAAAACCCTTCGGACCATGTCATGTACACGTCCTAGGTAACCATTCTATTAGAAGAACATTGTTTTGTTTGTTCAACTAGCATATACAACAATTGACATATATAGTGGTTGCTACACTAATCCATCCAGACTAAATATCGCTACGAAAGATCGAATCTTGTCGTATTCAACTCCTTGAACATTGTTGTAAACTCTTTTAATACATGTCGACTATTTCATAGATGTGAAACATCCATGTCTATTTCTTTATAGATCCAAACACGACCGATAGGATTCACGCCTTCCGGAGGGTCTTCCAAGTTCATAAACTTGTTTCTCGTGTATGGAAACTATCACGAATTTTATGTCTTCTAGTCATTTGATGGAGTCAGGGCCCATCATTGCTTCTTTGCATATGGTCAGTTTATTATTATCAAACAATAATGGTTTGATCTCAAATCTTACTATTTAATTGATTATTCGACCTACGTGGTTCAATATGAACTTAGATCTTTGTGACCACAACCTTTGAGGCACGGGAGCCATGAGCAATATGGCTGCCTCCGTGACACTTTCTGGTGTTGTGCAACTAAGCACATATAGCTAAGGTTCAATAACATTATCAAAGTTCTATTGTCCTCCCACTTAACTCTTCGTGTAAAAATCCTTCTCAAGAAATTTGACGTTTCTAAGTGATAAACACTTTTTTCTTCGGTGTTATTGAGGAACACCCCACGGTTGTTTTGAGATAACCTACAAAGACGTGCTTATCCGGCTTTGGTTGTAAATGTTTTACTTATGCCTAGCATACAAAATTTTAAGAAAAGACAACTTGGGTTTTATCCCAATCCATAACTCATATGGTGTCATTTCAATAGATCACGATGGTCCTCTTTTCAGTGTAAAATTGGTAGTCTTTAAAGCTTGAATCCTTAAAACATAATGGAAGTTTTATACCTTTGATCTTACCATGTCAAACAAGGTTTGATTTCATCTCTCGAAAATTCCATACTATCGGAGCCCTAGTATCCGGGGTGCCACGTCTCCACGTTGGACGGGCCCTGTAGCCTAAGGGCCTCCGCCTTCAAGAGGTAGGACGCCTTCAAGAGGAAGGGCGCCCCTCCGAGGGACAAGACCGAGGGGGCTTCGCGAGGTTATCTACCTGAGGAGGCTACCACGGCCTCGTATAGTGCCCCGAACCTCAGATACACATGGGTGCATCTGGGGTAGAACAGTAACTACACCGCGTGGAGCACGGGCCACAGCCCCGACAACAAATACAACCAGTATCAACTGCCTCGGAAAAGAGGAACCAGTCCACCCTCCTTTCACAGGGCCAGGGCAGGTGATCTGGTGGCAGGAGGCTCTCTCGGTTGCCGTTTTGGTGAGAGAGGGAAGAAGTAGAGAGTCTCGGATGAACACAAACAGCGTCGGCAAAGGACGCTTTCTAGGAGGATGGAGTGAGCTGGAACAAGTCCATGTAAAGTAGTATCCTAGACCGGGATCACGAGGGGCGGCACTATGGTGACCCTCCCCATCTGTGGACCCGGGGAGAGTGTCGACACCGCCCTATATAAGGAGCTCTTCTCCTACCTTGTAAGGGATGGATCCTAGAGATCTCAAACCCTAGACTTTCATCCACCATTGGAACCTCGCGAGGCAAGCGAGCAATACAACTAAGCAGGAGTAGGATCTTTACCTCCTCACGAGGGTCCCGAACCTGGGTAAAAAAAGGGTGTCAACTCTCTATCGTGCACCTGCTCCGCCGCCATAGCCGTCGCCGGACTCCTTCGGACTCGTGTGTTCAGCCCCCTCTCAAACCAAGGGATCATTGGACCTTAGTTCCTTCGCAGGACAAATCTCCGACATTTGGTGCGCTAGTAGGGGGCTAAGGCGCGTTTTCAAGATCTTCAATGACCTCGGCAGCATGTCGGCCAGCAATGAGACGCTCGCCGAGCGGGTCCTCCATCGTGCGGCGAGCAAGGCCCAGATGGAGCCGGACTGGCAGCACGCCGCCTCTGAGCAAGTCCCGTGGACAGAGGACGAGCTGCATCTTCTCGCGGCCACCTCGAGCCGCTCACCCTAGAGGCCGCCAAGCGCAAGGTGTTTGAGCTCCTGGACCACCCGCCGACCGAGCAAGGCAAGGAGAAGTGGCGCGACCATATCGCCGAGCTCCTCAATGCCACCACCCTCTCCCCGGAGGGCCCGGGGGCTCGAACCATGGGCGGGGTACCGGGGGATGGGGGCTCGGTCCCGCCTCGTCAGTGCGGGGGTGTAGCAAAGTCGGGTGATACCTCGCCACCACCCGCAAACAGCTGCCAGATCATCTCCCCTCATGTCGTTGCGGTACCACCGCGCGAGCGTGATGACCGCCTCCCCGAGGAAATTGCCGCCACAAGGCTGTAGAACCGTGCATCCCTTAACAACGGCAGGGTGGTCTACGCCAACGGCTGCCTCGCCTTCACCAAGAACCTCCACCGCGTGGTCTGGCCGCACAAGTTCCGCCCGAAAACGCCGGCGTGCTACAACGACACCACAAACCCGTGCGAGTTCCTCCAGCTTTACACCACAGGGGTCGAAGTGGCGGGAGGAGACGACCATGTCATGGCGAACTGGTTTACCCTGTGCCTGAAGGAGGCGGCCAGCACCTGGCTGATGAACCTCCCCGAGGAATCGATCGACTCATGGGTGGAGCTCAGCTCCCTCTTCATCTCCAACTTCAAGGGGACCTACGAGCGCCCGCTCACCTACTATGACCTCCGCTAGATACGCCAACAGCATGGGGAGACCCTCTTCAAGTTCTTGCAGAGGTTCAGTCGAGTCCGCAACAAGATTCCCAAGATCTCAGACTCCAACATCATCACTGCCTTCTCCGAGGGCGTGAAGGACGTCAAGATGAGAGAAAAGATCGGAATTCGAGGCAAGAGCCTCACCACAACCGCCGAGCTCTTCGTCATGGCCGAGAAGTGCGTCAAAGCTGAGGCGGGGCGGATGTTTGGCCTCACGGAGGTGGAAGTCACTCCCAAGGCCTCTGGTTAATCCAAGGGTAAAGACAAGGAGCCTAAGTGCAAGACTGCCACCATCCTGGCAGCCGAGCCGGAGCGGAAGAGCCCTCGCGAGTGGGCCAGCGAGCGAGGGTGGGATGACAGCTCGTACTGCCACTTCCACAAGAAGCCAGGCCATCCCACCAACGATTGCTACGAGCTCAAGAAACTCCGTGACCTGCGCAACAACTAGAGAAAGGGAAGGCCAGGAGGCGAGCGAGGCGGTCAAGGCGGGGGCAACCAGGGGGAAACCGCTAGAACAATAACTCTGGCGGGCGTGACACCCCTTAGGAAGGTCACCAAGCCAACTCCGTGCAACAACATCCGCACCCGCAGGAGCAAGCACGCGCCGAGGATCTTGGGGGCTACCAGGTGTCGCAAGGTGCCATAGCTTGCATCCTTGGTGGCTCCCAAGCCCCGACGTCCAACCGGCACTTCAAGCTACTCATGCGCGAGGTCGCGGCCGCCAGACCAAGAATCCCCTCACCAAAGCTCAGGTGGTCCCAGTGCGCCATCACCTTCGATGCCAGGGACCACCCCATCTCCACCAGGCCAGTGGACACGCTCCCCCTGATCTGCACCCCTATCATCAACAATATCATTGTTGTGAAGACCCTCATTGATGGAGGCATGGGCTTGAACGTGATCTCCACGGAGACCTTTGCCTAGCTGCAAGTGCCTTACGACAGACTGATGTTGACCATGCCATTCTCCGGGGTGACGAGTGGGTCCACCACACCCATCGGGCAGGTGCGCCTCTCTGTCACGTTTAGAACACGCGACAACTACCGCATTGAGCTCATCGACTTCGACGTGGCGCACATCAACCTTTCGTACAATGTCATCCTCGGCTACCCTACACTGGCCAAGTTCATGGCCGCCACTCACCATGCCTACAACATGCTCAAGATGCCTGGCAACAGCGGCAGGGTCATCAAGGTCTGTTGTGACGAAGTGGAAGCCCTGTGCTCCCTGGAGCACGCCTACAAGACCGTTGCCGCCACCTATCCTGAGGATGTGGATGCCCTGGACTACGTCGGAGGCTCCACCAGGAGGAAGCAAATGATGGCCCAGGAGAACGCCATGGCAAAAAGGGCGGCAGCTGCGTTGTTCCCACCTCGTGAGGAGCTGAGCATGACCGGTACCCGTGACCTCGTGAGGGGAGCGGGCGTGCCACCGCCCGTCTTCTCGAGGGTGGAGGAGCCTCCTAAGGATGGTGATGGCATAGGGGCTCCAGACTTCCCCATGACTGTACCCAATGCGCATACAACCCCTGCCACCCCACGGCGGCTAAGCGGCCAGGAGCGCCGGTGACCCAGGCTACCGTGAGATGGACAGACCTCTCCTGACGACACGCCTAGATCCGTGACTTTTTGAAGATAAACCTCGAAAAACCCTCATCCCTTACGGTTTTTGCCTCTCATCAGACCCCGTGCAGACCATGGTGGCATTTGTAATAAGCCTACTGGCGCTTATTTAGATCTTGTGTGCTGAGTGCACGATTGGCTATTTGGTTTTTCCTTCAAAAAAAGCATTTTTCTGAAAAACCGCACCACCCGATTTCCCTCACACACTCTGCATGAGCAGGGGCTAGAGACGGTACCGTTCACCGGGCCGGCTTGGCTCCCTGTCGGCATCAGGGCCTAAAGTATAGAGCTCTGAACTCACGGGACAGACCTGACCCGGAGTTACCTCGTAATACGGTTCCTGGTGCCTAAACACCTCGTGTGGCGCATGTACAGGCTTCTGACCGTGGGTGCTTTTTTTCCTACAGCCCTCTCCTGGTAAGGTCTACGGGGCACCTCGTCAGGGCCTAAAGTGTCGATCTCTGCACTCTACGGTCCATTCCTCGGCCGAGAGTTACCTCACCCATGGTCCCTGACCTCGTTTTTATCCTCACGATGGCTCATGAGGCCATGTCCTCCATAGCCCGAGCTCGTCAGGGCCTAAAGTGTCAAGCTCTGAACTCTACGGTCCGTTCCTCGGCCAAGAGTTACCTCACCCACAGTCCCTGACCTCGTTTTTATCCTCGCGACGGCTCATGAGGCCCTATCTTCCACAGCCCGAGACTCGTCAGGACCTAAAGTGTCGAGCTCTGAACTCCACGGCCCGTTCCTCGGCCAGGAGTTACTTCACCCACGGTTCCTAACCCTGTTTTTATCCTCTCGATGGCTCATGAGGCCCTATTCCTCCGCAGCCCGAGACTCGTCAGGACCTAAGGTGTCAAGCTCTAAACTCCACGGCTTGTTCCTCTGCCAGGAGTTACCTCACCCATGGTTCCTGACTCCATTTTTATCCTTTCAATGGCTCATGAGGCCCTGTTCCTCCATAGCCCGAGACTCGTTGGGACCTAAAGTGTCGAGCTCTGAACTCCATGGCTCGTTCCTCGGCTGGGAGTTACCTCACCCATGGTTCCTAACTCTGTTTTTATCCTCTTGACATCTTATGACGCCCTGTTCCTCCACTGCCTGAGCTCGTCAGGACCTAAAGGCTGAGCCCTGAACTCACGGACCAGATCTGACCATGAGTCACCTCACCCACAGTCACCAACACTCGTGAAAAACTCACGCGAAACCCTCTAGGACCTCGGCAAGGGGGCTAGGGGAAAGAAACACCTAAACCCTATGGTCTCTCCTCAAGAGACTCACAGGGCGACCCTGGAGATACCCTCTTCAACGGCTAAACTTGGCAGAGCTAAAAGGAGATGTGAGCTCAAGAATTACAACCCTAGACGGGGGTTAAGTACCTCACTCGCACTTCGCCCCTGTTAGAGGCACCCGAAAGGAGCACGCGCACCTCGCGAGGTCCTGGTCCCCCTCAAGCGGGTGAGATCCAGAGGTTAACAGGGGACCCCTCCTCGAAAGTACACCCAGAGGTAGCCCCTCAGGAGAACCTCCCGGACCCGCTGTGTCCTACGAGCTACTGGGAGTCATCCACTCGAGGCACCAAGACTATCACCGACCTAATCAGGCGCGACCCGCTCTTCAACATGCCGATCCTACCACTAAAGGGAGCCCTCACTGGCAGCACGCTCAAATCGCCACCTCTGGAGACCGCCTCCCCAGGCTCTTGACCCTCAACCGCACCTTGTGAGGGCTCTGCCCCTGGACGCTCGACCCTTCAACGAACGAGCTCGGCATGCCTGGAATGTCGTCCATGTAGAAAGGAAGCACGAGCTGATGTCATGGGACTCAGCACGAGCCCACTATGCTAGGAACGTACCAAAGGAGAAACATTCAGAGTAAAGATATGCTCATGAACATAGAAAACAAGTCTTTCTCACAAGCCCCACATGGGGACAGAGTACTAGGTGGTGTCACACCTACACCAGCAAAATGCTCCCACCACCGGGGGCAACAGGCCCCAAATGGGCCTAAACCCAGCTCCTCAAGGGAGGTGAGCGGTGAATTCCACCCAGCACAGCAGGGTTTCGAACACGGAGACAGAGAACTCACCCTCCCTGACGAAGCGGAACCGCAACATGGAACCGCGCTGAATGCGGTGATCAGTGAGGAACTGGCTCCAACCGTCGCAGAGGTACATCTCATTGGGCGAGAGGGTCTTCACGCGCACCTGCCACCCTTAGACCCTGTGGGAGTGCCGCAGCTCCATCTCCTCCGGGTGGTCCGCCATGACCCCTAAGGCGAAGTGAGTTGGGAGCCTCACCTTGAGGAACCAATCGGGGTTCCCGAGGATGAAGATAAAATTGATGACCCTTTTAGGCTCAGGGTCATCCTCGATCTTGACGATCACTGGGGCAGGGGCTCCTACGGCAGTGATACGTCCATTTTGCATCACTATTATATGTCATAATTCACTGTTATTCATTGATATATTTCATATTAAGAGGTGATACTTATGTTATTTCATCTGTTTTTGCATGGTTGATGACTTTTGGAGCATGGACTAATGCAGTCAAGATTCTAATGGAAAAGGTGTTGTTTGGAGGCGAAATTCGCGAAGATCAGAAAATCCGGGAAAATATACGGAAAATCCTATTTTTCCAGAAGACGAAGGCTGCCAGAAGAGGGAGTGGAGATGGGCCACAAGGGGCCCACACCACCCCCTAGCGCGAGCCAGCCTAGGTCGCGCCACCAGGTGGTGTGGCTGCCCTGGCCCACCTCTTGCTCTCCCCTCTGGCGTATATATTCCTCTCGAAACCCTAAGACTCGGGGAGCAACCACAGAAAGATTTCACCGCCTATGCGGGGCGGAAAACACCGAGAGAGAAAGATCTCTCCCGCTGACAGATTTCTGCCGGGGGAATTCCTTCCTGGAGAGGGAAGATCGTCGCCATCAACACCACCATCAAGCTGGACTTCATCGGGATCATCATCATCATTACCACAATCATCACCATCAGCACCCTCATCACCATCTCCATATTGCTATAACAATTGGGTTGAATCTTGCATTAGTTCTTAGGGGAAACTTTCCCGGTGTTGATTACTCTTTGTAGTTGATGGTATTGACTGAACCATTGAATTATTGTTTATGTTTAGATTGTTATACATCATTATTCCATCTCTGATCATGATCCATATGATGTCTTGTGAGTAGTTCGTTTTGTTCTTGAGGACATGGGAGAAGTCATGTTGTTAGTAGTGGAGTTGTGTTGAGAAAGATTCAATAGTTTGATATTTAAGTTGTGGTGTACTTCTTCTAGTGGTGTCATGTGAACGTCGACTAAATGACGCTTCACCTATATGGGCCTAGGGGAATGCATTGTGTATTTGGCTACTAATCGTAGGGGTTCCCGGAGTGACAGAAACCTGAACCCCCGTTAGGAAACCATTGCACAAGGGACGTAAGGGTCTTAGAGTTTAAAGCTATGGTTAGGTTTCTACCTTAATTACTTTCTTGTACTTGCGGATGTTTGCAAGGGGTATAATCACAAGTATGTATTAGTCCTAGGAAGGTCGGTATATTAGCACAGGTTCACCCACACAACACTTAGCAAGCTAAAGAAGATTAATCAACTATATGAAGCGAATGCACTTGACAGTCTTCCCATGTGTCCTCGAGAACGTTTGGTCATCTTAAGTAATACAACCGGCTTGTCCTTTGCTGAATAAAGGATTGGGCCACTTGCAGCATTTATTCCTACTGTCTTTTATTTACTCGTACTTTGTTTACTTGCTTTATCAAAAAAACCTAAAAATCCATTTGCTAAGTATTTGCAGAGAATTCCTGATCCATACCACTAGCCAGCACCTTCTGCTCCTTGTTGGGTTCGACACTCTTACTTATCGAAAATACTGCGATACACCCCCTATACTTGTGGGTCATCAAGACTATTTTCTGGCGCCGTTGCCAGGGAGTGAAGCGCTATTGGAGAGTGGAAATGGTAAAGGAAACCTCTACTGTGAGTATTGTTTACTTCTATTAGTTGCTTTATTTTTGTTATGGATAATTCACTGAGTTTCTTATTTGGTAATGCTACTACCAGTGCTAAGGTAGTAGATGAACCACCACCTACTGAGAATGATGCTTTTAAAATACCTACAAGAATTATTGATCGAGTTATGGATAACTACTATGTTGGGGATGGAACTGTCCATCCCGGTGATCATTTACTCTTTATACACGAATTATGCGGGTTGTTCAAGTGTGCAGGTATTACTACAGATCAAGTTAAGAAGTTATTCTCATTATCACTGAAAGGAAGAGCTGAGGAATGGTATAAGCTGCTGAAGAATGGTCAAGCTCTTGAATGGGAGGAAATAGTGTCTCTCTTTTATTCAAAGTTTTATCCTCCTAGTGAGATTCATAAAGATCGAAATCAAATATACAACTTTTGGCCTCTTGATGGAGAGAGTACAGCTCAAGCTTGGGGGAGATTGAAGTTACTAATGCTCAAATGTCCCATTCATGAGCTCCCCAACAATATTATTATCAATAACTTTTATGCAAGGCTCCCTCTACATGATAAGGATTTATTGGATGCTTCTTGTGCTGGATCATTCACTCGCATGGAAGAAGAAGCTAAATGGGATCTTCTAGACCGTATTAAAGACAATGCTGAAGCTTGGGAGAATGACAAAGGTAGGAAGTCAAGTATAAATTATGATTATGAATGCATTTAATCTTTTATGGGAACTGATGACTTTCAAAACATTAGTAATGCTTATGGTCTTGATTTACAAGTTATTACAAATTGCTTTAAGGCTTTTGCTTCTTATATTGAAATTCCAAAAAGGGGATGGAACAAGTACCATGAACCTTATAAAGATATTGTTGGCTGTGTTCCTGTTGGGAGCACTGAGTATTGCACTATTGATCACATCTTACCTGAACCTTATATCGAGAAGATTACCTTCCCAGATACGGTAAAGGATCATCCTATGATAACTAGTGTAATCACTAAAAGTGAAAAGAGAACTGTAAAACCTGATGAACAAATAAACATTGAGCCTGTGGTAGCAATTGTGAAAGACCTTGTCACTAAAAGCATAGAAGATGGACACATAGTCTTTTGTGAGGATGCTTCTAATATTGTCTCACATCCTAATAGAACTAAAAAGGCTAGTGTCCCTGTGCTTTCCGTTAAAATTGGTGATCATTGCTATTATGGTTTATGTGATATTGGTGCAAGTTCTAGTGTTATTCCTTATGAGCTTTATAGAGAAATTATGCATGAAATCAGTCCCTCGAATTGGAAGAGATTGATGTGTTTATTCACCTTGCTAATAGAGAGACCATCTCTCCAATTGGTATTGTACGAGATGTGGAAGTTCTTTGTGGTAAGATTAAGTATCCTGTTGATTTTCTAGTACTTGGTTCAGCTGCTAGTAAAACTTATCCTATCATTTTTGGTAGACCTTTCTTGAGTACTTGTGGAGCTATTATAGATTGCAAGAGGGAGAAAATCTTGACTAAGTTTGATGGGGAATCTTATGAGTTTAATTTTTCGAAATTTACTAAAGAACCTTGTGAAGAGGAAACCCATAATGAGGATTTTAGAGTTGAACAACTTGCTTCTATTTCTCTTGCTCCTAACAATGCTTTCCAGCAATTTATGGAAGATCACGAAAGTGAGATCTTCATGGAAGAAAGGAATGAGATTAACGAGATTCTCCATCGTCAACCCAAGATGCTTAAGCATAACTTGCCTGTAGAAGACTTGGGTACCACGTTGCCACCTAAAAAGGATCCGGTCTTCGATCTAAAACCTCTCCCTGATGATCTTAAATATGCTTATATTGATGATAAAAAGATATATTCTGTTATTATTAGCTCTAAACTTTCAGGGAAGGAAGAGGAAAGGTTATTGGAGGTTTTGAAGAAACACCGAGGAGCTATGGGCTATACTCTGGATGATTTAAAAGGGATTTCACCTACTATATGTCAGTATTCTATCAATATAGAACCAGATGCAAAGCCAGTAGTAGAGCACCAACGACGTTTAAATCCTAAGATGAAGGAAGTGGTAAGGAGCAAGGTATTGAAACTCCTTGATGCTGGTATTATTTACCCTATTGCTGATAATGAATGGGTTAGTCCTATCCATTGTGTTCCTAAAAAAGGAGGAATTACCATTGTTCCTAATGATAATGATGAGCTTATTCCCCAAAGAATAGTAGTAGGCTATAGGATGTGCATTGATTTTAGAAAAGTCAACAAGGTTACTAAGAAAGATCATTACCCACTTCCTTTTATTGATCACATGTTGGAAAGGTTTTCTAAAAAGACCCATTTTTGTTTTCTTGATGGTTATTCTGGTTTCTCTCAAATTGCTGTTAAACAACAAGATCAAGAAAAAACTACTTTTACTTGCCCTTATGGAACTTATGCTTATAGACGTATGCCTTTTGGTTTATGTAATGCTCCAGCTACTTTTCAAAGATGCATGTCTGCCATCTTTCATGGTTTTTGTGAGGAAATTGTGGAAGTGTTCATGGGTGACTTTTCTGTCTATGGAACTTCTTTTGATAATTGTCTACACAACCTTGATAAAGTTTTGCAGAGGTGTGAAGAAACTAATCTTGTTCTTAATTGGGAGAAATGCCACTTCATGGTTAATGAAGGGATTGTCCTTGGGCATAAGGTTTCTGAAAGAGGCATAGAAGTTGATAGAGCTAAGGTTGAGGCAATTGAGAAAATGCCATGTCCAAGAGACATCAAAGGTATTTGTAGTATCCTTGGTCATGCTGGTTTCTATAGAAGGTTTATTAAAGACTTTTCTAGGATATCAAAACCCCTCGCTATTGTTCTTCAAAAAGATGTACCCTTCGTTTTTGATGATGATTGTATGGGAGCTTTTGAAACTCTTAAGAAGGCTTTAACTACAACCCCTATTGTTCAACCACCTGATTGGAATTTACCCTTTGAAATAATGTGTGATGCTAGTGATTTTGCTATAGGTGCTGTCCTTGGGCAACGAATTGATAAAAAGCTAAACGTTATTCATTATGCTAGTAAGACTCTAGACGCTGCTCAAAGGAATTATGCTACCACTAAAAAAGAATTTATAGCTGTTGTTTTTGCTTGTGATAAGTTTAGACCCTATATTGTAGACTCAAAAGTCACCATTCATACTGATCATGCTGCTATTAAATACCTTATGACAAAGAAGGTCACTAACCCTAGGCTTATTAGATGGGTGCTGCTTTTACAAGAGTTTGATCTACATATAGTAGATAGGAAAGGTGTTGAAAACCCTATAGCTGATAATTTATCTCGACTGAAAAACATCTCTTTTGACCCTATGCCTGTTAATGATAGTTTCCCAAATGAACAGTTGGCTGCAGTAGGGGTAAGCTCGCGAGGGAGCCCTTGGTACGCTGATTATGCTAATTTTATTGTCTCTAAGTATTTGCCTCCAACTTTTACAGCTCGGCAAAGAAGGAAGTTCTTTTATGATTTGAGGCATCATTTTTGGGATGACCCACACTTATATAAAGAAGGAGTGGATGGTATTATGCGAATATGTGTTCCAGAATATGAACAAAAGGAGATATTGCGTAAATGTCATGGTAGTGCTTATGGAGGACATCATGCAGGAGATAGAACTGCGCAAAAGGTGCTACAATCAGGTTTCTACTGGCCTACCCTTTTTAAAGATGCAACAAAAAATTGTTTTCTCTTGTGATGAATGTCAGCATGTTGGTAATATTTCTAGACGCAATGAAATGCCTATGAACTACTCTCTAGTTATTGAACCCTTTGATTGCTAGGGATTTGATTTTATGGGTCCTTTTCCTCCCTCGAAAGGTTATACTCATATTCTTATTGCCGTTGATTATGTTACCAAGTGGGTAGAAGCCATTCCTACGAAGAGTGCTGACAGGGAAACTTCTCTAAAAATGCTTAAGGATGTTATCTTCCCTAGGTTTGGAGTGCCTAGGTGTCTCATGACTAGCGGGGGTTCTCATTTCATTCATGGTGGTTTTAGAAAGACCCTTGCTAAATATGATGTTAATCACAGAATTGCTTCAGCTTATCACCCCTAAACTAGTGGGCAAGTGGAGTTATCGAATAGAGAAATTAAGTCCATCTTGCAAAAGACTATTAATAGATATAGAAAAAACTGGGCTAAAAAGTTGAATGATGCTTCATGGGCTTATAGGAATGCCTACAAAAACCCTATGGGAATGTCTCCTTATAAAATGGTTTATGGGAAAGCTTGTCACCTACCTTTAGAATTAGAACACAAAGCTTACTGGGCAGTGAAAGAACTCAATAGAGATTGTAAGCTCGCAGGTGAGAAAAGATTATTTGATTTAAGCTCCTTAGATGAATGGAGGAGTGAAGCCTATGAAAATGCTAGGCTCTTTAAAGAAAAATTAAAAGATGGCATGACAAGCGAATACTTAAGAGAGAATTTCATGTTGGTGAGAAAGTTCTATTGTATAGGTCTCGTCTCAGATTTTTTGTAGGAAAGCTACTATCAAAATGGGAAGGACCTTTCATTATTTAAGAAGCGTACCGTTCAGGAGCAATAAAAATTTCTTCTTTAAAAGATAATACTACACAAGTAGTGAATGGGTAGCGACTCAAGCACTATATTGCAGGGGATTCTTACAATGAAGATGTTGATGCCTTTCAAGTTATAACTCTGGAAAAATTTATCAAGGACCAGATTCAGAGACCTGTATAGTCTATTTTCAAATAGGTAATAGTTCTGGTAAGAAAATTTCCGCGAAAATACTATCCAACTATATTTTTGCAGTTTTCAGTTAATATGGGAAGCTACGAAGCGAAAGTGGGGCGTGCATGAGCGGGTGGCTCACACCACCTGTGGCGGGCCCACCCACCAGCGCCACCAGGTGGTGTGGCCACCCCGGACTCCGTCTTCGACCCATTTTCTCCCAGTACCTTCCTTTTGTTGTGAAACTTCGTAATATATAATCCCCTGGATCCCCCGAGGTTCGTATATCATGTTTTCGTCGTGTTTTTGTTTCGATCTGTTTCTACTAGGAACTATTCTTGAAATCTTAGAAGCACAATGGTGTCATCCAAGGATAGAAGGAAAGAAGAGGAGGAGAGGGAAGTAAATGAAAGAGGATAAAAAAGAGAAGGAGAAGGAGAAGGAGAAAAAGAGGTAAAGAAAGAGAGGTGATGAGAGGAAAATGAGAGATGTGAAAAGGGAAGAGATAGGAAAAAATGAAGAGGGAGGAGTGATGAAAGGATAAAAGAGAGAAAGGGAGGAGAGAGAAGAGAAGAGAAAGAGAGAGGAAGGTAGAGAGGGAAGTAGAGGAAGGAAGGAGATAGGGGGAGGAGGAGAGGAGGAGAGAAGAGAGGAGAGAGTAAAAGATAGGGGAGAGGGGAGAGATGTAAAGGGAGAGAGATATGGAAAGGAGAAGAGGACGACAAATAGGGTGAAGGAGGAGAAGAAGAGGGAAAAGAGAGAAGAAGAGATAGAGTGAAGGAGGGAAGGAGGGAAAAGGGAAAGAGGGAGGAAGAGATGGGGAAGAGAAAAAAAGAGTAAGAGAGATAAATAAGATGATGAGGGAGGATGAATGGAAAGGGAGAAGGGAAGTTAGAACGAGAAGAAGAGAGATGAGAGGAGAAGAAAGAGGAAGAGAGGAGAGAGGGTGGAGAGAGAGAGAGGAGAAAGAAGAGGGAGAGAGAGGGGAGTGAGGAGATGGGGAGAAAGATGAATTAGAGAGAGGGGAAAAAGGAAGAGATGAAAAGAGAGGTTAAAGGAGAGGGAAAGGAAAAGAGGAGTGGTGGCCCATGCAGGAAAAGAAGACTCCTAGAGGGAAGAGCGGAAAAAGAATCACAAGAGCTGGGATCCACAATCTCACATGATCATACACCGCATCGAGCACAACTCAGAGTTGATTCGTACTCTCACCTTCGAGATTGAGGACTTGGGGAAACTAATCAAAGAGCTCATTAAGAGGATACCACCACCACCGAAGGAGAAATTCGTCATCAGATTTAGCATCCCCTTGGTTTGTTCCAAGCTTGGGGGAGTGCCGCGGTATCACATCACTATCTTCTATCTTTTTACCTTTTTAGTAGAGTCATATCATGAATAGAGAAGTTATTATGTAGGATGGTTTGCATTATGGAAGTGTCCCCTCTCTAGTTAGATATGTATCCCTTGGTGTGAGTTGCCGTTGTGGTTTATTAATGAGAAGTTCTATCATTTACTCTTTTGCATAGCTTATATTAGTTTTCAATTCATGGTTATATGATTGAACTTGTTGTTAGTATTGGTAGCACTTTGGGATCATTGAGTTAATTTAGTTGGTTTTGGCAAACCTGGCTCGGTCAGTAGAAACACTATTTTTGAGAGTTGAATGAAAAACATAAGAGTACTCTAAAGAAATATAATTTAATCATCTTTCTTTCTTGATTTTCTCATAAGTTTAGTATTCTCTAGTTAAGATCTTTTGTGCTTCCAAGGAAGATTGCATGTTTGTCTTTATCACTTGTATGTTTGTTTGTTTCCTTCAACTCTTATACTTGCTACCCAGCCTTGCTAGCCAAAAACCTGTACTGAGAGGGAATTCTTCTCGTGCATCCAATCCTTAAACCCCAACCTATGCCATTTGTGTCCACCATACCTACCTATTAGCACTATTGCTATTCCAAGTAAATTCTTGTTTTTATCTACCTTCCAAATTAAACTTGTTATGTGAAAATTACTGATTAAAGCTCTCACGAACTTGATGGCACACTTTACTTTCTTGCATCTAATAAACTAGAACCATTGGGTCCTTCTTTGTTGCATATATGCTTGCGCTTTATGAGTTGAAGTTAGCAGAACCATGTATCATGGGGAACGCTTTCAACACTGCCATGGTACTTTGTGCCTAGTTGATATCATGATTCTTTTGCCTATGGATCCCGGCGGTGTGAAATAAAAGGGGAACTTGTAAGACCATGGAGGTCATATGTGTGTTAGAGAAACGCCTGGGCCGCTAGCCTAAGCCATGCCTAATCATGGTGGAAACTTGCAGCATAACTATAGTGAGCATTCTATGAAGCATCCTCAATAAAAACCTATGCAAATAGCAAATAAAAAGATCATTGAGATGCTCATTGTCTGCTTGCCTTGTCATTTTGATTATGGGATAGCTCCTGTATCATGTGCAAGGGGTACCCCGTTGGCGGTTCTCAATGATACACATGTATTTACAATGACAAGAGCTTACTTGTGACTGAAGTTGAGTAGCATGAGGTTCGGTACTCGTAAGTAAGGGGCATGAGATTTCAACTTATAACTTGTCAAGCATATCCTCTTAGTTGTGTCACTTTAACCTTAATCACCTAAAGATGCCTATGATAGGGGCAATGACGGCTGAAAGCTAATAAGTACCATAATTTTTGGGAGCTCTTTATGAAACTTGCAATCTCTACTTCCCTCTGTGAAGGGCCTTTCTTTTACTTTTTAGTTGAGTCAGTAAACCTATTCCCTTCTATCTCAGCAAGTATTTTGAGTTGTTGTGTTTCATTCATTCATATGATGATTTATTCAATCATGTTTCTTATGTTCCTTGTTTTCCACATTGCTCTTATCTTGGTGATTACTATTTTGAAAGCTATCATCGAAAAACCAGTTATTTGTGAACTCCAGCAAATTATCAACTATTCTTCGGCCAAGAGCTAAGTTTGCCATTACCAATTATGATTTACTTCATGTATCTCTATTGTGTTTCCTTTACTTATTGCAAGTTAAGTTATATAATAGTGAGTTGTCTTCTATTATGATATGTGTATTGATGAATGTGATGCTTCTTGTCCGTATTCTTTTATCGACTCTTCACTCCATAAACCTGAGGTCATGTTTATTGAGCTCAGTTTCGCTTGGGGACAAGCGAAGTCTAAGCTTGGGCGGAGTTGATACATCCATTTTGCATCACTATTCTATGTCATAATTCACTGTTATTCATTGATATATTTCATATTAAGAGGTGATACTTATGTTATTTCATCTGTTTTTGCATGGTTGATGACTTTTGGAGCATGGACCGCTACAGTCAGGATTCTGATGGAAAAGGTGTTGTTTAGAGGCAAAATTCGCGAAGATCAGAAAATCCGGGAAAATATACGGAAAATCCTATTTTTCTAGAAGACGAAGGCTGCTAGAAGAGGGAGTGGAGATGGGCCACAGGGGGCCCACACCACCCCCTGGCGCGGGCCAGCCTAGGCCACGCCACCAGGTGGTGCTACGCCTCAGCCCACCTCGCTCTCCCTCTAGTGTATATATTCCTCCCGAAACCCTAAGACTGGGGAGCAACCACAGAAGATTACGCCGCCTCAAGGCGGAAAACACCGAGAGAGAAAGATCTCTCCGGCAGACAGATTTCTGCCGGGGGAATTCCTTCCCGGAGAGGGAAGATCGTCGCCATCAACACCACCATCAAGCTGGACTTCATCGGGATCATCATCATAATCACCACCATCACCATCAGCACCCTCATCACCATCTCCATATTGCTGTAACAATTGGGTTGAATCTTGCATTAGTTCTTAGGGGAAACTTTCCCGGTGTTGATTACTCTTTGTAGTTGATGCTATTGAGTGAACCATTGAATTATTGTTTATGTTCAGATTGTTATACATCATTATTCCATCTCTGATCATGATCCATATGATGTCTTGTGAGTAATTTGTTTTGTTCTTGAGGACATGGGAGAAGTCATGTTGTTAGTAGTGGAGTTGTGTTGAGAAAGATTCAATAGTTTGATATTTAAGTTGTGGTGTACTTCTTCTAGTGGTGTCATGTGAACGTCGACTACATGACACTTCACCTATATGGGCCTAGGGGAATGCATTATGTATTTGGCTACTAATCGTAGGGGTTGCCGGAGTGACAGAAACCTGAACCCCCGTTAGGAAACCATTGCACAAGGCACGTAAGGGTCTTAGAGTTTAAAGCTGTGGTTAGGTTTCTACCTTAATTACTTTCTTGTACTTACGGATGTTTGCAAGGGGTATAATCACAAGTATGTATTAGTCATAGGAAGGTCGGTACATTAGCACAGGTTCACCCACACAACACTTAGTAAGCTAAAGAAGATTAATCAACTATATGAAGCGAAAGCACTTGACAGTCTTCCCAGGTGTCCTCGAGAACGTTTGGTCATCTTAAGTAATACAACCGGCTTGTCCTTTGCTGAATAAAGGATTGGACCACTTGCTGCATTTATTCCTACTGTCTTTTATTTACTCGTACTTCGTTTACTTGCTTTATCAAAAAACCCTAAAAATCCGTTTGCTAAGTATTTGCAGAGAATTCCTGATCCATACCACTAGCCAGCACCTTCTGCTCCTCGTTGGGTTCGACACTCTTACTTATCGAAAACACTGCGATACACCCCCCTATACTTGTGGGTCATCAGGCAGGAGGAGTGTCTGGGCCAGATTCAACTCTGGCCCCACCACCGCACCCTCCACGGTGACCCCTGCCGCTTCCACGAGGGCATCCCCAACTACGCGTAGGAGGAGCTTCTCTCGAGGCCATGCTCGCCTCCGCAGGTGCAAACACAGTGAGAGCCGTGCTGCAGCCACCGCGCCTCCCCCAACTGCTTCCGCGAGTATGTCCCCAACTGCGCTTCGCCGGCGGCGTCTCCTCCACCTCAGCCATCACCGCCTTGCCCTTTTCCTCAGCTGAGAAATGCGGGGGTGTCATGGAGTGGGAGACAGGGTTTTCCGCTATAGAGCGCAAGAGAGGAAGAAAGAAGGCAGTACAGTGGGAGCGAAAAGATTCTTCCCCCACCTTTAACCGCTCCCGTCGAAAAGATGTATCACTGTGTCGCCCGCATGGTATTAACCGCCAGGCCCCACGCGCCGTCGCGTCGTGGGAATGACTCCCGAAGCAAGAACCGTGCATTTTAGATCTACGAGCGAGTGCCTGTGGCCGTTTGAGCTTCACGGCTAGGATTCTAGCAAGCCGGGTCCTTGTTGACCGGGTGATGGCAGGGGCCCTCCCATCATAGGGGGGCGCTTGCCCCTTCGGGCCCCCAAGGGGACACATGTAGGCCAACCGCCCATGGGCTACTATCGGAGCCCTGATATCTGGGGTGCCACGTCTCCATGCTGGACGGGGCCTGTAGCCTAAGGGCCTCCGCCTTCAAGATGTAGGAGACCTTCAAGAGGAAGAGCGCCCTCCTAGGGACAAGCCTGAGGGGGATTCGCGAGGTGATCACCCTGAGGAAGCTACCAAGGCCTCGTGTAGTGCCCCGAGCCTCGGATACCCATGGGTGCGTCCGGGGTAGAAGAGTAACTACACCGCGTGGAGCACGGGCCACGGCCCCGACAACAAGTACAACCAGTATCAACCGCCTCAGAAAAGAGGACCCAGTCCACCCTCCTTTCGCAGGGCCAGAGCAGGTGATCCGGTGGCAGGAGGCTCTCTCGATTGCCATTTTGGTGAAAGAGGAAAAAAGTAGAGAGTCCTAGATGAAGACAAACGGCGTCGGCAAAGTACGCTTTCCAGGAGGATGGAGTGGGGCGCGGCGAGCTGGACCAAGTCCATGTAAAGTAGTCTCCTATACCGGGATCACGAGGGGCGGCACCGTGGTGACCCTTCCCGTCTGTGTACCGGGGGGAGAGTGCCGACGCCGCCCTATATAAGGACTTATCCTACCTTGTAAGGGACGGATCCCAGAGATCTCAAACCCTGGACTTTCATTCACCATTGGAACCTCGCAAGGCAAGCGAGCAATACAACCAAGCAGGAGTAGGGGCTTTACCTCCTCACGAGGGTCCCGAACCTGGGTAAAAAACCCGGTGTTAACTCTCTATCGGGCACCCGCTCCGATGCCGTAGCCATCGCCGGACTCCTTCGGACTTGCGTGTTCAGCCCCCTCTCAAACCAAGAGATCATTGGACCCTAGTTCCTTCGCGGGAAAAATATACGACACATACTCCTATGGTTTATCGGAAACACAAATCCATGGAACGATTCCTCAAATCTTAGATATTTTGCTAAACTTGTAACTCAAATATATTCTTATATGATCCAATCATAAATTCTTTATTTTCTTGTTACAATGATTTTCTACTTCATCTTGAAAGTCTTTGAACAATTTTCAAATGTTTTATACTTCTTCCTTATTAAGTAAATATACACATATATTTACACAAATTTCTGAAGGAAGTATATGAAGTTGAAAGATCCACCACACATGGCTACACATAATGGACTATATACGTCAACATGCATAATGTCCAATAAGTTAGTCATATGTTCCTCTTTGTCCAATGAACGGAGTTTCAATTATCTTCAGGAAAGTCTCACAAGAGTCAATTGATCAAAATCAAAGACTCCAAAACCCCATCAACATGGAATTTCTTCATGTTTTCTTTCCAATAGAATTTAAACGGTGATGTCACTTCATAAGTGATTTTCAACCATTTGTCTTGCGACATTTTAGCATCAGTTTTATGGACGTGATTTCTCCAACTAGACTTGTAAAAGTTCATCCATCTTCTATGGAATACGGTAATTATTTGAACAACCTTTTTTCTCATAATACCTGAACAAAATAACAATTATTAAAACAAATCTTGCAAGCAAGCTTTGATGTCAACGAGAAACAACACTTTATTTGTTTTTGCTAAACATCATCTCATATTCTCTTGCTAGTTACTTAGGCCATTGTAGTTCATGAATTGTGTTGCTCTATGTGACATTTCACACCAACTAATTCGGTATCCAATAACCCCGAATCACATTGTTTAATCAAGCAAATAATACAGCCATAACATGTATATCATCTATATATCTAAGCTAGACATTTCCAGTCTTTTTCTTTTCTACCAAATATTTTTCATCTTTCAACATTTCATTTTCTTTTTCAAAAAATCTATCAACATTAATAGTGGCGACATACACATGACACATAGTCCAAAGCCTATTATTCAAACACTAATATCCTTGGACTTGGACTTTTGATGTAGATCACCATCATCAAATGTTAGGCGCTCTTCCAAATTTCATTCCTTTTAGTAATACTTTTAATGTAGTAACCATTTTACCTACATATTCTATCCATCCTTATCATGAAAAATTTCATGATCAAGCTACTATATCTTATAAAGGCGAATCACGAGTATAATGTTAATTCCCAAAACCTTTTAGGTGATCAGGATGCCTAGCATCTCCAACCTTTGCAAATTCTCATATTGACATGGGTATGCCCAATAGGCACTCGACTACAGCCTACCTGGTGCAGCTCGACGGAAGGCGCACTCGACGAATCGCCAAGGTCCATGAAGCCTATGACGGTTCGACTGGTATGAAGCCCATATGGATATGGACTCCCAAACGCACAAGACAAGGAAAGCTCAAGACTAGAGTTCTAATCCAACTTGTAACCAACTCGTATTGGTACCTGAGACCTAGCCTCCCCATATATAAAGGCTAGGAGGGTCCAACGAGAAGGCATCCTCTCCCCCCAACAGGCAATCGCAACTCCCACAATAGATCTAGACACCGCAATAGACAATAGACAGATCTACGATCTCCCATATGGCAGATCTAATCTGCGCATATACTGCCATCGGCGACATTGTAATCCTTCGGATCATCATCAATTAAGAGCAGACAAGCAAGAGTAGGGTCCTCTACGAGGCCTGAACCTGGGTAAACCTTGCGTCCCTGTGTGCTTGTTTGCTAGCCGTACCGAGATCTCCAGCGCTCCTTAATTCCTGAACCTAAGTCCATAACAATGGGCATTGATGAGTTAAACCCTCGTCACATATAATACGAGAATATGTATTTTATTAAATTATACTCTATCATATTGCAACCAAGCATTGTTTCAGATACCACAATATCTTCTACACATGATGGTCTCTGAAACAATTTTCATCTTCTAGATAACTTTGATATTAAAATAATTTTTCAATATCAATAATCATGGAGGCAACCATGATACTTAGATACTAACGCTAGAATTTGTTACTCTAGATTCAATACTACTTATTGAATTTCATGGAGTACATGAGGTTTTGCTGAAAGTTTACAATAGTACTTTAAGCTTTAGATTGACACTCATAAAACAATATGTACTAGTTCGTAAAGTAAAATTCTAGAATTCTATAGTTCTATTATCTCAATTCTAGCTAAGTGCAAAGTAATAAACGAATGCCAGTGACGACAATGAACTATGTAAATTCACTTTGATTTAGTTTATGATAAATTGAGTTCAGATTAATCCAAATTACTAAATAAACTCCCACTCAAAAACGACATCCCTCTAGTCATTTTTAGTGTTTACACGAACCAAATTCACTACACCACGAACGATCATTACATGAGGTGGTGCAGCTGCAACGACGAGCATCATATGGACATCATATCATCCATATGACTCATGCTTTACCTTTTGGTTCATGTTCCGATGTCATGTCTGTACATGCTAGACTCACCAAGTAAGAACCTTAGTACTCACGTGTGTAAAACTTTCTTACACCCGTTGTATGCGAACGCAGAGTCTATCACACCTGATCATCACGTGGTGCTTCAAAACGACGAACTTTATTAACAGTGCATACTAAGGAAGAATGTATTATTATCTTGATATTTAGCGAGAGGGATCATCTTATAATGCTACCGCCAAGAACTAAGCAAGACATAAGAAAAATAAGATACATAAAAGGGATAAACATCATATGCATATGTGATATGATATGGTCCTTTCTTACACTAGATCTCCATCTTGTGTGCCATGGTATGATCTCCATCATTCCACCGGCATGGCACCACATCATGGCTGTCTTCCACCATTACAATATATCTCATGGATATATATAGAACGCATGCCATAAAAAGAAAAAGACAACCATATGGCTCATGTCGGTTGTTTAATTTACAATAAATCTTATTGCATACAACAATCTTTGTATCAATGACCATATCACATCACATGCCCTGCAAAAAAATTTAGACACCTCTAATTTATTTTTGCATATTTTACGTGGTTGTGGACTGTCTAGGAAAGAACTATTCTACCTATAAACTTTAACCACAACGATGATAATCAAGTTATTAGAAAACCATTGTAAATTAGATCATGAATATACTGGGAGAGACAGACACCCGCTGAGCCACTATTGTAATACAAGTTGCATGTCAAGCGTGGGACAAGTCTCATGTGCGAGGACATGTAAAGTTAGTCCGGGCAGCTTCATCCGAACATGCCACCATGATCCAAAATACATGAAAGTATGCAATAACATGATCATCAACATCCACATCACCATGTGTTCTAACCGTACAAAGAATATACACATAGGCATAGCTCTGATACCATTTATGGGTTTGTTGCATAGAAAACAAAAAAAATCCTATGGTTACAACTGCTAAGATCAAACCAAGGTGATACTTGTAATGATTTCATAAGGACTCACCCTCGAAGACCAACAGCGGGATAACATTCACGCAAACAAACGTGGCTGGTGTAGAATATACTCGACCATCATCAAGGACACGATGATGATCGATGCTACAAATGGGCAGCACATTCATAATCGGTCACACGTTCGGCATGACGACAACCTCCGTCCTTGCTCTAGTTGGGCAGCAGAAGTAGCGGATCCTCGGGAACTCCAGCAGCACTATGACATGGGATGAGTGTGTGAGAGGGGTCTCTGCCACCTCCTTTTATAGGGGGAGGTGGAACACCAAGGGTGTGGAAAGCTCCATACATGGTGCCCCAACCTCTCCCCTCTTGATTACTAGTGGAATCTCCACTCACACATAATCAAGGGTCACTTTCTCCTATTAAATCTCCACTAAAAAACCAAAGGTCTTTTCATTAAAACAATTTTAATTAAATTGGTTTAATTCCACTCAATTTAATGAAAACTTCGTTTAAATGAGTACTTCATTTAATGAACACTTAAGTTAATGAACACATTATCAATTTATTCTCTTGTAATATTTCGATACACCGAAACTATTCAGGCAGTTTTATCAAAATAGTTTTTGCGTTGTCCAGTATTTTCTCCTGCATTCCGTATCCACTCAAATGCGTCAACGAGTCTTAAGTATGTCACCCTACGGTTTGTGAACTAAGTGGACATGATCGAGACTCTCTCTGATCAATAATCATTAGCGGGAACTGGAGATCCATAATGACTCCTACTTACTCAACGATGAACTAGTGATTGCGTGAACCTTTTTCGTAGTAACCAAATCCTTTTGTCTCACGGTATTTTACTTGTCCGATATCCGATCATTTGGTATCATCCATACTAGTTCGATCTTGTTACTGACAAGTACTATTTTCTCGTTCCCGTGATATAACATTCTTAGTGATCTTATCACTTACTTGCAAGCTATGTCAATGTGATATCACCAAGAGGGCTCTGAGTATATCTCTCTACCATCGGGATGAAAAAATCCCACTCTTGATCCACAATCCTCAACTAACACTTTCTAAGTACCCAACGACATTTTTATAATCACCATGTTATGGTGTGACGTTTGATGGAATCAAAATACTCTTCTAGTGTTAGTGATTGACATGATCTCATGGTCTAAGGATTAGGGTTACTTCGCATGATGTTATAGTAATGTAAACATAATGACTTTGATCGTATTACTATACTTTGGGTGAATGTTCATCACATCATTCTACCAATATTGTACCTTGTTATTAACAACATCCAATGTCATGATCAGGAAACCTTGATCATCTGTTAATCAACAAGCTAGTGTAATAAGAGGCATTACTAGGAACCTTTTCTCTATTTATTAAACAAACATGTATTAACGTTTCTGGTTAACATATTTATAGAATGAGAAATAAAAATTTATCATAAACATGGAATAATACAATAACCACTTTATTAGTGTCTCTCAGGTGTATTCCTTTCACTCTAGATTACCTGTGACCTACACATAGACCGCTGATACCATTGTTTGGTATCGTAAAGGGAATTTTTTCCGGTACTATGAACACACCAAGATCGAGCTATGCAAGGAACATGAGATATAGATCTAATAGAATAGATCTAGATCCAAATTAACCCACCAATGGATGTAGCAGAAAACACTTGGTGTAGTTTGTGGATGACGATCATGTCGATCCCCACAGCTAGGCGTATCCCTCTCACCAACCACGAGGAGAAGCTCCACTCGATGGAGGATCAAAGGTACAATCCCTCCATAGGTTGCATGCATCGAGTCTCCCAATCCGTGTAGCATTCCATTGTCTAGAGCCTCGCGCCTATAGTGATAATCTCGTAGCCTCGTGGAATGCGTATTGTGGAGAAGCTCTACAAGGAAGAGATAGAGAGAAGCAGCCACCCATACGCAGCGAGCCGTGTTGTATGTATTTCAAGTAGTGCCCTTGGGGCCTTCATACAGGAGGGGGAGAGGGCTTGGGCGCCCTAGGGTCTCCCCTTGGTAGCTGAGAACCAGGGTTGCCCTAGATGGCGCCTCCCCTCCCTTTTGGCAGGTGTTGATCATCTAGATCAAATCAGGATCATTGCCTTCCACTTCTACAAGATATGGTATCTCCTCATTAATGCGAATAATCCTATAACTTTAATAGAATATACTATCACGACTTTCCTAATATGGAGATATGATCTGATACTTTCCAAATCTCCAAAAATTAACTTCCTTAATTCTCATGGGATCTAAAATGGAAGGTCTAGGTGCAACCCACCGTGGCCCATGCGCCACACCCATGCGGGCTACCCCCTCTAGATCATTTCTCCCTCATAACCGTTTTGGTGGTTTTATTCCTCTTCGGTTTCTTTCAAATAAAGACCTATACATCTCATCTATGCAAAGCTATATATATATATATATATTTTAGAACCTTTCCGAATACTCTCCAACATAATCACTGTCTCGGGATGACCACGCTGAACCTTGAAATCATCACCGACGACTTCAGAACAATTTTCCTAAATTAGGTTATGTCACCAGAACTATTCCGATTTCTCTCAGAACCTCCGAATACTATTTCAGAATCTCTGGAACATATTCTAGACGATTCCCTTAACTACATATACTATTATCACAACTTGATTGTTTGTCCTTAAGCATGTGACCTGGTCGGGTTCAGTAATATGTAGACATGACTCCGTGAACTCTTTCGGATCAATAATCAACAACAAGACCTAAATGCCCCATGATGGTTCCTTTATATTACACGAATCACTGACTGAACCCAGTCCATTATACAAGTGCTAATCCTTCTACCTCATGGTATGTGAAAACACCGAGGCGAGATGTTGGTATCCTCGTGATACAACTATTGATCACTATATCTGTTATTCTTGTTCATGTTTCACTCTCATTTACTCGTCCGTATTCCAATGTCCTTATGTTCAACATCATAACTTGTCATCATATACGATGGGTGACATTGTAATACCAAGTGGGCCTAGAGTATATTTCTCCATCGTCAGGAGGAGTAGAATCCTAGTCATGAACTCCCCAAATCCCTAGACATACTTCCGTGATTATCCCAGAATCATCGGTATAGCCACCTTTGTATTGTGGTGTTGGACAAAACCAAGGACAACCCTTCCGATATGAGGGTACTTGATATTCTCATGGTCTAAGGATTTATGCATAAGATAATGATGACTATTAACATCAGATTACACCTCATAGTAAATCATCCAATAGATCAATTAAATACCCTTATCCATCTAACAATGTACTCCCATTGTTAGTGGTATCCCTAGTTATAGTAAATTATACCATGATCAGAAAACTTGATTATCACAAAATACATGGGCTAGTCTTAGAGACGTGACTAGGAATAACTTGGTGCTTATCTTTCACACGTGCATCTGAGTTTTCCTTTGATTTTCACAATCAAGAAACATAGCAGTTATAACATAGAATAATAAAATTAAATAGTGAACAAGAAAATACATAATAACTATTACTGGCTCTAGCTCTAGGACATATTTCCAACAGTTTAGGTCAAATGTAATACTCACTCTGTCTGGAAATAAGTGACATGGATTTGTCTAGATTCACATGTATCTACACGTGTTTTACTATATAGATACATCCGAATCTAAATAAATCGAAGTCACTTATTTCCGGACCGAGGAGTACATAATTTTGATAATTCAAATGTCACATAGTAAGCCTTGCACATATCAAATGCCGGAAAATTTTACGACTACGGTGTTCTTACGACATAAATAGAGCAAGCTAAGCATGCCAAAGTCTAGGTAACTTTCCTACGAAGGCCATGTTTCATTCAAATGATTTACAAAGAAATTTTATAGGATTCTTACCTATAGGATTTTTTCCCTATAGAGCATATTTGATTCAAAGGATTGAACCTTTCGAAATTCCTATGGATTACAATCCCATAGGATTTCTAACCAGAGGTTATACCTCTTGGAAAATTTCCTATGTGTTTATAACAACTATGTCATGTATTCAATCTATGTACAAATTTACTGTGTTTTTCCTGTGGTGCAACCAAACGACTTCTGTAGCTAATTCCTACTTGTTTCGTTCCTGTAGGATTTCACATGTCATGACATACCGTTCCTATGATTTTCCTATTCATGTGTTTTTAAGGGCTCATTTGATTCAAATGATTTGTAAAACATAGTGATAGGAAAAGTGTAGGAATAAAATGGCATGACACTTAGAATCCTATAGAAATGAAAATGCAGGAATCAGTAAGATAAACTGTTTGATCGGACTGTAGGAAAAACGCAAGAAATTTTATAGGGTTCATGTACATGTCATAGTTGTCATAGACAGATACGATTTTTTCCAAGAGGTCCCACCTCTCGCTAGAAATCCTGTAAGATTGTAGTGTAGAAAAGCAATGTATATGAATTTTGTAGAATTTATTCTTTTAAAATAAACCTACTCTATTGGAAAAATTTCTATGGATTAAAATCCTATAGTATTCCTTTAGAAACTTTTGAATCAAATATGCCCTAACTGTTATTTCAGCAAGTTTTCGGTTCTTACATTAATAAGTACTCCTGTCTAATTCTAAATCCCAATTCTTGTTAAGTATTTTTCGTTTCTTTCAGCGTGTTCTTTCTGTCACGGGAACGTTCCAAACTGAGGCCTGGTTGAAGAAAACATTAAGGACAGCCCTACGCGTCCCCCGGAGGATATGTGATTTTTATCCCCCGGGTCCCCAGCCAACCACGTGTCCTTTATTTGATTCAAAATCTGGCGTTTGCTATATTTGCCCCGCTTTTGCTACATTTGCCCTGCTTTTGCTACATTGTAGCAAAAAACGGTTCGGTCTAAAAAATAGAAAATTAGACTGTACCTCGCCGGGGATCTCGTCGGTGACCGTGTAGCAAAAAAGTTATGTTAATGTAGCAAATCCGACCTCACCGGAGACTTCATGGGAGACCTCACCGGAGAATTTCACGGAGATCTCACGAGACCTTGTAGCAAAAACTTTGCGCTATTGTAGCAAAACCACAAAACGGTTGTAGCAAAAAAAATGTACTAATATAGCAAAAAGAACGACCTCGCCGGAGACATCACCGGTGCCTGCCGTAGCAAAGTCGTTGAAAATGTCGTAGCAAATATTTTGTGTTATTATAGCAAAAACATAGAAGAGAAATAGCAAAAACTTGCTACTATTGTAGCATCACCTTGTAGCAAAACCAAAGACACACTTATAGCACCACCGCCAGCCACACGTAGCAAGAACTATATACTATTATAGCAAAACGATAAAACTAATGTAGCAAAAATTGTACAAGAAACCGTATAGCATATAGAGAACACGAATGTAGCAGCGTGTAGCAAAAACATTGGACTATATTATAGAAAAACATGGCGCCCAACAAGAAGTGTAGCAGCTACCATAGCAGCGTGTAGCCAGCTCCCGCCCCACATGTAGAAGCTTCGCCTCCACCGCCATGTAGCGGCCGATGCCCGTCAGATAGCGGCGATCGCCGCCGTGTGTAGCAATCTTCGTGGCCACCATCTTCAAATCGAGAGCCGCTGACCCAACAAATGGAGGGAGTGAGGAAAAGGAGAAAGAAGGAAGGAGGTGGCTGCCGCCACCAGAGTTGAGGGAGGAGGAATTTGGTGGCACGAGCTGAGGCTCACTAGCGAGAGAGAACGGTGGGGAACTCTCAGTTTCCATCGATCTATTTGGGTGCGGGTGGATAAGGCAGAGACGTTTTGAAGTGGAGTCCACGCGGGACACGCGTCGCCACGAGGAGACGGAGGATACGAATCGCGTGATCCCGGGGAAGTTGT
This sequence comes from Avena insularis, assembly GCA_023614405.1. Classification (NCBI taxonomy): domain Eukaryota; kingdom Viridiplantae; phylum Streptophyta; class Magnoliopsida; order Poales; family Poaceae; genus Avena; species Avena insularis. The sequence goes on along the minus strand of CM042688.1, from coordinate 502,445,997 downwards.
ATCATTTTCCGAACATTAATGAAGGTAAAGATCACGCGCTCCAAAGCGAGAGTGTCGGACAGCTCAGACCACACAAGAACACACGCTGCCACCGCCAGACAATCAGTCACCTAACTGCCCTAACTCCCCGTATAATTATCACATCATCATCGTCGAAGCATCCAACATTCACAGAGCACTGTACAGCTAATTTTCGCACGACCTATAAACAACCAAAAAGAAAAGAAAAAAAAGCCAGGCCAAGCCAAGCCGCCCACCGAGAAAGGGACGAGGCCAATCTGGTGGTGGCCTCGAGCTCGCAGCCAATCGCCCGCCCCCGATCCCAATCCAGCCTACGAGCGCAGCCTCCGGGGACAGGGTCTGTCGGGCGGGCTCCCCTGTCCTGTCACCGGCGGCGCCGCTCATGGCCGGAGCCATGGTCGACCGGGCGACCAGCGACATGCTCATCGGCCCCGACTGGGCCAAGAACATGGAGATCTGCGACATCTGCAACCGCGACCCCGGGTACGGTTCCTCCCCATCACCCGTACCCCGATCCTTGCCCTGTCGCTCGAGGTTCGGACGTCGGGTAGTTAGCTGAGCTGGCCGGCGGTGGCGTTTTATGCGGGGAGCTGTGCCGTGGTTGGAGTTAGCGTGATCCGGGTAGGATGGAGTGTGATTTTATGTCATAGGACGCCGTAATTGCTGGAAATGCTTCCAGCTCCGACAAATTCTGGGAGTTGCTCGACTTTTATCAGTGGTTTGTGTTTGAGCGATACGAGATCATACGGCTCGAATTTGGATCTTCCTGAAGTGGCGAAGTGAAAATTTGAGATACAGTTGGGTGGGTTGGTGGTGGCTGTCTGTCTGGGGGAATTGCGATTTTGCGAGCAGTGGATCTGGTTCCCGTTTTGATTTCAACTAACAATCGATTGTATGGTGGTGTTCTTATCCTCATTGTCGGATGGAGATTACCATATGGCGGGAACTGTTGGAGGTTGATGCTTCATGCTTGGTGTTCTGTTGGTTGGTCACGCAAAGTGCAAATGACATTCCTCAGTTGAGTCAATTGGCATGAGCGCGGCAGTCATTGACCCTTTGACTTTAGTCAGTATCATTTGTTTTGCTGGATGGAAAGTGAAGTAGTGTTTCACACCATGCAAATTTCTGTAGTGGGAGCTATCCCAGGTCCCGTATTAATTTTCAAATATTTGCGCTTCTTGTATGGATTAGACACTTGGTTTTCGTTAAGGATTAAATATTCAGGTTTTGACAAGCTTTGTTCAATCTACTCATTCAATAACCTGAGTTTCATAAGTTACGTATGCCTAGATCACGCACCTTCAGGTAAAACATAGAGTAAAGAAAGGGAAAGAAGCAATGCTGTTCCTGAAGGCACTTGCTTAGAGCTGAATGAATGGTGCAGGTTATTCAGTCTGACAAGATGTCCAAAAGTCGCATGAAAGATGAGAAACACTATGCTGTGAAGTTCCTTACTATTTGGAGGACAGCTTAGAAAATTTTAATTTATATAATCCTTGGGTTGCTGTTTCTATGTTATGTAGTGACAGCCTTGAAAAAATTATAGCTAATAATATTGGGATGGATCATACATAATTAGATATTATTCTAAATTAGTATTGAAAAAATTATTGTCAGAATGCTACTTGAATGCTGAGTTGCTTGTTCACCGAATTTCTTACTGAAATCAGTGGTGCTGCTCACAATCTTTCTAACTGACCTAGCCTAGTTCTTCATGTAACTCTGGCATCTGAAGGTTTTGGAGAATGAACAAGTTCTGGGAATACTATTGATTTTGTAGTTTTCATCACGTGGGAATGGCCAAGGTGCTCTTATAAGTTATAACATTTCGGCAATAGGTCAACTGCTGTCCATCGTTTTGCAGTGGTTGTTGTTCCTTTTATTTATGTTTAGTGTGAATTCTGCCCAAGTAAAGTGCATTAAGTTGAGCACTTCTTTTTTCTTTTACTTGAGTTGATTCCTTATGTAAGCATGTAATTGACTATATCTTCTGAAGATACTAATTGCATCAGTATTGCTATTGCATTATAAGTATGCTTAGTTTAGTTCTTAGATGTACTTCTACAGTTTTACTTTCCCCTCCTATTTCCAAGCTACTTCTTAGAAGAACACTTTGATGCAATGTTTTATAGTTGCACAGCTTATTACGATATTGCTGACTAGTTATTATTTATTACTACAGCTGACTACTTATTTGTTATTACTTGTTGCTACTAAATTAGCAATGGAGCCCACAAAAGTTGATGCAGTTTGCCTGTTTAATATGTCTGCCGGTTTTGAGCAACAGTTAGGTTCCATTCTAGCTGTTTAAACATATCAATATAGGTTGCTTTCCTTGATTCCTAAGCCATTGAGCTGATCCGGTAGAAGCATCTTGACTTATAGCTACTTTTTTTTCCTGCACTGCATGCTTTATTTATTGATATTTATTAGCTAACTGTTTGCCCTGGTAACAGGCAATCCAAAGATGTCGTGAAGGTTCTCAGAAAAAGGATTGGGCACAAAAATCCAAAAGTTCAGCTTCTTGCATTAACTGTGAGTTTATTAGACAAGTTTACCTCTGTTCTTCAGTGTGGTGTTATTGATAGTTTGTTGTAGTCATTGAGAAAAGAAGTAGTTAAGCTGTGCTTTTTCAATAACATCGAACATACATGTCTGCTACTTAGCTGTATTTGCATTTTTTGTCTGTAGTATCTAAATATCTTGTTTGCATGTGCATCTTTCTTGTATGCTTCATGAGTAGGTGTTCACTTCATCATACCAATGCAGCTTGCAACACCAGTAAACATCATGGTATACTTGAAAATGGTTGCAAAAGTTATTGCAGCCTTTAAATCAGCCGATCTCATGTAATTAACTTACATTTTATTAGTTTTTTGTCCAACCCATAAAAAAACTAGGATAGTCGGTCAGGACATAGCTGGTTTGTAATCACTTTATTTTGATAACTTTATGATTCATTATCATTTGAACATGTAAGTAGGAATCATTCACTGTCTTGATGATGAACTGATAATATTCTTCTATTTCAGCTGTTGGAAACTGCAATAAAGAACTGTGGGGATATATTCCACATGCATGTTGCAGAGAGAGATCTGTTGCATGAGATGGTCAAGATAGTGAAGAAAAAGGTTCAGCATTCGTCATAGTTCTGAAACTTCAGTTGTTTTCTCCTAGCCTGCTGACTGTATGATGTTATATTTGTCTCATTTTACAGTCTGATCCACGTGTCAAAGAGAAGGTTCTGGTTCTAGTAGATACATGGCAAGAAGCTTTGGGGGGACCGCGTGCAAGATATCCGCAATTCTATGCAGCATACCATGAGTTGGTGGTATACTTTTCAAAACCAGTTTATTTGTTAGGCTCTAAATTTTCACTTAGCACAGTTGTTCTGTTTTAAAATGTTACTACTAATATTATATTATTATTTTATCGTAAGTTTAATGCCGTTCAGGATGCAAGAAATGGAATGCGATGGTTCTATCTTTATTCTAGAAATTTACCTTGCTGCTTAAAATAATTATGCTTATTCCCCCTTGCAGCGTGCAGGAGCTCAATTCCCCAAGAGGTCTGACAAACCTGCACCGCTGTTTAATGGTCAGTCTCAAGCAGACAAAAGTATTCGTAGTCCTGACCAACGGGATGAAGCTGAATCTTCTGCTGGAAATGACTTCCCTGCTTTGAGGTGTGCTTTCTTGCTTTTACTTGTCATTTTCTGCTTTGAGATGGCACATTTCTAATGGGAAAACTCGCTTCTGGGCTTAAACTTGATTGGCATGTACTGAAGCACGCCGTGAAACCGATAATTTGCTCATGGAGACTGCAAAATCATGGTTATCTGCTAGAAAACATTAGACTTATAAATATACCACTTCAGGATTCAGAAAAGAAAAGGGAGATGTGAATTCCTATCTGTCGTTTGAAGAGAAAAAAAGATATAAGGTCGAGCAATGAGCCAATGACAGGTTGGCTCAGTTGACTTCTAAGGAAAGATAGGACTCTATCTGTTTATAGTAGATTTTGGAGTAAATAATAATATTTTCATTGGTCTAGTGTTGCTCCTGGAAATGACCAAAACTTTGTGGCATCCTTCAGAGGATTGTCGATTTTGTGATGTGCCCAGTAAATGCCAACCAAGTGTAGAATTCTAACAGCCAGTGTTGCCTATTTGATCTCTTTACTAAAAAACTTCTGATTATTTTAGAATCTTGTGTAAGGGTTAGTTTCTGCTACTTCTGTTGTACTGACCTAGAGATTTGGTTCCGTATTATGAGGTAAAACAACATGAAACTATAGAATTATGTCTGGCATTATTTCCACATCTTGTCTGCATTGCAATTTAAGCTTCTTCATGATTTATTATCAACTTCATGCGCATGACATAAGTGTTCTTGTAGAATCCTGTTAGAATAAATTCAAGAATGAATGGTGCTATTTTGTCTTCTCTTCAGATAGTCTGTGTAGCCGCTTTACTGTAATCAGACAGAGGGTCATTATAGTTAGTTTTCTTTTCCTGTGTCTTCAGTGCGCATCTTTGATCAACACGTCTACTTCAGTGTAGTTTATATGCGGTTTTACCCTATTTCGTGTAGCAATCTGATGTTCTTTTTGGATGGAATGAACTGAATACTGCTGTTATTTTCAGTATGTCAGAGATTCAGAATGCTCGTGGTATCATGGATGTATTAGCAGAGATGCTGAATGCTTTAGACCCTGGAAACAGAGAGGTACCAAAATTCCATAAGCATGCTTTTTAATTCAACCTGCACAAAAGTATGGACCTATTATATATTGGAGTTCCAACTAACGGTTGAACATGGTATTCTATTTGTTATTTTGGAATTTACTGGTTTACAAAAAACTAAACATGTTTCTTTTGGGAAATATGTCCTGATCAGTTTTAATATCAGATATGAGAGCTTGTTGTAATCACATTGAACTTATTGTTCTTTAAAATATGTTTTTGTACTACTTGCTTACATTCATTAAACATTATTCAGTATTCATGATATCCAATCTGAGTTCCAAGATGCCAGGGCTTCAAGGCCAACTATCTTATACATGACTTATAACTGGTCCTGTATGTATTGAGTCCAAGTTACATCGCTTGAATACGATATGCTCCACCTGTTATCTATGTTACCATAAAGTACGGTAAGGTATCAAAGTGTAAAACTTACCTGACTACCTTTAGAGTTTATTGTTCTCAGGAACACCTGTCCGTGGCTGAAAATACGTATTGGTACACTCTTGTTTTCAAAATCTCAGCATAAAGGAGTACACGATGTAAAGAAAATAAATCCACATAGATTTAAATAAGATAAATAAATGTAAACAACATTTTTAAGCAGAAATTCGAAGTGTGGTATTCTTGCTGAACTCATGTCATACATTATATATACAAAAAGTTGTACACTTACCACCTTCTCTTAAATTGTTGACTTTTGTCGATCATATTTTTTTCTGGGAAAACGCAATGACATTGCGTTTCTTTTCATTGCATAGAAGAGTGATCATATTTTGAAATGCTATGCACACAGGGACTAAGACAGGAGGTAATTGTGGAGCTTGTTGATCAGTGCCGCACTTACAAGCAGAGAGTGGTCCAGCTAGTTAATACTGCCTCGTGAGTGCACTTAATCTTGAATCCACTAAATTTTGCATTAGCAATTGACTAGTGTCCAATGTTAGCGAATGGCACGTTTGAAAATATAGGTAGATATATGTATATGGGAGTAAGGTTTACTTTCTTAACCACCTTTCTGAATCTTCTGGTAAGAGGATTTTGAAATTTCTGCTTTTTTTAATCTTATTAGTTTTGTCTATTAGTCATGTGTAACTTTTTTCTGTGGGATTTGATGGTATTACTCAAGATGACATGAGATATATGTTAAAAGTATCTGGATACCCCAAAAGCATCAGGGTCAATAAAAGCTGACACGAGTAGCTTTTAGCTGCATATCTGTTGCATCGAATGTACTTATTATTTGACTAATTTTTTCCTTTCCTATTCACAGGGATGAGGAACTTTTATCGCAAGGGCTTGCCCTGAATGATGATTTGCAGCGTGTTTTAGCAAAGCACGACGCGATTGCTGCAGGCATTGCAGTTCGAGTGGAGAAAAAACCAAAGTCCTTGCAGGCACTTGTAGACACCGAGGATTCTGCAAACCAAGACACTAAGAAAGAGCAAGCACTAGTAGATATTGATGACCCCACAAGCCAAGATTCTAAAACAGAGCCAAACAAAAGGTTCTAGTCTTGTCCTCACATAATGTTAGGAATGATTACAATGCTTAGTTCTACATTATGTTGGGAATGATTTCAATGCTTCAAAGGGTTCTTGCTGTTCTTAGGTATGACTTCTACTCTATTTATGACCACTCTAATTAACCTCTGTTTCAATCTTCCTGTCTTTGTAGAAGCACAAGTGACCAGTCTCCTTTTGAGCAACTAGCGCTTCCAGCACCTCCGTTGTCGAATGGCTCAGCAAACCCACCAAAACCTGATTCGGGCATTGATCTTCTTAGCTGGGATGATGCCCCATCTACAGCAGAAAATTCGCTTGCTCTTGTTCCGGTCACTGATCCACTGGCTGAATCTACTTCAAATCAAAATGCTCTGGCAATTGTTGACATATTTTCTCAAAACAATACTGCTAACAGCAATGCAAAACCACTTGATCCCTTTGGTCTCGATTCAAGTCCCACCATGCAAACCCAACATCCTGTACAATCACAACAGGCTCCTCAGCAGGTGGCACTCTATTCTAATGGGGATACCGTAAACCCTGGAACATCTTATGATCAGGCATCACAGTTTAATAACACAAATTCTGGGTGGAATGGTCAAGTTGCCAACCATGCAGCACCCCCACCGCAGCAAATAAACTATGGTATGCAATGCCATTTTGACCATTACTTCTTTTGGTCTCTATCTCTCTCTTTTTTTTTTGTGAAAAAGCACATCATTATCGGAGGTGGCTATTCGGCTCACGGGTGCATTTGCACCCATTGTGAGAAAACATATTTCAAAAAGTCAAAAAAATCGGAAAAAATGTCTACATGTACATTCGAACATTTTATGTTTTTCACAAGTTTTCATGTAGACATTTTTTTCGATTTTTGACTTTTTGAAATATGTTTTCTCACAATGGGTGCAAATGCACCCGTGAGCCAAAAGGGATTTCCGATCATTATCAGTTAATTTTTTTTTGCTTTCATCCTTTTTTCCGTCTTTAACATACTGTACATTTGTGCACGTCTGTTTGAAGAATTTGTGATAGACTGATAGTTTTTAGAGCAAAGTGATAGACTGATAGTGTATCTGAATTTTGTAGATGATCAAAGTGGAGCCCTTCCGCCTCCTCCTTGGGAAGCTGCGTCAGTGCCAAGCAATGAAATGCCAAATGGCCAATTGGGTGGTATGCAATCTTTCCCGACTCCAACAAGCCAGTTTGGTGGTGTGCAGCCACAACAGCCGCAGAACAACTATATGGGAGGTCAACAAACCCAGCCAATGTATAGCAACCAACCAGGAGCCATGCTACCTCAAGCAATGCAATCCAGCCAAACTGCTGGAGCACAGATGCAGCCAGGCTATGGGAACCAGTTTGGACATCTACCACCACAGTCCATGCCAATACAAGGGATGCAATTTGCTGGTATGCAACCTTCACCTATGCCAGGAGCGCAGCCAGGCATGATGTACGCGCAACAAATGCCGGGCGCACAGTACGGAGGAGGAATGCCACAGCAACAAATGTACGGTCGTCAGATGGCGTCGCAATATGCTTATGTGCAGCAGTCAGCTGCACAGTACTACAACCAGGGAAGGCCAACATACGGGTACCCTGGTACCAACGAGCTGTCCCAGAGTATGTATGGTCTCTCCATGCAAAACAGCTCCTACGCGGGGATGAATTCGCCCTACCAGACGACACCCTCCTCGTCAGCTTCCATGGGACAACCGATCAGGCCATCCAAACCCGAGGACAAGCTCTTCGGCGACCTTCTCAGTATTGCCAAGACGAAGCAGAACAGAGCTTCATGACACGATGGAGTAAAAAGTGTGTTTGGCCATATATATTTTTGTCTATTTTTCTCTTACGATTTTTTCCACGTGGCTCGATCATACACTTGTAGCTCTCTTGGATGTGTAAAGCTTCAGTTTTTGTACGCTGCTTCCAGCCGCCATTGATTCCGTTAAATTCGTTACTACGTGTGTACTGGTCACGCCAGAGAGGAAAACGTTGGTAACTGATGATTTAATAAAGATATTGTTGTGATGCAAAATTTTCATGATAATAACATCCTCGGTAACAAAACTACAGTATTACATTCTTCCTTTTGTGCAGAACAGAACGTGGAGGAAGAAGGGACTGTTACTCGTGTGTACTTGTCACACCATAGAGGAAAACGTTGGTAAATTATGATTTAATAAATATTGAATTGTTGTGATGCAAAATTTTCCTCATAATAACTTTCCTCGGTAACAAAAGTGGGAGTATTTACGTTCTTCCTTTTGTGCAGAGTAGAACGTGGAGGGAGAAGGGGCTGTATGATTCGTCTTTTCAGCATCATGTCGCTGTTGAAGTTCTGACGTAGATTTGCTTATTCTTCAGTTACACGCTTCTTTAATTCTGTGGGACCCGTATTGTTGTGTACCTACTACATGTGTTAGATTGTTTTTTGGCATATCTGTTTTTTAATAAAGGAAAGCACTTAGATCAACAGGACACGTGTACTGAAACGGCAAGAACAGCTGAACATGTACAGCCCTAACGCCAACGCCTTCAGCAGTTCCGGCTCCATGAGCGCATGTGAGGACTTTGTTTTTTGCTAATAACATGTGATTGAGAAGGAGTTGATCTACCGAAGTCATAGATGATGAACGAGAATGACTCAACTTATCTAGTCTAGGATAACGCTGGAACAGGATCACCCTTTCGCGTGGAAGCTTGTGATGAAACCCTATTTTACTCCCTTTTTCGATTAAACCCCTTATTTACTCAAACCTTCAAGGGTAGTTAACTACTCACCGTTTCTAAATATAAAATGTTTCGGTAGTTTAATTTGAACTCCTAAAATGTCTTATATTTAGCAAACGGAGGTAATTGTTTAGATGGTGAAAACAACCAAACCATACCTACTATTTGATGTTTCAAATAAACCATATACCTATTTTGTGGTCATGGCTAAATTTTTGGCTTTATTGGATGCTTGCTAGTTTTAACATACCCCTCCCCCCGAAAGAAAGATAGACATTTTTGGCGTGCATATTTTTCTTGGCCAATATTATTTCCTTTTGTCCAAGATATGGAATTGTTTCTCATAAGTGGTCATTTTTTTGCGAAAATTCCGCTGATTTATTAATAATCATCGATTGCAGTACAAAAAGGCATAAAAATAACAAAATATAAATAGATCATTAGACCACCTAGCAGAGGCGGAGCTACGTGTATGCCAGCAGGGGCCATCGCCCCCCCCCCCCCTCCCCAGCTTTGGTAGATCTCCGAAGAAAAATTATTTAGCAGGGCTTAGATGGAAGAAAAGCTAGCTATTTGCCCCCCCAAATCGATGAGGTTTTACCTTTCGTCCCCCAGCAGCTTTGGTCTACCTCTGCCAGTGCCACCTAGTGGCGACTATATTCGCAATGTGAACCGAAGGCGTGTCATCGTCCTTCCCTAGAATTGGTCATTTTCGGTTGTAGTTTTTAGTAGGGGTTTTGAATTGTCAATTGTTACCCAATATAGTAGCTAGCCAAATACTTGGTGGCCTTACTCAAACCAGCACACCCATGATAATTTTTTTGCTGTCACGGTTCGTACAGCAAAAAACTGAAGACAACGAAATACCAAGAATATATGATCTATGTGACTAGTAAAGTTCTTAACTCGTCTGCAAGGCCAACATACATGTAACTAATTTTTAGGAGAAAACAAGTACTACTTCCAATCTTAATCAATATAGCCAATATTTTGCTTGAATCGGCAATAATTAATTTGGGATAGGAATATATTGAATTGGTAGCCCTCCAGAGTGGTGATTAAGCGGTGTTATTATTATTAGGGACATTATTAAAATCGGGACAAGCAGTGGCGGAGCTAGCTCGCACTTGGAGCCTGAGCGAAACCTATGAGCTTTGGCGTCGTTGAGTGCCCAGGAAAGCTAATGATGAAACAGTGGTGCAGTAATTAAATTAGTGAAGGTTTCACAACCGTAGTTCGGACAGCTGCCCAGGCTCGACGGGCAGGACAAGAGGGAGCTCTTTCACAAATTGGGTGTTTTGGCCGTCCGATCGTGTTTCAAGCAATTTGTAACCGTTAGATCTGCATCAGTTTTCGTTGTGGGCCAGAAGTCCGAGGAGACGGTTACTCTGGATGCCGGCCGGTCACGTACGTACGTACGTACGGTGCGTGCCCACGCCCGGCCCATTGCCCACACTGAACCGCTGCCACGCCCTTCCCCTAGCTACTGGAGTAGTAGTCGTGCCCAAGGTCCCGGCTGCCCGTACCTGGAGCCCTCGACGCGCGCGTCTCTGACTATTCACCCGTGCGCGCGCGCTTTACATTGCATTGCAATGACATGTGCGCGCGTCGCGTCGGCGCGCCCTAGTCGGTGGCCAGCCCTAGTGCGCCAACGGTGCGCACGGCTCCGCAACACACCATCACTGATTGCCACAGTTTTCGGCCAAGTATTGTACAGATTCAATCTCAAAATTATAGTACAGACTTTTGTCAGGACATGGAACAATACGTGAAGAGATGCGTGGCAATGAAGCCGTGTGTTTCATGCATATGCGGGGTTTAACTATTTCCACAGCTCGGAAAAGGGAGTTTGAGAGCAAAATTGCGTGCGCCCAGAATAAAAACATGCACGCGTCCACTCGTTTATTTCATTTGCGTACATCATATATTAAGTACTAAAACAGAACCATATCGGTCAGCGCTCTTCAACCGATGCAAGATGACCATACATGCAGACTGACGCGCGTTAGGATTAGCAATTTTTTGGGAAGTACTTTAGGGTCAGGATCGGATCAAGAAAAATAATACTCTTGTCCCAATTTCCGGCCCAGCGCGACTATAGCAAAATACTAGAACGCGTGCGTACGTGGAGAAACTGAAAGGGCCGGTCGTGTGCATGCATGACCAAAGTTTTCTTACCATATTACAAAGACCGGAGCGAGAAAGTTTTTGGAGGAACGCGACCGAGACATGCATGCATATATAGAGCGGCTCCATTATCCCTTCCTTCGCCACCGACTATATTCCTGTCAAAACATGCATCTTTCCACCAAACATTTTGTCCATAAACTACTATACCTATATATTGCCTATAAGATGATTCCCCCAATTAATCTTTCCAAAAAAAGATTCCCCTATATACCCTACGTACCCAACTACCCTTGTTTCGCCAAATTTTATCCGGCCTATGATCGATTAAGTCACTAGTATTTCTTATGAACCTAGCCAATAAGTCTACATATTTCATTAGCGAAAACGATGACCCTATATAAGAATGAACCAAGGAGAAACTATATAAGAGTATTAAGTTTAAGTTATTATTAGTCCTCGTCAACGCATACTTCATACCTAATACATAGGTTAATACAAACACACTAAGCCAAAGCGCAAACTAGATCTTGCAATCTAGCTAAGCCCATTCTTTTCCAAATATGAAAAATGTATTTTTCATTTTTTTAGAAAATTATGGTAAAAAAACACACGCACATGTCGTGAACCGACACATTGCTTGCATGGTTAGGACATGTTAGTGTGTCCTCACCCTCCTAGGTTCGAGCCTCCACACTCACAACCTTGGGTTGACGCAGAACCTTCTAACTTAAGGTCGAGGTGTTTCTTTCCCCTTCGACACCATTTGTTTTTGTAAACCTCCATCATGAAATCCATTGCAGAATCCACAAATATGGATTTTATGTACGCCACAAATCAAATTATAAATTAATTTAAAAACACATGGAATTAGGAAGCATATACATATGAATGTAGACTTTTATATTAGAAACCTAAATATGATCTTCAGAGATTTGGAAATATGAGACTGCATGGAGCTAGAAGCCAAAAATATGTTATGCACACAATCTCCTTTCTTAGCTGGAAACAAACTTATTGTATTTTCTGTGACACCTATATGCATAATTAAGAAAAATTATGCATCCATATGATCTTTTTATTGATCGACCTCCACCGAAGACGCTATGTGTGGCCATGGACCAAACCAAGCCGGTCCGCTAGATGAGGAAACGACGTGAGTGTTTAGCCTGAGCCCTTTGCACAGAACTCATGACCAATACTATATGCAAATCTCATAGGAAAAAAATTGGGCCATGCGGGTGGCAAACTCGTTCGCTGTGGGCTGCAGCCCATCCTGGTGTTTTATCGCAAGCCTCAGGCTTACTACAAATATTCTAGATAAGTTGCTTCCCAAAGCGGCAAATCGTTGTGTACATATGTTTTTTTATGTAAGCCACAACTCAAATTATATATTTTAATTAAATAACACATATAATTAGGAAACATATACATATAAATGTAGACTTTTATATTTTGAAAATCAAATATATTGATCAAATAACGCATACAATTAAGAAACATATCCATATACAAGTAGACTTTTATGTTTACAAAACAAATCGGTTTTGAAGTTTGAAATTATGAAACTGCATGGAGCTGGGAGCCAAACATCTGTTATGCACACTAATCTCCTTTCTCATCTATGGAAATATGTTATGCGCACAATTTCCTTTCTTAGCTATGGAAACAAACTTATTGTATTTTCTGTGACATCTATACGCATAATAAGAAATATTGTCCATCCATATGATCTTTTTATCGATCTATCTCCACTGAAGATGCTATATGTGGCAATGGAACAAACCAAGCCGGTCCGCTAGATAAGGAAACGGCACGAGGAATTTGCCATGGGCCCTTTGCGAACATCTGTTATGCAGGCCACACATTGGGCTGTTTTGGGCCGCAGCCTGTTCTGATGATTTGTCGCGAGCCAGGCTCATGACAAATCTTCCAAATGGATTGTTGCCCAAAGTGGCCAATGTTTGTGCACATATGTTCTTTATGTAGACCACAACCCAAGTTATATATTTCAATTAAACACAATTAGGAAACATATACATGTATAGTGAGCCGACACATTGCCTGGATGGCAAGGACATGTTGGTGCGTCCTCGCCCTCCTAGGTTCGAGTCTCCGCACTCGCAACCTTGGATCGATGCAGAACCTTCTAACTTAAGGCCTAGGTGTTTCCTTCCCCCTTAGACACCATTCGTTTTTGTAAAATTCCATCATGAAATCTATTGCAGAATCCACAAATATGGCTTTTATGTAGGCCACAAATCAAATTATAAATTAATTCAGCAACACATGTATTTAGGAAGCATATACATATGAAGGTAGAATTTTTTATTAAAAATCTAAATATGATTTTAACATATTTGGTAATATGAAACTTCATGGAGCTAGACGCCAAAAATATGTTATGTGCATAGTCTCCTTTCTTAGCTATGGAAACAAACTTATTATATTTTCTGTGACACCTATATGCATAATTAAGAAATATTGTCCATCCATATGATCTTTTTATCGATCGACCTCCACCGAAGATGCTATGTGTGGCCATGGACCAAACCAAGCCGGTCCACTAGATATGGAAACGGCGCGAGGAATTTGCCATGGGCCCTTTGCGCACAAATCACAACAAATACTATATGCAAATCCCATAGGAAAAAAATTGGGCCATGCGGGTGGCACATTCGTCCGCTTTGGGCCGCAGCCTATCCTGATGTTTTGTCGCGAGCCTCAGGGTTACGACAAATCTTCTAGATAAGTTGCATCCCAAAGCGTCAAATCGTTGTGTACATATTTTTTTTATGTAAGCCACAACTCAAATTATATATTTTAATTAAATAACACATATAATTAGGAAACATATACATATAAATGTAGACTTTTATATTTTGAAAATCAAATATATTGATCAAATAATGCATACGATTACGAAACATACCCATGTACAAGTAGACTTTTATGTTTAAAAAACAAATCGGTTTTGAAGTTTGAAATTATGAAACCGCATGGAGCTGGGAGCCAAACATATGTTATGCACACTAATCTCCTTTCTCATCTATGGAAATATGTTATGCGCACAATCTCCTTTCTTAGCTATGGAAACAAACTTATTGTATTTTCTGTGACACCTATATGCATAATTAAGAAATATTGTCCATCCATATGATCTTTTTATCGATCGACCTCCACTGAAGATGCTATGTGTGGCTATGGACCAAACCAAGCCGGTCCGCTAGATATGGAAATGGCGCGAGGAATTTTCCATGGGCCCTTTGAGCACAACTCACAACAAATACTATATGCAAATCCTAAAAAAAAGTAGTTGAACGATGCAGGCTAAGCATTGGGCCGCTTTGGGCCGCAGCCCGTCCTTATGATTTGTCGCGAGCCAAGCTCACGACAAATCTTCCAAATGGGTCGCTGCCCAAAGCGGCAAATGTTTGTGCACATATGTTCTTTATGTAGGCCACAATCCAAGTTATGTATTTCAATTAAACAACACATACAATTAGGAAACATATAAATATATAGGTAGACTTTTATATTTTGAAAACCAAATATATACTAATTAAATAACACATACAATTATGAAACATATACACATACAAGTAAAGTTTTATACTATTAAAAAGAAAAAATATGCTTCGAAGTTTTGAAAATATAAAACTGCATGGAGGTGGGAGCCAAACATCTGTTATGCGCACTAATCTCTTTTCTCATCTATGGGAACATACATATTACATACTACATATTGTCTTAGTGACACCTACTAATATGCATAATTAAGCAGATTGTGTCCATCCATCTGATCCGTGGTTATGGATGGACCTACACCGATCGAAGATGGTGTGTGTGGCCATGGACCAAACCAAAGGCGATCCGCTAGACGACCCAATCATGGACCAAACACCACGGGTCGCCCATGCATCGTCCATGTGGTCTGGCGCAGGCTGTCAGCTATAATTAAGCTGCTTGGATTTGCAGCGCAATGCTCGATCTCTGATTAAACCTGTGATGCATGCATGACATGATGCCGTCCTTGACCAGTAGTTCCCATCAGTCATCACCACCATCAAATCGGCCAGTACGTGGTACGTACGGCTCTCGCGAAACCCTATGCTACTACTTCTACCACACCCGATGTTGGCTGCATGCTGCGTCGGATCGAAATCTGACGGCTGACGTACGCCCGGAAAAGAACAATTAATACAGTATAGATCTGGTGGTGGTGACCACTGCTGGCCAGGTCGTACTATCATTTTATAAGATTATACGTACGTCTAGATCGATCGATGTCGATCGTCGGCAATCTTTAGGTTGCACATAGCGCCATAGAGCGAGCTATTTCCTGACCTACGGATGTGACGTGTACTACTAGTACTAGTTAATTATTAATTGAGCCCTAGGGTTTTCTACTGTGCCGGGCACAACGCTTTAGGCAGCAGATATGGGCAGTATTTTCCAGGGTGGTGGAGCAGGTTATTCAATTATTAACCTTCGCTTTCGATCCGCGAACAGGGTTAGCTTATCTCAGTAACCGTTCGTGCTTCCCTTTCTATCATGAAGGATTAGAGTATTGACAAGTGGTAAAATATACCGCGTACTACTACTACTACAATATACAGTACATGTAGCGTAAAGTAGTAATCGTTAGACTAGTACTCCGTATTCAGTATGTAAGCGACACGGTTTATATGCGTTTATATATGCATATTGGCTACACCCACAACTTGCCGAACGAGGCAATTGCGGGACGGCCCAAAGACATGTAAATGGTAATGATTAAGTAACTTTTCTTTTTTCATTGAAGCTCAACACCTTTACCTAGAATATTTGTTTTTGCCAAAATCTAAACTGAATTTCTTATGTTGAAATTGATGAACCTCACTGTTCGCGTATCTATGCTGAGATTTGTGCCAACTGAGAAAAATCAAAATTAGATCAGATGGCTGGCATCACTGATTTATATATAAGAATGATACGGTGCATCGGACTACGCATTTAAGCGTGTAGTATATGGCTTGATCGAACGATTGAAATTAATTCGGCCAGTTTTGGACATTAGCTAATTTGATAATTTGTGTCAATTTTTTTGCGGGCAAAATTATAATTTTACTTATAAATGAAAATACAACGTTACACTTCAAAGGGAAATATTGATGCGCGACTTGAGCACTGTAATACGGAAAATGCCCCTCGAGAGGAAATATACTACTGAAAATCTGCGGTAGTATATAAAATCTGGACGGCGGGATCGAGCATATTGGACGGTCCAGGTTGCATTGATGTACAGTAAAACGTCCCATAGGAATATATAAAATCGATTTAGTTGTAAGAACTATTCATTTTAACATAAAATCAGAGAAAGTGGCAGAAATGGCATGGCCTATCCATGTTTCTAAATTCATTTACTTATTTTTTTTATGAGAGAAATCTAGTACTTATTTGTTTGTGCAATGACAATCATGTGTATATTTTCTTTTACGAGAATCATGTGTAGATAATGTCAAAGAAAAAAGAATCATGTGTAGATATTGATGGGTGGAACCTAGCTCGTATGGCATCGTCTAGGTCGAGCAAGCTATAAATCTAGCAGGACAGCTGGTCTACTTCAAATTTCTCTGAGCTTACATAGCTGCCTATATGCATGTAGGTGTCAGTGTGAGTGTGACTGTGGGGCAGGAAAGGAAAGCCTGGTTTCTTAGGAGTGGGAGCCAAGCCAGATACTCCCCTTGCTGGAGCACTACCCCAACTACATATGCAAGTTCATTTTTTCTTCTATGTATCTTCCAATTTTATCGGATGTCTCCGAAAAGAGTTTTCTTCTCAAGAGCTGTAATAAGGGAATGCAGTTACTAGCAAAATTATAACATGAAAAAAACCATTACCGAAATTACGAAAAAGCTCCGTGAGGTTTGGGGCAGAGGGCAGCCTGCCAAAGTTTTCACCAGTGAAGAAGCCTACAGAATAGAAAACTTAGTTTTTTTTTTGAGAAATAGCAAACTTAGTTGACATGAACAAGATGGCACAAGTTTTTTTTTCTAGTCTTCTGCCCGGTTCCCCTCGCGTTCGATGGCATGTACGGTACTAGGTTAGTCCAATTTGTGCAAAGTTATCCCTCTATGTTTTCTTAATCGAATAGTAGAGCATAATTTGGATGTGAAAGGCGAAGTTGTGGAAAATAATTTCAGTGGATTTGGATGTCACTTCCTTTTACAAGAGATCTATGTTTCTTTGTTTGTATTAGTTTCTTCAATCTACTGTATCGACTATCTCTAATTTATTAATTAATAAAGTTAGTAGACAGCTAAGAATAGCTGAGTAGTATCCCCTTTTCACAATGGGAGTAAACATTCAAACTTAAAACAAGATCTGTTTCATAAGAGAACTTAAATAAGAAATATTTCCATGAATTAACATTTAAAACTATCCATTTGAACCCTTACTAATTTATGAAACAAACGATACAAAATTTAGTTAAACCTTTGCTTTTCAAAACATATAAATGATACAAATGGTGATAACACGTTTTGGTTCTTGGATATGTAGTCAGGTCAAAATTACGTATCACCCTCAACCCATCTATTCTCCAAGAGATTAAATAAGCTAAAAATGTAATATAAAAAAATTGGGATATTGCAATCCGGTTCCATTAGAAAAACCGTTGACTATCCCACGATTCGGGCAGAATGTAACCTCAGAATACATATGCCACTTGTCATTGCTTTATTTTGTACATGCACTACCGCCTTTAACTTTTGTGAATATCCGTGGTGGATAATGAAATAGAGGATATATGCCACAATGGTAGTGCATAATTTTGCGCATTTAGAAAATAGTGAAGAACATGCTCAATAGCGGTATTGATAAGCGGCTTTGTTCTGTGTGACGGGCTCTACATTAAGCAAAGGGTGGCATGATGTCGATCAGGTCGATATATACGTATGTATCACTAAGAAAGGCTCCAGGTAGACTTGGGGGTTTGATTACCAAAAACCATCGACACGTAGGCACCCTTGTTTTTCACCTTCTAGCGGCGAAGGAGAAAATGGCAGGGTTATTTCTTTTTGTAATCAGAGATTTAACGGGGCTAAGAGCGACATGATGAACGTCAGGAATCATGTGATGCGCTGCAGGGAGCAAGAAATGCCATGTCCCTATCGCAGCATAATCCTCCTCGTTCGAGTAGCACTGTAGTGTGATAAGAAGGGGAGTTGCTTTGCTATAGATGGAGCGCACCATATTAGAAGAAACAGGTGGCATGGTGTGGTAGGTGAGGGCAAAGCGTGACAAACATCAAACTAAGAAAAGAGAATATGTGATGAAAAATAATAAGAAAAGATAATGTGGGACAGTGCTTGATAGGAGAAAAAGGAAGTCTCATTAATTACGAGGGGGAGAAAAAGGAAGTCCGTTTTGGAGGGGAGCCGCACTCATTTAAGTGGGCGAATTGTATAAATCAACATTGACATCTCCAAAATATGTACTCATTTAAGTGGGAGTAATGATTTACAAGATTCTTTTATTAAGAATATATGCATGCATCTTAATTAGAAAGTTTTCACCAATTTTCAGAAAAACGAGGCCTAATTTGGCAAAAAGTTTTTCTAAAACCGAAGTATATCAATACCATAGTATTTTAGTGGAAGCAATACTCCAACTTTTCTCTTTTCTTAGTTGTAGAAAAAAAAGAGGGTCTGACTTCTTTCTCAAATACTTTAAAAAAATTATTGTTTTGAAGAATACTTCAGTTTTAAAACCATATTATTTGTTGAATCCAAACACCTCGAAATATTTAATACATCGATATTTTCAGAAACTAAAGTGTTCTCTTAATACTTAAAAAATACCTTGATGCCAAATGGGCCTAACCTATTTTGCTAGTTTGTTACTATTGACCTTTGTTATCCCGATAGGTTTCGCGCGAAAATGAGATCTGCTTGATGTCTGGCCTCGTTGATCTGCTCTGGAGAGATGAATTTCGGAAGGCTCCATCGACGAACTCGCATGAGCGTATCATGCCCGGAGATTGCTGGATCAGAAGGTATTTGGTTGTGCGCCCATATTTTTTCTGGCTGTTTGGTTTCAGTGGGAGCGTTGCAAAGCTCGGTTGTCTGTTACCATCATGTAGCATGTCTTCGACGATCCATGGTGAAGTCCGATGCAGAGAATGTCAGGAAAGCAGGAACACGAGGGCAGTGATGGCGACGAGGAACTTGCTACATGATCTTTGATTCGCGACCGTGACTGTTTGTGGGGGGCGATAACACAGAAGGAGTTCACAGCCTAACTTGCATGGTGAAAATCCATGGTCTGACCTTAATTGGTTGTGTCTGGCGATGAACTTTTTTAAAATATTGTTTTGTGAGTGAGTATCTTCTCTAGGATGGAAGATCTTTGATCGGACGAAGACGACGCTTATGAACTGTTTCCTTCTTGAGGGCGTCGCTATTCGAGAGAGTGGACTAATGGTGTTATTCTTGTGGTGTTAGTGTAGCGGGACTTTTATTTTTTTGTATTTTTTTAGACTATGTGCATCCGTAAGGCCGCTAGAGCATGCATTGCTATCTCCGGGATATTAATATATGGTCTTTGTCGAAAAAGATTTGTTTTCTTTATACAAAACCCTAACAGCTCACCTTCGTAGCTAGCTACTAAATAACAAGTTGGACCAGGATGAGCTGTGTCAGTGTATATATAATAATTATGTTGTGATTTCTATAAATCTATTAGTATTTGTCCGTAAATCAACAGTAAACATTACTAATACGTACCAAATTACTACTCAGTAAATCTATTCCAAATTACTACTCACTATTAACCCATGGCAGTACAAGATGTAGCACTCCTAGTAAGTATTATTTTCTCAGGGACACTGGCGGTGTGCACCTTGCAGACCCAAAAGCTGTATAAGTAAGCAGGGCAGCAAACCACCACCATTATTTTGTACTTTTGCTTGACACAGGTCCGTCCCCTCCTTGAATGCACCTCCAGCCCACCCCACCCCGCGGGCCCACGCAGGCCACCACGGAGCTTTCAATATCTTCGCTGGGGCCCACCTCCAACTCTGGTTAGGTTAGGGTTAAGCCTCCTCCTCTGGTTGGGTTAGGGTTAGGGTTAGGGCCTCTCCCACTTTTGCTGGCCTGTTGTCTGCGTGTGTGGGTGGGGTAAAGAAAAGATAGTGGGATGTGTATGTGCGTAGATGTGTTTGTGTGGATTGGGTGGTGTGGCATCTGATTCGCCTCTCCCCACCCATTTCTGGTTGAGGATTCTCTGCGCCCTACATCTCTGCGGCGCCCTCTGTGTCTGGTTCAGGTGTTGGTTGCTCGGCAGTTGGCATGAGATGAGGATGAGGTAGGTACGTTGCTTGTGTGTAGCGCATTGCAGCTTTCAGCTTTGCTTGTGAGCGCGACAAC
Organism: Avena insularis; assembly: GCA_023614405.1. Classification (NCBI taxonomy): domain Eukaryota; kingdom Viridiplantae; phylum Streptophyta; class Magnoliopsida; order Poales; family Poaceae; genus Avena; species Avena insularis. The sequence continues at coordinate 502,425,451 of CM042688.1, read as the reverse complement.
GGTACGCACATACTATAGCAGGTATAGTAGATATGAACTTCGTGCCCATACAACAAACGGAGTCAGTTATGTCATTTAGTTCCATCTTGAAAGGTGGAGCACGGCAGCGCATATATCCCGTATCAGGCTAGTTTTCATGTTGATCAAGAGCCTGGTTTTTCCTGGGAGTCATTTCCAAATCACGCTGGTCCGGTCGTTTTTATGGTGTACAACTTTACATGTCTAAAACATGTCTCTTATCATAGTTGTTTACCAGCTCTAATCCGATGCAGAGCAACTTTTTTTCTCATCATTATAGCGGTCTGATTTTTGTACTCCTCCGGTCCATATTAATAGCCTCAATTTTACGAATACATCTAGCCTAAATAATTAACTAGATATATTAGGAATCTAGAAAAAGTTGAGATTATTGGAATTTGAGGTGTTTGCATTGGGCTTTTGGTCCATAACAAATACAAATTCTGAAATTCTCTTTGACCCATTATTTGTGGCAGCTCATGTGTGTGGTGATAAAGTTTAGTTTCACATTGCTAGTTGAGTGAGAATTACACCTCTTTATATACTAGGATGTTCTATCACTCACTACGTGTGAGAAGAAGAGCAGCTCTCGTGCACTCCTCCTTCGACGCCGCCTGCCTCGCCTTGTCACGACGCGCGGGCGGGTTGCGGGAATCTCGCCGAGTCGAGTTTTATTTTTGCTGTTCAAGAAAATTAATCATGGATTAATTACGAGTCATTAACGAACACATTAATTAGTCAGCCGTTTCCAGACTTTCTAGATCGTGGGCTGTTACCGACTCGGACGTGGGCTAAACGCAACAATCTCCCTGACCTGCACTACATAAGTGTCTGTGCTAAACCTAGTCGGTACTGACTATCACACGCGTCTCCTTCTAGTATATTGTGCCGCCGTCTTCGTTTTCCCCATCCTGGCTTGCGACGTGCACCGCAGATTAGGACAATAGGCCTCTGGAATCCCACCTCTTGTGAATCTGTACAGGTGAGGGGCTAGCAAGTTTTCGAGGAGCGCTCAAGCGCGACTACTGGCAACCAGGACGTCGCCCGACGACGAGTTTCCGAACAACAACTTCTTTCCGGACATCACCGACCTCTTCGGCAACCTCAATATGGGCGATAACGCTGCTGCTATCACTGCGGCTACTGTTGCTGTCACAACTGCACCGTACGTAACCCTGAACTTTCTCTTTCAGATTCTGCTAGAATTCGTAGCCCTGAACTTTCTCTTTCAGATTCTGCTAGAATTCATTATTCTAGCGTTTGGTGTAGATGTGATAGGTTTATCTTATTTAGATGTAATCTGTTTATCTACCTTGTTAATCTACATGATTAGTTTTGATACTATTTATTTAATCATGCTTTCTCACTTTATTATTCGGATTAAATCATATGGATTATTGCTTATATTTTCAATAATCAAAAAACATGATTATAGGCAATTAAATTTCACTGGTGTAGCCACGGCTACTAGGCCACCTTCTTTTGATGGTATGCACTATAAGAGATGGAGCACGAGAGCAATTCTATGGTTTAAAAACCTAAATACTAGCGGCCTTTAAGAAAGCCGATACCATGTTTCTGGCGGCTTCTTTCAGTGTTCTTGGAGACAATACTGTTGATCCATACATGTCATTTGATAATGGCAAAGACGCGTGTGATGCGCTCGAGACCAAGTTTGGGATCTCGGACGCTCGTACTGAGTTGTATGTCATAAAGCAATTCTATGACTACAAGGTGGTTGATGAGCGCTCCATCATTAAGCAAGCTCATGAGATAAGCAGTTCAAGTGCACCTTACTGGACAAGTTTGTGGCCGGAGGCATTATTGCTAAGCTTCCTTCCTTGTGGAGGAACTTTGCTACTTCCCTAAAACATAAGAGACAAGAGATTTATATTACGGATCTCATTGGGTCTCTTCATGTGGAAGAGAAGGCGAGAGCAAAGTACACACGTGCTCGAGGTTTTGAGGGAGCTTCTACTGCCAATTTGGTACAGAAGAAAAATTTCCAATCCCACAAGTTCAAGAATAAGAATAAATCTGAAGGCAAAGGGAAGTTTGATGGCAAGAACAAGGTCACACACTCAACCAACTTTAAGAGTAAAAATGATAAGGAGAAAGGCTCTTGCCACATCTGTGGTGATCCTGATCATTGGGCTCCTAGCTGCCCTAATCGATTTGACAACTGACAACATGGGAACAACGATAAGACCGCTAATGTTGTTATTAGCGATACTGAGATGAAGGACGCTGGGTACGGTATTTTACCTACTATCCTTTCAGTATGTCATGCTCTTGAATGGTGGATAGACACGGGTGCTAATACACATGTATGTTCTGATATTTTCATGTTCTCTTCTTATCAGGTCTCAGGGACTTCCTCCGTACTGATGGGAAATGGCTCACGTGCTTCTGTTCATGGTGTTGGTACGGTAAATCTGAAGTTTACTTCGGGGAAGACCGTACAGATGGGAAATGGCCAAGTTTGCGTTCAAGCAAAGCAATCCTGCAAGTCTCATATGGCTGTGGAACCGACAAACTTAGCACCGCTGGAACTTATACATTCGGATCTATGTGAGATGAACAGTGTTTTGACAAAAGGTGCAAAAAGATATTTCATGACGTTGATTGATGACTCCACTAGATACTGCTTTGTTTATCTTCTGAAATCTAAAGATGAAGCTTTGGACTACTTCAAAATCTATAAAGCTGAAGCAGAAAACCAACTTGATCCTAAAATCAAGCGGCTAAGGTCGGATCATGGTGGAGAGTACTTTTCAAATGAATTTGATTTATTCTGTATGAAACATGGTATTATACATGAGAGGACGCCTTCCTATTCACCTCAGTCAAATGGGGTGGCCGAAATAAAGAACCACACTCTAACTGATTTGGTTAATGCCATGTTAGATACATCGGGTCTTTCCAAGGAATGGTGGGGGAGGCGTAAATGACTACGTGTCATGTCCTAAACCGTGTTCCCATAAAGGATAAAATCATGAATCCATTTGAGGAATAGGAGAAGAAAATGCTTAAACTCTCTTACTTACAAACTTGGGGATGTTTGGCGAAGGTCAATATTCCAATACCCAAGAAGCGAAAGCTTAGACCAAAAACCGTGGATTGTGTTTTTCTGGGATATGCTTTTCATAGCATTGACTATAGATTTTTGATAGTAAAATCTAAGGTATCCAACATGCATGTTGGTACAATTATGGAGCCGAATGATGCAAATTTCTTTGAGGACATCTTTCCCATGAAAGGTATGTCTAGCTCATCAAATCAAGAGATGACTAGTTCATCTAGTCAGGAATTTAGTATAATTCCTGAACCCACTACACCGATAGAACACTATGGTGATCCTGTAAAGGATGAAAATGAAGCTCCTAAAAGGAGAAAGAGACAAAGGGACTGCAAAGTCATTTGGTGATGATTTCATTGTGTACCTTGTGGATGATACTTCCATTTCTATTTCAGAAGCCTATGCATCTCAAGATGCTGACTACTGGAAATAAGCTATCTGTAGCGAGATGGATTCCATCTTAGCTAATAGAACTTGGGATGTCACTGATCGTCCTTATGGGTGCAAACCTGTATAGGATGTAAGTGGGTGTTTTAGAAAAAGCTTAGACCTGATGGTACTATTGAAAAGTACAAGGCACGTCTTGTGGCCAAGGGTTATAGCCAGAAAGAAGATGAAGACTTCTTTGATACCTACTCACCTGTAGCCAGATTGACCACTATTCGAGTACTACTATCTTTGGCTGCCTCACATGGTCTTCTCTTTCATCAAATGGGCGTTAGGACAACTTTTCTAAATGGAGCTAGATTAGGAAATTTATATGGAGCAGTGATGTCTGCAAGTGCACATATCGTTTATAGCTACTTTTGAAGTATAGATATTGATCCCACAGGGAGCCTAAAGGTAAGTGTTTATGGGTGAAGTCTTTGTCACACCCGAAGTTGTCACAGGTCTTCGAGTGAATTGACTGCAAGTGTTGAAATAAGAGTGGGGTTTTGATTAAATGAGAAATATTTTAAATAGAACTAAAATGTAAACTTCAGAAATATAAAGCATAAAATTAAAGAGTGACTTAGTTGTTTGTTGTTTTCTGTAGATGGAAAAAGAAGGCGCGGAGAGATTCAGTTCATGGTGATAGTGACTGTTCCAGGTGATGAATGATAAATGTAACAATTATAATCTTATAAATATATGTGTAGGCGAGCAACCCATAATTAGCCGGAACTCCTCTTGGTAGATTTCATCCCAACTTCAATAATCCTACTAGCCTGTTACCAAAACCATGGTTAGACCTAGACGATTAAGACCCTTCAGGTCGCTTAGCAATTAAGCTCCTTGGATCGGACTAATACAATAAGCACAATGGTTTCTCGTTATCCTCGAGTCTACTAGTTTTCCATTGATATCCCCATGTCACCCGGGGGTCGCCGGTCTGTTAGCGAACAAAAACTTATCTATGTAGAACAAAGCATCATGTTGTCTGGGCCCTAAATTGGACAACAAGCATTAGGCATCCCACAGATAGTCAAGCACACATAATATAGTAATTAGAATCAATCACAAACTAATGGAAAATATATGAAGGCACATCACATCTCACCAATCCCCTACATCTCCCACGCCTAAGGGACTTACTCACACATGAGATAAGAACGAATCATCGATATAATTAAATAAAGGAAATTCGTCTTTATGTTACCGTGAAGATCCACAATAAATTGAAAAATATCCAACACAATTCAAGATGGGAAGAAACAATCTCAAACCCTAGTCTTGCAAGGTGAAGATCCATCTCTCTCTAGTACAAGTAGTGGCTATGGGGTGTATTGGCTAGGAGGTCGAAGATCATGGAGCAAGATGAAGAATGTCTCCCCTTCTTCTCCGGATCTCCTCTTTCTCCCTTCTAGATGGTGTGGCGACTGATGTATTATGTTTTCACTCCTGGTCCCTTCACGGAAGTTGTCCCTTTTGACAAGATAGAGGTGGCGGCAACTATACGGCCAGAACTATACAGCCGAAGAAATATTCCCGCCATATAGTTGCTCGTTAAAGCCTCTGTATGCTCCCCTCGAGTGCTTCCAAAGAGGGACTTGCTTGTTTTCTTCAGAATATTGTGTTTCTCTAGTTAAAACCTTATGTTGACATTCAGAACCTGAAACACACATTAAAAACCAAGTTTTCTTCGCTACCGAAGTATTATCATTAGGTAAAGCTAGAAAATGATCAAATTCGGGAGAAAACCATCAATAAAAGCCATAAAAAATGTGTCGAATCTCACATCTATCAAATCCCCCAAGCTTAGATGTTGCTCGCCCTCGAGTGACAAGGAAATAATGAAGAATAGCAGGGATTCGAGACTAAAAATAAAAGAACTTACAAGTTTGGATTGGTGTCAAATTCGTTTCTTCATAATCCCTGCAATCTTAAATATGATCATACAAGTATTCACAAGATTGCACTGAGTCCACTTCCTAACCACGTATATCTTGTTAGCAAATAAATCATATGCCCAAGCAAGTGTCAAAAGTTTAGCTAGGAAAGTGAGACAAATTCTTTTGGTGTCTCTCTTTGTTGAGAGATGAAAACTTTTGTTCTTGTTCGTTTAATCAATTAAGAGTACTCAAGTTGGCACCAAAATATTCAATTTAAGAACAACTCATCTACTCCCATGTCAAAATCTCAAGACTCTCAAAGCACCTTTTCTTTTCTTTTGCCTTTCAAAAACTTCAGCTCTTTCATAGAGAAATCATGCCACTATTTTTAACATGTTAATCGGGACTGTGTCGTGCACTCGTGACCATGCCAATAAATAATTGTTGAGCAATAATGGGTCAGAGAAGTACTACAACTTCACTTGGAACGTGAAACCATGAGGTGACTAAAATTTTTACCCGTCATAGCATTGCTGCTATAGACGTTTACATAACTCAATAGCCGAAATCAAGTGGTTTCCCACATTTAGATCGTTCGTTGGCCAATAGAGTTAATAGTTCCCCATGGAGCACGACAGAGTTGTAATGACACGTGTAAAGCAATATCTTATGGTAATTATTAGAAAAAATAGTGGCATAATCTCTACTACTTCGAAGCATCCATTTTATCAAACAATTTCATTCAAAGGTACTTTCGAGTCTATTTATATTAAGCTCAAATGGGATGGAGTAGTTCTAAAATTAAATTCTTTGGGCTAAACATGGACTCAAGTCATCTTTCAGATGCTTTTTCTTGTTGTAAAAATGTAGGAAGTATTTTTAACCAAGTTCATTTCTCATTGTTTCAAAGCTAAAAGGAGACACTAGCAAAGGAATAGAATTTATAGGATAACAAGCTAAGCGGGGAGTGACTCCAGTGCAAGCGAGTAAATAATTGTTGGAGCAATTTAAAGTTGCAGAAAAGGTGATGAGAATGTGATACCTCCTCTTGCTTGCTTCATTCTCGTATTTGAGTCGAACACCTCCCCCCTCTATGTTTCCATATTGCCAAGTCACCTAAAATTGAGCAATCTCCGAGAGAAACAAAGAAACAAACTTGCAAATAAAGTTACAACTATTTTTTGTATTTTTGGTTTTAGGAATGCAAACTAAAAATAAATATGCAAATTTGAAGAAATAAAATAAATCAAAATAAAAAATAAAAACATGAATGCAAAGTTTGGAGGTTTTCAAACCTCCCCAAGCTTAGGCTATTGCCAGGCTCAGTTGTTGCCGTCATTGGCGACTGGTGCAGATACTGCTGGTAGTAGTCGTGGAAGTGGGTCATGAAGTGACTAAAGTTGTGAGTCAAAGTACTCACATCTTTATTCACTCCTTGAAGAGTGTGGTCGATTTCCCCAACACGCTGGTTTAGCTGCTGGAATTCCTGATAGGGGATGTAGTTGTACCCCTATTGTGGCTAGTTGGGCCACGGGTCCCAAGCTTCCTCTTGCTGTTGCTGCTATTGTCCCTCCCAAGCAGGGTCGTGCCCCTGCTCGTCCTCATGCTCCTGCTCATCCTCATCCTGTTGCCCCTTCTTCATCTTCCTCCTCTTTAGGTTAAAGTTTAGCAATGATATGCATCACTTGGTCCTTGGTGAGGATCCAAGTGCCCTTCTCCACAATTGAGAAGGCTTGGGGACATGGCAACGGAACCTGCTCACCCTGTGCATCATCAAGATAACTAAATCGATAGGCTCGGAGCCTCCGGTTAGCTTGGTAAACACCAAGGAAGCCACAAGCAGTTAAATATTTGACGTCCATAAGCTTGGAACCGTCAACAGATTGCATAACAGGTAGTATAATATTTAATACATGGGCAAGGTGGGTTACCAATCCACCAATGCGAATATCACCTTTGGTCTTGTTGCTTTGGTGGCAAAAGTGCTGGATGAATAGAGCTACAGGATTGGGGCTTTGTGGCGCAGTGGGAAAGAGAGCCTTGGTGGTCATTTCCATGTCCGCATTGGCCATGGAACCAGTGTCACCTCTTCCTAGTAGTGTGTTGGTGAGGAACAAGGCATAGTAACAAATGGTTGGGTTATGAATGGTGGATATCTTCTTCTGATAGAAGTTGGTGCCACCATTAATGGAAATGACCTTCCAAGTTTCTCTGCTTGTGACGCCATAGAGGTTAGTAATAGTTGGTTCCCCAATACGAGGGAAGCCAAAGGCATCACAAAATTGCTCAAAATTTATTTCATAGTGCCACCGGTTCATGGTGAAGCTTACCGTGCACGCATTACCTTTCTCCCTATGGTCGTCGTAGAAGGAGGCAAGGAACTCATGGGTAAGCTTGGTGTAGGTGTCGTGGCTTGCAAAGCCAAGTACCGTTAACCCCGCCTTGTTGCACATGAGGTCGAAGTCCACCTTCAACCGCGCCGCGGTGAGAAAGCTATGGTCAAACCAACATGTGGGTATCACCCTCCTCGATGAAACCATGGCCAACTTGGGGTTGCACTCGACTCGGGACCCGAGCCCGAGCCCTCACCCCGGTTGCGTTTGCTTGAACGAAAGAGGTTACCGATTTTGTTCTTCGTGATGCACTGAAAAATTTCACCATAAAACCTTAGGCATATAGTTTCTATATGATGTATGAATGATCCTACATGGAAAAATTCAATCCTAACGTGAGAAGCCAATAGGAAAAACAAAATAAGGTTGAGTTCATCCACTAGATCAATGTGAGAGTTTCAACCATGGAAAACTGAAAATAAAGCATGTATATGGAGAGAAACATACTGATCTTTTGATTCCCCCACTCAAACGAACGAAGTCCACGAAGAGTCAAGAGTTCTAGGTGGATTTTGAGAGGTTTGGAGAGAGAATATGGGAGAAATAATGAGGAGGGGTGAAATACCTAGCCACCCCGGTGTGATTTTGTGGTCGCACCAAACTATACGGCCGAAACTATATGGGCGGGTGATGTTGTTCCGCCTGTATAGTTGCGGCGGCGCCGCCAACTAGGGTTTCTTTGTGCGGAAAATAGCTATACGGACGCAACTATACGGCCGGATCACAATGATCCTACCATATAGTTGGTCGTTAAATCGTCTGTCCCTCAAGATAAATTTCTAAAACTAGCATCGATATCTATACGACCAGAACTATACGGCCATAATTTTTATTCCCGCTATATAGTTGGTCGTTAAAATCTCAGTACCTTTGGGATAAATTTCTAAGAGAGACATCGATATCTATACGACTGGAGCTATACGACCGGAATTTTTATTCCCGCTGTATAGTTGGTCGTTAAACTCTCAGTACTTTTCAGAAAATTTTGTACGAAGGCATCGATATCTATACGACCAGAGCTATATAGCCGGAATTTTTATTCCCGCCATATAGTTGGTCGTTAAATTCTCTGTGTCTTTGAAGAAAATTTGTTGATGGCAAAGATATCTATACGGCCGGAACTATACGACCTACTGATGGTTTAGCGACTAACTATACGGCCGGAATTTTATTTCCCGCCATATAGTTGGTCATTAAACCATTAGTAGTCATCAAAAAATTTCTATTTCTTCAAGAATACCTTCTCATCCCAAAACTTAGCGAAATACCTTAATTTTGACAGAAAACTGATAGTGGAAACTATCGACCAACATTAGCATATTAAGAGCAAAATTTTAGCTTCTGTAGATGAAAAACTCAAACTTTTATTTTTATTCTTATTCTATACTCATTCAATCGATGTTTCTACTACTTTTTGATAGCTGCATCTTCACGGGCGTGCTTCCGCAAGAATGTCTATGAAAAAAGTGGTAGGAATGCGATGAACTTTTTATTCTCTAGTTTATTTAATTGAAGAGATGTGTTGACTCCCATTAAGCATTTTATTAGGAATGGTTGAGTGAATCAACCTCTTCTCTGTTCTCGAATTCTTACCTTGGGTTGCCCCTTATCTAAGGCACTTGCCACATGAATTCTTTTTGCCGGTGGAATATATCTTTCTCCTACTTCTAGCTTCTTTGGAAAATACCGGATAATTTCAACATCATAAACATTGAAGATTATCTTTCCCTTAGCACAATCAACTGATGCCCCTACAGTACTAAGGAAAGGTCTTCCAAGTATTATGGATAATTTCTCATCTTCAGGCATCTCAAGAATAATAAAATCAGTGGGAATAACATGCTCATCTATTCTAAGTAGAACATCCTCAATCATACCAACGGGTTGTTTAGTGGACTTGTCAGCCATCTGTAAAGTGGTAGTAGTAGGAGAATACTCCCCTAATCCTAACCTTTTATAGAGGGAGTATGGCGTTACACTAACTCCTGCTCCTAGATCACACAAGGCATTGTGAATATCAGTTTTACCTCTCGAGCATGAAATAGTTGGTATTCCGGGATCTCCAGACTTAGACAACAACTTTCCATTAGCAGGATAACTAGTTACCATGGCAAAAAAATTAGTTATTTCTTTTTTTCTACTAAGAATATCACGGAGGAACTTAGAATAGGTAGGAACTTTTATTTCATCCACAAATGGAATTTCTAGACAAAGGTCACTAAGTGCCTTTGTAAAAGAATTATAAATTACCTGATCCGGTGCTTTCTTTTTTCGATCTGGGTAAGGAAGCTTTTTCTCACCTGACTTGTTCTTGTCTTTTACCTTTTGTGGGGGTTAGGCTCTTTTGTTGCTTTATGTTATTGTTGCTTATTGCTTTTCTTCTTTTCTACTACAACAACTTCTTCTTCCTTGCTTATCTCTTTTTCTTCTCTTGGATCAACCGTCTCTGCATCAGTGTCATAATGGTCATCCTGTGCATCATTTTGGTCCTCCTTGGTTTGATCTTGTGTTTCAGTTTCATCTTGAGGATCCACCAATGTATCATCTTCTTGGCTTGCTTCGAGCAAGGCTTTTTTCCTTTGGCTCTTTTTCAGCTTCATATTTTGGTGGTCCTAATGGTCCTGTAACAACTGCACCTCTTCTTGTGACAACATTACTAGAAACATGAATATCTTTATCATCTCGAAGAAAAATTTGATAACCAGATGCTATTTGTTCACACTGGGTTTCAATCATACTAAGATACTTGTGAAATAATTTTATTTCTTGGCCAATCTCATCATAATTTTCTGTGAGTTCTGCCAAAATCTTTTTGTGTTTTTGAAAGTGATTATGCAAGTTATTATGAGATTTCACTTGTCAATGTTTTAATTCTTGAAAAACTTTTCTAGTCTCATCTTCTTCAATTAAAAACTTGTAACAAATCTACTTTGTTTTCCTTAACAAGTTCAGAAGGTATACCTTTTTCTTTCATTGTTTTGCATACTTCAGGCATAAGATCAGGAGTTATCTGAAGTATCCCTTTTTCCATCTTAGTGCCAAAATCAGGATTATATAAAGAATCATTCTTAGCCCTAGTAGACATCAATTACAAACATTCTGTAATAGTTAAAGTATTTATAGATCCTCCTGCTGAGAAGTCAAGCAATTCTCTACATTGAGTATTAAGACCGTGGTAAAATAAATGGCAAATAGTTGCTTCAGAATAGCCATGATTAGGAATACTATTGATCATTCCAAAGAATCTTTCCTAGACTTGGTGGTAGTTTTCTCCCACGTTCTGACTAAAGCTGCCTATATTCTTTCTTAGTTCAGCTACCTTTTTAAAAGGATTAAACCTGTTTATGAATTTAACAATGCATTTTCCCAATATTTAATGTAATGGTGAGGGATAGAATATAACCAGTCTAGAGCTTTACCTTTAAGAGACCATCGAAATAATTTTAGGCGAGAGAAATCTCTTGGCAAACCTTTTTGTCCAAGCAATGTTATCACATCGTCGAACTCTCTAATATGTCTTGCTGGGTCTTCATCTTCCCTTCCACTAAAAGCTTTTTCTTGTAAAATTTTAATAATTCGACCATCAAATCGATATTCTCTAACTCCAGGATTAGGGAATTCTATTGGTTGTTTAAGAAATTCAGAACTTGGAGCATTGTATTCTCTGAGAGTTTTCTCAGGTTTCATGGGAGTTGTCCTGTAAATAGACATGATTTGCATAATATCACTCAGGTTTTCAACTTCAACTTTATTCAATCTTAAAAGTTTTTCAATAATTTCTTTGCGCCTTTGAGCAAGCACGCACTCAATATAATCTGGTAGATAGGTCCTACTAGAGCGTGTAGACCCTTTATCTCCTAAGGAGAACATTCTGTAGTAGCAACACCTGAAATTTCAAAAGACAAACACTTAACGCTTAGCTCCCCGGCAACATCGCCATAAAATAGCTTGATGTCTGCAAGTGCACAGATCGTTTGTAGCTAGTTTCGAAGTATAGATATCGATCCCATAGGGAGCCCAATGGTAAGTGTTTATGGGTGAAGTCTCTGTCACACCCGAAGTTGTCACAAGTCTTCGAGTGAATTGAATGCAAGTGTTGAAATAAGAGTGGGGTTTTATTAAATGAGAAATATTTTAAATAGAACTAAAATGTAAACTTCCGAAATATAAAGCATAAAATTAAAGAGCGACTTAGTTGTTTGTTGTTTTCTATAGATGGAAAAAGAAGGCGCAGGGAGATTCAGTTCATGGTGATAGTGATTGTGCCAGGTGGATGAAATTATAATCTTATAAATATATGTGTAGGCGAGCAACCCATAATTAGCTGAAACTCCTCTTGGTAGATTTCATCCCAACTTCAATAATCCTAGTAGCCTGTTACCAAAACCATGGTTAGACACTAGACGATTAAGACCCTTTAGTTTGCTTAGCGATCAAGCTCCTTGGATCGGACTAATGCAATAAGCACAGTGGTTTCTTGTTATCCTCGAGTCTACTAGTTTTCCATTGATATCCCCGTGTCACCTGGGGGTCGCCGGTCTGCTAGCGAACAAGATCTTATCTATGTAGAACAAAGCATCATGTTGTCTGGGCCCTAAATTGGACAACAAGCATTAGGCATCCCACAGATAGTCAAGCACACATAATATAGTAATTAGAATCAATCACAAACTAATGGAAAATATATGAAGGCACATCACATCTCACCAATCCCCTACATCTCCCACGCCTAAGGGACTTACTCACACATGAGATAAGAACGAATCATCGATATAATTAAATAAAGGGAATTCGTCTTTATGTTACCGTGAAGATCCACAATAAGAATCGAAAAATATCCAACACAATTCAAGATGGGAAGAAACAATCTCAAACCCTACTCTTGCAAGGTGAATATCCATCTCTCTATCTAGTACAAGTAGTGGCTATGGGGGTGTATTGGCTAGGAGGTCGAAGATGGTGGAGCGAGATGAAGAATGTCTCCCCCTTGTTCTCCGGATCTCCTCTTTCTCCCTTCTAGATGGTTTGTTGGCTGCTGTGTTGTGTTTTCGCTCCTGGTCCCTTCACGAAAGTTGTCCCTTTTGATGAGACAAAGGCGGTGGCAACTATATGGCCGAAACTATACGGCCGGAGAATTATTCCCGCTGTATAGTTGCTCGTTAAAGCCTCTGTATGTTCCCCTCGAGTGCTTCCAAAGAGAGACTTGCTTGTTTTCTCCAGAATATTGTGTTTCCCTAGTTAAAACCTCCTATTGACATTCAGAACCTGAAACACACATTAAAAACCATGTTTTCTTTGCTACCGAAGTATTAGCGTTAGGTAAAGCTATAAAACGATCAAATCCGGGAGAAAACCATCAATAAAAGCCATAAAAAATGTGTCGAATCTCACAACTATCAAGCAGCCTGATGGATTTGTAGTAGATGGTCAAGAAGGAAAGGTGTGTAAGTTAGTGAAGTTTTTGTATGGTCTTAAGTAAGCTCCTAAGCAGTGGCACAAGAAGTTTGAAAGAACTTTAACCACTAAAGACTTTGTTGTAAACAAAGTTGATAAGTGTGCGTACTATCACCATGGTGGGGGCGAGGGAGTTATTATGTGTCTCTATGTCAATGACATATTGATATTCATGACCAACCTCAATGTTATTGAGGAGGTCTAAGAGTTCCTATCTCGCTGTTTTGAGATGAAGGATTTGGGAGTGGATGATGTAATCTTAAACATCAAGGTACTGAAGGATGACAATGGTGGTATTACACTGCTTCAGTCCCACTATGTGGAAAAGATATTGAGTCGCTTTGGGTATAGCGACTACAAGTCTTCTCCAACGCCTTATGATCTGAGTGTTCTACTTCGAAAGAATCGAAGGAATGCTAAAGATCAATTAAGATATTCTCAAATCATTGGCTCACTCATGTATTTAGCTAGTGCTACAAGGCCTGACATCTCATTTGCTATAAGCAATCTGAGTCGATTTGTGTCAAATCCTGTAGATGATCACTGGCATGCTCTTGAGAGAGTTTTGCGCTATTTGAAAGGCACTGCGAGTTATGGTATTCACTATACTGGGTATCCACAAGTACTTTAGGGTTATAGTGATTCAAATTGGATATGTGATGCTGATGAGATTAAGGCCACAAGTGGTTATTTGTTTACACTTGGTGGTGGCACTGTTTCCTAGAAGTCTTGCAAGAAGACCATCTTAACAAGGTCAACTATGGAAGCAGAACTCACAACATTAGACACAACTAGTATGGAAGTAGAGTGGCTTTGTGAGCTCTTGGTGGACTTACCTATGGTTGAAAAACCAATACCCACTGATGGCTCAAAATATATCGAGCTTGTTGGGGAACCCCAAGAGGAAGGTATGATGAGCACAGCAGCAAGTTTTCCCTCAGTTATGAAACCAAGGTTATCGAACCAGTAGGAGCAAGGAAACACCTCCAAGGTGTTGTTTCCAACTTGGAATCCTGCACAACACAACCACGAACTTTGCCCCCAACTTACAGTGTGGTTGTCAATCTCACCGGTTTTGCTGAAAACAAAGGATTAAACATATTGTGTGGAAAATAGTAATTGCTTGCAGAAAGTAAATAGTAAACAGTAAATAGTAGATGGTATATCAATGGTAAAAGAATGGACCGGGGTCCATAGTTCACAAGAGGTGATTCTCCTTAAGATAAATAGCATGTTGGGTGAACAAATTACAGCGGGGCAATTGACAGATTTGAGAAAGCATACAATGCATATACTAAACATCTTGACTCCTATGAGATTTGATTGGGCATTACAACATTATACATAAACCGTAATCCAATTGCATCTATGACTGATAATCCACCTTCAGGTTATCATCCGAACCCCCTCTAGTATTAAGTTGCAAGCAACAGATAATTGCATTAAGCAAAGTGTGTAAAGTAAACAATACGATTACCCCATGGATAAAGGATTGATGTTTTCTACCTAGTAACAATAGCACATTTAGTACCTTAGAGGTTTCTGTTACTTCCCCAGATTACTAGAGGCATGAACCCACTATCGAGCATAAATACTCCCTCTTGGAGTTGCTAGCATCTACTTGGACAAGATAGCTACTAACAACGGAAAGCATGCAAGATCACAAATAACATAGACATGATAGAATCAATAATCAATTTGAAATAGCATCTCAATATCCATCGGATCCCCGCAAACACAAAATGTAGGATTACAAATAGATGATCTTGATCATGAACGGAGCTCACAAGATCTAAACATGGTAGCACAAAGGAGGAGAACCAACCATCTAGCTACTACATGGACCCGTAGTCCAGGGATGAACTACTCATGCATCACACCGGAGGCAGACATGATGATGAAGAAGGCCTCCAGGGTGATCTCTCCCCTCCGGCAGGGTGCCGGGAAGAGCTTCAGATCCCTCCCGATCTAGGGATGGAGATGACAGCGGCTACAGACTCTTTCGTGGAATTTTGATCGGGTGCTTGATACATTGCAAATGTATCTATAATTTTTGATGTTCCATGCTTGGTTTTATCCACTTTCTTGTGTTTTGTTCCAACTTTGGAGTACTTTTCATATGATTTCTTGGACTAACCTATTAACAAGAGCCACAGTGCTACCTGCCTTTTTCATTGCTTTTGGTTCCAGGAAAGTCGAAAATGAATATTCTCAATTGACGGACAAAAGCCAAAGTGCCTATTTTTCCGGAAGGATCAAGTGCGAATCACGAGAGAGAGGGGCGGGCACACACCACGGCCACCATGGCGTGCACAGCCCATGCCAGGGGGTGGTGTGATGGCTCCCGGCACCCCCTCAGCCTCTCCTTCCGCCTATATATTGCCCTCGGGACGAAAACCCTCCCGATCAAAAATCCACGAAAGAGTTTGTAGCCGCCGTCATCTCCATCCCTAGATCGGGAGGGATCTGAAGCTCTTCCCACCCACGAGAGGGAATTCACCCTGGAGGCCTTCTTCATCACCATGCAAGCCTCCGGTGTGATGCGTGAGTAGTTCATCCTTGGACTACGGATCCATGTAGTAGCTAGATGGCTGGTTTCTCCTCCTTTGTGCTTTCATGTTTAGATCTTGTGAGCTCCGTTCATGATCAAGATCATCTTTTTGTAATCCATACATGTTGTGTTTGCGGGGAACCGATGGATATTGAGATGCTATTTCAGATTGATTATTGATTCTATCATGTCTTTGTTATTTGAGATCTTGCATGCTTTCCGTTGTTAGTAGCTATCTTGGCCAAGTAGATGCTAGCAACTCCAAGAGTTAGTATTTATGCTCGATAGTGGGTTCATGCCTCTGGTAATCTGGGTAAGTGACAGAAATCTCTAAGGTACTAGATGTGCTGTTGCTACTAGGGAGAAAACAACAATCCTTTTTTCATAGAACAATCATATTGTTTACTTTACACGTAGTTCGTAAAGCAATAATCTGTTGCTTGCAACTTGATACTGGAGAGGGTTCGGATGATAACCTGAAGGTGGATTATTAGTCATAGATGTAGTTGGATGCCGGTCTATGTATTATGTTGTAATGCCCAATCAAGTCTCAAAGGAGTCAAGATGATTAGTATATGCATGTATTGCTTTCTCGGTGTTTGTCAATTGCCCCGCTGTAATTTGTTCACCCAGTATGTTATCTATCTAAGGAGAGCCACCTCTAGTGAACTATGGATCCCGGTCCTTGTCTTTTACATACAATCTATAAACTATTTCTGCTTTGTGTTACTTCTGCAAACTTTTACTTTTTCCATTCGATACGTTTAATCCTTTGTTTTCTGCAAAACACGGTGAGATTGACAACCTCATCGCAAGTTGGGGACAAAGTTCTGTGGTTGTGTTGTGCAGGTCTCCATGTTGCTACTAGCACCGGTAGTGCACCCTGCCAAAGCTCAGCTAGTAACACCTTTGGGGTGTTTCCTTGCTCCTACTGGTTCGATTAAACCTTGGTTTCATAACTGAGGGAAACTTGCTGCTGTGCTCATCATACCTTCCTCTTGGGGTTCCCAACAAGCTCTACATCAACCACGAGCCATCAACACTTTTCTAGGCCCCGTGCATTGAGCCATCAAGCATTTTTCTGGCGCCGTTGCCGGGGAGTCAAGGACATCTTCACTAGGGGAGTCCCTCATAACCAATCTCTTTACTTTGTTGTTTTTGTTTTGCTTAGTCTCTTTTTGCTTTGTTTGCTTGTTTTGTTCTTCAAAAACACAAAAAAAATTAGTTTTACTTGTTTGCTTTCTTATTTGAAAACCCAAAAAAATGACTACTCTTGAAAACACTAAGTTGTGTGACTTCACTAGCACCAACAACAATGATTTTATGAGCACACCTATTGCTCCACATGTGGCTGAAAATACTTTCTTTGAGATAAACCTGCTTTGCTCAATCTTGTTATGAGAGAACAATTTTCTGGTATTGGTAATGAAGATGCTGCTTCCCATCTAAATAACTTTGTTGAACTTTGTGAGATGCAAAAGCATAGGGATATAGATGGTGATATTATTAAACTGAAATTGTTTCCTTTCTCTTTGAGAGGAAAAGCTAAAGAATGGTTGAATTCCTTAACTAGGAATAGTATTGATTCTTGGACTAAGTGCAAAGATGCTTTTATTGGAAAATACTATCCTCCTACTAAGATTATATCTATGAGAAGTGAAATAATGAAGTTTAAACAACCTGATAATGAGCATGTTGCTCAAGCTTGGGAAAGAATGAAATCTTTGGTAAAGAATTGTCCCACTCATGGACTGACTGCTTGGATGATCATCCAAACTTTTTATGCAGGATTGAACTATTCTTCAAGGAACCTATTGGATTCTGCTGCTGGAGGTACCTTTATGACCATCACTTTGGGTGCTGCAACAAAACTTTTGGACAATATGATAGTTAATTATTCTGAATGGCATACTGAGAGAGCTCCACAAGGTAAGAAGGTAAATTCTATTGAGGAAACCTCCTCCTTGAGTGATAAGATTGATATTATTATGTCTATGCTTGTTAATGGGAAAGCCCATATTGATCCAAATAATGTTCCTTTAGCCTCTTTGGTTGCTCAAGAAGAGCAAGTTGATGTGAACTTCATAAGAAATAACAACTTTGGCAACAATGCTTATGGTAATAATGCTTATAGGAACAATTTTGGTAACAACAATTATAAGCCTTATCCTCCTAGTGAAGGAAGAATTTTAGAAGTTGAAAGAGCCACTAAAAACTTCATGCAAATGCAATATGAGCAAAATAAGCTATTTACTAAAACTATGGAGGAACAATCTATCATTTTGAAGAACATTAGCCATGAACTTGAGAGTCTAAATAGGGAAATTCTTAGTTTATAATTGAAACTCTCTAATGCTGAAAGAAATATATCATCTCTATTTGAAGCTCAATCTTCATTGATTAATAAAATGGCTGCTAAACCTGAAACTAATGATAATCCCTTTGCAGCTACTAATGCTATACAAGTAAGAATTGATGAAAATGTTAGACTATTAGCTAAATTACATGCTAAGTGGGAAAGAGAAGATGAAATTGCTAGAAACATTAGTGTTTCTACTATTACCACCACTAGCATTGAGGCTAGCAATAGTTCTACTACTTTAGATGATAAATTTGATTTTGATCTTGATGGTTGCAACATCTCTGAAGTTATTAAGTTCCTACAAAAGCTTGCTAAAAGTCCTAATGCTAGTGCTATGAACATGGTCTTTACAAAACACATTACTGATGCTCTCATAAAGATTAAAGAAGAAAATATGAAACATAAAGCTTCTATTCCTATAAAACAAGAAGATGGTTGGGAACCCATCATTAATATGAAAGTGAATGACTTTGATTTCAAAGCTTTATGTGATCTTGATAGTAGTGTTTCTATTATGCCTAGAAGGATTTATGATATGCTTGATTTGCCTCCTCTTGAAGATTGTTATTTGAATGTCCCACTTGATGATAATGCTAAAAAGAAACTCATGGGGAGTCTTAATGATGTTCTTATTATGGTTAACGATTCCTATGTCCCTGTTGATTTTTATGTTTTGGATGTTGAATACAATGCTTCTTGTCCTATTACTTTGGGAAGACCTTTTCTTAGAACTGTTGGTGCCATCATTGATATGAAGGAAGGCACCATTAAATATAAACTCCCACTCAAGAAAGGTCTAGAACACTTCCCTAAAAATAGAGAAAAGATTTCTTTTGCTTCTCCTATGAAAACAAAATTTCGTCTTAATACTTCTTCATTTGAGAACACTTGATTCTTTCTTTGCTTATTATGCCTAACTTAAAGGCGTTAAAGAAAAGTACTTATTGGGAGATAACCCAAAAGTTTTAGATGAGTCTTGAAAGTTATTAATTAAGTAATAACCTCTCCTTATCCTTTTTATTTGCTTTTTGTGCCAAGAGTAACCTCTAATGAGAGTGAAGTAATGATTGGGAAAGTTGCTGTCCTGAAACAGATTTTTTTGCTTCACCGTAAACATTCCTGAGAGAGCTCTGTATGTCGGATTGAGCTGTAAGTTTTTGTGCTTCTGCCCCAGGTTGTTATCTAACTTTCTTTAGTTCAATACCTTTTTATTTGAGCAACAGAAGGTCTTCGAAAAAATTCGTCTTTACCTGCTGGTCTGTTTTGACAGATTTCTGCCATTTTCTGCATTTGCTTCTTGTTGGTTCCTTCTTGAGTTCTTTTGGGGAATTGAGCTTTTTGAGAGAAGTGCTACAGTAGCTAGTGTTCTAATGGAAGTTTATTTGGTGTTAGAACTGAACCTTAAGACTTATTTATCTTAAGTGCACTAATGTTGCTAATGAGATTGTGTGAAGTTTTGTATGAAGGAAAATTTTCAGGTGTATGGAAGGAATGAGTAATGAGATGAAGGATGGACTAAAGCTCAAGCTTGGGGATGCGACGCGTGTCACCCCAAGAAATATCCAAGAAGTACAAGCGTCAAAGCTTGGGGATGCCCAAGGCATCTCCTTCTTCATCAATAAAAATTCCAGGTTTCTTCCAAACGCTTCATTTTTATTGTTTCATGCACAGTTGTGTTTTTCTTGGAGCGTCTTCTTTTTTGTTTTTGTTTTGGTTTTTAGTTTGCTTGGTTTGCTTAGTTTTATGAATAAGTTGGTTGGACCCCCTCTTTCATACATTGGTTTGCAAATAGTTTGGTTTGGTTTGGAGAAGAATAGGAAAGTTCATGCTTTTGTGGTAAAAAGAGCTCGTTCTTGACTTTGGCTATGCTTTGTCATGCCATGCTTGATATTGTTTTGGCTTTATGCTTAGTATTCTTTTCTGTAGCATGACTTGTTATAAACAATTGATATTGCTTAATGTGCCTTGGATGAATCATGCGTTGTTTTAGCATATTAAAGCATAGTATAGTGGTATTCTCCTTTGATGCTTTATTTGGGTTGACTTGGCACATGCTCACACCATGTTATGACTGTCACAAGTCACCATAGCCTTTATGATCCTTTAGTTTTCAACTTGTAGTATCACTTTATGCTTTGATCAATGATGTTTTGTCGCTCTTCATGATTATGACCATTATTGCTCTCTTAGTTTGTCGCTCCCAGTCTTTTGCTAGCCTCCACCACCAAGTATGAGTTCCACTCATGCATCCAACTCCCTAAACCAAGTTATTCCAAAGAGTCCACCATACCTACCTACTAGCTTATGCTATTCCAAGTATATTCATGCTTTTGTTTACCTTCCACTTGTTATGAGAAAACTAGTGATTAAAGCTCTCACGAACTTGATGGTACACTTTACTTTTTGCCTCTAATAAACTTGAATCATTGGGTCCTTCTTTGTTGCGTATATGCTTGCGCTTTATAAGTTGAAACTAGCAGAACCATGTACCATGGGGAACGCTTTCAACATTGCACTTGTACTTTGTACCCCGTTGATATCATGTTCTTTTGCTTACGGATCCCGGCGGTGTGAAATAAAAGTGGAACTTGTAAGATCATGGAGTTTGTATGTGTGTTAGAGAAACGCCTGAGCCGCTAGCCTAAGCCATGCCTAATCATGGTGGAAACTTGCAGCATCACCATAATGAGCACTCTATGAAGCATCCTCAATAAAAACCTATGCAAATAGCAAATAAAAAGATCGCTGAGATGCTCATTGTCTGCTTGCCTTGTCATTTTGATTATGGGAAAGCTCCCGTATCATGTGCAAGGGTACCCGTTAATGGTTCTTAATGATACACATATACTTACAATGACAAGAGCTTACTCGTGACTGAAGTTGAGTAGCATGAGGATCGGTCTTCGTAAGTAAGGGGCATGAGATTTCGGTTTATAACTTGTCAAGCATATCCTCTTAGTTGTGTCACTTTAACCTTAATCACTTCAAGATGCTTATGATAGGGGCAATGAGAGCTGAAAGCTATAAGTACCATGATTTTTGGAAGCTCTTTATGAGACTTGAATCCCTACTTCCTTTTACAAAAGGCTTTTCTTCCACCATTATATTGAGTCTCCACCTTCTATCTTTATGCACCTACTTTGAGAGCATAGTGGCCATTCTTAGTTCTATGTGCATTGTCCCAAGACTAGTTGATTGATGCATAACTTGTTATAGCTTGTTTTTAACTATTTTATCTAGTCACTCTTATGAACTTTGAAGGTGTCCTATGCATTTATGTTTGCTACTCTATTGAGGGACAAGCTGAATACTATTATGCTATGTTTTCTTTATGTGAAACAAACAAACGTCTTGCAAAGCATTGTTATTCATGAATCTTTTGTTTGTGCATTTTTCATGTTGCATCATAGTTTCTTTGCTTATTGCTAGAACTTTGTCTTTCATGTTATGATTGAAGTACTATGATCCCAGCTTTGAGTGTTTTGCAAATAATTTGATCAAGTCTTTGATGGTGCATGTCACCTCAAAAATTATTTCTTTTTATCACTTACCTACTCGAGGATGAGCAGGAGTTAAGCTTGGGGATGTTGATACATTGCAAATGTATCTATAATTTTTGATGTTCCATGCTTGGTTTTATCCACTTTCTTGTGTTTTGTTCCAACTTTGGAGTACTTTTCATATGATTTCTTGGACTAACCTCTTAACAAGAGCCACAGTGCTACCGCCTGCTTTTCTGCTGTTTTTGGTTCCAGGAAAGTCGAAAATGAATATTCTCGAATTGACGGGACAAAAGCCAAAGTGCCTATTTTTCGAAGGATCAAGTGCTGAATACGAGACGAGAGGGCCAGGGCCACACCACCTGGCCGCTGCCAGGCCTGGCCCGCGCCAGGGTGGTGTGGTGGCTCCCGCACCCCTCGGCCTCCTTCCGCCTATATATTGCCCTCGGGACGAAAACCCTAAGGACCCGATCAAAAATCCACGAAAGAGTCTGGAGCCGCCGTCATCTCCATCCCTAGATCGGGAGGGATCTGAAGCTCTTCCCGGCACCCTGCCGGAGAGGGGAATTCACCCTGGAGGCCTTCTTCATCACCATGCAAGCCTCCGGTGTGATGCATGAGTAGTTCTTCCTTGGACTACGGATCCATGTAGTAGCTAGATGGCTGGTTTCTCCTCCTTTGTGCTTTCATGTTTAGATCTTGTGAGCTCCGTTCATGACCAAGATCATCTTTTTGTAATCCATACATGTTGTGTTTGCGGGGATCCGATGGATATTGAGATGCTATTTCAGATTGATTATTGATTCTATCATGTCTTTGTTATTTGAGATCTTGCATGCTTTCCGTTGTTAGTAGCTATCTTGGCCAAGTAGATGCTAGCAACTCCAAGAGTTAGTATTTATGCTCGATAGTGGGTTCATGCCTCTGGTAATCTGGGGAAGTGATATAAATCTCTAAGGTACTAGATGTGCTGTTGCTACTAGGGAGAAAACAACAATCCTTTGTTCATAGAACAATCGTATTGTTTACTTTACACGCAGTTGGTAAAGCAATAATCTATTGCTTGCAACTTAATACTGGAGGGGGTTCGGATGATAACCTGAAGGTGGATTATTAGTCATAGATGCAGTTGGATGGCGGTCTATGTATTATGTTGTAATGCCCAATCAAGTCTCAAAGGAGTCAAGATGATTAGTATATGCATGTATTGCTTTCTCGGTGTTTGTCAATTGCCCCGCTGTAATTTGTTCACCCACCATGTTATCTATCTAAGGAGAGCCACCTCTAGTGAACTATGGTCCCTGTCCTTGTCTTTTACATACAATCTATAAACTGTTTCTGCTTTGTGTTTACTTTATGCAAACTTTTACTTCTTTCCATTCGATAAGTTTAATCCTTTGTTTTCTGCAAAACACGGTGAGATTAACAACCTCATCGCAAGTTGGGGAGAAAGTTCTGTGGTTGTGTTGTGCAGGTATCCACGTTGCTACTAGCACCGGTAGTGCGCCCTGCCAAAGCTCAGCTAGTAACACCTTTGGGGTGTTTCCTTGCTCCTACTGGTTTGATTAAACCTTGGTTTCATAACCGAGGGAAACTTGCTGCTGTGCTCATCATACCTTCCTCTTGGGGTTCCCAACGAGGTCTACATCAACCACGAGCCATCAACACTTTTCTGGGCGCCGTGCATTGATCCATCAGTGCTTAGGGTTTTCGTCCTAGGAGGATTTTATAGGCGAAAGGGCAAGCTCGGTGGAGGCTCGAGGGGCCCACACCAGGTGGCGGCGCGCCTCGTGGCCCCCCTTCGGCTGCCCTCCAGACTCCGTGTTGCTTTAGGTAAAATATTGACTTTGGCTTTTGTCCGGTCCAGTTCCGAGAATATTTCCTTACAAGCTTTTCTAAAACCAAAAACAGTAGAAAATATGCAACTGGCACTGTGGTATCTTGTTAATAGGTTAGTTCTAGAAAATGTGTAAAAATACTCTGAAGTGTGGACAAAACATAAGAAAGTAGATATAAAACAAGCATGGAACATCAAAAATTATAGATACGTTTACAACGTATCACCCACCATCCCGATGAACTATGATAATCAAACTGTAATCATCAAAGTAAACAGTTCTAAAGATAATATGAAGTCATCAAGGCATGAAGGATCACAACTCTATGAATGAGCACGTCATCATGATGACTGGCTACGCTCAACGTCTTAAGGCACTGGGATGTGAGATTCTAGCTGATCTCATGATAGATAGGGTTCTGCAATCGCTCCCACCAAGTTACAATGACTTTGTACTGAATTACAAGATGAGTGGTGCGAGCAAGTTGCACACTAAACTCGGTGCTATGCTGATGGCCTCTGAGGTAGACATAAAGAAGAAGCATCTAGAGTATATGGTCGATAAGATCGACAAGGCTAGGAAAGGCAAATCCAAAGGTAACTTCAAGAAGGATGGCAAATCTATTGCCAAGCCTTAGAAGAAGACCAAAGGAGGCCCTAAGCCTGACACTGAGTGTTTCTAGTACAAGGGTACGGGTCACTAGAAGCGGAACTGCCCAAAGTACTTGGCAGATAAGAAGGTCGGGAACGTGAACAAAGGTATATGTGATATACATGTTATTTATGTGTACCTTACTAGTAGTCTAAGTAGAACCTAGGTATTTGATATGGGTTCAGTTGCTAACATATGTAACTCGAAACAGGGGCTAAGGAATAGTCGACCACTAGCCAAGGATGAAGTGATGACGCGCATAGGAAATGGATCAAAGGTGGATGTGATCACCGTTGGGACGCTGCCACCTCATCTACCGTTAGGATTGATAATAAACCTAAATAAATGTTATCTGGTGCCTGCGTTGAGCATGAACATCATGTCTGGATCATGTTTAATGCAAGACAGTTATTCATTTGTTTCTGAGAACAATGGTTGTTCCTTTTATACGAATAATATTCTTTATGGTCATGCACCTATGTTGAATGGTCTATTTGTTTTGAATCTTGATATTAATAGTACACATATTCATCACGTGAATGCGAAAAGAATCAAGCTTAATGATGATATTGCTGCATATATGTGGCATTTCCGTTTGGGTCATATTGGTGTTAAATGCATGAAGAAGCTCCATTCTGATGGACTATTGGAATCACATGATTATGAATCATTTGAGACATGTGAGTCATGCCTTATGGGCAAGATGACTAGAACCCTGTTTTCCGGAACAATGGAGCGACGACCGGCCTATTGGAAATAATACATACCGATGTATGTGTTCCAATGAGTGTGTCAGCACACGGTGGATATTGTTATTTTGTAACCTTCACGGATGATTTAAGTATATATGGGTATATTTACTTAATGAAACAAAAATTTAAAACATTTGAAAAGTTCAAAGAATTTTAGAGTGAAGTATAAAATCATCATAACAGAAAGATCAAATTTCTTCGATCCGATCATTTCAACTCATCATGAAACTCTGGAAGAGACCACTACCTTACCTCGCAGGTCAAGCAGGATACATATAGATCCTGAACTGTACGGTGATCCAGTCTTAAATTTCATGGTAGATGGAAGCGATGACCCTGTGACATATGAAGAAGGGACGATGAGCCTGGATTCCAACAAATGGCTTGAAGCCATGCAATCCGAGATGGGATCCATGCACGAAAACTAAGTTTAGACTTTGGTGGACTTACCTCGCGACTGCAAGGCCATTGAGAATAAATGTATTTTCAAAAAGAAAATGGACGCTGACGGTAATGTAACCGCCTATAAAGCACGACTTGTCGCGAAAGGGTTTCGACAAATTCAAGGAGTTGACTACGAGGAGACTTTCTCACCCGTAGCGATGCTAAAGTATGTTAGGATTATGTTAGCAATTACTACATGTTTCGATTATAAAATCTGGAAGATGGACGTCATAACAACATTCCTAAATGGAAATATTGAGGAAGAGTTATATATGATGCAACCCAAAAGTTTTGTCGATCCTAAGGATGTTGAAAAAGTATGCAAACTTCAGCATTCTATCTATGGACTGAGGCAATCATCCCGAAGTTGAAATCTTCGCTTTGATGAAGTGATCAAAGGGTTTGGATTTGTCCAAACCATAGGAAAGGCTTGTATTTATAAGAATGTTCTATAGCATTTTTGATATTATATTTGGATGACATATTATTAATTGGAAATGATATAGATCTTTTGAATAACGTAAAAGATTACTTAAATATTAAGTTTTCAATGAAGGACCTTGGTGAAGATGCCTATATTTTTGGCATCAAGATCTATAGAGATAGATCAAGACACTTAATTAGATTAACGTAGAGTACATACCTTGACAAGATTTTGAAAAATTTCAAAATGAACGATAGTAAGAAAGGGCTCTTACCTATGTTGCAAGGTACAAATTTGAGCAAGAGTCAAAGTCCAGCTTCGGCAGAAGATAGAGAATTGATGGTCAATGTCCCCTATGCCTCAGTCATAGGCTCTATTATGTATGCAACGATGTGTACAAGACCGAATGTGGCACATGCTATTAGTTGGACTAGCAGGTACCAATCTGATCTAGGTGTGTAACACTAGAAGACGGTCAAGAATATCTTTAAGTACTTAAGAAGACCTAAAGATATGTTTCTCATCTATGGTGGTGAAGAAGAGCTCGTTGCAAATTGTTACATTGATGCTGGCTTCGACACCGATCCCGACGACTCTAAGTCACAATCGGATATGTATTTCTGACGAATGGAGTAGCGTTGAGTTGGAGGAGTTCCGTCGATGTTGTGGCAAGATCTTCAATGGAGGTTGAGTATATCTCTGCTTTAGAAGCAGTGGCGGAAGCAGTTTGGATGAAGGAGTTCATTTCTGAACTAGGTGTGGTACCAAGTGCTTTGGATCCAATGGTTATCTATTGTGACAAAAATGGTGCCATAGCCAATGCTAAGGAAGCAAGGTCTCACAAGAATTCCAAGCATATCAAGCGCCATTTTCACTCCATCTGGGAACATGTCCAGGATGGTGATATAGAGATTTGCAAAGTAGACATGGTATCTAAACAGTGCAGATCCATTGACTAAAGCTCTCCCAAGGGCAAAACATGATCAACACCAGAACGCTATGGGTGTCAGATTCATGACTATGTAAAACTAGATTATTAACTCTAGTGCAAGTGGGAGATTGGAAGGAATATGTTGAGAGGCAATAATAAATGGTTATTATCTTATTCCAGGTTTATAATAGATGTTTTTTCTCATGATATAATTGTATTAAAAGTAAATGTTAATACATGTGTGTTTAGTAAACAAAAGAACATGTTCCTAGTGATGCCTCGCATTAAATTAGCTTGTTGATTAATTGATGATCAAGGTTTCCTGATCATGAACATTGGATGTTGTTAATAACAAGGTCATGCCATTATAGAATGATATGATGAACATTTACCCGCAGTAGATTTAGCAATACGATCATGTCCTCAAGTTTATATTGCTATCTCATTCAAAGTAACCCTAATCCTTAGACCATGAGATCATGTCAATCACTGACTCCAGAAAAGTACTTTGATTACTTCAAACGCCACACCATAATAGGGTGATTATAAAGGTGTCACCGCATACTTAGAAAGTGTTAGTTGAGGCTCGTGGATCAAGAGTGGGATTTGTCCATCCCGATGACAGAGAGATATACTCAGGGCCCTCTCGGTGATATCACATTAACATAGCTTGCAAGTAAGTGATAAAGATCACTAAGAATGTTATATCACGGTAACAAGAAAAGAGTACTTGCCAGTAACAAGATCGAACTAGGTATGGAAGATACCAAATGATCGGATCTCGGACAAGTAAAATATCACGAGACAAAAGGAATTGGTTACTGCGAATAAGGTTCACGCGATCACTAGTTTATCGTTGAGCTGGTGGGAGTCATTATGGATCTCCAGGCCCCGCTAATGATTATTGATCAGAGAGAGTCTCGATCATGTCCACACAGTTCATGAACCAGTAGGGATACACACTTAAGGGTAGTCGACGCATTTGAGTGGATAGGGAACACTGGAGAAAATACTAGACAATGCAAGAGTTGTTCTGATAAATCTGCCAGAATAGTTTTGGCGTATCAGAATATTACCGGGGATTGAATTATCAATGTGTCATCAAATGAAGTGTTCATTAAATGAAGTACTCACTAAATGAAGTGTTCATTGAATGAGTGTCATTAAATCAAGTGAATTAAAAAGGTGTTTTTAATGGCATGACTCTTGATTTTGGGTGGAGATTAAATATGAGAAAGTGGAGATCAATTTTGTGAGTGGAGTGTCCACCGACATGAATGAGGGAAGAGGTGAGGGCACCCCCTCTTGGTTGCCGGCCTTGGAAAGGGGAATCCCCCTCCCCCCATAAAAGGTGGGGTGGAGCCCTCCTCTCTCACACACTCATCCTCCTCCTCTCATATGCCCTTTGGTTGGCATCTTCCTCCCTTTTCTAGCCTTGTCCATTAACATGAGCACGGTGCTTAGGGGAATCCCTGTTCAAGATCTTCTCCACCACCATCACCACCATGTCGTAGTGTCGGTGGTGTTCCCTAGGATCCCCTACTTCCACTGCCCAGCTGGAGCGATGGACGAAAGTCGTCAGCACACCGTACGTGTGACTGATTACGGAGGCGTTGCCCCCCTTGTGGTGCTGATTGTCTCCGTGTCCTTGATGACGGTCGTGTACACTCTACAACAACCACGTTTGTTTGCGAGACCATTATCCCGCTTTACGGTATTCGAGGGTAAGTCCATCTAAACCCGTTACAAGTGTCGCCTAGATTCGATCTTGGTAGTTGCAACCATAGGATTTTTTTTTGTTTTCAATGCTGCGAACCCCTTAACCGTGGCCCTTCCATTTGAAGAGAAATCTGAGCTTTAAAAGGAGGTCAGCCGCCTAAAGGCGCAGTAGCCACTGTTGCCCCTTGCTAACTGCGCCGAGACTCCATGTAGCACAAAGTCTGTGAGGCTGTCAGAGTGATCGAACAGTGTTGCGGCTGTCAAGGGGATCCCTTTGCCCCCTTTTCCTTCTGTAGAGCCACATGAGAATAATACCTCCCCTTCATCCTTGTGTATACTGGGAGGTCCGTATGTATGAACTCCATGTCCTCTCATCCCTTTAGAGTTGTTCCTCTGAGTACTTTGCACTCGGGGTGTCCGATTTTGTCTTCATTGCAATAGGGACACGCTTGTGTTGGCCTAGACCTGAGCTGATTCCATTGCTTACTTCTCAGTCTGGTGCTTTTAGGTCGGACCAAGGTGGCCCGATTTCTTGAGCAAACGTGTTGCCGTGATGCTTGAGGGCGTCGTCGAGCTACCGAGGTTAGCGGCCCAAGCTTCATACGAGAGTATCGTTGATCTGCCACTTGGTCTTTGTGCGGCTGCATCGCTTATCTGCCGAGGTTAGTAACTCGGGCTTTGTGCGGGTGTATAACTTGTTTTCCAAGGTTAGTAACTCGGGATTTGTGCAGGATTATCGCTCGTCTGGGTCACCATAAAATTGTTATCGTGTTTAAGATGGGTGTGAGTTTCGAGCTAGCCTGAGACTTAGTGCTCATGAGGAAGCTTTCCACCTCTGTCCCATTGGCAATGTTCCTTGGGCCATTACCTCCACTGGATTACATCGAGGTTCATAACTTCCCTACACCGTGCCTTGTAGTGGTGTTTTTGTCGTGGGTTTGCTCGAGTAATCCCCATTAAAGGTTTTCGCATTCCAACAGCTTGTGCTAGAGGTTTTTGAGGCCGCCAACGTGATTTTCGGCTATCGGAGTGAGCATTGATCCTTTAACAGCCCCATCACCGCTCGCGATATCCACATACCCGTTCTCCCTAGATGAACATAGCTAGGAGCAGTCAAGCCCATCCTAGGTGATGGTAGGATCCTGAGTGTTTTGAGAAGGTGTTTGGTCTGTATAGACCAGAGATCACACAAGTTTTACTTTAGGGGATCAGACTATGCGGGTTTAGTAGCCACGTGACTAATCATTTCAGGGTGGAGGTTGCTCGGTGTTGTCGACTCCGGGGTAAGGGCATACTTCGTGACAATTTCTGGTCATTCCTATAATCATGGCTAGAGTACCTAGGATAAATCGTGAAAAGGAAGGATGAAATTAACTGAAAATATTTTCTAAAAGTTCTGAAAGTATGAAATGTCCCTATGTGGAGCCCTTGGGGTGTGTGATCAAGTCTCAAGGACTAGTTCGAGCAGCCTAGTAGGATTAGGTGTCTAATACCTGAATTTCTGCGTTACAATAAGATATGCCTTGCTACGCTGGGCTTGGATGGCTGCGTTCGAGCCCCCGAGCCCTTGATGTTGGTGCGTGCTTGAGGTGGGTATGGGCTGCAAGGCAGAGCTGGTCCAGGGTGTTCTTCTTGGGAGCGGCTAGGGGCGCGTTACACGGTCGCTCAAGAGGTCGCGCAAACTGGTGCTGGTGCTAGAGTCTAAGCTGGTGTCGCTATTGGAGCATTCGTTCCTGGGCTTGGTGAAGAATGTTTTCCTTTCCTGGAGCTTTTCAGCCAACTGGATTCTCTATAATTGTGATCCCTCAAACTAGTGTGGCAGAGGGATGTCTTCAATGTTGTTCCGGTAGAGTCCCTCGGGATTTATTGTTGTTACATGGC
The DNA here is from genome assembly GCA_023614405.1 of Avena insularis. Taxonomy (NCBI): domain Eukaryota; kingdom Viridiplantae; phylum Streptophyta; class Magnoliopsida; order Poales; family Poaceae; genus Avena; species Avena insularis. Next base: position 502,395,142 of record CM042688.1, on the reverse strand, counting down.
AAGGTCCTGCCCAACTTGGTCGCCAGCATAGCTAGGTGCATGGGTGTTGCTCCATGTAGTCCACCATCGTCCCCACTGGGTATAGCAGGTACTCTTGTTTTCCTTGTGACCTCCTCGTGACCCCAGGGGTATGCCTTCTCCCCCGTAGGTCTGTGGACGGTGGGCCCTCGCGGTCCGCTAAGCCCCTGGGTGGATGCTGATTTTGTGGGCTTATTGGGACCTGATCCTCTTGCTGGGTCCGGGCTTCATAAGGTCTCCTAGTGCCGTTGTGTGGGACCTGACCTATTTCCCTAGACCATTGTGTTCTGTGTCTGCCAGAACTCTAGGCCCTCGTCGGAGGGTCCATGTATGTCCCTGTGCCACACATTGACTACTGGCTCTGGTAGGACGTATCCTATGAGCGTCCGGTCCGCCACGTAGGCCTTGGCTAGGAGTGAGCTTCTGGGTCATGGCACGGTGTCTTACAGGTCCATGGCCTCGGTGCTTGAGTGAGGCAGGTCTTCCTTCATTACAACACAGCCTCTCGGGCCAGCAAGGTCTAGCGTACCTTTCCCGGGATCCAGGCGTGCTCCAAACTGGGCCAATTGCGTCAGTCCCAGTACGACCAGCTACCGTGTTGGTTGGTCCATGACCTCGAACATACAATACCATGTTGTGAAATTTCTCATCTCGCCGAGGGTGACCGGGAGGGTAACCTCCTCAGTGTCCTTGTCTAGGTTACTATTCCCGCACCGCAGTCTGAACTGATCCATCGGGATTTGTAGGTAATACAAAAGCATAGAAGAGATACTACCCATGATATTGGTTGGGTCCGCAACGCTTCCCCAGATCCATACGTTCGCACTGTTTGGGGAGACCATGATCAAGGAGTTGGGGCTGACGCCCGAGGCCCCTAGTGGGAGGGTGTGAGGCCATGTTGCTCCTCCTGCCCTCGGCATGGTGGATTACATCGTCCCCTAGTGACTTGGTAGGTGGATGACCCGCTCCAGAGATGGTTCATCTTGTTGGGGGAGTTTTCCGAGGATCAAGCAGAGAGTCCGGGTCTGCTCCGTCACTCTCCTTATCTTCTAGACCGATGCACAATAGCGTATGCAAGGTCGCCGCCTCTTGTTATGCTTTAAGCTCCGCACCATGTTGTACTGTGCAACCCTGGTTGTATTTGTGAGATCTAGTCCTATGGTAGCCCAGTTGTCCCTTGTCTATCAAGCCAATGACATTATCCTAGTTTACGGTGCTCCTGCCGCTGATTGCTTGCTCACCATTCTATGAGATTGGGCCGGTTCCTAGTTCGGCCCTATCTGACGTCGGAGGAGCAAAGTCCCTCGTAACATGATCTCATACTCATCCAGTTCTTCGTTGCACGTGGTGTATGATAACTCAAGATATCTCGAGCTCGTTGGGAACCCCAAGAGGAAGGTATGATGAGCACAGCAGCAAGTTTCCCTTAGTTACAAAACCAAGGTTATCGAACCAGTAGGAGCAAGGAAACAACCCCAAGGTGTTGCTACCAACTTGGAATCCTGCACAACACAACCACATAACTTTTCCCCAACTTACAGTGAGGTTGTCAATCTCACCGGTTTTGCTGAAAACAAAGGATTAAACGTATAGTGTGGAAGATAGTAATTGCTTGCAGAAAGTAAGCGATGAAATAGTAGATGGTATATCAATGGTAAAAGAATGGACCGGGGTCCATAGTTCACTAGAGGTGATTCTCCTTAAGATAAATAGCATGTTGGGTGAACAAATTACAGTGGGGCAATTGACAGATTTGAGAAAGCATACAATGCATATACTAAACATCTTGACTCCTATGTGATTTGATTGGGCATTACAACATTATACATAAATCGTAATCCAACTGCATCTATGACTAATAGTCCACCTTCAGGTTATCATCCAAACCCCCTCTAGTATTAAGTTGCAAGCAACAGATAATTGCATTAAGCAAAGTGTGTAAAGCAAACAATATGATTGTTCCATGGACAAAGGATTGTTGTTTTCTCCCTAGTAGCAACATCACATCTACAACCTTAGAGATTCCTATCACTTCCCCAGATTACTAGAGGCATGAACCCACTATCGAGCATAAATACTCCCTCTTGGAGTTGCAAGCATCTACTTGGCCAAGATAGTTACAAACAACAGAGAGAATGCAAGATCACAAATAACATAGACATGATAGAATTAATAATCAATCTGAAATAGCATCTCAATATCCATCGGATCCCCGCAAATACAACATGTAATATTACAAATAGATGATCTTGATCATGAATGGAGCTCACAAGATCTAAACATGATAGCACAAAGGAGGAGAACCAACCATCTAGCTACTACATGGACCCATAGTCCAAGGATGAACTACTCACGCATCACACCGGAGGTTCTCATGGTGATGAAGAAGGACTCCAGGGTGATCTCTCCCCTCCGATAGGGTGCCGGGAAGAGCTTCGGATCCCCCCGATCTAGGGATGGAGATGGCGGCGACTACAGACTCTTCCGTGGATTTCTGATTGGGTCTTTTATCGGGTACTTAGGTTTTCGTCCCTGGAGGCTTTTATAGGCGAAGGGGCAAGGTCGGTGGAGCACCAGGGGGCCCACACCCCCTGGTGGCATGCCCCCTAGGCCGCGCCGCCACTAGGTGTGGCCGCCCTGGTGCACCACTTTGTCTCCCCTCCGGACTCCATGTTGCTTCGGGTAAAATATTGACTTTTGCTTTTGTCCGGTCCAATTCCAAGAATATTTCCTTACTAGCTTTTATGAAACCAAAAACAACAGAAAACAGGCAACTAGCACTGTGGCATCTTGTTAATAGGTTAGTTCTAGAAAATGTATAAAAATACCCCAAAGTATGGACAAAACTTAAGAAAGTAGATATAAAACAAGCATGGAACATCAAAAATTATAGATATGTTTACAACGTATCAGTGTACACGCCCGATCTCTGTATGCTCCCGCGGGCGGGTCTGGTCTCCGTTCCCCGACCGGGGGCCTTCATGTTCAGGTACCTTGGGCATCCTTTGAAGGTGGTGGTGGTGCCCTGTATGCTATGTGGCCTAGTGTGGTTCCGTACCCCTGGTTCGTCGCATCATGATGTAGTTGGGTGTACGCTTCTTGGAGATTCTAGAACTCGCGGCAGTCTTTGAGGAGGTGGATGGATTTTTTTTTGGCCGTCCTTGTTGTCAATGCATAAGTGGACGTTGCAAGGTCCCGATGACCTCTCCATGGCGCTTGGTGAATCGTCGTAGGCACGACACTACCACACTTCCATTGTTTTATCACTGTCATGGTAGCTGCTGATGTAGTATCCGTAGTTGCGGTTGCCGTCATCGCGCTTATCGGCGTAGCTGGCTGCGACCATGTCATCCTCTTCACGATCCTCGTAGCCATGCATCCGGCGCTTCCCTCGGTGGTCACGCCTGCGGCCGAGGTCATCATCGTCATTTGAACGATCGTGATTGTTGTGGATGGCGTCTTCACGGTCTGCCAACGGTTCACGATGTCCATCAGGTGATCGATGGTTTTTGGCTTGGTGCGGCCCAACGCTTTCCTGAGCTGATCTCGACGGCATACGCCACCGTTGAACGTGTCGATTGTGCACTCCTCGGAGATGTCCTCCGCATAGTTCTTGATGATAGACCACTGTTGGATGTACGAGCAGAGGGATTCATTGGGTTTTTGACAGCATACACAGAGCTCTTCGATTAATGTCAGCCACTTGTAGGTGCCTTTGAAATTGTGGACAAAGCTGTACACCAGTTCCTCCCAGCTGCGAATTGAACTGCAAGGAAGGTTATTGAGCTAGGCTCGAGCGGTGTCCTTCAGCTATAGCTGTAGGCATTGCATGGTTGTGTTCTTGCATCCGCCATGACACTTGAATGACTAAATGTGGTCATCCAGCCAAATTTTCGGCACCTGGAGGCTGTCGAACTTTGTATTATCCGAAGGAAGCTTAAAGCCCTTCGGCATTTGTGTTTTCCATATGGCCCGGCTGAAGCAGCTAGCGCCATAGAGCTCTGTTTATTCGTCCTCCGACTCGGTTGAGTAGGTGCGTTTGGCGTGCATCTTGTCGACCTTGTGCTACGTGATTTCATCACGGGCGTCTAATTCCAGCTTTTTTGCTACGAGCCACAGCATCACAGCGACAGGTCATGATATTCCTCGTCGGATGATGGCGAGCGACTCCTCGCGAATGGCGCCTTTTACTTTTTCAGCTCTGGAGTCGGATCTTTGGCCAGTGCGGCTTCCACTAACCCGATCCCAGTGATGGTAGATTGGTGCACAGCAGATCGTAGATCTCCAACCAGAGGTTGGTTGATCAGTAGGTACATAGTAGCTACTATCACCATAGCTTGTGATGTTTTGGGATCATGTGACCCCGATAGTCCACCGACATGAACGAGAAGTCAAGGGATTTGATGGCCTCTCGTCAAGCTTCGTCGTCAAGGTGGCCGAGCCAAGAGCATCTCTTGGGAGCTCCGGCGCCGTTGCCCTTCAAGAAGGATCCGCTGATGGAGGAGAGTGCCACCCGTCAGGCGCTTGACTCGTCGACTGCCTTCTTGCGTGTTGGGTTCGCAACATAGAAAACCAAAAATTCCTACGATGGGAACTACTAAGCACCAAGATCTATCTACCTAGATACAAACAACAGGTGGATATACATCCATAGAGAACATACCCTTAAAGAACAACAAGGTGTTACGAGGTTGGACTCGTGGATGATGCAGTCATACGCTTGCCGATCTCAAGATCGTGAGGAAGTCCAGCGCCACAAATCAGTAGCGCATCCGTGATCGCACACATGTCCAGTCAACCGAACAACCTCCGCCTCCTCGCTCCAGTGATGTAGCCGAAGCAGCAACTCCTTCTAGACGAAAAGCTCGCTAATCCAAGACCACGGGGAATAATTCTAGAGGGGGATAGAGATCCTTCACGAGGAGGTGTGAGATGAGAGGAGGGAGTGGGGGGCCTTTTATAGGGAGAGGGGGCAACCCCTTCCCATGGCTTGTAGCCATGGAGGTGCCCTCACCTCTTCCACATTCATGTGGGTGGAGCTCCCACTCACATCAATTTAGCCTCCACTCAAAATTCCACTCATCCCCATTAAATTTCCACCAAATTTAATACAAAGTCTCATTTAATAAAACTCTTTTAATTATTTTATTCAGAATTTTGTTAATTACTTTAATTAACAAACATTCACATAAAGCCTCCTACAACATTTCAATATCACATGCAGAACCAATTTCAGCAATTTCACCTAGAACAATTTCGGTGTCCATTGAAATAATTCCTGTGATTTGTAATTCTTTTCTCTGGAACATATTTGCTCCAAATGGTGTCGGTATCCCTTAAGTGTGTCACCCTATGGTTCGCGAATAATGCAGACATGATCGAGACCCTTCTCCGATCAATAATCAGCAACGGGACCTAGAGATCCGTACTGATTCCTACACATTCAACGATGACTTTTGTGATCGTGAGAACCTTTAACGTTAGTAAGTAAATCCCTTTTTCTTGCGATATATTACATGTCCGAGATTGGATCATCGGTATCTCCATACCTAGTTTGATCTCGTTACCTACATGCACTCTTTTCTTGTTCCCGTGATATAACATTCTAGTGATCACATCACTTGCTTGCAAGTTATCTCAATGTGTTATCACCGAGAGGGCCTAGAGCATATCTATCCATCATCGGGATGGACAAATCCAACTCTTGATCCATGAGCGTCTACATAACACCATCAGAGTATCGGAACCCACCTTTATTGTCACCTTATTACGGTGTGACATTTGATGTTATCAAGTTACACTTCCAGTGTTAGTGATTGGCACGATCTCAAGGTCTAAGGACTAGAATTACTTCGTATGATTATATAGAAATTTAAACAAAATGACTTTGATCTTATTGCTATAATTCGGATGAATGTTCATCACATCATTCCACTAATGTCGTGACCTTGTTATTAACAACATCCAATGTGCATGATCAGGAAACCTTGATCATATTGTTAATCAACGAGCTATTTTATATGAGAGGCATTACTAGGAACTTTGTATTTTGTTTATTAAACACACAAGTATTAACGTTTCCAATTAATACAATTATAGCATGCAAAATAAACATCTATCATATACTTGTAATAATATAATAACAACTTTATTATTGCCTCTCGGGCATATTCCCTTCATTGCACACCTCAAGTTCAGCATTTACTGATTGTTGGCGGCTAAACTCCTTTATGAGGAGCCAGTGGTAGGCCATCAGCATGTCGCGGGATGCGTTGTCTGGAAGGGGTTGCCCCGCAGGGCTTCCCTGACTCGCTCCCACCCTTCTTCCGAGAGGTGGATCTGTGGGTGACCCGACCCACTTGCGCATTGACGTTGGGGTTGGGAGGGTTGGGAGGATCACGACTGCTGATGTCTACGCACTTCTATTCTTGTAGATAGTTGTTGGGCCTCCAAGTGCGGAGGTTTGTATAAGAGCAGCAAGTTTTTCCTAAAGTGGATCACCCAAGGTTTATCGAACTTAGAGAGGAAGTGGTCAAAGGTATCCCCTCTCAAGCAACCCGGCAATCAAGATACAAGAAGTCTCTTGTGTCCCCAACACACCCAATACACTTGTCAGGTGTATAGGTGCACTAGTTCGGCGAAGAGATAGTGAAATACAAGTGGTATGGATAATTATAAGTGGTAACGGTGCCAGAAAATACTTTGATTAGTGCAAAACTTCACACAATCTTTATTGGCAACATTAGTGCACTCAAGATAATAAGTCTTTAGGTTCATTTCTAACACCAATAAAACTTCCATTAAAACACTAGATCCTGTAGCACTTCTCTCGAAAAGCTCAATTCTCCAAAAGAACTAAAAAAGGAATCAACAAGAAGCAAGTGCAAATAATGGCAGAAATCTGTCAAAACAGACCAGCAGGTAATGATGAATTTTTTCGAAGACCTTCTGTTGCTCAAATAGAAAAGTGTTAAACTAACGAAATTTAGATAACAACCTTGGGCAGTAGCACATAAATTCACGCCTCAAAAGGACGTATAGAGATTTTACACGAATTTTTATGGTGAAGCACAGAAATCTGTTTCGGGACAGCAACTTTCCCAATCATTACTTCTCTCTCATTAGAGGTTACTCTTGGCACAAAAAGCAAATAAAAAGGATAAGGAGCGGTTATTACAGAAGTAATAACTTCCAAGACTCATCTAAAACTTTTGGGTTATCTCCCAATAAGTACTTTTCTTTAACGCCTTTAAGTTAGGCATGATAGTTTGAGAAGATGCTCACATAAGAAATATGAATTGGAGTAAAAGAGAGCATCAAGAAGCAAATTCAAAGCACATTTAAGTCTAACCCTCTTCCTATGCATAGGAATCTTGTAAAGGAACAAGTCATGAAAGCACAAAGCAACAAGCATAGGAAAGCAAAACAAATGCAACTTCAAAATTTTCAACATAAAGAGGGGAAACTTAATATTAATGAGATACATAAAACCATGTTTCCCTCTCTCATAATATCTTTCAGTAGCATCAGGAATAAAATTAACAATATAACTATCAGATAAAACATTCTTATCATGAGCCACATGCATAAAAGAATTAATACTCTCCACATAAACATAGTCATTCTTATTAATCATAGTGGGAGCAAATTTAACAAAATAGCTACCATTATTATTCTCATCACCATAATCATCAAATATAGGAGGCATATTGTAATCATAATTAATTTTCTCCTCAATAGTAGGTGGACTGAAAATATCATATTCATCATTGTAATCATCATATATTGGAGGTATAGTATCATCAAAGTAAATTTTCTCCTCCATGCTTGGGGGACTAAAAATATCATGCTCATCAAAACCAGCTTCCCCAAGCTTAGACTTTTCCATAGCATTAGCAATAATGGTGTTCAAAGAATTCATACTAATAACATTGCTATTAGCATGCAAATAAAGTTCCATAGGTTTTTTAATTTTCTCTTCAAACACTTCATGTCCTAACTCAAGATAAATACTATAAAGCTCTCTATTTTGTTGTTGTTTTCCATTAAGCCTAACTAGTAAAAACAAGAAACAAAAAGACAAAATTGCAGAATCTAAAGGAAATAACTTCGAGCACTCACACTAGAGGATGTGAGTACCTTTTACCTTACCTCCCCGGCAACAACGCCAGAAAATAGCTTGATGTCTACGCACTTCTATTCTTGTAGACAGTTGTTGGGCCTCCAAGTGCAGAGGTTTGTAGAACAGCAACAACTTTTCCCTTAAGTGTATCACCCAAGGTTTATCAAACTCAGGGAGGAAGTGGTCAAAGGTATCCCTCTCAAGCAACTCTGCAATCAAGATACAAGAAGTCTCTTGTGTCCCCAACACACCCAATACACTTGTCAGGTGTATAGGTGCACTAGTTCGGTGAAGAGATAGTGAAATACAAGTGGTATGGATAATTATAAGTGGTAACGGTGCCAGTAAATACTTTGATGGTGCGTGGAAAAGACTAAAGGCAAACTGAAATAAAGATGGAAGCAAGCAAACATGTAACAGATCTAGTTGCAAATGGTGTTTCAATGCTTAGAAACAAGGCCTAGGGATCATACTTTCACTAGTGAACACTCTCATATAAATATCTTATCTTTATGATACTACTCTTAACTACTCTCCGGTTGGACACTCTAATCCATGGTAGGGCTATAACAGCACACCTCAAAGTTCGCTTTCTGCATGTAGATAACCCCACATTGTCACCTTGAGCACTAGATGGTTCAAACAAACACCACAATTTCATAAAGACATCCAACTCCAAATATAACTCATAACAAGTATTTGTAATCTCTAGCCTAAGTGCCACCATGGTGTGCACACTGTCAACTTCACACACATGGGGAGATCAAAGATCTATTCAAGCACTTGAGTAGCAAGGTAGATCTATAGATTACAAGCTCGTGATCACAATATGATCATGCATAGAGAGAGATGAACACATAGCTACCGGTAGAACCCTTAGCCTCGAGAGAGAACTACTCCCTCCTCATCATGGGAATCAGCAATGGTGATGGATATGGTGGTGGAGATCGATGGAGATGGCTCCGAGGGCACTTCCCGTCCAGTGGTGCGAGCAGAGTTTACATCCCCGAGTCTCCCCTTCGATGGCGGCGGCGCTGCGGAACTTTTCGTGGCTGGAGGCTTGATGATTTAGGGTTTTTGCATCGGGAGGCATCTTATAGGCGAAGAGGCAAGGTCGGTGGGCGGCCAGGGGCCCACACCACCTGGTGGCGCGACCAGGACTAACCCGCGCCACCATATGGTGTGGACACCCTGTGGCCCCTCTCCGTCTCGTCTTCTGGCTCCGTGAGTCTTCCGGTAAAATATCGACTTTGGCTTTTGTCTGGTCCAATTCCGAGAATATTGATTTTCTGACTTTCTTGGAACCAAAAACAGCAGAAAACAGGCAACTGGCACTGTGGCACTTGTTAATAGATTAGTCCAAGAAAGTGTATAGAAAGTACTCCAAAGTTGGAACAAAACACAAGAAAGTATATAAAACCAAGCATGGAACATAAAAAATTATGGATACGTTAGCAACGTATCAACTGCCATTGGTGGAGCTGTCGTTACCCGTGTCTGTGGGGCCTCCTTTGCCGGTGTTTCCTTGAGTGCCTTCGCCGCTGTTGGTGATGATGGCGTACATGTAGTGGCTGGGGAAGCCGTTGCTCCCGCAGCTCTCTAATCCAAAGCCGTAGATGTCATCCTCCGATGATGGGTTGCACATATCCGAGTTGCAACTATTGTTGCTGTCCGTGACATAGGTTGACGTTGGAGCATTGAGCTCACTCAGGGTGCCAATCGGTGGTGGGAACCACAAGGCATGTGCAATCAATGCTGCCGACGAGTGATCGGGGAAGCGAAGCATGCCGATCTTGCTGACCTAGAAGCGTAGGCTCCCGACCTTCATGCTGGTTCCATCTCCTACGGATTCGAAGGTCGAATGAGCCGCCGACGAGTGAACGGTGAAGTCGAAGGTGCCGAAGAGGAGGTGGTTCTCTGCCAGGGAGGAGTTGTAGATCGTGGGTGATAGGGAAGCCGAAGCCGCAACATCAACGCTCCCAGTTCCCACAGACGACGCCAATTGACGTGGGGTTAACACGTCAATCCCCATGGTTGATGGACTTGGGTTTGAGCAAAATGGGAGTGTTGGAAGCTTCGTTTGGCTAATATGCAAGCAAATTGGGGACACGAAGTTTACCCTGGTTCAGGCCCACGGAGGGAAAACCTTACTCCTTCTTGCTTGTTCTTGATTATTGAAGGAACCGAAGGTTTACAGGGTGTCTTGATAGATATGGAACGTGGATGTAATCTAGAAGTGTATGAACTAGGGTTTTGCGATGTCCTCCTCGCTGCTCCTTCCTGGCCTTTATATAGGGAGGCTAGGTCTTAGGATAGCAAAGCGAGTCAGTTATAGATTAGGGTTTTTCCCTTTAAACTTCCTATCTATTCTTTGCCGTATCCTCTAAGGAGTCGCGCCTCTACAGGCCTGGGCCACCAAAATCTTCATGGGATCTATTTATGCTGTAGGCTTCTTTTGGGCTGAACCACATAGGCTAATCCTGGGTACCCGTAAGGCATACCCATGTCATACAGTGAACACACCTATCCAAGATATATCTAGTCACATGTATAGTAATGAGCGGGGATTCGGTGTTCATACCTTTGAAGACCGAACGCGTTAACGTTTCACGGGGAATGTGGATGACGTAGTCAAACTCGCCCGACCTCAAGGTAGCGAAGATCCTCGCAAGTCACCCCCTGTGCTTGTATGACGTAGCTGACCTCATGGTCATGTCGACATACAAGCTCCAATATCCAAGAAAAATCACCACAAGTGGAAGTTCCTCGTAGGCCTACACACATACGGTGTAGAGACGTCTCCCGGGCTCCGGTCCAGCAAAGCAACGGAAGAAGATTGATTCGGACCGAGTCCAGCAACACGACATCATGCGTATGGTGGAGAAACCCCTATCCCCGTATGCAATTCCAATCTTGGGAACCACACATGAGGGAGAGGGGGAGAGAGAGAAAGAAAGGCAATAGCCAATTGATGCGATGGATTTGGAGAGAGGGGTGACCCTCTTTATATAGGTGGAAGGGATGTACTACCTCCCTCAAAGTCCCTGGGTGGGACTAATCAAGGGGAGAGTTGGAGGAGGCGGCGGCCAGCCCCACGTGCTGGGGATCCCACTTGGTGGCCGGCTGATGAGTGCATATTTGCATCATGTTTTATATTACTATTTTGCATTGTAGATGTAGGATCTTGGTATTTTACATCACTCGCGCGCACATTTTATGTTTGTTTTCACTAGGATTAGGACATATGATGGATACAATGGACACAATTCTTGGAGCAGTTGTACCGAGAAGAAAAGGAGTCAAAACAACATAAATCGTTTATTTGGGAAATATGAATAATACCAGAAGAAAACCCTAATCGAACAGAGGACACAGACGATTTAACGACCAACTATACGACGGGAATACTTTTTATGGCCGTATAGTTCCCGCCGTATAGTTGGCGCCGCCACCGCCTCGTCAAATAGTTTCACCCCGTGCAACTGGATCAGGGAGACAACATACAGAATGCCTAGAAATCGCCGAAACCTACCTCCGGAAGGCATCTGGAGGGGGAACTCGTCTACCAGGGATCCAACTTTCCCTATGAAGATCCGGGAGGCTAAGGCATTGATCTTCATCATCTACCACCGCATCACCACCATCTCCATCCATCCCATCTACATCTTGTCTAGATCTTTTTGTAATTTCCGTACTCAATGTGGATTTATACAAGTACTATTCATCTATGATAGATTCCATTGTTATTGCCTCCATGTCTGAGTAGATCTTTAGTTCTTGGGAAGATGGAGAAACCCTAGTATGAGATTGATATAAGATAAAGTTTATTATGATATTCATTATTGTGACCATTTGTTAGATTGTCTTCATCTTGATGTTGGGAAAAGTCGACCTCTCAATATTTGCCTCTTATAGGGACTTTATGGAGGGAACTACTTGTTGGTAGACGGAGGAGTGTTACCACTTACAGTGACTATAAAGCTGTTGGTACTCCTTATGTATCAACTTGGGAACCGAGGAAACTCACGTAACACTATCCATGCCATGGGATACGTCCTACAGGATTAAGTCCGTTAATAGCGTAGTAATTCGACTGATGTCGATTGCTAACTGTTGTGGTTATGAGGATGACGTGAGTAGCGGTTGCTGCCTATTTGTCCATATACGGAGTTCCTCCTACACATACTCAGTTGAGAATGTTCATGATAATACTCTTTACCTTAGCTCTTTATAATGCTAGTGGTGTATCCGCTACTCCCTAAGAACGCCTTTTCCCTATTGCAGTTCCAATCTTTCTTACATACGCGATACTGATATTCTGTGTTTAGTTGTTTTACTCTACTTATTGTTGCTCTTATACCAAAAACACAAAAACACCTTTTTACGCAATACTCGCATTTTATCTTGCCACTTATAACTTTATTTAGCATTTCTATTGTAGTATTTAATTCAAGAGTTATTAGACTTCAGTCTCCTGCTCCCTATGGGATCGATATCTTTATTTAGAAACTAGCTACAAACGATCTATGCACTTGCAGTCATCAAGCTATTTTCTGGCGCCATTGCCAGGGAGCTAAGCGTTGTAGGTCTTTTAGTTTTTGCTTATTTATTTTTTTCTTGCTAAGTTTTTGTTTTGAGTTACAGGTTTCCACCAACATGATGGAGTTTGAGCATATGACTAGTGCTAACCCACTCAGCCACTTTAGGAAGCCCTATGATATTTATAAAAGAGACAACTCCAACGAGAAGACAAGGGGGTTTGAAATAAATCCTCTATGTACGGGTACTCGAGTTTGGTGTGTGATGAGGATCCCTCTGACTTGTCTGGAAGTCTCAGACATGATGTTCCACGGCATCGTCCCAGGCAAGGGCATATACCCCCTAGGCAAAATCAACCTCAACGTCATCTTCGGCACGCCGCAAAACTTTCAGCGAGAGCGCATCGACTGGCCCTCACAATACCACTGCATCCTCGGACGTGTCGCGTTCGCGAGGTTCATGGCAGTGCCACACTATGCCTACCTGCAGATGAAAATGCCAGGTACAAACGGCGTCATCACAATCAATGGAAGCTTCGAGAGGTCTTATAGCCGTGACAGGGAATTCAACAGAATCTCCTAGTCGTTTGGCATGCAGGAAGAACTCGCAAGATTGAAGGAGTCGACAGACAACAGTCTGCCTCCCCTAAGCAGGCCAAGCTCACCTGACCAGTCCTTCGACTCATCGGTGCACACAAAGAAATTCCAGGTCCACCCAATGGACCCGACCAAGACGACCCTCATCGCCAACAACTTGAGTTCCGCGATAGAACTCAAGGCGTCGAATTCCTCCATGAAGCTGAAATCTTACTGGTGTCCAGCGGACATGCTAGGGGTTCCCAGGGAATTCGCCGAGCACTCACTCAACGTGAATCCAGATGCAAGGCCAGTCAAGCAGGCAATACAACGACTATCTGAACTAAGAGAAAAAGCAGTCAGAATGGAGATTAACAGACTCCTCGACGCAAACTTCATATGCGAGATGAAAGAAAGCACCTGGCTCGCTAACATAGTGCTTGTGCCTAAAAAGACACGGATATCCTGCGGATGTGTGTGGACTTCACCTCCTTGAATAAGCACTGCCCAAAGGATCACTTCCCATTGCCCCGAATCGACCAAATCATTGACTCCGCCGCGGGATGTGAGCGCCTCTGCTTCCTCGATGCCTACTCAGGCTACAATCACATTTAAATGAAGGAGGAAGATTAGGAGAAAACGGGGTTTACGATGCCCTTTGGTGTGTTCTACTACAACACAATGCCCTTCGGGCTAAAAAACACAGGAGCCACCTATCAGCGGTGCATGCAGGCTTGCCTCAAGAATCAACTTGGTCGCAATATTCCAAGTCTACGTTGATGACATTGTCATCTAAACTAAAGAGGAAGCCTTGTTAATCGACGATCTCCGCGAGACCTTCACCAACCTCGACCGCTACCGGATCAAGCTCAATCCGGACAAATGCGCCTTCGGCGTGCCATCTGGGCAGTTACTCGGGTATCTCATCTCTACGAGAGGGATCGAAGCAAACCCGAAGAAAATAAAGTCCATACTGGCCATGGAGAAGCCGAAGAACGTAAAAGGTGTCTAGCAGATGGCTGGGCGAATCGCGGCGCTTAGTCGATTCATCAGTCGAATGGGCAAAAAGGCACTGCCCTTCTACCAACTTCTCCGCAAAGCTGACAAGTTCGAGTGGACAGACAAAGTGCAAGAAGCATTCGAAGACCTCAAGTGCCTACTATCCACCTCGTTAGTACTGGTGACGCCTCGCGAAAAGGAACCACTACTGCTCTACATCTGCGCCACCAACCAGGTGGTCAGCACGGTGCTCGTGGTGGAACGAGCCGAAGAAAATAAGGTCCACGGGGTCCAGCACCCAGTATACTACCTCAAAGAGGTGCTCACGCCAACAAGGCAGCGGTAGCTGCACTACCAGAAGCTGGCATATGGCTTCTGATACGTCCATTTTGCATCACTATTCTATATCATAATTCACTGTTATTTATTGATATGTTTCATATAAAGAGATGATACTTATGTTATTTCATCTGTTTTTGCAAGGTTGATGACTTTTGGAGCATGGACCGCTACAGTCAGGATTCTGATGGAAAAGGTGCTGTTTGGAGGCAAAATTCGCGAAGATCAGAAAATCTAGGAAAATACATGGAAAATCCTATTTTTCTAGAAGACGAAGGAAGCCAGAAGGGGAAGCGGAGATGGGACACAGGGGGCCCACACCACCCCCTGGCGCGGGCCACCCTGGGTCGGGCCACCAGCTGGTGTGGCCGCCCTGGTCCACCTCCAGCTCTCCCCTCTGGCGTATATTATCTCCACGGAACCCTAATACCAGGGGAGCGACCACAGAAAGATTCCGCCTCAAGGAAAACACCGAGAGAGAAGATCTCTCCTGAGACGATTTCTGCCGAGGGAATTCCTTCCCGGAGAGGGGAGATCGTCGCCATCAACACCACCGTCAAGCTGGACTTCATCGGGATCATTATCATCATCATCACCACCATCATCACCATCATCACCCTCATCACCATCTCCATATTGCTGTAACAATGGGGTTGAATCTTGCATTAGTTCTTAGGGGAAATGTTCCCGGTGTTGATTACTCTTTGTAGTTGATGCTATTGAGTGGAACCATTGAATTCATCTGTGATCATGATACATATGATGTCTTGTGAGTAGTTCGTTTTGTGCTTAAGGACATGGGAGAAGTCATGTTGTTAGTAGTGGAATTGTGTTGAGAAAGATTCAATGGTTTGATATTTAAGTTGTTGTGTACTTCTTCTAGTGGTGTCATGTGAATGTCTACTACATGACACTTCACCTATATGGGCCTAGGGGAATGCATTGTGTATTTGGCTACTAATCGTAGGGGTTGCCGGAGTGACAAAAACCTGAACCCCCATTAGGAAACCATTGCACAAGGGACGTCAGGGTCTTAGAGTTTAAAGCTGTGGTTAGGTTTCTACCTTAATTACTTTCTTGTACTTGCAGAGGCTTGCAAGGGTTATAATCACAAGTATGTATTAGTCCTAGGAAGGTTGGTACATTAGCACAGGTTCACCCACACAACACTTAGCAAACTAAAGAAGATTAATGAACTATATAAAGCAAAAGCACTTGACGATATTCCCATGTGTCCTCGAGAACGTTTGGTCATCTTAAGTAATACAACCGGCTTGTCCTTTGCTGAATAAAGGATTGGGCCACTTGCTGCATTTATTCGTATTGTCTTTTATTTACTCGTACTTTATTTTCCTGCATTATGAAAACCCCCTAAAAATCTGTTTGCTAAGTATTTGGAGAGAATTCCTGTTCGATACCACTAGCCAGCACCTTCTGCTCCTCGTTGGGTTCGACACTCTTACTTATCGAAAATACTGCGATACACCACCTATACTTGTGGGTCATCAAGACTATTTTCTGGTGTTGTTGTCGGGGAGTGAAGCGCTATTAGAGAGTGGAACTGGTAAAGGAAACCTCTACTGTGAGTATTGTTTACTTCTGTTAGTTGCTTTATATTCGTTATGGATAATTCACTGAGTTTCTTATTTCGTAATGCTACTACCACTACTAAGGTAGTAGATGAACCATCACCTGCTGAGAATGATACTTTTAAAATACCTACAAGAATTATTGATCGTGTTATGGATAACTACTATGTTGGAGATGGAACTGTCCATCCCGGTGATCATTTGCTCTTTATACACGAATTATGCGGGTTGTTCAAGTGTGCATGTATTACTACAGATCAAGTCAAGAAGTTATTCTCATTATCACTGAAGGAAGAGCTGAGGAATGGTATAAGCTGCTGAAGAATGGTCAAGCTCTTGAATGGGAGGAAATAGTGCCTCTCTTTTATTCAAAGTTTTATCCTCCTAGTGAGATTCATAAAGATCGGAATCAAATATACAACTTTTGGCCTCTTGATGGAGAGAGTACAACTCAAGCTTGGGGAAGATTGAGGTTACTAATGCTCAAATGTCCCATTCATGAGCTCCCCAACAATATTATTATCAATAACTTTTATGCAAGGCTTCCTCTTCATGATAAGGATTTATTGGATGCTTCTTGTGCTGGATCATTCACTCGCATGGAAGAAGAAGCTAAATGGGATCTTCTGGACCGTATTCAAGATAATGCTGAAGCATGGGAGAATGATAAAGGAAGAAAGTCAGGTATCAATTATTATTATGAATGCATTGAATCTTTTAAGGGGACTGATGACTTTCAAAATATTAAAAATGCTTATGGTCTAGACTCTCAAGCTATTGCAACTTATTTTAAGGCTTTTGCTTCCGACATTGAAGTGCCTAAAAAGAAGTGAAATAAGTATCATGAACCTTATAAAGATATTGCTAAGAGTGTTCCTGCAAGAAATACTGAAGTTTATACTGCTAATCATGTTTTACCTGAACCTTACATTGAGAAAATCCCTTTCCCAGTTAAGATAAAGGAACATTTTATAATAGCTAGTATGGTTTTTGAAACTACAAATAAAGCTATTGAACCTGATAAAAAAATGGACGATGAACCTATAATAGCAAATGTGAAAGACTTTGTCACTAAATATGTAGAAGAGGGATACACTATCCTTTATAAGGATACCTCTAATATTGTTTCACAAAGTAGTGTTATAAGAACTAATATTTCCTGTGTTTTCTGTTAGAATAAGTGATCATTGTTACGATGGTCCTTGTGATAGTTATATAGTTAAGTTCATGCATGATACTGAAAGTTATTATGATAGAGGTAAAAGTATTCTAATGCATCTCAATAATATCAAGTTTCCTCGTTTTATGC
Source organism: Avena insularis (assembly GCA_023614405.1). Classification (NCBI taxonomy): domain Eukaryota; kingdom Viridiplantae; phylum Streptophyta; class Magnoliopsida; order Poales; family Poaceae; genus Avena; species Avena insularis. Next base: position 502,377,652 of record CM042688.1, on the reverse strand, counting down.
TGAAAGTTTTTATGTTGCACTTCTTTTGCCTTCCTATGCTAGTAGCCTCTGGTTTCAACAACTTGTTTGTTTACAAAATTCCCTTGCATAGGAAGTGTGTTAGACTTAAACATGTGTATTTTTGCTTCTTAATGCTCTCTCTCACTTCAATTCATATCTTATGTGAGCTTCATCAAAATTATCATGCCCATCTTAATGGCTATAAAGAAAGAGCTTTTTGGGAGACAACCCAATTTATTTGTGTTTTTGGTTTCTTTTTCTTTTTCTTTGAGTCTTGGAAGTTATTACCCCTAATGAGAGAGAAGTAAGATTTGGGGACATTGCTTTCCCGAAACAGATTTTTATGCTTCACCGTAAAATTTCGTGAGAGATCTATGTATGTCGGAGTGAGCTGTAATTGTTTGTGCTTATGCCCCAGGTTGTTATTTAACTTTCGTTAGTTTTGCACTTTTTGATTTGTGCAACAGAAGATTTTCGAAAAAATTGATATTTACCTTCTAGTCTGTTTTGACAGATTTTGCCACTCTTGCATTTGCTTCTTTAATCGATTTCCTTTTTGAATTATTTTTGGATCTTCGGAAGGAGTTGCTACAGTAGCTTATGTTTTGATGGTTTCCAGTTGAAATTGGACTCAAAAGGTTTTATCACTTTACTTATACTAATGTTGCTAATGAGAACTGTGTGAAGTTTTGTGTGAAAGAAATTTCTAGGGTAGTGGAGATAATGGTGTAATAAGGAAGTGAAAGGTTTCATGACTCAAGCAATAAGTGTATGAAGATGAAGATATTGATGTTATTCATGTGGTGACTCCGTAAGAATCTACTAAATACTAAATTCAGAGACCTACATAGTCTGTTTTCGAATAGGTAAAAGTTCTGGTAAGAAAAGATCCGCGAAAGATCTGACCAATTATATTTTTGCAGTTTTTTAGCCAACAAGGAAAGTCATGAAGCGAAAGAGGGACGGAAACGGAGCCAGGGTGGCTCACACCACCCTGTGGCGCGGGCCCACCCCTAGCCGCGCCACTAGGTGGTGTGGCCACCTCGGACTGCGTCTCCAACTCGTTTTCTCCCAGTACCTTCCTTTTGTTGTGAAACTTCGTAATATATAATCCCCTGGATCCCCTGAGGTTCGTATATCATGTTCTCGTCTTGTTTTTGTTTCGGTCTGCTTTGCTCAGATGTCGTTCAGGGGTTCATCTTCAAAGGATTACGAGATGCGACACCGTTGCGAGCTCCATCAGAATCTTGAGCAGAAGACCTTCGTAGGATGGGTGGACGAAGAAAGGATCACAACTAGGCGCGAAGACATGGATCGGAATGGCAGGGAGTAAGTATAGGACATGACAACAGGCATGAAGGGGCTGATACCTCCAACCCTAGATCTCAGTTCTTGCCCTGTAGTAGTGGAAGCTCTACGAGTCACTGATTAGTTCTGCGACAAGTACCGAGTCTTGAGGAGGAAGGTGGATATGCTTCAAGAGGAGAATAACAGGCTTCACAAGATGCTGGAAGATTTCCTCACGCCAACCGAGAGGATACCACCACCACCGAAGGAGTAATTCGTCATCAGGTTTGGCTTCCCCTTGGTTTGTTCCAAGCTTGGGGGAGTGCCGCGGTATCACATCACTATCTTCTATCTTTTTACCTCTTTAGTAGAGTCATATCATGAATAGAGAAGTTATCATATAGGATGGTTTGCATTATGGAAGTGTCCCCTCTCTCATTAGATATGTATCCCTTGATGTGAGTTGCCGTTATGGAATATTAATGAGAAGTTCTTTACTCTTTTGCATATCTTATATTAGTTTTCAATTCGTGGTTATATGATTGATCTTGTTGTTAGTATTGGTATCACTTTGGGATCATTGAGTTAATTTAGTTGGTTTTGGCGAACCTGGCTCGGTCAGTAGCAACACTATTTTTGAGAATTGAATGAAAAAGATAGAAGTACTCTTAAAGAAATATAATTTCATAACCTTTCTTTCTTGATTTGCTCATAAGTCTAGTATTCCCTGGTCAAGATATTTTGTGCTTCCAAGGAAGATTGCATGTTTGTTTTTATCACTTGTATGTTTGTTTGTTTCCTTCAACTCTTATACTTGCTACCCAGCCTTGCTAGCCAAAAACCTGTACTGAGAGGGAATTCTTCTCGTGCATCCAATCCTTAAACCAAAACCTATGCCATTTGTGTCCACCATACCTACCTATTAGCATTATTGCTATTCAAAGTAAATTCATGTTTTTATCTACCTTCCAAATTAAACTTGTGATGTGAAAATTAGTGATTAAAGCTCTCACGAACTTGATGGCACACTTTACTTTCTTGCACTTAATAAACTTGAACCATTGTGCCCATCTATGTTGTTTATATGCTTGCGCTTTGTAACTTGTGAATTAGCAGAACCATGCTGTCATGGGGAACGCTTTTAACATTGCACCGGTACTTTGTACCTAGTTGATATCATGTTCTTTTGTCTATGGATGTCGTCGGTGTGAAATGAAAGGGGAGCTTGTAAGTCCATGGAGTTATGTATATGTGTTAGAGAAACGCCTGGGCCACCGGTCTAATCCATGCTGTCATGGTGGAAACCTGCAGCGTAACCATAATGAGCATCTATGAAGCATTCTTCTTATAAAAAAGCGATAGAGATTGAGAAAAAAAGAGATGAGAAAAGAGGAAAGAGAGAAAAAAGCACCATATTCCCATGGTAAATAAGAAGATTGCTGAGATGCTTGTTGTCTGCTTGCCTTGTCATTTTGATATGGGGATTCTTCCGTATCATCGGGCAAGGGGTACCCCGTTGGCGGTTCTCCATGATACACATGTACTTACTATGACAAGAACTTACCGGTGACTAAACTTGAGTAGCATGAGGAGCGGCCCTCATATTCAAGGGACATGAGATTTTCAACTTACAACTTGTCAAGCATATCCTCATACTTGATCACTTTAACCTTAATCACCTAAAGATGCCTATGATAGGGGCAATGAGAGCTGAAAGCTAATAAGTACCATAATTTTTGGGAGCTCTTTATGAAACTTTAAATCCCTGCTTCCCTCTATGAAGGGCCTTTCTTTTACCTTTTTAGTTGAGTCATTAAACCTATTCCTTTCTATCTCAGCAAGTATTTTGAGTTGTTGTGTTTCATTCATTCATATGATGATTTATTCAATCATGTTTCTTATGTTCCTTGTTTTGCACATTGCTCATATCTTGGTGTTTACTACTTTGAAATCTATCATTAAAAATCAGTTATTTGTGAACTCGAGCAAATTGTCAACTATTCTTCGACCAAGAGCTAAGTTTGCCATTACCAATTATGATTCACTTTATGTATCTTTATTGTGTTTCCTCTACTTATTGCAAGTTAAGTTATATAATAGTGAGTTGTCTTCTATTATGATCTATGTGTTGATGAATGTGATGCTTCCTGTCCGTATTCTTTTATCGACTCTTCACTCCATAAACCTGAGGTCATGTTTATTGAGCTCAGTTTCGCTTGGGACAAGCGAAGTCTAAGCTTGGGGAGAGTTGATACGTCCATTTTGCATCACTATTCTATATCATAATTCACTGTTATTCATTGATATATTTCATATTAAGAGATGATACTTATGTTATTTCATCTGTTTTTGCATGGTTGATGACTTTTGGAGCATGGACCGCTGCAATCAAGATTTTGATGGAAAAGGTGCTGTTTGGAGGCAAAATTGACGAAGATCAGAAAATCCAGGAAAATACATGGAAAATCCTATTTTTCCAGAAGACGAAGGAAGCCAGAAGGGGAAGCGGAGATGGGCCACAGGAGGCCCACACCACCCCCTGGCGTGGGCCACCCTGGGCCGCGCCACCAGGTGGTGTGGCCGCCCTGGTCCACCTCCAGCTCTCCCCTCTGGCGTATATTATCTCTACGGAACCCTAATACCGGGGAGCAACCATAGAAAGATTCCATCGCCTCTACGGGGCGGAAAACACCGAGAGAGAAAGATCTCTCCCGTAGACAGAATTCTGCTGGGGGAATTCCTTCCCAGAGAGGGGAGATCATCGACATCAACACCACCATCAAGATGGACTTCATCGGAATCATCATCATCATCATCACCATCAGCACCATCAGCACCATCATCACCACCTCCATACCGTTGTAACAATTGAGTTGAATCTTGCATAGTTCTTAGGGGAAGCTTTCTCGGTGTTGATTACTCTTTGTAGTTGATGCTATTGAGTGGAACCATTGAATTATTGTTTATGTTCAGATTGTTATACATCATTATTTCATCTCTTATCATGATCCATATGATGTCTTGTGAGTAGTTCGTTTTTTCCTTGAGAACATGGGAGAAGTCATGTTGTTAGTAGTGGAATTGTGTTGAGAAAGATTCAATGGTTTGATATTTAAGTTGTGGTGTACTTCTTCTAGTGGTGTCATGTGAACGTCAACTACATGACACTTCACCTATATGGGCCTAGGGGAATGCATTGTGTATTTGGCTACTAATCGTAGGGGTTGCTGGAGTGACGGAAACCTGAACCCCCATTAGGAAACCATTGCACAAGGGACGTCGGGGTCTTAGAATTTAAAGCTGTGGTTATTTTTCTACCTTAATTACTTTCTTGTACTTGCGGATGCTTGCAAGGGGTATAATCACAAGTATGTATTAGTCCTAGGAAGGTCGGTACATTAGCACAGGTTCACCCACACAACACTTAGCAAACTAAAGAAGATTAATCAACTATATGAAGCGAAAGCACTTGACGATATTCCCATGTGTCCTCGAGAACGTTTGGTCATCTTAAGTAATACAACCGGCTTGTCCTTTGCTGAATAAAGGATTGGGCCACTTGCTACATTTATTCTTATTGTCTTTTATTTACTCGTACTTTATTTTCCTGCATTATCAAAACCCCCTAAAAATCTGTTTGCTAAGTATTTGGAGAGAATTCCTGATCCATACCACTAGCCAGCACCTTCTGCTCCTCATTGGGTTCGACACTCTTACTTATCGAAAATACTGCGATACACCCCCTATACTTGTGGGTCATCAGCGTCTTCATGACAGCCAGGCGACTGCGCCACTACTTCCAGGAACACCCAATCGTGGTAGTAAACAACGCCCCGCTCGTGCATATACTCAATAATCCCGACGCCGTCGGACGAGTCGCGCTCTGGGGAATCGAATTGTCTCCACGAGACATCACATACGAGAAGCGCGACGCGATCAAATCGTAAGTTCTCCCGGACTTTCTCGCGCACTAGATGGAGAACCAGATCCCTGACAAGCTAGATATGTCCTATCTTTGGACAATGCACTTCGACCTGGTCCAAGCGAAAGGATGGAGCTGGCGCAGGTGTCATACTGACATCACCCCAAGGAGACAAGATGAAATACATTCTGCGAATGCAGTTCACCGCCTCCAATAATGAAGCCGAGTACGAAGCCCTAATGCATGGGATGCGGATGGCAAAAGCCTACGGTGCCAAAAGGCTCATCATCTACGGCGACTCCAAACTGGTGGTCAACCAAACGATGCACGAGTGCGACGCACTGAGCGACAACATGATCTCTATCACGACCTCTACGACACACTCAAAGGAGACTTCGACGGCTGTGAGCTGCAACACGTGGGCCGCGAAAGCAATGAAGAGGTGGATCTACTCGCCAATATTGGCTCCACTTGCGCCCCCATACCACCTGGGGTATTCCTCGAGCGCATCTGCGAGTGCTCCATCAAGCCCAAGGCTCTAGAGAAGAAAGAAAGTATGCCAATGGACTCGGGGGTTACGCCACCCAACGAGCCAATGGCACTCGACGACCTGGAGCTTGATACAGGACTCGAAGGACCAATGGGTGTCATGATGATCGAGCCATCTTGGACACAACCCTACATCACATATCTACTCACCAAGAGGCTGCCAGATGATCCGACTGACACGCGACACATTGCACGACGATCCAAGGCATTCACCCTCATCAACGGCGAACTGTACAAGCACAACATCACATGAGTACTTCAACGGTGCGTCTCCAACGGGGTCAGAATGGCCATCCTATTCGACATCCACGAAGGCACTTGCGGACACCATGCTGGTAGTCGCGCCCTCGTCGCCAAAGCTCTACGAGCTAGATTCTACTAGCCCACGGCCATGCACGACGCAAAGGACATCGTCCAGTGCTGCAACACTTGCCAGCGATTTGTAGACAAACCTCACACACCTGGAGCGGAACTCCGGCCAATACCATTGGCTTGGCCCTTCGTGCAATGGGGACTCGACATGGTCGGCAAGCTCCCAAAATCCTCACAAGGAGGTTACGTCTACCTCTTGGGTGCAGTCGACAAATTCACCAAGTGAATCGAAGCCATGCCGGTGACGAATCAATCAGGGGCCAGCGCTATCAAATTCTTTGAGTCCATTGTCTACCGCTTTGGAGTGCCACACAACATCATCATGGACAATGGGACGAACTTCACCTCCAAGGAGTTCCAGGAATTTTGCGAAAACCTGAGAATCAACATAAGCGACGCCTCAGTGGCTCACCCGCAGACCAACGGTCAAGTCGAAAAGGCCAATGGCCTCGTTTATGGCGGAATCAATAAACGACTCCTCCGACCACTTGAACAAGCCGCTGGATGTTGGCCAGACAAGCTGCAATCAATTCTTTGGAGCCTGCACACAACTCCAAATAGCGCCATGGGATACAATCCGTTCTTCATGGTGCACGGTGCTGAAGCGGTACTACCCACATAAGTACACTACAAAGCCCCACGGGTGGTTGCATACAGCGAGAAGGAATCAACTCTCGCACTCGAAGACTCCGTCGACCTCCTAGACAAGGCATGCGAGATTGCAGCGGAGAGATCAACGATCTACCAGCAGAGCCTTCGCAACTACCACAGAAGAAGGCTACGCCCTAGATCCTTCGTCGAAGGAGACCTGGTCCTACGACTGAAGCAACAAGGGCATCTCAAGTTCGAGTCCCCTTGGGAAGGACCTTACGTGATTACAGAAGTAATCCCAGGTGGCGCCTATCGCCTTAAAGATTTCGAGACAGGAGTCGGATACTCCAACCCCTGGAACGTCGCGCAACTGCGTCGTTTCTACCCCTAGTCGCTTTTACATTAAAAATAAGGCTACCTAGCCACACATTGTACCTCGTACTATTCTGCGAATAAATAAAGCTAAGTGCCCCAAAACTCCGTGTTTTCCTTATTTTCTTGCAATTTTATCACTCGGGGGATGCGCCACCCTTTCCACCCTCGTTCTACGAACAAATCACAGTATCCTGAGTAGCTGACACAACACCAATCGAACCCTTGATAAACACCAACCCAGTTGCAATCCACCTGACAGGTTGGCATGGTGCTGAGATAAACAAACGTTAGGCTAATGAAAAGGAATTGCAGAGTACAATACACTCGCAAAATACACAAGCTAGCAAGATCTTCACATATCAATGGGTATCAATTACACCCAATATAATCATACGAACTTTACAACACTCATACATCTATGTGCAGGATACAAACTACACTACTGCTGTAGAAGATGAACATTCGTCTACTCTTCAAAGAAGTCGACGATGTGTTCTGCTGGTTGATCAACCGCTCGGTAGTTCGGCACCATGTTCCAGGTCATCCCTTCTGGTGGCGGCGGAGGTCCAGCAGCAACGGATGCCATGTACACATCTGACCAATGCAGTCGCACCATCGACAAGGCAACTTTTTCAGCTGCGACCAATTGCTAGCGAACGCACTCGCGCACCACGCTTAAATCTTGAAACTTCACCAGAAGAGCCAATAGGCTTGAGGGGTGCTATCTACACACTTCTATTCTTGTATATAGTTGTTGGGCCTCCAAGTGCAGAGGTTTGTAGAACAACAGCAAGTTTTCCCTTAAGTGGATCACCCAAGGTTTATCGAACTCAGGGAGGAAGTGGTCAAAGGTATCCCTCTCAAGCAACCATGCAATCAAGATACAAGAAGTCTCTTGTGTCCCCAACACACCCAATACACTTGTCAGGTGTATAGGTGCACTAGTTTGGCGAAGAGATAGTGAAATACAAGTGGTATGGATAATTATAAGTGGTACCGGTGCTAGAAAATAGCTTGCTGGCATGTTGTTGACGTGGGAAAAGACTAAAGGAAATCTGAAATAAAGATGGAAGCAAGCAAACATGTAACAAATCTAATTGCAAACGGTGTATCAATGCTTAGAAACAAGGCCTAGGGATCATACTTTCACTTGTGAACACTCTCATATAAATATCTTATCTTTATGATACTACTCTTAACTACTCTCCGGTTGGACACTCTAATCCATGGTAGGGCTATAACAGCACACCTCAAAGTAAGCCTTTCCCATCTAGAAAACCCCACACTGTCACCTTGAGCACTAGATGGTTCCAACAAAACCCAAAATTTCATAAAGACATCCAACTCCAAATATAACTCATAACAAGTATTTGTAATCTCTAGCCTAAGTGCCACCATGGTGTGCACACTATCAACTTCACACACATGGGGAGAGTAGAGATCTATTAAAGCACTTGAGGAGCAAGGTAGATATATAGATTACAAGCTCATGATCTCAATAAGACCATGCATAGAGAGAAAGATGAAGACATAGCTACCGGTAGAACCCTTAGCCTCGAGTAAGAACTACTCCCTCATCATCATGGGAATCAGCAACGGCGATGGAGATGGTCGTGGAGATTGATGGAGATGGCTCCGGGGGCACTTCCCCGTCTCGGCAGGGTGCCGGAATAGAGACTTTCTGTCCCCCGAATCTCCCCTTCGGTGGCGGCGGTGCTGTGGAACTTTTCGTGGCTGGAGGCTTGACTCTTTAGGGTTTATGCATCGGGAGGCTCTTATAGGCGAGAGGGGAGACCGAGGGGGTGCTGGACGGTCCCACACCACCCCCTGGCACGGCCTAGCCTGGCCCGCGCCACCAGGTGGTGTGGCCACCCTCTGGCCCTTCTCTGTCTCATATTCTGGCTCCAAGTGTCTTCCGGGAAAATAACAACTTTGGCTTTTGTCCGGTCCAATTCCGAGAATATTCATTTTCTAACTTTCCTGGAACCAAAAATAGCAGAAAACAGGCAACTGGCACTGTGGCATCTTGTTAATAGGTTAGTCCAAGAAATCATATGAAAAGTACTCCAAAGTTGGAACAAAACATAAGAAAGTAGATAAAACCCAAGCATGGAACATCAAAAATTATGGATACGTTAGCAACATATCAACATCCCCAAGCTTAACTCCTGCTCGTCCTCGAGTAGGTAAGTGATAAAAAGAACGAATAATTTTTGAGGTGACATGCACCATCATAAACTTGATCAAAGTATTTGTAAAACATTCAAAGCTGGGATCATAGTACTTCAATCATAACATGAAAGACAAAGTTCTAACAATAAGAGAAAGCAACTATGTTGCAACATGAAAAGGCACAAACAAAAGATTCATGAATAACAATGCTTTGCAAGACGTTTGTTTGTTTCACATAAAGAAAACATAGCATAGTGGCATTCAGCTTGTCCCTCATAGAGTAGCAAACATAAATGCATAGGACACCTTCAAAGTTCATAAGAGTGACTAGATACAAATAGTTTAAAACAAGCAATATCAAACTTATGCATCAATCAACAAGTCTTGGGACAATGCACATAGAACTAAGAATGGCCACTATGCTCTCAAAGTAGGTGCATAAAGATAGAAGGTGGAGACTCAACATAAAAGTAAAAGAAAGGCCTTCATTGAAGGAAGCAGAGATTCAAGTTTCATAAAGAGCTTCCAAAAATTATGGTACTTATTAGCTTTCAGCTCTCATTGCCCCTATCATAAGCATCTTGAAGTGATTAAAGTTAAAGTGAACAAACTATGGAGTATATGCTTGACGAAGTATAAGTTGGAAATCTCATGTCCCTTGAATACGAGGGCCGCTCCTCATGCTACTCAAGTTTAGTCACCCATAAGTTATTTTCATCGTAAGTACATGTGTATCATATAGAACCGCCAACACGGTACCCCTTGCCCGATGATACGGAAGAATCCCCATATCAAAATGACAAGGCAAGCAGACAACGAGCATCTCAGCAATCTTCTTATTTACCATGGGAATATTGTGCTTTTTTCTCTCTTTCCTCTTTTCATAATCTCTTTTTTTTCTTTTTCTCTTTTTTTCTCAATATAGGACTCTTTTTTTTATAATAAGAATGCTTCATAGACAGCTCATTATGGTTACGCTGCAGGTTTCCAGCATGTTAGCATGGATTAGACCAGCGGCCCAGGCGTTTCTCTAACACATATACATAACTCCATGGACTTACAAGCTCCCCTTTCATTTCACACCGACGACATCCATAGACAAAAGAGCGTGATATCAACTAGGTACGAAGTACCAGTGCAATGTTGAAAGCGTTCCCCATGACATCATGGTTCTGCTAATCCCCAACAAATAAGTGCAAGCATATACAACATAGACGACACAATGGTTCAAGTTTATTAAGGGCAATAAAAGTAAAGTGTGCCATCAAGTTCATGAGAGCTTTAATCACTAGTTTTCTCATAACAAGTTTAATTTGGAAGGTAAACAAAAACATGAATATACTTGGAATAGCATAAGCTAGTAGGTAGGTATGGTGGACTCTTTGGAATAACTTGGTTTAGGGAGTTGGATGCATGAGTGGAACTCATACTTGGTTGCGGAGGCTAGCAAAAGACTGGGAGCGACAAACTAAGAGAGCAATAATGGCCATAATCATGCAGAGCGACAAAACATTATTGATCAAAGCATAAAGTGATACTACAAGTTGAAAACTAAAGGATCATAAAGGCTAATGGTGACTTGAGATATTCATAACACGGTGTGAGCATGTGCCAAGTCAACCCAAATAAAGCATCAAAAGGAGAATACCACAATACTATGATTTAATATGCTAAAGCAACACATGATTCATTCAAGGCACATTAAGCAATCTCAATTGTTTATAACAAGTCATGCTACAGCAAAGAATACTAAGCATAAAGCCAAAACAATATCAAGCATGGCATGACAAAGCATAGGCCACAGTCAAAAACAAACTCTCTTTACCACTTAAGCATGAACTTTCCTACTCTTTTCCAATCCAAACCAAACTATTTGAAAACCAATGTATGAAAGAGGGGGTCCAACCAATTTATTCAGCAAACTAAGCAAACCAAGCAAATGAAAACGAAAAAGAAGACGCTCCAAGAACAACACAACTGTGCATGTGAAACAATAAAAATGAAGTGTTTGGAAGAAACCTGAGATTTTTATTGATGAAGAAGGGGATGCCTTGGGCATCCCTATGCTTTGACGCTTGTACTTCTTGGAATTTCTTGGGGTGACACGCGTGGCATCCCGAAGCTTGAGCTTTAGTCCATCCTTCATCTCATTACATCATTCCTTCCATACACCTGAATTTTTCTTCATACGAAACTTCACACAATCTTTATTAGCAACATTAGTGCATTCAAGATAATAAGTCTTTGGATTCAGTTTCAACACCAATAAAACTTCTATTAAAACACAAGCTACTTTAGCATTTCCCTCAAAAGGCTCAATTCCCCAAAAGAACTCAAAAAGGAACCAACAACAAGCAAATGCAAATAATGGCAGAAATCTGTCAAAACAGACCAGCAGGTAAAGACGAATTTTTTCGAAGACCTTCTGTTGCTCAAATAGAAAAGTCCTGAACTAACGAAAGTTAGATAACATCCTGGGGCAGAAGCACAAAAATTCACGCCACAAAAGGACCTACGGAGATTTTACACGAATTTTTACAGTGAAGCACAAAAATCTGTTTCGGGATAGCAACTTTCCCAAGCATTACTTCTCTCTCATTAGAGGTTACTCTTGGCACAAAAAACAAATAAAAATGACAAGGAGCGGTTATTACAGAGGTAATAACTTCCAAGACTCATATAAAAACTTTTGGATTATCTCCCAATAAGTACTTTTCTTTAACGCCTTTAAGTTAGGCATGATAGTTTGAGAAGATGCTCACATACAAAATATGAATTGAAGTAAAAGAGAGCATCAAGAAGGAAATTCAAAGCACATTTAAGTCTAACCCACTTCCTATGCATAGGAATCTTGTAAAGAAACAAGTCATGAAAGCACAAAGCAACAAGCATAGTAAAGCAAAACAAGTGCAACTTCAAGACTTTCAACATAAAGAGGGGAAACTTAATATTATTGAGATGCATAAAACCATGTTCTCCTCTCTCATAATAACATTCAGTAGCATCATGAATAATATTAAAAATATAACTATCATATGAAACATTCTTATCATGATCCACATGCATAAAAGAATTATTACTCTCCACATAAGCATAGTCATTCTTATTAATTGTGGTGGGAGCAAATTCAACAAAATTGCTATCATTATTATTCTCATCACCATAATCATCAAATATAGGAGGCATATTGTAGTCATAATTAATTGCCTCCTCAATAGTAGGTGGACTGAAAATATCATACTCATCATTGTAATCATCATATATTGGAGGTTTTGTATCATCATAAGCAATAGAATAGCTATCTTCCAAAACTGGGGAACTAAAAAGATCATTTTCATAAAAACTAGCTTCCCCAAGCTTAGACTTTTCCATAGCATTAGCAATAATGGTGTCCGAAGAATTCATACTAACAACATTGCTATTAGCATGCAAATGAAGTTCCATAGGTTTTTTAATTTTCTCTTCAAACACTTCATGTCCTAACTCAAGGTAAATATTATAAAGCTCTCTAATTTTGTTGTTGTTTTCCATTAAGCCTAACTGGTGAAAACAAGAAACAAAAAGACAAATTTGCAGAATCTAAAGGAAATAACTTCGAGCACTCACACCGGAGGATGTGAGTACCTTTTACCTTACCTCCCTGGCAACGGCGCCAGAAAATAGCTGTTGTCTACGCACTTCTATTCTTGTAGGCAGTTGTTGGGCCTCCAAGTGTAGAGGTTTGTAGAACATCAGCAAGTTTTCCCTTAAGTGGATCACCCAAGGTTTATCGAACTCAGGGAGGAAGTGGTCAAAGGTATCCCTCTCAAGCAACCCTGCAATCAAGATACAAGAAGTCTCTTGTGTCCCCAACACACCCAATACACTTGTCAGGTGTAAAGGTGCACTAGTTCAGCGAAGAGATAGTGAAATACAAGTGGTATGGATAATTATAAGTGGTAACGGTGCCAGAAAATAGCTTGCTGGCATGTGGTTGACGTGGGAAAAGACTAAAGGCAATCTGAAATAAATATGGAAGCAAGCAAACATGTAACAGATCTAATTGCAAATGGTGTATCAATGCTTAGAAACAAGGCCTAGGGATCATACTTTCACTAGTGAACACTCTCATATAAATATCTTCTCTTTATGATACTACTCTTAACTACTCTCCGGTTGGACACTCTAATCCATGGTAGGGCTATAACAACACACCTCAAAGTAAGCCTTTCCCATCTAGAAACCCCACACTGTCACCTTGAGCACTAGATGGTTCCAACAAACACCACAATTTCATAAAGACATACAACTCCAAATATAACTCATAACAAGTATTTGTAATCTCTAGCCTAAGTGCCACCATGGTGTGCACACTGTCAACTTCACACACATGGGGAGAGCAGAGATCTATTAAAGCACTTGAGGAGCAAGGTATATCTATAGATTACAAGCTCATGATCTCAATAAGACCATGCATAGAGAGAGAGATGAACATATAGCTACCGGTAGAACCCTTAGCCTCGAGTAAGAACTACTCCCTCATCATCAAGGGAATCAGCAACGACGATGGAGATGGTGGTGGAGATTGATGGAGATGGCTCCGGGGCACTTCCCCGTCCCGACAGGGTGCCGGAATAGAGACTTTCTGTCCCCCGAATCTCCCCTTCGGTTGCGGCGGTGCTGTGGAACTTTTTGTGGCTGGAGGCTTGACTCTTTAGGGTTTATGTATCGGGAGGCTCTTATAGGCGAGAGGGGAGACCGAGGGGGTGCCGGAGGGGACCACACCACCCCCTGGCGCAGCTTGGCCTGGCCCGCGCCACCAGGTGGTGTGGCCACCCTCTGGCCCTTTTCCGTCTCGTATTCTGGCTCCAAGTGTCTTCCAGGAAAATAACAACTTTGGCTTTTGTCCAGTCCAATTCCGAGAATATTCATTTTCTTACTTTCCTGGAACCAAAACTAGCAGAAAACAGGCAACTGGCACTGTGGCATCTTGTTAATAGGTTAGTCCAAGAAATCATATGAAAAGTACTCCAAAGTTGGAACAAAACATAAGAAAGTAGATAAAACCCAAGCATGGAACATCAAAAATTATGGATACGTTAGCAACATATCAAGGGGACGGCGTCCAGCGCAAACATCGTTTGATAAATGTGCCTAAGACATGATTGCGCCTTCTTCAAATAATGAAGCACTCGAGAAGAACGATCTTGTAGGGTCGCAAGCGCGATCGCACGGTCGTGGTCCACCCAAAAGTACCCACTCGCCTGCAGCTGCTCCTGGGTCAGGTTGTTCATTCGAATGGCCACCCGGTCCTTCTCATCCTGCGGATGACGAGCGCTAACAACTACACCAAGCAAACGGCAAAGTGTGAAGACAAGGCATCGCCGTGACTGACTAAAAGAAAAGATGAGAAGGCAGAATGCTAACATTTCAACTGCTCATTCAACTGCGCCACTTCCTCCAAGAGATACTTCTCGCGAGCGGTGGCCTTCTTCTCCTTCGACTTCCACACATCCGCACTACCGCAAATGATGGGCAACTCACGCTCCAATTGCTTAATGCGATCGTGCAGTCGCGAAAGCAACGACAATTCCTCCACCTTTGAACGCGGCTGCGTCGAGGTTTCATCGGTGGGAGGAGAATCATGGGGACCACTCGAAGGACCCTATGTACAATCAAGCAAGAGGTGAATGAGACTCATCAGACATTGATAAACAAAGAACTACATACAAATTTGATAAATTGTCAAGGGAACACCCCCACAAAAGCACGGTTTCAGGCAAAAGACTAAGCTACAGCTATTACACATGAAGACTAAGGAGCAATTTGCTTCTTCGACTTCGACTTCGGGGGCTTCATCGCATCTGTGGCAGTCTTCGACGCCACGGACTTGCCGGTGGTAACCCCAAATGCTGCGGTCTTCGCTGCCTTCGCTCGCCGCCGTTCCTCAGAGTACTTGGCGACTGTCTCGATAAGTTGGTACCATACTTAGTGCCGCTACTAGCGAAGGGAGCAAACACTACCTGTTGGCCTCTGGCGTCGACAGGCATCACCTCGGAGATCGCCGTGAGATCCAACTCCACGCCATGGGCTTGCACCATCACGAGTGCCATGGTGGCGCCGACGGACCGCTAAGAGTTCCTGAATTCCACAGGAATACCTCCAGTGAGGGTTTCCACCAGGTCATCAAGGTTGTCGATCAGCCCGACCTTGGGAGTTAGGTCCTCACGGATGCGACTGAGCACATCCTTGGCCTTTCCCAGCGTCTCCTGGAGGGAAACACTACGGTCTTTGACTGCAGCAACGACACCAGCTAACGCATCCGCACAACGAAGAGACCGGGCGCCAAAGCTTAGGACACCGGCATCTACATACACAAGGTGTTACCACAGTAACATGACGACATGAAATAAGGAGCAACGCAAATCAAACTGAAAATTACCTAAGAGGGCCTTGGCAGTCGAGAAAAGTTGTTCTTCGAACAACTTCTCCCTTTCAGCCGTGGAAGAGCGCAATTCCTCTTCGTGCTTTCGTGACTCCTCTAGGGCCGCGACTGCTTCGTCGCGATTCTTCGCTGCCGCGGCAAGTGCCTTCTCGAGGGAAGCAACACGACGAAGAAGCTCATTGTGTTCAACTACAAAGCATAGGGCGCATCACCAATTGAGTTGACAAATTTCATGAAGACAAAAGATAAAGCCAACACTAACCTTAGATGGTGCAGTGGCGATTGTCCAGCAAAGCATGCTGCCAACCCATGACAAGGAGTTGCTCTGCAAGGCAAGCAGCTTCCTTTACAATGAGCTACATTAAAGGGAAATGAAGATTCAGCAGCAACACAAAGTATAAATTCGACTGCCAAAAAAGCAAAAAGGACGCTTACGTGATCCTCCAGGGACTCCGAAGATGACTATCGCGCAGTCGTTCGAGCAACCATCTGGTGCTCCCCAGCATGTGGGGAACTTGAAGAATTGGCACTCGAGTGGGCCACCACCGGAGGAGAAGGAGATCATTTGGCCACCTCCTTGGCCTTGGAGTCTGCGACTCCGGACTCTTTCACAAATTGGACGTCGTCAGAAGACGACGATGCCGCTTGACTACAAAGCATGCCCAACACAACTTCAGAAAAAAGCAACCTCAAAGAGAGCAAAACAAACTCGCGAGCATTAAAGGCTTACCAGTTAAAATTGTCGAGGTCAAAGGAGTCATCCGACGACTCCTTCGGCAGTCGTAGCTTCTTTCGGGTAGGAGGAGCCATGGTGCACACAGGAACGGCGGGGATTGACTCCTCTGCAGCAGTAGAAGGACCTTTCGACGTTGTCGGTGAAGAAACATCCAAATCCTTGCTGCAGGAATGCTTGCGAGTATCATGGTCGCTGGACTCGGGGGCTCCCTCTTCTTCTTCTTCAATTGGGACGATCAATTCTGACTCCTCCTCTTCCTCCACTTCGTGAGGGATAACCCCTTCAGGACGAGGGGGCAAATTGGAAGACACCTTCCAGTCATGCATTCAGAAGATACATCATTATATATCAAGTACTTGATGATAATCGAAAAAGAAAACTACTTCACAGTACAATTCTACCTCAGGAGGAGGGTTAGAGGCGTCGAAAGGAGGCACGACTGGTTCGCCTGGGAGAACCTCCTTGGCAGTGTGCTTGGTCACCAATCGCAACCTCCTGCCTACCTCACTCGTAGAAATGCCTTCCGTAGATATGCGAGTGACATCGCTCGCCCCAGCCCAACAGTACATCGGGTGGACTCTGGCCTGCAGAGGCTGGACGCGACGGCGCAACCACGTGTGAATGAGAGCGGCGCCACCCTCTTCTTTTCCTATGCGGCCTTCGAGGTGACGGACGTGCTTATACAACACCTCCGTTTCCTCGGATTCGCCAGGCATCACGACTTTCTTCCAGGAGCGCCTCCTCTTGCAAGTCGTCGCGGGGTCGAAGGGCGCAAGTCCGAAGTGCTCTCAGTCGGCCTTCTGGTCGTGGATGTAGAACCACTTGTCCCTCCACCCTTGGACATATGCAGTGAGCTTGATGTCGAAATAGACGGCGGAGGAGTCGACATGGATTCCGCAGCCTCCTACGTCGTAGACTGCCAAACCAGACGCCGACTGACTTTGAGCTTAAAAAGCCTCTTGAAGAGGCCAAAGTGGCTCAATTCCGAGCCAGCACTCGCAAAGAGTGCTGAAGCAAGAGATGTGGAGAATGGAATTTGGGGATAGATGGTGCAGCTGGAGCCCATAGAAACAAAGAAGACCCCTGAAGAAAGGATGCAGGGGGATAGAGAGACCTTGGATGATGAACGCAAGGAACATCATCCGGAAACCTGGATGAGGACAAGGGATTACCTCATCGCCAGGCACTCGCGAGTCATCTTCGGCGGGTAGAAGAGCTCCATCTTGACGATGAAGATGTAGCTCGGAAGGCTTGATGGTGGACGCGCGCCAGGCGCCGTTGGTGACGCGGGTGCCCGCACCCTTCTTCTTCCTAGCGCCCGTAGCACTGGTGCCCACGATGGTGGTACCGCCTTTCTTCTTGGTGGCGGCAACGGTGGCCGTAGATCCAGTGGTGGCCCCTCCCTTCTTCTTACCCATCTTTCGATGGCGATGCGAACGGAGAAAGTAACTTGGGAAAACACGGAGTTGGTCCAGTGCCGTGAAGAAGAAGTGTGCAAGGAAACATAGAAGAACGACAATGGCGAAGGAGGCACGAGCAAGAAGAGAGATGGGGAAATTTACCACAGCTGCGCTGCTACTTAACCTCCTCACGGATGCCATCCAACGGCCAGTAGAAACCCTACTAGGTGCGTGGCGCACATCGCCATCGACACGTGGCGAAGCTAAACCACGAACCGTCCCCCACTATTCCCATTACACGTGGAAATCGAGGAGACGCAGTTAAAACAGAAGATTACGCACGCCTAGTAAAATCAAAGTCAGAAAGTGGGACCCACCGGTCGTCACGTCCCGTCAAAACCGCTCACGCGGGTAACTGAGGTCATCACATCGTTAGCACTGGCATCATCGATTCCAGCAGAAGAATATTTTGACTACTTTAGTCCTTGCTCGAGTCTTCGACTCAACCAAGCACTCGGGGGCTACTCCTAATAGGAGCCCTGACCGTGCACCCGAAAGAATTTTTTATGCAGGTATATGAGCATTCAAGACAAACCCTTCACTCGAATCAATGATTCGATTGTGAACTGTGGGTTACTCCCATAGGGAGCGCTAAAAGCATATTTAACTGAAACAAGCAACAAAAGACGACAACAGTCGCAAAATGTTTTTTAGTCCCCACTCAAGTCTATGACTCGAATAGGCACGCGGGGGCTACTCCCATAGGGAGCGCTGGTCGCGCACCGTATGATTATTTTTTCTTGTACATCGTACTGTGTGTTGATAACATCCACACTAGAATTCTATGGTGACTCCGCCTCATATTTTCCCTACAAAGAGATTACGTCTCCTGGGCCACCCGAATCATCTCCGCAATGACAAAAAATTTGGATGCCGCGCTTACAGCGTGAAGATAAGACCTGAATAAGGCCTGGCAACGCATCTATTGCGCACTACCAGAAATATATCCGTACCTACAGGTATGATGAACATGCCTTGACGGACGCGTCGAGTGCTCACACTTATACACTGGAATTCGACTCCTGTAAGACCTCCGCGGCCTGAGTCGAATTACGCAAGCACTTTTCTGAATTTGAGTTTGGGGACTCGAGTTTGAGTAGATTGCGTTGTTTTGCCCTAAGGCAGTTAACTGATACCGATACATCGGATAAATCAGGCACGTATATCAACAATCCCTATGACACAAACAGAACACTCGAAAAAATGCTCAGTCATGCACTCGAAAGACTTCATAAAGTCTCCAGTCGAATCTGCGATTCCACTGGACACTCGGGGGCTATTGACATGGGTATACCCTACAGGTACTCGAGTTTGGTATATAAGGTCCAGATACGGCAGAAGCCCACGGTGTTGCCAAGGCCCAATGCATAATTTGGGTGAGCCACAGACTCTTCGATTGCTTGCAAGACAAGAAGAAGCTTAAGATAGAAAGTTCAAAGGGCGAACCCTAATCTATAACCGACTCAACCTGCTACCCGAGACCTAGCCTATCTATATAAAGGCTAGGAGGGGGTAACAAGGAGGACAATCACAACCCTAGTTTCAACAACTCTCGCTAGATTGCATCTACACACCCATGTAATCTTCGATTCCTTCGATAATTCCAAGAGAAGACAAGCAGGAGTAGGGACCTCTACGAGACCTGAACCTGGGTAAACCGTGTGCCCCTATATGCTTTTTTGCTAGCCGATTTGATGCCTCCAGCGCTCCCTCCTTCTCCAAAACCCAAGTCCATAACAATGGGCATTGACGAGTTAAACCCTCATCACTTGGTATTCCACACAAGAAGCAATTTACTGGGAATGAAGAAGATCCCGAACCATATGAGCATATTGCTTGTTTCAAAGATATATGTGGCACTTTTCAATTGACGGGATATACCGGCAATGAGGTAAGGGTTAAACTTTTTAGTCAGACTTTGACTAGTTCGTCTCTCTCATGGTATAGATCTCTACCCCTAGAAGCCACTACTACTTGGGATAATTTAGCTTGTGAATTTCTAGCAAAATATTACCATTATCAAAATCTTTTGGAATCGGGCATCTTATAATGACTTGGAGGAATGGTCCTAATGAAGGACTAGTAAGAGCTTATATCAGATTTAAAGATTTACTTAATCTATGTCCTCATCATGATTTGCCTGAATGGTATTTGTTGCATATCTTTTATGGCGGTCTAATTTAACCTAATAAAATTAAACTAGACTCTTTCGCGGAAGGAGCCTTTATGAATCTTCCTATAACTAAGTCTTGGGCTTTACTTAATAGAATTCGCGATCATAGAGTTTCATGGAATTTTGGTCTAGGAAGCGAAGGAGGTGTAGAAATAGATCATGAGTGTATTCATGACTATAACAAAAAGGGCCATGTTAAAGAACAAAAGAACTTTATTTAGATTCAGATCTTGTGTTGCAACTTATTAAAGCTAGTGTATTCATGACTATAACAAAAAGGGCCATGTTAAAGAACTAAAGAACTTTATTTAGATTCAGATCTTGTGTTGCAAGTTATTAAAGCTTTTATAGAACACATCAAAGCTCCAAAAGAGGGTTTGGTCAAGTATGATCCACCACTCGAACCTGAAAAGAAGAAAGAAATTAAAGCAACACTAGCCTCCCTAGAACCAACATATGAGATACCTTTCCCTAACACTACACAAAAGCATATTTCTGAATATGAATAGGTTAAAGCAGTACAGGAGAAGAAGGAAGAGTAAATTATACCAGAAGCTGCAGAACATCTGGAAGAAACCAAAGATGAAGAGCTAACCAAGGAAGCAATTATGGCTATGTATGCGCATTGTAACATAGTTGAACTTGATAAAGAGACTTCCGTATTGGTGAAGGTAAGACAAAGGTAAAAGATGTGGGTAAGCCTATTCTTCCCTGCATATTTAAAGAAACCTCGCATTATGGTTTATGTGATCTTGGCACCAAAGTTAATGTTATATCTTATGATTTCTATTTAGAAATAAAAGAATAGAACTGGCTACAATTAAAAATACTGATATGACAATCATGTTAGCCAATAAAACTCTTAGAATCCCAATGGGAGTAGGGTATGATGCAACTACCACAATTGGCAATAAAAACTTTCCTATAGATTTTGTAGTTGTTGATATGCCAGCTGACACTCTTTGCCCTATTATATTTGGAAGAAACTTTTTGAGTAATGTAGGTGCCCATGTTGATTTCAAAAAGGAGATTGTGTCTCTTAAGCTTGGGAAAGCGGAAAAATAATTCCACTTTTCCAAATTTAAAGACAGGCCTCCACAAATACAAGAAGAAGAGAAAGAGAAAACTATTGAGGAGATGGCAAATCTATTCTTTAGTGATCGAAAAGAAGAAATAAATGAAGACTTAAATTGTGAAGAAATAGTTATGGAGGATAAGTCCCTAGAAGAGCTAGAAGATGAATTATAGGGCCTCCAACTAATGAGGCTTTTGAAGAGCCAGAAAAGAGAGGGGACGAGGAATTACCTCCCCCTGTATTGAAGACTCTACCAGATAATCTAAAATACAGACTTTTAGATGATACAAATAAATTTCCTATTATTATTAGTGCTAAACTTTCAGGAGAAGAAGAAGAACTCATGAAAATACTTAAGGAGCATCGCAAGGCCTCTGGGGTACTAAATGGATGATTTGAAGGACATTAGTCCCATGATAACCATCCATCAAATATTCATGAAGGAAGGTGCTAAACCAGCTGCGGAATTTAATAGAAGACTGACGCCCAAAATGAAGGAAGTGGTAAGAAAGGAAATTGTATGCCTATTGGACGCAGGTATAATCTATCATGTAAAAGAATGTGAATGGGTAAGTCCAGTTCATTGTGTCCCTAAGAAGGGAGGTTTTACTATTGTTCCTAATGAAAACAATGAATTGATACCTACTAGAACTATTGTTGGACATAGGATGTGTATAGATTTTAGGAAATTGAATAAAGAAACTACGAAAGATCACTATCCTTTACCGTTCATAGATCAAACTTTAGAAAGGTTAGCAAACCACACTCATCTTTGCTAATTGGACAGATACTCTGGTTTTTCTCAAATAGTTGTTCATCCTGATGACAAACTTAAAACAACTTTCATTAGTCCTTATGGTTTACATGCTTACCGACGTATGCCTTTTGGTTTATGTAATGCTCTAGCTACTTTTCAAAGATGCATGACTGCTATTTTTGTGGATTTCATAGAACTGATAATGGAAGTATTTATGGATGACTTTTTTTGTCTACAGAACATTGTTTACTAGTTGCTTGGATAATCTCAAAAGATTTGCAGCGTTGTGAAGAAAAAAATCTTGTTCTAAACTAGGAGAAATACCATTTTATGGTCAAAGAAGGTATAGTCCTTGGACATAAGGTATCAGGTAAGGGAATTGAAGTGGATAGAGCTAAGGTAGAGGCCATAGAGAGAATGCCACAACCTAGGGATATAAAAGATATAAGAAGTTTCCTTGGTCATGTGGGTTTTTATAGAAGGTTCATTAGAAATTTCTCTAGAATATGTAAACCTTTGACTAATCTCCTGCAAAAGGGGGTAAGATTTAATTTTGATGAGAAATGTCTTATAGCCTTTGATAAACTTAAAAATGCTTTATCACATGCTCCTATCATTAAACCACCTGTCTGGGATATGACTTTTGACTTAATATGTGAAGCTAGTGATGATGTTGTAGGAGTAACTCTAGGACAACACATAGGTCGTAGATTTAATATTATGCATCATGCTAGTAGAACTCTCAATAGTTCTCAAAAGAATTATCCTAAGGAAGAGAGGGAACTTTTTGTTGTATTTTTCTCTTGCGATAAATTTCGTTCTTATATAGTTGATGTGAAAGTAAGAGTTCATACAGATCGTGATGGTTTGAAAGAACTCCTTGAAAGGAAGAACCATAAGCCAAGACTGATCCGTTGGATTCTTTTACTTCAAGAATTTGAATTACAGATCATGCAGAGGCAAGGAATAAAGATGTTGGATGTAGTGTCCATATTTGCCCAGCAAGACACCAACCTTATTAAGAGGGACTTTAGTCCTGGAGATTTTCACTTACGGGAATTATGCAATGAACTAAGGTCAATCCCTCCAAAAGAGAAGAAGTCTTTGTTGTTGGAGGAGCTTGTCATCCCCAAATAAGTAAATGGTAAGTTCAAGGTAAGTGTTCTTACTCCAATAAGTGATTTATTTTCACAGATTTTACTCCTAAAATTTCTGCCTTTAAATTCCTTGTGTTTTTCTGAAGTTTTTGAGGGTTTTACCAACTATACGGGTGGAACTATATGACCGGAGAGGAAGGTCCCGCTGTATAGTTGGTCGTTAAACTCTCTGTGTCTTCTTTGCGAAATTGTTTTCGATGTCTGGAACTATACGGGCACAACTATACGATCGGATGAAATAATTCCGGCCGTATATGTCATTGAACTCTCAGGCACTTTTGATTTCTTGTGTATATATCTATACGGTCTCAACTATACGACCGGAGATGAAATTCTGGCTGTATAGTTGGTCGTTGAACTATCAAACATCTTCATTCACTTTTTCGTTTTTCCGATGAAAAAAGGTATTGTTGGTTCTAAGTCGGTAACTTAACCGACCTGGACTCGAGATATTTGGAAATATCTGCCCGGAACCAACTATACGGCGGAGCTATACGGGTCGTGCCCGTATAGTTGGTCGTTACGTGGTAGGACTCTTCCAAATCTATGATTTCTTTCCCTGTTTTGTTAAGATTCTTTTATTGGGCATGAATTTGGTGTTTCTCAAGACTTTTACTGACCTCTTACCCCCCTTATATACTGCCATTGTCGCTCTCTAATCATAATCTCCAGGAATCAATCTAGAAATGCACTATCTCGCCCCAGGCTGTGGAAAACCCTTGGGTCTCATCGCTCCTTCCCCCTTGGGTCTCGTCGCCCCTTCTAGGGACCGCTCTAGCAGCCCGTCCATGGAGGATGACGGCGAGGAAGTGGAGAGGTTTAGCTCATGGTACAAGGAGTACGTTGAGCCAAGCTTCTACAACAACGATTTCGATGAAGATTGGAGTGACATCTACATCTGCCGTGATGTCTATGATCCATCTGAGATCAACTAGGTGGTGATGAAGAGACCTCAAGAAGAGAGAGAAGGTCACAAGCCACATGGAAAAGGGCGTGTGGAGATGGTCAAGTCATCACCACAGACCCTAGGCCGCACAAGCATAAGGAAATTCCTAATACTGGTGTAGGTGCTAGCAATGGAGCGACGGTGCCACTCTTGAAGCCTACTATTGGTGCTCGTATGAGGGTGAAGCCTCAAGAAGAGTGGAAGAACGGTTTCCACTTCCCCGATCCATCAATCATGGATGAGGAAGAGGAAGCTGCTCCCAGGACCAAGGACCGCGTGGGAGCACTTGAGATATATCAGAAGCGGGAGCTACTCTATCACGTCGAAGTCCGCCACCGTCTCAAGGAGATAGATAAGAAGGATGATCTTCTCCCACTGGTGACTAAACTCGCGGATAAGGTGGACTCTTTGCAATCTGATTTGCACATGTGCTATAGCCGCATCACCTCTTTGGAGGATACCAACAAGAAGCTACGCACCGAAGGTGTTACATGCCATGGCACCAAAGTGATCTACAATAATCATGGTATCAAATAATCGCAAGGGGTTATTTGATCCCGCCTGGCTTGATTCCAAGATTGGGAAGATCTTTAAGACCTTGTAATCTATCTTATAAGTTTTTTACTATTTTTGCATTAGCTCAAACTAGAAATAAAGTTTGCATCATTAGAATTACCTTCAGGAATAGTCTATCCATTTTATGAAATTCCGAGTTTATTATTATATATGGAGAATTATTGAGTTTGTGCTTGTCTTATTGGATATATGAATGGCTTGAGTATAATTTTACTTGCACTTGATGATAGCAATAGGAGTCTTCCACACCATTGGTATTAATGGAACATACAAAGATAATTTGGTCAATATGTTGTAGGTACATGGTTTGATTTACAAAGAAAGAAAAATTATCTAATCAGTTAAATTGAAAAAGAAACCTTGAACAAAGGAAAATAAAAAGTGCTATGAAATTAGAGTGAGGTCAAGGCGAGGTAGAATATTCAAGCTATAAAGATTGCTTCATATACAATTGGAATTTGGTAATTGAGATCGTTTAACTTTGAATTCCTACATAAAGTGGAATGTATGGCTAGCTACTTTGCACAACACTTAAACAAAAGTGTGAGCATATATAAAAAGAAAAATAAAAGGAGCGAATGTGCAAAGAGCAAATAGGCATACATCGCTATATTGTAGTATGACAAAGAGACGCTTTGAGATTTTGAATCCCAAGTGAATATGTTAAATCCTAAAACTCTTGGGACTACCTTGCTAACTCATTCGATTGAACTGAATACTTTTACATCATATTGAGAGTGATCTTTTGTGAACTATTAAATGCTAAGGTGTGGAAGCCTGCTAATATTATTCGGATGTTTCGAGTAAGGTACTATTCATGAACTCATTCCTATGTATCATCTATGATAAACACATGCCGCAACTGCCTCATTTATTTTATCGACTCAACTTCATGAATATGAGGAACACATCCATTAAGCTAACTTGCTCGGGACAAGCAAGAGTCTAAGCTTGGGGAAGTTGATGAGTGCATATTTGCATCATGTTTTATATTATTATTTTGCATTGTAGATGTAGGATCTTGCTATTTTACGGTGCTCGCGTGCACATTTTATGTCTGTTTTCACCAGGATCAGGACAAATGATGGATACAATGGACACAATTCTTGAAGCAGTTGTACTGAGGAGAAAAGGAGTAAAAACAACATAAATCGTTTATTTGGTAAATATCAATAATACTAGAACAAAACCCGAAGCGAATAAAGGACACAGTTCCTGCCATATAGTTGGCGCCGCCACCGCCTCGTCAAATAGTTTCACCCCGTGCAAATGGATCAGGGAGACGACATACAGAACACCCAGGAATCACCGAAACCTCACCTCCGAAAGGCATCTAGAGGGGGAAATCGTCCACCGGGGATCCATCTTCGCCCTGCGCAGATCCGGGAGGCTAAGGCATTGATCTTCATCATCCACCGCTGCATCACCACCATCTCCATCCATCCCATCTACATCTTGTTGTAATTTCCATACTCGTTGTGGATTTATACAAGTATTATTCATCTATGATAGATTCCATTGCTATTTCCATGATGTTGATTGCCTCCATGTCTGAGTAGATCTTTAGTTCTTGGGGAGATGGAGAAACCCTAGTATGAGATTGAAATAAGATAAAGTTTATTATGATATTCATTGATGTGACCATGTGTTAGATTGTCTTCATATTGATGTTGGGAGAAGTCGACCTCTCAATATTTGCCTCTTATGGGGACTTGATGGAGGGAACTACTTGTTGGTAGACGGAGGTGTGTTAGCACTTATAGTGACTATAAAGCTGTTGGCACTCCTTACATATCAACTTGGGAACCAAGGAAACTCACGAAACACTATCCATACCATGGGATACGTCCTACGGTATTAAGTCCCTTAATAGCGCAGTAATTAGATTGATGTCGATTGCTGACTGTTGTGGTTATGAGGATGATGTGAGCAGCGGTTGCTGCCTATTTGTCGATATACGAGTTCCTCCCGCACATACTCAGTTGAGAATGTTCATGATAATAATATTTACCTTAGCTCTTTATAATGCTAGTGGTGTATCCGCTACTCCCTGAGAACACCTTTTCCCTATTGCAGTTGTAATCTCTCTTACATACACAATACTTATTTTCTATGTTTAGTTGTTTTACTCTACTTATTGTTACTCTTATATCAAAAACCCAAAAACACCTTTTTACGCAATACTCGCATTTTATCTTGTCACTTAGAACTTTATTTAGCATTTCTATTCTAGTATTTAATTCAAGAGTTATTAGACTTTAGTCTACTTCTCCCAGTGGATCGATATCTTTATTTCAAAACTAGCTACAAATGATTTGTGCACTTGCATTCACCACCGGCGCCCCCTTTAGCCATTCCTAGGGCATGACCCCCTCTTGGGCCTCCTCTGGTGAGGCCCAATTAGGTGGGCTGCCCCAAAAATCCAATTTAAAGAATATTTTTTAATATTGCTTCATTTAATTAATATTAAATACATATTATTTAATACCTATCACTCCGAAACACCTTTTAGATCCTTTTGATGATCATCGGATATCCCTAAAACACTTTTGGTATCTCCCCGGAACAATTCCGGAGTTCTCCCTCTTTTCTCCTACGACCTCGGATCAATCCCTAAGCGTCTCTACCCTTAAGTGTGACACCCTACGGCTTGGGTATACATAGACGTCATCAACACACTTTTTGATCAATGACCAATAGCGGTATCTACAAACACATAATGGCCCCCATGCATTCCACGATTAACTTGATTGCTTGAACCTTGAACATTGAGTCTCATTCCCTTTGCTCTACGATACCTAGTTTCTCCAAGACCTGATCTTCAGTATTGATATACCTAGTTCGATCTTGTTACTAACAAACATATTTACTCGTTCCCGTGATATTACATCTCTGTGACCTAGTCACATGTTTGCAAACTTATAGATGTAATATCACCGAGTGGGCCCAGAGTATCTATCCATCACTCGGATGGGCAAATCCTGATCTTGATACATAGTCCTCAACAGTTCCTCAGGAATACCTGACACACACCTTTATAGTCACCCAATTATGGTCATGATGGTTGATGTGATCAAAGGAACCTCCAGAGACAGTGATTAATATGATCTCACAGTCGAAGGATTGGATCACTATGCTTTGCTAGATATCGCAATGTTGAACTTTGTGACTGGATCACATTTCATCACTAGGGATTGGGTGTTGTCAATCACTTCATAAGTGACCTCGTTGTCAGTCGACGTGGTAAAGTCCATGATCAGGAAATCTCGACCATCAGCTGCCCAACGAACTAGTCTAGAGGATACTAGGGGCCTGGTTTGTTTATATATCACACATGTATTAATGTTTCCACTTAATACAGTAATATCATGATAAAAAAACTATTATGAACTAATGAGATATGTCAATAAAAACATCTTTATTATTGGCCTCTGATGGTGTGAACCACATGGTACTAGCTCGTTGGGAACCACATGGTGTGAAAACTAAAGGATCATAAAGGCTATGGTGACTTGAGATAGTCATAACATGGTGTGAGCATGTGCCAAGTCAACCCAAATAAAGCATCAAAGGAGAATACCATTATACTATGCTTTAATATGCTAAAACAACGCATGATTCATCCAAGGCACATTAAGCAATCTCAATTGTTTATAAAAAGTCATGCTACAACAAAGAATACTAAGCATAAAGCCAAAACAATATCAAACATGGCATGACAAAGCATAGGCCACAGTAAAAAACGAGCTCTTTTTACCACATAAGCATGAACTTTGCTACTCTTCTCCAAACCAAACCAAACTATTTGCAAACCAATGTAAGAAAGAGGGGTCCAACCAATTTATTCAGAAAACAAAGCAAACCAAGCAAACGAAAAACCAAAACGAAAATGAAAAAAGAAGACGCTCCAAGAAAAACACAACTATGCATGAAACAATAAAAATGAAGCGTTTGGAAGAAACCTGGGATTTTTATTGATGAAGAAGGGGATGCCTTGGGCATCCCCAAGATTTGATGCTTGTACTTCTTGGATATTTCTTGGGGTGACACGCTGTCATCCCCAAGATTGAGCTTTAGTCCATCCTTCATCTCATTACTCATTCCTTCCATACACCTGAAATTTTTCCTTCATACAAAACTTCACACAATCTTTATTAGCAACATTAGTGCACTCAAGATAAATAAGTCTTAAGGTTCAGTTCTAACACCAAATAAACTTCCATTAGAACACTAGCTACTGTAGCACTTCCCTCAAAAAGCTCAATTCCCCAAAAGAACTCAAAAAGGAACCAACAAGAAGCAAATGCAGAAAATGGCAGAAATCTGTCAAAATAGACCAGCAGGTAAAAACGATTTTTTGAAGACCTTCTGTTGCTCAAATCAAAAATGTTTTGAACTAACGAAAGTTAGATAACAATCTGGGGCAGAAGCACAAAACTTCACGCCTTAAAAAGACGTTCAGAGATTTTATACGAATTTTTATGGTGAAGCACAGAAATATGTTTCGGGACAGCAACTTTCCCAATCATTACTTCTCTCACATTAGAGGTTATTCTTGGCACAAAAAGAAAATAAAAAGGATAAGGAGCGGTTATTACAGAGGTAATAACTTCCAAGACTCATCTAAAACTTTTGGGTTATCTCCCAATAAGTACTTTTCTTTAACGCCTTTAAGTTAGGCATAAGAAGCAAGAAAGAATCAAGTGTTCTCAAATGAAGAAGCATTAAGACCAAATTTTGTTTTCATAGGAGAAGCAAAAGAAATCTTCTCTCTCTTCTTAGGGAATTGTTCTATACCTTTCTTGAGTGGGAGCTGATATTTAATGGTGCCTTCTTTCATATCAATAATGGCACCAACAGTTCTAAGAAAAGGTCTTCCCAAAGTAATAGGACAAGAAGCATTGCATTCAACATCCAAAACATAGAAATCAATGGGGGCATTGGCATTGTTAACCATAATAAGAACATCATTAAGACTCCCCATGAGTTTCTTTTTAGCATGGGACATTCAAATAACAATCTTCAAGTGGAGGCAAATCAAGCATATCATAAATCCTTCTAAGCATAATAGAAACACTACTATCAAGATCACATAAAGCTTTGAAATCAAAGTCATTCACTTTCATATTAATGATGGGTTCCCAACCATCTTCTTGTTTATAGGAATAGAAGCTTTATGTTTCATCTTTTCTTCTTTAATCTTTATGAGAGCATCAGTAATGTGTTTTGTAAAGGCCATGTTCATAGCACTAGCATTAGGACTTTTAGCAAGCTTTTGTAGGAACTTAATAACTTCAGAGATGTTGCAACCATCAAGATCAAAATCAAATTTATCAGCTAAAGTAGTAGAACTATTACTAGCCTCAACACTAGTGGTGGTGATAGTAGAAACACTAATGTTTCTAGCAATTTCATCTTCTCTCTCCCACTTAGCATGTAATTCAGCTAATAGTCTAACATTTTCATCAATTCTTACTTGTATGGCATTAGTAGCTGCAAAGGGATTCTCATTAGTTTCAGGTTTAGCAGCCATTTTATTCGAAGAAGATTGAGCTTCAGCCAAAGATGCTATATTTCTTTCAGCATTAGAGAGTTTTTCCTCAATAGTTTTGTTGAAAGCAGATTGCTTACTAATAAAGTCTTTAAGCATAACTTCAAGTTCAGAGGGAGCACTCCTATTATTGTTGTAAGAATTTCCATAAGCATTACCATTGTTAGGAGGATATGGCTTATAATTATGTTACGAAAATTACTCCTATAAGCATTATTGCCAAAATTATTATTTCTTATGAAGTTCACATCAACTTGCTCTTCTTGAGCAACCAAAGAGGCTAAAGGAACATTATTTGGATCAATATGGGCTTTCCCATTAACAAGCATAGACATAATAATATCAATTTTATCACTCAAGGAGGAAGTTTCCTCAACAGAATTTACCTTCCTACCTTGTGGAGCTCTCTCAGTATGCCATTCAGAATAATTAACCATCATATAGTCCAGAAGTTTTGTTGAAGCACCCAAAGTGATGGTCATAAAGCTACCTCTAGCAGCAGAATCCAATAGGTTCCTTGAAGAATAGTTCAATACTGCATAAAAAGTTTGGATGATCATCCAAGCAGTCAGTCGATGAGTGGGACAATTCTTTACCAAAGATTTTATTCTTTCCCAAGCTTGAGCAACATGCTCATTATCAGATTGTTTAAACTTCATTATTTCACTTCTCATAGATATAATCTTAGCAGGAGGATAGTATTTTCCAATGAAAGCATCTTTGCACTTAGTCTAAGAATCAATACTATTCTTAGTTAAGGAATTCAACCATTCTTTAGCTTTTCCTCTCAAAGAGAAAGGAAACAATTTCAGCTTAATAATATCACCATCTACATCCCTATGCTTTTGCATCTCACAAAGTTCAACAAAGTTAGTTAGATGGGCAGCAACATCTTCATTACCAATACCAGAAAATTGTTCTCTCATAACAAGATTGAGCAAAGCAGGTTTTATCTCAAAGAAAGTATCTTCTGGCATAGGTGGAGCAATAGGTGTGCTCATAAAATCATTGTTGTTGGTGCTAGTGAAGTCATTTTTTGTGTAGTAATTTTTTGTGTGTTTTCAAATAAGAAAGCAAACTAGTAAAACTAATTTTTTTGTGTTTTTGATAACAAAACAAGCAAACAAAGCAAAAGAAACTAAGAAAAATGAAAATAACAAAGTAAACAGATTGGTTATGAGGGACTCCCTTGTGAAGATGTCCTTGACTCCCCGGCAACAGCGCCAGAAAAATGCTTGATGGCCCAGTGTTGATGTAGAGCTCGTTGGGAACCCCAATAGGAGGGTATGCTGAGCACAGCAGCAAGTTTCCCTCAGTTATGAAACCAAGGTTTAATCGAACCAGTAGGAGCAAGGAAACACCCCAAAGGTGTTGCTAGCCGAGCCTTGGCAGGGCGCACTACCGGTGCTAGTAGCAACGTGGAGACCTGCACAACACAACCACAGAACTTTGTCCCCAACTTGCGATGAGGTTGTCAATCCCACCGTGTTTTGCGGAAAACAAAGGATTAAACGTATCGAATGGAAGGAAGTAATAGTTTGCAGAAAGTAAACACAAAACAGTAAACAATTTGTAGATTGTTTGTAAAGAAAAGGACCGAGATCCATAGTTCACTAGAGGTGGCTCTCCTTAAGATAGATAACATGCTGGGTGAACAAATTACAGCGGGGCAATTGACAAACATCGAGAAAGAAATACATGCATATACTAATCATCTTGACTCCTTTGGAACTTGATTGGGCATTACAACATTATATAAAGACCGCCATCCAACTGCATCTATGACTAATAATCCACCTTCAGGTTATCATCCGACCCCCCTCAGTATTAAGTTGCAAGCAATAGATTATTGCTTTACGAATTGCATGTAATGTAAACAATACGATTGTTCTATGAACAAAGGATTGTTGTTTTCTCCCTAGTAGCAACAACACATCTAGTACCTTAGAGATTTCTGTCACTTCCCCAGATTACTAGAGGCATGAACCCACTATCGAGCATAAATACTAACTCTTGGAGTTGCTAGCATCTACTTGGCCAAGATAGCTACTAACAACACAAAGCATGCAAGATCACAAATAACAAAGACATGATAGAATCAATAATCAATCTGAAATAGCATCTCGATATCCATCGAATCCCCGCAAACACAACATGCAGAATTACAAATAGATGATGTTGATCATGAATGGAGCTCACAAGATCTAGACATGAAAGCACAAAGGAGGAGAACCAGCCATCTAGCTACTACATGGATCTGTAGTCCAAGGATGAACTACTCACGCATCACACCGGAGGCTTGCATGGTGATGAAGAAGGCCTCCAGGGTGAATTCCCCTCTCCGGCAGGGTGCCGGGAAGAGCTTCAGATCCCTCCCGATCTAGGGATGGAGATGACGGTGGCTACAGACTCTTTCATACATTTTTGATCAGGTCCTTAGGGTTTTTGTCCCGAGGGCATCTTATAGGCGGAAGGAGAGGCCGAGGGTCTGGGTCGGCTGGACCACCTGGCGTGGGCAGTTCGGCCGCTGCCAGTGTGGTGGCCAGCCCCAGCCCTTCTCTCTGTCTCAGATTCGGAATCGATGACTCAAAAATAGGAACTTTGGCTTTTGTCCCGTCCAATTCGAGAATATTCATTTTTGACTTTCCGAACCAAAAACAGAGAAAACAGGTACCGCATCGTGGCTCTTGTTAATAGGTTAGTCCAAGAAATCATATGAAAAGTACTCCAAAGTGTGGACAAAACACAAGAAAGTGGATAAAACTAAGCATGGATCATCAAAAATTATAGTTACATTTGCAGTGTATCAGCCTCTAGGGCATATCTCCTTTAGTCTCCCACTTGCACTAGAGTCAATAATCTAGTTATTGCTTCACGTAGTTTAACACCTATTGCATTCCAGTGTTATCCACATGCGTTTCTTGTGGTAAAGCCAATCTCCAGAACTGACAATTTTTTATCTGTGTATTTGCATGTCTATGCATCACTACGCATTACTCATTCCTAATGAGATGTCATTGTATAAATTAAGTCTTCTGGTGAAACTTCAATTCCTTAAGCCAAAACTATGTTGACACTATTGTCATACAATAGATCTTCATAGTATAGCTCACCTGGAACTACACCTAGTTTTGATGACAAAACTATTTTACACAAAAAAACTCTCTATATTCTACTTCTAAAGCAATCATATACTCAGCCATCGTTGTAGTATCCGTCACAATGTTATAACTTTGGAACTAGTCCAAATCCATCATGGAATTTTCTTCCATTACATTGTGCCACCTTACATAGCCTAATTGAGATAAACTTCATTTGTATATGTGACAAAAACTTGTATCAATGTAGCACATTGCATTGAACTATTTTTTTACTTCTACATATATCGCATATTCTTGTTTCTTCCAAAGTACACAAGAATATCATTACTATTGTCCAACGATCATCTTATGAATCAGTCTAGTGTATGCTCATAACTCTTAGAGCATAAGACTTATCTATATATGTACATATCATGGAATTCATGATTAATCAAATTATCGTGGTGGTGTCACGATAGATGCCATTGGATGACTAAAGATGGGCATATGGACACTAGTGGTATATAGGGAGGGATAGTGCGGTGAATCTGCACAGAAAGAACACACACTCTCAACACACGATGTACCCAGGTTCAAGGCTCTCCTGTGGAGATAAAACCTCTACTCCTACTCTAGATCTTATATTATGATCTCTGGAGTAATACAAGTGCTCCTTGAGTTGTATCTAGAGGAAGAAGATGAAGTGCTTCTGCCTTTGCTCTCCTCTAGGGATTTTGCATATTGCTAATGAATCCACACTCTCCTTGGAGGCCCTAGCTCACCTTATAAAGGGGTGGCTAGGTTACAACTAGGGCATACATGGCCCAACTATTCCTTGGAGATGCTTGTCCCAAAATAGTAGTTCAGCGCCCTCCTTTCCTTAGTCACCAGCCTCTGCACGACAATGACACAGAGACTATGCTATATGACACCCAACGGTCAGACACTGTCATGTACTTGAACCACTACTCTATCTCTGCTCCTGTGACCCTTGTCCCTAGCGCTTGTCTCCTAGGAAATCCGAGAGAGAGAGAAAAGCGCTGACCTTAGGGCTGGCTCACTCCTTCCTGAGCACGCTAACCCCTAAGTAGGTCCCATCCGGATGACTCATCCTAGGTGGTACCTTCACATGGAAAACAATGTAGACACTGTGCCAACATACCGTATATGTCGGCCAGGTCTTGTTGGGCATGCCCGGCCTTGGGTAACTTGGCCGACCCTTATGTACCTCGGCCAGCTCACGCTTTGGCCAATTTATACCTCGGTGGACTCTGTCCTTATACCTCAACTTGACCCTACCTAGGGTCATCCCCCAACATTAGTCTCTGAAGCTGGTGTGGTCTTAGCAGCTTTAGCTGGAAAGTACATAGCAGGTTTAACCTATCCGGATCTTTATTCGTCTTGCCGACATACCTATATGTCTGCCCATACCGATTTTAACTCGGCTACACCACCTGGTGATTTGGTATGTAATTTGAATCTTTCTGGCTCTATCCAAGATATATCTCGTTGCCCGAGTCATATTGCCGCATCTGGGTTATTTCCCTTAGACGCTTAACTTCTCTCGTACTCCTCACTTCATCCTACGTGTCACACAATCATTGCGCTTTGCCTCATTTTAAGGGCCAAGGTGTCATTTACTATCATGCCATGTTAGTTATCACTGCCGCATGTCTCATCATGTCATGGCTCCTCGATTATCACCATGTCCATGTTCTGCCGTTGTGCTTCTGGGCATTGTAACCGTGCCTGTGGCACGTTCCCATGATCTTTCCTGCGAAATACATGTGCACACAGTGGGATCACTATGCGCAACCGATCCCACTACCCTCTGCACGTGGCGTGGTTAAATAGAGGAGCGGGGGAACCCTAGTTCACTTTCCCCCGCTCCCAACCTCTCTTCTTCTTCCTCGCGCCACCGTCGCTGCTCTCTGCACCTGCGACCATGCCGCCCTTTTGCTTCCTCTGCACCGCTTCTCCACCCAAGCACCACTCTCCGCCGTCGCTACGGGACCGCGTCAGTCCCTGCCTCCCACCCTGAAGCAAGCATCACGTCGGACGGGAGCGATATAGAGATGCATCCACAAGATTTGGTTGCTGATGATGAGCATGAGGAGGAGGGAGCCGTCTCCGCGTGATGATCCTGGGAGGGGTCCAATGTCACTCAGGTAGAGATTGAATGGCTGGTGTGGACCCGCTGGAGGTCACCTGCCACCTCCCGACGACGAGCAGATCCCCGACGCCAAGGAGGGTGAGTTCTTCGTCTTTGTTTCCCATTTTTCTCGCGGTTTGGTCTTCCTGTGAGTGACTTTGTGATGGCTCTTAAATATAGCCATCTACGTCCATATTTAAACTGGATATTATTCATATTTTTTATGAAATATCTCTCTAACCCTGCCACTAATGCCTAATATTCAATGGGGTATGCAATCCTTTCTTTTTATATTTTTCCTGCATAGGTAATGTCGTTTGATGATGGGAAACACTACATTAAAATCAAAGGTATGAGATTTCCAACAACCAGAAGAAACCAGGAGCTGTGAAGCGGAGGTAAACTCTTTAACGACCATCTATACGACCGGAGCAAAATTCTGGAATTAGCTCCGGTCGTATAGTTGTCGCCGCCATTGTTAGGTCAAACAGAACAACTTTCGTGAAGGGACCCCGATATAAAGAAGCCTCGGGCGACGAGAAAACAAGTCCCGGACTACCAGACACCTTTGACCTCGCCTGCCATAGATCATCAGTCGCCTCCAGATCTCAAAACCCTTCTCTGTCTCCATAGCCATATTCCACCACTTGTAATAGTAGATCTCTTCTTCAATTGGCAACATTGTAAGACTATTGCTATCAATCTTATGATTTTCAATACAATGTTTGTGATTGTTGATCTCTTCTCTATGTGTGAGTAATTCTCCTTGGGCTAAGGGCTTCGGCCTAGCCATGTAGCGTTTGTGCATGTTATTTATCATAGATGGGATCATGTATTAGTTTGTATGACATGATGATTATTGTATCCTCTCTTGCCTCAATCTAAGGACTTGTTAGGTACCCAAGCCCTCGAGGGTTGAGCCAGGTATAGGGAGTATGAGTAATGACTGGTCTGTAGGTTGGGAACCCCAGTGAAAGAAGGGGTAGTACGGCTGTATATGAGAGATTTACTTGGGATTAACGGTGAAATCACTATGCATATCATTAGTTATCTTTCTTATATGGATTATACTAGTAGGTTATTGCTATAAGCGGTTGCGGAGGCAATAGAAATTATGGATGCAATGCCCACATATAATTTATCTTGCTCTAACAATTACATGCATACTTTATCTTTATATTTTATTCCCATCAGATGTTTTGCACAGCTACAGGTGAAACCGAATGCCCTAAGCCCTCTCTCTCCATCATCGACAACAACAAAAAGACGCAAACTATTGGTCCGGTGAAACCACAAAAGTAATTTTAAAACTCCCGAAGGTCCGTTAATGTAACTTCACTACGCACTTGCTTCCCGATAATTCGATAACCTAGGTCTCTTATGGGACCTAACATGTGCGAACGTGGTCGCATTGACAACGCAGCTGCGAGGATCGTGTTCGTAGAGCTCCCATTGGGACAAACTCTTTAAATATTTGCTGCTATAGGTACTGCAATAACCCTGTTTTGGTGCAGGAACCCAGCCCATCAAATTGGCACCATTGTCGGGGAGCAAAGCCTTCGGTTATCTACTCACACATAGTTTATTTCTGTTTGTTGCTATTATCTTACTACTTTCTTTTATATTGAAAACAATAAAAAAATTACAAAACCAAAAATTTATAAAAACTGTTGCTACTAATCATGTCTTTCGAGATAAATTTTATTCAAGAGATAATACAAGCATTGGAGGAGATAAAGGATTCAAGTTCATCAAGCCTGGTTGCTAGACATGAGCTGATAAAGAAATTGCTGGACCAATTGGAAGGGCATTCATTATGGTCGCATGCTAATGATGGATCTTATTGCACAATTTGTATAACAAATGACTACCTTAATTTTCAATGTAAGTGTTCCAACAATCCTACTCTAGCAAATTATAATAGAGATAAATCATATGCTAGTTTGGAAGTACTATAATACATTCTTTTCAAAGGTGCATATGAAATGGTATTTAGACTAGGAAGTATTGATGTTGAAAGTGAAGCACTTGATGGAGTTTTTAATTTAGTATACCTCATATTCCTCTTTTGCAAAAATAATTTAAGTGGAGAGGAAAAGGAGCACAAGGAAGAGGAGGAAGAATGGATTGATCACCCGCTCACACCTTCAACTCCTACTTTTGATTCTATCATTGCTATTAAAACACTAGTCGATGAAAAGGAGGAACAAAAAGGTGAGGTTGACAAAGAGAGTCACACTACAACTTTTGTTTGTGATGCCTCTCACTCTAGTAGTGATTTTTATGATGCTCAAACTGTTGATAATTGTTTAGCGGAGGCCTTGTGCCTGGACACTCATATGGAGAGCATTAATAATAACAAACCAGAGATAGAACATTGCTATACTAACATGCAGGGTCCTGAACTGCCTGCTATGAAGGAAGAATACTATGAAGTGTTCCCCTACACAGGTAACCAAGGTAAAAATTTAAGAATTTTATATGAATCTCAAATCCTCTCATTGTAGCTATACATGGAGGCATGTTCACCAAGCTTGGTGCATTAAACACTCGCTTGAAAGTGAGAACTTGTTCATCTACATGATGCTGATGCACCGTAAGCGGGTACGACTCTGACCGAACTCTACTTCAAGATGCTCCAAGCTGGTATTCACAACATCACCTCGAGTCAATATCCCTTGGGATCCAGGTGGGTAATGTATGGAGGATCCTAGCCTGGCTTTATGGCTTTAAAGAGAGCACTTCCCGGGAGGCAACCTAGAAGTCATTAGGCGTCTTTCTTAGTTTTGTGTCTTAAATCTAGTTGCATTCATGTTTCATTGGCACTTTTATTGTTCACATATCTTGCTATTAGAGTAATATTGTGGTAGTTTTCAAAAGGTAGAATTTATTGTCACTATATTATGTGTTGCATAAACTCGGTAAAAAGGAAGAGAAAATCAGTTTCAGGTGAATCCTTCAATTATATATATTTGTTGGTCGAAAATTAAAGTTATTATTTTTCTG
Source organism: Avena insularis (assembly GCA_023614405.1). NCBI lineage: Eukaryota > Viridiplantae > Streptophyta > Magnoliopsida > Poales > Poaceae > Avena > Avena insularis. The sequence continues at coordinate 502,339,291 of CM042688.1, read as the reverse complement.
TCAAAACATGGTGTTTCGCTAAGTTTCAGGATAACAAATAATTCTCGAAGAAATAGAAATTTTGTGATGGCTACAGAGAGTTTAACGACCAATTATACAGCGGGAATAAAAATTCCGGCTGTATAGTTCCGGTCGTATAGATATTTTTGCCATCGACAATTTTTTCTTTTATAAGTACTGATGGTTTAACAACCAACTATACGGTGGGAATAAGAAGGCTTGAGGCTCATGCCTCATCATTTTCATCATCATAAACCATTTGTGTTTCTCAACACATGTCAAAACATCTCAATAGAATGACTCATCATTCCAAGGTTTTCATAATTCATTTTCACCAAGTGCTCCCATCTAAAGTGACTCAAGTTTTTATCTACTCTAAACTACTAAGTTAAGAGTGTTCACTAAGGTGGAAATGATGGGTTCAATCTCATGCCATAGAATGACATCTAAAGGGTTCTAAAATAGGTCAAGTTTTATACTCTTTATGCTACCTTCAAAAAGTAGAGAACTTTGGGTAAAGTAAAGGAAGTAAAGCTTGTGAATAAGACTTGGGGTAACTAATAGTCAAAGTGATATGACTCAAGCATGCCTATAGCATCTTGCTAAACCATCTAGTTTAATCCTAGCTTGCTAAGCATTATACTTGCAAGTGTTAGCTTGCATTGTTAATGGTGGCTTGCCTTGGTTGGTGCAGTGGTTGAAGTTTTCTTCTTCTTCTTCTTCTTCTTGGTAGAACTCCTCCTCCTCGTAGACTTGGTCGGTACTATCGTCTATAAATACATACGGAGTACACAGTCACCAAACAATACTTAACTAATCTAATTAGCATTCTAAGACACACATTTGATGATCTATTACCATCACAAGCATCACAAGTTTAATTCACTAGTTTCATTCTTTTTAATTTAGAAAAGTAATTTCTACTCATTGAAAAAATTAACTAAGATTTAATATTCACCACTTAAAATATGGGATCATGTGGACACATGTCATCACCACATATTCTAACATGTGGGAATGTGATTTAAGGATTAGATCATAATTACTTTGGTTTAAGTTCAATATTTAATGATTTAAAGTGACTAGAAATGCCTATATAGCATTATTTTCGTACTAGTCCAAATTCACTGGATGTAAACCTTAATATTATTACATATTCAGATAGGTATGGTGAAATGTGATTTTTGAGAGTTGGAAACATCTCAAAAGCTATGATGGTTGAATTTTGAAAAATGTTGCAAGGTGCAAATGCTTCTGTTTTATTATTTTTACTAGGAGATATCTATAACTCTAATTGACTTAAATCCAACGGGCTTGGATAGATCATTTCAATACCTTTCAGGCAAAATTGGTTTCATGCAATTTGGATTTGTAAATCTCTCTGAATTGATTTTCAAACTCAGAGACAGAACTAAGTTTAAACTAAATAGGAAAATTCTAATTCAAACTAACTGGGTCACGCGGGAAACTCTAACGGGCCGGCCCAGTGTCACTCCGCAGCGCGGGGCTCAGCTGACAGGGGGTCCACCGGTCAGCGGCTCATAACACGCGAAGCGGTACAGGGCAAGGTGGGACGTTGGATTAGAGTGGGGATCAACGGCTGTGGCTTGTCGTCGACGATGGACCTGTCGCCGGCGAGCTCGAACCCTAGTGGCTCGGTAGGGGTGCATAGGGGGCGTACCAGGGCTCCAGCAAGGTCGGCGAGGCGGTCAAACGGACTGGTGGTCGACGGCAAGCTCAGGGACGGTCGAGGCAGTTTCGGGGGTGGTCGCAATCAGCGGCGCCTTTCCTCCTCTGTTGCGGGCTACTCCGGCCAAATTCCGGCGAGCAAGTGCTTGCGCTGCTCCAGCTAGAGGTGGGGAATGGTCAGTGAGGTGAGGGGAGTGGAGTGGTGTGCTTCAAATGGCTGGGGGTGCCCTCCTTTTATAGGCTCGATGGCGAGACTGAGAGGGATGGGCAGGCGACGGTGGCGACATGGATACGGGTGGCTAGCGGCATGGCTAAGGGTGGCGATCGATGTGCGGTCTCCTGGCGGTGCTCTAGGAACTTAATGCTGGCTTAGGGCGGTGGTATGCTGTCGGGGGTAGCTGGCGCTCTGAGCGGCAGAGACGGCGGTGTCCACGGTGAGCAGTGGCTGTGGTGCGTTGGGCGGCGAACGGGCGTGTCCGTCGTGTTCCCTGGGTCGTGGAGGAGTGGTGGGCGCGGCTGTCGGCGGCTTGTGCACGGCCGGTGCAGCGACATGGCGCAGTGGCACTAGGCACGTGGATTGCTCGGTGGTCCACTACTGGGCTTGGCTCGGGGAAGGGACAGAGGGTGGCGGTGAGGTCCTGGCTACCTCCTAGACATGGCGAGAGAGAGGGAGGTGGTCTGCTGGGGTGAGTGCATGGTCGGCCGGCGAGCTAGTGCTCGGGGTGGCTCGGCACTGTGGCTAGGGACAAGGGGGTGAGGTGCTAATGGTCTGGTTAGATCATGAGGGAACAAGGGGATTAAATGGAGATCATTTGGGGGCAAAACCCTGTTCAAAACAGTGAGCTAGGATTTAGAGTTGAACCATGCCTGCCAAGTGTTTGATTAAATGGCCGCAAGAAATAAACTTTTGAATTTTGAAAAGATTTTTGGTGGGTTTGCTAGGCATAAGCTTGAGACTCTATGGTTGCTTGGGTTTTGAAAATGGAGCTTGTTTGAGTGGTTTTTGAAATAGTGGGATCTTCCCATAAGAAATAGATTCAATTTTAAACTGTCATTTAAAATTAGCATTTGAATGTTTTTAGAAGATCACAAAGTGGGCCTTGGTACCTCATTATGTTTACTAGCAAGGGGGTGTAAATATCCACAAATTTTTGTGTTAAGTTTTGAGTACTAGGAATAGCCAAAGTAGTGTAGTGGATTAAAATGACCAAAATGACCATTCCTCCTTTTTAATTGTTTTTTATTTGATTTTCTTTGGGATTGGCTTGGGAAAGGTTTAGATGATGTTTAAATTCCCATACAAACATTTTACAACCAAAGAATCACAGAACCATGGCAATTCAAATCAATTCCTAAATTAAATGCTCATACACATGAATTCTTTCATTTTTAATTTTGGAAAGTTTTTGTTAACCCTAATTTTGATGATTTAGATCTTGTTAAGCTTGGATTAAAGTTTTGGTATGTTACAAACCTTCCCCCCTTAAACAAAATCTCATCCCGAGATTTACAAGAAAACTAGGAACTAAAGAGATCTGGGAACTCTGTCCTAATGTAATCTTCACGCTCCCAAGTGGCTTCCTCCTCGGTATGGTTGCTCCACTGAATCTTGAGAAACTTGATGCTCCTGGTCCTGGTGGTTCTGTAAGCTTCTTCTAAGATACAGATGGGCACTTCCCGATAGGTCAGGTCATTGTTGATTTCTACGGCTCTGTGATCGATGTTCTTGAAAACTTCAGTCTTCTCGGGCACTTCCAAGCATTTGCGAAGTACCAAGATATGGAACACATTGTGGTTGGCTGACATCTCTTTAGGCAATTCCAGTTGATAGGATACTTCTCCCCGACGATTCAGAATCTTGAAGGGTCCGATATATCTGGGGGCTAACTTTCCTTTTAGACTAAAGCGTTGAGTTCCTTTCAACGGCGAAACCTTGAGATACACAAAATCTCCGACATTGAAAGTCAGGTCTCTCCTTCTCTTGTCAGCATAACTCTTCTGTCTAGATTGGGCGGTCTTGAGGTGCTCATGGACTTTGTGAACTTTCTCTTCTGCTTCCCGGAGAATGTCGGGTCCAAAGATCTGACTCTCTCCTACTTGCGACCAATTCAAAGGGGTACGCCACTTTCTTCCGTATAGGAATTCAAAGGGTTCCATCTGCAAACTAGCTTGATAACTGTTGTTATATGAGAACTCTGCGAAGGCAGAGAGTCTTCCCATTTTGATCCATATTCCAACACACAAGCTCTAAGCATATCCTCTAGGATCTGGTTGACTCTCTCAGTCCATCGCTTATGGGTGATACGCGATCAAGTTCAACTTGGTTCCTAATCCTTCCTGAACTTTCTGCCAAAATCTTGAGGTAAACTAGGTTCCTCGATCTGATACGGTGGTCTTGGGGGTTCCATGCAGACTGACAATCCTAGCAATATACAACTCTGCTAGCTTCGCACTCTGGTAGGTAGTCTTGACAGGTATGAAGTGAGCTACCTTGGACAGTCTATCAACTATGACCCAGATTGAGTCATTCCCCCTACTGGAAGTAGGCAAACCGGTGATAAAGTCCATTCATACGGAATCCCATTTCCATTCCGGAATCTGCAATGGTTGCAACAGTCCTGCAAGTCTCTGATGCTCTACTTTGACTCTTTGTCACACTTGGCGATGTAGCTTCCGATTTCTCTCTTCATCTTGTGCCACCAAAATTGCTCTTTCAAATCCTGATACATCTTTGTTCCTCCGGGGTGGATAGAATAAAGAGTATCATGAGCTTCCTTCATGATAACTTCCTTCAGCTCCGAATCTGCTGGCACACAGATACGTCCTTTGTACCACAGTACTCCTTCTTCATCTTCAGTGAATCCAGGTACCTTTCCTGTACCAATACGACGTTTGATTCCGTCGATACTTTCATTCCCCTTCTTGGCTTCCTTGATTTGGCTACTCAAAGTGGGTTGAAGTTCAATACTAGCTAAGAATCCTTTGCTAACTAATTCAGTCCTGAACTGCTCCACCTCTTCATACAAATTTGGTTGCTTCTCCTTGATCATGGTATTTAGCCTACACGGCAATCTGCTAAGAGCATCCGCTACCACATTGGCTTTGCCGGGGTGATAGTGAATGTCAAGGTCATAATCCTTGATTAACTCTATCCATCTCCTTTGCCTCATATTCAGCTCCTTCTGAGTGAAGATATACTTCAAGCTCTTGTGATCTGAGTAGATCCCACAGCGATTACCCATCAAATAATGACGCCATGTCTTCAATGCCAAAACTACTGCTGCTAATTCAAGATCATGGGTCAGATAGTTCTTCTCATGCTGCTTCAGTTGTCGAGACAGATACGTGATGACTTTGCCTTCTTGCATCAATACACATCCTAGACCAATCTTGGATGCGTCACAATACACATCAAACGGCTTCTTGATGTCTAGCATGACCAATATTGGGGCTGATATTAATCTCTTCTTCAGCTCCTGGAAACTGGCTTCACATTAGTCAGTCCATTCAAACTTCTTGTCCTTCTTCAGCAATTGGGTCATGGGTCTGGCGATGCTTGAGAATCCTTCTACGAACTTGCGGTAGTATCCCGCTAATCCAAGAAATGCACGGACTTGGGTTTGAGTGGTTGGGGCTTCCCATTCTTCGACATCTTTGATCTTGGTGGGATCAACAGAGACTCCTCCGGTAGACACAATATGTCCTAGGAATCCTACTTCTTTCAGCCAAAACTCACACTTGCTGAACTTGGCATATAACTGATGCTCTCTCAGGGTTTCTAGGATAACTCTCAGATGTTGCTCATGCTCTTCTTCTGACTTGGAGTAGATAAGGATGTCGTCGCTAAACACAACTACAAACTTATCTAGGAAATTCATAAAGATCTTATTCATGAGATTCATGAAATAAGCAGGGGCATTGGTTAATCCAAAAGACATAACCGTATACTCGTATAAACCATAGCGAGTAGTAAAGGTGGTCTTCGGAATATCCGTTGCACGAATCTTGAGTTGGTGATAACCAGTCCTAAGATCAATCTTTGAGAATACACTGGCTCACCAATTGATCAAATAGATCCTCTATCTTTGGCAAGGGTACTTGTTCTTGATGGTGACGCTATTCAACTTTCTATAATCAGGCACAAAGGATTGCATCCATCTTTCTTGTCGACGAATAACACCGGTGATCTCTGTATGGCGCGCTTGGTTGAATCAAGCCTTTCTCTAACATGGCATCCAACTGCTTCTTCAGTTCCACTAACTCTGAGGGGTTCATGCTATAGGGTCTCTGGGCTATGGGTCCGTTTCTGGGGATTAGTTTGATAATGAACCCAATATCCCTATCCAGGGGCATACCTGGCAATTCATCTGGGAATACGTCGGGGTATTCACAGACTACTCTGACTTGGTCAATGGTGGGCAGGGATACACTCTTGTTGCACTTGAATTGACGGGGTAAGGTTTCAGAGATATGCTCTACTGTTACTCCAGAACTACTGGTCATGGTGATGGCTTTCTTAGCACAGTCTATCAGTCCTTTATGCCTTGACATCCAGTCCATACCTAGTACTACTTCCAATCCTTTGGTTCCAAGTACAATTAGGTTGGCATAAAAATCTATCCCATGTATTCTGATAGGCACAGCTTTGCAAATTTTTCTAGCTTTGGTTGTTGAACCGGGGATTTGAACTATCATGACATGCTTCAGGTTGGTTGGGTGAATCTTACTAGTGCATGCAAATTCTTCGGTGACAAATGAATGCGATGCTCCCGAATCAAACAATACTCTTGCTAAAACTGAGTTGACAGAAAACATACCCAGCACTACATCTGGCGCTTCTTGGGCTTCTTCTGCGTTCATGTGGAAGAGACGACCGTTGCGGTTGTGAGGGTTCCCTGGGGCAAATCTTCTTCCTGGTTGAACACGACGCTACTGTTCAGCTAGGGCATTCACATTAGCATTGGCTGCAGTCTTCTTGGGACACTCATTGGAGTAGTGACCCTTCACTCCACACTCAAAACAAGTGATTTGGGACTTGTCCTTGACTGCGACAGGTACAACATTGCTGCTAGTTCTAGGTGCAGTGTTGTTGTTGTTGTTCTTGGGAGGTGCACGGTTGAAATTGTTGGCATTGCCAGAGCTGTGATTGTTTCCTCCGGACTTCACATTGCCCCCGCTACGGTTGGGGTAGCTTGGGCGAGACGTTGGGGGTCGGTTGTTCCTTGGTGCATATCCTGGTGAAGGGGTGGGACGGTACTTGTGATGCTGATCCAGATTGCTGCATCATGCGATGCTTGCGCTTGTCGTTTACTGGTTAATCTTCCTTCCATCTGAATGGCGAGTTGACTAGTTCTTGAGATCCTCGAAGCGGATGTTGACGAGGACGATCGCATCTCATCATGCGATGCTCAGAATCTCCTTCTTCTTGGCCTCTGTGTTGATCTCATCAGGTGCATATCTGGCAAGTGACAGGAATATATCACGATACTCCACCATAGTCATTCTTCCTTGCTTCAATTCGCGGAATTCATCTCTCATCCTGTTGACTAGACCTTGCGGCACGTGGGTGCGGCTGAACTTGACTTTGAGTGCTTCCCATGTCATCACTTGACCATGGTTCATATTGCGGATACTATTCCACCAAGCTCTTGCATCTCCTGCTAGGTAGTGGGTGGCGAAGAGAATTTTCTCATTTTCATCAACTCTTGCAACTTCTAAGTTGTTTTCTATTGTCTGTAACCAGTCATCCGCATCTAACGGGTTTTCAGATTGGCTAAAGATTGGGGGATTGGTGTTCTGAAATTTTTTGAGTTTGGATCCCTGGTGATCCTGATTTCCATGGCCTTGGTTGTTGAGAGCCATCTGGGAGATCTGCTGCAATGTTGCTAAGTTGGCTTGGCGCTCTGCCCTGCTTGCTTCACGGTCTGCAATGAGATTCGCGGTGACTAGCCACTGTAGGTCTCGTCCTGGGGGTCCTGGAAGTTGAGCTCCAAGAAACTCCGGATGTGGGCGTCCTAGTAACTCCGACAATGAATCCAGATCCCTCTCGAAGATCAGCTGACCTCCGTTTCCCAACTGGTAGAACTTGCTGAACTGAGTCTCCATCTACAAGAATTAAGGATGAGGAAATTAGTGAAGTGATCAAGTGTGTCAAATTTTAAGTAGTAATGTAAGAATTTTTTAGGAACATGAATTTTTGAGAAAGAATGAGTTCACAAGGATAATAGAGGAAGTAGTTTTTCATAAATACTCACTTTGGTTTTGAAACTAAGTTTTTGTTTGGACATCCATTCTAGCTAGGGTCTCCTATGGTCAGGATGGCTCTGATACCAACTTGTCAACACCCGGATTTTTAATCCAAGCCCGTTATGCCATACCTCGCAATCCTAGGATTACCATTTTTGTGAGACATAACGGATTGGATATCACAGTACATCATCCATTACAAACCATACATAAGGTCTTACACAAATAAGGATCTCATGATCCAGTCTGAATACAACAAGCAGCGGAAAATAAAAGATAAGCGTAGCGGTGGGGTCCATCTTCAGGGGCACAGGCAATGCTGACGAAGGCAGATAGTCCTAGTTATCATAGCCGTCCTGCTGGCCATCATCTTGATATTCTCCTTCATAGTCTGGCCATGGGAATATCTAGGGACAAAATCCATGAGTACTCTTTAAGTACTCGCAAACTACCACTAACAAGTAATATAGTTCTAAGTTAAATTGCTAAGTCTGAGTTTAACTATAAAGTTAAGTTTGAAACCTAAGCTGAGTTCTGAAGCAAAGAAAGATAAAATAAAGTTCTGGAATCACTTAAGTTGGGAAGCTAAATCATAAACACAACCCTGTTGTGGTCAAGTCAAGATTCATCATTCATTTCATAAGTTGTTTGGAAAACATCTGGCAATGAAATAGTATGGCCATTCCAACTGTCCATAACCACGGACGCGGCTATTCGAATAGTTTGACACTCTGCAGAGGTGGTACACTTTCACCACAAGATTCGATATATCTGTCAGGGATAATCCTGAATCATCATACTTCGTATGCAGATAATCAAACATAACCTTCCCTTTACACACGCTAGTATAAGCACCTCTCCTATGAGCATGGCCTCCCAACCATGACCATCAGTCATCTTGGGCACTTCATAGGTGGACAACATTGAGAGGTAGCCTCAGCTCAAACCTCTCCCATGAGGGAACTAATACTAATGCATATAAATTTCCAGCTAAGCCTTACCCAATTCAGGTAGTGTGGTTGTACGGTAAATTTTGGAATGGTATCGCATCCGAATCCAACCATCAGTTTTATAAAAGGGTTGAGGCTCATGCCTCATCATTTTCATCATCATAAACCATTTGTGTTTCTCAACACATGTCAAAAAATCTCAATAGAATGACTCATCATTCCAAGGTTTTCATAATTCATTTTCACCAAGTGCTCCCATCTATAGTGACTCAAGTTTTTATCTACTCTAAACTACTAAGTTAAGAGTGTTCACTAAGGTGGAAATTATGGGTTCAATCTCATGCCATAGAATGACATCTAAAGGGTTCTAAAATAGGTCAAGTTTTATACTCTTTATGCTACCTTCAAAAAGTAGAGAACTTTGGGTAAAGTAAAGGAAGTAAAGCTTGTGAATAAGACTTGGGGTAACTAATAGTCAAAGTGATATGACTCAAGCATGCCTATAGCATCTTGGTAAACCATGTAGTTTAATCCTAGCTTGCTAAGCATTATACTTGCAAATGTTAGCTTGCATTGTTAATGGTGGCTTGCCTTGGTTGGTGCAGTGGTTGAAGTTTTCTTCTTCTTCTTGGTAGAACTCCTCCTCGTAGACTTGGTCAGTACTATCGTCTATAAATACAACAGAGTACACAATCACCAAACAATACTTAACTAGTCTAATTAACATTCTAAGACACACATTTGATGATCTATTATCATCACAAGCATCACAAGTTTAATTCACTAGTTTCATTCTTTTTAATTTAGAAAAGTAATTTCTACTCATTGAAAAATTAACTAAGATTTAATATTCACCACTTAAAATATGGGATCATGTGGACACATGTCATCACCACACATTCTAACATGTGGGAATGTGATTTAAGGATTGGATCATAATTACTTTGGTTTAAGTTCAATATTTAATGATTTAAAGTGACTAGAAATGCCTATATAGCATTATTTTGGTACTAGTCCAAAGTCACTGCATGTAAACCTTAATATTATTACATATTCAGATAGGTATGGTGAAATGTGATTTTTGAGAGTTGGAAACATCTCAAAAGCTATCATGGTTGAATTTTGAAAAATGTTGCAAGGTGCAAATGCTTCTGTTTTATTATTTTTACTAGGAGAGATCTATAACTCTAATTGACTTAAATCCAATGGGCTTGGATACATCATTTCAATATCTTTCAGGCAAAATTGGTTTCATGCAATTTGGATTTGTAAATCTCTCTGAATTGATTTTCAAACTCAGCGACAGAAACTAAGTTTAAACTAAATAGGAAAATTTTAATTCAAACTAACTGGGTCGCGCGGGAAACTCTAACGGGCCGGCCCAGCGTCACTCCACAGCACGAGGCTCAGCTGATAGGCGGTCCACCGGTCAGCGGCTCATAACGCGCGAAGCGGTACGGGGCAAGGTGGGACGTTGGATTAGAGTGGGGATCAACGGCTGTGGCTTGTCGTCGACGACGAACCTGTCACCGGCGAGCTCGAACCCTAGCGGCTCGGTGGGGGTGCATAGGGGGCGTACCAGGGCTCCAGCAAGGTCGGCGAGGCGGGCAAACGGACTGGTGGTCGACAGAAAGCTCAGGGACGGTCGAGGCTGTTCCGGAGGTGGTCATAATCAGCGGCGCCCTTTCCTCCTCTGTTGCGGGCTACTCTGGCCAAATTCCGGCGAGAAAGTGCTCGCGCTGCTCCGGCTAGAGGTGGGGAACGGTTAGTGAGGTGAGGGGAGTGGAGTGATGTGCTTCAAATGGCTGGGGGTGCCCTCCTTTTATAGGCTCGACGGCGAGACTGAGAGGGATGGGCAGGCGACGGTGGTGACAAGGACCGGGATCCATAGTTCATAATAGGTGGCTCTCCTTAGATAGATAACATGCTGGGTGAACAAATTACAGCGGGGCAATTGACAAACACCGAGAAAGCAATACATGCATATACTAATCATCTTGACTCCTTTGAGACTTGATTGGGCATTACCACATAATACATAGACCACCATCCAACTACATCTATGACTAATAATCCACCTTCAGGTTATCATCCGAACCCCCTCCAGTATTAAGTTGCAAGCAACGGATAATTGCATTACAAATTGCGTGTAAAGTAAACAATACAATTGTTCTATGAACAAAGGATTGTTGTTTTCTCCCTAGTAGCAACAACACATCTAGTACCTTAGAGATTTCTATCACTTCCCCAGATTACCAGAGGCATGAACCCACTATCGAGCATAAATACTAACTCTTGGAGTCGCTAGCATCTACTTGGCCAAGATAGCTACTAACAATTGAAAGCATGCAAGATCACAAATAACAAAGACATGATAGAGTCAATAATCAATCTGAAATAGCATCTCAATATCCATCGGATCCCTGCAAACACAACATGCAAAATTACAAATAGATGATCTTGATCATGAACGGAGCTCACAAGATCTAAACATGATAACACAAAGGAGGAGAACCAGCCATCTAGCTACTACATGGACCCGTAGTCCAGAGGTGAACTACTCACGCATCACACCGGAGGCTTGCATGATGATGAAGAAGGCCTCCCGGGTGAATTCCCCTCTCCGACAGGGTGCCGGGAAGAGCTTCAGATCCTCCCGATCTAGGGATGGAGATGATGGCGGCTACAGACTCTTTCGTGGAATTTTGATCGGGTACTTAGGGTTTCTGTATCGGAAGCAACTTATAGGCGGAAGGAGAGGCCGAGGGGGTGCCTTGGGCGGCCAGACCACCCCCTGGCGCGGGCCAGGCCTGGCCGCGTGGCCAGGTGGTGTGGCCGGGCCCCAACCCCTCTCCGTCTCGTATTTTGGCTCCAGGTGTCCCTCGGTGAAAAACTGACTTTGGCTTTTGTCCCGTCCAATTCCGAGAATATTCATTTTCCGACTTTACTAGAACCAAAAACAACAGAAAATAGGCAGCTGGCACTGTGGCTCTTGTTAATAGGTTAGTCCAAGAAATCATATGAAAAGTACTCCAAAGTGTTGACAAAACAATAGAAAGTAGATAAAACCAAGCATGGAACATCAAAAATTATGGATACGTTTGTAACGTATCATGTGCCGATGTGTACGATAGTGCCAACCGTGCAAACACTCGCATGAGCCACTTGGTTACTTCAATTCAACGTTTCAACAATCAGTGTCTGGTAAAACCTTCCAACTCGAACCTCTTTTAAATAAGCACATAGGGGCTGCACACTCGTGTTTCATATTTTGTCTCACTTACACTTCATCACAATCTAGGAGAAGCGCACTTCTAGAATTAGTTTGTTGACTTAAGTGTGGTGTTTAGGTTGATGAACTGACTCAGTGGGACTTGTATTTTTATCACTTGTGAGCTAAACCTGTGTCTTCAAAAAAAATTGTTTTCTTTCTAGTCTTGTTCCCACCAGGTTCTTAAGGAAGGCATACACCGGAACATGAAGCAAAGGTTTTTTGTCCATCAAAGTAGAGGTTAAAAGCACCTCAACGGTAAAGTGTGTCACCCTTGCTTTAACTTAAGCTTGGGTAGGTGACCACTTCTTATACTCTCTTTTGATAAGTGCATTTTCTCTTTTGTTTTCATGATCTTCTCAAGTTTAGCTTGGGGAGGTTATTTTGCATGTGTAGATTCTTGTGCAAAGTTCTTTATCTTAAAAAAATTTCATGCTATTATGTATCCCTCTGTTTTTTAATGCTTGCTTAGGTGAGTTTTTGTTCATATTTATATAAGGGATATACTTGATCACGTTAGGCCCCATAGGAGACAAGCCATATCTTTGATGCACCTTGTTGAACTTTTATCTATCTTGTGAAAAATATTGTGATCCTCTAAATATACATTGCCATTTTCTATACATTTTGAAACGAGAAAAAATATATAATAAATAAGTTCTTCAAAACTTGCTAGTTCTCACTGTTCATAATTGTCTTAAGTGAATGGTTATGGAGTAGCACGACCCCATAGTGTTGGAAATGTTGGTCTTAATAGATGCTTACTGAGTGAGTTGTCAAATAAGAAATGGTGTTTCAAAGTTTCGAGATTACATATGCCAAAATTTGGTCTTTGAAATCAAAGTGAGATATTGCTTTATGCATGTCTTGCGCCACTATCGCACAACATGGGATGCTAAAATCTCCGCTGGACTTTGGACAATCTAAAAATAGGAAACTCTTGGAGTTTGGCTATGAGTTTCCCACCATATGTAGCAAAAATGCTATATTTGGGTATGCATTGGTATTCTCATGGGCCTGTGTTAAAAGAAAAAGTCAGAATACTCCTCTGACCATTATGAGAAATCATTATACAAAAAAGGTTAACCTTGGTAATGGTCACGAGTGTCCTTCCTAGCCTACACAGTATTGATTGAACATATACCACTCTTTTGGCATGGTCTCGTTACTAAGAAATATATTTTCTATGATCTCAACAATCAAAGTTTGCACTTGGGAGACTTTAATAGATGGCATGAGTGGGCAGCATTGGAAAACTCTATTTCTATTTATGATTGACAATTAACAGTGTTCGGCTTTGCCTTATACAAATAAAAATAAAAAATACAATAAAGTGCGTATAGAAGGATCACAAGTTTACTTGGAAGCTAGATTTAACTTTGGCATGTGGCATAGATGTTTTTGACTAATCTCTAGTGGTTTGGAATAATATAACTGAGGTTATCTTGCCTTGTATGATTATGTGCTCTCTTGCTTTGAGCTTGTAGGAAAAACAAGGATACGATGCATTGATTTTCAATGATAAGCACGATCACATCCATTAAGTTATCGATCCCTTTTGCTCAAGGACGAGCAAGATCTAGCTTGGGGAAGTTGATGGCTGTGATAATACAACGCTTTTTAGCAATATAAATTGTGTCATTTGCTTAGCATACCATGCTCCATCTAACTAATGCTATGCCTGATATGCTTGATTACTTGTTTTTATTAAATTCAATATGAGCTTTGCACATTTAGTAGTTTAGGCATAATTTTATCCCTCTTCCTTGTCTTTGACATGTGTGTAGGTGTTGATGATGATTATGGATAAAACAAAGGCAAAAGGAACAAAGAGAGCATAGTATGGAGGAGCTGCAAGGACCAGACTTAGCCATTTGAGGTGTTGGAAAAGTGAATTTTTGTAACTCCTCAAAATAAAGATCCAAGACCACAGGGTTGTAGCCCTCGATGATACGAACTCAACGAGCCAAGAACACCCAAAATGGAGTTCGTATGAAGAAATGGTGACAAAATACTAAAAAGTACAAACGGTTTAACGAGCATCTATACGACCAGAGCAATAATTCCGGCTGTATATTTGCGCCCGTATAGTTGTAAAAAGGGACGGAAACGACAAGATTGTGCCCCAGAAAAGCTGAAGAACCTTCCCTAAGTCATATGACAGTATTGGTGGAACCCTAGGGCACCCCCAAGGCCTATATAAAGGAGGGAGGACCCGAGGAAGCCAGAATACACCATATACAAGATCTAGATCCTATCTACCGCCTCGATGGCGGCACCCTGCCACCGTGCCGCCTCCATAGCTTCTACAGCTCCACCAAGATCTAGATCTCCATCAACACCATCAAGACATCCAAGCAAGAAGAGGAAAAAGAAGGAGGACGCCGCCATCACCACACCGACGCACCATCACCGCCCCGTCATTACCATCTCCATCGCCGCTACTCCTTCATCCTTCCCCATCATGATCTTCGTGATGGGTTGTAACATGGCTTTAACCCCCCTTTATTAATTTTATGATGATTTGAGTAATTAAAGTGTGGTGTGTTCTTGTTAATTAATATGTTTGTGCTTTCTCTTTACATTGTTCTATTCATGATATTATTCTAGTGATTGGAGACGTCCAATCCATTGTTGAGGAATTTACTAGGGATTCATGGAGTGTCACAAAACTTATCATTTGTCTCTACTCATCCATGGGCCTGACAAGTCCATGGGTAGAAATAATAGGCTATTTTCTATTAGTGATTTGCGGAGGAAATAGCAGCTTAGGATGCACCACCCATTAATATTTAATTTCCTCAAGATCACTCATGATATAGATAGGTATAGTGTTGCGAATTGCTTGACCCCAAAGTGACATATGGGATATCTTGTGACTAGCACACTTGCTTAGGAGTACGGTTTTCCATAGAACTTAATGCATTTGCTCTAGTTTACCTTGATTGGTCTTGTTACCTTAATACAATATTCTCTTACAAGATGACCCATGTCCGAAGAGGGTGTGGACAATTGAGTTGTCTAGTTGCCACTTACCAACGGTAGGAGACAATGGTATATGAGGGACCGCCACAATTATAGTTAACAGCTATTCCATAAGCACTTATCATGCACAACGGTATACACATCATTACTTGAGGAATCATAGCATTAATATTTCATCTCATTGCCTTCACCTCTTTTCATTTTTACTTTTGTTCTAGTTTTCTTCCAGTCCTAGTAGTAGTTATTACAAAACATCTTAAATTCATTTATCCTAGCAACTTATGGAATAGGCTATTTCCAAACCACGGTTTGGGTGCGAACATGGTCGCATTGACAACGCGGCTGCGAGGGTCGTGTTCGCCGAGCTCCCATCGGGACAAACTCTTTAAATATTTGCTGCTACAGGTACTGCAATAAGCCTATTTTGGTGCAGGAACCCAACCCATAAAGCTCCAATCTCCAAATTATGCCATAGGTGAACAAATGTAAAGTGGAGGGTTGCAACCTAAATGATCACCTAGAATAATTGGAACAACCTGCAACATAAAAGGTTGCAGCCAAATTAGTTGGGTCAATATTTTGAAAGTATTGACAAGTGGAACTAAGAGAGAATATAACAAGTCTAGTCACTACATGCTTTTATCTTGTGGAGTTCAAGACATGTTTGCAGCAGCAAAATAAGTTCATCCTATCATTTTTAAAACATTTAGTCTTTCAGCACACAACCCAATTAAGTTCAACCACAAGTTTTATCAAATATGAAATTGGGATGAGCAAGAACATGTCATAGCCTCAATATATAGCAACTCAATTTTTCCATAACCGGGGACACAGCTAAGCACTTAGTTTTATACTCTGCAGGGTTTTATATACTTTACCCATGTGACCTGGCCTATCCGCTCTTACCATGACACATATTTTTTTGTCATTATCGGGAGAAGTCCAAGAAGAGACAATTAAGGAAGTAGTTCCCCAAACCCATATGATGGCAACAATCGTGGCCACTTTTCGTTGGGACTCCAAGTGCAGAGTGTTGTAGCAAGATTCTTTTCCCCACAAGGGTGACTCGAGGGTTTATATCAAACTCTTAGGTAATTGGTTATGGAAGGGGTTTTGTCTTCTCCTCTTTAAGCAACATGTAAATTAAAATAATCTGGCTTGTGTCCCCAACTCCACCAAGTGATTATCAAGCACAAGGTTTCGTATTAGTAATATGAAATAAGATATAAAGTAAATAGAAATAAAAATAGTAAATAAAGTAAAGTAATGCAAACTAGATGATATGGAAGATAGTAGAGTTGTTTTTAGGTTTTTATGAGTGATTGCAAGTAGAGAACGTATTTTTGTATTTTCGAAATAATAAATTGCAGAAAATATAAAAGATAGTAGATCCAATGGAAGGTGTTTCTTATGATTAAAATTGGACCTGGGTTCATGGGTTCACTTGTCTACTCTATTTTTAAGTTGAAGTGATCACAAAACAATTCATCGATGATAAATTTTTATGGAAATTCTATACGTGTTTGATAAAGAATCAATATGGGCATCACGTTCTAACATAGAGATGAAATGCATCTCTCTTATACTCCTCAAGAAAGGGATACTCCATGCAATATTTAATTAAGAACAAATCAGAGTATAGATTTAAGTAATATCACATGATGTTTGAAATACAAATATGCTACCTTGATCTAACAAGATTATCACACTGTCACATGATAACTATAGCACATGATTTCACTATATCCCTAGTGAGGTAGCAAAATAAAGGTAAAAACCAAAGTAGATCTTGAATATTGTTTGTCACAATTCAATCACTACCACCATGCTACTCCATCTAATACACACTTATCTCCATATAAGTTCTTGCATACAAGTTGGATCAAAACAAGCAATTAAGAATAGGGTACATGATATGCATCTATCAATACATCTTGCACAAAATAGATTCCAATCTCAAATATCAAATCATAGAACAAAGATCCACCACATAGGAATTACAAAGATGACCATAATCATGTAGGGTGGCTCATATGGTACTATATATATGAAGAATGATAGCTGTGAGATTCGACACATTTTTAATGGCTTTTATTGATGGTTTTCTCCTCGATTTGATCGTTTTCTGGCTCTACCTAACGCTAATACTTCGGTAGCAAAGAAAACTTGGATTTTAATGTGTGTTTCAGGTTCTGGACGTCAATAGAAGGATTTAACTAGAGAAATACAATATTCTGGAGAAAACAAGCAAGTCCCAATTTGGAAGCATGCGAGGGGAGCTCACTGGCCGTTTAACAACCAACTATATGTTGGGAATGACCGTATAGTTCCCGCCGTATAGCTGTCGCCGCCTCTGTCTTGTCAAAAGGGACAACTTTCGTGAAGGGACGGGGCATGAAAATACAACATAGCAGCCACCAGACCATCCAGAAGAAGGGAAAGAAGGGATGCAGAGAAGAAGGAGAAGACGTTCTTCATCTCGCTCCACGATCTTCGGCCTCCTAGCCAATACACCTCCATAGCCACTACTTGTACTTGAGAGAGAGAGAGAGGGATCTCCACCTTGCAAGATTAGGGTTTGAGATTGTTCCTTCCCATCTTGAATTTTGTTGGATATTTTTCTATTCTTATTGTGGATCTCCACAGTAATACCAAGATGAATTCCCTTTATTTGATTATATTGATGATCCGTTCTTCTCTCATTTGAGAGTAATTCCCTTGGGCATGGCAGATGTAGGGGATTGGTGAGATGTGATGTGCCTTCATATTTTTTTCCATTAGTATTGTGATTGATTCTAATTACTATATTATGTGTGCTTGACTATCTGTGGGATGCTTAATGCATGTTGTACAATTAAGGGCCTAGACAACATGATACCTTGTTCTACACAGACAAGATCTTGCTCGCTAGTGGACTAGCGACCCCTGGGTGACACAGGGAAATCAATGGAAAGCTAGTTGACTCAAGGATAACGAGTAACCATTGTGCTTATTGCATTAGTCTGATCCAAGGTGCTTAATCGCTAAGCGACCTATAGGGTCTTAATCGTCTAGTGTCTGACCATGGTTTTGGTAGCAGGGTAGTAGGATTATTAAAGTTGGGATAAAATCTACCAAGAGGAGTTCCAGCTAATTATGGGTTGCTCGCCTACACATATATCTATAAGATTATAATTGTTACATTCATACTCGTCCACCTAGCACATTCACTATCACCATGAACTGAATCTCCCCGCGCCTTCTTTCACCATCTGCAGAAACCAACAAACAAAGAAAGTCGTTCTTTACTTTTATTCATTTTATTTCTAAAGTTTACATTTTAGTTCTATTTAAATCTATCACATTTAATCAAAACCCCATTCTTATTTCAACATTTGTAGTCAATTCACTCGAAGACCTATGACAACTTCGGGTGTGACAGAGACTTCACCAATAAACACTTACCTTTGGGCTCCCTATGGGATCGATATCTAAACTTTGAAACTAGCTACAAACGATCTGTGCACTTGCAGACATCAAGCTATTTTCTAGCACCGTTGCCGGGGAGCTAAGCGCTAAGTGTTTGTCTTTTGACATTTCAGGTGTTGCTACTACAAAATGTTCTCCTTAGAAGACAAAGGGTCTACACGCTCTGGTAGGACCTACCTGCCGGATTATATTGAGTGCGTGTCTGCTCAAAGGCGCGAATAAATTGTTGAAAAACTTTTAAGATAAAATAAAGTTGAAGATGAAAAACTGAGTGATATTATGGAAATCATGTATATTTACAGGACAAATCCTCTGAAACCTGATAAAACTCTCAGGGAATACAGTGCTCCAAGTTCTGAATTTCTTAAACAACCAATAGAGATCCCTAATCCTTGAGTTAGAGAATATTTATTTGATGGTGGAATTATTAAAATTTTGCAGGAAAAAGCTTTCAGTGAAAGGGAAGATGAAGATCCCGGAAGGCATATAAGAGAGTTTGACGATGTGATAACATCGCTTGGACCAAAAGGTTTGCCAAGAGACTTCTCTCGTCTTAAATTATTTCGATGGTCTCTTAAAGGTAAAGCTCTAGACTGGTTATATTCTCTCCATCGCCATTACATTAAATATTGGGAAAACTGCATTACTAAATTCATAAACAGGTTTCTTCCTTTTCAAAAGGTAATTGGACTAAGAAAGAACATAGGTAATTTTAGTTAGAAAGTGGGAGAAAACTACCCACAAGCCTGGTAGAGATTCTTTGGAATGATCAATAGTATTCCTAATCATGGCTATTCTGAACTAACAATTTGCCATTTATTTTACCATGGTCTCAATACTCAATGTAGAGAACTGCTTGACTTTCAGCAGAAGGATCAATAAATACCTTGACTATTAAAGAGTGTTTAGAATTAATGTATACTAGGGCTAAGAATGATTCTTTACATAATCCTGATTTTGGCATTAAGCCGGAAAAATGGATGCTTCGAATAACTCCTGATCTTATGCCTGAGGTACGTAAAACTATGAAAGAAAAAGGTATACCTTCTGAACTTGCTAAAGAAAACAAAGAGGATTTGTTACAAGTCTTAACTGAAGAAGATGAAACTATAAAAGTTTTTCAAGAATTGAAACATCGACAAGTTAAATCTCATAATAACTTGCATAATCATTTCCAAAAACACAAAAAGATTTTGGCAGAACTCACTAAAAATTATGATGAGATTGGCCCGAGAAATAAAACTATTTCATAAGTATCTTAGTATGATTGAAACCGAATGTGAACAAATAGCATTTGGGTATCAAATTTTTCTTCGTGATGATAAAGATATTTTTGTTTCTACTAATGTTGTCACAAGAAGGGGTGCCGTTGTCACAGGACCCTTAGGACCACCGGAATACGAAGCTGAAAAAGAGCACAAGGAAAAAGCCTTGCTTGAAGCAAGTCAAGAAGATGATACATTGGTGGATCCTCAAGATGAAACTGGGATGCAAGAGCAAACCTAGGAGGATCACAATGATGCATAGGAAGATCATTATAACTCTGATGTAGAAACAGTTGATTCAAGAGAAGATAAAGAAACAAGTAAATAGGATGAAGTTGTTGTAGTAGAGAAGAATAAAAGCAATAAGCAACAACAAAATAAAGCAACAAAAGAGCCTGACCCCCCCCCCCCCCAAAAAAGGTAAAAGACAAGATTAAGTCAGGTGAGAAAAAGCTTCCTTATCCAGATCGAAAAAAGAAAGCACCGGATGAGGTAATTTATAATTCTTTTACAAAGGCACTTAGTGACCTTTGTCTGGAAATTCCATTTGTGGATGCAATCAAAGTCCCTACTTATGGTAAATTCCTTCGCGATATTCTTACTAGGAAGAAAGAAATAACTGACATTGTTGCTATGGTAACTAGCTATCCTACTAATAGGAAGCTATTATCTAAGTCTGGAGATCCTGAAATACCAACTATTTCATGCTCAATAGGTAAAATAGATATTCATAATGCCTTCTGTGATCTAGGAGCAGGGGTTAGTGTGATGCCATACTCCCTCTATAAAAGGTTAGGATTAGGGGAGTATTCTCCTACTACTGTCACTTTACAGATGGCTCACAAGTCCACTAAACAACCTGTTGGTATGATTGAGGATGCCTTACTTAGGATAGATGAGCATGTTATTCCCATTGATTTTATCATTCTTGAAATGCCAGAAGATGAAAGACTATCTATAATACTGGGAAGACCCTTCCTCAAGAAAAGGCCAAGAGATTGTGCAGAAGGGAAGATAATCTTCAATGTTTATGATGCTGAAATCATCCGGTATTTTCCAAAGAAGCTAGAAGCAGGGGAAAGATATGTTCCACCGAAAAAACGAGTTCATGTGGTAAGTACCAATTATAAGGGGTAACCAAAGGTAAGAATTCGAGAAGAGAGAAACGGTTGAGTTGTTCAACCACTCTTAATAAATGCTTAATGGGAGTCAACCCATTTTCATCAATTTAGTAGATTTCCCACCAGTTTTTCACAAACATTCTTGCGGGAGCACGTCCGTGAAGATGCAGCTGTCAAAAAGTAGTAGAAATATCAATTGAATGAGTAGAGAATAATAATTAGAATAAAAGTTTGCGTTTTCTATTTACAGAAGCTAAAATTTTGCTTTTAATATGCTAATGTTGGTCGATAGTTTTTACTATTAATTTTCTGTTAAAAACTTGGTATTTCACTAAGTTATGGAATAAGAAGGTATCCTCGAAGAAACAAATTTTTTTGATGATTATTGATGGTTTAACGACCAACTATATGGCGGGAATAAAATTCTGGCCGTATAGTTCCGGTCGTATAGTTATCTTTGCCATCAACACATTTTCTTCGGAGGCACAAACAGTTTAACGACCAACTATACAGCGGGAATAAAAATTCCGGCCATATAGATATCGATGCCTTCGTAGAATTTTATTCCAAAGGTACTGAGAGTTTAATGACCAACTATACGGCGGGAATAAAAATTTAGGCCGTATAGTTCCGGTCGTATAGATATCGATGGCTTCGTAGAATTTTATTCCAAAGGTACTAAGAGTTTCACGACCAACTATACGGCGGGAATAAAAATTCTGGTCGTATAGATATCGATGCCTTCGTACAATTTTATTCCAACAGTACTAGGAGTTTAACGACCAACTATATGGCGGGAATAAAAATTTTGGCTATATAGTTCCGACCGTATAGATATCGATGCCTTTTTTTAGAAATCTATCTCGAGAGACAGACAGTTTAATGACCAACTATAAGGCGGGATCAATTTGATCTGGCCGTATAGTTGTGCATGTATAGTTGTTTCCCTGTATAAAGAAACCCTAGTTGGCAGCACCGCCGCAACTATATGGGTGGAGCACCATCACCCGCCCGTATAGTTCTGGCCATATAGTCCGGTGCGACCACACAATCGCACCGGGACGGCTAGGTCTTCCTCCTCTCCTCATTATTTCTCTCATATTCTCTCTCCAAACCTATCAAAATCCACCTAGAACTCTTGATTCTTCGTGGATTTCGTTCCTATGAGTGGGGGAATCAACAGATCGGTATGTTTCTCTCCCTATCCATGCTTTATTTTCAGATTTCCATGGTTGAAACTCTCACATTGATCTAGTGGATGAACTCAAACTTATTTACTTTTCCCTATTAATTTCTCACGTTAGGATTGAATTTTTCCATGTAGAGTTGTTCATATATTATATAGAAATTATATGCCTAAGGTTTTATGGTGAAATTTTTCAATGCATCACGATGAACAAAATCGGTAGCCTTTTTCGTTCGAGCAAGCGCCAACGGGGAGAGGGCTCAAGTTCGGGAGCCCGAGCCCCGCGCAACTTTAAGATGGACATTGTCGCATCAATGAGGGTGTTGCCCACACGTTGGGCCAACCACAACTTTCTCACCACGGAAGGGTTAAAGACGGACTTTGACCTCATGTGCAGCAGGTCGGGATTGGCGGTGATCAGCTTTGCAAGCCACGAAACCTACGCCGAGCTCACCCATGAGTTCCTTGCTTCCTTCTACTATGAACACAAGGAGAAAGGTAACATGTGCACTATCAGCTTCAACATGAACCGGTGGCACTATGATATAAGCTTCGAACAATTTTGTGATGCATTTACCCTCCCTCGTACTAGTGTTGGGGGGTTACCCCCGGGTAGGGTCACTCCGGGGTATAAGGGTCGAGTTAGCCAAGGTTTGGCAAGGTCAAAGCGTATGCTGGCCGGGTCACCTCAAGGCAGGCCGGATCATAGAGTAACCCAGACCAGGGGGGTCATCTAACATTGTCTCATCCGACTTAAGGAGTAAGTCAGAAATGCTCATCTAACTTGTATGCAGGAACAGGTGTGGCCGGATCTACTATGATCCGGATCCTCGCTTAGCTTCTAGGAGAAGGAAGGAATCTCTCTGGTCAAAAAAGAAGGCCCGGTACGTACCGGATGAGCGAATAAAGCAAGGGAAGGACCACCGGGTCGTGGCCGACAAGGGTGACGACGCTCACGTCGGCTTACTTCGCTAAAGAAAGTGTGACGCGGGGGAAAAGCACCCCTGTCGGGTTACTACTTTGGGAGGGGGGATATTCTTAGGAATATGCCTCCACGTATGCATTAGGCCAGGACCGAACCACCTCTATATAAGGGGGGTTAGGGTTCTGGTAGAGGGGGTTGGGAGAATTATAGTTGGTTGAGCACTAGTGGATCTAGGGTTCTAGGGCTAGATAGCAGGCAAGAGTAAGAGAGCACCTTCTTCCTCCTCTCACCAATACAGCTCAAGGAGAACTTGTAATCTTGGAGAGATCGAGCAATACAAACTTCTGTGTAGAGAATCACTCTACTATCCCTCCCTGGATTCCCCTAGCGCATATTAGTCCCCACCTTTAGCCTATCCATGGGATCTGCCGTGACACCACCACGACAGTTGGCACCCACCGTGGGGCTAGCGACGCTAGCAGGGGTGAAGATCCGGACGGGAAACTTCATCGGCACCGGAGAACACATCGTCTCCGGGCTCGTTCAGCGCTTTGGAGCGCTGGATTTTGTCAGCGACAACACAGGCTGCTTCGGCACGCGCCCACTTCCGCGCAACGGCCTCTTCGTCAATCTCGGCGCGCACAAGGTCTACGTTGTTGTGGACGTCTTGTGCGTTCATCCGCGTCGCGTCGTCGATGCGGGGGAACCAGTACTCACTGTGGCTCGCGGGGCGCGTATCGCTCGCACCCCGGACCATGCGGAGGTGATGATGACTGCCCCAGGTGCAGGCGCAAGCAAGGATCCAGCGCCAGACCCGGAGGTAACACCTAAGGCACCGAGGAAAGGTAGAGGACCTCCACTAGAGAGGCCTGAGAACGTACTGAGGGAAGCTATGGATAGCTTGGCTAACCCGGTAGCAGCAGTGGTAGATCCGGCTCAGGCACATGCCGAGCTAGAGGAAACTCGGCAAAAGATACTAGAGGGCACAAAGAAAATAGCCGCGGCTCAGCAGTCACTGAACATGACGCTGCGTGAGTACGCAAAGGCAAACAAGGTGGATGCAGTGAGGGTAAAAGGGAAAAATCTCATAAGTGAGATGAACAGAGAAGGTGATGATGGAGCAGAAGGGTCGGAAAACTACCCATCTATGGGGTTGCCGAGGTATAGCACCCCGGCGAAGAACCTCAGAGCAGCAGATGCAACAGCATCCGAGCTAGAGGGTCTGACGGGTGAGGCCCGTCAAAGACAGCAAGACCGGGTTAACAAGCTGGTTCAGATCGCAAATAGGCAGAACGAGGAGCTGCTGAGAAATAACCCGGAGAGAGCTGGGGCTTCCAAGATCATCCATTCGGTGATGGGTAACCCGGAGAAATCCGCTGGAGCCGCATCATCGCCTCATGGCGGCCCGAGGAGAGAAGAGGTAGTAACCTCGGCCAGACGGAACAAACAGATCGTCGCGTACGACCCAACGCGTGCGGGAAAAGAAAAAGAGATGCGGAAAAAAGATGATCGACGGAGTGTGAGCCGAGGTGAAGCTGGTCGAGGTAATCACGACCAAGGCAATGCCGGTCAAGGGAATGCTGCCAACGGCAATGCCGGACAGCGCAACTCCGCAGGAGCAGGACAACCGCAGCAGCGGAATATACCGAGGCAAGAGCAAAGCGCCGGCCGAGGTATGCAGCAGAAAGATGTGCAATGAGAGCAAAACCGATACAATGATGGTGATTCGGAGATGGTGAACACAGGGTACCCCAGACCGGACTATCATGTGATAGGGTCAAGATTGGGAAGCAGGGACTTGATGCCGGATGACACCAGGTTAAAACTGGATCGCCTGTATAGGTCGGAACAGATCGAATGTCAAGGTCCTCCGGGTCCAGCGTGCTTTGGACCCCGGATCATGAGAGAACCTCCGGTACCAAACTTCTAGTTACCCAGGGGCACGAAGACGAATGACGACAGCACCAAGCCAGAGGATTGGCTGATAAACTATGCAACGGCGGTAAAAATTGCAACTGGCAACTTGAGATGGGCTGTACGTTACGTACCCCAGATGTTGGAAGGTCCGGCCAGAGTATGGCTGAATAACTTACCACCTGGAAGCATCAACTGCTGGATAGATTTTGAGGAAATGTTTATCAGTAACTTCTCAAGTATATACCAGCGGCCGAACAGACCGCAGACCCTGGCAATGTGCAAGCAAAGACCCAACGAGACGGATCGTGAATTCTTGACCCGGTGGTGTACCGTGAGAAACTCGTGTGAGGGCGTCATAGAGTCACGGGCCATAGCGTGGTTTGCGCAAGGGTGCAGATACGGCAGCGAGCTGTGGATGAAGTTGCAAAGGAAAATGCCAGTGACACTGGCAGAAATGATCCGGATTGCTGATTCGTATGCATTGGGCGATCCGAATCAACCTAGGCCCGCGTCAAGTGAGTCAAACGAGGAATACTATCAGAGGGATGGACCCGGGTCATCCCGGAGAAACGATTACCGAGGAAAAAGGAGAGATGACAGACCGGACCATCGCTATGGCTCACAACAAGTTGCAGCAGTGAATCAAGATCAACCCGGAGGAGGAAGCAACCAACGCCAGAGAACTAGAGGGCAATGGACTCCAAGAAATGATGGCAGGAAAACATGGACCTCGGAGCAGAAGAAACAGTGGCAGGAAAAGAAAGACCGTCCGAGGTATACCTACGAGTCGATGCTGGACAAGCCGTGTAAGTTTCACACGCCAAATCCGAATAGCCCGGCAGGTCACACGACGAGGCAATGTGAGTGGATGCGAAAAATAGAGCAAGGTGGTTCGGGGAATGCTCAGGCACCCCGGAATGATCAACCTCGGTAGGAGTTACCTCGGCAGCAAGTGCTCTCCGGGGCAAACACGCAGCAGCTAATGTTGCCTCCCCCTTCGCCGAGGTATGACAACAATGAGAGAAGAGATGCGGTGCATCAGGTAGAAAATCAGCACCAGCTGGATCAGAGGTATCCCGGAAAGGAAGGAAGGAATGAGTACAGGGAACATCATCAGAGTTATTGTGTGTTCACGACCGAGGAAATGGATAGAAAGAGCTTGCAGCACCGACATATGGAGGTCAATGCGGTCATGCCAGCGGTGATGAGGTACATGCCTTGGTCGGACCAGGAAATCACCTGGAACATCAAAGATCATCCTAAACTTATGCCGAGCCCAGGTTCGTACGCGCTAGTGCTAGATCCGACATTCATTGGACCGAACATCAACATGAGGTTCTCCAAGGTTTTGATTGATAATTGCAGTAGCATTAACATCATGTATGCGAATACGATGCGCAAGTTGGGCATCTCGGAGAACATGCTCCAGGCTACGAGAATAACTTTCCATGGAATAGTACCAGGCATTTCTTGTGAGCCCATAGGCAAGGTCCGGGTCGACGTGTTATTCGGCACAAGGGATAACTGCCAAACTGAAAATCTGGAGTTTGAGGTGGTGAACTTGGAAAGTGCGTATCACGTGTTACTCGGAAGACCAGCATTGAACAAGTTCATGGCAAGCTGTCACATCAGTTATCTGAAGATGAAGTTGCCCGGTCCAAATGGAGTGATTACCATTGCTGGAGATTTCCGACATTCCATGGAGTGTGCTTCAGCCGGGTCT
Organism: Avena insularis; assembly: GCA_023614405.1. NCBI lineage: Eukaryota > Viridiplantae > Streptophyta > Magnoliopsida > Poales > Poaceae > Avena > Avena insularis. The sequence goes on along the minus strand of CM042688.1, from coordinate 502,312,545 downwards.
AACCTAGCCGAGTCACTCGGGATTGCGCAAGAGAAAAGAAAAATCCAAGAGGTGGCGACACTAGCTCAGTCCGCGCAGCAATATATGCCGACATTAAGTAACCCGCATGGCAGCGTTTCATTTCAAGCCGCAAAGGACACCAAGAAGATTTCAGTTGATAACATGTTTCCGGAGCGCACCGTAACAATTGGTGCCGGGTTAACTGACAAATAGGAAAGCGAGCTCGTCAACTTCCTCCGTGAGAATCGGGATATTTTTGCTTGGTCTACACAGGACTTGCAAGGTGTTCCGAGGGAGTTGGCCGAGCACTCTTTAAACGTAAGACCCGGAGCAAGGCCGGTGAAGCAACCTCTCCACCGCTTCGCCGAGGATAGGATAAAAGTCATTGGAGACGAGATAGCTCGGTTACTAGCAGCAGGATTTATCATGGAGGTACTGTATCCGGATTGGCTCTCTAATCCGGTGCTGGTAGAAAAGAAGAAGGATGATCCGAACGTGGCGGTATGCGGCGTGTATCGATTACACGAACCTGAACAAGGCATGTCCAAAAGATCCATTTCCACTGCGGAGGATAGATCAAGTCATAGACTCAACCGCAGGATGCGAACTGTTGTCATTCATCGATGCATATTCTGGCTTTCACCAGATACCTCTGAACCCGGATGATCAAATAAAAACAGCGTTTATTACCCCGTACGGGGCTTATTTCTATCGCACTATGCCGTTTGGTCTACGTAATACAGGTGCAACGTACCAAAGATGTATGCAAAAATGTTTGCACGACCAAATAGGTCAAAACGTACAAGTATACGTGGATGATATGGTTATCAAGACCAAGGAAAGGGCAACGCTCCTTGATGACATAAGGCAAACATTCGCGAACTTGAGAAGGTTCCGGATGAAGCTTAACCCGGAAAAATGTACCTTCGGTTTGTATGTCGGTTGGGAGAAAAGGCACTGCCTCTCTACCAACTCATGAAAAAGTCGGATAAATTCATTTAGACGCCACAAGCCGATGAAGCTTTTGCCCACTTGAAAAAGATCTTGGCCACTGCGCCAGTGTTAGCCTTTCCACTATCAAAGGAGCCAATGTTGCTCTACGTAGCCACAACCAACCGAGTTGTAAGTGCAGTGATCATAGTGGAACGCAATGAAGAGGGTAAGTCGGTGCAGAGGCTAGTGTATTACCTGAGCAAGGTATTGTCTGCCTCAAAACAGAACTACCCGCACTTTCAAAAGGTGGCATACGGTGTCTATATGGCGGCGAAGAAGTTAAAGCATTACTTTGAGGAGCACCCCATCAAAGTAATATGTGAAGCTCCCATATCCGAGATAATGGGTAACAAGGACGCGAGTGGCAGAATCGCAAAATGGGCAATTGAGCTAGCCCCTTATGCGCCTAATACGATGAAGAAGCGATCAAGTCTCAGGCTGTGGCGGACTTTTTCGTGGATTGGGCCGAGGTACAATACGAACCACCGCCACCAGATCCGAATTACTGGAGGATGCACTTTGACGGGTCGAAAACCAAAACCGGCTTAGGCGCCGGGGTTATGCTTACCTCGCCAAAGAAGGATCAGATCAAGTACGTATTGCAGATCCATTTCGCGGCATCGAACAATGTCGCTGAGTACGAGGCTCTTGTGCATGGGCTCAAAGTGGCAAAGGAGATTGGAATACGTCGGATAATATGCTTCGGCGACTCGGACCTGGTGGTGCAGCAGGTGTCCGGAGTGTGGGACGCCCTAGATCCAAACATGGCACTATACAAATTTCACGTGCAGAAGATATCTGGTTATTTCGAGGGATGTGAATTTCACCATGTACCCCGGGCGGAAAACGAGGCCGCCGACATGTTGTCGAAGCTCGGATCGACCAGACAGGCAATTCCATCGGGTGTAGCATTGGAACACCTCGACGGATGGCTCGGCAGGAGGATCCGTCGCTGCTGGTGATTTCTTCGGGAGCATTGACGGTAAGGTTCGCTGCCCGGCCTCGGCGGATGTAGACTTGGCAGCGTCCGGAGCCTTCTTGCCTTTAGCTTCCTGGGAAGAAGTAACCACGACGGATTTCCCTTTGGAAGCTGCTGGAATGGTTCCTCGCCGGGGCTGAGATGACTCGGAAGAGGCGGAGGAACTTGGTACTGGAGCTGCTGTGGGTTTCCTGGCTGACGGGACAGGTGCTGGCTCGAAGCCGAATCGAGCTGCTGCTGTTTGGGGTTCTGATAGACTTGGTGGTTGCTGGTTGCGGCAATGCCGAAGTGGTGGACGCCGTTGCCTCGGCCGGACCGACCCCTCCCGATCCGAAGTCGCGTTCCTCTTGACGAGGTACTGCGGAACCCGGAGTGGCCGTAGAGCCCTCTGGAATAGGGCTCAGCTGGCGTGACTCCTCATCACGAGGAGGGGAAGGACCAGACCAAAGGGGAGAAGAGATGCTCGATCCGCTCTGAGGGACCTCCGTAGGAGGCCTGCACAAGAAAATGATGTTAGGAGTGAAATTACCCCGATGCAAGGAGAAGTGAGTTGCGCGGTGAAAAGTGACTTACGCATCCGAGGTCTCGGCCTCCTTGGGTTTCCGGGCCCTCCGCGCCGGGGCTTTGCCTGCTCACTTGGAGGCAGCCTTGTCTCCGGCCTTCTTTTGCCTTTTGGTAGGCTGAGAAGGTTCGGAGGAAGAACTTGACACGGATCCGCGCTTCTTCTTCGATGCCACCGGAACCGGCTCGCCCGTGGCAAGTGGGGGATCCTCGTGGATATTCCCACCAGGGTTAGCTGATGCCGGAAAGGCAAAGGAAAGAGGGAAAGCCTCAACGGGTTCAATCACGTCGATATCCGAGTCATCCTCATCATCGGGCCAATCTCTAAGAGAAGAGAATTTACCGCTAGGTCGTTTGGTGGCGTCGGTCATAGGGAGGAACATCTCCTGGTCCGGCTCCTCCTCATCCGGGATTTCACGGTCCGGCGCCCACTTAAGGGTCGGATCTGTACCATCCTCCAGAGTTTGCTGAAGGAACAGCTGAGAGAAAACATGAAGAACAGAGTCAGAAATATAACAAAAACCGACATATACTCGATCCGAAGTAAGTTTGCCCCGCGAAGCTTACCGCGGGAGGGAGCCTGTCACGGCAGTAATGCTCGATTCCCCACGTCCATTCGGCGAAGAAGTCCTTGTGAGTGGTGAACAGAGCCTTGACCCGGCGGAAGATCTCTGTGTTGCTTAATTCGAAGGAGGAGGTTCGGTTGGGGTCACGGCTGAAGCTCATGTGGCACAACTTATGGGTGCGCTTCTGGAGGGGAGAGATTCGGTTGCGCACGAACGTGATCATAGCATCCTCGTTGCGCAATCCGAGCTTCTTCAGCTCCGAGAACCTCTTGTTGACTTGGTTGGCCAGAGCGGTAGGCTTCTTGGGGACCTCCTCCCAGAAATCCGTGTCAGGGAGACCCGGAGCGTAGGGCAGCAACCGGATCAAGTCTTCGGTACCCTCGTTCCAGACGTAGAAGAAGGTCCGGGCCCATCCTTTGCAGGAGTCAAGCCCGGTGACCCGGGGAAAGACTGAAAGCCTCCAGGGCGAGATGGAAGCAGCTTCGAACTGGGTGAGCTGCTTGCCCTCCGACTCAACGTGGATGTTGGGGACGACGTTGCGACGGAGGCCGAAGAACCGGATCCACAGCTCCTTCGTGGGCCATAGTCCGGTGTAGCCCTCAATCGTAGAGGCAAAGGCGGATAGAGAGGTGATGGCGTTTGCCGGGAGATGATGTGGTTGCAAGTGATAGGTCCGGACCCAGTCCCGGAAGAAATCGCTCACCGGAAGACCAAATCCCCGTTGGAAATGGGATAGGAAAACAACAAACTCACCCGGATTGGGTGAGGGGGGCCAATTCCAAGGAGGATAGACGAGCGGCGATGCCGCGGGAATACGCCTGGTCCCGTAGAGCCAGTCGATGTCGTCTTGGCAGACCCACGAACCGGCCCACGCGCCGCGGTCCACGGCGGCGGTGTCCTCCTCCATCTTTTGCTCGACGACGACGAGCTCCTCTTCAGTCATCTCGTATCCGCTGTCCTTGCTGGAGCTAGCGGCGGCGGGGTCTATGGTCTAGATTGACGAGGACCCGTGGCTAGCGATGGAAGCTTGGCGCAGTGCGGTCGCGAGGAAGATGAAGGAGAAGAAGAGGAACGGGCAGAGGGGCGCAGAGGTGAAAAATGCTAAGGGACGCGCCCCTCCCCTATTTAACTGCTCCAGAGATGGGTGAGTGGGATCGCGTTGTGCGCACGAGCCACACGATGTGGCCGTGTATTACTTGCATCAGCCAATCGCCGAGGAGCCACACGGAGGGCCACAGGATGGAAGCGACCCCGTGACGTGACACACTGGTGTGGTAAACGAGGAGACAGGCGTGACGTAACCCTCGCACAGTAATAACTGACAATTACTGCGGCGGTTACTGTGCAGGCCCTTAAAATGAGGCAACGTAATGATTAGTCTCCACGTAGATTGGCGTATGAGAGAAGGAAGCAAGGCCCGGATCCGAGCCACAATGGTAACCCGGCCAGCAAGTGAAAACTTGAAATGTGCAGAGAGAAAGTAAAACCATAGGATCCGAGCCAAGTTGGAGACCCGGTCGGCAAGTGAAAACATGGAACGTGCGAAGGGAACATAAATCCATATAATCCGAGATAAGAAGCTAACCCGGAATTAAACGTCCGAGGCTCGAACACGAATGAACCTGATGTGGCCTTAGCGACCAAGGCCGCTAAAACCGCACCAGCTTCAGGGACTAATGTTGGGGGTTACCCCCGGGTAGGGTCACTCCGGGGTATAAGGGCCGAGTTAGCCGAGGTTCGGCAAGGTCAAAGCGTATGCTGGCCGGGTCACCTCAAGGCAGGCCGGATCACGGAGTAACCCGGACCAGAGGGGTCGTCTAACATTGTCTCATCCAACTTAAGGAGTAAGTCAGAAATGCTCGTCTAACTTGTATGCAGGAACAGGTGTGGCCGGATCTACTATGATCCGGATCCTCGCTTAGCTTCTAGGAGAAGGAAGGAATCTCTCTGGTCAAAAAAGAAGGTCCCAGACGCACGGATGAGTTAAAGCAAGGGCAGGACCACCGGGTCATGGCCGACAAGGGTGACGACGCTCACGTCGGCTTACGTCGCTAAAGCAAGTGTGACGCGGGGGAAAAGCACCCCTGTCGGGTTACTACTTTGGGAGGGGGCATATTCTTAGGAATATGCCTCCACGTATGCCCTAGGCCAGGACCGAACCACCTCTATATAAGGGGGGTTAGGGTTCTGGTAGAGGGGGTTGGGAGAATTCTAGTTGGTTGAGCACTAGTGGATCTAGGGTTCTAGGGCTAGATATCAGGCAAGAGTAAGAGAGCACCTTCTTCCTCCTCTCGCCAATACAGCTCAAGGAGCACTTGTAATCTTGGAGAGATCGAGCAATACAAACTTCTATGTAGAGAATCACTCTACTATCCCTCCCTGGATTCCCCTAGCGCATATTAGTCCCTACCTTTAGCCTATCCATGGCATCTGCCTTGACACCACCGCGACAACTGGGGAGCCCAATATTACTAATCTCTACAGCGTCACGAGTGGAGAGACCTAGGAGGTTGATTTTGTTAATGGTGGTAGTCACTTCTATTAGAAGAAGATGTCCACCATTCAGAACCCAACTATTCGCTACTTTGCTTTGTTCCTCGCCAACACAATGTTGGGAAGGGGTGATACTGGTTCCATGGCCAATGTGGACATGGCAATGATCACCAAGGCTCTCTTCCCCACTGTAACGCAAAGCCCCTGTCCTGCAGCTCTACTCATCCAGCAATTCTGCCACCAGAGCAACAAGATCAAAGGTGATATTCGAATTGGTGGATTGGTAACCCACCTTGTCTATGCATTGAACGTTGTGCTACCTGTTATGGAACATGTTGATGGCTCCAAACTTATGGATGTCAAATATTTGACTGCTTATGGTTTCCTTACTGTTTACCATGCTAACCGGAGGTTCCGAGCATATCAATTTAGTTATCTTGATGATACACAGATTAAGTAGGTTCAGTTGCCATGCCCCGAGGCCTTCTCGATTGTGGAGGACACTTGGATCCTCACCAAGGACCAACTGACGGAGATCTTAGCCGCGCATCAGGCCAAGGAGGAGGAAGATGAAGGGCAGCAGGATGAGCAGGAGCAGGAGTAGGAGGGAGAGAAGGGGCACATCCCTGCTTGGGAAGGACGGCATCAACATCAGCCAGGAGGAGCCTGACAAACGTGGCTGAACCAGCCATAGCAGGGGTACGACTACGTCCCCTATCAGGAATTCCAGCAGCTCAACCATCACGTTGGGGAGATCGACCAAACTCTTCAGGATGTGAATGAAGATGTGAACACTTTGACTCACAACTTCAGTTACTTCATGACTCACTTCCCCAACTTCTACCAGCAGTACCCGCACCAGCCGCCAAATGACGGCAACAACTGAGCATGGTAACAGCCTAAGCTTGGGGGAGGTTTGAAAACCTCCAAAACTTTGCATTCATGTTTTTATCTCTTCTTTTGATTTATTCAAAAATTGCATGTTTATTTTCAGTTTTGCATTCCTAAACCAAAAACACAAAAAAATTAGTTGTAATCTTATTTGCAAGTTTGTTTCTTTGTTTCTCTCGGAGATTGCTTGATTTCAGGTGATTTGGCAATATGGAAATATAGGAGAGGTTCGACTTGAATACAAGAATGAAGCAAGCAAGAGGAGGTATCACATTCCTTTCATCACACTCCTTGCAACCTTAAATTGTTCCTACAAATATGTACTTGTTTGCACTGGAGTCACTCCCCACTTAGCTTGTTATCCTACAAATTTTATCCCTTTGCTAGTGTCCCCTTTTTAGCTTTGAAACAATGAGCAATGAACTTGGTTAAAATACTTCCTACATTTTTACAACAAGAAAAAACATCTGAAAGATGACTTGAGTCCATGTTTAGCTCAAAGAATTTGATTTTAGAACTACTGCATTGAAATTGTGCTTAATATAAATAGACTCGATAGTACCTTGATTGAAATTGTTTGATTAAATGGATGCTTCAAAGTAGTAGAAATTATGCCACTACCTTTTCTAATAATTACCGTAAGATATTACATTACGCGTGTCATTACAACTCTGTCGTGCTCCATGGGGAACTATTAACTCCACTGACCAACGAACGATCTAAATGCGGGAAACCACTTGATTTCGGCTATTGAGTTATGTAAACATCTGTAGAAGCAATGCTATGACGTGTAAAATTTTTAGTCTCCTCATGGTTTCACGTTCCAAGTGAAGTTGTAGTACTCCTATGACCCATTATTGCTCAACATTATTTATTGGCATTGTCACGAGTGCACAACACAACCCCAATTAACATGTTAAAAAATAGTGGCATGATTTCTCTATGAAAGAGCTGAAGTTTTTGAAAGACAAGTGAAAGAAAAAGTTGCTTAGAGAGTCTTCAGATTTTGACATGGGAGTAGATGAATTATTCTTAAATTAAATATTTTGATGCCAACATGAGTACTCTTAATTGGTTAATTGAGCAAGAACAAAAAGTTTTCATCTCTCAACAAAGAGAGGCACCAAAAGAATTTGTCTCACCTTCCTATCTAAAACTTCCGACACTTGCTTGGGAATATGATTTATTTGCTAGCAAGATATACATGGTTAGGAAATGGACTCAGTGCAATCTTGTGAATACTTGTATGATCATATTTAGGATTGCAGGAATTGTGAAAAAAAATTGACACCAATTCAAACTTGTGAGTTCGTTTACTCTCAGTCTCGAATCTCTGCTATTCTTCCTTATTTCCTTGTCACTCAAGGGCGAGCAACATCTAAGCTTGGGGGATTTGATAGTTGTGAGATTCGACACATTTTTGATGGCTTTTATTGATGGTTTCTCCCGGATTTGATCGTTTTCTGGCTCTACCTAACGCTAATACTTCGGTAGCAAAGAAAACTTGGATTTTAATGTGTGTTTTAGGTTCTAGACATCAACAGAAGGATTTAACTAGAGAAATACAATATTCTGCAGAAAACAAGCAAGTCCCAATTTGGAAGCATGCGAGGGGAGCTCACAGATGGTTTAACGACCAACTATACGGCAGGAATGACCGTATAGTTCCCGCCGTATAGCTGCCGCCGCCTCTGTCTTGTCAAAAGGGACAACTTCCGTGAAGGGACGGAGGATGAAAACACAACACAGCAGCCGCCACACCATCCAAAAGGGAGATAGAAGGGATCCGGAGAATAAGGAGAATACGTTCTTCATCTCGCTCCACGATCTTCGACCTCCTAGCCAATACACCTCCATGGCCACTACTTGTACTTGAGAGAGAGAGAGAGAGGGATCTCCACCTTGCAAGATTAGGGTCTGAGATTGTTTCTTCCCATCTTGAATTGTGTTGGATATTTTCTATTCTTATTGTGGATCTCCACGGTAATACCAAGACAAATTTCCTTTATTTGATTATATTGATGATCCGTTCTTCTCTCATGGGTGAGTAATTCCCTTGGGCGTGGGAGATGTAGGGGATTTGTTAGATGTGATGTGCCTTTATATATTTTCCATTAGTATTGTGATTGATTCTAATTACTATATTATGTGTCCTTAACTATCTGTGGGATGCTTAATGCCTATTGTCCAATTAAGGGCCCAAACAACATGATACCTTATTCTACACAGATAAGATCTTGCTTGCTAGTGGACCGACGACCCCTGGGTGACACAGGGATATCAATGGAAAGCTAATTGACTCGAGGATAACGTGTAACCACTGTGCTTATTGCATTAGTCCAATCCAAGGAGCTTAATCACTAAGCGACCTGAAGAGTCTTAATCATCTAGTGTCTGACCATGGTTTTGGTAGAAGGCTAGTAGGATTATGGAAGTTGGGATGAAATCTACCAAGAAGAGTTATGGCTAATTATGGGTTGCTCACCTACACATATATCTATAAGATTATAATTGTTACATTCATGCTCGTCCACCTGGCACATTCACTAGCACCATGAACCGAATCTCCCCGCGCCTTCTTTTACCATCTGCAGAAACCAACAAACAAACAAAGTCGTTCTTTACTTTTTATGCATTTTATTTCTAAAGTTTACATTTTAGTTCTATTTAAATCTATCGCATTTAATCAAAACCCCATTCTTATTTCAACGCTTGCAGTCAATTCACTCGAAGACCTGTGACAACTTCGGGTGTGATAGAGACTTCACCAATAAACACTTACCTTTGGGATCCCTATGGGATCGATATCGGAACTTCGAAACTAGCTACAAATGATCTGTGCACTTGAAGACATCAAAGAACAAGAGAGAAATAGATCAAACTACTGCCACAAACCCATAATCCAGAGGTGGACTACTCCCTCTTCATCATGGTAATGATGTTGGAGATGTTGGAGAGGGTGGAGATCCCCCGGAGGCGGCTGATGGCAACAAATGTGGCCATTTTTCATTGGTATTCCAAGTGTAGAGTGTTGTAGCAAGCTTCTTTTCCCCACAAGGGAGACTCGAGTGTTTATATCAAACTCTCAGGGAATTGGTTATGGAAGGATGTTTTTCTTCTCCTCTTCAAGCAACCTGTAAAGTAAAATAATTTGTCTTGTGTCCCTAACTCCACCAAGTAGTTGTCAAGCACAAGGTTTCGTATTAGTAATATGAAATAAAATAAAATGTAAAATGAAGTAAAACCAGTAAATAAAATAAAGTAATGCAAACTAGATGATATGGAAGATAGTAGAGTTGTTTTTGGGGTTTTATATGTGATTGCAACTACAGAAAGTATTTTTTTGTATTTTCGAAATAATAAATTGCAGAAATTATAAAGGATAGTAGATGCAATGGAAAGGTGTTTCTTATGATAAAAAGCGGACCGGGGTTCATGGGTTCACTTGTCTACTCTCTTTTTAGATTGTAGTGATCACAAAACAATTCCTCAATGATAAAGATTCATGAAAATTCTATAGTTGCTTGATAAAATGAATTAATATGGGCATCACATTCTAATATTGAGATGGAATATATCTCTCTCTTATACTCCTCAAGAAAGGGGAATCTCCATGAAATCTTGATTTAAGAACAAATCAGAGTATAGCTTTAAGCAATATTATATGATGTTTGAAATACGAATATGCTACCTTGATTTAACAAGGTCATCACACTATCACGAGATGATTATAGCACATGCTTTCACTTTACCCCTAGTGAGGCAGCAAAAGAAAGGTAAAAACCAAAGTAGATCTTGAATATTATGTGTCACGATTCAATCTCCACCCACATGCTACTCCATCTAACACACACTTCTCCCCATACAAGTTCTTACATACAAGTTGGATCAAAACAAGCAATGAAGAACGGGGTGCATTATATGCATCTATTAAAACATCTTACACAAAATAGATTCCAATCTCAAATATCAAATCATATAAGAAAGATTGACCACATAGGAATTACAAATATGACAGTAATCATGTTGGGTAACTCATATGGCACTAGATCTATGAATAACAAGAGAGAAATAGATCAAGCTACTGCCACAAACCCATAGCCCAGATGTGGACTACTCCCTCTTCATCATGGTGATGAAACTGGAGATGTTGGAGAGGGTGGAGATCTCCCCGGAGGTGGCTCTGATGGAGTTTCCCCCTCCAATCCTCACTGGATCTGGTGGTGTTTCTAACTCTGGTAGATCTCGTTGCTTCCCGTGGCTTCTCTTTCGAGGATGCCCCGGGAGGTCCTTATATAGGGGTTTTTATGTCAAGAGAGCTCTGTGGGCGAAAGAAACAAGGCATCAGATGGTCGAGGAGGGAAAGAGCATGGGTGGCGTGCCTACCAGGCCTGGGCACGCCACCTGGGATCTTTTGGCCCTCCTGGTGAGATTCCAGTGCTCTAGATGCTTCTCGTGGATAAATATTGACATTCCCAAAAGTGCAGGTCCATTTGACTTTGTATAGGTCCTGAAACATCAAAACCATTGAAAACGGGGTTTTCTGCCCTACAAGGTTATAACCAAAATAAAGGGGATCATTGGTAAATCCCCAAAAATCAATATAAAACAGGGATATAACATTATATATGATGCACATATGTGGGAAACATGTTAACAAACTACAAAGTTCATGTATGCATTTTACATGCATCAGCGGCTCCGGCGGAGTTCCCCCCAATCTTCGCTAGATCTGACTATGTTTGGTGGTGTTTTCGTATCTAGTGTATTTCATCTCGAGGACTCCCCGGGGGATCATTATATAGGGGTTTTAGGTCAATAGAACTCCATGGGCGAAAGAATCAAGGCGATCAGACGACCGAGGAGCAAATAAGGGTAGGTGGCGCGCCCACCAGGGCTGGGCACGCCACCCAGGCTCTTTTGGGCCTCCTGTCCCTCCAGGTGAGGTTCTTGTGCTCCAAAAGCTTCTTGTGGATAAATATTGGCATTCCCAAAAGTTCAGGTTCATTTGACTTCGTATAGGTCTTGAAACATCAAAAACATTGAAAATAGGGTTTTTCTGCCCTGCCGGGTTATAACCAAAATAAAGGGGATCATTGGTAAATCCCCAAAAATCAATATAAAACATTGATATAACATTATATATGATGCAAATATGTGGGAAAACATGTTAACAAAATACAAAGTTCATGTATGCATTTTACATGCATCAACATTCCCAAGCTAACCTATGCTCGTCCTCAAGCATGAAGGTGATAAAAACTTTGGAGTTTGTTACCTTTGCTTTTTCATTATCATGTAAAGTTCATAGGCTCAATTCCTTTCAATGAAACATAATATGCAAATGTACTATCAAGTTGTATCTTTTACACATCTATAAACATGCTAAACAATAAGTAATGGTGTGATAAAACAAATGATGAACAAAACAAACCTTCAAGCACACTTTGATGAACCTATAGAATAAGAGACTCTTTTCATGATTGGCATTGGTGTTTTATGACTTTATTTTTTGGCTACTTCTTAGTTTCATGCCCTTGACTAGAAGACTCACTTCTTAGTTTCATGTCTTCCCTTGAGATGTTTTGCATCTCGTACCGAAAGTAAGCATTGAATACATATGTTGATCCTCCATAAAGAATGTAAAAATAAAGTTTTGAGCTATGTAGTTCATGTCAACAATACTAATAAGGATGGGGTTCCAAGTATGTTTTATTTAAAAGCTTCATATGGTTTGTATGCTAAACATATTACAAGTTGATTGTTTCATGCACCATACCTATGACCTTGCACTCCTCATGCTACTCAACTTAGGCATGTAATTGTATGCACATGTTGGTCTTAGAAACCGCATCACTGAAGTACCTCTTGCTCCCTATGTAGCTATATGCCCCCCTTTTTGTATTTATTTATTTATTTAGGATAGGAGTTAATGTAATTATATGGTCATGTTCAAGGTGGGAGGGGGCAGTATATCTACTCTAGAGGAACAACAAAAATAGACATATGAATCATATCAACAAGGATCATCATGCTGTAAGTGTCCACCATGAGCTGCCGCATGGCGCATGGATTTGACTAGCGGTTCAGGAGTGTTTTCTCTCAACATGTCTACTTCAGTATGCACACCTTATTTCACATCGACGCAATGCATAGGAAGAACTTTAACATGATTAATTATCAACATTCAACATTGAAAGCTTGTGCCATGACAACATGGTTTTGCCAACAACAACTAATAAGCTGTAAAGCACAAAAAATTCCATAGTGGTTTCACCCCAAACCTTACTTTCTTATGAGCTTTAAAATATATGAAAATGTGTTTTTAAGAATGTTTGGAGGATTAACATACATACTATACTTGAAAGTAGCTTTTTCCACAAATAGGTGGATATGCCTAGTCTAGTTTATGGGGTTTGGAACAAGTCTTAGCTTATATTGTGAAGGCTTAGCATAAAGAGATCTAAAGAGTGTGCCATCTACTTCATAATGCCAACATTTATTTTCTCACATTGCTCCTTAATGTTGGACATAAATATACACAAGCAAAGTATACAAATTAATAGGCACAAAACGAATCATACTTCATATAAAGTACTTGAGCTTACGAACTAGACACAACATGAATTTCAGCTTTTTTGCTTTTATCTCCCCTTTTCTTTTATTTCAAGGCATTCTTATTCATTTTTAATCTCATTAAGGAAAGGTATATTTTTTAGTAGCTTGATCATAAACATTTATAAATATAGTGGTGGTGGTCCTTCTATTGCAAACAAAAGTAAAATAAATAAAACAGACGCTTCAAGTTTCTATGATAGTTTTATGTTGCTCGAAAAACAAAGTTTAGAGGTTTGCAAACCGAGAGTTTAGTAGGTCCAGTCAGGTGCCTTGGGGATCCCCAAGCTTATGGTTTTCACCATCCTTGGATTGCTCTTGGTGTGATGTTCCGCTATTCCCTGTCAAAAAACTTCAACACAAAACTTTTTCTCCCATCTCATTTCTGAGTGGTGACATTAGTGGCACAAAAGTGTAATAGTTGCTGCATATATATCAAAGCAAAAAATTTAGGACACTTGGGAATGGTTAAAACAAAACATGGCAGAATTTGTCCAGATTTTCAGCAGCAGCAAAACGAATTTTTCCGCCCACTTAAACATGTCAGGAATTTTAGCCAATTATTGTTCATACATATGATGAAAAGTTGTAAATGTTGTGTAAATATGAGCGCAATCTGAGTTACATAAAAAATCATAAAATTCTTGCACTAAAAACTATTCTGCAGAAATTTGCTACTCCATATGTTTAGCAACTTTTTAACATCCAAAATAGGTTCCACTTGGTACTTTATTAAAATTTACAGAAATAAAACCAAAACAAAACTCTCTTGATATAGCAAGGGTTCAAAACAAAAATCTAAAATAAAATAACTGGGTTGCCTCCCGCAAAGCGCTTTCTTTATAGCCATATAGCTAGGCTTTACTTACTTGGTTTATGTGATATGGAATTCATGTGGTAGATTGTGTTTATTTGCTACCTCCTTCTTCCTTGGAAAATTTTCCATATATTTCTTATGAGGAAACTGAAACTTCACGTTTCCTTCTTTTGTATCAATGGCTGCACCTGTGCTTCTCAAAAAGGGTCTACCAAGTATTATTGGACTTGAGGTATTGCTCCCCATGTCCATGACAATAAAATCAACAGGTAAAAATGTCATATGCAATTCAACCATGATATCTTTAACTTTTCATAAAGCATGTTTAGTTGAATCATCAGCAGGTAAAAGATCTATAGAGCATTTCCATAGGTTTCAAATCAAGTAAATCATATAGATCTTTAGATAAAAATGAGACACTAGATCCTAAATCTAGAATAGCATGATGTGCCTCTTTTCCAATAGTGATTAAAATCTTGGGGAGCCATACAACCCCAAGCTTAGGTGGTATCATAGATTCATTATTATATCTTTCAATCTTTTCTTTTATAACATATTTTTCTAGGTAGGAACCAAATCCTGCTTGATGACCATTAAAAGATGGATCATTATAAAACTTTTGCAATAAGTTAATGAGTTCATGCAAGCTACATTTATCAAGATCAAGTAGAGGTTCTTTTGTTTCACTTAGCATTTTGACTTCTTCTACTTGTTTATCATTTGTTATCATTAGTGTTTCATTTTCCTCCATCATATTAAGAGTTTCCCATGATTTATCTATTACTTCTTGCACATACTTAATAGTTCCTCATGGTTCTTTTGAGCTTGAATAATATTTTTAAATGATGTGACTTCTCTTGTTAGGAGATCTACCCTTTCAAATAAAGCATCTTGTATTTCAAACTTAGCTATAAATTCCTTGTTAAGTTCCTTTTTAGTATCTATAAAGGATCTCATGGTGCTTTCTAAATTATTAGAAGCATTATCACCACCAGCATATTTATTAGGAACAAAAGGTGGCCTACCATATGAGTTATTATAGTTGTTCCCATAGTTGACATCTACACTTTCATTAGTGTTTGTTACGAATTCTTGTAGAGTTACATTATCAGTATTTTGCTTAGATATGTAGGCAAATATAACATCAAGTTTACTTCCTGTGGAGTCTAGTTCTTCAATGGAGTTAACTTTCCTAGATGGGTTTGGTTCTCTTTAGTATGCCATTGACTATGGTTGTGGAGCATGCTTTCTAGGATAGTTTTAGCTTCATGCATAGTTTTACTCATAAACGCACCCCCGCAGCGGAATCTAGGAAGCTTCTTGACATAATATTTAGGACATTATAAAAATAATGCAATATTGTCCATTCATTTACTCCATGTGATGGGCAAGATCTAAGCATGTTTTTAACTCTCTCCCAAGCTGTTGCTATATGTTCATTATCATTTTGTCTAAATGATAGGATATTATTTCTGTTTTGTAGGATCTTAACAGGTGGGTAGTATTTTTTAATGAAAGCTTCTTTTAAGTCATCCCAAGAGTTTATACTAGCAGTAGGAACTGATAATAACCATTCTTTAGCTCTACCTCTTAGTGAAAATGGGAATAGTTTGAGTTTGACAATGTTATTTTCCACATTTTTAAACTTCTGCATATCACAAATTTGACAAAAATCATGCAAATTCATAGAGGCATCCTCACAAGTACTTCCCCCAAATTGTTCTTTAGTTATAAGGTTTAAAAGACCAGGATGTTGGGTTTGCAGCATAGAAAACAAAAAGTTCCTATGATGGGAACTACTAAGCACCAAGATCTATCTACCTAGATACAAGAAACTGGTGGATAAACATCCATAGAGAACATACCCTTGTAGAGCAAAAAGTGTAACGAGGTTGAACTCGTGGATGATGTAGTCGAACGCTTGCCAATCTTAGGATCGAGAAGAAGTCTAGCGCCACACTCAGCAGCACATCTGTGATCGCACACACGTCCGGTCCATACAACAACCTCCACCCCTTGCTCCAGCGATGCAGCGGAACCAGAAACTCCTTCTAGACGAAATGCCACCGGGAACATGTATCTCGCGAATCCGAGACCATGGGGGAATAATTCTAGAGGGGGAGACAAATCCTTCACGAGGAGGTGTGCTTTGTGAGGAAGGAGAGGGGGGCTTTTATAGGGGAGAGGGCGCAGCCCCTCCCATAGCCGACGGCTAAGAGGAGGTGCCCCCACCTCTTCCACATTCATGTGGTGGAGCTCCCACTCACATACATTTGCCTCCACTCAAAATTTCAATCACATGCATTAAATTTCCACCAAATTTAATGCAACTCTCATTTAATAAAACTATTTTATTTATTTTATTGAGAATTTTGTTAATTACTTTAATTAACAAACATTCACATAAAACCCCCTTCAATCTTTCAATATAACATGCAGAACCAATTTTAGCAATTTCACCTGAAACAATTTCGATGTCCATTGAAATAATTCCAGAGTTTTGCAATTCTTTCGTATGGAACACATTTTTCCAAATGGTGTTGGTATCCCTTAAGTGTGTCACCCTAAGGCGCGAATAATGCAGACATGACCGAGACCCTTCTCCGATCAATAATCAGTAGTGGGACCTGGAGATCGATACTGACTCCCACACATTCAATGATGACTTCTGTGATCGTGAGAACCTTTAACGCTAGTAACTAAATCCCTTTGTCTCACGATATATTACATATCCGAGATTCGATCATCGGTATCTCCATACCTAGTTTGATATTGTTGCTGACATGCACTCTTTTCTCGTTCCCGTGATATAACATTCTAGTGATCACATCACTTGCTTGCAAGCTATCTCAATGTGATATTACCGAGAGGGCCCAGAGTATATCTATCTGTCATCGGGATGGACAAATCCCACTCTTGATCCATGAGCCTCTACATAACACCTTCGTAGCACGGAACCCACCTTTATGGTCACCCTTTCACGATGTGACGTTTAATGTTATCAAGATACTCTTCTAGTGTTAGTGATTGACATGATGTCATGGTCTAAGGACTAGGATTACTTTGTATGATGTTATAGCAATATAAACACAATGACTTTGATCGTATTGCTATACTTTGGATGAATGTTCATCACATCATTCCACCAATGTTGTGACCTCATTATTAACAACATCCCATGTCCATGATCAAGAAACCTTGATCATCTTGTTAATCAACGAGCTAGTTTATAAGAGAGGCATAACTACAAACCTTCTATTTGTTTATTAAGCACACATGTATTAACGTTTCCAATCAATACAATTATAGCATGCAAAATAAACATCTATCATATACTTGGAATACATATAATAACAACTTTATTATTGCCTCTCGGGCATATTCCCTTCACAGGACTTACTTCAAAACTTTCAGAAGTAATTCCAGGAGTGGTAATAGGTCTAACTATGAATTGATCATTAGGAGTGTTTGTGTAGTCACAAAGTTTTGTTCCTATTTCTCCCAGGTTTGCAAACAAAAACTTGATACTAATTTTTATGTGTTTTATGTTTTAAGGAAGAACTTAAAAAGACTAAAACAAGACAAAGTAACTTTAAAAATCTAAAAGGAGAAGAAAACGCTCACAGTGGTGCAACCTCCCCATGCTTGGGTTGTTGCACAATTTGATGATGATGACGGTGCCATAAAATTGTTGCAAGTGCCGAGTATTGTAGCAAGCTTCTTTTCCCCAAAACGGTGACTCGAGTGTTTATATAAAACTCTCGGGGAATTGGTTATGGAAGGGTTTTTGTCTTCTCCTCTTCAAGCAACCTGTAAAGTAAAATAATTTGTCTTGTGTCGCCAACTCCACCAAGTGGTTGTCAAGCACAATGTTTCGTATTAGTAATATGAAATAAAATATAAAGTAAACTAAAATAAAAAGAATAAATAAAGTAAAGTAATGCAAACTAGATGATATGGAAGATGGTAGAGTTATTTTTGGGTTTTTATGAGTGATTGCAAGTAGAGAACGTATTTTTATATTTTCGAAATAATAAATTATAGAAAATATAAAAGATAGTAGATGCACTTGAAAGGTGTTTCTTATGATTAAAATTGGACCGAGGTTCATGGGTTCACTTGTCTACTCTCTTGTTAAGTTGTAGTGATCACAAAACCATTCATCAATGATAAATTTTCATGGAAACTCTATATCTGTTTGATAAGGAATCAATATGGGCATCATGTTCTAACATAGATATGAAATACATCACTCTTATACTCCTCAAGAAATGGAAACTCCATGTAATCTTGAATTAAGAACAAATCAGAGTATAACTTTAAGTAATATAACATAATGTTTGAAATACAAATATGCTACTTTGATCTAACAAGATTATCACACTGTCACATGATTACTGTAGCACATGATTTTACTTTATCCCTAGTGAGGTATCAAAAGAAAGGTAAAAACCAAATAGAGATCTTGAATATTGTTTGTCACAATTCAATCACTACCACCATGCTACTCCAGCTAATACACACTTCTCCCCATATAAGTTCTTGCGTACAAGTTGGATCAAAATAAGCAATTAAGAACGGGGTACATGATATGCAACTATCAATACATCCTACACAAAATAGATTCCAATCTCAAATATCAAATCATAGAATAAAGATCCACCACATAGGAACTACAAATATGACCATAATCATGTAGGAAAGCTCATATGGTACTAGATCTACGAAGAACAAGAGAGAAATAGATCAAGCTACTGCCACAAACCCATAGTCCAGAGGTGGACTACTCTCTCTTCATCATGGTGATGATGCTGGAGACGTTAGAGAGGGTGGAGATCCCCCCAGAGGCGGCTCTAGTGGAGTTTCCCTCTCCAATCTTTGTTGGATCTGACTCTGTTTGGTGGTGTTTTCATCTCTCGTGTGTTTTGTCTCGAGGACTCCTCGGGATCCTTATATAGGGGTTTTTAGGTCAAGATAACTCTGTAGGCAAAAGAATCAAGGCGATCGGATGGCCGAGGAGCAAATGAGGGCAGGTGGCATGCCCACCTGGGCTAGGCGCGCCACCCAGGCTCTTTTGGGCCTCCTGGCCCTCCAGGTGAGGTTTTTGTGCTCCAGAAGCTTCTTGTGGATAAATATTGGCATTCCCAAAAGTTTAGGTCCATTTGACTTTGTATAGGTCCTGAAACATTAAAAACATTGAAAACATGGTTTTTCTGCCCTGTCAGGTTATAACGAAAATTAAGGGGATCATTGGTAAATCCCCAAAAATCAATATAAAACATGAATATAACATTATATATGATGCAAATATATGGGAAAACATGTTAACAAACTACAAAGTTCATGTATGCATTTTACTTGTATCACCATCCACGCACCATACCAACTTATCAATTCACTACATTTTTGGATATGAAGGGTTCGGTTCACCACGACCTACTAAGTCCAACCAACCACCCATAACTCACTAGCACATGGTTGCACACGTAAGCTACTAAACAAAGACACTAATTATTTCTCTGAAACTTGGGTGTCATTCTGCATTAAAACCATCCAAAAAAATATAAATCATATCACACCCAGGAGATTCATTAATTAAGTTGTTTTACTTTTGACAAAATTAATGCTGTAAAAACAACTTTCATATAATGTAATCCCAGCCCTCTTCTAACATAGCATATTTAAATACATCTATCATACGGTGGCTCATTTAACAAGGAGTACTACGACAATAATTAGGGATATTAAAACTGGGACAAAAGGGAGCTCTCTCACACTATTAGCATTTTTGACCGTCTGATCTCCTTCTAGATTGTTTCTGGTCGTTTGATGTGCTCTAGTCCCGCAGTGGGCCGAATGTCCCAAGAATAGCTACTCTGGAGAACAAATCGGAGGTCCGTGGTTGATTTGGGCCCGTAGAAAGCTCAGGTAGCTCTGCCTCCGCCGCTCACCGTTCAGTGTTCAGATCGAGAAAAAAATGCATCAAAGGAGTGATTGGGGAGGTGCGATGCGATATGGCATGGAGCAGAAGAGCCAGCGATTCGGGGAGCGAGGACCTCACCTGCCGTCTTCGTCGCTGCCGGTAAGGGTGGTCGATACCGCCACCTCTTCCTCCCGCCCCTCCTCTACCCACGCCTCCCATCTCTCGGTTACGCATGCCCGGCCAGCCCGTTCTGCTGCCGTATATTCCCAACTGATCCGGTCAGACAAGGTCTAGCGCATGCGTAGGATCGAACTAGGGTGTTCTCACTCTGGAATTGTCTTAGGTTTATTCGGAGAGCACGAATAATTTGTACTGATTTAGGATTTGCATCATTCTTACTGTGTCAGAACCGATATAGGATCTGTTATTGCCCACTCTGCAGTGCAAAGCGTTATTGTGATTAGAGGATTCCGATGGCACTGATAAATTTTAGCTTGAGTCCCAGCTGAGAGTGTTGGGCCAGAACTGATTGGCTTCAATCTCTATTTTTTTCAGTGAGAGCATCCTAGATAATTAATTGTCGTAAATGTTTGAATTTCATCATTCAAGTGTGAATTTGTGTCACGGTGTTAGAGGTCCTGAATACTTGAGCATATGAAAAACTGTGCTCTATATTGTTCCAAGCAAGCCGTTGTCTTCAAAAAAACAAAGAAACACAATTAAAATCTTGTTCTCGGAAGAACAAGTTAATTGGTTCATGCTTTTTTGCATCGGTGGTTTGAAATAACTAGAACAAGAGGAGCTCTCCCACGCATCCAAGTTTCTGACCGTCGGATTTGTGGTCTCAATCGTTTTTTACCATCCAATGCACCTCTAACTCCCGCACGGGCTGCTCCTGGGCCGAACATCCCTAGGTGCCGCTACTCTACGGAACAAATGGAAGGTCTCTCGATAAATTAACATTGTGCCGTTTGATTCCGCGTAGATGGTCGTGAATCGTGATACACGCGGGGCATTGCCTCACACTCCACGCGACCTGCGTCGACTCCTCCCAATTCTCACCACGAGCTCTTGTCGCTCTGTCGTCACCGCCATTCACTTTGACTCGCAGCAGCTCACGAAGCCCGAGCCGTCCAAGGTTGAAGGAGACCTCTGGCTTCGCCCAGATGCCTAGGGAGAACTCTGGATGCGATGTCGCCTTACCACAGCGAACACCGATCACTCTGGCTCATAGACAGTCGTCCTACTCCGTCGCCTCGATCACCACCTCGCCAATTGTGCCGCACCCATGGAAGTATTGCGATTCGATCTCATCCATCGGTTTATCAGCTGGGAGGTTGTCCATGCCCAGCGTCTAACTCTGACATTTTGCACGGACATGACGTCTCTCCACCCTCCCTGGCTTCCCGTCCCACTCGTGGATTTCATGCTCATCTATTTCATGAGACATTCGATACCATCTGCTTGTTGTCCGGCCTACATGGTTGTGCGACCCATTGCTGCTTCACGTCCGATGGCTGCAACACAACTCCATTGCTTCCCTAGGTTTGCCTTTCTCTTTCTTGTGAAGCTCTCCTCCTATGCCTGGTGTGCCCCGATGCAATTTTCAGTAATTGTGTATGGGATGGTTCTAGCAATGAGAGAAGAAGTATTGAACATATGCATCAACTAAGACACGGAAAAAATGAGAGACCGACGGCAATCCGATGATATCGGTAGAAGTACAAAAAGCAACAGATTTATCTGTAGATTTTTTTTCGGGAACCTTAATTTTCCAGTGGTTATCTTGCAAATAATTGATCAAAGGTCTCTGGGCATTCTAGGATCTCTCACGCAAATTTTTTTTGGAAACAATTATATTATAATTTGGTTTAAATATGTACTTGTGGTGGCAAATGGTAACTCTCAATTTTAGTTAACAATAGTTTCTCGATTAACGTCTAATGGTCCTGAAATTTTTAATATGACCCAACACTTTTGGTATGACCTAACTATTTTTGTTTGATTACCACTCCGAAGACCTCAACCTCGACCACCCTCTACAGGCATCCACATGGAGCGGTGGAGTTGGCGATAGAGTACTACCCGCATGACCTTCCACCTACAAATTCGTCATCCTCAACATCATCAGTTGTGGCCATATCCTCAAATCCGTCCTTTGCAAGAACGACGATGGCCACCTCCTCGAGAATGTCTATTTCATGCACGTCGAGACCCTCGGCCTCAAGGTAGTCCCCATTCATCCACTGTAACACACCCTCTCGATTTGGGTGGACATTGCTGGACCGTCTACCGAGAATATTGAACTGAAGGCGCACCTGCAGAATGTGGAGCATCAAGTACATGATGGTAATTTTTTAAACCGAGACACACCCTATTTGACCTGATACACCCATCAGCCCAGTGACGTCTCATCCATCTCATGAGCCTAGCATCCACACTAAAAAATCAACCAAATCCCACACCATTTCAATTTTTTGTCCATATGATAACATCGATGAAACAAATTAACATTTATTAGAATCATTTCGAATTACACTACAATTTTTTACCTTAGTTAGTGCATCAAACTTCTTGGTGTCCATATACAAGACTATGTTAAAAGTAATCAAAATTGAATTTTACCATTTTCTAATATATTTTGAATAGCACGGGCGCAGCAACGCGGGCCTACACGATCTAGTGAGATATATAACATACCATAATATTCCTACACATGCAACTACAAAATAGAGCTACAATGTATATGGAAATTAAATAGGACATTTATGTAGCACCACTATCCTTGGTTGTAGGAGTCAAAAGCACAGTCTTGACAGTCGCAGGGATTACACTCCTCACAATCTACACAAATCAGTACAACAAGGTTTAACAATAACACATAGAGATCAATACAAATGCAACAAATGCATATATGGCATATTTATGAAAAATTTAGCAGGGTATTAGGTTCTCTGATCACTATAATTAAAGATGACATACATGAAAAACTTTTAATGCATCAAAGCTAATTATTGCATTAATTAAATCCACATAATAGGCTTTTGTTCATAATAATTAAGCCTCTATTGTAAACTGTATAATTAATTCTTGGTAAGAATACTCCTTGATAGATATTTTATTTTGAAACTAGGAGCAAAAGTATTTATGTCAAAATAGTTTACAGATAATTTTATAGAATTAAAATACTACAATATGACTTTTAGTATATCTGAGAATATATGTACTGTAAACTCGTAATTTTATTCTGGAATCAAATAATAATCATTTTTGTGAATCTAACAATATATTATTTGCATTTTTCTGATGAGTAAATCTTTTTCTATGATTTTTACAAGTTTAATACATTTTCTGCCTTTTCTTTTATTCCTGAAATCCAAGCCTTGCTGACGCAGCGGCTGACTCAGCGGCCGACTTAGAGCTGAACACTAACGGTGTGCAAACGCGGCGATGACTTGGCTGCTGACGAGGACTACCACACGGCAACGCGAGTGGGCGATACCCCTTCATGGGCTCCTTCTAATCTGAGTTGCATGTTGTCGATCGGTGGGTTCAGGCGAGTCAGACATA
The DNA here is from genome assembly GCA_023614405.1 of Avena insularis. Lineage (NCBI taxonomy): Eukaryota > Viridiplantae > Streptophyta > Magnoliopsida > Poales > Poaceae > Avena > Avena insularis. The sequence goes on along the minus strand of CM042688.1, from coordinate 502,289,137 downwards.
CTAGGCAGCGGCGGCGGCACAAACGGTGACGGTGGGATGTGCTCCGGTGGTGATATTCAACGTTGGCGGTGGCGCGAGAGGATGGCGGTGGCGAAGCTCGAGCTCGTACCGAGCTTAATGGCGGTGGTGGAGAAGGCAACTCCAGCGCTGAAATTCGGTAGCCTATCGGGATGGATTAGGGTTTTGGAGGGGGTGTTTATATGTGGTAGGGGTAGGATTTAAAGGGGGCGAAGAATCGAAGGTGAGGCGGAAAAAATCTAAACGAATCGGGATGAAAATCATGAAGGTTGTTTTTGTTGAGGAAAAACTTGTCGGAGGGATAGGTATAACGATGGGGCCCCACCTATCGGTGCCCTGGCATCGGCTGGCGCGTGGGAGAAAAAGGGAAGAAAAACAAAAGGAAGAGGGGTGCGGTACGGGCTGCTGTAGCTGTGCTTGGGCTGGCCTTGGGCATTTGGCGCTCGCGCGGGCGAGAGGTAATTCAGGGCTGGGCTGCTTCGGTTGGCTGGCTCGGCAGGCTATTTCTCTTTTTTTTCTTATTCATTTTCTTTTATTCTTTTCTTATTTCTTCTCTAGTATTTATTTTTGAACTCAGGTTTGTTTCAAACAATTTCTTTGAGTTTCTAAAATTTAGTATATTGTTTTAATATGTTAATGAGCATTATTCATGTCCAAAATAAAATAGAGGATTCATAAATCCATGTAAAATTCCATTTTTTGATATTTTTTGTTTGTTTGTATTTACTTCACAACTTTTCCATAATATCTCTAAATGAGCTCAATTTTGTTTCTAAAATTTTCTATTATTCATTAGAGCATTGTAGGTCCAATATGTAGTCTTTTTTATTGATCACAAATATTGGATTTATAAAATCCTTAGTTGAACTCTTGTAGGAGACTTTTGACAAATCAAATTAGGGTTTTCAAATAGGGCTTTAGAAAATGATCTTTTTGCATGATGGTTGATGCAATGCACATGAATGCAATGTAATTCCCATATCTAAAATATGGGATGTTACAATAAATGTAGGAGTGTGAACAGGAGCTAGGCCTGGACTGTGCAACAAGGCTAAAGAAATTTGTGAAAAAATAGCGCACATTTGCAAAGTGTATAGAACGTGATATGTTACTCCTTGTCGGGGAAACAAACTACAATCGCAGCACCGAAAGGAACTCCATGAAGTTCTAACAACTCGTAAACGCTTACATACATAGTTTTCTAAAGTAAAACTTACCTTTCCAAGAAAACCTTTTCGAAAACCTGCGTAAGTCTAGCATCTCTGATTCACGGCAATAGATATAGTGCATCAAACGCCCATCTGCTAGAACTTGCTGAGTATGCTTGTACTCAATCCATCTCCTCAAAATCCTTGCTTAGGTTATGGAGACAGTAACAGGACTACAAAGGTGAAACTAGGTGAAGTTGAAGCTAGTCCAATGGAGATAGAGGAGTTATATACCACAAACAGTGATAATGCAGATAAAACATAGATGAAAACCAATCTCCAGTAATAGAAACCATTCCATTAGGACATCGATTATAAAGCAATAGTCACCCATTAGTTCTATAAATAGATCTAGAGGTAGATCAGGTGTTAGACAAGTCTACAAGTTGCTCTTTCTAGATTTTGGTTTGACCAGGAACCTAACTGACGAACTCATTGTGTCATCGAAGTTCCTAAAATCTTTTTTAAATATCTGTGCTATGAGTACTATAGTCAGACATTGAACATGTTTTTGTTGTACTACTCTGTTGGATGTAATATTCATGGAATAGTATTTTGTGAGTGTTTTGTCAATAACTTGCATGCTACAACACGAAGTGGTGTGCTAGGTCACCGTATTGTCGCCTTTGGAAACAATATGTATCTTATATACTACAACCATAGCCATCTCTGAAATATATTGATTATTATCTGTTTATTTTATATTAAAATGCAAAAGAAGTTGTCACTTATCAATTTTTACATCATTTACAGATATTTCAACCCTAGGTCCTTGTGGGTTCCGCACTCATTAGCTCAAAACATGCTATAATTGGCCCTTTACACTTATAGGTATCACCACTAATCGGGGTATACTATTATAATGAAACACAATGATTTTCGTAAAATGAATGTTTTTCATCTTTTATTTTCAGTAAAGATCGATGTGCCAATTTAGTTGGATGTAATACTAACCACTTTTATCCCAACCAAATTACTTTAAGATTTATTTTAGATCAAATAGTCATAATATAAATAAAAATGTTGAATTACAAGCTGGCAAATGCATAGTGGATCATCACCATATGATGCGTAGATTCTCTCTAGAGGTAGGATGCAAGTCAAAAGTTCAGTGTACATCACTAGGCTCTAACATTATTGCCTACATATATGTCCTATTAATAAACATATACATCACACACTAGATGTTTGCATGATCATGTCCTCCGACTAGTTGGTTAGTGGTATGCAGCCGGTTGTACTCCTATTCCACGACCCGCGTTCGATTCCTGGACTCTGTAGGTTGTTTGTTTGTATGCCTATTTTTTTAAAATAACATAAAAAACGGTGATTAGTACATGGTGTTTGAGTTTTTACACTGTAAACTTGTATTACCATTTTTTGCACTAAATTTGTGTGTGCATGCATTTACCAAATAGATAACACCATTAACACATGGATGAGAGAACAACTAGAAAAATCACATAAAGGATTTTGTTCATACTAATAAATATATACAAAGCACACTAAAGTTGTACACAAACAGGACCTCGACTAGTTGGCTAGTGATGTGCGGCCGGCTACACACCTAGCACGCAGCCGGCGATCGAGCCCTGGATTCCGCAGTTATTCTAATCAAATGCCACATAGCCACTATCCACATGTCAAGTTTTGTATGTCAATTTTTTTATTTTGAACTTTTTTACCTTTTTATTGTGTATATTTGCATTCAGTAAACAAAGAAAAAATGAAAATTCAATAGCAAAAATGTGAGGCACATTCCGCGGGTGGTGTTTGTATGACTATTTTATTATGTAACATAAAAAATCATATGATCAGTACATGGTGTTTGAGTTTTTTACACTATAAATTGTATTACTATTTTTTTACTAAATTTGTGCGTGCATGCATTTACCAAATATATAACACCATTAACACATATATGAAAGAACAACTAGCAAAATCACACGGAGGATTATGTTCGTTCTAATAAATATATACAAGGCACACTAAAATTGTACACAAACCGGGCCTCGACTAGTTGGCTAGCGGAGTGTGGCCGACTACACGCCTAGCCCGCAGCCCGTGATCGAGCCCAAGATTCCACAGTTTTTCTAATCAAATTCCACATGGACACTATCCACATGTCAAGTTTTGTATGTCATTTTTTTATTTTGCAATCTTTTACCTTTTTATTGTGTATATTTGCATTCAATAAACAACCAAAAAAATTCAAAACCAAAAATGTGAGGCACATCATATATTCGGCAGGTGGTGTTTGTATGACTATTTTATTATATAACATAAAAGAACATGTGATTAGTACATGGTGTTTGAGTTTTTTAAGTATAAATTGTATTACCATTTTTTGCAGTGAATTTGTGCGTGCATGTATTTATCAAATATATAACACCATTAGCACATACATTAGAGAACAACTAGCAAAATCACATGAAGGATTATGTTTATTCTAATCAATATATACAAGACACACTAAAGTTTTACACAAACCAGGCCTCGACTAGTTGGCTAGCGGTGTGCGGGCGACTGCACGCCTAGCCCGCATCCCGTGATCGAGCCCTGGATTCCGCAGTTGTTCTAATCAAATTCTACGTGGACACTATGCACATGTCAAGTTTTGTATGCCAACTTTTTTATTTTGCAATTTTATACCTTTTTATTGTGTATATTTTCATTCAATAAACAACAAAAAAATTCAAAATCAAAAATGTGAGGCACATCATATATTCGGGCGGGTGGTGTTTGTATGATATTTTATTATATAACATAAAAGAACCTGCGATCAGTACATGGTGTTTGAGTTTTTTACACTATAAATTATATTACCATTTTTTGCACTGAATTTGTACGTGCATGCATTTACCAAATACATAACACCATTAACACATACATGACAGAACAACTAGCAAAATCGCATGGAGGATTACGTTTGTTCTAATAAATAAATACAAGTCACACTAAATTTGTACACAAACCGGGTCTCGACTAGTTGGCTAGCGGTGTGCGGCCGACTGCACGCCTAGCCCGCATCCCGTGATCGAGCCCTGGATTCCGTAGTTGTTCTAATCAAATTCCACGTGGACACTATCCACATGTCAATTTCGTATGTCATATCTTTTTATTTTGCAATTTTTTACCTTTTTATTGTGTATATTTGCATTCAATAAAAAATTCAAAAGCAAAAATGTGAGGCACATCATATATTCGGTGGGTGGTGTTTGTATGATTATTTTCTAATATAACATAAAAGAACCTTTCATTAGTACATGGTGTTTGAGTTTTTTACACTAGAAATTGTATTACCATTTTTTGCCCAAAGTTGATCTTGAATATTGTTTGCCACAATTCAATCTCTACCACCATGCTACTCCATCTAATACATACTTCTCCCCATATAAGTTCTTGCATACAAGTTGGATCAAAACAAGAAAGTAAGAACGGGATACATGATATGCATCTACAATACATCTTACACAAAATATATTCCAATCTCAAATATCAAATCATAGAACAAATATCCACCACATAGAAATTACAAATATGACTATAATCATGTAGGGCAGCTCATATGGTACTAGTGAAGGGTTTCGTAGGAGAAAACAAAAAAAATCCTATGTTGAAACTCCCTAACACCCAAGATCTATCTATGTAGTACTGCAGTAACGACCGGAGCGTATAGAATACATACCCTCATAGACCGTACGCGGTTAACATTCTGAGAGGAACGTGGTTGAAGTAGTCGAACTCGTAGCCGACCTCAAGCTCGCGAAGCTCCTCGCAAGTCACCCCTTGCTCCTTCTTCATCGTGCAACGGCTTCGGCTCATGACATCCAAGGTGCCTCAAGTGAGGCCCCTCGTGGTTTCGTCCACATACGGTGTACGACGACGACCTCCGGCTCATTGATCCCTGCCGGGAGTGAGGCAGTAGATCTCTGGCTTGAAATCCCTGTAGCGCAACGACATGCTGCAGGTGTGCTATCTCTTGCATGAACAGTCTTTTCTTGGGATCATGCCAACGCGTGCAGACAACTATGTAGAGAGAGAGAGGGAGGAATTGACTATGGAAAATGCCTTAGAGAACACCTCAAATTGTGTGTCTATTCCCACCCATGGGCACCCCTTTATATAGGGGGAGGGGGTGTGCCCTCCCCTTTGGGTTTCCCATGTGGAACTAAACAAGGGAGAGAGGGGGGAGGTGCCATGGGCCTCTGATACGTCCATAACGTATCTATAATTTTTGATGGTTTTATGTTAATAATATGCTTTTGACACTCCTTTTTGTATAAAGTTTATGAATTATTTGAACTAACCTACTAATAGTTTCAAAAGTGCACAATGCTCTTGTTTTACACTTTGATGTGTAGGAATTACCAAGAATACAAGTGAAAACCTTGTTGGAGTCAAATTGGGATTTTTTCAGAAATCTGTCTCATAACTTTTTTGAAGATGGTCACGTTTTGGGTTGAAGACGATGTCAAACAGAAAACTCTTCAACTACAAAGTTGTTAGAAATTTCGCGACAAATGTTCTGGACATAACATTTAGCTGATTCCGAGTTCGGAAGGGCCTACTGCGCCCGATTTACTGCATCCCAAATGGGTGACGGGAATCCGAGAAGCTATATAAAGGGAGGAAGCCTAATTCGTCAAGGGCACCTCCACCCTCGAATTTTCAGCCACCAAAGCCACATTTTTGCCTCCCCCATGGATCCCATCTCCATGGGGGAGGGCTCCCAAGAAGCCATGAAGGAAGGGGCTAAGGGGCGGTGCTCCCCCATGATACCGGCGGCGGGGAAGGAGTCCCCCGCGCCGCCGCCGGCATTGCCGCCGCCCTCTTCACCATCTTCACCGCCATCTCCATCACATAATCCTCCTAGTATGCAGTGGTTCATCCTCCCACACACCTCTGTACCGTCCTATGTAAACATGGTGTTTGATGCTATACGTTATAATCCTATGATCTATGTCATGTTTGTGTAGTTTCTTTGTTCTTAGATTGAATGGTTGAACGTTTTTGGTTCATTAGAGTTGTATGTTGATATGGTACAGTACTTTGGTGTCCATTATATTTGTGCGCGCATGGATTAAACATCATAGGGTTTGTAGTATGTGTAAAAGGAAGGGGGAGTTCTGCCGGAGTGATAGAAACCTGAGGACGCGAACCGGAACGCTGCATGTATGGGAGTAAGAGGACCATTAAACTTAAGGCTATGGTTGGGGAAAACTTAATGCATTGTTAGTAGTTACGGATGTTTGCTAACAATCCAATCATATAGTACATGTAATTCCAAGTAGTGAAGCGCATATATATTTAGCCTCTCCCATATAGAAAACTGCATCGAAGACAATGAACCCGATCTATTCGCTATTTAAACTTAGACAAAGCCACCATAATTACCACCACTATTCCACACTCATGGTTCTGTTAGTTTAGTGTATTTTATTGCTGCAGCAACTAGCTTTACTTTCTTATTATTTATTATCATGCAAATCTATCTCTAGTACTCGTATTGTTGCTCTAGTTTTATTTCCTAGATAATGCAAACGTTTAGTATGCGTAGAGTTGTATCAGTGGTTGATAGAACTTGAGAGAACATTTATCCTACCTTTAGCTCCTCGTTGGGTTCGACACTCTTATTTATCGAAAAGGCTACACATGATCCCCTATACTTGTGGGTTATCAAGACCTTTTCTAGCGCCGTTGTCGGGGAGCAATAGCGTGTGGGTGAATATTCTTGTGTGCACTTGTTTGCTTTATCTCTAAGTAGTTTTTACTTTCAGTTTTAAGTTGTTATCTATCTTAGTATGGATAGGGAATGCAAATTACAAAAAAATAGTTGTACTTGTTACCTAAAAATGTTTTCAAAAAGGAAAGTGATTGGAAAGATGAGTAATGGTTAAGTGGGGGTCGACCTTGAACACTTGTATTCATGCCTATGAAACCAAAACAAATCTTCCCATGGAAGCTTTTCAGTTAAAAACTTGTAGGAATGCATGAAGCCTTGGAAAAGAAAGATATTTCTGGTATTGCCTTAATGCTTATTCATTTGAAAATACTTGAATCTTGCTCATATGCCTAGCTGAAAGGCATTAAAGAAAAGCACTATTAGGAGATAATCCAAATTATTTTTATTTTCAGTAAGTTTTTCTTTTGTTGAGTCATGGAAGTTATTGCTTCAGTAATAACCTCTCCTTATCCTTTTTGTATGGTTTTTGTGCCAAGAATAACCTCTAATGAGAGAGAAGTAAGACTTGGGAAAGTTGCTGTCCTGAAATAGATTTTTATGCTTCACTGTAAAAAATCATGAAAAATCCCTGTATGTCGGATGGAGCTGTAAATTTTTGTGCTTCTGCCCCAGGTTGTTATCCAACTTTAGTTGGCTCAAGACTTTTCGATTTGAGCAACAGAAGGTCTTCGAAAAAATCGGTTTTTACCTGCTGGTCTGTTTTGACATATTTCTACCGTTATTTGCATTTGCCTCTTAAAATCTCTTTCTCCTTGAGTTCTCGCCAATCACTTGAGCTTTAAAAAGGAATTTCTACAGTAGCTTGTGTTTTAATGGAAGTTTTACTTGTGTTGAAACTAAACCCAAAGACTTATTATCTTGAATACACTAATGTTGCTAATGAAGATTGTGTGAAGTTTTGTATGAAGGAATTTTTCAAGTGTAGGGAACAACAATGTGATGAGATGAAGTATGGACAAAAGCTCAAGCTTAGGGATGCCACCCGTGTCACCCCAAGAAATATTCAACAAGCACAAGCGTCAAAACTTGGGGATGCCCAAGGCATCCCCTTCTTCATCAATAAAAATCTCATATTTTCTTCCAAACACTTCATTTTTATTGTTTCATGCATAATTGCGTTGTTCTTGGAGCGTCGTTGTTTTTTGTTTTCTTTTGTTTGGTTTGCTTTAAAAATTCGTTGGACCCCTGCATTCATATGTGGTTTTAAATAAGTTGATTGGTGATTGGAAAATAGTAGGAAGCTTCATGCTTATAAGTGGTACAAAAGGAGCTTGTTTAGACTATGGCCTAGACTTTATCATGTCATGTTTGATATTGTTTTGACTTTATGCTTAGTGATTATTGCTGTAGCATGACTTGTTCCAAATAATTGAGATTGCTTAATGTGCCTTGAAAGGATCATGCGTTGTTTTAGCATTCAAAAGCATAATATTATGGTATTCTCCTTTGATGCTTTATTTGGGTTGACTTGGCGCATGCTTACACCATGTTAAGACTATGAACAAGTCATCTTAGCCTCTATGATCATTTAGTTTATGACTTGTAATATTACTTTATGCTTTAATTAATAATGTTTTGTTGCTTTGCATGATTATGGCCATTATTGCTCTCTTAGTTGGTCGCTCCCAGTCTTTTCCTAGCCTCCACCTATATCAAGTATGAGTTCCACTCATGCATCCAACCCCAAATAAAACCAAGTTATTCCGAAGAGTCCTTCATAAATTCCTATGCATGGTGTGTTACACCATTCCAAGTATATTCATGTTTTTATCTACCTTACAAATTCAACTTGTTATGAGAAAATTAGTGATTAAAGCTCTCACAAACTTGATGGCACACGTTAATATTTGCACTTAATAAACTTGAACCATTGTGTCCATCTATGTTGCGTATATGCTTGCGCTTTATAAGTTGTGAATTAGCAGAACCATGCTATCATGAGGAACGCTTTCAATATTGCACTTATTATTCAGTTGATATCATGTTCTTTTGCGTATAGATCTCGGCGGTGTGAAATAAAAGTGGAGTTTGTAAGCTCATGGAGTTTGTATGTGTGTTAGAGAAACGCGTGGGCGGCTAGCCTAAGCCAAGCCTAATCATGTTGGAAACTTGCAGCATAACCATAGTGAGCATTCTATGAATCATCCTCAATAAAAACCTATGCAAATAGTAAAAAAAGATCGCTGAGATGCTCATTATTTGTTGCCTTGTCATTTTGATATGGGATAGCTCTTGCATCATGGGGCAAGGGGTACCCCGTTGGCGGTTCTCTATGATACGCTTGTACTTAAAATGACAAGAACTTACTAGTGACTAATGTTGAGTAACATGAGGTTCGATACTCGTAAGTAAGGGGCATGAGATTTTCAACTTATAACTTGTCAAGCATATCGTCATATTTGTGTCACTTTAACCTTAATCACCTCAAGATGCTTATGATAGGGGCTATGAGAGCTGAAAGCTAATAAGTACCATAATTTTTGGAAGCTCTTTATGAAACTTGAAATCCCTACTTCTCTCTCTGAAGGGCATTTCTTTTTACTTTTATGTTGAGTCTCCATCTTCTATCTTTATGCACAAATTGAGAGAGCATAGTGGTCATTCTTAGTTTAATGTGCATTGTCCCAAAACTTGTTGATTAATTCATAACTTTGATATTGCTTGTTCTTAAATTATTTGTATCTAGTCACCCTTATGAACTTTGAAGGTGTCTTATGCATTTATGTTTTGATATACCATGAGGGACAAGATGAATACCACTCTTATTATGTTTTCGATATGTGAAATAAAACAAATGTCTTTCAATGCATTGTTATTCATGATCTTTTGTTTGTACCTTTTCATGTTACAACATAGTAGTTATGTCTTATTGTTAGAACTCTATCTTTCATGTTCATGTTTAGAGTACCTTGATCCCAACTATCAACGCTTTTACAATAATGATGATAAAGATTGTATTGTCTGCATGTCACCTCAAAAATTATATTGTTTTTATGGAACTCCCTAACACCCAAGATCTATCTATGTAGTAATGCAGTAACGACCGGAGCGTATAGAAACATACCCTTGTAGACCGTGTGCGGTTAATGTTCCGAGGGGAACGTGGTTGAATTAGTCGAACTTGTAGCCGACCTCAAGGTCACGAAGCTCCTCGCAAGTCACCCATTGCTCCTTCTTCATTGTGCAGCGGCTCCGGCTCACGACATCCAAGGTGCCTCAAGTGAGGCCCTTCGTGGTTTCGTACACATACAGTCTACGGCGACGACCTCTGGCTCCTTGATCCCTACCGGGAGTGCGGAAGTATATCTCAAGGAAAAAGATCTGGATATGGGATACCCCAATTATTCCCAACTGTGATCACAATGGAATTTGAGAAATGGTGTGATCAATACAAGTTAACACCTCGTTCTGAAATGCAAGAGAGTATGAACTTCGAGGACGAAGTTTATTTTAAGGGGGAGAGTCTGTAACGCCCCAGCAATAGAGCTTAGAAATAAGATGAACACAGGTGTGTGCATTGCATTCATGCATAGAAAATCCGAATAATTTTTGCGTTTTTAAATAAAACTTGTCAAAGTGATTGAATCTTCTATTGACTTGGTGAAACTGAAGTAGATCATCAAGTTGACTACGATAAGTTTCAATATGACCTTTGTTAAAAACCTTATTTTGGGTAATATAATTTGATCTAAGGGTAGATCAAATGTAATAAAACTAAGTCATAACACACTACTTAATAAGGAGTACTTGATCTCCTAGAGATCATTACATGGTATTCCAAGCAACACCTCAAGGATGAATACTTAATCTTCTAAATATGATATCAAGGTATTATCTACCACAAACACTAAATACCAAGTTAAGGATATAACTTAAGTAAAGAAACCCTATATCTAAAACTGGAAACACTTGTTTGCCATAGTTACTCCTACCATGGGTATCATAGTAGTTCATAAACATTGACTCTTATTACAAATAGAGTAGGAATGGAAGTCAAACCAAGACCATCCATTACATACCCTTAGTGTCATGATAATAGGTGACATTCCTATTTAACCAAGTCCTAGTATCAATTGATCATCAATATTGAGTGATCAATTCTTGACCTAGAACTTATTGACTCATAACCTTTGACCTATTGTGTTGACCTTTCAAATACCTTAAGTAAATTAATCTGAAGGAAGAACTAGATATGGTTGAGTGTACCATCGTCAATGGAATGTGATCCTTAATGGAGATCAAACCATTTGATGTTGGAGGAGTTAACTCACTCCTGAGTTAACTAGAAGCAGTATTTAAACTAGGAAGTAACTAGTGATCATGGAGCTATGAGAAAGCTAGTAGTATTAGTACATTAGATAACAATCTTGTTAGGACAAGTGGATATAGACTTAGAATAAGCTTGCTTAACAAGATAAGTCTATAGAGAGACTAATACAAGTTTACTACTTAGTTGAATATAGATCTTGATCAGACAAATAGAAGCCTAAGCTTAGTTTGATCAAATGATGGAGGTCATTATTCTCAAATCACTTGGGAATAGATGACTAGGTGTTGAAGAAGACTTGTGAGTATACCAAATCAGGTAAAGTCTGGTAAGCTGAATCATCTAGCTTGAGCATGAGAAGTCAAGCTAGAGTATGATGAAGTATATAACATAAGTTGTATGGAGTAGTTGGAGGCATAGTAGCTTAACCAAGTTGATATAAGGGTAGCTGGTATTATGGGAGTAGTACTAAACCTATTTCAAAGGATTGATATCCTTTGTTATATATAGTGAGGATTGTAGTCTTGCAAACCTTGGAAGTAGTTGTAAGATGAAGTTAAGGAAGTTAATAGATGGAGTTAGCAGTAGCTACATTGATAGGTGCATCAATGGTAGTTAATTAATAGGATTTATATACTAGGAGTAAGGATGGAGTATTGTTGGAATGGCATGACCATGTCATCATATGATGATGGATATGGTGGAATCAGTTGATTGTCTTATTCAGAAAGATGAGATCTTTGTGAATAAGATAATAAAGGTATATGGAGTATATTTAGGAAAGGAATTCCTTATCTAAAGATAACTTTAGGGAGGTATTAAGATAAGGATTCTTTAGAAGCCTTAACCAAGAATATATCAAGCCATGACAAGACCCATGTCTACTGTATTATTCAAGACCCTAGAATCAAATGGATAGTATCTCTTATTCAAATGAAATGTCTAAAAGATAAGTAGAATGCTAGGTGAGTGTTTGAGAAGCCATGTCCAGCTGATTGTTTTAAACTCTAATAGGAACCTAGGATGATAGAATTATTATGATCACATTACTAAGTAATTCCAATATCTCACTCTATGAGGAGAGATCAAACCCACTCATAGATTTAGAAGTAGTATCCCTAAACCTTGATCCTTATCCCTATCTACAATTGAATATGAGTTATTAAATCCTCTCAGAAGCCATGGTAACTATATGTAGATGAGTATCTTCATTGTTGTTATCCATGTATAAGAATTAACCAAAATGGTTTTATGATAATTATAAACACTACTATGCAATTAGAACTTCATTAGGGAAAATTCCAAGTTTTGGAGAACCATGAAATTTAAACCACCAATCTATGAACCCTAAGATTTAATTCACTAAAAAAGGTTTTTTCCATTAATCCTTAGATAAGTTTAGGCTAGAATAGAATTCCATTTATATCATTAGCCATACTAAACCATCACCCTTACCATGGTGAAAACAAGAACGTTTCTATAAGATTTGCATAGAAGTAACAAATCCCTAAAACCCTAACATCTATTAATACTTCTTAATGAAAAGGACTTTTCATATATTTATGAATATATTTTGTTGCCCAATAAAAAAATTAAGAGACGATGATTATAAATTCTACAAACAATAATATTCATGATTTATAAAGTTTCTGCACATTTTAAATCTTTGTAGAAATCGAATTAGAAGTGAATATATAAATAGCAAAGAAAACAGAAACTGGAATTAAAGTAAAAAGGAAAAGGGCAGCCTAGTCGTTCGGCCCACGGCCCATTTTTTCTCTCGCCTAACCGTCACCCACGTGCGCCAGCCGTCACTACTCGCTCGCTTGGCCAAAGCCCAACTCTGGCCCAGGCCCACGTACCGGTTCGACGCATATGTTCGTCGTCTTCCTCGCCGCGTCGTCGAGCCCCCGATGCAGCAAGCAGCTCGCTGGCGTCCACACCGCCGTCGCATGCACCAAGATGCGCGCCGCTGCAATTTAGGACCTACTTGAAGCGACAACTCCGCGGTGGAGCAACCCTAGACGCCACTCCTCTCGTTCTTATCCTCCTTCCTTATCCGCTGAAACCCTATATCGCCGGAGCTCCGAGTCGCCGTTGTTCCCGAGCTTCCCTTGGAGTTCTGAGCGCATTGTTAAACTCGCCTCGATGTCCTCGTTCTCCTTAGCTAGGCCACAAAAGCCAGAGAGCCCCCATTCAAGCCAATAGACACCTCACCGCCATCGGCGGTCACTATCGTTCTCCATTGATTCTGGCTTCCCCTCGCTTCACCAACTGCATCATCGCGTTCCTAGTGAGTCACTGAGTCTTCCAGTATCCTCCTCGACTCCCCTTTCATTTTGAATCACTCTCACGTTGTAGTCCATCGTAGGTTGCTGCAAAAGGTGGTCGCCGGAGTAGCCCCGGTGACCAATAAGGGGCGGCGCCACCACTATTAGGATCGCCTCACACTCCCATGTCCAACGTAGCCACTCCCACGTGCTCGCGCGCTCTCGATCGAGAGATCGATCAGCGACCTAGGAAGATCACCCACGAGTGATGTCAGCATGACATCATGCTGATGTCATAAGCCCTTTTTATTATTTGTTTTATTATTTCTGAATATGATGTGGCATGTGTCCCACCAGTCAGTGGCTGGGGTAGAAAAGGTTGGGTATAAAAGGCCTTTGTCTCGCGTGGCAGAAGATGTGGCCACAGGCCCACATGTCTGTGACTTAGACTAGGTATGGTTTAGGTATAAAAAGGTAATTCCTATTCAGGAAATAGTTTAGATATTATAAATTCGATTATAAATATATTTCAGGAATTTAGGAAAATGATTAAATCTTATAAATTGAATAACTTTTGTTTTATAATTCAGAAAAATATATATTATATATCAAAATGTTCAGAAAAATAAATTCTATAATATAAACACATTATCACATTTTATTTTCCAACTTAGATAATATAATAATTACTATTAGTATATAAGCTATTTGGAATAAATCTTAAATAAGGTGTTTATTATTAAAATCCATAAAAAATATGTATAATATATAAACAAATCATAGAAAAACAAAATAAAGACTTATAAACTTTTTTATATATTTTTGTATCACTTAGTTAATAATTATTATTTATTTAGTATTTATAAACTAATAAAACTTGTAAAAATCATATCTTATTATTTAAAATTCACAAAAATACTTATAATATACCAAAATGATTACAAAAATGAAATCTATACACTAAGAATATCAACTCATACTTTTGAAGTAAAATAAAAGGTAAAGGTCTAATAAATCTTATTTAAACCCTTTTCTTTTATTTTAATTCATTAAAAATTTATATACCTTTACTATTCTCTTTAGTATTATTTGTTTAAAGTCCAAAAATGTAATAACAAGACAATTAATGTTTAAGTGAAGTTAAAATAGGTCAAAACATTTTAAAATATATCTACTAAAACTATCATCTCAAATTAAGGGTATTTTAGTTTTCCTAAAAGATTTTTACCAATTATAAAATCAACTAAAATGGTGTATTGTCTATCACAAGAATCCTATGCACTTGTAATGTCATCAAACTTTTCTTTACTACCCCTCTGTTCAGTATTATTAGGCCGGAGGGCCATAGCACCAAAACCAAGACGTGGGCTGCAAACTCGGAGCTAACTTCAGAAACGTTAGAGCTGGCTCTTAATTGCTCCTACTTACATGCAAGCAATTATTCTCTCCTTAATTTATTTTCCATCAGCCTATCGCTATCCCCTAGAACCTCATGCACTAGTCAGCTGAGTGGTTGGGAGCGTTTCCAAAACTTTTGCATGCGTGGAGAGTGTGCACGAAGAAAAAAAGCGGGAGGCAGGAGTCAAGGACGTGATAAATGCGCACGAGAATTAAGGAAGAGTTAATACTCTGGACTAATATTACCGAAATATCTGAAAACCCTCTCTGGTTGTGTAATCCTGAACAGAGGGAGTAATTCTTTCCTAGTTTCCAAACCCTAGATTAGATACGACTATTCTGGGGATTCATGTTTATCAAATTGCATTACATTACTTATGCATCGTTGCATCTTGCTTCTTTAAACCTTAGTCCTTACCGGACCAATGATGCTATTTACAGAATTTAGATTTTTAATGTCTTGAAGACCGTGAGTGCATAATCTTGCAATCACAAAAGGCAAGTTCACAACTTCCTCACGTTCTTTGATTATTTTCTATGCATGTAACTCAATTGTGTCATTACCTGCATTTCAAAAAGGTCAAAAAACAATATTTTTATAATAATATGATTATGGATTATTTATCAAGTGGTAATAATCTATTGATACAGTTCTAGTGCTAAAGGAACATAATATCTAGGACTTAACAACCAATGTCTCTAGTGATTCTAGCGCCGTATAATACGCGCCAACCATGAGATTTGGAATGGGACAGAGAAGTCAGCTGTATCTTCTTCCTTTCATATGGAGGCAAGATGACCTTATCGTGACGTTGTGATTCTCGGTGTGGATCCAGCATATGGGTGGGCACCCTTATGCCCCACGATTTTGGTGTCTAGATTATTTATGAGTGGCTGCCAGAGGTTTCACCAGACCTCCAGGGGCATCACCAGCTCATAGAGTCTTGATACGTCCATTTTGCATCACTATTCTATATCTTAATTCACTATTATTCATTGATATATTTCATATTGAGAGGTGATACTTACGTTATTTCATCTATTTTTGCAAGGTTGATGACTTTTGGAGCATGGACCGCTGCAGTCAGGATTCTGATGGAAAAGGTGCTGTTTGGAGGTAAAATTCGCGAAGATCAGAAAATCCGGGAAAATATACGGAAAATCCTATTTTTCCAGAAAACTAAGGATGCCAGAAGATGGAGTGGAGGTGGGCCACAGGTGGCCCACACCATGGCGTGGCGAGCCTAGGCGCTGGAGGTGGTGTGGCCACCCTGGCCCACTCCATCCTCTCCCCTCTAGCGTATATCATCCTCCCGAAACCCTAAGACTCGGGAAGCGACCACAGAAATATTCCCCCGCCTCTACGGGGCGAAAAACACCGAGAGAGAAAGATCTCTCCGGCAGACAGATTTCTGCTGGGGGAATTCCTTCCCGGAGAGGGGAGATCATCGCCATCAACACCACCATCAAGCTGGACTTCATCGGGGTCATCATAATCACCATCACCACCATTATAACCATCAGCACCCTCATCACCATCTCCATATTGTTGTAACAATTGCGTTGAATCTTGCATAGTTCATAGGGGAAACTTTCCCGGTGTTGATTACTCTTTGTAGTTGATGCTATTGAGTGAACCATTGAATTATTGTTTATGTTCAGATTGTTATACATCATTATTTCATCTCTGATCATGATCCATATGATGTCTTGTGAGTAGTTCGTTTTGTTCTTGAGGACATGGGAGAAGTCTTGTTGTTAGTAGTGGAGTTGCGTTGAGAAAGATTCAATAGATTGTTATTTAAGTTGTGGTGTACTTCTTCTAGTGGTGTCATGTGAACGTTGACTACATGACACTTCATCTATATGGGCCTAGGGGAATGCATTGTGTATTTGGCTACTAATCGTAGGGGTCACCGGAGTGACAGAAACCTGAACCCCCGTTAGGAAACCATTGCACAAGGGACGTAAGGGTCTTAGAGTTTAAAGCTATGGTTAGATTTCTACCTTAATTACTTTCTTATACTTACGGATGTTTTCAAGGGGTATAATCACAAGTATGTATTAGTCTTGGATGGGGTGGTACATTATTAGCACAGGTTCACCCACACAACACTTAGCAAGCTAAAGAAGATTAATCAACTTTATGAAGCGAAAGCACTTGACAGTCTTCCCATGTGTCCTCGAAAACGTTTGGTCATCTTAAGAAATACAACCGGCTTGTCCTTTGCTGCATAAAGGATTGGGCCACTTGCTGCATTTATTCCTACTGTCTTTTATTTACTTGTACGTTTTTACTTGCTTTATCGAAAACCCCTAAAAATCCGTTTGCTAAGTATTTGCAGAGAATTCCTGATCCATACCACTAGCCAGCACCTTCTGCTCCGGGTTGGGTTTGACACTCTTACTTATCAAAAATACCGCGATACACCCCTATACTTGTGGGTCATCAAGACTATTTTCTGGCACCGTTGCCGGGGAGTGAAGCGCTATTGGAGAGTGGAACTGGTAAAGGAAACTTCTACTATGAGTATTGTTTACTTCTGCTAGTTGCTTTATTTTCGTTATGGATAATTCGCTGAGTTTCTTATTTGGTAATGCTACTACCACTGCTAAGGTAGTAGATAAGCCACCACCTGCTGAGAATGATGTTTTCAAAATACCTACAAGAATTATTGATCGTGTTATGGATAACTACTATGTTGGGGATGGAGCTGTCCATCCCGGTGATCATTTACTCTTTATACACGAATTATGCGGGTTGTTCAAGTGTGCAGGTATTACTACAGATCAAGTTAAGAAGAAGTTATTCTCATTATCACTAAAAGGAAGAGCTGAGTAATGGTATAAGCTGCTGAAGAATGGTCAAGCTCTGGAATGGGAGGAAATAGTGCCTCTCTTTTATTCAAAGTTTTATCCTCCTAGTGAGATTCATAAAGATCGGAATCAAATATATAACTTTTGGCCTCTTGATGGAGAGAGTACAGCTCAAGCTTGGGGGATATTGAAGTTACTAATGCTCAAATGTCCCATTCATGAGCTCCCCAACAATATTATTATCAATAACTTTTATGCAAGGCTCCCTCTACATGATAAAGATTTATTGGATGCTTCTTGCGCTGGATCATTCACTCGCATGGAAGAAGAAGCTAAATGGGATCTTCTGGACCGTATTCAAGACAATGCTGAAGCTTGGGAGAATGACAAAGGTAGAAAGTCAGGTATAAATTATGATTATGAATGCATTGAATATTTTATGGGAACTGATGACTTTCAAAATATTAAAAATGCTTATGGTCTAGACTCTCAAGCTATTGCTTCTTATTTTAAGGCTTTTGCTTCCTACATTGAAGTGCCTAAAAAGAAGTGGAATAAGTATCATGAACCTTATAAAGATGTTGCTAAGAGTGTTCCTACAAGAAATACTGAAGTTTATACTGCTAATCATGTCTTACCTGAACCTTATGTTGAGAAAATGCCTTTTCCAGTTAAGGTAAAGGAACATTCTATGATAGCTAGTATGGTTAATGAAAGTACAAATAAAGCTGTTAAACCTGATAAACAAATGGTTGATGAACCTATAATAGCAAATGTGAAAGACTTTGTCACTAAATATGGAAAAGAGGGACACACTATCCTTTGTAAGGATACCTCTAATATTGTTTCACATAGTAGTGTTATGAGAGCTAGTATTCCTGTGTTTTTTGTTAGAATAAGTGATCATTGATATGATGGTTCTTGTGATAGCTATATCGTTAAGTTTATGCATGATACTGAAAGTTACTATGAGAGAGGTAAAAGTGTTCTTATGTATCTCAATAATATCAAGTTTCCTCGTTTTATGCTGAAAGTTTTTATGTTGCACTTCTTTTGTCTTCTTATGCAAGTTGCCTCTAGTTTCAATAACTTGTTTGTTTACAAAATTCCCTTGCATAGGAAGTGGGTTAGACTTAAATGTGTGTGTGTTTTTGCTTCTTAATGATCTCTTTCACTTCAATTCATATCCCTATGAGAGCTTCTTCAAAATTAGCATGCCCATCTTAAAGGCTATAAAGAAAGAGCTTTATGGGAGACAACCCAATTTGTTTTTGCTTTCAGTTTGTTTTTGTTTCTTTGAGTCTTGGAAGTTATTACTTCGGTAATAACCGCTCCTTATCTGTTTTGTTTGGTTTTTGTGTCAAGATCAATGTCTAATGAGAGAGAAGTAATATTTGGGGAAGTTGCTGTCCCGAAACAGATTTTATGTGCTTCACCGTAAAAATTCATGACAGATCTCTGTATGTCGGATTAAGCTGTAATTGTTTGTGCTTCTGCCCCAGGTTGTTATTTAACTTTCATTAGTTTTGCACTTTTTGATTTGAGCAATAGAAGATTTTCGAAAAAATTGATCTTTACCTGCTGGTCTGTTTTGACAGATTTTGCCACTCTTGCATTTGCTTCTTTATTTGATTTCCTTTTTAATTCTTTTTGGGTTTTCGGAAGGAGTTGCTACAGTAGCTTTTGTTTTGATGGTTTTCAGTTGAAGTTAGACTCAAAAGGTTTTATCACTTCACTTATACTAATGTTGCTAATGAGAACTGTGTGAAGTTTTGTGAGAAAGAAATTTCCAGGAAGTGGAGATAATGGTGTAATAAGGAAGAGAAGGGTTTTATGATTCAAGTAATAAGTATATGAAGATGAAGATATCGATGTTATTCAAGAGATGACTTCGGAAGAATCTACTAGATACCAAATTCAGAGACCTGCAGAGTCTGTTTTCATGAGGTAACAGTTCTGGTAAGAAAAGTTCCACGAAAATACAATACAACTATATTTTTGCAGTTTTTAGTCGATAAGGAAAGTTTCGAAATGAAAACGGGACGGAACCGGAGCCGGGTGGCCCACACCACCCCATTGCGTGGTCCCACCCCTGGCCGCGCCACCAAGTGGTGAGGCCACCCAGGACTCCGCCTCCGACCCGTTTTCACCCAGTACCCTCCTTTTGATATGAACCTTCGTAATATATAACCCCCCGGATCCCCCGAGGTTCGTATATCGTGTTTTCTTCGTGTTTTTGTTTCGATCTGTTTCTACCAGGACATACTCTTTGAAGGCTTAGAAGCACAATGGTGTCTGCCAAGGATAAAGTGAAGGAGCCCATGGAGGAAGACCTCCAAGACCCCGGGAAGGAGAAGGAGGTCAAGAGTGAAGGTGAAGAGGAGCAAGGCCAACACCCGCACGCAGGCACTACCGTTGCAAGCATTGGAGTGGTGGCAAATCCAGCAATTGGAGGGAAGCCTCCTCATCACCGTTCAGATCCCTGGTCACTTCCTCCATGCACCAAGAATCCTTTCCATATCCTTATCCATGAGCATCAATACCAGAATATGCCCAAAGGGAAGTTACCCTCCAATTAGTATTTGCCTCGTTCTAGCCATGCAGGAAAAGAAGACTTCAAGGAGGAAGAGTGGGGAAAGAATAGCAAGAGCTGGAATTCTCAACACGACATGATCATGAGCCGCATTGAGCAAAACTCACAGCTGATTCGTAATCTCACCTTCGAGATTGAGGACTTGGGGAAACTGATCAGAGAGCTCATCGAGAGGATACCACCACCACCTAAGGAGTAATTCGTCATCAGGTTTGGCATCCCCTTGGTTTGTTCCAAGCTTGGGGGAGTGTCGCGGTATCACATCACTATCTTCTATCTTTTTACCTTATTAGTAGAGTCATATCATGAATAGAGGAGTTATTATGTAGTATGGTTTGCATTATGGAAGTGTCCCCTCTCTTGTTAGATTTGTATCCCTTGGTGTGAGTTGCCGTTATGGAATATTAATGAGAAGTTCTATCATTCACTCTTTTGCAATAGCTTATATTAGTTTTCAATTCGTGGTTATATGATTGATCTTGTTGTTAGTATTGGTAGCACTCTGGGATCATTGAGTTAATTTAGTTGGTTTTGGCAAACCTGGCTCGGTCAGTAGCAACACTATTTTTGAGAGTTGAATGAAAAAGATAGAAGTACTCTAGAGTAAAATAATTTCATCATCTTTCTTTCTTGATTTGCTCATAAGTCTAGTATTCTCTAGTTAAGATCTTTTGTGCTTCCAAGGAAGATTGCATGTTTGTCTTTATCACTTGTATGTTTGTTTGTTTCCCTCAACTCTTATACTTGCTACCCAGCCTTGCTAGCCAAAAACCTGTACTAAGAGGGTATTCTTCTCATACATCCACCTCCTTTAAACCAAAACCCATGCCATTTGTGTCCACCATACCTACCTAGTAGCATCATTGCTATTCCAAGTAAATTCTTGTTTTATCTACCTCCCAAATTAAACTTGTTATGTGAAAATTAGTGATTAAAGCTCTCACAAACTTGATGGCACACTTTAACTTCTTGCATTTAATAAACTTGAACCATTGGGTCCTTCTTTGTTGCGTATATGCTTGCGCTTTATGAGTTGAAGTTAGCCGAACCATGTATCATGGGGACCGCTTTCAACACTTCATTTGGTACTTTGTACCTAGTTGATATCATGTTTTTTTGCTTATGGATCCCGGCGGTGTGAAATAAAAGTGGAACTTGTAAGATCATGGAGTTTATATGTGTGTTAGAGAAACGCCTGGGCCGCTAGCCTAAGCCATGCCTAATCATGGTGGAAACTTGCAGCATAACTATAGTGAGCATTCTATGAAGCATCCTCAATAAAAACCTATGCAAATAGCAAATAAAAAGATCGCTGAGATGCTCACTGTCTGCTTGCCTTGTCATTTTGATTATGGGATAGCTCCTGTGTCATGTGCAAGGGGTACCCCGTTGGCGGTTCTCCATGATACGCATGTATTTACAATGACAAGAGCTTGCTCGTGACTGAAGTTGAGTAACATGAGGATCGGTACTCATAAGTAAGGGGCATGAGATTTCAACTTATAACTTTTCAAGCATATCCTCTTAGTTGTGTCACTTTAACCTTAATCACCTAAAGATGTCTATGATAGGGGCAATGAGAGCTGAAAGCTAGTAAGTATCATAATTTTTGGGAGCTCTTTATGAGACTTGCAATCCCTGCTTCCCTCTTTGAAGGGCCTTTCTTTTACTTTGTAGTTGAGTCAGTAAACCTACTCCCTTCTATCTCAGCAAGTATCTTGAGTTGTTGTGTTTCATTCATGCATATGATGATTTATGCAATCATGTTTCTTATGTTCCTTGCTTTGCACATTACTCGTATCCTGATGTTTACTACTTTAAAAGCTTTCATTGAAAAACCAGTTATTTGTGAACTCCAGCAAGTTATCAACTATTCTTCGACCAAGAGCTAAGTTTGCCATTACCAATTATGATTCACTTTATGTATCTTTATTGTGTTTCCTTTACTTATTACAAGTTGGGTTATATAATAGTGAGTTGTCTTCTATTATGATCTATGTATTTGATAAATGTGATGCTTCTTGTCCGTATTCTTTTATCGACTCTTCACTCCATAAACCTAAGGTCATGTTTATTGAGCTCAGTTTAAGCAGGGACAAGCGAAGTCTAAGCTTGGGGGGAGTTGATACGTCCATTTTGCATCACTATTCTATGTCTTAATTCACTATTATTCATTGATATATTTCATATTGAGAGGTGATACTTACGTTATTTCATCTATTTTTGCATGGTTGATGACTTTTGGAGCATGGACCGTTGCAGTCAGGATTCTGATGGAAAAGGTGTTGTTTGGAGGCAAAATTCGCGAAGATCATAAAATCCGGGAAAATATACGGAAAATCCTATTTTTCTAGAAGACTAAGGATGCCAGAAGATGGAGTGGAGGTGAGCCATAGGGGGCCCACACCACCCCATGGCACGGGCAGGCCTAGGCCGCGCCTGGAGGTGGTGTGGCCACCCTGGCCCACTCCAGCCTCTCCCCTCTAGCGTATATCATCCTCCCGAACCCTAAGACTCGGGGAGCAACCACAGAAATATTCCGCCGCCTCTACGGGGCGGAAAACACCGAGAGAGAAAGATCTCTCCGGCAGACAGATTTTTGCCGGGGGAATTCCTTCCCGGAGAGGGGAGATCGTCACCATCAACACCACCATCAAGCTGGAATTCATCGGGATCATCATCATCACCATCACCACCATCATCACCATCAGCACCCTCATCACCATCTCCATATTGTTGTAACAATTGCGTTGAATCTTGCATAGTTCATAGGGAAACTTTCCCGGTGTTGATTACTCTATGTAGTTGATGCTATTGAGTGAACCATTGAATTATTGTTTATGTTCAGATTGTTATACATCATTATTTCATCTCTGATCATGATCCATATGATGTCTTGTGAGTAGTTCGCTTTGTTCTTGAGGACATGGGAGAAGTCTTGTTGTTAGTACCGGAGTTGCGTTGAGAAAGATTCAATAGATTGTTATTTAAGTTGTGGTGTACTTCTTCTAGTGGTGTCATGTGAACATCGACTACATGACACTTCACCTATATGGGCCTAGGGGAATGCATTGTATATTTGGCTACTAATCGTAGGGGTTGCCGGAGGATGTGAAACCTGAACCCCCGTTAGGAAACCATTGCACAAGGGACGTAAGGGTCTTAGAGTTTAAAGTTGTGGTTAGGTTTCTACCTTAATTACTTTCTTGTACTTACGGATGTTTGCAAGGGGTATAATCACAAGTATGTATTAGTCTTGGATGGGGCGGTACATTAGCACAGGTTCACCCACACA
The DNA here is from genome assembly GCA_023614405.1 of Avena insularis. Taxonomy (NCBI): domain Eukaryota; kingdom Viridiplantae; phylum Streptophyta; class Magnoliopsida; order Poales; family Poaceae; genus Avena; species Avena insularis. The sequence goes on along the minus strand of CM042688.1, from coordinate 502,265,525 downwards.
ACACTTAGCAAGCTAAAGAAGATTAATCAACTTTATGAATCAAAAGCACTTGACAGTCTTCCCATGTGTCCTCGAGAACGTTTGGTCATCTTAAGAAATACAACCGGCTTGTCCTTTGCTGCATAAAGGATTGGGCCACTTGCTGCATTTATTCCTACTGTCTTTTATTTACTCGTACTTTGTTTACTTGCTTTATCGAAAACCCCTAAAAATCCGTTTGCTAAGTATTTGCAGAGAATTCCTGATCCATACCACTAGCCAACCCCTTCTGCTCCTTGTTGGGTTCGACACTCTTACTTATCAAAAATACTGCGATACACCCCCTATACTTGTGGGTCATCAAGTCTTCGGGAACTCACCATGGTTATGGCTTGCCCTAGTTGGAGGCTTAACGGAGGTGGAGTCAGCCCCGGAGGATCGTGCAGACATATGGGGTAGCGGAGAGGGCAGCGATTGGCTTGGATCTTAAGTTGGGCCTCAAACCATGGAAGTTTGAACGGGGACATACTCCCGGCTGTGCAACAAAGCTTAAGGTCTCTTGTGGGAAAAGTGACGCACCTCTGCAGAGTGTAAGAATTGTGACATGTTACTCCTTGTTCCGGGAAGGAGCTACGAACACGGCAGGAAAGGAACTCCATGAAGTTCTGGTCAACCTATGAAGGCTGTCGGTCATAGTGTTCAGAATAAAAGCAACCTTTGAAGAAATGTTTATGAAAACCTGCATTGCCTATGGCCTATGGTCTGTGGTTGTAGAGATAGTGCATCATACACTCCTTTTTAGTGAACTTGCTGAGTAAGCTCGTACTCAATTGTACCTTCTTAACCCTTGCTAGGTTCTAAGCCATTGAAGACGACGTCAACAACAATTTCTGCTCAAGAAACCATCATCGACATCTCAAGTTCTTCAATAAAGGCAATGAAGTAAACATATACATCAGATGAAGTGAAGATAAAGTGTCGTTTAGATAGGAGTAGATTCTCCAGCCATAAAACCTATTCTGTAGAGCATTGCAATAGCAGCAATGTCAAGCCAAATAGTTTAGATACTAGTCTTAGTTACTAGATAGTTCTGAGTTATTATTTCTGGTTCTTCTTTGTAAGAAGTTATTTCTCTCTCTTTAACCTAGAGTGTTCTCTAGATCTTTTGTAAAGAGTCTAGTTGTAATCTATAGTCATGTCTTGGACCTGCTGTGTTTCTGTTGTACCACTCTGAGGGATGTAATACTAGTGAACGGTGTTTCATTGGTGTTATGTCAACGACTATAGTGTACTACATCATGTAGTGGTATGCTGGGTCACCGCAGCTGGTATCAGAGCATATGCTTTGACCTTAGGATTAAAACCCTTTTAGGAAGATCTATAGGTTGGATAGTGACTATAGGAGCCATCTTATCTAAACCAAGACTTGTGATGGATATCCACTTGAGGATAAACCTTGTCACACTTAAGTTGATGTTCTTATCATCTTTCTTAAGGATTAGTTATATGTATTCTCTAGAGAAATGTCATTTTAGTATAGATCTAAATAGGTATAACACCACTAAGATATCTTAAGTAAGTTAAAATATCAAAGAAGATTACGATTAGGATTAGGATATCATGTGGAGTAGTATTAGTGATGGAGTCTATATTTAGAACCCCTGTGAAGTAGAAGAATCTTATCACTAGTTAATACCACTATACCATACAAAGTAGACCATTAGAGTATGTATAGATACAGTTGGAAGTAAATCATGTGGCATCCACTTGATAATTCCATGTGATGGAGTACAATTTTGTAAAGAATCATTAATAGTAAGCCAAGAAGAAGAGTTGTCATGGTGAGATTAGCTCTTTAATCATGATGACTAGGTAAATCTTAAAAAGTTCGTGGTGAGAATAGCTCTGAAACCATGATAAGTCTGTAATTAGGACAAGTACATAGTAAATAATCTTGTAGTAACAGTAAGTAAAGAACAAGGAAGGTCTATGATAGAAGTCATAAGTGCCATAATATACAATAATTGTTGGATTAATGTAGTAACTACAATTTTGTTAGTAGTTTTGAGAGATCATGTGAGGATAGTTTACGATAGAATAGAAATTTGGTAGTCTTTAGTAGTCCCGAAAGAAAGGTAAGAGATTAGTTAGAACCAAAGTGAGACCACTTTGCTCAAAATTATCCCGTTGCACCTGAGCAATTTGGGTAGATATTGAGACAAAGAGTAGTTTAACCCTAAGTGCTAAGTATCACGAGGTAAACCTATATTAGGAAGTGTCATATACTACACAGCTAAGCCTGAATTCTAGAGGTATTATACTCAACTATTATATTCCGGGCTTAGAATGATGCGTGTTATATGTACCACATTTGGGTTTCTTGGTTTTTCTTGGATTTTCTTGATTGACTAGATATGAGCATGAAGTTTGACTTGATGTGCAAATGCATGTTGCATTATCAAGTTACTACTTGATGTTATAGACCTAGATAGTAAGGGAATTCGTGTAAGGGAGTGACGAGTTCCGAAGATCAAGTTGAAGACTTGCAAGAAGAAGGAAGCTAAATATAAGGAGTATCAACACTACTTTGAAGGATGGATCAACCCCAACTCACTATAAGCTGGCAATAAGAAGGATTATTAGTACAGAAAAAGGGGGAGAGCTACATGAAGGATGAATTTAAGTGCACTTAAGATAGGTGATGTTGTTAAGAAGCTAATGAAGTAGTTGTACCAGGTTCATGGAAGTATCATGAATCAGTGCAAAGAAGAAGTCTTGAAACAAAAGTGGTATTCAAGCTCTGAAAACTCAGAGAAATGCCAGTAAGAAGTTGAAAACCGTAGGGTAATCCATATACCAAGGAGGATCCGCAGCTGGTATTCGTAGTTGGTATCCGTTGTTGGTATCCTAGCGGTTTAGCTAATTAGGTTATCTTTGTGTAATCTAAAGAGCATAAAACTTGGCCTAAGTTAAGTTAGACCTAAGGAAGTATGAAATTAAAGATCGTCTTTCGAGACGCTTTGTGAAATCGGGCTTACCAAAGCGAAAATGTCCAGAAGGTTAGAAGTAAGACAAATAATGTTGGAAAATTCATCTCGGATATCCACAACTATGTGGGTGTACCGTAAATTCTTTCGTGAAGCCTTATAGAGATAAAGTATAAGCCAGACAAAGACCAATATCTTTACTATTGAGTTAATGGATATTATACATGAAGTGTAGAGACCATTAGGAAACCCCAAGGGTGAGAGTAAACAATAAACACCGAAGTGTTGTTATCTAACTTTCTGACTAAAGGTTGGAGAAGTACAAAATTATGGTGAGATTAAGCCTTATTCTCATAAGGTTATAACTAATCATCTGTATAAGAGTACTCTCTAGAGTATGTCTGGATGAATGACCAAAGTAGACATAACTGCTTAACCCAAGTAGACGAGTTATAAGGGTAAACGGCTGGTAAGTTATCCTTTAGTGTAAAGAGAGTATTCCAAAATAGATCGGTGTAGTGTAGTAGGAAAACCAGATTGGAATGGACAAAATGTGTCCACAACCAATTTTAAATAGAACTGTAAGGACGTAATCCAAGAAATTATAGTAAAAGAAGCCATAGGATAAATTAGTAGTGATAATGTATATTGTCAAGGATGAAGAGAATTCAAGGAAAAAGATCTAGATATGGGATACCCCAATTATTCCCAACTGTGATCACAATGGAATTTGAGAAATGGTGTGATCAATACAAGTTAACACCTCGTTCCGAAACGCAAGAGAGTACGAACTTCGAGGACAAAGTTTATTTTGAGGGGGAGAGTCTGTAACGCCCCAGCATTAGAGCTTAGAAATAAGATGAACACAGGTGTGGGCATTGCATTCATGCATAGAAAATCCGGATAATTTTCGCGCTTTTAAATAAAACTTGTCAAAGTGATTGAATCTTCTATTGACTTGGTGGAACTGAAGTAGATCATCAAGTTGACTGTGATAAGTTTCAATATTACCTTTGTTAAAAACCTTATTTTGGGTAATATAATTTGATCTAAGGGTAGATCAAATGTAATAAAACTAAGTCACAACACAATACTTAATAAGGAGTACTTGATCTCCTAGAGATCATTACATGGTATTCCAAGCAACAACTCAAGGATGAATACTTAATCTTCTAAATATGATATCAAGGTATTATATACCACAAACCCTGAATACCAAGTTAAGGATATAACTTAAGTAAAGAAACCCTATAACTAAAACTGGAAACACTTGTTTGCCATAGTTACTCCTACCATGGGTATCATAGTAGTTCATAAACATTGACTCTTATTACAAATAGAGTAGGAATGGAAGTCAAGCCAAGACCGTCCATTACATACCCTTAGTGTCATGATAATAGGTGACATTCCTATTTAATCAAGCCCTAGTATCAATTGATCATCAATATTGAGTGATCAATTCTTGACCTAGAACTTATTGACTCGTAGCCTTTGACCTATTGTGTTGACCTTTCAAATACCTTAAGTAAATTAATCTGAAGGAAGAAATAGATATGGTTGAGTGTACCATCATCAATGGAATGTGATCCTTAGTGGAGATCAAACCATTTGATGTTGGAGGAGTTAACTCACTCCTGAGTTAACTAGAAGCGGTATTTAAACCAGGAAGTAACTAGTGATCATGGAGCTATGAGAAAGCTAGTAGTATTAGTACATTAGATAACAATCTTGTTAGGACAAGTGGATATAGACTTGGAATAAGCTTGCTTAACAAGATAAGTCTATAGAGAGACTAATACAAGTTCACTACTTAGTTGAATATAGATCTTGATCAGACAAATAGAAGCCTAAGCTTAGTTTGATCAAATGATGGAGGTCATTATTCTCAAATCACTTGGGAATAGATGACTAGGTGTTGAAGAAGACTTGTGAGTATACCAAATCAGGTAAAGCATGGTAAGCTAAATCATCTAGCTTGAGCATGAGAAGTCAAGCTAGAGTATGATGAAGTATATAACATAAGTTGTATGGAGTAGTTGGAGGCATAGTAGCTTAACCAAGTTAATATAACGGCAACTGGTATTATGGCAGTAGTACTAAACCTATTTCAAAGGATTGATATCCTTTGTTATATATAGTGAGGATTGTAGTCTTGCAAACCTTGGAAGTATTTGCAAGATGAAGTTAAGGAAGTTAATAGATGGAGTTAGCAGTAGATACATTGATAGGTGCATCAATGGTAGTTAATTAATAGGAGTTATATACTAGGAGTAAGGGTGGAGTATTGTTGGAATGGCATGACCATGTCATCATATGATGATGGATATGGTGGACTCAGTTGATTGTCTTATTCAAAAAGATGAGATCTTTGTGAATAAGATAAGAAAGGTATATGGAATACATTTAGGAAAGGAATTCCTTATCTAAAGATAACTTTAGGGAGGTATTAAGGTAAGGATTCTTTATAAGCCTTAACCAAGAATATATCAAGCCATGACAAGACCCATGTCTACTATATTACTCAAGACCCTAGAATCAAATGGATAGTATCTCTTAGTCAAATGAAATGTCTAAAAGATAAGTAGAATGCCAGGTGAGTGTTTGAGAAGCCATGTCCAGCTGATTGTCTTAAACTCTAATAGGAACCTAGGATGATAGAATTATTATGATCACATTACTAAGTAACTCCAGTATCTCACTCTATGAGGAGAGATCAAACCCACTCATAGATTTAGAAGTAGTATCCCTAAACCTTGATCCTTGTCCCTATCTATAATTGAATATGAGTTATTAAATCCTCTCAGAAATCATGGTAACTATAAGTAGATGAGTATCTTCATTATTGTTATCCATGTATAAGAATTAACCAAAATGGTTTTATGATAATTATAAACACTACTATGCAAGTAGAACTTCATTAGGGAAAATTCAAAGTTTTGGAGAACCATGAAATTTAAACCACCAATCTATGAACCCTAAGATTTAATTCATTAAAAAGGTTTTTTCCATTAATCCTTATATGTGTTTAGGCTAGAATAGAATTACATTTATATCATTAGCCATCCTAAACCATCACCCTTACCATGGTGAAAACAAGAACGTTTATATAAGATTTGCATAGAAGTAACAAATCCCTAAAACCCTAACCTCTATTAATACTTCTTAATGAAAAGGACTTTTCATATATTTATCAATATATTTTGTTGCCCAATAAAAAAATTAAGAGAAGATGATTATAAATTCTACAGACAATAAATATTCATGATTTATAAAGTATCTGCATATTTTAAATCTTTGTAGAAATCGAATTAGAAGTGAATTTATAAATAGCAAAGAAAATAGAAACTGGAATTAAAGTAAAAAAGAAAAAGGGCAGCCAGTCGTTCAGCCCACGGCCCATTTTTTCTCTCGCCTAACTGTCGCCCACGTGCGCCAGCCGTCACTACTCGCTCGCTTGGCCAAAGCCCAACTCCGGCCCAGGCCCACGTACCGGTTCGATGCATCTGTTCGTCGTCTTCCTGGCTGCGCCGTTGACCCGCCGATGCAGCAAGCAGCTCGCTGGCATCCACACCACCGTCGCCTGCACCAAGATGCGTGCCGTCGCAATTTAGGACCTACAAGAAGCGACAACGCTGCGGTGGAGAAACCCTAGATGCCACTCCTCTCGTTCTTATCCTCCTCTTTATCCGCTGAAACCCTATATCGCCGGAGCTCCGAATCCCCGCTGTTCCCGAGCTTCCTTGGAGTTCTGAGCGCACTGTTGAACTCGCCTCGATGTCCTCGTTCTCCTTAGCTAGGCCACATAAGCCAGAGATCCCCCATTCAAGCCAATTAACACCTACCCGCCGTTGTCGGTCACCGTCGTTCTCCATTGATTCTGGCTTCCCCTCGCTTCACCAACCACATCATCGCGTTCCTGGTGAGTCACTGAGTCTTCTAGTATCCTCCTCGACTCCCCTTTCGTTTGGAATCACTCTCACGCCGTAGTCCGTCATCGGTCACCGCAAAAGGTGGTCGCCGAAGTAGCCCCGGTGACCAATAAGGGGCGGCTCCACCACTATTAGGATCGCCTCACACTCCTTTGTCCAACGCAGCCACTCCCGCGTGCTTGCGTGCTCTCGATCGAGAGATCGATCAGCGACCTGGGAAGATCACCCACGGGTGATGTCAGCATGACATCAGCATGATGTCATAAGCCCTTTTTATTATTTGTTTTATTATTTCTGAATATGATGTGGCATGTGTCCCACCAGTCAGTGGCTGGGGTAGAAAAGGTTGGGTATAAAAGGTCTTTGTCTCGCGTGGCAGATGATGTGGCCACATGCCTGATACATTGCAAATGTATCTATAATTTTTGATGTTCCATGCTTAGTTTTACCCACTTTCTTGTGTTTTGTCCACACTTTGGAGTACTTTTCATATGATTTCTTGAACTAACCTATTAACAAGAGCCACAGTGCCAGCTGCCTGTTTCCTGTTGTTTTTGGTTCTAGGAAAGTCAGAAAATGAATATTCTCGGAATTGGACGGGACAAAAGCTAAAGTGCCTATTTTTCCGGAATTCATCAGATGCCAGAATACGACACGGAGAGGGTCCAAAGACCGGCCACACCACCTGGCCGCGCGGCGAGGCTTGGCCCACGCCAGGGGGTGGTTTGGTGGACCCTGGCACCCTCTCGGCCTCCCCTTCCGACTATAAGATGCCCTCGGGACGAAAACCCTAAGGACCCGATCAAAAATCCACGAAAGAGTCTATAGCCGCCGTCATCTCCATCCCTAGATCGGGAGGGATCTGAAGCTCTTCCCGGCACCCTGTCGGAGAGGGGAATTCACCCTGGAAGCCTTCTTCATCACCATGCAAGCCTCCGGTGTGATGCGTGAGTAGTTCATCCTTGGACTACGGATCCACATAGTAGCTAGATGGCTAGTTCTCCTCCTTTGTGCTTTCATGTCTAGATCTTGTGAGCTCTGTTCATGATCAAGATCATCTATTTGTAATTCTTCATGTTGTGTTTGCGGGGATCTGATGGATATTGAGATGCTATTTCAGATTGATTATTGATTCTATCATGTCTTTGTTATTTGTGATCTTGCATGCTTTCCGTTGTTAGTAGCTACCTTGGCCAAGTAGATGCTAGCAACTCCAAGAGTTAGTATTTATGCTCGATAGTGGGTTCATGCCTCACGTAACTGGGAAGTGGAAATCTCTAAGGTACTAGATGTGCTGTTGCTACTAGGGAGAAAACAACAATCCTTTGTTCATAGAACAATCATATTGTTTACTTTACACGCAGTTCGTAAAGCAATAATCTGTTGCTTGCAACTTAATACTGGAGGGGGCTTGGATGATAACCTGAAGGTGGATTATTAGTCATAGATGCAGTTGGATGGCGATCTATGTATAATGTTGTAATGCCTAATCAAGTTCCAAAGGAGTCAAGATGATTAGTATATGCATGTATTGCTTTCTCGGTGTTTGTCAATTGCCCCGCTATAATTTGTTCACCCAGCATGTTATCTATCTTAAGGAGAGCCACCTCTAGTGAACTATGGATCCCGGTCCTTTGCCTTTTACATACAATCTATAAACTGTTTACTGCTTTGTGTTTACTTTCTGCAAACTTTCACTTCTTTCCATTCGATACGTTTAATCCTTTGTTTTTCGTAAAACACGGTGAGATTGACAACCTCATCGCAAGTTGGGGACAAAGTTTTGTGGTTGTGTTGTGCAGGTCTCCACGTTGCTACTACCACCGGTAGTGCACCCTGCCAAAGCTCAGCTAGTAACACCATGGGGGTGTTTCCTTGCTACTACTAGTTCGATTAAACCTTGGTTTCATAACTGAGGGAAACTTGCTGCTGTGCTCATCATACCTTCCTCTTGGGGTTCCCAACGAGCTCTACATCAAACACCGCTCCAGCATTTTTCTGGCGCCATACACAGAGCCATCAAGGCCCACATTGTAGGGGTTCGTAGCATGGAAAACAAAAATTTTCTATCGCATACAAACAAACAAGCCAAGATCTATCTACTAGATTGTAGCAACGAGTCGATGGAATAACTCACCCTCGAAGATTCCAAAGTGTTTAACGAGAGCAGATTCTCGTGGGTGATGTAGTCGTACTCTTTCCGATCTCAAGATCGCGTAGACGATCCTTCCGGCGCGCGTTCCATAGCGCTCCCTTGATCGGTCACACGTTAAATTTTCGGCGAAGACCTTCCTCTCCCTTGTTCCAGCAGGGCCGGAGGTTGTAGCACTCTCCTCGCGATTCCGGCAACTGGCGTGGTACTGGGAGGTAGAGGGAGATCCGCAGGCTCGCCTTAAGCGGTGCAGTATGGTGGAGCTTTTTTGAGAGTCTATTCGTGGTCTAGTTATTATACTCACAAATTAGAGGGCTATAAACGATTTAGAAGGCTCTTAACCGAAACAGCTCTAACCCGGGGTCTTGGTCTAGTTTCTAGTTTAGAGGATAGGAACTTGGGTGTCTAGAGGGGAGGCCCTGCCCCTCCCTTTATAGGTGGGAGGGCTGGCGCGCCAGGGGAGGGAGGGAGTCCCTCCCCAACTCGCCTAGGGCTGGCCGCCGGCTTGGGAGGAGGACTCCTCCCCAAGTCGATTTCAACTTCTCCTCTTTCCAGCTGGCGGTTTGACCGAAACCAGCGGTTGACTTTTCCAATTTAGGAATTAAATAAACCCTTTATTTTGGACAGCGAGAACACTTAGTACATGATGCAATCATTCCATCTTGCAATGACACATTCATGTACCCCTTCCCCGAGTGCCGGACATTAGGGACCTTCTAGAATGTTCCATGAAAACGGAACCATTCCCCAACTCCGAAATGGGACTTTCCTTATATGAATCTTATTCTCCGGACCATTCCGGATCACCTCGTGATATCCGGATCCCATCCGAGACTCCGAACAACATTCGGTCTCTTTCTCATAATACCATAACTACTCAAACAACATCGAATCCTTAAGTGTGTCTCCCTACGGTTCGTGAATTATGCAGACATGATCGAGACACTTCTCTGAACAATAACCAATAGAGGAATCTGGAAATTCATATGGCTCCCACATATTTCTCGATTACTTTGCAATCGAATGAACCACTTACATACGATACCAATTTCCCTTTGTCTCACGATATGTTACTTATCCGAGGTCATGATCGTCGGTATCTGCATACCTAGTTCAACCTCGTTCTTGATAAGTACTCTTTTCTCGTTCCCGTGATATGTGATCCCTTGTGACCAAGTCACATGCTTGCAAGCTAATTGGATGACATTTCACCGAGAGGGCCCAGAGAATATCTATCCGTCATGTGGATGGACAAATCCCACTCTTGATCCATGTGTTTCAACCAATACTTTCCGAACACCCAATGCCACTTTTATAGCCACCACATTACGGTGTGGTGTTTGATGACATCAAAGCATCCATCCATAAAGGCAATATGCATGATCTCATGGTGAAGGAATTAGGTTACTATGTATCGAAAGCATATAGCAATTGAACTATTGAAATGACTTGATCTTTATGCTACGCTTGTCTATAGGAGTATGTCCACCATATCATTCTCCTAACGATATGATCTTGTTGTTGATAACATCTCAATGTTCATGACAAAGAAACCACATCATCAATCAACCAACAAGCTAGTGAAGTATAGAGGCCATACTAGGGACTTCAAATTAAGTTTACAAATCACACAAGTATTAATGGTTTCCTTGTTAATACTATTATAGCATGAATGTAAACATTTATCATAAACACAAAGATATATAATAATAACTACATTTATTATTACCTCTAGGGCATATCTCCAAGGTCCCCACTTGCACTAGAGTCATCTAATCTAGATTACATGGTAATATACCGAACACCCATGGCAGTTTGGTGTTGGTCATGTTTTGCCCTTGGGAGAGGTTTAGTCAACGGATCCGCCACATTCAGATCTGTGTACTTTGCAAATCTTTATATCCCCATCTGGATATGTTCTCGAATAGCGTGAAAACGCAGCTTGATATGCTTCTTGTGTGACCTTGGTTCTTGCGCATTGGCTATGGCGCCCATGTTATCACAGAGATAGACATTGGGTCCAGCACTAGGAACCACACCCAGCTCTGTAATGAACTCTTTCATCCATATCGCTTCTTGTGAAGCCTCCGAAGCGACCATGTATTCCGATTCAGTTGAAGATCTCGCCACAACGCTTTGCTTTGCACTCCTCCAGCTAAGCTGCTGCACCATTCAAAATAAATCATTATCCAGTTGTGATTTAGAATCATCCGGATCGGTGTTCCAACTAGCATCGGTGTAACCATTAACAACGAGCTGTTCATCACCTCCATAAGAAAGAACCATATCCTTAGTTCTTCTCAAGTACTTAAGGATGTTTTTGATCATTGTCCAATGATCCACTCTGGATCACTTTGATATCTGCTAGTTAGACTAACGACATATGCGATGTCGGGTCTAGTACATAGCATGGCATACATTAGAGATCCTATGGCTGAGGCATAGGAGTCTTACTCATCTTTTCTCTATCTTACGCGATGTCGGACTTTGAGTTTTACTCAAGGTCATATTGAGCAACATGGGCAAGAACCCTTTCTTGCTATCTTCCATTCCAAACCTCTTTAGAACTTTGTCCAAATATGTACTTTGTGACAATGATTTTTGGCGTTCGATCTATCTCTATAAATCTTTATGCCTAATATGTAAGCTGCTTCGCCAAGATCCTTCATTGAAAACTATTATTCAAATACTCTTTGACACTATTAAGAAGGTCTACATCATTCCCAATCAACAATATGTCATCCACATACAGTATTAAGAATGCTCTGAGCTCCCACTCACTTTCTTGTAAATACAAGCTTCTCCATAAGTTTGTATAAAACCAAAACTTTTGATTACCTTATCAAAACGTTGATTCCAACCGGGATGCTTGCTTCAATCCATAGATGGACCGTTGAAGTTTGCATACCTTGTTAGCATCTTTAGGATCGACAAAACCTTTGGGTTGCATCATATACAACTCTTCATCAATGTCTCCATTGAGGAATGCTGTTTTGACATCCATCGCCATATCTCATAATCATAATATGCAGCGATTGCTAACATAATCCTCACAGACTTTAGCTTCGCTACGGTGAGAAAGTCTCATCGTAGTCAACTCCTTGAATTTGTCGAAACCCTTTTGCGACAAGTCGAGCTTTATAGATGTAACATTACCATCAGCATCTGTTTTCTTCTTGAAAATCCATTTGTTCTCGACAGCCTTCCGCCATCCCAGAAGTCCACCAAAGTCCATACTTGGTTTTCGTACATGGATCCAATCTGATTTCATGGCTTCTTGCCATTTATTGGAATCTGGGCTCATCATTGCTTCCTCATATGTCTGGGGTCATCGGTGTTGTCCACCAACATGACATTCATAACGGAATCATACCAATGGAGGTGGTACGATTTCTCGTTGACCTCCGAGGCTCTGTAGCAACTTCAACCGAAGTTTCATGATCACCATCACTAGCTTCCTCTCTTATTGGTGCAGGCACCACAGGAACTTCTTCCGGTCTGCGCTACTCGCATTCGAGAGAAGGTTCGACAACCTCGTCGAGTTCTACTTTCCTTCCAGTCACTTCTTTCGAGAGAAATTCCTTCTCTAGAAAGGATCCATTCTTAACAAAGATTTTGCCTTCGGATCTATGATAGAAGGTATACCCAATAGTTTCCTTGGGTATCCTATGAAGACGCATTTTTCCGCTTTGGGTTCAAGCTTGTCCTGTAACTTCTTTACATAGGCTTATCCCCAAACTTTAAGGAGCGACAATTTAGGTTTCTTCCCAAACCATAATTCATACGGTGTCGTTTCAGCGGATTTAGCGGTGCCCTATTTAAAGTGAATGCGGCTGTTTCTAATGCATAACCCCAAAATGATAGTGGCAAATCTGTAAGTGACATCATAGAGCGAACCATATCTAAGAGAGTTCGATTCTGACGTTCAGACACACCATTCTGTTGTGGTGTTCCCGGTGTCAATCAGCGAAAGTATTCCACATTTCTTCAAATGCTCGCCAAACTCGTAACTTAGATATTCACCTCCACGATCGTAACGTAGAAATTTAATCTTCTTGTTACGTTGATTCTCTACCTCACTTTGAAACTCCTTAAACTTCTCGAAAGTTTCGGACTTATGTTTCATGAAATAGATATACCCATATCTACTCAAGTCATCCGTGAAGGTAAGAACATAACGATAACCAACTGCGATGCTACACTCATTGGACCACACACATCGGTATGTATGATTTCCAATAAGTCATAGCTCGCTCCATCATACCAGAAAATGGAGTCTTAGTCGTTTTACCCATCAGACATGGTTCGCATCTTTCAAGTGATTCAAATTCAAGTGATTCAAGAAGTCCATCGGAATGGAGTTTCTTCATACGCTTCACTCCAATGTGACCAAGGCAGCGATTGCCACATATAGGTCAAATTATCGCTTGATTTCAAGCGTTTAGCCTCAATGTTATTAATATGTGTATTTCTACTATCGAGATTCAATATGAATAGACCATCTATCAAAGGTGCATGTGCATAAAACACATTACTCATATAAATCGAACAACCATTATTCTCGGATTTAAACAAGTAAGCGTCTGCAATAAACAAGATCCCGATATAATGTTCATGCTCAACGCAGCACCAAATAACAATTATTTAAGTATAAAACTAATCCCGATGGTAGATGAAGAGGTAGTGTGCCGACCGCGATCACATCAACCTTTGATCCGTTTCCCACGCAGATCGTCACCTCGTTCTTTACTAGCTTCCGTTTAGACAGTAGCTCCTGTTGCGAGTTACAAAGATGAGCAACCGAACCAGTATCAACTACCCAGTCACTACTACGAATACTAGTGAGATACACATCAATAACATGTATAGCAGATATACCTTTCTTCTTGATGTTGCTGTTCTTCAAATCTGCCAAGTACTTTGGGCAATTCCGCTTCGATGACCTTCTCCCTTGCGGTAAAAGCACTCGGTTTCAGGCTTGGGTCCAGCCTTGGTCCTCTTCGTCGGTATGGTAACTTTCTTACCACCCTTCTTGAAGTGTCCCTTGCTTAGACTTGCCTTTCTTGAATTTGGTGGTCTTATTGACCATCAACACTTGGTGCTCTTTCTTGATCTCCACTTGCAGTTTTAACATAGCAAATAGTTCGCAACTCTTTGTTCATGTTACGCATGTTGTAGTTCATCACAAAGTTCTTGTAACTTGGTGGTAGTGATTGGAGGATGCGGTAAACCCCAAAGTATTAGGAATCACTATACCCAAACTTTGAAGTTTATTTGCGTGCCCGGACATCTTAAGCACATGCTCCTTCGTGGAGCTACCCTCTTCCATCTTGCAGTTAAAGAACTTTTGAAGCTTCATAACTTTCAATTGCCGCATGAGTCTCAAAGATTAATTTGAGATCCTCGACAATATCATATGGGTCGACTCTTCAAACCTTTTCAAGCTCGATTCTAAACCATACAAGATAGCACACTGAACTATGGAGTCTGATTCTTCCGAAGCGAGGTAAACATTCTTTACTTCATCGGTAGCATCAATGCAGTGGGTCACCTAGCGGTGCATCCAGCACATAGGTCAAATTACCAGCTGTGAGGACAATCCTCAAATTGCGGAACCAATCCGTGAAGTTGCTTCCATTGTTTTTCAACTTTTCTTTCTCTAGGAACGCATTAAAATTGATGGTAGGGGCTGCCATTGATCTACAACATATTTGCAATAGTTTAGACTAAGTTTATGACAAATTGAGTTCAAAATAATTAATGAAATTAAACTAGGTGAACTCCCACTCAAAACAACATCCCTCACATTGTTTTAGTGATCACACGAACCAAATCCACTACATCAACACCGATCATCACGAGAGTTGATATAGTTTCAATGGCGAACAATCATCATGTTCATCATATCTACTATATGATTCATGCTTTGCCTTTCGGCGATCCGTGTTCTGAGGCCATGTGCATGTACATGCTAGGCTCGTCAAGACAAACCTTAGCTTCCGTGATAAGCAAATCTGGCTTGCTTACGTTGTAGTCACCATGGAATCAAAGACACCCGATCATCACGTGGTGCTTGAGCGACAAGCTTTGTAACGGTGCATACTAAGGGTGAACACTTTAGAACTTGAAATTTATGTGCATGAGGGATCATCTTATAATGCTACCGTCGTCTACTAAGCAATACAAGATGCATAAAGGATTAACATCACATGCAATTCATAATATGTGATATGATATGGCCTTTCTTCTTTGTGCTTCCGATCTCCATCTTCAAGCACGAACATGATCTCCATCATCTCCGGCATAGCATCAAGGTCAATGACGCTTCTTCATGGTTGTCGTCCACCAGCTTCAACTATTACAACTATTTTGAATAGACACGCAGGTCTTAACAGAAATTAAAGACAACCATATGGCTCCTGCCGGTTGCCAACTTACAATAAGGAACATTGCATACATCAAATATAATCACAATCATGGCCATATCACATCACTGCACACCCCTGCAAAACAAAGTTAGACGCTTCTACTTTCTTTGCATATTTTACGTGGTTTGGGGCTTTCCATAAGTGTCGTTCTAACTTACGAACAAGAACCACAACATTGATACTAGCATTGTTGATTACCCGTTGTAAATTGGATCTTAACTATGCTAGGAGAAACAGGCACCCGCAAAGCCACTTATGCAATACAAGTTGCATGTTAAGCGTGGAGCAAGTCTCATGAACGATGTCATGTAAGGTTAGCCCGGGCCGCTTCATCCCAACATACCGCAAGATGCAAAGTACACAAAAGCAATCTACAATAAAAGCATCAACGCCCACAATGACCATTGTGTTCTACTCTGCAACAGATCTACATATAGACACGGCTCGATACCCTTTGTAGGGGTTCGTAGCATGGAAAACAAAATTTTCTATCGCATACAAACAAACAAGCCAAGATCTATCTACTAGATTGTAGCAACGAGTCGATGGAATAACTCACCCTCGAAGATTCCAAAGTGTTTAACGAGAGCAGATTCTCGTGGGTGATGTAGTCGTACTCTTTCCGATCTCAAGATCGCGTAGACGATCCTTCCGGCGCTGCGTTCCATAGCGCTCCTTGATCGGTCACCGTTCGGATTCGACGAAGACCTTCCTCTCCTTGTTCCAGCGGTGGAGGTTGTAGCACTCTCCTCGCGATTCCGCAAAGACAACGGCGTGGTGCAGGAGGTAGAGGGAGATCCCAGGCTTCGCCTTAAGCCGGTGTAGTATGGTGGAGCTTATGAGAGAGGCTATTAGTGGTCTAGTAATTAGACACACCAATTAGAGGGCTCTAAACCAATTAGAAGGCTCTAAACCAAACAGCTCTAAACCGGGTCTAGGTCTAGTTTCTAGTTTAGAGGATAGGAACTTGTGTGTCTAGAGGGAGGCCTGCCCTCCTTTATAGGTGGGAGGGCTGGCGCCAGGAGGGAGGAGTCCCTCCCCAACTCGGCCTAGGGCTGGCCGGCTTGGGAGGAGGACTCCTCCCCAAGTCGGTTTCCAACTTCTCCTCTTTCCAAAAGCTGGCGGTTTGACCGGCAGCGGTTTGACTTTTCAATTTAGGAATTAAATAAACCCTTTATTTTGGACAGCGAGAACACTTAGTACATGATGCAATCATTCCATCTTGCAATGACACATTCATGTACCCTTCCCCCGAGTGCGGACATTAGGACCTTCTAGAATGTTCCGATGAAAACACGGAACCATTCCCCAACTCGAAATGGGACTTTCCTTATATGAATCTTATTCTCCGGACCATTCCGGATCACCTCGTGATATCCCGGATCCCATCCGAGACTCGAACAACATTCGGTCTCTTTCTCATAATACCATAACTACTCAAACAACATCGAATCCTTAAGTGTGTCTCCCTACGGTTCGTGAATTATGCGGACATGATCGAGACACTTCTCCGAACAATAACCAATAGAGGAATCTGGAAATTCATATGGCTCCCACATATTTCTACGATTACTTTGCAATCGAATGAACCACTTACATACGATACCAATTTCCCTTTGTCTCACGATATGTTACTTATCCGAGGTCATGATCGTCGGTATCTCTGCATACCTAGTTCAACCTCGTTACTGATAAGTACTCTTTTCTCGTTCCGTGATATGTGATCCCTTGTGACCAAGTCACATGCTTGCAAGCTAATTGGATGACATTTCACCGAGAGGGCCAGAATATCTATCCGTCATGTGGATGGACAAATCCCACTCTTGATCCATGTGTTTCAACCAATACTTTCCGAACACCCAATGCCACTTTTATAGCCACCCTGTTACGGTGTGGTGTTTGATGACATCAAAGCATCCATCCAGTAAAGGCAATATGCATGATCTCATGGTCGAAGGAATTAGGTTACTATGTATCAGAAAGCATATAGCAATTGAACTATTGAAATGACTTGATCTTTATGCTACGCTTGTCTATAGGAGTATGTCCACCATATCATTCTCCTAACGATATGATCTTGTTGTTGATAACATCTCAATGTTCATGACAAAGAAACCACATCATCAATCAACCAACAAGCTAGTGAAGTATAGAGGCCATACTAGGGACTTCAAATTAAGTTTACAAATCACACAAGTATTAATGGTTTCCTTGTTAATACTATTATAGCATGAATGTAAACATTTATCATAAACACAAAGATATATAATAATAACTACATTTATTATTACCTCTAGGGCATATCTCCAACACACATGTCTGTGACTCAGACTAGGTACGGTTTAGGTATAAAAAGGTAATTCCTATTCAGGAAATAGTTTAGATATTATAAATTCGATTATAAATATATTTCAGGAATTTAGGAAAATGATTAAATCTTATAAATTGAATAACTTTTAATTTATAATTTAGAAAAATATATATTATATATCAAAATGTTCAGAAAAATAAATTATATATATATACCCATTATCACATTTTATTTTCCAACTTAAATAATATAATAATTACTATTAGTATATAAGCTATTTGGAATAAATCTTAAATAGGGTTTTTATTATTTAAAATCCATAAAAACTATGTATAATATATAAAAAATCATAGAAAAACAAAATAAATACTTGTAAACTTGTTTTATATATTTTTGTATCACTTAGTTAATAATTATTATTTATTTAGTATTTATAAACTGATAAAACTTGTAAAAATCATATCTTATTATTTAAAATTCACAAAAATACTTATAATATACCAAAATGATCACAAAAATGGAATATATACAATAAGAATATCTAATCATACTTTTGAAGTAAAATAAAAGGTAAATGTCTAATAAATCTTATTTAAACCCTTTTCTATTATTTTAATTCATTAAAAATATATAAACCTTTACTATTCTCTTTAGTATTATTTGTTTAAAGTCCAAAAATGTAATAACAATTCAATTAATGTTTAAGTGAAGTTAAAATAGGTCATACCATTTTAAAATATATCTACTAAAACTATCATCTCAAATTAAGGGTATTTTAGTTTTCCTAAAAGAATTTACCAATTATAAAATCAACTAAAATGGTGTATTGTCTATCACAAGAATCCTATGCACTTGTAATGTCATCAAACTTTTATTTGCTAATTCTTTCCTAGTTTCCAAACCCTAGATTAGATACGACTATTCTAGGGATTCGCGTTTATCAAATTGCATTACATTACTTATGCATCGTTGCATCTTGCTTCTTTAAACCTTAGTCCTTATCGGACCAATGATGCTATTTATAGAATTTGGATCTTTTATTGTCTTGAAGACCGTGAGTGCATAATCTTGCAATCACAAAAGGCAAGTTCACAACTTGCTCATGTCCTTTGATTATTTGTTATGCTTGTAACTCAACTGTGTCATTACCTGCATTTCAAAAAGGTCAGAAAACAATATTTTCATAATAATATGATGATGGATTATTTACCAAGTGGTAATAGTCTATTGATACAGTTCCAGTGGTAAAGGAACATAATATCTAGGACTTAACAACCAATAACTCCAGTGATTCTAGTGCCATATAATACGCGTCAACCATGAGATTTGGAATGGGACAGAGAAGTCAGTTGTATCTTCTTCCTTTTATATGGAGGCAAGATGACCTTATCGTGACGTTGTGATTCCCGGTGTGGATCCAGCATATGGGTGGGCACCCTTAGGCCCCACGATTTTGGTGTCTAGATTATTTATGACTGGCTGCTGAAGGTATAGCCAGACCTCCAGGGGCATCACCAGCTCATAGAGTCTTCGGGAACTCACCATGGTTATAGCTTGCCCTAGTTGGAGGCTTAACAGAGGTGGAGTCAGCCCTGGAGGATCGTGCAGACATATGGGGTCATGGAGAGGGCAGTGATTGGCTTGGATCTTAAGTTGGGCCTCAAACTATGGAAGTTTGAACGAGGACATACTCCCGGTTGTGCAACAAAGCTTAAGGTCTCTTGTGGGAAAAGTGACGCACCTCTGCAGAGTGTAAGAATTGTGACATGTTACTCCCTGTTCCGGGAAGGAGCTACGAACGTGGCAGGAAAGGAACTCCATGAAGTTCTGGTTAACCTGTGAAGGTTGTCGGACATAGTTTTCAAAATAAAAGCAACCTTTGAAGAAATGTTTACGAAAATCTGCATTGCCTATGACCTATGGTCTGTGGCTGTAGAGATAGTGCATCATACACTCCTTTTTAGTGAACTTGCTGAGTACGCTCGTACTCAATAGTACCTTCTTAACCATTGCTAGGTTCTAAGCCATTGAAGACGATGTCAACAACAATTTCTGCTCAAGAAACCATCATCGACATCTCAAGTTCTTCAATAAAGTCAATGAAGTAAACATATACATCAGCTAAAGTGAAGATAAAGTGTCGGTTTATATAGGAGTAGATTCTCTAGCCATAAAACCTATTCTATAGAGCATTGCAATAGCAGCAATGGCAAGCCAAATAGTTTATATACTAGTCTTAGTTACTAGATAGTTCTGAGTTATTATTTGTGGTTCTTCTTTGTAAGAAGTTCTTTCTCACTCTTTAACCTAGAGTGTTCTCTAGATCTTTTGTAAAGAGTCGAGTTGTAATCTATAGTCATGTCTTGGACCTGTTGTGTTTCTGTTGTACCACTCCGAGGGATGTAATACTAGTGAACGGTGTTTCATTGGTGTTATGTCAACGACTATAGTGTACTACATCATGGAGTGGTATGATGGGTCACCTTAGAAGTTTGGCCCATTAGTGGAATACCCCTTCAAATTAGATTTTAATATTATATTTAATATTAATTACATTAATTAATATGTAAATACATATTACAAAATTAGATTTGACCCGAAAAACCGTTCGGTTCCCTTTCGATTTCCTCTGAACGACTTCGGATCTTTCCCGGAACGATTCTGGTTCTCTCACTGAACTTTTCCGGTTTCCTTTTCTCTTTCATATGGTGATTCCAACTTATAGAGGATCTCTAGCTCATCGTACCCTTAAGTGTATTTCCCCATGTCTCGGGAATGGCACAAACATGATCTCCATCAATGATCAATAGCGGGACCGGGATGCCCATAATGACCCGTGTGCATTCCATGATGATAATGTCGTTTGAACCGTAATGTCGTTTCCCATTCCCTTTGCCACTCGATACTTAGTTCACCTGAGATTTGATCTACGGTATCTCCATACCTTCGTTTGATCTTGTTATCGATGAACTTGTTTTCTCATTTCCGCGTCGTTGCATTCCGTGACCTAGTCACACGCTTGCAAGCTTTGTTAATGCAATTTCACCGAGATGGCTACATATGTATCTATCTGTTACATGGATTGGCAAATCTTGGTCTTGATATGTACTCCTCTACGCGCCCCTTTGGGAAACCTGAGTAGCACCTTTTTGATCACCCAGTCATGGTGTGATACTTGATAACCATCTAAGCTCCCTCTAGAACGGTGATTTGCATTATCTCACAGTCTAAGGATCAGGTTGCGAGTTTTCCTTAGTTTATCATTAATGGTGAACTTTGTAACTAGATCTCATTAAGATACAACTGATTGGGTTATTTGTCAATCACATCATTCAACTAATGATGTGACCTCATTGTCAATTGGCATAAATGCCCATGATCTCGAAACCCTAGATCATCCTCATGACCAATGAACTAGTTCGCTAGAGGTAACTAGAGACTTGGTTTGTTTACATACCACACGTGTATTAACGTTTCATATTAATACAGTTACAGCACAGTATGAAACTATTATGAACTAATTGAGATATGACAATAAAAACCTATTTATTATTTGCCTCTAGGGCATATCTCCTTCAACTAGATCTACGAAGAACAAGAGAGAAATAGATCAAGGTACTACCACAAACCCACTGCCCAGAGGTGGACTACTCCCTTTTCATCATGGTGATGATGCTGGAGATGTTGGAGAGGGTGGAGATCCCCTTGAGGCGGCTCCACTGAAGTTTCCCCCTCCAATCTTCGTTGGATCTGACTTTGTTTGGTGGTGTTTTTGTCTCTGGTATCTTTCGTCTCGAGGACTCCCCGAGGTATCCTTATATAGGGGTTTTTAGGTTAAGAGAACTCCATGGGAGAAAGAATCAAAGAGATCGGACGTCGAGGAGCAAATGAGGGTAGGTGGCACGCCACCCAGGCTCTTTTTGGCCTTGATACGTCCATTTTGCATCACTATTCTATAACATAATTTACTATTATTCATTGATATATTTCATATTAAGAGATGATACTTATGTTATTTCATCTGCTTTTGCATGGTTGATGACTTTTGGAGCATCGACCGCTGAAGTCGGGATTCTGATGGAAAAGGTAATGTTTGGAGGCAAAATTCACGAGGATCAGAAAATCCGGGAAAATATATGGAAAATCCTATTTTTCTAGAAGACGAAGGCTGCCAGAAGGAGGAGTGGAGATGGGCCACAGGGGCCCACACCACCCCCTGGCGCGGGCCAGCCTAGGTCGCGCCACCAGGTGGTGTGGCCGCCATGGCCCACCTCCAGCTCTCCCCTCTGGCGTATATTATCTCCACGGAACCCTAATACCGGGGGAGCGACCACAGAAAGATTCCACCGCCTCTACAGGGCGGAAAACACCGAGAGAGAAAGATCTCTCCGGTAGACAGAATTCTGCTGGGGGAATTCCTTCCCGGAGAGGGGAGATCATCGCCATCAACACCACCATCAAGCTAAACTTCATCGGGATCATCACCATCATCACCATCTCCATATCGCTGTAACAATTGGGTTGAATCTTGCATAGTTCTTAGGGGAAACTTTCCTGGTGTTGATTACTCTTTGTAGTTGATGCTATTGAGTGGAACCATTGAATTATTGTTTATGTTCAGATTGTTATACACCATTATTCCATCTCTGATCATGATCCATATGATGTCTTGTGAGTAGTTCGTTTTGTTCTTGAGGACATGGGAGAAGTCATGTTGTTAGTAGTGGAATTGTGTTGAGAAAGATTCAATGGTTTGATATTTAAGTTGTGGTGTACTTCTTCTAGTGGTGTCATGTGAACGTCGACTACATGAAACTTCACCTATATGGGCCTAGGGGAATGTATTGTGTATTTGACTACTAATCGTAGGGGTTGCCGGAGTGACAGAAACCTGAACCCCCGTTAGAAAACCATTGCACAAAGGACGTCAGGGTCTTAGAGTTTAAAGTTGTGGTTAGGTTTCTACCTTAATTACTTTCTTGTACTTACGGATGTTTGCAAGGGGTATAATCACAAGTATGTGTTAGTCCTAGGAAGGTTAGTACATTAGCACAGGTTCACCCACACAACACTTAGAAAAATAAAAAAGATTAATCAACTATATAAAGCGAAAGCACTTGACGATATTCCCGTGTGTCCTCGAGAATGTTTGGTCATCTTAAGTAATATAATCGGCTTGTCCTTTGCTAAATAAAGGATTGGGCCACTTGCTGCATTTATTGTTATTGTCTTTTATTTACTCGTACTTTATTTACATGCATTATCAAAAAACCCTAAAAATCCGTTTGCTAAGTATTTGCAGAGAATTCCTAATCCATACCACTAGCCAGCACCTTCTGCTCCTCGTTGGGTTCGGCACTCTTACTTATCGAAAATACTACGATACACCCCCCTATACTTGTGGGTCATCAGGCCTCCTGGCCCTCCAGGTCAGGTTCTTGTGCTCCATAAGCTTCTCGTGGATAAATATTGGTATTCCCAAAAGTTCAGGTCTATTTAATTTCGTATAAGTCCCGAAACATCAAAAACATTGAAAACATGGTTTTTCTACCCTACTGGGTTATAACCAAAATTAAGGGGACCATTGGTAAATCCCTAAAAATAAATATAAAAATGGATATAACATTATATATGATGCAAATATATGAGAAAACATGTTAACAAACTACAAAGTTCATGTATGCATTTTACATGCATCACCATCCACGCACCATACCAACTTATCAATTCACTACATTTCTGGATACGAAGGGTTCGTTTCACCATGACCTACTAAGCCCAAGCAACCATCCATAACTCACTAGCACATGGTTGCACATGTAAGCTACTAAACAAACACACTAATCATTTCTCTAAAACTTGGGTATCATTCTGCATTAAAACCATCCAAAAAAATATTAATCACATCATACCCTGGAGATTCATTAATTAAGTTGTTTTATTTTTGATAAAAGCAATGCTTTAAAAACAACTTTCATATAATGTAATCCCAGCCCTAGTCTAACATAGCATATTTAAGCACATCTATCATACGATGGCTCACCTAACATGGAGTATTATGACAATAATGAGATATACAACATACCATAATATTCCTACACATGCAACTACAAAAATAGAGCTATAATGCATATGGAAAATAAGTAGGATATTTATGTAGCACCACTATCCTTGGTTGTAGGAGTCAAAAGCACAGTCTTAACAGTCACCGGGATTACACTCCTCACAATCTACACAAATCAGTACAACAAGGTCAACAACAACACATAGAGATCAATACAAATGCAACAAATGCATGCATGACATATTTATGAAAATTTTAGTAGGGTATTTAGGTTCTCTGAACATTATCCTTAAAAATGGCATACATGGAAAACTTTTAATGCATCAAAGCTAATTATTGCATTAATTAAGTCCACTTAATAGGCTTTTGTTCATAATAATTAAGCCTCTGTTGTAAATTGTATAATTAATTATTGGTAAGAATACTCCTTGATAGATATTTTATTTTGAAACTAGGAGCAAAAGGATTCACGTAAAAATAGTTAACTGATAATTTTATAGAATTAAAATATTACAATATGTCTTTTAATATATCTAAAAATATTTGTTCTGTAAACTCATAATTTTATTTCATAATCAAACAATACTCATTTTTCTGAATCCAACGACACATTATTTGCAATTTTTGATGAGTAGATCTTTTTCTATGATTTTTACAAGGTATAATACATTTTCTGCCTTTTCTTTTATTTCTGGAATTCGAGGGAATATTCCTGCTGACGCAGCGGCTGACTGAGCGGCCGACTCAGTGCTGAACGCTAACGGTGTGCTAACGCGGTGGTGACTTGGCTACTGAGGAGGACTGCCACGCGGTAACGCGAGTGGGTGATACTCCTTCATGGGCTCCTTCTAATCTAAGCAGCACGTTGTCGATCGGAGTGTTCAGGAGTCGGACATGCTCTCACATGACGATGACGTTGGTGGGCAGTGGCAGTAGCACAAACAGTGACGGTGGGAGGTGCTCCGGTTGTGATACTAGACGTTGGACTGGACGAGGTGTGGCGCGACACTCCGAGCTCATAGTTATCCTTGGCGTCGAATTTTTCTTCCTAGAACGATGACAAGGTCCAGCTGGAGGAGCTCGGGCTCCAACGGGCTCCAGCAGTGTCGGGAGGTGGCTCGGGTGCGCTGCAGCGAAGGGGAAGGGGTGAGGACGAGGCAACACATCAAGGGGAAGAGGACATGGGTAAAAGCAGAGGCGCGGGAGGTTGGCGATGGCGAAGCTCGAGCTCGTACGAGCTTAATGGCAGCGGTGGAGAAGGCAACGCCAGCGCTGAAATTCGGTATCCTATCGGCATGGATTAGGGTTTTGGAGGGGGTGTTTAGATGTGGTAGGGGTAGGATTTAAAGGGGACAAAGAATCGGAGGCGGGGGCGGAAAAAATCCGAACGGATCGGGATGAAAATCACGAAAGTTGTTCGTGTTGAGGAAGAACTTGTCGGAGGGATTGGGATAACGATGGGGCCCCACCTGTCGGTGCCCTGGCATCGGCTAACGTGTGGGTCCAGGCGTGGGAGAAAAAGGGAAGAAAAAGGAAAGGAAGAGGGGTGCGGCGCGGGCTGCTGCAGCTGGCCTTGGGCATTTGGCACCCGCGCGGGCGAGAGGTAAAGCAGGGTTGAGCTGCTCCAGTTGGCTGGCTCGGCAGGCTGTTTCTTTTGTTTCTTATTCATTTTCTTTTATTCTTTTCTTATTTCTTCTCTAGAATTTGTTTTTGAACTCAGATTTGATTCAAACAATTTCTTTGAGTTTCTAAAATTCAGTATATTGTTTTAAGATGTTATAGAGCATTATTCATGTCCAAACAAAAATTGAGGATTCATAAATCCATGTAAAATTCCATTTTTGTTTGTTTGTTTGTATTTACTTCATAACTTTTCCATAATATCTCTAAATGGGCTCAATTTTGTTTCTAAAATTTTCTATTATTCATTAGATCATTGTAGGGCCAATTTGTAGTATTTTCTATTGATCAAGAATATTGGATTTATAAAATCCTTAGTTGATCTCTTGTAGGAGCCTTTTGACAAATCAAATTAGGGTTTTCAAATAGGGCTTTAGAAACTGATTTTTTTGCATGATGGTTGATGCAATGCACATGAATGCAATGTAATTCCCATATCTATAATCTAGGATGTTACAATAAATGTAGGAGTGTGAACAGGAGGCTAGGCCCGGACTATGCAACAAGGGTAAAGACATTTGTGAGAAAATTAGCGCACCTCTATAAAGTGTATAGACGTGACATGTTACTCCTTGTCGGGGAAACAAACTACAATCGTGGCACGGGAAGGAACTCCATGAAGTTCTAACAACCCGTGAAAGCTTACAGACATAGTTTTCTAAACTAAAACTTAC
The DNA here is from genome assembly GCA_023614405.1 of Avena insularis. Taxonomy (NCBI): domain Eukaryota; kingdom Viridiplantae; phylum Streptophyta; class Magnoliopsida; order Poales; family Poaceae; genus Avena; species Avena insularis. The sequence goes on along the minus strand of CM042688.1, from coordinate 502,239,321 downwards.
CTTTCCAAGAGAACCTTTTCAAAAACCTGCGTAAGTCTAGGATCTCCGATCCACGGTAGTAGATATAGTGCATCAAACGCCCACCTAGTAGAGCTTGCTGAGTATGCTCGTACTCAATCCATCTCCTCAAAACCCTTTCTTAGGTTATGGAGATAGTGACATGACTACAAACGTGAAAGTAGGTGAAGTTGAAGCTAGTCTAATGGAGATAGAGGAGTTATATACCACAAGCAGTGATAGTGGAGATACCCTAAAACATAGATGACAATCAATCTCCAGTAATAGAAACCATTCCATTAGGGCATCGATTATAAAGCAATTGTCAACCATTAGTTCTAGAAATAGATCTAGAGGTAGATCAAGTATTAGACAAGCCCACAAGTTGCTCTTTCTAGATTTTGGTTTGACCGGGAACTTAACTGACGAACTCATTGTGTCATGGAAGTTCCTAAAATATTTTGTAAAGATCTGTGCTATGAATACTATAGTCAGACCTTGGATATGTTTCTGTTGTACTACTCTTAGATGTAATATTCACGGAATGGTATTTTGTGAGTGTTTTGTTAATAACTTGCGTGCTACAACATGCACTGGTGTGCTAGGTCACCGTATTGTTGCCTTTGAAAACAATATGTATTTTATATACTACAACCATTGACATCTCTGAAATATATTGATTATTATTTGTTTATCTTATATTAAAATGCAAATGGAGTTATCACTTATCAATTTTTACATCATTTCCAGATATTTCAACCCTAACTGCAAAACCGAAACTCTTTAGCTCCTTGTGGGTTCCGCACTAATTAGCTCAAAACATGCTATAATTGGCCCTTTACACTTATAGGTATCACCACTAAGGGGGTATACTATTATAATGAAACACAATGATTTTCGTAAAAGGAATGTTTTTCATCTTTTATTTTCAGTAAAGATCGATGTGCCAAATTTAGTTGGATGTAAGACTAGCCACTTTTATCCCAACCAAATTACTTTAAGATTTATTTCAGATCAAATAGTCATAATATAAATAAAAATGTTGACTTACAAGCTGACAAATGCATAGTGGATCGTCGCCGCATGATGCGTAAGTTCTCTCTAGATGTAGGATGCAAGTCAAAACTTTAGTGTACATCACAAGGCTCTAACATTATTGCCTACATGTATGTCCTATTAATAAACATACACGTCACACACTAGATGTTTGCATGACCATGGCCTCGACTAGTTGGTTAGTGGTACGCAGCAGGTTGCACTCATATTCCACGACCCGCGTTTGATTCCTGGACTCCACGGGTTGTTTGTTTGTATGACTATTTTTTTATATAACATAAAAGTGTTTGAGTTTTTACACTATAAACTTGTATTACCATTTTTTGCACTAAATTTGTGCATGCATTTACTAAATAGATAACATCATTAACACATGGATGAGAGAACAAGTAGCAAAATCACATGGAGGATTTTGTTTGTTGTAATAAATATATACAAAGTACACTAAAATTGTACACAAACCAGACCTCAACTAGTTGGCTAGCGGTGTGTGGCCGACGGCACACCTAGCACGCAGCACGCGATCGAGCCCTGGATTCCGCAGTTGTTCTAATCAAATGCCACACGGCCACTATCCATCTGTCAAGTTTTCTATGTCAATTTTTTACCTTTTTATTGTCTATATTTGCATTGAATAAACAACAAAAAAAGAAAATTCAAAAGCAAAAATGTGAGGCACGTTCGGCTGGTGGTGTTTGTATATTTTATTAAAGAACATGTGATCAGTACGTGGTGTTTGAGTTTTTTACACTATAAATTGTATTACCATTTTTTCACTGAGTTTGTGCGTGTATTCTCTTACCAAATATATAACACCATTAACACATACATGAGAACAACTAGCAAAATCACATGGAGGATTATGTTCGTTCTAGTAAATATATACAAGGCACACTAAAGTTGTAGACAAACCGGGCCTCGACTAGTTGGCTAGCGGGGTGCGGCCGACTGCACGCCTAACCCGCATCCCGTGATCAGTCCTGAATTCCGTAGTTGTTCTAATCAAATTTCACGTGCACACTTTCCATATGTCAAGTTTTGTATGTCAATCTTTTTTATTTTGCAATTTTTTTACCTTTTTATTGTGTATACTTGCATTCAATAAACAGGAAAAAATTCAAAAGCAAAAATGTGAGGCACATCGTATATTCGTTGGGTGATGTTTATATGACTATTTTCTTATATAACATAAAAGAACATGTGATCAGTACACGGTGTTTGAGGTTTTTACACTATAAATTGTATTACCTTTTTTGCACTGAATTTGTGCGTGCATGCATTTACCAAATATATAACACCATTAACACATACATGAAAGAACAACTAACAAAATCACATGAAGGACTATGTTTGTTCTAATTAAAACAAATCGGGCCTCGACTAGTTGGCTAGCGGTGTGCGGCTGACTGCACGCCTAGCCCGCAGCCCGCGATCGAGTCCTGGATTCCGCAGATTTATTCCAATCAAATGTCACGTGGCCACTATCCACATGTCAAGTTTTGTATGTCAATTTTTTATTTTACATTTTTTTACCTTTTTATTGTGTATATTTGCATTCAATAAACAAAAAAAATCAAATGTGAGGCACATCATATATTCGGCGGGTGATGTTTGTATGACTATTTTATTATATAACATAAAAAAATCTGTGATCAGTAGGTGTTTGAGTTTTTTACACTATAAATTGTATTACCATTTTTGCACTGAATTTGTCCATGCATGTATTTATCAAATATATAACACCATTAATACATACATGAGAAGACAACTATCAAAATCATATGAAGAATTATGTTTGTTCTAATTAATATATACAAGACACACTAAAGTTGTACACAATCCGGGCCTCGACTAGTTGGCTAGCGGTGTACGGCCGACTGTATGCCTAGCCCGCGGCCCGTGATCGAGTCCTGGATTCCGCAGTTGTTCTAATCAATTGCCACACTATTCACATGTCAAGTTTTGTATGTCAATTTTTTGATTTTGCATTTTTTTCTTTTTATTGTGTATATTTGTATTCAATAAAAAATAAAAAAATAAAATTCAAAAGCAAAAATGTGAGGCACATTCGGCGGGTGGTGTTTGTATGACTATTTTATTATATACCATAAAAGAACATGTGATCACTACATGGTGTTTTATTTTTTTATTTTGCAATTTTTTACCTTTTTATTGTGTATACTTGCATTCAATAAACAACAAAAAAATCAAAAGCAAAAATGTGAGGCACATCATATATTCGGCGGGTGGTGTTTGTATGACTATTTTCTTATATAACATAAAAGAACCTCTGATCAGTACATGATGTTTGAGTTTTTTACACTATAAATTATATTACCATTTTTTTCACTGAATTTGTTCGTGTATGCATTTACCAAATATATAACACCATTAACATATACATGAAAGAACAACTAGCAAAATCACATGAAGAACTATGTTTGTTCTGATTAATATATACAAGACACACTAAAATTGTACGTACACCGGGCCTAGATTAGTTGGCTAGTGGCGTGCGGCCGACTGCACGTCTAATCCGCAGCCCGCGATCGAGTCCTGCATTCCGCAGATTTATTCTAATTAAATGCCACATGGGCATTATCCACATGTCAATTTTATATGTCAATATTTTTTTATTTTACAATTTTTACACCTTTTTATTGTGTATATTCGCATTCAATAAAAAAACAAAATTCAAAAGCAAAAATGTGAGGCACATCATATATTCGGTGAGTGGTGTTTGTATTACTATTTTCTTATATAACATAAAAGAACCTGTGATCAGTACATGGTGTTTGAGTTTTTTATACTATAAATTGTATTACCATTTTTGTACTAAATTTTTGTGTACATGCATTTACCAAATATATAACACCATTAATACATACATGAGAGAACATTTAGCTAAAAGGGGAATATGCCCTTATCCAATTTTTGGTTAACTATGACATCAGAGTTAGAGAGCGGACTAATGTTTCTACTAGTGTTTCTACAGATGATAGTCCGCAATGATGAAAGGTGGTAGGTGACCCCCCATTTGTTTATGAAGTGAAGAGCAATGTTTTCGTGACTTTTCTCTCTTGTTTGTCATTGAATTTAGTAGGAAGCACCGCACTATTAAGAGGGGTGATCTCGATGCGCTCTTTGGTGATGTTCTACACCACTCACACACATCATATCATTTTCAGCCATACACCCACTATAGGAGAAGACAGGAAGTCATTGTGAAAAAGGGTTGGAAAAAGGGCTGTGCAAAACCGACATGAAAACCGGCACCGCCGAAGTGACCGCCAGAATTTCCGGTCATCGCCGAAAATTCCGGCGCTCACCGAAATGGCTATCTACCTGCGGTTTCGGTTTCCCACTGGAAATCCCAATCGCCATCAGAACTGTCGGTGCTGCAACCGGTTCGCCAGAAATGCGGCCGGGATTTTCGGCGCCCAGCTCGGCACCGCCGTACTTATTGCCGGTTTGATCGCAGACCCCTCCAAACGGCTCCTTTTCATCCCCGGACTATATATACCCCTTTATTCTCCACTGAGAGTTAGGCATTCCATTACATACTCATTTTTGAAGCTCTCTCTCCCCATTGTTGGAACACAATTCCTTGAGGATCTCCCATTCTACCCAACCTTTTCCAAATCCCTTTCGTATAAAGCAAGAGGAGGTCCCGATCTACGTTTCCACCAAGCCAAAGTTCATTCCCCATTGAGTTCATTGAGTTATCTTGTTACTCTTGGGTTTGTGGAAAAACCTAGGCAGCTAGGGTCACCCGGAGGCATTCGGCTTGTGATTTCCTCTGTGGAAAGTTTGTGAGGGTTTGGAGACTACCTTAAAGTCTACCACGAGTAAGTGAGTTATTACTTCGTGGGATAGGCTCGAAGAAGAAGGTGAGCCTTCGTGGCATTGGGAAATCCTTTATGGAACCTCACACCTCTACAACGTGATGTAGCCACCTTCCTAAAGGTGGTGAACACGAGAATACATCTTCGTCTCCGTGTGCTTCGGTTATTCCTTAACCGATCTATACTTATGTTGTTTACCTTGTGATATCCTTCATGCTTGAAGTATCTTGTATCATCATCTAGTTTGCCTCACCTAGTTTGTATTTAGGCACACTTACATTTTGCAAGCCTAAAACTTGCAAAAGATTACAAAGAATTTTGTAGAAACCTATTCACCTCCTCTAGGTAAACCATCTTACACTTTCAATTGGTATCAGAGCCTAGTGCTCTTCTAAGGGCTTTACCGCCTAAGAGAAAAGATGGTTTTCTCCGATGATGATGAGGGAAAGACTTATTCGGTCAAGGAGCTTCGTGAACTCTTTGCCAAATAGTCCCTTGAAAAGGCTAAGGCAGATTTCGATCTCCTTGCTCGAATAAGTTTACTTGAGGGACGTTTTACGGGGATGGGCGAGGGGGTCATGCTTGCCGGACCTTCGGTAGTACCTCAAGGGAGGCCGATGGACACTGGTAAGGAGGCTATGAACGAGGCCTCTAGTGAGAGTGACCCGACGAAAGCCTCTATGCCTCCTAATGCATTTCTGTATATATATCCTAAACAAAAAAACATCATGCCTCATATTAATGGTTCGGGTCCTGCACCTCACTATGATGGAACTCACTTCTCTCATTGGAAAGTTTCTATGGAATCTCATCTTCGCAACTGTAGTGTGGAGCTTTGGGAGATTGTGGGAAAGGGATTCTATCCACAAGATCCCAACAATCTCACTCCGGGAGAATACTATGACCGTCAACTAAATGCAACAGCTTATGACAAGATAAGGAGTGTCATTCACCGCACTCTCTATGATCATGTTAGCAACATCCCCACCGCAAAGGAGCTTTGGGAGAGGATTGTCATTCTACAAGAGGGAACATCCCTTATCCAAAAGTCCAAGTATGAAGCTTCCAAGTCGGAGATGAGCATGTTCATGAACAACGATGGTGAGTCCATCGTAGAAGCATACAAGAGACTTTTTGCCCTCCATGTGAAGATTGATGGTTTGGGCTGTGACAAGTATGATGATGGGTTCAACTTGAATGATGAGCTCATCAAGTCCAAGGTTCTCTCCATGATCGCCGCCTCCGACAAGAAGCTTACCCTGAACTTGCAACTCCTAGATTCAGCTTGCCACTTCTCTCCTGATGATCTAGTATCATATCTTGTTGCCACGGATAACATGGCGGATGAAGGACAAAATACCAAGGAGATCAACCATGCCATTGGACCTTCTCACTCCCTAGCATTGAAGGACAAGTGTGTGCAACAAAGTGTTGCAAATGAAGAAGATAGTGATAGTGATGGTGTTGACGACATGCTATCTCAATTTGCTCTCTTCACCAAGAACTTGAAGTTTCGAAGAAGAAGAAGATCTACCGAGCCAAGTGAGAAGAAGATCACTTGCTACAATTGTGATGAGTTGGATCACTTTGCCGACAAATGCCCATATGAGAAGAGACTTGACAAGCCCAAATATGAAGAGGACGCCAAGCCAAGGTTGAAGATAAACCCCATCAACGAGAGGTACAAGAGGAACAAAAAGCGTGATGGCAAAGGCTTCCTAGGCCAAGAATACCTATCGGTGCTGAGAGTGAAGATGAGAATAAGGTTGTGGGCGTGGCCGGTTTGGCTTTTGCCGAACCCGGGTCACTCTTCACATATGACTACATCTAAGACTACGCCGATGACTTCATCACTCCCAAGGTCGCCGGTACTTGCCTTATGGCACGAGGCTCCAAGGTCACATGCGATGTGGAGAGCGTGGATGAGGAGGAGGTGTGTGGTGATCCTAGTTTGGTTTACACCGAACATGGGTCACTACTCACCTACGACTACACCAAGGATTACATCGATGATTCTCCTACTCCCAAGGTTGTTGGCTCTTGCCTCATGGCAAGGAGCACCAAGGTAACCTCTGCCCCTCCATCTGTCTCTAGCATCTTGGATGATCATGTTAGTGCCAATGATAGTGACAATGATGAATTTGATGAAAACTATATACAAGAAATGTATAAAATCATGAAGTCCCTTCTTAGCAATGCTCGTGCTAGATTCAAGCAATTAATGAACCTTGTCAACTCACGTGATGAGACCATTGATAGCTTGGAATCTCATATTGATGATGAGAAACGAAGATTCAATCTTCTTGAGCAAGAGCAAAGTAAGGAAAAGGACATTACCTCACTTCTTAAAGAATGAATTGAAATCTATGAACTAGATAAGGCAAAATACGTGGATACCCTAGATAGAGCTATCACCTTGTCTCAAGAGCTTGATACTTCAAATAAAGAACTTGATATTGCTCATGCTTCTCTCACCAATGACCTTGAGGACCTTGAGAAAGCTAATTCCTTGTCAAGTGTGAGCTCATAAAACTTGGGAAGAATCATGATCAACTTCGAGTGTCCTATGAAAAGGCTCTTGGTACATTGAAGGATCCAATTATTGTTGAGAATATAACTTTTTCCTCTAACCATACCTTGGATCAAGCTTGCCTCCTTAAGGAGAATAAGAAGTTGAAGGAACAACTTGAGATGGAGCATCTCAAACCTACCTCCAAGGGCAAGATTCTTGATGAGATTCTTGCTTGCCAAATGATGAGAGCTCCAAGGCAAGGTATGGGGTTTGACCCCAAGAACGACAAGAATGGCGCCAACCCACCTAAGAATATCAACTTTGTGTGTGAAGGGCATAAGGTGATTAACCAAGTAAATAAGAATGTTGTGAATGGGGAGCCACAAGGGGCAACCCCAACCACAAGTTTGTGGGAGAATCTAATCCATCCTATGTTCTATGTAAGGGCACCCAAGGACATGTGTATGCCAAATATGTTGACCCTCGAAATAGTTATGCTTATAGGTGGTACTCAATTTGGGTACCAAAAGATCTTATTGCTAATGCTAGGGGACCCATTACTCAATGGGTTCCTAAATCAAAGAATTGATTTTGTAGGCATATGCCTCCGATGGATCAAAATGGGTGTTTGATAGTGGATGCACCAATCATATGACCGGAGGTATAAGTGCGCTTGACCAATTCATTCATGATGTCAACTCAAGGTCAAGCATCACTTTTGGAGACTACTCTAAAGGAAAGGTACTAGGTTATGGCAAGTTGGTGGTCTCCAAGGCTTTGACCCTAGAGACCGTCATGCTTTTTGAGAACCTTGGCTACAACTTGCTTTCAATTAAACATCTTGCGGATGCCGGTTATGATTCCTATTTCTCTACAACTTTTGTGAAAGTCTTTAGGGGTGATAATCTCAATTTGGTCCTTGTTGGATATGTGGAAGACGACCTTTACGTGGTCGACCTCTCGCAAGAGAGTCAATCTCTTTCCACATGTCTAATGGCCAAGGTTGACGAGGGATGGCTTTGGCATCGCTACCTTGGCCACGTCAACATGAGAAATCTTAAACAACTTCTAAAGGGTGAGCATATTGTTGGACTAACCGGTGTGTCTTTTAAGAAAGATCATGTGTGTAGTGCTTACATTTCAGGAAAGCAACATGGGAAGAGTCATCCATCAATATCCAAGGTGGCCACGTCAAGACCGTTGGAGCTTCTCCATTTGGATCTCTTCGGGCCATTAACATATGATACTCTTGGTGGAGGAAAGTATGGTCTTGTCATCGTTGATGATTACTCAAGGTACACTTGGGTATTTCTTCTCAAGTCAAAGGACGAGACCTACAAGTACTTCATGATCTTTGCCAAGCAAGCTCAACACACTCATGAAGTGGAGATCAAGACCATTATGATCGACAATGGCACCGAATTCAAGAACTACACCATGCAAGAGTTTGTTCAAGATGAGGGTATCAAGCATGAATTCTTAGCTCCTTATACCCCTCAACAAAATGGTGTTGTTGAAAGGAAGAACCGGACTATCATTGAGATGGCAACAACAATGTTGAGTGAGTTCAAGTCACCCCCACAACTTTGGGGGAGAAGCCATTGCTACCGTTGTTCACTACTCGAACCGGCTCTTCCTCTGAGCTCCCTTTGACATGACTCTGTACAAGATTCTCACAAAGAACAAGTCCAACGTCAACTACTTCCGTGTCTTTGGGTGCAAATTCCTCGTCAAGAACAAGAAAGAAAAGCTCGGTAAATTCCAATCTAGAACTATAGAGGGTGGTTATGCGGAAAACTCTCATGCCTATAGATACTACAATAAAACCAATGGTTGTGTTGAAGTATCATGTGACATGGAGTTTTTGGAGGATAATGGCCCCCAAGAGGGGCAAGTTGTTCCACGTGGTGTAGGTGATGGAGATTCCTCTCAAGTCATCAAGTTGATGGGGATTGGGCATATCTTGCCCACTGAATATCATATCCATGATCAAGACGTTGATGGGGAAGGATCAAGCCCAACTCAAGAAGAGCCTAGCTCTACTCAAGTTGAACCATCAAGTGCACCGCATGATGAACAACTCTCGCAAACCGAAGAACAAGAACCAAGCCCTCAACCCGTTGAGCAAGACCAAGAAGACGTACATGTTCCTCAAAATCAAGGTCAAGCTCAAGAAGTTGTTAACGACCAAGGACCAACAAATGATGAATTTGTTGATCATGAAGGGACAATCCGGAAGATCAAGTCTGCCTCCATTGCAAGTGGACTCCAAGTCAATAATATACTTGGAAGCATATCAAGAGGAATCGAGACTCGCAACAAGAAGAAGCATCTTATTACCTTTTGTGGCCATCATGCATTTGTGTCTAACTTTCAGCCACTCAAGGTCCATGAAGCTCTAGAAGATCCGGATTGGGTCATCACCATGCAAGAAGAACTCAAGTTCTTCACCCGCAATGAAGTTTGGTCTCTTATGGAGAGACCTAAAGATCATCGCATCAATGCCATCGGGACCAAGTGGGTATTCAAGAACAAGCAAGATGAGAATGGAACCGTCACAAGGAACAAAGCAAGGTTAGTGGCGCAGGGGTATGCCCAAATAGAAGGTATTGACTATGAGGACACATTTGCGCCCGTTGCTTGCCTTGAAGCTATTCATCTCTTGCTTGCATATGCATTTTTCATAACTTCAAGGTTTTTCAAATGGATGTGAAAAATGCATTTCTTAATGGTCCCTTGAAATAAGTTGCATATGTAGCTCAACCCCTGGGTTTCGAAAACACACGCTTTCCCAACCATGTGTATCTACTCCATAAGGCGCTATACGGACTAAAGCAAGATCCTCGTGCTTGGTATGAGCACCTTAGGGATTTCTTACTCATGGACGATTTTAGCGTGGGTAAAGTCGATTCCACCCTTTTCACCAAACCGGTTAAAGGGGTGGCTTATTTATTGTTCAAATTTATGTTGATGGTATTATCTTTGGTGGAGCTAACGAATCTCATAACAAAGTTTTTGCCGAGTTGATGACCCAGAAATTTAGGATGTCCATGATGGGGGAGTTGAAGTATTTCTTAGGCTTCATTGTGAAGCAACTTGCTCAAGGCACCTTCATCTCCCAAGAGAAGTACGTGAAGGACATGCTTGCAAAATTTGAGATGACCAATGCCAACCCCATGAAGACTCCCATGCCACTCAATGGGCAACTTGACCTTGGAGAAGGTGAGAAGGATGTTGACCAAAAGGTATATCGCTCCATGATTGGCTCCTTGCTCTAACTTTGTGCTTCTAGGTCGGATATCATGTTAAGTGTTGGAATGTGTGCTCGTTTTCAATCCGCTCCCAAGGAGTGCCACTTGATGGCAGTCAAACGGATTTTTAGGTACCTTGTTCTCACTCCTACTCTCGGGCTTTAGTATCCAAAGGGGTCAACCTTTGAGCTTGTTGGCTATTCGGATTCCGATTGGGCCGGTGATAAGGTTGACAGGAAGTCGACCTCCGGGGCTTGCCAATTCCTTGGCCGGTTGATACGTTGCAAACGTATCTATAATTTTTGATGTTCCATGCTTGTTTTATATCTAATTTCTTATGTTTTGTCCACACTTTGGAGTACTTTTACACATTTTCTAGAACTAACCTATTGACAAGATGCCACAGTGCCAGTTGCCTGTTTATTCTGTTTTTGGTTCCAGAAAAGCCACAAAATGAATATTCTCGAAATTGGACGGGACAAAAGCCAAAGTCAATATTTTATCGGAAGACTCACGGAGCCCAAAGCAGAGACGGAGGAGGGCCAGGGCCTGGCCACACTATATGGTGGCACGGGTGACCCCTGGCCGCGCCACCAGGTGGTGTGAGCCCCCTGGCACTCCACCGACCTTTCCCCTTCACCTATAAGAAGCCTCCGATGCAGAAACCCAAAAGAATCCAGCCTCCAACCACGAAAAGTTTCGCAGTGCCGCCACCACCAAAGGGGAGATTCGAGGGACAGAAAGTCTATGTTCCAGCACCCTGCCTGGCCGGGGAAGTGCCCCTGGAGCCATATCCATCGATCTCCACCACCATCTCCATCGTTGTTGCTGATTCCCATGATGATGAGGGAGTAGTTCTTCCTCGAGGCTAAGGGCTCTATCGGTAGCTATGTGTTCATCTCTCTCTATGCATGATCATATTGTGATCATGAGCTTTGTAATCAAGTAGATCTACCTTGCTACTCAAGTGCTTTAATAGATCTCTGCTCTCCCCATGTTTGTGAAAGCGACAGTGTGCACACCATGGTGGCACTTAGGCTAGAGATTAAAATTACTTGTTATGAGTTATATTTGGAGTTTGATGTCTCTATGAAATTGTGGTGTTTGTTGGAACCATCTAGCGCTCAAGGTGATGGTGTGGGGTTATCTAGATGGGGAATACGAACTTTCAGGTGTGTTGTTATAGCCCTACCATGGATTAGAGTGTCCAACCGGAGAGTAGTTCAGAGTAGTATCATCGAGAGAAGATATTTATATGAGAGTGTTCACTAGCGAAAGTATGATCCCTAGGCCTTGTTTCTAAACATTGAAACACCGTTTGCAACTAGATATTTTACATGTTTTCTTGCTTCCATCTTTTTGCCTTTAGTCTTTTCCTTCCGTCAAGCTCTATTCTGGCACCGTTGTCTTATATCGATATGTAACATCCCAAAACTTTAATCCAAGCTTATCAAGATCAAATCATCCAAAAATAGGGTTAACAAAAACTTTTCCAAATTAAAAATGAAAGCATTCATATGTGTGTGCATTTAAGATAGGAGTTGAATTGAAGTGCCTTGTTTAAGTGATCCAATGCTTGTAAAATGTTTCCTAGGTGATTTAAACATCATCTACATCATTCCCAAACTTTTACCAAAGAAAATCAAATCAAAAAGAATTAAAAAAGGAGGAATGGTCCTTTTGGCCATTTTAATCCCCTACACTACTTTGAGTGTTCCTAGCACTCATTTCTTAATAGAAACAAGTCATGATCTTTGCACCCCTTACTAGTACACATAATGAGGTACCAAGACCTGTTAAGTAAATGACGACCCTCAAATAGATCCCCTTTCTAATCCTACGACCCATAGCGCGTGTACTGTTTCGCATGTTAAGTCCCACTGACAAGTGGGACCCCCTGTCAGCTGAGCCCTGTGCCGCGGAGCGCCACTAGGCCGGCCCAAGTTCTTTCCCGCGCTAGCCCAACCGTTCAAATCTGAATTTTTCTTTTTAAGTTGAGTATAGTTTCTGTCCACTAGTTTAAAATTCAATTCTGGGAGTTTTATAAATCCAAATTGCATGAAACCAATGTTGTCTGAAAGGTATTGAGATGATCTATCCAAGCCTGTTGGATTTAATTCAATTAGAGTTATAGATCTCTCCTAATAAAAATAACAAAACAGAAGCATTTGCACCTTACAACATTTTTATAAAATCAACCAAGTTAGCTTTTGAGTTGATTCCAACTCTCAAAAATCACATTTCATCATATCTATCTAAATATATAATAATATTAAGGTTTACATGCAGTGACTTTGGACTAGTACCAAATTGATGCTATATAGGCATTTCTAGTCACTTTAAATCATTAAATAATGAACTTAAACCAAAGTGATTATGATCCAACCTTTAAATCTCATTCCCACATATTAGAGTATGTGGTGATGACATGTGTCAACATGATCCCATATTTTAAGTGGTGAATATTAAATCTTAATTAATTTTTTCAATGAGTAGAAATTACTTTTCTAAAATAAAAAGAATGAAACTATTGAATTAAACTTGTGGTGCTTGTGATGATAATAGATCATCAATTGTGTGTCTTAGAATGCTATCTAGCCTAGTTAAGTATTGTTTGGTGATTGTGTACTCCGTATGTATTTATAGAAGATAGTACCGACCAAGCTTACGAGGAGGAGGAGTGTTATCAAGACGAAGACGAAGAAAACTTCAACCACTGCACCAACCAAGGCAAGCCACCATTAATAGTGCAAGCTAACACTTGCAAGTTTAGTACTTAGCAAGCTAGGATAAAAATAGATGGTTTAGCAAAGATGCCTTAAGCATGCTTTGATCACCCCCCTTTTAACTAGTAGTTACCTCAAGTCTTTGTTTACAAGTTTTTACCTCCCTTAGTTTACACCAAGTTCTTTACTTGTTATGCAGGTAGCATAAAAAGTATAAAACTTGACCTATTTAGAAACCTTTAGATGTCATTCTATGGCATGAGATTAAACCCATCACTGCCACCTTAGTGAACACTCTTAACTTAGTATTTTAGAGTAGATCAAAAACTTGAGTCACTCTAGATGGGAACACTTGGTGAAAATGAATTATGAAAACCTTGGAATGATGAGTCATTCTATTGAGATGTTTTGACATGTGTTGAGAAACACAAATGGTTGATGATGATGAAAATGTTGAGGCATGAGCCTTAACCCTTTTATAAAACTGATGGTTGGATTCGGATGCGATACCATTCCAAATTTACCGTACAACCACATTACCTGAATTGGGTAAGGCTTAGCTGGAAATTTATATGCATTAGTATTAGTTCCCTCGCGGGAGAGGTTTGATATGAGGCTACCTCTCATGATGTCCACCTATGCAGTGCCCAAGATGACTGGTGGTCATGGTTGGGAGGCCATGCTCATAGGAGAGGTGCTTATACTAGGGTGTGTAAAGGGAAGGTTATGTTTGATTATCTGCATACTAAGTATGATGATTCAGGGTTATCCCTGACAGATGTATCGAATCTTGTGGTGAAAGTGTACCACCTCTGCAGAGTGTCAAACTATTCGAATAGCCGTGTCATGATTATGGGCTTGGAATGGCCATACTGTTTCGTTGTCGATGTTTTCCAAATAATTTGAAATGAATGATGAATCTTGACTTGACCACAACAGAATGTGTTTATGACATTAGCTTCCCAACTTAAGTGATTCTAGAACTTTACTTTATCTTTCTTTGCTTCTGAACTCAGCTTAGGTTTCAAACTTAACTTTATAACTAAACTTAGATTTAGCAATTTAACTTAGAATTATAATACTTGTTAGTGGTAGTTTGCGAGTACTTAAAGAGTACTCATGGCTTTTGTCCCTGGCTATTCTCATGGCCAGACTATGAAGGAGACTATCAAGAGGATGGCCATCAGGACGGCTATGATAACTAGGACTATCTGCCTTCGTCAGCATTGCCTGTGCCCCTGAAGATGGACCCCACTGCTACGCTTATCTTTTATTTCCGCTACTTGTTGTATTAAAGACTGGATCATGAGATCCTTATTTGTGTAAGACCTTATGTATGGTTTGTAATGGATGATGTACGGTGATATCCAATCTGTTATGTCTCGCAAAAATGGTAATCCTGGGATTGCGAGGTATGGCATAACGGGCATATGGGATTAAAAATCCGGGTGTTGACAAGTTGGTATCAGAGCCATCCTGACCATAGGAGACCCTAGCTAGAATGGACGTCCAAACCAAAAACTTCGCTTCAAAACCAAAGTGAGTATTTATGAAAAACTATTTCCTCTCTTACCCTGGTGAACTCCTTCTTTCTCAAAAATTCATGTTCCTCAAAATTCTTACATTACTACTTAAAACTTTACACACTTGATCACCTCACTAATTTCCTCATCCTTAATTCTTGTAGATGGAGACTCGGTTCAGCAAGTTCTACCAGTTGGGAAACGGAGATCAGCTGATCTTCGAGAGGGATCTGGATTCACTGTCGGAGTTACTGGGATGCCCACATCCAAAGTTTCTTGGAGCTCAACTTCCGGGACCCCCAGGAGGAGACCTAAATTGGCTAGTCACCGCAGATCTTAGAGGAAGCATCGAAGCACCAACTTCTGGGAGAATTCAGTTCTCCGTGAGAGAGAACAACTGGATAGATGGATTAGCCAGGGCAATGCATGAAGCTCTCGCACGTCTATGTGCCCTCAGCGTCAACAAGATCCAAGGAACCCGTTTTTCCCACTATGCAAGACGTGATTTCATGGGAATGCCGATGGAGATGCCAAGTCACCCAGAATTGAGGCGTAAAGTGGAGAATCTTGACTTCTTGCTGCACGACAGATAGCAGGAACTGGACAATGCCCGGGAGTTAGCCAACCAGAACCGTGCCATTGCCGACCAGAAGGCCCAGACTTTCGCACTACTCGTCCAGGATCGCCAGTCTCTTTGCCGCCAGCGTGCAAAGAAGGATCGCACCATCGCCCGTCTTCGCAAGAAGGTGGCCGACCTCGAGAAGACCGTCAAGGAGCAGGAAGCTCAGCTTGCCGCCAAGAAAGAAGAAGATGAGGGTGAAGACATCCAGGGAGATCTGGATTCTTACCTCAGCAATGATGATGACTTTCTGGAGGAGGATGTTGTGGACTTCTACACTGATGATGAGGACTCCGACTTCATCGACGATGAGTAGATGCACGAGAAACCGTCGTAGCTTTGAGTTGTATCGGTCCCACTGTATCGTAGCTTGCAGAATGGTTCTTCAAACCATCTGCTTTCCTTTGTTTGTTGTGGTGTGTGTTGTATCTGTGCTTGCTTGCATAAATGAAAATAAAGTTAGTTGAAAAACCTGAGTCTAACTCAAAGTTTTAGCTTTGAAAACCCAAAACCATGAACCTTAGAATTTCCCTCTTACCCCTATATCTATCTCAATCTTCAGATGACTCGTGGAAACCAAGGAGGGAGCAGCTCATCGCAGGACCCAATGCTGCAGATCTTGTAGAATCTCATCGCAAACAGTGAAGCAAGCAGGGCCAAGCGCCAAGCCAACTTAGCAACATTGCAGCAAATTGTCCAGATGGCTCTCAACAACCAAGGACATGGAAATCAGGATCACCATGGATCCAAACTCAAAAAAATTCAGAATACCAATCCCCCAATCTTCAACCAATCTGAAAACCCATTAGATCTTGTATTTGGTTACAGACGATGGAAAACAACCTTGAAGTTGCAGGAGTTGATGAAAATGAGAAAGTTCTCTTCGCCACCCACTATCTGGCGGGAGATGCAAGAGCTTGGTGGAATAGCATCCACAATATGAACCATGGCCAAGTTATGACATGGGAAGCATTCAAAGTCAAGTTCAGCCGCACCCATGTGCCGCAAGGACTAGTCAACAGGATGAGAGATGAATTCTGCGAATTGAAGCAAGGAAGAATGACTCTGGTGGAGTACCGTGACAGATTCCTGTCACTTGCCAGATATGCACCTGATGAGATCAACACAGAGGCCAAGAAGAAGGACAGATTCTTGAACGGACTGCATGATGAGATGCAGACTGTCCTCGTTAATATCCGCTTCCAAGATCTTGAAGAACTAGTTGACTCTGCCATTCAGATGGAAGGGAAGATTAACCAGGCAAACGATAATCACAAGCGTCATATGATGCAGCAGTCTGGATCCAGTAGTCACCAGAAGTATCGTCCCAACCCTTCACCAGGATATGCACCAAGGAACAACCGACCCCCAAATTCTCGCCCAAGCTACCCCAACCGTAGCGGAGGCAATGTGAAGTCCGGAGGAAACAATCACAACTCCGGCAATGCCAACCATTTCAACCGTGCCCCTCCCAAGAGCAACAACAACAACAACACTGCACCCAGGCGGCAGCAATGTGCACTGTCGCGATCAGGACAAGTCCTAGATCACTTGTTTTGAGTGTGGAGTGAAGGGTCACTACTCCAATGAGTGTCGTAAGAAGACTACAGCCAATGCCAATGTGAATGCCCCAGCTCAGCAACAGCGTCGTGTTCAACCAGGAAGGAGATTTGCCCCAGGGAACCCTCACAACCGCAACGGTCGTCTCTTCCACATGAACGCAGAAGAAGCCCAGGAAGCGCCAGATGTAGTGCTGGGTATGTTTTCTGTCAACTCAGTTTTAGCAAGAGTATTGTTTGATTCTGGAGCATAGCATTCATTTGTCACCGAAGAATTTTCATGCACTAGTAAGATTCACCCAACCAACCTGAAGCATGTCATGATAGTTCAAATCCCCGGTTCAACTACCAAAGCTAGAAAAATTTGCAAAGTTGTACCTATCAGAATACATGGGATAGATTTTTATGCCAACCTAATTGTACTTGGAACCAAAGGATTGGAAGTAGTACTAGGTATGGATTGGATGTCAAGGCATAAAGGATTGATATACTATGCTAAGAAAGCCATCACCATGACCAGTAGTTCTGGAGTCACAGTAGAACATATCTCTGAAACCTTACCCCGTCAATTCAAGTGCAACCAGAGTGTAGCCCTGCCCACCATAGACCAAGTCAGAGTAGTCTGTGAATACCCCGACATATTCCCAGCTGAATTGCCAGGTATGCCCCCGGATAGGGATATTGAGTTCATTATCGAACTAATCCCCGGAACCGGACCTATAGCCTAGAGACCATATAGCATGAACCCGTTAGAGTTAGTGGAACTGAAGAAGTAGTTGGATGCCATGTTAGCAACAGGCTTGATTCAGCCAAGCGCATCGCCATGGAGATCACCAGTGTTATTCGTCGACAAGAAAGATGGAGGCAACCGTCTATGCACAGATTACAGAAAGTTGAATGACGTCACCATCAAGAACAAGTACCCTTTGCCAAAGATAGAGGATCTATTTGATCAGTTGACTAGAGCCCAGGTATTCTCAAAGATTGATCTTAGGACTGGTTATCACCAACTTAAGATTCGTGCAACGGATATTCTAAAGACCGCCTTTACTATCGCTATGGTTTATACGAGTATACGGTTATGTATTTTGGATTAACCAAAGCCCCTGCTTATTTCATGAATCTCATGAATAAGATCTTTATGAATTTCCTAGATAAGTTTGTAGTTCTGTTTATCGACGACATCCTTATCTACTCCAAGTCAGAAGAAGAGCATGAGCAACATCTGAGAGTTATCCTAGAAACCCTGAGAGAGCATCAGTTATATGCCAAGTTCAGCAAGTGTGAATTTTGGCTAAAGGAAGTAGGATTCCTAGGACATATTGTGTCTGCCGGAGGAGTCTCTGTTGATCCTGCCAAGATCAAAGATGTCGAAGAATGGGAAGCCCCAACCACTCAAACCCAAGTCCGTGCATTTCTCGGATTAGCGGGATATTACCGCAAGTTCGTAGAAAGATTCTCGAGCATCGCCCGACCCATGACCCAATTGTTGAAGAAGGACAAGAAGTTTGAATGGACAGACAAGTGTGAAGCCAGTTTCCAAGAGCTGAAGAAGAGATTGATATTAGCCCCAATATTGGTCATGTCAGACATCAAGAAGCCGTTTGATGTGTATTGTGATGCATCCAAGATTGGTCTAGGATGTGTATTGATGCAAGAAGGCAAAGTTATCGCGTATCTGTCTCGACAACTGAAGCAGCATGAGTAGAATTATCCGACCCATGATCTTGAGCTAGCAGCTGTGTTTCTAGCGTTGAAGACATGGCGTTATTATTTGATGGGTAATCGCTGTGAGATTTACTCGGATCACAAGAGCTTGAAGTATATCTTCACTCTGAAGGAGCTAAATATGAGACAAAGGAGATGGATAGAGTTAATCAAGGATTATGACCTTGACATTCACTATCACCATGGCAAAGCCAATGTGGTAGCGGATGCTCTTAGCAGATTGCCGTGTAGGCTTAACACCATGATCAAGGAGAAGCAACCAAGTTTGTATGAGGAGTTAGAGCAGTTCAGGACTGAATTAGTTAGCAAAGGATTCCTAGCTAGCATTGAACTCCAACCCACTTTGATTAGCCAAATCAAGGAAGCCCGGAAAGGGAATGAAAGTATCGACGGAATCAAACGTCGTATTGGTACAGGAAAGGTACTTGGATTCACCGAAGACGAAGAAGGAGTACTGTGGTACAAAGGACGTATCTGTGTGCCAGCAGATTCGGAGCTGAAGGAAAATATCATGAAGGAAGCTCATGATACTCTTTATTCTATCCACCCCGGAGGAACAAAGATGTATCGGGATTTGAAAGAGCAATTTTGGTGGCACAAGATGAAGAGAGAGATCGGAAGCTACATCGCCAAATGTGACATCTGTCAAAGAGTCAAAGCCGAGCATCAGAGACCTACAGGACTATTGCAACCATTACAGATTCCGGAATGGAAATGGGATTCCATCGGAATGGACTTTATCACCGGTTTACCTACTTCTAGTAGGGGAAATGACTCAATCTGGGTCATCGTTGATAGACTGTCCAAGGTAGCTCACTTCATACCTATCAAGACAACCTACCAGAGTGCAAAATTAGCAGAACTGTACATTGCTAGGATTGTTAGTCTGCATGGGACCCCCAAGACCATCATATCAGATCGAGGAACCCAGTTTACTTCAAGATTTTGGCAGAAAGTTCAGGAAGGATTAGGAACCAAGTTGAACTTCAGTACCGCTTATCACCCGCAAACAGATGGACAGACTGAGAGAGTCAACTAGATCCTTGAGGATATGCTTAGAGCTTGTGTGTTGGAATATGGATCAAAATGGGAAGACTGCCTGCCTTTCGCAGAATTCTCATATAACAATAGTTATCAAGCTAGTTTGCAGATGGCACCATTTGAATTCCTAAACGGAAGAAAGTGTCGTACCCCTTTGAATTGGTCGCAAGTAGGAGAGAGTCAGATCTTCGGACCCGACATTCTCCGAGAAGCAGAAGAGAAAGTTCACAAAGTCCGTGAGCACCTCAAGACCGCCCAATCCAGACAGAAGAGTTATGCTGACAAAAGAAGGAGAGACCTGACTTTAAATGTCGGAGATTTTGTATATCTCAAAGTTTCACCATTGAAGGGAACTCAACGCTTTAGTCTGAAGGGAAAGTTAG
The DNA here is from genome assembly GCA_023614405.1 of Avena insularis. Taxonomy (NCBI): domain Eukaryota; kingdom Viridiplantae; phylum Streptophyta; class Magnoliopsida; order Poales; family Poaceae; genus Avena; species Avena insularis. The sequence goes on along the minus strand of CM042688.1, from coordinate 502,219,081 downwards.
CCCCTAGATATATCAGACCTTTCAAGATTCTGAACCGCCGAGGAGAAGTATCGTATCAACTGGAACTGCCGGAAGAGATGTCAGCCATCCACAGTGTGTTCCATATCTCGTTACTTCGCAAATGCTTGGAAGTGCCTGAGAAGACTGAAGTTTTCAGGAACATCGATCACAGAGCTGTGGAAATCAACAATGACCTGACCTATCGGGAAGTGCCCATCCGTATCTTAGAAGAAGCCTACAGAACCACCAGGACCAGGAGCATCAAGTTTCTCAAGATCCAGTGGAGCAATCATACTGAGGAGGAAGCTACTTGGGAGCGAGAAGATTACATTAGGACAGAGTTCCCAGATCTCTTTAGTTCCTAGTTTTCTTTGTAAATCTCGGGACGAGATTTTGTTTAAGGGGGGAAGGATTGTAACATCCCAAAACTTTAATCCAAGCTTATCATGATCAAATCATCCAAAAATAGGGTTAACAAAAACTTTTCCAAATTAAAAATGAAAGCATTCATATGTGTGTGCATTTAAGATAGGAGTTGAATTGAAGTTCCTTGTTTAAGTGATCCAATGCTTGTAAAATGTTTCCTAGGTGATTTAAACATCATCTACATCATTCCCAAACTTTTACCAAAGAAAATCAAATCAAAAAGAATTAAAAAAGGAGGAATGGTCCTTTTGGCCATTTTAATCCCCTACACTACTTTGAGTGTTCCTAGCACTCATTTCTTAATAGAAACAAGTCATGATCTTTGCACCCCTTACTAGTACACATAATGAGGTACCAAGACCTGTTCGTCGTCGACGACGACCCTCAGCCATAGATCCCCTTTCTAATCCTACGACCCATAGCGCGTGTACTGTTTCGCATGTTAAGTCCCACTGACAAGTGGGCCCCCCTGTCAGCTGAGCCCCGTGCCGCGGAGCGCCACTGGGCCGGCCCAAGTTCTTTCCCGCGCTAGCCCAACCGTTCAAATCTGAATTTTTCTTTTTAAGTTGAATATAGTTTCTGTCCACTAGTTTAAAATTCAATTCTGGGAGTTTTATAAATCCAAATTGCATGAAACCAATGTTGTCTGAAAGGTATTGAGATGATCTATCCAAGCCTATTTGATTTAATTCAATTAGAGTTATAGATCTCTCCTAATAAAAATAACAAAACAGAAGCATTTGCACCTTACAACATTTTTATAAAATCAACCAAGTTAGCTTTTGAGTTGATTCCAACTCTCAAAAATCACATTTCATCATATCTATCTAAATATATAATAATATTAAGGTTTACATGCAGTGACTTTGGACTAGTACCAAATTGATGCTATATAGGCATTTCTAGTCACTTTAAATCATTAAATAATGAACTTAAACCAAAGTGATTATGATCCAACCTTTAAATCTCATTCCCACATATTAGAGTATGTGGTGATGACATGTGTCAACATGATCCCATATTTTAAGTGGTGAATATTAAATCTTAATTAATTTTTTCAATGAGTAGAAATTACTTTTCTAAAATAAAAAGAATGAAACTATTGAATTAAACTTGTGGTGCTTGTGATGATAATAGATCATCAATTGTGTGTCTTAGAATGCTATCTAGCCTAGTTAAGTATTGTTTGGTGATTGTGTACTCCGTATGTATTTATAGAAGATAGTACCGACCAAGCTTACGAGGAGGAGGAGTGTTATCAAGACGAAGATGAAGAAAACTTCAACCACTGCACCAACCAAGGCAAGCCACCATTAATAGTGCAAGCTAACACTTGCAAGTTTAGTACTTAGCAAGCTAGGATAAAAATAGATGGTTTAGCAAAGATGCCTTAAGCATGCTTTGATCACCCCCCTTTTAACTAGTAGTTACCTCAAGTCTTTGTTTACAAGTTTTTACCTCCCTTAGTTTACACCAAGTTCTTTACTTGTTATGCAGGTAGCATAAAAAGTATAAAACTTGACCTATTTAGAAACCTTTAGATGTCATTCTATGGCATGAGATTAAACCCATCACTGCCACCTTAGTGAACACTCTTAACTTAGTATTTTAGAGTAGATCAAAAACTTGAGTCACTCTAGATGGGAACACTTGGTGAAAATGAATTATGAAAACCTTGGAATGATGAGTCATTCTATTGAGATGTTTTGACATGTGTTGAGAAACACAAATGGTTGATGATGATGAAAATGTTGAGGCATGAGCCTTAACCCTTTTATAAAACTGATGGTTGGATTCGGATGCGATACCATTCCAAATTTACCGTACAACCACATTACCTGAATTGGGTAAGGCTTAGCTGGAAATTTATATGCATTAGTATTAGTTCCCTCGCGGGAGAGGTTTGATATGAGGCTACCTCTCATGATGTCCACCTATGCAGTGCCCAAGATGACTGGTGGTCATGGTTGGGAGGCCATGCTCATAGGAGAGGTGCTTATACTAGGGTGTGTAAAGGGAAGGTTATGTTTGATTATCTGCATACTAAGTATGATGATTCAGGGTTATCCACAGCGGATGTATCGAATCTTGTGGTGAAAGTGTACCACCTCTGCAGAGTGTCAAACTATTCGAATAGCCGTGTCCGCAGTTATGGACAGTTGGAATGGCCATACTGTTTCGTTGTCAGATGTTTTCCAAATAATTTGAAATGAATGATGAATCTTGACTTGACCACAACAGGGCTGTGTTTATGACATTAGCTTCCCAACTTAAGTGATTCTAGAACTTTACTTTATCTTTCTTTGCTTCTGAACTCAGCTTAGGTTTCAAACTTAACTTTATAACTAAACTTAGATTTAGCAATTTAACTTAGAATTATAATACTTGTTAGTGGTAGTTTGCGAGTACTTAAAGAGTACTCATGGCTTTTGTCCCTGGCTATTCTCATGGCCAGACTATGAAGGAGACTATCAAGAGGATGGCCATCGTGATCTATGATAACTAGGACTATCTGCCTCGTCACATTACTGTGCTCCCACGAAGATGGACCCCACTGCTACGCTTATCTTTTATTTCCGCTACTTGTTGTATTAAAGACTGGATCATGAGATCCTTATTTGTGTAAGACCTTATGTATGGTTTGTAATGGATGATGTACGGTGATATCCAATCCGTTATGTCTCGCAAAAATGGTAATCCTGGGATTAAAAATCCGGGTGTTGACACCATACCACTTGTATTTCACTATCTCTTCGCCGAACTAGTGCACCTATACACCTGACAAGTGTATTGGGTGTGTTGGGGACACAAGAGACTTCTTGTATCTTGATTGCAGGGTTGCTTGAGAGGGATACTTTTGACCACTTTCTCCTTGAGTTCGATAAACCTTGGATGATCCACTTAAGGAAACTTGCTGTTGTTCTACAAACCTCTGCACTTGGAGGCCCAAAAACTGTCTAAAAGAATAGAAGTCCGTAGACATCACCGGTCGTTGGTGAGTTGGTCATCCAAGAAACAAAACTCCACCGCCCTATCCACCGCCGAAGCCGAATACATTTCCACGGCATCTTATTGCACTCAATTGTTATGGATGAGGCAAACCTTGAAAGACTATGGTGTGTCTCTTGGTATGGTGCCTCTTCTATGTGACAATGAAAGCGTAATAAAGATCGCTAATAACCCTGTCCAACATTGTCGCGCCAAACATATTGACATCCGCCACCACTTCCTACGTGACCATGCCAGAAATGGTGACATCAGTCTCACTCATGTGGGAACGATGTTCCAATTGGCGGATATTTTCACGAAGCCTTTGGATGAAGCCCATTTTGTCATGTTGAGGCGAGAACTCGGTATTCTAGATCCTAAAAACTTGGATTGATTCACTTCTTGCATTATATTCCTGCTTAACTTGCTATGTAGTCTAGTCGCACAACACATATGGGGATAGTCATCCTACCATGCCTTGGTTGGATGCATACCTATGTGTGTGATATACATTGATCTTGTGTCATGATATGGGTCCAAGCATCTATCTTTGAGGCGTCATGACATGTGTGCTTAAACATAGGGGGAGAAATCCCCCGCCCAACCCTTGGTATTTGTGTATTGGGTGGTTTGATCCTTGTTGATGAGTACTCATGTCCATTGTTGCTATTTGTGTTTATTAGTTCTTATTCCACTGGATATGGGTTACTTAGTTGTTCAATATGGATTCTGTGTATATGCTCATATGGTCTCTCACTCGATCTTTCTTTTTTCCAAAGGTTCGGCTTTTTTGGCGTACGTCTCGGTCACACCAGATGCGGGGCCAGAAATTCCGGCAGCTACCGAGATTTCCGGCGGCCGACCGAACTGCCACACAGAGCTCAGTTTTGACCAGCCGCCAAAATCTTCGGTCACGATCGGAAATGTCGGCGTGGGTTTCGGTCCGCCGACCCGCTCGCCGAAATTTCTGGCTCCCACCCAGGTCTCGCCGAGCTTATTGTCGGTATTGCTGTTTTGGGGGGTATTTAAACCTCCCACGTGGGGTAGTTCCTGATTTCCTCTCCTTTCTTCCCCACGCCCTCCCCCACTCCATGGCCACCGCCCCAAGCTTCCCCACCTCCCCTAGGCCCTCCCTCCACCCAAATCCCCCAAGTCCACCAAGTTGTAGATCGGGCCTCTATAAGTCATCCCATCGAAGGTTTTTACTCTCTCTTGCTTGCATTGGGAGATCAGGCACTTTTCCCTCGTTCTTCTCATGTGGTTCTTCCTTGTCCATCCTTGGCAAGGGAGGGCATGGCTTCATCGGGCTCCGAGGGTAATGTGCTTCCCCTTTCTCCTGCTATCTTTCTCATTCTAGGGTTCCCCCTCTTCATGGTTGTGAATCCCTAGCCTTGAGCCCTAGCTCCCTCCTTGCCCTTGGGTTCCCTCAGCCTCTTCGTTCCTTTTTGTTGAAAAGATTATATTCGTTCAAGTTTTTGAGCCATGGACCACTTCTTGGGTGGACACATACCTTCGGGTCGTTTCGGCCCTAGCCCCGATCATCGCCAGATCAGCCGCCGAAAATTCTGGTTGTCATTCCGGTCCGCCAGAACTGGCGCCGGAAATTCCGATCGCCGTTCCGGTTCGTCGGACCTGGCGCCGAAACTTCCCTGTCCCCAAGTTTTAGTCCATGCACTTGCTCCAATCTAATTTTTTAGGATCTAGTTGAGTTTCCCTATGGCATATTCACTCATTTGCTTGTTTTTGTGTTTCGGTTTTGTGTGCTCCTTGTGCAGGTTCCGATCATGAGTTTAACCCCAACACCGCCAAGAAGCGGAAGTTAGCTGTGGCTCAAGCTCCTCCTCCTTCGTCTGGCTATTCAAGTCTCTGTCTTACCAAGAGCCAAGAAGCAACCGCTAGTGTTGCAGCTGTTGCAGGTGGCTCAGGCTTAGCTCATGCTCAGAGGGGACCTAGGAAGAAAGTTTCTTCCAGCCGGACTGCTGAAAAGGGAAAGGGCAATCTTGGTCCTACTGAAGAAGAGGTCCCCCCAACTACAACACCTATAAGGACATCTTCGTGAAACAGTGGAGGGATCTTTGAAGGGAGAATCCGTATCGCTTCCATGATCGCACCTATCAAGGTACTAACATGTACTTCTAGATTGACACTCAGCGCTACTTCTGGGATGACTTCTATAATGAGCCCTCGTGTTTGTAGAGGGGCATCTTTGTATTTCGCTACCTCTTCGCCGAACTAGTGCACCTATACACCTGACAAGTGTATTGAGTGTGCTTGGGACATAAGAGACTTCTTGTATCTTGATTGCAGGGTTGCTTGAGAGGGATAACTTTGACCACTTCCTCCCTGAGCTCGATAAACCTTGGGTGATCCACTTAAGGGAAACTTACTGCTATTCTAAAAACCTCTAAACTTGGAGGCCCAACAACTGTCTACAAGAATAGAAGTGTGTAGACATCAAGCTATTTTTCTGGCACTGTTGCCGGGGAGGTAAGGTAAAAGGTACTCACATCCTTCGGTGTGAGTGCTCGAAGTTATTTCCTTTAGATTTTGCAATTATATCTTTTTGTTTCTTGTTTTTATTTTTACTAGTTAGGCTTAATGGAAAACAACAACAAAATTAGAGAGCTTTATAGTATTTATCTTGAGTTAGGACATGAAGTGTTTGAAGAGAAAATTAAAAAACCTATGGAACTTTATTTGCATGCTAATAGCAATGTTATTAGTATGAATTCTTTGAACACCATTATTGCTAATGCTATGGAAAAGTCTAAGCTTGGGGAAGCTGGTTTTGATGAGCATGATATTTTTAGTCCCCCAAGCACGGAGGAGAAAATTTACTTTGATGATACTATACCTCCGATATATGATAATTACAATGATGAATATGATATTTTCAGTCCACCTACTATTGAGGAGAAAATTAATTATGATTACAATATGCCTCCTATATTTGATGATTATGGTGATGAGAATAATAATGATAGCTATTTTGTTGAATTTGCTCCCACTACAATTAATAAGAATGACTATGCTTATATAGAGAGTAATAATTATATGCATGTGGCTCATGGTAAGAATGTTTTATGTGATAGTTATATTGTTAATTTTATTTATGATGCTACTGAAAGTTATTATGAGAGAGGGAAACATGGTTTTATGCATCTCAATAATATTAAGTTTCCCCTCTATATGTTGAAAGTCTTGAAGTTGCATTTGTTTTGTTTTACTATGCTTGTTGCTTTGTGCTTTCATGACTTGCTTCTTTACAAGATCCCTATGCATATGAAGTGGGTTAGACTTAATTGTGCTTTTAATTTGCTTCTTGATGCTCTCTTTTACTTCAATTCATATTTCTTATGTGAGCATCTTCTCGAACTATCATGCCTAACTTAAAGGCGTTAAAGAAAAGTACTTCTTGGGAGATAACCCAATAGTTTTATTGAGTCTTGGAAGTTGTTACTTCTTTAATAACCTCTCCTTATCCTTTTTATTTGATTTTTGTGCCAAGAATAACCTCTAATGAGAGGGAACTAAGATTTGGGGAAGTGTTGTCCCGAAACAGATTTTTGTGCTTCACTGTAAAATTTCGCGAAAAATCTCTATACATTGTTTTGAGGCGTGAATTTTTGTGCTTCTGCCCCAGGTTGTTAGCTAACTTTCGTTAGTTCAACACTTTTCGATTTGAGCAACAGAAGGTCTTCGAAAAAATCGGTTTTCACCTGCTGGTCTGTTTTGACAGATTTCTGCCATTATTTGCATTTGCCACTTTATCGATTTCTGTTGGGGTTCTTTTTGGTGAATTGAGCTTTTTGAGGGGATTTCTATAGTAGCTTGTGTTTTTAATGAAAGTTTTTATGTTTTAGAACTAAAACCCAAAGGTTTATTATCTTTTGAATGCACTAATGTTGCTAATGAATATTGTGTGAAGTTTTGTATGAAGGAAATTTTCAGGTGTAGGGAAAGAATGATGTAATGAGATGAAGAATTGACAAAAGCTCAAGCTTGGGGATGCCACCCGTGTCACCCCAAGAAATATCCAAGAAGTACAAGCGTCAAAGCTTGGGGATGCCCAAGGCATCCCATTCTTCATCAATAAAAATCTCAGGTTTCTTCCAAACACTTCATTTTTATTGTTTCATGCATAGTTGTGGTGTGCTTGGAGCGTCTTCATTTTTGTTTTTAGTTTTATTTTGCTTGGTTTGCTGCAATAAGTTGGTTGGATCCCAGCACTTCTTTTGGAGAGAGACACACTCTGCTTTCAATGTTTAGAACACTCTAGTTTTCATTTTTATTGTTTTGTGAGTGTTCTCTTTTGCCAGCACTATGTTTAGCCTTAGTTTTCTTGTGCTTTCAGCTTAGAACATTTTAAGTTCTTCTTTGTGGATTTGTGAGACAAGCTCACCGATCTTTACTTATTATTATCTTTGTGAGTTGTTTCAAATAAGTCGATTGGTGTTGGAAGAGAGTAGAAATCTTCATGCTTTAGTGGTACAAAAGGGAGCTTGTTTTGACTATGGCTTAGACTTTATCATGTCATGCTTGATATTGTTTTGGCTTTATGCTTAGTGATTTTTGCTGTAGCATGACATGTTATACACAATTGAGATTGCTCAACGTGCCTTGAAAGAATCATGCGTTGTTTTAGCATATAAAAGCATAATATTGTGGTATTCTCCTTTAATGCTTTATTTGGATTGACTTGGCGCATGCTCACACCATGTTAAGACTACACCAAGTCACCATAGCCTCTATGATCACTTAGTTTTTCGACTTGTAATATCATTTTATGCTTTAATTAATAATGTTTTGTCGCTTTGCATGATTATGGCCATTATTACTCTCTTAGTTGGTCGCTCCTAGTCTTTTGCTATCCTCCATACCAAGTATGAGTTCCACTCATGCATCCAACTCCCTAAACCAAGTTATTCCAAAGAGTCCACCATACCTACCTATTAGCATTTGCTATTCCAAGTATATTCATGTTTTTATCTACCTTTCGAATTAAACTTGTTATGTGAAAATTAGTGATTAAAGCTCTCACAAACTTGATGGCACAATTTACTTTACTTGACCCTAATAAACTTGAACCATTGTGTCATCTATGTTGTATATGATTGCACTTATATGTTAGGGATTAGCAGAACCATGCTGTCATGGGGAACGCTTTCAACATTGCACTTGTACATTGTACCCAGTTGATATCATGCTCTTTTGTTTATGGATGTCGTCCGTGTGAAATGAAAGGGGAGCTTGTAAGTCCATGGAGTTATGTATGTGTGTTAGAGAAATGCATGGGCGGCTGGTCTAATCCATGCCTAATCATGGTGGAAACCTGCAGCCTAACCATATGAGCAATCTATGAAGCATTCTTCTTATAAAAAAGAGATAGAGATTGAGAAAAAAAAGAAAAAAAGATGATAAAAGAGGAAAGAGAAAAAAGCACCATTTTCCCATGGTAAATAAGAAGATATTGAGATGCTTATTGTCTGCTTGCCTTGTCATTTTGATATGGGGATCCTTCCGTATCATCGGGCAAGGGGTGCCCCGTTGGCGGTTCTCTATGATACACATGTACTTACTATGACAAGAACTTACCGGTAACTAAAATTGAGTAGCATGAGGAGCGGCCCTCGTATTCAAGGGACATGAGATTGCCAACTTATACTTTGTCAAGTATATACTCCATATTTTGTTCACTTTAACCTTAATCACTTCAAGACGCTTATGATGGGGGCAATGAGAGCTAAAAGCTAATAAGTAGCATAATTTTTGGAAGCTCTTTATGAGACTTGAATCCCTGCTTCCTTCTATGAAGGCCTTTCTTTTACTTTTACGTTGAGTCTCCATCTTCTATATTTATGCACCTATTGAGAGAGCATAGTGACCATTCTTAGTTTAATGTGCATTGTCCCAAAACTTGTTGACTGATTCATAACTTTGATATTGCTTATTCTTAAACTATTTTTATCTAGTCACCCTTATGAACTTTGAAGGTGTCCTATGCATTTATGTTTTTCTAAACTATGAGGGACAAGCTGAATGCCACTATGCTATGTTTTCTATATGTGAAACAAACAAACATCTTTCAATGCATTGGTATTCATGATCTTTGTTTGTATCCTTTCATGTTGCATGCATAGTTACTATGTCTTATTGTTAGAACTTCATCTTGCATGCTCATGTTTAGAGTACTTTGATCCTAGCTTTCAATGCTTACAAATGGTTTGATCTTGATTGTGATGGAGCATGTCACCTAAAAAATTATTCTTTTTATCACTTACCTACTCGAGGACGAGCAGGAGTTAAGCTTGGGGATGTTGATACATTGCAAAGTATCTATAATTTTTGATGTTCCATGCTTGTTTTATATCTACTTTCTTATGTTTTGTCCACACTTTGGAGTACTTTTACATATTTTCTGGAACTAACCTATTGACAAGATGCCACAGTGCTAGTTGCCTATTTTCTTCTGTTTTTGGTTCCAGAAAATCCAGAAAATGAATATTCTCGGAATTGGACGGGACAAAAGCCAAAGTCAATATTTTACCGGAAGACTCACGGAGCCCAAAGCAGAGACGGAGGAGGGCCAGGGCCTGGCCACACCATGTGGTGGCACGGGTGGCCCCTGCCCATGCCACCAGGTGGTGTGGGCCCCATGGCACTCCACCGACCTTGACCCTTCGCATATAAGAAGCCTCCGATGCAGAAACCCTAAAGAATCAAGCCTCCAGCCACGAAAATTTCCGCAGCGCCGCCGCCACCAAAGGGGAGATTCCGAGGATAGAAAGTCTCTGTTCGGACACCCTGCTGGGACGAGGAAGTGCCCCCGGAGCCATCTCCATCGATCTCCACCACCATCTCCATCGCCATTGTTAATTCCCATGATGATGAGGGAGTAGTTCTTCCTCGAGGCTAAGGGCTCTACCGGTAGCTATGTGTTCATCTCTCTCTCTATGCATGATCATATTGTGATCATGAGCTTTGTAATCAAGTAGATCTACCTTGCTACTCAAGTGCTTTAATAGATCTCTGCTCTCCCCATGTGTGTGAAAGTGACAGCATGCACACCATGGTGGCACTTAGGCTAGAGATTACAATTACTTGTTATGAGTTATATTTGGAGTTTGATGTCTCTATGAAATTGTGGTGTTTGTTGGAACCATCTAGTGCTCAAGGTGACAATGTGGGGTTCTCTAGATGGGGAATACGAACTTTAAGGTGTGATGTGATAGCCCTACCATGGATTAGAGTGTCCAACCGGAGAGTAGTTCAGAGTAGTATCATGAAGAGAAGATATTTATATGAGAGTGTTCACTAGCGAAAGTATGATCCCTAGGCCTTGTTTCTAAACATTGAAACACCGTTTGCAACTAGATCTGTTACATGTTTGCTTGCTTCCATCTTTTTGCCTTTAGTCTTTTCCTTCCGTCAAGCTCTATTCTGGCACTATTGTCTTATATCCATACCACTTGTATTTTACTATCTCTTCGCCGAACTAGTGCACCTATACACCTGACAAGTGTATTGGGTGTGTTGGGGACATAAGAGACTTCTTGTATCTTGATTGCAGGGTTGCTTCAGAGGGATACCTTTGACCACTTCCTCCCTGAGTTCAATAAACCTTGGGTGACCCACTTAAGGGAAACTTGTTGTTGTTCTACAAACCTCTACGATTGGAGGCCTAACAACTGTCTACAAGAATAGAAGCGCGTAGACATCACCGGTCGTTGGTGAGTTGGTCATCCAAGAAACAAAACTCCACCACCCTATCCACCGCCGAAGCCGAATATATTTCCGTGGCATCTTATTACGCTCAATTGTTATGGATGAGGAAAACCTTGAAAGACTATGGTGTGTCTCTTGGTATGGTGCCTCTTCTATGTGACAATGAAAGCACAATAAAGATCTCCAATAACCCCATCCAACATTGTCGCACCAAACATATTGACATCCGCCACCACTTCCTACGTAACCATGCCACAAATAGTGACATCAATCTCACTCATGTGGGAACAATGTTCCAATTGGCGGATATTTTCACGAAGCCTTTGGATGAAGCCCATTTTGTCATGTTGAGGCAAGAACTCAGTATTCTAGATCCTAAAAACTTGGATTGATTCACTTCTTGCATTATATTCCTGCTTAACTTGCTATGTAGTTTAGTCGCACAACACATATGGGGATAGTCATCCTACCATGCCTTGGTTGGATGCATACCTATGTGTGCGATATAAATTGATCTTGTGTCATGATATGGGTCCAAGCATATATCTTTGAGGCGCCATGACATGTGTGCATAAACATAGGGGGAGAAATCCCCCGCCCAACCCTTAGTCTTTGTGTATTGGGTGGTTTGACCTTTGTTGATGAGTACTCATGTCCATTGTTGCTATTTGTGTTTATTAGTTCTTATTCCACTGGATATGGGTTATTTAGTTGTTCAATATGGATTATGTGTATATGCTCATATGGTCTCTCACTCGATCTCTCTTTTTTCCAAAGGCTCGGCTTTTTTGGCGTACGTCTCGGTCACGCCGGATGCGGGGCCGGAAATTCTGGCAGCGACCGAGATTTCCGGCGTCCGACCGAACTGCCACACAGAGCTAAGTTTCGGTCAGCCACCGAAATCTTCGGTCACGACCGAAAATGTCGTCGCGGGTTTCGGTCCACCGCCCCAAGCTTCCCCACCCTCCCCTAGGCCCTCCCTCCACCCAAATCCCCCCAAGTCCACCAAGTTGTAGATTGGGCCTCTACAAGTCATCACATCGAAGGTTTTTGCTCTCGCTTGCTTGCATTGGGAGATCAGGCACTTTTCCCTCGTTCTTCTCATGTGGTTCTTCCTTGTCCATCCTTGGCAAGGGAGGGCATGGCTTCATCGGGCTCCGAGGATAATGTGCTTCCCCTTTCTCCCGCTATCTTTCTCATTCTAGGGTTCCCCCTCTTCATGGTTGTGAAACCCTAACACTGAGCCCTAGCTCCCTCCTTGCCCTTGGGTCCCCTCAGCCTCTTCGTTCCTTTTTGTTGAAAATATTATATCCGTGCAAGTTTTTGAGCCATGGAACACTTCTTAGGTGGACACATACCTTCGGGTCGTTTCGGCCCTAGCCCCGGTCATCGCTAGATCAGCCACCGAAAATTCCGGTTGCCGTTCCGGTCCGCTGGAAATTCTGATCACCGTTCCGGTTCGCGGGACCTAGCGCCGAAAATTCCGGTCGCTGCGTCGTCGTCGTTGGACCTGGCGCCGAAACTTCCTTGTCCCCAAGTTTTAGTCCATGCACTTGCTCCAATCTATTTTTTCAGGATCTAGTTGAGCTTCCCTATGGCATATTCACTCATTTGCTTGTTTTTGGCAGGTTCCGATCATGAGTTTGACCCCGACACCACCAAGAAGCGGAAGTTAGCTGTGGCTCAGGCTCCTCCTCCTTTGTCTGGCTGTTCAAGTCTCTGTCTTACCAAGAGCCAAGAAGCAACCGCTAGTGTTGCAGCAGCTGCAGGTGGCTCAGGCTCAGCTCATGCTCAGAGGGGACCTAGGAAGAAAGTTTCGTCCAGTCGGACTGCTGAAAAGGGAAAGGGCAATCTTGGTCCTACTGAAGAAGAGGTCCCCCAACTACAACACCTATAAGGACATCTTCGTGAAACACTAGAGGCATCTTTGAAGGGAGAATCCGTATCGCTTCCATGAGCGCACCTATCAAGGTACTAACAGGTACTTCTAGACTGACACTCATCGCTACTTCTGGGATGACTTCTATAATGAGCCCTCGTGTTTGTAGAGGGGCGTCTTTGTCTCTCCGAGGTACCTTAATGAACATCACTATGAGCGCTACCTCAACACAGACTTTCAGTATATTGATGCGGCTCTGAAGAAGATGGATATCTATGACCTTATCACCATCAATGTCAAGCTCATTCCTGAGGCTCTCAGCCAGTTCTATTGCACTGTCTACTTTCACTCTGATGCAGCTCGCTCTATCACTTGGATGACTGGCACTAAGCCGTACATGGCCACCTATGCTAACTTCTGTTCTGCCTTGGGTTACACTCCTGAGAGGGCTTCTAGGTTCCGTATTCACTCCGAGAAGGCCTTTAGTGATGACCGCATTATCTAGTGCTACCCTGAAAACCCAAGCCATGCTTCTCCTAGTCTGACTGGTATGTTCTACTATTACATGGTTCTTGGCAAGTTCTTTAGCCACAATCTTGTGAGCAAGGCTGGTGATGTTGTTGATGTTCGTGGTCACCACAAGAATCTGCTGTACTATTGTGACCCTCACCGCTTAATGAAGATTGATGGATGTGATTTTATTTATTTTGAGATTCAGAGGTCTGTTGAGAAGCGCATGACTCCCAACTATTGCCAGTATATTCAGCTTCTGCTCAATGCCACCGTTCCTAATAAGTGCTTCCCTCCAGGTCTACGTGAGGATATGGACATCTATACCTTGCCTCTTCGGAGTACTCATGTTGACCTACCAAGTATGAAACCGTCTAAGCAACGTACCAAGCATCTCCATGACCCCTTCGTTGCTACTTCGAGCTCTCGTCGTGATCTTCACCGCAAGAAGGGATTTGCCTGGTTCTTCAATGGCCTATGGGATATGTGCAAGTCCTCCTATGATGTTGCCCATCACAGTCTTGTGCTCAGTCAAGAGAATAGGAGGCAACATAATGCTTTCTTGGTTGAGCGTGGTTGTCCAGTGCCAGATTTGAGCAATGCTTTGACTCTGGTGCCCTATGTGAATTTTGAGTAGCCACCACTGGATGAGGACATGTTTTGGGGCTTTGATCCGTCTATGCTGCTTGACTTTGCTACTTCCATCTCCTCTTAGCATCGGTCTACTGCCCCTACAGGCAATGATGGTGAGGATGCAGACGAGGAAGAAGAAGACGAAGACGAGGACGAGGAGGAGGAAGAGGAAGAGGCCGATTCAGATGATGATCCATTTGCTGGCTAGATCTTTTCCTCTGCTCTCCTCTTTCTTTTTGGTGTCTCGATGCCAAAGGGGAGAAGAGAGTAGAGTCTGCCTTTATGCTATTTACCCCATGCACAAGCCTCGCTACGTTTATCTGTCTCTTATGGGCTTGTGCTTCTATTTGCTTTATCAGACTATTTGCTTTCGTGTGTGTGTCTGGACAAGTTTGCGTTATCTTTATTGTACTTGGATATCCTATGCCTGTGTGCTTATTCTCTATACTACTATGTGCTAAGATTATCCTTATCCTTAACGTGTCTTGCCATGCTTGCTTCCTAAGGATTTTGGGGGAGCTATCCATATACCTAAATAGGTGCACCTTGCATTCAAAAACAACATCTTTCATGTGCACACCATATGGGGGAGATCTCTTAAAATATTCTAAGGAAATGTCTATCAAAAGCCTATTATATTATCTGTGTATGACTCTAGCTTGTTTTGTCATCGTCAACCAAAAAGGGGGAGATTGAAAGGGAAATATGCCCTTATCCAATTTTTGGTTAACTATGACATCAGAGTTAGAGAACGGACTAATGTTTCTACTAGTGTTTCTACAGGTGATAGTCCGCGTTTGATAATGAAAGGCGATAGGTGACCCTCCATTCGTTTATGAAGTGAAGAGAAGTGTTTTCATTACTTTTCTCTCTTGTTTGTCTTTGAGTTTAGTAGGAAGCACCACACTATTAAGAGGGGCAATCTCGATGTGCTCTTTGGGGATGTTCTACACCACTCACACACATCATATCATCTCCAGCCATACACCCACTATAGGAGAAGACAGAAATTCGTTGTGAAAAAGGGCTAGAAAAAGGGTTGTGCAAAGCCAGCATGAAAATCGGCGTCGCCGAAGTGACCGCTGGAATTTCCGGTCACCACTGAAAATTCCGGCGCTCACTGAAATTACTATATGTCTGCGGTTTCGGTTTCCCGCCAGAAATCGATTGCCGCTGAACTTGTCGGCGCTTCTAAATTCGTTGGGCTACGAATTTCCGTGCCTAGTTCAAGCGCCACGGACTTATTACCGGTTTGGTCGCAGACCCCTCCAAACGGCTCCTTTTTCACCCCGGACTATATATACCCTTTTCTTCTCCACTGAGAGTTAGACATTCCATTACATACTCAGTTTTGAAGCTCTCTCTCTCCCCATTGTTGAAACACATTTCCTTGAGGATCTCCCATTCTACCCAACCTTTTCCAAATCCCTTTGGTAGAAAGCAAGAGTAGGTCCTGATCTACGTTTCCACCAAGCCAAAATTCATTCCCCCTTGAGTTTATCGAGTTAGCTTGTTACTATTGGGTTTGTGGAAAACCCTAGGCGGCTAGGGTCGCCCGGAGGCATTCGTCTTGTGATTTTCTCCGTGGAAAGTTTGTGAGGGTTTGGAGACTACCTTAAAATCTACCACGAGTAAGTGAGCTATTCCTTCATGGGATAGGCTCGGAGAAGAAGGTGAGCCTTCGTGGCATTGAGGAATCCTTCGTGGAACCTCACACCTCTCCAACATGACATAACCGCCTTCCCAAAAGTGGTGAACACGTGAATACATCTTCGTCTCCGTGTGCTTTGGTTATTCTTAATCGATCTCTTACTTGTGTTGTTTACCTTGTGATAGCCTTCGTGCTTGAATTATCTTGTATCATCATCTAGGTTGCCTCACCTAGTTTGTATTTAGGCACACTTACATTCCGCAAAGTCTAAAACTTGCAAAAGATTACAATTTTTTTTATAAAACCTATTCACCCCCTCTAGGTAAACCTTCTTACACTTTCACTAGCAAAATCACATGGAGAATTATGTTTATTCTAATTAATATATACAAGACACACTAAAGTTGTACATAAATCGGGCCTCGACTAGTTGGCTACCGGTGTGCGGCCGACTGCACGCCTAGCCCGCAGCCCGTGATCGAGCCCTGGATTCCGCAGTTGTTCTAATCAAATGCCACGTGGCCACTATCCACATGTCAAGTTTTGTATATCAATATTTTTTATTTTGCAATTTTTTACCCTTTTATTGTGTATACTTGCATTCAATAAACAGTAAAAAGGAAAATTCAAAAGCAAAAAATGTGAGACACATCATATATTCGGCGGGTGGTATTTATATGACTATTTTCTTATATAATATAAAAGAACCTGTGATTAGTACATGGTGTTTAAGTTTTTACACTATAAATTGTATTACCATTTTTTCACTGAATTTGTGTGTGCATTCATTTATCAAATATATAACACCATTAACACATACATGAGAGAACAACTAGAAAAATCACATGGAGGACTATGTTTGTTCTAATTAATATATACAAGATATACTAAAATTGTACATAAACCGGGCCTCGACTAGTTAGCTAGCGGTGTGCGACTGACTGCACGCCTAGCCCGCGACCCACGACCGAGTTCTGAATTCCGCAGATTTATTCTAATCAAATGCCACGTGACCACTATCCACATGTCAAGTTTTGTATGTTAATATTTTTTTATTTTGCAATTTCTTTACCTTTTTATTATGTATATTTGCATTCAATAAACAACAAAAATAAATGAAATTTCAAAAGCAAAAATGTGAGGCACATCATATATTCGGCGGGTGGTGTTTGTATGACTATTTTCTTATATAACATAAAAGAACCTGTGATCAGTACATGGTGTTTGAGTTTTTTACACTATAAATTGTATTACCATTTTTGCACTGAATTTGTTCGTGCATGAATTTACCAAATAGATAACACCATTAACACATACATAAGAGAACAACTAGCAAAATCACATGGAGGATTATATTTGTTCTAACAAATATATATACAATATACATTAAAGTTGTACACAAACGGGGCCTCGACTAGTTGGCTAGGCGGTGTGCGGCCGACTGCACGCCTAGCCCGCAGCCCGCGATCGAGCCCTGGATTCTGCAGTTTATTATAATCAAATACACTTGACCACTATCCACGTGTCATGCTTTGTACTCCCTCTGTTTCAAATTACTCCACGCGCACGCTTACCTAGGTGGACTAGTACTCTCTTATTTTTCATCCAAAAAATTTCTGGATTTTTGGTATACGTAGTACACATTTTATACTATCTATTTCAAAAATCTCAGGATTTTTTTGAATAAAAAATGAGGGAGTAATAGCCCACCTACATAAGCGTGCCGGCGGAGTAATTTGAAACAGAGGGAGTATGTCATATTTTTATTTTGCAATTTTTACTTTTTATTGTGTATATTTGTATTCAATAGACAACAAAAGAAAAATTTCAAAACAAAAAATGTGAGACACATATTCGACGGGTGGTGTATGGGCTGAAGTGGCCCCCCAAGGCACATGCAGCACGCCTCCCGGAGGGACACACTCGTGTCCACACCCACGCCGCGAAGCCGATCACGCCCTCCTCTACCTTACCTTTTTCTCTCCTCCTCCATCAACACCTCCCTCGCGTCCATCTTCTTTCTCTCCGGCCGCACATGGTGTTTGATCTTTTACACTATAAATTGTATTACCATTTTTTGCACTGAATTTGTGCGTGCATGCATTTACCAAATATATAACACCATTAACACATACATGAAAAAACAACTAGCAAAATCACATGGAGGTCTATGTTTGTTCTAATTAATATATACAAGACACACTAAAGTTATACACAAACCGGACCTTGACTAGTTGGCTAGCGGTGTGCCGCCGACTGCACACCTAGCCCGCAGCCCGCGATCGAGTCTTGGATTCCGCAAATTTATTCTAATCAAATGCCACGTGGCCACTATCCACATGACAAGTTCCGTATGTCAATATTTTTTTACTTTGCAATTTTTATACCTTTTTATTGTGTATATGTGCATTCAATAAACTAAAACAAAATTCAAAAACAAAAATATGAGGCACATCATATATTCGGCGGGTGGTGTTTGTATGACTATTTTCTTATATAACATAAAAGAACATGTGATACGTACATGGTGTTTGAGTTTTTTACACTATAAATTGTATTACCATTTTTGCACTGAATTTGTTCGTGCATGCACTTACCAAATATGTAACACCATTAATACATACATGAGAGAACAACTAGCAAAATCACATGGAGAATTATGTTTGTTCTAATTAATATATACAATACACACTAAAGTTGTACATAAACCGGACCTCGACTAGTTAGCTACGGTGTGCAGCCGACTGCACGCCTAGCCCGCAGCCCGTGATCGAACCCTGGATTCTGCAGTTGTTCTAATCAAATACCATGTGGCCACTATTCACATGTCAAGTTTTATATGTCAATATTTTTTTATTTTGCAATTTTTTACCCTTTTATTGTGTATACTTGCATTCAATAAATAGCAAAAAAAAAGGAAAATTCAAAAGCAAAAATGTGAGGCACATCATATATTCGGCGGGTGGTGTTTGTATGACTATTTTCTAATATAACATAAAAGAACCTGTGATTAGTACATGGTGTTTGAGTTTTTTACACTATAAATTGTATTACTATTTTTTCACTGAATTTGTGCATGCATGCATTTATCAAATATATAACACCATTGACACATACATAAGAGAACAACTAGCAAAATCACATGGAGGACTATGTTTGTTTTAATTAATGTATACTACAAGATATACTAAAGTTGTACACAAACCGAGCCTCCCTAGTTGGCTAGCGGTGTGCGGCCGACTGCACGCCTAGCCCCCGGCCCGCGATCGAGTCCTGGATTTCGCTGATTTATTCTAATCAAATGTCACTATCCAGATGTCATGTTTTTTGTATGTCAATATTTTTTTTTATTTTGCAATTTCTTTACCTTTTTATTATGCATATTTGCATTCAATAAACAACAAAAATAAATAAAAATTCAAAAGAAAAAATGTGAGGCACATCATATATTCAACAACTGGTGTTTGTATGACTATTTTCTTATATAACTAAAAGAACCTGTGATTAGTACATGATGTTTGAGTTTTTCACACTATAAATTGTATTACCATTTTTGCACTGAATTTATCCGTGCATGAATTTACCAAATAGATAACACCATTAACACATACATGAGAGAACAACTAGCAAAATCACATGGAGGATTATATTTGTTCTAACAAATATATATACAATACACACTAAAGTTGTACACAAACCGGACCTCGACTAGTTGGCTAGGCGGTGTGCCGACTGCACGCCTAGCCCACAGCCCGCGATCGAGCCCTGGATTCTGCAGTTTATTCTAATCAAATGCACTTGGCCACTATCCACGTGTCATGTTTTGTATGTCAATATTTTTATTTTGCAATTTTTTACTTTTTATTGTGTATATTTATATTCAGTAGACAACAAAAGAAAAATTTCAAAACAAAAAATGGGAGGCATATATTCAGCGGGTGGTGTATGGGCTGAAGTGCCCCCCCTCCCGAGGCACATGGAGCACGCTTCCTGGAGGGACACACTCCTGTCCACACCCACGCCGCACAGCTGATCACGCCGTCCTCCACCCTACCTTTTTCTCTCCTCCTCCATCAACACCTCCCTCGCGTCCATCTTCTTTCTCTTCGGCCGCACATGGTGTTTGAGTTTTTTACACTATAAATTGTATTACCATTTTTTGCATTGAATTTGTGCGTGCATGCATTTACCAAATGTATAACACCATTAACACATACATAAAAGAACAACTAGCAAAATCACATGGAGGTCTATGTTTGTTCTAATTAATATATACAAGACACACTAAAGTTGTACACAAACCGGGCCTCGACTAGTTGGCTAGCGGTTTGCGGCCAACTGCACGCCTAGCCCGCAGCCCGCGATCGAGTCCTGGATTCCGCAAATTTATTCTAATCAAATGTCACGTGGCCACTATCCACATGACAAGTTTTGTATATCAATATTTTTTTATATTTCAATTTTTATACCTTTTTATTGTGTATATGTGCATTCAATAAATAAAAACAAAATTCAAAAGAAAAAAATGTGAGGCACATCATATATTCGGCAGGTGGTGTTTTTATGACTATTTTCTTATATAACATAAAAGAACCTGTGATCAGTACATGGTGTTTGAGTTTTTTACACAATAAATTGTATTACCATTTTTGCACTGAATTTGTCCGTGCATGAATTTACCAAATAGATAACACCATTAACACATACATGAGAGAATAACTAGCAAAATCACATGGAGAATTATATTTGTTCTAACATATATATACAATACACACTAAAATTGTACGCAAATCGGACCTCGACTAGTTGGCTAGGTGGTGTGCCGACTGCACGCCTAGCCCGCAGCCCGTGATCGAGCCCTGGATTCTGCAGTTTGTTCTAATCAAATGCACTTGGCCACTATCCACGTGTCATGTATTGTATTGTATGTCAATATTTTTTATTTTTTATTTTTTACTTTTTATTGTGTATATTTGTATTCAATAGACAACAAAAGAAAAATTTCAAAACAAAACATGTGAGGCATATATTCGGCGGGTGGTGTATGGCTGAAGTGCCCCCGAGGCATATGGAGCACGCCTCCTGGAGGGACACACTCATGTCCACACCCACGCCACGCAGCCGATCATGTCCTCCTCCACCTTACCTTTTTCTCTCCTCCTCCATCAACACCTCCCTCGCGTTCATCTTCTTTCTCTCTGGCCGCACATGGTGTTTGAGTTTTTTACACTATAAATTGTATTACCATTTTTTGCACTGAATTTATGCGTGCATGCATTTACCAAATGTATAACACCATTAACACATACATAAAAGAACAAATAGCAAAATCACATGAAGGTCTATGTTTGTTCTAATTAATATATACAAGACACACTAAAGTTGTACACAAACCGGACCTCGACTAGTTGGCTAGCGGTGTGCTGCCGACTGTACGCTTAGCCCGCAGCCCGCGATCGAGTCCTGGATTCCGCAGATTTATTCTAATCAAATGCCACGTGGCCACTATCCACCATATTTTTTTTTGCAATTTTTATACCTTTTTATTGTGTATATGTGCATTCAATAAAAAAAAAATTCAAAAGCAAAAATGTGAGGCACATCATATATTCGGTGGGTGGTGTTTTTATGAGTATTTTCTTATATAACATAAAAAAACCTGTGATCGGTACATGGTGTTTGAGTTTTTTACGCTATAAATTGTATTACCATTTTTGCACTGAATTTGTCCGTGCATGAATTTACCAAATAGATAACACCATTAACGAGAGAACAACTAGCAAAATCACATAAAGGACTATATTTGTTCTACAATACACAGTAAAGTTGTACACAAAACGGACCTCGACTAGTTGGCTAGGCGGTGTGCCGACTGCACGCCTAGCCCGCAGCCCGCGATCGAGCCCTAGATTCTGCAGTTTGTTCTAATCAAATGCACTTGGCCACTATCCACGTGTCATGTTTTGTATATCAATATTTTTTATTCTGCAATTTTTTATTTTTTTTTGTGTATATTTATATTCAATGGACAGCAAAACGAAAAAATTCAAAATAAAAATAAAATGTGAGGCACAAATTATGCGGGTGGTGTATGGGCTGAAGTGGCTCCCGGAGGCACATGGGGCACGCCTCCCGGAGGGACACACTCGTGTCCACACCCACGCCGCGCAGCCGATCACGCCCTCCTCCCCCTTACCTTTTTCTCTCCTCCATTAACACCTCCCTCGCGTCCATCTTCTTTCTCTCCCTCCCCACCCCCACACCCTCTCTTCCTTCATCCCGCTCTCCCCTCAAAACCCTAGAGGGCCTACCTTTCCCCGCCCCCACTCCTCAAAATTCCGACAGGAGCCGCCCGCCGTCCTCCCCTGAAGACCCGGCCCTCGCCTGCCTCGGCTTGATCTGCTTCCCGCCGGTCGCGACGTCCCCTGCCGTGGATCGGACGGTCCGCGGCGCGAGTCGATTCCTCTCTCCTCCCAGGTAGGTCTGATCTACTCGATCCCGTCTGAGTTAATCCCTTCTGCTTTTTTGGTGGATCTGGTGAGGGCAGGGGCTCCGTCGTTTTCACGCCCAATCCCTCCTTTTTATTTCCTCGGGCCAAATCTTTCCGTTTCTTTCCTTCCTTCATTGGAAGATTTACGCCGGTGGGTAAAAAAAAATCCCCCATGGATTTAGTCTCTCTTTGGTCTAATCGATAGGTTCATCCTATTCTCGATTAATAATGATATCATGGCGGAAGGTTTGATCTTTGTGATGTGCGTAGTTTTGCTTGCGTGGTCCAGGAAGTTTTCGGAAGGGGATCTGCTGGTTCGGTCTTCCTCCCGTCCAAAGATCGACGGTTTTTTTACCTAGGTTTCGCGGCTATCATTTCATGGATCTCGGCGAGGAGCGGTGGTTGTCTCTGGAGAGAGAGAGGGAGCTCATCAGGGAGGGGGCGTTACTGTTTGCCTTGCTTGCTTTTTTGTCTGCGGGGTCTTGTCAGTGTATCCAGCTGTGCATGGGCCTCTCGGGACTCGCGCTCCAACTCTGTGCCTCTTTGCTACCTCTATATTTCATGTCGCCAAAAAAAAAGAGTAAAGCTTCGAGTTTCAGTCTGTAGCGAGGTCGACCTGGAGGAGTGCACAGCTTTGCTTCCCTGGCCGCGTGTTCTTGGCAAGAAACGCACACTTATTTCTAGCTTGATATATTTGGCATGAAACGCGTAATATATCTGTGCTGCATGCGTGTTTGCTTGCGTATACGCCGATCGTCCATACGTTACCCGGATGTGTAGGGTTGTACTCATTAATTGCTATAGATTTGCTTCGGTCTGTAGTGTTTACCAGCTTCGTGTCGTGTTGTTCTCCATATTCCATGAGCTGAATGTGTTTGTTTGCATGCGTGGACCTGACTTTTGTGCTTTTCCCTTCTTTGTTTCAGGTTTCCAGCCTAGCTGCTATCTGTCTATTGAGATGTGTATTCAGAGCTAGCTTGATCCAAGGTGCGACGTACTTCGGTTTTTGAGGTTGTTCTTCCTATTCTCTACATTCCATGAGCTCAGTGCGTTTACTTCCATGTGTGTGGACCTGACTTTTGTGTGTTTTTCACTTCTTTGTTTCAGGCTTTCAACCTAGGTAGCTATCTCTCTTGTCAGATGCGTATTCAGAGTTCTGTATAATCCAAGACGAGTCGTGCGTGATCCGGAGTTTAAGTTCCGTTGCAAGATCATCACTGGGCTGACCGGCAGCAGGAAGGGTGTGCTGGGTTGTGCAAGTTGCAATGGAGGAGAGTGGCGATGGGGGTGGTACGGGCAATCCTCCTGGAGGAGCCAGTGCGGCACCAGCAGAACTACTGAAGCCTCTAGACGCAGTAGCCGATGAAACTGGCGGCACATCAGCCGACCAGCAGCCATGCGAGCATTTCTCTATAAGGTAATCTTCTCGGTGTTCAGATACTAGCACGTAGTATTACCTCGTTAACTTGTCCTATCATGCCATATAGCACTGTTTGACCGGTCAGCACACACTTTTGCACAGTCATGTCTTACATACCCATCTATGTGTGCTAGCATTCTATGGCACAAATATGGGATTTGGCTGTCTGTTTAATGTAAGAAGATGATTCCACTAACTCAACATCTGCATTCCATTACTCTTAGTAATTACACCATTGCTTCTTGCAAACTGCTTTGCTATATTTTTGGTGCTTCATGTATCCTGTGTACTCTACTGTCCACCGAAGTCTTCAGTATGGGTGCATCTGAGCACATGATCATCAGTGCTACACAAATGCATGTTTCTCACTGCAAGTCTATATTTGTTGATTAATTATTACTGTGTCTTTTTATCACAATTTTCTTGTTTCTGTGGGTGCATGCATTATTCTCGCAGTGACTTGTATCTGTTTACGTATCTGACATTTGTATATTTTTACGTATCTGACATTTGTATCTGCTTACGTATCTGACATTTTCATAGAACCAAACGATGAGTGAAAAATAAACCTAGCTAATTTGGTAATTAGTCTTAGTAAATAGCATTGATTCTTGCAAATTTCTTTGCTATACTTTGGTGCTTCATGTATCTTGTGTACTCTATTGTCCACTGAAGTCTTCAGTATGGATGCATCTGAGCACATGATCATCAGTGCTACACAATTGCATGTTTCTGACTGCAAGTGTATATTTTTTAATTAATTATTACTGTCTTTTTTTTCACTATTTTCTGTTTGTGTGGGTGCATGCATTATTCTCTCAGTGACTTGTATCTGTTTACGTATCTGACATTTTCATAGAACTGGCCGATTGGTGAAAAATAAACCTACATAATTTGGTAATTAGTCTTAGTAAATAGCATTGATTCTTGCAAACTACTTTGCTATGTTTTTGGTGTTTCATGTCTCCTGTGTACTCTATTGTCCACTGAAGTCTTCAGTATGATGCATCTGAGCACATGATCATTGCTACACAAATGCATGTTTCTGACTGCAAGTCTATATTTGTTAATTAATTATTACTGTGTCTTTTTTTTAACATTTTTTTATTTGTGTGGGTGCATGCATAATTCTTGCATTGACTTGTATCTCTGTACGTATTTGACATTTTCATAAAACTAGCAGATGAGTGAAACTAAACCTAGATAATTTGGTAATTAGTCTTAGTAAATAGCATTTATTCTTGCAAACTACTTTGCTATATATTTGGTGCTTCATGTATCCTGTGTACTCTATTGTCCACTGAAGTCTTCAGTATGGATGCATCTGAGCACAGGATCATCAGTGCTACACATATGCATGTTTCTGACTGTAAGTCTATTGTTGATTAATTATTACTGTGCCTTTTTGCACATTTTTCTTGTTTGTGTGGGTGCATGCATTATTCTCGCATTGGCTTGTATCTGTGTACGTATCTCACATTTTCGTAGAACCAGCTGATAAGTGAAAAATAAACCTAGATAATTTGGATTTTTCATTAGAGTGGGGCCCTAACTTTTTTCCATTCTTCTTATGCCTGTCAGTACATAACTTGTTGTCAGATTTGCATGTAATGGGATGGTTAGAAGCTAGAATATCTTGCTTCTCCAAATTTGCATTTTCTTCAAAGGCTTCCCTTTCTAGCCATCTGTGTCAAGAGATTCTAGAGTTTGTATTCATCATCCATTCAACCCTTTCGGTTGCTACAACTAACTAACTTGTCCTTCGTTAATCACCTCCTTTTTGCTGATATATACCAGTTTTGCCTCATTAATATATTTGTTCCTCTGTGCTGCCATGTCTTTTTTCAGAAAAAAGAAACTTTTTTATTTGATCCATGTCTTCTTGATGAGAAAACCAGATGTACTATTCCATCTCTTTCATTCAATGGATCTTGTAGACATGCACGCCTTTTGGTGCTACCTACTTTTTCTTTCTTTGTGTGACTAGCATACATCCATGGCCTAATTCTATCTGAAATGACTCACTTTGGTCCCATTTTAACATTGTCATATATACTTGGTTAGTTTAGTCATACGCACCAATAGTTCATTTAGATACCGGTTAAAGTTTGTCACATTTATGTGCACTTAGATCCACTATACAAATTAAACTACAAATATATCGACATACGTCTTTCATATACTCTCACATCAGAACAGCTTACTTTTTCCCATTGTGTTAGTTACATATGTCAATAAACTCCCTTTGCATGAACAAGGTTTTTGGTACAAGCTCTGAATGAATATCTCTACACTTGGGGTTGAATTAGTTTTGAATTTTGTAGGCCTTATATGAGTTTAGAGAGGAACTTTCTGAGATGGGGTGCACCTACATTCTCACTTCTTTTAGATATTCTCTTTGTACTAATTTGTTTTTTAAAAAACTACACATTGTAGTACTAAAGTTATATTTAACATATATTTGCTACCACTTGATATTTGTGTATGAGATACTTTCTATAGTTGTTTCCTTCGATTACTTTTGTCACATTGTATAATGTTGTACTATACTTGTGATTTTTCTTAGATTTTTGGTACAGTTGTATTGTCAAAAAGTAATTCAGTGTTAGTAGTGTGTAGCTACACCCAGCTCAATTACAACTTTCTCATGGGTTTATACTGTGTATTCATTGAAGCAAACATATGTGCTATTGCATATGATGTGCATCTTATTGATAAATATTTTTTTATGCCAGACGGCATGTGGCTCTTCAGCAGATGGATGCAACGTTTTGTTCTCTGTCTCAGATATTTAATGGCCAGAAGCAGCTTGACAAACGCCATAACAGTTTGTACCCATTTTTGGTGTCAATGTTTAAACGATGGGATTGCTCAAAGTGCTTGCACAAGGCCAAAATCTTAGATGACACAGCATCTAAAACTGTTTCTATGGGGAAGAATGTCTCAAGGGATGGTTGCTCTATTAGATTTGTTCGAAGTACTAAATTGCCCACTAGTGTTGATTTCAGAAGCTTATTTCCTTGCATACAAGTAGTTCAAGGGAAGAATGCTGATAGATCAACACATTTAAAGAGTACCCCAGAAAGTAATTCCAAATGCAACTCACCTGATGAGGCGAATACTGATCCACCCATGAAAGGTACACATGGTAGAGCTTTATAAATTTCTAACTAGGATTTTTTGGTATGACATTAGCTGATGTAGCTGTTGTCTCCTCAGATTTACAGGGTTCATCCAGTAATCAAGTTACAACCGCAAATCTGTCAGATAATGCTTCTGCTGATGTCATTCCTTTACCTGAAGATTCCCAGATTAGAGCAAATAGAGAAGGATTTGACATCACAATCCCATCCAGTCCAAAACTTTCTGAAGCAACTATGAAACCAAATGCAGAAGACACTCGGAAAAACAAGGAGGTTCTGAATGTTGACCACACTATTCCCAATGTTCCTAAACCAGTATCTGGGCAGACAGCTGGTCAGGTCCGCAACAGGGGTCCATGTGAAGAAGCAGCTCCAAAACGAAGTGCTGGATCTACTTGTAAGAAGAAGAAAGGCAAACCCATTGCACAGGTTGGCAGTTCAGATGTGAAAGTAGGTCGGAGAAAGCAAATTAAGCTTCGACTGCTATCAGAAATCATTAATACTGAGCCAGCAAGGGGTTCTAGAACTGATATTGAAGTTAATGCTGAAAAAGTTGCTGATCCCTGCGAGGATAATAGAAATACAGATGATGATATTTCTGTTAGCCATCAGGTAGTTGGAGAAATCTGGCCGAATGCTACCGAGAACAACGAAAAAGAGAAAGAGGTCGTAGATGATGAATCTTCACTTATGGACTGGATGAAGAAAATCCCTAGGAAATTAAGAACTGCAAAGAAAGATTCAGAACACAAGGATTTTGATTCTTTTGCCTCGAAAACTACTGCAGATTTATTTTACTCAAAGGATATGCATCACGATTTTCCATCATCAGGTTGGAGATTGAGTAAGAAAAATGCCCTACCTACTATCAGCACACAGCAAGATGATGAAAATATTCAGAATAATAATCTGGAGAGAAATACACAGAGTGGAGATCACATGAGCCAAATGGAAGCTGAGAACTCCACTGATAGGTCTTTGCTAAAGGTAAAAACCATTAATTTGAGTAAGAGGAAAATGCCTTCAACTGCCAATGTCCAGCATGATGGTGTTGTTGCTGTTAGCCGACAGGCAGTGGGCATGATCTCGTCAAAAAACGAGAAGAAGACAAAATACAAAGGAGTAGATGATGATGAGGAATCTTCACCTATGAACTGGATGAAAAAAGTCCCCAAGAAATTAAGAACTGAGAAAAAGGATACAGAACACAAGGATCTTGATTCTTGTGCTGCTAACTCACAACATATTCTAGATAGTGTTGCTTCCAAAGATGTCCACGACGGTTTTGTATCGTCAGTTCACAAACTAAGCCAGAGAAAAATACTAGGTGCTACTAGTTCTGGGGAAGGTGATGAACATATTCAGCACGATAATCTGGAGAGAAATGTGGATAACACAGATGACCAAGATGGCATGTCCCAAATGGAATCTGGGAACTGTAGACAGAGGTCCATGTCAAAGGTAAAAAAGGTGAGTTTGAGTAAGAGGAACATTCCTTCAACTGTCGATTCCCAACATGGTGTTCTAAGCACTGAAAACGCTACTGGAAAGACATCTATACTCAGGACAGATGGTCAATGCCAAATTGAACCCAGAAAGCCTGTGCAGCGGCGCCTGGCAAAGGTGAGAACTAATAACTATCTCTTTCTTATGGCTACATAACCAGACTTTTTCATGTACCCATTTGTTGTCAATAATGAGTCATTTTGTTCTATTAAATTACTAGTAAAATGTTTTTATCCTGAAGGACATAGAACTATGACAAGCAAGATGCATACTATGCTGGATGTACCCCCTCCCACTTTTTGCTTTCATGATCTTAGGTTAATATGGAATTTTTCAATCTTCAGTTCACATCATGTATTAATTATTTTACAGTGGTGCAATATTCGTGGTAACAAAATGAAATAGGCTTCACTGCTAGATATCCTAAATGAGTAACATTTTGCCTCATTTATCTTCTCAGGTTTCTCCGGGTAAGCGTGGTAGAAATGTGACTGCTCTTGAGCAGAAAATACCTAAGAGAAAGAAACAAAAGCAACAACTGATGCCAGAAAAACAGGCCATAACTGATGACATCCCAATGGACATTGTTGAACTGCTTGCGAGAAATCAGGATGAGAGACCACTGATAACTGAGACTGATTCTTCCGATATCAGTCATAGTAAATCCAAGTTAGCAGAAGATGAAGATTGTACTGTAATAGCAGCCGAGGATGGTCCAAATGTTGCATCAAATGTGTTTGACACTACTTCCCAGAAGAAGCCTTTGGCGCCAGATAGTTACCAGAAAGCATTACATGATCGTGTAGCACCCACCACACAGGCTAGCGATATGCATGCTCTCAGATTACAGACTCCTGGCCATTTTAATTCTACCCAGGAACCACAGACACATTTGAGCATGGGAGAATTAGTGACTATTGCTGCAACCTCGCCACTATTATCACGACATAAGGATCACTCTATTGCTGAAGAGCCAGCTGACTGCTGGAGCCATAAGGGAGCAAAGAAGTTGACATGGGACTCTTTCGAGGCAGCTCCAAGGGATTCATCTACCTCAACATGCGGTGCTCAGTTCAGATCTAGCACTGACGCAGTTGATTTAACTTCCACTCATGTTGCCGGACCTTCTAATAATTACTATCCCACTCGCCAGCCAGTAACTTCAGCACTTGACCACTATACGGACGGATCAGTTAACCCAGTCCAGGGAAGAAGTTTTCCAAGTGCAATGTCAACCATGGAAGCTGGTAACCTGTGTGCTCGAAGAAATGCTGGACAGTCAGGTTTTTATCCAAGAGAAACCCTGCCTGCTACTCATCTTCTGAGACTGACCGAGCAACAAATGTTAGCTGACTTTCCAAACTATGAAGTGTCTAGCAGAAACCAGATGGAATTTCAACTTCGGAATTCGTACTATGCACATAATCAGTATATAGCATCAGCTAGCGCATCGTATGGAGCACAGAATCAGTACATGGGATCAGCTAGCACATTGTATGGCAGTAACCTGAATGGCATAGGATCAGCTAGCACATCGTATGGAGTACACAACCAGTACGTAAGATCAGCTAGCACATCATATGGAAGTCACCTAAATGGCATAGGATCAGCTAGCGCATTGTACGGAAGTAACCTAAATGGAAAGGTTCCATTGACATTGGAAGATTTAACGCGACCTCAGGTCCAGCAAAATTTACACAAACCGTTACGCCCACATCCTAGGGTTGGTGTGCTCAGCTCCTTGCTGCAGAAGGAAATTGCCAATTTGCCTGAGAGCTGTGGGACACAGTCTGGTTACAGAATAGGGGTGTCCAAAGGGATAGCATCATCGTTTGATATAAACAGAAGGGAAAATGTTGAGACCCTGAACCCAGGAATGTATTCAGGGGCATGGAATGTGCTGCAGTTGGGTTCTGTTAGTTCCAGTCCAGGATTTTCTTCAGCAAGGAACTGTTCAGCTCAATCCTTAACCAGGGATCAAGGGAGAATGATCAATCCCTTGGATAGGCTCGTAAAACAGGATATCTGTGTAACCAACAGAAATCCAACTGATTTTACTACAATTAGTGATGACAATGAGTTTTTAAGGGAGGACATATGAAGCGGACAGCGGCGTGCATACATTGCAAAACATTTACAATCATACAAGGTAAAGCTCATTATTTTCTTGTAAATTAATCACCTTGATGGAAATGATCAAATACTTAGTTTAGTAATTTGATGTTGCAAGCAGGCTCCTTGCAAGAGATGGATGCTCCCTTTTACTGGATGGAAAGATTACAGTTACCATGGGCTCGTAAATGCAGCCCCCAGCTTATGTATGTAATGCAATAGGTGAAGAAGAAATTACCCTCCCGACGGTATGCGTAAGCCGATGAACTATCATGACGTCGTGCTTGTTTTGTACAAGAGAGAGAATGTGTCGGCTTTTGTTCTTCGAGTGGCTTGTGCGTTGTGTGATTAGCATAAGTTTTTTTTTTAACCATATGTTGCGACTGATTCAAAGGATGGTTGGTTTAGTGGTAATGTCAGCAGATTAGTTCTAGCTGCCATATGTTGTAAACTACCAAACTATGGTTCACCAGTGGTAGTATTGGTGTATTAGTTATAGCTGCCAGATGTTGTAAACTACCAAATTACCGGTGCTTTGCTTTTACAGATGATGGTGCAATACCGAAGAAAATTATCCTTTTTCTTGATCATATAATGTTTATGTTTCTGCCCATGTTAGTAATGTGCTGGCCTAAGATCCTTTGAATATTTCACTGGACATTTGTAATAGAAGCTGTTGTCTAGGTATCATATCAAGAGACCTTAGCCACAACCAAACACAGCTCTATCCAGGATTGCTTTTCATTATATATAGTTGTACATATTACCTTGCGAACACAAGTATGCACCACCGTGCACAAGAGAACTATAGTTGTAGCTGCTAGCAATGAGATGCTTGTGCCATCACCATTCTATCCCATTTTGAACACAACCACGGACCATCTGAATATGACATTGCGCATTTTGAACATCATTCTTCTTGGCTACGCGAAACAAGCACTCCCACAAAAGTAGCGCCTACAGAAACCAAGCGGTAGCGTCAACCGAAAATTGAGATGCCCATAGTTGAGAAGTCGGTGCAAGCAAAACATCGTGCACTTGAATCCTACCTTAAGGGCCGATGGGTGCCCGTCTGAATTTTCTTCCGGGCTATCTCCTTGTGCCTTTGAGGTTGAAGAACTGCCTTGATTGCAGTGTCGAAAACAGCCTTTATGTTCTATTAACAATCATCAAGGGGGGAAAATAAGGTGTTTTAGTCTTGAAACCCCAAGGCTTTCATTCACTGGATGCAGGAGAAGCCATACCCTTTGTGTCTTGGAGCTGCATTCCACGTAGGCCACCGCGCCAATTTGTTTCCTAAGTTCCTCTCCCTAACATGTGCAAAGTTAACTGGTGTTCTTAAGTTGGCAAATGTCCAGCTGGTTGCTGTCATCTGATCCGAGTGTGAAAGACACAAACCTGCTCAGTTGTGATAATGGACTCAGCTGGATGATCAGCAAGGTACGCTCTGTCTTCTCGGAGATCTGCACATTTTCTTGGTAAATTGATGGTAGCACAACAAGAGCTAGAGATATAAATAACTCTAGAAGAAGAATGTGAAGAACACATACCTAGCTTGGTCCCAACAAGAAGCACAGGAATGCCCGGGGCGTACCGGCGAAGCTCCGGCATCCACTGCTCAGAAGAAATTAGTATGCAACTGATTGATTATAAGAACAAAAAGAGTGAAAGAGTAGAGCAATGCCTTCTTGTGCACATTCTCATAGCTTGCCCTGCTGGTGAGGGAGAAGGAGAGGATGAAGGCGTCAGCTCCCCTGTAGCTCAGAGGCCTCAGCCTGCTGTAGTCCTCTTGCCCCGCGGTGTCCCAGAGGCCCAGGTTGACGATGCTCCCGTCCACGGAGACGTTGGCACTGAAGTTGTCGAACACCGTGGGGATGTAGTCCTGCATCGATCCATCCACGGTGGGATAGGAGCAACCATTTCATCAGAAGGAAATTGACCAGATCAAACTGGCGAAGCGAAGAAGAGGGGTACTCAACGGTGGGGAACTTGTTGCAGGTGTAGCAGATGAGCATGCAGGTCTTGCCCACGGCGCCGTCCCCCACCGCCACGCACTTGATGAACCGGCTCACCGCGGCTGATCCGCCGTTCATCCCTTCCTCCTCCTCCCTCTTCGGCTTCACCGCTCTCTCTCTCTCTTCTCTCTCTCTGCTCTTCAGTGGAAATCACTGCTACAAAACACCAGTGCAGTGGGTGGGTCTCTCGAGGATCTTTTCACTGCCGCATTTGAAATCGGGCTGCCGTGGCAAGATTCTGCTTTTAATGGTAAACCAACTGCGGTGCACGTGGCGACCAGTCTCTGACTGAAGCCTGGTTTGTTTTCAGGTTTAATTGGATCTCTCGTGCATCCGACATGTATAATGGTTGATAAGATAGTTTTATTTTACTTAGGACATATATAATCTTGATATGACGACAAAACATTACGTATAATGGATCTTTTTTAATCTTATCTCCAGCGACAGATCTCCCTAAATACGTGGTGAGACATATCGTGCTAAGAAATTATCTCTTGGCTAAGATAAGACAGAGGTCTTTTTTTATTCCTCTCTTCTCCAACTCAGCAATTATCCTACGTGACAGTGGTAAGATAACACTGTTGTACGTGCCCTGATGGCATCCCAACGGCCTATAAAAAGGAAGGCCCCCGGGATAGGGAGGACCACCATCGCCATGCCCCTTAGACGCCTCCCAGTCACCTGGAGCGACCTCAGCAAGTACGCCCTTGTCGCGTCCCTGTCGTCCCCGCCGCAAGATGGCGAGCAAGCTCTGTTTGTGAGGGAGGAGGATGAGAAGGAGTGGGAGTCCGACAAGGAGGAAGAGGACATGTAGGAGTAGGAGCACAACAGTGAGGGAGGCCCAACCTGGCAGAAGGCCATCCTCGACTCCATCGACACAGCCCGGGATGACGTGGCTCGCGGCGCCATCTACGCCACCAATCACGTCGTTGAGACGCACGTGATGGAGCTATCCCGGGCATCAATGATGGCGGAGGCCTTCACCTGTCAATAGATGGCCGAGGAGCGACTGCGCTAGGCCATTGTGGCCCTGGAGAAGGAGGCGGCGACGAAGGAGGCTACTCTGGCTGCGGAGGAGGCCGCCCAACTTGCCGCTGACATGGACACGACGCAGGCAAGAGAGAGGGAAATGATGGAGCCCAACACCATCGACACCCTCCTAGATAACCGATACCGTGGCAAGGAGGACACCCCCAGTACCTTCATCGATCGGCAGGACGAAGCCATGGCCTACCGTCCGGTGATGGCGGCCTCAGCCGAACGGGTCGCGTCGGCAGCGCGAAACCATCGAGTGACGATGACAACAAGGGAGAGGGAAAGGATATCCCTCGCCAGGATGCGGAGGAGGCACAAGGCAGTCTAGCGCCACCGCCAGGCGAACGAGGCCACCGTGGCCAGACGGGCCAAGGGCAATGGCAGCGAGGATGGGGCCATGTAGCTTAGATTAGGCCTAATTAGTTTGTGTTTTTTAATTTATGAACTAGTAATGAAAGTCCTACTTTTATTTGTCATTACTGCTTTTATCTGTCATTACTGTTGTAGGGCCAATGGAAACCGGGGGTACCACGACCCATCTGCTACTGGGCCCAAACACCAAGGTAGCTCATGCTTCGCGAGAAGGACGTATCGCGGAGCCCTACACTCTGTGGGAGTGGATCTCCCGGAGCCTCAATAGGACCTCTCCCGAAGCACTATCTCCTGAAGCCCTTCACGTGAAGCAGGCACCCTCGGCGAGGCCCTCTCACAAGGGATCAACGTGAAGCAACCCAGCGCCTGGTTTCCGCGTGATATCCACACTTAGGACCAAGATGAAGATAGGGATGAGCACATTTGTCCAAGTTTGCATCCTTTGTGCAAGGAAGGCACCTTCCCCTTCCGCAAGAAAGGAGTGTCCGGCAGTCTCTCACACCAAGGTGGGACCACTCCCCTTTCGGTGTATGGAGAATGTGAAGGGCGCGGCGCCAAAGAGGAGGACGTCAGTGGCGTGATCAACGACACCCTACCATGGACCGAGTCCATGGAAAAAGTAGCTTTGCCGCACCTGCCCTGTCGTTTGTCTCCATGTCGAAACTCTTCCCGCCAATATAATGGGGAAGAGGACCGGTGCATCTATAAGACGGGTAGTGCGACACTTAGCAAAGGATCCAACCTTCTCCTTGTAGGGTTTCTACAGCAGATAACAAAAATTACTATGCGGAATGCCCTAATTGCCCAAGGATCTATCTAGAAGTAGTGCAGTAACGGAGGAAGACATCGGTAACATACCCTTGAAGACCGAGAAAGAATTACACTCGTGCAGGAGCGTGGATGATGAGTCGTACCCGTCTGACCTCAAGGTCGCGAAGATCCACACATGTCACCCCTTGTCCAGGTACTTGTATGATGGTCGGTCGCTATAAGTGCAGCTCCCCTGAGTTATCACACACATACGGTGCAATACAATGACTCCTGAACTTCCTGATCCCTGCCGAGATTGCGGAACTAGACCTCCTGGTGGAATCCCTGCAGCACAACGGCGTGCCGCAAATGTGTTGACTTTGCGCGTACAGTTCTTTCTTGGGACTGTGCCACCGCAAAGGCAACTGAGAGAGAGGGGGATTTTCTCTAAGGAAAGAAGCCTTAGAGTATCTTATTAGGTGTGTTTTAATCCCACCCATGAGCATCCCTTTATATAGGCGGAGGGAGGTGTGACCTCCCCTTTAGGTTAGCCATATGGGACTAAAAATGCAAAGGAAATAAAGGGAAATAGGGCCAATGCCGAGCACCGAATGGGCCCACCTCGAATGGGCCTCTCGCAGTGGCCCAAAGATAGTGGGAGGTGACCGGGTGGGCGGCCTTCACGCCCCGTCAGGCCCAGCTGCATAATCACCGTGATAACGGCGTGTTGCCAGGGTGGGTTGGCTTCCGGCCGGACCACAACGCGCACGTGGCGTGGCCCGACAGCGAGGACGAGGCGATGTGGCGACTTCGGCTGCGGCTGCGTGGGCCGGTCCGGGGCCCAGCTGTGCGAGGCATTAGCGCACACCTCCGCCTGCCCGGGTGGACCGGGTGCATGGCGCGGCCTAGCTTGCCTGGACGGTCCGCCCGCCAACCCGCTCCCCGCGAGCTCCCTTGGGCCAGGGTCGAGAAGGCCTAGCAGCGGCGGCCGGCGGCTAGAGGCTGCCCCGTGCAACGGCTACTATCTGTTGCCCACAGCACGTGGGCTGGTTTGACCAGCCCTATACGTTTGCCGTTTTCTTTCCCTTTTTGCTTCAATTTTCTCCTGGGCCAATTTCTTCTAGGATTTTGGCCTGATGAGAAAAGTTGCTTCATAACAAGGAACCCCTATGCTTATTGCATTAGTCCGATTCAAGGAGCTTAATTGCTAAGCGACCTGAAGGGTCTTAATCACCTAGTGTCTGACCATGGTTTTGGTAACAGGCTAGTAGGATTATTGAAGTTGGAATGAAATCTACCAAGAGGAGTTCCGGCTAATTATGGGTTACTCGCCTACACACATACTTATAAGATTATAATTGTTACATTTATCATCCGTCCACCTGGCACATTCACTATTACCATGAAATGAATCTCCCCGCGCCTTCTTTCGCCATCTGCAGGAAACAACAAACAACCAAGTCATTCTTTACTTTTATGCTTTATATTTCCGAAGTTTATATTTTAGTTTTATTTAAATACATCTCATTTAATCAAAACCCCATTCCTATTTCAACACTTACAGTTAATTTACTCGAATACCTGTGACAACTTCGGGTGTGACAGAGACTTCACTAAAAACATTTGCCTTTGGGCTCCCTGTGGGATCGATATCTGTACTTCGAAACTAGCTACAAACGATCTACGCTCTTGCAGACATCACTCATTCCCATGAAATTCCATCCCCATGACCTAGTCATACGTTGCGCAACTTATGGATGTAATTCACCGAGTGGGCCTAGTGTATCTTCCCGTCACACAGGAGAACAAATCCCGATCTTGATGCATAGGCCTCTACATGCTCCTTCGGGTACCCAACATGCACCTTTATGGTCATCTAGTCACGAAAATGACGGTTGATGCAGTCAAAGAAATCATTCGGTAATAGTGATTAATATGATCTCACGGTCTAAGGATTAGGACACTCCATTTCTGACAATTGCAATTGTGAACTGTGACATGATCGTGTTGCAACAATCATTGGTGGGAAATGTCCATCACATCATTCCAGTGTTGGAAATATGCCCTAGAGACAAATAATAATATGGATTATTATCATATTTCAGAAAGTTTATGATTAAGTTTTATATCATGCTATAACTATATTGAAAGGAAATGTCAATACACGTGTGATATATAAACAACCAGGAGTTCCTGGTGAATCTCTAGTCATTGGTTCATTGGTCAATAGATGATCAAGGTTTCCTGATCATGTGACATTTATACCAGTTGACAATGGAGTCACCTCATTACGAAAATGAGATGATGAGCTATACCCAACCTAAGCATCATGACCCGATCATGTCATGAAGTTCAAGTTATGATGATTAGAAAAGACTTAGTGTCCTATTTCTTAGACCGTGAGGCCATATCAATCACCGTCACTCGAGAATACTTAGATAGCATCAAACGTCATTTGCGGGAGCGATGATCATAAAGGTGTGCTCAGGTATTCGGAGGAACATGTAGAGGCATTATGTGCCAAGAGCAGGATTTGTCCATCCGCATGACGGAAAGATACTACAAGTCCCACTCAGAGAAGTTATATCCAATAGCTGTGCAGCGTGTGATTTGATCACGGGGATATCACTTATCGGGAACGAGTCAAATAGCATTTGTCGATAACGATATTGAACATGACATGGTGATGACATTGATCAGATCTCGGACAATGCAAGTATCAAAGAGACGAAAGGAATATGACATGACGTTCATGGTTCAACGATGAAAGATTCGTGGAATGCATAGGGGTCATCATGGGCATCCAGGTCCTGCTGATGGTCATTGGTACGGGAAGGTCTCGACCATGTCTAGAGTGTTCCCGAACTGTGGGGTATCACGCTTAAGGGATTGGTGATGCACAAAGAGCATTTTGGCATCGGCGCAATCACCGAAGAAAAGAAAGAGAGAGAACCGGAAGGGTTTCGGTAAGTCTAGAGGATGTCCGGAGTGGAGGTGGAAGGAGTTCCATAGCCACGGGGATTGAATAATATGTAAGTAAATCTTAAATATTTATTTAATCATTTATTTATAATTATTTAATAAAATAAAAATGAATTAAAAGGTTAAATACCTAATTGGGCCAAAATCCGGAGGGAAAAGGGCCCATGAGGGAAAAGACCAAAAGAGAGAAAGGGAGGAGGGGCCGCATGGGCCCCATGCACCCGCCGGCTGGGCCCATGGGGCCTTGTCCGGCCGGCCACCCCTCCCCTCTCCTCCCCCTTTTGTTTAGTCCCACATGGCTAAGCTAATTAGCTATGGGGTGGTTTTTCCCTATATATTGTGAGGTATTTTGACGAATTAAATACACAATAATCAATAAAAGGTTTCCTCTCTTTTGGGGAGACCTCCAGTTGATATTCTCTCTCTATCCCTCTCGTGACCGTGGTCCCAAGTCTGGATCACATGAGCAGGAGTCTTCTTCACTGCGGAGCACCGTCATGCTGTGGGATTCAGATTTAGAAGCTCTAC
Organism: Avena insularis; assembly: GCA_023614405.1. NCBI lineage: Eukaryota > Viridiplantae > Streptophyta > Magnoliopsida > Poales > Poaceae > Avena > Avena insularis. The sequence continues at coordinate 502,180,913 of CM042688.1, read as the reverse complement.
TTTCGCAACTGCTACTGGATCGGGGGAGAGGGAGTTATCATCAGGCACCGGACATGTGTAACTCCCTTGGATGTGCAACACTTGGGGCACTAGGAGTTGCAGGAGCCGAAGGACTTCAATCACGACCCTGAGGTCGGCTTCAGAATGACTACATGAACCACACTCTCCCGAGCGTTGATAATGCTTTTCGCTCTTCAAGGGTAAGTTCGCGAAAAGCCCCTCCCATTACTGCATTACTAATAGATAGATTCTGGCATTAGGGTTCTTGGCGTAGGAAAAAATTATTGTTTTCGTGCGCAAACCCCTATAGTGGTATCAGAGCCAGGTCTATGCGTAGTATTGCTAGTACAGGTAGAACACACGAGTTGTAGCATGTGGGCGTTGATCTTTTAGTTGTTACCCTCCCATGTGTACTTGTGTATACCATAGTAATGCTTGATGAAGCGGCCCCCAACCGACTTTACATGTTCATTCGTGAGACTGGTCCATGCTTGACATATGTCTTGTACTGTATAAAGTGGCTTTGGGGGGTGTCTGTCTCTCTTGCATTAGTTGGTATACCATTTGCAAAGGAAGGCCCCGAAAGGGATGTAGTATAGAAAACTACTTGATCAACGTTGTGGTGGAAGTTCGTAGGTAAGAATGGTTCTTGTACGAAAGCCCTAACAGCCATGTAAAACATGCAAAGATAAAGTACAGGCACCTAACTTTGTTTTTCAGGGGTGTTGTGATGTGATATGGTAGTAGTCAAGGTAAAGTAGTTTACTTCTTGTTTCTAAGTAGTAGTAACGGTCATGGTAATGATAGACTACCACACCGGAGGCACCGGTACCCTGGTGCATACGGCGCTGGAAGCCTGGCGCCAGAACTGGAGACGCGGGATGGAGATGACAGCTTAAAAGGACCATATTGCATTTACGTTCAATGTTTATTGTTTGTACATCTTATTGTGTGCTAGTATTAGATACTCGATGGTAGCCTAATACGATGATCCCTAAACAAAATAGCAACAAAAGTGTTCTCCCTTAATGTGCACCACCAAGAAAGTTCTCTGTTATGAGGCAGGCTGTGACCTTCGGGTGCCAGACATATCTACGTTCGCATACGGTGGGTGTAAGCCATATTGCATAGCGAATACACTAAGGTTGAGTTGGCGAGCCTAGCATGTGTAGACATGGGCTCGGAACACGGATGGTCAAAAGATCAAGCATGATTTGCATGAATGATGTGATCAATGTTTCGGCATCCACCTTTGCAACTATATCGCCGGCCATGATGATCGGGAGCGGTGTAGTGAATAGAGATCGTGTAATCACCAAAACCTTCTTGGGGATAGTAATTTTAGTGGAGTTCTTGTTTTAACTCATATAATCACAAACTTAGTCTAAATTCTTTTTGCAATTATAAATGTAGAAACGGTTCTCCCTGATGCTTCCTTCCGAGTTGACGAATGGTTAGTTGGAGAGAAGCTCAAATTAGATGGATCCAACTTCCCTGAGTGGGTTGTGCGTCTGAATATCCTCCTTAGTGAGAATGAATTGGTCGACTACATACACTACAAGATGGCCTTGGAATAACCATATTTCTATGAGACCCGAGAGCAGCGAGAAGACCGCTACTACCATCGAGAAATGGCCACCTTCATTTTAGTGATAATGCGTTTCGGAATGGTAGATGAACTACATCCGGTTGTGGGAAATCTTGACCCATATACGATGTTGGATCAGCTTAGATCGGAGTTTGCAGACCAAGTGCGCATGTGGAAACACGAGCTAATGGGAGATTTCCTTTCCATAAATATGGAGGAAAATGCTTGCCTGGAGAGTCATTTGGAGCGCATGCATGACGCGTACATGAGACTTGCTTACTTCGTGGATCACTGGGACACATTCTTTTGCAATAAGCGTGTTGCTGCAGTCGCTGCCCCTGAGCTACCAAGCACATGCCAGGACTTGCATCATGAGAGGTGATGGGGAAACACAGGATTTCCATGAGTTCATATCACATTTCAGGAATGTGAAGGTTGAACCCATTGTAGGAGAGGTCATCGATGACTAAGGTCCTTCTACATGAGAGCTGGTTGCTGGAGAGGAGGTGACGTTGCATGTTGATGGCGAGCATGATGATGATAGCCGATGACAATCTCCCTCACTGTTTATCATTTAGTTTATCATTTTGGATGATTATTAATTGATGGATTATGAACTCCTTTAGTGTGTCTCACACTTCGTGAGATGGTTATTAATATGAGTTTGTAACAAATAGTTGTTCTGCTTTTATGAATGATTTCTATTTGCATTCATATGTTGTTCGATTATGTGTGAATTATCCTTGTTGTGAAACTAATTAATAATGCATGAACATTTGTAAAATATCGAAAATGCCAGGAAAAATACCCAACTTAATGATATACTCATTTTGAAAGAAACCATTGTTTAAATTCAAAGTTATGTTGATAATATGTGAAAGTCATTTGATTTCTTGTCACATTGAATCATGCCAAGTTTGGTAGGATAACTAAAACACCGTGTATTGCATGAATACAAAGTGTTTAATGAATTGTTGAAGGAAAATACATATTCGATGTATCGTATTTCAACAAAGTGGTGATTATCATTCTGTGATTGTTGTACTTTGTAAAAGATTTTACCAAATGAAACATAAGCGTGAAATTATTTTGTTATGATCAAAGTATTTCAGCATCAAGGGGTATTAAAGATAAAAGAGAATCTAATTACTAGGATTTGATCAATAGTAATGAAATTTGACGTTATAAGATTGGCATATGGAATTGTGAAATACAATGCATTCTTGACGTGTCGAAGTGAAAATCATCACAATGTGGTATTTGATATCAAGTGGGTGAATAGATGGTGCCAGATAAATCGTTGTAATGTTAATGTAAAGACCATTAATTAGAAATAGCAAACACTCATCAAGTATAAAGTGAACCATCTGAAAAATTTGAGATTGGCACCATATCTTGTATGGATTGTCGTGGAAGTTTTGGAGTTATTCGATATCACCAAACCAACAACGAACAAGTCCTTGTAGAGTATTCATTAGAAACTTTGAATACGAAATCCATGGCTAGAACCAAAAGATAGGAAAAACTAGTATTGCTTAAATTTTGGTACATTCTCGAGGAAGTTTATGTTCTCGACCATAATGCTAATGGAAGGTAGTGAAAAACACGATGCGGATTCAAAACCATGCATTAGAGTGTTGAGAAGCGCAACAGTAAGCGTTCCTGAATGGTTCTGTTCATAAAGGAAAGGATCAATGATAATGATCATTGTATTTTCCCCACTAGTGTTTTTACTAAATAAAGTAGGATTCAAAAATGTACCCCACATATTGTATGGAGACATTTATGAATCACTTGTCATGTTACCGGAATATGGCATACCTACGAACTACGAAGGAAATGATGGTAAACTAAAATTATGTGAAATCGTAGAGACAAAATTCACTTAAGATTAGAGAGAAAGATGTTTCTAAATCTTACCAAGTAAAGAGGTTGCTTGATGTTTCCAAAAGACTGCAAGGTCATGATGGAAAAGTGTCGTGGTGGTGTCACGACAGATGCCATGGATAGGCTAAATGTGGGGACAAGATGCACTAGAGGAATCCAGGGAGGGATAGTGTGGTGATTCCACACACAGTTGCTTTGTATTTGATTCACTTCCACGGTTTACAAGTGCTCCTTGAGCTGTATTGGGGAGAGGAGGAAGAAGAAACTCTCTTACTCTCACCACTAGCTAGCCCTCAGGAACACACTAGTAAAACACTACCCTCTAGAGATCAACCCCTTCTACAGAAGCCCTAGCCCCCCTAATATAGGGGTTGCTAGGTCTCCAATTAGGGCATATGTGGAGGCATATTCCAAGGAATATGCCTCCTCCCAAAATAGTAAGCCGACCGGGTCACTTTTTCCCAGCGTCATCCATGCAGAGGCTACGTGAGCCTTTGCGGCGCCCGCGTCATCCGACACAGGCATCGTCACCTTTGTCGGCAACGCCTCGGTGGTCCTGGCCTCTGCCCGCTTCGCTCATGCTCTGCATACAGTGGTCACCCTTTGACCAGGGAGATACCTTATTTCTCTTACAAGCTTGATATAACCCGGATTGTACCTAGTTGATCCGGCCATACCTGTACCTGCATACAAGTTAGATACATCTTACCGACTTACGATATAAGTCGGCTGAGACCCAGTTAGGTGGACATCCCTTGGTCCGAGTTACCCCGTGATTCGGCCTGCCTTGAGGTGACTCGGCCAGCACCTGCTTTAACCTTGCCGTACCTCGGCTAACTCGGCCTTTATACCCCGGCGTGACCCTACCCGAGGTATCCCCCCAACATTAGTCCCTGAAGCTGGTGTGGTCTTAGCTGCCTTAGCCTCTAACGCCACAGCAGGTTCAATTTTATCGAGCCTTTTGCTCCTTTTCCGAGGTACCTCATAGTCCGGATTTCATAGGTTTACTTTCCCTTGGCACATTCCGAGTTTTCACTCGCTGGCCGGGCCACATCATACTCATCCGGGTCATTCTTCCTTCTCTTGTACGCTTCCCCACGTGGATGCTAATCATTACTTTGCCTCATTTTAAGGGCCTGCGACAGTAACCGCTGCAGTTATTGTCAGATATTACTGTAGCACACGTCACATCATGCCTGCCTCCTCGTTAACTGTATCATAACATCACGTCATGGGATCTCTTGCGCCCTGTGGCCCTTCCTGTGGCTCATTGCTGATTGGTTGATCTGGGTCATACACGGCCACACCGTGTGGCCCGTCCGCAAATATGATCCCACTACCCTTCAGGCGTGGTTAAATAGGGGAGGGAGCCTTGGGTCTTTCCCCACTCTCGTGCCCCTTTGCCTCTTCTTCTTCCTCTTCTCTCCAGACAGCCGCCACCGCAGATTCTGCTTAGCTGCCGCCGCCGCGTTTCACAAGATCGTCGCCGCCACCTCCCCGCATTTCTTCCGCCACGGGTCCTCGCCTGTCGAGGCCACTGCCCCCCACCGCCGCTAGCGCCAGTGAGGAAAGTGACCTTGAGATGACAGAAGAGGAGCTCGTCGTCGCGGAGCAGGAAATGGAGGAGGATGCGGGGAACGCCGGGCTGGGCCTGGCTGGGTCATCCTGTTTGCCAAGATGATATTGACTAGTCAGACAAGACCTTGGCAGATGCCGGAGGGTGTCATCGCACGCCTCGCCGCCGCGGAGCTTGCCCCCTCACCCAATCTGGGTGAGTATGTGGTATTCCTTTCCCATTTCCAGCGCGGGTTTGGGCTCCCTGTTAGTGATTTCTTCAACGACTGGCTCAACACCTATGAGCTTCAGCCGCACCATCTTCCGGCTAACGCCATTACCTCACTTTCTGCTTTTGCTTCCACCATCGAGGGCTACACCGGACTATGTCCCACAAAGGAGCTCTAGATCCGGTTCTTCGGCCTCCGCCGGAACGTAATTCTGAACAGAGAGCTTGACTCGGAGGACAAGCAGCTCACGCAGTTTGGCGCAGCTTCTATCTCGCCTCGGAAACAGTCCATTTTCTCCCGAGTCACGGGGCTTGACTCCTGCAAGGGCTGGGCCCGAACCTTCTTTTATGTCAGAAATGGCACAACTGAAGACCTGATTCGGCTGTGCCCCTACGCTCCGGGTCCTCCTAATCCGGATCTGTGGGACAAGGTCCCGGAGAAGACCACCGTCCTGGCGAACCAAGTCAACAAAGGTTCCAGGAGCTGAAGGGTCTGGGATTGCGCAACAAGGACGCAATGATCACATTCGTCCGCAACCGAATCTCCCCCCTCCAGAAACGCACGCACAAACTCGGCCACATGAGCTGGGGCCGTGACCCCAACCGGACCTCCTCATTCGAGTTGAGCAACACCGAGATCTACCGCCGGGTCAAGGCCCTCTTCACCACCAACAAGCACTTCTCTGCTGAGTGGACGTGGGGGATCGAACACTTCTTCCGAGATAGGCTTCCCCCCCGCGGTAAGTCTCGTGCCCCAATCTCTTTCCGAGTTGAATCGTATGTCGGTTTTTGTTGTAGATTTGATCCCTTTGCCTTTTCTTTCCCTTAGATGTTTCTTCAGCAAACTATTGGGGATGGCATCGAGCCTTCTCTTAAATGGGCGCCTGACCAAGATGCCTCAGACGAGGAGGAACCGGATCAGGAGATGTTCCTGCCGATGGCTGATGCGACCAAGCGACACACCGGTAAACTCTCGTCCATTAGAGATTGGCCTGACGATGAAGATGAATCTGATGTTGAGGTGATGGAGGCATTTGACGCTATCCCTATAACATCCCAAAATTTTCATCTGAAAATCATCATCATTGCATTCTTATCATCATGGCATGTACTACTTTGCATTTGGTTTGTCCTCCAAAATTTTGGTGAAATTTAGAGACTTTTTGGAGCCCTTTTTGCTAAATTCAAAAAAACCTAGAAAAGAAGTACTAAAGGAAAAAAGAAAAGGAGGGAAAAGAGATTTTAAACAGCAAACATTTTTCTGGCCTTTTTGGCCCAACTGGCCCAACCAGCCTACCCGGGCCTCTCTCTCCTCCTATCTGTCTTTTCCCACACCCCTTCTACTCACCCCCACCCACTTACCTCCTGGCCCCACGCCACGTCGACGCCACCTCAGCTTCTTCCACGCGAACGGCCGACACCCCCTCCCCTCCTCTGCCGTTACCAAGACTGGCCAAATGCTGGCGTTATCGCGAATTAATCGCCACCACCACCGCCCCTTCTTAATCCCCTCCCCTCCTCGACAGAATCCCCCAGCCACAACCCCTCGAGAGCCCCCAGGCTCCCCAATTACCAGCTCAAACCGCCACCGTCTGAAGCTACTCCGGCAACGATTCCGGTGAGCTCCGGCCATGCCGTGCCCTTCTCTTGGTCCTATCTTAATTGCCGTGTACTGGCGCGTGTTTTAACCCTGGCCACGTGCCTTCTTTTGCCCCAGGTAGACGACGCGGTCTACTCCGGTGAACTCCCTCTGCCACCGCCGTCCATCACTTTTTCTGGTGAAGGTAGGGTTTCCGCCGCCCCCTTTTGGCCTCTGCTAGATCATGCTGATCCAGGCGCGTCTTACTGACCCCTTATCTTGCTTGTTCGAGCCCTAGGCCGTCATCTCCGACACAGAGCCGTGAGCTCCGTCGTCGACGCAACTCCGGCGAGGGATCTTGACTGGGCCCGAGCACCCCCACGCCACCGTGACCTCCATCGATACCGGCACGACCTCCTCGACCTCTGGTACATGTCCACGGACTCCCTGCCCCTGTAGAACAGCCGGAACGCCGTCGGCCGACGCTCCGCCGCCACGCGCAGCTGGTCAGCGCCGCCCATTTCCGGCCAGGCCACTAGGAACCATTAGATCCATCGTCTGCGGTTAGGATTAGATCGAGGACGAAGCGGTATGAGCTGATCAGATCCGTCCGTTGTCACTTAAAGATCTAACGGTCTGCATCAGTCGATCCGACCGAACCGGTACGGACCAATCGGGTTGAGCCACGTCGCCCAGGCTATTTGTTTAAATAGAAACATAGACAGATTTAGTATTAAACTTAGAAATTCAATAACTTTTGATCCACAATTCAGAAAAATGCAAATTTGGTGTCTATGGATTCAGAAAAATAAGAACTTTATTATAGAGGCCTTGTTTCACACTTTTGATTCTGAAAAATTGGATTATTAGGCAGAACCTTTTTAGGAGTATTTTGCTCATAAAAATTATTCCATAAATTGTCTTGGGGTATTTCTTATGCCTTTAGATGAGGTATTTTAACCTCTGTACTGTAAACTCTGTAAGTTATAGAGTTGTGATCATATCATTGCATTTTGCATGCATTCATATTTTTGTAATGTTTTATTAATTGAATTATTGTTGTTGTATTGTTCCTTGTGTAGATTGTGTGGATTGTGAAGTTTGTTGCTGTGAGGGTTGTACCTATTCCCCTAGCTACCAAGGCAAGTGATATTTCATCTCATGTCCTATTATTTTCACTATTGCACTAGTGTTATTTTGGTAGATCTTATCATGATAGGATTATTTATATGTTACTATACTATGCTATGCTATCCTATAGATTATATCTTGGTAGTATTTCCTTAGTTGAAAGACTTCGTATGCTAGAGTGCTTAGCCATGCTATTAGAACTCGTGGGTGGAAAATACATATCAAGATAGTATGGAAAGATATTATTTTGTGTGACTAAGAAAACAACTAATGTTAATGAAACACCTGGGTGGAATGGGACTTGCTTGGATTATGTTGAGTGGTTACTCAGGGGCCATGTCTATGGTCAGCTGGTGTATCACACTTGTGGATGGCCACCCAGGAACAAAGAGATTGGAGACGTTCTTGTCACGAAGCTTCCAGTGCAGCCACATGGCATATGGGCTCTGCCTTGACCAACTAAGTTGCAAGAACTTAGCCAGATGGACAGAAGGTGGTAGTTATGATAGGATGGAACGCGTCCATGGTGGTCTGATGGATTGCTTCTGAAAAGTCTCATCTCGATGCTTGTCAAGTCTTGTGGGGAAAGTGCACCACCTCTCGAGAGGGTAAAACTAAGCACTTAGCTGTGTCCCCGGTTATGGACAATTTGTGAGCCTCAAGACAGTGAAGCAGTTCAATAATCTCCTCATCCAAATTTCTCTAAGTTAAAACTTGTGGGTGAACATGGGTAGAGGTTCAGTGATGTCTATCATTGGTACCTTAGTGTTTGAGAGAGAATACTTACTCTTCAAAAACTATAAGTTAAAACTACCTTTTAGCAAAGTCAGCCAAAACCACACTTAGCCATATATTCATGTAGATGTTGGATTATACTAAGTAACTATGGTATCACTTGCCAATACAATTCCAAATGTATTGACCCTTTGTGGCTGTAACTTATTATGTTGCAGGATACTCTGATGATGAGTAGGGTTGCGGGTCTACACTCGACATGTTTGCCTGTGGCGCATGAAGACAAAAGACTCTATTATTAATATGCTATGTAATGTGAACCTTGAGTATCTTAGCCTTGGGCTAAGTGAGTTGTAAGAACCATTATATTCCTGGATATGCGATGTAATAATGACCTTTGTTTCTGTGTACTTCATCTTAAACTGTGGGTGCTAGCATTTCGATCCAAGGACTAGCACTGCAATCACAGGGATCTTACCTTATTATGGTGAGATCTTACAATCTCCCAGTCTTACGCTTTTCCGACATCAGCTAACCCCGGTGGGCAGATCCATGAAGATCCTCCCCTTCCCATGGGTGAGCCTGTCCCGGTCGCATCGAAGAAACGGGGGGCCGCATCTGCTTCTTCCTCTAGACCTTCTAAGCCAACAAAAAGGCGCAAGAAGTCCGCAGACAAGGCTGCCACCAAGTCCACGACCAAGGCCGTAGCCCAGAGATCTCGCAAGCCCAAGGATCCCTTGACCTTGGATGAGTAAATCACTTCTCCCTTTGCTATTCACTTGTTCTTCCTTTGTTTAAGTTTCTCATCATTCATGACCTGATTCGGCAGGGCCGCGATGGAGGTTCATCAGAGTGGATCTGGCATAGCCTCGTTGCTCCGACATAGCCCTTCTCCCCCTCGTGGCGACGATTCACGCCCGTTGAGCCCCATTCAGGAGGGTTCAGCGGCTGCTCCGGGTTCTAGCCCACCTCGTCAAGAGGAGGGCAACCTAAGGGGAAACGAGGCGGTTCGCCAAGGCTGCGGTTCTTCTTCGCACCGCCAACCAGCCACCACCTAGGTTCCTTCAAGACTTCACAAAGAAATCAGCATCAAGATCGGCTCCAAAGACCAGCAACAACAGCAAAAGCGCCAGCAACAACACCAAGTTCCTCCGCCTCGTCCGAGTCTTCCAAGACTCGGCGAGAAGGCACCAGTAGTACCAAGGCTAGCACCCAGGCAGCTCCCAAGGGCAAATCCGCTGCAGCAACTTCAACTTCTCAGCAGCAGCCCAAGGGCAAAAAGGCTCCTGACACTGCCAAGGCAACGTCAATCGAGGATGGACAACATGCACTTGCGTCCATGCTTTCGAAGAAGACCTCGCCGACAACGGACACCTCTACTGGGTCAACTGATGTGCAACTCGTTTTGCACACCAGCCCTGCTGCTGCCCAAGTTGAATGGAAGGAAGCCCATGCCAAGGGTCTGGTTGCTCCCCATATGCTCAGCAACGAACGTTATCCTCCGACCTTAATCGAGTTTGTAAACAACTGGAACAAGGCGGAGTTCGTTCACAATGATGATCTCCCGGAGAAATTCGGGCCCGCCGAGTTTGCTGCCCAAATGAATACTGCTGCAAAGGCAATTAACCTTGCAAGTCGGATGATGGAGGTACGTTACTTCGTCTTTTCCTTAACATGTAGTAGATATTAGTGATATAGCCATTAGTCCCCGAGCCTCCGGGGGAGTAACTTGTTACTCGGTCGGATGCTCCTTAGAGAACTAACATAGCTCCTTAATAATTTCGAATATGCACACACCTAGAGCCAGGTTAAGTTCCACTTGGCCCAGATCTTGTACACTTCGAATATGCACACACCTAGAGCCGGGTTAAGTTTCACTTGGCCTGGATCTTGTACACTTCGAATATGCACACACCTAGAGCCGGGTTAAGTTCCACTTGGCCCGGATTTTGTACACTTCGAATATGCACACACCTAGAGCCGGGTTAAGTTCCACTTGGCCCGGATTTTGTACACTTCGAATATGCACACACCTAGAGCCGGGTTAAGTTCCGCTTGGCCCGGATCTTGTACACTTAGAATATGCACACACCTAGAGCCGGGTTAAGTTCCACTTGGCTCGGATTTTGTACACTTCGAATATGCACACACCTAGAGCCGGGTTAAGTTCCAGTTGGCCCGGATTTTGTACACTTCGAATATGCACACACCTAGAGCCGGGTTAAGTTCCACTTGGCCCGGATCTTGTACACTTCGAATATGCACACACCTAGAGCCGGGTTAAGTTCCACTTGGCCCAGATCTTGTACACTTCGAATATGCACACACCTAGATCCGGGTTAAGTTCCACTTGGCCCGGATCTTGTACACTTCGAATATGCACACACCTAGAACCGGGTTAAGTTCCACTTGGCCCAGATCTTGTACACTTCGAATATGCACGCACCTAGAGCCGGGTTAAGTTCCACTTGGCCCGGATCTTGTACACTTCGAATATGCACACACCTAGAGCCGGGTTAAGTTCCACTTGGCCCGGATTTTGTACACTTCGAATATGCACACACCTAGAGCCGGGTTAAGTTCCACTTGGCCTGGATCTTGTACACCTTCTAATATGCACACACCTAGAGCCGGGTTAAGTTCCACTTGGCCTGGATTTTGTACACTTCGAATATGCACACACCTAGAGCCGGGTTAAGTTCCACTTGGCCCGAATTTTGTACACTTCGAATATGCACACACCTAGAGCCGGGTTAAGTTCCACTTGGCCTGGATCTTGTACACTTCGAATATGCACACACCTAGAGCCGGGTTAAGTTCCACTTGGCCCGGATCTTGTACACTTCGAATATGCACACACCTAGAGCCGGGTTAAGTTCCACTTGGCCCAGATCTTGTACACTTCGAGTATGCTCACACCTAGAGCCGGGTTAAGTTCCACTTGGCCCGGATCTTGTACACTTAGAATATGCACACACCTAGAGCCGGGTTAAGTTCCACTTGGACCGGATTTTGTACACTTCGAATATGCACACACCTAGAGCCGGGTTAAGTTCCACTTGGCCCGGATTTTGTACACTTCGAACATGCATAAGACTAAGCTATCGTTTTGTGTTCTTTTCAGGTGACCACCAATCGCCGGAGCGCTGAGTTTCAGCGTCTCTTGGATACTCACAAGATGCTGTGCGCGAAACATACTGCACTTCTCACCGAACACGAGAAAAGGGGTAAGTTTTTTCCTTGGCATTTTCCATTTTTCTTCGTCTTTTTCCGCCGAACTAATCCATCATTCGGATTTCGCAGCTGGGGTGGAGGCCGAGAATACTATCACGAGGAAGAACTTGGAGCAGATAAAGGGTAAGTCATTTTTTCTTAACCTTCCTCCGCACTCTATTTCCTTTTCTCCTTGACTCGACAAATATTCATACCTCGGCTTTGCCGGGTCAACAAACTATTTCAGCCTCTCTTGAAGATAGTGTGCCCGTGCCTGACATGATGCTGCATTTTCTCGAACAAGCAAGGTAGCATCAGGCCGAACTCAAGAAGAAAAATGATGAGCTCGCCCTCCTCCGAACCAAAGATGATGAAATCACCAAGCTTAAGGAAGACATGAAGAAGCTCAAGGCGCAGCACCAGTCCGAACGGGAGAAAGCAGGCCAGGACTTTACTGAAGAGCGCGAGCGCCTCAACCTCCAGATCACCAAGGACCAAGAACTGCTGAAGGAGGCCGACTCTAAGCTTGAGTCGGTGAATGCTGAGCTTGTGCAACTCCGGGAGAGGCGTGACAAGTGTACCAAGGAGCTAACCCGGATCCACAGCCACATTTCTCGTAAGTTCTTTTTCTTCAGCTGTCATGAATCTCTCCGGGTCAACCTTCCTTACTTATTTCACCTGTCTTGTTTTCAGACAAATTTCCAGAGGGCAATGCTATTGCAACTACTGTTATCGCCAAGTTCCGCCAGAAGAGGGGTACCCCAATAGCTCCTAGCGCTGGAGAAATTCCTTATGACATGGAGGACTTGCTGGTCAGCTTGTCTTCTCATGTCGAAATTGTGAAGAACTACGGCAAGGACATCCTGGATGTGGCAGTCCGGATCTTCAATGCCTTTTGGCCTAATGAAGATACTCCGGAGGGGACCGTAGCTCTCTTCGCCAGGTTAATGGAGTGCGAGACCTAGCTCGATCTTTGGAGAGAATCTGTCGGACGCGCCGGAGCTGAGATCGTTCTCCACTACGTGCTTACATGGTATGAGAAGATCAACCTCGATCTCCTTGAGCGCATGCGCACCGTATCAAGGTGGTTTACTGACCCGGAATGGATAGCTCGGTGCAAGGCTTGTGCCCATAGCTTCATTCAATATGCCCCCGTTCATCAATGGAACGAGGGACCAAGCTTCCTAGGTGCCGCCGAGGACGAAAATGCTGAAAATGCTGAAGATGATTCAGGTGAGGACGAAGAGGACGAAGCTTCGGACGTCGAGGAAGATGAAGATGACTCTGAAGCTGAAGCTGGGGCTGCACCCGCTGGTGGCGAATTACCTCCTCCTGCTGCTCCTTGATTAGAAACACTTTGAATTTCGTCAGATCCCCGGTATGCCGGGTGCAATTGTATTAAGCACATAAGTGATATTTTTCTACTAAGTTTTTATGCCGGATTAACTTGGGCGTAGTCCCCAAGTTTCATTTTCTCGTTCCTCCAATTTCTTGGCTCGGCTCGTGTCTACCTTGGTTCGGTTTTATGACTTACGAGTCGGAGCTTCAAAAATTGACTTAACAATACTTGGAAACTTTAGGATTAGCTCAAAATAATTCAGCATAGTAAACCTAAAATAAGCATAAGCTTAGTCGAAAAACAAATGTCGGCTCGATTAAGTTCCTTTCCTTAGTCGTTTTTCATGTGTTACGCAATTCCAAACTTGTTCTCTTGCTTGCCATGAAGCCAAATCTTGTTGGATAGCAGCAAGTCGAAGAGTTAGGTTTTTGGTGCTCACACACTACTAATCCGACTTAGGTAGAAACAACTTACGCCAGCCGACATATAAATAATAAACACCAAATACAACAAATATTATTAAGGCAGTCCCCGAGTTACTGCTCGAGGCACCAAGAATTCATTGATAAGTTCATTGCCGGCATACATACCGACATATGAGTGACTCGGATACACACACTTCTATGCTAAGTGTAGAAAGGACGAAGTAGAGCTACATTCCATGGACGCTTAGATTCCTCACCGGACATGTCCGCCTTGTTCTTCTCCTGTGGTTTTGCGTCGATGAGATAATATGAGTCATTGTGCAATGCTTTGCTCACGATGAATGGCCCTTCCCATGGGGGGGATAACTTATGCATGCCAGCAGTACGTTGTACCAACTGGAGTACCAAATCACCTTCCCGGAAAACTCGGGGGTTTACTTTCCGGCTATGATAGCGTCGGAGATTTTGCTGATATATGGAGGATCTGGACAATGCCAATTCTCTCACTTCTTCCAGCAGATCAACATCATTTTGCCGGGCTTCTTGCACTTCGGCTTCTGTGTATTGGGTGACCCTAGGCGACTCATGCTCTATGTCGGCTGGTAATACAGCTTCTGCCCCATATACCAGAAAGAATGGCGTATAGCCTGTTGATCGATTCGGAATTGTTCTTAAACTCCACAGTACCGCTGGTAGTTCTTCTATCCAGCACCCCGCTCATCTCTGCAGCGGCTCAATGAGCCGGGGTTTTATCTCGGATAATACCAATCCGTTGGATCTTTCCACTTGTCCGTTCGATGCGGGGTGAGCTACCGAGGGTACGTCTAGCCGGATATTCTTATCCTGGCAGAATCGTGCAAATGCTCCTTCAGCAAAATTCGTGCCATTATCTGTTATGATACTGTGAGGATAACCGTATCTCAAGATGATATTTTTGAGGAATGTCACGGCCGTAGCTCCATCACATTTCCTTATTGGCTTTACTTCGATCCACTTTGTAAACTTATCAACCATGACTAAGATGTGGGTCATGTTCCCCCTCGCAGGTTTGAATGGGCCAACCATATCCAAACACCATACAGTAAATGGCCAAGTAATAGGTATGGTCTTGAGCTTAGACATTGGCATATCTGTCTTGGTAGCATACCTCTGACAACCATTGCATTTTCTTACCAAATCCTCTGCTTGTTCTAAGGCACTTGGCCAGTAGAACCCATGACGGAAAGCTTTTGGTACTAAGGCTCTGGACGAGGCATGATGCCCACATTCCCCTTGATGTATATCTCGGAGGATGTCAAGCCCTTCTTCCGGGTCAACACATCGCTGGAGAACGTTTGTCACACTCCTTTTGTATAGCTCGGAATTGATGATCATGTATGCTTTTGCTCTCCTCTGAGTTTGCCTGGACAGCACCTCCTCAGCTGGTAAGGTTCCATCTTTCAGGAATTGAAATATGGGCAATGCCCAAGCTGGTATAGTTCGCGTTGGGAACACATCCTCATCAATTTCCATCTGATCCACCGGCATAACCTTAGCCGGATCATGCTGAGCAGTCCCCGGGTCTTGTGAAGCAGTCCCCAGGTTCGCCGAGGCAGTCCCCGGGTTTCGCGTACCACCTCCCATGTCAATGTCCATGGGTACAGCTCCAGACTCCGGATCTTCCGGGACGTAGATTGAGTCGGTTTCTGGGGACGACCTGATAGATGGTTTTCTGAGGTGTTCTAATGCTACACCCGGTGGAATTGCTTGTCGGGTTGATCCGAGCTTCGACAATATGTCGGCAGCTTCATTTTCCACCCGGGGTACATGGTGAAATTCGCATCCCTCAAAGTAACCAGATATCTTCTGCACATGGAATCTGTATAATGCCATGTTTGGATCAAGAGCGTCCCACAACCCCGACACTTGCTGAACTACCAAATCCGAGTCACCAAAGCATTGGATCCGACATATCCCAATTTCTTTTGCCACTTTGAGCCCATGTACAAGTGCCTCATATTCGGCGACATTGTTTGATGCTGCAAAATGGATCTGCAGCACATACTTCAGCTGGTCATTTTTGGTGAGGTAAGTACTACTCCGGCGCCTAACCCGGTTTTTGTTTTTGATCCATCAAAGTGCATTCTCCAATAGTTCGGATCTGGTAATGGTGGTTCATACTGCACCTCGGCCCAGTCCACAAAAAGTCGGCCACAGCCTGAGACTTGGTTGCTTCTCTTCTGTCATACTGTGGCACATAAGGGGCTAGCTCAATTGCCCATTTGCAATCCTTCCACTTGCATCTTTGTTACTCATTATCTCGGATATGGGAGCTTCACATATTACTTTGATGGGGTGTTCCTCAAAATAGTGTTTTAGCTTCTTAGCCGACATGTACACACCATACGCCACTTTCTGATAGTGCGGATAATTTTGCTTTGATGCGGATAACACTTCGCTTAGGTAATATACTGGCCTTTGCATTGACTTACCCTCTTCATCGCGCTCTACCACAATTACTGCACTTACAACTCGGTTGGTTGCGGCTATATAGAGCAACATTGGCTCCTTTGATAGTGGAGAGGCTAACACTGGTGCAGTGGCTAACATTTTCTTTAATTGGATAAAGGCTTCATTGGCCTGCGGTGTCCAAATGAACTTGTCCGACTTTTTCATGAGTTGAAAGAGAGGCAGTGCCTTTTCTCCCAACCGACATACAAACCGACTTAAGGATGCCAGGAAAGCAGTGAACTTCTAGACATCATTAAGGCACTTTGGCAGTTCCATTCGCTCTATGGCCCGGATTTTAGTTGGATTGACTTCGATACCTCGGCTAGAGACAAGAAATCCGAGTAATTTTCCAGCCGGGACACCGAAGGTGCATTTTTCCGGGTTAAGCTTCATTTAGAACCTCCTTAGGTTCGCGAATGTCTGCTTGATATCGTCAAGGAGCATTTGGATTTCCTTGGTCTTGATAACAACATCATCCACATATACCTACACATTTTGACCAATTTGGTCATGCAAACATTTCTGCATACATCTTTGGTACGTTGCCCCTGCATTACGTAAACCAAATGGCATGGTGCGATAGCAATAAGCCCCATACGGGGTGAAAACGCGGTCTTTATTTGATCACTTGGGTTCAGAGGTATTTGGTGGAAACCAGAATATGCATCAATGAATGACAACAGTTCACACCCAGCAGTGGAATCTATGACCTGGTCTATCCTTGCTAGTGGGAATGGATCTTTCGGACACGCCTTATTCAGGATCGTGTAATCGATACACATGCGCCAAACCACTGCCACGTTCAGATCGTCCTTCTTCTTCTCCACCAGCACCGGATTAGATAGCCAATCCGAGTAAAGTACTTCCATGATAAATCTAGCTACTAACAGCCGAGATATCTCATCTCCTATGGCTTTTCTCCTATCTTTGGTGAAGCGGCGGAGAGGTTGCTTCACCGGCTTTGCTCCGGGTCTCACGTTCAAAGAGTGCTCAGCCAACTCCCTCGGAACACCTTGCAAGTCCTGTGTGGACCAAGCAAAAATATCCTGATTCTCACGGAGGAAGTTGACGAGCTCGCTTTCCTATTTGTCATTTAACCCGGCACCAATTGTTACGGTGCGCTCTGGGAACATATCATCAACAGGCACTTTCTTGGTATCTTTTGTCGCTTGGAATGAGACACTACCATGCGGATTACTCAGCGCCGACATATACTGCTGCGCGGATTGAGCCAACGCTGCCACCTCTTGGATTTTTCTCTTCTCTTGCGCGATCACAAGTGACTCGGTTAGGTTAGACCGACTGACGCGCACTCAATGGAACGTCGGAAATCACCAGTTATGGTAATCACACCATTTGGCCCGGGCAGCTTCATCTTCAAGTAACTGATATGAGTACTTGCCATGAACTTGTTCAGAGCTGGCCTGCCAAGTAACACATGATATGCGCTCTCCAAATTGACAACATCGAACTCCAAATTCTCAGTCCGGCAGTTATCTCTTGTGACGAACAATATGTCAACCCGGACCTTGCCTATGGGCTCACAAGAAATGCCTGGCACAATGCCATGGAAAGTTGTCCTTGTAGCTTGGAGCATGTTCTCCGAGATACCCAATTTGCACATCGTGTCCAAGTACATGATATTTATGCTGCTGCCATTGTTAATCAACACCTTTGAGAACCTCACATTGATGTTCGGCCCAATGAATGTTGGGTCCAACACTAGCGCATACGAACCAGGACTTGGCATAAGCTTGGGATGATCTTTGATGCTCCAGGTAATTTCCTGATCCGACCAAGGCATATACCTCGTCACAGCTGGCATTACCGCATTTACTTCCATGTGTCAGTGCTGCAAACTCTTTCTGTCTGTCTCTTCTGTGGTAAACACACAGTAACTTTGTGATGCTCTCTGTACTCATTCCTCCCCTCGTTTCCGGGGTACCTCTGATCCGGTTGATGCTGGTCTTCTACTTGATGCACTGCATCCCTTCTCTCATGATTGTCATACCTCGGCGGAGGGGGAGGCAACATTAATTGTTGCGTGTTCGCTCCGGAGAGCAATTGCTGCCAGGGTAACTCCTACCGAGGTTGATCATTCCGAGGTGCCTGAGCATTCCCCGAACCACCTTGTTCTATCTTTCACATCCACTCACACTGCCTAGTCGTGTGACCCGCTGGGTTACTCGGATTTGGCATGTGAAATTTACACGGCTGATCCAGCATTGCCTCATAAGTATACCTTGGACGATCCTTCTTTTCTTGGCACTGTTTCTTTTGCTCTGGCGTCCAAGTTTTCTTGCCATCATTTCTTGGAGTCCATTGCTGTCCTCTAGTTTTCTGACATTGGTTGGTTCCTGCGCCAGGTTGATCTTGATTCACAACAGCAACTTGTTGTGAACTGTACCGGTAATCCGGTCTGTCATCTCTTCTTTTACCCCGGTAATCATTCCTCCGGGATGACCTGGCTCCATCTCTCTGGTAGTATTCCTCGTTTGACTCACTTGGCATTAACCTAGGTTGAGTCGGATCACCCAAGGCATACGAATCAACGATCCGGATTGTCTCTGCCAATGTAGTTGGCATATCCCTTTGCAATCTTTGCCACAACATGCTTGCATATCTATACCCTTGCGCAAACCATGCTATGGCCTGTGACTCAATTACACCCTCACAGGAGTTTCGCACGGTACACTACCGGGTTAGGAACTCCCGGTCTATCTCATTCGGTTTCTGTTTGCACATTGCTAGGGTCTGTGGCCTATTCGGCCTCTAATACGTACTTGAGAAGTTGTTGACAAACATTTCCTCAAAATCGATCCAATAGTTAATACTTCCGGGTGGCAAATTGTTTAGCCATACCCTCGCTGGCCCTTCCAACATATAGGGTACATATCTCACAGCCCATCTCAAGTTGCCTGTAGCAATTTTTACAGCTGTTGCGTAGTTAATCAACCAATCCTCCGGCTTTGTGCTGCTGTCATATGTCTTAGTGCCTCTAGGTAGCTGGAAGTTAGGTACCAGAGGTTCCTTCATGATCCGGGGCCCAAAACACGCAGGACCTTGACATTCAATTTGCTCCGACCTATAGAGCCGATCCAGTTTTAACCTGGCATCGTCAGGCATCAAATTCCTGCTTCCCAATCTCGACCCTATCACGTGATAGTTTGGCCTGGGATACCCAGCGTTCACAATTTCCGAATCACCATCATTGTATCTGTCTTGATCCTGTGGAGCTGCTCTCTATTGCATACCTTGGCCGGCACTGCGCTCTTGTCGTGGTATATTCCGCTGCTGCGGTTGCCCTGCACCTACCGAATTACGCTGTCCGGCATCACCGTTTACAGCATTCCCTTGACCGACATTGCCTTGGTCGCGGTTACCTCGACCAACTTCACCTCGGCTCACACTTCGTCGATCCTCATTTCTCTGCACTTATTTTCCTTTCCCTGCCCTTACCGGGTCATATGGGACTATCTGCTTATTCCTCCCGGCCGAGGTTACTACCTCTTCTCTCTTAGGACCGCCATGAGGAGATGATGCAGCTCCAGCGGATTTCTTTGGGTTACCCACCGCCGAATGAACGATTTTGGAGGCCCCATCTCTCTCCGGGTTAGCCCTGAACAATTCCTCATTTTGCCTGTTCACGATCCGAACCAACTCATTGACCCTATCTTGCTGTCTCTGACGGGCTTCACCCGTCAGACCCTCTAATTCGGATGCAGCTGCATCTGGTGCTCTAAGGTTCTTTGCCGGGGTACTATACTTCGGCAGCCCCACGGACAAGAAGCTCTCTGATTCCTCAATCCTAGTATCACCCTCTTTGTTCATTTCACTCATGAGGTTTCTCCCCTTTACTTTTACCGCATCTACCTCATTTGCCTTTGCGTACTCACGCAGTGTCATGTTCAACGACTGCTGAGCCGCGGCTATATTTTTCGCACCCTCTAGTATTTTTTGCCTAGTCTCCTCTAGCTCGGCCTATGCTTGAGCCAGATCTACTGCTGCTGCTACTGGGTTTGCCAGGCTATCCATCGCTTGGTGCAGCACATTCTCCGGTCTCTCTAGAGGAGGACCACTACTTTTCCTTGGTGCCTTGGGCATTACCTCCGGATCTGGTGCCAGATCCTTGCTTGCGCCAACGCCTGGCGCAGTCATCATCACCTCGGCGTGGTCAGGGGAGCGAGTGATATGTGCCCCATGAGCCGTGCTAAGGGGTGGCTCGCCTCCTTCGACGACGTGCCGCGGGTGAACGCACGACACATCGACAGCAACGTAGATCTTGTGCGCGCCGAGCTTGACGAAGAGGCCGTTACGCGGAAAAGGACGCTTGCCAAAGCAGCCAGCATTGTCACTGACGAAGTCCAGCGCTCCAAAGCGCTGAACGAGCCCGGAGACGATGCGTTTGCCGGTGCCGATGAAGGTTCCCATCCGGATTTTCACCCCTGCTAGCGCTGCTAGCCCCACGGTGGGCGCCAACTATCGTGGTGGTGTCACGGCAGATGCCATGGATAGGCTAAAGGTGGGGACAAGATGCACTAGAGGAATCTAGGGAGGGATAGTGTGGTGATTCCACACACAGTTGCTTTGTATTTGATTCACTTACACGGTTTACAAGTGCTCCTTGAGCTGTATTGGGGAGAGGAGGAAGAAGAAACTCTCTTACTCTCACCACTAGCTGGCCCTCAGGAACACACTAGTAAAACACTACCCTCTAGAGATCAACCCCTTCTACAGAAGCCCTAGCCCCCCTTATATAGGGGTTGCCAGGTCTCCAAGGAATATGCCTCCTCCCAAAATAGTAAGCCGACCGGGTCACTTTTGCCCAGCGTCATCCATGCAGAGGCTACATGAGCCTCTGCAGCGCCCGCGTCATCCGACACAGGCATCATCACCTTGTTGGCCACGCCTCGGTGGTCCTGGCATCTGCCTGCTTCGCTCACGCTCTGCGTACAGTGGTCACCCTTTGACCAGTGAGATACCTTCCTTCTCTTACAAGCTTGATATAACCCGGATTGTACCTAGTTGATCCGGCCATACCTGTACATGCATACAAGTTAGATACATCTTATCGACTTACGATATAAGTCGGCTGAGACCCAGTTAGGTGGACATCCCCTGGTCTGGGTTACCCCGTGATTCGGCCTGCCTTGAGGTGACTCGGCCAGCACCTGCTTTAACCTTGCCGTACCTCGGCTAACTCGGCCTTTATACCCCGGCATGACCCTACCCAGGGGTATCCCCCCAACATTAGTCCCCGAAGCTGGTGTGATCTTAGCTGCCTTAGCCGCTAAGGCCACAGCAGGTTCAATTTTATCGAGCCTTTTGCTCCTTTTCTGAGGTACCTCATAGTCCGGATTTCATAGGTTTACTTTCCCTTGGTACATTCCGAGTTTTCACTCGCTGGCCGGGCCACCTCATACTCATCCGGGTCTCTCTTCCTTCTCTTGTACGCTTCCCCACGTGGAGGCTAATCATTACTTTGCCTCATTTTAAGGGCCTACGATAGTAACTTGTGATTATTGTCGAGATATTCAGTAGCACGTCACATCGTGCCTGCCTCCTCGTTAACTGTATCATAACGTCACGTCATGGGATCTCCTGTGCCCTATGGCCCTTCCTGTGGCTCATTGCTGATTGGTTGATCTGGGTCATACACGGCCACACCGTGTGGCCCGTCCGCACAGCGCGATCCCACTACCCTTCAAGGGCGTGGTTAAATAGGGGAGGGGGCGCCCCTTGGGTCTTTTCCCCACTCTCGTGCCCCCTTTGCCTCTTCTTATTCCTCTTCCTCTCCAGCGACAGCGCCGCCATCATTCTGCTAGCCACGCCGCCGCACTGCTTCTTGGCGATCGCATCGCCGACACCTCCCCGCATCTCTTCCGTCACGTTTCCTCGACTGTCCAGGCCACTGGCCCCCACCGCTGCTAGCGCCAGTGAGGACAGTGACCTTGAGATGACAGAAGAGGAGCTCGCCGTCGCGGAGCAGGAAATGGAGGAGGATGCGGGGAACACCGACCGTGGCACCTGGGCTAGGTCCTGGGTTTGCCAAGATGATATTGACTAGCTGTACCGCACCCGGGGTATGCCGGAGGGTGTCATCGCACGCCTCGCCGCCGTGGAGCTTGCCCCCTCACCCAATCCGTGTGAGTATGTGGTATTATTTTCCCATTTCCAGCGCGGGTTTGGGCTCCCTGTTAGTGATTTCTTCAACGACTGGCTCAACACATATGAGCTTCAGCCGCACCATCTTCCGGCTAATGCCATTACCTCACTTTCTGCTTTCGCTTCCACCATCAAGGGCTACACCGGACTGTGGCCCACAAAGGAGCTCTGGATCCGGTTCTTCAGCCTTCGCCGGAACGTAATTCTGAACAGAGAGCTTGACTCGGAGGATAAGCAGCTCACGCAGTTTGCGCAGTTTCTATCTCGCCTCGGAAACAGTCCATTTCCCCCCGAGTCACGGGGCTTGACTCCTGCAAGGGCTAGTCCTGAACCTTCTTTTATCTCAGAAATGGCACAACTGAAGACCTGATCCGGTTGCGCCCCTATGCTCCGGGTCCTCCTAATCCGGATCTATGGGACAAGGTCCCGAAGAAGCCCACCGTCCTGGCGAACCAAGTCAACAAAAGGTTCCAGGAGCTGAAGGATCTGGGATTGCACAACAAGGACGCAATGATCACATTCGTCCGCAACCGAATCTCCCCCTCCAGAAATGCACGCACAAACTCTGCCACATGAACTGGGGCCATGACCCCAACCAGACCTCCTCATTCGAGTTGAGCAACACCGAGATCTACTGCTGGGTCAAGGACCTCTTGACCACCAACAAGCACTTCTCTGCTGAGTGGACGTGGGGGATCGAACACTTCTGCCGAGATAGGCTTCCCCCCGCGGTAAGTCTCGTGCCCCAATCTCTTTCCGAGTTGAATCGTATGTCGGTTTTTGTTGTAGATTTGATCCCTTTGCCTTTTCTTTCCCTTAGATGTTTCTTCAGCAAACTATTGAGGATGGCACCGAGCCTTCTCTTAAATGGGTGCCTGACCAAGATGCCTCGGACGAGGAGGAACCAGATCAGGAGATGTTCCTGCTGATGGCTGATGCGACCAAGCGACACACCGGTGAACTCTCGTCCATTAGAGATTGGCCTGACGATGAAGATGAATCCGACGTTGAGGTGATGGAGGCATTTGACGCTATCCCTCTGTCTTACGCTTTTCCGACATCAGCTAACCCCGGTGGGCAGATCCATGAAGATCCTCCCCTTGCCATGGGTGAGCCTGTCCCGGTCGCATCGAAGAAACGGGGGGCCGCATCTGCTTCTTCCTCCGGACCTTCTAAGCCAACAAAAAGGCGCAAGAAGTCCGCAGACAAGGCTGCCACCAAGTCCACGACCAAGGCCGTAGCCCGGTGAGCTCGCAAGCCCAAGGAGCCCTTGACCTCGGATGAGTAAGTCACTTCTCCCTTTGATATTCACTTGTTCTTCTTTTGTTTAAGTTTCTCATCATTCATGACCTGATTCGGCAGGGCCGTGGTGGAGGTTCCTCAGAGTGGATATGGCATAGCCTCGCTGCTTTGACATAGCCCTTCTCCCCCTCGTGGCGACGATTCATGCCAGTTGAGCCCCATTCAGGAGGGTTCAGCGGCTGCTCCGGGTTCTAGCCCACCTCGTCAAGAGGAGGGCAACCTCGGAACGGGGGGAAGCGGTTCTGCCGAGTTTCTAAATATTACCAAGTAAAGAGGTTGCTTGATGTTTCCAAAAGACTGCAATGTCATGATGGAAATGGTGAATGACAAAGGCACGATTTTTCATTTAATGGACAGATTCAAAAGAATTTGATTCATAAGTGCTAAAAGTCTAATGGATTGAATATTAGTGACATGGGTATGATTACTCGGGTGCTTATCTTTGGTTACCCTAGCTACAGGAAGGTTCATGGCCCCTGAAGACCAAAGAAGAAGGCCCATGAAGCAACCGACGGAAGTCATAGTTTTTCTAGATAATTAAATAGAAACCAACATTGTATTGGTGTTGTCATCATAAATATGTAACCTATCTGTATACGGCTTTGGGACCCAGCCTACTATATATAGGTTGGGAGGATCCAGCGGAGAGGTACCAAAAACACCCAAGCAATTGTAACAGTATTGTCCAACGATAATCAAACAACTTCGACTCCCTTGTTTGTCTGACATCTAACGAAATCCCCAGCATTCTATTTTCCTCGAAACCCTAAGTCCATAATCATGGGCATTGTTGAGGTTACCCCTTGTCAATTGGCACCGTCTGTGGGAAACCTAACCACTGGAGTCATGGATTCGGTGGACCCCCTCTCATCAAGCAGCAATCTAATAGGAGTGAAACCACGCCCGCCCACCCCTATCTCGGTTCTCGCTGATTTCAACAGCGGATCCGATCTTATCATCGGAAGTTTCGACTTTCACATGGAGGAACCCGAGGAACTACACCTATCGGCTCTAATTTCTTTAGGACCGTCGGTCAGAAAAACTAGGCCTATGGCGATACCTTCATCTTCGGTCGGATCATCCGCAGAATCCGCGCTGGAACTAGCGAATGGCAAAGAAAATTCTAGAGGATCAGCAAATCTAGGGGATCTTGACGGTCTCTACGATGGTTTCTCCCTCAGATCAGATTCCCAGCTAACACCACCATGTGGATCAAGCCCAACAAACACTGAACCCGAAGAAACCGGTGAAAGTATCGACTTCGGAATTAGGATGGACGAAATCTACCCAGAACACTGTGGACTTCACTGATCCCTAGAACAGTGTCTCCCTCGGACCCGACGACGATGTCACTAGTTCATACATAACTCACCACCAAGTGTGCGTGATCATTGACGATGCCTCAACTAAGCGTGACTCCAACGGTAACCCTATCCTTGATCCTAGTGATATTTTGTCCGATGACAATGCAGGTGATCATGGAAACAAAGGAGACTATGGAAACGAAGGATATCCGACAAACAGCCGCATAATCCCACGAGGAGGAGAACCACATAGAGGCGAGTGGAAAACTCTCCGGCTATCAGCCGAAGCATGGAAAAAAGCAAGGGAAGCAATTTCGGGTGCGGTCTGATACGTCCAAAACGTATCTACTTTCCCGAACACTTTTGCTATTGTTTTTCCTCTAAACTTGTGTGATTTGGATGCAACTAACACAGACTGACGCTGTTTTCAGCAGAATTACCTTGGTGTCTAGTTTTTGTGCAGAAAATCAACTATCAGGAAAATCCCAAAAAATATGCCAAAAATCCTATTTCACCAGAAGACTCCAGGAGCCAGAATATGAGACGGAGTGGGGCTGGGGCCCAGCCACACCACCTGGCCACATGGGTTGGGCCTGGCCGCGCCAGGGGGTGGTCTGGCCACCCCAGACACCCCCTCGGTCTCCTTCTTTGCCTATAAGATGCCTTTGACCTAAAAACTCAGGGGGGGCGATGTTTTTCCAGAAAGAGTTCCGCTCCGCCACCACCACCAGATTTCGTGATTCGGAACCAGACACTCTGTTCTGGCACCCTGCCGGGACGAGGAATTGGAGGATATCATCACCATCGCTTCTCCATCGACCATCCATGTTTCCCCATCTATGAGTGAGTAATCCCCCGCTGTAGGCTATGGGGATAGTAGGGATTGGATGAGATCGTTCATGTAATGGCATCGGATTGTTAGGGCATGGTGCCTAGTATCTTCTATTAGTGCTTTTTGACTTTGTTGCGATTTGTTATGCTTAATGCTTGTCACTAGGGCCCAAGTGCCATGATTTCAGATCTGAACATGTTATTGATTCATTATGATAGTATTGTTTATGGTCTTACCTGCAAGTTGTATACACACGTTGTTGTCCGGAACCAATGGCCCAAGTGATGTAAATCGGGATAACCGGAGGGAATGGCTTTGATGTGAGGATCACATGTGTTCACGGAGTGTTAATGCTTTGCTCCGATGCTCTATTAAAAGGAGCACCTTAATTGCCAGTAGTTCCCTTGAGGCCCCGCTGCAAACGGGCTGGCAGGACAAAAGATGTTGTGCAAGTTCTCATTGCGAGCACGTATGACTATATATGGAACACATGCCTAGGATTATTTATTACTTGGATGATTTATCTTATTTATCTGCAATTGCCCTATGTTCTGATTGCCAAGTGAATTGTCTTGTCCATGCAACGCCCGTCCATTCGTCCCTATGCCTACTGCACTCGAATCCTATTGTTTGCTGCAATTGTTACTGCTATCTTTACTTTACTACTGCTATTACTTTACTATTTCTACTACAAAACTGTTGCTACTGATAAACTGCTATGAGCAAGATTGTTTCTAGGTGCAGCTGAATTGACAACTCAGTTGTTAAGGCTTATAAATATTCTTTGGCTCGCCTTGTGTCGAATCAATAAATTGGGTTTCACTTCCCTCCAAAATACTGCAATACACCCCCTATACTTGTGGGTCATCAAGACTATTTTCTGGCGCCGTTGCCTGGGAGAATATCTTTATTTATGAATTTCACTTGGATTTATTATTGTTCGCTGCCATCCATCCATCATGGGTAAGTCTCATGATGGCAAGGTCCTGATACATTGAAAATGTATCTATAATTTTTGATGTTCCATGCTTGGTTTTATACACTTTCTTGTGTTTTCTCTACACTTTGGAGTACTTTTCATATGATTTCTTGGACTAACCTATTAACAAGATGCCACAGTGCTAGTTGCCTGTTTTCTGCTGTTTTTGGTTCCAGGAAAGTCAGAAAATGAATATTCTCAGAATTGGACGGGACAAAAGCCAAAGTTCCTATTTTCCCGGAAGACTCACGGAGCCAGAAGGAGAGTCGGAGAGGGGCCATAGGGTGGCCACACCCCCCAGGCACGGGCAGCCCTAGGCTGCGCCAGGGCATGGCGTGGGCCCCCTGGCCGGCCACCGACCTTGCCTCCTTCGCCTATAAGAGCCTCCCGATACCAAAACCCTAAATAATCAATCAGAAATCCACAAAAAGTTCCGCAGCGCTGCCGCCACCGAAGGGGAGATTTGGGGGACAGAAAGTCTCTGTTCCGGCACCCTACCGGGACGGGGAAGTGCCCCTGGAGCCATATCCATCGATCTGCACCACCATCTCCATCACCATTGCTGATTCCCATGATGAGGAGGGAGTAGTTCTCTCTCAGGGCTAAGGGTTCTACTGGTAGCTATGTGTTTATCTCTCTCTCTATGCATGATCTTATTGAGATCATGAGCTTGTAATCTATAGATCTACCTTGCTACTCAAGTGCTTTAATAGATCTCTGCTCTCCCCATGTGTGTGAAGTTGATAGTGTGCACACCATGGTGGCACTTAGGCTAGAGATTACAAATACTTGTTATGAGTTATATTTGGAGTTGGATGTCTTTATGAAATTGTGGTGTTTGTTGGAACCATCTAGTGCTCAAGGTGATAATATGGGGTTTTCTAGATGGGAAAGATGAACTTTGAGGTGTGCTGTTATAGCCCTACCATCGATTAGTGTCGAACCGGAGAGTAGTTAAGAGTAGTATCATAAAGAAGAATATATCTATATGAGAGTGTTCACTAGTGAAAGTATGATCCCTAAGCCTTGTTTCCAAGCACTGAAACACCGTTTGCTATTAGATCTGTTACATGTTTGCTTGCTTCCTTCTTTATTTCAGTTTGCCTTTAGTCTTTTCCACGCCATCAAGCTATTTTCTATCACCGTTACCACTTATAATTATCCATACCACTTGTATTTCACTATCTCTTCGCCGAACTAGTGCACCTATACACCTGACAAGTGTATTGGGTGTGTTGGGGACACAAGAGACTTCTTGTATCTTGATTGCAGGGTTGCTTGAGAGGGGATACCTTTGACCACTTCCTCCCTGAGTTTGATAAACCTTGGGTGATCCACTTAAGGGAAAACTTGCTGCTGTTCTACAAACCTCTGCACTTGGAGGCCCAACAACTGTCTACAAGAATAGAAGTGCATAGACATCAAGCTATTTTACAAGCGCTGTTCATTGAGGTAAGGTAAAAGGTATTCACACCGGAGGATTAAAGAAGAAGAACCTCCCACGGCAAACGCCTATTTTCTGGTGCTGTTGCCGGGGAGGTAAGGTAAAAAGTATTCACACCGGAGGATTAAAGAAGAAGAACCTCCCACGGCAAACGCCTATTTTCTGGCGTCGTTGCCGGGGAGGTAAGGTAAAAGGTACTCACATCCTCCGGTGTGAGTGCTCGAAGTTATTTCCTTTAGATTCTGCAATTTTGTCTTTTTGTTTCTTATTTTCACTAGTTAGGCTTAATGGAAAACAACAAAAAAATTAGAGAGCTTTATAGTATTTATCTTGAGTTAGGACATGAAGTGTTTGAAGAGAAAATTAAAAAACCTATGGAACTTTATTTGCATGCTAATAGCAATGTTGTTAGTATGAATTCTTTGGACACCATTATTGCTAATGCTATGGAAAAGTCTAAGCTTGGGGAAGCTAGTTTTTATGAAAATGATCTTTTTAGTTCCCTAGCTTTGAAAGATAGCTATTCTATTGCTTATGATGATACAAAACCTCCAATATATGATGATTATAATGATGAATATGATATTTTCAGTCCACCTACTATTAAAAAGAAAATTAATGATTACAATATGCCTCCTATATTTGATGATTATGGTGATGAGAATAATAATGATAGCTATTTTGTTGAATTTGCTCCCACTACAATTAATAAGAATGACTATGTTTATGTGGAGAGTATTAATTCTTTTATGCATGTGGCTCATGATAAGAATGTTTTATGTGATAGTTATATTGTTACTTTTATTCATGATTCTAATGAAAGTTATTATGAGAGAGGGAAGCATGGTTTTATGCATCTCAATAATATTAAGTTTCCCCTCTTTATGTTAAAAAATTTGAAGTTGCACTTGTTTTGCTTTACTATGCTTGTTGCTTTGTGCTTTCATGACTTGTTTATTTACAAGATCCCTATGCATAGGAAGTGGGTTAGACTTAAATGTGTTTTGAATTTGCCTCTTGATGCTCTCTTTTACTTCAATTCATATTTCCTATGTGAGCATCTTCTCAAACTATCATGCCTAACTTAAAGGCGTTAAAGAAAAGTACTTATTGGGAGATAACCCAAAAGTTTTAGATGAGTCTTGGAAGTTATTACTTCAGTAATAACCGCTCCTTATCCTTTTTATTTGCTTTTTGTGCCAAGAGTAACCTCTAATGAGAGAGAAGTAATGATTGGGAAAGTTGCTGTCCCGAAACAGATTTCTGTGCTTCACCGTAAAAATTCGTGTAAAAATCTCTGTACGTCCTGTAGAGGCTTGAGTTTTGGTGCTTCTTTCCCAGGTTGTTATCTAACTTTCATTAGTTCAACACTTTTTGATTTGAGCAATAGAAGGTCTTCAAAAAAATTCGCCTTTACCTGCTGGTCTGTTTTGACAGATTTCTGTCATTTTCTGCATTTGCTTCTTATTGGTTCCTTTTTTAGTTCTTTTGGGGAATTGAGCTTTTTGAGGGAAGTGCTACAGTAGCTAGTGTTTTAATGGAAGTTTATTGGTGTTAGAACTGAACCCAAAGACTTATTATCTTGAGTGCACTAATGTTGCTAATAAAGATTGTGTGAAGTTTTGTATGAAGGAAAAATTTCAGGTGTATGGAGAGAATGATGTAATGAGATGAAGAATGGACTAAAGTTCAAGCTTGGGGATGCCACGCGTGTCACCCCAAGAAATATCCAAGAAGTACAAGCATCAAAGCTTGGGGATGCCCAAGGCATCCCCCTCTTCATCAACAAAAATCCCAGGTTTCTTCCAAACGCTTCATTTTTATTGTTTCATGCACAGTTGTGTTGTTCTTGGAGCGTCTTCTTTTTTGTTTTCATTTTGGTTTTTCATTTGCTGAAATAAATTGGTTGGACCCCCTCTTTCATACATTGGTTTTCAAATAGTTTGGTTTGGTTTGGAAAAGAGTAGGAAAGTTCATGCTTAAGTGGTAAAGAGAGCTTGTTTTTGACTGTGGCCTATGCTTTTTCATGCCATGCTTGATATTGTTTTGGCTTTATGCTTAGTATTCTTTGCTGTAGCATGACTTGTTATAAACAATTGAGATTGCTTAATGTGCCTTGGATGAATCATGCGTTGTTTTAGCATATTAAAGCATAGTATAGTGGTATTCTCATTTGATGCTTTATTTGGGTTGACTTGGCAGATGCTCACACCATGTTATGACTATCTCAAGTCACCATAGCCTTTATGATCCTTTAGTTTTCAACTTGTAGTATCACTTTATGCTTTGATCAATGATGTTTTGTCGCTCTGCATGATTATGGCCATTATTGCTCTCTTAGTTTGTCGCTCCTAGTCTTTTGCTAGCCTCCACAACCAAGTATGAGTTCCACTAATGCATCCAACTCCCTAAACCAAGTTATTCCAAAGATGCCACCATACCTACCTACTAGCATATGCTATTCCAAGTATATTCATGTTTTTGTTTACCTTCCAAATTAAACTTGTTATGAGAAAACTAGTGATTAAAGCTCTCACGAACTTGATGGCACACTTTACTTTTCATGCCCTTAATAAACTTGAACCATTGTGTCATCTATGTTGTACATGCTTGCACTTATTTGTTGGGAATTAGCAGAACCATGCTGTCATGGGGAACGCTTTCAACATTGCACTTGGTACTTTGTACCTAGTTGATATCATGCTCTTTTGTATTTGGATGTCGTCGGTGTGAAATGAAAGGGGAGCTTGTAAGTCCATGGAGTTATGTATATGTGTTAGAGAAACGCTTGGGCCGCTGGTCTAATCCATGCTGACATGGTGGAAACCTGCATCGTAACCATAATGAGCTGTCTATGAAGCATTCTTCTTATAAAAAAAGAGTCCTATATTGAGAAAAAAGAGAAAAGAAAAAAAATAGATTATGAAAAGAGGAAAGAGAGAAAAAAGAACCATATTCCCATGGTAAATAAGAAGATTGCTGAGATGCTCGTTGTCTGCTTGCCTTGTCATTTTGATATGGGGATTCATCCGTATCATCGGGCAAGGGGTGCCTTGTTGGTGGTTCTCTATGATACACATATACTTACAATGACAATAACTTACCGGTGACTAAACTTGAGTAGCATGAGGAGCGGCCCTCGTATACAAGGGACATGAGATTTCTAACTTATACTTCGTCAAGCATATACACCATAGTTTGTTCACTTTAACCTTAATCACTTCAAGATGCTTATGATAGGGCAATGAGATCTGAAAGCTATTAAGTACCATAATTTTTGGAAGCTCTTTATGAAACTTGAATCTCTGCTTCCTTCTATGAAGGCCTTTCCTCCACTTATATATTGAGTCTCCACCTTCTATCTTTATGCACCTACTTTGAGAGCATAGTGTCCATTCTTAGTTCTATGTGCATTGTCCCAAGACTAGTTGATTGATGCATAACTTGATATTGCTTGTTTTAAACTATTGTATCTAGTCACTCTTATGAACTTTGAAGGTGTCCTATGCATTTATATTTGCTACTCTATCGAGGGACAAGCTGAATACTATTATGCTATGTTTTCTTTATGTGAAACAAACAAACGTCTTGCAAAGCATTGTTATTCATGAATCTTTTGTTTGTGCCTTTTCATGTTGCATCATAGTTTCTTTGTCTTATTGCTAGAACTTTGTCTTTCATGTTATGATTGAAGTACTATGATCCTAGCTTTGAATGTTTTACAACTACTTTGATCACGTTTATGATGGTGCATGTCACCTAAAAAATTATTCTTTCTTTTTACCACTTACCTACTCGAGGACGAGCAGGAGTTAAGCTTGGGGATGTTGATACATTGAAAATGTATCTATACTTTTTGATGTTCCATGCTTGGTTTTATCGACTTTCTTGTGTTTTTTCCACACTTTGGAGTACTTTTCATATGATTTCTTGGACTAACCTATTAACAAGATGCCATAGTGCCAGTTGCCTGTTTTCTGCTGTTTTTGGTTCCAGGAAAGTCAGAAATGAATATTCTCAGAATTGGACAGGACAAAAGCCAAAGTTCCTATTTTCCCGAAAGACTCACGGAGCCAGAAGGAGAGTCGGAGAGGGGACACAGGGTGGCCACACCCCCCAGGCGCGGGCAGCCCTAGGCCGCGCCAGGGCATGGTGTGGGCCCCCTGGCCGGCCACCGACATTGCCTCCTTCGCCTATAAGATCCTCCCGGTACCAAAACCCTAAATAATCAATCAAAAATCCACGAAAAGTTCCGCAGCGCCGCCGCCACCGAAGGGGAGATTCGGGGGACATAAAGTCTCTGTTCCGCCACCCTGCCGGGACGGGGAAGTGCCCCCGGAGCCATCTCCATCAATCTCCACCACCATCTCCATCACCATTGCTGATTCCCATGATGAGGAGGGAGTAGTTCTCTCTCGGGGCTAAGGGTTCTACCGGTAGCTATGTGTTCATCTCTCTCTCTATGCATGATCTTATTGAGATCATGAGCCTGTAATCTATAGATCTACCTTGCTACTCAAGTGCTTTAATAGATCTCTGCTCTCCCCATGTGTGTGAAGTTGATAGTGTGCACACCATGGTGGGACTTAGGCTAGAGATTACAAATACTTGTTATGAGTTATATTTGGAGTTGGATGTCTTTATGAAATTGTGGTGTTTGTTGGAACCATCTAGTGCTCAAGGTGATAGTGTGGGGTTTTCTAGATGGGAAAGATGAACTTTGAGGTGTGTTGTTATAGCCCTACCATCGATTAGAGTGTCCAACCGTAGAGTAGTTAAGAGTAGTATCATAAAGAAGAATATATCTATATGAGAGTGTTCACTTGTGAAAGTATGATCCCTAGGCCTTGTTTCTAAGCACTGAAACACCATTTGCTATTAGATCTATTACATGTTTGCTTGCTTCCTTCTTTATTTCAGTTTGCCTTTAGTCTTTTCCACACCATCAAGCTATTTTCTATCACCGTTACCACTTATAATTATCCATACCACTTGTATTTCACTATCTCTTCGCCGAACTAGTGCACCTATACACCTAACAAGTGTATTGGGTGTCTTGGGGACACAAGAGACTTCTTGTATCTTGATTACAGGGTTGCTTGAGAGGGGATACTTTTGACCACTTCCTCCCTGAGTTCGATAAACCTTGGGTGATCCACTTAAGGGAAAACTTGCTGTTGTTCAACAAACCTCTGCACTTGGAGGCCCAACAACTGTCTACAATAATAGAAGTGCGTAGACATCAGGTCCCTATTTTACCATCCACTACAAGAAGAGGTACGGTTCTAAACACCTTTGTTGCTCTTGATTCACCATCTGTTATGAGTAAGATCGTTACACCACCACACACACATGCTACACACACTGCTACTACTGCTGAATCTGAAACTTCTGATACTTATGATGCTGCTTCTACTGTGCTTGATAAGAGTGGTTCATTAGGTCGTTTCCTAGATGCTACGATTGCTAGAACTATAGCTAGAAATACTGAAACTCCTAATGAAGACACTACTACACCTGTTAGTTCACCTGAGTCTAGTGAGAGTTATGATATTGAAGACGGTTATGTTGAGATGACCGATGAATTTATTGAAGAATGTAAAAACACCCATGATAGGAGCGCTGCTAAGAGTCTCCTTGAGAGGCGTACTATTAGACCCAAATTGTCTCCTATTGCTAAGTTTGCTGCATCTCCCATAAACATTAAAGATAAAGATTATGATTTCCCTCTTGATTTATCCTATATAGCTATTGTTGAGAAAGAACCTTTTTGTGGGACTAAGAATGAAAGTGCGGTAGCACATATGACTGAGCTTTCTACCATGAGTGGCCTGTTTTTTGATGATATTAAGATGCGTACTTACTTTGTTGCTAAGATTTTCCCCTTTTCATTGAAAGGAGAAGCTAAAACTTGGTTTAGCAATTTACCTCCTGGATCTATTGATAACCCTGATTGCTTTATTAGTACTTTCATGCAGAAATATTTTCCTCCTAGTGCTAGACATGCTATTTTGCAGGAACTTTTTGACTTCAAACAGGGAGAAAAAGAGATATTGCCTGAATCATGGGTAAGGTTTTGTGCTTTGATTCATGCACAGGCTGGAAGTTGTGCTGATTGTGTTTTCAGGAATAGGACTCCCAAGGAAGCCGAGGAATTAATGGCTAAAATAAGCAAGAACTATGAAGATTGGACTCCTCCTGAACCAGCTATACCTGAACCAGCTATACCGGCGCCTATACCACTATCTAAGAAGAGGGGAGTTATTAAATTGAGTGATGAAGTGATGAAGGAAGCTAAGAAATGTCTTAAGGAGAAGGGAATTAAAGCTGCAGATGTCAAGAATTTACCTCCTATAGAAAAATTATGTAAGCCAATTCCCCACTCATCCACTATTGAGGTACACTCTCTCCAACACTTTGATGAAGGTGATATCCCTTACTCTAAACCTCCTGATCAATTCTTAGAAGAATTCGATATTTTTATTGTTAAGCAAGATAATTTTAATAAAAGTGTGCAACATCATCTAATGGAAAACTCTAGAGCTATTGTTGAGTTGAAAGATATTGTGGAAAGAACCTCTAATGATGTTAAAATGCTTGTTAAACATTTTCAAATGGTTCAAGCTCAAATAGATCAACTTATTAAAGTGCAAAAAGACTTGCTAGTTAATGCTGCTAAAGAAAAACATGCTTATGAAATTAGATCTAGAAGTGGTGCTGCTACTTAGGATCCTCTATATCCCGAGGGGCATCCCAAAAGAATTGAGCAGGATTCTCAACAAGCTGAAAATAGTGGTTCTACTCGTAAGAAAAGAAAAAAGAAACATAAAACTATTGTAGAACCCTCTGAACCTACTAAAGATCCTAATAGTATATCTATCTCTGATGCTAAAACTGAAAGTGGTAATGAAGAAAATGAAGTTCCTGATAAAGAAAAAGTTGAAGAAGAACCTGAAGGGAACATTAAGAATACTAAATACACTAAAGAAGTTTTTGTTGCTAAGAAACATGGTAGTGAAAGAGAGCCTTGGGTCCAAAAACCCATGCCTTTCCCTGATAAGAAACACAAGTCAAAGGAAGATGAACACTATAAAAAGTTTTGTGAGTGGATGAAACCTTTATTCTTGCAAATTCCTTTGACTGATGCTATTAAATTGCCTCATTATTCAAAGTATATGAAGGATATTGTCTCGAATAAAAGGAAGATCCCTAATGAAGAAATTTCTACTTTGCTTGCTAATTATTCCTTTAATGGTAAGGTTCTAAAGAAACTTGGATACCCAGGGATTCCAACTATTCCTTGCTCTATTAAGAATATTTATGTTAGAACCGCTTTGTGTGATTTGGGAGCTGGAGTTAGTGTCATGCCCTTCTCTCTCTACAAGAGACTTCAACTTCAAAAACTAATACCAACTGATATATCTTTGCAAAGGCTGATAAATCTACCACTATTCCTGTTGGTATATGTGAGGATGTACCTGTTCAAGTGGCTCATAATTGCTTGGTATTAATTGACTTTGTTGTGCTTGAAATGCCTGAAGATGATAATATGTCTATTATTCTTGGGAGACCTTTTCTTAATACTGCAGGAGCTGTTATTAATTGTAATCAAGGAAAGGTGACCTTTAATGTTAATGACAAGGATCATACTGTCTATTTCCCCAAGAAGATTGATAGGACTTATGGTTTGAATTCAATTGAACATGTTAAGGGCATTCAAGTTGGAGAAATATATTACCCCATACCAAGAGAAAAATTTGAAACTATTATGATTGGGACCATTGCTATCAAAGTTGAGGTAACATAATCATTAGTGGAATACAAATTTTTGTTTCATATAAAATTGTTTTGGTAACAAGACCCGATCAACCTTGTTAACAAAATGATTTCATTGAACAAAACAATGTTTTCACCATGATTATCTCCGCTTACTTCTATTCTATCCATTTTAGTTTTTTGCTTTCGTTTAGTTTTCTTTTCTGTTGCTAGTTGCTTACATGTTAGAGTGTCTTAGATCTTCTAAAGTCCTAGCCTTGTTTTGTCTTTGCATCATTCCAAAAACTCTTTCTGTCAAAAAATCATTCATCTATGCCTGAAAATTGCTCAAAAATAAAGTGTCTCGAAAAATTCCAGAAAATTCATATTAATTTTTTACGTGAAAAAAGGGGCAGAGGAGTGCCTGGAAGGTACCAGGGGGCCCACCAGGCAGGCACACCACCTGGTGGCGCGGCCAGCCTCGGGGCGCGCCTGCCTATGGTGTGGGCCACCCCTGGCCCTCCACTCACTCTCTCACTTCCGACTTTCTTCTCTCTCTCCCGAGTAGACACCAATTTATTGCTGAAAATCGCGTTCTTGCTGTGCTTGCCCTCGATTTTTCGATCTCCTTGCTCAACCCATCTTTGCTGCTGAAATTTGGAGCATTTGTTCTCCTGTATGTGACTCCTCCGCTTGTCCAAGTAGATTTGTGTTTAGTGGTTTATATCTTGAGTATTTTGCTGCTGTAGGTGACAGGTCATGAGAGCTTGTAAGCTTGTTCAATGCTTAGAGATATAGTTTTGATGTATGTTTAGGCCTCTTACAAGTCCCTATGAGTAGTGCCCTTCATTATATTCACTTTGCAATCACTTGTTTAATAAATGTTTAAATTTCAGAATATCAAACATGAACAACCATACCTTTGGAGAAATATTTGAGAGGGATGCACCTAGGAGGTCAAGGCCCTCAAGATCAGCCTCTAAGTTTAGGCCATCACACAACGAAGATCTCATTGCACCTCGCATTGGTAATGAAGGGGATGATGGGGATGCTCACCCATCTACTTTTCCTTGTTTTACTTTCTTACAAGCTGCAGGGATTCTTGATGATTTCTTGCTACTGATTCAGAGGGTTGGTTTGACCTCATACATGCAAGATGAGAGTGAGCAATATGCTATGCTCACCAAAACTTTTGTTGAGAGCTTCATATTTACTAACATGCCCTATTAGTCAACTGTCTCTTTCAGAATTTATAATCTGCCCTTTACCATGCCATTGGAAAGATTTTGCAGTATTGTAGGTGTGGGCATGATGGGGACCGTGAAGAAGATTAAAGGGCGACCCGCTGATTTGCTAGAGCTCTATCGAGGTGTGACCAATGACGACGACCGCGTAGCTCAGCGCGGAAAGATAAGAAACTTCCAACTCCCTGCTCTTAGATACTTTGCATATTATCTTGCTACTAGCGTTCTTGGTAGGGAGAATACGAGTAATATCTCCAATTATCATTTAGCCTTCCATGGTGCTACGCTTAACAATGATACTCGGTACAATCTTGGCTCTCTTATTGCTCGCCGCCTAGCTGCTAGGGGGCCTATCTATGGGGGCATCATCGCTTCACGTATGGTCAATGCATTAGACCTTTCAGTGGACCCCAATGATACTATATTGGCACCACAAAGGCTTGACCTTACTGCTATGAAAACACATCACTTTGTCACTGCTGATTCTGATTTGGACAGTCTAGTATATAGGATGTTGTTTACTGACGGTGATGAAAGGGAGATTCCTTTGCCGTAGTCTACTTTGTTCAGTGTTCATAGGAGGCCGTGGTCGCGCTCCAAGGAGGAGGTGGACAAGAAGCTCCGCTTGTTGGGTTTCCACAGGCAGCACCAGGAGGATGTGCCCTCCTACGATTACTTTGCGCATTATGGTGGGGCGTCCTCGAGCTCGCACCAGGACGAGGGTACCTCCTTACCGTATTACGAAGGCGCTCCATCCTGGCCAGCTTGGGATTGACACCCACTTAGGCCAAAAGCCTAAGCTTGGGGGGAGGTACACCGACACCACACTCATCTCCATATCATTTTGTGTCGGTACTTTGTATATTCATGTTTCGTTCTCTTTTTACTTTTTGTTCTCTCTTTGCTTTTGCTTTCTTAAAACACAAAAATACCAAAAATATTTCTGTTGTTTCTCTTTGTGAGCTTCTTCTTCTGGCCTTGGTTTGCTCTTTTTGCTTTGTTTGAACTATTTGAAAAACCTAAAAAGATTTTGCTTCGCTTCTTCTTCTTCTTTGGTTCTTGTTCTAAAAAATCGAAAACACCAAAAATATTTGTTGTTCTTCTTTGGTTTTGTGAGTTTGTTGCAGGGTTCAGCAGTCCTTAGTGGAATCTGGTTTCATATTATTATTCAAGTCACACAAGTGAAGGGCAATAATGAGGATTAATGACAACTAGAGGTGTGGTAAGAGGCTGGTAACGAACCCTATTTGTTTTCATTTTTGTACATATACTCGTCATTGTGGGCAAGCTTAGCCTGTTCGTGTAGGGTGTATGTTATTTATGGATGCTTAGTAGTTCTTGATTTCATATGATTAGTTCTAGCTTGCTAATAGTTTGTAGCATGTCATATGAATGTTTGCTTGCATTACTCTATTCATAACTTGGTATGACACCGTGGTATCCTCCTCTGAATGTTTCACTTGAATTGACTTGGCACATGCTCACGCATGCATATGACTGAAATAATCAGTTAAGCCTTGATGAATTATTTTGCCTTGAGGGTCTTGAATCACTTTCATGCCATGATTAGTCATGTTTTGTTGCAAGCATGATTATGACAGTTATTGCTCTCTCGTTTGTCGCTCCCTTACTATTGCTAGCCTTCACTTACACTGAGTATATTTTACTCATGTTTCCAACTCCCTTAAACCAATTATTGCCAAAAGTGTCCACCATACCTACCTATTAGCATTGTTTGCTATTCCGTGCATATTAAGTATGCCTTGTTTTCTTCCGAATAAAATGTCTGTCTGTTTTGGGAAAGTTACTTAGTAAAGCTCTCACGACCTTGATGGCGCACTTTATTTTCTTGCACTTAATAAACCTGAACCATTGCGTCCATCTTTGTTGCGTATATGCTTGCGCTTTATAAGTTGAAGTTAGCAGAACCATGTATCATGGGGAACGCTTTCGGCACTGCACTGGTACTTAGTACCTCGTTGATATCATGTTCTTTTGCTTACGGATCCCGGGGGTGTGAAATAAAAGGGGAACTTGTAAGATCATGGAGTTTGTATATGTGTTAGAGAAACGCCTGGGCCGCTAGCCTAAGCCATGCCTAATCATGGTGAAAACTTGCAGCATAACCATAATGAGCATTCTATGAAGCATCCTCAATAAAAACCTATGCAAATAGCAAACAAAAAGATCGAT
The DNA here is from genome assembly GCA_023614405.1 of Avena insularis. Taxonomy (NCBI): domain Eukaryota; kingdom Viridiplantae; phylum Streptophyta; class Magnoliopsida; order Poales; family Poaceae; genus Avena; species Avena insularis. The sequence continues at coordinate 502,141,525 of CM042688.1, read as the reverse complement.
GAGATGCTCATTGTCTGCTTGCCTTGTCATTTTGATTATGGGATAGCTCCTGTATCATGTGTAAGGGGTACCCCGTTGGCGGTTCTCTATGATATATATGTACTTACAATGACAAGAGCTTACTTGTGACTGAAGTTGAGTAGCATGAGGTTCGGTACTCGTAAGTAAGGGGCATGAGATTTTAACTTATAACTTGTCAAGCATATCCTCTTAGTTGTGTCACTTTAACCTTAACCACTTAAAGATGCTTATGATAGGGGCAATGAGAGCTCAAAGCTAACGAGTACCATTCTTTTAGCATTTGGAAGCCTTTCAAACTATTCAAAACCTTTTCATTCCCTTGTTGAGTCTCCACACATTCTTTGAGCACTTTCCTGATAGCATAGTTGTCATTCTTAGTATAATGTGCTTGTCTCAAAACTTGATTATTTGTGTTATGACTTTGATGCTTGTATCTTTGATATCTTTACTTCTAGTCTTCACCTGAACTTCAGAGGTGCCTTGGCATTCACAATCAAAGGCAAGCGAGATACCACTTTATCATACCTTGTTATGAGCATCGTAATGTTGCTTATGTTTATGTTTCATGCTACTTATTATTATTTTTGATTTGGAATCTCTGCATAGCTTACAATGCCTATTAAGTAAACTTAGTTGCATACTCCTTATTATGAATTGTCTAAGTAGTTGATTACATGCTGAGAATATATACATCATATGAAGCAAATGTGTTCGTGAAAGTTTCTTTGATCGCACTCAATTTTCAACTGAATTGCTTGAGGACAAGCAATAAGCTAAGCTTGGAGGAAGTTGATACGTCCAAAATGTATCTACTTTCCTGAACACTTTTGCTATTGTTTTTCCTGTAAACTTGTGTGATATGGATGCAACTAACACGGACTGACGCTTTTTTCAGCAGAATTACCTTGGTGTCTAGTTTTTGTGCAGAAAATCAACTATCAGGAAAAATCCCGGAAAATATGCCAAAAATCTTGTTTCACCAGAAGACTCCAGAAGCCAGAATATGAGACGGAGTGGGGCTGGGGCCTAGCCACACCACCTGGCCACGCGGGTTGGGCCTGGCCGCGCCAGGGGGTGGTCTGGCCGCCCCAGACACCCCCTCGGTCTCCCTCTTCGCCTATAAGATGCCTTCTGACCTAAAAACTCAGGGGGGTTCGACGTTTTTCTAGAAAGAGTTCCGCTCCGCCGCCACCACCAGATTTCACGATTCAGAACCAGAAACTCTGTTCTGGCACCCTGCCGGGACAGGGAATTGGAGGAGATCATCGCCATCATCATCACCATCGCTTCTCCATGGACCATCCATGTTTCCCCCATGTATGAGTAAGTAATCCCCCGCTGTAGGCTATGGGGATGGTAGGGATTGGATGAGATCGTTCATGTAATGGCATCAGATTGTTAGGGCATGGTGCCTAGTATCTTCTATTAGTGATTTTTGACTTTGTTGCGACTTGTTATGCTTAATGCTTGTCACTAGGGCCCGAGTGCCATGATTTCAGATCTGAACATGTTATTGATTCATTATGCTAGTATTGTTTATGATCTTACCTGCAAGTTGTATACACACGTTGTTGTCTGGAACCAATGGCCCCGAAGTGATAGAAATCGGGATAACCGGAGGGAATGGCTTTGATGTGAGGATCACATGTGTTCACGGAGTGTTAATGCTTTGCTTCGGTGCTCTATTAAAAGGAGCACCTTAATTGCCAGTAGTTCCCTTGAGGCCCCGCTGCACACGGGCTGGCAGGACAAAAGATGTTGTCCAAGTTCTCATTGCGAGCACGTATGACTATATATGGAACACGTGCCTAGGATTATTTAGTACTCGGATGCTTTATCTTATTTATCTGCAATTGCCCTATGTTCTGATTGCCATGTGAATTGTCTTGTCCATGCAATGCCCGTCCATCCATCCCTATGCCTACCGCACTCGAATCCTACTGTTTGCTGCAATTGTTACTGCTTTCTTTACTTTACTACTGCTATTACTTTACTATTTCTACTACAAAACTGTTGCTACTGATAAACTGCTGTGAGCAAGATTGTTTCCAGGTGCAGCTGAATTGACAACTCAGTTGTTAAGGCTTATAAATATTCTTTGGCTCCCCTTGTGTCGAATCAATAAATTGGGTTTCACTTCCCTCGAAAATACTGCGATACACCCTCTATACTTGTGGGTCATCATGGTCCCAATGACAGTCGAGGCCATGCATGAAGATGTAATGGCCTACCAATACTTGCTCCATCACAAGAAAAGGGATCTAATAAGGATGCATAGGCAACTCGACGAGACAAAAAGGCTAGCCGATGAGTCCAGTCTTCGGCGAGCTCAGTTAAGTTCTACCCAAGGATCAGGCAGTGTAACTAGAGGAGCACAACCAAGAAGAGGAACCTCACAACTACAAAATATCCTAGAAGCCTAAAGAAACGAAATGACATGAGACCTCGATCTATCGTTCATGTTAGTAGATCCAACAGGGCACATCAAAGCAAAAACAACTCAAGCCGCAATTGTAGCCGCACAAACATATCTGACCACAACTCAACCCGCACCCGACGATCCTCGTGCGGCTCTCCATCGCTCCACTCTCATGAACCTCGGTATGGTGGGTGCATCTCTTGCACAAGCGGAGAAAAGGATCACACGACAACTCGACAGATCCCCACGCTATCGCAGCAGTCCTCGGCAGGTGGGGCACACCCGACGATCGCGGTTACCACATTGGGTGCACTTTTCAGGCTCCGAGCCACGAAACGATGCAAGAGACAATCTCACACAGCACAAGATCGACAGATCTAGGGAGGAGCATGGTAGCCGAAGATACTACGATGGTGATAGCGAGGATGACTATGAACTATGTGGAGCTAGTTGCTTTACCCAACGGGTTCGCATGACTCCAGTACCCAAGGATTTCAAACTCACTAATGACTGCCAGAAGTACGATGGCCTCCAGGAACCCGAAGCTTAGTTGGCAGATTACCTGGCTACCGTCAAATTACAAGGTGGCTCCAAGGCCACCACAATGCAGAGCCTACAACTGCACCTAACCGACGCCACCCGGTCCTGGATAAGGCATTTACCCGAAGATTCCATTAGCAGCTGGAACGATCTTGAGGACAAGTTCATCCGAAATTTCCACTCCATGTTCAAGCGACCCGCATCCTTGGAGAAATTGCGAGCGTGCAAGCAGAAACCCGGAGAATCAATACGAGCCTTCATCCAGTGGTGGAAGATTATCAAAAATTCGGCTGAGGCTATATATGATGAAAGGGCAATTGATTCAATAATGACCTTCGCCGATGAGAATTCATAGAAGATATGGGACAGGTCAAGCCCAAAACAATTTCACAGCTGATGGACATGGAAAATCGTTGGGCTGACGGAGAAGACGCAGTACACAACAAGCGAGCATGTTCACCCGAAGAAGATAGGGACATGCGTAACAATGACAGGAGACAAAGGAGCAATGACGAATATGGGGGACCAAGCTATGTTGCAGCTGGTTTCTCGTGAGAGGATAACCAAAGAAACGACAATTACAACAGCGGGAACCACAATAATACTGATGACGTCGGAGGAAGCCAACCAACACAGCAATACCAGCCAAGAGCTCGAGACCCACCAATGTCTGCAATGCAAATTTTGGAAGGACCCTGCAATATGCACTTCTACATCGACTCAACGGGCAAAAGGCGATCCAACCATCTCATGAAGGATTGCTGACCATTTTTGAAGATATAGGAGGTATGCAACGCAAAGGCAACCGAAGCAGCAAGCCAAGGATACACCACTACACCTAGCACTTTAGCCATTGGCGCACCACCACCACTGCTAGTACATCCACCAGCAGGGCAGCCGCAAAACACAACAAATCAAGAAAATGAATACCCCAGGTCTAAGGGTGCAATGTCGATGATTCAGAATGGGCGCCCATCCAATAGGATCCAGACATTGATTATAGGGCAAGTCAACATGGCAAAAACGGCGCCACCAGCCACACCCAAATATATCCATTGGTTAGAATAGGAAATCACATTCAGCAGACCTGATCATCCACTTTGAGTCCCACGACCGGGCCAATCGGCCCCAATAGTAGAAGCGCAAGTGGGTGGATTTGATATGAGTAAAATTTTCATGGATGCGGGGAGCAGCATCAACCTGATTTATGCCAAGACACTCAAGGCGACGAATTGTTCTTTAACAAATCTAGCACCAATAGAAACATCCTTCCACGACATAGTCCCAGGTAAAGCCGAAATTCCCTTAGGTAAAATATCTCTTGACGTTGTCTTTGGATCCAAAGAAAATTTTAGGCATGAAAATCTCAAGTTCGAAGTCATGGACTGACTGTCACAGTATCATGCAACCTTGGGTCGCCCAACCTTTGCATGATTCATGGCAGTACCACATTATGTGTACCTAGTTATGAAAATGCCAGCCCCCAAAGGGGTCATAACAGTGAAGGGTGATTTTACATGTTCCGACAATTGCGATCGATAATTCAACAAAATCTTTGAATCCTTCGGGATGGCGACCAAGTTTGAGCAACTAAAAATGTCAACAAATGCAGAACCTCTAGAAGTAGCACGTGTCAATCCTGATCAGGCTTTTAACACTGCAAAAGATACAAAGGAAGTCCATATCCACCCTACCAACCCAAATAAGATGACCTTTGTGGCTTCCAATCTTGGTCCCGCATAGGAAAGCGTGCTCATCGAGTTCCTCCATGATCACTGGGAGATTTTCGCATGGTTACTAGCCGAGATGCCGGGAATTCCCAAGGAACTCGCTGAGCAGGCATTAAACTTGGATCCGAAGGCAAAACCAGTAAAACAGACAGTTCGCCACTTCGTAGAACCAAAACGAAAGGCCATTGGAAAGGAGCTCCATCGCCTGATCGATGCCAAATTTATCAAGGAATTGAAGAAAGCAGAGTGGATCGCAAACCTACTATTTGTCCCAAAGAAAAACACAAAATAATTACGTATGTGCATTGATTTCACTGTGTTGAACAAACACTGTCCAAAGGATCACTTCCCACTACCACGAATTGATCAAATAATCAATGCGACTGTGGGATGGGAATGTCTTTCCTTTCTAGATGCATACTCAAGATATCATCAAATTCAAATGAAGGAAGAAGATCAAGATAAAACAGCATTTATCACACCCTATGGTGTATTCTACTACACGACAATGCCCTTTGGACTAAAAAATGCGGGTGCAACATATCAGCGGATGATGCAAAACTGCTTGGGAAATCAGATTGGAACAAGTGTACAAGTTTACATCCACGATGTCATACTTACAACAAAACAAGGGTTGACCCTTATCAATGACCTCCGAGAGACATTCGAGAACCTCGACAAATATTGCATCAAGCTCAACTCGGTGAAATGTTCCTTTGGAGTCCCTACGGGGTAACTCCTCGGATATCTTGTATTAGCAAGGGGAATAGGGGCCAATCCCGAAAAAACATAGGCAATCCTAACAATGAATAGCCAAGAAATCTTTGGGGCATGCAGCAACTGGCCGAGCGAGTCACATCATTCAACCATTTTATCGCCCTATAGGCAAAAAGGCACTACCATTCTATGCCCTTATGAGGAAATCAGATAAATTTGAATGGATGGATGAGGCTCAGTGTGCTTTTGAAGACCACAAGAGAACACTTTCGACATCTCCCGTCATCGTGTCTCCACGAGAAAAAGAACCCTTACTTCTCTATATTACCGCTACTAATCAGGTGGTCAGCATAGTTCTGGTCGTAGAGCGACCCGAAGAAGGGAAAACCCACGGTGTTCAACGACCAGTCTATTTCCTAAATGAGGTCCTATCTCCGTCCAAGCAAAGATATCCACACTATCATAAACTAGCATACAGAGTGTTCATGATAGCACAGAAGTTGCACCATTATTTTTCAGAACACCGTATAACAGTGGTCAATGAAGCACCTCTTTACAATATTCTCAACAATCCAGAAGCTACTAGACGCGTCTCTATATGGGGCATTGAGATATCCCCTTGAGATATCATGTACAAGAAAAGTAAATCAATTAAATCACAGGTTTTTCCTGACTTTATTACTGAATGGACAGAACTACACTGCGCGGGACCACTAGACCTCTCTAGTGCATGGACAATGTACTTTGATGGGTCAAAAAGAACGGAAGGAGCAGTAGTCATATTAGTGTCACCTCAAGGCGATAAAATGTGATACTTACTTCGTATGAGCTTTGCAAATGCGTCAAATAACGAAGCCAAGTATGAAGCCCTATTGCACAGTATGCATATGGCCAAAGCTTGCGGTGCAACTCGCTTGAAAATATTTGGCGATTCCAACCTTGTGGCACAATAAGAAATGAACAAGGGTGAAGCTGTTAGCGACAATATGATTGCCTACCGCGATCTGTATAGCATCATGGAAGCTCAATTCTATGGGTGTGAAGTTTCACACATAGGAAGGGCAAGCAATGAAGAAGCCGACAATTTGGCAAACATTGGATCCTTATGCCTGCCAGTACCACCCAGAGTTTTTGGGAATAAATAACGGAGCGCTCCAACAAAGCCAAAAGGGTATCCAAAGTTATAGTGCCAAAAACACAGAAAAATATTAAACTGCAAAAAGACTCAGGGGCTACACCAACACACGAAAACATAGAAGAAGACCTCGAGGAAGAGCCAGAAGTTGATGAAGTCATGATATTGGAGCCTACGTGGATGCAACCATACATAGCATACATGCTAAAAGGAGAACTCCCTGAAGACGTGATAGAAGTGTGACGAATTACTCGTCGATCCAAATCCTTCAGGATCATAAAGTGAGAACTGTATAAAATAAGTATTTTAGGTATATTACAGTAGTGTGTTACACCCGACGAAGGAAAGATTATACTCAAATACATACATGAAGGAGTATGTGGTCATCACGCCAGCAGACGAGAAATTTCTGCCAAAGCATTCATGGAAAGATTTTATCGGCTAATAGTAGTATAGGATGCAAAAGATATCATATGAACGTGTGAATCATGTCAGTGATTCGCAACAAAACCTTGTGCACCTATCGCCGAATTAAACCCCATACCTCTTGCTTGGCCTTTCGCTCAATGGGGACTTGATATGGTGGGTAAACTTCATAAGTCATCACCAGGAGGACACGTCTCTGCTAGTAACAATCGACAAATTCACCAAATGGATTGAAGCAATGCCTGATACCAGCCAGGATGGAACTTTGGCTATGAACTTCATCAAGTCAATAGTGTTCTGATTTGGGATACCAAACAACATCATCACCGACAACGACACTAACTTAACCTCCAATGAGTTCAAGGAGTACTACCAGGAGATGGACATAAAAGTAAGCTACGAATTAGTGGCTCACCCGCAAACTAATGGGCAGGTGGAAAAAGGCAATGGTTTCATAACCGCTAGTATTAAGAAAAGGCTGCTAGCACCACTCGATAGAGCAAAAGGAGCATGGGTCGATGAGTTACCCTCTGTTTTATGGATCCTGCGTACCACTCCAAATAAGTTGACACAAGAAACACCTTTCTTTCTATTCCACGATGTTGAAGTTGTTCTTCTAGTTGAGGTAACTCACAAATCTCCACGGGTTGCTGAATATGACGAGGAAGCATCCAGGGAAACACTCGAAGATGATGTTGATGCATTTGATGAAGCTCGCGATGTTTCCTTACAAAGGGCCACTGTATATCAGCAGAACTTGCGCAACTATCTCAGCCAATGATTGCGTGCTAGGTACTTCGTCATAGGGGACCTAGTTCTTCGCCTGAAGCAAGATGGTCACCACAAACTGGAGTCACCTTGGGAAGGGCCTTACATCGTCAGATAAGTTATCGCTGGTGGAGAATATCAGCTTCAAGATAAGAAGACATGAGTGAAATACTCCAATCCATGGAACGTCACGCAACTACGACGTTTCTATGCTTAAGATTTTATTTTTTCTCGCAATTTAAAATTACAATATTACTCAAAAAGGCCAACGGCCAGGCAAGTATGCCAAACCATGTATCTTCGTCTTCAGGCATTAAATAAAAGATAAGTTCCCCAAACTCAGATTTCCTTTTCTACATTGTCTGTTCACCCACAATCAGGGGCTTTATTGTTAAAGAGTTTACCAAAAGTGAAACATTCAAAAAAATGAGAACATTGCTCTAGAGAAACTAACAATAAGTTATGAGCCTATGTCCAGATGTAGGCATCCAAACATAGCCTCGGGGGCTACTCCCATTGGGAGTGCTATCGCACACCCGATAGAAAACTTTGTTCTGTAAAAGTCAAGACCTGGAGAAAAATTATCCTCCTATATTGGAAACATATCCGGTAAAACCTATGAGTATTACATCAGTGTATCCTTGAAAGGTTACTCCCATTGGGAGTGTCTACAAAACATCATCCAATAAAAGGAAAAAACTAATAAACTTTAGCAATTCCAGCAGCCAAACAAGGCAGTCGATAAAATCGTACAAAAATCTCGGATCGCTCCTAACGCGGTAAAACTCTGAATGCCATGCCAACGACATGAAGATAAGACCCCGAGATTCATCCTGTGTGGCCTGGTAATCGCACAAGAATGCGCTCTCCTAGACGGACGCGATGAAAAATCCCGATAGATGCGTTGGGTACCTGATATAATAGAACTGGAATTCAGTATTCGATAAGACCTGAACAGCTCGAATTGGATTACGCTAGTAAAATTCTGAGTTCAAGCCTAGGGACTTGAATTTGATGTAGGTATATAGTGTTTTTGCCCAGGATCAATTAACTGATTCCCAATCCATCGGATGCATCAGGCATGTTGTACCAAATCCCTACAAAGCTAAAAACTAAAACAAAGATAAAATATCTCAAAAAACTTCGATCATAAATATTGAGAATATCTTTGAGACTCAACCCGAATCTACGATTCAGATGGAGTCTCTGGGGCTACTGACATGGGTATGATTACTCGGGTGCTTATGTTTGGTTACCCTAGATACATGAAGGCTCATGGCCCATGAAGACCAAAGAAGAAGGCCCAGAAAGCATCCGATGGAAGTCATAGTTTTGCTAGATAAGTAAATAGAAACCGACATTGTATTGGTTTTGTCATCATTAATATGTAACCTACCCGTATACGGATTTGGAACCCATCCTATTATATATAGGCTGGGATGAGCCATCAGAGAGGTATCGAAAAACAACCAAGCAATCTATAATAGTATTGTCCATCGATAATCAGACAACTTTGACTCCCTTGTTTGTTTGACATCTGAAGAAATCCCCAGCGTTCTCTTTCCTCGAAACCCTAAGTCCATAATCATGGGCATTGCTGAGGTTACCCCTTGTCAACTAGCATCTCATAATAAAAAACTCTTAGTTTGATAATTGATCAAGGGATTTTGAAGTTATTCAAAATATTGAGAGGGTATGCAATTTGCATGAGATTGAGTGGGAGCTATAAAAGTCTTCCTGAAGCAATATGTGAATGACACATTTTTGAGTAGGGGCAATGAATGTCTCAGACTCTAATGTGTAGAAAACATATTTTGAGTGGGAGCAATGTGAGTTTCGAACTAGAATATGTTGGGAACATATTTTGAGTGGGAGCTTAATGATTGATTCTTAGGTGTGTACGACACATTAAGAATAAAAGCGCAGGCACCAATAAATAATGATTTATAGATATTAAAAGTTGAGAAGTAAGTATAATATTATGTTGTAATGTATTCCTAAAAGAGAATTTGAAATAGTTTTGGAATAGGAATTGATTAAGGAATGGTCCTTGACCATTCAAATTAGGAATAACACTAAAGTTCATTATCAATGGTTGAAAGAAAGAAAAGGATGATCATCATCCACTATGTTGAGACATAGGCTCTGTCTTAGAAACCATGATGAGAACTCAACATAATATATGATCCAAGAAGAAACATTCGGATGCGATTAAGTATGAATCACTGAACATTGAGCTAATTTTTTCCACAGTGTCTGAATGAGAAATGTAGACATGTTTTCAAGTCTATAAAGGATAAAATAGCTTACATCATGAAGGGTTATGTTATAAGGGCACATTTTAACCTTAAAAATATTGAAAATCCTTGCATCGATAACACCGACTGAAGTCAAGTAGGAAGTGAGGTGACAAAAATTGAAAAATGCACATAGTGCACTAGTGTTTCAATAACTACATTTATAATAAAATATAAGGGTACCATCTAACGTGATGTATATTGTTATGGTGGGACTAGTTCGTCTTTTTGCATAGAGTGTGTCCTAGGGAACAGTTCCCATGAGAAAGCTCGTTTTGGCTGATCAAACATCACTGATGGCTCCTGCAATCCAGCCTCACTTTGTTGCCATAACTGTGATACATACACAAGATCTTATCATGAGATGATAAAATAAATATCAATTAAGGTGACATTAGTAAGTTGCAAAGGGTATGGGGCTGTAAAGTCTAGACCCAAGACTCAACCTCTTCCATGAGAAAGCATGATCAAAGGTGCCAGGTTATATGGTGTCGATCATTAGTAACAAATGCAGCTAGTTTATTTGTACTCTAGTGCAAGTGGGAGACTGTTGGAAATATGCCCTAGAGACAAATAATAATATGTATTATTATTATCATATTTCATCAAGTTTATGATTAAGTTTTATATCATGCTATACCTGTATTGAAAGGAAACATCAATACACGTGTGATATATAAACAACCAGGAGTTCCGGGTGAACCTCTAGTCACTGGTTCCTTGGTCAATAGATGATCAAGGTTTCCTGATCATGTGGCATTTATGCCAGTTGACAATGGAGTCACCTCATTACGAGAATGAGATGATGATATATACCCAACCTAAGCATCATGACCCGATCATGTCATGAATTTCAAGTTACGATGATTAGAAAAGACTTAGTGTCCTATATCTTAGACCGTGAGGCCATATCAATCACTGTCACCAGAGAATACTTAGATAGCATCAAACGTCATTTGCGGGAGCGATGATCATAAAGGTGTGTTCAAGTACTCGGAGGAACATGTAGAGGAATTATGTGTCAAGAGCGGGATTTGTCCATCCACGTGACAGAAAGATACTACAGGGCCCACTCGGAGAAGTTATATCCAATAGCTACGCATCATGTGATTTGATCACGGGGATATCACTTATCAGGAACGAGTCAAATAGCATTTGTCAGTAACGAGATTGAACACGACATGGTGATGTCATTTATCAGATCTCGGACAATGCAAGTACCGAAGAGACAAAAGGAATATAACACTGTGTTCATGGTTCAATGAGGAAAGGTTCGTGGAATGCACATGGGTCATCATGGGCATCTAGGTCCCGCTGATGGTCATGTGTATGGGAAGGTCTCGACCATGTTTGGAGTGTTCCCGAACCGTGGGGTATCACGCTTCAATGCTTGGTGATGCACAGAGAGCGTTTTCGCATCGGAAAAATCACCAAAGAAAAGAAAGAGAGAGAACCGGAAGGGTTTCAGTAAGTCCGGAGTGGAGGTGGAAGGAGTTCCATAGCCACGGGGATTGAATAATATGTAAGTAAATGTTAAATATTGATTTAACCATTTATTTATAATTATTTAATAAAATAAAAATGAATTAAAAGGTTAAATACCTATTTGGTCCAAAATCTGGAGGGAAAAGGGCCCATGATGGAAAAGACCAAAAGGGAGAAAGGGAGGAGGGGCCGCATGGGCCCCATGCACCCGTCGGTTGGGCACATGGGGGCTTTGGCCGACCGGCCACCCGTCCCCCTCTCCTCTCCCTTTTGTTTAGTCCCACATGGCTAAGCTAATTAGCTATGGGGTGGTTTTTCCCCTATTTATTGTGAGGTATTTTGACGAATTAAATACACAATAATCAATAAAAGGTTTCCTCTCTTTTGGGAAGACCTCTAGTTGATATTTTCTCTCTCCCTTGACCATGGTCCCAAGTCTAGATCGCGCGTGCAGGAGTCTTCTTCACCATGGAGCGCCATCATGCTGCAGCATTCGGATCCAGAAGGTCTACTTCCACAACTGCTACTGGATCAGAGGAGCGGGAGTCATCATCAGGAACCGGACATGTGTAACTCCCTTGGAGGTGCAACACTTGGGGCACTAGGAGTCATAGGAGATGAAGGACTTTAACATGACCCTGAGGTCGGCTTCGGAACGACTAGATCAACCACGCTCTCCCAAGCGTTGACAACGCTTTTCGGTCTTCAAGGGTAAGTTCACGAAAATCCCCTCCCGTTACTGCATTACTAATAGATAGATCCTAGCATTAGGGTTCTTGGCATAGGAAAATTTTATTGTTTTCATGCGCGAACCCCTACATCCAGATGATATGACTTCATTGTCAGTTGGATTTCATAGCACCATGATCAGGAAACCTTGATCATCAGCTGCCCAATGAACTATTTGAATAGAGGCTACTAGGGACCTAAGTTTGTTTATACATCACACCTATATCAATGTTTCCGCTTCATATAGTTACATCATGATATAAAACTATTATGAACTAATGAGATATGACAATAAAACCCTTTTATTATTTGCCTCTAGGGAATATCTCCTTTAGTCTCCCACTTGCAGTAGAGTACAAATAATCTAGCTGCATTGCTACTAATCATAAACCATATCTCATATGTGATTATTGATACTGCTTGCTCATGGAGGACTTCCTGTCCTAAATCTGTTTTACCAGATTCATAGGTCCTATTTTGCAAATCATTGGTGTCATCTATTTTTACATCCACACCATTATCATATAATGTGTTGTAGCATTTTGGTGACAAAGTGAGACTTCTGTTTTTCTTGTGTATACGACGATGATTTATAAGTTAATAGAATTTTCAAGATGTCATGTCTAACTACAAAACACACTTAGTTGAAAGTCAAACTTTCTTTAAACAAAAAATATACTTGATAATACTAAAGTATCCTAATACTTCTACATCTATGTAGATTCAATCAAGTGCAATACTTTCACTTTGATTTCCAGCCACGCTTTCGCTACATTCAAACTTAACTCTGATTCAGTGATTGATTCAGAAATCACTCTAGAATCTTTGTTCTTTACAACTAAAAACATGGGCCACATTATGTCAAGTATAAACAACATGGGTTTTACCTTGGAGAAACTATGGCCAAGGCATAGTTGATGCACTGCATCCCATTTCCATGCTTTAACCATTTTTGTAAATACCGAGTCATTATTCAATACGTCTCCTAATTGTTCAAGTAAGAACCAATTCTTTGCTTGAATCCATTTTGAACTCTTTCCAGAATCTCAACTAGGTCCTTCTAAACACTTTCAGAATTTTCCAAGCATTTTGACATTTAATGTTCATTAAACATCCTGATCTAATCACATAGATCCTCTAGATTTAATTTAGGTTGAATTTCATCCATCTAATGATCTAATCATTCCTAATACCAAACACATTGTTCACTAATATGTCAATTACATATTCAAGAACATTGTCATGCTCCCACTCAAATATTTTATCAATATTTGATATTCTAGGATGTCACTCATCTCCCACTCAAATATGTCATCCACATATTCAATTTGGAAAATTTCTTAGCTCACAATCAACTTGCAGAATTTTCTCGATAATCCTGGCAAATCCAAAATTCTTTGATCTTACATCAAATCGAGAATTTCCTGCTACAAGACTTAGCAATTCTAGGTTGGTCAAAACTATCTGTCGTACTAGTTACAAACTTTTTCCTCAAACTCTTGAAGATTTTGTGGTTTTGATCAGTCCTTTGCCAATTTCATGACTCTAGTCATTTCTTGTACTTAGGTCCATCAACCTTTTTTTGTAGTTCATAGGTATGTCTTATTCCAATAATTGGACAAGTAAATCAAGAATGAAATTCTGCAACTAGCAGAACAAGTTCTTGAATCCTACTTTTAAAGTATTAGCAGAAACTTATGCTTACACTTATACCCTTCCATTAACACTTCTACAAGAAAACAATTTCTCGAAGAAGTACCTCGCTGAGACAATACAAACTTTATGTTCTTCAGTTATTAGTTCGGAATTTGTATTCATAGTCTTACTGAGAATGTACCACAAAGACTTACTATTCACAATGATCTTGAACTATCGAAATCTCTAGAAACTCGAGATTGCCATATCTCATATGGTGTTGTTTCTGTGAATCTTTAGATGTTCCTAATACATTTGAGTGTTTACTAATTCAATCTCTACACTCGAATTCCTAATGTTAATCCATACTAAGATTGTTTGGACCATATGTATCTTATACACTATGATTATGATAAATCCGACATATCAATACTATTTGATGAGTCCAATCACCATAATTTGTGAAACTGTTTTCACAAGTCCCTATATGCCATTTTATCATTAACTTGAATTCGAAGTCACTTGGATCAAATCATAGAGACTTTTGGAATTCTTGTTAATCTTATATCCACTTCCTTCTAAAATCATTTGAACAATTCAAATAGTTTTAAACTTGTGTTTCTTAAGTAAATACACAATTTACTTAAACTCACCATGAAGTTTATAAAATAATGATTTCCACTATCTATTGAAAATGCGGTACATCATATGTATAAAATTCGACAATTCTTCGCATATCACCATTTTACTAGAATGTGAAGTTTTAGTCATTCTGCCCAATGAGGCATGGTTTTGCAAAGTCCCTAGATCAAATATCTAAGACCCCAATTCTCATAAACATGAAAAACATGCAGTAACCACAATGACTTAAACAATAGTGTTATTCATTATTTAAAATTTAATATCTTTTGGCAATTTTCATAAACGTCCTTTTATCATACAGATAAAGACTAGAATAACTCATTTATAATCCCATTGTGAATCATAAGAGAGACCATTCATAAAAATAAAACAACTAAATTGTTTCTTATTAATATGAATAACTGTCTCGCAATAAGCAATACACACTAATAAGTTTCACAAACTTGATTACAAAGCTTTTATTCAAATCTACTAATCCTAATGATAAACTTCGAGGGAAGGAGTGTCATAGGCCATCAACAAGCTTGCTTGCCGTTATCACGCCATTAGCGTCTCGTTCCATTCTGCAACTCTCATGCAAAGGGTCATATTTTCAATTAAAAAGATTAAGTATCCAATACTTGAAAACTGCATAAGTGTTTCATGGAAACGTTTATTACTTCTATATCACATATACACTTTCTGTTGACAACGATCCCAACTTTGGATTTGACCTTGGCGAAGGTATCACGACGGTCACGAAGACTTGTATCTTATTCTACCATCGGATTCATTAGGGAAATCTTCTAGGGGTTTACAAAGGACATAGAGGAGATGGTTTTTAATGAGGATCCTTCTTAGGCGTTGGTACTAGTTGATGAAATTCGACCCATCTAACTTAAGTTTCTACCCGTTCATTAATGGACTAAAGATGCCCTAAATCAAGGGGATGGCCATAATCTACAAGACTTTGCAAAAGGACTTAGACTAAGTTCATAATATGGAGTTCAAATGTGTAATCTTATTAACAAACGAACTCCCACTTAAACTATCATCCCTAAAGACAGTTTAGTGACTACACGGCCCCTTTACACCACAACATCCCCGATCGTCACGGTCTTTGATGCGGCTGCCAGGGTGGACTATATCCGTCGATCACATCATCCATGAGACTCATGCTTGATCTTTTGATCTTTGTGTTTCGAGGCTATGTCTGTATATACTAGGGTCGCCAATCCAACCATAGTGTATTTGATGTGCATACATGGCTTGCACCCACCGTATGCGAACGTAGATATGTCTAGCACCCGATCATCATGACCTGCTTCATAATGGCAAACTTTCTTGGTGGTGCACACTAATGGGAGAACACTATGTTGGTATTAATTTAGGGATCATCTTATTTAAATTCTACCGTTGTGTATCTAATACTTGCACTCAAACAAGATGCACACAAAATATTAAATCATATCTAATAAAAATGTGACGTGACATGGTTATCTTCGCGCTCCATGATCTCCATCAGGTGCTCCGGTTTGGTGCCAAGTACACGACGCCACCGGTCTTGTCGTTCATCTTCATGATGACTACTACTATACTACTTAGTAATATGAAAACTAAACTACCTTACCTTTTCACGATTGCAATCATATCACATCACAAAGCCTTCTGTGCAACATAAAGTTAGATGCCTCTACTCTATCTATTGCAGATTTTACGTGGTTGTTTAGGCTTTTTCAATAGAACTGTTTCTACCTACGAACTTCCAACCAAAACATGGATACAATAGTTGTCTCTACTACACCCCTTTCGGGGCCTTCCATTGTAGATGCTATATCAACTACTGCGAGAGACGGACACCCACTAGCCACTTATACGGTATAAGCTGTATGTCGAGCATGGAACTAGTCTCTCGTAAGACTACACGTAAGGTCGGTCTGGGCTGCTTCATCTCACAGTAACGCGATATAAACAAATACACGCGGGAAGGTAATAACTAGGGTATCAATGACCACACTTTGCATGTGTCTATCCATACTAGTATACTAACCATAGATATAGCTCTGATACCACTATAGGGTTTCTGTAGCAGATAATAAAAAAATTACTACGTGGAACACCCTAATTGCCCAAGGATCTATCTAGAAGTAATGCAGTAATGGAGAAAGATAGTGGTAACATACCCTTGAAGACCGAGAAAGCATTACGCTCATGCAGGAGTGTGGATGATGTAGTCATACCCGTCTGACCTAAAGGTCGCGAAGCTCCTCACATGTCACCCTTTGTCTAGGTCCTTGTATGATGGCCGGTCGCTACAAGTGTAGCTCCCCCAAGTAATCACACACATATGGCCTTGTATGATGGCCATATGGGACTAAAAATGCAAAGGAGATAAAGGGAAATAGCCTTCTAGCTGGCTGGGCCTTTGGCACCGAATGGGCCTCCTCAGCAAAGACACCACATCAGTGATCGGACAACGAGAGGCGACCGAGTGGGCCAGTCTTCTGCGCTCCCCGTCTTGCCCAGCGCCTAGCAGAATCTTGTGGCCGGCTGTGCTCGGGTAGCACGACTCGGTAGGGATGGCGGGGCAATTCAGCTGCGGCCGGGTGGGCCGGTCCAGGGCCCAGCTACGCGAGGCGCTAGCACACGCCTCCGCATGGCGTAGTCGAGTAGCCTGGCCGGTCCACTCGCCAGCCAGCTCCCTGGCGAGCTCCCTTGGGCCGGGGTCGAGCAGGCCTGGCAGCGGCGGCCGGCGGCTAGAACCTGCCCCATGCGGCGGCTACTATCTACTGCCCACGTGCGTGGGCTGGTCAAACCAACCCTATACGTTTGTTGTTTTCTTCCCCTTTTTGCTACGATTTTCTCCTAGGCCAATTTCCACCAGGATTTTGGCCTAATGAGAAATTTTCTTCATAAATTTGAAATTAAATGTTTATTTACTATAATTTAATTTACAATTAACATATAATAAATGCATATTATAAATTGCCATTTAGTGGAAACTCCTTTTGCCCTTTTCCTTTCTTTCTTTCTTTCTCTGAACAACTTCAGATCTCTCTGGAGCGATTCAAATTTCTCTCTCTTCTGTGATTCCATCTCACAGGAGGATCTCCAAGCATCGTAGTTCCCTTAAGAGTGTTTCCCTACGGTTCAGGAATACCATAGACATGATCTCTATCAATGATCAATAGCGGGACCGGGATGCCCATGTTGACCCCTATGCACTCAACGAATCACCATCGTGTCGAACCTTAATGATATGTCCAATTCCCTTTGTTACACGATACAAGACTTGTTCGAGATTTGAACATTGCTATCATGATACCTTGTTCAATCTCATTTCCAACAAGTATTGTTTTACTCGTTCCCGTGAAATTACATCCCCATGACCTAGTCATACGTTACGCAACTTATGGATGTAATTCACCTAGCGGGCTGATACGTCCATTTCGCATCACTATTCTATGCCATAATTCACTATTATTCATTGATATATTTCATATTGAGAGGTGATACTTATGTTATTTCATCTGTTTTTGCATGGTTGATGACTTTTGGAGCATGGACCGTTGCAGTCAGGATTCTGATGGAAAAGGTGCAGTTTGGAGGCAAAATTCGCGAAGATCAGAAAATCCGGGAAAATATACGGAAAATACTATTTTTCTAGAAGACGAAGGAAGCCAGAAGGGGGGCTGGAGATGGGCCACAGGGCGCCCACACCATCCCCTGGCGTGAGTCACCCTAGGTCGCACCACCAGGTGGTGTGGCCTCCCTGGTCCACCCCTGGCACTCCCCTCTGGCGTATATTATCCTCCCGAAATCCTAAGACTCGAGGGGCGACCACAGAAAGATTCCACCGCCTCTGCGGGGCGGAAAACATCGAGAGAGAAAGATCTCTCCAGCAGATAGATTTCTGTCGGGGGAATTCCTTCCCAGAGAGGGGAGATCGTCGCCATCAACACCACCATCATGCTGGACTTCATCGGGATCATCATCATCAATCACCACCATCAGCACCATCAGCACCCTCATCACCATCTCCATATTGTTGTAACAATTGGGTGGAATCTTGCATAGTTCATAGGGAAAACTTTCCCGGTGTTGATTACTCTTTGTAGTTGATGCTATTAGGTGAATCGTTGAATTATTGTTTATGTTCAGATTGTTATACATCATTATTCCATCTCTGATCATGATCCATATGATGTCTTGTGAGTAGTTCGTTTTATTCTTGAGGACATGGGAGAAGTTATGTTGTTAGTAGTGGAGTTGTGTTGAGAAAGATTCAATAGTTTGATATTTAAGTTGTGGTGTACTTCTTCTAGTGGTGTCATGTGAACGTCGACTACATGACACTTCACCTATATGGTCCTAGGGGAATGCATTGTGTATTTGGCTACTAATCGTAGGGGTTGCCGAAGTGACAGAAACCTGAACCCCCGTTAGGAAACCATTGCACAAGGGACATAAGGGTCTTAGAGTTTAAAGTTGTGGTTAGGTTTCTACCTTAATTACTTTCTTGTAATTACGGATGTTTGTAAGGGGTATAATCACAAGTATGTATTAGTCCTAGGAAGGTCGGTACATTAGCACAGGTTCACCCACACAACACTTAGAAAGCTAAAGAAGATTAATCAACTATATGAAGCGAAAGCACTTGACAGTCTTCCCATGTGTCCCCGAGAACGTTTGATCATCTTAAGTAATACAACCGGCTTGTCCTTTGCTGCATAAAGGATTGGGCCACTTGCTGCATTTATTCTTATTATCTTTTGTTTACTCGTACTTTGTTTACTTGCTTTATCAAAACCCCTAAAATCCGTTTGCTAAGTATTTGCAGAGAATTCCTGATCCATACCACTAGCCAGCACCTTCTCCTCCTCGTTGGGTTCGACACTCTTACTTATCGAAAATACTGCGATACACCCCCTATACTTGTGGGTCATCACGGGCCAAGTGTATCTTCCCGTCACACATGAGAACAAATTCTGATATTGATGCATAGGCCTCTACATGTTCCTTCGGATACCCAACATGCACCTTAATAGTCACCGAGTCAAGGAAATGATGGTTGATGCAGTCAAAGCAATCCTCCGGTAACAGTGATTAATATGATCTACGGTCTAAGGATTAGGACACTGTGTTTCTAGCAATTGCAACTGTGAACTAAGTGACATAATCGTGTTGCAACAATCATTGGTGGGAAATGTCCATCACATCATTTTAGATGATATGACTTCATTGTCGGTTGGCTTTCACAACACCATGATCAGGAAACCTTGATCATGAGTTGCCCAATGAACTAGTTGAATAGAGGCTACTAGGGACCTGGGTTTGTTTATACATCACACATGTATCAATGTTTCCGCTTGATATAGTTATATCATGATATAAAACTCTTATGAACTAATGAGATATGACAATAAAACCCTTATATTATTTGCCTCTAGGGCATATCTCCTTCACTCCTACCTCATGAAACCCTAGCTTTATCTTGCAGCTAGGAACCCTAGATCTGATCGCCTGATCAGCACCTTGTACTGAACCTCGCCAAAAAATATAAGCAATACATACATGTAAGAGTAGGGGTTTACACCGCACGGTGGCCTGAACCTTAGTAAACTCCTCGCGTCCCTCTGTCGTGCTCACTTGCTTGTCTATCGATGAGGTCATCGAGGGTTCAAAGTTTGCATGTTCGGCCTCCTATGTTCGATTCATACTACTTTGGAGATACCCTAGTTCGTTTGTAGGGACAAATCTCCGACATTTTGCACACTAGGTAGGGGATGAGGCACGTCTTCCACTCCTTCATCGACATGGCTGGACTGGCTCGCAACGAGTGCGCTCATCGTCCGGCCTCCATCGCCACAACTAGAATGGGGCCCAACCCCAATTCTAGGGAGGAGGCCAACAACAACGACAACCCTCATCATGCTCACGACCCCACTCCCTAGAAGTAGAAAAGAGAAGGGGACGACAAGGCACACTCCTCCGTCCCTCTGCTGAAGTCGCAGCGCGCCCACACCCACACCATGACCATCTCCAGGAGTGGGCATCACGACAACCCCATGCCGGAGGCTGCTCTGCTCATGGCACTGGAGTTACTATGCTACCTAACTGACATGGTCAGGCACGATGCATGTATCATGCATGTCACCGAGCTAGTCAACGTCGCTAGAGCTGCTCTAGTGCTCTCACGCTTCGTGGTGCCTCCCACGATGCAGGTCCCGCAAGCAGGCCAAGTCGCGCACGGTGCTCCTTGATACGTCCAAAACATATCTACTTTCCCGAAAACTTTTGCTATTGTTTTTCCTCTAAATTGTGTGATTTGGATACAACTAACACGGACTGACGCTATTTTTAGCAGAATTACCTTGGTGTCTAGTTTTTGTGTAGAAAATCAACTATCAGGAAAAATCCTGGAAAATATGCCAAAAATCCTATTTCACCAGAAGATTCATGGAACCAGAAGACGAGACGGAGTAGGGCCACGAGGCTCCCACACCACCTGGCCGCGTGGGCCCAGCCTGGCCGTGCCTAGGGGTGGTGTGGCCACCTCGGCTGCCCCCTCGACCTTCCTCTTCGCCTGTAAGTCGCCTCTTGACCTAAAAACCGAGGGGGGTTCGATGTTTTTCTAGAAAGAGTTCTGCTGCGCCGCCACCACCAGATTCCGTGATTCGGAACCAGAAACTCCGTTCCGGTACCCTGCCGGGATGGGGAATTGGAGGAGATCATCGCCATCATCATCACCATCACTTCTCAATCGACCATTCATGTTTCCCCATCCATGAGTGAGTAATCCCCCATTGTAGGCTATGGGGATGGTAGGGATTGGGTGAGATCGTTCATGTAATGGCATCGGATTGTTAGGGCATGGTGCCTAGTATCTACTATTAGTGCTTTTTGAATTTTTATGCTTAATGCTTGTCACTAGGGCCCGAGTGCCATGATTTCAGATCTGAACATGTTATTGATTCATTATGATAGTATTGTTTATGGTCTTACTTGCAAGTTGTATACACATATTGTTGTTCGGAACCAAAGGCCCCGAAGTGATAGCAATCGGGATAACCGGAGGGAATGGCTTTGATGTGAGGATCACATGTGTTCACGAAGTGTTAATGCTTTGCTCCGGTGCTCTATTAAAAGGAGAACCTTAATTGCCAGTAGTTTCCTTGAGGCCCCGCTGCAAACGGGCTGGCAGGACAAAAGATGTTGTGCAAGTTCTCATTATGAGCACGTATGACTATATATGGAACACATGCCTAGGATTATTTAGTACTTGGATGCTTTATCTTATTTATCTGCAAATGCCCTATGTCTTGATTGCCATATGAATTGTCTTGTCCATGCAACGCCCGTCCATCCATCCCTATGCATACCGCACTTTAATCCTACTGTTTACTGCAATTGCTACTACTGTCTTTACTTCTACTACTGCTATTACTTTCCTACTACAAAACTGTTGCTACTGATAAACTGATGTGAGCAAGATTGTTTCTAGGTACAGCTAAATTGACAACTCAGTTGTTAAGGCTTATAAATATTCTTTGGCTCCCCTTGTGTCGAATCAATAAATTGGGTTTCACTTCCCTCGAAAATACTGTGATACACCCCCTATACTTGTGGGTCATCAAGACTATTTTAAAAGCGCCGTGTTGAGGAGCATAGCTTTATTTATTAAGTCCACTTGGAATCACTATTGTTCGCTGCCATCCATCCATCATGGGTAAGTCTCGTGATGGCAAGGTTCCTATTTTACCATCCACTACAAGAAGAGGTACGGTTATGAACACCTCTGTTGCTCTTGATTCACCGTCTGTTATGAGTAAGGTCCTTGCACCACCACATACACATGCTACACACACTGCTACTACTGCTGAATCTAAAACTTATGATACTTATGATGCTGCTTCTACTGTGCTTGATAAGAGTGGTTCATTAGGTCCTTTCCTAGATGCTATGATTGCTAGAACTATAGCTGGAAATACTGAAACTCCTAATGAAGACACTAATACACCTGTCAGTTCACCTGAGTCTAGAGAAAGCTATGACATTGAAGACGGTTATATAGAGATGACCGATGAATTTATTAAAGAATGTCAAAACACCCATGATAGGAGTGCCATTAAGAGTCTCCTTGAGAGGCGTACTATAAAACCCAAATTGTCCCCTAATTCTAAGTTTGATGCATCTCCCATAAACATTAAAGATAAGGACTATGATTTCTCTCTTGATCTGTCTTACATAGCTATTGTTGAGAAAGAACCTTTTTGTGGGACTAAGAATGAAAGTGCGGTAGCACATATGACTAAGATTTCTACCATGAGTGGCTTATTTTCTGATGATATTATGATGCGCACCTACTTTGTTGCTAAAATTTTCCCTTTTTCACTGAAAGGAGAAGCTAAAATTTGGTTTAATAATTTACCTCCTGGATCTATTGATAGCCCTGATTGCTTGATTAGTACTTTCCTGCAGAAATATTTTCCTCCTAGTGCTAGACATGCTATTTTGCAGGAACTTTTTGATTTTAAACAGGGAGAAAAAGAGATATTGCATGAATCATGGGCAAGGTTTTGTGCTTTGATTCATGCACAGGCTGGATGTCCATTACCTAAGAATGAGCTTCTTGACATATTTTATAATGGACTAACTGAAGAATCTAGGACATACGTGGATAGTTGTGCTGATTGTGTTTTCAGGAATAGGACTCCCAAGAAAGCCGATGAATTAATGGCTAAAATAAGCAAGAATTATGAAGACGGGTGTCCTCCTAAACCAGCTATACCTGAAACAATTATATCTGAACCATCTATACCTGCGCCTGTACCAACATCGAAGAAGAGGGGAGTTATTGAACTAAATGATGAAGTGATGAAGGAAGCTAAGAAATGTCTTAAGGAGAAGGGAATTAAAGTTGTTGATGTCAAGAATTTACCTCCTATAGAAGAATTATGTAAACCAATTCCCCACTCATCCACTATTGAGGTACACTCTCTCCAACATTTTGACAAAGGCGATATCCCTTACTCTAAACCTCCTGATCAATGCTTAGAAGAATTCGATATTTTTATTGTTAAGCAAGATAATTTCAATAAAAGGGCGCAAAATCATTTGATGGAAAACACTAGAGCTATTGTTGAGTTAAAGGATATTGTAGAAAGAACCTCTAATGATGTTAAAATGCTTGTTAAACATTTTCAAATGGTTCAAACTCAAATTGATCAGCTTATTAAGGTACAAAAAGACTTGCTAGTTAATGCTGCTAAAGAAAAACATGCTTATGAAATTAGAACTAGAAGTGGTGCTGCCACCCAGGATCCTCTATATCCTGAAGGGCATCCTAAAAGAATTGAGAAAGATTCTCAACAAATTTAAAATAGTGGTACTTCTCCTAAGAAAAGGAAAAAGAAACATAAAACTATTGTAGAATCCTCTGAACCTGCTAAAGATCCTAATAGTATGTCTGTCTCTGATGCTTAAACTGAAAGTGGTAATGAAGAAAATGATGCTCCTGATAAAGAAAAAGTTGAAGAAGAACCTGAAAAGCACACTAAGAATACTAAATACACTAAAGAAGATTTTGTTGTTAAGAAACATGGTAGTGAAAGAGAGCCTTGGGTCCAAAAACCTATGCCTTTCCCTGATAAGAAACACAAGTCAAAGGAAGATGAACACTATAACAAGTTTTGTGAGTGGATGAAACCTTTATTCCTGCAAATTCCTTTGACTGATGCTATTAAATTGTCTCTTTATTCAAAGTATATGAAGGATATTGTCTCGAATAAAAGGAAGATCCCTAATGAAGAAATTTCTACTTTGCTTGCTAATTATTCCTTTAATGGTAAAGTTCCAAAGAAACTTAGAGACCTAGGGATTCCAACTATCTCGTGCTCTATTAAAAATAGTTATGTTAGAACTGCTTTGTGTGATTTGGGAGCAGGAGTTAGTGTTATGCCTTTTCTCTCTACAAGAGACTTCAACTGGAAAAACTAATACCAACTGATATATCTTTGCAAATGGCTGATAAATCTACTATTCCTGTTGGTATATGTGAGGATGTACCTATTCAAGTGGCTCATAATTGCTTGATATTAACTGATTTTGTTGTCCTTGAAATGCCTGAAGATGATACTATGTCTATTATTCTTGGGAGACATTTTCTTAATACTGCAGGAGCTGTTTTGTAATCAAGGAAAGGTGACTTTCAATGTTAATGACAAGGAACATACTATCTATTTCCCCAAGACGATTGATAGGACTTATGGTTTGAATTCAATTGAACATGTTGAGGGCATTCAAGTTGGAGAAATATGTTGTCCCATACCACGAGAAAAATATGAAACTATTATGATTGGGACCATTGCTATCAAGGTTGAGGTAACATAATCATTAGTGGAATACAAAGTTTTGTTTCATATAAAATTGTTTTGGTAACAAGACCTGATCAACCTTGTTAACAAAAGGATTTCATTCAACAAAACAATGTTTTCACCATGATTATCTTTGCTTACTTTTACTTTATCCATTTTAGTTTTCATTTTCATTTAGTTTACTTGTATGTTATTAGTTGCTTGCATATTAGAGTGTCTTAGAACTTCTGAAGTTTAGCTTTGTTTTGTCATTGCATCATTCCAGAAACCTTTTTCTTTCAGAAAATCATTCATCTATGCCTGAAAATTGCTCAAAAATAAAGTGTCTCGAAAAATTCCAGAAATTTCATATTAAATTTTTATGTGAAAAAAGGGGCAGAGGAGTGCCTGGATAGTACCAGGGGGCTGATGACCCACAAGTATAGGGGGTGTATCGCAGTATTTTTGATAAGTAAGAGTGTCGAACCCAATGAGGAGCAGAAGGTGCTGGCTAGTGGTATGGATCAGGAATTCTCTGCAAATATTTAGCAAATGGATTTTTAGGGGGTTTTAATAAAGCGAGTAAACAAAGTACGAGTAAATGAAAGACAGTAGGAATAAATGCAGCAAGTGGCCCAATCCTTTATGCAGCAAAGGATAAGCCGGTTGTATTACTTAAGATGACCAAACGTTCTCGAGGACACATGGGAAGACTATCAAGTGCTTTCGCTTCATATAATTGATTAATCTTCTCTAGCTTGCTAAGTGTTGTGTGGGTGAACCTATGCTAATGTACCGCCCCATCCAAGACTAATACATACTTATGATTATACCCCTTGCAAACATACGTAAGTATACGAAAGTAATTAAGGTAGAAACCTAACCACAGCTTTAAACTCTAAGACCCTTACGTCCCTTGTGCAATGGTTTCCTACCGGGGGTTCAGGTTTCTGTCACTCCGGCAACCCCTACGATTAGTAGCCAAATACACAATGCATTCCCCTAGGCCCATATAGGTGAAGTGTCATGTAGTCGACGTTCACATGACACCACTAGAAGAAGTACACCACAACTTAAATAACAATATATTGCATCTTTCTCAACACAACTCCACTACTAACAACAAGACTTCTCCCATGTCCTCAAGGACAAAACGAACTACTCACAAGACATCATATGGATCATGATCAGAGATGAAATAATGATGTATAACAATCTGAACATAAACAATAATTCAATGGTTCACTCAATAGCATCAACTACAAAGAGTAATCAACACCGGGAAAGTTTCCCCTATGAACTAATGCAAGATTCAACGCATTTGTTACAGCAATATGGAGATGGTGATGAGGGTGCTGATGGTGATGATGGTGGTGGTGATGATGATGATGATCCCGATGAAGTCCAGCTTGATGGTGGTGTTGATGGCGACGATCTCCCCTCTCCGGGAAGGAATTCCCCCGGCAGAAATCTGTCTGCCAGAGAGATCTTTCTCTCTCGGTGTTTCCCGCCCCGCAGAGGCGGCGGAATCTTTCTGTGGTCGCTCCCCGAGTCTTAGGGTTTCGGGAGGTTGATATACACCAGAGGGGAGAGGCTGGAGTGGGCCAGGGCGGCCACACCACTCCCAGGCGCGGCCTAGGCCTGCCCGCGCCATGGGATGGTGTGGGCCCCCTGTGGCCCACCTCCACTCCATCTTCTGGCATCCTGAGTCTTCTAGAAAAATAGGATTTTCCATGTATTTTCCCGGATTTTCTAGTCTTCGCGAATTTTGCCTCCAAACAGCACCTTTTCCATCAGAATCCTGACTGCAGCGGTCCATGCTCCAAAAGTCATCAACCATGCAAAAATAGATGAAATAACATAAGTATCACCTCTCAATACGAAATATATCAATGAATAATAGTGAATTAAGACATAGAATAGTGATGCAAAATGGACGTATCAACTCCCCCCAAGCTTAGACTTCGCTTGTCCTCAAGAGAAACTGAGCTCAATAAACATGACCTCAGGTTTATGGAGTGAAGAGTCAATAAAAGAATACGGACAAGAAGCATCACATTCATCAAATACATAGATCATAATAGAAAACAATTCACTATTATATAACTCAACTTGCAATGAGTAAAGGAAACACAATAAAGATACATAAAGTGAATCATAATTGGTAATGGCAAACTTAGCTCTTGGTCGAAGAATAGTTGATAATTTGCTGGAGTTCACAAATTGCTGGCTTTTTCAATGATAGCTTTCAAAGTAGTAAACATCAAGATAAGAGCAATGTGCAAAACAAGGAACTTAAGAAATATGATTGAATAAATCATCATATGAATGAATGAAACACATCAACTCAAAATACTTGCTGAGATAGAAGGGAGTAGGTTTACTGACTCAACTACAAAGTAAAAGAAAGGCCCTTCAAAGAGGGAAGCAGGGATTGCAAGTCTCATAAAGAGCTCCCAAAAATTATGATACTTACTAGCTTTTAGCTCTCATTGCCCCTATCATAGGCATCTTCAGGTGATTAAGGTTAAAGTGACACAACTAAGAGGATATGCTTGACAAGTTATAAGTTGAAATCTCATGCCCCTTACTTATGAGTACCGATCCTCATGCTACTCAACTTCAGTCACGAGCAAGCTCTTGTCATTGTAAATACATGCGTATCATTGAGAACTGCCAGCAGGTACCCTTGCACATGACACAGAGCTATCCCATAATCAAAATGACAAGGCAAGCAGACGGTGAGCATCTCAGCGATCTTTTATTTGCTATTTGCGTAGGTTTTATTGAGGATGCTTCATAGAATGCTCACTATAGTTATGTTGCAAGTTTCCACCATGATTAGGCATGGCTTAGGCTAGCTGACGTTTCTCTAACACACATATAA
Source organism: Avena insularis (assembly GCA_023614405.1). Taxonomy (NCBI): domain Eukaryota; kingdom Viridiplantae; phylum Streptophyta; class Magnoliopsida; order Poales; family Poaceae; genus Avena; species Avena insularis. The sequence continues at coordinate 502,113,760 of CM042688.1, read as the reverse complement.
ACTCCATGATCTTACAAGTTCCACTTTTATTTCACACCGCCGGGATCCATAAGCAAAAGAGCATGATATCAACTAGGTACAAGTACCAACGAAGTGTTGAAAACGGTCGCCATGATACATGGTTCGGCTAACTTCAACTCATAAAGTGCAAGCATATACGCAACAAAGAAGGACCCAATGGTTCAAGTTTATTAAATGCAAGAAAGTAAAGTGTGCCATCAAGTTCGTGAGAGCTTTAATCACTAATTTTCACATAACAAGTTTAATTTGGGAGGTAGATAAAACAAGAATTTACTTGGAATAGCAATAATGCTACTAGATAGGTATGGTGGACACAAATGGCAAAGGTTTTGGTTTAAAGGAAGTGGATGCATGAGAAGAATACCCTCTCAGTACAGGTTTTTGGTTAGCAAGGCTGGGTAGCAAGTATAAGAGTTGAAGGAAACAAACAAACATACAAGTGATAAAGACAAACATGCAATCTTCCTTGGAAGCACAAAAGATCTTAAATAGAGAATACTAAACTTATGAGCAAATCAAGAAAGAAAGATGATGAAATTATTTTTCTTTAGAGTACTTCTATCTTTTTCTTTTCAACTCTCAAAAAGGGTGTTGCTACTGACCGAGCCAGGTTTGCCAAAACCAACTAAATTAACTCAATGATCCCAAAGTGCTACCAATACTAACAACAAGATCAATCATATAACCACGAATTGAAAACTAATATAAGCTATGCAAAAGAGTGGATGATAGAACTTCTCATTAATATTCCATAACAGAAACTCACACCAAGGGATACATATCTAACGAGAGAGGGGACACTTCCATAATGCAAACCATACTACATAATAACTCCTCTATTCATGATATGACTCTACTAATAAGGTAAAAAAATAGAAGATAGTGATATGATACCGCGGCACTCCCCCAAGCTTGGAACAAACCAAGGGGATGCCCAACCTGATGACGAATTACTCCTTTGTTGGTGGTGGTATCATGCTCTTAGTTGTCGTGAGGAAATCTTCCAGCATCTTACGAAGCCTATCATTCTCCCATTTAAGCATGTCCACCTTCCTCTTCAAGTCTCGGTACTTATCGCAGAATTCTTTAGTGACTCGTAGGGCTTTCGTTGATGCAGGGCAAGTGACTGAAGGTACCAGCCCTTGCTTGGCGTCTCGGAGGTCTTCCTCCATGGGCTCCTTCCCTTTATCCTTGGCGGACACCATTGTGCTTCTAAGCCTTCAAAGAGTATGTCTTGGCAGAAACAGATCGAAACAAAAACACGACGAAAACACGATATACGAACCTCAGGGGGATCCGGGGGGTTATATATTACGAAGTTTCATATCAAAAGGAAGGTACTGGGTGAAAACGAGTCGGAGGCGGAGTCCTGGGTGGCCTCACCACCTGGTGGCGCGGCCAGGGGTGGGCCCGTGCCATGGGGTGGTGTGGGCCACCCTGGATCCGTTTCCGTCCCCTTTTCGCTTCGTAGCTTTTCTTATCGACTAAAAACTGCAAAAATATAGTTGGATCGTATTTTCGCGGAACTTTTCTTACCAGAACTGTTACCTAGTTGGAAACGGACTCTGCAGGTCTCTGAATTTGGTATTTAGTGGATCCTTCCGGAGTCACCACTTGAATAACATCAATATCTTCATCTTCATACACTTATTACTTGAGTCATAAAACCCTTCTCTTCCTTATTACACCATTATCTCCACTTCCTGGAAATTTCTTTCACACAAAACTTCACACAGTTCTCATTAGCAACATTAATATAAGTGAAGTGATAAAACCTTTTGAGTCCAACTTCAACTGAAAACCATCAAAACAAAATCTACTGTAGCAAATCCTTCCGAAAACCCAAAAAGAATTCAAAAAGGAAATCGAATAAAGAAGCAAATGCAAGATTGGCTAAATCTGTCAAAACAGACCAGCAGGTAAAGATCAATTTTTTAAAATATCTTCTATTGCTCAAATCAAAAAGTGCAAAACTAACGAAAGTTAAATAACAACCTGGGGAAGAAGCACAAAAAATTACAGCTCAATCCGACATACAGAGATCTCTCACGAATTTTTACGGTGAAGCACAAAAATCTGTTTCGGGACAGCAACTTCCCCAAATCTTACTTCTCTCTCATTAGAGGTTGATCTTGACACAAAAACCAAACAAAACGGATAAGGAGCAGTTATTAACGAAGTAATAACTTCCAAGACTCAAAGAAACAAAAAACAAACTAAAAGCAAAAACAAATTGGGTTGTCTCCCATAAAGCTCTTTCTTTATAGCCATTAAGATGGGCATGATAATTTTGAAGAAGCTCTCATAGGGATATGAATTGAAGTGAAAGAGAGCATTAAGAAGCAAAAACACACACATTTAAGTCTAACCCACTTCCTATGCAAGGGAATTTTGTAAACAAACAAGTTCTTGAAACCAAAGGCAACTTGCATAAGAAGGCAAAAGAAGTGCAACATAAAAACTTTCAGCATAAAGCGAGGAAACTTGATATTATTGAGATACATAAGAACACTTTTCCCTCTCTCATAGTAACTTTCAGTATCATGCATAAACTTAACAATATATCTATCACAAGGACTATCATAGCAATGATCACTTATTCTAACAGAAAACACGGGAATACTAGCTCTCATAACACTACTTTGTGAAACAATATTAGAGGTATCCTTACAAAGGATAGTGTGTCCTTCTTTTTCATACTTAGTGACAAAGTCTTTCACATTTGCTATTATAGGTTCATCAACCATTTGTTTATTAGGTTCAACAGCTTTATTTGTACTTTCATTAACCATACTAGCTATCATAGAATGTTCCTTTATCTTAACTGGGAAAGGCATTTTCTCAATGTAAGGTTCAAGTAAAACATGATTAGCAGTATAAACTTCAGTATTTTCTTGAAGGAACACTCTTAGCAATATCTTTATAAGGCTCATGATACTTATTCCACTTCTTTTTAGGCACTTCAATATAGGAAGCAAAAGCCTTAAAATAAGAAGCAATAGCTTGAGAGTCTAGACCATAAGAATTTTTAATGTTTTGAAAGTCATCAGTTCCCATAAAAGATTCAATGCATTCATAATCATAATTTATACCTGACTTTCTACCTTTGTCATTCTCCCAAGCTTCAGCATTGTCTTGAATACGATCTAGAAGGTCCCATTTAGCCTCTTCTTCCGTACGAGTGAATGATCCAGCACAAGAAGCATCCAATAAATCTTTGTCATGTAGAGGGAGCCTTGCATAAAAGTTATTGATAATAATATTGTTGGGGAGCTCATGAATGGGACATTTGAGCATTAGTAACTTCAATCTCCCCCAAGCTTGAGTTGTACTCTCTCCATCAAGAGGCCAAAAGTTGTATATTTGATTCCGATCTTTATGAATCTCACTAGGAGGATAAAACTTTGAATAAAAGAGAGGCACTATTTCCTCCCATTCCAGAGCATGAGCATTCTTTAGCAGCTTATACCATTCCTCAGCTCTTCCTTTTAGTGATAATAAGAATAACTTCTTCTTAACTTGATCTGTAGTAATACCTGCACACTTGAACAACCCGCATAATTCGTGTATAAAGAGTAAATGATCACCGGGATGGACAGTTCCATCTCCAACATAGTAGTTATCCATAACACGATCAATAATTCTTGTAGGTATTTTGAAAACATCATTCTCAGCAGGTGGTGGCTTATCTACTACCTTAGCAGTGGTAGTAGCATTACCAAATAAGAAACTCAGCGAATTATCCATAACGAAAATAAAGCAACTAGCGTATAAACAATACTCACGAGAAGTTTCCTTTACCGTTCCACTCTCAATAGCGCTTCACTCCCGGCAGCGGTGCCGGAAAATAGTCTTGATGACCCACAAGTATAGGGGTGTATCAGTATTTTCGATAAGTAAGAGTGTCGAACCCAACGAGGCGAGAAGGTCTTGGCTCTTGGTATGGATCAGGAATTCTCTGCAAATACTTAGCAAACGGATTTTTAGGGGTTTTTAATAAAGCGAGTAAACAAAGTACGAGTAAATAAAAGACAGTAGGAATAAATGCAGCAAGTGGCCCAATCCTTTATGCAGCAAAGGACAAGCCGGTTGTATTACTTAAGATGACCAAACGTTCTCGAGGACACATGGGAAGACTGTCAAGTACTTTCGCTTCATATAGTTGATTAATCTTCTGTAGCTTGCTAAGTGTTGTGTGAGTGAACATGTGCTAATGTACCGCCCCATCCAAGACTAGTACATACTTGTGATTATACCCCTTTCAAACATCCGTAAGTACAAGAAAGTAATTAAGGTAGAAACCTAACTACAGCTTTAAACTCTAAGACCCTTACGTCCCTTGTGCAATGGTTTCCTAACGGGGGTTCAGGTTTCTGTCACTCCGGCAACCCCTGCGATTAGTAGCCAAATACACAATGCATTCCCCTAGGCCCATATAGGTGAAGTGTCATGTAGTCGACGTTCACATGACACCACTAGAAGAAGTACACCACAACTTAAATAACAATCTATTGAATCTTTCTCAACACACCTCCACTACTAACAACAAGACTTCTCCCATGTCCTCAAGAACAAAACGAACTACTCACAAGACATCATATGGATCATGATCAGAGATGAAATAATGATGTATAACAATTTGAACATAAACAATAATTCAATGGTTCACTCAATAGCATCAACTACAAAGAGTAATCAACACTGGGAAAGTTTCCCCTATGAACTAATGCAAGATTCAACGCAATTGTTACAGCAATATGGAGATGGTGGAGGGTGCTGATGGTGATGATGGTGGTGATGATGATGATGATGATCTCGATGAAGTCCAGCTTGATGGTGGTGTTGATGGCGACGATCTCCCCTCTCCGAGAAGGAATTCCACCGGCAAAAATCTATCTGCCGGAGAGATCTTTCTCTCTCGGTGTTTTCCGCCCCACAGAGGCAGCGGAATCTTTCTGTGGTCGCTCCCCGAGTCTTAGGGTTTTGGGAGGTTGATATACGCCAGAGGGGAGAGGCTGGAGTGGGCCAGGGCGGCCACACCACTCCCAGGCGCGGCCTAGGCCTGCCTGCGCCATGGGGTGGTGTGGGCCCCCTGTGGCCCACCTCCACTCCATCTTTTGGCATCCTGAGTCTTCTAGAAAAATAGGATTTTCCGTGTATTTTCCCGGATTTTCTGGTCTTCACGAATTTTGCCTCCAAACAGCACCTTTTCCATCAGAATCCTGACTACAGTGGTCCATGCTCCAAAAGTCATCAACCATGCAAAAATAGATGAAATAACATAAGTATCACCTCTCAATACGAAATATATCAATGAATAATAGTGAATTAAGACATAGAATAGTGATGCAAAATGGACGTGTCAGGGGCCCACAAGGCAGGCACACCACCTGGTGGCGCGGCCAGCCCCGGGCCGCGCCTGGCCATGGTGTGGGCCACCCCTGGCCCTCCACTCACTCTCTCACTTCCCACTTTCTTCTCTCTCCCGAGAAAACACCAGTTCATTGCTCGAAATCACGTTCTTGCTGTTCTTGCCCACGATTTTTCGATCTCCTTGCTCAGGCCATCTTTGCTACTGAAATTTGGAGCATTTGTTCTTCGGTATGTGACTCCTCCGCTTGTCCAAGTAGATTTGTGCTTAGTGTCTTATATCTTGAGTATTTTGCTGCTATAGGTGACATGTTATGAGAGCTTGTAAGCTTGTTCCATGCTTAGAGATGTTGTTTTGATGCATGTTTAGGCCTCTTACAAGTCCCTATGAGTAGTGCCCTTCATTATATATTCACTTTGCAATCACTTGTTTAATGGATGTTTAAATTTCAGAATATCAAAGATGAACAACCACACCTTTGGAGAAATATTTGAGAGGGACACACCTAGGAGGTCAAGGCCTTCAAGATCAGCCTCTCAGTTTAGGCCTTCATACAATAAAGGTCTCATTGCACCATGCTTTGGCAATGAAGGAGATGAGGGGGATGCTTGATGGGTTCGTAGCATGGAAAACAAAAAAAATTCTATTGCAAGAACGAACAAAACCCAGATCTAATCTAGATAAAAGCCAAGACCTAATCTACTAGACATGAGCAACGAGATAGATCGGTACTAACCCTCATAGAACCGAAAGCGTTAACGAGATTAGATCTCGTGGATGATGTAGTCGATCACTTGCCGATCTCAAGATCGTGTGGACGATCCTTCCGGCGCCGCGTTCCGACAGCGCTTCCGCAGACGGTCACACGTGCGGAGTCGAAGCAGACCTTCCTCTCCCTGTTCCAGCGAGCAACAGAGGTAGTAGATCTTCTCCACGGAATGCTAGCAGCACGACGGCGTGGTGGTGGTGGTGGAGATGAGAATTCTGCAGGGCTTCGCCTATGCCTGTGCAGAAGAAACGTGGAGGAGAGAGGCGACTGAGATTGGGAGTTATGAGACAAGGTGCAAGAGGGGGTGCCCCTCCCTTCTATTTAAAGGAGGGAGGCGCTGGGAGGAGTCCTAGTAGGACTCCCTCCTCCTTGGGTCAAGGGTTGGGGGGAGGAATCCTCCTCCCCCACGAATCCGTGTCTTGCCCCACTTGGTTTCATTGATCCCTTTCTTGGTTTTCAAGCAAACTCCAAGAAATCCTCTAGAACCTTCCAGAACATTCTGAAACCTTCTAGAATCTCCATACAAACACTCCGGAACATTTCATAACTTAGAAAATGATCTCCAATATATGAATCTCATTCTCCGGACCATTTCGGATCTCCTCGTGATGTCCGGGATCCATTCCGAGACTCCGAACAACATTCGGTCTCCAACGCAAATTCCATATCTACTTCAAACAACTTCGAACCTTAAGTGTGTCACCCTACGGTTCGTGAATATGCAGACATGATGAAGACACCTCTCCCATCAATAACCATCAGCGGGATCTAGAGATCCATAACGGCTCCCACATCCTCAACGATTACTTCGTGATCGATTGAACCAATTAACATACGAAACCAATTCCCTTTGTCTCGCGACATTCTACTTATCCGAGGTTTGATCGTCAGTATCTTCATACCTAGTTCTTCCTTGTTACTGATAAGTACTCTTTACTCGTTCCATGTTATGTCATCCCTTGTGACCTAGTCACATGCTTGCAAGCTATCTAGATGACATTCCACCGAGAGGGCCCAGAGTATATCTATCCGTCATATGGATGGACAAATCCCAATCTTGGTCTATGCGCTTCAACACATACTTTCAGAATACCCAATGACACCTTTATAACCGCCCGATTCTGAGCGTTTGATGTCATCAAAGTACCCATCCGGTGATGGTGATTAACATAACCTCATGGTCGAAGGATTAGGTTACTATGTATTTCAAAGCTTACAATGTCTGAACTTAATGACTTGATCTTATGCTACGCTTACTATGGGTGTGTGTCCATCACATCATTCTCCTAATGATATAACCTTGTTATTAATCACATCCAATGTCCATGATTAGGAAACCATGATCATCAATCAATCAACAAGCTAGTTTAACAAGAGGCTTACCAGGGACTCTTTTATGTTTACAAAACACACAAGTATTAGTGTTTCCTAATAATACAATTATAGCATGGGATGTAAACATTCATCATAAACACAAAGATATAATAATAATAATCTCTTTTATTATTGCCTCTTAGGCATATCTCCAACAGTCTCCCACTTGCACTAGAGTCAATAATCTAGATTACATGGTAATATACCGAACACCCATGGCGTTCTGGTGTTGGTCATGCTTTTCTCTAGGGAGAGGTTTAGTCAACGGATCTGCTACATTCAGATCAGTGTGTACTTTGCAAATCTTTATGTCACCATCTTGGACATACTCGCGAATAGCATGAAAACGTAGCTTGATGTGCTTCAGCTTGCTATGTGACCTTGGCTCCTGTGCATTAGCTATGGCACCTGTGTTGTCACAGTAGATGGCCATCGGGTCTAACAGACTAGGAACCACGCCAAGTTCAGTAATGAACTCCTTCATCCATATGCCTTCTTGTGCAGCCTCAAAGCGACTATGTATTCGATTCAGTTGAAGATTTACGCCTGGCACAACTTGCACTCCTCCATCTTATTGCAGCACCATTCAAAATAAATACATATCCAAACTTTGACTTTGAGTCATCTGGATCGGTGTTCCAACTAGCATCAGTGTAACCGTTTACAACAAGCTGTTCATCACCTCCATAAGAAAGAACCATATCCTTAGTTCTATTCAGGTACTTTAGGATATTCTTAGGATATTCTTGACTGCTGCCCAGTGTTCCATTCCAGGATCACTTTGATATATGCTAGTCAAACTAACAGCATGTGCTATATCCGCTCTCGTACACAGCATGGCATACATGATAGAACCTATGGCCGAGGCATAGGGAATTTTATTCATCTTTTCTCTATCTTCTGCCGTAGCTGGACTTTGAGTTTTACTCAAGGTCTTACCTGACAACATGGGCACGAACCCTTTCTTGCTCTCTTCCATTCTAAACTTCTTTAGAACTTTGTCTAAGTATGTACTTTGTGAAAGCGCTATTAGGCGTCTTGATCTATCTCTATAAATCTTGATGCCTAGAATATATGCCGCTTCGCCAAGATCCTTCATCGAAAAACTATTATTCAAATAGGTTTTGACGCTATTAAGAAGTTCTATATCATTCCCAATCAACAATATGTCATCTACATATAGTACTAGGAATACTACAGAGCTCCCACTCACTTTCTTGTAAATACAAGCTTCTCCATAAGTTTGTATAAATCCAAAGTTTTTGATTACTTTATCAAAACGTTGATTCCAACTCCGGGATGCTTGCTTCATTCCATAAATGGAGCTGAAGTTTGCATACCTTGTCGACATCTTTAGGATCGACAAAACCCTTGGGTTGTACCATATACAACTCTTCCTCAATGTCACCATTAAGGAACGTTTTGACATCCATCGCCAAATTTCATAATCAAAATATGCAGCGATTGCTAACATAATCCTCACAGACTTTAGCTTCATTTGGTGAGAAAGTCTCATCATAGTCAACTCCTTAAATTTGCCGGAACCCTTTTGCGACAAGTCGAGCTTTATAGGCGGTAACATTACCATCAGCATCTGTTTTCTTTTGAAAATCCATTTGTTCTCGACAGCCTTGACCATCCCAGTTAAGTCCACCAAAGTCCATACTTGGTTTTCGTACATGGATCCCATTTCGGATTTCATGGCTTCTAGCCATTTGTCGGAATCTGGGCTCACCATAGCTTCTTCATACGTCGCAGGGTCATCAGTGTTGTCCACCAACATGACGTTCAAGGAAGAGTCATACCACTCAAGAGTGGTACGAACCCTTGTTGACCTGCGAGGTTCGATAGTAACCGTTCAAGTTTCATGATCATCATCATTAGCTTCCTCTCCGGTTAGTGCGCGGCACAGAAACATCTTCCGGTGTTGCGCTACTCTCAACTCCGAAAGAAGGTTCAATAACCTCGTCGAGTTCTACTTTCTTTCCAGTCACTTCTTTCGAGAGAAATTCCTTCTCTAGAAAGGATCCATTGTTAGCAACAAAAACTTTGCCTTCGGATCTATGATAGAAGGTATACCCAATTGTTTCTTTAGGGTATCCTATGAAGACGCATTTCTCCGCTTTGGGTTCAAGCTTATCAGGTTGTAACTTCTTTACATACGCCGCGGCCCAAACTTTAAGGAACGACAACTTAGGTTTCTTACCAAACCATAATTCATACGGTGTCGTTTCAACGGATTTAGATGGTGCCCTATTTAAAGTGAATGCGTCTGTCTCTAATGCATAGCCCCAAAATGATAACGGTAAATCTGTAAGAGACATCATAGACCGAACCATATCTAAGAGAGTTCGATTACGATGTTCGGACACACCACTACGCTGTGGTGTTCCCAGCGGTGTCAACTGTGAAAGTATTCCACATTTCTTTAAATGCATGCCAAACTCATAACTCAGATATTCACCTCCGGTCGAGCAGCGAAACTTAATCTTCTTGTTACGATGATTTTCCACTTCACTTTGAAATTCCTTAAACTTCTCGAAAGTTTCGGATTTATGTTTCATAAAGTAGACATACCCATATCTACTCAAGTCATCCGTGAAAGTGAGAACATAACGATTCCACCACGCGATGCTACACTCATTGGACCACACACATCGGTATGTATTATTTCCAATAAGTCTGTAGCTCGCTCCATTATTCTAGAGAATGGAGTCTTAGTCATTTTTCCCATTAGACATGCTTCGCATCTTTCAAGTGATTCAAAATCAAGTGATTCAAGAAGTCCATCAGAATGGAGTTTCTTCATACGCTTTACTCCAATGTGACCAAGACGACAGTGCCACATGTATGTAGAATTATCATTCAATTTTATTCGTTTAGCATCTATGTTGTGAACATGTGTATCACTACTATTGAGATTCAATAAGAATAAACCATTCATCTCAGGTGCATAACCATAAAATATATTACTCATATAAATCGAACAACCTTTATTCTCAGACTTAAAAGAGTAACCGTCTCGCAATAAACAAGATCCAGATATAATGTTCATGCTTAACGCAGGAACCAAATAACAATTATTTAAATTTAAAACTAATCCCGATGGTAGATGTAGAGGGAGCGTGCCGACGGCGATCACATCAACCTTGGAGCCATTTCCAACGCGCATAGTCACCTCGTCTCTTGCCAGTCTTCGTTTATTCCGCAGCTCCTGTTTCGAGTTACAAATATGAGCAACCGAACCAGTATCAAATACCCAGGCATTACTAGTAAGATACACATCTATAACATGTATATCGAATATACCTTTCTTCTTGATGTTGCCGTTCTTCAGATCCGCCAGGTATTTGGGGCAGTTACGCTTCCAGTGACCAGCACCCTTGCAGTAGAAGCACTCAGTTTTAGGTTTAGGACCAGCCTTGGGCTTCTTAGCAGGTGCGGCAGCTTTCTTGCCGTCCTTCTTGAAGTTGCCCTTGTTCTTAGGCTTGCCCCATTTCTTGAAATTGGTAGTCTTATTGACCATCAACACTTGGTGTTCTTTCATGATCTCCACTTCAGCAGTTTTCAGCATGGACGATAGTTCAGGCAACGTCTTGTTCATGAAGTGCATATTGTAGTTCATCACAAAGTTCTTGTAACTTGGTGGCAGTGATTGGAGGACACGGTGAATCCCCAATTCATTAGGAATCGGTATCCCCAACTCTCGGAGTTTGTTTGCGTGCCCAGACATGGTGAGCACGTGCTCGCTAACGGAGCTACCCTCTTCCATCTTGCAGGTAAAGAACTTCGGGCTTCATAGCTTTCCATGGCCGCGCGAGTCTCAAATATGAGTTTGAGCTCCTTAATGATTTCAAATGGGTCATGGTGCTCATAACGCTTTTGAAGCTTCGATTCTAAACCGTACAGGATGGCACACTGAACTGTGGAGTAGTGATGTTTCCGAGTGGCATAAACATTCTTTACGTCATCGGTGGCATCTTCTGCAGGTGGGTCACCTAGTGGTGCTTCGAGCACATAGGTCAATTGACCAGCCACGAGGGCGATCTTGATCCATGGAACCAGTCAGTGAAATTTCTTACATTGTTCTTAAGCTTTTCTTTCTCTAGGAACGCATTGAAATTGATGGAAACGTTCGCCATTATCTACAACATATTTGCAAGTAGTTAAGACTAAGTTTATGATAAATAGTGTTCAAATTTAATTCTTAAATCAACTAGGTGAACTCCCACTCAAAACAACATCCCTCGCAGTTGTTTTAGTGATTACACAAACCAAATCCACTACACCAAGTCCGATCATCACGTGAGATGATGTAGCTTCATCGGCGAACAATCTTCATGTTCATCATATCAATCATATGACTCATGCTCTACCTTTCGGTATTCCGTGTTCCGAGACCATGTCTGTACATGCTAGGCTCGTCAAGATTAACCTTAGTTTCCGCATGTGCAAATCTGGCTTGCACCCGTTGTATGCACACGTAGAGTCTATCACACCCGATCATCACGAGATGCTTGAAGCAGCGAGTCTTAGCAACGGTGCCAACTAAGGATGAACACTTTATTACTTGATATTTAGTGAGAGGGATCATCTTATAATGCTACCATCGCGATCTAAGCAATACAAGATGCATAAAGGATTAACATCACAGGCAATTCATAATTAGTGTGATATGATATGGCCCTTTCTTCTTATGCCTTTGATCTCCATCTCCAAAGCACGGACATGATCTCCATCATCACCAGCATTGCGTCAAGGTCCGTGGCACCGCTTCATGGTTGTTCATCGTCACTAGCAACTATTACAACTACTTTGAACAAAGCTATTACAAGATGAATAGACACGCAGATCTTAACAGAATTAAAGACAACCATTAGGCTCCTGCCGGTTGCCATATTACAACAAGGATCATTGCATACATCAAATACAATCACAATCACATGTAGGCCATATCACATCGCAAAACCCCTGCAAAAACAAGTTAGACGCCTCTAATTTTCTTTGCAAGTTTTACGTGGCTTGGGGCTTTCGACTAAGAACGCATCTTACCTCTGGCTGAACCACAACGTTGATACAAGTGCTATCAAGTGCAAAGTGTAGATTTGTTCTATACTATGATGGGAGAGAGACACCCATAAAGCCACTTGTGCAAAGCAGGTTGCGTCAAGCGTGGAGCAAGTCTCATGTCGATGACATGTAATGTTAGCCGAGCCGCTTCATCCCACCATACCGCAAGATGCAAAGTACACACATAGCAAAAAGGCAGCACGAGCACCAACGCCCACAACCTCATTGTGTTCTACTCATACAGATCTACGCATAGACAAGGCTCGATACCAGCGATGGGTTCGTAGCATGGAAAACAAAGAAAATTCTACCGCAAGAACAAACAAAACCGGATCTAATCTAGATAAAAGCCAAGATCTAATCTACTAGACATGAGCAACGAGATAGATCGGTACTAACCCTCGTAGAGTCGAAAGCGTTAACGAGATTAGATCTCGTGGATGATGTAGTCGATCACTTGCCGATCTCAAGATCGTGTGGATGATCCTTCCGGCGCCGCGTTCCGGTAGCGCTTCCAGAGACGGTCTGCGTCTTGGTCGGCAGACCTTCCTCTCCCCGTTCGGTGAGCAGCGGAGGTAGTAGATCTTCTCCACGGAATCCCAGCAGCCTGACGGCGTGGTGGTGGTGGTGGAGATGAGAATTCTGCAGGCTTCGCCTATGCTGCGGAAGAAAGCGTGGAGGAGAGAGGCGGCTGAGATTGGGAGTTATGAGACAAGGTGTAAGAGGGCCCCCCTTCTATTTAAAGGAGGGAGGCGGCGCTGAGGGAGGAGTCCTAGTAGGACTCCCTCCTCCTGGGCCCGGGTTGGGGGAGAATCCTCCTCCCCACGAATCCGTGTCTTGCCCCACTTGGTTTCTTTGATCCCTTTCTTGGTTTTCAAGCAAACTCCAAGAAATCCTCTAGAACCTTCCAGAACATTCTGAAACCTTCTAGAATCTCCATACAAACACTCCGGAACATTTCCTAACTTAGAAAATGATCTCCAATATATGAATCTCATTCTCCGGACCATTCCGGATCTCCTCGTGATGTCCCGGATCCATTCGAGACTCGAACAAAATTCGGTCTCCAACACAAATTCCATATCTCCTTCAAACAACTTCGAACGTTAAGTGTGTCACCCTACGGTTCGTGAATATCTGAACATGATGAAGACACCTCTCCCATCAATAACCATCAGCGGGATCTGGAGATCCATAACGGCTCCCACATACTCAACGATTACTTTGTGATCGATTGAACCAATTAACATAGGAAACCAATTCCCTTTGTCTCGCGACATTCTACTTATCCGAGGTTTGATCGTCGGTATCTTCATACCTAGTTCTTCCTTGTTACTGATAAGTACTCTTTACTCGTTCCATGTTATGTCATCCCTTGTGACCTAGTCACATGCTTGCAAGCTATCTAGATGACATTCCACCGAGAGGGCCCAGAGTATATCTATTCGTCATATGGATGGACAAATCCCAATCTTGGTCTATGCGCTTCAACACATACTTTCAGAATACCCAATGACACCTTTATAACCGCCCAGTTACGAAGCGGCGTTTGATGTCATCAAAGTACCCATCCGGTGATGGTGATTAACATAACCTCATGGTCGAAGGATTAGGTTACTATGTATTTCAAAGCTTACAGCAATACGAACTTAATGACTTGATCTTATGCTACGCTTACTATGGGTGTGTGTCCATCACATCATTCTCCTAATGATATAACCTTGTTATTAATCACATCCAATGTCCATGATCAGGAAACCATGATCATCAATCAATCAACAAGCTAGTTTAACAAGAGGCTTACCAGGGACCCTTTTATGTTTACAAAACAAACAAGTATTAGTGTTTCCTAATAATACAATTATAGCATGGGATGTAAACATTCATCATAAACACAAAGATATAATGATAATCTCTTTTATTATTGCCTCTTGGGCATATCTCCAACAATGCTCACCCATCTACTTTTCCTTGTTATACCTTCTTGCAAGCTGCAGGGATCCTCGATGATTTCTTACTATTGGTTCAGAGGGTTGGTTTGACCTCATACATGGAAGATGAGAGTGAGCAATATGCCATGCTCACCAAAACATTCGTTGAGAGTTTCGTTTTCACTAACACCCCCTATCAGTTAACTGTTTCTTTCAGAATTTATAATCTGCCTTTTACCATGCCATTGGAAAGATTTTGCAGTATTATAGGTATAGGCATGACAAGGACCGTGAATAAGATTCAAGGGCGACCCGCTAATTTGCTAGAGCTCTATCGAGGCGTGACCAATGACGATGACCACGTAGCTCAGCGCGGGGAAATAAGAAACATTCAACTCCCAGCTCTTAGATACTTTGCTTATTATCTTGCTACTAGCGTTCTTGGTAGGGAGAATACGAGTAATATCTCTAATTATCATTTAGCCTTCCCTGATATTGCACTTAATAATGATACTCGGTACAATCTTGGCTCTCTCATTGCTCGCTGCCTAGCTGCTAGGGTTCCTATTTATGGGGGCATTATTGCTTCACGTATGGTTACTGATACGTTGCTAACGTATCCATAATTTTTGATGTTCCATGCTTGGTTTTATCTACTTTCTTGTGTTTTGTTCCAACTTTGGAGTACTTTTCATATGATTTCTTGGACTAACCTATTAACAAGTGCCATAGTGCCAGTTGCCTGTTTTCTGCTGTTTTTGGTTCCAGGAAAGTCAGAAAATCAATATTCTCGGAATTGGACCGGACAAAAGCCAAAGTCGATATTTCACCGGAAGACTCACGGAGCCAGAAGACGAGACGGAGAGGGGCCAGGAGCTGGCCACACCACCTGGTGGCGCGGGCCAGGCCAGGCCGCGCCAGGGGGTGGTGTGGGCCCCTCCGGCACCCCCTCGGTCTCCCCTCCGCCGTCTAGAATCTTCTCGACTAACCCATTCAGGAGAAGCATTCGATAAGGTGATCAGCGACTTTCCATTTAGTTCTATTCCTTCTGTGCGTTACGTTCATTATGCTTCTCGCCTATAAGATCCTCCCGATGCATAAACCCTAAATAGTCAAGCCTCCATCCACAAAAAGTTCCGCAGCGCCGCCGCCACCGAAGGGGAGATTCGGGGGACAGAAAGTCTCGGTTCCGACACCCTGCCGGGACGGGGAAGTGCCCCCGGAGCCATCTCCATCGATCTCCACCACCATCTCCATCACCATTGCTGATTCCCATGATGAGGAGGGAGTAGTTCTCTCTCAAGGCTAAGGGTTCTACCGGTAGCTATGTGTTCATCTCTCTCTATGCATGATCTTATTGAGATCATGAGCTTGTAATCTATAGATCTACCTTACTACTCAAGTGCTTTAATAGATCTCTGCTCTCCCCATGTGTGTGAAAGTGACAGCGTGCACACCATGGTGGCACTTAGGCTAGAGATTACAAATACTTGTTATGAGTTATATTTGGAGTTGGATGTCTTTATGAAATTGTGGTGTTTGTTGGACTCATCTAGTACTCAAGGTGACAGTGTGGGGTTTCTAGATGGGAAAGATGAACTTTGAGGTGTGTTGTTATAGCCCTACCATCGATTAGAGTGTTCAACAGGAGAGTAGTTAAGAGTAGTATCATAAAGGGAAGATATTTATATGAGAGTGTTCACTAGTGAAAGTATGGTCCCTGGGCCTTGTTTCTAAGCATTGAAACACCATTTGCAACTAGATCTATTACATGTTTGCTTGATTCTATCTTTATTTCAGTTTGCCTTTAGTCTCTTCCACGCCATCAAGCTATTTTCTATCACCGTTACCACTTATAATTATTCATACCACTTGTATTTCACTATCTCTTCGCCGAACTAGTGCACCTATACACCTGACAAGTGTATTGGGTGTGTTGGGGACACAAGAGACTTCTTGTATCTTGATTGCAGGGTTTCTTGAGAGGGGATACCTTTGACCACTTCCTCCCTGAGTTCGATAAACCTTGGGTGATCCACTTAAGGGAAAACTTGCTGCTGTTCTACAAACCTCTGCACTTGGAGGCCCAACAACTGTCTACAAGAATAGAAGTGCGTAGACATCAGTTACTGTGTTAGAACTTTCTGTGGATCCTAACGATACTATATTGGCACCACAAAGGCTTGATCTTGCTGCCATGAAAACACATCACTTCGTCACTGCTGACTCTGATATGGACAGTTTAGTATACAGGATGTTGTTTACTGACGGGGATGAAAGGGAGATTCCTTTGCCGCAATCTACTTTGTGCAGTGTTCACAGGAGGCCGTGTCGCGCTCCAAGGAGGAAGTGGACGAGCGGCTCCGCTTTCTCAGTTTCCACAGGCAGCACCAGGAGGATGTGCCCTCCTACGATTACTCCGCGCACTATGGTGGGGCGTCCTCGAGCTTGCACCAGGACGAGGGTACCTCCTCACCGTACTATAGAGGCGCTCCATCCTGGCCAGCTTGGGATTGATACCCACTTAGGCCAAAAGCCTAAGCTTGGGGGGAGGTACACCGACATCACACTCATCTCCATATCATGTTTCGTCGGTACTTTGTATATTCATGTTTCGTTCTCTTTTTAGTTTTCGTTCTCCCTTTGGTTTTGCTTTCTAAAACACAAAAGACCAAAAATATTTCTATTGTTTCTCTTTGTTTTCTTCTTCTTGTTTTTGCCTTGGTTTGCTTTTCCCTTCTTTTGCTTTGTTTGAACTATTCGAAAAATCCAAAAAGATTTTGCTTTGTTTGTTCTTCCTTTTTGGTTCTTGCTTTTAAAAATCGAAAACAAAAAAAATATTTGTTGTTCTTCTTTGGTTTTGTGAGTTTGTTGCGGGGTTCAGCAGTCCTTAGTGGAATTTGGTTTCATGTTATTATTCAAGCCACACAAGTGAAGGGCAATAATGAGGATTAATGACAACTTGAGGTGTGGTAAGAGGCTGGTAACAAACTCTATTTATTTTCATTTTTGTACATATACTCATCATTGTGGGCATGCTTAGTCTGTTCATGTAGGGTGTATGTTATTTATGGATGCTTAGTAGTTCTTGCTTTCCTATGATTAGCTCTAGCTCACTGATAATTTGTAGCATGTCATATGAATGTTTGCTTGCATTGCTCTATTCATAACTTGGTATGACACTGTGGTATCCTCCTCTGAGTGTTTCACTTGAATTGACTTGGCACATGCCCATGCATGCATATGACTGAAACAATAATCAGTTAAGCCTCGATGAATTATTTTGCCTCAGGGGTCTTGAATCACTTTCATGCCATGATTTGTCCTGTTTTGTTGCAGGCATGATTATGACAGTTACTGCTCTCTCGTTTGTCGCCCCCTTACTATTGCTAGCCTTCACCTGCACTGAGTATAAGCTTTACTCGTGTTTCCAACTCCTGAAAACCAAATATTGCCAAAAGTGTCCACCATACCTACCTATTAGCATTATTTGCTATTATGTGCATGTTTAGTATGCCTTGTTTTCTTCCGAATAAAATGTTTGCTTGTTATGAGAAAGTTAGTTAGTAAAGCTCTCACGAACTTGATGGCACACTTTACTTTCTTGCATTTAATGATCTTGAACCATTGCGTCCATCTTTGTTGTGTATATGCTTGCGCTTTATAAGTTGAAGTTGGCAGAACCATGTATCACGGGGAACGCTTTCAACATTGCACTGGTACTTTGTACCTCGTTGATATCATGATTCTTTTGCTTATGGATCCCGGTGATGTGAAATAAAAGGGGAACTTGCAAGATCATGGAGTTTGTATATGTGTTAGAGAAACGCCTGGCCCGCTAGCCTAATCCATGCCTAATCATGGTGGAAACTTGCAGCATAACTATAATGAGCATTCTATGAAGCATACTCAATAAAAACCTAAGCAAATAGGAAATAAAAATATCACTGAGATGCTCATTGTCTGCTTGCCTTGTCATTTTGATTATGGGATAGCTCCTGTATCATGTTCAAGGGGTACCCCGTTGGCGGTTCTCTATGATACATATGTACTTACAATGACAAGAGCTTACTTGTGACTGAAGTTGAGTAGCATGAGGTCCGGTACTCGTAAGTAAGGGGCATGAGATTTTAATTTATAACTTGTCGGGCATATCCTCTTAGTTGTGTCACTTTAACCTTAACCATTTGAAGATGCTTATGATAGGGGCAATGAGAGCTCAAAGCTAATGAGTACCATACTTTCAGCATTTGGAATCCTTTCAAACTTTTCAAAACCTTTTCATTTCCTTGTTGAGTCACCACCTATTCTATGAGCACTTTCTTGAGAGCATAATTGTCATTCTTAGTATAATGTGCTTGTCTCAAAACTGGATTAATTGTGTTATGAATTTGATGCTTGTATCTTTGATATCTTTACTTCTAGTCTTCACTTGAACTTCAGAGGTGCCTTGGCATTTATGTTTGCTCTACAATCATAGGCAAGCGGGATACCACTCTATCATACCTTGTTATGAGCATTGCAATGTTGCTTATGTTTATGCTTGATGCTACTTACTATTTTTGAGTTGGAATCTCTTCATAGCTTGCAATGACTATTAAAGTAAACTTAGTTGCATATTCCTTATTATGAATTGCCTGAGTAGTTGATCATATGCTGAGAATATATACATCTTATGAAGCAAATGTGTTCGTGAAAGTTTCTTTTATTGCACTCAGTTTTCAACTGAATTACTTGAGGACAAGCAATAAGCTAAGCTTGGGGGGAGTTGATACGTCCAAAACGTATCTACTTTCCCGTACACTTTTGCTATTGTTTTTCCTCTAAACTTGTGTGATTTGGATACAACTAACACGGATGACCTTTTTCAAGCGAATTACCTTGGTGTCTAGTTTTTGTGCAGAAAATCAACTATCAGGAAAAATCCCGGAAAATATGCCAAAAATCCTATTTCACCAGAAGATTCACGGAACCAGAAGACGAGACGGAGTAGGGCCACGAGGGGCCCACACCACCTGGCCACGCGGGCCAGGCCAGGCCGTGCCTGGGGGTGGTGTGGCCGCCTCGGCTGCCCCCTCGGCCTCCCTCTTCGCCTAAAAGTCGCCTCTTAACCTAAAAACCGAGGTGGGGTCGACATTTTTCCAGAAAGAGTTCCGCTGCGTCGCCACCACCAGATTCCGCGATTTGGAACCAGAAACTCCGTTCAGACACCCTGCCGGATGGGGAATTGGAGGAGATCATCTCCATCATCATCACCATCGCTTCTCCATCGACCATTCATGTTTCCCCCATCCATGAGTGAGTAATCCCTCACTGTAGGCTATGGGGATGGTAGGGATTGGATGAGATCGTTCATGTAATGTCATCGGATTGTTAGGGCATGGTGCCTAGTATCTACTATTAGTGCTTTTTGACTTTGTTGCAACTTGTTATGCTTAATTCTTGTCACTAGGGCCCGAGTGCCATGATTTCAGATCTGAACATGTTATTTATTCATTATGATAGTATTGTTTATGGTCTTACCTGCAAGTTGTATACACATATTGTTGTCAGGAGCGCACCATCACAAAAGCTGCCATAGTGGTCGACAACAATCGCGTCGCCCTTGCTAGTTGCACACCCTCGTACAACACCGAGCGCCTCGCGTTCAACAAGGATCTATGCACCGTGAAGTGTCCCCTCAAATTTGAGCCAGATCTACCTCCACACTACGACGACAAGGATAACCCTATCGAGTTCTTGCAGCTCTACACTGTCGGTGTCTGGGCCATGGGCGATGATGACAAGGTCATGGGCAATTGGTTTCCTATGGCCCTAAAGGACGCAACTTGCGCATGGCTGATGAATAATCTCCCAGAGGAGTTCATCTCCTCGTGGAAGAATTTGTGCAAGAAGTTCATCGCCAACTTCAAGGGCACGTACGAACACCCCCTCACTCTCAACGACCTCCCCATCATGCACCAGCAGACCGTTGAGACACCACACAAGTACATCCAGTGATTCAGTCATGTGCGCAACAAGACCCTGCGGGTCACGAACGCATCCATCATCTCCATATTCTCGGATGGCGTCATAGACATCAGGATGCTCAAGAAGCTCGCCATGAATGACGTGCTCACCTCGATGGTCAAGATCTTCGAGCTAGCTGACAAGTGTGCCAAGGCTGAGGAGGGGCGCCTGTTCAAGCACAACAACCCTAGAGTGGTCACACCTTACGCGCTTGTTTAGATCAAGAACAAGCATTCCAAACACAAGGATCCGGTAGTTCTCGTGGCATAACCTGAGCAGAAGCACCACCGTAGTAGTGGTGATGCGAGGAAGGATGACCATCCCTTCTGTGTCTATCACAACATGCACTCCCACAACACCGAGAACTGCTTCAAGCTCAAGAAGCTTCATGATGACCGCGATAGCCAGAGGAAGCGCAGCAACGACCACGACCACAGTCGTGGAGGTGGTTGAGGCAACGGTCGCTGGAACAACCGCGACAATGGAAGCAACGCCAACTACAACAACCACCATCCGTACCACCAGACCAATGCTTCCCAACCATACCTCAGCGAGGGAAACGACAACCTCCCCGAGGAAGAGGATGGGGCCTATCAGGAGCCATGAAGGACGGCATGCATCCTTGCTGACAAAGACGCCATCGAGCTCCCTGCGAAGAAGAAGAAGCTCTTCTCCTAGGAGAGGACCATGACTAAGAGGGTTCCGCTGGACCCTAGTGGCTCGGGGGCTACCATCATCATCAGTGCCAACCTTCCTAAAATTTGGAAAACACGCGCGTCGCCTTCTTGCGGGAAATTGCTGACATGTTTGCTTGGACACCATTAGATACACCTGGCGAACCCAGGGAGGTGATCAATCACCACTTGGAAGTGCTTCCCACTACGAGTCCCATGAAGCAAAAAGTCACCTCCGGAGGGCGCCTCCGTATTGACTTCACCGACCTCAGCAAGGCTTGTCTCGCCATCTTGTTATGGCTACTCTGAACTAGTCATCTTGTCATGGTCGCTCCGCGGACTCGTGATCCTCTACTGCTATACATGTCAGCCACTCCGCAAACGGCAAGCACAACCCTGTGGCGGAGCGAGAAGCACAAGTCATATCCAAGGGGGACTCCACCTCATTGGGCAGTGATAGTGCCCGCTAGGGGGAGATGCTTGGGTAATCATGGTCATGGGTAGTTTCTTTGTTTTGGTAAAAATTGTGGTGTCATTATGGTCAACTAGGTGAGAGATGGAAAAAGAGATGTGTGACTAATCATGGGACACACATACACCTCATCACCTCTGATATGTGGGTGTGAGAATTAAAAATCCGATAAATTTGTATACGAAAAATGTAAGATAGTGATATTTGGTAAAGTTCTTCTCTTTGTGCTATTGCTGACTAGCATGCTCAATTCAAATGTGGTGCACAGCTAGTTCCGTAAGGTTAGTTAGGTTAGAGCAACTCCAACATCTTATCCATATATTGGTTAAGAAAGTGGTATGGGTAAGGAAGCGAGAAGGTCCCTCTTACCAAAAATTTTTTTTGCTCCAACAACTTACCCACTTTTAGCTAAAAACACAGTCGGGTCCTCAAAAACTTACGAACTACACTTAGGTACATTTTTTACACCAAGAACCTTATACATAAAAATAAAAAAGCAATCAAGGACATCCCATTGGCGGTGAACTGCACGCATACCACAAATTGGCCTCACCGGAGCCGCTCCCTGTCCAGGCCTAGCTTACATCGCCGCCCAGGCGCGGTGGCCAAAATTGAGGTCGGGGGTCAACGAGGAACATGGTTGTAACACCTCGACCTCTCTAGACCATCGGCTCTCACTCCTGGCAGCTTAATAGGATATCTAGACTGGCCCCACGGACCAACACTAGTCTTTTCTGCGCACTTTGTCCTCACTCGTGCGCACCCGGTACCCATTTCCCGGTCGGTCACCCATCCTAGAATTGCTCTAGACCAAGCACGCTTAACCTTAGAGTTCTTTTCAAATGAGCTTCCGGAAAAGAAGTTGCAACTTGCTGGTATGGGTATATTATCAATCCTATTAAGCCATGCGACAGGGTCTCACATACACCCACCCTTAGAAGATCGACGCCCTCGTCGATCAACCACAAGCTAGGAACGTCCCCTCTTGGCATACGGCTGTGCGTCCAGTGCCGGCACATGTGCCATGCCGTGTCCACTCCGGGCCACACGCGCCATGCTCCACATGTCTGCCACTAACCCGCACACGCCCGTGTAACTGCAAGGGCCGGCTCTGATAGCACTTTTAACACCCCGGCCTCTCCGGACCAGCCGCTGTCACTCCTGGCAGCTTAATAGGATATCCAGACTAGCCCCACAGACCAACACTAGTCTTTTCTGCGCACTTTGTCCTCACTCGTGCGCACCCGGTACCCACTTCCCGGTTGGTCACCCATCCTAGAATTGCTCTAGGCCAAGCACGCTTAACCTTAGAGTTCTTTTCGAATGAGCTTCCGGAAAAGAGGTTGCAACTTGTTGGTATGGGTATACTATCAATCCTATTCAGCCATGCGCCAGGGTCTCACAATGGTCGAGGCTAACTCGAGAGCTCGTAGTTGGGAAGGAGGCGGCAAGGTGCTTTCCTCGCATGTGGTGGGCGGGAGGCGAAGCTTGTAGGCGGAGAGGCGACAGAGCTAGACGTGGCCCCGATAGGGTCCCCGTCGCGGTGAATCGGCGCATGCGAGCACGTCGATGGGGGAGGCCGTTGCAGCTTGCTCCCGGTCAGTAGATGGGGTGCACATGGACAAAGGAGGTCGGTGGGTGGCTTGGAGGTGGAGGGGTATGAAGTGGCGTCACACGAGGAGAGGAGGGTCATCGGTGACTGGAAGGATGGCGGTGAGCAACACCATCATTGGGTGGGTTCGGGCATTTTTCGCACGAGCAGTTGGTGGCCACCCGCCACTCGTCTCATTTTTGCCGACATGACGAGATATGGGTAGTAGTTGCCTCTTACCCAAAGTTTGTGTCCATCTACCCATATATGGGTAGGAGGTACCAAAAAATGGATGATCAACTAAAAAATTGGTAGGGACCACTTATGGGTAAACCGATGGAGCTGTTATTTTACCACTGTTATGCATAAAAGTGGTTTTAGCCCTTTTACCATATCGGTAAGCTGTTGGAGTTGCTCTTAGGTCTTGTAAAATACTGATTTTTGTTTTGAAAAAATTGGAGGCCTTAGAGCTATTGGGTTCGCAGCATAGAAATCAAAAAATTCCTACGATGGGAACTATTATACGCCAAGATCTATCTACTAGATACAAGCAACGGGTGGATATACATCCATAGAGAGCATACCCTCGTAGACCGATAAAGCTTTGTTAACGATATGGAATTCGTGGATGATGTAGTCGAACGCTTGCCGATCTCAAGATCGTGTGGAAGTCCTAGCATCCCAAATTAGCAGCGCATCCATCCTCGCACACACGTTCAGGCCACCGAACAACCTCCACATCCTTGCTCCAGCGATGCAGCGAAAGTAGCAACTCCTTCTAGACGAAATGCCAGCGAGAACATGTATCTCGCTAATCCGAGACCATGGGGTAATAATTCTGAGGGGGAGAGAGATCCTTCACGAGGAGGTGTAAGGAATAAGGAGTGAGAGGGGGGCTTTTATAGGAGGAGGGGGTACCCCTACCCATGGCCGGCTCCCTATGGGGGTGACCCCTCACCTCCCCCATTCATGTGATGGTAACCCCCTCCACATAAATATGCCCCTTCACATTCTCTATTAAAGTCTCCACTTTAAATGCATTGAATTTCTCCAAATTTAATGCTCTCTCATTTAATAAAACTATTTTATTAATTTTATCAGAATTTTGTTAATTACTTTATTTAACAAACATTCACATAAAACCCCCTGCAACATTTCAATATCACATGTAGAACCAATTTCAGCAATTTCACCCGTAACAATTTCGGTGTCTATTGAAATAATTCTAGCGCTTTGCAATTCATTTGTCTGAAACGTATTTGCTCCAAATGGTGTTGGTATCCCTTAAGTGTGTCACTCTACGATTCACGAATAATGCAGACATGACCGAGACCCCTCTCAGATCAATAATCAGAAGCGGGACCTAGAGATCCATACTGACTCCCACACATTCAACGATGACTTCTGTGATCGTGAGAATGTTTAACGCTAATAACTAAATCCCTTTGTCTCACGATATATTACATGTCCGAGATTCGATCATCTAGTTTGATCTCGTTGTCGACATGTACTCTTTTCTCGTTCTCGTGATATAACATTCTAGTGATCACATCACTTGCTTGCAAGCTATCTTAATGTGATATCACCAAGAGGGCCCATAATATATCTATCCGTCATCGGGATTGACAAATTCCACCCTTGATCCAATATCCTCAACATAACACCTTCAGAATACCCGAACCGATCTTTATAGTCACCATGTTACGGTGTGACGTTTGATGTTATCAAAGTATTCTTCCGGTGTTAGCAATTAACATGATATCATGGTCTAAGGATAAAGATTACTTCGTATGATGCTATAGCAATATAAACATAATGACTTTGATCGTAATGCTATATTTCGGATAAATGTTCATCACATCATTCACCAATGTTGTGACCTCGTTATTAACAACATCCAATGTCCATGATCAGGAAACCTTGATCATCCTGTTAATCAACGAGCTAGTTTATAGAGAGGCATAACTAGGAACTTTCTATTTGTTTATTAAACACACATGTATTAAGGTTTCCGTATTATACAATTATAGCATGCAAAATAAACATCTATCATATACTTGGAATACATATAATAACAACTTTATTATTGCCTCTCAGGACAAATTCCCTTCAAGAGCATCTTTACTAGACACCGTGAACCCGTCCGAACTAAGAAATAACCACTAGTTTTTAGTTTTGAGCAAAAAACATACCCGGGTAGATCTCGTAAAACCATCCCAGCCTGACTTTTTTCCAGTGCACATCAGATGATTAATTGAATAACCAACTCTCCAGCCCCGTTGTCGCTATCCTCCCCACACCGCTATGTGCATAGTTTTGGAGGCCGAACCGAGGGTGCCCCGCTTCCATGCTGAAAACTTGGAGCATTGCAATACCCCCCACGTGTTGTCGTTGAGCTGTCACCACCGAATCCAGCCATCGTCTCCAGCTACTACTAGCCCCAGCCCACCGCAGTCGACCTCTTTGCCACCCGCATCTTTGATCCTGCATCAGTGGGAGGTCAGATATGGTGCTTTTACCAATTACCTTTGCCGACAAGGGTTTCCTCCTTCATTGCCACGGATGCATCGATGGCGGCTGATTGCGCCGCTTCGTTGACCTTGGCGGGTTGATTTGGCTGCCCTGGAACCACAATTGTCTCTCCTCCGACAATCTTCAAGGGACGGGTCCAAATCCGTAGGCACAGGTCACCGAGGTCACTGAGGTTGTCATAGCTTCCATGGATGATATTTGACTTTTATTCCTCCCATGCATTCGATTCATCTTGTCCCCTTGAGTAGATTTTAATATTTAGAATTTGTAGGTGACCCCGAGGGAGCAGTTTTTCTTTGAGGATTCCTCATCATCATCCAATGATTCATATATTGAAGATTTGCTCTTTGAAGATGATATTGAGAAAATGATCATCACCCTCGCCGTGAAAGAGCTCGAGGATAATAAGAAGTTGTGGCAGTGAGGCTCGACACTCGGACGTCTTTGCGTTCCACGGAACCGCTCGCTCAGCCACAACATTCTCATGCAAGACTATTTTGCCTAGGTATCCGCATATCCGGCCCATCTCTTTCGTAGGCACTACTGTGCGCATATATTTGTTTGTGAAAATAGTAGAAGCATACGAGGCCAATTCTCGTTTTTTCACTCGCCCAAAAAATGTTGCAGGCCTAGTGGGATTTAGCACGTATCATAAAATTTAGGCAGCTATGTGAGTGATCACATATATCATTCACATGGGATAAGAAATCCCTAAGAAACATCATGACATGTTGTGTTATTCTTCACAACATGATTATAGAAGATGAGAGGGAACTAAACTGAGTTTTTCTTTGATAATATTGGTAGCTGAGTGAGGCCACAACGCAATCCCAATCACATTCAAGATTTTCTTGAGACTTACTGCAAGATTGAAAACTCATGCACGCATGACCAGCTTCAAAAAGACCTCATCGAGCACCATTGGCAACGGCATGGACTATGTACTCTCCCTCTTTTATTCATTGAGTTAAACCATTTATTTATCCTCGGAACCCTTGGTTACTTGTTTAATTATGTCATTTAAACAATTGTTGTAATATGATTTGACCAATTATTGTTGTAATTTGATCATTGGATGATTTGTTGTGTTTAAATATTCCTTGTTTGATCTATATTGTTGTCATATGAACTTTGAGTGAATAAATTGTTGAAATCTGAATCGTGGTTTATGGTCTTAGTTTGCCTCCTGCGGAACATATCCTGCAATTGATTTGCGGGGCCTGGTTCGCCGAAGACAAAATCTAGCCGAAGAACACGTTTTGCAAGGCATGTAAACAATGTTTTTAGGCCGCACATTTATGGTGTCTCCTAGAGATGCTCTTAGCAGCCGATCTAAAATCACAAACAAACTAAAACAAAAGAAAACAAACCTTGTGTTTTAGTTTCCAATGTTTGGAATCTAAACATAATGACGGTGTTAAGCTCGGTTTCCTTCTAAATACGACACGAGCATCTCCAGCACATGCCGTAAGATGGCCCTGATGCCACAGAAAAACAACTTTTTACGGCACCGACATGACATTTTGCAGCTCCAGCAGATGTCCGGTGCCGTATTTTAAAAACCCCTCTCCGCAATGCATATATGCGACACACGAGCAAGCAGGCCGTAAAATTTTCGGCTCCGTGCGGCCGCCAACTGCCGCTGAAAAATCCCCACCCTCTTTCCACTACTTCTTTCCCCGTCCAGCCGCCGGCAATTCCAGCCGTCCCCAGCCATGCCCGCCCCGCCCAACTGCAATTTCTTGTAGATCAGGCCGATTCCTTTGCCCGTTGGCCTTTTCCCTACGTAATTCCAGCCGCAGAGCGAACCCTAGACGCGGTCGCGGGATGCTGTCGCGAGCTCGATGAAACATCAACTGGCTTGGTGCCAGCGAGCGCTCCGGCCGTTTCTCGGCGGAGATTGCTTGTCGGGGGACACGCCTTTGGCTCGGGACATTCAACACGACCGGGCTTGCGGGCCGTGCCTTCAATGATGTTGGGTGGCGGTTTGGCTAGCCGTGTCGGCAAATGAACTTCCTAGAATGCCAAAGTGTGGTTAAGGCTAAGCTGCTAGCGTCGGAGGTGCGCTACACCACTGTCGAGGAGGAGATGGAGCACCAGTGGGTGATGCATCAGATTGCAGCTCACGAAGCCGAGGAGCGTAGGATGGCTCGCTATGCGGAGGCAATTCCGGATGAGGTGCAAGCGGAGCTCGACTTCTACGCGAGGAAGAAGGGCTCCTCGTCACGTCCGCTGCCGGTGGACTCCGACGACTCCGAGGGGTGACTCGACTACTACTTTCGCACCGGCTCTGACGAGGAGTTGATGTTTAGAGTCTAGAATGGGTGTTTTAGGTTAAATTATGTTTAGATTTTGTAGGTTTAGTTTAAATTATGTTTAAATTTCGAAATATCATGTTGAAATGTGGTTAAATTTTGAAGTATCAATTCGAATGTAGTTTGGATGTGTTGGGATGGTGCCCTATTTTAGGGCATCTCAAATTTCTCCAGTGCCCTATCTTGAGCATCTGAAAAACAGAACAAGATTTCGTGCAAACAAAACTAAATAGTGGTGCCTAAAAACCGTGGAGATGCTCTCTAAGAGGAAGCATACAGCAACCCCCCTCAAGGCCTCAAGTAGCTAGAGTAGTCGAGTCAAACAATCCCGCTCCATCGCCGTACCACCGCGCACGCCACCGATACACCCCGCGCCCGCGCGGTCTTTCCATGGGCGACCCGGCGCCGCCGGCGTGGATGGCCGACGCGGCTCGCAAGTGGCTCGAGGACGCCGGCGCCATCGGGAAGGACGTCGCAGGCGCCGGCGACGGCCGCAGGGCGTTCAACGCGCTACCGCTCTCCGGCGTGCGCGTAGTCGTCGCCGAGCGCGGCCGTGCCCTCTGCTCGCTCCGCGTGCCCGCCCACCTCACCGTGCGCACGCAACCCCCGGCCCTCGCCTGTCTGTCTCTGATCGATTTCCTCCTGCTGGGTTCCAATTGATTCTCGATCGTATGCGTGTGTGCAGGACGCGGAGGGGAACTGGCACGCGGGGGCGATCGCGGCGGCGGTGGACGACGTCTGCGCGGCGGCGATCATGTCGGTGGAGGGCATCATCAAGGTCTCCGTCCACTACGACATCTCATACTTCGCACCGGCCAAGCACCATGTGCGTTCTCTTGCCCTGCCCCTCCCCAAAACGCAACAAGAGAAATCATTTATATATTAGGATAGAAAAGTATTCTTGCAATCGTTATGTTGATAGCCATGACCAATTTCATGTAGTATAGCATTTCTCACATGCCTAATCATTATTCTATCGGTAATCTAGGTTGGCATTTGGCAAGGAGTTAGGACTAGAGAGCGATAAACTGTAAGATTGTGAGGGATGTTTGTGCATAATCCAAGTTCTGACGAAACTGGCCACAAATAAAATATCAGAAGTAGATTACTTATTTCTCGCTGTTAGGGCGGCGATTAGGTTGTCTGGTCAGTGGATTAAATTATCTCATATGGAACTAGATTAGGCGAGCTTGACCTTTCCTGGAACTGGAAAACTGCTTTTTGGGCCCAAAGCATTTGGTTATGAACGTGTGCTTTGTAAAGTCGGAGCAGAGTATCCATCCATTGATGCTTTTCTTGAGACCTTTCAACAGTCTTTTCTTTCTTGTAAAAAGAAAAATCTTCTTTGACTAGTTAGACAAGAGAAAATGCAATGTTTTTTTTTTCTTTTTTTTGAGAATCGAGAGAAAATGCAATGGTGGTTTCTCACCAAGGCTGCACAATTTTGTTTCCTCTTCTCTTTATGCAACCCAGGCTTCCAATGTATAGCAGGGCAGCGGCTATGTTACCCTAAAAGGAATATTCCCAAACAAACTTAGGCTGTGATACTTTCAGCTCCCGTCAAACCCAGCTTTAAGGGCGCACTCTTGTCATTGCCTAAACTAAGCATTAATTTCATGTCAGCATTCCATTCTGACGCTTTTCAGTTTCCATTAATTCTACTCTCTCCGTCTCGAAATAGAGAAATATATATCGGAGATTTATCTAGATGGTCATCCCAACCGTGGGAGCAAATTGAACACCTAGGTGTTCGATTTTGTCGATTTGAGATGCGGTGAGGACACGAAAGATCGCATTGTTCTCCCGTCCGCGGGTGCCCCTAATGAGGGAGCAATTTTGGGTTAAAATTGCTTTAAAAGAAAACAATTTACATGGAGTCATAAAATAGAAAAAACTAGAAAAATACTTTTAAAAACTTATACTAGATCCTACTCTTCGTCGGCGGAAGCGGCGAGGTCTATCCACACCGGCTGCGGCCACGACGAGGTCTATCCACACCGGTTGCGGCCACAACCATTCCTGGTGCGGCGGCAGTGGAGGTGGCGGTGGAGACATCTGCGCAACGGCCTGGGTCGCCATCGCCGACTCCTGCAGGGCCTCGAACATGCTGACCCAGCGCCTCTTCTCCGTGAGCGCCGCCTCCTCCTCCGACTCGCGCATGGCCTAGAGGAAGGCATCCTCCTCCTCGACCAGGCCTGATGGCATGATGTGGTGCGTAGGCGGCTCCTCGGCGTACTAGTTGACCTCGGCCTCTTTCTCTCGGTTCATGTCCTTGTCGTCGTGTCATCCATCTTCGGTAGATCGTCGTACTCGACCTCCGGGTTGAAGTTGTCGAGGAACATGGTTTGTCGATGCGCCTCGTGCTCCCATCGAAGGAACTCTAGCCAGAACATTGCCTCGAGATGGTATGCAAGGTCATTGTGCCGATTCGGCGGGAGTAGGCTACGGTGGCGCTCGATCTCGGTTTCCCGCTGTGGCCCTTCCGACGGGACCTGCGGGATAGGAACCCTGTTCTGGTTGAGGTGCCACCCGTGCAAGAGGTGCATGTCCCGGTGGTCGCAAGGCATCCTCATCTGCCATTACCAGTGCCGTGACATAGCGGTCTCGGTCGCATTCGACGTGAGGGGCCACGTGCCTCCGTCGTGGTGGCGGCCACAGCCGCGACGCAACAAAACTATGCGCGCGGGATGGTGGTGGAAGCCGCCTAAGGTGGAAGTCCATAGCCGAGGAGACGGCGGGGATGGCACACGACAGCGACACCGGCCCAGGGACGAGCCGGCCACGTGGCCGTTCTTACTCTTCCTCCATGGCCACATTTTGGGGCGCAGGGAGCAAAGGAGGCCGGAAATGGTGTTGCGCTTAGTTGTGGGGGAGATGGGCGCCCACGCGCCCCTTATGAAGGTCGGCCATTAATGATGCTATCAACTGCACGGTCATCGAGGAAGAGACAACAGCGTGGTCAGCAAGGTAGCCCACGCAGACGTAGCAGGGTCAGCGAGGCCGCATGCCGGCATAGGGCAAGGAAGTTCAGCCGGCGTCTTTGAATGCTGGCGCAGGAGCCCAGCGGGCCAAACTACAGTGAGTCGCTGCGTTGTGGGCCGCGCAGACGGGTGGAGGGTGGAGGACACTTGAGCGGAATCCACGGACACGGGCGACCGCATTCTAGGCCCAAATTTGAGCGTGGACAGTTTGCGGTACCCGTTGGGACCTGATTTTCGGGCCCTCCTGCCATGGACGGCCGAATGGAACATCCCACCGTTGGGATGGACTAAAATACGTCTAGATATATACGAATTTAGACAAATCTTCTATAGTGGCGGAGTTTTAGGTTGTCCGCTGGATTTTTTCCTCCTCGCATGTGCCAAGTACTTCTTACAAAGCTTATGTAAAAACTTGCTGAAATGTTTATAGGACGAAGTGGAGATGGACGGGAGGGTGGTCGACCAGAAAGGGAGGATGACGGCAGTGACGACGGAGGTCCGGAAGAAGGAGACAGGCGAGCTCGTGGCGATTGGACGGCAGTGGATGACAACCTCCAGACCAAAGGGATCTCAAGGAAGCAAGCTATGATAAACTTGTGCTGTATTCAGGGCCGTTCATCACTGGTTTCCTTAAACCGTTCTAAACCAGCTGCAATTCCGCAAGTCATTTTTTTTATCTAACCAATCTACCTCCATCGGGAATTACATTGGCGCTTCTACTCGGCATTAGCTCGACCTATTTTTTTTGCTAGGTAATACATTTAATTTACACCAACTAGGATTGAGTTTTACAACTTGTTTCGCGTATTTCTAAATAAAATCAATTTCAGTATGACCGTCTATAACCTCTAGAAAGGCAATGTGAATCCCCACATTTTTTGTTTGAATTGACTATGTCTACACTTCGGTATCGCTTGTAAGGGTGTCTGAATCCCAAAAAGAAAAAGGGTTTAGACCTTATATCCAAGATGCCGGAGCATCTCCACCAGGTCGACTCATTCGACCACGGCATTTTCGAAACATTCGAAAAAGATAGGGGTATCGAGAATACCTGCCCTAACAGGTCGACCCATTCGACCACACACACACCTCCGGGCCGACCTAACGCGCCGCGGGCCACACGTGTATCCTCTCGCGTCCGTCCTCACCCGTGTCAGGCCTGCCTGGGAGTGACCCATCGCCTAGTCTCCTGTTATGGCCATCAATGATGTGCAACAGTCATCTTGCCATTGATGCGACGCAGATTGTCGGTCATTCAACGTCCATTGAACTGAAGTGACACTTCCCTGGTTGGCGTGTTGGCGTTGATTGCCACGGGCGGCGGGGTGGTGTGGCCAGGATCTTATCCTTTTAAGCCACGTCGTGGGAACATGCTTTGCCATTAGCACACCAAACCAGTGCTACCCGCCGTAGCCAACGATGTCGTCCTAGTGAAAGAAGACCGTAAAGAACGATCCCAAGGTCGGCGCCGTTGTCGATCACCGACGCCGCCTAGGCGCGGTCCACGTGCATCACTCCCGCTGTCACCAAGCACGTGGGACTTCCTTGCGCCTCACGCGGCTAGCGCACGGATTCGCTGGTTCCACAACTGGTGCCTTTGCACCACAACCGGCGGTACGTGCTAGTGGAGTGTTGCGAGTGGTGGGAGACCCACTGGCCCAATGAGAACCGCGATGTCAGCCTCCCTAGCGGCTGGCACCTGAACAAGGCGAGGGTGTCGGTGCCACCATCGCCACTGGAAGGACAAGAGGTGGACGTTGAGATGCATGTCGTGTCGCCATCTGCCACCACATCTCTGCAGCGGCCCCGCCTACCGCCGCGTCGACTTCGGATCACGTTCTTGGATTGGGAACACGAGGCTCATCGGCGTTCATCTTTCGTGGGCAACTTCCCTGTGGATGGCGACCACCAGCTGCAGGACATGGACAACGGCGATAACTCGGACTGGGAGCACACGCCGGAGGTCAAGTAGGAGAGGGAGGAGACGACCCCATTGCAGCCGTCAGGCATGGACCCAGAGGAGACATTCCGAGGTTTCTATGCTCGAGGAGGAGGCGCAGTGGGACAGGATGGCAACGGTGTTGAACGAGTCGGCGATGGCTGCGCAGTAGCGGAAACAACAGCAACAACAATATCCCCCGCCGTCCTCACCACAATAGCCATAGCCACTTCCGCCACCGCCACAACATCAGCTGTGGCCTGCATGGCTTGGCCAGCACCAGTAGCCCACACA
Source organism: Avena insularis (assembly GCA_023614405.1). Lineage (NCBI taxonomy): Eukaryota > Viridiplantae > Streptophyta > Magnoliopsida > Poales > Poaceae > Avena > Avena insularis. The sequence goes on along the minus strand of CM042688.1, from coordinate 502,080,417 downwards.
AGGGTGGCCTGGATAGCAGGCACATCTGTGGGAGCACGAGGTGTGGCAATCCCTTCCGCATGCCAGTGCACCACCGCCGCAGCAGCACCAACACATGTCGGTGCACTGGCCTCCGATGTTGTGGGACCCGCCAGCGTACATTGACCTCTCCCATGACGACAACAGGTAGGTGGCGGAGCCTCCACGTGCCTAGATAGAGTTTCTAGTTACCTTTAGGCCGTTTTTAATTTTTATATGTAAATTATAAGGTCGGTTACAAATGAAATGTCCTGAAAAATGGGTCAGGGCCGCTAGGGCTTCCCCTCACCCAAGCCAGACAGTGGTCATTTTCATATCCCTGGGCTGACCCAAATGGATCAAAACAAAAACTTTTCGTGTCTAAAATGGATCGGTCCGCTGGAGATGGCCTCAACCGGGGGAGCCTTCCCACATGTGACATGTCATGGCCTGGAGGAGCCTCTACGCATGCAATATTTTAGGTTTGATGTGTGGCTCAAGAAGAAGAGCATTTTGTCAAAATAAAAATACTGAACAAAATAATGTGGAATCGAGCACGTAGTTATGAAACATTTTCGTTCTTTCAAACATTTTTTGTTAACACCTTAACAGTTTAGACGCATCTCCGAAACTATTTCGATGATGTCGGAACTATTCCGATTAATTCTCTCAGCCGCATTCCATAAATAAAACTCTCACAACAAACTGAATGACCTTAAATAAAAACTCTCACAGCATGTTCAGTAATACATAGACATGACTAAGAAATTCTTTCGGATGAATAACCAACAATGATGAATAACCAACAACGGAACCATGGACGCCCTGGTGTCTCCCACGCATACACGTATAACATCCAGCAAAAATTTGCGTTACACATGTGTTAATCCCTTTTCTCCTTGATACTAGTGAAAATCCCAAGGCGAGACTTCCGTATCCTTGTAACTCAACACTTCGATCACTATACATGTTGTTCTCGTTCCATTTTCATATGATTGCTCGTTTGTATATTTTGATGTCCTCGTGATCAAAATCATAATGTGTCTGCGCATACGATTGGGAGGCATCATAATGCCGAGAGGGTCCAGAGTGTATCTCTTCATTGTTAGGAGGAGCAAATCCTAGTCCTATAGCTATCAAAGTTCCCAGACATACTTTCTGATGTACCCGAAGATCATCATAGTGATCACTTGTTACGAGTAACGTTTTATAACAATCAAATTGCATCTTAAAGTACGAGGTACTCGATACTCTCATGGTCTAAGGACTTGTGCATATGAAAACATCGTGATGATAATACTAACATTGTGTGTCGAAATGATCTCGAAACATATCATAGAAATGGATCGGTTTAGCATCCTTGTTCTTCTAGCAATATGCTCTCATTGTCTTCGACATCCTTGTTACCATAACAATGCCATGATGAAGAAAACATGATAATCAAACGAAACACATGAGTTAGTTCTAGAGGTGAGACTAGAAACAACTTGGTCTTTATCTCTCTACACGTGCATATAAATTTTTTGTGAATCTCATATTCAAGAACCATAATAGTTATAGCATAAAGAAATAAACATTAATAATAAACATGGAAATAAATAATAACATGTATTATTTTCTGTAGGGCATTTTTTTCGCCCTCCTCCCTCCCGGCACACGTAGGTCTAACAGCCATGATGCTTCCAACTGAGTGACTCTTTTCGACACACGGGCGTTCGGGATACCACGGGTCCATCCAACCTAGGTGGCGGTAATTGTTATCGGCCTGAGAACTCTTCACCCACTCCACCACCCATCTGACCGAATCAAGCACACAACATCACGAGATCAAATTATCTAGAAAAACTGACTGAGTGCATAGGTTTCTTCCCTAAAGCGCTCTCGTCGTGTGTTTGCCTCCTCTGGGGCATGTCACTGCTCTCCACATGTCATAAGGAGAAGATGTGTGGGGGGGAGTGGACGAGAGAGAGAGGGGGGCACATGAGGATGGATACATTAAATTTTCATGTATTTTGAGAAACAAAGTCTTAAGCCTGGTGACTAGGTTGCGCTCTAAGGCCATCTGCGTGCGTGATGCCCACGCATGGTCGCTGGTCATGGGCCTTCGGCGGTCTTTGCTGCTGCATGTAGGACAGAGGGGCGCTTTTGCGTGTGTTCCAGTCGGTGCAGACGGGTGGTACGCGATGATAGCTCTCCACGCGTCATCGGGAACGTAGGGTGTGTCTGTTCCAGCCTAGGACATTGATCGATATTGCGTAGCTTCCAGGTGGGGTCCGCAAGATTAATACTCTTACATCAATTCACGCATGATTCTTTGGTGTTCTCGCACATCAATTGATCGATGCTGTCCGCTTTGCCTGTCTCTTTCTTTTTTGTCCTGTGATTGCAAATAATTTAGCTATTTTTACTTCACTACATAGTGTTCTTTATTGGTGACCAAAGTAGATGATGCAGTCATTCTACCCTTTCAACCACCTTGTGCCAGGACGAAGTGCAGGCGGCGCGGCGAAGCGCGCATCTTCATGTCACTAGTAGAAATATGGTCTTTTGTCCCGGTTTGTAAAGAGCTTTAGTCCCGGTTGCCCAACCGAGACGGGGCAATCGGGACTAAAGCCCCAACCCTTTAGTCCCGATTGGTCTACGAACCGGGACGAAATGGCGGTTCACGTGGCCGTTGGCTTGCGCAAGGGGGAGGGGCATTCGTCCCGGTTCGTAATATATTATGCGTATCCCGATTATATTACACAGCAAGTATCTAATATATTATATTAATGCATATATACAATATAAAGTCTTTTATGATCCCTATTACATTATCATAATCTTCTGATAGTATTCTCCTTTTGGATCTAGGACCTCTGCATCTAAGAATCTCGTAATTTCCTCTTGGATTGCTTGTATGTGATCCTTTGGTAGAAGATGGTCCCTCAACCGTTCGATCTAATTTAAAAGGAGTCAACATATATGAATGAAACTAAACACACTTAATGGTAATAAAACAAAATTCTGAATATTGTTTATATACTTGAAGTTGTTCTAAATTTCTGCCCTTCTCACAGGTCGTCTAACGAATGAACTCGCAAACATAGTATCCACATAAGTTATTTCCGTCTGCCTACCTCAGACACTTTACGAGAACAAAGTTCAATCAAAATAATAATAATTAAGCATGATAATGGTATCGAAACTAGAATCAAAGAGATGCGCGGATCTAGCTAGTAGTACTTACATTTAGTGGTTTAAATGTAAGGTTCTCTTTCCAGGCACCCTTAGCCTTGTTGGTGAACCGTTTCCAAGCACTGCTCGGCAAAGAAAATTAATGAAATAAGTTATTAATTACTTGATATAAGTAAATGAACGAAAGTTGCCGATATAGTGTCATAATGACTGAAATTACCGCTGAAGCATATCCTGCATGGGGGCCCAATCCTCAAGGGGTTTACGTTTAGAGTCCATGACTTATACTACTCCATTGTCAGGTTGAATGATTAGCAGAATATAATGGAATCTACGCATGCATAACTCATCAATTATACATTTAACATCGAGTAAGCGAAATAGAATGTTTACAAGACAGTAACACTCACTTGAAGTTGTAAGGTAATAATATTTCCCTTTTGGTTTCTTAAAACCTTAACGCCATTATAATTTTATCCTCTGTGTCCTTGGTACTTAATTTCACAGTAAGTTCATGAACCCAATATGGGTCAATGAACCCAATGTCATAGATTTGTCCTCTTCTGCATTCGAGAATCTTCGGTCTGCATAATATAGTGAGTATGATTATACATGTGATATAAATGAGGTGAGCTAACTAGACACTCGATTATTAGAAAAATAATACTTACAGACAGTAGGCACTGACGATCGATTTGTGGAGGGCGTCTTGATTGAAAAATTTGTATAGTTTAGGAAATTCAATCAGTATCTGGGCATCTCCATACCCGTAATGCTCGTTTCGAACTCCGATCACTATCCAGTGTGCCCCTTCCTTTGTGGTTTTAATATACCAATTATGCAATCTTTGCATTTTTGTTGGTAGATACTTGACGTCCTCAGGTCTGATGAGAGGTTTCCCGTACTGATCGTATTTGTATGCTTCCTTAGCCACGGGGAAATCTAACTGGTCTAAGTACTAAGAAATGGTCATACCTTGAGCAGCGGTCGCTTCTTCATACAGTGCAACAATTTCTGGATCATACTGCTCGTTCGCAACTTTCCTTGACTCCACCATGGTATCGGAAATCACTTTGAGCGGGCGGCATTCCCCGTTTTTCTGTAAACCGAGCCGGGGAATTGAATTCCCGCTTGCACTAGTGCTCTTCGACCGCACCATTGGCTGATGTGACTTGACAATAGAGCGGTCATAGTCTGATGACAGCCTTAGCTCGAGTTGATGAAGTTCTTCAACATCTTTTGCATTTTGCCATTTTCTTCTTTCTTGTTGGGGAACTGTGGCTCTTTCGGCCACTTGAGGCTATTAAACCACTATTGCATTTGGGCCTTTGCGATCACCACATTCTCCTCTTCAGTATAGTCGTAAGCTCTCTTGGGAGCAACCTTTGGTACTTTTGGGAGGGGCTCCGGTAGTCGCTTCGGTGATCGGTTACTCTTTTGCTTTTGGCCCTGAACCTTTTGTACTTTTGGGAGGGGCTGATACGGCTGACGCGGTGGCAAAGACGAAGTCAGCCACAAAATTAGCCCAGTAGTCTTATATCTTCTCATACGCTCCAGTGAAATCCGGAGTCTTCTCTTTCATGACAAAGTGAAGGTGCAATCTTCTCTTCCAGTTGTTGAATTGTTGGGCCATCTTCTTAAGATCCCACTCCTTGACTTTTTGCTCCATGTGTTTCTGTAGTTCCTCCTGAGTTGGAATCTCCTCATCTGGATCCACCTCTAACGTCGGTAGGGTGAAATTAACCATGAGCTTTTTCCAAAGAGTGTCTTTGGCTAAGTCACTGACATATAGAGACTCCGGATCCTTTGATGACCTATTCCATTCTCTAACGGTGATCGGGATGTAGTCCCTAACAATAACTCCCCATTGCCTTATAAATTTATTTGCAGCATCAATGGGAGCCTTCGGTTCGCCGTCTAGAGCGACTTCTTCGATCATGTACCTTTCATGGTCTCCCAACTTTCTGGCTGGGCCTCGTTTATTCTTTGCAGAAGATTTGCTCGATCCGGAGGGCTAAAAGAAGAAAGAGCGTTAATATATATGTATATAGACAACATAGGCTTAATTAATTAATATATATATGCACCTCGCCGGCTTCTCCCTCGCCGGCTTCTCCCTTGTCGGTTTCTCCCTCACCGGAGCCATCTATTCGGTCGAAACCCGGATCTTCCTCACCGGAGTTGTTCAGATATAGCGAGGTGACATCGTTATCGATATGTCCTCCCTCATTGATCATATCCTCAAGCGCCATTTCCTTTTCTTCGTCTCTGGGTTCCATAGTTTCTGCAAAAGGGGAAAAGCGGATGAGTCGAAGCGGCCAAGCGAGGAGGTTAGGTAGGCGTGGTTTGACGGGCTAGGGATATAAACCATAATTCGAAGAAACCCTAATATATGGCGCGCGTTGCCGCGCCCGTACATCATCCCTATATGGCACGCGTTGCCGCGCCCGTCCCTAACCTTAAACGTCGGTGGGATCATGTAACTCCAATGCTCATAAGAAATAACGACCATATACAAACTCGTTTAAACATAAAAAAACATTTCAGGACTAATAATAATACAACATAATCCCGTCCTGGAGCCAACCGACGCTAGGAAGAAGTGTCGTCACTAGTAATACTACCACTATACTACTACTACTACTACTACTACTTAGGGATGGCAATAGGGCTCCGAAACCCGCAAACCCGACAGGTACCCACCTTAAATGGGAAGGGTTTGGTAAAAAGTTATACCCGCCAAGTCTAACGGGGCGGGTTTGAGGGTGGCAAATCCGTACCCGCAGACCCGATTTAAGCCTTAATCGTATCCCTAATAATCCTATGCCTAACCACATGTCTCACGTGACCACGCACGCACACAACACATATCACATACACGCGATGAATATGGAGTCCTGGGACAACACATGCATGCACGCGTCTGTTTTCACCAACCACATCCGCATGAGCTAGCGTCGCTCCCGTCTCACGCGCTGGCGGGTACCCGTTGGGGCCCCGAACTCGGCTGGGTCACGGGTCTGGTAAAATATGAGACCCGACTAATTAAACGGGGTGGGTATGGGGGGCCGGACCCGGCCCCAAACCTGATGGGTGCCAACCCTACTACTACTACTAACTAACTAACCCTAATTCTCTAACTAATTACCCTAATTCTCTAACTAATTACCCTAGCAAACCTTAATACTCTAACTAGTTACCCTAGCTAATAACTAATTAAACTAAACTAACTAATTAAACTAAACTAACAAAATAGAGAGAAACAGAGAAGGGGAAGAGAGGGCGCGCGTGGGTGCACCTGCCGGTGGTGGCGTGGCTTGCCGGGGCGATGACGGCGGTGACAGTTCTCCGGCATGGTGGCGCGGTCCTTCGGCGGCGTGGTTGCTGCGGACGACGGTGGGGCGGTCCTCTTCGGCGTGGTGGCGCGGTCGGGTGGTGGCACGTGGGGTGGTCCGGACGGCGAGCTCGGGCAGCCTGCCGGCGTGGAATCGTGGCAGTGCTCTTGAGCTCCTTCCAAATCGCGCGAGCTCCTATGCTACAGAGAGATGAAACGATGGGGAAGGAGAATAGGGACGCGCGTGTTATAAATGGGAGGGTCATACGTCCCAGTTGGAGCCACCAACCGGGATGAAAAGGCCATACGTCCTGGTTGGTGGCATCAACCGGGACGAAAGGCTAGAGCATATGTCCCGGTTGGGGCCACCAACCGGGACGTATGATGGCCACCAAAGCGGCGTGCGTAGAGGACATTTAGTCCCGGTTGGTGGCACCAACCGGAACTAAAAGTCCTTTTTTCAAAAGTTTTTCAAACTTTTCAGATGTTCCCGCCTTATTTCTTATTTCTTATTTAGGTGTTCATATTTGAAATGATTTGAATTCGAAAAAACTTTTTGTCTTATAAAATAATTATTCAACCTATTAAATTTGAAATGGTTTAAATTTTAAACATGAAAAGTGTTTGAATTTGAATAACTAATGTAGAACCATTTTCTATTTCCTAAAATAATTGTTCAAACTATTTTCCATTTTGCCATTTTCAAATAAAAATGCATTACACAATGAAAACAGTGGATCTCTCGACAATCTTGGATACACAAACGAACCATTCGTCCTAGCCAATGGATTTAGTCATAATCATGTCTAGCCCTATAGTACACAGCTTCAGGGTCATCTTCCGAATCATCTTCGTCGTCGTCGCTATGGCATATTCCGGGATCCTCAGCCCTTCCCCGGCTTGTGTAGGAGGGAACCGGGGACCATGAACCATGACATATTCTGGGGGCACCTTCCACTCTGGCCTAGGATGCACGATGCGGGGGGGAGGGGCTCCCGGATGATGATGCCGCTACGCCCGCGGCCTTCACCACAACCACCCTTATTGTGGCTTTGTAGCGGGTGCAAGTGTGTGTACCGTAGGCGAGGATGATCTTCCTTAGCGATGTAGCGCGTCACACCGACGATATTCTGGTTCGCCCACCACAGGCGACAACTGGTTTTATTGTGGTTCATCGGGGGCAGGCCATCACCCTCGTACCTAGCAAGCTCCCTTTCCTGCCGGTTAGCAAAGAAGGCATTCCAGGTGTCATAGTTGTCGGGATCCCAATGGGGATCCATCCGCTGCTCCGGTGTGAGCTCTAGGTAGAAGTGGTTCGTGATGACCGTATGGCGGGCGGAACCTTGAGGCATAGGAGGGACAGGAACTCCTCCAACGCTCAGCATCTAGTCAGCGGGCACCCGGTAGCCCGGTGGGCATGGGTAGCTGGAGGCGCACAGCGCCTCGGTCTCTTCGAGTGTGAGAATGGCCCAGTATGCGGTGTCCATTGTTGACAGATGAAGGTGTGCATGTGTGGATAGCCATGGCACGGTCGGCCTAGATATAGAGGAAAAGGGCGGAAAACAAAGCGGGAAGCGACGAGAAATGATGGGAAATATCTTTAGTTCCGGTTAGTGGCTCCAACTAGGACTAAAAGACCCCGTTAGAGGAAAAGGGCGGGAAAGCATAGCGGGAAGCGGTGGGAAATGGCGGGAAATATCTTTAGTCCCGGTTAGTGGCTCCAACTAGGACTAAAAGACCCGGTTAGAGGAAAAGGGTAGGAAAGCATAGAGGGAAGCGGTAGGAAATGGCGGGAAATATCTTTAGTCCCGGTTAGTGGCTCCAACTAGGACTAAAAGACCCGGTTAGAGGGAAAGGGCGGGAAAACATAGCGGAAAGCGGTGGGAAATGGCGGGAAATATCTTTAGTCCCGGTTAGTGCCTCCAACCGGGACTATCAACAAGAGTGTCGACATTATGTCCTGAGTGTCGACATTATGTCCTAAGTGTCGACACTATGTTGTGCTTCTTAATCTATAAAGAGGCTTCCTTGTGAAGTTATCAACCGCAAACATGATGGTGTGCGAGAGCAGAGACACCACTATGGCTAGTTTGAGGAAGATGCCGGTGGAGCCCAGTCCTCCTGTATGGTGTGCGAGAGCAGGGACAATACTACGACCAGCTTCAGGGAGATGCCGGAGGTTCTAGTCCTCAGGCATCTCCCTTAAGCTGGCCATAGGGGATGGATCTCTGAAGAAACCACGAGCATTAGATCATGTACCTGTAGGTTAAACCGGACCCACTTCCTGCCGATTCGGTAGACATTTGTCTTTTTCTCCAGGGGTGGACCCATTTAACGTTTGGTGTTGTTTCACAAAACGCCTCGATTTTGGCACTCAGAAAATAGAAAATGGCTTTTCCATGCGACAAAAATAAAACTTGCTCCTGCAACATTGTTAGCCATCCCAAGATGCACATGCATGCACAATATGGGCACAGTATCACAAACTATGCCTCGATTATGCACATAACATTGGTCATTTGGACTGAAAGCCATGAAACCTCAAACATGATAGGTCATTTTGTGAAGGTTTTTTCGAGACATAATCAATATACCAAGTTTGGTATTTTTCCTCGCAACTATGTCATATAATATGACACCACACGAAGGATTTACATTGTTCGGACCATTTTTGAATTTCTTATGCCCATTTATGGTCTCTTATGGTTGCTTCGGCCATAACCATGGAGCATCTTCTTTGCTTAACGGAATGCTTGGGTCAGTTTTCACTGTGAAGGGTGGAATTTTATCAAACTTATTATAATCTTCTAACATGTATGTCTTGTCCTTGACTCCCACGATATTTCTTTTCCCTGAAAGAATGTGACGCTTTGGCTCATCGTGTGATGTATTCGTTTGCTTTTTTTTCTTTTTTTCGGTATGGAGGACATATCCTTCACATAGAAAACCTGTGCCACATCATTGGCTAGGACAAATGGTTCGTCTCTGTAACCAAGATTGTTGAGATCTACTGTTGTCATTCCGTACAACTGGTCTACCTTTACCCCTTCTCCATTCAGGTTGATCCATTTGCATCGAAACAAAGGGACCTTAAAAGAAACTCCATAGTCAAGTTCCCATATCTCCTGTATGTAACCATAGTATGTGTCCTTTTTGCCATTCTCGTCGGTTGCATCAAAGCGGACACCACTGTTCTGGTTGGTGCTCTTTTTATCTTGGGCGATTGTGTAAAATGTATTCCCATTTATCTCGTACCCTTGGTAATTCAATATAGTAGAAGATGGTGACCCAGCCAACAAGTAGAGTTGACCTCCAATAGTGGTGTCATTCATTAGATCTGTTCGCAACCAACTGCCAAAAGTCTTCATGTGTTCATCTCTAATCCAGGATTCTAGCTTTCCCGGGTTGTTGGAGCATTCAATATTCTTGTGTTCCCCGATATACGGAGCTGCCAAGGTGGAATTCTATAGAACCGTGTAGTGTGCTTGAGTGAAAGATTGTCCGTCCCTACATATCATTGATTTCTTTCCAGCGTGCCTTTTTCGCTCAGTCTCCCCTCATGCCATGATTCAGGAACACAAATCGGCTTAAGGTCAGGAATAAAGTCAACATAGAACTCAATGACCTCCTCTGTTCCATAGCCCTTGGAGATGCTTCCTTCTGGCCTAGCACGGTTATGAACATATTTCTTTAACACTCCCATAAACCTCTCAAAGGGGAACATATTGTGTAGAAATACAAGACCGAGAATGGAAATCTCTTCGACTAGGTGAACCAGGAGATGCATCATAATATTGAAGAAGGATGGTGGGAACACCAACTCAAAACTAACAAGACATTGGACCACATCCTTTTGTAACCTTGTCAGAATATCTTGATTGATCACCTTCTGAGATATTGCATTGAGGAATGCACATAGCTTCACAATGGGTACTCGAACATTTTTCGGTAGAATCCCCTCAGTGCAATCAGAAGCAACTGCGTCATAATCACGTGACAGTCATGAGACTTCAGGTTTTTGAATTTTTTCTCTGTCATATTTATTATCCCCTTTATGTTAGACGAGAATCCAGATGACACCTTGATACTGTAAAGGACTTCAAAAAAGATTTCCTTCTCTGCTTTTGTAAGAGCATAGCTGGCAGGACTTAAGTGACGCCCTTTATACGTCTTATTCTGTGGATGCATGTTTTATGGGTCTTTCATACGTTGTTGGCCCCCCCGTGCTTCTGGTGTATCTTTTGTCTTCCCATACACGCCCCGGAAGCCTAGCAGGTTCACGCATAGATTCTTCGTCACGTGCATCACGTTGATTGAAGAGCGGACACGTAGGAATTTCCAATAGGGTAGCTCCCAAAATATAGATTTCTTCTTCCACATGGGCGCGTGTCTGGTAGCGACATTGTTCGGAACAGGTTGACCACCAGGACCCTTTCCAAAGATTACTTCTATGTTCTTGACCATACCAAATACATCATCACCAGTAGGGAGGTCAGGCTTCTTCCGATAATTTGCCTCACCTTTGAAATGCTTGCCTTTCTTTCTTACTTGATAATTGATCGGAAGAAATCGACCATTTCCCAGGTACACAACCTTCTTACATTTATGCAAATATGTAGCTTCAGTATCATCTAAATAGTGTGTGCATGCCTTGTATCCCTTGTTTGTCTGTCCTGAAAGGTTACTAAGATTAGGCCAATCATTGATGGTTACGAAAAGCAGCACTCGTAGGTCAAATGGATCATGTTTGTGCTCATCCCACACACTTACACCTAGTTTTCCCCACAACTATGAGTTCTTCAACTAATGGCCTTAGGTACACATGAATGTCGTTGCCGGGTTGCTTCGGGCCTTGGATAAGCATTGGCATCATAATGAACTGACGCTTCATGCACAGCCAAGGAGGAAGGTTGTATATACATAGAGTCACAGGCCAGGTGTTGTGACTGCAACTCTGCTCCCCAAAAGGATTCATGACATCTGTACTTATACCAAACCATAAGTTCCTCGTGTCACCTGCAAAGTCCGGGAACTCTCTCTTGATTTTTCTCCACTTCGACCCATCAGCAGGGTGTCTCAACTTCCCGTCTTTCTTACGGTCTTCATTGTGCCATCGCAACAACCTGGCATGCTCTTTGTTTCTAAATAGACATTTCAACCTTGGTATTATAGGAGCATACTAATGACCCACAAGTATAGGGGGTGTATCGCAGTATTTTCGAGGGAAGTGAAACCCAATTTATTGATTCGACACAAGGGGAGCCAAAGAATATTTATAAGCCTTAACAACTGAGTTGTCAATTCAGCTGCACCTGGAAACAATCTTGCTCACAGCAGTTTATCAGTAGCAACAGTTTTGTAGTAGGAATAGCAAAGTAACAGCAGTAGTAAAGTAAAGACAGTAGTAACAATAGCAGTAAACAGTGAGATTCAAGTGCGGTAGGCATAGGGATGGATGGACGGGCGTTGCATGGACAAGACAATTCATATAGCAATCAGAACATAGGCCAATTGCAGATAAATAAGATAAAGCATCCAAGTACTAGACAATCCTAGGCATGTGTTCCATATATAGTCATACGTGCTCGCAATGAGAACTTGCACAACATCTTTTGTCATGCTAGCCCGTTTGCAGCGGGGCCTCAAGGGAACTACTAGCAATTAAGGTGCTCCTTTTAATAGAGCACCGGAGCAAAGCATTAACACTCCGTGAACACATGTGATCCTCACATCAAAGCCATTCCCTCCGATTATCCCAATTTCTGTCACTTCGGGGCCATTGGTTCCGGACAACAACGTGTGTATACAACTTGTAGGTAAGACCATAAACAATACTATCATAATGAATCAATAACATGTTCAGATCTGAAATCATGGCACTCGAGCCCTAGTGACAAGCATTAAGCATAACAAGTTACAATAAAGTCATAAAGCACTAATAGAAGATACTAGGCACCATGCCCTAACAATCTGATGCCATTACATGAACAATCTCATCCAATCCCTACCATCCCCATGGCCTACAGCGGGGGATTACTCACTCATAGATGGGGGAAACATGGATGGTCGATGGAGAAGCGATTGTGATGATGATGGTGATGATCTCCTCCAATTCCCCGTCTCGGCAGGGTGCCAGAACGGAGTTTCTAGTGTTGTTTTGTGGAATCTGGTGGTGGCGGCGGAGCGGAACTCCTTCTGGCAAAACGTCGAACCCCCTGAGTTTTTAGGTCAGAAGGCAACTTATAGGCGAAGAGGGAGACCGAGGGGGAGTCTGGGGCGGCCAGACCACCCCTGGCGCGGCCAGGCCCAGCCCGCGCGGCCAGGTGGTGTGGCTGGGCCCCAGCCCCACTCCGTCTCATATTCTGGCTCTGGGAGTCTTCTGGTGAAATAGGATTTTTGGCTTTTGTCCCGTCCAATTCCGAGAATATTCATTTTCTAACTTTCCTGGAACCAAAATAAGCGTAAGCAAAGTGGCACCGTGGCTCTTGTTAATAGGTTAGTCCAAGAAATCATATGAAAAGTACTCCAAAGTGTGGGCAAAACATAAGAAAGTAGATAAAACCAAGCATGGAACATCAAAATTATAGATACATTTGCAATGTATCAACATCCCCAAGCTTAACTCTTGCTCGTCCTCGAGTAGGTAAGTGATAAAAAGAAAGAATAATTTTTGAGGTGACATGCACCATCATAAACTTGATCAAAGTATTTGTAAAACATTCAAAGCTAGGATTATAGTACTTCAATCATAACATGAAAGACAAAGTTCTAGCAATAAGACAAACAAACTATCATGCAACATGAAAAAGCACAAACAAAAGATTCATGAATAACAATGCTTTGCAAGACGTTTGTTTGTTTCACATAAAGAAAACATAGCATAATGGCATTCAGCTTGTCCCTCATAGAGTAGCAAACATAAATGCATAGGACACCTTCAAAGTTCATAAGAGTGACTAGATACAAATAGTTTAAAACAAGCAATATCAAGGTATGCATCAATCAATAAGTCTTGGGACAATGCACATAGAACTAAGAATGGCCACTATGCTCTCAAAGTAAGTGCATAAAGATAGAAGGTGGAGACTCAATATATAAGTGGAAGAAAGGCCTTCATAGAAGGAAGTAGGGATTCAAATCTCATAAAGAGCTTCCAAAAATTATGGTACTTATAGCTTTCAGCTCTCATTCCCCCTATGATAAGCATCTTGAAGGTGATTAAGGTTAAAGTGACACAACTAAGAGGATATGCTTGACAAGTTATAAACTGAAATATCATGCCCCTTACTTACGAAGACCGAACCTCATGCTACTCAACTTTAGTCACAATAAGCTCTTGTCATTGTAAGTACATATGTATCATAGAGAACCGCCAACGGGGTACCCCCCCTGCACATGATACAGGAGTTATCCCATAATCAAAATGACAAGGCAAGCAGACAATGAGCATCTCAGCGATCTTTTTATTTGCTATTTGCATAGGTTTTTATTGGGGATGCTTCATAGAGTGCTCATTATGGTGATGCTGCAAGTTTCCACCATGATTAGGCATGGCTTAGGCTAGCGGCCCAGGTGTTTCTCTAACACACATACAAACTCCATGATCTTACAAGTTCCACTTTTATTTCACACCGCCCGGGTCCATAAGCAAAAGAACATGGTATCAACGGGGTACAAAGTACAGGTACAATGTTGAAAGCCTTCTCCATGATACATGGTTCTGCTAATTTCAACTTATAAAGCGCAAGCATATACGCAACAAAGAAGGACCCAATGGTTCAAGTTTATTAAGGGCAAGAAAAGTAAAGTGTGCCATCAAGTTCGTGAGAGCTTTAATCACTAGTTTTCTCATAACAAGTTTAATTTGGAAGGTAAACAAAAACATGAATATACTTGGAATAGCATAAGCTAGTAGGTAGGTATGGTGGACTCATTGGAATAACTGGGTTTAGGGATTTGGATGCATGAGTGGAACTCATACTTGGTTGTGGAGGCTAGCAAAAGACTGGGAGCGACAAACTAAGAGAGCAATAATGGCCATAATCATGCAGAGCGACAAAACATCATTGATCAATGCATAAAGTGATACTACAAGTTGAAAACTAAAGGATCATAAAGGCTATGGTGACTTGAGATAGTCATAACATGGTGTGAGTATGCGCTAAGTCAACCCAAATAAAGCATCAAAGGAGAATACCACTATACTATGCTTTAATATGCTAAAACAACGCATCATTCATCCAAAGCACATTAAGAAATCTCAATTGTTTATAACAAGTCATGCTACAGCAAATAATACTAAGCATAAAGCCAAAACAATATCAAGCATGGCATGACAAAGCATAGGCCACAGTCAAAAACAAACTCTCTTTAACACTTAAGCATGAGCTTTCCTACTCTTTTCCAAACCAAACCAAACTATTTGAAAACCAATGTATGAAAGAGGGGGTCCAACCAATTTATTCAGCAAACAAAGCAAACAAAGCAATCAAAAAATCAAAACTAAAACGAAAAAGAAGACGCTCCAAGAACAACACAACTGTGCATGAAACAATAAAAATGAAGTGTTTGGAAGAAACCTCGGATTTTTATTGATGAAGAAGGGGATGCCTTGGGCATCCCCAAGCTTTGACGCTTGTACCTCTTGGATATTTCTTGGGGTGATAGGCGTGGCATCCCCAAGCTTGAGCTTTAGTCCATCCTTCATCTCATTACTCATTCCATCCATACACCTGAAATTTTTCCTTCATACAAAACTTCACACAATCTTTATTAGCAACATTAGTGCACTCAAGATAATAAGTCTTTGGGTTCAGTTCCAACACCAATAAAACTTCCATTAAAACACAAGCTACTGTAGCACTTCCCTCAAAAAGCTCAATTCCCCAAAAGAACTAAAAAATGCACCAACAAGAAGCAAATGCAAATAATGGCAGAAATCTGTCAAAACAGACCAGCAGGTAAAGACGAATTTTTTCGAAGACCTTCTATTTCTCAAATCAAAAAGTGTTGAACTAACAAAAGTTAGATAACAACCTAGGGCAGAAGCACAAAAATGCACGCCTCAAAAGGACGTACAGAGATTTTACACGAATTGTTACGGTGAAGCATAGAAATCTGTTTCGGGACAGCAACTTTCCCAATCATTACTTCTCTTCTCATTAGAGGTTACTCTTGGCACAAAAAGCAAATAAAAAGGATAAGGAGCGGTTATTACTGAAGTAATAACTTCCAAGACTCATCTAAAACTTTTGGGTTATCTCCCAATAAGTACTTTTCTTTAACGCCTTTAAGTTAGGCATAAGCAAAAACTAAAATGGATAGAATAAAAGTAAACGAGGATAATCACGGTGAAAACATTGATTTGTTCAATGAAATCCTTTTGTTAACAAGGTTGATCAGGTCTTGTTACCAAAACAATTTCTTATGAGACAAAACTTTGTATTCTACTAATGATTATGTTACCTTAACCTTGATAGCAATGGTCCCAATCATAATAGTTTCAAACTTTTGTCTTGGTATGAGACAATATATTTTCCCAACTTGAATGCCCTCAACATGTTCAATTGAATTCAAACCAAAAGTCCTTTCAATCTTCTTGGGGAAATAGATAGTATGTTCCTTGTCATTAACATTGAAAGTCACCTTTCCTTGATTACAATTAATAACAACTCCTGCAGTATTAAGAAAAGGTCTCCCAAGAATAATAGACATATTATCATCTTCGGGCATTTCAAGCACAACAAAATCAGTTAATATTAAGCAATTATGAGCCACTTGAACAGGTACATCCTCACATATACCAACAGGAATAGTGGTAGATTTATCAGCCATTTGCAAAGATATATCAGTTGGTATTAACTTTTCTAGTTTAAGCCTCTTATATAGAGAGAAAGGCATAACACTAACTCCAGCTCCCAAGTCACACAAAGCAGTTCTAACATAACTATTCTTAATAGAGCAAGGGATAGTTGGAATCCCTGGGTCTCCAAGTTTCTTTGGAACCTTACCATTAAAGGAATAATTAGCAAGCAAAGTAGAGATTTCTTCATTAGGGATCTTCTTTTTATTCGAGACAATATCCTTCATATACTTTGAATAAGGAGACAATTTAATAGCATCAGTCAAAGGAATTTGCAAGAATAAAGGTTTCATCCACTCACAAAACTTATTATAGTGTTCATCTTCCTTTGACTTGTGTTTCTTATCAGGGAATGACATAGGTTTTTGGACCCAAGGTTCTCTTTCACTACCATGTTTCTTAGAAATAAAATCTTCTTTAGTGTATTTAGTATTCTTAGTGTGGTTTTCAGGTTCTTCTTCAACTTTTTCTTCATTAGGAACTTCATTTTCTTCATTACCACCTTCAGTTTTAGCATCAGAGATAGATATACTATTAGGATCTATAGCAGGTTCAGAGGGTTCTACAATAGTTTTATGTTTCCTTTTCCTATTCTTACGAGTAGAGCCACTATTTTCAGCTTGTTGAGAATCCTGCTCAATTCTTTTGGGATGCCCCTCAGGATATAGAGGATCCTGGGTAGCAGCACCACTTCTAGTTCTAATTTCATAAGCATGTTTTTCTTTAGCAGCATTAACTAGCAAATCTTTTTGCACTTTAACGAGTTGATCTATCTGAGTTTGAACCATTTGAAAGTGTTTAACAATCATTTTAACATCATTAGAGGTTCTTTCCACAATATCTTTGAACTCTACAATAGCTCTAGTGTTTTCCATTAGATGATTTTGCACCCTTTTATTAAAATTATCTTGCTTAACAATAAAGATATCAAATTCTTCTAAGCATTGATCAGGAGGTTTAGAGTAAGGGATATCACCTTCATCAAAGTGTTGGAGAGAGTGAACCTCAATAGTGGGTGAGTAGGGAATAGGCTTACATAATTCTTCAATAGGAGGTAAATTCTTGACATCTGCAGCTTTAATTCCCTTCTCCTTAAGACATTTCTTAGCTTCCTTCATCACTTCATCATTTAATTCAATAACTCTCCTCTTCTTTGATGTTGGAATAGGCACTGTTATAGTAGGTTTAGGTACAATTACTTCAGGTATAGCTTGTTCAGGAGGAGTCCAATCTTCATAATTCTTGCTTATTTTAGCCATTAATTCCTCAGCTTCCTTGGGAGTCCTATTCCTGAAAACACAATCAACACAACTATCTAGGTATGCCCTAGATTCTTCAGTTAGTCCATTATAAAATATATCAAGAAGCTCATTCTTAGGTAATGGACTTCCAGCCTGTGCATGAATCAAAGCACAAAACCTTGTGTAACACCCTCAAATCGGCCCTATGCAAGTTTTAGCCCTTTCCGCCAAACCCGCATAGAAACGGTTCAAGGACGCCCACCAGGCACTTTCGTGCGGGTGGAAAACGAAGTAATACCATTACACAACAGTCCTCGATGGGACCCACAGAACAGATATATATACAACACGACTCCAAGAGTCAAGAATACAGATATACAATACAAAGATCCAAATCACCTTGAAATCGCTACAGCGTCCGAGTATGGACAAGATGCAAATGGGGCTAAGAGCCCTGAAGAATAACCAATGGCGTCCATAACCCTGCTCAGGCCAAGCCGGAAGGGTAACCCTCGATCTCAAACCTGCTAAAACAAAAGGGGTGCCGACAAAGGGCAAAGGGAAAAGAGGAGCGTCGAAGATCGAGGCCAAGACAGCGAGGCTAGAATTCGCGCTCTCGCCTACATAGGTATGGTGGATCAGCGGCGTGAGCATGCACTAAACAACCTATAGAGACTTGATACAACTGTCGGCTATTAGAGAGGGGTAAGAAAGACCTATTCGGATCCAACCTGATACTAACACCAAACATACCCATCCTGGCATATCCCCCTCGATACCAAACGAGGAATTCAAAACCGACGAACGCACACAGTTGGCAGTTTTATTCATTCCATTATAGTTGAAGCTCTTACTAATCAGATGTAGATAACATGAGTCATCCTGAAGCATAAGTAGTGGGCAGTTTTAATTAACCATTCCGTGGTAGTTGGAACATTTACTAGTCAGCTGTAATTGTCCTGAGGAATCCCAAAACCCAACAGTTGTTGGCACTTTTATCACATTCCATTGGAGTTGCAATACTTACTAGGCAGATATATCAGAACACGATGCGACCAAGATCCACCAGTTGTTGGCATTTTTAGTATCCATTTCGTTATAATTGGGCTGATTACTAGTCACATATTAAGTCAAATTTATAGCACTACTTTAGTTATGCTTGTCTATGATCGAGATACTGTGCTCCAAGTCGTCCATAACCGCGGACATGGCTTTCAGAAAGATTTACCCTGCAGGGGTGCACAAATAGCAACACACACACGATCAACCTCGGAAAAACCAAATCAAAACCCAACGAGGCTTTCACGACAAAACAATCACAGGATTCATAAAATATTTCAGGGGGCCACCCCACTAAGCTACCCGCAACGAAGTTGGCCGGCTCCAGAATGGACCCAGGGTTTGTGTCAATGGTTGTAAACGACTGGGAACCCGAAAGTGTGACTGGGCTTGTCGATACCGCGAAAACATTCCACGTTCCAAAATAGTACAGGTGCTCCACGCATAATCATAAATAAAGCAGTAAAGCATGGCATAGGTACAGGATAGTAATAAAGCCCCAAACTACTTTGTGGCCCCAAGAAATAAGAAATGAATCAAGCTCTGGCTAAGGGGGATTCATAGACTCTCCCGTATGTGGATAGTGCGAATAGTCAAGGAACGGGTATCAAGTACTCGGGGTCCTACGGGACACAAGTGAGCGTGGAAGAACCAAATAACATCTATTACCCACCGATGCCTCTGCATTAGTTATATCTAGCATTTTAATAGTTGTATTTAAAGTCATGATCATCTCCACCATAACCATCTGCCAGCATTCCAACAACTGTGGTACTCGACAACACGAGACCGCACCTGAGCAAGCAACTACGACTCGCAGGGCCAGCTATCTACCAAACAACATGTATTAGGAGGTGTCCATGGCAATATAGAGGTTGCACGGGATATAACTGGTGCAAGGAAACTAAAGCATCGCGACACAGATAACAATAGATCAACATGAGGAAATAAAGACTATAAATGCAAAATAGGTAGAAGGGGGAGAGATGCTCGCCTGGGAAACACTGTCGAAGGTTCATATCCGGAGAACTTGTCGATACTCGCATCAACTCATCGGCCTAATCCGCGAAGAAGCAAAGCACTAAAAGAAACACCGGATGCAATATTTAATACTATGGCAGAAGATCCGGCATGATTATGATATGATGCATGGCATGGCACAGATGCAGTGCAATTAGGCAATATTAAGTGGAACCGGGGTCCCGATGATTAATTAGATGGTTCGAGTTGTTTAACTACCCCGCAAATTAAATGTTGGATTAGCAAGACAAAACATGGCATCGGTTCGCTACACCAATTTAAATGGAGTCCGAAATAAGACAAAGATATCCCGCATATCGACTCCATATTTAATTATGAGATGAATCGGCATAATGCCCCCAAACCACATGATGTGATGCGAATATGAACCATTTAATATGCAAAAAGTGATAATGTCATATTATAAAAATAGAGCTTTAGGGTCACACATCTGGGTTCGAAAGATCTTGGTTCCGGGGGTCTGGGGTCCGGTCTCAGGGTTCGACGAGATCGGGGGTTCGGTTCGAGGGGATTGGTCTCAGACAACGGAAGGAGAGCTTGGCGCATCTGGGAAGAAGGACTTGGTTTGGCGACAGGGGGCGCATCGGACTCGCCCTGGTCGGTGTCGATCTTGTCGTCGCGAAGAGCTTGTCGGGTCCGCGTATCGGATCGGTCTTGGCGTTCGGAATGAAGAACTTGGCGTTCTGTGTCGGCGAACTCGGTGTTCCGCGGTGAAGTGCTTGTCATTCCGGTGGCGATCTTGGCGGTCATCGGGTCCGGGTTGAAGTTCTTGATGTGGCCGCTCTTGGTGCAAACGTGATCTTGTGGGGGTTGCGGATCGCCTCGGTGTATCGTCATCGGATCGGTCTTGGGGATCGAGTAGATGATCTTGGCGTTGTCTCTCGGCTTTGAGATCGAAGGTGAACTTGCGATGGTATCTTCAGGACACCGCGATGGTGCTTCGGGTTTGGGCTTGCGGGTCCGCGGCTTCGAGAAGATATTGTGACAAGGTAACTTGGTTTGAGCGGACGACGCCACAACACCAAAGGCGAAGAACTTGGAAGGAACCAGAGTTGTCATCGGTAACTGAATAAACATACAAACACACAGACATGTTCACATAGGAGCACAGAGTCTGTCGAGAACACGCTGACAAAGGCGCGGCCAGCAGACTCATGCTCGCGGGAGAGCACGGGGCGGCGGAGACGATCGAGGACATGGCAAGCTCGGGGTGACGTCCTGACGACGGGCAAGGCAGGGAGGCGGCGGACGAGGCGCGCTTGCCTGGGGCGGCGGCTCGAACGGCCGGTGGGGCGACGCCAGCGAGGGGTCGGGCTCGGCAGGGGCGGGAGGTACCTTGAGGTGCAGAGACAGGGATCGCGCGGTGGCGGGTCCTGCTGCAGCGGTGGCGGTCGAGGATGGGCAAGGACGGCGGGGCTCCGGTGAGGCGGAGCACCAGGGGAGGAAGCTGGGGCGACGGAGAGGAGCTCGGCTCAAGCGGCCGCGGCGGTGGCGCAGGGGATCGAGGCGGTGGTAGGTGGCGATGGAGGAGGAAGGAGAGTGTGGGGAGGGACGCGGGGCTGGTCGGTCGCTAGGCGGTGGGCCGCGAGAGGAGAGAGAGAGGGGATCGAGCAGAGGGAGTGGGGTAGGTGGGGCGGGGCCTCGCGTGAGGGCGCATCGGGGAGTGCACCCAGGTGGGGCTAGGGACGTGTGCGTGTAGGGAGGTAGGTGGGCGTGTGTGTCAGTGGCTGGGTGTGTGTGTGTGGCGTGTGTGGCGGTGCGTGGATTGGGCCAGGGGGTGTGGGCTGGTGAGGTGGCGAGACGGGGTTGGTCGATATGAGGTGGAAGGGTGCCAGGGTGGCGGGGTGGAAGGCAGCACTGGGTTAGATTAGGTTAGGGTAGGGTTTAGGATAGACTAGGGTGTTTATCTGGAGGTGGCCGGCTGGGCTTTCAGGCCCGGTTGGCTGCCTCCAAAATAATTTAAATATTTTTTTATTACAAACAAGCCTTTAGAATCCTTTTTAGACAAAAGAAAAATATCCGGAACGACCGGGGTTTTTTTGATTTGAAATTAGATACGGGGTATTTAGAAAACAAAAATAGGTTTTTCGAAAATAGTTTTAGACATAACCATGCATGATATCATGACGATGCTCAAATGCAATGTGGCATGATGACATGAGCATGCGGTCATGATGATGCAATGCACAAAAACACAGCGATTTTCTAGTAGTGGTTTTAGCGGGATGCCACACCTTGCCCAAGATTCGGGCAAAATCTCTTTTTCCCCCTGTTTAAAATCAAAAAGTTCCTGCAAAATAGCATGTATAGCACTCGAAGGAAAATATTTCCGCGGGAAGGTACTAATCAAGCAATCAGGGCTATCAATAGATTCAGGAGATAAATTACTAAACCAAGTTTTAGCTTCTCCTTTCCGTGAGAAAGGGAAAATCTTAGCAACAAAGTAAGTACGCATCTTAATATCATCAGAAAACAAGTCACTCATGGTAGAAAGTTCATTCATATGTGCTACCGCACTTTCATTTTTCGTCCCACAAAAAGGTTCTTTCTCAACAATAGCTATGTAAGATAGATCGAGAGAGAAATCATAATCTTTATCTATAATGTTTATGGGAGAAGCAGCAAACTTAGCAATAGGAGATAATTTGGGTCTAATAGTACGCCTCTCAAGGAGACTCTTAGCAGCACTCCTATCATGGGTGTTTTTTACATTCTTTCATCGGTCATCTCAACATAACCATCTTCAATATAATAACTTTCACTAGACTCATGTGAACTAACAGGTGTAGTAGTGTCTTCATTAGGAGTTTCAGTATTTCCAGCTATAGTTCTAGCAATCATAGCATCTAGGAAAGGACCTAATGAACCACTCTTATCAAGCACAAGAAAGCGACATCATAAGCATCAAGTTTCAGATTCAGCGGTAGTAGCGGTGTGTAGCATGTGTATGTGGTGGTGTAACGAGCTTACTCATAACAGATGGTGAATCAAGAGCAATAAAGGTGTTCAGAACCGTACCTCTTCTTGTAGTGGATGGTAAAATAGGAAACTTGCCATCACGAGACTTACCCATGATGGATGGATAGCAGCGAACAATAGAGAATCCAAGTGAACTTGATAAATAAAGTTATGCTCCCGACAAATAGCGTAAAATAGTCTTGATGACCCACAAGTATAGGGGGTGTATCGTAGTATTTTTGAGGGAAGTGAAACCCAATTTATTGATTCAATACAAGGGGAGCCAAAGAATATTTATAAGCCTTAACAACTGAGTTGTCAATTCAGCTGCACCTAGAAACAATCTTGCTCACAACAGTTTATCAGTAGCAACAGTTTTGTAGTAGGAATAACAAAGTAACAGCAGTAGTAAAGTAAAGACAGCAGTAACAATAGCAGTAAATAGTGGGATTCGAGTGTGGTAGGCATAGGGATGGATGGGCGGGCGTTGCATGGACAAGACAATTCATATAGCAATCAGAACATAGAGCAATTACAGATAAATAAGATAAAGCATCCAAGTACTAGACAATCCTAGGCATGTGTTCCATATATAGTCATACGTGCTCGCAATGAGAATTTGCATAACATCTTTTGTCCTGCTAGCCCGTTTGCAGTGGGGCCTCAAGGGAACTACTGGCAATTCAGGTGGTCCTTTTAATAGAGCACCGGAGCAAAGCATTAACACTCCGTGAACACATGTGATCCTCACATCAAAGCCATTCTCTCCGATTATCCCGATTTCTGTCACTTCGGGGCCATTGGTTCTGGACAACAATGTGTGTATATAGCTTGCAGGTAAGACCATAAACAATACTATCATAATGAATCAATAACATGTTCAAATCTGAAATCATGGCACTCGGGCCCTAGTGACAAGCATTAGGCATAACAAGTTGCAACAAAGTTATAAATCACTAATAGAAGATACTAGGCACCATACCCTAACAATCTGATGCCATTACATGAACGATCTCATCCAATCCCTACCATCCCCATGGCCTACAACGGGGGATTACTCACTTATAGATGGGGGAAACATGGATGGTCGATGGAGAAGCGATGGTGATGATGATGGCGATGATCTTCTCCAATTCCCCGTCCCGGCAGGGTGCCAGAACAGAGTTTATGGTGTTGTTTCATGGAATCTAGTGGTGGCGGCGGAGCGGAACTCCTTCTGAAAAATGTCGAACCCCCCTGAGTTTTTAGGTCAGAAGGCAACTTATAGGCGAAGAGGGAGACCGAGGGGGGTCTGGGGCGGCCAGGCCCAGCCCGCGTGGCCAGGTGGTGTGGCTGGGCCCCAGCCCCACTCCGTCTCATATTCTGGCTCCGGGAGTCTTCTGGTGAAATAGGATTTTTGGCTTCTGTCCCGTCCAATTCCAAGAATATTCATTTTCTAACTTTCCTGGAACCAAAAACAGTAGAAAACAGGCAGCTGGCACTGTGGCTCTTGTTAATAGGTTAGTCCAAGAAACCATATGAAAAGTACTCCAAAGTGTGGATAAAACATAAGAAAGTAGATAAAACCAAGCATGAAACATCAAAATTATAGATACATTTGCAATGTATCACATACCACATAACCTTAGCAGGAACCCTCTTCCTGGGGGGCTCGTCATCGCCATCAACATCACCAGGGTCATCTCGTCTGATCTTATACCGCAGTGAAGTGCATACCGGACATTTATCTAAATTCTCGTACTCCTCACCGCGGTAGAGGATGCAGTCATTTATGCATGCATGTATCTTCTGCACATCTAATACTAGAGGGCAGAGAATCTTCTTTGCTTCGTAAGTACTCTCGGGCAATTCATTATCCTTTGGAAGCTTCGGCTTCATTATTTTCAGTAACTTCTCAAATTCCTTGTCAGATAAACCAGTCTCTACCTTCCATTTCAGCAATTCCAATGTGGTACCGAGCTTTGTGCTGCCATCTTCGCAATTTGGGTACAACAATTTTTTGTGATCCTCTAACATGCCCTCCAACTTCGACTTCTCCTTCTCTGTTTCACAGTCTCGCTTTGCATCAGAAATGACTCGACCAAGATCATCAACGGGCTCATTTGATGCCCGTTCTTCACCTCCTTCTTCATTCTCTTCCATTGCAGTATCATCGTATTTAGGGAACATATGACAATAGTTGTCATCATCCTCTTCTTGTTCATTGTCTTCCATCATAACCCCTCTTTCTCCATGCTTGGTCCAGCAATTATAGCTGGACATGAAACCTCTCCGAACCAGGTGACCGCGAATGATTTTCGAGGAAGAGTACTCCTTGATGTTCCGACATTGAACACATGGACAACACATAAATCCATTCTCTTTGTTTGCCTTAGCCACATTGATAAATGTATCCACGCCTTGAATATACACGGATTCACATCGGTCACCGTACATCCATCCCCGCCGGTTCATCTGCATCATTACAGAACATCATGAAGAGTGAGATGACCACTTTACGTCGACAGATGCATTATTATATCAATGACAGATGAAGGATAAGGTTGCTAACCTCGATCAAGAAGGAAAAAAAGAGGAGAAAGACTTAAATGTGGCTCGGGCACCTCATATTATTTTTGTTTTATGTGAAATCAAGCGTATCATTCTCTTAGACATTTCGTCGAACACCTAATGTGCATAGGAAAAAAACTAGCACACACACACCTCACTCCTTCAATCAAGAGAAAAAACAGAGGGAGGGCTGGTTGGGGTGGCGCATTTATAAGTGAGATTGTCCGGTTCGTGTCTGAACCGACTAAAGTTGTCATTTAGTCCCGGTTCAGACATTAACCGGACAATCTCTTAAACCGGACGTATGCTTGCATTAGTCCCGGTTCGTGGAGGAACCGGGATAAAAGCTCTGGGAGGCTGCGAACGAAAGGCAGTTTTTCTACTAATGTGTATTATCTTTGAAACCGAGTGTCCAAACCTTGGGCGGCTTTCACTGTTGCAATGCCCTTGTCGTGATTTTTGAAACTAGTTCACGCGTTGATATGTTTCGATGAGCATTTTACTAGTATATTTTAATGTTAGTATATGTGTTTTCGAAAGTAGTCGGGCGGTGCATTTGAAGATACACACCGTTATCGGTTAATACACATGCTACACTTGCAAGTGCACGCCACCCTAGTTAAAATTACACGTGGTGTACTTGAGTTTACATGCACTGCATTGTTAGGCTATTGTTGACCTAGAGGCTCCTTAGGCTTAGTCCCACCCAGGTTTAGTCCCACCTCGTCTATAGGAGGAGGCCACACCTAGGTTATTAGGAAGAGATTCCTTCCTCTCACTAGTATTTTGATATGGAGTGGACTCTCCGGTGAATGTTGGATCATGTGCGCATAAACATGCAGAACATAGGCCAAGTGCTGGCCTATACTAAGTGAATGCTAACATTTGGTTTCAGAGCCAAGTTGCCATGTCTTACAGAGAGGCCGATCAAGTAGACGGGATGTTAGGCTGTTGTTGACTCTTAGGTTTAGTATGAACACGCCTACGAGAGGAGGCCATATCCATCTTAGGAGAGAATCTTTCCTCTCACTAGTCTAGGATTTTGAGATAGAGTGAGCTCTCTGCTAAATGTTGAGCGGTGTGTGAATAAACGTTCCGAACTTGAGCTATGAGCTAGACCAAGTGAACGCTAACATCCGACTCAAGTTGCCATGCCTTCTTGGGAGACTTCTTAGGGAGATGTGACGTTAGCCTGTTGTTGACCGGTGAAGGATCGCTAGTCTAGATTTTTGAGTTGAAGTGCGCTCTCTGCTAATGCTGGGTTGTGTGCGGATAAAGTCTAGACGGTAGACCGAGTCACCGAATGCTGGGTTAGACTAAGTGGAGTACACTTGAATCTACGATCGGTGCACTGAGGCCCTCCACAGCGTATAGCAAGCCCAAACGCCTTTTCAGGCATCGAATGCCGGTGCCCTACGCTGCTGAAGCGGTGCCCGAAACTTTTTTCAGGGAATCGGAGCAACTAGGTGCTCCGATGCCCCAATTGGAAAGCCAATAAAATATCAGGATTAAAGATATCAATTGCAACTGCCGTCTCGCAAGATGAGGTTGCTGAAGTAGTAGGCGCGCGGAGGGGCGACACCGATCGTGCTGCACGGAGCCGATTTCTGCAGAACTCCAGCTCACGGCCACCGCGTCGCCGCTCTCCATCACCACCCTGAACGCAACCATGCCCAGCACCTCCGCCGACACGCGTAGCAGGTCTAGGTCTAGACAAGACGAGTAGCAAGGCGCCGTCGGAGATCGATTCCCATCGACGCTGGGAGGGCCGTCGTGATTCACGCGGGCGGGCGGAGGATCGATTCGCGGCATGACGCCGCCGTGGTGACCGATCGGTGGGAGCCGGGCGGCCGGCAATGGAGATGGACGGGACGGGAATGGAGTTTGATCCATCTAAACAGCTCGTCGTACAGCCTCAGCTTTCAACATCTAAACAACGCCATAGATTTCTGAACAACGTCCGAAGGAGAGATGGAGGTTGGGTCAATAGAGTTTTTTATCCTAATATGGGTCCCGCTTTTTCCACGGGGATCCACCACACTGTGAGACCGGTGCCAAAAGAAATTGTGAGGGCATCGATGCAATTTTGAGGTCTTGGACATCGAGTACGCTGTGGAAGGCCTGACTGACAAGTATACGCGAGCTGCATTTGCAAGTACATGCGCTGCATCGGGAAATACACGTTGTGCAGTTGACTACCGCTCTCGCTTGAAAGTACAGTAGTTCAAAAAAAAAGGTACAGTCCCGCCCGTACGCTTTCCCTGAAAAAGGTCAGCTCTTCCGTAGTTCTTCCAGTCCTTCCCTCTTGAGACTGGTATGCGCAAAAGGAATACTGATGTGGATTTGAGACGGAAGAATCAGTAGTTACATGATCATCCCTAGTATAGAAAAAAAAATAGTTACATGATCAGTGGCCGACCTAGGGATCGCAGTATCCGGCAGGGCTGGAGAGGATCAGGCCGGCCTTCTATAGGTAGCCGAAGAAGTCTCAGCAGCGGGGATCCCGCTCTGTCCTCTGTGGGCCGCATCTTCAGAGGCCCCTGGTATATATGCGTCTGGAGAGAATTTTTAACTCGAAGTGGGTCTGTCTGCAAAATCAAAGGACAGCTACCATGTCCACCGCCGCCGCCGCCGCCGCCGCCGCCGCCACCGTCTCCGTCGGTGACTCCTCCCGCCCCTCCTGGGTCCTCCTCAACACGTATGCCCGCGTGGGCGAAAATCACAACGAAACCACCGCGGACGGCATAGGCAGGAACGGCGAGAGAATCCGTGCATCCCTCGTCCGCGCGCGCCCGCCGCTCCCCTCCAACCTGTACGTGCACTGCTCAGGCGCCAGTTTCGGAGAGGGAGAGCCCCCCTACTTGCTCTCTATGGTGAACAACCTCATCCTCCTCCATGTGTACATCGAGCCTCCGTCCGGCGTCCCCACGCCGCTGACAGTGACGTCCGACTTCTTCATGTACCGGGCTGACCCCAAACGGCCGTCTCTCAAGCTACTACCGAGCCCGCAAGGTCGGGCCAGCAGAGATCGCCCATTCGGAATCTTCCCTCGCGGGGCAGATCATCACTACACCATCGCCTCCCTTGTTCCTCTTCGATCCGATCACAACTTACTCTCACTCGACCTGTTCGACTCCGAGACTCAGATCTGGAGCCGGAAGAGACTGTCCGTTGACTCGCCACAGAAGGAGTTCCCGGTTGAGATCGCCGACAACTTCTACCGGCTGTTTTCACATCACACATCCGCCGTGCTCACTCTCGGAGGAACCACTGGCTGGGTCGACCTCTGGCGCGGTATCCTCTTTTGTAACATGCTCCCCGACTCCGAGAAGCAGCATACACTCCGTGGTGTTCCTCTGCCACTGCCATTGAAGTGTACCAAACCCGATGCTGATTCATGCCAAACGCTAGGAGACGCAAGATCCCGCCGTGGCATCGGCTTCGTCAATGGAGGTCTCAAGGTAGTGGAGGTCGATTTTAAGGTCATCGGCGCCCATGTTCCACACGTGTTTGACGAAGAAACCGGGTGGCCTCGCTGCCGAACTGAAAATTGGACGATCGCCACATGGACCAACAAGGAGATGAGTGATTCTTATGATGATTGGCAAATGGACTGCACGCTCCAGGCTTCTGACATCTTCCTCGGTGACCACTCAGAATCCGAGCTGCCGCCGGTAGACTTGCAGGACCTTTTTGTTTCTCATCCTACTGTTGGCTTGAATGAGAATGACAGCCATGTTATTTACCTGAGGGCGAGGTTGAAGTTCAGGCACCCTAAGTCATGGGTTCTAGCTGTTGACATGAGGGACCGCAAGGTGCAGAGTGTGGTCAGGTCTGGCCCTCTACCTCAGGAAAATCGGTTCATAGATGCAAACTACTGTTACTGTAGTATCTCCGAGTAGTATACAAACAATTCAGCAGGTAATTAGTAGGTGATACTATGAGTCCATGACCTGCATATATACTACTCATAAAAACTTGTTACTAATTATAATGTAAGCCCATTCAGTCCTTTTGGAACAATCAGGAGGGCGTGGGGTGTGTGTGGAAAAATTGTCTAGTGTTACAGCCGTCATTTAGAGATTTTTTCAAATAATCCAATTTATAGTACATGTCAATGTTCATTGTGGTAAACTATGTGGTTTGTAATCAATAGAGTCATCCGTACCCTATTTACTCAGAGCATCTCTACTTGATGATGCAAAATAGGGCACCCGACCAAAATCTGCTTTTTACATCACATTTGTAGCTTGTGATTTACTAGATGATGCAAAATAGGGCATGGGAAAAATGCTACTCTCTCTATCCCAAAATAAGTGACTCAGATTTTTCTAAATTCACATGTATCTATATTCTAAAACATGTCTAGATACAAGCGAATCTAGATGAACTCGCGTACTTATATGGGACGGAGGGAGTAGATGATGTATTTTAGGGCATTTTAACACTTCAAATTCAACATTTTAAACTTGAAATTCAACAACTCAAATCGATTTGACAATTGGAACATCGATTAAACAACGATTTAACATCAGCTAAACTTGGCGTCCATTCGGCACAACCTAACACTAGATAAACATGGATAGATGATCGATTTAACATCAATTGAACTAGATAAACATCCATAGAAGATTGGTTCGACACAACCTAAGATAAACATCATTACACAAGCAGGAACACAACCTACTTATCATCCCAAAACTTGTCGTTGTCGGAGTCGGCGATGTCATTCTAGAAATTGTAGTCCATCTCCGAGGACTCCGACGGCACGGCGACGATGGAGGGGTCGGCCTCTTCCTCATTCTTCTTCCTCATAGCATCCCTCGAGGCATAGAACGCCTCCTCCGTGTGCACGAACTCCGGCCGAGTGCGGCGGAGCCTCTCCGTGATGGCCTCGTCGGTCTCCTCCCGTCGCAGCTACAGGTAAGCCGGCTGGTTCTTCCTCGCCTCCTCCCGGATGATGATATGGAGCTCCGGCGCGAGGAACTCCGCCTCCTCGTGGCTCTCCACGTCGAGAGAGTTGAGCTCCGACCACATCCATCAGAACCTCCACGCCGCTGTGCCACCAGAATGTAGAATAAACTGACATTACACAAGTTTCGTCGTCTTGAAGGTGTGGAGCCACCAACGCTTGTTGTCAGTGGTGATCTCCGTGGTGAACCTGCCGGTGGAGTACAACCGAACGCCGAGGTATCCGGACGAGCTCTTCACGTGGCGCGGCGACATCATGGCGGCTCGATTCGGCTGTAGGACGACACGAATCATCGGCAGAACGGCGGTCGGGGCCGGGGGAAGGTTGATCTAGCGCCTAGGTGGGCTGACTGGCGGCTGCGGGAGGGGAAAGCGTGGAGAGTTTCAGCTGGCATTTAGTCGCGCATGGGTAGTGTATTTGTTTTGCTCTACACCAATTGTGATGCAAATATACATCACATTGAGACAAAAATTAGGGGTGCCCAAAATTTTCATCACCAAAGCATTTTGCATATCTGTCGTCGTCGGAGCAGTGTTTGTGTTTTTCTGACTGTGATGTAAAAGTTAGTTTTTTCGCCACTTAGGATGTTTTACATCATTTATTGGAGATGCTCTCTACAACGTGCCTATATAAGTACATTTTGTCGGGTTCATGTTGAATCCTTGCTACAATGTGCCAAAACATAATCAAATTACAAATGGGGTGACCGACTAGGGGCTGTGCCCACCGCTCTCGCCCCCTCATCTTCTAAGTGGCCATCAGTCTCTCTCCATCGGTGTTGTCCGTCGGAGATGGCAGAGGGGGTGGTGCCAGAGTAGATAGGTTAGGTAGCACTAGTGGCCTTCTGCCGGTAGTGGGCTATATGCCCGGTAGTTGGAGACGACCCTCGGATTTTGGCAGCCAGATCCATGATGATTTAGGGTTCCTCCTCCTCCCTACAGTGCTCCTCTGGTCGGAGCTAGCGGCGGAGCGGAGGGGCCGAGTTTCTTCTTCCTAATGGTGATGGCGACACAAAGTCTTCCGACCCCTATCTGGGAGGCAGTGTTACCATCGTCCCAAGTGGCAAGTTCCCATGCAGCGACGATGGTGTGCGGTGTTGGCGGTGTCGCAGCGGCAGTGGAGGGGACCGATGGCTTGATTTTTTTAAGATTTTGTTCTTAGGTTCTCTCTGTTATTTGTGCGACCTTATCTTCAAATTGTACTTAGGGCAAGTGTCGTTAGGAGCCTACTGAAGATTTGTACCACCGCTTTTAATTTACAGCTTCTAGGCCTTTCGAGGCCTTTTTCGTGGGAAAATAAAATCAAATTACCAATTTACAAGTATATATCATCCGTGCCAGTTTATTCTCCGTTCTGCACAAAGAAAGACTAGTTAATTATTCCTTCATCCTGCCACCCAATACTTGGCATCTGCTCATGTCAATCCCCAAGCCTGCGCACAAGAAAGAAACAAGTCCCAATGTAAGTGCAAGAACGTACTACTAGTAATTTCGCCATTTTGAAGAAGCATGTCGTCTGATGTCACAGTTACTGAAAACACGAACAATACCTGAATTCTACCGTCAGACGTTCCGACGACGAGGACGTCCCCGTCGGCGTCCACTGCCATGCACTGGACCCGGCAGCCGGGGCCGCCGGCCTGGAGAGCCCCGATCTTGGTGAGCTTCTCCCTGGACCAGATCTCCACCGCGCCGCTCCTCGATCCCAGGTACACCAGGTCCGTGCTCACCACCAGCGACCGCACCTCCACCGGCGACGGTATTGAGCCGACCAGGTTGTAGTTGGTGCTGTTCCATATCTGCAATGCAGCCGCGTCCAAACCGTCAGGATCACACCGACCAAGATAGATTGCATTCTCCATCGAGCAGAGCACGGACCTTGACCGACGCGCCGTCGAGCGGAGCGCTGCCGGTGTAGAGCAGCCCGTCGTGGACCTGCAGGGAGTATATCGGGTTGGCCTTGCCGAGGATCCTCTTGTTCCCGACCTGGATGACGCCCAGGGTCCCGCTGGCCAGGTCGATCTCCTGGATGCTGCCGTCGTTGCATCCGCAGAAGAGCTTGCCGTGCAGGAGCGCCATGGAGCGCACGGACTTGCCCGGGTTCACCACCCTGGGGCTGCCGCCGTTCCAGCTCAGCGCCTTCACGCCGGCGCCCTGCGGCACGAAGCACGCCATGGCGGTGGCCACGGCCAGGTTCTGCACGGGGTCCCTCGTGTCGTGCACCTCCGCGCACCGGAGCCCGTCCCGGAACTGCCACACCTGCAGCTCATGTGGGTTCAGGTTAGACAGTGTTAAACTTCCACTTGATCTTGCGAACGAACATATCTAGAGTACCCGTATAGTTCTGTCCATTGATCCGCTGTAGAGTTTCTCCTCCGAGGGCAGGATTGACAAGCTGGTGATGGCTTTCGTGTGCTCCTGGGATTCCTGGACGAGCCGAAGGATGTTCTCGCTTCCCTCCCAGACCTGAACATTCAATTTTTTTCGGACTTCAGAAACTGAAACTTATTTTGTTTAAGCAGTACTACGATTTCTGTTGTGAGAGCAAGCAACCTTTAGGGTTCCATCGGAGTGGCCGGAGAAGATGTAGCTCTTGAAGTAGACGATCGACGTCACCTCACCGTTGGAGCTGCAATCGGCTTGATTGAGCTCTTTGTGGTTCCACATGTCCTGCAGCAACAACAGAAACATTCTTCAGCAAAGATAAATCTTGTTGTCGTAAAATTTGGACATGATGATTCTGAGCTGAGCATTACGATGCTGGACTCCTGGCCGTCTGACAGCAGCTTGAGCATCTCGAACGCGAGGCCGGACGATTTCTTCAGCTCTCTCAAGGTCCTCAGCACGTCCTTGATGTACGTCGCGATGTCGTGCATTCCCTCTGAAAACATTCCACGAGTTCGAAGAAAATCAGATACTACAACTTCAGGCAACTTCAGGCAAGCTCGACGACTGCAGCAACCAACCACGGTCGTTCATGAAGCTCCTGAGCGCCACCATGGCGAGCGCCCTGTCGCTGCCGTGCTTGGCGGACCTGAGGACGACCACGAGCTGCCGGAGCAGGCAGACCCGCGCGGCGCCGAGCACGCCCGTGTCGGGGAGGAGGGAGAGCATGTGCACCAGCCACACGGCGCACACGAGGCTCGCCGCGAACAGCTCCGCGTTCTTGCTCTCCAGGCACTCGGACAGGGCCTCCAGCGCCAGCCCGAACTCGTGGCTCACCACCGCGTACGCCGTCTTCCTCTCCCACTCCCACGCCGCCTTATCTTCCACGGCCACCTCGTCCTCGCCGCCGCCGCCGCCGTCAGCGCCGCGGACGACGCTCAGCTCTTGCGACTGCGGTGGCCGGTATCTCTCCTTCACCCTGGCGAGCTTTAGAAGGGTCGAACGGGCCAGCGGCCGCCCGGACGACGAGAATTTTCCGGCCAGGTTCATGATGGTCTCGGCCGCCAGGAGCTGGCTCCTCGGGAAATCCGAGTTCTTGAGGCAATCCACCAGGCTGTCCATCGCCTCCTCCCGGTACATGCTTATCTTTCTCGGCTCCACCTGACAAGAATTGCTCGTCAGGAACAAAATCACTATGTAAACTAACTAACTGAAGAAACGTTGCCAGAAAAACCGGCTGTTGTTTTCCTACCAAGAGATCGAGCTGAAGAAGAAGGCCTGCGACGACGGGGCTCTGCTCTGGCGTGGTGGTCTGCAGATACACGAGTAGCGTGTGCATCATGCTGAAGGAGCCCCCCTCTTTGATCGCCCGAAGAACACGCTCTGCTGCCGATCGCCTGAAGAAGAAAATTTTAGCACTCTGCATACGGTTGGAGGGAATATATTGATTGATTGATTGATTTATTTCGCCTGAAGAGATTACTTTTTCAGCTTCAAGATTTCGGAGAGGAACCGCACGATGTCGAACTTGTCGGCTTCGCCGACGACATGGAAGGCGTCGAGAACGGGGCTCAGCGCCAGCTTCTCGACGATGCTGCTCCGGCAGTGGCCGTCCTCCGCGATGCACCGCAGCAGGATCCTCATGGCGGCCACCCTTACCTCCACCTGCTCAGCCTCCAAGACCAGCACCGTACTCCGCACGAACCTCTCGGACACCAGCGCTGACCGCGGCACCGGTGGCGTGCTGTCCCTCCCGCTGCCGGCGCCTGCTGCTTCGGAGAGAATCTGGCTCACGAGGATCACCGACGCGGCCTTGGGCTTGACGCACATGTTGAGCGCGTCTGCCTCGTCGACTCGCCGGATCGCACCCACCAGCGCCTCGGCCATGTCCATCTCGACAAGCTGCTCCACGGAAGGACCGAGGAGGTAGATGAGCACGACGGCCTCGACGAGCCCTTTCTTGAACAGGGCCACAAGGCAGTCCACGTCGGTGTCCACCCGCGTGAGCGTCTGCACGACGCCGTCGTCGCGGGAGGCGAGCTCGGCGAGGAGGAAGACGGCCACCTGCAGCACCTGCGCGCTGACGGAGTTGAAGAGGATCTCCACGAAGCCGTTGATGACGGCGGGCTTGGCCAGCGCCGAGAAGAAGGCGTGCTCCGCGGCGCCGGCCTCGCGCCAGAGACGCTCGATCCTCAGCACGGACTTCTCCGACTCGGCCAGCTCCTCGGACGTGCAGAGGCAGGACACCGCGGCGCGGAGCTCGCCCACGGCGCTCTCCACGGTGGCCTGCACGATGACGCTGGTCGGCGACGGCGCGCTGGCCTGGCTGCCGGTGGTGTCCGGGGAGGGCGAGTTGATCTTGAACGGAAGGGGCGGGGCCTCCATGATCCTCGCCGAAGGCGTCCTCGCCACCACGGGCGCGGGCACGGGCGTGGCCGGCGTGGCGGGCGTAATGGGCGGGGCCGGCGTGGTGGGCGGGTTCTGCTCGAGCCAGCCGGCGATGAGGCGCTTGAGGACGTAGTTGGTCTTGGGGAGGCTGCCGACGTGGAGGTGCTGGCGCGTGATGGGGCAGGTGGCGTTGCCGCGGTCGAGCCACTCCTGGATGGCGCGGCGCTCGTACGTCTGGCCGGTCTCGAGGGTGACGGGGTCGTCGAACACCTGGCTCGTGATCGGGCACACGAAGTCCTTGGGGGTCGATGCCGCCTGCTGCTGCTGCTGATGCGCCAGGTCGGCGTAGCCGCCCATCGGGGAGCTGTATGTATGAAAATCCGACACGGGCCGCGATCAGAGCGTGTCTCGGTAACACCGGTGAAAGGCTGGAGATTGCTGTCTTACCTCGAGGGCTCCGGAGAGGGACGGGGCCAGCCGGCGCCGTCGTCGACGCGTGGCTGAACTCGTTGTGGCTTGGACAGAGGTGGCTTTTCCTAAGAGACAAGGGAACAGCATAGGGAACTCAGTTTTGGTGTCCATTCTACGTAGCCACAAATGGCTCATCAGCCGGAGAAGCGAGCCAAGGATTGTCTTGTTCGATGAGTCCGAGCAGAAACTAGGTGTAACAGTATATATACCCTCTACTTCCTTTTTTGCGGGGGCAGTATACCCTCTACTTCTGTTGGTGTTATTCAAAAACTATGGAAGTTTTCCTATAAAAATTGTTTAATTCATAGGAGCATATACCAAAGTAACCAATCTATAGGAATCTTGTAGTAGTGTAAATCCTATAAAAAAAATCAGGTCATAGCTCATACTCCCTCCGTCCTAAAAAAAAGATGTCGCAAAGTTTTCTAAATTTAAATATATCTATTGAAATACGTCAAGATGCGTTTAAATATAGACAAATCCGTCGCATCCTTTTCAGAATGGAGGGAGTAGAAAATTCCTTTACAACAATTAAAGAGAATCGCCTTCCAATAGGATTTAAATTGGCATGTCATCCTTTTTTTTTTTGGAAACCCAGTACAAATCACAAATGCGTACATCACTCACCCCTATGAACACACACGTACACTCTACCCCTATGAGCGCCTTCGGAACACCGAGTCTGAGAAACTGATCGCCGTATGTCTTTTCTATTCCAATGTTTTTCCTATAATATGAATCAAAGGAGGAATGCGGTGATTCTAGCATGCATGCTATATCAAGTGCATGTTTGTGCCGTTCATTCACTGCTTTAAGATTCGTGGTGTCAAGTTTCATCACATTTCTCATCAAAGGAGCCCTTAAAATTGTGCATGTTTTTTTCATTACACAGGGGAGATCCAAAACCCCCTCCCCCACCAACCACCGCTCACCTAACCACCACTTCTCTTCTCTCACATCCCCACTCTTGAGAGTCGCCAACTTATCCCCATCTTATTCAACAACGTGTTTGACCGATGTTTACAAATTGAAAAAATAATGCTTCATGAGAAAGGCTATCTTAAATTTACACATAATAATAGATCCTAATATTGAACTAGTCAACAGTGTTTATGTTTCTTTTCACCTTTTCATTAATAAAAAGTAGAATGTTGTCATGAACCGATTTGTGAATAAGTTGCAGCTCAAAGCGCAAACTCATGTCATAGGGTGGGCAACCTGATGTACTCACCAGTTTACTCATGCTTAAGATCTCATTCTTTGAGGTGCTTGAGAGGGTACATCAAATATCTTGATTATTACAGATCTAGATTATTTTCATAAAGTGATGACCGATGACCACAAGAAGGAATGTCGGTTAGTAAAGTGGAGTATTATCTTGGAATATTAGCGAAAGAGGACATGGGTGGTGGATCTAATAAATGCTCACTTGGATAATAGTTGTTCAAGTTCTAAAATGAGGATGCATATGGCAAAGGTTACTCCAAAATAAATGTGTAGTCTAAAACTCCTTTACAAGTGACAACAAAGCTTCGCAATTCTCCCAGGCTTTCAAAATATTAAAGAGGAGTTTTTGAGCTGGGACTCAGTTGTTGTTGGTGATGGCACCACTACTAGATGTGTGGAACATTCTTGGTTTAGAGATACGCCCTTAATTAGTCAACAATACCCAACACGTACACATTGTGCAACTAAAAATGTTATTGTACTGGTCGTTTTAAGTAGAACGCCGTTGAATGTTATTAGTTTTTATGTGTGTTATTACTTGGCGATAAACGGATGGTCCGACTTCATCTGGTTTAGCAGTTAATGAAAGTTAGTCTGTGCTAGGAGACACGGTGAAGCCTTCTAGTTCTAGACTGTGTTTGGCTTAAAGATTAAAATATTCGATTGGTACTCCTAGCAGAGGAGTAATCTACATTAAAGATAATATATAGCTAAGCTAATTGGAGTAGAAATACGAAGCGATGGTTCTGTAACTTTGATCACAATTCAACACCTTATGTTTGGAAGCTCGCTTGGGGGAGGAGGTAAGACTAAACAACTATTAGCTACTATACAAGTGGGTTTGCACGCTTCAGGACAACACATATGTTGAAGTATGACGGTTTGTAAATCCATTGGCGATCGCAATAGTTTGTGACGGTTCGGCACTTTTACATTACGTATCTTCCTTATGCGCGTGCAACTCCAGAAAAGGATGGAAAAAGGTCTCAAATCGTCAATGGTTGTCAAGGACGAACAACACCCCCGAGGAGGGAAACCGACACAACATTCGGGATTTGGACCAGCGGACGCACATGGATCCACCCATCGGGTGTGCACATTCACGTACTTGTCTGTCTGACAAATAGTTGTCGAGCTGAACCCACACATTTCACAGAAAAGTCCAATGTATATCTCACGTGTACCCATATGTCAGGTCAAGACAACAACCTTTTGCACAAGCTTTCATTTACCAATGAATATGTTGCAGAGGGTCATGTCCCTTTTACCGAGTCATATGTTGTAGTGAGTTTTCGGATGGTTATTATGGATTTAGGACTTTGATAGTCAAAAACTATCATTTACCGAGGCATATGTATTATTCGGCCCCTTTTAGTCTACACGAAGATCTACCGCCAAACTTCATAACGAGTAGCTTAGTCAACTTAGAAATATTTTCAACTTCCATACCGAGGCATATGCATTTTTTGTGCAATTTCATTTTTAAAAATTTCAGTCACATGTGCCGTGAACAGTTAACAATTTACCAAACGAAATGGAAATGCAAAGTTTGTGGCACATTATACTTTAGTTCTTGTATATTCATTTTTTAATTTTTCAGTATACCTTGATTGTTCTTTAATGTTAGACCGAACTTATTTTATAAGTTGAAGTTCATCAATCTTGAAATGAATATTCCCTGCGTCCAAAATTAAGCGGCCCAGATTTGTCGCAATATGCAGTATTTAGACAAATATGTGTCACTTAATTTGGGATGAAGAGTGTCCAGACACATGTGTATAGACAATTTGTGTCAATTTGGGAACAGAGGAGTAGTTGAAGTTCGCAAAATTTAGCAAAACAGTTGGTGTACGTTATATAGCAAGACAGAATACAAACATAAACTAATGAACTCTAACATAGTTTCTAGCCGATTCGCTCACCTTTAGCGTCTCTTTAGCATCTAGTAGCAAGACAAAATTCGGTAGTCAAAAGAGGCTTGCCACGACAATAATGCTAGCTAATGGAGACTAATTCCATTAGATTTTTTCTTCTGTTTGGAAAGATTGTCCAAGGCCGGGATCCCAGCCCTGTCCCTTTTGCCGAGTCATATGTTGTAGTGAGTTTTTAGATGATTATGATGGATTTTGGACTTTTGTTGACAGTCACAAACTATCATTTACCGACACATATGTGCTCTGATTACCCGCCTCCACAAACTGTCATTTACCGAGACATATGTAATAGTCAACCCCTTTTAGTCTGCACAAAGCTCTACCGCCAAACTTCATAATGAGTAACTTAGTCGACATACAAATACTTCCAACATCCATCCCCGTTTTGTTCAGTGGTATTCCCCTCGTTTTTTTGTTTCTGTTAATTGTTTGTGAAGTTTCAGTCCCTTTCATGGATTTTCAGTAAATATTTTGTTATTTGTAGTTCTTTATATGTTACAATTGCATTTTTTTGGTGTAATTTCAGTTTCAAAATTTTCAGTTACATGTGCCTATGATTTGTATATTTATTTTTATGTTTTCAGTATACCTTGATTGTCCTTTCATGTTATACCGAACTTATTTTATAAGCTGAAGTTCATCAACCTTGAAAAAAAGAATCCCTCTCTATGTCACTTAATTTCGGATGGAGAGTGTCTAGATACATCTTAGACATATGTATCTCAAAAAATTCGCGTCACTTAATTTGGTACGGATAAAGTAGTGGAAGGTCACAAAATTCTGCAAAACAGTTGGTGTACGGTATATAGCAAGACAGAATACCAATATAAACTAACGAACTCTAACACAGCTTCTAGCCAATTCGCTCACATTTAGCGTCTCTTTAGCATTTAGGACTAGTAGCAAGACAAAATTCGGTAGTCAAAAGAGGCTTGGCACGACAATAATACTAGCTAATGGAGACTAATTCCATTAGTTTTTTTTCTTCTGTTTGGAAAGATTGTCCTAGGCCGGCATCCAATCCAAGGTAATCATGTAGTGTGATATGTGCTAATGGACCAGCTGGTACTCTCTCTGTCCACTAAAATCTTTCTGAGCAGTCGGTTTCAATATGGAACGACCGATTCACCACCAACTAACTTCTTTCGTTTCAGGCCGCCCCAAGATTCAGATATCATTAAAAAAAAAAGGTTCAGATATAGCACAAACCTGTTTGCCTGTGTAGAGCTCGATGGAAGAATCCTCCGTGCTGTCGTCGGAAGGTGTGGCCGGCGAGTGCTCCTCCCTTGGTCTAGACGCCGGGCTCCATCTTCCCGATCTTCCTAAATGTGGTGACTGCCTTTGCTGCTGCACTATGAGGTGGGGCGATACGCGCTGCGGGTACAGGCTCGGCGGCCTCATCAGCTCCCTCCGTCCCCTGACGCTGCCCTGCCGCGGGTACAGGTCGCCCTCCGCCTCCGCCCACATCGGCTGCAAAATTCACCGGAAATCTCGATGTGACTCTCCGCTGAGCACGCTGACATTGATAGGAAAGAACGTAGGGTATGCATGTAGATCGAAGTAGTACATTGTTCCGTATGCCATTCTGCGAACTGACTGCCCCTTCGTCGGCGTCCGTCGATGCTTCCTCTTCGCCGGCGCTCAGGTCGCCTTGTCCGACTGTGAATACAAGCTCTGGAGGTGGAGGCGGCGGCGACAGCCTTGTTGCTTCCCCGGCTTCGAGGATCTTCTTTAGGTACAGCGCGTACGCTTTGCAGTTGACGTCGAGCACCATCTCGTACTCGCGCTCCAGCCCCCTCATCTCCTGCGCCTGGGCGCCGCTCATCAGCGACAGCACCCTCATCGCCGACAGCGCGGCCGTCTCGTCGGACCCACTGTCCTCGTGGCCCTGCGCCGCGGAGGCCACGGCGGCGGCGGCCGACGCACGGCGCGTGGCGAAGTGTCTCATGACGGGGAGGAGGCGCGGCGCGAAGAGCGCCTCGAATGCCGCGGGCGCGAGCTCGTGGCGCGCGAGCGCGGGGTCGAGGACGAAGAGGTCGAGCACGGCGGACGCGGCGGACGGCGCCCCGCCGCGGCGCCGCGCGGCCGACGCGATTGCGGAGAGGAGGCAGGAGAGAGGGGTGGCCGCGGGCAGGGACAGCAGGAGGCGCTCGGCGGCGCGGAGCGACGACGGCGACGGCGAGGCGGATGGCGCCGTGTCGAGCGCGTCTGAGATGAGGGAGAGTGCCTGGAGCGTGGCGGCCGTGTGCTGGCCCCCGCCTCCGTCAGCTGCCGCCGCGGCGGAGAGGAGATGGCGCCGGAGGAGCGGGTCGGCGATGAGCTCGCCGAGGAACGCGGAGGCGTGCGCAACGACGGCGGAGTACGTCGGCATCGGACCTGCCATGTCTGCCCTGCCTGACTCGAGTCGCGTGCCGCCCGCGGTGAGCAGGACACTCTCGGTGATGGGGATGGTTTTGTTTCGACGACCCTGGACTTCGGAAGCAGGTGGCGAGAGGCGGAAATGTCCGAAATGGGCAGCTCTTTTTGGTGGCTGACTTGCTGGGACCCAGGAGAGAGTAGCAGGGGCAGGAGAGGGAATTCGCCGCCCTGTGGGGTTTAAATTATGGCGGGAGGGGAGGTCGGACTCGGCCCCCGGCCGGCAGCGGCCGGCAGCAGGCTCCCGGCCTCGTGACGCGTGGAGAGAAACAAGCGTTTGTACTACAAGGAGAGTTCTGGGGCGGCTCTCCATGGCAGTAGCTGGATAGTCAAATCCACGTTTTTCTACGTACGTAAAATTATGTGGACCTGTGTCGATGACTATCAGGTTTCTCCCCCCATGACCGTAAGATCAACCGAACAAGGTTAATTAATCAGGTACAAGTTGTTTGAGGTGAGAAGCTTGAGTTTTTTTTTTTTTGAATCGTATGACAAATCGTTTGATGGGGGAAGCTTTCAGTCATTGTCACCAAAACTTAAGCAGAGAAGGATCTGCCAATTGGAGCTAAGGGAGAAAAGATGCGACAACGAAATCATCAAGGATAATATATACTACTGCGTGCACTTGCAAATTTATTACTGCTCCGGGCAGAGTATTTTGACGGAACACAAAATTCACCCTTTGATGCATATACGCATAAAATGTCAATAAATTGAGTAGTTTATTTGTAATCCTGGAATTACTTGCTCGCATGTGTTTTGTCACTTGAAACAAACTTCATCCTTCAACTCCAATGTCACTCTATAACCCACCTCCTTGCGACATTTCATCTCCATGCTTTTCGATGAAGCCCTAATAAGCCGCCATTACCTAGTCTCGACATCAACAACCACCTAAAAAGACAACTAGTTGCTGATAAGTTATGACACACCAATTACCTCACGTCCGCGCATGGTGCTTACCTAGGGGAGTCGAGTCTTCAAAAGTTAGTTCGTGAAATTTCCAGCAGCTCTTATGCAAATTATTGATAGATCATCTCCTAGGTATTTTTTTAGAAGAATATGGCCTCGCCCCGGTTCCCATTACTGAAACCAAACAAGTTCTTACAACGACATCACACACATCATGCCAGTTACTAAAGTATAAAACCCGGCACAAAAACAACAGAAAACACACGAGGCTACAATCTCCAGGAAACGCTCATACGCCCCATCAGTACCCAGCAACCACACACATGAACTAGATGACAACATATTACGCCTACTGGGCACAACCCTCTTCTTTCGGCAGCATCCACCTATCAGCCCAAACACACCAAGGCCCCACTACAGTTCAGATGCATTTGTCTTCCACATCTCCCTTTCACCACCCTCAACCAGGATCCGGCCACATCAGTAGGGTGTGGATCATGCGCCAAAGATTCCAAACTGCTTGTAATTATAGCTAACTTTTGTTTTTCGACCTCTCCTAGCAGAATACTCCATTGAGCAAGGTTGAAGACAGACTTTCTCCAAATCTCCTGCATTCTAGGCCACATAGAATAATTGAAACATAAGTCATTTCTCACGTTTCAGATGACCCACATAATAGAAGAGGATATGACATTTTCAACTCTAAAGAGTTTATTTTTTGTCCATTTAGTAGCAACCACCTCAAAATTCACAGGGCTACCATTATCAGTGATATCAGACATCACATGCCAAGTAGCCTACGCAATAGCACACTCAAAGAATAGGTGCTTACATGTCTTAGGCTCCTTGCAGAATAGGCAAGTTAAATCATCAACTTTTTGCATCTTCACTAAGTTATCCCTAGTGAGGATCCTATTATGAGCTATGAGCCACAAAAAGAACTGAATTTTAGGAGGGACTCTAATCCCCCAAACCGATTGAACATATATAGGCAAAATCCCTTTAAAATTAAGAATGGCATATAGGATTTAACACTATACTGTCCACTAGGTCCTAACTTCCACACCAGACAGTCCTCCTCGGCACTAAGGTGCAAAGATTGAGAAATCTGTATTATCTCATACCATTGAGACAACAGTCTCTTATCAAAGCATCTTCTAAAAATAAACTTAAGGTTTTCACCATCTCACACATCAACAATACAAGATTTTGTTCATTCAGAATTAGATAAACATCCCAATACCGAGTGGTAAGACAGCAAGACCAAAACCAATGATCTTCCCAAAATTCAACCCTTCTACCATTTCGCACTCTCCACTGATACCCCATATGAGCTGACCTAGCAGCCCAAATTACCCCTTTCCAAAAGGGAGAGGCACCCAACTCACTGCAATAGAATATACTAGGATTATTAATAGAGTACTTATGATCTATTATTTGTTTCCACAGCTTCTCTTCATCTATATGATATCTCTTAATCCGAGAAGCTAGCAGACATCTATTCATAGTGGCTAGATCAGGTATACCCAACCCACCATAATCTTTCTTTTGTGACACCAAACTCTAATTAACCAAATGGTATTTATGATGTCCTTCATAGTCATCCCACAGACATTGATCCATCTGAGAGTTAATCATTGTTATGACCCACTTAGGGAATTTAATGACACTTAGAAGGTACACAGGAATACTGGCTAACACACTTCTTACTAACTCTAGCCTAGCGGCATGGTTTAAGAGTTTACCCCTCCACCCTGCTGCTTTTTTCAAAGTTTTATTCACAATAGGTTGTATATCCTCCCTCCTCAATTTAGCATAGTGTAGAGGAACACCCAAATATTTCAAAGGGAAAACACCCAATCTACTGGTCAAGGTTTGAGCAAAAGCTTGTGCTAAATCATCTTAAACATTAATAGGAATAAGCTCACATTTATGGAAATTGATTCTTATCCCAGACATATGTTCAAAATATGACAATAACCATTTCAAATTTCTAGCAGTTGAAAGAT
Source organism: Avena insularis (assembly GCA_023614405.1). Taxonomy (NCBI): domain Eukaryota; kingdom Viridiplantae; phylum Streptophyta; class Magnoliopsida; order Poales; family Poaceae; genus Avena; species Avena insularis. Next base: position 502,036,486 of record CM042688.1, on the reverse strand, counting down.
CATTGTCCAAGAATAACAAGGTATCATCAGCATATTGCATACTAATGATCCCTGTCTGATTAAGAGCTCTCGTTAGGACAGTAATCTGACCACTATTAGGATCCTTAATTAGCATTCTAGTAAAAACATCTGCCATATAATTAAACAAAAGAGGAGAAATAGGATCTCCCTGTCTAACTCCTCGACCAGAGACAAAAAAATCACTATTAATATCATTTATTCTAGGGATTTCTATTTTTGTGCCCTCGATTCATTAGTTGTACTCAGTTTTTTCTAGCCGCTTAGTTTTTCCTCACTTTTTCCTATCTCCTTGTACGAAACTCTCACATGGTCTGAAACTTGCCGTCCGCCAGCCTTGCCGTTACGTGCTGACAAGTAGGGTCGCGTTCAGTTGGGTCCCATAGTGGACCCTCGCCGTTACATGCTGACGAGTAGAACCGCATTTTGTCGGGTCCCGTAGTGTACCCTTGCTGTTACATGCTGACAAGTGGGGCCACGTTCAGTCGATTCCTGTAGTGGACACCTCTCTCAACTTATCCAGATCAGCATCGGACCCACAGCTTATCCACGTGAGCGCCAGACCCACAGCTTATCCACGTGACCGCCGGACCCACAGCTTACCCAGGTTGGCATTGCAAGACGGGACCCCGAGCCAGCCCCGCGCCCGTGCCCGTGCCGTTGCTTCATTTTCATATAGTGAAATGTAATGCATATACGAAAAATATACACCTTTGAACTCTTTTAAATCGCACTTAGGACATGATAATGTTGTGATAATAAAATCCTGATCATTTATCATTTCCATGGAGTAAAACTATAATGCATAAACTTGCATATACAAAAATTATACACCTTTGAACTCTTTGAAATCGCACTTAATACGTGATAATGTTGTGCTAAGAAAATATTGAGAGATTACCATTTCCATGGAGTGAAATATAATGCATAAACTTGCGTATACAAAAATTGTACACCTTTGAACTCTTTGAAATTGCACTTAATACGTGATAATGTTGTGCTAAGAAAATCTTGAGAGATTATCATTTTCATATAGTGGAATGTAATGCATAAACTAGCATATACGAAAATTATACACCTTTGAACTCTTTGAAATCGCACTTAATACATTATAATGTTGTGCTAAGAAAATCTTGAGAAATTACCATTTCCATGGAGTGAAATAGAATGCATAAACTTGCGTATACAAAAATTATATACCTTTGAACTCTCTGAAATCGCACTTAATACATGATAATGGTGTGCTAAGAAAATCTTGAGAGATTATCATTTTCATAGTGGAATGTAATGCATAAACTGGCATATACGAAAATTATACACCTTTGGACTCTTTAAAATCGCACTTAGGTCATGATAATGTTGTGCTAATAAAATCCTGATCATTTATCATTTCCATGGAGTGGAATGTAATGCATAAACTTGCGTATACGAAAATTATACACATTTAAACTCTTTGAAATCACACTTAATACGTGATAATATTGTGCTAAGAAAATCTTAAGAGATTATCATTTTTATAGAGTGAAATGTAATGCACAAATTATACACCTTCGAACATCTTCCCTTTAAATTATATTCAAGTTTATTTGTTTATGGAATTAAAGTACTAGTGACATACTTGTTATTTTGTATGGATAGAGGGGTGCCCCCCGACAGATATAGAGGTTATCATGTCTGCTAGATCACAGAGAATCAACGGTTGGTGAGCACGATCCATGTGACAACTGTCTCGACCAATCAAAGCATAGCAGCGAAGATGAGCACAGGTGCGAGAGATGGATACAAAGAGAGGGGAAAACTGAGTAGCACTTAAGAACCAAGGCAAAACTGAGTAGAACTTAAAAACCAAGGGCAAGACTGACAAAGGGATTCAAATAGAAAATAGAAAAAGATTTTAAAAATGAAAAATGCGTCTTTTATACAATAAAATACATCTTGCCATACATCAAACTATTTGCAATTCAAATATACACCAGTTTGATAATTATTGCCTCACTCAGACAAACTATGTTTTGGGGAGGAATGTTTTGGAAAGAGGCTTGAGTAGAAAGCCATGAACCTTCATAGATAGTAGGTGATTTGAGAAGTGGTGATTTAGGTTAAAACTTGGTTTATATATATTTCTTATGGTGGCAGGTCACATAATAAGACTCCCTGGATAGATGCCACTATGTTCTGCTTTTTTTAAATTTATTGTGCATAAAATGACTCAATTAGCTAGCTAAAACCTATTCGTTGACTCTCTGTTGACCAGCCACCGGAGGGTAAAACTGAGTATATTGCACATGTCAGTGTTAGTACTGGAGGGGAAAACTGATTACAACCAAACTGCCAGTATTACACTCGAGGGCAAAACTGAGTACAACTGAGTCACCAGGGTTAGACACGAGCGAAAAACGTGACTCACGGTACACGTGTGCGGTACACGGGGCGGTATCGGGACACATGTGGTCGTGAACAGTGCAGTAGCGTAGGCGGTGCACGGTAGTGCAATGAAACATCGCTTCCCTTCTCCTTTAATAGAGGCCTCCCCACTCTCACTCATCACTCACTCGCTCACTCAACCGTCTCCACAGTCCCATCACCTTCTACAAACCCCCAAGAAAACCCCAACCACGCCGGTGATGGAGAAGAACAGCGCGGTGGCCATCAGCACCTCTAAGGCCACCGGCGAGGAGGCCCCCGTCCCCGTCCCCGCATCCGCCGTAGCCGCCGGCGAGGAAGCCCCCGTCGGTCTCGGGCAGATCCCGCTCGGCTAGGACCCCTATGAGGAGGTTGTTTATATAAGGCCGGAGAACCCCTACGACACCAGCATCACCGACCCATGGTCAGAGGTAACCAGGGTTTTCTCCCCTTCCCTTGTTCTTCCCCGTTCCCATCGTTGGATGCTAGATCGTATGTTATTAGGGCTCGGTTGTTCGTATTTTTATAGTAGCTAATTCTATTGTGTTAGGTCTCGTATTTCGATGAATCCCCCTGTTCGTATTTGAACCCCCCTGTTTGTAGTTGGGATCAATATTCAATTTGTTTTGATATTTTGAGAATAATCAGGAGATCTCAATCGGTTAATTTATGCAAATAATCAATCTCGATAATCAAAGTATCTCAATCATGTCCTTATTGCATTCTACTGTTTTTTCCAATAGGAGGATAGCAGCGATGTCCGCAGCGACGACGAGTCCAAGGACACCAAGACTCGTCGTGTGCTGAGGAGGCTGAAGTCCGGCCAGTACAACAACTTCTTCGCCGGTGACGTGTACAGGTGCCCCTTCTACCCCACCAGGAGGCTCCACACCACGGACTTCAACTCCCTCGTGAAGCATGCCGAGGACGTGAGGACCTGTAGCGAGTCCGTGAACGCCCACGGCTTCATAGCCAAGCATTAGGCGCTTGGTCTTCACTTCCACAACCTCCAGAAGGTGGCTATCGAGGAGGGTCGCATGCCCCCGATCAAGCCCAAGGCGCCCAAGGTCAAGGAACTAGGCAGCAAGAAGTGGAGGAGGCGCCAGAGGGAGGAGGCGGAGGCCCTCCTGGCAGAGGCCATGAGGGGCCACTGACTTGCTGATGCTGCTGTAAAGTAGCTTATTTTGTCTTGTCTGTGTTGAACTTGTCTGCTGCTACTGCTGAACAACCTAATTATCAAACCTCGTTAAGTACGTGATAGCTGTGAGATTTGACACATTTTTATGGCTTTTATTGATGGTTTTCACCCGGATATTATCGTTTTCTGGCTTTATCTAACGCTAATACTTCGGTAGCGAAGAAAACTTGGTTTTTAATGTGTGTTTCAGGTTCTAAACGTCAATAGGAGGATTTAACTAGAGAAACACAATATTCTGGAGAAAACAAGCAAGTCTCACTTTGGAAGCATGCGAGGGGAGCTCACAGAAGCTTTAACGAGCAACTATACGATGGAAATATTTTTCTGGCCGTATAGTTGTCGCCGCCTCTGTCTCGTCAAAAGGGACAACTTCCATGAAGCGACCGAGGATGAAAACACCACACAACTGCCGCCATACCATCCAGAAGGGAGAAAGAAGAGATCCAGAGAAGAAGGGGAAGACGTTCTTCATCTCGCTCCACGATCTTCGACCTCCTGGCCAATACACCCCCATAGTCACTACTTGTACTTAAGAGAGAGAGAGAGAGAGGGATTTCCACCTTGCAAGACTAGGGTTTGAGATTGTTTCTTCCAATCTTGAATTGTGTTGGATATTTTTTATTCTTATTGTGGATCTCCACGGTAATACAAAGACGAATTCCCTTTATTTAATTATATTGATGATCCGTTCTTCTCTCATGTGTGAGTAATTCCCTTGGGCGTGGGAGATGTAGGGGATTGGTGAGATGTGGTGTGCCTTCATATATTTTCCATTAGTTTATGATTGATTCTAATTACTATATTATGTGTGCTTGACTATCTATAATATGCCTAATGCTTGTTGTCTAATTAAGGACCCAGACAACATGATGCTTTGTTCTATATAGATAAGATCTTGTTCGCTAATGGACCGGCGACCCCTGGGTGACATGAGGATATCAATGAAAAGCTAGTAGACTCGAGTATAACGAGGAACCACTGTGCTTATTGCATTAGTCCAATCCAAGGAGCTTAATCGCTAAGCGACCTGAAGAGTCTTAATCGTCTAGTGTCTGACCATGGTTTTGGTAAAAGGCTAGTAGGATTATTAAAGTTGGGATGAAATCTACCAAGAGGAGTTCCGACTAATTATGGGCTACTCGCCTACACATATATCTATAAGACTATAATTGTTACATTTATCATTTGTCCACCTGGCATAGTCACTATCACCATGAACTGAATCTCCTCGCGCCTTCTTTCGTCATCTGCAGGAAACAACAAACAATCAAGTCGTTCTTTACTTTTATGTTTTATATTTCTAAAGTTTACTTTTTAGTTCTATTTAAATACATCTCATTTAATCAAAACCTCATTCCTATTTCAACACTTGCAGTCAATTCACTCGAAGACCTTGACAACTTCAGGTGCAACAGAGACTTCACCCATAAACATTTACCTTTGGACTCCCTGTGGGATCGATATCTATACTTCAAAACTAGCTATAAACGATATGTGCTCTTGCAGACATCAGTATCGTACTATATAACCTATATTAGCAGCTTTATCTACATCTGCTCTGTTTACTAAATTTATTTATGGTCCTGGTTAGTTTTGCTGCTCTAGATTTGCTACTAGATTGGAAAACGAGGGCAAAAGGAACAATGAATGAAGAGAGAAGTTGCTCTAGATTTGCTACCTTTTTAGGCAAAAAAAAACACAACTGTTAGCGAGAGAGAGAGGGGGAAAGGCGCCCTTAAAAAGATCAATCATAAAAATAACAAAAAATAAAATTTCCAATTTAGACGACAGGGCGTACGTAACAACCAAACGTGCCCCACATGGTCCCACACCACGTCCTCCATAATCAGCGAGAGATGGATGGATGGTCTGCTGTGTATCCTGGCCCCACCTGTCAGCATGTAATGGTCGAGGAGACACAATGTAACGCTCAACACACGACCCGCCCTACGGTCCCACCGGTCAACATCTAATGGTCAAGCCTTTGACCTGATGGCATCCTCCTGTCCGAGCGCATGTGAGGATTTTGGAATGGAAGGACGGAAAAAGTGAGGAAAAACTAAGCGGTTGAGGAAAATTGAGTACAACTAACGAACCAGGGGCATGGAAATAGAAATCCCTTTATTCTAACCCCTACTGAACCAAAATCAAGCAAAGACTTAATGATTTTAATCCACTTAGAGCTAAAGCCCCTCCCACTCAACATCTTTAAAAGAAACTCCCTATTAACCATATCATAAGATTTCTCATAATCTAGTTTAAAGATAAACCCATATTGCTTTTTTATACTACATCATGAATAATTTCATGTGCAGAAACAACACTCTCCAGAATGTATCTTCCTTTCAGGAAGGTCGTCTGGTGGGGTGAAATAAGAGACTCACTTACCACACTAAGCCTATTTGTACTACACTTTGAAAAAAATTAAAACTACAATTTGTATGGGCTATGGGCCAAAATTTGTGTATAGTTACAGCATTGGCCTATTTAGGGATTAAAGTCAACAGAGAGAAATTCAATCTATAAAAGTCTAACCTGCATCTATTCCAGGCATTAACCAAGGCAATCAAATCATGTTTAACCAAATCCTAGAAATGTTGATAAAAACAAAGAAAAGAACATATGGTCTAGGATACCCTTCATCATAAGAACCAAATACAACATCCTTAACCTCTTGATCAGAGAAATCAACATCAAGGAAAAAAATGTTCCTCAGTTAATTTATCACAATCATCCTAGAAATCATTACTCAAATCAATATTAGGTTTATCTGCACACCCAAACAACTTTATATAATATGAAACTGCAAGATCCAACATGCCTTTTGGCATCCACCAACCCAGCAGGGCCTTCCAGATACTCCATCTTATTCTTCCTCCTCCTTTGATTAGCTACAGAATAGAAATATTTAGTATTACGATCACCTGCCAAGATATTTCTCTCCCTAGATCTTTGTCTAGATTTAACTTCCTCATTTTTCCAAATCTCTATCAATTTAGATGAAATACTTTTCATCCTCGTTTTAGAGACAGGAGAAAAAGGTTGAGATTCAGACAAAATATCTAGGATGTATATTCAGCTACTAGCTTTTGCTTTAACTTATTTTGAGTAGATTCCCTATTGGCATTCCACCCTTTCAACCCTCTCCTAAGGTTCCTAATCTTGAATTGCTACTTGTCTATAGCTTGAACATAATAACAAGGCGCATACCAAATTTTAGAAACAAACGATCAAAACCATCTACATTCAACCACCATTTCTCAAAACAAAATTGTTTGGTCTTGGGTACAGCTAACGCCTCCATGTCCACAATTAATGGGGGTATGGTCACTCCCTACTTTAGGTTTAGTCCTGACATTACTAGCTGAAAACATATCGTCCCAGCAAGTAGAGACAAACACTCTATCCAGCAAGGCCATAATCAAATTGTCCTGATTATTAGCCCAAGTAAACTTTCTACCAACATTTTTAATTTCTATTAAACCAAATTTATTAATCCAATCATTAAAAAGATCAGCCCAATGTTGGTTAATGTTGCTAGTATTTTTCTCACGGCTTTCTCTAATGAGATTAAAATCTTAACCTACTAATATAGGCCCACTCCAAGAGGAGTAAACATTATGTAACTCATTTATAAATTCCAACTTATGTTCATCATAGGAGGAACCATATACTGCAGTAAACCTCCATAAAACACTATCTTTCATACTCTTAATCAGAACAGAAATAGTATAAGTACGAATGCTCCAAGAAAGGACTTCAAACATATCCTCACTGGTACCTACCAGTATTCCCCCAGTAGTATTATTAGCAGGTAACCAATTCCATGTATATTTACCACTAGGATCTAATTGCTTGAGTTGGAAAGCGGTAAAATCCACTTTTTTGACTCAGAGAAACTAATAATATCAGAACATGTCTCTCTAATAAGATCATGCACTCTGGTAAATTTGTCAGGCCTATTGAGGCCCCTAGGGTTCCATATTAGAACAACTACCATGATCAAATTTTGATTTCTTTCTACTATTTCTCTTAGAGGAGACCTCAATCCAAGGTTCCTTCTCTACCTGAAAATCACTAATGTGATCCTCAGGACACAAATCCATTAAACCATAGATAGTTAGGAAATACCTATCTATATCTTCCATAGTGACATCAAGATTACTAGGAAGGAACATATCAAGATGATCAGAATGAGAAGTGGTCAACCTACTAGTTTCCATTTCTCTAATGACATTTATTATTTCCAATCTCATCAACAGAAGTACCTAGAGTTATGCTAGTAGAGCTAGCTCTACTTAATAATCAAGAATGGCTCTGCTTTGTCGCTCGTCGCTGCTCTCGTGGTGTATGGGCTACTCAACCTCGAATGGCTACTGCATCAAACATCAAACATAATTTCTTTAAAAAAACTAAATCTAAGTTTATTTTGCATACAACATAATAAATGGGGTCTTACACCCCATCCACCCACCACGCTAAGTCGTAGTGAATAAACGTAACGCGTAACCAGTAGTCTAACGGCTCGACTTGATCGTCTGTCACCGCTATCTCGTCGTACGAGTGATGAAGCCTCGAAGTGTGTTAGGGTACCGAGTCTTCATCACTCGTTGATGCTAACGCATCGACGGCGACGAAGTCTCGATACCCTAACACCTTAAACTATCTTATAACTCATATTTAATTAACTAAACTAAAATACATGGGACAACCCAGATTTTATGAGACGAAAAAAAGTTACCCACGTGAGAAATGTGAATACGTCTCCACCCAACCCATTTATATGGTGGGTAACTTATATGTATCAGGATGGATAACTTAACTATTATGACATTGATAAGTCATGTGTTAAGGATGGGTAACACGATTTTGTTTGTCCCAAAATTTACCTACCATCAATACGACAGTTATCCAGCCTTCAGTATGTAAGTTACTCATCAAATAACATGTAAGTTATCCATCACTATAAAAATTTACTCATAGATAGAATATAAAAGTTATTCTAACGGCTCGGCTTCGCCGTCTATCACCGATCTTGTGGCGTACGCGCGACTCAACCTTGTAAGACTACCGCGTCAAACATCAAGCATAATTTTTTTAACAAATTAAACCCAAACTCCTTTTGCATACAATATAATAAATGTGGTCTTATGTCTACCACCCACCACCCTATGTCGTTGTGAACAAATGTAATGTGCAACCAGTTGTCTAGCGGCTCGGCTTCATCGCCCGTTGCCACCACCGTCATGAAGACTCGAAGGGTATTAGGGTACCAAGTCTTTATCGCTCGTCTATACTAACGCATCAATGACGTTAGTCTCGGTACCCTAACACCAAGGCTACCGCATTCAAACTAAAGTTGATCAACACATATGGGAGAACGCTTCTATCCAACACGTTTATATGGTGGTTAAGTTATGTGTTACAGGATGGATAACTTACATACTATGGCATGGATAACTCACGTGTTAGGGGTGGGTACCTGTATGGTCCCGAAAAAATTCATCGAAACATATCAACATGATATCTAGTTTTGAAGATCTCGTCGTGACTAGTCCAACAATGAAAATGGATCCTAAATCGGACAAACTATTTGATCTACGAAACATTTTAAATTTTCAATTTGATGCTAAGCTGGCAGCATGTCCACACTACCTGCTAGATTTGGACAACTAGCGACCGGTCTGACAATAGATTTCCCGCTAATAAATGTGGAATAAAACCAGTGTTTAATTTATCAAGCACAAAACCTAAATTCACTAGGTTCAACTAAGTGCACTAATAATATATGCTAATCAATACAAGCAATAAGGTGATAGCAAGATAAATTACTTCAAGAACGATGACTATCACAATGTAAAGGGAATAAGTAAAAGCGCGGGTATAGAGATAACTGATGAATACAGAGACAATTATTCTATCCTGAAGTTCATGTCCAAAGAAGCTACGGCTCTATTGGAGTGGTGCAATGACACAATTCTCCCAGAACACCACAAATAGCTCACCTTGAGGTGTGGTGGCTTCATGCTTACTCAACACCACACAAGGCCTCACCCCAAGATGCGGAGGCACACTTCTCACCGACGCCATAGAAGGCTCACCGTATTCTCCTAAGTGCGCACCACAAAAGGCGGGCACTCGATACAGGATGGAACACATGAGGGTGGTAACCAAACCCGTACAAGATTGGCGCAATCTCCACAAATCAATTGGAGGCTCCCAAGAATCATCGCAAAGGCCTCTAGTTTGAGAAATCTCCACAACTTAATTGGAGGCCCCAAGAGAACACCACCACTACCACACAACCGTATAGGGTTCCAAGAACTCAAGAGTAACAATCCCACAATATTTTACTCGCCGATTCACTGTAGAGAACTCAAACCTATGCACCTAATGCAATGGCAAGAACACAAATGCTCAAATCCTTCTGTCTCAAATTCCACCAAAACTACAAAAGCTATTGCAGGAATAAGAGAGGAAGAACACAACATGAAATCCACAACATAAACCCAAGATCTAGATTTCAAGATGTTCCCCTCAAATATATAGGGATGGATTGGTGGAGTTGTAGATCTAAGATATCCTCTTTAGAATCCCTAAAAAGATTCAAGATTTATGGAAGGGAGATAGGGGATTTGCAAGCTTTTGAGAGGAAATACAAAGAGCAAGCAACTTTTCAAGGAAGAAGAATGGGGATTTTTATACCAAGAGAAAATGCAAAATTGAGCACAAGCAGCTGGTGCACATGTTGGGAGTGGCCGGCCCAGCCAGACCACTATGGCCCATAGCCCAGGCGAGAGGCAGCTAGCCCAGGCGGGGCGGGTAGTAGCTAGGCGCGCGAGCAACCGACAACGCGTGCGAGTGGGCCAACCTATCACTGGAGGCGGGCCATAGCGAAGCAGCAACAACGCGTGTGAAAGGATCGTATGTGCACCTAGAGGGGGGGTCAATAGGTCCTACTTCAAATTTTACTCCTTTTCAAGTTAGGGTTTGACACAAAAGGTAAATTCTCAAAATTATGCAACTATGGTGAATTTACCTATATGTCAATCTAGCACCACCACTAAGCAAGAACAAGATAAGTAAAGTGCGGTAAAGGATAGAAGTAACCAAAGTGGAGCACATGGAGACACAAGGGTTTGTTTCCCGTAGTTCCTTTCTTTTGAGGGGAAGTACATCTACGTTTGGAGAGGGGGTGGTTTCAAACCACCAACGCCATGAGAGGCCTCCCTTGTTCTCCGATGAACCTCACCCCAACGGGTTCAATTCACCTCTTCCACTATATCGGCAACCTTCGAGGTGGAAGCCGGCACCTTTACAACAAGTTTGAGGCACATATCCACAACCTAATTGGAGGCTCCCGAATACAACCAAGCTGTCAAACAATCAAAGACAAGCTTGTAAGAACCAAATCAGAAGCTAGGGTTTCCAATGAAACACTAGAGTAAGGGGCCCTCAACTGAATGAGGGGGAAATGAAGATCTCTCTTGGTGAAGCTATAGATCAAGGCCTCCTCCTTCGATTCTCCAAAGATCAATGACTTTGGATGGTTGAGTGAAGAGATCTTGAGGTTTTGGTGGCTCAAATGGTGTTGCGGTTCTTGAGGTGGACGAGCAGCTCCCAAGGTAGAAGAAGGGGCCTTTATATAGGGCCCCTGGAATTAGAGCCGTTGGGAGCCACTTACCCCGGACAGTCCGGCAAATGCTAGTCGGACAGTCTGGCCCAGCCGGACACTCCTGGCGATAACAACCGGACACTCCAACCTGACAAAGTTTCTGGCCACAATCCGGATAGTGCCCGGGTGGTGTCCGATGTGATGTTATGATTGTCCGAGCTGGTCGATGAATCCTTAGGGCCGGACAGTCCGGCAAAAGCCGGCCGGATATTCCGGCGGGGCCGGACACTCCGGCATATATCGGTCGGATAGTCCAGCAGGACTTTGTCCCTGCCCCACATATCATCTTGGGGAAACCTTTTTCCTTAGGTAAAGATTACACAAATGTGGTTGATATCTCCTAAAACATTTAACAACAGATTAAACCTATCCAAGTGTTGTCGACAAACATCAAAACAATATGAAGGGCATAAATGCCCTTTCAATCTCCCCATTTTTGATGTTTGATGACAACCCAAGGATTTGCAAATAGGATAGATAATAATTTTCACACTAGAAGATTTAAAAAATATAGTAAGGCTCCCCCTAGATGTGTGACCAATTTATCTTTGCATTTGAATACAAGACCACACACCCTAGGATCACATCCTCACTAGATTTTGTAGTTAACAGGGTTATGACATGATATAATAAAGACTAGATCAATAAGCTAGGAATAACATAGTCTTTAACGTAACCGGGTAAGCATGTCACAACACACATAACGGAGTTCAACACAACATAGTACTCAACAAGTAAGATAAAGACATGAAGCTTCAAAGAGGCAAATCGAAATAACGTGAAGCTCGTGTACCCATGCAAATCCCCGGTAGCAACCTAATAAAAGGGCTACTTCTCCCTCTTTGGCATCGAGATGCCAAAAAATGGAAAAGAGCACAACTAAAGCGTCCCTAAGCCAACTCTAGCCACTGTAGTCGTCGTAGGCATCATCATCCTCATCCTCGTCAGGCAAGCCGGATTGTAGGCAGTGCAGGCCAAATACCCCCAGATCTGGTCTGGATCAGTTCGGCCGGTCCATCTCCTTTTTTCCTTTTTTATTCTAGAAAATGATAAAACTAAAAGTTCAATAAATTTTAGAACCTCCCAAGGTGAAGAGCCGGTGAAAACTCTAGTATCAAAAACACAATAAGATATTCATCTGAAAGCCATTTTTGATAAACTAGATCTTGTTATGAAGATAACCACAAGCTCTAAATCCAAATAGCAAGCAAGAAATATGATGCAAGAATGCAAAGGTTTGAGCTCTCCCCGAAGGAAACGATCGAGCTACTCACTAGAGAGCCCCTCTTGATAGTACGATTATCTATCCTAAACCTGGTCTCCAAACAAACTACAAGAGACCAACAAAAGGAAAGGCTATCAAGAACATACCTTTGGCTTGCACATTCCAATTGAGCTTGACGATGATGATCTTGATCTTCTCAAGTTGGAACACCTTTCTTGATAGAGTCCGCTTGCGCTTTCTTGATGAAGACTTGCGAATTTCTTCCCCATACACCTATGGGAGAATCTCTTCATTGGGAATATCTTCGCATATCCATGATCACCATGATGGCGGCAAGCTCCAAGCAGATCACCTCGAGATGGATCATCTTGATCTTGCACTCTATTTCTTCTTTCTTCATTAGGATGATATCTTGAAGATACACATGAGGAAATTTGTCTTCTTCTTCAAGACTCTCTTCATCATTATCATCATCATCTTCTCCTTCTTCTCCCTTTTTACCTTGAAACCAACCTATAGTATACAAGAATGTCAATGGACAAAATCTAAAAGTGTAGCTCAAACCAAAGGTTAGTCCATAGAGATTGTCATTAATTACCAAAACCACACACGAGGGCATACATGCACTTGGAACTGGAATCCCTCTAGCTTTGCAGGTTTCTTCGTAATTGTTCTTGATTTCTCTGGCAAAACTGGATGCGCTCTTTGGATTTTGTTCGCTGTCATTAGCTGGGGATATAGACAACAAGGAACATATGGACAACAAGGAAACAAGTTTACTATCGAAACTAAATTCCCTAGGCAACCTACTTCATGTACTTACCGAGTCTTGATCTTATTGAAGCAATGGAGACTGCTCATTAAGCCTAGATTTCTCATTCTCCTAGAAGAGGTGATCCAACTACGGAAGACTTCATATGACGAGACATGTTCGCCCCACCCGCAAGATTAATTCCATGCTTAGTGAACTCTGATACCTTTTGCCTATGGGTCTTTTGTTGTTAAAACTCTAGCTGCTAAGCCCGGCATGATGTTACCTTGAACTGGTATTCCCAACACACTATACCGTTAGCCATGGGGCTTTATTAGAATATCTCTAGCAGACTCCTTATAAAACATGGGTCCTCAAAATAATTGTTGGTTTACCATTTCAGACGAAAAAAGTGTCTCGACCAGACACCCCATACGAGGCTATATCCTTTTTAAAAAACTAGGGGGCCAAAAAATCCCACCCAACCCGCAGATATGAGGGTTTGGTGGCCGACCCGACAATGCCCTCTATCGCGCGGAAACCGTTGGTAGGAGGGACATTTCAGCCCGCGTGCTACTTCTTTCCTCGTCCTTCCGCCGCCAACGGTCGCCCCGCCGCCGCGCGCCGCCCTTGATTCTGGCCGCGGTTTGTCGATTCTAGCTGCGCAGAAGGCACCAGCCGCTTGGCGCCACCATTTCCCACCCGTGGCAGGTCGGAGATCGTTGCGTGATGGAAATCCCGCTCACGGCGGAGATGCGAGCGGACGTGACCGCCATGGATCCGCACATAGCTCGGGGCCGCCGGCTTGAGGAAGCGGCACGACGTCGCCCCCGCCATGGACCGGCTACGCCACGCGCTTTGGCCTCAATGCATCACCTCGGTAAATGCCTCTCTTCTCCTTGTGATTTTGTGTGCGTCTTGTTTGATTTTATGCGTGATTTTTTCCGAATTTCTGCGCGATTCGTAGATAGATTTAAGCCCATGGGAACTTGTTCGACGACTCGTCATCATCCGAAGACTCGGACATTGAGATGTTGCTTGACAGCCACAGGTGGCAAATGTTGGTGGTCGTTCTTGTCGTGAAGGAGCGCGAGGACGGGAAGAGAAAGAAGCGACGATCAACTAGAAATCAAGATCGTATCCAAGCATTCCTTCAGACTTACCAAGAGATTGGTGACTACAACACGCACGACCAGTTTCAGCATGATCTCATTGAGCAGCTACGTGGGCAGTTGGCTGTCATTTTTATTCATTTCAATTTTTACTCGCTCAAGTGTGATTTGGACCATTATTTGGATTTAGGACTATTCTTGTATTGGATTATTGTTTTTATTTGAACAATTATTGTAATTTGGATTATTGTTGTATTGTACAATTAATAATTTTCACATTTTAGTTCATATGCATTTCATATTTGTATGTAATATGCTATATATGTGTGCAAAATGTGATAAAACCAATGAATTTAAGGTCCCCGGTGGTAGGTTGCGGCCGAGCAGATCTCGCAAAAAAAAGAACGGTAAAAAGAGAACCGTTCCTATTTGCATTATCTGTCTGGCCACACCACAACCCACGCGAGTCCTCTAAACGTGTTTTCTATGCCCTTTATACGTATTTTAAAGACCCACGGGATCGGGTGCTCTATGTGCCTTCCGGCTAAAAGAAAAAGAATATTGATCGTCAATACTCCCTCTACTCCATCCGATTCAAATTAATGTTCTTAATTTTTTTAAATTTGAATGTTTTAATGCTAGATATATCCGAATATAGATAAATCCGTGAACATTAATTTTTGGATGGGAGGGGTAGTACATTTTTTTTTCAGGTAAAAGAGGATTTCATTAAACAGGCGGGATTACACGATGAAAGTTCACTTAACCGGTATCACATCCAGTTATTTGATTTATTTCTCTGCAACTCGTGTTCTCACCAACCGGTAACTGTGAAATCAGCTAGGGCAAGTTGGACACGCTAGGCGCAAGTGGTACAGCGGAGTACATATATACTCGTTATTTGATTTAGCATCTACTACCGAGGGGAGAAGAAAAAATAAGCAGGCGTAGAACAACGATCCGTCGTGCATGTGCACGGATCCGCGGCTGCTATGGCTAGTGACCGCCGACGTCGTCCTTGAGCAGCGACACGAATCTGAGCATGACGTCCACGGCGTTCTGCGAGGCGATGCTGATGAACGTGCTGGCCTCGTTCCCGAGCGCGGATCCACCCCCGGCCAGATCCGACAGGGAGCGGATGGTGATGAACGGGACCCCCTGCTGGTACGCCACCAGCGCCACGGCGGCGCTCTCCATATCTATCGGCGTGCACCCGAACTTAGTGCGCAGGAACTGGCGGTACCGGGCGTTGTCCACGAACACGCTCCCGCTGCACCCCTTGCTAACCCGCGCCACCCGCGGCGCGCGGGGCAGGCACGTCGTCGTCGTCGTCGCGTTCACGCACCTCGGCAGCTCCATCCCCTCCAGCTCCGCCGCCAGCGCGTAGTACCGCTCGCTGGCGCGCACCCAGAAGGCGTGCTGCCGTTCCTCTGGCTTGCCCGACGCCGGGAAAATCTCCTCCGGCTGGTACCAGATGCTGTTGAGCTCGTTCGCCGACAGCTCCGGGTTGCCCTGCCCGACGGTGTAGTCGGAGAAGTTGAGGAAGCCGTACTCCCGCGTGTAGTCGCCGGCGGCCTCCAGCGGCAGCTCGTTCTCCTTCCCGTCGCCGTACCGCTGCCAGTTCCAGAGCGAGAGGTGGGCCCAGTGCTCGGGGATGGTCACGTCGCCGATCTGGAGCTCCTCGTTCGCGTTGCCGGCGATGCCCCAGTGAACGATGCCCTTCACCCGGAACAGGCTCAGCAGCATCTGGGTCGTCAGCCCCGCGTTAAGCTGCATGCAACCGTTATCGTTTTAGCGAAAAGGGCAAAAATAATACTTGCACAAATATAATAAACGTGTACTGTACATACCATGCTCAGCCCCGTCATGACCATGACAACGTTTTGGCCTCCGATGGTTCCGAAGCGGAACCTTCGCCCTTCTCAAGCAAAAACATGAATTAAATTGTTAATTAGTCCTAATTACTGCGAACCATTTGAACATTTGATTGTGGAGTCTAGCTACCAGCTAGCTAGCTCGATCACGAGCTGATCGAGCAGTTTACAGTCCTGGGGTTACGAGTAATTACGTGTGAAGACTCTGTCATCGCCAGGCCGTCAAAGCCTCTTCGAGCACGTGTGGTCGGGTCATGCATGCATACGCACGCACCAATCTCCCCCCAAGCTACCTTCTTCGACCAGACCAAATTCAACATTTTTCTGTAAGAGGTATACTTCAACACGCTAACTTAAAAAAAAACACGCTCTCTTTGAAGTTACGATTTTTATGCAAATCTATGGTCTCCCTCAGTTGCTTTCTATAGTGCCTAAAATAGAAGAGTTTACATCAAACAAGGAAACATAATTAAATCCCTGGAAAAAAATCGAGGCAAGTTGTGTAACGTGTATATTTTATATTTTTTCTTAAAAAATATAGGCACTATAGGAAGGATCTGAGGGATCCGTGAAAAATACGAAATTTTAAAAAAAAATTGATACATCACATTATGTAGTTTTTGTCCTCTTCTCGAATCGTGACGGTATTGTACATATGAGGAAAAAGATTGCCGGCCACTTGTGACTGTGTTGAGGGCTTCCTAGCCTTATAGATGGCCAGAAAGGATGAGAAGACATTTTGTGCAATCGAAAATGACTAGACACCGCGTCATAGGAAGGCAAATAACATCAGGGGCAGTGCACGTGGTATAAAAAACCTACGTGGCTTTTCTTCGATGCGCCTCGTGGCCTCATGGGCCAGAGGCTTTCGAGTTTTGACATTCATTGTTGTCTTCGTACCGTACGATTCCTCTGGTTTATTTGGAATACTACCTTGGATTGGACGAAACTGTCGTGTCTAAAATAGATTATGGTGGTGTACGGAAGCACTCTAACCATTTTTCTTCGAAGGACATCAATCGTTCAGCCATTCTAATCTTTGATTCTTCGGACAGCCACCGATGCATTTTATAGTTTATCACATGAGAGCTGCATGTGAAAATTACTCAATCTAAGCTTAAGAAAACCATCGCATGTTTGTAGTGTTAGACCAAGTTATGTTAGTTCCTTTTCCCTATATATGGCATATGTATACAGGGTTACACTCAGTCATGGTTACACCTGTCACATCGATGCCTTATACTATTTGAGTACGTAATAAGGTAGACCGAGCTAAGTGTAGCAAAGAAATATTCGAACCAAATTAAACAATTACGTTGAACTGTATGAACATAAATATTCTACCCGTATGAAATCATCATAGGACAATATATACAAACTGATTATTAATAATCTATACACATTGTTTTTTTTTCTTTTCACGGATTGCAAGTAGTCGTATTTGTTAACAAAAACTTATAGATGTGTCTTTTATCACATGTTCTAGCTATGCGATCTTCTAAAACCCTTTGCGTTGGAGTTTTAATCTTCGGACAATCAAGTAGTGCGCCTTTTCCAGATATATATATTTTTACAATAAAGGGGACTTCATAATTAAAATATCTAAATATTACACATGGCCTCTATATAACTAGGATCTACTCATCATGTTCGGAAAAGAAAAAGAAAAAAAAGGCGAAGAACCAGAAAACATCAAGAATCTTTAAAACGCTTATGGTGATGGATGACCAATATCAGTAGATCATGTTGTCACGCATGTTGGCTACAAATATCCTTCCCCGAGTACTCCAGCCGTCTTCCCATATATGCTCCCTTCGTTTCAAAATATAAGATGTTTTAGCTTTGTGAATAGAGTGTATCTAGATCTTTTTAGGATGTAAGTTCATCTAAAACATCTTATATTTTAAAACGGAGGGAGTACGTATGGAAGTAGCATTTCCCGTCTCTCATCTGGATGCGTCCGGCCGCATCTCATGTTAGGTTCATGCATCATGCATGGGGTAACTAAACTAGGTGCTCACTATGCACGTATGTACCTTGGACGTCCAGGTTAGGGACGGTCTTGCTGGCCACAAACTTGGGCGAGTTGAGCACGGGAACCATCTCGAAGGCGTTGGGAACGACGAGCCCGACGAACGGGCCGTGGCGGTTCGCCCTGCCGATGGCGGCCCACGTCTCCTTCGAGATGTATCCCTCCGCCGCCGTGGCCATCAGCGCCACCGCGACCACGACCATGGCGCCGGCCATGAGCCGCCGCCTAGAACTACCCATGATCGATGGCCGATGATCGAGCTAGCTCGGTTTATTCTCTGTACGCAGGCTGCAGCTATCTTGCTTCTGATCGTGCCTCACACGATATGAGAGTATGAGACTTGTCCGTCTGCTGTGCCTGATTGGCGTGTGCGGTATGCCTGTGTTGATCAGCTGTCGCTAGATCGTACATATATAGAGCGAGCTGATGAAGTTGGGTGAGATGGAGCCGTACGTGCGTGGCGAGTTGCTACGGATACTATAAAATTGAAATATGATCATGCATGCGTGGCGCGCGCAGTTTCATACAATTCCAATGGTTACTAAAAATGTCAACGTCTTGCAAGGAAAAAATGAGCAGCTTGCTGAAATCATATGTGGAGAAATGCCCCGCTACTTGTACTAGAAGTTAATTATTTTGGTCCTCGCAAGTTAATGCGGAGTACTAGATACGTGCTGAAATTTGTTTCAAGCCTTATGTGTAGTCTTTCTGGTTCGCCCTCTTTTTCAGGGCAGGCAGGCACTATCCAGATTTTAACTTTGACCAACGATTAGTCAAACATTGTACATCGATTATATCCGATAAAAATCGATAGGTATCATGGAAACTTGGCTTTTGGCACGTGGAAAAGACTATTTCTCAGTTGACTTGGAAACAGTTACATCTTAGTTGATTTGGAAATAGTTATCGACATTCATAGTGGTGAAACAAATATTTTGTCATCCCTTTGCACTTACACGAATCTCATTGATCAGATCACATGGTTTTGACTGCGGTTGTTTGATTCATGGCGAAAATGGTTGTGCTGGTTCGAAGGATGGCACCCAACAATGGGGTGAATGGCTTGGTGCTGAGCTGAAAAAACCTAAGAAGCCGGTTGCCACCGTTCGTCCATCTATGTCCTCGAACAGCTATAGCAGCAGGTCAGCGGGGTCAGAGAGTAAGTTCTATGGCACTCCAACAGTTCGTGATTTGCCACCCCGCCGTAGTTTGGCGCGTGAATACTCCTTCTCGAACTCATCCCGTACAGATGGGAAGGAGCCCAGGAAGGATAAGGAGGCGTGGGTGGAGAAAGACAGGGACCAACGGCACGTTGGAGATGAGATCTCTAGCCCCATCAAACGCCACTGGGCGGATGGATCTGCATCGAAGGACAAATTTATGCAGAATGCGGAGAGGACTGAGAAGAACAAGCCCAGGACTTTTGTTCGTAAACAGCGAAATCCTACTAATGAAGAAGTCACGGACAAAGCCAAAGTACCACAGGGTACTAAGAGCAGGAAGCGGGGGCAGAAACAAGTCTGGATGCCTGTGAGAGTGCAGGTTGTGCGAGAGGAGAGCTCAGGCTCAGGAGACAAGCGGCAGGGACCAAGTTCAGTGTTCGATAGACTCCAAGATCCAGCGGCGGACCCTGCGACGTAGGGCCACCAGGACCAATGAATATTTTGGGCCTAACTGCCGCGGTTTGGGGTTGGACGCGGCAGTGGGCGAGCTGAGGGATCTTTCGAGATCGTACAACCCCAAGGTGGTGTTTTTGAGTGAAACAAAGAAGAAAGCCAAAGCAATGGATAAAATTAAATGGAGTCTTGGGTTTCGGCATGGTGCGGTGGATTGTGTAGGGAAGAGTGATGGGCTTGCGTTGTGGTGGAGAGATGATGTGGAGGTATATGTTCGCCCCTGGTATCAAAATTATATCGATGCAAAGATCTCCTTTGAAGGTAAAACCTGGAGATTCACAGGGGTTTATGGAGAGCCACGGACAGAACTTAGATAGAGGACATGGGATATTTTGCGGTATCTTTTCTCACAGGATGATTTACCCTGGTTGTGTGCTGGTGATTTTAACGAAGTTGTCTCACGGGAGGAATAACTTGGAGGTAATGCCCGTAGTGACACCAACATGTCAGCCTTCCGTGATTGTTTGATGGACTGTGGCCTTAACGACTTAGGCTTCAATGGATTTGCTTTCACATGGAATAATAAGAGAGAAGGGGAGGCCAATGTCCAAGCTAGACTCAATCGTGCAATAGCGACTGCGCCGTTCCTCTCTCTTTTTGCTCATTCACAAGTTGATCATATTCTTACTGAAGAATCTGATCATGCCGCATTGCTGATCAAGGTGGGGAAAGTAACAAAAATAGACCAACCCACAGGGGTTTTGTCTACGAGGAAATGTGGGAAAAACATGAAGCATACGAAGAAATGGTGAGCGGAGCATGGGCAGACGGCCCGGTCGATGGACAGGGGCTAACTGGGTTGTGGGCCAAACTGAAGGATATGGCCCGCTCGATGAAAACGTGGAGTTTTGATGTTTTTGGTTCTGTGCGGAAAAGTTGCGAGAACAACTCAATGTAGCTAGAGAAGAGGCACTGGTCTCTGGTCCCTAGCTGTTGTTGAAGATATGGATTTATATGAAAGGGAAAAGCTGATGTATCGGCAGCGATCACGACAAGACTGGCTGAAAGCGGCGATCGAAATACTATTTTTTTCCAAAATCGTGCCTCTCACTGAAGAAGGAAAAACACGGTTCAGTATTTGAAAAGGGAGAATGGTTCTATTTGCAACACAAACGAAGGTATGCAGGAAATGGCACTTGCCTTTTTTGCAAAAAAATTTGAGTCTGAAGGTTCAGCCAATGCTTCGGCTATGCTTGACCTCATAGAGGCAAGTGTTGATGAGGAAATGAATCGGAAACTCACTGGAGCTTTCTCGGCTAAGGGGATTGAAGTCGTTCTCTTCCAAATGGGGCCTACCAAGGCTCCTGGACCAGATGGTCTACCGGCTCTATTTTACCAGAAGCATTGGGCTTTGTTGAAGGAGTCGGTGTGCCATGTTGTGCGGGATTTCTTGAAAGGAAGGGAGTGTCCGGATGATTTTAATGATACCATTCTGGTATATCCCAAAGGTAACATCACCGGAGTTTTTGGCCCAATTTAGGCCGATTGGACTCTGTAATGTCCTTTACAAAATTGCATCAAAAGTCTTGGCAAATAGACTCAAGATAATTCTGCCTATTTTGATCTCGGAGGAACATAGTGCTTTTATTCCAGGCCAGGCTGATCACTGACAATGTGATTGTTTCTTATGAGTGTGTTCATGCCATCCATAAGAGGAGGAGGAAGAAACCCCTGTGTGTGGTAAAGCTGGATATGATGAAGGCATACGATAGAGTGAAATGGGTCTTGCTCGAAGAAATGATGCTGATAATGGGTTTTAACTCAAGTTGGGTGCAGATGGTGATGAGGTGTGTAAAAACCACAGAGAATTTCAGTCAAATTAAATGGTGATATGTCAGACTACTTTTATCCATCTAGGGGTTTGCGCCAAGGGATCCCATTTCACCGTATCTCTTTCCTTTTTGTGTGGAGGGTTTTTCGGCCCTGTTGAGGCAAGCTCAGAGTGAGAGACAAGTGGAAGGGGTAAGATTCGGCTCGGATGGTCCAACGATTACACACTTGTTGTTTGCTGATGATAGCATTGTGTTTATGAAAGCTAGTGACCCTTGTTTGACGACGCAGCGAGGTATTTTGCAGAAATATGAAGCTTGCTCGGGGCAGCGTGTTAATTTGGAGAAGCCAGTCTATTTTCTTTGGCAAGGGGTGTGGGGAGGAAAAAAAGAAGAGCTGAAAAACACTATTGGCATCTCATGCGAGGCCCTTAGCAAGAATAATTCGTTCTCGGCTTCTCATACACGTTATAAAGGCAAACCAAGACCATGTTAATGGGAACGGTGCGTTAACTTTTTTCTCGGATGACGGGGAGCTCTTGCATTGCAGAAGAAGATTTGGTCTAGTTAACAAGAGGACCGGACCAAAAAACACACAAAACACGATTAATTAGAAAAAGGGGCAAAAAGTCACACACTCGACTGGAAGTCAAGACACATCGTCCGAACCAGATACGAGAGTCACTAGGTTCAAAACCATTGGAAACACCTCATACTCAGTCATGGCAAACTCCACATACCCAGTGTGTTAACTTATTATTTGGTGGTACAGTCGACCAAGTGGATCGATCATGGCCATCTCGTGCCATTAATTAAACTAACTAGGGCAGTAGACAAACCGTATTAGAGCAAACGGATTAGCCAATATCTGGTTCGGTGTGCGGTTGTGCGGCAAGTCAGGCCATGGGCCACATCGATCACGCTGATTCAGCGGCAACCGGTGCATGCGCCGCACTGGTTTTGCCACCGATAGGCATATGTTGGATTTTTTTTTCATTATTTTATTAATAGTTTTTAGCATAATAAACGCTGCTAGTGTTTAATAAAATGTGGCAAGCCAAACTCTGGCCCGCTATCTGTTCTATACTTAGACCAGACCACGTCATCTATAGCTAACATAAAAGCCCATTCATAGCTATTAGATGGACTTTAATTAAGATTTATTTATTTAAAACACACATGTTATTAGACCTAGGCTACATGCAAAGGCTTTTTCTCTCGGTCGCTGTGCTAGAGCCGGCTAAACGTGAAGCACTCGCTTCCCTCTCTCTCCTTTTTCCTCTATCTTCCACCTACTAACCTTTTGAATGACGTGACACCTCCTATAGTCTGTTGACTAGGTCTTTTGTACTTACTAAGGCCTTTCACAATGGGGTGCCTCTTAGCTCGTTATCCTAGGTAGTGGTGTATCTTAAGAGACAACTAGTGCAATAGTTTGTATCTTAAGATATGTATCTACATTTAATGATTTTGGGTACATGCATGCATGTGATTAGGCTAATCGTATATTTTGCTTATGGTACCGTGCAACGCTTGTATCTAAGCTAAGATACTTCCTCCATTCATAATTACCTCATGTTTTAGGTTTAGTCAAAGTCAAACTTTACAAAGTTTGACCAACAATATAAAAAAAAATCAATATCCATGATTCTCAATGCATATAATATTAAAAGTATAGTTTATGAAAATTCTAATACAATAATGTTTACATTGTTAATGTTGACATTGTTTCTTAACTATATTGTCAAAGTTTATAAAAATTGATTTTGACTAAACCCAGGATGCGAGGTAATTGTGAATGGAGGGAGTACAACAACACCTTCTCTCTTCGTTAAGTATGGTGGCAACAGCCTTAAGTGGTGTCTCTATATTTAATGATTATAGGACTAGTGGCGGGCCTAGAATTTTACCAATAGATATTTAAAATTAAAATTACCAAGAAAAGGTGCAAAAATAGTGATAGGTACAGTATTTTATCTCACGATATGCTAATGACTGTTAGCTTCACATAGCCATCTAAGAACCAGTGTGCTTGCGTCAACACTTGAGTGAGTTTCCATAGAAATAAAAAAGAACTGATGGTCCAATATATCATATGATCTACAAAGTTTCACAAAAATTTGGGTATTTAGCTGCATACCCATGAATACAAGTGTGCCCGCCCCTTACAGGACATGTATGCATTTGATTGGCCTAATAATGTTTTTGCCTATGGTTTCGTGTAAGAGGTGTTTCTTAGCTAAGATACAACCTCAATCTCTTTCTCCATTAACTATAGTGCCACATAAGCAAAATGCCTAGTATATAGCGCTAAATTGTGAAAGGTCTAGCTGGCGTCCTTGTGGCTGATACAGGTGAGGTCCGTGAGTAGCCATCTGATGGGTAATCTCTTTTTCTCGACACTTTCGATGGAGTATCCCTTTTCAAGTTTGAGTTTCTTTTACTTTTTAACTTTTATTTTGTATTTTTCTCTCTATATTTTCCCCTCTCCCGAATAAGATGTTGCAGATTTGTCAAAATTCGTATGTATCCCATTAAAGTCATAGTGTATTTAGACAAATTTGTGACAACTAATTTAGGATTTGATGCAGTCCATCATATGACAATCACCTTGCTACCCATTGATCAAGTCATTCTACTCAAACCATTGCATCTAAGATGAATTTCTTTTATCACTTGTCTCCCTTTGGTCCTCACTTAAATGAGATACTACTTGAACCAAATGATCATCTTATGACTAGGTCCATGTCCATGATACCAAGAGTAGATGCAAAGGATGATCAAGCAGCCAAGATCCCAATAAAGAAGCATAGAAGAGAAGACGAAAGAAGTTGCGAGCAAACCGACGACCAAACTGGCCCGCTGGACCGACCGGCTCAGACCCTGACACGTCGGTCTCCCTGCCACCAATCCGGTCGAGGACGGTTTCCATGCCAGTGCGCGCCGAACCGTTAGGATGTAGTCCAAACAGACGCCACACCTAACACGTTGAACCGTCTGGCGATATAACTAACACCGCCGAACTTACCAACGGATTCGCCTGTTTGCACACATAATCAGGTTTGATACCCTGAAATACCAGACCAAGCGCGTGTTGCCGTACCCGTCCATTTTATATATAGAACGATAAATAATTGAAAACAAAATGCTAACCTGGACCTCTTATTCACATTTTATTTTGTCTATGTAATTGTACATATCCATTTTATGAATTATAAATATGCTTGGTACAATAATAAGATTTTGGTGAGGAGAATTACCAACATGTTGGAAAAATATATCAAGCACAATCATCTCAAATAAAATTATTAAATTGCAAGAAAATAAACTAAGATTAGGAATCATAAGCGTACCCAAACTCGCTGGTCCAGTCCAATAGCTATCTCAAATGTGCATTACTTAATCCGTCAATTTTGTCTGACACCAGTGTTTCAACCTTATTAATCTGTCATCCTCGCAAGAACACACAGCATGGTTGGCATTTCATTGAGCACCCACCCCATCAGTTGATACCAAGAACGAATTCGGATGTCTCTGCTTGCAGTTATTAGCTGCGTTGAGATGCAACTTCAACATCTTCAATTTTTCGATTAGCTTGCATCGCTCTAGAACCAGGTAAAGGGTGCGACAATGTCAATGTCAGTGTATGCCAACACGACAAATAGGCTTTACTAAATCTTCAAAAGAGTTAGGAGGGAGACTTTAATTGGTTGGGATGGTGGATTAGGAGGGAGATTAATTTGCTTATTCTTATATGACATGATCTCCTTGGCATTCTTCTCCTTGACCATCCTGAAAACACCACCAGAAGCATTCAGATAGAGCATGCAACAACAATCACTTAGATGGAAAGGAGGAATCAGAACAAGATCACATGTACACCTACTCAACGACCTTGACGCTCATCATGATATTGAATTTCCTTCGCTCTATCACCTGACAAGACAGCACAGCTTCCCTGTCACGAGAAACTCTGCAGTTTGTAACATTACTGATGAGCAAAATAGAACCGATTTTTGGCAGCTGGTACAAGACAGGTGAACGGGAAATGGATGTCGCCTAGAGGGGGTGAATAGGCGATTTAAAATTATTACGGTTTAGGCTCTAATAAATGCGGAATAAAACTTAACGTTTAATTTATCAAGCCAAAACCTATATTCACTAGGTTCACTAAGTGCACCAACAACCTATGCTAAGCAAGACAAGCAACAAGGTGATAGCAAGATAAAATACTTCAAGCACGATGGCGATCACAAAGTAAATTGCATAAGTAAAGGGCTCGGTTGAGAGGTAACCGATGGACGTGGAGACGATGATTTGTTTTCCGAAGTTCACTTCTAAAGAAGCTACGTCTCCAATGGAGAGGTGCGGGGGTGCAATGTACTTCGAACGCCACAAGTGGCTCACCTCGAGGTGTGGTGGCTCGATGCTCACCCAATGCCACACAAGGCCTCACCCCAAGATGCGAAGGCATGCAACCTACCAACGCCACAAAAGGCTCATCCTATTCTCCCGTGAGCTCGCCACAAAGGCCTAGTAATAGTCTCCTCCATTGTAATTGTCTTGATTATGAATAGTCTACTACTAATAATCGTATCCTCCATTGCGTTCCACTATGGTACACTTGAGGGCGGTCACCGAACCCGTACAAGGTTTGGGGCAATCTCCACAACTCAATTGGAGGCTCCCAACAACAATGCCACAAAGGCTACAAAGCCACAAAAGGCAACAAGGCCACAAAAGGCTACAAGACCACAAAAGGTCAACACTCCAACCACACAACCGTCTAGGGTTCCAAGAACCCAAGAGTAACAAGCCCAAGGGCTTGAACTCGCCGAATCTCCGAGGAGAACTCAAACCTATGCACCAAATGCAAGAGGCAAGTCCTTCTCTCTCAAATTCCACCAAAGCTACAAAAGCTATTGGGGGAATAAGAGAGGAAGAACACAAGAGGAGAACACAAAACTCTCCAAGATCTAGATCCCAAGGATTCCTTCACAAAGAAGGGATTTGGTTTGGTGAGGGTTGTAGATCTAGATATCCTATCTCAAATCCCTCAAAAAGATGCAAGAATCATAGGAGGGAGAAGGGGAGAGGACAAGCTCTTCAAGGTCAACAATGGAGGAGAGAGAGAGCAAGAACCAAGAAAAAGCCAGTTTATTGGGCCGAAAGGGAAAGGGTTGCTCCTTTTAAAGGGCTCCCCGATCTTCCCGTTACCCACAGTTTCACGCACGGCCGGTAGTACCGGTGGGTGGCCGGTACTACCGATGGCACTCAACCAACGGTCCAAAAATGAGGTGCGAATGAACACAAAAACGAGGCCAATCGATACTACCGGTGGGTCACCGGTACTACCTCTTGGGCCGGTACTACCGCCCAAGATTCCGACCAAAGTTCCGACAAATGCGCACACCAAGACAGAGAGAGTATAGAACCAAAATCGGGTTTACCGGAAGTTGGGCCGGAATTAACACCGGTACTACGGGCGGAAAAATGCCCTAGCGGTACTACCGGTGGCCCTCCGGAACTATCGGCCAAGCAAAAACTCCAGAACCAGAAATGCCACAACTTTTGCATCTGAACTCCAAACGAGATGAAACCAATTTTGTTGGAAAGATAACGAAATATTGGGTATCACCAAGGGAGAAGATACCATGAATATATATGTGATATACCTCCCAAGGTGTGGAGCCGGAAAACTCGCAAGATCAAAAACGCAATAAGATATGCAAGGGAAATCCGTTTTTGATGAACTAGAGCTTGTTATGAAGATAACCACAAGCTCTAGATCCCCACATGGACAAGAACCAAACAACAACCAAGAAATATGATGCTATGTATGCAAAGGTTTGAGATCTCTCCGAAAGATACGAACGAGTCACCCACTCGAGAGCCCCTCTTGATAGTACGGCTATCTATCCTAAACCCGGTCTCCCAACCTACAAGAGACCGGTAAAATAGAAACCCTATCAAGATCATACCTTTGCCTTGAGCATCCCACTTGAGCATGATGTAGATGATATTGTCACCTTCAAGATGGAACAACTTTATTGATTGCTCTTTCTTGCACTTGCTTGATGAAATCTTGAGAAATGCTCCCCCATACTCTGTAACTACCTCGGTGAATTACGCTCTTAGTTGCATGCCTGGATGGGCGAAAATGGTTAAGATAGTACGGTGGGGCCCAGGGGCCACTCACAGGTAGACCTTCCGGCCGTCCTAACCACTTCCAGAACATCGGGACAAGAACGAGCGGCGTAATCGGCAGGCGAAGGGATCAACTACATACACAAGTGGGTATGTATGCAAGCCACCATACAACTGTTCACAGAGCCATTCCATCTAAAATAAATAGAAATATTGCAACATCATACGGCAAGATCCAAATATCCTAGATAGAGATAATATTTTAGGATAGCTCCTCATACATCAAACATCAGAGTATCAGGCGGAAGCGGAAAACAAGGTCCGAGTACGGATAAGAAGCAAATCGGCATAAGATGCCATATAAATAAACACATCCCGCCCACATATCTCATGGATCCTCATTCCCGGAATCTCTACACTGAATGATCGTTGTCAACATCATCCGTCTCCTCCACCCAGTATCCATCTTGCGAATACACCCATTCATCTGAATCAAACAATTTATCGTGTGAGACCCTAGGGGTACTCAGCAAGTCTTTATGCCTCTAAAGGGGACATAACCTGGGGTGACGCAATTGCAGCAAAATATAATAACTAACAAGTCTATAGATACTTGCTAACCATCCGCCTAACCAATGATAGACGGATGTCCGTTAATTAGTAACAACGGTTATAACAGTATAATTAACAGATCCATCCTCCTTCTCGCTTACCAACGAGAAAGCGGACGAACAACCCTTCTGTTGGCAGTTTTATTGACCATTCCATGAGTATTGCACTATTTACTAGTCAGGTACTTAGTAAAATTAAAAGCGGTACTTTAGTTATACTTGTCTATGATCGAGAAACTATGCTCCAAGTCGTCCATAACCGCGGACACGGCTTTCAGAAAGATTTACCCTGCAGGGGTGCACAAATAGCAACACACACTCGATCAACCTCGAAAAAACCAACTCAAAACCCAACGAGGCATTCACGACAAAGCGATCACAGGATTCAGAAATATTTCAAGGGGCCACCCCAATAAGCTACCCGCAACGAAGTTGGCCGACTTCGAGACGGACCCAGGGTTTGCGAGAACGGTTGTAAACGACTAGGAACCCAAAAATGTGACTGGGCTTGTCGATACCGTGAAATCGTGCCGCGATCCCTAAACAGTGCAGGTGCTCCTCGCACAATCTTAAGTAAAGCAGTAAACATGGCATAAGTACAGGATAGTAATAAAGCCCCAAACTACTTTGTGGCCCCAAAAAATAAGAATGAATCAATCTCTGGCTCAGGAGGGTCCATAAGGCCTCCTGGATGTGGATAGGGCGAATAGTCGAGGAACAGGAATCAAGTACTCGGGGTCCTACAGGACGCAAGGGAGCATGAAAAACCAAATAGCAGATATTGCTCACCGGCGCCGCTTTCATTAGTTATCCCATTACTACTCAGGTTAAGTTGTTTAGGTACCTCGTTATCCATCAGACACTCACATACCCTACACATGCTTTTCTACGACTCGCATGGCTCAAACAATTCCATTAGTAATGGCTCATGGGATGGAGGAACAAGCTTCGGTGGGGTTTAAAAGTAAAGGCTATGCAGTACTTGGGATTCAATTTAATGCAATCGCGACTCAATGATGCAAGAATAAGATAGAGGCAAAAGGTAATATATGTATGCAAGCATGTGGTAGTGCTTGCCTGACAGCTCAGTTGAAGCGAGAGTCGGATCTGGGTAGTGCTCCTGGGATTCCTGATATATCCCATGCTCTGAGTATTCGAAGAAGAACCAAACAAACAAGGGCCAACATAAATAAAGTGCACAAGCATAAGAATTAAAATGCGACAAGCAAACAAACATGCCATGATGAATGATGCACAATTTACATGGCAATAAAGTAGAATGGCATGGGTGAGGTGTGGGGTACAAGAATAAAGCATTTTATTAAGTTTTAGTCATGTTTTGCTCTCATATAAGTTGCTGTATACTTTATATTTATATGATGCATGCTGCAATTCAGAACAAGGAATGCATAGTTAGAACAGGCTTGTCGCGCTGATCGATTTAGACCTATTATTTGTCAAATTTGGAGTTATAGATTTAAAGTTATTAATTATTTAAGAAAAGACATTTTTATTGAAATTTTAATCATCTCGAAAATTTAAGTGCTCAAACATTACTTTGAATAGCATATTTGAAATCCTCACGTTTTTCTGATTCAAAAACATATATCATAAGTATTATTTGGATTTATAATTTAAAAGTTATGAAAAACAGATTTAAATCCATATTTAACATTTCTGAAAATTGTTTTTTTAAACAGGTAAACGAAAAGACTTTTTGTACCCAGCCAGACCTAGACCCAGCCACAGACAGGTGGGGCCCAGGCTTTTCTTACCGCGCGGATGGCTAGCCGCAGTCAATGACAGGCGGACCCGATGCTAGAGCGGGCCCACACGCCAGCGGAGTGAAGGGGTTTGCCACTGCGGCTGACAGGTGGGGTCCGGTTGGAGCGCGGGTTAGGGATTACGAAAACACGGGTGCTTTTCTGTAAAAAGACCACAGAGACTGCCTGGTGGGACCTGGGGTACCGCGGGTTAAGGCAAAAGATGGTGGTGGGGGGGGGGTTGCAAAGTGGCAGCGGCCACTGTTTTTCTTCCTGTCGTGTACGTCGACAAGTCCGTGCTCGACAAGGGCGAAGCGCGGTGCAGGGATCGAACCCGCGATCTTGCGCGCACGTGACGGCGGCTACCGCTGCGGTGGCTTGGTGTTGTTGTAGGGATGGGGATAGGCGGCTAGGTGAGGCGCTATGCGGCACGGGGCGTGCAGACGCCAGCGGCCGCCGCTGTACCGAGAGTGCTCGGCACAACGTCCGGCGAGCACAGCGTGTCAACGAGCAAGGGGAGGTGTCCAGGAGGAAGCGGGGCTCACCACGGGGTCGTCGGAGTGGTCGGATCGGGACGGGGCGCAGTAGGACGACGATGATGCAGACGGACAGTCGGGCTAGGGTTTCGGGCGGTTCGTCGATGTGCAGCTCGGCCTGGGGCGTCTCCTCCTCGCTGGCGTGTACGAGGGCGACGCAGGGGACCTCGCTGGATTCCTCGACAACCTCCACACCATGCCCGCCTGCTGGTACGAGGAACGGTGGTGGACACCGACGGTGGGCGTCGGGCTGGGAGAAGAAAGGGGGTAGCAGGGGAGGAAGAGCACGACCCTGGTAGATCTGGGGTGATGCCAGGACGGAGGGGAGTAGATAAGGAACGGGAGAGGGGACAGGTAGAGAAAAAGGTGGCCTCAGTCACCTTTTCCTCCCTCTCCTTCACGTGCTCGGCGTGGGCAGATCAGGGCAGGGGCCGGGTGTGGCTGCAGGTGGGCTAGAGAGAGGAGGGGCTCGGGTGTGGGGCCCATTGGTAGGGAGAGGGAGAGGAACCGAGAGAAGAGAGGGGGGCCAAGAGAGTTAGCTAGGTTGGGGGGTAGCTCGGGTTAGGGTTAGGTTAAAGAGGGGGTGGTGTTAGACTAGATAGGGTAGCTAGCATGGGGGTGGGTCCCCGTGGGTAGAGAGAGAAAGAGGGGCTCGACATGGTGAGGAACAAGTGGTGAGGTGAGGGCTCGGCTAGATATAAAGAAAAAGAGAAAGAGGGTTTAGGGTAGGGTGGAGTTAGGGTTTTACTAGATCATGCAAGGGTGGTTTAGGGTCTTGTGGCGATCCACCTGGGTCAAGTAAAAGTGGAAGATGATGGTGAGGTGAGGGGTTTATGGTGGAGCACAAGGTGTTGGTGAGGACAAACACAAGAGAGAGTGAGCTTTGGGGTTTATGGAAAAAGATCCCACATGATCATGCATAGATGGGGTGATGGATAAAGAGGGGGTAAGGTTTGATGGTAAGCAAAAGAATGGCCACCCAGATGATTCTCAAAGGACCATGCCCCACTTCCAAAAATACAAGAAAACCCAAAAGAAGGGTATGGTGGTGAGATTTGCATGGCCCATGCAAAAGCTTTAAATGCCATGTTTTATTCTTGTGAAAACAATAATAAGGTATCATGGCATTATTCCTATGCATTACCAAAATGTGGAGTAAAGGCCAAGCAAAAGAATTTAAATGAAGGTTCCAAGTGGAGTAGATGAAGATGCTCATGTTTGATTATAATTGGGACTTGCTAGTGTGTATATTCCACTAGATGTTTAATAGTCTCAAATTATTCCAACATGAGCATACATTCATAATAGTCCATATGGAAACTAGAAAAGGGGTTCCACTCACAAAGCATGCAAAGGTGGCTCCACATATTAATAATGTGGAAACAACATGAAGCTAGTGTGAGGGCATGTGGAAAGTAGAAGTGGATCCATGCCAACCCACATGAGCTAGATTTAAATGCCAAAGAAAAATAGAGCTCATGGTTAATTAGGATGGTGGAATTATAAGGCGGTGACAAAGATAGATAACATGCTGGGTGAACAAATTACAGCGGGGCAATTGACAAACATCGAGAAAGCAATACATGCATATACTAATCATCTTGACTCCTTTGGAACTTGATTGGGCATTACAACATTATACATAGACTGCCATCCAACTGCATCTATGACTAATAATCCACCTTCAGGTTATCATCCGAACCCCCTCCAGTATTAAGTTGCAAGCAACAGATTATTGCTTTATGAATTGCGTCTAATGTAAACAATACGATTGTTCTATGAACAAAGGATTGTTGTTTTCTCCCTAGTAGCAACAACACATTTAGTACCTTAGAGATTTCTGTCACTTCCCAGTTACGGAGGCATGAACCCACTATCGAGCATAAATACTAACTCTTGGAGTTGCTAGCATCTACTTGGCCAAGATAGCTACTAACAACGGAAAGCATGCAAGATCACAAATAACAAAGACATGATAGAATCAATAATCAATCTGAAATAGCATCTCAATATCCATCGGATCCCCGCAAACACAACATGCAGAATTACAAATAGATGATCTTGATCATGAATGGAGCTCACAAGATCTAGACATGAAAGCACAAAGGAGGAGAACCAGCCATCTAGATACTACATGGATCCGTAGTCCAAGGATGAACTACTCACGCATCACACCGGAGGCTTGCATGGTGATGAAGAAGGCCTCTAGGGTGAATTCCCCTCTCTGGCAGGGTGCCGGGAAGATCTTCAGATCCCTCCTGATCTAGGGATGGAGATGACAATGGCTATAGACTCTTTCGTGGATTTTTGATCGGGTACTTAGGGTTTTCATCCTGAGGGCAATATATAGGCGGAAGGAGAGGCCGAGGGGGTGTTGGGTTCGTCCAGACCACCCCCTGGCGTGGGCCTGGCCTGGCCGCGTGGCCAGGTGGTGTGGCCGGCCCCAGCCCTTCTCCGTCTCGTATTCTGGCATCTGATGACTTCCGGAAAAATAGGCACTTTGGCTTTTGTCCCATCCAATTCCGAGAATATTCATTTTCTGACTTTCTTGGAACCAAAAATAGCAGAAAACAGGCAGCTAGCACTGTGGCTCTTGTTAATAGGTTAGTCTAAGAAATCATACGAAAAGTACTCCAAAGTGTGGACAAAACACAGGAAAGTGGATAAAACCAAGCATGGAACATCAAAAATTATAGATACATTTGCAATGTATCAACATCCCCAAGCTTAACTCCTGCTTGTCCTCGAGTAGGTAAGTGGTAAAAAGAAAGAATAATTTTTGAGGTGACATGCACCATCAAAGACTTGATCAAAGTATTTGTAAAACATTCAAAGCTGGGATCATAGTACTCCAATCATAACATGAAAGACAAAGTTCTAGCAATAAGACAAAGAAACTATGATGCAACATGAAAAGGCACAAACAAAATATTCATGAATAACAATGGTTTGCAAGACGTTTGTTTGTTTCACATAAAGAAAACATAGCATAATAGTATTCAACTTGTCCCTCATAGAGTAGCAAATATAAATGCATAGGACACCTTCAAAGTTCATAAGAGTGACTAGATACAAATAGTATAAAACAAGCAATATCAAGTTATGCATCAATCAACTGGTCTTGGGACAATGCACATAGAACTAAGAATGGCCACTATGCTCTCAAAGTAGGTGCATAAAGGTAGAAGGTGGAGACTCAATATAATGGTGGAAGAAAGGCCTTCATAAAAGGAAGTAGGGATTCAAGTCTCATAAAGAGCTTCCAAAAATTATGGTACTTATAGCTTTCAGCTCTCATTTCCCCTATCATAAGCATCTTGAAGGTGATTAAGGTTAAAGTGACACAACTAAGAGGATATGCTTGACAAGTTATAAACCGAAATCTCATGCCCCTTACTTACGAAGACCGAACCTCATGCTACTCAACTTTAGTCATGAGTAAGCTCTTGTCATTGTAAGTACATGTGTATCATCAAGAACTGCCAATGTGGTACCCCTTGCACATGATACAGGAGTTATCCCATATTCAAAATGACAAGGCAAACAGACAATGAGCATCTCAGCGATCTTTTTATTTGCTATTTGCATAGGTTTTTATTGAGGATGCTTCATAGAGTGCTCATTATGGTGATGCTGCAAGTTTCCACCATGATTAGGCATGGCTTAGGCTAGCGGCCCAGGCGTTTCTCTAACACACATACAAACTCCATGATCTTACAAGTTCCACTTTTATTTCACATCGTCGGGATCCATAAGCAAAAGAACATGATATCAACGGGGTACAAAGCACAAGTGCAATGTTGAAAGCGTTCCCCATGATACGTGGTTCTGCTAATTTCAACTTATAAAGTGCAAGAATATACGCAACAAAGAAGGACCCAATGGTTCAAGTTTATTAGATGCAAAAAAGTAAAGTGTGCCATCAAGTTCGTGAGAGCTTTAATCACTAGTTTTCTCATAACAAGTTTAATTTGGAAGGTAAACAAAAGCATGAATATACTTGGAATAACATAAGCTAGTAGACTCTTTGGAATAACTTTGTTTAAAGAGTTGGATGCGTGAGTGGAACTCATACTTGGTTGTGGAGGCTAGCAAAAGACTGGGAGCGACAAACTAAGAGAGCAATAATGGCCATAATCATGCAGAGCGACAAAACATCATTGATCAAAGCATAAAGTGATACTACAAGTTGAAAACTAAAGGATCATAAAGGCTATGGTGACTTGAGATAGTCATAAGATGGTGTGAGCATGCGCCAAGTCAACCCAAATAAAGCATCAAAGGAGAATACCACTATACTATGCTTTAATATGCTAAAACAACACATGATTCATCCAAGGCACATTAAGAAATCTCAATTGTTTATAAAAAGTCATGCTACAGCAAAGAATACTAAGAATAAAGCCAAAACAATATCAAGCATGTCATGACAAAGCATAGGCCACAGTCAAAAACAAGCTCTTTTTACCACATAAGCATGAACTTTTCCTACTCTTTTCCAATCCAAACCAAACTATTTGCAAACCAATGTATGGAAGAGGGGGTCCAAACAATTTATTCAGCAAACTAAGAAAACAAAAGAAAACGAAAAACCAAAACGAAAACGAAAAAGAAGACGCTCCAAGAACAACACAACTGTGCATGAAACAATAAAAATGAAGCGTTTGGAAGAAACACAGGATTTTATTGATGAAGAAGGGGATGCCTTGGGCATCCCCAAGCTTTGACGCTTGTACTTCTTGGATATTTCTTGGGGTGACATGCGTGGCATCCCCAAGCTTGAGCTTTAGTCCATCCTTCATCTCATTACTCATTCCTTCCATACACCTGAAATTTTTCCTTCATACAAAACTTCACACAATCTTTATTAGCAACATTAGTGCACTCAAGATAAAAGGTCTTAAGGTTCAGTTCTAACACCAAATAAACTTCCATTAGAACACTAGCTACTGTAGCACTTCCCTCAAAAATCTCAATTCCCCAAAAGAACTCAAAAAGGAACCAACAAGAAGCAAATACAGAAAATGGCAGAAATCTGTCAAAAAAGACCAGCTGGTAAAGACGAATTTTTTCTAAGACCTTCTATTGCTCAAATCAAAAAGTGTTGAACTAATGAAAGTTATATAACAACCTGGGTCAGAAGCAAAAAAATCCACGCCTCAAAAATACGTTCAGACATTTTACACGAATTTTTACGGTGAAGCACAGAAATCTGTTTCGGGACAGCAACTTTCCCAATCATTACTTCTCTCTCATTAGAGGTTACTCTTGGCACAAAAACCAAATAAAAAGGATAAGGAGAGGTTATTACAGAGGTAATAACTTCCAAGACTCATCTAAAACTTTTGGGTTATCTCCCAATAAGTACTTTTCTTTAACGCCTTTAAGTTAGGCATAAGAAGCAAGAAAGAATCAAGTGTTCTCAAATGAAGAAGCATTAAGACCAAATTTTGTTTTCATAGGAGAAGCAAAAGAAATCTTCTCTATCTTCTTAGGGAAGTGTTCTATACCTTTATTGAGTGGGAGTTGATATTTAATGGTGCCTTCTTTCATATCAATAATGGCACCAACAGTTCTAAGAAAAGGTCTTCCCAAAGTAAAAGGACAATAAGCATTGCATTCAACATCCAAAACATAGAAATCAACGGGGCATAGGCATTATTAACCATAATAAGATCATCATTAAGACTCCCCATGAGTTTATTTTTAGCATTATCATCAAGTGGGACATTCAAATAACAATCTTCAAGTGGAGGAAAATTAAGCAAATCATAAATCCTTCTAGGCATAATAGAAACACTACTATCAAGATCACATAAAGCTTTGAAATCAAAGTCATTGACTTTCATATTAATGATGGGTTCCCAACCATCTTCTTGTTTTATAGGAATAGAAGCTTTATGTTTCATCGTTTCTTCTTTAATCTTTATGAGAGCATCAGTAATGTGTTTTGTAAAAGCCATGTTCATAGCACTAGCATTAGGACTTTTAGCAAGCTTTTGTAGGAACTTAATAACTTCAGAGATATTGTAACCATCAAGATCAAAATCAAATTTATCATCTAAAGTAGTATTACTAGCCTCAACACTAGTGGTGGTAATAGTAGAAACACTAATGTTTCTAGCAATTTCATCTTCTCTTTCCCACTTAGCATGTAATTCAGCTAATAGTCTAACATTTTCATCAATTCTTACTTATATGGCATTAGTGGCTGCAAAGGGATTATCATTAGTTTCAGGTTTAGCAGCCATTTTATTCAAAGAAGATTGAGCTTCAGCCAAAGATGTTATATTTCTTTCAGCATTAGAGAGTTTTTTCTCAATAGTTTTATTAAAAGCAGTTTGTTTACTAATAAAGTATTTAAGCATAACTTCAAGTTCAGAGGGTGCACTCCTATTATTATTGTAAGAACTTCCATAAGCATTACCATTGTTGGGAGGATATGGCTTATAATTGTTGTTACCAAAATTATTCCTATAAGCATTATTGCCAAAATTGTTATTTCTTATGAAGTTCACATCAACTTGCTCTTCTTGAGCAACCAAAGAGGCTAAAGGAACATTATTTGGATCAATATGGGCTTTCCCATTCACAAGCATAGACATAATAATATCAATCTTATCACTCAAGGAGGAGGTTTCCTTAACAGAATTTACCTTCCTACCTTGTGGAGCTCTCTCAGTATGCCATTCAGAATAATTAACCATCATATTGTCCAGAAGTTTGTTGCAGCACCCAAAGTGATGGTCATAAAGGTACCTCCAGCAGTAGAATACAATAGGTTCCTTGAAGAATAGTTCAATCCTGCATAAAATGTTTGGATGATCATCCAAGCAGTCAGTCCATGAGTGGGACAATTCTTAACCAAAGATTTCATTCTTTCCCAAGCTTGAGCAACATGTTCATTATTTCACTTCTCATAGATATAATCTTAGAAGGAGGATAATATTTTCCAATGAAAGCATCTTTGCATTTAGTCCAAGAATCAATACTATTCCGAGTTAAGGAATTCAACCATTCTTTAGCTTTTCCTCTCAAAGAGAAAGGAAACAATTTCAGCTTAATAATATCACCATCTACATCCCTATGCTTTTGCATCTCACAAAGTTCAACAAAGTTATTTAGATGGGCAGCAGCATCTTCATTACTAATACCAGAAAATTGTTCTCTCATAACAAGATTGAGTAAAGCAGGTTTTATCTCAAAGAAAGTATCTTCAGGCACAGGTGGAGCAATAGGTGCGCTCATAAAATCATTGTTGTTGGTGCTAGTGAAGTCACACAACTTAGTGTTTTCAAGAGTAGTCATTTTTTGTGTTTTTAAATAAGAAAGCAAACTTGTAAAACTAATTTTTTTGTGTTTTTGATAAAGAAACAAGCAAACAAAGCAAAAAGAAACTAAGCAAAACAAAAATAACAAAGTAAAGAGATTGGTTATGAGGGACTCCCCTTGTGTAGATGTCCTTGACTCCCCGGCAACGACGCCAAAAAAATGCTTGATAGCTCGGTGTTGATGTAGAGCTCGTTGGGAACCCCAAGAGGAGGTATGATGAGCACAGCAGCAAGTTTCCCTCAGTTATGAAACCAAGGTTTAATCGAACCAGTAGGAACAAGGAAACACCCCAAATGTGTTGCTAGCTGAGCCTTGGCAGGGCGCACTACCGGTGCTAGTAGCAACGTGGAGACCTGCACAACACAACCACAGAACTTTGTCCCCAACTTGCGATATGGTTGTCAATCTCACCGTGTTTTGCTGAAAACAAAGGATTAAATGTATCGAATGGAAGGAAGTAATAGTTTGCAGAAAGTAAACACAAAGCAGTAAACAGTTTGTAGATTGTATGTAAAAGAAAAGGACCGGGATCCATAGTTCACTAGAGGTGGCTCTCCTTAAGATAGATAACCTGCTGGGTGAACAAATTACAGCGGGGCAATTGACAAACATCGAGAAAGCATACAAGCATATACTACTCATCTTGACTCCATTAAGATTCGATTGGGCATTACAACATTATACATAGACCGCCATCCAACTGCATCTATGACCAATAATCCACCTTCAGGTTATCATCTGAACCCCCTCTAGTATTAAGTTGCAAGCAACGGATAATTGCATTACACATTGCGTGTAAAGTAAACAATATGATTGTTCTATGAACAAAGGATTGTTGTTTTCTCCCTAGTAGCAACATCACATCTAGTACCTTAGAGATTTCTGTCACTTCCCAGTTACGGAGGCATGAACCCACTATCGAGCATAAATACTAACTCTTGGAGTTGCTAGCATCTACTTGGCCAAGATAGCTACTAACAACGGAAAGCATGCAAGATCACAAATAACAAAGACATGATAGAATCAATAATCAATCTGAAATAGCATCTCAATATCCATCGGATCCCATAAACACAACATGCAGAATTACAAATAGATGATCTTGATCATGAACGGAGCTCACAAGATCTAAACATGAAAGCACAAAGGAGGAGAACCAGCCATCTAGCTACTACATGGATCCGTAGTTCAAGGATGAACTACTCACGCATCACATCGGAGGCTTGCATGGTGATGAAGAAGGCCTCTAGGGTGAATTCCCCTCTCTGGCAGGGTGCCGGGAAGAGCTTCAGATCCCTCCCGATCTAAGGATGGAGATGACAGCGGCTACAGACTCTTTCGTGGATTTTTGATCGGGTACTTAGGGTTTTCGTCCCGAGGGAAATATATAGGCGGAAGGAGAGGCCAAGTGTCGTCGGATTGATGACAAGTACGCCATGAGGGTGTCCTCGAGGCATGCAGAAGAGAGGGGTGTGAGACGTACGGTGTTCCGGGATGGTGAGCACACAAGTTTACCCAGGTTCGAATCCGCCGGCTTTGGATGGATCCTACTCCTGCTATCAATCCAGTAATACGGCAGAGCCGGAATATGGGTTACAAGTGTTCGCATGTGCGAGTTGAGATTGTAGACTATTGAGGTGTCTAGAGTGTTGCCCTAAAGGCTCTCCCTAGGATGGCTTATATAGATATCTGGCTTAGGGTTTACAGGAGAGATCTATCCGGCTACGAATAAGAGTCGGTTACAGAGTACATCTTGAACTAGAAGTAACATTACAGGCCTAAGTCGGTAAGTCTTCTGGGCCTTCCTGTAGCCGGATTGGACTCTGTCTTCTCTCCCGGTGGCCTTGGTGAAGCAAAGCTCTAACCGAAGTGGGCCACCACAGTGGGTGAGGAACTATGAGGATACCTGGAAAGTATATCCCCAACAGCAGCCGCCGGAGGCCTCCAAGATCCAAAGTCGGATTCATCATCGTCTAGCTTGATCTTCGGCTTGAAGAATCTTGAAGGGTTCCTGAAACTTTACAACAAAAAATACGATCCGGGTCTTAAAAATAAGTCGGACCTATCAACAGGTTACTCGGATTTTCTAGCTTGATTTCAAACTAAGCCAGAACTTGGTCTCTAACGCCACCTAACACAAGTCATGGTCAAGTCACGTCATCAGCGGGCATTACGTCAAGACGGCCGTTAGTGGGTCCATGTTCGCGAACGAAACACCGTTCAATGTGTGCTTGGAGATCGAGGCGACGTAATCATCGCGTGGGTCCTTCCATTCCTTCCACGATGGCGGTTACCTGTAGCATTTACGAATCTTGGCGCGTTAGGTGGATATAAGGGGTGAGATTCTTCTCTTCTCTTCACCTGCCTTTGCCTTGCCTCTCCTCCAATTCTCCTCCGCGCCTGAGCTCCTCGCTTTCCACCAAAACTCCAGGCCGCCCATCCTAGGTCAATGGCTTCCTCTTCCTCTTCGCTTGGCGGCAGCGGCGGCCAGCGACAGGCGGCGGAGAAGGAAAGCTTCCTGAGTCTGGATCCCTGCGTACTTTCGACGAAGCTCGAACATGGAGACAAAGGGCTCCTCCGCTGCGGCGGAGCGGGCGAGGAAACCGTCCCTAACTCAGCAGCGACGAGCGGGTCCACTTTGGCACCCACCTCGGTGAGGTTTGTCATTCCTCCTCGGAGTTCTTCTCGAGGTGATTGACCATTTTGGTGTCCAACTCCACCATCTTCCTCCCAACTCTCTTCTAGAGATGAGCGCCACGCTTCTTTGTGTGAGGATTTCGGCATTAGGCCGAGTTTGACCTTATTCCGGTACTATTTTCATGTCCGGAGAAACTCTATCACTGCCGGTGTTCCTTACATCACCGGTACTATTAGTTTTTCACTTAGACGCGAGCGCGCATATCCCAAAATTCTAGCTAGTGACTCGGTCAAACAATGGCCAGCCACATTCTTTTATCATAAGGATATTCTGGCTCCCGGCAAAGCCACTGCTTTGCCGACTTTCATCGACGGAGCTGCCATGGCCCAACCGTCTTGGGACGAGGCTCCTCCGGCTCTCACTGACGATCTGATCCTCGCTAAGAGGCGGATCGAATACTTGATCAAACACAAAGGACTGAAGGGATCCGACTTGGTCTAATGCTGGGTCTCACGCCGGATCTAGCCCCTTCAGTACCACGGAAATCGACTAATACACTTCATCACGTCGTCTAAGAAAGACTCCCTCTGCGTCAGCCCCAAAGCCTACACCACACAGGGCTATATAAGCCAGATCAAGTGGCTGACCATGGAGCGGATCGAAAGGGGGACCCCGGAGGTTTCTCTAGATATGCATACGGCGGAAAACCTCGTAGTGCCAGTAAGCTTCTATCAGTACACCTTTTTATATGTTTCAATCTTTGAGTTACATTGCAATATTGATATGTTTTCTTCTTTTCAGCTTGCTGACCTCCCCGAGTCGGAATTCGCTCCGCTCGAAGGATATCCTCCAGAGTTTTCTCAGGAGACAGAAGTGGTACCATTGTCGGACCTTGCGCTCAAGAAGCACAAAGCTCCGACAGTGGCTGTTGGCACAAAGGAGGTGCCGTTGTGAAGAGGTATCTTTCAATCACAACTTCCGCCTTTGTACTTTACTCGAATTTTCTTCTGAGACGTAATGTTTCCGGCTTTATTACATTCTCAGAGCTAAACAACTCATCAAGGGTAAGGGGAAGGGAACTTCTTCGAAGCCCCTGCAGCAGACGAAGCTTACCATAGCTTCTCCTGCCGTGGCTCCTCCGACTCCCGCCCCTCAACCTTCCGCAACGCCGGTGATTTCTCTGGCTGCCGCAAAAGATCCGGCTCCTTCAACAGAGCATGTGATCCTTGAATCGCAAATTGACGTCACCATGGGTGAGTCAGATTTAGATAAGGGTGAACCCTCTTTGGGTAATGATCCCTCGGTAGAAACTTTTGCCGAAAACCTTATCAGCAATTCGGGACTTGCCAAGTTTGGCCTGTCCTTGAAATCTGTTGAAGAGATCTAGCGGCTGGCCAGGCAATGCCTGGAGAAAAGAAACTTATCTGCCGAAGAAGAAGCACAAGAGGCAGAGGACATCAAGTTCTCTGACCTTCTTGCCCAGGTGCGCCTTCGCGACGAGAGGATAAGGACCGGTGAGCTTCCAATAGCACCAGTGATTCCTCTGACTCTCACCGAGAAGGTTGCCGTTGAAGTGAACGCGAGTTTGGATAGACTCACTCGCGAACAATATGTAAGTCGGAATTCCAACTCCTGTTTTCCCTTTATTTCATATCATATCCTCTAGCCCCCAGGCATGAAGTAGGATATATAATCCGGGTTTATAGTTCCTTAGGATGCCAAAGAACGAACTAGTGTAGCCCCCAAGGCTCGTGCTGATATTAGTAAAAATATTAGCCCGAGTCTTTAGTAGACTTCTGACTTTGGGTATTCTGACTTACAGAAAGTATGTTCCTATAACTAGGATTTGTTGAAAAATGTCTGTGATAAGCGGAGATAGATTAAAGCTCTCCGACTTAAAAATGCTGAACTTAAAGTTGCCAAGGATGAGGCCGAAGGTAAACATTCCGAGACTCAAACTTTGTCTTTGCATTTTCATAGTCGAATTTTTTCGCTGAACTGTTGTTCTTTTTGACTTATAGCACTGGTGAAACAATCCTGTGCCATGATTGAAGAGGCCGAGAACCTCAAGACTTTGGTGGTGGAGAACAAGGAGCTGTGCCAAGAGTTGGATAAGCTCAAGGCGGATCATGAAAAGAGCATTGCTCAAATCTTTGAGTCCTCCTCCATGGCTACTGATGAGCGTGATCACAAGATCGCTGCTCAAGATCAAAAAATCTCGGACCTCAATAATGAGCTTAGCAGAGAGAGGGACCTTTCCAAAGTGCTCTGGGCTGAACTCCAGAGTCTTCGGGAAGAGAAGACCAAAATTGACGACGTCATTTTTGGTATGTTCCATCTGTCTGACTTTTCTGCTTTCTTTGACTTCTCTCAATGTCGGATTTTCTTAACTTGTTTTATGTATAGGTCCTCTAAACTTGACGGACTCTTCCTCCACCGAGCCCCGCACCCACCGGCTTACCCAAGTCGGTGACCTGCTTCATGACTTCCGCCAATCCCTTGAGGACATTGGCGAAGCTCTCAAGATTCCGGACATGCATAGCATGTTGGATTTT
The DNA here is from genome assembly GCA_023614405.1 of Avena insularis. Lineage (NCBI taxonomy): Eukaryota > Viridiplantae > Streptophyta > Magnoliopsida > Poales > Poaceae > Avena > Avena insularis. The sequence goes on along the minus strand of CM042688.1, from coordinate 501,993,171 downwards.
TAGGTGCGGGACAAGGCAAAGGAGATACCGCAACTTGTCCAGGATTGGAACATGTCTTACACGTGGACCATGGTGCAAAACGCTCTCACTATGGTCATGAGCCAGCATGGAAACATGGAAATATGGCAAGTGACCAGAGGGTACTGCAAAGTAGATGAAGACGGCCAGGAGCAGGACCTTCAAGCCATCATGCACTCCTGTGCCGGATATGGGTGTCACGTGGCTGATTTGACTAGCTACGAGACCCCTTTCTTCACCCGCGTGGACACTCCGCCTCCTCCTACAGAAGATTCAGCAGAAGTTTCCGACGATGAACGCACCACCTCGGATGTGGACATCTCAGAACGATACCAAGACGGTGTATCCAGCGAGCCGGCAGCTCCTTCCTCTCCTGCATCATAGATTAACAGAAATATTTGTGTTATTCTGAAAAACATGATGGGCCTGTAAATATGTAGTACTATAATTTTGCTAGTGCTAAACTTTTGATATATTCAGCACTTTTGGCTTTAAACTTTTTGCGTGCCTGAAATGTTTACATAAGAACTTGTATTTTTTCGTCTATACTTATCGTTTATCTGGCTTTCCGGCTCGTCCCTTTCGTGAGCCGGCTAAACCTTCTGCTGGAAACTTTGTCGAGCAACAGATCTCAATTGCTAAACCAGTTTAAACTCGGAAACAAATCCGGCTTCCAGTACCAACAATTCACTACTCGGAAAATGCCCGCATCCAGCAATCAGACAAATAACCAAAGTAAAGACTAGAAACTTTAGAGTTATACCCGAGGGTAGCAATTTTAGAATCAGAAATCTAAACCAGAACGAACATGAGCATAAAGTACTTTCAAGCATTCTGGGATTTTCGACTATGACATGATCATTCGGAAATAAGATGGTTTAAGAACTTCTCAGAAAAAACTTGAGGTAACCAAAACTTTTATTTCTCATAGAACATGTACATATATATGTTTACAAAGAAGGATGAACTAAGAATAAAAGGGACATAGTTGAGCAATATTTCACGGTCTGTCTAACTCATCCGGATTTGTACTGCCTCCAGCTCTCTTTCTCTTCTTAGTAGCAGGTCTTTCTTTGACTGGCCTCATGTCAGTTAAGTAGTATGATCCATTGTGCAATACTCGACTAACTAAAAAGGGCCCTTCCCATACTGGGGAAGTTTGTGCTTTCTTTGTTGCACAAGCCGGAGAACCAAATCACCTTTTGAAGGATCTATTTCGGACTCTCTGGCTATGATACTTGCGTAACTTCTGCTGATAGGCTGTAGATCTCATTTCAGCAACGACGCGAACTTCTTCGACTAAGTCGAGATCATTTTGTCGAGAAATCTCGGCATACTCTTCGATATATGCGGCCACTCTAGGAGAAGTATGAATCAAATCACTAGGAAGAACTGCTTCTGCACCATAGACCAAGAAGAAAGGTGTGTATCCTGTTGACCTATTTGGAGTTGTTCATAAACTCCAAATTACAGAGGGTAATTCCTCCGCCCAAGCCCCCGCAGCACGTCGTAGTGGTGCTTTGAGTCTCGGTTTAGGCCTTGTAAGATTAAACCATTTGCTCTTTCGACTTGTCCGTTAGCTTGTGGATGTGCGACTGATGAATGTCAAGCCGGATATTTTGCTCGTCGCAGAATTCAGCCAATTCTCCCATAGAAAAGTTACTCCCGTTGTCCGTGATAATGCTATGCGGATAACCATACCGGATTATAACATCCTCAACAAATCTTTTGGCTGTTGCTCCGTCACAACTTGTGACGGGTTTAGCCTCAATCCATTTGGTGAATTTATCCACCATCACTAAGAGGTGAGTAAATCCACTTGGAGCTCGTTTAAAAGGTCCTACCATATCAAGCCCCCGGACCGCAAAGGGCCATGTTATAGGTATTGTTCGCAGCTGATCAGCCAGAACATGAGCTTGCTTGGTGTACTTTTGGCAGCCTTTGCACATCTTGACTAATCGTTCGGCATCTGCCTGAGCTGTAAGCCAGAAAAAACCGTGTCTAAAAGCTTTTTCCACTAAAGATTTGGTTGCAGCGTGGTGACCACACTCCCCTTCGTGGATTTCCCTTAAGATTTCCACTCCCTCTTCCGGAGATACACAGCGCTGAAAAACCCAGAAACACTCCGTTTATGGAGCTCACCTTTAACAATAGTATAGGCTTTTGCTCGTCGGATAATCTGTCGGCTCAGCACCTCATCTTCGGGTAATTTGCCATCTACCAAATAATCGAGGTAGGGTTGAGTCCAGCTGGGAATTACAGCCAGAACTGCTATTAAAGGTGAGTCGGATTTGGTCGGATATTCCTCATCTACTCCCTTTATTGAGGGGACTTTGAGGTGCTCTAAAAAAGCGCCATCCGGGACCTCTTTCCGCGTAGAACCTATCCGAGATAGTGCATCTGCTTCCTCATTTTCTGCTCGAGGGATGTGTTGAACTTCAAACCATTCGAACGATTTAGATAGATCATCCACGACAACTTTATATGATGCCATGTGCTTATTTGCATTACAAATATCCGACACTTGTTGAGCAACAAGATCCGAATCTCCGTAACACATCAAACGTCGGATGCCAATATCCTTAGCAATCCGGATTCCATGCAGCAATGCTTCATACTCGGAAATATTGTTTGTCGCTATGAAGTGGATCTGCAACACGTATAGAAGTTTATCTCCTTGGGGTGATTTGAGCACCATGCCAGCCCCCGAGCCCCCTCCGTTCTCTTTACCACGCCAGCCCTCAAGCCACCTCCGGTCTCTCCTTCACTGACAAAGTAAGTCGGACGCTGCACCAAGTGCTCCTGATTTTCCTCCGGTCTCTCCACCACCATGACGATACTAACGACCTTATTTGTCACAGCAAGATAGAGCAACATTGGTTCCTTGGGTTCCGGCGCTGCAAGGATAGGAGCAGATGAGAGTACTTTTTTCAGGTCTTGTAGTGCAGCTTCAGCTTTGTCAGTCCAAACAAAATCCTTGGTCTTTTTCAGGAGTTTGTATAATGGTGCGGCTCTTTCACCAAGCCGGCTTACAAATCGACTGACTGCAGCGATGCAACCAGTTAATCTTTGTACGTCCTTTAGGCGAGTTGGCCTGGAAATATTGAGTATAGCCTTGATTTTGTCCTGGTTCACCTCTATGCCTCTTTGAGACACGATGAAACCTAACAATTTTCCGGCTGGTATTCCAAAGAAGCATTTCTTCGGGTTAAGCATGATGTTGTATTTTCGTAGATTGGCAAATGTTTCCTCCAACTCGGAAATCAGTGTTTCCTTCTTTTTGGACATTACTGCAATATCATCCACGTATGCATGTACATTGCGTCCGAGTTGGTCATGGAGGCAACGCTGCATCGTGCGCTGGTACGTAGCTCCTGCGTTCTTCAGCCCAAAGGGCATCGTAACAAAACAGAAGGTTCCGAAGGGGGTTATGAATGAAGTTTTGACTTTGTCAGATTCCTTCATCCAGATTTGGTGATAACCGGAATATGCGTCGAGAAAATAGAGGAGTTCCGAGCCTGCCGTAGAATCGATAACTTGATCAATTCTAGGCAGAGCGAACGGATCTTTTGGACAAGCCTTGTTCAAGGCAGTATAATCAACACACATCCTTAAATCAGTGGTGTCCTTTTTAGGGACCATTACAGGATTGGCCGACAACTCAGTGTGGATGACCTCTTCTATGAATCCGGCTAACTCGAGCCGTGCTAGTTCCTTATCTATTGCCTTACGCTTTTCATCACCGAAACGTCGTAAGGACTATTTGACGGGTTTAGCGTTCGGGTTTACATTTAGAGAGTGATCGGCAAGTTCCCTAGGTACTCCGGTCATGTCAGATGGCTGCCATGCGAAGATATCTTGATTTGCTTGGAGGAACTTGATGAGCACGCTTTCCTATGTGCTACCTAGGCCTACGCCTATCTAGGTCACCTTAGAGGGGTCATCACCCTTCAACGACGTCTTGTTCGTCTCTTCTAATGCCTTGAACTCCAGATTTGGCTTTGTCACCTCCTTCTTCGTTGCGGGAATCTCGGACGGATCTATGCTCTTCTTGATCTCCTGGTACTCCTGGGCGTGCAGGACGGCTTCGGCAAAGGAGGAATTTCCATCCTCGCACTCTTGCACTTTCTTTGGGTCTCCCCTGATAGTGATCACGTCGTTGGGACCTGGAATTTTCATCATATTGTAAATGTAACACGGACGAGCCATAAAAGCCCAGTAAGCCGGACGTCCGAATATAGCGTGGTATGCGCTCTTGAATAGGACCACTTCGAAGGAAAGTGCTTCCTTGTCCGATAATTCTTTGGAGTTCCAAAGGTAACATCCAAAGTAATATCTCCTAGGGAATTAGCCTGTCTTCCTAGGACAACCCCGTGAAAGATCACAAAGCTATGGTTCAGCTGGGTCTCCGAGATCTTCATCTGGCGTAGCATTTCGACATAGAGAATATTGATACTGCTACCACCGTCCATGAGCGTCTTGGAGAAACCATAATCGTCAATAAGTGGATTGACGATTAAGGCGTATGTTCCTCGCATGTGCAACTTAGGCGGATGATCAGCGCAGTCAAATGTGATTGCCACTTCCGACCAGTCCAGGTATTGGGGACAGCTTGAGCTCGTGTAGAACTGCTTTCTTGACCTTTGCTGGTTGAGATCCGAGGAAAGTGACATAAGTGTTATTCTTGGTGGGAAAAGTTTTCTTCCCTTCCGGCTTGGGATTTGAAGCATCAGCTTCCTCCATGTCAGAATCTTCCTTGGTCTCTTTTTCTTTTTCAGGATTCTTCTTTCCCTTCTTCCGCTTAGCTTTGTAACCCGCGGTGTCATCTCTTTTGATGTCATCATTGAAACGACATTCGGCATTGGTGTGGGATGAGCCCCCATTGGCGTCTAGGTGATGCACACATGGGTTATTGGCAATGTCGGCCCAAGAGTAGGTTTTGCATGGTTGCTGGTCTCCTCTACCTTGGACTCTTGAAGTTCCACGCCCACGCCCGCGGCCTCCACCGCGGCCTCCTTGTCCTCCAGACCCGAAAGTAGCAGTGACCACTGCCGTTTCCGCTTTGGGTTTTTCTTCCGAGGTTTTTTTACGCTTCTGAGCCTGTTGCTTTGGTTGTTTTGTCGACTGTGGCACAGCTAGGGCATTGAGTAATCCTTCTGCATCATCGTCGTCATCTGCATACTTGCTCGCTATTTCTATCATCTCTCCCAGATCAGTAACTTTGTCGCACTTCAAGCGATGGCGCAGTAGGCCAATTGGGAGACCTGCGATGAAAGCTTCAATCGCAGTTTGATCGTTTACTCCTTCACAGGATTTCTTGGTGTCAATCCATCATCCGAGGTAATCCCGGCAAGTTTCTCCGACTTTCTGGGTGCAATGCTATAGGTCTCCGACAGTACAGGGCCTCCGATACGTGCCTTCAAAATTCCAAAAGAACGCACTTTGCATGTCATACTAGTTATGGATGGTGTTCTCCGGAAGTTCATTGAGCCATGATCGCACCGTCTTCCTCAACATAAGCGGGAGATATCGGGTTGCGACCAGGCTGTTTCCGCCTTTGGCGATGCAGCAAGCTTGGAAAAAATCCTGTAGCTAGGTGTCTGGCCGAGCAATGCCATCGTAGGCTTGGATATGCCTTGAAATAGCAAATCCTTCCGGGAATCTTGTATCTCTGATGCATGGTCCAAAGCATTTTGGGCCCACGTAGATATCATCGTTTTCATAGCGCCGCGCCTCTATGTTGGAGTTGATCGTGTGCCTTGTGTCGTTCGGGGATAGCGATCGTCCCGAATGTCGGCGGTGGCTGCGGTGCCTTGGAGCCGGACTTCGGCTTCTGCCACCACCTCCTCCGCCACGTCGTCCTCCATGTCCCCCTTGAGAGCCGTTGTGGTGACTGCTTGGTGGAGAGGGTGGGGCAGCTGGATTGTTTCCGGCTGATCGCCGGCCTCCATCCGGAGCGTCATTATTCCGGTTCTGGGGAGGATCTTCACTACGACGAGCCCCCTGCCAGCTTGTCCCGGCATGGTTTCCGTCGTTCCTTCGCCGTCATTCCCACTACGGTGAGGCTCAGCCGGACGGCTTGCATGTCTAGGAGGTGGCATTTTTTGATGATCCTCCTCCCGACGTTTCTCTTTATTTTCTCCCCTTTGATCGTTTGACTCACGTCAGGGAGGATTCTTCGGATACAGTGCAGCAATGGCGTCTTGCTCCGCCACTAGAACGACGTTGCTCCAGTCACGTGCGGTTCTGTGATGTTGTCCTGATGATCTGGTTTTGGAGTAGTTATCTTCCCGTCGGTCGGAACGGTGACGCTGTTCCGGAACACGCTGGGGCCTTATATCATTCCAGGCTGAGTCCGTGTGACATTGGTCAGATTTTGAGACCAGTTTTCCACTTCCGGATTTCGCAGCCATCTGTTGCTCCAGAGCCTTGGTGAGTAGCTTGATGCCTAATCGAACCTGTTCTTGGCCTGGGTTATTTGATAGAATATCTCGAGTTGTGATAGTGTTATGTACCGGTGTTGGGTACACCAGGTCTCCTTTGCTGTCGAGCCGAGGCATCCTTGGATCTCCTTCAAAGAGTACCCTATTTACTTCCGGAAATTTACCATCACCTGTGTAACGTTTCTGGGTCTTCTGATGCAACTGAGACATGTAATCTTTAGTTGCCATGTGTTTGTTTTCTCCCTCGATGTTTTTAGCTTCATCCAGGAGTTGTTGACGACACGCTTCTAGGGCCTGGGCCCTTTCGTATAGCTCTTCAGAAGTGAGTTCTGCAGCTGTATGGATAGGTGTGGTTAATCCAGCATCGATGAGTTTACGCTGTCGTGGTGGTGTCACGGCAGATGCCATGGATAGGCTAAACGTGGGGACTAATACACGCTAGGGGAATCCAGGGAGGGATAGTGGAGTGATTCTCCACACAGAAGTTTGTATTGATGTATCTGCAAGATTACAAGTGCTCCTTGAGCTGTATTGGCGAGAGGAGGAAGACGGTGCTCTCTTACTCTTGCCTGCTATTTTTCCCTAGAACTCTAGATCAACTAGTCCTATGGAATCACTAAACCAACTAGAGATCAACCAACCCCCTCTACCAGAACCCTAACCCCCCTTATATAGAGGAAGCTTGGTCCTGGCCTAGGGCATACGTGAAGGCATATTCCTAAGAATATGCCCCCTCCCAAAGTGGTATCCCGACCGGGGTGCTTTTCCTCTGCGTCACATGTGCTTTAGCGACGTAAGCCTCTGCGGCGCCCGCGTCAGCCGACATGGGCGTCGTCACCCCTGTCGGCCATGACCCAGTGGTCCTGCCCTTGCTTTCTTCGCTCATGCAGTGCGTACCGGACCTTCTTTTTTGACCAGAGAGATTCCTTCCTTCTCCCAGAAGCTAAGCGCGAACCTGGATCATAGTAGATCCGGCCACACCTGTTCCTGCATATAAGTTAGATAAGCACTTCCGACTTACTCCTTAAGTCGGATGAGACAATGTTCGGCGACCCCACAGTGCAGGTTACTCCGTGATCCGGCCTGCCTTGAGGTGACCGGCCAGCATCCGCTTTGACCTTGCGAACCTCGGCTAACTCTTTATACCCACCGGTGACCCCCCGGGGTATCCCCTAACATTAGTCCCGGCTGGTGCGGTCTTAGCTGCCTTGGCCGCTAAGGCCACATCAGGTTCATTTATGTTCGAGCCTCAGACGTTTAATTCCGGGTTAGCTCCTTATCTCGGATTATATGGATTCGTTCCTTGCGTTCAAGTTTTCACTTGCGGCGGGTCACCACTTTGGCTCGGATCCCATGGTTATCATGGTTTGATCCGGGCCCGTTCCTTATTTCATCGCCAACCCGTGGAGGCTAATCATTACCTTGTCTTATTTTAAGGGCACCTGCGATAACGCCCGATAATTGTCAGTTATCACTGTGTGTGGGTCACGTCATGCATGCCCCCTCGTTTACCGCATCAGCGCGTCGCGTCATGGGATTGCTTCTACTCTATGGCCCCCTGTGTGGCTTTTCTCTGATTGGCTGATGCCGGTGATGCACGACCACACCGTGTGGCTCGTCGGCACAGCGCGATCCCACTCATCCATCTCTGGGGGTGGTTAAATAGGGGAGGGGCGCATCCCTTAGTGTTTTTTCACCTCTACGCCCCTCTGCCCGTTGCGTTTTCTCCTTCGTCTTCCCTGTGACCACGCCGCCGCCGGTGCTTTCTAGCAGTAGCGCCGCCGCCGCACTCTCCCCGTGCTTATGCCCGCAGCCTCTACGGGTCCTCATAATCTAGGCCGCAGATCCCCGCCGCTGCTAGCTCTAGCGAGGATAGCGAATACGAGATGACGGAGGAGGAGCTCATCGTCGCCGAGCAGGAGATGGAGGAGGACGCCGGCGCGGCGGACCGCAGCGCGTGGGCCGGATCATGGGTGCATAAGATGACATTGATCGGCTCTACGGACGAGCGCATTCCCGCCGGCGTCACCGCTCGTCTCCCTTCCGCCGAACTGGCCCCCTCACCCAATCCGGGTGAGTTCGTTGTATTCCTGTCCCACTTCCAACGGGGATTTGGTCTGCCGGTGAGCGATTTCTTCCGGGATTGGGTGAGGACCTATCACTTGCATCCGCACCATCTCCCAGCCAACGCTATCACCTCCCTTTCTTCCTTTGTCTCTACGATCGAAGGCTACAGCGGACTATGGCCCATGAAGGAGCTGTGGATTCGGTTCTTCGGCCTTCGTCGCAACATCGTCCCTAATATCCACGAAGAGTCGGAGGATAAGCAGCTCACCCAATTCGGAGCTGCCTCCATCTCGCCCCGGAGGTTTTCGGTCTTTCCCCGGGTTACCGGGCTTGATTCCTGCAAAGGATGGGCCCGGACCTTCTTCTACGTCCGGAGCAGTGCAGAGATTTGATTCGATTCTTGCCCTCGCTCTGGGTCTACGACACGCAGTTTCGGGAGGAGGTCCCAAGAAGCCTACGCTCGACCAACCAAGTTAACAAGAGGTTCGGAGCTGAAGAAGCTGATTAGCATAGAGGATGCTATGATCACGTTAAATGCAGCGAATCTCTCCCCTCCATAAGCGCACCCACAAGTTGTGCCACATGAGTTTCGGCCGCGACCCCAACCGAACCTCCTCCTTCGAGTTGAGCAACACGGAGATCTTTCGCCAGGTTAAGGCTCTTTTCACCACCCATAAGGATTTCTCCGCCGAATGGACGTGGGGAATCGAGCACTACTGTCGTGATAGGCTCCCTCCCGCGGTAAGCTTAGCGGGGCAATCTTATTTCGGATCAAGTATATGTCGATTTTTGTTGTATTTTTGACTCTGCTCTTTGTGCTTTTTCTCAGTTGTTCCTCCAGCAAACTCTCAAGGATGGTACGGACCCGACCCTTAAGTGGGCGCCGGACCGAGAAATCCCGGATGAGGAGGAGCCGGACCAGGAGATGTTCCTTCCTATGACCGACGCTACCAAACGACCCAGCGGTAAATTCTCTTCTCTTAGAAATTGGCCCGATGATGAGGATGACTCATATGTTGATGTGATTGAACCTGTTGAGGCTGTTCCTATTTCTTTTGCCTTTCTGGCATCAGCTAACCCTGGTGGGCATATCCACGAGGATCCTCCACTTGCTACGGGCGAGCCGGTTCCGGTGGCGTCGAAGAAGAAGCGCGGATCCGCATCAAGTTCTTCCTCCGAACCTTCTCAGCCCACCAAAAGGCAAAAGAAGGCCGGAGACAAGACTGCCTCCAAGCGGGCAGGCAAAGCCCCGGCACGGAGGGCTCGGAAACCCAAGGAGGCCGAGACCTCGGATGCGTAAGTTATTTTTTACTGCTAACTCACTTTTCCTTGCATCGTGGTAATTTCTCTTCTGACATTATTCTCTTTTTCAGGCCTCCGGTGGAGGTCCCTCAGAGCGGATCAAGCATCTCTTCTCCCCTTCGGTCCGGCCCTTCTCCTCCTCGTGACGACGAGTCACGCCCGCTGAGCCCTATTCCGGAGGGTTCTGCGGCTACTCCGGGTTCTGCAGTGCCTCATCGAGAGGGACGTGACCTTGGATCGAGAGGGGTTGTTCTAGCCGAGGCAACGACGTCCACCACTTCGGCATCACCGCAACCAGCAACCACCGAGTCTATCACAACACCAGCACCAGCAGCAGCTCCAGTTCCAGCGACCGAGCTAGCACCTGTCTCGGCACCAAGGAAACCAACAACAGCTCCAGTGCCAAGATCTTCTGCCTCGTCCGAGTCATCTCAGCCTCGGCGAGGAACTATCTCAGCAGCTTCTAAAGGGAAATCCACCGTGGTTACTTCTTCCCAGCAAGCTAAGGGCAAAAAGGCTCCAAATACTGCCAAGTCTGCATCCATTGAGGCCGGGCAGCGAACCCTATCGTCGATGCTTCCGAAGAAATCACCAGCAGCGAAGGATGTTCCTACCGAGCCAAGCGTCGCAGCGGATGGTTACGCATACCAGCCAACTCTTGCCCTAGTTGAGACGAAAGAAGCTCACGAAGGGCTTGGTGGCACCCATATGCCCACGGCGAGCGGTACCCTCCGAGCCTTATCGATTTTGTCATGAATGGAACAAGGCGAGTTCGTCCACAACGATCTCCGGAAAAGTTCGGCCGCAGAATTTTCTGCCTAGATGAATACTGCCGCTAAGGCAATTAACCTCGCGGGGCGAATGATGGAGGTATGTCGTTTCTCCTTTACATGTTGTAGATAATAACCATTAGTCCCCGAGCCTCCGGTGGAGTAGCTTGTTACTCGGGCGGATGCTCATTAGAAAACTAACATAGCTGCATGTAAACTTCAGATATGCACACACCTAGAGCCGGGTTAAGTTCCACTTGGCCCGGATCTTGCACACTTCGAATATGCACACACCTAGAGCCAGGTTAAGTCCCACTTGGCCCGGATCTTGCACACTTCGAATATGCACACACCTAGAGCCGGGTTAAGTTCCACTTGGCCCGGATCTTGCACACTTCGAATATGCACACACCTAGAGCCGGGTTAAGTTCCACTTGGCCCGGATCTTGCACACTTCGAATATGCACACACCTAGAGCCGGGTTAAGTTCCACTTGGCCCGGATCTTGCACACTTCGAATATGCACCAAGCTAATTTTACACTTCTGTACTTTTTTCAGGTAACTACCAATCGCCGGAGTGCTGAATTCCAACGCCTGCTTGATACCCACAAGATCCTACGTGCAAAACATGTTGCATTTGGTGCAGAACATGAAAAGAGGGGTAATTTTCTCCCTCGGCACCTTTCCGTTTTTCTTTACTTTTTTCCGCCGAACTAATCTCCTCATTCGGTTTCTGCAGCTGGGGTGGAGGCTGAGAACAAAATCATGCGGAAGAACTTGGAGGAAATCCGGTGTATGTCCTCTTTTGTTCGACTTCGTAGTTCTTTCCATTTCTTCTTCTCCTTGGCTCGGCAAACATTCACTCCTCGGCTCTGCTGGGTCAACATACTATTTCAGCATCGCTTGAGGATAGTGTGCCCATGCCTGATATGATGCTGCATTTTCTCGAACAAGCAGGGCAGCATCAAGCTGAGCTGAAGAAAAAGAATGATGAACTTGCTCTCCTCCGGACTAAGGACGACGAGATTGCCAAGCTCAAGGGTGAGATGGAGAAGATGAAGGCCCAGCACCGAACCGAGCTTCAAAAAGTTGGCCAGAACTTCACAGAAGAGCGTGAGCGCCTTACTCTCCAGATCTCCAAGGACCAGGACCTACTCAGAGAATCCGACCTCCAGCTTGGGTCGGCAAATGCTGAGCTTGAGCAACTTCGTAAAAGACACGATGCCTGCATCAAGGAGTTAACCCGGATCCATAGCCATATTTCTCGTAAGTTCCTTTCCCTTGAGCAACTCATATGTCTTTTCTTTACCTTCTTCGTTTGTCTTGTTTCCAGACCACTTTCTAGAGGGTACTGCTATTGCAAGCGCTGTTGTTGCCAAATTTCGCCGAGAGAGGGGTACTCCCGTCGTTCCTGACGGTGAGAGCATTCCCTTAGACATGGAGGACCTATTGGTCAGCCTGTCAGCTCGCGTGGAAACTATCAAGAATTACGGCAAGGACATCCTCGACGTTGCAGTTCGGATTTTCAACACGTTCTGGCCTGGAGAGAGTAGCCCGGAGACCATCGCGACTCTCGTCGAGAAGTTAATGGAAGTTGAGACCCAGCTTGACCTTTGGAGAGAGTCCGCTGGTCGTGCCGCAGCTGATACCATCCTTCACCATATTCTCACATGGTACGAGAAGATCGACCTCAGCCTCCTTACACGCCAGCGCACCGGATCCAAATGGACCGATGACCCGGAGTGGGTAACTCGGCGCCAGGCTTGCGTCTACAGCCTCGTCGAATATTCACCTATTCATGACTGGGTTGAGGGACCGAGCTTCCTGGAATCCGCTGGGGACGAGCAGAATGAGAACGTTGAAGATGGGTTAGATGAGGGCGGAGAAGATGATGCTTCAGATATTGAAGACATCGACGACGACGCCGAACTTCCTCCTCCTGCTGCTCCTTAGTTCCAAAAAACTTGAAAATTTATCAGATCCCCGGTATGTCGGGTGCAATTGTATGCTGGATATGTGATATTTTGCTACTACATCTCTATGCCAGATTAACTTGGGCGCAGCCCCCGAGTTTCATTTTCTTGTTCGTCCAATTCTCTGGCTTGGTCCGTGTCTACCTTGATTCGGTTTTACGACTTATGAATCCGAGCTTCAAAAAATTGTTTTAACAATACTTAGAAACTTTTAGCTTAGCTCAAAATAATTCAGCATAATAATTTAAAAATAAATACAGGGTTAGTCCAAAAAAACAAACGTTAGCTCGAATAAATTCATTTCCTTAGTCGTTTTTCATGTGCTACGCAATTCCAAACTTGTTCCCTTGCTTGCCATGAAGCCAATTCTTGTTGGACAGCAGCAAGTCGAAGGGTTGGGTTTTTGGTGCTCACACATTACTAATCCGGATTAAGTAAAACGACTTATTCCAGCTACCGCATAAAAAGTAACAACAAACGTTATTAAGGCAGTCCCCGAGTTACTGCTCGAGGTGCTGCTATTTCATTGATAAGCTCATTGCCGACATACATACCGACATATGAGATGACTCGGATACATACACTTCTTATCTAGGTATAGAAGGGACGAAGTAGTGCTACATTCTACGGTCTCTTGGATTCCTCTCCGGACCTGTCCGCCTTGTTCTTTTCATGTGGCTTTGCATCTATGAGATAGTAAGAATCATTGTGCAATGCTTTGCTCACAATGAATGGCCCTTCCCATGGGGGATAATTTATGCATGCCAGTAGTACGTTGTACCAACCGGAGCACCAGATCGCCTTCCCGAAAGACTCGGGGGCACACTTTCCGGCTATCATAGCGTCGGAGATTTTGTTGATATATGGCGGATCTGGACAGTGCCAATTCTCTTGCTTCTTCCAGCAGATCAACATCATTTTGCCGGGCTTCTTGCACTTCGGCTTCTGTGTATTGGGTGACTCTAGGCGAATCATGCTCTATGTCGGCTGGTAATACAGCTTCTACCCCATATACCAGAAAAAATGGCGTATAGCTTGTTGATCGATTCCGAGTTGTTCTTAAGCTCCATAGTACCGCTGGTAGTTCTTCTATCCAGCACCCCGCTGATCTTTGCAGCGGCTCGATGAGCCGGGGTTTTATCCCGGATAATACTAATCCGTTGGATCTTTCCACTTGTCTGTTCGATGCGGGGTGGGCTACCGAGGCGACATCGAGTCGAATCTTCGTATCTCGGCAGAAGCATGCAAACGCTCCTTCCGCAAAATTTGTTCCATTGTCAGTTATAATACTGTGTGGATAACCATATCTCAAGATGATGTCTTTGAGAAATGTCACGGCTGTAGCTCCATCACATTTTCTTATAGGTTTCACTTCAATCCATTTTGTAAACTTGTCCACCATGACCAAAATGTGTGTCATGTTTCCTCTCGCCGGTTTGAACGGGCCAACCATATCCAAGCACCATACAGCAAATGGCCACGTAATTGGTATGGTCTTGAGTTCCGACATAGGCATATGTGTCTTGGTGGCGTACCTTTGACAACCATTGCATTTTCTCACCAGATCTTCTGCTTGTTCCAGGGCACTTGGCCAGTAGAATCCATGCCGAAACGCCTTTGCCACCAAGGCTCGGGATGAGGCATGATGCCCACATTCTCCTTGGTGTATATCTCGGAGGATGTCAAGCCCTTCTTCCGGGTCAACTCATCGTTGGAGGACATTGGTTACACTCCGTTTGTACAACTCGGAATTGATGATTGTGTATGCTTTTGCTCTCCTCTGAGTTTGCTTGGCCAACACCTCCTCAGCGGGTAACGTTTCGTCTTTTAGGAATTGGAATATAGGCAGTGCCCAAGCTGGTATCGCTCGTGGAGGGAACATCTCCTCATCAATTTCCATCTGATCCACCGGCATAACTTCAGCCGGATCACGCTCAGCAGTCCCCGGGTCTAGCGAGGTAGTCCTCGGGTTTGCCGAGGTAGTCCCCGGGTTTGCTGATGCAGTCCCCGGGTCTCGCGTACTACCTCCCGTGTCAATGTCCATGGGCTCAGCTCCGGATTCCGTATTTTCCGGGACATAGATCGAGTCGGTTCCTGGGGACGGCCTGATAGATGGTTTTCTGAGGTGCTCCAATGCTACACTCGGTGGAATTGCCTGTCTGGTCGATCCGAGCTTTGACAACATGTCGGCAGCCTCGTTTTCCACTCGGGGTACATGGTGAAATTCACACCCCTCGAAGTAACCAGATATCTTCTGCACGTGAAATTTGTATAGTGCCATGTTTGGATCCAGGGCATCCCACACTCCGGACACCTGCTGCACCACCAGATCCGAGTCGCCAAAGCATATTATCCATCGTATGCCAATCTCCTTTGCCACTTTGAGCCCATGCACAAGAGCCTCATACTCAGCGACATTGTTCGATGCCGCGAAATGGATCTGCAATACGTACTTTAGCTGGTCCTTCTTTGGCGAGGTAAGCACAACCCCAGTGCCTAGCCCGGTTTTTGTTTTCAACCCGTCAAAGTGCATCCTCTAGTAATTCGGATCTGGTGGCGGTGGTTCGTATTGTACCTCGGCCCAATCCACAAAAAAGTCCGCCACAGCCTGAGATTTGATCGCTTCTCTTCTGTCATATTGGGGCGCATAAGGGGCTAACTCAATTGCCCATTTTGCAATTCTGCCACCCGCATCCTTGTTACCCATTATCTCGGATATGGGAGCTTCACATATTACTTTGATGGGGTTCTCCTCAAAGTAATCCTTTAACTTCTTTGCCGCCATATAGACACCGTATGCCACCTTTTGAAAGTGCGGGTAGTTCTGTTTTGAGGCAGACAATACCTCGCTCAGGTAATATACTGGCCTCTGCACCGACTTACCCTCTTCATTGCGCTCCACTACAATCACTGCACTTACAACTCGGTTGGTTGCGGCTATGTAGAGCAACATTGGCTCCTTTGATAGTGGAGAGGCTAACACTGGTGCAGTGGCCAACATCTTTTTTAAGTGGGCAAAGGCCTCATTGGCCTGTGGCGTCCAAACAAATTTATCCGACTTTTTCATGAGTTGGTAGAGAGGCAGTGCCTTTTCTCCCAACCGACACACAAACCGACTCAACGATGCCAGACATCCAGTGAACTTCTGGACATCGTTAAGACACTTCGGTAGCTCCATTCGTTCGATGGCTCAGATCTTAGTTGGATTAACTTCGATACCTCGGCTGGAGACGAGAAATCCAAGTAATTTTCCAGCCGGGACACCGAAGGTACATTTTTCCGGGTTAAGCTTCATCCGGAACCTTCTTAAGTTTGCGAATGTTTGCCTTATGTCGTCAAGGAGCGTTGTTCTTTCCTTGGTCTTGATAACCACATCATCTACGTATACTTGTACGTTTTGACCTATTTGGTCGTGCAAACATTTTTGCATACATCTTTGGTACGTTGCACCTGCATTACGTAAACCAAACGACATAGTGCGATAGCAGTAAGCCCCGTATGGGGTAATAAACGCAATCTTTATTTGATCATCCGGGTTCAGAGGTATCTGGTGGAAGCCAGAATATGCATCAATGAACGACAACAGTTCGCATCCTGCGGTCGAGTCTATGACCTGATCTATCCTCGGTAGTGGAAATGGATCTTTTGGACACGCCTTGTTCAGGTTCGTGTAATCGATACACATACGCCAAACCACTGCCACGTTCGGATCGTCCTTCTTCTTTTCTACCAGTACCGGATTAGAGAGCCAATCCGGATATAGTACCTCCATGATAAATCATGTTGCTAGTAACCGAGCTATCTTATCTCCAATGACTTTTCTCCTATCCTCTGCGAAGCGGCGGAGAGGTTGCTTCACCGGCCTTGCTCCGGGTCTTACGTTCAAAGAGTGCTCAGCCAACTCCCTCGGAACACCTTGCAAGTCCTGAGTAGACCAAGCAAAAATATCCCGATTCTCACGGAGGAAGTTGACGAGCTTGCTTTCCTATTTGTTAGTTAACCCGGCACCAATTGTTACGGTGCGCTCCGGGAACATGTTATCAATTGGAACCTTCTTGGTGTCCTTTGCGGCTTGAAATGAAACGCTGCCATGCAGATTACTTAACGCCAGCACATATTGCTGCGCGGACTGAGCTAATGCCGCCACCTCTTGGATTTTTCTTTTCTCTTGCGCAATCACGAGTGACTCGGCTAGGTTAGACCCGGCTGAAGCACACTCAATGGAACGTCGGAAATCTCCAGCAATGGTAATCACTCCATTTGTCCCGGACAACTTCATCTTCAGGTAACTGATGTGACAGCTTGCCATGAATTTGTTCAATGCTGGTCTTCTGAGTAACGCATGATATGAACTTTCCAAGTTCACCACTTCAAACTCCAGATTTTCAGTTCGGCAGTTAGCCCTTGTGCCGAATAGCACGTTGACCTAGAGTTTGCCTATGGGCTCACAAGAAATGCCTGGTACAATGCCATGGAAAGTTGTTCTCGTAGCCTGGAGCATGTTCTCCGAGATGCCCAACTTGCGCATTGTATCCGCATACATGATGTTAATGCTACTGCCATTATCAATCAAAACCTTGGAGAACCTCACATTGATGTTCGGTCCAATGAATGTCGGATCTAGCACTAGCGCATACGAACCTGGACTCGACATAAGTTTAGGATGATCTTTGATGTTCCAGGTGATTTCCTGGTCCGACCAGGGCATGTACCTCGTCACTGCTGGCATGACCGCATTGACCTCCATATGTCGGTGCTGCAAGCTCTTTCTATCTGTTTCCTCAGTCGTGAACACACAATAACTCTGGTGATGTTCCCTGTACTCATTCCTTCCCTCGTTTCTGGGGTACCTCTGATTCGGTTGTTGCTGATTTTCCACCTGATGCACTGCATCCCTTCTCTCATTGTTGTCATACCTCGGCGGAGGGGGAGGCAACATTAGCTGTTGCGCGTTCGCCTCGGAGAGCAATTGCTGCCGGGGTAACTCCTGCCAAGGTTGATCATTCCGGGGTGCCTGAGCATTCCCCGAACCACCTTGCTCTATCTTACGCATCCACTCACATTGCCTTGTCGTGTGACCCGCCGGGCTATTCGGATTTGGCGTGTGAAACTTACATGGCCGGTCCAACATCGACTCATAGGTATACCTCGGACGGTCTTTCTTTTCCTGCCACTGTTTCTTTTGCTCTGGTGTCCATGTTTTCTTGCCATCATTTCTTGGAGTCCATTGCCCTCCCGTTCTCTGGCGTTGGCTACTCCCTGCTCCGGGTTGATCTTGATTCACAGTTGCAACTTGTTGCAAACCGTAGCGATGATCCGGTTTATCATCTCTCCTTTTTCCTCTGTAATCGTTCCTCCGGGATGACCCAGTTCCATCCCTCTGATAGTATTCCTCGTTTGACTCATTCGACGCGAGCCTAGGTTGAGTCGGATCGCCCAAAGCATACGAATCAGCAATCCGGATCATCTCTGCCAGCGTAATTGGCATTTTCCTTTGCAGCTTCATCCACAGCTCGCTACCATATCTGCACCCTTGCGCAAACCACGCCATGGCCTGTGACTCTATGACACCCTCACATGAGTTTCTCACGGTACACCACCGGGTCAAGAATTCACGATCCATCTCGTTAGGTCTTTGCTTGCACATTGCTAGGGCCTGCGGTCTGTTCGGCCTCTGATATGTACTTGAGAAGTTGCTGATAAACATTTCTTCAAAATCTATCCAGCAGTTGATGCTTCCGGGTGGTAAATTATTCAGCCATACTCTGGTCGGGCCTTCCAACATCTGGGGTACGTATCGTACAGTCCATCTCAACTTGCCAGTTGCAATTTTCACCACCGTAGCATAGTTTATCAGCCAATCCTCTGGCTTGGTACTGCCGTCATACGTCTTCGTGCCTCTGGGTAACTGGAAGTTTGGTACCGGCGGTTCCTTCATGATCCGGGGTCCAAAGCACGCTAGACCCGGAGGACCTTGACATTCGATCTGTTCCGACCTATATAGGCGATCCAGTTTTAACCTGGCGTCATGCGGCATTAAATCCCTGCTTCCCAATCTTGACCCTATCAGATGATAGTCCGGTCGGGGGTACCCTGCGTTCACCATCTCCGAATCACCGTCGTTATATCGGTTTTGCTCTCGCTGCGCACCTTTCTGGTGCATACCTCGGCCGGCGCTTTGCTCTTGCCTTGGTATATTCCGCTGCTGCAGTTGTCCTACTCCTGCGGAGTTGCGCTGTTCGGGATTGCCGTTGGCAGTGTTCCCTTGACCGGCATTGCCTTGGTCGTGATTACCTCGGCCAGCTTCACCTCGGCTAGCACTCCGTCGATCATCATTTTTCCGCATCTCTTTTTCTTTTCCCGCACGCGTTGGGTCGTACGGGACTATCTGTTTGTTCCGTCTGGCCGAGGTTACTACCTCTTCTCTCCTCGGACCACCATGAGGCGATGATGCGGCTCCAGCGGACTTCTCCGGGTTACCCATCACCGAATGGACGATTTTGGAAGCTCTAGCTCTCTCCGGGTTAGCTCTCAGCAGCTCTTCGTTCTGTCTGTTCGTGATCCGAACCAGCTCGTTAACCCTATCTTGCTGTCTTTGACGGGCCTCACCCGTCAGACCCTCTAACTCGGACGCAGACGCATCTGCTGCTCTTAGGTTCTTCGCCGGGGTACTATACTTCGGCAACCCCACAGACAGATAGTCTTCCGACCCTTCTGCTCCGTCATTACCTTCTCTGTTCATCTCGCTTATGAGATTTCTCCCTTTTACCTTTACCGCATCAACTTTGTTTGCCTTTGCGTACTCACGCAGCGTCATGTTCAGCGACTGCTGAGCCACGGCTATTTTCTTTGCACCCTCCAGTATATTTTGCCGAGTTTCCTCTAGCTCGGCCTGTGCCTGAGCCGGATCTACCACTGCTGCTACCGGGTTAGCCAAGCTATCCATAGCTTCTCTCAGTACGTTCGCAGGCCTCTCTAGTGGAGGTCCTCTACCTTTCCTTGGTGCCTTAGGTGTTACCTCCGGGTCTGGTGCTGGATCCTTGCTTGCGCCTGCACCTGGCGTAGTCATCATTGTTGGAGATATGCCCAAGAGGCAATAATAAAAGTGGTTATTATTATATCTTTGTGTTTATGATGAATGTTTGCATACCATGCTATAATTGTATTATAAGGAAACACTAATACATGTGTGTTTTGTAAACATAAAAGGGTCCCTAGTAAGCCTCTTGTTAAACTAGCTTGTTGATTGATTGATGATCATGGTTTCCTGATCATGGACATTGGATGTCATTAATAACAAGGTTGTATCATTAGGAGAATGATGTAATGGACACACACACCCATAGTAAGCGTAGCATTAGATCAAGTCATTAAGTTCACATTGCTATAAGCTTTCTGTACATAGTAACCTAATCCTTCGACCATGAGGTTATGTTAATCACCATCACCGGATGAGTACTTTGATGACATCAAACACCACTTCATAACTGGGTGGTTATAAAGGTGTCATTAGGTATTCTGAAAGTATGTGTTGAAGCGCATGGAACAAGATTGGGATTTGTCCATCCATATGACGGATAGATATGCTCTGGGCCCTCTCAGTGGAATGTCATCTAGTTAGCTTGCAAGCATGTGACTGGGTCACAAGGGATGGCACACGGAACGAGTAAAGAGTACTTATCGATGTGAGGTAGAACTAGGTATGGAGATACCGATGATCAAACCTCGGATAAGTAGAAGTATCGCGTGACAAAGGGAATTGGTTTCGTATGTTAATGGTTCTATCGATCACGAAGTCATTGTTGAGTATGTGGGAGCCGTTATGGATCTCCAGATCCCGCTGATGGTTATTGATCGGAGAGGTGTCTTCATCATGTCTGCATATTCACGAACTGTAGGGTGACACACTTAAGGTTCGAAGTTGTTTTAAGTAGATATTGAATGTGCGTTGGATACCGAATGTTGTTCGGAGTCTCGGATTGGATCCGGGACATCACGAGGAGATCCGGAACTGTCCGGAGAATAAGATTCATATAATTGGGATCATTTTCTAAGTTAGGAAATGTTCCAGAGTGTTTGTATGGGGATTCTAGAAGGTTTGAATGTTAGGAAGGTTCTAGAAGATATCTTGGAGTTTATTTGAAAACCGAGATAAGATAAGATAAGATAAGATAAGATAAGATAAGATAAGATAAGATAAGATAAGGGGAGTTTAAAGGGGAAACTTGGGGGGGAAGGACTCTCCCCCCAAGATCCCTAGTGCGCCGGCCCTAAGGGGTGGGCCTAGGGGTGGGAACCCTAGGCCACACCCCTCCCTCTATATATAGAGGGGTGGAGACGCCACCCCTCCTTGCCCCCTCCCACTCCAAACCCTAGCCGCCTCTCTCTTCCTCCTTCCATCTGCTCCGGCTTAGGCGAAGCCCTGCAGAATTCTCTCCACCACCACCATGCCGTCGTGCTGCTGGGATTGCGTGGGGAAGATCTACTACCTCCGCTGCTCGCTGGAACGGGGAGAGGAAGGTCTGCTTCGACTCCACACGTGTGACCGTCTGCGGAAGCGCTGCCGGAACGCGGTGCCCGAAGGATCATCTACTCGATCTTGAGATCGGCAAGTGATCGACTACATCATCCACGAGATCTAATCTCGTTAACGCATTCGGTTCTACGAGGGTTAGTACCGATCTATCTCGTTGCTCATGTCTAGTAGATTAGATCTTGGCTTTTATCTAGATTAGATCTGGGTTTTGTTCGTTCTTGCGGTAGAAAATTTTTGTTTTCCATGCTACGAACCCATCAATCATCACCTTCGCATGGTCCGGGGAGCGAGCGTCGTGCCCATGAGCCACGGTGAGGTGGTTCCCCGCATCGGCGACACAGCTGATGAGCGCATGAGGCGTCCACGAACGTGACCTTGTGCGCACGAGCTTGCGAAGAGGCCGTTGCCTGCGAAGTGGTAGCGTTGCCAATCCAGCGCTCCAAAGCGCTGAACAAGCCCGAAGACGACGCGTTCACCGGTGTCGATGAGGTTTCCCGTCCGGATCTTCACCCCTGCTAGCGTCGCTAGCCCTACGGTGGGCGCCAACTATCGTGGTGGTGTCACGGCAGATGCCATGGATAGGCTAAAGGTGGGGACTAATACACGCTAGGGGAATCCAGGGAGGGATAGTGGAGTGATTCTCCACACAGAAGTTTGTATTGATGTATCTGCAAGATTACAAGTGCTCCTTGAGTTGTATTGGCGAGAGGAGGAAGAAGGTTCTCTCTTACTCTTGCCTTCTATTTTTCCCTAGAACTCTAGATCAACTAGTCCTATGGAATCACTAAACCAACTAGAGATCAACCAACCCCCTCTAACAGAACCCTAACCCCCCTTATATAGAGGAAGTTCGGTCCTGGCCTAGGGCATACGTGGAGGCATATTCCTAAGAATATGCCCCCTTCCAAAGTGGTATCCCGACCGGGGTGCTTTTCCTCCGCGTCACATGTGCTTTAGCGACGTAAGCCTCTGCGGCGCCCGCGTCAGCCGACATGGGCATCATCACCCCTGTCGGCCATGACCCGGTGGTCCTGCCCTTGCTTTCTTCGCTCATGCAGTGCGTACCGAACCTTCTTTTTTGACCAGAGAGATTCCTTCCTTCTCCCAGAAGCTAAGCGCGAACCCGGATCATAGTAGATCCGTCCACACCTATTCCTGCATATAAGTTAGATAAGCACTTCCGACTTACTCCTTAAGTCAGATGAGACAATGTTAGGCGACCCCCCCCCCCTGGTCCGGGTTACTCCATGATCCGGCCTGCCTTGAGGTGACCCGGCCAGCATCCGCTTTGACCTTGCCGAACCTCGGCTAACTCGGCCCTTATACCCCGGAGTGACCCTACCCAGGGGTATCCCCCCAACATACGCGCACCTCCAGTGATCACGTGTCCATCCACCGATTCTTCTTTTTTCGGCTCTTCTGGGATAAGTGCTCCATCCGAGTCTTCCTCATATTCCTCAGCAATCACCTCCTCTATTAGAGGGTCTTTTGCTAGGGTCTTGTTCCTCTTCTTTGCCTTCTTGGCAGCGCCGGTAGCAAAGACGGCTTTGGGTCAGTTTCTCGGAGTCAAGCTCTGATCGGTACTTTCGGACATCTGGACCTCGAGATTATCTCCGACGTCCATGTCATCCTGCGCTTTGGGAGAGTGTTCCCCGGATCCTTCATCCATGGCTTATCCTTCTTCTGCAGCTTTGGAGTTATACTCCTCTTCATATTCCACGGAGAACTTTCAGAAATCCGCTGACGTTATCGAGTCATCCGAGGATGCGGCTACGTCGGTGTTTGTTCCAATCGCCTCCAGCACAGAGTCGGTGTTTTCTCTAGCATCGGCAGAGCCGGATTTGGATCCCACATATCCGACAAAGTGCGACGTGTGCTTCCTGAGGTACCTGTGGCTCTCGCGGTCAGCCATGTCGAAACTTTTGATGGTCTCGAGAATTGCATATGCGCTTGCATATTGCATTATCATACGTCGCAGTGTGTACCTTAGGAAACGTCTGTCTGTCCCGGCGTCATCACAGCCGGAATCAGTGTCGTTGATATGCTCCTCCTGGATTTCGACTTCCGCGGGTGGGTCGATCTGGGATACGGTCTCTTCGAGGAGATCCACTCCAGATTCGGCTTTAACCGCTAGGTCTTTCTCAGGCTCGGATTTCTCCACTATCTCCGCATCTGGTGCGGGCTGGGTGGGATTAGGGTTTTCTGAGATCTGGAACTCTACCGCCTCCGCGGACAAAGGGGACCCAGAAGATTCTTCTGCGTCTATCATCACCACTGGGGTGGGTGGGGCAGGCTCAGCAAAACCGATGTAAACATCAATCTCACCAAAAGACATGATTGTATAGGCAGTCACGGCCTCCCTAGCCAGAATCCAAGTCTCGTCGAGAACGATGAGAGGGACGTCGCTGGCGTAGAGGATGCGACCGACGGTGATAGTCTTGCCGATTCCGATTCTTGCAGATTTCGCTCGGAACGCAGATCCGAAGCTCACTTGCCCCACGGTGGGCACCAAATGTCGTCGGATTGATGACAAGTACGCCATGAGGGGGTCCTCGAGGCATGCGGAAGAGAGGGGTGTGAGACGTACGGTGTTCCGGGACGGTGAGCACACAAGTTTACCCAGGTTCGAATCCGCCGGCTTTGGACGGATCCTACTCCTGCTATCAATTCAGTAATACGGCAGAGCCGGAATATGGGTTACAAGGGTTCGCCTGTGCGAGTTGAGATTGTAGACTATTGAGGTTTCTAGAGTGTTGCCCTAAAGGCTCTCCCTAGGACGGCTTATATAGATATCCGGCCTAGGGTTTACAGGAGAGATCTATATGGCTACGACTAAGAGTCGGTTACAGAGTACATCTTGAACTACAAGTAACATTATAGGCCTAAGTCGGTAAGTCTTCTGGGCCTTCCCGTAGTCGGATTGGACTCTGTCTTCTCTCCCTGACTGGGCCACCCGTGAAGCAAAGCTCTAACCCGAAGTAGACCACCCTGGTCAGTGAGGAACAGTGAGGATACCCGGAAAGTATATCCCCAACACAGAGGGGGTGCTGGGGTCGGCCAGACCACCCCCTGGCGCGGGCCCGGCCTGGCCGCGTGGCCAGGTGGTGTGGCCGGCCCCCAGCCCTTCTCCGTCTCGTATTCTGGCATCTAATGACTTCCGAAAAAATAGGCACTTTGGCTTTTGTCCCGTCCAATTCCGAGAATATTCATTTTCTGACTTTCCTAGAACCAAAAACAGCAGAAAACAGGCGGTACTTTGTGGCTCTTGTTAATAGGTTAGTCCAAGAAATCATATGAAAAGTACTCCAAAGTGTGGACAAAACACAAGAAAGTGGATAAAACCAAGCATGGAACATAAAAAATTATTGATACATTTGCAATGTATCAGTTAGCTATATGACTGACTATAGATGACGTGACAACATCTTATAGCCAACGACCGGCTACACTATTAAACTTGCTCTTAGAGACGGTAGAGCTTCCTTGCCATGATTCCATTCCATCCACCACCTGCCTCTTTGGAGGAAATGACGCAAAACTACTGGAGTTGGGGCATCAGTGACACATAACTACCAAGCGGGTGAAGTTTGACACTTTGCACCGTGCACTGGGGCAATAGAGTGACAGATACCACCGATTGTGCGTTTTGGTGGGCTTAATCCCCTTTTTGACTGGCTGGGCCCACCTGGTGGCAGAGGCTGTCTCCCGCACCTGACGGCCATTAGGTCGAGCGACCGGACCACAGTCGACTCCTCGCTCGTGCCCGTTCAGAGGAGATGGCGATCCCTGGAGGAGGCGGGCGTCCCCGCGTCCCCCCCTTCGACAGTGACCCTAGCAGCGGCGGCCGTCCCCACGTCCCCTCCTTCAACGGCGACCCTGGCGGCGACGGTGGCCGTCCCCGTGCCCCCTAGTTCGACGGCGACCCTGGCGGTAGAGGCGGTGAAGGGGGAGTATCTGAAGGGCATGGCGGCGGGGCCATCGATGCCGAGCAATTCCCTCAACTGTCGGCGGCGATGGCCACACCAGGCGATTCGGCAAGAGCTTGGTCGCCGGCTGGCCACTCTGACGCCGGGTAAGCCATCTATTCCCCTTCCCATTCTTCTATCATGTTCTTGCATAGGATTGGTAGGTAGAGATGCTAGTAGGTATCAAAGATGTAGAAATTATAGGTAGTAATAATTGTGCTAAATTCATGTAGGAAACTCCATGAGATTTGGGAACTCCACCAAATTCAAACACAAGATAGTGTCAGCTACGAGCCATTGCACCAAAATGTTCAGACTATGGATGACCAGTTTTGTACACAACAAAGTGTGGTACATGAGAATGTGCATATGCAAATTGATGAGAACAAAATTTGTGAAGAAGAAGAGGGTGGAGAGGCATATGAAGATGACAACTATAGTTGGTGGAATGAGGAACAATTTGATCTAGTGCTTGCAGAGGAGAAGATAAGGAAAGAAGATGAGGAATATGCCGTAATACTTGCAGAGAGGAAGCGGCATAGAGAAGACCAACTGCTACACTATGAGGGTGAGACAGACATTGAAGACATTTTTTTCATTGAAGAAGATGATGATGTGCTAGAACAAATTCTAGCTGAGCAGCCAGTGCAGAAGAAGGTGAAGAGGCCAGGTCCAACAGTGAATCGCCACTCTCGGGTTGACATACTGGACATACCTGCTTGGGCTCCGTCTGATGATGAAAAGGATGAAGGTTTTCTAAGAGAGGAAGACGATGATGGTTTTAGGCACTGTCTTTTGTGCAGCCAAAGAAAAGAAAATCAAGAGCAAAGAAGCAAGAGCCAAGGATTTGGTATGATGAGAACAAACAAAGCCCTGAGCAGCAGTTCATGTTGAGGCTTTGCTTTAGAGATGTGTACCAGTTCAGAGAAGCTTTGTGTAGACTACATATTACACAAGTGAGGAATTTTCATTTCCATAGGAATACTCCTGAGAGGATAATTGTGTGGTGTAAGGAGAAGGAGAAATATGGATGTTTATTCTACATGAAGAAACAGTGCGAGCCAACTTGGGTATGGTTGGCAAAGATACCTGTACACACATGGGCAAGGTGGGCCATGGACACAAATTGCAAGACAGATCTGATTTGTAACAATCTTAGTGAAACATTCAATAGATACATTCTTGATGTAAGGAGCAAACCAATTAACACTATGCTGGTGGGAATATATGACAAGCAAATGGTGATGTTTGATGGAAAGAGGGAAGGAGCATCAAAGGCCAATTGGGATATTACACCACATTTTACAGAGCAACTTGAGTTGATGAAAACATTTTCTAGACATTGTATTCCTAAGAGGGATGATCTTGGCCTTTGGCAAGTGAAAAGTGGACCAGTAACATACGCAGTGGATCTCATAGCTAGGACATGTTCATGCAGGAAATGGGACATGTCTGGGTTACCTTGCATCCATGCTATGAGTGCAATCTACAAAGCTGAACAACATCTAGAGGACTTTGTGTCAGATTTCTTCAAGAAGCCTATGTACTTGAATAGCTACAGGCCGGTGTTTGCTCCTATGCCACAAGAACATGGCTAGACCAAAACTAACACCGACGACATCATCCACCTGGTTTCAAAGAGCACCAGAAGGGAAGAAGGCAGGAGAAAAGAAGAAAAGGGAAATTTGAGGTGCCAAAACCAAAGTCAAACTCAAGAATGGCAATAGTCACTTGTAGCAATTGCAAACTACAAGGCCACAAGTACACCAGTTGCTTACTCCCTTTGAGGCCAGACCTTGCCATCAGAAAGAATAACCACAAGGTAAAAGTATAACTAATTGGTGTGCAAATTATAACTAATAATAGCATTTAATTATATGTTCTATCTTCATGTGTGCCAGGCTAGCAGATCCATGCCACCACCAGGACCTGAGCATGCAGCAGCTTACTCTACTACACCAAGACCATCTACTACAACTAAACCTCCAGTAGGTTCCTCTACTGCAACTGAACCTCCAACAGGTTCCTCTACTGCACAAAGGCCATCTCCTGTATCGAGGCCATCTACAGCTAGGCCAGCTGCACCTAGGGCTCCATTTGCTGCTCCAAGACAAGCTCCTGCACCTGAAGCTCCTACAACAGGTGCCTGGGCTTACTTCAAAGCTGGTGCAAATGCAGATGTGGGCAGAGATGCAAAAGACCCACCTCTAGCTAGAAGATCTTCATCAGGCCCTACTTGTTAAATTGGCCATCTGTAATGTGACTTGTCTGAAACAATGCATCTGCTATGTCTGACTTGTCTAACTTGTTGAATCTGCTACCTATGACTTATATTTTGAGAACATGTGGAATGAATCTGCTATGTGTTGTGAACATCAGAATTGAATCTGCTATATTCCCCACTGAAATATGTTGTTTCATTATGATTTGTTTGAGATTTTGTATTTGAATGTGTCCACTGATATATGTGGTCTCTAACTGATTCAAAACAAAGGAAATGTTGTTCATTTTTTTATTTGTGGTCGCCGGCGAGGTGGAACTCCGCCGGCCGCCGGCGAGGAAGAACGGCTGGCAGCTGCGAGTGGCGTCGGGCGATCGAGGTGGGAGGATGCAGATCTTGTCTGAAATAGTGGATTTATCCACTCCCAGCTCGACCTAACGGCCGTCAATAGCACGGTGGGCCCAGCCAGTCAAAAAGGGGATTAAGCCCACCAAAACGCACAATTGGTGGTATCTGTCACTCTATTGCCCCAGTGTGTGGTGCAAAGTGTCAAACTTCACCCGCTTGGTAGTTATGTGTCACCGATGCCCCAACTCCGGTAGTATCGCGTCATTTCCTCGCCTCTTTGCATGTTGCTTGGCATTGAAGAGAGAGGATGCAGGGGTGCCGAGGCCATGTCCCCACGTAGCCCTGCGGCCCACACAGGGTTCATGATAAAGGCTTGTGCAGACTCTCATAGTAAGGGAGGCGTGCCAGGCCGTGGGTGAGTTTTTTTTGGCCCGAGTAACGAGAGGGTTTTCAGGTCTCTCTGCAGAGTAGCACGCCTGTGATTTTGGGCTAGCTGAAACTTCGAGCGTGTTTGGTGACGATCCCCTAACGCCCGGTGGAATTTCAAACAATCTAATACGTCCATTTGCGAGATTTGACGGTATAGAATGTCAGAGCGCTGTGAGAGGCCTATCTAGATGAGTTTTACTGTTTTAATTCCCTCCACCTAACATTTTGCCCCTAGTATTATAAATAGCCCCTTCTGGCTCAGATCTAAGATGATGATGAATTAGAGATAGCTATGCTCTTTCTCCCTTGTGTGGAACTCTCTTCGAGATGATTCGGGTTATTTGTCTAGTTACACTTTCTCCATGTGGATTTTAGTATGTATGTATCAATCTTCACTATCAAGTATCAAGGTTTTAATAGTGCTAATCTTTCGTAGTATTTTATTGGTTGATATTCTTCCTTGTTAGGATTCTATTGAAACGGTGGACCGGCCGGTAAGAAAGAGTCGGTTTCAAATAAAGTGGGTGTTGGCTTGTATTTCGAGTTTCGGAGGTTGTTTCATTGTGAGTTTATTGCCGGAACCGATTCTACGAGTTTGGCTCGCTATTTATCTCCACGCGTGTGTGTCCTTCGCCGTGTTCTTCGTGTTTTTCATCTTTTTCTCGAATTTCACTAATCCGTGAACATCGGACCACCTGGTGAACGTATCAAGGCGTATCGAGGGAGTATCTTTTTGATTCTTTTCTTAGAAAATACATGAAACATTTCAAATACATGAATATTTTAATTTTGTTCCATAAATAAATACATAAATTTTCCATTTATTTATTTATTTTCCTTTTAAAAGTGCACTTTCCTCGTTGTGTTAGTTGCCGCGCTAAATACGGCCCATGTAATAGGGGGCTTCAAGTGCAGGTCCTATTTGACGTTCAAGGAGCCCCCAGGCTCCCGACCATATCAAAATGGTTTCGTGCCGGAAGCCCATAGACTCTATCGCGAGCCTCTCATGATACAGCAAGGTAAAGCGGGTCCGTCCAGGTCGGACCGATCCAAATTTTCTGGCTACCAGGCACATCCTTGAGCCGTGCAGGCAATCGCACACTCGCAGTTGGACTGTTTCAACATGCAATCTCTGCGCGATGTTCATACTACTGCTCCTCCGGTCTATATTACTGTATCGTTTTCAACTTTGTAGATATTGATGTACCTAGTCTAAATGTTTAACGAGGTTCGTGTGAATCTAGAAAAAATTAAGAACATTAATATGGATCAGAAAGAATACTATTTATTTTTTAAATTACCAAAATCGAACGGTAATTTCACCGCAATGTCGCATACCTCTTGAGTTGTATTGTCTGCTGACCAGCAGTTGTGTGTGTATTCCTATTGATTTGGCGCATTATTTTTCTTTTGCTTTGATCCTCCATCAGTCATCACATTCATCAGTCAGCAGAAGTCAACACGCTACATTCGTTTTACTAGAGAGCCCATGCTATTAGAGTTCGAAGCTTCGTGTAGCTTAATACTCCCTCCGTTTCAAAATATAAATATATTTTTTGAGGGAAAGCTCACGGTTTTATTATGAAACACTCTAGAGTAAATCACCCATTACAGCATCAGCAGCACACAAAGGCACTTCATACCCGCACGTTACAAAGGAATTTACATCACATTTAGCCCCCTCCTGAGCAAGGCTATGGGCAGTCTTGTTCGCACTCCGCCTAGCAAAACTGAACGAGCATAAAGAGAACCAAGTATGGCTCTGGATCTTTAAGTCTTCAATCATCGTCGCGCTACTGGAATAATCAGGCTTCCTGCTATTCAGAGCCGTGGCTAGCAGCAGTGCATCAGTCTCAAAAATTGCCCTGATTACTCCAAGCTCTGCTGCAAGGCCAACAACAGCCTCCATACCACGCAGCTCCGCGTTAAACGCATCCTGGACCATGTCAGTGCACCCCACTCTAGCTGCAACCACTTCTCCAGTCGAGTTTCGAGCGACAACTCCCCACCCTGCATTTGACTGTCCTTCCACATGAGCACCATCAGTATTGAACTTGATGACACCCTCAGGTGGTGGCCTCCATCTCTCCTCACCCGCCTTGGAGCTCGTATCCCCTTTGGCATAAAAGTTCAGGTACTCTGCAGCCGTGCACTTTACTGGGGGATTTGCATATTTGTCCCGTTTTACTTTGCAAGTTGTATATTTGCCATTTTATGTGTCACTGACATGTGGTGGTCATAAGGCAAATATGCAAATTTTAGAGAAAAAGTGTGGCAAATGTGCAAAAATCTCGCACTTTACTTGGTGAGCTAACTCAATGGCAGCCGTAGCAATTTCTCCTTCTCGCACTCGGTTTCGTTCCCGCCACCGAAGCCACCACATGGAGGCGATCTGCACCAGTTGTGGTTCTGAGAGCTCCCAGATCACATCCATGGCCGCCTCAATGTTACTGCACTGCTCTAGCTTCATCCAAACATTTTCAAACCCGAGTTCTCGACACACCATCTTGACCTCTTTACATTTAACGAACAGGTGACATCCATTTTCATACTCTCTGTTACAGAGAAGGCACTTAGTATTCTCAATCTTCATACCACATCTCACAAGGTTGTCCCTTGTAGCTAAAGAATCATGTGCACACCGCCACCAGAAATGCTTAATCTTGTTCGGGCATGCAAGCTTCCAAATCCGCCACCATTTGCTTTTTTCCTTTACCTCCCAGGGTAGCTGCCTGGTCCATACTGCTCCCATAATCAGACCCATTAGCTTGTCTTTCCCCTTCAACGTACAGTTTGTATGCATTCCTCAATGAGTGCAAACCGCGTGGATCGAAGTGCCAAGCTAGGAAATCCTCAGCGCCTTCTCTCAGCGGCATGCTCAAGATAATCTTCGCCTCCGCTGCCGAGAACGTATCAGCGACAAGTTGTTGGTCCCATTGACCAGTGATCGGGCTAATTAGCTCTGAAACTTTGGTTAGAATATTTTTGCCTCGCGCCGTCTGCACCTTCCTGCACCAGGCTCTCGGCATCCAAGGATCACGCCAGATGTCAACACGCTCGCCATCTCCAATTCGCCGGACCACACCCCGCTTCACCAAATCCACTCCATGGAGTAAACTTCTCGAGGTGTAAGACATGTTTTCAGTTGGCTGCGCCTCAAGGATATGACACTCGGGGAAATATTTAGCTTTTAAAATCCTTGCACATAAACTGTCCGGATTCTGCAATAAACGACAGACTTGTCGAGATAATATAGCAATGTTAAAGGCATGTATATCTCGGAATCCTAGCCCTCCTTGTCCCTTCGGCATTGTCATTCTCTTCCAACTGATCCAGTGGATCTTGTTCTCTTTATCCTGTTGCCTCCACCAATATTTTGAGATCATGGCGCTCAGCTCATCACAAAAGCCCTTTGTAAGATAAAAGGAAGACATAATGAAGGTAGGAATGGCCTGCGCTACAGCTTTATTTAAAACTTCTTTCCCTGCACGAGACAGAAGCTTTTGCAACCATCCTTGTATTGCCTTCCAAATCTTGTCCTTAATATAAGCAAAGGCTTTCTTTTTAGACCTGCCGATATAAACCGGCATTCCCAGGTATTTTTCGTTCCAATTCTCACTCAGAATCTCCAGCACATTCATCACCCTCTCCTTGGTAGCTTGTTTTGTATTTGCACTAAACAGCAGCGACGACTTCTCTGTATTGATGCACTGCCCCGAACAGTTTTCATACAGCAGCAGTATCTCCTTCAAAACCATTGCTTCCTCTCGGGTTGCTTTCATAAGCATCACGGAATCATCTGTGAAGAACAGGTGGGTCGGCACTAGGGCTCTCGAACAGATGCTCAGGCCACTTAGCCTTCCCCTCCTTTCTCCATCCCGCAACAGCGCAGTCAGTCCTTTGGCGCAAATGACAAATAAATATGGAGAGAGCGGATCTCCTTGCCGGAGACCCCGAGTTGGTGAAAAAACTTCCGTGGCCTGCCCGTTGACCTTAATTCGATATTTTACCGTTGTCACGCAGCGCATCACCACATCGACCCAACTCTGCTTAAACCCCATCTTTAGCATCATTTGACGCAAAAATTCCCACTCCACGCGGTCGTAGGCTTTGCTCATGTCAGCCTTAATAGCCACAAAACTCTCCCCTCCCTTCCTCTTATTCTTGAGGAAATGTGTAGCTTCATATGCCAGGAGAATATTATCCGTAATCATGCGCCCAGGTACAAAGGCACTTTGGTTATCGAAAATAACACTCGGCAAAATGATCTTGAGTCTGTTCGCTAGCACCTTGGGCACCAACTTGTAGAGAACGTTACATAGGCTAATTGGCCTCAGGTCCTTTATCCGTGATGGATCCTTCACTTTTGGTATTAGGACCACAAAGGTTTCATTCCATCCTTCCGGCATCTCTCCTCCGCGAAGCACCTTAAGGACCTCCGTCACAATAGTGTCACCCATAATGTGCCAGTATTTCTTGCAGAACAGCGATGGCATTCCATCCGGACCTGGGGCTTTAAGGTCTCCAATATGATCAAGTGCAGCTTTCACCTCCATAGTCGTGAACTCAGCCGTAAGGCACTCGTTCATCTCTCGTGTGACACATGGCTGCACAACCGCCAACAATTCAGCAATACGATTCCCTTCATGTGAAGAAAATAGCTCCTGAAAATAAGAGAAGACATAATCAGTTAGTCCTCCTCCCTCCTCCACCTCTACTCCATCCTCCCTTCTGAGCTTTGTAATGCGATTATTTTTCTTCCGAGCCGATGCAAAGGAGTGGAAGTAGCGTGTGTTTCGGTCTCCATCCTTCAGCCACCATGCATGTGCTCGTTGTCTCCACTTTATACTTTTCATCTCCTCCAAGTGTTCCAGATGGCACCTCAGACGAGTTTCCTCCCCGACCTTCTCCTGTGAGACCAGAGCCCTCATGCAAGTCTCCAAATCACCTCTAGCTTTTTTAATCCTCTTCTCCAAGTCCCCCACCACATCCCTACTCCAGGAGGTCAGATCACCCGCCACTGTTTGAATTGCTTGAGCTACACTGGACTGTCCTTCCTCCCATCCTTTCCTCCAAGCCTCCTCGATAATCTCATCACATCCTTCCTCCCGCACCCACCTCGCCTCAAATCTGAAACCAGATTGCACTCGAGTTCCCACTCTTTCCACCTCCGTCTCCACGAAGACCGGCCGATGATCCGAGTGCCTCGGATTCCCATTCACAACTCGAAAGTTTGGAAATTTCGAGCACCATTCAGCATTCCCCACAGCCCGGTCCAGCTTTTCACAAATATATCCGTCAACACTACGAATATTTTTGCTTTATGAATAAAGTGTATCTAGACCCTTTTTAGTGTATCGGTTCATTCCAAACCTTAATGAACCTGTATACTAAAAGAGGTCTAGATACACTATTTTCACGAGGGAGTAGATTAGCAGGATATAACATATGTGTCACGAAAAGGAAACTGATTAGACGCGGTCATGTCGTATGAGGCGAATAGAGTAGAACGCTTGCAGTCATAGAAGCATACATATCCTGTTTCGGTTACTGAACTAGTCTGCTAACCTGCTAGACTAATAAAACCACACACGTCATTTTTCCGATGCCCTGTTGTTATCTGAAGAAGATCCTGGATGCTAGTGTCGGTCGTTCTTGGCCTACCGCCTACCGCTGCCATGTGCTTGTCAATTTGGAGAAACTTTCTGGAACTCTGACGACCGTTTCCGGCACCAGAGCCCATCACCGTTGGACCACAAGCAAGCCCACCTGACGGGAAAATAGTTCTATGGAACCTGGTCCACAGGTATACCAACTTGCCTGATTGACATGTGGCCATTTAGATCTAGAAAATAGTTTCTAATTCTATTTTTTTTCACTGTTTTAGACACGTGACATTTGCTGAAATTGATCCACATCTTCAAATCCGTGGACCAGGTCCCATAGAATTATTCTCCCACCTGAGGGGGGAGGCGATCGCAACCTTTGCAAGTGTCCACTGTCCGACGAAACCGATCGCTGCACTGCACGAACAGTGGAGTCAGTGAGGAGATCCAGTCGCAAGATGCAATCTTATGAATACCTGCAGGACCGCATGGCGCTATCAGGTGCTCTCTGACACGGACCTGTGCACTGAACCTAGCTAGCTAGGTAGTGTGGGCATCCTCGGTTGGCCCTAGCTAATCTGCTTTGGGCCGAGACCGACGTCGAGTCCAAGTGGCAGCGGTGATGACTGATGAGCTCGCTGCACTGCTCGCCACGGCCGCGCGGTGCCGGAGCTCCGGTGCCAGTCGTGGGTCGACACAGTGGCCGCTGTGAACGTCGCCGGAAAGGCCTCGGCACATCGCATAGTGGCGGAGGCACACTGGCACGGGACGTGAGATGTTGGCCATGATAGATTAGAGGACGGCATACGTGACTGGAAAGGCGCGCGCGATCTTTTCGTCCGCGTCAGTCACCAGCCGAAGCCAACGGCAGTGGGGGTGGAGAAGCGATGGCAGCCGGAGGCGTCAAGTCCCTTCTGCTTTTCCTTCGCCTCAGGCTCCGGTCAGTGCCGGTCGGTGCTCGCGGGATTCTCGTTCCGGTGGCTGCCGCCGCTGCTTCGCATTCTAAAACCTCAAATCAGTCAGAAGCTCAGAACCGCATCATCAGTGAGCCAGGCACGTAGGGAGCCTAGTTGGAGACTCGTCTCCGGAACAATGATTTGGCGCTCGCCGTCCATTCCGAGGAACAGAAGGGACCGACGACCCGTTTCTGTCAGCGAGCATTCGAGCTCGACCGGCGTCGGCGTCAGACCGTCTGTCTGAAGGCAAACTCTGCACTTGGCCGCCCGCAAGTGCACGCCGTCTGGTTCAGCTGGACAGACAGTCTGGCGAACTGCTGCTGGATTTGACGGCATTTCGGTCGTCATCTACGGCCCATACGCCTCATGATAGCATATGGCCCCGCGCGCATACCATGTTCCAAAAAAAACAGAGTAACCGTGGATCCTCTTGGGAGTTGGGAGTGAGATTGTTTGTATGTTTTCTTCCGTTTATTCTTGTCTATCTCGTGTTCAGCATTGGTTTCAGACAGCGATTCGTCGTATGGGCGTCGCTTTGGATTCGTCTGTTGCTTCCATGTGCGCCTTTCTTGGTTCAGTTAATGTCCTGCTCCAGGTTTTCGTGCTGCAGTAGTTGCTTCTAGTTGCAGCAGGCTACCAGGGCTGGAAGATGTAAACAACTGTGCTGGTTGCTGAGTTTCTTCACAGCGGAATTGGGACATTCAGCTGGTGTAGCAGTCCAAGCTTTGTCTTTCCTATCTGTATGAGGCAGAGCAACTGCTTGTTTCTTAAAATAGGTATAGTAGTACTCCAATGGTACTACTCCACCGGGAGTAGTAAAAACCCACTAAGGCCTTGTTTACTTGTCTCGTATTTTTATCCACTAGAGTTTCGGGATATGCGGGAATTTGGTATTCACCCAATACTTTCCAATCTCCTAAAATACATTTCCCCAAAAATATTCTACCTTAGAGGAGAGTTTTTAATCTAGACAAAAACATGAAGGATTTGCGGGATATGCCGGGATTATCCCGACCAAACCCGGCGTGGTAAACGGACTGCGGGAATTTTGCGGGAATTGAAACAATCCCTACGATCCCCACGAATACAATAGTGAATACGAGAAAAGTAAACAAGGCCTAATAGCAGGCACCAGGTATTGGCTCCAAACTGGGAAGTTGGTTCTAGCTCCTAGCCTTATATAGATAGAAGAAAATTGGTCCAGACGTGATCAGCAAATCTTCTCGTCTACGGTTACGTCGACAAGACAATTTGACAAATGTACAGGAAGAGTCGTATTGTTCTCATGGAAGGGCGAAAGTTCAGAAAACTCACGACTCGGGGGGTCAGGACTAAGGAGAAGCAAAAGCAGCCATTCTCTTCGGAGAATGTGACAGATGTCATGCGCTGATGCTTAGTTTGAAGTGGATGGCAAAACGAAAATAACTGCGAAGTAAAAATACACCTCCTACTTTCTCTGTGTCTTCACCGTCTCAAAGCTGTTGACTTTGATCTTCCTCGAAACAAACTTTCGTTCCAGAGTATTAATATAGTAATCACATGATACAACCAACAATAATGCTAGAACAACATCACATCTAGCCCAAAAGAAAAGAAATAGAAAGGGCACACCGACGAAACGAAAATTACCCGCAACCGGTACGCCCTCCGAAGTTATCCCACCACACTCATAGCACTTCGAAAAACCGTGTATCAAGCAACACTTTCAAGAAGTAATGTGACGCCAACAACGTTGTTGTCTGGACTTGGCCTAGAGTTTTCTCCGATACGCAGTGGGGAGTGGGGAAGGGGTACACCCAACACCCCTCAAAAAGGATGGCGGTACCAACAGGTGTCACTACGCCGTTGTCGGCCGCGCCAACAGGGATTTATCCTTACGCCGAAAAAACCACCACCCCCGATTGCTCTGTAGCACTCCGCCAACCATGTCGCCCACCAACACGCGCTAACCTAGTCTTGCTGCCATTATCGTCATCTCATAGTTGCGAGGCCTGCAAAATGGAGAAGGGGACCGCAGGAGACGAGGGCAACACGATAGCCCCATGGGAGGGACCAACCTCCACTGGCTTTAGGGTGGTAACCGACCTGGCGCAGCAGCAGGGGCACACTAGGTCCGACCGGACAATGTTTGTATATTTTTCCTTTTTTTACCTCGAATGGCTTGGATTCGGATGAGGGTATATGTTTTATTTTGTCTCACCGATATAACTTTTAACCAGATAAGAGTTTCTCTTTTTTTGCAGGTTATCCTTCCCTAATTGTGGATGTTTTGCGGCAGTTTGGAGACGGTAGCACAAGGTATGTTCA
Source organism: Avena insularis (assembly GCA_023614405.1). Lineage (NCBI taxonomy): Eukaryota > Viridiplantae > Streptophyta > Magnoliopsida > Poales > Poaceae > Avena > Avena insularis. Next base: position 501,956,229 of record CM042688.1, on the reverse strand, counting down.
GAGATTATAGATGCGGTGTTGCTATAGGATTTGTGCTGCATAATTGTGTCCCCGGAGACCGGGGCGTGGCGGAGGGCGATGTGGCAGCCGTGGAGTCCTGTGACCCCGGAGACCGGGCAAGGACGCGGAAGACGCGGGGTCCGGATGCGACGTGGCAGCACCGGACGGGCTCTCACGCGCACGGCCGGGCGACGCGACGTCGTGGCTAGACTGCATGCGATCCGAGGTCGATTCCTGCACAGAATCCACCTCGGGATCAACGAGATTCGGCTCTATTTCTTCCTCTTGATCTGAGCCATTATTTGATGTAGCACTTGAAGCATTTTGTACATCATTTTGAGCATAATTTTCTCTAGTTTGTGGTGCAGCCTGCTGAGGATTAACAACAGGAACAACTTGCAGATAATGATCATTAGTTTGCACAGCCCCATCATTAGATGCTAGAGATGATTCATTTTGATCAAGAAGAAGAATTTCCTCTTTAAGACGACCGCTAGTATTGGGATGAAGTTCAACAAACGGAAAAATATTTTCGTCAGAGACAACATACGACCAGTAGACACATCAAGACAGCGTACACCTTTATGTTTTGAACTATAGCCAATGAAAACACACCGTTTGGAACGGAAAGAAAGTTTATGTTTGTTATAGGGACAAGGTTGGGCCACCAAGCATAACCAAAGACACGTAGAAATTCATAGTTGGGTTTGACTTGGAGGAGTTTTTCTGTAGGCGTCTCATGATTAAGAAATTTGGTTGGAAACAGATTTATAAGAAAAGTGGCTGTAAGAAAAGCATTATCCTAATACTTGAGAGGCATGGAAGCATTAGCAAGTAAAGCAAACCCCACTTCAACAATGTGATGATGTTTACGTTTAGTAGAGCCATTTTGTTGGTGAGAATGGGGACATGAGACATGATGAACAATGCCTACTCTTTGAAAGAACCCATTTAACTTTTCATACTCACTACCCTAATCAATTTGCATGGTAAGAATTTTTCTACCAAACTGGCGTTCTACATATTGTTGGAAATCAAGAAAGACTTGATACATATCAGAACATTTCTTAAGCAAATAGATCCAAATGTACTTGCTAAAATCATCAATAAAGCTTACATAGTATGCATGTTTGCCTACATAAAGAGGGGCAGGACCCCATACATCAGAGAATATCTGTTCCAAAGGAACTGTGAAGATACTAGTGGAAACATGATATGGCAACTGATGACTCTTAGCCTGTTGGCATGGGTCACATATATAAGAATTTATTTCAGGAGTATATGACAACTTATTTTTCCTAAACACTTGCTAAACAAGCACTAGACGATGATGTCATGTGGAGGATGAAGGCTTGATGGTGACAAGAGCATGCTTGGATGGTGGCCCTATTGAAACTGGAACAAGAGGATATAGACCACCATGACATGGACCTCTAAGAATGATGTGATGCATGGCCTTGTCCTTGATCAAGAAAAAATAGGGGTGAATTTCAACAAAGGCATTGTTGTCTAGGGTAAACTTATGTGCAGAAAGTAAGTTCATGGTAGAGTCAGGAACATGAAGAATATTTTTAAACTTTAAGGAACTATGATGGGTGTGCAAAACTGAATGATCAATATGAGCAATTTCCATACCTTGTCCACTAGCATTGTGAACTTGATCATGGCCTTGGTATGTCTCATGAATCTGCAGCTTGTTTAGTTGTCTAGTTGTGTGATTTGTAGCTCCAGTGTCCATAACCCAATTACTGTCAACACCATAGGCGCCTTTGTGTTCTGGAGGTGTATTATCCTCATCATCATCACCAAAACGCCACCAATAGTCGCTGCCAGAATGTCCTTCCTTCTTGCAAATCTGACATATCACCCCTTTCTGCCAGGGGGTGGCGACCTGACCACAGTCCTTTTTCTGAGCACGCCCTCCTTGGGACAGCGTGGCTGGTTCGGCTGTGGGGGGCCACGATATGGAGAAGGAGGCGGTGGAGGGCGCTGTGGTGGTGGTGGCGGCATGCGCTATTGTGGAGGCACATATGGAGGGTTGTAGGGAGGCATGTAGTATGTAGGAGGCGGTGGATATGGCGGATAGTGATAGGGTTGAGGTGGCGGGTGGTAGTAGGATGGTTTGGAGGCATATATGGTTGTGGTGTGTAGGTTTGAGGTGATGGCGTGGGAGGCATGTAGGATTGAGGTGGTGGGTTGGGGCGTAGAGTATCGGCATCCCCATAATCTGAATAGGGGCGCCAAGCAGCAGCATTGACAGAAGATATAATGTGTCCAGGATTCTGTCCCGTGGATTGAAGCATGGCATCACGGTTTTCACATGCCAGAAGTTGAGAGCACATATCATTGAGAGTGATCGAGGGAACGGCATTGATTGCAGCAATGAGGGAATTAAACGTGCCATCAAGGCTATTCGGGATGTAATCCTTCAACTCATCATCATCAACACTTTTTCCAGCAGCAGCAAGTTCTAAAGCAAAACCTTTCATCTTGGTGAGGTACTGTTGCACAGTCATATCGTTCTTCTTGGTGTTGGTGAGAGCACACGAAGGGTGGAGACACGAGACTGGGACTGCGTAGAGTATATAGAGAACAATGCATGCCACACATCCACGGCATGGGGAAGGCCGTAGACATGGGGAAGGATATCCTCGGAGAGAGAATTGGCGAGGAAACTGACCACCTGCTGATCCTTAGTGAGCCAGGCGTCGTACTCAGGGTTGGGGATGGAGATCGGCTTCTTGTTTGCATCTTCAGCTTTGATCTTTTCAGTAGGAGCCCGATCGGTCCCCTCAAGGAGACCCATGACACGAGAACCACAAAGGGTGGGTAGTACTTGAGTTTGCCAGGATAGAAAGTTGTTGCGAGTGAGCTTCATGGCCGGGGACGTGCCAATGGAGCCCGACGCAGACGACGGCGAGGAGGAAGGAGTCGTCATCGATCTTGAGGGATCCTGAGGAAAAAGGATTGCAGAAAAAACGAGTTGATTATTCTTGAAAAACTATAAAATCATGGTGGAGGCGATCTAGGGTTTTTGGTTTGGAGTCGGGGTTGTGGCCGGGGTCGTTGGCTTTGGTCCTTGGTGTGGTTGTCGGGGAGCAGAGCGGAGGCAGGGAGGTGCGGCGGCGCTGATCAGTTGTTGGAGAAGGTCCTGGCGAGAGCCTGGCGGCGGCGGCGCGGCAAGAAGTACCGGCGGTGGCGGCAGCTAGAAGGAAAGAAGAGAGGCGTCTGACAGCATGTTGGTTTTAGGGTGTAACGGTGTAGCCTGCGTAAAGGGCACCGATTGCGTGTTATAGGTGAGGAAAAGCCCTCACGTGGCAATATAAGGTTTGATACCTATACGGTTGGTGTACTACATCATACCGTATACTATCAGGATATTATATGTCTAATAATATACTGTAATATTTTTGTATTTGTTAGAGATTTGTATCCACTATTTTCTTTGTAGGAGTTTATGATGACCACCGCACATCTCACTTTGATTATTTTTCCTTGTGTGTCCGTTTATTCTTCAGTTTGTCCTCTTTTCATTTCATTTTACTTCTGTGGGCGTCTGCCCTGCGGCGCGTAGGAACACAGACGGCGGCAATGCTCGCAGACGAAGAACAAGGAGAGAAAAGGTCGAGTTCAGTTTGCGAGGCAGGACGGTACAAAAGAGACAAGGATGGACATGATTCTGCCCTGTCTCCTTTTTCCCCCTCTCTGCTGCCGTGCCAAATGTTGCAGGCGCAGGTGCTGGGTCGGTACGTACGTGCGTGCGTGCTTGCTTTTGGTAGCCTGAAGTACGAGTGCTGCAGCTTAAGCAATGATGTCAGCACTGGCCCCTAGGTTCAGGAAGATCGAAGGTGTGTGCAGTGTGCTCCTTTTTTTCCTTCTAATTAACCCATGCTACCCTGCTCGATCAGTGGCACCCTTTGAGGCGAGCAGAAACTGAAGATAGCGGCGGGAGGTGGAGTAGCTTGGGCAGGGACGAGCGACAGCTACGCCACGGTATACACGTACTACCAGCAAGCAATTGAATATGGCGGAAGGTGAGTGTCGGCAGCAAGCAGCGAGCGAGAGGCGACGGGAGAGAGTGGACTGTGGAGGCGGATGACATGACGTGCGGTGGCGTGGCGGTGCCCGGCACCGGTACATGCCCGGCTGTCGCCCTGTCTGTCACCCGGCCCCGACATGTGCCTGCCTGCCTACGGCCGTCCGCCGGTCAACCGACTCCGACTCAATCGAGCGACAGCCACGGACGGCCGTTGGATACTTCGGACATGGACGCGTGCGCGCGTAATTGCGTGTACGGCGTACTGTACGAGCGACCCTTTTCTTCTGTCCGTGCTGTGAACTCGATCGAGCGGAAGTGCGGAACAAATGATGGCAGCGTGTTGTGCCGCACGTACTGAACCTCGCTGCCGCTCTACCACTCGGGCATCGGCACCGGCTCTTACGCTACGCCGGCCGCCAGCTATCAGCTTTCTGAATTCTTTTTTAAAACAAGACAGAAGATTTGCCATTTTTATTAATAGAAAAAGAAGTTTTTCAGACAAATGCGTGGGATAAGCCCTAATACTTTGGTGGAGAGCCTACTCTCCCAAAACTACACTACTCAAACAAGAATTCCCTGCCAAAGACCAAGCCACCGCCAAATACGATTTCGCAAAACAAGCCATGCAAAAGAACTTGCACTTAGGAGACGCTCACACCTTCTAAATCGAAACATTGAGGGAAGTAGAGATTAGACCTTTGAATTGCATTTTGTACGCCGAGGCGGACGTATATTTCTCATCATTTGTGAATTTTCAATGGATAGAATCATGAACATCATAGTTAAGTTGGATACCGACAACTAACTCCCAAATGGTGACAAATTCTTGTATGTGAGCCACTTCAATCCCTTGTTAGAAATCAAGATGGTTTACCTAAAATGTGTCTTCCATAGCGTTTCGAACCGTTCAATTTTTCCTCTTTGATTTTTCGAATAGCTTTGGGGCTATGTCTCTTGGCCGAAGCCCTTCAAGCCAAGAGGAATGCTAAAGCTTGACTTTATCTCCATTCCCAACTGTCACAATAGTGGTCGCCGCAAAAAGTGTTCGGTCTTGTTCGTTGCAAGGGTTCCCAAGGCCTGTCCAACATTTAGAATCGTTGACCCACTCAAACCATAGCCATCTTAGTCTTAGGGAGGAAGCAAACTTCTCCAGATTTAAAATCCCAGACCCGGCTCCAACATGTGCCTGCCTGCCTACGGCCGTCATCCGGTCAACCGTCTGCCCCCTCCGACTCGATCGAGCGACACGCACGGACGGCCGTTGGTTACTTCGGACATGGACGCGTGTGCGCGTAATTGCGTATACGACGTACCGTATGAGTGAGCCTTTTCTTCTATCTATCCATGATGTGAACTGAGTAAATTACATTTTAGTGCCACAATTAGGGTATGGTAACAGATTAATGCCACTCGGGGCGAGCTGTTACAAATAGGTCGTTTTTTTGGCTAATTATGTTTTAACAACAAAACTAACAATGGACCAATAGTTAAGCGATTACATGGACCTAGGGCCTACTAGCATCCCTCTCATCTACTTTCCACTCCTCTCTCTTCTCTTGTATCCTTCTTCTTCCTCTAGCAGCTGCTCTCCCTACCACGCCCGACCTTCCCGATCTCCGTCGTTAAGCCGACGACCTCCGCCTTGTTGCCCGCATCTCCCCTATAGATGGAATTGAAGCCAAACTTTCCTAATCGACGCACCATCCATGCCCTTTTAGTCGCGTGGTATCCATCGTTGATGTCGCCTCCGACCTTTCCTGAGCTCGCGGGCCTTCCCCTTGCATTGCTGCTGAGATCAAGCTCCTCTTGGTACTCCCCGTTTGCCCGCTTGAGCACCATAGTCACTTGTCACCGATCATCATCGTTTGTCGTGCGGTCGCGTCGCCGACAAGGTTGTCGGTAACACGGATTATTGAGGTGGACCTGGCCCCACATGGCATCCCCTCATATCTCTTCTCCTTCTTCATGTACCTCCTCTCTCTCATCAAACAATCAGCAGCCCGACAACCCATCATGCTACCTTCCGCTGCTAGCACCCCTCCTCCTATCTCCCACCGCAACTCTTTATACCACCCTCCACCCCTCCTGCTATTTCCCGCCAGTCCCGAGGGCCCGACCATGTCCAAGGATGTCATGTTAGGGAGCATGCAGGGCTACACTAGCGGGCGCGTTTTACCCAGAGTTCAAGGGGAACCAAAAGCGTGAAACATCACTAGTAAAAGGTCACCGGAACCTTGTCGGTGACGCGGTCACTCGACAGATGATGATGATCGATGACAAGTGACTATGGTGTTTGAGTGGGAAAATGGGGAGTACAAGGAGGAGCAGGATCTCACCAGGGGTGCAAGGGGAAGGTCAGTGAGCTCGGGAAAGTTCAGAGGCGACATCAACGATGTCTACTGCGCGACAGACATGGCATGGACTGTGACGTAGATTAGGGAAGCTTGACTTCAATTTCATCTGCAAGGGAGATGCGGGCAACAAGGCGAAGGTCATTGGCTTAACAACAGAACTTGGGAAGGTCGGGAGGGGTAGGGAGAGTGGTTGCCAGAAGAAGAATACGAGAGAAGAGAGAGAGGGGAAGAAGATGAGAGGAATGATAGGTGGGCCCTAGGTCCATGTCATCGCTTAATTGTGGGACCATTATATTAGTTTTGCTGTTAAAATACGATTAGCCAAAAAAGTGACTTATTTGTAACAGCTCGTCCCAAAAGTGGTATGTATCCGCAAAAAATTTACAAAAGTGGTAATAAGCTATTACTCTAGCCCCAATTGTGGTACTAAAATATAATTTACTCTTGTAAACTCGATCGAGCGGAACGAATGATTGCAGCGTGTTGTGGCGCCCATAGTGAACCTCGCTACCACTCTAGCACTCGGCCATCGGCATCAGCTCCTACGCTACGCTGGCCGCCGACTCTCAACTTTCCGAATTTATTTTGAAACAAGACAAAAGATTTCCCATTTTTATTAACAGGGAAGAAGTTTTTAAGACAAATGCCTAGGACAAGCCCTAATACTTTGGTGGAGAGCCTACTCTCACAAAAATACATTAATCAAAGAAGAAGCCCCCGCCAAATACGATTTTGCAAAACAAGCCATGTAAAGAACTTGTACTTAGGAGGCGCTCACACCTTCCAAATCGAAATATTGAGGGAAGTAGAGATTAGACCTTTGAATTGCATTTTGTATGCTGAGGCGACGTTATATTTCCCATCATTTGTGAATTTCCAATGGATGGAGCCAGGGACATTATAGTTAAGTTGGATCCCGACAACTAACTCCCAAAGGGTGACAAATTCTTGTATGTGAGCCACTTCAATCCCTTGTTAGGAATCAGGATGGTTTACCCAAAATTTGTCTTCCATAGCCTTTCGGACCGTGCAATTTTCTTCTTTGCTTTTTCGAAAAGCTTTGGGGCTATGTCTCTTGGCCGAAGCCCTCCAAGCCAAGAGGAATGCTAAAACCTAGCTTTATCTCCAGTCCCAACTGTCACAATTGTGACCGCCACAAAAAGTATTTGGTCTTGTTCATTGCAAGTGTTCCCAAGGCCTACCCAAACTTTACAATCGTCAACCCACTTAAGCCATAGCCATCTTAGTCTTAGGGCGTAACAAAACTTCTCTAGATTTAGGATCCCAAGACACCCCCCCCCTCCCGAGTTTGGTGGGTGGCACATCTTATGTCGTCGGATTGAAGACAAATACGCCATGAGGGGTCCTCGAGGCGTGGGAAAAGGTGGGGGTGTGAGACGTACGGTTTTTCGGGACGGTGAGCACACAAGCTTACCGAGGTTTAGATTCGATTGCGATGGACGGATCCTATTCCTACTAGTAATCTAGTATATCGGTAGAGCCAGAAGTATAACAAATTATAAGAGAGGTTTCGCCTGTGCGACTTGTGGATATAGTGAGTGTCGTAAAGGCTGGTCCCTAGGACAGCTTATATAGTCATCCAGTCCTAGGGTTACATGAGAGTTCTATCCGACTACGATACATAGTACTTTTTATACTACAAGTATTCCTACAGGCCTAAGTCGATAAGTCTTCTGGGCCTTCTCGTAGCTGGATGGGCTTTCATCTTCTCTCTCTGATTGGGACACCAGTGAAGCATAGCTCTAACCCGAAGTGGGCCAGCTTGGTCAGCGAGTCACAATGGATATACCCGAAAAGTATATCCCCAATAGTAGCCCCTAGAAGCCTCCAAGATCCAAAGTCAGATTCCATCATCTAGCTTGATTCTTCTTCGGCTGTAGAATCTTGAAGGGTTCCTGAAACTTCAAAACCAAAGGTAGGATCCGAGTCTCAAGTGAGTCGGACTTGTTGATATCTCATTATTGCTTCCATGCTCGATTTCAAACTAAGCCGGAATTTGGTCAATGACGTAATCTGACAATGTTCCAGGTCTTGTCACATCACTGACAAATATTCTATCAGTGTGACCATCAGTAGGTCCCGCATCACACGGAACCGAGGCACCCTTTCAATGTAATCACGAAGATGAAGGCGGCGGAGGCTTCGCGAGGAAATTGCCTCTCCTGTTCCGTGACGCGTGGCGTTAATTCCATGCATTTAACACTAATCTTGATGTGGATGGGATTTATAAGGGGTAAACAATCCTTATTCTCTTCCACCGCTGCTTCTGTTCTTCTTCTTCCCCTAAGAAACCATGCGCTCCTCGTCTCCCTCTGCTCCTCCACCAAATCCATCTGTGCCACCCATTCGTGGCCAATCTCACACAAGATGGCTGATGCATTGTAACATCCTAGCATTTAGGACTAAACAAAGGGTAGATTTAGGATTTTATGCATCAGTATGCATGCATCTGAAAGTCTGGGTAATTTTTTCGCCAAACTAAAAGACTAGAGTAATCAGGGTTCTCTCACTCCGATGAATTAGGTTTAGGTCATATGAGATGAGTGGGATGAATTTTGACATGACCTTTGTGATTTATGAGGGGAAAAGTTTGAGTTATGAATACTTATATACAATATATAAGCTAAGAGAAAACAAGTAATGAAAAGAAATTTCAAATGAATACAAAATATTTTACATTACAAGTAAGTAATAAATAAAATAACTTGAATACAAATAGGAAAGTAGTATTCTTTAATTTTAATCCATATAAATATGGGATTAAGGATTTTTTTACAATAATCCAAACAAAAGTAAAATAAATTGAAATACAAGAAAAGATTAATTTTATTAATTAAACACAAGTATTACAATATCTCTTCACAATAAAAGAATAAAGAAAAAGAATAATAATAAGGAGAAATAATATACTCCCTCTGATTCATATTAGTTGTCGCATAAATGGATGTATCTAGACATATTTTAGTGCTAGATACATCCAATCCAATGACAATTAATATAGATCGGAGGGAGTATTACAATGCTTTTACATTATTCTCAAATAGAAAAGAAGATTACAAAATGAATAAAAGAGAAATCCTGAACTAAATCTTTATTAGCTTCAATTCTTCTTATTCTTCATTCCTATAAATAGAAACAAAAGGAAACAAAGAAAACAAAACTGAAATTAAAGAAATTGTTAGAGTTTGTGGTGTTGTCATACTAGCAGAGATATGCATCTGCTAATGTCATCACTTAGCAGTGATTAAGAGCCATATAAGGTAGTATCTGTTCAAATTAGACTTGTGTCTCAGCACAACATCACTGACGGAAAGGGGGAGGAAATTTCACCAAAACAGTAAGTGGGAAAAGTTTCACCTTGACAAGTAAAGAAGAATAGTCAAATCAGAAAAGATCACAAATTCACTTGATCTCATCCACAATAAGAAGTTACTGACATGGAAACTTGAACCATAGGTCCCACATGTTAGCAGCTTACACACATGAAAAATGTTGCGTTGTCAACACTCAACACTACCAATCAGAGAGATATCACATAAGGAACAAGTACAATCGTAGCAGAGCGGTACTCTGCTCATTCTCTCCACAACCAAGAAACCACCACACACCACATGATCTCAAGAGCAGCACATGTTCTTGACCATCATCAACTACCACCATAAACATAGCTAGCATCAGCTCAAGCAAAGGAGTTGCATTAGATCAAGCACATATGGGAGGAGAAATAACCAGGAAGGAAGAGCAAGTTGTAGCAGATAAAAAAGCCACTGTTGTACTAATTACAACTACTTGAGCTACAACTACTACAGCAGGTTGGTCTTTTAAAGATCTTGCATAGCATCTGTTCTTGAATAATCATAGACTATTGGGGAGAGAAAAATCTCTCAACTAAAGCATAGAAGTGCTATGCTAATATCATCCCTGAGCGAGTAAAAGGCGATTACATTATCTGTTCTTATCTTAGAAGGATTTGGCCTCAGTCTTTGCATCATTGGCCTAAGGCTATTTCTTATAAGTAGCAAATCATTGGCCTAAGGATTTGACCAGGTATGGAGGCACCACCGAAGCAGCCAGGATAACATATGCCACTGATAATCAGGGAATCCATTTTGCAATACATTCACTTAGCTAAATAATTTTCCTAGTGTTAGTCACTAGGAATCATTTCAAATAAGGCCACTATTAAATTATCAGCTAGCACAACTTCACAGACACTCCAACGGAGCAACAAATCCTACTATTTGAAGTAACTACTGTGCACACTCCAACATGGGAGGCACCACATAAGCAAGGCCCAAGTAACAGAAATCATTAAGAAGTGTTCCCAATAGTATTAGCCATCAAACCACATATTTATGTACCTTCTACAAGCCATCACAAATAATATTCAAATCGTTTTCCTAATTAAGGATTAAGCCTAGGAATCATTGAAAGGATTATTATTCTGTCAAGGGAACATATTTGTTGTTCACTCCAAACTAACTATAAGTAATATAACTAAGAATCATGTCAGATTAGGGTGTTGTCACGATGACAGTATATGGAGGGCATCATAATATGATAATCACTAGGGTATTCTGCAAGGTTGAATTCAAATACTTTTACAAAGCTATTCCCAGCCAAACCAAGTGTGTTATGAGACAGAAGCATGCAATCCATTCATGGTAATCTGCCAGCAATGCATAAGCCATGATTAGATCATATAATAAGTGACTTGTAAGAGTGCATTAGTATTTCAACATATAGATTTAGTACAATTTACTGGGAGGAATAAATTCTCCAATTTTATGCATCAACACCAGCTAAGCAAGTCCAACTAAACATCCTAGAGCATAGATTCAATGATACTTTCTACATGCACCCACACATGATTCTGGATTAACAATATATGTTCCAACTAAACAAAAATCATAACCCAATCTCATTAAGATCTACAAACCATCACTGTAGCTATCGAATTTGACAGTTAATAGTCATATGAACAGAACATAAGCAGGAATCAAGCATATTTTAGATTGAAACATGTTTAACAACCGGTATCTAAAAGCCTTTCATGAGGCAACAATAAGTTGCAGGACCTATTTTACACATACTTGGTAGTGAGTAAGAGAGAGCAGAGAGAATAGCAAAAGAGGAGAGTGCAAAGGTACCCGAGGGAAGAGAATAGGGAAGAGAAGCAACGAGTCATATACCTAGCACCATGGCACCACCACGACGGCGTGGCGAGGCAGGGATCGGACGACCACATCGGTGCACATGGGGAGACATCATCGTGCACCAGCATCATCACCACGACCACCAGTGGCACGGTGGCATAGAGATCCGCCGAGCCACATCGCTTGAGATTTCACACCAACGCAATCAATACCTTCCCCCACACCACATCAACACCATGAACCAAGGGCATCGGGGTTGCGGTTAAGCACCGCCGTCCAACTGTATATGAATGGAAGTAGTAGCAGGGTTCAGTATATAAGAAGAGGACGAGACTACGCTAGTAGAAAGAGTCCCAAAACCAGTCGGCGGTGGCTAGATTCAGAAGAGAAAACTAGGGTTCCGGGGTTGGAACCGAGAACTCGGAAGCGGGAACACAAATCGAGTTGGACAAGGAGATAACACAGAGGGCGGAGAAGCTTTTGCTGCCAACAGCAACGACCACAGCGGTCAATATCGCCGGAATCAAAGCCGGAGGCATACCGGAGAGCGACAGGGACTAGGGTCGCAAGGGAGAAGAGAGCACGGGGTCGAGGCGTGCGTGTCTGTGTGTGAGCCAGAAGAGGAGTTGGGCTAGGGTCGGGATTGATCCAAACCTAAGTGGGCCGATTAGGTGGCCCAATTATATGGGCTAGGTTAGTTGGGTCCGGATGGGCCGCTTAACCTATTTAATATTTTATTTTACTTTTAATTCGAAGGGAGCCTTCAATTAAGAAATAGTACTATAAAATATATAGCACTTTATAGAAATTTAGTAAATCAAGTAAAATACCAAAAAAAATCATATCAATGATAAGTAAGTATCATAGTATTGCTTAAAAATATAGAAATGAATTTTAGGAATAAATTTAAGGTGTGGAAGATTTTTACTCTACCTTAAATCGAATTCCTCAAATAGTTTTACAAAGTAGAACATAGAAAAATAGAAAATTCCTAAAAATGCATATGCTATATCAAGGTGTTCACAAAAATAATACCTAACTAGAAAATATATAATAATACTTGTTTGAGTTAAATAAAATGCAAATCAATATTAACACCATTAAAACTCTAAAGGAAATTTAGAAAATCAAGTAAAAGTCATAAAAATAAATAAAAATCACTTTTAGGTACAAAGAGAAATGTAATATCTTATAAAAATGCTAGTTATGGAAAGGTACCTTAAGATTTATAGAAAATAAATATTGTGTTTAGCTTTATAAAAGTTATTTTCTTAAAATGTATTTATTTTATCTTTATAAACCAAAAATAAATTCCTTAAAACTTCATTTAATTCATTTAGAATTTATTACTTTGGAAAAAAATTATTCTTTTCTCAAAACTGCTTATTACTTAGTAATTAGGTAAAACACCAAATAAAGATTAAGTCTAAATGTTACACTTAGAACCATAATTATAATTTCTAATAAAATTTAAAATTAAATTGCTAACTATATAATGTTTCTTTAAAATCTTCAACTAACTATAAATCAAAGATTTATAAGTTTACTTTAAAAATCATTAACTTATATTAGAGGTGAGTCGTTTCAATTTATATATAACCATATTTTGTATAACTCTTAAACTTGGTATTAACTAAATAAACTATATAATAAATTCACCTTTTTCCATAGACAAATCTTATCATATAAACTATGAATGTCAAACATGTAGATCTAAACCTTAAAGCTATGATTCATATTTATAAGATTTCATCTTTGATTAAACTTAGGGAACTCTAGAATTTGGCAATGCCATAAATATTATGTCTTATGTCCATTTATATTTTTATAGTTAACTTTGGTCTGATATACCATAACTCCATATATTTTGTACTTTGTCAGAAAATCATAGCTTTTAATCCTATTAATCTTCAGATTTTATTAACTTAACATAAACAAATATTTCCTTCCAATATTATCCATTTTGCCACTTCAAAATAAACACTACGCTATTTCCTTTAAGTCATAACAACTTAAAACATGAGCCTTGTAATAGTTACAAGATACCACTCAACCTTAATCTTGTATTTCAATTATACTTCACCATTTATGTCTTATATGTTAATCTTAAAGTCCTTGCAACTATACTCTTTTGTGAAGTAAACTTGAAGATAAATCAAATCTTAAACAAATCACCTAAATCCAACTCTATAATGTTAGGGGTTACTTGGAGGTTTTACAACATGCATCTCATTACTTATGCATAACAACATATTGCTTCTTTAAACATTGTCCTTACCGGGCAATGATGGTATTTTTTAGGACCCGAGGTCCAGGGTCAAGTCGAGACATTCGACTATAATACTTCTCTATATCAAGGAAAGTTCACACTTGCTCATGTCCTTTGATTATTTTCTATCAAGTATCTGCAAATCAAATGTTGTCATCACCTGCATTTCAAAAAGGCCAGAAAACACTATTTTCATGATTGATATGAACTATTGGTTACTGATCCAGGTTGATCAGTTAATATATTATAACTGGCAATGCAATCCCCATTGTACGGGAATATATCATTTAGGACTTAACAACCAATGTCGCCAGTGATTCTTGTGCCGTATAATACGCGTTAACCATGAGACTTCGAATGGGATGGGAAAGTCATTTGGATCTTCTCTTTCGCATGTCAACGGATGACCGGGTGATGGCTGTAACTCCTCCGTGAGGGTTGGCAGGATATGGGTGGTATCCTTCAACGTCCCACGGCTTCTGGTATCTATGAGGGTTGTGTGTTTCAGGCTATAATTAGAAACAAGTTTTATCCTAGGTATGGCGTGCAATCTAACTAGCATGCAGGGTCACGGAGAAGGGAAGCGAATGGCCTGGATCATCTACTGGGCCCCACACCATAGGAAGTGTGGACGGGAATAAGTTTCCCGATTGTGCAAGAAGGATTTGATCTCTTATGGGTAAAGTAACGCACCTCTGCAGAGTGTAAAAATTGTAACATGTTACTCCCTGTTCCGGGAAGGAGCTACAAATACGGCAGGAAAGGAACTCCACGAAGTTCTGGTAAACCCGTGAAGACTAACAAACATAGCTTTTCAGAATAAAAGCAACCTTTGAAGAAATGTTTACAAAAACATGCATAACCAACGGCCTTTAGTCTGTGATTGTAGTTTGTGCATCAAACACTTCTTTTTAGTGAACTTGTTGAGTATGCTCGTATTCAATCGTACCTTCTTAACCCTTGCTAGATTCTGAAGACATTGACGACCAAGGATATGAAACTCTATATTCAGCTGAAGACCAAACAGAATTCCGTTATGAGGAGCCAGAGATATCCGGAAGCGTCAAAGGAAACAACTACAGGAATGAAAGGATATAGATGCCGCCTAGAGGGGGGGTGAATAGGCGGTTTAAAAACTTTTCCAAGAGTGGCTCAACAAAGGCGGAATTAAACTAGCGTTTACTTTGTTAAGCACAAAACCTAGAACAACTAGGGTTCACCTATTAGCACCAACAACTTATGCTAAGCAAGACAAGCAACTATGTGATAGCTAGATATATACTTCAAGCACGAAGGCTATCACAAAGTAAAGTGCATAAGTAAGAGCTCGGATATAGAGATAACCGAGGCACGCGGAGACGACGATATTTTACCGAGTTCCTCCCAACATGGAGTACGTCTCGTTTGGAGAGGGGGTGGTATCAAACCACCAATGCCACAAAAGGCCTCCCTTGTTCTCCTGTGAATCTCACCCCAACGGGATCGATCCACACTTCCACTATCGGTGCACTTGTCGGTGGCAATCCGGAACCTCTCACAAGGTTGGGGCACTTCTCCACAACTTAATTGGAGGCTCCCAACAAACAAGCTTGGGGAAAGCTCCACAACTTAATTGGAGGCCCCAAGTAATCCACAAACCTGCAAAACCACCAAACCGTCTAGGGTTCCAATGAACCCAAGAGTAAAAAGCTTCTCACCTTTCACCCAATCGAATCCTCACCGAGAACTCAAACCGATGCACCAAATGCAATGACAAGAACACAAGAAGTGCTCAAGTCCTTCACTCCCAAATTCCACCAAAGCTACAAAAGCTTGTGGGGGAATAAGAGAGGAAGAACAATGGAGGAAATCCACAAAAGATTCCAAGATCTAGATCCCAATATGTTCCCCTCACTTAGAGGAGAGATTGATTGGTGGGATTGTAGATCTAGATCTCCTCTATCAAATCCCCCAAGAATATGCAAGAATCATAGGAGGGATTGAGAGGGAAGCAAGCTTAAGAGATCAACAATGGTGGCTCAGTTTTAGGGTTCTTGAGGTTGGAAAAACCGCAGCAACCAAGGTAGAAGAAGGGGCCTTTATATAGGGCCCCTAGAAATAGAGCCGTTGGAGCAACTTACCCCGGACACTCCGGGAGATGCTGACCGGACACTCTGGCCTACGAAGATTCCGGCCAGAGTCCGGGTGGAGTCCGATATGGTGTTCTGAATGTCCGGGGAGGTTGACAAGATCCCAGGGCCGGGCAGTCCGGCGTGAATTAGCCGGACATTCTGGCTGGGCCGGACATTCCGGCTGAAAACGGCCGAACATTCCGCCCAAGGTAAAACTGACAGAAATAGCAAAACTGAAACGACCATAACTTTTGCATCCGGACTCCGATTTTGATGATCTTGGGCTCGTTTCGAAGATAGTAACGAGATCTACAAGATCATACAGAGAACCATCATAGTCCAGCAATGGAGGATAGAACCAAATGACGAAAGAATTAACCTCTCTCAAAAAGACGAACCGGTAAAACCTCCAACATCGAAAACGCAATAGAGAATGCATATGAAATCAGTTTTCGATGAACTTGGGCTTGTCATGAAGATTAACACAAGCTCTAAATCCTCTCATGGATAAGAACCAAATAATGTAAGGTTTTACCAATCTCAAAAAGACAAACCGGTAAAACCTCCAATATCGAAAACGCAATAGAGAATGCATATGTAATCCGTTTTCGATGAACTAGAGCTTGTTATGAATATTAACACAAGCTCAAGAACCTCACATGGATAGGATCCAAATAACAACCAAGAAAGGATGATGCCAAGTATGCAAAGGTTTGAGCTCTCATGAAGGATATGATCAAGTTACTCACTCGAGAGCCCCTCTTGATAGTACGGCTATCTATCCTATAAACCGGTCTCCCCAACTAACACCATGAGACCAGTAAGAAAGAAACCCTATCAAGAACATACCTTTGCCTTGTGAATATTCCACTTGATCTTGATGATAGCGATCTTGTCCACCTCAAGATGGAACACCTTTCTTGATTGCACTAGCTTGGTGAAGACTTGCAAATTGCTCTCCCATACTCCACTATGGTAGAGCTTATCTCTTGAGCATATCATCTTCCCATATCCATGATAACCATAGTATGGCAAGCTCCAAGCAAATGATCTTTTCGAGATAGCTCATATTGAACTTGCACATCATATCTTCTTTCTTCATTATGTTGGTGTCTTGAAGGAACATAAGAGATATCACCCCAACTTTAGTCTTCAAGACACACTTGCTATAGGCTCAACTTTCACTTGACCAATCTCCAGATCACTCATTGAAACCTTGGTCAACACTTAATCTTCTTCACTTTCTTCTTCTCCCAACCTTGAAGCCAACATATGGTTCAAGCATTGCCTATGGACAAATCCTACAGGTAAAACTCAATGCAAACATAAGTCCATAAAGATTGTCATTAATTACCAAAACCACACATGGGGGCGCACATGCACTTTCAGGGAACATCTATGGAATGGAGGCCGAAGAGTCTGAAGCGTAGATACGTCAGATATAGTTGAGTATAGATCTCCATCCTCTAACTAGTACTCTCGTATCATAGTAAGGTTTAGTTTGCTTCTTTGTCTTGTTCTCAAGTTATTATAGTTTAACTTTGAGTCATCAGGATTCCTCTATGGACCTAGGGGGATCTCAAAGCCATCATGTAATTTATGGTTGTAATAATAACATATGTTTATGGACCCGCATTGTTTCTGTTGTACCACTCTTAGAAATGTAATATTTGCGGAATGATGTTCCGTGAGTGTTATGTCAATGACTATAGTGTACTACAAGATGCAGTGGTATGCTGGGTCACCGCATGCATCGAGCTCTACGGCCACGGCATCATCGGCTGTAGAGGATAAGAAGTATCGTGGGATTTGGGTCCTATGTGTTAAGGACGACGAGAATCTCAAATCTATGGAGGAATAAGGACTTCTTTGCAATGGCACATGGTGAAATGGTATGGGCGAAACCCTCCCTACGCCACGTGATGGTGAACGAGTTCACTTCAGGACCCATATAGATCGAGGCTTCAACTTCCCGCCGTCAGGATTCTTTTCCGAGGTAATCTCCCACTACGGCGTCCAGCTTCATAATCTCCCCCCAAATTATATTTTAGAGCTTAGTGCCCATGTCTCTCTTTGTGAGGGATTTCCCAAAATCAAACCGAGTCTACTTCTCTTCCGGTACTATTTTAGCACCTGGAACAATTCTATCACTGTCGGTGTTCTCTTCAATACTAGAACTCTTAGACTAGTCCTTAGGAGAGACCAAGGGTCATAGCTAGCGATTCAGTGAAGAGATGGTCAGCCACTTTATTTTATCATAAGGATATGCCGGCACCCGGCAAGCAAGAAGGCTTGCCGATTTTCATCGATGGTGCCGCATCCACCAAGAATCTTAGGACATAGAAGCGTCGATTCTGACTGAAGATTTGATTCATGCTAAGAGGCGGATTGAGTTCTTGATGAAGAACAAGGGCTTGAAGGGATCTGACTTAGTCCACTATTGGCTATCACATCGGATTCAACCTCTTTAGTATCATGGGGACTGGTTGATGCATTCAGTCACCCTCAACAAGAAGTACAACTTGAAGGTTAGCCCCACCCCGATCCCCACTAAAGACTATAAAAATTGGATTCAGTGGTTGATCAAGGAACAGGTTAACCGAAAAGTTCTAGAGGTCTCGATGCCAATGTACACGACGGAGAATCCCAGTAAGTTATTTGACTTTTACCTTGCTGTACTCTATCCATCACATATTTTTGCAATGTTGAGATATTTCCGACTTTCAGCTTGATGACCTCCCCGAGTCGGAGCTAGATACCCTCGAGGGTTATCCACCTGAAGATCCGATTCCTCTTTATGAGTAAGGGGAACTAGAAGAGTTGTCGGAGGCGCTTACTTGGAAGCGTAAGACTCCAGTCATTTTGGCTGGCCCGCAAACTCTACCAGTCGTAAAAAAGTAAGTTCCACCTTACTATTACTTGTATAACTATCATCTTTATGAGTCATAACATTCTTATCTTCTTTATGGCTCAGAGATAAACCATTGGGAAAAGGAAAAGGGAAATCCGGGAAGACTCTGAGCTAACAGAAGTTGACTTTGGTTTATCCTACTACCGCTCCCCCGACTCCTAACCCCACCCCATCATAAGCGTCGGAGGATGTTCCATCTCCACGTGCTGGGGATGTTGAGGCTCATTCTGAAGAGCTAGTGAACTTTGGTTCACAATCCAACGTCACTATTGGTGACTCGGGAGTTGATCAGGGTAAACCTGCTAAGGGTAATGATCCCTCAGCTAAAACTTTTGCCGATAATCTTCTGAAGATTCCCGGTGCCGTCAGTCTTGGCCTCACCAAAAAAGTGTAGAAGAACTTTGTAATCTTGCGCTTACTTGTTTGGAATCTCAGAATATTTCTGCTAAGTAAGAGGCCCAAGAGGCCGAGGACGCAAATCTTGAAGATTTGCTGGGGCAGATCCGTGCTCGGGACGAAAGACTAAGGGCTGGTGAGATTCCGCCTCCACTAGTACACCCCTTAACCTTGACTAAGAAGGTTTCTGCTGAAGTCAATGTCAGCCTTTGCGGAATGATGTTCTGTGAGTGTTATGTCAATGACTATAGTGTACTACATCATGCAATGGTATGCTGGGTCACCGCACACATCGAGCTCTACGGCCACGGCATCATCGGTTGTAGAGGACAAGAAGTATCATGGGATTTGGATCTCGTGCGTTAAGGACGATGAGAATCTCAAATCTATGGAGGAATAAGGACTTCTTTGCAACGGCACATGGTGAAATGGTATGTGAGAAACCCTCCCTACGCCACGTGATGGTGAACGAGTTCACTTCAAGACGCATATAGATCGCGGCTTCAACTTCCTGCCGTCAGGATTCTTTTTTGAGGTAATCTCCCACTACGGCGTCCAGCTTCATAATCTACCCCCAAATTCTATTTTAGAGCTTAGTGCCCATGTCTGTCTTTGTGAGGGATTTCTTAGAATCCAACCGAGTCTGTTTCTCTTCCGGTACTATTTTAGCACCTGGAAAAATTCTATAATTGTCGGTGTTCTCTTCAATACCAGAACTCTTAGACTAGTCCTTAGGAGAGACCAAGGGTAGAAGCTAGCGATTCAGTGAAGAGATGGCCATCCACTTTATTTTATCACAAGGATATGCCGGCACCCGGCAAGCAAGAAGGCTTGCCGATTTTCATCGATGGTGTCGCATCCACCAAGAATCTTGGGATGTAGAAGCGTCGATTCTGACTAAAGATTTGATTCGCGCTAAGAGGCGGATTGAGTTCTTGATGAAGAACAAGGGCCTGAAGGGATCCGACTTAGTCCACTATTGGCTATCACATCGGATTCAACCTCTTCAGTATCATGGGGACTGGCTGATGCATTCAGTCACCCTTAACAAGAATGACAACTTGAAGGTTAGCCCCACCCCGATTTCCACTAAAGACTATAAAAATTGGATTCAGTGGTTGATCAAGGAATGAGTTAACCAAAAAGTTCCAGAGGTCTCGATGCTAATGTACACGATGGAGAATCCTGGTAAGTTATACGACTTTTACCTTGCTGTACTCTATCCATCACATATTTTTGCAATGTTGAGATATTTTTGACTTTCAGCTTGATGACCTCCCCGAGTCGGAGCTAGATACCCTCGAGGGTTATTGATGACCCACAAGTATAGGGGGTGTATCGCAGTATTTTCGAGGGAAGTGAAACCCAATTTATTGATTCAACACAAGGGGAGCCAAAGAATATTTATCAGCCTTAACAACTGAGTTGTCAATTCAGCTGCACTTGGAAACAATCTTGCTCACAGCAGTTTATCAGTAGCAACAATTTTGTAGTAGGAATAGTAAAGTAACAGCAGTAGTAAAGCAAAGACAGTAGTAACAAAAGCGATGGCAATTGGGATTCGAGTGCGGTAGGCATAGGGATGGATGGACGGGCGTTGCATGGACAAGACAATTCACATAGCAATCAGAACATAGGGCAATTGCAGATAAATAAGATAAAGCATCCAAGTACTAGACAATCCTAGGCATGTGTTCCATTTATAGTCATACGTGCTCGCAATGAGAACTTGCACAACATCTTTTGTCCTGCCACCGCTTTGCGGCGGGCCGCAAGGAACTATCGGCAATTAAGGTGCTCCTTTTAATAGAGCACCGAGCAAAGCATTAACACTCGTGAACACATGTGATCCTCACATCAAAGCCATTCCCTTCGGCTATCCCGATTTACATCACTTCGGGGCCATAGGTTCGACAACAACGTGTGTATACAACTTGCAGATAAGACCAAAAACAATACTATCATAATGAATCAATAACATGTTCAGATCTGAAATCATGGCACTCGGGCCCTAGTGACAAGCATTAAGCACAACAAGTCGCAACAAAGTCATAAAGCACTAATAAAAGATACTAGGCACCATGCCCTAACAATCTGATGCCATTACATGAATGATCTCATCCAATACATACCATCCCCATAGCCTATATTGGGGATTACTCACTCATAGATGGGGAAACATGGATGGTCGATGGAGAAGCAATGGTGATGATGATGATGGCGATGATCTCCTCCAATTCCCCGTCCCGGCAGGGTGCCAGAACGGAGTTTCTGGTGCTGTTTCGTGGAATCTGGTGGTGGCGGCGGAGCGGAACTCCTTCTGGAAAAACGTCGACCCCCCTGGAGTTTTTAGGTCAGAAGGCTTCTTATATGCGAAGAGGGAGACCGAGGGGGTGCCTGGGGCCACCACACCATGCCCTGGCGCGGCCAGGCCCAAATTACTGGGGTGGTGTGGCCAGCCCCTGGCCCTCCTCCGTCTCGTATTTTGGCTCCTGGAGTCTTCTGGAAAAATAGGCACTTTGGCTTTTGTCCCGTCCAATTCCGAGAATATTCATTTTCTGACTTTCCTGGAACCAAAAACAGCAGATAACAGGCAGCTAGCACTATGGCTCTTGTTAATAGGTTAGTCCAAGAAATCATATGAAAAGTACTCCAAAGTGTGGACAAAACACAAGAAAGGAGATAAAACCAAGCATGGAACATCAAAAATTATAGATACATTTCCAATGTATCAACATCCCCAAGCTTAACTCATGCTCGTCCTCGAGTAGGTAAGTGATAAAAAGATAGAATAATTTTTGAGGTGACATGCACCATCAAAGACTTGATCAAAGTATTTGCAAAACATTCAAAGCTGGGATCATAGTACTTCAATCATAACATGAAAGACAAAGTTCTAGCAATAAGCAAAGAAACTATGATGCAACATGAAAAGGCACAAACAAAAGATTCATGAATAACGATGCTTTGCAAGACGTTTGTTTGTTTCACATAAAGAAAACATAGCATAGTGGCATTCAGCTTGTCCCTCATAGAGTAGCAAACATAAATGCATAGGACACCTTCAAAGTTTACAAGAGTGACTAGATACAAATAGTTTAAAACAAGCAATATCAAGGTATGCATCCATCAACAAGTCTTGGGACAATGCACATAGAACTAAGAATGGCCACTATGCTCTCAAGAAAGTGCTCATAGAATGTGTGGAGACTCAACAAGGAAATGAATAGGTTTTGAATAGTTTGAAAGGCTTCCAAATGCTAAAAGTATGGTACTCATTAGCTTTGAGCTCTCATTGCCCCTATCATAAGCATCTTTAATGTGGTTAAGGTGAAAGTGAGGTCCAATCTGAGTTATATGTTTGACAGACTATAAACTGAAAATCCCAAGTCCCTTGAGTACGAGGGCCGCTCCTCATGCTACTCAACTTTAGTTACCGGTAAGTTCTTGTCATCGTAGGTATGTGCGTATCATTGAGAACCGCCAACGGGGTACCCCTTGCCCGATGATACGGAAGAATCCCCATATCAAAATGACAAGGCAAGCAGACAATGAGTATCTCAGCAATCTTCTTATTTACCATGGGAAAATGGTGCTTTTTTCTCTCTTTCCTCTTTTCATAAAACTCTTTTTTTTCTTTTTCTCAATAGCTATCTCTCTCTCTTTTTTTATAAGAAGAATGCTTCATAGATATCATTATGGTTACGCTGTAGGTTTCCACCATGTCAGCATGGATTAGACCAGCGGCCCAGGTGTTTCTCTATCACACATACATAACTCCATGGACTTACAAGCTCCCCTTTTATTTCACACCGACGACATCCGCAAAGAAAAGAGCAAGGTATCAACTGGGTATATATTTACAAGTGTTGAAAGCGTTCCTCGTGACAGCACGGTTCTGCTAATCCCCAGCCTATAACTAGCAAGCATATAACTTTCATGGAGAATCACAATGGTTCAGGTTTATTAAGTGCAGGAAATAAAGTGTGCCATCAAGTTCGTGAGAGCTTTACTAACTAACTTTCTCATAACAAGCAAACATTTTATTCGGAAGAAAACAAGGCATATTGAATATGCACGGGAATAGAAAATGATGCTAATAGGTAGGTATGGTGGACACTTTGGAAATATTTGGTTTAGGGAGTTGGAAACTTGAGTAAAACATACTCAGTGTAAGTGAAGGCTAGCAATAGTAAGGGAGCGACAAACGAGAGAGCAATAATGGCCATAATCATGCAGAGCGACAAAACATCATGAATCAAAGCATAAAGTGATACTACAAGTTGAAACCTAAAGGATCATAAAGGCTTATGGTGACTTGGGATAGTCATAACATGGTGTGAACATGTGCCAAGTCAACCCAAATAAAGCATCAAAGGAGAATACCACTATACTATGCTTTAATATGCTAAAACAACGCATGATTCATCCAAGGCACATTAAGCAATCTCAATTGTTTATAAAAAGTCATGCTATAGCAAAGAATACTAAGCATAAAGCCAAAACAATATCAAGCATGGCATGACAAAGCATAGGTCACAGTCAAAAACAAGCTCTCTTTACCACTTAAGCATGAGCTTTCCTACTCTTTTCCAAACCAAACCAAACCAAACTATTTGAACACCAATGCATGAAAGAGGAGGTCCAACCAATTTATCCAGCAAACTAAGCAAACCACGCAACCTAAAAAACAAAAACGAAAAAGAAGACGCTCCAAGAACAACACAATTGTGCATGAAACAATAAAAATGAAGTGTTTGGAAGAAACCTGGGATTTTTATTGATGAAGAAGGGGATGCCTTGGGCATACCCAAGCTTTGACGCTTGTACTTCTTGGATATTTCTTGGGGTGACACGCGTGGCATCCCCAAGCTTGAGCTTTAGTCCATCCTTCATCTCATTACTCATTCCTTCCAAACACTTGAAATTTTTTCCTTCATACAAAACTTCACACAATCTTTATTAGCAACATTAGTGCACTCAAGATAATAAGTCTTTAGGTTCAGTTCTAAAACCAATAAACTTCCATTAAAACACTAGCTACTGTAGCACTTCCCTAAAAAAGCTCAATTCCCCAAAAGAACTCAAAAAGGAACCAACAAGAAGCAAATGCAGAAAATGGCAGAAATCTGTCAAAACAGACCAGCAGGTAAAGACGAATTTTTTTGAAGACCTTCTGTTGCTCAAATCGAAAAGTGTTGAACTAACGAAAGTTAGATAACAACCTGGGGCAGAAGCACAAAACTTCACGCCTCAAAAATACGTTTAGATATTTTACACGAATTTTTACGGTGAAGCACAGAAATCTGTTTCGGGACAACAACTTTCCCAATCATTACTTCTCTCTCATTAGAGGTTACTCGTGGCACAAAAAGCAAATAAAAAGGATAAGGAGCGGTTATTACATAGGTAATAACTTCCAAGACTCATCTAAGACTTTTGAGTTATCTTCCAATAAGTACTTTTCTTTAACGCCTTTAAGTTAGGCATAAGCAAAAACTAAAAATGGATAGAATAGAAGTAAGCGGGGATAATCACGGTGAAAACATTGTTTTGTTCAATGAAATCCTTTTGTTAACAAGGTTGATCAGGTCTTGTTACCAAAACAATTTCATATGAGACAAAAATTTGTATTCCACTAATGATTATGTTACCTCAACCTTGATAGCAATGGTCCCAATCATAATAGTTTCAAATTTTTCTCTTGGTATGGGAAAATATATTTCTCCAACTTGAATGTCCTCAACGTGTTCAATTGAATTCAAACCATAAGTACTTTCAATCTTCTTGGGGAAATAGACAATATGTTCCTTGTCATTAACATTGAAGGTCACCTTTCCTTGATTACAATTAATAACAGCTCCTGCAGTATTTAAGAAAAGGTCTCCCAAGAATAATAGACATAATATCATCTTCAGGCATAATAGTTTGAGAGGATGCTCTCATAAGAAATAAGAATTGAAGTAAAAGAGAGCATCAAGAAGAAAATTCAAAACACATTTAAGTCTAACCCACTTCCTATGCATAGGAATCGTGTAAACAAATAAATTCGCAAAAAACAGAGTGACAGGCATAGGAAGATAAAACAAGAGCGACTTCAAAACTTTCAGCACATAGAGAGGTGTTTCAATACTAGGAAAACTTCTACCACCATATTTTCCTCTCTCAAAATAATTTTCAGTAGCCTCATGGATAAACTCAACAATATAACTATCACATAAAGCATGCTTTTCATGATCTACAAGCACTAGAGGTTTATCATAAACATCTTCAAAAGAATCCTTAGGAACATAACATTCATCCTCCTTTAGTAAGCATGGAGGACAATCAAATAATGTAAGGGATAAAGAGCTACTCTCATTAGAAGGTAGGCATGGGTAGCTAATCCATTCTTCCTCCTTTTGTTCATCACTCTCCTCCTCTTTTTCATCTAATGAGATTTCAGGTTCATCAATTTCTTCTTCCATAGGATCCTACAAGGCACTACTCTCTTCTATTTGTGGAAAGCATCTATCAAAATATTCAAGGATATAGCCATTTTCATCCTTGTAATTATCAAAGAAGAATTTAAGTATACCATAAACATCATATTTGTAAGGTGAATCATCAATATTTTCAAGCAAGCTAGCAAGTTCAAAAGCACCCTTCCAAGCAATAAATTCTTCAATTTGTTCCGCATCATAAAAGTCATAAATTCCTTTAGCATAGGAAGATATGGTATCATTATCACTATACTCACATTGAAAAGGGAGGTGTTTATACCTCTTTCTGCAACAAGACTCATCACAGCAATAAGTAACATTATAAGTAGAGCACACGTTTCTAGCAATGGTATACAATCTATCAATTTGTTCCCATAAGTGTTTCCCTTTCTGTGACAAGCGGTGTTCCTTATAATAATATTTTTGATCTTCCGTGAACCCACCTTGCCAATAAGCTTTAGTTTCAAAGAAACCAACCATTGACAACAAGCATGATACAACAAGACAATAATAGACCAACGAAAATAACAACTAGAGTAGGAACCAATTTTTTTGTATTTTTGATAAAGAAATAAGCAAACAAGGAAGAAATAAACTTAGCTTGAACAATAGTGATTCCAAGTGAACTTGATAAATAAAGCTATGCTCCCCGGCAACGGCGCCAGAAAATAGTCTTGATGACCCACAAGTATAGGGGGTGTATCGCAGTATTTTCGAGGGAAGTGAAACCCAATTTATTGATTCAACACAAGGGGAGCCAAAGAATATTTATCAGCCTTAACAACTGAGTTGTCAATTCAGCTGCACTTGGAAACAATCTTGCTCACAGCAGTTTATCAGTAGCAACAATTTTGTAGTAGGAATAGTAAAGTAACAGCAGTAGTAAAGCAAAGACAGTAGTAACAAAAGCAGTAAACAGTGGGATTCGAGTGCGGTAGGCATAGGGATGGATGGACGGGCGTTGCATGGACAAGAAAATTCACATAGCAATCAGAACATAGGGCAATTGCAGATAAATAAGATAAAGCATCCAAGTACTAGACAATCCTAGGCATGTGTTCCATTTATAGTCATACGTGCTCGCAATGAGAACTTGCACAACATCTTTTGTCCTGCCAAATTCGCTTGCGCTGGGCCTCAAGGGAACTACTGGCAATTAAGGTGCTCCTTTTAATAGAGCACCGAAGGAAAGCATTAACACTCCGTGAACACATGTGATCCTCACATCAAAGCCATTCCCTTTCGGCTATCCCGATTTCTGTCACTTCGGGGCCATAGGTTCCGGACAACAACGTGTGTATACAACTTGCAGGTAAGACCAAAAACAATACTATCATAATGAATCAATAACATGGTCAGATCTGAAATCATGGCATCCAGGCCCTAGTGACAAGCATTAAGCACAACAAGTCGCAACAAAGTCATAAAGCACTAATAAAAGATACTAGGCACCCTGCCCTAACAATCTGATGCCATTACATGAACGATCTCATCCAATCCCTACCATCCCCATAGCCTACAGCGGGAGATTACTCACTCATAGATGGGGGAAACATGGATGGTCGATGGAGAAGCGATGGTGATGATGATGGCGATGATCTCCTCCAATTCCTCGTCCCGACAGGGTGCCAGAACGGAGTTTCTGGTGCTGTTTCGTGGAATCTGGTGGTGGCGGCGGAGTGGAACTCCTTCTGGAAAAACGTCGACTCCCCTGGAGTTTTTAGGTCAGAAGGCTTCTTATAGGCGAAGAAGGAGACCTAGGGGGTGCCTGGGGCCACCACACCATGCCCTGGCGCGGCCAGGCCCAGCCCGCGCCTAGGGGTGGTGTGACCAGCCCCTGGCCCTCCTCCGTCTCGTATTCTGGCTCCTGGGGTCTTCTGGAAAAATAGGCACTTTGGCTTTTGTCCCGTCCAATTCCGAGAATATTCATTTTCTGACTTTCCTGGAACCAAAAATAGCAGAAAACATGCAGCTGGCACTGTGGCTCTTGTTAATAGGTTAGTCCAAGAAATCATATGAAAAGTACTCCAAAGTGTGGACAAAACATAAGAAAGGAGATAAAACCAAGCATGGAACATCAAAAATTATAGATACATTTCCAATGTATCAGTTATCCACCTGAAGATCTGATTCCTCTTTATGAGGAAGGGGAACAAGAAGAGTTGTCGGAGGCGCTTACTTGGAAGCGTAAGACTCCAATCATTTTGGCTGGCCCGCAAACTCTACCAGTCGTAAAAAAGTAAGTTCCACCTTACCATTACTTGTGTAAATATCATCTTTATGAGTCATAACATTCTTATCTTCTTTATGGCTCAGAGATAAACCATTGGGAAAAGGAAAAGGGAAATCCAGGAAGACTCTGCGCTAACAGAAGTTGACTTTGGTTTATCCTACTACCGCTCCCCCGACTCCTAACCCCACCCCATCGTAAGCGTCGTAGGATGTTCCATCTCCACGTGTTGGGAAGTGAACTTTGGTTCACAAGACGACGTCACTATTGGTGACTCGGGAGTTGATAAGGTTAAACCTGCTAAGGGTAATGATCCCTCAGCTAAAACTTTTGTCGATAATCTTCTGAAGATTCCCGGTGCCGTCAGTCTTGGCCTCACCCAAAAAAGTGTAGAAGAACTTTGTAATCTTGTGCTTACTTGCTTGGAATCTCAGAATATTTTTGCTAAGTAAGAGGCCCAAGAGGCCGAGGACACAAATCTTGAAGATTTGCTAGGGCAGATCCGTGCTCGGGACGAAAGACTAAGGGCTGGTGAGATTCCCCCTCCACTAGTACACCCCTTAACCTTGACTGAGAAGGTTTCTGCTGAAGTCAATGTTAGCCTTAACAAGTTACATCATGAGCATATTGGAAGTTGTTTTTCGACTCTTTTACTATATTTATATCATATCCTCTACCCCCAAGCACATGAAATCAGATTCATGGGGGGATTTAATAGAAATCTAGGTATTTCTTTAAGGGCATCTCCACCGGGTCGACCCAACCCGTCCCAGCGTGTCTGAAACCATCCGCGTAGACGCGTGCGTCGTGCGCGGCACCGCAGCGGCATGACCTATCCGTCCTGATGCATCCGGCTCGACCCATCCATGCACCTAATTTGCGTGACCACTGGGTTGGCCCGGACACGCGGCGGGTCACGGGAGTGTCCTCCTAATACCTTCGATCCAGATTACGGATGTAGTATAACTTCTTTTTCCCTAGTAGACCTAGGTTATCGAATCCTCGGGAAGTAGATGCGTAGTGAAGTTACTTTAACGGACCTTCGGGAGTTTTAGAATTCCTTTTGTGTTTTTATCGAACCAAGAGTTTGCGTCTTTTGTTGTTGTCGATGATGGAGAGAGAGGACCTAGGGCGTTCGGTTTCACCTGTAGCTGTGCAAAACATCTGATGGGAATAAAATATAAAGATAAAGTATGCATGTAATTGTTAGAGCAAGATAAATTGTATGTGGGCAGTGCATCCATAATTGCTATTGCCTCTGCAACTGCTTATAGCAATAACCTACTAGTCTTATCCATAGAAGAAAGAGAACTAATGATATGCATAGTGATGTTACCGTTAATTCCAAGTAAATCCCTTGCATACAACCGTACTACTCCTTCTGTCACTGGGGTTCCCAACCTGCAGATTAGTCATTACTCATACTCCCTATACCTGGCTCAATCCTCGGGGTCTTGGGTACCTGACAAGTCCTTAGATTGAGGCAAGAGAGGATATTATAATCATCATGTCATACAAACTAATACATGATCCCATCTATGATAAATAACATGCACAAACGCTACATGGCTAGGCCGAAGCCCTTAGCCCAAGGAGAATTACACACACATAGAGATGAGATCAACAATCACAAACATTGTAATGGAAATCATGAGATTGATAGCAAATAGTCTTACAATGTCGCCAATGGAAGAAGAGATCTACTATTACAAGTGGTGGAATATGGCTATGGTGGTGGAGAATGATTGGAGATTAGATCTAAGTTTATTCCTCCGGCGGCTGATGATCTGGTGCAGAGACTCTCGAACACGACCCTTTTCTCGTTGCTCGAGGCTTCTTTATATAGGGGTTCCTTCATGAAAGTTGTTTTGTTTGACCTAGTGGCGTTGTCGTGGAAATGGCCATGACAGTTGCTGCAGTAGGTAGTGATTGATAGAATCGGGGGTGAGAGCTGGCGGCTATCTGCGGTGCGATATGGGGGCGGATGCACATGGGTTTACCCAGGTTCGGCCCCCGGAGGGTGATACGTTGCAAACGTATCCATAATTTTTGATGTTCCATGCTTGGTTTTATCTACTTTCTTATGTTTTGTCCATACTTTGGAGTACTTTCTATACACTTTCTTGGACTAACCTATTAACAAGAGCCATAGTGCCAGCTGCCTGTTTTCTGCTGTTTTTGGTTCCAGGAAAGTCAGAAAATGAATATTCTCAGAATTGAACGTGACAAAAGCCAAAGTCAGTTTTTCACCGAGGGACACCCGGAGCCAGAATACGAGACGGAGAGGGGCCAGGGGCCGCCACACCACGAGGCCACGCGGCCTAGCCTGGCCCGTGCCAGGGGTGCTCTAGCCGCCCTAGGCACCCCCTCAGCCTCTCCATTTGCATATAAGATGCCTCCGATACAGAAACCCTAAGTACCCGATCAAAATTCCACGGAAGAGTCTGTAGCCACCGTCATCTCCATCCCTAGATCGGGAGGGATGCAAGCTCTTCCGGCACCTGTGGAGGAGAATTCACCCTAGAGGCCTTCTTCATCATCATGCAAGCCTCCGTGTGATGCGTGAGTAGTTCATCTACGACTATGGGTCCATGTAGTAGCTAGATGGCTGGTTCTCCTCCTTTGTGCTATCATGTTTAGATCTTGTGAGCTCCGTTCATGATCAAGATCATCTATTTGTAATTCCTACATGTTGTGTTTGCGGGGATCCGAAGGATATTGAAATGCTATTTCAGATTGATTATTGATTCTATCATGTCTTTGTTATTTGTGATCTTGCATGCTTTCTGTTGTTAGTAGCTATCTTGGCCAAGTAGATGCTAGCAACTCGAAGAGTTAGTATTTATGCTCAATAGGGGGTTCATGCCTCTAGTAATCTGGGGAAGTGACAGAAATCTCTAAGGTACTAGATGTGTTGTTGCTACTAGGGAGAAAACAACAATCATTTGTTCATAGAACAATCATATTGTTTACTTTACATGCAATGCGTAATGCAATTATCCGTTGCTTGCAACTTAATACTGGAGGGGTTTCGGATGATAACCTGAAGGTGGATTATTAGTCATAGATGTAGTTGGATTACGGTCTATGTATAATGTTGTAATGCCCAATCAAGTCTCAAAGGAGTCAAGATGAGTAGTATATGCATGATTGCTTTCTCGATATTTGTCAATTGCCCCGCTGTAATTTGTTCACCCAACATGTCATCTATCTTAAGGAGAGACACCACTAGTGAACTATGGACCCCGGTCCTTTCTTTTACTATCAATCTACAATCAACTGTTTACTGTTTTCTGTTTACTTTCTGCAAACTATTACTTTCTTCCACTCGATACGTTTAAACCTTTGTTTTCAGCAAAACCGGTGAGATTGACAACCTCATCGCAAGTTGGGGGCAAAGTTCTATGGTTGTGTTGTGCAGGTCTCCACGTTGCTGCTGGCACCGGTAGTGCGCCCTGCCAAAGTTCATCTAGCAACACCTTTGAGGTGTTTCCTTGCTCCTAGTGGACTGATAACCTTGGTTTCATAACTGAGGGAAAACTTGCTGCTATGCTCATCATACCTTCCTCTTGGGGTTCCCCAATGGGCTCAATATATTTTGGGCAAAGCAGAGGGTAAATACGTACTCCTGCTAGATTAGATTGATGGAGAGCGAGTTACAAGGGTGGCAAGCTCGGCGTCTAAGCAGTGAGTCGCTCGAAGGGGTGTATGATGGAACGTAAGTCCTTAGAGTACCCTAGGGAGGTTTATATAGGAGTCACCTTGCTAGGGTTTACAGCTTATAACCAAACAAGATATGGATTCAGAGGTTTTAACCTAATCCGACTGGGCTTCGAGTACGCTTCTGGGCCTCCAGTCTCCAATCGCCAAGCCTTCTCCTCAGTCGCATTCCAGTCGCCGTCCTGCTGGCCCACTCGCTAAGCCTTTGATCCAATCGGAACGTCCTGCTGGGCATACCCCGTTTGGCATATCCCCATCAGTAGTCCCCGAGGCCATTGTTGATTGAAACGTAGGTGCTCATTTGGCAATCGGAGTAAGCGAGTCCAATTTGGACACCAAGTCGAATCGGCGATGGACTCTGTTGAAACAAAGGAAAGTTTCCTCCAGGTTTCTAGTTGTTGCTTCGGTGAATGGACAGGCATGGTTGCAGGCGAGTCGACTGAAGGAGTTGGACCATCAACCTGGTCAAACTATTTGTTGGGTAGTCCAACGGTAACTTCGGAGCCATTACCACGGGTAACGGCTACCCCGAGATTGGTCGGTAGCACTCCTTTATAAGGGGAGCGACAGATCAGTCTTGCAGATCCTTCCTCACATTCTTCATTCTTGCGCATCCATTCCTTCTGTCTTCCCTTGACCTAAACTCTCTAGACCGAGCGACCCGGCTTTCCTCCTGATGGCGCCCCCAAAAGGCTCGTGGGGGAAATCTAAGTGCACCGCGGCGCAACTCAGGTCCTTCGGGGATGTCGGAATCCTCCACAAATGGAATTGGCGGATTCCTGCGTCTTCCGAGGTCGAGCCGAAGCCACGCGCCGACGAGTTCATCTGCTTTCCAAGCCATTTGGAGAGGGGCTTGGGGTTCCCTACCTCATTATTCTTCCAGCGGTTCTGTGCGTATTATGCGATCAAACCATCGGATCTCGGCCCGTACAGCATCGTGCAGCTGGCGATCTTCTTCGCCTTCTGCGAGTGCTACCTCGGCTGCAGGCCATACTTCCCACTATGGCTAGAGATTTTCCACAGCCGCATTGGGCAAGAAGGGTCCGGCAGCCCAATCTTGGCGGCCGGAGGCGTCACCTTCCAACTAAAGCCAAAGGTCAACTTCGTCAAGCTCATGCTGGCAAAAAAGGCCGCGAGCGAGTGGAAGAAAAGTTGGTTCTACGTGAAGGAGTCCACCCCCTTCGGCAAAGTGGCATTGCCAGAATTCGTTGCGGAGAGGAGCGAGCCCTGTCGGCTGGCAATAGACAAGCTCTCCGACGATCAAAGGATGGCTGTCATGGAGATGATGGACCAGATCCAGAAGTTGAAGGACCAAGAGTTGTCCTCGATCAACCTATACAACTGCTGGCTTGGGCGGCGCCTGGTTCCGTTGGCAGCTCGGTCGCACTGGATGTACGAGTACAGCGGGAAGAATGATCCCTCCCGGACTATCAAGGAGTCGTGGGACGCTGAAGATTATAATACCGCCCTGAAGAAGATCACTGACGTGGAATTTACAACCACGTCGGTCGGGATCGCTCTGTACGTGCCTGTGAAGAATGAAGCCCCCACAGTAAGTCCTTTTCTCTGAATTTATCTTCAGTCGTGATTCCCGCGGTGTAATTCACAGCCACATCATCTGAAACTCATTCGTGTCCACTCTCAGTTGTTCCAAGTTCTGGAAGGCAGGCTCCCTCCACTCGATGAAGAGGTCCCCCAAGAATTCGAGGGAGGTTCCATAGGGGAATCTTCTGAGGACGAAGAGGAGGAAATGGAGGTTCCTCCCCTAGCACTCGCGGCCCGCAAGCCTTGCATGCAGAAGCAGCGCGAGTTCGAGGCGAGTCGTAGTCTTAAAGAGCGCGAAGAGGACGACAAGATCTTGCAAGAGCAGAGCTCTCGGCGAATAGCCACGCCGGCGAAGCCCTCGTGCAAGTCGAAGTCGCTAGCAAAGAAGCCAGCGTCACCATCCAGGTCGACGGTGGTGTTTGAGTCGGATGACGAGTCCGATGATGACACAACCGAGACCTCGTGCAAGATTCCAGAGGGCGTGGTTCCGATGACGGGATCGGATGCTGAAGGCACCGAAGCGGCGGTGGAGGTTCCTCTTGCGGCGATTGGGCCAACAACTTCGATGGCGCCAGAGCAGGAGGTAGCTGAGGCCGCGGCGTCAAAGTCGCCACGACCTTCGGGAACGACGGCGTCTTCTGAACCGGAGATTCCTATGACTGTGGCCTCATCATCGAAGAGGCCCACGGTGTCGTGGGCTTTGGATGTCTTCAAGAAAGGTCTGACGCGCAAGCTAGGCCCGGAGTTGGATAAGCCTGCCCACATCAGCACGGGGTTGCGTTTTCTTCCAGTCGCCAAGTAAGTTCTTAGAGGTTTCCTTTCCAATTGTTGGACTTATTTTGGTGCGATTTCTTTGATAACTTTGGATGTTTTTGTAGATCCGGCGCTAAGAAGATAGGCCACCCTTCGGTGGCTAAAATTCCATCGACTATCAGCACGGGGGAGCGAGCTTCCCAGGAAGAGGAAACCTACTGCGGTGCGCTGCTGATCAAGACGCGAAGAAGGGTATAAGGGTCGACGGGCAGGACAAGCTGGCGCCAAGGCGAGTGATGCCACTGCTGGTGGCGAGGAGGTGGAAGCCACTCAATCGGAGCCATCTGATGGGGCTCTGACGGCAGCACCGCCGGCTCCAGCAACCAGTGCCCCGGCGAGGGCGTCCACGATGTTCCCGCGCTTCATGGCGAGGGGTTTTCTGACCGTGGCGAAGACCCAATCTCCGCAGATGCTAGAAATCGTCGATGAGGACGTCAGGCCGCGTCGCGGGCGTACCTCCTTCGTGGTCCCTATGACGGACGCCAGAGAACTTCACAATATGCTTGCCGCCACCATTCAGGTACGTCCAGTCCCTGAGTGTCTAGTCCCTGAATTTCAGCGGCTAGGCACTGAGTTTCCTCTAGTCGCCAGTCCCTGAGTGTCTAGTCGCTAATTTCAGCGGCTGGACACTGAATTTGTGTTCTTGTAGTTGCTTATTTTTCGTTCCGCTCATAGGGCTTGCAAAGAGAGTCAGCTGACTGGCAGGCCGCAA
Source organism: Avena insularis (assembly GCA_023614405.1). Taxonomy (NCBI): domain Eukaryota; kingdom Viridiplantae; phylum Streptophyta; class Magnoliopsida; order Poales; family Poaceae; genus Avena; species Avena insularis. Next base: position 501,921,470 of record CM042688.1, on the reverse strand, counting down.
AGGAGCGTCTAGAGCGTGATCTACGCGTGGCGCAGGAGGAAAATCGGCGACTTCAGGAGGCTGCCGATGAGTACTTGTTTCAGTTGGCGATTACGAGCTGCTAATGTTTGACGGAGTTCTGACTGTTGCTTCTGTTCTATGTAGATGGTCTTCCTGTCGCCATTGCCAAAGCCCGGGAAGGGTACGTTCCAGCTGCCGAGCTTGTAAAGGAGTTGGAGGAGGCGAAAGTGGCCGTGAACTCCTCTGAAGATAGGGCTAAAGCCGCAGTCGCCGCGGCTGAGGAGGAGCGGAAGGCTGCAGACTCCATCATCCTTGGGCTGCAGGGCGATCTCGCTGCCTTGGAGAAGCACGACACCGAGCACTGCCGGAAGCTCCTTGGTGAGTAATTGCTCTCCTTTTGATATGTGCAAAGAGTCCCCGAGTGGGTGAATTTGTGGTGGCGCTGACGTCTGACGTTGCAGCTGTAATAGGTCAAAGTGATCCGGTGGTGCAGACCTTCAATGCTTCGCAGTGTGTGACCGCGGTGGTGAACACCGCTACTGCCTCGGTGATGTGCATCCAGGCGGTTCTCCAGGGGATGTCTCCTACCGAGGTTATACCTGGGGGGCTGACTGAAGTATGGCACTACCTGGAGGAGGTACTCGGTGTCGTGGAGTGGATGGCGCGTTTAGCTTTCAGGCGCAGGGCCACCACAACGTTGAGCCTGGGACTCGCGCATTTTCCCGACGACTTCGACCTCGACGACAGCACCAACGGCTACCCTTCAGGGACTGGCGCGGTGGAGATGTCGGAGGTGTTGAAGCTTACCGCCAAGGCTGCCCCCTTTGTTGATCGGGTGCTGGCGATGGGGGACCTGCTTCCATACCAGGAAACAGTGGTGGCGTCGGGCGACCCCGAGCCGGAACATCGTGACCTGAAGTCAGAGCATCCCTTCTGGTTGGCACTGTCAAAGTTGCTAACGACCTACCCGACGAACCCATGGCAGCCATTCGTCCGTGTCAAGGGTGGTGGTGATGCTTCTTCATCAGGACCTGCGAAATAGATAGCTTCTCTAGGCAGTTTGTAAGATATGCTAAGTAGCGAGTTTTGTAATGTGAACAATATTTTGTATGGGAGTAAGAGGAGTCAATCGACTCGCAATGCAAGCTTAATTTTGTTGTTTGACTTTTGTTTGAGCGAGTCCCCGAGCGCATCCGCCCTTTAGTGGGGGGTAACTCGTTTGTGTACATATGTGTTTGCTTTGGATTTTTTTGTTGGTTGTCCCTTGCGACTCCAAAGGGGAGAGTCCCCGAGCGCGAGTGGGGTTGTTTTAGGCGAGTCCCCGAGTGTGTTCCTATTGCGGGTTGTTGGTGCATTGTTTGTAACGCGTCTCCCCCCTGGCTCGAAGAACCAGTCGCGTGGCGAGTCCAAGGCAGCTCTCTTACTTGGTGTGTTACCGAGCCGCATGAGGGTTTCTGTTTGCGAAGTCCCCTTGCATGGTACTTAACCGTTCGAGTCGCTTTGCTCGAGGATGGGGAGGACATGTCACTGTGGGAAGCGGACATCGGTCGTCTTGGCCCGGTGGGCCAGTCGAGCGGGGCGACTCTGATGGTGGCTCCGGGTTGGCGTGTTCGTGGATGAAGCAATGCCCGAATGTCTTCGGTGCCCTTGGGTCGCACTACTTAGCCATGTCGATCGCTCAACCAAGGGTTGACTTCCGTATAGCGTATTGCTTAATGTACGTGTGCGCGTGGCACAAGAGTATGGCGACTGAAGACAATTTGTGCGATCCGAATGAATTTCATTATATATCGTCTGGGTACAAGTTTGAGTTCTATGTATAGAACTTTCGGAGAAGGTTTACATTCCATGGCCTCCCAACCTAAAGTTGGCCATCGCCTCGTATGTTGATGAGGTAGTAGGCATCGTTGCTGAGGACGCGTCCTATGGCAAATGGCCCCTCCCATGGAGGGGAGAGCTTGTGCATGCATTTCTTGTCCTGGGCCAATCGTAGGACCAAATCGCCCTCCTGGAAGGTGCGGGTCCGGACTCGGCGGCTGTGGTAGCTGCGGAGTCCCTGCTGGTAGATGGCGGTGCGGGAGCGAGCCAGGTCGCGTGCCTCGTCGAGCTGGTCGATGCTGTCTTGGTGGGCGGTCTCATTTGTCGCCTCGACGTAGTTTGCGACACGAGGTGAGTCGTGCTCCAGGTCCATCGGCATCACGGCTTCGGCGCCGTATACCATGAAGAAGGGCGTGAAGCTCGTGGAGCGATTGACAGAGGTGCGGATCCCCCATATTATGGAGGGGAGCTCTTCAACCCAGCATCCTGGGTTCGCTCGAGGGGCACTTGGAGTCGTGGTTTGAGTCCTTGGAGGACGCTCTGATTGGCGTGTTCTTCTTGGCCGTTTGACTCCGGGTGGGCGACTGAGGCGATGTCGAGTTGTGTGTTGTGCACTTCGCAGAATTCCGCCATGGTGCCCTTGGTGAAGTTGGTGTTGTTGTCCGTTATGATGCTGTACGGGTAGCCGTACCGGTAGATGAGCTCGCGGAGGAACTTGGTGGCTGTCTTGTCGTCGCATTTTTTGATCGGCTTGGCTTCGACCCATTTGGTGAATTTGTCGACCGCGACCAGGAGGTGGGTGAAGCCGGATGGGGCCTTCTTGAACGGGCCGACCATGTCCATGCCCCATACGGCGAATGGCTAGGTGATGGGGATGGTCTTGAGTGCCGAACCAGGGAGATGCGTCTGGTTGGCATACTTCTGGCATCCGACGCACCGTTGGACGATGTCGGTGGCGTCGGCGTGTGCGGTTAGCCAGTAGAAACTGTGTCGCATGGACTTGGCGATCAGCGACTTGGCGCCGGCGTGATGGCCGCAGTCGCCGGCGTGGATGTCCTGGAGGATCTTGCGTCCTTCTTCTAGCTGTACGCGGCGCTGGAACATGCCGGTCACGTTGCGTTTGTGGAGCTCGCCATTGATGATGACGAAGGACTTGGATCGGCGCACGATCATTCGCGCTTTTGTCTCGTTGCTTGGGAGTATCTTGTGCTCGAGGAAGGAGACATATGGTGCCGTCCAGTCGCTGGGCTCCACGATCATGGCAACTAGGGTTGGCTTAGGTTGTAATGGTATCCCAACGTCGATCTCCTTTAGCGGGGAGACCGAAGGCTCGTGGATGATGTCGAGGAAGACGCCTGCGGGTGGTGTTTGCTGAGTCGACCTGATGCGGGAGAGGGCATCTGCTTCCTCGTTCTTTCGCCTGTCGATCCACTCGACTAAATAACCATCGAAGTGTCCTCTCAGCTGGTCTACCGCTTGGTGGTATGCTATCATTGTCGAGGAGACGGCGTCGCAGGTCCCGGCGACTTGGCCGGCGACTAGATCGGTGTCGCCGTAGCACCGTAAGCGGTTGATGTTCATCTTCTTGGCGGCCCACATGCCGTGAAGGAGGGCCTCGTACTCTGCCATGTTGTTGGTGCAGGGCTTGAAGTTGAGGTGGAGCACGTAGCGGAGCTTGTCTCCCTTGCGGGAGGTCAGTATGACCCCGGCCCCGGTGCCGTCGGCGTTCTTGGACCCGTCGAAGTGGAGCAACCAGTAATGGAGGTATGGGAGCTTCTCTGAATGCTGTGCTTCTTCCCAGTCTGCGAGGAAGTCAGCCAGGGCTTGCGATTTGATCGCCTTGCGGGGCTAATACTTGATGTTGTGGACGCCGATTTCGATGACCCATTTGGCGACTCGCCTAGTTGCCTCGCGATTGCGTATTATGTCATGTAGTGGTGCGGAGGAGACGGCCGTGATTGGGTGTTCCTGGAAGTAATGTGGGAGTCGCCATTGAGCTCGGAATACCGTGTATACCAGTTTCTAGTACTACGGGTAGTGATGTCTTGAGTTCGTCAGGACTTCACTAATGTAGTAGATGGGGTGCTGCACAGGGCGTTCCTTGCCCTCCTCTGGCCGTTCAACGACCATCACGACGCTGGCGACTCGAGTGCAAGCTGCCACATAGATGAGCATTGGCTCTTTGTCAACTGGGGCAGCTAGGAGTGGAGCCGCGAGTAACACTTCTTTTATTGCGTTGAGTGTGTTGTCCGCCTCCGCGTCCCATTGGAACATGGGGTTCTTGCGCATTAGGCGGTAGAGGGGCATTGCCTTCTCACCAAGCCAAGGGATGAAGCGACTGAGAGCCGCGACTCGCCCGGCCAACTTCTGGACATCACGTAGGCACTCGGGTTTCCTAAGTCGCGCGATGGTGTCGATCTTGGTGGGGTTGGCCTCGATTCCTCGTTTGGAGACCACATATCCCAGGAGTTGTCCAATGGGGACACCGAAGGTGCATTTCCCTGGGTTGAGTTTGATGTTGTACCTTCGCAGGTTTGTGAAGGTTTCGGCTAGGTCGGCGAGTAGGTCGTCTTGGCGGGTGGATTTTACCACCACGCCATCGATGTAGACGTGTATGTTGCGGCCAATTTGGCTCGCAAGGCACTCCTGCATGCACCTTTGGTATGTTGCACCGGCGTTCTTGAGGCCGAACATCATGGTCGTGTAGCAGAAGGCACCGAATGGCATGATGAATTCCGTCTTCTCCTCATCCTCGATCGCCATTTTGATCTGGTTGTAGCCAGAATACGCGTCGAGGAAGCATAGCGACTCCGATCTCGCGGTCGAGTCAATGATCTGATCGATCTGCGGTAGGATGAACTCCTTCTTCGGGAAGGCGCTGTAGAGGTTGGTGTAGTCGATACACATTCTCCACGTATTGTTCTTTTTCAGGACCAGGACTGGGTTTGCCAGCCACTTGGAGTATTTGATTGGCCGAATGAAGCCGGCGGCCAGCAAGCGTTGTACTTCTTCAGCGATTGCTCCGCGGCGCTCTTCATTGAAGGGCCACAATGACTGCTTTACTGGTCGCACTTTGGGATCGGTGTTGAGTTTGTGCTCGGCGAGTTCCCTCGGGACACCGGGCATGTCAGATGGTTTCCATGCGAAGATGTCGTGATTCTCACGGAGGAACCCGATAAGCGCGCTTTCCTATGCGGGGCTCATGTTTGCCCCAATGGTGTATGTCTGGCTAGAATCACCCAGGATGAGCTCGACGGTGTGGGTGTGCGTGGTTGCCTCGAATGTGGAGCTTGCGGCGGTTGGCTTCTTCAGGATGGTAGGGTCGTCCTTGTTGATATTGCCCGCATATTTCGCGAGCTCCTCCGAGTGGTCAGTCTCCACGGCAATGACGGCGTCGGCGAATTCGGCGCCTTTGTCCTCGCATTCCACGGCCATATCAGGGTCGCCATGGATGGTGATGATGCCTCTTGGCCCTGGAAGCTTCGTCATATTGTAGGCGTAGTGGGGGGGCGCCATGAATTTGGCGAACGTTTGGCGTCCCAGGACGCAGTGGTAGGGGCTGTGGAAGTTCACCAACTCGAACTCGATCCGCTCGGTGCGGTAGTTTGCTGGTGTGCCGAAGTTGACCGACAGGGTCACTTTTCCAATCGGGTACGCCTTCCGACCGGGGACGATGTCGTGGAAGGTTGTCAGGGTCGGCTTGATTGCTGATTCCGGGAGCTGGAGCCTTTTGAACGTGTCCAGGTACAGGATGTTGATGGATCTCCCGCCGTCCATCAGTATCTTGGGCAGCCAATAGTCGGCCAGTTTGGGCCTGACCACCAGGGCGACTCGCCCTGGGTACTCGATTTTTGGAGCGTGGTCCTAGCGACTCCAGGTGATGCTCTGCTCGGACCAGTTGAGGAAGCATGGGATATCGACCTGTGCCACCGCATTGACAATGACTACACGGGCGAGCACCTTCCTCTCGCGCTTGGTGCCGAGCCCGGTGAAGGTATGGAGCGATCCGACAGCATTGCCGAAGCTGCCGGCGTTTCTGTTATCCCGTGGCGGGTTGTTGTTGGGGTCGTCCCGTGCTCGTCTTGCCTTTTCGATCTCCTTGAGGGAGTGGCAGACAGCGGTAGTGTGGGTGGCGGGTTTTCCCTCCCTGCTGTGGTAGACGCAGGGTTGGTTGAGTAGGGCGGCAGGGTTGAATTTTGGCCTCGCCGTGTTGTTGGCGCGGTAGTTTCCTCTGTCACGGCGGAAATTCTTCGGGTCACGCTGGACATAGCCGGCATTGGCGACGACATCGACTCGCCCATCACCGCGGCGCTTACCGGTGATGTGAGTGTTGCTGTAGCGCATATCGTGCTGTCGCCCGCTGTCGTGGGCACTGCCGCGGCGTCTTCCCCCGCCTCATCGTCAGAGTCTTGGTTGGGATCCTCCTCTGCGTAGCGCTTGGCAATCTCGAGGAGGTCGGGGATGTTGTCAAGCGTCCGGTAGACCCTCTTGATCTTGGCGACCAGGGGTTCGTACCGGCACGCGTTCTTGAAGCAATGTATTGCCGTGTCCAGGTGGATGCCGGAGGCGTTGGTCCATAGTTCCTGCCACCTTTGGATCCAGTGGCGAGTCGACTCGCGTTGTCCCTGGATGCATCATTCCAGGTCCTCGATTGTGGTGGCGTGGGTGTAGGATCCCTTAAAGTGCCTGATGAAGGCGTCCCGCATCTCCTCCCATGAGTTGATGATGTCGGCGGGAAAGGTGTTGATCCATTGCTGGGTCGCGCCCTCCATCATCAGGGGGAGGTAGCGGGCAACAATCAGGTCAGTGTGGCCGGCGATCCCCATGTCCATGAGGTATGTGTCCAGCCAGACCGCTGGGTCGTACGTTGGATCGTACTTTTCGATCTCCTTGGGCGCCTTCAAGTTGGCAGGGTACTTCTCGCCTCGGATCATAGGTCCGAAGCACTAGGGGCCGACTCGACTAAGCGAGCCCCTGGGTTCGGGGTCGCCGCGGTTGGTGAGGGGATTGCCTCAAGTCTTTGGGCTGGCGCGCTCGCCAAGCCTGGTTTTTGACGATGTGCGTTCGGGCGTCAATGGATTGCCCGTTGGCAGCGACCGTGTTGTTCACCGGTCACGGCTTGTTGGTGGAGAGCGCGGGGTTGGCGGCCCGTGGCTGTTTTTCTAGGGGCTGCGGTGGTGGGCAGGTTACGGTGTTGACGACGGTTGGGTGACCGCTTGAGGCCACCCTGCTTGCCGAGGAGTGGGAATACATCCGCCCCCGCGGGTCGACTCCCGTGGCTTGCTGCTCGACGGCCCTAGCGAGTAGGGCCTTGGCGTACTGGATCTGCAACGCGCCCTCTCCCTGGACGTTGAGGTTGGCGACTACGGCGTCGACCGCGACGACGTTGTCCATCGGGGTGGAGTATAGTGGGAGTCCGTTGGCGTCGTGGGCCTGTGGCGAGATTATGATCCGCGGCTGGTCTGGCGGGGGTGCGCGACCAATTGGTGGTGGCGGGGCCCCAGTCGCCGGTGCGCCGGGTGATGGTCGATTGCTGCCGCCTGGTGGTGCGTTCTCGCAGTACTCACGCTCAGCCGCACGTGCGGGGTCGCTCTCGTCGTTGAAGTTTAGGACGCCGCCTTAGACGCTGGAGTTCAGGCGGGTCCTGATGCGGCGCTGGTGGTAGAGCGACAGCTCCTGCGCCGTCTCCCGCTCGAGGCGGAATTTCTCGCGCTCGGCTATCTCCTTGCGTGTCGCCTCCTCCAGTCGCTGGCGGGATTCCTCCACCTCCGTGGCCGTCATGGTTGGAGGGATTGGTGTGGAGAATGGATCTGGCTGGGCGACCGTGCTGCCCGCCATGTAGATCGCGTTGAAGCGATTGGATCTGGCACGGAAGTCCTCGGGGGACTCCGAGCCTGAGTCAGAATCGAAGAACCCAAGGATTGAGGAATCCTTGAAATCCTCGACGTTGGAGACCCGCGTGATGGAGTCCTCCCGTGATGCCGCGGTGATGGATCCGTCGACCGAGGCAGGGGTCGCGGAGTCGGCATCGTCGTGTAGGGCCGTGTTGTCCACGGCAGTGTTGGTCTCGGCCGCGTTGCTGGCGGCCAAATCATACTCGGAGGCGAGGCTCCTAATGGATCAGACCTGCTCCTCCGAGAGCAGATCATGGCATGGTGGTGATCCGTCAATGATCGCCGTCGCTGCCGGATCGACTGCGCCGGTGAAGCCGACGAACAGGTTGATGGAGCCAACCGGCATTATCGCGCTGTGGGTGACCGGGCGTGACGTCGGGATGTAGCTGCTGGGCAGGATCTGTAAGATCCCGCCAATGGCGATCATGCGACGAGTGGCGATCGATCGGTCGATCAGCGAGTAGGGTCTCGCCGCAGAACTCAGGCTAGTCCGGCCAGGCCCCACGGTGGGCGCCACTATCGTGGAAATGACCACGACAGTCGCTGCAGTAGGCAGCGATTGATAGAATCGGGGGTGAGAGTCGGCGGCCATCTGCGGTGCGAGATGGGGGCGGATGCACATGGGTTTACCCAGGTTTGGCCCCCGGAGGGTAAATACCTACTCCTGCTAGATTAGATTGATGGAGAGCGAGTTACAAGGATGGCGAGCTCGGCGTCTAAGCAGCGAGTCGCTCGAAGGGGTGTATGATGGAACGTAAGTCCTCAGAGTACCCTAGGGAGGTTTATATAGGAGTCACCTCGCTAGGGTTTACAGCTTACAACCGAACAAGATATGGATTCGGAGGCTTTAACCTAATCCGACTGGGCTTCGAGTACGCTTCTGGGCCTCCAGTCTCCAATCACCAGGCCTTCTCCTCAGTCGCATTCCAGTCGTCGTCCTGCAGGCCCACTCGCTAAGCCTTTGACCCAATCGGAACATCCTGATAGGCATACCCCGTTCGGCATATCCCCATCAAGCGTCGTTGGCAATTATACGGCCAGAACTATACGGCCGGAATTTTATTCCGGTCGTATAGTTGGTCGTTAAAGCGTCTGCCTCCGACCCACGACCCCTGGTTTCTTCTGATTGTTGGAAATCTCGTATCTTTGACTACAATGTAGTGATTCCCATCATAAAATGTCATTATCTGCGCAGGAAAAAATAGAAAGAAAGGATTGCATACCCTTTTGAATATTAGGCATTAGTGGTGAGATATTTCATCAAATTATGAATAATATCCAGTTTAAATGTGGATAGATGGCTATATTTCAGAGCCATCACCTCCCCCGCGCTAGTGTCCCACCGGCTAACGATAGGCGCAATCGCGTCGCTGATTTAGATGCAACCGCAGCACCGATTCAAACGCAAAGGCCATGACAGTGATTCATGGCGGTAGACTGAACGACGGCATCGAGTCATATGCAACCGCGGCAGTCTTCGCCATCAATGACGACGAGACAGGGTGTTGCTTGAGTTCCCGCGCCGGCATTGATGGCGGCGCGAACTGCAGCGCTACCGGCGGGGGCTACGCCGCCCAGCTGCCGGTGCCGCACACCCCCCTCCTCTCGCCATCGCCATCGCCATTGCCGTCGCCATAGCCACTGAGCAAGCTGCCGCATCCATCGCCACCGCCACCGCCACGATGAAGAGGCCCGGGTAGTTCAGGAAGTCGAAGAACAACCACGAAGCCGGCGGATCCGGCTCTAGCAGCCAGCGCCGCCAGAGCAGCAGGCCATCGTTCGCTCGGGGGGTGCTGCCACCGCCGCCTCGGGCGCAAGACTTCCTTGGCGTCCAAGACCCACGCCGGGAGGATGTGGAGCCAGCCCGCGACCGCCGGTACTTCCGGATTGCGGAGTGCAAGCGGCGGTGGAGGGAGGGGAGAGGCATCGCCCCCACCATGATGTCTCCCTCCCCACGGGCTGGCACCTCAACCACGACCGCGTGTCGGTGCCGCCCGCCTGAAGGACGACAATGCGCTGGATGCGGAGATGGCCCGCCGCATCCGCAAGCTCCCGTCGACCTTTCGGTACAACCCCGCTTACCGCAACCGGCTCTTCTAGAGGAAGTTCCTCGACTGGGAGCACACGACGCGCCACCTCGGCACCTAATGCGGCGAGTTCGACCCTCTGGGCCCCCGCGACCTCCCCGCCATCGAGGCCGCCTCCGACGGCGTCGTCAACCACTCCGAAGCCGACCTCGGCGGTGATGACGATGGCGACATCGTCATCAAGGAGGAGGACGAGGCGGAGGGGTCGTCCTCCACATCCGCTGTCGTGCACCTGCCCCCGGAGTACCAGGCGGTCCTGGCGCGAGGCTACGACGAGTACGCCATCCTTGAGCAGGCCATCGCGGCCAGCGCGAGGAAGGAGGATGCCATGTGGGCTGGCTAATAGGAGGCCGTGCAGCTCACCGGCCTGGTGGCCCGCGTTAACGCTGGGCAGCCGCTGCCACCGCCACCGCCTCCCACTGTAGCAGCTGCAGGCATGGGCTGCTCCGCCGGCGTCGCAGTGGTCTGCCCCACCCGCGCCAGGGTGGTACGCTCTGCTCGTGCCGACGGAAACGGATGCGTGGCCGGCATGGCTAGGCCAGGTGATCGACCACCCGACACCTCCCGCGCCGCCACCGGCTCCGGGTCTGCCGCCGCCACACCTCTGGACGCCGCCGGAGTATATCGACCTCGATCCATAGACGGACGCGGCGGCGGCGGGGAGAAGATCGTCGACAGCTAGGGCTAGGGCCGGGGCCAGTTTTTTCTTTTTATCTTTTTGAATGTAATATATTTTGTTTAATTATGAATGAACTTTGCCAGTTTATTTTACGCACGAATATGCCAGTTTGAATTTTAAAAAACCAACGTGGTCAGGCGAACATTTGGGTTGTGCCGCTGGACGCGGTCGTCCGAACAGGCCGGACCACGTCCCAAAATGACCGTAGACTGATACAAACGGTTAGAAACGGATAGTTTCGGCCACGTTTTTTTCGACCCAGTGGAAATAGCCTAACAAAAGAGAGAACGCGATGCAGTCCTATCCCTTTTTTTTATGAACCATTTCTTCCCCTTTTACACTCGGTAGTTTTATAATACTAGCAGACAACACACACGCACGGAAGGGGAAAAGATGGAACGGAAGCAAAAACAAAGAAAAGAAAAGAGCAAAAAGCGGCTTGCGTTATAAATTAACCGTGGTTTGCTCCCTAAGACAAAAAATTACTCCACCGTGCAGTAGGAGGCAAAAGAGGGAGCACTTTCTGGACTAGTTTCGTGCGGGCATGTTTTACCTACACAGCTACTACTAGTAGCTGGGCAGGCACGCATTGCCGCCGCTTTTCACTAGTCACCTCAAAAGCTGTCGAGGGAACTACTCGAGCGAGCGACCGAAGCCGGCCGGCCGGCCGTCTCGAGGCGAGCGAGCGAGCGAGCGAGAACGCATTTCGACGACAATGCCGCCATAGAAAAATGCACCGCTTCCGCGAGCACGAAGAAAGATTTCGTCGTCGATCATATCCGCGCACTTTTCCGCGGCACCCATCAGTGCTACGCACGCATCATGCATCCTGTGCGCACACGAACATAAACCGAAAAGAACTTCGTCCATGCGCACATCGATAGTAGTATAGACTATCTTCGACCCTAGCTAGAAGATTCCCAAAAAACGAATTTGAACAACCCTAGGCAAAAGCCCCTCTAATCTCAAGTTCAATCTGTGCAGACCATCGGATGTCCTCTTTGGTAAAGACTAAAGACCTTTCTTCAATCAATCTTCATCTGGTTCTTGCTCTTCTGTTTCGGCGCTCGAAAAAAGGCCAGCCGGATCATCGGATGCTTCCTCCGATTGCAGTTGCACCGCCGAGAACGTACATATATATCCCAGTTCGCCTTCGGTTGTGACGCGGCCCGAAAAATGGAATGGAGATCTGCCGGCTCTGCATGGGAATATTAGGTGAGATCTCGCTTCGCTTTTTCCTTTTTTTCTTACGGGCAGTTGTGTCGCCCCGTACGCTCTTTCTCCCCGTTGCCGAGTTCCGACCCACGACAGAATATATTCCCTCCAGGACCGGTCGATCAGCCGCGCACAATTTTGCATGTGTGGTTTATCTCATCATCGACCTCCGTTGGGGCACGTAGTTTAAGCACCAACCGGATTTACCTGTCGGGTGGTCGAATGTGTTCTAGTAGTACCCAAGTTAGTTCATCTGTTTTTTAATAGTACTTCATCTGCTTTATTGAAAAATGGGCAGTCCGTACATAAGCGGGTCTCATTATCTGAGCGTTCTTATGATTTGATTGTCACATTTAGTCGAACTTCAGGGATATCCGCCGAAAAAAAAAAAGGAATAAAGGAGGTAGACTATAGTTGCTCTCCTAGGTCCATAGTAATCTATTATGAAAATGTAAAAGAAAACAAATGTCAAAATGTCAAAAAAACCTGAAAGAAAATCTCGTGTGTACATCTGGACATTCTATATTTGCACACAAGTTTTCAAAGAAAATTTCTATGTGGCCCGTGTAAAAAAAAAGTCCATGAATACTCATGTTGAAGCATTAAAATTTGTCTTTTTACACATGACAAAAACGTGTGAACATAGAATGTCCGGATGTATATGCCCATATTTTTTCTGAATTTCATGAAATTTTAAAATGTGTTTTCAAACAACATCATATGAATCCGTGAGCCGAATTGAATTTCTGGTAGACTATATCGTGCATATAGGGAAGTTCGGTTACCTTAATGTTGAATGAGGTTATAACATTTCTTTAGCTCACGAAGTTGTAACATTTGGACCCTCTTACATACCTTTTGCTTGCTTTGTAGGATAAGATTGAAAAGATTTCTCTGCCTTTGATTTTATAAGATCTCAAATAGACCCAAACCTCTTGAAGAGTCTTATGTTTTACATGAAGCTATCAAACTCAGACACCATTTAATATATAGAGTAATTATCACAAAAAAATAGCAATTGCACCTAGAGTTTCACAAAAACACAACCAACGGTATTTTTTAGCACAATAATTGGGTAAGTTGTTTCACATAATCCAATTCTTGTGTGAAAAGATCGTATATGCACCTAGAGGGGGTTGAATAGGTGCTACTTCAAATTTTAATCTTTTTCAAGTTAGGGTTTGACACGAAGGTAAATTTTATAGATATGCAACTAAGGTGAATTTACCTATATGTCACTCTAGCACAATTAACTAAGCAAGAACAAGATGTAAGTAAGGTACGGTAAAGGATAAAATTAACCGAAATGAAGCACGCGGAGACACAAGAATTATTACCCACAGTTTCATCTTTTTGAGGGGAAGTACGTCTACATTTGGAGAGGGGTAGTATCAAATCACCAACACCACGAGAGACCTCCCTTGTTCTCCGGTGAACCTCACCCCCAAAGGGATCGATTTACGCTTCCACTATATCGGCAACCTTCCAGGTGGTAACCTGCACTCTTACAACAAGTTCGAGGCACACATCCACAACTTAATTGGAGGCTCCTGAATCCAAGCAAGCTGCCACAACAATCACAGTCAAGCTTGTAAGAACCAAATCAAGGCTTAGGGTTTCTAATGAAACCCTAGAGCAAGGGGCCCTCAAGTGAATAAGGGGAAAATGAAAATCTCTCTTGGTGAAGCTGTAGATCAAGACCTTCTCCTTCGATCCTCAAAAGATCAGCGACTTTGGATGGTTGGATGTGGAGATCTAGCTGATTTGGTGGCTCTAATGGTGGTGGTCTTCTTTTCTGGAACGAGCAGCTGGAGATAGGAGATGAAGTCCCCTATTTATAAGCCCACTGATTTCTGATCGTTTTCTGCCCATTGAGGACTTTTCACACCGGAAACTCGGGTCTGCACACCGAAGATTCCGGCCCGTCTCTGGTCCATCTCCGGACCGCCTATCAGACTGTCCTCGGCTAGGTCTTGACGTTCCCTCCAGAGTTTTGGCATGAACTCCAGACTGAGCACACCGGAGGTTCCGGTATGTTCACACCAGAAACTCTAGTCTATCAGAGTACATAGGAGATCCTGGAAAATATCCGGCCTATCTCCGGACCACTAGACAGAATGACCCTGGGCTTCAACTTCGATCCACTCTAGAGATTTGTGGGGAAACTTCGGACCCATACCGGAGATTCCGGTGTCTGCACACCGGAGACTCCAGTCTGAAAACTTTAGGAAACCACTATTTCTTCTAGGAACTTTTCCACTATGCCATGGACTTATCTCTTTTCAGTATAATCACCTGGCAACATCAGCATACTGTTAAATGATCCTTTTGTTGTTAACTAACACCAAAATAGATTAAGACAATAAATATCCTTCCATTGTGTTTTAAGTCGCATGAGCCGATTAGCTTTTCTCCATGAACCTTCTAAGTTTTTCATATTACTTTTTGGAAACTTGGAGTTATTTGGGAGTTTTAGTTACTGGATTTTGTAGACTTATTAAAAGGTAGGTTCTTTATTGAAATTTGACCATAAATTACAAAAAGGAAAAAAATTTCAAACAACTTGACAAAATGAGATCATAATTCCCTAACTTAATCAACTGAGGTAGTTGAACAAAAAATAACTGTAATAAGAATTTTCAAATCTTTTGAATATTTTACCGAATCTAGGTGGGGTTTGGTTTGGCAGAAAAAAAGGTAGAGGTCCGGAATGTTGGAAAATGCTAAGATTTGAGTCATGTGAAACAACCTACCACAAGAGATGTGGTTTTGTGATAAAATTAAATTTGGTTGTAATTTTGTGAAACCCTAAACCCAATAATTGTGATTTTGTGGTATTTACACTATTATTTGTCCATATAGTATTCAACCCTACTATTATTTGTATTCACCATTTGTGTATTTTTGAATCCTAGGTATTACATAGGTTTTATGCTCATATATTGCCGAGATGCTAAATGCACATCCATACCGTAGGATGTTCACAAATATGAATGTAGAATGGGATTTCATGATAAAATAATTCGACAAACTAAGTCCAATATTTAACCTGTAAGTGTAAGGTTCACAAAACATGCCTCAAAGTTTGACCTTTAAGTTTTAGAAAACGTAGAATAGGAAACCACATGAATACAATTGAAATACATTTGCATCATAAATGATTGGAGAACACATGGATTTTGTAGGTAACTCATCGACATCAATATGAAAAACATGACAATAAACACATGGTCAAATCAAATTCAAAATATACTTGTAATGTTATTAAGCATTTTTCTTCTTTTTGTAAAAAATAGTTGTTTGCAGAAATCCCGGATTTCTCCTTCGAATATGAGATGGAAAAAGAAAATTTCATTTGCTTTATTATTTTTTATCGAATAGATAAATAGAGTAACCTAAAGGGAAAATTCTATTTAAAGAGGCCCTTATCTTAAGCTTGATGTGTTTACCATTCTTGTAATAAAGAAAAATAATAAAGAAGACATTAAGATGCACACCAATCAAAAGCATCAAACAGCCACCCTCCACTCTGCTACAGTCCTCAGTCTCTAGTCTAGTCCCTGCTGCTGCTCCCACATTTGCTCTCCCTCTCCCTCTCCCTCCTATAGCAATCAAACCACCAGCGACCAGCTCCACTCCACTCCCCTCCCCTCCTCCTCCAGTCCTCCCCCCTCCAGCTCCTCCAGTTCATGTCCTGCTGCTTCCCATGTCGCCGCCTCTCGAGCTCGACTACATAGGCCTCTCGGCCGCCGCCGGCGGCCGCGCTGACGACGACTTGAAAGGCACTGAGCTCCGCCTCGGACTTCCCGGCTGCGAGTCGCCGGACCGCCGTCCAGCCGCCGCCGCCTCCACCACCCTGGAGCTGCTTCCCGCCAAGGGCGCCAAGCGAGGGTTCTCCGACGAGGTCGCACCGCCTGCGCCGGCTGTCGCTGGCGGGAAGGGCAAGGAGAAGTCCGGGGATGAGAAGGACAAGAAGGGCGCCGCGCCGCCGCAGCCTGCTGCCAAGTAGGTGCCTATCTCTCCTGCGAATTTTGTGGATTTGACGGTTTCTTGGCGTTCTGCCGAGTTTCACGGGATGCAGGGGGGTTGCAGCGCGAGCAGGTGGAGGAAGTGATGTGTAATTCGAGAAATTTCGTGGTTGGTTAGTATGATACGGGGATTTGGTTTGCTTGGCCTTCCTGAAGGGAGCAATATGGAAGCTGTGACATGCATTTGGTGGACTTCTGTTCGTCGATTCGTGGACGAACTCTTTTTTGGGTGTGAATTTGTTGGCAAAAGGCCCGTTTTGCGGTTGCTGTTTGTGGTTTCAGGAGCGTGCGGGTGTAGAAATTTATTCACCTGTGGCTTTGGAGCGCTTTTACTAATGTACTCCTGTGAAATTACACTTCAATTTTCTAAACCCTTTCTGCGGTTGAGGGGTAGAGATTTAGATGTGCGATTTTGTTCTTTGAAGTCTCATTAGGAAGCTGACAAGAGCCTCACATCTGCAAATTTACTGCACTTGGCTTGAATTGTAATGGCCCAATTTCGGTCTACCTTTTGGTTTACTCTGCAAACTATGAAGTTTCTAGGTTCTTTGAGTTTTTTCTGTGGCATGTTTGGTTTCAATATACCTTGCGATTGTTTTCGTTCGATCCATAATTTCGTTACTTTTAGCTCGCATTCACATAAGAAAGCCAAATCCCCGTATTTCATATAATTTCGTGCTTTTAGCTCCGGTTCTTATTCTGAATTACTGATGCGCAGGGCTCAGGTGGTGGGATGGCCACCAATCCGCAGCTACCGCAAGAACACGATGGCAACCACCACCAACCAGGCGAAGAGCAGCAAGGAGGATTCTGAGGCAAAGCAGGGCCAAGAGTTTCTGTATGTCAAGGTCAGCATGGATGGCGCGCCCTACCTGAGGAAGGTTGACCTCAAGACATACAAGAACTACAAGGACCTGTCTGTGGGGCTTGAGAAAATGTTCATTGGCTTCAGCACCGGTGAGGCTGCTCAGATTCTGTGAGAATTGATACTATTTTGAGTTGCAATACTATTTGATCTCGAGTAGAAGAAATGATCCGTTACCCATCCACCTCCTTGTTTTGCTAAATAAATGTTCTACTCCCTCGATCCTCCAAATTACTTGTCGCAGTTTTAGGCAAAACGTTGCCTAAAATCTGTCTAGGTTCAGTGAACCTGGAGGGAGTAGCAAAATTCAGGTTTATGAAATCGATGAAGAGGATCCTTTTCAGGGGCGCTAGATTTCTTATTGTGATGACAATCATTTTGTGATTCTTCCTTCCTTAATCTGTGCATGCTATTATCTCCAAGTTCGTTTCGGTCGATGCCTAATTTCACCATATATTATTTCTGCTGGACTGAATATTCTCTTCTAATTCAAGGAACACTTCTTGTGTTTAATATTGGACGGCGGAGCAACTAACAGCATAGATTAGACTGTGTCATAAATATGCCTAATTATATTTATTTAAGGGGTTCTAGTCCTACCATTTTGAGTCTGGAAATATCATTCATATGCCTTTCATAAACAGCAGTGCCACAACTCCACTATAGCCATGGCTTTCTACCCATTTTGTGCTTTAAGGTCAGACAAACCTACTAATTAAGAATGTAAGTTGGAGAAGGGAAGATATGTAGGGATATAGTATTTGATCTAAATACCAATGTTTTGTTGAGAAGTTTAATTTGAGGAGGAGCGCTTTCTCGGACAGTTTGCTTATTTGACCTGACATGTTGTATTGGGACTAATGTCGTATCAGGAAAGGATGGTGTATCTGAAAACAAAAAGGATGGTGAATATGTGCTGACTTACGAAGACAAGGATGGAGACTGGATGCTAGTTGGTGATGTCCCATGGGAGTAAGTACACTTCCTGATCAATTGGGGTATAGTTTGGGTTCTGCAGTGAACTTGTAAAGAATGATCAATTGTATGAGCGTGCGAATTTTTGTTGATTATATTTAGTTTACAGAACATGCAGCTGTGATTAATGATTAAGTGTATATATCTTCAGATAAAATTTATTTTAATTAGTTTGCATGCATCCAGATAAAATGAACTTGTTATGTAAAGTAGCTACAAACTCTTTTCCACTTGTTATTTTAGATTGCATGCATGATGCCACTCCCCCTTAAAACTCTGATACAGATGTACTCAAGTTTATTCAGATTTATCTCATAAAAAGGTTGCTACTAAATTTTAGAAGTTTTTCTATTAGGAAAAGCGACGTTCTAAGTAATTTATTGACATTGCATTGGTGCCAAAAGAATAAGTAAAAAGAAAGGACCTAGTAGCCTAGTGCCAGTTAAATGGTTATCTTTTCATTCCTGTTGTAATTGTTCCAAAATCTATGGTCGTGGAGTTTTATTGTTGCCTTATAGTGTCTCGTGTCTGAACAAGTGAAAATGTTTTAATCCAGTCACTAACTCACTATCTTGGTTCTTTTGGCTGTTTAATTGTTACACTTGTCTGTCAAGAAAACCATGAATTTCTTGTTCATACCCTTCTCTGAGCTTATCAAGTAGTTGTTCCTTGTTTTGTTGTAATTGCAGGATGTTCACCGAGTCTTGCAGAAGGCTCAGGGTCATGAAGGGTTCAGATGCAGTTGGACTTGGTACGTTCAGAATTGTTGCATTTAGTATCCATTTTTTGTCTTTCACTGAGCACATGCAGCTCATATGTAGTTTGTTATTTAACCATTTTCTTGCATCATTTTACTGCTTTATTGTTCAAACTGTTTCCCAGGCTTGCTTCATTCTTTGAAGTACACTTCAGTGGGAAAGCAGTGTACTTGACAAAAGACTCTAAAAGAATGCTTACTTGGAGCTTAAATATGTTTTAGAACATCAACATTAAATTGAGAACGCTAGTTTGCTTTTCGGTTTCTGTTTATTACATATACTCCCTCCCTCCCAAAATAAGTGACTTGGGTTTGTCTAGATTCGCATGTATCTAGACACATTTTAGTATTTAGATACATGCGAATCTAGACAAACTCAAGTCACTTATTTTGGAACCGAGGGAGTAGTTTGTATTCCCCGTCGTACTCTAATGATCTAACAAGCCTTGTGAGTCTTGAAATTGTTTGGATATAGTTCTTATTCCCCATCTCTAGAGTGTTAGAATAGTTCTACCAACCAACTATATCCCAAAATACCGATCTGATGGAGAGTGATGATATTTTATGTAGCTTGTCTCTATGTATTGCATTTATTATTGCTACTTTTGAATTGTTCTCCTTCCGTTTAGTGCTTATTTTATCTGTTCTTTTTTTGCAGCCGCACCAAGGGCAGCTGATAAGTCCAAGATTAAGAACTAAAATGGTTGCTGCTGCCCGCAGTCAAATGCAAAACGGAAGATCAAGCGACTGTAGGGCAGGTTATCAGACAGAGCCAGGCCGTCTAACAGCTTCAAGACGAGGCCGCACATATCGTCTGTAGTACTACATGGTTTTCAATTCCGCGAGTAAAATCTGCCAAGACTGTTTTGTCATTAGATTTCGTGATATCTCCTAGAGACTTGTTATTGCTCTATATTTTGTTGTGCCCACGTGGTTGTATGCGTGTTATTTCCATCCGTGTAAATGGTTTGGTAAGCTCTGCTGCTGTGCTTGAGGACTTCTACCTATTTTGCCAGTGTTTTTCCTGAACCGATCTTCTCGTCGTAAATGTTTAATGAAGGTTGCAAGTCTATTATCTAGTATCTGAATTCTTCCAGAAAAAATATTCATGGCAGTTTACACCACAGGCTTGCCGATTTTTCGCTGTTCTATTCATAACACTGTCTGTGAGGATCGGATGAGTGGACCCATTCGCTTTGTTTCCCAGTTCCTTTTGAAATCTAGGCATTGCATTGGTGAAACATCTATTCTTTGCCAGCTTTGAGCCTTTGGTGTGTAATGTAGTTGCTTGGTGGGGACATGCACATGCACTGCAGAGGCTCCATTATCAGTTGCAGTTCATCATGGTTGTTCAATAGGCTAGTATATAGACCGAACGAAAGGCTTCCACAACCATCATTCGGGTACTAGTATAAATGTCCTAAAAATCATGGTTGTTCCATAGGCTAGCTAGCATAGACTATAAGGTTAATAATGATGGCTTATGATCCCTTAGAATCAGGCTTTCCTTTGCCTGCGGTATCTTCTTGCTTCCTGGAAATGATGCTCCACTTTGGCTTCCTTTCCTGTTTTTTTTTTCCTTTGATTTGAAATGTTCTGGTTGGTGTGCATGTGAAGCAGGCAGGGGCCGGATCGAACACTTCAGAACAGAGGGTCCCGTTCTAGTTTAACCCCCAAGGTGCATTTCTGTACACAGATCAGCGTTCACCGCCAGTGGTTCATTTTGGTGATCGAATGACCCTAGTATAATGTATAGTCTATATACCTTGAGGCCGCATCTTGTGCAAGCAAGCCGACCTAGCTCAGTAGTAGAGCGCGTGGCTTTTAACCACGTGGCCGTGGGTTCGATCCCCACGGTCGGCGAATGTAAGTTTTATTTTTCCATTTGTTTTTATTTATTTTTCCTCTGAGATGTAAACTTTTGTTTCGGCTGTACGGCTACCAGCCGAATCCTTTTGGTGAAAGGTCCTCTGTGGTCCTGCCCTGCCACTGTGCCGCTGTAAGTGTAGTACTCTGAGACTAAGCGTATGCGCTGGCATTGGTACCATTCTAGATCAACCTTTAATCTTTTCGCACTATATCTACGAAAGTTAGCTTGCTTTAGTAACGCAAGAAAAATTCACGGTAGTACCTTAACATGGCACCCTTTTTCGATAAAAACATCAATCTTATGAATACGCTATTTACGGTCATTAAATACGGTGGCTATCTTATTACGGTCCCGGGCGTCTGTAGAACAATGTGTTCGCCAATGTGGTGGGATGTTGACCGGTCCAAATAGTGTATTAATTTTGCAAAAAAGCCCTGCTCTAAACTAAGCCAAAGCCTAGAGACCAACAGGCAGGGTCATCTGATCAGACTGGCAGGTGAAGCCCATCTGTCAGTTTCTCATACCCCTTCTTCCTCCTCTCTTCCCCACCCGGTTCCGCCTTTTTCCTCCCCCTCCCCTCTCTCTCCAACAGACCACCACCGGACGACGGCGCGCGCCCTGCCTCTCCACGCCGGCAATGGCGGAGGCCTCTGGCGAGAACATCGCTGATGCGGTCGAATTTCTCTTACCGATGCTGCATGTGGGGCTCCCTGCATCTAGTGGAGAAGCGTAGCGCAGTGGCGGGAGAGCCGCGTGAGGGCGCTGGAGAGGTCCCAGAGGAGCACAGCCGAAGCCAGCACCGGGTCGAGGGTGGGCGACCGACCCGGCTCAAGTCGAGAGAAACAAAATTCGGGAGGGAGGATCGGGGTCGATCCCTACCCCGCATGCAGCCAGGAAAATGAGTCGGCCTCGGCATGCCCCACACGCAACAAACGAGTCTTCTGGCCCGCAGGCCGCAGCACAATCCCTAGCTCCCGCTCGCCTGCCGCCACGCTCTGCCCAGCCCCCGCGCCTCCTCTCTCGCCGACCACCGCCCCGCCCCACCCTGCCGGTCATCATTCTCCCGCCGCCCCGTCCCATCACCGTCGCCAGGCGCCAGCAGCGCCCCGCCCAGCCGCTCTAGCTCTCTGTTGGACGCCGACCGGCCAACGAGGAGGCTCAGATGGACGAGGAGGAGGAGACTGAGTGGAACTTGGCCGAGGAGGAAGCTGCAGCAGCGCTGGCTCAAGCTGAGGACGACGAAGTGGTAAAAGGCCCGAGAAATATCATGAGGCCACGCCAAACTCGCTAACAGGAGGTTGATTTGCTTTTTGACTATAGATTTCAGTTGTATTTTTGATGTATACTTGTCTAGTAGGAGTTCGCTGAAAGAATAATTTTGATTTCAATATTGTAGGACAATGAACAAGCCAAATGTTCGGGAAATCTTTGATCTAGCAAACGTCTTTGCCAATCACGGAGTTCGAAGACTAATTGAGTTATATCGTTTTATTACACTTGCTTTGACATTACTAGTGGCAACGGCGTCAGTTGAGAGGGTTTTCTCGGCCATGAATATTATTAAGTCAGATCGTCGAAACAAGATAGGGATGATTGGTTCAATAATTTGATAATTTGCTATGTTGAGAAAGAGATATTTTCTAAAATTGACAACGAGAAGATTATGCTAGGTTTTTATTCCTATAAGGACCATCGCGGTCATCTTCCTCCACAATTTCGCCTTCTTAACCTAGATTCAATTGAATGGTATGATACTATCTTATCAAAATGTAGCATTATTTTGTATCTAGTCTCGTTCTTTATACTTAGTTTGCAGTTGTACTCAATGAATATGAAAATTGATTCGTTTGTCGATTACGCTACATTTTGTGTCTAAATTTTTTTTAGAGCTTATTTGTTCGATCCGGCTCATTTCAGTTCCTGGATTCACCACTGCGGAGGAGTAGAGGACGGCGACGGCGGCGTCCTGGCTGCTGGCCCCCCTCGAAATTTCCTCGAGGAAGAAGGCGACCAACGCAAGCAGAGGTCAACGCAGGAAGCAGTCGACCGGTTCCTTGTGGCGTGAGACGGTGGTGCGTCAGCGGGTTGGCTTACGGGTGCCCGTGTTGGAGGACACGTGCACCACGACCTCCTCATCAGCTAGCTCCGCCAACCCAGTGGCCGCTCCTTGGTGATTGGCTGCAAGTGCCAAATGAGCAAGGAGGGTAACCAGGCGGCACGCAGGTCACTAGACGGCGGCAGGAAGCCAGCCAACTGACGGAGGGACGCCGAACTCCTCCACAACGCCATGCCTCCCGATGGAGGTCGACCTGGACGACGATGGAGGCCACAACAGCCGCTTTACCTTTTTCCGACTGTCCTTCCCTCCCTAGCTCCCTCCCCTGCGGTGACCTTAGGCATTCTGCAATGCTGCAGCGATGGGAGGTGGGACAGGATGAGGGGGTGGAGGCCGCGATGTTTTTTTCAATTTGGCTCTGATGCTTTTTTTTCAATTTGGCCCCAAGGTTTGTATGATTCAAAAATAATCTCTATTGAGTGCTTAAGGGGCTGACAGATGGAGTCCACACCACGCCACATCGTCAAATACATCTTTTGTACAGAAGGTGTCCCTAATGAGACAAGCTCCGTATTTAGTGACCGTAAATCACGTATTTGTAATGCCAGCGACTCTATAAAAATTTGACAAGTTTAGGTACCATTGGTGTATTTTATGTTAAAAATATAATACACACCTAGTCTTTTTTATCAGTTCAGACTTTTGGTTCAGTTGGTTAGGACAACAATTCAATATGTTATCAGAGCCAAGATGTCTCAAGTTTAAGACCCTGTTCACGCAGTATTAAAAACAAAAGATTCTACAGCCTGCATTGAACCCACGCTAAGGACTAAAATAGCCTAAACGTGAGAGGGAGTGTTAAGAATATAATACACGCCTAGCCCTTTCCATCAGACTTTTGGTTTAGTTGTCTAGGACAAAAATTCAATATTTTACTCGTAACACAATGCCAGCGGAATGTCGCATCCTCCATTTTTGTTAGGGCATCTCCATCAGGCCAACCCAAACGCGTGACCGAAACGGTCCGTTTCTGTCCGTTTGGGTCGGCCCGCGGTCTTTGGGGCCACGATCCGGACAGCCGCGCCCAGCGGTGCGATCCAAATGTCCACTGTCCTCTTTGTCGGTAGATAATTTGAGACGGCACACAGTTCAGTGTGAACAAGAACATCATCGGTGCATAAATTTGAGACTACAAATTAAACCTAGCGGAATACTAAATGAAACCCTAATCGACTATCTCGCTTTCGCTGTCCTCTTCGTCGCCATCTTCCTCGGCTGCACCGTCCTCCTCCGCCCCGTCTTCCTTGGCCGCGCCGTCGCCGGCGTCCTCGCTGCTGCTGTCGGAAATCTCGATGATTCCGCCGCGGAGCGCATCGTTGATGGCGGAGGAGATGGTGCGTCCTGGCGCCGCCCAGAATTGCACCCTCCCTTCGCGGTTGCGGTCGTTGGGGTGGACCTCGCGGAGGTGTTCGTGGCAGATGGCAAGCGCTGTCCGGCGCTCCAGCTTGAATAATCTCGCCCAATAGGAGCTCGAAGCCGCGTACCGGGACATGGCCCTCTTCCACTCCAGGAGTTCGAGGCGGCGCTCCTCGATTCGGCGTCCCAACTCGGCACCGCGCGGAACCGACGCCACCGAGACCCCGTAGTGGCTGAGCTCGAAGCCTTCGGAGATCGTCGCGCGTGGCGGAGCGAGGATACCATGGTGAACGAACATGGACGCCTCGTAATAGTTCAGAGTGGGTCTCGCCACGGCTGCACCGAGGAGAGAGGTCGCGATGCCATGGTGGGCAAACATGGACGCCACGATTTTAGTTAGGTGCCCATGTCTCAGATGTCTGTAAACTCCTGCTGTGTTTTTTTTTCAAACAAGTACTACTGCCGTGATTTTGTCAACCGCGCGCATGTATTCTGATGAAGTCTGAACCAGGCACATGCAGGCAGACGGACCGACGCCTGCCCGTGTCAGAAGCTCAGAGCTCAGGTGCCGCGCTGCCGTCTCCACCACGGGCGCGCTGAGGGGGCAGCGCAGGGCATGCCTTTTTTCATGTAATACTGCTTTATTTATATATCATAAATATCATATCATAGTACAAGTCACGTAAACATCGATCTGACAAAACTGAAAAGACAACAAAACGTAAGTTTTTACGCAAAGGACCATCGGCCAAGAAAGAAAACAATCTAAACCGAAGAAACCTCTAAGCATGACGCCGACGCCCATCACCTGCCTCTGGCACCACCATAGCGGCCACCAAAAGAAATAATGATGGATCACCTCCTCACCCGAGCTCAATACGGCTCCATCGCTGACATGCAGCTTTGCGGACCTCCAAGGTGGCTCACCCAAGGTGAAACCATTGTCGTTGAACGAATCAGACCGTGGCAACACCCCGGACACGACATCGAGCTCCAGATCTAGCCCCTCCGCACGACTAAGACGTCGAAGAAGAAAGCCACACCTGCCATCCACGAACCACAGACCCAACACACGAACCGCCATCTTCCAGATGCCGTCCGCTCCTGGACTACCTCCTAGGTTCCGCGCCAGCGCTGGAGCAAACGCCGCCGCAGCGGCGGAGCCTGAGGGCACAAATCCACCACGAGGATGGCGTCACGGCCACACCATCCTTGCTTGGATAGATTGATCTTCAAATCCATTGGAGAAGGATCTGAAGAAAATTTATTCAGTACGGTCATCTTCATCCGCAAAACCAAGACGATAAACAACCTAAAAATAAATCTACTTTAGACTAAGACTATCCACACGTGTGGATCTGGCGATCCCCGTCACCACCGACGACCTAGGTCGCCGGAGGAGAGAGCCGCCGGAGGCCGACGTTGAAAGACGAGTACCCTAGGGCAAGGTCTTTTTTCCTCACCCTGGCGGCGCGTGGGTTTACGTAGCGCAGGGCATGCTTGTCTCGGCATGAGTTGCTTTTTAACCGGTACTACTACGCTCGTACAGTCAAACAGTGCGTGTAGTCATGTAGATGTCGATGTCTGTACCCTTGTCTCGAGTTTCCATCGATCCTGCTTTGCTCCTGCCGTTTTCTGCCGTGTTGCACGCGTCCTGCCTCTCCTGCGCCATGTAACCCGGATAGCTGTCAGCAGACCACGTAGAACCCGCACCCATGACTCCAAGTCACAAAAGATTAGGCCATCTCCGGTCCAATTTTATCCGTTTGGATCGGCTCATGACAGTTTTGTCTCGTGGTCCGGTCTGTCTGGCCAGCCACGTCCAACGGGACGATCCATCTGTCCGCACTGACCAGCGCTGAGCATATTTTAGCATAAAATACATAGACAAATGTACAATTTGACAAGCAAATAAACTACATAGATAATTAAACAAAAATATTATTTACATATGAATAGTTCACACTCACATAGTTCGCTAAAAACAACCAAAACATCATTCAAATTATAAGAAACAAATAAGGTATTAACCATTGTTTCCCGCACGAGACCATATATCCTAAATCAAATCTAGTTGAAGCCGGTCATGGGTATGTCTGTGACGTAAATTTTCATGCACATGCATGACATCTTCCCAAGACGCTAGACATCTTCCCAAGAAAATTTACATGCACATGCCGGCTCAACCATCTGACCCTGAAAATTGCAGCCCTGGTCGAAGATGTTGTCATCACGCTCGTCCTCGATGATCATATTGTGCATGATCACACAAGCAGACATCACATCCCACATCCTCTTCGTGCTCTAGGTTCTAGCAGGGTATAGAATAATAGCCCACCTTGACTAAAGCACCCAAATGCTCGCTCCACATCCTTCCTAATGGCCTCTTACTCTTTCACAAACCTCTTCCATTTCTCATTTTCAGAGTTGCGGATTGTCTTCACAAATGTAGACCAGGAGGGATAGATACCGCGAGCTAGATAGTAACTCTCATAGGAAACTTGTGGGCATTGCCTTCTGCCAGCTTAGCAAACACTGGAGACCACTGCAGCACATTGATATCATTGTTTGATCCGTCTATGCAAAAAATGAGTGGCAAATTCAGAGATCCTATGATGCAATAGCAGCTAGTATGACGATGCACCCCTCCGCGTGCCCTTTGAACTGCCCTTGCCAACCAAAAGGACAGTTCTTCCACTGCCAATGCATGCAGTCGATGCTGCCAACCATCCCAGGAAACCCCCTACTCTCGTTGATGGACAAAAGGCGGGCAGTGCCTTCGGTGTTTGGCTCTCTCCGGTAAACTTTGCCAAACACCGCAATAATTATGCTGCAAAACCATTACATGGCCTCATGGCATGTGGATTTGCTCATGCACATGTAGTCGTTGAGGAGATCACCGGGCACTCCATATGCAAGCTACCGAAGGGCAGCGGAACATTTCTGGTAAGAGGAGAAGCCAATCTTACCGGTACAATCGTACTTGGCCTCGAAGTAGTCATTGTATTCCCTCACCCCATTGAGAATTTCCAAGAACAGGTTCTAGGACATCCGATAGCGGCGACAGAATGCCTTCTCTTTGAAGACCAGATCAGTTGGATGGAAATAATCCTTGTAAAGGCGTAGGTGGCCAGCTTCTTGGTATCGTTCATGGTTGGCTTCGTGCCGCTTCGCCGAGCCACATCTACGCGGCGGCAGGAGGTACTACTTGTGCACCATCTATGCAGCGACCAGCAGAACTTCGGTCTCACCGTCGGACTCCTCTTCAGACGATGGCTTGACAAAATTCTTATAGGAGAACTTGATTTCTGATGTCTACGCACTTCTATTCTTGTAGACAGTTGTTGGGCCTCCAAGTGCAGAGGTTTGTAGAACATCAGCAAGTTTCCCTTAAGTGGATTACCCAAGGTTTATCGAACTCAGGGAGGAAGTGGTCAAAAGTATCCCTCTCAAGCAACCCTGCAATCAAGATACAAGAAGTCTCTTGTGTCTTCAACACACTCAATACACTTGTCAGGTGTATAGGTGCACTAGTTCGGTGAAGAGATAGTGAAATACAAGTGGTATGGATAATTATAAGTGGTAACGGTGCCAGAAAAGAGCTTGATGGGTAGGAAGAGACTAAAGGCAATCTGAAATAAAAATGGAAGCAAGCAAACATGTAACAGATCTAGTTGCAAACGGTGTTTCAATGCTTAGAAACAAGGCCTAGGGATCATACTTTCACTAGTGAACACTCTCATATAAATATCATCTCTTTATGATACTACTCTGAACTACTCTTCGGTTAGACACTCTAATCTATGGTAGGGCTATAACAGCACACCTCAAAGTCCGCCTTCCCCATCTAGATAACCCCACACTGTCACCTTGAGCACTAGATGGTTCCAACAAACACCACAATTTTATAGAGACATCCAACTCCAAATATAACTCATAACAAGTATTTATGTAACCTTAGCCAAAGTGCCACACGGTATGCATACTGTCAACTTCACACACGTGGGGATAAGCAGAGATTCATTAAAGCACTTGAGTAGCAGAATAGATCTATAGATTACAAATCTCATGATCTCAATAAGATCACGCATAGAGATAGATGAACACATAGCTACCGGTAGATCCCTTAGCCTCGAGAGAGAACTACTCCCTCCTCATCATGGAAATCAACAACGGCGATTGAGATGGTGGTGGAGATCGATGGAGATGGCTTCGGGGGCACTTCCTCGTCCCGGAAGGGTGTCGGAACAGAGACTTTCTGTCCCCCGAATCTCCCCTTCGGTGGCGGCGGCGCTGTGGAACTTTTCGTGGCTAGAGGCTGGATTTTTAGGGTTTTCGTCCCAGGGGGATTTTATAGGCGAAGGGGAGATGTCAGAGGGTGGACCAGGGGCCCACACCACCTGGTGGCGCAGCCAGGGGGGACCCGCGCCACCACATGGTGTGGCCAGCCCCTGGCCCCTCTCCATCTCGTCTTCTGGCTCCGTAGGTCTTTCGGTAAAATATCGACTTTGGCTTTTGTCCGGTCCAATTCCAAGAATATTCATTTTCTGGCATTTCTGAAACCCAAAACAGCAGAAAACAGGCAACTGGCACTGTGGCATCTTGTTAATAGGTTAGTTCTAGAAAATATATAAAAATACTCCAAAGTGTGGACAAAACATAAGAAAGTAGATATAAAACAAGCATGGAACATCAAAAATTATAGATATGTTTGCGACGTATCAATTTTCCTTTGACTGCTACCTATTTGTTAAAGTATACGTCCGTCAATGGCCATACCAACTCCTGTAGGCACCAGATAACTTAAAAATGACCGGCGAACGTACCTCAAACACGGTTAGGACAAAGACCGAGCAAGTTGTGCGTGACACACCCTAGAGGCTGTCACGCGTCTAGTACACAGGCGGTGGCCGGGCAGTGGGACGCTCAACTCCGGCAATGCGTGTGGCCTGCAGTGCTGCTCGATATTGCGGGGGGACAACGATAGCAGGCAGTGGCACCGGTTCTGCCTGCTCTGGCCGTAGATATGGAGGGCGACGGATTGGGAAAGGAGAGTGCATCTTGTGCCACTGGCGAGAGGGCCCAGGCGGACTAGGGGAGGACGCGGGAGGACAAGCGCGATGTCTGGACCGACGCAACCATGGCCCAAATCTGGTGCATGGATAGGTTGGTCCGCGCGAGTCGGTCTAGATGGGTCGCCCCGCTGGGCCGGCGTGTGGCGGTTCGCCAGTCCACGCGGACCGGTTCGGATGCGTTCGGACCGGTTGGGTCGTGCCCGTGGAGATGCCCTTAGAGCATCCCACAGTAGACCGCACATCAAACACCAAATCAGACACATGTAGACCCTATCAAACTTAGGGAAACACACTCTTTTGTCTCGGTGGTGGATACATGTTAAATAGGCCGGGAATAGCCCCTTGGAGTGGCTTACAGAATTGATTACAATAATAGTACTAGACATTAACTAGGGCAATTTGCAAAGGAAGAAGAAAGGAAAGGTCACACATAGTGGAATAATAGCACACCCTATTAATGAGCACCAATAAATCTAACACCCTCCCTTAATCTCAGCCTGTAACGTTGAGATTATGTTTGAACTCTTCTAGATTCTTGACTGGAAGAACCTTGGTAAATCCATCTGCAACTTGATCTTTTGAATGCACAAATTGGATACTTAGTTGCTTATTTGCAACCCTCTCTTTAACAAAGTGAAAATCAATGTCAATATGTTTTGTTCTGACATGAAAAATTGGGTTATTGTTTCACTCCAAGTTCTGTAAGTAATGATTGGACCCATATTATTTTTGTTGTTGGATGTGCTAGAGTTTTATATTCAGCTTTTGTACTGGATCTTGAAATAGTTGCATGTTTCTTTGCACACCATGATATTAAATTTGGTCCATAAAAGATAACAAATCCTCCTGTAGATCTTCTATCATCAAGATAGCCTGCTCAATCTGTATCAGAAAATGCACTAACCATGGTAGAGTAAGACCTGATAAAACTAAGTCCAAGACTAGCAGTGTTTTGACATATCTTAGAATTCTTTTAACCGCGGTCCAATGAATTGATGTTGGAGCATGAAGATACTAGCACACTTTGTTGACTAAAAAAATATCTGGTCTAGTGAGAGTTAAGTACTAAAGTGCTCCAACAATACTTCTATATTTTGTGCCGTATTCTTGACTTAGTGGATCACCATCATTTGCAGATAATTTTTCAGTACTAGGAAGAGGTGTAGGTGTAGATTTGCATGCCTACATTTCTAGTTTTGTCAAAAGATCAGTTGCATTTTTTGAGTCAAGATTATACCATCCTTTGTTTTATTTACCTCTATTCCGAGGAAATAGTGAAGATCACCCAAGTCTTTAAGGACAAAGTTTGCACTCAAGTCCTTTAATAGTGTTGTAATAGCATCATCAGAAGATCTTATAACAATTATGTCATCAACATATATGAGCATAAATATGGTAATGCTAGACTTGTGATACATAAACAAGGATGTGTCACCTTTGGAGGGCACAAAACCTAGTTCTTGCAATTTTGAGCTTAGCCGAGAGTACCATACTCTAGGAGCTTGCTTGAGTCCATATAAGGCTTTGTCAAGTTTGCAAATATGAAATGGAGCTTTCTTGTTTTCAAAGACCAGTGGTTGTCTCATATAAACTTTCTCTTCTAAAACACCATGAAGAAACGTGTTTTGTACGTCTAGCTGTTGGAGACTCCAACCCCTGGATATGGCAATAGCCAACACAAGACGAATTGTAGCTACTTTAACAACTGGACTAAAAGTGTCCTCATAATCTATACCACGTAGTTGTTTGAAGCCTTTTGCCAACAACCTTGCTTTGTAAGGATCTATGGATTATCAACCTTTTTCTTGATCTTATAGACTCATTTGCAGTCTATAATATTTTCACCTTCTTCTTTTTGAACCAAATGCTATGTTTTATTTTTCATCAAAGTTGTATATTCCTCATTCATAGCTTCTCTCCATTTTGTATCCCCAAGAGCAACCTCAGTATTTTTGGGCTCTCATGTAGATGATAACATGGCATACCATATCATGCCTTTGAATAATTTTACAGATTTGAAAATACCTTCTTGAAGTCGAGTTACTAGACGTTGTGGTGCAGGAGAAGAACCAGAAGCATTTTTCAAGGCTGATTCTGTTGATCCCTCTGTCCCACTAGGCGATGACGTGTCACGCAGGGACACGCTACTGCGTCTTGAGTCCATGTCGGCCACACGCCTCTCCACGCACAGTGACCCTTCGCGTGGGCGTGGGGACGCGAAGACGCGTCGTCCTGTATCCATGCGCACGGATTCCTCGGTTGAATCCATTTGGTCACGTCGATGCAGGCCCATGCGGCCTCGGTTTCCCTCCGTGTTAGGATCTGCTTGAGTGGCGTGAAAGGGCCCGCCAGATCTTCATCGGAATGCCCCCAGGTACGTTACTTTCTGCATCCTGTACAAGGTCCATTTCTTCACCGTTTTGGCCAATATCTTCATCATTTTTCTGGATATTTCTTGCATGAACAAGTTTTCTTGGCACATGGTTAGTGATATGAGAATTAACCAATTGATCAATATGGTTAGTTTCCTCTCCATGATCAAATGAGTGTAGATACTTTGGAAGGAGTAAGATTTCTTTTCGAAGTTGGGCTCCCGCATTTGGATGAAGATTTTGGAAGGGAAATATGGTTTCATCAAACAAAACGTCTCTAGAAATATAGACACACCCTGTAGAAACATCTTGGCAGTTTACTCCCTTATGCATAGCACTATACCCAAGAAATACAGATTGCTTGGACCGAAAATATAGTTTTTGAGAGTTGTAAGCCCGAAGATTTGACCAACATGTACACCCAAAAACACAGAGTGAGGTATAATCGGGAGTTGTATTATATAGACGTTCAAAAGGTGTTTGGAAATTAACGTCCTTGGAGGGCAACATGTTGATGAGGTGTGTAGCGGTTAAGAAA
The DNA here is from genome assembly GCA_023614405.1 of Avena insularis. Classification (NCBI taxonomy): domain Eukaryota; kingdom Viridiplantae; phylum Streptophyta; class Magnoliopsida; order Poales; family Poaceae; genus Avena; species Avena insularis. The sequence goes on along the minus strand of CM042688.1, from coordinate 501,889,825 downwards.
GATTCATCCCAGAATTTTAAAGGCATGGAGGCGTTTGTTAAGAGAGCCAATCCTACGTCAACAATATGACGCTACTTTCGTTCAGCCGAGCCATTTTGTTGATGTGCATGACGGCATGAAACATGGTGAGATATGCCAATCCTTTGGAAAAATGAATTTAATTTTTCATATTCACCTCCCCAATCGGATTGAAGGGCAAGAATTTTCCTTCTAAAATTTTGTTCGACGAGTGCTTGAAAATTATGAAAGACTTGAAATACATTGGATTTCTTTTTTATGAGATAAATCCATGTAAACTTGCTAAAGTTATCAATAAAACTAACATAATAATTATGTCGACCAATAGAAACTGGAGCAGGACCCCAAACATATGAAAACACAAGTTCAAGAGGTGCTTTGGAAGCACTGACATAAACCGAATAAAGTAGTTGATGACTTTTTTTCTTTTTGACATGAGTCACACATAAACTCTAGCTTTTCATGGAAAGGAAGCTTATAATTCTTAAGCACACGTTCGACGATGGAAAACGAAGGATGATTGAGACGACTATGCCACCTCGAGGAGGAGACCTTGGTAGCACCAAATGCTTGTTTATTGGGAGTCCATTTGTGTGGAATGAGTGGGTAGAGACCTCCTCTACACCTGCCTTGATAAACTACCCTCCTCGTGGCTTGATCCTTAATCAAGATGAATTTTGGCCAAAACTCAACATAAGCATGATTGTCACTGGAAATGTGATTAACAAAGAGAAGATTTTTAGAGACATCGGGTGCATGTAGAATTTTATTTAATATGATTTTATATGTGGGGGTTTTAATAAACGAACGACCAATATGGTTAATTTTCATACCTACACCATTGGTGGTGTGAATTTTTTCTTGTCCATGATACTTGTCACATATGGTCATTTTATCCAGCTCACTTGTGACATGATTTGTTGCTCCGCGATCCATGATCCAACTTGTGTCGACACCATAGAAGGTAACATGTGTAGAAGGAACCTCTTGATCATCATCATTATACAATCCCGTGCAATATGGCCAGTCTTACCGCAAATTTGATAGGGGACTTTGGCACGAACAGATCCTTGTTTTCTTTTTCCTTGCATGTTGTTGTTGCAAAACGGTGGCCCTCCCCTATTGTTGTCGTTGAAGGGGCGTCCAACACAACCTTTGCCACAACCTCCATTGCCGCGACCATAAGAAGGACCTCCTCATCCACGACCACGACCACACGGTGTCGAGAAATTTGTGGAGGTCTTGAATCCTCCGCTGCTGTTCATGGTTGAACCACCGAGAAGCTCGGCGCGCTGATCAAAGTTTGACATCTGTGTAAATAGATCATCAAGAGAGATTGACTCGGTGCGAGCATCAATGTACGACACAAGGGGATTGTAATTTTCATCAAGCCGTACCAATATATAGGATATGAGTTCATCATCATCAAGAGGCTTCCCCTCCGTGGCAAGTTCTTCAGCATATGATCTCATATTGGCAATATATGTGGCCACCAATTTGTTTTCTTTATGTGCGTTGACGAGAGATATGCGTAGATTGTTGATCCTAGAACAAAATGCCGAGGAGAACATGCTCACAATTGCAATCCCAGACAGCCTTGAAGGAGGTCAGCGCCGCCACTTGGATAAGAATCTCCTTAGATAAGGAGTTCGTCAGGAACCCCAAAACTTCCTCATCTTGTGCCTCCCAAAATTCATATGTGGGATTTGGCACCACTGTGTTGGTACCCGTGTCGGTGATGGTCGTTGGTGGAGCAGCCTTGGAGCCGTCAAGATATCCAAAGAGCCGAGCCCCCTTGATCTTAGGGAGGAATTGAGCACACCATAGGAGAAAATTCCCCCAGACAAGCTTCTCTGAAACTTGGTGATTGAGAGTGACGAGGGATGTGTTTGATTGGGTAGCCATGGATGGATAAGGAAGAGCTAGACGGGGATAGAAGAGTATTGCTCTGATACCATATAATACTTAGGAAAACACACTCCTTTGTCTCGGTGGTGGATACATGTTAAATATGCTAGGAATAACCCCTGGCATGGTTTACATAATTGATTACAATAAGAGCACTAGACATTAACTAGGGAAGTTTGCAAAGAAAGAAGAAAGGGAAGGTCACACATAGTGGAAGAATAGCACACCCTATTGATGAGCACCAATAAATCTAACAGACCCCGCACCCGTGACTCCAAGACACAAAATATTAGAGCATCCTAGCAGCAGGCCGCCAATCGGACACCGATTCAGTCCGTTTGCGGTGCGCCTGGGAAGCGCAGTCTGGTCCTGTCCTCGTGCGTTCCCAACGTGCCAGCGCATCCCCCAAATTTCATTGAAATTAAACATAATGTACATATAGCCGAAAAGGCAAAAAAATAGAAAAACAACAAATTTAAATTAAACAGGCCACGATCATCGTCTGGCAGGTCGATCCACGCCGGCCGTGGCCACGGACATTGCAGGTGTGGCGGCGCGCACGGTGGAGGGGCATTTGCGGAGGCACGTACTAGGTCGGCGATGGCGGGTACTGGGCGGCGATGGCCTGGGCCTCCACCTCGGACGTGTGGAGGGCCTGGAATGTCCCGCCCCAGAGCCTCTCCTCCACGAGTGCCGCCTCTTCATCTGATTTGTGCAGGACACGAGCGAGGACCTCCTCCGGGTTGAGGTCGGGCGTCATGATTGCCGCCACCACCTCCTCCGGGACCGGAGGCAGCGGCGGCTCGTCCTGCTCCTCCTACTTCACCTCCTTCTCGTCCTCTTCCCAATCGAATTCGGAGGAGTCGTTGTCATCGTTGCCACTGCCGACGTCCGATAGATCCTCGGGTGAGACCTCCGGGTGGATGTCGCCACGGAAGATGGTGCGCCGGCGGAAGTTGTGCTCCAACTAGAGGAACTCCACCCAGAAGGGGGCCTCCGAGTGGTACGCGGGGTCTCAGAGGCGGCTCGGCGTTGGCATCAACCGATGGCGCTCGATCTCAGCGTCCAGGCACGACCCTTTCAGCGGGACGGGTGGCACCGGAACCCTTTCGCGGTTCAGATGCCACCTGTGTGGCAGATGCACGCCCCGCTGCTCCACCGGGGTCCCCGTGCACGAGCGCCAACGCGCGTCCGCCACCAGGACATAGTGGCGGTTGCGTGGCTTGTTGCGGGGAGCCCGACGTCTCCTGCGTGGCTGCGCTGGTGCCAGTGGCCCGATAAAACCATGGGCGCGTGGTGGAGGTGGGAGGCGGTTGCGAGCGGCTGCACGTGGTGGTGGCGGTGGTGGTGATGGCGCACGGTGCCACCGGCCTGTCGAGGAGTCGGCCTCGTGGTCATGGCGGTCTTTTTTCCATGACCATATGGTGGAGAGGACGCAGGGGAGGCCGTGGTTGTGGTGGTGAGATTCGTGGTGGCCACGCGTGGCCTTTTGTAGGCCAATCACAATCATTAAATGGTATCTGCGACACCGCAGTCTAGCGCAGCCAGGGAGGGGAGCGAAAGCGGCGGCAGCGCGCAGCGTGGTCGGCGAGGAAGCGGGGCAGGCAGTGGACCGGCGCAGCGGTTTAACACGCCATTAATTGGCAGTGCAGGTGTGGATCGCTGGCATATGGGTCCGGACGACATAGAGAGAAGACGCTCACGCTGTCCACGGGGACCCGCGCGGACGCAAACGCGCCTGAGAATTGAGTGGAGAATGCACCTGTCCGGCGTCTGCGGACCGTCTGCACACTCCGTTGGGATCTCTTTTTGGGCCACGTGGTCAGGGGACTCTAATTCAGACAGACGTGACCCGCCCGCCGCTGGGATGCGCTTCCGAGCAGAAACTACTGTACGAACAGACCCAACCCAACCACCGGACGCCGCCACCATCCCCAGTTCGTGCAATGGTTGCACATTCCCAGTGCCCTGTCTGCCTGCGTCAAGTCCGGGCTCCTCAACGTCGAATCGACTAGCCGCATGCTCGGGTCTCCCTTTTGGGCTTTTTATTACTTCTCTCGTATTTTTATCCACTAGAGTTTTAAGGATATAAGGAGATTTGGTATTCACCCAATACTCTCTAATTCCTGGAAATATCCTTCCTAAAAATACTTTATCATGTAGTAGAGTTTTCAATCTAGACAAAAATAAGAAGGATTTGCAGGGTATCCCGAGATTATCCCGACCAAACCCGGAGTAGTAAACGGACTACGGAAATTTTATGGAAATTGGAATAATCCCTTCCGTTCCCCGTAAATACACTAGTAAATACGAGAGAAATAAACAAGGCCTTAATACGAAGGGAGAAGGAATGATAGCGGAGGCCCAGTTTGCAGCCTTTAGCGACAGCTAAAATAATACACACATCTCTCCGGGTTCTCTGTGCCGGGGAATGCCAGCCCATTTAAGCCCACCTCGGTCGTTTCTTCGTTTCCGGCTGTTTTCTGTCACGCGATTTTGCCTGGATCCTTGTTTGCCAATTTTTGTCACTTTTCTGTTTGAGTAAATTCCAGTTTTTCCCTCTACTTTGATATTTGATACTAATTATTCTATTCAACAAGTTTTCATCCATATTATCCCATTTACCGATAGTTTTGCCATTTTTTACCCCCTAAGATTTTACACATGATTTGTCATGTGAGTACAACTTATTTTCTGCACCTAAAGAAAACCTTGAACCCAAAAAAATCTGCCCACAAAGTAATCACGACACTGTGTCAAATGTACGTGTGTCCGAGCTGAGTTAGAATCCATCACCGAGCAGTATTGTACCTTAGCTTTCTGTGTAGGTATATAATCCCGTGTACATGTAAGATAATCTCAATACCCCCAAGAAATACAAAGAGACTCACACGTCTTACGTGTAAATAATGGCTAATTAGTTGTGTGTAGCTTGCTAGCTAGTACTAAGTTTCAATAGAGACAACAGCTTTGTACGTGTTGTTACCATTGACCAAACACACCCACTTGACATTTAAAAAGAAATTCGCTTGGTGTGAGGCACTGCCCTGGCTCTAAGATTGCTAGCTATCACCTGAACGAGACCCCTACCATCAATTGATACTATAACGTATCTAGTACCTACATCTAACGATCACGTGTAAAATATCGAGCGCGACTCACTATCTGCCGGCTCGGTTTGAATAAAGGGGTGGTCTTTAGATCTCTCTCGCACCAAGACGAAGATCTACTTGATGCGTGTCTTCATTGATTTGGCCGGAGTGTCTGGTTTCAAAAGGCTCCGTTGACAAACTGCCATGGGCGCATATGCCTGAAGCTTGCTAGATCGGAATGAATTCGGTCATGCGCAGCTATGTTTTTTGCTGGCAGTTTGGTTTCAATGGGAGCACGGTGAAGCTCTGCTACCTGTTACCATCATGCGACATGTCTTTGACGATACACATGGTGAAGTCAGATGCGGAGAATATCATGAAGGCGGAGACATGCGGGCGAGCTATGGTGGATTGAGTCTTTATGGCGATGAAGATCTGTCTTGGGTATCTGTGACTCACAACAGCGTCTGTTAGAGGGGGTGACATCACATGAGGAGTTTACAGTCTTACCTTGTATGATGAAAACCCAAGGTCTGGTCTTTATTGGTTGTGTCTGACAATGACCTTGCAGAAGGCATTGCTTTGCGAGCGAGCACTTTCTCCAGGGTGAAAATCTAAGATATTTGATCCGACGATGACAGCGTTTGTGCACTGTTTCCTTCTTGGAGGCGTCGCTTTTGGAGGGGTTGACTTCTAGTGTTGTTTTGGTGGTGGTAGTGTCGCTGCTGCTAAGGATCGGATTCCTGCAGCTGTACTTTTCTTTTTTGTAATTCTTTTTTTCGGCTGTGTACATCCGTATTGCCATTAGAATATGCGTTATTGAAGAGGCTTGGTGTAATTGGTATCCGTGTAATATTAATATATGCTTATTTCTAAAAAAAAATCAACAATTTGAGCATGGAAAATACCGCTAGGAGAACGAGTGGTGTCCCATGTCACGTGTTCCTGACAGATGGATACATCGAGCAGCTGGCTCTCAAATTTTTAAATGGGTTAAAAGTCGACAACCTCTTTTGTTGTAAATGAGGTAATATAGATGAAACGTTGTTAAAGGGTTAATTGGTGTCAAAGATATTGATCTAGGGTAAAAAATTAGAATTTACTCTTTTTGTTTCTTCTGCTGTTCATAGACATGGGAAAAATTGTACTACCTCCATTTGAACAGTTAGAACCGTTACATTTAAAACTGAGGTAGTAAGGACTTGTTTGGTTTCTGGCCACACTTTGGCAAGCTTAACACTGACAATTGCAGCAGCCACAAAATTGTGGGAAAATGGAAGCCACAAAATGCGCAACAAATTCACCGTATGATAGATGTGCATATAATTAATAAAGTGTGGCCAAAATCAAACATATAAAAAATGCCAAATTTGCACTTGGAAAATTGTGGCTGCGAACTAAACGCCCCCTAAATTTCTATACTAATAGTTGAATATTGTATGTTTTTATGAGATCTCAAATGTCTTTCTAAGCGAGAGACGTGAATGTTCCCACTAATAGAATGGATGTGCCAAATACAATAATTTTTAGAAATAATTGGGCTAAATACTTTTGGCCTATGCAGATTTTAGATTTTCTCTAAACCTCAAAACCCATATGTGATTTGACCCAACTTGGTGGCAGCTCACATATGCGTGTGACAAGAAGAGTGGAAGCTAAAGTTTAGCTTAACATGAAAAGTTGGAGAATAGTTACACCACTTTATAAGTGAGTGAGAAGAGAACTTCTACACACGCGCTCATCCTCGACGACGCCGCTCGCTTGCCCGCCACGTCGCGCATGTTGTGGTTTGCGGAATGAGTCTCGAGACGAGCTGTAACCGACATGAACTCGTGCGCGACGTGGACTTGACCCACGTTGTACCTGTACGCTTTCCCGAGCTACTCTATATAATCGCATATTCGGCTTCTACCTCACATAACACACCGAAATCAATCTAGGGTTTTGCTAGCCTATCTGCTTGCGCCACCACTGTAGTCTACTCCATCGGGCGCGGCGAACGATAGAGCATGTGTTCGGAATCACTCGCCTTTGCGATCCTATACGGGAGAGGGGAATAAGGTTTATGGGAAGCGCTCTGCATGATTGCTCAAGTTCGTCATGCCGACACGTCTTCTTGGGCGATCTCCATGGCCACGAGCCACTCGTGTTCAACGTCGTCTCCTTCGAGAAGCCGCCGCCTCCGCTGCACCAAGGAAGACTTCATCGACAACTGAGTAGTACGTATATCGTGATCCAGTCTGTTGCTATACTATGACTATTATTGCGTATGCACTACTACTATTAATGTTGATTAATACATATAGTATCTTAGAGTTTCACGTGATCGTAGCTGGTGTAGTTATGATTTATATTCAGGAATTAATTGTGGAAATTATGTCTAATAATCCAACAATCTAAAAACCTTATTATAAGGCCGAAGTTTAAAATCAACTAGAGAAAAAGATCAAGCGTCTTAGGCCGGATTGTGGTGGTGAGTGTTTTCCAAAATATTTGATAAATTATGTAAGGAATATGATGTTATTCATGAGAGAACACCCCCCTACTCGCCCCAATAAAACGGGAATGCCGAGAGAAAAAACTGCATGTTGATTGACTTGGTGAATTCCATGTTAGACACTACTAGTTTATCAAAGGCATGGTGGGAGAGGCTTGAAGGAGATATGCCCTAGAGGCAAATGATAAATATATTTTATTGTCATATCTTAATTATTTCGTAACAGTTCCATATTGTGTTATAACTTTATCAAGTGAAAACATTAGTACATGTGTGGTATGAAACATACCAAGTCCCTGTAGCCTCTATTTATACTAGTTCGTTGGATAACCGATGATCAAGCTTTCTCGATCATGGAGCATTTATGCCAGTTGACAATAAAGTCATATAATTAGTGAATAATGTGATGGACATTACTCAAAGATAAGTATTGCGACACAATCAAGTTGCATGGTTCATCGTTGCAGTAGTTAGAAGCATAGTATCCTTCTACTTTGACCGTGAAATCATATTAGTTACTATCATCCGAGGCTGCTTTGACTGTATCAAACGACATGACCGTAACTGGGTGACTATAACGGTGCATGTTGGGTATTACAGAGGTATAGTTGAGGTCTATGTATCAACATCATGATTTGTTCAACCGCGTGACGGGAAGATATAGAAGGCCGACTCGGTGAGATTACATCTATAATGTTGTAACATGTGACTAGGTCACGGGATGGAATATCATGGGAATGAGTAAAACAAAAACTTGTCTATAACGAGATTGAACAAAGTATAGTGATACCCATGATCATATCTAGGACAAGTCAATATCGAAGTAACAAAGGGAACTCGACATTTACAGTTTAAACGACATTAACATCGTGGAATGCACGACATCCTAGACCCGCTAATGACATTTGATATGATAGGTGTCTCGATTATGTATGTGATGTTCCTGAGCCGTTGGGGTAACACGCTTAATGTTACGATGAAGCTTGGAGATCATTATGGAGTTGTCGAAATCATAGGATGAGAGAGAAGAGAAAATTGAAAATGTTCTGTGATAGAACCGGAATCGTTCTGGGAGGATTCGAAGATGTTCAGAGTGAACCGAAAGGTGTTTCGGGTCAAATGAAATTTATAATATGCATTTCATATTATTTAATGGAATTGATACTAAATATATATTTAAAATTGAATTTGGATGGCAACTTCCACTAATGGGCCAAATTCCCAAAGAAAAAGGTCCCATGAGGGAAGCCACCCAAAGGAGGGAGGCCCAGCCACACAAAAGGGCCAAGCCACCACCCAAGGGAGGTCCACTCGGCCAGCCTAGGGCTGTGCGCGGGGTGGGGCCCACCTAGCCCTGGTCGGCTGGCCCATCCCCCTTGGCGCCTCCTCCTTTAGTCCCACCCCAGGACTTGAGGGAAGGGAGTCTGCCCTTTTCCCATATATAAGGAAGGGCATAAGGGTGGGGAAATGAAATCCAATAATTCTCTAAGGCATTTTTCTCAGGGAATGAATATCTCTCTCTTTCGTTGCCTTCTTGTGATGGCGCGGTCCCTAGAAGGACTGTACACGCAAGATACGACAGACACTACAAGAAAAGTTTCCTTCCGCAATGACTTGGCCCGATGGTCGTCGTAGAAGGCGCGTATTCCACGACGAAATTCTTGGCTCGGCCGTGGCTGATGGAAAACTTTTTTTTTCCGGTTTCGCGGCGCTCTACTACGACAGAACCGCTAAAAACATGGAGGAAGCATGGCTGGCGCGTGGTAGAAGCAAGATTTTCATTTCGTCGCGCGATGTTGACTCGCCGAAGTCTTTTGAGGCGTGTGGATCCCGGACGTTAGTGTCTCTAGCGGACCATACTTTTTGGTCGCGCCTCCCTAATTTGAACTCGATAACGTTGCTCGATGTGTCTGCCGTTTAGTCAGGCTACTAGGTCCCACATGTTAGCCTCTCATTAGAAGGATCGTGTGTATGATGGGATTTTTTTCCTTCGCTCGCGCTACCCTGTTCCAAATTTGATAGAGATGCTCGATGCATCTACCGTTTAATCAACCTCTTGGGACCCACATATCATCCTCTCATTAGAAGAAACGTGTGTATGCTGGAATTTTTTCCTTCGCTGGCGCTACCCTATTCCGAAGTTGATAGCGCTGCTCGACGCATCTACCATTTAACCAACCTTCTGAGTCCCACATGTCATCCTCTCATTAGAAGAAACATGTGTATGATGGATTTTTTCCTTCGCTCGCGCTACCCTATTCCAAACTTGATAGCGCTGTTCGATGCATCTACCGTTTAATCACGCTGCTAGGCCTCACATGTCATCCTCTCATTAGAAGAAACGTGTGTATGATGGATTTTTTACCCTTTGTCGTGCCTTCATGTTCCGAACTTGATAGTGTTTCTCGCTGCATCAGCCGTTTATTCAGGCTGGTGGGTCCCTTATGTCAGCTTCACATTAGAAGAATCGTGGGTATGGTGGAATTTTTTCTTCTCTAGCGCTATCCTGTTCCGAACTAGATAGCGTTGCTCGACGAATCTGCCATTTGCTCACACTGCTGGGTGCCCCATTTCAGCCTCTCATTACAAGAAACGTGTGCATACTAAGCTTTTTTCTCGCTCGCGCCTCCCTATTCCGAACTGGTAACGTTGCTCGATGCAACATTTGTATAAGGTCGTGCTGCTAGGTCCCACATATTAGCCTCTATGTAAATGAAACATGCGTATGATGGACTTTTTTTGGCCATGTCCACTGTTTTGACCTTGGCAGCCGTGTATAGTCTTACTGCTGGGGCCCTTATGTCAGCCTCTATGGCATGTTCTGGCTTGTGGGTCCCTGATGCAGCCTTGTATGTTCTGTATGGCGGGTCCCCGATGCGAGCCTCTGTGTACAAGTATTTAAACTTTTTTTCGAACCCACCCTCAAAACAAACTCCAGGGACGCTGCATGCTAGTCGGTCCGTGATGTCATCCTCTCCGTAATGTGATATTACTAAAAGAAAAGACCTTCAAATCAAATAAACGTAAACTGAGTGCGTTGCCACTACAACAAAGATATTTATAGAATAAATATCATTAAACTTTTATTAATACTAAAATTTATGTATTAGTCTTCTTAAAAATATTTTATGTGTCTATGTTTATCTCTTTTAAAATATAAAAGGGCAGCGCTTCTGGCATCTCAATTTATAAAATACCACATAATGGAGTATTTTCTTAAAAACATGGGTAGATAGAGTTTTTTTATTTTGAGAGATGGGGGGCAATGCCCAAAAGGCCGAATTAAAAAGAGTTTCGCTATTCTACATAGGCTACTCTATGTGGGTTATACTCTATAGGCTATGCTCCATGTGCTTCATTCTCAAATTTTAGTGAGATGTGCTCAACAGTCCTCTTACCCTAAAAGGCCGAATTAATATGTTCTCGGCTATGCTCCATGGGCTCCTTTCTCAAATTTCACTAGGTTGTGGTCAGCAGTCCCCTGACCCCGAAAAGACCGAATAAAAATGTTCTAGGCTAAAGAGGGACCGAATGAGCTACTCGATTTCTTTTCCTGGTTAATAAAAATTGCATTATGATGTGCTCGGCTGGATTCGAAACAAAGACCTCAGAGAGGGAGGGAGAAAAGCGATAATTCTTTTTGGCAGCTATTCATGTCAAAATTCAGTAGTACAGAATAAGGTAAAAATATTATCAATAGATTCAAAGTTCATATTCAGGAGCACTTGACCAATTCAGCAGCATTTTAAAATTGACCAATTCAGCAATACAAACAATGAAATACAATAGCAGTATAGAGAGAACCAGTTTTTGTTTCAGCTCTAAAAACCTTGTCGCGCGACCAGTTTGTCCTTTTCACCAGAAACACTCGACCATTGGAGCAAGCAAAATTGACGACCAAGTCTGCTTTGAGTACCTTCTTCTCACATCAATGCCTGTGTGACCCTCGTATGCAACCCAAAATGCCCAAGTCTCATCTAGATCGTGACACGTCCATGTTTTAAAACAAAAGCAAGACTATATACTGCCCTTGATTTAAACAAGTACTAGTACATCAGTATTACTTCCACAAAATGCTTTAGTAATAGTAACGACAAAACATTTGAGAGATTCAATAGCTTTCCTGCTTGAAATTCAATAGCAGTACAAAGATAATAAGTTCGTGTTCTATCTCAAAAAACCTTGGTGCACGATCAGTTTGCCCTATTCTCCGAATAGGCTCGATCATAGGAGCAAGCAAAACTGATGATCATGTCTGCTTCTGTGTGAATACCATCTCATTTCGTGAATGCCTGTATGACCCCCCATCCCAAAATGCCCAAGACTCATCTAGATAATTGTGACAATGCTAGGTTGTAAAAGAAAAGCAAGACAATCTGCTGCACTTGATCTAAACACTAGTTCAACAAAATACTTTGGTAATAACAATGACAGAACAAAGGAAAAACAAGACCATCTCCTGCCCTTGACCTAAACAAGTACTACCAGTATATAATAGTACAAAATACTCCGTAGTACAAGAACTAGTACTATACTAGTACTACTATGCATCCAAAATCTACCCTCCAACACACAGAGATCCCTAAGCGAGTTAAATAAATATTGTGTCAATTGGGGATTCTCCCCCGCGGTTGATGCATATTGAGTAATGCAGACCGGTAATATGAGATGGTTCACTAAAGAACATAAAGGAATGTTTTTTTCCTCCGGATGATGCCCGGTACCTCCCAGCTCTCAGGCATGGAGGAAATGCAGATTATACAGGTCCAAACCCCTAGCTCTATTGTCGGGTAATAGGCAGTGATCAGCACATTGTACAAGGACGATGAGCATGCGTCCGACCTGACGCACACGACGGATCCGCTGATGTCGCCCTACTCACGCATGTCGAATAGCAGAGCAAACACTGTACCATCATCCCCTGATCCGATCTTCTCTACTCTCGATGAGTGCAGTGCCAACAACGACTGAGAGATGTACCTGGAGTTTCTAAAGGAAGTGAGATTCATCGGACTAAATTACAGGATGCTAAATATTATAAAAAAAATGATAAAGTAAATATGAGTAACCTGACTGCGATAAAACATACGTAGTAATCCCTCTGTTTCAAATATAAGATGTTTTATCTTTTATGAAACGAGTGTATCTAGACCCCTTTTAGTATATGTGTTCACTCCGAACTACACACTAAAAAGAGTCTAGATAAACTCGTTTCACAAATGCTAAAATATCTTTATATATTTTGAAACGGAGGAAGTAGATACGGAGTACATGTGCAAGGCCATTGTTTTAAAAGAAAATCTACTTGATCTAAGCAAGTAGTGCTAGCTCCTAGTACAGAGAGCCATGTTTGAAAGGAAATGCTTGACCATTGGAGCATGATAAACCGACGATCAATGCTTATGTGACCCCCATATGGAACCCAAAATGCCCAAGTCTCATCTAGATTGCGACAAGGACATGTTTCAAAATAAAAGCAAGACTATCTGCTGCCTTTGATTTAAACAAGTACAGTACATCAGTATCAGTTCCACAAAATGTTTTAGTACGACAGAACATTTGAGAGATTCAATAGCTTTCCTGCTTGAAATTCAATAGCAGTATAGAGAGAATCAGTTCTTGTTTCAGCTCAAAAAACAGACTCGATCATTGGAGCAAGCAAAACTGACCATCAAGTGACAATGCCCGTGTGACCCCCCATATGCAACCCCAAATGCCCAAGACTCATCTAGATAATTGTGATAATGCTAACTTTAAAAAGAAAAGCAAGACAAACTGCTGCACTTGATCTAAACAAGTAACAGTACATCACTATTAGTTAAACAAAATATTTCAGTAATAGCAACGACCGAATAAAGGAAAAACAAGACCATCTCCTGTCCTTGGCCTAAAAAAGTACTACCAGTACCAATATATAGTAGTACAAAATAGTCCGAAGTACAAGAACTAGTTCTATACTAGTACTACTCTGCATGCAAAATCCAACCTCCACTACACGTACGTCCGTGGTATGTAGTGAAAGTGGGATAAAAAAATCTGAGGTAGTAGAATGGTCAATTTGAAATTCTTCCTCGCGATGGATGCATATTCAGTAATACAGGCCCCATGTCTAAGAAGTTTGAAGGTACACCACCATGGAATGCTTTTCTTTCTACATGACGCTAGGCACCGTCCTGCTCCCAGGAGTGAAGGAATTGCGCACTACACCCTCCCAAAACCTAGCCTCTAGTGATGGATGATAGACGGTGAACTGCACATTGTACAAGGACGACGAGCACCCGTATGGCCTAATGCACACGACGGATACGATGATGTCACCCCACTCGAGCATGTCAAATAGCATAGCGAACGTACCATCGTCCCAAATCCGATATTCTCTAGTCTTGATGAGCGTAGTGCCTACAACGGCTGGGAGATGAACCTGAGATTTCTAAAGGAAGTAAGAATCGGCAGACTAAATTGCAGCATGCTAAATATACATATAAGAAGTTCTTAGGCGCCTGAGATCTAGGCACTCCCAAGAAAAAAATAAAGCGCCATATTTCAAAGGTAATGCTAGATCATCTCCAGCGTTTGATCTAAACAAACTTGAATGGCAGATCATCATCAGAATCATGATGATCATATTTGCCATATCCCACATTGTGGATGCAAAATGAGTAATCCAGTGTGAACCTATCATGTTTCTTAATCAGGAAATTACGGTAATCTTCAGTAATCCTGCCGGAGGCCGGCGACGCGCTGCTCTTCGGCTCGAAAAACTAGCTATCTTCAGCGAACTCCTCTAGGTCCTCTCTAATCATTGAAGGTTTATAAAAGTGCAACTCCACCACGTACCGTGGAAACAAGCACGCCGCCGACCTAACGCACTGGACGGATACGGCGAGGCCATAGTCGAGCATGTCAAATCGCATAGCAAACAATGTACCATCGTCACCGGATACCATGGTCTCTACTCCCCATGAGCCAGGTGCCAACAAAGGCTGAGAGATGTACCCGTGTTCCTCGCTGTAGTGGAAACTCCGCACTTGAATTGATTGGGATTTTTCGAGGTGAGCGAGGAGCGGTGTGGGCGGGGCGGCGAACTCGCAGCCAGGCTTAATTCAGTTGCATGGGCCGTGCATGCACTCCATCAAAAAATAATTATAATTTTGAGCCACGTCCATAGAATATTCATTGTATATTTGGTTCTTATACTTTATATCATGTAGTAGTAATCAACCTATTAGCTATCTAATAGTACTCGCCATGCTCTAGAGAAATAACGAAGAACATTCTAGAATTATTAAGAAGTGTGTTTTGAGGTTTGTGCATATATTTTAATATGCTAAAGACTATCAATAGTATCTTCTAGATGCTAGAATGGATAGAATTAAGATCCAATGGTACTTTATGGATGTAGCTTGAAATTATAATTATTTTTGGGCTTCACCTATTATAATTTTATATAAACTAGTCTTGTTAGAGAAAAAAATGCATACATTAAGTCTATTAATAATAACTATCTACACATATTGAGAATATAACCTACTATGCTATGAAAGTTTGGGGGTGGTTACATGATGGTTCTAGAACATGCATGGTGGAGTTTGCTCTTGGTACTATTCAACACGAATTCAGCTACTCTGAACCATTGGATCTAACAGCCCAACGGTCAGGATTAGTGTTATGAATCCTATTCAAAACTGCTCCATTATAGTAGTAGAGATATAGTGTAAGAATAACTTTGAATATTGACTGTTGGATCAAGACTCGTGAATCCCAATATTTCCAACCATTGGATCTTCTTTTACATTCTAGCATCTAGAAGATTCTATTTATACTCTTCATCACAATGAATGCTATGCACAACACTCAAAACAAACTTCTCCATCATTCTAGAATCTTCTCCCTCATTTTTCTAGACCATGTTACCAAAATTTTCAAGTTTTAGATAAATAATAATTGTTGACTTCTACATGATATACAAAGTACAAGAACGAAATATACACCCATACTTTATTGATGTTGATCAATTTTTTTCTGCTTTACCTATTATAATTTTATATAGTGATGATATATCAGACATCTATTATCTTAGTCTCATGTACAGGACATGTGCAACTTACTAGTTTATCTATAGTGTGCGAACAACGTTGAATATTAACCGCTGATTCGTGGCCCGCGAATCCCAACATTGCTGCTAGTTATTGGATCCTCTAATACATTCTATCATCTAGAAGATACTATTGATAGTCTTTGTTATCTTATCTTAACACTATATAATGTACGAATAACTTTGAGTATTGACCGTTGGATCAAGACTCGAATCCCAACACTGCTAGCCGTTGGATCTTCTTTTTTCCATTCTACCGGGTGGTGGTACTTGTTTTGACTAATAAGGTATATGTCCCGAGGGAGCGAGATTCTTCAATTAATTAACACGGTAAGTGGATGTGTACATGTTACACCAAGGACCTCAAAAAAATGAAAAATACATCCAAGTTCATACATTTAGCACAAAAGACCCTAAAATCAAATACTTGAAATTTTTGGTAACATGGTCTATAGAAATGAGGGGGAGATTCAAGAATGATGGAGAAGTGTGTTTTGAGGTTTGTGCATATAGCATTTCATTGTGATGAAGACTATCAATATAATCCTCTAGATGTTAGCATGGAAAAGAAGATCCAACTGCTGGAAATATTGGGATTCATGAGTCTTGATCCAGCAATTAATATTCAAAGTTTTTCGTACACCATATGGTGTTAAGATAGTGGTAATGGTAATGTGCCCCCTCGGATTAATCCTCCGAGAATCCCTGTTATGCATACAACCACGATCCCATGATCAGTTAGTCGTGGCACATAACCGACAAGTATCAAAGTAAACGTCCAATACATAACGAATACAAGACATACCTTATTTGCCATTATGGCTACATCGATCAACAACAATGGAACTTCATTAAGCGTAGAGCCCGAGCCATGCCTTAACCTACATGCAACTGACTAGGAAAATGTCCTAGCTCGCATAGTCGTCCACTTCACCTTCTTCTCGATTTTTGACCAAGTTAATAGCCAGAGACAATGCTAGTGACTACTTTGAATGTACTCGCAAACCACCTCAAGAAAATAATAATAACAAGAGGATATGCAATATGGCTGTGGTAGTAGGAGGGATTCAAGAGAGGTTCTTTTCTCAAATAGTTTCTCTTGTAGATATAGCATCTACATATTTTTGTTAATAACTTTTGTAAACCATTTTGGAAACCTTTTGAAAAGTTTTGTAAACACTAGGATTGGGGTACCCATTTGTTCTCGTCTTCAGGTCGTCCCATGACCAAACTCCTTTCTCCTCCTTCCGACCATCCCATGGTCAAAACCTTTCTCCTTTACGACCATCCCATGGTCAAAACATTTCCAAAGCCATTTCTTTTCTGAAATCGTTTTTGAAAACAAAACCAGCACCGCTCTACAGCAACCTTCCCAACCGTCCATGACCACGGACACGGCTATTCGAATAGATTTACACTCTGCAGAGGTTGCACACTTTACCCACACCATCCGGGTACACTACCCTGATCTACACCGATCGTGGGTCGAGTAACCGATCAAGACTCTCCGGATGCCCACTCCAATATAAGTGCCTACCCTATGAGTGTTGTACCCCACAACACCAGGACATCGGGTACTGAGGACCAACCGGAGCGCATTTTGCACTTCCCAAGTGTGTGCTTTCAATGAGGGGCTCATAGTAACGCGTGGAGGCCCGCAGACCCTTCGTTCCTTCTCCAGGTCGATGTCCCACATGGACCCTTATGTGAGAAGGCCCACCCTCCAGGGATTTTTATCCCCTGTAGTTGTTGCGAGTCAGCTTATACCAGAATAGACAAACATCAAATCCAACTCTGTCCCATTCCAGAGTAATGTGGTTGCACAGGGTTAATTGTTCTAGCAAAACTGCAAAGAACCGGGTGCATTTTCGTAAACCTTTTTCCTCCATCTTTCCTTCAACATTTTGTAAAACAAAACCTTTTTCTTTCTCAACATCTCTTGGGAGGTCCCACCTCACCAAGGTTTTATCATAAAACATTTGGTAAAACTTTTTCCGGGGTCTTCCCATCCTCTAGCTTTGCTTCGGCTAAAATGGGGTCTCCAAAGGGTATGGTGTATTACACCATCTACCACACTAGGGACAAGTAGGTGTGATCAAGGGGGTTGTACTTAATAGTACAAATGTGTAATAGTTCGGAGGAGCCAAACCACTACCATATATACATCAACATATAGTAAAACAATGCAGTTTTAATAAACAGTAGATAAAACATGCATAAGTAAAACAGTAGGACAAGGCTTATGAGCAAGAAGGTGGCTTTCCTAATGATCAACAATATGGAAATATGTCCCTAGACTTGTTAGAATACCCAATAATACCAAACATAATTACCACTTCTCCTGCTCTCCGATTTCATCGCAACTATCGTCGTCCAGACAGCACATGCAAACAAACAAGGGCACAATCAACATAAAGCAATACAAGCATCAATACAATACAACAGACAAACATACCACACATTACTAAATTCAGTAGGTTTTGGGAGGATTGGACTTGGGAGATTGAGATGGCCTTGGAGAAGGGAAAGAACACCCCTTAGGGTTTATTGTCGAGGAACTACCTAAGAGGGGGTTTTGGACCAATGACCTATTCAGTATGATACCATTGTGCACAAATGATACAAACAGATAGGTGTTGATAAAATGAAACTAACAAAAGTGGTTTCACTATTTTATCACTTTTCTATAATTTCTTAGGAACATTCTAGTGATAAAAGCTCTAGTTTTAGGAAATAAATCACCAGAAAAGTTCTGTAGCTCTAAATATTATTTCCTTGGATGGTTAGGTAGGGATTGATGTACTACTTCACTGAGAGTTGAATTCATGCAAAAATATTTACCAGAATGCCCTCAGGAAATTCCCAAAGACAGTTCTGTATATAACTTGTATTTTTCACCAGATTAAAACTACAGAAGATTTTGAGTTGACTCCAAAGGCACATGGTAGGCATTTAGAATACCTTTCTGTAGGAATTAGATTCACTCTTTTTGGAGTTGCAGAGCTACTGTAGTGATTTATCTAGTGATAAAGTCACACAGAAGTGTTTAATTCACTACAAATCTACAGAAGCTCAAAAATTAGTGATCTCCTAGGGTTAGGTAGATATGGATGTAGCTCATCCAGGAGAGTTGGAATTGGGTCAATACCTCTGTTGGTTTGACCTAGAGAAATCACGTAAGGCAGAAACTGATAGTTCTGGCTATTTTTACTATATACCAACTACTGTTCACCTTGGCATGAGGCCTATGCTAATTGATGGGTATAGCAATTACCTTCCAGGAGAACATTGATTCATCCCAAATGGGTATGTACAACTCCCTGAGGAATTTATTTAGTGCTGAAGACAACTGTTAGTGGATTAGTTACCCATAAATAATGAAAATTATTTTTGGCACAAGACCAGTTCTGCATGTTGCACAAAACATCCAGGAGCAAGGTAGATTTTAGATATGGTAATTTGAAGTTAATTAGAATTTTTGAAATGATTTAAACTAAGGCAAAACTTCTGGATTTTTACAGAGCTATTAAAAGAAAAAGAAAAGGGGAGCGCCAGGCCGGGATCTGCGCCAAGTTGGGCCGGTCTAGGCGAATCGCCCACCAGGCGAGCCAGCCGTGCGGAGCCGCAGTTTAAAGCAGGGCCCCGTCGTCGGATTGATGACAAGTACGCCATGAGGGGTCCTCGGCGTGCGGAAGAGAGGGGGAGGGGTGACGATGGTATTCGGGACGGTGGCGCACAAGTTTACAGGTGTTCCGCCCGGCTTTGAATGGGATCCTACTCGCTAGCAATCGATGTCTGATAGATCCGGAATATGGGTTACAAGGGTTTCGCCTGTGCGAGTTGAGGGTCTAAAGTATTGGGTGTTATCTGGTGCCCTAAAGGATCTCCCTAGGACCACTTATATAGATATCCGGCCTAGGGTTGACAGGAGAGATCTATCCAGCTATGACTAAGAGTCTGTTACATAGTACATCTTGAACTACAAGTAACATTATGGGCCTAAGTCGGTAAGTCTACTGGGCCTTCCCGTAGTCGGATTGGACTCCGTCTTCTCTCCCTGACTGGGCCACCCGTGAAGCAATGCTCTAACCCGAAGTGGGCCACCCTGGTCAGTGAGGAACTGTGAGGATACCCGGAAAGTATATCCCCAACAACAGCCCCCGGAGGCCTCCAAGATCCAAAGTCGGATTTTATCATCGTCTAGTTTGATCTTCGGCTTGCAGAATCTTGAAGGGTTCCTGAAACTTCACAACAAAAAATATGATCTGGGTCTTAAAAGTAAGTCAGACCTTTCAATTAGTTACTCGGATTTTCTAGCTCGCTTTTAAACTAAGCCGAAACTTGATCTCTAACGCCACCTGACACAAGCATGGTCAAGTCATGTTATCTGACAGACGTTCCGTCAGCACGACCGTTGGTGGGTCCACGGTTCGTGGAACCGAGGCGCCGTTTCAATGCGTGCGTGGAGATCGAGGCGACACAATCATCGTGCGGGCCCTTCCCAGTTCTTTCCACGACGCGTGGCGGTTACACTGTAGCGTTTGCACGAATCTTGGCACAGGTAGGTGGATATAAGGGGTTTAGATTTCTTCTTCTCATCCCCACCAGTCCTTTGCCGTTCCTTCCTTCCCAATCTTCCCACGCGCACAAAGCCTCCTCGTCCTCCTCCCATAGAGCTCCTAGCGCCGCCACCTTAAGGTCACTTTCTCATCGGAGAAAAATGGCTTCTTCATCTTCTTCCTCCGGTTTGGCGGCGTGGCAGCGGCGAAAGCTGCAGGAAAAGGAAAGCTTCTGGGAATCTGGATCCCTGCGCCCTCGAGCAGGCCTCAAGAATGTGGAGAAGGAGGGATGCTCGTCACGGAGCGGCCCATGGCTTTCCAAGACCGTCCCCAATCCGCACGAGGGCCCAGCCCACTTCGGCACCCATCTGGACCAAGGTTTGTCCTTTCCTCCCTCGGAGTTCTTCTCCGAGGTGATTGACCACTATGGAGTTCAACTTCACAATCTTCCTCCCAACTCCATTCTAGAGATGAGCGCGTATGCTTCGCTTTGCGAGGGCTTTCTCGACATTAGGCCGAGTTTGCTTCTTTTCCGGTTTTACTTTCATGTCCGGAGGAATTCCATCACTGCCGGTGTTCCTTACATCATCGGCACCATTAGTTTTTCTCTTAGACGAGACCGGGCATATCCCAAAATTTCTGCCAGTGACTCGGTCAAACAATGGCCAGCCACTTTTTTCTACCATCGGGATATTCCGGCTCCAAAGCTACTTTGCGGCTTTTGTCGACGGAGCCGCCATGGCCCAACCTTCCTGGGACGAGGCTGCTCCGGCTCTCACAGATGATCTGATCCTCGCTAAGAGGCGGATCAAATATCTGATCAAGCACAATGGTCTGAAGGGATCCGACTTGGTCCAATGCTGGGTCTCACATCCGATCCAGCCACTTCAGTACCACGGGGATAGACTGATGCATTCCGTCATGTCTTCCCTGACCTACTCCCTCCGCATCAGCCCCAAAGCCTACACCACTCAAGGCTACATAAGCCAAATCAAGTGGCCGATCAAGGAGCGGATCGAGAGGCGGATTCTAGAGGTTTCTCTGGACATGCACACGGCGGAAAACCCCGTGGTGCCGGTAAGCTTTTATCATCACATCTTTTATATGTTTCTATCTTCGAGTTACATTGCAATGCTGATACGTTTTCTTGTTTTCAGCTTGCTGACATCCTCGAGTCGGAACTTGCTCCGCTCGAAGGATACCCTCCGGAGTTCTCTCAAGAGGTGGAAGTAGTTCCACTGCCGGATCTTGCGCTCAAGAAGCGCAAAGCTCCGACAGTAGCAGTTGGCACAAAGGAGGTGCCAGTAGTGAAGAGGTATCCTTTCCGTCACAACTTTTCCGTCTTTGTGCTTTACTTAAACTTCTTTCCGAGATGTAACGTTTCCGACTTTGTTATCTTCTCAGAGCAAAATCGATCATCAAGGGCAAGGGGAAAGGGATTTCTTCGAAGCCCTTACGCCAGACAAAGATTACAATAGCTTCCCCTGCCGTGGCTCCTCCGACTCCGGTCCCTCAACCTTCTGCAACTCCGGCGATCATCCCTTCTCTGGTGATTGCAGAAGATCTGGCTCCTCAAGCGGAGCCGACGATCCTTGTATCTTGGCATCGACGTCACCACCGGTCGTGGCTCAAGATAAGGGTGAACCCTCTTCGGGTAATGATCCCTCGGCTGAAGTCTTCGCCGAGAACCTCCTCAACAATCCGGGTCTTGCCAAATTTGGCCTGACCCGGAAATCTGCAGAGGAGATCCAGTGGCTGGCCAGGCAAGTCCTGGACAAAATCCATCTATCCCCCGAAAAGGAGGCGCAAGAAGCAGAGGACGTCAAGTTCTCCGACCTTCTTACACAAGTCTGCCTTCGCGACGAGAGGATCAGGACTGGCGAGCTTCCAACAGCTCCAGTGATCCCTCTTACTCTCGCCGAGAAGGTGGCAGCTGAAGTGAACGCGGGTTTAGTCAAACTCACCCGCGAGCAATATGTAAGTCGGAATTCCAACTCTTGTTTTTACATTATGTTATATCATATCCTCTAGCCCCCAAGCATGAGGTAGGATATAGAATCCGAGTTTATGTTTTCATTAGGATGCCAAAGAACGAACTAGTGTAGCCCCCAAGGCTCGTGCTGATATTTAGTAAAAATATTAGCCCGAGTCTTAAGTATCTTTCGGACTTTGGGTATTCTGACTTACAGAAAGTATGTTCCTATAACCAGGAATTATTGTCCAATGTCTGTAATAAGCGGAGAGAGATCAAAGCTCTCCGGCTTAAAAATGCTGAACTCAAGGTAGCCAAGGATGAAGCTGAAGGTAAATATTTCGAGATTCAAACCTTGTCTTTTTGCTTTTTCTATGTCGAATTTTCCTGAACTGTTGTTCTTTTTTGACTTACAGCGTTGGTGAAACAATCCATCGCTATGATTGAAGAGGCCGAGAACCTCAAGACCCTGGTGGTGGAGAACAAAGGACTTCGCCAAGAGCTGGAAAAGATCAAGGTGGATCATGAAACGAGCATAGCTCAAGTACTGGAATCCTTCTCCATGGCCACTGAGGAGCGCGATCGCAAGATTGCCGCTCAAGATAAAGTTATCTCGGACCTCAAGAATGAGGTTAACAGAGAGAAGGATATCTCCCAAGCACTCCGGGCTGAACTCTAGAGTCTCCGGGAGGAGAAAGCCAAGATTGATGACGTTATTCTTGGTAAGTTCCAACTATCTGACTTATCATTTCCTCGACTTTTATCAATGTCGTTTTTTCCTTATTTTCATTTTGTGTATAGGTCCTCTGAACTTGACGGACTCCTCCTCATCCGAGCCCCGCACTCACCGGCTTACCCAAGTCGGTGATCTTCTTCATGACTACCGCCAATCCCTTGAGGATATTGGCGAGTCTCTCAGGATTCCGGACATGCCAAGCATGTCGGACTTCCAGGTGCGGGAGAAGGCCAAGGAGATGCCGCAACTCGTTCGGTACTGGAACATGTCCTATGCGCGGACTGCCGCGCAGAATGCCCTCTCCATGGTCATGAGCCACCATGGAAACATGGAAATATGGCAAGTGACTAAAGGGTACTGCAAGGTAGACGAAGACGGCCAGGAGGAGGACCTTCAAGACATCATGCACTCCTCTGCCGGATATGGGTGCCATGTAGCTGACCTGACCAGCTACGAGATCCCCTTCTTCACCCGTGTGGATACTCCGCCACCTCCTCCAGGAGATGCCGAAGAAGTTTCCGACGATGAATGGACCACATCAGATCCGGACATCTCGGAACGATATCAAGGCGGAGTGACCAGCGAGCCAGTAGATCCTTCATCTCCTGCATCATAGACCACAAACTTATGTATTATTCTGTGAAAGAACATGATGCATTTTGTAAATATGAAGTACTATGGCTTTTGCTAGTGCTAAGTTTTTTTTATCTATTCAGCACTTTTGTTTTAGACTTTTTGTGTGCTTGAAATGTTTGCATAAGCACTTAGAATTTTTCGTCTCCACTTATCGTTTATCTGGCTTTCTGCCTCGTCCCTTTCGTGAGCCGGCTAAACCTTCGGCCGGAAACTTTGCCGAGCAACGGAGCTCAATTGCTAAACCAGTTTAAACTCGAAAACAAAGCCGGCTTCCAGTACCAACAATTCACTACTCGGAAAATACCCGCATCCAACAATCAGAAAAATAACCTAAGTAAAGACTAGAATTTTTTAGAGTTATACCCAAAAGTAGCAGTTTTAGAGTCGGAAATATAAACCAGAACGAACATGAGCATAAAGTACTTTCAAGCATTCTGGGATTTTCGACTATGACATGATCATTAGGAAATAAGATGGTAAAAACTTCTCAGGAAAACTTTGAGGTAACCAAAACTTTTATTTCTCACAGAACATGTACATATGTATGATTACAAAGAAGGATAAACTAAGAATAAAAGGGACGTAGCTGAGCAATATTCCATGGTCTGTCTAACTCATCCGGATTTGTACTGCCTCCAGCTCTCTTTCTCTTCTTGGTAGCAGGTCTTTCTTTGACTGGCCTCATGTCAGTTAAGTAGTACGATCCATTGTGCAATACTCGACTAACTAAAAAGGGCCCTTCCCATACTGGGGAAAGTTTGTGCTTTCTTTGTTGCACAAGCCGGAGAACCAAATCACCTTTATTAAAAGATCTAGTTCGAACTCTCTGGCTATGATACTTGCGTAACTTCTGCTGATAGGCTGTAGATCTCATTTCAGCAACAACGCGAACTTCTTCGACTAAGTCGAGATCATTTTGTCGAGATATCTCGGCATCCTCTTCAATATACACGGCCACTCTAGGAGAAGTATGAATTAAATCACTAGGAAGAAACTACTTCTGCGCCATAGACCAAGAAGAAAGGTGTATATCCTGTTGACCTGTTCGGAGTTGTTCGCAAACTCCAAATTACAGAGGGTAGTTCCTCTGCCCAAGCCCCCGCAACACGTTTTAGTGGTGCTTCGAGTCTCGGTTTCAAGCCTTGTAGAATTAAACCATTTGCTCTTTCGACTTGTCCGTTAGCCTGTGGATGTGCAACTGACGCAATGTCAAGCCGGATATTTTGCTCGTCGCAGAATTCAGCCAATTCTCCCATGGAAAAATTACTCCCATTGTCCGTGATAATACTATGTGGATAACCATACCGGATTATAACATCCTCGACAAATCTTTTGGGTGTTTCTCCATCACAACTAGTGACAGGTTTAGCCTTGATCCACTTTGTGAATTTGTCCACCATCACTAAGAGGTGCGTGCATCCACTTGGTGCTCGTTTAAAAGGTCCTACCATATCAAGCCCCTAGACCGCAAAAGGCCATGGTATAGGTATTGTTCGCAGCTGATCAGCCGGAACATGAGCTTGCTTGGTGTACTTTTGGCAGCCTTTGCATGTCTTGACTAATCGTTCAGCATCTGCCTGAGCTGTAAGCCAGAAAAATCCATGTCGAAAAGCTTTTGCCACTAAAGATTTGGCTGCAGCGTGGTGACCACACCGTAATTCGTGGATTTCTCTTAAGATCTCCACTCCTTCTTCCGGAGATACACAGCGCTGAAAAACCCCAGAAACACTCCGTTTATGGAGCTCACCTTTAACAATAGTATAGGATTTTGCTCGTTGGATAATCTGCCGGCTCAGCACCTCGTCTTCGGGTAATTTGCCATCTACCAAGTAATCAAGGTAGGGTTGAGTCCAGTTGGGAATTACAGCCAGAACTGCTATTAAAGGTGAGTCGGATTTGGTCGAATATTCCTCATCTACTCCCTTTATCGAGGGAACTTTGAGGTGCTCTAAAAATGCACCACCCGGGACCTCTTTCCGTGCAGAGCCTATTCGAGATAGTGCATCTGCTTCCTCATTTTCTGCTCGAGGGATGTGTTGAACTTCAAACCCTTCGAACGATTTAGATAGATCATCCACGACAGCTTTATATGCTGCCATGTGCTTATTTGCATTACAAATATCCGAGACTTGCTGAGCAACAAGATCCAAATCTCCGTAACACATCAAACGTCGGATGCCAATATCCTTGGCAATCCGGATTCCGTGCAGCAGTGCTTCATACTTGGCAATATTGTTTGTTGCTGTGAAGTGGATCTGGAACACGTATAATAGTTTATCTCCTTGGGGTGATTTAAGCACCATGCCAGCCCCTGAGCCCCCTCGAGCCTTAGACCCATCAAAAAAGAGGGTCCAGTATTCCGACTCAGGGAGGACCATATTATCCTTCTTCTCTGTCCAATCAGCGACAAAGTCAGCAAGGATCTGGGATTTGATTGCTGTCCGGGGTTTGTACTCAATATAGAAAGCTGAGAGCTCTATGCCCCATTTGGCGACACGTCCTGTGGCGTCGCTGTTGTTGATTATGTCTCTCATGGGAGCTTTGCTCACCACGGTAATTGGATGCTCCTGAAAATAGTGTCGTAACTTACGAGATGCTAGAAAAACACCGTAAGCCAACTTTTGATAGTGCGGATATCGCTGTTTTGATTCTGTCAAGACCTCGCTGACAAAATAAGTCGGACGCTACACCAGGTGTTCCTGATTTTCCTCTGGTCTCTCCACCACCATGACGATACTAACGACCTTATTTGTTGCAGCAATATAAAGCAACATCGGTTCCTGAGGTTCTGGCGCTGCAAGGATAGGAGCAGATGAGAGTACTTTCTTCAGGTCTTGTAGTGCAGTTTCAGCTTCGTCAGTCCAGACAAAATCTTTGGTCTTCTTCAGGAGTTTGTATAATGGTGCGGCTCTTTCACCAAGCCGGCTTACAAATCGACTAACCACAACAATGCAACCAGTTAATCTTTGTACGTCCTTCAGGCGTGTTGGCCTGGAAATATTGAGAATAGCCTTGATCTTGTCGCGGTTCACCTCTATGCCTCTTTGAGACACGATGAAACCTAACAATTTTCCGGCTAGTATTCCAAAGAAGCATTTCTTCGGGTTAAGAATGATGTTGTATTTTCGTAAATTGGCGAACGTCTCCTCTAAGTCAGAAATCAATGTTTCCTTCTTTTTGGACATGACCGCGATATCATCCACGTATGCATGTACATTGCGTCCAAGCTGGTCATGGAGGCAACGCTGCATCGTAGCTTGCTGATGCGTTCTTCAGCCCAAAGGGCATTGTAACAAAACAGAAGGTTCCGAAGGGGGTTATAAATGAAGTCTTGACTTTGTCAGATTCCTTCATCCGTATTTGGTGATAGCCAGAATATGCGTCGAGAAAACAGAGGAGTTCCGAGCCTGCCGTAGAATCGTTAACTTGATCAATTCTAGGCAGAGCGAACGGATCTTTTGGACGAGCCTTGTTCAAGGCAGTATAATCAACACACATCCTTAAATCAGTGGTGTCCTTTTTAGGGACCATTACAGGGTTGGCCGACCAATCAGTATGGATGACCTCTTCTATGAATCCGGCTAACTCGAGCCACGCTAGTTACTTAGCTATTGCCTTACGCTTTTCATCACCAAACCGTCGTAAGGACTGTTTGACGGGTTTAGCGTTCGGGTTTACATTTAGAGAGTGCTCGGCAAGTTCCCTAGGTACTCCGGTCATGTCAGATGGCTGCCATGCGAAGATATCTTGATTTGCTTGGAGGAACTTGACGAGCGTGCTTTCCTATGCGCTACTTAGGCCTACGCCTATCTGGGTCACCTTGGAGGGGTCGTCATCCTTCAACGGTGTCGTCTTCGTCTCTTCTGATGCCTTGAACTCCGGATTTGGCTTTGTCAGCTCCTTCGTCGCAGGCATCTCGGACGGATCTATGCTCTTCTTGATCTCCTGGTACTCCTGGGCGTGCAGCACGACTTCGGCAAAGGCGGCATTTCCATCCTCGCATTCTCGTGCCTTCTTCGGGTCTCCCCTGATGGTGATTACGCCGTTGGGACCTAGAATTTTCATCATATTGTAAATGTAACATGGACGAGCCATAAAAGCCCAGTAAGCTGGACGCCCGAATATAGCGTGGTATGCGCTCTTGAACGGGACCACTTCGAAGGAAAGTGCCTCCGTTCGATAATTCTTTGGTGTTCCAAAAGTAACATCCAAAGTGATCTCTCCCAGGGAATTAGCCTATCTTCTTGGGACAACTCCGTGAAAGATCACAGAGCTGTGGTTCAGCTGTGTTTCCGAGATCTTCATCCGGCGTAGCGTTTCGACATAGAGAATATTGATGCTGCTACCACCGTCCATGAGGGTCTTGGAGAAACCATAACCGTCAATAAGTGGATTGACGATTAAGGCGTATTTTCCTCGCCTATGTAGCTTAGTCTGATGATCAGCGCGGTCAAACGTTATTGCCACTTCCGACCAGTCCAGATACTGAGGGACAGCCGGAACTGTTGCGTTGAGCTCGTGGAGAACTGCTTTCTTGACCTTTGCTGGTTGAGATCCGAGGAAGGTGACGTATGTGTCCTTCTTGGTGGGAAAAGTTTTCTTCCCTTCCGACTTGGGATTTGAAGCGTCGGCTTCCTCCATGTCGGAATCTTCCTTGGTCTCCTTGTCTTTTTCGGGATTTTTCTTTCCCTTCTTCCGCTTAGCTTTGTAGCCTGCGGTATCATCTCTCTTGATGTCGTCGTTAAAACGACATTCAGCGTTGGTGTGGGATGAGCCCCCATTGGCGTCCAAATGATGCACACATGGGTTATTGGCGATGTCGGCCCAAGTGTAGGTTTTGCTTGGTTGTTGCTCTCCTCTACCTTGGACCCTTGATGTCCCACGGCCACGCCCGCGGCCTCCGCCACATCCTCCTCGTCCTCCAGACCAGGAAACAGTAGTGACTACCACTATCTCCGCATTGGGTTTTTCTTCCGAGGTATTTTTGCGCTTCTGAGCTTGTTGCTTTGGTTGTTTTGCCGACTGAGGCACAGCCAGGGCATTGAGTAATCCCTCTGCATCGTCGTCAGCATCTGCATACTTGCTTGCTGTTTCTATCATCTCTCCTAGATCGGTAACCTTGTCACACTTCAGGCGATGGCGCAGTAAACCAATTGGGAGACCTGCGATGAAAGCTTCAATCGCAGTTTGATCATTTACTCCTTCGCAGGAGTTCTTAGTGTCGATCCATCGTCCGAGGTAATCCCGGCAAGTTTCTCCGGCTTTCTGGGTGCAACGCTGTAGGTCTCCCACCGTACAGGGCCTCCGATATGTGCCTTCGAAATTCCGAAAGAACGCACTTTGCAAATCATACCAGTTGTGGATAGTGTTCGCCGGAAGCTCATTGAGCCATGATCATGCCGTCTTCCTCAACATGAGTGGGAGATATCGAGTTGCGACCAGGCTGTTTCCGCCTTTGGCGATGCAACAAGCTTGGAAGAAATCCTGTAACCAGGTGTCTGGCCGAGCAATGCCGTCGTAGGCTTGAATATGTCTTGAGATAGCAAATCCTTCCGGGAACTTTGTAGCTCTGATGCGTGGTCCGAAGCACTTTGGGCCCATGTACACATCATCGTTTTCGTAGCGCCGAGCCTCTATGTTGAAGTTGATCCTATGCCTTGCCTCGTTCGGGGATAGGGATCGTCCCGAATGTCGGCTGTGGCTATGGTGCCTTGGAGCCGGACTTCTGCTTCTGCCACCACCTCCTCCGCCATGTCCTCCTTGACCTCCGTGGGGGCCGTTGTGATAACTGTGTGGTGGAGAGGGTGGTGCAGCGGGGTAGTTTCCGGCTGATCGCCGGCCCCCATCTAGAGCGTCATTATTCCGGTTCCGGGAAGGTTCTTGACTATGACGAGCCCCCTGCCGGCTTATGCCAGCATGGTTTCCGTCGTTCCTTCGTTCGTCGTTCCCACCATGGTGAGTTTCAGTCGGATGGTTATCATGTCTAGGAGGTGGCATCCTTTGACGATCCTTCTCCCGATGTTTCTCTTTATCTTCTCCCCTTCGATCCTTAGATTCTCGTCGGGGAGGATTCGTCGGATTTATGGCAGCGATGGCGTCTTTCTCGGCCGCTGGTGCGACATTGCCCCATCCGCGTGTGGTTTTGTGATGCTGTCCTGAAGATCCGGTTCTCGAATAATTGTCTTCCCATCGTTCGGGGCGATAATACTGCTCCGGAACATAATGGGGTTTTACGTTAGCCCATGCCGGATTCGTACGACATTGGTCAGCATCAGAGACCAGTTTTTGACTTCCGGACAGGGCGACCTTTTGTTGTTCCAGTCCCTTGTTGAGTAGCTTGCTACCCAAACGGATCTCCTCCGGTCCTGGATTAGCTGATAGAATTTCTCGGGCTGCCATGGTATTTTGTACTGGTGTTGGGTATACCCAATCTCCGTTGCTATCTTTCCGTGGCTTCCCCATCCCGTCTCCAAAAAGGACGGCACGAACATGTGGGAATTGGTTGTCATCTATGTGACGCTTCTGTGTCTTCTGATGCAGACGGGACATGTACTCCTTGTTTGACATGCGCTTCTTCTCCACCTCGATGTTTTTGGCTTCATCAAGGAGTTGTTGACGACACGCTTCTAGGGCTTGCGCCCTTTCATCCAGCCCATCTGCAGTAAGTTCTGCAGCTGTAGGGATAGGTGTGGTTAATGCGGCATCGATGAGTTTACGCGCACCTTCAGTGATCATGTGTCCATCCACAGATGCTTCTTTTTTCAGCTCGTCTGGGATAAGTGCTCCATCCGAGTCTTCTTCGTATTCCTCAGCAATCACCTCCTCTGTCAGAGGGTCTTTTGCCGGGGTCTTGTTTTTCTTGTTCTTCTTCTTTGCCTTCTTGGCAGCGTCGGTAGCAAAGACGGCTTTGGGTACGTTTCCCGGAGTCAAGCTCTGATCGGTACTTTCGGACACTTGGACTTCGGGATTGTCTCCGACGTCCATATCATCCTGTGCTTTGGGAGAGTGTTCCTCGGATCCTTCATCCATGGCTTCTCCTTCCTCTGCAGCTTTGGAGTTGTACTCCTCTTCATATTCCGCGGAGAACTTTCGGAAATCTGCCGACGTCATGGATTCATCCAAGGATGCGGGTGCGTCGGTGTTTGTTCCAATTGCCTCCAGTGATGGGTTCGTAGCATGGAAAACAAAAAATTTCTACCGCAAGAACGAACAAAACCCAGATCTAATCTAGATAAAAGCCAAGATCTAATCTACTAGACATGAACGAGATAGATCGGTACTAACCCTCAGAGAACCGAAGCGTTAACGAGATTAGATCTCGTGGATGATGTATTCGATCACTTGCCGATCTCAAGATCGAGTAGATGATCCTTCGCCAGCGTTCGCAGCGCTTCCATGACGGTCACTGCGTGTGGAGTCGAACAGACCTTCCTCTCCTGTTCCGGTGAGCGGAGGTAGTAGATCTTCCCCACGCAATCCCAGCAACCTGACGGCGTGGTGGTGGTGGTGGAGAATTCTGCAGGCCTAAGCCGGAGCAGATGGAAGGAGGAAGAGAGAGGCGGCTAGGGTTTGGAGTGGGAGGGGGCAAGGAGGGGTGGCGTCTCCACCCCTCTATATATAGAGGGAGGGGTGTGGCCTAGGGTTCCCACCCCTAGGCCCACCCCTTAGGGCCGGCGCACTAGGGAGCTTGGGGGGAGAGTCCTTCCCCCCCAAGTTTCCCCTTTAAACTCCCCTTATCTTATCTTATCTTATCTTATCTCGGTTTTCAAATAAACTCCAAGATATCTTCTAGAACCTTCCGGAACATTCCGAAACCTTCTAGAATCCCCATACAAACACTCTGGAACATTTCCTAACTTAGAAAATGATCCCCATTATATGAATCTTATTCTCCGGACAGTTCCGGATCTCCTCGTGATGTCCCGGATCCAATCCGAGACTCCGAACAACATTCAGTCTCCAACGCACATTCAATATCTACTTAAAACAACTTCGAACCTTAAGTGTGTCACCCTACGGTTCGTGAATATGCAGACATGATGAAGACACCTCTCCGATCAATAACCATCAGCGGGATCTGGAGATCCATAACGGCTCCCACATACTCAACGATGACTTCGTGATCGATAGAACCATTAACATATGAAACCAATTCCCTTTGTCACGCGATACTTCTACTTATCCGAGGTTTGATCATCGGTATCTCCATACCTAGTTCTACCTCGTTACTGATAAGTACTCTTTACTCGTTCCGTGTTATGCCATCCCTTGTGACCCAGTCACATGCTTGCAAGCTAACTAGATGACATTCCACCGAGAGGGCCCAGAGCATATCTATCCGTCATATGGATGGACAAATCCCAATCTTGGTCCATGCGCTTCAACACATACTTTCAGAATACCTAATGACACCTTTATAACCACCCAGTTATGAAGTGGTGTTTGATGTCATCAAAGTACTCATCCGGTGATGGTGATTAACACAACCTCATGGTCGAAGGATTAGGTTACTATGTACCGAAAGCTTATAGCAATGTGAACTTAATGACTTGATCTAATGCTACGCTTACTATGGGTGTGTGTGTCCATTACATCATTCTCCTAATGATACAACCTTGTTATTAATGACATCCAATGTCCATGATCAGGAAACCATGATCATCAATCAATCAACAAGCTAGTTTAACAAGAGGCTTACTAGGGACCCTTTTATGTTTACAAAACACACATGTATTAGTGTTTCCTTATAATACAATTATAGCATGGGATGCAAACATTCATCATAAACACAAAGATATAATAATAACCACTTTTATTATTGCCTCTTGGGCATATCTCCAACATCCAGCACCGAGTCGGTGTTTTCTCCAGCATCGGCAGAGCCGGATCCGGATCCCACGTATCCGACGAAGTGCGACGCGTGCTTCCTGAGGTACCTGCGGCCTTCGCGGTCAGCCATATCGAAAATTTTGATTGTCTCGAGGATTGCATCTGCGCTTTCACCTTGCAGTATCATACATCGTAGTGTGTACCTTAGGAAATGCCTGTCTGTTCCGGCATCATCAGAGCCGGAATCAGTGTCGTTGATATGCTCCTCCTGGATTTCGACTTCCATGGGTGGGTCGATCTGGGATTCGGCTCCTCCGGGGAGATCCACTCCAGATTTGACGTTGACCGCTAGGTCTTCTTCAGGTTCGGGTTTCTCCACTATCTCCGCAACTGGTGCGGGCTGGGTGGGATTAGGGTTTTCTGAGATCCAGAATTCTGCCGCCTCGGTGGACAAAGGGGACCCATAAAATTCTTCTGCCTCTATCATCACCGCTGGGGTGGGTTGGGCAGTTTCAGCGAAACCGATGTAAACATCGATCTCGCCAAAAGACATGATTGTGTAGGCAGTCACGGCCTCCTTTGCCGGAATCCAAGTCTCGTCGAGAACGATGAGAGGGACGTCGCTAGCGTAGAGGATGCGACCAACGGCGATGGTCTCGCCGATTCCGATTCTTGCAGATTCCGCTCAGAACATAGATCCAAAGCTCACTTGCCCCACGGTGGGCGCCAACTGTCGTCGGATTGATGACAAGTACGCCATGAGGGGGTCCTCGAGGCGTGCAGAAGAGAGGGGGGGTGAGACATACGGTATTCCGGGACGGTGAGCACACAAGTTTACCCAGGTTCGAATCCATCGGCTTTGGACGAATCCTACTCCTGCTAGCAATCCAGTAATACGGCAGAGCCGGAATATGGGTTACAAGGGTTTCGCCTATGCGAGTTGAGGGTCTAAAGTATTGGGTGTTATCTGGTGCCCTAAAGGCTCTCCCTAGGACGGCTTATATAGATATCCGGCCTAGGGTTTACAAGAGAGATCTATCCGGCTACGACTAAGAGTTTGTTACAGAGTACATCTTGAACTACAAGTAACATTATGGGCCTAAGTCGGTAAGTCTATTGGGCCTTCCCGTAGTCGGATTGGACTCCGTCTTCTCTCCCTGATTGGGCCGCCCGTGAAGCAATGCTCTAACCCGAAGTGGGCCACCCTGGTCAGTGAGGAACTGTGAGGATACCCGGAAAGTATATCCCCAACACCCGGTTGTCAGCCACACGGGGGCGCGAAGGGTTATAGAGGGATGAGGGCCATCGGATCTAGCGGAGATCAACGACGCCCAGTCATCTCCTTCCTCTAATCGCGTGGAACAGAGGAGGAAACCCTAGCGGGTGGCGGCGGTTGCAGGGGGGTTCACCAGAGGCTCGGGAGGCGACGGGACAACGACAGGGTGATGCGACGCATCGAGGGAATTCCAGGGATGGGCGGCACCGATGGTTTTCTCGACAGGATCTAGCCCGTGCGAGGAGAGGTGGCGGCCAAAGCTCGGCAATGGCAAGGGGGCAGTCCTGGGCCACAAGAAGAACAAGATTAGATAGAGGAGGAGAAGGGGGTCACCGCAGGGTGACATGCAGAGGGAGAGAGCAAGAGGGGAAGGGACATTGCTCGATTATTGGAGGAGGCCGAAGCTTCTCTTCTCTCTCTATCTCGAGCAGTACAGAGCAAGGGAGAGGGTGCTCGGGGGGAGGTAAGTGGAGAGGAAAGGGGGCAAATGAGCCAGAGAGAGGAGCCAGGGTGGCCTCTGGCCTATTTAATTGAGAGGGAGTAGTCCATCATGGACTTGGTCCATTGAGCATGTGAGGGAGGAAGGAAACCAGGGGAGATGATGTTGTGGGCGGGGAGGGTGGTATCTGGTTGGGCTGCAGGTCAGAGAGAGGGAGGGTTGCTGCTGTGGCAAGCTTTGAAGAGATTTTGTCATCTTGTGGTTGTCCCTCTCTCTCTTCCTTTCAAAGAAGCACCAAGGACGAGGAACATGCTGGTGCTACAGGGCTAGTCGACCAGAGAGGGTGAGATTTGATGTGCAAGCTTGGTTGACCACTTTAGGGGAGCTTTGGTGGGGTGGTGTTTAAAAGAGTTACTTAGTTTGTAAATTGATCACAATGGGGCTGGTGAAGGATGTTCAAAAATTTGCATTGGACATGCTGGGGAAAATATACTGGTAGGTAGATGAGGTCATGGCATAGCTCTAGGAATTTATTGGGATTTTTCAGAGGATTTGAAGTCCACTTAAAATCATTTATTCAAAAAGTACAAAAGTAGTTCCTAGAATCTCATTTAATATTTTTACATTGGACCAGGTTGGACTTTGATGTGAGATGGTCATAAATATGAATTCACACTATGGTGATTTTTCACAAGATTTATTGGGGATTAAAAGTATTTCAAACTATTATTATTACATTTCTGCCATTTATGAAAATAGGCAAAAAGAAATAATAAAGCTCTTGAAAAATATTTATTTTTGAAGTGGGAAGATAGGGTATGATATATGGGCCTCAAAAGTGCTTAGAGTTGGGGAAGTGTTTTGGCAAAAACCAAACTTTCCTTTGGGAAAGGAGTTTTGGAGATTTTGACTATTAAAGAGATTAATTAGATTTGGAGCCATAATAATTATGGATAATATTTGAAAAATCTTGATGATTAAGTTAGATGATGTATACAAGGTGTAACAAGCATTTTCAACCTTGGGATTGGAGAATCCAAGTTGATTTTGGTGAAAACTAGAGATTTAAGGATCTTGGGTAAGATTGTTTTCATGCCACCAAAACCTTGTTGGATCTTGGAGCTCAGATCTCCCCTTGGGGCATGGGATAGATGGATGGATAAAACAAGTGATGTACATTAGCATGGTATAGAGTTTTGAGCTTGATCTTGCTTGAGGGTTCCATAAAATGATCTCCAACTTTGAATAAATTAAGCCTACCAAAGTAGATTATCAACTAGCCTTCAAAACCTTGTGGGTTCAAGGAGCACAAAGATCCACTTGGAACAAGTGAAGTAGATATTTATAGAACTATATGGTTAGAACACAACCATGCAAATAGTTGGTACATAGAAGGTGGGATGATGGTGTGAGCTTCTGTCAAAGTAGGCATGTTGACTAGATTTGCAGGAATAGTTATTTTCTTGCTTGCAAAACTATCGATAACAAGTGGGTTGGAGGCTGATCAATCCAAGGGAACGAGTGGTCCTTGGTAGTCCTTAGGATGGTTTACAAGATGGTTCAAGTGCATTTCCAATAATGCATTAGGGTTGGGAAAAGGAGGCATTCAAAAAGGTGATGTTGGAACAGATTCCAGACTTAGCCAAATTTGGCAGATTTAGGGTTTTTGACTTGGATGTGGGTGGTGATTATTTTAATGGGTTGCAAGGTACCAAATCATCATCACGAGGATGATGTTGAAGTGTAGATTGAGTAGGAAGGATCCTTTATTGATATTGGTCTTTGTTGGCTTGGAAGCTTCTAGAAGGGATATCTTCAGAATTGATCTAGTTAAGGGTTTTAGATGATCACCTAGTATCTAGAGATTAGATCCTGCTTTGTATTCTTGCTTAGGGTGTGGTGATTTGGAAACCTTTTTATCCTAGGTGTGAGCTCCTAGAGTAGCTCATACTATCTCCTAAGCAGACAAATCAAGCAGCAGATCAAGGCAATTCATCTTATAAACTAAGCAAACCTACTACTAGCGTTACCATCAAGCTGAGCTTGGGGTTAAGGATGGGTAATTTTGAAAGGTTGGAGTTTGAGTAAGGTGAGAGTCCTTGGTATCCCTACCAAGAGTAGAATTCAAAAGGTTTATACAAGGTTTTGAGAATCCTAGAGGTAGGAGTAGTTGAAAGTTCTGTCTTGAAAACATAAGGAGATTATATTATATCTCTCTCCGTAGTTTTGTCAATAGAAGCTACTAAAATAGTTTTGGTTACATAAGCATCTTGGCTCATGTTTTGAAATGCCAGAACATTTGAGAATATGTAAAATGAGTCAGGATAGTTTTGTTAAATAGCTTTTTGTGAACTGATGTTGAGGTAAGGAGTATATCATAAGCTATACAATCAGAAGCATAAGCACAGACAATCAACAAGCAAACACTGCAACACTTAACAAGAAAAAGTTTTTGTTTCCCCCAAATTTTTGCATTCTGGACAACTAATCAGGGTTGCTAAAATTGGGATGTTACAGATAAGACTAGTACTTTCTTAACAAAAGAAAACATCACCCTCCTTACTTTCAGCAGATCTTGTTGAAGAAGATATGATGCACAAATCTACTATATCCGGGAACTATATCATAAACTATACTAGTAAGTTGCATGTGCCTTGCACGTGAGACTCAGATAGTAGACGTATGACATATCATCATCTATCACTATATAAAATTATAATTGGTAAAGCACAATAAATTATAAATTTTATCAACATCTATAAAGTATGGGTGTATATTTGGTCCTTGTACTTTGTATCATCATGTAGAAGTCAAAGATTATTAGCTACCTAACACATGAAATTTTTGATAACATGGTCTAGAGAAACAAGGGAGAAGATTATAGTCTGATGGAGAAGTGTGTTTTGAGGTTTTTGCATAGCATTCATTATGCCGAAGACTAATATAATCTTCCACATGCTAGAATGGAAAAGAAGATCCAACGGCTAGAAATGCTGGGATTCATGAGTCTTGATCCAACGGTCAACATTCAAAGTTATTCGTACACTATATAGTGGTAAGATAAGATAAGATCATGTAGAAGTCAACGATTATTAACTACGAGGGAGAAGATTCTAGTATGATGGAGAAGTGTGTTTTGAGGTTTGTGCATAGCATTCATTATCCTAAAGACTATCAATAGAATCTTGCAGATGCTAGAATGGAAAAGAAGATCCAATGGCTGGAAATAATGTTGGGATTCACGAGTCTTGATCCAACGGTCAATATTCAAAGTTATTCATACACTATATAGTGGTAAGATATCTCTACTACTATAATGGAGCAGTTTTGAATTGGATCCATAACACCAATTCTGACCATTGGGCTGTTAGATCCAATGGTTCAGAGAAGATGGATTCGTGTTGAATAGTACCTAGAGCAAACTCCACCATGCATGTTCTAGAACCATCATGTCACCACCCCCAAAATTTCATAGCACAATAGGTTGTATTCTCTCTACTACTATAGTGGAGTAGTTTTGAATAGGATCATAGCACCAATCCTGACCGTTGGGCTATTAGATCCAATGGTTTAGAGCAACTGGATTCATGTTTAATAGTACGTACCTAGAGAAAACTCCACCATGTTATAGAACCATCATGTCACCACCCCCAAAATGCATAAATTAAGTCTATTAATAATAAGTATCTACACATATTGAGAATACAACCTACTATACTATGAAATTTTGGGGATGGTGACATGATGGTTCTAGAACATGGTGGAGTTTGTTGTAGGTACTATTCAACATGAATCGAGCTACTCTGAACCATTGGATCTAACAGCTCAATGGTTAGGATTGGTTCTATGGATCCAATTCAAAACTGCTCCATTATAGTAGTAGAGATATGATGTCAATATGGTCATGCCCTTGGCAGTTCGGGTCAAAGCCAAGAATGTTCATACACCATAGGCTAATACACATTGTGAAGAAGCCAGAGAATTTTTTTTGTATTCAAAGGTGTCAAAACACATGTTTCTCATTTTTTTCTTAGCACAGTATAGTGTACGAATAACTTTGAATATTGACCGTTCGATCAAGATGCGAATCCCAATATTGTCAAATGTTGGATCTTCATTTCCATTTTAGCATCTAGAAGATACTATTGATAGTCTTTATTTTCTTATCTTACCACTATTTTTATATATAGTGTGCGAACAACTTTGTATATTGACTGCTGATTCATGACCCATGAATCCCAACATTGCTGCTAGTTATTGGATCCTCTAATCAATTCCATCATCTAGAAGATACTATTGATAGTCTTTGTTATCTTATCTTAACACTATATAATGTACGAATAACTTTGAGTATTGACCATTGGATCAAGACTCGCAAATCGCAACAATGCTAGCCATTGGATCTTCTTTTTTCCATTCTACCGGGTGGTGGTACTTTTATCTACTACTATAAAATGGAGTAGTTTTGAATTGGATCAATAGCACCAATCCTGACCGTTGGGCTGTTAGATCCAATGGTTCAGAGCAGCTGGATTCATGTTGAATAGTACCACTTTATCAATTTGTTTTCACCCATCAACTCAGTCATCCACATAGGTCCCACAGATTGGGGAGGTCGCGGTCGCCTTGGACGCACCACACAATTATGACTGGGCCATCGAGTGAGGGAAGCAGAGTTAGCATTCCGTCCAATCGCTTACCGTAGTCATTGTCATCGATATTTGCCACACGCATCGGCTTCATCAGCGACATTGATTGTCCCCTCGCTTCGGTAATCCGCCACATTAATCTCGGACCACCTCCTTACTATTTAGTCTCTCCCTTCCCTGCACCAAACCATCTCTAATCCCTCGCTTCCAGCAAACCATTTCCGTCCTCGTCTGTCATCCATGGCCACCTTCCGACTGCCGCCCGCCATACCGAAGTGAAAGACCCCGACATCACTGCACAGGAGGACAATGCCCTACGCATTTGGGCCTTCTCCCCGTGGAGAACAAAGTTGCAGCTGGCATGTGCCTTCCTCGACACTAGGTATGATCACCGCAAGTACCAGATGTACGGCCTCTTCAACAATCCGAACGGGACGTTGAAGGTCAAGTTCATCAACTTCAGGGACGCCCATCTCCTCTATGACCAGGCCTTCCACTGCAGCTGCGAGATGGTGGTGTTCACCGGTGCCAACATTTTCACCAAATACCGGAACCGGTTCCTAAACAACGGCAACTTCATCCACACTGTTCTCCCGGAGCTGCCGATGGATCCGGAGGTGCCGCCTCGTTATCCGGCGGTGCCGCCGATGGCTTAGGAGGTGCTGCTGCCTTATCCGGAGGTGCCGACGAGTCAGGAGCCGGATCTGTTGCTGGAGCTGTCATTGGTGCTAATGTCATGAGATGCCGCTGGCGGCGCGGACTAGGTGGTAGGAGGCGCCGGACCTGCACTAGTTCAGCAGCGAGTCCTATATATGTAAACTCATGCTGTTATGTTAATGGTTGAATGAAGTTTCTTTTGGTGCTACTCATCAAAAAAAGTTTCTTTTGGTACTACTCACTGTACCCTGTAGTACTAGTAGTACTGCGAATGGCGATCTATTGAATATCCTTCTCCCTGGATGTTTGTGAAGGAAGTGAAAATTTTGAAACCGGGAAAGTTTGAATTGCTACTCTATTGTAAGGACCAAAATGGTGCCCACCAACGTAGCTAACAAACATGCCAGACAAAGACACGGAGCCTCCAACAGAAGGCAGGTCGTCGGTCGACGCGCATGCACAGCACCATGTTGTGGACGAGGGAGAGATTAGCCGGACGGGGTGTGGGGGTGGTGATGAGGGAGTGAAGGAGAGAGAGAGAAAACACATTTTGTTTTGCGTGCATATATATGGTGGTCCTGAAATTTACTCTACTCACTTTACCATGTACCTCGTGTCAGTAACCCATCCCAGCTTTTCTCTCATATCGTACCGCCTTCAAATCCTCCTCTTCGCAGCTCTCTTGCTGCCTCCTCTATGCTCATAGTCTCTTCTCGCTCATTATTTTTTAACAGAAAAAAGGAAATAAATTCTTCTTACTTGATTTTCACAAAAATAAATTCCTGTCACTTGGAAAATTGAAATTGATTATTTTTTGTTTTTAATATCTTTGATCATTCTCAAAAGATGGCCAAATTTTTCGGCATGCAAATTCTTGCATATGGG
Organism: Avena insularis; assembly: GCA_023614405.1. Lineage (NCBI taxonomy): Eukaryota > Viridiplantae > Streptophyta > Magnoliopsida > Poales > Poaceae > Avena > Avena insularis. Next base: position 501,849,577 of record CM042688.1, on the reverse strand, counting down.
ATCATGAGCATAAAGTATGATGTGGAGATATGGCTTTGACCTTGTGGTCATTCGCCTTGAAATCCAAGAATTTTTCATGCTCATTGACAACTATGCTTAAATTCGTTGAAATTTCACCACTTACTTTTAGGTTAGCATTTTACAGGGTCGGTGGGAGTACATTCTACATCAAGGACCTAAAAAAGGGAAAATTACATCGAGGTCCACACATTTAGCACAAAGGACCCTAAAATTGAGCAAAGAAAATAGTCGGGTTCGGCTCCTTCTTGGGAGAGCAGCTGATCGAGCCATACTCTTTGTACTACTTTCTCTTCAATTGTTTTCACAATATGGACAAATCTGTGGCCATGCAAATTCTTGGATACTCGATCATCAGAATAAAGTATGATGTAGAGATATGGCCTTGACCTTTTGGACGTTCGGCTTGAAATCCAAGAATTTTCATACTCGTTGACAACTATAAGCTGAAATTCATTTAAATTTCACCACTTACTTTTAGGTTAGAATATTACACGGTCGGTGGGAGTACATTTTATGACAAGGACCTAAAAGGGGGAAAATTACATCGAGGTCCTTACATTTAGCACAAAGGACCCTAAAATTAAGAAAGCAAAATAGTCTGGTTCGGCTCCTTCTCGAGAGAGTAGCTGATCGAGCCACACTTTTCATACTACTTCATCTTCGATTGTTTTCAAAATATGGCCAAACTTGTCCACATGCAAATTCTTGGATATGGGATCATCAACATAAAGTATGATGCAGATATGGCCTTGACCTTGGTCATTTGTCTTGAAATACAAGAATGGTTCATACTCGTTGACAACTAAGCTTAAATTCGTTTGAATTTCACCACTTACTTTTAGGTTAGAACTTTACACGGTCGATCGGAGTACATTGTACATCAGGGATCTCAAAAAAGCAAAAAATACATCAAGGTCCATACATTTAGCATAAAGGACCCTAAAAGGAAATTTTTCTGGTTCGGCTCCTTCTCGAGAGATCAGCTGATCTGAGCCAAACTCTTGATACTACTTCATCTTCGATTGTTTTCAAAACATGGCCAGATCTATTGCCATGCAAATTCTCTAACATGGGATCATCATCATCATATAAAGTATGATGTTGATATGGCCTTGACGTTGGTCGTTCGGCTTGAAATCCAAGAATGTTCATACTCATTGACAATTAAGCTTAAAATCGTCTAAATTTCACCTCTTACACTTTTAGATCTAAACCGGGGAAATTACATCGAGGTTGATACATTTAGCACAAATGACCCTAAAATTAAGCAAGGAAAATAGTTGGGTTCGACTCCTTCTTGAGAGAGTAGTTGATCGAGCCATACTCTTCATACTATTTCATCTTCGATTGTATTCAGAATATGGCCAAATTTTTCAGCATGCAAATTCTTGGATATGGGATCATCAGCATAAAGTATAATGTAGATATGACCTTGACCTTGGTGGTTCGTCTTGAAATAGAAGAATGGTTCATACTCGTTGACAACTAAGCTTAAATTCGTTTAAATTTCACCACAATACTTTTAGGTTAGAACTTTACACGGTCGATCGGAGTACTTTTTACATCACGGACCTCAAAAAAGCAAAAAATACATCGAGTTTCATATACATTTAGCATAAAGGACCCTAAAAGAAAAAAATCTGGTTCGGCTCATTCTCGAGAGATCAGCTGATTTGAGCCAACTCTTAATACTACTTCCTCTTCAATTGTTTTCAAAACATGGCCAAATCTGTTTCCATGCAGATTCTCTAACTTGGGATCATCAACACAAAGTATGATGTTGATATGCCCTTGACCTTGGTTGTTCGGCTTGAAATCCAAGAATGCTCATACTCATTAACAAGTAAGCTTAAAATCGTCTAAATTTCACCACTTACACTTTTAGACCTAACAAAAGGGGGAAATTACATCGAGGTCCATACATTTAGCACAAAGGACCCTAAACTTAAGCAAGGAAAACAGTCGGTTTCATCTTCTTCTCTAGAGAGTAGCTGATCGAGCCATACTCTTCATACTACTTCATCTTCGATTGTTTTCAAAATATGGCCAAACTTGTTGGCATGCAAATTCTTGGATATGGGATGATGTAGATATGGCCTTGACCTTGGTTGTTCGTCTTGAAATACAAGAATGGTTCATACTCATTGACAACTAAGCTTAAATTAGTTTAAATTTCACCACGTACTTTTAGGTTAGAACTTTACATGGTCGATTGGAGTACATTTTACATCAGGGACCTTGATGGCTCTGTGTATGGCGCCAGAAAAGTGCTGGTGTGGTGTTGATGTAGAGCTCGTTGGGAACCCCAATAGGAAGGTATGATGAGCACAGCAACAAGTTTCCCTCAGTATGAAACCAAGGTTTAATCGAACCAGTAGGAGCAAGGAAACACCCCAAAGGTGTTACTAGCTGAGCCTTGGCAGGGCGCACTACCGGTGCTAGTAGCAACGTGGAGACCTGCACAACACAACCACATAACTTCGTCCCCAACTTGCGATGAGGTTGTCAATCTCACCGTGTTTTGTGGAAAACAAAAAATTAAACGTATCGAATGGAAAGAAATAATAGTTTGCAGAAAGTAAACACAAAGCAGTAAAAGATTGTAGATTGTATGTAAAAGACAAGGACCGAGATCCATAGTTCACTAGAGGTGGCTCTCCTTAAGATAGATAACATGCTGGGTGAACAAATTACAGCGGGGCAATTGACAAACATCGAGAAAGCAATACATGCATATACTAATCATCTTGACTCCTTTGGAACTTGATTAGGCATTACAACATTATACATAGACCGCCATCCAACTGCATCTATGACTAATAATCCACCTTCAAGTTATCATCCGAACCCCCTGATACGTCCATTTTGCATCAATATTCTATGTCATAATTCACTATTATTCATTGATATATTTCGTATTGAGAGGTGATACTTATGTTATTTCATCTATTTTTGCATGGTTGATGACTTTTGGAGCATGGAGCTCTGCAGTCAGGATTCTGATGGAAAAGGTGCTGTTTGGAGGAAAAATTCGCGAAGATCAGAAAATCCGAGAAAATATACGGAAAATCCTATTTTTCCAGAAGACGAAGGAAGCCAGAAGGGGAGCTGGAGATGGGCCATAGGGGGCCCATACGACCCCCTGGCGCAGGCAGCCCTAGGCCACACCAGCAGGTGGTGTGGCCACCCTGGTCCACTCCAGGCTCTCCCCTCTGGTGTATATTATCCTCCCGAAACCCTAAGACTCGGGGAGCGACCACAGAAAGATTCCGCCACCTTTGCGGGGCGGAAAACACCGAGAGAAAGATCTCTCCGGCAGATAGATTTCTGCCGGGGGAATTCCTTCCCGGAGACGGGAGATCGTCGCCATCAACACCACCATCCAGCTGGACTTCATTAGGATCATCATCATCATCATCACCACCATCATCACCATCAACACCCTCATCACCATCTCCATATGATGTCTTGTGAGTAGTTCGTTTTGTTCTTGAGGACATGGGAGAAGTCATGTTGTTAGTAGTGGAGTTGTGTTGAGAAAGATTCAATAGTTTGATATTTAAGTTGTGGTGTAATTCTTCTAGTGGTGTCATATGAACGTCGACTACATGACACTTCACCTATATGGGCCTAGGGGAATGCATTGTGTATTTGGCTACTAATCGTAGGGGTTACCGGAGTGACAGAAACCTGAACCCCCGTTAGGAAACCATTGCACAAGGGACGTAAGGGTCTTAGAGTTTAAAGCTGTGGTTAGGTTTCTACCTTAATTACTTTCTTGTACTTACGGATGTTTGCAAGGGGTATAATCACAAGTATATATTAGTCATAGGAAGGTCGGTACATTAACACAGGTTCACCCACACAACACTTAGCAAGCTAGAGAAGATTAATCAACTATATGGAGCGAAAGCACTTGACAGTCTTCCCATGTGTCCTCGAGAACGTTTGGTCATCTTAAGTAATACAACCGGCTTGTCCTTTGCTGCATAAAGGATTGGGCCACTTGCTGCATTTATTCCTACTGTATTTTATTTACTCGTACTTTTTTTACTTGCATTGTCAAAAAAACCTAAAAATCTGTTTGCTAAGTATTTGCAGAGAATTCCTGATCCATACCACTAGCCAGCACCTTCTGCTCCTCGTTGGGTTCGACACACTTACTTATCAAAAATACTGCGATACACCCCCTATACTTGTGGGTCATCAAGACTATTTTCTGGCGCCGTTGCCGAGGAGTGAAGCGCTATTGGAGAGTGGATCTGGTAAAGGAAACTTCTACTGTGAGTATTGTTTACTTCTGCTAGTTTCTTGATTTTCGTTATGGATAATTCGCTGAGTTTCTTATTTGGTAATGCTACTACCACTGCTAAGGTAGTAGATAAGCCACCACCTGCTGAGAATGATGTTTTCAAAATACCTACAAGAATTATTGATCGTGTTATGGATAACTACTATGTTGGGGATGGAACTGTTCATCCTGGTGATCATTTACTCTTTATACACAAATTATGCGGGTTGTTCAAGTGTGCAGGTATTACTACAGATCAAGTTAAGAAGAAATTATTCTCATTATCACTGAAAGGAAGAGCTGAGGAATGTATAAGCTGCAGAAGAATGGTCAAGCTCTAGAATGGGAGGAAATAGTGCCTCTCTTTTATTCAAAGTTTTATCCTCCTAGTGAGATTCATAAAGATTGGAATCAAATATACAACTTTTAGCCTCTTGATGGAAAGAGTACAGCTCAAGCTTGGGGGAGATTGAAGTTACTAATGCTCAAATGTCCCATTCATGAGCTCCCCAACAATATTATTATCAATAACTTTTATGCAAGGCTCCCTCTACATGACAAGGATTTATTAGATGCTTCTTGTGCTGGATCATTCACTCGTATGGAAGAAGAAGCTAAATGGGATCTTCTGGACCGTATTCAAGACAATGCTGAAGCTTGGGAGAATGACAAAGGTAGAAAGTCATGTATAAATTACGATTATGAATGCATTGAATCTTTTATGGGAACTGATGACTTTCAAAATATTAGTAATGCTTATGGTATTGATTTGCAAGTTATTACGAATTTCTTTAGAGCTTTTGCTTCCTATATCGAAATTCCAAAAAGGGATGGAATAAATACCATGCACCTTACAAAGATATTGTTGACTGTGTTCCTATTGGGAGTACTGAGTATTGCATTATTGATCCCATCTTACCTGAACCTTATATCGAGAAGATTCCTTTCCTAGAAAAGGTAAAGGACCATCCTATAATAACTAATGTAATCACCAAAAGTGAAAAGAGAACTATAAAACCTGATGAACAAATAAACGTTGAACCTGTGGTAGCAATTGTGAAAGACCTTGTCACTAAAAGCATAATAGATGGGCACATAGTCTTTTGTGAGGATGCTTCTAATATTGTTTCACATCCTAATAGAACTAAAGGCTAGTGTTCCTGTGCTTTCTGTTAGAATTGGTGATCATTGCTATTATGGTTTATGTGATATTGGTGCAAGTTCCAGTGTTATTCCTTATGAGCTTTACAGAGAAATTATGCATGAAATCAGTCCTTGCGAGTTGGAAGAGATTGATGTGGTTATTCACCTTGCTAATAGAGAGACCATCTCTCCAATTGGTATTGTACGAGACGTGGAAGTTCTTTGTGCTAAGATTAAGTACCCTGCTGATTTTCTAGTACTCGGTTCAGCTGCTAGTAAAACTTATCCTATCATTTTTGGTAGACCTTTCTTGAGTACTTGTGGAGCTATTATAGATTGCAAGAGGGAGAAAATCTTGACTAAGTTTGATGGGGAATCTTATGAGTTTAATTTTTCGAAATTTACTAAAGAACCTTGTGAAGAGGAAACCCATAATGCGGATTTTAGAGTTGAACAACTTGCTTCTATCTCTCTTGCTCCTAACAATGCTTTGTAGCAATTTATGGAAGATCACGAAAGTGAAATCTTCATGGAAGAAAGGAATGAGATTGACAGGATTCTCCGTGATCAGCCTAAGATGCTTAAGCATAACTTGCCTGTAGAAGACTTGGGTACCACGTTGCCACCTAAAAAGGATCCGGTCTTCGATCTAAAACCTCTCCCTGATGATCTTAAATATGCTTATATTGATGATAAAAAGATATATCCTGTTATTATTAGCACTAAACTTTCAGGGAAGGAAGAAGAAAGGTTATTGGAGGTTTTGAGGAAACACCGAGGAGCTATGGGCTATACTCTGGATGATTTAAAAGGGATTTCACCTATGATATGTCAGCATTCTATCAACATAGAACCAGATGCAAAGCCAGTAGTAGAGCACCAACGACGTTTAAATCCTAGGATGAAGGAAGTGGTAAGGAATGAGGTATTGAAACTCCTTGATGCTGGTATTATTTACCCTATTGCTGACAGTGAATGGGTGAGTCCTGTTCATTGTGTTCCTAAAAAAAGAGGTATTACTGTTGTTCCTAATGATAATGATGAGCTTATTCCTCAAAGAATAGTAGTAGGCTATAGGATGTGCATTGATTTTTGAAAAGTCAATAAAGTTACTAAGAAAGATCATTACCCGCTTCCTTTTATTGATCAAATGTTGGAAAGGTTGTCTAAAAAGTCCCATTTTTGTTTTCTTGATGGTTATTCTGGTTTCTCTCAAATTGCTGTTAAACAGCAAGATCAAGAAAAAACAACTTTTACTTGCCCTTATGGAACTTATGCTTATCGACGTATGCCTTTTGGTTTATGTAATGCTCCTGCTACTTTTCAAAGGTGCATGTCTGCTATCTTTCATGGTTTTTGTGAGGAAATTGTAGAACTGTTCATGGATGACTTTTCTGTCTATGGAACTTCTTTTGATAATTGTCTGCACAACCTTGATAAAGTTTTGCAGAGATGTGAAGAAACTAATCTTGTTCTTAATTGGGAGAAATGCCACTTCATGGTTAATGAAGGGATTGTCCTTGGGCATAAAGTTTCTGAAAGAGGCATAGAAGTTGATAGAGATAAGGTTGAGGCAATTGAGAAGATGCCATGTCCAAGAGACATCAAAGGTATTCATAGTATCCTTGGTCATGCTGGTTTCTATAGAAGGTTTACTAAAGACTTTTCTAGGATATCAAAACCCCTTACTAATCTTCTTCAAAAAGATGTACCTTTTGTTTTTGATGATGATTGTAAGGAAGCTTTTGAAACTCTTAAGAAGGCTTTAACTACAACCCTATTGTTCAACCACCTGATTGGAGTTTACCCTTTGAAATAATGTGTGATGCTAGTGATTTTGCTGTAGGTGCTGTCCTTGGGCAACGTATTGATAAAAAATTAAACGTTATCCATTATGCTAGTAAGACTCTAGGCGTTGCTCAAAGGAATTATGCTACTACTAAAAAGGAATTTCTAGCTGTTGTTTTTGCTTGTGATAAGTTTAGGCCCTACATTGTAGACTCAAAAGTCACCATTCATACTGATCATGCTGCTATTAAATATCTTATGACGAAGAAGGATGCTAAGCCTAGGCTTATTAGATGGGTGCTGCTTTTACAAGAGTTTGATCTACATATAGTAGATAGGAAGGGTGCTGAAAACCCTATAGCTAATAATTTATCTCGATTGGAAAACATCTCTTTTGACCCTATGCCTGTTAATGATAGTTTCCCAAATGAACAGTTAGCTGCATGAGGGTAAGCTCATGAGGAGCCCTTGAATGCGCTGATTATGCTAACTTTATTGTCTCCAAGTATTTGCCTCCAACTTTTACAGCTCAGCAAAGAAGGAAGTTATTCTATGATTTGAGGCATTATTTTTGGGATGACCCACACTTATACAAAGAAGGAGTGGATGGTATTATGCGAAGATGTGTTCCAGAATATTAACAAAAGGAGATATTGCGTAAATGTCATGGTAGTGCTTATGGAGGACATCATGCAGGAGATAGAACTGCACAAAAGGTGCTACAATCAGGTTTCTACTGGCCTAACCTTTTTAAAGATGCAAGAAAATTTGTTTTATCTTGTGATGAATGTCAGCATGTTGGTAATATTTCTAGACGCAATGAAATGCCTATGAACTACTCTCTAGTTATTGAACCTTTTGATTGCTGGGGATTCGACTTTATGGGTCCTTTCCCTCCTTCGAAAGGTTACACTCATATCCTTGTTGCCGTTGATTATGTTACTAAGTGGGTAGAAGCCATTCCTACAAAGAGTGCTCACGGGGAGACCTCTCTAAAAATGCTTAAGGATGTTATCTTTCCTAGGTTTGGAGTGCCTAGGTATCTCATGACTGATGGGGGTTCTCATTTCATTCATGGTGGTTTTAGAAAGACCCTTGCTAAATATGATGTTAATCATAGAATTGCTTCAGCCTATCACCCCAAACTAGCGAGCAAGTAGAGTTATCAAATAGAGAAATTAAATCCATCTTGCAAAAGACTGTTAATAGATCTAGAAAAAACTGGGCTAAAAAGTTGAATGATGCTTTATGGGCTTATAGAACTGCTTACAAAAATCCTATGGGGATGTATCCTTATAAAATGGTTTATGGGAAAGCTTGTCACCTACCCTTAGAATTAGAACACAAAGCTTACTAGGCAGTTAAAGAACTAAATAGAGATTTTAAGCTCGCTGGTGAGAAAAGATTATTTGACTTAAGTTCTTTAGATGAATGGAGGAGTGAAGCCTATGAAAATGCTAGGCTCTTTAAGGAAAAAGTTAAAAGATGGCATGATAAGCGAATACTTAAGAGAGAATTTCATGTTGGTGAGAAAGTTCTATTGTATAGGTCTCGTCTCAGATTTTTTTGCAGGAAAGCTACTGTCAAAATGGGAAGGACCTTTCATTATTGAAGAAGTATACCATTCAGGAGCAATAAAAATTTCTTCTTTGAAAGATAATACTACACAAGTAGTGAATGGGCAGCGACTCAAGCACTATATTGCTGGAGATTCTTACAATGAAGATGTTGATGCCTTTCAAGTTATAACTCTGGAGAAATTCATCAAGGACCAAATTCAGAGACCTGCAGAGTCTATTTTCAAATAGCTAATAGTTCTGGTAAGAAAAGTTCTACGAAAATACAATCCAAATATATTTTTGCAGTTTTCAGTCAATAAGGGAAGTTACGAAGTGAAAAAGGGACGGAAACGGAGCCAGGGTGGCCCACACCACCCTATGGCGCGGGCCCACCCCTGGCCGCGCCACCAGGTGGTGAGGCCACCTCAGACTCTGCCTCCGACCCGTTTTCACCCAGTACCTTCCTCTTGTTATCACCACCACCAAAGGAGTAATTCGTCATCAGGTTTGGCATCCCCTTGGTTTGTTCCAAGCTTGGGGGAGTGCCACGGTATCACATCACTATCTTCTATCTTTTTACCTTATTAGTAGAGTCATATCATGAATGGAGAAGTTATTATGTAGGATGGTTTGAATTATGGAAGTGTCCCCTCTCTCGTTAGATATGTATCCCTTGGTGTGAGTTGCTGTTATGGATTATTAATGAGAAGTTCTATCATTTACTCTTTTGCATAGCTTATGTTAGTTTTCAATTCATGGTTATATGATTGATCTTGTTGTTAGTATTGGTATCACTTTGGGATCATTGAGTTAATTTAGTTGGTTTTGGCAAACCTGGCTCAGTCAGTAGCAACACTATTTTTGAGAGTTGAATGAAAAAGATAGAAGTACTCTAGAGAAAAATAATTTCATCATCTTTCTTTCTTGATTTGCTCATAAGTTTAGTATTCTCTAGTTAAGATCTTTTGTGCTTCCAAGGAAGATTGCATGTTTGTTTTTATCACTTGTATGTTTGGTTGTTTCCTTCAACTGTTGTACTTGCTACCCAGCCTTGCTAGCCAAAAACGTGTATTGAGAGGGAATTCTTCTCGTGCATCCACTCCTTTAAACCAAAACCCACGCCATTTCTGTCCACCATACCTACCTATTAGCATTATTGCTATTCCAAGTAAATTATTGTTTTATCTACCTCCCAAATTAAACTTGTTATGTGAAAATTAGTGATTAAAGCTCTCACGAACTTGATGGCACACTTTACTTTCTTGCACTTAATAAACTTGAACCATTGTGCTCACCTATGTTGCGTATATGCTTGCACTTTGTAAGTTGTGAATTAAGAGAACCATCTTTGTCATAGAGCGCTTTCAACATTGCACTTGTACTTTGTACCAAGTTGATATCATGTTCTTTTATGGATACATATACATAACTCCATGGGAGCATGATATCAACTAGGTACAAGTACCAAGTGCAATGTTGAAAGTGTTCCTATGAAAGCATGGTTCTGCTAATCTCAACAAATAAGTGCAAGCATATACAACATAGACGCATAATGGTTCAAGTTTATTAACAAGAAAAGTGCCATCAAGTTCTCATAACAAGTTTAATTTGGAAGGTAAACAAAAGCATGAATATACTTGGAATAGCATAAGCTAGTAGGTAGGTATGGTGGACTCTTTGGAATAACTTGGTTTAGGGAGTTGGATGCATGAGTGGAACTCATACTTGGTTGTGGAGGCTAGCAAAAGACTGGGAGCGACAAACTAAGAGAGCAATAATGGCCATAAGCATGGAGAGCGACAAAACATCATTGATCAAAGAATAAAGTGATACTACAAGTTGAAAACTAAAGGATCATAAAGGCTATGGTGACTTGAGATAGTCATAACATGGTGTGAGCATGCGCTAAGTCAACCCAAATAAAGCATCAAAGGAGAATACCACTATACTATGCTTTAATATGCTAAAACAACGCATGATTCATCCAAGGCACATTAAGCAATCTCAATTGTTTATAACAAGGCATGCTACAACAAAGAATACTAAGCATAAAGCCAAAACAATATCAAGCATGGCATGACAAAGCATAGGCCACAGTCAAAAACGAGCTCTTTTTACCACATAAGTATGAACTTTCCTACTCTTTTCCAAACCAAACCAAACTATTTGCAAACCAATGTATGAAAGAGGGGGTCCAACCAATTTATTCAGAAAACTAAGCAAACCAAAGCAAATGAAAAACTAAAACGAAAATGAAAAAGAAGACGCTCCAAGAACAACACAACTGTGCATGAAACAATAAAAATGAAGCGTTTGGAAGAAACCTAGAATTTTTATTAATGAAGAAGGGGATGCCTTGGGCATCCCCAAGCTTTTACACTTGTACTTCTTGGATATTTCTTGGGGTGACACGCGTGGCATCCCCAAGCTTGAGCTTTAGTCCATCCTTCATCTCGTTACTCATTCCTTCCATACACCTGAAATTTTTCCTTCATACAAAACTTCACACAATCTTTATTAGCAACATTAGTGCACTCAAGATAAAAGGTCTTAAGGTTCAGTTCTAACACCAAATAAACTTCCATTAGAACACTAGCTACTGTATCACTTCCATCAAAAAGCTCAATTCCCCAAAAGAACTCAAAAAGAAACCAACAAGAAGCAAATGCAGAAAATGGCAGAAATCTGTCAAAACAGACCAGCAGGTAAAGACGAATTTTTTCGAACACCTTCTGTTGCTCAAATCAAAACGTGTTGAACTAACGAAAGTTAGATAACAACCTGGTACAGAATCACAAAAATTCACGCCTCAAAAAGACGTTCAGATATTTTACACGAATTTTTATGGTGAAGCACAGAAATCTGTTTCGGGACAGCAACTTTCCCAATCATTACTTCTCTCTCATTAGAGGTTACTCTTGGCACAAAAAGCAAATAAAAAGGATAAGGAGCGGTTATTACTGAATTAATAACTTCCAAGACTCATCTAAAACTTTTGTGTTATCTCCCAATAAGTATTTTTCTTTAACGCCTTTAAGTTAGGCATAAGAAGCAAAGAAAGAATCAAGTGTTCTCAAATGAAGAAGCATTAAGACCAAATTTTGTTTTCATAGGAGAAGCAAAAGAAATCTTACCTCTCTTCTTAGGGAAGTGTTCTATACCTTTCTTGAGTGGTAATTGATATTTAATGGTGCCTTCTTTCATATCAATGATGGCACCAACAGTTATAAGAAAAGGTCTTCCCAAAGTAATAGGACAAGAAGCATTGTATTCAACATCCAAAACATAGAAATCAACGGGAACATAGGCATTGTTAACCATAATAAGAACATCATTAAGACTCCCCATGAGTTTCTTTTTAGCATTATCATCAAGTGGGACACTCAAATAACAATCTTCAAGTGGAGGCAAATCAAGCATATCATAAATCTTTCTAGGCATAATAGAAACACTACTATCAAGATCACATAAAGCTTTGAAATCAAAGTCATTCACTTTCATATTAATGATGGGTTCCCAACCATCTTCTTGTTTTATAGGAATAGAAGCTTTATGTTTCATCTTTTCTTCTTTAATCTTTATGAGAGCATCAGTAATGTGTTTTGTAAAGGTCATGTTCATAGCACTAGCATTAGGACTTTTACCAAGCTTTTGTAGGAACTTAATAACTTCAGAGATATTGCAACCATCAAGATCAAAATCAAAATTATCATCTAAAGTAGTAGAACTATTACTAGCCTCAACACTAGTGGTGGTAATTGCTAGAAACACTAATGTTTCTAGCAATTTCATCTTCTCTTTCCCACTTAGCATGTAATTCAGCTAATAGTCTAACATTTTCATCAATTCTTACTTGTATGGCATTAGTAACTGCAAAGGGATTACCATTAGTTTCAGGTTTAGCAGCTATTTTATTCAAAGAAGATTGAGCTTCATCCAAAGATGCTATATTTCTTTCAGCATTAGAGAGTTTTTCCTCAATAGTTTTATTGAAAGCAGTTTGTTTACTAATAAACTCTTTAAGCATAACCTCAAGTTCAGAGGGAGCACTCCTATTATTGTTGTAAGAATTTCCATAAGCATTACCATTGTTGGGAGGATATGGCTTATAATTGTTGTTACCAAAATTACTCCTATAAGCATTATTGCCAAAATTATTATTTCTTATGAAGTTCACATCAACTTGCTCTTCTTGAGCAACCAAAGAAGCCAAAGGAACATTATTTGGATCAATATGGGCTTTCCCATTAACAAGCATAGCCATAATAATATCAATCTTATCACTCAAGGAGGAGGTTTCCTCAACAGAATTTACCTTCCTACCTTGTGGAGCTCTCTCAGTATGCCATTCAGAATAATGAACCATCATATTGTCGAGAATTTTTGTTGCAACACCCAAAGTGAAAGTCATAAAGGTACCTCCAGCAGCAGAATCCAATAGGTTCCTTGAAGAATAGTTCAATCCTGCATAACAAGTTTAGATGATCATCCAAGCAGTCAGTCCATGAGTGGGACAATTCTTAACCAAAGATTTCATTCTTTCCCAAGCTTGAGAAACATGCTCATTATCAGATTGTTTAAACTTCATTATTTCACTTCTCATAGATATAATCTTAGCAGGAGGATAGTACTTTCCACTAAAAGCATCTTTGCATTTAGTCCAAGAATCAATACTATTCCTAGTTAAGGAATTCAACCATTCTTTAGCTTTTCCTCTCAAAGAGAAAGGAAACAATTTCAGTTTAATAATATCACCATCTACATCCCTATGCTTTTGCATCTCACAAAGTTCAACAAAGTTATTTAGATGGGAAGCATCATATTCATTACCAATACCATAAAATTGTCTCTCATAACAAGATTGAGTAAAGCAGGTTTTATCTCAAAGAAAGTATCTTTAGGCATAGGTGGAGCAATAGGCGTGCTCATAAAATCATTGTTGTTGGTGCTAGTAAAGTTACACAACTTAGTGTTTTCAAGAGTAGTCATTTTTTTGGGTTTTCAAATAAGAAAGCAAACTAGTAAAACTAATTTTTTTGTGTTTTTGATAATAAAACAAGCAAACAAAACAAAAAAACTAAGCAAAACAAAAATAACAAAGTAAAGAGATTGGTTATGAGGGACTCCCCTTGTGAAGATGTCCTTGACTCCCCGACAACGGCGCTAGAAAAATGCTTGATGGCTCTGTGTATGGCGCCAGAAAAGTGCTGGTGCGGTGTTGATGTAGAGCTTGTTGGGAACCCCAAGAGGAAGGTATGATGAGCACAAAAGCAAGTTTCCCTCAGTATGAAACCAAGGTTTAATCGAACCAGTAGGAGCAAGGAAACACCCCAAAGGGTTACTAGCTGAGCCTTGGCAGGGCACACTACCGGTGCTAGTAGCAACGTGGAGACCTACACAACACAACCATAGAACTTTCTCCGCAACTTGCGATGAGGTTGTCAATCTCACCGTGTTTTGCGGCAAACAAAGGATTAAACATATCGAATGGAAAGAAGTAATAGTTTGCAGAAAGTAAACACAAAGTAGTAAAAGATTGTAGATTGTATGTAACAAACAAGGACCGGGATCCATAGTTCACTAGAGGTGGCTCTCCTTAAGATAGATAACATGCTAGGTGAACAAATTAAGTGGGGAAATTGACAAACATCGAGAAAGCAATACATGCATATACTAATCATCTTGACTCCTTTGGAACTTGATTGGGCATTACAACATTATACATAGACCTCCATCCAACTGCATCTATGATTAATAATCCACCTTCAGGTTATCATCCGAACCCCCTCCAGTATTAAGTTGCAAGCAACATATTATTGCTTTACGAATTGCGTGTAAAGTAAACAATATGATTGTTCTATGAACAAAGGATTGTTGTTTTCTCCCTAGTAGCAACAACACATCTAGTACCTTAGAGATTTCTGTCACTTCCCCAGATTACCAGAGGCATGAACCCACTATCGAGCATAAATACTAACTCTTGGAGTTGCTAGCATCTACTTGGCCAAGATAGCTACTAACAACGGAAAGCATGCAGGATCACAAATAACAAAGAAATGATAGAATCAATAATCAATCCGAAATAGCATCTCAATATCCATCGGATCCCCGCAAACACAACATGCAGAATTACAAATAGATGATCTTGATCATGAACGGAGCTCACAAGATCTAGACATGAAAGCACAAAGGAGGAGAACCAGCCATCTAGCTACTACATGGATCCGTAGTCCAAGGATGAACTACTCACGCATCACACCATAGGCTTGCATGGTGATGAAGAAGGCCTCCAGGGTGAATTCCACTCTCCGGCAGGGTGCCGGGAAGAGCTTCAGAGCCCTCCCGATCTAGGGATGGAGATGATGGTGGCTACAGACTCTTTCGTGGATTTTTGATCGGGTACTTAGGGTTTTTGTCCCGAGGGTAATATATAGGTGGAAGGGGAGGCCGAGGGGGTGCCAGGGGCCACCACACCACCCCCTGGCGCGGGCCAAGCCTGGCCGCATGGCCAGGTGGTGTGGCCGGCCTTTGGCCCCTCTCCGTCTCGTATTTTGGCATCTGATGACTTCCGGAAAAATAGGCACTTTGGCTTTTGTCCTGTGCAATGCTGAGAATATTCATTTTCTGACTTTCCTGGAACCAAAAACAGCAGAAAACAGGCAGCTAGCACTATGGCTCTTGTTAATAGGTTAGTCCAAGAAATCATATGAAAAGTACTCCAAAGTGTGGAAAAAACACAAGAAAGTGGATAGAACCAAGCATGGAACATCAAAAATTATAGATACATTTGCAATGTATCAGACCTCAAAAAGTAAAAATTACATCGAGGTCCATATACATTTAGCATAAAGGACCCTAAAATAAAAAAAATGGTTCGGCTCATTCTCGAGAGATCAGCTCATCTAAGCCAAACTCTTAATACTACTTCCTCTTCAATTGTTTTCAAAACATGGCCAGATCTATTGCCATGCAAATTCTCTAATATGGGATCATCAACACAAAGTATGATGTTTATATGGCCTTGACCTTGGTCGTTCGGCTTGAAATCCAAGAATGCTCATACTCATTGACAAGTAATCTTAAAACCGTCTAAATTTCACCAGTTACACTTTTAGACCTAACAAAAGGGGGGAAATTACATCGAGGTCTGTACATTTAGCACAAAGGACCCTAAAATTAAGCAAGGAAAATAGTCGGGTTCTGCTCCTTCTCTAGAGAGTAGCTGATCGAGCCATACTCTTCATACTACTTCATCTTCGATTGTTTTCAAAATATGGCCAAATTTTTCAGCATGCAAATTCTTGGATATGGGAGCATGAACATAAAGTATGATGTAGATATGACCTTGACCTTGGTCGTTCATCTTGAAATAGAAGAATGCTTCATACTCGTTGACAACTAAGCTTAAATTCGTTTAAATTTCACCACTTACTTTTAGGTTAGAACTTTACATGGTCGATCGAAGTACATTTTACATCAGGGGCCTCAAAAAAGTAAAAATTACATCGAGGTCCATATACATTTTGCATAGGGGACCCTAAAACAAAAAAAATCTAGTTCGGCTCATTCTCGAGAGATCAGCTGATCTGAGCCAAACTCTTAATACTACTTCCTCTTTGATTGTTTTCAAAACATGGCTAGATCTGTTGCCATGCAAATTCTCGAACATGGGATCACCAACATAAAGTATGATGTTGATATGGCCTTGAACTTGGTCGTTCGGCTTGAAATCCAAGAATGTTCATACTCACTGACAACTAAGCTTAAATTCGTTTAAATTTCACCACTTACTTTTAGGTTAACATTTTACACGGTCGGTGGGAGTACATTTTACATCAAGGACCTAAAAAAGGAAAATTATTACATCGAGGTCCATACATTTAGCACAAAGGATCCTACAAGGAAAACTTTCTGGTTTGTCTCCTTCTCGAGAGATCAGCTGATCTGAGTCAAACTCTTCATACTACTTCTTCTTCGATTGTTTCAAAATATGGCTAAATCTGTTGCCATGCAAATTCGTTGATATGGGGTCATCATCATAAAGTATGATGTTGATATGGCCTTGACCTTGGTCGTTCGGCTTGAAATCCAAGAATGTTCATACTCGTTGACAAGTAATCTTAAATTCGTTTAAATTTCACCACTTACACTTTTTGGTTAGAATTTTAAACGGATGGTGGGAGTAAATTTTACACCAAGGACATAAAAAGGGAAATTACATCGAGGTCCATATGTTTAGCACAAAGGACCCTAAAACCAAGCAAGGTAAATAGTCGGGTATGGCTCCTTCTCGAGAGAGCAGCTCATCGAGCCATACTCTTCATACTAGTTTTGACTAAGGTATATGTCCCGAGGGAGCGAGATTCTTCAATTAATTAACACGGTAAGTGGATGTGTACATGTGACACCAAGGACCTCAAAAAAATGAAAAATACATCCAAGTTCATACATTTAGCACAAAGGACCCTAAAGTCAAATACTTGAAATTTTTGGTAACATGGTCTATAGAAACGAGGGGGAAGATTCTAGAATGATGGAGAAGTGTGTTTTGAGGTTTGTGCATATAGTATTTCATTGTGATGAAGACTATCAATATAGTCTTCTAGATGCTAGAATGGAAAAGAAGATCCAATAGCTGGAAATGTTGGGATCCGTGAGTCTTGATCCAACAATTAATATTCAAAGTTTTCTGTACACCATATAGTGTTAAGGTAATGGTAAGACTAGTATACTTGCTTAACAAAAGAAAACAGCGCACTGCTCACTTTCAGCAGATCTTGTTGAATAAGATGCACTAATCTACCAAATGCAGGAACTGTATCATAAACTATATATGATGTCAATATGGTCATGACCTTGGCTGTTCGGGTCGAAACCAGGAATGTTCATACACCGCAGGCCAATACACGTTGTGAAGAAGCTAGAGCATTTTTTTGTATTCAAAGGTGTCAAAACACATGTTTCTCATTTTTTCTCTCAGCATTATCTAGTGTATGAATAACTTTGAATATTGACCGTTGGATCAAGACTCGAATCCCAACATTGTCAGACATTGGACCTTCATTTCCATTTTAGCATCGAGAAGATACTATTGATAGTCTTTCTTTTCTTATCTTACCACTATTATATATAGTGTGCAGACAAAAGTATGAAAATTAATTTATGCAACTTCGTTCAAATTATATGTCTGTATTTTTTAAATAAATATATGCATGTATTTGAACTATTAATGACTGACATAATATTTTTATTGTCTAGTGTCTATAAAATTAAACATAGTTGAAAACTGGGGCGTAAGTGTGAGATGTTTTCTTTTCTACATTGCTTTGGATCACTTTTGTCCATCAGATGAATATTGGATGCTAGATACAAGGGGAATGTTGATCTGAGTCCCCCTAGCAGTGGGCACGTGGAGTAGTAGTTGAACAATTTCAGAAAACACTAAAATCCAAAATATAATAATTAACAGCAAATACAGTTTACAACCAAAATACACCTATCCTAGTGCCAAAAGAGACCATGCCTCCTACTACTACTACATTAACTAGTAAACGAGTGGTACTTATCTACAACTAAATTAACTAGTAATACATCATTACCATGACATTAGGATCACTTAACCGAAGATTAAGATCAATTCATCCTGTCGATGCAAACTCAAAAATACAACACCTTGATCGTCCGGTACTGTCCATCAGCCGCGGTAATGTAACGCGGCCGAACCGTGAGGAACGTTAGATCTTCGAGGCCAACACTGCCGGGCGACGCGCAGCTCGTCGGCTCAATGACCCCATTAAGGGTGTCCGTCGAGAAGTCCATCGGTGGCTGCGGGCTAGTCGCGCACAGCTTCACCCTGTACCGGGGCCACGAGCACGAGGCCGCCCTATCGACACACACCAAGAAAACGGCGGAGGCCTGACCGAGATCGCCGATGATGAGGCTGAACATGGTAGCATCATCACTGATGGCTCGGTGTTGATGTGGAGCTTGTTGGGGAACCCCAAGAGGAAGGTATGATGAGCACATCAGTAAGTTTCCCTCAGTTATGAAACCAAGGTTTAATCGAACCAGTATGAGCAAGGAAACACCCCAAAGGTGTTGCTAGCTGAGCCTTGGCAGGGCGCACTACCGGTGCTAGTAGCAACGCGGAGACCTGCACAACACAACCACATAACTTTGCCCCCAACTTGCGATGAGGTTGTCAATCTCACTGGTTTTGCTGAAAACAAAGGATTAAACGTATCGAATGGAAGGAAGTAATAGTTTGCAGAAAGTAAACACAAAACAGTAAACAGTTTGTAGATTGTATGTAAAAGAAAGGACTGGGGTCCATAGTTCACTAGAGGTGGCTCTCCTTAAGATAGATAACATGCTGGGTGAACAAATTATATTGGGGCAATTGACAAACATCGAGAAAGCAATACATGCATATACTAATCATCTTGACTCCTTTGAGACTTGATTGGGCATTACACCATTATACATAGACTGCCATCCAACTGCATCTATGACTAATAATCCACCTTCAGGTTATCATCTAAACCCCCTCCAGTATTAAGTTGCAAGCAACAAATTATTTCTTTACAAATCGTGTGTAATGTAAACAATATGATTGTTCTATGAACAAAGGATTATTGTTTTCTCCCTAGTAGCATCAACAGATCTACTACCTTAGAGATTTCTGTCAGTTCCCCAGATTACCAGAGGGATGAACCCACTATCGAGCATAAATACTAACTCTTGGAGTTGCTAGCATCTACTTAGCCAAGATAGCTACTAACAACGAAAAGAATGCAAGATCACAAATAACAAAGACATGATAGAATCAATAATCAATCTGAAGTAGCATCTGAATATCCATCGGATCCCCATAAACACAACATGCAGAATTACAAATAGAAGATCTTGATCATGAACGGAGCTCACAAGATCTAGACATGAAATCACAAAGGAGGAGAACCAGCCATCTAGCTACTACATGGACCCGTAGTCTAGAGATGAACTACTCACGCATCACACCGGAGGCTTGCATGATGAGGAAGAAGGCCTCCAGGGTGAATTCCCATCTCCGGCAGGGTGCCGGGAAGAGCTTCAGATCCCTCCCAATCTAGGGATGGAGATGACAGTGGCTACAGACTCTTTCGTGGATTTTTGATCGGGTACCTAGGGTTTTGGTCCCGAGGGCAATATATAGGCGGAAGGAGAGGCCGAGGGGGTGATGGGGTCGGCCCGACCACCCCCTGGCGCGGGCCAAGCCTGGCCGCGTGGCAAGTGGTGTGGCCGGCCCCCAGCCCTTCTTTGTCTCGTATTTTGGCTCCAGATGTCTTCCGGAAAAATAGGCACTTTGGCTTTTGTCCCATCTAATTCCAAGAATATTCATTTTCTGACTTTCCTGGAACAAAAAACAGCAGAAAACAGGCAGCTGGCACTGTGGCTCTTGTTAATAGGTTAGTCCAAGAAATCATATGAAAAGTACTCCAAAGTGTGGACAAAACACAAGAAAGTAGATAAAACCAAGCATGGAGCATCAAAAATTATAGATACATTTGCAATGTATCAACATCCCCAAGCTTACCTCCTGCTCGTCCTCGAGTAGGTAAGTGATAAAAAGAAAGAATAATTTTTTAGATGACATGCACCATCATAAACTTGATCAAAGTATTTGTAAAACATTGAAAGCTGGGATCATAGTACTTCAATCATAACATGAAATACAAAGTTCTAGCAATAAGACAAAGAAACTATGATGCAACATGAAAAGGCACAAACAAAAGATTCATGAATAACAATGCTTTGCAAGACGTTTGTTTGTTTCACATAAAGAAAACATAGCATAATAGCATTCAGCTTGTCCCTCATAGAGAAGCAAATATAAATGCATAGGACACCTTCAAAGTTCATAAGAGTGACTAGATACAAATAGTTTAAAACAAGCAATATCAAGTTATGCATCAATCAACTAGTCTTGGGACAATGCACATAGAACTAAGAATGGCCACTATGCTCTCAAAGTAGGTGCATAAAGATAGAAGGTGGAGACTCAATATAATGGTGGAAGAAAGGCCTTCATAGAAGGAAGTAGGGATTCAAGTCTCATAAAGTGCTTCCAAAAATTATGGTAGTTAAAGCTTTCATCTCTCATTGCCCCTATCATAAGCATCTTGAAGGTGATTAAGGTTAAAGTGACACAACTAAGAGGATATGCTTGACAAGTTATAAACCAAAATCTCATGCCCCTTACTTACGAAGACCGATCCTCATGCTACTCAACTTTAGTCACAAGTAAGCTCTTGTCATTGTAAGTACATATGTATCATAAAGAACCGCCAACGGGGTACCCCTTGCACATGATACAGGAGCTATCCCATAATCAAAATGACAAGGAAAGCAGACAATGAGCATTTGAGCGATCTTTTTATTTGCTGTTTGCATAGGTTTTTATTGAGGATGCTTCATAGAGTGCTCATTATGGTGATGCTACAAGTTTCCACCATGATTAGGCAAGGCTTAGGCTAGCGGCCTAGGCATTTCTCTAACACACATACAAACTCCATGATCTTATAAGTTCCACTTTTATTTCACATTGTCGGGATCCATTAGAAAAAGAACATGATATCAGCAGGGTACAACGTACAAGTGCAATGTTGAAAGCGTTCCCCATGATACATGGTTCTACTAACTTCAACTTATAAATCGCAAGCATATACGCAACAAAGAAGGACCCAATGGTTCAAGTTTATTAGATACAAAAAAAGTAAAGTGTGCCATCAAGTTCGTGAGAGCTTTAATCACTAGTTTTCTCATAACAAGTTTAATTTGGAAGATAAACAAAAGCATGAATATACTTGGAATAGCATAAGCTAGTAGGTAGGTATGGTGGACTCTTTGGAATAACTTGGTTTAGGGAGTTGGATGCATGAGTAGAACTCATACTTGGTTGTGGAGGCTAGCAAAAGACTGGGAGCGACAAACTAAGAGAGCAATAATGGCCATAATCATGCAGATTGACAAACATCATTGATCAAAGCATAAAGTGATACTACAAGTTGAAAACTAAAGGATCATCAAGGCTTATGGTGACTTTGGATAGTCATAACATGGTGTGAGCATGTGCCAAGTCAACCCAAATAAAGCATCAAACGAGAATACCACTATACTATGCTTTAATATGCTAAAACAACGCATGATTCATCTAAGGCACATTAAGCAATCTCAATTGTTTATAACAAGTCATGCTACAGCAAAGACTACTAAGCATAAAGCCAAAACAATATCAAGCATGGCATGACAAAGCATAGGCCACAGTCAAAAACAAGCTCTCTTTACCACTTAAGCATGAACTTTCCTACTCTTTTCCAAACCAAACCAAACTATTTGAAAACCAATGTATGAAAGAGGGGGTCTAACAAATTTATTAAGAAAACTAAGCAAACCAAGCAAACGAAAAACCAAAACGAAAATGAAAAAGAAGACGCTCCAAGAACAACACAACTGTGCATGAAACAATAAAAATGAAGCATTTGGAAGAAACCTGGGATTTTTATTGATGAAGAGGGGGATGCCTTGGGCATCCCCAAGCTTTGACGCTTGTACTTCTTGGATATTTCTTGGGGTGACACGCGTGGCATCCCCAAGCTTGAGCTTTAGTCCATCCTTCATCTCATTACTCATTCCTTCCATACACCTGAAATTTTTCCTTCATACAAAACTTCACACAATCTTTATTAGCAACATTAGTGCACTCAAGATAATAAGTCTTTAGGTTCAGTTTCAACACCAATAAAGCTTCCATTAGAACACTAGCTACTGAATCACTTACCTAAAAAAGCTCACTTCCCCAAAAGAACTAAAAAAGGAACCAACAAGAAGCAAATGCAGAAAATGGCAGAAATCTGTCAAAACAGACCAGCATGTAAAGACGAATTTTTGCAAAGACCTTCTGTTGCTCAAATGAAAAAGTGTTGAACTAACGAAAGTTACATAACAACCTGGGACAGAAGCACAAAAATTCATGCCTCAAAAAGACGTTCAGAGAGTTTATACGAATTTTTACGGTGAAGCACAGAAATCTGTTTTGGGACAGCAACTTTCCCAATCATTACTTCTCTCTCATTAGAGGTTACTCTTGGCATAAAAAGCAAATAAAAATGATAAGGAGCGGTTATTACTGAAGTAATAACTTCCAAGACTCATCTAAAACTTTTGGGTTATCTCCCAATAAGTACTTTTCTTTAATGCCTTTAAGCTAGGCATGATAGTTTGAGAAGATGCTCACATAAGAAATATTAATTGAAGTAAAA
Organism: Avena insularis; assembly: GCA_023614405.1. Taxonomy (NCBI): domain Eukaryota; kingdom Viridiplantae; phylum Streptophyta; class Magnoliopsida; order Poales; family Poaceae; genus Avena; species Avena insularis. The sequence goes on along the minus strand of CM042688.1, from coordinate 501,826,475 downwards.
GAGAACATCAAAAAGCAAATTCAAAGCACATTTAAGTCTAACCCACTTCCTATGCATAGGAATATTGTAAGAAAATAAATCAAAGAAGAACATAGTAACAAGAATGGGTAGATAAAACAAGAGCAACTTCAAAACTTTTAGCACATAGAGAGGTGTTTCATTACCATGAAAACTTCTACAACCATATTTTCCTTTCTCATAATAATTTTCAGTAGCCTCATGAATAAACTCAACAATATAACTATCACATAAAGCATGCTTTTCATTATCTACAAACATTAGAGATTTATTATAAACATTTTCAAAAGAATCCTCAGGAACATGACATTCATCCTCCTTTGGTAAGCATGGGGGACAATCAAATAATGTAAGGGGTAAAAAGTTACTCTCATTAGAAGGTAGGGATGGATAGATCCATTCTTCCTCCTATTGATCATCACTCTCCTCCTCTTTTTCATCCAATGAGATTCCAGTTTCAGCAATTTCTTCTTCCACAGGTTCCTGCATGGCATTAGTCTCTTCCATTGGTGGAGAGCATCTATTAAGATATTCAAGAATATAGCCATTTTCTACCTTGTAATTATCAAAGCAAAATTTAAGTACATCATAAACCTCATATTTATAAGGTGAATCATCAGTATTTTCAAGCAAACTAGGAAGTTCAAATGCACCCTTCCAAGCAATAAATTCTTCAGTTTGTTCCACATCATAAAAGTCATAATTCCCTTTAACATAAGAAGATATGGTAACATTATCATTATAGTCACATTGAAAAGGGAGGTGTTTATACCTCCTATAGCAACAATATTTATCAAAGCAATAGGTAACATTATAAGTAGAGCACACGTTTATAGCAATGGTATACAATTTATCAATTTGTTCCCATAAGTGTTTCCCTTTTTGTGACACACGGTGTTCCTTATAATAATATTTTTGTTCTTCCATAGATTCAGTTTCAAAGAAATCAACCATTGATAGAAAGCATGATAAAGCAAGAGAATAACAGACCAATGAAAATGACAACTATAGTAGGAACTAATTTTTTTGTATTTTTGATAAAAAGAACAAGCAAACAAAGCAAAAGTAAACTAAGCAAAACAAAAATAGCAAAGTAAAGAGATTGGTTATGAGGGACTCCCCTTGTGAAGATGTCCTTGACTCCCCGGCAACGGCGCTAGAAAAATACTTGATGGCTCGGTGTTGATGTGGAGCTCGTTAGGGAACCCCAACAGGAAGGTATGATGAGCACAGCAGTAAGTTTCCCTCAGTTATGAAACCAAGGTATAATCGAACTAGTAGGAGCAAGGAAACACCCGAAAGGTGTTGCTAGCTGAGCCTTGGCAGGGCGCACTACCGGTGCTAGTAGCAATGCGGAGACCTGCACAACACAACCACAGAACTTTGCCCCCCAACTTGCGATGCGGTTGTCAATCTCACCGGTTTTGCTGAAAACAAATGATTAAACGTATCGAATGGAAGGAAGTAATAGTTTGCAGAAAGTAAACACAAAACAGTAAACAATTTGTAGATTGTATGTAAAAGAAAGGACCGGGGTCCATAGTTCACTAGAGGTGGCTCTCCTTAAGATAGATAACATGCTAGGTGAACAAATTACAGCGGGGCAATTGACAAACATCGAGAAAGCAATACATGCATATACTAATCATCTTGACTCCTTTGAGACTTGATTGGGCATTACAACATTATACATAGACCGCCATCCAACTGCATCTATGACTAATAATCCACCTTCAGGTTATCATCCGAACCCCCTCCAGTATTAAGTTGCAAGCAACAGATTATTGCTTTACGAATTGCGTGTAATGTAAACAATACGATTGTTCTATGACAAAGGATTGTTGTTTTCTCCCTAGTAGCAACATCACATCTAGTACCTTAGAGATTTCAGTCACTTCCCTAGATTACCAGAGGCATGAACCCACTATCGAGCATAAATACTAACTCTTGGAGTTGCTAGCATCTACTTGGCCAAGATAGCTACTAACAACGGAAAGTATGCAAGATCACAAATAACAAAGACATGATAGAATCAATAATCAATCTAAAATAGCATCTCAATATCCATCGGATCCCCGCAAACACAACATGTAAGAATTACAAATAGATGATCTTGATCATGAACAGAGCTCACAAGATCTAAACATGATAGCACAAAGGAGGAGAACCAGCCATCTAGCTACTACATGGACCCGTAGTCTAGAGATGAACTACTCACGCATCACACCGGAGGCTTGCATGATGATGAAGAAGGCCTCCAGGGTGAATTCCCCTCTCCGTCAGGTTGCCGAGAAGAGCTTCAGATCCCTCCCGATCTAGGGATGGAGATGACGGCGGCTACAAACTCTTTCGTGGATTTTTGATCGGGGACCTAGGGTTTTGGTCCCGAGGGTAACATATAGGCGGAAGGAGAGGCCGAGGGGGTGCTGGGGTCGGCCAGACCACCCCCTGGCACGGGCCAGGCCTGACCACGCGGCCAGGTGGTGTGGCCGGCCCCCATCCCTTCTTCGTCTCGTATTCTGGCTCTAGATGTCTTCCAGAAAAATAGGCACTTTGGCTTTTGTCCCATCCAATTCTGAAAATATTCATTTTCTGACATTCCTGGAAACAAAAACAGTAGAAAACAGGCAGCTGGCACTGTGGCTCTTGTTAATAGGTTAGTCCAAGAAATCATATGAAATGTACTCCAAAGTGTGGACAAAACACAAGAAAGTAGATAAAACCAAGCATGGAGCATCAAAAATTATAGATACATTTGCAATGTATCAATCACCATAGATGATGACCATGGATGGCGGAAAGGACGGTAATGACATCGTTAATATACACTTGATGTGCTGTCCGTACGATAGCCTATGCACTTGTACCTTGTGGACGCTGTTGAGGTGCAAAAGGAGCTCGACCGGCGAGGCGGTGAATATGCAACCGACCTCCATGCAGCCACACGGGCTATACGAGCACACGACCTTGTGGTCGTCGAGCTCGTGGTAGGCGACCATGGTGAGGCAGCCGTCATGGGGGCATAGAACAGTTATCGACACTAGCTCGTCTTTGTCCATCGCGGCTAGCTCTTGGTCCGCCGACGTGCCCAACATTGGAGTGGTTCCCTCGAAGCTCGGCTCGCCAATGTGGTGTCTGCAGTCTAGAATTTTTATGCAACATTGGTTTGTTTTTTGAACAAAGGCTGCAGAAAGTTGACAAGTGAGAGTAAATCAAGTACTTATTACCCTGTACAGTACTATACCAGATAAACAGATCCTACCCGCGTGAGTGGTAAGAAGGTCTATGACTTTTTTTTGGAAATGGAGAAGGTCTACACCTAGAGAGAGACAGAGAAACCTGGGGCCTGGTGCAAACTGTAAAGTGCTGCGGGAGAGAGAACGAGGACTGCATGCATGTCTTCAACACCATCTGCATTTTATTCTATCTGCTTGTCTCTTCTAGCTCTTTCTTTCTAGGCATCGCAGACTCGTTTCTCTTCTCCATTTCTTTCTTGTGATTAAAGCTTGTCTAGATATAGAGTACTAGTAGTTGTACATTTGAACTAGTACTCCAGTAATACGGGGTATATGTATTTTTATACTTGAGTTGTACTACTAGTACTCCAATAGTAATACATATGTCTTCTTTTTACTATACGACTACTCCAGTAGGTAGGCATCTGTGGGCGGCGGTGGCTATTTGTGGCTTTTTACTACTCCTAGGGCGGCGAGCAGTGGGCAGTGGTGGCAGTAGGGTTCTAGTAGTATGGAGTAGTACCCGAGTACTCTGGCTCACTGATTCATGAAGTAAGACTTCAGTAGTGTACTGTAGTCCTGTACTGCTCACATGCAGCTGTCATCATACCATGGTTCCTAGTGAGACGCCAGAGACACATGTGCTCAAATGCACGTCCCATGTGGGCCCCGATGCCTAGCGATTGGATAAAACCTTGCCGCCTGACCACACAACCAAGGCAATTCATTTCGCTACTCTCTACTACTATTTCTTGGTGATTTTCTTCTCTATGCTCGTCTCTGCTCGCTCTTCATTTCTTGGCACGGCGCGTAGCCTCCTGATTATACAAAGCATCATAAAAGCGTCAAAATGTAAAATTATAGAGGGAGAGCATGCAGTCAATATATCAAGACGCGTGAGAGTTTGGAAAGATTCAACTTCTTGATAAGAATATGCATGCCTAGAAATTTGACCGTGTTTTGAAAACAACCAAAGAGACTATGACTCACCGTGTTTTAAAATTTTGGCTGTGTTTTGAAATTAACTTCACACCTTGCGATAATATGTTCAGTGGACCCACCAGGCAGTCAATGTGTCATGAACGAGTGAGAGTTTTTTTGCAAGATTAAACTTCTTGCTAAGAATATGCATGCCTAGAAATTTGACCATGTTTTGAAAACAATCAAAGAGGATATGACTCACCGTATTTTGAAATTTGGTTGTGTTTTGAAATTAACTTCACACCTTGCGATAATCTGTTAAGTGGACAAACCACCAGGCAGTCAATGTATCGAGAACAAGTGAGAGTTTGGAAAGATTCAACGTTCTTGCTAAGAATATGCATGCCTAGAAATTTGATCGTGTTTTGAAAACAATCGAAGAGGCTATGACTCACCTTGTTTTGAAATTTTGGCTATGTTTCGAACTTACCTTCACACCTTGCGATAATTTGTTCACTGGACCCACCACCATGCAGTTAATGTATCGAGAACGAGTGAGAGTTTGGCAAGATTCAACTTCTTACTAAGGATATGCATGCCTAGAATTTTGACCATGTTTTGAAAATAATCAAAGAAACTATGACTCATTGTGTTTTGAAATTTTGCCCATGTTTTGAAATTAACTTCACACCTTGTGAAAATCTCTTGAGTAGACCCACCACCAGGCAGTCAATGTATCAAGAATGAGTGAGAGTTGTTTGGCAAGATTCAACATCTTGCTAAGAACATGCATGCCTCGAAATTTGACCGTGTTTTGAAAACAGTCAAAGAGACTATGACTCACCGTGTTTTGAAATTTTGGCTGTATTTCGAAATTAACTTCAGACCTTGCGATAATATGTTCAGTGGACCCACCACTAGCCAGTAAATGTATCAAGAACGAGTGAGAGTTTTGAAAGATTCAACTTCTTGCTAAGAATATGCATGCGTAGAAATTTGACCATGTTTTGAAAGACTCATTTGTTTAAAATTTTGCCCGTGTTTAATTAACTTCACACCTTGCGATAATATGTTCAGTGGACCCACCACTAGCCAGTAAATGTATCAAGAACGAGTGAGAGTTTTGAAAGATTCAACTTCTTGCTAAGAATATGCATGCGTAGAAATTTGACCATGTTTTGAAAATAATCAAAGAGACTATGACTCATCGTGTTTTGAAATTTTTCCCATGTTTCAAAATTAACTACACACTTTGCGATAATCTGTTCAGTGGACCCACCAGACAGTAAATGTATCAAGAACGAGTGAGAGTTGTTTGACAAGATTCAACTTCTTGCTAAGAATATGCATGCCTCGAAATTTGACCGTGTTTTGAAAACAATCAAAGAGACTATGACTCACCGTGTTTTGAAATTTTGGTTGTGTTTCGAAATTAACTTCACACCTTGCGATAATCTATTTAGTGGACCGACCACCATGCAGTTAATGTATCGAGAACGAGTGAGATTTTGGAAAGATTCAACTTCTTGCTAAGAATATGCATGCCTAGAAATTTGACCGTGTTTTGAAAATAATCAAAGAGACTACGACTCACTGTGTTTTAAAATTTTGCCCGTGTTTTGAAATTAACTTTAATCTACTTGCTAAGAATATGCATGCCTATTTTGAAAATAATCAAAGATTGGTGGACCCACCCACAGGACGATCGTATCGAGAAACGAGTGAGAGTTTGTTTTGAAAATAATCAAAGAGACTACGACTCACTGTGTTTTAAAATTTTGCCCGTGTTTTGAAATTAACTTCACACCTTGTGAAAATCTGTTTAGTGGACCCACCACCAGGAAGTCAATGTATCGAGATGAGTGAGAGTTTGGAAATATTCAATTTCTTGCTAAGAATATGCAGGCCTATAAATTTGACTGTGTTTTGACAACAACCAAAGAGACTATGACTCACCGTGTTTTGCAATTTTGGCTGTGTTTCGAAATTAACTTCACACCTTGCGATAATCATTTCAGTGGACCCACCAGGCAGTCAATGTATCGAGAACGAGTGAGAGTTGTTTGGAAAGATTCAACTTCTTGCTAAAAATATGCATGCCTAAAATTTTTGACCATGTTTTGAAAACAATCAAAGAGACTATGACTCACCGTGTTTTGAAATGTTGGCTGTGTTTCGAAATTAACTTGACACCTTGTGATAATCTATTCAGTGGACCTACCAGGAAGTCAATGTATCGAGAACGAGTGAGAGTTTGGAATGATTCAACTTATTGGTAAGAATATGCATGCCTAGAAATTTGACCGTGTTTTGAAAACAATCAAAGAGACTATGACTCACCGTGTTTTGAAATTTTGGTTATGTTTCGAAATTAACTTCACACCTTGCGATAATCTATTTAGTGGACCGACCACAAGGCAGTTAATGTATCGAGAATGAGTGAGAGTTTGGAAAGATTCAACTTCTTGCTAAGAATATGCATGCCTAGAAATTTGACCGTGTTTTGAAAATAATCAAAGAGACTATGACTCACTGTGTTTTAAAATTTTGCTCGTGTTTCGAAATTAACTTCACACCTTGCGAAAATCTGTTTAGTGGACCCACCACCGGGAAGTCAAGGTATCGAGATGAGTGAGAGTTTGGAAAGATTCAATTTCTTGCTAATAATATGCAATCCTATAAATTTGACTGTGTTTTGAAAACAACCAAAGAGACTATGACTCACTGTGTTTTGCAATTTTGGCTGTGTTCTGAAATTAACTTCACACCTTGCGATAATCGGTCAGTGGACCCACCAGGCAGTCAATGTATCGAGAAGGAGTGAGAGTTGTTTGGCAAGATTCAACTTCTTGCTAAAAAGATGCATGCCTCGAAATTTTGACCATGTTTTGAAAACAATCAAAGAGACTACGATTCACCGTGTTTTGAAATGTTGGTTGTGTTTCGAAATTAACTTGACACCTTGTGATAATATGTTCAGTGGACCTACTAGGCAGTCAATGTATCGAGAACGAGTGAGAGTTTGGAATGATTCAACTTATTGGTAAGAATATGCGTGCCTAGAAATTTCACCGTGTTTTGAAAACAATCAATGAGACTATGACTCACCGTGTTTTGAAATTTTGGTTATGTTTCGAAATTAACTTCACACCTTGCGATAATCCTTTTAGTGGACCGACCACCAGGTAGTTAATCTATCGAGAATGAGTGAGAGTTTGGAAAGATTCAACTTCTTGCTAAGAATATGCATGCCTAGAAATTTGACCATGTTTTGAAAATAATCAAAGAGACTATGAATCACCGTGTTTTGAAATTTTGCCCGTGTTTCAATATTAACTTCATACTTTGTGATAATCTATTCAGTGGACCCACCGGACAGTCAATGTATCGAGAACGAGTGAGAGTTGTTTGGCAAGATTCAACTTCTTGGTAAGGATATGCATGCCTAGAAATTTGACCGTGTTTTCAAAACAATCAAAGAGACTATCACTCACCGTGTTTTGAAATTTTGGTTGTGTTTCGAAATTAACTTCACACCTTGCGATAATCTATTTAGTGGACCGACCACCAGGCAGTTAATGTATCGAGAACGAGTGAGAGTTTGGGAAGATTCAACTTCTTGCTAAGAATATGCATGCCTAGAAATTTGACTGTGTTTTGAAAATAATCAAAGAGACTATGACTCACTGTGTTTTAAAATTTTGCCCGTGTTTTGAAATTAACTTCACACCTTGCGATAATCTATTTAGTGGGCCGACCACCAGGCAGTTAATCTATCGAGAATGACTAAGAGTTTGGAAAGATTCAACTTCTTGCTAAGAATATGCATGCCTAGAAATTTGACCGTGTTTTGAACATAATCAAAGAGACTATGACTCACCGTGTTTTGAAATTTTGCCCGTGTTTCAAAATTAACTTCACACTTTGTGATAATCTATTCATGGACCCACCGGACAGTCAATGTATCGAGAACAAGTGAGAGTTGTTTGGCAAGATTCAACTTCTTGCTAAAAATATGCATGGCTAGAAATTTTGACCGTGTTATGAAAACAATCAAAGAGACTATGACTCACTATGTTTTAAAATTTTGCCCGTGTTTCGAAATTAACTTCACACCTTGCGAAAATCTGTTCAGTGGACCCACCACCAGGAAGTCAATGTATCGAGATGAGTGGGAGTTTGGAAAGATTCAATTTCTTGCTAAGAATATGCATGCCAATAAATTTGACTGTGTTTTGAAAACAACCAAAGAGACTATGACTCACCGTGTTTTGCAATTTTGGCTGTGTTTCAAAATTAACTTCACACCTTGCGATAATCGTTTTACTGGACCCACCAGGCAGTCAATGTATCAAGAACGAGTGAGAGTTGTTTGGGAAGATTCAACTTCTTGCTAAAAATATGCACGCCTCGAAATTTTGACCGTGTTTTGAAAACAATCAAAGAGACTATGACTCACCGTGTTTTGAAATGTTGGCTGTGTTTCGAAATTAACTTGACACCTTGTGATAATCTGTTCAGTGGACCTACCAGGCAGTCAATGTATCGAGAACGAGTGAGAGTTTGGAATGATTCAACTTATTGGTAAGAATATGCATGCCTAGAAATTTGACCGTGTTTTGAAAACAATCAAAGAGACTATGACTCACCGTGTTTTGAAATTTTGGTTGTGTTTCGAAATTAACTTCACACCTTGCGATAATCTATTTAGTGGACCGACCACCAGGCAGTTAATGTATCGAGCATGAGTGAGATTTTCGGAAGATTCAACTTCTTGCTAAGAATATGCATGCCTAGAAATTTGACCGTGTTTTGAAAATAATCAAAGAGACTATGACTCACTGTGTTTTAAAATTTTGCTCGTGTTTCGAAATTAACTTCACAGCTTGCGAAAATCTGTTTAGTGGACCCACCACCAGGAAGTCAATGTATCGAGATGAGTGAGAGTTTGGAAAGATTCAATTTCTTGCTAAGAATATGCATGCCTATAATTTTACTGTGTTTTGAAAAGAACCAAAGAGACTATGACTCACCGTGTTTTGCAATTTTGGCTGTGTTCTGAAATTAACTTCACACCTTGCGATAATCATTTCAGTGGACCCACCAGGCAGTCAATGTATTGAGAACGAGTGAGAGTTGTTTGGCAAGATTCAACTTCTTGCTAAAAATATGCATGCCTCGAAATTTTGACCATGTTTTGAAAACAATCAAAGAGACTATGACTCACCGTGTTTTGAAATGTTGGCTGTGTTTCGAAATTAACTTGACACCTTGTGATAATCTATTCAGTGGACCTACCAGGCAGTCAATGTATCGAGAACGAGTGAGAGTTTGGAATGATTCAACTTATTGGTAAGAATATGCATGCCTAGAAATTTGACCGTGTTTTGAAAACAATCAAAGAGACTATGACTCACCGTGTTTTGAAATTTTGGTTATGTTTCGAAATTAACTTCACACCTTGCGATAATATATTTAATGGACCGACCACCAGGCAGTTAATCTATCGAGAATGAGTGAGAGTTTGGAAAGATTCAACTTCTTGCTAAGAATATGCATGCCTAGAAATTTGACCGTGTTTTGAAAATAATCAAAGAGACTATGACTCACCGTGTTTTGAAATTTTGCCCGTGTTTCAAAATTAACTTCACACTTTGTGATAATCTATTCAGTGGACCCACCGGACAGTCAATGTATCGAGAACGAGTGAGAGTTGTTTGGCAAGATTCAACTTCTTGCTAAGAATATGCATGCCTCGAAATTTGACCATGTTTTGAAAACAATCAAAGAGACTATGACTCACCGTGTTTTGAAATTTTGGTTGTGTTTCGAAACTAACTTCACACCTTGCGATAATCTATTTAGTGGACTGACCACCAGGTAGTTAATGTATCGAGAACGAGTGAGAGTTTGGAAAGATTCAACTTCTTACTAAGAATATGCATGCCTAGAAATTTGATCGTGTTTTGAAAATAATCAAAGAGACTATGACTCACCGTGTTTTAAAATTTTGCCCGTGTTTTGAAATTAACTTCACACCTTGCGAAAATCTGTTCAGTGGACCCACCACCAGGAAGTAAATGTATCGAGATGAGTGAGAGTTTGGAAAGATTCAATTTCTTGCTAAGAATATGCATGCCTATAAATTTGACTGTGTTTTGAAAACAACTAAAGAGACTATGACTCACCGTGTTTTGCAATTTTGGTTGTGTTTCAAAATTAACTTCACACCTTGCGATAATCATTTTACTGGACCCACCAGGCAATCAATGTATCGAGAACGAGTGAGTGTTGTTTGGCAAGATTCAACTTCTTGCTAAAAATATGCATGCCTCGAAATTTTTACCGTGTTTTGAAAACAATCAAAGGGACTATGACTCACCGTGTTTTGAAATGTTGGCTGTGTTCTTGACACCTTGTGATAATCTGTTCAGTGGACCTACCAGGCAGTCAATGTATCGAGAACAAGTGAGAGTTTGGAATGATTCAACTTATTGGCAAGAATATGCATGCCTAGAAATTTGACCGTGTTTTAAAAGCAATCAAAGTGGATATGGCTCATCGCGTTTTGAAATTTTGCGTGTGTTTCAAAATTAACTTCGCACCTTGCAAAAATCTGTGCACTGGACCCACCAGGCAGTCAATGTATCGAGAACGAGTGAGAGTTTTGAATGATTCAACTTATTCTTAAGAATATGCATGCCTAGAAATTTGGCCGTGTTCTGAAAATAATCAAAGAGGCTATGACTCACCATGTTTCGAAATTTTGGCTGTGTTTCGAAATTAACTTCACACCTTGCAAAAATCTGTTCAGTGGACCCACCAGGCAGTCAATGTATCGAGAACGAGTGAGAGTTGGGCAAGATTCAACTTCTTGCTAAGAATATGCATGCCTCGAAATTTTACCGTGTTTTGAAAACAATTCTAGAAAGAAAAACAGATTCATAAACAACCTCACAAATTTCAAATTATAAAAAGCAACACAAAGAGCCTCACAATTTTCAACATATAAACAGGTCATATATTTATAAACATCCTCACAAATTTCAACTTATAAAAAGGATCAAAAAATCCTCACAAAATTCAAATTATAAAAGGGATCCTGTATTTGTAAACATCTCATAAATCATAGCTTATAAAAAGGATCACAAAATGACTCACAGATTTAAAATTATAAAAACAAATCATAAAATGCCTCAGAAATTTCAAATTACAAAGGGAACGATTCCCAAAAAGCCTCACAAATTTCAAATTATAAAAAACATCATCGGAAAAAGCTAGGGTTTTTCGAAGAAATTTTTTTATGGCTTCAGTGTCAAACTATTGATCTAGTGCAAAATTTGAACGAAAAGGGGGATATCATCAAGATATCAAGCTCGTTGGATCATAGAGGATCCTAAAGTGTGTGGCCACGATCTGTGTGAGGTAGGTCTCGACCAATCAGGGCCCGACCCTACAACACATAGAAGAACATCTTGTGCACCCAAAAAGGTGTTCCATGAATATTTTTTGGAAATTTTGATGAAATGATAGATTGTGGAGCTACCAATGTTAAAAAAACATGAGCAAAACTATGCGACACTGATGACTCACAAGTATAGGGGGTGTATAGCAGTATTTTCGAGGGAAGTGAAACCCAATTTATTGATTCGACACAAGGGGAGCCAAAGAATATTTATAAGCCTTAACAACTGAGTTGTCAATTCAGCTGCACCTGGAAACAATCTTGCTCACAGCAGTTTATCAGTAGCAAAAGTTTTGTAGTAGCAATAGCAAAGTAATAGCAGTAGTAAAAGTAAAGATAGTAGTAACAATTGCAACAAATAGTAGGATTAAAGCGCGGTAGGCACAGGGATGGATGGACGGGCGTTGAATGGACAAGACAATTCATATAGCAATCAGAACATAGGGCATTTGCAGATAAATAAGATAAAGCATCCAAGTACTAAATAATCATAGGCATGTGTTCCATATATAGTCATACGTGCTCGCAATGAGAACTTGCACAACATCTTTTGTCCTGCCAGCCTGTTTGCAGCGGGGCCTCAAGGGAACTACTGGCAATTAAGGTGCTCCTTTTAATAGAGCACCGGAGCAAAGCATTAACACTCCGTGAACACATGTGATCCTCACATCAAAGCCATCCCCTCTGGTTATCCCGATTGCTGTCACTTCGGGGCCTTTGGTTCCGGACAACAACGTGTGTATACAACTTGCAGGTAAGACCATAAACAATACTATCATAATGAATCAATAACATGTTCAGATCTAAAATCATGGCACTCGGGCCCTAGTGACAAGCATTAAGCATAACAAGTTGCAACAAAGTCAAAAAGCAGTAATAATAGATACTAGGCACCATGCCCTAACAATCTGATGCCATTACATGAACGATCTCATCCAATCCCTACCATCCCCATGGCCTACAGCAGGGGATTACTCACTCATAGATTGGGGAAACATGGATGGTCGATGGAGATGCGATGGTGATGATGATGATCTCCTCCAATTTTCCGTCCTGGCAGGGTGCCAGAACGGAGTTTCTGGTTTCGAATCGCGGAATCTGGTGGTGGCGGCGAAGCGAAACTCTTTCTAGAAAAACATCGAAACCCCCTTGGTTTTTAGGTCAAGAGGCGACTTATAGGCGAAGAGGGAGGCCGGGGGGGCAACCGAGGCGGCCACACTACCCCCAGTGGCGCCTGGCCCAGCCAGTGGTGTGTGGGCCCCTCGTGGCCCTACTCCGTCTCGTCTTCTGGCTCCGTGAGTCTTCTAGTGAAATAGGATTTTTGGCATATTTTCCGGGATTTTTCCTGATAGTTGATTTTCTACACAAAAACTAGACACCAAGGTAATTCTGCTGAAAACAGCGTCAGTCCATGTTAGTTGTATCCAAATCACATAAGTTTATAGGAAAAACAATAACAAAAATGTTCGGGAAAGTAGATACGTTTTGGACGTATCAACTCCCCCCAAGCTTAGCTTATTGCTTGTCCTCAAGCAATTCAGTTGAAAACTGAGTGCGATAAAATAATCTTTCACAAACACATTTGCTTCATAAGATGTATATATTCTCAGCATATGATCAACTACTCAGGCAATTCATAATAAAGAGTATGCAACTAAGTTTGCTTAATAGTCATTGCAAGCTATGAAGAGATTCCAACTCAAAAATAGTAAGTAGCATGAAGCATAAACATAAGCAACATTGCAATGCTCATAACAAGGTATGATAGAGTGGTATCTCGCTTGCCTTTGATTGTAGAGCAAACATAAATGCCAAGGCACCTCTGAAGTTCAAATGAAGACTAGAAGTAAAGATATCAAAGATACAAGCATCAAAGTCATAACACAATTAATCAAGTTTTGAGACAAGAACATTACACTAAGAGTGACAATTATGCTCTCAAGAAAGTGCTCATAGAATAGGTGGTGACTCAACAAGGAAATGAAAAAGGTTTTGAAGAGTTTGAAAGGCTTCCAAATGCTGAAAGTATAGTACTCATTAGTTTTGAGCTCTCATTTCCCCTATCATAAGCATCTTTAAATGGTTAAGGTTAAAGTGAGACAACTAAGAGGATATGCTTGACAAGTTATAAGTTAAAATCTCATGCCCCTTACTTACGAGTACCAAACCTCATGCTACTCAACTTCAGTCACAAGTAAGGTCTTGTCATTGTAAGTACATATGTATCATAGAGAACCGCCAACGGGGTACCCCTTGCACCTGATACCGAAGCTATCCCATAATCAAAATGACAAGGCAAGCAGACAATGAGCATCTTAGCGATCTTTTTATTTGCTATTTGCATAGGTTTTTATTGAGGATGCTTTATAGAATGCTCATTATGGTTATGCTTCAAGTTTCCACCATGATTAGGTATGGCTTAGGCTAGCGGCCCAGGCGTTTCTCTAACACATATACAAACTCCATGATCTTACAAGTTCCCCTTTTAATTCACACCGCCGGGATCCATAAGCAAAAGAATCATGATATCAACGAGGTACAATGTACCAGTGCAATGTTGAAAGTGTTCCCCATGATACATGGTTCTGCTAACTTCAACTTATAAAGTGCAAGCATATACGCAACAAAGATGGACGCAATGGTTCAAGATTATTAAGTGCAAGAAAGTAAAGTGTGCCATCAAGTTCGTGAAAGCTTTACTAACTAACTTTCTCATAACAAGCAAACATTTTATTCAGAAGAAAACAAGGCATATTGAATATGCATGGAATAGCAAATGATGCTAATAGGTAGGTATGGTGGACACTTTTGGCAATATTGTATTTTTTAGGGAATTGGAAACACGAGTAAAGCTTATACTTAGTGCAGGTGAAGGCTAGCAATAGTAAGGGAGCGACAAACGAGAGAGCAATAACTATCATAATCATGCTTGCAACAAAACATGACTAATCATGGCATGAAAGTGACTCAAGACCCCTGAGGCAAAATAATTCATCGAGACTTAACTGATTATTGTTTCAGTCATATGCATGCATGAGCATGTGCCAAGTCAATTCAAGTGAAACATTCAAAGGAGGATACCACAGTGTCATACCAAGTTATGAATAGAGCAATGCAAGCAAACATTCATATGACAAGCTACAAACTATTAGCGAGCTGGAGCTAATCATAAGAAAGCAAAACTACTAAGCATCCATAAATAACATACGCCCTACATGAACAGACTAAGCATGCCCACAATGATGAGTATATGTACAAAAATGAAAACAAATAGAGTTTGTTACCAGCCTCTTACCACACCTCAAGTTGTCATTAATCCTCATTATTGCCCTTCACTTGTGTAGCTTGGATAATAACATGAAACCAAATTCCACTAAGGACTGCTGAACCCTACAACAAACTTCACAAAACCAAAGAAGAACAACAAATATTTTTGGTGTTTTTTGATTTTTAAAGGCAATAACAAGTAGGAAGAAGAAGCAAAGCAAAATCTTTTTAGGTTTTTCGAATAATTAAGACAGAGCCAAAAGGAAGAAGCAAACCAAGGCAAAAAGAAGCAAACAAAGAGAAACAAAATAAATATTTTTGGTCTTTTTGTGTTTTAGAAAGCAAAAGTAAAGAAAGAACGAAAACTAAAAAGAGAACGAAACATGGATATACAAAGTACCGACTAAACATGATATGTAGATGAGCGTGATGCCGGTGTACCTCCCCCCAAGCTTAGGCTTTTGGCCTAAGTGGGTATCAATCCCAAGCTAGCCAAGATGGAGCGCCTCCATAGTACGGTGAGGAGGTACCCTCGTCCTGGTGCGAGCTCGAGGACGCCCCACCGTAGTGCGCAGAGTAATCGTAGGAGGGCTCATCCTCCTGGTGCTGCTTGTGGAAACCAAGCAAGCGGAGCTGCTCGTCCACCTCCTCCTTGGAACACGACCACGACCTCCTATGAATACTGAACAAAGTAGATTGCGGCAAAGGAATCTCCCTTTCATCCCCGTCATTAAACAACATCCTATATACTAAACCGTTCGTATCAGAGTTAGCGGTGACGAAGTGATGTGTTTTCATGGCAGCAAGATCAAGCCTTTGTGGTGCCAATATAGTATCATTAGGATCCACAGAAAGTTCTAACACAATAACCATACGTGAGGCAATAATGCCCCCATAAATAGGTCCCCTAGCAGCTAGCCGACGAGCAATGAGAGAGCCAAGATTGTACCAAGTATCATTATTAAGTGCAGCAGCTAGGAAGGCTAAAGGATAATTAGAGATATTACTTGTATTCTCCCTACCAAGAATGCTAGTAGCAAGATAATAAGCAAAGTATCTAAGAGCTGGGAGTTGGATGTTTCTTATCTTCCCGCGCTGAGCTACGCGGTCATCGTCATTTGTCATACTTCGATAGAGCTCTAGCAAATAAGCGGGTCACCCTTGGATCTTCTTCACGGTCCCCGTCATGCCTATACCTATAATGCTGCAAAATCTTTCTAGTGACATGGTAATAGGCTGATTATAAATTCTGAAAGAAACAGTTGCCTGATAGGGGGTGTTAGTGAAAATGAAACTCTCAACGAATGTTTTGGTGAGCACGACATATTGCTCACTCTCATCTTCCATGTATGAGGTTAAACTGACCCTCTGAACCAGTAGTAAGAAATCATCGAGGATCCCTGCAGCTTGCAAAAAGGTATAACAAGGAAAAGTAGATGGGTGAGCATCCCCCTCATCTCCTTCATTGTCAAAGCATGGTGCAATGAGATCTTCATTGTATGAAGGCCTAAACTAAGAGGATGGTCTTGAGGGCCTTGACCTCCTAGGTGTGTCCCTCTCAAATATTTCTCCAAAGGTATGGTTGTCCATCTTTGATACTCTGAAATTTAAACATCCATTATACAAGTGATTGCAAAGTGAATATATAATGAAGGGCACTACTCATAGGGACTTGTAAGAGGCCTAAACATGCATCAAAACAATATCTCTAAGCATTGAACAAGCTTACAAGCTCTCATAACATGTCACCTACAACAGCAAAATACTCAAGATATAAACCACTAAACACAAATCTACTTGGACAAGCGGAGGAGTCACATACCGGAGAACAAATGCTCCAAATTTCAGCAGCAAAGATGGGCTGAGCAAGGAGATCGAAAAATCATGGGCAAAAAAAGCAAGAATGCGATTTCGAGCAAAGAACTGATGTTTTCTCGGGAGAGAGAAAGAAGTGGGAAGTGAGAGAGTGAGTGGAGGGCCAGGGGTGGCCCACACCATGGCCAGGCGCACCCCTGGGCTGGCCGCGCCACCAGGTGGTGTGCCTGCCTGGTGGGCCCCCTGGTACTCTCCAGGCACTTCTCTACCCCTTTTTCACGTAAAAATTTAAAATGAATTTTCTTGAATTTTTCGAGACACTTTATTTTTTAGCAATTTTCAGGTATAGAAGAATGATTTTCTGACAGAAAAAGGTTTCTGGAATGATGCAATGACAAAACAAAACTAAAACTTCAGAAGTTCTAAGACACTCTAATATGCAAGCAACTAACAACAGAAAAGTAAACTAAGTGAAAGCAAAAACTAAAATGAATAAAATAAGAGTAAGCAAAGATAATCATGGTGAAAGCATTGTTTTGTTCATTAAAATCCTTTTGTTAACAAGGTTGATTAGGTCTTGTTACCAAAACAATTTTATATGAAACAAAACTTTGTGTTCCACTAATGATTATGTTACCTCGACCTTGATAGCAATGGTCCCAATCATAATAGTTTCATATTTTTATTTTGGTATGGGACAATATATTTCTCCAACTTGAATGCCATCAACATGTTCAATTGAATTCAATCCATAAGTCCTATCAATGTTCTTGGGGAAATAGACAGTATGCTCCTTGTCATTAACATTAAAAGTCACCTTTCCTTGATTACAATTAATAACAGCTCCTGTAGTATTAAGAAAAGGTCTCCCAAGAATAATAGACATATTATCATCTTCAGGCATTTCAAGCACAACAAAATCAGTTAATATCAAGAAATTATGAGCCACTTGAACAGGTATATCCACACATATACCAACAGGAATAGTATTAGTTTTATCAGCCATTTGCAAAGATATATCAGTTGGTATTAGTTTTTCCAGTTGAAGTCTCTTATAGAGAGAAAAAAGGCATAACACTAACTCCTGCTCCCAAATCACACAAAGCAGTTCTAACATAACTATTTTTAATAGAGGAAGGAATAGTTGGAATCCCTGAGTCTCTAAGTTTCTTTGGAACCTTACCATTAAAGGAATAATTAGCAATCAAAGTAGAAATTTCTTCATTAGGGATTTTCCTTTTATTCGATACAATATCCTTCATATACTTTGAATAAGGAGGCAATTTAATAGCATCAGTCAAAGGAATTTGCAAGAATAAAGGTTTCAACCACTCGCAAAACTTGTTATAGTGTTCATCTTCCTTTGACTTGTGTTTCTTATCAGGGAAAGGCATAGGTTTTTGGACCCAAGGCTCTCTTTCACTACCATGTTTCTTAGCAACAAAATCTTCTTTAGTGTATTTAGTATTCTTAGTGTGCCTTTCAGGTTCTTCTTCAACTTTTTATTTATTAGGAGCATCATTTTCTTCATTACCACATTCAGTTTCAGCATCAGAGACAAATATACTATTAGGATCTTTAGCAGGTTCAGAGGGTTCTACAATAGTTTTATGTTTCTTTTTTCTTTTCTTAGGAGTAGTACCACTATTTTCAACTCATTGAGAATCCTGCTCAATTCTTTTAGGATGCCCCTCAGGATATAGAGGATCCTGGGTGGCAGCACCACTTCTAGTTCTAATTTCATAAGCATGTTTTTCTTTAGCAGCATTAACTAGCAAGTATTTTTGTACCTTAATAAGCTGATCTATTTGAGTTTGGACCATCTGAAAATGTTTAACAAGCATTTTAACATCATTAGAGGTTCTTTCCACAATATCCTTCAACTCAACAATAGCTCTTGTGTTTTCCATTAAATGATTTTGCATCCTTTTATTAAAATTATCTTGCTTAACAATAAAAATATCGAATTCTTCTAAGCATTGATCAGAAGGTTTAGAGTAAGGGATATCACGTTCATCAAAATGTTGGAGAGAGTGAACCTCAATAGTGGATGAGTGGGGGATTGGCTTACATAATTCTTCTATAGGAGGTAAGTTCTTGACGTCTGCAGCTTTAATACCCTTCTCCTTAAGACATTTCTTAGCTTCCTTCATCACTTCATCATTTAGTTCAATACTCCCCTCTTCTTTGATGTTGGTATAGGTGCAGGTATAGCTGGTTCAGGTATAAATATCTCAGGTATAGCTGGTTTAGGAGGAGTCTAGTCTTCATAATTCTTGCTTATTTTAGCCATTAATTTCTCACCTTCCTTGGGAGTCCTATTCCTGAAAACACAATCAGCACAACTATCTAGGTATGTCCTAGATTCTTCAGTTAGTCCATTATAAAATATATCAAGAAGATCATTCTTAGGTAATGGATATCCAGCCTGTGCATGAATCAAAGCACAAAACCTTGCCCATGATTCAGGCAATATCTCTTTTTCTCCATGTTTAAAATCAAAAAGTTCCTGCAAATAGCATGTCTAGCACTAGGAGGAAAATATTTCTGCAGGAAAGTACTAATCAAGCAATCAGGGCTATCAATAGATCTAGGAGGTAAATTATTAAACCAAGTTTTAGCTTCTCCTTTCAGTGAAAAAGGGAAAATTTTAGCAACAAAGTAGGTGCGCATCTTAATATCATCAGAAAATAAGCCACTCATAGTAGATAGCTCAGTCATATGTGCTACCGCACTTTCATTCTTAGTCCCACAAAAAGGTTCTTTCTCAACAATAGCTATGCAAGATAGATCAAGAGAGAAATCATAATCCTTATCTTTAATGATTATGGGAGATGCAGCAAACTTAGCATTAGGAGACAATTTGGGTTTTATAGTATGCCTCTCAAGGAGACTCTTAATAGCACTCCTATCATGGGTGTTTTGACATTCTTTAATAAATTCATCGGCCATCTCAATATAACTGTCTTCAATATCATAGCTCTCTCTAGACTCAGCTGAAATGACAGGTGTAGTAGTGTCTTCATTAGGAGTTTCAGTATTTCCAGCTATAGTTCTAGCAATCGTAGCATCTAGGAAAGGACCTAATGAACCACTCTTATCAAGCACAGTAGAAGCAGCATCATAAGTATCAGAAGTTTCAGATTCAGTAGTAGTAGCAGTGTGTGTAGCATGTGTATGTGGTGGTGTAAGGAGCTTACTCATAACAGATGGTGAATCAAGAGCAACAGAGGTGTTCAGAACCGTACCTCTTCTTGTAGAGGATGGTAAAATAGGAACCTTGCCATCACGAGACTTACCCATGATGGATGGATGGCAGCAAACAATAGTGATTCCAAGTGAACTGGATAAATAAAGCTATGCTCCCCGGCAACGGCGCCAGAAAATAGTCTTGATGACCCACAAGTATAGGGGGTGTATCGCAGTATTTTCGAGGGAAGTGAAACCAAATTTATTGATTCGACACAAGGGGAGCCAAAGAATATTTATAAGCCTTAACAACTGAGTTGTTAATTCAGCTGCACCTGGAAACAATCTTGCTCACAGCAGTTTATCAGTAGCAACAGTTTTGTAGTAGCAATAGCAAAGTAATAGCAGTAGTAAAAGTAAAGATAGTAGTAACAATTGCAACAAACAGTAGGATTAAAGCGCGGTAGGCACAGGGATGGATGGACGGGCGTTGCATGGACAAGACAATTCATATAGCAATCAGAACATAGGGCATTTGCAGATAAATAAGATAAAGCATCCAAGTACTAAATAATCATAGGCACATGTTCCACATATAGTCATACGTGCTTGCAATAAGAACTTGCACACCATCTTTTGTCCTGCCATCCCGTTTGCAGCAGGGCCTCAAGGGAACTACTGGCAATTAAGGTGCTCCATTTAATAGAGCACTAGAGCAAAGCATTAACACTCCGTGAACACATGTGATCCTCACATCAAAGCCATTCCCTCTGGTTATCCCGATTGCTATCACTTTGGGGCCTTTGGTTCCGGACAATAATGTGTGTATACAACTTGCAGGTAAGACCATAAACAATACTATCATAATGAATCAATAACATGTTCAGATCTGAAATCATGGCACTCGGGCCCTAGTGACAAGCATTAAGCATAACAAGTTGCAACAAAGTCAAAAAGCAGTAATAATAGATACTAGGCACCATGCCCTAACAATCTGATGCCATTACATGAACAATCTCATCCAATCCCTACCATCCCCATGGCCTACAGCAGGGGATTACTCACTCATAGATAGGGGAAACATGGATGTTCGATGGAGAAGCGATGGTGATGATGATGGCGCTGATCTCCTCCAATTCCCCGTCCCAGCAGGGTGCCAGAACGGAGTTTCTGGTTCCGAATCGCGGAATCTGGTGGTGGCAGCGAAGCGGAACTCTTTCTAGAAAAACGTCGAAACCCCCTTGGTTTTTAGGTCAAGAGGCGACTTATAGGCGAAGAGGGAGGCCGAGGGGGCAGCTGAGGCGTCCACACCACCCCCAGGCGCGGCCTGGCCTGGCCCGCGCGACCAGGTGGTGTGGGACCCTCGTGGCCCTACTCCGTCTCGTCTTTTGGCTCCGTTAGTCTTCTGGTGAAATAGGATTTTTGGCATATTTTCCGGGATTTTTCCTGATAGTTGATTTTCTGCACAAAAACTAGACACCATGGTAATTCTGCTGAAAACAGCGTCAATCCGTGTTAGTTGTATCCAAATCACACAAGTTTAGAGGAAAAACAATAGCAAAAGTGTTTGGGAAAGTAGATATGTTTTGGACGTATCAGACACCTATAGTGCAAACGGAGGACGTTTCCATTGAAAATCGGCATAAACTCAGAAAATGGAAGAGAGAGGAGAGTGAGAAAATCAAATTTTTATTTCTTGTGGGCAACCCACAAGCTTGAGGTGCACCTTAATGCTGATGTAATCATAGGTGCCTTGCCGGTGAGCATCGATGCGACCAAGGCTAGCTAGGGCTATGATTCTGATGTTTGCGTGTCTACTAGATTCTTTTGGCATATATAGACCGATGTTTCGTGCTTGCTTGATTTTGCAGGCGACGCAACCTTTTTGACGTGCCATGGTGACAGCCAAGGGATAGGGAGAGCACGTGGCACGTTGGGCACAGTTGAGTTTTCAAATCAATGTGACATTAAATAATTTCAAATCAATGCCGCGAAGGAGATGATTTACGCGGACTGTATAGAGGTTATTTTTATCCATGGACTTTGATATACTACTAATCCGTATTTCACTTATAATGACTGATATTAGTAATTAAATAATACATGTGGGTTCCCAGGCTTCTTCCTTTTAGTATTAATTACCTGAATTCATGTGAGTAATTAACGTGGATTTCTCTATATTGGCACCCTTCTTTCCTCGAATGCATGCAAAAATTAAGGGGAGGAAGTAATTTCACCTTCCTCGGTAATACAAGAGGTTTTATTCCGTTCCAGTGGAAGATGAAATGACAAACAGAGTACTTATGCTTGTACTAGATCGCAAACACCGTTCCAATTTGCACTTGATAATATTATTCAATCTCTGAACATTATTATAGAAAGGAAGTAGAGGTGAAATTAAATAAAATTAATCCTAAGACTTTTTCATCTTCTTAGACCAGGATCCTTCTGCTGTCACCTTTGTGCTGGCATCGTCCTTCTGCTTCCCATGGCATCCCCCAGCTCTCGATGTCCTCTTCTTCTTCAAGCCTCCCGCCTGCTTCTCCTTCCTCTTCTCATTACCGATGAAGGCGGGATTGAGTGCACTCTTCTTGGAGACAAAGTCGAGAAATGGCCATAAATCTTCCGACCCATCATCCTCATGCTCCCTCTTCTTCTTGTTGATGGAGGATAGATCGAGTGAACTCTTCTTGAATATGACATCTCCTTCATAGATGAAAGACCAATGATCCTCCTTCCCATCCTCCTCCTCCTCCTCTTTGCTCTCTGCTGGCGGCGTCCCCTCCATCAGAAGCCGGTAAGACGGGTCCTCGTCGGAAAAATTACCTTCCTGTGTGTCAAAATAGTACGGCCCTTCAATGGACTCCCCGCTATCACCATGGTAGGGACTGATATCCCCGTTCGCCCGTGCGTTGGACTCGTCAATGGAGGTGCACTGATCAGAGCAGCTGCGTGGCATCTTTGTGTGTGGGGTGGCTTGACCGGCCTAAAGGGACAGGGAGAGACAAAGAGAGTTCTTCGCTGTGTGCGTCGTGCCTGGATGGGAGAGGTGGTCGTTGTTGATGGCTGCTTAAAAAGGCTTGCTCGGGACATCCAGGAGTTGCCACGTGTCGTAGGAGCAGCCTGACAGTTCCCTTCCATCTTTTTTTATACAAGAGTTCCCTTCCATCGTTTTTTACAAAAGTTCCCTTCCATCATTGAAACAAGATCGAATGGTTGATACTCCTTCGCCCCGAGAGCATCAGCAGCGAGGATATTGCAAGTACCACCACATGTTGGGGAGGTTTTTGCACATAACAACAACCATGGACCTTTTCTATGCAAAATACAGACATTTTCTGTAATCGTTGCACATAATACATAACCAGTCATTGAATGTTTCTTAGTTTTTGGGAAACGTTTCATAGTTAATTATATAATATAGTACTAAAATATAATTTTTACTAAATTAATAATAGGTAAAGCTCAAAAAATAATTATAATTTTGAGCTACATCCATAAAGTATCTGGTGTATTTTTGGTTCTTGTAAGTTGTATCATTTAGAAATCAACCTATTAGTAGGTACATAATTCCCGACATGCTCTAGAGAAATGATATATAGATTCTATAATGATAGAAAGTGTGTTTTGAGGTTTATGCATAGCGTTCATTGTGCTAAAGACTATATCAATAGAATCTTCTAAATGTTAGAGTGGAAGGAAAATCCATTGGTTAGAAATGTTGGGATTTCCAATCTTCATCCAACGGTTAAAGTTTAAAGTTATTCGTACATTATATACTAGGGTACGCTAACATAATTAAATGTATAACATGTCATTAGAATCTTTCTGGTTTTCGCATAGCGTTCGTTGTGCTAAGGACTATCAATATAATCTTCTACGTGTTAGAATGGAAAAAAAGATCCAAGAGTTAACATTGTTGGAATTTGGCAGTCTTGATTCAATTTTCATTGTTCAAACTTACTCGTACATTATATAGTGGCAAGGTTTGCAAGAAGTCACATGCTACTTCCTAATAGTAAAAGGCATGTGCCACACTCGTATATACTGTATGAAATGTGACTTAATGAACATTAAGTTGTTATTAACCAATAGTCTTGTTAGAGAAAAAGGCATACATTAAGTATATTAATAATAACATGGTGAAGTTTGCTCTAGGTAATACTCCTTCAGCACGAATCCAGCTGCTCTGAACCATTGGATCTAACAGCCCAACAGTCAGGATTGGTGCTCTAGATCCAATTCAAAACTGCTCCATTATACTAGTAGAGATAATTCAAAAACATTGATGGTGATGCTATATGTGCATGTATCAATGAGTGTGAATGGACAATAAGAGTTGTGAGGACAAATTACTTGTGGGGCCTAGCCACCCCACATTTCTTCTTGTTTTTTAATGAGCTTACCTCATGGGAGGCTTTGATGTCATTGCTCAAGCGCACTATATTATTCACGTTAGCGGAATAGTGGGTTCCCAAAATTTTCTTTTAAATATAAGGTTGAACACTCCTAGCCATAGTGATTCAAACTTCATCGATGAAGGGGATTTATTTATTGGGTGGCCGAGTGGTTGACTCCACATGTCATTGTCATGTACTCCCTCTGTTTAGAAATATAAGACGTTTTAGCTTTGTGAATCGAATGTATCTAGACGTCATTTAGTGTATAGGTTCGTAGAGGTTCGGAGTGAACCTTTACACTAAAAGGCGTCTAGATACATTTATTTCACAAAGCTAAAACGTCTTATATTTCAGAACAGTGAGAGTAGACATGATTTTTGCTAGGAAGGACAAACACTAATGAATTCTTATAGGAAGGCTAGAAAATTGGAAATTGTGTTCCATTGATAAACCTTCATTCTCCTCTTCCTAGAGTCAGATTTTAGAAATTCAATACAAAAAGGTTGTTAGACATGCTCCAAAACCCAATATTTTTTCTTTTTAAATAAGAACAATAGTGATTAGCTCGAATAATTAATTGTGGTCTACGTATATTGTACTAATGTACTTCATAGAATTTGGTATGTGTGCATAACCGAACAACTTTTGAAAAACCTGAAGGAAAACGTGGCCGCATTAATGAATGAGCATGAAGTAAGGATGGCAATGGGTAGGGTATGAGTACGATAGAGCAATATCATACCCACTCCTGTTTGGTCAATGGGTAGAAAATTTTACCCATACCCGTACTCATGGGTATAAAACTTTACCCATGCCCATACCCATGAAAAATATCGAAGTTTAGAAGTCACAGTATAATACTCTTCCCTAGGTTGCTTGGCCCCATAGGTTGTAACTCAACACATAAGTTTTACTACTATGTCAGTTTAAATGGGTAGGTTATGGGTCTATCTACTCGTGCCCATACCCATGACTTAACGGGTTAGGGTATGGGTATTACCCATGGGTATAAAATTGTGCCCATACCCTACCAACATGGGTACAGTACCTGCAGGCACTCGTGGGTAAAATTTCCATCCTTAGCGCGAAGGGACAATAAGAGTTGTGAGAACAAAGTACTTGTGGGGCCTAGAAACTTTCACATTTTTTTGATGAAAACACCGTCGCTGCTTACCATGTGAGTGGTTTGATGTCGTCCCTCAGGCGCTAGATTATTCACGTTAGTGAAATAGTGGGTTCCCGTATTTTTGTTTAGAATAGAAGTATGAACACTCCCAACCATAGTAACTGAAAAGTTATTGATAAAGAGCGCTTTATTTTTTTTAACTCAGGGCACTTTATTATTACACTCGATTCCCCATACCATCAGCCTACCATTCTGCTATTATTAGTTGGACTATGGATAAATTCAAATTCAGTCGAGTTGGTTGGGGCTTTAATCGTAATTTTTGCGCTCACTACCTGTCTTGGTGATAACATCTTCATACGTATCATTGTTGATGAATAGATATAATACGGAAATATATCAATGCCATAGTATTTTAGTGCCTACCAAAGTAATACTTCAGTTTTCTCTCTTCTCGGTTTCTTCAAAAAGGGGTCTGACCTCTTTCTCTATTATTTTAAAAAACATAGTTTTGGAGAATAATTCAGTTTAAACCCATATTATTTGTTGGAATAAAACACTAAAAGGTATTCAATAGTTCTTTTTATTGAGAAATCAAAATGTTTTTTAAATAACTAAAAAATACTTTGATGCAAAACTCGGCCTTAATATCTGAACCAAGCCAATCTGGGCCATGGATGATCAATATTTAGATGCCAAATGGCCAAATGGGCCCTTAATTTCTGAACTGAGGCAGTATGTGTGCCATGGATGATCACTGATGTGCCTGTCGGCCATTGATTCCAGGGAGTAGGGCTTACTAATTTACTACTACTTGGACTATACATAAATCTGAATTTAGTTGAGCGGGAAAATCTCCCGCTATACAATGTTTCAAACATCTTGGAATCCCCCTTCTACCCCTAGTGAAGTCGGCTCGTTGGGGATTCAATCGTAATTTCCCCGTTCAGTACCTCTATAGCCCCACCCCTACCACCAACCCCCCACCCCCACACCCACACACAATCCTAGCCCCGCTGTGCAAGCCCTACAGAAAACCCTAGACCTACCTTCACCACCTTAGATCTTATTCACCATCATCGCCGTGCACTGCACCAGATCTGCTTCACCGACCCACTCTCCTGGTGCACCGAACACATTCCCACCGCCAGGAATCTGCTTCATCGCTGCTGATCTTATTCACCTTCGCCCACAAGCACCGCAACCGTAGCACCCTCGACAACCTCAATGTCACCACCCAGGATTTGCAGGATGCCTAAACACCGTCGTGACTGAGGTAACAATATCTCCTTGGAGTTTTGTAAGATAAATACGTAGCAGTTAACTGTATTTTGTATTGGTGCTACTTTTGTAGTAACTTACAAGTACTATACTTGTTACCCGTATCTTCCTAAATATATTTTTTGTAGTCAGGTTTAACCGTAAGTCATTCAACTATGATTTTGTATGTCATGGCGAAATATGAGTTAGCCAACGATTAACACATTTATTTCCATTATCTACTTTAGTAAGTGCCCATATGTGATGCGGTTATAATTTCTCTCTGGCTTGGCGTAGGCTATGGCACTAATTGTTATTTCTTACTTGATGCTTTTGTCCGATCTATGCAGTACACATTTACATTCGTTATACTGCTTTCACTAAGATGTCTGTTTTATTTGCTTATGCTTACCCCACTATTCCTAACCGTTAGCTGTTGTTACGCAATGAACATGTGCACTTTACACTAGAAATCATAGAATGAATGGCCCCTATAATCTCGTAAGTATCTATTGCTTTTGTATCACTTCATGCTAACATCTATGAGACTGGAACCATTTTGTGTTTACTATTCGCTGCATCTCTATGCAGAGGACCAACAATGAATTATGGAGACCACCAGTCCAATTACTTGATGCAACGGACATCGTCGACGAACATACCTGTAACCACATAAGCAACCCTGGGACTCTACATAGAGCTATTGTAAGGACGCCCCTTTTTTAAGTTTAAGTCCCCTGATGTCATGCCATTTACTCTAGTTGAGTTGTTATTTTTGTCGGAGGCACTAGGGTGACTATAACAAGGCCAGAAATGCGACGGAATCCAATATAACAGAAACAAAAGGATCATAAGCAACCATGCACTTCAAATCTCACTCTGGTATCTACACGTGTATGTCTATTTTAATACGAGGCACATGATAGTACACTTTGTCTTTGGGCAGATGCTGGCTCGTGGTTGATGTCGAGCTCGTTGGGGAACTCCAAGAGGAAGGTATGATGAGCACAGCAGTAAGTTTCCCTCAGTTATGAAACCAAGGTTATCAATCTAGTAGGAGCAAGGAAACACCCCAAAGGTGTAGCTACCTGAAGGTTGGCAGGGCGCACTACCTGTGCCAGCAGCAACGTGGAGACATGCACAACACAACCAAAGAACTATGTCCCCAACTTGCGATGAGGTTGTCAATCTCACCGGTTTTGCTGAAAACAAAGGATTAAACTTATCGAATGGAAGGAAGTAATAATTTGCAGAAAGTAAACACAAAGCAGTAAGCAGTTGATTGTAGATTGAATGTAAAAGAAAGGACCGGGGTCCATAGTTCACTAGAGGTGGCTCTCCTTAAGATAGATAACATGTTGGGTGAACAAATTACAGCGGGGCAATTGACAAACATCGAGAAAGCATACACGCATAAAATACTCATCTTGACTCCTTTGAGATTCGATTCGGCATTACAACATTATACATAGACCGCCATCCAACTGCATCTATGACTAATAATCTACCTTCAGGTTATCATCCGAACCCCCTCCAGTATTAAGTTGCAAGCAACAGATAATTGCATTACAAATTGAGAGTAATGTAAACAATACGATTGTTCTATGAACAAAGGATTGTTGTTTTCTCCCTAGTAGCAACATCACATCTAGTACCTTAGAGATTTCTTTCACTTCCCCAGATTACCAGAGGCATGAACCCACTATCGAGCATAAATACTAAATCTTGGAGTTGCTAGCATCTACTTGGCCAAGATAGCTACTAACAACAGAAAGCATGCAAGATCACAAATAACAAAGAAATGATAGAATCAATAATCAATCTAAAATAGCATCTCAATATCCATCGGATCCCCGCAAACACAACATGCAGAATTACAAATAGATGATCTTGATCATGAACGGAGCTCACAAGATCTAAACATGATAGCACAAAGGAGGAGAACCAGCCATCTAGCTACTACATGGACCCATAGTCCAGAGATGAACTACTCACGCATCACACCGGAGGCTTGCATGATGATGAAGAAGGCCACCAGGGTGAATTCCCCTCTCCGGCAGGGTGCCGGGAAAAGCTTCAGATCCCTCTCGATCTAGGGATGGAGATGACGACGGCTACAGACTCTTTCGTGGATTTTTGATCGGGTACTTAGGGTTTCCATATCAGAGGCAATATATAGGCGGAAGGAGAGGCCGAGGGGGTGCCTAGGCTGGCCACACCACCCCCTGGCACGGACCAAGCCTGGCCGCGCGGCCAGGTGGTGTGGCCGCCCTCTGGACCTTCTCCATCTCGTATTCTGGCTCTAGGTGTCCCCAGGTAAAATAATGACTTTGGATTTTGTCCCGTCCAATTCTAAGAATATTCATTTTCTGACTTTCCTAGAACCAAAAATAACAGAAAACAGGCAGCTGGCACTGTGGCTCTTGTTAATAGGTTAGTGATACGTCCATTTTGCATCACTATTATATGTCTTAAGTCACTATTATTCATTGATATATTTCGTATTGAGAGGTGATACTTATGTTATTTCATATGTTTTTGCATGGTTGATGACTTTTGGAGCATGGACCGCTGTAGTCAGGATTCTGATGGAAAAGGTGCTGTTTGGAGGCAAAATTCGTGAAGATCAGAAAATCTGGGAAAATATACAGAAAATCCTATTTTTCCAGAAGACTAAGGATGCCAGAAGATGGAGTGGAGATGGGCCACAGGGGGCCCACACCACCCCATGGCGCGGGAAGGCCTAGGCCGCACCAGGAGGTGGTGTGGCCGCCCTGGCCCACTCCAGCCTCTCCCCTCTGGCGTATATCAACCTCCCAAAACCCTAAGACTCGGAGGGCGACCACAGAAATATTCCACCGCCTCTCCGGGGCGGAAAACACCGAGAGAGAAAGATCTCTCCGGCAGACAGATTTCTGCCGAGGGAATTCCTTCCCGGAGAGGGGAGATCATCGCCATCAACACCACCATCAAGCTGGACTTCATCAGGATCATCATCATCGTCACCACCATCATCACCATCAGCACCCTCATCACCATCTCCATATTGCTATAACAATTGTGTTGAATCTTGCATTAGTTCATAGGGGAAACTTTCCCGGTGTTGATTACTCCTTGTAGTTGATGCTATTGAGTGAACCATTGAATTATTGTTTATGTTCAGATTGTTATACATCATTATTCCATCTCTGATCATGATCCATATGATGTCTTGTGAGTAGTTCTTTTTGTTCATGACGACATGGGAGAAGTCTTATTGTTAGTACTGGAGTTGAGTTGAGAAAGATTCAATAGATTGTTATTTAAGTTGTGGTGTACTTCTTCTAGTGGTGTCATGTGAACATCGACTACATGACACTTCACCTATATGGGCATAGGGGAATGCATTGTGTATTTGGCTACTAATCATAGGGGTTGCCGTGACAGAAACCTGAACCCCCGTTAGGAAACCATTACACAAGGGACATAAGGGTCTTAGAGTTTAAAGTTGTGGTTAGGTTTCTACCTTAATTACTTTCTTGTACTTACGGATGTTTGTAATCACAAGTATGTATTAGTCTTGGATGGGGCGGTACATTAGCACAGGTTCACCCACACAACACTTAGCAAGCTCAAGAAGATTAATCGACTATATGAAGCGAAAGTACTTGACAATCTTCCCATGTGTCCTCGAGAACGTTTGGTCATCTTAAGTAATACCACCAGCTTGTCCTTTGCTGCATAAAGGATTGGGCCACTTGCTGCATTTATTCCTACTGTCTTTTATTTACTCGTACTTGTTTACTTGCTTTATCGAAACCCCCTAAAAATCCGTTTGCTAAGTATTTGCAGAGAATTCCTGATCCATACCACTAGCCAGCACCTTCTGCTCCTTGTTGGGTTCGACACTCTTACTTATCGAAAATACTGCGATACACCCCCTATACTTGTGGGTCATCAAGACTATTTTCTAGCATCGTTGCCAGGGAGTGAAGCACTATTGGAGAGTGGAACTGGTAAAGGAAACTTCTACTGTGAGTATTGTTTACTTCTGTTAGTTGCTTTATTTTCGTTATGGATAATTCGATGAGTTTCTTATTTGGTAATGCTACTGCCACTACTAAGGTAGTAGATAAGCCACCACCTGCTGAGAATGATGTTTTCAAAATACCTACAAGAATTATTGATCGTGTTATGGATAACTACTATGTTGGGGATGGAACTGTCCATCTTGGTGATCATTTGCT
The DNA here is from genome assembly GCA_023614405.1 of Avena insularis. Classification (NCBI taxonomy): domain Eukaryota; kingdom Viridiplantae; phylum Streptophyta; class Magnoliopsida; order Poales; family Poaceae; genus Avena; species Avena insularis. The sequence goes on along the minus strand of CM042688.1, from coordinate 501,795,552 downwards.
CTTTATACACGAATTATGCGGGTTATTCAAGTGTGCAGGTATTACTACAGATCAAGTTAAGAAGAAGTTATTCTCATTATCGCTAAAAGGAAGAGTTGAGGAATGGTATAAGCTGCTGAAGAATGGTCAAGCTCTGGAATGGGAGGAAATAGTGCCTCTCTTTTATTCAAAGTTTTATCCTCCTAGTGAGATTCATAAAGATCGGAATCAAATATACAACTTTTGGCCTCTTGATGGAGAGAGTACAGCTCAAGCTTGGGGGAGATTGAAGTTACTAATGCTCAAATGTCCCATTCATGAGCTCCCCAACAATATTATTATCAATAACTTCTATGCAAGGCTCCCTCTACATGATAAAGATTTATTGGATGCTTCTTGTGCTGGATCATTCACTCGCATGGAAGAAGAAGCTAAATGGGATCTTCTGGACCGTATTCAAGACAATGCTGAAGCTTGGGAGAATGACAAAGGTAGAAAGTCAGGTATAAATTATGATTATGAATGCATTGAATCTTTTATGGGAAGTGATGACTTTCAAAATATTAAAAATGCTTATGGTCTAGACTCTCAAGCTATTGCTTCTTATTTTAAGTCTTTTGCTTCTTACATTCAAGCGCCTAAAAAGAAGTGGAATAAGTATCATGAACCTTATAAAGATATTGCTAAGAGTGTTCCTGCAAGAAATACTGAAGGTTATACTGCTAATCATGTTTTACCTGAACCTTATATTGAGAAAATGCCTTTCCCAGTTAGGATGAAGGAACATTCTATGATAGCTAGTATGGTTAATGAAAGTACTAACAAAGCTGTTGAACCTGATAAACAAAAGGTTGATGAACCTATTATAGCAAATGTGAAAGACTTTGTCACTAAATATGAAAAAGAGGGACACACTATTCTTTGTAAGGATACCTCTAATATTGTTTCACATAGTACTGTTATGAGAGCTAGTATTCCTGTGTTTTCTGTTAGAATAAGTGATCATTGCTATGATGGTCCTTGTGATAGCTATATTGTTAAGTTTATGCATGATACTGAAAGTTACTATGAGAGAGGGAAAAGTGTTCTTATGCATCTCAATAATATCAAGTTTCCTCGTTTTATGCTGAAAGTTTTTATGTTGCACTTCTTTTGCCTTCCTATGCAAGTAGCCTCTGGTTTCAACAACTTGTTTGTTTACAAGATTCCCTCGCATAGGAAGTGGGATAGACTTAAATGTGTGTACTTTTGCTTCTTAATGCTCCCTTTCACTTCAATTCATATTCCTGTGTGAGCATCTTTGAAATCATCATGCCCATCTTAATGGCTATAAAGAAAGAGCTTTTTGGGAGACAACCCAATTTATTTTTTCTTTAAGTTTGTTTTTGTCTCTTTGAGTCTTGGAAGTTATTACTTCAGTAATGACTGCTCCTTATCCGTGTTGTTTTGTTTTTGTGTCAAGATCAACCTCTAATAAGAGAGAAGTAATATTTGGGGAAGTTGCTGTCCCGAAACAGATTTTTTGTGCTGCACCGTAAAAATTCGTAAGAGATCTCTGTAGTTCGGATTGAGCTGTAATTTTTTGTGCTTCTGCCCCAGGTTGTTATTTAACTTTAGTTAGTTTTGCACTTTTTGATTTGAGCAACAGAAGAGTTTCGAAAAAATTGATCTTTACCTGCTAGTCTGTTTTGACAGATTTTGCCACTCTTGCATTTGCTTCTTTATTCGATTTCCTTTTTGAATTCTTTTTGGGTTTTCGGAAGGAGTTGCTATAGTAGCTTATGTTTTGATGGTTTTCAGTTGAAGTTGGACTCAAAAGGTTTTATCACTTCACTTATACTAATGTTGCTAATGAGAACTGTGTGAAGTTTTGTAAGAATTTTTTTTTCCAGGAAGTGGAGATATTGGTGTAAAAAGGAAGAGAAAGGTTTTATGACTCAAGTAATAAGTGTATGAAGATGAAGATATTGATGTTATTCAAGTGGTGACTCCGAGATAATCTACTAGATACCAAATTCAGAGACCTGCAGAGTCTGTTTTCAAATAGGTAACAGTTCTGGTAAGAAAAGTTCCACGAAAATACGATCCAACTATATTTTTGCAGTTTTCAGTCGATAAGGAAAGTTACGAAGCGAAAAAGGGACAAAAACGGAGCCAGGGTGGCTCACACCACCCTGTGGCGCGGGCCCACCCCTGGCCGCGCCACCAGGTGGTGAGTCCACCCCGGACTCCGCCTCGGACTTGTTTTCTCCCAGTACCTTCCTTTTGATACGAAACTTCATAATATATAACCCCCCCCCTCGGATCCCCCGAGGTCCGTATATCGTGTTTTCGTCGTGTTTTTGTTTCGATCTATTTCTGTCAGGACATACTCTTTGAAAGCTTAGAAGCACAATGGTGTCCGCCAAGGATAAGGGGAAGGAGCCCATGGAGGAAGACCTCCAAGACCTCGGGAACGAGAAGGAGATCAAGAGTGAAGGTGAAGAGGAGCAAGGCCAACATCCGCACACCGACACTACCATTGCAAGCATTGGAGTGGTGACGAAACCTGCTAGGGCTAGAAGGACTGCGCGGATGCAGACTGGGGGAAAAGCTCCTCGTCACAGTTTGGCTCCACGGTCACTTCCTCCACACACCAAGAATCCCTTCCATACCTTTATCCATAACCATGCAGGAAAAGAAGACTTCAAGGAGGAAGAGTGGGGAAAGAATAGCAAGAGCTGGAATTCTCAACACGACATGATTATGAGCCGTATTGAGCACAACTCGGAGTTGATTCGTACTCTCACCTTCGAGATTGAGGACTTGGGGAAGCTAATCAAAGAGCTCATCAAGAGGATACCACCACCACCGAAGGAGTAATTCGTCATCAGGTTTGGCATCCCCTTGGTTTGTTCCAAGCTTGGGGAAGTGTCGCGATATCATATCACTATCTTTTATCTTTTTACCTTATTAGTAGAGTCATATCATGAATAGAGGAGTTATTTTGTAGTATGGTTTGCATTGTGGAAGTGTCCCCTCTCTCCTTAGATATGTATCCCTTGGTGTGAGTGTCCGTTATGGAATATTAATGAGAAGTTCTATCATTCACTCTTTTGCATAGCTTATATTAGTTTTCAATTCGTGGTTATATCATTGATCTTGTTTTTAGTATTGGTAGCACTCTGGGATCATTGAGTTAATTTAGTTGGTTTTGGCAAACCTGGCTCGGTCAGTAGCAACACTATTTTTGAGAGTTGAAAGAAAAGACAGAAGTACCCTAGAGAAAAATAATTTCATCATCTTTCTTTCTTCATTTGCTCATAAGTTTAGTATTCTCTAGTTAAGATCTTTTGTGCTTCCAAGGAAGATTGCATGTTTGTCTTTATCACTTGTATGTTTGTTTGTTTCCTTCAACTCTTATACTTGGTACCTAGCCTTGCTAGCCAAAAACTGTACTGAGAGGATCTCTTCTCGTGCATCCACCTCCTTTAAACCAAAACCTTTGCCATTTGTGTCCACCATACCTACCTATTAGCATTATTGCTATTCCAAGTAAATTCTTGTTTTATCTACCTCCCAAATTAAACTTGTTTTGTGAAAATTAGTGATTAAAGCTCTCACGAACTTGATGACACACTTTACTTTCTTTCATTTAATAAACTTGAACCATTGTGCTCACCTATGTTGCGTATATGCTTGCGCTTTGTAAGTTGTGAATTAGCAGAACCATGTTGTCATGGGGAACGCTTTCAACATTGCACTGGTACTTTGTACCAAGTTGATATCATGTTCTTTTGTCTATGGATGTCGTCGGTGTGAAATGAAAGGGGAGCTTGTAAGTCCATGGAGTTATGCATGTGTTTTAGAGAAAGCACTTTGGGCATTGGTCTAATCCATGCTGACATGGTGGAAACCTGCAGCGTAACCTTAACGAGTATCTATGAAGCATTCTTCTTATAAAAAAATAGATAGAGATTGAGAAAAAAGAGAAAAAAAAGAGATATTATGAAAAGAGGAAAGATATAAAAAAGCACCATATTCCCATGGTAAATAAGAAGATTGCTGAGATGCTTGTTGTCTGCTTGCCTTGTCATTTTGATATGGGGATTCTTCCATATGATCGGGCAAGGGGTACCCCGTTGGCGGTTCTCAATGATACACATATGCTTACGATGACAAGAACTTACTAGTGACTAAACTTGAGTAGCATGAGGAGCGGCCCTCGTATTCAAGGGACATAACATTCTCAACTTACAACTTGTCAATGCATATCCTCATTTTTGATCACTTTAACCTCAATCACCTAAAGATGCCTATGATAAGGGCAATGAGAGCTGAAAGCTAGTAAGTATCATAATTTTTGGGAGCTCTTTATGAGACTTGCAATCCCTGCTTCCCTCTTTGAAGGGCCTTTCTTTCACTTTGTAGTTGAGTCAGTAAACCTACTTCCTTCTATCTCAGCAAGTATCTTGAGTTGTTGTGTTTCATTCATGCATATGATGATATATGCAATCATGTCTTATGTTCCTTGTTTTGCACATTGATCTTATCCTGATGTTTACTACTTTGAAAGCTATCTTTGAAAAACCAGCTATTTGTGAACTCCAACAAATTATCAACTATTCTTCGACCAAGAGCTAAGTTTGCCATTACCAATTATGATTCACTTTATGTATCTTTATTGTGTTTCTTTACTTATTGCAAGTTGAGTTATATAATAGTGAGTTGTCTTCTATTATAATCTATGTATTTGATGAATGTGATGCTTCTTGTCCGTATTCTTTTATCAACTCTTCACTCCATAAACCTGAGGTCATGTTTATTGAGCTCAGTTTAAACAGGGACAAGCGAAGTCTAAGCTTGGGGGGAGTTGATACGTCCATTTTGCATCACTATTCTATGTCTTAATTCACTATTATTCATTGATATATTTCGTATTGAGAGGTGATACTTATGTTATTTCATATGTTTTTGCATGGTTGATGACTTTTGGAGCATGGACCGCAGTAGTCAGGATTCTGATGGAAAAGGTGCTGTTTGGAGGCAAAATTTGCGAAGATCAGAAAATCCGGGAAAATATATGGAAAATCCTATTTTTCCAGAAGACTAAGGATGCCATAAGATGGAGTGGAGATGGGCCATAGGGGGCCCACACCACCCCATGGCGCGGGCAGGCCTAGGCCACGCCAGGAGGTGGTGTGGCCGCCCTGGCCCACTCCAGCCTCTCCCCTCTAGCGTATATCAACCTCCCAAAACCCTAAGACTCGGAGGGCGACCACAGAAAGATTCCTCCACCTCTGCGGGGCAGAAAACACCGAGAGAGAAAGATCTCTCCGGCAGACAGATTTCTGCCGGGGGAATTCCTTCCCGGAGAGGGGAGATCATCGCCATCAACACCACCATCAAGTTGGACTTCATCGGGATCATCATCATCGTCACCACCATCAGCACCCTCATCACCATCTCCATATTGCTATAACAATTGTGTTGAATCTTGCATTAGTTCATAGGGGAAACTTTCCTGGTGTTGATTACTCCTTGTAGTTGATGCTATTGAGTGAACCATTGAATTATTGTTTATGTTCAGATTGTTATACATCATTATTCCATCTCTGATCATGATCCATATGATGTCTTGTGAGTAGTTCGTTTTGTTCTTGAGGACATGGGAGAAGTCTTATTGTTAGTAGTGGAGTTGTGTTGAGAAAGATTCAATAGATTGTTATTTAAGTTGTGGTGTACTTCTTCTAGTGGTGTCATGTGAACATCGACTACATGACACTTCACCTATATGGGCCTAGGGGAATGCATTGTGTATTTGGCTACTAATCGTAGGGGTTGCTGGAGTGACAGAAACCTGAACCCCCGTTAGGAAACCATTGCACAAGGGACATAAGGGTCTTAGAGTTTAAAGCTATGGTTAGGTTTCTACCTTAATTACTTTCTTGTACTTACGAATGTTTGCAAGGGGTATAATCACAAGTATGTATTAGTCTTGGATGGGGCGGTACATTAGCACAGGTTCACCCACACAACACATAGCAAGCTAAAGAAGATTAATCGACTATATGAAGCGAAAGTACTTGACAGTCTTCCCATGTGTCCTCGAGAACGTTTGGTCATCTTAAGTAATACCACCGGCTTGTCCTTTGCTGCATAAAGGATTGGGCCACTTGCTGCATTTATTCCTACTGTCTTTTATTTACTCGTACTTTGTTTACTTGCTTTATCGAAAACCCCTAAAATCCATTTGCTAAGTATTTGCAGAGAATTCCTGATCCATACCACTAGCCAGCACCTTCTGCTCCTCATTGGGTTAGACACTCTTACTTATCGAAAATACTGCGATACACCCCCTATACTTGTGGGTCATCAGTTAGTCCAAGAAATCATATGAAAATTACTCCAAAGTGTGGACAAAACATAAGAAAGTAGATAAAACCAAGCATGGAACATCAAAAATTATGGATACATTTGCAATGTATCAACATCCCCAAGCTTAACTCCTGCTCGTCCTCGAGTAGGTAAGTGATAAAAAGAAAGAATAATTTTTGAGGTGACATGCACCATCATAAACTTGATCAAAGTATTTGTAAAACATTCAAAGCTGGGATCATAGTTCTTCAATCAAAACATGAAAGACAAAGTTCTAGCAATAAGACAAAGAAACTATGTTGCAACATGAAAAGGCACAAACGAAAGATTCATGAATAACAATGCTTTGCAAGACGTTTGTTTGTTTCACATAAATAAAACATAGCATAGTGGCATTCAGCTTGTCCCTCATAGAGTGGCAAACATAAATGCATAGGACACCTTCAAAGTTCATAAGAGTGACTAGATACAAATAGTTTAAAACAAGCAATATCAAAGCAATGCATCAATCAATAAGTCTTGGGACAATCCACATAGAACTAAGAATGGCCACTATGCTCTCAAAGTAGGTGCATAAAGATAGAAGGTGGAGACTCAATATATAAGTGGAAGAAAGGCCTTCATAGAACGAAGTAGGGATTCAAGTCTCATAAAGAGCTTCCAAAAATTATGGAACTTAATAGCTTTCATCTCTCATTTCCCCTATCATAAGCATCTTGAAGTGATTAAGGTTAAAGTGAAGAAACTATGGTGTACATGCTTGACAAAGTATAAGTTAGAAATCTCATGTCCCTTGAATACGAGGGCCGCTCCTCATGCTACTCAAGTTTAGTCACCGGTAAGTTCTTGTCTACGTAAGTACATGTGTATCATAGAGAACCGCCAACGGGGTACCCCTTGCCCGATGATACGGAAGAATCCCCATATCAAAATGACAAGGCAAGCAGACAACAAGCATCTCAGCAATCTTCTTATTTGCCATGGGAATATGGTGCTTTTTTCTCTCTTTCCTCTTTTCATAATCTCTTTTTTTTCTTTTTCTCTTTTTTCTCAATATCAGACTCTTTTTTATAAGAAGAATGCTTCATAGACAACTCATTATGGTTACGCTGCAGGTTTCCACTATGTCAGCATGGATTAGACCAGCGGCCCAGATGTTTCTCTAACACATATACATAACTCCATGGACTTACAAGCTCCCCTTTCATTTCACACTGACGACATCCATAGACAAAAGAGCATGATATAAACTAGGTACAAAGTACCCGTGCAATGTTGAAAGCGTTCCCCATGACAGCATGGTTCTGCTAATCCCCAACAAATAAGTGCAAGCATATACAACATAGACGACACAATGGTTCAAGTTTATTAAGGGCAAGAAAAGTAAAGTGTGCCATCAAGTTCATGAGAGCTTTAATCACTAGTTTTCTCATAACAAGTTTAATTTGGAAGGTAAATAAAAACATGAATATACTTGGAATAGCATATGCTAATAGGTAGGTATGGTGGACTCTTTGGAATAACTTGGTTTAGGGAGTTGGATGCATGAGTGGAACTCATACTTGGTTGTGGAGGCTAGCAAAAGACTTGGAGCGACAAACTAAGAGAGCAATAATGGCCATAATTATGCAGAGCGATAAGACATCATTGATCAAAGTATAAAGTGATACTACAAGTTGAAAACTAAATGATCATAAAGGATTATGGTGACTTGGGATATTCATAACATGGTGTGAGCATGCGCCAAATCAACCCAAATAAAGCATCAAAGGAGAATACCACAATACTATGCTTTAATATGCTAAAACAACGCATGATTCTTCAAAGGCACATTAAGCAATCTCAATTGTTTATAACAAGTCATGCTACAACAAATAATACTAAGCATAAAGCCAAAACAATATCAAGCATGGCATGACAAAGCATAGGACACAGTCAAAAACAAGCTCTCTTTAACACTTAAGCATGAACTTTCCTACTCTTTTCCAAAACAAACCAAACTATTTGAAAACCAATGTATGAAAGAGGGGGTCCAACCAATTTATTCAGCAAACTAAGCAAACAAAAGAAAACTAAAAACCAAAACAAAAACGAAAAAGAGGACGCTCCAAGAACAACACAACTGTGCATGAAACAATAAAAATGAAGCGTTTGGAAGAAACCTGGGATTTTTATTGATGAAGAAAACTCGCCAAGCTTTGACGCTTGTACTTCTTGGATATTTGTTGCACTCAAGATAATAAGTCTTTAGGTTCAGTTCTAACACCAATAAAACTTCCATTATAACACTAGCTACTGTAGCACTTCCCTCAAAAATCTCAATTCCCCAAAAAAACTCAAAAAGGAACCAACAAGAAGCAAATGCAGAAAATGGCAGAAATCTGTTAAAACAGACCAGCAGGTAAAGATGAACTTTTTCGAAGACCTTCTGTTGCTCAAATAAAAAAGTGTTGAACTAACTAAAGTTAGATAACAACCTGGGGAAGAATCACAAAAAATTACGCCTCAAAAGGACGTACCGAGATTTTACACGAATTTTTACGGTGAAGCACAGAAATCTGTTTCGGGACAGCAACTTTCCCAATCATTACTTCTCTCTCATTAGAGGTTACTCTTGGCACAAAAAGCAAATAAAAAGGATAAGGAGCGGTTATTACTGAAGTAATAACTTCCAAGACTCATCTAAAACTTTTGGGTTATCTCCCAATAAGTACTTTTCTTTAACGCCTTTAAGTTAGGCATAAGAAGCAAGAAAAAGGATCAAGTGTTCTCAAATGAAGAAGCATTGAGAGCAAAGTTTGTTTTCATAGGAGAGGCAAAAGAAATCTTCTCTCTCTTCTTAGGGAAGTGTGATATACCTTTCTTGAGTGGGAGTTGATATTTAATGGTGCCTTCTTTCATATCAATAATGGCACCAACAGTTCTAAGAAAGGGTCTTCCCAAAGTAATAGGACAAGAAGCATTGCATTCAACATCCAAAACATAGAAATCAACGGGGACATAGGCATTGTTAACCATAATAAGAACATCATTAATACACCCCATGAGTTTATTTTTAGCATTATGATCAAGTGGGACATTTAAATAACAATCTTCAAGTGGTGGCAAGTCAAGCATATCATAAATCTTTCTAGGCATAATAGAAACACTACTATCAAGATCACATAAAGCTTTGAAATCAAAATCACTCACTTTCATATTAATGATGGGTTCCCAACCATGTTCTTGTTTTATAGGAATAGAAGCCTTATGTTTTATCTTTTCTTCTTTAATTTTTATGAGAGCATCAGTAATGTGTTTTGTAAAGGCCATGTTCATAGCACTAGCATTAGGACTTTTAGCAAGCTTTTGTAGGAACTTAATAACTTCAGAGATGTTGCAACCATCAAGATCGAAATCATAATTATCATCTAGAGTAGTAGAACTATTACTAGCCTCAACCCTATTGGTAGTGATAGTAGAAACACTAATGTTTCTAGCAATTTCGTCTTCTCTTTCCCACTTAGCATGTAATTCAGCTAATAGTCTAATATTTTCATCAATTCTTACTTGTATGGCATTTGTAGCTGCAAAGAGATTATCAATAGTTTCAGGTTTAGCAGCCATTTTATTCAAAGAAGATTGAGCTTCAGCTAGTGATGCAATATTTCTTTCAGCATTAGAGAGTTTTTCCTCAACATTTTTATTGAAAGCAGTTTGTTTACTAATAAAGTCCTGAAGCATAACTTCAAGTTCAGAGGGAGCACTCCTATTGTTGTTGTAGGAATTTCCATAAGCATTACCATTGTTGGGAGGATATGGCTTATAATTGTTGTTACCAAAATTATTCATGTAGGCATTGTTGCTAAAATTATTATTTCTTATAAAGTTCACATCAACTTGCTCTTCTTGAGCAACCAAAGAGGCTAAGGGAACATTATTAGGATCAATATGGGCTTTCCCATTAACAAGCATAGACATAATAATATCAATTTTATCACTCAAGGAGGAGGTTTCCTTAACAGAATTTACCTTCTTACCTTGTGGAGCTCTCTCAGTATGCCATTCAGAATAGTTAACCATCATATTATTGAGAAGCTTTGTTGCAGCACCCAAAGTAATGGTCATAAAGGTACCTCCAGCAGTAGAATCCAATAGATTTCTCGAAGAATAGTTCAATCATGCATAAAAGGTTTGGATAATCATCCAAGCAGTCAGTCCATGAGTGGGACAATTCTTTACCAAAGATTTCATTCTTTCCCAAGCTTGAGCAACATGTTCATTATCAGATTGTTTAAACTTCATTATTTCACTTCTCATAGATATAATCTTAGTAGGAGGATAGTATTTTCCAATGAAAGCATCTTTGCATTTAGTCCAAGAATCAATACTATTCCTAGTTAGGGAATTTAACCATTCTTTAGCTTTTCCTCGAAAAGAGAAAGGAAACAATTTGAGATTAATAATATCTCCATCTATATCCCTATGCTTTTGCATCTCACAAAGTTCAACAAAGTTATTTAGATGGGAAGCAACATCTTCATTACCAATACCAGAAAATTCTTATCTCATAACAAGATTGAGTAAAGAAGGTTTTATCTCAAAGAAAGTAGCTTCAGGAACAGGTGGAGCAATAGGTGTGTTCATAAAATCATTGTTGTTGGTGGTAGTGAAGTCACACAACTTAGTGTTTTCAAGAGTAGTCTTTTTTTTGTATTTTTAATAAAGAAAGGAAACTTGTAAAACTAATTTTTTTGTGTTTTTGATAAAGAAACAAGCAAAAAAAACTAAGCAAAATAAAAATAACAAAGTAAAGAGATTGGTTATGAGGGACTCCCCTTGTGAAGATGTCCTTGACTCCCCGGCAACGGCGCCAGAAAAATACTTTGATGGCGCGTGGTTGACGTGGGAGCTTCTTCTTCTTCAGTCCCTGGCAACAGTGCCAGAAAAATACTTGCTGGCTCGTGGTTGATGTCGAGCTTGTTGGGGAACCCCAAGAGGAAGGTATGATGAGCAAAGCAATAAGTTTCCCTCAGTTATGAAACCAAGGTTATCAATCTTGTAGGAGCAAGGAAACACCCCAAAGGTGTAGCTAGCTGAATGTTGACAGGGCGCACTACCGGTGCCAGCGGCAACGTGGAGACCTGTACAACACAACAACAGAACTCTGTCCCCAACTTGCAATGAGGTTGTCAATCTCACCGGTTTTGCTGAAAACAAAGGATTAAACGTATCGAATGGAAGGAAGTAATAGTTTGCAGAAAGTAAACTCAAAGCAGTAAACAATTGATTGTAGATTGAATGTAAAAGAAAGGACCGGGGTCCATAGTTCACTAGAGGTGCTCTCCTTAAGATAGATAACATGTTGGGTGAACAAATTACAGCGGGGCAATTGACAAACATCGAGAAATCATACAAGCATATACTACTCATCTTGACTCCTTTGAGATTCGATTGGGCATTACAACATTATACATAGACCGCCATCCAACTGCATCTATGACTAATAATCCACCTTCAGGTTATCATCCGAACCCCCTCTAGTATTAAGTTGCAAGCAACAGATAATTGCATTACGAATTGCGTGTAATGTAAACAATACGATTGTTCTATGAACAAAGTATTGTTGTTTTCTCCCTTGTAGCAACATCACATCTAGTACCTTAGAGATTTCTGTCACTTCCCTAGATTACCAGAGGCATGAACCCACTATCGAGCATAAATACTAACTCTTGGAGTTGCTAGCATCTACTTGGCCAAGATAGCTACTAACAACAAAAAGCATGCAGGATCACAAATAACAAAGACATGATAGAATCAATAATCAATCTGAAATAGCATCTCAATATCCATCGGATCCCCGCAAACACAACATGCAGAATTACAAATAAATGATCTTGATCATGAACGGAGCTCACAAGATCTAAACATGATAGCACAAAGGAGGAGAACCAGCCATCTAGCTACTACATGGACCCGTAGTCCAGAGGTGAACTACTCACGCATCACACCGGAGGCTTGCATGATGATGAAGAAGGCCTCCAGGGTGAATTCCCCTCGGCGAGTGCCGGAAGAGCTTCAGATCCCTCCTGATCTAGGGATGGAGATGACGGCGGCTACAGACTCTTTCGTGGATTTTTGATTGGGTACCTAGGGTTTTCGTCCTGAGGGAAACTTATAGGCGGAAGGAGAGGCCGAGGGCATCCCACCGATCCTTCACCATGCTTCTTTTTTTTGACCTAGTTTCCTTCTTCGGGTGCTTCACCTATGACATGGACATGACCTGTTGGGTCCCCGTGATTAACTACCCTAGGCATACAAAGGCCTATGGCCGATGAAGCCCATGAAGAATAAGAGAAATCCAGGAAGCATCCGATGGACAAAAGCATGTCTTGGAATCAATAAAGAAATAGGAACTGACATAATATTAGTGTTGTAATTGTAACTTGTAACCTATCCGTATACGGATTCGGGACCCAGCCTATTATATAAAGGCTAGGAGGAGCCAACGGAGAGGTACCAAAGCTTTGAGCGATCTGTAAGCACACTTTCCCCGATAATCATACGACCTCGACTCCCTTGTTTGTCTGATCAGCCGACGAAATCCCTAGCGTTCTCTTTTCCTCGAAACCCTAAGTCTATAACCATGGGCATTGCCGAGGTTACCCCTTGTCAATTGGCGCCGTCTATGGGAAATCTAAATGTTGAAGTCACGGATTCGGTGGCCCCCTCTTCGCCAAGCAGCAACCACGATCTCATTGATCCACGCTCGCACACCCCTGTTTTGGCCTCTGTCGACTTTGATGGAGAGATCGATCTCATGATCGGGGTGCTTCCACTTCCGCGTGGGGAACCCTAAAGCCTCTTCCTATCATCCTCGATCTACATGGGTCCATCGACCACAATAGCAGTGCCCATGACGATACCTGCATCCTCTGTCGGCTCATCTAGAGAAGCCACACCGTAGCCGACGAACATCAAGGAAATCCGCGAAAACTCTGTAGATTTGGGGTATCAGGCCGATCTGTATGATGATCTCTCCTCCGGGTCATACTCGCAGCTAACACCGCTATGTAGCTTAAGCCTGACAAACGTCGAACTTGACGAAACTAAGGAAAGTGTCGACTCTAGAATCAGGAAGGACGAATCTTACCCGGAGCAGAACCCATGGGACTTCACTGGTTTCAAAGATAGTGCCTCCTATGGATCCGATAATGATAGCAACAACTTGTACATGATGCATCACCAAGTATGCGCGACCATTGGAGAAGGATCCTTAACACCTTGAGACTCCAACGGTAACCCGATCCTTGACCCCAATGATATTCTATCAGATGATGATGCAGGACACCATAGGAATGGGGAACAAACCCCCAATAATTGCATCATACAAGGAAGATAAGGAGCAAGCGACGCTATCTCAGGTAGAGTAACAATGACGGGAGACGCTACGTGCGAAGAAAACTGATGGCCTATTAGTACCTCCTCCACCACAAAAGAAATGAACTGCTCAAATTGTAGAGGTAACTTGATGAAATAAAGAGTCTAGCCGACGAATCCAGTCTCCAGCGTGCGCATCTAAGCTCCACCCATGGATCTGGTAGCATAACCAGATGGGCACCACCAAGGAGAGGAACTTCCCAGTTGTAGAGTATCTCGAAGGCCGAGATACGTGAGCTGGCCCGAGATATAGACTTGTCGTTTATGAAGATAGATTCAGCAGGACACATAAAAGCAAAAACTGCACAACCCGCCATTATCGCTGCCCAAACCTACCTCCTCACAACATAGCCAGCAGATGATGACCCCTTGGGCAGCTCTCCATCGCTCTGCCTCATGAACCTCGACATGGTGGGAGCATCCCTCACATAAGGAGAACAAGGAGTCGTCTAGCAACCCGACAAATCACCACGCCATCGTAGCAGCCCTCGGCATATGAAAAACACCCAACGATCATGTTCACCACATCATGTATGTTTATTGAACTCCGATCAGGTGGATGATGCCAGGAACGACATTACACAATGCAATATAAATAGATCCAGGTAAGAGCGTAGTAGCCGAAGATATTACGAGGGTGACAGCGAGGATGACTACTAACCTTGCAGTTCCAACTGCTTTAGCCGACGGGTTCGCAAGACCCTGGTATTCAAGGATTTCAAACTCCCTAATGACCATCAAAAGTATGACGGCCTCCAGGAACCCGAAGCATGGTTGGCTGATTATTTGCAAACTGTCAAACTCTAGGGTGGATCCAAAGCTATCGCTATGCAAAGCTTGCAACTGCACCTGAGCGACATTGCCCGATCATGGCTTAGACAGTTACCCGAAGAATCCATCAGCAGTTGGAGCAACCTCGAGGAAAAGGTCGTCCGAAATTTCACATCCACATTTAAGCGTCCTGCATCCATAGAACAGCTGTGAGCATGCAAGCAGAAGCCTGGGGAGTAAATACAAGCATTCATCCAAAGATGGAGCATCATCAAGAACTCAATTGAAACTATATCAGATGAGATGGAAATCGATGCCCTTTAAGGATGACCTATGCCGAAAGGAATTTATAGAGGCATTGGATGGGTGAAACCCAAGATAATCTCACATCTAATGGACATGGACAATCGTTGGGCCGACGGTGAACATGCGGTAAACAACAAGCGTGCGTGCTCACCTGAGGAAGAGTGAGACAGACGTCACAATGATAACAGGAGAAGGCAAAGCAATGAAGGGTACATCGGGCCAAGTTATGTTGCGGATGGCTTCATCAGAGAGGACAATCGAAGAAACGACAACCGCAACAGCGGATACCGCAGCAACAAAGATGACGCCGGATGGGACCAGAAGAACACAACAGTACCGACCAAGGGCTCAGGATCCCCCAATGTCTCCAATGCAGATGCTCGAGGGACCATGCAATATGCACTTTTACATCGACTCTGATGGAAGGAGGCGCTCAACTCACCTCACGAAGGACTGTCGCATGTTCCTAAGGATGCAAGCAGGCTGCAATGCCAAGGCAACCGATCTAGCAAACCAAGGGTATGTTGCTGCACTGAGAACCCTAGCCCTCAATGCACCACCACCACCGCCAGGACCACCGCCAGCCGCAACCCACGGCAAATAGAAACCATGAGGAGGAGTACCTGAGGTCCAGGGGACTGATGTTGATGATCCAAAAGGGGCACCCATCCAACAGAATTCAGAAGCTGATCACACGACAAGTTAGTATGGCAGTAATGGAACCACCACCGACACTAGAATACCTTCACTGGTCAGAGCAAGAAATCACATTCATCAGGGCCGATCAGCCGCTTTGAGTCCAATGACCGGGTCATTAGGCTTTGATAGTGGAGGCTGAAATCGGCGGATTCGACATGTGCAAGGTTTTCATGGACATGGGAAGCAACATCAATCTCATCTATGCCAAAACGTTGCGGTCAATGAACTACTCCTTGACAAACCTGGCACCAACAGAAACATCCTTCCACGACATAGTCCCAGGTAAAGCCAAAGTTCCTCTAGGAAAAATCTATCTTGATGTTGTCTTCGGATCAAGGTATAATTTCTGACACGAGAGGCTCGAGTTTGAAGTCATGGATTGGCCATCATAGTACCATGAGATCCTGGGGCGCCCAGCTTTTGCATGGTTCATGGCAGTACCACACTACATGTATTAAGAAGATGCCAACACCCAACCGAATCATCACCATAAGAGAATGATTCACCTGCTCCGACAACTGCGACCAAGAATTCAATAAAATCTCTGAATCTTTCGGGATGGAAACGGAGTTCGAGCATTTGGACTTGTGAACTTGTGTCTCCACCACACAGAGAATAGAAGAGGCAAAATCCTTCGTGAGATCATGGAATTCATGAATCGTCGTATCGTTGCCCAAGACACAATAGTTCCACAAAAGTGTACTCATTTCTCCTAGTGGAGCTCCGATGCGGATCCCACCGATCCTTCACCATCCTTCTCCTTCTTTTTTTGACCTAGTTCCCTTCTTAGGGCGCTTCACCTCCCTCATAGATGGGGTGGTGGAGGTATACCTTCAGGGGGGACTGATGACCCACAAGTATAGGGGGTGTATCGCAGTATTTTCGATAAGTAAGAGTGTCAAACCCAACGAGGAGCAGAAGGTGTTGGCTAGTGGTATGGATCAGGAATTCTCTGCAATTACTTAGCAAACGGATTTTTAGGGTTTTTTGATAATGCAAGTAATAAAGTACGAGTAAATAAAAGACAATAAGAATGAATGCATCAAGTGGCACAATCCTTTATTCAGCAAAGGACAAGCTGGTTGTATTACTTAAGATGACCAAACGTTCTCGAGGACACACGGGAAGACTGTCAAGTGTTTTTGCTTCATATAGTTGATTAATATTCTTTAGCTTGCTAAGTGTTGTGTGGGTGAACCTGTGCTAATGTACCGACCTTCCTAGGACTAATACATACTTGTGATTATACCCCTTGCAAACATCCGTAAGTACAAGAAAGTAATTAAGGTAGAAACCTAACCACAGCTTTAAACTCTAAGACCCTTACATCCCTTGTGCAATGGTTTCCTAACGGGGGTTTAGGTTTCTGTCACTCTGGCAACCCCTACGATTAGTAGCCAAATACACAATGCATTCCCCTAGGCCCATATAGGTGAAGTGTCAGGTAGTCGACTTTCACATGACACCGCTAGAAGAAGTACACCACAACTTAAATATCAAACTATTGAATCTTTCTCAACACAATTCCACAACTAACAACATGACTTCTCCCATGTCCTCAAGAACAAAACGAACTACTCACAAGACATCATATGGATCATGATCAGAGATGAAATAATGATGTATAACAATCTGAACATAAACAATAATTCAATGGTTCCACTCAATAGCATCAACTACAAAGAGTAATCAACACGGGGAATGTTTCCCCTAAGAACTATGCAAGATTCAACTCAATTGTTAAAGTGGTATGGCGATGGTGATGAGGGTGCTGATGTGATGATGGTGGTGATGATGATGATGATGATCCCGATGAAGTCCAGGTTGATGGTGGTGTTGATGGCGATGATCTCCCCTCTCCGGGAAGGAATTCCCCCGGCAGAAATTTGTCTGCCGGAGAGATCTTTCTCTCTCGATGTTTTCCGCCTGAGCGGCGAGAATCTTCGTGGTCGCTCCCCGAGTATTAGGGTTTCGGGAGGATTATATACGCCAGAGGGGAGAGCTGGAGGTGGACCAGGGCGGCGACACCACCTGGTGGCGTGGCCTAGGCTGACCCGTGCCAGGGGGTGGTGTTGGCCCCCTATGGCCCATCTCCACTCCTCCTTCTGGCTTCCTTCGTCTTCTGGAAAAATAGGATTTTCCATATATTTTCCCGGATTTTCTGATCTTCGCGAATTTCCCTCCAAACAGAACCTTTTCCATCAGAATCCTGACTGCAGCGGTCCATGCTCCAAAAGTCATCAGCCATGCAAAAATAGATGAAATTACATAAGTATCATCCCTTAATACAAAATATATCAATGAATAACAGGAAATTATGATATAGAATAGTGATGCAAAATGGACGTATCAACTCCCCCAAGCTTAGACTTGGCTTGTCCGCAAGCGAAACTGAACTCAATAAACATGACCTCGGGTTTATGGAGTGAAGATTTGATAAAAGAATACGGACAAGAAGCATCACATTCATCAATACATAGATCATAATAGAAGACAACTCACTATTATATAACTTAACTTGCAATAAGTAAAGGAAACCCAATAAAGATACATAAAGTAAATCATAACTGGTAATGGCAAACTTAGCTCTTGGTCGAAGAATAGTTGATAATTTGCTGGAGTTCACAAATAACTGATTTTCAATGATAGCTTTCAAAGTAGTAGACACCAAGATAAGAGCAAAGTGCAAAACAAGGAACATAAGAAACATGATTAAATAAATCATCATATGAATGAATGAAACACAACAACTCAAAATACTTGCTGAGATAGAATGGAATAGGTTTACTGACCCAACTAAAAAGTAAAAAAAAGGCCCTTCGCAGAGGGAAGTAGGGATTTCAAGTTTCATAAAGAGCTCCCAAAAATTATGGTACTTATTAGCTTTCAGCTCTCATTGCCTCTATCATAGGCATCTTTAGGTGTTTAAAGTTAAAGTGAAACAGCTAAGAGGATATGCTTGACAAGTTATAAATTGAAGTCACATGCCCCTTACTTACGAAGACCGAACCTCATGCTCCTCAACTTCAGTCACGAGTAAGCTCTTGTCATTGTAAATACATGTGTATCATTGAGAACCGCCAATGGGGTACCCCTTGCACATGACATAGGAGCTATCCCATAATCAAAATGACAAGGCAAGCAGACAATGAGCATCTCAGCAATCTTTTTATTTGCTATTTGCATAGGCTTTTATGGAGGATGCTTCATAGAATGCTCACTATAGTTATGCTGCAAGTTTCCACCATGATTAGGCATGGCTTAGGCTACCGGCCCAGGCGTTTCTCTAACACACATATAAACTCCATGATCTTACAAGTTCCCCTTTTATTTCACACCGCCGGGATCCATAGGCAAAAGAATCATGATATCAACGAGGTACAAAGTACCAGTGCAATGTTGAAAGCGTTCCCCATGATACATGGTTCTGCTAACTTCAACTTATAAAGCGCAAGCATATACGCAACAAAGAAGGACCCAATGGTTCAGGTTTATTAAGTGCAAGAAAGTAAAGTGTGCCATCAAGTTCGTGAGAGCTTTAATCACTAATTTTCTCATAACAAATTTAATTTGGAAGGTAGATAAAAACAAGAATTTACTTGGAATAGCAGTAATGCTAAAAGGTAGGTATGGTGGACTCAAATGGCATAGGTTTGGTTTAAGGATTGGATGCACGAGAAGAATTCCCTCTCAGTACAGGTATAAGAGTTGAAGGAAACAAACAAACATACAAGTGATAAAAACAAACATGCAATCTTCCTTGGAAGCACAAAAGATCTTAACTAGAGAATGATAAAGTTATGAGCAAATCAAGAAAGAAAGATGATGAAATTATATTTCTTTAGAGTACTTCTATCTTTTTCACTCAACTCTCAAAAATAGTGTTGCTACTGACCGAGCCAGGTTTGCCAAAACCAACTAAATTAACTCAATGATCCCAAAGTGATACCAATACTACCAACAAGATCAATCATATAACCACGAATTTAAAACTAATATAAGATATGCAAAAGAGTAAATGATAGAACTTCTCATTAATATTCCATAACGGCAACTCACACCAAGGGATACATATCTAACGAGAGAGGGGACACTTCCATAATGCAAACCATCCTACATAATAACTTCTCTATTCATGATATGACTCTACTAAAAAGGTAAAAAGATAGAAGATAATGATGTGATACCGCGGCACTCCCCCAAGCTTGGAACAAACCAATGGGATGCCAAACCTGATGACGAATTACTCCTTCGGTGGTGGTATCCTATCAATGAGCTCTTTGATTAGTTTCCCAAGCCTCAATCTCAAAGGTGAGAGTACGAACCAACTCCGAGTTGTGGTCGATGTGGTGCATGATCATGTCAGATTGTGGATCCCAACTCTTGCGATTCTTTTCCCACTCTTCCCCCTTGAAGTCTTCTTTTCCTGCATGGCTTGAATGAGGCAAGTCCCAATTGGAGAGTAATTTCTCCTTGGGCATATTCTGGTGTTGATGCTTATGGATAAGGGTATGGAAAGGATTCTTTGTGCGTGGAGGTAGTGATCGTGGAGCTAAACAGTGACGCGGAGTTTTTCCTCCAGTTCATATCCGTGCAGTCCTCCTGACCTTGACAGATCTTGGCAACACTCCAATGCTTGCAATGGTAGTGTCGGTGTGAGGATGTTGGCCTTGCTTTGTCTCCTCTTCACCTTCACTCTTGATCTCCTTCTCCTATCCGAGGTCTTGGAGATCTTCCTCCATAGGTTCCTTTCCTTTATCCTTGGCGGACACCATTGTGCTTCTAAACTTTCAAGAATAGTTCCTGGCAGAAACAGATCGAAAAAAAACATGACGAGAACACGATATACGAACCTCGGGGGATCCGGGGGATTATATATTACGAAGTTTCACAACAAAAGGAAGGTACTGGGAGAAAACGGGTCGGAGACGGAGTCCGGAGTGGCCACACCACCTGGTGGCGCGGCCAGGGGGTGGTGTGAGCCACCCTAGCTCCGTTTCCATCCCTCTTGTGCTTCGTAACTTTCCTTGTTGGATAAAAACTGCAAAAATATAACTGGATAGATCTTTCGCGGAACTTTTCTTACCAGAACTGTTACCTATTTGAAAAAGGACTCTGCAGGTCTCTGAATTTGGTCTTTGATAATTTTTTCTGGAGTTATAACTTGAAAAGCATCAACATCTTCATTATAAGAATCCCCAACAATGTAGTGCTTAAGTCTCTGCCCATTCACCACTTGTGTAGTGTTATCTTTTAAAGAAGAAATCTTTATTGCTCTTGAGCGGTACACTTCTTCAATAACGAAAGGTCCTTCCCATTTTGACAGTAGTTTTCCTGCAAAAAATCTAAGATGAGACCTATACAATAGAACTTTCTCACCAACATGGAATTCTCTCTTAAGTATTCGCTTGTCATGCCATCTTTTAACTTTTTCCTTAAAGAGCCTACCATTCTCATATGCTTCACTCCTCCATTCATCTAAAGAACTTAAGTCAAATAATCTTTTTTCACTAGCAAGCTTACAATCTCTATTGAGTTCTTTAACTGCCCAATAAGCTTTGTGTTCTAATTCTAAAGGTAGGTGACAAGCATTCCCATAAACCATTTTATAAGGAAACATCCCCCTGGGGTTTTTATAGGCAGTCCTATAAGCCCATAAAGCATCATTCAACTTTTTAGCCCAGTTCTTTCTAGATCTATTAGCAGTCTTTTGCAAGATGGATTTAATTTCTCTATTTGATAACTCTACTTTCTCACTAGTTTGGGGGTGATAAGCTGAAGCAATTCTATGATTAACATCATATTTAGCAAGGGTCTTTCTAAAACCACCATGAATGAAATGAGAACCTCCATCAGTCATGAGATACTTAGGCACTACAAACCTAGGAAAGATAACATCCTTAAGCATTTTTAGAGAGGTCTCCCCGTCAGCACTCCTCGTAGGGATGGCTTCTACCCACTTAGTAACATAATCAACGGCAACAAGAATATGAGTATAACCTTTCGAGGGAGGAAAAGGACCCATAAAGTCAAATCCCCAGCAATCAAAGGGTTCAATAACTAGAGATTAGTTCATAGGCGTCCCTGACCATCTCTGTAGCCGTCTCTGTCCTCCTCCGCGCCTCTTAGCCATGCGCTGCTGCTCCGCTGGAGCAGACACCGCCACCCTACCACCACAACTGTGGTTGCAGCAGCACCGGAGAAGTCGGCCGAGGGAAGGTTTTTTGGATCCTCCAGAGCCGGCCCGTGCAACGGCCCGGGAGGAGTTTTAGGGCATGTTTGGTTGCTCATGGCTTTTAGTCGCACTTGGAGATCATGGCTCCACGGAAGCTGCGTGCGACAATGCAACCTCTCATTCCAAAATGGACATTCATTTGGTTCCATGTATTCTCATTTCCCTAGGGCTTTGGAAGCCAAGGCCCACTTGTTTGGTTCCATGCGTTCTTGCTTTTCAGCAAATTGGTACTTGTTTGGCTAGTTGCATTGTCCCTGATAGCCTTATCTCCTCACTGCCCAAGTGAGCCTACCTAACACCAGGAAGGTAGATAACAAAGTTCAGACAATTACAATTCAGAGAACTACTAGATTATATTAAGAATGAATCGACATAATCAATCATGGCGGGTGTGCTGCAGCATGAGTTGACGAACAACTACCCGTGATGCAGCACAAGTTCATCACACACGGAGGGGTTATAAATGAATACCACCTCCCAAAATATACAGACCAAAGTTCAAGGGTCACCACAACTAAAGTTCATTAGCCTAGCTACCCAAAAATACACATCACAGTTATCATCATCATCACCGCTACCAGCACCTCCTCGAATAGCTCAGTCCGCTGCTCAGAGGTAGTGCTTGTTCAGAAAGGCCGTGAACCAGCTCATCTCGTGCTCATGGGTCATGGCAAGATACCTGGTAGCCTATCCACTATGCTCCATTAGGTGGCTAAGAGCACGGTGTATCACGGTTAGAGAGACAGGCGCAACAGGAATGCGAGGACCGTAGATGATGTTCATTTGAGCATAGTTCTCAATGGGCTTGTTGATCAACTCGGTATCCTTCGAATGAGCCTACATGAGAATCACAATTAGTACAAGACACGTAGTTCATATGTGAGAAAAAACTATTGATGCAAGTTCAAATATATCGAACCTTGATGTGCACATAGTAATCATCATCGTCCATGATGATAGAAGAGGTCTCCTCAACCCAGCGCACGGTTTCAAGCCTCTTGATCCTCAGCACCTGAATCCACCTAACTCTCTAGTGCCTCATGTGGTTTCACACCTAGTTCGAAGTGACTGACCGTCCACAGAACTTGAAGACATCATCAGCAATCAACTACATGTCCGCCTCTCTGAATCCCCGAACAACTGAACCCCCTTTCTCGATCAACTGACAGACTCGATTCAGGACGAAGGTGGACAGAGATGCTGGCCATGACATGGCCAACTTCTTCTTGCACACCGCATCGGGCATCGACACATAATGAAGAGGCCACACAGAGGTTGTAGACAGATCAGGGGACACAACCTTCTCCTATGACACCAGAGATACGCAATGTGTTCAGTTCTAGGGGAAGAACTATGCTTGCAACTCTAATCCTACCTACAACACATGGCAATCCTAACGATCTACTAGAACGGAGTACAGACGAACATATGAACTGTGAGCTAGAACATGTCAACAGATCTAAGCTGTGACAGCTAGGGTTAGGTGTTTCTTACCACAATCTCAATCTCGACCGACGAGGACGACATGTCTGAGATAGCCGAGGACGGAGGCTTGCCGGAGATGAGCTAGACCCACCGGAGTAGGAGGCGCCGCTTACCTGCCCGTCAGTGAGGAAGAGGATTTGGAGGGAGAGCTCAGAATTGGGGGAAATGATGGTGAGGATTTTGGAGCCGGAGGAGCGGCGGTGTTTATAGCCACCGCAAATCGGCGGGCGATAACCAAATTTCTCCCGCCAGATTTTCCCAGCTCTCGCCATCCATCCCTTGCACACGCGCGTGCATCTTCTTCCCCCGCGAGCGAGAGAGGAACTTGGCTCCATGGAAACGCCGGATTTGGTGTTCCTCTAGGGCCAGGCTAAGGGGCGCTTTAAAACTTGTGCCGTGCAAAGATTCCTCCTAGCGCGCGGAACCAAACGCCCTTATTTTTTCCCGCGCCATGCGAGAAACGGGGATCGGGGCAACTAGACACACCCTTATTATTTACTCCTCTCTTGGTGATGTCCTGGATGTGCTTCTTGGCACTAGGGTTGCCCACGAACACTCTAGTACACTTGATGATGATGTCGATGCCGAGCTCCGCCCATGGCAGCTTGAGGGGGTCCCTGTTGGAGACGACCTGTATGTTCTTGCCATCGACGCTGATGGTCTCGTACATCATATGAGCTTGCCTCTAATTTTTTCTGAGTTATGAAATTTATTTAAATTGAGAACTATTCAAAGGCGCAGAGTATCAGTTTTGGGTCGGGCCACAAGTGGCAGTCATATAGTAAATGATAAGAGAAACTCTAACCGACCCCTTTAATTGGTTAGAGGACTTTCTTTCGTCCACTAACGGCCAAGGATGCACCGAACCTATCCCCTTTCGGTTGTTAGCGGAGAAAACTTTTAGTCTGCCCCCCAAAACTCCCCCACGACTCTCATATTTCCTCAGCGCCAACCTCGGTGACTAAAACTCTCCTTCCCATCGAGAACCCGACCCTCCCGCCCAATTCCGCTCCCAGTCGTCGCCAGCGCCACAGTTCTCCCCTCCCTCCTGCCAAAATGGCACCGGCGTTCCATCCCGCATGCCCATCGGATATTTCCGCCGGTGATACCGCGTCGGATTCAACCTAGGCGATGCATCCGATGCCGATGAAGTGGTTGGCAACACTGCTGTGATGCGTCCGGCAGGAACGGCTACCAAGGCCACCGCAAAGGCGTCAACAGCGGGCAAGCCACCCCTTGCGCTGGTGCTGAGTGGCCCGCGTCCCCGGAAGCCGACGACAGCGATGCAAGCGTTGTCACATGTGGTGGAGGAGAAGAAGAAGAAGAGGAAGGCCGCGGCGGTGATGGGGTTGATTTCTACATGCAAGTCAAAGCCGTCGCCGGCGTCCTCATCTCCCACGCCTTCTTCCTCTACGAGGGCGGCCATCGCATCTCGCCCCCAAAGGGCCGGTCGCGAGGTGATCAACAAAATGACCGCGCCTCAGCCGACTCCTACCGAGCTTGGGATGGCCGATTTCTTGTCGCACTTGGATAGTTCTCACCATGTTGGGATCGACGACCTCCACTTCGATGATGGAGATTCATACGAAGGCATGGAGGAGACCCAAGTTGATGTTGATTATGACGAGACCCAAGATGAAGGCGTCGAAGAAGAAGAAGAGGGGATGTAAGATGAAGACAAAGGGGTGACCGAGGTGGAGCCGCCAAGAGGAAGAGGCAATATCAAAGTAAAGCCTAGAGGCAAGAGGTCCGCCAACTATAGCGAAGACAAAGACATTGCATTGTGCCATGCTTGGTTGAATGTGTTGCTTGATGCAACGGTCGTCACCGATCAATGCAAGGGGAGATTTTGGGAAAGAATCGAAGATCACTACCATAAGTCCGTGAAGACTCCATCATACCGCACCCAAGGCTCTCTTAGTCATCATTGGGGAACCATTCTTGAGCAATGAAACCGATGGGCCGATGCCATAGAGTCGGTGGCAAATGCACCACCAAGTGGAGTGCTGGTCACCCAACATGTCAAGTATGGACAAGCTCCACAACAAGAGAGGTGGCCACACAGCCTTTAGTTTGTTTCATTGCTATAAGGAGCTAGAGGGCAATGAGAAGTGGGTCCAAAGAAACTATGAGACCACACCGAAGAGGGCAAGGATACATTCGGCCATTGATGTCGACGATGATGAGGACGAAGATGAGCTCAACAAAAGGCCAGACGGTGTGAAGATTGCAAAGGAGAGGAAGAAGAGGGGAGGTGCCGGCGCCTACAAGGATATTATTTATGCATGTTTGACCTTCCTATGTTTGAGATCTTTCGAAAATGATGCTAAAAAATTTTAGTCCTCTAAATTATTGGGGATCGAATCTGGCGGTCACCGTTTAGAGGACTTAAAATTTAAGTCCACCGTTTTCTCCGGCTGAAAGTCCTCTAAATTAAAACGGATTTGCTAGTTCTCAGGCGCCTAGTTCTCAGTCGCCTCTTTCACCGTTCGATTTACCTCGTGATTCGTGCAAAGTGTAAGTTACGGGCGAGTTGCAAATAGGGTGTAACTAAGAATTTAATGAGTTTCAACTAGGTTGCAACTGAGAATTAGTACAAATCTTATGAGTTACAACTAGGTTGCAACTAAGAATTAGCACAAATATTAGGATGACACATAAGCAACTTAGACATAAAAAGTTCTCAGACACCTAAGACCTAGGCACTCCCAAATTAAAAGGAATCGGTTAGAGTTGCTCTAAGAAACGAAAAGTAACTAATGAGCAAATGAAGGCACAGATCCACCCGCGCGATCGTTGTGGTCGCTGAGTTAGATCACCGGATCTCCAAAGATCCACACGCCCAAACCTCTGGAACGTCAGTTGTGTGTTCTTCCTGCAAACCGTTTGATCTGCACAACACGCGAAGGTTGCCCGTTGCCGTAAATCGCGCGCGCATCTCCCGTGTCCTAGGAGGATCACATTTTTATCCAAAGTGTAGTTACCCATGCACCTACACCAACCTCGAGATCAAATAAATCAGGTGAGAAGATCTTCCAAATCCCAGGATCGAAAGCATGCACGCTCGCATCACATGCAAGTAAAGTGGTACTGTACAACCTTTTTTTTGCATGGATGGTACTGTACAACCTGCGAAGCTGCGATTACCCTGATGCCCGATGGATCTATCTATACAACAGCTTGGTGTACGTACATATCCCGGCACGTCAAACCCGATGCGTACGGATCTTCAAGTCCTTGCGCGATCTTCCCGTAATTAAGCTAGGGATCTTGATACGATATCATCTCCTGCTCCCCATTTTGTTTACTATACTGCCGCTACTACGTCTCCTAGCACTACATAATTTATCGACGCTGCTGCTGCTGTCACGTCAACTACAGTACACGAGTTGGCGACTTGTTAATGAAATCCACCGCATGAGTAGCAGCCCAAGATGGCAGGACAACTCGCGTGCATGATGGGATCGACCGAATCTTCCACCCCACGGATCCATGCTAGCTGTGACAGTGGTGCGCGACGGGCAAATTGCGGAGCTCGCGACAGGCGTGGATCCCCTTTTTAAAACAGCCCTCACCCAACGCGTGGGCACTATCATATTGTCCACCCTCCTGGACGGACCTCCACGAGCGGCTAGCTATCCACCACAAGATCTTCCCCGCACTGCCACTGCCATGCGGGCCTGTAGACACCGCGTGAATCTAGTTTGCGATTTCTACAGATGCGAACAGGGTATTTTATTGGACACGATCACGCACCATCAACCAAGAGGCGGAAAAGTCACGACGTCCTACTTGGCGGAGCAGAGGGCGATCGTTCTGGGAAGCTGGGAGGTGGGCATAGAAAACCGCTCAGGCAGATCGGCCTGAATCTCTCCAAGGATCTCGTACAGCTAGCGCTTGCTCCTCCGTCTGGCGATCGCCAATAATCAATGGCGTGGCGTCCATGTATGTATATATATACGCCCCTGCTAGCTGTCGATGCTGGTGCGTCGCCATCGATCGCTCGTGTATATAAACATATCGCGTATCCCGCGGCCTGATGGGGAGCAGCGGCATCGACGGCGCCGGCGAGATGTGTTTGGAAGCTGGCGGCAGGGTGGGGAGGCGCGGTGGTAAGAAGGCGGCCGCGGAGCAGAAAGCCGCCAAGCAGCCGCAGCGCGGGCTCGGCGTCGCGCAGCTGGAGAAGATCCGGATGCAGAACCAGATGATCGCCGCGTACCGCTCCGGCCTGCCTCCGCCGCCACCGCATCAGCAGCAGCAGCAGCAGATCCCTTTCGCTGCCGTGTCCGGCGCTGGCGTATCGACGGCCGGCCACGCGTCTTTCCAGCCATATCTAAATGTAAGTACTCCTACGGATACACGAAGACCGAAATGCTGCACAAGACACGCAGTGCTGCTGTACGTGTATAGCTTACCTTTGTACACTTCTATCGTTTGCAGGGTTGCTTTGAGGCGATGGACCGGAGGATCGCCGACGCGCAGTACAGCCAGTACTACGCCGAGAACCTCCTCCCGTCTTCGCCGCTCTTTCTCGTCCAGGATTCGGCGCCGTCGGCCCAGAGGCACCAGCAACCGCCGCAGTACCACCACTGGATGCGCCCCACCCACGACTCCAGCGGCCGCGGCAATGCCGGAAGCACGGAAGAGCTAGATTTGGAACTGCGCTTGTAGGGTGAGCTCCATTTGGTTTTCGACCGGAGTGTCAACTAATTCAACATGTGTATGTGTTCGTGCATGCATGGGCGAAGCGCCATGCGTGTGACGATCAGATAAATGCATTATTAGAATAGATTGATCAATTAGCTATCACACGTACTGCTGCTGTCGGGTTAGAGCTATCACACGTACTGCTGCTGTCGGGTTAGCTGCTTCTGCTGCTTGATCTGCTGACGGAATGGCTGATGCCGTACGCGTTCTGGAACTGTGGGGATGACTGATAAACGTATCCTGTAAATCTTGTTTAACACCATTAAAGGTTACCATTTTGTAAAGGATGCATATATGTGTGTTGGGTTTACTGGGGTTCTCTTTGTTTCCGGATCAAAGTTGAAGCCTCCTTAAGAAAACAGCCCCACGTCCGCGTAGCTTCTCCGGAGGGGCGGCTCGGATGGAACCTAGCTGCCGCGGCGAAGCTCATCAGAAAAGAACTCTAAGGTTAAGCGTGTTTGGCCTGTATCAGTTTAAGGATGGGTGATTGATCGGAAAGTCGTTTCCGCGTGTGCATGAGTGAAGATAAAGTGGGCAAAAAAACAAGTGTTGGTCTGTGGAGCCAGTCTAGAGATTATAATAAGCTGTCAGGAGTGACACTCCGGGGCCTCGTGGACAGGGTGTTACGAGTGGTACGAGCCGATCCTCACGGTTACACGGGCGTATGCGGGATAGTGGCATGGACATGTGGAGCATGACGCTTGTGGCCAGAGTGGGCAAGGCATGACACATATGCCGACACTTGACGCACAAACATGTGCCAAGAGGGGACGTTCCTAGCTTGTGGTTGATCGACGAGGGCGTCGATCTTATAAGGGTGGGTGTATGTGAGATCCCAAAATATGATTGATAGGATATTTGTACCAATAAGTTGCAACTTTTTTCTGAAGCTCATCTGAAAAGAACTCCAAGGTTAACCGTGCTTAGCCTGAAATAATTTAAGGATGAGTGAACGACCGAGAAATCATTCTCGAATGGCATGAGTGAGGACAAAGAGCGCAGAAAAGACAAGTGTTGGTCTAAGTATAGAGATACTAGTAAACTACCAGGAGGGACCCTCCTGAGGCATGGTGGACGGGGTGTTTCATGCTTCATGCATGTAGATTGGAGGAGCCAATGCATACCCCTTGGCGAGCCGCCATTCAGGCGATCACGCTTCCTTTCGCCTTATCTTGGCGGTGATCTCGCGAAGGCGGTATGGGAAAACCCCTACATCACCATCGCCCACGTAGTCGATAAGACCAGCCACATGGGCGGCCCACTCGTCCATGTGTAGAACGCTCCCGGCAGGCGGGAAGCGCAGCATGGCCCGCGCGACGGCAAGCGCCTCTTTGGGTCCACGTATAATGGGAGCGATCTGAAGAAGCCTCCCAGGCTCCTCGTGTTCGAGTTGCAGGACTCTTCAACTCCTGGCGCGATGTCGAAGATGCTCCTAGGAACCGGTGATAGTGCGTGTCTTCTGCTTGGTTTAAGCCATGGTGGTGCGGGATGATTCGGGAAGCAACGCTCTGCACGAACCCAAACAAAAGGGTTCCCGCTCCGACCATCCCGGTGTCGTGTCTTGATTTTCGTCACTGGGGGTATGAGTCCCTCTTTGTTGTTTGGCCAGGGGCGCAACGTCTAGTGAGCTCGACCGGCAAGCTAGACGAACACCATCATAGAGAGAGACACGGTTTTTTTACCCAGGTTCATGTCCGCCGTGAGCGGAGCCCTGCGTCCTGCAATGCCTACTATCTGATTATCACTCACTGGGCTACAACTTGTTCCTTCTCTTGGGAAGGAATCCTACTCTCAGCCAACTGTCCTCCCTTTTCTCGTTCGACCTGGGCCTCCTTTTATACGAGTAAGGGGACAACACAGGGGTCAGAGCACACGCGGCGACGAGGGCTCAACCATGTGTCGCTATGGACTCGCAACGTGGCCTAGTAGTCTTGCTTTGGCGTCGTGTGTCGCTTACTGGGTGGTGGCAGAGTGGCGTCTGTCATGACTTATCCGGGCCCTTGTCTCCGGGTGGTTTACCCCAGGCGGGGCTGTCAGGGGGTGCAGGCAGGACCCGAGTAGGCGTCCTAGCTGAGTCGCCAAGTGGCCACGCAGCGAAACCTTGGGTGCATGTCGGCCATGCGTTGGGTGAGTGCTTCCATGGGGCGATGCGTGGTATTAACTCTTCCGATGGATCAGTGCGCAGTCTGCAGCACGTCTGGCGTTGCAGGCTAGCTGTTTGTCTTGGTCTCCGGGGACCCTTCCGATCAGGGAGGCGGACCCTCAAATCTGCCCAGGGAGACCTCCCCGGGCCTGCCGGTTAGACATGTCGCGAGGTGGCTGGCCCAGAGCCCATGGTTACGTGACTCGGAGAGAGCACGGAACCGATAGTATCCCAGGGTGGGGTGCTACCTCAAGGGTTTGAGATCCAGGGCGGTACCCATTCAGGGTGCCGGACCGAGGGCTACCCGTGGAGCTTTCCCGGGACCTGGCCAGCAAATTCTAACGAAGATCTTGACGCCTCGGTTGCGCTGCCAAGGGGAATCCAAGGGACTGCCCTAGCAGTGGGTTGAGTCTTTAGCACTGTGCTGAGTGGCTCTGTCCCCTCAGCCTATTTAAGCGGCCATGAAGGAGGAGGCCATGAAGGAGGAGGCTGTATCCAGCACATTCTGTTTCCCCTTTTTGTTCTTTGCTCTCTGTAGAAGCATGGCCACCATCCACCTTGCCAATCATGCGCTAGCATCGGGGAGGTTGCTTCTGCCGGTGCCGGAGGGTTGGCTTCCATTGGGCAGTGGCGAGGCAGATCGAGGGAGAGGGCGGCGAGGCCTTGGATGGGGTCATCGCCTGGAGATGGATTGTCCCCCCGCGGTGACAGCTCCTCAGGACTCGTGGCCGGATTTTTCCGGCTTCAAGTTCTATGTGAGGGTGCACCGAGAGAATGCGGGAATGGCGCGCCTTCCTGACATATTTGCCTTGTCCTTTGGCAGTCGCCGCCGCCCTTGCACGTTGATGCTTCAGCCTGCCGGGTGTTGTAACACCATCTGGTGGGCTCGCGTCTTCTCCGAAGAAGGCGAGAGCATGTGAGTTGGGAGGGGATGGACCCGTTTCTCTGAGACCCAATCCCTCCAGCTGGGAGACATCCTCGTAGTCACGTTCGACGGAGTGGAGACCCTATCCATCAAGGTGTCTAGCAGCAACCAGCGTCGCGTTGACTACTTCCACAAGGAGGGGCTCTTATCCCGTAGAGGTCCCCGCCTGGCTGCTTCCCCGAGACCCCTCGTCGAGCGAGTAGGTTGGACCTGCATAGACTTTAGCTAGGAATACAACATGTGAGGGGTTAGGAGATGTATCCTGTTTTATCTCTCCCGGCTATAATTCTGCACTTATTATCCCGAGAATAAAAGAGGGCACTTATCTGGCATTATTGCCTTCTTGTCTCCCGAGATTTTTCTGTTGCCAGTGCTCTGGTGGTGATAAGGTTCGCTCCTTGATCACCCCCGAAGCGCATCTTGGTGCACCTTTTGGTTGGCGGTCAGCTCCCGGTGGGTGGCGACGCAAGACCGCTTTATCTTCATTCATCAAAAGGGATGATCCTTGGTGCATTGCTTTAGGGTGCTCGGGGGTAGCCCCCAAGCGTTTCTGCTCTTCGGGTGACTCAGTCACTGGCAAAGACCAACCACGGGAAATATGCTCGTTGCTTTGGTGGCGCATCCATCATCGCAGCAAGAGAGACATGCAGGGTGATCTCGCCTGGACTCACGAGCTACGTGAGCAGCGCGCATCCTTATCCAATTGTGCCCACTGTACCGATAGCGCGTCCATCGTTATAGTGGGCGAGACGCGTGGGGTAATCCCGCATGGACTCACGTGCTGAGTAAACAACACGCGGCCTTATCTAACTATGCCCACTACTCCGATGGCGCATTCCATCATCACAGTGTGAGAGACGCGCGCGGTGATCCTGCCTGGACTTAGGTGCTTCCTAAACAACATGCGGCCTTATTTATGGAGCACCTTATGGGTAGAATTTGTGAAGATGCTATTCATGCAAGTGCTTGATATTCCACGAGTTCTCCACGGAACTGCCATCTTTGGTCTCCAGGCAGACCGCTCTGGGCCAAGATACTTGTACTACCCGTTAAGGGCCCTCGCACTTTGGTTGCAACTTGTTACTACCCTTCCCGGGTCGAGCCCAGCGAAGGACCAAGTCACATTCTTGAATAGTGTGAGGCCGGACCCGACGACTATGATAGCGCCGCAGGCTCTACAAGTCAAGCAAGCTATTAATTGGGAAGATTTTCACGTGAGGCATCAAACGTTTTGATGAGCATCGGTAAAGTCGAGACCTTCCTGGACGGCACACTCATACGATGTGTCAGTGCCTTCGCATTGTTAAATAAATCAACTTTCGTGAAGAGGGCATACACAGAAAGAGAACACAACAACTGTCATATAGTCCAGAAGAGACGAAGAAGTGATCCGGAGAGAGAGGAGGCTTCTCCCTTCAATCTGCTCCAAGATCTTCAACCTCTAGTTCATCCATTCATCCATCATCCACCGTGTACGAGGGAGAGAGTGTGTGAGGGAGAGAGAGAGATCATCACAGTTGTGAGATTAGGGTTTGCAACTCTATTCATACTTTAGATTGTATTTGATTCAATCTTCCTTTTTATTGTGTCTTGCTATGGTAATATCAAGCTGACCTCTATTTACATTATGATTATTTAAGGGAATATGCCCGAGAGGCAATAATAAAGTTGTTATTATCTTATCCTAAGTATATGATATATGTTAATTTTTCATGCTATAATTGTGTTAATTGGAAACGTTTATACATGTGTGTTTAATAAAAAAATAAAGAGTTCCTATTATTCCTCTCATATAATCTGGCTCGTTGATTAACAAGATGATCAAGGTTTCTGATCATGGACATTGGATGTTATTAATAACAAGGTCACAATACTAGTAGAATGATGTGATGAACATTCACTCAAAGTATAATAATAAGATCAAAGATATTATGTTAACCTTACTCCTTAAACCATGAGATCATGTTAATCACTAACACCGGAAGAGTTCCTTGATAACATGAAACATCACACCATAACTAGACTGGTATTTTTCCCTCCCGATGATGGAGAGATATACTTAGGGCCCTCTCGGTAATATCACATTGACACAGCTCGCAAGCAAGTGATAAGATAACAAAGAATGTTATATCACGGGAACGAGAAAACAGATATTGTCGGTAACGAGATCAAACTAGGTATGGGGATACCGATGATCAAGTCTCGGGCATGTAATATATCACAAGACAAAGGTATTTAGTTACAACGTCAATGGTTCTCACGGTCACTAGAGTCATCGTTAAATATGAGGGAGTAAGTACGGATATCTAGGTCCTACTGCTGATTATTGATTGGAGAGGGGTCTCGATCATGTCTGCATTATTCCTGAACCATAGGGTGACACACTTAAGGTATACCGACACCAAATGGAGCAAATATAATACCATAGAAAGGATTTGAAAGCGATGGGATTATTTCGATGAACAGCGGAACTGTTTCATATCAAATTGCTGAAAATGGTTTCAGATGTGATATCGAAGTATTATAAGGGGTTTTATGCATATTTTTTTAATTAAATAATTAACCAAATTCCAAATAAATTAAATAAAATAGTTTTATTAAATGAGAGTTGGCACTAATTTTGGTGGAAAGTTAATGCATGTGAGTGGAAGTGTGAGTGGAGTTGGATTTATGTGTGACATAGGCATAACCCTTCGGGTTACCACTATTGGCATATACAGTGTGGCCCAAAGGAAGGTTCATGGTGAGTCCAAAATTGATTATTTTTCATTCATTTCCACATGGGGTTTGCACAATATTAGTTTTATTAGGATTTTATTACCTTTTTCTTGTCTTTGATTTGTGTGTAGGTGCTATGGAGAATCATGGATAAAAGGAGCCAAGAGGATTCAATATGGAAGAGTTGCAGGCACCAGACTTAGCCATTTGAGGGGAGGAAGAAGTGAATTTTTCCATAAACTCCAAATGAAGATCCAAGGCCATGGTGTTGTATCCCTCGTCCATACGAATCCAAAGAGCCAAAGAACATCTCAATCGTAGTCCGTATGAAGAAATGACAACCAAAACACTGTAGAGTCGAGAATGCGTAACGACCACTGGTACTGGCAGAGCCCACCCATACCATACGGCCGTACCACCCTCCGACGGCTTTGTTTCATCAAACAGAACACCATTTGTGAAGGCCGAATGGGCATATTCGGCCCTTAGCTCCGTCGGTTTGCAAAACCGACCTCTGGATGCCTATTTAAAGAGGGGAAAACCCTAAAACAAGAAGGAGAGTCCACATACGCCAAAGGGGTGGAGCCCTGCCGCTCCGCCGCCTCCATAGCCACCACCCACAAGATCTATATCACCATATCCCTCAAGGGAGAGAGGACACTTTCATCTTGAAGGGCTACGCATCGATCTTCATTGCCATCTCATCAACCACGTCTTCACATTAACCCCCTTTGTTTACTTTGTTATAGTCCAATCTCTAATGTGGATTTGCACTTGTATTCAATTGTACCTCCATATTGCATCCATACAATTACCATGATGTTGATCTCCTTCATGTATGAGTAGTTGCCTTGTTCTTGGGGAGAGATGGTGAAACCCTAGTATTATTATGCATTTAAATAAAGATGATTTATTACTTGTGTACAAAGATCCATTTATCTATGATTTGTGTTTGATCTCTCTCTTTAGATGGTATGTGTAGTCGGCCGCATATCATTTGCCCTTGGGACTAGAGGGAGGGAGAAATCCTTTGGACATGTCTTGGAAGCGTACCCGGAAATCCGGAATGCCCCATGACATATTAGCGTCGGCTCGTCACCTACACAGTCAAAGGAGGATTAAAGAGGGACTCCCTAAGCTAATTACGATATCCATGGGGAAACCCTTAATTGCAGTGGTTTGTATGAGTGACTGCTCTCAAACATCATAATGGTTATTTAGAGGTGACCTCACTCTTGGCTTAACAAAGTGGCTTCCTACGAGCCTTGTGGTGAACATCTTATTATGGAGCTCTCTCAACACATATCATGACATAAGAGATAGGTTATCCTAATCAATCATAATTATTCCATGCTAGTGGTGAATCCTACACTCCTTGATAACCCCTTAACCACATCACACAAAACTTCATAGATACTCTCTTGTTTTAGTTTACTTTTGCTATTTACTTTGTTCTTGTTTATTTTAGCACTTGTCCAAACATACTCTTTATACACCATTACTTGGAATTAGAGATAACTTACAAGTACTCTCTAGTGAATAGTAACAAGGGGCATAAATACCTTTACCAATAGCTCTCTGTGGGTTTGATATCTTTACTTCGAAACTATCTACAATTGATCTCTGCACTTGTAGTCATCAAGCTATTTTCTGGCACCGTTGTCGGGGAGCTAAGTGCTTTTGGTCTTTGTTCTTAGTTGATAATTTATTATTCCTTTACTAAGTTGTTTAAGTTTCAAGTTTATTTGTTTCTTTTTATCTTTTTGCTTTTACTTATTTGAGAAGAACAAAAAAATACAAAACAAAAATTTATAAAAACTATTGTTACTAATCATGTCTTCTGAGATGACTATCTTCCAGCATATGGAATTTATAATGGAGGAGTCAAAGGGAGAGATTATGGGAAATGTTATGAAGAGGCATGGCATATTGAAAGAATGGCTGACTTGGGTGGAAAAGTATTCATCCATACTATGTGCCTGTTATCAATTATACTATGATTGCTGCAAATCTCCAGATCACCTCAATTATTAATGTGAGTATAATCCCAACACCGAACTAGCAAACTATAATAATGATGAGTTTAAATACCATGCTAGAGAGGATAGATTACAATTTGTGGTTTTTACCGGTTGCCAAGAGTTGTTATTTCGTTTAAGAGATATACAGGTAGAAAGTAAACCACTTGATATGATCTATAAAGAAGTTTACCCTATATTCTGCTATTGCCAAGACAACTTCCTTAATAATGTATTTAGTGTTGAGAAGATTAAAGCCGCCATGGAAGAATCTAACCTTTTGCAGGGTGCTCCAAAGTATAAGGTGGAGGGAACTCCACTCAAAGAACCTCCACCTAAACCACCGGAACATATTATTAATAAAGAGGTGGCACTAGATGTTGCACCCTCTCAAATAATGGAAGGTGAACCAAAAGGCAAAACTATTGCCGAGTTAGCTACGTCCTCTCAACTAGTGGAAGGTAAGACCGAAGGTAAGACTACCGCTGAGCTACTCGCAAATTATCTTAGTGAGAATGAAGAGGACCAACTTGATCAACCACTTGAATCTCCTACTTCTGAAAATAACTCTCCACACACAAATAATATGCATGCATATGATATTTCATGATCCAGTAATGATTCTGATGATGATTGGCCTGAGTTTGGTGAGGAATTAGAGAAGGAATCTTTCTATGAATATTGTGATGCAGCTTTGCAACATGAATCCTCAATAGAGGAGAATGAAGAATGGTATGAAGAATATATTACCGATGATGAACTTAATAAAAAGGGTCCTATAGAATATGATTGCTTAAGAAAATTTCTAGCATCTGGTAAAGTACAGAAACTACTTGGAAATTTTAAATTTGACCCTTGTATAATTATAAGAATTATCAAAACCTATGCTGAGCATTTGCAGATTCCAAAGGAGTGGGAACATTACACACAACCTTGTAATGTTAAACCCCCTAAGGCTGATCCCTAGAAACAAGTTATGTCTTTACAGTTTGAATAAGAAGATCTCAAGGTGGATTTCAGCCCATTCAGAAAGTTGCCATATGAAAAGAAGATTGAAATCAAGAAAGGAAAAAACATTGAAGAATTGGCAGCAAATTATTTTGGCATCCCATAAACTGAACTGGACAGAAGCCTAGCGAATAATGGCTCACTCCCAAATGATTTGCAAAGGAAGATCTAGATAATATCCTCGACACCACACCTAAAGGAAAGGAACAAAGAGGAGGATGAGCTAAGTGATCACTCACCTATACCCTCTAGGACAAATCCTATATACATATTTGATACTCATGAGCATGAACTAATATGGAACACTAAAAATGAAAAAATTGTTTATGATGCCTATATCTCTAGTAATGATTCTTATTATGTTGAAACTGAAGATAATTTATTTGCGAAGGCCTTGTGTAAGGTCCCCAACCTTTAATAAGATTGAGCCCCCTGTGTTTACAATGCTAGTCCCTGGATCAATAGCTAGCATCCACAGTTTAGATGTAATATCAAGAAACAAAGGTCATAATACAACTTTATAACCAGGAATAAAATAATTTTATTACATCAAACATAGCTCATTGGCTATTTACATTACATTGCAGCGGAATAACTATAGTCATGGGTCCTTCATCTTCAAAGTGCCACAGGCAGATGTTGGTTGTAGACTTTGTAATCCTAATCAATCAATCTTCACTAAAATCAATCAAACCTGCAACATTACAAGTTACAGCCACAAGGGTCAATACATTTGAATTGTATTGGCAAGTGATACTTTGGTAGTATAGTGGAGTCTATCATCTATATGCATTTGGCTAAGTGGAGTTGAGGCTTGCATTGCTCAAAATAGATTTTCCTTATCATTTTGAAAATACTAAGTTTTGTTTGGCAAAAACATTTTTCCTCAATCAAAGATTTCAAGATCCTTCAAGGCATCTCTCCATCAAAGATTGAAGTTTTCAAAATCACTCAAGGCATCTACCAATCAAGACTGAAGATCCTCTCAAGGCATCTACCAATCAAAGATTGAAGATCCTTTCAAACAACCCTTGTTCAACCCACAAGTTTTAATTTAGAAATTTGAATGATGAGATTCTTGATTGCTTCCATGTCTTGATGCTCAAATTGTCCTTTACCAGGGACATGGCTAAGTACTTAGATTTTACACTCTACAGAGGTGGTGCACTTTCCCCCACAAGACTTGGTTTCCCAAGACAAGATCTTTCAGAAGCTTTCCCTTAGACCATCATGGACGCGCTCCAACCTATCAAACACTACCACCAACTGTCCATATGGCTAAGTTCTTGCAACCTATATGATCATGGCAGAGCCCATATTGCCAAGTGGTTGCACTTGAAGCTTCTTAACATTTGACATCTCAAATCTCTTTGTTTCCTGGGTGGCCATCCACAAGTGAGATACACTAAGGTAAACCATAAACATGGGCCTTGTGAACCACTCAACCAAAATCCACCAAGCAAGTCCCATTCCACCCAGGAGATTCATTAACTTAGTTGTTTTGTTAAATAAAACACAAGTCCTCAGACTTAGAATATTTTTCCATAGCATGAATATATATTCCACCCTTGTTTTCTATTAGCTAGGCTAAGCTTGGTAGTAATAGGATTTCTAACTTAGGAAATCCTACTAAGGATTCATCTACTAGGTTTTCCTATAGCAAGGTCTAAACTTAGCAAAATAAAAACCATGCAAGTTTTACTTAGCAAAAACACTAATGCATAGTGAAATAATGGGACAAAAGATATGAAGCATCACTTGCCTTTTTGGTAGAGGGTATAGGTTCACTCCTTGTCCTTGCAACAATCACACTCTTCAAGTCACTACAATTCAATCAAGCAAGGCACAAACTTAATCTACCAATCAAGCAAACACAAATTCAATTCAAATTCCAAACCAAAGTCAAACAAACAATTTTTCACACACAAAGTAATGGGATCTAAGTCTTGCATAAGCATGCAAAGGTTGGTTCTATTGTAAGGATGGTCTTCACTAGGCTTCTAAACTTTGTAAGTTCCAAATTGGTCATTTACCAAAATGGCAAAGTCAAAGTAATGCATGCAAGCATGCCAAGCTTTGTTTTGTTTGAAAAAGTGGTTCCTAGTGGGTCATAGACATTTGGGTACATCTAATGGTCATTTTCTAAAGTGGCCAAGTCATTTGCAAAAGGTTTCACTAGGGCATTAACCTATAGGGTTTACCAAGTATGTTTTCTATCACAAAACTTGGGGTTTGGGGTTAGTGAGTTTAAAACAAAACATTTTCCAAAGGTTTTCCTCCAAAACCATTTTTAATAAAAACCACATTTCTATTTGACTAGAAATGGTTTTAAATCAAAGAATCATTATTTTGTTTCACCAAATGAGTTGCTATTGCAAAACTTGGTGTTTGGGTCAGTAGGTTTGGTCCAAAACATTTTCTCAAAAGTTTTTACTCAAAAACATTTTCATAAACAAAACAATAGTTTTTAATTAGCTAGAAATGGATTAAACCAAGTAATCCATTCTAAATTTTTCCAAAAACATTTTCCAAAACATGGGTTGGTCTCTAGGGTCAGTAAGGTCACAACAAACCATTTTGCAAAGGTTTTAACCTTAAAATCATTTTTAAACAATTTTCCTAATGTTAGCAAGCACATAAAAGAATCTGTAAAGTTAAACAAGCTAACAAATACTATTTGCTAAACTAAGGGCAGGGTTGGTTAGGGCTTGTTCTCCTGAATCCAACGACATAAAATTTGTAATTTTTGGACGTGTGGATCCAAAGATACAAGGGTTTGAAAATGGCACTTAAATCTGTTTTCAAATTCTGTTTTAAAACAGACCTGGCCACGTGGCTTGCTCCTATTGGTCCATACCGGTTCGATGGATCAGTCGCTGTGGGCGTTGGATCTAGTTTGATCGTGCGGCTGCAATGCGTACCTCTTCGGGGCTTAAGTGATCTATCCGATTCGTTCGATCCAGATCTAACATTGTACTCGCTGGTCACAGATGTATGGCGCTTGATGGTTAGCGGCGAGTCTGTCGGCACGACGGAGGCGATGCTACAGGAGGTGAGGGAGAAATAGGAGTTGCTCACCGGGCTCAGGGGGTCACGGCAATGCTCAACGTACTCGCGGTTGGTCAAGGGGCGCACTGGTTCAGTCGTGATTCCTCGCCGGAGTAGAGGACAACGTCGGCCGGCTCTGTCCATGGTCGAAGACGATGCTGTGGTCCACGAGAAGACAAACGGAAAGCACTGTAAGACGCGCAAGGGTACAGCGGTGATGCGAGCGTGAAGGAGGAGGAGAGGGGCGGTCTGGTTTTACCGGGGAAGCTCAACGGAGTTGAAGTCAGACGGCAGCGCTCGGAGTTCGGTCGGAGTCGTCGCTGCAGATCACGAGAAGACAGACCGAGGGCAGGGTTAGACGCAGGAGATCATGGCGGAGCTGTGAGCGTGAACGAGAGGGCTCGGGGTGGTCAGCTCTTACCAGGAAAAACTCGTCGGAGACAGACAGACGGCGGTGCTGAGCTTCGTTGCGAGCGTTGCTCGGGCGCCCATGGGTCGAACTAAAAGTGCTGGGAGGTGCGTCTGGGAGTGGGGAAGCTGCTAGGTTGCTCAGGGAGGCTCGGGGTAATGTTGGCTGGCCGGAATCTCTCGCGGAGGGTCGTCGGAGCAGCAGCGGTACAGAGAGAAATTGGGGCGGCCTGGAGGCAGAGGGGAGGCGGTGTCTGGGGGAAATGGAAGAGAAGGCGCTGGCATTTAAGTAGGTGTCGTCGCGGCGAGAGATTAACGCAGCTTTAACGCGAATTTAATCGGCGGAATCAAAGCAGAAAATGGCCGGCGAGAGGAGGAAGAATCGGTCGCGGGTGGGGAGGATGAATAGTAGAGATGGGGTCTACCTGTCAGTGGGAAAAGAAAGGAGGGGGAGGGTCCACTGGTCAGTGTCACTGCGGGTTGTTTCTGCGGTGAAGAAAAACGGTTCGGAGAGAGGAGTAAGAGGAGGTGGGGTTGTCTCGTCAGCGAGTGAGTGAGAGGGAGAAGGGGGTCCAGTCTGTCACTCTCTGTGTGGGTTAACTATTTGGTGCCAAAAGTTTTCTGAGGGAAAAGAGAGGTGGGCTAGGTGGGCTGCTGCTGGGCCTTAGTGGGTTGCTCTATTTTTTTCTGTCTAAATCTTTTTCTTTTTCTAAATCTATTTTCTGTTTTGAAATTCAAACAATTAATCAAGCATTCAAACCATTCAAACAAATCAAACAAACACCCACTTGTACTTTGAATTTGGTTCTGTTTTTCAACATAATCCAAATCTCAAAATAAAATAATTTTTTTATTTATTTTAGGATCCATTTAGTAATTAAATAAAATGGATCTTTAGTTATTTAA
Organism: Avena insularis; assembly: GCA_023614405.1. Classification (NCBI taxonomy): domain Eukaryota; kingdom Viridiplantae; phylum Streptophyta; class Magnoliopsida; order Poales; family Poaceae; genus Avena; species Avena insularis. Next base: position 501,754,420 of record CM042688.1, on the reverse strand, counting down.
TAAAATAGGGTTTGATTTAATTAACAAAATTTCCATTTGAAATCCAAATACTTTCAAAACCAAACCAGTAGGTTTTATTTGAAAATAAGGATATTTGGAAATCTTGTATTAACAAAATACCCTTTTATTTTAGGTTCCATTAACAATTAAATATAATGGACCTTAGTTATTAAATCCAAATAGGATTTGTTTTCTTAAAAACTTTATTTTGAAATCCAAAATAAAACCAAAACACTTTAGTAGGTTTTATTTTGAGAAATCAAAATACTTGGAAAACTTATTTAAAATAAGTTTTAGTGTTTATTTAAAATGGGAAAGCCTTTACTTAAATAAAATTGGATATTTAAATCCTTATTATTTTATTTAAATAAACCTTTACTCATTTTAACAAAACAAAATATTTTATTTTCCTTTATTAAATGTTTATCTTTTTAATCCCCTTAGGATTATTTGATCACCAATTGGTATGGGCTTTAGGTAAGGGCTTTATTAGCTTTGGAAATTCAATTTCCTTATCTTATTATATTCATAAGATTTTATTTATGGTTCCAAACTAAGTGAAACCAATCTCTATGGACTTTCTTGATCCTTTGAGAATATTTGTTGATCCATTTTTGGTATGGATCAAATCCATAGATTTGGAGATACTTTGGAAAATGATTTCCTTCCATTAGGGTTTAGGGATTTGGATTTATTTTCCAAGTGTTCAAATTTCCAGATACATTCATTGAGGAATGCATTTCTCTTGATTTGGATTTGTTGAATTCAAACTTTAATCAAAGTTTGTTAAGGATGGGATTTCAAGTTTCCTTTTAGAAACAAAAGTTTCTTTTCACCCTGATTTTCAACGAAAATTTATTTTGTTTATTTATTTTTCACATTACAAGATTTGGAAAATCTTGGGATGTGACACCTTGTACCTAGATACTCATTTGGAGAACATAAAAATGATGAATTGGAGATAGAATCTTGTAGTACTAATGTGTAGGGACAAGAAGAGCACATTGCGAATGAAATGTTTTTTGATGATGTTTCCTTTTGTGAGTGGCTTGATATCTCTAGGACTGATGAACTTTCTAGCAAGTATGATGAACTAGAGGAGAAAGACACCTTTGAATTTTTCCTTGTTACAAAAGAAAGGTGTTGCAAAGTGTTGTCCCATGATAGTGCAACCAAGGAGGAGTATTATGAATTATACCCTTATGATACCGACCAAGGTAAAACATTTGAATTCATATGTAAGTCTCTAATACTTTGGATAAAGCTATCTATGGAGGCATGCTCATCATATATGACATATCCATCATCATTTGGAAGCAATAATTTATTTATCTACAAAACTCCTATGCATCGTAAGCGGGTGCGACTTTAACAAAACTATGATAGTAAGTGCTCCAAAATTCTACATGAGGTAAGAATAAAAATTCTATAGTTGATATCTATTGAAGTAATAATGGAGCTTCGAAGCCTAGTTATGTCTTTAAAGAAAGCGCTTCTCGGGAGGCAACCCAGAAGTTTTTAGGTGTCTTTCTTAATTTTGTGTCTTGAGTCTAGTTGCATTGGCACTTGTATATATATGCATGATTTCCTATTAGAGTTGGCTTGGGACTATTTTCAACAAGTAGAATTATTTTTTACTCTAATCATGTGTTGCATATCTTGGTTAAATCTTCTCAACAAAAATATATGTTTGCTTTGTTTGGATGCTGGACTAATATTTCAGGTCCTTAGCAAAATTTTCAGAGATAATAACTTGTTTCGGAGTTCACAGTAAGCTTAACGAGTAGCAGTACAGGCGCACCTGTCCGTACCACGTGCCCGTACCACTCATGTGATACATCAGAAGAAGTAGAAAATTTCCAGAAAAGAGACGACACACTTAACGAGCACCAGTACGGTGGGACGTGTCCGTACCGTCCACCCGTACCGACCTCGTTACTAGGCGAGGGAAACATGAAGATGACCCAGAGGGAGTAATGACCACCCATACGGGCACATCTTGCCCGTACCACCCGTTCGTACCAACTTCATCGGCAGCCTTTGTAAAAAATAGAAGACAAGGTGCAGTACGGGTGGAGTCCGCCTGTACCACGTGCCCACACCAAGAAGCAGCACCGCACAGTGAGGGCAAGGACGAGTACAAAAAGGTTACAACCCCTTGAATATTTTTATTTTGACAATCTCAGGTCAGTGGATTACCTTCTATATGTTCCTTTGTACTTCATTTTCTTTTACCCACCTTTGAAACTCCCTAGCCTATAATTCTCTATAGTGTTTCATGTCTTTTTTGTTCTCGTGGTTGGGTGAACGAACTCCATTCGTACACTGAATCGTTTGCTTTTACTTCATTTGTTATTTTCGCCGGGACTTAAGCCTTGTGTGATGACGTGCATGGTTTGTGCCAACCATGCAAATACTTGCATAAGCCACTTGGTTGTTTCAACTCAACGCTTTAACAAGGAAGTATTCATTGAACCAAAGGTCCATGTCCATCAAAAGTGAGGTTATTTGTACCTCAATGGTAAAGTGCGTCACCCCTTACTTTATTCAAGCTTGGGGAGGTAACCACTTCTCACACTCTCTTTTGATAACTGCATTTTTTCTTTTCTTATGGTAATCTATTCAAGTTTGGTTCCTACAAAAATTCTAGCTTGGGGAAGTTACTTCTACATGTGTAGAGTCTTGTGCAATGTTCTTGTTCAATGAAACTTTTTGTGCAATCATGCATCCCGCTGTTTTTGAATGCTCGCTTAGGTAAGTTGTGTTTCATGTTTATATAATGGATGCACTTGCTTTCGTTAGGATTCATAAGAGTTAAGTTAGATCTTTGGTTCACTATGTTAAAATCTTTATCCAACTTGAGAAGAACTTTGTGATCCTCTAGAATACATTGCCATGATTTCTACACCAGATCCTTTGTCTCTCATTTTTAAAGTTTGAATTGTTATCTTAGTTGGTTGATTTTTGAAGATGCCATGCTAGTGGGAGTAATTCAAAATAGTTATAGTAAAGCTTTTTATTTGAATGAATGATTAGTTGTGGAAGCTTTTGCTCTAGTTCTTTTAGCCAACCGAGTCTTGCCTTGGAAATAATATTGCCAAACAAATGCAACAAGAAAAAGTCTGAAATTTATGACTTGTTTGATGAATGACTGTGTTGAGAGTATACCTTCAAGATACTTAACCCCATAGATATTTTGATAGACTTGATGGCACTCTTGAAAGAAGTTGTTTGATTGAAATAAAGTCTAGTGGTAATTGTGATGCATGCCAAAGCTAAACTTGTGGATCAAACCGTGGTACTAGCATAAAAAAAGAGAAGAGAAAAAGTTCTATGTTTCTCATGCACACCTTTGGGATGCCAACAACTTCGCTAGCTTTTGAACGATCTATGTATAACCCCGGATTTCGGCTATGAGTTGATGACATGAGTGGATACGTGTGAATATATGGGCAAAAGTATTGGTACTCTCAAAGGTTGTGCAAGAACTTGTAAAATAAATAGCCAATGTTCCTTGAAAGAGGAAGAAAAAAGAGAAGAAAGAAAAAAAAGATATGTATGAAGATCCGCATAACAAGTCCTTGGCATGGTATCATTACTACTTTAGAAATTTTCTTGAAAGACAATGATTGGATTATAAGTGTTTTGATAGCCTTAATTTACTGATGTGGGTGTCAATAAGACACTTCACTGTTATGCTACTTAGGACATGAACTCTCTTACTCAATTTTGCTATTAAAACATCCTAGTGTTCCTTGGAAAGTTAAGAGTTAACTAGAATAATTGGATTGATTGTTACATTTCTAGTTATTTATACTTATATTAAACTCTACTTTGATTATCTTAATTTACAGAAGCTTGTATAGTGTTCTTGTCATCTCTCTAACTTTGATGAGCCTTACAAATGGATGCAGTGCTGGACGCATATGACTACCAACCATAAGTGAATTCATATTCTTGTTGAAGCATTTAATTTACAAAAGTAAGGAGATACAAAACATAAAAGGCACAATAGGAGGATCACAAGTTTGATTTCAAAGCTAGATTCACTTTTGACATGGAGCATTGAAGTTTTAATTGATCTTTTATAGATTGGCATAACTAAGCTTGTGTTGCCTTGTATGAATATGTTCTTTGGTTAATTTGAGATTGTAGGTGAAATAAGAATACAAGGCATCAATCTTCTACATCCAATATTGTACTTTTGTTTCATTTTTTTCCTCATTTATGTTATCAACTCATGTCTCATGAACATGATGACCTTGTCCATAAGCCACCATCTTACTCAGGGACGAGCAAGAGTCTAGATTGGGGAAGTTGATAAGTCCAAAATTGAAGCATATCTAAGTATATAAATTATTCATATTTTCACTCATTACATGTTACATCTATCTATAACTATGCCTATTGTGTATGATCATTAGTTTTCATTCATTTACACATGGGCTTTGCACAATATTAGTTTTATTAGGATTTTATTACCTTTTTCTTGTCTTTGATTTGTGTGTAGGTGCTATGGAGAATCATGGATAAAAGGAACCAAGAGGATTCAATATGGAGGAGTTGCAGGCACCAGACTTAGCCATTTGAGGGGAGGAAGAAGTGGATTTTTACATAAACTCCAAATGAGGATCCAAGGCCATGGTGTTGTATCCCTCGTCCATATGAATCAAACAAGCCAAAGAACACCTCCGACAACTTTGTTTTGTCAAACAGAACAACATTTGTGAAGGCCCAATGGGCATATTCGGCCCCTATCTCTGTCAGTTTGCAATACCAACCTCCAATGCCTATTTAAAGAGGGGAAAGCCCTAAAATAAGGAGGAGAGTCAACATATGCCAAAGGGGCGGAGCCCTGCCGCTCCGCCGCCCATAAGATCTATATCACCATAGCCCTCAAGGGAGAGAGGACACTTGCATCTTGAAGGGCTACGCATCGATATTCATTGCCATCATCATCAACATCGTCTTCACATCAATCCCCTTTGTTTAGTTTGTTGTAGTCCAATCTCTATTGTGGATTTGCACTTGTATTCAATTGTACCTTCATATTGCATCCATACAATTGCCACGATGTTGATCCCCTTCATGTATGAGTAGTTGCCTTGTTCTTGGGGAGAGATGGTGAAACCCTAGTATTATTATGCATTGAAATCAAGATGATCTATTACTTGTGTACAAGATCCATTGATCTATGATTTGTGTTTGACCTCTCTCTTTATATGGTATGTGTAGTCGGCCGCATATCATTTGCCCTTGGGACTAAAGGGAGGGAGAAATCCTTTGGACGTGTCTTGGAAGCATACCCAGAATGCCCCGTGACGGATTAGCGCCAGCTTGTAACCTACATGGTCAAAGGAGGATTAAAGGGAGACTCCCTAAGCTAATTAAGATATCCATGGGGAAACCCTTAATTGCGGTGGTTTGTATGGGTGACTGCTCTCAAACATCATAGTGGTTATTTAGAGGTGACCTCATTATTGGCTCAACAAAGTGGCTTCCTACGAGCCTTGTAGTGAACATCTTATTATGGAGCTCTCTCCACACATATCATGACATAAGAGATAGGTTAACCTAATCATTCATAATTATTCCATGCTAGTGGTGAATCCTACACTCCTTGAGAGCCCCTTAACCACATCACACAAAACTTCATAGATACTCTCTTGCTTTAGTTTAATTTTGATAATTACTTTGTTCTTGTTTATTTTAGCACTTGTACAAACATACTCTTTATACACCATTACTTGGAATTATAGATAACTTACAAGTACTCTCTAGTGAATAGTAACGAGGGGCATAAATACCTTTACCAATAGCTCTCTGTGGGTTCAATATCTTTACTTCGAAACTAGCTATAATTGATCTGTGCACTTGCAGTCATCAGTTCACCCGTCGATATGCCAAGGTCCATGAAGCCCATGACGATTCAACAAATACGAAGCCTACAAGGACACAGACTCCTTGTGATATAAGACAAGGAAAGTCCAAGACTAGACTAGATACAAACTCTAACTTGTAACCTACTCGTATTGGTACCCGAGACCTAGCCTCCTCATATATAAAGGCTAGGAGGTGCCAACGAGGAGGATAATAGACAATAGACACCTGACAATAGATCTAGACAATAGACATCAGATACACACCTCTCTCTCTCAACGAGATCGCGTCTAGTCGACTCAACGAGTTTGTACTCTCTAATGATAATATGAGCAGACAAGCAGGAAGTAGGGTTTCCTCTACGAGGGTCTAAACCTGGGTAAATCGCCTCCCTTGTTTGTCTATTAAGCCTACAAAATCCCCAGCATTTTCTCTTTTCCTCGAAACCCTAAGTCCATAACCATGGGCATTGCCGAGGTCGCTCCTTGTCAATGTGAGTGGAGCATCCACCCACATGAACGAGGGAGAGGTGGGTGCACCCACCTTCGTCGCCGGCCATAGCATGGGGCTGCCCCTTCCCTATAAAAGGAGCCCTCATCTCCTCTCACTCTTACACCTCCTCATGAAGGATCTATCTCCCCCTCTAGAATATTCCCATGGCTTCGGATTAGCAAAGTACATGTTCTTGGTGGTTTCTATAAAAGGATTTGCTGCTTCCACTACTTTGCTAGAGCAAGGACTAGGAGGTTGTCGAGGTGGTAGATGTGTGTGCGATCACAGATGTGATGCTGCTTTCCGGCGCTAGACTTCCACACGATATTGAGATCAGCAAGTGTATGACTACATCATCCACAAGAATAAAACTTGTAACGATATTCGGTCTTCGAGGGTAAGTTATCTATGGATGTATATCCACCTGTTGCTTGTATCTAGATAGATATATCTTGGTGCTTAGTTGTTCATATTTGTAGGAATTTTTGTTTTCTATGCTGCAAACCCAACAATGGTATTAGAGCCTGATCTATGTGTAGATGCTTTGCATGGGTAGAAAACATATGAGTATGTGGACGTTGTTGATCATTTTATTGCATCATTTATGTATTTTGGATATTAGCAGCATAGTGGGATGAAACGGCCTGGACTAACTTTACATGTTCTCACATATGAGACATGTTCCATGCTTGACATGCAACTAGTTTTGCATAAGTGGCTTGCGGGTGTCTGCCTCTCCTACTATAGTTATTTGATTTACAACGTGTTGCTAATAATTTGGTTATCATCATAGTGGTTCCATGTTCATAGGTATAAACGGTTCAGTCTCTAAAATCCCTAAACCACATAAAAAGATGCAAAAGATAATTTAGAAGCGTCTAGTTTTTGTTTTTGTTGGGCAAGTGTTATGATATGGTAATGTTTTAGTTTTAAGTAAGATTGAATACTCTTGGAAAAATATAACAAACCAAAGTGTAAACACCATAGACCTTGGTATTACATGAATGGAATGATGGAGATCATACCATGATGCACAAGATAGTGATCAAGTGCAAGAACTATATCATACCACCTTTTGCATATGATGTTTATTTGCATCTTATTTTTCTTGTATGGTTCTTAGTATCATTATAAGATGATACCTCATTTAAATATCAAGATAAAAATTCCTTTAGTATGCACTGTTTAGAATGTTTGTCGTTTCAAGACACCACGTGATTATCGGGTGTGATAGACTCTACGTTCACATACAACGGGTGTAAGACAATTTTACACACGCGGGTACTAAGGTTATTAAATTACTTGGTGATCCTAGCATGTACATACATGGCCTTAAAACATGAAACAAAAGGTAAAGCATGAGTCATATAGTTGATATGATGACCATCTAGATGCTCACCTTTGCAGCTGCACCAATTCACATGATGATCGGTCTTGGTGTAGTGAATCTGGTTCGTGTAATCACCAAAAAGAAACAAGAAATGTTGTTTTTCAGTGGAAGTTCATTTGTAATCACCAAAAAGAAACGAGGGATGCACCAATTCACGTGATTATTTGAACTCAATGTATCATAAACTTAGTATAAATAAACTTTGCAAATTATGTTGTAGATGGCACCACCTACTTTTAATTTCAATGTGTTCATGGAGAAAGAGAAACTTGCAACGAATGGTATCAACTTTACCAACTTGGCCCTGAACCTAAGGATTCTCCTCAATGCTGCACAAAAGTAGTATGTGCTAGAAGTGCCGCTAGGACCTCCACCACTTGATGATGCTCCTGACGATGTAAAGAATGTTTACTTAAGTCGTCGGGAGGACCACAACATGGTTCATTGCGGCATACTATATGGGCTAGAGCCAGAACTCTGAAAGAGTTTCAAGAATGGCAATGCCTTTGATACCATGGGTGAATTGAAAATGATTTTTGATACCCATGCCGGAGAGTTATGAAGCTTCTGAAAACATCTTTAGCTGCATGATGGAGGATAACAGCTCCGTTAGTGATCATGTACTCAAAATGTCTGGGTATGCCGATAAGCTTGTAGCGTTGGGAATAAAAAATCTCATTGACTTAGGCATACATCATGTTCTCCAATCTTTGCCACCAAGCTATAAGAGCTTCGTGATGAATTATAACATGCAGGGCATCAAGAAGTCCCGTCCTAAGCTTTTGTCAATGCATAAGACTGTTGAAGTGGAGATTAGGAAAGAACATCAAGTGTTGATGATCAATAAGACTACCGGTTTCAAGAAGGACAAGAAGGGTAAACATAAATATAACTTCAAGAATGACAATAAAGATGTTGTTGCACCTGAGAAGAAGACCCAGGTTGTCCCTAAGACTGACACCGAGTTCTACTATTGTAAGGGGACTGTCCACTGGAAGCGCAACTGCCCCAAGTATCTGGTAGACAAGAAGTCTGGCAAGATGAACAAAGGTATATTTGATATACATGTTATTGATATGTATTTGACTAGTACTTGCAGTAGCAACTGGGTATTTGATGCTGTCTTGGTTGCTAATATATGTAACTAGAATCAGGGGCTGCGGAACAGGCGACCACTAGCAAGGGATCAAGAGTTGATGTGATCGTCATCGGAACACTACCTGTCCATTTACCATGTGGATTAGTTTTAAACATGAATAATTGTTATCTGGTGCCTGACTTGAGCATCAACATTGTATCAGGATCGTGTTTACTGCAAGATGGTTATTCGTTTAAGTCAGAGAGAAATGATTGCTTGATTTATATAAATGATATCTTCTATGGTCATGCACCTATGATGAATGGTTTATTTATTTTGAATCTTGATAGTAGTAATACACATATGTAGATGCCAAAAGGATTAAACTTAATGATGATATATCTGCATATATGTGGCACTACTGTCTAGGTCATATTGGTGTAAAGCGCATGAAGAAGCTCCATTCCGATGGACTTTTAGAATCACTTGATTTTGAATCATTTGATACATGTGAGTCATGCCTTACAAGCAAGATGACTAGAACCTTGTTTTCCGGTATCAATGGAGCGAGTGGCAGATTTATTGGAAATCATACATACTGATGTATGTGGTCCAATGAGTGTGTCGGCACGAGGTGGATATCATTATTTTGTTACTTTCACGGATGATTTGAGTCGATATGGGTATATCTATTTGATGAAACACAAATCTGAAACCTTCGAAAAGTTCAATAAATTTCAGAGTGAAGTGGAAAACCATCATAATAAACAGATTAAATTTCTGTGATCTGATCATGGAGGTGAGTATCTAAGTTACGAGTTTGGCACACACATGAGAGAGTGTGAAATAGTTTCACAACTCATGACTACCAGAACACCAAAACATAATTGAATGGACATTTATTGTCTTAATCAGTTTTGGTGTTCGTTAACAACTTGAGGATCATTTTAAAGTGTGCTATAATTGCCAGGTCAATCTACTAAAAAGAGAAAAGTTTGTGTCATAGTGGAAAAATCCCTAGCTAAAACAGAAGTTTCCTAGAAAGTCCAGACCGGAGTCTCCGGTGTGCAAAGACCAGAGTCTCCGGTTTGCACACCGGAGACTCCGGTGTGGTCTAGAGTTTGGCCTCAAACCTCCGGAGTGGATCCAAGATGAAGCTTAGGGACAGCCTGACTAGGGGTCCGGAGGCATGCCGGTTATGAGCCGGAATCTCCGGTGTATTCTGATAGACCGAAATCTCTAGAGTACACAGTTCAGAGTCTTTGGTGTGTCAGGTCCAGAGTTCCTGCCAAATCTCCGCAGGGAGCATCAAGACCAGGCCTAGGACATTCTTATTGGAGGTCCGGAGATGGACCGGAGACACACCGGAATCTCCGTTGAAGACCGGAGTCTCCGGTCTACAGACCCGAGTTTCTGGTTTGGAAACTCCGCAATGGGCAAAAAACGGTCAGAAATCTGTGGGGCTATAAATAGGGGACTTCATCCCCTACCTTTAGCTGCTCATCCCAGAATATAAGAACACCCCCATTAGAGCCACCAAATCAACAGGATCTCCCCATCCAACCATCCAAAGTCACTGATCTTTGGAGAATCAAAGGAGGAGGCCTTGATCTATAGCTTCACCAAGAGAGATCTTCATTTCCCCCTCTTTCACTTGAGGGCCCCTTGCTCTAGGGTTTCATTGGAAACCCTAGGCCTTGATTTGGTTCCTACAAGCTTGTCTTTGATTGTTGTGACAACTTGCTTGGATTCGGGAGCCTCCAATTCAGTTGTGGATGTGTGCCTCGAACTTGTTGTAAGGGTGTCGGCTACCACCTTGAAGGTTGCTGATATAGTGGAAGCGTGAATCGATCCCTTTGGGTGAGGTTCACCGGAGAACAAGAGAGGCCTCTCGTGGCATTGGTGGTTTGATACCACCCCTCTCCAAACACATACGTACTTCCCCTCAAAAGGAAGGAACTACGGGAAATAATCCTTGTGTCTCCGCATGCTTCATTTAGTTTACTCTATCCTTTACCGCACCATACTTATATCTTGTTCTTGCTTAGTTAGTTGTGCTAGTGAGACATATAGGTAAATTCACCTTAGTTGCATATCTAGAGAATTTACCTTTTTGTGTCAAACCCTAATTTGAAAAAGGGTAAAATTTGAAGTAGCACCTATTCACCCCCTCTAGGTGCCCGTACGATCCTTTCATTGGGTATCAGAGCCTCGGCTCTTTATTCAGGCTTAACCGCCTAAGAGTGTAACCCTGAGGGAGATGGAGAGGGTGAGGCTAGTACCTCCATGAACATGGGGGATCTCAAGAATTTGGAAACAAGCTTGAGCTCCTCCTTGGGAAATGAAATCCAACAGTTGCGTCAAATAGTTGAGCAACTTGTTAAGGAGAGGGTATCCCTACCACCTCCCTCTCAATGGGAAACTCCTCCGATTCTAAAGGCGAATGCTTTGGCTAAATACCACTAACTCCTCCACCAAAAAGGGCGATGGGAAGGAAGAGCACCATTCGATTCCCGGATGGTACTCTCCTAACCCTCTGATCCCTCATCCTCATATAAATAATAGAGATGATCCACCTATGCTAGATGCACATTCTTTTGCTCAATGGCAAGTTTTGATGAAATCTCATGTGCGCAGTTCTTGCATTGATTTGTGGAATATTATTGAAGAAGGACTCAAAATTGAGGATCCAACCAACTTGACAAGAAGATAAGTGGTCAATATTCAACTCAATTCCACCGCCTTGCACATGATTCAACTTGGGGTGGGGCCAAAAGACTTTCCCCACATTGAGCACTTCAATACCGCCAAGGAAGCTTGGGATGCTCTCATTGATTTGTTTGTTGGGAATAAGGGAATGAGAAGAAACAGATATGATGCCTTGAGCAATGAAGCCGAAGGATTCTATATGAAGGATGGTGAGTATAATGAAGACATGTATCAAAGACTCAATCCACTACCACCCCCTTTAGAAATGTTGGTGCCTCTCATATTGATGATGCTTGGATAAAGAGAAAGTATGTGAGTGTGCTCATGCCCTTCAAGCCCACGAACTTGAAGAGTCTCCAAGGAAGACACAACTACCATCTCATGACCTCCAATGAAGTTATGCACGAGATGTCCGCCTTGAAGGTTGCTGCCAAGAATGCCAAAGATGCCCGGGCTCGTGCCATTAGAATGAGTAGTGGTGTTAATCTTGCCTTGAAGGCCAAGGTTGTAGAGTATGAATAAGAAGAAGGAAGTGATGATGTACTTACTATGAGCCACCCCGAAGATTTCAAGGTTGCTCATGGTGAATACATGGCCTTCTATGCGAGACACTTTTGGAAAGATCCCGCCAAGGCCAAGATGGATATGCAACGAAGAAGTAACCAAGTGGTAGAAAAGAGAATGGTTCAAGATTGAAAACTTGCTTCAACTATGGTGACCGCTATCATTTTGTTGCCGGATGTCCATATGAGAAGATAGAAGATCATGGTGGTGCACTCATATTGAAGAAAAATCCAAAGGCCTCTTTCAAGAAGCCTTTCAACAAGAAGAATGCCACCAACAAGAAGTATGGTGACATTGCATTGATAACACATGAAGAGTTCTCTTCCGATGATGAAGATGAGGAGGATGAAGAAGAAACGACGAATGGTGTGGCAGCCATAGCCACCACCTCTACATCCAGTTTCTCCCTCTTCGATTCCCCAAATGAGAACATATCCAACAAGAACATCACTTGCCTTATGGCAAGAGCATCGGAGGTATCATCATATCCTCTCTCCACCTCTATTATCAATGATAAATTGAATGATGATATAACTCTTGAGGTGATGGAGGAATTAGTTGCTTTTGATGATGATATGACTAACTTGCAAGGGGAGCACATGAAGCATTTTATGACTCTCTTGAATCAACTTGCTCACACACGAGAGCTTCTTGATGAGAGATGCAAACTTGGTAGAGAGCACCTACTTGAGATGGATGCTCTAATTAATGCTCTAGAAGAAGAACAAGAGACTAGGGAGTCTCTTGAAGAAAAAATTGAAGGACTCTACGAGGCAAATGATCAAATCATAGCTAAACTCATTAAGGAACGTGATCATGCCATTGCTAATTATAAAAAGGATAAGATTGAGTTTGGTGTTGTTCATGACAAACTTGCTGAGGACTTTGAGAAGCTTGACAAGGGTCACAAGGCCTTGGAAAGTGAACTCTTAACTCTCACAAAGTCTCGTGAACGACTTAAAACTCAATTGACTAATATTGCTTCACATAGTATTTTCATTCCTTCTAGTAGTATAAACATCTTTGAATAAAATGCTAGGTTGAAGGGGGAGCTTGCAAAGGCTAACTTCCCCGAAGGAAACAAGTCTCTTGATGACCTTTTGAGTAAGCAAAGGTCAAATAATGAGAAAAGAGGCATTGGCTACGTGTCCAAGGCCAAGAAGAAGAACAACAACAAGAAGAATGGAAAGCCCGCACTAGCAAAAGACAAGATCATTACAGGTGGTAATACCACAAGTGGCAAAACTATGTCACAAGATGACTTTACTGGAACTGTTACCCTCACTATGTCTTAATTTGTAATTCTTATGTTGATGTTTATGCACAATATGTTGGTCCATTTGATGGTTATATTTCTTGGTCTATTTGGGTCCCCAAGACCCTTATCACTAACAAAAGTGGACCCATTGAAAAATGGGTACCTAAAAACTAGTTTGGCCTCTTGTAGAACTATGCTTCCGACGGGTCAAAGTGGGTGCTTGATAGTGGTTGCACAAGTCATATGACCGGAAGCAAGGAGATAATGACAGAGATAAGGCCAAATCAAGATCATATAACCGTCAAATATGCCGATAAGTCAAAGTCTTAGGTAATGGGTCTTGGCAAGGTTGTGGTTGCACACGATATTTCTCTCGTGGACGTCATGCTTGTTGAGACTCTTGGATATAATTTACTTTCAGTCCGTGCTCTTGGAAAGATGGGCTTTGTCGTCTTTATTGATAATGATATTGTGGTTCTCTTGTGGAGCAAGACTCTAAAGGTCGCTTTCGTCGGGTATGTCGAAAATGAATTGTATGTGGTGGAATTTTTGGGGAAAACCACTACAAGTGCGATGTGCCTATTCAGAAAGGCCGATGTGGGTTGGTTATGGCATCGATGACTAGCCCATGTCAATATGAGAACTTTGCAAAGTCTCCACAAGGGTGGCTGATGGTTCAATGCACGACGCCCAGAAAAATGCTTGATGGCGGTGTTGATGTAGAGCTCGTTGGGAACCCCAAGAGGAAGGTATGATGAGCACAACAACAAGTTTCCCTCAGTTATGAAACCAAGGTTTAATCGAACCAGTAGGAGCAAGGGCGCACTACCGGTGCTAGTAGCAACGTGGAGACCTGCACAACACAACCACAGAACTTTGTCCCCAACTTGCGATGAGGTTGTCAATATCACCGTGTTTTGCGGAAAACAAAGGATTAAACGTATCGAATAGAAAGAAATAATAGTTTGCAGAAAGTAAACACAAAGCAGTAAAAGATTGTAGATTGTATGTAAAGAAAAAGGACCGGGATCCATAGTTCACTAGAGGTGGCTCTCCTTAGATAGATAACATGCTGGGTGAACAAATTACAGCGGGGCAATTGACAAACACCGAGAAAGAAATACATGCATATACTAATCATCTTGACTCCTTTGAGACTTGATTGGGCATTACAACATTATACATAGACCGCCATCCAACTGCATCTATGACTAATAATCCACCTTCAGGTTATCATCCGAACCCCCTCCAGTATTAAGTTGCAAGCAAGAAATTATTGCTTTACGAACTGTGTGTAAAGTAAACAATACGATTGTTCTATGAACAAAGGATTGTTGTTTTCTCTCTAGTAGCAACAACACATCTAGTACCTTAGAGATTTACATCACGTCCCAGTTACGGAGGCATGAACCCACTATCGAGCATAAATACTAACTCTTGGAGTTGCTAGTATCTACTTGGCCAAGATAGCTACTAACAACGGAAAGCATGCAAGATCACAAATAACAAAGACATGATAGAATCAATAATCAATCTGAAATAGCATCTCAATATCCATCGGATCCCCACAAACACAACATGCAGAATTAAAAATAGATGATCTTGATCATGAGCAGACTCACAAGATCTAGACATGAAAGCACAAAGGAGGAGAACCGCCATCTAGCTACTACATGGATCCGTAGTCAGGATGAACTACTCACGCATCACACCGAGGCTTGCATGGTGATGAAGAAGGCCTCGGTGAAATCCCTCTCCAACAGGTCTTGGGAAGAGCTTGGATCCCTCCGATCTAGGGATGGAGATGATGGCTATAGACTCTTCGTGGATTTTGATCGGTGCTTAGGGTTTTCTTCCGAGGGCATCTTATAGTCGAAGGGAGGCCGAGGATGCTGGGCTGGCCACACCACCCCTGGCGCGGGCAGGCCTGGCCGCCTGAGTGGTGTGGCGCTCCGCCCCCTTCCGTCTCTCGATTCGGCACTTGATGACTTAGGAAAAATAGGCACTTTGGCTTTTGTCTGTCAATTCCAAGAATATTCATTTCTAACTTTCACGGAAGCAAAAACAATGAAAAGCAGCATTTGTACTGTGTCTCTTGTTAATAGGTTAGTCCAAGAAATCATATGAAAAGTACTCCAAAGTTGGAACAAAACACAAGAAAGTGGATAAAACCAAGCATGGAACATCAAAAATTATAGATACATTTGCAATGTATCAACATCCCCAAGCTTAACTCCTGCTCGTCCTCGAGTAGGTAAGTGATAAAAAGAAAGAATAATTTTTGAGGTGACATGCACCATCAAATACTTGATCAAAGTATTTTCAAAACATTCAAAGCTGGGATCATAGTACTTCAATCATAACATGAAAGACAAAGTTCTAGCAATAATCAAAGAAACTATGATGCAACATGAAAAGGAACAAACAAAAGATTCATGAACAACATGCTTTGCAAGACGTTTGTTTGTTTCACATAAAGAAAACATAGCATAATAGTATTCAGCTTGTCCCTCAATAGAGTAGCAAATATAAATGCATAGGACACCTTCAAAGTTCATAAGAGTGACTAGATACAATAGTTTAAAGCAAGCAATATCAAGTTATGCATCAATCAACTAGTCTTGGGATAATGCACATAGAACTAAGAATGGCCACTATGCTCTCAAAGTAGGTGCATAAAGATAGAAGGTGGAGACTCAATATAATGGTGGAAGAAAGGCCTTTTGTAAAAGGAAGTAGGGATTAAAGTCTCATAAAGAGCTTCCAAAAATTATGGTACTTATAGCTTTCAGCTCTCATTGCCCCTATCATAAGCATCTTGAAGTGATTAAGGTTAAAGTGAACAAACTATGGTGTACATGCTTGACGAAGTATAAGTCAGAAATCTCATGTCCCTTGTATCACAGGCTCCTCATGCTACTCAAGTTTAGTCACGGTAAGTTCTTGTCATTGTAAGTATATGTATCATAGAGAACCGCCACAGGGTACCCTTGCCCGATGATACGGAAGAATCCCCATATCAAAATGACAAGGCAAGCAGACAACGAGCATCTCAGCATTCTTCTTATTTACCATGGGAATATGGTGCTTTTTTCTCTCTTTCCTCTTTTCATAGTATCTCTTTTTTTTCTCTTTTCTCTTTTTTTTCTCAATATAGGACTCTTTTTTTTATAAGAAGAATGCTTCATAGACAACTCATTATGGTTACGCTGCAGGTTTCCACCATGTCAGCATGGATTAGACCAACGGCCTAGGTGTTTCTCTAACACATATACATAACTCCATGGACTTACAAGCTCCCCTTTCATTTCACACCGACGGCATCCATATACAAAAGAGCATGATATCAACTAGGTACAAGTACCAAGTGCAATGTTGAAAGCGTTCCCCATGAAAGCATGGTTCTGCTAATTCCCGACAAATAAGTGCAAGCATATACAACATAGACGACACAATGGTTCAAGTTTATTAAGGGCAAGAAAAGTAAAGTGTGCCATCAAGTTCGTGAGAGCTTTAATCACTAGTTTTCTCATGACAAGTTTAATTTGGAAGGTAAACAAAAGCATGAATATACTTGGAATAGCATAATCTAGTAGGTAGTTATGGTGGACTCTTTGGAATAACTTGGTTTAGGGAGTTGGATGCATGAGTGGAACTCATACTTGGTTGTGGAGGCTAGCAAAAGACTGGGAGCGACAAACTAAGAGAGCAATAATGGCCATAATCATGCAGAGCGACAAAACATCATTGATCAAAGCATAAAGTGATACTACAAGTTGAAAACTAAAGGATCAGAAAGGCTATGGTGACTTGAGATAGTCATAACATGGTGTGAGCATGTGCCAAGTCAACCCAAATAAAGCATCAAATGAGAATACCACTATACTATGCTTTAATATGCTAAAACAACGCATGATTCATCCAAGGCACATTAAGAAATCTCAATTGTTTACAACAAGTCATGCTACATCAAATAATACTAAGCATAAGGCCAAAACAATACCAAGCATGGCATGACAAAGCATAGGCCACAGTCAAAAACAAGCTCTCTTTACCATATAAGCATGAACTTTCCTACTCTTTTCCAAACCAAACCAAACTATTTGCAAACCAATGTATGAAAGAGGGGGTCCAACCAATTTATTCAGCAAACTAAGCAAACAAAAACAAACAAAAAACCAAAACGAAAACGAAAAAGAAGACGCTGCAAGAACAACACAACTGTGCATGAAACAATAAAAATGAAGCGTTTGGAAGAAACCTGGGATTTTTATTGATGAAGAAGGAGATGCCTTGGGCATCCCCAAGATTTGACACTTGTACTTCTTGGATATTTCTTGGGGTGACACGCGTGGCATCCCCAAGCTTGAGCTTTAGTCCATTCTTCATCTCATTACTCATTCCTTCCATACACCTGAAATTTTTCCTTCATACAAAACTTCACACAATCTTTATTAGCAACATTAGTGCACTCAAGATATATAAGTCTTAAGGTTCAGTTATAACACCAAATAAACTTCCACTAGAACACTAGCTACTGTAGCACTTCCCTCAAAAAGCTCAATTCCCCAAAAGAACTCAAAAAGGAACCAACAAGAAGCAAATGCAGAAAATGGCAGAAATCTGTCAAAACAGACCAGCAGGTAAAGACGAATTTTTTCGAAGACCTTCTGTTGCTCAAATCAAAAAGTGTTGAACTAACGAAAGTTATATAACAACCTGGGGAAGAATAACAAAAAATTACATCTCAATCCAACATACAGAGCTTTCTCACGAATTTTTACGGTGAAGCACAAAAATCTGTTTCAGGACAGCAACTTTCCCAATCATTACTTCTCTCTCATTAGAGGTTACTCTTGGCACAAAAAGCAAATAAAAAGGATAAGGAGCGGTTATTACTGAAGTAATAACTTCCAAGACTCATCTAAAACTTTTGGGTTATCTCCCAATAAGTACTTTTCTTTAACGCCTTTAAGTTAGGCATAAGAAGCACAGAAAGAATCAAGTGTTCTCAAATGAAGAAGCATTAAGATCAATACCAGAAATATTTTCAACCAGGCAAGGTATATCATCCAAATAAATTCTAGAGGATCCTCCCTCAATGCTCTTAGGTTCACTATTCTCATCAAAAGGGTTTGCAGGAACAATCCAATGAAGATTCTTTTCTATGGCATCATGTATTGCTATTAGTTTAAAGGGTGTTGGTATCTTAGGTTCCTCCCCATTAGGTTCGGTTTTGTTCATATTTCTCGTGTACCAACAACATATACACATGAGCCTAGCATATTGAAACGTTCAAAGACTTTCCTAGCTTCCTTGGCAACATCATAGAACTCCTTAAACAAAGTTTCTAAAATGAAATCCCTCTTTTCAGGATCCTCAATTTCTTTAAGCTTAAGAAACATTACTTGCATTAAGGGGTTGAGGTTAACAAACCTAGCTTCTAACATGTGAATTAAAGAAGCTGCAGCAATCTCATAGTTTGGAGCAAGTTCTACAAGGGATCTATCCTCAGTATCTTCATGCTTACTAACACGATTAAAGAATTCTTCAATGTTATCTTTCCCAATTATAGAACCACTACCAATTGGAAGGTCTTTCAGGGTGAATGTAGGGATCAACATGGTGAGCTAAGGAAGAGGTGACAACTAAAGGAGACTTAATTTTTTTGTGTTTTTGAATAAGAAAGCAAACTAGTAAAACTAATTTTTTTGTGTTTTTGAAGAACAAAACAAGCAAACAAAGCAAAAAGAGAACTAAGCAAAACAAAAACAACAAAGTAAAGAGATTGGTTATGAGGGACTCCCTTCGTGAAGATTTCCTTGACTCCCCGGCAACGGCGCCAGAAAATCGCTTGATGGCTTAATGCACAGCGCCCAGAAAAATGCTTGATGGCAGTGTTGATGTAGAGCTTGTTGGGAACCCCAAGAAGAAGGTATGATGAGCACAGCAACAAGTTTCCCTCAGTTATGAAACCAAGGTTTAATCGAACCAGTAGGAGCAAGGAAACACCCCAAAGGTGTTACTAGCTGAGCTTTGGCAGGGCGCACTACCGGTGCTAGTAGCAACGTGGAGACCTGCACAACACAACCACAGAACTTGTCCCCAACTTGCGTTGAGGTTGTCAATCTCACCGTTTTTTGCGGAAAACAAAGGACTAAACGTATCGAATGGAAAGAAGTAATAGTTTGCGGAAAGTAAACACAAAGCAGTAAAAGATTGTAGATTGTATGTAAATAAAAAGGACCGGGATCCATAGTTCACTAGAGGTGGCTCTCCTTAGATAGATAACATGCTGGGTGAACAAATTACAGCGGGGCAATTGAAAAACACGGAGAAATCAATACATGCATATACTAATCATATTGACTCCTTTGATACTTGATTGGGCATTACAACATTATACATAGACCGCCATCCAACTGCATCTATGACTAATAATCTACCTTCATCTTATCATCCGAATCCCCTCCAGTATTAAGTTGCAAGCAACGGATTATTGCTTTATGAACTGGGTGTAAAGTAAACAATACGATTGTTCTATGAACAAAGAATTGTTGTTTTCTCCCTAGTAACAATAGCACATCTAGTACCTTAGAGATTTCTGTCACTTCCCTAGATTACGAGAGGCATGAACCCACTATTGAGCATAAATACTAACTCTTGGAGTTGCTAGCATCTACTTGGCCAAGATAGCTACTAACAACGGAAAGCATGCAAGATCACAAATAACAAAGACATGATAGAATCAATAATCAATCTGAAATAGCATCTCAATATCCATCGGATCCCATAAACACAACATGCAGAATTACAAATAGATGATCTTGATCATGAGCGGAGCTCACCAGATCTAGACATGAAAGCACAAAGGAGAACCAGCCATCTAGCTACTACATGGATTCGTAGTCAAGGATGAACTACTCACATCACACGGAGGCTTGCATGGTGATGAAGAAGGCCTCGGTGAAATCCCTCTCCGACGGGTCTTGGGAAGAACTTCAGATCCCTCCTGATCTAGGGATGGAGATGACGGCGGCTACAGACTCTTTCGTGGATTTTTGATCGGGTACTTAGGGTTTTCTTCCCGAGGGCATCTTATAGTTGGAAGGGGAGGCCGAGGGGGTGCCTGGGCTGGCCACACCACCCCCTAGCGCGGGCCAGGCCTGGCCGCACGGCCAGGTGGTGTGGCCGCCCTCTGGCCCCTCTCCGTCTCGTATTCTGGCACTTGATGACTTTCGGAAAAATAGGCACTTTGGCTTTTGTCCCGTCCAATTTCGAGAATATTCATTTGCTGACTTTCCTAGAACCAAAAACAGCAGAAAACAGGCAGCTGGCACTATGGCTCTTGTTAATAGGTTAGTCCAAGAAATCATATGAAAAGTACTCCAAAGTTGGAACAAAACACAAGAAAGTGGATAAAACCAAGCATGGAACATCAAAAATTATAGATACATTTGCAATGTATTAGTGGTCATATTGTTGGACTAAAAGAAAATGTTTGTTTTGCCAAAGATCGTGTGTGCGGGGCTTGTGTTGAAGGAAAGATGCATGCCTCTCCCCACAAACCAAACAACATTATAAAATCCAAGAGGATCTTGGAGATCCTTCATGTGGATCTTTTTGGTCCTCCATCTCATGCAAGTCTTGGTGGGAAGAAATATTGTTTGGTGATTATTGATGACTACTCAAGATATACATGGGTTTATTTTTTCAAGTTGAAGAGTGAAACCCAACAATACTTCATCCACTTCGTCAATATGGTTCAACGTCAATACAATGTTCCTGTGTTGATAATAAGAAGCGACAATGACACTGAGTTCAAGAACTACACCTTGAATGGGTTTCTTAGTGATGAGGGGATAAAACATCAATATTATGCTGCATATACCCCTCAACAAAATGGTGTAGCTGAGAGGAAGAAGCGAACATTAATGTACATGGCAAGGTCCATGTCGGCGGAGTTTAAATCTCCATTCAACTTTTGGGATGAGGGAATCTCCACCACCTGGCATGCATCAAACTGGCTCTACCTCCACAAAGAGTTGATCAAGACTCCATATGAAATACTTACCGGTAACAAGCCCAACGTTTCATACTTCTGGGTGTTTGGATTTAAGTGTTTCTATCTCATAAAAGGTGTTTGTTTGTCCAAATTTGATTCCAATGCTTTAGAGGGTATTTTTGTTTGCTATGGTCTCGATTCTCACACTTATAGAATCTATGATAAGATCTTCGGAATTGTCATAGAATCTTGTAGTGTGGTTTTCGAAGAATATGATGGCTCCCAAGCAGGGTGTGTTGATGTTTGTGATGTAGATGCTGAAATACCTCAAGATGCCATAAGAAGAATAGGTACGGGATTCATCCGCCCCATTGAGGAATACCTTGTGGCGGATCGAGAAGAACTATGCTCTACTCAAGTGGAGCCCTCATCTTCACAACTTCAACAAGATCCTATTATTGATGAAAATAATGACCCAAACCAAAGACAAGCTGAGAACCCTCACCAAGTTGTTCAAGCAGAAAGCTCTAGGCTAGATTGTCCGATCTCTCCATTAACCGGATTATCCAGCCCTACACAGTCAGTTGCACAAGGAAGATTTATTCGGTCATCTGAAAGATCATCTCAATAAGTAGTATGCCTGATCAACACCAAGAACAACCTGTACCTCATGTTGATGAAAATGACCCCATTGTTGATCAAGGTCAAAATGATGGTCAAGACGAGGACCAGAATGATGAAGAGATCCCAACTAGGAACAACAAGGAGATCGAAACTCATCGAAAAGCTAGAGTGGATAGAATGTTGTAAAGAAGAGACCACACTCTTGAGAATGTTCTTGGTGCGCTAAGGCATGGAAAGTCCACTCAAGCTCAGTTGAAGCATTTTGGTGAGCATCAAGCTCATATATCCATGGCCGAGCCCAAGAAAGTGTGGAAGCTCTTGAAGATTCAGATTGGTTAGAAGCCATGCACAAAGAGCTCAACAAATTTGAGAGAAACAAAGTTTGGAAGTTAGTATAAAATACCAAAGACTGCTGCAATGTCATTGGTACTAAATGGATATTCAAGAACAAGCAAGATGAACATGGAATTGTTGTGAGGAACAAGGCAAGATTGATAGCTCAAGGGTTCTCTCAAATTGAAGGCCATGATTATGGAGAGACCTATGCTCCCGTGGCTCGTCTTGAGTCCATCCGTATCCTTCTTGCATATGTTGCACATCATAATTTCAAATTACAACAAATGGATGTGGAAAGTTCTTTTTGATACATTCCAAACGTATCTATAATTTTTGATGTTCCATGCTTGGTTTATATCTACTTTCTTATGTTTTGTCCACACTTTGGAGTACTTTTTATACACTTTCTTAGACTAACCTATTAACAAGATGCCATAGTGCCAGCTGCCTGTTTTCTGCTGTTTTTGGTTCCAGGAAAGTCAGAAAATGGATATTCTCGGAATTGGACGGGACAAAAGCCAAAGTCAATATTTCACCGAGGGGGACACGGAGCCAGAATACGAGACGGAGAGGGGACAGGGGCCGGCCACACCACCTGGTCGCACGACCATGCCTAGCCCATGCCAGGGGTGGTGCGGCCGCTTAGGACACCCCCTCGGCCTCCCCTTTTCGCCTATAAGATGCCTCCGATACACAAAACCTAAGTACCTGATCAAAATTCCACGAAAGAGTCTATAGCCGCTATCATCTCCATCCCTAGATCGAGAGGGATCTGAAGCTCTTCCCGTCACCCTGCTCGAGGGGAGAATTCACCATGGAGGCCTTCCTCATCACCATGCCTACCTTTGGTGTGATGCGTGAGTAGTTCATCCTTGGACTACGGGTCCATGTAGTAGATAGATGGTTGGTTCTTCTCCTTTGTGCTATCATGTTTAGATCTTGTCAGCTCCGTTCATGATCAAGATCATCTATTTGTAATCCTATATCTTGTGTTTGCGGGGATCCGATGGATATTGAGATGCTATTTCAGATTGATTGTTGATTCTATCATGTCTTTGTTATTTGTGATCTTGCATGCTCTCCGTTGTTAGTAGATAACTTGGCTGATTAGATGCTAGAACCTCCAAGAGGGAGTATTTATGCTCGATAGTGGGTTCATGCCTCTAGTAATCTAGGGAAGTGACAGAAATCTCTAAGGTACTAGATGTGCTGTTGCTACTACGGAGAAAACAACAATCCTTTGTTCATAGAACAATCGTGTTGTTTACTTTACACGCAATGTGTAATGCAATTATCTATTGCTTGCAACTTAATACTAGAGGAGGTTCGGATGATAACCTGAAGGTGGATTATTAGTCATAGATGCAGTTGGATTACGGTCTATGTATAATGTTGTAATGCCCAATCAAATCTCATAGGAGTCAAGATGATTAGTATATGCATGTATGCTTTCTCGATGTTTGTCAATTGCCCCACTATAATTTGTTCACCCAACATGTTATCTATCTTAAGGAGAATCACCACTAGTGAACTATGGACCCCGGTCCTTTCTTTTACCATCAATCTACAACAGTTTACTTTTTTGCAAGTTATTGCTATCTTCCACACAATACGTTTAATCCTTTGTTTTCAGCAAAACCGGTGAGCTTGACAACCTCACTGTAAGTTGGGGGCAAAGTTCTGTGGTTGTGTTGTGAAGGATTCCAAGTTGGAAACAACACCTTGGATGTGTTTCTTGCTCCTACTGGTTCGATAACCTTGGTTTCATAACTGAGGGAAAACTTGTTGCTGTGCTCATCATACCTTCCTCTTGGGGTTCCCTAATGAGCTCGATATATTTTGGGCCATCAAGCTATTTTTCTGGCGCCGTTGCTGGGGAGTCAAGGACATCTTCACAAGGGGAGTCCCTCATAACCAATCTCTTTACTTTGTTTTTTTTCTTAGTTTACTTTCTACTTTTTTGCTTGTTTCTTTATCAAAAACACACAAAAAATAGTTGTACTAAGTTTGTTTTCTTTATTCAAAACACACAAAAAATTAGTTCCTATCTTAAGTTTCCATTATGTCTAGCATTGCTCCAATCACTATGTCACCTGAGGAAATGATTTTCACTTTAAAACAAGGAATTGAAGAGAGTTTCAAAGAAGCTTGGTCTAGAATCTCTAATTTACATGAAAAAACAGAACCTAAAATGACTCAAAGCTTGTTTCTTAGCAGTTTTTACCTTGGAACTGCTCTTTGCTATAGATATGTTTTGGATGCTATAGTGGGAGGAGATTTCCTCCAATGCGATGAGGGTGATGCTTTTAATGCCATAAAGAAGCTGGTCTTAACTTACAGCTGCCTAGCAAATCTGATTCTTCCTTTATAAACATATTTGCTAGATTGAACACTCTTGAGACCCACACTGCTAGTTTAAAAGATTGCTATAATACGCTTAGAGAGCATAATGATTACATTCCAATAAATTCCGAACCCTCAAAATGGCTTCCCACAGTAAAGATTGTTATAAATAATGAAACTTTTCATACTCGCTGTGATATCATGTCTGAATTCTGTCTTATGCCTAAAGATATCTATGAATCTTTGAATCTTTGGGGACTTTCTGAAGGAGGAGAAGAAATATTTCTTTCTAATAATGCCACAATATTACCCATTGGAATATCCGAAGGAGTGTTTACAAAGATCCTAGGAAAAATGGTTTCTACTGATTATCTTGTTATTGAATGTGTCGGAAAAGGACAAATTCCACTTGGAAGATCCCTATTAAAACTCCTTGGAGCAATAATAGATGTGGAGAAGGGCACCATGCACTTTGCTTCTCCACCAAACAATCATATGTTCCCCAAGGTTAAGAATAAAAGTAAGAGAGGTAAGGGCAAGAAATTTGGTTTTAATGCTTCTTCATTTGAGAACACTTGATTCTTTTCTTGTTTCTTATGCCTAACTTAAAGGCGTTAAAAAAGTACTTATTGGAAGATAACCCAAAAGTTTTAGATGAGTCTTGGAAGTTATTACCTCTGTAATAACCGCTCCTTATCCTTTGTATTTGCTTTTGGTACCAAGAGTAACCTCTAATGAGAGAGAAGTAATGCTTGGGAAAGTTGCTGTCCCGAAACAGATTTTTGTGCTTTGCTGTAAAATTTCTTGTAAAATCTCTGTATGTCGGTTTGAGCTGTGATTTTTTGTGATTCTTCCCCAGGTTGTTATATAACTTTAGTTAGTTCAACACTTTTAGATTTGAGCAACAGAAGGTCTTCGAAAAAATTGGTTTTTACCTACTGGTCTCTTTTGACAGATTTCTGCTATTATTTGCATTTGCTTCTTGTTGATTCCTTTTTGGGTTCTTTTTGGGTAATTGAGCTTTTTAAGGGAAGTTCTAAATTAGCTTGTGTTTTGATGGAAGTTTTATTGGTGTTAAAACGGAACCCAAAGACTTATTATGTTGAGTACACTAATGTTGCTAATAAAGATTGTGTGAAGTTTTGTATGAAGGAAGAATTTCAGGTGTAAGGAAAGAGTGATGTAATGAGATGAAGAATAGACAAAATCTCAAGCTTGGGGATGCCACACATGTCACCCCAAGAAATATCTAAGAAGTACAAGCGTCAACGCTTGGGGATGCCCAAGGCATCCCCTTCTTCATCAATAAAAATATTAGGTTTCTTCCAAACACCTCATATTTATTGTTTCATGCACAGTTGTGTTGTTCTTGGAGCGTCTTTGTTTTTGTTTTCGGTTTTGTTTGCTTGGTTTGCTTAGTTTGCTTGAATAAATTGGTTGGACCCCCTCATTCATACATTATTTTTCAAATAAGTTTGGTTTGGATTGGAAAAGAGTAGGAAAAGCTCATGCTTAAGTGGTAAAAGGAGCTCATTTTTTACTGTGGCCTATGCTTTGTCATGTCATGCTTGATATTGTTTTGTCTTTATGCTTAGTGATTTTTTCTGTATCATGACATGTTATAAACAATTGAGATTGCTTAATGTGCCTTGAAAGAATCATCCGTTGTTTTAGCATATTAAAGCATAGTATTGTGGTATGCTCCTTTGATACTTTATTTGGGTTGACTTGGCGCATGCTCACACCATGGTATGACTATCCCAAGTCACCATAGCTTTTATGATCCTTTAGTTTTTGACTTGTAATATCACTTTATGCTTTAATTAATTATGTTTTGTTGCTTTGCATGATTATGGCCATTATTGCTCTCTTAGTTGGTCGCTCCCAGTCTTTTGCTAGCATCCATAACCAAGTATGAGTTCCACTCATGCATCCAACTCCAAATAAAACCAAGTTATTCCAAAGAGTCCACCATACCTACCTATTATCATTTGCTATTCCAGGTATATTCATGTTTTTATCTACCTTCCGAATTAAACTTGTTATGAGAAAACTAGTGGTTAAATCTCTCACGAACTTGATGGCACACTTTACTTTTCTTGCCCCTAATAAACTTGAACCATTGTGTCATCTATGTTGTATATGCTTGCACTTATATGTTGGGGATTAGCAGAACCATGCTTTCATGGGGAACACTTTCAACATTTCACTTGTACAATGTACCTACTTGATATCATGCTCTTTTGTCTATGGATGTCGTCGACGTGTAATGAAAGGGGAGCTTGTAAGTCCATGGAGTTATGTATGTGTGTTAGAAAGCACAGCTGGTCTAATCCATGCCTAATCATGGTGGAAACCTGCAGCGTAACCATAATGAGCAATCTATGAACCATTCTTCTTATAAAAAAGAGAGATAGAGATTGAGAAAAAAAGGAAAAAAAGAGATGAGAAAACAGGAAAGAGAGAAAAAGCACCATTTTCCCATGGTAAATAAGAAGATTGCAGAGATGCTTGTTGTCTGCTTGCCTTGTCATTTTGATATGGGGATTCTTCCGTATCATCAGGCAAGGGGTACCCCGTTGGCGGTTCTCTATGATACACATGTACTTACTATGACAAGAACTTACCGGTAACTAAACTTGAGTAGCATGAGGAGCGGCCCTCATATTCAAGGGACATGAGATTTCCAACTTATACTTTGTCAAGCATATACTCCATTGTTTGTTCACTTTAACCTTAATCACTTCAAGATGCTTATGATAGGGGCAATGAGAGCTGAAAGCTAATAAGTATCATAATTTTTGGAAGCTCTTTATGAAACTTGAATTCCTGCTTCCTTCCATGAAGGCCTTTCTTTTACTTTTATGTTGAGTCCCCATCTTCTATCTTTATGCACCTATTGAGAGAGCATAGTGGCCATTCTTAGTTTAATGTGCATTGTCCCAAGACTTGTTGATTGATGCATAACTTTGATATTGCTTTTTCTTAAACTATTTGTATCTAGTCACCCTTATGAACTTTGAAGGTGCCGTATGCAATTATGATTTGCTACATTATGAGGGACAAGCTGAATACCATTCTTATTATGTTTTCTTTATTTGAAACAGACAAACGACATGTAAAGCATTGTTATTCATGAATCTTTTGTTTGTGCCTTTTCATGTTACAACATAGTTTCTATGTGTTATTGTTAGAACTTTATATTTCATGCTATGTTGAAGTACTTTGATCCCAGCCTATCAATGTTTTACAAATACTTTGATCAAGTCTATGATGGTGCATGTCACCACAAAAAATATTCTTTCTTTTTATCACTTACCTACTTGAGGACGAGCAGGAGTTAAGCTTGGGGATGTTGATACGTTGCAAACGTATCTATAATTTTTGATGTTCCATGCTTGGTTTATATCTACTTTATTATGTTTTGTCCACACTTTGGAGTACTTTTTATACACTTTCTTGGACTAACCTATTAACAATATGCCATAGTGCCAGCTGCCTATTTTCTACTGTTTTTGGTTCCAGGAAAGTGAGAAAATGAATATTCTAGGAATTGGACGGGACGAAAGCCAAAGTCAATATTACACCACCTGGCCGCATGGCCAGGCCTGGCCCACGGCAGGGGGTGGTGCGGACACCTAGGGCACCCCCTTGGCCTCTCCTTTTCGCCTATAAGATACCTCCGATACAGAAACCCTAAGTACCCGATCAAAATTCCAAGAAAGAGTCTGTAGCCACCGTCATCTCCATTCCTATATCGAGATGGATCTGAAGCTCTTCCCGGCACCCTGCCGGAGGGGAGAATTCACCCTGGAGGCCTTCTTCATCACCATGCCTGCCTTCGGTGTGATGCGTGAGTAGTTCATCCTTGGACTATGGGTCCATGTAGTAGCTAGAAGGTTGGTTCTTCTCCTTTGTTCTATCATGATTAGATCGTGTGAGCTCCGTTCATGATCAAGATCATCTATTTGTAATTTTGCATGTTGTGTTTGCAAGGATCCGATGGATATTGAGATGCTATTTCAGATTTATTATTGATTCTATCATGTCTTTGTTATTTGTGATCTTGCATGCTTTCTATTGTTAGTAGCTATCTTGGCCAAGTAGATGCTAGCAACTCCAAGAGTTAGTATTTATGCTCGATAGTGGGTTCATGCCTCTGGTAATCTGGGGAAGTGACAAAAATCTCTAAGGTACTAGATGTGTTGTTGCTACTAGGGAGTAAACAACAATCCTTTGTTTATAGAACAATCGTATTGTTTACTTTACACGCAATGCATAATGCAATTATCTGTTGCTTGCAACTTAATACTGGAGGGGGTTCGGATGATAACCTGAAGGTGGATTATTAGTCATAGATGCAGTTGGATTACGGTCTATGTATAATGTTGTAATGCCCAATCAAATCTTATAGGAGTAAAGATGATTAGTATATGCATGTATGCTTTCTCGATGTTTGTCAATTTCCCCGCTGTAATTTGTTCACCCAACATGTCATCTATCTTAAGGAGAATCACCACTAGTGAACTATGGACCCCTGTCCTTTCTTTTACCATCAATCTACCACTGTTTACTGTTCTCTGTTTACTCTTCTGCAAGTTATTGCTATCTTCCACACAATATGTTTAATCCTTTGTTTTCAGCAAAACTGGTGAGATTTACAACCTCACTGTAAGTTGGGGGCAAAGTTCTGTGGTTGTGTTGTGAAGGATTCCAAGTTGGAAACAACACCTTGGAGGTGTTTCCTTGCTCCTACTAGTTCGATAACCTTGGTTTCATAACTGAGGGAAAACTTGCTGCTGTGCTCATCATACCTTCCTCTTGGGGTTCCCCAACGAGCTCGATATAGTTTGGGCCATCACTTTTCTAAATGGTCCATTGCATGAGTTGGTTTATGTTAAGCAACCCCCGGGGTTCGAGGATCCCAACTTCCCAAACCACGTCTACAAGCTTGAGAAGGCGCTCTATGGACTTAAACAAGCTCCACACACAAGGTATGAGCACCTTAGAGAGTTGTTGCTAGACCATGGATTTGGGGATGGGAAAACTTATCCAACTCTTTTTACTAAGAAGGTTAATGGGGACCTTTTCATTTGCCAAATATATGTTGATGATATTATCTTTGGCTCGTCTAACAAAGCTTTTAATGATGAATTCTCAAAGCTTATGACTGATAGGTTCAGGATGTCTATGATGGGAGAGTTGAGGGTATTCCTTGGTTTTCAGATCAAGCAAGTAAGAGGTGGAACCTTCTTAAATCAATCCAAGTATACACAATACATGCTCAAGAGGTTCAACATGAAAGAACTAAATGGAGCCCCTACTCCCATGGCAACCAAGACTCATCTTGAACTAAATACAAATGGTAAAGATGTGGATCAAAAGGTATACCGGTCCATGATTGGTTCTTTGCTTTACCATTGTGCATCTAGACCCGACATAGTATTAAGTCTAGGAGTGTGTGCAAGATATCAAGCGGCTCCTAAAGAAAGCCACTTGATGGTGGTCAAAAGAATCTTTCGATATTTGGTTCATACCCCAAACTATGGTGTGTGGTATCCTAAGGGCTCAACATTCTCTCTTTGTAGGTACATGGATTCGGATTGGGCTGGTGAAAAGGATGATAGGAAATCAACATCTAGGGCTTGCCAATTTCTTGGTAGGTCCTTGGTGTGTTGGTCCTCCAAGAAGCAAAATTGTATATCTCTTTCCACCGCTGAAGCTAAATATGTGGCAGCCGCTAGTGCATGCGCTCAATTGCTATGGATGAGGCAAACTTTAAAGGAATATGTTGTCCATTGTGACAAAGTGCCTCTTTTATGTGACAATGGAAGTGCCATCAAGATTGCCTACAACCCGGTGGATCATACAAGGACAAAGCATATTGAGATTCATCATCATTTCATTAGAGATCATGTTTCCTAGGAAGGTATTGAGCTATCTTATGTGTAAACCAAATACCAACTTCCTAATATATTCACGAAGCCACTTGATGAAGCAAGGTTTTGCTATTTTAGAAATGAGCTAAATATCATAGATTCAAGGAGTTTGACTTGATTATTGTGCACACACACCTATGACTTGATCATTGTGTGGTTTATATGCAGTCATGGTGATAGGGGAGTGCAGTCCTAATCCATTGGGCTATCCCTCCCCCATAATGCCAAAATTAAGAAAATCAATTCACTTAATATCATTTTGTGATATGTGAGCTTCATTGATGAGTAGTGGCTATGAACTCAAGGATACATTTTTGCGGTGCCATGCCTCACACTCTTACATGGTGGCCTCGGCCACCTCCCTCTTTGTTGTGAAGAGTTGGTTCTAGTTTTCATTAAATTTGAGCTTTATTGGATATTTATTTTGGGTTTCACTGATTCTTGGTTCTTCAAAGTTTGCCATCTTAACCCAAGCATGTTTCCCTTCCTAAACACATGCTTTCTATCATATATGTCCCCATATACTTGAAACTGGCAGTTTTGGTCGAAGAGGGCTGGAGATTCTAGTGTGCTTACACCGGAGTTTCCGATCCACTAGACCGGAGTCTCCGGTCTGGGACAGTTTCGAGCAGTGACTAAAGGAGGCCAGGGTGAAAGAGACACACATAACTCTTTCTTCCACCCCGACTTCCACCCTCACACCCGTCGCCTCCTCCTCCAAAACCGTCGCCCAGGGGCCCTGAAGCCACTGGGATCCACCGTGCCACCGGCCACCTCCACCCTCTCCACCCTTGGGTCGTTCCCCACTGGTGGAATCTCTCCAATGGACATATCTGGTACCCTCTCTCTCACCATGGACCTAGGGTTCATCCCCTTCATTTATTTTGAGCAATATACCAATTTTTCCACTGGAAACTCATGTATGTGTGCACTTCTATCACATTAGCATCGATTCCTTGCCCGATCTACTAGAATTAATGCCTCCCGCAGCCTCCATGTGCAACCCGCTATCTCCAGACCAGAGATTCCGGTCCCTCGGACCGGATATCCGGTCTGAACTAGAGATTCTAGTGTTGCACACCAGACACTCTGGTGTGGTTCACTTCTAGCACATCCTGCAAGTGTTTGAGGGTCTTGTTTTGTCTCTAGGACATATATTCTCACCTCCATGCTACCCCCTTCCCCTATATTCATAGGTGGCTCTGGTTCTCATCGTGGTCGCACCAAAGCCAGGTCCAAAAGAGGGGACCCAGAGTTTGGTGAAGAAGCTGGACAGTATGTTATTCCGCCGTCTAAGCGAAGGCAGCTAGCCAGAGATGCTGCTTATATGAGAAGGGACCATGAGTGAATTGAGGAAGAAAACCATGCCGAAGGGGCCAAATATGACAATCTGCAGTCTCTTACCCATATGACAAAGAAAGAATACCGTGAGCTGCGCAAGACAAGGTTCTATGACTTGCCAAGAACAAGCGATGGCCCATGTTATTGGAGGAAGGAGCAAAAGGTGTTCATGACAGATATCCATCGCAAGCTCACCAAGTCTCCAGTTTATCCACAACGGTATATGGACTTCCCCTACATGCGTGCCAATGACTATTTTACAGATGCTCTTTGGGTCATTGAGAAGCTTGGGCTGGACAATCTCATGGAGCTTCATGAGGACTACACCGTTGTCCTGGTTCAACAATTTTATGCCATAGTTGTATTTGATGATGATGAGGCTAGGAACATGACATGGATTACCGGTAACTTCCGCTGCATTGCTACCTTCTATGATTTTCCTAGACTCATTCACCAGACCTTTAGTGGCGTGTCTATTCCTGTTGGCCACCACATGCATGATGCTGCTCTTGGAGAAAGCAAAACCAAACTTGCACCTCTTTATGTGAGTACAACCACTATTGGGGAGTCCAAGGGACTCAAGTCCCTCTATAATCAGTCCCTCTATAATCTGATACTCTGATGTTTGATGTATGAGGAGATATCCTAAACTATTATATCTATCTAGGATATTTGGATCTTGCCGTATGGCGTTGCAATATTTCTATTTCTTTTAGATGGAATGGCTCTGAGGACTGTTGTATGGTGGCTTGCATACATACTCATTTGTGTATCTAGTTGATCCCTTCGCCTGCCGATTACGCCGCCCGTTCTTGTCCTGATGTTTGGAAATGGTTAAGACGGCCGAAAGGTCTACCTGTGAGTGGCATTTGGGCCCCACCGTACTATTTTAACCATTTCCGTTCATCCAGGCTTGTAACTAGGAGCGTAATTCACCGAGGTAGTTACAATTGGTATCAGAGCCATCCCGCCCTTCAGGGTCTCAGCCAAATGGTCGTTGTCAGTCTAGCAAATATTTTGGTAGCTATGTATACTAGGGAAAAACAAAACGTGAGAGTAGGACTACTTCCATTTTTCTTCTTAACCACCCACCCACCTTTTTCTGGTAAGGAAGTGTAACGTTTTCAATCCTCTTCTTAAAATTCAAACTAGGATTCACGTGTTCTGGGTTTCCGTAGTACCATAGAAAGTGTGAGTGTGTGTGTGTAATTCCTTGTCTATCTGTTGCATCCAACATGTTATCTATATCTGCCTTTGGTTATCAACTGTTGGTACATTCCATACTGACAGGCTTTTGAAAACCGGCGCGATCTATCTGATTCCTTGTTAACCGGTGCCATCTTCTTAAGGGTGTCCTTCCTTCTAGCAACTCCTCATTCTGTGTAAGCATCAGTTGCTAATCTCTACCTGATAAGTGTTTTTGCGCATCTATTGGTATTTTAATGCCGAAAAATGCGGAAAATTTTTCTTTGATACATCTGTGTTTCCACACTCCTTTCCAGTCATGTGTGAAACATTATCTATCTCCCTTTTATCAGCATGTCCATGCTAACTCATTCTTTTGTCACTGGCGCTTAATCCTGGAGTTTTATTTCATCTCCAATTCTCTTGGGCTAATTACATAACATGTGTCGATCCGATGCTGGTGATTGTAATTTGGTTCTCGGCATAGCTATATGCCACTTATCATGAGTGGAATATGGAAAATGCTATCAACGCTATCCTCCAAATGGTGACGGTTATCTCCTGTGATTTTGAGTACACCGTGATCATATCTATGCATATTCAAGCATCTTTGGCAATCCGGAGGTTCTCAAGGCACTACGGCGTTACATCATCATTCATCATGCTGCACATCTTTTTGAACTCCATATCTGCAAAATTCTCTTTGAAACGGGGAAATTGCATCTTTTCGTCCCTGGTAGCTTTGCTTGAGGTATGAGCTATCATCGTTTCTTTATCCAAGATCTCTTTATCTTGTAACCGGTGAGCCAATCGCCAATGTGAACCAGGTGACATCTCTTTTCCTCCGAAGGACCAGACAATCTATTCTTCCAGTGCATCTTCTTCAACACGAACCCGTGCTCTTAATATTGATCTTTCTAAGAGCGTTGAGCTCAGGAAGTGTTCGAGCATTTGTTCGTTTCTCCCGCCTCTTGAACTTGATATTCTGGGAATATCCTGTTAATCCATGGTGGTATATGTTGATAATATGCTTGCCTATTCGATATCAATGGAAGGACATGGAAGATCATCTGTGTCTCTTTCTCTCAAGCTTCGTGAGCACTGCCGTGTGCAAAGTCTCAAAGTGAGAATTCTGGCTTCTTGAAGTCACCTATCTCGGCCACATCCTTCCGCTAAATAGATCGCTTCAATTCTGGAATCAGCAAGTTCATTGTTAATTCCATCCTCCATCTTCAATCAAACCCGGAGTTTTCCTTGTTGGCGAGTTATCATCGTCGTTCCGCCGTAGATTTCCTCAAGGCTGCTAAATCTTTCTCAATCATCTCAAGAAGAACATGGAGTTCTTTCACCTCAGTCTCGTCAAGTAATCTCTTGAGACCCTCTCGCTCTATCGTCTATGCTCAATCCACCGGAGGCCATGGAGACCTTCTAGATCTTGTATTCCTTCCGTTCAAGTTGGTGCTATCTTTTCTTTAGCTGTTGAATCTTGCAGCTGTCTCCGTAATCTTCCTTCATATCTTTCCGGTGGCTCGGTACTTATGATATGACGACAACATCATCAACCTTATCTATCTTGGATCCGGAGAATCGTTTGCATCAATCTTTGTTTCCTTACGGAGGTCCATGAGCTCTTCTTGTCAATACCTTCAGTCTATTTCGGTAGTTGGGTTGCATGGTTTTCTTATTCATGTGCGGAGTAATGCTTTGAGTGCGGGATGGAGTAGCTACCATACCACTCCTCTTATCATTCGCTCTTGTACATTGAATTGGTGAATTAATGTGATTTCACTCATTCCACAGAAGTTAGAAGTGGCCTTTATCCCTTGATACTTTTACTTCCGTCGTTGTTTTTCCGGAGTGCTCTCTCGAAGAAAGTAATCAATAATCTCTTGTTGGTGGTCTGTCTATTCTAGATGGAGCAAAATCTTCAATTATCTGGTGGAAACATACGCAAACTCTTTTCTGTTCTCGTCATTCTACCGATGCTCGACATCCCCAAACAAGATGAAAGGAAACTATCTCTCTTTTGTTTCATCAATTCTTTTCTGTGGTAAAGCCAATTATGGTTGATGCCATCAACCGCAAATCTATTGCGTTAGCCTCAAGGCTAAAGAAAGCAATAAGTATCTCTACAATAAACTCCAGAACCTCCATATTCTTTGCTTCTCGGGAGTCCACCATGTTCTGGCTTCACATCCGTCTCTGGAAGTTATATCCGCGCACCTCAATTGCGTGATACTTTGGTTCTTACCGGCGCAAGAAGAATCTAATCCGACGATGTCTAACTAAATCTTTCTGTCGATATCAAGGGACTATTGTTTGAAGGCAATATTGTTTCCGAACTTCATTTCTCAAATCTGAGAGCAGATACGATGCTATCGTCATAGTGGTTCAAACCTCTCCAACCTAGCTCTTTCTTCCGGTGACACAAAGATTCATCCTCTCTAGTATCGTTAAATCTTTAATCTAAACGGCGTGTCTTTCTTTACCCATGATACATCATCTTGTCCTTCCTTTCACAAGTGGTTCTATTCCCTTATCATGTTTCTTGGAAAAACCGGAGCTATGTTCATCCTATCCTTCTTGTCTCACGACAATCCTTCAACTCTTCTAACCGTTGTTTCTCAAGCAAAACGCAAGACTCGCAACAAGTCTAGCAAGTTTTTGCAAGGTGCAGTGGTCGCACCATTCTGTTGATGAAGCCACTTGGGAACGTGAAGATGAGCTCCGTGCCAAGTATCCTACCCTCTTTGAGTCTTCTTCTTCTTCCTAGAATCTCAGGGCGAGATTCCTGTTTAGTGGGGGAGAGTTGTAGCATCCCAATTGTCTAACAATTGTAATGCTACTTGGTCTAGTAATATAATGGCTACTTCATATATATATAATTGTTGCATCATAATTATATCATGCTCATGTCATCATGCCACCTTGCATTTGAGCATCATATAAAACCCCTTTTTCCTTTTGGGTCTTCCTCTCATAATGCATTTGTCTTATTAAATATAGTTGCTTCTTGATATATTGTATTTGTATCTTGATATATTGTTACATGCCCAATATGAGCTGAGGGCATCTCTCTTTAATCCTTTCATCTACTAACAATGGGCACCTTCCTTTTGGTATCATCTTAATTCCACCATATATATGTATGTGACCATTTTACCTTGCCTTGGCATTTTATTCTTGTCACTCATACATGTATGGACCCATTATTCTATTCTTACACATGCATACATGTGGTTTAATTCAAATCTATCCTAATCTGGATTTATTTGCTTTCTCTCACTTTTGTAGCTCACATACCTGTCACATATTTAGTTTTCACTAAATATGCTCACATACATGCATGCTCAATTGCTTGCCTACATGCATTATGGATGCATTGCATGGCACATGCAATATGGGCACCATCTACACCTCTTTTCCTTCTATTTTGTTTTGGTGTTGTTTTGGGTTTTTCCTAAAGAGTTGAGATTTAATTGTTTTTGGTCAACTAAAATCAAACCTAACTAGCCTAATCTACCCAACCTAACCACACCACGCTAGCCCCTCCCAAACCGTGGCCACCACCCATGTGCTTGCCATGGCACACATGGATGGCATGATCCCACATCACCCATATTCCTTACCTCTTCTTTTCTTGCAAACCAAGAAGATGGCCAGCACCCCACGTCTTCCCCTCCCTCCCGCTCCCCATCTCCTTCCTCTTTAAGCAAAAACAAAGAGAGAGAAGGGAAGACCTAGCCCTAGACTACCGAAGCCTTCCTCCTTCTCTTTTTGCATAAAGGTGACCCCCCCATGTGATCCTTCCTCTCTCATATCTCCAACCCCAACCACCCAGAACTCCTCTCAGATCCCATCTGGGCGAAGCCAGACCCCTCTCCTTCCTCCCCACCACATCCTGGCCATGGCCATGGGTTCTCTAAACCCTAGCTCCGGCCTGCCTTGCTAGCCGACGATCCCGAGCGCGCCAAGCTGTACAAGGAACACGAGGAGCTTCGTCTGCTTCATCTACCTCACCCTGCACCGGCCAAGCCTCGCCGGAGTCCTCTGAGCTCCACAGGCACGCCTGACCACGGATCGGGGCAGCTCGTGGGACCCTGCCTCTGCTCAGGCCGATCCACCTCTCGCTCAGTGACCACACCGACAGGCTCTGGTGAGCCTCTTAACCCCTAGACATGCCCCTACCTATCTTGCACCGTAGCACCGCCGCCTGCGTCGAGCACCCCGTGCTGCAGCGCCGTAGTCACCGACAGCAGCGTCTGTGCGCAGCCCACCTGCCTCGGATTCCCCTAGTTTTTCCGCGCGCTGTAGACCATCTCAGTGCAAGCTCTATGAACGAAAGTGGTAGCCCGAAGTCCCCTCGTCGTGTTTCGTTTTTGCGGCTTGGCGAGATCCGCCGCCGTTTGGTCGCCATCGTCGTCCAAACTCCGGCCGATCCTCTGTACTATGCAAATCGGTAGCGGTCCGGCGAAATCGTTTATGATAAGACCCCTGGCCTTTTTCCCGCCTCAATCCGCAGCCCTTCTGGCCCACCTGCCAGCTCCTGCGGAAGTTTTGCAGAAAGGCACCTCGACTTTAGGCGTCCCCACCGCGCAGCCCTCGGATATACGTGTGTCGCATCCCGCTAGGTAGCGTGGCCCCATTAGGCCCGGTATCACCCCGAGGCTAAACCCTCCGCAGCGGTAAAAAAGGTTTAAAAAGGTTGCCTTGTTGCTGGTCAGCGCTGGACCCACTGGTCACTGTCTGTGGCTAGGGCGAGCTGAGTAAGAAAAGGGCTTTCTGATTTCTGTTTTAAATTTAAAATTTTCAAATTTATTTTAAATTCAAATTCAAATCTGTTTAAAATAACTTTTAATTCTCAAATTCAAATAATACAAATAATATATGTTTTGAAATCAGAAAAATATGAGGAATTCAAATATGCCCTCTAAAATATATTTTGGACACTTTAATTTTCAAGTTGATTAAAATTACAATAAAATGCCCTTTTCCTTATTTAATTAATAACTTTTGTTTTATAACTCCGAATTTGACAAATAATATGTCTAAAATGATTAGCTCGACGAGACCTTTCTGTTTATGCATTCCATGTTCTGAATTGCAGCATGCATCATATAAATATAAAGCACACAGCAACTTAATTAAGTATAAAACATGATTAAAACTCAATAAAATGCTTATTTCTTGTATTCCACACCTCACCCATGCCATGCTACCTTATTGCCATGCAAATTGTGCATCATTCATCATGGCATGATTGTTTGCTTGTCGCATTTAATTCATATGCTTGTGCACTTTATTTATGTTGGCCCTTGTTTGTTTGGTTCTTCTTCGAATAGACGCTGAGCAGGGGATATATCAAGAAACCCAGGAGCACTACCTAGATCCTTCTCTCGCTTGAACTGAGCTGCCAGGCAAGCACTACCACATGCTTGCATACATATAGTACCTATTGCCTCTATCTTATTCTTGCATCATTGAGTCGCGATTGCATTAAACTGAATCCCAAGTACTGCATAGCCTTTACTTTTAAACTCCACCGAAGCTTGTTCCTCCATCCCATGAGCCATTACTACAGGAGTTGTTTGAGCCATGCGGGTCGTAGAACAGCATGTGTAGGGTATGTGAGTGTCTGATGGATAACGAGGTACCTAAACAACTTATCCTGAGTAGTAATGGGATAACTAATGAAAGTGGCATCGGTGAGCAATATCTGCTATTTGGTTTTTCATGCTCCTTTGGTGTCCGTGGGACCCAGTACTTGATTCCTGTTCCTTGAATATTCGCGCTATCCACATCCGGGAGGCTTATGAAGCCCCTTGAGCCAGAGCTTGATTCATTCTTATTTCTTGGGGCCACAATTAGTTTGGGGCTTTATTACTATCCTGTACTTATGCCATGTTTTACTGCTTAATTTAAGA
Source organism: Avena insularis (assembly GCA_023614405.1). Classification (NCBI taxonomy): domain Eukaryota; kingdom Viridiplantae; phylum Streptophyta; class Magnoliopsida; order Poales; family Poaceae; genus Avena; species Avena insularis. Next base: position 501,715,352 of record CM042688.1, on the reverse strand, counting down.
TTGTGCGAGGATGCACTGTCTTTAGGTCCGTGACACGTTTTATTTATGTCGACAAGCCACCACATTTTCGGGTTCCCGATCGTTTATAGCCGTCCACACAAACCTTGAGTCCGTCTCGAGTCGCCAACTTCGTCATGGGTAGCAATGGGGTGACCCCAAATATTCTGAATCCTGTGATCGCTTTGTCGTGACTGCCTCGTTGGGTTTTGATTTGGTTTTTCCGAGGTTGATCGAGTGTGTGTTGATATTTGTGCACCCCTGCAGGGTAAATGTTTCTGAAAGCCGTGTCCGCGGTTATGGACGACTTGGAGCACAGTTTCTTGATCATAGACAAGTATAACTAAAGTACCGCTTTTAACCTGACTAAGTACCTGACTAGTAAATAGTGCAATTCTCATGGAATGGATAATAAAACTGCCAACGGATGGGGGTTGTTCGTCCGTTTTCTCGTTGGTAAGCGAGGAGGAGGATGGATCTGTTAATATTACCGTTATAACTGTTGTTATTAATTCACGGACATCCGTCTATCTTTGGTTAGGCGGATGGTTAGCGAGTATCTATAGAATTGTTAGGTATTATCTTTGGCTGCAATTGCGTCACCCCAGGTTGTGTCCCCTTTAGAGGCATAAAGACTTGCTGAGTACCCCTAGGGTCTCACACGATAAATTGTTTGATTCAGATGAACAGGTAAACTCACAAGATGGATACTGGGTGGAGGAGACGGACGATGTTGGCAACGATCACTTGGTGTAGAGATTCCGGGAACGGGGATCCGTGAGATCTGTGGGCGGGATGTGTTTATTTATGGGGCATCTTATGCCTATTTGCTTCTTATCCGTACTCGGATCTTGTTTTCCGCTTCCGCCTGATACTCTGATGTTTGATGTATGAGGAGATATCCTAAACTATTATATCTATCTAGGATATTTGGATCTTGCCGTATGGCGTTGCAATATTTCTATTTCTTTTAGATGGAATGGCTCTGAGGATTGTTGTATGGTGGCTTGCATACATACTCATTTGTGTATGTAGTTGATCCCTTAGCCTGCCGATTACGCCGCCCGTTCTTGTCCCGATGTTTGGAAATGGTTAGGACGGCCGAAAGGTCTACCTGTGAGTGGCATTTGGGCCCCACCGTACTATTTTAACCATTTCCGTTCATCCAAGCTTGTAACTAGGAGCGTAATTCACCGAGGTAGTTACATTGTGATAGCTTGCTTGGATTCGGGAGCCTCCAATTCAGTTGTGGATGTGTGCCTCGAACTTGTTGTAAGGGTGCCGGCTACCACCTTGAAGGTTGCTGATATAGTGGAAGTGTGAATCAATCCCTTTGGGGCGAGGTTCACCGAAGAACAAGGGAGGCCTCTCGTGGCATTAGTGGTTTGATACCACCCCCTCTCCAAACATAGACATACTTCCCCTCAAAAGGAAGGAACTACGGGAAATAATCCTTGTGTCTGCATGTGCTTCATTTCGGTTACTTCTATCCTTTACTGCACCTTACTTATATCTTTCTAATGCTTAGTTAGTTGTGCTAGTGAGACATATAGGTAAATTAACCTTAGTTGCATATCTAGAGAATTTACCTTTTTGTTTCAAACCCTAATTTGAAAATAGTAAATTTGAAGTAGCACCTATTCACCCCCCCTAGGTGCCCATATGATTCTTTCATTTGGTATCAGAGCCTCGGCTCTTTATTCGGGCTTAACAGCCTAAGAGTGTATGGATAACCCGGAGGGAGATGGAGAGGGTGAGGCTAGTACCTCCGTGACCATGGGGGATCTCAAGAATTTGGAAACAAGCTTGAGCTCCTCCTTGGGAAATGAAATCGAACAATTGCGTCAACTAGTTGAGCATCTTGTTAAGTAGAGGGTAGCCCCACCACCTCCCTATCAAGAGGAACCTCCTCTGATTCTGAAGGTGAACAGTTCGGCTATACCAACAGTTGTAGTTGTGGGGGATGAACAAAATACCACTGACTCCTCCACCAAAAAGGGCGATGAGAAGGAAGAGCACCATTCGGTTCCCGGATGGTACTCTCCTGACCCTCCGATCCCTCATCCTCATATAAATAATAGAGGTGATCCACCTATGCTAGTTGCACATAATTTTGCTCAATGGCAAGTTTTGATGAAATATCATGTGTGCAGTTCTTGCATTGATTTGTGGAATATTATTGAAGGACTAAAAATTGAGGATCCAACCAACTTGACAAGAAGAGAAGTGGTCAATAGTCAACTCAATGCCACCGCCTTGCACATGATTCAACTTGGGGTGGGGCCAAAAGACTTTCCCCACATTGAGCACTTAAATACCGCCACGGAAGCTTGGGATGCTCTCATTGATTTGTTTGTTGGGAATGAGAGCACCGGTATTTGAAAGCACTGGGATTATTTCGATGAACACCGGAATTGTTTCGGGTCAAATTGTTGAAAATGGTTTCATATGTGATATCGAAGTATTGTAAGGGTTTTATGCAGATGATTGTTAATTAAAGTAATTAACAAAATTCTAAATAAAATAAACACATAGTTTTATTAAATGATAGTTGGCTTTAATTTTGGTAGAAAATTAATGCATGTGAGTGGACGTGTTAGTGGAGTTGGATTTATGTGTGTGGAGCATCCACCCACATAAATGAGGGAGAGGTGGGGGCACCCACCTTGGCCGCCCGCCATGGAATGGGGCTGCCCTCCTATAAAAGGACACCTCCTCTCCTTTCAATCTTACACCTCCTCGTGAAGGATCTCTCTCCCCCTCTAGAATATTCTCCATGGTTTTGGATTAGGGAAGTGCATGTTATCGGTGTTTTCTCTGGAAGGATTTGCTACTTCCGCTGCTTTTCTGGAGCAAGGAATTGGAGGTTGTCGAGGTGCTAGACATGTGTGTTATCACGGATGTGTTACTGCTTTTTGGCACTGGACTTACACATGATCTTAAGATCACAAGTGTACGACTACATCATCCACGAGAATAAATCACATAACACTATTCGGTCTTCGAGGGTAAGTTCTCTATGGATGTATATCCACATGTTGCTTGTATCTAGATAGATAGATCTTTGTGCTTAGTTGTTCACATCGTAGGATTTTTTGTTTTCTATGCTACGAACCCAACAATTATATTGTAGGAAGCCGGTGACCATCTCTGCTCTGCCGCGCACCGCCCACTCATGTGCTGCGTCCATCAGATCATGAGCATCGGCAAGTTGGGTGGCCAGGGATTTGATAGTGACAGGGAAGGCGGTGTCAGGCTAGATGTAGTCAAAGACATCCAGGGCAGCGCTGCGCAACCGGTTGGTCTCCTCGCTGACAACTATTACCAGCTCCACTGGATGGAGGCCGTGTCTGGCGTCCGCCTCGGGGATCCGTGCCACAGCCTGATCAGTTGCCTCAGGATACTGAGCTACACCTAGAAAAGAAGCAGCTGTTATATACCGACTGCAGCAGATGAAGAACAAGTTTTCTTAGGAAGGACTCACTTATTGACGATGATTTAGGCAATCTGGCACAGCTCCCTAGCGCCGCCTTCTCCCGGTGACGAGGGTTTAACTCATCAATGCCCATTGTTATGGACTTGGGTTTTGGAGAAGGAGGGAGCGCTGGAAGCATCAATCGGCTAGCAAACAAGCACACAGGGGACTCGAAGATTTACCCAGGTCTAGGCCTCGTAAAGGTCCCTACTCCTGCTTGTCTGCTCGTGGAATTAACAGAGGAATCGAAGATTACAATGGTGCGTAGATGCAATCTGGTGAGGGTTGTGGAAACTAGGGTTGCATGTGTCGTCCTCGCCGCCCCCTCCTAGCCTTTATATAGATAGGCTAGGTCTCAGGTAGCAGGTCGAGTCGGTTACAAGTTAGGGTTTTCCCTTTAAACTTTCTATCTTTAGCTTCTTCTTGTTCTGCAAGCAATCGAGAGTCCGTAGGTTACTTGAGTCTCCATTTGGGCCTTGACAACGTCATGGGCTTCCGCTGTATTCAGGCCGTATATACCAAGCTCGAGTACCTGTAGGGTATACCCATGTCAGTAGCCCTCGAGTGTCCAGTGGAATCGCAGATTCGATTGGGGACTTTATGAAGCCTTTCGAGTGCATGAGTGGGTATTTTTTTGACTGCTCTGTTTGTGTCATAGGGATTGTTGATGTGCATGCCTTATTTAACCGATGTATCAGTATCAGTTAAATACCTTATGGTAAAACAACACAATCTACTCGAACTCGAGTCCCTGGAATCGAATTCGGAAAAGTGCTGGCGTAATTCGACTCAAGCCGCGGAGGTCTTATAGGAGTCGAATTCTAGTATATGGGTGTGAGCACTCGATGCGTCCGTCAAGGCATGTTCATCGTACCTGTAGGCACGGATACATTTCTAGTAGTGCGCAGCAAATGCTTTGCCAGGCCTTATCTTCACGCTGCAAGCGCGGCATCCGAAATTTGTCATCGCGGAGATGATTCGGGTGACCCAGGAGACGGAATCTCTTTGTAGGGAAAAATCCTGAGGCGGTGTCGCCATAAACTTCGAGTGTGGATGTTATCGACACACAGTATGATGTACAAATAATCATAGGGTGCGCGACCAGCGCTCCCTACGGGAGTAGCCCCCGAGTGCCTGGTTGAGTCGAAGACTCAGGAAGGGACTAAAGAACTTTTGCGACTGCTGTCGTCTTTTGTTTGCTTGTTTCAGTTGAATTTGTTTCCAGCGCTCCCTATGGGAGTAACCCATGTCCATAATCGAATCACGGATTCGAGTGATTGGGTATGCTTTAAATGTCCATGTTCCTGTAGAAGAGAGAAAAAGAAAAATCGTAGGGTGCGCGACAACACTCCCTATGGGAGTATCCCCCGAGTGTTTGGTGGAGTCAAAGACTCGAGCAAGGACTCAAGTAGTCGAAGTTTTCTTCTACTCAATTTTGATGACATCAATGCTGACGATGTGATGATCTCACTTTCCTGCGTGAGCGGTTTTGACGGGACGTAACGAGCGGTGGGTCCTATTTTCTAACCCTGACTTGACCGGGCGTGCATAATCTTTGTTTTAACTGTGCCACCTCGATTTCCGCCCGTAATGGGTGTAGTGGGGGACGGTTCACGCTTCGGGTCCTCCACGTGTCGATCACGATGAGCGACACACGTCTGATAGGGTTTTTCCTGGCTGTTGGATTACATCTTCCAGGGGGTTAAGTAGAAGTGCTACGTCGGTAATTTTCCCATCTGCTCTTTTCTCTGCCTTTGCCTCCGTCGCCATTGCTGCTTTTCTCTGCTTCCTAGAGTTCATATTTCTCGCGGCACTGGAGCAGCTCCGTGTATTCCCTAGTTACTTCCTCCGGTCGCATTGCCACCGTAGGATGGGGAAGAAGAAGGGAGGTGCTGCGGCTGAATCCGCCGCCGCCACTGTTGCTACCAAGAAGAAAGGCAGCTCCACCGCTGCGGGCACCAACGCCGCCGTCGCCAGGAAGAAGAAGGGCGCGGGCACTCGCGTCACCAATGGCACATGGCACGCGTCCATTATCAAGTCATCTGAGCTCCATCTCCTACGCCAAGACGGAGTTCTATCTTCTACAGTCGCTGACGTGTGTGTCCCTAGTGGTGAGGTAATCCCTTCTCCTCCTACTGGTTTTCGGGTGATGTTCCTAGCGTTCATCATCCGCGGTCTCTCGTTGTCCCTGCATCCTTTCTTCAGGGGCCTTCTTTGCTTCTATGGGCTCCAGCTACACCAGCTGTCCCCCAACTCCATCCTCCATGTAGCTTGCTACATTACTCTTTCCGAGTGCTGGCTCGGAATCGAGCGACACTTCGGTCTCTTCAAACGTCTCTTCAAGATGAAGCGTCAGTCAGCATCTGGATCCGTAGTCTATGATGTAGGGGGTTGCGGTATCCACGTCGATTCCTCCGTCACGTACTTCGACATCAAGCTCATGGTGTCCGTCCAAGGGTGGGGGGACAAGTGGTTCTACATCCGTGACCAGAAGGCCGATGGAGACCACTTCGGACTCGCGCCCTTTGATCCCACGATGTTGTGCAAGAGGAGGCGCTCCTGGAAGAACGCAGTGATGCCCGGCGAGTCCGTGGAGACAGATGTGATGTACGAGCGCGTCTGCGACCTCGAGAATCGCATGGGTAAAGAAGAGGGAGGTTGCGCCCTCATCCGCACGTGGCTGCGCCGTCGCGTCCAGCCCCTGCAGGATGGAGTCCACCCTATGTTCCAGTGGGCTGGCGCGGACGATGTCACTCGCGTATCTGCCGATGGCATTTCCGCGAGTGAGGTAGACAAAAGGGTGCGACTGGTCACCAAGTACACCACCAAGGATGTGCTCCCTAGTGAATCAGTCGTGCCTCCATTCGATGCTTCTAATCCTCCTCCTGAGGTACGGTTGTGCTATGAAGTAGCTTTATTTGTCGAATGCTTCTCTTTTCTTGACTTGTGCTAATTTGTTTTCTATATGCATGATTGGAGGGTGTCACCCTGTATGCCCCCTCTTCCTGAGGGGGTTATCCCTCGCGAAGCCTTGGAAGAGGACAAGTCGGAGTCGACCGTCCCATCTGATGGGGAGGAGGAAGCCCCCGAGTCGGGTAGTCCGGACACTCGCAAGCATTCGCGCAGCAAGGATTCGGATGCATCTTTTCCTTCGACTCTGGAAGGTGCGGCTATTGGTGCTGAGTCGCCGATACCTTCCGTTCATGTGAGCATCGTGGCACCATCTTCCCGCAAGAAGATGCGACTACCGAAGGAGTCGTCGTCAAAGTCGGGGGATCAAACCTTTGATTTTGACAAGTTTGATTGGTAAGTATACAAATCTTCCTTTTGGTTCTTCTTTGGAGTTGCATTTTCTTGATGTTGGTTTTGTTCTGCAGTCAGCCGGCGTCGTCATCTTCTGGCGACGTCCAATTTTTGAAGGAATCTGGAGTCACGACCTCCAAAGTCAAGAAAGTGGCTGAGCGCGCCCCTTCTCCTCCATTGGCGGCCCACTCCAGGCATAATTCATCAAGTTCTCCACACGATGTGGAGCACTAGATGGTTATCCGGACGTCTGCGCGTCAATCGACTTCAGAGTCATTGGAGGATCATGTATGTGTAGTATTTTCTTCTTCTGATGTTGCAGTCGGATTTTTCATCTATACCATCTGCTGATCCTTTGCTGTTTGTTTTGTCGCAGCTTATTGTGAAGGAAGCCGCTTGCCTGGCGGAGCAGGTGCTTGCGATGGGTCGCCAGCATGCAATGCTGGACAATCGCCATCGCGTGGTTGAAAGTCAGTGTTTTTTTGCTTCTTCTTCGTCATATTTGTGATATATTCGACTGATGGTCTGCCTTTGTTTGTGTCGCAGCTGAGCATAATGCACTTCTTCGCGACTCCGCTTCCCTAGAAAAGGCGCTCGCCGTGGCTGTGAAGAGTCACGATGAGGCAATCGCAGCACGTGATGAATCGCAGAAACGCGAAGAGGATCCGCGCGCCTCCATCGTAGCTAGGGAGAAGTTGTTCGAAGAACAGCTTTTATCGATTGCCAAGGCTCTCTCAGGTATTTCCTTGTCTAGATTTTCGTCGTGTATTTTCTTCGAATTTGTTGCTATTCTGACTTTTGTGCCAATGCTTGATTCTTGTGTAGATGCCAGCGGTCTGAGCTTCGAACCCCAGGCACTCCATCGTGATGATACCCTGGCAGGTGCCGTCTCGGCAGTCGAAGATCACAGTGCTACCATTCAGGGGATGCTCACCAAGTCCAAGGGCGTGCTCAGTCGCCTCTATGAAGAGCTGGCGCCCAAGGCTGAGTTAATCGAGAATATGGACGATCTGGTAGAGTCCCTTAATGGAGGCATTCCTGCAAGCTTCAAGAACTCACTCCGTGCGGCTGGCGCTTCGATGTCACTCGCAATGGTTCAAGCCCATGGAGTCGAGATTGATCCTGCAGCGGTCTCCAAGGCGATGCCTGTCAACGCGGATGGCCAACAGGTAGTCTTTGCTCCTTTCGCAGCTGCCTGTGGCAAGTACGGGCCGCAGCTGATCAATACAGTTGCGAAGTATTCTGAGGAACTGCAGTGAGCCAAGAAGGCGGCGAAGGCTGTGGCGTCAGCGACCGGCGGGAAGTCTGTGGCGTCTGGTACCGCCACACACTCGATGAGGCCCCCAAAACCGAAGTCCAAGTCGAAGAAACCAGTTGCTCCTCAGTAGCCGTGTCTGTAATAGTTAAATAGCATATCTCTTTTGTCTAGAACATGCCTTTGGTGAGTGTATCTGCTGATACTTTATTATGCTTGAATGCACTCGAGTCTTTTGTCTATGCATCGCCTTAGTCTTCTTATTGTCTCTTGATTGGCTTGTGATAGGGCACATCGAGTGGTCCTTCGAGTGAACCTCAGAATATGCCCTCCGCTGATGATACTTTGGCGCAGTCGCGCTCAAGGGTAGATGAATTGTCTCTGCTCTCGTGACTCCATGACCGCGTGAAGCAGTTGGAGCGCGAACTGCCTGTGCTATATGGTAACGCAGATGTGTGGAAGTCGAGGGCGGAGAAGGCCGTCGCCCGAGAGCAATATTTGCTAGGGGAGGTGACGTAGCTGGGCGACCAATTCAAGTGTTAGCTTTCTTCTTCCTTATCTTTTTCTTGTAGTCACCCGCAATAGTTCATTGTCTTCATACTTTTGCCTTTGCTTGGTACAGTCGTCAGTGCACGCCATCCGCAGGATGAGAAGGATAGGATTGCCATTCGTATGAATGATCTGACCCAAGAGCAGCTTCAGGCGAGTGGATACTTCTGGGTCGATCATGATTGCGCAATCGCACTTGCGACCCTGCAGGATCGTGCGTCACGAGTGCTTCACTTCCTGAAGAAGTCACGATCGTGCTTGAAGAATATTTACCAGACGATGTTCCTGTTGGACGTCGTTCCATCGAGCCTGCTGGCCCTTCTTGCCAAATTCCAAGACTTGAGTGCCCGCCTGACGTAGATGTGGCAGCAATTGCGGCCGGACCACCAGCGCCGCCAGTATGTTTGACTTGGAACATGATTCCTCACTACCAGGCGGTGGATCGCCCAGCGGAGGAAATTGTCGACTTCTTCAAGGAGCAGACCAACGTTCCTTTGTTACAACAGTAGTTTAGTTTGTATCCTGCACATAGTTGCGCCAGTGTTGTAAAGTTCATATATACATGCTGTGTATAATTGATTGACATTGATGTATATAAAGAGCTTGTTAGCGTGTATATTTTGCGAGTGTGTTGCACTATGCGATTCCTTTTCGTTAGCATGACTTGTGTTTATCTCAGCACCTTGCCAACCTGTTAGGTGCGTTGCAACTGGGTTGGTGGTTGTCAAGGGTTTCGATTGGTGCGTCAGCTACTCAGGATATCGCGTTAGTTCGTAGAACATATGTGTGTAGGGTGGCGCAGCCCCCGAGTGGATAATTTGCAAAAATAAGAGGAACACAGAGTTTTGGGGCACTTAGCTTTATTTATTCGCAGGATAGTACGTGGTACAATGTGTGGCTAAGTAGCCTTGACTGAGTAGCCTTATTTGCAATGTAAAAATAAAAACGACTAAGGGTAGAAGCGTCGCAGCTGCGCGACGTTCTAGGGGTTGGAGTATGTGACTCCTGTCTCAAAATCTTTAAGGCGATAGGCGCCACCTGGGATTACTTCTATAATCATGTATGGTCCCTCCCATGGGGACTCGAGCTTAAGATGCCCTTGCCGTTTCAGTCGCAGGACCAGGTCTCCTTCGACGAAGGATCTGGAGCGTAGCCTTCTGTTGTGGTAGTTGCGCAGGTTCTGCTGGTAGATCGTTGATCTTTCTGTGGCGATTTCCCGTGCCTTGTCAAGGAGGTCGATGGAATCTTCGAGTGCAAGAGTTGACTCCTGTTCGCTGTAAGCGACTACTCGCGGTGCTTTGTATTGTACCTCTGCGGGTAGCACCGCTTCAGCACCGTGCACCATGAAGAACGGGGTGTACCCCGTGGCACTGTTTGGAGTTATGTGTAGGCTCCAGAGTACCGATTGCAGCTCTTCTGGCCAGCAGCCCGCGGCCTGTTCGAGTGGCCTAAGGAGTCGCTTCTTGATGCCGCCGCAGACGAGCCCGATGGCTTTTTCGACCTAACCATTGGTCTGTGGATGTGCCACGGAGGCATAGCTGAAGTTGATTCCCAGATTCTCGCAGAATTCTTGGAACTCCTTGGATGTGAAGTTCGTCCCGTTGTCCGTGATGATGCTGTGTGGTACTCCGAAGCGATAGACAATGGACTTGAAGAACTTGAGTGCGTTGTATCCTGACTGGTTAGTCACCGGCATGGCTTCTATCCACTTAGTGAATTTGTCGACTGTGACCAAGAGGTAGACGTAACCTCCTCGTGATGACTTTGGGAGCTTGCCGACCATGTAGAGTCCCCATTGCACGAAGGGCCAGGCCAATGGAACTGGCCGAAGCTCCGCGCCAGGTGCGTGTGGCTTGTCCACGAATCGCTAGCAAGCGTTGCATTTTTGGATGATGTCCTTGGCATCATGCATGGCTGTAGGCCTGTAGAATCCAGCTCGTAGAGCTTTGGCGACGAGGGCTCAACTGCCAGCGTGGTGCCCGCAAGTCCCCTCATGGATGTTGAGGAGAACAGCTCTTCCATCGGCATTGGATATGCATCGTTGGAGTACTCCTATAATGCTGTGCTTGTACAATTCGCCGTTGATAACAGCGAATGCCTTGGATCGCCGCGCAATGTGTTGCGGATCAGTCGGGTCGTCCGGTATCCTTTTGCTGAGAAGGTACATGATGTACGGTTGAGTCCAGGATGGCTCGATCATCATGACGCTCATCGGTCCTTCGAGTCCTATGTCAAGCTCCAAGTCGTCGAGTGCCATTGGCTCATTGGGTGGCGCAGCCCCCGAGTCCATTGTTGCGCTTGTTTTCTTCTCTACGGCCTTTGGCTTGATGGAGCGTTCGCAAATGCGCTCAAGAAATACCCCAGGTGGTATGGGGGTGCAGGTAGAGCCAATGTTGGCGAGTACGTCCGCCTCTTCATTGCTTCCGCGGCCTATGTGCCGCAGCTCGCAACCGTCGAAGTCCCCTTCGAGTGTGTCGTAGAGGTCGCGGTAGGCGATCATATTGTCATTCAGTGCGTCGCACTCGTGCATTGTCTGGTTGACGACCAGCTTGGAGTCGCCATATATTATGAGCCTCTTGGCGCCGCAGGCTTTTGCCATCCTCATCCCGTGCAGCAGGGCCTCGTTTTCAGCTTCATTGTTGGAGGCAGTGAACTGCATTCGCAGAATATATATTAGCTTGTATCCCTGGGGCGATGTCAGTATGATGCCTGCGCCAGCTCCATCCTTTCGCTTGGATCCGTCGAAGTGCATTGTCCAGAGGTAGTACATATCTGGTTTTTCAGGGAGCTGGTTCTCCATCCAGTGCACGAGGAAGTCAGGGAGAACTTGCGACTTGATTGCATCGTGTTTTTCATATGTGATGTCTCGTGGAGACAGTTCGATCCCCCAAAGGGCGACTCGCCCAGTGGCATCGGGATTGCTGAGGATATGCCCAAGCGGGGCATCGTTGACTACCATGATTGGGTGTTCCTGGAAGTAGTGGCGCAGTCGCCGGGCTGTCATGAAGACGCCGTACGCCAGCTTCTGGTAGTGCGGGTACTGCTGCTTTGTTGGTGTGAGTACCTCGCTGAGGTAGTAGACTGGGCGCTGTACTCCGTGGACCTTGTTTTCCTCGGCTCGTTCTACCACGAGCACTATGCTGACCACATGGTTGTTGGCGGAGATGTATAGCAGCAATGGTTCCCTTTCGCATGGGGTCACTAGTACTGGCGAGGTGGACAATAGGTGCTTGAGGTCTTCGAATGCTTCCTGTGCTTCATTGGTCCACTCGAACTTGTCAGCTTTGTGGAGAAGTTGGTAGAAGGGCAGTGCCTTTTCGCCCATTCGACTAATGAATCGATTGAGCGCCGCGATTCGCCCAGCTAGTTGCTGGACACCTCTTATGTTCTTCGGCTTCTCCATGGCCAGTATGGCTTTTATTTTCTTCGGGTTTGCCTCGATCCCCCTCACAGAGATGAGGTACCCGAGTAGTTGCCCAGATGGTACACCAAAGGCCCAATTGTCCGGATTGAGGTTGATCCGGTAGTGGTCGAGGATGGAGAAGGTTTCGCGTAAATCGTCGATTAGTGAAGCTTCCTCTTTGGTCTTGATTACGATGTCGTCGACATAGACTTGGATGTTGCAACCAAGTTGGTTCTTGAGGCAAGCCTGCATGCACCGCTGGTAGGTGGCTCCTGTGTTTTTTAGCCCGAAAGGCATTATGTTATAGCAGAACACACCCAAAGGCATTGTAAACGCCGTTTTCTCTTGATCCTCCTCCTTCATTCGGATCTGATTATAGCCTGAGTAGGCATCGAGGAAGAAGAGGCGCTCACATCTCGCGGTGGATTCGATGATCTGGTCGATTCGTGGCAGCGGGAAGTGATCCTTCGGGCAGTGCTTATTCAGAGAGGTGAAGTCCACGCACATCCATAGGATATCCGTTTCCTTTTTTGGTACTAGCACCGTGTTGGCGAGCCAAGTGCTTTCCTTGATCTTGCGTATGAATTTTGTGTCGAGGAGTCTGTTGATCTCCATTCCGACTGCTTTTGCTCTTGGCTCAGATAGCCGCCTAATTGTTTGTTTGATTGGCCTTGCGTCTGGGTTGATGTTGAGTGCGTGCTCGACGAATTCCATGGGAACTCCTGGCATGTCCTCTGGACACCAGGCGAAGATTTCCCAGTGCTCACGGAGGAATTCGATGAGCGCGAGTTCCTATGCGGGACTCAAGTTGTTGGTGATGAGGGTCATCTTGGCGGGATCCGATGGGTGGACCTGGACTTTCTTCGTGTGCACCGATGAGTCAAAGGATAGATCGGGTGAACTTGGCCGGCTCAGGGGAGGCGGACTGTTGTCTGTCGACTTCTTTAGTTTCGCGAGCTCTTTGTGCATGCCGAAGGACTAGGAAATTATGTTGAACTCCCTGTCGCAACTGTCGAACCTCTCGAAGCTCCCATTGATTGTGATGATGCCGTTAGGACTTGGCATTTTCATCTGCAGGTAGGCGTAGTGCGGCACTGCCATGAACCTAGCAAACGCGACACGTCCGAGGATACAATGGTACTGTGAGGGCCAGTCGATGACTTCAAAGTCATTGCGTTCACGCCGAAAGTTTTCCGGCGTGCCAAATATGATGACGAGGTTGATTTTTCCAAGGGGGTATACACCCTTGCCTGGGACGATGCCGTGGAATGTTGTATCCGAGGCCTCTAGGCAGGTCAGAGGGATCCTCATTGCTCGCAAGGTACTCGCGAATATAAGGTTGATGCCGCTTCCGCCGTCCATGAAGACTCGGCTCATGTCGAAACCTCCAATTTGTGCCTCAAGTACGAGGGGACCGTGGCCTGGACGAGGTACTTGGCATGGATGGTCGCGCTTGTCGAAGGTGATGCAGGAGTCGCTTCCACTATCAGCGGGGTGATCCCCGGGTACCCCATCCAGATAAGAAACAGGACAGTCGGATCGCGTCCGGCTGACCAGATGCAGCCGGACAGGGCAAGACGGGCCGGCTATCACCCGGTAGCCGGATCAGCAAGGGACAGCCGGATACGGTGACATAGCCGGACCCAATCAGTGAGACCGGACGACGTGCGTATCAGTGCACAGTACGCCCTGTACGATGACAAGATGGGCAACCACCCGCCCATACCGAAGACTTTGCGTGGGTGACGCTGGAACAGTGGCCTGTGCTGATGACGGGCTCGCACGGCGTCCACTGTACCTACGACAGCCATACCGCTCATACTCCGATAAGACAAGCCATACTGGATACTGTAGATGACTAGTCGGCTGGGACCCGCCTGTGGGGCCCGCCAGTTGGACTAGCCAGTGAGACCTTTGCCTCTCTGCCTATATAAGGAGAGGCAAGGCCTCAGTAGAAAGGGTTGGTCTCAGTGCATTTAAGGCAGTAGCTAGAGAACATAGCTCAAGGAGCACTTGTAGTTCGTACATCCCTCATAGTCGGATCAGGCAGGAGTAGGAGCTTTACCTCATCACGAGGGCTCCGAACCTGGGTACTTCCTGCATCCAGCTACGCTTGCTTATACCCAATCTCGCCTGCGGACGCCGTCGATAGCTTCCCCGCTAGTCCCCACACCTCTATCTAACCTCCTTAGGTACTGCCGTTCCCAATACAACGACAGTTGGCGCCCACCGTGGGGCATATGGCTTCGACCGGAGTCACGTTCCGCACGGGACCCCGCACTTCAGCCGGTGAGCGCATGGCCTCTGGCCTGGTGCTCACGCTTGGCAAGTTCGACTGCGTCATCGACAACGCCTCCTACTTCGCCGGAACTTCCTTCCCAACGAACGGCACCGTCCTGCTATTCGGCGACCTCCCCGTCTACGTCGCCACCATCCCGGAGCGTTTCCCTAGGGAAATCGTCTGCATCGCCGCGAGCTGCGCTCGCAGACGGCACCTCCGCCGCACCCCGCGGCGTGGAGGTCATGATGGCCAGATCCAGCTCACATCCCCGCTAGCCGCAGGAGCGAGGCGTGGACGAGGTCGGAACTTCTGCTCTCCCGTAGCCTCGGAACCCAGTGGAGGATGCCATTGATCGGCTCCTGATGCCGGTTAACCTCGGGGATAACCCGGAGGAAGCGGAGGCCAACTTCACCATGGAGAGACAGATCCTCCTCCAGGAGGCCATGGAGTTGGAAGCAACCCGCAAGCAACTTGAGATCACTCGGCGCGAGTACGACCGCGCGCACGGCCTCACTCCGGCTACCGCGGAGCCGAGCCAGCGCGGCCAGGTATGGCGTCAGGGCGGTGAGCTGGGCGGTAGGATGGAAAAGGACGTGGAACCAGATCCCGCGCCTGCCCTCACACGGCCCACCTACAGCACGCCCATCAAGAACCTGCGCGCGGTGCGAGCCGCAGCAGTGGAGCTACCCAGCCTAGAGGGCGAGGCGCGAGCCCGCCAGCACGCTCGCGTGCAGGAGCTCCTCCGCATCGCGGACGAGCAGGCCAATGCCAACCGGCAGATGCAGGAGGACCTTGGCTACTCCAGAGGGAGCAAGCTACCTGCCAACAGCAGGGGTGCGCCGCACGACACCCAGCAGGCGTCCTCCCCTCAGCCGCCCAGGGCCCGCAGCAGACGTCGCAGCTCGGGCAACAGGGGCCAGCCGCGCCAAGAGTAGACGATGAACAGCAACCCACCACCTCCCCTACCGCCAGCCGGAGTGCCCAGACCAGCCGGTTCCCGTCTCTCGGGCTGGGTGGGAGCGCCCAACCCAGATTGTCCGGATGCCCGCGACCGCATCGAGCTCCTCGCTCAAGCGCGCGTCACGGAGGAGGAAGATTCGACTGGCCCGATTTGTTTCGGACCCCACATCCGGAACGAGCCGTTTCCGGATAAATTCTCCCCGAGGACACCCCAAAATGCAGCATGAAGCCGGAAGACTGGTTGACCGACTATGCTACGGCAGTCAGCATCGCCCACGAGAACAAGCGCACAGCTGTGCGCTACGTCCCCCTCATTCTAACCAGGTCGGCAAGGACATGGCTCAATAGCCTTGCGCCCAACAGCATCAACGCCTGGCCTGACTTCGAGAAGGTGTTTGTCCGCAACTTCAACGGCACGTACAAACGTCCAGGGCGCCCGCGCGACCTGGCCTTGTGCATCCAGGGCGACCACGAGACCGACCGCGAGTACCTCGCCAAGTGGACGGAGCTCCGCAACACTTGCGAGGGAATCCTGGAGAGCCAAGCCATCAACTTCTTCATCGAAGGATGCCGAGAGGGCACCATGCTTCGCCACCGGCTACTGTGTGACGAGCCGAAAACCATGGCCGAGCTCATGACGGTTGCGGACCAGTACGCCACGGCGGATGCTGCCATGAAGAAACCCCTCCGAGTAAACGCAGACGGCCGTCAGACTCCCACGGAGTCGGCTCGCGACCATCCGAGCAATCCGGCTAGTGAAGCCGGATCCTCCAGACACCACGGCAACGACAATCGGTTCCATGGGGACCGCCAGGCCGGACAACAGAAGCCTCGCTACCACGCACGACAGGTCAATGCTGTGGAGGGTGCGCCCGACGCACCGGGTAATGAGGCAAGAAGGCAGAAGCCCCGTCTCACCTTCGACCAGATGATTGATGGCCCGTGCAAGTGGCATAGCGGTCCCTTCAAACCGGCTATGCACACCACCCGGAACTACAGCTGGACCCGCCAGCTAAAGGACCAGGGCAACCAGCCTCATCTCCCGCCTCCCCCATTGGGTGGACCTCCACCACCGGCTAGGGGAGCCGGTAATGATGGTAACAGCGGCAACGGCGGCAACAACAACAACGGCTACCCCCAGCCGCACGCCGCCTACCACATCTTCGAGACGGAGCAGGACGACAAGCACAGCCGCAGGTGACGCTCCAAGGAGGTCAACGCCATCGTCTCTCTGGTCCCCCAGTACCTGAACTGGTCGGAAACCCCCATCACCCGGAGCCGGGCGGATCAGCCTGAGCATCTGCCGACTCCCGGGGGCTACGCCATGGTGCTCGACCCTCTCATCGTCTCCAACGCGCGCACCTGCCGATTCTCGCGCGTCCTCATCGATGGGGGCAGCAGCCTCAACCTCCTCTACCAGTCCTCGCTGGAGAAGCTCGGCATTCGCGAAAGCGACCTGCGCCCGACTACCACGACGTTCCACGGCATCTTGCTGGGCCAGCCTCATGCATTGGGAAATCCAGCTGGACGTCATCTTCGGGACCGAGGAGAACTTCCGCCGCGAGCCAATCTGGTTTGAGGTGGTAAATCTGACGAGCTCCTACCATGATCTCCTCGGGCGCCCCGCCCTTGCCAAGTTCATGGACATCCCCCACTATGCATACCTCAAGACGAAGATGCCGAGACCCCACGGCGTGATCACCGTCGCCGGCTGCTTCAGGCGATCGATGGAGTGCGCCTCAGCCGGTTCCAAACTGGCAGAGGCCCTCATCATAGCCGAAGAAAAATGTGTGATCATGCGCAATGTAGCCATGGCCCAGCAGGACGTTCCGGCTATTAGCAAACCGGCTGGAGAAGGAGCTTTCTAGCCGGCAAAGGAGACGAAGAGGATCCTGCTCGACCCCTCCGATCCGACTAAGTTCGTCACCATTGGTGCCGGCTTGGACAACAATTAGGAAGGCGCGCTCGTCGACTTCCTCCGTGAGAATCGGGACATCTTCGCATGGTCTCCCAAGGACATGCCGGGTGTGCCGAGGGAGTTCGCCGAGCACTCACTTCATGTGCGTCCGGATGCCAAGCCGGTCAAGCAACCTCGACGCTGGTTCGCAGAGGAGAAGAGAAGGATAATCGGTGACGAGATCACCCGGCTCCTTCAGCCGGGTTCATCATGGAAGTGTACCACCTAGACTGGTTGGCGAACCCAGTCTTGGTGTGGAAGAAGAACAAGACCTGGCGCATGTGTATCGACTACACCAGCCTGAACAAGGCGTGCCCGAAAGACCCCTTCACCTTGCCCCGTATCGATCAAGTCATCGATTCCACGGCCGGCTGTGATTTGTTGTCTTTTCTAGATTGTTATTCCGGGTACAATCAGATCCGGCTAAACCTGGCTGATCAGATTAAGACATCATTTATCACCCCCTACGGGGCTTTCTGCTATGTAACCATGCCTTTCGGCCTAAAGAACACAGGCGCCACCTATCAGCGATGTATGCAGAAATGCTTGCACTCGCAGATAGGCCGAAACATGCACGCTTACGTGGATGACGTGGTCATCAAGACCAAGGAAAAGCGCACCCTCCTCGAGGACCTGGGAGAAACATTTGGCAACCTCCGCCAGTACCAGATGAAGCTGAACCCAGAGAAGTGCGTCTTCGGAGTACCATCCGGTCAGCTACTCGGTTTCCTCGTATCACAGCGAGGTATCGAGGCGAATCCAGAGAAGATCGCGGCCATCGAGAGGATGCAGCCGCCCAAGAACCTTCTTGGAGTCCAGAAGTTCACCGGATGCCTGGCTTCCCTCAGTCGTTTCGTCAGCCGGCTAGGGGAGAAGGCACTCCCGTTAAACCAGCTGATGAAGAAGACGGACAAGTTCTCCTGGACTTCGCAAGCCGACACCGTGTTTCACGACCTCAAGCGCATGCTATCTACAACACCGGTTCTGGCCACGCCGGCTATCAAGGAGCCGATGTTGCTCTATATAGCAGCCACCAGCCGGGTCGTCAGCGTCATCCTGGTGGTGGAGCGCCCCGAGGAAGGCAAGGCTCAGCCGGTTCAGAGACCCGTCTACTACCTCAGCGAGGTTCTCTCCCTCTCCAAGCAAAACTACCCCCACTACCAAAAGATGTGCTACGGTGTGTACCTGGCATGCAAGAATCTCAAGCACTACTTCCAGGAGCACCCGATCAAGGTCGTGTGCACCGCACCCCTTTCGGAAATCATCGGCAACAAGGACGCCACCGGCCGAGTCGCCAAGTGGGCCATCGAGCTCGCCGCTTACTCCATCCAGTATGAGCCCCGGCTCACGATCAAGTCACAGGCGTTGGCAGACTTCCTCATTGATTGGGCCGAGACCCAGTATCTCCCACCGGTTCCAAATTCAGACCACTGGCGGATGCACTTCGATGGGTCGAAGATGCTCGGGGGCTTGGGAGCCGACATCGTGCTCACCTCGCCCAAAGGAGACCGGCTGGAGTATGTGCTGCAGATCCACTTCAAGGCCTCCAACAACGTAGCCGAATATGAGGCACTGGCGCACGGGCTCCGGCTGGCCAAGGAGATCGGTGTCAGCCGGATCCTGTGCTTCGGTGATTCGGACTTGGTGGTGCAACAGGTGTCTAGGGAATGGGACGCCAGAGATGTAAACATGGCTCTCTACCGGTTCCACATCTAGAAGCTCAGCGCCTCCTTCGACGGATGCGAATTTCACCACGTCCCCTGCACCAACAACGAGGCAGCCGATGCGCTCTCCAAGATAGGATCCACCAGGTAGGCCATCCCACCAGGGGTCTCCTTGGAGCATCTACGCAAGCCATCCATCAACCCGTCGCCGGAGTCAGACTCCATCGTCTGGGCGGGAAGCGTTTCGGCTGGCGGAACAGCAGAAACGGAGCCGACAAAACCACCAAAGAAGAAAACCCGCACCAATTCCGGCCGGGCAGTGCCCTCCGGCTCGCAAGACCCGGGGGCTGCCGACTCGCCTAATGGATTGGGGGCTGCCGTCCCGGGTACTCCACCGGAACGACCCCCCCGACATCCGTCAGCCGGAGGACAGGAGCGTCCTCGTCATCCGGGAAGTGCCATCCTGGGCACAGCCCTTCATGAACAACATCGCCAATGGAGAACTCCCGGACGACAAGGTAGAGGCCAGGCAAATCCGGCGCCGCGTGCATACATACACCATCATAAACGGCGAGCTGTATAAGCACAGTGTATCCGGTATCTTCCAAAGATGTGTCGATGTGGACACGGGCTACCGCTACTCAAGGATATCCACCAGGGTGAGTGCGGGCACCACGCTTCTGTTGGAGATATGCCCTAGAGGCAATAATAAATATAGTTATTATTATATATCTTTGTGTTTATGATAAACGTTTACATTCATGCTATAATAGTATTAACAAGGAAACCATTAATACTTGTGTGATTTGTAAACTTAATTTGAAGTCCCTAGTATAGCCTCTATACTTCACTAGCTTGTTGGTTGATTGATGATTGTGGTTTCCCTATCATGAACATTGAGATGTTATCAACAACAAGATCATATCGTTAGGAGAATGATATGGTGGACATACTCCTATAGACAAGCGTAGCATAAAGATCAAGTCATTTCAATAGTTCAATTGCTATACGCTTTCTGATACATAGTAACCTAATTCCTTCGACCATGAGATCATGCATATCACCTTTACTGGATGGATGCTTTGATGTCATCAAACACCACACCGTAACAGGGTGGCTATAAAGGTGGCATTGAGTGTTCGGAAAGTATTGGTTGAAACACATGGATCAAGAGTGGGATTTGTCCATCCACATGACGGATAGATATTCTCTGGGCCCTCTCGGTGAAATGTCATCCAATTAGCTTGCAAGCATGTGACTGGGTCACAAGGGATCACATATCATGGGAACGAGAAAAGAGTACTTATCAAGTGAGGTTGAACTAGGTATGCGGAGATACCGATCATAACCTCGGATAAGTAACATATCGTGAGACAAAGGGAAATTGGTATCGTATGTAAATGGTTCATTCGATCACAAAGTAATCGTAGAAATATGTGGGAGCCATATGAATTTCCAGATTCCTCTATTGGTTATTGTTGAGAAGTGTCTCGATCATGTCCGCATAATTCACGAACCGTGGGAGACACATAAGGATTAGACGTTGTTTTGAGTAGTTATGGTATTATGAGAAAGAGACCGAATGTTGTTCGGAGTCTCGGATGGGATCCGGGATATCACGAGGAGATCCGGAATGGTCCGGAGAATAATATTCATATAAGGAAAGTCCCGTTTCGGAGTTGGGGAATGGTTCCGGTGTTTTCATCGGGAACATTCTAGAAGGTCCCGGAATGTCCGGCACTCCGGAGGGGGAAGGGTACATGAGTGTGTCATTACATATTGGAATGATTGCATCATGTACTAAGTATTCTTGCTGTCCCAAATAAAGGATTTATTTAAATCCTAAATTGAAAAGTCAAACGGCTAGTTTGAAAGTCAAACGGCAGTTTTGGGAAGTGGGAAAAGAGGAGGAGAGGTGGAGGCCGAGTTGGAGGAGGGTTCCTCCCTTGGCGGCGCACCTCCTAGGCCGAGTTGGGGAGGAACTCCTCCCCTTGGCCGGCCAGCCCTCCAACCTATATAAGGAGGGGCAGGGCTCCCCTCCTAGACACACAAGTTTCCTATCCTCTAAACTAAACCCTAGATCTAGACCCCGGTTTAGAGCTATTCGGTTTAGAGCCTTCTAATTGGTTTAGAGCCCTCTAATTGGTGTGTCTAATTACTAGACCACTAATAGCCTCTCTCATAAGCTCCACCATACTCGCACCGGCTTAAGGCGAAGCCCTGCGGGATTTCCCCTCTACCTCGGGTACCACGCCGTTGTCTTTGCGGAATCGCGAGGAGAGTGCTACAACCTCCATTTTCTTTGGAACAAGGAGAGGAAGGTCTTCGTCAATCGAACGTGTGACCGACTGGAGCGCTGCTGGAGAATGGCGCCGGAAGGATCGTCTACGCGATCTTGAGATCGGAAGAAATACGACTACATCACCCGAGAATCTGCTCTCGTTAAACACTTTGGAATCTTCGAGGGTGAGTTATTCCATCGACTCGTTGCTACAATCTAGTAGATAGATCTTGGCTTGTTTGTTTGTATGCGAGAGAAAATTTTTGTTTTCCATGCTACGAACCCCTACGATGGTATCGAGCCGTGTCTATATGTAGATCATTGCACGAGTAGAACACAATGGTCATTGTGGGCGTTGATGCTTTTATTGTAGATTGCTTCGTGTACTTTGCATCTTGCGGTATGTTGGGATGAAGCGGCCGGGCTAACCTTACATGACATCGTTCATGAGACTTGCTCCACGCTTGACATGCAACTCGTTTTGCATAAGTGGCTTTATGGTGCTGTTTCTCCTAGCATAGTAAAGATCCAATTTACAACGGGTGATCAACAATGCTAGTATCAATGTTGTGGTTCTTGTTCGTAAGTTAGAGCGACACTTATTGAAAGCCCCAAACCACGTAAAATATGCAAAGAAAGTAGAGGCGTCTAACTTTGTTTTGCAGGTGTCTGATGATGTGATATGGCCATGATTGTGATTATATTTGATGTATGCAATGTTCCTTATTGTAAGTTGGCAACGGCGAGCCATATGGTTGTCTTTAATTTACATTAAGACCTGCGTGTCTATTCAAAATAGTTGTAATAGTTGAAGCTGGTGGGCGACAACCATGAAGAAGCGTCATTGACCTTGATGCTATGCGGTGATGATGGAGATCATATTCGTGTTTGAAGATGGAGATCGGAAGCACAAAGAAGAAAGGCCATATCATATCACATATTATGAATTGCATGTGATGTTAATCCTTTATGCATCTTGTATTGCTTAGTAGGCAGCGGTAGCATTATAAGATGATCCCTCATACACATAAATTTCAAGTTCTAAAGTGTTCACCCTTAGTATGCACCGTTGCCAAAGCTTGCTGCTTGAAGCACCACGTGATGATCGGGTGTCTTTGATTCCGGGTGAATACAACGTAAGCAAGCCAGATTTGCTTATCACGGAAGCTAAGGTTTGATCTTGTGAGCCTAGCATGTACGGACATGGCCTCGGGAACACGGATGCGAAAGGTAAAGCATGAATCATATAGTAGATATGATGAACATGATGATTGTTCGCCATTGAAACTATATCAACTCTCGTGATGATCGGTGTTGATGTAGTGGATTTGGTTCGTGTGATCACTAAAACAATGTGAGGGATGTTGTTTTGAGTGGGAGTTCACCTAGTTTAATTTCATTAATTAATTTGAACTCAATTTGTCATAAACTTAGTCTAAACTATTGCAAATATGTTGTAGATCAATGGCAGCCTACCATCAATTTTAATGCGTTCCTAGAAAGAAAAGTTGAAAAACAATGGAAGCAACTTGGCGGATTGGTTCCGCAATTTGAGGATTGTCCTCACGGTGGTAATTTGACCTATGTGCTGGATGCACCGCTAGGTGACCCACTGCAGTGATGCTACCGATGAAGTAAAGAATGTTTACCTCGCTCGGAAGAATCAGTACTCCATAGTTCAGTGTGCTATCTTGTATGGTTTAGAATCGGAGCTTCAGAAAAGGTTTGAAGAGTCAGATCCATATGATATTGTCGAGGATCTCAAATTAATCTTTGAGACTCATGCGGCAATTGAAAGTTATGAAGCTTCGAAAAGTTCTTTAAGCGCAAGATGGAAGAGGTAGCTCGTCGGTGAGCATGTGCTTAAGATGTCCGACGCATAAAATAAACTTCAAAGTTTGGGTATAGTGATTCCTAATACTTTGGGAGTTTACCGCATCCTCAATCACTACCACCAAGTTACAAGAACTTTGTGATGAACTACAACATGCGAGAACATGAACAAAGAGTTGCGAACTATTTGCTATGTTAAAATCTGAAGAAGTGGAGATCAAGAAAGAGCACCAAGTGTTGATGGTCAATAAGACCACCAAATTCAAGAAAGGCAAGTCTAAGCATAAGGGACACTTCAAGAAGGGTGGTAAGAAAGCTGCCACGCAGCGAAGAAGACCAAGGCTGGACCTAAGCCTGAAACCGAGTGCTTTTACTGCAAGGGAGAAGGTCCTTTGAGCGGAATTGCCCAAAGTACTTGGCGGATTTGAAGAGCAGCAACATCAAGAAGAAAGGTATATCTGATATACATGTTATTGATGTGTATCTCACTAGTATTCGTAGTAGTGCACGGGTATTTGATCTTGGTTCGGTTGCTCATATTTGTAACTCGAAGCAGGAGCTACGAATAAACGGAAGCTAGCGAAGAACGAGGTGACGATGCGGCGTGGGAAGCGGATCAAAGGTTGATGTGATCGTGATCGACGCTACCTCTTCATCTACCATCGGGATTAGTTTTATACTTAAATAATTGTTATTTGGTGCCTGCGTTAAGCATGAACATTATATCGGGATCTTGTTTATTGCAAGGCGGTTACTTGTTTAAATCCGAGAATAATGGTTGTTCGATTTATATGAGTAACATGTTTCATGCACATGCACCTTTGATAGATGGTCTATTCATATTGAATCTCGATAGTGGAAATACACATATTAATAACATTGAAGCTAAGCGTTTGAAATCAGCGATAACTTCGACCTATATGTGGCCTTTGTCGTCTTGGTCACATTGGGTGAAGCGTATGAAGAAACTCCATTCCGATGGACTTCTTGAATCACTTGATTTTGAATCACTTGAAAGATGCGAGGCATGTCGATGGGTAAAATGACTAAGACTCCATTTTACGGTATGATGGGCGAGCTACGGACTTATTGGAAATCATACATACCGATGTGTGTGGTCCAATGAGTGTAGCATCATGTGATGGTTATCGTTATGTTCTTACCTTCACGGATGACTTGAGTAGATATGGATATATCTATTTCATGAAACATAAGTCCGAAACTTTCGAGAAGTTTAAGGAGTTTCAAAGTGAGGTAGAGAATCAACGTAACAAGAAGATTAAATTTCTACGTTACGATCGTGGAGGTGAATATCTAAATTACGAGTTTGGCGAGCATTTGAAGAAATGTGGAATACTTTCGCGATTGACACACGGGAACACCACAGCGTAATGGTGTGTCTGAGCGTCGTGTCGAACTCTCTTAGATATGGTTCGTTCTATGATGTCTCTTACAGATTTACCACTATCATTTTGGGGTTATGCATTAGAAACACCGCATTCACTTTAAATAGGGCACCATCTAAATCCGTTGAAACGACACCGTATGAATTATGGTTTGGGAAGAAACCTAAATTGTCGTTCCTTAAAGTTTGGGGATGCGAAGCCTATGTAAAAAGGTTACAGCCGGACAAGCTTGAACCCAAAGCGGAAAAATGCGTCTTAATAGGATACCCGAAGGAAACTATTGGGTATACCTTCTATCATAGATTCGAAGGCAAAATCTTCGTTGCCAATAATGGATCCTTTCTAGAAGGAATTTCTCTCGAAAGAAGTGGGGAAGGAAAGTAGAACTCGACGAGGTTGTCGAACCTTCTCTCGAAAATCTGAGTAGCGCACCGGAAGAAGTTCTGTGGTACTGCACCAATAAGAGAGGAAGCTAATGATGGTGATCATGAAACTTCGGTTGAAGTTGCTCTGAGCCTCGGAGATCAACGAAATCGTACCACTCCAGTTGGTATGATTCCGTTATGAATGTCATGGTGGTGGACAACACCGATGACCCCGAGACATATGAGGAAGCGATGATGAGCCCAGATTCCAATAAATGGCAAAAAGCCATGAAATCCGAGATTGGATCCATGTACGAAAACCAAGTATGGACTTTGGTGGACTTACGGATGGCGGAAGGCTGTCGAGAACAAATGGATTTTCAAGAAGAAAGCAGATGCTGATGGTAATATTCTCGTCTATAAAGCTCGACTTATGCAAAAGGGTTTCGACAAATTCAAGGAGTTGACTACGATGAGACTTTCTCACGATGGCGAAGCTAAAATCTGTGAGGATTATGTTAGCAATCGCTGCATATTATGATTATGAGATATGGCAGATGGATGTCAAAACAGCATTCCTCAATGGAGACATTGATGAAGAGTTGTATATGATGCAACCCAAAGGTTTTGTCGATCCTAAAGATGCTAACAAGGTATGCAAGCTTCAACGGTCCATCTATGGATTGAAGCAAGCATCGAAGTTGGAATCAACGTTTTGATAAGGTAATCAAAAGTTTTGGTTTTATACAAACTTATGGAGAAGCTTGTGTTTACAAGAAAGTGAGTGGGAGCTCTGGCATTCTTAATACTGTATGTGGATGACATATTGTTGATTGGGAATGATGTAGACCTTCTTAATAGTATCAAAGAGTATTTGAATAATAGTTTTTCAATGAAGGATCTTGGCGAAGCAGCTTACATATTAGGCATAAAGATTTATAGAGATAGATCGAACGCCAAATATCATTGTCACAAGTACATATTTGGACAAAGTTCTAAAGAGGTTTGGAATGGAAGATAGCAAGAAAGGGTTCTTGCCCATGTTGCTATCGACCTTGAGTAAAACTCAAAGTCCGACATCGGCGAAGATAGAGAAAGGATGAGTAAGACTCCCTATGCCTCAGCCATAGGATCTCTAATGTATGCCATGCTATGTACTAGACCCGACATCGCATATCTGTTAGTCTAACTAGCAGATATCAAAGTGATCGAGTGGATCATTGGACGTGATCAAAAACATCCTTAAGTACTTGAGAAGAACTAAGGATATGGTTCTTTCTTATGGAGGTGATGAGCTCGTTGTTAATGGTTACACCGATGCTAGTTGGAACACCGATCCGGATGATTCTAAATCACAATCTGGATACGTATTTATTTTGAATGGTGCAGCATTTGGAGGAGTGCAAAGCAAAGCGTTGTGGCGAGATCTTCAACTGAATCGGAATACATGGCTGCCGGAGACTTCACAAGAAGCGATATGGATGAAAGAGTTCATTCTGAGCTGGGTGTGGTTCCAAGTCTGGCTGGACCCAATGTCTATCTATTGTGATAACATGGGCGCCATAGCCAATGCGCAAGAACCAAGGTCACACAAGAAGCTGAAGCATATCAAGCTGCGTTTTCACGCTATTCGAGAACATATCCAGGATGGGGATATAAAGATTTGCAAAGTACACAGATCTGAATGTGGCGGATCCGTTGACTAAACCTCTCGAGGCAAAACATGACCAACACCAAACTGCCATGGGTGTTCGGTATATTACCATGTAATCTAGATTGGATGACTCTAGTGCAAGTGGGAGGCTGTTGGAGATATGCCCTAGAGGCAATAATAAATATAGTTATTATTATATATCTTTGTGTTTATGATAAATGTTTACATTCATGCTATAATAGTATTAACAAGGAAACCATTAATACTTGTGTGATTTGTAAACTTAATTTGAAGTCCCTAGTATAGCCTCTATACTTCACTAGCTTGTTGGTTGATTGATGATTGTGGTTTCCCTATCATGAACATTGAGATGTTATCAACAACAAGATCATATCGTTAGGAGAATGATATGGTGGACATACTCCTATAGACAAGCGTAGCATAAAGATCAAGTCATTTCAATAGTTCAATTGCTATACGCTTTCTGATACATAGTAACCTAATTCCTTCGACCATGAGATCATGCATATCACCTTTCTTTGGATGGATGCTTTGATGTCATCAAACACCACACCGTAATGGGGTGGCTATAAAGGTGGCATTGAGTGTTAGGAAAGTATTGGTTGAAACACATGGATCAAGAGTGGGATTTGTCCATCCACATGACGGATAGATATTCTCTGGGCCCTCTCGGTGAAATGTCATCCAATTAGCTTGCAAGCATGTGACTTGGTCACAAGGGATCACATATCAGGAGCGAGAAAAGAGTACTTATCGATGTGAGGTTGAACTAGGTATGCGAGATACGGCGATCATAACCTCGGATAAGTAACATATCGTGAGACAAAGGGAAATTGGTATCGTATGTAAATGGTTCATTCGATCAAAGTAATCGTAGAAATATGTAGAGCCATATGAATTTCCAGATTCCTCTATTGGTTATTGTTAGGAGAAGTGTCTCGATCATGTCGCATAATTCACGAACCGTAGGGAGACACATAAGGATTGACGTTGTTTGAGTAGTTATGGTATTATGAGAAAGACCGAATGTTGTTGAGTCTCGGATGGGATCCGGGATATCACGAGGAGATCCGGAATGGTCGGAGAATAATATTCATATAAGGAAAGTCCCGTTTGAGTTGGGGAATGGTTCGGTGTTTTCATCGGGAACATTCTAGAAGGTCGGAATGTCCGGCACTCCGGAGGGAAGGGTACATGAGTGTGTCATTACATATTGGAATGATTGCATCATGTACTAAGTATTCTTGCTGTCCCAAATAAAGGATTTATTTAAATCCTAAATTGAAAAGTCAAGCGGCTAGTTTGAAAGTCAAGCAGTTTTGGGAAGTGGGAAAAGAGGAGGAGAGGTGGAGGCCGAGTTGGAGGAGGTTCCTCCCTTGGCGGCGCACCTCCTAGGCCGAGTTGGGAGGAACTCCTCCCTTGGCCGGCCAGCCCTCCAACCTATATAAGGAGGGCAGGGCTCCCTCCTAGACACACAAGTTTCCTATCCTCTAAACTAAACCCTAGATCTAGACCCCGGTTTAGAGCTATTCGGTTTAGAGCCTTCTAATTGGTTTAGAGCCCTCTAATTGGTGTGTCTAATTACTAGACCACTAATAGCCTCTCTCATAAGCTCCACCATACTACTTTGGCTTAGGCGAAGCCTGCGATTTCCCTCTACCTCGGTACCACGCCCGTTGTCTGCGGAATCGCGAGAGTGCTACAACCTCCGCTGCTTTGGAACAAGGAGAGGAAGGTCTTCGTCCAGTACCGAGCGTGTGACCGGCTGGGGCGCTGCTGGCGATGGCGCGGAAGGATCGTCTCTGTGACCTTGAGATCGGAAGAATCGACTACATCACCCGAGAATCTGCTCTCGTTAAACACTTTGGAATCTTCGAGGGTGAGTTATTCCATCGACTCGTTGCTACAATCTAGTAGATAGATCTTGGCTTGTTTGTTTGTATGCGATAGAAAATTTTTGTTTTCCATGCTACGAACCCCTACAGCTTCGTCAAGGGCGATAGTCGCCAAGGCATTCCGCCATGGTTTCTATTGGCCCACCGCCCTCAAGGATGTCGAGCAGATGGTCTGCGCGTGCAATGGGTGCCACCGCTTCAGGCAGCTCAGGCACATGCCAACCTCGGTACTCAAGACCATACCGATCACCTGGCCCTTTGCAGTTTGGGGCCTCGGCATGGTCGGTCCCTTCAAGCGAGCCCGTGTCGGAATGACCCACCTGCTGGTAGCGGTGGACAAGTTCACAAAGTGTATCGAGGCCAAGCCTATCCGGAAGCTGGATGGAGCGACGGTTGTCACCTTCTTCACCGACATCATCAACCGCTTCGGCTACCCCAACAGCATCATCAGCGACAACGGCACGAACTTCGCCAAGGGGGCCTTTGCCCGGTTCTGCAGCAACAAGGGCATCCGACTGGACCTTGCCTCCGTTGCACACCCGCAGTCCAACGGGCAGGTCGAACGAGTAAACGGCTTGGTGCTAGCCGGCATCAAGCCACGTCTCATCGAGCTGTTGGAGCGGTCACCCGGATGCTAGATCGAAGAACTTCCGGCTGTGCTGTGGAGCCTCCGCACCACACCGAATAGGTCAACCGACTACATGCCATTCTTCCTGGTCTACGGATCGGAAGCCGTCCTCTCCGCCGACATCGAGTTCGACTCCCCTCGCAAGCTCCTGTACGACGAAAAAGCCAACAAGGAGGAGCGGGAGGACGGGGTGGACCTCCTGGAGGAGACACGCGAGCTGGCCCTGTCCAGATCTGCCCTGTACCAGCAGCTACTACGTCGCTACCATTCAAGCCGAATTCGCCCAGTCGCATTCCGCGTGGGCGACCTAGTTCTCTGGCTGGTGCAAGACACGAAGGGCATGCACAAGCTATCACCACCCTGGGAGGCCCCTTCATCATCAGCCGGGCGCTGCCCAACGACTCCTATTACCTCATCGACGCACAGCAGCCACACAAGAACAAGATGGACAAATCGGACGAGGAGACCGAGCGTCCTTGGAACTCGGCCCTGCTGCGCCCGTTTTACACCTAGTAGCCAGGCAGTGTATGTATCCCTAAAACCCCATGAATGAAAATACAGACCCCCACGAAAATCTCGGGGGCTCCTCCTAGAAATGTGTGTGCACCTGTTTTCCGGTTCAAATTTTCTGGCTCCGGCAACCCCTACCCGGGGGCTCGCCGGCTGGTCGGGCCTGTTAAGTCAACAAGCCGGCTGAGTAGTGTGCGATGATGTCAGAGGCCCACTCTTCGTCTCAGCTACAGACCGCAACCCGGCTGTCCGGCTAGCAAGAGCAAAAGCCCGAGGCATCCCACACGAAAAACAGGGAGGAGACGTGACAGATCGGGTGTCCCGGCCCTACAACTAGCTCGAACCATCCAGCTGCTAAGCTGCTAGTACCGTGCGTAATGTACTGTCAGCTCCCTTCGATTCCGGCTGCAGACCGCAACCCGGCTGCCCGGCAAGGACGCAGCGAAAACAGCAGAGCACACAAGAAGGCGACTAAGTGTCTAGAAAAGAGCAAGCCAGTTTTCGAAAAAACAAGCCGTTTTCCGGCTACGATTTGACAGACTAACCTATTAACCTGTGAAGATGTATGTGTATGCATATGTGCATTCTTGTCCGACTACCTCGAGTCGGAATTCAGGAGAAGGAAAGAAGATTCGAAGTCCTTGCCTTCATCAAGCGCTCCGAATCTCGGGGGCTACACCCACTGGGTGCGCTCACGCGCCCCCAGTGGAATCTTGTAGTTCCTGACTGGCTAAGGGCGTTTAGCCGGCCGTTCAGAGCCCAGGTGAGGGCAAGGGCGGGAGCAAGAAAAGACAAGAAAGATTCGAAGCACCTGGCTACGCCAGCTACTCCGAATCTCGGGGGCTACACCTAGTGGGTGCGCTCGCGCGCCCCCACTGGAATGTTAGTTCCCCCGGCTGAAGGCGTTCAGCCGACGAAAGCGGCCGACTGGGACGAGGCCAGTCGGATAAAGATAGAAGACTTGGGAGAAATAAGAAAGATTCGAAGCACCTGGCTGCGCCAGCTACTCCGAATCTCGGGGGCTACACCCAGTGGGTGCGCTAGCGCGCCCCCACTGGAGGTGTAGGTCGCCCGGCTAAAGGTGTGTAGCCGGACGAAGTTAGCCGGGCAAAATACGCAAAAGGAAAGCTCAACACACAAGGAAGATTCAAGAATTTCAACAATAATAAACAAAAAGGAGATGAAGCTCCCATAAATTACCCGGCATCAAAGACAGCCGGTACAAACGGACAAGGTTCACGAACATGTAAGACAAGACAAATACACCCGGCATCCCGGGGCAATAACTAGACGGCAGGACCCTTGCCGTGCGGGGGATCTTGGCCAGCAGAAGCTTCAGGCGGCGGAGGAGGCGCGAAGCTTGATCCGGTTCCTGCGCCTGCGGGCGGTGGCATCGAGCCCTCCGCATCAAGAGTACCGACGGACTCCGAGTCGGTGAGCACCTCGTCGGGATCCACGTAATCGGCGATCTTGATGGCGGACCCGCGGAGTTCCGGATGGGCTTGGCGGATGGCGGCAAGGTCGGCTTCGGCACGGAAGCCTCCGTCGATCTTCTCGACGCGGGCGTCCTTGTACCAGGAGAGCATGAGGGCCAGAGCCATCTCCGCTCCGGCCCGTGCCGCCAAGTCCTGCAGCTGATCCACCGCAGCCGGCACCTCCCCCACCTTCGCCGCCAGCTGCGCCATCGTCTCAGGAATCGGAGCCTCCAGCCACATGAAGGAGAAGACGTCCCGCGCCGCCTGACGAAGCTTCGCAGCTTCCTCGCCAAGAAGGAAGAGCTTACGGGCGTCGCTGCTCCTAGCGATTCTCCTGCAGCGGTTGTAGGCGGCAGTCTATGCGGGGTAAAAAGTCGAAAAAAAGGTCAGATCCGGCTACCGGATCCGGAAAGAAAGGAAGACGGGAAAAGGAACTTACCCTTGGCAGTGTGGCCGACCTACATCAGCTCCTCCACCAGCGCCTTCTCCTTGACCGCTAGCCGTTTGATCTCCTTCTCTTGGTCCTTGTTCTAGGCCTCGAGAAGGGTGAAGGCTTCGGCCCGGCTAGCGAGCGAGGCGTCGTGCTCCGTGAAGGTGGCCTCCAAACCGTCTACCCGCGCGTGCCAATCCTTGTTCTGCAGCCACAGAGTGGAGTTGGCCTTGCTCAGCCGGTCGTTCGCTTTCTTCAAGCGATCGATCTCGTGCTGAGCGCACACGAGGATGGCTGCAACGAAACCGGCTATCTATAAAAAAAGAGAGAGAGCAAGTTGGGTGAAGCGAACTTACTCTAGGAAGTCCTGTTGGCGGCAGCAAGCTTCTGCTCCAGCGTCCGGTTCCCGCCGGTTGCGGCCTCCAACAGCCGGATCTCCTTCACTGCCAGCTCGAGCATGGCGGCAAGGTCCGACAGCGAAGCGGCAGAGGAAGCGTCATCGTCCACGGTGTTGACGGCCAAGGACTCCTTCGCTGTGACCACCGCTGTTCACCACTCCTCCCCGAGCTCCTTGCCGGTAGCCCCCCGCGTGCCCGCGGAGGAGCCTTCCGGCTGGGAGGGCTCCGCTTCCGGCTGGGGACCCTCCGGCTAGGCGGAGGCAGCCGACTCAGCTCGAGGGGGAGGCGGAGGCTGCGCCTCAGAAGAAGGAGAGGCGCCGGTTGGCATAGTCGGGGCACGGGGCGGCAACCCGGTCGGCGCCCGTGCCGGGCTCATAGCTCCGAAAGAGACCAACGCGCTAAAGGGAAGGAGGAAAAGGCAAAAGCAAAATAAGCCAAAGTCAGAAAAACAAGAAAGAGGGCAAGTAGACAGAAAGCGCCGAAAGATAGAGGGGGGAAGAAAAAACATACCCTGGCACAACCAGGGGTGGCCCCTTCTTCCGGCCAAGGCGGCTCGGCGGCAGGGCGCCGGACCGGCTCCTCTTGGGAGCCGGCTCCTCCATCATGAGCGTGGGGCCGAGCAGTGGAGCCGCTCCGCTTGCTGGCCGTCCGTCATGAACCGTCACCAGCTCCACGGTCGGCCCGGCCTCCTCCTCCTTGTGCACCTCCGCGTGCGGGGCGGCGGCCGGCTCGTCATTCCGGCTGGGGAAGGCGTCGCCGTCCCCATCCGATTCCTCGCCGGACCGCCGAGCACGCGGCTCGGGCAAGTCGGGCATGAATGCCTCAAGGGGAGCCTTGCCCTCCTCGGGAAGGATGCAGGCGAACATCTGCCGAATGCAAGAAGTCAATCAGACAGAACAAGGAAATAACATAGAAAGAGTGAGCAAAATTTCCGGCTACGAGAACTTACCGGTAGCGCGTTCTCCGGCTGTAGGCGCGGTGAACTTCCAGTTCTCCGGCAGCCGCTCCTTGCTGATCGTCCACAACCACTCCTTTAAGTTGTGGTAGCGGGGATCGCGGCGCGATAGCCGGGTCGGGCCCAGCCGGCCAGAGTAATAGCACATCTTGTGTGCCGCTGCAGCATCGGCATTATCAGCCAGGACATCCAGCTAATAGTGATGTCCCGGCCGTTTAGCTGGCAGGTGACGAGGAAGCGCATGCGCGCCAGCATCGCGTCTGTCTCTGCCTTGTCGCCGTGGAGCTTCAGGTCCCAGTTCTGCCGACTAGATTCGACGTCTTGGAAGGCCGGAAGATTTATCCGGTCGACGTTGGTGACGTTCTTGACGTAGAAGTACGACTGCTGCCACAGCCGTACCGTGTCCTGGAGCAAGAATTTGGGGTAGCCGGATTGGGTGCGGGAGTAGATGGAGGCGCCACCGCAGACGACTAGCAGCCCCTTCATGTACTCCACCTGCGGCCGGACTCAGAAGAGCCAGCAGAAGAGCCCGAGATCCGGCTGGATCCCGAGATCCGGCTGGATCCCGAGATAGCTCTCGAAGAAAGCCATGAAGTGCGTCAGCGTCCCGATGGCGTTGGCGCCAAGGTGGTGAAGACGGAGGTCGAAGAAGGCGAGGAACGTCAGAACGAAGGGGTTCACCGGAAGGGCGAACCCGCGCGCTAGGTGGGAGAGGAAGATGACGCGCTCCCCCTCTGCTGGGTGCAGCGACATCTCCCCCACCGGCGCCAACCGCACCGCCACCTCCTCCGCCAGCGGGAGCACACAGGTGGCGCGGTACTTCGCGATATGGTCTTCGGTGACGGAGGAGCCACACCAAGCCCCACGGTCGGCGGCCATTTCCGGCTGGTGGAGAGGAGCAACGACGGAAGAGTGGCGGTGGCCCGTAGCATCGACGATGGCGAGCGGGCGGCGCAGAAGGCAAGAGCGCAGTAAGTCGCGAGGAGAAGGAAAGCAGCGGGGGCGAAGGAAAGAGCGCCTCCCAGCATCCCTTTAAAGGACCGGAAGGGCAACCGTCGACAGGGCCACATGGCGTGCATCCGGGCAACCCATTCCCCAACCGCCGCCTAGATCCCATGTGCCAGGGCAGGATGCGCAGAAGATCCTGGAGCGAGAACTGAAGCGCCGAACAGCAGTTTCCCGAGGCGACCTGTGATGGGACATTATGCTGCCCGCTATAGAGCAATGTTGGCGCATGCGCGCGTGGCCGGCGGCAGCACTGACGTCACGGGTAGCGCAACCGCCAGGCTCAGCCGGATGAAAATTCAAAAAGCAAGAAGGAGCGCGCGAAGATTTCGCCTAAGGGCGGAATCCACACGCGCTCGGGGGCTAGTGTCAGGGGGATGATCCTCGGGTACCCCATCCGGATAAGAAACAGGACAGTCGGATCGCGTCTGACTGACCAGATGCAGCCGGACAGGACAAGACGGGCCGGCTATCACCCGGTAGCAGGATCAGCAAGGGACAGCCGGATACGACGACATAGCCGGACCCAATCAGTGAGACAGGACGACGTGCGTATCGATTACACGGTATGCCTGCGATGACAATCTGGGACCACCGCCCATACCGAAGACTTTGCGTGGGTGATCTGGAGCGAGTGGCATGTCTTGACGACGGGCTGCCGGCGTCACTTTGACGACCATACCGCTCATACTCCGATAAGACAAGCCATACTAGATACTGTAGATGACTAGTCGGCTGGGACGCGCCTGTGGGGCCCGCCAGTCGGACTAGCCAGTGAGACCTTTGCCTCTCTGCCTAAATAAGGAGAGGCAAGGCCTCAGTAGAAAGGGTTGGTCTCAGTGCATTTAAGGAAGTAGCTAGAGAACACAGCTCAAGGAGCACTTGTAGTTCGTATATCCCTCATAGTCGGATCAGGCAAGAGTAGGAGCTTTACCTCATCACGAGGGATCCGAACCTGGGTACTTCCTGCGTCCAGCTACGCTTGCTTATACCCAATCTCGCCTGCGGACGCCGTTGATAGCTTCCCCGCTAGTCCCCACACCTCTATCGAACCTCCTTAGGTACTGCCATTCCCAATACAATGACATCCACTGAGGTACTCAGTGGTAGATGGTGGCGAGTTTGTCGCCAGATTCACTTGGCAAGTGATGGCCTTTGCACCCGGTTGGAGGGGCGACCGTTTTGGATCATCATGGTGCCCATGGCCCGTGGGTACGACTCGCCTCCATGATGCTGGTCAGGCGCAGCTGCGTTTGGCGGTGGTCCGGGCGATGGTGGAGGAGCGCAATGTGCCACTGTGCCCGGGGCGGCTCTGTAACCCCTATTGACCGTGTCGCGGTTCATCCGAGCCAAGCCCTCATGGAGTTTGAGGAACTCGCGACAGTCTTTGAGGAGGTGGCTAGATTTCTTTTTGCCCTCATGCTTGTCAATGTAGAAGTGCACGGTGCATGGCCCGGACAGCTTGTCTTCAATGGATGCTGTGGGTGCCTCATCACGACTGCGGTGCTGCCTTACTTGCGTGGTTTTCCCAGGGTCGCGGTATCCACCACTGCGGTAGCCGCTATTGCGGTTGTCGTCGCGTCTATCGGCGTAGCCGGCTGTGACCATGTTGACGTCGTCGCGGTCATTGTAGTTAAACATTCGACGTTTGCTTCGGCGATCACGTCTGCGTTCGAGCTCTGCTTCCTCGTCTGAGTGAACGCGATTTTTACCCGAATCTTCTCCATCTACCCACCGATTCGCGATTTCCATTAGGTGGTCAATGGTTTTGGGCTTTGAGCGGCCTAGCTCCTCACTGAGCTCTATGCGGCGAACGCCGCCGTTGAATGCGTCGATTGTGTGATCCTCCGAGATATTTTCTGCGGAGTTCTTGATGATGGACCACCTCTGAATGAACGAGCGTAGCGATTCGCCCGACCTTTGCTGGCAGCACCTCAGCTCTTCAATTGATGCGTGCCTTTTGTAGGTGCCCTTGAAGTTGCGCATAAAGCTGTAGACCAGCTCTTCCCAACTGCGAATGGATCCGCGTGGGAGGTTGTTGAGCCATGCGCGGGCGGGGCCCTGTAGCTATAGCTACAGGCATTGCATAGCCGTGCTTTGACTCCCGCCGTGGAGCCTGACGGAGGATATGTGGTCCTCCAACAAGATTTTCGAGTCCTGCAGACCGTCAAACTTTGGGTTCTCTGATGGGAGCTTAAACCCCTTGGGCATTCGCTTTTGCCTGATGGCCCTGCTGAAGCATCTAGCACCACAGAGCTCTACATCTTCGTCTTCTGAGTCAGTCGATCGGGCACGTCGCGCCCTTGACTTGTCGATCTTGCGCTGTGTGATGTCGTCACGCGCGTCGTAGTCGTGGTGATGTCGCGTGAGCGGCGGCGTCGAGACAGATCGTGACTATCATCGCTGGATGAGGGAGAGGAAAAGCATTTTGCCAGAGCCTTGCCTTTCTTCAGCTCTGGTGTTGGCTCCTTGTCGAGGGCGGCCTTGATTAACCCCAAGCCTGCGATCATAGATCGGTGCATGGCAGCTCGAGGATCTCCAGTCGGCGGCTGGTTGTTGAGGAGGTACATGGTGGCCGCCGTTACCGAAACTTGCGGCGTTTTTGGTAGCACGTTGCCACACGTATCCACCATCATGGAGCCGAAGTCAATGACCTTTGCAGCTTCTACACGCTCTTGTTTAGTGAGGTGGGCCAGTCGAGATCGCCTCTTGTTAGCGATGTACCCGTTGCACTTGGAGGAGGATCCTCCGTGGGCGGAGAGCCCAGCTCGTCGGAGGCTCGACTCGTCTGCTGCCTTTTTGCGTGCCTCGAGTTGCACGATTGTTTGTAGTTGGCGCTTGTATTCCTCCTTCAGGAGACAATGGTAGCCCTTCAGCAGTTCTTGCAGGGAGCCGAAGGGTAGAGGGTGGCCCCGTAGAGCCTCACGGCAGCGAGCCCACTCAAGGTTATTAAGCTTGATCATGACGCGTTCGCCAGTCTGCTCGTTTACCATAGTTGGAGGTTCGACTGCTCCTCCGTTGTTGACAGGGGCGCCGTTGGTGGGGCCGCCGTTTGGTGGTCCGCCGTTGGGTATGCCACCATTTGGCAGGTCAATTCCATTGCCACCATTGCACGCGTTGTCGCGATTGGCAGAGGAATCGCTCGTGTTGATGACGGCGCACATGAACTATATGGGGAAGCTGCTGCTCCCGCAACTTTCAGATCCGGAGCCGTAGGCTCCATCTTTAGTTGCTAGATTGCCCAGATTAGACTCGCGACTGTTGTCGCTGTCTGTATTCTCGACTGTTGTCGAGGCATTAAGCTCACTAAGGGTGCCGATCGGCGGAGGGAACCACGATGCTGGAGCAATCGATGGTGTTGTCGGTTGGTCAGGCATGTGAAGCGTGCCCATCTGTCCAACTTGAAAGCAGAAGCTCCTGATCGCCAGGCTAATTCCATTGCCTACAGATTCAAAAGCCGGGCGGGTGGCCGGCATGTGGACGGTGAAGTCGAACGCGCTGAAGAGCTGACGAATCTCCACTGTTGCGGAGTTGTAGATTGCAGTTGATGGGGCCGAAGAAGCTGCGACATCAGCACTCCCAATTCCCACAGACGGCGCCAATTGACGAGGGTTTAACTCATCAATGCCCATTGTTATGGACTTGGGTTTTGGAGAAGAAGGGAGCACTGGAAGCATCAATCGGCTACCAAACAAGCACACAGGGGACTCAAAGATTTACCCAGGTTCAGGCCTTGTAAGGTCCCTACTCCTGCTTGTCTGCTCGTGGAATTAATAGAGGAATCGAAGATTACAATGGTTCGCAGATGCAATCTGGTGAGGGTTGTGGAAACTAGGGTTGCGTGTGTCGTCCTCGCCGCCCCCTCCTAGCCTTTATATAGATAGGCTAGGTCTCAGGTAGCAGGTCGAGTCGGTTACAAGTTAGGTTTTTCCCTT
The DNA here is from genome assembly GCA_023614405.1 of Avena insularis. NCBI lineage: Eukaryota > Viridiplantae > Streptophyta > Magnoliopsida > Poales > Poaceae > Avena > Avena insularis. The sequence goes on along the minus strand of CM042688.1, from coordinate 501,677,717 downwards.
TAAACTTTCTATCTTTAGCTTCTTCTTGTTATGCAAGCAATCGAGAGTCCGTAGGTTACTCGAGTTCTCCATTTGGGCCTTGACGACGTCGTGGGCTTCCACTGTATTCAGGCCGTATATACCAAGCTCGAGTGCTTGTAGGGTATACCCATGTCACTCGGGCCTGAGAAAATTTTAGAGTCTCCGTCTGCTGGGCGTAGAGCTTCTCAAGATTCTTGAGCACCTCAGTCCGGGTATCGATGACCTTCTTGGTTTGGCCATATTTGACCTCCATCCATTTGTGATGCTCCACCTGCTCACCAATTTGGGCTTGGTGAGCCTGGTTGGACTCCTCCAGCCGGAGCACCTCCGCCTTCAACCTCTCCACCTCCCGGTCCCTGTCCGCTAATAGAGCTGCAGGAGGGTACCCAATGGTCAACAATTAACGTGAAAATTCACGCAATTGGGAGGACATGGCTGAGCAAGCAATGTTATGCCCCAGGTCCTGCGAGGTCTTGGTAGCTTTAGTAAAAGCTTTTTGCAAGAAAGACCCAGTGCAAGAGAGAACAAGGAAGACGGCAGAAAAGAAGAGTAGCGAAAACAGCAAGAGGATATTTACCTCAAGGGAAACCCCAGCGCCTTGGCCTGGCCAAGCCCCTGCTCCATCACCTCAACCACGTGGCGGGCCTGGCCGAGGGTAATGGGCATCGACTTAGAGAGTTGCGCCAGGACAGGGTCGGGCGGCAGCGCGACCCAGGCTTCCAGCCAGTGGGTAACCTGGAGGTCATCGTGGCTACCGGAAGCCGCACGCGACTCCTCTGGGACCCCGGCACTGCACCACCAGAGCCGAGAACCACCTCCTGCCGCTGTCTGCCGCGGCCGGCTGCGCAGAAGCTTCCGGTGCCACCTCCGTAGGCTCCTCCACCTCCATAGGCTCCTCCACCTGGTAGGCGACGGAACCCATCTGAGCCTCGCTCAGGACCGGCTCCGTTCTTTCCGTCATCTAGAGGGGAGGAGAAGACGAGCCTCTGTGCCCGACCAAGAGTACCTTGGCAAGCTTGGAGGTGGCGGAAGCCCAATGCAAGTTCACGGGTGCAGCCAGCGGCACCAACCCCACTGCACCCGCAACAACCTCAGTCAGTGCGGTAGTAGAGGCTGTAGCCGGTGCAGCATGCCCCTCAGCCCCAGCCGGAGGAAGGGTGAACATGGTGGCGATGGTCGTGGAGCCAGCCAATGACATCTACTCGCTACATAAATAGGACAAAGGCATGCTAAGCAAAGAGCAAGCCAAAGGTCACGCACAAGAAAAAGAAGTAAGGGCACATACCCGGTGACGCTTGGCGCAACTGTCATGGCCCTCAGTCGTCGAGACCTCTTTGTGCCGCCCCAGCTAGGGCGGCACTGGCAGAAGCGTCCCATTTCCCCATTTCCCTACCCGAGGCGGCTAGGGCAAGGGAAGCATCCTCGCCATGCGCAGCTGCACCAATTTAAACAAGACATCAAAATCTGGCTGTGGAAGCCGGCCAAGGAAAAAGAGTGCAAGCCAAGTACAATCACCGAGCGAGTCCTTGCAGCCCTTGTTGGCCCAGGTAGGGAAGCGTTCCGACTCCATCGGCGGGTACTTCTGCGGCTTGAAGTCCGGGGAGAAGATGGGCAGCTCATGGTAGCCCATGCCATCCTCTGCAAGTTGTGCTGTAAAATGCTACTCAAAAGGGGCAGATAAGGAGCAATCACAAGCCCTGCAGACAAAACAATAAAGAGAGGAATGGCAAAACCAACCTTCGGCACCAGCCGGCCCCGGTTGAATGGCGTGCAGGAGAATGTCTAGTCCTTTTCCAGATCCTCCTTGGAGATGGTGGCAGGCCACTCCCTGAGGGACCCGTGTGGCACCTCCAGCCGGGAGACCCGAGTGGGGTCATCGGAGCCAGAGAGATGGCACATCTTGTGCAACCGCACCATCAGCATAAGCATGCTATGCGTCATATAGGACAAAGAGATGTCCCGGGTGGTGAGCCGCTCCTTATCCACTAGGACCTCCAGCCAAGCCGCAATCCACTCCATGTCCGCTTGGGAACCCAAGCCCTTGATGGTTCAGGCCCTCCGGGTCGATGGGATATTGGCAAAGGGCGGCAGCTGGATCCAATCCACGTTGGCGGTTTTGTGCATGTAAAGGTACGAGCGCTGCCACAGCTTCACCGTGTGGGGGATGCTCAACCGTCCCATCAGCAACGACAACCGTGGATAGATGGCGCAGCAACCCGTCTCCATCAATGTCCTGTCCTTCTCCACCACCTAGACCATGAAGTTGAAGAACTTGAGGAAGTTCGTCGTATCAGGGCGAACCCCCAAGTAGGCCTCATAGCAGCCCGCATGATACGACAGCTGCGCCACCATGTTTGCCCCCAGGTGATGGACCTGAAGGTCAAACGCGACAAAGAGCTCGAGGACGAAATTTCTCACCGACAATCAGAAACCTTGGGCAAAGTGTGCAAGGAAGACCACAGCCTCATCGGGCTATGGGTTGGGGACCCTCTCCTCCTCCGGTGCAATGTAGTGCTTCACCATCCGCTCCGACGGATGAGTTTCCCCCGCCGGTACTTATGGATGAGGGACTCGATGATGTACAAGCCGCACCAGCCCCCCGCCTGCTCTAGAAGCATCTCGTCAAGCATGGTGGCCGTCGTGGAGAATCAGGGTCCTGTCATCGCGAAGAGTACGCGGTGGCATGGGCGACCAAGAAGCGGAGGCACAAAGGGCAAAATGTAAGCAGAGCGCAAGGAGCAAGAACAACAATGCGTAGGAGGAAGACGAAGTGGGGAAGACCCCTCCCTTGCGCCCCTATTTATCGAAGTAGAGCAAGCACGCCCCCTGGGCTCCCCTCCACCACGTGGCAAATAACCTCTCGTCTTCCCCCACGATGCTTCAGTTATGGATCGTGTGTGCCAGCATAACTCCTGCAGAAGATCCCGCGGGCGTTACTACAAAGGCGAAGATTGTGCACGACCCCCGAGAAACCTCTATGATGAAGGCGTGTGCATAGTTACAAAAACTGTCGCGGCAGACCAAGGGGTCAAACTAACGCGACACGCGCCAGAGGTGGTAGGCGTGGCCAATGCAAGCACTGACGTCATCAACAAAGCGATTCATCTCCCCTGCTGGTTGCGGCAGCCGGTAGATTCAATCACCGCTCACACCCTGTGGGTGGGCGACCGGTCCCGTAGCCGGTAAACTCCAGCCAGGTAACAACAAGCATCTCGAGCCAGAAAATGACAAACACTACAAGACAAACTTGCAACTAACTCTTCATCAACAATCATTTCAGCTTAGCCAATGAGCACGCAAGAACTTCTCCACAAGGCGAAGTCCCAACACGCTCGGGAACTAGTGTCGGGGGGATGACCCCTGGGTAGGCCAAGCTAGGCTCAACTAGTCGGCTCCAGGAGAAGCCTGGATGGATGGCCGCAAGACAAGGATCCATAGCCGGATGGAACACTCCATCCAGTCCGCCTACAAGATTCCCTAGCTGGCCCGTCTAGCTGGGTGACCACAAGAGACGACTAGGTGGCCAGCTCTACCCGGCTGCCTCGGATCCGTTGGCCAAAGATACGGAGGGGTGACACTCCTTGCTGAGAACACCCCTAACCGGACAGGCTGGCGCGCCGCCCTGATGGTGCTATAAGACGATGTTGCCCAAGCGCCAAGACTGGAAGTTGACCAGTAAAGCACCGGCTGACGAGTAAAGCGTTGACTAACGAGTAAAGCGTCGGGATGATGAGTAAAGTGTTGGGTGACGCCCAAAGCAACATATTTGGGACAACATTTGTACCTTGTCCCCCTACTAGAGGCTTGGTGTGTCACCCACGGCGGGAACCCGGCAATCTGGCCCGCTTTGTAAACCCAAAGCCCAAACAGTAAACCCTAGAGCCCATAATGTAACCTACCTCTCTTAACCAGTATATAAGGCGGGGGGTAGTGCTAGGGTTCTAGGTAGAGGTTACTGATACATTGAAAATGTATCTATAATTTTTGATGTTCCATGCTTGGTTTTATCCACTTTTTTGTGTTTTGTTCCAACTTTGGAGTAGTTTTCATATGATTTCTTGGACTAACCTATTAACAAGAGCCACGCGATTACTGCCTGTTTTCTGCTGTTTTTGGTTCGGGAAAGTCGAGAAAATGAATATTCTCATAATTGACGGGACAAAAGCCAAAGTGCCTATTTTTAGGAAGTCGTCAAGTGCGGAATCACGAGGCGGAGAGGGGCTGAGGCGGCACACCACTGGCAGCGGCCAGGCCAGCCAGCGCCAGGTGGTGTGGCCAGCACCATTGGCCTCCCCTTCCGACTATAAGATGCCCTCGGGACGTAAACCCTAAGTACCCGATCAAAAATCCACGAAAGAGTCTGTAGCCATCGTCATCTCCATCCCTAGATCGGGAGGTATCTAAAGCTCTTCCCGGCACCCTGCCGGAGAGGGGAAGTCACCCTGGAGGCCTCCTTCATCGCCATGCAAGCCTCCGATGTGATGTGTGAGTAGTTCATCCTTGGACTACGGATCCATGTAGTAGCTAGATGGCTGGTTCTCCTCCTTTGTGCTTTCATGTTTAGATCTTGTGAGCTCCGTTCATGATCAAGATCATCTATTTGTAATTCTGCATGTTGTGTTTGCGGGGATCTGATGGATATTGAGATGCTATTTCAGATTGATTGTTGATTCTATCATGTCTTTGTTATTTGTGATCTTGCATGCTTTCCGTTGTTAGTAGCTATCTTGGCCAAGTAGATGCTAGCAACTCCAAGAGTTAGTATTTATGCTCGATAGTGGGTTCATGCCTCTGGTAATCTGTGGAAGTGACAGAAATCTCTAAGGTACTAGATGTGTTGTTGCTACTAGGGAGAAAACAACAATCCTTTTTCATAGAACAATCATATTGTTTACTTTACACGCAGTTCATAAAGCAATAATTTGTTGCTTACAACTTAATACTGGAGGGGGTTCGGATGATAACCTGAACGTGGATTATTAGTCATAGATGCAGTTGGATGGCAGACTATGTATAATGTTGTAATGCCCAATCAAGTCTCAAAGGAGTCAAGATGATTAGTATATGCATGTATTGCTTTCTCGGTGTTTGTCAATTGCCCCGCTGTAATTTGTTCGCCCAGCATGTTATCTATCTAAGGAGAGCCACCTCTAGTGAACTATGGATCCCGGTTCTTTTTCTTTACAGGCAATCTATAAACTATTTTTGCTTTGTGTTTACTTTCTACAAACTTTTACTTCTTTGTTTTCTGCAAAACACGGTGAGATTGACATCCTCATCGCAAGTTGGGGACAAAGTTCTATGGTTGTGTTGTACAGGTCTCCACGTTGCTACTAGCACCGGTAGTGCGCCCTGCCAAAGCTTAGCTAGTAACATCTTTGGGGTGTTTCCTTGCTCCTATTGGTTCGATTAAACCTTGGTTTCATAACTGAGGGAAACTTGTTGTTGTGCTCATCATACCTTCCTCTTGGGGTTCCCAATGAGCTCTACATCAACACCGCCATCAAGCATTTTTCTGGGCATCGTGCATTGAGCCATCAGTGGTTCTTTATGATACATATGTACTTACAATGACAAGAGCTTACTCGTGACTAAAGTTGAGTAGCATGAGGTTCGGTCTTCGTAAGTAAGGGGCATGATATTTTGGTTTATAACTTGTCAAGCATATCCTCTTAGTTGTGTCACTTTAACCTTAATCACTTCAAGATGCTTATGATAGGGGCAATGAGAGCTGAAATCTATAAGTACCATAATTTTTGGAAGCTCTTTATGAGACTTGAATCCCTACTTCCTTCTATGAAGGCCTTTCTTCCACCATTATATTGAGTCTCCACCTTCTACCTTTATGCACCTATTTTGAGAGCATAGTGGCCATTCTTAGTTCTATGTGCATTGTCCCAAGACTAGTTTATTGATGCATAACTTGATATTGCTTGTTTTAAACTATTTGTGTCTAGTCACACTTATGAACTTTGAAGGTGTCCTATGCATTTATATTTTCTACTCTATGAGGGACAAGCTAAATACTATTATGCTATGTTTTCTTTATGTGAAACAAACAAACGTCTTGCAAAGCATTGTTATTCATGAATCTTTTGTTTGTGCCTTTTCATGTTGCATCATAGTTTCTTTGTCTTATTGCTAGAACTTTGTCTTTCATGTTATGATTGAAGTACTATGATCCCAACTTTGAATCTTCTACAAATACTTTGATCAAGTCTTTGATGGTGCATGTCACCTCAAAAATTATTCTTTCTTTTTTATCACTTACCTAGTCGAGGACGAGCAGGAGTTAAGCTTGGGGATGTTGATACATTGAAAATGTATCTATAATTTTTGATGTTCCATGCTTGGTTTTATCCACTTTCTTGTGTTTTGTCCACACTTTGGAGTACTTTTCATATGATTTCTTGGACTAACCTATTAACAAGAGTGATGACCACAAGTATAGGGGGTGTATCGCAGTATTTTCGATAAGTAAGAGTGTCGAACCCAACGAGGAGCAGAAGGTGCTGGCTAGTGGTATGGATCGGGAATTCTCTGCAAATACTTAGCAAACGGATTTTTAGGGGGTTTTGATAAAGCAAGTAAACAAAGTACGAGTAAATAACAGATAGTAGGAATAAATGCAGCAAGTGGCCCAATCCTTTATGCAGCAAAGGACAAGCCGGTTGTATTACTTAAGATGACTAAACGTTCTCGAGGACACATGGGAAGACTGTCAAGTGCTTTCGCTTCATATAGTTGATTAATCTTATTTAGCTTGCTAAGTGTTGTGTGGGTGAACCTGTGCTAATGTACCGACCTTCCTAGGACTAATACATACTTGTGATTATACCCCTTGCAAACATCCGTAAGTACAAGAAAGTAATTAAGGTAGAAACCTAACCGCAGCTTTAAACTCTAAGACCCTTACGTCCCTTGTGCAATGGTTTCCTAATGGGGGTTCAGGTTTCTGTCACTCCAGCAAACCCTACGATTATTAGCCAAATACACAATGCATTCCCCTAGGCCCATATAGGTGAAGTGTCATGTAGTCGACATTCACATGACACCACTAGAAGAAGTACACCACAACTTAAATATCAAACTATTGAATCTTTCTCAACACAACTCCACTACTAACAACATGACTTCTCCCATGTCCTCAAGAACAAAACGAACTACTCACAAGACATCATATGGATCATGATCAGAGATGGAATAATGATGTATAACAATCTGAACATAAACAATAATTAAATGGTTCACTCAATAGCATCAACTACAAAGAGTAATCAACACCGGGAAAGTTTCCCCTAAGAACTAATGCAAGATTCAACTCAATTGTTACAGCAATATGGAGATGGTGATGAGGGTGCTGATGGTGATGATGGTGGTGATGATGATGATGATGATCCCGATGAAGTCCAGCTTGATGGTGGTGTTGATGGTGACGATCTCCCTCTCAGGAAGGAATTCCCGGCGAAATCATGTAGGGAGATCTTCTCTCGGTGTTTCCGCCTCATGAAGCGGAATCTTCTTTGGTCGATCCCAGTCTTAGGATTTCAGGAGGATAATATCGCCCGGAGGAGTGCGAGGTGGGTGGCAGGCACACCACTGGTGGCGCGACCTAGGGTGGCCAGCTAGGGGTGGTGTGGGCCCCTGGCCCATCTCAGCCACTTCCTTCTTCTTACGGAAAAATAGGATTTTCCGTATATTTTCCTGGATTCTCGATGTTCATAATTTTGCCTCCAAACAGCACCTTTTCCATCGAGAATCTGATTGCGGTCCATGCTCCAAAAGTCATCAACCATACAAAAACAGATGAAATAACATAAGTATCACCTCTCAATATGAAATATATAAATGAATAACAGTGAATTATGACATAGAATAGTGATGCAAAATGGACGTATCAACTCCCCCCAAGCTTAGACTTTGCTTTTCCCCAAGCAAAACTGAGCTCAATAAACAAGACCCCAGGTTTATGGAGTGAAGAGTCGATAAAAAGAATATGGACAAGAAGCATCACATTCATCAATACATACATCATAATAGAAGACAACTCACTATTATATAACTCAACTTGCAATGCGTAAAGGAAACACAATAAAGATACAAAAAGTAAATCATAATTGGTAATGGCAAACTTAGCTCTTGGTCGAAGAATAGTTGATAATTTGCTGGAGTTCACAAATAACTGATTTTCAATGATAGCTTTCAAAGTAGTAAACATCAAGATAAGAGCAATGTGCAAAAGAAGGAACATAAGAAACATGATTGAATAAATCATCATATGAATGAATGAAACACAACAACTCAAAATACTTGCTGAGATAGAAAGGAGTAGGTTTACTGACTCAACTAAAAAAAGGCCCTTCGTAGAGGGAAGTAGGGATTGCAAGTCTCATAAAGAGCTCCCAAAAATTATGATACTTACTAACTTTCAGCTCTCATTGCCCATATCATAGGCATCTTTAGGTGATTAAGGTTAAAGTGATCAAATATGAGGATATGCATTGACAAGTTGTAAATTGAGAATCTCATGTCCCTTGAATACGAGGGCCGCTCCTCATGCTACTCAAGTTTAGTCACCGGTAAGTTCATTTCATCGTAAGCATATGTGTATCATAGAGAACCGCCAACAAGGTACCCCTTGCCCGATGATATGGAAGAATCCCCATATCAAAATGACAAGGCAAGAAGACAACAAACATCTCAGCAATCTTCTTATTTACCATGGGAATATGGTGCTTTTTATCTCTTTCCTCTTTTCATAATCTATTTTTTTCTTTTTCTCTTTTCTTCTCAACATCAGACTCTTTTTTTATAAGAAGAATGCTTCATAGATGCTCGTTATGGTTACGCTGCAGGTTTCCACCATGTCAGCATGGATTAGACCAGCGGCCCAGGTGTTTTTCTAACACACATGCATAACTCCATGGACTGACAAGCTCCCCTTTCATTTCACACCGACGACATCCATAGACAAAAGAACATGATATCAACTAGGTACAAAGTACCAGTGCAATGTTGAAAGTGTTCCCCATGACAGCATGGTTCTGCTAATTCACAACTCACAAAGCGCAAGCATATACGCAACATAGATGGGCACAATGGTTCAAGTTTATTAGATGCAAGAAAGTAAAGTGTTCCATCAAGTTCATGAGAGCTTTAATCACTAATTTTCACATAACAAGTTTAATTTGGGAGATAGATAAAACAAGAATTTACTTGGAATAGCAATAATGCTAATAGGTAGGTATGGTGGACACAAATGGCGTGGGTTTTGGTTTAAAGGGGGTGGATGCACGAGAAGAAATCCCTCTCAGTACAAGTTTTTGGCTAGAAAGGCTGGGTAGCAAGTATAATAGTTGAAGGAAACAATCAAACATACAAGTGATAAAAACAAACATGCAACCTTCCTTGGAGGCACAAAAGATCTTAACTAGAGAATACTAGACTTATGAGCAAATCAAGAAAGAAAGATGATGAGGGTGGTGATGGTGATGATGGTGGTGGTGATGATGATGATGATGATGATCCCGATGAAGTCCAGCTTGATGGTGGTGTTGATGGCGATGATCTCCCCTCTCCGGGAAGGAATTCCCCCGGCAGAAATCTGTCTGCCGGAGAGATCTTTCTCTCGGTGTTTCCGCCCCTTGAGGCGAAATCTTTCTGTGGTCGCTCCCCGAGTCTTAGGGTTTCGGGAGGACAATATACGCCAGAGGGGAGTGCCAGGGGTGGACAAGGGCGGCCACACCACCTGGTGGCGCGGCCCAAGGTGGCCCGTGTCAGGGGGTGGTGTGGGCCCTCTGTGGCCCATCTCCAGCCCCCCTTCTAGCTTCCTTCGTCTTTCGGAAAAATAGGATTTTCCGTATATTTTCCCGGACTTTCTGATCTTCGCGAATTTTGCCTCCAAACAGCACCTTTTCCATCAGAATCCTGACTGCAACGGTCCATGCTCCAAAAGTCATCAACCATGCAAAAACAGATGAAATAACATAAGTATCACCTCTCAATATGAAATATAGCAATGAATTATGACATAGAATAGTGATGCAAAATGGACGTATCAAAGAGCCACGGTGTCAGCTGCCTGTTTTCTACTGTTTTGGTTCCAGGAAAGTCAGAAAATGAATATTCTCAGAATTGGACGGGACAAAAGCCAAAGTGCCTATTTTTCCGGAAGTCATCAGATGCCAGAATACGGGACGGAGAAGGGATGGGGGGTGGCCACACCACAGTCGCAGACTAGGCTGGCCACGCCGAGTGGTGTGGTCCGCCAACCCCTCGGCCTCTCCTTCCGCCTATATATTGCCCTCGGGACGATAATAAATCCACGAAAGAGTCTGTAGCCGCCGTCATCTCCATGCCTAGATCGGGAGGGATCTGAAGCTCTTCCCGGCACCCTGCCGGAGAGGGGAATTCACCATGGAGGCCTTCTTCATCATCATGCAAGCCTCCGGTGTGATGCGTGAGTAGTTCATCTTTGGACTACGGATCCATGTAGTAGCTAGATGGCTGGTTCTCCTCCTTTGTGCTTTCATGTCTAGATCTTGTGAGCTCCGTTCATGATCAAGATCATCTATTTGTAATTCTTTATGTTGTGTTTGTGGGGATCCGATGGATATTGAGATGCTATTTCAGATTGATTATTGATTCTATCATGTCTTTGTTATTTGTGATCTTGCATGCTTTTCGTTGTTAGTAGCTATCTTGGCCAAGTAGATGCTAGCAACTCCAAGAGTTAGTATTTATGCTCGATAGTGGGTTCATGCCTTTGGTAATCTGGGGAAGTGACAGAAATCTCTAAGGTACTAGATGTGTTGTTGCTACTAGGGAGAAAACAACAATCCTTTGTTCATAAAACAATCGTATTGTTTACATTTTACACGCAATTCGTAAAGCAATAATATGTTGCTTGCAACTTAATACTGGAGGGGGTTCGGATGATAACCTGAAGGTGGATTATTAGTCATAGATGTAGTTGGATGGCGGTCTATGTATAATGTTGTAATTCCCAATCAAGTTCCAAAGGAGTCAAGATGATTAGTATATGCATGTATTGCTTTCTCGATGTTTGTCAATTGCCCCGCTGTAATTTGTTCACCCAGCATGTTATCTATCTTAAGAAGAGCCACCTCTAGTGAACTATGAATCCCGATCCTTTTCTTTATATACAATCTACAAACTGTTTACTATTTTTTTTTACTTTCTACAAACTATTACTTCCTTCCATTCGATACGTTTAATCCTTTATTTTCAGCAAAACCGGTGAGATTGACAACCTCATCGCAAGTTGGGGACAAAGTTCTATGGTTGTGTTGTGCAGGTCTCCATGTTTCTACTAGCACCGGTCGTGCGCCCTGCCAAGGCTCAGCTAGCAACACCTTTGGGGTGTTTCCTTGCTCCTACTGGTTCGATTAAACCTTGGTTTCATAACTAAGGGAAACTTGCTGTTGTGCTCATCATACCTTCCTCTTGGGGTTCCCAACGAGCTCTACATCAACACTGAGCCATCAGTTACAAGCTCCAAGTTCTCTATATTCCACCAGTTCATTAGTTCATCTTCCTCTAGCTCTCGATAGCAGTTAGGGAAACATCTCAAGGAGCACTTGTACTGAGCATTCGCCTCCCAAATAGTAGATCCTTGCAGGAGTAGGAGTGTTACCTCATCGAGAGGGCTCTGAACCTTGGTACATTGTTATGTCTGTAGTATCTATGCCCAACCTGTTGCGAGTAGCCACCGACAGCATCCTGATTGTTCCCTTCATGCCATCCCCGATGGCACTGCCGTGTTCCACACCACAACACATGTGCGAGTAAACCCCCCTAGCTGTGGGAGATGTAGGGGATTGGTGAGATGTGATATGCCTATCTTATTCCATATATTTGTGAATGTGGTTATTATCATTTTGTGCAAGAATTATTATCTATGTTTTTTTAGGGTATTATTATCTATGTTATGTAGCACACCGGGAGATGTAGGGGAATTATTTTGTGCAACACACCGAAAGAGTACTTTGATAACATCAAACATCACACCATAACATGGTGACTATAAAGGTGGGTTTGGGTACTCTGAAAGTGTTATGTTGAGGCTCATGGATCAAGAGTGGGATTTTTTCATCCTGATGATAGAGAGATATACTCAGGGCCCTCTCGGTGATATCACATTGACACAACTTGCAAGCAAGTGGCACAGGAACAAGAAAAGAGTACTTGTCGGCAACGAGATCAAAATAGGTACGGGGATATCGATGATCGAATCTCGGACATGTAATATATCGCGAGAAAAAGAGATTTAGTTACAACGTCAAAGGTTCTCATGATCAATAGAGTCATCGTTGAATAAGGGGGAGTCAGTATGGATCTCCATGTCCAGTTTCTGATTATTGATCGGACAGGGGTCTCGATCATGTCTACTTTATTCGGGAACCGTAGGGTGACACACTTAATGTATACCGATGCCAAATGTAGCACATATAATACCAGAGAAAGGCTTTGAAAGCACTGGGATTATTTTGATGGGCACTAGAATTGTTTCGGGTCAAATTGCTAAAAATGGTTTCAGATGTGATATCGAAGTATTGTAACGGGTTATTCTGAATAAAATAATTAAAATTTGTTTTATTTAATGAGAGATTGCATTAATTTTGGTGGGAAATAAATGCAAGTTGAGTGGAGTTGATTTTAATGGGAGTGGGCTTAGTGGAAGCTCCACTCACCATTAAGAGGGGAGAGGTGGGGGCACCACCATGGCTGCCGGCCATGGCCTTTGGGGCTGCCCCCTCACCTATAAAAGGAGGGATACTCCTCTTCACACACACCTTCTCGTGAAGGATCTCTCTCCCCTCTAGTAAATTCCTCATGGCATCGGATTAGCGAAGTACATGTTCTCTATGGTTTCTCTGGAAGGATCTGTTACTTCTGCTACTTTGCTGGATTGAGGACTCAGAGGTTGTCAGGGGGCTAGACGTGTGTGCGATCATGGATGCGCTGCTACTTTGTGGCGCTTGACTTCAAGTCAATCTTGAGATCGGCAAGTGTATGACTAGATCATCCACGAAATCAGATTTCATTAACAAAGCTTTTAGGTATTTGAGGGTAAGATCTCTATGGATATATATCCACCTGTTTCTTGTATTTAGATAGATATATCTTGGTGCTTAGTTGTTCATATCGTAGGAATTTTTTGTTTTCTATGTTGTGAACCCAACAGTGGTATCAAAGATGGATCTATGTGTAGATGTTTTGTGTGGGTACAACACATATGAGTATGTGGGCGTTGATGATCATGTTATTGCATCCTCTTGTGTATTTTTATATTAGAGGCAAGTGAGATGAAGCGGCCCAGACTAACTTTACATGTTCTCACACATGAGACTTTTTCCACGCTTGACATGCAACTAGTTTTGCATAAGTGTCTTGCAGGTGTCTTTCTCTCCTACTATAGATTTACGACAGGTTGCTAATAAGTTGATTATCATTGTTGTGGTTCCATGTTCATAGGTAATAACGATTCTATCTCCAAAATCCCTAAGCCACATAAAAATATGCAAAATATAAATTAGAAGCGTCTAGTTTTGTTTTTGCTGGGCAAGTGTTATGATATGGTAATGTTATAATTTGAAGTATAGTGAGAAAAATCCTTATTTGACACTACTCTCAAATATGATTCCTTATTTGACACTGAATTTTTTTGACTTCCTTATTTGACACTTGGTGTAAATTATGATGTCCTAGGTGACACTACCGTTCGTTCTATTAGATGGTTCTGTTAGTTCTATTTTGGCAGGACCAAAATACCCCCGACTTGATTAGTCGCTAGCTGAACAGTTCTGTTAGATGGTTCTGTCAGTTCTATTTCGGCAGGACCAAAATACCCTTGACTTGATTAGTCGCTAACTGAACAACACACCCCTCCAACCAAGAAAAAATATTGAAGGAAAACAGAACTAGAGCCCGTCCTTATGATGTCTTGTTCACCTTGCTTGCTTCCTTGTGGGCGGCGGACGACGGCCAAGGCGGCATGGACCAAGCTGCGGGTGGCGGTGCAGGGGACGACGGCCAAGGCGATGCGGCGGATGGCGGTCAAGGCAGGGTGCTAGACGGCGGTCAAGGCGGAGCTCTCTCTAAAGGCCGAAGCAAGGATCTAGACGGCAACTTGGGCGCGGCGGATGGCGGCCAAGGTGGGGCAGCAGTGGGTGGTGAAGGCACAGTGGCGAGAGGGGATGACACATGCTCAGGTCATGGTCAGGATGCATGCTCTGCTCCAGGTTTGGCATCATCGTCATGGCAACAAGGGTATGTTTCTTTGACGAATTGCTCTATAATTTGAAGTGTTGTTTGTTGAAACTTATATGTAGTAGTATACTGTCATATCTCACCATATCTATCAGCAATGCTTATGAATTTCTGCTACAAACTAGTGTAGAAGAACGGACCATGGGCATGTTGGGCAAATTAGCATTTAAACACATCACCATACAACAACTTTTGTATTGTAAAACAATTTGGGTCAAATTATGCACCAGGGGCAAAAGTATCTTTTTATCTCCCCAATTAACACTGTTAGTTCTCAAAATGCACTAGAGAGTCATATAAGGCATCAAAATTTACACCAAGTGTCAAATAAGGAAGTCAAAATTTCACGGTGTCAAATAAGGAATCATATTTGAGAGTAGTGTCAAATAAGGAATTTTCTCAAGTATAATTTGATACTCTTGGAAAATTATAACAAACCAAAGTGTAAGCTCCATAGACCTCTTGGCGTTACACAAATGGAATGATGGAGATCATACCACACAAGATAGTGATCAAGTGCAAGAACTATATAATATCACTTTTGCATATGATGTTTGTTTGCATCTTATTTTTCCTGTATGGCACTTAGTAGAATTATAAGATGATCCCTCATTTAAATATCAAGACAAAAATATGTTCTTCCTTTAGTAGGCACCATTAAGAAAGTTCATCGTTTCGAGACACCACGTGATGATCGGGTGTGATGGACTCTACGTTCGCATACAACGGGTGTAAGATAGTTTTACACACGCGGGTACTAAGGTTCTTACTTGGAGAGCCTAGCATGTACAGACATGGCCTCGGAACACAAATCGAAAGGTAAAACATGAGTCATTTAGTTGATATGATGACCATATTGATGCTCGCCTTTGTAGTTGCACCAATTCATGTGATGATTGGTCTTGGTGTAGTGAATTTGGTTCATGTAATCACCAAAACGACTCAAGGGATGTTGGTTTTGAGTGGGAGTTTATTTAGTAGTATGATTAAAGTTGAACTCAATTTATCATAAACAAAATCAAGGTGAATTTGCATAGTTTGTTGTAGTCATTGGTATATATTTACTACCTTATGCTTAGTTATAATTGAGATAATAGAACTATAGGATTCTGGATATTTACTTTATGAACTGATGTCGTATTGTTTTGAGTGTCCATCTAAAGTTTAGAATTCATATTGAAAACTTTCAACAAACTCCATTTACTCTATGAAGTTTAATAAGTAGTATTAATCAAGAATAACAGTTCCAGTGTTTGTATCTAAGTATCATGTTTGCCTCCATTATCCTTGATATTCAAAAGATGTTTTAGTATCAAAGGTTATCTAGGAGCTAAAAGAATTGTTTTAGAAACCGTCATGTGTGGAACATATTACAATATCAGAAACAATGTTTTTGGTTTCAAAATGATAGAGTAAAATATATGTTCTCATATTGTATGAGAATTGGCGAAAGTTGGAGATTCTAGGCGTCCTGATCTCCCAAAAAGGTTTTAGGAACTAACATTATAGTCACGATTCACCCTTATAGGCTATAGTAGCTTGATCATGAAAGTTGTCATGATAGGATGAATAAAATATATAGGTAAAATGTTTACTACACCAAAAGATTACTAAATAATGGATTTTAAAAGAACGCCAAACATTTGATGATGGTGATCTACTTCAAATGTGCAAGTCCTAGGTATTAGTATTTGACTAACAAGCTTTGGTATTATGTGTAATATGTATGGCATCACTATTGATGTTGATAGATTCTTTTAAAAATAAAAGGAAATGCTGAAAGAGAATCTAGAAAATATTTGGCAAAAAAGAAAAAGACTAGAAATGTCCAGCTTAGGTATATAGATGATATACATGTTATGGGTGTATTCTTTGCTTGTTAAAGAATGTAGTTCTTGGGTATTGGATACCAAATAGGTTGGTGTGAAATTTCATAAGGAACAACACAATTCATGAACTGCAATGGCCTAATTAACTAGCAAGAGAATATGTGATAATGTTCATCGGAAACAAATAGAGTGTTGTTGTGTTTCTCGTTCACATGAAACCTTACCTTCAAGATTTTTTTTAATAATTGTTATTTTGTTCCAGTATTATGACAACAATGGTTGTTCAAATAATTACTGTATTCCATAAAAGATGGATAAACTCTTATAAGTATAGTTGGAGAAATCACGTCCATAAAAACTAATGCTAAAATGTCGCAAGACAAATGATTAGCAGATCACTTATGAGTGACATCGCCGTTTAAATTATATTGGAAATAAAACATGAAGAAACTCCATGTTGATGGATTCTTTGGAGTCTTTGATTTTGATCAATTGACTCTTGTGAGGCTTTCCTAGAGATAATTGAAACTCTGTTCGTAGGCCAAAGAGGAATGGACAACTAACTTATTGGACATTGTGCATGTTAATGTATATAGTCCATTATGTGTAGCCGTGTGCGGTGGATCTTTCAACTCCATATACTTTCTCCAGAAATTTGAGTGGATATATGTGTCTATTTACTTAATAACGAAAGAAGTATGAAACATTTGAAAATTGTTCAAAGACTTTCAAGATGAATTAGAAAATCATTGTAATAAGAAAATAAAGAATTTATGATTGGATCATAAAGGAAGATATTTTATTTACAAGTTTAGCGAAAATACCTAAGGTTTGAGGAGTCGTTCCATGGATTTGCGTTTCCCGGTAACCATAGGAGTATGGAGCGTTCGAGAGATGAAATCAAACCTTGGTTGACATGGTAAGATCAAAGGTGTGATTTATAAAACTGCCATTATGTTTTAAGGATTAAATCTTTAGAGACTACCGCTTTTATACTGAAAAGAGCGCCATAATGATCCGTTCAAATGACACCATATGGGTTATGGTTTAAAACTCGAGTTGTCTTTTCTTAAATTTTGGTATGCTAGGCAAAAGTAAAATGTTTACAACCAGAGTCGGATAAAAACGTCTTTGTAGGTTATCCCAAAGCAACAGTTCGGTATTCCTCCATAGCACTAGAGACAAAAGAGTTTGTCACTTAGAACGTCAAGTTTCTTGAGAAGGAATTTTTCGCAAAAGTTAAGTGGGAGGATAATAAAACTTTGATTAGGTTGATGAACCTAAGCAACATGTGCTAAGTAGCACAACGCCGGAAAGTGTCCCGGAGGCGGCCATGATGCTCATGGCTCCCGTGACTACAGAGGTTGTGGTCTTAGAGATTAGAGTTCTAATTGAACCGTGTGGGTCATGTAACAATCAAGTAGTGAGATTTGATAAAAAAGTTGTTATTGTTTTGAAAATGATGAACCGACTACATCAAAGAAGCGATGATGGGCCTTGACTCCATCAAGTGGCCAAAGTCATAAAATCCGTGATAGCTCCAATACACGAGAAATCAAATTTTTGAACTTGGAAAACCCTCTAGAAAGGCATGAAGGCTATCGGTGATATTTGGATCTATAAAGAAATAGACATGGATGTTTCACATCTACGAAATAGTCAACATTTCGAAAAAGTGTTTACGACAATGTTCAAGGAGTTGACTACGACAAGATTTGATCTTTCGTAGCTACATTTAGTCTGGACGGATTAATAGAGAAACCATTCCATATGTCAATTTTGGTATATGGTAGTTGAACAAACAAAGCAAAGTTCTTCTAATATAATGGTTACCTAGGACGTGTACATGACATGGTTCGAAGGGTTTTGTTAATTCAAAGGATACTAAATGGTCATGCAAACTTCAATGGTTGAAGTAAGCATAGCGGAGTTGGAAACTTCACCGTGGTGAAACTGTGAAATGTTTAATTTAATCAAAGACAATGAAGATGCTTGCATTTGCATAAAATTAAATGGGAGCGCTAAGAAATATTTCTAATAATTATGTAGAAGACATGTCGTGGTATTGCCGATGAGTATGCCATGGAGGGGTCCTCATAGAGCGTGTTTAGAGAGGTGGGGGAAGGCGGTGAGTTGACGGGTACGAGGTAACACAACTTACCCAGGTTCAAGTCCCGCGACGGTGGCAGAACTCTACTCCTGGTATAAATCACTATAATGGCAATACACCAAGTTATAGGGATTGGTTCTCTATGCTAGGTGATGTGTACTATTGTACGTTGTGTTGCCCTAAAGGCTCCCATAGGTCCGGCTTATAAAGGCGCAAGAACCTAGGGTTACAGGGAAAGACCTTGCCGGACAGGTTACAAAGTCCTACACTAATACTAACTAGTCTCCGTGTCTTGTACTCCAAGGCTCCACGTAGGTCGGTGACTGCAACATAGCCTTCCTTTATCTAGCATGGGCCTCCCTTCTGGATCCGTCTAACTAGGCTGCCCAGCAGGCCGTGGGCCATGCTACCAACTATGGGTCACCCGGGTTAGCCAGATTAGAGACATGCAATGGTGATAACCATTTAGCATATCCCCAATAGTAGCCCCGGGAGGACTTTGAGATCTTGCGTTGTCTTGCCTCTTAGTCTTGAATGCTCCGTCAAGGTGATGTTGGTAATCCGTCAAGCAATATCTCGAAGGTCTCCAAAAGAACCCTGCAATCTTTTTCGCCTTCATAGTGGAAGCCGGAGATTCTTCAAGTCCCTTCTTCTAGAGTCGGATAGTTTCCGTCTTCCATGGAATCTTCAGACGTGACTCCTCACTACAATGGTCACTAGGATGACATAGGCTATAGCCTACACTACCTCAAAACTCACATATAGTAGTGAATTAATCATTAGCTATTTTAGCGCGCAAAATATGAAATGTTTAAGCGGAAAATTGGGGGACGTGGCGAAATTACCACGCATGTTCGCACACACATTGTCAACGCTAAAACCGTTAGATCTTCCATGCATGAATCTTGATGCCAGGGGCTATAAATGTTAACTGTGGCCAGAATATTTCTTTTTACCCGCGTTCTTCCCTGCATCTTCTTCTTCCTCCCGCCACGCGACTATTCGAGATCCTAAGATAAAACTCTATCCAAACTCCTTTCTACCTCCCATCCTTCATCCATCCATGCAATGGCCAGTGGCAGCAACGCTCCTTCCACGGTGGTGGCTCCCGAGGCTATTGTTGAGCCATCGCAGGGAGTATCTGTCCCACTGGAGGGAATGGTGATCCTGTCTCCGCCGTAGTGGAATCCATCGGTGGTGACTAGAAAAGGGTGGCGCCCGACGCTGTGGAGGAGGATGCTGACTCCCACAAAGGAGTGTGGAGGGGTTCTAACCTCTCCACTGAGCAGTTGCAAGAACTCATCACCGAAGGGTATCTTCCGGTGACAGAGGGATTAATCTAGCGACCAGTACCGGCCGGCGATGTGGTCCACTCTCCCCAAGTCGGAGAGAAGGTCTACCTCAAAGCCCAACTGGTACATGGTGTTAGCCTCCCAGTCTTCGCCTTCTTCCTCGAAATCCTCTGGCACTTCCGGGTTCTCCACCACAATCTTTCTCCCCACAACATCCTTGTACTTAGCAACTATGTAGCTTTGTGTGAAGGATACCTAGGAATCAAACCTAGGTTAGATATGTTTATATATTTCTTTACCTTCAAGAGAGAGTCTGTAGAGTCCTGCCACAAGTCCTACAAAAACTGGCAACGGACTTACTTCTATAGCCCGAATATCCCTCTGGCCGATCGGGAAGACTCGTATCCTGACTTTGTCGATGGAGCTACCGCCGAGGCCACCACCTGGAGATCCCAAGGCCCCCTCTCATCCGATGACGAAGCGTCTCGCACCGTAAGGCGGATCGAGTGGCTGGTAGATGGAAGTCTAACCGGCTTGGACCTAGCCATGTGATGGTTTACAAGCCAGATCCAACCTCTGCAGCACCACGCCGAGCTGATGCACAAGTACTCCAAGGAGAGGAAAGATCCTATGCGGATTTACAATGACAACTTCTCCGTGGACTCCATCAAGCTTCGGCTTAAGGACCTTGTCAAGGTGAAAGATAAGGAGCATGGCTTCAAGATCACCTTTGACATGTTCGGGTGTGGAAAATGCCCAGAGGTAACCATGTTTCCTTTGTTGCTTTTTATATATACTCTAAGGCTTCCGACTTGAACTTATCAATCATCTAACATTACTTCGTCTCCTTAGTTGGCGACCTTGGCGGACGAAGACATGGCCTCCCAAGTCTACGATCCAAGACCGAAGGACGTGCAGGTCATGTCTGACGATGATGCCTCCAAGGACCATCTAGCTCTGGCAGTGGAAGATCTCTACCTCTAATGCTGCTGTCGAGGGCAAGAAGAAAAAGAAAATGGAGAGTGGAGTCTCCAAGAAATCCACTACCGCGTTAGAGACGGAGAAGAATAAATCCACCGGCATCCCTTTGACCAAGGCTCCAGCCGTGGTATAAGTATATTCATTCTCTGTCTTAGTTGTGTGCACCTACTCAATCCCTGTACTTATACTTTGTATGTTTTAGGAAGAGATCCGGTGTTGGTTTGAGATGGACCTCCAAAGATGTTGGAGGCTCCAAAAATATTTGTGACATGTTCTCCAAGTTGTCTCCCGCTGTTGGTCCCCCAACTCCTTCCGCCAAGTCTGCCATAGGCCCTGCTGGAACTTCGTCCCCCGTCATGTCTGGGACCTCCATCATGGAGATAGACATCAATCCAACACCAGATGTCTCAGGACCTGTCAGTACGGACCTTGCTCCCAATGGCCAGGCAACACAGAAGAGTACCTCCTCCAAAGTGGTTGAATCTCTGGCTAAGTATGCCACCGAGAAAGGGAAGCAGCTGGCGGAGGGGACAGAAGCAGCAACAACAATAGAAACGGTCAAGCCAGGAGCCACTATGTCTTCGACTGCTATCATTGTGCAGGAGACAACTAGGGCTTCGTCCATGCCTCCGACTTCTACAGCTCCTCTTCCTCTGACTCCTACAACCTTGAGCCTGGATAATCTTATTCAACGGGAAAATGCCATTTATAACAATGCCTAGACCTTCCATGATGCATATGCCAACTTCGCCAACAATCTGATGGTTATTGCTATTTTAAGTCTTTGATCTTTACTTTTTGCTTTATAGTATATCCCACTGTAGCCCCTGAGCTCTTAGGCGGAAAACCAGTAGTTATTGGCCTAAGTGCTCCAAAGAACTAATTGTAGAACTTGATAGTGTATCCCTCGAGTTTCTAGTTAGAATGAATAGTTTTGGCTAGATACTCTAAGGGAGAGCATGCTTGAATTAAAATATGATATTGTATCCCCCGAGCCTTTAGTTTAAACTAAGAAGTTCCAACTAGATGCTCTAGAGAAACTAAGTACTTTATCTCTTTGCTGAATGAGAATGTTTGGAGGAAAGCTGCCAATGATAAATATGCCAACTACAAGAAGCGTTGGACATTGAAAAGGGTAAAACAACCTTTCTAAAGGAACAAATAACAAATAGCAAGCGTATGTTTTCCTCCAATAGCTCCCAATTTACTCACTTTGGAACCATTTCATCCTAATTCTCATAATGATATCTTTCTTCCATCTTACAGAGACCATCGCCAAGGCAAAGAGCATCATCGAGCAATCTAAGCATATCCAGCAGCTCGACGACGAGAATAAAATTCTGAAGAAAGACCTGGATAATGTCGTCAAAGGCCACGAGGAGGCGATAAAGGTGATGCAAGAATCTGCCGACACCAAGATTCAGCGCCTAAAGAAAGATATTGAACAACTCAAAGAGCAAAACCAAGCTGCCAAAGAGCAGAATGCTCAGGGCCTTGAGATGTTCAAGAAGCTTTAGAAGGAGCATGACATTTTGGAGGAGACCTGCCAACAAGCTGAGACGAGCATCTTTGGTAACTTTCCTCTGTCTTTGACAATTCTGTAAGTCGGATAAATGTATTACTGTACTCATGACCCTTGCCTCCTATGAAAACACAGCTCCCATTGGTTTAACCAACATGGGAAAAGGTGCTCTGGATTCAAAGGAGTGCATGATTCTTGCCGGCAATTTCATCAGTAGTGCCATCACCCAAGCCAAAGAGATAGCACAGTCAATGGACATCACCATCAAGGCCGCAGATTCTATGGCCAAGTACTTGGAAATCCTGCGCCGATCCCCCGAGAAAGTGAAGAGATGGAAAGCATCTTGCATCGAGGATGGTGCAAGGATGGCCTTGTCCTTGGTCAAGGCACACTATGACGACACCGAGATGATCCTGGTGACTTCTAGCATGCGAAAGTTTGACGAGGAAGGGAATGAAATTGATAGTGATTCTATATGGAACTCCCTCGCCGGCTACGACACCAAGGTTACCAAGATGGTTAAGGCGGATGTCTTCATGCCTTCTCAAGAAATGGACGAGGAGCCAGCGACTTCAGACTCTAGCTCACGATCTTCCGAGTTTGATGATCTAGCCAGGTCTGGCTCTCCTGCTACTGATGATGCAACTTCAAAGTCCCCTGCAGCAGAGCCATGAAAACATTATTGTATTAAATGTGTGTCTGTGGTATGTATGCAGAAAACTTGGTAGAAGTAAGGAGGAAAACTTGGCTACAAGCCTCCTGCTACTTATCTAGATCCAGCATGTATATATTTTTTAAGAAAGTGCTGGCTTATCCATTATTCTGGTTCGTATGCTTGACCTCTCATGATACGGAAGACTCACAGCATAGAACCATGGTCTCAGGTGATGATGCTTAATAGCACCGTCAAGATCCTAAGAGCAAAATCGCCGGCTTTGAGTGCCGAAAAGTCACTACTCCGGAATCCACTTAAAAACATCAGAAAACATGTAGACCAGAAAACTTAAGCTAATGCCTGTAGGCAGATTTTTCACAAGTGCTAATGCAAACTTGCGCATAAAGGGTTTATATGATCGAGAAATAAACACTAAAGGAGGTAAAAGACTCAGAAAATATGAGTGTACCAAATGCTTTATTTCATCGATCCTATAAGGTACTTATTACGTAATAAAAATATGCCAAGTGTAAAAAGGACGTAGCTGTGCTATGTTCCATGGCCGATCTGTCTTCGGGAAATCATCATCGGAGTCACGTTTCTTGCGCTTGCGCTTTTTGGCCTATATTTCAACTCGCGAATATCGACGAGGTAATAGGAACCATTGAGCACTGATTTTCTTATGACGAACGGTCCTTCCCAAGGCGGGGATAGTTTGTGTGACTTTTGCTGCTTGAGTCAAAGCACCAGACTCCCCTCTTTAAACGAGCGATGCCTAATGCAGCGACTATGGTAGCTGCTTAGTTTCTGCTGGTAGATGGCGTGTCTCTGTTATGCCAGCACGTGTTCCTCTTCGAGGATGTCCACAGATAGGCGTCTGGATTCTTTAGCGTCATCTTCATCGTAGGCGGCAACTCTTGGTGCATCGTGCAGGATGTCAGATGGTAGGATAACTTATGCTCCATAAACCATGAAGAAAGGGGTCAAGCCGGTAGATCTGTTGGGTGTTGTTCATAAACTCCACAAAACAGATGGTAACTCCTCGGCCCAGGCTCCAGCTGCTCTATGTAGCAGCGCCTCTAAGCGTGGCTTGATTCCTTGCAGAATTAGTCGGTTGGCCTGCTCAACTTGCCCATGTGACTATGGATGTGCCATAGATGTTAGGTCAAGGCGAATACCTTTTTCGTGATAATACTCCTCAACTTCTCCAAGAGACAAATTGCTGCCATTGTCAGTGATGATGCTATGTGGGAGACCAAATCTCACCACTAGATCCCGGACAAATTTTAGGGTTGTTGCCCCATCGAGCTTTCTAATGGGTTTAGCTTCAATCAATTTACTGAACTTATTAACTGCTACTAGTCGATGCATAAATCCACATGGTGTTGTTTGCAAAGGCCCTGTTGGGGGGATAACCCCGGGTAGGGTCACTCCGGGGTATAAGGGTTGAGTTAGCCGAGGGTCGGTAAGGTCAAAGCGGATGCTGGCCGAGTCACCTCAAGGCAGGTCGGATCACGGAGTAACCCGGACCAGGGGGTCGTCTAACATTGTCTCATCCGACTCAAGGAGTGAGTCGGAGACACTTGTCTAGCTCATATGCAGGAACAGGTGTGGCCGGATCAACTGTGATCCGGATCCTCGTTTGGCTTCTAGGAGAAGGAAGGAATCTCTGGTCAAAAGAAGGCCGGTGCATCTTGAATGAGCGAATAAAGCAAGGGCAGGACCACGGATCATGGCGACAAGGGTGACGATGCTCACGTCGGTGGCCTTGCGCCAGAGAAACAACGTCGTTAAAGCAAGAGTGACGCGGGGGAAAAGCATCCATGTCGGGTTACTACTTTGGGAGGAGGCATATTCTGGGAATATGCCTCCACGTATGCCCTAGGCCAGGACCGAACCACCTCTATATAAGGGGGGTCGGGGTTCTGGTAAGGGGGTTAGATTTTCGGAGGTTGGGTCTCTTCTAATACATAGCAAGGAAAACACTAGTAGATCTAGGGTTCTTGGGCTAGTTAGTAGGCAAGAGTAAGAGAGTTTCTTCTTCCTCCTCTTGTCAATACAGCTCTAGGAGCACTTATGTCGAGAGACGAGCATCAATACAAGGCTTACGTAGAGAATCACTCTACTATCCCTCCCTGGATTCCCCTAGCGCATATTAGTCCCCACCTTCAGCCTATCCATGGCATCTGCCGTGACACCACCACGACAGTTGGCGCCCACCGTGGGGCTTGCGGTGCTAGCAGGGGTGAAGATCCGGACAGGAAATTTCATCGGGACCGGAGAACGCATCGTCTCCGGGCTCGTTCAGCGCTTCGGTGCGCTGGACTACGTCAGCGACAACGTTGGCTGCTTCGGCACGCGCCCCCTTCCGCGCAACGGCGTCTTCGTCAAGCTCGGCGCGCACAGGGTTTATGTTGCCGTGGACGTGTCTTGCGTTCATCCGCGTCGCGTCGTAGATGCGGGGGAACCACCCCTCACCGTGGCTCGCGGGGCGTGTATCGCTCGCTCCCCGGACCAGGCAGAGGTGATGATGACCGCGCCAGGCGCGGGCGTGAGCAAGGATCCAACGCCAAACCCGGAGGTAACACCCAAGGCACCGAGGAAAGCTAGGGGTCCTCCGCTGGAGAGGCCTGAGAACGTGCTGAGGGAAGCTATGGATAGCTTGGCTAACCCGGTGACAGCACTAGTAGATCCGGCTCAGGCACAGGCCGAGCTAGAGGAGACCCGGCGAAAGATACTGGAGGGCGCAAATAAAATAGCAGCGGCTCAGCAGTCGTTGAACATGACTTGTGAATATCAGCGAACAAGGTTGATGCAGTGAGGGTAAAAGGGAAAAATCTCATAAGCGAGATGAACAGAGAAGGTGATGAGGGACCAGAAGGGTCGGAAAACTATCTGTCTGTGGGGTTGCCGAAGTATAGTACCCCGATGAAGAAGCTCAGAGCAGCAGATGCCGCGGCATCCGAGCTAGAGGGTCTGACGGGTGAAGCCCGCCAAAGACAGCAAGACCGGGTTAACGAGCTGGTTCGGATCGCGAACAGGCAGAATGAGGAGCTGTTGAGAGGTAACCCGGAGAGAGTTGGTGCTTCTAAGATCGTCCATTCGGTGGTCGGTAACCCGGAGAAATCCGCTAGGGCCGCATCATCGCCTCATGGTGGCCCTAGAAGATAAGAGGTAGTAACCTCGGCCAGACGGAACAAGCAGATCGTTCCGTACGACCCAACGCGTGCGGGAAAGGAAAAGGAGATGCGGAAAAACGACGATCGACGAAGCATGAGCCGAGGTAACCACGACCAAGGCAATGCCGGTCAAGGAATGCTTAGCGGCAATGCGGACAGCGAACCCCGGGAGCGGGTCAACCGCAATGAACGCACCAACGCAAGAGCAAAGTGCGGCCGTGGTATGCAGCAGAGAGAAACGAGAGCAAGACCGATACAATGATGGAGACTCGGAGATGATGAATGCGGGATATGCAAGACCGGACTATCATGTGATAGGGTCGATATTGGGAAACAGAGATTTGATGCCGGATGACGCAAGCTTGAAACTGGATCGCCTGTATAGGTCGGAACAAATCGAATGTCAAGGTCCTCCGGGTCCAGCATGCTTTGGGCCCCGGATCATCAAGGAACCGCCAGTACCCAATTTCCAGTTACCCAGGGGCACGAAGACGTATGACGGCAGTACAAAGCCGGAGGATTGGCTGATAAACTACGCAATAGCTGTGAAAATTGCGACTGGCAACTTGAGATGGGCTGTACGATATGTACCCCAAATGTTGGAAGGTCCGGCTAGGGTGTGGCTGAACAATTTGCCACCTGGAAGCATCAATTGCTGGATAGACTTTGAAGAAATGTTTATCAGCAACTTCTCAAGTACATATCAGAGACCGAATAGACCGCAGACCCTGGCCATGTGCAAGCAGAGATCTAACGAAATGGACCGTGAATTCTTGACCCGGTGGTGTACCGTGAGAAACTCATGTGAGGGAGTCATAGAGTCACAGGCTATAGCATGGTTCGCACAAGGATGCAGATATGGCAGCGAGTTGTGGATAAATTGCAAAGGAAAATGCCAGTCACATTGGCAGAAATGATCCGGATCGCGGATTCTTATGCTTTGGGAGATCTAACTCAACCCAGGATCGCGTCGAACGAGTCAAATGAGGAGTACTATCCGAGGGACGGATCCGGGTCATCCTGGAGGAACGATTACAGGGGAAAAAGGAAAGACGATAGACCAGACCATAGGTATGGTTCGCAACAAGTTGCGGCCGTGAATCAAGATCAGCCTGAGGCAGGGAGCAACCAACGCCAGAGAACAGGAGGGCAATGGACTCCTCGAAACGATGGCAAGAAAATGTGGACTCCGAAGCAGAAGAAGCAATGGCAAGAAAAGAAGGATCGTCCGAGGTATACCTACGAGTCAATGTTGGACCAGCCGTGCAAGTTTCACACGCCAAATCCGAACTGCCCGGCGGGTCACACGACGAGACAATGTGAGTGGATGCGCAAGATAGAACAAGGTGGTTCGAGGAATGCTCAAGCAGCCCGGAATGATCAACCTCGGCAGGAGTTACCCCGGCAGCAATTACTCTCCGGAGCAAACACGCAGCAACTGATGTTGCCTCCTCCTCCGCCGAGGTATGACAATAGTGAGAGAAGGGATGCAGTGCATCAGGTAGAAAACCAGCAACAACCGGATCAGAGGTATTCCGGAAATGAGGGAAGGAATGAGTATAGGGAACATCACCAGAGCTATTGTGTGTTCACAGCAGAGGAAACAGATAGGAAAAGCTTGCAGCGCCGACACATGAAGGTTAACTCGGTTATGCCTGCAGTGACGAGGTATATGTCTTGGTCGGACCAGGAAATTACCTGGAGCATCAAAGATCATCCCAAGCATATGCCAAGTCCGGGCTCGTATGCACTGGTGTTAGATCCGACGTTCATTGGACCAAATATTAATGTAAGATTCTCCAAGGTACTGATCGATAATGGCAGTAGCATTAACATCATGTATGCGGATACGATGCGCAAGTTGGGCATCTCAGAGAACATTCTCCAGGCTACGAGAACAACTTTTCACGGTATCGTGCCCGGCATATCCTGCGAACCCATAGGCAAAGTCCGGGTCGACGTGCTATTCGGTACGAGGGATATCTTCCAAACCGAAAACCTGGAGTTCGAGGTGGTAAAGCTGGAAAGCGCGTATCATGCATTACTCGGGAGACCAGCACTGAGCAAATTCATGGCAAGTTGCCACATTGGTTATCTGAAGATGAAGTTGCCCGGGCCAAATGGGGCAATTACTATTGCTGGGGATTTCCGACGTTCCATTGAGTGCGCCTCAGCCGGGTCTAACCTAGCCGAGTCACTCGTAATTGCCCAAGAGAAAAGAAAAATCCA
This sequence comes from Avena insularis, assembly GCA_023614405.1. Taxonomy (NCBI): domain Eukaryota; kingdom Viridiplantae; phylum Streptophyta; class Magnoliopsida; order Poales; family Poaceae; genus Avena; species Avena insularis. Next base: position 501,649,607 of record CM042688.1, on the reverse strand, counting down.
AGAGGTGGCGGCATTATCTCAGTCCGCGCAGCAGTATATGCCGGCGTTAAGCAACCCGCATGGAAGCGTTTCATTTCAAGCCGCGAAGGACACCAAGAAGATTCCGGTGGATAACGTGTTTCCGGAGCGTACCGTGACAATTGGGGCCGGGTTAACTGACAAATAGGAAAGCGAGCTCGTCAACTTCCTCCGTGAGAATCGGGATATTTTTGCTTGGTCCACACAGGACTTGCAAGGTGTTCCGAGGGAGTTGGCCGAGCACTCTTTGAACGTGAGACCCGGAGCAAGGCCGGTGAAGCAGCCTCTCCGACGCTTCGCCGAGGATAGGAGAAAGGTCATTGGTGACGAGATAGCTCGGTTGCTAGCAGCAGGATTTATCAAGGAAGTGCTATATCCGGATTGGCTCTCTAATCCGGTGCTGGTAGAAAAGAAGAAGGATGATCCGAACGTGGCAGTGGTTTGGCGTATGTGTATCGATTACACGAACCTGAACAAGGCGTGTCCGAAGGATCCATTTCCGCTGCCAAGGATAGATCAGGTCATCGACTCTACCGCGGAATGTGAACTGTTGTCGTTTATTGACGCCTATTCTGGTTTTCACCAGATACCCCTGAACCCGGATGATCAAATAAAAACTGCCTTTATTACCTCGTACGGGGCTTATTGTTATCGCACTATGCAATTTGGTTTACGAAACGCAGGAGCAACGTACCAAAGGTGTATGCAAAAATGTTTGCACCATCAAATAGGTCAAAATGTACAAGTCTACGTGGATGATGTGGTTATCAAGACCAAGGAAAGCGCAACGCTCCTTGACGACATAAGGCAAACATTCACGAACTTGAGGAGATTCCGAATGAAGCTTAACCCGGAGAAATGTACCTTCGTTGTCCCGGCTAGGAAATTACTCGGATTTCTCGTCTCCACCCGAGGTATCAAGGTCAATCCAACTAAGATCCGAGCCATCGAACGAATGGAGCTGCCGAAGTGTCTCAATGACGTCCAGAAGTTCACTGGATGCCTGGCGCCGTTGAGTCGGTTTGTATGTCGGCTAGGGGAAAAGGCACTGCCTCTCTATCAACTCATGAAAAAATCAGATAAATTCTTTTGGACGCCGCAGGCCGATGAAGCTTTTGCCCACTTGAAAAAGATGTTGGCCACTGCACCAGTGTTAGCTTCTCTGCTGTCGAAGGAGCCAATGTTGCTCTACATAGCCGCAACCAACCGAGTTGTAAGTGCAGTGATTGTAGTGGAACGAGATGAAGAAGGTAAGTCGGTGTAGAGACCGGTGTATTACTTGAGCGAGGTATTGTCTGCCTCGAAACAGAACTACCCGCACTTTCAAAAGGTGGCATACAGAGTTTATATGGCGGCAAAGAAGCTAAAGCACTACTTTGAGGAGCATCCCATCAAAGTGATATGCGAAGCCCCCATATCCGAGATAATGGGTAACATAGATGTGAGCGGAAGAATTGCGAAATGGGCAATTGAGCTAGCACCATACGCGCCCCAGTATGACAGAAGAGAAGTGATCAAGTCCCAGGCTGTAGCGGACTTTTTCGTGGATTGGGCCGAGGTACAATATGAACCACCTCCACTGGATCCGAACTATTGGAGGATGCATTTTGACGGATCGAAGACCAAAACCGGATTATGTGTCGGGGTTGTGCTGACCTCGCCAAAGAAGGATCAGCTCAAGTACGTATTGCAGATCCATTTCGCGGCATCGAACAATGTCGCAGAATACGAGGCTCTTGTGCATGGTCTCAAAGTGGCAAAGGAAATTGGTATACGTCGTATAATCTGCTTTGGCAACTCGGATCTAGTAATACAGCAAGTCTCCGGAGTGTGGGACGCCCTGGATCCAAACATGGCACTATATAGATTTCATGTGCAGAAAATCTCGGGTTACTTTGAGGGATGTGAATTTCATCATGTACCTCGCGTGGAAAACGAAGCTGCCGACATGCTGACGAAGCTCGGCTCGACCCGACAGCAATTCCACCGGGTGTTGCATTGGAGCACCTCAGAAAGCCATCTATCAGGCCGTCCCCAGGAACCGACTCAATTTATGTCCCGGAAAATGCGGAACCCGGAGCTGAGCCCATGGACATTGACGTGGGAGGTAGTACGCCGAACTCGGGAACTACCTCGGCAAACCCGGGGACTACCTCGCCAGACCCAGGGACTGTTCAGCGTGACCCGGCTGAAGTTATGCCGGTGGATTGGATGGAAATTGATGAGGAGATGTTCCTGTGAGCGATACCAACAGGCACGCCTATCTACCAGTTCTTGAAAGATGGAACATTACCCACTGAGGAAGTGCTGGCCAGGCAAACTCAGAGGAGAGCCAAAGCTTACACAATCATCAATTCTGAGCTGTACAAACGGAGTATAACCAATGTCCTCCAGCGGTGTGTTGATCCAGAAGAAGGACTTGACATCCTCCGAGATATACACCAAGGAGGATGCGGGCATCACGCCTCATCCCGGGCCTTAGTGGCAAAGGCCTTCCGGCATGGATTTTACTCGCCAAGAGCTTTGGAGCAAGCAGAAGATCTGGTGAGAAAATGCAATGGTTTCCAAAGATACGCCACCAAGACACATATGCCTATGTCGAAACTCAAAACCATACCAATTACATGGCCATTTGCTGTGTGGTGCTTGGATATGGTTGGTCCGTTCAAACCAGCAAAAGGGAACATGACGCACATTCTGGTCATGGTGGACAAGTTTACAAAATGGATCGAAGTGAAGCCTATAAGAAAATGTGACGGAGCTACGACCGTGACTTTTCTCAAAGACATCATCTTGAGATATGGTTATCCACACAGCATTATAACTGACAATGGAACGAATTTCGCGGAAGGAGCATTTGCGCGCTTTTGCCGAGACAAGAAAATCCGACACGACGTAGCCTCGGTAGCCCACCCCGCATCGAACGGACAAGTGGAAAGATCCAACAAATTAGTGCTATCCGGGATCAAACCCCGGCTCATTGAGCCACTGCAAAGATCAGCGGGGTGCTGGATAGAAGAATTACCAGCGGTATTGTGGAGTTTAAGAACAACTCCGAATCGATCAACAGGCTACATGCCGTTTTTTCTGGTATATGGGGCAGAAGCTGTATTACCAGCCGACATAGAGCATGACTCGCCTAGGGTCACCCAATACACAGAAGCCGAAGTGCAAGAAGCCCGGCAAAATGATGTTGATCTGCTGGAAGAAGCGAGAGAACTGGCACTGTCCAGATCCGCCATATATCAGCAAAACCTCCGACGCTATCATAGCCGAAAAGTGTGCCCCCGAGTCTTCCGGGAAGGCGATCTGGTGCTCCGGTTGGTACAGCGTACCATTGGCATGCATAAATTATCCCCCCCCATGGGAAGGACCATTTATCGTGAGCCAAGCATTGCACAATGACTCTTACTATCTCATAGATGCAAAGCCACAGGAAAGGAACAAGGCGGACAGGTCCGGAGAGGAATCCAAGCGACCGTGGAATGTAGCACTACTTCGCCCCTTCTACACTTAGCCAAAAAAGTGTATGTACCCGAGTCATCCTCATATGTCGGTATGTATGTCGGCAATGAGCTTATCAATGAAATAGCGGAGCCTCGAGCAGTAACTCAGGGACTGCCTTAATAAATGATTATTGTTACTTTTTATGCGTTAGCTGGAATGACTCGTTTCGCTTAACCCGGATTAGTAATGTGGGAGCACCAAAAACCCAACCCTTCGACTTGCTGCTGTCCAACAAGAATTGGCTTCATGGCGAGCAAGGGAACAAGTTTGGAATTGCGTAGCACATGAAAAACTACTAAGGAAACGATCCTATTCCAGCTAACTTTTGTTTTTTCGAACTAACTCCGTGCTTATTTTCATGCTATTATGTTGAATTATCTTGAGCCAAGCCTCAAAGTTTCTCAGTATTGTTAAAACGATTCTTGAGGCTCGGGTTCGTAAGTCGTAAAACCGAATCAAGGTAGACACGGATCGAGCCGGAGAATTGGACGAACAAGAAAATGAAACTCGGGGACTACGCCCAAGTTAATCCGGCATATAAGCATAGTAGCAAAATATTATGTATTCAGCATACAATTGCACCCGGCATACCGGGGATCTGATAAATTTTCAAGTTTTTTCAACTAAGGAACAGCAGGAGGAGGAAGTTCAGCGTCATCATCGATGTCTTCAATATCTGAAGTAGCATCTTCTCGATCATCGCCCGACCCATCCTCCATGTTCTCCATCTGCTCCTCCTCGCCGGATTCCAGAAAGCTTGGCCCCTCAACCCAGTCATGGACTGGAGAGTATTCGATGAGGCTGTAGGCGCAAGCCTGGCGCCGAGCTACCCACTCCGGATCATCGGTCCATTTGGATCTGGTGCGCCGACGGGTGAGGAGGCTCAGATCGATTTTCTCGTACCATGAAAGGATATGATGGAGAAGGGTATCTGCCGCGGCACGCCCAGCGGATTCCCTCCAGAGGTCAAGTTGAGTCTCAATCTCCATCAGTTTTTCCGCAAGGAGCGTGATCCTTTCCGGAGCGTCCTCGCTTGGCCAGAATGCGTTGAAGATCCGGACCGCAACATCGAGGAGATCTTTTCCATAGTTCTTGATAGTTTTCACCTGAGCTGACACGCTAACCAGCAAGTCCTCCATGTCTAAGGGGATGCTCTCACCATCAGGAGTGATGGGAGTACCCCTCTCTTGGCGGAATTTGGCAACGGCAGCACTGGCGATGGCAGTACCCTCCAGAAAGTTATCTGAAAATAAGGAAAGGGAGGATGCTGAAGCAAAGGCATATGAGCTGACCCGGAAAACTAGGTCGGGCAAGGAGAAGAAACTTATGTGAGATATGGCGATGGATCCGGGTCAACTCCTTGATACAACTATCGCGTCTCTAGAGAAGTCGTTCAAGCTCGGCAAGCGCCGACCCAAGCCGGACTTCGGATTCCTTGAGCAGATCCTGGTCCTTGGAGATCTGAAGGGTAAAGCGCTCACGCTCCTCGGTGAAGTTCTGGCCAACTTTCTGGAGCTCGGTTTTGTGTTGGGCCTTCATCTTCTCCATCTTGGCCTTGAGTTTGGCTATCTCGCCGTCCTTGGTCCGGAGGAGGGCGAGCTCATCGTCCTTCTTCTTCAGCTCGGCTTGATGCTGTCCTGCTTGTTCGAGAAAATGCAGCATCATATCAGGCACAAGCACACTATCCTCAAGCGATGCTGAAATAGTGTGTTGACCCGGCAAAGCCGAGAGTGAATGTTTGCCGAGCCAAGAAAAAGAAAGAATGGAAAACACAGCGACGTTGGCCGAAAGGGGACATACCTCGGATTTCCTCCAAGTTTTTCCGCATAATCTTGTTTTCAGCCTCCACCCCAGCTGCAAAAAACCGAATAAGGGGGTTAGTCCGGCAGAAACAAACGAAACGGTGAGGTGTCAAGAGAGGAAATTACCCCTCTTTTCATGCTCCGCGCCAAGGGCAACGTGTTTTGCGCGCAAGATCTTATGAGTATCAAGCAGGCGCTAGAACTCGGTGCTCCGACGGTTGGTGGTTACCTGACAAAGGCACAGGCGTGTAAAGTTAGTTCGGTGCATGTTCGAAGTGTACAAGATCCGGGCTAAGCGGAACTTAACTCGGCTCTAGGTGTGTGCATATTCGAAGTGTACAAGATCCGGGCCAAGCGGAACTTAACCCGGCTCTAGGTGTGTGCATATTCGAAGTGTACAAGATCCAGGCCAAGCAGAACTTAACCCGGCTCTAGGTGTGTGCATACTCGAAGTGTACAAGATCCGGGCTAAGCGGAACTTAACCCGGCTCTAGGTGTGTGCATATTCGAAGTGTACAAGATCCGGGCCAAGCGGAACTTAACCCGGCTCTAGGTGTGTGCATATTCGAAGTGTACCAGCTCCGGGCCAAGCGGAACTTAACCCGGCTCTAGGTGTGTGCATATTCGAAGTGTACAAGATCCGGGCCAAGCGGAACTTAACCCGGCTCCAGGTGTGTGCATATTCGAAGTATATGAGATCCGGGCCAAGCGGAACTTAACCCGGCTCTAGGTGTGTGCATATTTGAAGTTTACATGCAGCTACGTTGATCTTCTAAGGAGCATCCGGCCGAGTAACTAGTTACTCCGCCGGAGGCTCGGGGACTAATGGTTATTATCTACAGCATGTAAATAAGAAACGACGTACCTCCATCATACGCCTAGCGAGGTTAATGGCCTTGGCGGCGGTATTCATCTGAGCGGAAAATTCAGCTGGGCCGAACTTTTCCGGGAGATCGTCGTTGTAGACGAACTCCGCCTTATTCCAGTTCATGACAAACTCGATGAGGCTCGGAGGATATCGTTCGCCAGTGGGCATGTGAGGTGCCACCAAGCCCTTGGCGTGAGCTTCTTTCCTTTCAATCAGGGCAAGAGCCGGGCTAGTGTGAAGAACCATCTGCTGCGAATCAGCTGGCTCAGCAGGAGGATCCGTCGCTGCTGGTGACTTCTTTGGAAGCATTGAAGACAAGGTCCGCTGCCCAGCCTCGACGGAGGTGGACTTGCCTTTGGCCTGCTGGGAGGAAGTGACCACAGTGGATTTGCCCTTGGAAGTCGCTGGAGTAGGTCCTCGCCAAGCCTGAGATGACTCGGACGAGGCAGATGAACTTGGCGCAGGAGCTTTGGTGGCTGGCGCTGGAGCTGCTGTTGGTTTCTTCGGAACTCGGACAGGCGCTGGTTCGGTGGCTGGTGCTGGAGCTGCTGCTGGTGCTGGAGTTGCGGTAGACTTAATTGTTTGCTGGTTGCGGCAATGCCGAAGTGCCGGACGCCATTGCCTCGGCCGATCCGACCCCTCCTGATCCGAGGTCGCGTCCCTCTGAAGGAGGTACTGCCGGACCCGGAGCGCCGCAGAGCCCTCCGGAATAGGGCTCAGCGGGTGTGACTCGTCGTCACAGGGAGGGGAAGGGCTAGAGCGAAGAGGAGAGGAGATGCTCGATCCGCTCTGAGGAACCTCCACAGGAGCCCTGCAAGAGAAAATAATGTCAGGAGTGAAATTACCCCGAAGAAGGGAGAAGTGTGTTGCGCAGTGAAAAAAGAACTTACGCATCCGAGGTCTTGGCCTCCTTAGGTTTCCGGGCCCTCCTTGTCGGGGCTTTGCCTACCCGTTTGGAGGCAGTCTTGTCTCCGGCCTTCTTTTGCCTTTTGGAAGGCTGAGAAGGTTCGGAAGAAGAACTCGATGCGGATCCGCGCTTCTTCTTTGACGCCGCCGGAACAGGCTCGCCCGTGGCAAGGGGAGGATCCTCGTGGATGTGCCCACCGGGGTTAGCTGATGTCGGGTAGGCAAAAGAAAGAGGGATAGCCTCAACAGGTTCAATCACATCGATATCCGAGTCATCCTCATCGTCGAGCCAATCTCTAAGAGAAGAGAATTTACCGCTGGGTCGTCTGGTGGCATCGGGTGTGGGGAGGAACATCTCCTGGTCCGGCTCCTCCTCGTCCAGAATTTCTCGGTCCGGGGCCCACTTAAGGGTCGGATCCGAGCCATCCTCGAGGGTTTGCTGGAGAAACAGCTGAGAAAAAAGCACAAGGAGCAAAGTCAAGAATGTGATAAGGGCCGACATGAAATTGACCCTAAATAAGTTTACCCCGCGAAGCTTACCGCGGGGGGGAGCCTGTCACGGCAGTAATGCTCTATTCCCCATGTCCATTCGGCGGAGAAGTCCTTATGGGTGGTGAAAAGAGCCTTGACCCGGCGGAAGATCTCCGTATTGCTCAACTCGAATGAGGAGGTTCGGTTGGGGTCGTGACTAAAGCTCATATGGTACAACTTGTGAGTGCGCCGCTAAAGGGGAGAGATTTGGTTGCGCACGAATGTAATCATGGCATCCTCGTTGCGCAATCCGAGCTTCTTCAGCTCCGCAAACCTTTTGTTCACTTGGTTGGCCAGGGCTGTAGGTTTCCTGGCAACCTCCTCCCAGAAATCCGTGTCAGGGGGACCCGGAGCGTAGGGCAGCAACCGGATCAAATCTTCCGTGCCTTCGTTCCGGACGTAGAAGAAGGTCCGGGCCCACCCTTTGCAGGAGTCAAGCCCGGTGACCCGGGGAAAGATTGAATACCTCCGGGGCGAGATCGAGGCAGCTCCGAACTGAGTTAGCTGCTTGTCCTCCGACTCGACGTGGATGTTGGGGACGACGTTGCGGCGGAGGCCGAAGAACCGGATCCACAGCTCCTTCGTAGGCCATAGCCCGGTGTAGCCCTCGATCGAAGAAACGAAAGCGGACAGAGAGGTGATGGCGTTCGCCGGGAGATGATGTGGTTGCAGGTGATAGGTCCGGATCCAGTCCCGGAAGAAATCACTCACTGGAAGCCCAAATCCTCGTTGGAAATGGGATAAGAAAACAACAAATTCACCCGGATTGGGTGAGGGGGCCAACTCCGAGGAGGGGAGACGAGCGGCAACGCCGGCGGGAATGCGCCGGGTCCGGTAGAGCCAGGCGATGTCGTCCTCGCAGACCCAGGAGTCGGCCCACGCGCCGCGGTCCGCCGCGCCGGCGTCCTCCTCTATCTCCTGTTCAACGACGATGAGCTCCTCCTCCGTCATCCCAATTCCGATGTCCTCGCTGGAGCTGGCGGCGGCGGGGTTCTACGGTCTAGACTGACGAGGACCTGTGGCTAAACAGAGGCGCAACGGTGATTGCGGTGCGGAGAAACGAAGAAAGTGCAGCGGTGGCGCTGCTACAACGGACACTGGCGGCGGCGCGGTTGCGAGGAAGAAGAAGAGGAACAGGCGAGGGGGCGCGGAGATGGAAAAGTTCTAAGGAGAGTGCCCCTTCCCTATTTAACCGCCCTCAGTCATCAACGAGTGGGATCATGTTGTGCTGGAAAACCACACAGTGTGGCCGTGTATCGCCAGCGTTGACCAATCAGAGAGAAGCCACACTAGGGGCCGCAAAGTAAATGTGATCCCATGACACGACGTGCAGTTGCGGTAAACGAGGAGACAGACGTGACGTAACCCCCGCACAGTAATCACTGACATCTGCTGCGGCGGTTACTGCTCAGGCCCTTAAAATAAGGCAACGTAATGATTAATCGTTATGTGGGTTGGCGTACGAGAGAAGAAAGCAAGGCCCGGATCCGAGACACGAAGGTAACCCGGCCAGCGAGTGAAAACTTGAACTGTGCAGAGGAAAAGTAAAACCATAGGACCCGAGCCAAAGTGGTGACCTGGCCGGCAATTGAAAACTTGGAGCGTGCGAAGGGAACGTAAATCCATATAATCCGAGACAAAAAGTTAACCCGGAAATAAACATCCGAAGGTTAGATACGAATGAACCTGATGTGGCCTTAGCGACCAAGGCCGCTGAGGCCGCACCAGCTTCGGGGACTAATGTTGGGGGGATAACCCCGGGTAGGGTCACTCCGGGGTATAAGGGCCGAGTTAGCCGAGGGTCGGTAAGGTCAAAGCGGATGCTGGCCGAGTCACCTCAAGGCAGGCCGAATCACGGAGTAACCCGGACCAGGGGGTCATCTAACATTGTCTCGTCCGACTCAAGGAGTGAGTCGGAGACACTTGTCTAGCTCATATGCAGGAACAGGTGTGGCCGGATCAACTGTGATCCGGATCCTCGTTTGGCTTCTAGGAGAAGGAAGGAGTCTCTCTGGTCAAAAAGAAGGCCCGGTGCGTACTGAATGAGCGAATAAAGCAAGGGCAGGACCACCGGATCGTGGCCGACAAGGGTGACGATGCTCACGTCGGCTGACGCAGGCGCCGCAGAGGCAACGTCGTTAAAGCAAGAGTGACGCGGGGGAAAAGCATCCCTGTCGGGTTACTACTTTGGGAGGAGGCATATTCTGGGAATATGCCTCCACGTATGCCCTAGGCCAAGACCGAACCACCTCTATATAAGGGGGGGTCGGGGTTCTGGTAAGGGGGTTAGATTTTCGGAGGTTGGGTCTGTTCTAATACATAGCAAGGAAAACACTAGTAGATCTAGGGTTCTTGGGCTAGTTAGTAGGCAAGAGTAAGAGAGTTTCTTCTTCCTCCTCTTGTCAATACAGCTCTAGGAGCACTTGTAATCTGAGAGACTGAGCATCCATACAAGGCTTCTGTGTAGAGAATCACTCTACTATCCCTCCCTGGATTCCCCTAGCGCATATTAGTCCCCACCTTCAGCCTATCCATGGCATCTGCCGTGACACCACCACGACAGGCCCAACCATGTAGAGCCCCCATACTACAAATGACCAAGTAATTAGTATTGTTCGCAATTCTTCAGCTAAAACATGTGGTTGTCGTGCATAAAACTGACACCCTATACAGGTCTGCACCAGCTTGTCGGCGTCCACCTTAGTGGTTACCCAGTAGAATCCTTGCCGGAAGGCTTTTCCCACCAGTGATCGGGGAGCAGCGTGATGCCCACAATCTCCGAGATGTATTTCTCTAAGGATATCCAAACCTTGTTGCCGGCAGACACACCATAGGAAAAATCCTATGGTACTTCTTTTGTATAGCTGACCATGATTATGACGTAGCCCTTTGATCTGCATACTATCTATCGGCTTTCGACTTTGTTGGTGGGCAGTGTTCCATCTTGAAGGTAGTCCATGAATGGTTTCCACCAAGCCGGAGAGGTCACTGTTACTGTGTTGACAAACGAATCTACTCTATCTGTGTTGTCGAGGTTCGCTCCTTTCACGGATGGGGTCTACAAATGCTCTAGGAAAACGCCTAGCGGGATTGGTCGGCGAGCTGATCCAAGTTTACATAGCAGATATGCCGCCTCATTGTCCTCTCTTTTGACATACTTGACTTCGTAGCCATTGAATCACTTGGCAACCTCGTCTATTTCGTCTCAATATGCTGCCATCATACGGTTCCATGCGTTCCAGGTGCCAGCCACCTGCAGGGCAACCAAGTCAGAATCTCCACAGCAAACTATGCGCTTGATGCCAATATCCTTGGCCACACAAAGTCCATGAATGAGGGCCTCATACTCCGCCATGTTGTTAGTAGTGTTGAAGTGGATCTAGAGGATGTACTGCAGCTTCTCTTCCATTGGTGATTGCAGTAATACACCAGCCCTCGAGCCATTAAGCAGCTTGGATCAGTCAAAGTGCATGACTGAATACTCTGGCTCTGGGACAAGAGTAGTGTTCTCTGGCAATTATGTCCAATCTGCGATGAAATCGCCAATGCTTGAGATTTGATAGCGTCGCGTCTCTTATAGGTCAGCTCCACTTTGCCACCCTTCCTGCAGCGTTGTTGTTATTGATAATGTCGGACAATGGAGCCTTCCTCAAGGCTGTGATCGGGTGCTCCTAGAAATAATGCCTTAGGTTTCATGAAGCAAGGAAAACTCCATAAGCTAGCTTCTGGTGGTGTGGGTAACGCTGCTTGGATTCTATCAAGACCTTGCTTACATAGTAAACTGGTCGCTAAACTCCGTGTTCGTGTGTTGTCTCCTTGCGCTCCACCATGATGAAGATGCTGATAACCTGATTGGTTGCCTCCATGTATACTAACATAGGCTCCATTGACTCATGTGCTGCAAGTATTGGTGCGGAGGAGAGTATTCTCTTGAACTCCTGAAGTGCTACATCTGCTTCATCCGTCCATATGAATTTGTCCGCCTTCTTTAGTAACTTGTAGAGTGGCATGGCCTTCTCTCCAAGTCGGCTGATCAACCAACTTACTGCTACGACACAGCATGTGAGCCTCTGTATGTCCTTCAAGCACGTCGGGTGTTTGATGTCAGGGATGGCCTTGATCTTCTCCGGTTTGACCTCAATTCCGCGATGCGAAACGATGAAGCCAAACAATTTGCCGCATGGTACCTCAAAGACACACTTCTTAGGATTAAGCATCATGTTGTACTTCCGAAGATTGTCAAAGGTTTCCTGCAAGTCAGCGATGAGATCGTTTGGTTTCTTTGACATCACCACCATGTAATCCACATAAGCGTGTACGTTGTGACCTATTTGGTCATGTAGGCAATGATGGCCCAAGATATCTCGAGCTCGTTGGGGAACCCCAAGAGGAAGGTATGATGAGCACAACAACAAGTTTCCCTCAGTTATGAAACCAAGGTTTAATCGAAATAGTAGGAGCAAGGAAACACCCCAAAGGTGTTGCTAGCTGGACTTTGGCAGGGCGCATTACCACCGTCAGCAGCAACATGGAGACCTGCACAACACAACCACAGAACTCTGTCCCCAACTTACAATGAGGTTGTCAATCTCACCGGTTTTGCTGAAAACAAAGGATTAAACGTATCGAGTGGAAGAACGTAATAGTTTGCAGAAAATAAATACAAAGCAGTAAACAGTTGATTGTAGATTGATGATAAAAGAAAGGACCAGGGTCCATAGTTCACTAGTGGTGGCTCTCCTTAAGATAGATGACATGTTGGGTGAACAAATTACAGCGGGGCGATTGACAAACATCGAGAAAGCAATATCCATATACTAATAATCTTGACTCCTTTGAGACTTGATTGGGCATTACAACGTTATACATAGACCTCCATCCAACTGCATCTATGACTAATAATCCACCTTCAGGTTATCATCCGAACCCCCTACAGTATTAAGTTGCAAGCAACAGATAATTGCATTACGAATTGCATGTAAAGTAAACAATATGATTCTTCTATGAAGAAAGGATTGTTGTTTTCTCCCTAGTAGCAACAACACATCTAGTACCTTAGAGATTTCTGTCACTTCCCCAGATTACTAGAGGCATGAACCCACTATCGAGCATAAATACTAACTCTTGGAGTTGCTAGCATCTACTTGGCCAAGATAGCTACTAATAATGGAAAGCATGCAAGATCACAAATAACAAAGACATGATAGAACCAATAATCAATCTGAAATAGCATCTCAATATCCATCGGATTCCTGCAAACACAACATGTAGGATTACAAATAGATGATCTTGATCATGAACGGAGCTCACAAGATCTAAACATGATAGCACAAAGGAGAAGAACCAGCCATCTAGCTACTACATGGACACGTAGTCCAAGGATGAGCTACTCACACATCACACCGGAGGCTTGCATGGTGATGAAGAAGGCCTCCAGGGTGAATTCCCATCTCCGGCAGGATGCCGGGAAGAGCTTTAGATCCCTCTTGATCTAGGGATGGAGATGACAGCGGCTATAGACTCGTTCGTGGAATTTTAATCGGGTACTTAGGGTTTCTGTATCAGAGGCATCTTATAGGCAAAAGGGGAGGCCGAGGGGGTGCCGAAGGCGGCCAGACCACCCCCTGGCACGGGCCAGGCTAGGCCGCGCGGCTAGGTGGTGTGGCAGCCCCCTGGCCCCTCTTCGTCTCATATTCTGGCTCCTTGTGTCCCTCGGTGAAAAACTGACTTTGGATTTTGTCTCGTCCAATTCCGAGAATATTCATTTTCTGACTTCCTGGAACCAAAAATAGCAGAAAACAGGCAGCTGGCACTGTGGCATCTTGTTAATAGGTTAGTCGAAGAAAGTGTATGAAAAGTACTCCAAAGTTGGAACAAAACATAAGAAAGTAGATAAAACCAAGCATGGAACATCAAAAATTATAGATACGTTAGCAACGTATCAGGCAACGCTGCATTGTCTACTGGTAGGTGGCACCAGCGTTTTTCAACCCAAAGGGCATCGTGACATAGCAGTATGTGCCATAAGGTGTGATGAACAAAGTGGCCAATTGGTCTAACTTTCGCATCTTGATTTGGTGGTATCTAGAGTATGCATCGAGAAAACAAAAAAGTTCCGAGCCAGCCGTTGATTTAATGACTTGGTCAATGCAAGGCAAAGCAAACAGATCCTTCGGACATGCTTTGTTCAAGCCGGTGTAATCAACGCACATTCTTAATTATTTGGTTCCCTTTTGGGGGACAAGTACATGATAACTTCTTGGATAAAACTAGCCTTAAGTAACCTAGCTAGCTCTTTGCCTATAGCCCGTCGTTTTTCATCACCGAAGCGTCATAGAGGTTGTTTCACCGGTTTTGCTTTAGGATCAATGTTTAAGTCGTGTTCGGCAAGTTCCCTAGGTACACCCTTCATGTCGGCAGGTTGTCAGGCGAAGATGTCCCTATTCTCATGGAGTAACTCGACGAGCACGCTTTCCTCTTTGGGATCCAGGTCTATGCTAATGGAGGTGGTCTTGGAGGAATCTCCTTCAAAAAGCTCCACCTGCTTGGTCTTGATGGTGGCCTTGAATGCGGGTTCGAAGTCAGAAATCTACTTCTTCAAAGTCGGCATCTCTGAGGCGTCGACCTGGTGCTGGATATCCTGGAACTCTTCTCCATAGAGGACTGCTTTGGTGAAGGCAGCTTCTCTGAGTGCACTCCCGTGCCTTTGTCAAGCTTCCGGCAACAGTAATGATGCCTTTTGGTTCGGGTATTTTGAGCTTAGTGTAGAAAAAACATGGCCTGGCGAGGAAGGAGTGTAAGATGTCACATCCGAATATGACGTAGTACACACTCTTGGAGGGCACACTTTAAAAGGTCATGCACTCTTGGTGGTAATTATTAACATCACCAAAGGCGATCGGAAGGGTGATGCAACCAAGGGAATTACCTTGCCGGCCAGGAATGACACCATGGAACATGGTGTTGCTCTTCTTAGTTGGGTCTCCGTCAAGTTCATATTGTGCAGTGTATCCAGGTACATGATGATGATGTTGCTTCCACTGTCCACGAGTCACTTGGTGAACTCAATCCTGTCAATCAAGGGGTTGATGACCATGGCATACTGGTTCTCTATTTGGATGAGCTCTAGGTGATCTTCTTTGTCCCAAGTGATTGGAGTCTCCAACCACCTACCGTACTGGGGAACTGGGGGAGGGTAGTCATCAGTATCCTCAGAGAGGTTTTCTAGGCCCAGACGGTGGGAGTGCCAAGGAAGGTGTGGTAGGCTGGAGCCTTCTTTTCAAAGGTATTCTTGCCCTTTGCATCGCCCTTGTTAGCGGGTTTAGGGTCCGTGTCTTCATCCATATCATCTGAATCCTTGGACTCTTCCTCCTTCTTCTTCCCTTTTCCTTTTCCGCGGGGCCTGTTCTTCTGACTTTGCTTGTAGTCGGATTCAGGGTCTTCCTTGAGGTCATTGACAAACTTGCATTAGCGGTTGGTGTGGGTGGCCTTGCCATTTGTGTCGAGGTGGAAAAAAACATGGCATGTTGCGGTACTCCTTGTATGTCTGGGGAACACGGGGTGTTATGGGTGTAGATTCACTCTATTGCTGCCCACGACCATGTTGTATGCCATAACCTCTGCCAGCGAACATCGTGGCGACCATGTCAGCTATCTGCTTTTCTTCTGGCAGATTCTTCCGCTTGTTATTATTGTTCTTCTTGGCCTGGGTGGGGATGGCCAACGCTGGCAACGACCTGCAAGCATCATCATTAGGGGCGGTGAATTCGCTAGCCATGGAAATCATCGAGTTGAGGTCGAGATTGCCATTGTCCTGATGGCGCATCAGCGTATGTCGGAGCAATGTTCCCTTTTCTAGGCTGTCGATGAATGCGTCCATAGCAGTTTGATCGTATACTCCCGCGCATGAGTTTTTCATGTCAGGCCAACGGGATAGGTAGGCACGAGAAGACTCGTCCTTTTCTTGCACACACCGTTGTAGGTCACCGACGGTACAAGGACATGTGTACGTACCCTTGAAGTTCTTGGTGAACGCTTCATGCATGTTCAACCAATTGCAGATTGATTTCTCCGGCAAGTCGTCGATCCATTGTCGGGTGGTGCCAGTGAGCATAAGTGGTAGGTACTTGATGGTGACATTGGGGTTTCCCCCCGTGATTTCGATCGCTTCGCGGTAGTCCTACAACCACATGACTGGCCTATCCTGGAGGCCCTTAGGGTAAGTTGTGGCCCGGATGACCGTTCCAAAGCAACATGGCCCCAAGTATGGCTCTTGACGGTCCTCTTGGATATTACCAAGGCGCGATCATGCATCATACGGCTCCGGTGCTTTCCCTTTTCCGCCATGGGGAGGAGAGTTGTGGTGCGAGCCCTGGGACCCATGATGTCCTCCGTCATGATGGTTGCCGGGTGGCGACGGTGGTGGTGGTGGCGGTGGGTTATCCTTCTTGCTACTCCCTCCGTGCGAGTCCTCATGCATGTCGTGGTTGCTTGTCAGACGTGGGGCTTCCTTGTGGGATCTACTTCTGTGTCCTTCGTTGTCGTTGTGCTCTCCGTGATGCCTGTGCTGCTCCCCTGGTCGCATATAACGATACCAACCTGAGGGCGTCTGGGAGGTGACATGCTTGTACGGTGGCACGGCTGTGATTCCTCACTATGCCGGGACCGCGGGGGCGGCGGTGAGTGACGAGGGTGAGCCTTGTCTCTTTTGCCAGAGGATACTGGAATGGCATCAGTCCTGTTGCGCGCATCCCTCCGTCTTTGTTTTGTGGAGCCCATGTGGGATGCTTCATCGCGAGGAGATCTTGGTCTTCGGCGGTTGTTCATGCTTGACTAGCAAAGCTCCAGATTGGACTCGAGCCTCTATGACATTGCCTTCTCCTACTATGAGCAAGACTTGGTGACAAGGTCATAGACCTGATCAACCGCCACAAGTGACCTATCATGTTCGAGTAGTGTCTTGGCGATGACCATATTGAGGACGGGGGTTGGCATGACTTTCTTCCCAGTTGAATCAACGTAAGGGGTAGCTTTTGCCAGTTTGGAAGGAGCCCGCCCCAATTTGTGTCGGATGCCTGGATCACCGACAACATGAGCCGGGGATTTCTTCGCCTTGTGCTTCCACAACAACTGCTTGTACTCAGCCTCCATTTCTCTTGCCGCCTTGATCGACTGTTGTTCCTTGCCCAAATATTTTTCCAGTTGGACGCCCTACTCTGTGATGCACTTGGCCTCCGCGAGGATCTTCACGCGCTTGTCATCAAGATCCATGACATTTTGGATGTGAGCAACGGTTATTGGCTCGACGAGGAGTAGGACATACATCACCTTGTCGGCGGGAGTAACTAAGGGGTTGCCAGTTGCTGATGTGGATGGTGGTGGCGGTAGGTTTGTTTGGTTTGCAGCACTAGGCCCGGTAGTGAGTTCCTGCGGCAGCTACGGGGGAATAATCGGAGGGAGCATAGCCTTAACCGGACCCGGAAGATCGGCAACTTACTTAGCCTTTGATGCCGCCGCTCCTGCTTTCGCCGCTGCTGGCGGAGCTTTGTCGGCCACCTAGTCCTGCTAGTCTTCTTCTATCACGTTCCCGATGGCCACTAGTACCTCACGAGAAGTGACAACCTTCACGGCGTGCTCCTCCCTCTCGATCTCCCTCATAGCAGCATTGTATTCCTCCGAGTTGGCATCAGAGCCGCCACCATCCATGTTGATGTCGGCATAAAGTGCATCTAGCACTGAGTCGGAGTTGGCTTCGATCTTTTGAATGGCAGAGTTGGAGGGAGACGGTGCTAGGCCGTTGTTGTCGTTGTTGTCTCCTCCAGTTGCAGCGGCGATGTCGGACTCAACCTCCTCGTTGGCGTCAGTGAAACTATTAACAGTTGTGATCATCTCATTGAGGATAAGCAAGCCAGCAGCCTGTCGCCTCCTAAGCATATGCCAGAAGAGCATTCCGGGCATGAGCCCTTCCACAAAGTGGTAGACAAGTTCGTCAGTGCGGTCGCCATCTAGGGTTTCCCTCACCCTCATCCATCTGGCGAGGTATTCACGAGGGGATTCTCTGTCCCTCTGAACACATCAATCCAGATCAAAGATGGTGTTGACACCGACAAAGCGTGACCTCTGTTTCTCGAACACTTGGGGAAGCCAAGTGGATCTGCGGGGTCCTTCCACCATTATATCCTGCACAGGGGTGGTTTGGGTGGGCCTTGAATTTTTCTGATATGAACCGGCAAACTCCAAAGAGAGGTCCAGGCTAGATCCTTCTACGAATGTATCCTGCCCAGAGGCGGTCCGTGCGGGTCTTAACGAGTTTCCGACTTCCTGGGAACTAGGACCCGAGTTGGTTTCGCTGATGAAGATGTGGATGTCCCTGACTGGGACAACGAAGCAACGAGTGGGGTTCGTCTTTGCCGGGATCCAGAACTCGTCCGGAGGGACGATCAGATTATTGCCGGAGAAGAGAACATGCCCAATGGCTACATTATCACCAATTCCCGCGAAGACATTGGACCTCGCCTGGTGTAGAGCTCGAAGCGCCTCTTGCCCCACGGTGGGCACCAACTGCCATGGTATTGCCGAGGAGTATGCCATAGGGGTCCTCACAGAGCGTGTTTAGAGAGGTGGAGGAAAGTAGTGAGTTGATGGGTATGAGGTAACACAACTTACCCAGGTTCAAGTCCCACGACGGTGGCGGAACTCTATTCCTTCTATAAATCACTATAATGGTAATACACTGAATTATAGAGATTGGTTCGTTGTGCGAGGTGATGTGTATTTTTGTACGTTGTGTTGCCCTAAAGGCTCCCATAGGCCCGGCTTATAAAGGCGTCAGAACCTAGGGTTACAAGGAAAGACCTTGCCGGATAGGTTACAGAGTCCTACACTAATACTAACTAGTCCTCGTGTCTTGTACTCCAAGGCTCCGCGTAGGTCGGTGACTGCAATGTAGCCTTCCTTTATCCGGCATGGGCCTCCCTTCTAGATCTGTCTAACTGGGCCACCCAGCAGTCTGTGGGCCATGCTACCAACTATGGGCCACCCGTGTTAGCCGGATTAGAGACATGCAATGGTGATACCCATTTATCATATCCCCAAGAATACATGTTGTTGATTGGAAATCATGAATCTTTTATTGACACAAGTTAAGAATTTTATTAAAATTAGATTTCGATGAAAGATTTGGGAAAAACCAAAATATTAGGGATCAATGTCCATATGGATAGATTGAGGCGCTAATATGGTTGTGCCAAATGTACATAGATGAGATATTTAATGATTTCAATATGGAATCAACAAGAAAGGTTCTTACCGCATGGAAAAGTTCGAATCAAGATTCAAGTGTATTGACACTTAGTGAGTAAACGAGATTCAAGTTTTTTAACACTTGGTGAGTGAAATCACATGAATATTTTGATCAATCATTTATACCATGATATGTACATATCTCATGTATACCATGATATGTACATATCCAGATATGTCCTATGCTCTAAATGCCTGAGAGGCAATAATAAAATGTTATTATCTTATTCCAAGTTTATGATTGATGTTTATTTCTCATGCTATAATTGTATTAATAGGAAATGTTAATACATGTGTGGTTAATAAACAAACCAATGTTCCTAGTAATGCCTCTCATAGATACTAGGTCATTGATTAACATATGATCAAGGTTTCCTGATCATGAACATTGGATGTTGTTAATGACATGATCATATTATTAGAAGAATGATATGATGAACATACACCTAAAGCAGATTAGCAATATTGTAACTACCTCGGTGAATTACGCTCCTAGTTACAAGCCTGGATGAGCAGAAATGGTTGAAATAGTACGGTGGGGCCCAAATGCCACTCACAGGTAGACCTTTCGGCCGTCCCAACCATTTCCAAACATCGGGACAAGAACGGGCGTAATCGGCGTAAGGGATCAACTACATACACAAATGAGTATGTATGCAAGCCACCATACAATAGTACATCAGAGCCATTCCATCTAAAAAGAAAGGAAATATAGCGACGCCATACGGCAAGATCCAAATATCCTAGATAGATATAATAGTTTAGGATATCTCCTCATACATCAAACATCAGAGTATCAAAGGAAGGAAGACAAAATCCGAGTACGGATAAGAAGCAAATCGGCATAAGATGCCCCATAAATAAGCAAATCCCGCCACAGATCTCACGGATCCCGTTCGGAATCTCTACACAATGATCGTTGCCCACATCGTCTGTCTCCTCCACCCAAAGATCCATCTTGCAGTATACTGTTCATCTGAACCAATAATTTATCGTGTGAGACCCTAGGGTACTCAGAAGTCTTTATGCCTCTAAAGGGGACACAACCAGGGTGACGTTGCAGCAAAAGATAAACCCTAACATTTCTATAGATACTCGCTAACCATCCGCCTAACCAGAGATAGACGGATGTCCGCGAATTAATAACAACAGTTATAATGGTAATCTTAACAGATCCATCCTCCTCCTCGCTTACCGACAAGGAAGCGGACGAACAACCCCCCATCCGTTGGTAGTTTTATTATCCATTCCGTGAGTATTGCACTATTTACTAGTCAGGTACCTAGTCTAGTCAAATTAAAAGCGGCACTTTAGTTATTCTTGTCTATGATCGAGAAACTGTGCTCCAAGTCGTCCATAACCGCGGACACGGCTTTCAGAAAGTTTTACCCTGCAGGGGTGCACAAATAGCAACACACACTCGATATGCCTCGGAAAAACCAAATCAAAACCCAACGAGGCAGTCACGATAAAGCAATCACAGGATTCAGAAATATTTCAGGGGGCCACCCCATTAAGCTACCCGCGACGAAGTTGGCCGACTCCGAGACGGACTCAAGGTTTGCGCCAATGGCTGTGAACGACTGGGAACCCGAAAATGTGACTAGGCTTGTCGACACCGCGAAAACACTCCGCTTCCCTAAACAGTACAGTGTGAAGTACCTCACACAATTTAAATAAAGCAGTAAAGCATGGCATAAGTACAGGATAGTAAATAAAACCTCATACTAGTTTGTGGCCCCAAGAAATAAGAATGAATCAAGCTCTGGCTCAGGGGGGTTCATAAGCCTCCCGGATGTGGATAGCGCGAATATTCAAGGAACAGGAATCAAGTACTCGGGATCCTACGGGACACAAGTGAGCCTGAAAAACCAAATAGCGAATATGGCTCACCGATGCCACTTTCATTAGTTATCCCATTACTACTCAGGTTAAGTTGTTTAGGTACCTCGTTATCCATCAGACACTCACATACCCTACACATGCTGTTCTACGACTCGCATGGCTCAAACAACTCCTGTAGTAATGGCTCATGGGATGGAGGAACAAGCTTCGGTGGGGTTTAAAAGTAAAGGCTATGCAATACTTGGGATTCAAATTAATGCAATCGCGACTCAATGATGCAAGAATAAGATAGAGGCAATAGGTACTAAATGTATGCAAGCATGTGGTAGTGCTTGCCTGGCAGCTCAGTTGAAGCAAGGGATGGATCTGGGTAGTGCTCCTGGTTCTCTTGATATATCCCCTGCTCAGCGTCTATTCGAAGAAGAACCAAACAAACAAGGTCCAACATAAATAAAGTGCACAAGCATATGAATAAAATGCATCAAGCAAACAATCATGCCATGATGAATGATGCACAATTTGCATGGCATTAATGTAGCATGGCATGGGTGAGGTGTGAGATACAAGATTAAATCATTTTATTGAGTTTTGGCCCCATTTTATTCTCATATTAGTTGATGTATACATTATATTTATATGATGCATGCTGCAAAACAGACAAAGGAATGCATAAACAGAAAGGTCTCGTCGAGCTAATCATTTTAGACATAATATTTGTTAGATTTGGACTTATAAACCAAAAGTTATTAATTAATTAAGGAAAAAGGGCATCTTATTGTAATTTAATTCAACTTGAAATTTTTAAGTGTCCAAAATATATTTTTAATGGCATATTTAAATTCCTCACATTTTTCTGTTTTCAAAACATATATTATTTGTATTATTTGGATTTATATTTTAAAAGATATTTAAAAACAGAATTTAAATTTGAATTTGAATTAAATTTGAAAAGATTTGAATTAAAACAGAATACAGGAAATACTTTTGTTACTCAGATTAAGCCAGCCACAGTCAATGACCAGTGGGGCCATGCTGATCGGCGACACTACGTGATGAAAATCCCACCGCATGCAATTCTAGCCGGGAGACCGTGAGTGGGACAGGAGGCTTCGCGGGCCCAGCTGCCAGCGGGTGAACCGTGCCCAACCACGTGGCCCAGCTGGGGATCGCGGTTTGAGGGTTACAAACTTCGGGATCCTTTTTGCAAAACGCCACGGAGGCTGACATGTGGGCCAAGAGGGAGCGCGGGTTGATGCAGAAAAAGGTGCAGGGGGTATTAGCAAAACAGCGCCCGCGGTACTGTTTCTCTTCCTCTCGCCGCGGACGGATCGGTCTTGGCGGCCAACAGGGGTGGGATTCGATCTGGGACGTGGTCTGCGCTAAAAGGGGTGCGAGCCAGGCTAGGTGAGGTAGTTGCTAGAGGGCGACGGGCCTAGCTAAGTCGTTGCTTGAACGCAGAGAACGACGTCGCCTGCCGCAAGGCTGTTGACGACACAGCGACACAGGCGACGACAGCGAGGCGAAACATGTCCAGGGGGCTTAGGGGCTCACCGAGGAGACGTTGGTGTAGATGGATCGGCTTGGGGAGCGGTTGATCGGCGTAGACGCAGACGGACCGGAGCTAGGGTTTGGGCGTCGGGCTCGCGCTGGTACCAGCGCTCTGGTGCTCCCCCTTCTCGGCTCCGGGTACAGGGGTGGTGCAGGTGCTCGTCTTGGTCTTCCCCAACGTCCAGTCACCGCACCCTCCTCCTGCTACGGTGGTGGTAGGGTGATGCCGACGGTGGCCGACGATGGGGTAGCTGGCGGCGATGGAGAAGAAGGGGGAGGGGAGGATAGGTCCTGGGGTAGATCTGGACACGAGCGAGGAGACGTGGAGGAGGAGATAAAGCAGAGAGGGGAGGAAGGTGCCGTGGGGAGGTGGTAGACGGGAAAAGGTGGCTCGGCCACCTTTCTCTCCTTCCCCTCACGTGCTTGGTCTGGCCAGGGCAGGGCAGGTGGTGATGGGGGCTGCCAGGTGGGGACGGTAGGCTCGGTGGAGGAGGGGTATGGCTCGGGTGCCCCTTGTGGCAGAGAGATAAGGAGAGGGGGAGGCTCGGTTTGCTAGGGTAGAGGAATGGGTGGCTCGGGCTAGGGCTCGGCTCGGGTTGGGTTTGGTAAGGGTGTAGCTAGGGTTTGGTTGGGTGGCAGCTAGGTGGGTGGGGCCAGGGTGACCATGTGGTGAGAGAGGAGAGAGGCCGAGAGAGGGGAAGGTAGGTTTAGGGTTTAGCTTAGAAGGGGGGTGTGAGGGTTAGGGTTAGATGGGGTGGTTTAGAGAGTGGGGTAGAGGGGTATGGTGATGAGAGGGAACTTAGATAGAGGAGTAGAGAGAGAGGGATGTGGTTTTATAAAAGATCCACTCAAAATTCAAATAAAAACCAAAAGCTAGAAAAAGGGTGGCACTTGCATGGCCCATGCAACATATTTATTGCCATGGTGATTCTTGTGAATAGTACATGGCATTATTATTATGCACTCCCAAAATTGGAATAAAGCCAAGCCAAGAATTTAAAAGAAGGTCCCAAGTGGAATAGATGGAGATGATCATATTGGATTAAAATTGGGACTTGCTAGTGTGTATATTCCACTAGATGCTTACTAGTCCCAAAAATATTCCCACGTGAGCATAAATCCATAATAATCCATATGGAAGCTAGGGAAAAGGGTTCCACTCACAAGGCATGCAAAGGTGGCCATGTGGCTCTCATTTATCACTAATGTGAAAACAACATGATGCTAAGATGAGAGCATGTGGAATAGAATTGGATCCATCCCAACCCATATGAGCTAGAGATAAACCCAAGTAAAAATGCAAAGCTCACATTAGTTGGATGGTGGAATTATAAGGTGGTGAAAGAAAGGTGGTGGAGTTAATAAAAGATATGCCCCCAACTCAACTTGGGCATTAAACAATATATCAAGAACCAAATACAATATCAAGAGGCAAATACAATTAACAATGCATATGAAAGAAGATCCAAAACAAAAAGGGTTTTATATGATGCTCAAATGCAAGGAGGCATGATGACATGAGCATGATATAATGATGATGCAACAATTATATAAGAAGTAGCCATTATATTACTAGACCAAGTAGCATTACAATTGTTAGACAATTGGGATGCTACAACTCTCCCCCACTTGACAAGAATCTCGCCCCGAGATTCCTAGGAAAAATAAAACAACACAAGGAGAGGCAGGTGTTCGAACGAAGGTGACCCTCACGCTCCCAAGTTGATGAACAACGGAATGGTGCAACCACTACACCTCGCAAAACTTGCTAGACTTGTTGCGAGTCTTGCGTTTTGCTTGAGAAACGACGGTTAGAAGAGTTGAAGAATTATCGTGGGACAAGAAGGCTAGGATGGACATAGCTCCGGTTTTCTCAAGGAACATGATAAAAGAATAGAACCACTTGTGAAAGAAAGGACAAGATGATGTATCATGCATATAGAAAGGCACACCGTTAAGATTAAAGATTTACCGATACTAGAGAGGATGGATCTTTGTGTCGCCGGAAGAAAAGAGCTAGATTGGAGAGGTTTTGAACCACTATGACGATAGCATCGTATCTTCCCTCGGATTTGAGAAATGAAGTTCGGAAACAATATTGCCTTCAAGCAATAGAGTCCCTTGATATCAACAGAAAGATTTAGTTCGACATCGTCGGATTAGATTCTTGTTGCGCCGGTAAGAACCAAGGATCACGCAATTGAGGTGCGCGGATATAACTTCCAGAGACGGGTGTGAAGCTAGATCATGGTGGAAACCCGAGGAGCAAAGAATAAGGAGGATCTGGAGTTTATTGTAGAGATACTTATTGCTTTCTTTAGCCTTGAGGCTAACGCAATAGATTTGCGGCTGATGGCATCAACCATAATTGGCTTTACCACAGAAAAGAATTGATGAAACAAAGAGAGATAGTTTCCTTTCATCTTGTTTGGGGATGTCGAGCACCGGTAGAACGACGAGGACAGAAAAGAGTTTGCGTTTGTTTCCACCAGATAATTGAAGATTTTGCTCCGTGTAGAGAGGACGAGATCACCCACAAGAGATTATTGATTACTTCCTTCGAGAGAGCACTCCGGAAAAACAAGGACGGAAGTAAAAGTATCAAGGGATAAAGGCCACTTCTAACTTCCGTGGAATGAGTGAAATCACATTAATTCACCAATTCAATGTACAAGAGCGAATGATAAGAGTAGTGGTATGGTAGCTACTCCATCCCGCACTCAAAGCATTACTCCGCACATGAATAAGAAAACCATGTAATCCAACTACCGAAACAGACTGAAGGTATTGACAATAACTCATGGAACTTCGTTAGAAAACAAGGATTGATGCAAACGATTCGTCGGATTCAAGATAGATAAGGGTGATGATGTTGTCGTCATATCATAAGTAACCAGCCACCGGAAAGATATGAAGGAAGATCACGGAGACAACTGCAAGATCCCACAGATAAAGAAAAAGATAGCACCACTTGAACATAAGGATTACAAAAGATCTGGAAAATCTTCATGGCCTCCGGTGGATTGAGCATAGACGATAGAGCGAGAAGGTTTCCAGAGATTACTCGACGAGACTGAGGTGAAAGAACTCCATGTTCTTCTTGAAATGATTGAGGGAGATTTAGCAGTCTTGAGGAAAACTTCGGCGGAACGACAATGATAACTTGCCAACCAGGAACAACTCCGGATTGGTTGAAGATGGAGGATGGAATTAACAACGGACTTGCTAATTCCAGAATTGAAGCGATCTTTTAGCAGAAGTATGTGGCCGAGATAGGTGACTTCAAAAAGCCAGAATTTCCACTTTGAGAACTTTGCACACAGGCAGTGTCCACGAAGCTTGAGAGAAAGAGACACAGATGATCTTCCATGTCCTTCCATTGATATCGAATAGGCAAGCATATTATCAACACATACCACCATGGATTAACAAGATATTCCTAGAATACCAAGTTCAAAAGGCGAGAGAAACGAACAATGCTCGAACACTTCCTGAGCTCAACGCTCTTAGAAAGATCAATATTAGAGCACGGGTTCGTGTTGAAGAGGATGCACTGGAAGAATAGATTATCTGGTCCTTCGGAAGAAAAAGAGATGTCACCTGGTTCACATTGTCGATCGGATCACCGGTTACAAAGATAAAGAGATCTTGGTTAAGAACCGATGATAGCTCATACCTTAAGCAAAGCTACCAGAGACGAAAAGATGCAATTCCCTCGTATCCAGGAGAATTTGCAGATACGGGGTTCAAAAAGATGTGCAGCATGATGGACAGATGATAGACCGCCGTAGTGCTTTGGGAAACTCCAGATTGCCAAAGATACTTGAATATGCATAGATATGATCACGGTGTACTCAAAATCACAGGAGATAACCGTCGCCATCAGGAGGACAGAGTAGATAGCATTTTCCATATTCCAGTCGACACTTATCATGAGTGGAATATAGCTATGCCGAGAACCAAATTACAATCACCAGCATCGGATCGACACATGTTGTGTAATTAGCCCAAGAGAAAAGGAGATGAAACAAAACTCCAGGATTAAGCACCGGTGACAAAAGAATGAGTTAGCCTGGACATGCTGATAAAAGGGAGATAGATAATGTTTCACACACGACTGAAAAGGAGTGTGGAAGCACAGATGTGTCAAAGAAAATTTTTCCGCATTTTCCGGCATTAAAATACCAATAGATGCGCAAAATCACTTATCAGGTAGAGATTAGCAACTGATGCTTACACAGAATGTGGAGTTGCTAGAAGGAAGGACACCCTTAAGAAGATGGCACCGGTTAACAAGGAGTCAGGTAGATCGCGCCGGTTTTCAAAAGCCTGTCAATATGGAATGTACCAACAGTTGATAACCAAAGGCAGATTGTGATAACAAATTGGATGCAACAGATAGACAAGGAATTACACACACACACACACTTTCTATGGTACTACGGAAACCGTAACACGTGAATCCTAGTTTGAATTTTAAGAAGAGGATTGAAAGCGTTACACTTCCTTACCGTAAAAGGGTGGTGGGTGGGTAAGAAGAAAAGTGGAAGCAGTCCTACTCGCGTTTTGTTTTTCCCTAGTATACATAGCTACCAAAAATATTTGCTAGACCGACAACGACCATTTGGCTGAGACCACGAAGGCGGGATGGCTCGATACCAATTGTAACTACCTCGGTGAATTACGCTCCTAGTTACAAGCCCGGATGAGCAGAAATGGTTGAAATAATGCAATTGGGGCCCAAATGACACTCACAGGTAGACCTTTCGGTCCCAACCATTTCCAAACATCGGGACAAGAACGGGCGGCGTGTCGCGGAAAGGAAGGGATCAACTACATACACAAATGAGTATGTATGCAAGCCACCATACAATAGTACATCAGAGCCATTCCATCTAAAAAGAAAGGAAATATAGCGACGCCATACGGCAAGATCCAAATATCCTAGATAGATATAATAGTTTAGGATATCTCCTCATACATCAAACATCAGAGTATCAGGCGGAAGCGGAAGACAAAATCCGAGTACGGATAAGAAGCAAATCGGCATAAGATGCCCCATAAATAAGCAAATCCCGCCCACAGATCTCACGGATCCCCGTTCCCGGAATCTCTACACCGAATGATCGTTGCCCACATCGTCCGTCTCCTCCACCCAGTATCCATCTTGCGAGTATACCTGTTCATCTGAACCAATAATTTATCGTGTGAGACCCTAGGGGTACTCAGCAAGTCTTTATGCCTCTAAAGGGGACACAACCTGGGGTGACGCAGTTGCAGCAAAAGATAAACCCTAACATTTCTATAGATACTCGCTAACCATCCGCCTAACCAGAGATAGACGGATGTCCGTGAATTAATAACAACAGTTATAATGGTAATCTTAACAGATCCATCCTCCTCCTCGCTTACCGACGAGGAAGCGGACGAACAACCCCCCATCCGTTGGCAGTTTTATTATCCATTCCGTGAGTATTGCACTATTTACTAGTCAGGTACCTAGTCTAGTCAAATTAAAAGCGGCACTTTAGTTATTCTTGTCTATGATCGAGAAACTGTGCTCCAAGTCGTCCATAACATGGACACGGCTTTCAGAAAGTTTTACCTGCAGGTGCACAAATAGCAACACACACTCGATATGCCTCGGAAAAACCAAATCAAAACCCAACGAGGCGATCACGACAAAGCAATCAAGGATTCAGAAATATTTCAGGGGCCACCCCATTAAGCTACCATGACGAAGTTGGCCGACTCGAGACGGACTCAAGGTTTGCACCAATGGTTGTGAACGATCGGGAACCCGAAAATGTGGTGGGCTTGTCGACACCGAAAACACTCCGCTTCCCTAAGCAAGACAAGCGGTACCTCGCACAATTTAAATAAAGCAATAAAGCATGGCATAAATACAGATAGTAAATAAAACCTCAAACTAGTTTGTGGCCCCAAGAAATAAGAATGAATCAAGCTCGCTCGGGGTTCATAAGCCTCCCGGATGTGGATAGCGAATATTCAAGGAACAGGAATCAAGTACTCGGGGTCCTACGGGACACAAGTGAGCCTGAAAAACCAAATAGCGAATATGGCTCACCGATGCCACTTTCATTAGTTATCCCATTACTACTCAGGTTAAGTTGTTTAGGTACCTCGTTATCCATCAGACACTCACATACCCTACACATGCTGTTCTACGACTCGCATGGCTCAAACAACTCCTGTAGTAATGGCTCATGGGATGGAGGAACAAGCTTCGGTGGGGTTTAAAAGTAAAGGCTATGCAATACTTGGGATTCAAATTAATGCAACCGCGACTCAATGATGCAAGAATAAGATAGAGGCAATAGGTACTAAATGTATGCAAGCATGTGGTAGTGCTTGCCTGGCAGCTCAGTTGAAGCAAGGGATGGATCTGGGTAGTGCTCTTGGTTCTCTTGATATATCCCACCTTGGCGTATTCGAAGAAGAACCAAACAAACAAGGGCCAACATAAATAAAGTGCACAAGCATATGAATAAAATGCATCAAGCAAACAATCATGCCATGATGAATGATGCACAATTTGCATGGCATTAATGTAGCATGGCATGGGTGAGGTGTGAGATACAAGATTAAATCATTTTATTGAGTTTTGGCCCCATTTTATTCTCATATTAGTTGCTGTATACATTATATTTATATGATGCATGCTGCAAAACAGACAAAGGAATGCATAAACAGAAAGGTCTCGTCGAGCTAATCATTTTAGACATAATATTTGTTAGATTTGGACTTATAAACCAAAAGTTATTAATTAATTAAGGAAAAAGGGCATCTTATTGTAATTTAATTCAACTTGAAATTTTTAAGTGTCCAAAATATATTTTGAATGGCATATTTAAATTCCTCACATTTTTCTGTTTTCAAAACATATATTATTTGTATTATTTGGATTTATATTTTAAAAGATATTTAAAAACAGAATTTAAATTTGAATTTGAATTAAATTTGAAAAGATTTGAATTAAAACAGAATACAGGAAATACTTTTGTTACTCAGATTAAGCCAGCCACAGTCAATGACCAGTGGGGCCATGCTGACTGGGCGACACTGCGCGTGACAGAGAAAAATCCCACCGGCACAGATTCTAGCCGGGGAGACTGACAGGTGGGACAGGAGGCTTCGCGGGCCCAGCTGCCAGCGGGTGAACCGTGCCCAACCACGTGGCCCAGCTGGGGATCGCGGTTTGAGGGTTACAAACTTCGGGATCCTTTTTGCAAAACGCCACGGAGGCTGACATGTGGGCCAAGAGGGAGCGCGGGTTGATGCAGAAAAAGGTGCAGGGGGTATTAGCAAAACAGCGCCCGCGGTACTGTTTCTCTTCCTCTCGCCGCGGACGGATCGGTGCGCGCCAGCGCGGGGTGGGGATTCGATCTGGGGACGTGCGTCTTGCTGGGGTGCGAGCCAGTGCGGCTAGGTGAGGTAGTTGCTAGGGAGGGCGGACGGGGCCTAGCTAAGTCGCTGTGCGGCGTAGCAACGCAGGAACGACGTCGGCCGCCGCGCACCGAGGCTGTTCGACGATACGGCCGGCGAGCACAGGCGACGACAGCGAGGCGAAACATGTCCAGGGGGCTTAGGGGCTCACCGAGGAGACGTTGGTGTAGATGGATCGGCTTGGGGAGTTGAGCGATCGGCGGCCGACGCAGACGACCGAGCTAGGGTTTAGGCTGCGGGCTCATGGCCGCGGCGCTCTGGTGCTCCTCCTGCTCGGCTCCGGGTACAGGGGTGGTGCAGGTGCTCGTCTTGGTCTTCCCCAACGTCCAGTCACCGCACCCTCCTCCTGCTACGGTGGTGGTAGGGTGATGCCGACGGTGGCCGACGATGGGGTAGCTGGCGGCGATGGAGAAGAAGGGGGAGGGGAGGATAGGTCCTGGGGTAGATCTGGACGCGAGCGAGGAGACGTGGAGGAGGAGATAAAGCAGAGAGGGGAGGAAGGTGCCGTGGGGAGGTGGTAGACGGGAAAAGGTGGCTCGGCCACCTTTCTCTCCTTCCCCTCACGTGCTCGGTCTGGCAGGGCAGGTGGTGATGGGGGCTGCCAGGTGGGGACGGTAGGCTCGGTGGAGGAGGGGTCTGGCTCGGGTGCCCCTTGTTGCAGAGAGATAAGGAGAGGGGGAGGCTCGGTTTGCTAGGGTAGAGGAATGGGTGGCTCGGGCTAGGGCTCGGCTCGGGTTGGGTTTGGTAAGGGTGTAGCTAGGGTTTGGTTGGGTGGCAGCTAGGTGGGTGGGGCCAGGGTGACCATGTGGTGAGAGAGGAGAGAGGCCGAGAGAGGGGAAGGTAGGTTTAGGGTTTAGCTTAGAAGGGGGGGTGTGAGGGTTAGGGTTAGATGGGGTGGTTTAGAGAGTGGGGTAGAGGGGTATGGTGATGAGAGGGAACTTAGATAGAGGAGTAGAGAGAGAGGGATGTGGTTTTATAAAAGATCCACTCAAAATTCAAATAAAAACCAAAAGCTAGAAAAAGGGTGGCACTTGCATGGCCCATGCAACATATTTATTGCCATGGTGATTCTTGTGAATAGTACATGGCATTATTATTATGCACTCCCAAAATTGGAATAAAGCCAAGCCAAGAATTTAAAAGAAGGTCCCAAGTGGAATAGATGGAGATGATCATATTGGATTAAAATTGGGACTTGCTAGTGTGTATATTCCACTAGATGCTTACTAGTCCCAAAAATATTCCCACATGAGCATAAATCCATAATAATCCATATGGAAGCTAGGGAAAAGGGTTCCACTCACAAGGCATGCAAAGGTGGCCATGTGGCTCTCATTTATCACTAATGTGAAAACAACATGATGCTAAGATGAGAGCATGTGGAATAGAATTGGATCCATCCCAACCCATATGAGCTAGAGATAAACCCAAGTAAAAATGCAAAGCTCACATTAGTTGGATGGTGGAATTATAAGGTGGTGAAAGAAAGGTGGTGGAGTTAATAAAAGATATGCCCCCAACTCAACTTGGGCATTAAACAATATATCAAGAACCAAATACAATATCAAGAGGCAAATACAATTAACAATGCATATGAAAGAAGATCCAAAACAAAAAGGGTTTTATATGATGCTCAAATGCAAGGAGGCATGATGATATGAGCATGATATAATGATGATGCAACAATTATATAAGAAGTAGCCATTATATTACTAGACCAAGTAGCATTACAATTGTTAGACAATTGGGATGCTAAAAATATGATCTAGTCATTAAGTTTACATTGCAACATCAAACACATACAAAGTATTCCTAGTCCGTAGACCATGAGATCATGTCAATCACTAACACAGGAAGAATGCCTTCGTAACATCAAACGTCACACTATAATAGGGTGACTATAAAGGTGGGTTGAGATATTCCAAAAGTGTTATGTAGAGGCTCAGGGATCAAGAGTGGGATTTGTTCATCCTAATGACAGAGATATATACTTTGGGCCCTCTCGATGATATCACATCAACACCGCTTGCAAGAACGTGACTAGGTCACAGGGATGTTGTATCACAAAATGAGTAAATAGTACTTGTCGGAAACGAGATCGAACTAGGTACGTTTGATGCCTCTGATCATATCTCGGACAAGTAAAGTATCGCGAGACAAAAGGAATTGGATACAATGTTGATGGTTTACACGATCACAATATTCATCGTTGAATGTGCGGAAGTTAGTACGGATCTCCAGGTCTCGCTTCTGATTATTGATAAGATAGGTGTCTCTATCATGTCTACATTATTCACGAACCGTAGGGTGACACACTTAAGGTTCCTACACTAAGTGGTATATAAAACATACCCGAGAATAAATTAGTTAGAGCTAAAATTGTTTCGATGATCACCGGAATTGTTTCGGGTCAAATTGTTGAAAATAGTTTCAGGTGTAATATCGAAACAATGCAAGGTTTTTATGTGAATGTTTGTTAATTAAAGTAATTAACAAAATTCTGAATAAAATAAATAAAAGAGTTTTATTTAAAGATAAAAATGCATTTATGCTAATGGGGAATAAATGCATGCGAGTGGAAGGAGAGTTTATGTGAGTGGGAAGTGTACTCACATGAATGAGGGAAGAGGTGGTGGCACACCCATGGCCGACAGCCATGCCCCTTGGGCAGCCCCTTCCCCCTATAAAATGACACCCCTCCTCTCTAGACGCACCACCTCCTCATGAAGGTTCTCTTCCCCCTCTAGCATTTCTCCCATGTCCTCATATTAGCAAGGTACATGTTCTGTTGGTTTCTCAAAGTAAGATTTATATACTCCTTTTGCTGCTCTACTGGAGTTGAGGCGAGAAGGTTGGTGGGCGATGAACGTGTGATCGAGGATGGATAAGCTGCTAGTTGCAGCGTTCTTCAACACGATCTTGAGATCGGCAAGTGATCAACTACATCACCAACAAAATCAGTTTTTGTAAAAGCATTTCAGTCTTCGAGGGTAAGTTATTCTAGATATCCTCATACTCGTTACTAGCATCTACTATATTAGATCTTGGCTCAATTGGTGTTCTTATCGTAGGAATTTTTTGTTTTCTATGTTGCGAACCCTTCAGTGGGATCAGAGCCATATCTATGCGTAGATGTTCTATACGAGTAGAACACATATTGATATGGGCATGAAGGAGGAGGTGAAGCCAAATTTCAGGACTCCACCAAGCTAGGTGATGCGGGTGCATCCCATTGATGATTGGCACGCCAGGATGACCTACGATATATAATGATAAGTCTAAGGTTGTGTCAAATATTATTGCTATGTTATTGAGTCCAAGTCTAGGTTAGGTTCGAGTCCGTTTGTGTGTTTGCTTTGGGTCTATCCAACCGAATAGTTGCAGGCCTCCTATATAAAGGAGACAGCCATCTAGGGTTTAGGGAGTTCAGTTGTTTAGTCTAAAAACTATATTGTGCTCCACCGTGTATCATCCCTCCGGGAACAGCGATACCGTTTATCAGATTATTGTTGCGGAGGTTCTTGTGTTCATCAAGGATTGTCGTGCTCAGGTTTGAGGCATGGTGATCTTCATCAAGTTACTTGCTGGATTGATTCCTCTTCTTCAGGTTGCGTTCATCACGCGATTGGGAGATTACCTACATGGTGGACTCGCTATGAAAGATCGGGACAAAACTCTAGGATCATCGGTTTGATCCGTATCATGTGGTATCAGAGCAATAGGTTGATCACAGTGAGTTTTGGTTGTTGAGCAGTTTACTGCTGCAGACTGCGACGGGAGCTGGTCAGATTGATTTGTTCATCGGTGGTTTCATCTTGTGTCACGCTGTCCGTTTTTGCTCGATTCTGCAGTGCTATTGACTGCTGCCGATCGGATAGTTTTGATTGGCTGCTACTGCAGATTGGATCAAGTTGAGTCAGATTGAGGCGACCACGGTTTCTCCGGGGTGATTGCATCGAAGCCGGGCAAAAGCCGATCAATACAAATCGGGATCGATTTCCCGTTTTTTCTTGTACCGATCGCTGGAGTCCAACTTCCGTATGTGAGGTAGCAGGTAGCATATGTTCAAAAGAAAAAAAGAAAATATGTTCGATCGGTACCTAACGAGGGTTTAACTCATCAATGCCCATTGTTATGGACTTGGGTTTTGGAGAAGGAGGGAGCGTTGGAGACATCTATCGGCTAGCAAACAAGCACACAAGGGACTCGAAGATTTACCCAGGTTCAGGCCTCGTAGAGGTCCCTACTCCTGCTTGTCTGCTCGTGGAATTATTGAAGGTATCGAGGATTACAATGGTGCGCAAATGCAATCTGGCGAGGGTTGTGGAAACTAGGGTTGCGTGTGTCCTCCTCGCCGCCCTGTCCTAGCCTTTATATAGATAGGCTAGGTCTCGGGTAGCAGGTCGAGTCAGTTATAGGTTAGGGTTTTCCCCTTTGAACTTTCTATCTTTAGCTTCTTCTTGTTCTTCAAGTAATCGAGAGTCTGTAGGTTACTCGAGTTCTCCATTTGGGCCTTGGTGACACTGTGGGCCTCTGCTGTATTCAGGCCGTATATACCAAGCTCGAGTACCTGTAGGGTATACCCATGTCAGTAGCCCCCGAGTGTTCAGTGGAATTGCAGATTCGACTGGACACTTTATGAATCCTTTCGAGTGCCTGACTGAGTGTGTTTTTCAACTGCTCTGTTTGTATCATAGGGATTGTTGATGTGCGTGCCTAATTTAACCGATGTATCGGTATGAGTTAACTACCTTAGGGTAAAACAACGCAATCTACTCGAACTCGAGTCCCCGGACTCGAATCCGGAAAAGTGCTGGTGTAATTCGACTCAAGCCGCGGGGGCTTACAGGAGTCGAAATCCAGTATATGGGTGTGAGCACTCGACGCGTCCATCAAGGCATGTTCATCATACATGTAGGCACGGATATATTTCTGGTAGTGCGCAGCAAATGCGTTGCTAGGCCTTATTTTGGTCTTATCTTCACGCTGCAAGCGCGGCATCCGAATTTTTTCATCGCGGAGATGATTCGGGTGACCCAGGAGACGCAGTCTCTTTGTAGGGAAAATCATGAGGTGGTGTCGCCATAAACTTCGAGTGCGGGTGTTATCGACACACAGTATGATGTACAAATAATCATAGGGTGCGTGACCAGCGCTCCCTATGGGAGTATCCCCCGAGTGCCTGGTTGAGTCGAAGACTCAGGTAGGGACTAACTATCCTTTGCGATTGCCGTCGTCTTTTGTTTCTTGTTTCAATCGAATTTGTTTAAGGTGCTCCCTATGGGAGTAACCCATGTCCATAATCGAATCGCGGATTCGAGTGATTGAGTATGCTTTGATTGTCCATGTTTCTGTAAAAAAGAAGAAGAAAAGGCGTAGGGTGCGCGACCAGCGCTCCCTATGGGAGTAGCCCAAGTAATCGAAGTCTTCTGCTGTGTAATTTTGGATGACGTCAGTGCTGATGATGCGATGACCTCAGTTGCCCGCGTGAGCGAGTTTGACGGGACGTGACGAGCGGTGGGTTCCATTTTCTGACTCTGATTTGACCGGGCGTGCGTAATCTTTATTTTAACTGCGCCTCCTCGATTTCCGCGTGTAATGGGGGTAGTGGGGGACGGTTCACGCTTTAGGTCCTCCACGTGTCGAGCACGATGAACGCCACGCGTCTGGTAGGGTTTTTCCTGACCGTTAGATTGCATCTTCTAGGGGGTTAAGTAGTGATGCTGCGACGGTAATTTTCACATCTGCTTCCTTTCTGCCTTTGCCTCCGTTGCCATTGCTGGTGCTCCTCTGCTTCTTTGCGCTCCTCTCCTTTGCGGCGCTGGACCAGCTCCGCGTTTTCCCAGTTACTTCCTCCGGTCACACCGCCACCGTAGAATGGGGAAGAAGAAGGGAGGTGCCGCGGCCGATTCCGCCACCGCCATGGTTGCTACGAAGAAGAAGGGTGGCTCCGCCGCTGTGGGCACCAGCATCGCCACCGCCGGGAAAAAGAAGGGCACGGGCACTCGCGTCACCAATGGTGCATGGCATGCGTCCGTGGTCAAGTCTTCAGAGCTTTGTCTTCTTCGCCAAGACGGAGTTTTGTCTTCCGCAGTCGCTAATGCGCGCGTCCCTGGCAGCGAGGTAATCCCCTCTCCTCCTACCAGCTTTCGGGTGATGTTCCTAGCGTTCATCATCCGCGGTCTTTCGTTGCCCCTGCATCCTTTCTTCAGGGGCCTTCTGCTTTTACGGATCCAGATCAGCTCCATCAGCTGTCCCCAAACTCCATCCTCCATGTAGCTTGCTACATTACTCTTTGCGAGTGTTGGCTCGGAATCGAGCCGCACTTCGGTCTCTTCAAGCACCTCTTCAAGCTGAAGCACCAATCGGCGTCTGGCTCCGTAGTCTATGATGTAGGCGGCTGCGGTATCCACGTCGACTCCTCCGCCACATACTTCGACATCAAGCTCATGATGTCCGTCCAAGGTTGTAGGGACAAGTGGTTCTACATCCACGACTAGAAGGCCGATGGAGACCACTTCGGACTCGCGCCCTTCGATCCCGCAACATCGTGCAAGAGGAGGCGCTCCTGGAAGAATATAGTGATGCCCGGCGAGTCCGCGGAGATAGATGTGTTGTACGAGCGCGTCTGCGACATCGAGAGTCGCATGGGTAAAGAGGAGGGAGGCTATGCCCTCATTCGCACATGGTTGCGCCGTTGCGTCCAACCCCTGCAGGCTAGGGTCCACCCTATGTTCCTGTGGGCTAGCGCAGACGATGTCACTCGCGTATCTGCCGATGGCATTTCCGCGAGTGAGGTAGATAAGAGGGTGCGATTGGTCACCAAGTACACCACCAAGGATGTGCTCCCCAGTGAACCAGATGTTCCTCCGTTCGATCCTACTAACCCTCCTCCTGAGGTACAATTGTGCTATGTAGTAGCTTTTGCTTTGTCGACTGCTTCTTTGCCGTTTTATGAATTTTGTGCTAAATTGTTCCCTATGTGCAGGATTGGGTGGTGTCACCCTGTATGCCCCCTCTTCCCGAGGGGGTTATCCCTCATGAAGCCTTGGAAGAGGACGAGTCAGAGTCGACCGTCCCATCTGATGTGGAGGAGGAAGCCCCCGAGTCGAGTGGTCCGAGCACTCGCAAGCGTTCGCGCAGCGAGGATTCGGATGCGTCGTCCCCTTCGACTCTAGAAGGTGCAGGTGTTGGTGCAGAGTCGCCGATACCTGCCGTTCCTATGAGTGTCGTGGCGCCATCTTCTCGCAAGAAGATGCGGCTGCTGAAGGAGTCATCGTCAGAGTCGGGGGATCAAACCTTCGATTTCAACAAGTTTGATTGGTAAGTATACGAGTCTTCCTTTTGGTTCTTCTTTGGAGTTGCCTTTTTCTTGATGTTGGTTTGGTTCTACAGTCAGTCGGCGTCGTTGTCTTCTGGCGACGTCCAATTTTTGAAGGAATCTGGAGTCGCGACCTCCAAGGCCAAAAAAGTGGCTGAGCACACTCCTTCCCCTCCATTGGTGGCCCACTCCAGGCATAATTCGTCAAGTTCTCAGCACAATGTGGAGCACCAGATGGTTATCCGAACGTCTACGAATCCATCAACTTTGTAGTCTTTGGAGGATCATGTAAGTGTAGTATCTCTTATTCTGATTTGGCAGTTGAATTTTCATTTATGCCATCTGTTGATCCTTTACGATGTCTTCTGCCGTAGCTCGTTGTGAAAGAAGCCACTCGCCTTGCGGAGCAGGTGCTTGCGATGGGTCATCAGCACGCAATGCTGGACAACCGCCATCGTGCGGTGGAAAGTGAGTGTTTCTTATTTTTCCTCTGCACCCTTTTGACGTATTCGACTGACGGCTTATCTTTGTTTGTGTCGCAGCTGAGCATAATGCCCTCCTTCATAGCACTGCTTCCATGGAGAAAATACTTGCTGCAGTGGTGAAGAGCCGTGATGAGGCAATCACGGCACTAGGCGAATCGCGGAAACACGAAGAGGATCTGCGCGCCTCCATCGCAGATAGGGAGAAGTTGTTCGAAGAACAGCTTTTCTCGATTGCCAAGGCTCTCTCAGGTATTTCCTGGGCTTCAATTCCACCAGTTGCATCGTCTGTCGGCTTTGCTATTTTGTGCTTATTGGGTGCCAATGCTTGATTCTTGTGTAGATGCCAGCGGTCTGAGCTTTGACGCGCAAGTGCTCCGCCATGACGATGCGTTGGCGGGTGCCATCTCGGCAGTCGAAGACCGCAGTGTTGCCGTGCAGGGGACGCTCACCAAGGCCAAGGGCGTGCTCAGTCGCCTCCGGGAAGAGTTGGCGCCCAAAGCTGAGTTGATCGAGAATATGGATGAGCTGGTGGAGTCCTCTGCTGAAGGCATTCCTGCAAGCTTCAAGAACTCACTCTGTGCGGCTGGTGCTTCAATGTCACTCGCCATGGTCCAAGCACACGGAGTCGAAGTTGATCCTGCGGTGGTCTCCAAGGCGATGCCTATCAACGCTGATGGCCAGCAGGTAGTCTTTGCTCCCTTCACGACTGCTTGTGGCAAGTACAGCCCGCAGCTGATCAAAACGGTTGCGAAGTACTTTGAGGAGCTTCAGTGAGCCAAGAAAGCGACGAAGGCTGCGACGTCAGGGGCTGGTGGGAAGTCTGTGGCATCTAACACTGCCACAGACGCAATGAGGGCCCCAAAATCGAAGTCGAAGTCGAAGAAGCCAATTTCTCCTCAGTAGTCGTATCTTGTAATAGTTAAATAGCTATGTCATTTGTCGGTAACATGCCTTTTGGCGAGTGTATTTTGCTAATACTTTGTTAATCTTTGAATGCACTCGAATCTTTTGTCTGTGCATCGCTTTTAGTCTTCTTATTGCTTCTTGCTTGACTTGTGATAGGGCACATCGAGTGATCCGTTGAGGGAACCTCAGGATTCGCCACCCCTTGATGACACTTTGGCGCCGCCGCGCCCAAGGGTGGATGAGCTGTCTCTGCTCTCGCGACTCCGTGACCACGTGAAGCAGTTGGAGCATGAATTGCACGTACTCCGCAGTAATGCGGATGTATGGAAGTCGAAGGTAGAGAAAGCCGCCGCCCGAGAACAATATCTGTTAGGGGAGGTGACGCAGCTGGGCGACCAATTCAAATGTTAGTTTTCTTATTCCTTATCTTGTAGTCACTCGCCATAGTTCCTTATCTTCGTACTTCTATCTTTGCTTGGTATAGTTGTCAGTGCGCACCATCCTCAAGATGAGAAAGATAGGATCAAATTCGCATGAATGATCTAACCCAGGAGCGGCTTCAGGCGAGTGGATACTTTTGGGTGGATCATGATCACGCGATCGCACTGGCGACCCTGCAGGATCGTGCATCGCAAGTGCTTCACTTCCTGAGGAAGTATCAATCGTGCCTGAAGAATATTTATTGGACGATGTTCCCGCTGGACATCGTTCCGTCGAGCCTCCTGGCCCTTCTTGCTAAATTCCAAGATTTAACTGCGGTCCACGAGTGTGTATGGCAGCAGTTAGTGGCTGGTGCCAAGGCTGCTCTATCGCTGGTGCGACTGCACAGACCTGATGTGGACGTTGCAGCAGTTGTGGCCGGACCGCCAGCGCCGCCAGTAGGTTCGACTTGGAACATGGTTCCGCATTACCAGGTGGTGGATCGTCCAGCAGAGGAGATCGTCGACTTCTTCGAGGAGCAGACCAACGTTCTTTTGCTGCAATAGTAGTTTAGTTTGTATCCTGCACATAGTTGTACCAGTGTTGTAAAGTTCGTATATATGTTGTGTATAATTGATTGACAGTGATGTGTAAAGGATCTTGTTAGCGTATATGTTTTGTGAGTGCGTTGCACTATGCGATTCCTTTTCGTTATCCTGACTTGTGTTTATCTCAGCCCCTTGCCAACCTGTCAGGTGCGTGGCAGCTGGGTTGGTGTTTATCAAGGGTTTCGATTGATGCGTCGGCTACTCAGGATATCGCGCTAGTTCGTAGAATAGATGTGTATAGGGTGGCGTATCCCCCGAGTGGATTAATTGCAAGAATAATAAAAAGGAAACACATAATTTTGGGGCACTTAGCTTTATTTATTCGCAGAACAGTACGAGGTACAATGTGTGGCTGAGTAGCCTTATTTGCAATGTAAAAGTAAAGGCGACTAAGGGTAGAAGTGTCGCAGCTGCGTGGGTTGGAGTATGCGACTCCTGTCTCTAAATCTTGAAGGCGACAGGCGACACCAGGGATTACTTCTGTAATCACGTATGGTCCCTCCCAGGGGGACTCGAGCTTGAGATGCCCTTGATGCTTCAGTCACAGGACCAGGTCGCCTTCGACGAAGGACCTGGGGTGTAGCCTCCTGCTGTGGTAGTTGCGTAGGTTCTGCTGGTAGATCGTTGATCTCTCCATGGCGATTTCCCTTGCTTCGTCAAGGAGGTCGACGGAGTCTTCGAGTGCAAGAGTTGACTCCTGCTCGCTGTAAGCGACCACGCGCGATGCTTTGTATCGTACTTCGGCGGGTAGCACCGCTTCAGCCTCGTGCACCATGAACAACGGGGTGTACCCTGTGGCGCTGTTTGGAGTTATGCGTAGACTCCAGAGTACCGATTGCAGCTCGTCTGGCCAGCAGCTCACGGCCTGTTCGAGTGGTCTAAGGAGTCGCTTCTTGATGTCGCCACAGACAAGCCCGTTAGCTTTTTCGACCTGCCCGTTGGTCTATGGATGTGCTACAGAGGCATAGTTGACATTGATTCCCAGATTCTCGTAGAATTCCTGGAACTCCTTGGATGTGAAGTTTGTCCCGTTGTCCGTGATGATGCTGTGTGGCACTCCGAAGCGATAGACGATGGACTCGAAGAACTTGACTGCGTTGTAGCCTGACTAATTAGTCACTGGCATGGCCTCTATCCACTTGGTGAATTTGTCGACTGCGACCAAGAGGTAGACGTAGCCTCCGCATGAGGACCTTGGGAGTTTTCCGACCATGTCGAGTCCGCATTGCACGAAGGGCCAGGCCAATGGAATTGGTCGGAGCTCTACGCCAGGTGCGTGCGGCTTGTCCGCGAATCGCTGGCAAGCGTTGCATTTTTGGACGATGTCCTTGGCGTCACGCATGACCGTAGGCCAGTAGAATCCAGCTCGTAGAGCTTTGGCGACGAGGGCACGACTGCCGGCGTGGTGCCCGCAGGTCCCTTCATGGATGTCGAGGAGAAAAGCTCTTCCATCATCCATGGAGACGCATCGTTGGAGTACTCCTGTGATGATGCGCTTGTATAGTTCGCCGTTGATAACAACGAATGCCTTGGAGCGTCGTGCGATGTGTCGGGCGTCAGTCGGATCGTCCGGTAGTCTCTTGCTGAGGAGGTACGTAATGTATGGTTGGGTCCAGGATGTCTCGATCAACATGACGCTCATTGGTCCCTCGAGTCATGTGTCCAGCTCCAGGTCGTCGAGTGCCATTGGCTCATTGGGCGGCGCAGCCCCCGAGTCTGTTGTTGCACTTGTTTTCTTCTCTGTGGCCTTTGGCTTGATGGAGCGTTCGTAGATGCGCTCGAGAAATACCCCAGGTGGTATGGGGGCGCAGGTAGAGCCTATGTTGGCGAGTGCGTCCGCCTCTTCATTGCTTTCGGGACCTATGTGCCGCAGCTCGCAACCGTCAAAATCCCCTTCGAGTGTGTCGTAGAGGTCGCGGTAGGCGATCATGTTGTCGTTCAGTGCGTCGCACTCGTGCATTGTCTAGTTGACGACCAGCTTGGAGTCGCCATATATTATGAGCCTTTTGGCGCCGTAGGCTTTCGCCATCCTCATCCCGTGTAGCAGGGCTTCGTATTCGGCTTCGTTGTTGGAGGCAGTGAACTGCATTCGTAGAATATATTTCAGCTTGTCTCCCTAGGGCGATGTCAGTATGACACCTGCACCAGCTCCGTCCTTCCGCTTGGATCCGTCGAAGTGCATCGTCCAGAGGTAGGACATATCTGGTTTTTCAGGGAACTGATTCTCCATCCAGTGCACGAGGAAGTCAGTGAGAACTTGCGACTTGATTGCGTCGCGTTTTTCATATGTGATGTCTCGTGGAGACAGTTCGATTCTCCAAAGTGCGCCTCCTCCGGTGGCGTCGGGATTGTTGAGGATGTGCCCAAGCAGGGCATCGTTGACTACCACGATTGGGT
The DNA here is from genome assembly GCA_023614405.1 of Avena insularis. Taxonomy (NCBI): domain Eukaryota; kingdom Viridiplantae; phylum Streptophyta; class Magnoliopsida; order Poales; family Poaceae; genus Avena; species Avena insularis. The sequence goes on along the minus strand of CM042688.1, from coordinate 501,607,677 downwards.
GTTCTTGGAAGTAGTGGTGCAGTCACCGGGCCATCGTGAAGATGCCGTACGCCAGTTTCTGGTAGTGCGGGTACCGATGTTTTGTTGGCGTAAGTACCTTGCTGAGGTAGTAGACTGGGCGCTGTACCTCATGGACCTTGTTTTCCTCGGCTCGTTCGACTACGAGCACTGTGCTGACCACCTGGTTGGTGGCGGAGATGTACAGCAACAATGGTTCCCTTTCATGTGGGGTCACTAGTACTGGTGAGGTGGATAGCAGGCGCTTGAGGTCTTCGAATGCTTCCTGCGCCTCATTGGTCCACTCGAACTTGTCAGATTTGTGGAGGAGTTGGTAGAAGGGCAGTGCCTTTTCACCCATCCGACTGATGAATCGACTGAGAGCCACGATTCGCCCAGCCAGCTGCTGGACACCTCTTACGTTTTTCAGCTTTTCCATGGCCAGTATGGCTTTTATTTTCTTCGGGTTCATTTCGATCCCTCTCGCGGAGATAAGATACCCGATTAGTTGCCCAGATGGTACGCCGAAGGCGCACTTGTCCGGATTGAGCTTGATCCGGTAGCGGTCGAGGTTGGCAAAGGTTTCGCGCAAATCGTTGATTAGTGAGGCTTCCTCTTTGGTCTTGATTACTATGTCGTCAACATAGACTTGAATGTTGCGACCAAGTTGGTTCTTGAGGCAAGCCTGCATGCATCGCTGATAGGTGGCTCATGCGTTCTTTAGCCCGAAGGGCATTGTGTTGTAGCAGAAAACGCCAAGAGGCGTTGTGAACGCCGTTTTTTCTTGATCTTCCTCCTTCATTCGAATTTGGTTGTAGCATGAGTAGGCATCGAGGAAGCAGAGGCGCTCACATCCCACGGTGGAGTCGATAATCTGGTCGATTCGCGGTAGCGGGAAGTGGTCCTTCGGACAGTGCTTGTTTAAAGAGGTGAAGTCCACGCACATCCGCAGGATATCTGTGTCCTTTTTTGGTACTAGCACCGTGTTGGAGAGCCAAGTGCTTTCCTTGATCTCGCGTATAAATTTGGCGTCGAGGAGTCTTTTGATCTCCATTCCAACTGCCTTTGCTCTTGGTTCAGACAGTCGCTGAATTGTTTGTTTGACTGGCCTTGCGTCTAGGTTGACATTGAGTGCGTGCTCGACGAATACCCTGGGAACTCCTGGCATGTCCGCTGGACACCAGGCGAAGATTTCCCAGTGCTCACGGAGGAATTCGACGAGCGCGAGTTCCTATGCGGGACTCAAGTTGTTGGCGATGAGGGCCGTTTTGGCGGGATCCGATGGGTGGACCTGAACTTTCTTTGTGTGCACCGATGAGTCGAAAGATAGGTCGGGTGAACTTGGACGGCTCAGGCGAGGCAGACTGTTATCTGTTGACTCCTTTAGTCTCGCGAGTTCTTCCTGCATGCCGAAGGACTGGGAAATTCTGTTGAATTCCCTGTTGCAACTGTCGGACCTCTCGAAGCTCCTATTGACTGTGATGACGCCATTAGGGCCTGGCATCTTCCTCTGCAGATAGGCGTAGTGTGGTACTGCCATGAACCTAGCGAACGCGACACGTCCGAGGATGCAATGGTACTGCGAGGGCCAGTCGACGACCTCGAAGTCGATGCGCTCGCGCCAAAAGTTTTTCAGCGTGCCGAAGATGATGTCGAGGTTGATTTTGCCAAGGGGATACACGCATTTTCCTGGGACGATGCCGTGGAATGTTGCGTCTGAGGCCTCTAAGCAAGTTAGAGGGATTCTCATTGCTCGCAAGGTACTCGCGAATATAAGGTTGATGCCGCTTCCGCCGTCCATGAAGACGCGGCTCATGTCGAAGCCTCCAATTTGTGCCTCGAGTACAAGGGGACAATGGCCTTTATGAGGTACTTGGGGCGGATGGTCGCGCTTGTCGAAGGTGATGCAGGACTCTCTTCCGCTGAGGTACTCAGTGGTAAATGGTGGCGAGTTTGTGGCCAAGTTGACTTGGCGAGTGATGGCCTTCTACACCCGATTCGAGGGGCGTCCCTTTTGGATCATCATGGTACCCATGGCCCGTGGGTATGGTTTGCCTCCATGGTGCTGGTCCGGCGCAGCTGCATTTGGGGGTGGTCCAGGCGGTGGTGGCAGAGCTCCATGTGCCACGGCGCCTAGGGCGGCTCCGTAGCCCCTTTCGACTGTGTTGCGATTCATCCAAGCCAGTCCCTCATGCAGTTTGAGGAACTCGTGACAGTCCTTGAGGAGGTGGCTGGACTTCTTTTTTCCATCGTGCTTGTCGATGTAGAAGTGTACAGTGCATGGCCCGGACAGCTTGTCTTCAATGGATGTTGTGGGTGCCTCATCGCGATTGCGACGCTGCCATACTTGCGTGGTTTTCCCGGAGTCGCGGTATTCGCTGCTGCGGTAGTCGCTGTTGCGGTTGTCATCGCGCCTATCGTCATAGCCGGCTGCGACCATGTTGACGTTGTTGTGGTCATCGTAGATACGCATGCGGCGTTTGCTTCGGCGGTCGCGTCTGCATTCGAGTTCTGCCTCATCGTCGGAGTGAACGGGATTTTTCACCAAATCTTCTCCATCTGCCCAACGATTCGCGATTTCCATCAGGTGGTCGATGGTTTTGGGCTTCGAGCGGCACAGCTCCTCCCTGAGCTCTATGCGGCGTACGCCGCTGTTGAATGCGTCAATCGCGCGATCTTCGGAGATGTTCTCTGCGGAGTTCTTGATGATGGACCACCTCTGGATGTACGAGCGTAGCGACTCGCCTGACCTTTGCTGGCAGCATCTCAGCTCTTCGATTGATGGGGGCCTTTTGTAGGTGCCCTTGAAGTTGTGCACAAAGCTGTAGACCAGCTCTTCCCAACTGCGAATGGATCCGCGTGGGAGGTTGTTGAGCCATGCTCGGGCGACGCCCTGCAGCTATAGCTGCAGGCATTGCATGGCCGTGCTTCGACTTCTTCCGTGAAGCCTGACGGAGGAGATGTGGTCCTCGAACCAGATTTTCGGGTCCTACAGACCGTCAAACTTCGGGTTCTCCGATGGGAGCTTAAACCCCTTGGGCATTCGCTTTTGCCTGATGGCCCTGCTGAAGCATCTAGCGCCACAGACCTCCACATCTTCGTCTTCTGAGTCAGTTGATCGGGCACGTCGCGCCCTTGACTTGTCGATCTTGCGTTGCGTGATGTCATCACGCGCGTCGTAGTCGTGATCGTGTCGTCGTGAGCGGCGGCGGCGAGACAGGTCGTGGCTATCATTGCTGGAGGAGGGCGAGGAATAGTGTTTTGCTAGAGCCTTGCCTTTCTTCAGCTCTGGTGTTGGCTCCTTGTCGAGGACGGCCTCGACTAGTCCCCAGCTCGCGATCGTAGATCGGTGCATGGCGACTCGGGGATCTCCAGCTGGCGGCTGGTTGTTCAGGAGGTACATGGTGGCTGACGTCACTGCAGCTTGCAGCGTCTTTGGGACCACATTTCCCCGTGTGTCGACTATCATAGAGCTGAAGTCAAGGACCTTTGCAGCTTCTATGCGTTCTTGTTCGGTGAGATGGGCCATCCGGGATCGCCTCTTGTTTGCGATGTGCTCGTTGCCTTTTGAGGAGGATCCTCCATGGGAGGAGAGCCGGGCACGTCAAAGACTCGACTCATCTACCGCCTTTTTACGCGCCTCGAGTTGCGTGATTGTTTGCACTTGGCGCTTGAATTCCTCCTTCAGGAGCCAATGGTAGCCCATTAGCAGTTCTTGCAGGGAGCCAAAGGGTAGAGGGTTGCCCCGTAGGGCATCACGGCAGCGGGCCCACTTGAGTTCGTTGAGCCTGATCACGACGCGTTCGCCAATCTTCTTGTTTATTATAGTTGGAGGTTTGACTGCTCCCCCATTGTTGACGGGGGCGCCGTTTGGCGATAGTCCGCCATTGGGTATGCCGCCATTTGGCGGGTCAGCTCTGTGGCCGTCGTTGCCCGTGTTGTCGCGATTGGCGGAGGAGTTGCCAGATCACCCAGATCGGATTCACGACTGCTGTCACTGTCCGTATTCTCGACTATTGTCGAGGCATTGAGTTTGCTGAGGGTGCCGATCGGCGGGGGAAACCACGATGCTAGAGTAATCGACGGTATCGCCGGCTGGTCAGACATGCGAAGCGTGCCCATCTGACCAACTTGGAAGCGGAAGATCCCGATCGCCAAGCTAATCCCATCGCCCACGGACTCGAAAGCTGGGCGAGTGGCCGGCGTGTGGACGGTGAAGTCAAACACGCCGAAGAGCTGGCGGATCTCCGCTGTTGCGGAGTTGTAGATCGCAGTTGATGGGGCCGAAGAAGCCGCAACATCAGCACTCCCACTTCCCACAGACGGTGCCAATTGACGAGGGTTTAACTCATCAATGCCCATTGTTATGGACTTGGGTTTTGGAAAAGGAGGGAGCGCTGGAGACATCTATCGGCTAGCAAACAAGCACACAGGGGACTCGAAGATTTACCCAGGTTCAGGCCTCGCAGAGGTCCCTACTCCTGCTTGTCTGCTCGTGGAATTATTGAAGGAATCGAGGATTACAATGGTGCGTAGATGCAATCTGGCGAGGGTTGTGGAAACTAGGGTTGCGTGTGTCCTCCTCGCCGCCCCCTCCTAGCCTTTATCTAGATAGGCTAGGTCTCGGGTAGCAGGTCAAGTCGGTTACAGGTTAGGGTTTTCCCCTTTGAACTTTCTATCTTTAGCTTCTTCTTGTTCTTCAAGCAATCGAGAGTCCGTAGGTTACTCGAGTTCTCCATTTGGTCATTGGCGACATCGTGGGCCTCTGCTATATTCAGGCCGTATATACCAAGCTCGATTACCTGTAGGGTATACCCATGTCAGTACCCAAGAGCTCGCACGTGAGGCCCTAGTTTGAAAAAAAACTGACCATGTACGTGAGCCAAGGTACGTGAGAGAAAAAAGTGAAAAAAAAAGGAAAAACAGAGATTGGATCAGGATTCAGGTCGCGTTTGGATTTAGTATCGATCAGGATTCAGAGTTTGTTAGAAAAATAAAAGAGAGCCATCGATCGCTACCTGAGTTTGCTTCAGCGTGAAGAAAAAGAAATTCCGATCGTTGTTTGCCATTTGACCATAGACTAGTCTGCCGTGTTACATGAAGTAGTCCAGCCCGTGGAGAAATAGAGGATTGCTGCCGTGCGCTCTGCGGGAGAACGACAAAAGCACATGATGGATTCTTTTCCAGGAGATACTTTGGGCTTGAGGTGTATACGTGGCAAAAAGACTAGTGATGTTTTCAATGACTATCTCAATCTCTTGGATGGAGTGGCACGTGATGCATCCGAGCTTAGATGTCGCCTACATAGACTTGCGACAGTTGAGGAGTACCAAGATTGGGAAAGGCACATGGAATGGGGTTTCCATCGATGTCGCAAATATAATGGCAAATTTAGTGGGTATGATGGGTATGTTCTTGCTCACCGGCGTGTGGACAAGGAGTTAGACAGTTGGTGGTCCGAGGCGGTTGACATAGATGGTTTTTCTCATACTTGGGAGGACTACAAAAGTTTTCTCCGTAATGGTTTCGTATTACCGTATATGGAGGAAAACGAGCAACCACCCAAGGTTGTGAATGGGATAGTGGATGTTGGCAAGAGTATAGCTCTTATATCAAAGGTCGTGATAGCTGTGACTACTCATGAGAAGTTGACAGTTGTTCCATTGCCGACTGTTAGCAAGGTGGCAGCCACGATTTCTGAAGCATTAGCGGTTGATGTTGTTAAGGCTGATATTGTTACGGATGTCATGGAGGATGATATTGTACCATTGAGTAGGCTGAATTTGCAACTCAAGAAAGTACAAGGCGATGCTTGCATGACAGTTGACAAGGGCCAGCATTGGAATTTATTTCAGGCGTAGTGTATGATCAAAGGCAAAGCATGCAAGTTGATTGTTGATGGAGGAAGCTGTACTAATGGCATTAGCAAGGAAATGGTAGCAGCGTTGGGTTTTCCACATGGTGTATTCCTGAACCTAAGCATCTACAGTGGTTAAATAGCTGTGGTATGGTGAAGGTAACTCATAAGGTGCGTGTGCCATTTACAGTTAGTGATTATGTTGATGAGATTGAGTGCGATGTGTTGCCATTGGAGGTATGTGGGCTGTTACTTGGTCATCTGTGGCAGTATGATCGCAAAGTTACACATGCTATAAGAGCAAATACATATTCTTCTGTGCATGGTGGCAAACAATAGACTTTGAAGCCTATGCAGGATGATCACATAAAGTCTTATGTGGAGCTGGTGGTACATAAGGAGAAGGTGCGCAAGGCCAAGCCAAAATCTGGGCTAGCTAAGGTGCAGGATGGAGAGCATGATGCACAGTGCGACAATATCGATATTGCTTCAGCTATGCCTGTAGATGACAAGCCAGTGGGACTTGTTAGTGACAAGCCAGTTGAAGTGCATCCTCTTATTGCTGAGAGGAAGGTTGCAGCATGTGTTCATAAGGTTGTTTTTGTTGACACAGGTGTTCAGACGGATGATAGTTGTGCTCCTGATGTTCTAGTGCATGTGGTGCAGCGGGGTAACAAGAGCAGTTTTGTTAGCACACCTGTGAGGCGTTTTGTTGGGACAGTTGTGCGGATGTATAGAGGCAAGGATGGACATGTTCATCAGTTGTGTGGTCTAGGAATTACTCATCTTATGCCAGGTCATGCAAAGAAGGTCCATGTTCAGCAACCACGGGTTCCAATGAGAGTTGAGAAGAAGAAGACGGTGGCGCCTAGGTCCAAGCTCGTATGGAGGTGGAGGCACCAAGGGCTGTATCAAGTCGAGTAGGCCAAGAGGGAGGATGTGGTGAGGAAGGAAAGCAAGACTTGAAGATGGCGAAGACGCGTGAAGCGATTGTTCATATCACGCCACCTTTCCAACCCGACCCGCAAGCGTTGGGGACAATGCTTCTTGAAGGGGGATGATGATATGGGCATGAAGGAGGAGGTGAAGCCTAATTTCAGGACTCCACCAAGCTAGGTGATGCGGGCGCATCCCATTGATGATTGGCACGCCATGACGACCTACGATATGTAATGATAAGTCTAAGGTTGTGTCAAATATTATTGATATGTTATTGAGTCCAAGTCTAGGTTAGGTTCGAGTCCATTTGTGTGTTCGGTTTGGGTCTATCCAACCGACTATTTGCAGGCCTCCTATATAAAGGATACATCTTCCTAGGGTTTAGGGGAGTTCAGTTGTTTAGTCTAAAAACTATATTGTGCTCCACCGTGTATCATCCCTCCGGGGACGGTGGTACCATTTATCAAATTATTGCTACGAAGGTTCTTGTGTTCATCAAGGATTGTCGTGCTCAGGTTTGAGGCGTGGTGATCTTCATCACGTTACTTGCTAGATTGATTCCTCTTCTTCAGGTTGCATTCATCGCGCGATTAGGAGATTACCTACCTGGTGGACTCGCTGTGAAAGATCGGGACAAAACTCTAGGATCATCAGCTTGATCTGTATCACATATGGTTGTGGGCATTTGATGATCGTGTTATTGCAACTTTTTGTGTATATTAGATCTTAGTGGCATAGTGGGATGAAGCGTCCTGGACTAACTTTACATGTCCTCGCCCATGAGACTTGGTCCATGCTTGACATGCAACTCACTCATAAGTGGCTAGCGGGTGTTTGTCTCTCCTACTATAGTTAAAATCTGATTTACAACTGGTTGTTAATAATTTTCTTATCACCGTTGTGGTTTGAAGTTTGTACGCTGAATGATTCTTCTTAAGCCCAAAGCCATGTAAAATATGCAAAATAAATTAGAGGCGGCTAATTTGTTTTTACAAGGCATGTGATGTGATATGGTCATGTGTTACATATTTGGATGCAATGCTATCATTTGTAAGTTATGACAACCGAATGGATCCATATGGTTGTTTTATTCTTTTAAAGGCATGCGTGCCAGAAATGGAAATTCCATGTAATTTGAATAAGTGGAGAATAACCAAGATGGTGGCATCATGGACCTTGGAGCCATGCTGGTGAAATGATGGTGATCATACATGGAGCACAAGATGGAGATCAAAGTGCAAGAAAGTACCATATCATATCACATTATATATATGCATGTGATGTTTATCCCTTTTAAGCATCTTATTTATGCTTATGTCTAGCTTAGAACTTGGCGGTAGCATTATAATATGATCCCTCTCACTAAAATATCAAGATAAACATATGTTCTTCCTTTAGTATGCACCATTAAGAAAGTTTGTTGTTTCGAAGCACCACATGATGATCGGGTGTGATAGAATCTAAGTTCGGATACATTGGGTGTAAGACAGATTTACACACATGATTACTAAGGTTCTACTTGGCGAGCCTACCATGTATAGACATGGCCTCAGAACACAAACCAAAATGTAAAACACACGTCATATGAATGATATGATGAACATGTCGATGTTCGCCTTTGAAGGTACATCATCTCACGTAATGATCAGTTGTGGTGTAGTGAATTTGGTTCATGGAATCACCAAAACAACTGAGGGATGTTGTTTTTGAGTGGTAGTTCTAGTAGTACTTTTGAATTAGTTTAAACTCAATCTTTCATAAACTTAGTCTAAATAGTCTTTGCAAATATGTTGTAGATCATGACACCACCTGCTTTCAATTTTAGTGTATTCGTGGAGAAGGAGAAACTTAGCACCAATGGTAGCAACTTTACTGACTGGGCCCTTAATCTTAGTATTCTCCTCTCAGCTACTCAAAGGAGTTATGTGCTAGATGCACCTCTAGGACCCCTCCTACTGAAGATGCTACTCATGATGAGAAAAATATGTTTCTCACTCGTCAAGAGGTTCACCACTTTAGTTCATTGTGGTTTACTCTATGGGCTTGAGCCTGAGCTTCAAAAGCATTTCAAACTCAGCAATTCTTACGATACAATGGTTGAATTGAGAATGATATTTGATAACCATGTTGTCGTAGAGATTTATGAAGATTCTAAAAAGTTCTTTAGCTGCATGATGGAAGAGAACATCTCTGTTAGCGAACACATACTCAAAATGTCTGGGTACGCTAGTAAACTTGTAGCTCTAGGAATAGTGATTACAAATGAGCTAGAAATTCATAGGGTTCTCCAATCACTCCCACCAAATTACAAGAACTTTGTGATGAACTATAATATGCAAGGCATGAATAAGTCGCTACCTGAGCTTCTTTCCATGCTAAAAATTGCTGAAGTGGAGATAAAAAAGGAGCATCAAGTGTTGATGGTTAGTAAGAACACTAGTTTCAGGAAAGGCAAGAAAGGCAAGAAGAAGGGTAACTTCAATAAGGGTGGAAAGACTGTTGCTGCGCCTGAGAAGAAGACCAAGAATGGCCCGAAGCCTAAGACTGAGTGCTTCTACTACAAGAACACGGGGCACTGGAGGTGCAACTGCCCCAAGTATCTAGCTGATAAAAAAGTTAGCAAGGTGGATAAAGGTATATGTGATATACATGTTATTGATGTGTACCTTACTAGTACTCGCAGTAGCACCTGGGTATTTTATACTGGTTCAGTTGCTAATATATGTAACTTGAAACAGGGGTTGCCGAACAAGCATCAACTAGCCAAGGATGAAGTGACGATGTGTGTCGGAAATGGATCAAAGGTTGATGTGATCACCGTTGAAAAGTTGCCACTTCAATTACCATCGGGATTATTCATGAACCTCAATAATTGTTATCTTGTGCCTGCGTTAAGCATGAACATTATTTCTGGATCATGTTTGTTCCGAGTTGGTTATTTATTTAAATCCGATAACAATGATTGTTTCATTTATATGAATTATGGTCATGCAAATGTGAAGAAAGGTTTATTTCTTTTGGATCTCGATAATAGTACGCATATTCATAATGTGGATGCAAAAAGAATTAAATGAAGTGATGATAATGCAAATATGTGGCACTGCCGCCTTGGTCATATTGGTGTAAAACGCATGAAAACAACGGCATTTTGATGGATTTTTCGAATCACTTGATTATGAATCATTTGAGACATGTGAAGCATCCTTATGGGCAAGATGACTAGGACCCCGTTTTCTGGTTCTATGGAATGGGAAACGGACTTATTGGAGATCATACAGTCAGATGTATGTGGACCAATGAGTGTATCGGCGCACGGAGGTTATCGTTATTTCGTTACTTCCACGAATGATTTGAGTAGATATGGGTATATCTATTTGATGAAACACAAATCTAAAACTTTTGAGAAGTTCAAGGAATTTCAGAGTGAAATGGAAAATCATCATAATAGAAAGATCAAATTTCTATGATCCGATCATGGAGGTGAATATCTAAGTTACAAGTTTAGCATACACATGAAACAACACAACTCACACCTTCCAGAACACCACATCGAAATGGTGTGTCAGAACGTCGTAATCGTACATTATTAGATATGGTTCGATCTATGATGTCTCTCACAGACTTGCCATTGTAATTTTGGGTCTATGCACTAGAAATAGCCACATTCACTTTAAATAGGACTCCATCTAAATCCGTGGAAATGACACCATATGAATTGTGGTTTGGCAACAAACTTAAGTTGTTGTTTCTTAAAGTTTCGGGATGCGATGTTTATATGATGAAACTTAAAGTTCAACCTGATAAACTCGAACCCAAAGTGGGAAAATGTGTCTTAATAGGATACCATAAGGGAACAATTGGGTATAATTTTTATCATAGATCCAAACATAAAGTTTTCGTTGCCAAGAATGGATCCTTTCTGGAGAAGGAGTTTCTCTCGAAAGGTGTGATAAGTAGGAAGGTAGAACTCGACAAGGTTACTGAACCTTCTCTTCATGGTATGGCGAGTAGTGCTTCGTCCGAAACAGCGATCGGTGTAGCGTCGGAAGATGTTCTGGTGTCAACTTCACCAAAATTAAGAGGGAACTAATGATAATGATCATGAAACTCCGAAAGAGAACACTGCCAAAACTCGCAGGTCAACTAGGACAAGTGCATCTCCTGAACTGTATGGTAATCCAGTTCTGAATTTCATGGTAGATGGAAATGATGACCCTGTGACCTATGAGGAAGCGATAGAAAGTCCGGATTCCAAAAAATGGCTAGAATCCATGAAATCTGAAATAGGATCCATGTATGAAAACCAAGTTTGGACCTTGGTGGACCTACCTCACGCTGACGGTAATTTGACTGTTTATAAAGCTAGACTTTTCGCTAAAGGTTTTCGACAAATTCAAGGAGTTGACTACGATGATACTTTCTCTCTCGTAGAGATGCTAAAGTCGGTTAGGATTATGTTAGCAATTGCTGCATATTCCGACTATGAAATTTGGCAGATGGATGTCAAAACCGCATTCCTTAATGGAAACATTTAGGAAGAGTTGTACATGGTACAACCCAATGGTTTTATTGATCCTAAGGATGCTAACAAGGTGTGCAAACTTTAGCTATCCATTTAGGTACTGAAGTAAGCATCCCGGAGTTGGAATCTCCATTTTGATGAAGTCATCAAAGGGTTTGGACTTGTCCAAACTTATGGAGAAGCTTGTATTTACAAGAAAGTGAGTGGGAGCTCTGTAGCATTTCTAGTTTTATATGTGGATGACATATTGTTGATTGGAAATGATATAGAACTTTTGAAGAGTGTAAAGGATTATTTGAACAGTAGTTTTTCAATGAAGAACCTCGGTGAAGAATCATATATACTAGACATCAAAATCTATAGAGATAGATCAAAACGCTTGATTGGGTTATCGCAAAGTACATACCTTGACAAGATTTTAAAGAAGTTCAAAATGGACGGAAGTAAGAAAGGATTCTTAACCATTTTGCAAGGCAATACATTGAGTAAGACTCAAAGTCCGGATATGGTAGAAGATAGAGAAATGACGAATAAGATTCCCTATGCCTCAGCCATAGGATCTATCATGTATGCCATGTTATGTACTAGAATGTATGTGGCACATGCTATTAGTTTGACTAGCAGGTACCAATCTGATCCAAGTTTAGAACACTGGATAGCGGTGAAGAATACCTTTAACTACTTGAGAAGAACTAAATAAATGTTTATCATGTACGGAGGTGAAGAAGAACTCGTCACAAAGCGTTGCCTCGATGCTAGCTTTGACATTGATCCGGATGACTCTAAGTCACAATCTAGATAAGTAATTCTCATGAATGGAGCGGTATTTAGTTTGAAGAGTTCCAAGCAACCCGTGGTGGCAGGATCATTGATAGAGGCAGAATATGTTGTTGCTTCGGAAGCAGCACGGGAAGCGGTTTCGATGAAGGAGTTCATAACTGAACTTGGTGTGGTTCCCAGCGTGTTGGAACCAATGGTCATCTATTGTGACAATAAATGAACCATAGCCAATGCAAAGGATCCAAGGTCTCACAAGAAATCCAAGCATATCAAGCGCCAATTTCACTCCATCCGTGAATATGCCAAGGATGACGATATAAAGATTTGCAAAGTACACACAGATTTGAATGTGGTAGATCCATTGACTAAAACTCTCCCTATGGAAAAACATGATCAACACCAAAACTTAATGGGTGTTAGATTCATCATAATGTAATCTAGATTATTGACTCTAGTGCAAGTGGGAGATTGAAGGGAATATGCCCAAGAGGCAATAATAAAATATTTTTATTCCAAGTATATGATTTATGTTTATTTATCGTGCTAGAAATGTATTAATAGGAAGCGTTAATACATGTGTGGTTAATAAAAAACCAAAGTTCCTAATAATGCCTCTCATATATAATAGCTCGTTGATTAACATATGATTAAGGTTTCCTAATCATGAACATTGGATGCTGTTAATGACGAGATCATATTATTAGAAGAATGATATGATGAACGTACAACCAAAGTAGATTTAGGAATATGATATAGTCATTAAGTTTACATTACTACATCAAACACATACGAAGTATTCCTAGCCCGTAGACCATGAGATCATGTCAATCACTAACACCGGAAGAATGCCTTGATAACATCAAACGTGTCATCATAACAGGATAACTATAAAGGTGGGATCAGATATTCCGAAAGTGTTATGTAGAGGCTCACGGATCAAGAGTGGTATTTGTCCATCCTAATGACAAAGATATATACTTTGGTCCTCTCGGTGATATCACATCAATACCGCTTGCAAGCACGTAACTAGGTCACATGGATGTTGTATCATAGAACGATTAAAGAGTACTTGTCAGAAACAAGATCAAACTAGGGTATGGTTGATACCTATGATTGGATCTTGTATAAGTAAAGTATCACGAGGCAAAAGGAATTGGATACGACATTGATGGTTCACACAATCACAAGATTCAACGTTGAATGTGCAGGAGTCAATACGGATCTCTAGGTCCCACTTTTGAATTTTGATAAGAGAGGTGTGTCTATCATGTATGCATTATTCGCGAACTGTAGGGTGACACACTTAAGGTTCTCCGACACTAAGTGGTAGATAAAACATATCCGAGAATAAATTAGTTAGAGGTGAAATTGTTTTGATGATCACCGGAATTGTTTCGGGTCAAATCACTGAAAATGGTTTCAGGTGTAATATCGAAACAATGCAAGGGTTTTATGTGAATGTTTGTTAATTAAAGTAATTAACAAAATTCTGAATAAAATAAATAAAAGAGTTTTATTTAAAGAGAAAAATGCATTTATGCTAATGGGAAATAAATGCACGTGAGTGGAAGGAGAGTTTATGTGAGTGGGAAGTGCACTCACATGAATGAGGAAAGAGGTGGTGGCACACCCATGGCCGGCAGCCATGCCCCTTGGGCATCCCCTCCCCTATAAAAGGACTCCTCCTCCTCTCTAGATGCACCACCTCCTCGTGAAGGTTCTCTTCCCCCTCTAGCATTTCCCCCATGCCCTCGTATTAGCAAGGTACATGTTCTGATGCTTCCTCAGAGTAAGATTTATCTACTCCTTCCGCTGCTCTGCTAGAGTGGAGGCGAGAAGATTGGTGGGAGCTGGACATGTTACCAAGGACGGATATGCTGCTAGATTATGGTGTCCTTCAACATGATCTTGACACCGACAACATCACCAACATAATCAGTTTCCATAAAAGCTTTTCTGTCTTTGAGGGTAAGTTATTTTGGATACCCTCATACTCGTTACTAACATCTACTAGATTAGATCTTGGTGCAATTGGCATTCTTATTATAGGATTTTTTTTGTTTTCTATGTTGTGAACCCTTTACATTGGACGATAGTAATGATATTCTTATGAGCTTTGGAAGAACTAAGAATATGTTCTGTATGTAGAGGTGACAAATAGTTTATTGTAAAGTGTTAGATTGATACTAGTTTTGTCACAAGATACACGTTAAGTTTATCTCAATTTAGACTATGGGTTGCATTATGTAATGGAAAGGAGGTTCCATGATGGATTTGGATGAGTTCTAGAGTTAAGACATTGTAACGGATACTACAACAAAAGGCTAAGTATATAACTGCTCTATAAGAAGCAGGAGAGGGCATTTGTGTAAAGTAGTTTGTTATAAAACTAGATGTGGTTCAAAGCGGACTAGTTCTATGAGGATATATTGCACAAAAATAGTATCGACATGATTTAACCGCAAGGAACCGAGGTTTCACCAAAGGACCAAATTTATACAATGCCATCTCATTTGAGAATGAGTGATGTGTAGAGGCGCAAAGACATGCAAACACAAATGGACCTAAAAGTGTCAAATCTGAAGATTAGGTTTACCACAAGCAACACATATATAAAACACCATAAAGCCATAGGTGTTAAAATGCACAAGTTTTAAACTAGATTACTGACTCTAGTGCAAGTGGAAGACTGAAGAGAATATGCCCAAGAGGCAATAATAACATGGTTATTATCTTATTCCATGTTTATGATAAATTTTTATTTCTCATGCTATAATTGTATTAATAGGAAACATTAATACATGTATGTTTAATAAATAAGAGTTCCTAGTTATGCCTCTCGTTTAAAATAGCTCATTGATTAATAAGACGATCAAGGTTTCCTGATCATGGACATTAGATGTTGTTAATAACAAGGTCACTACATTGGTGGAATAATGTGATGAACATTCACCCAAAGTATAGTAATACAATCAAAGTCATTATGTTTACATTGCTATAACATTATACAAAGTAACAATAAACCTTAGACCATGAGATCATCTTAATTGCTAACACTAAAAGAGTACTTTGATAACATCAAACATCACACCATAACGAGGTGACTATAAAGGTGGGTATGGATGCTCTGAAAGTGTTATGTTGAGGCTCATGGATCAAGAGTGGGATTTGTCCATCCCGATGACGGAGAAATATACTCAGGGCCCTCTCGGTGATATCACATTGAAACAGCTTGCAAACAAGTGATAAGATCACAAAGAATGTTATATCACGGGAACAAGAAAAGAGTACTTGTCGGTAATGAGATCAAAATAGGTACAGGGATACCGATGATCGAATATCGGACATGTAATATATCTCGAGACAAAGGGATTTAGTTACAATGTCAAAGGTTCTCACAATCACTAGAGTCATCATTGAATATGTGGGAGTCAGTACGGATCTCCAGGTTCCGCTGCTGATTATTGATCGGAGAGGGGTCTCGATCATGTATGCATTATTCGCGAACCGTAGGGTGACACACTTAAGGTATACCAACACCTAATGGAGCAGATATAATACCATAGAAAGGATTAGAAAGCACTGGGATTATTTTGATGGACACCGGAATTGTTTGGGTCAAATTGCTAAAAATGGTTTCAGATGTGATATCGAAGTATTGTAAGAGGTTTTATGCAGATGTTTGTTAATTAAAGTAATTAACAAAGTTCTAAATAAAAGTAATAAAAATTATTCTATTAATGAGAGATTGCATTAATTTTGGTGGAAAATAAATACAAGTTGAGTGGAGTTGATTTTAATGGGAGTGGGATTAGTGGAAGCTCCACTCACCATTAAGAGGGGAGAGGTGGGGGCACCACTATGGCTGCCGGCCATGGCCTTTGGGGCTGCCCCTCACTTATAAAAGGAGGGCTCCTCCTCCTCTCCACACACTTCCTCGTGAAGTATCTCTCTCCCCCTCTAGTAAATTCCCCATAGCTTCGGATTAGTGGTACCTTTGATCCGGATTCATGGATGTAGTATAATAGCCTTTTACCTAGTAGACCTAGGTTTAATCGAACCTTGGAAAGTAATGCTAGAAGGAAATAAAAAGGACACGTCTACAAGACTTTGTTAATTTGTTTTACCTTCATTTACCAAACCAATCTAGTTTACTTTTATAATGGGTTGATTCAATGGATGGAGATAGGCCAGGGTTGAAGATCCACCTGCAGCTGCACATCATATGGGATAAAAGATAATAATAAGCATAGTCATGTGTAAAGTTTTGATAGGAATAATCGCTTGTGGGCAACACGTCCTAATATACTAGAGCCCCCGTGATGCAAGGGCATAGAAATAGTCTTTTAGTCCAACCGAGTGCACCACAAAGCAACAGGCTACAAACTATTATTAAGTGTAAAACACAAATCAAAGCATTAAGTGGTGATGTTGTTGTGATCCCGAATGGGTCTCTAAGCGAAGACCCTACAACCCTTTCTATCACTAGGGTTCCTATGATATATCCACTAGCCAAGTATCTCACCTCAAGCCTTTATCAATCTATGGGGTCTTGGGTACCTACAAGTCCAAAGATAAAGACAAGAGACAAAGATACAAAAGATACAAATCTCTATTTCAAAAAATAAACAATGCTCCCATAGATTAGATGCACATAATCGCTGCGAGGTTTCTCCCCAACCAGCAACCTGTGAGGACTACTCACTCATAACAATAAGATCAGGGATTGAAAACATTGTGCAAAATACTTAGATTGAAATAAAATATTCTTACAATGGTCGCCAAATCACAAGGAGATCTAAAGTACAAAGTAATGGCTATGGCTAATGGAGGGGATGGAAGATGGAAGGGATGAACAATGGTGTGGATCTCCTTTGGTGGTGTTGTGCTGCAATATGAGAATGGCGGCTTTCTGCGTGATGGCTGAGACCTCCAAATATATAGGTGTCTTCATGAAAGTTCTAGGGTTTGACGAGACGGGGTCGCCGCCACATGGTACAGGTGGATGGTACGGGCAGGCCCTGCCTGTACCAGTGGTTGTTATGGCTGTTGTCGTCTAGAATTAACTCCACAATTACTTGGTCATGTGGACTTCCTCAAAAACCTTCATTATGACTCCAGATTTCGAATTAAAATGTGTGATTTTCTGCACAACACAATTCAAAGCAATGGTTTGCATATCTTTGCAATTATTAGTCATTAGTGGTAAGGATTGACAGTTTCTTATCAATTTCTTGACTAAAAACAATGTTTAAATGCGGTGGAAGATGGCTATTTTTGGAGCCATCAACGTCCCCAAAGCTCAAATATTGATCGCCATCCAGCAAGAAGAAACTAAAGAACTATAAGGAATTCAGCGTTTAAACTTGAAACAAGAAGAATAAGAATTCACTTACGGTTGGTAGTCATATGTTTTCAGCACTTTATCCATTTGAAAGGCTTATCAAAGTTACAAAGATGACATGAATACTATACAAGCTTCGGAAAGTCAAGACAACCAAAGTAAAGTTTAATATAAGCATAAATAACTAGAAGTGTAACAATCAATCCAATTCTTCTAGTTAAATCTTAGCTTGCCAAGGAACACTAGGATGTTTTAATAGCATAATTGAGTAAGAGAGTTCATGTCCTAAGTAGCATAATAGTGAAGTGTCTTATGGACGCCCACATCAGTAAATCAAGGCTATTAAAACACTTCTAATCCAATCATTGTCTTTCAAGAAAATTCATAAAGTAGTAACGAGGCCATGCCAAGGACTTGTTATGTGGATCTTCATATATATATTTTTATTCTTCCTCTTTCAAGGATCATTGGGTGTTTCTTTTACAAGTGCTTGCACATCCTTTGAGAGTACCAATATTTTTGCCCATATATTGACATGTATGCCACTCATATCGTCAACTCATAGCCAAAATCCGGGGTGATACCATAGATCGTTCAAAAGCTAGCAGATTTGTTGGCATCCCAAAGGTGTGCATGAGAAACATAGAACTTTTCTCTCTTTTTTACTAGTATCATGGTTTGATCCACAAGGTTAGCTTTGGCATGCATCAGAATTACCACTAGACTTCATTTCAATCAAACAACTCCTTTCAAGAGTGTCATCAAGTCTACCAAAACATCTATGGGGATAAGTATCTTCAAGGGTATACTCTCAAGATAATCATTCCTCAAACAAGTCATAAATTTCAAACTTTTCTTGTTGTACTTGTTTGGCAATATTATTTCCAAGGCAAGACTCGGTTAGCTAAAAGAACTAGAGCAAAAGCTTCCACAACTAATTATCATACCAATAAAAACCTTTACTCTAACTATTTTGAATTACTCCCACTAGAATGGCATCTTAGCAAATCAACCAACTAAAATAAACAACTCAAACTTCAAAAGTGGGAGATATAGGACATACCTCTCATGAGTGACTTCATAACTCTCTTCCTTATAGGGATGTGTTTCTTCAAAACTCAAGCACGATTATTCCCATAATAATATTAAAGCAAAGAGGAAAAGTGTGAATCCACGTTCACGAAAAAAGAAAAAAAGAAAAAATATTTTTGTATTTTTGAGGATAGGAATTAAAGAATAGAAAAGAACTTGCGACCAAGCAAAGCACTAAGAAAACAAAAACAAACGAAAAACAAAAGAAACTAAAAATGAAAGCAAAGGAAAAAAGCAAAGTGTCAGAACAAACCAACACAAGTGTTTCAAAGCTCTCAAGGAGCAGGAGTACAACCTCATTATTACACAAATAAAATTGCCGAGGGAACACATCCCCAAGCTTAGGCTTTTGCAAGCCATTTTGGTGCTCATTGTGGTGGTGGTGGATAATCTCCCATGTTCCATTGGCTGCTCCCATCATGGAACTAGGTGGCAAGGTTGGCAGAGGCATCTCGAAGGTTGATGGAGAGGTTGTTCATGTTTTGGATATTTCCTTCAAGAGCATAGATATCTTCATAGGTGGTGTAGTAGTTTGGTGGCTGCACATCTTGTTCGGGTCCTTCTTGTTCTACTTCTTCATCTTCTCCTCCTCCTCCCATGGATATTTATTGATGGGGTAGACCTTCCTCAACCTGCACGTCAAAATGCAAACGTCCATCCTCGATAGAAAATAGACCATTAGGCAAAGGAGCTAGGATCAAGTGATTCGCTCCAGGTATATCAAGGAAGTATCTACCATTAGTTCTAGAAATCATACCACATGCTCTTAGAGTATAAAAACCAAGATGGTGACTTCCTGACAATGGTTGGATGTTACCTAGGTTGATGTGAAGTGTGCGTGCAAGAACGGTTACAACTCCTCCTCTCCATATGGTTCCTCGAGATTGCAGAGCTTGATGCTTAAGGTAAAGCACAAGAAGGGCACCCAAATTTGGTATTAAGTTACAATTAATAATAGCAGCTTTTGCGAGGGCCATCATGTCCTCCTCATTGACTCTAGTAAATTCACCACGTGCCTGCAAGGTGTTAGCAATAATATAAAACAAATAGCGTATAGCAGGATGATTAATTTGGTTCCCCTTGGGTGTGTTTCCACGAATTATGATTAAATTAAAGTACTCCCAAGGTGCAGGATTTAAAACAAAGGTGGTGGAGCGTATTTCGGTGGTGTTATTGGCAAACTCAAAACATTGAGCCCATTGGTCGAGCAGCAAGGAGTACTCATAGTTCATAAGACGGAAGTTGATGTGATCAACTCTAGGCATTTGCTCCTCGGAACAATAGTGAGAGCACACCATATGCGTCAAGGTGTTGAGGAACTCAAGCGTCAAGCAGCGATACGTGGTGACATCCTTGAAGACAAAGTCATATAAACCAACATTTTTGCAAAGTAAATCAAAATCAGCACGAATGCCAAGTTGGTTCAGGATATAGGGACATGTCCACTTGGTGTACTTGATTTCATGGAGCTTGAGACGGTCAAAACGGTTTAGCTGAAACTCCTTGGTAAACTCGATACCAAGTGACTCGGGTTCAACGTATTAACGGTTGGTGTGGCAGGTTCCGCAGCCATCATGCATGTACGGCTCCTCGTGTTCATCTAAAACAAAATAAATAAAAAATGCTAATTATTTTTTAGTCCAATAGAAACATAGCATAAACGATCCTCTACACTTTTTACAAAAGAAACTCCTCTAAAAACAATACTAAGCATGCTCAATATCAAGATTAGATCAAGAACAAGACCTAAGTCTAGATTGACAATGGTGAAAGATTGAGCAGAGTTTTGTAGCAAATAAGTTGGGGATCAGAGGAGAATCATACCTTAGATCGATTGGGTACGAGGAATCAAAGAAAAATTGAGTAAATTTGAAGATTCAATGTAGGTAGTTTGGAGTTTGGAGGAAGAAGAAAGAGAAAAGTTTGTGTTTAGGGATTTTAGGTTACCTCCTTCTGGCTGTTATGGCGACCCCATACATTGTACGGGCGGGCAGTACAGTCGGAGCCCGCCCGTACCTAGTAACATACCTTAGGGGTGACGAATCCCCTCCGACGATGCACTTGGTACGGGTGTGGCGTACGATCGCGCGCGCCCGTACTACTGGTCGTTATGCATTCAATACTTTTTGCTTGAAATCTGATGTTTTGCTCGAGGGTATGGTACGGGCGCGTCTGACTGTACTAGTGGTCGTTACGACCCCTGAGTCCTGCGGCAAAAAATCAAACTTTGTATTTTCCAATGCATCGAGGTGGTACGGGCGCACGGTACGGGCCCTTCCGGTCGTACCACTGATCTTCATTTGGCCAATGAGCTAAAAAACTCAAAGAATTTGATTAGTAGCTTCGTGGGTCTTTACATATCTTATCAAAGGACAAAATAACAGCAAATAGACTTCAAAAAATTAAGCAATTGTTCTTAGGCCATGTGTTAGTAAAAGTAAAAGATCGAGCATTACCTTATTTCTTATCCTCTCTCCAAAGGTCTTCTTGAACACTCATTATTAAAAACAAAAAATAAAACAAAAACAAAACTAACACAAGAGTAAAAACTTTTATTTCACATGGGTTGTCTCCCATGAAGCGCTTCTAGTTAAGGTCAATTAGCTTGACCCAGATGGTGATCATTTAGGTTTAATGAGTGGAACACCCACTCCAAAGTAATTGGTTTTCAAAGTAATTATACCATCGTCATCATTAGGCTTGGCCTTCTTCTTCCTAGGGAAGTGGACTATAATTCTCTGATGGTAGTCCTATTCTCACATTCCCTTCATCAAAATTGATTACTGCTTTAATATTTCTTAGGAAGGTCCTACCTAGAAATTATAGGTGCTATGGGATCTTCAGGCATGTCCACAATAACAAGAACAATAAGAGCAGGACTACCTTTAATTTCAACAACTATATTTTGTTTTATCCCAACAACTTGTTTGTAAGTCGAATCTGCTAGATGGAGTCTTAGTTCAGTAGTTGCAAATGGCCCCAAGTTTAACTTGTCAAATAGGCTTTTGGAAATCATTGAGACGCTTGCACGAGGATCACAAAGTGCAGATATCTCATTAACCCTAATCTTAATTTTAATAGTGGGCTCAAATATATCATCTAGCTTAGCAGGAATCTTATCAGCTAGTCTCTTATACTCCATCTCTAAATCTCCAACTTTAGATGCTACTTGTTGAATAAATTGTTGGTACATAGCATCATTACCTTGTTCTATATCGGGATTCTTCACGATGATCATCTTTAGTAGATCTTCCATGGTATATTCAGGTGTTGGCGGGTTGCTATAATCCAGCTCTTTAGGCTTCTCTTCATTTGTTACTATCCTCATCATCTTGGGGTCTTCTATCGAATTTGTCTCGGGCTTCCCAGCAAACTTTGCTAATATGAGAGCTTAGCTCTTGGCTACCTTGACCAATTGAGCCTCCACGGTCTTTGTCCTTTCCTGTAGAGCCTGCACATCATTTCTAATTGTAACGACTTGGTTAGATAATTTTCCTATACTACTTTCATGGATCTCTATAATTTTAATAAGCATATAATTTTGCTTGGTTTGAGATTGCATAAAGGTTCTAACCATTTGCTCAAACGAGAGATTGCCATGATTTGCTCCATTATGATTATCATAATTATTGTAAGGAGCTCCTGTAGGATTAGAATAATGTTTTTGAACATTATAAGCAAAATTTTGGTTCTTCCAAGTAGGATTATAAGGAGTGTGAGCTATAAAATTAACATTATTAACATCGGTAGTGATAGCATTAACTTGGGTATCTTCCTTACCCTTTACTATGTTGAGTAACTTGTCTACCTTAGATGTAAGCTCTTCATTGTTTACCTCAGTGATTGAACTTATTATTTTCGAGGTTCTTTTCACATGCCATTGGGCATGGTTGTTTTGCATATCATCAAGTAATTTCTTTGCAACACTCACTTGCTTTTCCATGATCGTTCATCCTGTTGTAGTATGTAGCATAGACTTAGACATTGGGTTAAGGCCATTATAAAATAAATATAATATAAGCCATTCTTCTATCCCACGACTAGGACAGTTTATTACGGCTTCTTTCATCATTTCCCATGCAAGCTCTAGTGACTTGATGGCTCTGAAATATAGCCATCTACGTCTACATTTAAACTGGATATTAATCATATTTTTGATGAAGTATCTCTCTAAACCCTACCACTGATGCTAATATTCAGAGGGGTATGCAATACTTTGTTCTTGTAGTTTTCCTGTGTAGATAATGTCATTTAAAGGAGGGAATCACTATATTAAAGTCAAAGATACGAGATTTCCAACAACCAGAAGAAACCAGGAGCCGAACAACAGAGGAAGACACTATAACGACCAACTATATGGCCGGAGCAAAAATTCTGACCATATAGCTCTGGTCGTATAGTTGGCGCCACCACCGTTAGGTCAAACAGAACAACTTTCATGAAGGGACCCCTATATAAAGAAGCCTCGGGCGATGAGAAATGAGAGACACACGACCCTGAAGAAGCCATACCTCGCCAGAAAGCCACCTCCAGATCTCCAAACCGTTCTCCATCTCCATATCCATACTCCACCACTTGTAATAGTAGATCTCTTCTCCGATTGGCGACATTGTAAGACTATTGCTATCAATCTTATGATTTTCATTACAATGTTTATGATTGTTGATCTCATCTCTATGTGTGAGTAATTCTCCTTGGGCTTAGGGCTTCGGCCTAGCCATGTAGCAATTATGCATGTGATTTATCATAGATGGGATCGTGTATTAGTTTGTATGACATGATGATTATTGTATCCTCTCTTGCCTCAATCCAAGGACTTATCAGGAACCTAAGACCCCGAGGGTTAAGCCATGTATAGGGAGTATGAGTGATGACTGATCTGCAAGTTGGGAACCCCAGTGACAGAAGGGGTAATACGGCTATATGTGAGGTATTTGCTTGGGATTAACGATGACATCACTATGCATATCATTAGTTCTCTTTCTTCTATGGATGAGACTAGTAGGTTATTGCTATAAGCGGTTGCGGAGGTAATAGCAATTATGGATGCACTTCTCACATATAATTTATCTTGCTCTAACAAACACGCATACTTTATTTCTACTCCCTCCGTTTCAAAATATAAGATGTTTTAGTTTTGTGAAAGGAGTGTATCTAGACCCCTTTTAGTGTGTAGGTTCACTCCAAACCTATATGAACCTACACACTAAAATGAGTCTAGATACACTCTTTTCAAAAAGCAAAAACATATTATATTTTGAAATAGAGGGAGTATCTTTTATTTCCATCAGATGTTTTTGCACAGCTACAGGTGAAACCGAACGCCCTAGGCCCTCTCTCTCCATCACCGACAACAACAAAAAGACGCAAGCTACTGGTCCGATAAAAACACAAAAGGAATTCTAAAACTCTCAAAGGTCCGATAAAATAACTTCACTACGCATTCGCTTCCTGTGGATTTGATAACCTAGCTAGGTCTACTAGGGAAAAAGAGATATACTACATCCGTAATCTGGATCGAAGGTATCAACCCTTTTTTCTGGCGTCGTTGCCGGGGAAGCAATAGCTACCCTGGCGAGGTTATTAGGAACCTTGCTAGTTTTAATTCTTGTTTTTAATTTTGTTAGTTTTCTTTCGGTCTTTATTTGATAAACCAAAAAATCAGTTAGTCTTTAAATTCTTGTTTTTATTGTTATAATTTTTAATCTAAGAAAACCCAAAAAACATAGGAAGTATGGCTAAAAAGAAGCTTGGGGAGTTTGCTACTCCCAATAATGATTATTTGTGTACTCCTATTACTCAGCCAGCAATCACCGATGATGACTATGCAATTAAGCCCCATTACTTAAGTTTGGTTCAACAGAATCAATTTGGAGGCTCCAATGTTGAAGACGCAGGTATGCACTTAAATAATTTCATTGAAATATGTGATATGATGCATATAAAAGACGTTGACCCTGATACGGTCAAATTACGTCTATTTCCTTTCTCTCTAAGAGGAAGAGCTAAATAATGGTTTCTATCTTTGCCTAAAAATACTATTACATCATGAGTGGGATGTACTTCTTTATTTATGACTAATTTTTTCCCACCTGCAAAGACTATGCAACTCCGATCTAATATTACTGGCTTTAGACATGAAGAGCGTGAGCCACTAGCGCTTGCATGGGAGAGGATGAAGGAATGCCTAATAAACTGTCCTAGTCATGGGATGGAAGATTGGTTAATCCTCCATTTATTTTATAATGCTCTTAATCATGTGTCTAAGTCTATGCTTGATACTACACCTAGAGGAACATTCATGGGTAAACATATTACCAAAGCAAAGCAGCTGGTAGACAATATGCAAGACAACCATGCCCAATGGCATGTGGAAAGATCAAACATGAAGAAGGTGAACTCTGTCTCACCACAAGAGAACGAAGATCTCAATGCTAAGTTGGATGAGCTCATACTAGCTGTAAAAGGTAAGGAAACTCATGTAAGAGCCACCCCTGAAACAAATATAGAAGAAATAGACTTTGTAGCTCGTAATGATTATAATCCTGCTTGGAAGAAGAGTTACAATCCTAACTTTTAGAAACATTATGCTAGTCCTACAAATAACTCTAATGATAATATGGGAACTAGTAATGGTAGTCTCCAAGAAATGCTTAAGTCTTTCATAGACTCACAAAATGAACAAAATAATATTCTAGTCAAAATTATGGAGAACCATAATGCTATGCTTGGTAAATTATCTAACCAAGATGTTAGTTTGAGAAATGATTTGCAGGCCCTTCAAGAAAGAACAAGGATCATTGAGGCATAGCTAGGTAAGATAACCGAGATTCAAACTCTCATTCTAGCTAAATTTGCAAGTAAAGCTAAGCCCAATCCCGTTGAAAAACTCAAAATGATGAGAATCCAAAGGGAGAAGTCTGAAGAACTTGATTATAGTAATGCCCCTTTACCAAGCTACACCATCGAAGATCTCGTAAAGATGACAACGTCAAAATTCCGGTAAGTGAAGGTAATGATGAAGCCATATATCAACACTTTATTGATCAAGTAGCAATTAAGGTACGCGAGCTTGAAGAGGAATACAAGAAAAACGCTAAAAAGTTACCTGTTAAACTAGATGACATATTTGAGCCTACTATTAAGATAAAAATTGGAACCAATGAGATAGCTGCACTTTGTGATCTAGGTGCAAGCGTCTCAACAATTCCAAAGAGTCTTTTTAACAAGTTAAATCTTGGCTCCTTTGAAATTACTGAATTAAAATTGCATCTAGCAAATTCTACCTACAAACAAGCTATAGGGATTAAGGAAAACACTTTAGTTTACATCAAAGGATGTCTTACTCTCATTTATTTCGTTATTGTTGACATGCCTGAAGATACTGTTGCTCCTATAATACTAGGCCATCCTTTCTTAAGAACTATAAAGGCTTTAATTAACCTTCATGAAGGGAACATGAAGTTGAAACTGCCTTTGCGGGATCCTTTTGTTATTCATTTTCCCAGGAAGAAGAAAGCCAAACATGACGAGAAGGAGGCCATCACTTTGAAGGCCAATTACTTTGGAGTGGGTGTTCCACTCATCTGGCCCAATTGAATATCATCAAGGTCAAGCTATTTACCATAAAAGAGCTCTCCATGGGAGGCAACCCATGTTAAATTAAGGTTTCAGTTAAGTATTTAGTTTTAGTTTAAGTTCATCTCAATAAAGAGTGCTAGAAAACTCCATTTGAGGAGAAGAAATCCGGTAGTACTTGAAATTCTGCATTGTTCATGCTATTATTGGTCGACAATATTTACTATCAATTTTCTATCAAAAACAAGGTATATCGCTAAGTTACAAGAAAAGAAATAGTTTACGAAGAAACAGAATTTTTTTGATGCACACAGACGGTTTAACGACCAACTATATGGCGGGAATAAAAATTTCGGCCGTATAGTTCTAGTCGTATAGTTATCTTTGCCATCGAATTTTTTCTGCAATATATACTGAGAGTTTAACGACCAACTATACGGCGGGAATAAAAATTCTAGCTGTATAGTTTTGGTCGTATAGATATTAATGCCTCTGTACAATTTCTTTTCATATGTACATACAGTTTAACGACCAACTATACAGCGGGAATAAAAGAATTCCGGCCATATAGTTCTGGTCGTATAGATATCAATGCCTCCGTATAATTTCTTTTCATATATACTGGGAGTTTAACGACCAACTATACGGCGGGAATAAAAATTTCGGCCATATAGTTTCAGTCGTATAGATATCGATGCCTTTGCAAATTTTCTTTCACAGGGACAGACAGTTTAATGACCAACTATACGGTCGAAACATTTTGTTCTGCCCGTATAGTTGCGTCCGTATAGCTGCGCTGCCAGGAGGAAGACCTAATATTTTGACAGAACACCAACTATACGGCCGGAACGCATGTTCTGCCTGTATAGTTGCGCCTGTA
Source organism: Avena insularis (assembly GCA_023614405.1). NCBI lineage: Eukaryota > Viridiplantae > Streptophyta > Magnoliopsida > Poales > Poaceae > Avena > Avena insularis. The sequence goes on along the minus strand of CM042688.1, from coordinate 501,580,688 downwards.
TAGTTGCGTTCGACCATAAAATCGCACGAGAAGGTACTCCCAACTCCAAAACTTCAATACTTTTTCTTTCTTCTACCTCCAAACTCTCTTAAAACCTCAAGGGATCTTCTCCTCTACTCAATTTCGTTCAATTTCCTCACACACAAGTTGACATGGGTATGATTACTCGGATGCTCATTATTCAATACCCTACATTGGGTAAAAGGCGACGGCCCATGAAGATTCCATATAGCAGCCCAAGGAAGCAACCGACAAAGACTTTGATTGTATTAGGAAAGAAACCACGAACCTACATTGTGTTGGTATTGTAATTACACGTGTATGAAACCTATCCGCATATAGCTTTGAGACCCAGCCTATTATATATAGGAAGGAGAGAAGCCCAAGCGAGGGTAGAGAAATCTAGTTGACAACTTGTAATAGTGTGTTCTCCAATATTCCGGCGACTTTGTCTTCATCGTTTTCCTAACATCCAACAAAATCCCTAATGTTCTCTTTTCCACGAAACCCCAATTCCATCACCATGGACATTACCGAGGTTACCCCTCGTCAATTGGCGCCGTCTGTGGAAAACCTGAACGCTGGAAACATGGGTTCGGCGGAACGCTCTCCACCAATCATCAGACTCGTTGTACCAAATCCCTACAAAATGTAAAAAAGATAAAAATAAAGGAAAAGGAAAATTTGAGACTCAACCTGAAACTGTGGTTCAGGAAGAGCCTCGGGGTCTACTGATATGGGTATGATTACTCGGATGCTCATTATTCAATACCCTACATTGGGTAAAAGTCCTACAGCCCATGAAGATTCTAGATAGCAGCCCAAGGAAGCAACCGACAAAGACTTTGATTGTATTAGGAAAGAAACCACGAACCGCCATTGTGTTGGTATTGTAATTACGCGTGTATGAAACCTATCTGCATATAGCTTTGAGACCCGGCCTATTATATATAGGACGGGAGAAGCCCAAGCGAGGGTAGAGAAATCTAGTGGACAACTTGTAATAATGTGTTCTCCAATATTCAAGCGACTTTGTCTTCATCATTTTCCTGACATCCGACGAAATCCCTAGCGTTCTCTTTTCCGTGAAACCCCAAGTCCATCGCCATGGACATTGCCGAGGTTACCCCCTGTCACAAGTGATCTATGGTATGTTTCTCCTCCGATCTCCAATTACTTTTTGCAAATTCATCTTCGATCTATTGTCATTATCAATCTAGGGTGAGACCTACTATGAACCAATTGCCATGATTTTCTTGCCTAGATTATTATCTTGAGGAGATTCTTTAGTGTGCTTAGATGAGGAATATATTATACTTACTATTGTTGGATCAAAAAGTTTTATTTTTTCCTTTCTTCAATGTTTTAGAAGATGAACACAAGGAGCCAAACTCGTGCTCGTGCCACCGCTAGTGCTTCTCGGGCGATCACCTAGGAACGCATGGGGATACGGTTCAGGGATGAGGCCCATCATGAACGATTCAACAAGATCAAGAACCACGAAGTGAAGGCCACCAAGTGGGCTTGCCCCATTATATTGAACCAACTCGGTATTTCTAATGACTTCAGTTTACTTTGCAATAGAGCTGGCCTGCAAAACTTTGTGTACAACAATGTACCTACTTATCGCCGCTTAACCATTGAATTCCTAAGTTCATTGCAAAGTACCGTTAAATTGTGGCAAGGAGAGGATACTATTTCTTTCCATTAGATGAACAACAACTACACTTTAACATTAGATGAACGGTGCGTAGGCTTTAATTTGCCAAACAATGATATTCATGCTTTATGTGCATCCTTTACTGGCTTAATTCCTTCCCCCAATCAATACTATAATGGAATGAGCTTCACTAGTAGAGTGAACAAGGGGAAGAATATTCAACGTCCTGCAATTCGCTATTTGTTCTATGTTATTGCTAACACCTTGCAGGCACGTAATGAGTTCACGGGACTCAATGAGGAGGACATCCTAGTCCTCGTAAAGGCTACTTACATCAACTGCAACCTGTCACTTAACTTGGGAGCCATCCTTGTGCGCTACCTGGAGCAGCAAGCCTCCCAAAGCCAAGGGCCAATCACAGGAGGAGGTGTCATCACTGTGCTTGCCACTGCCCTAGACATCGATCTAGGTGAGTTGCAACCCGTACTAGGTGAGACACGTGTTGGTTTCTCCACCTTGAGATCTTGTGGAATGCTCACTAGGAGAGGTGGTGTTTATTACCTGCATATTGCTGGAGTTAGGCGTATCTACCCCGCTCCTTTTCCTAATGGTCTTTTCTCTATCGAGGAAGGACGTTTGCTATATGATGTGCAGGTTGAGAAGAACCAACCCGAGGAGGAAATTCCTGAAGAGGATGAGGACCAAGAGGAGGAGAAAGAAGTTCCTCATCAAGAGGAGCAGCCACAAACCCAGTTCGCCATAACCAAGATTTACAAGGACTTGGAGGGACTGTGGAGAGGATGCACAACCTCTCTTTGAACCTCTGAGAATCAACAAGTAACCTCTCCACTCCATTCGCGAACTGGAGTAACGACTTTTTCCCGCCACCACAATGATTTGACGGGCTTGCAAAAGTCTAAGCTTGGGGAAGTTTCCTCATGTATCTTTATTTGGCGTTTATTTTCTTCTATTTATTTCGAGGTTACATATTTATTTGAGTTTATAAGCACTCGTGTTAGTTTTCCCAACACTTTATATTTATTTCTTTCTATTTGCTTTCAAAATTTTCTAGCCAAGCTTTGCCGCCAATTTTCTATTCTTTAATTCCCTCTCTTAAAAATCACAAAAAATATTTCTCAATTTTTCCTTATTCTCCCTCTTTCTCTTCTTTCCGCCTCGAGGTCTTCATATATTTGCAGGAGAGTGATCGACTTCGAGTTTCCAAGAAACAAATAAAAAAGGAAGAGAGAAGTGGAACCAAACATGAGAGGTATGCCTTATGACTCCCCACTTTTGAAGTTTGAGAAACCCATGCTGGTTAGTAGTAAATGTTGAGATATTATATTGGTGGAGTGAGTCTTTGTATCATAGTAAGATTGTCGTTTGCATGGGTATTTAATTGGGCTCATTTTGTTCTAGTTCTCGTAGTTAACCAAGTCTTGCCTAAAAATTGCTAAACAATTGTAATAAGAAAAGGTCTCACAATTGAACGCTTGGGTGTTGTAGTGCTTAGTCTTGAAGGCTTACTTCACTTGACACCACTGAAAATGTTGATTGACTTGATAGCTCTCTTTGAAAGGATTTGTTCGATTGATATGCACAACCTCTCTTTGAACCTCCAAGAATCAACAAGTAACCTCTCCACTCAATTCGCGAACTGGAGTAACGAATTTTTCCCGCCACCACAATGATGTGAAGGGCTTGCAAAAGCCTAAGCTTGGAGAAGTTTCCTCATGTATCTTTATTTGGCGTTTATTTGCTTCTATTTATTTTGAGGTTACATTTTTATTTGAGTTTATAAGCACTTGTGTTGGTTTCCCCAACACTTTATCTTTAGTTCTTTCTATTTGCCTTCGAAATTTTCTAGCCGAGCTTTGCCACCAATTTTCTATTCTTTAATTCCCTCTCTTAAAAATCACAAAAAAGATTTCTCCATTTTTCCTTATTCTCCCTCTTTCTCTTCTTTCCACCTCGAGGTCTTCATATATTTGCAGGAGAGTGATCGACTTCGATTTTCCAAGAAACAAATAAAAAAGGAAGAGAGAAGTGGAACCAAACATGAGAGGTATGCCTTATGACTCCCCACTTTTGAAGTTTGAGAAACCCATGCTGGTTTGTAGTAAATGTTGAGATATTATATTGGTGGAGTGAGTCTTTGTATCATAATAAGATTGTCGTTTGCATGGGTATTTAATTGGGCTCATTTTGCCCTAGCTCTCGTAGTTAACCAAGTCTTGCCTAAAAATTGCTAAACAATTGTAATAAGAAAAAGTCTCACAATTGAAGGCTTGGGTGTTGTAGTGCTTAGTCTTGAAGGCTTATTTCTAGAGACAATTGACACCACTGAAAACGTTGATTGACTTGATAGCTCTCTTCGAAAGGATTTGTTCGATTGAATTAATGTTTAGAGATTTTTGTGAGCATGCCAAAGTTTGACTTGTTAATCATAAGAATGATACAGATTTACGCATGTCAAACTTCATGGGATGCCAACAACCCCGCTGGCCTACGAACGATCTTCATGGAGGAAACTCCTAGATTTCGGCTATGAGTTGATTAAACAATTGTAGCAGCAATGCTATAGTGGGTAAGATTCTTGGCACTCCCGGGTAGCTGTAATCATGATGGAATCACTTCTCTGGCTATTATGAGTAATTATTATACAAAAGGAACAAAAACCTTAGTGATGCCACGAGTGTCCATCATAGCCCGATAAACTAATAAAAATCTTTGGCATGCTCTCAATTACTTAAAAACTGAAATTCTTGAAGGACAATGAATAGAAAAGTAGTGCTTGCACAGTCTTGATTCATTGATGTGGGAGAATTGAGATACTCTAGTATATATGCTTTTCATGACAACTCTCACACTCTTAATTTACATGATTATACTTTACTGTTCAAAGGTAAGCCTATGAGTTGATTACTTGACATGGAATAAAGTTTACTCATTTGAATCATCCATGTTTACAATAATTTTGTTGCGCTATAAGGATGCATGAAACCCGTATGATATGCTTGCCATTACTTTATATATGCTGGAGTTTTTCAGATTTATGAAGTGGAGTAAACATGAGACTACCAATCATGAGTAAGATCATCATCTCGTTATTTCAGTTTAAATGCTGAGTTCCTTTTTGATTTTGGTTTTCTTGCTCAGGACAATCCACTTTAAGCTTGGGGAGGTTGATGACTCTGAAATATAGCCATCTACGTCCATATTTAAACAGGATATTAATCATATTTTTTATGAAATATCTCTCTAAATCCTGCCACTAATGCTAATATTCAGAGGGGTATGCAATCCTTTGTTCTTGTATTTTTCCTACGCAGATAATATCGTTTAAAGGAGGGAATCACTATATTAAAGTCAAAGATACGAGATTTCCAACAACCAGAAGAAACCAGGAGCCGAACAACGGAGGCAGACGCCGTAATGACTAACTATACGGTCGGAGCAAAAATTTCGACCGTATAGCTCTGGTCGTATAGTTGGCGCCACCACCGTTAGGTCAAATAGAACAACTTTCGTGAAGGGACCCCTATATAAAGAAGCCTCGAGCGACGAGAAACGGGAGACCCATGACCCTAAAGAAGCCATACCTTGCCAGAAAGCCGCCTCCAGATCTCTAAACCCTTTTCCATATCCATAGCCATATTCCACCACTTGTAATAGTAGATCTCTTCGCCGATTGGCGACATTGTAAGACTATTGCTATCAATCTTATGATTTTCATGACAATGTTTGTGATTGTTGATCTCATCTCTATGTGTGAGTAATTCTCCTTGGGCTAAGGACTTCGGCCTAGCCATGTAGCAATTGTGCATGTGATTTATCATAGATGGGATCGTGTATTAGTTTGTATGACATGATGATTATTGTATCATCTCTTGCCTCAATCCAAGGACTTATCAGGTACCCAAGACCCCGAGGGTTGAGCCAGGTATAGGGAGTATGATTGATGACTAATCTGCAGGTTGGGAACCCCAGTGATAGAAGGGGTAGTACGGCTGTATGTGAGGGATTTGCTCGGGATTAACGGTGACATCACTATGAATATCATTAGTTCTCTTTCTTCTATGGATGAGACTAGTAGGTTATTGCTATAAGCGGTTGCAGAGGCAATAGCAATTATGGATGCACTATCCATATATAATTTATCTTGCTCTAACAAGTACACACATACTTTATTCCTATTTATTTCCATCAGATGTTTTTGCATAGCTACAGGTGAAACCGAACGCCCTATGCCCTCTCTCTCCATCATCGACAACAACAAAAAGACGCAAGCTATTGGTCCGATAAAAACACAAAAGGAATTCTAAAACTCCCAAAGGTCCGTTAAAGTAACTTCACTATGCATTCGCTTCCTGTGGATTCGATAACCGAGGTCTACTAGGGAAAAAGAGCTATACTACATCCGTAATCCGGATAGAAGGTATCAATAGGACATATTCTAATCCTTGATGAGCTGGGGCATATCCTTTGCCTTGTCTCATAGCTCAAAATCCGACATTGAGTCTAAGAATGAGAGCCAGACAGATTCACTGATCTCCTACAGTGAATGGCGAGAATCGTGAATCAGGTCCCCAACGGCAATAAGCCAGCTGGTACGAGACTCGGATGAAGAAGCATCCAGCATCTTGATAGGACCTATAAGAAAGAAAATCAGGTCAACAAAATAGGTATATCAATGTTTCATAAGTTGGGAAAAATGATGGTGCAGGGATACAAAAGTTTACCAAAGATAGCGTCATCTACTTTGGCCTTCTCCTCTCGAAGGCTCCAGAGTTCATCCCGGAGAGCTTTGGTGGTGACCTTCTCTCTGTCCAAGGCATTTTGCAAGTTCGAGATTATTTTGTCTAGTTTGGCGATGGTGCGGTCACGCTCTTCAGTAGCGTGGTTGCTGGATTCAAGGACACTAGTAATGCTGGTCTCATGATCCTTCTTGCGTTTGCTCAGCTCTGCACGCAAGTCAGCATTTTCCACCTCCAGGACCTTATAATCTTCGGCTTGTTCAATCATCTTACAGGATTGCTTCACAAGTTCTGGCGAGGCAAGATGTAAAAGCCGGACAAATATTCGGCTACACGACCAACAATAAATTTCACAAAGAAGGTCTGGAATGTTTACCTTTAGCTCATCCTTTGCAACTTTTAGTTACACATTTTCAAGATGGAGAGCTCGGATTTCTCTTTGGTTGTTGCAAATATTCTTCAATAGTTCCTGGTTATAAGCATTAACTTTCTGTAAGTCGGAATGGTAACCAGAGTCAGAAGTCTACTAAGACTCGGGCTAATATTTTAACTAAGTTAAATATCAGCACGAGCCTTGGGGGGCTATATTGGTTCATTCTTTGGCATCCTATAAAAGAATAAATCCGGATTTCATATGCAACTTCATGCTTGGGGGCTAGAGGATATGATATAAAATACAATAAAAAGAAGAGTCGGATTATGACTTACATAATGTTCATGAGTTAATTTATTAAGGCTCATGTGCACCTCAGAAGAAACCTACTCGGCGAGAGTCAGAGGAATCACTGGTAGTGGCGGAGCCACACTAGCCTTCAACTTCTCGTCGCAGAGACGAACTTGATCAAGAAGGTCGACGAGTTTAATGTCTTCAGCTTCTTGATCCTCCTCCTCCGCTGTGATATTCCAGGTCTCTAGGCAATGGAGCGCCAACTTCTGGATCTCTTTCGCGCTCTTCTGAGTCAGGCCAAGTTTGGAAAAACCCAGATTTTTCAAAAGGTTCTCTGCGAAGGTCTCAGCCGATGGATCATTACCCTTTGAGGGTTCACCCTTATCAAGTTCCGAGTCACCCACGATGACGTCGTTCTGCGAACCTAGGTTTGCTGGTTCTAATGGGTGAGCCGATACATCTTCAATGCACGGAGAAGAAGTATCCTCCAACACTGATGATGGCCTTGCGGTAGGAGTCGGAGGCGGGATAGCAGGAGAGCCCAGAGTTAACTTCTGTTGGCGTAGAGTCTTCCCTAGTTTTCATGATGCCTTACCCTTGGCAAGTGTTTTAGCCCTAGATATAAACAGAGTAAGATCATTGCAATTTAGGGAGAGAATACAAGTTAATATTTGAAACCTTGTGAAGAAGTTTACCTCTTCACAATGGGCACCTTTTGGACGCCCACAGAAACAACCCGAGCTTTGCGCTTCCGGGTAAATGCGTCTGGCAATGGCACAAGTTCTTCATCCTCCTGAGGAGCTGAAATCTCAGGTGGATATCCCTCGAGAGGAGCAAGCTCCAACTCTGGGAGGTCAGCAAGCTGAAAGAGACATTATATCAATATTGCAAAACTATGCTAAAGTATAGATGAGCACATAATCAAGTATAAAGGTAACAGCCAGAAAACTTACCGGTGTCAAAGGGTCATCAGCGGTATACATATCTAGAGAAATGTATGGAATCTTCCTCTCAACTCGCTCCTTGATCAACCATTTGATCCAGGACTCATATTCCTTGTCCGGGATTGGGAGCGAGCTGATCCGGAGGCTGTCCTTCTTATTCTTGGTGACCGTGTGCATAAGCCGGTCACCATGGTACTGAAGGGGTTGAATCCGGCGTGCCAACCAGTAGTGGATCAAGTTGGATCCCACCAGATCCTTATGCTTCATCAGGTACTCGGTCCATCTCTTAGAAAGAATCGGATCGTCAGGAAGAGTCGGGGCTTCTGCATCCCAGGACTCTTGGGGTGTGGCAGCGCGCCTTCAACAAAAGCCGGCAAAGCAGTTGCTTTGCCGGGAGCCGGTCTGTCCTTATGGTACAAGAACGTGACGGACACTTCTTCACAGACTCGCTAGCCTTAATCTTGGGGTAGACTCAGTCTCTCCTAAGAGTCAGGCTAAGAGTTCTGATAATGTAAGGATTACCGGAAGTGATGGAATTCGGGTACCAAAGTAGTACCAGAACAAGATGAGACTCAGTTTTATTCCAAGATAACCCTCACAAAGAGAAGCGTAAGCTCTAAGTTTTAGGATTGTGTTTGGGGGGAAGTTGTGGAGTTGAACTCCATGTTGGGTCCGCAGCATAGAAAACAAAAAAATTCCTACGATGAGAACTATACGCCAAGATCTATCTACTAGGTACGGAGCAACGGGTGGACATACATCCATCGAGAACTTACCCTCAAAGACAACGAGTTTTGTTAACGAGTAGGAACTCATGGTTGATGTAGTCGTACACTTGCCAATCTCAAGATCGTGAGGAAGTCCGAGCAGGACCGGCTCCAGCACGTCCTTCAGATCCAGCTCCAGCACCACCAAGTCCAGCACCGCAAAGCAGCGGTGCATCCGTGATCGCACACACGTCCGGTACCCCGACAACCTACATCCCTTGCTCTAGCAAAGCAGCGGAAGCAGCAACTCCTTTCCAGATAAATCCACCGGGAACATGTATCTCGCTAATCCGAGACCATGGAGGAATAATACTAGAGGGGGAAAGAGATCCTTCACGAGGAGGTGTGTGGAAGAAGGAGGAAGAGGGTGGCCTTTTATAGGAGGAGGGGGTGACCCTCCTTCATGTCCAGCGCATGGGGGGTGACTCCTCACCTCCCCCATTCATGTGGTGGTAACCCCTCCACATTAAAATGCCTCTTCACATTCCCCTTTAAAGTCCCTACTTTAAATGCATTAAATTTCTCCAAATTTAATGCTCTCTCATTTAATAAAACTCTTTTATTATTTTTATTCACAATTTTGTTAATTACTTTAATTAACAAACATTCACATAAACCCCCTGCAACATTTCAATATTACATGCAGAACCAATTTCAGCAATTTCACCCGAAACAGTTTCGGTGTCTATTGAAATAATTCCAGCGCTTTCTTTAATCTTTATCTGAAACATATTTGCTCCAAATGGTGTCGGTATCCCTTAAGTGTGTCACCCTACGGTTCGCGAATAATGCAGACATGATTGAGACTCCTCTCAGATCAATAATCAAAAGCGGGACCTAGAGATCCATACTGACTCCTGCATATTCAATGATGACTTATGTGATCGTGAGAACCTTTAATGCTTGTAACTAAATCCCTTTGTCTCGCGATATATTACATATCCGAGATTCGATCATCGGTATCTCCATACCTAGTTTGATCTCGTTGCCGACATGCACTATTTTCTCGTTCCCGTGATATAACATTCTAGTGATCACATCACTTGCTTGCAAGCTACCTTAATGTGATATCATCGAGAGGGCCCAGAGTATATCTATCCGTCATCAGGATTGACAAATTCCACTCTTGATCCATGAGCCTCAACATAACACCTTCGTATCACTGAACCCATCTTTATAGTCACCCTGTTACGGTGTGACGTTTGATGTTATCAAGATACTCTTCCGGTGTTAGCAATTAACATGATCTCATGGTCTAAGGACAAAGATTACTTCGTATGATGTTATAGCAATATAAACATAATGACTTTGATCGTAATGTTATACTTCGGATGAATGTTCATCACATCATTCCACCAATGTTGTGACCTTGTTATTAACAACATCCAATGTCTATGATCAGCAAATCTTGATCATCTTGTTAATCAACAAGCTAGTCTATAAGAGAGGCATTACTAGGAACTCTTTTTGTTTATTAAACACACATATATTGATGTTTCCGATCAATACAATTATAGCATGCAAAATAAACATTTATCATAAACATGGAATAAGATAATAACCACTTTATTATTGCCTCTCGGGCATATTCCCTTCAGTCTCCCACTTGCACTAGAGTCAATAATCTAGTTTGAAAAACTTTGCGTATTGAACACCTATGGCTTTCTGGTGTTGCATATACGCGATTGCTAGTGGTTAACATAATCTCTGGATCTAACAGTTTCAGGTCCATGTGTATTTGCATGTCTTTGCGTCTCTACGCATCACTCGTTCTCAAATGAGATGGCATTGTATAAATTTGGTCCTTTGGTGAGACCTTTAGTTCGTTTGGTTTAAAATATGTTGATATTATTGTCACACAATATATCTTCATAGTATTAGCCCACTTTGAACCACACCAAGTTTGATAACAAACTACTTAACACAAATGCCCTCCTTTGCTGCTACTATAGCAGTTATATACTTAGCCTTTTGTTGTAGTATCCGTCACAATGTCTCAACTTTGGAACTCATCCAAATTCATCATGGAACATCCTTTCCATTACATTGTGCCACCCATAGTCTAAATTGAGATAAGTTTAATTTGTATCTTGTGACAAAACTAGTATCAATGTAACACTTTACAATGAACTACCTTTAACTATTTGTCACTTATACATGATATATTCTTAGTTCTTCCAAAGCTCATAAGAATATCTTTACTATTGTCCAATGATCATCTTATGGATCATTCTGGTATGTGCTCATAACATTTAGAGCATAGGACATTTTGGATATATACATATCGCGGTATAATCGATCAAAAACTTCATGTGATTTTACTCACCAAGTGTTGGAACACTTGAATCTTGATACAATCCTTTCCATGCAGCAAGAACCTTTCTTGTTGTTTCCATATTGAAACCTTTCAATATCTCATATATGTATGTCTGGCACAACCATATTAGCGCCTCAATCTATCCATATAGATATTGATGCCAAATATTCCGGTTTTGCCCAAGTCTTTCATCGAAATCTTATTTTAATGAAATTCTTAACTTGTGTCAATACAAGATACATCATTTCCAATCAACAATATGTCCTCTACATAATGTATTAGAAATATGTCTCAGCGCTCCCACTTAATTTCTTGCAAATGCAAGCATCTGCATCATCTCCAATGAATTTAAACTCTTTTAACAGTTTCATCATGGTGAAGGTTCCAACTCCGCTATGCTTACTTCAACTATTGAAGTTTGCATGCCCTTTTAGCACCCTTTGAATTGACAAAACCCTTCGGACCATGTCATGTACACGTCCTAGGTAACCGTTCTATTAGAAGAACCTTGTTTTGTTTATTCAACTACCATATACCAAATTATATGTAGTGGTTGCTACATTAATCCGTCAAGACTATATATCGCTATGAAAGATCAAATCTTGTCATAGTCAACTCCTTGAACATTGCCGTAAACTTCTTTCCGACATGTCGACTATTTCATAGATGCTAAACATCCATGTCTATTTCTTTATAGATCCAAACACGACCGATAGGCTTTACGCCTTTTCAGAGGGTCTTCCAAGTTCAGAAACTTGATTCTCGTGTATGGATACTATCACGAATTCTATGACTTCTAGTCATTTTATGGAGTCAGGGCCCATCATCGCTTCTTTGCATGTAGTCGGTTCATCATTGTCAAAACAATAACGACTTGCTTATGAAATCACACTATTTGATTCTTACCGACCCACACGGTTCAATAGGAACTCTAATCTCCGAGATCACACCCTTTGTAATCACGGGAGCCATGAGCATTGTGGCCGCCACCGGGACACTTTCGGCGCTGCGCTACTTAGCACATATAGCTAAGGTTCAACAACCTTATCAAAGTTCTATTGTCCTCCCACTTAACTTTTCACGAAAAAATCCTTCTCAAGAAACTTGACATTCCAAGTAATAAACTCTTTTTTCCTCGGTGTTATGGAGAAATTCCCAACAAATTCTTTGGAATAACCTACAAAGACATGCTTATCCGACTTTGGTTGTAAACATTTTACTTATGCATAGCATACCAAAAATTAAGAAAAGACAATTCGGGTTTTATCCAAAACCATAACTTATATGGTGTCATTTCAACGGATCATGATGGTGCTCTTTTCAGTGTAAAAGCGGTAGTCTCTAAAGCTTTAATCCTTAAAACATAATGGCAGTTTTATAAATGACACCTTTGATCTTACCATGTCAAACATGGTTTGATTTCATCTCTCGAATATGCCATACTCCTATGGTTTACCGGAAAACACAAATCATGGAACAATTCCTCAAATCTTAAGTGTTTTGCTAAACATGTAACTCAAATATCTTCCTTTATGATCAAATCATAAACTCTTTTATTTTCTTGTTACAATGATTTTTCACTTCATCTTGAAAGTCTTTGAACAATTTTCAAATGTTTCATACTTCTTCCTTATTAAGTAAATATATAGATATATTCACTTAAATTTCTGGAGAAAGCATATGAAGCAAAAAGATCCATCACATATGGCTACACATAATGGACTATGCACATCAGCATGTACAATTTCCAATAAGCTAGTCATCCGTTCCTCTTTGGCCTATGAACGGAGTTTGAATTATCTCGAGGAAAGTTTCACAAGCGTCAATTGATCAAAATCAAAGACTCCAAAAATCCATAAACATGGAGTTTCTTCATGTTTTCTTTCCAATATAATTTAAACAGCGATGTCACTTCATAAGTGATCTTTCAATCATTTGTCTTGCGACATTTTAGCAATAGTGTTTATGGATGTGATTTCTCCAACTAGACTTGTAAAAGTTCATCCATCCTTTATGGAATACGGTAATTATTTGAACAACCATTGTTCTCGTAATACCGGAACAAAATAACAATTATTAAAACAAATCTTGAAGGCTAGGTTTGACCACAACAAAAAACACAATAACACTTTATTTGTTTTCGATGAACATCATCACTTATTCTCTTGCTAGCTACTTAGGCCATTGTAGTTCATGAATTGCGTTGTCCTGTATGACATTTCATACAAACCAATTCGGTATCCAATACCGGTATCCAATACCTCAGAACCACATTGTTTAACAAGCAAGGAATAGAACCATAACATGTATATCTTCTATATACCTAAGTTGGACATCTCCAACTTTTTCTTTTCTGCCAAATATTTTATAGATTCTCTTTCAGCAATTCCTTTTCCTTTTAAAAGAATCTATCAACATCAATAGTGGTGTCATTCACATGACACATAGTACAAAGCGTATATAGTCAAATACTAATACCTTAGGACTTGCACTTTGAAGTGGATCACCATCATCAAATGTTTGGTATTCTTTCAAAAATCCATTATTTAGTAATCTATTAGTGTAGTAAACATTTTACTTACATCTTCTATTCATCCTTATCATGAAAACTTTCATATAGCCTATAAGGAAGAATGACGAGTATAATTTTAGTTCCCAAAAACCTTTTTGGGAGATCCGGATGCCTAGCATCTCCATCCTTCACAAATTCTCATACAATATGAGAACATGTATTTTGCTAAATTATACTCTATCATAATGCAACCAAAAACATTGTTTCAGATATCACAATATCTTTCACACATGATGGTTTCTGAAACAATTTCCAGCTCCTATATAATCTTGATATTAAAACAACTTTTGAATATCAATAATCATGGAGGCAAACATGATACTTTAGATACTAACATTAGAATTCTTACTCTTGATTTAATACTACTTATTAAACTTCATGGAGTAAATAGAGTTTGCTGAAAGTTTGCAATAGGACTTATAAACTTTAAATTGACATTCAAAACAATACGATACCGGTTCGTAAAGTAAATATCCAGAATTCTATAGTTCTATTATCTCAACTAAAACTAAGCATAAGGTAGTGAACAGACGCCAATGACTACAACAAATTATGCAAATTCACTTTGATTTAGTTTATGACAAATTGAGTTCGACTAATCCAAATTAGAAATGAACTCCCACTCAAAAACGACATCTCTCGTGCCTTTTTGGTGATTACATGAACCAAATTCACTACACCAAGTCCGATCATCACGTGAGTCGGCGTAGCTTCAAAGGAGAGCATCAATATGGGCATCATATCAACTATATGACTCATGCTTAACCTTTCGGTCCGTGTTCCGAGGCCATGTCTGTACATGCTAGGCTCGCCAAGTAAGAACCTTAGTACTCGCGTGTGTAAAACTGCCTTACACCCGTTGTATGAAAGTGTAGAGTCGATACACCCGATCATCACGTGATGTCTCGAAACACGATCCATAGAACGGTGCATACTCAAGGAAGAACACATTTTATCTTGATATCTAAATGAGGGATCATCTTACAATGCTACCAAAAGCGCCAAACTAGCAGTATAAGATGCTAACATCTAATGTGTAAAGTGAGATGATATGGTACATGCATTTGATCTCTATCATTTGCATCGTGGTATGATCTCTATCATTCCTTTGTGTGTAAGGCCAAGGTCTATGGAACTTACACGTTGAATGTGTTGTAAGAGTATCTATCATACATCTACTTACAATAATACCATATCAATACACTAGCCCAGCAACGATCTAAACTAGACGCCTCTAATTTATCAATTGCATGTTTTACGTGGCTTAGGGCTTTCGGAGATAGAACCGTTCTTACCTACGAACATGGAACCACAACGAGGATAACCAAGTTATTAGCAACTCGTTGTAAATCAGATATGGACTATAGTAGGAGAGACAGACACCCGCCAGCCACTTATGCAAAACTAGTTGCATGTCAGTCGTGGAACCGGTCTCATGTACGATGACATGTAAGGTTGGTCTGGGCCGCTTCATCCCACTATGCCACCAATATTCAAAATACATGAAAGAAGCAATAACATGATCATTATCGCCCACATATAAACATATGTGTACTACCCGTGCAAAGCACCTACGCATAGATCAGACTCTGATACCACTGTTGGGTTCGCAGCATAGAAAACAAAAAAATTCCTACGATGAGAACTATACGCCAAGATCTATCTACTAGGTACAGAGCAACGGGTGGACATACATCCATCGAGAACTTACCCTCGAAGACAACGAGTTTTGTTAACGAGTAGGAACTCGTGGTTGATGTAGTCATACACTTGCCGATCTCAAGATCGTGAGGAAGTCCGAGCAGGTCCAGCTCCAGCACGTCCTTCAGATCCAGCTCCAGCACCACCAAGTCTAGCACCGCAAAGCAGCGGTGCATCCGTGATCGCACACACGTCCGGTACCCCGACAACCTACATCCCTTGCTCTAGCAAAGCAGCGGAAGCAGCAACTCCTTTCCAGATAAATCCACCGGGAACATGTATCTCGCTAATCCGAGACCATGGAGGAATAATACTAGAGGGGGAAAGAGATCCTTCACGAGGAGGTGTGTGGAAGAAGGAGGAAGAGGGTGGCCTTTTATAGGAGGAGGGGGTGACCCTCCTTCATGTCCAGCGCATGGGGGGTGACTCCTCACCTCCCCCATTCATGTGGTGGTAACCCCTCCACATTAAAATGCCTCTTCACATTCCCCTTTAAAGTCCCTACTTTAAATGCATTAAATTTCTCCAAATTTAATGCTCTCTCATTTAATAAAACTCTTTTATTATTTTTATTCACAATTTTGTTAATTACTTTAATTAACAAACATTCACATAAACCCCCTGCAACATTTCAATATTACATGCAGAACCAATTTCAGCAATTTCACCCGAAACAGTTTC
This sequence comes from Avena insularis, assembly GCA_023614405.1. Lineage (NCBI taxonomy): Eukaryota > Viridiplantae > Streptophyta > Magnoliopsida > Poales > Poaceae > Avena > Avena insularis. The sequence goes on along the minus strand of CM042688.1, from coordinate 501,564,622 downwards.
GGTGTCTATTGAAATAATTCCAGCGCTTTCTTTAATCTTTATCTGAAACATATTTGCTCCAAATGGTGTCGGTATCCCTTAAGTGTGTCACCCTACGGTTCGCGAATAATGCAGACATGATTGAGACTCCTCTCAGATCAATAATCAAAAGCGGGACCTAGAGATCCATACTGACTCCTGCATATTCAATGATGACTTATGTGATCGTGAGAACCTTTAATGCTTGTAACTAAATCCCTTTGTCTCGCGATATATTACATATCCGAGATTCGATCATCGGTATCTCCATACCTAGTTTGATCTCGTTGCCGACATGCACTATTTTCTCGTTCCCGTGATATAACATTCTAGTGATCACATCACTTGCTTGCAAGCTACCTTAATGTGATATCATCGAGAGGGCCCAGAGTATATCTATCCGTCATCAGGATTGACAAATTCCACTCTTGATCCATGAGCCTCAACATAACACCTTCGTATCACTGAACCCATCTTTATAGTCACCCTGTTACGGTGTGACGTTTGATGTTATCAAGATACTCTTCCGGTGTTAGCAATTAACATGATCTCATGGTCTAAGGACAAAGATTACTTCGTATGATGTTATAGCAATATAAACATAATGACTTTGATCGTAATGTTATACTTCGGATGAATGTTCATCACATCATTCCACCAATGTTGTGACCTTGTTATTAACAACATCCAATGTCTATGATCAGGAAATCTTGATCATCTTGTTAATCAACAAGCTAGTCTATAAGAGAGGCATTACTAGGAACTCTTTTTGTTTATTAAACACACATATATTGATGTTTCCGATCAATACAATTATAGCATGCAAAATAAACATTTATCATAAACATGGAATAAGATAATAACCACTTTATTATTGCCTCTCGGGCATATTCCCTTCACTCCATAGTAATCTACAATCAGAAAAAAACTCTGAGGGGGAAAGCTCAAACCTCTGTCGAGGTGAGTGTCGAAGTGCACCCTCTCGTCGGCGTGAGGGGTGGGGATGATCTGCTCAGAGCCTCTCCACCATTCGCTGGCACGGAGGAACCCTCCTTCTCGACGCTACGCAGTTTCTCGTCGTCGAGGACGCACGAGATCCATACTCCACGGAAGTTCTCCTTTTCAGCCGCTGCAGAGGTCGCCGTCGCGGTCGCCGCCATGCCGGAAGATGAAGCGTCAGCCATTTTGAGGACAATGGGGACCGTGGATAGGCGGTGATGTGTGTTGTGGAGGAAAGGAAGAGAGGACTAGTGCACGGTGGCGTTGGGAGGAAGAAGGCAGAGGTGCTGGTGAGGAGAAATAAGGAGATCTGAACCCCTTATATCCTTCGCCTGCGCCAAGATTCGTGTAAACCGAACGATCAACGTGCCACACGTCGTGGAAGGAGCTGGGTAACCTCCTCAATAAGATTACGCCTCCTCGATCTCCGCACATGCATTAAAACGACGTCTCAGTTCCGCGATAAGCGGACCCACCAACGGTCATGCTGTCAGTGATGTGACTTGACCTTGACTGACGTCAGGTTGCGTCAGAGACCAAGTTCCGGCTTAATTTAAATTTCAAGTTGGAAAACTGGATAAAGTACTCACCGGTCTGGATCAATTTGAGACTCGGATCCCACATTTTCTTTTAAGTTTCAGGAACCTTTCAAGATTCTGTAAGCCGAAGATAGATCAAGCTAGACGATGAAATCCGACTCTAGATCTTGGAGGCTTCCGGGGGCTACTGTTAGGGATATATTTTCGGGTATACCCACTATGACTCACTAATTAGGGTGGCGCACTTCGGGTTAGAGCTTTGCTCCACGGGCGGACCAGTCAGGGAGAAGAGACGGGGTCCATCTAGCTATGGAAAGGCTCAGAAAACTTACCAACTTAGGCCTATTTTGTTAGATGTACTCTGCAACCGACTTTTATTTGTAGCCGAATAGGTCTCTCCTGTAATCCTAGATCGGATATCTATATAAGCGTCTAGATATATTGATTTCACAAAAGGTAAAATGTCTTATATTTTGAAACATCCTTCTTTAATAACGGTAATCAGTACATTCTCATTCTCAAAATTCAAAGCTATTTCTTTCGCACCTCTAGGAGTACGAATCAATCGGTATCTTCGGAGTATTAATTATCGAAAAGTAAAAAGGAGGACCACGACGTGGAGGCTGCAGCAGCCCAATCACGATTCACGCGCAATACCGACACCACGAGCCAGAGATGAGCAACAGCAACGAAGGGTCCACGTGGCGTGGACAACGTGGCACGTTTCCGCCCCCCGTGGGAAACGCCGCGGTAGGATAACCCCGATCGAAGCCGTCGCCGCGTCACCGAACCCACACGGCTACTCCGACCGCTCCCTTTGCTTTGCTGCCTCGCTGCGCCGCTACGCACCAAACAGTTCTTCCACCTTCGTCCTCTTCGCCGACTCGACCCCGCGACCAAAACAAAGCGAGCGACCGACCGACGCAGCAGGAGTGAAACCCCACCACCGTCTCCTCGTTCACCGCGCGCTTCTCCGCCCGTGGCAGCCGGCAGCGACGTCGGCTCCAGGCAACCGAAGCCCCCCACGACACGATTGCGTCCGCCGCCCTCCCCTTTAACCGGACGCGGGGGAAAAAAGGACTCGCCGGTGGCATGGACCGCATCGTCGGGGGCAAGTTCAAGCTCGGCAAGAAGATCGGCTGCGGCTCCTTCGGGGTCATCTACCTCGGTGAGCGATCGCCCGATTCCCCGCCGGGGGTTCCATTTCCGCCGCCGAGTCTGGTTAGTCTTTTCTGTTCTGTTCCTCACTCTGTAGTCGACGCTGTTGTTGCTTGCAGGCACGGATATGGACACCTACGAGATCGTCGCGGTGAAGATTGTGAGTTCATACATATCCCTTCTACGTTCGTTTATCGGTTTGCTGTTTGTGAGGTCGATGATTGGGTTGCTGTTGAGTTAAGCAGAGATGTCGATGATTGGGTTGCTGTTGAGTTAAGACTTAAGCGTGGGGTGGGGTGGGCTGGTTGTTTCCCCTAGCGCGGATGATTCGATTACTGTGCTGAATTTGTCTTGCCGCTCTTGGCTGTTGATCGTGAACTCGTGATGGAATTAAAATGCTCCGATTCTGAGAATCGTATTAAAATGCCGCTAATCATACTGTCAGAAAGGTCGGAGCTTCACGCCCTTTTTAATTGTACGGCCACTTGGCCTGTTCTTTTCCTTTATAGGATGCTACTTGGCTTATTCTCCCTTATGATGATCGATACACATACGGGTGGTGGTTGGTCTTTGCCATAATTGCGCTTGGCGTAGCCGAATTGTATCCGTAGCCCTGAGGGGAAGTTGTGGTAGCAAGCATACCAGTGGGAGCCGAAAGTTTGTTTGTTATTGTCAAAGCTCACTGCGTGTCCCTGCTTTTCCCCCATCCTACTTCATGGCTCACATTGTTATGTGCACTATCTAAAGAACCTTATTTTTTGTTTTTGCGCACACTGTGTCGAAAACCTTATTGTTATTGTGGCTAGAAAGTTTGTTTATTATTGTCAAGCGCAACCCGTGTCCCTGCTTTTCCCCGCCTACTTCATGGCTCACATTGTTATATGCACTATCTAAAGAACCTCTTTTTTTTTTGCACACTGTATCGAAAACCTTATTGTTATTGTGGCTACCTAACTGGCAGGAAAGTAGCAATGCAAAGCATCCCCAGCTGTTTTACGAGGCAAAGATCTACAATGCCCTGCAAGGAGGAAGTATGTATTCCCTGTGATCCAGAAATTATTGATAGTACCATGGTGCGCTTATTTAGAGAGGATCCTGAACTGATGGAATATATATCTGGCCTCCAGGTGGCATAGCGAATGTTAAGTGGTGTGGCGTAGATGGGGAGGAAAATGTTCTTATCATTGATTTGCTGGGGCCGAGCTTAGAGGATTTGTTTGTCTACTGCGGCAGGAAATTTACGCTGAAGACTGTCCTAATGTTGGCAGACCAAATGGTATTTAATAACTAGGCATTTTCTATTTCAATTTATTGAGTAATCCAGTTTATTTCTGCAGAGTGTTTAAAATCATTAGAAGAAATGTCAACATGTGTTCAGAAATTTGATCACATGTTGAACTCACAGGGAAATATACGTTTCTGATAGTAACCCAGCACTAGATTCTACTCATGGTGATTTCCTTGGGAGAATTACACCTGTCTTTCTCACTTTAATACTAGTTACTAACAAAATAATCAGCAATGAAATAAGTTATATCTATCTGCAGACTTGACTATAGACCAATACAATACTTTTAGAAGCAAGATAATACACACAGAAATATGCTAAACTGAAGAGAGAGAAAATACATAATATGTGAATCATTACTACCAAGACTTATATGGAGGGGTCAGCTAGCAGATATTTCCTCTGTTGTGTCCATCTATGCACTTCATTTTTATTTACATAATTTCGTATAATCTGCAATTGATCTTCATATGTAAAGCTCCCATACACGATGTAGTAAAGTAACCTTATGTGGAATGCAGTTGCCTGAATTTTTCCTTGTGCGCAGTAAATATTCATATCATTTTTGTATGCATGCCGTTGAGTTTGGTTGCTCACTAACTAAATCTAACTTCTCTTTTGTGTATATAATTTTAACAGATTACAAGGATAGAGTTTATGCATTCTAAAGGATACTTGCATAGAGATATAAAACCTGACAATTTTCTGATGGGCCTCGGGCAGAAAGCAAATCAGGTACTTGGTGTGGTACATCAAAGATCTGTATTATGATGTTAATAATGTACTAAACAATCTAGTCAATGATATTTCTCCATGTGATTATTAGGTATACGCAATTGATTTCGGGCTTGCAAAAAGATACCGAGATTCTACTACCAATCGACATATTCCTTACAGGTACATATATAGTTCTTAAGATATATTTTTCTAAAGATAGTGACATTGGAAGTGTTAAACTAAATGCGATTCCGCTTTTCCAGAATCAGTAAGCACTTAGCTGATCAGTACTTGCTACCTATTGTCAATTCCGTTACTCCTAGTTTTCCTTTTGGCATCATGGAAATCATAAGTTACACTGGTAGTGCACTTACTTGGGCTTCAACTGTGGCACATCATGGCCTCCACCTTGGTGGCTCACTTATTTTATGAATTTATAGATGTCCTTTTGCTGTGTGGTACTTGACACCACCTACTTTCTTCTTTACTATATGGGGATATCCAGTACAATATTTTACCTATTTAGTTTCTTGGTTCCATCAACAATATGCCTTCTGCTATCATAATATTCTACGTTTAATTACTCTGCATCATCTGTACAAAAAATCAATATAATTTATATAATGCCAGAATTGGATTTCATGTTATTTCTATTGCCCAATCATGTGGTTCTCACCCTTTTCTTTTCAACTTATTAGTAATGTTCTGTGTACCTTATTCACAAATCTTTGATTAGGCCATTTGCTGCTTTGCTGTAGAGAACATAAGAACTTAACTGGCACTGCACGGTATGCAAGTAGCAACACTCACCTTGGAATTGGTAAGCTATGATCAGTTGGTTACTTTTCAAATCATCATTTCGATTTGATTTTGAACATTATTGTTGGATTTTCTGGCAGAACAAAGTCGACGGGATGATTTGGAATCTCTTGGTTATGTTCTCCTATATTTTCTCCAAGGGAGGTAGGCTTATACTGCTATTATCTAGAACTGTTATGTTGCTTATGAGCACAGCATCTGCGATGCAGTGTAGTTGAAAACTAATGGAATTAGTAGTGCAATTCAACTTTTTTAAAGACATTTGATTATTAAATAAGCATCATATCAGTAGTAAGCAGTTTCAAGAACCTAGTTGGAAGAACTCTCCCAGCCAGATGCAGTGTTAGTGAAGTTCCAACTGTGAACTTCCTTCACACTTTTAGATATTCTAGCTGTAGGTATTAATTGAATTTGGTCAGCTCAAAATATGCCTTGTAGCACAGGGATATTAGAAATTTAGAATCCTGCTTGTTTTGTCAACAAGCACCATTTATGCTGCATCTGATCTGCACAAAGTTTTCCCAGAACAAAATGTACATGTGAAACCGCTGATTACAAGACACATTTCCTACTTTCACCTGTAAATTTTCTGACCAAGTAGATACCAGTTGAAAGTGATGACTGTATGTCATATCAATGCGTACAGAGCATCTCTGCAACTGGTTAATGACAATCTACTACTACCTCCGTTCCTAAATGTAAGCCTTTCTAGCAGTTCAAGGAAGTATGTCTCAAGTTCCACCAGCAAATTGTTGTGAATCAGTACCTCCCCCATGTCGTGATTCCAAATTAAGAAAATCTGTTAGTAACAGGTTTTGATGCCAATCTCACATTAGTTTATATGTAATATTAGAGCTATCATAATTTTGATCTCTCATTATCCATTTGGGTAGTTCCACTCTAATTATTTTGTTATGTATTGTTGTGTGAAGTCTCCCCTGGCAGGGACTAAAAGCTGCAACGAAAAAGCAGAAGTATGAGAAGATATGTGAGAAAAAGATTTCAACGCCTATCGAGGTTTATATCTGAAAATCATGTTAAACCAAGATTCTAAAGAAAATATACTTTTGTATCTGTAGCTGATGGAAATATGTTAATCAGGTGCTATGCAAATCCTGTCCGGTGGAATTTGCATCTTACTTCCACTACTGCCATTCATTGACATTTGATCAGAGGCCTGATTATGGATTTGTGAAGCGCCTTTTTCGAGACTTATTTTCCCGCCAAGGTATCCCTTGATTAAGTAGTACACTATATACTATGAATGACTGTTAAAAATTGCTACTTCCGTCCAAAATAAACAACGTTTTAGAAAGCGTGGAGTCAAAAGTTCTTTATCTTCTGTAACAAACTAACAGAAAATCTATATAAGTAGTTTTGTTGCAAGTGATACCATTATATTTCTCAGAAAAAACGTTTTTCTAAGTATGACATGCATTATCTCTTATGTACTTATACAAAAAGTAATGGTTAAATTTTCATATTAGATATCGTGGAAAGTAAAAAACACCATATAATTTGGAATGGAGGGAGTACATTATTTCAACAGATTATATATGAGTTTGTAGTTTCTGTATTATCATCCAGTGTTTTCCTCATCTTATAACAGGTTATGAGTTTGATTATGTCTTTGACTGGACTGTTCTGAAATATAAGCAAGGCCAAAAGCCCCAGGTACTTTTTCATGGGTTAAAATATGCAAGTTTTATGGCAATTGTTTTATCATTTGTTAGCTTTGAACAGTTTTACAATGACATTTGATCCTGCTCCGGGAGTACCCTCCAATTCTTTTTTCCAATAGTTATGACGATTCCTATGCAGTGATACTTTTGTTGGGACAAATGTAATGTTTCACTTTTCATATTGAAATTCCAATATCATATTTAAATGAAATTTCATCTCTTTACATAAATGGATTTAGTTTATGGATATTTCATTTGAATAAAGCATTCTTGCAGAACAGTCGAGTGGTTCAGAACAATTCTTCAATCTATTATTCATAGATATGGTGCAACTTTAATGTCTATCTGAAAAATTCCCTTACTTTTTGTAGCATGTTCCTGGAGCAACTATTACTCAAAAAATCTCAGAACATCTTGACAAACGAACGGGTAATATATCCTAATGCACCTTTTGATAATTGTATAAATAAGGATTTCCCATCAATGAGAAATATAGTATAGAATGTTCTACTAATGTTGTTTTTTTGGTGTTAAATATATAGTATCACCACCGATGATTTAGTTGAAATGGGTCCAATCAATTAGTTATAATGATTTTGGCTTCTAATGGAGGATGAAGATATTAGACATGGCATGGTTTTGTCCCCTATAACGTGCCACATTTCTGAATGACTAACATAGAGTCTTTGCTTCTTTTTATAGTTGGATTTTGTTTTTAGTAGATAAAAACTTGACCAACGAGGAACTAGCACCCAGTGGCATTGTGTTAGCTGTTAGTAGATCAGACTAGAGATTCTGTCAGAACATGTATGATGAGATTGATTATAATATTGATCTCTTGTCTTACCTTATGATTGACAGGTGTCCATCCAAACGAACCGCATGAACAGATGGGATCAAGCCATATGACCGGGTTAGCTGCACAGTTGCAGGTGAAATAGGCAACTGGGAGAGATCCCTACCCTATCATACAGCATACCTACTGACTGACGACCATTCCTGATCAGTTTTGCTATTACATGTTTTTTAATTGAAAATAATATTGTAATAACTAATACAGTATGAGTTTACCTTCATTTAGTTGTTTGGTTCACATGGATACTCAAAATAATAAACTATTTCTAGTTTTAGTCTAAAAATGTTTAAGTGTCTACATGTTTGTCTAAAACTTAATGTCATTCTCGTGGAAATTCTAGGTAGAAATTTGCTCCGCTAAAGGTTTATATTTACTGGAGTGTACCCAACTGCAATTGTACAATAGAAGTGCATAATGAGATTACATTCTTCTTATGTAAAGGCAATAAATAATGGGAAATATAAGATGGTTGGTCATTTTAGGGAAAAAATATGGCTGCCAGTGCCAAAGAAGCACAGCCAACATCATCTATTGCTCTACCTGGTGCGCAGGGAAAAAATGATGGTAATTCAAGACACATTGTGCGTTTTGATGCTTTTCATCAAAATCAGGGTTTTATCAGCAATACTGGTTCATCTAGCGCGTGTTTTCCGACATTTCCGCACAAGGCCCCACCAAAGTGACAGGTAAACTAATAACAATGAATTTATGTTGGTCTTTTAGATTTTGGCACTTGTGTTCTTAATGTGGTAGCTCTAATGAATTTCTGTTGCTATACAGGCAACCTCTCTTATGGAGCTAGCAATGAGGAAATGCTTAACAATAGACAGCATTTATTTTTCAGTGGTTCAGGTTCAAGCATCGCAAATCAATTCAAAATATGACGCCTAATGCATGTTGCAAAGATGGGTACAGACGCGTTTGGTTATGGAACTACCTGATAATTACACAAGGTGGTGCTGTTGTGCTAAATCCGCCTTGACGGCTTCAACCTCAATCTGGAGGTCCAGGACAGGGAGGTGTGGAGGTGGATGGCCGATGACGCTTACTCGACCAAGTCCGCATACAATATTCAGTTTCAGGGATCCTTCTCGTCGCTTCTGACCAGCATCGATGGGGTTTGGAAGGCCGAGGCGGAGAATTAATGCCGATTTTACATTTGGCTTCTCGCCACGAGGAAAAAAATTCACCGCGGACAGGTTGATTGCGAGAAGCTGGCCATGCCCTGATGTGTTCTCGTTCTCCAGTATTTAGATGGAGACGGAGGACCACCTGGTCATTGGTTGCAGTTTCGTGAGGTGGGTCTGGAATAGCGTTGGTCTGGCGCATGGTCTCTCCCTGGCGGTGGCGGTGTTCTCCTCACGGGTGTCTCCTTTTTCTGGCTGGTCGCATCAGCTCAGGACGGCCGTGCCCCCACGTTCCAGGGCTCAGGTTGATGCACCGTCACGGCGTCGCCTTATACGGTTTGGAGCCTATGTAGACAGCAAAACCAGCGCAGCAAATTACCCCACCGCCGACAGAGTCGTTGCGTTGGCGAAGGAGGCTACAGCACTGCGTGCTTTGGCCTTCTTCAGGGTTGTGAATGATGATTTAGGCTGATTTTATTTATTGCTTTCTGTTTGTAAATATGTGACTTCCTTCTTCCTTCTAATAGAAAGAGCTGCTGCTGGCCTTCCGTAGTAAGAAAATTATTGCTTAGGCATGTTCTCAGTCAGTCAAGGATGACATGTAAATTGTTCATGGGGTAGATAAACGACGTGGACATATTGCAGTAGTGATGATGTGGACCCATTGAGTGTCTGGTATCTATCCTATTTTTGGGATAAGATTGTTTCTTGAAATTTCCATCGTGATCTGAAATATTTTCGGCACTAGGTACTGAAGATATGCTCGAGAACTTAGCAAGAGGTGCAGTAGGCTGATCTTAAGTCTGATTGTTTCTGCGTGGAGATCAGCAGGCAGGAAATTCAGTAGGTTAATCATGATTACTGGTGTATTTTTTTACTTTCACATAGTTACTACTTTAGAAACCCATGTTGAGTTGCTCATAGGTAATACTAATTCATACTTGGCAGAGCATGTTTGCTAAATTTAGTCAGGTGAGGTGTGCCTTTTTAATCCATATACCAGAAGGAAGGAACGAAGCTCCTGTCCTTCAGTCCTGTAATATGTCATGTGGACTTTGTCTGGTCTTTCAGCCAAAAAAGAATCCCACCAGGTGTTCTGTATCAATTTCTTAACCACAGTTCTTTTTGGTTTTCTGTAATTAATCTCATTTCCGTAGTTGCATTCGTCTCTTGTGTTTATCCTCTCCAGAATTCAGAAAAGAGGCTGAGAGGCAAAAGCTACTTCTTCCTTCCTTCCACTTGGGAGTTGGAGCGCCCCCAGAATTGAGCGTTTTGTCGAGCGAGCTGCCACTTCCACTACCAACGCTTCCATCTTTTGTTACACGAACGTCATGCAATGATGCCGGGCTACTTACTTTACGAATCTTCCATTCTTTTTATGCAAAAAAAGAGAGGAAGAGAAGCTCACATCTTTCGTCAGGTGTTAGGTGTATCACCGCAACACGCTCACGGCTCACGTTGGATTACTTTTCCCTTTTTGATTGAGATTATTACAAGATGAACGGCCGAGCTAGCTAGCGCAGGCGCTGCACTGACTGTGCGCGTCCCTTGCAGAGAACTAGGAAAATATCAGAGGTTTGTGTGCACGTGTCATCTGATTTTGGATGCGCAGAAATGAGCAAACATATATACTACTATATCTTGCCATGATTATTAGGCTATAGCTCAATATTTCACTGCACCTCCCGTTGTACTACTACTATTTCAGTACCAGTTCGATGACAAATGAACGTCAAGCTGAGCGCTGAAAGGACTTGGCGTCATAATTTGATCATCACGACGAACGTAAGAAAGGTGAGAGTATTCAAACCTCCATGTTGGTTGTTTGAGCTTTGATGAAGAGGCTTTAGCTACGGCGAGAACCATTAGCATGTCCCTGCACGGCCAGATCGATTAAGCAATGATGGGAACCAAAGCACAGCATTCCGTAGTGGATCGCATCATGGCAGAGCAACCTTATCGCTCGTCGTAAGACATTGTACACATTTCTTTTTGGAAGAACCTGGAAACATTTTCCATATGACCATATGGGACCTGTATCACAGCAACCACAGTGGTAGCTGCGGTGACAGTTTTTTTCTCTTACCTTTCGATGGTTTTTTTTTACTAGAACATATCTATTCCATTAAACAGGCTCAGCTAACTCACTGGCCACCAACACACTTAACAATGTCTGCTACGGTCTCTACCCACCGGAGCCTGGCCATAGTCTGATTAGCACCTAAGGATGTTAATTCATTTTTTTATAAAAGGAATATTAATATATTACATCTACTCTGTACCAACAAGGTATTTAGAGACATCAGGATGCACACAACCAAGAATAAAATAAAAAAGAGAGAAAAGAAACAAAGACCCCTTCGCGATATTCAACCACTCGCAACAGAAGTGCTCTAACCACCACGGGATACAACACCTCTACTACAAAAGGACTCTCCAAAAGCAATGCCTTCAAAAAGAAAATAATGCACAAGCGTTCCCAAAGATCTTGGGTTTTCACTCTAGAAAGTCCGAGTTTCTAAAACAATGTCTTCAGCAAGACCATTGTCAGCTACAACCAGTGAAGACCAGACCTTGAGTTTTCCTCCTCGAAATCATGGCTCGGTACTCTAGGTGCACCACCAAAAATGCAGTCCACCTATGTTGTCACCCGGCTTACCAAGGTTGCTGCTATAAGTAGCCAAACACCCGACACACATGGAGAACTTGTGCCGCATTGACTTCATCAACCAAAACCCTCTCTATCAAAGCTAACTGAAAGAGTATGAGTTTGATGGAATATGATGGATATATTATTGAGCCTCATGGGCGAGTATATATAGACGTACAGAGGATTATCTTGGAGTACAAGTCAAGTTAGGACTGTACGTAATCAGATCCTAACTCTATCTAAACTACCATAACAACCGTATATACCTAATACTCTAACCCCCTCCCCCCCTCCAGTCGTAGTGGTAGCATCGTGAACAACTGGAACATCACGGATGATCAGACTGGAGATAAACCGAAGTAGCATCTAGTAGGATGACATCCCCTGCAGTCCGAGCGGGAACGTCGTGGACGGTGTCGCAGCGCGGTAGCTTGGACTGTACAGGAAGCTGATGATGCTCAAGCGAGGTGGTAGCCCTTGTGTCGATGTCGAGGGAGCCGAGAGCGTGAGGCGGTGCCATGGTCGAGGTAGCCGTGCGATGGGTCGCCGTGGTCGATGTCGTGGTCAGGGATGCCGGTGTCGAGGTAGCCGCACGTGAAGCCGCATGCGCATAGTGCGCGAGGAGGATGACGGAAACGCGTCGAGGCAGTCGTCGAGGGTGTCGATGCCGAAGCCGATGCAATCCAAGCCGTCGAGGATGAGGTGCGGCCATAGTTTTGCCAGAACTAGGCGCATGTCGGGGACGAACACACACTCCGGTTTTGCCAGAACCGAGTATGCAAAGAAGAACTCGTCGGTGACGCGATCGAGGCAGTCGTAGAGGGGTCGATACCGAAGAAGACATTGTCGAAGCCGATGAAGACGAGGCGCCGATCCGAGTTTTCCAGACTCGGGAACGCGTCGGGGACGAAGGCACTCCCGGTGTTGCCAGCACCAGGTGTGCGGGGGCAGGGACCATCATGAACTTGCCATCATGTCAGAAAGACTAGCAGAGGAAGCCTCTAGAGTGGTTGCGACACGCAGAGCAGTGAAGGGAGAGATGCCGGTGCTGTCCGCGGTTGTCGGAGTAGAGTAGCAGGTGGTGTAGTTAGGGATGAGGCGATGACGCTGGCGGCGAAGTTGTAGTGGACGAAGACGTAGAAGGCGGCGAAACCAGCGGCGACATGGGTTAGTCATGCTGGATGCGTAGAGTGGCGATGGGGTAGTCGGCGGGACCTGCGATGGCGAGAGGGCACCCTGCATGTTACCTTGTGAAGCGCGGCGGCGGTGCTCGAAGTAGGCAAGGAAGATCCGGCGACGTGACGAAGACCATCTGCAGACAGCGGCGATCCGCGCTATAGGAGATGGCGCGGTGAAAACCAAGGCCATCGATGCACGAGGACGGCGAAGTAGACTGCGTGCAGCCACGCTACGACCCGAGGGGGCGGCATAGCTGGAGGGCGCAAGTCGGTGCAGTGGCTGGGAGACCACCAGCGACGTACACGCCAATGAAGGCGCGTTAGAAGCCGGTAGCATGGACCAAAGGCGGCGGCGCTGCGGCCCGATGGGTCGACACAACAGCAGCCCGTAGCTCGATCGATGGTAGGCGTGTGCTCGGGGACGTGCTTGGCGTAGACAGACGCGGGATCGGTTGATCAGACCAACGGTGCACCGTATGCGCCATGGCGTGGACGATGCGTAGATCGGAGTCGATGGCGGCGTTGTCGGTGAAGTCTCGGACGATGACAACGAAGAGGATCCGAGGGGGGCGGCCACGGTGCGCGGCAGGCGCAGCAGCGGAGGGGGCGAGCGCACGGACACGATGTAGATCCTCGATGCCGATGGTCGGAGTAGAGGCGCGGCGATGACGACGACGGTGGGCGACTCAATCCGACCTAAGATCGGTAAACCAAAAAAGAAAACCGATCAAATGATCGGAAAAAAAGACTTACAGGGCAGCCGATCACGGATCGGTGGACGAACCCTGCGTACGGGTTGCGCGGACCCCGGCGGAGATCATGGAGATCGACCTCCCCGGGGGCGGCATGGCGCGGAAGCGTGTGTGGCGGCTAGGTCAGAGGATCTTGCCGCTCTGATATCATGAAAGAGTATAAGTTTGGCGGAATATGATGGATATATTGTTGAGCCTCATGGGCGAGTATATATAGGCGTACAGAGGATTATCTTGGAGTACGAGTCAAGTTAGGACTGTACGTAAATAGATCCTAACTCTATCTAAACTATCATAACAACCGTATATACCTAATACTCTAACACTAACCTCCAATCGTAGCCACCATAACTTTCTCCATCTCTGTCAGTTTCATGAAAATCTATATGAAGACATGTCCCATGGTATTGACTTGAAGACGAAACTTTGCGCCTCACCCAAAAAGGGTGCACACGACCACATCGAATCCACTCTAGATATCCAGTAGCATCTTGTGCCAAACTGCGAAAATCTTCGAGAGGAAGATCGAAACTCGACGGCGGCCCAATCGAGGAGGCAGACTTGAAGTAGACCGACGTCATAGCATTCGAAGAACAACAGGGCCGAACAACCTTATTCGGAATGTCGGCACCGCACCGCACGCTCTCCAGATCCACCAGGGCCGACGCTCGAGGCTCAGCACCCGCCTAGTCCACCGTCGGTAGCACCACCACGATGCCACGCCAAGCACGCATCTAGGTGCCGCCATGCCACCCACCTCGGCCGACCTAGACCCACAGACCCGCCCATGGGGAGGATCAGGATCCGAAGTCCACGGTCATGGGGCAACCTCCAAGTTGGATCCCCACCTCCACCGTCGAGACGGCACGATCGTCGCCAGGAGAATCGTGGCACCACGCCAACGCCGCCTTGCGAAGCCGTCACCGCCGTCATCGGGGATTGGTGACCATGCCTGGCGAGAAAATGTCCCGCCACCGCCGTCAAAGGCACGACCTTTTCCCTGCCATGACTCTGGGCGGCGGTGAGGGGAGGAGGAAGGTTGGGGAGGGGGCATTAGCCGACATCGTGGTTGCCCCCGTGCCGCCTAGGGTTAGGGCGAGTGGGCGACACGGGAGGGGGAGGTGGGCTAATTCATGGCCTACTTTATTACGAAACCTCGAGCAGTAGAATTTTTTTAAGGGAAAAAATTCAACAAAACAAATGATCGAATCTCCCAAAACAGTACTCCTTCTGGCCGCGGTACCTGCAGGCTAGAGATGGCAATCCACTAGACACGTTGTCAAATAGGTTATGCTTAGTGTTGTATTTAGCAATTAAATAATATTAGTATGTCTCAAAAATTATGTGAAGGCTAAATTTAGTTCGAAAACACGTACCTAGACAAAATAGTGTTCTCATGCTTGTTAACACGTCAGGTTTTCATTAGAAGGAACCTTTTTATTTATTTATCTCTATTTCAAGTTGGCAAATATTTTGCATTGCATCGCCAAGAAGTAGATATCACCTCGTCTAAATGTCCATTGTCTACAAGAGCATCTCTAGCCGAACTCGTAGAAACCTTTAGATGAGCAAAGTATTTTGTTTAGCCATGTAAACCGCACCTGGCCAAACTCGCATCCTCTATAGATGATCAATTTTTTTATAAACCGGCCTCGGCGACTCGTAAAAATTGGCAGCCGCAACCTCGGTGAGCAAAATATTCCCCCTCTAGGCGCACATAGCCTCCCTACTGCGCCGCCGATTCCCATCGGAGTTCACACCGGCGACCACCTATTGCCTTCGCCAAGAACCCAAAACGTCCTCCCACACACACACACACTCTACCTCGCTCGTCGGAATCGGGCCTGAGAGCCGTCGCATCCTTTCTAATTCCGTTGCCGATTCAAGGGCATATCCGGACGAGGCGGGCTCGGTTCCTTTGAAAACATATACGTCGGAGCATGGGGAAGTCGTAAATCGACCGCCGCGGACCTAGGAGTGGCCAGAATCGAAGGCTGCTGCCTCTTTTCTGACGAGCAGTTCCCAACAGCAGAATCCCCGTTTACTCGACCAACGTTCGGCTATAGGGGTATTCTGTGACCGCTACCTCGACCTCCGGTTGTCCCGCACCCCTGGCGGTGGTCTCACCCCTCATCGCCGGCTCTACTCTGCCGGTCGCGGTTCTCAACTCCGCCACCCAACGAGGTGTTCAACGAATTCAATAGGTGAGTTTTTTTTTGTGTTTTCTTTTTCTTTTTTAATGGTTGACCGAGATGATCTTTGGTTGTAGATGAAGAGGTTGAGGGAGATGATCTTTGAATAATTCTTAGTTGTGTTTTTATCATTCATTGATTTTGAAGATTTGATTTATTACATTTATTAATTCAGTTTGTAAAATTGAATAATTTGGTTTATTATATTTATTAATTTGATTTATAATATTGAATGTTTGGTTCAAATAATTTAGATTGCAACAAAAAAAATTGTGCTCACCTAGATATAGGAGTTCGGCTAGAATTACTTTCCTCTAGATGATCAAATACAAGGAGTTAAGAGACAGGGAGGCTTTTGGTCATCTACATTACAGGAGTTTAGCTAGAGATGCTCTAAAATGCTACGAACTATTTCAGATGACATCGTCAGGCTTTTGCGGAGTTGGGAAAGTGGGAAAAAAAGAGTATATGCATATATTCAGTCTCTACAACAACGAGTGAAGATTTTTGGCTCCCGGGCTCGACTGGTCCTGTTATTTAAAAAACGAAAATCATATTTGCAGTTTCAAAGATATTTGAAAAAAAAATCCAGATGTAGGAAATGATGTATCTGACAAACGTGAAAATATCAATTTTAAAAAAATTGTATTCAGGTACACAAAAATGACAAAAGTGTGGATATAAGTATATGTATATTTTCAAATCTCCAAATTTATCAGATTTGCCATCTTTTAGCATACAATACAAAGAATCTCGGGTTGCGATTTTACATTCTTGTAAGATACAACATTGACTATGTCTATAATTATTTTCAGATTATTATGAAACTTTTAGATTTGATTTTATTTAATGATGGAGCACTAGAGATCGGGAGCAGAAGACATTTGACGTACAACAACACAATATTAAGATTCAATCAAGAGTCACAAAGCTTTATTTTGGGCTGGTTCGGGTCAGGGGAGGTGAACCGAGGGGGCGGGGAAAATAGATAGCCAGGAGAAAAATTGGGGTGGCATGCCATGTGTATGACTATGACCTATGTGGAATGTGGACGATCACTCGCAAAATCTTACGGCTTGTTTGGTACTATAGTGATTGTGGGGATTAGAGGAGAATTTTGCGGCCCGAAAGTTAGGGTGGCCAGGCAACGCGGTACCCAAGTTGATTTTTATCACCACGATTCGAAAAGTTGGGACGCCAATTGCTGAGAGGGGTCTTTCGAGTGAATGATGGCCAAACCCAATATTTTTAAATCGTGTCCGTTAAGTCAGGATATTCCGTTACACTAGTTCCTGTTGTGCCCCTCCTTCGTTGGTCACTCTTCTTAGCCACCCTGCACGTGTCGTAGGGGCAAATCCATTACTGTACTTTCCTAACTCTCGACACTGAATCTTGCTGCGGCGGTGGCGGCGGTCCCTTTTCTTCCCTTCCCCGACCCTAAATCTGCCGGCGGCGGAGGACCTTTTTTCTCCCTCCCCCGACACTGAATCCGGCGGCGGCGGCCCAGCATGTCTTGCAAGGCGAAGGTTGTAGCTACGTCGCCGACTGAAAAGGGTCCGGCCCAAGTCTGGGGCTCAACGCGTAGCAGCGGCGAGGTCTTCAGCCCCGGTTAGCAAGGAGGCCAGCAAGGATTCTGCTCCCAAGGTATCTACGAGCAGCGGGTTGAAGAGAAAAGCAAGGCCGACGGCGGATTGTTTGGCTCCGGTGGGCGGATGCAGCACTCAGATCTCGAAGAAAAAAACCCGGGAGAAGAGCGAGAGGTGAATTTTTCTTATCTGTGCCTTATCTTGCAAGTAGATTAGTTACGGCATAATAGAATCGAATGAACTGAAATGTTCCCCTTTTTAATCAAATTAGGCACAACTTTGATACAAGGAACCTATATAAGTTCACAGTTCATGTTCGGCAGTAAACTACAAAGCTTAATTTTGGTTGCGAGAGGGTTGTGTTCGGGCAAGATGTGCATCTGCTTGTGAATTGCAAAGAGGTTGTGTTTGTTTCGCAGCTGGTAGATATGCTTGCCGCTAGAATTCCCTAGGGTTCTAGACAGAGGACAAAATTGGTGTGGTGCAACATGAATGATACCTATCAGCAAATTGAGCACTCCCATGAGCTTCAGATGGTTTGGGAGTGTTGTGCAGCTGATCGTAAGGTGAAAGTTGAAGCGATGATTGATGATATGTATGCAGATGCTGGAGATCTTGCTGCCAGAGCTTCTGCTCCTAAAGAATACGGACCAATAGATGCTGATCTAGATAAGTTCAGTATACGCATAGAGGTGGATTCATACATGGCAAAACTTGATGAGGGAGTTAATAAGCCAGTTTCGTCATGTACTGTGGAGATCACTGTCGATTTCAAAAACATAACTCTTGATGAAATGAGAGAGATGATCGGTAAGGAAATCAGTATTGGCCCTAAGCAGATGGCAAAAATTAAATACGCACGGGATATTTACGAGTCTAGAATATGTTGTGCCACTTTTGTTGTGATCAAATTATGTTCAATACGCGAGATATTACTTTTTTTTTGATAATCGGCAAATGCATGTGTGGACACGACGCACGAAACCGGTGCTCGTCCTTGATCAGATCGGCACCCCACTCTATGTACCCGCCATCGACCATTCGGAGCAACTACCTCGAGCACGATGCCCCCTCGCCGTGGCAATGGCAGGTCCAAGTTGTCCACTGACCGTCCTGCGTCCCTGGCTCTTCGTTGCATTGTCCGCGCTCGTGAGTCGCCTGCTGAGGCAGCACGTCGTGTCCGACAGCGCTAGGATCCATCTACATCGGCACTCGAGGACACCGCAACGTCGAAGCTCGTACCGGCCGCGCAGGAGGAGCGTGGGGTACCTGCAACGTCGGACGAGCGCAAAGTAGCAGCCAGGACAGGGGCGCGTGTTGCACCGGCGAGTACGGACAAGAAGAGGAACGAGAAGAAGACCAGGAAGAAGAGAGGAGATAGCTATTTGGACGAGTCTGACTCGGCCAACGAGGAGGCGTTCATCGATCAGTTGGAGGTATTAGCGTAGGAGAGTGACGTGGACCCGTGGGACTACGAAGAGGAGGAGGAGGACTCTGACAAGGAGATAGCGCGCTTATTCGAGGAAGGGGGCGGTGTCGAGTCGTCAGAGGAGGGCACCAACGGCGGCGATGGCAGGGACCATGGCGTTGACGAAGACGAGGACGAACCGGAAGACGAAGACGATGGCTTCTTTGAAATATGATCATTTATTTTATTTATTTTAGTTAGATAGATGTATTTTCACTTGTTTATGGGGGTAAAGTATCGGTGGCAGGGATAGAGAGGTGGCACGGATTGACCATGCATAAAAAAAGTGGAGAGGGGAGGGGTTATCCCGCCCGTTGGATCACATGGGATCAACGGTTGGTGGAGATGATCCGCGTGACATCTGTGTCAGCCAATCAGGGCATAGCACCCAGAGTGAGCACATGTTTGGGATCTCCACATGTTTGGGCTTTTGTGAGATTTGTGACAGAGAGAGAGAGAGGGAAAATCTCTTTTCACAATCCGCCTATGGATCCACCAGTACCATTCAAATGTCATTGCATGTGTGCTCTTTTCACAATCCACCTATGGATCCACCAGTGTCATTGCATGTGTGTTCTTTTTACTAACAAGACCAGAGTCATTGCATGTGTGTTCTTTTCACATACCACATATGGATCCACCAGTGTCATTGCATGTGTTCTCTTTTCACAATCCACTTATGGATGCACCAGTGTCATTGCAGGTGTGTTCTTTTCACTAACAACAACTGGAGTCATTGCATGTGTGCTCTTTTCACAATCCACCAGTGTCATTCCATGTGTGTTCTTTTTACTAACAACAATCAGAGTCATTGAAATGTGTGTTCTTTTCACATACCACCTATGGATCCACCAGTGTCATTGCAGGTGTGTTCTTTTCACTAACAACAACTGGAGTCATTGCATGTGTGCTCTTTTCACAATCCACCTATGGATCCACCAGTGTCATTGCATGTGTGTTCTTTTTACTAACAACAACCAGAGTCATTTCATGGCTGTTCTTCTCACATACAACCTATGGATCCACCAGTGTCATTGCATGTGTGCTCTTTTCACAATCCACCTATGGATCCACCAGTGTCATTGCATGTGTGTTCTTTTTAGTAACAACAACCAGTGTCATTGCATGTGTGTTCTCTTCAAAGACCACACATGGATCCACCAGTGTCATTGCATGTGTGTTCTTTTTACTAACAACAACTAGAGTCATTGAAATGTGTGTTCTTTTCACATACCACCTATGGATCCACCAGTGTCATTGCATGTGTGTTCTTTTCACTAACAACAACCAGAGTCATTGCATGTGTGTTCTTTTCACAT
Organism: Avena insularis; assembly: GCA_023614405.1. Classification (NCBI taxonomy): domain Eukaryota; kingdom Viridiplantae; phylum Streptophyta; class Magnoliopsida; order Poales; family Poaceae; genus Avena; species Avena insularis. The sequence goes on along the minus strand of CM042688.1, from coordinate 501,544,274 downwards.
ACCACATATGGATCCACCAGTGTCATTGCAGGTGTGTTCTTTTCACTAACAACAACTGGAGTCATTGCATGTTTGCTCTTTTCACACTCCACCTATGGATCCAGCAGTGTCATTGGATGTGTGTTCTTTTTACTAACAACAACCAGAGTCATTGCATGCGTGTTCTTTTTACATACCACATATGGATCCACCAGTGTTATTGCATGTGTGCTCTTTTCACAATCCACCTATGGATCCACCAGTGTCATTGCAGGTGTGTTCTTTTCACTAACAACAACTAGAGTCATTGCGTGTGTGCTCTTTTCACAATCCACCTATGGATCCACCAGTGTCATTGCATGTGTGTTCTTTTTACTAACAACAACCAGAGTCATTGAAATGTGTGTTCTTTTCACATACCACCTATGGATCCACCAGTGTCATTGCATGTGTGTTCTTTTCACTAACAACAACCAGAGTCATTCCATGTGTGTTCATTTCACTAACAACAACCAGAGTCATTGCATGTGTGTTCTTTTCACATACCACATATGGATCCACCACTGTCATTGAAATGTGTGTTATCTACAGAGACCACACATGGATCCACCAGTGTCATTGCATGTCTGTTCTTTTCACTAACAACAACTGGAGTCATTGCATGTGTGCTCTTTTGACAATCGACACATGGATCCACCAGAGTCATTGCATGTGTGTTTTTTTAGTAACAACAACTAGTGTCATTGCAGGTGTGTTCTTTTCACTAACAACAACTGGAGTCATTGCATGTGTGCTCTTTTCACAATCCACCTATGGATCCACCAGTGTCATTGCATGTGTGTTCTTTTTACTAACAACAACCAGTCATTTCATGGCTGTTCTTTTCACATACCACCTATAGATCCACCAGTGTCATTGCATGTGTGTTCTCTTCACAATCCACACATGGATCCACAAGTGTCATTGCATGTCTGTTCTTTTTAGTAACAACAACCAGTGTCATTGCATGTGTGTTCTTTTTAGTAACAACAACCAGAGTCATTGAAATGTGTGTTCTTCTCACATACCACCTATGGATCCACCAGTGTCATTGCATGTGTGTTCATTTCACTAACAACAACCAGAGTCATTGCATGTGTGTTATTTTCACATACCACATATGGATCCACCAGTGTCATTGAAATGTGTGTTCTCTACAGAGACCACACATGGATCTACCAGTGTCATTGCATGTCTGTTCTTTTCACTAACAACAACTCGAGTCATTGCATTTGTGTTCTTCTCGCATACCACCTATGGATCCACCAATGTCATTGCATGTGTATTCTCTTCACAATCCACACATGGATCCACCTGTGTCATTGCATGTGTGTTCTTTTTAGTAACAACAACCAGTGTCATTGCATGTGTTCTCTTCAGAGACCACACATGGATCCACCAGTGTCATTGCATGTGTGTTCTTTTTACTAACAACAACCAGAGTCATTGAAATGTGTGCTCTCTTCAGAGACCACACATGGATCCACCGGTGTCATTGCATGTATGTTCTTTTTACTAACAACAACTAGAGTCATTGCATGTGTTTTTTTTTCACAATCCACATATGGATCCACCAGTGTCATTGCATGTGTTCTCTTTTCACAATCCAGCCATGGATCCACCAGTGTCATTGCATGTGTGTTCTTTTTAGTAACAACAACCAGAGTCATTGAAATGTGTGTTCTTCTCACATACCACCTATGGATCCACCAGTGTCATTGCGTGTTTGTTCATTTCACTAACAACAACCAGAGTCATTGCATGTGTGTTGTTTTCACATACCACATATGGATCTACCAGTGTCATTGAAATGTGTGTTCTCTACAGAGACCACACATGGATCCACCAGTGTTATTGCATGTATGTTCTTTTTACTAACAACAACCAGAGTCATTGCATGGCTATTCTTCTCACATACCACCTATGGATCCACCAGTGTCATTGCATGTGTGTTCTCTTCACAATCCACACATGGAGCCACCAGTGTCATTGCATGTGTGTTCTTTTTAGTAACAACAACCATTATCATTGCATGTGTGTTCTCTTCAGAGACCACACATGGATCCACCAGTGTCATTGCATGTGTGGTCTTTTTACTAACAACAACTAGAGTCTTTGAAATGTGTGATCTCTTCAGAGACCACGCATGGATCCACCGGTGTCATTGCATGTATGTTCTTTTCTCTAACAACAACTGGAGTCATTGCATGTGTGTTCTTTTCACATACCACATATGGATCCACCACTGTCATTGCATGTGTGCTCTTTTCACAATCCACCCATGGATCCACCAGTGTCATTACATGTGTGTTCTTTTTAGTAACAACAACCAGAGTCATTGAAATGTGTGCTCTTCCCACATACCACCTATGGATCCACCAGTGTCATTGCATGTGTGTTCATTTCACTAACAACAACCAGAGTCATTGCATGTGTGTTCTTTTCACATACCACATATGGATCCACCAGTGTCATTGAAATGTGTGTTCTCTACAGAGACCACACATGGATCCACCAGTGTCATTGCATGTATGTTCTTTTTACTAACAACAATCAGAGTCATTGCATGGCTGTTCTTCTCACATACCACCTATGGATCCACCAGTGTCATTGCATGTGTGTTCTCTTCACAATCCACACATGGATCCACCAGTGTCATTGCATGTGTGTTCTTTTTAGTAACAACAACCAGTGTCATTGCATGTGTGTTCTTTTTAGTAACAACAACCAGTGTCATTGCATGTGTGTTCTCTTTAGAGACCACACATGGATCCACAAGTGTCATTGCATGTGTGTTATTTTTACTAACAACAACCTGAGTCATTGAAATGTGTGCTCTCTTCAGAGACCACGCATGGATCCACCGGTGTCATTGCATGTATGTTCTTTTCACTAACAACAACTGGAGTCATTGCATGTGTGTTATTTTCACAATCCACATATGGATCCACCAGTGTCATTGCATGTGTGCTCTTTTCACAATCCACCCATGGATCCACCAGTGTCATTGCATGTGCGTTCTTTTTAGTAACAACAACCAGAGTCATTGAAATGTGTGCTCTTCTCACATACCACCTATGGATCCACCAGTGTCATTGCATGTGTGTTCATTTCACTAACAACAACCAGAGTCATTGCATGTGTATTCTTTTCACATACCACATATGGATCCACCAGTGTCATTGAAATGTGTGTTCTCTATAGAGACCACACATGGATCCACCAGTGTCATTGCATGTCTGTTCTTTTCACTAACAACAACTGGAGTCATTGCATGTGTGCTCTTCTCACATACCACCTATGTATCCACCAGTGTCATTGCATGTGTGTTCTCTTCACAATCCACACATGGATCCACCACTGTCATTGCATGTGTGTTCTTTTTAGTAACAACAACCAGTGTCATTGCATGTGTGTTCTCTTCAGAGACCACACATGGATCCACAAGTGTCATTGCATGTGTATTCTTTTTACTAACAACAACCAGAGTCATTGAAATGTGTGCTCTCTTCAGAGACCACACATGGATCCACCGGTGTCATTGCATGTATGTTCTTTTCTCTAACAACAACCGGAGTCCTTGCATGTGTGTTATTTTCACAATCCACATATGGATCCACCAGTGTCATTGCATGTGTGCTCTTTTCACAATCCACCCATGGATCCACCAATGTCATTGCATGTGTTCTTTTTAGTAACAACAACCAGAGTCATTGAAATGTGTGTTCTTCTCACATACCACCTATGGATCCACCAGTGTCATTGCATGTGTGTTCATTTCACTAACAACAACCAGAGTCATTGCATGTGTGTTCTTTTCACATACCACATATGGATCCACCAGTGTCATTGAAATGTGTGTTCTCTACAGAGACCACACATGGATCCACCAGTGTTATTGCATGTCTGTTCTTTTCACTAACAACAACTGGAGTCATTGCATGTGTGCTCTTTTCACAATCCACATATGGATCCACCAGTGTCATTGCATGTGTGTTCTTTTTAGTAACAACAACCAGTGTCTTTGCAGGTATGTTCTTTTCACTAACAAAAACTAGAGTCATTGCATGTGTGCTCTTTTCACAATCCACCTATGGATCCACCAGTGTCATTGCATGTGTGTTCTTTTTCTAACAACAACCAGAGTCATTTCATGGTTGTTCTTCTCACATACCACCTATGGATCCACAGTGTCATTGCATGTGTGTTCTCTTCACAATCCACATATGGATCTACCAGTGGCATTGCATGTGTGTTCTTTTTAGTAACAACAACCAGTGTCATTGCATGTGTGTTCTCTTTAGTAACAACAATCAGTGTCATTGCATGTGTGTTCTTCTCACATACCACCTATGGATCCACCAGTGTCATTGCATGTGTGTTCATTTCACTAACAACCAGAGTCATTTCATGTGTGTTCTTTTCACATACCACATATGGATCCACTAGTGTCATTGAAATGTGTGTTCTCTATAGAGACCACACATGGATCCACCAGTGTCATTGCATGTCTGTTCTTTTCACTAACAACAAGTGGAGTCATTGCATGTGTGCTTTTTTCACAATCCACACATGGATCCACCAGTGTCATTGCATGTCTGTTCTTTTTAGTAACAACAACCAGTGTCATTGCAGGTGTGTTCTTTTCACTAACAACAACTGGAGTCATTGCATGTGTGCTCTTTTTACAATCCACCTATGGATCCACCAGTGTCATTGCATGTGTGTTCTTTTTACTAACAACAACCAGAGTCATTTCATGGCTGTTCTTCTCACATACCACCTATGGATCCACCAGTGTCATTGCATGTGTGTTCTCTTCACAATCCACACATGGATCCACCAGTTTCATTGCATGTGTGCTCTTTTCACCAGGTTCAATCCAGTTAACTGACATCTTTTTATCCCAGACTACAGATTTTGCGTCTACTGTCTGTGCTGTAAACCATTTTTCCTTTGTCTTGTGTTGCCTGCAAAATGGTCCCGCAGTTCAACATGTTACAAATGTAGCTACCTTGTACTTGAAGAGGAGATGGACTATATTTTCCTAGCAGCCACAGAATTGACATTGCTCATTACCAGACCATCCTCTTTTCATGAGGTTGTCCTTGGTTATTCACAGAAATTATAAAGCACGGTGTTCAACTACATCGATTCAAACTATTACACACACACTACACCAAATTCGTTACCCACACATACTACATCGATTCAAACTATTACACACACATACTACTTCAAACTATTACACACACGTACTACATCGATTCAAACTATTACACATTTTTTGTCAATGCTAACTTCCTGCTATGCTCTCCATACTACAAATTCATTAGCCACACATACCACGGCAATTCACTAGAGCTCTGTCTTCACTCGAGGGAAATCAGAACCACCAGCTTGTCCAAGCCCGGCCCCCGCACCGAAACTGTGTGCCCCGTCGCGAAACGGTGGCGGTCCTGTGCCATCGATCTTTCCAGGCCAATACTGCAGCGCATTTCTGGCCTCTTCCTTCCGGATGCCTTGTACCGATTCCAGAATCTCCTCCAGGTGGATGATGACCGGGTGCTTCCAGCAAAGCTGTCGCCCTGCCCTGCTTGGAGTCTGCACCTCGTACATCTTAGGAACGGCGTCAGGATCTTTCAGCCACGCCTTTACCTCGATGACCCATCTGTCGCTCGGTGGCACGATTTCCACCAGCTCGCCGCCAAGGCTACTGACGACCTGCTTGAGGGCCTCCGGCTCCCAAGCATCCAATGGGAGGCCATCAAAGCCGAGTTTGGAGAAGAAACGAAGCTGCCCCATGCGATCGTCCCACCCATAGGCGTGATGCCAACGCATGAAGCTCATTTTCTCCCCGCAGCACTCGAAAGAACGGGAAGAATGTAGAACGCGCTCGGTGTCTGAGCTGTGCTCGAACCAGACGAAAAAATCGAATGGCGGCGCGCATACCTCAATGTTGACCTCATTTCGTCTGATCCCAAAACGAGACCTAAAAGCCAACAGCAACTCTGCCGGCGACACGGTGGGATGGACGCCCATCACGGTGGCCATGAGAGCGTGGTCGTCGAACTTCTATGCCAGGGCTACCATGCCTGGGATGCGTGGCAACACGCAACTTCCCGAGGCTGGTCGCCGGCCTGGATCGCCCGACGGGACGCGCTCCGCCGTGCGAGAAGGACTAGCTAGAGGCGAGATATTAGTCCGGGGACGCGAAGCTCCGATACGGCGACGGCGACGATGACGGCGGCGCGAGCTTCGATTAGAGGCGTGGGAGGTTGACCGGACATGGCGGGGACGCAAATTAGAGCAAGTGCGAGCTCCGATCTGAGACGAGCAGCCGGAGTTGAGCAAATGTTATGGGGAGGGGGGCAGGGGAGAAGACCAGAGCAGAGCAAAAAAAATAGATCTGGTCCACGTAGGGGTAAGCTAGTCCACGACCGCAAAAGATAACAGGAAATACTGACATGGCGGGCCAAGAAGAGTTGACCTAACGGCGGTATTTGAGTTCAACCGTTATTCGTTTGGTCCAAACGACCGTTTGGCCGTTAGATTTGTATTCACCCTTATTTGGCCCTTCTGGACAATTGGCGAATCTACTATGGCCCCTCCGCGCGATTGATGGCAACTCGGGTACCGCGGTGCGCTCACCCACCAAGTTTGGTACCGCAAACGAACATTTTCGGATTAGAGAGGATAATTCTAAGAGGATTGGTTTGAACCCTTACTTTCACATAAACATGTCTAATCCCGATGAAACCCCAATCCCCAATCAGGGTACGGTCCACATATTTTTGGGGCCCTAGGGCAACACAGACACCAAGGGCCCCGTTTAAAGTGGGAGAACTTTTTATGAGGTAATTAATGGGAGGGGGGCAATGGCCCCCCTACACTAGAAAACATGTCAAGTATATTTTTAATATTTATGCTAAAATTTTAAAGATTAATCAAAGTTTAAGTATAATTAGCGTCCTAGGCCTCTCAACCATGTATATCAAGCCCCGTCACTTGTTCATGCATGAAAGACTTTAAAAATTAGTATTCCGTAAGATAAATATTAATGTAATAGCAAATTAAATAATCAGTATATTTGATAGATCGTCTATGGTGTTTGAAATCTCGGTGAAGACATGCGAACTACTTATTTCTATTGGTCGAGCGAACTATATACCACGATACTTATTTCTACCAATTGCTCGTTGTATACATATACTAGTGCAAAAATGTGTAGAAGAGTTGACATATTAGGCACTAATAATAGATATAAAGAATCTCTCAAACATGTATGAGAGGGACACGTAGAACTGTTGACAATTGGAGGGGAGCTGCTTGCAGAATGATATAGTTATGTAATTGCATTGTTAGTCTCTACTAATGAATACTCACAATTTTATAAAGATATACGAGGCCCGGTGCTGTTCTACACAATTAGAGAGAATGAAAAAACCGTAGCATCGAGAAAAAATATTCAAAAATGTTAGAGTTTTTTTTCAGAAAATAGGAGCTGAATAGAGGCATGGTATGCTACAACTCGAAACTTCTATATTTTATAGTAGAATTATTCTACACTCTTAGGCCTCAAAAGTTATAGACTAATATGAGTACACAAGCAAGATTTGGCCAGGGTCCCTACATCATGGGGTCCCGAGGCGATCGCCCCTCTGCCCCTCGGTTCTATCCCCAATCCACTAGGTAAAAGATAGTGTATTAAATATTAGAAAAATACACAACGATTTAAGAAAAAATAGAGACTAAACTAACCTAGTACTCTAGAACAAAGTATAATTTTAACCATAAGTGGGGATATCAGGTTTGGTGGGGGTTAGACCCTCTAATCCCACAAAATCTCTAGGACCAAATAAGGCCTAGAAAGGGTAAAAACTAACAAAACTTTCACTAAAGACTAATTTACATACTGTCTCCCTTCCAAACAAGTGACACAATTTTGTCTAGATATGTATATACTCACTCCATTTAAAAATATAAGACATTTTAGCTTTATGAGTCGAATGTATCTAGACGTCTTTTAGTGTGTAGGTTCGTAAAGGTTTGGAGTGAACCTATACACTAAAAAACGTCGAGATACATTCATTTCACAAAGCTGAAATGTCTTATATTTCAGGGGACGGAGTGAATAACAAATTGCTACTCCCTCCGTTCGGAAATATAAGACATTTTAGCTTTTGTGAAATAAATATATCTAGACGCTTTTTAGTATATAGGTTCACTCCGAACCTCTATGAACCTTTACACTAAGAGATGTCTGATATATGGGTAATTCATGTAAAATGCGTAAAAGCGGAGGGTAAACAACTATAATTCACTTAAAAAATGACATGAGGTTAAATGTCATGTCGAGCGGTATACAACCATATCAATTTTCCTTGACAAGACCTGAACTTTTTTTTAAGATATGTTGACAAAATTAGTGGTTTGAATCTTTTAACTTGCCTTTTTTTTGAGAGAGAGATTAACTTGCCTTTATTTAGAAAGGCGAAAGGAATCGACAGTTGGTTCTCTCCATTCGAGGATCAGAATGCTTTCGCACGGACGGCGGAAAACCCGGGCTGCAGGTGGAATCATTTTCTCTGACCAGAAAAGGTCTTTTCTTAAGCACCCACTCATGAACCTTCTTTTTTCCATTATTTCCTGGGAACATTTAAGAAAGAATCCCCAAACTAGACAGGCAAGAGGTAAAGCTCCAACTATCGCGTGTTTGCTGAAAGCTTGAAATGCTGTTCAGTGAATTAGTGTAAAAGCTACTAGTACTAGTACTAATTAGTACTAACCCTAGCAGCTTGATGAAATGTGCATGCCAAACCCACACATTTGTGTTCGAGAAGTTGTGGACACTCCTATGATCCTATCTGCAGGTCTACTTGCCTCGATATCATGGAACCTTGCCAAACTTTATTCTGTTTGTTGCCGCCAATGATTTTCCAATCACACACGTAAGGGTGTTCCACTAAGTGGATGATTAATTTGTGTATATTTTAACCATGTTTCATCTTATTGACAATTATCTGCATGGAATTAGTAATTTTTCAGATGTGAGGTATGTCATGATCGGCGTATTTTTTTCAGAGAGAACCTCACATTTCTATGTTTTCTTGGATAAATAAAATATATTAATATGAAGTTTACACCCGACATCCGCAATAGCATAACGTCAAGAGCTAATCGAGATATAAAAAATGCACACAACAAAGAAAATGGCAATGAAAAGATAAAAAGGGAAAATATGAAAAAAGGGTCGTCGAACAGAGCAATGTCTCGCAACAACATGAGCAACCACCAACAATGGCAACACATGTACTGTGAAAAAAGTTCTCTAAGAGCGACATCTCCGGAACAATGCACAAGCATCGTCATCACCCGATCTAACCTCCAAAGTCAAATCATGGATTTCACCAAAGAGAATGTCGAGAAAACTCTAGACAATGCCACCAACAAGGAACACAGCTTGAAGTCCATTAGTGCCAGGCACAACTAATGAATGCCAAAGCTAGTGTTTTTACCCTGGAGATCGAGACTCGATGCTCGAAAAACACCACCGAAAACAAAGTCACCCTATGTCGCCCCCCACTTTCCAAGAACACGGTTTCAAAGAAGCGATTGTGCGGCTCACATGTGTTACACTCATCATTTTGATGTGGATATCGCCACACAAAGGAATTCGTGTTAGCACAACGAGTCGTGAAGCATCGTCTTCTCCCCATACATCAGGGGTGCTTTCTCCTCACCGTGTGACCTCACCTTTCTGTGTAGGCGGTGTTTTTGTTTCCCTACTACATGGAGAGGCAAGAGACTTTATAGACATGTGTTTGTAGAGATATTGGGCATAGTGCATGGAGTTCGATGTTAGTCCCATTCCCTAGCTTGTATGGTAGGAGAGATGGGAGATCATGAGAAACTAGGGTCTATTTGATTAGCAGAATCATCAAACGCGGGAATATGGAAAATGTATGGTTGGGGTATCATGTCCGCTTGAATCATATAGGTGAAAGAACTACAAGCATTTGTATCCAAGACTGTTTGACACTAAAGGAAAAAACAAAGGATGATGCAGCCCGACATATGGTCATCACCATGCCCCACACTACTAAAAGCTCTCCAATTCAAACCACACCAACAAGCACCCCAATGTTGAAATCTTTCCAATCTTTAAACCCCTTTGGTCCCCATTTGAATGGAATGCTACTTGAGCAAAGTTGATCTCATTATGTGACTAGGACTACACCCATGTTCATGATGTCAAAATTAGGAGATGCAAAGAATGCTCAAGGAGCCAAGGCCACCAAGAAAGAAGTGTGGAAGAGAAGGAAAAAACAGGACCTAACCAGATCGGTGCCAGCCTAGGCCGACCGATGCTGCCACTGACCCAGTCAGTCCCTAGGCCGATACACCGACTCTACCACCGATCTGCCCAGTACACCGACTCCACCATCACAACCACCGAACAGAGAGTCTAGGAGCCATATTGGTGTGTCTTGTGACCACCGATCCAATCGGTCCCTAGGCTGGTGCCACTGATTTTGCCGGCATGTGAGAAGATTGATGCCCTGAAATATTCCTGAATCCTATAGATTCGCCCCTAGCACTATAAGTAGCCTCTCATGACTCGGATCTGAGATTAGAATAAGATGAGACTTGAGAGTTGAGCATTGGATCCCCCTTCCCCCATGGGTGTGGAACCCAGAGACCGGCTATGGTGATGAATCTTGTTCTTCACATGGATACTATTTCCCCTTGTGGATTCTAGTATGCATGTTGTGAATCTTCACTATCAAGTTTCTAGTAGTGCTAGTGATGTGAGGTTAACACATCAATGCCCATAGTTTATGGACTTGGGTTTAAGGAAGAACGGCAAGCTGGAGACTTCGTCGGCTAGCACACAAGAAACACGGGGACATGGTGGTTTACCCAGGTTCAGGCCCCCAGAGGGAAACCCTACTCCTGCTTGTCTACTCTTGATTGATGATGAACCAAAGGTTACAGGGGTGCCTTGATGGCTATGGTGCGTAGATGTAATCTGGCGGGTGTATGTGCTAGGGTTTCTAATCCTCTTCCTCGTTGTTCCCTCCGGGCCTTTATATGAAAAGTCTGGATCTCAGGATACAACCGAGTTGGTTACAAGTTAGGGTTAACTCTTTAAACTTTATATCTAAAGCTTGTCGTATTCACCAAGGATTTGCATCCTTCATGGGACTTGGGCCACCCAAATCATTATGGGCTTTGCCATTGCCAGCAGATCGTCGCATGGGCTCCTGCTGGGCTGAACCGGGTAGACCAATATTAGGCACCCGTAGGGCATACCTATGACAGTAGCCCCGGAGCATCCATTTGAATCGTAGATTCGAATGGAGACTTTGAAGTCTTCGGTCATCAGAAGCAAGTTCTTATCACCCAAAAGTTTATCGGGTCACATTGTTCGAGTCGTAGGGATGATTGATGCACGCGCTTGGATCATCCGACAAATCAGGACCAGTTAATTGCTCTTGGGAAAAAACAATGTCATCTACTCAAACTCGAGTCCTTGGACTCGAATTCGGAAATTGCTGGTGTAATTCGACTCATGCCGCAGAGGCCTTACTGTTGGAATTATGCCCTAGAGGCAATAATAAAGATGTTATTATTATAATTCTTGTTCATGATGAAGTTTATATTCCATGCTAGAATTGTATTAAGCGGAAACTTTAATACTTGTGTGGTTTGTGAACAACACCGTGTCCCTAGTACGCCTCTATGGACTAGCTCATTGATCAATGATGGTTAAGGTTTCCTAACCATAGACATGAGTTGTCAATTGATAATGAGATCATATCATTGGGAGAATGATATGGTGGACAGACCCAAACTAAGCGAAGCAATTAGATCGTGTCTTTGTGTTCATCTTTGCGAAGTTTTTCCTATGTCAAATATTGTATTCCTTAGACCATGAGATAATACAACTCCCTGGTATCGGAAGAAAGCTTTGAGGTCATCAAACGTCATCCTATGAGAGGGTGATCATAAAGGTGTCTCTCAGGTGATCGGAAAGTATCTGTTGGGTTGTATGTATCGAGATGGGATTTGTCCCTCAAGTCGGAGATATACTTCGGGCCCACTCGGTAATCGATATCAACACCGCTTGCAAGCATGTGGTTAAGGAGTTAATCACAAAGTGATATCGGATTGCGGAACGAGTAAAGTACTTGCTGTGAACGAGATTGAACTAGGTATGACGGTACCGATGATCGAATCTCGGGCAAGTAAAATATCGCGAGACGAAGGGAATATATATATGGGATTGATTGAATCCTGGCATCGTGGTTCATCCGATATGATCATCGATGAATGTGTGGGAGTCAATATGGGTGCCCAGACCCCGCTGTTGATTATTGATAGAAGATCATGTCTGCATATTCTCGAACCCGCAGGGTCACACACTTAATGTGTCTCGACGCTAGGATAGATTGGATACTTGGTTTATGAATTTTTGTTCGGAGTCTCGGATGGGATCCGGGACATCACGAGAGGTTCCGGAGAATAAGATTCATATAAGGCAGTGCAGTTTTTGGAGTTCGGAATTGTTCCGGATTAATCGGTATTGTACCGGAAGCTTCTAGAACCTTCCGGAAGGGGGCCAACGTGGTCCCACCTTCCGGGAGGGGGAATGGGCCTATGAGGGAGTGTCCTGGCCGCATTGGACCAGGGGCACAAGGCCCCATAGGGCCCAGCCGATCCTAGATAAGTTTAAACTCGTTTAAACTAGAGATAGGGTTTCTAGATAAGGGATAAGTTTAAATCGTTTAAACTAGAGATAGGCTTGGAGGATGGGCAAGGGCTGGCCGCACCCCCCCCCTCTATATATAGAGGGATAGTGCGCCCCCTCCCCACACCACACACTACACACCTTCCTCCAAACCCTAGTTGCCCTGCTGCCCTCCTCTCTCCCTCCCGACTATTTGTAGGCGAAGCCCTGCTGCAGAAATTCTCCACCATATACACCACGCCGTCGTGTTGTAGATCCAATCTATCTCTCCACCCTACTTGCTGGTCCGAGGAAGGAGGAGACGTCGAGGTGCCGCACGTGTGCATCTCACGGAGGCACCGCCACTTGTGGTGCTAGATCGGATCGGATCGCGAGGAGGAGAAGCGATTACGACTACATCACCCACGTTCCGACGAACGTTCACTGTCTTGAATCTTCAAGGGTATGAAGATCTAATCCAATCTCTCTCGTTGTTTGCATCTCCTAGATTAGATCTTGGCTTTCCCTCTGTTCGCTTCCGTAGAAATTTTTGATTTACTATGCTGCGAATCCCTTCAGTGGTATCAGAGCTAGATCTATGCGTAGATGTGATTCACGAGTAGAACGCAACATGGTTGTTGCGGGCGTTGATGTTTTCTGTTGCAAGCCTCTTGTTTGTGTTCTTCTTATGACGCGGGATAGTGAGATTGAAGCGGTCCAGGCCAACCTTACGCTGACGTCGTCATGAGACCAGCTCCGCACTTGACGTGTGGCTTGTACCACACATGCGGCTGGTGGATGTCAGTTTCTCTCACTATAGTTGTCATGGGATTAACACCGGAGTTTGGCAACCATAATATCACCGTTGTGGCTTTCCGTAGGTAAGAATCGTTCTTAGCATCTACTCCCATGAGCCACGTAAAACATGCAACAACAAAGTAGAGGCGTCTAACTTGTTTTTGCAGGGAGTGTTTTCTGTGATATGGTATGGCCCAAGATGTGATGTGTATATTGTATGCGATGATCATGTTTTGTAATGTTTCACGACTTGCATGTCGATGAGTACACAACCGACAGGAGCCATATGGTTGTCTTTATAATTGTGTATGACCTGCGAATCAACTTCTTATACGCCATGTAATAGCTTTACTTTATCGCTAAGTAGTTAGCAATAGTTGTAGTTGCTATTCGTGGTGGAGGCAATCATGGTGGAGTGATGGAGATCATGCCGGAACGCACAAGATGGAGATCATTGCGCGAAGATTGGCTATACCATGTCACATAAAGTTATATGCATGTGATGTTTATCCTTTTATGTATCTTATTATGCTTAGATCGTGACGGTAGCATTATAAGATGATTCCTCACTTAAAGATCAAGTTAAAAGCTGTGTTCTCCCCAAGTATGCACCGTTGCGAAAGTTCGTCGTGTCCAAGCATCACGTGATGATCGGGTACTACAGACTCTACGCTCACATACAACGGGTGCAAGCCAGTTTTGCACACGCGGAAATACTTGGGTCTAACTTGACGAGCCTAGCATGTACAGACATGGCCTCAGAACACAAGAACCGAAAGGTTAAGCATGAGTCATATGAATGATATGATCGACACTTCGTTGTCCACCATTGAAACCACATCTCTTCTCGTGAAGATCGGATTAGGTGTGGTGAATTTGGATCGTGTTCACTAAACAACTTGAGGGATGTTGAATTTAGTGGGAGTTCATCTAGTAATTTGATTAAGTTGAACTATTTATCATGAACATAGTCTAAATTGTACTTGCAAATACTGTAGATCACATGGCCAAGTCCAACTTCAACTTCAACGTTTTTGCTGAGAAAGAAAAGCTTAGAAACAATGGGTCTAACTTCACCAACTGGTTCCGCAATCTAAGAATCATTCTGTCTGGCGGACAAAAGGACTATGTCCTTGAGAAAGCGTTAGTAACCCCCTGCGCAATGCGGCTGATGAGAAAGCTGTCTATCAGTCGCGCAAAGATGATTATGGTGTGATTAAGAGCACCATGTTGTTTTCTATGGAACCGGAACTTCAAAATCGTTTTGAAAACTATCCCGGGCCCTTTGAGATTCTCGAGGAGCTGAAAACCATGTTTGCACTCAGCCCGCTCGAGAGATATGAGATCTCTGAGAAGTTCTTTAACTGCAAGATGGAGGAAGGGAGTTCCGTTAGTGAGCACGCCATTAAGATGTCGGGCTACACTCAACGCCTTGAGCAACTGGACTGCAAGATTCCAGAGGAGCTCAAGATTGACAGGGTTCTGCAATCACTCCCTCCCAGCTACAAAAGTTTTGTAGTGACTCATAATCAGATTGGTTCCATCGACACGATCACCGAGCTCTTCGCAAAGCTGAAGGCTGCGGAGGTGGACATCAAAAAGGATAATCATGTGTTGATGGTCAACAAGCCCTCCTTTAAGAAAGGTAAAGGTGCAAATAAGCCCTTCAAGAAAAATGGCGACAAGCGCGTTGCCCCTGCTGAGAAGAAGCTCAAGTCTGGACCTAAGCCGGACACTGAGTGCTTCTATTGCAAGGACAAGGGTCACTGGAAGCGCAACTGTCCGAAGTACTTAGCGGACAAGAAGGCTGGCACCATCAAAGGTATATTTGATATACATGTTATTGATGTTTTCCTTACTAGCCCTTGTTGTAGTGCCTGGGTATTTGATACCGGTTCAGTTGCTAATATTTGTAACTCGAAACAGGAGCTACGGAATAGACGGCGGCTTGCGAGGGATAAGGTGACGATGCGCGTTGGCGACGGATCAAGAGTTGATGTGATGGCCGCACGCTCTCCTTAGTTTTACCTTCGGGATTAGTTTTAAACCTTAATAAGTGTTATTATGTGCCTGCGTTGAGCATGAACATTATTTCTGGATCGTGTTTATTGCAAGACGGTTATTCATTTAAATCGGAGAATAATGGTTGTTCTATTTATATGAGTAACATCTTTTATGGTCATGCACCTATTGTGAATGGTTTATTTCTTCTAAATCTTGAAAGGGATGAAACACACATCCATAACATTGAGGCTAAGAGATGCAAAGTAGATAGTGATAATACTACTTATTTGTGGCAATCGCTGCTCAGGTCATATTGGTGTAAAGCGCATGAAGAAACTCCATTCGATGGACTTTTGGAGTCTCTTGATTTTGAATCATTTGACACATGCGAACCATGCCTCATGGGCAAGATGATCAAAACCCGTTCTCCTATGATGGAGCGAGCAACGGACTTGTTGGAAATCATACATACCGATGTATGCGGACCGATGAGTGTTTCGACGGTGGATATCGCTATTTTCTCACTTTTACCGATGACTTAAGTAGATATGGGTATATCTATTTAATGAAACATAAATCTGAAACGTTTGAAAAGTTCAAAGAATTTCAGAATGAAGTGGAGAACCATCGTAATGAAAGATTAAGTTTCTACGATCCGATCGTGGGGCGAATATTTGAGTTATGATTTTCTCACGCATCTCAAAGCAAGTGGAATCGTTTCACAACTCACGCCACCGAACACCACAGCGCAATGGTGTGTCTGAGCCGGAATCGAACCCTATTAGATATGGTCCGATCGATGATGTCTCTTACTGATTTGCGTTATCATTTTGGGGTTATGCATTAGAAACCGCTGCATTCACTTTAAATAGGGCTCCATCTAAATCCGTTGAGACGACACCGTATGAGCGTGGTTTGGTGCTAAACCTAAGTTGTCGTTTCTTAAAGTTTGGGGATGTGAAGCTACGTCAAGAAGTTGATGCGGACAAGCTCGAACCCAAAGCGGAGAAGTGCGTCTTCATAGGATACCCTAAGGAAACTATTGGGTATACCTTCTATCACAGAACCGAAGGCAAAGTGTTTGTCATGAAGAACGGTTCCTTTCTTGAGAAGGAGTTTCTCTCGAAAGAAGTGAGTGGGAGGAAAGTAGAGCTAGACGAGGTTATTGAACCTTCTCTTGAATTGGAGAGTAGCGCAGCACCTGAAATTGTTCCAAGGTCCGCTTTGCACCAACGATAGAGGAAGCTAATGACAAGGATCATGAAGCTTTGGACGATCTTGCTCTTGAACGTCGCAGTCGACAAGGTCGCGTGCCCCTCTGAGTGAATGCGGCAACCCTGTCTTGACTATCTTGTTAGTAGAAGGCGGTGAACCTACGAACTATGAGGAAGCGATGATGAGCCGGACTCTAAGAAATGGCTAGAAGCCATGAAATCCGAATTGGGATCCATGAGCGAAAACCAAGTATGGACTTTGGTGGACCCTCCTAGCGACGAAAGGCCGTTGAGTGCAAATGGATCTTCAAGAAGAAAAGCGGACGGATGGTAATGTTACCGTCTATAAAGCACGGCTTGTTGCGAAAGGTTTTCGACAAGTTCAAGGTGTTGACTACGATGAGACTTTCTCTCCGTGGCGATGTTTAAGTCCATTCGGATTTTATTAGCAATTGCTGCGTTTCATGATTATGAAATATGGCAAATGGATGTCAAGATCGCTTTCCTCAATGGCAACATTGATGAAGAGTTGTATATGATGCAACCCGAAGGTTTTGTCGATCCTAAGGATGTCGATAAAGTATGCAAACTTCAGCGTTCCATTTATGGATCAAGCAAGCATCTCGGAGTTGGAACCTTCATTTTGATCAAGTGATCAAGAGCTTTGGATTTGTTCCAAATTGCTATGAAGCTTGCATCTACAAGAAAGTGAGTGGGAGCTCGGTGGCGTTTACGGTACTATATGTGGATGACATATTGATTATTGGAAATGACATCAATATGCTTAACGATGTGAAGAGTTATGTGAACAAGTGTTTTTCAATGACAGACCTAGGTGAAGCTGCTTATATATTAGGCATCAAAATCTATAGAGATAGACAAAGACGCGATAGCTTTAAGCGAGTACATACCTAGACAAAGTTCGAAAAGGTTCGAATGGATAAGGCATTGAAAGGTTCGTGCCTATGTTGTCGGTAAGATATTGAGCAAGGCTCGGTGTCTAGCTACGGTAAATGATAGGAAGCTATGAGCAAAGTGCCTTATGCCTCGCCATAGGTTTCATCATGTATGCCATCTTGTGTACTAGACCGGATGTGTCCAATGCTCTTAGTTTGACGCAGATATCAAAGTGATCGAGTGGAACCTTTGGACAGTCGTGAAAGAACATCCTAAGGTACCTAAATAGGACTAAAGAAATGTTCTTAGTCTATGGGGTGATGAACAGCGTCAGTAAAGGTTACGTCGATGCTAGTTTCGACACCGACAAGGATGATTCTAAATCTCAGACAGGATACGTGTATATTTTGAATGGAGGAGCTGTGAGCTGGAGAAGCTGCAAGCAAAGCGTGATCGCGGGATCTACAGTAGAAGCGGAATACATGGCTACTGCAGAAGCGTCAAGTGAAGGAGTTTGGATCAGAAACTTCATCACTGAGCTTGGCGTGGTTCCAAGTGCATTGGACCCACTGGAGATATTGTGTGACAACACTGGCGCCATAGCACTTGCTAAGGAACCAAGATATCATCCAAAGACCAAGCATATCAACCACAAGTTTCATATAATCCGAGATTATATAGCAGATGGAGATCTGAAGATCAGCAAAGTACATACAGATCTGAATGTCGCAGATCCATTGACTAAACCTCTTCCACGTGTAAAACATGATCAGCACCTCAGTGCCATGGGTGTGAGATTGTTGCCAAATGTAAACTAGATTATTGACTCTAGTGCAAGTGGGAGACTATTGGAATTATGCCCTAGAGGCAATAATAAAGATGTTATTATTATAATTCTTGTTC
This sequence comes from Avena insularis, assembly GCA_023614405.1. NCBI lineage: Eukaryota > Viridiplantae > Streptophyta > Magnoliopsida > Poales > Poaceae > Avena > Avena insularis. The sequence goes on along the minus strand of CM042688.1, from coordinate 501,525,707 downwards.
ATGATGAAGTTTATATTCTATGCTAGAATTGTATTAAGCGGAAACTTTAATACTTGTGTGGTTTGTGAACAACACCGTGTCCCTAGTACGCCTCTATGGACTAGCTCATTGATCAATGATGGTTAAGGTTTCCTAACCATAGACATGAGTTGTCAATTGATAATGAGATCATATCATTGGGAGAATGATATGGTGGAGACCAAACTAAGCGAAGCAATTAGATCGTGTCTTTGTGTTCATCTTTGAAGCTTTTCCTATGTCAAATATTGTATTCCTTAGACCATGAGATAATACAACTCCACGGTATCGGAAGAAAGCTTTGAGGTCATCAAACGTCATCCTATTAGAGGGTGATCATAAAGGTGTCTCTCGGTGATCGGAAAGTATCTCATTGGGTTGTATGTATCGAGATGGGATTTGTCCTCCCAAGTCGGAGAGATATACTTGGGCCCACTCGTGTCGATATCAACACCGCTTCCAAGCATGTGGTTAAGGAGTTAATCACAAAGTGATATCGGATTGCGGAGCAGTAAAGTACTTCGTGAACGAGATTGAACTAGGTATGACGGTGCGATGATCGAATCTCGCAAGTAAAATATCGCGAGACGAAGGGAATATATATATGGGATTGATTGAATCCTGGCATCGTGGTTCATCCGATATGATCATCGATGAATGTGTGGAGTCAATATGGGTGCCTGATTCGCTGTTGATTATTGATAGAAGATCATGTCTGCATATTCTCGAACCCGCAGGGTCACACACTTAACGTGTCTCGACGCTAGGATAGATTGGATACTTGGTTTATGAATTTTTGTTCGGAGTTTCGGATGGGATCCGGGACATCACGAGAGTTTCCGGAGAATAAGATTCATATAAGGCAGTGCAGTTTTTGGAGTTCGGAATTGTTCCGGATTAATCGGTATTGTACCGGAAGCTTCTAGAACCTTCCGGAAGGGGGCCAACGTGGTCCCACCTTCCGGGAGGGGGCATGGGCCTATGAGGGAGTGTCCTGGCCGCATTGGGCCAGGGGCACAAGGCCCCATAGGGCCCAGCCGATCCTAGATAAGTTTAAACTCGTTTAAACTAGAGATAGGGTTTCTAGATAAGGGATAAGTTTAAATCGTTTAAACTAGAGATAGGCTTGGAGGATGGGCAAGGGCTGGCCGCACCCCCCCTCTATATATAAAGGGCTGGTGCGCCCCCTCCCCACACCACACACTACACACCTTCCTCCAAACCCTAGTTGCCCTGCTGCCCTCCTCTCTCCCTCCCGACTGTTTGTAGGCGAAGCCCTGCTGCAGAAATTCTCCACCATATACACCACACCATCGTGTTGTAGATCCAATATATCTCTCCACCCTACTTGCTGGTCCGAGGAAGGAAAAGACGTCGAGGTGCCACACGTGTGCATCTCACGGAGGCACCGCCACTTGTGGTGCTAGATCGGATCGGATTGCGAGGAGGAGAAGCGAGTACGACTACATCACCCATGTTCCGACGCTCAACGCTTCTTGCGAATCTTCAAGGGTATGAAGATCTAATCCAATCTCTCTCGTTGTTTGCATCTCCTAGATTAGATCTTGGCTTTCCCTCTGTCCGCTTCCGTAGAAAATTTTGATTTACTATGCTGCGAATCCCTTCACTTACTGAGTCGAATTCCAATGGTAATGGTTATGTACCCAACGCGTCCGTCAGTATTTTTCATCACACCTGTTGGCATGGTATTTATCTAGTAGATCGCAACGTATGCGATTGCCAGGCCATCAGATTGTATCTGTAGGTCTTATCTTTACATCATGGATGTAGCAGTCGAATTTTAGTTGATGCGGAAGCAATTAGGGTGGCCAAGAAGATGTTGTCTCTTTACTTGACATTGTATGGTATAGTAGGCGAAGTTGCCGAGTGCTTCAATTGCCGATGGGCAGACCCATGCTGTGGACGCAGTCGACGCAGAGGTTCTAGGGAGTGAATGCATTTTTTTCTTTTTCATAGGGTGTGCGACTAGCGCTCCCTATGGAAGTAGCCCCCAAGTGTCTGTTTGAGTCATAGACTCGAGCAAGGACTTATAGCCTTCGAGTCTTGCGAATGCCTTCAATGGCTGCAATTCATCGAATGTGTGACCAGCGCTCCCTATGGGAGTAGCCCCGAGTCCTTGCTCGAATCATTGATTCTAAAAAGGAGTCAAAGCGTACTATCTTAGGGTTTGCAGTTGTTGGGCTATACACTGGACCTAGAAGTACATCGGGTGCACAATAAATGCTCATGTTAGGAGTATCCCCCGAGTGTTTGTTCGAGTCATAGACTCGAGAAAAAACTGAGTTCTTGAGGCAGTCGAAGAAGTATGTTGGTGGCTTCAATTACTAATGAGAGCGTGAACTCCAGTGACATCATTGGTGATGACAAATGAGCTCGACCGTCAGTGTGAGTATTGTGATGGGACGTAACACTGTGGGTCCCAAGAACTGACCAGGATTTGACTAGTCATGGCGTAAACTGGAGCATTAACCGCGCCCCTCGATTTTCACGCATAGGGGAGAAAGTGCAGTGACGATTCGAGTTTAGGCTGCCACGTGTTTGCGCCGATGGCCGCCACGCATTAGAAGAAGTAAACAGACCGCTAACATTGTGCATCTTCCCCATTAAGTAATGGGTTGCTCCAATAAAATTTTCCTTTCCTTCATCTTCATCTTCCTTGCTACCTCGCATCTACTCTTCCATGCGTCGTGCCATTTCTCTTTAGTTGGTCTTTGCACTAGACATGCTTTGCATTTTCCCTAGCTTGTTACTACGGTCTCGATGGAGGAGGCGTGTCGTGACGATGGGGAAGGGCAAGAAGACCGTGGGTGATAGATCACTGTCGATGCCCGATGTCTACGCACTTCTATTCTTGTAGACAGTTGTTGGGCCTCCAAGTGCAGAGGTTTGTAGAACAGCAACAAGTTTCCCCTTAAGTGGATCACCCAAGGTTTATCGAACTCAGGGAGGAAGTGGTCAAAGGTATTCCCTCTCAAGCAACCCTGCAATCAAGATACAAGAAGTCTCTTGTGTCCCCAACACACCCAATACACTTGGCAGGTGTATAGGTGCACTAATTCGGCGAAGAGATAGTGAAATACAAGTGGTATGGATAATTAAGTGGTAACGGTGCCAGAAAAGAGCTTGACGGGTAGGAAGAGACTAAAGGCAATCTGAAATAAAGATGGAAGCAAGCAAACATGTAACAGATCTAATTGCAAACGGTGTTTCAATGCTTAGAAACAAGGCCTAGGGATCATACTTTCACTAGTGAACACTCTCATATAAATGTCTTCTCTTTATGATACTACTCTGAACTACTCTTAGGTTGGACACTCTAATCCATGGTAGGGCTATAACAGCACTCCTCAAAGTCCGCCTTCCCCATCTAGATAACCCCACACTGTCACCTTGAGCGCTAGATGGTTCCAACAAACACCACAATTTCATAGAGACATCCAACTCCAAATATAACTCATAACAAGTATTTATGTAACCTTAGCCAAAGTGCCACACGGTGTGCACACTGTCAACTTCACACACGTGGGGATAAGAAAAGATTCATTAAAGCACTTGAGTAGCAGAATAGATCTATAGATTACAAAGCTCATGATCTCAATAAGATCACGCATAGAGAGAGAGAGAGAGAGAGATGAACACATAGCTACCGGTAGAGCCCTTAGCCTCGAGGAAGAACTACTCCCTCATCATCATGGGAATCAGAAACGATGATGGATATGGTGGTGGAGATCGATGTAGATGGCTCTGGGGCACTTCCCCGTCCTGGCAGGGTGTCGGGATAGAGACTTTCTATCCCCCGAATCTCCCCTTCGGTGGCGGCGGCGCTGTGGAACTTTTCGTGGCTGGAGGCTGGATTATTTAGGGTTTTACCATCAGGAGGCTTCTTATAGGCGAAGGGGCGATGTTAGAGGGTGGACCAGGGGCCCACACCACCTGGTGTCGTGGCCAGGGGGACCCGCGCCACCACATGGTGTGGCTAGCCACTGTCCCCTCTCCATCTCGTCTTCCGGTAAAATTTCGACTTTGGCTTTTGTGGTCCAATTCCGAGAATATTTCTTTTTTGGCTTTTCTGGAACCAAAAAACATAAGAAAACAGGCAACTGGCACTGTGGCATCTTGTTAATAGGTTAGTCCCAAAAAGTGTGTAAAAATACTCCAAAGTGTGGACAAAACATAAGAAATCAGATATAAAACAAGCATGGAACATCAAAAATTATAGACACGTTTACGACGTATCACTGCCCCCAAGAAGAAAGTTGCAGGGATCCGTGTCACTAATGGTGGCTGGCGACGCTCCATGGTGAAGGCCTCTAACCTGCGTCCACTTTGCCAAGACGGCTAGATTCCTACAGGCGAGGGCGATTGCAAGGTTCCTGGGCCCGAGGTAATCCCCGATCCTCTTGCTGGATTTCGGGTGATGTTCCTTGTATTTGTCCTTCGAGGACTTCCTCTCCCCCTCCATGATTTTGTGCGTGGTTTGCTCTTTTTGTATGGGATTCAACTACATCATTTGTCTCCCAATTCAATTCTTTATATTGCCTGCTTCATCACCCTCTACGAGTGTTGGATCAGAATCGAGACACACTTCGGGCTCTTCAAAAAGCTATATGCATTGAAGAGGAAGTCGAGCTCTGGATCAGTGGTGTATGAGGTTGGCGGATGTGGCATATCTGTTCGCCTAGGAAATCAGTACTTCGGTTTCAAGATCATCGACTCTACGCAAGGATGGATATCCAAGTGGTTCTACATCCACGATCAGAAACTGGCAAATCAAAAGTATGGCCCTTCTCCATTTGACGCGAGTGCTGAGATGGAGAAGAAGCAATCCTGGAGCAATGAAATTCCTTTGGGTGAGGCTGCTGAAGTCGAAGCCTTGTACGAGCGGGTGAAGAATCTACAGATGGTGCGCGACACGGAGGTCACCGGTGTTGACATCATTCGAACATTCTTGCATCGTCCGATACATCCTCTATAGGCCAGAGCATATCCGATGTTCCTTTATGCCGGTCCATATGACCCGACCTGCACGTCTTTAGAGGACCGTCAATTCAAGGCAAGTCTTTAACCAGCCTAATTGTTGAAGAGGCTCTCCCCGTGGAGACATCTACTGTGTCATTCTGCGCCGCCAAGACCGTGCCGAAGGTAGTGTCCTTGTTATGTATTTGCTTTATGTTTGAGTGCGTGGTGTGAGCTTCATGGTGTTGTCGCTGTTCTTGCAGAACCTGAAGGTTAAAGGCATGATGCCCCCTTTACCCGAGGAGTGGGATGCCCCTGAGGGTGCAAAGCTGGTCGAATCGGACTCCACTGTCCCAACTGCTCGGTCACAAGAAGCCTCAAAGTCTAGTGACGATGGCACTCGCAAGAGGGACTGGAGTGAATATTCAGACACCTCGACTCCTAAAACTCCAAAGGGTCCTGCTCATAATGTAGGTGCCACTAGGCCAATTCCAGCGGTACCCCTCCGGACTGCACCACCTATGCATCTAGCCAAGAAACAGAAGAGGGAGGTATTTGATCTTGAAAACTTCAGCATGTAAGTGTTTTCAACTCCTACTATGCCGTTTTAGGTATGTTTGCTGGGTCTTGAAAGATGGTCTTGTTTGCTGGATCACTAGGGAGTCTTCTCTAGAAGAGGCCGCCAAGGACGAAGTGGAGGAGGGAGTCGTAGACTCCAAGGCCACGAGCATTGAGGTGACTATGTCTTCTCCGAAGACGGTGGCCACCGATGATGGTAGTTCCTCAAGCTCATCCAAGTTGGATAGGCAGGGGTCATTGTTAGTCGAACTATAGAGAAAGATCCGCCAGAGTCTTCGGGTAAACATGTATGTTTTCTTTTTTGTCTCTTCTTGGAAGCCCCCGAGTCCTTTGCATTGACCTGAATGCTTGCGCAGCCATATCTGCGGATCATGGTGCAGATGGGACAGTAGTATGTGCGGTAGAGTCTGACTTTAGACAACTCCAAGGTGAGTTGCTCCACCCTTGTATATTCGTTGATTGCTATGCGCGCAATTTGATGGATGGTGTTGTGTTGTATGCCAGAGGAGAACAACTAGGATATGCGTCTCCTAGAAGATCTCGACAAGAGTCTTGGAAGTGCCGAGACGAAGGAGAAGAACACGATGGAAACCCTTGAGCGCCTGAAGTCAGAGTCAAAGCAGCGTGAGGAGAGCCTTGTGGCAGCGTCGGTGGAGCGAGAGAGGGTGTTGGCTATCCATCTCATGATTGTTGCCCAGGATTTTGTGTGGTAAGTGTTGGTTGTGTGTTGTTCGCATCTTCCTCTTGCTTGGTGTGTGCTCTGATGCCCTTTGTTGTTGTGCATCTGCAGATGCAGCTAGTGTCAACTTCAACCGCCAAGCGCTGGAACATGATGATTCGTTGGTTGGCGCTGTGACCATAGTCAAATATCACAGCTCCTACGCCAAAGATGTCCTCATCAAGGCCAAGTTTGTGCTTGGGCGCTTCCACTAGGAGATGTTCCCGAAGTCTATTGCCATCGAAGATGTTGGCGGCCTTACAGATGCCTTTTCGGGTGACGCTCCCAAGGAGTACAAGCATATGCAAAAGGTTGTGGGTGCCTCCTTAGGACTTGCTATGTCGCAGGCATATGGCACCAACCTGGATGTCAATAGGGTCACCTCCGTGATGCTGGTGGCGGCGGACGGCAATGAGGTAGCTTTTGGCCCTTTTGCCAAGTGCTGCAAGAAATATGGACCTTGGCTAATTGATTTGCTTGCAAAATACTCTGAAGAGCAGAAGCGGTTGGCCGCGGCAAACACCGCCACGGTGGAACCTGTCATAGGCGTCGCGAAGCCTTTGGATACTGATGCTAAGGTAGCTTGGTTCCTCTTGTGATTGCCTTCTCTTTTGTAAGCTTGGTACTTGTTTGTAGGCCTAGTGCTCGCAACTGGTGGGTGATGACTGTCAATCCCTGTTTGGCTTTTGAATGAACTTGTATAAATGTCTTCTGCTAATATCCTTATTCATGCCTTTTTGTGCAATCGTTCTTCTTCTCGCCTGATGTGACATATTCTTATTCTTTGGCTATTTTCTTGTATAGGGCACTGCCAGTGGCACGCCGGATGCCCCCTCTTCTGCTGCTCCTTCGATTCCCCTACAGCTTTCGAGAGCTGACGAGTTGTCACAACTGCCCCTTCTGCGGGATCGAGTTAGGGAGTTGGAGAAAACACTTGCGATCGTCAAAGGGAACACCGGTGTGTGGAAATCAAAGGCGGAGAAGGCATTCGAGCGGGAGAAGTATCTTCTAGGTGAGGTGACCCAGATCGGTAAGCAGCTTCAATGTGAGTGTCTCTGGTTGATTTTGCTCTTGGAAATTTACTAGCTGTCAATTGGATGCCTCTAACTTGTGTGTGTAGTCGTCAATCTCATTCCACAAGAAGAGAAAGAGCGTGTCAGCATCCGATTAAGTTGCCTTACTCAAGCGGAGCTGGAGGCTGGGGGTTATTCTAGACCGATAGGAGTCAGGCCACCGTATTGGCCACGTTGCAAGATCGCGTCTCTCAGGTTTGATTACCTGAAGAGCGTGTGATCCACACTCGCATCCATATATAGTGCGATGTTTCCACTAGATGAAGATCCCTCCAGTGTGTTGGCGCTGCTGTGAAAGTTTCAAGATGTTGGTGTTGTGCGCGAGTGCATACGCCAGCAGCTTGTCACGGGTGCTAAGGTTGCGCTGGCCTTTGTCCACATGCAGCATCTAACTTGGAATATGAGGCCGCACTATTGGGCAGTTTCACAACCCGCAAAGGACATCATTCGCTTGTTCGACGAGCGCACGAACGTCATGCTCCAACAATAGCGGTAGCATTAGGCCTGCGTAAGATATGTAGACAATGTAAATTTGTGTAATCCGAGAGGGCTTTGTAGCCCATGTAACATTGTTGTATGTTTGTATATATTGATGTGAGTGCATTATTGCTGCACCTTTTTGTTAGCCCGACGCCAACCAATCTCAGTACCTTGCCAACCTATCAGTTGAGTTGCAACTGTGTTGGAGTTTTTAAGGATTCGATTGTGGGTTGAGTTAGCTACTCGGGCTGGAGCAGTAAATAGTTAATTGAATTTATCTGACAAAGTCGTCGAGGAGGCGTAGCCCCCGAGTGCATTATATACGAAATAAAAAGGCAATGAAATCATAGTTGAGGAACTTAGATTTATTTATTGGAGGGTAGCAGGTACATGTTTCGGCTAAGTAGCCTTATTGAAATGTAAAACATCTAAGGGTAGAAACATCATAGATGTGCGACGTTCTAAGTCGCGAGTATTCGACTCTAGTTTCTATGTCCTTAAGGCGATAGGCACCACCTGGAATCACCTCGGTGATGATGTAGGGTCCCTCCTAGGGGGAATCGAGCTTTAGTTGGCCTTTATTCTTGAGTCATAGGATGAGGTCTCCTTCGGAGAAGAAACTTGGTCGTAGCCGTCAGCTGTGGTAGTTGTGGAGGTTCTGTTGGTAAACCACCGAGCGAGCTGCGGTGATGTCTCGCACCTCGTCCAGTAGGTCGACGTTGTCTTTGATTGCGGTCGTGGATTCGGCTTCACTGTAGGCGACCACCCGTGGGGCCTTGTAGTGTACTTCGGCGGGTAACACCGCCTCAACACTGTGAACCATGAAGAAATGTGTGTAGTCGGTGGTGTTGTTTGGATTTGTGTGCAGGCTCCACAACATCGAGGGAAGTTCCTCAGCCCATGCTCCGGTGGCTCGCTCGAGAGGCCAAAGGAGTCACTTCTTGATGCCATTGCAGATGAGGACGTTGGCCTTTTCGACTTGGCCATTGGTTTTGGGGTGCGCCACTGAGGCGTCGCTGATGTAGATGGCCATCCAAGAGGACGACTAGAGGGAGTGCGCTCTCCAGGAAGTGCGCGTTTCGGCTGCAGCGTGCGCGTTTCCAGTCGCTCAACAGCGCGCGTATTTCTGGTCGCATGGCAGCCTGACACGTAGCGTGTGGAAGTTCACCCGCGCGTATTTCTGGCCGCTCGGCAGCGTGCGTATTCCCGGCCGCATGGCAGCTCGACACGTGGCTAGCTACTCATGCAGTGCACACGACCAAAGCCAGTTCAACCTAGTGCAATGAGGTAGTGCACGAGCAGTGCAAGTCATGTACTGTCAACCGAAAGCAAAGCGTAACGCAAAGACAACAAGATAAAGGTATGGACCGTAATCGCAAGAACACCGCGCAGTGCACTACGACAGAAGACAGTACAACGAGGCAGTACACTGCCAGGACACCGTGCAGTGCACTGCAAACTAAGGAATGCAACATAGAACAACAAGGCAGTGCATGGACGATGCGCTGCCTGGATAGTGCATGCAATCGCCGACACAGCCAGCATGCCGCGATCAAGATCGTAATACGTAACAACAAGGCAAGGTATCAGCGGTGCCTCGCCAGAACATCACGCTGGTAATCGCGACCTTATGCGCGGCAAAGCATAGTACAACAAGGCAGTGCGTGGACGGTGTACTACCAGGACATCACGCAGTGCACTGCGACCTTAGGCAGTGCAACATAGTACAACAAGGCAGTGCACTACCAGGACACCGTGCCGTGCATTGGAACCGAAGGCACCGTGCACTGGACCAAAAGGCAGTGCAACCTACACATCAAAGGCAGCACAAGAAAAAAGTTCATCAAAACATATCAATAGTGGATCTAGTTTTGAAGATCTGGACGTGACTAGCAAGGCTATGAAAACAGATATCGATTTGGACTCTCCGTTTGAAAGATATCGTAGTTTTCGTATTCAAATCTACAAAAAGAAAAGGAAAAAGGACCCGTGACCCTCTCCGCATCCACCACGTGTCGCATGGGAGAAGGCTGGGACAGCGCGTGAGCCACTCCGCGCTCGCCACGTGCAGGCAACAACAGTGACACGGCGCAGCCTCCTAGGAGGGCGCCCTTTTTCTAGCCTTTTCGACCATCCAATCACAAAAGTCTTTGAACTCCTTCGAGGTGAAGTTCGTGCCGTTGTCGGTGATGATGCTATGAGGCACTCCGAATCTATAGACGATGGTCTCGAAGAACTTGATGTCGGTGGTGCCTGTTTGGTTGGTGACGGGCATAGCCTCGATCCAATTAGTGAACTTGTCGACGGTGACGAGGAGGTAGACATATCCTCCCGGTGAAGATTTCTGCAGTTTGCCGACCATGTCGAGTCCCCATTGCACGAAAGGCCAGGCCAATGGTATTGGCCACAGCTTGAAGCCTGGAGCGTGTGGCTTGTCCACGAACCTTATGAAGGTATTACACTTCATGAAGATGTCCTTGGCGTCACGCATTGCAGTTGGCCAGTAGAAGCCAACCTGCAGGGCTTTGGCGACAAGGGCGCGACTACCAGTGTGATGCCCGTAGGTGCCTTCGTGGGTGTCAAGGAGGATGCTTCTACTATCGTTGTTGGTGACACACCGTTGGAGAACTCCGGTGATGCTTCATTTGTAAAGCTCACTGTTGATGATGGTGAAGGCCTTTGAGCGACGGGCAATGTGTCGTCATCAGTCGGGTCATCCAGTAGCTTATTGCTGAGAAGGTATGTGATATACGGCTGAGTCTAGGAGGGCTCGATGAGCATGACCTCCATGGGTCCTTCGGGTGGAGGAACTAGCGCTGCTTCAACTGATGCTTCTGGCTTGTCGAGTGGTGTAGCCCCAAGTGTGTCGTAGGTTCTAGTGGGCCAGTGGATGACTTGAGCTTTATGGAGGCTCGCATATTAGCTCCAATAATACTCTGGGTGGTATTGGGGCGCAGGTGAAGCCGATGTTGGCCAGTTTGTCAGCCTATTCATTACTTTCGCAACCTATGTGCTAGAGTTCACAGTCATTGAAGTCTCCTTCGAGTGAGTTGTAGAGGTCGCGATAAGCGATCATGTTGTCGCTGAGGGCATCACACTTGTTCATTGTTTGTTGTACGACGAGGTTGGAGTCACCGTATATCATCAGGTGAGTGGCACCGCATGCCTTTGCCATCCGCATCCCGTGGATCAGGGCTTCATATTCTGCTTCATTATTTGTTGCGCGAAACTTCATCCGTAACATGTACTACATCTTGTCGCCTTACGGGGATGTCAAGATGACACCAGCGCCCGTTCCCTCTTGGCGTTTGGACCGGTCGAAGTGCATCGATCAGACACTCGACATGTCTGGGGTGTCAGGCAACTGGAGCTCCATCCATTGGACCAGGAAGTCTAGGAGCACCTACGACTTGATTGTTGTGCATCACTCGTAGCTGATGTCCTGTGGGGACAGCTTAATGCCCAGGGGGCGAATGGCCTCATTGCTTCGGGTTGTTGAGGATGTGGGACAATGGGGCGTCGTTGACCACAACTATCGGATGCTCCATGAAGTAGTGGCGCAGTCCACACGCTATCATGAAGACGCCATACGCCAACTTCTCATAGTGCAGATATCACTGCTTGGTAGGCATGAGTACCTCACTGAGGTAGTACACGGGCCGCTGCACCCCACAGATTTTTCCTTCCTCCGCCCATTCGACAATGAGCACAGTGCTGACCACCTAGTGTGTGGCAGCTATGTACATCAACATTGGCTCTTTTTTCTTGGGGAGTTGCTAGAATAGGCGAGGTTGATAGCAGGCGCTTGAGGTCGTCAAAGGCTTCTTGTGATTCGCTGGTCTACTCAAACTTGTCCGTCTTGCGGATGAGTTAGTAGAAAGGTAGGGCCTTTTCGCCCATCCGACTGATGAACCTACTAAGTGCCGCGATCCGCTCGACCAACCGCTAGACGCCCTTGATGTTCTTTGGCTTCTCCATCGCTAGTATGGCTTTAATTTTCTTCGGGTTTGCCTCGATTCCCCTTGCGGAGATGAGGTACCCGAATAGTTGTCTAGATGGGACGCTGAAGGCGCACTTTTCAGATTCAGATTGATTTTGTAGCGATCGAGGTGGTCGAAGGTTTCGCGGAGATCATCGATGAGTGTTGTGCTCTATTTTGTCTTGACCACTATGTCATCGACATAGACTTTAATGTTGCGGCAAATTTGGTTCTTCAGGCAGGCCTGCATGCCTTTGATAGGTGGCTCCTGCGTTCTTTAGCCCAAAAGGCATTGTGTTGTAGTAGTAGACTCCGAATGGTGTGATGAAGGTTGTTTTCTCTTGGTCCTCCACCTTCATATGAATCTTATTATAGCCTGAATAGGCGTCGAATAAGGAGGTACATTTGCATCGCATGGTGGAATCGATAATTTGATCGATCCGTAGTAGTGGGAAGTGGTCCTTCGGGCATTGCTTATTGAGGGACGTGAAGTCCACACACATTTGCAGTATATCCATGTCCTTCTTTGGCACCAATATGGGGTTAGCTACCCAGGTGCTTTCCTTGATCCCATGGATGAAATCAGCGTCAAGGACTCTGTTGACTTCCATGCCTACGGCTTTGGCCTTCTCTTCTGAGAGCCGACACAACGACTGCTTGATTGGTCGTGCATCAGGGAACACGTTGAGTGCATGCTCGGAGAATTCCCTGGGAATTCCTGGCATGTCCACAGAACACCAGGCGAAGATTTCCCAGCGCTCACGGAGGAATTCGACGAGCGCGGGTTCCTATACGGAACTCGGGTTGTTGGCGATGAGGGACGTCTTGGTAGGGTCTGTCGGGTGGACCTGGATCTCCTTGGTGTTGACCGTGGAGTCGAAGGATTACTCTGGTGCGTTTTGCTTGCTCATAGGAGGAAGACTATTGTTCGTCGACTCCTTGAGTCTTTCCATCTCCTATTACATGCCAAAGAACTTGGAGATTCTATTGAATTCCCTATCACAGTTGTCAGATCTGGTGAAGCTCCCTTGGATGGTGATGACACCGTTTGGACCTGGCATCTTCAGCATGAGGTACACATAGTGAGGTACCGCCAGGAACCTTGCGAATGCTGCGCGATCGAGTATGGCGTGGTATTGGGATGGCTAGTCGACCACCTCGAACTCGAGACGCTCGCACCTGAAGTTTTTGGGTGTGCCGAAGATGACATCTAGGTGGATCTTGCCTAGGGTAGATTCCCTTTTTTGGTACAATGCCATGGAAGGTGGTTTCAGATGAATCCAGGATGGAAAGAGGAATTCACATGGCGCGCAAGGTGCTGGCGAACATGAGTTGATGTCGCTGCCTCCGTCCATGAAGACTCTACTCATGTCGTATCTACCGATTTGAGCTTCAAGCACCAGGTCTGCGTGGCCTGGGCATGGGACCTGACGCGGGTGGTTAGATCTATTGAAGGTGATACAAGACTCGAATCTGCAGATGTACTCAGGGATGACGGGTGGAGAGGTGACGACCATGTTCACTTGGCGGGTGATAATCTTCTAGGTCGTGTTGGAAGCACACCCTTTACATATCATGCCCATGTTCCCCAACGGATGTGGGTATGGCTCTCCTCTGTTGTTTTGGGCCGGCACGACGGCAGGTGGGGGGATCCCCCAGGTGGTGGTGGCGGCGCGCCGTATGCTACGGGTCTAGGTGAAGTTCCATACCCTTGGTTTGTTGTGTCACGCTGCAGCTGGGAGTATGCATCTTGGAGCTTCAGGAACTCGTGGTAGTCCTTGAGGAGGTGGCCCGACTTCTTCTTGTCGTCCTTGTTGTCGATGTAGTAGTGGATGTTGCAAGGTCCTGACAGTCGCTCCATAGCTGTTGGTGCGTCGTCGCGAGTGCGACGCTGCCACACTTGGGTCGTCTTGCCACTGTCATGGTAGCTGCCACCATGATATCCACTATTGTCGTTGCGTTCGTCGCATTTGTCAGTGTATCTGGCCACGACTATGTAGACTTTGTCACGGTCCTCGTAGCCGTGCATCCTGTGTTTTCCTCGGTGGCCCCAGGTCATCCTCATCATCCGAGCATGCTCAACTGTTGTGGATGGTGTCTTCACCGTCCACCCAGCGATTTTCTATGTCCATGAGGTGGTCGATGGTCTTGGGCTTGGTGCATCCTAGCTCCTCCTTGAGTTCTCGACGGTGCACACTATCGTTGAACGCGTCGATTGCTCGTTCCTCGGAAATATCTTCTGCGGAGTTCTTGATGATGGACCACCCCTAGATGTACGGGCAGAGGGATTCGCCTGGCTTCTGGCTGCAGGCTCAGAGTGCTTCGATTGAGGTCATGCGCTTGTATGTGCCTTTGAAGTTTTGGACAAAACTGTACACCGGTTCTTCCTAGCTACGGATCAATTCTTCCTAGCTACGGATCAAGCTGAATGGGAGGCTATTAAGCTAGGCTCATGCGGCACCCTGTAACTATAGCTGCAGACACTGCATGGCTGTGTTCTTGCATATGCCCTGGCACTTGACGGATTGCATGTGATCATCTAGCCAGATTTTCATCTCCTGGAGGCCGTCAAATTTCAGGTTGTCCGAGGGAAGCTTGAAGCTCCTGGGTATCTGAGTTTGCCGTATGGCATGACCGAAGCATCTGGTGCTACAGAGTTCCGTGTCCTCATCTCCGAACACAGAGGAGTAGGCGCGCTTGGTGCGTAGCTTGTCGACCTTGCGTTGCGTGATCTCATCTCGGGCGTCGTAGTCATTGTCTCCGCCGTGGGCTACGACATTGCCGTGGCAGGTCATCCTCGTGGTACAACAGCGAGAGGTTCCTTGTGAGTGCCGCGGATGTCTTCTTTGGCTTCAATATTGACTCTCTTGCGAGCGCAACTTCTACCAGTCCGAGTCCGGCGATGGTGGATCAGTGAACGGTGGATCATGGATCCCCAGCCAAAGGTTGGTTTGATAGCAATTACGTAGTGGTCGCGATCACCGCAGCTTGCAGCATTTTGGGTATCATGTTACCCCAAGAATCTGCCGACATGAATGAGAAGTCGAGGGCTCAGGTGGCCTCAAGTATACCATCTACATCCATGCGGTCCAACCGGGAGCATCGTTTGTGCGCCACAACATCGTTGCCCTTCGAGGAAGATCCATCGATGGAGGAGAGAGCTGCCCATTGGGTGCTCTATGCATCAGCTGCCTTCTTGCGCTCGTCGAGCTGGGCTTGCACCATCTGCTGGCGATGGAACTCCTTTTGGAGGAGCCAATGGTAGCCCATCAACATGTCCCGCGATGATTTTTCTGGCGGGGGGTGTCATTGAGGGCTTGCCTAATGATGTTCCATTCGTCTTCTGAAAGGTGGATCTGGGGATGATCTCTTGCACTACCGCTGTTGAAGTCGGCGTTTCGGTTGGTGTTGGGGTTGTCGTGTTGCCTTCATTCCCAGTATCACCACGAGTGCCATCGCCACCGTTTGGCATTGATGATAGTGCACATGTAGTGGTTGGTGAAGTTGTTGCTCCCGCAGCTTTTTGGATCGGAGCCGTAGGCATCTTCCGACAGCGGGTTGCATAGGCCGGAGTTGCAACTGTTGTTGCTATCCGTGTTGTAGGTCGATGCGGGATCGTTGAGGTCACTCAAGGTGCCGAGTGGTGGCAGGAACCACGAGGCAGGTGTGATCGACGGTGGCGTCGACTACTTGGGGAAGCAGAGGGTGCCAATCTAGAAACGCAGATCCCTGATCGTCATATTGGCTCCGTCGCCAACGAAGTCGAAGGCTGGGCGTGTGGCTGACGAGTGGATGATGAAGTCGAAAGAGCCGAAGCTGAGGCGCCCCTTCGGCGCAGATGAATTAAAGATGGCAGGTGATGGGACTACCGAAGCCGTAATATCAGCAAGCCCACTTCCCACAAACGGCGCCAATTGACGTGGGGTTAACACGCCAATGCCCATAGTTTATGGACTTGGGTTTCAGGAAGAACGGCGAGTTGGAGACTTCTTCGGCTAGCACACAAGAAACACGGGGACATGGTGGTTTACCCGGGTTCAGGCCCCCGGAGGGAAACCCTACTCCTGCTTGTCTGCTCTTGATTGATGATGAACCGAAGGTTACATGGGTGTCTTGATGGCGATGGTGAGCAGATATAATCTGGCGGGTGTATGTGCTAGGGTTTCTAATCCTCTTCCTTGGTGTTCCCTCCGGGCCTTTATATGAGGAGGCAGGTCACAGGATACAACCGAGTCAGTTACAAGTTAGGGTTAACTTTTTAAACTTTCTATCTAAAGCTTGTTGTATTCACCAAGGAGTCGCATCCTTCATGGGCCTGGGGCCACCCGAATCGTCATGGGCTTTGCCATTGCCAGCAGATCGTCATATGACTCCTGCTGGGGCGAACCGGGTAGACTAATCTTAGGCACCCGTAGGGCATACCTATGTCAACAAGTCTTTCATAGTGTTCTATTGATTGCTATTCTTTCTTTCTAGGGTACTACTGGATTGGTGGACCAGTCGGTAAGAAGGGTTTAGTTTCAATTAGAGCATTGTTAACTTATCTTCTGAGTTCCGGAGGTTGCTCCATTGGGGGTTCATTACCAGGATCGATTATGTGGATTTTACTCGCTATTTATCTCCATGTGTGTGTATGTTCTTCGGTGTCCTTCTCCACTTTACTGAAATCCTGATGAATCCATGGACATCAGGCACCCCGTTGCACATTAAAGGAATTATAGGAAGAAGTTTGAGTGGATGGAAAATTTCCTCAAAAAACAGAATGTTGTATGTTCTTAGATTTTTTAATAATTCCAGTCCTGCGATTGAAATGATCTATGTAGAAAAAACTCAAGCATCCAAGTTCTACCAAATTTCTTTGGATCAAATAAACCCTAGGCTTCTAATTTGCTAACCTAAGTTATCATTGAACAGCACAATTTTTTTTACCAAAATGTTTGTCAATAAAATGGTGGTGTAAGTTACAACATCTCAAATTGTACTATCCTAAATTTTCGAGTATACAAACCAAGGAATAACTTCATAACCGAGAACCTTCGGATTCTTCTTTGTTCGCTCATTTCCGCCAACCAACTAAGATATGGTTTTTACTATTGAATAGACATATTTTTGATCCACTGGATCTCATTTCACCCACAATTCATAAAATAATTGTCTTGTGGTTTGGATCTTATAGAGTGCATAGAATCAATAGATGCTCCATTGCAAAAAGTTAACTTAAACAATCGCTCCTCCTCAAAACCCTAACACAGCCCTCTTCAACTTCTTCCCCCAATGATGTCAAGCCATCCTGGCCCCTCCTCTTCTCGAGCTATACCCTTGCAATATCGCATCTTCATTCTAGTGGCTCGCGACCGTCTGGTGGCTCCTTGTCTTTCATCCATCAATACTCAAGGCGGTCTATCTCTGCCCGCGGACGGCGTCGACATTGTGCCACCCCTCTTCCCGTACAATGGATCCAAGAATATCTAGAACAAGGAAAATCCTCCATAATGAACCCTAAATCCTTATCGTAACTGGCGGTGAGAGAGGATACAATGGGAGAGCTGGATACCACAAAAATAGGACATCAGCGTCATGGAGCACTGTGCAGTGTGAATCACGATGAAGGTTGAACGATGAATAAATCGCTCGAGTATTCGTGGGCGATTTCCTTGTAATGTGAGAAGCAACATATTGGTGAAGATGTTTTGCCAACAACACTTGCTACAAACTTAGCTAAGCTACCTACCTTCCTCAAACATTGATGTGAGGACAGAACAACACTTGAGCTCTCAAACCAGATATGATAGACACAAGGGGCTCCATAAGAGAGCAGCCTACCAAAAGATACCATACTCTATAGCAGTGCTGCCAAAAGCAACATTTTGAGCACTTTTATGGAGACTTTAGTTAGAACCCACTAACAGCATGAGCCCCAAGCACAATTAATTAACAACACTGCCCTCCTTGTCTTTTCCTGGCTTCCATATATAGGACAAACCTGATAGTGTCATCACAGTGTACTTGTCTGAACTCTTTGAGTTGGTTATGACTTATGACAGATACTATAGTGTCATAATATAAGCTGTGTCTATAAGTTGGTGCTAATCGAGCTCTGCCCTAGCATCAAGCTCACTCTCAACCCTACCTGCCGATATCGTTTGTACGTGCCTGAAATTCGTGTGATTCTCAGTTGTAATTCTCAGATACGGAGTAGAGTAATAACTGCTGACATTCTTTAAGTTCTAACAAGGTCCCGAGCTCCCAACGAGTTGCTGATTTTGTGCAGTTTTGATCGGTGCTAACATTTGTCTCCTGTCACTCTGTCAGGCTCAGGCAATGGAGGAACAGCGGAACAGCGTCGACAATGGGCAGCTGAAGCGTCTGGAGGGCATCGAGGAGGAAGGCGTCCCAGCGGAGAAGTGGCCTCCGTCGAGGACTGTGCGGGCGCCAGAGACCCCGACGGAGACAATGGAGTTCCTCGCACGGTCCTGGAGCCTGTCGGCCGCGGAGATATCCAAGGCGCTCAAGGTCCTGAGCAGCAAGGGCGTCTGCGACATCCCCGTCGCGGCTGCAGGCAATGAAGAGCATAGGTCGTCGCTTGACGCGACAATGGCGGCGGCGGCGGCGGCGCAGTCAGGCGTCGGAGGAGCCACGAGCCCACCGTTTTCTCCCAGGGCTGACGCACAGCTTCTCCGAGCCGCCGCGGCCGGGCGAGCGGGTGGCAAGACGACGACGATGGGGTCGTGGATCAAGGAGCAGAAGGAGAAGAAGCGCGCGGAGGCGCGGTCCCGCAACGCGCAGGCCTACGCGGCGACGTCCGTGGCCGGGGTCGCGGCGGCGGTGGCCGCGCTTGTCGCCGGCGCGGTGTTCTCCTCCTCGCCTTCTCCTCCCGCGGGGGAGCGCGGAAGCTCCAAGAACGGCGGCGGCGGCGCAGCGAGCGGCGCGAAGACCGCGGCGGCCATCGCGTCGGCGTCCGCGCTGGTGGCCTCGCACTGCGTGGAGATGGCGCAGGCGATGGGCGCGAGCCACGAGCAGATCCTGGGGTCCATCCACTCCGCCGTGAACGCGCAGGCGAGCGGCGACATCATGGCGCTGACCGCGGGCGCGGCGACGGCGCTGCGCGGGGCCGCCATGCTGCGGGCGAGGCTCCACAAGGAGATCCAGGCCACCGCCCTGCCGCCCGGGGACGGCGCCGGCAGGGCGTCCGAGAGGGACATCTCGCCGCTCATCTTCGTGTCCCGTGGCGGCGAGCTCCTCAAGCGCACAAGACAAGGTACGAGGGTACATACTTTGGTCGGTGGATGAACGACTGGACTCGAATCCAGAACTGACACAGGTGGCATGCATGGATTTGTTGCAGGAATACTCCACTGGAAGCTCGTCACGGCGTACATAGATGCCAACTTCCAGGTACACACACATGAAGAGCAGGACCAAACACTTCGCTTAGCATGGTTGGATTCACCAAATCATTGATCAGTCCATCAAGTTAATCTTCATCGATTTGCAGGTGATCATGAAGATGAAGAGCGCGCATATGGCCGGCACGTTCATCAAGACCAAGAAGTGTAAGCAGACGGTCGTCAGTCAGGAGTACGCTACATGGACAACGACAGGCTCTCTCACTCACTCATAACGTGTGCGTTTCAGGTGTGGTCCTGGACGTCCGGTCCGACGTGCCGGCGTGGGCAGGCAGGGAGGTGGAGGACGGCAGCCGGCGGCGAGGCTACTTCGGCGTGAGGACGGAGGAGAGGGTGGTGGAGTTCGAGTGCAGGAGCAAGCACGACCAGCTCAAGTGGGTCCAGGGCATCACGGAGATGCTCAACCGCCGCGACAACATGAACATGAACGTCACCCTGTAAATTATCAGTGTCCCCAATGAAAGTAGCAGCCGTTGCTCTGATGATTCGTGTGATGAGATCTGCATGTAAATATGTGTGTGTGATTTACAGTAGCCTGGTTAACTGACGAGATGATTCGAACTTGTGAACGACACGAGCCCAGCTGAGCTGAGGATGCGATGTGCAGTGCAGGGCACTCTGTTTTTCCCTTCCTGTTCCAAGTCCCAGAAACGAGCGCACGCCAGGCGGCGACACGCAGAGCTCATCTCGTCGTCAGCCAAACCAGCCCATCCCCTCTCCCATGTCATGTTCGTGCGCAGCTCGCTCGCGAGGTACTACG
The DNA here is from genome assembly GCA_023614405.1 of Avena insularis. NCBI lineage: Eukaryota > Viridiplantae > Streptophyta > Magnoliopsida > Poales > Poaceae > Avena > Avena insularis. The sequence continues at coordinate 501,505,717 of CM042688.1, read as the reverse complement.
TACGAGTCCACGCCATTGCTTCCTTTTTCCTTTTCTCTCTCTCGCGGCACACTCGGCCAGCAATAGAATTCGGAACTCCTTTCCCTCCCCGAATCGGAACTCGAGAGGGGAGCCGAGTCGTGGACGGCGGCGACGGCGCGCCGCGAGAGCCCCAAATTTACTCCCGCGTACGTATCAAGCACCTGACGTTCCGCCGTCCGCCCCTTTTCTCTATTTGCTAGGTTTAGCCGGCTCGCTCGAAGGCCCCTGTGCGCCGCTGCCTCCCCGCTGCGCTGCCTGCAGGTAGGTGGTGGTCTGGTTTGGTTCTTTCCCCTTGCTCCCCAATTGATTCATCTTTATCCCTCGCAAGCTTCTCACTGTTAAGCATCTGTAGTAAGACTGACGGATTAGTGCTCCAGTAAGATTTGTATTCTGTTTTTCATCTATAGCATGCTGTTTAATCGAGATAGATTGTGGCGAGGATTCAGCTACTCCCTCCGATCCAAATTAATTGACTCAGATTTGTGTACATTTTGGATGTATCTAGACATGTTTTTAGTACTAGATACATCCAAATCTAGAAAAACTTGAGTCCATTAATTTGGATCGGAGGGAGTACTAGGAAATTATTCATTGCTGAACCAGTAAATTAAGTAGTGGAATGCCTTTGCCCCTCAAGAATTTTGGTCCCTCGTATCGTCAGAAACAGTCAGGCGATCTATCTGCTTCTAACTGTACTTGCCCCCTGCCCTGTCCTGCCCATATATGTGCCTTTGCGCTGCATACCTACAATACAATGCTTCATACGGCATCTTCGATTGGCAGGGATCAGCTTTCCAAAACAATCTGCCCTCGTTTACGATGGAACAGGCGCGAGGAGCTTCAAGTAATGCTTCAAAACACAGGAAAACAAATTCGCCTGCGCAGAGATGGAGGCCGGTCTCAACACAAGCATCTCCCCGAAAAGGTATGCTCCCATTTGCTACTGGACGTTTTATTTCTCACTGTGACTCGAGGTTCGTCATGTGTCAGTGCATTTTAATCAAGATCCGTTTTATTGCGCCTTTCCTCATTAATTATACTTTTGTAGAGCGCTGTTGAGCAAAGAGTTTTAGGTTAAAGCAAACAAATATGAACAAAACATATTGGATATGTGATATTAGCAAATATATAAATGGCTACTTTGTGTACTTGCTAGCAAGATGAGTGGCATATTATAGAGATTTTAGGAGCTCAACCCTTAGGTGTGCTTGGTTGAAGTTTATCTCAGATTTTTCTGGTTGCCCTGTCATTATATGATTACTTCTTTGGTAACTGCAAGCCATCCATAATTGTAAGGTTGATACACAAAGCTTAAGTACCCATTGCCCTAGTTATTTTTTCCCCTGAAGACAAATTCATTTCTCATCTCATTTTTGTATGAGTGTGGAGTTGTGGTGACATTCTGTAACTACCTTATACATCCACATGATGCAGCTGACCTTGATGAAATATCCAATTCTGAAGGGAAGCAAGTGGTAGATACTATGATCACTGATAGTGAAATTCCGGCCTCGGATAAATCAACTAATGTTGTTATTAGAGTGACCACCAAAAATGCTTCGTCGTCAAAAAATAATTCTGCTTTTGGTTCCAGTACAACCAAACTAGTTACAGAAGCAACGATGGAGGTAACTGGAGAGAAATACACCTCTTCTATTGAGGTATGCTGGGCAGATGCAATTTAATAGTTTTATGTTTTCAGCCAAGCTCTTTGCTTTTTTCCTGTAAGATTGATAAGCACATGATCTTTACAAGGAAGTCTCTAAATGCTGTTCATAGATTAAACTGTTCTTTTACAGGTAGATGTTCCTCTGAAGCGTTTTCTGAAAGGAAAGGGGTATTGCTCTTATATTTGACTTTCTTAATTGGTACAATCCTTGGCCTTTATATGTTGGCATAATTCGTATGCTTTGGTTTGTAGCGGATGTATGCAGAAGCAGATTGAACAGGAGACTGGAGTCAAAATTATCTTTCCATCTTCAAAGGAGGAAACAGTTGTTGGTATATTTATGCCTGCCTTTGTTTCTGAAATTATGTTCAATGACATAAGTTGTTAGTTATTTTCAGAGCTAATGGATGTTATTTTCTGATACTGCATGGGAGATACAGTCCTTGAAGGCAAAGATGCTGAAAGTATTAGAAATGCATCAGAGAGAATTGCCAAGGTCCTTGAAGAGGTAGATATTGAACACACCACTGCAACAGATGGTTACTGTAGGTTATATCGTTCGCTGAACCATTGCTCGTATTTATCTTTGCTACTGTTTGGTTATATTTACCATTTTTCTTGAGGTTCATGACAGCAAAGTAGTTACCAGTCCCTCCATTATCAATTCACGTATATCACAAGCTAGCTTAGTTAACAATATAACTTCGATGAGTTAAATCTTAACTAGTTAACTTTGTAGTTCAGGGCAGAACTACATAGGTAATATACTTGCAGAAGTGTTAGTGTGAATTATCAAACATATCTTGTAGAAATGACGGTGGTATTATCTACTGGCTATCGTTTTGTGATTTCCTAGTTGTTTCCTTGCGTAAATTGTTCGATGGTTGTACCACCATTGGAGGAATTCAAGCGCCCATTACCTTGGTTCAACTTCAACCTAACACACATGAGATACAGAATTCCACCAGCTATCATGTACTTCTCTCACACTCTCCTATCAAGTTCACTGAGAACATTGGAGTGGCGCTGAGATCCTCTCTAAAACCATAGAACCAGACTTGTTAACCCCTCTAACTGAGAGCAGCCCCATAATGATAAGATCATGTCCATCTGACTGTGATACAGATGCGCCTAGCTACATTCGTGTGGCTAGCAGGATATTTTCGTTATTTCATTAAATAGTTGTAATCACTTAGTGCTTGATTTTTTTTGTCCTATTTTTCAGGCTGTTAAAAGTCCAATGCTAGATTACTCTCATTTCATATCGCTCCCGTTGGCAATCCATCCGGATCTTGTCGAGAAACTGAATAACTTCCAGAACTCGATCCTCGGGGCGTCTGCATCTAATGTAGATAGTGATGAGGATGAAAGCCTAAGTGAAGATTCTTCTGATGAAAATGATGAAGCAGAAAGCCCGAGTGTTTTGACCAAGCGTCGAGTTGAAGAAGAAAAGTCTGTGGATAATAAGGGCTCACAACCAGGTTTAAAGCTTTGCTTTGTTTTTGTTCAAGTTCGTCATGTTCCTTGGAATTATTTCTACAGTCAGTACTATTGACTTTGCTTATGAAACTCTGTTTCTACATCTATTTGTCTGTTAAAAACTTATCATTATTCTGTTCCTGAAGATGCATGTTTGAAGCTTGTCCCCTTGGTCAGTAGGGATGTTCAGTGATATGCATGTAACATCATTGCAGATTGAAGAAGAATGAACAAAAGAACGCCTATATGTATTATGGAATTTTATGAGTGTGCTCCACGTTTGGATTATGAAAATGAGGAACAGTGCAAAAAAGTAAACATGAGATAACCATGCTTTTCTAGTTGATTACAACTTACTAAGTGGTTAATATTGAAGGGCCATATGTTTACGAAGAAAGCAAGAGCCCAAAGTGAGCAAATGTGATTTGTGTAGCTTAATTTTGGTATCAAGTAAATTTTGGTATCCAATTTTTTTGTTTATACTAGCTGGCCGATGGAGTTCATTTTGATCCTGATAGCTCCAAAGCGACTTGCTGATATCGGGAAAACCTATTAGTTTGTTGTGTTAATATTGAGATGCAGTAGAAGCTATATGGAAATTGAAAGAATTAAAGCTAGTAGAAATATTTATTCAGTTAAAAATTGAAATTCTGATTCAGAGATGGGATTGCTACAACCCTTTTATTTATTGTATTCTAGTGCTACACTGGCAATGCTACAGATTATTCTTATTGTCCTATGCATTTCCAAAGTAAAATATTTTTTGTTTCATTCAGCCATTGAATACTTTTCTTTATCACCTCTAGAGTTCAGCATTGATAAGTCAATATTCATTAAGCCCAAAACGTTTCACCTAACGGTTCTTATGTTGAAGTTGTGGAACAAGGATCGTATAGCTAAGGCTTCTGATGTGCTCCAGGTATTGCCATTTTAGGAAGATACAGTGTTATTGACTGATAATAGCAACGAATTTAACTAAGTACCTTGCCAGTGCAGTCAGTATCTTCCCAGGTAAATGAAGCTTTGGAAAAGCGACCTATCTCCATACAACTAAGGGGTCTGGTAAGTTTCCTCTTGAGTTGAAAAGATGTTATATTGAATATCTGTTGTTAGTATCTTCATCAGAAGCTGATTTGTACATGACTAGTTAGAGACTTGGAGTGCTGGCCAAATAAAATTTGAGCCAAAGAGCAGAACATTTCTATCTATTTTTTAGACACCTCACAGTACTTTTTACAGCCCTATTGAATGTTTGTAAAGAACTTTTGTGGTGATTTGCATGAATATTACATTTCAGACATGCATGAAAGGCTCACCAGCTAGGGCTCGTGTGGTATATGCTCCAGTACTGGAAGTTGGTGGAGAAGGACGCCTAGTACGTGCCTGCAGTATCCTTTGCAAAAACTTTATAGCTAATAATGAATACATATATTATTGTCAGTCCTTTGGGATTTTCTGAGGAACAGTTTGTGTGTTTATTTATCATTTCAGTATTCGTGTTTTACTATTGATAGATTGATAGAAGTAAAGCATATTGTGCAATGTTGCTTCTTTACTAACACTTCATTAGAGGTAATAACTGAAGCCTTTGTCAAGTCAGGCCTAGTTCTTGAAAGAGACGCAAGACAAGAATTGAGGGTGAGTAGAACTGTATAAGCTGAAGTAGTTTTCTATTGCTTTCTTTAGCTCTTACACTGTTTCTTATTTACGTGACACTCAACAGCAATATATAATTATTCTGTCCAGGCTGATAATCAGTAATATAGATTTTAGACGGAGGTTTTGCCTACCAAAATATACTCAACTTTCAGAGAGCGTCAGCTTGCAAACTATAGACCTACAATTGTGTTGTTGTGTGACATTATATTGGGTGATTCTTTGTCTTTTAGCCCAAAGATTCTCCATCTTTATCAATTCAAGCAGTCGCTACATGGTGTGAGAATTAGTTCGACTGTGAAGGGATTAGCGTTTTGCATGTGGAATTATCATATTTTAGATCTCCATATGCATAAATAATTGTTGATTTTTTTACTACCTCCGATCCATAATAAGTGCTGATTTAGTTCTACATATGTGATTCTGCGCATTTTCTGAACCTGGTGCTAAAATTGCCTCTTCTTGTGCAACTGCAGTTGCATGCGACCATAATGAACGTGCGCCACAGGAAGAGGTGCAAGTAACAAACCATCTCCTTTCTGCATCTGTGTAACGTGCTTTCCATGTACAGTTTGCTCACCTTGTCCGTATATTTCATCGCAGCAAGAAACGGAACCGAAGAAACGATTCGTTCGACGCTCGGAGTATATTCAGACAGTACGGGGAGCAGGAATGGGGCCAGTATCCAGTTCCAGCAGTCCACCTCTCGCAGAGGTTCAAGTTCGACGAGAGCGGATACTACCTCTGCTGTAGCTCGATTCCCTTGCCCGAGGCCGAGGCAACTCAGATTCAGTGAGCTCCATCTGTTTCAGCAATCAGCATAGTGCAGTAACTAAAAGCTGTACTGTACGTCGTTAGTTTGCTGGGATTGAATCAGTAGTTTTGTCCGTGTGGTTTTGCTTCTGTTGTTCTGAAGATTCTTAATGCTTATTATGACTGCAGAATTCCTGGCCAGAGCTTGTATTCCCTAGTGTCTCGTCCATTTCTGAATCTGAACTGTTACCTCGTGTAGTGTAGACTTCCAACCCTATGTTACCTGATAAAAGATCTGATATCACCTTCTGTCGATGGTGTCCTGCTTTCTGTCTCGCGAACGGCCAAATGAAATGATGAAAGCATGCGTTAAAAGCGGCTTTGTTTCTGCCTAAATTCTCTGTCCTGTCCAAATCCTAAGCATAGGCTGCGTCAGGCCAGCAGTGCCGTGAGTGAACAATAACAAGAAACGAAAAGTGTGAGACTGTTCAAGGATGCGCTCCTACACCTAGTCCACTGCGATGGTGCTTCCCGTCCGATCGATCGATCGATCGATCGCGACCCACACCAAATTCCGCAGCTATCTCTGCTTATCCTTCCACATGACCAGCTCAGCTCGTGTCTACTGTACTTTGCAAGGTCGAAGTCGGGACTCGGGATGCCTACACACCAGTGGCCGCGACAGGTTCCCAGGGGTGGGTATTCATCGTTAAAAAATATTCTAAATGCAATGTGTGAACTGTAATACTCCCTCCGTCTCAAAATAAGTGACGTTGGTTTGTCTAGATTCGAATGTATCTAGACACGTTTTAGTATATAGATACGTACGAATCTAGACAAACTCAAGACACTTATTTTGGGACGGAGGGAGTAGTTGTTTAGAAGATTGCATCTATACGGTACCGGCACACCAATATAATTGTTGTTTGAAATTAAAAAAATTTTATAAAATGAGGAGATTAAAGGGCGGCACAGATCTGCTAGTCTGCTAATCTACAACTGTGTTCAAACAAGTAGAAGAGAACCTAGCCAGTCGCTGCCATCTTGGTCGCACATGGCCGCCTCGCAGACGTGGACTATTGCCGCCTTGCCACCATTGCTTGGTCCGCTGCCCGCTACTCGCCGCCAGTTCTGGCCAGCGCAATCGCTAAAGAATCGATACGGTAGCCGCAGCCGGCTGCTACCTGCGGTTGACTGGTCTTGACTCTTGAGAAGATCTTTTGAGTCAGTTCTGATGCGAGTAGAGAGTAGAGATGGACAGTAGTGGGCTGGCCGTTTGGTATGTGGAAGAGAGAGAAGACTACCATCTGTAGAAATACGGACGGGCTATTCCCGCAGAAATCGCTTGTTACCGATGGGTGTTTTCCCATTGTACGGAGGCCGTCTTCTATGGTGGGCCGAGAAAATCTCGCGAGTTACTTCTCTTTGCTTGGTCAACAACATAATTTCCTGTTTTTTACAGATAGCCTAATAGACAGCTTACCATATAGGGTGTCTTTAGTTTTCGACGTGGAGCCATTTTACGGACGCCAGTCGACTAAACCATTGCGCATGCCCTTGGGTTGTATGGGCCGTATGATTATAATACTCCAATGTATATAAATGCTTTGGCGCTGGATCATGGGCATTCGTATGAATACAGGTGAATACACCTGGCGCCGCTCATGCTACACACTAAATGATGTATAGATATATTTATTTTATAAAAGCTAAAACATCTTATATTATGGAACGGAGGGAGTAGTCTGTATCCATCACCACCGGATGTAATATGAGATGTTCGATCTAAGATGAAGATGGCTCAATCTCTCTTTTCTCTTCTTTGGACGGCTCATTTTCTTCTTTTGAGAGCAGAGAATATCAGAACAGATTTATCATTCATTTCGGTATTGTCGAGTAGTTTGTTAGGCTAGCAACCGATACAAATGTAGATCCAGACTAACATAGTACGTGAGGATTTCCTTTCACGCTCAAGATTTCTGAAGCTACTTATCGACTGTGTGTGTGTGTGAGAGGCCTGCCAACCGTTCTCTTTACGCTCGCATCAGCAATTCCATCATTTTCCCATCCTGCACGCTGCACATACGGCCTTATATATAACCGTCACTCCAGTCAGCCCCTACACACACTTGAGCTTCCACCCAACTCACCATAACTCGGCGTACGTCTGACCATCTAGCGACCGACGACAGATCGATCAGATAAGCCACACATACACACCGATCGAGGCGTACACGGTACACATGGCGAAGTTCGCTCTCGGGCACCACCGCGAGGCCACCGAGGCTGGCTGCGTCCGCGCCGTGCTCGCCGAGGCCGTCCTCACCTTCCTCTTCGTCTTCTCCGGCGTCGGCTCCGCCATGGCCGCCGGTACGTCATGTCTATATACTGAGTGAAACGATGTTATATGCATAAATGTGTACTGCAAGAGAGCCTGAAACTACGTACGGCGTACATGTGTTTGCATGCAGGGAGGCTGGCCGGCGGCACCGGCACGATCATGGGCCTGACGGCGGTGGCGCTGGCCCACACGATGGCGGTGGCCGTAATGGTGTCGTCAGGGCTCCACGTCTCCGGCGGCCACATCAACCCGGCCGTCACGCTCGCGCTCGCGGCCGGCGGCCACATCACCCTCTTCCGCTCAGCGCTCTACGTCCTGGCGCAGCTGCTCGGATCCTCCCTCGCGTGCCTCCTCCTCACCTTCCTCACCGGCGGCACCGCAACCATGCCCGTGCACGCGCTGGCCGCCGGGGTGGACGCGGCGCAGGGGGTGCTGTGGGAGGCCGTGCTCACCTTCTCGCTGCTCTTCACGGTGTACGCCACCGTCGTGGACCCGCGCCGGAGCGTGGGCAACCTCGGCCCGCTGCTGGTGGGTTTGGTTGTCGGTGCTAACGTGCTCGCCGGCGGGCCGTTCTCCGGCGCGTCCATGAACCCGGCACGGTCGTTCGGGCCCGCGCTCGCCTCCGGAGTGTGGGCTGGTCACTGGGTCTACTGGGTTGGCCCCATGATTGGTGGGCCTCTCGCTGGGGTGGTCTACGAGGGGTTGTTCATGGTCCGGGCCGGCCATCAGCAGCTACCAAGTGACGAGTCCGGGTTTTAAACCTTACCGCAATGATATGCTAAATAAATTGCACTAGTTTCTTAGAGTTCAAAAAAAATTGCATTAGTTTTTTTAAAGATGAATTGCACTAGTTTCTTATTGTGTGAACTGACAGGTACTTCCTTTTTAGCAAATGGTTAGGCTCCCCATTTCCATTATCAGAAACCAGAAATGAAAAAGCAGAGAAAAAGGTCCAAGACATAAGTCAGAACGACATCTCGTGGGCGGTATCAAAAGAACAAAGAGATAACATGTTTGATCCCACACCTCCACATGTTCTCATCGACATTTTCTTTCATTTTTTCGAAAGGGGCACTTTATTATTTAAAAGTTTAAGTATACACTCGGCATCTGCGTAGCTAAGATGCACACAGCCGATAGAAATACAAAGTTGCATAAAAAGATAAAAATGTGAATTACATATAACGCTGAGAGATTGTAAAAACGCCTAAGGTGATGATGGAGGACAAATCCAGAGATTATGCTGTCATCCTTGGGAGTAAATATCGTATCCTTCAGACGTATACACACCTTCATAAAAAGGTGGTGAAAACATTTACTTTCGCGGAAGATATCAACATGTTTCAGTTTTTGGGCATACGCCTGGTACTCCTCTCCCGAAGCTAGACCTTGGCCGTGAAATGTTATCTCAGCCTTAGTTTTTTAGAAGGTGGTGAAAACATTTGCTTCGTCCTTAGTTTTTTAGAGTTCTCAGCCGTGAAATGTTATCTCTCATAACATATCCAGTGAGATAATGAACCCACGGTTGTGGTGCAGGAGGTACACCCGTGGTAAAAAAAATACACTAATATGTATTAAAAAATTAAAAGAATAGCACGTAAGATGTATAGTCATGTCACAAAAAATTACTCCCTCCGTCCCAAAATAAGTGACTTGAGTTTGTCTAGATTCGTACGTACCTATATACTAAAACGTGTCTAATACATTCGAATCTGGACAAACCAACGTCACTTATTTTGAGACGGAGGGAGTAAATGAAATTCGAGAAACAAAATAGTCAATTCTTGTTATGAATCGAAGTTTCTCGATATGGGCCACCAATTTAGCCCATTAACATGACTAATTGTGAATGTGTTGTTTCTGTTTCTCAAGCCGGGTTTCAAATTCAGATAAAAAAATATGTGACATGGTATATGTAGTCTGCGTGGTTAATTATTTTATGATTTTTTGGGAACTTGTGTAAGTGTTTTGGATCACTGGTGCATTGGATACTTTCTCCGTTTGCTCTGCTTGAAGAACGAAGCAAATCATCGATGCAAGGATCAACTCAATGTGGTGCAATCCCAAGACTCATTCCCCTCCACTAACACCTGGTGGCCTATCTCTAGCAGGCAAACAAGAACTCAAGCATGCTCAACGGGCTTCTCTTGTACATCATGTCAAACGCATGCAAAGAACGAAAACATCATATTTTGGCAAAACAAGAGTCACCTAAGTTATCCAGAAAAATAGATTCAACTAGGTTGACCCTACTCTTCTTACCAGGATGTAAACTAGAGGGCCCACCCTAACGACACAAGCGGTCTCTTTGTGTGGCACTACAACTATAAGTTAACATGTACTACTCTTCTTACTTTCAAATACTTTGTTAGGTTTTTTTTGCATGTTCCTGTTAGAGTTAATCGTGTGCATGTATTTGCATACCAACCGTCTTAGACGTTTCCTTTCTTGTGTGTCGTTTGCCTTTTCATTTCCCTGGATGTAAACGCTCAAATCAATGCTAATTAATGCTAATTGAGCACTATCTTGTAAAGGCCACACCAAAGACTGTTTCTGGCTATATATCAACACGTAAACACCGCCGAGATCTAGGTGAGTGATTCTACCCAGCTGTTATGGTATCAAAGCCAAGTTCCTCTATCTCTGTCTAGCAAAAAAAAAAAAAACAACCAGGCCATTCATGGCAACTTCCTCAAATCTAGCTGTCATCACCATCAATCACCAAGTTTCTGAGAGATTAACTCGTGAGATTTTTCCCCTATGGCGTGCCCAAGTTGTGCCAAAGCTCAAGGGCGCCCAGCTCTTCGGGTTCCTTGATGGTTCCACGGTTATGCCGGAAAAAACCATCAACACCAACGATCAAGTTGTGGTTAATCCCGCATACGCTGTATGGGAGGCGCAAGATCAGGAGATACTCAGCTATTTGGTGAACTCCTTGTCCAAGTGGCAGCGCTGACAAGCTCCAAGGCGATGTGGGATGCACTCGGGAGTATGTTCTCTTCGACGTGGCGCTCAGAGATCAACAACCTTCGCATAGCCCTTGCCAACGGCATGAAGGAGAACAAGACAATGGTTGTCTTCTTCGCGGAAAGGATGTCGTATGCGGAAGAACTCGCGATGGCTGGTAAGCCACTCGCTAAAGATGAACTCATCTCTTATATACTAGCAGGGCTCGACGAGAACTACCACTACAAGAAAAGTTGGCACTTACAACAGACGATTTTCGTGGTTGAAGGCCCTTTTTTATGGTTAAAAATTCTTCTACTACGGATGCCCTTTGTGGTAAAAGCCTCGTCACAAAAGAATCTACCACAGTTTTTTCTGACCATAGCGGACCGCACCCTTCAGCCATGAAAACTTGTTTCATCGTAGATCTGTTCACCAGCCGTGTTGACTGCTGACATCATGCAAAATGCCACGTGGCAAATACCATTAACATCCAGTTACCACCGTTAACGGTCACAGAAACTTGGTAGAAGTCTAGCCCAGCCAAGACCTGCTATTTGTTAAGTGGGCTGGCTGATGGTTCAAAATATATCGAGCTCATTGGGAACCCCAATAGGAAGGTATGATGAGCACAACAGCAAGTTTTCCCTCAATTATGAAACCAAGGTTATCGAACCAGTAGGAGCAAGGAAACAACTCCAAGGTGTTGTTTCTAACTTGGAATCCTACACGACACAACCATAGAACTTTGCCCCAACTTACAGTGAGGTTGTCAATCTCACCGGTTTTGCTGAAACAAAGGATTAAACGTATTGTGTGGAAGATAGTAATTGCTTCCAGAAAGTAAACAGTATACAACAAATAGATGGTAGATTGATGGTAAAAGAATGGACCGGGGTCCATAGTTCACTAGAGGTGATTCTCCTTAAGATAGATGACATGTTGGGTGAACAAATTACAACGGAGCAATTAACAGACACCGAGAAAGCATACATGCGTATACTAATCATCTTGACTCCTATGAGATTTGATTGGGCATTACAACATTATACATAGACCATAATCCAACTGCATCTATGACTAATAATCCATCTTCAGGTTATCATTTGAACCCCCTCCAGTATTAAGTTGCAAGCAACAGATAATTGCATTAAGCAAAGTGTGTAAAGTAAACAATACGATTGTCCCATTGACAAAGGATTGTTGTTTTCTCCCTAGCAGCAACAACACATCTAGTACCTTAGAGATTCCTGTCACCTCCCCAGATTACTAGAGGCATGAACCCACTATCGAGCACAAATACTCCCTCTTGGAGTTGCTAGCATCTACTTGGCTAAGATAGCTACTAACAACGGAAAGCATGCAAGATCACAAATAACATAGACATGATAGAATCAATAATCAATCTGAAATAGCATCTCAATATCCATCATATCCCCGCAAACACAACATGTAAGATTACAAATAGATGATCTTGATCATGAACGGAGCTCACAAGATCTAAACATGGTAGCACAAAGGAGGATAACCAACCATCTAGCTACTACATGGACCCATAGTCCAGGGATGAACTACTCACGCATCACACCGGATGCAGTCATGGTGATGAAGAAGGCCTCCAGGGTGATCTCTCCCCTCCGGCAGGGTGCCGGGAAGAGCTTCAGATCCATCCTGATCTAGGGATAGAGATGGCGGTGGCTACAGACTCTTTCGTGGAATTTTGATCGGGTTTTCATCCCGGGAGGCTTTTATAGGCGGAAGGGCAAGGTCGGTGGGGGCTCGAGGGGCCCACACCAAGTGGCGGCGTGCCTAGGGTGTGGCCGCCTCGTGGCCCCCCTTCGGCTGCCCTCCGGACTCTGTGTTGCTTCAGGTAAAATATTGACTTTGGATTTTGTCCGGTCCAATTCCAAGAATATTTCCTTACTAGCTTTTCTGAAACCAAAAATAGCAGAAAATAGGCAACTGACACTGTGGCATCTCGTTAATAGGTTAGTTCCAGAAAATGTATAAAAATACCTCAAAGTATGAACAAAACATAAGAAAGTAGATACTAAACAAGCATGGAACATCAAAAATTATAGATACGTTTACGACGTATCAACATCCCCAAGCTTAACTCCTGCTCGTCCTCGAGTAGGTAAGTGATAAAAAAGAATAATTTTTTAGGTGACATGCACCATCATAATCTTGATCAAGGTATTTGTAAAACATTGATAGCTAGGATCATAGTACTCTAACATAGACATGAAAGATATAGTTCTAAAAATAAGACATAGCAACTATGTTGTAACATGAAAAGGTACAAACAAAAGATTCATGAATAACAATGCTTTGAAAGACGTTTGTTTGTTTCACATATAGAAAACATAATGAGAATGGTATTCAGCTTGTCCCTCATGGTGTAGCAAAACATAAATGCATATGACACCTTCAAAGTTCATAACGGTGACTAGATACAAATAATTTAAGGACAAGCAATATCAAAGTTATGAATCAATCAACAAGTTTTGGGACAATCCACATAAAACTAAGAATGACCACTATGCTTTCTCAATAGGTGCATAAAGATAGAATATGGAGACTCAACATAAAAGTAAAAGAAAGGCCCTTCATAGAAGGAAGCAGGGATTCAAGTTTCATAAAGAGCTTCCAAAAATTATGGTACTTATTAGCTTTCAGCTCTCATTGCCCCTATCATAAGCATCTTTAGGTGATTAAGGTTAAAGTGAACAAATATGAGGATATGCCTGACAAGTTATAAGATGAAAATCTCATGCCCCTTTCTTACGAGTACCGAACCTCATGCTACTCAACTTTAGTCACGAGTAAGTTCTTGTAATTGTAAGTACATGTGTATCATAGAGAACCGCCAACAGGGTACCCCTTGCCCCATGATACATGAGATTTCCCATATCAAAATGACAAGGCAAAAGACAATGAGCATCTCAACAATCCTTTTATTTCCTATTTGCATAGGGTTTTTTTTCTTTCCTATTTGCATAGGTTTTTTATTTCCTATTTGCATAGGTTTTTTTATTGAGGATGCTTCATAGATTGCTCACTATGGTTATGCTGCATGTTTCCACCATGATTAGGCATGGCTTAGGCTAGCCACCCAGGCATTTCTCTAACACATATACAAACTCCATGAGCTTTACAAGCTCCCTTTCATTTCACACCGTCGGGATCCATAAGCAAAAGAACATGATATCAACTAAATAAAGTGCAATGTTGAAAGCGTTCCCCATGGTAACATGGTTATGCTAATTCACAACTTACAAAGTGCAAGCATATACGCAACATAGATGGGCACAATGGTTCAAGTTTATTAAGTGCAAGAAAGTAAAGTGTGCCATCAAGTTCTTGAGAGCTTTAATCACTAATTTTCACATAATAAGTTTAATTTGGAAGGTAGATAAAAACATGAATATACTTGGAATAGAAATAATGCTAATAGGTAGGTATGGTGGACAATGGACTCTTTGGAATAACTTGGTTTTATTTGGAGTTGGATGCATGAGTGGAACTCATACTTGGTACATGTGGAGGCTAGCAAAAGACTGGGAGCGACCAACTAAGAGAGCAATAATGGCCATAATCATGCAAAGCGACACAACATTATTAATTAAACAATAAAGTGATATTACAAGTCGAAAACTAAATGATCATAGATGCTATGGTGACTTGGTATAGTCTTAACATGGTGCGAGCATGTGCCAAGTCAACCCAAATAAAGCATCAAAGGAGAATACCACAATATTATGCTTTTATATGCTAAAACAACGTATGATTCTTTCAAGGCACACTAAGCAATCTCAATTGCTTGTAACAAGTCATGCTACATCAATAATCACTAAGCATAAAGTCAAAGCAATATCAAGCATGACATGATAAAGTCTAGGCCACAGTTAAAACAAGCTCCTTTTATACCACTTATAAGCATGAACTTTCCTACTCTTTTCCAATCCAAATCAACTTATTTGAAACTATGTATGAATGCGGGGGTCCAACCAATTTATTCAAGCAAACTAAGCAAAAGAAAACTAAAAACAAAAACGAAGACGCTCCAAGAACAACACAATTATGCATGAAACAATAAAAATGAAGTGTTTAGAAGAAAACCTGAGTTTTTTATTGATGAAGAAGGGGATGCCTTGGGCATCCCCAAGCTTTGACGCTTGTACTTCTTGAATATTTCTCGGGGTGACACGGGTGGCATCCCCAAGCTTGAGCTTTTTTCCATACTTCATATTATCACATTGTTCTTCCCTATACTTTAAAATTTCCTTCATACAAAACTTCACACAATCTTCATCAGCAACATTAGTGTATTCAAGATAATAAGTCTTTGGGTTCAGTTTCAATTCAAGTAAAACTTCCATTAAAAACACAAGCTACTTTAGCAATTTATTTTAACAGTTCAAGTGATCAAAGAGAACTCAAAGAGAAAGAGATTAAGAGGCAAATGCAAATAATGACAGAAATCTGTCAAAACAGATCAGCAGGTAAAAACCAATTTTTTCAAAAACCTTCTGTTGCTCAAATCGAAAAGTGTTAAACTAACGAAAGTTGGATAACAACCTGGGTCAGAATCACAAAAAATTACAGCTCAATCCTACATACAGAGATTTTTCACAATTTTTTACAGCAAAGCACAAAAATCTGTTTCGGGGCAGCAACTTTCCCAAGTATTATTTCTCTCTTATTAGAGGTTATTCTTGGCACAAAAACCACACAAAAAGGATAAGGAGAGGTTATTACTGAAGCAATAACTTCCAAGACTCAACAAAAGAAAAATTTATTGACTAAAAATTTGGGTTATCTCGCAATAAGTGCTTTTCTTTAACCCCTTTGAGCTAGGCATAAGAGGCAAGAATCAAGTATTCTCAAATGAAGAAGCATTAAGAACATATTTCTTGCCTCTACCTTTCTTACCTTTATTTTTATCTTTAGGGAACGTATGATTGTTTGGTATAGAAGCAAAATGCATGATTCCCTTTTCCACATCTATTATTGCTCCAAGGAGTTTTAGTAGGGATCTTCCAAGTGTTATTTGTCCTTTTCCTACACATTCAATAACAAGATAATCAGTAGACACCACTTTCCCTAGGATCTTTGTAAACACTTCCTCAGCTATTCCAATGGGTAATATTGTGGCATTATTAGTAAGAGATATTTCTTCTCCTCCTTCAGTAAGTCCCCAAAGATTTAAAGATTCACATATGTCTTTAGGCATAAGGCAGAATTTAGACATGATATCACAACAAGCATACAAAGTTTCATTATTTATAACAACTTTTACTATAGGAAGCCATTTTGAAGATTCAGAATTTATTGGAACATATTCATGATGCTCTCTAAGCATGTTATAGCATTCTTTTAAACTAGCAGTGTTGGTCTCAAGAGTGTTCAATCTAGCAATAATGTTTATAACGGAGGAATCAGATTTGCTAGGCAAGTCATATGTTGCAACCAACTTTTTTATGGCATTAAAAGCTTCACCGTCATTGCACTATAGGAAATCTCCTCCTACTATAGCATCCAAAGCATATCTATAGCAAAGAGCAGTTCCAAAGTAGAAACTGCTAAGAAACAAGCTTAGAGTCATTTTAGGTTCAGTTTTTTCATGTAAATCAGAGATTCTAGACCAAGCTTCTTTGAAACTCTCTTCAATTCCTTGTTTGAAAGTAAAAAATCATTTCCTCAGGCGACATAGTGATTGGAGCAATGCTAGACATAATAGCAACTTGAGATAGAAACTAATTTTTTTGTGTGTTTTTGATATAAAGAAATAAACTAGTACAACTATTTTTTTGTGTTTTTGATAAAAGAAACAAGCAAACAAAGAAGAAATAAACTAAGAAAAACAAAAAAAACAAAGTAAAGAGATTGGTTATGAGGGACTCCCCTTGTGAAGATGTCCTTGACTCCTCGACAACGGTGCCAGAAAAAAGGCTTGATGGCTCAAAATATATCGAGCTCGTTGGAAACCCCAAGAGGAAGGTATGATGAGCACAGCAGCAAGTTTTCCCTCAGTTATGAAACCAAGGTTATCGAACCAGTAGGAGCAAGGAAACAAATCTAGCAAGGCATTGTTGACAACTTGGAATCCTGCACAACACAACCACATAACTTTGCCCCAGCTTACAGTGAGGTTGTCAATCTCACTAGTTTTGCTGAAACAAAGGATTAAACGTATTGTGTGGAAGATAGTAATTGCTTGTAGAAAGTAAACAATAAACAGTAAATACATGGTAGATTGATGGTAAAAGAATGGACCGGGGTCCATAGTTCACTGGAGGTGATTCTCCTTAAGATAGATGACATGTTGGGTGAACAAATTACAGCGGGGCAATTAACAGACACCGAGAAAGCATACATGCATATACTAATCATCTTGACTCCTATGAGATTTGATTGGGCATTACAACATTATACATAGACCGTAATCCAACTGCATCTATGACTAATAATCCACCTTCAGGTTATCATCCGAACCCCCAACAACATTAAGTTGCAAGCAACAGATAATTACATTAAGCAAAGTGTGTAAAGTAAACAATACGATTGTCCCATGGACAAAGGATTGTTGTTTTCTCCCTAGTAGCAACAGCACATCTAGTACCTTAGAGATTCCTGTCACTTCTCCAGATTACTAGAGGCATGAACCCACTATCGAGCATAAATAATCCCTCTTGGAGTTGCTAGCATCTACTTGGCCAAGATAGCTACTAACAACGGAAAGCATGCAAGATCACAAATAACATAGACATGATATAATCAATAATAAATCTGAAATAGCATCTCAATATCCATCGGATCCTCGCAAACAGAACATGTAAGATTACAAAATAGATGATCTTGATCATGAACGGAGCTCAAAAGATCTAAACATGGTAGCACAAAGGAGAAGAACCAACCATCTAGCTAGTACATGGACCCGTAGTCCTGGAATGAACTACTCACGCATCACACCAGAGGCAGTCATGGTGATGAAGAAGGCCTCCAGGGTGATCTCTCCCCTCCGGTAGGGTGTCGGGAAGAGCTTCAGATCCCTCCCGATCTAGGGATGGAGATGGCGGCGGCTATAGACTCTTTCGTGGAATTTTGATCCGGTCTTTGATCAGGTTTTCATCCCGGGAGGCTTTTATAGGCGGAAGGTCAAGGTTGGTGGAGTCTCGAGGGGCCCACACCAGGTGGCGGTGCGCCTAGGGCTGGCCGCGCCACCCTAGGGTGTGGCTGCCTCATGGCCCCCCTTCGGCTGCCCTCCGGACTCCGTGTTGCTTCAGGTAAAATATTGACTTTGGCTTTTGTCCAGTCCAATTCCGAGAACATTTCTTTACTAGCTTTTCTGAAACCAAAAACAACAGAAAATATACAACTGGCACTGTGGCATCTCGTTAATAGGTTAGGTCCAGAAAATATATAAAAATACCTCAAATTATGAACAAAACATAAGAAAGTAGATACTAAACAAGCATGGAACATCAAAAATTATAGATACATTTATGACGTATCACTATCTCATGAGGAGAGCCCAATAAGATCACGGGCCTTTTGTTGCCTGTCAAAACCCACCGGCGAGCAGCGACGAGCAACACGAAGAGCCGGGAGGCTCCCAGAACTGCTGGTGGGTCCTGGTCCCTCGGGCAACGGCCCGCAAAACTCCGGCACACGTCCCGGCTGGTGCAAGGGCGTGCCACCTGACCTATACCTGGTCAGGAAGGTGATGGGTTGCTTCGATTAGTTTCCTGCATGGCAAACAAACATACGTAAAATTCGAGCCGCGACCGGCTCCTGTGTTTCGTGAATCGGCTCCTAGAGCCGATTATCCCATGGTTCTGCATTAGATCTACGATAACATGGGGTTTTGCTTCATCAATACAAGTTAAATCGATCTACGACAGTTCAACGTTTTCACCACATAGTTGGAACATCCTACACGTAATTGAGCCTGGTAGATACAAAAGATGATAGAAAACTAATCCTAGAGAAGGCCTAACAACCGACGTAAAGTCAATTCCCGGAACAACTCCTCTCGAATTGGCAAACCATATCCTTACATACTACTGGATCGTTCAACTCGTTTGCAAGGCCTGACCATGTGGATATCAAACTAAACCTTGGAAAACAAAACATAACTATATTAGATCAAGTCAACTAAATAAAGATCAAGCAAGATGCTACCCTTACACCCAAAAAAGGTGCAAAGGCAGCGGGATAAATAAAGGCAGCATAACTAAGCAATCATAACAAAAAGTACCGATGCTAGCCCAAACAGATCTATGATAACAGTATTACTCGCCATCAACAAGGCTTCAAAGACGAGTAACACTAAATAACGCATAAGCATCGCCTAGATCGCAAGATGCGATCTAGGCAGATGACACTTACCCGAGAAAAACCCTAGAAACAAGGGGTATGGCGCGCCGAGATTGTGTTTGTTGTGAACGTGATCGTCCTTCTTTTCTCAATAACCTTAGGTACATATTTATAGTCCGGAGACTTTCTATCTTTGGAATAACCCTAACAACTCTATCTCTTACTTAAACCGAAACGTAACCTACTACAATATACAGATACACGGGCAATTTAGCCCAAATCCACGCACAAGGCCGATCCAGCAATACGTTGTATATATGTATCCTCCAAGCCCATCTTGATTACGGCCCATCTCCTCCTTTGGCCAAAATATGGCGATAACATGCCCCCTGGTTTTGGCAATAATAATTCCAAACCACTCGTTGATGTTTTTCTTCCCCTTCTTTTTTATCGGGTTACGCTGCGAGCAGAATCGCCACGCCACCCTCATCATGATGCCCTGTCTTCGACTTCTCCGCGAAGGCACGATTTGACAATTTGGCACCACATTCGGAAACCGCTATGGCATTGAACCACCTCCCACTATTCCCTTATTTAAATTCATCCGAGCAGTTTGCAGCCCCATCTTCTTCCATTAGCCAAAAACCCTCTTCCTCCGCCAAAAACCTCTTCCTCCGCCATGGCCTCCTCTTCTTCCTCCAAATCATCCGCCTTTCCTCCCAATCTTCCAACACGATGAGCGATCGAGAGCCGACGCCAGCACCCGCCAATGGCGGTAGATGAGGCTCTCGCCCACAATGGTGGGACGAGAGGATCGACTTCACGCTGGTCGAGGACGATGAGTCCTCGACAGAGGAGGAGGGCCTCAGTTCCTTGTCGACGGGAATCGGAGGCGGAGAGCACCGACGATGCCGTGTCCTGGGACGGCGTCGATTCTTCCGACGAGGAAGAAGAAGCGGAGGAGGACACCTCCTCTGACGAATACCCGCCGGTGAAGCGCTTCCGCGCCGGGTCCAGCGAGGACACCGAAAACGACGACGAGGACGAGGAGGCCCCCGCTGACATCTTCAGCAGCAGCGGCGAAGACGACGCCGGCAGCAGCGCTGATGACAGCGAATGCGACGACGGCGAAGACAGCGGCGACGACACCGGCCTCTAGATTAGGAACTAGTAGTAGCAGTACTAATAGCAGATTTCCTTTTGTAAGCAATCGGCTCCATTGTAAACAATCGTCTTTTGAATCAACAAAGATTGCCCTCCCAATTCGATTTTGCCGATAGTCAAAATAGGTCAACGTTCTAGAAGCCGATAGCAATGTATCGGCTTTCACCATACTACGCTCATATGGTCAACCAAGTCAAAGCCCAACGAGCCGATGGTAACACATCGACTTTCCCCACAAACGTTGACAAAGTCAAATTTGGTCGCATATTTAGATAAATCTGAGCGCCACTCCAACTTCAAACGGTAGCTGCGACCCTCTTCAAAAAGGCTAAACCAGATCTCCAATTTCCTCACCGATAGATCGAGCTTACGACAAGAACCCTTGATCCCCAATCGCATAGATCCATCTCCGCCGCAAACTAGATGGGAATCGCCCAATACCAGCAGATGATCTCGGTTCAAGGTACGCCTGCTCCTCATGATCCGAACACGGTGCTAGAATTAATAGCAAACACCTGAATTAATGCTCTATTCCACCGTTAAATTTTAGGTTTCAGACATCCTGCTGCCGCATCCTTCTCTCCCAAATTCTCTGTCTTGGTCCCCGCATGTAATCTAGTCCTGCCCATCTGATCTCTTGCAGGCAAATGTAATCCCTTCGTAAGCCAAAACCTAGATTTGAATTCTTGGGCCGACTGCTTGCGAGCCTGGCCTAATCCCCCTGAACATTGGGTCTCTTGGTACAGCAGGGTAGCCAAAACTTACCAATCCCAATGGGAAACCACGGGAATAGCCGATGCCTTGTATTTGTCATTGTCTCCCCTTGAGAAACATGAAAATCTTCTAAAAACCATCGGCTATTTCTGGTCCGATGCTCTGAACTGCTTCATGTTCGGTCATGGCCCCATGACACCAACTCATAGACGTGGTGATGATTACTGGTGCGGACGTTACATCACCCAGCCCTTACGCTTTTAAGTCGACAAAGGTTCCTACAAACTTTCTTCTAAGACACCGCATTTAACGGGGTGCCTATCTTCAAAGCCACATGAAAACTAAAGGCCCTGTCACAGAGAAAGAACACACAGCTTTCCTCAACTTCTGGCTGGAACATTTCATATTCTGTGGCCCTTCCCTTGCTCCAACCAAGAATTATCTCTCCTTGGCCTACGAACTTGCCAGAGGCACTCAACTTGGTATCGGCAAACTGTTCCTTGGAGAAGTCTATCGATATCTCCAGTTGATGTCTGTCAAACTATCCTCCGGCATAGCAATCAAAACAGGAGGTCCTTGGTGGTTCATTCAGCTATGGTCTCAACTGTATTTTCAAAACCATGTCCCAAACTTCCCCCTTTTGGCGAGTTGCACCTTTCCAGATGCCAAAGGGAAGCAGATCCGATGCACCAGCTACGGCCAAGCTCAGATAGATCGCCAGTAGCAAATCGATCCCTCAGGAAGCATCCAAGTGGTTCAGCATTTTCTTCCAAGGCCTGGACAATCCTATCTTCTTTCCTTACACGGAAGAATCGGAACATTTTGAAAATCCAATCTCCTTTAGGCTAGACAACTTTGCCGATGACACCAAAGACTGGCAGCTATTTTCCACCGTGATCCGTCCCTCGCTTCCTTCCGGTTGGTATGAGCACATCCAATGAATAATCAAGCTGGATACGAATTCTACCACCGGTGGCAGAAGCGGCTCGACAATTTGGCCTTGGACAAGTACCTCCCCATTTCTTTCTCCACCATCTTACGAGAGAGAGCCGACTGCCTGATCCTCTCACCAGTCAAAGGTGTTATTCCTTCTTCGATGCTCTGACCATCCCAATTCTTAACAACCTCACCTTCGCTTCATCAACCGATGGTTTTGAGAACTGGTGGTCGATGTGGAAGACTCATGCCTTCAGGAGAGATCTAGGACCGTTGCTGGAACAGCTCGATGCTGAATATGATATCCCCGTAGAACAGGTACTATTAACTGTAAATTTTCTTGATGCAGCTCACAAATGATCCTTCTAATAACCCGCCTCCTCCTTGCAGCAACAAGACGGTCCTGAACCTACACACAATGATGGCTCCCTTCAATTCTTCCCACCAGCCTGTGGTCCTTTTACGCAAAAACTCGCCACCTTTTAAAAAGGTCGTGATGCAGAACCAGCCGATATCACCACAATCAGCTTCCAAGATCCAAGCCACTTCTGGGTTCGCCGCCTCTCGAGTTCCAACTAGAACAAGAACGGTGGTGAGGAAGGTAGCTGTACGGAAGACTTTGAGGCGCCGGAGCCCTTCTCCAGAAAGCTCGCATGTACGCTGATCCATGCCTTGGTCGATCTCTTTCATCCTTGCAAACATGCTTGTGTTTACTAGCTCTCCTTTTCTTACAGGGTTCCATCGAAGACACCTCCAGCGGGGACGCACAATCCAATCGAGGAGAATCGGGCCCAACAAACTCTAAAAGGACCACCACACCGAGCCAGCCAGATTTGCCACCATCGGCTTCCAGGAAAAGGCCGGTTCCTGCACCTACTGCCCCCCGAGCATCAGTCGAGGCGGGGTCAGCTGTGAGCCCCAAGAGGGCTCGCAAGGGACTGCAAACTTCTTCGTCGAGCCAGGAGGTTTCGAAAGTCATCACCCTCGATGCTCTTACCCATTATTTTTTTATCTGCCGATTCATCACTTATTTACATCGGCTAAGCACTTTCCATGCAGACGACCGGCACTTCTAGTGGAAAAGCCGGGGAAGTGCCGATGCCTGCCGTAAGGCTGGATCTAGTAATCCCTGAAGGTGTAGCTGAGACGGTTACCACTTTGGACAAGCCCCTAGCAACAACACACAAGCCGATTGTCTCGTCATCTGCTATCCCCTTGACCTTAGGAGAGGTACGTTCGCTTCGTTCGGCTCTTCCTTCCATGTTGGACGACATCGATGCCATTTCGCTGCCAGGTTGTGATATCTCAGGCTGCCGACGTCGACCGAATCCATCGAACCAACTCTCTGTTGCCAACGATGAACTACGAGCAAGGGCTGTTCTACCTCAATTCTAGCGTCTCAAAGCCTTGCTGTCCTCCCCGATCGAGAAGTTGATCGAGGGTTCTGAAGAGGTGAAGAGTGTTCTTGCTGAAATCAAGGACCAACTCCCAGTAGCACTGCAGGTGAAGCTTTGGCCAGTTGTAACTCTGTCTTTCTACGGGTCAAGGGTGAAGTTGGCTCGTGAGAGGATTAATCTGCGCCGCGCCCAACTTCCACTGAAGGCCAACATTGCAGACAAATGTCAGCAGCTCAATGAGAAAAAGGCGTCTCTGGACGCCAAAACTGACACCTCTGTCAGCACCACCGAGCTTGCATCCTTGAAAAAGGAACTGGGAGATCTTGAAGAGAAGGTCCGGGCGACTAAACAGCTCATTCGTGACAAAGAAGCATTCATCGCCCGCTCCCAAGACGAAGCGGAAGGCCTCAAAGCTCAACTGAAGACTGATCTGGCGGAAATACGTGCCCTGAACAAGCAGCTAGTGATGGGCAAGGACGAAGATGACGAAGCCGAGATCGCTGAGGTGGATCGTGTCCGCGCTGACGCCCTCCCCGCCTTCGAGGCATTCCTTCAGTAGCTTCTTCATGTAAACTGACACCTGTTCGTAGCAGTTTAAACCTCTAGAGTCGATGGCTGTGCATCGGCTATATATATATATATATTTTTTATTAGCCGATTTCATGTATCGGCCCCCATATTTCACTGTCCATCATCCCACATGCTTGGGAAATATTTCTTGAGATCTCGACCGTTGATACCATCGAATTTCACGCCGTCCAGCTCCTCAAGCATGTACGCGTTCCCCCTTAAAACTTGATCGACCCTGTATGGCCCGTGCCAATTTGGAGACCATTTACCGTATGCTGCATCCTTAGTCCCCAATGGCAATACAGCTTCCCATACCAGATCGCCAATGTGGAACTCCTTTAGTCTCACCTTCTTATTATATGCACGAGCTACCTTGGCCTTGTTCTCTTTGATTTTCTCAAGCGACCACAGACCTAAGCTCGCTTAAATCCTCAACACCGCCACTCATCGTACGCATATTCTTCAGTTGTTAGGTCGTTCTGAAAAGTGACACGTCTCGATCCAGCCGTAATCTCCCAGGGCAATACGGCTTCTTGTCCATAGACTAGATGGTATGGCGAGGTTTTTATCGCTCCATGACACGACATGCGATAAGCCCATAAAGCCTCTGACAAAACTTCGTGCCAACGCCTAGGGTGCTCATCGACTTTCCTCTTGATCAGCTTGATAAGGCTCGTTGACGCTTCAGCTTGCCCATTTGCTTGAGCATAGTACGGAGATGATCGGATCAGCTTAATTCCCGTGTCCTCACAAAACTTTCCAAACTCGTGAGAAATGAAGACCGAACCTCCATCGGTCGTGATAGTTTGGGGGATCCCGAATCTATGAATGACGTGTTCTTTCACAAAATCGATAACATCCTTCGAGTTCACTGACTTCATAGGGACAGCTTCCACCCATTTAGTGAAATAATCCGTAATGGCCAAAATCCACATGTGGCCTTTGCTTGATGGAGGATTGATCTTGCCAATCATATCCATGCCCCAACCTCGGAATGGCCAAGGCTTGATGATGGGGTTCATTGCTGACGCGGGTACCATCTGAATTTTTCCAAATTTCTGACATGCTTGACACCCTTTGTAGTACTTAAAACAGTCCTCAAGCATGGTGGGCCAATAAAACCCTGATCGCCTGATCAACCATTTCATCTTGTGAGCCGATTGGTGAGTTCCACAGGCGCCTTCGTGTACCTCGTGCAGGAGCCGATTGGCCTTGGTTGGCCCTGACATTTGAGCAATAACCCTTCCAGAGTCCTGTAAAACATGTCGTCCCCAATAAGCACATACTTCATGGCCTTGTACCTTATCCGTTTAGGTGCCCCCCGAGCCGAATCTTTCAAGTAATTGAAGATATCGGCTCTCCAGTCGTCCGCCTCCAGGAACTGTACTTGAACATCAGTTCCTTCTGCCACGTCCTTGTAGCCTGAAGCCATTTGTGCGAGATCATTCGCCTCGGTATTCTGCGATCGATCGATCCAATTAAAGTTAAAGTACAGTAACTGTGCCATCAGCTCAGGGCAATGCAACCATAATGGGAAGAGCTACTCGCTCTCACACTTATATTCCTCCGTGAGTTGGGAAATCACCAATTTGGAGTCTCCAAAATTTCATCGCTTCGCTCCAGCTTGATGAGCAACTCCATTCCATGCGTATCGCCTCATACTCGCCGACATTGTTGGTGCGAGGGTAGATAGTCCGATGGAGAAGGAATATGTTGCTTCGGGCGACATTTAGTAGAATGCCGATGCCGCAACCATCATCACAAACCGATCCATCGAAAAACATGGCCCATGCTCGTATAGACAGCGCTGCAATATCAGTGTTGATTCTTTCAGCAATAAGGTCGGCCAACGCCTGACCTTTAACCGCTTTCGCGGGTTGATACCGGATATCAAATTACGATAATGCAAACATCCATTTGCCGAGTCGGCCTTTCAACATAGGAGCCGAAGATATGTTTTATGACATCTGATTTGCATATAATGATAATCTCCGCTGAGAGCAAGATGTGGCGCAGCTTGGTGCAGGTGAAAAACAGGCAGAGGCACAACTTATCGATCTCAGGATACCTTGTCTCTGCATCCAGCATCCTTCTGCTGATGTAAAACACAACTCGCTCCAGACCATCATAAACCTGCACCACCACCGAGGCGATGGACGTGTCAGCTACTGACAAGTAAATGCAGAACGGCCTATCTGGCTGGGGCGGAATCAACACTGGCGGCTTCGTTAGATATTCTTTGATCTCGTCGAAGGCTCGTTGTTGTTCTGTCCCCCAGCGGAACTCCTCATCAGATTTAATTTTCACCAGTCCCATGAACGGCTCTATTCTTCCTGACAGATTGGAGATGAATCTTCTGACGAAGTTGATCTTGCCGATGAGATCGCAGTTCTTTCTTCGTGGTAGGTGGCTTCATTGTTCGACCGCCTCGACTTTTCAGGCCGATCTCAATTCGCGTTCATGGACCAAGAAACCCAAGAACTGACCGC
This sequence comes from Avena insularis, assembly GCA_023614405.1. Taxonomy (NCBI): domain Eukaryota; kingdom Viridiplantae; phylum Streptophyta; class Magnoliopsida; order Poales; family Poaceae; genus Avena; species Avena insularis. The sequence continues at coordinate 501,479,260 of CM042688.1, read as the reverse complement.
CGTCACCTCAAGGCACACTTCTTTGATTCATCCGTAGTCGAATTTTCTTGTTCGGTCCAGGACGCGTTGCAGATCGCCCAGGTGTCCTTGTACTGAAGCAGACTTGACCACCACGTCATCGATATAAATTTCCACTAGCTTGCCGATCAGATCATGGAAGATGTAATTCATGGATCTTTGGTACGTGGCGCCGGCATTCTTCAGTCCAAACGTCATGACTACATATTCAAACAACCCCACCGAACCTGGGACTCTGAACGCAGTCTTGTGTATATCCTCCGAGCCATAAAATTTGGTTGTAACGGCATTGCCTTCCATGAAGATCAAGATCTTATGAACAGAAAATGCATTGATCAGTGTCTCTCGCTACGGCATCGGATACTCATCCTTTGAGTAGCTCTATTGAGATCCCAAAATCTATGGCAACACGCCAGCGGCCATCCTTTTTCTCTACAGGTACGATACTAGAAATCCACTCAGCATACCTGCATGGCCTGATTAACCTAGCTGTCAACATTTTCTCGATCTCTTTCTTGACTTCTTCCAAAATTCCGGCCTTCATCTGTCGTGCTCACTGCTGGAATGGCCGAAACCCTTTTTTAAGCGGGAGTCGATGCTCAATGATGCTCTGCCTAACCTGCATCTCTCAGATAGTCCCGTGCAAAGCAGTGGATATTCTTTCTACAAAGCTATCATCAGACCCCGCTTGTTCGGATCTAACTTCTTGCTGATAAATGTTGGTCGTGGCTTATCCCCAGGACCGATGTCAATCTCCTCTAGCTCATCAGCGGAGGTAAACCCATACCCTAGCTTTCCGTCACCTGCTAAATCGATGCTAAACACGGGGCAAACAGTTGGTGAGGATAACAAAAATAATTTGGGCCGATTGCCGGAATCGGCCCCCTTTTTGATTGCATTAGTGAAAGAAGGTTTACAACTTATTTGTGCTCCACAATGGCAGGGAATCTCCCTACTACGACTGCATGACCTGTTTGTCGTAAGATTACTGCTTTTTATTTTTTGTGGCCGATCGCGGGGATCGGCCGTACCACTTACGATCGTGGTCTTTGCTATTCGTCGTGCCGATGGATAAGACCAGCCTCACCCCGTTTTTTGTAGCTTCAATGCGTTCACAGCCGTCTAGACTGACTCCAGAGATCGGCTCTTGGTCTTCTGCTTCCCAGATGTTCATGCCAGCTATGGAGATCTCGATCGAATCATCTGCCTGAATGACCTCCACTTCGTCTCCATCCCATCAGATAGGGCAATCGCATCGTGGATGGAATGCAGCGATTAGCGTGAATCAATCCTCCCCTCAAAGAAGACAGCAGGTGCTTTTGCTATCAACGACGAAGAATGACGTAGGGATGGTTTTTTTGCCCACGGTCAGATCCACGTTCAGAAAGCCTTGCGTTTCTGAAGTTTGGCCGTTGAAGTCGCTTAACGTGATGTTGGTTTTGATCAGATCTGCAGTGGAGCGTCCCAAACGCCGTAGCATGGAGTATGGCATTATATTGACTGCCGCTCCGGTGTCAACCAACATCTTGCGGACAGTCGCCCATTGATATAACCTCGCAGTGCAGGCTTTCGGATGTTTGTAGCCCTTCTCGTGGCTTTTCAAAGATGACGGCCCGTGGGCGCAATGAACTGCTACATCGGTAGTTCTTTGGTCCTTGAGCGCAAAACTCGGCGAAGTATGAACACCATGTTTGTGCCAGCCGATGTCTTTGCATCGCTTTTATTGGTTTGGGCGCCACTCCTTCCTTTTCGGACGAGCCTCCGTTTCCAAGGTTTGTTAATTTTCACGCCAGATCGGGCCGTGCTTTCCTTAAAGCGTGGAGGTGCGTGCTTCGCTTCCTCCAGTTACGTGATCGCTGAACTCTACGCTTTTGGGTGCTCGAGTCCATCGGGACACCACCTTGGCCGGTGATATCTGCTCTTCTTCTTCACCCTTTGGTTCCTCGAGATCTTTTGCTCGAGATGACTTCCCTTGTTTGTTACGAGGCGGAGAGGCCCTAGACGCTGAACAACAAACTGGACTGTCCTCCTTCCGCTGTCCACATTCCGGCGGTTGTCGATTGTAGGCAATCGGCTCATTCCGTCCCCAGCAATACTTGAAGAAAGGACAATCCCAATGTTTATCCATGCCTTCTTTTTCCTTCGACTTTTCACTAGCGAGGTGCTCATATCCTTCATCATCTCTATCGTGCGGCGTCGGTCATCTTGGACGCTCATACTTGTTAAGGAGATGCGTGAGTGTGGCTTCCGATATCGCACGCTTCTCACTTGCTCCTCGGTTAAATACCGTCATCATCATAACAGGGCGGTCGCGTGGACCAGCCTCTCTCTTTCTTTGCCCGAGAGCGACCGCCTTCCTCCTTATATGAGCCATGGTGGTACACAGGCCTGTCATATTAACATCGAACGAGAAATCTAATCGACGCCTCGTGGAGTGGCTGTGTTCTACCATGTTGACGCCGAAGCGGGTTTGTGTCTACTTTCATGGCGAATCGCCAAGGATCAGGGCCCTGTTCTATCGCCGTTTGGATTCGCGACGTAGCTCTTTGCAATCATTGGGTGTGGGTGAATGAGTGATGCCACTTGCGATGGTCTCCGTTTATCTCTTGAGCCGTAGGGATTTTATGGCCTTCGGGTAACTTCAGCTGCTTTTCTTTCAGTAGTAAATCGAATATCTGCTCAGCTTTGCTTACATCGAAGTCGAATCCTTTTGCAGGCCCTTGCTATTTTACCCATTTGCAGGACACAGGATCTGCCCCGAGCCCATTCAGCGGCCACCTCCTGGTCTTGTACGGATCCTCTTCTTCAGATCGACCAGGCCTATCGGACGCTTGAACTTGTCTTGGTACAACCTGTGGTGGCGCTGTTCATACATTGTCGGTTCGGGCCATGTGCGCCAATGAATTGTATTCTACTTGGAAAGCGATCCTTGATAGGTGCTGAGAGACCCAACACCGCCACGACCGCTTCTTTCTCGCCAAACGAGCCGAATAACATCGGTTCTTGACAGTCCTGAAACGCTGAATGTACTCAGCTACCGTTTCTCCCCGCTTTTGCCGCACCTGCGCCAGATCTGCAATGCCAGCCTCGGTAGCTTCTAAATGATACTGAACGTGGAACCGCTCTTCTAGTTGCTTCGGTATGGATTGAATCCGCGGCAACGAGGTGTACCACCCAAAAGCTGGTCTGCCGAGATTGCGCAAAGAACCTTACGCCAGAATCGATCCGATGCTGAAATCATGCCTAATCGTGTGTATCGGCTCACATGCTCGATCGAGCTCGACCCTTCGATCCGCTAAACCTTGAGAACTCAGGAGCCGATACTTGGGTGGCGCGAATCAGATCAAACTCATGGGGTACGGCTTGGAATAGCCGATTGTCCTTCTTCGCACGGTTTAACTGGTCTCTCAAGATAGTACGGATTTGCTCCACCGCTTGAGCTGCAGGGCTAAATTCTCATGACTCGCTCGGTGGCATACTTGGCTAGCCATGCCTGTTTATCAGCGTCCATCCCAGAGATCCACTCGAGAGATACTCGCCCTCAAGCCCCGCCCGAAACTCCCGCCTCAAAGAATCCTGCGGTTGCAATCTGTTCGTCGCGTCAAGCTTATTGCGATCCGCACGAGGTGCACACATATCCATGTGGGATTTCTTTAGGTGGTTCAAACAGGAATTGGCAATCGCTGTGGTCACCTCAACCTTGTAGACGACGACGCCGGTGCCCCTGGTGGCTCGGAGCCGCAAGCGTGAATGGCGGTGTGGCCTGGTCTGGAGTGGTCTTTCTCCCTGGTGAGTCCCTAGAGTAGGTCCCGACAGAAAGTACTGATGTTTCATGATCTCCTGAACTACGCGAACCGCGATGCGCTCGAAAGCGTTCACTAGGCTCTCAGAATGGCGATGAAGAGAATGAGCCACCATGTAATTGACTTCCTGCCTCAGAGCTCTGGTGCGCTCCTCAAGGAACGGATGATCCACCTCATCAAGAGCACCTTCGGTGAGAACCCTTTCCACCGATGCCATGCTTACGGTCCTCTCAAAAGAGCCGATGAGATCGGCTTCAAGAGAGCTTTGATATCATCATATCGCCTTTGTGCTCCTCAGCAGATCGTCAGACGTGACCGGCCTGTCCCCATTGCAGCATCGGATGTTGACGCAGATGTCGTTGAGTGTCCCACCGGGCGTGCTGTAATGTGTTGCTGTCAAAACCCACGGCGAGCAGCGACGAGCAACACGAAGAGCCGGAGGCTCCTAGAACTGCTGGTGGGCCTCGGTCCCTGCAACGGCCCGCAAAAACTCCGACACGTCCCGTGGTGCAGGCGTGCACCGACCTATACCGGTCGAAGGTGATGGGTTGCCGATTAGTTTCCTGCATGGCAAACAAACATACGTAAAATTCGAGCCGCGACCGGCTCCCAGGTTTCCCTGTGAATCGGCTCCTAGAGCCGATTATCCCATGGTTCTGCATTAGATCTACGATAACATGGGGTTGATCTACGACAGTTCAACGTTTTCACCACATAGTTGGAACATCCTACACGTAATTGAGCCTGGTAGATACAAAAGATGATAGAAAACTAATCCTAGAGAAGGCCTAACAACCGACGTAAAGTCAATTCCCGGAACAACTCCTCTCGAATTGGCAAACCATATCCTTACATACTACTGGATCGTTCAACTCGTTTGCAAGGCCTGACCATGTGGATATCAAACTAAACCTTGGAAAACAAGACATAACTATAACAGATCAAGTCAACTAAATAAAGATCAAGCAAGATGCTACCCTTACACCCAAAAAAGGTGCAAAGGCAGCGGGATAAATAAAGGCAGCATAACTAAGCAATCATAACAAAAAAGTACCGATGCTAGCCCAAACAGATCTATGATAACAGTATTACTCGCCATCAACAAGGCTTCAGCACGAGTAACACTAAATAACGCATAAGCATGTACTGCCTAGATCGCAAGATGCGATCTAGGCAGCATGACACTTACCCGAGAAAAAACCCTAGAAACAAGGGGTGGCGATGCGCCGAGATTGTGTTTGTTGTGAACGTGATCGTCCTCCTTTTCTCAATAACCTTAGGTACATATTTATAGTCCGGAGACTTTCTATCTTTGGAATAACCCTAACAACTCTATCTCTTACTTAAACCGAAACGTAACCTACTACAATATACAGATACACGGGCAATTTAGCCCAAATCCACGCACAAGGCCGATCCAGCAATACGTTGTATATATGTATCCTCCAAGCCCATCTTGATTACGGCCCATCTCCTCCTTTGGCCAAAATGTGGCGATAACACCTTTACTGTTTTGCCATGTACTGTTTGATGTAGGCCCATTAATACAGTCATCCATGGCCCGTACGATTTCAGGCCTATTAGTCTTTCGTACTAAAGAGTGCCTATTTTGGTAGAATAAAATGTGACCCATTAGGGTCCTGCGCTAGGAAGTCAGGCACTGGTAAGGCCTATCGCCGACCCGTTACTATTCCTACAACCCGTAGGGTCCACTCCTGTTATACCCATTTACTGTTATGGCCTTGTACATTTATGGGTTACTAGTGTTAGGATCCTTTACTGTTCTGACATTTCACTGTTATGGCCTTTTACTGTTCCAGCCATTCACTGTTTAGGTCTTTTACTCTTCTAGCCTTTTACTATTCCAGGCTTCCTATTCCGGCCATTTACTGTTCAAGCCTTTTTACTCTTCTGTTCGTTTTAATCGTTTGGACCTCTATTGTGCAGGCCTTTTACTATTCAAGCCTTTTAATGTTTCAGACCTTTTACTGTTCAGGCCTATTACTCTTCGAGCCTATTACTGTTCAGGCCTTATACTGTTTTGGTCTGTTGCTGTTCAGCCCTGTACGTTTTTAGGGCATTGGCTGCTTATGCGGCCCACCAATATTCTGACCTGCCACTTGCGGCCTTTTACTGTTTATTGGACTCATCTACTGGCCATCATATTTGTGTATTATATAACTATGGCGCAATTCTAGTTTTAAATAGTTCGTTAATATTTCGGTCCACTAATGGCCGCGCTAGGATCACCCTATTACATCAATAGAATATTTTTGAAATTTATTACAGACCAGAATTTTAACAAAAACAAGATGAAGCATTACAGAGACATCGCTAGACATAGGTTGGAACATGGTTTCTGCTATGGAGCTTACATCCCCATACAAGTAACAACTACCATACCATGACAGCTGTAGAAGAGATTATCAAGTAGATAGTCCGTCCAATCTTGTCGATCTTTCAATTCCTGTATCTGTTCACGTATAATCGTGATTATTCCATCTATTTTCTCTATTTCTTGTTCAATTAAATCAATTGTATGGAGTGCAGCTGTAACACCTCTTTCTGCTGGAAAAACTAGAACAGTGGATCGATGCAAGCAATAATCACTATCACTGCTGCTTTGTAAAATGACCTCAATACTTAATGTAGGATTCCTCCCTTCTGCCCTCATAGCTTCATGTGCATCTTGAAATAAAGAAAACAAGTTAGCACAGCGTACCAGCTAACTGGCGGCCATCTTATATGTAAGATAATTCTAATTCATCATTGGCCAGGAACAATCAATGATGTGCCTCGTACATCTCTTTCCGAAATAACAAGAATAGTCGATGTCCTGGACCGATGCGTACATGTGCCAGTATCATAGCCACTCTAGAACAAACACTACAGATTATTTGCATGCTGAAACTAAGACATATTAAGTTAGAGCAGCAAAGCAGGCGAAAAAACCATGTTTGTTGTCAAAGAATTTCAAAATTAGCATTGTCCTAATATAATAAATCAAGCCATCAACATGTGTGTCTCATGCAGACTAACTAAAGTAGCGTGGCAACGAATGTAGGGAATCAAGCAACTTGACTCTTTCCTCATAAACTAATCATATCACTACATAACGGAAATATAGAAAATATAACAAAAGGAGGTATGTGAGATTCCTTCAGCTGCTTAGAACTGGTCGAGACAACAAAACATTAACTTAAAATATAAAAATAGCATTTAAAATGGTCTATAATACGAACTAGCCAAAAAGTAACCTCCAACCACAGAAGGTGGCATTGTTTTAATCACTAGGGAACTATGGTAGTACCTTGAAAAAACAAGCAATAGATCAAGTGTGTCTTAAATAGACTACTAGCATCATTTCAGACAAACAAGATATCAACCATTGCTTTTCAGTAGCCAGATCATTCAAATATTTTGATCGTCGGGCCATTAAATAAAAAAAGAAGAGAAACAAAGATATGGGTCATTTGCTACCAAAACAATAGTTGGATACATCCAAAAGATAGCACAAACCTTCTTTATAATGCCTACAGCTATTGTATTTCCAACTGTTGACAGTATCATTGTACTTATAACTAGGCAAGAAAATCCAGTCGACAAACACGCAAATGATACATTGTGCACCTTGCAAGATCAATGAAGTATTTAAACAATATATGTCTGGGAACCACGTCAGAATATAGCATTGATGCAATCACAAGTCAACTAAAAATTCATAGGAGCCATAACTAATTGAACCATCTGGTGGCTAATATTAAACTCACAAGATCATATGATCATGTATAGATGAAAATCTCTTGTTTATTATTAATCAAACATTGTATTTCTCACAGAAATTGCCATCCCTAGTTTGGGACTGACGGGGCTCAAACCCACAGCTTCCGCCTTGACAGGGGATCATATTAGATGATACTAGCTATGACAATCTCACTATGAGTAGTCTAGATAGAACTCCCTTCGTTTCAAAATATAAGATGTTATGGCTTTTGTGAAACGAATGTATCTAGACCCCTTTAGTGTTGGTAGAGTAATTCGGACTAGTATTGTATGCATTTTTACTAGTCCAAGTTACTCCCCACCAAGACCAAGTAATTTATACTAGTCTCATACATATAACACTAGACTATGTTACTACCTACAGAGTGCATATAAGCTCAATTATGGTGGCAATCTCTAATATTATAATAGAATATAGATTAGCATAAAAGTGAATATACTTCAATCACCACCACCAAATCATGGTCTAGTTAACGTATATATATATATATAGAAGATCATCAGTCAAATATAGCAAAAAAAGATCTCCACCATGATTGAGTGAGCAAATTGAATTATAAATCAAGAGATTTACGTTTGGTCTTTGTGTAGTACTGTTAAAGGTCATCTTGTTCTAATCATTGGCCAACTCATGTGGTGCCGACGCTAGACAATGTGACTACCTCCAGAGTGCCTACAAACTCTTAAATATAGTAGAAAAAAAAACTATAATAGACTATAAATTAGCATAAAAATGGATATACTTAAATTACCACCACCTAATCATAGTCTTATCGACACATATATAAATAGATAGATATGATGATGAGTCAAATATAGCAAAGAATAGATCATCACGATGATTAAGTGAGAAAAATGAATTATAAATCGACAGATTTACAATTGGTCTTTGTTACATAGCAAAAAAATATAGCATAAAAGTGGATATACTTAAATCACCACCACCTAATCATGGTATAGTTAACGTATAGATAGATAGATGGACACAAGTCAAATATAGAAAGAATAGATCATCACCAAAATCAAGTGAGCACATTGAATTATAAATCGATGGATTTACGTTTGGTTTTTGTCCAGTATTGTTTAAGGTCAACCTTGTTCTAATCATTAGCCAAATCATGTGGTGCCTCGTACAAACAAGCATCTGACACTAAGCACATCTCAATAAAAACAAGAGACTTACTATTTCTCTTTGTGAAGTCTCATTGGAGGACATCCTGTTGCAGTTCATTCTTTGAAGACATCCACCGCATCCAGTACTTAGATAGACGATCCATCTACTTTATTGTTGCTCCTCTATATATAGGTTCATGCCACTCATTCACATAAAACAGGTATGTATTCAGCAATAGAAAGCAATAGGTACTTACAAGATTGTAGGGACGATTCTCTACGATTATCTATGTTCCCTGTGAGAGAAAATAATATCAGATAGTGGTTGTTGTTGTTTACAAAGAACTAGATATACATTATAGTATAATCACTTGTGAACACGTAGAGCAGGAAATGGCAGAATATAAACAAACATTTAAATAACATAAAGTTTTCCATGGCGACAAAATAGAATGCAGTCACAGTCACTCCTTAGCATGAACAAGAGAGAAATTACAATGATTTAACTTGTGAAATAGGATTGCAAACAAATATGAAAAGTGCCATAAAATTTGTCACCATCTATAGAGCAGGCAGTTACTGTACTAACATTTGGACGAACAAGATAGACATTAAAATGGTATATCTTGTGAACTTATAGAGCAGAGAATGCTAACCCATATGTGAAGTGACTTAAAATGCCATGAATTACATAATAGAAGGTAGATATTGTTGTTATAGAATTATAATTGAGAAACTTGAATTTATATACCAGGGCATGCAGATAACCATGTTAAGTGCCTTAAAACATGCCATGTAATACTACATCTAATCGAAAGTAAATAAGGCATATAAATTTTTCGCAAGTCAATCAACACAAAATTAGACCAAGTTTGTAGAACATACCAGGAAAATCTACCATGCCAAACTAACGCCATTTGATACATCAGGGCATATATTTTCATAGATGCAAATGCCACAAATTAACGCTTAAGATATTTTTTTATGAGCTTGGTAAAAGTCAACATTGTTTGACTTTAAAAAACTATAGGCCTTCTTTTATGGAACGGATGTACTCCCTCTGTTTCAAAATGTAAGATGTTTTAACTTTGTGAAAGAAGTGTATCTAGACCACTTTTAGTGTGTAGGTTCATGTAGGTTTGGAGTAAACCTACACAGTAAATGGTGTCTAGATACACTCTTTTCACAAAGCTAAAACATCTTATATTTTGAAATGGAGGGAGTAGTACACAATAGTCGGCAACTACTATCAACGCTTAATTGAAACAAATAATAATAGCATAACTTGCAGAGGGATTGCAAAACCAATAAGTTCAATGATATAAAATTTGCGGTGAATTACATAAGAGAAGGCAGTTACTGTAGTTGCTTAGTACAGCCAGATTGAAATTAAAATAGCATAAATTCTGAACTTGTAGAGTAGGGAATGTTAACCTACATGTTAAGTGGCTTAAAACTACCAATGAACTCCATAATTATATGCAGTCAGTATTTTAGCAACTGACATAGAAAATGCACATTATGATGACATAATTTGCGAACTTGTAGAACAGGTACACAGCTTCATATGTTCAGTGAATTAATATTTGCCATGAACTGCATAATACCAATGAACTCTAATGATGTCAGTTTTGTACTACCAAAATTGTTTATATATATTAAGAGTAATTGTTGGTCAAAGAAAAAAACACACAGAACAAGGACGCCTTATACCTCGAAACAGAAGAAGTAATTTAACGCCTGGATTTAACATAGACTACATCAAATTTATCAAGAGAGAGTGGGATATCAATTAAGCCAGTATTGAGGTAGGAATTTACCACCAATACAGAAATACAGTTCACTGTCGCAGGCTTATACCTGCTATATTGAAATGAACAAGCAGATCTGGTTTACCTAGGTCACGACGTCATCTACGCATGCATGGCATCTTTGCGAGTCACGTCAAGGACACCGAGGGTGCCCGGTAGTGGTGAGTCGAGCTGAAGCAGATAGATCTCGGCGGCGTCTGTGGAGGTTGTTGATGTGTCTGGCTTGCCTAACAAGATGGCCAGTGAAGGAGATCTGGTGTAGTGTACGACGTCGTCGGTGAAGCAGATCTGTTATGACCGATTATGGATTCGAGGCGCTGCACAAGAGAGTCGGTGAAGCAGATCTGGTGTAGTGGACTGTTGAGTCCGTGAAGCAGATCTAATGTAGAACACACTAGCGTAGGTGAAGTAGGTCAGGTGTTGTGAACGAGGGAGTGGGCAAAACCAACACGGTTGTATGGAAGAGGGTGTCAGCGAACTAGATTCGGTAAGGTGGACGTCGGCTGATCTGGTAGACTGGTCAGGATTATATGGTATCGAGGTATGGCGTGTAGGCCGGTGAAGTGCGGTGGTGCAGGAGAAGGAGGTGGGATAGGGGGTTTGGGGTGGCGTGTGGGCATGTGAAGTGTGGCGGTTATGTTCCGGTGCGGTGGTGCAGTAGCTGGAGGTGAGATAGGGTGTTGGGTGGCATGTAGGCTGGCGAAGTGCAGCGGAGATGATTATGGTGTGGTGGTGCAGGTGCTGGAGGTGAGAGGGGGTTGGGTGGCGTGTAGGCCAGCGAAGCGCTGAGATGCTCCGATGCGGTGGTGCTGTAGCCGGAGGTGAGATAGAGGTTACGGTTTTTTGGAGTGCTATGGGGGAAATGGCATCGGTGGCAGGTGGAGTACCCAGCTTCAGAGCTGTGGGGACCCCGGGGGGATTATGAACCATACCCACGCCCTGACATTAGTAGATAGGCCATTGTCAGGGGTAGAAAAGGAATTTTGTACGGCTAAAACTTGGGGCGTGTGACCACTCGAAATATTTCGGTGGAGGTGAGGCGGGAGAATTTTCTGCTATGGGATTTTGAGTTTGGCTATACAGTTCAAAAGATATAGAACAATAATATCCTATCCGAGGAGTAGCTATAGTCCAATGACTAGAAAAAATAGTTTACTGTAATGTCCTAACCTTTCTAGGTACGGAGTATTTTCGGAGCCATTTCTGCAAAAATAGGGTCTCTGTCTTCCACTCAATTACGTACACACATGAAGGTAGTAACATGAACTAGTATGTTTCTCACTATGACCTTCCTAAGAGCATCAAGGAAAAAAAATACTAGCGTGCTATTTAATTTAGCGTGACTTTTCTCTAGACGATATAAAAGCTATAGTGTGCTAATAACGCGCTATTTTACAAAACATCATTTTGTAGAAAATTATAAATATAACAGGTATATCATGAATATAAAGGATTTGAGCATCTAATGAATTGCCTAGAGTAATACTTGTACATGCATAATCAATTCCGACGCTATCCAAGCTGGAGGAGAATCGGCAAGGCTGAATCTAGGTACATCGCCGGGTGCTGCAGGAGGAGGCGGCGGCTTGACGCGATCACTTAAGTTTAACAATCAAAATTTTCATCGTATATTTTCTTACTCGACATATTGATCATATGTTATCTTACTCCACACCTGACAACAAAAAAATAACATCTTATACTTAAAATAGCGCTAACGCTATGATGTTTTAGGACGATATAGCAAACTATTTAAAAAATAGTTCCATAGCGAGCAAAATCTTGAAAAATATCATGGACTCTCCAAATACGCTATATCACGCTAAATAGCGTGAAATAGCGCGCTATTTGTTTCCATGCTAGAGATGCTCTAAGGCTGGTCTGAGTGGTAAGTAACTTGGAGTAGTAATATGCATACATTATGCTAAAGACTATCAACAATACTCCTTTTGTCCAGAAATAATTGAGTTGGTTTTGTCTAGATTCGAATGTATTTAAACGCATTTTAGTGTATAGATACATTCGAATCTAGACAAATTCAAGTCAGTTATTTATGAACGGAGGGAGTAGTATCTTTTAGATGCTAAAATGGAAAAGAAAATCCAACTGCTGGCAATGTTGGGATTCGAGAGTCTTAATCCAACGCTCAATATTCGAAGTTATTCGTACACTGTATATAACTAGTAAATTGTACGTACCCTGCATGTGAGACTCAGATAATAGACGTCTGGCATATCATCACTATATAAAATTATAATAGGTAAAGCAGAAAATTATAAATTTAATCAACATCTATAAAGTATGCGTGTATATTTGGTTCTTTGTACTTTGTATATCATGTAACAGTCAATGATTATTAGCAATCTAAAACTTGAAAAGTTTGGTAACATGGTCTAGAGAAACGAGGGAGAAGATTCTAGAATGATGGAGAAGTGTGTTTTGAGTTTTGGGCATAGCATTCGTTGTGAGGAAGACTATCAATAGAATGTTCTAGATGCTAGAATAGAAAAGAAGATCTAACGACTGGAAATGTTGGGATTCGCGAGTCTTGATCCAACAGTCAATATTCAAAGTTATTCGTACACTATATAGTGGTAAGATAAGATAAGATATGATAAGATAAGGTATAACTAGTGAAGTGCAAGTGCCTTGCACATGAGAATCAGATAATAGAAGTATGACATATCATTTTTTTATATAAAATTATAGTAGGTGAAACTCAAAAAATATTTATAATTTCGAGCCATGTTCATAAAGTATCGCGTCTGTTTGGTTCTTGTATTTTTTTGTATAATCTAGAAATCAACCTATAGCTACCTAAATAATCCATGTCCATAAAACTGATCCGTAAATAAATTCTATTCTATAGGAGTACATGGGCGGGGCTGGGGGGAAACTGCTTGCCCTTTCATCTCCAGAACCACTCATGCATGCATCTCCTGATCTTCCTAGCAGTTCCTTTGTTCTCGATCCCATTCCTTTTCTATCACCTGACCGGACCTCTGGAAAACAAAAGAAGGCGCCAATCACCATCCATGGCACCACCGTTCGACAAGATGTACTACTTCCTGGACCCTAGCAACACAACACTGCAGGTGGCATAGACCAATAGAGCATTGGTGGTGAACAATTACATCGAGAAAATCCAATAGCTCCTGGAGGAAACGGACGACAAGATTGTTGGCCTCGACGTCTAGTACATCAATGAACAATCATCGACGCAGAAGGCTGCTATCGTAGAGCTATGTGTGGGCATGGATTGCCTGGTCTACCAGATCTCCCAGGCCGACCAGCCATGCTCCAAGATAGCAGAGTTCCTCGCCAATCCTAACATTTCCTTTGCAAGCGTCGGCATCGGCAATGATGGTATCAAGATTAGGCATTCTCTAGTTCTAGTGATGAACTTTGTGGACATTCAGAAGAGGTGGAAGCCTGCCGGCTCCACGAGTGAGAAGGATTCTTTGGCTGACTACGCGATGGCCCTCATAGACATCTGTTACATAGCCATGAACAAGAAGAAGGATGTGGACCACAAGCAGTGGGGGAACATGCCCCTGACCGAAGAGCAGATCCAGTATGCAGGCCTCGACGCCTATGTGACCTACGAGATATACATGCGGATAGTGAACTTCGAGAGGGGTCAACAAACTCTCGAAATGTTCAACAAAAAAAGAACTAAGGAAGAAGGGCAAGGGAAAGCGCAAGCAGACCAAAGAAGAAGAATAAGACGAAGACTCAGAATGGTACACCATGTAACTAACGAGTATATCTTTGCGTTTTGGTATATTCTTGCTTGATACTAGTCCTACTTTTACTACTACTCGCAAAAGTTAATGCATGTATATACTGTAGGCATGCAAGAGGTAGAGGCAAGAATTAATGCAAGGAATCGACCTGTTTCTTTTAGTTTCACTACAGAGTGATAGCAGGAGTAGGCATCGTAGCACGCCAACAACCCACCCCCACCCCACCTCAATGAATTGTCTTGTCAATCAACAGCCATGGCAGACTATAACTTTATAGTGGTAGAGACTTTCTTTGAGTAATTCCATTTATACTGCTGAAGGGCGGAGTACTGCTGAAAGACAGAGGGTGAATGCGCACCTAAAAAACTGCTAGTAGCACTGTAGCGGTAGAGCTGCAAGATGAACTTTTGTCAATTGCCCGAATGGATGTTGAGTAGTACAGTATAAACATATATAGTACTACTACCTGCTATATACTAGTACTACTACTAGCAAAAAACCACCATCCCTACTGCGGAAAGAATATGATTTCTTCCAACCAAACTAGTACTACTCCAAAAATGGCTATATTTACTTGTCGTGAAAATGGATGTACCTAGACATGTTTCAGTGCTAGATACGAGTACATCCAATCCAGTGACAATTAATATGAATCGTAGGGGAGTACTACTACTACCTACTCCACTATTGTACTACTACTACTACATACTAGTACTCCCGAATGTATGTTGATTAGTACTCCTACTTCTGTTTGGGATTATTAGGCCAGAGAGATTTTTAAAATTGTTAAAAATTATAAGACCTATCTTTTTTATTGTCTTAATTCCCGTGACTCATTAATTTAGATATCTCTGTTTTCTCTCAATCTCCCAATGCATGTTGTTTCATCTCTCATCATGTCTCCTATTTTTATCTAGTATCTCATGCATGTAAAACTAGGGTGCATGCATAAATTAATTAGAATGAATAATTCATCTATTTGGTAGTATTGTGAATTGTCCCTCTAGCCTTATAATTCTAAATAGAGAGTCTTATAATCCTATTCAGCTTACTACTCAGTAGAGTACATCCACCAACCCATTGGAAGTTAAGACTTTATGAAAAATACTCCGGAGAGTACATCCACTGAACTCATCTACCTCCGTTTCAAAGAATAAGGCGCACACGTACTCCAAAGTAAAGTTTGACCGAATAAATAGAGCAACTAAAATTTACTTATATTGTATAAAATTTGTATCGTTGAATTCATATTAAAATACACTTTCCAATGATGCTAATTTTGTATAGTACCAACATTCTTTATATATATTTAGAGTAAATCTTGGTCAAACAAAAAACAAGAAAAACAAGGGAGCCTTATTTCTTGGGACGGAGATAGAGTACTACTACTACTACAAAATCCACCATTCTTGGTATGCAAACGATCTTTCTGCAATTAAACCAATTAACATCAGCTTACATCACCAGTAAATCTCGACGCGGAAGAAGAAACGCAGATGCTTTGACGTAGTAGGACCGACCAGGTAATGCGGCAGCACCGCCAGGTAAGATGTAAGGTCCTTAAACGCGATGTCGCCCGTCTTAGTGGAGCTCGACGCATCGAGCTCCACCATCACGGTGTCGGTCCTCCTCCTTCCGTCTGTCCAGGAGAGAAGCGGCGGGCATGCCACCCACATCCTCACCCTGTACACCAGCAAGTCACACATCCCGGCCCTAACATAGACCACAGACACGAGGGGGGACATGCCTACCGTGCTAATCGTCAGGACTAACACGGCACCGTCCTACTCCTTGATGAGGATGAGCCGACGGGACGCCTCGCCCAGTAGCGGCACCAGCTCCTGGAACGCTTTGGTGGTGGCATACTAGAGCTTGTGCACTTGGATCGAGTGGACCGCTTCGAGGTGGGCGACGAGCACTGGCGGCGGGGCGGCAAAGCCGCAATCGGTCTCCGTGCAAGTGCAAGAAGCATACAGACATGTGATTTCATGCTCGTGGAGTTTGTAGTAGGGCAGCAAACTATTGCAGCCTTTGTGGGCGCACTCGACCCTAGCCGCTTATAGGACAACGTCCATGGCGGGCTCGTGGGTGAATCCGCCGCTAGGGTGCTCGCACTTCTAGGAGGTGATCTTGTGGATGCAGCGGTGGCAGACTAGATGAATATCCATGCACTGTAGAAATGGAAGTTCGAAAAATAAAATAGTTGCACGGACAAACCGACAAAATAAAAATCACTGGATTGTGAGGGGGAAATGGAGAGACCTTGTATACCCACCAGGGCTTGAGGGGCTGGGAGCAGGATGAACAGTTGAGAATAGTGGCTTCCATCATCAGAGTTACCGTCCCAAGCATTGCGATTTGGGTGGGGGGAAATGAGGACTCTCTGATCCGGCCTCGAGCCGTGCCCTTCTTTTATATACCACCGTTGATAATCAATGACGATCTACCTGATTGCTCCTTTCCTTTCTGTACTAGGGTCCTTTTTGTATATTTTGAGGCCTTATCTATAAATTCCTGGTTTAGTTGGACAAGATTAGTGGTCTCTTTGTATTTGTACACCATCCTTTTATTAGTAAGTTGCACATGCCTTGCACGTGATATTCACATAATAATAAAGTATGACATATCATCACGATATAAAATTATGCTCTGTAATAGGTAAAGCTCAAAAAAATATGAAAGCGCCACATTTATAAAGTAATGGTGTATGTTTGGTTCTTGTAATTTATATCATGTAGAAATAAACATTTATTAGCATCCTATACTTGAAAATTTTCGGACCATGGTCTAGAGAAATGACGGAGGAGATTCTATAATGACCAAGAAGTGTGTTTTTAGGTTTGCGCACAGTCATTTTGCTAAACATTATCAATAGAATCTTCTAGATCCTAGACTGGAAAACAAGAACCAACGGTTGACAATGTTGGGATTTGCGAATCTTGATCCAACATTGAATATTCAATGTTATGCGGTAAGATTTGATGCAGCTCCACAGCTAAGAACTAAATGTTCGTGTGATGTTCTATGCGATCTTATTCGAGAATAAAAATCAAATATGAGGATTGGGAGATAAATTTTCGGATCATGCTAGGTTTTATCTCATAGAAAAAACATGGCTCACATGACGGGGGTCTGCTTTCTCTCTACCGCTAGGCTTCATATGTAGTAGAACCGCTAGACTAGTACTCTTTAAACTATAATCATGCACGAATACACTATGCATACCTGATGGGTGATGCAAAGCTTTCTAAGAGGGAACGGGTAGATAAGAGAGGGAAGAGCAGGGATCTATGATGATTTTCCTTCAAGTTCGGCAGCGAGGACATAATTATAGTGATTATAAGGACGAATAGTGATGAATTTCGTGTGCATTGACATTGAAAGAAGTTGAATTTTTCAAACCTGATGGTGGTTTTTATATATTCAAATCTGGGGTACCTTAAATGATTCTAGAACCTATAACGCACTCGTCGTGCAAATTTGATATATATAATTTTGATAGATCGACATGAAGTAGTTCCAATCGGAGAAAATAGCTACTAGACAGATTGGAAATTCATGTTATTACATGAAAATAGCCCATAAACATGGTCTGCTATGTGCGAATAATGAGGTATTACCATTCTGGGCCTTATTCTTCGTATACTAACTTAACAAATAAACATTGTCTATAACTTACAAAATTGAAAACTATTTTTTGTTCATGAAAGTTGGAAACTACGATTGTAAACACATTCTCCCATACTAACATGCGCTCATCTACTAAATATTGGCATAATATTCCTCTACTGCAATGTTGATATAGCCATGACCCTAGTCATTTGATTTGGAAGCTAAGCATCTTCAGAACATGGTAGGCCATATTGCGAAGCAAGGTTTTTGAAAGTAATCAAAACTCATACTTATCACAACTAGTACGCTCAAGAGAACGTGAAGTACAAGTTAGACATTATTTTGATTTTTCTTTGTTTGTTTGAAAAAAAACCATAACTAGTTCAAGCTTGTCAGCCGTTGTGTAATTCTTCGAAAGAAGTTGATGGTTTCAAACCTCCGGTTGTTTTTTTAGATTGAGTACTCTAGTACTTTAAAGCGATTTTGCGTGAAATTAGAGAGCTAGCAACCTATGATACAGTCATAGTTAAAATTTGATCTGATTTTGATAAATCAACAACATGTACTTTAAGTGGTTGAAATTAGCTAGAAAAGTCAAAAGTTCATGTAATTGGAGAATTTCCCATAAAACATGGTCCACTTTTGTGTAAAAATGGAAGGCTAGTAGCTAGCTTTATGAGCCTTAATTATTCGTCGTGTACATTGTTAAATAGTCTACAAATGTAAACATTGTTTACCATATCATGCCCAAATGCGCATTTACCGAATATGGGATTTATTATCACATAAGCATGGCCATTTATTTTGAAACCCAAGCATGTTCGTACATGGTATGCCATATTGCAAAGAAATACTCTCAAGAGTTATCCAAACTAAAGCTTGCTATTATTTTGCATGGTAGGTGGGGATTCGCGCAAGAGGATGCCGTACGCAAGTACTATAGTTTTTTTTGTTATTTTCTTATTTTTTTAAAACTCACCAGAATTTATCGGCCAACATGTAAATTCTTTGCAAGTTGAATCTTTCAAACCTCCTAGTGTTTGTCGATATTGTATTGACTAACTTAGGTCCCTTAAAATGATTTCGTGGATCCAACTCAATATGTGAGGATAGTCCAATAGGGCAATTTTTCATCTAATAATGTTTTTATTTTTTATGTATAATATATAGGCTATTTAGAAATCTTAAGGTGGTCCATTCACCGCCCTAGCCATCATTTGGATCCATCGCTTTGTAGGCGAATCTTAGGAGCAAGCAGTCTATCATACGATCGTAGTTCAAGTTTGACATAATTTTGGTAAATTGATAGAGGGAGTTAAGTGGCAAAATTAGCTAGCTCGTAAATTCATGTAACTTGAGAAATGCCCATAAAATTGTGGTCACTATGTGTGAAAAAATGGGGTTCTCATATGGGCCTTATTCCACGTGTGCTTGCTTACAAAAACAGTTACTTGGAAAATTGTAACTGATTTTTCTAGTCATAAAAGTTGGAAAATTACAATTGTAATAAACATTGTTTACCATGCCAAGATGCACCAATATATTGAATAAAGGGACCTTATCATAAATTACGATGTAAATATGGTCATACCTTGGTTGTTTGGCTTCAAACCACAGTATGTTCCTACATGGTAGGCCACTAGGCCATATTGCGAAGGATTTTTTACGGAAGTTACCAAAACTCATTTTTATCATTCCTCGTGGCAACCAAGGTAGTATGTTCCTACTACATGGTTTGCCATATTGCTCCTAGGCACTTTGTGAGTATGTGAGGTGGGCCATTTACACATAAAGTACTCATGTGTAAGTACAGTAAACCTTTAGAGGTAACTAGTGTATTATACAAGCAAGTTGTTGGCTATACTATTGGAATTGCTCTAAGGACTAGTCAGCATGCTATAAGTAAAATAGTAGGGCATGTACACCGTGTATTTAGGGTTCATTCAATTCAAAGGATTTGTAAAACATAGGAATAGGAGAAGTGCAGGAATAGAATGACATGACACTTATAAAAAAAGATGAAATAGTGCTAGGAGGAACTAGATACTTTTTTGATATAGTAGAAGCGGGTCGGCATGAGAATTCTGGAAATTCATCCCTGATAGGGATCGAACTCTGGTTGTTGGGATGCGCCAACTATGACCTAACCACTAGGATATTGCCTCGTTCTCACTTATAATCCTATAGAAATAAAAATGCAAGAATCAGTAAGATAAGGTGTTTGATTGCACCACAGGAAAAACACAAGAAATTTTATACGGTTTAGGTACATGTCATAGACACATAGGATTTTTTCCAAGAGGTCTCACCTCTTGTTATAAATCCTAAAGGATTGTAGTGTAGGGAATCAATGCATAGGAATTTTGTAGGATTTATTCCTTTGAAACAAACACATTCTATTGAAAAAATTCCTATGGGTTGGAATACTATATAATTCCTTTGGAAATCCTTCGAATCCTATAGATTGTGGTGGAGTCGAGTCAATGAAACCAAGTTCCATATGAGCTACTCCTACAACCTAATTAATTAGGCCTTGCATGACACCAGATACATGTTATTACCCAATACTGTGAAGGTAGTAACATGTGAAAGTTTTACTAGTCTAAGTTATTTAGCACTTGAGCAGCCTAAAATATGGAAGAGAAAGAAAACATCCAGCTAGAGCTCATTTTTGGGGTGGAAGCACGAGGCAAACAGAAGGAAAGTTGGGCTGGACCACCAAGGGCCCCAACTTCTGAACTGTTGTGCATGCACAATTGTACTCCGTACTCCATGGGAAGGAAGAGGTGACTGTGATTCGCCAAAAAAGGAAGAGGTGACTGCTGTGATGCTACCCACCTGAACAAGTCCCATTAAAGTCATTAAATCACCGATGCATGAGCAAAGCAGCCAATGCTGCATTGAAGAGGAGAGAGGGAGGATGATTCTCCTTCATACAGGAGATATGAGCAACTCCTACAAGTAGGCCTAATTAATTAGGGCCTTGCATGACACTAGACACATGTTATTGATACGTCCATTTTGCATCATTATTCTATATCATAATTTACCGTTATTCATTGATATATTTCACATTAAGAGATGATACTTATGTTATTTCATCTATTTTTGCATGGCTGATGACTTTTGGAGCATGGACCGCTGCAGTCAGGATTCTGATGGAAAAGGTGCTATTTGGAGGAAAAATTCGCGAAGATCAGAAAATCCGGGAAAATATATGGAAAATCCTATTTTTCCAGAAGACGAAGATAGCCAGAAGGAGGAGTGTAGATGGGCCACAGGGGGCCCACACCACCCCCTGGCGCGGGCCAGCCTAGGCCACGCCACCAGGTGGTGTGGCCACCCTGGTCTACCTCCATCTCTCCCCTCTGGCGTATATTATCCTCCCGAAACCATAATACTCGGGGAGCGACCATAGAAAGATTCCATCGCCTCTGCGGGGCGGAAAACACCGAGAGAGAAAGATCTCTCCGGCAGACATAATTCTGCCAGGGGAATTCCTTCCCGTAGAGGGGAGATCGTCGCCATCAACACCACCATCAAGATGGACTTCATCGGGATCATCATCATCATCACCACCATCATCTCCACCAGCACCCTCATCACCATCTCCATATCGCTGTAACAATTGGGTTGAATCTTGCATAGTTCTTAGGGGAAACTTTCCCGGTGTTGATTACTCTTTGTAGTTGATGCTATTGAGTGAATCGTTGAATTATTGTTTATGTTTAGATTGTTATACATCATTATTCCATCTCTGATCATGATCCATATGATGTCTTGTGAGTAGTGCGTTTTGTTCTTGAGGACATGGGAGAAGTCATGTTGTTAGTACTGGAATTGTGTTGAGAAAGATTGATGGCTCGGTGTTGATGTGGAGCTTGTTGGGGAACCCCAAGAGGAAGGTATGATGAGCACAACAGCAAGTTTCCCTCAGTTATGAAACCAAGGTTTAATCGAACTAGTAGGAGCAAGGAAACACCCCAAAGGTGTTGCTAGCTGAGCCTTGGCAGGGCGCACTACCGATGCTAGTAGAAACATGGAGACCTGCACAACACAACCACAGAACTTTGCCCCCAACTTGCGATGAGGTTGTCAATCTCACCGGTTTTGCTGAAAACAAAGGATTAAACGTATCGAATGGAAGGAAGTAATAGTTTGCAGAAAGTAAACACAAAGTAGTAAATAGTTTGTAGATTGTATGTAAAAGAAAGGACCTGGATCCATAGTTCACTAGAGGTGGCTCTCCTTAAGATAGATAACATGATGGGTGAACAAATTACAGGGGGGCAATTGACGAACATCGAGAAAGCAATACATGCATATACTAATCATCTTGACTCCTTTAGAACTTGATTGGGCATTACAACATTATACATAGACCGCCATCCAACTGCATCTATGACTAATAATCCACCTTCAGGTTATCATCCGAACCCCCTCCAGTATTAAGTTGCAAGCAATAGATTATTGCTTTACGAATTGCGTGTAATGTAAACAATACGATGTTCTATGAACAAAGGATTGTTGTTTTCTCCCTAGTAGCAACAACACATCTAGTGCCTTAGAGATTTCTGTCAATTCCCCAGATTACCAGAGGCATGAACCCACTATCGAGCATAAATACTAAATCGTGGAGTTGCTAGCATCTACTTGGCCAAGATAGCTACTAACAACGGAAAGCATGCAAGATCACAAATAACAAAAACATGATAGAACCAATAATCAATCTGAAATAGCATCTCAATATCCATCGGATCCTCGCAAACACAACATGTAGAATTACAAATAGATGATCTTGATCATGAACGGAGCTCACAAGATCTAGACATGAAAGCACAAAGGAGGAGAACCAGCCATCTAGCTACTACATGGACCCGTAGTCTAGAGATGAACTACTCACGCATCACACCGGAGGCTTACATGATGATGAAGAAGGCCTCTAGGGTGAATTCCCCTCTCTGGCAGGGTGCCGGGAAGAGCTTCAGATCCCTCCCAATCTAGGGATGGAGATGACGGTGGCTATAGACTCTTTCGTGGATTTTTGATCGGGTACTTAGGGTTTTCGTCCCGAGGGTAATATATAGGTGGAAGGAGAGGCTGAGGGGGTGCTGGGGTCGGCCAGACCACCCCCTGGCGCGAGCCAGGCCTGGCCATGCGGCCAGGTGGTGTGGCCGACCCCTAGCTCTTCTCCGTCTCATATTCTGGCATCAGATGTCTTCCGAAAAATAGGCACTTTGGCTTTTGTCTCGTCCAATTCTGAGAATATTCATTTTCTGACTTTCCTGGAACCAAAAACAACAGAAAACATGCAGCTGGCACTGTGGCTCTTGTTAATAGGTTAGTCCAAGAAATCATATGAAAAGTACTCCAAAGTGTGGACAAAACACAAGAAAGTAGATAAAACCAAGCATGGAACATCAAAAATTATAGATACATTTGCAATGTATCAACATCCCCAAGCTTAACTCCTGCTCGTCCTCGAGTAGGTAAGTGATAAAAAGAAAGAATAATATTTGAGGTGACATGCACCATCAAAGACTTGATCAAAGTATTGGTAAAACGTTCAAAGCTGGGATCATAGTACTTCAATCATAACATCAAAGAAAAAGTTCTAGCAATAAGACAAAGGAACTATGATGCAACATGAAAAGGCACAAACAAAAGATTCATGAATAACAATGCTTTGCAAGACATTTGTTTGTTTCACATTAAGAAAACATAGCATAATAGCATTCAGCTTGTCCTTCATAGAGTAGCAAATATAAATGCATAGGACACCTTCAAAGTTCATAAGAGTGACTAGATACAAATAGTTTAAAATAAGCAATATCAAGTTATGCGTCAATCAACTAGTCTATAATGCACATAGAACTAAGAATGGCCACTATGCTCTCAAAGTAGGTGCATAAAGGTAGAAGGTGGAGACTCAATATAATGGTGGAAGAAAGGCCTTCATAGAAGGAAGCAGAGATTCAAGTTTCATAAAGAGCTTCCAAAAATTATGGTACTTATAGCTTTCAGCTCTCATTGCCCCTATCATAAGCATCTTGAAGTGATTAAGGTTAAAGTGAACAAACTATGGTGTACATGCTTGACGAAGTATAAGTCAGAAATCTCATGTCCCTTGAATATGAGGGCCGCTCCTCATGCTACTCAAGTTTAGTCACCGGTAAGTTCTTGTCATTGTAAGTACATGTGTATCATAGAGAACCGCCAACAGGGTACCCCTTGCCCGATGATACGGAAGAATCCCCATATCAAAATGACAAGGCAAGCAGACAACGAGCATCTCAGCAATCTTCTTATTTACCATGGGAATATGGTGCTTTTTTCTCTCTTTCCTCTTTTCGTAATCTCTTTTTTTTCTTTTTCTCTTTTTTCTCAATATAGGACTCTTTTTTTTCATAAGAAGAATGCTTCATAGACAGCTCATTATGGTTACGCTGCAGGTTTCCACCATGTCAGCATGGATTAGACCAGCGGCCCAGGCGTTTCTCTAACACATATACTTAACTCCATGGACTTACAAGCTCCCCTTTCATTTCACACCGACGGCATCCATATACAAAAGAGCATGATATCAACTAGGTACAAGTACCCGTGCAATGTTGAAAGCGTTCCCCATGACAGCATGGTTCTGCTAATTCCCAACAAATAAGTGCAAGCATATACAACATAGACGACACAATGGTTCAATTTTATTAAGGGCAAGAAAATTAAAGTGTGCCATCAAGTTCGTGAGAGCTTTAATCACTAGTTTTCTCATAACAAGTTTAATTCGGAAGGTAAACAAAAGCATGAATATACTTGGAATAGCATATGCTAGTAGGTAGGTATGGTGGACTCTTTGGAATAACTTGGTTTAGGGAGTTGGATGCATGAGTGGAACTCATACTTGGTTGCGGAGGCTAGCAAAAGACTGGGAGCGACAAACTAAGAGAGCAATAATGGCCATAATCATGCAGAGTGACAAAACATCATGATCAAACCATAAAGTGATACTACAAGTTGAAAACTAAAGGACCATAGAGTCTATGGTGACTTGAGATAGTCATAACATGGTGTGAGCATGCACCAAGTCAACCCAAATAAAGCATCAAAGGAGAATACCACTATACTATGCTTTAATATGCTAAAACAACGCATGATTCATCCAAGGCACATTAAGCAATCTCAATTGTTTATAACAAGTCATGCTACAGCAAATAATACTAAGCATAAAGCCAAAACAATATCAAGCATGGCATGACAAAGCATAGGCCACCGTTAAAAACAAGCTCTCTATACCACATAAGCATGAACTTTCCTACTCTTTCTAAACCAAACCGAACTATTTGAAAACCAATGTACGAAAGAGGGGGTCCAACCAATTTATTCAGCAAACTAAGTAAACAAAGAAAACGAAAAAACCAAAATGAAAACGAAAAAGAAGACGCTCCAAGAACAACACAACTGTGCATGAAACAATAAAAATAAAGCGTTTGGAAGAAACCTGGGATTTTTATTGATGAAGAAGGGGATGCCTTGGGCATCCCCAAGCTTTGACGCTTGTACTTCTTGGATATTTCTTGGGGTGACATGCGTGGAATCCCCAAGCTTGAGCTTTAGTCCATCTTTCATCTCATTACTCATTCTTTCCATACACCTGAAATTTTTCCTTCATACAAAACTTCACACAATCTTTATTAGCAACATTAGTGCACTCAAGATAATAAGTCTTAAGGTTCAGTTCTAACACCAAATAAATTTATATTAGAACACTAGCTACTGAAGCACTTCCCTCAAAAATCTCAATTCCCCAAAAGAACTCAAAAAGGAACCAACAAGAAGCAAATGCAGAAAATGGCAGAAATCTGTCAAAACGGACCAGCAGGTAAAGGTGAATTTTTTCGAAGACCTTCTGTTGCTCAAATCAAAAGTGTTGAACTAAGGAAAGTTAGATAACAACCTGGGGCAGAAGCACAAAATTTCACGTCTCAAAAAGACGTTCAGAGATTTTACACAAATTTTTACGGTGAAGCACAGAAATCTGTTTCGGGACAGCAACTTTCCCAATCATTACTTCTCTCTCATTAGAGGTTACTCTTGGCACACAAAGCAAATAAAAGGATAAGGAGCGGTTATTACTGAAGTAATAACTTCCAAGACTCATCTAAAACTTTTGGGTTATCTCCCAATAAGTACTTTTCTTTAACGCCTTTAAGTTAGGCATAAGAAGCAAGAAAGAATCAATTGTTCTCAAATGAAGAAGCATTAAAACCAAATTTCTTGCCCTTACCTCTCTTACTTTTATTCTTAACCTTGGGGAAAATATGATTGTTTGGTAAAGAAGAAAGGTGCATGGTCCCCTTTCCCACATCTATTATTGCTCCAAGGAGTTCTAATAGGGACCTTCCAATTGTAATTTGTCCACTTCCTGCACATTCAATAACAAGATAATCAGTAGAAATCATTTTCCCAAGGATCTTTGTAAACACTTGTTGGGGGGATACCCCCGGGTAGGGTCACGCCGGGGTATAATGGCCAAGTTAGCCGAGGTACGGCAAGGTCAAAGCAAGTGCTGGCCGAGTCACCTCAAGGCAGGCCGAATCACGGAGTAACTCGGACCTGAGGATGTCCGCCTAACTGAGTCCCGACCGACTTATGTCGTATGCCGACAGGATTTATGTAACTTGTATGCAGGTACCGGTGTGGCCGGATCAACCAGGCACGATCCGGGTTATATCAAGCTTGCAAGAGAAGGAAGGTATCTCGCTGGTCAAAAGGTGGCCCCTGTACGCAGAGCGTGAGCGAAGCGGACAGAGGCCAGGACCACCGAGGCGTGGCCGACAAGGGTGACGTTGCCTGTGTCGGATGACGCTGGCGCCGCAGAGGCTCACGTAGCCTCTTCATGGCTTACGGTAGGGAAAAGTGACCCGGTCGGTTTTCTATTTTGGGAAGAGGCATATTCCCTGGAATATGCCTCCACGTATGCCCTAATTGGAGACCCAGCCAACCCTATATAAGGAGGGCTAGGGCATCTGTAGAAGGGGTTGATCTCTAGTGAGTTGAGCTTTACTTGGTTATTCTCTAGTATGTTCCTAAGGGCTAGGCAGTGGTGAGAGTAAGATAGTTCCTTCTTCCTCCTCTCCTCAATACAGCTCAAGGAGCACTTGTAAACCTTGGAAGCAAATCAAATACAAACATCTGTGTGTGGAATCACCACACTATCCCTCCCTGGATTCCTCTAGTGCATCTTGTCCCCACCTTTAGCCTATCCATGGCATCTGCCGTGACACCACCACGATAGTTGGCGCCCACCGTGGGGCTAGCGGCGCTAGCAGGAGTGAAGATCCGGACGGGAAACTCCATTGGCACTGGCGAACGCATCGTCTCTGGGCTTGTTCAGCGCTTTGGAGCGCTGGACTTTGTCAGCGACAATGCTGGCTGCTTCGGCAAGCGACCTCTCCCGCGCAACGGCCTCTCCATCAAGCTCGGCGCGCACAAGATCTATGTTGCTGTCGATGTGTCGTGCGTTCATCCGCGGCACGTCGTCAAGGGAGGCTAGCCACCCCTTAGTGCGGCTTGCAGGGCGCGTATCACTCGCTCCCCTGACCATGCCGAGGTGATGATGACTGTGCCTGACGCTGGCGCAAGCAAGGATCCGGCACCAGATCTAGAGGTAACACCAAAGGCACCGAGGAAAGGTAGAGGCCTCCACTAGAGAGGCCAGAGAATGTGCTGCAGTAGGCGATAGATAGCCTAGAGAACCCCATAGCACCTGCAGTAGATCCGGCTCAGGCATAGGCCGAGTTAGAGGAAACTAGGCAGAAAATACTCGAGGGTGCGAAAAAGATAGCGACGGCTCAGCAGTCGTTGAACATGACACTGTGTGAGTACGCTAAGGCAAATAAGGTAGATGCTGTAAAAGTGAAGGGGAGAAACCTCATCAGTGAAATGAACAAAGAAGGTGATACTAGAGTTGAGGAATCAGAGAACGTTTTGTCCGTGGGGCTGCCGAAGTATAGTACCCCGGCGAAGAACCTCAAAGAAGCAGATGCAGCTGCGTCTGAGTTAGAGGGTTTGACGGGTGAAGCCTGGCAAAGGTAGCAGGATAGAGTCAACGAGTTAGTTCGGATCGCGAACAGACAAAATGAAGAGTTACTCAGGGCTAATCCGAGAAGAGCTAGGGCCTCCAAAGTCGTTCACTCAGTAATAGGCAACCCAGACAAATCTGCTGGAGCTGCATCGTCTCCTCATGGTGGCCCAAGAAGAGAGGAGGTCGTAACCTCGGCAAGGAGAAACAAGCAGATAGTCCCATATGACCCGACAAGGGCAGGGAAAGGAAAAGAAGTGCAGAGAAATGAGGATCAACGAAGTGTGAGCCGAGGTGAAGCTGGCCGAGGTAACCGCGACCAAGGCAATGTCGGTCAGGGAAACGCTGTGAACGGCAATGCCGGACAGCGTAACTCGGCGGGTGCAGGGCAACTTGATGCCTGACGACGCCAGGTTAAAACTGGATCGGCTTTATAGGTCGGAGCAAATTGAATGTCAAGGTCCTCCGGGTCCTGCATGTTTTGGGCCCCGAATCATGAAGGAGCCTCCGGTGCCTAACTTCCAGTTGCCCAGAGGCACAAAAACATATGAAGATAGCACCAAGCTGGAGGATTGGTTGATCAACTACGTGACAGCGGTGAAAATTGCAACAGGCAACTTGAGATGGGCTGTGAGATACGTACCTCAAATGCTGGAGGGGCCAGCAAGGGTATGGCTAAACAACTTACCACCTGGAAGTATCAACTGTTGGATTGATTTTGAGGAGATGTTTGTCAGTAACTTCTCGAGCACGTATTAGAGGCCGAATAGGCCACAGACCCTAGCAATGTGCAAGCAGAGACCGAACTAGATAGACCGGGAGTTCTTGACCCGTTGGTGCAACGTGCGAAACTTGTGTGAGGGTGTGATTGAATCGCAGGCCATAGCATGGTTTACACAAGGGTGCAGATATGCAAGGATGTTATGGCAAAGGTTGCAAAGGGATATGCCAACTACACTGGTAGAGACAATCCGGATCGCTGATTCGTATGCCTTGGGTGATCCGACTCAACCTAGGCTTATGTCAAGCAAGTCAAACAAGGAGTACTACCAGCGAGATGGAGCCGGATCACCCCGGCGGAATGACTACCAGGGTAAGAGAAGAGATGATAGGCCGGATTACAGGTACAGTTCGCAACAAGTTGTAGCTATAAATCAAGATCAACCTGGAGTAGGGAGTAATCAGCATCAGAAAACTGGAGGGCAACAATGCACTCCAAGAAATGATGGCAAGAAAAATTGGACGCCAGAGCAGAAGAAACAGTGGCAAGAAAAGAAGGACCGTCTGAGGTATACTTATGAGGCAATGCTGGATCAGCCATGTAAATTTCACACGCCAAATCCGAGTAACCCGGCGGGTCACACGACTCAGCAATGTGAATGGATGAGGAAGATAGAACAAAGTGGTTCGGGGAATGCTCAGGCACCTCAGAACGATCAACCTCGGTAGGAGTTATGCCGGCAGCAATTGCTCTCCGGAGCAAACACGCAATAGTTAATGTTGCCTCCCCTCCGCCGAGGTATGAAAACCATGAAAGAAGAGATGCAGTGCATCAGGTAGAAAACCAACATCAGCCAGATCAGAGGTATCCCGGAAATGAGGGGAGAAATGAATACAGAGAGCATCACCAGAGTTACTGTGTGTTTACCACAGAGGAAATAGATAGAAAGAGCTTGCAGCGTCGACATATGGAGGTGAATGCGGTAATGCCCGCAGTGACGAGGTATATGCCTTGGTCGGATTAGGAAATCACCTGGAATATCAAGGATCACCCCAAGCTCATGCCTAGCCCTGGTTCGTATGCGTTAGTGCTGGACCCAACGTTCATCGGGCCAAATATCAATGTGAGGTTTTCTAAGGTGCTGATAGACAATGGCAGCAGTATCAATATTATGTATGTGGATACAATGCGCAAGTTGGGTATCTCGGAGAACATGCTCCAGGCTACTAGAACAATGTTTCATGGTATTGTGCCAAGCATATCTTGTGAGCCCATTGGCAAGGTCCGGGTTGATGTGTTATTCAGCACGCGAGATAACTGCCGAACTGAGAACTTGGAGTTTGAGGTTGTGAATTTAGAAAGTGCGTATCACGCGTTACTCGGCAGACCTGCCCTGAACAAATTCATGGCAAGTTGTCACATCAGTTACCTGAAGATGAAGTTGCCCGGGCCAAATGGAGTAATCACTATAGCGGGAGATTTCCGACGTCCATTGAGTGTGCATCTACCGGGTCTAACCTGGCCGAGTCACTCGTGATCGCGCAGGAAAAGAGAAAGATCCAGGAGGTGGCAGCATTGGCTCAATCCGCTCAGCAATATATGCCGGCGCTGAGTAACCCACATGGAACTGTTTCGTTTCAAGCAACAAAAGATACGAAGAAAGTGCCTGTTGATGATATGTTCCCGGAGCGCACCGTAACAATTGGTGCCGGGTTAAATGACAAATAGGAAAGCGAGCTCATCAACTTCCTCCGTGAGAATCGGGATATCTTTGCTTGGTCCACACAGGACTTGCAAGGACTTCCGAGGGAGTTGGCCGAGCACTCTTTGTATGTGAGACCCAGAGCAAGGCCGGTGAAGCAACCTCTCCGCCGCTTCGCTGAAGATAGGAGAAAAGTCATTGGAGATGAGATAGCTCGGCTCCTAGCAGCTGGGTTTATCATGGAAGTGCTTTATCCGGATTGGCTATCTAATCCGGTGCTGGTGAAAAAGGAGAAGGATGATCCGAATGTGGCAGTGGTTTGGCGTATGTGCATCGATTACATGAACCTGAATAAGGCGTGCCCAAAAGATCCATTCCCACTGCCAAGGATAGATCAGGTCATAGATTCAACTGCTAGGTGTGAACTGTTGTCATTCATAGATGCATATTCTGGTTTCCACGAGATACCTCTGAATCCGAATGATCAAATAAAGACTGCGTTTATTACCCCGTATGGGGCTTATTGTTATCACATCATGCCTTTTGGTTTACGTAATGCAGGGGCAACATACCAAAGATGTATGCAAAAATGTCTACATGACCAAATCGGCCAGAATGTGCAAGTATATGTGGATGATGTGGTTATAAAAATCAAGGAAAGCAAAATGCTCCTTGATGATATTAGGCAAACGTTCGCGAACCTAAGGAGATTCCGAATGAAACTTAACCCGGAAAAATGTACCTTCGGTGTCCCGGCTGGAAAATTACTCGGATTTCTTGTATCTAGCCGAGGTATTGAAGTTAACCCAACTAAAATCCGAGCCATAGAGCGAATGGAGCTGCCAAAATGTCTTAACGATGTCCAGAAATCCACTGGTTGCCTGGCATCTTTAAGTCGGTTTGTATGTCGGATGGGAGAAAAGGCATTGCCTCTCTATCAACTAATGAAAAAAGCGGACAAGTTCGTATGGATGCCGCAGGCCAACGAAGCCTTTATCCAATTAAAGAAGATGCTAGCCACTGCACTAGTGTTAGCCTGTCCACTATCAAAAGGGCCAATGTTGCTCTATATAGCCGCAACCAACCGAGTTGTAAGTGCAGTAATAGTGGTAGAGCGCGACGAAGAGGGTAAGTCGGTGCAAAGGCCAGTCTATTACCTAAGCGAGGTATTATCCGCATCGAAGCAAAACTATCCGCACTATCAGAAAATGGCGTATGGTGTGTACATGTCGGCAAAGAAGCTAAAACACTACTTTGAAGAGAACCCCATCAAAGTGATATGTGAAGCCCCTATATCTGAGATAATGAATAACAAGGATGCAAGAGGCCGAATCGCAAAATGGGCAATTGAGCTAGCCCCTTATGCTCCACAATACGACAGGAGAGATGCGATCAAGTCTCAGACTGTGGCCGACTTTTTTGTGGATTGGGCCGAGATGCAATACGAACCACCGCTACCAGATCCGAACTATTGGAGAATGCACTTTGATGGATCAAAAACAAAAACCGGGTTAGGCGCCGGAGTTGTACTTACCTCACCAAAGAACGACCAGCTGAAGTATGTGCTGCAAATCCATTTCGCAGCGTCAAACAATGTCGCCAAATATGAAGCACTTGTGCATGGGCTCAAAGTGGCAAAAGAAATTGGAATACGTCGGATCCAATGCTTTGGCGACTCGGATTTGGTAGTTCAGCAAGTCTCAGGGCAGTGGGACGCTCTTGATCCAAACATGGCATTATACAGATTCCATGTGCAAAAGGTATCTGGGTACTTTGAGGGATGCGAGTTTCACCATGTACCCCGACTGGAAAATGAGGCTGCCGACATATTGTCGAAGCTCGGATCAACCTGACAAGCAATTCCACCGGGTGTAGCACTAGAACACCTCAGAAAACCATCTATCAGGCCGTCCCCAAAAACCGACTCAATCTACATCCCGGTAGATCCGGAGTCCGGAGCTGTACCCATGGACATTGACGTGGGAAGTGGTTCAGGAAACCCGGGGACTGCTTCGTAGAACCCGGGGACTACACAGCGCGATCCGGCCGAGGTTATGCCGGTGGAGCAAATGGAAGTAGATGAGGATGTGTTCCCAGTACGAGCTATACCAGCTTGGGCACTACCCATATTTCAATTCCTGAAGGATGGAACTTTGCCCAGTGAAGAGGTGCTTTCTAGGAAAATTCAGAGGCACGCAAAGGCGTACACAATCATCAATGCCGAACTATACAAGAGAAGCGTTACAAATGTACTACAACGATGTGTTGACCCGGAAGAAGGGCTTGACATCATCTAGGATATACATCAAAGGGAATGTGGGCATCACGCCTCATCTAGAGCTTTAGTGGCAAAAGCTTTCCGGCATGGGTTCTACTGGCCAAGTGCCTTGGAACAAGCAGAAGATCTAGTAAGAAAATGCAATGGTTGTCAGAGGTATGCTACCAAGACACATATGCCAATGTCGGAGCTCAAGACTATACCAATTACCTGGCCATTTGTTGTATGGTGTTTGGACATGGTTGGCCCGTTTAAACCAGCAAGAGGGAACATGACCCACATCTTAGTCATGGTTGATAAGTTTAAGAAATGGATTGAGGTGAAGCCATTAAGAAAATGTGATGGAGCTACGGCCGTGACATTCCTCAAAGATATCATCTTGGGATACGGCTATCCTCACAGTATCATAACGGATAATGGCACAAATTTTGCAAAAGGAGCATTTGCACGATTCTGCCGAGATAAGAAGATCCGGCTGGACATTGCCTCGGTAGTCCACCACGCATCGAACGGACAAGTGGAGAGATCCAACGGATTAGTATTATCCAGGATAAAACCCCGGCTCAGTGAGCCGCTGCAAAGATCAGCGGGGTGCTGGATAGAAGAACTACCAGCAGTACTGTGGAGTTTAAGAACAACTCCGAATCGATCAACAGGCTATATGCCATTCTTTCTGGTATATGGGGCAGAAGCTGTATTACCAGCCGACATAGAGCATGATTCGCCTATAGTCACCCAATACACAAAAGACGAAGTGCGAGAAGCCCGGCAAAATGATGTTGATCTGCTGGAAGAATCGAGAGAATTAGCATTGTCCAGATCCGCCATATATCAGCAAAATTTCTGACGCTATCATAGCCGGAAAGTAAACCCCCGAGTCTTCCGGGAAGGTGATCTGGTACTCCGGTTGGTACAACGTACTGTTGGCATGCATAAGCTATCCCCCCATGGGAAGGGCCATTTATTGTGAGCAAAGCATTGCACAATGACTCATATTATCTTATCGATGCAAAACCACAGGAGAAGAAGAAGGCGGACAGGTCTGGCGAAGAATCTAAGCATCCATGGAATGTAGCTCTACTTCGTCCATTCTACACTTAGAAAAGAAGTGTGTGTATCCGAGTCTCTCATACGTCGGTATGTATGCCGACAATGAGCTTATCAATGAAATCTTGGCACCTCGAGCAGTAACTCGAGGACTGCCTTAGTGATATTTATTGTTTGTTTTCTGTATTTATTATTTATATGTCGGCTGGCATAAGTTGCTTCTACCTAAGCCAGATTAGTAGTGTGTGAGCACCAAAAACCTAACTCTTCGACTTGCTGCTGTCCAACAAGATTTGGCTTCATGGCAAGCAAGAGAACAAGTTTGGAATTGCGTAGCACACGAAAAATGACTAAGGAAAGGAACTTAATCGAGCTGACATTTGTTATTCGGACTAACCTTATGCTTACTTTATGTTCACTATGCTGAATTATTTTGAGCTAATCCTAAAGTTTCCAAGTATTGTTAAGTCAATTTTTGAAACTCGGACTCGTAAGTCATAAAACCGAACCAAGGTAGACACGAGCTGAGCCAAGAAATTGGAGAAACAAGAAAATGAAACTCAGGGACTACGCCCAAGTTAATCCGGCACAAACAACTTAGTAGCAAAATATAACTTGTGTGCTTAATACATTTGCACTCGGCATACCGGGGATCTGATAAACTGCAAAGTGTTTTTAATCAAGGAGCAGCAGGAGGAGGTAACTCGACGCCAGCAGGTGGAACTCTAGCCTCGGCTTCAGCATCATCTTCAACTCCTTCAACGTCCGAGGTTTCGTCCTCTTCCTCCTCACCCGAATCATCTTCGGCATTTTCGTCGTCGGCGGCGCCCAGGAAGCTTGGTCCTTGATTCCATTGATGGATGGGGCATACTGAATAAGGCTATGAGCGTAAGCCTTGCTCTGAGATATCCAATCCGGATCATTGGACCACCTTGATCCGGTGCGCATCCGCTCAAGATGATTGAGATTGATTTTCTCATACCATGTGAGCACATAGTGGAGGACGATTTCAGCTCCGGCGTGTCCAGCGGATTCCCTCCAAAGATTGAGCTGGGTCTCGCACTCCATTAACTTGGCAATAAGAGCAGTGGTCCCCTCCGGAGTATCTTCATCAGGCCAAAATGCATTGAAGATCCGGATTGCCACATCCAGGATATCCTTACCATAGTTCTTCACGATTTCAATGCGAGAAGATAAGATGACCAGTAGGTCCTCCATGTCATAGGGAATAATTTCAGCGCCAGGACCAACTGGGGTACCCCTCTTCTGGCGGAACTTGGCAACACCAGTGGTTGCAATGGCATCACCCTCCGGAAATTTGCCTGAAAACAAGACAAGTGAAACAGGTGAGGGAGGTTGACCCTGAGACATTCATGCCGGCTGAAGGAAAATAACTTACGAGAAATATGGCTATGGATCCGGGTCAGCTCCTTGGTGTAGTTGTCACGCCTCTTCCGGAGTTGCGCAAGCTCAGCATTCGCCGACTCAAGCTTAGTGTCGGCCTCTTTCAGCAATTCTTGATCCTTGGTAATTTGGAGATTGAAACGTTCTCACTCTTCAGTAAAATTCTGGCCAGCTTTATCAAGTTCGGATTTGTGGAGCGCCTTAAGTTTTTTCATTTCTGCCTTAAGCTTGGCAATCTCATCATCTTTGATCCGGAGGAGGGCAAGCTCATCATCCTTCTTCTTGAGTTCGGCCTGATGCTGCCCTGCTTGTTCGAGAAAATGCAGCATCATATCAGACATGGGCACACTATCTTCAAGAGATGCTGAAACAGTTTGTTGACCCGGCAAAGCCGAGGTATGAATATTTGCCGAGCCAAGCAGAAAAAGGAGATAGAGCGTAGAGCAAGATTAAGCAAAAATAACTTACCCTTTATTTGGTCCAAAATTTTCCTCATAAGGATTTTCTTGGCCTCCACTCCAGCTGCGCAATCCGAATGATGAATTAGTACGGCGGGAAAAACAAAGAAAGATGAGAAAAAAGCTATGGAGAAAACTTACCCCTTTTCTCGAACTCAGCGAGAAGTGTAGAATGTTTCGTGCACAGCGACTTATGTGTGTCCAAGAGGCGTTGAAACTCAGCGCTCTGGCGATTGGTGGTAACCTGTGAAAAGCAAAGTTGATTTGATCATGTGCATATTCGAAGTGTACAAAATCCGGGCCAAGTGGAACTTAACCCGGCTCTAGGTGTATGCATATTCGAAGTGTACAAGATCCGGGCCAAGTGGAACTTAACCCGGCTCTAGGCGTGTGCATATTCAAAGTGTACAAGATCCGGGCCAAGTGGAACTTAACCCGGCTCTAAGTGTGTGCATATTCGAAGTGTACAAAATCCGGATCAAGTGGAACTTAACCCGGCTCTAGGTGTGTGCATATTCGAAGTGTACAAAATCCGGGCCAAGTGGAACTTAACCTGGCTCTAAGTGTGTGCATATTCAAAGTGTACAAGATCCGGGCCAAGTGGAACTTAACCCGGATCTAGGTGTGTGCATATTCGAAGTTACTAAGGAGCTACACTAATTCTCTAAGGAGCATCGGCCAAGTAACAAGTTACTCCCCCGGAGGCTCGGGGACTAATGGTTATATAACTAAGCACTAGTACATGTTAAAGAAAAGACGAAGTAGCGTACCTCCATCATCTGACCCACAAGGTTTATAGCCTTAGCGGCTGTGTTCATCTGCGCGGCAAATTCGGCAGGCCCAAATTTCTCCGGGAGATCGTCGTTGTAGACGAACTCTGCCTTGTTCCAGTTACTGACAAACTCGATCAAGGCCGGAGGATAGCGTTCTCCGCTAAGCATATGTGGCGCGGCTAAACCCTTAGCATGGGCCTCCCTTCTCTCAACTTGTGCAACAGCGGGGCTGGTGTGCAAAACAAGTTGCGCATCAGCTGACCCGGCAGAGATGTCCTTCTTCGGTGGGGTATTCTTCGAAAGCATGGACGCAAGTGTAAGCTGTCCAGCTTCAATAGATGCTGCCCTGGTGGCGTCAGGAGCTTTCTTGCCCTTATGCTGCTGCTGAGAGGTGGAGGTCTGAGCCGCGGATTTGTCCTTGGGAGCTGCCTTAGTGCTAACCTTGGCGCTGCTGGTGCCTTCTCGCTAAGTCTTGGAAGACTCAGACGAGGCGGAAGGGCTTGGTGCTGTTGCTGATGCTTGTGCTGGCGCTGGTGCTGGTGCTGATTTTTGTCTTGGCG
This sequence comes from Avena insularis, assembly GCA_023614405.1. Classification (NCBI taxonomy): domain Eukaryota; kingdom Viridiplantae; phylum Streptophyta; class Magnoliopsida; order Poales; family Poaceae; genus Avena; species Avena insularis. The sequence goes on along the minus strand of CM042688.1, from coordinate 501,442,353 downwards.
GGGGTGCTGTTGGTATCCCGGATGTAGCTAGTTGCAGCGGAGCCGAAGTGGAGCTGGGAGCAACCGCTGCCTCGGCAGAGCCACTTCCCCCTGCTCCGAGGTTGCCCTCCTCTGGACGAGGTGGGCTAGAACCCGGAGCAGCTGCTGAACCCTCCTAAATGGGGCTCAGCGGGCGAGAATCGTCGCCATGAGAGGGAGAAGGGATCTATCGGAGCAGCGAGGCGATGCTGGATCCGCTCTGAGGAACCTCCACCGCAGCCCTACCGAATCAAATGATGAATGATAAGAAACTATAACAAAGTAAGAACAAATGAATAGCAAAACGCGAAGCAGAAAATTGGATAAGGAAGAAATGACTTACTCATCAGAGGTCAAAGGCTCCTTGGGCTTACGAGCTCTCCGGGTTATGGCCTTGGTCGTAGGCTTGGTGGCAGCCTTGTCTGCGGACTTCTTTCGTCTCTTCGTTGGTTTGGAAGGTCTAGAAGAAGAAGCAAATGCAGCTCCCCTTTTCCTAGACGCAACTGGAACAGGTTCGCCCATGGCAAGGGGAGGATCTTCATGAATCTACCCACCGGGGTTAGCTGATGCCGAAAAGGCGTAAGAAAGGGGGACAGCGTCAAATGCTTCCATCACCTCAATGTCGGAATCATCTTCATCGTCAGGCCAATCTCTAATGGAAGAGAATTTACCGGTGTGTCGCTTGGTCACATCAGGGAACGACAGGAACATCTCCTGATCCGGCTCCTCCTCGTCAGGGGCATCTCGATCCAGGGCCCACTTGAGAGAAGGCTCGGTGCCATCCTCAAGAGTTTGCTGAATAAACATCTAAGAGAGAAAATACGAAGGGATCAAACATACAATAAATTCCGACATAAGATTTAACTCGGAAAAAGATGGGAGCACGAGATTTACCGTAGGAGGAAGCCTATCTCGATAGAAGTGCTCGACCCCCACTCCCAATCAGCAGAGAAGTTCTTGTTGGTAGTGAAGAGGGCCTTGACCCAGCGAAATATCTCGGTATTGCTCAACTCGAATGAGGAGGTCCGGTTGGGGTCAAGGCGCCAGCTCGTGTGGCAAAGTTTATGCGTGCGTTTCTAGAGAGGGGAGATCCGGTTGCGGACGAAAGTGATCATCGTGTCCTCGTTGCGCAGTCCCTGATCCTTCAGCTCCTGGAACCGTTTATTGACTTGGTTCGCCAGGACAGTGGGTTTCTTGGGGATCTGGTCCCACATATCCGATTAGGAGGACCCGGAGCGTAGGGGCGCAACCGGATCAGATCTTTAGTCGTGCCATTTCTGACATAAAAGAAGGTTCGGGCCTAGCCCTTGCAAGAATCAAGCCCCGTGACTCGGGGAAAGACGGACTGTTTCCGAGGAGAAATAGAGGCAGCGCCGAACTGCGTAAGTTATTTGTCCTCCGGGTCAAGCTCTCTATTCGGAATCACGTTTTGGCGGAGACCAAAAAACCGGATCCAGAGCTCCTTAGTGGGCCACAATCCGGCGTAGCCCTCTATGGTGGAAGCAAAGGCAGAAAGGGAAGTGATGGCATTCGCCGGAAGGTGATGCGGTTGAAGCTCGTAGGTGTTGAGCCAATCATGGAATAAGTCACTCACGGGGAGACCGAACCCATGCTGGAAGTTGGAGAGGAACACCACGAACTCACCCGGATTGGGTGAGGGAGCGAGCTCCTCGGCAGCGAGACGGGCGATGACGCCCTCCGGGATACGCTGGGTGCGGTACAACCAGTCTAGGTCGTCCTGGCATACCCAGGACCCAGCCCAGGCGCCGCGCTCGGCATTCTCCGCATCCTCCTCCATCTCCTGTTCCGCGACGGCGAGTTCTTCCTCTGTTATTTCTAGGTCGCTGTCCTCACTGGACCTATTGGCGGTGGGGGCAGTGGCCTGGACTGGCACAGACCCGTGGCAGGGGAGCTACGCGGGAGTGGCGGTGATGCTGGCGCGGAAAGGCACAGGGCAGCTAAGCAGGTGCGACGGCGGCGCTATCGCTGGGAAGAAGAAGAAGAGGAAGAGGCAGAGGGGCGCTAAGATGGGGAAAAGTCCCAAGGGGCGCGCCCCTCCCCTATTTAACCACGCCCTAGAGGGGTAGTGGGATCGTGATGTGCCGAAGGGCCACACGGTGTGGCCGTGTATAATCCAGATCAACCAATCAGAAACGAGCCACAGGAAGGGCCACAGGGCGCAGGTGATCCCACGACGTGACGTGGTGATACAGTTAACGAGGAGGCAGACACGATGTGACGTGTGCAACAGTAACACCTGACATTAACTACGGCAGTAACTGGCGCAAGCCCTTAAAATGAGGCAAAATAATGATTACCCTCCACGTGGGGAAGTGTATGAGGGAAGGAAGAATAACTCGGATAACTATAGGGTGACCCGACTAGCGAGTGAAAACTCGGAATGTGCCAAGGGAAAAGATAGCCCATGAAATCCGGGATATGAGGTAACTCAGAAGAGAGGGCAAAAGGCTCGGTAAAATTGAACCTGCTGTGGCCTTAGCGGCTGAGGCTGCTAAGACCGCACCAGCTTCGGGGACTAATGTTGGGGGGATACCCCCGGGTAGGGTCACGCCAGGGTATAATGGCCGAGTTAGCCGAGGTACGGCAAGGTCAAAGCAAGTGCTGGCCGAGTCAGCTCAAGGCAGGCCGAATCACGGAGTAACCCGGACCTGAGGATGTCCGCCTAACTGAGTCCCGTCCGACTTATGTCGTATGCTGGCAGGATTTATGTAACTTGTATGCAGGTACCGGTGTGGCCGGATCAACCAGGCACGATCCGGGTTATATCAAGCTTGCAAGGGAAGGAAGGTATCTCGTTGGTCAAAAGGTGGCCACTGTACGCAGAGCGTGAGCGAAGTGGACAGAGGCCAGGACCACCGAGGTGTGGCCGACAAGGGTGACGTTGCCTGTGTCGGATGACGCTAGCGCCGCAGAGGCTCACATAGCCTCTGCATGGCTTACGATAGGGAAAAGTGACCCGGTTGGTTTGCTATTTTGGGAAGAGGCATATTCCCTGGAATATGCCTCCACGTATGCCCTAATTGGAGACCCAGCCACCCCTATATAAGGAGGGCTAGGGCATCTGTAGAAGGGGTTGATCTCTAGTGAGTTGAGCTTTACTTGGTTATTCTCTAGTATGTTCCTAAGGGCTAGCCAGTGGTGAGAGTAAGAGAGTTCCTTCTTCCTCCTCTCCTCAATACAGCTCAAGGAGCACTTGTAAACCTTGGAAGCAAATCTAATACAAACATCTGTGTGTGGAATCACCACACTATCCGTCCCTGGATTCCTCTAGTGCATCCCCAAGCGTTTGGAAGAAACCTGGGATTTTTATTGATGAAGAAGGGGATGCCTTGGGCATCCCCAAGCTTTGACGCTTGTACTTCTTGGATATTTCTTGGGGTGACATGCTTGGAATCCCCAAGCTTGAGCTTTAGTCCATCTTTCATCTCATTACTCATTCTTTCCATACACCTGAAATTTTTCCTTCATACAAAACTTCACACAATCTTTATTAGCAACATTAGTGCACTCAAGATAATAAGTCTTAAGGTTCAGTTCTAACACCAAATAAATTTATATTAGAACACTAGCTACTGAAGCACTTCCCTCAAAAATCTCAATTCCCCAAAAGAACTCAAAAAGGAACCAACAAGAAGCAAATGCAGAAAATGGCAGAAATCTGTCAAAACGGACCAGCAGGTAAAGGTGAATTTTTTCGAAGACCTTCTGTTGCTCAAATCAAAAGTGTTGAACTAAGGAAAGTTAGATAACAACCTGGGGCAGAAGCACAAAATTTCACGTCTCAAAAAGACGTTCAGAGATTTTACACAAATTTTTACGGTGAAGCACATAAATCTGTTTCGGGACAGCAACTTTCCCAATCATTACTTCTCTCTCATTAGAGGTTACTCTTGGCACACAAAGCAAATAAAAGGATAAGGAGCGGTTATTACTGAAGTAATAACTTCCAAGACTCATCTAAAACTTTTGGGTTATCTCCCAATAAGTACTTTTCTTTAACGCCTTTAAGTTAGGCATAAGAAGCAAGAAAGAATCAATTGTTCTCAAATGAAGAAGCATTAAAACCAAATTTCTTGCCCTTACCTCTCTTACTTTTATTCTTAACCTTGGGGAAAATATGATTGTTTGGTAAAGAAGAAAGGTGCATGGTCCCCTTTCCCACATCTATTATTGCTCCAAGGAGTTCTAATAGGGACCTTCCAATTGTAATTTGTCCACTTCCTGCACATTCAATAACAAGATAATCAGTAGAAATCATTTTCCCAAGGATCTTTGTAAACACTTGTTGGGGGGATACCCCCGGGTAGGGTCACGCCGGGGTATAATGGCCAAGTTAGCCGAGGTACGGCAAGGTCAAAGCAAGTGCTGGCCGAGTCACCTCAAGGCAGGCCGAATCACGGAGTAACTCGGACCTGAGGATGTCCGCCTAGCGAGTCCCACCGACTTATATGTCGTATGCGGCAGGATTTATGTAACTTGTATGCAGGTACGGTGTGGCGGATCAACCAGTACGATCCGGGTTATATCAAGCTTGCAAGAGAAGGAAGGTATCTCGCTGGTCAGGTGGCCCTATGCAGCAGGCGTGAAGCGGGCAGGCCAGAGACCACCGAGGCGTGGCCGACAAGGGTGACGTTGCCTATGTCGGATGACGCTGGCGCCGCAGAGGCTCACGTAGCCTCTTCATGGCTTACGGTAGGGAAAAGTGACCCGGTCGGTTTTCTATTTTGGGAAGAGGCATATTCCCTGGAATATGCCTCCACGTATGACCTAATTGGAGACCCAGCCAACCCTATATAAGGAGGGCTAGGGCATCTGTAGAAGGGGTTGATCTCTAGTGAGTTGAGCTTTACTTGGTTATTCTCTAGTATGTTCCTAAGGGCTAGGCAGTGGTGAGAGTAAGATAGTTCCTTCTTCCTCCTCTCCTCAATACAGCTCAAGGAGCACTTGTAAACCTTGGAAGCAAATCAAATACAAACATCTGTGTGTGGAATCACCACACTATCCCTCCCTGGATTCCTCTAGTGCATCTTGTCCCCACCTTTAGCCTATCCATGGCATCTGCCATGACACCACCACGACAACACTCCTTCAGCTATTCCAATAGGTAATATGGTAGCATTATTAGCAAGAGATATTTGTTTCCCTCCTTTAGTAAGCCCCCAAAGATTCAAAGATTCATAAATATCTTTGGGCATAAGACAAAATTCAAACATGATATCACAGCGAGCTTGAAAAGTTTCAGTATTTATATCAATTTTTACTATGGGGAGCCACTTTGATGGTTCAAAATTTATTGGAACATAAACATGATGCTCCCTAAGCGTATTATAGCAATCTTTTAAGCTAGTAGTGCGGGCCTCAAGAGTGTTTAATCTAGCAAATATGCTCGCGGAAGAAATATCAGTTTTGCTAGGCAAGTTGTAAGTAAAGATCAATTTCTTTATAGCATTAATAGCATCATCCTCATTGCATTGGAGGAAATCTCCTCCCACAATAGCATCTAAAGCATATCTATAGCAAAGAGCAATTCCAAGGTAAAAACTGCTAAGAAACAAGCTTTGAGTCATTTTAGGCTCAGTTTTTCATGTAGATCAGAGATTCTAGACCAAGCTTCCTTGAAGCTCTCCTCAATTCCTTGTTTAAAACTGAAAATCATTTCCTCAGGTGACATAGTGACTGGAGCAAGGCTAGACATAGTGGCAACTTAAAATAGGAACTATTTTTTTTGTATTTTCAAATAAGAAAGCAAACTAGTAAAACTAATTTTTTGTGTGTTTTTGATAACAAAACAAGCAAACAAAGGAAAAATAAACTTAAGCAAAACAAAGTAAAGAGATTGGTTATGAGGGACTCCCCTTGTGAAGATGTCCTTGACTCCCCGGCAACGGCGCCAAAAAATGCTTGATGGCTCGGTGTTGATGTGGAGCTCGTTGGGGAACCCCAAGAGGAAGGTATGATGAGCACATCAGCAAGTTTCCCTCAGTTATGAAACCAAGGTTTAATCGAACCAGTAGGAGCAAGGAAACACCCCAAAGGTGTTGCTAGATGACCCTTGGCAGGACGCACTACCGGTGCTAGTAGCAACGTGGAGACCTGCACAACACAACCACAGAACTTTGCCCCCAACTTGCGATGAGGTTGTCAATCTCACCGGTTTTGCTGAAAACAAAGGATTAAACGTATTGAATGGAAGGAAGTAATAGTTTGTAGAAAGTAAACACAAAGCAGTAAACAGTTTGTAGATTGTATGTAAAAGAAAGGACCGGGATCCATAGTTCACTAGAGGTGGCTCTCCTTAAGATAGATAACATGCTGGGTGAACAAATTACAGCGGGGCAATTGAAAAACATCGAGAAAGCAATACATGCATATACTAATCATCTTGACTCCTTTGGAACTTGATTGGGAATTACAACATTATACATAGACCGCCATCCAACTGCATCTATGACTAATAATCCACCTTCAGGTTATCATCTGAACCCCCTCCAGTATTAAGTTGCAAGCAACAGATTATTGCTTTATGAATTGCGTGTAATGTAAAAAATACGATTGTTCTATGAACAAAGGATTGTTGTTTTCTCCCTAGTAGAAACACCACATCTAGTACCTTAATGATTTCTGTCACTTCTCCAGATTACCAAAGGCATGAACCCACTATCGAGCATAAATACTACCTCTTGGAGTTGCTAGCATCTACTTGGCCAAGATAGCTACTAACAACGGAAAGCATGCAAGATCACAAATAACAAAGACATGATAGAATCAATAATCAATCTGAAATAGCATCTCAATATCCATCGGATCCCCGTAAACACAACATGCAGAATTACAAATAGATGATCTTGATCATGAACAGAGCTCACAAGATCTAGACATGAAAGCACAAAGGAGGAGAACTAGCCATCTAGCTACTACATGGACCCGTAGTCCAGAGATGAACTACTCACGCATCACATCGGAGGATTGCATGATGATGAAGAAGGCCTCCAGGGTGAATTCCCCTCTCCGGCAGGGTGCCGGGAAGAGCTTCAGATCCCTCCCGATCTAGGGATGGAGATGACGGTGGATACATACTCTTTCGTGGATTTTTGATTGGGTACTTAGGGTTTTCATCTCGAGGGTAATATATAGGCGGAAGGAGAGGCCGAGGGGGTGCTGGGGTCGGCCGGACCATCCCAGGCGCACAGCCTGCCGCCAGGTGGTGTGTGTGTGGCCCAGCTCTTCTCCGTCTCGTATTTTGGCATTAGATGTCTTCCGAAAAAATAGGCACTTTGGCTTTTGTCCCGTCCAATTATGAGAATATTCATTTTCTGACTTTCCTGAAACCAAAACCAGCAGAAAACAGGCAGCTGGCACTGTGTCTCTTGTTAATAGGTTAGTCCAAGAAATCATATGAAAAGTACTCCAAAGTGTGGACAAAACACAAGAAAGTAGATAAAACCAAGCATGGAACATAAAAAATTATAGATACATTTGCAATGTATCAAAGATTCAATAGTTTGATATTTAAGTTGTGGTGTACTTCTTCTAGTGGTGTCATGTGAACGTCGACTACATGACACTTCACCTATATGGGCCTAGGGGAATACTTTGTGTATTTGGCTACTAATCGTAGGGGTTGCCGGAGTGATAGAAACCTGAATCCCCGTTAGGAAACCATTGCACAAGGGATGTCAGGGTCTTTGAGTTTAAAGCTATGGTTAGGTTTCTACCTTAATTACTTTATTGTACTTACGGATGTTTGCAAGGGGTATAATCACAAGTATGTATTAGTCCTAGGAAGGTCGGTACATTAGCACAGGTTCACCCACTCAACACTTAGCAAACTAAAGAAGATTAATCAACTATATGAAGCGAAAGGACTTGATAGAATTCCCGTGTGTCCTCGAGAATGTTTGGTCATGTTAAGTAATACAACCGGCTTGTCCTTTGCTGAATAAAGGATTGGGCCTGTTGCTGCATTTATTCTTACTGTCTTTTGTTTACTCGTACTTTATTTACTTGCATTATCAAAACCCCCTAAAAATACGTTTGCTAAGTATTTGCAGAGAATTCCTGATCCATACCACTAGCCAACACCTTCTACTCCTTGTTGGGTTCGACACTCTTACTTATCAAAAATACTACGATACACCCCCTATACTTGTGGGTCATTAGTTATTACCCAATACACTTTGAAGGTATTGTAGTAACCTGTGAAAGTTTTACTAGCCTAAGTTATTTAGCACTATGAGCAGCCTAATATGGAAGAGAAAGAAAACATCCACCAAAGCTCATTTTTGGGTGGAAGCACAAGGCAAACAGAAGGAAAGTTGGGTAGGACCACCACGGGCCCCAACTTTCTCTGCACTGCTGCACCTGCATGGTCGTACTCTATTGCCACTTTCTGGCTACCAATAACTATCTCTAATCCCCCGCTTCCAGCAACCATCTCCGTCCTTGTCTGTCATCCATGGCCACCTTCCGGCTGCCGCCTGCCGTACCGGAGGGCAAAGACCCCGACATCTCCGCATAGGAGGACATGTCCTGCGCATTTGGGCCTTCTCCTCGCGGAGAACATCATGGCAGCTGGCGTGCGCCTTCCTCGATGCTGGGTCCGGTCATTGCAAGTACCATATGTACGGCCTCCATGATAATACAGACTGAACATTGACGGTCAAGTTCGTCAACTTCAAGGACGTCCATCACCTTTACGGCCAGGCCTTCTGACGAGGTTTAATCTCGTCAATGCCCATTGTTATGGACTTGGGTTTTGGAGAAGATGGGGATGCTGGAGATCGTGGCACGGTTAACAGACAAGCAACCAGGGGACACGAGATTTACCCAGGTTCAGGCCCCCGGAGGGAAAACCCTACTCACGCTTGCGCTCTTTGATTACGCGGAACCGAAAGTTATAGGATGCGCAGATTCGATCTGGCGTGGGCGTGTATGAAAAGTATGGATCTGTCTTTCGTTGGCCCTCCTAGCCTTTATATATGAGGAGGCTAGGTCTGTGTACTGATCTGAGTAGGTTACAAGTTGTATTCGAACTCTAGTCTTGCTCTCCAAGGATCCGGGCGTCATGGGCCTTGGCCACCGAAAATCTTCATGGGCGGTATATGTGCTGTGGGCCTTCCTTGGGCTGGACCAGGTATGCTGAAGTTATGTACCCGTCGGGTATAACCATGTCAGTAGCCCCCGAGTGTTCAGTCGAATCGTGGATTCGGCTGAGGACTCTTCAATCCTTCGGGTGTAACTCTGTCTTTCAAGAGAATGTGTAGGGATTGTTGATGCATGTGCCTGACTCACCCGACGGATCAGGGTCAGTTAATCGTCTTAGGACAAAACAACACGATCTTCTTCAGGTGCGAGTCCCTCGACTCGAACCTGGAACATATGCTGGCGTAATTCGACTCAGGCCGCGGAGGACTTACAGGAGTGGAATTCCAGTGATTTTAAATGATGTACCCAACGCGTCCGTCGGGATTTTTCATCACACCTGTTGGCATGGATTTATACTAGCAGAGCGCAGTCAGGTGCGTTGCCAGGCCATCAGATGGTATATGTAGGTCTTATCTTTGCGTCGCAGACGCAGCATCTGAATGTTTATCACCACGGAGGTGTTTCGGGTGGCCAAGGAGGATGTTACTCACTTAGCATTAATTGGGACAGAGTTGCCGAAAAGTTTTTGCATGTGGATCCGGAAGATCGCAGTCGAAGATTTCATAGGGTGCGCGACAAGCGCTCCCTATGGGAGTAGCCCCCGAGTGTCTGTTCGAGTCGTAGACTCGAGCGGAGACTTTTAGTGCAAGCATTGCTCAGTGGTTTAGTCCAGGGACTCGAAATTTTCGGATGCTGAAATCCTTCCTCCCTATGGGAGTAGCCCCCGAGTCCGTAGTGGAGTCGTGGACTCGACGTAGGACTCGAAGCTCTTGTGTGTGAACGGCCATCGCTCCAGTTTGGAGTAGCCCCCGAGTGTCTGGCGGAGTCGTAGACTTGGGCAGAGACCCGAGTCTTGTATCATGCAACGGTAGTGGGAAAATCACGTGGGCGTACCGCTGACCCGGAAGTACATCGGGTGCGCGACTAGCGCTCCTGGTAGGAGTAGCCCCCGAGTATTTAGTCGAATCGTAGATTCGAGTGAGTACTCTTAGCTGTGTAGCCGAAGTTTGGTGCTAGTATAGCTTTTGATGACGTTAGTGCTGACGATCAATGACCTCAAGCGTCTGCTACGCCAGAGATGACTTGACTTGACGAAGTGTGGGTCCCACTTCCTGACTTTGAATTGACCGGTCACGCGTGGCGTGATGATCTGGCGTTTCCTCGATTTCCGCGTGTAGTGGACGTCGTGGGAACGACGGTTTGTTTTGGTGCTGACACGTGTACGGCCGGATCTGCCGTTGGCGTTAGGTCTTCTCGATGGACGGTCAGCGTGCATCGTCTTTGCTGTTATAATCCATGGTGAAATCGTGGTATGTCTTTTACCGCAGCAGTTCATCTGTCCATTGCTTCCTTGCGTTCGAGCGATTCTTGCTGCGTGCTGAGATTTCCTTTTGCATTTCCTTTGTCTTCGCTGCTATAACGCCACCACCGCCAGAAGCGCCATGGGAAGAAGAAATCCTCATCTGCAGTTGGGACCAGCATCGCGGAGGCAAGAAGGCACCGCCGCTCGTGTCACCGATGGTGGTCGGCGATCGAGACGCTGGAGAGCGATCTTCGCAAGCTTCTTGCGAAGGAGCCTAATCCCGCAGGACGCGACGGCCGTGAAACTCCCCGGCAATGAGGTAATCCCCCGTCCCCCATCTGGGTACCGGGTTATGTTCGTCGCCTTTGTTTTGCGTGGGTTTTCGTATCCAGTCCATGACTTCCTTCGTGGACTGCTCTTCTTCTATGGGGTTCAACTCCATCATCTGTCTCCCAACTCCCTTCTCCACATTGCGTGTTTTATCACTCTTTGCGAGTGTTGGCTTGGCATTGAGCCGCACTTTGGCCTCTTCCGGAAGCTGTATTCCGTGAGGAGGCGATCTGTTCGGATGGTGTGTATCCCATTGGGGTTTCATCATCTCTCTTAGTCCCGATGTCCAATTCTTTTCCTTCTCCATGTCCGAATCTGTCGATCTTGGAGGAAATGGTTTTACATCCGTGACTCCGTCTGCTGGGCAAGATTTTGGTCTCGTTCTTTGACCCTCCCGCTTGATTGTGAAGAAGAGGTCCTGAAAAATCAGATCTTAGACGGTGAGGTGGCGGAGATAGAGGCCTTGTGCCGTCGGGTGGAGGAGCTCAATTGATTCTGAGAAGGAGGTGAACGTGTCGACATTATCCGGGTGTTTCTTGAGCGTGCAGCCGCCCGTAGGGCGCATCCGATGTTCCTTTACTCGGGCGCCGTGATCCGACGAGGGTTTCAGTGAGAAAATCTCCGAGGTGGAACTTGACAGGCTCTTCGCATGCTGTTGAAGTTCAAGGGCGAGGAAATCCCGGAAGTCGTTGACTCCGCCCTTTTTGTCGACGTTGGCGCCAAAGGTGTAGATTGCGCATGTAGTGCTTCCTTATGTTTTGTCGAGTGTACTTGTGCCCTTTGTTTGCTAACAAAGTTTCTTCTCATCTTGTAGAGCTTCAAAGTGCCAGGCATGGCGCCACCATTGCCCGAAAGGTATCCGAATGCCCCGGATAACGAAGTGGTGGATTCCGTGTCCGAGCTTCCTTCGGCGCGATCTCCGGCGGAGGATGCCGACGAATCGAGTGAAGATCATTCGAGTAAGCGATCACGGAGCTTGAGCGAGTCTTCGGATGCCTCGACTCCTCCGACTCCCAGATATCCTCGGGGTCTTGAGCGTCATGATGATGTTCAGGGGGGTTCGTCTTCTCCCATTCCTGCCGTTCCTGTGCGAGCTGTTGCTCGCACCCGCCAAAGAAAGCGAAGAAGGAAGAGAAGAAGGAGGAGAAGAAGGAGGAGAAGAAGGCCCGGAGGGGTTCTCCTATCTTCGACCTGAGTGCGTTGGGCTCGTAAGTGTTCTTGTTGCCACTGTTTTCTATTATTCACTTGTTATTTTTGCGCCTGTGTTGATTGGCTTCGTATTCAGGCAATCCTCCGACGGCTCGAGTGATGGAGCGCGCGAGATGATGGGGGAGTCGAACATTGCGTCGCCCCCTCCGCAGGCGGTGGCGACTTCGGGTGGTGCTGCGCCAGTTCCTCTTGTGCAAGAGAGGCTGGTGGTTGCGCCTCAGGATGTCGCAGCGGGTTAAATCTTCGAGCACGTAAGTTTGTCTGCTTCATGTCACGGGGGGAGCCCCCGAGCGTCTTCGTGTGCTGATGTTGTGTTTGCTTCTGTGTTTTGGGCGTAGCCCCCAATTCCTGCTCTTACTGCTATTGCCTTTTCCTGCAGCCTTTTGTCCAAGAGGCCAGCGGTGGAGGAGGCGCTGACGCTGGAGGCGAAACTTCGGCAGCTTCAAGGTATTCGTATGCCTTGTATTACATTTCTTGCTTATCCTGGTGCTTTGCTTTGACACTTGCCTGTTGTAAATGTAGAGGAGCATAATGACTCTCTTCGTGAGGTTGATGCTCTGAAGAAGAGCCTTGGCCAATTGGAGCAGAAGGCCGAAGCTGCCGCTGAGGCGAAAGAGCGCCTTGAGCTGGAGCTGACGAAAACAGCCGAAGCGAAAGAGCGTCTGCAGCGGGAAGCCGCAGGTCGTGAAAGGGGGGCGGCGGAGAAGCTCATGGCTGCTGCCAAGGCAATTTCGGGTGAGTGCTAGCTTTTGCACTTGCTCCTTTTTCTTCGGGTCTTCTTCTATGTTGCTTTTCTTCATGTTTTTTTTTCTGTTTTGTCTCAGATGCCGCAGGCATCGAGTTCGACCGCAGTGCTCTGGATGATGCCACGGTGGCGGTCGAAGACCGCTGCAGTACCGTCGTCAACACCCTTGCCAAGGCGAAGGAGGTCCTTGGTCGCTTCTACCAGGAGTTCTTCCCGAAGGGCGCAACCCTTGAAGATGTGGGTGCTCTGGCAGAGGCTCTGTCGGCCGAAGCGCCTGCAGCGTACAAGCGCAAGCAGAAGGGCATCGGCGCGTCCGTCGGGCTGGCGATGGCCATGGCGGCTGGGGCGGAGCTGGACTTGCCCCAGATCACTTCTCGGATGCCGACGGCTGCGGATGGATCAGAGGTAGCCTTCGCTGCTTACTCCGCTCGCTGCAGACGATATGGGCCCAAGCTCATTGACTTGTTGTTCGAGTACGCCGCGGCAGCAGCGAGGCCAAAGCTAGCGATCGGCTCGAGGCGATCGGTGTCCCACGCCTTAGGCATAGGAGATGTAGGGTAGTATGTAGTTTATTTTTGCTGTAAATATCTTTTGTAGCACCATTCTTGAGCCACGATGGCCTTATTTAATGAATTCCTCCGAGTTGGGCTTTTATCTTTGGCTGAGTATCGGTGTGCCTTCTTTTCTTCTCGCTTTAGGTTCCTTCGGTGTTGACCAGTTGGTACTTCATCCGAAAGGCCCTTTGCGAGCATCGTTGGATGATACCTCGCAGCTCGCTTTTCTTCGGATCGTACGCAGCTTGGAGAGGGATTTGCTACACGGTCGTGGCCGACGTTTGGAAGTCCAAGGCGACCGTAGTGCAGCCAGAGAGGAATACTTGATGGCGGAGCTGGGTCGGCTGTCCGAGCAGCCGCAGTGTAAGTTGGTCCTTCTTTCGGTCGTAGCTTAGTTCTTGGGTGAGCTGGCCTTACTCTTGTTCTCAGGCTGTTGTCGCAGTGCGAATCTTGCTCCGAAGGAAGAAAAGGAGCGCATTGCTGTTCGAGTCAATTGCTTGACTCAACAAGACATGGAAGCCGGTGGCTTCTTTTGGATGGATCGCGATCGTGCCATGGTTCTGGCGATGGTGCAGGATCGCGTCTTCCAGGTTTCGCGGGTGCTCCGCCAGTGCATATCATCATCTCTGTGTTGCACGTCATGTTTCCGTTGGATGGCGTGCCGACGACCCTTGCAGGTCTTCTGGCGAAGTTTCGGAGTGCCAGCAATGTGAAGGAGCTGGTGCGGCAGCAGCTTGTCGCAGGGGTGAAGGCTGCCTTGTCTCTTGTGAGGGTGCATCGCTCGATGTAGATTTGGCTGCTTGTGGCGATCGGGCCACCTCCTCGGCCAGATGATGGCGAGTGGAATATGCGTCCGTATTACGCGGCTGTAAGGCAGTATGCCGAACAGATTGTAGATTTGTTTGAGCAGCGTGCTCAGGCTATTCTTCAGAATAGGTAGAACCTGAAAATAAACAGATAGATGTAAAATTTGTATATTGCGGCTGCGTATGTGCCCTTTGTTGTAAAGGTTCGCTTGTTAGCGAGCACGCAGTGCTTTGAGTTAGTACGTGTCCTTTTCGTTTGCCTGACGTGGTCAGCTACTCAGGTGTACATGTTTTGTCCTCAGTCGATGAAATCGTGAGGTGGGGGGAGCCCCCGAGCACGCAGTGCTTTTGATTTAGTACGTGCCTTTTCGTTTGCCTGACGTGGTCACTACTCGTATACACGTTTGTCCTCGATCGATGAAATCGTGAGGTGGGGGAGCCCAAGTGCGTTAGTAGCATGTAATCAAAGTTGCAGAGAAATAGTCACTCGAAGGTTGGGAGCGAGACACTTAGCTTTATTTGTAGCGTAATGGAGAAGGTACATGGTTCGGCTGAGTAGCCTTGGCTGTAAGCCTTATTGAAAGTAAAAGGGGTACATTGCCCATTGCTATGGGTAGAATCATCGCAGGTGCGAGATGTTCCATGGGTTGGAGTATGCGACCTGCACTCCACGCTTGAGGCGATAGGCGCCACAGGATGACCTCGGTGATGGCGAGGGTCCTTCCCATGGCGACTCGAGTTTGTTCGGTCGCTTTTGCTTGAGTCGAAGACGAGGTCTCCTTGACGAAGGACCTTGCGCAGCCGCGGCTGTGATAGTTGCGGAGACTTTGTTGGTACACCGCGGATCTAGCTTTGCTATATCCCGTGCTTCGTCGAGTGTGTCGACGGCATCTTCGAAAAGCGGCCGGATTCGGCCGCTGTAAGCGACTCATGGAGCACGGTGACGTACTTCCGGTAGCACTGCCCCAGCTCCGTGTACCATGAAGAACGGTGTGTAACCGGTGGAGCTGTTTGGCGTAGTTCGTAAGCTCCACAGGACAGACGGTAGCTCTTTCGTCCAGTTGCCAGCTTTGTGCTCGAGTGAGCTCGTGAGGCGTTTCTTGATGCCAGCGCCGATTAGGCCGTTGGCCTTTTCCACTTGCCTGTTTGTCTGCGTGCGCCACCGAGGCGACGTGATATTGATCCCGAGGCCTTCGCAGAAGTCCTGGAATTCTTCGGAGATGAAGTTTGATCCGTTATCGGTGATGATGCTGTGCGGTACGCCGAATCTGTAGATTATGGATTCGAAGAACTTGACGGCGGTTTTGCCCTTCTGGTTGGTGACTGGCATGGCCTCGATCCACTTGGTGAATTTGTCGACTGCGACCAAGAGGAAGACGTGTCCTCCCTTCGAGGATTTTGGCAGTTTGCCGATCATGTCAAGGCCCCATTGAGCGAAAGGCCAAGCTATGGGTATGGGTGAAGTTCGGACCAGTGCGTGTGGTTTGTCGGCGAACCGTTGGCACCGTTGCATCTTGGACGATGTCCTTTGCGTCGTTCATTGCTGTTGGCCAATAGAATCCTGCTCGTAGAGCTTTGGTGACAAGGGAGCGGCTGCCTGCATGGTGGCCGCAGATGCCCTCGTGGATATCTTGGAGTATGGCCTTGCCGTCGTCGATGGTGACGCACCGTTGTAGGACGCCTGTAATGCTGCGTTTGTACAGCTCGCCGTTGATGATGGTGAAGGCTTTTGACCGACGAGATATGCGCCGGGCATCTGTCGGGCTGTCTGGCAATTCTCCGTTTATCAGGTACTGGAGGTATGGACGTGTCCAAGTTTCTTCAACTGCCATGACCTGCGTCAGGTTGACCATGGCGACTTCGGTGTCCAACTTTTCGGTCCTTCCGTCCTTCGGTAGCGAGCCCCGAGTGTTCTGCTTCTTCCGGTGATCCCTTGAGGAATTTCCGCTTGATGGATGGCACGCAGATCTGTTCGAGGAACACACCTGGTGGTACTTTTGCACAAGTCGAGCCGATGTTGGCGAGTCTGTCGGCCTCCTCGTTGCTCTCTCTTCCAACGTGCGAAGTTCGCAGCCACCAAATTCTCCTCGAGTCGTTGTATAGTGCGCAGACGCTATCATGTTTTCGGCGGTGCGTCGCACTCATTCATCGTCGCTGGACAACAAGGTTGAGTCACCGTAGATGACCAGCGCGGCGCCGCATATTTTGCCATCCGCATGCCATGGATGAGGGCCTCGATTCGCCTCGTTGTTGGAGGCTCTGAATTTCATCCGAAGGACGTGCTTCATCGTGTCACCTTGCGGGAGGTAAATATGACTCCTGCCCCGCCCCGCTTCGCTTGGAGCCATCAAAATGCATTGTCCAAGATCGCGACATGTGCTGGGTGTCGCAGTTGTAGCTCCATCCGAGGCACCGTAAAGTCCGGAAGGACTTGAGATTTGATTGCGTGTTGCTTCTCGTAGGTGATGTCCAGGTGATAGTTCGATGCCCACGAGGCCACGCGCCCCGTGGCCTCTGGATTGTTCAGATGCTGTTTAGGGTGCCTCGCTGTGACCATCACGATGCTCCGGAAGTAGTGGCTCAGTGTCGAGCCGTCATGAACATGCCGTAGGCCAGCTTCAGTAGTGGTACCGCTGTTTGTTGGAGTGAGAACCTCGCCGAGGTAGTAATTGGGCGTTGTACCCATGGGTCTTGCCTTCTTGGTCGTTCGACCACAAATCTTGACCACACGGTGCGTGGCTGCTATGTACAACAACAGGGCTCGCGCTCTTTGGCGTGACCAAACGAGCGAGGTGGAGAGGAGCCGCTGAGGTTTTCGAATGCGTCGTTGGCTTCTGGTGTCCACTCGAACTTGTCTGCTTTGCGCAGCAGTTGGTAAAATGGTAGGGCCTTCTCGCCCATGCGGCTGATGAACCTGCTTAGTGCCGCTACTCGCCCTACGAGCTGCTGAACGCTCTTGAGGTTTTTCGGCTTCTCCATTGTCATGATAGCTTTGATTTTCTTCGGTTTGCTTGATCCTCGTTGAGAGATGAAGTATCCGAGCAGCTGACCTGAGGGGACGCCGAAGGCGCATTTTTCTGGATTGAGCTTGGTCCTGTAGCGATCAAGGTTGTCGAACGTCTCGCGGAGATCGTCGATAAGTGTTCTTGCCTCCTTGGTTTTGATGACTATGTCGTCGACATAGACTTGGACGTTATGATCGATCCGGTCCTTGAGGCAGGCTCGCATGCATCGCTGGTACGTGGCACCCGCGTTCTTTAGCCCGAAGGGCATTGTGTTGTAGCAGTATACTCCGAACGGTGTGATGAACGCCATTTTCTCTTGATCTTCGACCTTGAGTCGAATCTGATTATAGCCTGAGTAGGCGTCGAGGAAGGAGAGTTTCTCACAACCTGCAGTCGAATCGATGATGGTCGATCCAGGGAGAGGAAGTGGTCCTTAGGGCAGTGTTTGTTCAGTGACATGAAGTCCACGCACATCCGCAGGATGTCCGTGTCCTTCTTCGATACCATCACTGTGTTTGCCAGCCACTCGCTTTCCTTGATTTCCCGGATGAAGTCTGCTGCGAGTAATCTGTTGATCTCTTTGCCGATAGCTTCGGCTCGTGGCTCCGACAGTCTTCGGATGGACTGCTTGACTGGTTTGGTGTCTGGGAAGACATTGAGTGCGTGCTCGGCGAATTCCCTGGGAACTCCTGGCATGTCCGCAGGACACCAGGCGAAGATTTCCCAGTGCTCACGGAGGAATTCGACGAGCGCGCTTTCCTATGCGGTGTTGAGGTCGTTGGCGATTAGCGCCGTCTTGGAGGCATCCGTTGGATGGACCTGTACTTTTTTGGTGTTGATGGTGGAGTCGAAAGACATATCGTGCGTTTCGCTTGGTGACTGGGGTAGCCCATTGTACGTCACCATGAGCCTTACGAGCTCGTCTTGCATGCCGAAGACCGGAGATTTTGTTGAAATCGCCGCATTGGTCCGATCGGGTGAAACTCCGTGGATCGTGATGACGCCCCTTGGTCCTGGCATCTTGAGTAGTAGGTATGCGTAGTGTGGGACGGCCAGGAACCTTGCGAATGCTACGCGCCCCAGGATGGCGTAGTATTGCGACGGCCAGTCCACCACTTCGAATTCTAGGCGCTCCTGCCGAAAGTTGTCCGGTGTCCCGAAGATGACGTCGAGCCCTATTTTGCCTGGGGAAGATGCCTTCCTCGACAATGCCGTGGAACGTTGTGTCCGATTGTTCCAGTCAGATTGCGGGATCCGCATAGCTGCTAGAGTGCTTGCGAATATTAGGTTGATGCCGCTGCCGTCCATGAAGACGCGACTCATCTCGAAGCCTCCGACCGCGCCCAAAGACTGTGGCATGACCTAGGCGAGGGATCTGAATAGGGTGATCCGCGAGTGAATGTGATGCATGACTCGATCCGCCGAGGTACTGTGGATGGCAGGTGGAGTTGTCGCGGCCATATTGATTTGGCGGGTGATCTTCTTTTGTACCCTATTGGTTGGGCGTCCTTTATGTATCATATTGAGTGCTCCTTTTGGTGGGGGGTATGCGACTCCGGCGTTGTTTTGCGCTGGTGCGGCTGGTTGATGTGGGCCTCCGATAGGCGGCGGTGGAGGAGCTCCGTGTGCTATTTCGCCTGGCGCAAGTGCGTTTCCGAACGCAGGAATTGGAGCTTGTTGCCTCATCTGTACCATGCTTTCGCTGAGTTTCTGGAACTCGCGGCAGTCCTTGAGCATGTGGCTAGCTTTCTTTTTGCCGTCTTGTTTGTCGATGTAGAAGTGGATGGTGCATGGACCCGAAAGTTTGTCGAATGCTGAAGGTCCGTTGTCGCGGTCGCGGCGTTGCCACGACTGCGTTGGTCGTCCGTTGTCGCGGAAGTTTCCGCTGCGATATCCTCCGCTGCTGCGGCTATTGTCGTTATGGCGGTCGACGTAGCCGGCTGCGACCATGTCGGGTCCGTCGCGGTCCTCGTATACGCGTGGTCTCCTCTTGCTGCGGCGTTCGCGTCTTCGGCCGTAGTCGTCTTCTTCATCTGATAGCGCCCGCTGGATGCAATCTTCGCCATCTGCCCAACTGTTGGCGATTTCCATGAGCTGGTCGAGTGTCTTGGGCTTTACGCGTCCAAGTTTCTCCTTGAAGTCTGGGCGTTTGACGCCGTCCCTGAAGGCGTCGATGGCCCGTTCTTGGAGATGTGTCGCGGAGTTCTTGGTCGTGGACCAGCGTAGTATGTCTGGCGAATAGATTCACCTGTTCTCTGAAAGTGCGTGCTCGCAACTCTTGATTGGCGGGCCTTTTGCTGGTGCCTTTGAAGTTTCGGATGAAGCTATAAGCGAGCTCCTCCCGCCGGATGGATCGATGATAGAGGCTGCTGAGCGGACCCGTGCCGCTTTGTCATTGCGGTGAAGGCATTGCATGGCGGTTTCTTTGCTGCCTCCGTGAAGTTTAACGGATGATAGATGGTCACCGAGCAGGACTTTGGATCTTGCGTGCGTTGAACTTCGGAGTATCGAAGGAAGCTTGAAGTTGCGTGGCATCTGTGTTGGACGGGGTCTGAAAAGCATCGAGCCCGCAGAAGTTCTCCTTCGTCTTCATCCATCTCAGATTCGGATGAGCATGCGCGTTTGTACGTGCTTTGTCGATTTTGGCGATGTAAGCTTGTCCCTGGCGTCGTAGTCGTGCTTATGGCAGCGATCTCTTCTTTCTTCGAGGAAGATCATGTTCTTCTTCATCTTGGATGAGGGAGTGGGGCTCGATCGCGCTGGCGGAGCTTTCTTCTTCGGCTCCGTGGGGCGTCTGCGTGGACCGCAGCTCCGAGTAGTCCTAGTCCGGTGAGCGCGGACCTATGCACGGCCCAATTCGGGTCCCCCTCCGGAGGTGGGTGAGCCGCAAGATCTGTGATGGCTGCCATGATCGCGGCTTGTGGCGTCTTCGGGTGATGTTGCCGTCGGTGTCCATATCCATGAACGATGTGTGGAGGGTTCGGGTCACGTCCGCGCTCCTTGGTCCATGTTTTCCACCCGAGTGATGCTTGTTTCCCTGATTTCCGTTTGTCCGGAGCGGGTCCCATGGCGGAGAGCGTAGCTCGTCGCGCCGGACTCGAGAGGCTGCTTTCTTGCGTTATCGGCGTCTCCTGCATCTTGACTTGCTTCTTGTGCTCCTTGATGAGGAGGTAGTGGTATGCCATCGCAGGTCACGTGGGAGTCCAGAGGTAGGACTATTTCGCTGACGGTTGGCGTGCTTCGGCCCATCCTTCTTTGCTAAGTTGGATGAGGTGGCCCCTGTTTTCCCCGTTTTCGCCGTTTTGGCCCTGCGGGTTGGGGTTGGGCGGTGGGTTAGGCGTGTCTTCGTCGGTTTGGATGATTGCGGCGCATAGATAGCGCCTGCAGATTGGTTGGCTGCTGCCGCAGCTTTCGGATTCGGAACCGTAGGTCCCTTCATCCGAAGGTGGATCGCACAGATCGGAGTTGCAGCTGCTGACGAAAAACTCATCTGTTGATGGTGACGTGCGTAGCACAGGGTGTGGAGCCCATGAAGCGGGCCTGATTGACGGCACGGGCACCCGCTCAGGGAGGCGGAGGGTACCAGCTTGTCCCACCTGGAAGCAGAAGCTCCCGAACAGAATTTCGAGTCCGTCGCCTACGGGCTCGAAATCCTTCATGGTGGCCGGCGAGTGGGCGGTGAAGTCGAAAGTGCCGAAGAGGAGGTGATTCTCCGTCGCTGAGGAGTTGTAGATCGATCGGGTCGGAACCGTCACGACCGCACAATCAGCAGCCCCAATTCCCACAGACGGCGCCAAGCGAGGTTTAATCGTCAATGCCCATTGTTATGGACTTGGGTTTTGGAGAAGATGGGGATGCTGGAGATCGTGGCAGTTAATGTGACAGCAACGGGGACACGAGATTTACCCAGGTTCAGGCCCCCGGAGGGAAAACCCTACTCCTGCTTGTCTGCTCTTTGATTACGGCGGAACCGAAAGTTACAGGATGCGCAGATTCGATCTGGCGTGGAGGCGTGTATGAAAAGTATGGATCTGTCCTGCTCGTTGGCCCCTCCTAGCCTTTATATATGAGGAGGCTAGGTCTCAGGTACCGATACGAGTAGGTTACAAGTTGTATTCGAACTCTAGTCTTGCTCTCCAAGGATCCGAAGGCGTCATGGGCCTTGGCCACCCGAAAATCTTCATGGGCCAGCGTATGTCTACTGTGGGCCTTCCTTGGGCTGGACCAGGTATGCTGAAGTTATGTACCCGTCGGGTATAACCATGTCACCTTCCACTACAGCTGCAAGATGGTGTTCATCAGCGCCAACATTTTCACCAACTACTGGGACCGGTTCCCCAACAATGGCAACTTCATCCATAGTGTCCTCCCGGAGCCGCCGATGGTTCCGGAGGTTCTGCCGATGGCTCAGGAGGTGTCGTCACCTTATCCATGGGTGCCGTCACGTTATCCGGAGGTGCCGATGAGTCAGGAGCCGGCTGTGTCGCTGGAGCTGGCGTTGGTGCCGATGTCTAACAAGCTGCCGCTGGTGGCGCGGACTAGGTTCTAGGAGGCACCGAACCTGCACTAGTTCAGCAGCGAGTCCTATATATGTAAACTCATGCTGCTATGTTTTTTAAACTCAATTCGTGTTGTTATGTTAATGGTTGAATGAAGTTTCTTTTGGTACTATCGTCAAAAAAGTTTCTTTTGATACTACTCAGTGTATGCTTTAGTACTAGTAGTACTGCAAATGGCGATCTTTTGAATATCCTTCCCCCGGATGTTTGTGAAGAAGTGAAAATTTTGAAACTAGGAAAGTTTGAATTGCTACTCTATTGTAGTAGTAATACTTTTTACCGACAAGGACCAAAATGGTTCCCACCAACATAGTTGACGAACACGCCAGACACAAACTCAGAGCCGCCGACACAAGGCAGGTCGTCGGTCGACACATGTGCACAGCGCCATGTTGTGGACGAGGGAGAGATCAGTCGGCCAGGGTGTGGGTGGTGATGAGGGAGTGAAGGAGAGATAAAAAACAATTTGTTTTGCATGCATATATATTGTAATGGTCCTGAAATTTACTCTACTCACTGTACCCTATACCTCATGTAGGGACCCATCCCAGCTTTGCTCTGACATTGCACTGCCTTCAAATCCTCCGCTTCGCAGCTCTCTCGCTCCCTCCTCTGTGCTCATAGTCTCTTCTCGCTCTTTACTTTTTTAACAGAAACAAGGAAATAAATTCTTCTTACTTGCTTTTCAGAAAATAAATTCCCGTCACATGGAAAACTAAAATTGATTATTTTTTGTTTTTAATATCTTTGGTTGTTTTCAAAAGATGGCCAAATTTGTTGGCATGCAAATTCTTGGATATGGGATCATAAGCATAAAGTATGATGTAGATATGTCCTTGGCCTTGGTCGTTCGTCTTTAAATCCAAGAATTTCTCGTACTCGTTGACAACTATGCTTAAATTCGTTTCAATTTCACCACTTACTTTTAGGTTAGAATTTTACACAAGCGGTGGGAGTATATTTTACATCAAGGACCTAAAAAAGGGAAAATTACAATGAGGTCCATACATTTAGCACAAAGGACACTAAAATTGAGCAAAGAAAATAGTTGGGTTCGGCTCCTTCTTGAGAGAGCAGCTGACCGAGCCATATGTCTGATACTACTTCCTCTTCGATTGTTTTCAAAATATGGCCAAATCTTTCGCCATGCAAATTCTTGGATATGGGATCATCAACATAAAGTATGATGTAGAGATATGGCCTTGACCATGTGGTCGTTCAGCTTGAAATCCAAGAATTTTTTATACTCATTGACAACTATGCTTAAATTCGTTTAAATTTCACCACTTACTTTTAGGTTAGCATTTTACACGGTCGGTAGGAGTACATTCTACATCAAGGACATAAAAAATGGAAAATTGCATCAAGGTCCATAAATTTAGCACAAAGGACCCAAAAATTGAGCAAAGAAAATAGACGAGTTCGGCTCCTTCTCGAGAGAGCAGCTGATCGAGATATACTCTTCATACTACTTCCTCTTCAATTGTTTTAAAAATTTGGCCAAATCTGTTGCCATGCACATTCTTCGATACTCGATCATCAGAATAAAGTATGATATGTAGAGATATGGCCCTAACCTTGTGGCCGTTCGGCTTGAAATCCAAGAATGTTCATACTCGTTGACAACTATAAGCTGAATTCGTTTAAATTTCACCACTTACTTTTAGGTTAGAACTTTACATGGTCGGTGGGAGTACATTTTAAAACAAGGACCTAAAAAGGGGGGAAATTACATCAAGGTCCATACATCTAGCACAAAGGACCCTAAAATGAAGCAAGGAAAACAGTCAGGTTTGGCTCCTTCTCGGGAGAGTAGCTGATCGAGCCATACTCTTCACTACTTCATCTTTGATTGTTTTCAAAATATGGCCAAATTTGTCGGCATGCAAATTCTTGGATATGGGATCATTAACATAAAGTATAATGTAGAAATGGCCTTGACCTTGGTCATTCGTCTCGAAATACAAGAATGGTCCATAGTCGTTTAGACTAAGCTTAAATTCGTTCAAATTTCACCACTTAATTTTAGGTTAGAATTTTACACGGTCGACCGGTGTACATTTTATATCAGGGACCTCAAAAAAGAAAAAATTACATCGAGGTCCATACATTTAGCATAAGGGACCCTAAAAGGAAAAAATTCTGGTTTGGCTCCTTCTCGAGAGATCAGCTGATCTGAGCCAAACTCTTCATACTAATTCCTCTTTGATTGTTTTCAAAATATGGCCAAATCTATCGCCATACAAATTCTCTCATATGGGATCATCAGAATAAAGTATGATGTTGGTATGGCCTTCACCTTCGTCATTCGGCTTGAAATCCAAGAATGTTCATACTCATTGACAAGTAAGCTTAAAATCGTCTAAATTTCACCACTTACACTTTTAGGTTAGAATTTTACATGGGCGGTGGAAGTACATTTTATATCAAGGACCTATAAAAAGGGAAAATTACATCGAGGTCCATACATTTAGTAGACCCCCCGCCTAAAATTAAGCAAGGAAAACAGTCTGGTTTGGCTCCTTCTCTAGAGAGCAGTTGATCGAGCAATACGTTACGTACTACTTCCTCTTTGATTGTTTTCAAAATAAGTCCAAATTTGTAGCCATGCAAATTCTTGGATATGGGATCATCATCATAAAGTATGATTTAAAGATATGGCCTTGACCTTGTGGTTATCCGGCTTGAAATCCAAGAATGTTCATACTCGTTGACAACTAAGCTTAAATTCATTTATATTTCACCACTTACTATTAGCTTAGAATTTTACACGGTCGGTGGGAGTACATTTTACATCAAGGACCTAAAAAGGGGAAAATTACATCAAGGTCCATACATTTAGCACAAAGAACCCTAAAAGGAAAACTTTTTGGTTCGGCTCCTTCTCGAGAGATCAACTGATCTAAGCCAAACTCTTCATACTACTTCCTCTTCAATTGTTTTCAAAATATGGCCAAATCTCTCGGCATGCAAATTCTCTGACAATGGATCATCAACATAAAGTATGATGTTGATATGGCCTTGACCTTGGTCGTTCGGCTTGAAATCCAAGAATGTTCATACTTGTTGACAAGTAAGCTTAAATTAGTTTAAATTTCACCACTTACACTTTTTGGTTAGAATTTTACACGAATGGTGGGAGTACATTTTACATCAAGGACCTAAAAAATGGAAAATTGCATTGAGGTTCATACATTTAGCACAAAGGACCCTAAAATTGAGCAAAGAAAATAGTCGGGGTTCAGCTCCTTCTCGAGAGAGCAGATGATTGAGCCATATGTTTCATACTACTTCCTCATTGATTGTTTTCAAAATATGTCCAAATCTGTCGCCATGCAAATTCTTGGATATGGGATCATATTAGCATAAAGTATGATGTAGATATATGGCATTGACCTTGTGGTCGTTCGTCTTGAAATCCAAGAATGTTCATATTCATTGACAACTAAGCTTAAATTAGTTTAAATTTCACCACTTACTTTTAGGTTAGCATTTTACATGGTCGGTGGGAGTACATTTTACATCAAGGACCTAAAAGGGGGGAAATTACATCGAGGTCTAGACATTTAGCACAAAGGACCCTAAAATTGAGCAAAGAAAATAGTCGTGGTCGGCTCCTTCTCGAGAGAGCAGCTGATCGAGCCATACGTTTCATACTACTTCCTCTTTGATTGTTTTCAAAATATGGCCAAATCTGTAGCCATGAAAATTCTTGGATATGGGATCATCAGCATAAAGTATGATGTAGAGATATGGCCTTGACCTTGTGGTCGTTCGACTTGAAATCCAAGAATGTTCATACTCATTGACAAGTAAGCTTAGATTCGTTTAAATTTCACCACTTACTTTTAGGTTAGCATTTTATATGGTCGGTGGGAGTACATTTTACATCAAGGACCTAAAAAAAGGGAAAATTACATCGAGGTCCATACATTTAGTACAAAGTACCCTAAAAGGAAAACTTTATGGTTCAGCTACTAATGTCTGCAAGTGCACAAATCATTTGTAGCTAGTTTCGAAGTATAGATATCGATCCCATAGGGAGCCCAAAGGTAAGTGTTTATGGTGAAGTCTCTGTCACACTCAAAGTTATCACAGGTCTTCGAGTGAATTGACTACAAGTGTAAAAATGAGAATGGAATTTGGATTAAACTGGTTGTATTAAATAAAACTAAAATGTAAATAAACTTCAGAAATAAAAAGCATAAAGTAAAGAATGATTTGGTTGTTTGTTGTTTTATGCATATGGCGAAAGAGGCGCGGGGAGATACAATTCATGGTGATAGTGACTGTGCCAGATGGACGAATAATGAGTGTAACAATTATAATCTTATAAGTATATGTGTAGGCGAGCAACCCATAATTAGCCGGAACTCCTCTTGGTAGATTTCATCCCAACTTCAATAATCCTACTAGTCTGTTACCAAAACCATGGTTAGACACTAGACAATTAAGACCCTTCAGGTTGCTTAGTGATTAAGCTCCTTGGATCGAACTATGCAATAATCACGGTGGTTCCTCGTTATCATCGAGTCTACTAGTTTTCCATTGGTATCCCTGTGTCACTCGGGGGTCACCGGTCTGCTAGCGAACACGATCCTATCTATGTAGAACAAAGCATCATGTTGTCTAGGCCCTTAATTGGACAACAAGCATTAGGCATCCCACAGATAGTTAAGCACACATAATATAGTAATTAGAATAAATCACAAACTAATGGAAAATATATAGAGGCACATCACATCTCACCAATCCCTTACATCTCCCACGCCCAAGGAACTTACTCACACATGAGAGAAGAAAGCATCATAAATATAATTAAATAAAGGGAGTTCTTCTCGATATTACCGTGGAGATTACAATAAGAATATAAAAGTAATCCAACACAATTCAAGATGGGAAGAAACAATCTCAAACCCTAGTTTTGCAAGGTAAAGTTCTCTCTCTCTTAAGTACAAGTAATGGCTATGGGGGTGTATTGGCTAGGAGGTCGAAGATCATGGAGCGAGATGAAGAACGTCTTCCCCTTCATCTTGGGATCTCTTCTTTCTCCCTTCTGGATGGGATGGCGGCTGCTGTGTTGTGTTTTTGTCGTTGGCCTCTTCATGGTAGCTGTCCCTTTTGACAAGACGGAGGCGGCGAAAGCTATACAGCGGGAACTATACAACCAGAAAAATTGTTCCCGCCGTATAGTTGCTCGTTAAAGCCTCTGTACGCTTCCCTCGATTTCTTCCAAAGAGAGACTTGCTTGTTTTCGCCTGAATATTGTGTTTCTTAGTTAAAACCCTCTGTTGATATTCAGAACCTGAAACACACATTAAAAACCGAGTTTTCTTTGCTACCGATGTATTAGCGTTAGGTAATGCTAGAAAACAATCAAATCCGGGAGAAAACCATCAATAAAAACCATAAAAAATGTGTCAAATCTCACAATTATCAGCTACTTCTCGAGAGATCAGCTGATCTGATCCAAACTCTTCATACTACTTCCTCTTTGATTGTTTTCAAAATATGGCCAAATCTGTCGGCATGCAAATTCTGTTGACAAGTGAGTTTAAATTCGTTTAAATTTCACCACTTATGCTTTTTGGTTAGAATTTTACACGGATGGTGGGAGTACATTTTACATCAAGGAACTAAAAAGGGGAAAATTAAATTAAGGTCCATACATTTAGCACAAAGTACCCTAAAATTGAGCAAAGAAAAAAGTCGGGGTTTGGCTCCTTCTCGAGAGAGCAGCTGATCGAGCCATATGTTTCATACTACTTCCTCTTTGATGGTTTTCAAAATATGGCCAAATCTATCGCCATGCAAATACTTGGATATGGGATCATCAGCATAAAGTATGATGTAGAGATATGGCCTTGACCTTCTGGTCGTTCGGCTTGAAATCCAAGAATGTTCATACTCGTTGATAACTAAGCTTAAATTCGTTTAATTTTCACCAGTTACTTTTAGGTTAGCATTTTACACTATCAGTGGGAGTACATTTTACATCAAGGACCTAAAAAGGGGAAATTACATCGAGGTCCATACATTTAGCACAAAGGACCCTAAAATCGAGCAAAGAAAATAATCGTGTCCGGCTCCTTCTCGAGAGAGCAGCTGATTGAGCCATACGTTTCATACTACTTCCTCTTTGATTGTTTTCAAAATATGGCCAAATCTAGCGCCATGCAAATTCTTGGATATGGGATCTTCAGCATAAAGTATGATGTAGAGGTATGGCCTTGACCTTGTGGTCATTCGGCTTGAAATCCAAGAATGTTCATACTCATTGATAACTAAGCTTAAATTCATTTAAATTTCACCACTTACTTTTAGATTAACGTTTTACACGGTCGGTGGGAGTACATTTTACACCAAGGACCTAAAAAAAGGAAAATTACATCGAGGTCCATACATTTAGCACAAAGGACCCTTAAATTAAGTAAGGAAAATAGTCGGGTTTGGCTCCTTCTCTAGAGAGTAGCTGATCGATCCATACTCTTCATACTACTTCATCTTCGATTGTTTTAAAAATATGGTCAAATTTGTCGAAATGCAAATTCTTGTATATGGTATCATATGCATAAAGTATGATGTAGACATGGCCTTGACCTTGGCCGTTCGTCTTGAAATCTAAGAATGCTTCATACTCGTTGACAACTAAGCTAAAATTCGTTTAAATTTTACCACTTAGTTTTAGGTGATAATTTTACACGGCCGATGGGAGTACATTTTACATCAAGGACCTGAAAAGGGAGGAAATTACATCGAGGTCCATACATTCAGCACAAAGGACCCTACACGGAAACCTTTCTATTTTTGCTCCTTCTCGAGAGATTAGCTGATCTGAGCCAAATTCTTCATACTACTTCATCTTCGATTGTTTTCAAAGTATGGCCAAATCTGTTGCCATGCAGATTCTCTAATATGGAATCATCAGCATAAAGTATGATGTTGATATGGCCTTGACCTTGGTCGTTCGGCTTGAAATCCAAGAATGTTCATACTCGTTGACAAGTAAGCTTAAATTTGTTTAAATTTCACCACTTACACTTTTTGAAGGGAATATGCCATAAGAGGCAATAATAAAGTTGTTATTATATGTATTCCAAGTATATGATAGATCTTTATTTACATGCTATAATTGTATTAATACATAAAACCTTAATACATGTGTGTTTAATAAACAAATAGAAAGTTCCTAGTTATGCCTCTCTATAAACTAGCTCATTAATTAACAAGATGATCAATGTTTCCTGATCATGGACATTGGATGTTGTTAATAATGAGGTCACAACATTGGTGAATGATGTGATGAACATTCATATGAAGTATAGCATTACGATCAAAGTTAATAAGATCTATAGAGATAGATCAAGACGCCTAATTCGGCTATCGCAAAGTACATACCTTGATAATATATTAAAGAAGTTTAATATGGATGGAAGTAAGAAGGGGTTCTTACCTATGTTGCAAGGCAAGACATTGAGTAAGACTCAAAGTCCGGCTACGGCGGAAGAACGAGCGATAATGGATAAGATCCCCTATGCTTCAGCCATAGGCTCTATAATGTATGCTGTCAACACCCGGATTTTTAATCCCAGATGCCTGTTATGCCATACATCGCAATCCTAGGATTACCATTTTTGCGAGACATAACAGATTGGATATCACAGTACATCATCCATTACAAACCATAATAAGGTCTTACACAAATAAAGGTCTTACAAATCTCATGATCCAGTCTTAGTACAAACAAGTAGCGGAATAAATAGCGTAGCGGTGGGGTCCATCTTCAGTGTCACAGGAAATGCTGACGATTGGAGATGATCCTAGTTGTCATAGCCGTCTTGCTGTTCTCCTTCAGCGTAGTCCTCCTTGTAGTCTGACCATAGGAATAGCCAGGGACAAAACCATGAGTACTCTTTAAGTACTCGCAAACTATCACTAACAAGTAAGAGAGTTCTAGTAGGAATGCTAAACTCTAAGTTTTTTTTATAACGTTAAGTTTGAAACCTAAGATGAGTTCAGAAACCAAGAAAGATAAAATAAAGTTTTAAATCACCTAAGTGGGAGCTTAGTTATCATAGTCACAACTCCGTTGTGGTCAAGTCATGTCACAATTCATTTCATAAGTCATTTTGAAAATATCTGACAACGGAACAGTATGACCACTACAACTGTCCATAACCGCGGACGCGGCTATTCAAATAGTTTGACACTCTGCAGAGGTGGTACACTTTCACCACAAAATTCGATACATCTATCAGGGATAACCCTGAATCATCATACTTAGTATGCAGATAATCAAACATAACCTTTCCTTTACACACTCTAGTATAAGCACCTCTCCTATGAGCTTGGCCTCCCAACCATGACCATCTGTCATCCTAGGCACTGCATAGGTGGACAACATTGAGAGGTAGCGTCAGCTCAAACCTCTCCCGCGAGGGAACTAATACTAATGCATATAAACTTCTGGCTAAGCCTTACCCAATTCAGGTATTGTGGTTGTACGGTAAAATTGGAATGGTATCGCATCCGAGCCCAACCATCAGTTGTTGTAAAAAGGGCTAAGGCTCATGCCTCAACATTTTCATCATCATAAACCATTTGTGTTTCTCAACACATGTCAAAAGATCTCAATAGAATGACTCATCATTCCAAGGTTTTCACAAGTCATTTTCACCAAGTATTCCCATCTAAAGTGATCAAGTTTTAGTTTAGCTCTAAACTACTAAGTTAAGAGTGTTCACTAATGTGGGATGCTAAGATCAATCTCATGCCATATAATGACATCTAAGTCTAACTAGATAGGTCAAGTTTTATACTCTTTATGCTATCTATAAACTAGTAAGAAACTTTGGTAAAGAAATTAAAGCTTGTAAATAAAACTTGGAGTAGGTATAAGTCAAGTGGTATAACCAAAGCATGCCTAATGCATTTGCTTAGGTCATCTAGCTTGCAAGGGTTAGATTGTATTGTTAATGATGGTTTGCAAGTAATCACTTGCATGGTTAACTTGTATAATGCTAGCTTGCTAACAATAGCTTGCCTTGGTTGGTGCAGTGGTTGAAATTCTCCTCTTCTTCGGGGTAGAACTCCTCCTCCTCGTAGACTTGGTCGGTACTATCGTCTATAAATACATATGGAATACACAATCACCAAACAATACTTAACTAGTCTACTTAGCACACTAAGGCACACATTTGATGATCTATTATCATCACAAACATCACAAGGTTTAATGAACTAGTTTCATTTATTTTATTTGAGAAAAGTAAATTCTACTCATTGAAATTAACTAAGATTTAATATTCTCCAATTAAAATATGGGATCATGTGGACACATGTCATCACCATATATTCTAATGCATGGGAATGTGATTTAAATGTTGGATCACATTTTAATAAGTTTAAGTTTAATATTTACTGATTTAAAGTGACTAGAAATGCCTATATAGCATTATTTTGGTACTAGTCCAAAGTCACTGCATGCAAACCTTAATATTATTACAAATTCATATAGGTATGGTTAAATATGATTTTTGAGAGTTGGAATCAACTCAAAAGCTATTATGGTTGATTTTATAAAAATGTTTGAATGTGAAAAATCTTCTATCTTGTTATTTTTTCTAGGAGAGATCTCTAACTCTAAATGATTTACATCCAACGGTCTTGGATAGAGATTTTCATTACCTTTCCAAAAAAAATTTAATCACTCAATTTGGATTTGTATAACTTCTTGAATTGATTTTCAAACTAAAGGACAGAACTAAGTTTAAGTAAAAAAGAAAAATCTAGATTTAAATCTACTGGGTTGTGCGGGAACACTAATGGGGCGGCCCAGTTTCACTCCGTGGCGCTGAGGACTGCTGACAAGGGTCCCGCTTGTCAGTGGCTCATTAAACGTGAAGCGGTACGGAGCATTGTGGACCGTAGGATTAGAGCTAGCATCATCGATGACGGACACGTCGCCGGCGAGGTGGAACCCTAATGGCTCAGTGGGGGTGTGATACATTGCAAATGTATCTATAATTTTTGATGTTCCATGCTTGGTTTTATCCACTTTCTTGTGTTTTGTTCCAACTTTGGAGTACTTTTCTTATAATTTCTTGGACTAACCTATTAACAAGAGCCACAGTGCCAGCTGCCTGTTTTCTGCTGTGTTTGGTTCCAGGAAAGTCAAAAAATGAATATTCTCGGAATTGGACGGGACAAAAGCCAAAGTGCCTATTTTTCCAGAAGGGATCAAGTGCCAGAATAGGAGACGGAGAGGGGCCAGGGGCCGGCCACACCACCTGGCCGCGCGGCCAGGCTTGGACCGTGCCAGGGGGTGGTCTGGCCGACGCCAGCACCCCCTCGGCCTCTCCTTCCGCCTATAAGTTGCCCTCAGGACGAAAACCCTAGGCACCCGATCAAAAATCCACGAA
The DNA here is from genome assembly GCA_023614405.1 of Avena insularis. Taxonomy (NCBI): domain Eukaryota; kingdom Viridiplantae; phylum Streptophyta; class Magnoliopsida; order Poales; family Poaceae; genus Avena; species Avena insularis. The sequence goes on along the minus strand of CM042688.1, from coordinate 501,410,238 downwards.
AGAGTCTGTAGCCACCGTCATCTCCATCCCTAGATTGGAGGGATCTGAAGCTCTTCCCGGCAGCCTGCCAGAGAGGGGAATTCACCCTAGAGGCCTTCTTCATCAACATGCAAGCCTCTGGTGTGATGCGTGAGTAGTTCATCCTTGGACTACGGATCCATGTAGTAGCTAGATGGCTGGTTTCTCCTCCTTTGTGCTTTCATGTTTAGATCTTGTGAGCTCCGTTCATGATCAAGATCATCTATTTGTAATCTATACATGTTGTGTTTGCGGGGATCCAATGGATATTGAGATGCTATTTCAGATTGATTATTGATTCTATCATGTCTTTGTTATTTGAGATCTTGCATGCTTTCCGTTGTTAGTAGCTATCTTGGCCAAGTAGATGCTAGCAACTTCAAGAGTTAGTATTTATGCTCAATAGTGGGTTCATGCCTCTGGTAATCTGGGATGTGACAAAAATCTCTAAGGTACTAGATGTGATGTTGCTACTAGGGAGAAAACAACGATCCTTTGTTCATAGAACAATTGTATTGTTTGTCCACCGTCTTCTTGAGTATGGTCTTTAATTCTCTATTGGAGAGTTCCACTTGACCACTCGTTTGAGGATGATATGGTGAAGCAACACGGCGAGTTACTCCATATTTACTGAGGATTTTCCTGAAAGTTCCTTTCATAAAATGAGAACCACCATCAGTAAATAAGAATCTAGGAACTCCAAACCTAGGGAATATAACATCCTTGATCATCTTCACTGAGCCGGCTGCATCTGCATGGCTTGTTAGAATAGCTTCAACCCATTTAGTAACATAGTCGATAGCAACAAGAATATGAGTATAACCATTTGATTCTATAAAAGGTCCCATGTAATCCATTTCCCATACATCAAAGGGTTCGATTATAAGACTATAATTCATGGCCATTTCTTGTCTCCTACCTATATTACCTCTTCTTTGGCAAGCATCGCAGTGTTCTACATACATGTGTGTGTCCTTAAGAAAGGTGGGCCAATAGAATCCGGATTGAAGTACCTTTGCTACAGTTCGCTTGCCTACATGATGTACTCCATACGGCCTGCCATGATGTAACATCCCAAAACTTCAATCCAAGCTTATCAAAGATCAAATCATCCAAATTTAGGATTAACAAAAACTTTTCCATAATTAAAATGAAAGCATTCATATATGTGTGCATTTAAAATAGGAGTTGTTTTGAATTGCCATGATTGTGTGATCCCTTGCTTCTAAAATGTTTCTTAGGTGATTTAAACATCATCTACATCATTCCCAAACTTTTCCTAAAAGAAATCAAATAAAAAAGAATTAAAATAAAGGAATGGTCATTTTGACAAAATTAACTCTCATGCCTACTTTGGCTATTCCTAGTACTCAAAAATTAACAGAAACAATTCTTGATCTTTGCACCCCTTGCTAGTACACATAATGAGGTACCAAGGCCCACCTTTTGATCTTCTAAAAACCTTCTGTAAACTATTTTAAATAACAGTTCAAAATTGAATCTTTATCATATGGGAAGATCCCACTTTTTCAAAAACCACTCAAACAAGCTCAACTTTCAAAACCCAAGCATCTGCAGACTCACCAGCACCAACTTAGCACACCCACCAAAAATCTTTTCAAAATTCAAAACTTGAGTTCTTGCGGCCATTTCATCGAACAGGTGGCAGATACAAATCAAACAAAAACCAAACACTATTATGAGCAGTGATTGAAGCCTAACTTGTTCCCTCTCTAGCTCACAACCATCTCAGTAGATCAGCTAGCAAGTTAAACCAAGCACTAGACTCACTGTAAGTCAATGACATCAATGGTGAACAATAAGCTCACCATGCCACCCAGTGGAGACAGCAAGCTAGGAGGAGATTTAGCTGCCAACCTTGTCTAGGAGGCAGCCACCGTCCACCGCCACTCCACATCCAGCGCCCAACCTTGCCAACCCCGACCACCGACGACTCCACCCACAAGCAACCATGTCGAGCATGCGCTAGAGCGTCACCTCGACCGACGCCTGAGCGCCGCCCTCGCCGCTTGCAAACATGATCGCCATCGACCCAGAGACCGCAGACATCCCGTTCGCCCCCATGACGCCTGACCACCGCTGCGTCGAAGACGCCGCCTCGCCACCGTGTCATTGAGCATCACCAGGGAGCACCGCACCGCCCCCTACCGTCGCCCATGCCGATAGCCGTCTGTACCATCGACCACGACGAGCTCCCCGTGCGCCCCGTCGGTCCCCTCTCGCCACTATAAATAGAGGCCACCCCCAGCCGATTTGAGCACACCATCTCACTCACCACCTCTCACACTCACTCCCCACCGCCAGCCGGAGCCGCTCGAGCACCAGAGCGCCGGAATTGCAGCCGCCTCGAGAGGAGAAGGGCGTCGTTGATCCAGCCGCCCAGAAGCTGCCAGACGGGAGGTTCGCCGTCATCGACTTCGTCGTTCGCCCGCCTCGCCGACCCTCGCCTAAACCCCGGTGATCCCCCAACGACCCCCACTGGCCGCGCTAGGGTTCTATCTCGCTGGCGTTGCCCAACATCGACGATGACCCTCAGCCGTTGGATTAGAACCAGATCGCACGGCCACCATTCGCCCATACCGCTTCGCACCCCCCCTGTGTCACTGACGGGTGGGGTCCTCGCTTAAGTCAGCCCGCGACGCCACACGGAGCGCAGTGGGCCAGCCCATTTCGTTCCCGCGTGCGTTGGAAATTCAAATTAGGATTTTTCTTTTTAGTTAGAATATAGTTTCTATCCTGTGTTTCAAAAATCAATTCTGTGAGTTTGACAAATCCAAATTGCATGAAACTAATTTTGTCTGAAAGGTATTGAAAAGCTCTATCCAAGCCCGTTGGATTTAATTCATTTACAGTTATAGATTTCTCCTAATAAAAATAAGAAGACAGAAGCTTTTACAACTTGAAACATTTTTATAAAATCAACCAAGTTAGCTTTTGAGTTGATTCCAACTCTCAAAAATCACATTTCATCATATCTATCCAAATATGTAATAATATTAAGGTTTACAGGCAGTGACTTTGGACTAGTACCAAAATAATGCTATATAGGCATTTCTAGTCACTTTAAATCATTAAATAATAAACTTAAACCAAAGTAATATTGATCCAACCTTTAAATCTCATTCCCACATGTTAGAATATGTGGTGAGGACATGTGTCCACATGATCTCATATTTTGGTGGTGAATATAAAATTTTAGTTAACATTTCAATGAGTAGAAATTACCTTTCCAAAATAAAAAGGTTGAAAATATTGAATTAAAACTTATGATGTTTGGGATGATATTAGATCATCAATTGTGTGGTTTAGACTACTACTTAGCCTAAGTTAAGTATTGTTTGGTGATTGTGCACTCCCTATGTATTTCTAGACAATAGTACCGACCAAGCCTTCGAGGAGGAGGAGTTCTACCAAGAAGAAGAAGAAGACAACTTCAACCACTGCACCAACCAAGGCAAGCTATTAGTGGCACGCTAACCCTTGCAAACATGCTTTAGTAAGCTATGGTAGCAAACTAGAATAAAACTAGATAGTTTAGTAAAGATGCCTTAAGCATACTCTGCTCACACCCCCTCAGTTTACACAAAGTTCTTTAATTAATTTTGAAGGTAGCATAAAGAGTATAAAACTTGACCTAATTAGAACCCTTAGATGTCATCCTATGGCATGCGATTGATACTACCCCTCCACCTTAGCGAACACTCTTAACCTAGTATTTTAGAATAGATCAAACTTGAGTCACTTTAGATGGGAACACTTGGTGAAAATGAGTTATGAAAACCTTGGAATGATGAGTCATTCTATTGAGATGTTTTGACATGTGTTGAGAAACACAATTGGTTTATGATGATGAAAATGATAAGGCATGAGCCTTAACCCTTTTATAAAACTGATGGTTGGATTCGGATGCGATACCATTCCAAATTTACCGTACAACCACATTACCTGAATTGGGTAAGGCTTAGCTGGAAATTTATATGCATTAGTATTAGTTCCCTCACGGGAGAGGTTTGAGATGAGGCTACCTCTCAACGTTATCCACCTATGTAGTGCCCAAGATGACTGATGGTCATGGTTGGAAGGCCATGCTCATAGGAGAGGTGCTTGTACTAGGGTGTGTAAAGGGAAGGTTATGTTTGATTATCTGCATACCAAGTATGATGATTCAGGGTTATCCCTGGTGGATGTATCGAATCTTGTGGTGAAAGTGTACCACCTCTACAGAGTGTCAAACTATTCGAATAGCCGCGTCATGATTATGGACCGATTGGAATGGCCATACTGTTTCGTTGTCAGATGTTTTCTAAATAACTTGAAATGAATGATGAACCCGGACTTGACCACAACAGGGTTGTGTAGATGAAAATAGTTTCCCCAACTTAGGTGATTCTAGACTTTTATTTTTATCTTTCTTGTTTCAGAACTCAGCTTAGGTTTCAAACTTAACTTGATAGTTATTCTTTCAATTCAGCACTTTAACTTAGAAGTATAACTCTTGCTAGTAGTAGTTTGCGAGTACTTAAAGAGTACTCATGGCTTTTGTCCCTGGCTATTATCATGGCCAGACTATGAAGGAGATTATCAAGATGATGGTCAGCAGGACGGCTATGATAACTAGGACTATCTGCCTTCGTCAGCATTGCATGTGCCCTTGAAGATGGACCCCACCGCTACGCTATCGTTTATTTTCGCTGCTTGTTGTATTAAAGACTGGATCATGAGGTCCTTATTCGTGTAAAACCTTATGTATGGTTTGTAATGGATGATGTACTATGATATCCAATCCGTTATGTCTCGCAAAAATGGAAATCCTGGGATTGCGAGGTATGGCATAACGGGCATCTGGGATTAAAAATCCGGGTGTTGACACATGACAAGCTTGCAAAATCGCATCCATTCCATGGTTAGGTACACACTTCCGAATCATTCCGCCAGGTCCATGACGATATAGATACGGATCATCCCAAAAGTAATATTTAAGGTCATTAAAGAATTTCATCCTTTCATTTCTTGTCATACCAGGAGGTATAAATTTTACTGTGAGATAGTTAGCATAAACTGCATACAAAGGATCCATAATTTCAACATTTGCTAAATACTCTCCCGGAAATGACTCATTTATAGGTACGGGGTCGGTAATTATTCCCTCCAACCTAGAGAGATGATCTACTACCGGATTATCCTTACCCCTCCTATCTACTATTTGCAAATCATATTCTTGTAGTAATAGAACCCACCTAATCAACCGGGGCTTCGCATCCTTTTTCACAAGGATGTGATGCAAAGCTTGGTGATCCGTATGAACTATTACCTTAGAATTATTGATGTAAGATCTAAATTTGTCGCAAGCAAAAATTATAGCTAGGAACTCTTTTTGGTAGTAGCATATTTTTTCTGAATCTTATTAAGAGGTCAACTAGCGTAATAAATAACATTTAAATTCTATCCGTCTCGCTGTTCTAACACAGCCCCTAAAGCATAATCACTAACATCACACATGATATCGAAAGGTTCATCCCATTTTGGAAATTGCATGATGGGTGCTGAAACTAATTTGTTTTTAAGGTTCTCAAAAACTGCGATGCAGTTATGGTCTAAGTAGAATGGAGTTTCTTTCTCAAGAAGGTTGGTGAGAGGCATAGCTATTTTAGAAAAATCTTTTATAAAACGCTTATAAAAACCCGCATGTCCCAGAAACATTTTTAAGTTTTTTATGCCCTAAGGTATTGGAAGATTTTATATAGCATTTATATTAGTTATATCTATTTTTATTCCCTTCTCCGAAACCTTATGCCCAAAAACTTTACCTTCTCTTTCCATAAAATGGCATTGTTCCCAATTCAAAACCAAATTTGATTGCCTGCATCTCTGCAAAACTTTGGTTAAATTGTAGAGGCAATTATCAAAGGTTGTTCCACAAACAACAGAATCATTCGTTAGAACTTCCATAGTCTTCTAAACAAAATCATCAAAGATTTTTAAAACACATTCTTGAAAAGTTGTTGTTGTGTTACATAAGCCAAACAGAATTAATCTATAAGAATATGTGCTATAAGGGAAAGTGAAAGTTGTTTTCTCTTGATCTTCTGGTTGTATGTCAATTTGAGAATATCCAGAATAACCATCAAGAAAATAGAAATAAGAATTATTACTTAGTCTTTCTAAAATTTTATCCATAAACGGTATAGGTTTATGATTTTTCGGTGTATCACGGTTTAGCTTCCTAAAATCAATGCACATACGATATCCAACAATAGGTCTTATAGGAACTAGCTCACCGATCTCATTCATAGCAGCATCAAGACCACCTTGTCTTGGTATGCAATGAGCTAGGCTAACCCACTTACTGTCAGAAATAGGATATATTATGTCTGCATCTAATAAGCGTATAACTTCTTTTCTTACTACTTCTTTCATTTTCGGATTAAGCCTTCTTTGTGTATCAACTACAGATTCAGCATCATCAAGCATGGTAATCTTATGGGTTACTATAGATGGATATATTCCTTTAATATAATTAGAGTATATCCAAAGGCTTCACGATGCTTAACCAAGACTGAAATAAGTTTATTTGTTTCATTTTCTTATAGATTTTTTCTAATAATAACAAGAGATTTATTTTCATTATCTAAAAATTCATACCTCGTATCGTCTAGAAGTTGTTTCAACTCAATTGGCGGAGGTTCTTCATCTCCTTTTCTTACCAGTTCTTTGTAGTCATGTGGATTTTTTGCTTCTGGGACTGAATCAAGATAATCATCCATGTCTTATCTCTCCTCATCATCCGGTGCTTCCTCCCAATTAATAAAACTCCTCTCTAATTCATCTTGTGGAGTACTGAAATGAATTGCTGCTAGCTCGACAATCGTTTTGTCTTCCTTGATATCTTCCACTTCATATGGCCTCTTCTTTAGTTTGGCAAAGTGGAATGTCATTTCCTCTTCTCTGAACATCAGTGAAATAGTCTCCTTCTTGTTATCAACTCGAGCTTTGGTTATGGAAACAAAAGGCCTACCTAAAAGAATAGGACAAAAAGAATCTCGAGGCATGTCAACAATATGAAAATCAAGGGGGTACATGAGTGATCCAATAAAGACATAGATGTTTCTGATAAGCCCTTCAAGTTTTTTTATTAGTTCTATTAAACAATTTAGTAGTAGTGTCTACCCATTCCACATCTGGATTATTTAAACTAGTAATTAACCCGTGCATCCGCACGGGGCATTTATGTAAACATATAATGGTAAAAAAATATTACTCCCTCCGATCCAAATTAGTTGACTCAGATTTGTCTAGATTCGAATGTATCTAGACTTGTTTTAGTGCCAGTTATATCCGAATCTATATAAAATCAAATCAACTAATTTGGATCAGAGGGAGTAATATTTATGGTATGCAAATTGTTATAGAATCATAAATTATTAATTAACAATGTATATTTTATAGTTATAGAAAAAACATGCAAGTGCGTTGACCACTACTTAGAAGAAGATAATCGGATTTCAAAATTTACTATATGTATTTAAATCCACAATATTCAAAATATGACACAATATTGTCTTTATTTCACTTTTTTTTGGATTTTAGTCCTTTACAAATTTAAATTATTTACGTAGGGATTTTGATACGCTAGACTGCATTCAATATTACTTTTTGTAAGAATTTACTTTCTCTACACTTCATATGAAATATTATACTGATAGAACCTTTCAGTTGTTTTTCTTTGGTGTAAACAAACATATAGTTTCAATCATATCAGACTAGGAGACATTAAACCTACTTCTTCGTAATTATATATTTTTATATGATATTTTCTGTGGACGCAGCATTTCCCTTTTTTTATTTGGTGCAAACTTCATTCATGCAAGATCCAAGATTTAAAGAGATTGTAATCATAGTTTGTTCACAATTCTATTTTTTGAATCTAATAGATATAAGAGGCCCTAGAATTTCTTTACAATGAGGTTAGTTACTTTGAAAAGAGGATTCAGTCACTTGTGAGCTCCCGATGGATAGATTTCACTCGTATACCCAAAATTATGACATTGGTACATAATTGAGACGAAGACGTGGACTAACATGATAATTAGTGGTAAATGATAGCGATCCACAAATTAGTAAACATAACATACATATTAGAATGAAGCAAATAGAAAAAACAAAATATATAGATTAGAATTAAACAAACGGAAGATACTAATAGAAAGTTCTATAAATTGAAATAATGTCTAAAATTGAATAACAACAATTTATTTCCACATTGCTACCGTCGATGAACCTACAACTAAATAATGATGTGTTTTTTCCAAACCAAGGACTATTCGAATGTATGTCCTCAGCAAAGTAATGAAACACAAACTTCTACAGAAACTTATTTTCATAGCAAGCCATGCAGGAAAACTCTATAACTCGAGTTACATGGAGAGAGCTATATTAAACTGGCCATGCACTCGAATATAACATGGATATTATTAATATTATGCAGACACACATATTTTTGTTACGTGAGCCGTTTAACTGAAAGATGCAGGTGCGCCATATAGTTAAGAATGTATATGCGAAGAAGCACATAGAAGTGGCAAGCTAAGAAAATTATTCCAACTTCAAAATATTGATGTATGAATTCTGAAATATGATTCGGAAATTACACCACCAGACACATTTTGTTAGTGAACGCATGCATTGACATCCTTTTTTTTCAAGCAAGAAAACACGTCGAGTTTCATGTATACTATTAAAAGAGAAAGATTGGATAATGCTTATCATTCAGAAGAGTTGGTACTTCAACATACCATCTCGGTAATGAAAATTAGACATGGTCATGACTTGAGATGAGTTTATTGTCAACAACATCAGTCTATAATTATTGTCAGACAGAACAGTAGTAGCCATTGATACTGTTGTTGCTAATCACGTATGAAAAGAGAAACGATAGAGAAGAACATCAGTACTTACATTGATTCTCTCTGACTTGACGATGGGCTGCTAACTCTTGAGTCATGATGTTTCGCTGTCGGCCAGACGATTCATGCCGGTGGAGTCATCGGTTGAGAACTATAGGTTGATGATGGCCTTTTGGTGAGTAAAACGTGAGTTAGATTCATGATTCTTCAAATCGCCAAATTGCGTCATGGATCTCGGTGGACCATAAAAAAAATGGACGGAATATAAATAGCCTAGAAATAACATAGCCGTCAACTTGCGAAATTTCTGCATGGATTTACACTACACGGACGGCATCTCAAGCAGCCACGCTTCCGTCTCCTCCAAGAAGATTTAGAGTTTGCTCCTTGCAGCATGTTTGCTCCGCATTTGTGCCAACCCAGTCTCTGAATAGAAAATCTGAAGAAGGTAAGACACAGAATCAAAGGGAGAAAGAGGCCGGAACATCAGCAATTCAGCATTACCACCTCCATGAACACCGTCAGACCAGCTGCATGGATCGATATGCATGTCCCCGTGCATGGCCGGCAGGAAGACCCACTACAAGAGGCATGATATACTGTGACGAAAATCCTAATGACGAAGGTCCGTAACGTCACGGAAGATCGTAATGTGTGACGTTTTGTCCCTAGCGTCATGGAGTTCCATACTTCCGTGACGATCACAACCCTGTCACACAATAGCATAATCTGTGACAGCTGAGTAGCTTCCATGACGAGAGTGAATGGGTCATAGAAAAATTCCGGTCTGTGGCAAGCGTATTACGTCACGTCGTAGCTAGCGGGAGGACTTTCAAGGTGGAACCCACATGTCATTAACAAATAAAAAAAGACATTGAATATAGCTTGACTAGCGAGAGACAGGAGCAAGTATGAAATATCGTTCATAAATCTATTTCTTAGAAGTAACGTTGGTTGTACAAAAAAAGACCAGATCTCATAATTAAAATTAAAATTGCAGAAAATGGAGAGGACTTTCAAGGTGGAACCCAGCTTGACTAGCGAGAGACAGAGCACGTATGAAATATGGTTCATAAATCTATTTCTTAGAAGTAGCGCTGGTTGTAAGGAAAAAAGACCAGATCTTGTAATTAAAATTAAAATTGCAGAAAATGGAGTCGAACACAATACCTATTTAGACATAGGTGATGGCCGTTATGGATATGGCTTTTTAGGTGGTCGTTCTTGGGTGGAGTCGGAGTCACTGGCTCGTGGAGGAGTGATGATGATGACACCGGTTGGCAACCTCGACGATGGTCCTCGCTTCGGTGATGTGTGTGCGGTTTGTGTTGGTAGCCATGTTGCCTGTGTGTGCCCTCGAGGTGGTCATGTTCCATGACAGTCGACGAGGTTGTCCGTATCGGTTTTAGGCTGGTTTCCTGTTAATTAACCGGTCAATTTTCTTCTACTCCCTCCGTCCCAAAATAAGTGACTTGAGTTTGTTTAGATTCGAATGCATCTATATACTGAAACGTGTCTAGATACATCCATATTTAGACAAACCCAAGTCACTTATTTGGGACAAGGGAGTATTTTTTAAATAAAATGAGACAATATTACTCGTTTAGTTTTAAAAAAATTATGTATAAAGGAAAAATAATTTTCCCTCCACCGAAGGACCTACTCCCCCAATTTTCCCACCAAAAATTATATGTTCCCTCCGATTTTTTTCTAAACTTTGCTTTTTTTCGCGCACTATACACTATATCCCCACCTGGCGGTCACTTGAGAATTTACCAGATGCTTCTAATCCTGCGGGGAGCCAGCGCCCACTCCCCTTATTTCTCCTCCTCTCCCCCATTCTCGCCGCACACCAGATCGGGGTCGCGCTCCGATCCACCCGCCCCAGCCAGGTCGAACGGCGCCGCCCTCCTCATCTGCGAGATCGGGGCCCGCCGACCTCACCAGCGTTCTTCTGACCGCAGACCGCTCGGGCGCCGCCGCGCGCCCCATCCCGCTCGAACGCCGCCGCCCTCCTCACCGGCGGGATCGAAGCCGTCGGCCTCACCCACGACGCCCTTCGTTCGCGCCCCTTCTCTTGTTTCATCCCACGAGTGCTGCTCCGTCCGCCTCCACGTGAACTCCGCCGCCTGCAACCGTGAGAACTCCACCGCCCACACACGCACGAACTGCAGGTTTTTTTTTACAGTATCTGAACTGCAGGTACTTTGTGTATTGGTTGCTCCGTAGGAGGATATGAACTGATTCTAGGTCAGGATTGGGATTTCTGGCTATTAAAAGAAAGTTCATATGCATAAATTAATATCGTCTGTGTCTAGGATCACCAAGTTTAGACTATGGATCATGCCACTCAATCTTTTTACAAGTCGCCATGTTAGAAGATAAACATAGAATCAGTATATTTTTTATCTTCATCTTTTTCGAGCTGAAAAATTATCATCTATGTGCAATCTTCACCAAGTTTCTCTCTGAGATCAGAGATCAGAAGCATCAAATATGTACATGTTTAACTTATATTTATCCTTCTTATATAGAGTAGTTAATCAAATAATTTGGTTCCTATGCATTTTAATGACAGCTTCTTGTATGCATTGTTTGCTGGTTAGCTCGGTGCGATTGTGACATATGCAACTGAAGACAAACTTAATTATTTGCCTAAATCTCAACATGACTACTATTGGGTTACTACAGTGTGTTCTTGTACAAAACGAGTAGGTTCTGTCTTGACTGAAAAAACTGCACGTATAGATGTCTTCTCTCTGATTTTTAAGTAACTTGATTCAGCATTGTTATTTAAACCTACTTAGACACGAGCATTTTATGACTTTGAATAGATTCTGCAAGACGTCAACAATAGTCATCTCATGTAAAAAACAGGGACTTGCAAATGAAACAAGTTCATTTTTTAAACTGAATAAAAGAAGTTCTAGGCTGTTATTTGTCTTTGAGTATGGACCCTTCAAAGTAATTTGTCCAGCAGCAACTCATGTATGATAAGAGGTGGTAAATTAATCAAAGTCATTAGTTTTCCTTTGCATATGTTTGTGCAACTTTTATTTATGTATGCACAATATGTTAACGTATAGGTTTTCTAATGTTTCATGATATCCTTCTTTTCTAAGGTAGTACAACCATGCCAGAAACTCCGCAGTATGAGAGGAACAGGTTGGCAAGGGTTGCGAGGCTCAGATCTGAAGCGGCAACGCCACTTATGGAGATACATAAAATAGCCGGGCAATTGGTATATGGTGAGAGTGGCCATGACAAACAAAGGCGCAAAGGTGACAATGGTGGCAGTGGCTCCGAATATGAGCCAAATGATGATGAGGAGGCCGATGATGCGGTGATGTTTCTGGAGAAGAAGATGAGCAGGAGCCAACTATACATATCTCAAAGGAAAATGTACCATATATTTCTATCGAAACAGAGTATCTATAGATCATTTATAATTATTTTTGATAGGTTTTTAAGCATACAGAAAATATGTAGTGTTTCTCAAATCTTAAAATCACCTTTAGCTAACTAAAAGCAAGTGAGGTTGTTCTATTCTAAATGTATTGCTAGCATGCTTGTCATTTTAAATTGGCAACACATGTGGCATTAAGTGTAGAACTACTGGCATGATTACTATTTTTTTGTCTTACTACTAAATGTAGATTTCAACTTGCTAAGTCAAATTTAAGTCAATGTTGATTCACTTCCTTGTTTTTGCCCAACTTGTTTGAACCAGGCAAAGCAAGCTTCTACAAAGCCACAAGGGAGAAAGCGTGCTCGGTCCAAAACTGCTGTACCTACTACCACAAGAACAACAAGAGCATCAGCATCTAGACTTAACCAGACAGACCAGACCCCACCTAATGACAATGACACATCACCTCACCAAACTTCCAATGATACTAACTCACCTGATGCCGTCTAGGTGCAAATCTCAAGACATGATAGACTGCTCGCGCCAAATTGATAACGCGGTTACACTACGTGGCCAAGGTATATGTAGCATCATCTTCTAACTCTGCTTTCTAGTTTCTACTTGAAATAATGAACTTCCACTTTTTCTGCTACCTTGTGATGTAGATGCTTTAGTATGCTCAAGTGGTCCAAAAAATCCAGAAAACTCAATGAGAACTAAACGTAGACCAACCATGGGGCATGTTTTAGATGATTATGCAAAAAGAAACGGAGGGAGGAAGATGAAGATTGATTTCTCAGCTGGCAGAGTGAGGCCTCTTGACCCTATCCAAGCAGCCAAGCTTGCTTCTCAGTGTGGTATACATGTCCGCAGCAATATCATGCATGTTGCTACACATTGGAATGATTACAGCAAAGAAGGCCTAGAACGCCATATTCCTAATGCTATTGGTCATGTTGCGGTGAGACATTTTTCTTTGTTCTTTTCATTCCATTTTTTACATGCTGCGCTGTCTATTTATTGATGTATCCAATCATTCCTTGCTTTTAGAAAAACTTTGAAATGGATCCAAAAGAGGAGGTGGCCAGAGGTGTATGCACAAAGATACTCCAGAAAGGTGTTCGACAACGTCGATATATCTTGAAGAGGGATTATTTCATGGGACGCACTGTTGATGAAGCGTTATCAAATAAGCCACCCAAAGTTACTCAACCAAATTGGGAAGCTCTTGTCAACAAAAGGTCAGATGAAAGAAACAAGGTTTGTATCAAAATAGGCCACCAACAATACCTATAATGAATCTGAAGTTGCATACTACTTTTGTTTTAATTTGTCAGGTTTATTAGACACTTTTTGTTGTATTATTTTGCAGCTATGACCTAGAGTTTTAGGATGAGCAAGGTACATATGTTCTTACCGATATCTCAGACATAGTAAGGGAGGGACAAAGTAAGATGATAATACTAGTGTTAGTAGCATAATTGGCAGTACCTAATGAACATGTTTTTTGTTTTAGTAAATAATCGTTGCTACTGATAATACTAATATTCGTTTGCTTCATTTAGAAACTTTGCGCAAAGAATAAGAAGAACCGAGAAGCTGTCAAGCATCAGCAAACTACCGGCTCTAGGTCGTATCCTGCCCATTTTCACCAACTTGTAAGTATTCTACCAAACTGAATATCGTACCATGTCTAATGCAACATGTCTTCATATATTGAATACTAATTATATGAATTCTTTTAATCTTGTAGAAGAAAGACAAGTACAACAATGAGGACCCTAGTCCAATTGAGTTCTTCAAAGAGACTCATACCAACAAAAAGCAGGATGCATGAGCAATTTGCACTTGATGCTTATGTGAGATTTCTTTATCCTTTTGACATGAACAAATGTTATTGCTGGCAGTAGTTTTCATTGCTGCATAAATAAATGCATGCATGCAACTACCATATCTGTATTTACTTCTGTGTATATATATAAAGGGGTATATGTGATGAGTATTTCCCTCCAAAAATTATGTTTGAATGAGGACTTAAACTGCATACTTAATTCTGACTAATTTTATGGTATGGCTAGCAAGTTCGTATGGGTACATGCCTGGTGGTACATTATATATATGCATGAATAGTGATGTGCATGCATACATGCCTGGTGGTACATTATATATGCATGAATAGTGATGTGCATGCATACTATGCTTCAGTACTAAGTCGTCAAATTGTTTTTTCACTCTCAGGACTAGATGTTCTGTTGAGTACTGGCCTTAGTGTTGGCTGCTTATTGTGCCATTGGCTGTTATTGTGCTGCTCGCTACTTGTTGCTGTTGTTTGTTGGTTGCTTCATGAATATTCTGTTGGTGTTTGTGACTCTTATCTATGATATTTATATTCTTTTGTAATTTTTATTGAACCTATCATCTTTATCTAACTTGAGCCATGATGCATGCTTTCTTCTACAGACCGCGATGGAAAATAAAAGGACTGAAGCACAACCAGTAGATGAGCTGCTAGTGCCTGGTACACAAATTGTGGCTGAAGTTCTAAAGGAGCATAGCTCGTCAAGCACCTTCCTCTCTAGCATGGGGTGCCAATCAAGATCTGGGAGGTCTAGAACATCTGCTTCTGAAGGACGTGTCCGAGAATTAGAAGAACTAGTAGATCAGCAGAGGAGGAAGGCAATAGAGGCACGTGAGATGTACCAGCAACAGTCAATTGAGAGAGCAAAAGAGCAAGAGGCGGCACTTGAAGAGATGCAAAGGAAGCAACAGGAAGAATTGGAAGCTCTAAAGAAGAGTCAAGATGCATGTGAAAAGAAGCAACAGGAGCAGGACAACCTTCTTAGTTTCCTCTTACGGAAACATGCAACTCAAAACTAAGCACCATATTTGATGGTGCGCGAAGAACATCAGTATATGAGGCCTTCCGCAATGTAGCCGGTGCCCAAAATGTCAAAAGGTAGCCACCTCATCACCAATGTCCAACAAAAAAATTCAGGCACCGCTCTCATAGTGTAGGGCTTCAACAGGTGAAGAATATTGGGACCCAAATAATAAACAAGCACGTGTTGCTGCTGTGTAGGAAGGAAAGAGAGAGAGGCATTTGTTGTTTAGAGTAGATGGATAGCAATATTTTATTGGTTGTAGGAATTGGCCATTGCAGCTTCTACTTGCTCTGATGCCTCAAAATTTTGGTTCGGGCACCGGCAATCTGAGCCAGAAATCAACTGGGCACCGATTGAACATTGTGGAAGACATGATAGTGCTTTTCTAGCATTCCTAGTTTGCTAGTGTTTAGTTTTGTCAACTTTACATTGCAACTTCGTTAGTTATGTATGATGATATTCAGTTGTGAGTCGCAGATATATATTGTGATTTTGACTGCAATTGAGTATATCTGGCCATATGTATATCAAATTCGAAAATATTGATCGTCAAGAATTTAAATTAAATTTACATAAAAAGGGAATCAATATCAAAAGAAAAAATAATTCTAAAAAATAATACCTGCAAAATAGGGTAAACATCAACGATTTATTGCAAAATATTACCAAGAAAAGGTTACACGTAATAAATTTTAATTTTTAGAAAATATCAGAAAAAGGGAATTTTTCTTTGAAAAATAGGATTTTTCTAAATTAATAAAATGACATCACATATGATGTCATCAACAACCGTGACGCTATTCCATGACGTTTTCACGCTATGGGATGGTCTCGTAGGTGCTTACATCACATATGATGTCATCCATATTCAGTGACGTTCTTTTGCGCGCCGCGTCACGAGCGGGAATCTGTGACAGAGATTCCATGACGATGCCCGTGACGCTCGAAAAACGTCACACAGGGGTATTCCGTAACGTAATTTGCTATTCCATGACGTTTTGAGCTCGTCACGGTATATCGGATCTCTTGTAGTGACCCATGTGTACTACACCATCCTCATACTAAATAGAGAAGAACTCGTTCTATTCCCTCAAAAAAATAAGAGAAGAACTCGCTCTGCCAGCTAGAGGAGGCGGCGGCATACCAATCTGGCAGAGCGATGACGACGCAGGGCTTTTTTGAGACGGCATGCAGGAAAGGAGAATTGGCAAGGACAACTGCTACGATTCGTACTACTATTCTCCAACAGCGGCAGATGCATCTTGTGGGCACCCGTCTATGTTTTTTTAGGGCTAATGAAAGAGGTCGTTAATTAAGGAGGTGTGCGTGTACGTGGGATATGACTTAAGGACTCCTTTCTTTCTTATTCATCCGATGGCTGTAGATACATAACGCGAAGATTGGATGGTTGATTTTATATTATTATTGAGGATTAACGTGGTGCTTCCTTTGGTACCTCCAATTAGTAAATATCAGATTATAGCGAAGTTCTTCATAAAGTGATGAAGATATAATATTTATAGTGGAGATTGGCTCACAAATTCCGTATAAGAAAGTGTCTCCACAATCTATAGGAGTCATAGATTTAGAAGTTTTGTTACCTTGTACCTTACCTTTGATGAATTCTGAGGTTTCAAAGTCTAGCATAACCACTTCATTATCCACCGTTCGTGCTTTCATAAGATCCTTCAATATGACATGTTTATATTGGTAGCTTCCGGGTTCTTTTCTGGTTACTTTAGTCTTCTTTTTATTTGTTCTTCCTCTTTTTGTTTCTTCTTGATATTCTCTCTAATAGGTGTAGAGGAGAACTCTTCTATTAGTGTTCTTGCGCGCTTCTTTTCTTCGAGGGGTTTATGGGGTTCCCATTCTGTAGGTACATGTAAATAATCTGCATAATTCTCAATAATTTTTTTTACCGAGTAAGAATCAATACCAAGGGTTTTAATCATTGCACAAGTCCCTTCATCTGCAAGGAAATCATTAACACAAGCATATTCAGAAAAACTATTTGTAATATTCTCCTCATTTTTAAGATTTTCTATTGCCTCCCTCATTTTCATTATTAATTTCCAAGCTTCATCATAGGTATAAGATAGAAAACTACCATTAGAAGCGGTGTCTAAATTCATTATATTTTCATTATTAAGCCCTCCATAGAAAGTATGAGTGATTAACCAATCAGGCAAACGATGATGGGGCAATTATCTAGATAGCTCTTGTACCTTAGATAGCCCTCGTACAAACCCTCATCAGGATTATTTTTAAAATTGATAGTAATAACTCTCATCCTGTGAGCTTTGCTTTCTGAGTAATATTTTGATAGGAACTTGGTTCTCAATTCCGTCCAAGTCTTTGGTGCTTCTACACAAAAAGATCTATACCGGTCGCAATTTTTTTTAGAGAGAGCTTGTCTAATCAAAATCACAGTCATCGAATATAAAGGAACTAAGAATGTCTTCAAAGAATTGTAAGTGTCCATATGGACTCTCTTCATTAGTTCCTGTAAATTTCTTAGAGTGCAGTAGTTCAAATAATAAACGGTGGATCTCAATTTCATCCGGATTTATGCTTTTATTGACACTTATAAATGCGTCCATGGGCGAACCCATTTTCCTTACTGCCTCAAGCTGGATTAATTGCCGAGTGTTGTCCATTGTTGTGATCCTGCAACTTAAATTAAAAATTAGTACAACGAAAGTAAATAACTAAAAGTAAAGTGACTTATAGCGCTAAGTTCCCCGGCAACATCGCCAGAAAATAGCTTGATGACTGTAAGTGCACAGATCGTTTGTAGCTAGTTTCAAAATAAAGATATCGATCCCACAGGGAGCAGTAGGCGAAAGACTAAGCAATCAAGATTATTATAACGAATATTCTCATGATATGTATGTATGTGAGAGGACCTCCATATATGGACCAATAGGCAGCAACCACTGCTCACATCATCCTTCATAACCACAGCCGATAGATAAACGACATCAATCGTATTATCCTGCTATTAAGAGATTTCTCCCATGACATGGACATGGCTTTATGAGTTCTCCTTGATTCCCCAAGTTAGTACGTAAAGAATGAAAACAACTTTATAGTCACAGTAAGTGCTATCATCCCTCCGTCTACTAACAAGTAATCCCCTTCATCGAGTTCCCATAGGAGGCAAATATTAAGCAGGTGCACAACTCCCAACATCAAGATGAAGACAATTAACTCATATACATAATGATGTATAATATAATAAATCTCTATCTTATCTCAATCATATGCTAGAGTTTCTCCATCTCACCAAGAACTAAAGATCTACTCAGACATGGAGGCAATCAACATCACAGCAATGGTAATGGAATTGATTGTAAATGAATAGTTCTTGTATAAATCCACAACGAGTATGGAAATTACAACAAGATATAGATGGGTGAAGATGGGATGGATAGAGATGATGGTGGTGCAGCGGTTGATAAAGATGAAGATCGATGCCTTGGCCTCCCAGATCTGCGTGGGGCGAAGATGGATCCCTTGGGCAAGTTCCCCCTCCAGATTCCTTCCGGAGGTGAGGTTTCTGGTGATTCTAGGTGTTCTGTATGTCGCCTCCCTAATCTAGTTGCACGGGGTGAAACTATTTGAGGAGGCGGTGACGACACCAACTATACGACCAGAACTATGCGATCGGAAAAAGTATTCTGGTCATATAGTTGGTCGTTGAACTGTCTGTAATCCTTGATCGCGGGTTTTCTTCTTATATTATTGATACTAGTCATTAACCCGTGCATCCACATGGGGCATTTATGTAAACATATAATGATAAAAAAAATTACTCCCTCCGATCCAAATTAGTTAACTCAGATTTGTCTAGATTCGAATGTATCTAGACTTGTTTTAGTGCTAGTTATATCCGAATCTATATAAAATCAAATCAACTAATTTGGATAGGAGGGAGTAATATTTATGGTATGCAAAATTGTTATAGAATCATAAATTATTAATTAACAATGTATATTTTATAGTTACAAAAAAAAC
This sequence comes from Avena insularis, assembly GCA_023614405.1. Lineage (NCBI taxonomy): Eukaryota > Viridiplantae > Streptophyta > Magnoliopsida > Poales > Poaceae > Avena > Avena insularis. Next base: position 501,390,988 of record CM042688.1, on the reverse strand, counting down.
ATGCAAGTGCGTTGACCACTACTTAGAAGAAGATAATCGGATTTCAAAATTTACTATATGTATTTAAATCCACAATATTCAAAATATGACACAATATTATCTTTATTTCACTTTTTTTGGATTTTAGTCCTTTACAAATTTAAATTATTTACGTGGGGAATTTGATACGCTAGACTGCATTCAATATTACTTTTTGTAAGAATTTACTTTCTCTACACTTCATATGAAATATTATACTGACATAACCTTTCAGTTGTTTTTATTTGGCGTAAACGAACATATAGTTTCAATCATATAAGACTCGGAGTTCAAAGACATTAAACCTACTTCTTCGCAATTATATATTTTTATATGATATTTTCTGTTGACGCAGCATTTCCTTTTTTTTATTTGGTGCAAACTTCATTCATGCAAGATCCAAGATTCAAAGAGATTGTAATCATAGTTTGTTCACAATTCTATTTTTTGAATCTAATAGATATTAGAGGCCCTGGAATTTCTTTACAATGAGGTTAGTTACTTTGAAAAGAGGATTCAGTCACATGTGAGCTCGATGGATAGATTTCACTGTATACCCTAACTCTAAAATTATGACATTGGTACATAATTGAGGCGAAGACGGACTAACATGATAATTAGTGGTAAATGATAGCGATCCACAAATTAGTAAACATAACATACATATTAGAATGAAGCAAATAGAAAAAACAAAAGATATAGATTAGAATTAAACAAACGGAAGATACTAATAGAAAGTTCTATAAATTGCAATAATGTCTAAAATTGAATAACAACAATTTATTTCCACATTGCTACCCTCGATGAACCTATAACTAAATAATGATGTGTTTTTTCCAAACCACGGGCTATTCGAATATATGTCCTTAGCAAAGTAATGAAACACAAACTTCTACGGAAACTTATTTTCATAGCAAGACATGCAGGAAAACTCTATAACTCGAGTTACATGGAGAGAGCTATATTAAACTGGCCATGCACTCGAATATAACATGGATATTATTAATATTATGCAGACACACATATTTTTGTTACGTGAGCCGTTTAACGAAAGATGCAGCGCCATATAGTTAAGAATGTATATACGAAGAAGCACATAGAAGTGGCAAGCTAAGAAAATTATTCCAGCTTCAAAATATTGATGTATGAATTCTGAAATATGATTCGGAAATTACACCACCAGACAGATTTTGTTAGTGAACGCATGCATTGACATCCTTTTTTTCAAGCAAGCAAACACGTCCGAGTTTCATGTATACTATTAAAAGAGAAAGATTGGATAATGCTTATCATTCAGAAGAGTTGGTACTTCAACATACCATCTCGGTAATGAAAATTAGACATGGTCATGACTTGAGATGAGTTTATTGTCAACAACATCAGTCTATAATTATTGTCAGACAGAACAGTAGTAGCCATTGATACTGTTGTTGCTAATCACGTATGAAAAGAGAAACTATATAGAAGAACATCAGTACTTACATTGATTCTCTCTGACTTGACGATGGGCTGCTAACTCTTGAGTCATGATGTTTCGCTGTCGGCCAGACGATTCATGCCGGTGGAGTCATCGGTTGAGAACTATAGGTTGATGATGGCCTTTTGGTGAGTAAAACGTGAGTTAGATTCATGATTCTTCAAATCGCCAAATTGCGTCATGGATCTCGGTGGACCATAAAAAAAATGGACGGAATATAAATAGCCTAGAAATAACATAGCCGTCAACTTGCGAAATTTCTGCATGGATTTACACTACACGGACGGCATCTCAAGCAGCCACGCTTCCGTCTCCTCCAAGAAGATTTAGAGTTTGCTCCTTGCAGCATGTTTGCTCCGCATTTGTGCCAACCCAGTCTCTGAATAGAAAATCTGAAGAAGGTAAGACACAGAATCAAAGGGAGAAAGAGGCCGGAACATCAGCAATTCAGCATTACCACCTCCATGAACACCGTCAGACCAGCTGCATGGATCGATATGCATGTCCCCGTGCATGGCCGGCAGGAAGACCCACTACAAGAGGCATGATATACTGTGACGAAAATCCTAATGACGAAGGTCCGTAACGTCACGGAAGATCGTAATGTGTGACGTTTTGTCCCTAGCGTCATGGAGTTCCATACTTCCGTGACGATCACACAACCCCTGTCACACAATAGCATAATCTGTGACAGCTGAGTAGCTTCCATGACGAGAGTGAATGGGTCATAGAAAAATTCCGGTCTGTGACAAGCGTATTACGTCACGTCGTAGCTAGCGGGAGGACTTTCAAGGTGGAACCCACATGTCATTAACAAATAAAAAAAGACATTGAATATAGCTTGACTAGCGAGAGACAGGAGCAAGTATGAAATATCGTTCATAAATCTATTTCTTAGAAGTAACGTTGGTTGTACAAAAAAAGACCAGATCTCATAATTAAAATTAAAATTGCAGAAAATGGAGAGGACTTTCAAGGTGGAACCCAGCTTGACTAGCGAGAGACAGAGCACGTATGAAATATGGTTCGTAAATCTATTTCTTAGAAGTAGCGCTGGTTGTAAGGAAAAAAGACCAGATCTTGTAATTAAAATTAAAATTGCAGAAAATGGAGTCGAACACAATACCTATTTAGACATAGGTGATGGCCGTTATGGATATGGCTTTTTAGGTGGTCGTTCTTGGGTGGAGTCGGAGTCACTGGCTCGTGGAGGAGTGATGATGATGACACCGGTTGGCAACCTCGATGATGGTCCTCGCTTCGGTGATGTGTGTGCGGTTTGTGTTGGTAGCCATGTTGCCTGTGTGTGCCCTCGAGGTGGTCATGTTCCATGACAGTCGACGAGGTTGTCCGTATCGGTTTTAGGCTGGTTTCCTGTTAATTAACCGGTCAATTTTCTTCTACTCCCTCCGTCCCAAAATAAGTGACTTGAGTTTGTTTAGATTCGAATGCATCTATATACTGAAACGTGTCTAGATACATCCATATTTAGACAAACCCAAGTCACTTATTTGGGACAAGGGAGTATTTTTTAAATAAAATAAGACAATATTACTCGTTTAATTTTAAAAAATTTATGTATAAAGGAAAAATAATTTTCCCTCCACTGAAGGACCTACTCCCCCAATTTTCCCACCAAAAATTATATGTTCCCTCCGATTTTTTTCTAAACTTTGCTTTTTTTCGCGCACTATACACTATATCCCCACCTGGCGGTCACTTGAGAATTTACCAGATGCTTCTAATCCTGCGGGGAGCCAGCGCCCACTCCCCTTATTTCTCCTCCTCTCCCCCATTCTCGCCGCACACCAGATCGGGGTCGCGCTCCGATCCACCCGCCCCAGCCAGGTCGAACGGCGCCGCCCTCCTCATCTGCGAGATCGGGGCCCGCCGACCTCACCAGCGTTCTTCTGACCGCAGACCGCTCGGGCGTCGCCGTGTGCCCCATCCCGCTCGAACGCCGCCGCCCTCCTCACCGGCGGGATCGGAGCTGTCGGCCTCACCCACGACGCCCTCCGTTCGCGCCCCTTCTCTTGTTTCATCCCACGAGTGCTGCTCCGTCCGCCTCCACGTGAACTCCGCCGCCTGCAACCGTGAGAACTCCACCGCCCACACACGCACGAACTGCAGGTTTTTTTTTACAGTATCTGAACTGCAGGTACTTTGTGTATTGGTTGCTCCGTAGGAGGATATGAACTGATTCTAGGTCAGGATTGGGATTTCTGGCTATTAAAAGAAAGTTCATATGCATAAATTAATATCGTCTGTGTCTAGGATCACCAAGTTTAGACTATGGATCATGCCACTCAATCTTTTTACAAGTCGCCATGTTAGAAGATAAACATAGAATCAGTATATTTTTTATCTTCATCTTTTTCGAGCTGAAAAATTATCATCTATGTGCAATCTTCACCAAGTTTCTCTCTGAGATCAGAGATCAGAAACATCAAATATGTACATGTTTAACTTATAGTTATCCTTCTTATATAGAGTAGTTAATCAAATAATTTGGTTCCTATGCATTTTAATGACAGCTTCTTGTATGCATTGTTTGCTGGTTAGCTCGGTGCGATTGTGACATATGCAGCTGAAGACAAACTTAATTATTTGCCTAAATCTCAACATGACTACTATTGGGTTACTACAGTGTGTTCTTGTACAAAACGAGTAGGTTCTGTCTTGACTGAAAAAACTGCACGTATAGATGTCTTCTCTCTGATTTTTAAGTAACTTGATTCAGCATTGTTATTTAAACCTACTTAGACACGAGCATTTTATGACTTTGAATAGATTCTGCAAGACGTCAACAATAGTCATCTCATGTAAAAAACAGGGACTTGCAAATGAAACAAGTTCATTTTTTAAACTGAATAAAAGAAGTTCTAGGCTGTTATTTGTCTTTGAGTATGGACCCTTCAAAGTAATTTGTCCAGCAGCAACTCATGTATGATAAGAGGTGGTAAATTAATCAAAGTCATTAGTTTTCCTTTGCATATGTTTGTGCAACTTTTATTTATGTATGCACAATATGTTAACGTATAGGTTTTCTAATGTTTCATGATATCCTTCTTTTCTAAGGTAGTACAACCATGCCAGAAACTCCGCAGTATGAGAGGAACAGGTTGGCAAGGGTTGCGAGGCTCAGATCTGAAGCGGCAACGCCACTTATGGAGATACATAAAATAGCCGGGCAATTGGTATATGGTGAGAGTGGCCATGACAAACAAAGGCGCAAAGGTGACAATGGTGGCAGTGGCTCCGAATATGAGCCAAATGATGATGAGGAGGCCGATGATGCGGTGATGTTTCTGGAGAAGAAGATGAGCAGGAGCCAACTATACATATCTCAAAGGAAAATGTACCATATATTTCTATCGAAACAGAGTATCTATAGATCATTTATAATTATTTTTGATAGGTTTTTAAGCATACAGAAAATATGTAGTGTTTCTCAAATCTTAAAATCACCTTTAGCTAACTAAAAGCAAGTGAGGTTGTTCTATTCTAAATGTATTGCTAGCATGCTTGTCATTTTAAATTGGCAACACATGTGGCATTAAGTGTAGAACTACTGGCATGATTACTATTTTTTTGTCTTACTACTAAATGTAGATTTCAACTTGCTAAGTCAAATTTAAGTCAATGTTGATTCACTTCCTTGTTTTTGCCCAACTTGTTTGAACCAGGCAAAGCAAGCTTCTACAAAGCCACAAGGGAGAAAGCGTGCTCGGTCCAAAACTGCTGTACCTACTACCACAAGAACAACAAGAGCATCAGCATCTAGACTTAACCAGACAGACCAGACCCCACCTAATGACAATGACACATCACCTCACCAAACTTCCAATGATACTAACTCACTTGATGCCGATACAGGGGTGCAACAGTCTCAAGACATGATAGACTGCTCGCGCCAAATTGATAACGCGGTTACACTACGTGGCCAAGGTATATGTAGCATCATCTTCTAACTCTGCTTTCTAGTTTCTACTTGAAATAATGAACTTCCACTTTTTCTGCTACCTTGTGATGTAGATGCTTTAGTATGCTCAAGTGGTCCAAAAAATCCAGAAAACTCAATGAGAACTAAACGTAGACCAACCATGGGGCATGGTTTAGATGATTATGCAAAAAGAAACGGAGGGAGGAAGATGAAGATTGATTTCTCAACTGGCAGAGTGAGGCCTCTTGACCCTATCCAAGCAGCCAAGCTTGCTTCTCAGTGTGGTATACATGTCCGCAGCAATATCATGCATGTTGCTACACATTGGAATGATTACAGCAAAGAAGGCCTAGAACGCCATATTCCTAATGCTATTGGTCATGTTGCGGTGAGACATTTTTCTTTGTTCTTTTCATTCCATTTTTTACATGCTGCACTGTCTATTTATTGATGTATCCAATCATTCCTTGCTTTTAGAAAAACTTTGAAATGGATCCAAAAGAGGAGGTGGCCAGAGGTGTATGCACAAAGATACTCCAGAAAGGTGTTCGACAACGTCGATATATCTTGAAGAGGGATTATTTCATGGGACGCACTGTTGATGAAGCGTTATCAAATAAGCCACCCAAAGTTACTCAACCAAATTGGGAAGCTCTTGTCAACAAAAGGTCAGATGAAAGAAACAAGGTTTGTATCAAAATAGGCCACCAACAATACCTATAATGAATCTGAAGTTGCATACTACTTTTGTTTTAATTTGTCAGGTTTATTAGACACTTTTTGTTGTATTATTTTGCCTGGCTATGACCTAGAGTTTTTAGGACAGAGCAAGGTAGATATGTTCTTACCGATATCTTGGACATAGTAAGGGAGGGACACAGTAAGATGATAATACTAGTGTTAGTAGCATAATTGGCAGTACCTAATGAACATGTTTTTTGTTTTAGTAAATAATCGTTGCTAGTGATAATACTAATATTCGTTTGCTTCATTTAGAAACTTTGCGCAAAGAATAAGAAGAACCGAGAAGCTGTCAAGCATCAGCAAACTACCGGCTCTAGGTCGTATCCTGCCCATTTTCACCAACTTGTAAGTATTGTACCAAACTGAATATCGTACCATGTCTAATGCAACATGTCTTCATATATTGAATACTAATTATATGAATTCCTAAATCTTGTAGAAGAAAGACAAGTACAACAATGAGGACCCTAGTCCAATTGAATTCTTCAAAGAGACCCATACCAACAAAAAGACGGGATGCATGAGCGCAGCTGCACTTGATGCTTATGTGAGATTTCTTTATCCTTTTGACATGAACAAATGTTATTGCTGGCAGTAGTTTTCATTGCTGCATAAATAAATGCATGCATGCAACTACCATATCTGTATTTACTTCTGTGTATATATATAAAGGGGTATATGTGATGAGTATTTCCCTCCAAAAATTATGTTTGAATGAGGACTTAAACTGCATACTTAATTCTGACTAATTTTATGGTATGGCTAGCAAGTTCGTATGGGTACATGCCTGGTGGTACATTATATATATGCATGAATAGTGATGTGCATGCATACATGCCTGGTGGTACATTATATATGCATGAATAGTGATGTGCATGCATACTATGCTTCAGTACTAAGTCGTCAAATTGTTTTTTCACTCTCAGGACTAGATGTTCTGTTGAGTACTGGCCTTAGTGTTGGCTGCTTATTGTGCCATTGGCTGTTATTGTGCTGCTCGCTACTTGTTGCTGTTGTTTGTTGGTTGCTTCATGAATATTCTGTTGGTGTTTGTGACTCTTATCTATGATATTTATATTCTTTTGTAATTTTTATTGAACCTATCATCTTTATCTAACTTGAGCCATGATGCATGCTTTCTTCTACAGACCGCGATGGAAAATAAAAGGACTGAAGCACAACCAGTAGATGAGCTGCTAGTGCCTGGTACACAAATTGTGGCTGAAGTTCTAAAGGAGCATAGCTCGTCAAGCACCTTCCTCTCTAGCATGGGGTGCCAATCAAGATCTGGGAGGTCTAGAACATCTGCTTCTGAAGGACGTGTCCGAGAATTAGAAGAACTAGTAGATCAGCAGAGGAGGAAGGCAATAGAGGCACGTGAGATGTACCAGCAACAGTCAATTGAGAGAGCAAAAGAGCAAGAGGCGGCACTTGAAGAGATGCAAAGGAAGCAACAGGAAGAATTGGAAGCTCTAAAGAAGAGTCAAGATGCATGTGAAAAGAAGCAACAGGAGCAGGACAACCTTCTTAGTTTCCTCTTACGGAAACATGCAACTCAAAACTAAGCACCATATTTGATGGTGCGCGAAGAACATCAGTATATGAGGCCTTCCGCAATGTAGCCGGTGCCCAAAATGTCAAAAGGTAGCCACCTCATCACCAATGTCCAACAAAAAAATTCAGGCACCGCTCTCATAGTGTAGGGCTTCAACAGGTGAAGAATATTGGGACCCAAATAATAAACAAGCACGTGTTGCTGCTGTGTAGGAAGGAAAGAGAGAGAGGCATTTGTTGTTTAGAGTAGATGGATAGCAATATTTTATTGGTTGTAGGAATTGGCCATTGCAGCTTCTACTTGCTCTGATGCCTCAAAATTTTGGTTCGGGCACCGGCAATCTGAGCCAGAAATCAACTGGGCACCGATTGAACATTGTGGAAGACATGATAGTGCTTTTCTAGCATTCCTAGTTTGCTAGTGTTTAGTTTTGTCAACTTTACATTGCAACTTCGTTAGTTATGTATGATGATATTCAGTTGTGAGTCGCAGATATATATTGTGATTTTGACTGCAATTGAGTATGGCCATATGTATATCAAATTCGAAAATATTGATCGTCAAGAATTTAAATTAAATTTACATAAAAAGGGAATCAATATCAAAAGAAAAAATAATTCTAAAAAATAATACCTGCAAAATAGGGTAAACATCAACGATTTATTGCAAAATATTACCAAGAAAAGGTTACACGTAATAAATTTTAATTTTTAGAAAATATCAGAAAAAGGGAATTTTTCTTTGAAAAATAGGATTTTTCTAAATTAATAAAATGACATCACATATGATGTCATCAACAACTGTGACGCTATTCCATGACGTTTTCACGCTATGGGATGGTCTCGTAGGTGCTTACATCACATATGATGTCATCCATATTCAGTGACGTTCTTTTGCGCGCCGCGTCACGAGCGGGAATCTGTGACAGAGATTCCATGACGATGCCCGTGACGCTCGAAAAACGTCACACAGGGGTATTCCGTAACGTAATTTGCTATTCCATGATGTTTTGAGCTCGTCACGGTATATCGGATCTCTTGTAGTGACCCATGTGTACTACACCATCCTCATACTAAATAGAGAAGAACTCGTTCTATTCCCTCAAAAAAATAAGAGAAGAACTCGCTCTGCCAGCTAGAGGAGGCGGCGGCATACCAATCTGGCAGAGCGATGACGACGCAGGGCTTTTTTGAGACGGCATGCAGGAAAGGAGAATTGGCAAGGACAACTGCTACGATTCGTACTACTATTCTCCAACAGCGGCAGATGCATCTTGTGGGCACCCGTCTATGTTTTTTTAGGGCTAATGAAAGAGGTCGTTAATTAAGGAGGTGTGCGTGTACGTGGGATATGACTTAAGGACTCCTTTCTTTCTTATTCATCCGATGGCTGTAGATACATAACGCGAAGATTGGATGGTTGATTTTATATTATTATTGAGGATTAACGTGGTGCTTCCTTTGGTACCTCCAATTAGTAAATATCAGATTATAGCGAAGTTCTTCATAAAGTGATGAAGATATAATATTTATAGTGGAGATTGGCTCACAAATTCCGTATAAGAGAGTGTCTCCACAATCTATAGGAGTCATAGATTTAGAAGTTTTGTTACCTTGTACCTTACCTTTGATGAATTCTGAGGTTTCAAAGTCTAGCATAACCACTTCATTATCCACCGTTCGTGCTTTCATAAGATCCTTCAATATGACATGTTTATATTGGTAGCTTCCGGGTTCTTTTCTGGTTACTTTAGTCTTCTTTTTATTTGTTCTTCCTCTTTTTGTTTCTTCTTGATATTCTCTCTAATAGGTGTAGAGGAGAACTCTTCTATTAGTGTTCTTGCGCGCTTCTTTTCTTCGAGGGGTTTATGGGGTTCCCATTCTGTAGGTACATGTAAATGCTCTGCATAATTCTCAATAATTTTTTTTACCGAGTAAGAATCAATACCAAGGGTTTTAATCATTGCACAAGTCCCTTCATCTGCAAGGAAATCATTAACACAAGCATATTCAGAAAAACTATTTGTAATATTCTCCTCATTTTTAAGATTTTCTATTGCCTCCCTCATTTTCATTATTAATTTCCAAGCTTCATCATAGGTATAAGATAGAAAACTACCATTAGAAGCGGTGTCTAAATTCATTATATTTTCATTATTAAGCCCTCCATAGAAAGTATGAGTGATTAACCAATCAGGCAAACGATGATGGGGCAATTATCTAGATAGCTCTTGTACCTTAGATAGCCCTCGTACAAACCCTCATCAGGATTATTTTTAAAATTGATAGTAATAACTCTCATCCTGTGAGCTTTGCTTTCTGAGTAATATTTTGATAGGAACTTGGTTCTCAATTCCGTCCAAGTCTTTGGTGCTTCTACACAAAAAGATCTATACCGGTCGCAATTTTTTTTAGAGAGAGCTTGTCTAATCAAAATCACAGTCATCGAATATAAAGGAACTAAGAATGTCTTCAAAGAATTGTAAGTGTCCATATGGACTCTCTTCATTAGTTCCTGTAAATTTCTTAGAGTGCAGTAGTTCAAATAATAAACGGTGGATCTCAATTTCATCCGGATTTATGCTTTTATTGACACTTATAAATGCGTCCATGGGCGAACCCATTTTCCTTACTGCCTCAAGCTGGATTAATTGCCGAGTGTTGTCCATTGTTGTGATCCTGCAACTTAAATTAAAAATTAGTACAACGAAAGTAAATAACTAAAAGTAAAGTGACTTATAGCGCTAAGTTCCCCGGCAACATCGCCAGAAAATAGCTTGATGTAGAAGTGCAGGATCGTTTGTAGCTAGTTTCAAAATAAAGATATCGATCCCACAGGGAGCAGTAGGCGAAAGACTAAGCAATCAAGATTATTATAACGAATATTCTCATGATATGTATGTATGTGAGAGGACCTCCATATATGGACCAATAGGCAGCAACCACTGCTCACATCATCCTTCATAACCACAGCCGATAGATAAACGACATCAATCGTATTATCCTGCTATTAAGAGATTTCTCCCATGACATGGACATGGCTTTATGAGTTCTCCTTGATTCCTCAAGTTAGTACGTAAAGAATGAAAACAACTTTATAGTCACAGTAAGTGCTATCATCCCTCCGTCTACTAACAAGTAATCCCCTTCATCGAGTTCCCATAGGAGGCAAATATTAAGCAGGTGCACAACTCCCAACATCAAGATGAAGACAATTAACTCATATACATAATGATGTATAATATAATAAATCTCTATCTTATCTCAATCATATGCTAGAGTTTCTCCATCTCACCAAGAACTAAAGATCTACTCAGACATGGAGGCAATCAACATCACAGCAATGGTAATGGAATTGATTGTAAATGAATAGTTCTTGTATAAATCCACAACGAGTATGGAAATTACAACAAGATATAGATGGGTGAAGATGGGATGGATAGAGATGATGGTGGTGCAGCGGTTGATAAAGATGAAGATCGATGCCTTGGCCTCCCAGATCTGCGTGGGGCGAAGATGGATCCCTTGGGCGAGTTCCCCCTCCAGATTCCTTCCGGAGGTGAGGTTTCTGGTGATTCTAGGTGTTCTGTATGTCGCCTCCCTAATCTAGTTGCACGGGGTGAAACTATTTGAGGAGGCGGTGACGACACCAACTATACGACCAGAACTATGCGATCGGAAAAAGTATTCTGGTCGTATAGTTGGTCGTTGAACTGTCTGTAATCCTTGATCGCTTCGGGTTTTCTTCTTATATTATTGATACTAGTCATTAACCCGTGCATCCACATGGGGCATTTATGTAAACATATAATGATAAAAAAAATTACTCCCTCCGATCCAAATTAGTTAACTCAGATTTGTCTAGATTCGAATGTATCTAGACTTGTTTTAGTGCTAGTTATATCCGAATCTATATAAAATCAAATCAACTAATTTGGATAGGAGGGAGTAATATTTATGGTATGCAAAATTGTTATAGAATCATAAATTATTAATTAACAATGTATATTTTATAGTTACAAAAAAAACATGCAAGTGCGTTGACCACTACTTAGAAGAAGATAATCGGATTTCAAAATTTACTATATGTATTTAAATCCACAATATTCAAAATATGACACAATATTATCTTTATTTCACTTTTTTTGGATTTTAGTCCTTTACAAATTTAAATTATTTACGTGGGGAATTTGATACGCTAGACTGCATTCAATATTACTTTTTGTAAGAATTTACTTTCTCTACACTTCATATGAAATATTATACTGACATAACCTTTCAGTTGTTTTTATTTGGCGTAAACGAACATATAGTTTCAATCATATAAGACTCGGAGTTCAAAGACATTAAACCTACTTCTTCGCAATTATATATTTTTATATGATATTTTCTGTTGACGCAGCATTTCCTTTTTTTTATTTGGTGCAAACTTCATTCATGCAAGATCCAAGATTCAAAGAGATTGTAATCATAGTTTGTTCACAATTCTATTTTTTGAATCTAATAGATATTAGAGGCCCTGGAATTTCTTTACAATGAGGTTAGTTACTTTGAAAAGAGGATTCAGTCACATGTGAGCTCCCGATGGATAGATTTCACTCGTATACCCCTAACTCTAAAATTATGACATTGGTACATAATTGAGACGAAGACGTGGACTAACATGATAATTAGTGGTAAATGATAGCGATCCACAAATTAGTAAACATAACATACATATTAGAATGAAGCAAATAGAAAAAACAAAAGATATAGATTAGAATTAAACAAACGGAAGATACTAATAGAAAGTTCTATAAATTGCAATAATGTCTAAAATTGAATAACAACAATTTATTTCCACATTGCTACCCTCGATGAACCTATAACTAAATAATGATGTGTTTTTTCCAAACCACGGGCTATTCGAATATATGTCCTTAGCAAAGTAATGAAACACAAACTTCTACGGAAACTTATTTTCATAGCAAGACATGCAGGAAAACTCTATAACTCGAGTTACATGGAGAGAGCTATATTAAACTGGCCATGCACTCGAATATAACATGGATATTATTAATATTATGCAGACACACATATTTTTGTTACGTGAGCCGTTTAACCGAAAGATGCAGGTGCGCCATATAGTTAAGAATGTATATACGAAGAAGCACATAGAAGTGGCAAGCTAAGAAAATTATTCCAGCTTCAAAATATTGATGTATGAATTCTGAAATATGATTCGGAAATTACACCACCAGACAGATTTTGTTAGTGAACGCATGCATTGACATCCTTTTTTTCAAGCAAGCAAACACGTCCGAGTTTCATGTATACTATTAAAAGAGAAAGATTGGATAATGCTTATCATTCAGAAGAGTTGGTACTTCAACATACCATCTCGGTAATGAAAATTAGACATGGTCATGACTTGAGATGAGTTTATTGTCAACAACATCAGTCTATAATTATTGTCAGACAGAACAGTAGTAGCCATTGATACTGTTGTTGCTAATCACGTATGAAAAGAGAAACGATAGAGAAGAACATCAGTACTTACATTGATTCTCTCTGACTTGACGATGGGCTGCTAACTCTTGAGTCATGATGTTTCGCTGTCGGCCAGATGATTCATGCCAGTGGAGTCATCGGTTGAGAACTATAGGTTGATGATGGCCTTTTGGTGAGTAAAATGTGAGTTAGATTCATGATTCTTCAGATCACCAAATTGCGTCATGGATCTCGGTGGACCATAAGAAAATTGGACGGAATATAAATAGCCTAGAAATAACATAGCCGTCAACTTGCGGAATTTCTCCATGGATTTACACTACACGGACGACATCTCAAGCAGCCACGCTTCCGTCTCCTCCAAGAAGATTTAGAGTTTGCTCCTTGCAGCATGTTTGCTCCGCATTTGTGCCAACCCAGTCTCTGAATAGAAAATCTGAAGAAGGTAAGACACAGAATCAAAGGGAGAAAGAGGCCGGAACATCAGCAATTCAGCATTACCACCTCCATGAACACCGTCAGACCAGCTGCATGGATCGATATGCATGTCCCGGCAGGAAGAGTGGAAGACCCATGTGTACTACACCATCCTCATATTAAATAGAGAAGAACTCGTTCTATTCCCTCAAAAAAATAAGAGAAGAACTCGCTCTGCCAGCTAGAGGAGGAGGCAGCATACCAATCTGGCAGAGCGATGACGACGCAAGGCTTTTTTGAGACGGCATGCAGGACAGGAGAATTGGCAAGGACAACTGCTACGATTCGTATTACTATTCTCCAACGGCGGCAGATGCATCGCGTGGGCACCCGTCTATGTTTTTTTAGGGCTAATGAAAGAGGTCGTTAATTGAGGTGTGCGTGTACGTGGGATATAACTTGAGGACTCCTTTCTTTCTTATTTATCCGATGGCTGTAGATATGTAACACGAAGATTGGATGGTTGATTTTATATTATTACTAAGGATTAACGTGGTGCTTCCTTTGGTGCCTCCAATTACACTAGTAGAAACCAGACTATTTGCCCCGGTTCGTAAGGGCCTTTAGCCCCGGATTGCGAACGCAAAAGCGGGACTAAAGGTCCAAGCTTTAGCCCCGGTTCATAACGGATTGCGAACCGGGACTGCAAAAGCGGGACTAAAGGTCCAAGCTTTAGCCCCGGTTCTGTTATGAACCGGGGCTAGAGGTCCAACCACGTGGCCTGCGAAGCGCGCTGGGCGGCAGGACATTTAGTCCCGGGTCGTGTTACGAACCGGGACTAAAGGTTCCCTGCCGCGGCAGCATTTTAGGCCATTTGGCTGCCACGGCAGGGGATGGGGTTTTAGGGTTTTGTGTTTTTATTTTTATTTTGTGTTTTGTGTTCAATTATTTTTCATTATGTGTTTTCATTAGAAACAAGTTTTCATATACATGCAGAACGCTACTACACAGTACTTGTACACATTGACGCAATATATAATATAATTTCTTTTACAAGCATATATGGAGTCTCAACCGGGTCCAGAGCATGTCTATTTGATTACATGAAGATTATTACATGGATGCTTTAGGATCTACGTATAGAGTATTCTCCGCGTGGGTCTATGACCTCGTCGATAAAAAATGCAGCAAATTCCTCTTGGATTGCTATTAGGTGGTCTTCTAGTAGGAGCTTATCCCGTATCGCGTTCAACTATATAAAAAGGAGATCGTATGAATTAGACTCAACACAACATTTTGTAATAAAAATAAAGGGTGAATATATTGTTTACTTACTCGAACATTTTCCGAGGGCTTCTCAATACTGATGCGAATGAACTCGCCCACGTAGAATCCACATAGATTAGTTCCGTGTGGCTGCCTCGCGCACTTTACAAGAATAGAATTCAATCAAATAATAACTCTAGCATGATAAATGCACATAAACTAGAATTAAATAGATGCGCGGACTTAGCTCATACTACTTACCGCGAGTGATTTAAAAAATAGCTCCTCACGCCATTGACCGCGGACATGGTTCTTGAACTGTGTCCAAACCCTATTCGACAAAGAAAATTAATGTATGAGTTAATAACTACTTAATATCCCAGAAAATGAACAAAAGAAACCGATATAGTGCGATAATGGTTGAAATTACCTCTGGAGCGCATCGATAATGCTGCGATAGTTTTCAATGTCTTTGTTTAGTGAGTTCATGATGTGAATGAACTCTTCCCAAGTCAAGTGAAATGCTTAGAAGAATCCAGTGGTACCTACGCAACGTTTACATACGTCAGTAACTCATCATTTACACTAAACATCGAGTAAGCAAAAGTTAATGTGTACAAAAACTCACTCGCCGTCGTGGTAAGGAAATAATATTTCATTACAGAAATGTTGTTTCGTGAGAAACCGCAACAAGTTGTGCTCGGTCTCTAGTGGTTTATCCTTTAGTATAACTCCATGAACTCGATATGGGTCAATGAACCCAAATCCATTGATAGCCTTTCTTTTACAATCGAGCATCTTCATTCTGCATCATTATATATAGCGTACAAAAGAACATAGTGAGTATACTTACAGGCAATGAATTGAACAAGCTGAGATAGAGACCTAATTACATAAATAAACTAATCACTTACAGACAATACGAACTGAGTACAGTTTTGTCGAGTTCCTTTAGATTGAATAACTGAAATAATTCTGTAAATTCAATAGGGACCTCGTCTTTAGTGAAGTAATGCGATTTTCAAACTTTCAGTAAGAGCCAATTTCGCTGTTCTTTTGATGCTTTCATGTACCATTCATGGAATCGTCGCATTTGTGTTGGCATATCCCGAAGCCTCTCAGAACTGACCAGAGGCTCCCTGTTAATAAATTTGGGTGCTACCTTAGCCTTGGGCATATCGCCATGAATAATTTCATGAATAGGCATACCACATTGCTCGGCCAATATCATAGCCGTTTCCGGATCCATAGGTTCTACCTCATATAGTTGAGGTTCGGGTATCTGCACCTGGAGTGGGAGGAGCGATTGGTTTGCTTGTTTCCCTAGCTGGGGAACATCTCTTTTGGTTCTTTGGCTACCACTCAATTGTTTTGCTTGTTTTCCCAGCTGGGGGACGTCTGTTCTGATGCTTCCGCTACCACTCGATTGTTTTGCTTGTTCCTCTTGCTGGGGAACCTCTTTTGTGATGCTTCCTCTACCGCTTGACCTCTTCTGTTTCAGTGTCTTCTAAAGACATCGTGTATAGTCATCTGGCGCATTTAACTGAGCTTGGGATGGCTGCGTCAGTAATTTCCTAAAGTGCTCCTTGGTTTCCGGTTTTATTTGGACCTCTGGCTCAAGTTGTTTCTTTTTAAAATGAGCATCCACTTAGGCCCGTACGACCGCATCGGTCTCCTCATTGGTAAGGTCGTAAGCCCTCTTGGGAGGAACCGGCAGTACTCTTGGGAGGGGCGACAACTTTGGGCATCGGTTATCGCTCGACGGAGCGGTGGTATTCTTCCGCTTTTGGCCCTTAGTGGGTGGAGGCGGCTGCATAGATTGAGATGGACTCGTGTTGGGGTCATGGATTGGACTATTACTGGGAGGAGACGGTGCACTTGGAGGTGGACTTGGAGGAGACAGTGCACTGGGAGGAGACGGTTGCCTTGGAGGTGATGGATTGTTTCTCGGTGGAGAAGGTGGCCTTGGTGTCGAGCCTGGAAACTTGATGTATTCTTTTTTCCAAAGAATGAAGCCACTCGTGACTTCTCCCAGTGTCGTCTCCCCTTCACCTCCAAGGATGTCAAGCTGTAGTGACTGACACATAGGTAGAATTTCATCCACACCGACACGAGCATAGCCTGCTGGAATCGGATTGCAATGGTAGGTCGCTCCCGGTGCAGAAGGTAAAGCAAAGCCGACCGCCACCTTCATGGAAATATTCTTCAGTTTAACATGCAGCTCACAACTAGTCTTCTCCTTAATTGCATCCACGGGGTACACATCCATCGTTGCATCATTACCGTGGCCCTCCGTGGAAGCCACGCTGCTTTTCCGTTGCGATGGGCCGACCGTACTGTCCGGTGCAGGATCTTGCTGTCGGAGTCCTTTAAGTTCATTAAGCTCCTGGCGATGCTCCTGCAGCATGGCTTCAAACCTCGCGAACCGCTTCGTATCCTCCTCTTTTTGCCGCTTTGTTCTTCTCGATCAGCTTCTATACGTGTCACGGTGCTCGGGAAACCCGATAACCCATGGACAAGAAGGTGCGAACCCTCTTGTTCGTCCAGCCTTTTCAGGATTCCCGAGAGCCTTTGTTAGCTCATCATTCTCTCTGTCGGGAACAAATGTTCCCTCTTCAACCTCTTTTATCACTTTAATAAGTTCTTTCTTGGGTGAAGAAATTTCTTCGGCTGCAACAATCTCGCCTGTTTCTGGGTCTAATGATGCCCCATGCCCGAATACCCAATTTCTTGACCTCAAGGGCCAACTAGACGTAGCTGGAGTGACCCCTTTAGCCTCCAGGTCAGCCTCAGCTTTATCCCACTTAGGCATGGCACTCATGTAGCCACCTGTGCCCATATGCTGGTGATATTTCTTTTTGGCTGCATTTAACTTATTTTTTGCTGATATTGTCTTAGCTGGTTCCGAGGTCTTGTATTCCACAAATGCGCCTTATCCTCACTGCAAACTCTAGTGGGCCAGTGAATGGAGGAGTTTTTTTCTTCAAGACATACTTATGGTACAATCTTCTTTTCCATTCCTTGAATAGTTCGGCCATCTTCTTAAGAGCAAAGTTCTTGACTTTCCTCGTCATTTTCTGTGTGAGCTCATCAGTCTCCAAGACTGGTAGGGTGAAATGTGTCATGAGAGAATTCCACATCGTATATTTTGCTCTGTCATCTACAAAACTAGGCCCAGCTGGATCCTTTTTCTTTCCTGGCTTGTTCCAATTTTGCGTGGTGATCGGGACTTTGTCTCTAACAATCACTCCGCATTGACTTGTAAATGCATTCGCAGATTCTTTGGGCTCCAGCGGTTGACCCTGCGGAGAGACTAAGTCAATGCTGAAACGGACATCAGCGGGCAACTTGTGTGTCGGGCCTCTTGTCCTTGTAGAAGATTGGCCGGAAGCGGAGGTCTAAGAGAAGAAACATTTGTCAGTACATATATACGAATCAATTAGTGCATCTATACTAGTGAACAATCGATAGAGGCTTTATATACCTCGACGGAGTTTGTCATTATTATGGTGTCTTCACCATGGTCTCCACCATGGTCAGCACCATCGTCTCCACTATTTTCTCCACCATTGTCTCCTCCAGACAAATTAAGATATTCGGAGCCATCATAATAAGACCTCCCAGTACCCTCATCTATAATGTTGAGAAGCTCCTCTTCATTCTGTCTACCGTCCATAGCTTAACTAATACAGAAAAAGAATATTGCATTAAGTAAAAGAATATTACAACTGCACAACTCGGATACAGTACTTAGTGATTAAGATAAAGTACAATAATATAAGAAGTACATTATTAATACATCTCTCTCATAATATAAAGTACATTATTCATACATCTCGCTCATATCAAACTAGTGAACGCGGCTGCCGCGTTCTGTGCTACGGGAGCTCTGCAGCCACAGAAGAGGAACCATCGCCGGAGAATAGCTCGGGTGAGATCCGTGAACCTGCCAGATATTGGAGAACCTAGTCTCCAAAAGATATATGTATCGTCATACATGCTCGTCCTCCTCCCTGATATGGCGACGTACCACCTCCTCGGGGGCTGGCTCCCTCTGCACCGCTCCTGGACCTCGTGGAAGCCACCAAAGAAGCTCCGGATCGATGATGATACCCGGATTCGTCATCGAGGTACGAGTCCCGACAGGTAGCACCTCCCAGTGCCAACCCGGCGGAGCCCAGACTCGGACATCCCCGATGGAGTCCAGTAGGCTCGGACGAGGTGGACGTGGCATAACTAAATAATAGCAATAAATTACAATCATAAAACATAATTAACTAACTAAACTAATAACACTAACCCTAAACCTAACACTAACTAAACTAAACCTAATTAACTAAGTATTCTAACTAACCCTAGATAATACTAACCTATACAATTAACCTAATACTAATACTAACTAATACTAATATTAAATACTAACTAAATACTAATACTAAATACTAATACTAAATACTAATACTAATACTAATACTAAATACGAACTAATAGTAATAGTAATACTAATACTAATACTAAATACTAAATACTAATACTAAATACTAATACTAATACTAAATACTAACCTAATTAATACTAACCTAATACTAACCTAATTAATACTAACCTAATTAATACTAACCAAAATTAACACATAATTAACCAAATTGAGGGCGGCGATCTTGACGGCAGGCGGTGGGCCAGAGGCGGAGAGAGGAAGCAGTCAAGTGGCAGAGGAGAGATGGACGGGAGCAGCGAGCAGACAGTGTGGCGGGATGGCATGGCAAGCAGATGCAGACAGAGGCTGACGGAGGCGCGACAGGTGTTGGTGGCGCGTACGTGGTGGCGGCATGAGCATGAACGGGCGACGGGATCCTCTGGGAACGAGAATGGTGAAAACTGTCTCTCCGGGTCGTGCGACCCGGGGTGGGGGTAGGGTATTTATACCACCCCCCCTTAGCCCCGGGTTGTAATACAATCCGGGGCTAAAGGGGGACCTTTAGCCCTGGTTTGTATTACAACCCGGGGCTAAAGGTGTTTTCGGCCACAGCACTTCCTTACACCTTAGCCCGGTTTGTAATACAAACCGGAGCTAAAGGGGACCTTTAGCCCCGGTTTGTATTACAACCTGGGGCTAAAGGTTGTTTTTGGCGCCAAAACCAAAAATGGTTTATAGTTTTCAGAAAATTATGTATTATATATCAGAATTTTCAGAAAAAGAAGATCTATAATTTAAATCTATTATCATACTTTATTATACAACTTAAATAAAATTATCTATTGTTTAACAAGTATTATATTTAGTATAAATGTTCACAAAAAATAATAAAATATAGTTTATTATTTAAAAATGGAAAAATACATATAATATACCAAAATATTCACAAAAAATAATAGACTCATTAGAAATATAATATTTAATACTAAAACTATTAAGTAGGACTAAAACATATTTTCCCGCCATTTCCCCCGCTTCCCGCCATGTTTTCCCACCATTTCCCCCGCTTCCCGCCATGTTCTCCCACCATGTTCTCCCGCCATTTCCCTCGCTTCCCGCCATGTTCTCCCACCATGTCCCTCTATATCTAGGCTGACCGCCATGTCCATCCACACATCCACACCTTCTCTCTCACAACAATGGACACCGCTTACTGGGATTTTCTAACGCTCGAGGAGACCGAGGCGCTGTGCGCCTCCAGCTACCCATGCCCACCGGGGTACCGGCTGCCCGCTTGCTGGATGCTGAGCACTGGAGGGGTTCCTGTTCCTCCTGTGCCTCAAGGTTCGGCCCGCCAGGCGGCCATCACGAACCACTTCTACCTTGAACTCACGCCGGAGCAGCGGATGGATCCCCATTGGGATCCCGACAACCTCGACACCTGGAATGCCTTCTTCACAAACCGGCAGGAAAGGGAGCTCGCCAGGTACGAGGGTGATGGCCCGCCCCCAGTGAACCACAATGAGGCTGGTCGCCGCCTGTGGTGGGCGAACTGGACTATCGCCAGTGTGATGCGCTACATCGCCATGGGAGACCATCCTCGCCTGAGGTACCCGCACTTTCACCAACAGCATAGCCACAAGAATGGTTGTGGTGGTGAAGGCCTAGGGCGTACTGGGGTCGTCATCCGGGAGCCCCCTCCCCCGTGCGTCGTGAATCCGAGGCCGGAGGATCCATCCGCGTGCTACGAGGAAGGGCTGAGGATCCATCTGCGTGCTACGAGCGACGATGATGACGATGACGATTCGGAAGACGACCCAGAAGCTGTGTACTACAGGGCTAGATATGATTATGACTAATTTTTACGTTTTAATATTAATAAATGTCTGGACACAACAAGTTGCAATACTACCTATTGAGATTGAGATAGTTCATATCCATATACATATAAGAAGATCATTAAAAATAAAGGTTTAATAATATTGTACATCACCAACATCCACACATGTTAGGGTTTTCTTCTAATCCGTAACCATGGAGCATCTTCCTTACTTAACGGGATGCTTGGGTCATCCTTCACAGCGAAGGGCGGAATTTTATGAAACTTATCATAATCGTCCGACATGTCTGTCTTATCCTCTACCCCCACGATGTTTCTTTTTCCTGAAAGAACTATGTGGCGCTTTGGCTCATCGGATGTTGTATTCTTTTGCTTATCTTTCCTTTTTCTCGGTTTGGTAGACATGTCCTTCACATAAAAAACCTGAGCCACATCATTGGCTAGGACAAATGGTTCATCTCTATATGCAAGGTTGTTGAGATCCACTGTTGTTCCGTATTTCTTGTCTACCTCAACCCCGCCTCCTGTCAGCTTGACCCATTTGCATCGAAACAAAGGAACCTTAAAAAAGGTCCGTAGTCAAGTTCCCATATCTCCTCTATGTAACCATAATATGTATCCTTTTGCCCATTCTCGTATGTTGCATCAAATCGGACACCACTGTTTTGATTGGTGCTCTTTTTATCTTGGGCGATCGTGTAAAATGTATTCCCATTTATCTCGTACCCTTGGAAAGTCAATATAGTCGAAGATGGTGCCCTTGCCAATAAGTACAACTGCTCTCCAACATTTATGTCATTCATGAGATGTGTCTGCAACCAACCGCCGAAAGTCCTCATATGTTCATCTCTAATCCAGGAGCCAGGCTTCCCCGGGTTGTTGGAGTGTATAACATTCTTGTGTTCCTCGATATACGGAGCCACCAAGGTGGAACTTTGCAGAACTGTGTAGTGTGCTTTAGTGAGAGAATGTCCATCCATACATGTCCTTGCTTTCTTTCCTAGCGTGTCTTTTCCACTAATTCTACCCTCATGCCGTGATTCAGGAACACTGATGGGCTTAAGGTCAGGAATAAAGTCAACACAAAACTCAATGACCTCCTCTGTTCCATATCCCTTTGAGATGCTTCCTTCTGGCCTAGCATGGTTATGAACATATTTCTTTAACACTCCCATGAACCTCTCAGAGGGGAACATATTGTGTAGAAATACAGGACCAAGAATGTTAATCTCATCGACTAGGTGAACTAGGAGGTGAGTCATAATATTGAAGAAGGATGGTGGGAAGACCAACTCGAAGCTGACAAGACATTGGACCACATCTTTCTGTAACCTTAGTAGACTATCTAGACTGATTACCTTCTGAGAAATTGCATTGAGAAACGCACATAGCTTCACAATGGGTACTCGAACATTTTCCGGCAGGAGTCCCCTCAATGCAATCGGAAGCAGCTGGGTCATAAGCATGTGGTAGTCATGAGACTTTAGGTTTTGAAATTTTTTCTCTGCCATATTTATTATTCCCTTTATGTTCGACGAGAAACCAGACGGGGCCTTGATACTGTAAAGGACTTCAAAAAAGATTTCCTTCTCTTCTTTGGTAAGAGCATAGCTAGCAGTACCTTCAAACAGCTCTGGATGCATGCTGTCTCGGTCTTTTATACGTTGTTGGTCCTATACAACAACGTATCTGGTGTATCTTTGCTCTTCCCATACACGCCCAAGAAGCCTAGCAGCGTCACGCAAAGATTCTTTGTCAGGTGCATCACGTCAATTGCAGAGCGGACCTCTAGGACTTTCCAATAGGGTAGCTCCCAAAATATAGATTTCTTTTTCCACATGGGTGTGTGTTCGACATCGTCCTTCGGAATAGATTGTCTACCAAGACCCTTTCCAAAGATTACTTTTAAATCCTTCACCATGTCAAATACATCATCACCAGTACGGTGGATAGGCTTACACCGGCTGTCTGCCTCACCATTGAAATGCTTACCTTTCTTTCTTAGGTTGTGCGTGGGCAGAAGAAAACGATGATTCCCCGGGTACACATTCTTCTTACATTTATCCAAATATATACTTTCATTATCGTTTAAACAGTGTGTGCATGCATTGTATCCTTGTTTGTCTGTCCTGAAATGTTACTAAGAGCAGGCCAATCATTGATTGTTATGAACAACAACGCTCGTAGGTCAAATTCCTCCTGCTTGTTCTCATCCCACACACGTACACCTTGTCCGTGCCACAACTGTAAGAGTTTTTTAACTAATGGCCTTAGGTACACATCAATGTCGTTGCCAGGTTGCTTCGGGCCTTGGATGAGCACTGACATCATAATGAACTTCCGCTTCATGCACAACCAAGGAGGAAGGTTATTGTAGCACCCTGGTAAAACCACTACTAGAAAATCGTTGTGTTTTTCCCTTGTGCATCATCATGACTGCATGCTCATGTCATCATGCCACATTGCATTTGAGCATCGTCATGTCATTATGCATGATTTGCTAAAACTATTTTCTAAAAGGCTACCTTTGTTTCTAAATATCTCTTGTCTTTATTTTAAATTATAAAACTGGTCCTTCCGGATACTTTGTTCTCTCTAAAAACTATTTGTAAAAGTATTTCTAAAATAAAACAAATAAATAAACAAAATAAAACATTTTTATAAACTGGGGAGGCAGCCACTGGTCAGGCCCGAGGCCCAACCAGCAGCCAGCCTACAACCCAGATAAAACAAACCCTAACCCTACCTAAGACCAAACCCTAACCCTAAAGCCCCATCTACCCAGCCACCACCACCCACACCTGACGTCGCCACTCCCTAGCTACACCCGTGTGCACACACAGCCATAGGCCGCCCCACCGACACGCTGCAACGCTGCAACATAGCACACCCTGCCGCACTACACGTACAAGCACGCTCCTGCACCCAGCCCCGAGCCCGGCCCCTCCGCGGTTGGTCAACCCTCTCACCTCGTCCTGTCGCACCGCCCTTGGCCCACCCTGGCGTGACCGCGTCAACCCGACGCAATCCCCGCTCCACCCCGTCCCTACGCACGATCCCCACCCGGCGATTCCCCACCAACCCCCGCTCGCCCGCTCCTTCGCTCCTGTCCGCCCGCCTCTCTTCGATCCGGCAACCGCCGCTGCACCACTCGAGTCCGAGCTCGTCAAAGAGCCGCCACGGCAGCATGGCCGTGACGCCTGTTCCCCTGGCCGTCTCGCCCTCTGCCTAGGCCTCCTCTCTGCCTCGCCGTCGGGAGCAGACCTGCTCCGTTCCGCCGCCTGCGGCCGAGCCGCCTGCCACCCCGCGTGGATTCTCGTCTGCGCCCGGCCACCACCAGGTCCGCCTCTGCTCCAACATACGCCACCGCCGGCCTCGCCAATCCCCGCTACCACCGTCAAACCACACCGTTGCCGCGCATCCCTCAAGCTCCCATCGCCGCAGCGTCCGTGCCCTCTGACAACAAACTCCTCCCCGAGCGGACGTCGCCGCCTCTTCCTCTACCTGCCACGCGCGGCCACACCCTGGAACCTCGTTTTCCTCACCTCCGTGCACCGCCGTCCTCTTCTCTGCCGCATCCCCGATGCCCTACCGCAGCCTCACGATCCTGTCGTCTGCAAGCCCGGCCATCCTCGTCAGGAGCTCACTCGCGCGGTCTCTACCCGCCACCACATCGTCAAGCTCCATCGCCTCCCGCCGGCTCGACCAGGTCCATGTCGCCTCGGCTTCGAGATGCCATGTTGCATGCTCTCGGCGTCGCACGGCCCCGAGCGCCACCCTCGCCCTCCTTCTCTGGCAGCCAGCTGCCAAGGATGTCGTCGTCCGTGCTCCCCGCCTTGGCCACCCATGTCCTGAGCTCAGCACCGTGCTCTCCTCTCTATGTGCTACAGCGGCGCCGCGCCTCCTACCGACCTCGTCGCCTTCCCGACGCTGCGTCCCTGCTCTGTTGTCTGTTTCTCAGAGATCAAGGTCTGCCTCAAGCCACCGGTGCCCTCTACAGGTCAAGCCGGGGACGTGTCCGCTCGTCCGGTATCACGCATCGCTGCCTCTCCTTGCCGCGTGTGTTGATGCCCTTGCGGCCCTCCTTTGGGAACATGCGTGTATACCAGTGGTATTGGTGCGATGGCAGTACATCAACCACCTGACAACCACGGCTATGTCCACCTCCGTTTAGCCGTGTGGGCACTATGTTATGCGCATAGACAAGATCATCCACCTCGTCCCCGTGTGACCGAGTACAATACCTTCCATCAAGGTCTCCGAAGGGGTGCACGCCAAGTTCTGCCCGAAGACACATGTGCCGATTCAAGTCTGACATCGACCACGACGTTAACAAGGATCCCCGTGGGGAAACGCCAAATTCTTCGACACGGAGCATCAAGTACTCCTACACGGATCCGATGACCGAAGGCCATCTACACGGAGCGACAAGGTCTCCTTCCGGATCCGAATGTTAAACCTTCAAGATTCGAAGACCGATCCCGCCGAGACCAAGACCGTCAGACCTGAATCCCTCCGAACCAAGATCTCCAAAACCGACATGTGTGATCCCCTTTTCTGAGCCCTATTTTATAAATTGCCATACATATACTTGTTGCATCTTAATGAACATACTTGCATGCATATTGTGTGGGTTGGGGAATTATGCCGGTTCACCTCATAATTAAATATGGAGACCATATGCGGGCTATTTTAGTCTTATATTTGACTCCATTTAAATTTGTGTAGCGAACCGATGTTATGTTTTGCCTTGTTAAGACACCATTTAAATTGCAGGGTATCTAAACGACTTGAACCTTCTGTTTAATTGTCGGGACCCCGGTTCCCCTTAATACTACCTAATTGCATCGCATCTTTGCCATGTCATACATCATACATGCATCATGCCCGATCTTCTGCCGTAGTATTAAATAGTGCATTCGATGTTTCTTTAGTGCTTTGGTTCTTCGCGGATTAGGCCGTTGAGTTGATGCGAGTATCGGCAAGTCCTTTGGATAATGTATCTTCGGCAGTGTTTCCTAGGCGAGCATTCTCCCCCTTTCTACCTATTTTGCATTTATAGTCTTTACTTCCTCCTGTTGATCTATTGATATCCTTGTTGCGATGCTTTAGTTTCCGTGCACCATTTATATTCCCTGTAGCCTCTATATTGCTTTGGACACATCCTATTGCCTGTTGTTTGATAGGCAGTCGACCTTGCGAGTCGTAGTTGCTTGCTCAGGTGCTGCTTCGCGTCATTGTTGTTCCACCGTTGTTGGAAGGTTGGCACATGCTTAATGGTGGAGATGATCATGACTTTAAATACAACTTGATTAAAATGCTGGGAATAGTTATAACTAATGTAGAGGCATCGGTGGGCAATAGCAAATATTTGGTTTTTAACCGCTCACTTGTGTCCCGTAGGCCCCGAGTACTTGATACCTGTTCCTTGACTATCGCACTATCCGCATGTGGGACCATGAATCCCCTTAGCCAGAGCTTGATTCATTTCTTATTTCTTGGGGCCACAAACTAGTTTGGGGCTTTATTACTATCCTATACCTATGCCATGCTTTACTGCTTTATTTACAATTGTGCGTGGAGATCCTGTACTGTTTTGGATCGTGACACGTTTTCGCTGTATTGACAAGCCCAGTCACACTTTCGGGTTCCTAGTCATTTACCGCCATCTACACAAACCCTGGGTCCTGATACATTGCAAATGTATCTATAATTTTTGATGCTCCATGCTTGGTTTTATCCACTTTCTTGTGTTTTGTCCACACTTTGGAGTACTTTTCATATGATTTCTTGGACTAACCTATTAACAAGAGCCACAGTGCCAACTGCCTGTTTTCAACTATTTTTGGTTCCAGGAAAGTCAGAAAATGAATATTCTCGGAATTGGACGAGACAAAAGCCAAAGTGCCTAGTTTTCCAGAAGACTCATGGAGCCAGAATACGAGACGGAGGAGGGCTAGGGCCTGGCCACACCACCCCCAGGCGCAGGCTGGGCCTGGCCGCGCCAGGGCATTGTGTGGTGGCCCCAGGCACCCCCTCGGTCTCCCTCTTTGCCTATAAGAAGACTTCTGACCTAAAAACTTCGAGGGGTTCGACGTTTTTCCAGAAGGAGTTCCGCTCCACCACCACCACCAGATTCCACGAAACAGCACCAGAAACTCCGTTCTGGCACCCTGCCGGGACGGGGAATTGGAGGAGATCATCGCCATCATCATCACCATCGCTTCTCCATCGACCATCCATGTTTCCCCATCTATGAGTGAGTGATCCCCCGCTGTAGGCTATGGGGATGGTAGGGATTGGATGAGATCGTTCATGTAATGGCATCAGATTGTTAGGGCATGGTGCCTAGTATCTTTTATTAGTGGTTTATGACTTTGCTGCGACTTGTTGTGCTTAATGCTTGTCACTAGGGCCCGAGTGCCATGATTTCAGATCTAAACATGTTATTGATTCATTATGATAGTATTGTTTCTGGTCTTATCTGCAAGTTGTGTACACACGTTGTTGTCCGGAACCTATGGCCCCAAAGTGACAGAAATCGGGATAACCGGAAGGGAATGGCTTTGATGTGAGGATCACATGTGTTCACGGAGTGTTAATGCTTTGCTCCGGTGCTCTATTAAAAGGAGCACCTTAATTGCCGATAGTTCCTAGAGGCCCCGCTGCAAACGGGCTGGCAGGACAAAAGATGTTGTGCAAGTTCTCATTGCGAGCACGTATGACTATATATGGAACACATGCCTAGGATTGTCTAGTACTTGGATGCTTTATCTTATTTATCTGCAATTGCCCTATGTTCTGATTGCTATGTGGATTGTGTTATCCATGCAACGCCCGTCCATCCATCTCTATGCCTACCGCACTCGAATCCCACTGTTACTACTTTTGTTACTACTGTCTTTGCTTTACTACAGCTGTTACATTACTATTCCTACTACAAAACTGTTGTTACTGATAAACTGTTGTGAGCAAGATTGTTTCTAGGTGCAGCTGAATTGACAACTCAGTTGTTAAGGCTTATAAATATTCTTTGGCTCCCCTTGTGTCGAATCAATAAATTGGGTTTCACTTCCCTTGAAAATACTACGATACACCCCCTATACTTGTGGGTCATCAAGACTATTTTCTGGCACCGTTGCCAGGGAGCATAGCTTTATTTATCAAGTTCACTTGGATTCACTATTGTTCAAGCTAAGTTTATTTTTGCCTTGTTTGCTTGTTTCTTTATTAAAAATACAAAAAAATTAGTTCCTACTCTAGTTGTTATTCTCGTTGGTCTGTTATTGTCTTGCCTTATCATGCTTGTTGTCAATGGTTGGTTTCTTTGAAACTGAAGATTATTGGCAAGGTGGGTTCACGGAAGATGAAAAATATTATTATAAGGAACACCGCTTGTCACAAAAAGGGAAACACTTATGGAAACAAATTGATAGATTGTATACCATTGCTAGAAATGTGTGCTCTACTTATAATGTTACTTATTTCCTTGATAAATCTTGTTGCTGTAGGAGGTACAAACACCTCCCTTTTCAATGTGAGTATAATGATAATGATACCATATCTTCCTATGTTAAGGGAAATTATGACCTTTATGATGTGGAACAAATTGAGGAATTTATTGCTTGGAAGGGTGCATTTGAACTTGCTAGTTTGCTTGAAAATATTGATGATTCACCTTATAAGTATGAGGTTTATGGTATACTTAAATTTTGCTTTAATAATTACAAGGATGAAAATGGCTACATTCTTGAATATTTTAATAGATGCTTTCCACAAATGGAAGAGACTAATGCCTTGCAGAATCCTATGGAAGAAGAAATTGATGAACCTGAAATCTCATTAGATGAAAAAGAGAAGGAGAGTGATGAACAAAAGGAGGAAGAATGGATTAGCTACCCATGCCTACCTTCTAATGAGAGTAACTCTTTATCCCTTACATTATTTGACTGTCCCCATGCTTACTAAAGAAGGATGAATGTTATGCTCTTGAGGATTCTTTTGAAGATGTTTATAATAAAGCTCTAGTGCGTGTAGATCATGAAAAGCATGCTTTATGTGATAGTTATATTGTTGAGTTTATTCATGAGGCTACTGAAAATTATTATGAGAGAGGAAAATATGGTAGTAGAAGTTTTCATGGGATTGAAACACCTCTCTATATGCTGAAAGTTTGGAAGTCACTCTTGTTTTATCTTCCTATGCCTGCCACTTTGTTCCTTGCGAATTTATTTGCATACACGATTCCTATGCATAACAAGTGGGTTAGACTTAAATGTGTTTTGAATTTGCTTCTTGATGCTCTCTTTTACTTCAACTCATATTTCTTATGAGAGAATCCTCTCAAACTTGTATGCCTGAAGATGATAATATGTCTATTATTCTTGGGAGACCTTTTCTAAATACTACAGGAGCTGTTATTAATTGTAATTAAGGAAAGGTGGCCTTAAATGTTAATGACAAGGAACATACTGTCTATTTCCCCAAGAAGATTGAAAGGACTTATGGTCTGAATTCAATTGAACATGTTGAAGGCATTCAAGTTGGATAAATATATTGTCCCATACCAAGAGAAAAATTTGAAACTATTATGATTGGGACCATTGCTATCAAGGTTAAGGTAACATAATCATTAGTGGAGTACAAAGTTTTGTCTCATATGCAATTGTTTTGGTAGCAAGACTTGATCAACCTTGCTAACAAAAGGATTCCATTGAACAAAACAATGTTTTCACTATGATTATCTCTGTTTACTTCTATTCTATCCATTTCAGCTTTTGCTTATGCCTAACTTAAAGGCATTAAATAAAAGTACTTATTGGGAGATAACCCAAAAGTTTTAGATGAGTCTTGGAAGTTATTTCTTCAGTAATAACTGCTCCTTATCCTTTTTATTTGCTTTTTGTGCCAAGAGTAACCTCTAATCAGAGAGAAGTAATGATTGGGAAAGTTGCTGTCCCGAAACAGATTTCTGTGCTTCACCGTAAAAATTCGTGAGAGAGTTCTTTATGTTGGATTGAGCTGTAATTGTTTGTGCTTTTGACCCAGGTTGTTATCTAACTTTCGTTAGTTCAACACTTTTTGATTTGAGCAACATAGGGTCTTCGAACAAATTTGTCTTTACCTGCTGGTCTGTTTTGACAGATTTCTGCCATTTTCTGCATTTGCTTCTTGTTGGTTCCTTCTTGAGTTCTTTTGGGGAATTGAGATTTTTGAGGGAAGTGCTACAGTAGCTAGTGTTCTAATGGAAGTTTATTTGGTGTTAGAACTGAACCTTAAGACCTTTTATCTTAAGTGCACTAATGTTGCTAATGAGATTGTGTGAAGTTTTGTATGAAGGAAAAATTTCAGGTATATGGAAGGAATGAGTAATGAGATGAAGGATGGACTAAAGCTCAATCTTGGGGATGCCACGCATGTCAACCCAAGAAATATCCAAGAAGTACAAGCGTCAAAGCTTGGGGATGCCCAAGGCATCCCCTTCTTCATCAATAAAAATCCCAGGTTTCTTCCAAACACTTCATTTTTATTGTTTCATGCACAGTTGTGTTGTTCTTGGAGCGTCTTCTTTTTCGTTTTCGTTTTGGTTTTTAGTTTGCGTGGTTTGCTTAGTTTGCTGAATAAATTGGTTGGACCTCCCCTTTCATGCATTGGTGTTCAAATAGTTTGGTTTGGTTTGGAAAAGAGTAGGAGAGCTCATGCTTAAGTGGTAAAGAGAGCTTATTTTTGACTGTGGCCTATACTTTGTCATGCCATGCTTGATATTGTTTTAGCTTTATGCTTAGTATTCTTTGTTGTAGCATGACTTGTTATAAACAATTGAGATTGCTTAATGTGCCTTGGATGAATCATGCGCTGTTTTAGCATATTAAAGCATAGTATAGTGGTATTCTTCTTTGATGCTTTATTTGGGTTGACTTGGCACATGCTCACACCATGTTATGACTATCCCAAGTCACCATAAGCCTTTATGATCCTTTAGTTTTCAACTTGTAGTATCAATTTATGGTTTGATTAATGATGTTTTGTCGCTCTGCATGATTATGGCCATTATTTCTCTCTCGTTTGTCGCTCCCTTACTATTGCTAGCCTTCACTTTCATTGAGTATGTTTTACTCATGTTTCCAACTCCCTAAACCAAATATTTCCAAAGTGTCCACCATACCTACCTATTAGCATCATTTTCTACTTCCGTGCATATTCATTATGCCTTGTTTTCTTCCGAATAAAATGTTTGCTTGTTATGAGAAAGTTAGTTAGTAAAGCTCTCACGAACTTGATGCCACAATTTATTTTCTTGCACTTAATAAACCTGAACCATTGTGAACTCTCCATGAAAGTTATATGCTTGCAAATTATAGGCTGGGGATTAGCAGAACCGTGCTATCACGGGGAATGCTTTCAACACTTGTAAATATATACCCAGTTGATACCTTGATCTTTTGTTTGCGGATGTCGTCGGTGTGAAATAAAAGGGGAGCTTGTAAGTCCATGGAGTTATGTATGTGTGTTAGACAAACGCCTGGGCCGCTGGTCTAATCCATGCTGACATGGTGCAAACCTGCAGCGTAACCATAATGATATCTATGAAGCATTCTTCTTATAAAAAAAGAGAGAGAGATAGCTACTGAGAAAAAGAAAAAGAAAAGAGTTTTATGAAAAGAGGAAAGAGAGAAAAAAACACCATTTTCCCATGGTAAATAAGAAGATTGCTGAGATACTCGTTGTCTGCTTGCCTTGTCATTTTGATATGGGGATTCTTCCGTATCATCGGGCAAGGGGTACCCCATTGGCGGTTCTCAATGATACGCACATACTTACGATGACAAGAACTTACCGGTAACTAAAGTTGAGTAGCATGAGGAGCGGCCCTCGTACTCAAGGGACTTGGGATTTTCAGTTTATAGTCTGTCAAGCATATAACTCAGATTGGACCTCACTTTCACCTTAACCACATTAAAGATGCTTATGACAGGGGCAATGAGAGCTCAAAGCTAATGAGTACCATACTTTCAGCATTTGGAAGCCTTTCAAACTATTCAAAACCTTTTCATTTCCTTGTTGAGTCTCCACTTATTATTTGAGCACTTTCTTGAGAGCATAGTTGCCATTCTTAGTTCTATGTGCATTGTCCCAAGACTTGTTGATTGATGCATACCTTGATATTGCTTGTTTTAAATTATTTGTATCTAGTCACTCTTGTAAACTTTGAAGGTCTCCTATGCATTTATGTTTGCTACTCTATGAGGGACAAGCTGAATGCCACTATGTTATGTTTTCTTTATGTGAAACAAACAAACATCTTGCAAAGCATTGTTATTCATGAATCTTTTGTTTGTGCCTTTTCATGTTGCATCATAGTCTCTTTGTCTTATTGCTAGAACTTTGTCTTTCATGTTATGATTGAAGTGCTATGATCCCAGCTTTGAATGTTTACAAATACTTTGATCAAGTCTTTGATGGTGCATGTCACCTCAAAAATTATCTTTCTTTTTATCACTAACCTACTCGAGGACGAGCAGGAGTTAAGCTTGGGGATGTTGATACATTGCAAATGTATCTATAATTTTTGATGCTCCATGCTTGGTTTTATCCACTTTCTTGTGTTTTATCCACACTTTGGAGTACTTTTCATGATTTCTTGGACTAACCTATTAACAAGAGCCACAGTGCCAGCTGCCTATTTTCTGCTGTTTTTGGTTCCAGGAAAGTCAGAAAATGAATATTCTCGGAATTGGACAGGACAAAAGCCAAAGTGCCTATTTTTCCAGAAGACTCACGGAGCCAGAATACGAGACGGAGGAGGGCCAGGGCCTGGCCACACCACCCCCAGGCGCGGGCTGGGCCTGGCTGCACCAGGGCATGGTGTGGTGGCCCCAGGAACCCCCTCGGTCTCCCTCTTCGCCTATAAGAAGCCTTCTGACCTAAAAACTTCGGGGGGTTCGACGTTTTTCTAGAAGGAGTTCCCCTCTGCCGCCACCACCAGATTCCACGAAACAGCACCAGAAACTCCGTTCTGGCACCCTGCCGGGACAGGGAATTGGAGGAGATCATCGCCATCATCATCACCATCACTTCTCCATCGACCATCCATGTTTCCCCATCTATGAGTGAGTAATCCCCCGTTGTAGGCTATGGGGATGGTAGGGATTGGATGAGATCGTTCATGTAGTGGCATTAGATTGTTAGGGCATGGTGCCTAGTATCTTTTATTAGTGCTTTATGACTTTGTTGCGACTTGTTGTGCTTAATGCTTGTCACTAGGGCCCGAGTGCCATGATTTCAGATCTGAACATGTTATTGATTCATTATGATAGTATTGTTTCTGGTCTTATCTGCAAGTTGTGTACACACGTTGTTGTCCGGAACCTATGGCCCCGGCGATGTAAATCAGGATAACCGGAAGGGAATGGCTTTGATGTGAGGATCACATGTGTTCACGGAGTGTTAATGCTTTGCTCTGGTGCTCTATTAAAAGGAGCACCTTAATTGCCAGTAGTTCCCTAGAGGCCCCGCTGCAAACGGGCTGGCAGGACAAAAGATGCTGTGCAAGTTCTCATTGCGAGCACGTATGACTATATATGGAACACATGCCTAGGATTGTCTAGTACTTGGATGCTTTATCTTATTTATCTGCAATTGCCCTATGTTCTGATTGCTATGTGGATTTTCTTGTCCATGCAACGCCCGTCCATCCATCCCTATGCCTACACTTTCGAATCCATCATTCTTGCTTTTGTTACTACTGTCTTTGCTTTACTACTTCTATTACTTTACTATTCCTACTACAAAACTGTTGCTACTGATAAACTGTTGTGAGCAAGATTGTTTCCAGGTGCAGCTGAATTGACAACTCAGTTGTTAAGGCTTATAAATATTCTTTGGCTCCCCTTGTGTCGAATCAATAAATTGCGTTTCACTTCCCTTGAAAATACTGCGATACACTCCCTATACTTGTGGGTCATCAGGTCCGTCTCGGAGCCGGCCAACTTTGTTGCGGTTAGCTTAGTGGGGTGGCCCCCTGAAATGTTTTATGAATCCTGTGATTGCTTTGTCGTGAAAGCCTTGTTGGGTTTTGATTTGGTTTTTCCGAGGTTGATCGTGCGTGTGTTGCTATTTGTGCACCCCTGTAGGGTAAATCTTTCTGAAAGCCGTGTCCGCGGTTATGGACGACTTGGAGCACGGTATATCGATCATAGACAAGCATAACTAAAGTAGTGCTATAAATTTGAGTTAATATGTGACTAGTAATCAGCTTCACTACAATGGAATGGATAATAAAAGTGCCAACAACTGGTGGAACTGGGGTGTATCGGGTCATGTTATACCTGCCTAGTAAGTATCGCAACTCCAATGGAATGAAATAAAAGTGCCAACAACTGCTGGGTTTGGGATGTCGCATGCTAATTGTATCTGACTAGTAAGTACTGCAACTACAACTGTATGGTTAACTAAAACTGCCCACTACTTATGCTATCAGGATGTTCATGTTATCTATATTTGACTAGTAAGTGCTGCAACTATAACGGAATGAATAAAACTGTCAACTGTGTGAGTTCCTCGGTTTGACTTCCTCGTTTGGTCTCGAGGGGGAAATACCAGGATGGGTATGTTTGGTGTTAGTATCAGGTTGATTCTGAATAAGTCTTTCTTTTCTATCTCTAATAGCCGACAGTTTATCGAGTCTCTATAGGTTGTTGAGTGCATGCTTTGCTGCCGCTTCAGTCCACCATACCTATGTAGGCGAGAGCCACCGAATTCTAGCCTCGCCGTGTACTGACCTCAGTACTGACGCTCCTGTTTTTTCCTTTGCCCTTTGTCGGCACCCCTTTTGTTTTAGCAGGTTTGAGATCGACGTCGTTAGCAGGGTTACCCTTCCGGCTTGGCCTGGGCAGGGTTATGGACGCCATTGGTTATTCTTCAGGGCTCTTAGCCCAATTTGCTTCTTATCCATACTCGGATGTTGTATCATTTTCAAGGTGATTTGGATCTTTGTATTGTATATCTGTATTTTTGACTCATGGAGTCATTGTTGTATATATATGTTTCTGTGGGTTCCATCGTGGACTATTGTGTAATGTTATTACTTCGTTTTCCACCCGGACGCAAGTGCCTGGTGGGCGTCCTTGAATCGTTTCTATGCGAGTTTGGCGGGAAGCGCTAAAACTTGCATAGGGCCGTTTCGAGGGTGTTACAGTTATAGATACACAGAGTCACATGCCAGGTGCTATGACTGCAGCTCTGCTCCCCAAAAGGATTCATGCCATCTGTACTTAGACCAAACCATAAGTTCCTCGCATCACCTGCAAAGTCTGGAAAGTCTCTCTCGAGGTTTCTCCACTGCGACCCATCATCGGGGTGTCTCAACATCTCGTCTTTCTTACGGTCTTCCATGTGCCATCGCAAAAACTTGGCATGCTCTTTGTTCCTGAATAAACGTTTCAACCGTGGTATTATAGGAGCATACCACATCACCTTGGCAGGAACCCTCTTCATGCGGCGCTCGCCCTCAACATCACCAGGGTCATCTCGTCTTATCTTATACCGCAATGCAGTGCATACTGGGCATGCATCCAAATTCTCGTACTCCTCGCCGCGGTAGAGGATGCAGTCATTAATGCATGCATGTATCTTCTGCACCTCTAATCCTAGAGGGCAAACAACCTTCTTTGCTTCGTAGGTATTGGCGGGCAGTTCGTTATCCTTTGGAATCAACTTCTTCATTATTTTCAGCAACTTTTCAAATCCTTTGTCAGTCACACCGTCCTCTGCCTTCCATTGCAGCAATTTCCAGTGTGCTACCTAGTTTTTTGTGCCCATCTTCACAATTTGGGTACAACAATTTGTTGTGATCCTCTAACATCTTCTTGAACTTCAACCTCTCCCTTTCAGTTACGCATTCTTCCTGGGCATCAGCAATGGCCCGACTAAGATCATCATCGGGCAGATCTGATGCCCGTTCTTCATCTTCTTCTTCATCATTGTCTTCCATTGTAGTACCATCGTATTTAGGTTAGTCGTTGCCATTCTCTTCTTCCTTGTTGTCTTCCATCATAACCCCTCTTTCTCCATGCTTGGTCCAACAATTATAGCCGGTCATGAAACCGGACCGAAACAGGTGGCTGTGAAGGACTCTTGAGGAAGAGTATTCTTTATGATTCCGACAGACACCACATGGACAAGACATAAAACCATTCCGCTTGTTTGCCTCGGCCACAAGAAGAAAATAATGCACGCCTTTAATGAACTCGTTAGAGAGTTGGTCAGCGTACATCCATTGCCGGCTCATCTGCATTATATAATGAATTAAGTACATCAAACATAATCAAAATTAATTAGTACTAATCTAAAAAAACAAAATTAAAGCCAACAATTGGGACTAATGATATGATGAACCTTTAGTCCTGGTTGGAGGCACCAACCGGGACTAAATGTGGATGTGGAGAAAACATGTTGACACTATGTCCTCAGTGGGCAGCACTAAGCCAGTAAATTAAATGATTCTACTATTTTGGGTGGGTGGCAGCATAATCATAATTAATTAGTACTGATCTAAAAAACAAAATTAAAACCAGCAACCGGGACTAAAGATATGATGAACCTTTAGTCCCGGTTGGAGGCACCAACCGGGACTAAATGTGGATGTGGAGACAACATGTCGACACTATGTCCTCAGTGGGCAGCACTAAGCCCGTAAATTAGATGCCGACACTATTTTGGGTGGGTGGCAGCACTATGCCAGGGTGAGTGTGTCGACATTATGTCATTAGTGCCCGACACTATGTTGTGATGCTTAATCTATAAATAGGTATGCATTCTTGTGAAGAACTGCAAGATGGTGTACGAGACCAGGGACACCACTACGGCGAAGCTTCTCGAAGATGTCTTAGGACCTCATCCTCAGACATCTTCGAGGAGCTCGCCGTAGAGGCACTCTCTAATATGTGAAATTAGTTAGCTCCACCAGCATACTGATTGAGCTAGAGAAGATATAAACCGAAAGATGGTGTGGGAGAGAAGGCACACCACTACGGCATAGCTTCTCGAAGATGTCTTAGGATCCCGTCCTCAGACATCTTCGAGGAGCTTCTCATAGAGCACTCCTAATATGTGGTGTGATGTCTTCTTATCAAGTTTTTATGAATTAACCCTATCTTTGTTACAATTTTTTCAGTTTGTTGAACGCAGGTAGACGAAGAAGGATATTTTGCCCAGCTAGCTAGTTATAATGATGAACTCACGCATGTTTATGCTTCTAAAATCAAATTTCTAGACTATGTGCCAAAACAAGATGTATATAAATAGAATCCACATATTGTGATATTTTCCTTAGAGTTCCTTACATTAATACAAGATAGATAGAATCTAAACATCAATCTCATGCTATCATTGCAAAAATTACTACCAAACTAAATCCATCTATAAGATAGAGCATGAAATGAGCTAATATAGCAATGAGAGTTCAAAGGATGAAGTTGCTCACCTTTTAGAACCTTTCGATAGATGGGGCACCACAAAATATAGACAAATCTTGAGGAAAAAAAGGGCATGAACTCGAGCTTGAAGCAAGAAAGAGAGAGAGAGGAGAGCCACCAGCTTGAATGGTGGCTCGGGCAGGGGGAAGAAGATATAGCTAGACCTTTAGCCCCGGTTCGTGTCTAGAACCGGGGCTAAAGGTCCACTTTTAGCCCCGGGTCGTATAACAAATCGGGACTAAATGGTCTGGCGCCCGACCTGGCCTGCCTGAAACCCTTTAGCCCCGGTTTGTTACACGACCCGGGGCTAAAGGTCCTGTTCGAACCGGGGCTAGTGCCTGCCACCCCTGGGGCCAGTTCTAGCCGTTGGACCGGGGCATTAGTCCCGGTTTGTAGCAAAACCGGGGTAATACCCCTGGACCAAAGGTCTATTTTCTACTAGTGTTAGTAAATATAAGATTTCCCAAATATGCGATTTACGTTGTTTTTTACTCCTTTTTTCCCTAGTACAACTGCTCCAAGGATTGTGTCCATTGTATCCATCATCTGTCCTGATCCTAGTGAAAACAAACATAAAACATGCACGTGAACACCGTAAAATACCAAGATCCTACATCTACAATGCAAAATAATAATATAAAACATGATGCAAATATACACTCACCAAGTACGTCGATAAGCTTGTGTCTTTGGGAATAACGATTCCCATTGACTTAGGCATATATCGTGTTCTCCAATCTCTGCCACCTAGCTACAAGATCTTCGTGATGAACTATAACATGCAGGGCATGAAGAAGTCTCTCCCCGAGCTTCTGCCAATGCTTAAGACTGCAGAAGTGGAAATTATGAAACAACATCAAGTGTTGATGATCAATAAGACCACCGGTTTCAATAAAGACAAGAAGGGTAAACAGAAGGGAAAGAAGGATGGCAAATCTGTTGTCGCGCCGGAAAAAAAATCCCGGGCTGGCCCTAAGTCTGATACCGAGTGCTACTACTGTAAGGGGACTGGCCATTGGAAGCGCAACTGCCCGAAGTATTTGGCGGACAAGAAGGTCGGCAAGACAAACTAAGGTATATATGATATACATGTTATTGATGTGTACTTGACTAGTACTCGTAGTAGCACCTGGGTATTTGATACTGGATCAGTTGCTAATATATGTAACTCGAATCAGGGGCTGTGGAACATGCGGCCACTAGCGAGGGGTGATGTCAAGATGCGTGTCGGCAATGGATCAAGAGTTGATGGGATCTCCATCAGAACCCTGCCTCTCCACCTACCATCGGGATTAGTGATAAATCTAAATAATTGTTATTTGGTGCATGCACCGAGCATGAACATTGTATCCGGATCATGTTTTATGCGAAGTGGTTATTCATTTAAGTCTGAAAACAATGGTTGCTCGATTTATATGAATAATATCTGTTATGGTCATGCACCTATGATGAATGGTTTATTCCTGTTGGATCTCGATAATAGTGTTACCATATTCATAATGTTGATGCTAAAAGGATTAAACTTGATGATGATATATCTGCATATATGTGGCACCGCCGTCTAGGTCATATTAGCGTTAAACGCATGAAGAAACTCCATTCCGATGGACTTTTGGAATCACTTGATTTTGAATCATTTGATACATGTGAGCCATGCCTTATGGTCAAGATGACTAGAACACCGTTTTCTGGTCCAATGGAACGGGCGACATATTTATTGGAAATCATACAGATGTATGTGGTCCAATGAGTGTGTTGGAGCGAGCTGGATATCGTTATTTTGTTGCTTTCATGAATGATTTGAGTAGATATGGGTATATCTATTTGATGAAACACAAGTTTTAAACCTTTGAAAAGTTCAAGGAATTTTAGAATGAAGTGGAAAATCATCATAATAGAAAGATTAAATTTCTACGGTCTGACCATGGAGGTGGGTATCTTAGTTACGAGTTTAGCACACACATGAGAGATTGTGGAATAGTTTCACAACTCACACCTGCTGGAACACCACAGTGTAATGGTGTGTCGGAACGTCGTAATCGTACTTTATTGGACTTGGTTTGATCTAGGATGTCTCTGACAAACTTGCCACTATCATTTTGGGGTTATGCACTAGAAACTGCTGCATTCACTTTAAATCGGGCACCGTCTAAATCCATTGAAACGACACCGTATGAATTATGGTTTGGAAACAAACCTAAGCTATCATTTCTTAAAGTTTGGGGTTGCGATGTTTATGTGAAGAAACTTCAACCTGATAATCTTGAACCCAAAGCGGAAAAATGTGTCTTCATAGGATACCCTAAAGAAACTAATGGCTATTCCTTCTATCACAGATCCGAGCGCAAGGTTTTTGTTGCCAAGAATGGATCCTTTCTAGAGAAAGAGTTTCTCGCGAAAGGCGTGTGTAGTCGGAAGGTAGAACTCGAAGAGATTATTGAACCTTTCTCTTCATGAAACAGCGAGTGGTGCAGCGCTAGAAATTGTTCTGGAGTTGACTTCACCGAATGAAGAGGGAACTAATGATAATGATCATGAAACTCACAGGTCAAGCAGGACACGTGCAGCTCCTGAACTATACTAAAATCCTGTTATGAATTTCATGGTTGATGAAATAGATGACCCTGTGATGTATGAAGAAGCAATGATGAGATCGGATTCCAACAAATGGCTAGAAGCCATGAACTCCGATATGGAATCCATGTACAGAAACCAAGTTTGGACCTTGGTGGACTTACCTCACGACCAAAAGGCCGTTGAGAATAAATGGATTTTCAAAAGAAAAACTGATGTTGATGGTAATGTTACCATCTATAAAGCTCGGCTTGTCGCAAAGGGGTTTCAACAAATTCAAGGAGTTGGCTACGATGAGACATTTTCTCCCGTAGCGATGCTAAAGCCGGTTAGGATTATGTTAGCAATTGCTACATATTTTGATTATGAAATATGGCAGATGGATGTCAAAACTACGTTCCTCAATGGTAATATTGAAGAAGAGTTGTATATGATACAACCTAAGGGTTTTGTTGATCCTAAGGATGCTAATAAGGTACGCAAGCTTCGGTGATCCAAGCATCCCGGAGTTGGAATCTCCGCTTTGATGAGGTGATCAAAGAGTTTGGATTTGTTAAAACTTATGGAGAGGCTTGTATTTACAAGAAAGTGAGTGGGAGCAATGTGGCATTTCTGATATTATATGTGGATGACATATTATTGATTGGAAATGATGTAGATCTTTTAAACAGTGTTAAAAGTTATCTAAACAACAAATTTTCAATGAAGGACCTTGGTGAAGCATCATATATATTAGGCATTAAGATCTATAGAGATAGATCAAGGCGCCTAATTGGGCTATCGCAAAGTACATACCTTTATAAGATATTAAATAAGTTTAATATAGACGAAAGTAAGAAGGGGTTCTTACCTATGTTACAAGGCAAGACATTGAGTAAGACTCAAAGTCTGGCTACGACTGAGGAAAGAGAGATAATGGATAAGATCCTCTATGCTTTAGCCATAGGCTCTATAATGTATGCCATGCTATGTACAAGACCGGATGTGGCACATGCTATTATTTTGACTAGTAGGTACCAATATGATCCAGGTTAAGAACACTGGATAGCGGTCAAGAATATCCTTAAGTACTTAAGAAGAACTAAGGATGTGTTTCTTGTATACGGGTGATACATTGCAAATGTATCTATAATTTTTGATGTTCCATGCTTGGTTTTATCCACTTTCTTGTGTTTTGTCCACACTTTGGAGTACTTTTCATATGATTTCTTGGACTAACCTATTAACAAGAGCCACAGTGCTAGCTGCCTGTTTTCTGCTGTTTTTGGTTCCAGGAAAGTCAGAAAATGAATATTCTCGGAATTGGACAGGACAAAAGCCAAAGTGCCTATTTTTCCGTAAGTCATCAGATGCCAGAGTACGAGACGGAGAGGGGCCAGGGAGCCACCACACCACCTGGCCGCGTGGCCCAGCCTGGCCCGCGCCAGGGGGTGGTCTAGCCGCCTCCGGCACCCCCTCGGCCTCTCCTTCCGCCTATAATATGCCCTCGGGACGAAAACCCTAAGTACCCGATCAAAAATCCACGAAAGAGTCTGTAGCCACCACCATCTCCATCCCTAGATCGAGAGGGATCTGAAGCTCTTCCCGGCACCCTGCCGGAGAGGGGAATTCACCCTGGAGGCCTTCTTCATCACCATGCAAGCCTCCGGTGTGATGCGTGAGTAGTTCATCCTTGGACTACGGATCCATGTAGTAGCTAGATGGCTGGTTCTCCTCCTTTGTGCTTTCATGTCTAGCTCTTGTGAGCTCCGTTCATGATCAAGATCATCTATTCGTAATTCTGCATGTTGTGTTTGCGGGGATCCGATGGATATTGAGATGCTATTTCAGATTGATTATTGATTCTATCATGTCTTTGTTATTTGTGATCTTGCATGATTTCCGTTGTTACTAGCTATCTTGGCCAAGTAGATGCTAGCAACTCCAAGAGTTAGTATTTATGCTCGATAGTGGGTTCATGCCTCTAGTAATTGATGCCCTCGACTTTCAACGTAGAGCTCGTTGGGAACCCCAAGAGGAAGGTACGATGAGCAAAGCAGTAAGTTTTCCCTCAGTTATGAAACCAAGGTTTAATCGAACTAGTAGGAGCAAGGAAACACCCCAAAGGTGTTACTAGCTGAGCTTTGGCAGGGCGCACTACCGGTGCTAGTAGCAACGTGGAGACCTGCACAACACAACCACAGAACTTTGTCCCCAACTTGCGATGAGGTTGTACATCTCACCGTGTTTTGCGGAAAACAAAGGATTAAACGTATCGAATAGAAAGAGGTAAAATTTTGCAGAAAGTAAACACAAAGTAGTAAAAGATTGTAGATTGTATGTAAAGAAAAAGGACCGGGATCCATAGTTCACTAGAGGTGGCTCTCCTTAGATAGATAACATGCTGGGTGCACAAATTACATCGGGGCAATTGACAAACACCGAGAAAGCAATACATGCATATACTAATCAACTTGACTCCTTTGAGACTTGATTGGGCATTACAACATAATACATAGACCGCCATCCAACTGCATCTATGACTAATAATCCACCTTCACGTTATCATCCGAACCCCCTCCAGTATTAAGTTGCAAGCAACAAATTATTGCTTTACGAACTGCATGTAAAGTAAACAATACGATTGTTCTATGAACAAAGGATTGTTGTTTTCTCCCTAGTAGCAACAACACATCTAGTACCTTAGAGATTTCTGTCACTTCCCCAGATTACTAGAGGCATGAACCCACAATCGAGCATAAATACTAACTCTTGGAGTTGCTAGCATCTACTTGGACAAGATAGCTACTAACAACGGAAATCATGCAAGATCTCAAATAACAAAGACATGATAGAATCAATAAACAATCTAAAATAGCATCTCAATATCCATCGGATCCCCGCAAACACAACATGCATGAATTACAAATAGATGATCTTGATCATGAACGGATCTCACAAGATCTAAACATGAAAGCACAAAGGAGGAGAAACCAACCATCTAGCTACTACATGGATCCGTAGTCCAAGGATGAACTACTCACGCATCACACCAGAGGCTTGGATGGTGATGAAGAAGGCCTCCATGGTGAATTCCCTCTTGACGGTCTTGGAAGAGCTTCAGATCCCTCCCGATCTAGGGATGGAGATGACAGCGGCTACAGACTCTTTCGTGGATTTTTGATTGGGTCCTTAGGGTTTTCGTCCTGAGG
Source organism: Avena insularis (assembly GCA_023614405.1). Lineage (NCBI taxonomy): Eukaryota > Viridiplantae > Streptophyta > Magnoliopsida > Poales > Poaceae > Avena > Avena insularis. The sequence goes on along the minus strand of CM042688.1, from coordinate 501,347,582 downwards.
GCAACTTATAGGCGGAAGGAGAGGCCGAGGGGGTGCCGGGAGCCACCACACCACCCCCTGGCGCGGGCCTGGCAGCCGCCTTGGCCGGTGGTGTGTGGCCCCTGGCCTTTCTCCGTCTCGTGATTCGGCACTTGATCCCTTCGGAAAAATAGGCACTTTGGCTTTTGTCCGTCAATTCGAGAATATTCATTTTTGACTTTCCCGGAACTAAAACAACAGAAAAGCAGGCAGCAACTGTGGCTCTTGTTAATAGGTTAGTCCAAGAAATCATATGAAAAGTACTCCAAAGTTGGAACAAAACACAAGAAAGTGGATAACACCAAGCATGGAACATCAAAAATTATAGATACATTTGCAATGTATCAACATCCCCAAGCTTAACTCCTGCTCGTCCTCGAGTAGGTAAGTGATAAAAAGAAATAATTTTTGAGGTGACATGCACCATCAAAGACTTGATCAAAGTATTTGCAAAACATTCAAAGCTGGGATCATAGTACTTCAATCATAATATGAAAGACAGAGTTCTAGCAATAAGCAAAGAAACTATGATGCAACATGAAAAGGCACAAACAAAAGATTCATGAATAACATGCTTTGCAAAGACGTTTGTTTGTTTCACATAAAGAAAACATAGCATAATAGTATTTAGCTTGTCCCTCAATAGAGTAGCAAATATAAATCCATAGGACACCTTCAAAGTTCATAAGAGTGACTAGATACAATAGTTTCAAAGCAATAACAAGTTATGCATCAATCAACTAGTCTTGGGACAATGCACATAGAACTAAGAATGGCCACTATGCTCTCAAAGTAATGCATAAAGATAGAAGGTGGAGACTCAATATAATGGTGAAAGAAAGGCCTTTTGTAAAAGAAAGTAGGGATTCAAGTCTCATAAAGAGCTTCCAAAAATTAAGGTACTTATAGCTTTCAGCTCTCATTGCCCCTATCATAAGCATCTTGAAGTGGTTAAGGTTAAAGTGACACAACTAAGAGGATATGCTTGACAAGTTATAAACCAAAATCTCATGCCCCTTACTTACGAAGACCGATCCTCATGCTACTCAACTTCAGTCACGAGTAAGCTCTTGTCATTGTAAGTATATGTGTATCATTAAGAACCGCCAACGGGGTACCCCTTGCACATGATACGGGATCTTTCCCATAATCAAAATGACAAGGCAAGCAGACAATGAGCATCTCAGCGATCTTTTTATTTGCTATTTGCATAGGTTTTATTGAGGATGCTTCATAGAGTGCTCATTACGGTGATGCTGCAAGTTTCCACCATGATTAGGCATGGCTTAGGCTAGCGGCCCAGGCGTTTCTCTAACACACATACAAATTCCATGATCTTACAAGTTCCGCTTTTATTTCACACCGCCGGGATCCGTAAGCAAAAGAACATGATATCAACGGGGTACAAAGTACAAGTGCAATGTTGAAAGCGTTCCCCATGAAACATGGTTCTGCTAATTTCAACTTATAAAGCGCAAGCATATACGCAACAAAGAAGGACCCAATGGTTCAAGTTTATTAGAGGCAATAAAGTAAAGTGTGCCATCAAGTTCGTGAAAGCTTTAATCACTAGTTTTCTCATAACAAGTGGAAGGTAAACAAAAGCATGAATATACTTGGAATAGCATAAGCTAGTAGGTAGGTATGGTGGACTATTGAGAAAAACTTGGTTTAGAGAGTTGGATGCATGAGTGGAACTCATACTTGGTTGTGGAGGCTAGCAAAAGACTGGGAGCGACAAACTAAGAGAACAATAATGGCCATAATCATGCAGAGCGACAAAACATCATTGATCAAAGCATAAAGTGATACTACAAGTTGAAAACTAAAGGATCATAAAGGCTATGGTGACTTGTGACAGTCATAACATGGTGTGAGCATGTGCCAAGTCAACCCAAATAAAGCATCAAAGGAGAATACCACTATACTATGCTTTAATATGCTAAAACAACGCATGATTCATCCAAGGCACATTAAGCAATCTCAATTGTTTATAAAAATTCATGCTACAGCAAAGAATACTAAGCATAAAGACAAAACAATATCAAGCACGGCATGACAAAGCATAGCCACAGTCAAAAACGAGCTCTTTTTACCACATAAGCATGAGCTTTCCTACTCTTTTCCAAACCAAACCAAACTAATTGCAAACCAATGTATGAAAGAGGGGGTCCAACCAACTTATTCAGAAAACTAAGAAAACCAAGCAAACTAAAAACCAAAACGAAAACTAAAAAGAAGACGCTCCAAGAAAAACACAACTATGCATGAAACAATAAAAATGAAGCGTTTGGAAGAAACCTGCAATTTTTATTGATGAAGAAGGGGATGCCTTGGGCATCCCCAAGCTTTGACTCTTGTACTTCTTGGATGTTTCTTGGGGTGACACGCGTGGCATCCCCAAGCTTGAGCTTTAGTCCATCCTTCATCTCATTATTCATTCCTTCCATACACCTGAAAATTTTCCTTCATACAAAACTTCACACAATCTCATTAGCAACATTAGTGCACTTAAGATAAATAAGTCTCAAGGTTCAGTTTTAACACAAAATAAACTTACATTAGAACACTGGATACTGTAGCACTTCCCTCAAAAAGCTCAATTCCCCAAAGGAACTCAAGAAGGAACTAACAAGAAGCAAATGCAGAAAATGGCAGAAATCTGTCAAAACAGACCAGCAGGTAAAGACAAATTTTTTAGAAGAACTTATGTTACTCAAATCAAAACGTGTTGAGCTAATGAAAGTTAGATAACAACCTGGGGCAGAAGCACAAAAAATTACAGCTCAATCCGACGTACAGAGCTCTCTCAGGAATATTTACGGTGAAGCACAAAAATCTGTTTCGGGACAGCAACTTTACCAATCATTACTTCACTCTCATTAGAGGTTACTCTTGGCACAAAAAGCAAATAAAAAGAATAAGGAGAGGTTATTACAGAGGTAGTAACTTCCAAGACTCAACTAAAACTCTTGGGTTATCTCCCAACAAGTACTTTTGTTTAACGCCTTTAAGTTAGGCACAAGAAGCAAAGAAAGAATCAAGTGTTCTCAAATGAAGAAGCATTAAGACCAACTTTCTTGCACATACCTCTCTTACTTTTATTCTTAACCTTGGGGAAAATATGATTGTTTGGTGGAGAATAAAGGTGCATGGTCCCCTTTCCCACATCTATTATTTCTCCAAGGAGTTCTAATAGGGACCTTCCAAGTGTAATTTGTCCTTTTCCTGCACATTCAATAACAAGATAATCAATAGAAATCGTTTTCCCAAGGATCTTTGTAAACACTCCTTCAGCTATTCCAAGAGGTAATATAGTAGTATTATTAGCAAGAGATATTTCTTTTCCTCCCTCAATGAGCCCCCAAGTATTCAGAGATTTATAAATATCTTTGGGCATAAGGCAAAATTCAGACATGATATCACAGCGAGCTTGAAAAGTTTCGGTGTTCATCTCAATCTTTACTGTAGGGAACCACTTTGATGGTTCAGAGTTTATTGGAACATAATCGTGATGCTCCCTAAGCGTATTATAGCAACTCTCTAATCTAGTAATGCTAGCCTCAAGAGTGTCCAACCTAGCAAATATTTTTGCGAAAGAAATATCAGTTTGGCTAGGCATGTTGTAAGTGAGGATCAATTTCTTTATAGCATTAATAGCATCATCCTCATTACATTGGAGGAAATCTCCTCCCACAATAGCATCTAGGGCATATCTATATCAAAGAGCAATCCCAAGGTAAAAACTGCTAAGGAACAAGCTTTGAGTCATTTTAGGCTTAGTTTTTTCATGTAGATCAGAGATTCTAGACCAAGCTTCCTTAAAACTTTCCTCAATTCCTTGTTTAAAAGTGAAAATCATTTCCTCGGGTGACATAGTGATTGGAGCAAGGCTAGACATAGCGGCACTCAAGATAGGAACTAATTTTTTTGTGTTTTTCAAATAAGAAAGCAAACTAGTAAAACTAATTTTTTTTGGATTTTTTTGAAGAACAAAACAAGCAAACAAAGCAAAAAGAAAACTAAGCAAAACAAAAACAACAAAGTAAAGAGATTAGTTATGAGGGACTCCCCTTGTGAAGATGTCCTTGACTCCCTGGCAACGGCGCCAGAAAATCTTGATGCGCTCGACTTTCAACGTAGAGCTCGTTGGGAACCCCAAGAGGAAGGTACAATGAGCACAGCAGTAAGTTTTCCCTCAGCTATGAAACCAAGGTTTAATCGAACCAGTAGGAGCAAGGAAACACCCCAAAGGTGTTACTAGCTGAGCTTTGGCAGGGCGCACTACCGGTGCTAGTAGCAATGTGGAGACCTGCACAACACAACCACAGAACTTTGTCCCTAACTTGCGATGAGGTTGTCAATCTCACCATGTTTTGCGGAAAACAAAGGATTAAACGTATCGAATGGAAAGAAGTAAAAGTTTGCAGAAAGTAAACACAAAGCACTAAAAGATTGTAGATTGTATGTAAATAAAAAGGACCGGGATCCATAGTTCACTAGAGGTGGCTCTCCTTAGATAGATAACATGCTGGGTGAACAAATTACAGCGGGGCAATTGACAAACACCGAGAAAGCAATACATGCATATACTAATCATCTTGACTCCTTTGAGACTTGATTGGGCATTACAACATAATACATAGACCACCATCCAACTGCATCTATGACTAATAATCCACCTTCAGGTTATCATCCGAACCCCCTCTAGTATTAAGTTGCAAGCAACAGATTATTGCTTTATGAACTGCGTGTAAAGTAAACAATACGATTGTTCTATGAACAAAGGATTGTTGTTTTCTCTCTAGTAGCAATAGCACATCTAGTTCCTTAGAGATTTCTGTCACTTCCCCAGATTACTAGAGGCATGAACCCACTATCGAGCATAAATACTAACTCTTGGAGTTGCTAGCATCTACTTGGCCAAGATAGCTACTAACAACGGAAAGCATGCAAGATCTCAAATAACAAAGACATGATAGAATCAATAATCAATCTGAAATAGCATCTCAATATCCATCGGATCCCCGCAAACACAACATGTATGAATTACAAATAGATGATCTTGATCATGAACGGAGCTCACAAGGTCTAAACATGATATCTCAAAGGAGGAGAAACCAGCCATCTAGCTACTACATGGATCCATAGTCCAAGGATGAACTACTCACGCATCATACCGGAGGCTTGCATGGTGATGAAGAAGGCCTCCAGGGTGAATTACCCTCTGCGGCAAGGTGCCGGGAAGAGCTTCAGATCCCTCCCGATCTAGGGATGGAGATGACTGACTCTGAACTCTTCGTGGATTTTTCATCGGGTCCTTAGGGTTTTCATCCCGAGGGCAACTTATAGGCGGAAGGAGAGGCCGAGGGGGTGCCGGGAGCCACCACACCACCCCTGGCGCGGGCCAGGCCTGGCCGCGCGGCCAGGTGGTGTGGCTGGCCCCTGTCCCTTCCCCGTCTCGTATTCTGGCACTTGATCCCTTCTGGAAAAATAGGCACTTTGGCTTTTGTCCCGTCCAATTCCGAGATTATTCATTTTCTGACTTTCCTGGAACCAAAAACAGCAGAAAACAGGTAGCTGGCACTGTGGCTCTTGTTAATAGGTTAGTCCAAGAAATCATATGAAAAGTACTCCAAAGTTGTAACAAATCACAAGAAAGTGGATAAAACCAAGCATGGAACATCAAAAATTATAGATACATTTGCAATGTATCAATAATCTGGGGAAGTGACACAAATCTCTAAGGTACTAGATGTGCTGTTGCTACTAGGGAGAAAACAACAATCCTTTGTTCATAGAACAATCATATTGTTTACTTTACACGCAGTTTGTAAAGCAATAATCTGTTGCTTGCAACTTAATACTAGAGGGGGTTCCGATGATAACCTGAAGGTGGATTATTAGTCATAGATGCAAGTTGGATGGCGGTCTATGTATAATGTTGTAATGCCCAATCGAATCTCAAAGGAGTCAAGATGATTAGTATATGCATGTATTGCTTTCTCGATGTTTGTCAATTGCCCTGCTATAATTTGTTCACCCAGCATGTTATCTATCTTAAGGAGAGCCATCTCTAGTGAACTATGGATCCCGGTCCTTTCTTTTACATACAATCTACAATCTTTTACTGCTTTGTGTTTACTTTCTACAAACTATTACTTCTTTCCATTTGATACGTTTAATCCTTTGTTTTCCGCAAAACACGGTGAGATTGACAACCTCATCGCAAGTTGGGGACAAAGTTCTGTGGTTGTGTTGTGCAGGTCTCCACGTTTCTACTAGCACCGGTAGTGTGCCCTGCCAAGGCTCAGCTAGCAACACCTTTGGGGTGTTTCCTTGCTCCTACTGGTTCGATTAAACCTTGGTTTCATAACTGAGGGAAACTTGCTACTGTGCTCATCATACCTTCCTCTTGGGGTTCCCAACGAGCTCTACATCAACATCGCACCAGCATTTTTCTGGCGCCAACATTGAGCCATCAACGGGGGTGAAGAAGAGATGGTCGCTAAGTGTTATGTCGATGCTAGCTTTGACACTGATCCGGATGACTCTAATTCTCAATCCGAATACGTATTTCTCTTGAACGGAGCAACAGTTAGTTGGAGGAGTTCCAAACAACCTGTGGTAGCTGGACCAACAATGGAGGCGGAATATGTTGTTGCTTCAGAAGCGGCACAGGAAGCGGTTTGGATGAAGGAGTTAATAATGGAATTAGGTGTGGTGCGTTGGACCCAATGGTGATCTATTGTGATAACAATGGAGCCATAGTCAACACCAAGGAACCAAGGTCTCACAAGAATTCCAAGCATATTAAGTGCAGGTTTCACTCCATCCGCGAGCATGTCAAGGATGGAGATATAAATATTTGTAAAGTACACACGGACCTAATGCAGCAGATCTGTTGACTAAATTTCTCCCTAGGGAAAAACATGATCAACGGCAGAACTCCATGGGTGTTAGATTTATCACTATGTAAACTAGATTATTGTCTCTAGTGCAAGTGGGAGACTGAAGGGAATATGCCCTGAGAGGCAATAATAAAGTTGTTATTATATGTATTCCAAGTATATGATAGATGTTTATTTTACATGCTATAATTGTATTAATATGGAAACCTTAATACATGTGTGTTTAATAAACAAACAGAAAGTTCATAGTTATGCCTCTCTATAAACTAGCTCGTTGATTAACAAGATGATCAAGGTTTCCTGATCATGGACATTGGATGTTGTTAATAACGAGGTCACATCATATGTGAATGATGTGATGAACATTCATCCGAAGTATAGCATTACGATCAAAGTCATTATGTTCATATTGCTATAGCATCATACGAAGTAATATTTATCCTTAGACCATGAGATCATGTTAATTGCTAACACCGAAAGAATAGTTTGATAAGATCAAACGTCACACCGTAACAAGGTGATTATAAAGATGGGTTCGGGTATTCCAAAGGTGTTATGTTGAGGCTCATGGATCAAGAGTGGAATTTGTCAATCCAGATGATGAATAGATATACTCTGGGCCCTATCAGTGATATCACATTAAGATAGCTTGCAAGCAAGTGATGTGATCACTAGGATGTTATATGACGGGAACAAGAAAAGAGTGCATGTCGGTAAAGAGATCAAACTAAGTATTGAGATACTAATGATCGAATCTCGAACATGTAATATATCGCAAGACAAATGGATCTAGTTACTATTGGTAAAGTTTCTCTCGATCACAGAAGTCATCGTTGAATGTGTGGGAGTCTGTATGGATCTCCAGGTCCTGCTTCTTATTATTCGCGAACCATAGTATGACACACTTAAGGGTTGCCAAACACCATTTGGAGCAAATACGTTCTATATGAAAGAATTGCAAAGCGCTGGAATTATTTCAATAGTCACCGAAATTGTTTCGGATGAAATTGTTGAAATTGGTTTTGTATGTGATATTGAAATGTTGCAGGCATTTTATGTGAATGTTTGTTAATTAAAGTAATTAACAAAATTCTGAATAAAATTAAAAGAAGAGTTTTATTAAATGAGAGAGCATTAAATTTGGATAAATTGAATGCATTTAAAGTGGAGACTTTAATAGAGAATGTGATGGGGCATATTTATGTGGAGGGGTTACCACCACATGAATGAGGGAGGTGAAGGGGCACCCCCATGGGGCGCCAGCCATGGGGATCGGCACTCCCTCCTCCTATAAAAGGCCCTCCTCTCACTCCTTACTCACACCTCCTCTAGAATTATTCCCCCATGGTCTCGGATTAGTGAGATACATGTTCCCGGTGGCATTTTGTCTGGAAGGAGTTGCTGCTTCTACTGCATCGCTGGAGCGAGGAGGTGGAGGTTATTCGGTGGCATGAATGTGTGTGCAAGGACAGATGCGCTGCTGATTTGCGGCGCTAGGACTTCCACACGATCTTGAGATTGGCAACCATTCGACTACATTATCCATGAGTTCCATCTCGTGAACAAATCTTTGTTCTTCAAGCGTATGTTCTCTATGGATGTATATCCACCCGTTGCTTGTATCTATTAGATATATCTTGGCGTATAATAGTTCCCATCGTAGGATTTTTTGTTTTCTATGTTGGAAACCCAACACTTTTTGTTTAGAATTTTACATGGGTGGTGGAAGTACATTGTACATCAAGGACCTAAAATAGTAAAAATTACATTGAGGTCCATACATTTAGCACAAAGGACCCTAAAATTGAGCAAAGAAAATAGTCAGGTTTGCTTCCTTCTAGAGAGAGCAGCTGATTGAGCCATACGTTTCATACTACTTCATCTTTGATTGTTTACAAAATATGGCCGAATCTGTCTTCATGAAAATTCTTGGATATGGGATCATCAACATAAAGTATGATGTAGAGATATGGCCTTGACCTTGTGATCGTTTGGCTTGAAATCCAAGAATTTTTCATACTCGTTGACAACTATGCTCAAATTCGTTTAAATTTCACCACTTACTTTTAGGTTAGCATTTTACATGGTCGGTGGGAGTACATTCTACATCAAGGACCTAAAAAAGGGAGAATTACATCGAGGTGCATACATTTAGCACAAAGGACCATAAAATTGAGCAAGGAAAACAGTCTGGTTCGGCTCCTTCCTCAGAGAGCAGTTGATCGAGCCATGCTCTTCATACTACTTCATCTTCGATTGTTTTCAAAATATGGCCAAATCTGCCGCCATGCAAATTATTGGATATGGGGATCATCAGCATAAAGTATGATTTAGAGGTCTGGCCTTGACCTTGTGGTCGTTCGGCTTGAAATCCAAGAATGTACATACTTGTTAACAGCTAAGCTTAAATTCCTTTAAATTTCACCATTTACTTTTAGGTTAGAATTTTACATGGTCAGTCGGAGTACATTTTACATCAAGGACCTAAAAAGGGGGACATACATCGAGGTTCATACATTTAGCACAAAAGACCCTAAAATTAAGCAAGGAAAATAGCCAGGTTCAGCTCCTTCTCGAAAGAGTAGCTGATCGAGCCATACTATTCATACTACTTCATCTTCCATTGTATTCAAAATATGGCCAAATTTGTCAGCATGCAAATTCTTGGATATGGGATCATGACCTTGGTCGTTCATCTTGAAATCCCAGAATGGTTCATAATTGTTGACAACTAATCTTAAATTCGTTTAAATTTCACCACTTACTTTTAGGTTAGATTTTTACATGGTTGGTCGGAGTACATTTTACATTAGGGACCTAAAAATGCAAAAATTACATCGAGGTCCATACATTTATCATAAAGCTCCCTAAAAGGAAACTTTTCTGGTTTGATTCCTTCTCGAGGGATCAGCTAATCTAAGCCAAACTCTACATATTACTTCCTTTTTGATTTTTTTCAAAATATGGCCAAATTTGTCGCCATGCAAATTCTCTCATATGGGATCATCAGCATAAAGTATGATGTTGATATGGCTTTGACCTTGGTCATTCGGCTTGAAATCCAATAATGGTCATACTCATTGACAAGTAATCTTAAAATCGTCTAAATTTCACCACTTACACTTTTAGGTTAGAATTTTACATGGGTGGTGGAAGTACATTTTACATCAAGGACCTAAAAAAGATAAAATTACATCTAGGTCCATACATTTAGCACAAAGGACCCTTAAATTTAAGCAAGGAAAATAGTCGGGTTCGGATCCTTCTCTAGAGAGCAGCTAATTGAGCCATACTCTTCATACTACTTCATCTTCGATTGTTTTCAAAATATGGTCAAATTTGTCAGAATGCAAATTCTTGGATATGGGATCATATGCATAAAGTATTATGTAGAAATGGCCTTGACCTTGGTCGTTTGTCTTGAAATCCAAGAAAGGTTCATACTTGTTGACAACTAAGCTTAAATTCATTTAAACTTCACCACTTACTTTTAGATAGAATTTTACACGGTCGGTGGGAGTACATTTTACATCAAGGACCTAAAAAAGGGAAAATTACATCGAGGTCCATACATTTAGCACAAAGGACCTGCTGACTCCTGTACTAACGAGCTCGTTGGGGAACCCCAAGAGGAAGGTATGATGAGCACAGCAGTAAGTTTCCCTCAGTTATGAAACCAAGGTTATCAATCCAGTAGGAGCAAGGAAACACCCCAAAGGTGTAGCTAGCTGAACTTTGGCAGGCACTACACTACCGGTGCCAGGACAACGTGGAGACAACACAAACCAACTGAGAACTCTATCCCCAACTTGCGATGAGGTTGTCAATCTCACCTGTTTTGCTGAAAACAAAGGATTAAACGTATCGAGTCGAAGAAAGTAATAGTTTGCAGAAAGTAAACACAAAGCAGTAAACGGTTGTTTGTAGATTGATAGTAAAAGAAAGGACCGAGGTCCATAGTTCACTAGAGGTGGCTCTCCTTAAGATAGATGACATGTTGGGTGAACAAATTACAGCGGGGCAATTGACAAACATCGAGAAAGCAATACATGCATATACTAATCATATTGACTCCTTTGAGATTCGATTGGGCATTACAACATTATCCATAGACCGCCATCCAACTACATCTATGACTAATAATCCACCTTCAGGTTATCATCTAAACCCCCTCTAGTATTAAGTTGCAAGCAACAGATAATTGCATTATGAATTGCGTGTAAAGTAAACAATACGATTGTTCTATGAGCAAAGGATTGTTGTTTTCTCCCTAGTAGCAATAGCACATCTAGTACCTTAGAGATTTCTGTCACTTCCCCAGATTACCAGAGGCATGAACCCACTATCGAGCATAAATACTAACTCTTGGAGTTGCTAGCATCTACTTGGCCAAGATAGTTGATACGTTGCAAACGTATCCATAATTTTTGATGTTCCTTGCTTGGTTTTATCTACTTTCTTATGTTTTGTCCACACTTTGGAGTACTTTTCATATGATTTCTTGGACTAACCTATTAACAAAAGCCACGGTGCCAGCTGCCTATTTTCTACTGTTTTTGGTTCCAGGAAAGTCAGAAAATGAATATTCTCGGAATTGGACGGGACAAAAGCCAAAGTCAGTTTTTCACCGAGGGACACCTGGAGCCAGAATACAAGACGGAGAGGGGCTGGGGCCTGGCCACACCACCTGGTCGTGCGGCCAGGCCAGCGCCGAGGTGGTCAGCTACCAGGCACCCCTCGGCCTCTCCTTCCACCTATATATTGCCTCTAATACGGAAACCCTAAGTACCCGATCAAATATCCACGAAAGAGTCTGTATCCGCCGTCATCTCCATCCCTAGATCGGGAGAATTCACCCTCGAGGCCTACTTCATCATCATGCAAGCCTCCGGTGTGATGCGTGAGTAGTTCATCTTTGGACTACGGGTCCATGTAGTAGCTAGATGGCTGGTTCTCCTCCTTTGTGATATCATGTCTAGATCTTGTGAGCTCCGTTCATGATCAAGATCATCTATTTGTAATTATGCATGTTGTGTTTGTGGGGATCCGATGGATATTGAGATGCTATTTCAGATTGATTATTGATTCTATCATGTCTTTGTTATTTGTGATCTTGCATGCTTTCCGTTGTTAGTAGCTATCTTGGCCGAGTAGATGCTAGCAACTCAAAGAGTTAGTATTTATGCTCGATAGTGGGTTCTTGCCTCTGGTAATCTAGGGAAGTGACAGAAATCTCTAAGGTACTAGATGTGTTGTTGCTACTAGGGAGAAAACAACAATCCTTTGTTCATAGAACAATCGTATTGTTTACTTTACACGCACTTCGTAATGCAATTATCTGTTGCTTACAACTTAATACTGGAGGGGGTTCGGATGATAACCTGAAGGTGGATTATAGTCATAGATGCAGTTGGATGGCGGTCTGTGTATAATGTTCTTATGCCCAATCGAATCTCAACGGAGTAAAGATGATTAGTATATGCTTGTATGCTTTCTCGATGTTTGTCAATTGCCACGCTGTAATTTGTTCACCCAACATGTCATCTATCTTAAGGAGAGCCACCTCTAGTGAACTATGGACCCCGGTCGTTTCTTTTACTATCAATCTACAATCAACCATTTACTACTTTGTGTTTACTTTCTGCAAACTATTACTTTCTTCTAGTCGATATGTTTAATCCTTTGTTTTCAGCAAAACTGGTGAGATTAACAACCTCATCGCAAGTTGGGGATAGAGTTCTGTGGTTGTGTTCTGCAGGTCTCCGTTCTTTGGCCAAAGTTTAGCTTGCTACACCTTTGGGGTGTTTCCTTGCTCCTACTGGATTGATAACCTTGGTTTCATCACTGAGGGAAAACTTACTGTTGTGCTCATCATACCTTCCTCTTGGGGTTCCCCAACGAGCTCGTTAATACACGAGTTAGCAATAGCTACTAACAACGGAAAGCATGCAAGATCCCAAATAACAAAGACATGATAGAATCAATAATCAATCTGAAATAGCATCTCAATATCCATTGGATCCCCGCAAACACAACATGCATAATTACAAATAGATGATCTTGATCATAAACGGAGCTCACAAGATCTAAACAAGATATCAGAAAGGAGGAGAACCAGCCATCTAGCTACTACATGGACCTGTAGTCCAGAGATGAACTACTCACGCATCACACCGGAGGCTTGCATGATGATGAAGAAGGCCTCCAGGGTGAATTCCCCTCTCCGGCAGGGTGCCGAGAAGAGCTTCAGATCCCTCCTGATCTAGGGATGGAGATGACGGCGGCTACAGACTCTTTCATGGAATTTTGATCGGGTCCTTAGGGTTTCTGTACCGGAGGCAACTTATAGGCGGAAGGAGAGGCCGAAGGGGTGCCTGGGGCGGCCAAACCATCCCCTGGCGCGGGTCAGGCCTAGCTGTGCAGCCAGGTGGTGTGGCTGGGCCCCAACCCCTCTTCATCTCGTATTCTGGCTCCAGGTGTCCCTCGATGAAAAACTGACTTTGGCTTTTGTCCCGTCCAATTCCGAGAATATTCATTTTCTGACTTTCCTAGAACCAAAAATAGCAGAAAACAGGCAGCTAGCACTGTGGCTCTTGTTAATAGTTTAGTCCAAGAAATCATATGAAAATTACTCCAAAGTGTGGACAAAACATAAGAAAGTAGATAAAACCAAGTTTGGAACATCAAAAATTATGGATATGTTTGCAACGTATCAACATCCCCAAGATTAACTCCTGCTCGTCCTCAAGTAGGTAAGTGATAAAAAGAAAGAATAATTTTTGAGGTGACATGCACCATCATAAACTTGATCAAAGTATTTGTAAAATATTGATAGCTAGGATCATAGTACTTCAATATAGCATGAAAGACAAAGTTGTAACAATAATACAAAGCAACTATGTTGCAGCATGAAAAGGCACAAACAAAAGATTCATGAATAACAATGCTTTACAAGACGTTTGTTTGTTTCACATAAAGAAAACATAGCATAGTAGTATTCAGCTTGTCCCTCATAGAGTAGCAAACATAAATGCATAGGACACCTTCAAAGTTCATAAGAGTGACTAGATACAAATAGTTCAAAACAAGCAATATCAAAGTTATGCATCAATTAACAAGTCTTGGGACAATGCACATAGAACTAAGAATGGCCACTATGCTCTCAAAGTAGGTGCATAAAGGTAGAAGGTGGAGACTCAACAAAAAAGTAAAAGAAAGGCCTTCATAGAAGGAAGTAGGGATTCAAGTCTCATAACAAGCTTCCGAAAATTATGGTACTTATTAGCTTTCAGCTCTCATTGCCCCTATCATAAGCATCTTGAAGGTGATTAAGGTTAAAGTGACACAACTAAGAGGATATGCTTGACAAGTTATAAGCCGAAATCTCATGCCCCTTACTTACAAAGACCGAACCTCATGCTACTCAACTTTAGTCACAAGTAAGCTCTTGTCATTGTAAGTACATATGTATCATAGAGAACCACCAACGGGGTACCTCTTGCACATGATACAGGAGCAATCCCATAATCAAAAGTACAAGGCAAGCGGACAATGAGCATCTCAGTGATCTTTTTATTTGCTATTTGCATAGGTTTTTATTGAGGATGCTTCATAGAGTGCTCATTATGGTTATGCTGTAAGTTTCCACCATGATTAGGCATGGCTTAGGCTAGCGGCCCAGGCGTTTCTCTAACACAAATACAAACTCCATGATCTTACAAGTTCCCCTTTTATTTCACACCGCCGGGATCCATAAGCAAAAGAACATGATATCAACGGGGTACAAAGTACAGGTGCAATGTTGAGAGCGTTTCCCATGATATATGGTTCTGCTAACTTCAACTTATAAAGCGCAAGCATATACGCAACAAAGATGGACGCAATGGTTCAAGTTTATTAAGTGCAAGAAAGTAAAGTGTGCCATCAAGTTCGTGAGAGCTTTAATCAATAGCTTTCTCATAACAAGTTTAATTAGGAAGGTAGATAAAAACATGAATATACTTGGAATAGCATATGCTAGTAGGTAGGTATGGTGGACTAATACGTCCATTTTGCATCACTATTCTATATCATAATTTACTGTTATTCATTGATATATTTCATATTAAGGGATGATACTTATGTAATTTCATCTGTTTTTGCATGGTTGATGACTTTTGGAGCATGGACCGCTCCAGTCAGGATTCTGTTGGAAAAGGTGCTGTTTGGAGACAAAATTCGCGAAGATCAGAAAATCTAGGAAAATATATGGAAAATCCTATTTTTCCAGAAGACGAAGGCTGCCAGAAGGAGGAGTGGAGATGGGCCACAGGGGGCCCACACCACCCCCTGGCACGGGCCAGCCTAGGCCACGCCACCAGGTGGTGTGGCTGTCCTGGTCCACCTCCATCCCTCCCCTATGGCGTATATAATCCTCCCGAAACCCTAATACTTAGGGAGAGACCACAGAAAGATTCCGCCGCCTCTGCGGGGCGGAAAACACCGAGAGAGAAAGATCTCTCCAGCAAATAGATTTCTGCCGAGGGAATTCCTTCCCAGAGAGGGGAGATCGTCGCCATCAACACCACCATCAAGCTGGACTTCATCAGGATCATCATCATCATCACCATCAGCACCCTCATCATCATCTCCATATTGCGGTAACAATTGGGTTAAATCTTGCATAGTTCTTAGGGGAAACTTTCCTGGTGTTGATTACTCTTTGTAGTTGATGCTATTGAGTGGAACCATTGAATTATCGTTTATGTTCGGATTGTTATACATCATTATTCCATCTCTGATCATGATCCATATGATGTCTTGTGAGTAGTTCGTTTTGTTCTTGAGGACATGGGAGAAGTCATGTTGTTAGTAGTGGAATTGTGTTGAGAAAGATTCAATAGTTTGATATTTAAGTTGTGGTGTACTTCTTCTAAGTGTGTCATGTGAACATCGACTACATGACACTTCACCTATATTGGCCTAGGGGAATGCATTGTGTATTTGGCTACTAATCGTAGGGGTTGTCGGAGTGACAAAAACCTGAACCCCCGTTAGGAAACCATTGCACAAGGGACGTCAGGGTCTTAGAGTTTAAAGCTATGGTTAGGTTTCTACCTTAATTACTTTCTTGTACTTACGGATGTTTGCAAGGGGTATAATCACAAGTATGTATTAGTCCTAGGAAGGTCGGTACATTAGCACAGGTTCACCCACACAACACTTAGCGAACTAAAGAAGATTATTCAACTATATGAAGCGAAAGCACTTGACAGTCTTCCCTTGTGTCCTCGAGAACGTTTGGTCATCTTAAGTAATACAACCGGCTTGTCCTTTGCTGAATAAAGGATTGGGCCACTTGCTGCATTTATTCTTATTATATTTTATTTACTCGTACTTTATTTACTTGCATTATCGAAAACCCCTAAAAATCCGTTTGCTAAGTATTTGCAGAGAATTCCTGATACATACCACTAGCCAGCACCTTCCGCTCCTCGTTGGGTTCAACACTCTTATCGAAAATACTGTGATACACCCCCTATACTTGTGGGTCATCAAGACTATTTTCTAGCGCCGTTGACGGGGAGTGAAGCGCTATTGAAGAGTGGAACTGGTAAAAGAAACTTCTACTATGAGTATTGTTTACTTCTGCTAGTTGCTTTATTTTCATTATGGATAATTCGCTGAGTTTCTTATTTCGTAATGCTACTACCACTGCTAAGGTAGTAGATGAACCACCACCTGCTGAGAATGATGCTTTTAAAACACCTACAAGAATTATTGATCGTGTTATGGATAACTACTATGTTGGGGATGGAACTGTCCATCCCGGTGATCATTTGCTCTTTATACATGAATTATGCGGGTTGTTCAAGTGTGCAGGTATTACTACAGATCAAGTCAAGAAAAAGTTATTCTCATTCTCACTAAAAGGAAGAGCTGAGGACTGGTATAAGCTGCTGAAGAATGGTCAAGCTCTTGAATGGGAGGAAATAGTACCTCTCTTTTATTCAAAGTTTTATCCTCCTAGTGAGATTCGTAAAGATCGAAATCAAATAAACAACTTTTGGCCTCTTGATGGAGAGAGTACAGCTCAAGCTTGGGGGAGATTGAAGTTACTAATGCTCAAATGTCCCATCCATGAGCTCCCCAACAATATTATTATCAATAACTTTTATGCAAGGCTTTCTCTTCATGATAAGGATTTATTGGATGCTTCTTGTGCTGGATCATTCACTCGCATGGAAGAAGAAGCTAAATGGGATCTTCTGGACCGCATTCAAGACAATGTTGAAGCATGGGAGAATGGCAAAGGTAGAAAGTCAGGTATAAATTATGATTATGAATGCATTGAATCTTTTATGGGAACTGATGACTTTCAAAATATTAAAAATGCTTATGGTCTAGACTCTCAAGCTATTGCTTCTTATTTTAAGGCTTTTGATTCCTACGTTGAAGTGCCTAAAAAGAAGTGGAATAAGTACCATGCACCTTATAAAGATATTGCTAAGAATGTTCCTGCAAGAAATACTGAAGTTTATACTGCTAATCATGTTTTACCTGAACCTTACATTGAGAAAATCCCTTTACCAGTTAAGATAAAGGAACATTCTATGATAGCTAGTATGGTTAATGAAAGTACAAGTAAAGCTATTGAACCTGATAAACAAATGGATGATGAACCTATAATATCAAATGTGAAAGATTTTGTCACTAAATATGTAGAAGAGGGACACAATATCCTTGGTAAGGATACCTCTAATATTATTTCACAAAGTAGTGTTATGAGAGCTAGTGTTCCTGTGTTTTTTGTTAGAATAAGTGATCATTGTTACGATGGTCCTTGTGATAGTTATATTGTTAAGTTTATGCATGATACTGAAAGTTACTATGAGAGAGAGAAAATTGTTCTTATGTATCTCAATAATATCAAGTTTCCCCGTTTTATGCTGAAAATTTTATGTTGCACTTCTTTTGCCTTCTTATGCTAGTAGCCTCTGGTTTCAACAACTTGTTTGTTTAAAAAATTCCCTTGCATAGGAAGTGGGTTAGACTTAAATGTGTGTATTTGTGCTTCTTAGTACTCTCTTTCACTTCAATTCATATTCCTAAGTGAGCATCATCAAAAGTATCATGCCCACCTTAATGGCTATAAAGAAAGAGCTTTTTGGGAGACAACCCAATTTATTTTTTCTTTCAGTTTGTTTTGTTTCTTTGAGTCTTGGAAGTTATTACTTCGGTAATAACCTCTCCTTATCCTTTTTGTTTGGTTTTTGTGTCAATATCAACCTCTAATGAGAGAGAAGTAAGATTTGGGGAAGTTGTTGTCCAGAAACAGATTTGTGTGCTTCACCATAAAAATTCGTGAGAGATCTGTGTATGTCGGATTGAGCTGTAATTTTTTCTGCTTCTGCCCCAGGTTGTTTTTTAACTTCTGTTAGTATTGCACTTTTTGATTTGAGCAACAGAAGATTTTCTAAAAAATTGATCTTTACCTACTAGTCTGTTTTGACAGATTTTGCCACTTTCATTTGCTTCTTGAATCGAGCTCCTTTTTGGGTTTTCGGAAGCAGTTGCTACAGTAGCTCTTGTTTTGATGGTTTTCACTTTAAATTGGACTCAAAAGGATTTATCACTTCACTTATACTAATGTTGCTAATAAGAACTGTGTAAAGTTTTGCGTGAAAGAAATTTCCAGGTTAGTGGAGATAATGGTGTAATAAGGAAGTGAAAGGTTTCATGACTCAAGCAATAAATGTATGAAGATGAAGATATTGATGTTATTCAAGTGGTGACTCCGGAAGAATCTACTAGATACCAAATGCAGAGACCTGCAGAGTCCATTTTCAAATAGATAACAGTTCTGGTAAGAAAAGTTCCACGAAAGATCTGTCCAATTATATTTTTGCAGTTTTTATCCAACAAGGAAAGCTACAAAGCGAAAGAGGGACGAAAACGGAGCCAGGGTGGCTCACACCACCCTGTGGCGCGGGCCCACCCCTGGCCGCGCCACCAGGTGGTGTGGCCACCCTGAACTCCGTCTCCGACCTGTTTTCTCCCAGTACCTTCCTTTTGTTGTGAAACTTTGTAATATATAATCCCCCAGATCCCCCGAGGTTCGTATATCGTGTTCTCGTCGTGTTTTTGTGTCGATCTGTTTCTGTCAGGAACTATTCTTGAAAGTTTTGAAGCACAATGGTGTCCACCAAGGATAAAGGAAAGGAGCCTATGGAGGAAGATCTCCAAGACCCTGGGCAGAAGAAGGAGGTCAAGTGTGAAGGTGAAGAGGAGACAAAGCAAGGCCAACATCCTCAAACTGGCACTACCATTGCAAGCATTGGAGTGTTGGCAAGATCTGTCAGGGTCAGGAGGACTGCACGGATGTCAACTGGAGGGAAAACTCCGCGTCACTATTTAGCTCCACGGTCACTTCCTCCACATACCAAGAATCATTTTCATACCCTTATCCATAAGCAGCAACATCAGAATATGCCCAAGGAGAAATTACCCTCCAATTGGGACTTGCCTCATTCTAGCCATGCAGGGAAAGAAGACTTCAAGGAGGAAGAGTGGGAAAAGAATCACAAGAGCTGGAATCCATAATCTGACATGATCATGCACCGCATCGAGCATAACTCAGACTTGATTCGTACTCTCACCTTTGAGATTGAGGACTTTGGCACACTGATCAAAGAGCTCATCGAGAGGATACCACCACCACCGAAGGAGTAATTCGTCATCAGGTTTGGCATCCCCTTTGTTTGTTCCAAGCTTGGGGGAGTGCCACGGTATCACATCATTATCTACTATCTTTTTACCTTTTTAGTAGTGTCATATCATGAATAGAGAAGTTATCATGTAGGATGGTTTGCATTATGGAAGTGTCCCCACTCTCATTTGATATGTATCCCTTGGTGTGAGTTACCGTTATGGAATATTAATGTGAAGTTCTATCATTTACTCTTTTGCATATCTTATATTAGTTTACAATTCATGGTTATATGATTGATCTTGTTGTTAGTATTGGTATCACTTTGGGATCATTGAGTTAATTTAGTTGGTTTTGGCAAACCTGGCTCGGTTAGTAGCTACACAATTTTTGAGAATTGAATGAAAAAGATAAAAGTACTCTTCAAAAAAATATAATTTCATCATCTTTCTTTCTTGATTTGCTTATAAGTTTAGTATTCTCTAGTTAAGATCTTTTGTGCTTCCAAGGAAGATTGCATGTTTGTTTTTATCACTTGTATGTTTGTTTGTTTCCTTTAACTCTTATACTTGCTATCCAACCTTGCTAGCCAAAAACATGTACTGAGAGGGAATTCTTCTCGTGCATCCATTCCTTAAACCAAAACCTATGCCATTTGTGTCCACCATACCTACCTATTAGCATTATTGCTATTCCAAGTAAATTCTTGTTTTTATCTACCTTCCAAATTAAACTTGTTATGTGAAAATTAGTGATTAAAGATCCCACGAACTTGATGGCACACTTTACTTTCTTGCATTTAATAAACTTGAACCATTCTTCCCATCTATGTTGTGTATATGCTTGCGCTTTGTGAGTTGTGAATTAGCAGAACTATGATGTCATGGGGAACACTTTCAACATTGCACTGGTACTTTGTACCTAGTTGATATCATGTTCTTTTGTCTATGGATGTCGTCGGTGTGAAATGAAAGGGGATCTTGTAAGTCCATGGAGTTATGTATGTGTGTTAGAGAAATGCCTGGGCCGCCGTCTAATCCATGTTGTCATGGTGGAAACCTGCAGCATAACCATAATGAGCATCTATGAAGCATTCTTCTTATAAAAAGAGATAGATATTGAGAAAAGGAGGAAAAGAAAAAGAAAAAAAGATGAGAAAAGAGGAAAGAGACAAAAAAAACCCCATATTCCCATGGTAAATAAGAAGATTGTTGAGATGCTTGTTGTCTGCTTGCCTTGTCATTTTGATATGGGGATTCTTCCGTATCATCGGGCAAGGGGTACCCTGTTGGCGGTTCTCTATGATACACATGTGCTTACTATGACAAGAACTTACCGGTGAATAAACTTGAGTAGAATGAGGAGCGACCCTCGTATTCAAGGGACATGAGATTTTCAATTTACAACTTGTCAAGCATATCCTCATATTTGATCACTTTAACCTTAATCAGATGCCTATGATAGGGGCAATGAGAGCTAAAAGCTAATAAGTATCATAATTTTTGGGAGCTCTTTATGAAACTTGAAATCTCTGCTTCCCTCTATGAAGGGCCTTTATTTTACTTTTTAGTTGAGTCAGTAAACCTATTCCCTTCTATCTCAGCAAGTATTTTTTGAGTTGTTGTGTTTCATTCATTCATATGATGATTTATTCAATCATGTTCCTTATGTTCCTTGTTTTGCACATTGCTCTAATCTTGGTGATTACTACTTTGAAAGCTATCATTGAAAATCAGTTATTTGTGAACTCTAGCAAATTATCAATTATTCTTCGACCAAGAGCTAAGTTTGCCATTACCAATTATGATTTACTTTATGTATCTTTATTGTGTTTCTTTTACTTATCCCAAGTTAAGTTATATAATAGTGAGTTGTCTTCTATTATGATCTATGTATTGATGAATGTGATGCTTCTTGTCTGTATTCTTTTATCAACTCTTCACTCCATAAACCTGAGGCCATGTTTATTGAGCTCAGTTTTGTTTGGGGACAAGCGAAGTCTAAGCTTGGGGGGAGTTGATACGTCCATTTTGCATCACTATTCTATATCATAATTTACTCTTATTCATTGATATATTTCATATTAAGGGATGATACTTATGTAATTTTATCTATTTTTGCATGGTTGATGACTTTTGGAGCATGGACCGCTGCAGTCAGGATTCTGATGGAAAAGGTGCTGCTTGGAGGCAAAATTCTCGAAGATCGGAAAATCCGGGAAAATATATGGAAAATCCTATTTTTTCAGAAGACGAAGGCTGCCAGAAGGAGGAGTGGAGATGGGCCACAGGGAGCCCACACCACCCCTGACGCGAGCCAGCCTAGGCCGCGCCACCAGGTGGTGTGGCCGCCCTGGCCCACCTCCAGCTCTCCCCTCTAGCGTATATAATCCTCCCGAAACCCTAATACTCAGGGAGCGACCACAGAAAGATTCCGCCGCCTCTGTGGGGCGAAAAACACCGAGAGAGAAAGATCTCTCCGAGAATGATTTACGGGGAATTCCTTCCTAGAGAAGGGAGATCGTCGCCATCAACACCACCATCAAGCTGGACTTCATCAGGATCATCATCATCATCAGCAGCACTCTCATTACCATCTCCATATTACTGTAACAATTGGGTTAAATCTTGCATAGTTCTTAGGGGAAACTTTCCCGGTGTTGATTACTCTTTATAGTTGATGCTATGGAGTGGAACCATTGAATTATCGTTTATGTTCAGATTGTTATACATCATTATTCCATCTCTGATCATGATCCATATGATGTCTTGTGAGTAGTTCGTTTTGTTCTTGATGACATGGGAGAAGTCATGTTGTTAGTAGTAGAATTGTGTTGAGAAAGATTTAATAGTTTGATATTTAAGTTGTGGTGTACTTCTTCTAGTGGTATCATGTGAACGTCGACTACATGACACTTCACCTATATGGGCCTAGGGGAATGCATTGTGTATTTGGCTACTAATCATAGGGGTTGTTGGAGTGACAGAAACCTGAACCCCCGTTAGGAAACCATTGCACAAGAGACGTCAGGGTCTTAGAGTTTAAAGCTGTGGTTAGGTTTCTACCTTAATTTACTCTCTTGTATTTAAGGATGTTTGCAAGGGGTATAATCACAAGTATGTATTAGTCCTAGAAAGGTCGGTACATTAGCACAGGTTCACCCACACAACACTTAGCGAACTAAAGAAGATTAATCAACTATATGAAACAAAAGCACTTGACAGTCTTCCCGTGTGTCCTCGGGAACGTTTGGTCATCTTAAGTAATACAACCGGCTTGTCCTTTGCTGAATAAAGGATTGGGCCACTTGCTGCATTTATTCTTATTGTATTTTATTTACTCGTACTTTATTTACTTGCATTATCAAAAACCCCTAAAAAACTGTTTGTAAGTATTTGCAGAGAATTCCTGATCCATACCACTAGCCAGCACCTTCTGCTCCTCGTTGGCTTCGACACTCTTACTTATCGAAAATACTGTGATACACCCCCTATACTTGTGGATCATCATAGACTCTTTAGAATAACTTGGTTTTAGGAGTTGGATGCATGAGTAGAACTCATACTTGGTTACGGAGGCTAGCAAAAGACTAGGAGCGATAAACTAAGAGAGCAATAATGACCATAATCATGCAGAGCGAAAACATCATTAATCAAAGCCGATATGTTAATTGAAATATCGTCCTAAGAAGATTGAAATATCATCCTAAGAAGATTTGGCCGATGTGTTCTTTGGACATCGTCCTAAGCAATTATAAGTGGCTGATGAAGTGATCGACATCATCCTGAGGTACCGTAGTAATGTTTTTGATAAATAAAATTGTACCAAAAACAGGGGGGCATGTGTTGAATACATAATTTGGCAGCTGGAAATATATGAGACAAATTGATTTAATAGTCGATCAAGTTAATCATTTTGATAAATTGTTTCAGTATGGCAGCGAGATATTTTGCAGACTGAGGACAAGTTTTAGTTACGGACAAGGGTGCTTTAAGCCACGGCGATGCTATCTACTGATAACAAGTATTGAAGAGATTCGGCTGATTCATGTTAGCTAACCAGCTATTGTCGAGAATGCTGAGGCGTATTCAAAAGGATTGTGCAGTCGTGTATGGAGAAGAGCATCAGGAAAATTACACGAATAAGGTTAATCATTAATTATGTTCTGATTAGCACTATTGCCGCATAGTTTATGGGCTTGGATGCATATATACCTGATCGGTTTAGAGCGTGGCCAAACTTTAGATTAGGCAGGTTGGATTTGAACATGGCAAACGAATCAGGTGGACTAGTCCTATTCCGTTTCACGTTGTTTGGAGTTTTGTAACAGCACGCGAAGTCCTGCGACCTATATATAAAGGTTCTGGCCGATTGAAGAAAGCCCCGAAACAATTGATCTATTATGAAAACACTACTTTTTCACGTACGTTTATTTTCTTCTCTGTTTATCTCCTATTGAGCCCTAGCCGCCTAGGGTTTGGTCGGATATTTGCCATTTTATTCTGAAAAACGGTCGGATCTCCTCCACAAAAGCGAGGAATTCTTTGTTGATTTGCTCGAAAATCATCTGTTCGTCGTCACGAAAGCATGACGGTTATCCTGGTGTTGCGCGACAGATTTTCGCGGCAACAATTGGCGACTTCGCTGGGGACGAAGATCAAGAAGCACACGATGGATTCTGATCCGAAGAACACATGCGACCTCAACCCGGACAATATCATCCCTGTCATACTTGACGATTTGTCCGAGGATGAGCGGCGCGAGTTTGAGCGGGAGCTTGAAGCGGATAAGGCCGAGAAGCTGAAGCGATACTACAAGACGAGGAACGGCGCCGTCAAAAAGGTAACGGCGCCAAGCCCTTCTCCTGCACTCGGCTCAAAGATAATTAATTCAACCGAAGATATTGCACATCTAATTGATGTATCCGTAGCTAGTAAGTACGGTTCTGACATGGCAGATGCGTCGCGCACAATTACTCAATTAGCTAGTAAATTTGGCGAGTTTAAGGAGCAGTTCAGTAAGGAAATTAAAAATAGTTTATCTCGCCAGGTTCACTCGTTAGTGCTCCAAATCAATGATGAGCATCGTGACAAACAGCCGGTGCTTTCGAAAAATAATAATTGCGTCAATTTACCTGGTCATACGTGTATACCCGGTGCATTGGTTAATATAGCACAATCTCAAGTTAATTTCAACAACAATCAAACTGGCCGAAATTATGCTAGCAGTTCGGCCCATAATTTTGTACCTAGTGTTGCTCCTGCCATAGTTTCGACTTTGGTTTCACAAGCTTACAACAGCAATAACCAAAACATAGGTTTTAACTCTAATTTGCAGCGGTCTAGTTATCAAACGGTAGCATATAATACACCACCTTTGCCACCGGTTGGTACGGGGGTTCCTTACGAGCCGGTACCGGATTCATATTTTAATGCATCTCCGCAACAAACCACATATGGTCAAACTGCTTTGCCTGAGATGCCACCACGTATTGTTTTTCCATCTGTTCCACAAAATAGTTCTCCATAACCTACCGATACTTTTAAAGATCAACTTGCTAACATACTTAGGGAATTTGGTTTAGAACCTAAGGGTAGAGCACGTGCGTATCAAAAGCCATACCCTGATTATTTCGACTTGACGCCATATCCTCGTGGTTTTAGAATTTCAGATTTTGTTAAATTTACGGGAGAGGATGGTAGATCAACTTTTGAACACATAGGGCAATTTTTAGCACAATGCAGTGATGTCGGCACATCTGATCTTTATAGCGTAAAATTGTTTCCTTTGTCTTTGTCCGGCACTGCATTTACTTGGTTTACATCGCTTGCTCCCAATTCTATATCGGCATGGGCACCATTGGAGCAGAAATTTCATGAGTATTTTTATAGTGGGGAAATTGAACTTCGACTTTCAGATTTAACTATGGTTAGACAAAAGTATAATAAAAGTGTTCATTAGTACATCAAAAGGTTTAGAGACGTGAAAAACCGTTGTTTTAGCCTTAACATAGCCGAAAAGGATTTAGCTGATCTTGCTTTTTCGGGTTTGCTCAATCATATTAAGGATAAGTTAGAAGGTCAAGAATTTTCAGATGTTAATCAAGTTTTGCAAAAGGCTTTGGCGCAAGAAAACCGGGCTAAAGATGTTAAACAATATAGCCGGTTTAAAGATAATAAAATTAAAGAGAAAGAAAACCACACGATTAATGTTGTAGATTGTGATGACGATTCGGCTAGTGAAGATGATGTTGATATATGTGTAGCCGAATGGGTCCAATCATCTAAGTCAAAACCTTTTGCATGTCCTGCTTTGAAACCTACACCTGCTAGAAGAGAGAAAATTAAATACACTTTTGATGTTAGCAAGTGTGATAGAATATTTGATATGTTACTGCAAGGAAAATTAATTAGATTAAGAGAAGGTCATGTAATTCCGAGTCCAGAAGAATTAGGAAGACGAGCATATTGTAAGTGGCACCATTCGTTTTCTCATGCTACTAATGATTGTAATGTGTTTCGTCGATAGGTGCAATCGGCCATTAGCGATGGACGATTGACATTTACAGAAGCTTCTAAGATGAAGCTCGATAGTGACCCGTTTCCTATCAATGTAATTGAAGTTGAGGCAAAGAAGATGCTTATTCGGTCGGATTAGGCCGAGTCCGCGAGGGAGAAAAATATTGTTGATGATAATGCTCCTCCAAAGATGATCAAGCCAAAAAAATCCAGAAATAGGAGTGTGGAAAGTGAATGGAAGGAAAAAATTAGCTCCAAGACCGAAGCCGACTGTTAGCATGCTGCTGGAAAAATATACATCACGCAAGACCGATAATGTGTTTAATCGGCTTGGAGGTAATAAGCGTCTGAAGTCTCCTTCTGGTTCTAGAGGGCATGAGAATTGGCGAGGAAGTCAGTATAATCAGCAGCCCTATTTTCCAATGGAGCCGACATATTGGGGGTGTCCACCTCCGATGTATACTCAGTTTTCTCCATGGGATTTCAATCCGTGGGCGTCATATCCCACAGGGCCAGCAGGTTATTTTCATCCTGGATGGATTCCGCCGAGGCCTACGTTCAGATCACATATACATGAGAAAAGAGATTGTTTTGAGCATGAGACTCGGTCGCGTGATGCCATTGTTGTGCAAAGGAAACAATCGCCGAGTCACGGTGCCGATGGCAAGAATTATGGTGGTGACAGCCAGCGCATATGGGTGCCCAAGTCGATTCAAAATTCATATGGTTCAGATCTTGTTCATGGTCTCAAATCTGGGGAATCAAGAATACCTGGCATTGCTAGTAGTGTGCATCAACAACTACAAGGGTCAGGCATGGTTGAGAAGGCAGCGTTGGAATTTAGCATGCAAAAAGGTAAAGAGAACAGTACCCATGCGCATGTCGTTACATGTGATGGATTTAATTCTAGCTGCACAAAGGAAATCCCACCAGAAAGCACTAGTCTGCGAGCTGATTTGGGGCATAAAGTGCATATACGTCCAGAGACAAAGAAGCTCGCTGCACGTACTACTATTAATAAATCAGCTGTTGTGTCTACTGATCTCGACACGGGATGCATCAGGAAGATTGAGACGGGTGGTCCGTCTAATCAACCAAGAGTTTGCTCGGCTGGTTACAATGCGCCTAGAGCAACAGTCTGTCAGTATAGACCAAAAAACTCATGGGATAGCAGAGTTATGTCCGTCGCACCGGGAACTAAACCAGGACCTCAGTGGTGTCCGAGGGGTCTTACACATACACAGAAACGACGTGTCCAGCGGCTACGAGTGTTGGAGATTAGAGAAAAGGTCCCTAACAAGAAGCGCGATGAATGGTTTAATCGAGCTAGACCAATGGTGGTGCATACGAAAACTTGGAAGGAGAAGCGCATCGCCGCCGAGGAAAATGAAAATTCTGATGACGCGCCTGCTGATGCTGATGATAATTCAGAGAGTAAAGACAAGGCGCCTACTGATATGGACGTTAATATGGTGTTCGTCTTACCCGCTGATTTTCGTGCACATGAGGCTGAGGTTGTACAGCTTGCTCTTGGTCCAAAAAACGCGATGTTTAAGAAACCGGAGAAGCACAGACAACACCTAAAACCATTGTTCATCCGAGGTCACATTGATGGTAAGTCGATTGGTCGCATGCTCGTTGACGGTGGTACCGGTGTTAATATTATGCCTTTTTCGGTCTTTTCTAAACTAAACCGAAAAGAGAGCGAGCTAATGAATACCAACATGGGACTTAGCGGATTCTCGGGAGAATTATCTGAAGCTAAGGGTGTTATTTCTATGGAGCTCACAGTCGGAAGCAAAACATTGCCGACTGCGTTTTTTTGTTGATGTCAAAGGCCGCTACAATATCCTTTTGGGGCGCGACTGGATTCATGCGAATTGTTGCATCCCTTCTACTCCACACCAGTGTTTAATTCAGTGGGTTGATGATGATGTGGAGGTAATTGAGGCGGATAATTCTACTTGCATTGCTTTGACAGAGGCGTCGGTTGATTGGCAACACGGTGAGATGCGATGTTTGACCGGTAGGGATTTATCGGATTATGATTATATCAATATCTGTAGAGATGGTTTTGTACCCATAAACGCACAGCCGGCTAGCATAGCTCGTCTTAACAATTTATCTATATAAATGATGAGTAAAGATGATAATATTAAGTGGCTGCAAAGGCGCACCGAGGAGTATCGTTTCAGAAAGAACGATATGCATTGGACAATTGAAGATTTTAGTGATATGGAGAAGCTCGGACAGGGATTTTCATCAGCTGACCCACTTGAAGAGGTAGATATTAGTGATGGAAGCATTCCGAGGCCTACATTTATCAACGCTAATATAGAAGCCGATCAGAAAAGCGAGGGAAAATTGAATCGTTTGTTCACTTACTTCGGCTAAAGCATGAAGCCGAATTTACTTGGGGGCAGAACAGCAGGATACTTTTTATGACATAAAAGATACTTATTGAGTCCTCCGGTATTGCGAGCGCCTAAGTCTGGTGTGCCGTTCAGGTTATATATTGCTGCACAAGATACAGTGATCGGTGCAGTATTGGTGCAAGAAGACGACATAAAGAAGTACATTATTGCATATATAAGTCGTCGTTTGCTGACACCGAGACTCGGTACGTGTTTATTGAAAAGTTATGTTTGTCTTTATATTATGCATGTACTAAGTTTCGGCCTTATCTACTTTCTAGTACATGAATAGTAGCTTGTCAAGCCGACATAATTAAGTATATGTTGCAACGACCGATTCTTAGTGGTAGGATTGTAAAGTGGCCTTATGCACTAATAGAATATGATTTAGTATATGAATCGCTGCGTGCTATGAGGGGTCAAGTTATCGCCGATTTTATTGTTGATCATAGAGTTAAGGATGAGGAAGATATTGATTATGTTAGCATTTGCCCATGGAAGCTTTATTTTGATGGATCGGTTTATAGAGATGGACAAGGTGTCGGTAATGTTTTAATTTCACCTAATAATGTTGTCTATGAGACATCAGTCCGTCTAGAATATGATTGTACTAACAACCAAACTGAATATGAGGTTTTGTTGTTTGGTTTAAAAAGTCTAGTGAATATGGATGCAAAGGATATAGATGCTTTTGGGGATTCGATTCTAGTGGTACAGCAAGTTAAAGGCGAATTTCAGTGTCTAGACGGATTACTAAATAGCTACTTGGATCGATGTCTAGATATAATTAAAACTTTACATATGTTTACTATTAATTATATACCTAGGAAAAAAAATTTAGAGCTAATTGTTTGGCACAACAAGCATCTGGTTATAATATTAGAAAAGGAAAAAAATTCATCATAGAAAAACCAATATTTACCATAAAAGGTGAAGTCGGGCTACTAGTTACTAACTCGTTTCTTGGTGCAACTATTTCTAGTTCGGTTGATCAACAAGTAGTACAAATCAATCATGATTCGGTACGTGAGTCCCAAATTGCCGAATTAGAAGTTAGCTTAGGATTCGAAGATTGGAGAATTCCTCTAATTAATTATTTAAAGGATCCATGTAAAACAAGAGATAGAAAAATTCGGCGACAAGGTTTAAAGTATACTTTGTTAAACGACGAATTATATCGCCGAACTATAGATGGTTTACTTTTAAAATGTTTAGATCCTGATCAGTCTAAAATAGCTATGGGCGAGGTGCATGAAGGTATATATGGGACACATCAGTCGGCTCATAAAATGTGATGGTTATTAAAAAGAGCGGGTTTTTATTGGCCGACTTTATTAGAAAATTGCTTTCTGTACTATAGGGGTTGTGAAGCGTGTCAAAAATTCAGGAATATACAGTTACCACCCGCGGCTATGTTGAATTATATAATTAAGCCGTGGCCATTTAGAGGATGGGGCCTAGATTTTATTGGTGAAATACATCCTTCATCTTCTAAAAGGCATCGCTTCGTTCTAGTAGCTATGGATTATTTTACCAAATGAACCGAAGCGATTCCTTTAAGAAATATGACTCATGTAGAGTTGATTAGTTTTGTCTTAGAGCATATTATGCACATATTCGGTATTCCTCAAACTCTGACTACTGATCAAGGTTCTTCTTTTATGTCGCATCAATTCTGTGAGTTCGCCGAATCTTTTAGAATTAAGTTGTTGAATTCGTCGCCTTATTATGCTCAAGCTAATGGACAGGCCGAATCTAGCAATAAGACTCTAATTAAGCTTATAAAAAAGAAAATTGAGGAGCATCCGAATAGATGGCATGACGTGCTTTCAGAAGCACTATGGGTTCATCGGATATCTAAGCATGGAGCAACTCAAGTGACACCGTATGAGCTAGTCTATGGGCAGGAGGAGGTGTTGCCTGTAGAGGTTAATTTACAAGCTCTTAGAGTGGCCAGACAAAATGATTTGTCGGCTGTAGATTACAATAATTTGATGATGGATAGAATAGACGATGTTTCAGAAGAAAGATTAAGAGCCTTGCGAGAGATTGAAAAAGAAAAATTAAGAGTAGCTAAGGCTTATAATAAAAAGGTAAAGGAATCGTTTCAAATAGGAGACTTCGTGTGGAAAACGATTTTACCTGTTGGGACTAGAGATAGAAAATTCGGCAAATGGTCGCCGAGTTGGGAAGGCCCTTATAGAGTTATAGAAATCATTCCTAGAAATTCATATTTTGTATAATCTTTGCAGGGAGTAAAGTTGCCAAAGGCTCTAAATGGAAAATACTTAAAAAGGTATTATTCTAGCATGTGGCAGGAGGCTTAATGATGCCATGGCCGATACATTAGCTGGAGTATCATCCTAAGAGAATCTTAGCCGATATGTTAATCGAAATATCGTCCTAAAAAGATTTGGCCGATGTGTTCTTTGGACATCGCCCTAAGCAATTATACGTGGCTGATGAAGTGATCGATATTATCCTGAGGTACCGTAGTAATGTTTTTGATAAATAAAATTGTACCAAAAACAGGGAGACATGTGTTGAATACATAATTTGGCAGCTGGAAATATATGAGCCAAATTGATTTAATAGTCGATCAAGTTAATCAGTTTGATAAATTGTTTCAATATGGCAGCGAGATATTTTGCAGACTGAGGACACGTTTTAGTTACGGACAAGGGTGCTTTAAGGCACAGCGATGCTATCTACTGATAACAAGTATTGAAGAGATTCGGCTGATTCATGTCAGCTAACCAGCTATTGTCGAGAACGCTGAGACGTATTCAAAAGGATTGTGCAGTCGCGTATGGAGAAGAGCATCAGGAAAATTACACGAAGAAGGTTAATCATTAATTATGTTCTAATTAGCACTATTACCGCATATTTTATGGGCTTGAATGCATATATACCTGATCGGTTTAGAGCTGTTACGTGGCCAAATTTTAGACTAGACAGGTTGGATTTGAACATGGCAACCGAATCAGGTGGACTAGTCCTATTCCGTTTCACGTTGCTTGGAGTTTTGTAATAGCACGCAAAGTCCTGCAGCCTATATATAAAGGTTCTCGCCGATTGAAGAAAGCCCCGAAATAATCAATCTATTATCAAAACACTACTTTTTCATGTACGTTTATTTTCTTCTCTGTTTATCTACTGCTGGCCCTAGTCGCCTAGGGTTTGGTCGGATCTTTGCCGTTTTGTCCCGAAAAATGGTCGGATCTCCTCCACGAAAGCGAGGAATTCTTTGTTGATTTGCTCGAAAATCATCCGTACGTCGTCACGAAAGCACGACGGTTATCATGGTGTTGCGCGGCAGATTTTCGTGGCAACAATAACAACCTGGGGTAGAAGCACAAAAATTCACACCTCAAAAGGACGTACAGAGATTTTACACGATTTTTTATGGTGAAGCACAGGAATCTGTTTCGGGACAGCAACTTTTCTAATCATTACTTCTCTCTTATTAGAGGTTACTCTTGGCACAAAAAGAAAATAAAAAGGATAAGGAGTGGTTATTACTGAAGTAATAACTTCAAGACTCATCTAAAACTTTTGGGTTATCTCACAATAAGTACTTTTCTTTAACGCCTTTAAGTTAGACATAAGAAGCAAGAAAAAGGATCAAGTGTTCTCAAATGAAGAAGCATTAAAACCAAATTTTATTTTCATAGGAGAGGCAAAAGAAATCTTCTCTCTCTTCTTAGGAAAGTGTTCTATACATTTCTTGAGTGGGAGTTGATATTTAATGGTGTCTTCTTTCATATCAATAATAGCACCAACAGTTCTAAGAAAAGGTCTTTCCAAAGTAATAGGACAAGAAGCATTGCATTCAACATCCAAAACATAGAAATCAACGGGGACATAGGCATCGTTAACCATAATAAGAACATCATTAATACTCCCCATGAGTTTCTTTTTAGCATTATCATCAAGTGGGAGATTCAAATAACAATCTTCAAGTGGTGGCAAATCAAGCATATCATAAATCCTTTTAGGCATAATAGAAACACTACTATCAAGATCACAGAAAGCTTTGAAATCAAAATCATTCACTTTCATATTAATGATGGGTTCCCAACCATCTTCTTGTTTTATAGGAATAGAAACTTTTTGTTTCATCTTTTCTTCTTTAATCTTTATGAGAGCATCAGTAATGTGTTTTGTAAAGGCCATGTTCATAGCACTAGCATTAGGACTTTTAGCAAGTTTTTGTAGGAACTTAATAACTTCAGAGATATTCTAACCATCAAGATCAAAATCATAATTACATCTAAAGTAGTAGAGCTATTACTAGCTTCAACACTAGTGGTAGTGATAGTAGAAACACTAATGTTTCTAGCAATTTCATCTTCTCTTTTCCACTTAGCATGCAATTCAGCTAATTGTCTAACATTTTCATCAATTCTTACTTGTATGGCATTAGTAGATTCAAAGGGATTATCAATATTTTCAGGTTTACCAGCCATTCTATTCAAATAAGATTGAGCTTCAGCTAGTGATGCTATATTTCTTTCAGTATTAGAGAGTTTTTCCTCAATAGTTTTATTGAAAGCAGTTTGTTTACTAATAAAGTCCTTAAGCATAACTTCAAGTTCAGAGGGAGCACTCCTATTATTATTGTAGGAATTTCCATAAGCATTACCATTGTTGGGAGGATATGGCTTATAATTGTTGTTACCAAAATTATTCCTATAGGCATTGTTGCTAAAATTATTATTTCTTATAAAGTTCACATCAACTTGCTCTTCTTGAGCAACCAAAGAGGCTAAGGGAACATTATTTGGATCAATATGGGCTTTCCCATTAACAAGCATGGACATAATAAAATCAATCTTATCACTCAAGGAGGAGGTTTCCTCAACAGAATTTACCTTCTTACCTTGTGGAGCTCTTTCAGTATGCCATTCAGAGTAGTTAACCATCATATTATCTAGAAGCTTTGTTGCAGCACCCAAAGTAATGGTCATAAAGGTACCTCCAGCGGCAGAATCCAATAGATTTCTTGAAGAATAGTTCAATCCTGCATAAAAAGTTTGGATAATCATCCAAGTAGTCAGTCCATGAGTGGGACAATTCTTTTCCAAAGATTTCATTATTTCCCAAGCTTAAGCAACATGTTCATTATCAGATTGTTTAAACTTCATTATTTCACTTCTCATATATATAATCTTAGCAGGAGGATAGTATTTTCCAATGAAAGCATCTTTGCATTTAGTCCAAGAATCAATACTATTCCTAGTTAAGGAATTCAACCATTCTTTAGCTTTTCCTCTCAAAGAGAAAGGAAACAATTTAAGCTTAATAATATCTCCATCTATATCCCTATGCTTTTGCATCTCACAAAGTTCAACAAAGTTATTTAGATGGGCTGCAGCATCTTCATTACCAATACCAGAAATTTGTTCTCTCATAACAAGATTGAGTAAAGCAGGTTTTATTTCAAAGAAAGTAGTTTTAGGAACAGGTGGAGCAATAGGTGTGCTCATAAAATCATTGTTGTTGGTGCTAGTGAAGTCACACAACTTAGTGTTTTCAAGAGTAGTCATTTTTTTGTGTTTTTAATAAAGAAAGCAAACTTGTAAAACTAATTTTTTTGTGTTTTTGATAAAGAAACAAGCAAACAAAGCAAAAGTAAACTAAGCAAAACAAAAATAACAAAGTAAAGAGATTGGTTATGAGGGAATCCCCTTGTGAAGATGTCCTTGACTCCCCGGCAATGGCGCCAGAAAAATCTTGCTGGCGCGTGGTTAACGTGGGAGTTTCTTCTTGTTCTTCAGTCCCCGGCAATGGCGCCAGAGAAATACTTACTGACTCGTGTACTAACGAGCTCGTTGGGGACCCCCAAGAGGAAGGTATGATGAGCACAATAGTAAGTTTCCCTCAGTTATGAAACCAAGGTTATCAATCAAGTAGGAGCAAGGAAACACTCCAAAGGTGTAGCTAGTTGAATGATACATTGCAAATGTATCTATAATTTTTGATGTTCCATGCTTGGTTTTAACCACTTTGTTGTGTTTTGTCCACACTTTGGAGTACTTTTCATATGATTTCTTGGACTAACCTATTAACAAGAGCCACAGTGCCAGCTGCCTATTTTCTGTTGTTTTTGGTTCCAGGAAAGTCAGAAAATGAATATTCTCGGAATTGGACGGGACAAAAGCCAAAGTGCCTATTTTTCCGGAAGTCATCAGATGCCAAAATACGAGACGGAGAAGGACTGGGGGCCGGCCACACCACCTGGCCATGCGGCCAGGCCTGGCCCGCGCCAGGGGGTTGTCTGGCCGACCCCAGCACCCACTCGGCCTCTCCTTCCGCCTATATATTGCCCTCGGGACGAAAACCCTAAGTACCCGATCAAAAATCCACGAAAGAGTCTGTAGCCGCCGTCATCTCCATCCATAGATCGGGAGGGATCTGAAGCTCTTCCCTGCACCCTGTCGGAGAGGGGAATTCACCATGGAGGCCTTCTTCATCACCATGCAAGCCTCCGGTGTGATGCGTGAGTAGTTCATCTTTGGACTACGGGTCCATGTAGTAGCTAGATGGCTGGTTCTCCTCCTTTGTGCTTTCATGTTTAGATCTTATGAGCTCCGTTCATGTCAAGATCATCTATTTGTAATTCTGCAAGTTGTGTTTCCGGGGATCCGATGGATATTGAGATGCTATTTCAGATTGATTATTGATTTTATCATGTCTTTGTTATTTGTGATCTTGCATGCTTTTCGTTGTTAGTAGCTATCTTGGCCAAGTAGATGCAAGCAACTCCAAGAGTTAGTATTTATGCTCGATAGTGGGTTCATGCCTCTGGTAATCTGGGGAAGTGACAGAAATCTCTAAGGTTCTAGATGTGCTCATGCTACTAGGGAGAAAATAACAATCCTTTGTTCATAGAACAATCGTATTGTTTACATTACACGCAATTCATAATGCAATAATCTGTTGCTTGCAACTTAATACTGGAGGGGGGTCGGATGATAACCTGAAGGTGGATTATTAGTCATAGATACAGTTGGATGTCGGTCTATGTATAATGTTGTAATTCCCAATCAAGTTCCAAAGGAGTCAATATGATTAGTATATGCATGTATTGCTTTCTCGATGTTTGTCAATTGCCCTGCTGTAATTTGTTCACCCAGCATGTTATCTATCTTAAGGAGAGCCACCTCTAGTGAACTATGGATCCTGGTCCTTTCTTTTACATACAATCTACAAACTGTTTACTGCTTTGTGTTTACTTTCTGCAAACTATTACTTCCTTCCATTCGATACGTTTAATCCTTTGTTTTCAGCAAAACCGGTGAGATTTACAACCTCATCCCAAGTTGGGGACAAAGTTATGTGGTTGTGTTGTGCAAGTCTCCACGTTGCTACTAGCACCGGTAGTGCGCCCGACCAAGGCTCAGCTAGCAACACTTTTGGGGTGTTTCCTTGCTCCTACTGGTTTGATTAAACCTTGGTTTCATAACTGAGGGAAACTTGATGATGTGCTCATCATACCTTCCGCTTGGGGTTCCCCAACGAGCTCCACATCAACACCGAGCCATCAAGCATTTTTCTGGAGCCGTTGCCGGGGTGTCAAGGATATCTTCACAAGGGAAGTCCCTCATAACCAATCTCTTTACTTTGTTATTTTTGTTTTGCTTAGTTTCTTTTTGCTTTGTTTGCTTGTTTCTTTATAAAAAACACAAAAAAAAATAGTTTTACTAGTTTGCTTTAGTTATCAAAAACACACAAAAATTAAGTCTCCTTTAGTTGTTGCCTCTTCCTTAGCTCACCATGTTGATCCCTAAATTCACCCCGAAAGACCTTTCAATAGGGAGTGGTTCTATAATTAGAAAAGATAATATTGAAGAATTTTTTAATCATGTTAGTAAACATGAGGATACTGAGGATAGATCCCTTGCAGAACTTGCTCCAAACTATGAGATTGCTGCAGCTTCTTTAGTTCACATGTTAGAAGCTAGGTTTGTTAACCTCAACCCCTTAATACAAGTAATGTTTCTTAAGCTTAAAGAAATTGAGGACCCTGAAAAGAGGGATTTTATTTTAGAAACTTTGTTTAAGGAATTCTATGATGTTGCCAAGGAAGCTAGAAAATTCTTTGAACGTTTCAATATGCTAGGCTCATGTGTAGACGTTGTTGGTACACGAGAAAAGATGAGTAAAACTGAACCTAATGGGGAGGAAATTAAGATACCAACACCCTTCAAACTAGTAGCAATGCATGAAGCCATAGAAAAGAATCTTGATTGGATCGTTCCTGAGAACCCTTTTGATGAAAGTAGTGAACCTAAGAGCACTGAGAGAGGATCCTCTAGAACTTATTTGGATTAGATACCTTGTCTTGTTGAAGATATTTCTGGTATTGATCTTAATGCTTGTTCATTTGAGAATACTTGATTCTTTTTCTTGCTTCTTATGCCTAACTTAAAGGCGTTAAAGAAAAGTACTTATTGAGAGAAAACCCAAAAGTTTTAGATGAGCCTTGAAAATTATTACCTCAGTAATAACCGCTCCTTATCATTTTTATTTGCTTTTTGTGCCAAGAGTAACCTCTAATGAGAGAGAAGTAATGATTGGGAAAGTTCTTGTCCCGAAACAGATTATGCTCTTCACCATAAAAATTCGTGTAAAATCTCTGAACGTCTTTTTGAGGCGTGAATTTTTGTGCTTCTGCCCCAGGTTGTTGTCTAACTTTAGTTAGTTCAACACTTTTTGATTTGAGCAACAGAAGGTCTTCAAAAAAAATCGTCTTTACCTGCTCGTTTGTTTTGACAGATTTCTGCCATTTTCTGCATTTGCTTCTTGTTGGTTCTTTTTTGAGTTCTTTTGGGGAATTGAACTTTTTGAGGGAAGTGCTACAGTAGATAGTGTTTTAATGGAAGTTTATTTGGTGTTAGAACTGAACCTTAAGACTTATTTATCTTGAGTGCACTAATGTTGCAAATAAAGATTGTGTGAAGTTTTGTATGAAGGAAAAAATTTCAGGTGTATGAAAGGAATGAGTAATGAGATGAAGGATGGACTAAAGCTCAAGCTTGGGGATGCCACACGTGTCACCCCAAGAAATATCCAAGAAGTACAAGCGTCAAAACTTGGGGATGCCCAAGGCATCCCCCTCTTCATCAATAAAAGTCCCAGGTTTCTTCGAAACGCTTCATTTTTATTGCTCCATGCATAGTTGTGTTGTTCTTGGAGCGTCTTCTTTTTCGTTTTCTTTTTGGTTTGTTGTTTGCTTAGTTTTCTGAATAAATTGGTTGGACCCCCTCTTTCATACATTGGTCTGCAAATAGGTTGGTTTGGTTTGGAAAAGAGTAGGAAAGTTCATGCTTATCTGGCAAAAAGAGCTTGTTTTTGACTGTGGCCTATGCTTTGTCATGCCATGATTGATATTGTTTTTGTTTTATGCTTAGTATTCTTTTCTGTAGCATGACTTGTTATAAACAATTGAGATTTCTTAATGTGCCTTGGATGAATCATGTGTTGTTTTAGCATATTAAAGCATGGTATAGTGGTATTCTCCTTTGATGCTTTATTTGGGTTGACTTGACGCATGCTCACACCATGTTATGACTATCTCAAGTCACCATAGCCTTTATGATCGTTTAGTTTTCAACTTGTAGTATCACTTTATGCTTTTATCAATGATGTTTTGTCGCTCTGCATGATTATGGCCATTATTGCTCTCTTAGTTTGTCGCTCCCAGTCTTTTGCTAGCCTCCACAACCAAGTATGAGTTCCACTCATGCATCAAACTCCCTAAACCAAGTTATTCCAAA
This sequence comes from Avena insularis, assembly GCA_023614405.1. NCBI lineage: Eukaryota > Viridiplantae > Streptophyta > Magnoliopsida > Poales > Poaceae > Avena > Avena insularis. The sequence continues at coordinate 501,309,251 of CM042688.1, read as the reverse complement.
TAGTCCACCATACCTACCTACTAGATTATGCTATTCCAAGTAAATTCATGATTTTGTTTACCTTCCAAATTAAACTTGTTATGAGAAAACTAGTCATTAAAGCTCTCACGAACTTGATGGCACACTTTACTCCTTCTGGAAAAACGTCGAACCCCCTGATTTTTTAGGTCAGAAGGCAACTTATAGGCGAAGAGGGAGACCGAGGGGCAGTCTGGGGCGGCCAGACCATCTCCTGGCGTGGCCTGGGCTTTCCCGCGCGGCCAGGTGGTGTGGCCTGGGCCCAGCGCCCCCCTCCGTCTTGTATTCTGGCTCCGGGAGTCTTCTGGTGAAATAGGATTTTTGGCATATTATCCAGGATTTTTCCTGATAGTTGATTTTCTGCACAAAAAGTAGACACCAATGCAATTCTGCTGAAAACAGCGTTAGTTGCATCCAAATCACACAAGTTTAGAGGAGAAACAATAGCCAAAGTGTTCGGGAAAGTAGATACGTTTTGGACGTATCAACTCCCCCCAAGCTTAGCTTATTGCTTGTCCTCAAGCAATTCAGTTGAAAACTGAGTGCGATAAAAGAACTTTCACGAACACATTTGCTTCATATGATGTATATATTCTCAGCATGTGATCAACTACTTAGACAATTCATAATAAGGAGTATGCAACTAAGTTTACTTAATAGGCAATGCAAGCTATGAAGAGATTCCAACTCAAAAATAATAAGTAGCATGAAGCATAAACATAAGCAACATTACAATGCTCATAACAAGGTATGATAGAGTGGTATCTCGCTTACCTTTGTGCAAGGCACCTCTGAAGTTCAGGTGAAGACTAGAAGTAAAGATGTCAAAGATACAAGCATCAAAGTCATAACACAAATAGTCAAGTAATGGGACAAGCACAAAGAATGACAACTATGCTCTCAAGAAGGTGCTCAAAGAATATGTGGAGACTCAACAAGGAAATGAAAAGATTTTGAATAGTTTGAAAGGCTTCCAAATGCTGAAAGTATGGTGCTCGTTAGCTTTGAGATCTCATTGCCCCTATCATAAGCATCTTTAATGTGGTTAAGGTGAAAGTGACACAACTAAGAGGATATGCTTGACAAGTTATAAATCGAAGCCTCATGCCCCTTACTTACGAAGACCGATCCTCATGCTACTCAACTTCAGTCACAAGTAAGCTCTTGTCATTGTAAGTATATACGTATCATAGAGAACCGCCAATGGGGTACCCCTTGCACCTGACATAGGAGCTATCCCATAATCAAAATGATAAGGCAAGCAGACAATGAGCATCTCAGCGATCTTTTTATTTACTATGTGCATAGATTTTTATTGAGGATGCTTCATAGAATGCTCATTATGGTTATGTAAGTTTCCACCATGATTAGGCATGGCTTAGGCTAGCGGCCCAGGCGTTTCTCTAACATACATATAAACTCCATGATCTTACAAGTTCCACTTTTACTTCACACCGCCGGGATCCATAAGCAAAAGAACATGATGTCAACGAGGTACTAAGTACCAATGAAATGTTGAAAACGTTCCCCATGATACATGGTTTTTCTAACTTCAACTTATAAAGCGCAAGCATATACGGAACAAAGAAGGACGCAATGGTTCAGGTTTATTAAATGCAAGAAAATAAAGTGTGCCATCAAGTTTGTGAGAGCTTTACTAACTAACTTTCTCATAACAAGCAAACATTTTATTTGGAAGAAAACAAGGCATATTGAATATGCGCGGAAGTAGCAAATGATGCTAATAGGTAGGTATGGTGGACACTTTGGCAATATTTGGTTTTGGGGAGTTGGAAACATGAGTAAAACATACTCAGTGAATGTGAAGGCTAGCAATAGTAAGGGAGCGACAAACGAGAGAGCAATAGCTGTCATAATCATGTTTGCAACAAAACAGGACTAATCATGGCATGAAAGTGATTCAAGATCCTCAAGGTAAAATAATTCATCGAGGCTTAACTGATTATTACAGTCATAATGCATGCATGAGCATGTGCCAAGTCAATTCAAATGAAACATTCAGAGGAGGATACCATGGTGTCATACCAAGTTATGAATAGCGTAATGCAAGCAAACATTCATAAGACATGCTACAAACTATTAGCAAGCTGGACCTAATCATAAGAAAGCAAGAACTACTAAGCATCCAAAGATAACATACACCTTACACGAACGGACTAAGCATGACCACAGTGATGAGTATATGTACAAAAATGAAAACAAATAGAGTTCGTTACCAGCCTCTTACCATGCCTCAAGTTGTCATAATCCTCATTATTGCTCTTCACTTGTGTGGCTTGAATAATAACATGAAACCAACATCCACTTAGGACTGTTGAACCCTGTAGCAAACTCACAAAACCAAAGAAGAACGACAATTTTTTTGTTGTTTTCGATTTTTAAAACAAGAACCAAAAAAAGGAAAACAAGCAAAGCAAAATCTTTTTGGGGTTTTTGAATAGTTCAAACAAAGCAAAAGGGAAAAGCAAACCAAGGCAAAAAGAAGAAGAAGAAGCAAACCAAAGAGAAACAACAAAAATATTTTTGGTATTTTTGTGTTTTAGAAAGCAAAAGCAAAGAAAGAACAAAAACTAAAAGGAGAACAAAACATGAATATACAAAGTCCCGACGCAAAATGATATGGAGATGAGTGCGGTGTCAGCATACCTCCCCCCAAACTTAGGCTTTTGGCCTAAGTGGGTATCAATCCAGATACGGGTAAGGGTTCCAAGCAGGAGGGTCATGATAAGAATGGTCGTAGTTGGGCCCGTGGGAAGAAGAAGAAGCTCCCCAATCATGAGCAGGCTGCTGATACGAAGACTCTCCCTCATTCGAGGGCTGGACCGAATCATCCGTGACCTCTCTTCTAGTGTCCTGCTCATGTTGGGAGAGCTCTCCCAAGTACGTGTCAAGCTCCTCCTCAGTGAGGGACCATCCTTCCCTGTTATCAAGGTTAAACAAAACAGGTGTAGGCAAAAGAACAACACGCTCGGACTTGCTCTTTCTCCAACCAGCTTTGAGAAAGGTTATTTCATAAGATAACTCGTTCAAACTAGCCCACGAGGAAACAAATTTATGATGTATCATGGAATTAAAATCAAGCCTTTCTATAGGGAACTGTAGGTCTAGATGATGAGGCACTAAACCATGAAATGCTAGTAAACGAGAAGCAATGAGGCCTCCACAAATTCCACATTTCTCATGGTTAGCAGCAAGACGGAAAGCTATCAAAGCACCTAAGTTGTAAGACCTATCTCATTTAAGAGGAGCAGAGATAAATGCTAGATCATATGACGATAACTTATTGGCAGTTTTCCTAGCAAGAACACACTTGGCAACAAAGTAGGCAAAGTAACGAATGGAGGGAAGATGAATGTTACGGATTTTTTCCATTCTCCTTCGAGAATCTGCTCCCTTGGCAAATTTCTGCGTATAAATCCATGAGTGGTTCAGGTCGCTCCTTAATCCTTCTACATGATCCCCATTGAGGTACCTTAATAGCTACACAAAATTCATTGAGAGAAAGGTCGACAGCAATATTGTAAATTTTGTAGTGGACCATGGGATTAGGCAAAGAGTGACTAAATTGAAATTCATGCACCACAGACATGGTTAGCTTCACAAATTGACAAGGTTCATCTTCCAAAAAGTGCTCCAACCCTGCATTAGAAACCAAAGTGTGGAAATCTTGGAGGATTCCTACAGCTCTCATGAACTCAGGGCATGGATAAATGGAAGGAAAAACATCCTCCTCCTGGTGGACCTTCATGACCTCAGGCACCCATAGTTCATGTTGGTTTAGTTGATGCTCACTCATCTTCTATTCTGAAATTTAAACACCTATTAAACAAGTGATTGCAAAGTGAATATAATGAAGGGTACTACTCATAGGGACTTGTAAGAGGCCTAAACATGCATCAAAACTATATCTCTAAGCATCAAACAAGCTTAAAAGCTCTCATAACTTGTCACTACAGCAGCAAAATACTCAAGATATAATCCACTAAACACAAATCTACTTGGACAAGGGGAGGAGTCACATACCAGGGAACAAGTGCTCCAAATTTCAGCAACAAATATGGGCTGAGCAAGGAGATTGAAAAAATCGAGAGCAAGCATAACAAGAACATGATTTTGAGCAATGAACTGGAGCTTACTCGGGAGAGAGAAGAAAGTGGCAAGTGAGAGAGTTTGTGGAGGGCCAGGGGTGGCCTACACCATGGCATGGCGCCACCCAGGGCAGGTCGCGCCACCAGGTGGTGAGCCTGCCCGGTGGGTCCCCCTGGTACCTCCCAGGCACTCCTCTGCCCCTTTTTTCACGTAAAAATTTAATATGAATTTTCTGGAATTTTTCGAGACACTTTATTTTTGGGCATTTTTCAGGTATAGAAGAATGATTTTCTGACAAAGAGATTTTTTTTGGAAAAATATGCAATGACAAAACAAGGCTAGAACTACAGAAGTTCTAAGACACTCTAACATGCAAGCAACTAACAACAAAGAAAACTAAACGAAAACAAAAACTAAAATGGATAGTAATAGAAGTAAACGGAGATAATCATAGTGAAAACATTGTTTTGTTCAACGAAATCCTTTTGTTAACAAGGTTGATCAGGTCTTGTTACCAAAACAATTTCATATGAGACAAAACTTTGTATTCCACTAATGATTATGTTACCTCAACCTTGATAGCAATGGTCCCAATCATAATAGTTTCAAATTTTTCTCTTGGTATGGGACAATATATTTCTCCAACTTGAATGCCCTCAACATGTTCAATTGAATTCAAACCATAAGTCCTTTCAATCTTCTTGGGGAAATAGACAGTATGTTCCTTTTCATTAACATTGAAAGTCACCTTCCCTTGATTACAATTAATAACAGCTCCTGCAGTATTTAAGAAAAGGTCTCCCAAGAATAATAGACATATTATCATCTTTAGGCATAATAGTTTGAGAGGATGCTCACATAAGAAATATGAGTTGAAGTAGAAGAGAGCATCAAGAAGCAAAATTCAAAACACCTTTAAGTCTAACCCACTTCCTATGCATAGGAATCGTGTATGCAAATAAATTTACAAAGAACAAAGTGATAGGCATAGGAAGATAAAACAAGAGTAACTTCAAAACTTTCAGCATAGAGAGGTGTTTCAATACCATAAAAACTTCTACAACCATATTTTCCTCTCTCATAATAATTTTCAGTAGCCTCATGAATAAACTCAACAATATAACTATCACATAAAGCATGCTTTTCATGATCTACAAGCACTAGAGCTTTATTATAAACATTTTCAAAAGAATCCTCAGGAACATAACATTCATCCTCCTTTAGTAAGCATGGGGGACAATCAAATAATGTAAGGGATAAAGAGTTACTCTCATTAGAAGGTAGGCATGGGTAGCTAATCCATTCTTCCTCCTTTTGTTCATCACTCTCCTCCTCTTTTTCATCTAATGAGATTTCAGGTTCATCAATTTCTTCTTCCATAGGATCCTGCAAGGCATTAGTCTCTTCCATTTGTGGAAAGCATCTATTAATATATTCAAGAATAAAGCCATTTTCTTCCTTGTAACTGTCAAAGCAAAATTTAAGTATACCATAAACCTCATATTTATAAGGTGAATCATCAATATTTTCAAGCAAACTAGCAAGTTCAAATGCACCCTTCCAAGCAATAAATTCTTCAATTTGTTCCGCATCATAAAATTCATAAATTCCTTTAACATAAGAAGATATGGTAACATTATCATTATACTCACATTGAAAAGGGAGGTGTTTATACCTCTTACCGCAACAAGATTTATCAAAGCAATAAGTAACATTATAAGTAGAGCACATGTTTCTAGCAATGGTATACAATTTATCAATTTGTTCCCATAAGTGTTTCCCTTTTTGTGACAAGCGGTGTTCCTTATAATAGTATTTTTGATGTTCTGTGAACCCACCTTGCCAATAAGATTTAGTTTCAAAGAAACCAACCATTGCCAGCAAGCATGATAAAGCTAGACAATAACAGACCAACGAAAATAACAACTAGAGTAGGAATTAATTTTTTGTATTTTTGATAAAGAAATAAGCAAACAAGGCAGAAATAAACTAAGCTTGAACAATAGTGATTCCAAGTGGACTTGATAAATAAAGCTATGCTCCCCGGCAACGGCGCCAGAAAATAGTCTTGATGACCCACAATTATAGGGGGTGTATTGCAGTATTTTCGAGGGAAGTGAAACCCAATTTATTGATTCGACATAAGGGGAGCCAAAGAATATTTATAAGCCTTAACAACTGAGTTGTCAATTCAGCTGCACCTGGAAACAATCTTGCTCACAGAAGTTTATCAGTAGCAACAGTTTTATAGTAGGAATAGTAAAGTGGCAGCAGTAGTAAAGTAAAGACAGCAGTTGCAATAGCAGTAAACAGTGGATTCGAGTACGATAGGCATAGGGATGGATGGACAGGCGTTGCATGGACAAGACAATTCACATAGCAATCAGAACATAGGGCAATTGCAGATAAATAAGATAAAGCATCCAAGTACTATATAATCCTAGGCATGTGTTCCATATATAGTCATACGTGCTCGCAATGAGAACTTGCACAACATATTTGTCCTGCCAGTCCGTTTGCAGCGGGGCCTTGATACATTGCAAATGTATCTATAATTTTTGATGTTCCATGCTTGGTTTTATCTACTTTCTTGTGTTTTGTTCCAACTTTGGAGTACTTTTCATATGATTTCTTGGACTAACCTATTAACAAGATGCCACAGTGCCAGTTGCCTGTTTTCTGCTATTTTTGGTTCCAAGAAGTCGGAAAATAAATATTCTCGGAATTGGACGGGACAAAAGACAAAGTTACTATTTTCCCGGAAGACTCACGGAGCCAGAAGGAGAGTCAGAGAGGGCCCATAGGGTGGCCACACCATGTGGTGGCTAGCCTGGCAGCCACCACCAGTGGTGTGGGCCCCCAACGTGATGACCCACAAGTATAGGGGGTGTATCGCAGTATTTTTGATAAGTAAGAGTGTCGAACCCAATGAGGAGCAGAAGGTGCTGGCTAGTGGTATGGATCAGGAATTCTATGCAAATACGTAGCAAACGGATTTTTAGGGGTTTTCGATAAAGCAAGTAAACAAAGTACGAGTAAACAAAAGACAGTAAGAATGAATGCAGCAAGTGGCCCAATCCTTTATGTAGCAAAGGTTAAGCCGGTTGTATTTCTATAGATGACCAAACGTTCTCGAGGACACATGGGAAGACTGTCAAGTGCTTTCGCTTCATATAGTCGATTAATCTTCTCTAGCTTGCTAAGTGTTGTGTGGGTGAACCTGTGCTAATGTACCGTCCCATCCAAGACTTAATACATACTTGTGATTAAACCCCCTTGCAAACATCCGTAAGTACAAGAAAGTAATTAATGTAAAACCTAACCACAACTTTAAACTCTAAGACCCTTACGTCCCTTGTGCAATGGTTTCCTAACGGGGGTTCAGGTTTCTGTCACTCCGGCAACCCCTACTATTAGTAGCCAAATACACAATATATTCCCCTAGGCCCATATAGGTGAAGTGTCATGTAGTCGATGTTCACATGACACCACTAGAAGAAGTACACCACAACTTAAATAATAATCTATTAAATCTTTCTCAACGCAACTCCACTACTAACAACAAGACTTCTCCCATGTCCTCAAGAACAAAACGAACTACTCACAAGACATCATATGGATCATGATCAGAGATGGAATAATGATGTATAACAATCTGAACATAAACAATAATTCAATGGTTCACTCAATAGCATCAACTACAAGGAGTAATCAACACCGGGAAAGTTTCCCCTATGAACTAATGCAAGATTCAACCAATTGTTACAGCAATATGGAGATGGTGATGAGGGTGCTGATGGTGATGATGGTGGTGATGATGATGATGATCCTGATGAAGTCCAGCTTGATGGTGGTGTTGATGGCGACGATCTCCCCTCTCCGGGAAGGAATTCCCGGCAGAAATCATCTGCCGAGAGATCTTCTCTCTCGGTGTTTTCCGCCTCAGAGGCGGAATCTTTCCGTGGTTGCTCCCAGTATTAGGGTTTGGGAGGAAGATATCGCCCAGAGGAGAGGCTGGAGTGGGCCAGGGTGGCCACACCACTCCCTGGAGCGGCCTGGGCTTGCCCGTGCCATGGGGCGGTGTGGGCCCCCAGTGGCCCCCCGCCACACCATATTCTGGCATCTTGAGTCTTGGAAAAATAGAATTTTCCGTATATTTTCCGGATTTTCTGATCTTGGCAATTTTGCCTCCAAACAGCACCTTTTCCATGAATCCCGCAGCGGTCCATGCTCCAAAAGTCATCAACCATGCAAAAACAGATGAAATAACATAAGTATCACCTCTCAATACGAAATATATCAATGAGCAATAGTGAATTAAGACATAGAATAGTGATGCAAAGTGGACTTATCAGCCGCCCACCGACCTTGCCTCTTCGCCTATAAGATGCCTCCCGATACCAAAACCCTAAATCGTCAAGCCTCTAGCCACGAAAAGTTCCAGGCCGCCCGCCAGAAGGGAGATTCGGATAGAAAGTCTCTATTCAGCACCTGCCGACGGAAGTGCCCGGAGCCATCTCCATCGATCTCCACCACCATCTCCATCACCATTGCTGATTCCCATGATGAGGAGGGAGTAGTTCTTCCTCGAGGCTAAGGGTTCTACCGGTAGCTATGTGTTCATCTCACTCTCTATGCATGATCTTATTGAGATCATGAGTTTGTAATCTATAGATCTACCTTGCTACTCAAGTGCTTTAATAGATCTCTGCTCTCCCCATGTGTGTGAAAGTGACAGTGTGCACACCATGGTGGCACTTAGGCTAGAGATTACAAATACTTGTTATGAGTTATATTTGGAGTTAGATGTCTTTATGAAATTGTGGTGTTTGTTGGACTCATCTAGTGCTCAAGGTGACAGTGTGGGGTTATCTAGATGGGAAAGACTTACTTTGAGGTGTGCTGTTATAGCCCTACCATCGATTAGAGTGTCCAACCGGAGAGTAGTTAAGAGTAGTATCATGAAGATAATATATTTATGAGAGAGTGTTCACTAGTGAAAGTATGATCCCTAGGCCTTGTTTCTAAGCATTGATACACCGTTTGTAATTAGATCTGTTACATGTTTGCTTGCTTCCATATTTATTTCAGTTTGCCTTTAGTCTCTTCCACGTCATCAAGCTCTTTTATAGCACCGTTGTCTTATATCCATACCACTTGTATTTCACTATCTCTTCGCCGAACTAGTGCACCTATACACCTGACAAGTGTATTGGGTGTGTTGGGGACACAAGAGACTTCTTGTATCTTGATTGCAGGGTTGGTTTAGAGTGTATACCCTTGACCACTTCCTCCCTGAGTTCGATAAACCTTGGGTGATCCACTTAAGGGAAAACTTGTTGCTGTTCTACAAACCTCTACACTTGGAGGCCCAACAACTGTCTACAAGAATAGAAGTGCGTAGACATCAAGATATGTTGCCGGGGAGGTAAGGTAAAAGGTATTCACACCGGAGGATTAAAGAAGAAGAACCTCCCACTGCAAATGCCTATTTTCTGGTGTGAGTACTCGAAGTTATTTCCTTTAGATTCTGCAATTTTGTCTTTTTGTTTCTTGTTTTCACTAGTTGAAGCAATGAAAACAACAACAAAATTAGAGAGCTTTATAGTATTTATCTTGAGTTAGGACATGAAGTGTTTGAAGAGAAAATTAAAAAACCTATGGAACTTTATTTGCATGCTAATAGCAATGTTGTCAGTATGCACTCTTTGGACACCATTATTGCTAATGCTATGGAAAAGTCTAAGCTTGGGGAAGCTAGTTTTTATGAAAATGATCTTTTTAGTTCCCCAGCTTTGGAAGATAGCTATTTTATTGCTTATGATGATACCAAACCTCCAATATATGATGATTATAATGATGAATATGTTATTTTTAGTCCACCTACTGTTGAGGAGAAAATTAATGATGATTACAATATGCCTGCTATATTTGATGATTATGGTGATGAGAATAATAATGATAGCTATTTTGTTGAATTTGCTCCCACTACAATCAATAAGAATGACTATGCTTATGTGGAGAGTAATAATTATTATATGCATGTGGCTCATGATAAGAATGTTTTATGTGAGAGTTATATTGTTAATTTTATTCATGATGCTACTGAAAGTTATTATGAGAGAGGGAAACATGGTTTTATGCATCTCAATAATATTAAGTTTCCCCTCTTTATGTTGAAAATTTTGAAGTTGCACTTGTTTTGCTTTCCTGTGCTTGTTGCTTTGTGCTTTCATAACTTGTTTCTTTACAAGATTCCTAAGCATAGGAAGTGGGTTAGACTTAACTGTGTTTTGAATTTGCTTTTGTTTGCTTAGTTTGCTGAATAAATTGGTTGGACCCCCTCTTTCTTACATTGGTTTGCAAATAGTTTGGTTTGGATTGGAAAAGAGTAGGAAAGTTCATGCTCAAGTGGTAAAGAGAGCTTGTTTTTGACTGTGCCCTATGCTCTATCACGCCATGCTTGATATCGTTTTGGCTTTATGCTTAGTATTCTTTGTTGTAGCATGGCTTGTTATAAACAATTGAGATTGCTTAATGTGCCTTGGATGAATCATGCGTTGTTTTAGCATATGAAAGCATAGCATAGTGGTATTCTCCTTTGATGCTTTATTTGGGTTGACTTGGCGCATGCTCACACCATGTTATGACTATCTCAAGTCACCATAGCCTTTATGATCCTTTAGTTTCAACTTGTAGTATCACTTTATGCTTTGATCAATGATGTTTTGTCGCCCTGCATGATTATGGACATTATTGCTCTCTTAGTTTGTCGCTCCTAGTCTTTTGCTAGCCTCCGCAACCAAGTATGAGTTCCACTCATGCATCCAACTCCCTAAAACAAGTTATTCCAAAGAGTCCATCATACCTAGCTACTAGAATATGCTATTCCAAGTATATTCATGTTTTTATCTACCTTCCGAATTAAACTTGTTATGAGAAAACTAGTGATTAAAGCTCTCACGAACTTGATGGCACACTTTACTTTACTTGCCCTTAATAAACTTGAACCATTGTGTCTTCTATGTTGTATATGCTTGCACTTATTTGTCGGGAATTAGCAGAACCATGCTTTCATGGGGAACGCTTTCAACATTGCACTTGGTACTTGTACCTAGTTGATATCATGCTCTTTTGTATATGGATGTCGTCGGTGTGAAATGAAAGGGGAGCTTGTAAGTCCTTGGAGTTATGTATATGTGTTAGAGAAATGCCTGGGCTACTGGTCTAATCCATGCTGACATGGTAGAAATCTGCAGCATAACCGTAATGGGCTGTCTATGAAGCATTCTTCTTATAAAAAAGAAGAGTCCTATATTGAGAAAAAAGAAAAAAGAAAAAAAAGAGATACTATGAAAAGAGGAAAGAGAGAAAAAAGCACCATATTCCCATGGTAAATAAGAAGAATGATGATATGCTCGTTGTTTGCTTGCCTTGTCATTTTGATATGGGGATTCTTTCGTATCATCGGGAAAGGGGTACCCCGTTGAAGGTTCTCAATGATACACATGTATTTACAATGACAAGAACTTACCGGTGACTAAACTTGAGTAGCATGAGGATAGGCCCTCATATACAAGGGACATGAGATTTCTGACTTATACTTCGTCAAGCATGTACACCATAGTTTGTTCACTTTAACCTTAATCACTTCAAGATGCTTATGATAGTGGCAATGAGAGCTGAAAGCTAATAAGTACCATAATTTTTGGAAGCTCTTTATGAGACTTGAATCCCTACTTCCTTCTATGAAGGCCTTTCTTCCACTATATATATTGAGTCTCCACCTTCTATCTTTATGCACCTACTTTGAGAGCATAGTGGCCATTCTTAGTTCTATGTGCATTGTCCCAAGACTCGTTGATTGATGCATAGCTTTGATATTGCTTGTTTTGAACTATTTGTATCTAGTCACTCTTATGAACTTTGAAGGTGTCCTATGCATTTATGTTTGCTACTATATTGAGGGACAAGCTGAATACTATTATGCTATGTTTTCTTTATGTGAAACAAACAAACGTCTTGTAAAGCATTGTTATTCATGAATCTTTTGTTTGTGCATTTTCATGTTGCATCATAGTTTCTTTGCTTATTGCTAGAACTTTGTCTTTCATGTTATGATTGAAGTACTATGATCCCAGCTTTGAATGTTTTGCAAATACTTTGATCAAGTCTTTGATGGTGCATGTCACCTCAAAAATTATTCTTTCTTTTTATCACTTACCTACTCGAGGGCGAGCAGGAGTTAAGCTTGGGGATGTTGATACATTGCAAATGTATCTATAATTTTTGATATTCCATGCTTGGTTTTATCTACTCTCTTGTGTTTTGTTCCAACTTTGGAGTACTTTTCATATGATTTCTTGGACTAACCTATTAATAAGATGCCACAGTGCCAGTTGCCTGTTTTCTGCTGTTTTTGGTTCTAGGAAGTCAGAAAATGAATACTCTCGGAATTGGACGAGACAAAAGCCAAAGTTACTATTTTCCCGGAAGACTCACGAAGCCAGAAGGAGAGTCGGAGAGGGGCCACGGGTGGCCACACCATGTGGTGGTGCAGGCTAGCCCTGGCCGCGCCACCAGGTGGTGTGGGACCCCTGGACGCCCACTGACCTTGCCTCGTCACCTATAAGATGCCTCCCGATACCAAAACCCTAAATCGTCAAGCCTCCAGCCACGAAAAGTTCCGCAGCGCCGCCGCCACCGAAGGGGAGATTCGGGGGACAAAAAGTCTATGTTCAAGACTGCTGACGGAAGAAATGCCCGAGCCATCTCCATCGATCTCCACCACCATCTCCATCACCATTGTTGATTCCCATGATGAGGAGGGAGTAGTTCTTCCTCGAGGCTAAGGGTTCTATCGGTAGCTATATGTTTATCTCTCTCTCTCTCTATGCATGATCTTATTGAGATCATGAGCTTGTAATCTATAGATCTACCTTGTTACTCAAGTGCTTTAATAGATCTCTGCTCTCCCCATGTGTGTGAAAGTGACAGCGTGCACACCATGGTGGCACTTAGGCTAGAGATTACAAATACTTGTTATGAGTTATATTTGGAGTTGGATGTCTTTATGAAATTGTGGTGTTTGTTGGACTCATCTAGTGCTCAAGGTGACAGTGTGGGGTTATCTAGATGGGAAAGGCTTACTTTGAGGTGTGCTGTTATAGCCCTACCATCGATTAGAGTGTCCAACCGGAGAGTAGTTAAGAGTAGTATCATGAAGATAATATATTTATGAGAGAGTGTTCACTAGTGAAAGTATGATCCCTAGGCCTTGTTTCTAAGCATTGATACACCGTTTGCAATTAGATCTGTTACATGTTTGCTTGCTTCTATCTTTATTTCAGTTTGCCTTTAGTCTCTTCCACGCCATCAAGCTCTTTTATAGCACCGTTGTCGTATATCCATACCACTTGTATTTCACTATCTCTTCGCCGAACTAGTGCACCTATACACCTGACAAGTGTATTGGGTGTGTTGGGGACACAAGAGACTTCTTGCATCTTGATTGCAGGGTTGCTTGAGCGGGAATACCTTTGACCACTTCCTTCCTGAGTTCGATAAACCTTGGGTGATCCACTTAAGGGAAAACTTGCTGCTGTTCTACAAACCTCTGCACTTGGAGGCCCAACAACTGTCTACAAGAATAGAAGTGCGTAGACATCAGGCCTCAAGGGAACTACTAGAAATTAAGGTGCTCCTTTTAATAGAGCACCGGAGCAAAGCATTAACACTCCGTGAACACATGTGATCCTCACATCAAAGCCATTCCCTCTGGTTATCCCGATTTCTATCACTTCGGGGCCATTGGTTCCGGACAACAACGTGTGTATACAACTTGCAGATAAGACCATAAACAATACTATCATAATGAATCAATAACATGTTCAGATCTGAAATCATGGCACTCGGGCCCTAGTGACAAGCATTAAGCACAACAAGTTGCAACAAGGTCATAAAGCACTAATAAAAGATACTAGGCACCATGCCCTAACAATCTGATGCCATTACATGAACGATCTCATCCAATCCCTACCATCCCCATAGCCTACAGCGGGGGATTACTCACTCATAGATGGGGGAAACATGGATGGTCGATGGAGAAGCGATGGTGATGATGATGGCAATGATCTCCTCCAATTCTCCGTCCGTGCAGGTGCCGAACGGAGTTTAGTGCTGTTTCGTGGAATCTGGTGGTGGCGGCGGAGCGGAACTCCTTCTGGAAAAACATCGAACCCCCTGAGTTTTTAGGTCAGAAGGCAACTTATAAGCGAAGAGGGATACCAAGTGTTGGGGGGATACCCCCGGGTAGGGTCACGCCGGGGTATAAAGGCCGAGTTAGCCAAGGTTCGGCAAGGCCAAAGCGGATGCTGGCCGGGTCACCTCAAGGCAGGACGAATCACGGGGTAACCCGGACCAGGGGGCGTTCGCCTAACTAAGTCTCAACCGACTTAAGAGGTAAGTCGGAAATGCATGTTTAACTTGTATGCAGGAACAGGTGTGGCCGGATCAACTATGATCCGGGTCACATCTAGCTTCTAGGAGAAGGAAGGAATCTCGCTGGTCAAAAGAAGCCCCGGTACGCACTGCCTGAGCGAAGCAGACAAGAGAAGGACCACCGAGGCGTGGCCGACAAGGGTGACGGTGCCCATGTTGGCTGACGCGGGCGCCGCAGAGGCTCACGTAGCCTCTGCGTGTGTGACGCGAGAGAAAAGTAACCCGGTCGGCTTACTACTTTGGGAGATGGCATATTCTCAGGAATATGCCTCCACGTATGCCCTAAGTAGAGACCTAGCCCCCCCTATATAAGGAGGGTTGGGGCTTCTGTAGAGGGGGTTCCGATTTTGCTAGTTGGGCTAGGGTTTTAAGTGTGATCTGTGAGCGAGAGTAAGAGAGCTCCTTCTTCCTCCTCTCGCCAATACAGCTCTAGGAGCACTTGTAACCTTGGAGGCAAAGCAAATATAAACTTCTGTGTGGAGAATCACTTCACTATCCCTCCCTAGATTCCCCTAGCGTGTATTAGTCCCCACCTTTAGCCTATCCATGGCATCTGCCATGACACCACCACAACAGTTGGCGCCCACCGTGGGGCTATCGGCGCTAGCAGGGGTCAAGATCCGGACGGGAAACCTCATCGGCACCGGCGAACGCATCGTCTCCGGGCTCGTTCAGCGCTTTGGAGCGCTGGACTTCGTCAGCGACAACGCTGGCTGCTTCGGCACGCGACCACTTCCGCGCAACGGCCTCTTCGTCAAGCTCGGCGTGCACAAGGTCTACGTTGTTGTGGACGTATCATGCGTTCATCCGTGGCACGTCGTCAAGGCAGGGGAGCCACTCCTTAGTGTGGTTCACGGGGCGCGTATCACTCGCTCCCCGGACCGTGCAGAGGTGATGATGACTGCGCCGGGTGCAGGCACAAGCAGGGATCCGGCGCCAGATCCGGAGGTAACGCCTACGGCACCGAGAAAAGGTAGAGGTCCTCCACTAGAGAGGCCAGAGAATGTACTGAGAGAGGCTATGGATAGCTTGGCAAACCCGGTAGCAGCAGTGGTAGATCCGGCTCGGGCACAGGCCGAGCTAGAGGAAACTAGGCAGAAAATTCTAGAGGGAGCGAAAAAGATTGCGGCGGCTCAGCAGTCGTTGAACATGACGCTGCGTGAGTACGCAAAGGCAAACAAAATAGATGCTGTAAAAATGAAGGGGAGAAATCTCATGAGTGAAATGAACAAAGAAGGGGATACTCGGATTGAGGAGTCTGAATATTGTTTGTCTGTGGGGCTGCCGAAGTACAGTACCCCGGCGAAAAACCTCAGTGCAGCGGATGCAGCTGCATCCGAGTTAGAGGGTCTGACGGGTGAAGCCCGTCAGAGACAGCAGGATCGGGTCAATGAGTTGGTTCGGATCGCGAACAGGCAAAATGAGGAACTGCTCAGGGCAAACCCGGAGAGAGCTGGGCCTCCAAGATCGTTCATTCGGCGGTGGGTAACCCAGAGAAATCCGCTGGAGCCGCATTGTCTCCTCACGGTGGTCCAAGGAGAGAGAAGGTAGTAACCTCGGCCAGGAGAAACAAGCAGATTGTTCCGTATGACCCGACAAGGGTAGGAAAGGCAAAAGAAGTACAAAGAAACGACGATCGACAGAGTGTAAGCCGAGGTGAAGTTGGCCGAGGTAACCGTGACCAAGGCAATGCCGGTCAAGGAAACACTGTTAACGGCAATGCCGGACAGCGCAACTCTACAGGACAACCGCAGCAGCGAAATATACCAAGGCAAGAGCAAAGTGCCGGCCGAGGTATGCAACAGAGAGATGCGCCACGAGAGCGAGACCGGTACAACGATGGAGATTCGGAAATGGTAAATGCAGGATACCCAAGGCCGGACTATCATGTGATAGGGTCGAGATTGGGAAGCAGGGATTTGATGCCGGATGATGCCAGGTTGAAACTGGATCGGCTGTATAGGTCGGAGCAGATTGAAAGTCAAGGTCCTCCGGGTCCTGCGTGTTTTGGACCCCGGATCATGAAAGAGCCACCAGTACCTAACTTCCAGTTACCCAGAGGCACGAAGACGTATGACGGCAGCACTAAGCCGGAGTATTGGTTGATAAATTATGCTACGGCTATGAAAATTGCGACAGGCAACTTGATATGGACTGTACGATATGTACCCCAGATGTTGGAGGGCCCGGCAAGGGTATGGCTGAACAATTTGCCGCCCGGAAGCATTAATTGTTGGATAGCTTTTGAAGAGATGTTCATCAGCAATTTCTCGAGTACATATCAGAGGCCGAACAGGCCACAGGCCCTAGCTATGTGCAAGCAAAGACCGAACGAGACGGATCAGGAGTTTTTAACCCGGTGGTGTACCGTGAGAAACTCATGTTAGGGAGTGATAGAATCACAGGCCATAGCGTGGTTTGCACAGGGATGCAGATATGCAAGCAAACTGTGGCAAAAGTTACAAAGGAAGATGCCAACTACGTTAGCAGAGATGATCCGGATTGCTGATTCGTATGCCTTGGGCGATCCAACTCAACCTAGGCTCGTGTCCAACGAGTCGAATGAGGAGTACTACCAGAGAGATGGAGCCGGATCATCCCGGAGGAATGACTACAGAGGAAAAAGAAGAGATGATAGACCGGACCATCGATACGGTTCGCAACAAGTTGCAGCTATGAATCAAGATCAGCCCGGAGCAGGGGCAGTCAACGCTAGAAAACTGGAGGGCAATGGACTTCGAGAAGCGATGGCAAGAAAACTTGGACGCCAGAGCAAAAGAAATAGTGGCAAGAAAGGAAGGACCGTCCGAGGTACACCTATGAGTCGATGTTGGATCAGCCGTGTAAGTTTCACACGCCAAATCCGAGTAACCCAGCGGGTCATACAACGAGGCAATGTGAGTGGATGCGCAAGATAGAACAAGGTGGTTCAGGGAATGCTCAGGCACCCCGGAATGATCAACCTCGGCAGGAGTTACCCGGCAGCAATTGCTCTCCGGGCGAACATGCAACAGCTAATGTTGCCTCCCCCTCCGCCGAGGTATGACAACAATGAGAGAAGGGATGCAGTGCATCAGGTGGAAAATCAGCACCAGCCGGATCAGAGGTACCCCGGAAATAAGGGGAGGAATGAGTACAGGGAGCATCATCAGAGTTACTGTGTATTTACCACCAAGGAAACAGATAGAAAGAGCTTGCAGCGCCGACATATGGAGGTCAATGCGGTAATGCCAGCGGTGACGAGGTACATGCCTTGGTCGGACCAGGAAATCACCTGGAACATCAAAGATCATCCCAAGCTTATGCCGAGTCCTGGTTCGTATGTGTTAGTGCTGGACCCGACATTCATTGGGCCCAGTATTAATGTAAGGTTCTCAAAGGTACTGATTGACAATGGCAGCAGTATTAACATCATGTATGCGGACACAATGCGCAAGTTGGGTATCTCAGAAAACATGTTGCAGGCCACGAGGATAACTTTCCATGGCATTGTGCCCGGCATTTCTTGTGAGCCAATAGGCAAGGTCCGGGTTGACGTATTGTTCGGCACGAGAGATAACTGCTGAACTGAGAATCTAGAGTTTGAGGTGGTGAACTTGGAAAGTGTGTATCACGCATTACTCGGAAGACCAGCATTGAACAAGTTCATGGCAAGCTGCCACATCAGTTATCTGAAGATGAAGTTACCCGGGCTAAATGGAGTGATTACCATTGCTGGAGATTTCCGACGTTCCATTGAGTGTGCCTCAGCCGGGTCTAACCTAGCCGAGTCACTCGTGATTGCGTAAGAGAAAAGAAAAATCCAAGAGGTGGCGGCATTAGCTCGATCCAGCAGCGATATATGCGGCTGAGTAACCCGCATGGAAGTGTCTCCTTCCAGGCCGCGAAAGATACCAAGAAGATTCCCATTGATGATATGTTCCCAGAGCGCACCGTAACAATTGGTGCCGGGTTAAATGCAAAATAGGAAAGCGAGCTCGTCAACTTCCTCCGTGAGAATCGGGATATTTTTGCTTGGTCTACACAGGACTTGCAAGGTGTTCCGAGGGAGTTGACCGAGCACTCTTTAAACGTGAGACCCGGAGCAAGGCCGGTGAAGCAACCTCTCCGCCGCTTCGCCGAGGATAGGAGAAAAGTCATTGGAGACGGGATAGCTCGGTTGCTAGCAGCAAGATTTATCATGGAAGTACTATATCCGGATTGGCTCTCTAATCTGGTGCTGGTGGAGAAGAAGAAGGATGATCCGAACGTGGCAGTGGTTTGGCGTATGTGTATCGATTACACGAACCTGAACAAGGCGTGTCCAAAAGATCCATTTCCACTACCGAGGATATATCAGGTCATAGACTCAACTGCGGGATGTGAACTGTTGTCGTTCATTGATGCATATTCTGGTTTCCACCAGATACCTCTAAATCCGGATGATCAAATAAAGACCGCATTTATCACCCCATACGGGGCTTATTGCTATCGCACCATGCCATTTGGTTTACGTAATGTAGGTGCAACGTACCAATGATGTATGCAAAAATGTTTGCACGACCAAATAGGTCAAAATGTACAAGTGTACGTGGATGATGTGGTTATCAAGACCAAGGAAAGCAAAACGCTCCTTGACGACATCAGGCAGACATTCGCGAACTTGAGAAGGTTCCGAATGAAGCTTAACCCGGAAAAATGTACCTTCGGTGTCCTGGCTGGAAAATTACTCGGATTTCTCGTCTCCAGCCGAGGTATCAAAGTTAATCCAACTAAGATCCGGGCCATCAAACGAATAGAGCTGCCGAAGTGTCTTAACGATGTCCAGAAGTTCACTGGGTGCCTAGCATCGTTGAGTCGGTTTGTATGTCGGTTGGGAGAAAAGGCATTACCTCTCTACCAACTCATGAAAAAGTCGGATAAGTTTGTTTGGACGCCACAAGCCGATGAAGCCTTTGCCCACTTAAAAAATATGTTAGCCACTGCACCAGTGTTAGCCTCTCCACTATCAAAGGAGCCAATGTTGCTCTACATAGCCGCAACCAACCGAGTTGTAAGTGCAGTGATTGTAGTAGAGCGCGACGAAGAGGGTAAGTCGGTGCAGAGGCCAGTGTATTACTTGAGCGAGGTATTATCTGCCTCAAAGCAGAACTACCTGCACTTTCAAAAGGTGGCATATGGTGTCTATATGGCGGCAAAGAAGTTAAAGCATTACTTTGAGGAGCACCCCATCAAAGTAATATGTGAGGCCCCCATATCCGAGATAATGGGTAACAAGGATGCAAGTGGTCAAATCGCAAAATGGGCAATCTAACTAGCTCCTTATCCACCACAATATGACAGAAAAGAAGCAATCAAGTCTCAGGCTGTGGTGGACTTTTTTGTGGATTGGGCCGAGGTACAATACGAACCACCGCCACCAGATCCGAACTACTGGAGGATGCACTTTGACGGGTCAAAAACAAAAACCGGGCTAGGCGCCATAGTTGTGCTTACCTCGCCAAAGAAGGACCAGCTGAAATATGTGCTGCAAATCCATTTCACAGCATCGAATAATGTCGCAGAGTATGAAGCACTTGTGCATGGGCTCAAGGTAGCAAAAGAGATTGGTATACGTCGGATCATATGCTTTGGCGACTCGGATTTGGTGGTACAGCAAGTATCAGGACTGTGGGACGCCCTTGATCCAAACATGGCTGTCATGATTTCATGTCTGTAAGATATCTGGTTACTTTGAGGGGTGTGAATTTCACCATGTACCCCGGGTGGAAAATGAGGCTGCCGACATGCTGTCAAAGCTCGGATCAACCCGACAAGCAATTCCACCGGGTGTAGCATTGGAACACCTCAGAAAACCATCTATCAGGCCATCCCCAGGAACCGACTCGATCTATGTCCCGGAAGATACAGAATCCGGAGCTGAGCCCATGGACATTGACATGGGAGGTAGTGCGCGAAACCCGGGGACTGCCTCAGCGAACCCGGGGACTACCTCGCGGGACCCGGGGACTGCTCAGCGTGATCCGGTTCAAGTTATGCCGGTGGATCAGATGGAAATTGATGAGGATGTATTCCCTGCACGAGCAATACCATCTTGGGCACTGCCTATATTTCAATTCCTGAAAGATGGAACGTTACCCACTAAGGAGGTGTTATCTAAGCAAACCAGAGGAGAGCAAAGGCATACACAATTATCAATTCCGAGTTGTACAAGCGGAGTGTGACCAATGTCCTCTAGCGATGCGTTGACCCAGAAGAAGGACTTGACATCCTCCGAGATATACACCAAGGAGAGTGCGGGCATCATGCCTCATCCCGAGGCTTGGTGGCAAAAGCGTTCCGGCATGGATTCTACTAGCCAAGTGCCTTAGAACAAGCAGAAGATCTGGTGAGAAAATGCAATGGTTGTCAGAGGTACGCTACCAAGACACATATGCCAATGTCGGAACTCAAGACCATACCAATTACATGGCCATTTGCCATATGGTGCTTGGACATGGTTGGCCCGTTTAAACCAGCAAGGGGAAACATGACTCACATTTTGGTCATGGTGGACAAGTTTACGAAGTGGATCAAAGTAAAGCCTATAAGGAAATGTGATGGGGCTACGGCCGTAACATTTCTCAAGGATATAATCTTGAGGTACGGTTACCCACACAATATCATAACGGATAATGGAACAAATTTTGCGGAAGGAGCATTTGCGCGCTTCTGCCGGGACAAGAAGATCCGACTCGACGTAGCCTTGGTAGTCCACCCCGCATCGAACGGACAAGTGGAAAGATCCAATGGATTAGTACTATCCGGGATAAAACCCCGGCTCATTGAGCCGCTACAAAGATCAGCGGGGTGCTGGATAGAAGAACTACCAGCGATACTATGGAGTTTAAGAACAACTCCGAATCGATCAACAGGCTATACGCCGTTTTTTCTGGTATATGGGGCAGAAGCTGTATTACCAGCCGACATAGAGCATGATTCGCCTAGGGTCACCCAATACACAGAAGCCGAAGTGCAAGAATCCCAGCAAAATGATGTTGATCTGCTGGAAGAAGCGAGAGAACTGGCGTTGTCCAGATCCGCCATATATCAGCAAAATCTCCGACGCTATCATAGCCGGAAAGTAAGCCCCCGAGTCTTTCGGGAAGGCGATCTGGTGCTCCGGTTGGTACAGCATACTGCCGGCATGCATAAATTATCCCCCCCCATGGGAAGGGCCATTCATCGTGAGCAAACCATTGCACAATGACTCTTATTATCTTATAGATGCAAAGCCACAGGAAAAGAACAAGGCGGACAGGTCCGGCGAGGAATCTAAGCGCCCATGGAATGTAGCTCTACTTCGTCCTTTCTACACTTAGCAGAGAAGTGTATGTATAAGAGTCTTCTCATATGTCGGTATGTATGCCGACAATGAGCTTATGAATGAAATGTTGGCACCTCGAGCAGTAACTCGGGGACTGCCTTAATAATATTTGTTGTTTTTTATTATTTTTACGTAAGCTGGAGTAAGTTGTTCTACTTAACTCGGATTAGTAATGTGTGAGCACCAAAAACCCAACTCTTCGACTTGCTGCTGTCCAACAAGAATTGGCTTCATGGCATGCAAGAGAACAAGTTTGGAATTGCGTAGCACATGAAAAACGACTAAGGAAAAGAACTTAATCGAGCCGACGTTTGTTCTTCGGACTAACCTTGTATTTACTTTCAAACTATTATGCTATATTATTTTGAGCTAAGCCTAAAAGTTTCTAAGTATTGTTAAGACAATTTTTGAAGCTCGGATTCGTAAGTCGTAAAACTGAATCAAGGTAGACACGAACCGAGCCAGAAGATTGGACGAACAAGAAAATGAAACTCGGGGACTACGCCCAAGTTAATCCGGCATACAAATTTAGTAGCAAAATATTACATAAGTACGGGATACATTTCCACCCGGCATACCGGGGATCTGATAAGTTTTCAAGTGTTTTTAACTAAGGAGCAGCAGGAGGAGGAAGTTCGGCGTCATCTTCGCCTTCTTCGATATCCAAGGCATCGTCCTCTCCATCCTCGTCCGAACTATCTTCGACATTCTCGACCTCTTCGTCGCCAGCGGCTTCCAGGAAGCTCGGACCCTCAGTCCATTCGTGAATGGGAGAATATTCAACAAGGCTATGGGCGCAAGCCTGGCGCCGAGCTACCCATTCCGGGTCATCGGTCCACTTGGATCCGGTGCGCACACGCGTCAGGAGGCTGAGATCGATCTTCTCATACCACGTGAGTATGTGGTGAAGAACGGTCTCAGCTGCAGCACGTCCAGCGGACTCCCTCCAAAGGTCGAGCTGGGTCTCGATCTCCGACAACTTTTCAGCAAGAAGTGTAATTCTCTTCGGAGCACTCTCACCGGGCCAGAACGTGTTGAAGACTCGGACTGAAATGTCGAGGAGATCCTTGCCATAGTTCTTGATGATTTCCACGCGAGATGATAGGATGACCAATAGGTCCTCCATGTCAAAGGGAATGCTCTCACCGTCAGGAGCGACGGGAGTACCCCTCTCTTGGCGGAAATTGGCAACAGCAACGCTCGCAATAGGATTACCCTCTGGAAAGTGGCCTAAAAACAAGGCAAAGGAAGAAGCTGAATAAAAGACATATGAAGTAACCCGGAGAAGTATGTCGGATAAGGGAAAGGAACTTACGTGAAATGTGGCTGTGGATCCGGGTCAATTCATTGATGCAATTATCGCGTCTTTGGCGGAGCTGCACCAGTTCAGTGTTCACCGACTCAGGTTTGACATCGGCCTCCTGGAGAAGTTCGCGGTCCTTAGCAATTTGGAGATTGAGGCGCTCGCGTTCTTCGGTGTAGTCCTGGCCAGCCTTTTCAAGCTCGGTTTGGTGTTGCGCCTTCATCTTCTTCATTTCTGCCTTTAGCTTGGCAATCTCGTCGTTTTTGGTTCGGAGGAGGGCAAGCTCATCGTCTTTCTTTTTGAGCTCGGCCTGATGCTGCCCTGTTTGTTTGAGAAAATGCAGCATCATGTCAGGCACAAGCACACTATCTTCAAGAGATGCTTAAATAGCGTGTTGACCCGACAGAAGCCGAGGTATGAATGATTGCCGAGCCAAGAAGAAAAGAAGATGGAAAGCAAAGCAGGGTCAGACAAAAAGGACTTACCCTTGATCTGCTCCAGGTTCTTTCGCATAATCTTATTCTCAGCCTCTACCCCAGCTGCGGAAACCAAATAATGAGATTAGTTCGGCAGAGGAAGATGAAGGAAAACGGAGAAGAGCCAAGGGAGAAACGTACCCCTTTTCTCGTGCTCAGCGAGATGTGCATTGTGCT
Source organism: Avena insularis (assembly GCA_023614405.1). NCBI lineage: Eukaryota > Viridiplantae > Streptophyta > Magnoliopsida > Poales > Poaceae > Avena > Avena insularis. The sequence goes on along the minus strand of CM042688.1, from coordinate 501,285,322 downwards.
TTGCGAGCAGCATCTTGTGGGTATCCAGAAGACGCTGGAACTCAGCACTCCGGCGGTTGATGGTCACCTGAAAAGAATACGAAAATTTGGCTTAAGCCTTGTGCATATTCGAAGTGTACAAGATCCGGGCCAAGTGGAACTTAACTCGGCTCTAAGTGTGTGCATATTCGAAGTGTACAAGATCCGGGCCAAGTGGAACTTAACCCGGCTCTAGGTCTGTGCATATTCGAAGTGTACAAGATCCGGGCCAAGTGGAACTTAACCCGGCTCTAGGTGTGTGCATATTCGAAATGTACAAGATCCGGGCCAAGTGGAACTTAACCTGGCTCTAGGTGTGTGCATATTTGAAGTGTACAAGACCCGGTCCAAGTGGAACTTAACCCGGCTCTAGGTATGTGCATATTCGAAGTGTACAAGATCCGGGCCAAGTGGAACTTAACCCGGCTCTAGGTGTGTGCATATTCGAAGTGTACAAGATCCGAGCCAAGTGGAACTTAACCCGGCTCTAGGTGTGTGCATATTCGAAGTGTACAAGATCCGGGTCAAGTGGAACTTAACCCGGCTCTAGGTGTGTGCATATTCGAAGTGTACAAGATCCGGGCCAAGTGGAACTTAACCCGGCTCTAGGTGTGTGCATATTTGAAGTTGTCAGGGAGCTACGTTAGTTTTCTAAGGAGCATCCGGCCGAGTAACAAGTTACTCCCCTAGAGGCTCGGGGACTAATGGTTATATTGCTAGTGCATGCTAAGGAAAAGTTGAAGTAACGTACCTCCATCATCCGACCCGCAAGGTTAATCGCCTTAGAGGCTGTGTTCATCTGGGCAGCGAATTCGGCGGGACCGAACTTCTCCGGGAGATCGTCGTTATAGACGAACTCCGCCTTGTTCCAGTTATTCATAAACTCGATCAAGGTCGGAGGATATCGCTCACCGTTGAGCATGTGGGGCACCACCAAGCCCCTCGCATGTGCCTCTCTCCTCTCAACCTAAGAAAGGGCCGGACTTGTGTGCAGAACAAGTTGCTGCGCACTAGTTGGCTCGACAGGGGCGTCCTTCGGTGTTGGAGCCTTCTGGGCAAGCATGCACGCGAGCTTGCGCTGTCCAGACCCGGTGGACGCTGCCCTGGTGACGTCAAGGGCTTTCTTACCTTTGGCTTGCTGAGAGGAGGAAGTGGTTGCGGCTGATTTCCCCTTAGGAGCTGCCTGGGTACTTCCTCGCCGAGACTAAGAAGACTCGGACGAGGCGGAGGATCTTGGCGCTGGTGCCCTTGTTGCTAGTGCCGGAATTGGCGCTGGTGCTGGTGCTGGTGTCGGTGTTGGTGCGGAGGTAGTTTCAGTAGTTGCTGGTTGCGGCGGAGCCGAAGTGGTGGATGTCACTGCCTCGCCTGGATCCGTCTCCCCCGCTCCGGCGTCCCCCCTCTTAACGAGGCGGGCTAGAACCCGGAGCAGCCGCAGAACCCTCTGGAATAGGGCTCAGCGGGCGTGACTCGTCATCACGAGGGGGAGAGGAGCTAGGATGGAGCGGCGAAGAGATGCTAGATCCACTCTGAGGGACCTCCACCGCAGCCCTGTCAAATCAGATAATGTCAGAAGAGAAATTACAACAATGCAAGAAAGAACAAGTTGCAGGAGAAAGAGAGACTTACGCGTCCGAGGTTTGGGGCTCCTTGGGTTTCCGAGCCCTTCGTGCCGGAGCCTTGCCTGCAGGCTTGGAAGCAGTTTTGTCTCCGGACTTCTTTCGCCTTTTGGAGGGCTGAGAAGGTCCAGAGGAGGAACTTGATGCAGCTCCACGCTTCTTCTTGGCTGCTGAACAGAGTTCCCGTGGCAAGGGGAGGGTCCTCGTGGATCTGCCCACCAGGGTTAGCTGATGCCGGAAAAGCATAAGAAAGGGGGACAGCATCAATAGGTTCAATCACCTCGACATCCAAGTCATCTTCATCATTGGGCCAATCTCTAATAGAAGAGGGTTTACCGGTGGGTCGCTTCGTAGCGTCGGTCATCGGGAGGAACATCTCCTGGTCCGGCTCTTCCTTGTCCGGGGTCTCCCGGTCAGGCGCCCATTTAAGGGTCGGATCGGTGCCGTCCTCAGGGTCTGCTGAAGGAATAGCTGAGGAAAAGAATGAACAACAGAGTCAAAAATGGAACAATGACCGACATATAATTAACCCGGAGTAAATTTGCACCATGAAGCTTACCGAGGGAGGGAGCCTATCCCGGCAGAAATGCTCAATTCCCCACGTCCATTCAGTGGAGAAGTCCTTGTGGGTGGTGAAGAGAGCCTTGACCCGGCGATAGATCTCCGAGTTGCTCAACTCGAAGGACGAGGTCCGGTTGGGGTCGCGGCCGAAGCTCATATGGCACACCTTGTGGGTGCGCCTCTGGAGGGGGGAGATTCGGTTGTGCACGAATGTGATCATAGCATCCTCGTTGCCCAACCCGAGCTTCTTCAGCTCCGCAAACCTCTTGTTGACCTGGTTGGCCAAGGCTGTGGGCTTCTTGGGGACAACGTCCCACGTTTCCGGGTTAGGTGGACCCGGAGCATAGGGAAGCAGCCGGATCAAGTCTTCAGTGCCCTCATTCCGGACATAAAAGAAAGTCCGGGCCCATCCTTTGCAGGACTCCAGCCCGGTGACTCGAGGGAAAACGGATAGCCTCCGGGGTGAGATGGATGCAGCTCCGAATTGAGTGAGTTGCTTGTCCTCCGGATCAAGTTGAATATTCGGAATGACATTACGACGAAGGCCGAAAAACCGGATCCATAGCTCCTTCGTGGGCCATAATCTGGCGTAGCCCTCGACCGTAGAGGCAAAAGCAGAAAGAGAGGTGATTGCGTTGGCAGGAAGGTGGTGCAGCTGGAGTTCGTACGTGCTTAACCAGTCATGGAAGAAATCACTGACCGACAAACCGAACCCCCGTTGGAAGTGCGACAAGAACATAACGTACTCACCCGGATTGGGTGAGGGGGCGAGTTCGGCGGAGGCAAGGCACGCGATGACGTCGGCGGGGATGCGTCTGGTCCGGTAGAGCCAGTCCAAGTCATCTTGGCAGACCCATGACCCGGCCCACGCACCACGGTCCGTGGCGGCGGAGTCCTCCTCCATCTCTTGCTCAGCAACGACGAGCTCCTCCTCCATCATCTGATAATCGCTGCACTCGCTGGCGCTAGCGGCGGCAGGGGCAAAGGCCTAGATTGGCAGCGACCCATGGTGGAGGAGGCGCGTAGCGCGGGTGACGGCGTAGAAGTATGGGGGAAAGGATGCGGCGGCGGCGCTGCTTAGAACTTGGCGGTGGCAATGATCGAGGAAGACGAAGAAGAAGAGCAAAGGGCAGAGGGGCGCAGTGAGGGGAAAAGGCCTAAGTGATGCGCCCATCCCCTATTTAACCTCCCCCACGAGGAGGAAGTGGGATCGCATCCTGCGGGCACGCCACACGCAGTGGCCGTGTACCACCCGCATCGACCAATCAGCAAGGAGCCACACGGAAGGCCACAGAGTGGAGTTGGTCCCATGACGTGACACGTTGATGCGGTGGCGAGGAGGCGGCGTGGCGTGACCCACGCATAGTGATGACCGACAATTCTGCGGCGGTTCTTCTTGGCCCTTAAAATGAGACAACATAATGATTAGCCTCCACGTGGGTTGGCGTACGAGAGAAGGAAGCAAGACCCGGATAGGACCGTGGTAACCCGGCCAGCAAGTGAAAACTTGGAATGTGCAGAGGGAAAGTAAAACCATGAGGTCTGAGTTGAAGTGGTAACCCGGCCGGCAAGTGAAAACTTGGAACATGCAAGGGGAACGTAAATCCATATAACCCGAGACAAGGAGGTAACTCGGAAATGACGTCCAAAGCTCAAACATAATTGAACCTGATGTGGCCTTAGCGGCCAAGGCAGCTAAGACCGCACCAGCTCCGGGGACTAATGTTGGGGGGATACCCCCGGGTAGGGTCACGCCGGGGTATAAAGGCCGAGTTAGCCGAGGTTCGGCAAGGCCAAAGCGGATGCTGGCCGGGTCACCTCAAGGCAGGACGAATCACGGGGTAACCCGGACCAGGGGTCGTTCGCCTAACTAAGTCTCAACCGACTTAAGAGGTAAGTCGGAAATGCATGTTTAACTTGTATGCAGGAACGGGTGTGGCTGGATCAACTATGATCCGGGTCACATCTAGCTTCTAGGAGAAGGAAGGAATCTCGCTGGTCAAAAGAAGCCCCGGTACGCACTGCCTGAGCGAAGCAGACAAGGGAAGGACCACCGAGGCGTGGTCGACAAGGGTGACGGTGCCCATGTCGGCTGACGCGGGCGCCGCAGAGGCTCACGTAGCCTCTGCGTGTGTGACGCGAGAGAAAAGTAACCCGGTCGGCTTACTACTTTGGGAGATGGCATATTCTCAGGAATATGCCTCCACGTATGCCCTAAGTGGAGACCTAGCCCCCCTATATAAGGAGGGCTGGGGCTTCTGTAGAGGGGGGGTCCGATTTTGCTAGTTGGGCTAGGGTTTTAAGTGTGATCTGTGAGCGAGAGTAAGAGAGCTCCTTCTTCCTCCTCTCGCCAATACAGCTCTAGGAGCACTTGTAACCTTGGAGGCAAAGCAAATATAAACTTTTGTGTGGAGAATCACTTCACTATCCCTCCCTGGATTCCCCTAGCGTGTATTAGTACCCACCTTTAGCCTATCCATGGCATCTGCCGTGACACCACCACGACACCGAGGGGAAGTTTGGGGCGGCCAGACCACCCCTGGCGCGGCTTGGGCTTGCCCGCGTGACCAGGTGGTGTGGCCTGGGCCCAGCCCCCCTCCATCTCGTATTCTGGCTCCGGGAGTCTTCTGGTGAAATAGGATTTTTGGCATATCTTCCGGGATTTTCCTGATAGTTGATTTTCTGCACAAAAAGTAGACACCAATGCAATTCTGCTGAAAACAGCGTCAGTCCGCGTTAGTTGCATCCAAATCACACAAGTTTAGAGGAGAAACAATAGCAAAAGTGTTTGGGAAAGTAGATACGTTTTGGACGTATCACTGGTTCTCCTCCTTTGTGCTTTCATGTCTAGATCTTGTGAGCTTCGTTCATGATCAAGATCATCTATTGTAATTTTGCATGTTTTGTTTGCGGGGATCCGATGGATATTGAGATGCTATTTCAGATTGATTATTGATTCTATCATGTCTTTGTTATTTGTGATCTTGCATGTTTTCCGTTGTTAGTAGCTATCTTGGCCAAGTAGATGCTAGCAACTCCAAGAGTTAGTATTTATGCTCGATAGTGGGTTCATGCCTCTGGTAATCTGGGGAAGTGACAGAAATCTCTAAGGTACTAGATGTGTTATTGCTACTAGGGAGAAAACAACAATCCTTTGTTCATAGAACAATCGTATTGTTTACTTTACATGCAATTCGTAAAGCAATAATCTGTTGCTTGCAACTTAATCTTTGGAGGGGTTGGATGATAACCTGAAGGTGAATTATTAGTCATAGATGCAATTGTATGGTGGTCTATGTATAATATTGTAATGCCCAATCAAGTCTCAAAGGAGTCTAGATGATTAGTATATGCTTGTATGCTTTCTCGATGTTTGTCAATTGCCCCGCTATAATTTGTTCACCCAGCATGTTATCTATCTTAAGGAGAGCCACCTATAGTGAACTATGGATCCCGGTCCTTTCTTTTACATACAATCTACAAACTGTTTACTGCTTTGTGTTTACTTTCTACAAACTATTACTTCCTTCCATTCAATACGTTTAATCCTTTGTTTTCAGCAAAACCGGTGAGATTGACAACCTAATCGCAAGTTGGGGACAGAGTTCTGTGGTTGTGTTGTGCAGGTCTCCACGTTTCTGCTGGCACCAGTAGTGCACTGTGCCAACTTTCAGCTAGCTACACCTTTGGGGTGTTTCCTTGCTCCTACTGGATTGATAACCTTGGTTTCGACCGAGGGAAAACTTACTGCTGTGCTCATCATACCTTCCTCTTGGGGTTCCCCAACGAGCTCGTTAATACACGAGTCAGCAACCTGCACAACACAAGAACTCTGTCCCCAACTTGCGATGAGGTTGTCAATCTCACCGGTTTGCTGAAAACAAAGGATTAAACGTATCTAGTGGAAGAAACTTTTAGTTTGCAGAAAGTAAACACAAAGCAGTAAACAGTTGATTGTAGATTGATTGTAAAAGAAAGGACTGGGGTCCATAGTTCACTAGAGGTGGCTCTCCTTAAGATGGATGACATGTTGGGTGAACAAATTACAGCGTGGCAATTGACAAACATCGAGAAAGCAATACATGCATACACTAATCATCTTGACTCCTTTCAGATTCGATTGGTCATTACAACATTATACATAGACCGCCATCCAACTGCATCTATGACTAATAATCCACCTTCAAGTTATCATCCGAACCCCCTCCAGTATTAAGTTGCAAGCAACGGATAATTGCATTACGAACTGTGTGTAAAGTAAACAATACGATTGTTATATAAACAAAGGATTGTTGTTTTCTCCCTAGTAGCAACAGCACATCTAGTACCTTAGAGATTTCTGTCACTTCCCAGTTACTGTGAGGCATGAACCCACTATCGAGCATAAATACTAACTCTTGGAGTTGCGAGGATCTACTTGGCCAAGATAGCTACTAACAACGGAAAGCATGCAAGATCACAAATGACAAAGACATGATAGATTCAATAATCAATCTGAAATAGCATCTCAATATCCATCGGATCCCCGCAAACACAACAGGTAGAATTACAATAGATGATCTTGATCATGAACAACGCTCACAAGATCTAGACATGAAAGCACAAAGGAGGAGAACCAGCCATCTAGCTACTACATGGACCCGTAGTCCAGAGATGAACTACTCACGCATCACATCGGAGGCTTGCATGATCATGAAGAAGGCCTCGTGGTGAATTCCCTCTCGTGGTGCCGAAGAGCTTCAGATCCCTCCCGATCTAGGGATGGAGATGACGGTGGCTGATGGCTCAATGCATGGCGCCCAGAAAAATGCTTGATGGCGGTGTTGATGTAGAGCTCATTGGGAACCCCAAGAGGAAGGTATGATGAGCACAACAGCAAGTTTCCCTCAGTTATGAACCAAGGTTTAATCAAACTAGTAGGAGCAAGGAAACACCCCAAAGGTGTTACTAGCTGAGCTTTGGCAGGGCGCACTACCGGTGCTAGTAGCAACGTGGAGACCTGCACAACACAACCACAAAACTTTGTCCCCAACTTGCGATGAGGTTGTCAATCTCACTGTGTTTTGCGGAAAACAAAGGATTAAACGTATCGAATGGAAAGAAGTAATAGTTTGCAGAAAGTAAACACAAAGAAGTAAATAGTTGTAGATTGTATGTAAAGAAAAAGACCGGGATCCATAGTTCACTAGAGGTGGCTCTCCATAAGATAGATAACATGCTGGGTGAACAAATTACAGCGGGGCAATTGACAAACACCGAGAAAGCAATACATGCATATACTAATCATCTTGACTCCTTTGAGACTTGATTGGGCATGACAACATTATACATAGACCGCCATCCAACTGCATCTATGACTAATAATCCACCTTCAGGTTATCATCCGAACCCCCTCCAGTATTAAGTTGCAAGCAACAGATTATTGCTTTATGAACTGCATGTAAAGTAAACAATACGATTGTTCTATGAACAAAGGATTGTTGTTTTCTCCCTAGTAGCAACAGCACATCTAGTACCTTAGAGATTTCTGTCACCTCCCTAGATTACCAAAGGCATGAACCCACTATCGAGCATAAATACTAACTCTTGGAATTGCTAGCATCTACTTGGCCAAGATAGCTACTAACAACGGAAAGCATGCAAGATCACAAATAACAAATACATGATAGAATCAATACTCAATCTGAAATAGCATCTCAATATCCATCGGATCCTCGCAAACACAACATGTATGGATTACAAATAGATGATCTTGATCATGAACGGAGCTCACAAGATCTAAACATGAAAGCACAAAGGAGGAGAACCAGCCATCTAGCTACTACATGGATCTGTAGTCCAAGGATGAACTACTCACGCATCACACCGGAGGCTTGCATGGTGATGAAGAAGGCCTCCAGGGTGAATTCCCCTCTCCGGCAGGGTGCCGGGAAGAGCTTCAGATCCCTCGCGATCTAGGGATCGAGATGACGGCGGCTACAAACTCTTTCGTGGATTTTTGATCGGGCCCTTAGGGTTTTCGTCCCGAGGGCAATATATAGGCAGAAGGAGAGGCCGAGGGGGTGCCGTGAGCGGCCACACCACCCCATGGCGCGGGCCAGGCCTGGTCGCGCGGCTAGGTGGTGTGGTGGCCCCCTGGCCCCTCTCCGTCTCGTATTCTGGCACTTGATGACATCCGGAAAAATAGGCACTTTGGATTTTGTCCCTTCCAATTCCGAGAATATTCATTTTCTGACTTTCCTGGAACCAAAAATAGCAGAAAACAGGCAGCTGGCACTAAGTCTCTTGTTAATAGGTTAGTCCAAGAAATCATAAGAAAAGTACTCCAAAGTTGGAACAAAACACAAGAAAGTGGATAAAACCAAGCATGGAACATCAAAAATTATAGATACATTTGCAATGTATCAACATCCCCAAGCTTAACTCCTACTCTTCCTCGAGTAGGTAAGTGATAAAAAGAAAGAATAATTTTTGAGGTGACATGCACCATCAAAGACTTGATCAAGGTATTTGCAAAACATTCAAAGCTGGGATCATAGTACTTCAATCATAACATGAAAGACAAAGTTCTAGCAATAAGCAAAGAACTATGATGCAACATGAAAAGGCACAAACAAAAGATTCATGAATAACAATGCTTTGCAAGACGTTTGTTTGTTTCACAAAAGAAAACATAGCATAATAGTATTCAGCTTGTCCCTCAATAGAGTAGCAAATATAACTGCATAGGACACCTTCAAAGTTCATAAGAGTGACTAGATACAATAGTTTAAAACAAGCAATATTAAGTTATGCATCAATCAACTAGTCTTGGGAGAATGCACATAGAACTAAGAATGGCCACTATGCTCTCAAAGTAGGTGCATAAAGATAGAAGGTGGAGACTCAATGTAATGGTGGAAGAAAAGCCTTTGTAAAAGGAAGTAGGGATTCAAGTCTCATAAAGAGCTTCCAAAAATTATGGTACTTATAGCTTTCAGGTCTCATTGCCCCTATCATAAGCATCTTGAAGGTGATTAAGGTTAAAGTGACACAACTAAGAGGATATGCTTGACAAGTTATAAACCGAAATCTCATGTCCCTTACTTACGAAGACCGATCCTCATGCTACTCAACTTCAGTCACGAGTAAGCTCTTGTCATTGTAAGTACATGTGTATCATTAAGAACCAGCAGGTACCCTTGCACATGATCTGAGCTTTCCCATAATCAAAATGACAAGGCAAGCAGACAATGAGCATCTCAGCGATCTTTTTATTTGCTATTTGCATAGGTTTTTATTGAGGATGCTTCATAGAGTGCTCATTATGGTGATGCTGCAAGTTTCCACCATGATTAGGCATGGCTTAGGCTAGCGGCACAGGCGTTTCTCTAACACACATACAAACTCCATAATCTTACAAGTTCCACTTTTATTTCACACCGCCGGGATCCGTAAGCAAAACAACATGATATCAACGGGGTACAAAGTACAAGTGCAATGTTGAAAGTGTTCCCCATGAAACATGGTTCTGCTAATTTCAACTTATAAAGCAAAGCATATCAACAAAGAAGGACCCAATGGTTCAAGTTTATTAGATGCAAAAAAGTAAAGTGTGCCATCAAGTTCGTGAGAGCTTTAATCACTAGTTTTCTCATAACAAGTTTAATTTGGAAGGTAAACAAAAGCATGAATATACTTGGAATAGCACAAGCTAGTAGGTAGGTATGGTGGACTCTTTGGAATAACTTGGTTTAGGGAGTTGGATGCATGAGTGGAACTCATACTTGGTTGTGGAGGCTAGCAAAAGACTAGGAGCGACAAACTAAGAGAGCAATAATGGCCATAATCATGCAGAGCGACAAAACATCATTGATCAAAGCATAAAGTGATACTACAAGTTGAAAACTAAAGGATCATAAAGGCCATGGTGACTTGGGATAGTCATAACATGGTGTGAGCATGTGCCAAGTCAACCCAAATAAAGCATCAAAGGAGAATACCACTATACTATGCTTTAATATGCTAAAACAACGCATGATTCATCCAAGGCACATTAAGCAATCTCAATTGTTTATAACAAGTCATGCTACAGAAAATAATACTAAGCATAAGTCCAAAACAATATCAAGCATGGCATGACAAAGCATAGGCCACAGTCAAAAACAAGCTCTTTTTACCACATAAGCATGAACTTTCCTATCTTTTCCAAACCAAACCAAACTATTTGCAAACCAATGTAAGAAAGAGGGGGTCCAACCAATTTATTCAGAAAACTAAGCAAACAAAAGCAAACTAAAATGAAAAAGAAGACGCTCCAAGAAAAACACAACTGTGCATGAAACAATAAAAATGAAGCGCTTGGAAGAAACCTGGGATTTTTATTAATGAAGAAGGGGATGCCTTGGGCATCCCCAAGCTTTGATGCTTGTACTTCTTGGATATTTCTTGGGGTGACACGCGTGTCATCCCCAAGCTTGAGCTTTAGTCCATTCTTCATCTCATTACTCATTCCTTCCATACACCTGAAATTTTTCCTTCATACAAAACTTCACACAATCTTTATTAGCAACATTAGTGCACTTAAGATAAATAAGTCTTAAGGTTCAGTTATAACACCAAATAAACTTCCATTAGAACACTAGATATTGTAGCACTTCCCTCGAAAAGCTCAATTCCCCAAAAGAACTCAAAAAGGAACCAACAAGAAGCAAATGCAGAAAATGGCAGAAATCTGTCAAAACAGACCAGCAGGCAAAGACGAATTTTTTCGAAGACCTTCTGTTGCTCAAATCAAAAAGTGTTGAAATAACAAAAGTTAGATAACAACCTGGGGCAGAAGCACAAACAATTACAGCTCAATCCGACATATGGAGATCTCTCACGAATTTTTACGGTGAAGCACAAAAATCTGTTTTGGACAGCAACTTTCCCAATCATTACTTCTCTCTCATTAGAAATTACTCTTGGCACAAAAAGCAAATAAAAAGGATAAGGAGAGTTTATTACAGAGGTAATAAGTTCCAAGACTCATCTAAAACTTTTGGGTTATCTCCCAATAAGTACTTTTATTTAACGCCTTTAAGTTAGGCATAAGAAGCAAAGAAAGAATCAAGTGTTCTCAAATGAAGAAGCATTAAGACCAAATTTTGTTTTCATAGGAGAAGCAAAAGAAATATTTTCTCTCTTTTTAGGGAAGTGTTCTATACCTTTCTTGAGTGGGAGTTGATATTTAATGGTGCTTTCTTTCATATCAATAATGGCACCAACAGTTCTAAGAAAAGGTCTTCCCAAAGTAATAGGACAAGAAGCATTGTATTCAACATCCAAAACATAGAAATCAACAGGGACATAGGAATTGTTAACCATAATAAAAACATCATTAAGACTCCCCATGAGTTTCTTTTTAGCATTATCATCAAATGGGACATTCAAATAACAATCTTCAAGAGGAGGCAAATCAAGCATATCATAAATCCTTCTAGGCATAATAGAAACACTACTATCAAGATCACATAAAGCTTTGAAATCAAAGTCATTCACTTTCATATTAATGATGGGTTCCCAACCATCCTCTTGTTTTATAGGAATAGAAGCTTTATGTTTCATCTTTTCTTCTTTAATCTTTATGAGAGCATCAGTAATGTGTTTTGTAAAGGCCATGTTCATAGCACTAGAATTAGGACTTCTAGCAAGCTTTTGTAGGAACTTAATAACTTCCGAGATATTGCAACCATCAAGATCAAAATCAAATTTATCATCTAAAGTAGTAGAACTATTACTAGCCTCAACACTAGTGGTGGTAATAGTAGAAACACTAATGTTTCTAGCAATTTCATCTTCTCTTTCCCACTTAGCATGTAATTCAGCTAATAGTCTAACATTTTCATCAATTCTTACTTGTATGGCATTAGTAGCTGCAAAGGGATTATCATGATTTTCAGGTTTAGCAGCCATTTTATTCAAAGTAGATTGAGCTTCAGACAAAGATGATATATTTCTTTCAGCATTACAGAGTTTCAGTTGTAAACTAGGTATTTCCCTATTTAGACTCTCAAGTTTATGGCTAATGTTCTTCAAGATGGTGGATTGTTCCTCCATAGTTTTAGTAAATAGTTTAGTTTGCTCATATTGCATTTGCATGAAGTTTTTAGTGGCTCTTTCAACTTCTAAAATTCTTCCTTCACTAGGTAATTCAGGTTTACCATTATAGCCATAAGTATTATTAGGAGGGTAGGGCATATAATTGTTATTACCATAAACATTATTGCCAAAATTGTTGTTTCTTATGAAGTTCACATCAACTTGCTCTTCTTGAGCAACCAAAGAGGCTAAAGGAACATTATTTGGATCAATATGGGCTTTCCCATTAACAAGCATAGACATAATAATATCAATTTTATCACTCAAGGAGGAGGTTTCCTCAACAGAATTTACCTTCTTACCTTGTGGAGCTCTCTCAGTATACCATTCAGAATAATTAACCATCATATTGTCCAAAAGTTTTGTTGCAGCACCCAAAGTGATGGTCATAAAGGTACCTCCAGCAGCAGAATCCAATAGGTTCCTTGAAGAATAGTTCAATCCTGCATAAAAAGTTTGGATGATCATCCAAGAAGTCAGTCCATGAGTGGGACAATTCTTTACCAGAGATTTCATTCTTTCCCAAGCTTGAGCAACATGCTCATTATCAAGTTGTTTAAACTTCATTATTTCACTTCTCATGGATATAATCTTAGCAGGAGGATAGTATTTTCCAATAAAAGCATCTTTGCACTTAGTCCAAGAATCAATACTATTCCTAGTTAAGGAATTCAACCATTCATTAGCTTTTCCTCTCAAAGAGAAAGGAAACAATTTCAGCTTAATAATATCACCATCTATATCCCTATGCTTTTGCATCTCACAAAGTTCAACAAAGTTATTTAGATGGGAAGAAGCATCTTCATTACCAATACCAGAAAATTGTTCTCTCATAACAAGATTGAGCAAAGCAGGTTTTATCTCAAAGAAAGTATTTTCAGCCACAGGTGGAGCAATAGGTGTGCTCATAAAATCATTGTTGTTGGTGCTAGTGAAGTCACACAACTTAGTGTTTTCAAGGGTAGTCATTTTTTTTGGGTTTTCAAATAAGAAAGCAACCTTGTAAAACTATTTTTTTTGTGTGCTTTCGAAGAACAAAACAAGCAAACAAAGCAAAAAGAAAACTAAGCAAAACAAAAACAACAAAGTAAAGATATTGGTTATGAGGGACTCCCCTTGTGAAGATGTCCTTGAATCCCTGGCAACGGTGCCAGAAAATCGCTTCATGGCTCAATACATGGCGCCCAGAAAAATGCATGATGGCGGTGTTGATGTAGAGCTCGTTGGGAACCCCAAGAGGAAGGTATGATGAGCACAGCACCAAGTTTCCCTCAGTTATGAAACCAAGGTTTAATCAAACCAGTGGGAGCAAGGAAACACCCCAAAGGTGTTACTAGTTGAGCTTTGGCAGGGCGCACTACCGGTGCTAGTAGCAACGTGGAGACCTGCACAACACAACCACAGAACTTTGTCCCCAACTTGCGATGAGGTTGTCAATCTCACCGTGTTTTGCAGAAAACAAAGGATTAAACGTATCAAATAGAAAGAAGTAATAGTTTGCAGAAAGTAAACACAAAGAAGTAAACAGTTGTAGATTATATGTAAAGAAAAAAACCGAGATCCATAGTTCACTAGAGGTGGCTCTCCTTAAGATAGATAACATGCTGGGTGAACAAATTACAGCGGGGCAATTGACAAACACTGAGAAAGTAATACATGCATATACTAATCATCTTGACTCCTTTGAGACTTGATTGGGCATTACAACATTATACATAGACCGCCATCGAACTGCATCTTTGACTAATAATCCACCTTCAGGTTATCATCCGAACCCCCTCCAGTATCAAGTTTCAAGCAACAGATTATTGCTTTACGAACTGCGTGTAAAGTAAACAATACGATTGTTCTATGAACAAAGGATTGTTGTTTTCTCCCTAGTAGCAACAACACATCTAGTACCTTAGAGATTTCTATCACTTCCCCAGATTACCAGAGGCATGAACCCACTATCGAGCATAAATACTAACTCTTGGATTTGCTAGCATCTACTTGGCCAAGATAGCTACTAACAATGGAAAGCACGCAAGATCACAAATAACAAAGACATGATAGAATCAATAATCAATCTGAAATAGCATCTCAGTATCCATCGGATCCCCGCAAACACAACATGCAGAATTACAAATAGATGATCTTGATCATGAACGGAGCTCACAAGATCTAAACATGAAAGCACAAAGGAGGAGAACCAGCCATCTAGCTACTACATGGATCCGTAGTCCAAGGATGAACTACTCACGCATCACACCGGAGGCTTGCATGGTGATGAAGAAGGCCTCCAGGGTGAATTCCCCTCTCCGGCAGGGTGCCGGGAAGAGCTTCAGATCCCTCCCGATCTAGGCATGGAGATGACGGCGGCTATAGACTTTATCGTGGATTTTTGATCGGGCCCTTAGGGTTTTCGTCCCGAGGGCAATATATATTTGGAAGGAGAGGCCGAGGGGGTGCCGGGAGCGGCCACACCACCCCCTGGCATGGGCCAGGCCTGGCCGCGCGGCCAGGTGGTGTGGTGGCCCCCTGGCCCCTCTCCATCTCGTATTCTGGCACTTGATGACATCCGAAAAAATAGGCACTTTGGCTTTTGTCCCGTCCAATTCCGAGAATATTCATTTTCTGACTTTCGTGGAACCAAAAACAGCAGAAAATAGGCAGCTGGCACTGTGGCTCTTGTTAATAGGTTAGTCCAAGAAATCATAAGAAAAAAATCCAAAGTTGGAACAAAACACAAGAAAGTGGATAAAACCAAGCATGGAACATCAAAAATTATAGATACATTTGCAATGTATCAGCGGCTACAGACTCTTTCGTGGATTTTTGATCGGGCCCTTAGGGTTTTCGTCCCGAGGGAAATATATAGGCGGAAGGAGAGGCCAAGGGGGTGTTGGGAGCGGCCAGACCACCCCCTGGCGCGGGCCAGGCCTGGCCGCACGGCCAGGTGGCGTGGACAGGCCCTAGCCCCTCTCCATCTCGTATTCTGGCTCTAGGTGTCCCTCGGTGAAAAACTGACTTTGGCTTTTGTCCCGTCCAATTCCGAGAATATTCATTTTCTGACTTTCCTGGAACCAAAACAATGAGAAAAGCAGGCGGTACTGTGGCTCTTTTTAATAGGTTAGTCCAAGAAATCATATGAAAAGTACTCCAAAGTGTGGATAAAACATAAGAAAGTAGATAAAACCAAGCATGGAACATCAAAAATTATGGATACGTTAGCAACGTATCAGGACCCTACAAGGAAAACTTTCTCTTTCGGCTCCTTCTTAAGAGATTAGCTAATCTGAGCCAAACTCTTCATACTACTTCATCTTTGATTGTTTTCAAAATATGGCCAAATCTATTGCCATGCAGATTCTCTGATATGGGATCATCAGCATAAAGTATGATGTTTATATGTCCTTGCCCTTGGTCGTTTAGCTAAAATCCAAGAATGTTCATACTCATTGACAAGTAAGCTTAAAATCATCTAAATTTCACCACTTACAATTTTAGGTTAGAATTTTACACGGGCGGTGGAAGTACATTTTACACAAAGGACCTAAAAAAGGGAAAATTACATCGAGGTCGATACATTTAGCACCCCCTATAATTGAGCAAGGAAAACAGTCGTGTATGGCTCCTTCTCGAGAGAGCAGCTAATCGAGCCATACTCTTGATACTACCTCCTCTTCTATTGTTTTGAAAATATGTCCAAATCTACCGGCATGCAAATTCTTGGACATGGGATCATCACCATAAAGTATGATGTTGATATGGCCTTGACCTTGGACATTCGGCTTGAAATCCAAGAATGTTCATACTCGTTGACAACTAAGCTTAATTTCGTTTAAATTTCACCACTTACACTTTTTGGTTGGAATTTTACACCGATGGTGGGAGTACATTTTACATCAAGGACCTAAAAAAAGATAAAAATTACACCGAGGTCCATACATTTAGCATAAAGGACCATAAAATTGAGCAAAGAAAACAGTCAGGTTCGGCTCCTTCTCGAGAGAGTAGATGATCAAGCCCTACTCTTCATACTACCTCCTCTTCGATTGCTTTCAAAATATGGCCAAATTTGTCGCCATGCAAATTTTTGGATACGGGATCATTGACATAAAGTATGATGTAGATATGGCATTGACCTTGGTCGTTCGGCTTGAAATCCAAGAATGTTCATACTCATGTTTATCTTTAATAGTTGTCAAAACTCATGTTTATCTTCATAGAAAGTAGTACATGTAGGAGAATGTCGTGTGAATTCTTTTGTTATTAGTACTCATTATTTTTTGTTTGGTTGTTTTTAAAACAAGGACAATTTTTTGGCAGCCTTTCAAAAACCATGTTTCGCAATATGGCCTACTATATGTATTAATAGTCATGTGTTTCAAGTAAGATGACTGAGGCCAAATTCCATATATATTTTGTAGTTTATGATAATGTGCCCATATTTTGTAGATGGGTTCATCGTGGAATGGTAAACAATGTTTTGAGTGTATGGTTGGATCCTTTATGTCCAAAAAATAGCATATTAAATTCCTAGATGCAAAAAATCTGTTGTTTTGTGAAGTAAGTATTAGTACAAATAAAACACATCGGAATCGCACCGCAAATTTTGTTTCGATCCGTATATATGGAAATATTTCTTATAAATTGGCATGGCCATCAATTTGACAAGAAATTACACAAGAGTTTTTTTGTTGGAAACTAGTACCACAAAAGAGCTTGAGAATGGGAGAAATTATTATTACAGTTGGATTGCTACTCCTACAGCTATCCCTACATTCTACTCAGTAGTACTCTATTTTCATTTTACAAGAAAGATTTATTATGGAGGGAACTAGAGTAGAGTAGTACTATTGTGAAGGAAACGTGCGTCTATTTTCATTTTATTCAAACTCGCCTATACGCTCTGTCCCCAGTTCCCCATTACCCTACCTCTATGCCAAGCACCGCGGTTCTTCTCCTCCACAATGTCGCTTTCCGATCCTATTCACCACATAGTATGAGAGTGTCTGTTCTTCTCCCTGTCCTGCTCCTGCCTGCCGCCATCGATCTTCCCTCTTTTCTAGAAAACCAAATCAAACCACCGTCCCAACTTCCATCAGCTCCCTTGCAATGGCAGGACCGAGCAAGGACAGTGATGATTCTGAGGTGTTCCAGGACGTTTTTACCGAAGGACCGCTTGAAGAACTCATAACCAGATGCGATGTCATCACCGCCGCGAGCCTCGCCTGTTCGTCCAAACATCTTCTTGACTCGGCAAAATATAGTGCAGATTTACATGCTTCTCAGCCGTTTGGCCTCCCCTATGTTCTGCATTCTCACCCGACTAAGAAACCATGGGAATGCAATGAGTACTTCGAGGGCAAGGGCATGGCATGCAAGCTGACGCTGCTGGACATGTTCTCCTCCAATGCTATGTTCCCGAATCGTATGGGTAAGCAGTGGGTAGGTGCCAATGGAGATTGGATCGCCACTGTTGGGTCCGAGTGCAAGTGGGAGCTTGTCAATGTGTACACTTATCAACGCATTCCTCTCCCACAAGTCAATGAGTTTGTACCCACCAATGATCCATTTACATTCATGCATAATGATCGCCTTATTCTCCTCTGGAAGATTGCTATTTGCCGAGCACCCATAGCTGTGGCGGATTATTTAGATTTCTCTCTTGCCGCTATCTTTGACTACTCAATTGCTACCCTTGATGGCAATGAGTATTCATGGACAGTTCTTGAGAACCAATTCTAGTGTTATTTTAGATATAGCAATGCACTTATCCACAAGGGTCTGGTGTTTGCAGCCACTGAGAGTGGCAGTGTTTATGTCTAGAATCATCTGTATTTTGGTAAGTTTGATCCATTCCTGTTCTAAACACTAGCTTTAGCTTTAATGGATGTAAACTAGTGTTGGCTGATTTGGCCGTCATTTCTTTTTCAAGGTCCTATTCTGCTCCCGTCACCACCTGTCATGCATCTCGAGGAGGGCAACCTTGATGCCATAGATGATGACGAGCACGAACCTGGTTTATGGTTCTTTGCAATATTTGCGGATGAATATCGCCTTCTTCTTATTCATACCGAGGGTGTTACTGACGAGGAGTTTTATGGTGGTACTTATTATGGTCATGGCAACCTTGTTGTTGATCATAGTGTTGATCGCTGCGGTCGCACTTATGGCACCTATGCTACTGGATTTGGCTGCAAGGTGTACCCAAAAGACATTGCTTACTTGTATCCACCTAAGCCATGGATAGCGATTACTGACCTAGGAGCATATTCCCTTTTCCTTGGATTGAACTATCTGATTAACATTGCAGTAGGCGGTGCAGATGTTGCCCCAGGATATCTGACAAGAAGCAACTGTGTCTACACCTCCCACCATGCAATAGGACTTGGATATACATTGTTTCTTGAAATATGCTGCTACGGTCTAAATACCGAAGAAGCAACTATTGGTTTCTCAACCAACGTTGCATGGAAAATCTCTGGAGACTCCATTATGGTTCATCCCGAGCTTTGCCAATTCCCGCGATTGGAACCGAACTACCGCAAGTAATCCTACTATGTAATAGGATATCTTAGTTTAGATCAAGTGCAGTAGATGATCTTGCTTTTCTTTTATAACTTGGCCTTGTCATAAACTCATAATCTATACGAGGCTTTGGGCATTTTGAGTTGCCTATAGAGGTCACACACATGCATTGATGTGAGAAGGAGGCATGCACACAAAAGTAGACTTGATCGTCAGTTTTGTTTCTTCCAATGACAAGTGTTCGAAGAAAAGGGCAAACTGAATCTATCACTTTGAAATGCTGCTGAATATGTCCAAGTGGCGCTAAATGTGAACTAGGAATTTGTCGATATTTTTCTTTCTTATTATGTACTGCTGAATCTTTCAAATGCTACTGAACCTGTCAAAAGTTTTGTTCGGTAATTGTTCAGATCGACCGGCCGAGTGCAGAATATGGTCTCGATTTCCTTTTGAATCAGGCCTTCCTACATCTATTGAATTTCAATGTACGCATTGTTGAATCTATCAATTCTTTTGGTCACTGTCTGTGTACTGCCAACCAATCACCTTGAATGTTGTGCTAACTCTGTCAAATGTTGCTGAATATGAACCGTAAATCTGTCTGATATTTTCAAGGTCTTATTCTATACTGCTAGATCTTTCAAATGCTATCGAATCTGTCAAATCCTCTATCATTACTATTAGTACAATATTTTGTAGAACAAACTATGATGTACTAGTACTTATTTAGATGAAGACCATCATATCGTCTTGCTTTTCTTTTGAAACTTAGCATTGCCACAATTATCTAGATGAGTCTTTGGTAGTTTGGGGTTGCATATGGGCGGTCACACAGGCATTGATGTAAGGAGGACGTATTCACACAGAAGCAGACTTGATCGTCAGTTTTGCTTGCTCCAATGATCATGTCTCTTCGGAGAACATGCCAAACTGATCATGCGCCAAGGTGTTTTTAGCTGGAACAAGAACTTATTCTCTCTCTACTGCTATTGAATTTCAAGCAAGAAAGCTACTAAATCTCTCAAATTTTTTGTCGTTGCTATTACTAAAGCATTTTGTGGAACTAACACTGATGTATCGGTACTAGTTTAAATCAAGGGCAGTAGATAGTCTTTCTTTTCTTTTGAAAACTGGCTGTCACAATCTAGATGAGAATTGGGCATTTTGGGTTGCATCCGGGGGTCACACGGGCATTGATGTGAGAAGAAGGTACTCAAAGCAGACTTGATCGTCAGTTTTGCTTGCTCCAATGGTCAAGTGTGTTTGGTGAAAAGGACAAACTGATCACGTGACAAGGTTTTTAGAGCTGAAACAAGAACTGGTTCTCTCTGTACTGCTATTGTATTTCATTGTCTATATTGTTGAATTGGTCACTTTTCAAATCCAGCTAAATTGGTCAAGTGCTCCTGAATATGAACTTCGAATCTGTTGATAACTTTTCTACCTTACTCTATACTGCTGAATTTTGACATGAATATCTGCCAAAAAGAATTATCGCTTTTCACCTCCCTCTTTGAGTTCTTTGTTTCGAATCTGGCTGAGCACATCACAATGCAATTTTTATTAACTAGGAGAATAAATCTAGTAGCTCATTCGGCCCCTTTAGCCCAGAACATTTTTATTCAATCTTTTCGGGGTCACAGGACTACTGACCATAGCCAAGTGAAATTTGAGAAAGGGGCTCATGGAGCATAGCCGAGAACATATTAATTCGGCCTTTTAGGGGTTAGGGGACTGTTGAGTACAGCCCAGTGAAATTTGAGAATGAAGCACATGAAGCATAGCCTATGGAGTATAACCCATGTAGAGTAGCCTATGTAATAATAGACAAACTCTTTTTAATTCGGCCTTTTGGGCATTGCCCCCACCTCTCAAAATAAATAAATAATCTGTCTACCCATGTTTTTAAGAAAATACTCCATTTTGTGGCATTTTATAAATTGAGATGCCAGTAGAACACTAATACATAAGTTGTAGTACTAATAAAAGTTTAATGATATTTTTTCTATAAATATATTTGTTGTAGTGGCAACGCACTCAATTTATTTGATTCGAAGGTCTTTTGTTTGAATCGCCTGTGTTTCTGTGTGTGTATCTTGGGTTTACATTTTTCTTCTAGCAATATCACATTATGGAGAGGCTGACATCACGGACCCACCAGCATGTAGTGTCCCTCGAGTTTTTTTGAGGGTGGGTTCGGAAATAAGTTTAAATATTTGTATAGCGAGGCTAGCATCGGGGACCCACTAAACAGAACATACAAGGCTATATCGAGGACTCACAAGTCAGAACATACAAGAGAGGCTGACATAAGGGCCCCAACAGTAACACCATACACGGCTGCCACGGTGAAAACAGGGGACACGGCCGAAAAAAGTCCATCATACACACATTGCACTTACAGAGAAGCTGACATGTCGGACCCAGCAGGACCAAGCATAGGCCATGAAATTAGTCTATCAGCCCCAAGCATAGCCCAAAACCTTCTAATTCAGTCTTTTTGTGGTCCTGTGACCACCGACCATAGCCTATTCAATTTAGGAGTGATCCCATGGAATATAAGCCATGACGAATAGGGCATCTGCCCCCGAGTTATCCCAGAATCTCTTTAGTTCGGCCTTTATGAGCATTTTTTATACTTTGAGGCTGACATCTCGGACCCGAAAAAATAGTCCAACATACACACGTTTCTTTCAAATAGAGGTTGTCGTCTGGGACCCAGCATAGACACGTTTCCTGCATAGAGGAGGTTGACATCTGGGACCCAGCAAGTTGCCAAGGTCAAAACAGCGGACATGGCCAAAAAAAGTCCATCATACGCACGTTTCATTTACAGAGAGTCTGATGTGTGGGACCCAGCTGTGCGACCTTATACAGATGCTACATCGAGTAATGTTGCCAGTTTGAAACAGGGAGACGTGGGCAAGAAAAAAATTGAGCATGCACATGTTTCTTGTAATGAAATGCTAAAATGGGGACCCAGCAGTGTGAGGAAATAGCACAGTCGTCGAACAACGCTATCTAGTTCAGAACAGGGTAGCGCTAGAGAAAAAATCCATCATACCCATAATTCTTCTAATGTGAGGCTGACATAAGTGACCCACTAGTCTAAATAAACGGATGAGGTAGCAAGCAACACTATCAAGTTCGAAACATGAAGGCGTGACCAAGGGTAAAAAATCCATCATACACACGTTTCTTCTAATGAGAGGATGACATGTGGGGCCCATGAGGTTGATTAAACAGTAGATGCATCGAGCAGCGCTATCAAGTTCTAGATAGGGTAGCACGAGCGAACAAAAATCCATCATACACACGTTTTTTCTAATGAGAGGATGGCATGTGGGGCCAAGGAGGTTGATTAAATAGTAGATGCATCGAGCAATGCTATCAAGTTCGAAACACGAAGGCACGACCGAGGGAAAAAATTCCATCATACACACGTTTATTCTAATGAGAGGATGACATGTGGGTCCCAGCAGCCTGATTAAATGGTAGGTGCATCGAGTAACGCTATCAACTTCGGAAAAGGGTAGAGCGAGCGAAGGAAAAAAGTTCCATCATACACACGATTCTTTTAATGAGAGGCTGACATGTGGGACCTATCATCGTCACTAAACGGAAGATGCATCGAGCAACCTTATTGACTTCAAATCAGAGAGGTGTGACCGAAAGTATGGTCCGCTAGAGACACTAACGTCGAGGACCCACACGCCTCAAAAGACTTCGACGAGTCAACATCACGCGAGGAAATGAAAATCTTGCTTCTCCCACGCGCTGGCCAAGCTTCCTCCATGTTTTTAGCGGTTCCGTCATAGTAGAGGGCCGCGAAACAGGAAAAACGTTTTCCATCGACCATGGTCGAGCTGTGAAATTTGTCGCAGAAGACGTGCCTTGTACGACGACCGTCGAGCCAAGTCGTTGCGGAAGGAAACATTTCTTGTAGTGTATAACCCTCTTGTGTCGTCTCTAGATGCTCGCACGAAGGCAATCACGCTAGATGATTTGTTCATGCAAATGTCGAACTTCAACTAGCGCGCTAAGCTCCTTAGCGGATCAAGCATGGATGGAAGCAACGGTTTCAAGTCCTCCGCAAACTACTCTCTGTCACGCGGTCGTGGACATGGGCGTGGAGGTTCATCTCATGGTCGCGGTTATGGATCTCGTGGCCAAGGTCATGGTGGACGACCCTACTTCAACACCAATAATAGGGGGCACCACCACATCACAACAACTCACATGGTGGCGGTGGACAAGGACCAGATCGTGCCAAGACCTCTTGCCAAATCTGTGGCAAACCCGGCCATAGTGCACGGGACTGTTGGTATCGTTACAATGATGATAATCAAGAGGATCCGTCTCATATGGAGTTGACACCAACTAGTACATGGACAGCGGATAAATGGAACATGTCACAAGCGAGCTAAAGAAGATGACCATCTGTGATAAGTATCATGGACAAGAACAAATTCACACTACAAACGGTGCAGGTATGAGAATTAACCAATTGGTCATTCGATTATTAAAACCCCCACTCATAAAATCCTCTTGAACAATATCTTACATGTGCTAGAAGCTTCTAAAAATCTTCTTTCAGTTAATCGCATTACCCATGATAATCGTGTTTATATTGAATTTTGGCCAACATTCTTTTTGATAAAGGATCAGGTCACGAGGATGGTAATTTACCAAGGCAGGTGTAGAGGAGGTCTCTACCCTTTGATTCCACATGATAAAACTCCCAATAAACAAGTCTTTGGTGTCACCAAGGTCTCTTCCTCGAGGTGGCATAGTCGTCTTGGTCATCCGTATTTTCTAGTCGTTGAACGACTGCTTAAAAATAATGAGCTTCCTTTTCATGGAAAGCTAGAGTCTGTATGTGATTATTGTCAAAGGGCAAAGAGTCACCAACTTCCTTATTCGATCTCCACTAGTATTTCCACTTCCCCTCTTGAACTTGTGTTTTTGGATGTTTGGGGCCCCGCTCTGGTGTCTATTGGTCACCACAACTATTATGTAAGTTTTATTGATAATTTCAGGAAGTTCATGTGGATTTATCTCATTAAGAAGAAATCGGTTGTCTTCAATGTTTTTCGTAATTTCCAAGCACTCGTTGAACGCAAATTTGGGAGAAAAATGCTTACTCTCCAATCTAATTGGGGAGGTGAGTATGAAAAAATAAATTCATTTTTCCAAAAGATTGGCATTTCTCATCATCATGTGTCATGCCCACATGCCCATCAACAAAATGGATCGGCCAAACGAAAACATCATCATATCGTGGAAGTAGGCCTAGCACTTCTAGCTAATGCCTCTATGCCATTAAAATTTTGGGACGGAGCATTCTTGACTTTCACATATCTCATAAATATGCTACCCTCCAAAGTCATTGATTTTCGTACACCTTTTGAATGTCTCTTTAATAAAAATGCTAATTACACCGCACTTTGTGTCTTTGGGTATGCATGTTGGCCAAATCTAGGCCCTACAATGCTCGTAATCTATCATTTCGATCTAAACAATGTGTGTTCATTGGATATAGTGCTATACACAAGGGAGTAAAATGTTTAGATGTTCAAATAGGTCGTGTCTATATTTCCAGAGATGTAGTGTTCGATGAAACAATCTTTCTGTTTCAACATCTTCATCCGAACGCCGAAGCTCAACTTCACAAAGAAATTTTGCTTCTTCTATAACAATTGCGTCCTTTTGACCATGGGGAGGATAATAACCGTTTTAATCATTTGGCTAATTCTCATACTACTAATCATGTGCCTAGTGAGTTTGCTACACAAAATGCAGGGCAAAACGGTGCAAATTTTGGTCAAAATGGCAACCCAGAAGCTCCTGTAAATAACGAGGAAGAAAATGATGTGCATGCGGAGCCTTTCGAGGAAAATTTGGCGGGACCAAGCACTCCATCCCAGGTAGGTTCTCCCAACACGATGAAATCCAGGAAGACCAGACATGCAACGCCTATGCGGGTCAGTCCAACCGCAACTCCCGCGAGGCAGACGAACATGGGCCAAGGAGCAGATAGTGCGGGCCCTAGTCTGGAGGCACGGAGGGCCTCGGGTCTTCCCCATGCATGTCAACGTCATCACATGAGGAGTGCTCAAATTCATATTGGGTTGGTGAGGCTCCTAGGACCTCTGGATCTTCTGTGGTGAGCGACATTGTACCTCGTCCTACATAGCGACGACCTGTTACAGACTAAAAAGAGGTATTGTGAGACCTGGAAAATTGTACAATTGCATTATACGGTATGTTATGCTATCATCTACAGGCGAGCCTGAGAATATTGAGCAAGCACTTCAAGATGAGAAATGGAAAATGGTTATGGAAGAGGAATATATGGCATTGATGAAAAACAAAACTTGGCATTTAGTTCCACTGCAAGAAGGTAAAAGTTTAATAGATTGCAAGTGGGTCTAGAGAATCAAGAAAAAAGGCGGATGGATCCATATATCGATTCAAGGCAAGACTCATAGAAAAAGGGTTCAAACAACGATACGGTATAGATTATGAGGATATTTTTAATCCATTTGTAAAAGCTACTATCATTCGTCTTGTTTTGACTATTGCTGTTTCCAGGGGATGGAGTCTTCGACAGCTAGACGTATAGAACGTGTTTCTCCATGGTGTTCTAGAAGATGATGTGTACATGAGACAACCTCCAGGTTTTGAAGACAAGAATGCACCATCCCATGTTTGTAAACTTGATAAAGCTTTATATGAAATCAAGCAAGCCCCTAGAGCATGGTACTCTTGGTTAAGTTCAAAATTGCAAGAACTTGGTTTTGTTCCTTCTAAGGCGGATACATCTTTGTTTATCTATCATAAGTCTGGACTTACAATGTTCATGCTTATATATGTTGATAACATAATTGTTACAAGCTCATCTGATGAAGCAGTTACAATATTACTAAAGGATCTAGGTGTAAACTTTTCTCCTAAAGACTTGGGTGACTTACCTTACTTCCTCGGTATTGAGGTGAAGAAAACAAGGAATGGTATTATTTTTACACAAGAGAAATATGCAACTGATCTTGTGGCTAGAGCAGGAATGCAAGCATGTAAAGCTACACCTACACCTCTCTCTCATACTAAAAAATTATCTTCTTATGATGGTGACCCATTGGGACAAGAATATAGCACAAGGTATAGAAGTATTGTTGGTGCACTTCAATATTTGATACTTACTAGACCCAACATTGTTTTTTCCGTGAATAAAGTGTGTCAATTTCTTCATGCACCTACAATAGTACATTGGGAGGCAGTCAATAGAATACTTAGATATGTTAAGGATACTGCTAGTCTTGGACTCACATTTATGAGATCTTTCTCCACCTTGGTGAGTGCCTTTTCTGATGCAGATTGGACGGGATGTCTTGATGACAAAAGGTCTATAGGTGGATTTGATGTCTTTCTTGGACCAAATTTAATATCATGGTGTGCAAAGAAACAAGCAACTATATCAAGATCAAGCACAGAAGCTGTAACATCCCAAAACTTTAATCCAAGCTTATCAAGATCAAATCATCCAAAAATAGGGTTAACAAAAACTTTTCCAAATTAAAAATGAAAGGATTCATATGTGTGTGCATTTAAAATAGGAGTTGAATTGAAGTGCCTTGTTTAAGTGATCCAATGCTTGTAAAATGTTTCTTAGGTGAATTAAACATCATCTAAGTCATTCCCAAACTTTTCCCAAAGAAAAATAACTCAAAATGAATAATTGAAGTGAATGGTCATTTTGACCAAATTAACTCTCATGCCTACTTGGGGCATTCCTAGTACTCAAAACTTAACAGAAACATGTGTGGATCTTTACACCCCTTGCTAGTACACATAATGAGGTACCAAGGCCCACCTTGTGATCTGCAAAAATCTTTCAAATGCTACTTTTAAATGACAGTGCAAAATTGAATCTATTTCATATGGTAAGATCCCACTTTTTCAAAACCCATCTATTTGAGGTCCACTTTCAAAACCCTTGCAACCAGAGACTACCTAGCACTACTGTAGATCACCCCAAAAAAATTAAACCAAAATTTAAAAGTTTATTTCTTGCGGCCATTTCATCAAATACTTGGCAGGCAGGTTTAACTCTAAATCCTAGCTCACTATTCTGCACAGGGTTTTGCCCCCATTTGATCTCCATTTAATCCCTATGTCTCCTCTTGGTCTAACCAGGCCCTTAGCACCCCTCTCCCTTGTCCCTATCCCCCATGCCATGCCAACCCGAGGACATGATCGCCGGCCAAACCTTGCCCCGCTGCAGCAGACCACTCTAGCCTCTCTCACCATGTCTAGCAAGTTGCCAGTGGTCCACCTCCACCGTCCAACCAGCCCCAGGCCAGAGACAGAGAGCAGAGCGGCCAGGAACCGCCGCGCCTGGAGCTGGTCGACCATGCCGACGCCCTTGAGCACGCTCTCCCCACGTGCCTGCCGCCGCCGCTGCGGCCCACAACTGTGCCCGCTCCGCCACGACCCAGAGAACACCCCAGACACCCCCGTTCGCCGCCCAATGCACCACAACCACCGCTCGCCGTGGATGTTCCGCTTCTGCCGCTCAGAGCGCCACCTCGCCCAGACCGCATACCACCACCCCTACGGCCGCATTCACTTTCTAGGGTACCGCCAGGAGACCACCTGTCGATCGCCATCCTCCTCCATGCCGCTAGTCGCCCGTAGCCGTGTCGCCGGAGTCGCCTGCCCATACCCTTCGGTCTCACCGTCGGGCCTATAAAAGGAGGCCTCCCCAGCATCTTCTCTCCACACCACTCCACTCCCCTCACCTCACTGAACCTCACCCACCTCTAGCCGGAGCAAGGCGAGCTCTGCCTCGCCGGAATTGGAGCCGGAGCAGCCGCAGCAGGAGGAGAAGGGCGTCGCTGATTGCGACCACCCCAAGCTCCGCCGCAACCGCGCCTCGCCTCGCCGTCGACCACCAGTTTGTTTGCCCGCCTCGTCGACCCCACTGGAGCCCTAGTACGTCCCCAACAGACCCCCACCGAGCCGCTAGGGTTCGAGCTCGCCGGCGACCTGTTCGTCGTCGACGATGACCCTCAGCCGTAGATCCCCCTTCTAATCATACGGCCCACAGCGCGCGTACCGTTTCGCGTGTTAAGACCCACTGACAAGCGGGACCCCCCTGTCAGCTGAGCCCCGCGCCGCGGAGCGCCACTGGGTCGGCCCAAGTTCTTTCCCGCGCTAGCCCAACCGTTCAAATCTGGATTTTTCTTTTTAGTTAAATCTAGTTTCTGTCCACTAGTTTAAAATTCAATTCAGAGAGTTTTATAAATCCAAATTGCATGAATCCAATTTTGTCTGAAAGGTATTGAGATGATCTATCCAAGCCCGTTGGATTTAATTCAATTAGAGTTATAGATCTCTCCTAATAAAAATAACAAAACAGAAGTATTTGCACCTTGCAACATTTTTATAAAATCAACCAAGTTAGCTTTTGAGTTGATCCCAACTCTCAAAAATCACATTTCATTATATCTATCTAAATATGTAATAATATTAAGGTTTACATGCAGTGACTTTGGACTAGTACCAAAATAATGCTATATAGGCATTTCTAGTCACTTTAAATCATTAAATAATGAACTTAAACCAAAGTAATATTGATCCAACCCTTAAATCTTATTCCCACATGTTAGAATATGTGGTGATGACATGTGTCCACATGATCCCATATTTTAAGTGGTGAATATTAAATCTTAGTTAAATTTTCAATGAGTAGAAATTAGTTTTCTAAATTAAAAGAATGAAACTATTGAATTAAACTTGAGATGCTTGTGATGATAATAGATCATCAAATGTGTGCCTTAGAATGCGACTTAGCCTAGTTAAGTATTGTTTGGTGATTGTGTACTCCATATGTATTCTTATAGACGATAGTACCGACCAAGTCTACGAAGAGGAGGAGTGTTATCAAGACGAAGAAGAAGAAAACTTCAACCACTGCACCAACCAAGGCAAGCTAGCACTATCCAAGATTAACCCTTGCAAGTTATACTTGCAAGCCACCATTAACAATGCAAGCTAAACCTTGCAAGTTTAGTGCTTAGCAAACTAGAATCAAACTAGATGGTTTAGCAAAGATGCCTTAAGCATGCTTTGAGCACCCCTTTTTGACTATTAGTACCCCAAGTCTTATTGACAAGTTTCACCTCCCTTAGTTTACACAAAGTCCGTTACTTATTTTTAAGGTAGCATAAAAAGTATAAAACTTGACCTACTTAGAAACCTTTAGATGTCATTCTATGGCATGAGATTGAACCCATCACTTCCACCTTAGTGAACACTCTTAACTTAGTAGTTTAGAGTAGATCAAAAAAACTTGAGTCACCTTAGATGGGAACACTTGGTGAAAATGAATTGTGAAAACCTTGGAATGATGAGTCATTCTATTGAGATGTTTTGACATGTGTTGAGAAACACAACTGGTTTATGATGATGAAAATATTGAGGCATGAGCCTTAACCCTTTTATAAAACCGATGGTTGGATTCGGATGCGATACCATTCTAAATTTACCGTACAACCACATTACCTGAATTGGGTAAGGATTAGCTGGAAATTTATATGCATTAGTATTAGTTCCCTCACGGGAGAGGTCTAAGCTGAGGCTACCTCTCATGATGTCCACCTATGTAGTGCCCAAGATGACTGATGGTCATGGTTGGGAGGCCATGCTCATAGGAGAGGTGCTTATACTAGGGTGTGTAAAGGGATGGTTATGTTTGATAATCTGCATACTAAGTATGATGATTCAGGATTATCCCTGACAGATGTATCGAATCTTGTGGTGACAGTGTACCACCTCTGTAGAGTGTCAAACTATTCGAATAGCCGCGTCCGCGGTTATGGACAATTAGAATGGCCATACTGTTTCGTTGTCAGATGTTTTCCAAATAACTTGAAATGAATGATGAATCTTAACTTGACCACAACAGGGTTGTGTTTATGATAATTGCTTTCTAACTTAAGTGATTCTAGAACTTTATTTTATCTTTCTTTGCTTCAGAACTCAGCTTAGGTTTCAAACTTAACTTTATAGTTAAACTTAGATTTAGCACTTTAACTTAGAACTATAGTACCTGTTAATAGTAGTTTGCGAGTACTTAAAGAGTACTCATGGCTTTTGTCCCTGGCTATTCTCATGGCCAGACTATGAAGGAGAATATCAAGAGGATGGTCATCAGGACGGCTATGATAACTAGGACTATCTGTCTTCGTCAGCATTGCCTGTGCCCCTGAAGATGGACCCCACCGCTACGCTTATCTTTTATTTCCGCTGCTTGTTGTATTAAGACTGGATCATGAGATCCTTATTTGTGTAAGACCTTATGTATGGTTTGTAATGGATGATGTACTGTGATATCCAATCTGTTATGTCTCGCAAAAATGGTAATCCTAGGATTGCGAGGTACGCCATAACGGGCATCTGGGATTAAAAATCCGGGTGTTGACAGAAGCCGAGTATAAATCCTTGGCAAACGCTAGTACAGAAATAATATGAGTCCAATCATTACTTGCAGAACTTAGAATCAAACAAGATCAATCTCCCTGTCTTTGATGTGATAATTTGGGTGCTACTTATCTATCATCTAATCCAGTATTTTATGCCAGAACCAAGCATATCGAGATTGACTTCCATTTTATAAGAGAGAGAGTTGCAAACAAACAATTGAGTATCAAATTTGTACATTCAAAAGATCAAGTAGCAGATGGATTTATAAAAGCACTTCCGGTCAAGAACTTACAAGAGTTCATGCGTAATCTCAACTTAGGCAAGTTGTGATTAAAGGAGGGTGTTAGAATTAATCGTGTGCATGTATTTGCATACCAATCGTCTCAGAAGTTTCCTTCCTAGTGTGTCGTTTGACTTTTCCTTTCCCTGGATGTAAATGCTCCAATCAATGCTGATTAATGGTAATTGAGCACTACCTTGTAAAGGCCACGCCATAGGCTGTTTCTGGCTATATATCAACACGTAAACACCGTTGAGATCAAGGCGAGTGATTCTACCTAGCTGTTAGTTCCATCTAAAAATGACTATAGATATTTGCTCTATTCTTCTTAACGAAAGGGAAAGGGAGGTTGCTTGAGCAATAAGAACTCCAGCAAATGACAAAATTAAATAAATAGAAAAAAAATACATGGTTATGAGTTGGTTTTTTATATGAAAGGGTCAGTACTTAAGTTTAGAGTTTAGATAGTTGTGCAACTTAACAAAATACTCAAAACTGATCATAAACATGTGCATCATGTTACAACATGAGCAATAAAAATAAAAATTCAAGCAACAATTTTAACCAATTGTACATATACATATACATATATATCTTACAAAAAGAAAGATAATTTTTTCATCTTAATTTTGAATACTTCTTTTGTATAGTTTTCATCATAGTTTTGCATGAAAAACTTCAGGTATACACGTTGTTGTTTTTTTTGAAAAATTTCTCGAATGAACGAGTACTTAAACCCTAAGGATGTGTTTGGTATTAATATTCAATCTTCCAACTATTTTTTCTTATTTCTGTGGTGAATCAATTTGTTGTAGGGATACAGTCCTACCTGACTATTCCTGGCTAATCTTATGTGATTTATACACGTCAAATTGTAAAGGTCAATTCACGTGAAAAAAATTTAAACAACTAGTTATGATTAATGATCAACAAGTGAAGAGAAAAAATTGATCAAAACTAAAGGGCCTAAGGAAAGGGCCCAAGATGGTGGACGAATTAGTGCACTCGTAAACCATGCACCATGCACTCTCTCTAGTCAACCATAGACTAATGGACCTATTGCCTATATTTCTCACCCCACTTACCATCAAAATGAGCCTCAATGTCTCGTATCAATGTCCGTATAGGAGGGAGCCTTGAAGTGATCTTGGGAATTCTCTTACGACCCAATTCACTAGTCAAACCTCTTCACAACTCTTCTCCTAACGTACATTTAAGAAGTGATCCAACCAGGTGCTAGAATATATTCGAAAAACATAGTCGCGTCAATCTTATTAGTGTATTACAACCTTCGCATAAGGCCCCCGAACAGACCTCCTACTAGCATTATTCCCCAATCACTAACCAGATAGTACCTTTAATTGTTTGTTTTCTCGACGACTACAATACATTTTTTTTAGTTTTGTGGCTATTTTTCAAGGTGATTATAATAATCTTAGCAAAAACACAGATGAATACTACTACTTAGGGCACTCCTAGTAATTTTTTTGAACAAAAGATCAGTCCAGAAGGACCGAGAAGCTAGCTTCCATTATCAGTGGTGGAGGTACAATTTACACATAGGACCTACAGAAAGTAGGAGAGTATACCCAGTCCTTACAATTTGCACAAAAGACCCTAGATCTAAAATGAAAAACGCGAGATCGGGTCCTGCTCCATCTCCACCACGATGCCGCCTCGATGCACAGCCAACCGCTTCGTCACCATGGACACAACTACTTGGGACGGAGCGGCGGGAGCTTGCTGCGCCGAAACCAGAGGGCCTCCGAGTTGGCATGACAGCCTAGAGGTTGTGAATCGCCTTCCGTCGCCGACCGGGAGAAGTCGTTGCCGACGAGGAAGGTGGGAGTGGTCGCCCTTCAACCAACAAAGACGACAGCGAAAACAGGGCCACCATGGATGCACTCCTGGGAGAAGCTTCAAGTCTCCCCTATCGTAGACCCGCCGCACCGCCATCAGCCTCGTCAGGACCTCCCTCCTCAACACCACCACGATGGGAGGGGAGAAGCTTCAGATATTGACCGCACTGGATTAACCCGCAGAACTTACCCGATCTTATTGTAGGAGACGCCGATGTCGCTCCTCCTGGACATCCATAGCACCTCGCCGCAAGTTCCATGAAAAACAACACCGCAAGCCTTCGAGCATAGCTCGAGAGCGCCCAAGACATGTTCCATACTAGCATATAGCTGAAAACACTAAAACTAGACTCAAAATCTAACCTATAACTATACAGGGAGGGGTCGCCCACCCACCTCAATGCTGGCGACCACCAGAGAAGGGAGGGGGAGGGGCCATCCGGCCTAGATCTAGAGGGGAATGAGAGCAGTGGGAGAGGGAGAGAGCGGAGAAGAAAGGAGAGGGGTGATATATGTTAGCCACTCCTAGTATTAAGTGCACCATAACTACTTAGGGCACTCCTAGTGCAAAAGTGTCCGTTGTAGTCGCTCTGCTCGGGATTCGAAGGTGTCAGGGCTTCGCTGAAATAAGTATTTGAAAGCATTGTTAATGAATAAAGAGACTAATAATGTATTTTCATCCAAACATATTTCTTATCACATAACACAAAATCTGTTATTTCTCTCTTACAAGATATATTCGATGTTTTTAGAAATTTTTATTAGGCACTTCCTTTGTTTCACAAATAAGTGTCTTTTTGGATGTACCTTCGGTCAAGTATTTGAACTTTCACCGAGTGCTAATAGCATCTAAAAAATTAGATTCAATATTTGTAAATCTCTTCCATAGATTTTTCTCGGAAAGTTCTCCCAAATATCTCGAATTTCTTGAGTAGTAATAATTATATTTTGTGAACTCAAGGGAGGAGGTACAACTTTGTGCATAGAGAGTCAAAGACTGTTTAAAACTTTTGCATCTTCATACGTTGTGCTCCGCCGGGGCGTCAGTGTACGAGTGCATCACATCAGAGGGTACAGATAGAAGGTTACGTTTCCATGGATTTAAAGCCCCGTTCTCTATTGTTTTTTTCCTTGTCTCTTTCAAGCCGGTTTAACCTTGCCCAAAATGAGAGCATTGGTCACGAAGTTGCAAAACACGAACTACAGGTCACATACGAATTAGCCCTTGAGAAGAAAAAAAACATAAATTTTAAGAGCCAATTAGTAAAAAAACACAAATGTATTTCACTAATGGGATAAGAAAAAGACAAGAAACCTAATTTTTAAGGGCTAATTCGTAAAAAAGCAACCCGCCACATCAGCAAGTTAATGTCCACCGTGACGGAGTGACCAAAACGCTCGCGTGGGGACAACTTCGTGACCTGTAGTTCGTGTTTTGCAACTTCTTAACCATGCTTTTATTTCAAATAAGTTGATGTATCAAATTGGCGTTTTTCTCTTATCCTTGTGATGAAGAAGGGTTGACCTGCAGATACAGACGAGGCGCTTGGAGCAGTTCACGGTTGAGCAATCATAGACTCACGCTGGAACAAAGTCCAAGCCCACGCAAGGACGACGTACGTACGGGTCTCGCCGACACAACTGGAGGTACGACCGACCCGGTGCCGGCCTAAGGTCGTCGCCCACTTATATAACTTAAATCCAAAGCCAAGCCCCCGGCGGCGGCAATAATTTCTTCCCGGCGGGCGGCGGAGAGCGACCCGCTTGCGCGCCGATCATCTTCAGCTCGTGCATATACCCGGAGGAGGCATTTTCCTTCTTTCTAACATAATAATGTGCGTCTCCCCGTTGTTCTTTTTTATCCAGGGATGTCTCAAGATATGCTAAATTGCTCGTGATGATGGGGAGCAGCAGTTGGCGCCCGGCCACTCCATTGGCGACCCGGCGCGCTCTGATGTGGAGGCCGTGCCCAGGGACTGACAACGCAGAGGAGCCGTGCGACAGCAAGCAGGTAGACAATTTCGGTGCCTGTTTGAATTTATAATGCTATTGGCTTTTTCAGCGAAAACGATATATCCACTGTGTGCCCGCAAGCCTGGAGAAGCATTTTGGACTGTAACTGGTGTAGACTACCCAAGGAAAAAGTCTATTTTTGTCCCTCAGCTATCGTAGCACAACTACTAGTAGTTTAATCCCGTGATTTTAATACAAATTCAGAAAATGTCTAATAGGTAGTACCCAAGAAGGGGCTTTTGCAATTTCATCCTGCAAAAAAGAATCTTGAAGCTTATTGTTTTTCAACTGTAAAAACTGTTTGGGTAGTATATTTCTATTTCCCCATAGAAAGCGATTTGGGGGATGAAGTACAGTCATCACAAAAAAGAACACACATAAGGGTAGAAAAGAAAAATGAGAAAAAATGAAGATTTATTTGGAAAATTCAAAAACATTGAATAAAATTCTCGAAAGCGGACTAAGTTTAGAAAAATAAATTATCATACTTTCCGTAAACTAATAGTTTAGCTTTAAAGTTGTATGTTAAGAAACAAACGTCCCCAAAAAAGAAAATATGAAGGAACTAGATGAAATAAAAATTGCACAAAAAGTTACTCCCTCCGATCCAAATTAATATTCTCAGATTTATCTACATTCAAATATATCTAGACATGTTTTAGTGCTAGGTACATCTAAATCTAGAAGAATCTGAGAACATCAATTTGGATCATAGGTAGTACTTAAATATGAGAAATAAATTAATTTTTAAATCTTTTAAACTTAATTGAATTACAAGTTGTTATCACAATATTAATGTAGTTTGTGCAGCTTTAACATCCCAAGAATCCTTAGTACTGTTCTATATAACTTTTAGTACCCCTTATTCTTTTATCTCTTGGTTGACTGGGATGTCACATGTGTGGAAAATGTCCATACTCCATTGTGAAAACCACTTTCACTAGAACAATTAAAACAAGAGATTATAAAGGTAATATTGACACTACAAGAACAAAATGTGTGTTAATGGAATTTAGAGACCAAGTTTACACTTTCGCAATAAAGAAATAAACTTTTCATTAATTAATCGGAACAACTAATTTACCTCGCGTACATTTCTTTCTTTCCTCATCTTCCTGTATATATTTCTATTCATTTATCTGTTTTTATTTTATTTTATTTTCATTGCATTTTCTTTACCTTTTATTT
The DNA here is from genome assembly GCA_023614405.1 of Avena insularis. Classification (NCBI taxonomy): domain Eukaryota; kingdom Viridiplantae; phylum Streptophyta; class Magnoliopsida; order Poales; family Poaceae; genus Avena; species Avena insularis. Next base: position 501,249,662 of record CM042688.1, on the reverse strand, counting down.
TCATTGTAGTTCTAATCCATAATTCATTTCATGTAATATATTTTTGTTAATAGGTCTATCTAATTTGTGATGTTGGGAATTTCTTGGAGAAGACAAATAGAAATGTGATGCAACGGAGTTATGTACTCTAGATGTTGCAAAATTACACGACATTTTAGACACGGGAATAGTTTCCAAGATGCATGTTCGGGTAAGGCTTTATTTTGTGGATGATTTGTAACCATCAATTCTACGATTGTATAGACGTGCAAATAGGGAAGAGATGATAGGCGAGAGTCAGCGAGTGGATCATCATATCGACAAAGATTTAGACAGGTTTGAGCCTCCCACGCATAATAATTGTCTCGAAAGATTATAAATGGAGTCTTGATTAGTGCAAAATAGATCCTTTACGTCTTAAAAACTATACGACCCTAGATTGTTGACAGAACAGCCAACCGCTTTGTGTCCTACTCCCTCCGTTTCAAAATATGAGATGTTTTAACTTTTGTGAAACAAATGTATCTTTCTTTTTTTGGAAAGGAGCATATATTAATATCGCAAGATATCAATTACACCTAGCCTCTGCAACAACGCATTACGCTATTGGCATTACAGATGCACATAGCAAAAAAAAAGAATTACAAAAAAGAAAAGTCCCGCTAAAGCGATCAGATCCTTAGCAGTAGCGACACTAACACTACCAAAATAACACCAGAGTTCAACCCCTCCAAAAACGACGCCTCCAAGAAGGAAACAGTGCTCAAGCGCTATCGTCGCCCGATCAAAGATCCTAGGTTTTCACCCTAGAGGAAGTCTTCGCTCGCAAAACAATGCCTTCTACAAGGCCATTGCCAGGCACAACCAATGAAGGCCAGACCTTGGGTTTTCAGCCTGCAAGATAAGACTGTGAACATCTCCTGTGTTGTCGCCCCCTCTAACAGACGCTGCTGCGAGTCACAGATCACCAAGCCAGATCCTCAACACCCCAAAGATTCAATTCACCATAGCTAGCCCTTGTGTTCCTGCCTTCATGAAAATTTTCACATCTGACTTCACCATGGATCGTCAAAGACATGACACATGATGGTAACAGGTAGCAGAGCTTCGCCACGCTCCGTCTGAAACCAAACGGCCAGCAAAAAACACAGGTGCGCACGACTGAATTCCTTCTGATCCAGCAAACTCCAGGCATGATGCGCTCATGGGAGTTCGCCGGCAGAGCCTTCCGGAACTAGACACTTCGGATAGATCCATGAAGGCAAACATCAAGTAGATCTTTGTCTTGATGTGCGAGAGATCCAAGGACCACCACCTTTATTCATGCCTAGCCGGCAGCCCCCACGCCACCCGCCGACGACCTGCAAGATCCGTCGCTCCGACCCCTAGCAGCAGCCCGTAGGCTAGGCCAGCATCGAGAAAGGCAGCGGCAGAGCAGGATCGACCCTCCACCGGATCCGGCCCAACCATGCATCGAAGAGGAATTGAGGGACGACATGGGAGACACCCAGATTTAGATCTAGGGTTTCGTCCATGGCCACCGGGTCTAGTCCCACCTCCGTTGCCGGCCATGGCGCTGCCGGGAGAGGATCTCCGCCACCATCCCGACCAGGGACGCCGCCCTAGCAGCTGCACGTCAGCGCACCGACCATCCTTGCCCCAGCAGATCCGACGGGAACCTCCGGCAACCACCACCCCAAACCTCCTTCGGAGGATGGGCCCACCACCACCGCGGCGAGGGCCGGCGGCAGCGGCAAGAGAGAGGCCGGCGACAGGGGGCTCTGGCGGCAGCACGCGGATCTCCCCTAGCGTCGCCCTAGGGAGCGACGCGAGGGACCTAGATATATGTATGAAGTAGTACTCTAACTGAAACGAATGTATCTACACACTAAAAGATGTCTAAATCCATCCGATTCACAAAAGCTAATACATCTTATATTATGGGACGAAGGGAGTATAACTGAGGCGTAGTTCATTGATGCTCATGTATCTCTCTATGAGTCATACTCATCCACGACCAACGGAATCCTTCTTTAGTAGTCAAGGTTATAGATACTTGATGGGTAATTTCCATATCTCTTGGAGTCTTTTCCAAATACAGCTGAATAGAGATGGTGCGTCTAGAAGATCCTCTAGGGCATCATATTCATATACGTAGAAAATACAGTAGTTTCCTACTACTCAACGTCAATATATTTCACACAAAAGTAAATTATAAGAAAATTAATTCGTCGTGTTCATGTGGACATTTTTAATGGATATATTGGAACATACTCAAACTATGTTTCTACATATGGACCATTTTTGTGATCTATCAAAACAGTTTCCGCCACTTAGATAAACATCTTTTAGATATATATGGTCTTTTTTCAATGCATGGAGGAACAAATTTAGTAAATTACCGGAGCAACTTTAAGAGTTTTTTTTCTACTTGATATGGTACAATGAAGCGATTATGTATTTCTAAAACGGCATTGACTATTTGACATAGTATAATCTACTAGTAGGTGATATGGGATGTAGGGAGTATATATTTTCTCACGTAAAGGTTTTCTAAACGTCATTTAACATTTTTATTGGAATTAGTTGGAGCTGCAGTTGGAACCTAGAGACGCCATTGGCTACCCGGCGCGCTGTGATGTCGAGGTGGTGCCAGGGATCGACAACGCACCCGAGCAGACAAGTAGACAGTTTCAGAGGTTTCCTTTTCTATTTTTACATTGGCTTTTTCAGCGAAAGCGACCGACTGCTTCCGCAAAAAAATTATTATTAGTCTCTCGATCCCCACAAAAAAATAATGAGTTATTCAAGCACTGACGACCAACTAATAGCCATTTTAATCACCTCGCAAGAAAAAAATTTGGTGAGGCATCTGACTGGACGCCCCGCAATCGTGGCTCGACAGATATGGCGTGATTGTTTTTGTCAGCGATCGACCTGAGCGAGGGCCAGCCGGTGTCACGTCTGCCGGCTCGCCGTGGCTTCGGCCACTAAAATCTTGGGTTATTTACGGAGCCTAAACGCCGCTTGAACTCGCGCTACAGTCGAAGGTAACTATGTACGCGGGGCCTCGTACAAAGTGACACGACATGATAGCCTGAACTGAGCTCAAATGTGACCAAATAATATTGCTCCCTACACTCAAATGTGATGACCAAAACGAGCGACGAATATCACGAGGGAATACCATGCTGCCTGAACTCAATGCTCCAAACGATGATCCAATCGGCACGAACACAAGCACAAGAGTGCCGTTGGAATTAATCACGCTTTTCATAAAGTAAGACAAAAGTTAAGTACTAGTACTAGTACTGCCTCCACTATTATGAGATATTTCCTCGGTTCCAAAATGTAAGATCGTATCTAAGAATAATTAAAAGTTATTTTTTCTAAATTTGACCAAGTTTTTTTGAAAAAAAAAATCTACAGTACTAAATCAATATCAATAAAACCCGGGCTAGGTTGCCACCAAATGCTTGCTTTTTATTTTCCCTAAAGATTGATTGTCCTTGTTTAGCAAGGCTAGCTTAGGGGCTCCCCTTGTCTGGGATCCAAACGCACCCATGGTCTCCTTGGTTTTCATACGAATATGTTGGCCAAATTTTATAGAACACAACATTATGAATATATATCTTTTTATAACAAAGCCCGTGATATCCTTTTCACCTACGTAATATAAGTATTTTTTTTATACATCTAGTGAGTCAAACTTGGTGAAAGTTGATTGTACATTTTCTAGGACGACAAGTATATGTGAACGAGTGTTGCCCCATTTAACTTAAAGTAAAAAAGCACAATTTTCCATCTCGTGCATATTACTTCTCATACATATCCCTTCTAAGGAGAGTAGTATATATGCAGTCCTTAAATTATAGAGGCGAATAAATCTACTAAAGAATACTGATTTTTTATATTTTTCTCTTTCTGTTGCGAGGAGTTTAGCACACTCAACGTGGAACCAAATCAGAAAATTCTCAAGGAATTAATAGGAGAAAAGAAAAAGAAACAAATATATCTTTGTTTCCTTTTTATAAATTCCAAAAGTAGATAATAGCATTTAAAATAAAAGTAAGATACGTTTGGAATAATTAGTAATTTTGGATAAATTTTGCTTAAAAATATAAATTTTTAAAATAACATACAAAAAGGAAAATGAATCGAAGTAGTGTTTTTAGAAAACAAATATAAATAGTTTATGATCACTCATGAAAAATAAATAGAAATATGGTTAAATGTGGTTAGTGATTGAAAGCACTATATCCATGATGTGGAGGCATGAGCGTCCCCATGTATTGTTGAATTTATGAATTTGGGATGCATGAACAAAATACGAATATATAGACTAAATATAAAAGGGTGTAAACGACTTACAAAGGAATGAAGACCAAGGCTAAATATGGTGTTTTGACTATTAACTTAATTTAGCATTTTCATATTTATTTTATCCCATAACAACATTTTCATGTTACTTTTAGGAATGCTCACGAATTTCATGTCTTTTTTCCTATAATACTTCTTTATTTTCATCTTAATCTTCTAGATTATCTGAAATCTTACATTTTTTTAGAAAATTCTATGTATATTATTACGGATCTATATATTTTTACTAAAAAAAATTTCTTATATAGTTTTGAGATTTTTATGATTTCCCTCTATTTTTATTATTTTACAAAAAATGCTTCTTTATAGAAAAGTCCCGTGTTTATAGAAAATAAATTGAACTAATACTTTTAGAAAAAAACATAAATAATTTTTTGTGGTTAATGATGAAAAGCACTATATTTAGCCATGATATGGATGTATGAATGCCCCCCCCCCCCCCCAATGTATGGTTGAATTTATGAATTTGGGTGCATGGAAGAAAACAAATATATAGAGAAAGTAAAACCTTGCAAATGCTTACAATGAAAGAAACATAAAGGTCTAGTTTATTTTTTATCCCACAAAAAGCATTTTCATGATGTTTTTACGAATGATCATGAATTATTTGTAAGTTTCCTCAAATATCATGTTTTACATAAAATACTTCTGATATTTTTCCTTTCTATCATCCGGACTTTATCCTATTTTTTAAAACTCTTACATTCTAGTAAATTTTATGGATAATTGAGTTATTACTACCCCCTCCGATCCAAATTAATTGACTTGGATTTGTCTAGATTCGGATGTATCTAGCACTAAAACATGTCTAGATACATTCAAATCTAGATAAATTCGAGTCAATTAATTTGGATCGGAGGGAGTAAAAAGAAGTTTTCCTGATGTAGTTCTAAGATTTTTCAGGGCTTCTGACCATTCTTATTTTCTTATGTTGCACTTAGTTGGTTGTCTCGTATGAGAAACTACCATCACTTCGTCCAAAAAACAGGCTGCAATGGTTTGAGAGACAAGATCTGCACGATTTGGCAGCAACGAGTTAAATTTGTCTTTATTTAAAAGTTGAAAGGCCAAAATTAGAGCCGGCCAATATTCATGGAGGAGGAGGTGCTCCAGCATTTTACCATTGTGATGTGCAGCACAGATGACAGTACCCCTGCGCGACCTTGTGCAGTGCACATGCATGATCCAGCCGACGTCGTACGGCCAGTCCATCCCACCCTTGCTCCTTGCAAGCCCCAATCAAGATGAAGGATTTGTTGAAGCGCGTCATTATAAGGATTTGACTTGCGAAAATTAAATCGCCGCAGGAAAATATCCTGGCTATATATAGCCATCGACTTGGGCTGAAAAGAAACGCAACCCATCCATCCAGTCTTGTCTTAGCCGTCGAGTGAGTGATCGGATCATCGACCGATCGGCGCCTTCCCCTTAGCCTCTATCCTCCTCAGATCGATTAAATGGCGAAGCTGGCGCTCGGCCACCGCCGCGAGGCGTCGGACCCCGGCTACCTCCGCGCCGTGCTCGGCGAGCTCGTCCTCACCTTCCTCTTCGTCTTCGTCGGCGTCGGCTCCGCCATCACCGGCGGTACGTACTCTCCTCCAAGTTAATATCGGTTCCACCTGCTTGTTCCGTGCATGGCGCCGTAGTGCAGAGTCCCGGATGCAACTGCTCTCGATTCGTTTTTCTGTACCACAGTACTCCTTGATTACTAGGTGGTACACGTGTATCCTTTTTTGTTCTTGTTGCTTTGGAGAACATTTCACCCCGTGGAAAAAAAATTAAAACCTGTGTTTAAAGTTGGGATATGTTTCAAAAATGACAAGGACGGCGGAGGAAGAACTGGTTGATTGAGATAGGATTGGAGGAATTGACAGCGAGCGCTGAGTAGAAAGAATCAGTAGGAAACTAGCTAGGTTCTCGCACGTCACCAAAACAAGCCTGGCATTTCCAGCTGTAGGGTGATCCAAGGTGGCTCCAGGTTCTTGGAGCGGTAGGTTTCTCGCCACGTTGTAGTCTAGCGTTGATGCCTGCATAATTTTATATTGTTTGTGGATACATCACCAGGAAGGAAAAGGAGTGTGCATTGGATGATTATTACTGAGCTCCGCGGCAAAGAGTTCTTAGGGTCAATGTGCTTTGTGGCGTACGGACGTGGCATATAACGCCATTTCACTTGGAAGAAGAAAAAATTGAAGCACCTCTCGGCCTTGTTGAAGATGCGGCACTGTAGACTGAAATCAAGAGAACACCTCTTCGAGAGATACGTTGCAACAGTGAGCGCACGTATATCTCCACAGCCGCAAGCTTCAGATTAATTAGTCATGACTGGCGCTCTACCATCATGTTTCGTCGGCATCGATCTCCCGAGTTGCTAGAATAAATTGCAGTGGATTCGGTTCCCATTTTCCTCCCATGTACTGCGAGAATTTGACACCATGAGAAAACGCGTAATGCACGCAAACCTGGAAAGTCTAACCACCGTTTATTGCATCGCGTGCTGTCTGATTATCAGGGAAGGCAGTGGCGGCAGGAGGCGACACGTCGGCGGCGCTGATCGCGGTGGCGCTGGGCCATGCGCTGGTGGTGGCGGTGTTCGCGACGGCCGGGTTCCACATCTCCGGCGCCCACATGAACCCGGCCGTCACGCTGAGCCTGGCCGTCGGCGGCCACATCACCCTCTTCAAGTCCGCCTTCTTCGTCATGGCCCAGATTCTCGGCTCCTCCCTCGCCTGCCTCCTGCTCCGGGCCCTCACCGGCGGAGAGGTGCGTCCTACATTCCTATACGTGTCACAAGCACGACGTTCCCAGTCTGCCACATCAACTGACGACATCACTCCGTGTGTGTGTGTTGTGGCGTTGCAGGTCACGCCGGTGCACGCGCTGGCGGCGGGCGTGGGCCCGATCCAGGGCGTGGTGTCCGAGGTCGTCTTCACCTTCACCCTGCTCTTCACCATCTACGCGGCCATCCTCGACCCCAAGAGCTCGGCGCCAGGGTTCGGCCCGCTGCTCACCGGCCTCCTCGTCGGCGCCAACACCATCGCGGGCGGCGCGCTCACCGGCGCGTCCATGAACCCGGCGAGGTCCTTCGGGCCGGCGCTGGCCACCGGCAATTGGGAGAACCACTGGGTCTACTGGGTCGGGCCGCTCGCCGGCGGGCCTCTCGCAGTTGCGGTGTACGAGTTCGTGTTCACTGTCCCGGCGACGCACCACCAGCTGCCCGTGGTGGATCAGTGAAGTGATGGAGCGTCGTGGACGGGGGACCTAGCTCTCGGTCGGTAAGTTATGGGCCGTTGGATCAGTTGCTCCGGCTAAGCTGTTTCTACCGTACGATGCATATGCGTCGAATGTTTGTTCAAGTGTGTATGGCCCGCGTGTCTGAGTGTCGGTTTGGTTTGTACGTTCGTGCCTCGTGTGATTATACGTGTGCCGTGCACGCATTGCGTCAGTGTCGGGTTTGGCTCAGCCCAGTGTAAGGAGCAAATTAAGTTGTTTGTCAGTCTGTAAAAGATGTACACATGAAATCCGTGCACGGAAATATACGTGGAGTATCTCGTGAATATATGTGCCGATAGTATCCCGTGATCTCGACTTTTTTTTTTCTTGTATATTCATCAATGTGTGCGATAAGTATCTCGTTATCACTTATCACTTGTCAATGTTTGAAACCTGACACTAAGGTTTTAGATGAAATTTTGGCCCTCAGGATGAAGGGAAGAACATTCGGAGGCTTAACGACAGAGATCCAGGGAGTATAGGAGGACGACGTGTTGTGGCATTTTGGGTATCTTTTCAGTTTCTAATCCAGCTTTGCGGTCCTAGGGAAGTAGAAGCCAAAAAAAAAAAAAATTCCCATCCGGTTTATTTTTTCCACCGAAATAATGTGTTCACCTAGGAACTCATCTCGAACAGTTTTTCACTTTTTTGAAAACAAAATGTGAATGTGTTTCTGTGCGGAAAACCCTAGCAAGTGGTGTTAAGGTCGGGCCGGCACAAAGCGGTTCATAGTAACAGGTCCGGCTAGACATGGCCTATGGTCATACCAGCCTTAAGGACTGCAAACATAGGCGGATTCACCATCCCTCTAACCCGGGTGGCCGCCCAAGCTTGTCGGCTAAGCGAAGCCTTGTATCCCATGATTTTTTACATAATTTTGATGGAAAAAATAGCATAGTATACATGTTTGTCCAGGCTTCCAAAAACTTCTTGGTTTGCCACTGACTGCAAACTAAGATCGGGTGGCACGCGACATAAAAGACCATGCCCGACAGAGCGCCAATCCACATGCTTTTCAGGATAAAAAAGGCCAAAATAAAGCAAAAAACACAAATAAAACACATAGGTAAAAAGGCTAAACAATGTTAAAAAGCCCAAAACAATGTAAAACGCCAACACAGAGCTAAAAAGTCGAACCGGTGATAAAAATATGTGTCGTGCCTAGTCTTATAGCCTCTCTGTGAGAAAAATGACAAAACTAACATGTAGTTGGAAAGTCAGCACAAAACAACCCTCTTCCGAACAGATGTCACAAACTAACTTATTCACATGGCGTCGTACCACAGGGCTCCATACTCCATAGCAAAATGCCACCTGCAAGGGCGTCGTGGCCCATAATCAAGGGCGCCATGATCGTGGCTAACGTGGCGATCATCGTTGGCTCGGGCGCACGACGTGTTTGTATGACGCCATCAACGGGAGAATATCATTTTGCGGCACGAAAGTTGGTGCGACCAGACAACGCGGTACCTAAGTTCTCTGAAATCATCCGCAATGACTACAGTTGGTGTGCCAAATACTAAGAGGGTCTTTTTGGCACGAATTCAACTTTACGTTTCAATACAAAATATCAGGCTAACGTCCGTTAAGTTGGGCCCCCCCCTATCAGTTCTTGCTGTTATGTTGCTTTCGTCGCTTAGGTGTCAATTAGGCTTGTAGCGTTGGCGCCTGCATCCATTACGCGTCTTCTTCCTCGGAGCGGCAATCCGTGGGGCGTCGCAGCCATGGCGCGGAGCTGGGACGTGGACGAACCTGCTCGGCCCAGCTCTCCTCCCTGTCGGCTTGCAGCGTAGGCGCCTGCATCCATTACGCGTTCTTCTTCCCCGGAGCGGCAATCTGTGGTCGCGGCCATGGCGCAGAGCTGGGACGTGACGAACCTGCTCGGCCCCGCTCTCCTCCCCATCCCGAGTCGGAGCTCGCCCTTACCATGGACGCACCCATGGCACGGTGCGGGGACGAGAATTGGTTCCCGATGAGATCTGCCATCGTGTCGACCATGCTCGGTTCTGTTTTCCTCCTCTAAAATCCGAGCTCATCGTCGCCGTGGTTGCACCCACACCAATTCGGCCACCTCTGCCGAGGTCTCTGTGGTAGCTCAAGTTCTGTCATGTTGTACCTGTAAGCGAATTCGGAGCTGGGCGGCGGCAACCCGTTGTTGAACCTGCAAGGAATTTGCTAAAGACTGTGTGCCACTCCAAGGTCTTCGGCTGATGCCTTCGGCTTCTGCCAACGTCCACCGCCGATGTGAGATCATTTAGTTACTTCAATACAAAATTTCGACCAATTTAACTTGTTGATGTATACCTTGATAATTATAATATAATCGAGCACTGGAAATATTTTGTAGTGTGCATGAGCATGATCAGTAATATAATTGAACACTAGAAATTTTAAAGCACTCCATATAAAGGAGTAGATTAATATAGAAGGTTCACCAGAGACACCACGGATATATAGTCTCACATGTCACACATAGGTAATAATTAACAAAAACAAAATAAAAGCAGGGGCGGCAGCAGGAGGCCGGGACACGGAGACGCCTAGCAGGGCAGGGGCATATCAGCAGGAGGCAGCGACAGCCTAGTCGATGGGATACAAGCCAGTCCTGACATACTTCTAGAGGAATTTGCCGACGGCTGCGTGTCACGCCAAGGTAATCGGCCTATGGCTTCTGTCTCCGTCTCTGCCAACGCCCACCGCGTGCTAGATCATACTGTCGAGGTCCACGTTGATTACTCTGCCACAGAATGTGCAAAACAGTCTCCTCCTACAGTGGAAATGGATTAGCCCACACCGTAACCGCCTCAGCACGTAGCGGCTCTTGTTATCCCTAGATACCTTGCTATCGTCCACTTCATCATCATCCTCCTGTTGATTTTTAAGAACATAACTTAGAACTCATACATATGATTGAATTGTATTACAACTCAAGAATTGACAACATGTATATGTAAGACAATATATCCGTGGATATCAAAGATAAAGCATCTCAGCAATAGTTTGATCGTTTCATATATCATTTCATCTTAACACAATGAAAAATAATTGCATCAGAGTGTATGTAGAATACAGATTGCGGCCTCATAAGTTTCTTCAGAAATGGAGTAGGTGAACCAAGTAACAATTGCACAACCTATATTGTTCTTGTACATCGCCCCAGGTTCACTAACTCATCCCTGAAAAAATCTGACATCAATGTGTCTGCCTCTCTTTTGGAACAAATTTAAATTATTGACCACAATAAGAAATTGAAATGTAATCATACAAAATATTATTCAGGGATATACATACTCAGGTACAAAAACAAGCCTAAATATTGTAATTATAAATAAAAAACCAAACAATTAATCTTCAGGTACATGTTAAAAATACTTATGATCAAAATCATTCATATACATATGCATCATACCAATCATTAAAAGATCAGAAACAATTTAAGGATCATATATGTAGTTCCATATGAGAATAAATCTAGGGCCTCATAATTTTTTTTAGAGATGGAGTTGGCGAACCAAAGTACCAACAACACAACCTATATTGTTTGTGTGCATTGTTGCCTCAGGTTCACCAGCCCATCCATAAAACACGACACCATCATACGTTTCTCCCCTTAAACTCTTTTGGGGCAAATTTCAATCATCGGCCTCGTTGACAAACTAAAATGTAATTCTTATACACTATGAATGCATGGAATAAATAATTCAAATATCATAGTTCTATGAATGTGGAATAAAGATTGCGGCCTCATAAGTTTCTATAGGGATGGCGTAAGCGAACCAAGTAACAATTGCATAACTTATATTGATCTTGTACATGGTCCCGGGTTTGCTAACTCATCCCTGAAAAAAACACCAATGTGTCTGTCTCTCTTTGGGGCAAATTTGAATCATTGGCCACAATAAGAAATTGAAATGTAATCGTATAAAACAATATTCAGGGATATACATAGTCAGGTACAAAAACAAGCCTAAATATTGTAATTATAAATAAAAAATCAAACAATTAATCTTCAGATACATGTTAAAATTACTTATGATCAAAACCATTCATATACATATGCATCATACCAATCATTAAAAGATCAGAAACAAATCAAGGATCATATATGTAGTTCCATATGAGAATAAATGAAGGATCTCATAATTTGTTTCGGAGATGGAGTTGGAGAACCAAAGTACCAACAACACAACCTATATTATTTGTGTGCATTGCTGCCTCAGGTTCACCAACCCATCCCTAGAACACGACACCATCATACGTGTCTCCCCTTGAACTCTTTTGGGGCAAATTTCAATCATCGGCCTCGGTGACAAACTAAAATGTAATTCTTATACACTATGAATGCATGGAATAGATATTTCAAATATCATAGTTCTATGAATGTAGAATAAAGATTGCGGCCTCATAAGTTTCTACAGAGATAGCGTAAGCGAACCAAGTAACAATTGCACAGCTTATATTGATCTTGTACATGGCCCCAGGTTCGCTAACTCATCCCTAAAAAAATCTGACACCAATGTGTCTGCCTCTCTTTGGGGTAAATTTGAATCATTTGCCACAATAAGAAATTGAAATGTAATCGTACAAAACAATATTCAGGGATATACATATGCATCATACAACGCATTCATAGATCAGAAACAATACAAAGTTTATATATATAGGTTCCATATGAGAAAAAAATTAGGGCCTCAATTTTTCAGCGATGGAGTCGGAGAACCAAAATACCAACAACACAACCTATATTGTTTATATGCATTGCTGCCTCAGGTTCACTAACCATCCCTAAGAAAACGACACCATCAGATGCCCTTGCACTATTTTGGGGCAAAATTGAATCATTGGGATCAATAAGGAATAGAAATGTAATGTTATAGGCATGATGTGTATCGAAATCAACACTCAACTAGCAAACTTAACTAGATGGCAGATGAGCAGATTGGGGTTTTGTGACTAAACGGATTGGGGTTTTGTGACTAGATGGCAGATGCATCAATCGACCGATCGAACTATATATATACTACCCTACTTCAAGAGCAAAAGAATTTGTACATGATTGAGCAAATCCTATGTATGAACAGTGAAATCTGCGGTTGCGACTAGAGAAGCTAGCAATGTAGTACCTCGGACTCCTCATCAGGGACCTCCTCCTCGAACTCGTCATTCTCCATGATTGCATCGATGATTTCTTGTACGGTGATGGGGTCGTTGATGTAGAGCACCGGATTGCCTCTGCATGCTGCCTGCCCCCCATCCATATCTGCCGTTGGCACCACGACATTGTCGACCACCTGCTGCTCGGCGGCGACGGCTACTAGCTGGACGGATGAGCTCGCACCCTCGACGACGTGGCGACGAGCTGCGTTCGTGCCCGGAGAAGACGCCTCCGTATGCTTGGTGACGACCGAGCCATCTGATGCTGCGCCATTAACTGGCTTTACCTCCGGCTCATCTCCACACGTATGCTTCATGGCGCACCTAGGGAAGGAGGTAGTGCAAGCGAGGGAGCTTCGGCGCGCGCGGTAGGTGCAGATTGGGGTCTTGGGACTAGACAGACTGGGGGAAAATGACACGAGCACATGGAAGAAGAAGGTCGAGCGGGTTTATAAACACCAAACCGTTCGTAGTCCTCGAGTGGACACGTGTGGTGGGCGGGGGGGTGGGGGGCTACCACGATCTCCACCTCTCTGTTTTGGGTTCCCTTTTTTTTGAAACAGCCACGATCTCCACTTTAGAGCTACATTGAAAACACGCTCATGGCAGACCTTGATTCCACCACATGCAAGTGGCGCAGAACCAATTTCTAGCAACGTTAGATCTACTCGAGGGGGGCCCTTGACTCATGGAAGTTACTTGCGGTAGGGCCCAGTTGGAAGTGAGATTGAGAGCACTGCGTAAAAATGGGATATGTCTTATTAAAATCAAGTGGCAATAAATTGCAGTCCCGTTGATAACTGTGCACTCGATGACCCAGTTGCCCTGTGCATGTGTTGTAGTAGCAGTAGTAGCCTTTGCAGACTAGATTAAACGTGACATGACCACTCGACGACTTTTTCCATGGACGGCATCGCGTTCCTTCTTGTAGAGGGAGACGTCTGTGATGTCTCACGATGTACTGTGAAGGGCACGACATGTGCAACGATCATCGTTGGATCACACAGGATCAACAGTTGGTGCGCACGATCCGCGTGACAAATGTGACAACCAATCAGGGCATAGCAGACAGAGTGAGCACAGGTTTGGGATTCTACGAAAGAGAGAGGGGGAACCAAGGGCAAAACTAAGTAGTATCAAAAAACCAAGGGCAAAACTGAGTAGTATAAAAAAACCAAGGGCAAAACTAAGTAGTATAAAAATCGAAAGTGACTGTCTTGTACAATGAAATACATCATGGCATACACCAAATTATGCCAATATAGATCCACTAGAGTTTATTGCATGTGTGTTCTTCTCATAAACCACATATGGATCACCCAGGGTCATTGCATGTATGTTCTTCTCACAAACCACACATGGATCCACCAGTGTCATTGCATGTGTTTTCTTTTCATGAACCACACCCAGTGTCATTGCATGTGTGTTCTTCTCACAGAACACACATGGATCCACCAGTGTCATTGCATGTGTGTTCTTCTCATGAACCACACCCAGAGTCATTGCATGTCTGATCTTCTCATGAACCACATAAGGATCCACCAGTGTCATTGGATGTGTATTCTTTTCATGAACCACACCCAGTGTCATTGCATGTGTGTTCTTCTCACAAACCACATAAGGATCCACCAGTGTCATTGGATGTGTGTTCTTTTCATGAACCACACCCAGTGTCATTGCATGTGTGTTCTTCTTATAAACCACATATGGATCCACCCAGTGTCATTGCATGTGTGTTCTTCTCATAAACCACATATGGATCCACCCAGTGTCATTGCATGTGTGTTCTTCTCACAAACCACATAAGGATCCACCAGTGTCATTGCATGTGTGTTCTTCTCATGAACCACACATGGATCCACCAAGTGTCATTGCATGTGTGTTCTTTCCACAAACCACATATGGATCCACCAGTGTCATTGCATGTGTGTTCTTCTCATGAACCACAGCTAGAGTCATTGCATGTCTGTTCTTCTCACAAACCACATAAGGATCCACCAATGTCATTGGATCTGTGTTCTTCTCACAAACCACACATGGATCCACCAGTGTCATTGGATGTTTTATCTTTTCATTAACCACAGTTAGAGTCATTGCATGTCCGTTCTTCTCACAAACGACACATGGATCCACCAGTGTCATTGCATGTGTGTTCTTCTCATGAACCACACATGGATCCACCCAGTGTGATTGCATGTTTATTCTTTTCACAAACCACATATGGATCCACCAGTGTCATTGCATGTGTGTTCTTTTCACAAACCACATAACACTAGTGTCATTGCATGTGTGTTCTTTTCATGAACCACACCCAGAGTCATTGCATGTGTGTTCTTCTCACAAACCACACATGGATCCACCCGTGTCATTGCATGTCTGCTCTTTTCATTAACCACAGTTAGAGTCATTGCATGTGTGTTCTTTTCACAAACCACATATCACCAGTGTCATTGCATGTGTGTTCCTCTCATAAACCACATATGGATCCACCCAGTGTGATTGCATGTGTGTTCTTCTCACAAACCACATAAGGATCCACCAGTGTCATTGGATGTGTGTTCTTTTCATAAACCACATATGGATCCTAACCTTAGGAGAGCCCTAACCTTAGCCCCCCAATGGGTGGCCGTTAGACCGAGTCTTCTAGAAGGCACACCCTAACACAGTTGTTCTGCTTGACGATTGTTACATACCGTTCGATCCGGGCGCTTGGATGATTGGGATGGTCTTCGTGAGAGCGATCCGCGAGTAGGCTGTTCTGCGGCATGATTGGCCACGCTGTTCGACAACCGGCAACACCGGCACTCCGCATTAGTGTCACGACTCACGAAGTGAGTGGGCCATATCCCAGTGTCAGGTCCCCATTACTTCTCTTCCTCCCCGTACTTCTCTTCCTTCCCCTCGAAGCCACTTTCCCCACTTCACTCCCATCCTGCCGCAACCGCAAGCTGACGACACCTCCATCCCAATCCTCTCTCCGACAGCCACCCCCTTCCGCCCCCCTCTCGCCCTGGGTTCAAGGGGAGACGACGAGGAAACACGTCGTGACGACAGGGACGGTGATTTCGATGTGAGTTGTCTCATCTCTATCTCTATCATATGTGGCTAGTTATCTATTTTTTGAGCTAGATTTACTCTGTTTACTCATGCGCGTATGATGTGTTAGGCCAACCAGACGATGTATGACTCTGACTATCACAGTTTAGCGGATGAAGACAGTCCTCTGCTATGTAAACATGGATATGTGCCTGCTAAATGTGTAGCGTTCGAAGGACAAAACGCAGGCAGGAGGTTTCTACGGTGTCAAGGACATCGTGCAATGATGCAAGGCGGAAGTTGCGGTGTTGTCAAATGGGTAGATCCAGAGTGGACCAAATCGATGCAGAAAACGCTGGACAAACTATGGGAAATGACAGTTGAGTTGAAAGAATCCGTATTCAGCTCACTTCTTGACAGTGTTGAGATGAAGCTATGGGAACCAGTTGACACGACCAAGCATAAGTGAGATGTCAGGTGGGTGCAAGACAAGGTTAGCAAAGTCGAGAAGGAGAGGGACACGGCGTTGGCCCTGAAGGCTAAAGCAGAGCAAGAACTGACTCAAGTAAGGAATGATCTTCACCAGGCCAAAGTCCTGCAGTTCACAAATATGAGTATTGACAAGTGCATGAGGAAAAATGCAGAGAAACAATTGAAGTTGTGCAAGGAAGATGCTAAAAGGAAGGAGCAGACGATTCGATCCTTGCTCTCGTAGGAAGATGCGCATCAGGCTAAGATTAGGAAGATCAAGGAGATGTGTGATAACTAGTTCTATTTAGCTTGAGCTTCGTGCCTTTTTTAAGTTGTAATAGTTGTACTTGTTGACCTAGCGGTCTGAACTATTGGCCCTGGAGTCCTGGGAGGAAAAAAAATTGGTCGCCTGTTAATCTGTCTTAACCCTGCATTACTTCCTTTTGTCTGACCAATGCCCCTTGGATATTCTGCCCGTCACTTCATCGTCCTCGTGTACAAATAGGAGGCACCACAGCGCATCACTTCGTTGTCCATCCCCTCGCCCTCTCCAATCTCCACCACGTCGTCGCTTCATCGTCCATCCCCTCGCTCCGTCTCCAATCTCCACCGTGCCGCCATGGAGATGCCCGTGCTGAACTTCTACGAGGCGGTGATGTTCGTGCACTTCGACATCCTCGTGCCGCCGGCCGCGACGGTGCCCCACGAATGGCACATCAGCTATGCGGGGGTGCCGGAGGCTCCGCTCCTCGTCCCCGGCGGAGCCGGGATGGAGAGCGAAATCGTGGCGTGATGCCGTCAGATGCCCGCGTGGAAGCGGACGCTGCCCCGGTACACGGCGGCCAGCCCGTACTGGCCGGCGCTATTCAAGAAGGAGCGGAAGGCCAAGATTGGCAACCGCATCGTTTATGGGTGCGTGGTGCACCGGGATCTCCGCAACCGAGAAGGGCGGGAGAGGTTCTGGTCCGTCCCTGGACAGACCAAGTACACCATCATCGCCGCCGCTCGCTGCGAAGAGGTGCTCCGTCTCGCGAACAATGCGGAAATCGTGGAGGTTCCGTCCGATGACGACGAGGAAGCCGGCGGCTCAGAGGATAGTGGCAGCGGAAGTGAAATTGTTGACTAGTGGTTGAATTAATGTAGGATGTGAAATCGCACCTTTGTTTAGAAGAATTTGTGGTTGAATTAATGAAATGCCTCGATTTAGATCTCTGTCTCGATTATTGTGGAAGAATTTGTGATTTAGATCAATTTCTGCCTCGATTTAGATCTCTGTCCTGGATTGGGAACGTGACCGTGGACCAAAGACCTTTTTTCTACTAGTGTATTTTGACATTGGTGGTTTGTTTAAACGTAATCTATGTGGATTGTATCGCATGCAAATGGCACAACCACAATTTATAAAGTGGAAGCACGTACACCCGGTTACTGGAGATTCGGGAGCTTCGCCAGATGCAGGGGATGCAGGAGCAGAGAGGCGATGAGATAGACGGGCTCAAGATTAGGCCAGAAAGTGGTACCGATTTCCTCCTCATCTGGGCATTATCGGTTTCCATTGCTGTTTATGTTGCTGCTTCGTGGAGTGTAGAAGCTTAAATAATTTATTTCTGTGCCACTTACATTCCGTCGTATTTGGAGACCTCCTGCCCCTCAGCAATCGTGGAACCGGTGCTGCGTGTTTTCAGATATTAAAGGCACAATCACAGTTTTGGATTCAAACAACTGACTCGGGCGTTTCCAAACCCTAAGTCGCGACACATTTTACTCAGAGAACATGGGTAGATTGTTTCG
Organism: Avena insularis; assembly: GCA_023614405.1. NCBI lineage: Eukaryota > Viridiplantae > Streptophyta > Magnoliopsida > Poales > Poaceae > Avena > Avena insularis. The sequence continues at coordinate 501,231,578 of CM042688.1, read as the reverse complement.
CCCAGCAAAGTTCCACACACAGAGCTCTAGAATTTAACCGAATTACATATATAGGTTCAAGTTCAACACATTACTATGCATCTTCATTGCCAGCAGCCTTCTTCCGTAGCCTGGGTGCCAAGCCTTCATGTCCACTGGCTTCTTCATTTCCTGCCTTCTTCCTCTTCCTCGGTGCCAATTTTCTTAGCTTCACGTACTCTGCATCGCCGGGACAATGGGCACCAGAATCGTCCAAAGATAATCTTTCCACTCATTTTAATTTCTTGAGCAGCAAAATGATCGACCCGGCAGTCATGTTTCTAACCTTGCGCTTCTCACAAAGAAACAAGACTGTTGCATAACTGCCCAATATCTACAGAGTAAATAAAACAAAAATTACAATTCAGCACAAACATGCGAACCCCAAGAGACTTTTGCTTACCAGGAGCTAATTGGGTTCGAGCAACCACCCTGTCCAAGAATAGAAGGGCGACTCCCAGTTGCAGCAGCTTCCACATCTAGTATATCACAATTTAGCTCAAACATGCAAGCTGAAGCATACCTTTTCATCAACCCAATTAGTTGACTGCCACACGTTAGAGGAACCATTATGCCACGTTCATCCATGAACCTGAACTTTGTAGTCTGCTTCAGCCATAATTCATCATGATTACGCAGAGCAGCAACCATACCAGATATAGTGCAGATCTGCGCATGCGCTTCTTCCATCGTGATATAATGGTGTGCATACCACTTGCCCTTAGAGTCGTACCTGAAGAGGACTACCGTAACTAGGTAAGGGTGGTCCGTGGAGATCCCACTTGACAGAAAACTGTGGACAAAATATGTTTGTCAGTATTGGGCTAACAAACAATTTTAGGTTCAGTAGCCAGCTAGCAGTTATAATTAGTGCGAATAGCAAAGAGAAGGGTAGCTCACCCGCTTGTAGCCAGAACTTCTTCTTCCTTGGTAGTAGGATCTGCCATCCTCCGAGCTGCTCGGCTCGTTGGCGGTGAAGGTGGGCTACAGCCTAGCAACGGCGGCTACGGCATGCGCCATTGGAGCTCGGGATCAGCGACTGGGCGCAGCAACTGAGCGCAGCAACTTGGCGCTAGAAGTCAAATGTCCGAAGGGATCGTCCTGCTTGGAGGGTGGATTCCGATGCTGCCGGTGCTAGGGGAAAGGTGGGAATGGATTTGTGAAATTAGTCAATGCATCCAATCCACTTAGTTACTCGATTTGCCTAAGAGGTTGCCGTGTTGGCGCTCGTGTCAAGGACAGATGACCGACATGAGGGTCTCGACCGTCTACTTCATGGGGCAGTTTAACAGAATGTTTGAATTTGGCAGGGGTAAGATGAGTTTGCCTCGAAATGGCCCCTCTTAGTAGTTGGCGGCCCAACATTTCGAAACGCGGCAATTTCAGGCAACTTAGGTACCGTGGTGCGCTGGCCTGCGAACTTTGGTACCACAGACGAACAACCCCCATCAACGGGGGTGTCATGCTATGGAGCACTTCTCCCTAGTATCCGGTGCCAAACATCCTAGGAAATAAATACACCAAGTTGCACCCCTTGCCTCACTTACCCCTTCTCTAATCTAAACTAAGGAAGAACAAGAGAAAGAAGCCTAGGCATCGGCAGCGCACCTATCCCTTCTTGGGGTTCGCACATGCAATAAAATCTGCCTTACACAAATAACCAAGATATAACCATGAGAAACTAAAAAAATTAGTGATGTGGGGTTATCACGTCAATGCCCATGGTTGATGCACATGGGTTAGAAGAAGAGGGGAGTGCTGGAAGCTTCGTTCGGCTAACAAGCAAGCAAATCAGGGCCATGAAGTTTACCCTAGTTCGGGACCCCAAAGGAAAACCTTACACCTGCTTGTCTACTCTTGATTATCTATGGAACCAAAAGGTTACAGGGTGCACAGATGCTATCTGGCGGTGTATGAACTACGGTTTGGCGATGTCCTCCTCGCTGCTCTATCCCGGCCTTTATATAGGGAGGTCAGGTCTCAGGATAACAAAGCGAGTCGGTTACATATTAGGGTTTTACCCTTAAATTTCTTATCTATTCTTTGTCGTGTCTTCCAAGGAGTCGCACCTCCATGGGCTTGGGCCACCCGAATCTCCATGGTCTCTATTTACGCCGTGGACTTCTCTTGGGCTGGACCACATAGGCTAATCCTGATTACCCATAGGGCATACCCATGTTAGTAGCCCCCGAGTGTCCATCCGAATCATAGATTCATATGGAGACTATGAAGCCTTCGAGTGTGCAGAAGTGTTTCTTTTCTCATATGAAAGTTTTATCGGGTCTTATTATTCTAGTCATATGGATAGTTGATATGCGTGCCTGATTCATCCGATGGATCGGGATCAGTTAACTGCCTTTGGGCAAAACAACGCTATCTACTCAAACACAAATCCCTGGACTCGAATTCAGAAAATTGCTGGTGTAATCGACTCATGCCATAGAGGCCTTACAGAGCCAAATTCCAGTGTTCTATGTGTGCACTCGATGCGTTCGTCGAGGCTTTTTCATTGTCCCTATAGGCACGACATGTTTCTGGTAGAGCACATCAGGTATGTTGTTAGGCCTTTAGATTGTATATGCGGGTCTTATCTTCATGTCGTAAACGCGGAATCCGAATGTTTTGTCACCGTGGAGGTGATTCGGGTGGCCAAGGAGACGTTCTCTCTTTGCAAGGCAATTGCAGTTGATTAGAGGCGAAGTCGCCGAAAGTTTCGATTGCTTGTGATGACATGATGTGGACATAGTCGATGCAATATTTTCTGAGGATTTTATTTCAATTTGTTATTTTTTCATAGGGTGCACGACCAACGCTCCCTATGGGAGTATCCCTCGACTACCTATTCGAGTCATAGACTGGAGTGGGGATTTTGAACTTTTGCAACTGCTGTCGATGGCCATAACTTCTGTGACTGGTGTCGATTGTGCTTCCAGCACTCCCTATGGGAGTAGCCCTCGAGTCCGTAATCGAATCACATATTCGAAGAAGGAATCGAGGTGTGCTATGCTTGTGCCTGCAATTGATGGGTGACACTGGACCCGAAAAGTCCTCAGGTGCGCGCCTAGCTCTCCTGTTAGGAGTAGCCCTCGAGTATTTGGTCGAGTCGTGGACTCGAGCCAAAACTTAGTGAGTCGAAGAAAAATTACCGTTGTGCACTCCCATGTTGTGTTGATAGTGTGAATGCTGATGACATCATTGCTGACGACTAGTGAAACTAGCTACAATATTCTTGTGCACTTGCAGTCATCAAGAATCACCGAGATCCAGCAGATTTTCTAGAGCGAGCTCAACGACGACCCGGCCAGGACCCCAATAACGATGTCGGATGGACGAGATACTTCACCAACACCGTAACCACGAGCTGGCGGCGCATGCAGTGGCGGGCCACCGCCGCCGAACAAGAACTCGATGGGGCAGAGGCTGCGGTGGGGAGCGCCAGGCCGCATGCTGATGCATGTAAAATGCATACATGAACTTTGTAGTTGGTTGACATGTTTTCCCATGTATTTGCATCATATAAAATGCTATATCCCTATTTTATACCAATGATCCACTTTATTTTGGTTATAACCCTACAGGGCAGAAAGTCCCCGTTTTCAATGTTTTTGATGTTTCAGGACCTATAAGAAGTCAAATGGACATGCACTTTTGGGAATGCTAATATTTATCCACGAGAAGCATCTGGAGCACTAAAATCCCACCATGAGGGTTAGGAGGGCCAAAAGAGCCTAGGTGGCACGCCTAGGCCTGGTGGGCGCGCCACCCATGCTCTTTCCTTCCTTGACCGTCTGATCGCCTTAATTCTTTTGCCCATGGAGTTCTCTTAACCTAAAAATCCCTATATAAGGACCCCCAGGGCGTCCTCGAAAGAGAGGCGACGGGAAGCAACGAGAGCCACCAGAGACAAAAACACCACCAGATCCAGCGAAGATTGGAGGGCGGAAACTCCGTTGGAGCCATGTCTGGGGAGATCTCACCCTCTCCAACATCTCCAGCTTCATCACCATGAAAACTGAAAAAGAATGCCATGGAACAAAATAAAAGGGGAGATAAAAACAAAAGCTAAAATTTGTGTTGTGTCTAGTTCTTAAGCTCAAGTGTTTTATATGAAGCAGGTCTATTTTATGACTATTAAATTGTATCCTATGCTTGTGCATATTTCTGTTCAACATTAAGAATCAAGGTGAGAAAATAAATGTTGACATTATGAACTAGATGGCACACTCCTTAGATCTCTTTTTGCTAAGCCTTTTCTGTACAAGCTAAGACTTGTTCCAAGCCCCTTAAAACTAAACTAGGCATACCCACCTACTCGTAGCTAAATATACTTTCAAGTATAGTATGTATGTTAATCCTCCAAACACTCTTAAAAAACCCATTTTCATGTATTTTAAATCTCATAAGAAAGTAAGGTTTGCTGTGATACCACTATGGAAATTTTTGTGCTTCACATCTTATTAGTGGTTGTTAGCTAAACCATGACTGGCATGGCACAAAGCTTTCAATATTAAATGTGGAATATCAATCATGTTTAAGTTCTACCTATGGATTGCAACGATGTGAAACGAAATGTGCACACTAGAGTAGGCATGTTGGTAGAAAATGCTCCTGAACCGCTAGCCAAAGCCATGCATGACATGGTGGAAACTTACAGCATGATGATCCTTGTCGATATGATTCATATGTCTGTTTTTCTTATCTTCTGGATAGAGATACCGCCCCTCCCACCTTGAACATAATCAAGGAATTATATTATATTTTATGCTAAAATAAGCAAATAAGTAAATGCCAAAAGGGGGCATATAGCTACACAGGGGCAAGAAGTACTTCAGTGATGCATTTTCACAAGACCAACATGAGTATACAATGACATGCCTAAGTTGAGTAGCATGAGGAGTGCAAGGTCATAGAATAGGTGTATGAAACAATCAACTTGTAAGATGTTTAATACATAAACCATACGATGCTTTAAAACAAAGTGAAAATAAAAAGCTACTGGGAACCCCATCCTTATTAGTATTGTTGACATGAATTACATAGCTCAAAATTATATTATTTATTCTTTATGGAGGATTAACATATGTATTCAATGCTTACTTTCGGTACAGGATGCAAAACATCTCAAGGGAAGACATAAAACTAAGAAGTGAGTCTTCTAGTAAGGGGCATGAAACTAAGAAGTAACCCAAAAATAAAGGCATGAACACCAATGCCAATCATGAAAAAGAGTCTCTTATTCTATAGGTTCATCAAAGTGTGATTGAAGGTTCATTTTGTTCATAATTTGTTTTATCACACCATCACTTATTGTTTAGCATATTTATGGGTGTGTAAAAGATACAACTTGATAGTACACTTACACATTATGTTTCATTGAAAGTAATTGAGCCTATGAACTCTACATGATAATGAAGGAAGCAAAGGTAACAAACTCCAAAGTCCATGTTTAGTTTTATCACCTTCATGCTCGAGGACGAGCATAGGTTAAGCTTGGGGATGTTGATGCATGTAAAATGCATACATGAACTTTGTAGTTTGTTAACATGTTTTCCCACATATTTGCATCATATATAATGTTATATCCCTGTTTTATATTGATTTTTGGGGATTTACCAATGATCCCCTTTATTTCGGTTATAACTCTGTAGGGCAGAAAAACCCTGTTTTCAATGTTTTTGATGTTTCAGGACCTATACAAAGTCAAATGGACATGTACTTTTGGGAATGCCAATATTTATCCATGAGAAGCATCTGCAGCATTGTAATCTCACCAGGAGGGCCAAAAGATCCATGTGGCGCTCCAAGGCCTAGTGGGCGCGCCACCCATGCTCTTTCCCTCCTCGACTATTCGATCGCATTGATTGTTTCGGCCACGGAGTTCTCTTGACCTAAAAATCCCTATATAAGCACCCCCCCAGGGTGTCCACGAAAGAGAGGCGACGAGAAGCAACAAGAGCCACCAGAGACAAAAACACCACCAGAAGCAGTGAAGATTGGAGGGGGAAACTCCGTCGGAGCCATCTCCGAGGTGATCTCCACCCTCTCCAACATCTCTAGCTTCATCACCATGATGAAGAGGGATTAGTCCACCTCCGGGCTATTGGTTTGTGGAAGTAGCTTGATCTATTTCTCTCTTGTTCTTCATAGATATAGTACCATATGAGCTGCCCAACATGATTATGGTCATATTTGTAATTCCTATGTGGTGGATATTTGTTCTATGATTTGATATTTGAGATTGGAATCTATGTGTAATATGTTTTAATAGATGCATATCATGCACCCCGTTCTTCATTTCTTGTTTTGATCCAACTTGTATGCAAGAACTTGTATGGGGAGAAGTGTGTGTTAGATGGAGTAGCATGGGGGTGGAGATTGAATTGTGACACATAATATTTAAGATCTACTTTGGTTTTTACCTTCCTTTTGCTGCCTCACTAGGGGGGGAAGTGAAATCATGTGCTATAGTTATCACGTGAAAGTGTGATGATCTTGTTAAATCAGGGTAGCATATTCGTATTTCAAACATCACATAATATTGCTTAAAGCTATACTCTGATTTGTTCTTAAATCAAGATTGTATGGAGATTTCCCTTTCTTGAGGAGTATAAAAGAGAGATGTATTCAATCTCAATATTCGAATGTGATGCCCATATTAATTCCTTTTATCAAGCACTTATAGAATTTTCATGAATCTTTATCATTAATGGATTGTTTTGTGATCACTACAACCTAAAAAGAGAGTAGACAAGTGAACCCATGAACCCCGGTCCAATTTTTATCATAAGAAACACCTTTCCATTGCATCTACTATCCTTTCTAATTTCTGCAATTTATTTATTTCGAAAATATAAAAATACTTTCTCTACATGCAATCACTTATAAAACCCCCAAAATAACTCTATTATCTTTCATATCATCTAGTTTGCATTACTTTACTTTATTTACTGCTTTTATTTCAGTTTACATTTTATTTTATTTTATATTACTAATACGAAACCTTGTGCTTGACAACCACTTGGTGGAGCTAGGGATACAAGACAAATTATTTTACTTTACAGGTTCCATAAAGAGGAGAAGATAAACATCCTTCCATAACCAATTCCCTGAGAGTTTGATATAAACCCTCGAGTCACCCTTGTGGGGAAAAGAAGCTTGCTACAACACTCTATACTTGGAGTCCCAACGAAAAGTGGCCACGTTTGTTGCCATCAAGACTATTTTCTAGCGCCGTTGCTGGGGAATGGCGAAGGTACATCACAACTGCATGCTCATCAAGTTTGAAGAGAAAGTTTGAAAAGCAAGATAACTCCCACAACAACTGCTTATTTTCTGGCGCCGTCATCTTCATCAACTTGTGCAACAACCCAAGCTTGGGGAGGTTGCACCACTGTGAGATTTTTCTTCTCCTTTTAGATTTTTAAAGTATTTTATTTTGTCTTGTTTTTAGTCTTTTTAAGTTTTTCTTAAAGACACAAAAACACATAAAAATTAATTTCAACCTTTTATTAAACATGACTAGGAAAATAAAAATTAAGTCGAGAACAAGTCTATTCGCAAAAAAGTTTGATTGTAATATTGATCGTGAGGTGTTGGGGGCCATAGTCTGTAATAATTTTTCTAATTGGAATGTAGCAGCTGCTCATTGGCATCTTAAAATCTTTGAAGATTCATGCAAAACCCTAGGGGCCCCAAACATTGATCCTGAAATAGTGAAAGTAAAATTATTTTCGCACTCCTTAAAAAGGAATAGCTAAAAGATGGTATGATGATGCACATAAAAGAGATTTACAAACATGGTACAATATGAAAGTATCCTTTCTAGAAAAAATTGGTAAAAAGACCCTTCATTGAAAAAAAATGATATGTGATTTCAAGCAATATGAAAATGAACCTCTCACTAGTGCTTGGGTAAGGTTTAAACAACTCACACATAAAGTAGAACATGGATTGAAGGATTGGTTACTTGCAAGAAGTTTTTATGAAGGCCTTACACATGAATCTAAGCATACCCTAGATAACGAAACCGAAAAATCCTTTTTATATCTAAATCCCCATGAAGCATTTACGTTGTTAGATGAAATTCTAGTAGAAACTAGTATCAACAAGAGCTTAAGTGAACTCAACCGCAATTTTTACCTTAGGAGAACTCGTGGTGAAAACAAATTAGAAGTGGAAATCTTAAAAGATTCTATAATCTTTGGGGACAAAAATTTGGAGTCATTAAAAAGAAAAAGGGAAGAAATTATTGTGATTGAAAATGATAAAGAACCAACACATGATAAACAAGTAGAGGAAGTCAAAATGCTATGTCAAACAAAAGAACCTCTACTTGATCTTGATAAATGTAGCTTGCATGAACTCATTAACTTGTTGCAAAAAAAATTCTTATGATCCATCCTTTAATGGTCATCAAGCAGGATTTGGTTCCTACCTAGCAAATTATGTTATAAAATAAAAGATTGAAAGATACAATAGAGAAGCTATGATACCACTTAATCTTGGGGATGTACGGATCCCTAAGGTATTAATCACTATTGGAAAAGAGACACATCATGCTATTCTAGATTTAGGATTGTCTCAGTTTTATCTAAAGATGTATATGACTTACTTGAACTGAAACCTATGGAAAAATGCTCAATAGATCTTTTACTTGTTGTTGATTCCACTAAACATGCTCTAGGAAAATTTCAAGATATTATGGTTGAATTACATATGACATTTGTACCTATTGATTTTATTGTCATGGATATGGGGAGTAATACCTAAAGTCCTATAATACTTACTAGACCTTTTTTAAGAACCACATGTGCAGTCATTGATGCAAAAGAAGGAAATGCGAAGTTTTAATTTCCTCACAAGAAGAGTATGGAACACTTTCCAAGTAATAATGAGGTAGCTAAAAAGCATAAGTTATCCCATGAGTTCCACATCACCTAAACCAAGTAAGTAAAGCCTAACTATATGGCTATAAAGAAAGCGCTTTGCGGGAGGCAACCCGGTTATTTTTTCTTTTGGATTTTTGTTTTGAACTCTTGATGTAGAAAAACAGTTTTGTTTTGGTTTTATTTCTGAATTTTTTAATAAAGTACCAAGTGGAACCCGTTTTGGATGTTTTAGAAATTGCTAAACATATGGAGTAGCAATTTTCTATAGAACGGTTTTTAGTACGTGATTTTTATGATTTTTTCTATAACTCGTATTGCACTCAGATTTATACAGCATTTACAACTTTTCATCCTATGTATGAAAAAATTTGGCTAAAATTACTGATATGTCTAAGTGGATGAAACAAATTTGTTTTGTTGTTTCTGAAAATCTGGACAGATTTTGCCATGTTTTGTTCCAATCATTCCCAAGTGTCTTAAAATGATTTGTATGAGTCATATTATATGATAGGGATATGTAGGAACATTATATGCTTTCTCAAACATTTAGAAAGTATTTTGATATATAGGCATTGTAACATCCCAAAACGTTAATCAAAGTGATCAAGATCCAAATCACCCAATTTAGGGTTAACAAAAACTTTTTCCATTTAAAATATTTAAGCATTCATATGTGTGTTGCATTAAATAGGAGTTGTGTTGAAATGCCATGATTGTTTGTTCCAATGGTTGTAAAATGATTCTAAGATGAATGCCACATCATCTAGATCATTCCCAAGCAAAAACCAAAGAAAAAGAAATCAAATACAATTAATAATGGAAATGATCACTTTTGCCATTTTAATCAACTAGCCCACTTTGGGTATTCCTAACACTCAAATTCCAACATAAACAATTGTGGATCTTTGCACCCCTTGCTAGTACAAGTAGTGATGTACCAAGGCCCACTTTGTGATCTTCCAAAAACCTTCAAACTCTAAATTTAAAAGACATTTGAAAATGGAATCTAGTTCATATGTATAGATCACCCTTTTTCAAAAGCCATCCAAATGAATTCCATTTGACAAATCCTAGAAACCAGAGATGCTTAAGCATGTGACAAACCACTCCACCAAATTTCATTTCAAAATTCAAAAGTTGAATTCTTGCGGCCATTGTGTCGAACACTTGGTGAGCAGAATCAAATTGGCCTAACTATCACTGTTTTTTGATCAAATTTTGTCGAGCCATTTGAACCCAATTCAATTACTTTGTCTCCCCTAGCCCCAACCAGGCCATCAAGGACCTACCAAATGGCCTAGCACCACAGTGCCGCGCCACCCCGAGGCCATGCTCCCCGGCCAAATGTGCTCACGCCGCAGGATACCACCAGCCTCTCGCCGCCGCTCCAGGAAGGCAGGCGTGACCTCACCGCCGTCCACGGTCCACCCCACGACCACTGTTAGCCCCTGGACCACCGAGGCCAAGCCCCGCACTGAGTCCCTACGCCGCGCCAGCACACGCCAGAGCGCCATCACCGCCAGAGTGCCACACGCCGCGCCTTGACCCCAGACCGCGCGCGCCGCTCCGCCTTGACCACCTCAACCCGCCAGACACGCCCGTACCCCGCCGCTCGACCCACAGCCGCCGGGAACCATGTTGAGCATCGCCTCTGTCTCACAGAGCGCGAGACGCTCCCGACCGCTATCCACCGCCCCTAGCACCGCCATTATGCCCTAGCTGACCGCTAGGGAACCGCCCACCGTCCACCTATCTCGCCCACACCGATAGCCCCCTGTGCCGTCGTCACCGATGAGCTCCCCCCATACCTCTCTACCGCCTCGTCGGGCTTATATAAGGGAGCCTCCCCAGCACAAATTCTTCAAACTCTCACACTCCCCTCTCTCCACTGGTCCTTCCCCACCTCTCACCGGAGCAGCTCGAGCAGCCAACTGCCAGAATTTCGCCAGAGACAGCCGCAGCAGAGGAGGAGACGCTCCCATCGATTTCGTCCACCCCCGAAGCTGCCGCAACTTCGCCTGAGCTCGCTGTCGTCTCCTCGTTCATTTGCCCGCCTCGTCGCACTCGCTGGAGACCTAGTACGCCCTCACCGTACCCCCACGGAGCCATTAGGGTTCCACCTCGTCGATGACGAGTCCATCGTCGATGATAAACCCTAGTCATAGATGCTAGCTCTAATCCTACGGTCCATAATGCCCTGTACCGCTTCGTGTTTAATCTGGGTCGGCCCGTTAGTGTTCCCGCGCTGGCCATGTGATTAAAATTTAGCCTTTTCTTTTTAGACATAGACTTAGTTCTGTCCTTTAGTTTGAAAATCAATTTAGGGAGTTCTACAAATCCAAATTGAGTGATTCGCATTTTGTTGGAAAGCTAATTAAAATATCTATCCAAGCCCGTTGGATTTAAATCATTTAGAGCTATAGATCTCTCCTAGCTAAAATAACAATACAAAATCTTTTCACATTCAAACATTTTTACAAAATCAACCATAATAGCTTTTGAGTTGTTTCCAACTCTCAAAAATCACATTTAACCATACCTATCTGAATATGTAATAATATTAAGGTTTGCATGCAGTGAATTTGGATTAGTACCAAAATAATGCTATATAGGGATTTCTAGTAGTTTTAATTCATTGATTATTAAACTTAAACTTATTAAAATGTGATCCAACCTTTAAATCACATTCCCATATATTAGAATATGTGGTGATGACATGTGTCCAGATGATCCCATATTTTAATTGGAGAATATTAAATCTTAGTTAATTTCAATGAGTAGAAATTACTTTTCTCAAATAAAATAAATGAACCTAGTTCATTAAACCTTGTGATGTTTGTGATGATAATAGATCATGAAATGTGTGCCTTAGAGTGCTAAGTAGACTAGTTAAGTATTGTTTGGTGATTGTGTATTCCGTATGTATTTATAGACGATAGTACCGACCAAGTCTACAAGGAGGAGGAGTTCTACCCCGAAGAAGAAGAGGAGAATTTCAACCATTGCACCAACCAAGGCAAGCTATTATTGGCAAGCTATTGTTAGAAAGCTAGAATTAAGCAAGATAACCTAAGCAAGATGCATTAGGCATGCTTTGGTTATACCTTTTGACTTATACCTACTCCAAGTTTTATTTACAAGCTTTATTTTCTTACTTTACCAAAGTCCTTTACTTTGTTTATAGATAGCATAAAAAGTATAAAACTTTACCTATCTAGTTAGACTTAGATGTCATACTATGGCATGAGATTGATATTAGCATCCCACATTAGTGAACACTCTTAACTTAGTAGCTTAGAGCTAAACCAAAAACTTGATCACTTTAGATGGGAATACTTGGTGAAAATGACTTGTGAAAACTTTGGAATGATGAGTCATTCTATTGAGATGTTTTGACATGTGTTGAGAAACACAAATGATTTATGATGATGATGAAAATGTTGAGGCATGAGCCTTAGCCCTTTTATAAAAATTGATGGTTAGGTTCGGATGCGATACCATTCCAATTTTACCGTACAACCACAATACCTGAATTGGGTAAGGCTTAGCCAGAAGTTTATATGCATTAGTATTAGTTCTCATGGAGAGGTTTGAGCTGAGGCTACCTCTTAATGTTGTCCACCTATGCAAAGGCCTGTGATGACAGATGGTCATGGCTGGGAGGCCAGGCTCATAGGAGAGGTGCTTATACTAGAGTGTGTAAAGGAAAGGTTATGTTTGATTATCTGCATACTAAGTATGATGATTCAGGGTTATCCCTGACAGATGTATCAAATTTTGTGGTGAAAGTGTACCACCTCTGCAGAGTGTCAAACTATTCGAATAGTCGCGTCCGCGGTTATGGACAGTTGGAGTGGCCATACCGTTCTGTTGTCAGATGTTTTCAAAATGACTTATGGAATGAATTGTGACATGAATTGACCAGAACATGGTTGTGACTATGACAACTAAGTTCCCACTTAGGTGTTTTCAAACTTTATTTTATCTTTCTTTGTTTCTGAACTCATCTTAGATTTCAAACTTAGCTTTATAAATAAACTTAGAGTTAGCATTCCTACTAGAGCTACCTTACTTGTTAGTGGTAGTTTGCGAGTACTTAAAGAGTACTCATGGCTTTTGTCCCTGGCTATTCCTATGTCCAGACTATGAGGAGGACAACCCTGAAGGAGGACAGCAGGACGGCTACGACAACTAGGATCATCTCCCATCGTCAGCATTGCCTGTGACACTGAAGATGGACCCCACTACTATGCTATTTATTCCGCTACTTGTTGAAGTACTAAGACTAGATCATGAGATCCTTTATTTGTGTAAGACCTTATTATGGTTTGTAATGGATGATGTACTGTGATATCCAATCTGTTATGTATCGCAAAAATGGTAATCCTGGGATTGCGATGTATGGCATAACAGGAATCTAGGATTAAAAATCTGGGTGTTGACAAGTTGGTATCAGATCCATCCTGACCATAAGAGACCCTAGTTAGAATGGACGTCCGAAACAAAAACTTAGTTTCCAAAATCAAAGTGAGTATTTGTGAAAACCTATTTCCTCTCTTATCCTTGGGATTCTTTCTCTCAAAAAAATTCATGTTCCTCCAAATTCTTACATTACTACATAAAACTTTGACACACTTGATCACTTCACTAACTTTCTCATCCTAAATTCTTATAGATGGAAGTTCAGTACAACAAGTTCTACCAGTTGAGCAACGGAGGCCAACTGATCTTCGAGAGGGATCTTGATTCACTATCTGAGTACTTGGAGCGTCCACATCCGGAATTCTTTGGAGCTCAACTCAATGGTCCCCTAGGAGGAGATTTACAATGGCTAGTAGTTGTTGATCTTCGAGGCAAGTTAGAAGAACCAATGTCCAAGAAGATTCAGTTCTCCGTGAGAGAGAACAACTGGCTAGATGGATTAGCCAGGGCAATGCATGAAGCTCTCGCTCGTCTCTACGCACAAAATGTCAACCTAATCCAAGGAACCCGCTTTGTTCACTATGCAAGGCGTGATTCTATGGGAATGCCTCTAGAGATGCCAAGTCACCCGGTGTTGAAGCGTCAGGTGGAGAACCTTGACTTCCTGTTGTATGCCAGACAGAAGGAGTTGGACAATGCTAGAGAGTTCGCCAACCACAACCTTTCCATTGCCGCCCAAAGGCCCAGATTTTCTCACTGCTAGTCAAGGATCGTCAGTCTCTTTGACGTCAACACGCAAAGAAGGATCGCACCATCGACCGTCTTTGCAAGAAGGTGGCCAACCTCAAGAAGACCATCAAGGAGCAGGAAGCTCAGCTTGCAGCAAAAGAAGAAGAAGAATAGGAAGGTGAAGACATCCAAGGGGATATTCACTCGTACCTCAGCAATGATGATGACTATCTGGAGGATGATGCTATGGACTTCTACATAGATGATGATGACTCCGACTTCATCGATGATGACTAGATGCACTAGAGCACTATCGTAGGCGTGAGGAGTATCGGTCCCATTGTATCTTAGCTTGCAGAATTGTTCTTAAAACCATCTGTTTTCCTTTGATGTGGTGGTGTGTGTGTGTTGTATTGTGTGCTTTGCTTGAATGAATGAAAAGAAGTTAGTTGCAAAACCTGAGTCAAACTCAAAGTTTTAGCTTTGAAACCAAAACCATGAACCTTAGAACTTTCCCTCTTACCCCGTTATCTATCTCAATCTTCAGATGAGTCGTGGAAACCAAGGAGGGAGTAGCTCATCGCAAGACCCAATGCTGCAGATTCTGCAGACCCTCATTGCAGACCGTGAAGCTAGTAGGGCGGAGCGCCAAGCTAATCTAGCCACCCTGCAGCAGATCGCCCAGATGGCTCACAACAATCAGAACCATGGAAATCAGGATCATCATGGATCCAAACTCAAAAACTTCCAAAATACCAATCCCCCAATCTTTAGCAAGTCTGAAGACCCACTGGATGCTGATGATTGGTTACAGACCATGGAGAACAACTTAGAAATAGCCGGAGTGGATGCAAACGAGAAAGTTATGTTTGCCACCCACTATTTGGCCGGAGATGCAAGAGCATGGTGGAACAACACCCGCACAATGAACCATGGTCAAGTGATGACATGGGAAGCCTTCAAGATCAAGTTCCGCCGCACCCACGTGTCGCAGGGTCTAGTCACCAGGATGAGAGATGAATTCAGAGAGCTAAAGCAAGGCAGAATGACTATAGTAGAGTACCGTGATAGATTCTTGTCCCTCACTAGGTATGCACCTGATGAGATCAACACGGAGGCCAAGAAGAAGGAGAGATTCCTGAACGGGCTGCATGATGAGATGCAGACTGTTCTCATCAACATCTGTTTCGAGGATCTCGAAGAGCTAGTTGACTCTGCCATTCAGATGGAAGGGAAGATTAATCAAGCAAACGACAACCAAAAACGTCGGATGATGCACCAAGATGGATCCAGTAGCCACCCGAAGTACCGTCCCAACCCGTCTACCGGATATGCACCGCGGAACAATCGACCCCCAATGTCCCACCCAAGCTACCCCAACCGTAGCGGAGGAAAGGTGAAGTCCGGAGGAAACAACAACCACCCCGGCAACTCCAGCAATTTCAACCATGCACCTCCCAAGCAATGCTGCACCCAGAACTGGAAGCAATGCTGTGCCCGTGGTAGCAAAAGACAAGTCTCAGATCACTTGTTTTGAGTGTGGAGTGAAGGGTCACTACTCAAATGAGTGTCCCAAGAAGATTGCCGCCACTGCCAATGTGAATGCCCCAGCTCAACAACAGCGTCGTGTTCAGCCCAGAAGAAGATTTGCCCCAGGGAACCCTCACAACCGCAACGGCCGTCTCTTCCACATGAACGCCGAGGAAGCCCAAGAAGCGCCAGATGTAGTGCTGGGTATGTTTTCTGTCAACTCAGTTTTAGCAAGAGTGTTGTTTGATTCTAGAGCATCGCACTCATTTATCACCGAAGAATTTGCATGCACTAGTAAGATTCACCCAACCAACTTGAAGCATGTCATGATAGTTCAAATCCCCGGTTCAACTACAAAAGCTAGAAAAATTTGCAAAGATGTGCCTATCAGAATACATGGGATAGATTTTTATGCCAATCTAATAGTACTTGGGACCAAAGGTTTGGAAGTAGTACTAGGAATGGATTGGATGTCAAAGCATAAAGGATTGATTGACTGTGCCAAGAAAGCCATCACCATGACCAGTAGCTCTAGAGTCTTAGTAGAGCATATATGTGAAACTTTGCACCATCAATTCAAGTGCAACAAGAGTCTAGCCCTACCCACCATAGACCAAGTCAGAGTAGTCTGTGAATACCCCGATGTATTCCTAGATGAATTGCCCGGTATGCCCCCGGATAGGGATATTGAGTTCATTATTGAATTAATCCCCAGAACTGGACCCATAGCCTAGAGACCCTATAGCATGAACCCCTCAGAGTTAGTGGAACTGAAGAAGCAGTTGGATGCTATGCTAGAGAAAGGCTTGATTCAACCAAGTGCATCACCATGGAGATCGCCCGTGTTATTCGTCGACAAGAAATATGGAGGTAACCGTTTATGCACAGATTACAGGAAGCTAAATGACGTCACAATCAAGAACAAGTACCCATTGCCAAAGATAGAGGATCTATTTGATCAGTTGACTGGTGCCAGTGTGTTCTCTAAGATTGATCTTAGGATTGGTTATCACCAACTTAAGATTCGTGCAACGGATATTCTAAAGACCGCCTTTACTACTCGTTATGGATTATATGAGTATACGGTCATGTATTTTGGATTAACCAATGCCCCTACTTATTTCATGAATCTCTTGAATAAGATCTTTATGAATTTTCTAGATAAGTTTGTCGTTGTGTTTATCAACGATATACTTATCTACTCCAAGTTAGAAGAAGACCATGAGCAACATCTGAGAATCATTCTTGAAACCCTTAGAGAGCATCGGTTGTATGCCAAGTTCAACAAATGTGAGTTTTGGCTGAAAGAAGTAGGATTCCTAGGACATATTGTGTCTGTCAGAGGAGTCGCTGTTGATCCCGCCAAGATCAAAGATGTCGAAGAATGGGAAGCCCCAACCACTCAAACCCAAGTCCATGCATTTCTCGGATTAGCGGGATATTACCGCAAGTTCGTAGAAGGATTTTCGAGCATAGCAAGACCCATGACCCAATTGTTGAAGAAGGACAAGAAGTTTGAATGGACCGACAAATGTGAAGCAAGTTTCCAAGAGCTCAAGAAGAGATTGATTTCAGCCCCAATATTGATCATGCCAGATGTCAAGAAGCCATTTGATGTGTATTGTGATGCATCCAAAATTGGTATCGGATGTGTATTGACGCAAGAAGGCAAGGTCGACGCATATCTATATCGACAACTGAAGCAGCATGAGCAAAACTATCCTACCCATAATCTTGAGTTAGCAGCCGTAGTTTTGGCATTGAAGACATGGCGTCATTATCTTATGGGTAATCGCTGTGAGATTTACTCAGATCACAAAAGCTTGAAGTATATTTTCACCCAGAAGGAGCTGAATATGAGGCAAAGGATATGGATAGAGTTAATCAAGGATTATGACCTTGACATTCACTATCACCCCGGCAAATCCAATGTGGTAGCGGATGCTCTTAGCAGATTGCCGTGTAGGTTAAACACCATGATCAAGGAGAAGCAACCAAGTTTGTATGAGGAGTTGGAGCAGTTTAGAACTGAGCTAGTTAGCAAAGGATTCTTAGCTAGCATTGAACTTCAACCCACTTTGATTAGCCAAATCAAGGAAGCCCAAAAGGGAAATGAAAGTATCGATAGAATCAAACATCGTATTGGTACAGGAAAGGTACCTGGATTCACCGAAGACGAAGAAGGAGTTCTGTGGTACAAAGGACGTATCTGTGTGCCAGCAGATTCAGATCTGAAGCAAGTTATCATGCAAGAAGCTCATGATACTCTCTATTCTATCCACCCCAGAGGAACGAAGATGTATCAGGATTTGAAAGAGCAATTTTGGTGGCACAAGATGAAGAGAGAAATCGGAAGCTACATCGCTAAGTGTGATATCTGTCAGAGAGTCAAAGTGAAACATCAGAGACCCGCAGGACTATTGCAACCATTGCAGATTCCGGAATGGAAATGGGATTCCGTTGGAATGGACTTTATCACCGGTTTGCCGACTTGTAGTAGGGGAAATGACTCAATATGGGTCATCATTGATAGACTGTCCAAGGTAGCTCATTTTATACCTGTCAAGACAACCTACCAGAGTTCGAAGCTAGCAGAGTCGTACATTGCCAGAATTGTTAGTTTGCATGGAACCCCCAAGACCATAGTATTAGATCGAGGAACCCAATTTACCTTGAGGTTTTGGCAGAAAGTCCAAGAAGGATTAGGAACCAAGTTGAATTTTAGCACAGCTTATCACCCGCAAACAGATGGACAGACTGAGAGAGTCAACCAAATCTTAGAAGATATGTTGAGAGCTTGTGTGTTAGAATATGGATCAAAATGGGAAGATTGCCCGCCTTTCGTAGAATTCTCATATAACAACAATTATCAAGCCAGTTTGCAAATGGCACCATTTGAGTTCCTATACAGAAGAAAGTGTCGTACCCCTTTGAATTGGTCGCAAGTAGGAGAGAGTTAGATTTTCGGACCCGACATTCTCCGAGAAGACGAAAAGAAGGTTCACAAAGTTCATGAGAACCTCAAGACCGCCAAATCCAGACAGAAGAGTTATGCTGACAAGAGAAGGAGAGACCTGACTTTCAATGTCGGAGATTTTGTATATCTCAAGGTTTCGCCATTGAAGGGAACGCAACATTTTAGTCTGAAAGGAAAGTTAGCCCCCATATATATCGGACCCTTCAAGATTCTGAACCGCCGAGAAGTATCCTATCAACTATAACTGCCAGAAGAGTTGTCTGCCATCCACAATGTGTTCCATATCTCGTTACTTCGCAAATGCCTAGAAGTGTCGGAGAAGACCGAAGTTTTCAAGAACATCGATCACCGAGCTATTGATATCAACAAGGATCTGACGTATCCTGAAGTGCCCATCCGTATCTTGGAGGAAGCCTACAGAACCACCAGGACCCGGAGTATCAAATTTCTCAATATTCAATGGAGCAACCATACCGAAGAAGAAGCCACTTGGGAGCAAGAAGATTACATTAGGACTGACTTCCCAGATCTCTTTAGTTCCTAGTTTTCTTTCTTAAATCTCGGGACAAAATTTTGTTTAAGGGGGAAGGTTTGTAACATCCCAAAACTTTAATCAAAGTGATCAAGATCCAAATCACCCAATTTAGTGTTAACAAAACCTTTTTCCATTTAAAATATTTAAGCATTCATATGTGTGTTGCATTAAATAGGAGTTGTGTTGAAATGCCATGATTGTTTGTTCCAATGGTTGTAAAATGATTCTAAGATGAATGCCACATCATCTAGATCATTCCCAAGGAAAAACCAAAGAAAAAAGAAATCAAATACAATTAATAATGGAAATTGTCACTTTTGCCATTTTAATCAACTAGCCCACTTTGGGTATTCCTAGCACTCAAATTCCAACAGAAACAATTGTGGATCTTTGCACCCCTTGCTAGTACAAGTAGTGATGTACCAAGGACCACTTTGTGATCTTCCAAAAACCTTCAAACTCTAAATTTAAAAGACATTTGAAAATGGAATCTAGTTCATATGTATAGATCACCCTTTTTCAAAAACCATCCAAATGAATTACATTTGACAAATCCTAGCAACCAGAGATGCTTAAGCATGTGACAAACCACTCCACCAAATTCCATTTCAAAATTCAAAAGTTGAATTCTTGCGGCCATTGTGTCGAACACTTGGTGAGCAGAATCAAACTGGCCTAACTATCACTGTTTTTGATCAAATTTTGTCGAGCCATTTGAACCCAATTCAATTCCTTTGTCTCCCCTAGCCCCAACCAGGCCATCAAGGATCTACCAAATGGCCTAGCACCACAGTGCCGCGCCACCCCGAGGCCATGCTAGCCGACCAAACGTGCTCACGCCGCAGGATACCACCAGCCCCTCTCTGCCGCTCCAGGAAGGCAAGAGTGACCTCACCGCCGTCCACGATCCACCCCACGACCACTGTTAGCCCCTAGACGCCAAGCCCCGCACTGAGTCTTTGCGCCACGCCAGCGCACGCTAGAGCGCCATCACCGCCAGAGTGCCACATGCCGCGCCTTGACCCTAGACCGTGCGCGCCGCTCCGCCTTGACCACCTCAACCCGCCAGACACGCCCATACCCCGCCGCTCGACCCATAATCACCGGGAACCACGTCGAGCATCGCCTCTGTCTCTCAGAGCGCGAGACGCTCCCAACCACTATCCACCGCCCCTAGCATCGCCATTTTTCCCTAGCTGACCTCCAAGGAACCGCCCACCGTCCACCTATCTCGCCCATGCTGGTAGCCCCCTGTGCCGTCGTCACCGACGAGCTCCGCCCATACCTCTCTGCCGCCTCGCCGGTCCTATATAAGGGAGCCTCCCCAGCACGAATTCTTCACACTCTCACACTCCCCTCTATCCACTGGTCCTTTCCCACCTCTCGCCGGAGCAGCTCGAGCAGCCAACCGTCGGAATTTCGCCGGACACAGCCGCAGCAGAGGAGGAGACGCTCCCGTCGATTTCATCCACCCCCGGAGCTACCATGAATTCGCCTGAGCTTGTCGTTGTCTCCTCATTCGTTTGCCCACCTCGTCGCACTCGCTGGAGCCCTGGTACACCCTCACCGCACCCCCACTAAGCCGTTAGGGTTCCACCTTGCCGGCGACGAGTCCGTCATCGACGATAAAACCTAGTCGTAGATGCTAGCTCTAATCCTACGGTCCACAATGCCCCGTACCGCTTCGCGTTTAATCTGGGCCGGCCCGTTAGTGTTCCGCGCTGGCCCTGTGATTCAAATTTAGCCTTTTCTTTTTAGACTTAGACTTAGTTCTATCCTTTAGTTTGAAAATCAATATAGGAAGTTCTACAAATCCAAATTGAGTGATTACAATTTTGTTGGAAAGCTAATTAAAATATCTATCCAAGACCGTTGGATTTAAATCATTTAGAGTTATAGATATCTCCTAGCTAAAATAACAAGACAAAAGCTTTTTCACATTCAAACATTTTTATAAAATCAATCATAATAGATTTTTAGTTGTTTCCAACTCTAAAAAATCACATTTAACCATACCTATCTGAATATGTAATAATATTAAGGTTTGCATGAAGTAACTTTGGATTAGTACCAAAATAATGCTATATAGGCATTTCTAGTCACTTTAAATCATTAATTATTAAACTTAAACTTATTAAAATGTGATCCAACCTTTAAATCACATTCCCATATATTAGAATATGTGGTGATGACATGTGTCCACATGATCCCATATTTTAATTGGAGAATATTAAATCTTAGTTAATTTCAATGAGTAGAAATTACTTTTCTCAAATAAAATAAATGAACCTAGTTCATTAAACCTTGTGATATTTGTGATGATAATAGATCATAAAATGTGTGCCTTAGAGTGCTAAGTAGACTAGTTAAGTATTGTTTGGTGATTGTGTATTCCGTATGTATTTATAGACGATAGTACCGACCAAGTCTACGAGGAGGAGGAGTTCTACCCCAAAGAAGAAGAGGAGAATTTCAACCACTGCACAAACCAAGGCAAGCTATTATTGCCAAGCTATTGTTAGAAAGCTATAATTAAGCAAGATAACCTAAGCAAGATGCATTACGCATGCTTTGGTTATACCTTTTGACTATACCTACTCCGAGTTTTATTTACAAGCTTTATTTTCTTTACTTTACCAAAGTCCTTTACTTTGTTTATAGATAGCATAAAGAGTATAAAACTTGACCTATCTAGTTAGACTTAGATGTCATACTATGGCATGAGATTGATATTAGCATCCCACATTAGTGAACACTCTTAACTTAGTAGCTTAGAGCTAAACCAAAAACTTGATCACTTTAGATGGGAATACTTGGTGAAAATGACATGTGAAAACCTTGGAATGATGAGTCATTCTATTGAGATGTTTTGACATGTGTTGAGAAACACAAATGATTTATGATGATGATGAAAATGTTGAGGCATGAGCCTTAGCCCTTTTATAAAAACTGATGGTTGGGTTCGGATGCGATACCATTCCAATTTTACCGTACAACCACAATACCTGAATTGGGTAAGGCTTAGCCGAAAGTTTATATGCATTAGTATTAGTTCCCTCGCGGGAGAGGTTTGAGCTGAGGCTACCTCTCAATGTTGTCCACCTATGTAGTGCCCAGGATGACAGATGATCATGGCTGGGAGGCCAAGCTCATAGGAGAGGTGCTTATACTAGAGTGTGTAAAGGAAAGGTTATGTTTGATTATCTGCATACTAAGTATGATGATTCAGGCTTATCCCTAACAGATGTATCGTATTTTGTGGTAAAAGTGTACCACCTCTGCAGAGTGTCAAACTATTGAATAATGGCGTCCATGATTATGGACCGATTAGAGTGGACATACTGTTCCGTTGTCAGATGTTTTCAAAATGACTTATGAAATGAATTGTGACATGACTTGACCACAACATGGTTGTGACTATGACAACTAAGTTCCCACTTAGGTGTTTTCAAACTTTATTTTATCTTTTTTTGTTTTTGAACTCATCTTACAAACCTAGCTTTATAAATAAACTTAGAGTTAGCATTCCTACTAGAGATACCTTACTTATAAGTGGTAGCTTGCGAGTACTTAAAGAATACTCATGGCTTTTGTCCCTGGCTATTCCTATGGCCAGACTATGAGGAGGACTTGTTGGAGATATGCCCAAGAGGCAATAATAAAGTGGTTATTATCATATCTTCATATTTATGATAAATGTTTACATACCATGCTATAATTGTATTAACAGGAAACATTAATACTTGTGTGATTTGTAAACATAAAAGAGTCCCTAGTAAAGCCTCTTGTTAAACTAGCTTGTTGGTTAATATATGATCATGGTTTCCTGATCATGAACATAGAGATGTTATTAACAACAGGGTCATATCATTAGGAGAATGATGTGATGGACATACTCCTATAGATAAGCATAGCATAAAGATCAAGTCATTTCAATAGTTCAATTGCTATATGCTTTCTGATACATAGTAACCTGATTCCTTCGACCATGAGATCATGCATATCACCTTTACCGGATGGATGCTTTGATGTCATCAAACACCACACCGTAACAGGGTGGCTATAAAAGTGGCATTGAGTGTTCGGAAAGTATTGGTTGAAACACATGGATCAAGAGTGGGATTTGTCCATCCATATGACGGATAGATATACTCTGGGCCCTCTCGGTGAAATGTCATCCAATTAGCTTGCAAGCATGTGACTGGCTCACAAGGGATCACATATCACGGTAAAGAGAAAAGAGTACTTATCAGTAACGATGTTGAAATAGGTATGAAGAGATACCGACGATCATAACCTCGGATAAGTAAACTATCGTGAGACAAAGGGAAATTGGTATCGTATGTAAGTGGTTCATTCGACGCAAAGTAATCGAGAAATATGTGGAGCCATATGAATTTCCAGATTCCTCTATTGGTTATTGATCGGAGAAGTGTCTCGATCATGTCCGCATAATTCACGAACCGTAGGGAGACACACTTAAGGATTCGACGTTGTTTGAGTAGTTATGTTATTATGAGAAAGATACTGAATGTTGTTCGGAGTCTCGGATGGGATCCGGGATATCACGAGGAGATCCGGAATGGTCCGGAGAATAAGATTCATATAAGGAAAGTCCCATTTCGGAGTTGGGGAATGGTTCCGGTGTTTTCATCGGGAATGTTCTAGAAGGTCCCGGAATGTCCGGCGCTCCGGAGGGGAAGGGTACATGAATGTGTCATTGTAAGTTGGAATGATTGCATCATGTACTAGGTGTTCTTGCTGTCCAAAATAAAGGGTTTATTTAAATCCTAAATTGAAAAGTCAAACGGCTAGTTTGAAAGTCAAACGGCAATTTTGGGAAGTGGGAAAAGAGGAGGAGGTGGAGGCCGACTTGGGGGAGGAGTCCCTTGGTGGCGCCTCCTCCCAAGGCCGACTTGGGAGGGACTCCTCCCTTGGTCGCTGCCCTCCCACCTATAAAGGAGGGCAGGGCCTCCCCTCCTAGCACACACAAGTTCCACCTCTAATCTCCGGTTTAGAGCCGTTTTGGTTTAGAGCTTCTAATTGCTTTAGCCAGCGGTTTAGAGCCTTCTAATTGGTTTATAGCCTTCTAATTGGTGTGTCTAATTACTAGACCACTAATAGCCTCTCTCATAAGCTCCACCATACTCGCACCGGCTTAAGGCGAAGCCCTGCGGGATCTCCCCTCTACTTCCGTACCACGCCAGTCTGCCTTAGGAATCGCGAGGAGAGTGCTACAACCTCCGCTGTTCTTGGAACAAGGAGAGGAAGGTCTTCGCCGAGTACCGAACGTGTGACCGATCACGGGAGCGCCCGGTTTAACGTGGCGCTGGAAGGATCGTCTACGCGATCTTGAGATCGGAAAGAGTACGACTACATCACCCACGAGAATCTGTTCTCGTTAACCGCTTTGGAATCTTCGAGGGTGAGTTCCTCTATCGACTCGTTGCTACAATCTAGTAGATAGATCTTGGCTTGTTTGTTTGTATCGGTAGAAAATTTTGTTTTCCATGCTACGAACCCCTACAAAGGGTATCGAGCCGTGTCTATATGTAGATCTGTTGCACGAGTAGAACACAATGGTCATTGTGGGCATTGATGCTTTATTGTAGATTGCTTTTGTGTACTTTGCATCTAGCGGTATGTTGGGATGAAGCGGCCGGCTGACCTTACATGACATTGTTCATGAGACTTGCTCCACGCTTGACATGCAACTTGTATTGCATAAGTGGCTCTGGGTGCCTGCTTTCTCCTAGCATAGTTAAGATCCAATTTACAACGGGTAATCAACAATGCTAGTATCAATGTTGTGGTTCTTGTTCGTAGTTAGAACGACACTTATTGAAAGCCCCAAACCACGTAAAATATGCAAAAGAAAGTAGAGGCGTCTAACTTTGTTTTGCGGGTGTGCAATGATGTGATATGGCCATGATTGTGATTATATTTGATGTATGCAATGTTCCTTATTGTAAGTTGGCAACCGGGAGCCATATGGTTGTCTTTAATTTTGTTAAGACCTGCGTGTCTATTCAAAGTAGTTGTAATAGTTGAAGCTGGTGGACGACAACCATGAAGAAGCGTCATTGAC
This sequence comes from Avena insularis, assembly GCA_023614405.1. Classification (NCBI taxonomy): domain Eukaryota; kingdom Viridiplantae; phylum Streptophyta; class Magnoliopsida; order Poales; family Poaceae; genus Avena; species Avena insularis. The sequence goes on along the minus strand of CM042688.1, from coordinate 501,206,391 downwards.
CTTGATGCTATGCCGGTGATGATGGAGATCATGTTCGTGCTTGAAGATGGAGATCGAAAGCACAAAGAAGAAAGGCCATATCATATCACATATTATGAATTGCCTGTGATGTTAATCCTTTATGCATCTTGTATTGCTTAGTAGACTGCGGTAGCATTATAAGATGATCCTCATGCACATAAATTTCAAGTTCTAAAGTGTTCACCCTTAGTATGCACCGTTGCCAAAGCTTGTCGCTCAAGCACCACGTGATGATCGGGTGTCTTTGATTCCGCGGGTGAATACAACGTAAGCAAGCCAGATTTGCTTATGCGGTAGCTAAGGTTTGATCTTGACGAGCCTAGCATGTACAGACATGGCCTCAGGAACACGGATTACCGAAAGGTAGAGCATGAGTCATATAGTAGATATGATGAACATGTTGATTGTTCGCCATTGAAACTATATCAACTCTCGTGATGATCGGTTTTGATGTGGTGGATTTGGTTCATGTGATCACTAAAACAATGTGAGGGATGTTGTTTTAAGTGGGAGTTCACCTAGATTAATTTAATTATTAATTAGAACTCAATTTATCATAAACTAAAATCAAAGTGAATTTGCATAGTTGTTGTAGTCATTGGCATCCGTTTACCACCTTGCGCTTAGTTTTAATTGAGATGATAGAACTATCGAATTCTGGTTAGTTACTTTACGAACTGGTATCGTATTGTTTTGAAGTGTTAATCTAAAGTTTAAAAGTCCTATTGCAAACTTTCAGTAAGTTCCGGTTACTCCATAAAGTTTAATAATTAGTATTAAAACAAGAGTGACAATTCCAAGTGTTAGTGTTTGAGTATCATGTTTGTCTCCATGATTCTTGATATTCAAAAGATTCTCTTAATATCAAGGTTATCTAGGATCTGAAAGAGTTGTTTCAGAAACCATGATGTGTGGAAGATATTGTGATATCTGAAACAAAGTTTTGTTTGCAACATGATAAAGTATAATATGGCAAAGTTCATTTTCTCATTTTTGGTTGATAATTTGCAAAAGGTTGGAGACACTAGTTGTCCGAATCTTCCAAAAGGTTTTGGAGAGCAACATTATACTCGCGAGTCACCGTTACAAGCTAACAGTAGCTAGATCATGGATAAGTCCATGATGAGGGTGAATATTTGATGTAGGTAAAATGTTTACTACACCAAGAGATTACTAAAGAAAGGAATTTGAAAGAACACCAAATATTTGATAATGGTGATCTACTTCAAAGTGCAAGTTCAAAGACATTGGTATTTAACTATACACGCTTTGGACTATGTGTCATAAGTATGACTCCACTATTGATGTTGATAGATTCTTTCAAACAGAAAAGGAAATACTGAAAGAGAATCTCATAAGTATATGGCGGAAAAGAAAAGACTAGAATTGTTCAGTTTAAGTATATAGATGATATATGTGTTATGGCTATATTCTTTGCTTATTAAACAATGTGGTTCTTAAGTATTTGATACTGAATTTGTTGGTGTGAATCGTCATATAAACAACACAATTCATGAACTACAATGGCCTAAGTAACTAGCAAAGAATAGGTGATGATGTTCATCGAGAACAAATAAAGGGTTATTTTGTTGCTCGTTAAACATCAACGCTTGCCTTCAAGATTTGTTTTATCAGGTATTATGAGAACAAAAGGGTTGTTCAAATAATTGCGTAATCCATAAAAGATGGATGATTCACAAATCTCGTTGGAGAAATCACATCCATAAAACTAGTGCTAAAATTGTCGAAAGACAAATTGATTGAAAGATCACTTAGGAAGTGACATCGCTTAAATTATATTGAAAGAAAACATGAAGAAACTCCATGTGGATGGAATTTTGGAGTCTTTTGATTTTGATCAAATGACGTTTGAAACTTTACTAGAGATAATTAAAACTTCGTTCATAGGCCAAAAGGGAACGAAAGACTAGCTTATTGGAACTTGTGCATATTGTTGTACGAACTCCATTATGTGTAGTCAAGAGCGATGGATTTCAACTTCATATGCTTTCTCCGAAAATTTGAGTGAATATATGAATATTTACTTAATAAGGATGAAGTATGAAATATTTGAAAAGTTCAAAAGACTTTCAAGATGAAGTGCAAAATCATTGTAACAAGAATATGAATAGTTTATGATAAGATCATAAAGGAAGATATTTGAATTACAAGTTTAGCATAATACCTAAGATTTAAGGAATCGTTACGTGGATTTGCATTTCCAAACACCATAAGAGTATGGAGCGTCGAGATATGTAATTAAAACCTTGTTTGACATGGTAAGATCAAAGGTGTAATTCATAGAACTGCCATTATATTTTAAAGATTAAAAGCTTTGAGATTACCGCTTCCACTGAAAAGAACTCCATCATAATCCGCTGAAATGACACCATATAAAGTTATGGTTTGGGATAAAACCCAAGTAGTCCTTTCTTAAAACATTGGTATGCTATGCATAAGAAAGATGTGTGCAACCAAAGTCGGATAAACCTGTCTTTGTATAAATGTTAAGTATTCCTCCATAAACACCGGAGACAAAAGTGTTTGTCGCTAGAACGCCAAGTTTCTTTGAGAAGGAATTTTCGTGAAAAGTTAAGTGGGAGGACAATAGAACTTTGATAAGGTTAAAGGAACCTTAGCTATATGTGCAGAGTTGCGCTTGAGCTACCAAAAGTGTTCCGGAGGCAGCAACAAAACTCATGGCTCACGTATCTCAAAGGTTGTGGTCACGGAGATCCAAGTTCCTATTGAAACAAGTAGGTCGGATGAACAATCAAATACCAAGATTTGAGGGTTGAATCATTATTTGAGAATAATGAACCTACTACATGCAAATAAGCAATGATGGGCCTTGACTCCGTCTAATGGCTTGAAGCCATAAAATCCGTGATAGTTCCATACACGAGAAATCAAGTTTTGAACTTGAAGGACCCTCGAGAAAGGTGTAAGACCTTACAGTTGTGTTTGGATCTATAAAGAAGTAGACATGGATGTTTCACATCTATGAAATAGTCGACATGTTGGGAAAGAATTCACAACAGTGTTCAAAGTTGACTATGACAAGATCTGATCTTTCATAGCGATATTTAGTCTAGACGGATTAATGTAGGAACCACTACATATAATTTTGTAGTAGAATACACAAAACAAGTTCTTCTAATAGAATGGTTACCTAGGACGTGTGCATGACACGGTCCAAAGGGTTTTGTTAATTCAAAGGATGCTAAATGCATATGCAAACTTCAATGGTTGAAGTAAGCATATGGGAGTTGGAATCTTCACTATGATGAAACTGTTAAAAGAGTTTAATTTCATCGAGACAATGAAGATGCTTGCATTTGCAAGAAATTAAGTGGAGCGCTAAAACATATTTCTAATACATTATGTGGAGGATATATTGTTGATTGGAAATGATGTATCTTTTATTAACACATATTAAGAATTTCATCCCGATGAAAGACTTAGGCAAAACCCAAATATTTGTCATCAATAGACTAATATGGTTGTGCCGTAGTACATAGACGAGATATTGAATGAGTTCAATATAGAAACTACAAGAAAAGGTTCTTGTCGCACGTAAAGGATTGAATGAGTTCAATGTTGATGATATATTCAAATGTATTGACATTTGGTAAGTGAAACAAAGATTCAAATATAGATTGATACTTGATGTATGAAATCACAAAGAGTGTTTATATCAATCATACTGTGGTATGTACAAATCCAGATATGTCCTATGCTCTAAATGTTATGAGCATATACCGTAATGATTCATAAGATGATCATTGGACGATAGTAAGGATATTCTTATGATCTTTTGGAAGAACTAAGAGTATATTATTTGTAGAAGTGACGAATAGATGGTTAGTTCATTGTAAAAGTACTACATTGATACTAGTTTTGTCACAGAGTACAAATTAAGTTTTATCTCAATCTAAACTAAGGGTGGCACAATATAATGGAAAGTAAGTTCCATAATGGATTTGGATGAGTTCCAAAGTTAAGACATTGTGACAGATACTACAACAAAAGGCTAAGTATATGACTGCTATTATAGCAGCAAAAAGAGGGCATTTGTGTCAAGTAGTTTGTTATCAAACTAGGTGTAGTTCACAGCGGGATAATACTATGAAGATATATTGTGTGACAATATTATCAACATGTTTTAACCCCAAAGAACTAAAGGTCACACCGAAAGACCAAATTATACAAAGCCATCTCATTAGAGAATGAGTGATGCGTAGAGACGCGAAGATATGCAATTACACACGGACCTGGAAGTGTCAGATCCGGAGATCAGTTGACCACTAGCAATCGTGTACATACAACACCGGAAAGCCATAGGTGTTGAATACACAAAGGTTTGAAACTAGATTATTGACTCTAGTGCAAGTGGGAGACTGTTGGAGATATGCCCAAGAGGCAATAATAAAGTGGTTATTATCATATCTTCATATTTATGATAAATGTTTACATACCATGCTATAATTGTATTAACAGGAAACATTAATACTTGTGTGATTTGTAAACATAAAAGAGTCCCTAGTAAAGCCTCTTGTTAAACTAGCTTGTTGGTTAATATATGATCATGGTTTCCTGATCATGAACATAGAGATGTTATTAACAACAGGGTCATATCATTAGGAGAATGATGTGATGGACATACTCCTATAGATAAGCATAGCATAAAGATCAAGTCATTTCAATAGTTCAATTGCTATATGCTTTCTGATACATAGTAACCTGATTCCTTCGACCATGAGATCATGCATATCACCTTTACCGGATGGATGCTTTGATGTCATCAAACACCACATCGTAACAGGGTGGCTATAAAAGTGGCATTGAGTGTTCGGAAAGTATTGGTTGAAACACATGGATCAAGAGTGGGATTTGTCCATCCATATGACGGATAGATATACTCTGGGCCCTCTCGGTGAAATGTCATCCAATTAGCTTGCAAGCATGTGACTGGCTCACAAGGGATCACATATCACGGAACGAGAAAAGAGTACTTATCGAAGAACGAGGTTGAACTAGGTATGCGAGATACCGACGATCATAACTCGGATAAGTAAACTATCGTGAGACAAAGGGAAATTGGTATCGTATGTAAGTGGTTCATTCGATCGCAAAGTAATCGAGAAATATGTGGAGCCATATGAATTTCCAGATTCCTCTATTGGTTATTGATGAGAAGTGTCTCGATCATGTCCGCATAATTCACGAACCGTAGGGAGACACACTTAAGGATTCGACGTTGTTTGAGTAGTTATGGTATTATGAGAAAGAGACCGAATGTTGTTCGGAGTCTCGGATGGGATCCGGGATATCACGAGGAGATCCGGAATGGTCCGGAGAATAAGATTCATATAAGGAAAGTCCCATTTCGGAGTTGGGGAATGGTTCCGTGTTTTCATCGAATGTTCTAGAAGGTCCGGAATGTCCGCACTCCGGAGGGGAAGGGTACATGACTGTGTCATTGTAAGTTGGAATGATTGCATCATGTACTAGGTGTTCTTGCTGTCCAAAATAAAGGGTTTATTTAAATCCTAAATTGAAAAGTCAAACGGCTAGTTTGAAAGTCAAACGGCAATTTTGGGAAGTGGGAAAAGAGGAGGTGGAGGCCGACTTGGGGGAGGAGTCCCTTGGGCGCCTCCCAAGGCCGACTTGGGAGGGACTCTCCCTTGGCATGCCCCTCCCACCTATAAAGGGAGGGGCAGGGCCTCCTCCTAGCACACACAAGTTCCACCTCTAATCTCCGGTTTAGAGCCGCTTTTGGTTTAGAGCTTCTAATTGCTTTAGCCATGGTTTAGAGCCTTCTAATTGGTTTATAGCCTTCTAATTGGTGTGTCTAATTACTAGACCACTAATAGCCTCTCTCATAAGCTCCACCATACTGCACTGCTTAAGGCGGCCTCATGATCTCCCTCTACTCCTACCACGCCGTTGTCAGCCGGAATCGCGAGGAGAGTGCTACAACCTCCATTTTCTGGAACAAGGAGAGGAAGGTCTTCGCCGAAAATCAACGCAGAACGACTACGGAGCGCTGCCGAACGTGGCGCTGGAAGGATCGTCACGCGATCTTGAGATCGGAAAGAGTACGACTACATCACCCACGAATCGCTCTCGTTAACCGCTTTGGAATCTTCGAGGGTGAGTTCCTCTATCGACTCGTTGCTACAATCTAGTAGATAGATCTTGGCTTGTTTGTTTGTATGCGATAGAAAATTTTGTTTTCCATGCTACGAACCCCTACAGGACTACCCTGAAGGAGGACAGCAGGATGGCTACGACAACTAGGATCATCTCCCATTGTCAGCATTGCCTGTGACACTGAAGATGGACCCCACCGCTATGCTATTTATTCTGCTACTTGTTTGTATTAAGACCGGATCATGAGATCCTTTATTTGTGTAAGATCTTATTATGGTTTGTAATGGATGATGTACTATGATATCCAATCTGTTATGTCTCGCAAAAAGGTAATCATGGGATTGTGATGTATGGCATAACTGGTATCTGGGATTAAAAATCCGGGTGTTGACAGACATCAAGTATTATATTCTTGTGCTACTAATGTCACCTCTCAGAAAAGAGATGGGAGAAAAAGATTTGTGTTGAAGTTTTTTGACAGGGAATAGAGGAACACCACACAAAGAGCAAACCAAGGAAGGTGCAAAACATAATCTTGGGGATTCCCAATTCACCCCACTGGACCAACTCAACTCTCGGTTTGCAAACCTCTAAACTTTGTTTTTTGAGCAACATAGAACTGTCACAGAAACTTGGAGCGTCTGTTTTGCCATTTTACTTTTTGTTTTGCATTAGAAAGACCACCACCACTATTATTATAAATACTTATGATTAGCTACTGAAAAGAAACTCTACCTTGATGAGATTAAAACTGAAAAAGAATGCCATGGAACAAAATAAAAGGGGAGATAAAAACAAAAGCTAAAATTTGTGTTGTGTCTAGTTCTTAAGCTCAAGTGTTTTATATGAAGCAGGTCTATTTTATGACTATTAAATTGTATCCTATGCTTGTGCATATTTCTGTTCAACATTAAGAATCAAGGTGAGAAAATAAATGTTGACATTATGAACTAGATGGCACACTCCTTAGATCTCTTTTTGCTAAGCCTTTTCTGTACAAGCTAAGACTTGTTCCAAGCCCCTTAAAACTAAACTAGGCATACCCACCTACTCGTAGCTAAATATACTTTCAAGTATAGTATGTATGTTAATCCTCCAAACACTCTTAAAAAACCCATTTTCATGTATTTTAAATCTCATAAGAAAGTAAGGTTTGCTGTGATACCACTATGGAAATTTTTGTGCTTCACATCTTATTAGTGGTTGTTAGCTAAACCATGACTGGCATGGCACAAAGCTTTCAATATTAAATGTGGAATATCAATCATGTTTAAGTTCTACCTATGGATTGCAACGATGTGAAACGAAATGTGCACACTAGAGTAGGCATGTTGGTAGAAAATGCTCCTGAACCGCTAGCCAAAGCCATGCATGACATGGTGGAAACTTACAGCATGATGATCCTTGTCGATATGATTCATATGTCTGTTTTTCTTATCTTCTGGATAGAGATACCGCCCCTCCCACCTTGAACATAATCAAGGAATTATATTATATTTTATGCTAAAATAAGCAAATAAGTAAATGCCAAAAGGGGGCATATAGCTACACAGGGGCAAGAAGTACTTCAGTGATGCATTTTCACAAGACCAACATGAGTATACAATGACATGCCTAAGTTGAGTAGCATGAGGAGTGCAAGGTCATAGAATAGGTGTATGAAACAATCAACTTGTAAGATGTTTAATACATAAACCATACGATGCTTTAAAACAAAGTGAAAATAAAAAGCTACTGGGAACCCCATCCTTATTAGTATTGTTGACATGAATTACATAGCTCAAAATTATATTATTTATTCTTTATGGAGGATTAACATATGTATTCAATGCTTACTTTCGGTACAGGATGCAAAACATCTCAAGGGAAGACATAAAACTAAGAAGTGAGTCTTCTAGTAAGGGGCATGAAACTAAGAAGTAACCCAAAAATAAAGGCATGAACACCAATGCCAATCATGAAAAAGAGTCTCTTATTCTATAGGTTCATCAAAGTGTGATTGAAGGTTCATTTTGTTCATAATTTGTTTTATCACACCATCACTTATTGTTTAGCATATTTATGGGTGTGTAAAAGATACAACTTGATAGTACACTTACACATTATGTTTCATTGAAAGTAATTGAGCCTATGAACTCTACATGATAATGAAGGAAGCAAAGGTAACAAACTCCAAAGTCCATGTTTAGTTTTATCACCTTCATGCTCGAGGACGAGCATAGGTTAAGCTTGGGGATGTTGATGCATGTAAAATGCATACATGAACTTTGTAGTTTGTTAACATGTTTTCCCACATATTTGCATCATATATAATGTTATATCCCTGTTTTATATTGATTTTTGGGGATTTACCAATGATCCCCTTTATTTCGGTTATAACCTGGCAGAGCAGAAAAACCCTGTTTTCAATGTTTTTGATGTTTCAGGACCTATACAAAGTCAAATGGACATGTACTTTTGGGAATGCCAATATTTATCCATGAGAAGCATCTGCAGCATTGTAATCTCACCAGGAGGGCCAAAAGATCCATGTGGCGCTCCAAGGCCTAGTGGGCGCGCCACCCATGCTCTTTCCCTCCTCGACTATTCGATCGCATTGATTGTTTCGGCCACGGAGTTCTCTTGACCTAAAAATCCCTATATAAGCACCCCCCCAGGGTGTCCACGAAAGAGAGGCGACGAGAAGCAACAAGAGCCACCAGAGACAAAAACACCACCAGAAGCAGTGAAGATTGGAGGGGGAAACTCCGTCGGAGCCATCTCCGAGGTGATCTCCACCCTCTCCAACATCTCTAGCTTCATCACCATGATGAAGAGGGATTAGTCCACCTCCGGGCTATTGGTTTGTGGAAGTAGCTTGATCTATTTCTCTCTTGTTCTTCATAGATATAGTACCATATGAGCTGCCCAACATGATTATGGTCATATTTTTAATTCCTATGTGGTGGATCTTTGTTCTATGATTTGATATTTGAGATTGGAATCTATTTTGTGTAAGATGTTTTAATAGATGCATATCATGCACCCCGTTCTTCATTGCTTGTTTTGATCCAACTTGTATGCAAGAACTTGTATGGGGAGAAGTGTGTGTTAGATGGAGTAGCATGGGGGTGGAGATTGAATTGTGACACATAATATTCAAGATCTACTTTGGTTTTTTACCTTACTTTTGTTGCCTCACTAGGGGTAAAGTGAAATCATGTTCTATAGTTATCACATGGCAGTGTGATGACCTTGTTAAATCAAGGTAGCATATTCGTATTTCAAACATCATATAATATTTCTTAAAGTTAAACTTTGATTTGTTCTTAAATCAAGATTGTATGGAGATTTCCCTTTCTTGAGGAGTATAAGAGAGAGATGTATTTCATCTCAATATTAGAATGTGATGCCCATATTAATTCCTTTTATCAAGCGCTTATAGAATTTCCATGAATATTTATCATTGATGAATTGTTTTGTGATCACTACAACCTAAAAAGAGAGTAGACAAGTGAACCCACGAACCCCGGTCCAATTTTTATCATAAGAAACACCTTTCCATTGCATCTACTATCCTTTATAATTTCTGCAATTTATTATTTCGAGAATACAAAAATACTTTCTCTACTTGCAATCACTTATAAAACCCAAAAACAACTATATTATCTTCCATATCATCTAGTTTGCATTAGTTTACTTTATTTGCTGCTTTTATTTCAGTTCACATTTTATTTCATTTCATATTACTAATACGAAACCTCGTGCTTGACAACCACTTGGTGGAGTTGGGGACACAAGACAAATTATTTTACTTTACAGGTTGCTTGAAGAGGATAAGACAAACATCCTTCCATAACCAATTCCCTGGGAGTTCGATATAAACCCTCGAGTCACCCTTGTGGGGAAAGAAGCTTCCTACAACACTCTACACTTGGAGTCCCAACGAAAAGTGGACATGTTTGTTGCCACCACATGCTCACCGCCATCATCGATCACATTGAGGCTGGCAACAACCCTCCTAACATGGGTATGCCCCACGGGTACCCTGGATTAGCCTATACGGTTTGGCCCAGGAGGAGCCCGCGGGACAATTGTATCCTAGCAAGGATTTAGGAGACCTAAGCCCAAGCGACTCCTTGAAGAACACGACAACGAATAGATAGAAATTTAAAGGGAAAACCCTCATTTGTAACCGACTCGACCTGTTATCCCAAGAACTGGCTTCCCTATATAAAGGACAAGAGGGAGCAACAAGAAGGATATCCGTAACCCTAGTTTACACATCTCCAGATTACATCTGCACACCCCTTATAACTTTCGACTCCTCGATAATCAAAGAGCAGAAAATCAGGAGTAGGGTCCCTTCTGAGGGCCTAAACCTAGGTAAACCGCGTGTACCTAATGTTCTTGTTTGCTACCCGATCGATGCCTCCAGCGCTCCCCACTTCCTGTGACCCAAGTTCATCAATGATTGTCATTGACGAGTTAACCCCTTGTCAATTGGCGCCATCTGTGGGAAATGGGAGTGCTGATGTTGCGGCTTCCTCGGCTCCATCAACTGCGATCTACAACTCTGCTGCAGCGGAGAATCGCCTCCTCTTCGGCATCTTTGACTTCACCATCCACTCACCAGTGACTCGCTCGGACTTCGAGTCCGTGGGCAACGAAATCGTCATGACAATCGGGACCTTACTCTACCAGGTCGGCCAGATCGGCATGCTCCGCTTCCCCAATCACTCGCCGGCACCGTCAATTGCACCTGCCTCGTGGTTCCCACCACCCCTAAGCAAGCTCAACTCGTCGGGCTCTACCTACGACATGGATAGCAAAAATAGTTGCGATTCCAATTTGATCGATCTATCATTGGAGGAAGGCGCCTACGGCTCTAGATCTACGAATTGTGGGAGCAGCAACTTCCCCAACCACCACATGTGTGCCGTCATCAACAACGGTGACAGGGCAAGAAACAGTGACAACAATGGGCCTGCCAATAGAGTTCCCATCATTAGCCCCACCAACGGAGAGCATCCCATACCACCCAACCCGGACAATCAGGGCGAATCTGCCAACAACGGGGCAGCGCTCCAGGAGATCCACCTCAATAACGTTGAGTGGGCATGATGCAGGGAAGCCCTATAGGGCAAACCATTGCCAACAGACGCATCCCGCGAGATGCTGATGGGATACCACTAGCTACTCATCCAGGAGTTCAAACGCCAATAGGCGGTGAACAAACAAATCGAGGCCCACAATAAGACCGTAGATGAGTCAAGTGCCTGATGGGCAGAACTCTTCTCTACCGGCGGGTCCTCCTCGAAAGGCAAAAGTCCTGCAACCACCAAAAGGCACTCTCGACTGAACCACCTCAATGACAAAGATCAGAACAAGGCAACCAGATCCCTCGACTTCTCGTTCATGTCGGTGGACTCACGGGGTCACATGATCCCAAAAACACCGCAAGCAGCGTGATAGCAGCTACCACGTATCTACTCACCAACCAGCCACTAGCCGGATATCCATGATCTTCCGTGCACTGGTTTGCCATTGCCAGACTTGGATTGGTCGAGGCTGCACTAGCCAAGGAGCCAACACCGGAGCCAAAGAAATGCAAGGCTCCATCTCCATAATACTACCCGTTGTCATCCAGCAAGGACGACTAATGGCTGTGAAATATAGCCATCTATGTCCACATTTAAACTAGATATTATTCATATTTTTGATGAAATATCTCTCTAAACCCTGCCACTAATGCCTAATGATCAAAGGGGTATGCAATCCTTTCTTTCTATTTTTACCTGCACAGATAATGATGTTTGCTGATGGGAATCACAACATTAAAGTCAAAGATACGATATTTCCAACAACCCAAAGAAACCAGGGGTCGTGAAGTGGAGACAGACGCTTTAACGGCCAACTATACGGCAGGAATAAAATTTCGGCCGTATAGTTGCCATCGACACCGCTAGGTCAAACAGAACAACTTTTGTGAAGGGGCCTTTATATAAAGAGGGGCGACGAGAAATAGCCCTCGCCAGCCGCCCCTAGAACTCCAGAAACCTACATCCACAATACCGAAGAGCCGATGGAGGAATAGACTTAGATATAATCTCCAAACCCTTGTCCACCACCATAGCCATATTCCACCACTTGTAATAGTAGATCTCATCATCGATTGGCGACATTGTAAGACTATTTGATATCAATCTCATGATTTCCATTGCAATGTTTATGATTGTTGATTTCACGTCTATGCGTGAGTAATTCTCTTTGGGCTAAGGGCTTCGGCCTAGCCATGTAGCTTTTGTGCATGTTATTTATCATAGATGGGATCATGTATAAGTTTGTATGACCTGATGATTATTGTATCATCTCTTGCCTCAATCCAAGGACTTGTTAGGTACCCAAGACCTCGAGGATTGAGCCAGGTATAGGGAGTATGAGTAATGACTAATCTGCAGGTTGGGAACCCTAGTGACAGAAGGGTTAGTACGGCTATATGTGAGGGATTTACTTGGGATTAACGGTGACATCACTATGCATATCATTAGTTCTCTTTCTTCTATGGATGAGACTAGTAGGTTATTGCTATAAGCGGTTGCGGAGTCAATAGAAATTATGGATGCACTGCCCACATATAATTATCTTGCTCTAACAATTACACGCATACTTTATTATTATCTTTTATTCCCATCAGATTTTTTGCACAGCTACAGGTGAAACCGAAAGCCCTAGGCCCTCTCTCTCCATCATCGACAACAACAAAAGACAGCAAACTCTTGGTGCGGTAAAACACAAAAAGAATTCTAAAACTCCCGAAGGTCCATTAAAGTAACTTCACTATGCTTCCTTCTTATGGAGGATTCGATAACCTAGGTCTACTAGGGAAAAAGAGCTATACTACATTCGTAATCCGGATTGAAGGTATCAACCCTTTTTCTGGCGTCGTTGTCGGGGAAGCAATATCTACCCTGGTGAGGTTAGTAGGACCCTTGCTAGTTTTAATTCTTGTTTTTAATTTTGTTAGTTTGCTTTCAGTCTTTATTTGAAAAACCAAAAAAAATTAGTTAGTCTTTAAATTGTTGTTTTTACTAACATAAGTCTTTGTTTAAGAAAACCCAAAAATATAGGAAATATGGCTAAAAATAAGCTTGGGGAGTTTGCAACTCCTAACAATGATTATTCACGTACTCCTATTACTCAGCCAACAATTACTGCTGATGATTATGAAATTAAGCCCCACTATTTAAGTTTGGTTCAACAGAATCAACTTGGAGGCTCTACTATTGAGTACACAAGTATGCACTTGAACACTTTCACTGAAATATGTGATATGATGCGCATAAAAGATGTTGACCCTGATGCGATCAAATTGTGCTTATTTCCTTTCTCTCTTAGAGGAAGAGCAAAAGAATGGTTGCTATCTTTGCCTAGAAATACTATTGCATCATGGGTGGAGTGTACTTCTTTATTTATGACTAAATTTTTCCCACCTCCAAAGACTATGCAACTAAGATCTAATATTTCTAGTTTTAGACAGGAAGAGCGTGAGCCACTAGCTCTTGCATGGGAGAGGATGAAAGAATGCATGAGAAACTGTCCCAGTCATGGGATGGAAGATTGCTTAATTCTCCATTTATTTTATAATGCTCTTAACCCTATGTCTAAATCTATGCTTGACAATGCAGCTGGAGGAACATTTATGGGCAAACATATTACCGAAGCAAAGCAGCTTCTAGACAATATGCAAGACAATCATTGCCTAGTGGCATGTGGATAGATCAAACACGAAGAAGGTTAACTCCGTCTCACCACAAGAAAATGAAGAACTCAATGCTAAGCTGGATGAGCTCATATTAACCATAAAAGGTAAGGAAAACCAGGTAAGAGCTATCCCAGAATCAAATATTGAAGAAATAGACTTCATAGCTCGTAATGATTATAACCCTGCTTGGAAGAAGAATCATAATCCTAATTTTCAGAAACATTATTCTAGTCCTGTAGGTAACTCTAATAATAATATGGGAATAAGTAATGGTAGTCTCCAAGAAACACTTAAGTCCTTTATAGACTGACAAAATGAGCAAAACCACATCTTTGTTAAAATAACGGAGAAACATGATGCTATGCTTGGTAAATTATCTAACCAAGCTATAACTTTGAGAAATAATTTGCAGGCCCTCCAATAAAGAACGAGGATTGTTGAGGCACATCTAGGTAAGATAACCGAGAGTCAAACTCTCATTCTAGCTAAATTTGTAGGTAAAGCTGAGCCCAATCCTGTTGAAGACCTCAAGATGATAAGAATCCAAAGGGAGGAGCCTGAAGAACTTGATTATAGTAATGCGCCTTCACCAAATTACATCGTTGAAGATCTTGTAAAAAGGATCAATATCAAGATTCCGATAAGTGAAGGAAATAAGGGAGCTATGTATCAACACTTTGTTAATCAGGTAGCAATAAAGGTACGTGAGCTTGAGGAAGAATATAAAAAAATTGCTGAAAAATTACCTATGAAGCTTGATGATATATTTGAGCCTACTATTAAGATTAAAATTGGGACCAATGAGATAGCTGCACTTTGTGATCTAGGTGCAAGCGTTTCAACAATTACAAAAAGTCATTTTGATAAGTTAAATCTTGGCCTCTTTGAAATCACCGAGTTAAAATTGCATCTAGAAGATTCTACCTACAAACAAGCTTTAGGGATTAAAGAAAATACTTTAGTATACATTAAAGGTTGTCCTGCTCTTATTGATTTTGTTATTATTGACATGCCTGAAGATGCTACTGCTTGTATTATATTAGGCCTTCCATTCTTAAGAACTATTAAGGATTTGATTAATCTACATGAAGGGAATGTGAAGCTTCAATTGCCTTCGCGGTTTCCTTTTGTTATTCATTTTCCCAGGAAGAAGAAAGCCAAGCATGATGAAAAGGAGGCCATCACTTTGAAGGCCAACTATTTTGGAGTGGGTGTTCCACTCATCTGGCCTAAGTGAGCAACATTGAGGTCAAGCTATTGACCATAAAAGAGCGCTTCATGGGAGGCAACCCATGTGAAATAAAGGTTTGAGTAAAGTTTTTAGGTTTTAGTTTAAGTTTTATGTTTAATAAAGAGTGCTAGAAAGCTCCAGTTGAGCAGAAGAAGTTCGGTACTACTAAAAATCCTGCTTTATACATGATGATGTTGGTCGACAATTTTTACTGTCATTTTTCTATCAAAAAAAGGTGTTTTGCTAAGTTTTAGGATAAGAAAGAATTCTCGAAGAAACAAAAAAAATTTGATGACTACAAAAGGTTTAACGACCAACTATACATCAGGAATAAAAATTCCGGCCGTATAGATATCTTTGCCATCCATAAATTTTGTTTCTTAGGTACTGAAGGTTTAATGACCAACTATACGATGGGAATAAAAATTCCGGTTGTATAGTTCCGGCCATATAGATATCGATGCCTTTGTAAATTTCTTTTCCAGGTACAGAAGGGTTGACGACCAACTATACGGCGGGGATGAAAAATCCCGGCCGTATAGTTGTGCCGCCAGGTGAAAACCCTAAATTTTTGACATCAGACCAACTATACGATGGGAACAAATTGTTTCGGCCGTATAGTGCGGCCGTATAGATACGTTCGACCACAAAATCGCCACGTGAAGGTACCCCCAACACCAAAACTTCAACCCTTTTTCTCTATTCTACCTCCAAACTCTCTTAAAACCTCAAGAGATCTTCATCTATACTTAATTTTATTCGATTTCCTCGCACACAAGTGATCTATGGTATGTTTCTCCTCCGATCCTCTGATTACTTTTTGCAAATTCATGTTTGATCTGTTGTCATTATCAATCTAGGGTGATACCTACTATGAACTAATTGCTATGATTCTCTGGCCTAGATTACTATTTTGAGGAGACTCTTTAGTGTGATGTGATGAGGAATATGTTATGCTTATTATTGTTGGATCAAAAAGTTTTATTTTTGTCTTTCCTAGTTATTTTAGATGATGAACACAAGGAGCCAAACTCGTGCTCGTGCCATCGCTAGTGCTTCTCGGGCTGCCACCCAAGAACGCATGGGGATACGGTTCAGGGATGAGCTCCAACATGATCGCTTCAATAGCATCAAGAACCGAGAAGTGAAGACAACCAAGTGGGCTTGCCCCATTATATTGAATCAACTTGGTATTTCTAATGACTTCAATTTACTTTGCAGTAGGGTTGGCCTGCAAAACTTTGTATTCAATGATGTGCCTACTTGTCGCCGGTTAACTCTTGAATTTCTAAGTTATTTGCAAAACACCGTTAAAGCATGGCATGGAGAGGACATGATTTCTTTCCGACTTATGAACAACAATTATGCTTTATCACTAGATGAATGGTGCACATGTTTTAATTTTCCAAACAATAATGCTAATGACTTACATGCATCCTTTACTGGCTTAGACCCTTCCCCAGAACTTTATTATAATGGAATGAGTTTTACTTCTAGAGTAAGCAAGGGGAAGAATATTCAACATCCTGCAATTCGCTATTTGTTCTATGTTATTAGTAACACCTTGCAGGCACGAAATGAGTTCACGAGACTCAGTGAGGAGGACATCTTAGTCCTCGCAAAAGCTGCTTTCAACAACATTGACTTGTCACTAAACTTTGGGCGTAATTCTTGTGCGCTACCTAGAGTACCAATCCGCCCAAAGCCAAGGACCAATCGCAGGTGGATGCGTCATCACCATGCTTGCCATTGCCCTAGGCATCGACCTAGGTGAGTTGCAACCGGTGCAAGGTGAGCGAGGTGTTGGTTTCTCTACTTTAAAACCTTGTGGAATGCTCACTAGGATAGGTGGTGTTTATTACTTGCATATTGCTAGAGCTGGGCATCTCTGCCCCGCTCCTGTGCCTAATGGTCTTTTCTCTATCGAGGAAGGATGTTTGCTATATGACTTGCAGGTTGAGCAACCCCAACCCGAGGAGGAGATTCCGGATGAGGATGAGGACAAAGAAGAGGAGCAAGAAGTTCATTATCAAGAGGAGCAGCCACCAACCCGGTTTGCTACATAGCAAGACTTCCAAGAACTTGGAGGAACTGTGGAGAGGATGCATAACCTCTCCTTGAACCTCCGAGAAACAACTAGTAATTTATCAACTCAATTTGCGAACTGGAGTTACGACTTTTTCCCGCCACCACAATGATTTGAAGGGCTTGCAAAATCCTAAGCTTGGGGAAGTTTCCTCATTATCTTTATTTGGCGTTCATTTGTTTTTATTTATTTCGAGGTTATGTTTTAATTTGAGTTTATAAGCACTCATGTTGGTTTCCCCAGCACTTTATCTTTAGTTCTTTCTATTTGTTTTTGAGACTTTCTAGCCGAGCTTTGCTGCCAATTTTCTACTCTTTAAATTCCCTCTCTTAAAAACAACAAAAAGATTTTTCCATTTATCTTTATTTTCCCTCTTCCTTCCTTTATATTCTCCTTGTGGCTTTCACATATTTGCAGGAGAGTGATCGACTTCGAGTTTCCAAGAAGCAAATCAAAAGGGAAGAGAGAAGTGAAACCAATCATGAGAGGTATGCCTTAAGACTCCCCACTTTTGAAGTTTGAGAAACCCATGCTAGTTAGTAGTAAATGTTAAGATATTACATTGGTAGAGTGAGTCTTTATATTGTAGTAAAATTTTGTTTGCATGGGTATTTAGTTGGGTACATACGGAAGGGTCATCCTCCTTGAGATACATGAGGGTACTTGCGGACATCACGCTGGCAGTCGTGCCCTCGTTGCTAAAGCTCTACGAGCTGCCTTCTACCGCCCCATCGTGATGCACGATGCAAAGGACATCGTCGAATGGTGCAACGCCTATCAGAGATTCATGGATAAGTTGCATCCACTAGGTGCAGAACTGAGGCCAATACCTGTGGCCTGGACCTTCGCGCAGCGGGGACTCGACATGGTCGGCAAGCTGTAGAAGTCATTACCCGGAGGATACATTTTTCTCCTTGTCATAGTGGACAAGTTCACCAAGTGGATTGAGGCCATGCCGGCGACCAACCAAACTGGTGCTACAGCCATCAAGTTCTTAGAGTCCATCGTCTTAAAATTCGGGGTGCCTCACAGCATCATCAGCGACGATGGGATGAACTTCACCTCGAAAGAGTTCCTGGATTTCTGCGAAAACCTAGGAATCAACATCAGCTACGCCTCTGTGGTACACCCTTAGACCAATGGTCAAGTCGAGAAGGCCAACGGCCTAGTCTGCAATGGCATCAAGAAGCGCCTCCTTTGGCCTCTCGAACGAGTGGCAGGATGTTGGGTAGAGGAGCTACCCTCCATACTATGGAGCCTCCGGACAACCCCGAATAGTGCCACTGGATACACGCCTTTATTCATGGTGCATAGTGCTGAGGCGGTCCTACCAGCTGAAGTACGCTCAAATCCCCATGGGTTGTCGCTTACAGCAAGGCTGAATTTATGGGCGCACTCGAAAACTCCGTCGATCTTCTCGACGAGGCGCGTGAAATCACCGTAGAATGGTCAACTATGTACCAGCAGAGCCTCCACAATTACCATAGCCGACGGTGACAACCAAGGTCCTTCATCGAAGGAGACCTCTTCCTGTGACTCGAGCAAAAGGGACACCTCAAGTTCGAATCTCCATGGGAAGGACCCTACATGATCACCGAAGTGATCCCAGGTGGCGCCTATCACCTCAAGGACTTAGAAACTGGAGCCGCATACTCCAATCCGTGGAATGTCGTGCAGGTGCGACGTTTCTACACTTAGACGTTTTTTCTTTACAATAAGGCTACTTAGACACACAATGTGCCTCCTGCTATTCTGCAATAAATAAAAGCTAAGTGCCTCAACCATGT
This sequence comes from Avena insularis, assembly GCA_023614405.1. Lineage (NCBI taxonomy): Eukaryota > Viridiplantae > Streptophyta > Magnoliopsida > Poales > Poaceae > Avena > Avena insularis. The sequence goes on along the minus strand of CM042688.1, from coordinate 501,187,366 downwards.
GTCCTTTTATGTTTTACTCTTTATGCATTTCGCACTCGGGGGCTATGCCTCCCCGATGACCTCGTCAAACAAACAATTCATTATCGCGATAAGCCCGACTAGCTGATTCCGCTTATCATTAAACCCTTGAAAAACTCTGGCTCAGTTGTAGCGCAACTGAGAGCCTAGCAAGGCACCGAGATTCGAAAGCATCAGGCTAACAAAAAGGTGTCGCATAAACTACACTAAAACATATACAAAGCTAGCAAGTTAATAACAATTACAAAGGCCACACAATGGCCAATCAAAACTGTAGGAGTTTTACAACACTTATCCATCTTATGCAAGGTAACAACTACTCTACTGGCATTGAAGAAGGACCTTGGTTCACTCATCAAATAGATCCACGATGTCATCCATTGGCCATGCAACCGCTCGATAATGTGGGACCATGTTCCACGCCATACCTTCCGGAGGTGCCGGCGGACCCTCTGCAATGGCATTCAGGTCCACATCCGGACGCTGCATATGCACAAGTGCAAGATCAGCTTTAGCACCTGCAACAAGTTGCTAGTGCATGTACTCGTGAACAGCGTCAGCATCGTAGAATTTCCCTAGCAACGACATCAGCATTGTCGGGACCGCGACCAGTGGGAACATCACCTTGAAGATATGCTTCAAGGACGACCGTGCCATTTTCAAAAAATGCAGCACCTGCAAGATACGATCCTGCGGGGTCGCTACTATAGTTGCCTCATCCTTATTGGTCCAGAAGAAACCCTAGCTTTTAGCTTTGCCTGAGTCAGGCAATTTAGCCAAATGCTAATTCAGTCCCTCTCTTCCTATGAAATGAGAATGACAACTGCATATGCAAATAAAAACACATCAGTCAAAATCATGGCAAGCATAGAACTGCATAATTCAGTCGAACGATGCTCACGTCACAAATGTTCATTGATCTGTGTAACTTTGCCAAGGAGATATTTCTCCCGCTCGACGGATTTTTCCGCATTCAATTTCCACACATCAGCGTTGCCACAGATGATCAATGTGTCTCACTCCAACTTCTTCATGATGACTGCAAGTGCACAGATCATTTGTAGCTAGTTTCGAAATAAAGATATCGATCCCACATGGAGAAGGAGAGTCTGAAGTCTAATAACGCTTGAAAAATATATTACAATAGAAATGCTAAATAAAGTTCTAAGTAACAAGATAAAATGCGAGTATTGTGTAAAAAGGTGTTTTTGGGTTTTAGGTATAAGAGCAACAATAAAGTAAAGTAAAACAATTGAATACAGAAAGTAAGTATCGCGTATGTAAGAGAGATTGGAACTGTAATAGGGGGAAAACATTCTCAAGGAGTAGCGGATACACCACTAGCATTATAAGGAGCTAAGATAAAGATTATTATCATGAACATTCTCAACTATGTATGTGTGGGAGGAACTCCGTATTTGGACAAATAGGCAGCAACTACTGCTCACATCATCCTCATAACCACAATAGTCAGCAATCGACATCAATCAAATTACTGCGCTATTAAGGGACGTAATCCCATAGGACGTATCCCATGGCATGGATAGTGTTCCGTGAGTTTCCTCGGTTTCCCAAGTTGATACGTAAGTAGTGCTAACAGCTTTATAGTCACTGTAAGTGCTAGCACACGTCCATCTACCAACAAGTAGGTCCCTCCATCAAGTCCCCATGAGAGGCAAATATTGAGAGATCGACTTCTCTCAACATCAAGATGAAGAAAATTTTAACACATGGTCATAGCGATGAATATCATAATAGACTTTATCTTATTTCAATCTCATACTAAGATTTCTCCATATCCCTAAGAACTAATGATCTACTCAGACATGGAGGCAATCAACATCATGGAAATAACAATGGTATCTATCATATATGAATAGTACTTGTATAAATCCACAATGAGTACGGAAATTACAACAAGATCTAGACAAGATGTAGATGGGATGGATGAAGATGGTGGTGATGCAGCAGGGGATGATGAAGATCGATGCCTTAGCCTCCTGGATCTGTGCAGGGCGAAGATGGATCCCCGGTGGATGAGTTCCCCCTCTAAATGCCTTCCAGAGGTGAGTTGGTGATTTCTAGGTGTTCTGTATGTCGTCTCCCTGATCCAGTTGCACGAGGTGAAACTATTTGAGGAGGTGGTGGTGGCGCCAACTATACGGCCAGAACTATACATCCGGAAAATTTATTCCCGTCGTATAGTTGGTCGTTGAACCATCTGTCTCCTTTGTTTGCTTCGGGTTTTCTTCTGGTATTATTAATATTTCCTAAATAAGATATTTACGTTGTTTTTGACTCCTTTTCTCCTAAGTACAACTGCTCCAAGAATTGTATCCATTGGATGCATCATCTGTCCTGATCCTGGTGAAAACAGACATAAAATGTGCGCGCGAGCACCGTAAAATACCAATATGCTACATCTACAATGCAAAATAATAGTGTAAAACATGATGCAATTATGCACTCGTCAACTTCCCCAAGCTTAGACTCTTGCTTGTCCCGAGTAAGTTTAGCTTAATGGATGTGATCTTCATATTCATGAAACTGAGTTGATAAAATAAATGAGGCAGTTGCAGCATGTGTTTATCATATACCATACATAGGAACAAGTTCATGAATTGTACCTTACTCGGACCATCTGAATAGTATTAGCAGGCTTCCACACCTTAGTGATCAACAGTTCATAAAATATGAATCTCAATATAATGTAAAAGTATCCGATTTAATCGAATGACTTAGCGAGGTAGTCCCAAGTGTTTTAGGATCAATGTATTCACTTGGGATTCAAAATCTCAAAAGTGTCTCTTTGTCATACTATAATATAGTGGTATATGCCTATTTTCTCTTTGCACACTCACTCTTTTTCTTCTCTTTTGTGTATATGCTCACACTTTTGTTTAAGTGATGTGCAAAGGTGCTAGCCATACATTCCACTTCATGTAGGAATCCAACATTTAACAATCTCAATTATCAAATTCCAATTGTATATGAAACATTATTATGACTTGAAGATTCTACCTCGACTTGTTCTCACTCTATTTTGGTAGCATTTTAATTTTCCTTTGTTCAAGGTTTCTTTTTCAACTTAACTGCATAGAAAATTTTTCTTTGTGAATCAAACCGTAGACTTACAACATATTAACCAAATTATCTTTATATGTTCCATTAATACCAATGATGTGGAAGACTCCTATTGGTATCATCAAGTGCAAGTAAAATTATAATCAAGCCATTCATATATCCAATAAAACAAACACAAACTCAATATTGCTCCATACATAATAATAAACTCAGAATTTCATTAAAGGGATCGACTATTCATGAAGGGAATTCTAATGATGCAAACTTTATTTCTAGTTTGAACTAATGCAAAACTAAAATAGTAATGTAAAACTTATAAGATAGATTACAAGGTCTAAAAGATCTCCCCAAGCTTGGAATCAAGCTAGGCGGGATCAAATAATCCCTTGCAATTATTTGATACCGTGATTGTCGTAGATCACTGTGGCGCCATGGCACACGGTATCTTCTCTTCACTGGCCAACCTGAGACGGAGGGATTGATTGACAACTTCTAGTTCTTTAACACGCAGCTTGTAGAAAAGATTATTCCTCTCCAGCACTTTCACTTGCTCTTTAATGAACTCATTGTTATCCTGGAGTGTTTGTAGCGCCTTAAGACTCATAGAAAAACCTGCTTCGGTTGTCTGCTTGATATCTTCATCAAGTTTGTCAAGATAAAGTCGCAGCAACTGAAGATGTTTGGGTGTCCCTGGCGTCTCCCTGTCCATCTATTCAATCTTCAGTTCGAGGGCCTTCAAATCCCTCTTCCGGTGTGCATTGTTGGTGTCGAGGAACTATATAGGGATGGTCTTGATCTCCTTGCCTTGCTTGCTATTGCTCTCGATCTCCATAGGGCATTTCTTCGTGGCTTCTATCCCTTAGTTGTGTGTCCTCACGTGTGAATAAGAGGTGGATTGGTTTATAGAGATTATGATTAGAGAGAGATAATGGCAGTATATAAGGGGGGTCAGAGGTCGGTAAAACTCGCGAGAAACACCAAATTGTCGCCCAAGAAAATAATCTTAATGAAACAGGGAAAGAAATCATGGATTTGGAAGAGTCGTGCCACATAACGACCAACTCTACGGGTGTGGCCCGTATAGCCCCGTCCGTATAGTTGGTTCCGGGCAGATATTTCCAAATATCTCGAGTCTAGGTCGATTAAGTCCAGACTCGGAACCGACAATAATGTTTTTTATAATAAAAATGAAAAGGCAAACGAAAAAGTGTCTGGTAGTTTAACGACCAACTATACAGCCGGAATTTTGGCTCTGATCGTATAGTTGCGACCGTATAGATACATACATCAATAATCAAAAGTGTCTGAGAGTTTTACGACCAACTATATGGCCAAAATTTTGGCTCCGGTCATATAGTTGCGCCCATATAGGTCCAGACTTCGAAAACAATTCCATAAAGATGACACAGAGAGTTTAATGACCAACTATACGGCGGGAGCTTCCTCTCCGGTTGTATAGCCCCGCCCGTATAGTTGGTAAAAAAACCTCAGAAGCTTCAAAAAAACACGAGGAATTTAAAGGCAAAAATTTTAGAAGTAAAAGCTATGAAAACAAATCACTTATTTGATTAGGAACACTTACCTCGAACTTACCATTTACTTATTCGGGGATGAAAAGCTCCTCCAACAACAAACACTTCTTATCTTTTGGAGGAATTGACCTTAGTTCATTGAATAATTCTCATAAACAAAAATCACCAGGATTAAAGTTCCACTTAACAGGATCGGTGTCTTGTTCGACAAACATGGACACTGCATCCAACATCTTTATTTCTTGCCTCTGCATAATCTGCAACTCAAATCCTTGAAGTGAAAGAATCCAACGGATCAGTCTTGGCTTATGGTCCTTCTTCTCAAGGAGTTCTTTTAAACCATCACGATCTGTATGAACTCTTACTTTTGCATCAACTATATAGGAACGAAATTTATCACAAGAGAAAAATACAGCAAAAAGTTCCCTTTCTTCCTTAGGGTAATTCTTTTGAGCACCATTAAGAGTTCTACTAGCATGATGTATAATATTAAATATGTGACCAATGTGTTGTCCTAGAGTTACTCCTACAACATCATTACTAGATTCACATATTAAGTCAAAGGTTGTATCCCAGATAGGTGGTTTAATGATAAGAGCACGGGATAAAGCATTTTTGAGTTTATCAAAGGCTTCAAGACATTTATCATCAAAATTAAATCTTACTACCTTTTGCGGGAGGTTAGTCAAAGGTTTAGATATTCTAGAAAAAATTCTAATGAACCTTTTATAAAAAACCCACATGACCAAGGAAACTTCTTATACCTTTAATATCCCTAGGTTGTGGCATTCTCTCTATGGCCTCAATCTTAGCTCTATCCACTTCAATTCCCTTACATAATACCTTGTGTCCAAGGACTATACCTTCTTTGACCATAAAATGGCACTTCTCCCAGTTCAGAACAAGATTGGTTTGTTTGCAACGCTGAAAACTCTTTTGAGATTATCTAAGCAACTAGTAAACGAAGTTCCATAGACAGAAAAATCATCCATAAATACTTCCATTATCAGTTCTATAAAATCTACCACAATAGCAGTCATGCATCTTTGAAAAGTAGCTGGAGCATTACATAAACCAAAAGGCATACGTCGGTAAGCATGTAAACCATAAGGACTAATGAAAGTTGTTTTAACTTGGTCATCCAGATGAACAGCTATTCTAGAAAAACCAGAGTATCCGTCCAAGTAGCAAAAATGAGTGTGGTTTGCTAACCTTTCTAAAGTTTGATCTATGAATGGTAAAGGATAGTGATCTTTGCTAGTTTCTTTATTTAATTTCCTAAAGTCTATGCACATCCTATGCCCAACAATAGTTCTAGTAGGTACCAATTCATTGTTTTCATTAGGAACAACAGTAAAACCGCCCTTCTTAGGGACACAATGAACAGGACTTACCCATTCACTTTCTTTAACAGGATAGATTATACATGCGTCCAATAGGCATACAATTTCTTTTCTTACCACTTCCTTCATTTTAGGCTTCAATCTTCTATTAAATTCTGCAACTGGTTTAGCACCTTCTTCCATGAATATCCGGTGGATGGTTATCATGGGACTAATGACCTTCAAATCATCCATTGAGTACCCAAAGGCCTCGAGATGCTCCTTAAGTATTTTCACGAGTTCTTCTTCTTCTTTTCCTGAAATTTTAGCACTAATAATAATAGGAAATTTGTTTGTATCATCTAAAAACCTATATTTAAGATTATTTGGTAGAGTCTTCAACTCTGGGGGTGGTAATTCCCCATCCCCTCTCTTTTCTAGCTCTTCAAAAGCCTCATAAGTTGGAGGTCCCATAATGGGAAGTGAATCAAATTCATCTTCTAGCTCTTCTAGGGACTTGTCCTTCATTATTATTTCTTCTTCTTGATTACTAAAGAAAAGAGCTGCCATTTCCTCAATAGTTTTCTCTTCCTCTTCTTCTTGTATTTGTGGAGGCCTGTCTTTAAATTTGGAAAAGTGGAACTCCTTTTCCGCTCCCCAAGCTTAAGAGACACAATCTCCTTTTTGAAATCCACATAGGCACCTATATCACTCAAAAAGTTTCTTCCAAATATAATCAGGCAAAGAGTGTCAGCTGGCATATCAACAACTACAAAATCGATAGGAAAGTTTTTTTTGCAAATTGTGACAGTTGCATCTTCAACTACTCCCATTGGAATTCTAAGATTTTTATTGGCTAACATAATTGTCATATCAGTATTTTAAATTGTAGCCGGTTCTATTTCTTCTTTTATTTCTAAGTAGAAATCATAAGATATAACATTAACTTCGGTGCCAAGATTGCATAAACCATAATGCGAGGTTTCTTCAGGGAAGAATAGGTTCACCCACATCTTTTACCTTCGTTTTGCCTTCAACCAATACAAAAGTCTCTTCATCAAGTTCAACTATGTTACAATGTGCGTACATAGCCATAATTGCTTCCTTGGTTACCTCTTCATCTTAATTTCTTCCAGATGTTCCATGATTTCTGGCATACTTTCTTCTTCCTTCTTCTCCTGTACTGCTTTAACATGTTCATATTCGACAATATGCTTTTGTGCAGTGTTAGGGAAAGGCATCTCATGTATTGGTTCTAGGGAGGCCAGTGTTGCTTTATCTTCTCTTTTCTTCTCAAGTTCGAGTGGTGGATCATACTTGACCACACCCTCTTTCGTAGCTCTGATATGTTCTATAAAAGCTTTAACAACTTGCAACACAAGATCTGAATCCAAATAAAGTTCTTTAGATAATTCTTTAACATGGCCCTTTTTATTATAGTCATGAATGCAATCATGTTATATTTCTACGCCTCCTTCACTTCCTAGACCAAAATTCCATGAAACTCTATGGTCGCAAATTCATAAAGGCTTCTTCCGCGAAAGAGTCTAGTTCAATTTTATTAGGTTCAATTAACCCGCCATAAAATATATGCAATAAATACCATTCAGGTAAATCATGATGAGGACATAGACGTAGTAGATCTTTAAATCTGATATAAGCTCTTACTAGTCCTTCATTAGAACGGTTCCTCCAAGTCATTATAAGAAGCTTGATTCCAAAAGATTTTGATTATGGATAATATTTTGCTAGAAATTCATAGGCTAGATTATCCCAAGTAGTAGTGGTTTCAGGGGGTAGAGATCTATACCATGAGAGAGCTATACTAGTCAAAGTCTGACTAAAAAGTTTAACTCTTATCTCATCAGTGGTATATCCCGTCAATTGAAAAGTGCCACATGTATCTTTGAAACATGCAATATGCTCATATGGACCAGGATCTTCTTCATCTACAGTAAATTGCTTCTTGTGTAGAATACCAAGTAGTAGAGGATTTATTTCAAACCCCCTTATCTTCTCATTGGAGTTGTCACTTTTATAAATATCATAGGGCTTCCCAAAGTGCACAGATCGTTTGTAGCTAGTTTCGAAATAAAGATATCGATCCCACATGGAGCAGGAGAGTCTGAAGTCTAATAACTCTTGAAATAAATATTATGATAGAAATGCTAAATAAAGTTCTAAGTGACAAGATAAATGCGAGTATTGTGTAAAAATGTGTTTTTAGGTTTTAGGTATAAGAGCAACAATAAAGTAAAGTAAAACAACTAAATACAGAAAGTAAGTGTGGCGTATGTAAGAGAGATTGGAACTGCAATAGGGGAAAAACATTCTCATGGAGTAGCGGATACACCACTAGCATTATAAGGAGCTAAGATAAAGATTATTATTAAGAACATTCTCAAATATGTATGTGTGGGAGGAACTCCGTATTTGGACAAATAGGTAGCAACTGCTCCTCACGCCATCCTCATAACCACAATAGTCAGCAATCGACATCAATCGAATTACTGCGCTATTAAGGGATGTAATCCCTAGGACGTATCTCATGACATGGATAGTGTTCTGTGAGTTTCCTCGGTTTCCCAAGTTGATATGTAAGGAGTGCCAACAACTTTATAGTCACTGTAAGTGCTATCACACCTCCGTCTACCAACAAGTAGTTCCCTCCATCAAGTCCCCATGAGAGGCAAATATTGAGAGGTCGACTTCTCTCAACATCAAGATGAAGACAATCTAACACATGGTCACAACGATGAATATCATAATATACTTTATCTTATTTCAATCTCATAGTAGGGTTTCTCCATCTCTCCAAGAACTAATGATCGACTCAGACATGGAGGCAATCAACATCATGGCAATAACAATTGGATCTATCATAGATGAATAGTACTTGTATAAATCCACAATGAGTACAGAAATTACAACAAGATCTAGACAAGATGTAGATGGGATGGATGGAGATGGTGGTGATGCAGCGGTGGATGATGAAGATCGATGCCTTAACCTCCTGGATCTGCGCAGGGCGAAGATGGATCCCTGGTGGATGAGTTCCCCCTCTAAATGCCTTCAAGAGGTGAGGTTTTGGTGATTTCTAGGTGTTATGTATGTCGTCTCCCTGATCCAGTTGCACGGGGTGAAACTATTTGAGGAGGCGGTGGCGGCGCCAACTATATCGACGGAACTATATGGCCGGAAAATTTATTCCGGTTGTATAGTTGGTCGTTGAACCATCTGTCTCCTTTGTTTGCTTCGGGTTTTCTTATAGTATTATTAATATTTCCCAAATAAGAGATTTACGTTGTTTTTGACTCCTTTTCTCCTTAGTACAACTGCTCCACGAATTGTATCCATTGGATGCATCATCTGTCCTGATCCTGGTGAAAACAGACATAAAATATGCGCGCGAGTGCCGTAAAATACCAAGATGCTACATCTACAATGCAAAATAATAGTGTAAATGATGCAGCCCGTCCTACGGATGCTACTACATCCACAACACCAAGTCTAAGCTCGTCCCCAAGTCACCCAAGAAGACAAACGCGAACGGTACTACCGCTCCCAACAGCGGTCCTACCGTGTCCCGGTACTACCGCTCAGCCTCAGCGGTACTACCGGCCATGACTGAAGCCCACGCCATCGCCTCTGGACGCCCCGGTATCGCCTTGCGATACTACCGCCCCCAAGCGGTTCTACCGGTTGCCCAACCGGTACTACCGGACCTGGAGCTCGACGACAGCTGAAGCCCGGAGCTACCGCTCCCTGAAGCCGCTACCGCTTCGGTTCGATAGTACCGGACCCGAGGACCGGTACTACCGGTCAAGACTGGGCCTGTGCGCCTCAACAGCTGGGCCACAGCCCATGTACCCCCTTATTATGTTGCAACCCTAGTATTATGCCCAAACTACCCCTATGTAAGTGGCTGGCCTATAAATAGAGCCTCCACCCCTCATGTATCCCTTAGGCATAGATGATAGACTAAAGACAACCCCCTTTGTGGGATCTCTAGTTTTGCCTCATCCCCTTCTACCAAAGGGGATTGACTATCGTCACCACCTCGTTGGAGTTTGCATTGCGCCTCCCTCGTTCTACAAGGCCTTGGCATCGGTGTCCCTTTGCCAAGACGTCAAGACCCTCTCCAAGGTGTTCTTCCCTCTCCGCGTGGGATTGAGGGAGCACGTTGACCGATATTTCCTTGCGAGGATTCTATCGGACCGGTGGCCACCGGCGAGAGCAATCGGCCTTGTATCGTGTGAGTTTTGCGTGTGTTCATCGTGTTCTTCGCGAGATGTGCATCCGCTTCCGCTACCTTCTCCCTTTCCTCTCGTTTTCCCATCGATTTGACCACGAGATCCGTGAAGATCGGGCCACCCACGGGGTTACCCCATAACATATGGTATCAGCAGCTTTTGGTTGCCTCGGATTTCTCCTCGATTTGGTCTTTTCCCCATAAATTCGAAAATTCCACCAAAAATAGCCCCAATTTGTGTTTTGGACTGATCTATGATTTGAGTGCGTTTTGGTATGTTTTTATCCATGGATTACTTGCTAAACTTGTTGATCTACCTTCCCCTGCGTTCCCATGGCCTAATTCCATCATTTACCCCTCTGATTTGGTGTTTTTCCTCAAGATTTTCCGCCCAAATCGCCCCACAATCACGAAATCGTGTCAAATCTACACGTCCCAGGTATAACCGGTACTACCGGGCTAAAAAGCGGTACTACCGCACTTTTCCGGTACTACCGGGGTCCAAAAAGCGGTACTACTGCCCGGACCTAAAAGGAATCAGCAGATTTCAGATTCCGTGAGCAAGGCGGAATCCACCAATAAAGGGTGAAGATCGGCGACGAAAGGTATAAAAATTCCGCCACTTCTCCCAACTTGCATCCTTTTGTGAGCTACACTATCTTTGCGATTAACAAACACCTATTGAGACTAGTTCCCCTATGATTGCTTGGGCTATGCACATTTGATACCATGTAGAATTCCGAGCAAAAGTTGTGAGCGCGCTATCTCATATAGTTATCTTGTATAGTTGTTGGCACAAGGAAGAGGCAAGTGAAAAATAAAAGAAAAATAGAAAAAGAAAAATAAGAAAAAGAAAGAAAGAAACAAGTTCCTCATAGAATAGGAAGCGCAAGCTCGATGAACATCAAATAGGTGGTATTTATTGTGCATATCTTGTAGCCCACCAATTTATTGCAATCGAACTAGCGTCTCTCCTTGCACTAGTGCGACACGAGCTTATATTTTTCGCTACGTAATCATTTGGTTCTTAGCTCACTTTCTCCATCGCACAAGTCCCATTTATCCCACCGTGTGTGTTTCCTTGTACATAATTTCTATCTTGTGGATTGACTTGTTTTGCTTTGTGATCATCGTGGTTCTTTACTTGCCATTACAATATCTTGATTTCGGATTGTTCTTGGACATGCCACCTTCCATACCCATCCACCATAAGCTTTGTGTGTGTGTTTTTTAGTGGTTAGTTGGTTTTGGTGTTCCGCGTGAACTTCACTTTGCTTGGTTTTGATTGCTCTCAAGTGTTGCCACTTGCACGATACTATCTTTCAAGATAAAGTAAGGTTTGACGTTGCATTCCTAACCCCCTACCACTTCCATATACACCACTTGGTCTTGTGAAACATGTCTAGGGACTCCGGAACCGAGGATGATTTCTATGAAGAATCCATGATGAGCCACCATGCATATGCCTCCACAAGCATGGATGACATGATGGAGCACTACACCGACAATGGCTCCACATGCTTGGGTGATATGGAGTTCTACAACAATTAACTCCCCAAGCATGGACGACTTCAAGAACGACAACGACAAGCTCCTCAAGTCGCGTCGACCAAGACGGAGCCTCCACCTCGAGAGCACCAAGGTCCACCATCAAATGGACAACTTCAAGAGCGACATGGACAACGACTTCGCCAAAACCATGAGCATGATGGCCAAGACTAATGATGCTTTGTGCTCATTACAATGCCTCACCAAGAAGAGTGCCAAGGACAAGAAGCATCGTCATGAGCGTCATGTGGATGACCAAGTGCGCCATCTACATCAACGTTTGGCAAGGCACGCCAATGACCTCCGTCGACACCATCAAAGGGCACCTTCCACTACTCGTGCCACCACCAAAATGGAACCAAGAGCAAGCTCCCCTCCATGCCATCAAGCTTCAACGCCACGACTTGATGTCCTAGATGACGCATGCAACCTCATGGATGACGAGGACGAAGACCTCTACTTCGCCAAGTTGGACGAGTACGTCAAGAGGACTACACAAGCCAAGGTGCAAGATGGCGACGACAAGGTCAAGAATGGTGAGAATGGGATTTTCCCTTCACCAAAGGAGGCGCAAGGAGTTGAGAGAACCGAGTCTACCCCCATATGCTTGAGTGATGATGTGGTACCAATCCCATGTGAGTATGAGCCACTTAGCCCACTTGAGTGAAAGCAAGAGTGAGATGAGTGACTCCACCATATGTGAAATTGAGTGCTTCCACTTTGAGGGCATGAGTGATACACCAAGTGAGTTGAGAGTGGTAGTTGATAGGTCATGTGAGACCACTTTGATTTCTAACGACTTACCCTCTACCTCTAGTGTGTTATCCCATGATGTGCTAGGTTCCATGGATAAAGAAGCGCCAAGCTTGGAGATGATGATGCCTCCGACCGAGAAGATGAACATGGTGGATGAAGTTGGCACCATCCCCATATTGGATGAAGAAGTCGCCCACATGGAGGCCAATACTACCATAACACCCACTTCATATGAGAGGTATGAACAAGGTAACAATATGGGTGTTGATGATGCCATGACCCCACTAGTGGACATGATGACTTGTGATGATTGGCATGCTATGGATGATGTTTGTGATATCACATATGCTTCATTGATATGTCCATGTGATACTTTGCCTTTGCATAATGTTGAGCATGTGATATTATTTGATTGTGATGATGTTGCCATAGACATGCCATGATCTAAACGTTACATTGATGATATCATTGCTTGCACTTTGTTGAACAATTGCTCTTTCCAATGTTTTGCTTGCAATGATGTTACCAATGGTACCCCTCGAACCATGCTTTGTCATGAGTGTTTTACAATTTCTCCCGTTGCTTGCAGTAAGTTGAATAATTGCTCTTTCACTTATTTTGCTTGCAACAATAATGATAATATGTTTTCTATTGAGATGGCCCCCATAGCTTTATCAAATTTTGGAGATTTTGGTAAATGCCATGATAAGCATGTTAACCACTTGCATACTCACCATGCATATTTTTCATACTTGGTTGACACTAATGGTGATGTGCACAAGAAGAGATACGTCATGATGGATGATGTGTTTCTCTAGCATGCACACACGTTCTTCCTTTTTTGTTTGATGTGTGTAGGCACCCGCACAAGAATGTCAACCTCAGTTGAGCATGAGTTGACAAAAAGAGCTCTAGAGAGCATCCCCACGTGAGTTCAAGATCGAACCCAACTCTAATACCTTTTGCATGCTTTGCATCTTTCATGTTGAAAAATTGCTTTTTCCTATGGTTTGCTTGCAAGCATGTTGATGGTATTCTTTCACCTTGTGACAATCATATTTCGTTGCCATTGAATATTTATGCTTTGTGTGTTGCCACAAAAATGCTGAACAATTTCTCTTTCCGATGTTTTGTGTGTAACCATAATGCCATTATGAGCATGTATTGTCATGAGAGCTTCCAAGTATCTCGTATTGTTGTTGCAACAAACATAAGGACCACTTTCTCTTTCATATGGTTTGTTTGCAAACATGTTGTTGTTGCTTTCGCTTGCGATACTCATACCCCCATGATTTTGGCTTTTGATGATATGTGTAGGGCATCCAACATATTGAACAATTGTTCTTCCAATGGTTGGTTTGCACACATAATGATGTTGCTTTGGATATTCTTCCGCATGTGTTTTTGTCGAATTCTCCTACTGTTGCATCAAAGATGTTGATCCATATCTTAGTCAATTGCTTTGAGTGCCACACTAAGACGCTTTATGGAGTTTTTGAGTTCCCACATTTGGATGATGTTCAAACAATTCCCATGCACTTTGACCTTGCATATGCATTCTGTTTGCTATACTTGAGTTGTACTAATAGTGTTGTGAACAAGAATGGACATGCCACAAATGACATGCTCCTCTATCACACACAAACATATGTTGCTTGGTCTTTGTTGTGTGAAGGTACAATTGCTTACGCGTCAACCTCTATGGACAAAGATATGACAAGACGAACCGAAGAGAGTTACCTATGGTTGCCCTTCAACGAGCCATCTCTACATCATAAGGTGACTTCACTCTACTTGAGGACTCATGCTATAATCTTCAAGAATTGGCTATTCTTTGAGTGTTGCTTCGCTTTTGTTGTGAGCTTTGTAGGCTACATGGAAAGTGAAGGAACATTGAAGAGCTACCACATCAAGCTACTCGAGGACGACTACATGGCGAACCCCAGGATCAAGAATGTCTCTCGACCACCTCTACATGACGAGCATCTAGAGTCGAGGACAACTCTTTTCGAAGGGGGGAGATGATGCAGCCCGTCCTACGGACGCTACTACATCTACAACACCAAGTCCAAGCTCGTCCCCAAGTCACCCAAGAAGACAGACGCGAGCGATACTACCGCTCCCAACAACGGTCCTACCGTGCCCCGGTACTACCGCTCAGCCTCAGTGGTACTACCGGCCATGACTGAAGCCCATGCCATCGCCTTTGGATGCCCCGGTATCGGCTTGTAGTACTACCGCCCCCAAGCGGTACTACCGGTTGCCCAACCGGTACTACCAGACCTAGAGCTCGACGATAGCTGAAGCCCGGAGCTACCGCTCCCTGAAGCCACTACTGCTTCGGTCCGGTACTACCGGACCCGAGGACCGGTACTACTGGTCAAGACTGGGCCTGCGCGCCTCAACAGCTGGGCCACATCCCATGTACCCCCTTATTATGTTGCAACCCTAGTATTATGCCCAAACTACCCCTATGTAAGTGGTTGGCCTATAAATAGAGCCCCCACCCCTCATGTATCCCTTAGGCATAGATGATAGACTAAAGACAACCCCCTTTGTGGAATCTCTAGTTTTTCCTCATCCCCTTCTACCAAAGGGGATCGACTATCGTCACCACCTCGTTGGAGTTTGCATCGCGCCTCCCTCGTTCTACAAGGCCTTGGCATCGGTGTCCCTTTGCCAAGACGTCAAGACCCTCTCCAAGGTGTTCTTCCCTCTCCGCGTGGGATCGAGGGAGCACGTTGGTCGATCTTTCCTTGCGAGGATTCTATCGGACCGATGGCCACCGGCGAGAGCAATCGGCCTTGTATCATGTGAGTTTTGCGTATGTTCATCATGTTCTTCGTGAGGTGTGCGTCCGCTTCCGCTACCTTCTCCCTTTCCCCTCGCTTTCCCATCGATTTGACCATGAGATCCGTGAAGATCGGGCCACCCACGGGGTTACCCCATAACAGTAAAACATGATGCAATTATGCACTCATCACTTCACGTGGTCACGCAGGCGGGACAGAAGCGACAGCTCGTCCACCCTTGATGGTGGAGAGGCCAAGGGTGTGGCTGTAGATGGCATACCTTGCACACCACTCGAAGACCCCTATCCAATCAAAAATTCGAAGCGTAAGAATCCTCGAACATGGAATTCGAGTCCAAAGAAGAAAACAGAAGCATCAAGCAGCCAAAAATATATACATCAAGTTCAAACAAGTTCTTGGTGGGGTACCCCAGAAAAGTATCCCAAGATAATTAAAAGTTCCTAGCACAACTATACAGTAAATAGAAGAAAAGCTAGGCCTATGCATCAGCACCTACGGGCTTCGCGGACTCTGTGGCAATTACCGACATCGTGGGCTTTGCATCCGCAGACCCCGACGCCATGGTATTCGCCGCACTCAGTCGCTTCTGCTCCGCAGAATACCCCGTGAGCGTCTCTAAGAGCCGATGCCCATACTTCTGACAACGAGCAGCAAAAGGAGCGAATGCTACCTCTTCGCTGTCTATGGTCATCGGCATCCTCGACGTGATCCTGCTCACATTGAGATCAGCGCCACAGGCCCGTGCCATTGCCAGACCAAGAGATGCTCCTGCACCTTTGTGCGCCTTCTTGTACTCCACTAGTACACCCCTAGTGAAAGCATCAACAAGGCCTTCAAGGTTTTGCGAAAATCTGGAAGAGTAGAATTTTGCATAAGCAAAAAGTTTTTGTGTGGCTTTTCCTAGTTGACGGGCTTAATACTCGAGATCTTGTGGAGAGAAGACATTGGCATCTCGATTCTGGTGTGCACTGTGAGTTATGTAGATGTAATGAGAGGGAAACACAGGAGCATCTCTTCTTTAACTGCCAGTTTGTAGTCAGAGTTTGGCAAAAAATGGGCATCACATGGTCATCCCATCCGAGCATTACAGTCATGTTTGAGGTTGCTAAACAAACCTTTCGAGGTCCTAAATTCATTGAAGTGGTGGCATGCGCTTTGTGGGGGATTTGGAAGATTAGGAATGGTAAAATCTTTGAGAGAAAAGCACCATCTATTGAAGCTTGGAAGGCTATCTTCAAATATGACCTTGAACTCATCAAGCACAGGGTTAAACCCACCCATCGAGCTGCTCTTTTTACTTGGATAGAATCTCTGTAATCTATCGATGTAGTGATCCTATAGCTACATTCATTTCTTTGTTCATGTTTTTAGCTCCATGTAATTTACCTTGAGTGTCCCACCCCCCGGACATTATATATATATATATATATATATATATATATATATATATATATATATATATATAGGACATATTCATACTACACTTGGGTGTAGTTACACCCACACGTGTTCCACACTATATAGGCAGTATCTACCATACCGGAAGGTATGTACGTGTAGTATGAAGTATATAAGAATATTTGGACAGTATATATATTATTTTTTTGGTAGTATATAATTTTTATTCACATAATCCTTTTGTACGTACAAATATGAGAGTATTTTACATATATAGTGCAAACTATGGGTGCACTACAAGTTTTTCACCTACAAGTTTTTCACCTAACATGCTTGTAAGTATCTTAGATATAGTATATGAACATACTCAAATAAATAAAGTATTACAAATACTTCACGTAAGGTATATATATATATATATATATAACTATACCGTAAGGGCTTCCCCAACGGTTTCACGGTAAAAAAACAAGGCCTTCAAGGTCCTCAATAGTCGCGGCCTTCGGTATCATCTCCTCCGGAGACGATAAAGCATGACCTTGGACTTTTGAACCGCGTCTGTTGCGAAAGCGCTGTGGTCTTTGACTACAGCGACTGCGCTGACCAGGAGGTCCTCACGGGTCAGCACCTGGCGACCAAAGTCGACGCTAGCCGCATCTGCGAGGCCATCGCAGTTCACGATAAACTACAAGAAGAAGATAAACATATTGATGAATTTGAAACCAAAGTCGAATCAATCACAAACCAGAAAGAGCTTGGGCAGCGGCCAGGGGTTGTTCCGCAAACCCGCGTTCCCTTTTAGCTACAGCACTTTTAGCTACAGCGGCAACCTATTCCTCTTTGCGCCATTGCGACTCCTCCTTGAAGCTCTCGGGGGCATCTATGGCATCTTTCCTCTTTGTTTCAGCCGCACTGAGACTCTTCTCGAGGGAGCTCAACCGACGAAGATTGTCATTGTTCTCCTCTAGCAACAAAAAGGCACGCTAGTCAGAATATTGGCCACGACTTCGACAATAACCACTCAAAGAAGAAAAGACATTACTCTATAGCTGCTGATGGTCAGCATCCAGCCCCACATAGTCATTGCCAAGGCGAATCATATTTTTCAGAAAGGGCTGCAACAAAATTCGAGTCAGATGAGCAGCAAAAGTACATAGGGCTCCCTAGAAGGACTAAGGAAACACTTGCATCGCCTCCCGAAGACTCCGAAGGTTCTTTTGTGGTCATCCGGGTGAGAACCCTATGCTCCCCCGACTAGGAGGAACTTGAGGAGCTCTCGCTGGAGTTAGTTGTGTCTTTTGGGAAGGCGTGGGTTGATCCGCAGTTTTTTCCCTGGAGTCCACAACTCCCTCGTCTTCTAGCTCGCGAACGGTGTCAGACGAGCATGACAGTGTGACACTTCAGTACAAACAAGATAAAAATAAGTGCAAGGAAAACAATGAGAGGAGTAAACCGAAGAAACATGGCTAGAGAAAAACGTGAAGCCTCACCCATCAAAATGGATCAAAAGGTTCATCCAGCTTTTGCTTCTTCAACGGAGGGGGATGCATGCTGCGGACAGGCATGGCCGGAATTGACTTCGCGGCGCCTTCCTCATGAGCAGGGTCCTTCGGCGTCCCAGGCGTGGAGGCATCCGACTCCTCGCTCCGCTCCCGCTTCCGCGACTCCGACCCGCTAGACTCGGGGGCTTCCAGCATCTTAGCAATAGGCATAGTTGAATCCGACTCGTCCGTCTTTGTTGCTTCGGGAGGGATGACACCTTCTAGCTGAGGAGGCACATGGAGGGTGCACCTTTATACTCCTACAACAAAAGGATCATATAGTTAGTTCATCATTAACATTGTCCCACGAACATGAGGGAAATACTCAACAGATGCTCACCTCCAGAGGAGGGTGAGTAGCACGGAAAGGAAGCACGCTCGACTAAATCTGGGAATGGTTATTATTTAACCGGGTGGATTAGTTTGGTTTCTTCTCGTGGGCTTGTTTGGTTTGGATTCTAGTGGGCCGACTCTAAAACGAGTTTGATTTAGTTCGGTTGCTCTACAAACTGGTTTGGGTATGGTCAGTATAGGTCCAATGGTTCTAGTTCTAAACAGGTCAAACCCGTGGTTTTAAACCGGTTATTTGCGTGGTCCTGACACCAGTTATGCTCTCGTCCCTTGCGTAGTTGTGTCTTGCGTGCCACTCAACGGTGTGGCTGCCGCTAATACATCCTCTTCCTCCGTACCTCGCATCCTTGACCAGCGGCCCGTCTCCAACGATAGTGGCGACGAAGGTGGATGAGGGTTCTTCTCCGGTCGTCGCAGCACGGGCATATGCTTCTCAGCTCCGGCGACCATAACGGTCTCGGAGCGTTTGCCTCTCACCTCCGGTGGCATCAACGCGCCAGGAAGCCTTGCCCTCGACGGCCTGCTCCTTCTCGTGGGTCGTAGGTACCACCACTCCACTATCCTTCTACTTCTTTGGCGAGCACGTACTGTTTGACGAGCTGATAGGCGTGCCAACGAAGTGGTCGTTGCCGCAATGGTGGACGCCATAGCCACACACACGACACACTTGGGCCAGGGGTAAACTGAATATACGTAGTTCCTGAATTCCTACAGCTACCGTCGCACTTGCCACCGACGCCCACCTTGTCTGGCCCGTGTGACTGCAGCTGCCGGTGCTCATGGCTAGCTGTTGCTGTTCATGGCGCTCATGCCGACACGCGCCGTGGTGTAGCCCAAGTCGTCGTCCGGGCCGCTGCTGCTCCCGAATGGCAGCCTTAGTAGTGAACGGAACGCCCACCCTGTCGGAGCCGTCGGGCCCAGCTCAAACACTGATAGTGGTATCCGCAACCTCCTCGCGGTGACCGTCGCGCCGGCGGTGAGGAAACCAAACAGGAGCATGGTCGTTTTTCATGGTGCTGCAGCAAACCCGAGCGGAGCACTCACCTTCTCTCCTAACGAAGTGATGCAGGATCTCCCTGAAGTGCTTGATCTATCCTAGGATCCTTAGGTGCCTTGATGCTTTGTTATGTACGTCAACCCATTTGATCCAGCAGTTCCGAACCCATTTTCCTAAACAGTTTCAACCCACGGTTGAATAATTGGTTTAGTTTAGCTTGGGTGAGAAAACGAGCAGCTTTAGTTTTGGTTGGGCTGACTTAAATATGAAATGGGTTTAGTAGAGGTTCAGTTGTCAAGTTTTCTCATGTGGTTTGGTTGAGGTGTGGTTCAGTTGTCCAACCATTCTCAGGTTCGCTCGACTCCGCAGGAAGCTTCTCCTTCAAAGTGATATTCGTCAACGACCTGATCTTCTTCTCGAGCTCCGCTGCAGTAATATCCTCCGCGTAGACGCATGTCAGATCCATCACGCTCTTCCAGAGATACATCGGATAGGCCCTGGCTTAAAGTAGCTGCACCTGACATCACAGCCACGTTCAAATGAGGTACACGCCAGTGACCTCCTTGCCCTGAATAAGCTGAAGATCCTGCACTCACTGGTACAAGACCTCCACGTCATCCTCCTTTCCGGGCATCACTACATTCTTCCACGACCTCTTCTTCTGCAGCTCCGCCTTCGGATCAAAGGGAGCAAGGCCGAACCTTTGTCCCTCTGCTTTTTGGTCCCGGATGTAGAACCACTCGTCCCTCCATCCTTGGGCGGAGTCGACCATGTCGAGGCTAAAATATTGGAATAGGGGTCCATAGATGTACTGCACCCGCCAAGATCGTACACCACGGAACCAGACCCCGATTGTCCCTTCAACTTGAACAACTTCTTGAAGAGACCAAAGTGCGGCTCGATCCCGAGCCAGAACTCACAGAGAGTGATGAAGCACATAATGTGCAAGATAGAATTGGGAGTCAGATGATGCAGCTGAATCCCATAAAAACATATCAATCCACGAAAGAAGTCGTGGAGGGGAAGCGAGATACCCCGAAGAAGAAAAGCAATGAACATCACGCGAAACCTGGCAGAAGGATCGGGAATTACCTCCGGCCCGAGAATCCGGCATTCATCTTCTTCGGCTAGAATAAGACCGTCCAGACAATGCGGATGAAGCTCGTGGAGCTTCAGAGTGGAGCGCCGCCAGCACCCGTTGGTCACGCGGGTCCCGGTGCCTTTCTTCTTTGCGGCTACGATAATAGTGCTGGACCCAGTGGTGGCGGTGGCCTTCTTTGTCACGGTGGCAGCGGTGCCAGATCCCGTAGCAGCAACGCCCTTCTTCTTCCCTATTCTTCTTCGACGAAGAGACCGGAGAAAGTAACTGGGAAAGGCTCTAAGGACGTCCAATGCAATGAGTGGTGCAGTGCAGCTGAGAGGAGGAGAGCGACAATGGCAGCAGCGCGAGGAAGATGAAGATACAAAGTGCAGAAATTACTGCCTCAATCCGCTACTTAAGTGACGGTGAAAGGTCATCCGGAGGCCGGTATTTCTCTACTTCAATGCGTTGCACACATTGGTAATGACGCGTGGCGGTGCGTACACTGAACTGCCGCGACACGATCCCCACTCAGCGTGAAAATCGAGGAGACACAGTTAAAACCCTAAATTACATGTGACTAATCAAATCCTAGTTAGATAGTGGGGCCTACTGCTGTCATGTCCTATCAGCACTGCTCACGCTAGCGGATGAGCTCATTCAATCGTCAACAATACCGTCATTAGCACTTGCACTAGCAGCAGCTCACGGAAAGGTGTGCAACGGTAATTTTTCTTTGACTAATTCAGTTTTTGCTAGAGTCCACGACTCGATCAAATACTCGGGGGCTACTCCTAACAGGAGCGCTGGTCGCGCACTCGAAGGTCTTTTGGGTCCAGTGAACATGCCATCCAAAATACAAAATCTAGGGCACTAATGCCATGACCCCTCCTTTGAATCAACGATTCGACTACAGGCTCGGGGACTACTCTCATAGGAAGCGCTGGAAGCTCAATCGACAAGTTATGTCCAATGACAGCAGTCGCAAATGTTCAAAGTCCCAGCTCGAATCTATGACTCGAATAGGCACTCGGGAGCTAGTCCCATAGGGTGTGCTGGTCACACACCTATGAAAAAGAAAAATAGCCATTTAATGGCACAAAGCGTTGAACACGTCCGCACCATAAGCATTCGAATCCTTCGACGACCTCGTATCCAATCAAACACAAAATTGTCTGACAGAGGGACAACGTCTCCTGGGCTACCCAAAACACCTATGTGGTGATAAACTTCGGATGTCGCGTTTACAACGTGAAGATAAAACCTGCAGATGCAATCCAATGGCCTAGGAACGCACCTGCTGTGCTCTACCCGAAATATACCGTGCCTACAGGCACGATGAAAAAGCCTCGACGGACGCGTCGAGTGCACAAATTAAAACACTGGAATTTGATTTTATAAGACCTTTGCAGAATGAGTCCAATTACGCCAGTAATTTTCCGAATTCAAGTCCGGGGACTCGAGTTTGAGTAGGTAGCGTTGTTTTCCCTAAGTCAGTTAACTTATCCCGATCCGTCGGATGAATCAGGCACGCATATCACTATTCCTATGACATAAGCAGGCACCTGATAGAATATTCGGATGGGCACTCAAAAGACTTAATAGTCTCCATCCGAATCTACAATTCAAATGGATATTCGGGGCCACTGACATGGGAATGCCCCACGGGTGCCCTGGATTAGCCTATACGGTTTGGCCCAGGAGGAGCCCGCGGGACAATTGAAGGCCAGCAAGGATTTAGATGACCTAGGCCCAAGCGACTCCTTGAAGAACACTGCAAGGAATAGATAGAAATTTAAAGGGAAAACCATAATCTATAACCGACTCGGCCTGTTATCCCGAGACCTGGCTTCCCTATATAAAGGACAAGAGGGAGCGGCGAGAAGCATATCCGTAACCCTAGTTTACACATTGCCAAATTACATCTGCGCACCCCTTGTAACTTTCGACTTCTCGATAATCAAAGAGCAGACAAGCAGGAGTAGGGTCCCTTCCTAGAGCCTGAACCTAGGTAAACCGCGTGTCCCGATATGCTTGTTTGCTAGTGGTTCGATGCCTCCAGCTCTTCCCACTTCATGTAACCCAAGTCCATCAACGATGGGAATTGACGAGTTAACCCCTCGTTACGTCCCTCATGTATCATCCACCATCGTCGCCCATCTCCCGCCATCGCGAGAGATCCTGGATCCCGCAAAGGATGGCGTCAGATTCATCCTCCTCGTCGGCGTCGGCCTCTCGCTCGTTGGGATCCGCTCCTGCAACTCCCTTTACGCGCTTCGCCGTGCAGCTCGCTCCCATCAAGGATGAGCCTGAGGAGGCGCAGCGAGCGACTGCACGCACGCGGTCGCACTCCGACGGCATCGTCATCAACGAGCTTCGCGCACTGCCGTCGCCGCGCGGCAGCCTCTGCCTCGTCAAGCCCAAGAGGTAGCACGACGCAAGCGACTCCTGGGTGAGGACGCCGAAACCAAAGCAGGTGTGGTCGCCGCCATGCGAGTACCTGCCCAACACGCTGAAGGTGGAAGCGTCGGACGACCCGCTCGGCCTGAAGATGGCCGAGCGTGCCTCCTACAACGACGTGCCGCCGACGAGCCTCGAGTTCGCGCTCGCCTGGTCCAACGCCGAGGCGGGGCGGGAGGAGGCGGGGCGTCGGTGTCGGCTCATGGTGCGCGTCGCGCGACGTCAGGCACGCCTCAACCACAGCGTCGTCGTCCTCGACGACAATAACAGGGATGAGGCCGGGCCGAGCCAACCGCGATAGTGGCACGCCGGCAATCTTGGGCAGGGCTCTGGCCGCCCACCGAAGGACGAGCCGCCGAGCGAAGGCGATGACGACGGTGACAGTTCCACGTCGTTCTATCACCGGCTCGGCACGAAATACCTGTTTTTTATTTCCATTTTATTTTATTTCTACTAAATCATGTATGAACTCACCTAATATGTATGAATTTCGCTAGGTTTGGCCCAATTCGTGCGAATTTAAATAAATATTTTAAAAGATCATCTTATGGGACGCGGCTGGGAAGAACTGACGCCGCCTACGGGCAGAATTTCCACTGACATCCAAAGCCACATATTTGCGCCGGCAATTCGGCCGAGGGCGCCAATTCTAATTGACGAGGATCTCTAAATTAATCGTGGCAAAAGCTACCAGCACGCAGAAACGTACTGAGATACTACAGAGGTACCCCAGCTCGCGCGCTCTCCTAGTCAACGCCGAATTCAACTCGGTATTAATTTTAGCCACGACTCGTATGCCGCCGCTTCTCCACCCAAACCGGCGACAGCACCGGCGTCGGGCCAAGGCTCACCACCTGTTCCTCCTCTGCCTCCACCTCGTCTATCACGGCATCCACGTCGCCCTTCCCTGCCGCCACGATATCCTCCACCTCGTCCACGCCGTCGTCGTCGTCATCGTCTTCGTCGTCCTCCTCTTCTTTCCCCACCACCCTTATCCTCCACACCTTCACGCTCTTGTCCAGCCCGGCGCTGTACACCACCATGCTCCCCTCCACCTCCCCTGCCTCGCCGCCGCCCACCGCCAGGCACCGTACCGGCCCGCGGTGCCCCTCGATCACGGCCAGGCACGTGTGCGAGTCCCCGCCCTTCCCCTCCCGCCTCCACACGCGCATCGTCGCGTCCTCTGACCCACTCACCACCACCCGCCCGCCGCAGCCGGATGCCAGACAGAACACCGCCAGCCGGTGGCCCTTGAGGAACCCAACGTGCACCGGCCGGCCCGCCGAGGCCTCCTTCTCCCAGATGTTGACGTATCCGTCGGAGGACCCCGCGTAGAGGAAGCACCGGCGGGTGGGGCCGCTGGCGGCGTGGCAGAGCGTGAGCGCGTTGACCGGGGACAGCTCGGAGCGGAGCACGATGATGAGCGCGTGCGCGGTGCCGCCATAGACCCGGCGCCACATCTTGACGGTGCCGTCGGCGGAGCCCGTGAAGATGCAGCCGTCGGCCTCGTTGACGAGCATGGCGTTGATGGGCCCGTCGTGGGCGACGAAGGAGTCGACGCAGCTGCCGTCGGAGAGCTTCCACGCCTTGACGGTGTGGTCGTGCGACGCGGTGTAGAGGAGCCCCGCGACGGCGTGGAGCACGAGGCAGGAGACGGTGTCCCGGTGGTGGTGCGGGCGCTTCTTGGCGAAGGAGAGGAGGCCGCCCTTGGCCGGGAGCGTGGCCGCCTTCTTTGCGCGGATGTGATCGCACACGGCCGCCGCGCACACCGTCCAAACACGGACGTGATGGTCGCGGCTGTGAGACGTGACGAGCGTGCCGCCGCACGCGGCGAGGGCCGGGACGCGGCCGCGGCCCACGTCGAGGTAGCCGCGGTTGAAGCACCCGGGCGCCGCCCAGGCGCGGACGCGGCCGCTGTCGGACGCCGTGAACAGCACGCCCCTCGCCACGGCGAGCGCGTGCACGTCGCCGTCCAGACGGTGCAGCGCCGCGAGGCAGTGGTAGATCGCCGCGGGCGACGGCGGGAAGCGCATCCTGCCGTGCAGCGGCGACTGCACCCAAGGAGAGCACCCGCCACCGCCGCCTCCTCCTCCGACTCCGACTCCCATCATCGTCGGCAGTTCCGCGCCGGGCACCGCCGACATGCTCATCCGGGCCGGCTCGGCGGCCTCGCGCGCCGGGGAACGCCCGCCTCCACCCCCTCCGCGCGCATAGTGGTGCACGGGCGTCTGCGCCGCCGCGGGCCGCGCCTTCCGGTCCTCCTCGAAGAAGCTAAAGCTCTTGCGCCGCCCGAAATCCATGACTCTCTATCTCCCGCAAGTCAGCAAGCCACTCCCCCAAGTCCACTCTCTACTCTCTACGACGCGGTCGAATTGAACTCACCAGCCTAGCATTGTCGCGTCGACCGCGTGCTCGTCGACGCTGCCCTCCTCCTACCCACCACCACCACTACGCACTACCTCGCCACTTTTATGAGTATCAGCTCGTACGTATAATCCCCAGATCCGCGCGCACGTATGAAAAATCGATGGATCATTCATAATCATATGGATGGATGGATGGCGCGCGACGGTCGGGGGCGCGCGCGCTCGATCGTATGTACTACTAGTACGTACCACGGCCGGGGCACCATAACGCGGGGAGAGGGGGGCGCGCCGGAGTTAAGGAGACGAGTAATGGCGGCTACGTACGTACGTGGGCCGTAGGATTATCGGAAGATTACGTGCACGTGGCCGCGTACTAGCTAGCGCCGGAGATGAATTGCTTTGGCATTTGGCGCCTTCAAGCCTTGAACTCCAACAGCCCAGCCGCGACATGATCCGACGGCTACTACCGAGACCTTCCTCAGCATCCAACGGCAGTTACCATAGTGATCGAGGTGGTACAAGTCTCGACGAAGCGATGGATTGGGTGGAGACCAGGAGCATCTCACGAGATCAAGTCTAGAGCTGCTGCCTGCTGGTGTAATGTACAGTACAGTACCTCCTTTGGGCCATTGATGTGCACTTGTGCAGTGCTCGCTCAGCACCCATCGTCATGCAAGACATCGAGTACACATCTTCATTTACTCAGAACGCATCTGCATATATTTGTCGATCGATGCGTTGCATATATTATTGGATGGCTAGCTGGCTATCTTTTCGTATTATAGTGTGAAATACTAGTGGAGTATTGGTTTTGCTTATTTAAGTTAAAGCTCGGTAGACTTTTTATTCATTGTTTTCCAAAAAAAAAAGGACTTTTCATTCATTAGATTTGCAAGTGGATTCCAAGAATTAAGTTAATCCTCGGTCATATGAGAATTAGTCGCGCTCACGAAGTATACCGACCCACATAATCGTGTAGCGCTTATGAAGTATATTGACCCACATAATCCTCGGCTCTTCCCTTGTCGCTTCGTGTTTGTGTTTTCTCGGCTCTTGACTCCACAACGCTTCTCGGGGAAGTACGAGGATCTTATCCATTATAAACCGAAACACATCAGATATAGAGGATATAGGCACATCAGATACAGAGGATATAGGAGACACATATACACTTCAAGTTCCAGTTTATTGAGCAGTCGCATCCGTCTTCTTCATCCCAGCCGGTGGCATTGATACGAGCATTTTACATCATCAATATAGTGACTTATATGATCTGTTTTGAATGATATTTGTCACAATCCTTCATTATTTATATCTTTTTGGTTGATTTATGAAACTTTCCTACAAAGCCTCTTTCATTGGTATTTAATTTCGGGGAGGCACAAAAACTCTTTTTTCGTATTTTGCTGTTTCAGGGACTTTCTACACACCTAAAAATCAAAGGAAAAATATCTGATCAGTTTTTCACCTGGAAAAGGACCATGAGCGAAAGAATCAAGCGAGAAAAGTTGTTGGGCCCAAAAGAGCTCAGGTGGTGCGCCCTACCTTATTGGATAGATCCTCCTTTTTACAGATGCCTCCGTCTCGCCCGAAAACCTACGCCATATTTTTTCACGATTTATAGAGGCGGTGGCGGAGGAGAAAGTCCTCTCCTACTCTAGGAGAGGGCAGATCCTGTAGTACCAGAGCCTGTGGTGAGGGGGAAATCGTCATCACCACTTGACAAGGGGTTAACTCGTCAATGCCCATCGTTGATGGACTTGGGTTATACGAATTAGGGAGCGCTGGAGGCATCGATCGGCTAGCAAACAAGCACATCAAGGACACGCGGTTTACTCAGTTTCAGGCCCTCGGAAGGGACCCTACTCCTACTTGTCTGCTCTTAGATTATCAAGGAGTCGAAAGTTACAAGGGGTACGCAGATGCAATCTAGCGGTATGTAAACTAGGGTTGTGGATTGTCCTTCTCACTTCTCCCTCCTGTCATTTATATAGGGAGGCCAGGTCTCGGGATAACAGACCGAGTCGGCTACGTATTAGGGTTTTCCCTTTAAATTTCTATATATTCCTTGCCGTGTTTTTCGAGGAGTTGCTTGGGCCTGGGTCACCGAATCCTTGTTGGGCTTCAATTATCCCGCGGGTTCCTCTTGGGCCAAATCGTATAGGCTCATCTAGGTTACCCGTGGGGCATACCCATGTCAGTAGCCCCTCGAGTGTCCATTCAAATCGTAGATTCAGATGGAGAATATGAAGTCTTTTGAGTGCTCATCCGAACATTTTATCCGTTGCCTGCTTATGTCATAGGGATAGTTGATATGTGTGCCTGATTCATCCGATAGATCGGGATTAGTTAACTGCCTTAGGGCAAACCAACGCTATCTACTCGAACTCGAGTCCCCGGACTCGAATTCGGAAATTTGCTAGTGTAATTCGACTCATGCCGCGGAGACCTTATAGAGTCAAATTCCAGTGTTTTAATTTGTGCACTCGACGCGTCCGTCAAGGCTTTTTTCATCACACCTGTAGACACAGTATACTTATGGTAGAGCACAGCATGTGCGTTGCTAGGCCATTGGTTGCATCTACAGGTCTTATCTTTGTGTTGTAAATACATCATCTGAAGTTTTATCACCGCGGAGGTGTTTCAGGTGGCCCAGGAGATGTTGTCCCTTTATCTGTCAAGTTCGTGTTTGATTGGAGTCGAAGTCGTCAAAAGATTTGAATGCTCATGGTGAGGACGTGGTCAACGCTTTTTGCCATGAATAACTATTTTTTCTTTTCATAGGGTGCGCGACAAGCGCTCCCTATGGGAGTATCCCCTGAGTGCCTATTCGAGTCGTAAACTCGAGTAGGAACTTTGGATTCTTGCGACTGTTGTCACTAGGTGTAGCTTGTCGATTGAGTTTTCAGCACTCCCTATAGGAGTAGCCCCCAAGTCCGTAGTCGAATCATTGATTCGAAGAAGGGGTTGAGGCGTGAGTGCCTTGTATTCATGTGTAGATGGCTTATTCGTTGGACCCAAAAAATCCTCTGGTGCGTGACCAGTGCTCCTGTTAGGAGTAGTCCCCAAGTGTTTGGTCGAGTCGTAGACTCGAGCAAAAACTGAAGTAGTCGAAGAAAAATTACCGTTGCACACTTTTGCCCTGAGCTGCTGCTAGTGCAAGTGCAAATGACGTCATTGCTGATGATTCGGTGAGCTCAGCCACCAGCGTGAGCGGTGATGATGGGACGTGACAATAGTGGGCCCCACTGTTTGACCAGGATTTGACTAGTCATGCGTATTTTTGAGGTTTTAACTGCTTCTCCTTGATTTTCGTGCGGAGTAGGGATCGTACCGCGGCGGTTCAGTGCACGCACTGCCACACGTCTTTACAGATGTGTGCCACGCGTTGAAGTAGAGAAATTCCGGCCGTCGGATGGCCTTTCACCGTCGCTTAAGTAGCGAGTTTAGGCAGTAACTTTTCGCACTTTGTATCTTCATCTTCCTTGCACTGCTGCCATTGTTGCTCTCCTCTGCTCCATTTCTCCACACTTCCTCGTTGCGCTGGACGTCCTTAGCGCTTTTCACAACTATTTTCTTCGTTCCCTCCGACGAAGAAGAATGGGGAAGAAGAAGGGCACCACTGCCGCGGGATCTGGCGTCGCCGCCACCGCGACAAAAAAGAGGGGCACTGCCGCCATTGGGTCCGGCACTGTTGCCTCAGCCACCAAGAAGAAGGGCGCTGGGACCCGCATGACCAATGGGTCTTGGCGGCGGTCCACTCTGAAGCCGCACGAGCTTCATCCTCATCGCCTGGCCGGACTTATTCTGGACAACGAAGATGGCTACTGGATTCCTAGGCCGGAGGTAATTCCCGATCTCCCCACTAGGTTTCGCATGACGTTCATCACATTTCTTCTTCGAGGTCTCTCGCTTCCCCTCCACAACTTTGTGCAAGGGTTGCTATGTTTTTATGGGATTAAGCTGCATTAGCTGACTCCCAATTCTATCTTGCACATTGCGTGCTTCATCACCCTCTGCAAGTGCTAGCTCGGGATCGAGCCACACTTCGGTCTCTTCACGAAGTTGTCCACCTTGAAGAGACAGTCAGGGTCGAGCTCTATAGTATATGATCTTGGCAGGTGCGGTATATCCGTAGACTTCCACGTTCAGTACTTCACCCTCGGCATGACCGACTCTGCTCAAGGATGGAGGGACAAATGGTTCTACATCCGGAACCAAAAAGTAGAGGGACAGAGGTTCGGGCTCGCTCCATTTGACCCGAATGCGGAGCTGAAGAAGAAGAGGTCCTGGCAGAATGTCGTGATGCCAGGCGAGTCGAAGGATGTTGATGTCTTGTACCAACGGGTGCTGGACCTTCAACTTGTTCAGGGCAAGGAGGTCACCGGTGTAGACCTCATCTGAACATGGCTGAAGCGCCCAGTGTAGCCTCTCGAAGCTAGGGCTCACCCGATGTATCTTTGGTCAAGTGTGATGGACCCGACTCGCGTATGCACTGAGGACATTTCTTCGGTGGAGCTTGAGAAGAAAATAAGATTCTTGACCAAGATCACCATGAAGGAAGTTCTGCCCGCAGAGTCAAGCACCCTTCCTTTTCGTGTTTTTTTGCTCCTCTAGAGGTACTCTTTTTGGTGTATGTTTCCTTTTGTCCACAGGATGATTCGAATAGTTAACTGATGGCATTGTCCCTGCTGTTGCAGGACTAGAAGGTTGCACCTCCGTGCCTCCTCAGCTAGAAGGCGTCATTCCTCCTTAAGCTACAGAGGCATTCGATCCAGATTCGATTGTGTCTGTTGCTGAGATGCAGGCAGCCCTCGAGTCCAGCGAGTCAGAGTCGCGGAAGCAGGAGCGGAGCGAGGAGTCGGATGCCTCCATGCCCGGGACACCGAAGGATCCTGCTCGTGATGAGGGCACCGTAGAGCCAATTTCAGCCATGCCTGTCCACAGCGTGCGTCCTCCTCCGCTGAAGAAATAGAGGCAGGATGAGCCTTTTGATCTTGATAGATTTGATGGGCGAGTCTTCACTTTTCTCCATTTTTTCTCGAGTTGTTCTTCTCCTTGTTCTCCGTGCATTTAGTTTACCTTAATTTGTATTGAAGTGGTGTGATGTTGAGTTTGTCCGACACCATCCGTGAGCCAGACGACGAGGGAGTCATGGACTCCCAGGGAAAGGGTGTAGAGTAGCCCAGGATTTCCCCGAAGACAACGGCCAACTTCGGCACGAGATCTTCAAGTTCTTCCAAGTTGGGGGAACATAGAGTTCAGACCCGGACGACCAGAAGGGAACTTTCGGAGTCTTCGGGTGATCACGTAAGTGTTTTTAGACATCCGAGGGAGCCCCCGAGTATTTTATGCGCTTCTGATGTGCGAATCCATTTGCAGCCCTTTCTCCAGGACATGATTCACCTCGGGAAGGATTACGTGCGCTAGATGCTAACCACCGGCAGGTGCAAAGTAAGATCCTTTCTTCTTTCGAGTGATGTACATGGAAGTATTTCCTGACGAGTGTGCCTTGATGACCCACAAGTACAGGGGGTGTATCGCAGTATTTTCGAGGGAAGTGAAACCCAATTTATTTATTCGACACAAGGGGATCCAAAGAATATTTATAAGCCTTAACAACTGAGTTGTCAATTCAGCTGCACCTGGAAACAATCTTGCTCACAACATTTTATCAGTAGCAACAGTTTTGTAGTAGGAATAGTAAAGTAACAGCAGTAGTAAAGCAAAGACAGTAGTAACAAAAGCAGTAAACAGTGGGATTCGAGTGCGGTAGGCATAGGGATGGATGGACGGGCGTTGCATGGACAAGACAATTCACATAGAAATCAGAGCATAGGGCAATTGCAGATAAATAAGTTAAAGCATCCAAGTACTAGACAATCCTAGGCATGTGTTCCATATATAGTCATACGTGCTCGCAATGAGAACTTGCACAACATCTTTTGTCCTGCCAGCCCATTTGCAGTGGGGCCTCTAGGGAACTACTGGCAATTAAGGTGCTCCTTTTAATAGAGCACCGGAGCAAAGCATTAACACTCCGTGAACACATGTGATCCTCACATCAAAGCCTTTCCCTTCCGGCTACCCGATTTACATCGCCGGGACCATAGGTTCCGGACAATGACGTGTGTATACAACTTGTAGATAAGACCAAGAACAATACTATCATAATGAATCAATAACATGTTCAGATCTGAAATCATGGCACTCAGGCCTTAGTGACAAGCATTAAGCACAACAAGTCGCAACAAAGTCATAAAGCACTAATAAAAGATACTAGGCACCATGCCCTAACAATCTGATGCCATTACATGAACAATCTCATCCAATCTCTACCATCCCCATAGCCTACAGCGGGGGATTACTCACTCATAGATGGGGGAAACATGGATGGTCGATGAAGATGATGGTGGAGATCGATGGAGATGGCTCCGGGGGCACTTCCCGTCCGTGAGGTGCCGAACAGACTTTCTGTCCCCCGAATCTCCCCTTCGGTGGCGGCGGCGTAGCGGAACTTTTTGTGGAAAAACGTCGACCCCCCCGAAGTTTTTAGGTCAGAAGGCTTCTTATAGGCGAAGAGGGAGACCGAGGGGGTGCCTGGGGACACCACACCATGCCCTGGCGCGGCCAGGCCCAGCCCGCGCCTAGGGGTGGTGTGGCCAGCCCCTGGCCCTCCTCCGTCTCGTATTCTGGCTCTTGGAGTCTTCTGGAAAAATAGGCACTTTGGCTTTTGTCTCGTCCAATTCCAAGAATATTCATTTTCTGACTTTCCTGGAACCAAAAACAGCAGAAAACAGGCGGTAGCCTTTGTGGCTCTTGTTAATAGGTTAGTCCAAGAAATCATATGAAAGTACTCCAAAGTGTGGACAAAACACAAGAAAGGAGATAAAACCAAGCATGGAACATCAAAAATTATAGATACATTTGCAATGTATCAACATCCCCAAGCTTAACTCCTGCTTGTCCTCGAGTAGGTAAGTGATAAAAAGAAATAATTTTTGAGGTGACATGCACCATCAAAGGCTTGATCAAAATATTTGCAAAACTCAAAGCTGGGATCATAGTACTTCAATCATAAAATGAAAGAAAAAGTTCTAGCAATAAGCAAAGAAACTATGATGCAACATGAAAAGGCACAAACAATAGATTCATGAATAACAATGCTTTGCAAGATGTTTGTTTGTTTCACATAAAGAAAACATAGCATAATGGCATTCAGCTTGTCCCTCAAAGAGTAGCAAACATAGATGCATAGGACACCTTCAAAGTTCATAAGAGTGACTAGATACAATAGTTTCAAACAAGCAATAACAAGTCATGCATCAATCAACTAGTCTTGGGACAATGCACATAGAACTAAGAATGGCCACTATGCTCTCAAAGTAGGTGCATAAAGATAGAAGGTGGAGACTCAATATAATGGTGGAAGAAAAGCCTTTTGTAAAAAAGGAAGTAGGGATTCAAGTCTCATAAAGAGCTTCCAAAAATTATGGTACTTATAGTTTTCAGCTCTCATTGCCCCTATCATAAGCATCTTGAAGTGATTAAGGTTAAAGTGAACAAACTATGGTGTACATGCTTGACGAAGTATAAGTCAGAAATCTCATGTCCCTTGTATACGAGGGTCGCTCCTCATGCTACTCAAGTTTAGTCACCGGTAAGTTCTTGTCATCGTAAGTACATGTGTATCATTGAGAACCGCCAACGGGGTACCCCTTGCCCGATGATACGGAAGAATCCCCATATCAAAATGACAAGGCAAGCAGACAACGAGCATCTCAGCAGTCTTCTTATTTACAATGGGAATATGGTGCTTTTTTCTCTCTTTCCTCTTTTCATAGTATCTCTTTTTTTTCTCGTTTTTCTCAATATAGGACTCTTTTTTATATAAGAAGAATGCTTCATAGACAGCTCATTATGGTTACGCTGCAGGTTTCCACCATGTCAGCATGGATTAGACCAGCGGCCTAGGCATTTCTCTAACACATATACATAACTCCATGGACTTACAAGCTCCCCTTTCATTTCACACCGACGACATCCATATACAAAAGAGCATGATATCAACTAGGTGCAAGTACCAAGTGCAATGTTGAAAGCGTTCCCCATGAAAGCATGGTTCTGCTAATTCCCAACAAATAAGTGTAAGCATATACAACATAGAAGACACAATGGTTCAAGTTTATTAAGGGCAAGTAAAGTAAAGTGTGCCTTCAAGTTCGTGAGAGCTTTAATCACTAGTTTTCTCATAACAAGTGGAAGGTAAACAAAAGCATGAATATACTTGGAATAGCATAAGCTAGTAGGTAGGTATGGTGGACTCTTTGGAATAACTTGGTTTAGGGAGTTGGATGCATGAGTGGAACTCATACTTGGTTGTGGAGGCTAGCAAAAGACTAGGAGCGACAAACTAAGAGAGCAATAATGGCCATAATCATGCAGAGCGACAAACCATCATTAATCAAAGCATAAAGTGATACTACAAGTTGAAAACTAAAGAATCATAAAGGCTTATGGTGACTTGGGATAGTAATAACATGGTGTGAACATGTGCCAAGTCAACCCAAATAAAGCATCAAAGGAGAATACCACTATACTTATGCTTTAATATGCTAAAACAACGCATGATTCATCCAAGGCACATTAAGCAATCTCAATTGTTTATAACAATTCATGCTACAGCAAATAATACTAAGCATAAAGCCAAAACAATATCAAGCATGGCATGACAAAGCATAGGCCACAGTCAAAAACAAGCTCTCTTTACCACTCAAGCATGAGCTTTCCTACTCTTTTCCAAACCATACTAAACCATTTGCAAACCAATGTATGAAAGAGGTGGTCCAACCAATTTATTCAGAAAACCAAGCAAACTAAAAACCAAAATGAAAACGAAAAAGAAGACGCTCCAAGAACAACACAACTGTGCATGAAACAATAAAAATGAAGCGTTTGGAAGAAATCTGGGATTTTTATTGATGAAGAAGGGGATGCCCTGGGCATCCCCAAGCTTTGACGCTTGTACTTCTTAGATATTTCTTGGGGTGACACGCGTGGCATCCCCAATCTTGAGCTTTAGTCCATCCTTCATCTCATTATTCATTCCTTCCATACACCTGAAATTTTTCTTTCATACAAAACTTCACACAATCTCATTAGCAACATTAGTGCACTCAAGATAAATAAGTCTTAAGGTTCAGTTCTAACACAAAATAAACTTCCATTAGAACACTAGCTACTGTAGAACTTCCTTCAAAAAGCTCAATTCCCGAAAAGAACTCAAAAAGGAACCCACAACAAGCAAATGCAGAAAATGGCAGAAACCTGTCAAAACAGACCAGCAGATAAAGATGAATTTTTTCTAAGACCTTCTGTTGCTCAAATAAAAAGTGTTGAACTAACGAAAGTTATATAACAACCTGGGTCATAAGCACAAAAAATTAAAGCTCAATCCGACGTACAGAGCTCTCTCAGGAATTTTTACGGTGAAGCACAAAAATCTGTTTCCGGACAGCAACTTTCCCAATCATTACTTCTCTCTCATTAGAGGTTACTCTTGGCACAAAAAGCAAATAAAAAGGATAAGGAGCAGTTATTACTGAAGTAATAACTTCCAAGACTCATCTAAAACTTTTGGGTTATCTCCCAATAAGTACTTTTCTTTAACGCCTTCAAGTTAGGCACAAGCAAAAACTGAAATGGAAAGAATAGAATAAGCGAAGATAATCATGGTGAAAACATTGTTTTGTTCAATGAAATCCGTTTGTTAACAAGGTTGATCAGGTCTTGTTACCAAAACAATTTCATATGATACAAAACTTTGTATTCCACTAATGATTATGTTACCTCAACCTTGATAGCAATGGTCCCAATCATAATAGTTTCAAATTTTTCTCTTGGTATGGGACAATATATTTCTCCAACTTGAATACCCTCAACATGTTCAATTGAATTCAAGCCATAAGTCCTTTCAATCCTCTTGGGGAAATAGACAATATGTTCCTTGACATTAACATTGAAGGTCACCTTCCCTTGATTATAATTAATAACAGCTGCTGCAGTATTTAAGAAAAGGTCTCCCAAGAATAATAGACATAATATCATCTTCAGGCATAAAAGTTTGAGAGGATGCTCTCATAAGAAATATAAAGTGAAGTAAAAGAGAGCATCAAGAAGCAAATCCAAAACACATTTAAGTCTAACCCAATTCCTATGCATAGGAATCATGTATGCAAATAAATTTGCAAAGAACAAAGTGATAGGCATAGGAAGATAAAACAAGAGTAACTTCAAAACTTTTAGCATATAGAGAGGTGTTTCAATACCATGAAAACTCCTACCACCATATTTTCCTCTCTCAAAATAATTTTCAGTAGCCTCATGAATAAACTCAACAATATAACTATCACATAAAGTATGCTTTTCATGATCTACAAGCACTAGAGCCTTATCATAAACATTTTCAAAGGAAACCTTGGGAACATAACATTCATCCTCCTTTAGTAAGCATGGAGGACAATCAAATAATGTAAGGGATAAAGAGTTACTCTCATTAGAAGGTAGGCATGGGTAGCTAATCCATTCTTCCTCCTTTTGTTCATCACTCTCCTCCTCTTTTTCATCTAATGAGATTTCAGGTTCATCAATTTCTTCTTCCATAGGATCCTGCAAGGCATTAGTCTCTTCCATAGGGTCCTGCAAGGCATTAGTCTCTTCCATTTGTGGAAAGCATCTATTAAAATATTCAAGGACATAGCCGTTTTCTTCCTTGCAATTCTCAAAGCAAAATTTAAGTATACCATAAACCTCATACTTATAAGGTGAATCATCAATATTTTCAAGCAAACTAGCAAGTTCAAATGCACCCTTCCAAGCAATAAATTCCTTAATTTGTTCCACATCATAAAGATCATAATTTCCCTTAACATAGGAAGATATGGTAACATTATCATTATACTCACATTGAAAAGGGAGGTGTTTGTACCTCCTACAGCAACAAGATTTATCAAAGCAATAAGTAACATTATAAGTAGAGCACATGTTTCTAGCAATGGTATACAATCTATCAATTTGTCCCCATAAGTGTTTCCCTTTTTGTGACAAGCGTTGTTCCTTATAATAATATTTTTCATCTTCCGTGAACCCACCTTGCCAATAAGATTCAGTTTCAAAGAAACCAACCATTGACAACAAGCATGATAAAGCAAGACAATAACAGACCAATGAAAACAACAACTAGAGTAGGAACTAATTTTTTTTGTATTTTTGATAAAGAAACAAGCAGACAAGGAGAAAGATAAACTTAGCTTGAACAATAGTGATTCCAAGTGGACTTGATAAATAAAGCTATGCTCCCCGGCAACCGCGCCAGAAAATAGTCTTGATGACCCACAAGTATAGGGGTGTATCGCAGTATTTTCGAGGGAAGTGAAACCCAATTTATTGATTCGACACAAGGGGAGCCAAAGAATATTTATAAGACTTAACAACTGAGTTGTCAATTCAGCTGCACCTGGAAACAATCTTGCTCACAGCAGTTTATCAGTAGCAACAGTTTTGTAGTAGGAATAGTAAAGTAACAATAGTAGTAAAGCAAAGACAGTAGTAACAAAAGCAGTAAACAGTGGGATTCGAGTGCGGTAGGCATAGGTATGGATGGACGGGCGTTGCATGGACAAGACAATTCACATAGCAATCAGGGCATAGGGCAATTTCAGATAAATAAGATAAAGCATCCAAGTACTAGACAATCCTAGGCATGTGTTCCATATATAGTCATACGTGC
The DNA here is from genome assembly GCA_023614405.1 of Avena insularis. Taxonomy (NCBI): domain Eukaryota; kingdom Viridiplantae; phylum Streptophyta; class Magnoliopsida; order Poales; family Poaceae; genus Avena; species Avena insularis. Next base: position 501,150,059 of record CM042688.1, on the reverse strand, counting down.
TCGCAATGAGAACTTGCACAACATCTTTTGTCCTGCCAGCCCGTTTGCAGCGGGGCCTCTAGGGAACTACTGGCAATTAAGGTGCTCCTTTTAATAGAGCACCGGAGCAAAGCATTAACACTCCGTGAACACATGTGATCCTCACATCAAAGCCTTTCCCTTCCGGCTACCCCGATTTCTGTCACTTCGGGACCATAGGTTCCGGACAACGACGTGTGTATACAACTTGTAGATAAGACCAAGAACAATACTATCATAATGAATCAATAACATGTTCAGATCTGAAATCATGGCACTCGGGCCCTAGTGACAAACATTAAGCATAACAAGTTGCAACAAAGTCAAAAGACACTAATAATAGATACTAGGCACCATGCCCTAACAATCTGATGCCATTACATGAACGATCTCATCCAATCCCTACCATCCCCATAGCCTACAGCGGGGGATTACTCACCCATAGATGGGGGAAACATGGATGGTCGATGAAGATGATGGTGGAGATCGATGGAGATGGCTCTAGGGGCACTTCCCGTCGGCAGTGCGAATAGAGACTTTCGTCCCCGAATCTCCCTTCGGTGGGCGGCGTGAACTTTTGTGGAAAAACGTCGAACCCCCCGAAGTTTTTAGGTCAGAAGGCTTCTTATAGGCGAAGAGGGAGACCGAGGGGGTGCCTGGGGCCGCCACACCATGCCCTGGCGCAGCCAGGCCCAGCCCGCGCCTAGGGGTGGTGTGGCCAGCCCCTGGCCCTCCCCCGTCTCGTATTCTGGCTCCTGGAGTCTTCTGGAAAAATTGGCACTTTGGCTTTTGTCCTGTCCAATTCCGAGAATATTCATTTTCTGACTTTCCTGGAACCAAAAACAGCAGAAAACAGGCAGCTGGCATTGTGGCTCTTGTCAATAGGTTAGTCCAAGAAATCATATGAAAAGTACTCCAAAGTGTGGACAAAACACAAGAAAGGAGATAAAACCAAGCATGGAACATCAAAAATTATAGATACATTTGCAATGTATCATGCCTTTTTGTTGCTAGAGGAGAACAATGACAACTTTGTCGGTTGAGCTCCCTCGAGAAGAGTCTCGGTGTGGCTAAGACAAAGAGGAAAAACGTCATTGACTCCCTCGAATGCTACAAACAGGCTACAACTGCAGTTGAGAGGGAGCACGGGTTCATGGAGAAGCTTATTACCGCTACCCAGGCTCTTTCTAGTTTATTTTCTTATTCTTCTTTATTGTCGAATGTGCTGGGGTCTTTGATTTATTCTTGTCCTTGGTCATGAAACACTAGTGTTTTGCAGATGTGGCCGGTATCGATTTCGATCGTCAAGCATTGATTCATGAGGATCTTCTGGCAGGCGTCATGGCTGCAGTCGAGGAACGCACTGCTTCCACCATAGACGCATTGCAGAAATCCAAGGTCATGCTTCGTCGTCTACGAGAGGAGATGATGCCGAAGGCCCAGGCGATTGAATACCTAGATGGCTTACCTAAAGCTTTCGTCGGGGTCATTCATGTGGAGTACAAGCAGGCACAAAAGGGGGCAGGCGCGTCTCTCAGGTTGGCGATGGCGTAGGCCTGTGGTGTTGACCTCGACGTGAGAAGGATCATGAAGAGGATGTCAGTGACCGCTGATGGCGAAGAGGTAGCGTTATATCCTTTTGCTGCTAAATGTCACAAGTCCGTGCCACGGCTACTAGAGATGCTCACGAGGTACTCAACGGAGTAGAAGCTACCGAACACGGCGAAAGCCACATCATCGGGGGCTGCTACTGCAAAGGCCACAACGTCGGAGGTTGCCATGGAGTCCGCGAAGCCCACGGGTGCTGACGCATAGGCTTAGCCTTTTCTTCTGCTGGCTGTATAGTTGTGCTAGGAACTTCAATTACCCTGGGATACTTTTGTGGGGGTACCCCGCCAGGGACTTGTTCGAACTTGATGTATATATTTTTGGCTTCTTGTATCTTATGTTTGCTTCTTTGGACTCGAATTCCATGTTCAAGGATTCTTATACTTCGAATTTTTGGTTGGCTAGGGGCATTTGAGTGGTGTGCAAGGTATGCCATCTGCGGCAACACCCTTGGCCTCTCCACCATCATGAGTAGACGAGTTGTCACTTTTGTCTAGCTTGCGTGACCACGTGAAGTAGTTGGAGAGTGACTCATTGATCATCCGCAGTAACGCTGATGTATGGAAATCAAAGGCGGAGATAGCCGCCGAGCGGGAGAAATATCTTCTTGGCAAAGTTACTCAGATCAATGAGCGTCTATGCTGTAAGTCTCATTAGACTGGCGTGTGTTGTTTCATGTTTGCTATGGACTATACGGATGCGCCTTGCCTTGGATGAGTAGTTGTCAATCTCATTCCGCAGGAAGAGAAGGATCGTATCATCATTCGACTGAATTGCCTTACTTAGGCGGAGCTAGAAGCCAGAGGTTTCTTCTGGACTAATCGAGATCGGGCGACCGTACTGGCGACCATGCACGATCGTATTTCACAGGTGCTACACTTCTTGAAGATGGCGTGGTCATCGTTTAAGCATATCTTTAGGGTGATGTATCCACTGGATGTAGTCCCTGCAACTCTGATGTCGCTTCTACGGAAGTTCCGGGATGTTCGTACTGTCCATGAATGTGTGCACCAGCAACTTGTCGCAGGTGCCAAAGCTGCACTTGCGCTTGTGCATGTGCAATTCCTGGACATGGATCTGAAGGCTATTACACAAGGGTCGTCGGCACCTCCTGATGGTATAGCGTGGAAGATGGTTCCGCACTACCGAGCGGTTGTGGAGCTAGCAGAGGACATCATGAGGTTGTTCAATGAGAGAACCAACATCCTCCAACACCATTAGAGCAGTTGTTATCCTGAACAAAACATATAGGTATTTTAAAGGTCATACAGTTTTAGTTGGCCATTGTATGGCGTTTGTAATTGTTGTAAACTTGATAGCTTTGTATATGTTTCGAGTGTACTTTATGCAATGCCTTTTCGTTAGCCTGATGCCTCCAAATCTCAGCACCTTGCTAGCCTATCAGTTGTGCTACAACTGGGCTAGAGTGTTTCAAGGGTTCGATGGTAAGAGGAATCAGCTACTCGGGCCATTGCGGTGATGAATTGTTTTATTCGACGAGGTCGTTAGGAAGGCACAGCCCCGAGTGCGAGATGCATCAATAGTAAATCATAAAAGACACAAGGTTGAGGCACTTAGCTTTTATTTATTACAGAATAGCATGAGGTACATTGTGTGGCTAAGTAGCCTGGTTGAATAGCCTTATTGTAAGAAAACCTCTAATCGTAGAAACGTTGTAGCTACGCGGCGTTCCATGGGTTGGAGTATATGAATCTAGTTTCTAAGTCCTTGAGGCGATAGGCGCAACCTGGGATCACTTCGGTGATCACGTAGGGTCCTTCCCATGGAGATTCGAACTTGAGGTGTCCCCTTTGCTTGAGTCGCAGGACGATGTCTCCTTTGACGAAGGACCTTGGTCGTAACCGTTGGCTGTGGTAGTTGCGCAGGCTCTGCTGGTACACAGTTGACCGTTTCGTGGCAATTTCGTGTGCCTCGTCGAGCAGATCGACAGAGTCCTCGAGTGCGGCTGTAGATTTGGCCTCGGTGTAAGCGACGACCTGTGGGGCCTTGTAGCGTACTTCAGCTGGTGGGACCGCCTCGGTGTCGTGCACCATGAAGAAAGGCGTGTATTCAGTGGCGTTGTTTGGGGTTGTCCAGAGGCTCCATATCATGGAGAGTAGCTCTTATGCCTAGCATACTGTCGCTCATTCGAGAGGCTGAAGGAGGCGCTTCTTGATGCCATTGCAGACTAGGCTATTGGCTTTCTTGACTTGACCGTTGGTCTAAGGATGTGCCATGGAGGCATAGCTGATGTTGATGCCTAGGTTTTTGCAGAAGTCCTGGCATTCCTTCGAGGTGAAGTTTGTCCTTTTGTCGGTGATGATGTTGTGCAGCACCTTGAATCTGAAGATGATGGACTCGAAGAACTTGACGGTGGTAGTGCCAGTTTGGTTGGTCACCGGTATGCCCTCGATCTAGTTGGTGAACTTGCCGAATGTGACGAGGAGTAAAATGTATCCTCCAGGTGATGACTTCTACAGCTTGTCGACCATGTCAAGTGCCCACTACGTGAAGGGCTAGGCCAAAGGTATGGGCCTGAATTTCACGCCTAGTGCGTGCGGCTTATCCGTGAATATCTGATTGGCGTTGCACCGTTCAACGATGTCATTGGCGTCGCACATCGCGGTGGGCTAGTAGAAGCAGCTCATAGAGCTTTAGCAACGAGGGCGCGACTGATAGCATGATGTCCATAGGTACCCTCGTGTATCTCGAGGAGGATTCCCCTTCCGTCGCTATTGGTGACGCATCGCTGGAGGACGCCCGTGATGCTGCGTTTGTACATCTCGTCGTTGGTGATGGTGAAGGCCTTGGAGCGTCGTGCTATGTGTCGTATATCTGTTGGTTCGTCTGACAACCTTTTGGTGAGCAGGTACGTGATGTACGACTGTGTCCAGGATGATTCAATGAGCATGACCTCCATGGGACCTTGGGGTGCAGACCCTTGTTCTGCCTCACTGGATCCTTCGGTCTCTTCGGGTGGCATAGCCCCCGAGTACACTGCTGCGCCAGATGGCCCTATGGTAGTCTTCGGCTTGATGGAGCGTTTGCAGATTTGTTCGAGGAATACGCCTGGAGGCACCGGGGTGTAGGTAGAGCCTATGTTGGCAAGTGTGTCGGCCTCCTTGTTAATTTCGTGGTCGACATGCCGCAGTTCGCATCCATCAAAGTCCCCTTCGAGTGCGTTGTAGAGTTCATGGTACGCGACCATGTTGTCGCTCAGCGCGCTGCACATGTTCATGGTATGTTGGACCACGAGGTTGGAGTCGTCATAGATTATGAGCCATGTGGCACCGCATTATTGGATGCGCGGAACTTCATCCACAGGATGTACCGCATCTTGTCACCCTCAGGAGATGTCAGCATGACACCTGCACCAACTCCTTCCTTGCATTTGGATCCGTCGAATTTCATGGTCCATAGGTTGGACATGTCTAGTGTGTCGGGGAGTTGATTCTCCATCTAGTGGACGAGGGAGTCCGGTATTTGATCGCCACTCGCCGCTCGTATGTGATGTCCCACGGGGATAGCTCAATGCCCCATAGGGAGACTCGCCCCGTAGCGTCGGGGTTGTTGAGGATGTGGTTCAACGGGGCATCATTCACCACAACTATGGGGTGCTCCTGAAAGTAGTGGCGCATTCGCCGTGCTATCATGAAGACACCGTAGGCCAACTTTTGGTAATGCAGGTACCACTGCTTTTTGGGTGTCAGTACCTCAGTGAGGTAGTATACTGGGCGTTGCACCCCATGGATCTTGTTTTCTTCGGCTTGTTCAACCACCAGCACAGTACTGACCACCTTGTTGGTGGCGGAGATCTATAGCAACATTGGCTCCTTTTCCTAGGGGGTCACCAGCACAGGCGAGGTGGAGAGTAGGCGCTTGAGATATTCGAATGCACCTTGCGCCTCGTCCGTCCACTCGAATTTGTCGGCCTTGCGGAGGAACTGGTAAAACGGTAGTGCCTTCTCGCCCATTCAACTGATGAATCGACTGAGCACCGCGATTCGCCTAGCCAGCTGTTGGACGCCCTTGATGTTCTTAGGATTCTCCATGGCCAATATGGCCCTTATCTTCTTAGGGTTGGCCTCTATTCCCCTGGCGGAGATGAGGTACCCAAGTAATTGCCCGGATGGTACGCCGAAGGCGCAATTTTTCGGATTTAGCTTGATTTGATAGCGGTCGAGGTTATCGAAGGTCTCGCGGAGATCATCAATGAGTGTAGCTTCCTCTTTGGTCTTGACCACTATGTCATCGACATAGACCTGGATGTTCTAACCAAGCTGGTTCTTGAGGCAGGCCTGCATACACCATTGATAGGTGGCTCCTGCATTCTTCAGCCTGAAGGGCAGCATGGTGTAGCAGTAAACGCCAAAGGGAATGATGAAATCCATCTTCTCCTGGTCCCCTTCCTTCATATGGATCTGATGATAGCCTGATTAGGCGTCGAGGAAGCAGAGGACTTTGCATCCCGCGGTGGAGTCAATTATCTGGTCGATCCGCGGTAATGGGAAGTGGTTCTTTGGGTAGTGCTTGTTGAGGGAGGTGAAGTCCACGCACATCCATAGGATATCCGTGTCCTTTTTGGGAATGAGCATGGGGTTAGCTACCCAGGTGCTTTATTTGATCTCTCGTATAAAGTTGGCATCGAGGAGTCTATTGACTTCCATGCCAAGCGCCTTGGCCCTTGGTAACGAAAGTCGACACATCGACTTCTTGACTGGTCTTGCATCTGGAGACACATTTAGTGCATGCTCGGTGAATTCCCTGGGAACTCCTGGCATGTCCGTAGGACACCAGGTAAATATTTCCCAACGCTCATGGAGGAATTCGAGGAGCATGAGTTCCTATGTGGGACTCAGGTTGTTGGCGATGAGGGTCATCTTGGTCAGGTTCGTCAGGTGGACCTAGACCGCCTTGGTATTCACCGTTGAGTCGAAGGACTAGTATGGTGCGTTCTTCTTTCTCACAGGAGGAAGACTATTGTCTGTCGACTCCTTGAGCCTTGCTAACTCTTCTTGTATGCCGAAGGATTGGGAGATTCTGTTGAATTCCTTGTCGCAGCTATCGGACTTGGTGAAGCTTCCGTTGATGGTGATAATTCCATTAGGTCCTGGCATCTTCTTATGGAGGTATGCATAGTGCATGACCGCCATGAACCTTGCGAATGCGACACACCCGAGGATAGTGTGATATTGCGAGGGCTAGTCGACCACCTCAAACTCAAGTCGCTCTAGTCGAAAGTTTACGAGCGTGCCGAAGATGACATCCAACCAGATTTTGCCCAGGGGATATACTCCTTTCCCTGGAACGATGCCGTGGAATGTTGTTTCTGATGCTTCTAGGCTAGAGAGGGGGATCCGCATGGCACGCAGAGTGCTGGCGAACATGAGGTTGATGCCGCTTCTGCCGCCCATGAAGACTCGAATCTTCTTGAATCCACCGATCTGCGCCTCTATCACCAGGGGAAAATGGCCTGGGCGGGCGACCTGGCACGGATGGTCGCTCATGTCGAAGGTGATGCAGCACTCCAACCCACTGAGGTACTTAGGGGTTGAATGTGGGGTGCTGACTACCAAATTGACTTGGCGGATGATTGTTTTCTGCACCCTGATTGAGGGGCGCCCCTTCTAGATCATGCATGTGTTCCCTCAACGCTTGTGGGTATTGCTCGCCTCCATTATTTAGCCGTAGGCTGCGCCGGTCCTCCAGGTGGTGGTGGTGGCGCTCCATGAGCTATGGCGCCTGGGGCAGCTCCGTACCCTGAGTCATCGCATCGCGATGTAACTGTGCGTAGCCCTCATGGAGCTTCTAGAACTCGTGGCAGTCCTTGAGGAGGTGACTGGACTTCTTCTTGCCATCATGTTTGTCGATGTAGAAGTGGATGTTACAGGGTCCACACAACTTCTCATGGATCAATGTTCCAGGTGCGTCGTCACGGGTGTGGCATTGCCACAGATGCGTGGGTTTCCTGCTTTCACGGTAGCTGCTGCTACGGTACCCGTTGATACGGTTACGCTCATTGCCACTAGTACAAACACGTTACTTAGAGACGTCAATTTCCCATGGGCCTCATCCGGTTTCTCGTTCCGGCACAAGCGCATAGCTTCTAAGAGCACACCACCTGAGCCGGTTTTTCTTTGCGGCTTTAAGATACGAGACCTCAGACGGTGCAAAAAGTAAAACGCCTCTAACATGTACGAGATCGAGACGACCCATATTTATGGCCGCTTGTAAGAACTTCTCAACCTCAGAGGGACTATACTAAGGAACGTCTCCAATAGTCAGGCGACCTGAGTCGAATTCTAACAAATACCATCTCCAGAACTGGTGTGCCTAGAAGTGGCTTTTAAAGTTACCGTCTCCAGTGTGTGTAAATCATTTTAAATAATAGCATGCTAATTCAAACTCGATTATAGCTAACATGACACATAATCATGATTCAGCAGATAGGTATACATAATCAAGAACTTATAGCTGCTCGATCACGACAACATTAGCCAGATAGTTGGGGAAATTCATACAAATTTATCCATTACATGTTATGGTAGTACATATATACAAAGTGCAGTCCATAAATCAATCAGCTAGCATAATTAGTACTCTCTAACAAACCAGGATTATATTTATAATCGGTTGCCTGGTGGAAGTTGCTGAACCATAATATGTACCTCTCCATTATCTTTTTCATGAAAGCAAAAAAGGATAATGCTATCCTGCTTTAGGTTGAAGCTTCTCACAACCTTATCCCATCCAGTCATCAAGATTGCATTTGACCTAGATCCCATCTTCATCCTAACCATCTTTGGCTTTTGGCTCTTCATTTGCCAAACATGGACATCAATAGGTTCATCAAGGCGATTCTTTAGGTATTTTCATATGAACTCAGCTCCAAATGTCTGGGCAAGTATAGAGAATTGAAGAATTAACATGCTTGTGATTACTGGAAGTATTTAAATATCACAGGGTGGCTTCTTGATAACATGATCAAGAATATATCATCTTACCAGCTTGCACTTCTTTTTCATGACAGATGAATAGGATAGCGTGTAGACGTAGTACCTTCCGCCAAGGTGCCATTCTCCTTCTAAAGTTTTTTGAACATCTCAAGGGTACGAGCATTCTGCTCTTTGGCAGCTTGGTTTTGCTCCTTGAGTTGCTCGATCTCAATCTTCAGGCGTTGCGTCTCGGTGTCATCAGATTCTTGCATCACCTTCATCGCCTCTTCATGGCCCTTGACGGCTTCCACCAGGTTTTTCTTCAAAATTTATTCTCATCATCGAGCTCCTAGATATGTTTGGATTGCTCAACAATGCGCTTGGCTTTGGCAATGGCCTCTGTAAGACGGAAAATGGAAAACATTATGAGAGTTTGGAAGAAATGGACCCATGACGAAAATAAGGATATGTTAAAAGAAAACAAATGCTTGCTATTTTTGATCTGTTTTTTCAGGAAGGCTGTTTTACCCTGTTCAAGGTCCAGTTCGTTTCACAACTTGGCAAACCTTGATGGCCCAAGTACGAAACCAAGGTTATCAATCCAGTAGGAGCAAGGAAACACCCCAAAGGTGTTGCTAGCTGAGCCTTGGCAGGCCGCACTACCGGTGCTAGTAACAACGTGGAGACCTACACAACAAAACCACAGAACTTTGCCCTCAACTTGCGATGAGGTTGTCAATCTCACCGGTTTTGCTGAAAACAAAGGATTAAACGTATCGAATGGAAGAAAGTAATAGTTTGCAGAAAGTAAACACAAAGCAGTAAATAGTTGATTGTAGATTGAATGTAAAAGAAAGGATCGGGGTCCATAGTTTACTAGAGGTGGCTCTCCTTAAGATAGATAACATGTTGGGTGAACAAATTACAGCGGGGCAATTGACAAACATCGAGAAAGCATACAAGCATATACTAATCATCTTGACTCCTTTGAGATACGATTGGGCATTACAACATTATACATAGACCGCCATCCAACTACATCTATGACTAATAATCCACCTTCAGGTTATCATCCGAACCCCTCCAAGATAAGTTGCAAGCAGCAGATTATTGCATTATGAATTGCGTAAAGTAAACAATATGATTGTTCTATGAACAAAGGATTGTTGTTTTCTCCCTAGTAGCAACAGACATCTAGTACCTTAGAGATTTACATCACTTCCCAGTTACCATAGGCATGAACCCACTATCGAGCATAAATACTAACTCTTGGAGTTGCTAGCATCTACTTGGCCAAGATAGCTACTAACAACGGAAAGCATGCAAGATCACAAATAACAAAGACATGATAGAATCAATAATCAATCTAAAATAGCATCTCAATATCCATCGGATCACCGCAAACACAACATGCGGAATTACAAATAGATGATCTTGATCATGAACGGAGCTCACAAGATCTAAACATGAAAGCACAAAGGAGGAGAACCAGCCATCTAGCTACTACATGGACCCATAGTCCAGAGATGAACTACTCACGCATCACACCAGAGGCTTACATGATGATGAAGAAGGCCTCCAGGGTGAATTCCCCTCTCCGGCAGGGTGCCGGGAAGAGCTTCAGATCCCTCCCGATCTAGGGATGGAGATGACGGTGGCTACAGACTCTTTCGTGGAATTTTGATCGGGTACTTAGGGTTTCTGTATCAGAGGCAATATATAGGCGGAAGGAGAGGCCGAGGGGATGCCTAGGCTGGCCACACCACCCCCTGGCGCGGGCCAAGCCTGGCCGTGCGGCCAGGTGGTGTGGCTTCCCTCTGGCCCTTCTCTGTCTCGTATTCTGGCTCCAAGTGTCCCCCGGTAAAATAATAACTTTGGCTTTTGTCCCGTCCAATTCTGAGAATATTCATTTTCTAACTTCCTGAAACCAAAAACAGCAGAAAACAGGCAGCTGGCACTATGGCTCTTGTTAATAGGTTAGTCCAAGAAATCATATGAAAAGTACTCAAAAGTGTGGACAAAACATAAGAAAGTAGATAAAACCAAGCATGGAACATAAAAAACTATGGATACGTTAGCAACGTATCAACATCCCCAAGCTTAACTCCTGCTCGTCCTCGAGTAGGTAAGTGATAAAAAGAAAGAATAATTTTTGAGGTGACATGCACCATCATAAACTTGATCAAAGTATTTGTAAAGCATTCGAAGCTAGGATCATAGTACTTCAATCATAACATGAAAGACAAAGTTCTAGCAATAAGACAAAGAAACTATGTTGCAACATGAAAAGGCATAAACAAAATATTCATGAATAACAATGCATTGCAAGACGTTTGTTTGTTTCACATAAAGAAAACATAGCATAATGGTATTCAGCTTGTCCCTTTGATACATTGCAAATGTATCTATAATTTTTGATGTTCCATGCTTGGTTTTATCCACTTTCTTGTGTTTTGTCCACACTTTGGAGTACTTTTCATATGATTTCTTGGACTAACCTATTAACAAGAGCCACATTGCCGTGCTTTTCTGCTGTTTTTGGTTCCAGGGAAGTCAGAAAATGAATATTCTCAGAATTGGACGGGACAAAAGCCAAAGTGCCTATTTTTCCAGAAGACCCCCGGAGCTAGAATATGAGACGGAGAGGGGCTAGGGCCCAGCCACACCACCTGGCCACACGGGTTGGGCCTGGCCGCGCCAGGGGGTGGTCTGGCCGCCCCAGGCACCCCCTCGGTCTCCCTCTTCGCCTATAAGAAGCCCTCTAACCTAAAAACTCTAGGGGTTCGATGTTTTTCCAGAAGGAGTTCCGCTCCGCCATCACCACCAGATTCCACGAAACAGCACCAGAAACTCCGTTCTAGCACCCTATCGGGACGGGGAATTAGAGGAAATCATCGCCATCATCATCACCATTGCTTCTCCATCGACCATCCATGTTTCCTCCCATCTATGAGTGAGTAATCCCCCGCTGTAGGCTATGGGGATGGTAGGGATTGGATGAGATCGTTCATGTAATGGCATCAGATTGTTAGGGCATGGTGCCTAGTATCTTTTATTAGTAGTTTATGACTTTGTTGCGACTTGTTGTGCTTAATGCTTGTCACTAGGGCTCGAGTGCCATGATTTCAGATCTGAACATGTTATTGATTCATTATGATAGTATTGTTTTTGGTCTTACCTACAAGTTGTATACACACGTTGTTGTCGGGAACCAATGGCCCCGAAGTGACAGAAATCAGGATAACCGGAGGGAATGGCTTTGATGTGAGGATCACATGTGTTCACGGAGTGTTAATGCTTTGCTCCAGTGCTCTATTAAAAGGAGCACCTTAATTGCCAGTAGTTCCCTTGAGGCCCCGCTGCAAATGGGCCGGCAGGACAAAAGATGTTGTGCAAATTCTCATTGCGAGCACGCATGACTATATATGGAACACATGCCTAGGATTATCTAGTACTTAGATGCTTTATCTTATTTATCTGCAATTGCCCTATGTTCTGATTGCTATGTGAATTATGTTGTCCATGCAACGCCTGTCCATCCATCCCTATGCCTACTGCACTAGAATCCTACTGTTTACTGCTATTGTTACTGCTGTCTTTACTTTACTACTGCTGCTACTTTACTATTCCTACTACAAAACTGTTGCTACTGATAAACTGTTGTGAGCAAGATTGTTTCCAGGTGCAGCTGAATTGACAACTCAGTTGTTAAGTCTTATAAATATTCTTTGGCTCCCCTTGTGTCGAATCAATAAATTGGGTTTCACTTCCCTCGAAAATACTGCGATACACCCCCTATACTTGTGGGTCATCAAGACTATTCTCTGGCGCCGTTGCCAGGGAGCATAGCTTTATTTATTAAGTCCACTTGGAATCACTATTGTTCAAACTTAGTTTATTTCCGCCTTGTTTGCTTCTTTCTTTATCAAAAATACAAATAAAAAATTAGTTCCTACTCTAGTTGTTATTTTCGCTGGTCTGTTATTGTCTTGCTTTATCATGCTCTTTATCAATGGTTGGTTTCTTTGAAACTGAATCTTATTGGCAAGGTGGGTTCACGGAAGATCAAAAATACTATTATAAGGAACACTGCTTGTCACAAAAAGGGAAACACTTATGGGAACAAATTGATAAATTGTATACCATTGCTAGAAACATGTGCTCTACTTATAATGTTACTTATTGCTTTGATAAATCTTGTTGCGGTAAGAGGTATAAACATATCTTACCCTTTTCAATGTGAGTATAATGATAATGTTACCATATCTTCTGATGTTAAAGGAATTTATGAATTTTATGATGCGGAACAAATTGAAGAATTTATTGCTTGGAAGGATGCATTTGAACTTGCTAGTTTGCTTGAAAATATTGATGATTCACCTTATAAATATGAGGTTTATGGTATACTTAAATTTTTCTTTGATAATTACAAGGAAGAAAATGGCTATATTCTTGAATATATTAATAGATGCTTTCCACAAATGGAAGAGACTAATGCCTTGCAGGATCCTATGGAAGAAGAAATTGATGAACCTAAAATCTCATTAGATGAAAAAGAGGAGGAGAGTGATGAACAAAAGGAGGAAGAATGGATTAGCTACCCATGCCTACCTTCTAATGAGAGTAATTATTTATCCCTTACATTATTTTTTGTCCCCCATGCTTACTAAAGGAGGATGAATGTTATGTTCCTGAGGATTGTTTTGAAAATGTTTATAATAAAGCTCTAGTGCTTGTAGATCATGAAAAGCATGCTTTATGTGATAGTTATATTGTTGAGTTTATTCATGAGGCTAATGAAAATTATTATGAGAGAGGAAAATATGGTTGTATAAGCCTTCATGGTATTGAAACACCTCTCTATGTGCTGAAAGTTTTGAAGTCACTCTTGTTTTATCTTCCTATGCCTGTCACTTTGTTCCTTGCGAATTTATTTGCATACACGATTCCTATGCATAGGAAGTGGGTTAGACTTAAATGTGTTTTGAATTTGCTTCTTGATGCTCTCTTTTACTTCAACTCATATTTCTTATGTGAGCATCCTCTCAAACTATCATGCAAGAAGATGGTAATATGTCTATTATTCTTGGGAGACCTTTTCTTAAATACTACAGGAGCTGTTATTAATTGTAATCAAGGGAAGGTGACCTTCAATGTTAATGACAAGGAACATACTGTCTATTTCCCCAAGAAGATTGATAGGACTTATGGCTTTGAATTCAATTGAACATGCTGAGGGCATTCAAGTTGGAGAAATATATTGTCCCATAGCAGGAGAAAAATTTGAAACTATTATGATTGGGACCATTGCTATCAAGGTTGAGGTAACATAATCATTAGTGGAATACAAAGTTTTGTCTCATATGAAATTGTTTTGGTAACAAGACCTGATCAACCTTGTTAACAAAAGGATTTCATTGAACAAAACAATGTTTTCACCATGATTATCTCCGCTTACTTCTATTCTATCCATTTTAGTTTTTGCTTATGCCTAACTTAAAGGCGTTAAAGAAAAGTACTTATTGGGAGATAACCCAAAAGTTTTAGTTGAGTCTTGGAAGTTATTGCTTAAGTAATAACCTCTCCTTATCCTTTTTATTTTCTTTTTGTGCCACGAGTAACCTCTAATGAGAGAGAAGTAATGATTGGGAAAGTTGCTGTCCCGAAACAGATTTATGTGCTTCACCGTAAAAATTCGTGTAAAATCTCTGAACGTCTTTTTGAGGAGTGAATTTTTTTGCTTCTGTCCCAGGTTGTTATATAACTTTCTTTAGTTCAACAATTTTTTATTTGAGCAACAGAAGGTCTTCGAAAAAATTCGTCTTTACCTGCTGGTCTGTTTTGACAGATTTCTGCCATTTTCTGCATTTGCTTCTTGTTGGTTCCTTTTTGAGTTCTTTTGGGGAATTGAGCTTTTTGAGGGAAGAGATACAGTAGCTAGTGTTCTAATGAAAGTTTATTTGGTGTTAGAAACTGAACCTTAAGACCTATTATCTTGAGTGCACTAATGTTGCTAATAAAGATTGTGTGAAGTTTTGTATGAAGGAAAAATTCCAGGTGTATGGAAGGAATGAGTAATGAGATGAAGGATGGACTAAAGCTCAAGCTTGGGGATGCCACACGTGTCACCCCAAGAAATATCCAATAAGTAAAAGCATCAAATCTTGGGGATGCCCAAGGCATCCCCTTCTTCATCAATAAAAATCTCAGGTTCCTTCCAAACGCTTCATTTTTATTGTTTCATGCACAGTTGTGTTGTTCTTGGAGCGTCTTCTTTTTCATTTTCGTTTTGGTTTTAGTTTGCTTATGTTTGCTTAGTTTTGTGAATAAATTAGTTGGACCCCCTCTTTCATACATTGGTTTGCAAATAGTTTGGTTTGGATTGGAAAAGAGTAGGAAAGTTCATACTTATGTGGTAAAAAGAGCTTGTTTTTGACTGTGGCCTATGCTTTGTCATGCCATGCTTCATATTGTTTTGGCTTTATTCTTAGTATTCTTTGTTGTAGCATGACTTGTTATGCACAATTGAGATTGCTTAATGTGCCTTAGATGAATCATGCGTTATTTTAGCATATTAAAACTTGGCGCATGCTCACACCATGTTATGACTATCTCAAGTCACCATAAGCCTTTATGATCATTTAGTTTTCAACTTGTAGTATCACTTTATGCTTTGATCAATGATGTTTTGTCGCTCTGCATGATTATGGCCATTATTGCTCTCTTAGTTTGTCGCTCCTAGTCTTTTGCTAGCCTCCACAACCAAGTATGAGTTCCACTCATGCATCCAACTCCCTAAACCAAGTTATTCCAAAGATTCCACCATACCTACCTATTAGCATATGCTATTCCAAGTATATTCATGCTTTTGTCTATCTTCCAAATTAAACTTGTTATGTGAAAACTAGTGATTAAAGCTCTCACGAACTTGATGGCACACTTTACTTTTTTGCATCTAATAAACTTGAACCATTGGGTCCTTCTTTGTTGTGTATATGCTTGCGCTTTATAAGTTGAAGTTAGAAGAACCATGTATCATGGGGAACGCTTTCAACAATGCACTTGTACTTTGTACCCCGTTGATATCATGTTCTTTTGCTTATGGATCCCGGTGGTGTGAAATAAAAGTGGAACTTGTAAGATCATGGAGTTTGTATGTGTGTTAGAGAAATGCCTAGGCCGCTAGACTAAGCCATGCCTAATCATGGTGGAAACTTGCAGCATCACCATAATGAGCACTCTATGAAGCATCCTCAATAAAAACCTATGCAAATAGCAAATAAAAAGATCACTGAGATGCTCATTGTCTGCTTGCCTTGTCATTTTGATTATGGGATAGCTCCTGTATCATGTGCAAGGGGTACCTAGTTGGCGGTTCTTTATGATACATATGTATTTACAATGACAAGAGCTTACTTGTGACTAAAGTTGAGTAGCATGAGGTTCGGTCTTCGTAAGTAAGGGGCATGAGATTTCGGTTTATAACTTGTCAAGCATATCCTCTTAGTTGTGTCACTTTAACCTTAATCACTTCAAGATGCTTATGATAGGGGCAATGAGAGATAAAATCTATAAGTACCATAATTTTTGGAAGCTCTTTATGAAACTTGAATCTCTGCTTCCTTCTATGAAGGCCTTTCTTCCACTTATATATTGAGTCTCCACCTTCTACCTTTATGCACTTACTTTGAGAGCATAGTGGCCATTCTTAGTTCTATGTGCATTGTCCCAAGACTAGTTGATTGATGCATAACTTGATATTGCTTGTTTTAAACTATTTGTATCTAGTCACTCTTATGAACTTTGAAGGTGTCCTATGCATTTATACTTGCTACTCTATGAGGGACAAGCTGAATGCCCTTATGATGGGGATATGACAAAGGGGGGTATGCCCAGTAGGACGTTCTGATTGGGCCGAAAGGCCTGTGAGTGTGCCTGGAGGATGGCGACTGGATATCAACGGAACGAGAAGCCCGACGATTAGCGACTGGAGGCCCAGGAGCGTAACAGAAGCCCAGTCAGATTAGGTCAAAACCTCTGAATCCTTATCTTGTTCGGTTGTACCTTGTAAACCTAGTGAGGTGCTTCATATATAAACCTCCCTAGGGTACCCTAGAGACTCACGTTCCATCATACACTCCCTCAAGCGACTCGTAGCCTAGTCGCCGAGCTCACCACCCCTGTAACTCGCTCTCCAATAATCTAATCTAGCAGGAGTAGGTCTTTACCCTCTGGGGGGCCGAACCTGGGTAAACCCATGTGAATCCGCCCCCATCTCGCACCGTAGATGGCCGCCAACTCTTCCTCACGAAACACTCAATCGCTGTGGCGGCGCCGCGTGGCCATTTCCACGGCATGGCGCCTGATGGGGCATAGCGGGACTGGCCTGAGTTCTGCGGTGAGACCCTACTCGCTGATCGATCGGCTGCTCGCCACCGGCCGCATGATCGCCATCGGCGGGATCTTACAGATCCTGCCCAGCAGCTAGATCCCGGCATCACGCCCGGTCACTCACGGCGCGGTGATGTCAGTCGGATCCATCAAGCTCTTCGTCGGCTTCACCGGCAGGGTCGACCCAGCTGCAACGGTGATCATCGGTGGATTGCCGCCGCACCGCGACCTGCTTTCGGAGGAGCAGGTCCGCTCCATCAGGAGCCTCGTCACCGAGTACGACTCGGCCGCCAGCGACACGGTCGAGACCAACACCGCCACCAATGACGAAGCCCTAAACGACGACGCCAACTCCACGACCCTTGCCTCGGTCGACGGATCCATCACCGCCGCATCACGAGAGAACTCCATCACGCGAGTCTCCAACCCCGAGGACTTCGAGGACTCCTCCATCCTGGGGATCTTTGACTCTGATTCAGGCTCGGAGTCCCCCGAAGATTTTCGCGCCAGATCCAATCGCTTCAACGCGATCTACATGGCGGGCAGCATGGCCGCCCCGCCAGATCCGTTCGCCACGCCGATCCCGCCGACTGCGACGGCCACGGAGGTGGAGCAAGCCTACTTGTGGCTCGTGGAGGCGCAACACAACGAACTCGCTGAGCGCGAGAAATACCGCCTCGAACGAGAGACGGCGCGGGAGATGTTGCTCTATCACTAGCGCCGCATCAGGTTCCGCCTGAACAACGTCCAGGGCCGCGTCCTGAACTGCAACGACGAGAGCGACCCCGCACACGCTGCCGAGTGCGAATACTGCGAGAACGTGCCGCCAGGCGGAAGCAACCCCGCGAGACCACCACCCGGTGCACCGGCAACCGGAGCCCCTCCACCTCCCATGGGCCGTGCGCCCCCGCCGGACTAACCGCGGATCATCATCTCGCCTCAAGCCTGCAACGCCAACGGGCTGCCATTATACTCCACCCCGATGGACAACATCGTCGTGGTCGACGCTGCAATCGCCAACCTCGACGTCCAAGGCCCTACTCATCAGGGTCGTCGAGCAACAAGCTGCGGGAGTCAACACGCGGGGACGGATGTACTCCCGCTCATCAGCAAGCAGGGCGACATCAAGCGGCCACCCCACTGGGGCCAATGCATTAACTTGCCCATCACCGCAGCCCCTGGCGAACCAACCGCGGGCCGCCAATCCCGCGCTGTCCACCAACGAGCCACGACCGGCGAATAACACGGTCGCCGCCAACAGGCAGCACATCGATGCCCGCACGAACATCATCAACAACCAGGCGTGGCGGTCGAGCCAGCCCAACGACCTGAGGCACACCCTCAACAACCACAGCGACCCAGAACCAAGAGGCTCACTCAGTCGAGTCGGGCCGCAATGCTTCGGGCCCATGATTCGCGGGGGAAAATACCCTGCCAACTTCAAGGCCCCCAAGGAGATCAAAAAATACAAACCTGACGTACAATCCCGCTGTTTGGCTGGACACATACCTCATGGCAATGGGAATCGCAGGCCACACCGACCTGCTCGCCGCTCGCTACCTCCCCCTGATGATGGAGGGTGCGACCCGGCAATGGATCAACACGCTCCCCGCCGACAGCATCGATTCCTGGGAAGAAATGCGGGACTCCTTCGTCAGGCACTTCGAGGGCTCCTACACCCACGCCACCACCATAGAGGACCTGGGGCGATGCATCCAGGGACAACGCGAGTCGACTCGCCGCTGGATCCAAAGATGGCAAGAACTATGGATAAACGCCTCTGGCATCCACCCAGACACGGTGATACACCGCTTCAAGAACACGCGCCGGTACGAACCCTTGGTTGCTAAGATCAAGAGGGTCTACCGGACGCTCGACAACATCCCCGACCTCCTCAAGATTGCCAAGCGCTATGCGGAGGAGGACCCCAACCAAGACTTTGATGACGAGTCGGGAGGAAGACGCCGCACCAGCATCCACGACAATGGGCGCCTACGTGACATGCGCTACAGCAACACCCGCATCACCGGCAAGCGCCGCACGGATGGGTGAGTCGACTTCGTCGCCAACACCGGCTACGGCCAGCGCGACTCCAAGAACTACCGCCGGGACAGAGGAAACTACCGCGACAGTAGGAACTACCGTGCCAACAACGCGACGAGGCCGAAATTCGACCCCGCCGCCCTGCTCAATCAGCCCTGCATCTACCATAGCAGGGAGGGGAAACCAGCCACCCACACCACCGCTGATTGCCACTCCCTCAAAGAGATCGAGAAGGTGAGACGAGCAAGGGAGGACCCCAACAACAACCCACCCCGGGACAATGGGAACGGCGGAGGCTTCGGCACCGCTGTCGGCTTGCTACACACCTTCACCGGACTCGGCACCAAGCGCGAGAGAAAGGTGCTGGCTCGCACGGTCGCCATCAATGCGGTGACTCAGGTCGACATCCCGCGCTTCCTCAACTGCTCCGAACAGAGTATCACCTAAAGTCGCCAGGACCACGCCCCCAGAATCGAGTACCTGTGAAGTCGCCTGTAGTCGTGCCCAAAGTGGCCGATCATCGCTACCCAAGACATTAATGGACGGCGGGAGCTCCATCAACATCATGTACCTAGACACGTTCAAGAGGCTACAGCTCCTAGAGTCGGCAATCCAGCCGACCCTAACAACCTTCCACGGTATCGTCCCTGGTCGGAAGGCTTACTCGATCGAAAAAGTGACGCTGCCAGTCACCTTCGGCACACCGGCAAACTACCACACCGAGCGAATCGAATTCGAGCTGGTGAATTTCCGCAGCCCCTACCACTGCATGCTGGGACGCCAGACGTTTGCCAAATTCATGGCGACCCCCCACTATGCGTACAACATGATGAAGCTCCCTGGGCCAAGCGGCATCATCACCGTCCACGGCGACCCCGACATGGCCGTGGAATGCGAGGACAAAGGCGCCGAGCTCGCCGACGTTGTCATCACCGCGGAGAACGACCACGCGAAGGAGCTCGCGAAATACGCGGTCAACATCAACAAGGACGACCCCACCATCCTGAAGAAGCCAACCGCCGCGAACTCCACGTTCGAGGCGACCATGCACACCCGCACCGTCGAGCTCATCCCCAGCGACTCCAGCCAGACGGTCACCATTGGGGAGCACATGAGCCCGCATAGGAAAGCGCGCTCATCGAGTTCCTCCGTGAGAACCGTGACATCTTCGCATGGAATCCATCTGACATGCCAGGTGTCCCGAGGGAACTCGCTGAGCACAAACTAAACGCCGACCCCAAAGTGCGACCAGTGAAGCAGTCGCTACGGCCCTTCAATGAAGAGCGCCGTCGAGCAATCGTCGAAGAAGTCCAGCGCCTGCTAGCCGCAGGCTTCATCCGGCCAATCAAATACTTCAAGTGGCTGGCAAACCCAGTCCTGGTTCTAAAAAAGAACAACACATGGAGAATGTGCATCGACTACACCAACCTCAACAGCGCCTGCCCGAAGGAGGAGTTCGTCCTACCGTGCATCGATCAGATCATCGACTCTACCGTGGGATCGGAGTCGCTATGCTTCCTTGACGCTTACTCTGGTCATAACCAGATCAAGATGGCGATCGAGGACAAGGAGAAGATGGCGTTCATTACGCCATTCGGCGCCTTCTGCTACACGGCCATGACGTTCGGCCTCAAGAACGCAGGCTCCACATACCAGAGGTGCATGCAGGAGTGCCTAGCAAGCCAAATTGGCCACAACATTCATGTCTACATCGATGCCGTGGTGGTAAAATCCACCTGCCAGGACGACCTGCTCGCCGACCTAGCCGAAACCTTCGCAAACCTGCAGAGGTACAACATCAAGCTGAACCACGGAAAATGCACCTTCGGTGTCCCCACCGGACAACTCCTGGGATATGTAGTCTCCAAGCGAGGCATCGAAGCCAACCCCACCAAGATCGACACCATCGCGCGACTCGGGAAACCCGAGTGCCTGCGCGACGTCCAGAAGTTGGCAGGGCGAGTCGCGGCCCTCAGTCGCTTCATCCCCCGACTAGGCGAGAAGGCAATGTCCATCTACCGCCTGATGCGCAAGAACCCCACATTCAAATGGGACAAAGAGGCTGACGACGCACTCAAAGCGCTCAAAGAAGTGCTACTCGCGGCCCCACTACTCGCTGCTCCACTCGACAAGGATCCAATGCTCGTTTACGTCACGGCCTCCACTCGAGTCGTCAGCGCCGTGATGGTCGTCGAATGACCGGAAGAGGGCAAGGAGCGCCCCGTCTACTACATCAGCAAAGTCCTAATGGACTCACGACAGCGCTACCCGCAATACCAAAAACTGGTGTACGCGGTATTCCGAGCACAGCGGCGACTCCCACACTACTTTCAGGAGCACCCAATCACGGTGGTCTCCTCCGCGCCCCTGCAAGACATCATACGCAATCACGAGGCGACCGGGCGAGTCACCAAGTGGGTCGTCGAGATCAGCGTCCACAACATCAAATACGAGCCCCGCAAAGCAATCAAGTCACAAGCCCTGGCTGATTTCCTTGCAGACTGGGAAGAAGCACAGCAGCCAGAGAAGCTCCCGTACCTCCACTACTGGTCGCTCCATTTTGACGGCTCCAAGAACGCCGACGGCGCAGGGGCTGGGGTCATACTAACCTCTCCCAAAGGAGACAAGCTCCGCTACGTGCTCCACCTCAACTTCAAACCCTACACCAACAACATGGAAGAATATGAGGCCCTCCTTCATGGCATGAGAGCCGCCAAGGAGATGAACGTCAACCACCTACGATGCTATGGCGACTCCGACCTAGTCGCCGGCCAAGTCGCCGGGACGTGCGACGCCGTCTCCCCAACAATGATCGCGTACCGCCAAGCTGTCGACCAGTTAGGAGGACACTTCGACGGCGACTCCGTCGAGTGGATCGACAGGCGCAAAAACGAGGAGGCAGACGCCCTCTCCCGCATCGGATCGACCTGACAAGCGCCACCAGTAGGCGTCTTCCTCGACATCATCCACAAACCATCGGTCAGCCCACCAAAAGAGATCGATGTCAGGATCCCACTGCAACCAGAACCGGCCTTAGCCGCCATGGTTGTGGAGCCTAGCAACTAGACAGCACCATACGTCGCCTTCCTGGAACACAAGCTCCTACCAAGCAATGAGACGGAGGCGTGAATGATCGTGCGTCGCTGCAAATCCTTCGTCATCATCAACGGCGAGCTCCACAGATGCAACGTGACCGGCGTGTTCCAGCGCTGCGTACAGCCAGAAGAAGGCCGCAAGATCCTCCAGGACATTCACGCTGGCGACTGTGGCCATCACGCCGGCGCCAAGTCGCTAGTCGCCAAGGCCATGTGGCACGGTTTCTACTGGCTCACCGCACACGCTGACGCCACCAACATCGTCCAACGATGCGTCGGGTGCCAGAAGTATGCCCACCAGACGCACCTCCCTGGCTCGGCACTCAAGACCATCCCCATCACGTGGCCATTTGCCATATGGGGCATGGACATGGTAGGCCCGTTCAAGAAGGCCCCGTCTGGCTTCACTCACCTCCTGGTCGCAGTCGACAAGTTCACCAAATGGGTCGAGGCCAAGCCAATAAAAAATGCGATGGCAAGACAGCCACCAAGTTCCTACACGACCTCATCTACCGGTACGGCTACCTGCATAGCATAATAACAGACAATGGCACCAACTTCGCCAAGGGGGCCATGGCGGAATTCTGTGAAGAACATGGCATACGACTCGACCTCGCATCAGCCGCCCACCCGGAATCAAATGGCCAAGCGGAATGCGCCAACCAGAGCGTCCTCCACGGGCTCAAGCCACGACTCCAGGTGCCCCTCGAGCGCACCCCAGGATGCTGGGTCGACGAGCTCCCCTCTGTAATATGGGGGATCCGCACCTCCGTCAATCGCTCCACCGGGTTCACGCCCTTCTTCATGGTGTACGGCGCCGAGGCTGTTATGCCAACAGACCTGGAGCACGACTCACCTCGAGTCGCCAACTACGTCGAGGCGGCCAACGAGATCGCCCGCCAAGACAGCATCGACCAACTCGACAAGGCACGCGACCTGGCTCGCTCCCGTACCACCATATACCAGCAAGGACTCCGCCGCTACCACAGCCGCCGAGTGCGAACTCACACCTTCCAGGAAGGCGACCTGGTCCTACGACTGGCCCAAGACAAGAAGGGCATGCATAAACTCTCCCCTCCATGGGAGGGTCCGTTCGCCATATGCCGAGTCCTTGGCAATGATGCCTACTACCTCATCGACATACGGGGAGACGGCCAGCTGGAGGTAGGGAGGCCATGGAACGTAAACCTCCTCAGAAAGTTTTATACTTAGAACCTCGCATTGTACTCCACTGGCATATCGCACAAATCGTGCCCACTCGCTATATTCTTGTGCCACTCGCACTCGTACATATTAGCAATACGCTACTTACGAATGTCAACCTCTGGTCGAGCGACCGGCACGGCTAAGTAGTGCGGCACAAGGGCACCGGAAGTATTCGGGCCTTGGGTCGTCCACGAAAACGCCAACCCGGAGCCACCATTGGAGTCACCTAGCCCGATTGGCCCACCGGGCCAAGACAACCGGTACACGCTTCTCACAGCGACATGTCCCTCCCATCCTCGTGCAAAGCGACTCGAACGGTTAAGTACCATGCACGGGGACCCCGCACAAACGGGAACCACCACGCGGCTCGGGAACACACCAAGTAAGAGAGTTGCCTAGGACTCGCCAAGCGACTGGCTCTCCGGGCCAGGGGAGGAGACACGTTACAAAAAACGCATTCACAACCTGCAACAGGAACATGACCAACATAGCCGGGTATGCGCTCGGGAACTCGCTTACAAGTCAGTCCAACCCGCACCCAGGGACTCGCTTATAAGCCAGCCCTACTCGCGCTCGGGGACTCGTCACTCAGAAGACGCAAGAGATAAAAACACTGCCTAAACCAAAGCAATGCACAAAAGTATACAATCGAGTTATACCCCATTAAAGGGCGGACGTGCTCAGGGACTCGCTCAACCAAAAACAAACACACCGCACAATCTTAGTCGCAATATGAGTCGATTGATTCCCCTTGGCATATATTGCAAAATATGTTACAGCATTCACCACTTGGCATACTTCACAAATTGGACAACTACATTGTTTACTACACAGGCCCTGATGAAGAAGCAGCACCACCCCCTTGACACGAACAAAAGGTTGCCACGGGTTCATCGGATATGTCGTCAGCGATTTCGACAACGACGACCGGAAGGGCTGCTCCGACTTCATGTCGCGGTGCTCTGGCTCGGGGTCGCCAGGCGCCAACACCGTCTCCTGGTATGGCAGCAGATCCCCCATCGCCAAGACCCGATCAGCGTAAGGAGCGGCCCTCGCGGTCAGCTTCAGCACCTCCGACATCTCCACTATGCCGGTCTCCGATGGGTAGCCACTCGTCACATCGTTGAGGTCGAAGTCATCGAGGAAGTGGGCGAGACATAAGCTCAACGCTATGGTGGCCCCGCGCCTGAAAGCTGAGCGCGTCATCCACTCCACGACGGCAGGCACCTCCTCTAGATAGCGCCACACATCCGTAAGCCCCCTAGGAATAACTTCGGTGGGGGACATGCCCTGAAGAACTGCTTGGACGCACAACGCCGAAGCCGTGGCCGCGTTCACCACGGCAGTCATGCACTGTGAAGCATTGTAGGTCTGCACCACCGGATCGCTTTGGCCTATCACAGCTGCAAAATCAGGCGTCAGTGAAACAATGAAAACCCCCAATCAGGGACTCGACAAACGAGTCAAGCAAAGACGGAGACTCACCAAGGAGTTTGCGGCAGTTCTTCGTGACGTGCTTCTCCAAGGCGGTCTGCTCGTTGTGCAGCCCCACAATGATGGAATCCGTGGCTTTGCGTTCTTCCTCAGCCGCAGCAACAGCAACCTTCGCTCGTTCCTCCGAAGAAACTGAGGTTGTTCTCGCCTCCTCCAAGTCTTGGACCAGGGAGGCTATTCGTCCATTCGCCGCGTCCAGCTCGGAGACTGGGACATACCCCTCGCGGGCCTTGGAAATCGCAGCCAGGAAACCATCTGCAAGAGAAACCATCAGCATGTTGTACACCACTAGCTCACACCTGACAGAAGAAAAGAAAAACAAACAGATACTCACCAACAGTTTCCTGGAGCCGCTGGTTCGCCTCTTGAGCTTCACGCAAGTCACGGTCCAAGCGCTCTCTCGCGGCCTGCCGATCGGTCGACTCCCTTTGCAATCCCTGCAAACAAACAACACACCTTAGCATTTGACAAAACCAAACCCAGTTCCCAGCCGCTGAAATTCAGCGACCAGGAACTCGGGGACTGGAGATGGTGAAAGAAACTCAATTCCTAGCTGCTGAAATTCAGCGACTAGGAATTCGAGGACTGGAGAGGAGCAAGAAGTTCAGTTCCTAGCCGCTGAAATTCAGCGACTAGGAACTCGGGGACTGGACATACCTGAATAGCTGCGCCGAGCATCCTATGAAGTTCTCCGGCGTCAGTCGACGGGATCATGAAGGACGTGCACCCGTGACGGGACCCAATGTCTGCATCCACGATCTATATACTTTGCGGAGATTGAGTATCCGCCACACCTAGAAACCCCCTCGCCATGAAGCGCGAAAACATTGCCGACTCTTTGGCGGGGGCACTGGTTGTCGGGGGCGGCGCTTCCGGCACGAACACGGCTAGTACCGGTTCCGATTGCGCCGCCACCACCTCTTCGGCGACTGACGTAGCTTTGGGCTCCGCGGCGCTGTCCTTGGCTATGGCGTCATCGGTGCCCCCCTTCTGCTTCTTCGCGCCCTCCGCTGTCGCCACATCTTCGGTGGCCTTTCTCTTCTTGGGGAGGTCGCCCTCTCCCGTAGGGGCGACCGGTGGAATCTTAGCCACCGAAGGACGGCCAATCTTCTTGGCCCCCGACCTACACAAGTTCCCACAGTCAACATAACAACAATACAAAAAGAGCGAGGCGAATCGGGATGAAGGAGCAATACTCACTTAGCGACCGGAAGGATGCGAAGCCCGGTACTGATATGGTCGGGCTTGTCCAACTCGGGGCCCAACTTGCGGGTGAGCCCCCTTTCGAAGACGTCTGAAGCCCATGAAACCGCGGGCTTCCTCGACGATGAAGCCACGGTTGCCGGGATCTCCGGCTCCGACGCGGCCGTACTTGACGGCTGCGGTGACTTGGATGTCATCGCCTCAGCCGCTTCTCGGCTTGGAACCCCCAAGATCGTCGGCGCAATCGCCGCCAGGGGAACCTCTACCACCACCTCAGTGTCCTCGCCCTCCAACCCCTTTGTCGGGATCGTGCCCTTTGGAGCCTTGTGCGAGACTTTGGGTGAACCTTCGTCATTGGAGTCGTCATCTGACTCGAACACCACTGGCGATTTGGACGGTGACGTTGGCCCCTTCGCTGGTGACTTGGGCTTGCGTGCGGGCTTTGACGGTGTAGCAGTACGCCGGGACGTGTGCTCCTGCACGACCTCGTCGCCTCCGTCGTGTTCATCCAGGCTGTGGCTCGCCTCGAACTCACGTTGCTTCTGCATGCGGGTCTTGCGAGCTACAGGCGCTGGAGGAGGAACCTCCTCCTCCCCGTCGCTGTCGGAAGAATCTCCCTCAGAGTCTTCCTCCAGCTCCTGGGGAACCTCTTCATCGAGTGGAGGGAGCCAGCCCTCCAACACCTGAAAAAGCTGAGAACCACTGCGAGTGAAAGACCAAACACGGAGACTGAAGACTGAGATACAGACACAGCGACTGGGAAGAGAACTTACTGTGGGGGCTTCATTCTTCACAGGAGTGTACGGGGCGACCCCGACCGCCACACTGGTGAACTCGGCATCGGTGATCTTCTTCAGGGCGTCCTTGTAGTACTCGGCCTCCCATGATTCCTTGCTGGTTCGGGATGGATCATGCTTCCCGCTGTACTCGTACATCTAGTGCGGCCGAGCCGCCAGCGGAACCAGGCGCCGCCCGAGCCAGCAGTTGTAGAGGTTGATCGGAATCAACCCCTGGTCCTTCAGCTTCTGGATTTGGTCCATCATTTCCGTGATGGCCATCCGCTGATCTTCGGGAAGCTTCTTCGGTGCCAGCCGGCGAGGCTCGCTCCTCTCGGCGACGAATTCGAGAAGAGCCACCTCGCTGTAGGGAGTGGCCTCTTTGACATAGAACCAGCTCTTCTTCCACTCGCTGGCGGCCTTCTTCGGCAGGAGGAGCTTGACGAAGTTGGCCTTGGGCTTCAGCTGGAATGTGACGCCACCTGCGGCCAACATCAAGCCACCGGACGCCTCGCGCCCGATGCGGCCGTGGAAGAGTTCTAGCCATAGCGGGAAATATGGCCTACAGCCGAGGTAGCATTCGCAGAAGGCAACGAAGATCGCTAGCTGCTCGATGCTGTGCGGACCAAGATCCGATGGCTTGATCGCATATTACGTGTAGAAGCGGTGGAAGAAGAGTGAGGTAGGGAATCCCAGACCCCTCTCAAGATGACTGGGTAAGCAGATGAACTCGCTGGGTCACGGTTTTGGCTCGGTCTCGGAGGAGGACGGGACCCTCCAGTTCCCCTTGCGGAGTACTCTGGCGTCCTCGAAAGATTTAAGCTAGGTTGTGGTACACTTGGATCTCCCCCATGAGCCTTTGGGAGGCACCATCGGGTAGGATGTGGAATCGCGTGACGCGGAAAGGATAAGTCGGAAGAATATAGGCAGAGAGATTGGAGACGGGAAGAACGAATGAGGAAGAATGAAGAATGTGGAGAAGGTCCGCAAAGCTGAACCATCACTCCCCTTATATGGGGGCGTCACCCGCCAAAATCGGGATAGCCGTTACTCACGGTAATTGCGCCGAAGTTACCGTTGGAAATTCCAACGGATAGTTTGACTAGATTTGACGGTCCAACTCCTTTATTTCACCCGCTACCCGCCAGTCTCTTCCACTCGCCGAAACGACGACTTGGTGGCAGTAATGCTCATTGGGAAGCGAATGGAAACATGGGGAAATTCTCCTTGGTTCTAATGGAGTCCATCGCCGACTCGACTTGACGCCCAAATTGGGATCGCTTACTCCGAACGCCAAAAGGATGCTCGCGTCTGCATCAACGATGGCCTCGGGGACTACTAATGGGGATATGCCAAAGGGGCTTTGCCCAGCAGGACGTTCCGATTGGGCCGAAAGGCCTGTGAGTGTGCCTAGAGGATGGCGACTGGATAACAACGGATGGAGAAGCCCATGGCGATCGGAGGCCTGTGGAGCGAATGAAGCCCAATGGATTAGGTCAAAACCTCAGAATCCTTATCTTGTTCGGTTGTACCTTGTAAACCCTAGAGAGGTGCTTCATATATAAACCTCCCTAGGGTACCCTAGAGACTCACGTTCCATCATACACCCCCTCAAGCGACTCGCAACCTAGTCGCCGAGCTCGCCACCCCTGTAACTCGCTCTCCAATAATCTAATCTAGCAGGAGTAGGTCTTTACCCTCCGGGGGGCCGAACCTGGGTAAACCCATGTGCATCCGCCCCCATCTCGCACCGTAGATGGCCGCCAACTCTTCCTCGCAAAACACTCAATCGCTGCCAGTGGTAGTGACTGCCATGGCCATTTCCACGACACATTATGCTATGTTTTCTTTATGTGAAACAAACAAACGTCTTGCAAAGCATTGTTATTCATGAATCTTTTGTTTGTGCCTTTTCATGTTGCATCATAGTTTCTTTGTCCTATTGCTAGAACTTTGTCTTTCATGTTATGATTGAAGTACTATGATCCCAGCTTTGAATGTTTTTCGAATACTTTGATCAAGTTTATGATGGTGCATGTCACCTCAAAAATTATTCTTTCTTTTTATCACTTACCTACTCGAGGACGAGCAGGAGTTAAGCTTGGGGATGTTGATACATTGCAAATGTATCTATAATTTTTGATGTTCCATGCTTGGTTTTATCCACTTTCTTGTGTTTTGTCCACACTTTGGAGTACTTTTCATATGATTTCTTGGACTAACCTATTAACAAGAGCCACAAGGCCGGTACTGCTTTTCTCGCTTTTTTGTTCTAGGGAAGTCAGAAAATGAATATTCTCGGAATTGGAGGGGACAAAAGCCAAAGTGCCTATTTTTCCAGAAGACTCCCGGAGCCAGAATATGACACGGAGAGGGGCTGGGGGCCAGCCACACCACCTGGCCGCGCGGGCTGGGCCTGGCCGTGCCAGGGGGTGGTCTGGCCGCCTCAGGCACCCCCTCGGTCTCTCTCTTCGCCTATAAGAAGCCTTCTGACCTAAAAACTCTAGGGGTTCGAAGTTTTTCCAGAAGGAGTTCCGCTCCGCCGCCACCACCAGATTCCACGAAACAGCACCAGAAACTCTGCTCGCACCTGTCAGACGGGAATTGGAGGAAATCATCGCCATCATCATCACCATCGCTTCTCCATCGACCATCCATGTTTCCCCCATCTATGAGTGAGTAATCCCCCGTTGTAGGCTATGGGGATGGTAGGGATTGGATGAGATTGTTCATGTAATGGCATCAGATTGTTAGGGCATGGTGCCTAGTATCTTTTATTAGTACTTTATGACTTTGTTGCGACTTGTTGTGCTTAATGCTTATCACTAGGGCCCGAGTGCCATGATTTCAGATCTGAACATGTTATTGATTCGTTATGATAGTATTGTTTTTGGTCTTACCCGCAAGTTGTATACACACGTTGTTGTCCGGAACCAATGGCCCCGAAGTGACAGAAATCGAGATAACCGGAGGGAATGGCTTTGATGTGAGGATCACATATGTTCAAGGAGTGCCAATGCGTTGCTCCGGTGCTCTATTAAAAGGAGCACCTTAATTGCCAGTAGTTCCCTTGAGGCCTGATGTCTACGCACTTCTATTCTTGTAGACAGTTGTTGGGCCTCCAAGTGCAGAGGTTTGTAGAACAGCAGCAAGTTTTTCCTTAAGTGGATCACCCAAGGTTTATCGAACTCAGGGAGGAAGTGGTCAAAGGTATTCCCTCTCAAGCAACCCTGCAATCAAGATACAAGAAGTCTCTTGTGTCCCCAACACACCCAATACACTTGTCAGGTGTATAGGTGCACTAGTTCGGTGAAGAGATAGTGAAACACAAGTGGTATAGATAAGTATAAGTGGTAACGGTGATAGAGAATAGCTTGATGGCGTGGAAAAGACTAAAGGCAAACTGAAATAAAGAAGGAAGCAAGCAAACATGTAATAGATCTAGTAGCAAACGAAGTTTCAATGCTTAGAAACAAGGCCTAGGGATCATACTTTCACTAGTGAACACTCTCATATAAATATATCATCTTCATGATACTACGCTGAACTACTCTCCGGTTGGACACTCTAATCCATGGTAGGGCTATAACAGCACACCTCAAAGTAAGCCTTTCCCATCTAGAAAACCCCACACTGTCACCTTGAGTACTAGATGAGTCCAACAAACACCACAATTTCATAAAGACAGCCAACTCCAAATATAACTCATAACAAGTATTTGTAACCTCTAGCCTAAGTGCCACCATGGTGTGCACGCTGTCACTTTCACACACATAGGGAGAGCAGAGATCTATTAAAGCACTTGAGTAGCAAGGTAGATCTATAGATTACAAGCTCATGATCACAATATGATCATGCATAGAGAGAGAGATGAACACATAGCTACCGGTAGAACCCTTAGCCTCGAGAGAGAACTACTCCCTCCTCATCATGGGAATCAGCAATGGTGATGGAGATGGCGGTGGAGATCGATGGAGATGGCTCCGGGGGCACTTCCCCATCCAGCAGGTGCCGAACAGACTTTCTGTCCCCCGAATCTCCCCTTCGTTGGCGGCGGCGCTGTGGAACTTTTCATGGATTTCTGATTGGGCACTTAGGGTTTTCGTCCCGAGGGCAATATATAGGCGGAAGGAGAGGCCGAGGGGGTGCTGGGAGCGGCCACACCACCTGGCGGCGGGCGAGCCCGCCACGCCAGTGGTGTGGTGGCTCCTGGCCCTTCTCCGCCTCGTGATTCGCACTTGATCACTTCGAAAAATAGTCACTTTGGCTTTTGTCCCGCATAATTCGACAATATTCATTTTTGACTTTCCGGAACCAAAACAGCAGAAACAGGCAATTGCACTGTGGCTCTTGTTAATAGGTTAGTCTAAGAAATCATATGAAAAGTACTCCAAAGTTGGAACAAAACACAAGAAAGTGGATAAAACCAAGCATGGAACATCAAAAATTATAGATACATTTGCAATGTATCAACATCCCCAAGCTTAACTCCTGCTCGTCCTCGAGTAGGTAAGTGATAAAAAGAAAGAATAATTTTTGAGGTGACATGCACCATCAAAGACTTGATCAAGGTATTTGTAAAACATTCAAAGCTCGGATCATAGTACTTCAATCATAGCATGAAAGACAAAGTTCTAGCAATAATACAAAGAAACTATGATGCAACATGAAAAGGCACAAACAAAAGATTCATGAATAACAATGCTTTGCAAGACGTTTCTTTGTTTCACATAAAGAAAACATAGCATAATAGTATTCAGCTTGTCCCTCATAGAGTAGCAAATGTAAATGCATAGGACACCTTCAAAGTTCATAAGAGTGACTAGATACAATAGTTTAAAACAAGCAATATCAAGTTATGCATCAATCAACTAGTCTTGGGACAATGCACATAGAACTAAGAATGGCCACTATGCTCTCAAAGAAGGTGCATAAAGGTAGAAGATGGAGACTCAATGTAATGGTGGAAGAAAGGCCTTTTATAAAAGGAAGTAGGGATTCAAGTCTCATGAAGAGCTTCCAAAAATTATGGTACTTGTAGCTTTCAGCTCTCATTGCCCCTATCATAAGCATCTTGAAGTGATTAAGGTTAAAGTGAACAAACTATGGTGTATATGCTTGACGAAGTATAAGTTAGAAATCTCATGTCCCTTGTATACGAGGGCCGCTCCTCATGCTACTCAAGTTTAGTCACCGGTAAGTTCTTGTCATCGTAAGTACATGTGTATCATAGAGAACATCCAATGGGGTACCCCTTGCCCGATGATACGGAAGAATCCCCATATCAAAATGACAAGGCAAGCAGACAACGAGCATCTCAGCAATCTTCTTATTTACCATAGGAATATGGTGCTTTTTTCTCTCTTTCCTCTTTTCATAATCTTTTTTTCTTTTTCTCTTTTTTTCTCAATATAGGACTCTTTTTTATAAGAAGAATGCTTCATAGACAGCTAATTATGGTTACGCTGCAGGTTTCCACCATGTCAGCATGGATTAGACCAATACCAGCGCTTTCTCTAACACATATACATAAATCCATGGAATTACAATCTCCCCTTTCATTTCACACCGACGACATCCATATACAAAAGAGCATGATATCAACTAGGTACAAGTACCCGTGCAATGTTGAAAGCGTTCCCCATGACAGCATGGTTCTGCTAATCCCCAACAAATAAGTGCAAGCATATACAACATAGAAGACACAATGGTTCAAGTTTATTAATGGCAAGTAAAGTAAAGTGTGCCATCAAGTTCGTGAGAGCTTTAATCACTAGTTTTCTCATAACAAGTTTAATTTGGAAGGTAAACAAAAGCATGAATATACTTGGAATAGCATAAGCTAGTAGGTAGGTATGGTGGACTCTTTGGAATAACTTGGTTTAGGGAGTTGGATGCATGAGTGGAACTCATACTTGGTTGTGGAGGCTAGCAAAAGACTGGGAGCGATAAACTAAGAGAGCAATAATGGCCATAATCATGCAGAGCGACAAAACATCATTGATCAAAGCATAAAGTGATACTACAAGTTGAAAACTAAAGTATCATAAAGGCTATGGTGACTTGAGATAGTCATAACATGGTGTGAGCATGCGCCAAGTCAACCCAAATAAAGCATCAAAGGAGAATACCACTATACTATGCTTTAATATGCTAAAACAACGCATGATTCATCCAAGGCACATTAAGCAATCTCAATTGTTTATAACAAGTCATGCTACAGCAAAGAATACTAAGCATAAAGCCAAAACAATATCAAACATGGCATGACAAAGCATAGGCCACAGTCAAAAACAAGCTCTTTTTACCACATAAGTATGAACTTTCCTACTCTTTTCCAATCCAAACCAAACTATTTGCAAACCAATGTATGAAATAGGGGGTACAACCAATTTATTCAGAAAACTAAGCAAACAAAATCAAACTAAAAACCAAATTGAAAACAAAAATGCTCCAAGAAAAACACAATTGTGCATGAAACAATAAAAATGAAGCGTTTGGAAGAAACCTGAGATTTTTATTGATGAAGAAGGGGATGCCTTGGGCATCCCTAAGCTTTGATGCTTGTACTTCTTGGATATTTATTGGGGTGACACGCGTGGCATCCCCAAGCTTGCGCTTTAGTCCATTCTTCATCTCATTACTCATTCCTTCCATACACCTGAAATTTTTCCTTCATACAAAACTTCACACAATCTTTATTAGCAACATTAGTGCACTCAAGATAAATAAGTCTTAAGGTTCAGTTATAACACCAAATAAACTTCCATTAGAACACTAACTACTGTAGCACTTCCCTCAAAAATCTCAATTCCCCAAAAGAACTCAAAAAGGAACCCACAAGAAGCAAATGCAGAAAATGGCAGAAATCTGTCAAAACAGACCAGCAGGTAAAGACGATTTTTTTCGAAGACCTTCTGTTGCTCAAATCAAAAAGTGTTGAACTAACGAAAGTTAGATAACAACCTGGGAAGAAGCTCAAACAATACAGCTCAATCCGACATACAGAGCTCTCTCACGAATTTTTACGGTGAAGCACAAAAATCTGTTTCGGGACAACAACTTTCCCAATCATTACTTCTCTCTCATTAAAGGTTATTCTTGGCACAAAAAGCAAATAAAAAGGATAAGGAGCGGTTATTACAGAGGTAATAACTTCCAAGACTCATCTAAAACTCTTGGGTTATCTCCCAACAAGTACTTTTGTTTAACGCCTTTAAGTTAGGCATGATAGTTTGAGAAGATGCTCACATAAGGAATATGAATTGAAGTAAAAGAGAGCATCAAGAAGCAAATTCAAAGCACATTTAAGTCTAACCCACTTCCTATGCATAGAAATATTGTAAAGGAACAATTCATGAAAGCACAAAGCAACGAGCATAGGAAAGCAAAACAAGTGCAACTTCAAAATTTTCAACATAAAGAGGGGAAACTTAATATTATTGAGATGCATAGAACCATGTTTCCCTCTCTCATAATAACTTTCAGTAGCAACATGAATAAAATTAACAATATAAATATCACAAGAAACATTCTTATCATGATCCACATGCATAAAAGAATTAATACTCCCCACATAAACATAGTCATTCTTATTAATTATAGTGGGAGCAAATTCAAGAAAATAGCTATCATTATTATTCTCATCACCATAATCATCAAAATATAGGAGGCATACTGTAATCGTTAATTTTCTCCTCCATAGTAGGTGGACTGAAAATATCATATTCATCATTGTATTCATCATATATTGGAGGTTTTGTATCATCATAAGCAATAGAATAGCTATCTTCCAAAGTTGGGGGACTAAAAAGATCATTTTCATAAAAACTAGCTTCCCCAAGCTTAGACTTTTCCATAGCATTAGCAATAATGGCGTCCAAAGAATTCATACTAACAACATTGCTATTAGCATGCAAATAAAGTTCCATAGGTTTTTTAATTTTCTCTTCAAACACTTCATGTCCTAACTCAAGATAAATACTATAAAGCTCTCTAATTTTGTTGTTTTCCATTAAGCCTAACTAGTGAAAACAAGACAAAAAGACAAAATTGCAGAATCTAAAGGAAATAACTTCAAGCACTCACACCGGAGGATGTGAGTACCTTTACCTATACCTCCACGTAACGGCGCCAGAAAATAGCTTGATGTCTACGCACTTCTATTCTTGTAGACAGTTGTTGGGCCTCCAAGTGTAGAGGTTTGTAGAATAACAGCAAGTTTTCTCTTAAGTGGATCACCCAAGGTTTATTGAACTCAGGGAGGAAGTGGTCAAAGGTATTCCCTCTCAAGCAACCCTGCAATCAAGATACAAGAAGTCTCTTGTGTCCCCAACACACCCAATACACTTGGCAGGTGTATAGGTGCACTAGTTCGGCGAAGAGATAGTGAAATACAAGTGGTATAGATAATTATAAGTGGTAACGGTGATAGAGAATAGCTTGATGGCTTGGAAAAGACTAAAGGCAAACTGAAATAAAGAAGGAAGCAAGCAAACATGTAATAGATCTAGTAGCAAACGAAGTTTCAATGCTTAGAAACAAGGCCTAGGGATCATACTTTCACTAGTGAACACTCTCATATAAATATATCATCTTCATGATACTACGCTGAACTACTCTCCGGTTGGACACTCTAATCCATGGTAGGGCTATAACAGCACACCTCAAAGTAAGCCTTTCCCATCTAGAAAACCCCACACTGTCACCTTGAGTACTAGATGAGTCCAACAAACACCACAATTTCATAAAGACATCCAACTCCAAATATAACTCATAACAAGTATTTGTAACCTCTAGCCTAAGTGCCACCATGGTGTGCATGCTGTCACTTTCACACACATAGGGAGAGTAAAGATCTATTAAAGCACTTGAGTAGCAAGGTAGATCTATAGATTACAAGCTCATGATCACAATATGATCATGCATAGAGAGAGATGAACACATAGCTACCGGTAGAACCCTTAGCCTCGAGAGAGAACTACTCCCTCCTCATCATGGGAATCAGCAATGGTGATGGAGATGGCGGTGGAGATCGATGGAGATGGCTCCGGGGGCACTTCCCCATCCTGGCAGGGTGCCGGAACAAAGACTTTCTGTCCCCCGAATCTCCCCTTCGGTGGCGGCGGCGCTGCGGAACTTTTCATGGATTTCTGATTGGGCACTTAGGGTTTTCGTCCCGAGGGCAATATATAGGCGGAAGGAGAGGGGAGGGGGTGCCGGGAGCGGCCACACCACCCCCTGGCACGGGCCAGGCCTGGCCGCGCAGCCAGGTGGTGTGGTGGCTCCCTGGCCCTTCTCCGTCTCGTATTCTGGCACTTGATCACTTCCGGAAAAATAGGCACTTTGGCTTTTGTCCCGTCCAATTCCGAGAATATTCATTTTCTGACTTTCCTAGAACCAAAAACAGCAGAAAACAGTAGGCATCGTGGCTCTTGTTAATAGGTTAGTCCAAGAAATCATATGAAAAATACTCCAAAGTTGGAACAAAACACAAGAAAGTGGATAAAACCAAGCATGGAACATCAAAAATTATAGATACATTTGCAATGTATCCAGGCCCCGCTGCAAACGGGCTGGCAGGACAAAAGATATTGTGCAAGTTCTCATTACGAGCACGCATGACTATATATGGAACACATGCCTAGGATTATCTAGTACTTGGATGCTTTATCTTATTTATCTGCAATTGCCCTATGTTCCGATTGCTATGTGAATTGTCTTGTCCATGCAACGCCCATCCATCCATCCCTATGCCTACCGCACTCGAATCCTACTGTTTACTGCTGTCTTTACTTTACTACTGTTGCTACTTTACTATTCCTACTACAAAACTGTTGCTACTGATAAACTGTTGTGAGCAAGATTGGTTCCAGGTGCAGCTGAATTGACAACTCAGTTGTTAAGGCTTATAAATATTCTTTGGCTCCCCTTGTGTCGAATCAATAAATTGGGTTTCACTTCCCTCGAAAATACTACGATACACCCCCTATACTTGTGGGTCATCACCCTCATAGAGTAGCAAACATAAATGCATAGGACACCTTCAAAGTTCATAAGAGTGACTAGATATACAAATAGTTTAAAACAAGCAATATCAAATTATGCATCAATAAACTAGTCTTGGGACAATGCACATAGAACTAAGAATGGCCACTATGCTCTCAAAGTAGGTGCATCAAGATAGAAGGTGGAGACTCAATATATAAGTGGAAGAAAGGCCTTCATAGAAGGAAGTAGGGATTCAAGTCTCATAAATAGATTCCAAAAATTATGGTAATTAATAGCTTTTAGCTCTCATTACCCCTATCATAAGCATCTTGAAGGTGATTAAGGTTAAAGTGACACAACTAAGAGGATATGCTTGACAAGTTATAAACCGAAATCTCATTCCCCTTACTTACAAAGACCGAACCTCATGCTACTCAACTTTAGTCACGAGTAAGCTCTTGTCATTGTAAGTACATGTGTATCATAAAGAACCGCCAACGGGGTACCCCTTACACATGATACAAGAGCTATCCCATAATCAAAATGACAAGGCAAGCAGACAATGAGCATCTCAGTGATCTTTTTATTTGCTATTTGCATAGGTTTTTATTGAGGATGCTTCATAGAATGCTCATTATGGTGATGATGCAAGTTTCCACCATGATTAGGCATGGCTTAGGCTAGCGGCCTAGGCGTTTCTCTAACAGACATACAAACTCCATGATCTTACAAGTTCCACTTTTATTTCACACCGCCGAGATCCATAAGCAAAAGAACATGATATCAACAGGGTACAAAGTACAAGTGCAATGTTGAAAGTGTTCCCCATGATACATGGTTCTGCTAATTTCAACTTATAAAGCGCAAGCATATATGCAACAAAGAAGGACCCAATGGTTCAGGTTTATTAAATGCAAAAAAGTAAAGTGTGCCATCAAGTTCGTGAGAGCTTTAATCACTAGTTTTCTCATAACAAGTTTAATTTGGAAGATAGATAAAAACATGAATATACTTGGAATAGCATATGCTAATAGGTAGGTATGGTGGACTCTTTGGAATAACTTGGTTTAAGGAGTTGAATGCATGAGTAGAACTCATACTTGGTTGTGGAGGCTAGCAAAAGACTGGGAGCGACAAACTAAGAGAGCAATAATGGCCATAATCATGCAGAGCGACAAAACATCATTGATCAAAGCATAAAGTGATACTACAAGTTGAAAACTAAAGGATCATAAAGGCTATGGTGACTTGGGATAGTCATAACATGGTGTGAGCATGCGCCAAGTCAACCCAAATAAAGCATCAAAGGAGAATACCACAATACTATGCTTTTAATATGCTAAAACAACGCATAATTCATCCAAGGCACATTAAGCAATCTCAATTGTTTATAACAAGTCATGGTACAACAAAGAATACTAAGCATAAAGCCAAAACAATATCAAGCATGGCATGACAAAGCATAGGCCACAGTCAAAAACAAGCTCACTTTAACACTTAAGCATGAACTTTCCTACTCTTTTCCAAACCAAACCAAACTATTTGAAAACCAATGTATGAAAAAGGGGGTCCAACCAATTTATTCAGCAAACTAAGCAAAAAGCAAACAAAAACCAAAAACAAAAACCAAAAAGAAGACGCTCCAAGAACAACACAATTGTGCATGAAACAATAAAAATGAAGCGTTTGGAAGAAACAATTTATTTTGCTCATATTGCATTTGCATGAAGTTCTTAGTGGCTCTTTCAACTTCTAAAATTCTTCCTTCACTAGGTAATCCTGGTTTACCATTATAACCATAAGTATTATTAGGAGGGTAGGGCTTATAATTGTTATTACCATAAGCATTGTTGCCAAAATTATTATTCCTTATAAAGTTCACATCAACTTGCTCTTCTTGAGCAACCAAAGAGGCTAAGGGAACATTATTTGGATTAATATGGGTTTTCCCATTAACAAGAATAGACATAATAATATCAATCTTATCACTCAAGAAGGAGGTTTCTTCAACAGAATTTACCTTCTTACCTTGTGGAGCTCTCTCAGTATGCCATTCAGAATAGTTAACCATCATATTATCCAGAAGCTTTCTTGCATCACCCAAAGTAATGGTCATAAAGGTACCTCCAGCAGCAGAATCCAATAGATTCCTTGAAGAATAGTTCAATCCTGCATAAAAGGTTTGGATGATCATCCAAGCAGTCAGTCCATGAGTGGGACAATTCTTTACCAAAGATTTCATTCTTTCCCAAGCTTGAGCAACATGTTCATTGTCAGATTGTTTAAACTTCATTATTTCACTTCTCATAGATATAATCTTAGCAGGAGGATAGTATTTTCCATTGAAAGCATCTTTGCATTTAGTCCAAGAATCAATACTATTCCTAGTTAAGGAATTCAACCACTCTTTAGCTTTTCCTCTCAAAGAGAAAGGAAACAATTTAAGCTTAATAATATCGCCATCTATATCCCTATGCTTTTGCATATCACAAAGTTCAACAAAGTTATTTAGATGGGAAGCATCATCTTCATTACCAATACCAGAAAATTGTTCTCTCATAACAAGATTGAGTAAAGCAGGTTTAATCTCAAACAAAGTAGCTTCAGGAACATGTGGAGCAATAGGTGTGCTCATGAAATCATTGTTGTTGGTGCTAGTGAAGTCACAGAACTTAGTGTTTTCCAGAGTAGTCATTTTTTTGTATTTTTGATAAAGAAACAATCAAACAAAACAAAAGTAAACTAAGCAAAACAAAAATAACAAAGTAAAGAGATTGGTTATGAGGTACTCCCCTTGTGAAGATGTCCTTGACTCCCCGGCAACGGCGCCAGAAAAAGAGCTTGATGGCCCAAAATATATCGAGCTCGTTGGGGAACCCCAAGAGGAAGGTATGATGAGCAGTGCAGCAAGTTTTCCCTCAATACGAAACCAAGGTTATCAATCTAGTAGGAGCAAGGAAACACCCCAAAGGTGTTGCTAGCTGAGCCTTGGCAGGGCGGACTACCAGTGCTAGTAGCAACGTGGAGACCTGCACAACACAACCACAGAACTTTGCCCCCAACTTGCGATGAGGTTGTCAATCTCACCGGTTTTGCTGAAAACAAAGGATTAAACGTATCGAATGGAAGAAAGTAATAGTTTGCAGAAAGTAAACACAAAGCAGTAAACAGTTGATTGTAGATTGAATGTAAAAGAAAGGACCGGGGTCCATAGTTCACTAGAGGTGGCTCTCCTTAAGATAGATAACATGATGGGTGAACAAATTACAGCGGGGCAATTGACAAACATCGAGAAAGCATACAAGCATATACTAATCATCTTGACTCCTTTGAGATTTGATTGGGCATTACAACATTATACATAGACCGCCATCCAACTGCATCTATGACTAATAATCCACCTTCAGGTTATCATCCGAACCCCTTCCAGTATTAAGTTGCAAGCAACAGATTATTGCATTACGAATTGCGTGTAAAGTAAACAATATGATTGTTCTATGAACAAAGGATTGTTGTTTTATTCCTAGTAGCAACAGCACATCTAGTACCTTAGAGATTTACATCACTTCCCAGTTACGGAGGCATGAACCCACTATCGAGCATAAATACTAACTCTTCGAGTTGCTAGCATCTACTTGGCCAAGATGTTGGAGATATGCCCAAGAGGCAATAATAAAAGTGGTTATTATTATATCTTTGTGTTTATGATGAATGTTTACATCCCGTGCTATAATTGTATTATAAGGAAACACTGATACATGTGTGTTTTGTAAACATAAAAGAGTCCCTAGTAAGCCTCTTGTGGAACTAGCTTGTTGATTAAATGATGATCATGGTTTCCTGATCCTGGACATTGGATGTCATTAATAACAAGGTTATATCATTAGGAGAATGATGTAATGGACACACACCCATAGTAAGCGTAGCATAAGATCAAGTCATTAAGTTCGTATTGCTGTAAGCTTTCAAATGCATAGTAACCTAATCCTTCAACCATGAGGTTATGTTAATCACCATCACCGGATGGGTACTTTGATGAGTTCAAACACCGCTCAGAATCGGGTGGTTATAAAGGTGTCATTGGGTATTCTGAAAGTATGTGTTGAAGCGCATGGACCAAGATTGGGATTTGTCCATCCATATGACGATAGATATGCTCGGGCCCTCTGGTGGAATGTCATCTAGTTAGCTTGCAAGCATGTGACTAGGTCACAAGGGATGACATAACATGGAGCGAGTAAAGAGTACTTATCAAGAACGGTAGAACTAGGTATGGAGATACCGACGATCAAACCTCGGATAAGTAGAATATCGCGTGACAAAGGGAATTGGTTTTGTATGTTAATGGTTCTATCGATCACGAAGTCATCGTTGAGTATGTGGGAGCCGTTATGGATCTCCAGATCCCGCTGATGGTTATTGATCGGAGAGGTGTCTCTATCATGTCTGCATATTCACGAACCGTAGGGTGACACACTTAAGATTCGAAGTTGTTTTAAGTAGATATGGAATATGCGTTGGAGATCGAATGTTGTTCGGAGTCTCGGATTGGATCCGGGACATCACGAGGAGATCCGGAATTGTTCGGAGAATAAGATTCATATATTGGGGATCATTTTCTAAGTTAGGAAATGTTCTGGAGTGTTTGTATGGAGATTCTAGAAGGTTTGGAATGTTCGAAGGTTCTAGAAGAGTTCTGTGTTTGCTTGAAAACCAAGAAAGGGTCAAGGAAACCTTGTGGGCAAGACACGGATTCGTGGGGAGGAGGACTCTCCCCCTTCCCAACTCCGGGCCAGAGGAGGGGAGTCCTACTAGGACTCCCCCTCCCATGGCGCGCCTCCCCCCTTTAAATAGAGGGGAGGGGCGCCACCCCCTACACCTCTCCCATAACAATCCCTAGCCGCCGCCTCTCTCCTCTTCCTTCGCTCTGCTCCGGCTTAGGCGAAGCCCTGCAGAATTCTCTCCACCACCACCACCACCACACTGTCGTGCTGCTGGGATTCCGTGGAGAAGATCTACTACCTCTGCTGCTCGCTGAACAGGGAGAGGAAGGTCGAAACCGACGCCGAACGCGGCACCAGAAGGATCGTCCACACGATCTTGAGATCGGCAAGTGATCGACTACATCAACCCCGAGATCTAATCTCGTAACGCTTTCGGTTCTACGAGGGTTAGTATAGATCTATCTCGTTGCACATGTCTAATAGATTAGATCTTGGCTTTTATCTAGATTAGATCTGGGTTTTGTGCGTTCTTGCGGTAGAAATTTTTTGTTTTCCATGCTACGAACCCATCAGTGGTATCAGAGCCTTGTCTATGCGTAGATCTGTTGCACGAGTAGAACACAATGATGTTGTGGGCATTGGTGCTCATGCCGTCTTTTGCTTTGTGTACTTTGCATCTTGCGATATGGTGGGATGAAGCGGCTCGGGCTAACCTTACATGTCATCGCACATGAGACTTGCTCCACGCTTGACGTGTAACTTGCTTTGCACAAGTGGCTTTGCGGTGTCATCTCTCCCATCATAGTATAGATCCAATCTACACTTTGCACTTGATAGCACTTGTATCAATGTTGTGGTTCAGTTTCGTAGGTAAGATCCGTTCTTATTCGAAAGCCCCAAACCACGTAAAACTTGCAAAGAAAATTAGAGGCGTCTAACTTGTTTTTGCAGGGGTTTTGTGATGTGATATGGCCATCATGTGATTGTGATTATATTTGATGTATGCAATGATCCTTGTTGTAATATGGCAACGGCAGAGCCTAATGGTTGTCTTTAATTCTTAAGACCTGCGTGTCTATTCATCTTGTAATAGCTTTATTCCAAGTAGTTGTAATAGTTCTTGGTGATGATGGACAACCATGAAGCGGGCGCCAATCGACCTTGACGCAATGCTGGTGATGATGGAGATCATGTCCGCTTTTGGAGATGGAGATCAAAGGCATAAGAAGAAAGGGCCATATCATATCACACTAATTATGAATTGCTTGTGATGTTAATCCTTTATGCATCTTGTATTGCTTAGATCGCGACGGTAGCATTATAAGATGATCCCTCTCACTAAATTTCAAGTAATAAAGTGTTCGTCCTTAGTTGGACCATTGCTAAGACTCGTTGTCTCGAAGCATCTCGTGATGATCGGGTGTGATAGATTCTACGTGTGCATACAACGGGTGCAAGCCAGATTTGCACATGCGGAAACTAAGGTTAATCTTGACGAGCCTAGCATGTACAGACATGGTCTCGGAACACGGAATACCGAAAGGTAGAGCACGAGTCATATAAGTGATATGATGAACATGAAGATTGTTCGCCGATGAAACTACATCCTCTCTCGTGAAGATCGGACTTGGTGTAGTGGACTTGGTTCGTGTAATCACTAAGACAATGTGAGGGATGTTGTTTTGAGTGGGAGTTCACCTAGTTAATTTAAGAATTAAAGTAGAACTCAATTTATCATAAACTTAGTCTAAACTACTTGCAAATTTGTTGTAGATTATGGCGAACCTCTCCATCAATTTCAATGCGTTCCTAGAGAAAGAAAAGCTTAAGAACAATGGAAGAAACTTCACGGACTGGCTCCGTGGTCTGAAGATTGTCCTCAGGGCTGGTCAGATGACCTATGTGCTCGAAGCACCACTAGGTGACCCACCTGCAGATGATGCCACCGATGACGTAAAGAATGTTTACGCCACTCAGAAAAATCATTACTCCATAGTTCGTGCCATCCTATGGTTTAGACGGAGCTCCAGAAGCGTTT
Organism: Avena insularis; assembly: GCA_023614405.1. NCBI lineage: Eukaryota > Viridiplantae > Streptophyta > Magnoliopsida > Poales > Poaceae > Avena > Avena insularis. Next base: position 501,106,538 of record CM042688.1, on the reverse strand, counting down.
TGAGCACCATGACCCGTTCGAGATCATTAAGGAGCTCAAGCTCATTTTTGAGACTCACGCGGCCGTCGAGAGCTATGAGGCCTCCGAGAAGTTCTTTACCTGCAAGATGGAAGAGGGAAGCTCCGTTAGCGAGCACGTGCTCACCATGTCTGGGCACGCAAACAAACTCCAAGAGTTGGAGATAAAGATTCCTAATGAGTTAGGGATTCACCGTGTCCTCCAATCACTGCTACCGAGTTATAAGAACTTTGTGATGAACTACAATATGCACTGCATGAACAAGACGTTGCCTGAACTATCGTCCATGCTGAAAACTGCTGAAGTGGAGATCAAGAAGGAGCACCAAGTGTTGATGGTCAATAAGACCACCAATTTCAAGAAACAGGGCAAGCCTAAGAAAAAGGGCAACTTCAAGAAGGACGGCAAGAAAGCTGCTGCACCTGCGAAGAATCCCAAGGCTGGTCCTAAGCCTGAAACTGAGTGCTTCTACTGCAAGGGTGCTGGTCACTGGAAGCGAATCGCCCCAAGTACTGGCAGATCGAAGAACGGCAACATCAAGAAGAAAGGTATATTCGATATACATGTTATTGATGTGTATCTTACTAGTAGTCGTAGTAGTGCTCGGGTATTTGATCTCGGGTTCGGTTGCTCATATATGTAACTCGAAACAGGAGCTGCGGAATAAACGAAGACTGGCAAGAGACGAGGTGACGATGCGCGTTGGAAATGGCTCCAAGGTTGATGTGATCGCCGTCAGCACGCTCCCTCTACATCTACCTTCGGGATTAGTTTTAAATTTAAATAATTGTTATTTGGTGCCTGCGTTAAGCATGAACATTATATCTGGATCTTGTTTATTGCGAGACGGTTACTCTTTTAAGTCGGAGAATAAAGGTTGTTCGATTTATATGAGTAATATCTTTTATGGTAATGCACCTGAGATGAATGGTTTATTCTTATTGAATCTCGATAGTAGTGATACACATGTTCACAACATAGATGCTAAACGAATAAAATTGAATGATAATTCTACATACATGTGGCAATCGCTGCCTTGGTCACATTGGAGTGAAGCGTATGAAGAAACTCCATTCTGATGGACTTCTTGAATCACTTGATTTTGAATCACTTGAAAGATGCGAAGCATGTCTAATGGGAAAAATGACTAAGACTCCATTCTCTAGAATAATGGAGCGAGCTACAGACTTATTGGAAATAATACATACCGATGTGTGTGGTCCAATGAGTGTAGCGTCGCATGGTGGATATCGTTATGTTCTCACTTTCACGGATGACTTAAGTAGATATGGATATGTCTACTTTATGAAACATAAGTCCGAAACTTTCGAGAAGTTTAAGGAATTTCAAAGTGAAGTGGAAAATCATCGTAACAAGAAGATTAAGTTTCTGCGTTCTGACCGTGGAGGTGAATATCTGAGTTATGAGTTTGGCATGCATTTAAAGAAATGTGGAATACTTTCACAGTTGACACCACCGGGAACACCACAGCGTAATGGTGTGTCCGAACGTCGTAATCGAACTCTCTTAGATATGGTTCGGTCTATGATGTCTCTTACAGATTTATCGCTATCGTTTTGGGGCTATGCATTAGAGACAGCCGCATTCACTTTAAATAGGGCACCATCTAAATCCGTTGAAACGACACCGTACGAATTGTGGTTTGGTAAGAAACCTAAGTTGTCGTTCCTTAAAGTTTGGGGTTGCGAAGCGTATGTAAAGAAGTTACAACCTGATAAGCTTGAAACCCACAGCGGAGAAATGCGTCTTCATAGGATACCCGAAAGAAACAATTGGGTATACCTTCTATCATAGATCCGAAGGCAAAGTTTTTGTTGCAAAGAATGGATCCTTTCTTGAGAAGGAGTTTCTCTCGAAAGAAGTGACTGGAAGGAAAGTAGAACTCGACGAGGTTATTGAACCTTCTCTCGGAGTTGAGAGTAGCGCAGCACCGGAAGATGTTTTGTGCCGCTTTGCACCAACCGGAGAGGAAGCGAATGATGGTGATCATGAAACTTCGAACGAAGTTACTGCTGAACCTCGCGGGTCAACGAGGGTTCGTACCACTCCTGAGTGGTATGACTCTGCCTTGAACGTCATGTTGGTGGACAACACTGATGACCCTGCGACGTATGAAGAAGCTATGGTGAGCCCAGATTCCGACAAATGGCTAGAAGCCATGAAATCCGAAATGGGATCCATGTACGAAAACCAAGTATGGACTTTGGTGGACTTACCGGATGGCCGTAAGGCTGTCGAGAACAAATGGATTTTCAAAAGAAAATCAGATGTTGATGGTAATGTTACTGTCTATAAAGCTCGACTTGTCGTGAAAGGGTTCCGACAAATTCAAGGAGTTGACTATGATGAGACTTTCTCACGATGGCGAAGCTAAAGTCATGAGGATTTTGTTAGCAATCGCTGCATATTTCGATTATGAAATTTGGCAGATGGATGTCAAAACGGCGTTCCTTAATGGTGACATTGAGGAAGAGTTGTATATGGTACAACCCAAGGGTTTTGTTGATCCTAAAGATGCTAACAAGGTATGCAAACTTCAGCGTTCCATTTATGGACTGAAGCAAGCATCCCGGAGTTGGAATCAACGTTTTGATAAAGTAATCAAAAACTTTGGATTTATACAAACTTATGGAGAAGCTTGTATTTACAATAAAGTGAGTGGGAGCTCTGTAGCATTCCTAGTACTATATGTAGATGACATATTGTTGATTGGGAATGATATAGAACTTCTTAATAGCGTCAAAACCTATTTGAATAATAGTTTTTCAATGAAGGATCTTGGCAAAGCGGCATATATTCTAGGCATCAAGATTTATAGAGATAGATCAAGACGCCTAATAGCGCTTTCACAAAGTACATACTTAGACAAAGTTCTAAAGAAGTTTAGAATGGAAGAGAGCAAGAAAGGGTTCGTGCCCATGTTGTCAGGTAAGACCTTGAGTAAGACTCAAAATCTGGCTATGGCAGAAGATAGAGAAAAGATGAATAATATTCCCTATGCCTCGGCCATAGGTTCTATCATGTATGCCATCTTTGTGTACAAGACCGGATATAGCACATCTTTATTAGTTTGACTAGCGAGATATCAAAGTGATCTGGAATGGAACATCGGACAGCGTCAAGAATATCCTAAAGTACACGAATAGGACTAAGGATATGGTTCTTTCTTATGGAGGTGATGAACAGCTTGTTGTAGCGGTTACACGATGCTAGTTGGAACACCGATCCGGAT